>OX485809.1:0-5491424 GCA_950295325.1 Polytrichum commune
TAAACCCTAAACCCTAAACCCTAAACCCCTAAACCCTAAACCCTAAACCCTAAACCCTAAACCCTAAACCCTAAACCCTAAACCCTAAACCCTAAACCCTAAACCCTAAACCCTAAACCCTAAACCCTAAACCCTAAACCCTAAACCCTAAACCCTAAACCCTAAACCCTAAACCCTAAACCCTAAACCCTAAACCCTAAACCCTAAACCCTAAACCCTAAACCCTAAACCCTAAACCCTAAACCCTAAACCCTAAACCCTAAACCCTAAACCCTAAACCCTAAACCCTAAACCCTAAACCCTAAACCCTAAACCCTAAACCCTAAACCCTAAACCCTAAACCCTAAACCCTAAACCCTAAACCCTAAACCCTAAACCCTAAACCCTAAACCCTAAACCCTAAACCCTAAACCCTAAACCCTAAACCCTAAACCCTAAACCCTAAACCCTAAACCCTAAACCCTAAACCCTAAACCCTAAACCCTAAACCCTAAACCCTAAACCCTAAACCCTAAACCCTAAACCCTAAACCCTAAACCCTAAACCCTAAACCCTAAACCCTAAACCCTAAACCCTAAACCCTAAACCCTAAACCCTAAACCCTAAACCCTAAACCCTAAACCCTAAACCCTAAACCCTAAACCCTAAACCCTAAACCCTAAACCCTAAACCCTAAACCCTAAACCCTAAACCCTAAACCCTAAACCCTAAACCCTAAACCCTAAACCCTAAACCCTAAACCCTAAACCCTAAACCCTAAACCCTAAACCCTAAACCCTAAACCCTAAACCCTAAACCCTAAACCCTAAACCCTAAACCCTAAACCCTAAACCCTAAAACCCTAAACCCTAAACCCTAAACCCTAAACCCTAAACCCTAAACCCTAAACCCTAAACCCTAAAACCCTAAACCCTAAACCCTAAACCCTAAACCCTAAACCCTTAAACCCTAAACCCTAAACCCTAAACCCTAAACCCTAAACCCTAAACCCTAAAACCCTAAACCCTAAACCCTAAACCCTAAACCCTAAACCCTAAACCCTAAACCCTAAACCCTAAACCCTAAACCCTAAACCCAAAACCCTAAACCCTAAACCCTAAACCCTAAACCCTAAACCCTAAACCCTAAACCCTAAACCCTAAACCCTAAACCCTAAACCCTAAACCCTAAAACCCTAAACCCTAAACCCTAAAACCCTAAACCCTAAACCCTAAACCCCTTAAACCCTAAACCCCTAAACCCTAAACCCTAAACCCTAAACCCTAAACCCTAAACCCTAAACCCTAAACCCTAAACCCTAAACCCTAAACCCTAAAACCCTAAAACCCTAAACCATTGGCGGATGTTGATCCAAGATGGATGACCATTGCTTATGGGAGCATTAACCTCCATGGTTGTTGAACCTTGTCCGGCGTGTGCAAGAAATGGTTATCCCAAGAGTGGGATGAGCCTTGCCACAAAGCCTTCGGGAAGCTTAAGACCAAGTTCTCTTCGCCGCCCGTGCTCAAGTTCGTGGAGTTGGCAAACCTTTGAGGTGCATACGGGGGCGGGTGACTTTACCATTGGCGGATGTTAAGGCAAAATGCATGGCCATTGCATATAAGAGCATGAAGCTTGATGGTTGTTCAACCTTGTCCAACTTGTGCAAGAAATGGCTATCCCAAGAGTGGGATGAGCCTTGCCACCAAGTCTTTGAGGAGCTTAAGACCAAGTTCTATTCGCCACCCGTGCTCAAGTTTTTGGAGTTTGACAAACCTTTTGAGGTGCATACGGGGGCGAGTGACTTTACCATTGGTGGATGTTGATGCACGATGGATGACCATTGTATATGGGAGCATGAAGCTCGATGGTTGTCCGACCTTGTGTGACTCGTGAAAGAAATGGCTATCCCAAGAATGGGATGAGCCTTGTCACCAAGTCTTTGGGGAGCTTAAGAGCAAGTCCTCTTCGCCGCCCGTGCTCAAGTTCGCGGAGCTTGACAAACCTTTTGAGGTGCATACGGGGGTGAATGACTTTGCCAATGGTGGATTTTGTGTAAGATGGATGGCCATTGCATATGGGAGCATGAAGCTCGATGGTTGTCAAAGAAGACAACCAACTCATGACAAAGAACTTCTTTGCCGTAGTGCATTGCTTGAAGATGTGGCGACATTATATGGGGTCGCACAAAGCAAAGGTCTACATGGACAATGTGTCCTAAAAGTATTTTGACATACAAGCATAAGTGAACGCCAAGTCATTGCGGAGGCATGATAGTTTGGCGCTTATGAAGGTAGATTTAATCCACAAACCGGACCGTGGAAATGTGGTGCCGGATGCGCGAAGTAGACCGGAAGAGTTCCAAGCAATGAGAACCATCCAAACCTTGTGGCTAATGTGTGCCGGCAAACGAAACTTGTGATGCAAGATACGGGAGGGGTAAATTAACTACCCCGAGGCACAAAAGCTTTTAGGTGAGCTTCGCAAGAGCAAGGTGCTCAAAGAGGTTAAGTTGGTGGACGGATTGTTCAAGTGCAAACAAAGTCGGGTATATGTGCCACAAGGCAAGTTGAGGCTATCGGTTTTGAAGGAGGAATATGATAGTCCTATTGCCGGCCATAGAGGAGAAAGAAAAAACCGCCATAGAATGTGTCAAAGAGGTACCATTGGCGGTGCATAAAGGAAGATATAGCCCACTTTGTGAAAGCTTGAATCAAAGTGCAAAGAGAACCCAGCCTCTTACCAAAAGCAAGGCGGCTTCTTGCAACCGTTGCCTATCCCGTTGGCGCCATGGCATGGTATGTGCATGGACTTGATCACAAGTTTGCCGGAGTCACATGGGTATGATGCCATCTTGTTGATGGTAGAGTGGTTTGCCAAGTGGGCACACATGGTGCCGATTGTGGGAACCGCCACCGCGTTGGAGACCGCATAGCCTTTTCTCAAAGGATGGTTGAGGCACCACGGGTTGCCAAGAGTGATTGTGTGGGATCAAGATCCAAAGTTCACAAGTGCATTTTCAATGCATTGCTCTAAGGAGGTCGGAATGAAACTAAGGTTTAGCACGACCTTGCATTCCCAAATGAATGGGAAATCGGAACGTGTGAATGGAGTCTTGAAGCAATACTTGAGGAACTTGGTGGGGGCGGACCAAGGAGATTGGGCGGACTATGTGGGTCGAGCGGAGTGTAATTGCAATGTAGCCACGCACTTGGCTACCAAGGGGTGGTCTTTCGTGGTGGCTTATGGAGTGGATGCGCTCCAACCTATTAACCTAGCTCTCGAGGGGGCACATTCAACACTAGAGTTCAACCAAGATGGTGAGGACTTGGCCAAGAATGTAAACAAGTCTTGGAGATGACCAAGTTGTTGGTGGAGAAAACCCGAAGGTGCTACGGAGTGCAAGTCAATGCCGGAAGACGCGAAGTGGAGAATGAGGTGGGCCAAAAGGCGTTGTTGAATGTGAACAACTTCACTTAGCCGGAAGGCCTCACTCCAAAGTTTATGTCCAAAATTGGAGCTCCGTTTCCCATTGTGGAACAAGTGGTCAAGGACATATATAAGTTGGAATTACCGCCGGAGATCAAAGTGCATCCGACATTTCATGTCTCATTACGAAAGTCATTTTAGGACGACACCTTGTGGCCCGATGACAAGCAAGTGATTAGGCCACCTCCCCACCTTGTGGACGTCATTTGGAACATGAGGTAAGAGGGCATCCTCAAGTGTAGGAAGCCCAAGTGAAAATGAAAGAAAAAGTACAAAGGAGTACTTGGTGAAATGGTGAGGATACCATGAGAAAGAAACCGCTTGGGTGGCGGCAAGAGACATGGTGAACACCAATGAATTGGTGAAGCACTTTGGAGAAACTAAGGCTAAGGATTCCAATAAAATGAAGCGTAGGCATTGATGAGGACATCAATCTCCTTTAGTGGGGGAGAGACGCTAGTAGCACACTTAGCTTCGAGGTTAATTGCTCCACAACATTAACTTGTTCTTTGGCTTAAGGGAATAAAGTCCAAACTTTAGTGGTGCAAAGAGAAAAGTATGAGATGAGGTCCTAGTCTTGTACTTGTGCTTGGTTAATGGAAGAGGGGGAATAGACATGCCAAACTAGGTTGGGTAAGCCGAGTAATTGGGGGCCATGGCTTGGAGGGGCCTTGGATAAAACCAAGAAACTTCTTAGTTGTGGGCTTGTCCGGGCGGGGACAAGGTGATGGCGCGTGCTCATAAAAGTGCTACCCGCGAGCTAACGAAAGTTGGCGCATGGGAGTCATGAACCCATGTCTCGAAAGAGCAAAGTGGGAACCGAGTCGGGCGGGACTTGGCATCACCCCCGTGCGATCGAGGCGTGGCTTAACAATGGAAAGTCATCTCAGAGTTGCAACCGAGACAACTTAGTGGAAGCGTTGAGGTCTCGCCTAGATGTGTCATGTTAGGCTAGAGGAGCCTAACGGGGGAGGCCCCAAAGGAGGGGCAACCCAAGTGAGTCCTAAAGTAGGTGGGTCTAGTATAGGTTAGGTCCTTGGATGAGAGATCCAAGGTCGCTAACGGACCACCTAGGAACGACACCTTTGGGACTATGCCAAATTTGAAGATGCATTGTGGGGGTCGCGCCCTAAGGTAAACACAATGCCGCACCATAGAGGATGGCAACTTGAGAATTGGTGTGCCGACTACGAGTATAGTCGATGAGGGCATCGACTCCGTTTGGTGGGGGTGAGTGTCGCGCACCTCTCCATGAGGAGTGCCCGAAACACCATGGGCACAAGGGGGACCCCGGAGTGACACCCGGGACTTGTGGCGCCGTTGGTGAGAGGGCCCAAGTGATCCTAGTGTGGGTGAGGGCCCCGGGCGTTGGGAACGCCTCCCACCCACGAAGACTGGGAGGCACAAGGGTAAGGCCATGAGCTATGCGTAGCTCATGGCGTGGTGATTCTAGAAAGCTCAAGAACACCTCAATCGGAGGTGTGAGCTAGGAGTTATGGCCATTTGAGTGGGGCGTTGTCCCGGGACAGCGCCCTGGTACAGCAGTGCCTGGGAGTGATTCCCGGGACTGCCAAGGTTCAAACAGGCATAACGTCCTCAATACTTGTCCGAATGGGGCAAGTGAGGAGTCCATCGGCATCCACGTGAAGCGTAGATGAGGATGGAGTGGTTGGTTGTCATGATCAGACATCATACAAGGAAGTTATGATGGTCTTAAGCTGCTAGTGGGTTCTAGGCCCAGCAGCTAAAGGAAAATGTCCACTTGGCCCCAACTCTTGGTAGAGAGACAAGAGGTTGGTTGACGGTGGGGTAGGGGCCCCGCGTGAAGTCCTAGAGGCTTATATGGGTGAGGTGGTGTGGCCTCACCCACCCGAGGCCGAACGGCAAGGCCTCCATGGGCTTTGGCCTATTGTGAGGCCATAGTTGCCTAGTATGCTTCGGGTTGTTGTAGTGTTGCTCCGGCAACGCGATGATCAACATAGGATTGGACTTCCATGGATGGAAGTCCACATTGGGGAAATGGGTTACCGATTAAGGGGTGAGTCCCGAAAGCAAAGTAGGAGGGTTGGTTCCCTCCTATGAACTATTGGTCCGGGGTAAGAGGAGCTAACCATTAGCATGGCGGAATGCGAAGGGTTAGCGACTCGTAACCTTTGCTAGAATTGAAAATTGGCAAGATTATTAAGGGACCTAGCAAGGGTTGCGAGACGGAGGGTGGCGGAGAGACTAAGGAAAAGTGTCCACTTGGCCCCGATTGTCCTAGGAGAGAGAAGAGGTTACTTGACGGTGCCCGGGGGTCCCGCGCGGAGTCCCAGAGGCTTCTATGAGGGGGAGGCGGGTTGGAGACGACGGAGTCCGTCTAGCTGATCCGGAAGTCGGCGGGAGAGGGGTGAGCTGCCAAAAGGCCCTGGAGGCACGGTCGCGGTTAGCCCTTTTTCCCGAAGATGGAAGGTGAAGAGAGGGTATCCCGAATCATCGATCTGGTACGAAGATCCCGAAGTCGGAGGGTGGGGGCGATCCGGAAGTCGGAGGGGGAGGGGTGAGCTGCCAAAAGGCCCTGGAGGCCCGGTCGCGGTTAGCCCTTTTTCCCGAAGATGGAAGAGGGAAGAGGAGGGTGTCTCTCTAGCTGATCCGGAAGTCGGAGGGGGAGGGGTGAGCTGCCAAAAGGCCCTGGAGGCCCGGTCGCGGTTAGCCCTTTTTCCCGAAGATGGAAGGTGAAGAGAGGGTATCCCGAGTCAGTCCGAAGTCGAAGGGGGAGGGGCGATGAGCTGCCAAAAGGCCCTGGAGGCCCGGTCGCGGTGAGCCTTCTTTCCCTTCACCTCCCGAAGATTTCCGAACGGGTGCGCATCAAACTCCCTTCAGTGGGAAATGCGCATTCCGGGGCGTGCGCATCAAACTCTCTTCAGTGGGAAATGCGTCTTCTTCAGTGAGAACCGAGGGGGAAAGGGTTTCGGCAAGCGAGGACCGTCGAATGCAAAGGATGGCGGACGACGGAACGCGCAGGCCAATTAGAAAACCCAGCCCCCGAGGTTTCCCGATCCAAAACCTGGCGAGGGAAAACGTCCACCTGGCCCCGACTCTCCCAGGAGAGACAAGAGGTGTCTTGACGGTGCGGGGGGGGCCCCGCGCGAAGTCCCATTCAGTAGTTTGACTTCACTAGACCAAGGACATTGTCTTTAGAGTAGTAAAGGATAGTACACATACAAAACATGAAATACACTAAATATGATATTTAGTGTCACCAATCCTGATTGTCTTGCTCAATACTAATTGTAAACCGCGGTATAGACACGGGTAGGTCACTTAGTGCATTTTAAAAACGACGTGCGGCATAATATAGAGAGGATTAAAATCATTTGAAATAAAAATTATAAAGGAATTCCAAATAATGAAGGGGGCATTAAATGTAGACAATCCCATTATAAGTAAGTTAGATGGACATAAAATGTGGGCCATTATTTTTTTGTAAAATTAATATAGGGGCTGAAGATAAGGATCCTAGAAGGTATGTTTAGTATGTTTGCTATGGTCTCCTATGTGTTTTCTTCATAACTTTGTTTGCAATGATATTACTATTTGCACCCTTCTTTGTTTCCATGGTTTCCCTTAACACTCGTCAATGCGTTAGGAAGTAGATTAGCTTTTATTACTTAAAAGGAATATAGAGTACAAAAAATTGCAGTGACTTGGACAATATAAGTAATGAAAGGGTGCAAACAAATGGGCCATTTTTGAAATTTAAGTAATTATAGGGAGGCTTTAATTCAACCCTTGAAGGTAAATAGCCCCAAAACAAAAAACCCCCAGCCGCACGTGGTGCACAAAAATGCCTTAGAGTGACCTACCCGTGGGTATAGAGTCACCAACACTAAATGTTCACCCAACATTATTTGTCATTCCTTTATTTAGCTACAAGCTAAATAAAACAACATCCCATCGAGACAACATTGCAGACTGGTAGAAGACTAGCTCATGCAAATTTCTAAAGAATACAGATAAGAGAAGCTTGCACGTACTTGAATAAGGTCCATGTTCCCAAATGTGGCCCTGCATTCAACAAGAAACTCAAGGTGCTGCTCTAGATCAAGTCCATAGTCTACCTGCAAAAGCACTTCCATGCCTGTCAATGCCAAGAAACTTGACAGCAATAATCCTCAAAAGTGATCACAGAAGCAAACGCACTCTCTATACCTCCAATATTTGGAACTGATTCAAGAATATCGACCCACCAGCTGCACAAGCCAAGCAATGAGGCGGGTGATTTGACGGCGTTCATCATCACTGCTCAAGCTGTCTAGAGAGTCATGCAGAACACGCCCTTGCTCTAAAACAATGTGCCGGGTGACAGGATCAATGATCTTCTGATTGGTTCTGTACATTATTTTGAAAGTGAGAAAAACAAGACTTTCTAGGAGAAATTAGTGCTCAATAGAGTACAACTGTGGCACTAATGACATGCATCCATACTCAATGTAGAGTGACATCTTCAGACATGTACTTGGTCTAGGATTGCAGATTGCAACTATGCAGAGGAATTTGTGGTGTATATATTTGCAAAAGTTGGCATTCATGTGCATCTTTGCATTCTACATCTTATCTTAGGGAAGTTTTGAGCTTAAATGGAACGATGTTACCTAGTCACAGATGTTAAGACCCGTTTGTAAACAGAGAGCCGAATATCTCCAACAAAAAAGTCTAGAATCTCCACATGTACCTGAGACCAACATGAATGTAACTCAAAAGTAACTCAGTTAACCTGTAAGGATAAACCGTATAGCATCCACAAAGTACTTTCAGTGTCCACATAGAAGAGCCCTACTTAAGCCAACCAGATATGCTCACACTAATTTGCAATTGTCAATAAAGTGTAGAATTACTTACCTTGATTTTCAACCCAATCAGGAAGTTTAGACTTTCATTACCATCCGAATTTTGTCTATCTACTACATAGTACTTGAAGTTTTGCCACAAGTTGAGAACTATACTTGAAACCCTAATACTTAATACAATATCTGGGCATTCTGAATAAAATGAACGAGTTGTTATTCACCATATTCAAAACTTTTGTAAGATCATTGTAATGAGAAACCAGCTTGAACACAATTGACTCCAATGATATCAACATTGCATCTAATACATTGCCCTTGGATAAGTGTTTCCATATGTCCTTCAGTAGTATGTTCAACTCCACCTCCTAAATGCATATGAAGTAAGTACTAATTGTGTAATGAGCCAATTGGACAGTTCAGTGAAGGGCGAGGCAATAAAGAGAAAAAATGCAAAAGTCTAAGGTGTCTAGTAACGAGCGGCCTAAGCGAACGAGAACCTAAGCGAGTGAGCGAGCATACCAGTCACCAGAGCCACAGTAACACGGTTCCATAGTCCCAGTAACCAGTATCCAGTCACAAGTAACCATAATGGGGCAGTGCATAATTTGTGTACCAAGTCAAAGTCCAAGTCCAAGTCCAAGTGTATTCGTAAGCAAGGGGGTAAGACCCTCCCTTTATACCTGCATGTCTGCCGTCACTCAAACCATATGGGTTTAATGGGTGAGACACTCTCCCACGTTTACACACTCTCTTCTCTCTCACTCGGGGTGGCTCGCTACTTCCACTCCTCTTTTACTCTTCCCACTGTGAGAGTTCACCTGCTTACGTACTTAGGCAATTACAAACAACTCCCGTCTTGATTTCGGAGAGTCCGCAATCTAACAAATTTTGCTCTTGCCAATCCAAAGTGAAGGAAGGCAATTCTGTCGTGAATTTTGAGACACAGACTCACTCTTATCTCAAGTTCTGTAGTTTATTCCTTCCTCTTTACTGAAACGACATACCCGAGACTCATATACTTATGGTCAGTGCATTAAGACTGCTTACTTTATGAAGATCCTTTACCAACGCTACAATTTCACAGAATTGAAATCTCTCACCCTCAAGTTCATACAGATATCAGTTTTGACACCGAACTATAATTAATCTTAATCAAAGATATCTTTTCTCTATTTGGGCCACTTCTCTGCCTTGGACTTAATAAGTTACGGACTGAGAAATCATGTTACAAGTTTCTCCTGTCATTCACTCATCAATTCTCATCTTCATCATAAAGATATGAGTTGTATACTCCCTCATTCACTGGCTCGTGTCATTGTCCAGTTTAATCTCATCGCTCAGGAATTACTCTTTTTTTCGGGAATCTTCTTCCCAGGGTTAAGTTCACAATTGTAATCAAGCGACCTTCCACCCTTTCCCAGGGATCAAAGAATTTTTACCTTTAACATTGATTCTTGAACTTACTTATTCATCAGGTAATTCATATGATATGGAATCATCACTTACAATCTACTGAAAATTAGTATTTCCTGTATGAGAGACCTATGTTGTTCCCAATTTCCTTATTCACTTACTCGTAAGACAAAAAACTCTCATCCTTTCACAGGATTCCAAAGTAACACTTAAACCATTTTGGCATGCATACTGATAAGATACTCAATTTTCCCCAATTGAGTCTCTTCCTAACTCAATGCGACTTATCTCCACTTGAGAACTTTTCTTACTCTCGTATTAATATCAAAAATCCATAAACAACCATTCACACACAAATCACTCCCATAACATGTACTCAAGACCAAATATGTATTTTCTCATAAAAGACAATCGAATTACACACAACCACACTTTAGATATTTGCACAGTGATTACTCCGAAAATGAGGAGACTGTTAATCCTCTTAGAACTTGTAATTACTCTGAAAAAGAAGATCACTCACACAAAAAAAGACCACTCTCTTCTCGAGAGGGTTGCTTGTTCTATGTCTCAACTATGGAGTCCACTATGACTGTCTCTATCCGCTTTCTCCTCCGAGTATATCTCTTGAGGAGGGTGGTTCGGTTATTAACTACCTTACTTGCCTATAGTCAGTTAATTTCAGTTTCCTCCTTCCGCTAACTATGGTCCGCCCCAACCACCTTTTGGGCAACTGTCCCTGAATTCTCACTAATCATGTCTTTAATTGATCTATGTACACACTTACCACTGAATTATGCGGAGCCATACATTTCACGCTCATAATAAGCTTGTTATGTCGGCTAGAAACGGAGGACTTTGATGAGAGTTTGTGATAATTAACTTAGCCCCTGGATTTGATTAGAGCAAAGCTGCTTCCCGTCATGCGAGATGGCTGAATCCTTTGAGAAATACTTGTATAGGAAGTTCAGGGTTGTTTACGTACACGGGTTGTTGGAATTGGCCGCCAACAAGAAGGGAATCAACCTATGTATAGGTTTTTGGTTTGGGTTGTGATTAACAAAATCACACATGAAAAGTTGAATAAGTGTCAATTTCAACTCTAGGTGTCACTATTAGGTGAATGGATAGATCGCAATGGAGTAGGAATAAGATTACTATGATAATCACGGAGGAAGCAACTTATTAGGTGAGTTATGGGACTTATTAGTTTGAGAAATGGGGTATATGGGTCTCTCAACGCTGTAAATACAATTGCTCGATCTCTCCCTCACAACCATAGTCCAGTCGTAACGACTCGCTATGCCAGGGTTTTTCAATGCAAGGAGTCACGGCTCGTCAATAGTCTTTTGGAGTAACCAGTAACCACATATAACCAAGGCCAAAGGTGCCCCGCTATGATCCATAGTGTCTCCTTAATTAAATGGTAATTTAATGGATCAAGAAATATTGTAGTTCAACCCCATGGGTTTTCAATACCTTAACTTATCTTCATATTTAATGAGGCAGTGGGACCATTGTCCTTACCAATTTGTTAAGGGTATCCGGTGTCTATAGGCCGAAACACGTTAGTAGGGACACATACTACCACAAATTAATGTAATCATTCCTAATAATTATTAATTGGTCCTTTTATAGATTTACACTAATTAAACAAGCTATTTATGATTAAATGGGCCCCTACTCATCTTCTTTGTAATTTATCAAAATACTACTTGACTTAATGCTTTTAAGATTATATGTCACAATTTGCAAAAAGTCTACTCACGATTAACTAAGTAACTAAGCCTCGGAAAGTAAGTGAACAAGGACCTAAGGGATTGAGTCCGCGTGCATAATTTATCAAAATAATACTTGACTTAATGCTTTTAAGATTATATGTCACAATTTGCAAAAAGTCTACTCGCGATTAACTAAGTAACTAAGCCTTGTAAAGCAAGTGAACAAGGACCTAAGGGATTGAGTTCGCATGCAGCGTCAAATGGTTGAAGTTCGAATACGAATTCTAAAGCCGGTGTCAAATGCCTACAATTAGGATGTCATGCCCCAAGAAGCGAGTCTCATGGGAAGTGCTGACAATAGTCTCAATAACCAATGATTGTCTGGTAATACTCGAAGACAATTCACTCATCTAGTGCTTATATGCCCGCCCTTTGCGACTTCTCCAACCGATATGGGATAACTCTTCACCACTGCTTTGGGACCTTGATCCTCCACCCGTCTCTAACTCTTCGCCTGCTGCATGGGCTATGGACTTCCTTCAAATCCTTCAACTTCGATTTGATGTTGTCAGACAATGGCTTTGATTATGGAAATTTTGCAGTAGCATTCAACTTGTTTGCACTTCCAAAATTGAGAATTCTTATAATGACAATTAGCCACCCCTTAACAAATTCTGTTTTCTTGACGAAAGCTTACGGAAGCCTGTTTTCTACGGCCCTGCAGAAAATCTATCTTCTTAATTTTGGATTATGATTTGGAAGGTAAGGAAGCTTGTGGCGTTTCGGTGTAATTTTGCCTCTGTGAAGATCTGATGGGTGATCATCAGGTACTGTAACCGATTTTTCCTGAGATTAGATTTCCTTCAACTTAGGTTAGCACTGGGAGACAGAACCGATAAGAGTAGCCTCAGTCTCCAATGGGTGTATCCAATGTCCATCATCAGCTTTAATTATGTGCCTGAGGATCAGCTCTGTGCTGTACAATTTTGTATCAATTTCAATTAGCATTCGTAAGGATAGTTTAATTTGGGATTGAACAAGTTAAGAATAATGTTTGGGTGTATATCCATCGGGATTCAGCAGTCGTAAGCCCAGCGAGTGTATGGATATTCTCCGCTCCTCTAACATTTGAGTTGGCGGCTTTGACCAAGCCTGGTGAAGCGTCAATCATTCATGGTTGAGCTCTAAGCTGTACTTGTATCCATCGGAATAAGCAGTCTGCTGACCCGGTACAATTTCTGCACCTCTATTGAAACGAAATGGTTTCATGATCATCGTAGCATCATAGTCTGGCGAGCTCCAGTGTATCCATTGTGAAATGCAGACTTCTGCTACCATAGCTAGATAGCTGCGAACTTAATCACACCCTGCGAACCCTAAACCCCTAAACCCTAAACCCTAAACCCTCCTTGATTAAATAAAAGAAAATGGTAACCTCTTGATGAACACCATGGGCCGTTCCTTTACAATAACCTGAGAAGACTCACAATATAAGATCATGTTAATTTATAATCACTTGAGAATATCATGTTTCATTAACATGCTCAATCGTAATCCTCAAAAAAAATATTAACATTTTTTTCTCCTTATGATTTGAATATAATTCTTTGGAGTTAATACGATCTCAACCTTCATTATCTCTACTCTCAATATAAGGGTCATTGCCCGTGAGAACAACTAAAATAAAGTGAGTTTTTAGAGATGTATTAATATCCTAAAGTTCAATCCATATCATTCAGAACTAAACCATAGGAATCATTATCATTATTTGTTGATTATGAAAGAATTCTCCGAAAGTTTGAATTAAGTTTTTTGTAAAATGTAAGAACTCATGGTTCACTTTATAAATTATGTACTATATTAACTTCAATCTCAAATCATTCATACATATACTTGTGTCAATACTATCATCATAAGCATGTTATTTTGCGTAAATTACTTATTTGATAAGTTAAAATAAGTGTGAAAAATAATGTAGAAAATACATGTTCTTGAGTCAATCTTCTTATAGCTCAAGTGTTACTACTTGAAATATAAATATAACTCTTATAAATGTATTAAAAATGCATATGACAAGTTTAACTACATTGACATAATCATTTACAACTTCCATTTTTATTATTGCATTGATTATAAATAACCAATTCTTTAAGGTGGTTTATTATTGGTTGAAAGCCTATCATGTCTTCATTATCATATGAATATGATTATATATCATATTACAAATATTATACTATATTACAAATATATTCATAAAATTTGCAATCCTATCATAATGTAATGATGTTGATATTATTATGATATTATGTTTTATTTTTATATATTCATTTTTACAAAATCACTATCAACTTCAATATTTCCTAGGTCCATCATTAGGTTTGTATTTTAGGCTACATGGATTTAATTTTAAAATGTACAGAAAGATGATGTCACACAATACTCTCTTAAATGTGAAGTTAAATATAACTATTAAATTATAGTTACATTTGATGTCTTGTTAAATAATGGTATACTAATGTTCAACTTTGGATATTAAGATTTCATTCTTATTACATCCAAACTTTAGGATTACTTGGTTTCGTGTTCAAAGTAAATTCAACCTAAGATGTAAGAATATCCCAAGGTTGAATCAAACATTTGGGACTTCAATCTCTTACCACAGTTGAGTACTGGGTATGCCAAATGAATTAAGGAGTCCCTCAATGTTCAATCTTAGGGTTGATAGGATGTAGAATTCTACCAAGGTTGAACATTCACTTTAGGTTTAATAAAAAAAAATGTGAGCAATTTTTGTTAGATGAAAGTTATCCACGTTATATAATGATCGTTTAATATGATTGGTATTATCAAGAAATAATTTTATGAAAATAATGCCTACTTAAATTCACTCATAGTTAAAAAGAATGGGTAGTAAGGTTATATCCTTACATCTAACTCGCTATGCATGATGCAAGCATTATTTTTGAAATTAATACATTATATTTTTATATATTTCTTTGGGCTGGCTTTATTACGTTATAGCAATATCTATTTACTCCTCCCTGAATACCCCTGCTATCCCTAAATAGATCAACATCAAACCCTCTTTTTCATCCCGTTGCATATTTAACATCAACATCCCCACCTTTTTTTTAATCCGCTCCTAAACACACGAAACCCGTAATTGCTTCCACTCCACACCTTTTCCTAATCCCCTTGTAAATACCCCAAGCTCCCAAATAGATCAACATCGACACCTTTTTTCAATCGGGTCCCAAACACATCCAAATCGTAAATAGGTGAAGAAGATCCAGACCTCCTTTTCCCCCCCATCTGGCCGTAAATTCCACCAATTACCAGGGTTTCGGATTAACACCCCAGTCTATTCCGTTCCGTTCCATTCCATTCAAAGTTTGCTCCTAAACGAATGAAAGAAAACCGAATCCGCCACAATACCAACCTATCTGATTCATACCTAAATGTGCCTCGGATTGAATTAACTATTTCGTACCTCCCGCATTCATCCATCCTTGAAATAGATCACACTATTCACCTATTTTTAGTCTGGCCCTAAATAGATCATAACCGAATCCACCCGACCCATCGACCGTACTTATACCTTTAGTGTGTCCAAACCCATTCGTGTTTTGGGTACCTATTTTCAGCGGGGCCATAAATAAATCCAAATTCGGACCCCTTTTTACTATGTTCTTACCTTAATAACGCTAAATCCCCTAGACCCACTTTTATTCTATTCGTACCACCCTAAACGCAAATCCAACCCCCTTTTTTAATCCGGTCATAAATAGATGTAACGCGGGGAGGTGACTATCGGAATTTTAGAAACCACGTGAGATAAAAAATAGGGTCAATTTAATTCGTTGAGGGTAAAATTTATACATTCATTAGATCTACTATAGCTTTGGAAATATGTCCCCTACATGTTTATATGTAAAATATGGCGATGAATAATTCCTCCATTTTAGTAATCAGTAGAAAAAAATAAGATTATAGATATTGGATCCCCCCAAATGTGTGTAGTAGAAACAATAGAATAATTATGGGTTTGACTACTTGGATGAAGAATTGTGTAAATTTTGTCCAAATTTGAATGAAACGCGTTAGTTTGGAGGGAAACGTTGTGGATTTTTTTGGGGAAGGAATGTTGTGACTTCTCAACGGCCCTTGGGTTTGCTTAGGGTTTGGACAAGCATAGTGGTGTGAAGGCGGTGAAGTGTTTGGGCAGGAGGTCTTGCATTGGTGAAGCATGGCACAAAGGCGGTAGGTAAGACACATTTTTTGGAGCTCTCTTCTTTGCTCCATAGCATTCACAGCATTCACACAGGGTGTTTCACAAGCGCCAAAGATTCGGCTTGTTCCGCTCTCGTGAGGTATGTCCGCCTCATGCCAACAATTAGTTTTAGTTCTTTGTCATCATTGGTGTTAAATCTCTCCAAAATTTTGTCTTATCATGACATTGTGGAGGATATTGATATGTACCTTGACATGTATTGGAGGGTGCATAGTTATATCCTAACCCTTCACATTGTAAATATTTGGTACAAGGTTAAATGTGTTTGTGAACACAATTAAAGTAAATGTTTTCAATTTGTGTATTAATTTTTTTCAATTGAATGCAATCTTTTTTTTTGGAGTAGATAGTTATGCAAAATTTTCATGTTTTATGACAATTGATTATATTTCTTGTTTTGTTCTATCCGTGTTTACAACTTGTCTATGTTAGCTTGTACATTTTGTCATCTCCATGTTCATTGGTAATCTTTTAACTAAACTCCAAGTGTTATTGATTGTATTTTGAATGGTACTTTGAATGCTTTAGCATCAATGGTATAACTAATTGAAACTGATTAAATGACAAGATGGATGGTATGGAACGTTTGTTGCTCACATAGTCGATTTTGCAATGCTATAGTATTATGTTCATTATTTGGTACCTGCACAATTTATATAAAAAATATGATGCTAAAAATTGGTCTCTCCAAAAAATTACAAATAAACATAGGGTGCTTAAAAATATGTCAAAGCAACTTTATATCTACAAATAGGGAGGAAAAAAACACCAAGAGGTGCATAAATACCCCCCCATTAAATACCCATTATCGCACGTGGTTACAAAATGTAAGAGGGTGTGATCCCCCCGTGAGATGTAACCTAAAGCTACGGTGGTCATAGGTTTGGCTACCGTAGGTGAGGAATGGACAAATGGACTCTCCAAAGGTGTGTGTAAGGCATAAATATCAAATTGATTTTCATTCAAATAATATGTGAGCAACAAGTTTGGGCATGTTGTTGTTGTCATTATCATCACCAGGATACACTTGATGGCTTGTTTTTGGAGACTCCACGTCATCAAGCACCTACATGGACACCTCCCAAATCCTTGTTGGCATGTACTTTGCATGAGACCTGCACTATTGTGGATGCCCCTTTAACAAAACAACAAGTTCTAAAGAACCATGACAATGTTCAAGGAGATTTTTGGACATAATTTTAGATTAATTTGAATTTGAGAGTGTGCTCTCAACTAGTTTACAGTGAAACGCTTGCTTGACATTTGTCACCTCCGCGGGTTAGGGGTAGCATATCCTTTACATGTTTTTTGTTGATCCATTGTGCAAATGATTCCCAATTGATATAAATTTGCATGACAATCAAACGTAGCATATCCTTAAAATCTGTTGTTGGAATTTCTAGTTGGACATGTGTGGGTGTGTGCAATATCCATGTAGAAGGTGCGTAGTTGTGACACCACTGCCTGAAATTGCAAAGCTTCCAAAAAAATCATAGAATAGTGGTTACAAGATTTGTGAGTTGTTTTGAGTAGGTGTATTTGCCCCTCTTTTGAATGTGAGTAGCATTTTTGTCATTTGGAGATGATTTTAGTGGAGGTTCGATCCAAAAATCAACCTCAATTAATTTATGAATTGTTGCCCCTCAAGACCACTATTAACACCCCTATTATAGTCTCCTACATTATAGAACTTTAACATTTCATAATTAGACACTATGTAGTCACCTCTAACATGCAAGCCTCTATATGGTTGGATTTGTCAAAAAACTTTAGATGTTAAACTACAGTCGTTGAAATCGAGGTCACATTTTTTGGGCAGATTTTAGGAAAATTGGGTGTGGGAAATTAATGTTTCAATTCACTTCATTTTAGTTCTAAAGCTTTCCACGGAAATGGGGGCCTCTACAATGATTATGAAACAAACTACGCCACTTGATGAATATGCCAACCCTAATTCAGACACATGCCTGGCAATTTATGAACCTGTCAACGCGGTGAATTATGCGGAACCATACATTTCACGCTCATAATAAGCTTGTTGGCTAGAAACAAAGGACTTCGATGAGAGTCTGTGATAATTAACTTAGCCCCTGGATTTGATTAGAATATACGTGCTTCCCGTCAAGCGAGATGGTTGAATCCTTTGAGAAATATTTGTATAAGAAGTTCAAGGTTGTTTACGTGCACGGGTTGTTGGAATTGGCCGCCAACAAGAAGAAAATCAACCTGTAGATAGGTTTTGGGTTTGGGTTTTGATTAACAAAACCACACATGAAAAGTTGAATAAGTGTCAATTTCAACTTCAGGTGTCACTATTAGGTGAATTGATAGATCGCAACGGAGTAGGAATAAGATTACTATGATAATCATGGAGGAAACAACTTATTAATAGGTGAGTTATGAGACTTATTATTTTGAGGAATGGGGTATAAGGGTCTCTCAACGATGTTCATGCAATTGCTCGGTCTCTCCCTCACAACCATAGTCTAGTAGTAACGACTCGCTACTAGGGTTTTTCAATGCAAGGAGTCACGGCTCGTCAATAGTCTTTTGGAGTAACCAGTAACCACATATAACCAAGGCCAAAGGTGCCCCAATATGATCCATAGTGTCTCCTTAATTAAATGATACTTTAATAGATCAAGAAATATTGTAGTTCAACCCCACGGGGTTTCAATACCTTAACTTATCTTCATATTTAATGAAGCAGTGGGACCATTGTCCTTACCAATTTGTTAAGCCGTATCAATCCTGTGGGTATCCGGTGTCTATAGGCCGAAACACGTTAGCAGAGACACATTCTACCACAAATTAATGTCATCATTCCTAATAATTATTAATTAGTCCCTTTGTAAATTTACAGTAATTAAACAAGCTATTTATGATTAAATTGGCCCCTACTCATCTTCATTGTAATTTATCAAAATAATTTAAGATTATATGTCACAATTTGCAAAAAGCCTATTAGAGAGTAACTAAGCCTCGGAAAGTAAGTGAACAAGGACATAAGGGCATAGAATCCGCGTGCAGTGTCAAATGGCTATAGTCGTAATATCAAGTCCTACAACCCGATGTCAAATGGCTACAGTCGTGATATAAAGTCCCAAGTAGTAAGTCCCATGGTGGAAGTGTAGGCCGTAGTCTTAGTAAACAATAAATGTCTGATGATATTCAAAGACTAAGCATTCACCTATGGGTTATATGCTCGCCCTTTGCAACTTCTCCAACCAATATGGGATACCTCTTCACCACTGCTTCGGGACCTCGATCCTCCGCCCGTCTCTAACTCTTCGCCTCCTTCAATTATCGTCCTTGCTGCAAGCTATGGACTTCCTTCAGATCCTTACACTTCGATTTGATGTTGTCAGGGTTCAGGAGCCGGTGTGTTGCATCTCCCCTTGTCTAGTGAAGATGCCATGAAGCTTCGCCTTGTCTATGAGTAATCTCATCCAGCTGAGCAAGGTGAAGTCACACTTAGTAACATCACGAGTGTTTGTCGAGTGGCCGATGCATCTCAAGTATGGATTCATGATGGATACACATTTATGTCAAGTACTGTCAAAAGAGCTGCACTGGAAGCTCTCAAAATAATGGGACTTGATAAGTTGGAGATGCAAGTATAAGTTCAGTTGCACAAAGTACTTCTCCATGACCGTAGTGGCATCTTCGAGTTTATTCATCACAAGGCAAATGAGATCGGCGTCTTTGCAAATTTAGGTTTCCTCCAAGGGAGGCTTTGAAGGTGGTGCATTGGTTGTAAGTTAGGACATGGAATGCACGACTCTCGATTTCTCCACGAGAAACTCCAATCATTATTTTTTATACTGCATTCTTTGCAGATTGCAAGTATATGCTGGAGAATTGTGGAGGTCACCTTCAACCATCCAGCCTCAGACGGTGTAACCCGCTCCTGAACCGGTTTACATGGAAGTTACTCCCACCAAAATTAGATCTTCTTCTCTAAGTCTCGTGAAGGTGTACGAAATCTTCTGTGTCTCAATACCGTAACATATAGTTCCAAGGTGCTTATAAGTTCCCTAGGAGTAGTTGATCTCCGTTCACAAGTTTATGTTTCCCTGAATCTAATGTCCAGTTTTGGTGTTCCTAAACCTTTAAATAGATTTAGTAACACAATACTTTTCTTAATCAAGAATATTGTGTTCAAGACCCTTTTATAAATCCCTAGGGATAAAGTGTCCAACTTGTCAAGTTTATGTTTCCCGAAAGTGCCCTTAACGAGAACACCTCTACAATATCTCTCAGTATGTAGTTCCTTTTAAATCATTTCTTAAATGGATAGGTACCTTAGATCTTAAGTTAATGTTTCTTAAATGTGTAATGTCAAGGTTAAGTGTTTCTCCGAGAGAAACACTCTCATACAATATCTTTCATGGTTTAAGTTATCTAAAACATATTTTCAAGTTCATAACTCTCGTAACTTGAAATCATCTAAAATCTTCTACCTACAATTTCTTTCATGGTTTGAATTTATCTTATATTGATTCGTAAACCTATATAAAATCCATATTCATTTGCTCAAGTCCTTAATGTAATAACTTCTATTCCGTTCAAGGTCTCAAACTACTTGCTTAAATGCTTTCACGTGATCAAAATCCCTCTACATTCCCTTAGTCATCAGTGTTTATTCTCGATGCCAAATCTCTAAGGTTCAATGCATTAATTCCCTAGAACATACCTAATCCATGGCTAAGGTTGGCAATATTCCCAGCATATTCTCTCAAGCCACAATCACCTTTAGGTGCTATAATGGGGATTTGATGGCAAGGCCAATACTTTAATCTTCGCTAGATCAATTCCTTTGTGCGTCGACTTATCCGATTAGATTTGCCAAGTCCTATCAACAAGCTAATCATGGTAACTCATGACCGAGAGTGTATGTGAGGTAATCATGTAGGGATTCACTTAGGTGTCAATTTCGGCTCGAGGCCTCGCCTCCATCTCTACCCATGATTACCACTTACGTGATCGACTTTACTTAGCTTGATTTTCTTACCTAAAACATTGGCTAAGTTCGGGTGGCCTTACCGGATGCCATGTGTACTCCAAATTTGCTTATAGGATAACCTCAAAACATGGCGTAAAGTAGCCGCTTCCCCGGTAGCCAACTTAATTGAAATCACGACCTTTGATGAAATTCCTCTTGCGTGGTGCTCGCCAATAAGCCGTAAGTAAATCCTTTAACTCCTTGTCGTAAGCTCACGCTCGTTGTACGTCGTAACAATTTGCCTAAGCCTACGTAGAAATCTTCCACTTAGCTTTTCCACATGGTTTATTACCGCACCGAGGGTGCCAATATCTTGTCTTAGGATTTACCGCACCGAGGGTGCCAATTTCTTCTTTTAGGATTTACCGCACCGAGGGTGTCGCGCACCTCTCCATGAGGAGTGGCCGAAACACCATGGGCACAAGGGGGACCCCGGAGTGACACCCGGGACTTGTGGCGCCATTGGTGAGAGGGCCCAAGTGATCCTAGTGTGGGTGAGGGCCCCGGGCGTTGGGAACGCCTCCCACCCACGGAGACTAGGAGGCATGAGGGTAAGGCCATGAGCTATGCGTAGCTCATAGCGTGGTGATTCTAGAATGCTCAAGATCACCTCAATCGGAGGTGTGAGCTAGGAGTTATGGCCATTTGAGTGGGGCGTTGTCCCGGGACAGCGCCCTGGTACAGCAGTGCCTGGGAGGGATTCCCGGGACTGCCAAGGTTCAAACAGGCATAACTTCCTCAAGACTTGCTCGAATGGAACAAGTGAGGAGTCCATCGGCATCTACGTGAAGCGTAGATGAGGATGGAGTGGTTGGTTGTTATGATCAGACATCATACAAGGAAGTTATGATGGTCTGAAGCTGCTGGGGGGTTCTAGGCCCAGCAGCTAAAGGAAAATGTCCACTTGGCCCCAACTCTTGGTAGGGAGACAAGAGGTTGGTTGACGGTGGGGTAGGGGCCCCGCGTGAAGTCCTAGAGGCTTATATGGGTGAGGTGGTGTGGCCTCACCCACCCGAGGCCGAACGGCAAGGACTCCATGGGCCTTGGCCCAATGTGAGGCCATAGTTGCCTAGTATGGTTCAGGTTGTTGTAGTGTTGCTCCGGCAATGCGATGATCAACATGGGATTGGACTTCCATGGATGGAAGTCCACATGTAGGAATGGGTTACCGATTAAGGGGTGAGTCCCGAAAGCAAAGTAGGAGGGTTGGTTCCCTCCTATGAACTATAAGGTCCGGGGTAGGAGGAGCTAATCATTAGCATGGCGGAATGCGAATGGTTAGCGCTCGTAACCTTTGCTAGAATTGAAAATTGGCAAGATTGTCAAGGGGGGCTAGCAAGGGTTGCGACAGAGGGTGCCAATTTCTTCTCTTAGGATTTACCGCACCGAGGGTGCCAATTTCGATCCCTATCGCACCGTGGGTGCCAATTTGACTTAAGTGCACCGAGGGTGCTGATTTTCTATCTATTACCTTACCGCACCGAGGGTGCCAATTTTCTATCTATTACCTTACCGCACCGAGGGTGCCAATTTCAATCCCTATCGCACCGTGGGTGCCAATTTGACTTAAGTGCACCGAGGGTGCTGATTTTCTATCTAATGCACCGCGGGTGCCAATTGCGAACTCAAGACTCAAGACTCGGGAGCTCGGACACTCATGTAAAATCTTCTTATGCAAATGACGTGTATTAGGGCCCTCAAGTGGCCTCCTTATATAGTCTCACATATCTACGTTTTCCTAGGATTTTTGTAAATGTTAGCTCGGCTAAATTTAGCACTGTATCTAATTATAGCCTGATTAAAAGTCTTTAACACATAGAGTCTAAATCTATTTAATCTAATATGTAATTCATACTTACATATCTTTTCATATCCCAAGCTAATTAATTGAGCACGTGCTCCTAAAGTGGGGGCATTCGTGCCCCTTTAGTTCTCGGCACTAGCCCTATTTCCACTGGCCGTTCTCGTGCCCCTTTAGCCGCTCGCGTTCCCCTCGGCCTCTCACGTTCCCAAGGACCACTCCTTGTTCCCAAGGCCGCTTCACGTTCCCGGCTACCGCTCCTTGTTCCCAAGGGCCTCTTCACGTTCCCAGAGACCGCTCCTTGTTCCCAGCTGCTCCTCGTTCACACCACCGGCCGCTCTCGGCTCGGCTTCTTCTTCCTCGTACCTCGGCTCTTAGTTCCCGTTCCCGTGCGTCCTCCTACGTTCCCGGGGCCCTGTTCACACCGCCGGCCGCTCCTTCACCACCAGCCTTCTCTTGCTTCCTCTCTCGCACACCTTGGCTTCATCTCCCGCACACCTTGGCCTCTTTCCTTCCAGCTCTCCTTCCAACTTGGGGGGGAAAAGTGAGCTCACCAAGAATGTGACCAGAGGTGCTCAACTGTGCCTTGTATGTAATTTGGTAAGAAAACTCTCGAATTCAAAGAGTCATTCTTACCACTGGAGGTCTCCAACCTCCTATACAAATGAGAAAGTTGCGCTGACGCCATGGATAGAGGCATTACATGGCGATTCAGTGAACAACGTCTTCCCTAGAAAGCTCGCCATTCCCTTGCGTCACAAGTACAAAGAACAAGTTATCTTTCCACAATTTGAAAGGGCATGATCGAATCTTGGCAAAGATCATGAAACAAATCCAGGATTCCAACCAGAAGAATTTACTTGATGTTTTTCTGTGCATGTTGACAAGGCATGAGCGTGGGTATGGAGGAGGGTCGAATATGATGGAAGTTATAATGATAGAGATTTATATTGCCGAATGAAAATGGATTGGATTGGAAGATCAGATTGTTACTTTTGACGTTGTTGTGGATGTTACTAGTGAAGTAGTTGTCTACAACACCATAGACGAGTTGTTCGATGTTGATGGTGAACCAGATATGATCAAGAGTACCCAAGACTCTGATGGTGAGGATGAATTCGTTGATCACTATACCATAGAGCAGTAATGATTTGCTGGCATAAAAAACATGCAGTGTCGCAACCCTTGCTAGCCCCCCTTGACAATCTTGCCAATTTTCCATTCTAGCAAAGGTTACGAGCGCTAACCCTTCGCATACCGCCATGCCAATGGTTAGCTCCTCTTACCCCGGACCATATAATTCAAAGGAGGGGAACCAACCCTCCTACTTTGCTTTCGGGACTCACCCCTTAATCGGTAACCCATTTCTTCGATGTGGACTTCCATCCATGGAAGTCCCATCTTATGTTGATCATCGCATTGCCGGAGCAACACTACAACAACCCGAACCATACTAGGCAACTATGGCCTCACAATGGGCCAAAGCCCATGGAGGCCTTGCCGTTCGGCCTCGGGTGGGTGAGGCCACACCACCTCACCCATATAAGCCTCTAGGACTTCACGCGGGGCCCCTACCCCACCGTCAACCAACCTCTTGTCTCTCTACCAAGAGTTGGGGCCAAGTGGACACTTTCCTTTAGCTGCTGGGCCTAGAACCCCCTAGCAGCTTCAGACCATCATAACTTCCTTGTATGATGTCTGATCATAAAAACCAACCACTCCATCCTCATCTACGCTTCACGTAGATGCCGATGGACTCCTCACTTGCCCCATTTGAGCAAGTCGTGAGGAAGTTATGCCTGTTTGAACCTTGGCAGTCCCGGGAATCACTCCCAGGCACTGCTGTACCAGGGCGCTGTTCCAGGACAGCGCCCCACTCAAATGGCCATAACTCCTAGGTCACACCTCCGATTGAGGTGTTCTTGAGCTTTCTAGAATCACCACGCCATGAGCTACGCATAGCTCATGGCCTTACCCTTGTGCCTCCTAGTCTTCGTGGGTGGGAGGCGTTACCAACGCCCGGGGCCCTCACCCACACTAGGATCACTTGGGCCCTCTCACCAACGGCGCCACAAGTCCCGGGTGTCACTCCGGGGTCCCCCTTGTGCCCATGGTGTTTCGGGCACTCCTCATGGAGAGGTGCGCGACATGCAGTGGCAGAAGCACTAGATGCAGGAATCAATGAAGCTTTGAAGGTCGTAGTATGGAAGCAGGAAAACGAAGGGGCCAGTGTCTCCGACATGTTGGGTGAAATTCTGGTGCATGCCAAAAGAACCCCATTTTGGTACTAAAACAACTCAGTGACATAAATTGTTGAAGCTTTGCCCTATGAAGGAAACACTTGAAGATGTTCTGCGTGTCTTATGTTTGCCTATCAACGTTCCCAGCCGCTATGGACGCCATAGCATATTAGAGAAAACAGAGAATTCTGAGCTGATTGGAATCCCATATATCAATTATTGCGCAGATAATTGCCCAATTTGTTCAAAAGCATGGATGGAGGAATTACAAAGCCATTATATGGAAGGGTTTGGACAAGAAGCAAGCTCGGCGTGACCAGGTTAAAAATTACGTGCATCATGCTACTATACTGGAAGGAACTGGGTGCCTTGGTTGAGTGTGAAATAGGAGGATATGATTCTGATTGCTCCAAAGCATCTATTGCTGACGATTTCTTTCCAAAATTTGATGAATGTCTCACACCTAGGTCTAAGAAATACGAGGCGTGGAATGAAAGACAGAGATACTAGATATGAATAATACTAATCTTTATCTTTCTTAAGGTCCTTAATCTTTATTTTTTAAAGTAAATGAACACACGTAAGGAAAATCAAAGCGTGATCAAGGTGAAAATCAAATGTTCCATTTCTCACAAACGGTGATAGTGTTTAGATCAAATTTTGCATCATTGGAATCGTAGACCCTGCAAATGGGGGGTAGGAACAATAAAAATGTACCCCAAAAACGCAACTTTTGACGATTATCTATAGGCTGGCTTTGTAACCCCAAGACTTTAAAGCCTAAATCCTTACCCTTACATATGAGCCGCATGCTTGACCTTTAATTTCCTCAATAAAGTTGCATGGTATCTTCACAATAGAGTGGCAAACAAGACTATTCCAAGTCTCATGCTAAAGAAAATGTATGCTACATGCTAGACAAAGACGGGTGTCTTTGTAGATCGTGTTCATGCAACTCGCCACATTATTAAACAGTTTGGAGCGAACTGTAGAGATCATGTACAATCTAATCCATATATCTATTATTCATTAGCATGTGAAAGGTGTGACCTGGAGGTGAAGGATTCTCGAATTTCTAAACCCTAAACCCTACAACTTTTGGTAGCCAGAAATCCTAAACTAGGGACAAGTGGGAGAGAAAAGTGTGTGTGCGCTAAGATAGAAGGAATCTCCTCTCGGGAAGAGAGTGACTTTGTGTATATTCAAGGCTATAATCTCAGGGTGGAAAGCCCCGATTTTCTCAAAAACAGATTCATTGAAAGTTTCATGGATTTTGTGTCCACTTGTCCCCTAAGAAAATGGAATGGTTGTGATTATGAGCATTGTCAACGGGAGGTAGTCAGATTCGATATGTGGGTGTGGAGTTTTGGAATATTGTAGTTGGATAGTATTTTCTTGAATCAGAGGTGTTTACTTATCTTGAGATTTGGATTGAGTGATCTGAGGTTATTGTTGTAATTTGTGAAATATTGTCATTTGAAGCGTGGCACTGATGGATTGTTTCTAACTGTCAAACTTGACTTATAAGTGATTTCAGGGGCGATAGATGGCTCAATATAGCTGTGTCCATAATGGTCTGAATATGTGTGTGAGAAGGTGAATAACACAATGTCAACACAATTCTCTGTGAGAGCTACTAAGCGTTGACGACTTCAATGCTTTGATAAATGATTACAATAGTCCGAACCATTGGTCCAACTCATTCTTGTGCAAAAATCCCGCACGTCGCGAGACGAGAATTGGTTGACCCCGGTCTGCTGTGAAGGATTCCTGTAAATGCCGAGGTAAATGGCTCCAAGGGGGAATCCTAACCATTCTGTTGCGCGATTTAATCCTCGAGAAAAGATTGAGATAGCGGGACCAATGATCGGGGAGAACCGGCAGATAGTTACAAATGAACCGGTTGAGTTTGAGAAATAACTGGTTGAAGTTCAAGACTGCAGGAAAATTACCAATCGTTTTAGAGGAGTTCAAAGAATATACCCCAATTCAATAAAGGAAAACCGAAGGATTTCAATATGTAACTGGTGGGACTTGCAAACTTTTAGGATCTCAATCGATTATGCCCAAAAATCTCCCCAATCATTGAGTGGGGCTGATCAACATTTCAACATAATGACTTGTGTGGAGTAGGCAGTTAATCTGGCGCAAATATTCGGAGATTTTCTCCCATGAGTGTGGAATTCTGTGAAGAGGCCACAATCTGGTTAAAATGATGAGTTTCTGTTGAGCAAAAAGATGGGATTTGTAAATGTGTAATTGAATCTGAAATGGAGCTGAACAATGAGGTGTAAAACCTGTGACAAATGAAGTAAAACTTACAAGCTACACGGGGGCTGGACAAGTGATTTTGGAAAAGTGAATGATCGAAGTGGTTCAGGACATAATGAGGTTGTCTGAGCCATAATTTGAAGTAGCGAGAGCAGCTTGGGCGAGGAAATATAGGCCATGCTTGGAGCGAAAAGGCTGTTGATGAAGGGAAGAGGCTGGGTCTGGTGAAGAATTGATGAGGAAGGATTTCAGCGTTCCACGGGTGCTAGATTCCAGGACGTGAGTTTGTCCCATAATCAAGGGAGAATACATTTTATCCCTCTTTAAAGACCACGTTTGGCTGTCAAGAGTTGAGTACACTTGACTAT
Source organism: Polytrichum commune (assembly GCA_950295325.1). Classification (NCBI taxonomy): domain Eukaryota; kingdom Viridiplantae; phylum Streptophyta; class Polytrichopsida; order Polytrichales; family Polytrichaceae; genus Polytrichum; species Polytrichum commune. Next base: position 27,408 of record OX485809.1, read on the forward strand.
AGACCTTTGAAGTAGAAACGATTATAGAGACATTTGACCCCTTCACAGTTGAGATGGCGATTTGAAACGAAGTTACTATGTCTCTTAAGCAGGCGAGGGCAGCTAAGCTCAATCAACCTTCTACATTTTTTTACATAAAATTCTACCATGATTACTTAACTTTGCGATTGTTTCACAATGTATGATGGAACAAAGAGATAATCAACTAGATACCTTAAGGTGGCCAACGAACTAATGTCAATTTAAATAAACCTAAGGTACGCTTGAAGGATAGTTGAATTCAACTAAGAAGGTTTGTTAAGGCACCCTGGCATAGTCAAGGAGATTAATGTATTTTGGCCTATGGTTCTAGAAACTTACAGGGATGGACCTTCAACTGATACAAGTAAGGACAATGGTCCTACGGCCTCATTAAAATCGAACATAAGTGAAAAGAACGCAGACAACCCATGGGGTTGCTCGACAATATTTCATGATGCATTAAAAATACCAATTAATTAAGGAGACTATGGTTCATGTCAGGGTGCCCTCGGCCCTAACTAAATGTGGTTACCGGGCACTAAGAAGACTATTCATGAGCCGTGACTCCCTGCATTTAAAAAACACTCATAGTATAGCGAGTCGTCACTACTGGACTATGGCGGTAAAAGAGATTCCGAGTAAATGCATTAACTGCACATAGTGACCTTAATAACCCATCTCTTCATTAAATTAAATTCGTAAACACCTTCAAGAAGTTGTTTTTTCTAGGGTTTTCATTCTAATCGCATTCCTAATTTGTTGTGGTCTATCAATTCACCTAATTGTGACATCTAGAGTTCAATTTGACACTTATGTAGTTTTCCCTGTGTGGTTTTGTTAATCAGAACCCAATCTAAAAACCTATCTACACCTAACTACATAGAGGCAAGGCTTCGTCCAAACGTTGAGAAGAAAAAAGAGATTGCAATGTGGGAGGAGGGGGTCTTTAAACACTCTCACAAAATGGTTGGATCTCTCCACCACCGGTCACATTCTTTCAACACCCCCCCCCCCCTTTGAATTGGGCTCATAGGTTTTCCCGGTTGAGTTTGCCACCCTCTCACCGAGGTGGCTTTGATGGGAGTTCTTCCAATTCTTTCTAATTTTTCACCATCGAGTTGGCAAGGAGACAAGGGGGCAAGTGGCCCCCTTTCTTTTATTTCTTTTCTTTTTGTCAAAAAACTTCATGTTAATTTTACTCTCTTACGCCGAACACCTCACTTTGTATTGTGTGGCCCACACTAATTAATAAACTAATCCTTGTTTAGCTAGCCTCTACTAACTTAACCTCTTAGCTAGTTGTTTTTACTAGCTAGCAATCCTCCTTACTAAGTTAGTTTCTTTTCTAGCTAGCAATTTTTTCTAACTTAGTTAGTTTCTACCACTAGTTAGTGTTATGTTTCACTAACCATACCTTAACTAGTTTTTTTCCCTTCACGGGTGAAGGCTCGAAGTCCTCGGTAATTTACCTTCCATTTTGGGGGGCTAAACACTAAATGAACTATTTTTTCCAAAATTCCCTATTAATTCTAATATTTAATGTTGAAATTCTAACCAAAAGTGACCTCACGGAGTGGTGGACCACTCTATGGGTTCACACTCATACATTTTCCTTCCGATATTTTCTCACACATATGAGTGCTAAATTTTCATGAGTCTTTCTTGGTAAACCACTCTAATCATAAATTTTGCAATACAACTACTCTCACCTTATGTGAACTTCTATAATCCCTCAACACTTATACAATTGCCTCTCAACTCCTACAATTTTCTTACTTCTTGCAAGTCCTATATAATTCAATCACACTCGATTTTCGACTCATATGTCTATCTCACCTCATGTGAGTTTCTATGCATGGCACTCACCAACTCTCTCAAACATAATCAATTTGATGATGTCTATGCTATCAAAAACTTTGTCTTTATCTTGAATAACTAAGAAGAAGGTTTGAGCTTGAAGCTCTTGTATTCCAAAATGGTAAAGATACAAAGAATCTAACTCTCTTGTAGCTTATCATCGTGAATATGGTGTGCTAATTCTAATCTTAACTCTATATATAGTAGAAAGCGGTGTCTAACATGTGCCATCCTCCTAGATTCCTATATCTTCTATCTCTTTTAAGAATATGAGTAAATGTTCAACTTCCACTAGCTCATTCAAAGGTGTCAATCTTAATGTTGCATTCACCACTTCTCGCTTGAGCTTGGCTTCATAAATACACAAGAGGACCAAGAGTGCTAACTTTAAAATATTTTTATGCAACATAGACACTAAGGAAATCACAAATGGGCAAGTGGCCACTCCCTAAGTTTTCCTACCTACTAGCCATTTTTTCTACTTCATTTTCTTGAAGTGGACTAATGCTAAATGCAAAGCAATTTTAGCATCCATCAACACAAACACACAATTCAATTCCTTGCACGTATATTGAGATTCAACCATTCAACTTCTATTACAAAGGGTGTACCTATAGCACATCATGAATTACTCCAAAGTTACCAAGTAATAAATTGAATGGATAGTAGAAATGTTGTACTCATGGTTGCATAAATTTAAAGAGGAATTCACCTTCAGTAAGCAGCCAAGCAAAACCCAGTGATCTCTGCTAGCACTCAAAGAGCATCTGTTCATTCTTGCATATTCTTGAGTCTTCCCTTAGACTTATGTTTTTTGAATGCCACTGCAAATGGACCATCCTCCAACCATAGCAAGTGTATAGGCTCCACATCGTGGACAACACGAATTACCGATTTTTGGCTACTCATCATGTCCACAAGTTCGTTCAGGCAATATTTTGACTCCCTGTAGCATTTGGAGACAACTTTAACGTGAACTCTTGCCACTTCCAAAGCATGATTAATAAATTTGAAAGCAAGATTTCCCTTCACCAGAGATCGAGCATCAAGAAATGGACAAAACCTAGCAGATTTGAGTGCGTCATCCAGTTGTGCAACGAAAGTAGCTTTGACCTTAGGCCCGCGGTGATTAAGAAACACGCTAGGATCATCCATGACCGCACTGGTTCCTGCTTTCTATCATTCATAAGGGAAGGATTAGGATATGAGACTCGAAAACTCCGTCATGCTCACAATTCTTTAAAAAGGTTCCGTCAACTTAATATCACACCATTTATATACTTATTGCATGAAGTAGGATCGAGCTGCAAGTCGGCTGCACCTGCGACCACAACATTTGTGTAGAATAAAGCATCACAACTTTCTCATGTGTAAGTTATTTCTCTTTGTTATAGATCATGGTTGTGGAGATGATAACCAAGAGATTGCCTTAATTGTGTCATCAAAGACCATAAATTACCACTGAAAAGTCATGTTTTTAAGTTCCAATTTGGTTATGCCCTCCATTGTCCTATTAGGTACTTCAATCTAAAGTTTCAAATTAAAATTTTAAAAAAGGTTACTAAAAGTAAAGCTTGAAAATGGATGTCTAAATCAAATTTTGGGAGCAAATCTAATGGATAGAATCATGTCCAATATGAATATAAATTATATGCTCTTAAAGTTCATTGTGCATTTGAAGGCTCCTAAGAAATAAAAATCTAGGAAAATCCAATATTTACTGATATACACTTCTACATATATACTTTCTACATATACTTTTCAATTTGGTTGGAACTACTTTTCCAATATTTACCACTTTAACCTTATTATAATACACAAATACTTATTGAAGATGAATTTTGCAAAAAAAAATATAAATTTGTAAGACTTTGTTAAAATTTGTATCTTTTATTTTTTTCAAAATAACATTTCACCAAAAATAAAAATTTAATGGATTTTTGGACTTTGCATTGTTGCTTCCTTACACTTACAACAAGGGTGAACTCTAAGTGATACAATTGAACATCACCCACCCAAATTCAACACAAAAAGAAAAGTTAGCCTTGTATTGAAATAAATCTTTACAAATTGCAGGAGGTTTTACCTAAGGGCCGGAACTTTTTGGCTTGCAAGAATGAGCTACTGAAGCTAAAAGAATGAGCAAACGAGCAAGCTAGAAAGAAAATGCATGGGAAGTGTAGACCAAATTTTTGTCTTTTTGATAACTTTTTGCATTCTTAGTTTATATAGATGGACAGATGCCACTTCATAATTGAAAATCAGTGGTAAGTGTGTACATAGATCATTTAAAGATAGGATTAGTGAAAATTTAGTGACAATTACTCAAAAGACAGTTTGGCGGACCATAGTCAGTAGAAGGAGGAAATTGTAATTAACAAACTATAGGCAAGTAAGGTAGTTAGTAACCGAAGCATCCCCCTCAAGAGATATATTCGGAGGAGGAAGTGGACACAGGCAGTCATAGTGAGACTCAAGTAAGATTAAGAGAAAACAAGAACCCTCTCGGGAAGAGAGTGGTCCATCATTTTAGCTTTTGGTATAATAGAAAGTTTCTCATGGGAAAGTAAAAGCTCAGCTATTTACATGAATTTTGTGTGTGCCTACTTCGGGTGATTATGTGTGTGTTTGTGTTTTTTGTTTCATCACTGTGAGAGGATAATGGGTTTTCCCTCGTGGTGGTGAAGTCCTCTATTTCTGTAGTGCATTGATCGGGGAAGGTTGTTATATGAAAGGGTGTGATTCTGAGTAATGAGTGGATGTGTGGCTCCTCTTGTCTATTCGATGGAAGTAAAATGTATGTTTTTGAGTCCTTGACCTTTGTGAAAGGGTGAAGGAAGAATGTTAATGATGCGGAATTGTTCAGATATCTGAGATAAGTGATTGTGTGTGTGTGCATTCTCAACCTCATTACTTGTGGAAGTATGAGGGAATTGTTGTCCCGTTGTGACGAATTTAATTAATGAGTAAAATCATTTCCATGATACATGGATAGGATGGGAGTGTATTTAGGTGTGAAAAGAGGAGTAAAAGGAAACTTTACAAAACTGTGAATGGTTCCGTGAGAAATCTGCAATGCATACGTAAAAATAAGTTATCCCATGAGTTCAATTTATGAATACTAAATGCTGTAAATTTGAAGTACCCGGTGGAGATTCAATTACACCACACTGTCTCTGGACTTTTGAAGGATCCAATTGATTAAAGAACCAAAATTTTAAGTGCTATGTGACCAAATTAGTGTAAGGCATTGTGAGTGTGTATGAGTATTACAATCTTGAGAAAAGAATGTAGAATGATTTCTTAAGAGAATGGATGTGAAATCCATACCCTTGGAGTAATTATGATTATGTATGCTCCCTGAGTTACCAGATTTGTTGAGAGTTTTCTTGAGAGAAAGAGTGGAGCAAGTCATCTGTTAATACTAGGGTTAATATTTTGTTCCCAAAACAATTGGCAATATCCTTCTCTACAAGGAGAGTGACCCTCGACGGGAGTTAGCAGATACTCTATCATCATGAACAAGGATAGAAAGTCTATGTGGTATGACTGATAGAAATAGAAGTTGACTTCTTAAGCATGAGCAGTGTCCAACCGAGATGTTCCGCAATTAATTTTTCTCCATTTCTGGAATCTAAATCGATCGGGACAGTGATTTTGAAGGGGATTTGATTCTGAATGTGAATGGCACTCCTGGGTGATTGCATGTGAGTGTCAGGTGACGAATCCTCCTGTGAGAGTGAGTGAGACGAGCAGAACGCGGCGGATAGAGGCCATGAAGGAGAACCTGTGAAGATAGTTGTAAATGAGTGGTGTTTTTAAACCCATATCATTTGGGTGAGGGCGGAGAGGCAGGTATAAAGGGAGGGCCTTACCCCCTTCCTTTCGAGTATACTTGGACTTTGACTTGGCACTCAGACTATGGACTTGCCCCACTATGGTTACTTGGCACTGGTTATTGGGTTACTCAGACTATTGAACCGTGCTACTGAGTCTCTGGTGATTGGTACGCTTGTGACTGGTTACTGGGTTACTCAGACTATGGAACCTTGTTACTGAGGCTTTGGTGATTGGTACGCTCGCTCACTCGCTTAGGTCCCCGTTCGCTTAGGCCATTAGTAGTTCTCGTTACTAGACTTTTGTTGGAATTTATAAATTAACACGAGTATAATGACTTAAAAGATGTTTTATGCAATTTCATCTAAGAAACTAAGTGTTAACTTATCCTTCTAAAGATCACTGGATATATGTTGTGGTTACTCATGCTAACCTGTGGTTTTGGCCTTGGTTCGGATACTTGACACTGGGTTCTCCAAAGACTATGGTTGAGCTGAGACTCTCAGTGTTGTGATTTTACACTGAGTATATTAAAATCTCTTTGGTTGGGTTGTGAGGAGAGAGACTACCCTGATGTATGTACTGCTTTGAGTGCCCTCACATTCATTAACCTTAAGACAATTAATTCCCGAATACATTCAAGTAGTCATACCTCATAAGAATGTTATCTTTATTTCATTTAGTAACCATTGTGATCTGTCAATGAACCTAATTGTGACAATCTATAGTTCAATCTGAAACTCGTTTAGCCTTCCCTGTGTGGTTTTCTTAATTGGAACCCAACCTCAAAAACTAACTACAGGAAGTTAGTACTTACCCTCTCTTTTATAGGCCTAGCATTACTAGTCATTACCAAAGCTTCTCAACTATGATATAAGGTGACTAAAAGTACACCAACTTATTACCACTATAAGTGTTTTCAATTCCGCCTCATGTACTAATAGTAGACATTTTGGTTTTGAATGCACACCACCAAAACATGAGAGCATGGTGTTTTCGTACTACAAGTGCCATAGTTTTGAACAAAAAATATTTATAATGTTGTAAAGTAGTTTATTTAATGACATAATAAAATAAATAGGAAAATACCCCAAAATAATATTTTAAAACCGATTTTTAAAGAATATTATAACAATATTCTAGAATAATCTTGTTGATGTCATTTTATCCGCTTACAAACCACTACATATTCTAGCCACACCACAAGCTCCGTTTTAATCAGCCAAACAATATTGCAAGAAAATTTCTAAGAACTCGCCATTTCATAACATTCTTAAGCCCTAGACTTTGTGCCTCTACTAAAGTTCCCAAGATTTTCTCCGATGCTCTTGAATTTTCCCATCTTAAGTTTGTTTACTTGCTTGACTCTTACTAAATTCCCTCATATAATGGCAATTGACATGATCTTCCACTCCATGCTCCAAGGAAAGTTATTGCATCAATAAAAAGTCAACCAAGTAGTAGGCGGTGCATTACCCTATTGCTTAAGAATGTAAAGGAACAAAAATTGCCTCCATAAACCTCTAAATCTTTTTCAAGTATTTTTAATACATTACCTTTATGTTATAGGAATTGAGGAAAAATATTGCCATCACTATTTCTTCAATGAAACGTATCAATTAAGGAAATAACACATTTATTTTACAGTGTCACCCAACGCAATGTATTACATTTTGGTCCAAATATACATACAATGTATTTAATACACATACAATCCTAGAATACCTTTTCACTGTGGTCAACTTTTTGCCGAAAAATCAATTTCAATGACCAATAGAAAATAAATGGGCTTGCGGAAGCTAAGATCCCAATCATCCTTGGTAAGCCCCAAGTTCTTCTTCATGACTTCTTCTTCTTCCCGTGTGTGTTATCCAAGTTTTGTTCTATGTGAGTAGAAAATCTAGCTAATAAGTGTATGTTCCCAGTGGCAGTGATTTGTTATGTAATGTTTGTGTTGATTTTGCAGGAGAATGGTTTGGTATGAATGCGAATGAGTACGAACCTGTATTTCTCTACATATTGACAATTTATATAGAGAAATTTCAATTTAAACCCTAAACACAAGGGTCCAAGGTTGGGGGTTAGATTAACTAGGGGCCGCACGCGAACACTTGACCAAAATTTAGGCTGAAACCTTGGAACCCGCCCTCTATCGGTGCGGCCGGGCGCCATGGGCGCGTCCCACAACAATATAAGTAGGACCCCCACTCCTCACCCATATGTGATGCAGCCATACCAAGGCTACTACACCATATCCCATCATAACTCCACAGATCACATGTGCAAATGCTATGGCTTTAAAAAAGGGTAACAAAAATCACAATAGAAAGAGATTACTGTCATGAGCTTTATTACAAGATTGTAATATCAATAAATCAATTTATTCATATATAGAAGTATTGCTCGTGTAGTACTTCAATTGCTCCTAAATGAATCAAAACCGAATCCACCTAATACCACAGTTTCGGATTAATACCTAACTGTGTTGGGTTCCCTTTGTATCCCAAGCCCATGTGTTGGGTTTAGGGTTTGGGGTTGCACATCGCCATGAGGGTTGGTAAACTTCATTCGAGGCATATTGAAATCTTTGTGCTACACTTAGTCTCTACACCCAACTCATGAATTTGTCGATTCTAAACAAGCAATCTGAACAGAGGCAAGCACCAACAGAGGAAGAGAAGAAAAACGTGTATGAGATAATGGAGGAGGAGGAGAGTTTTCCTAACTCTATCAGGAGATAATGAGTGCTTCCAACTGCCTCAGTGCTTATCTTGAAGTCTTGAACTTCTATTTCTCATAATTCTACTTCTAATATATAGTCCTAAACCCTCATTCCTCAGATCCTGCATGGAGAGGGATCATGAACTACAACTACATGTCCTTCATGGACAGGGCTCTTGGATTGCAAGTGACTTCATTTCGAGGATATTTTTGGTGTTCGTGACTATGAGATTACTTCTTTTTTGAAGAAACTGTGCAAATTGAAGCATTATCGCTCTACCATGTACACGTGAAGGGCATGTCTGGAGCAACCATGCAACTGGTGTTTGCGGTTACGCTAATTATGTAGGCCAAGAGGTTCTAAACTAAGTGTTTAGGGTTTAGGTCGACAATGTCGGATAGGTGAGGAGATAATGGAGGAGGAGGAGAGTTTTCCAACTCTGTTAGTGCTTATCCTAAACCCTTGAAATTCTACTTCTCAAACTTCTACTTCCAATATGTAGTCCTAAACTCTCATTCCTCTCATATTTAGGCTAAGTGCGTGATTAACTCCTTAATTGTTGTGTATTTAGTTTAATCTTATGATCATTAAGTTAATTATTGCATTATTCCACTATCCCTTACTTATCACATATTGAAAGTTTGATTAACGGCTTAAATGTTCCACTTTTATCTTAAGTGCGTGATTAACACCCTAATTTTTGTATTAATAGCCTACATCTATCATAATTGAATTAATTCCTCCATTATTATACTAACTCCTTGCCTATAATATACTAAATGCTTGATTAGCAAAATATATGTTTCATTTTTATCAAAAATGTATGATTAGTGCCCTAATCATCGTGATTTTAGCCTAATTCTATTATACTTTAGTTAAGTGTTGTATAATTATATTATCTATTGTCTGTCACACACTAAATATTTGATTAAAATTTTAATCTTTTTTTTATCTTAACTTCATGATTAGCGCTATGATTGTTGGGTTATTAGCCTCATTCTATCATACTCAAATTGATTGTTGCATTCTTATACCATTTATTGTCTATCATACACTAAATATTTGATCAAAAGCTAAAATGTTTCATTTTTATCTTAAGTGTGTGATTAGCGTCCTAATTGTTGCATTATTAACCTAATTCTATCACATTTATGCTAATTGCTACATTATAAGACTAACCCATTGCCTACTACATGCCAAATGCTTGAATTACGGCTTGAATATTTCATTTTTATCTCAAGTGTGCGATTAGCAACTTAATTGTTATGCTATCAGCCTAATGCTATCATTAATATGATACAAATAGGCTAATTGTTGCCAAAAAAAAATTAATATTCTAACCTACACCAAATGCTTGATTGATGGTATAATTGATTTAGGTTTACATGAAATACTTTATTGGTACACTAATTGCAACTCCAAACCCTACATCTTAGCATATTCAATCTCATTGTTGCCTTATTATTCTAGTTTTTCTCGATTATACTATAAATGATTGATTCATATCTTAAACCCTTTTAATTTAGCCTACATGCTTACTTAATCTTCATTTTTAGGATATAAACACATTTAAAAAAGACAAAGCATGATTAAGGTGGAAGTTAAACATTCCATATCTCACAAACAGTGATGGAGATTAGATCAAATTTTGCTCCGTTAGAATTGCAAACCCCGCAGATGGAGGGGGGGAAGGTGGGAGCAAAAAAGAAATACCCAAAAACCCAACTTTTGACAAGGATGGCCTTGTGACCCTAAACCCTAAACCATATGTAACGGGGAGAACCGGTTCATATGTAATTAGCAGTTGGTTCTCCCCGTTCATTGGTTACAGAAGCTATAAAAGATATCTTTAATTGGTCAAAGGAATGATCTGTTTTGGTTAGTAGCATGTCTTATTTGGGTTTGCTGCAAGGTTCTAGGAATATACTTCGATAGTCGGCTTTGAAAGTCTGGTCTACAAGATCATCTTGCCTTTGTCATCCTCTTCATGTTGTCTATTGGTTTATCAAGGTATCATGTTCAAATTGTCTAAATGCGCATCTTTTGGTATTCACGACACAAGTTGAGTGAGTCTGAAAATCGGCTTATTTAACACCAGAAAATATCACATGGATCATTTGCCAACGAAGTGAGAAATCTGACTGACGTGGCTACATAGAAATTCATAAAAACATATATATAAGCAAAGTCCTTCAGACTGACTTCGAAATTGGCTGAAAAAATTTCAAGATACCAGTGCTAGCTTTGTCATTTGCCACCTTCTGTACTCTCCCATTTCTAGATTTTAAGGGTTTCCTCTCTCCACCTGATGTCTGGGTTTTGAGCTGCGCCTTGGTCTTGGAAGAAGGGGTGTTTTCTATCAATATTGGAGAGCTGTTGACATGCTTTTCTAACTTTGTACTACTTCTAGGTGATATATTTTCTTTGTAATCTGGGGGACTACGAGGAACAAAGCCAACAATCTTGGACTCAGGAGTTTCCGGAACCTGTGACAAATTTGAGGACTCTGTGCAAGTATGGACAGGTTCGGGCGTCAGTGAAGGGCTGGAGATTTGAGAGAGAGGCATAGTTGACACCTCCAATGACTCCTTATATTGTCTTGGACCAAGGGCATCAAAGTCAAGCTTCACTGCAGTGTCATCAACTCCTCCAAGCATATAATCTGAGAAAGTCAGGGAATTAGTTAGAATTTAAACAATCATAAGGGTCGTTTTATGCTAGAGCTTGAGGGCACATGATCATGGAAATCTAAAGACATGCATTGATGGAAAAGGCCGAGACCATCCCACCTGACTTTACACTAGAGCTTGAGGGCCTAAGGGAACCAAACCTAGAAGTTTGGTTCCTTGAAAAACCTACATGGAATCCTACATGGCACGCGATGGATAATATTTCATGGCCTAGTGGATCTTGCATCAACACAAAACTGTTAGACCATGACTTCAAAATCTCACAACCCCTCGATTATAAAGGGTCCAGTGTCCAAATGAAGGATGGTACTGAAATAGCACATGTCGTTACACTAAACTTAACTAACAGCCCATGACCACACAAAATTCAATATCAATTTCCATGGTTCCACCTTAGACTGGGTTTCAAGGGCCCTGACAATTTCATGGTCATGGCCCTCAGCCATAGTGTAAAGTGGCCCAAGTTGGAATTACAGTCTGTACATTGTACAGACTAATCAAAACTCAGATAATTCAAGAACCAGTCAGCAGGCAGTACACAATGAGAAACATGCTAGATATTTTAACCTCGTAAAACCAGAAAAAGACACAGACAAATATATACTATACTCGTGTTGACTATCTATTGCATTACAGATTTCCAAAGTGCCAAAGATCACAATGAGTATGTAGTTGCTAACCTCTTGATGAATGTGCTTTCAAGTCCATGAAGTTCTGTTGTGCTTTTGAGACTTGAAAACTGATTTGTTGAAGTTTTTGTCTCTTGAAAGGATTGTTTGGGGGGTGACTCATGGTTGCAGTCAATTTAGTTGACTCCTTCAGAAGCTGGCCTTTTTCTTCAGCTACTTTTCCCCTAAGGTCAAAGGCAATTTGTTGAAGATGGGTGACAAATTTCTTATCTACAGTAGGCTCAGGGGAATTCATTATGCGTACTAGAGGCTCCACAACTGGACTTGCCACTGGAAGTGATTCTGAAGCCAAACAACCAGAGTTCAATTTAGTTGTGAAGAAAAAAATCTTACATGTCAGATTTTGTTCATCCTTACCACTCAGTAAGAACATGTGCACAGACCTACACGGTCTGTATTTATGTAATATCTGTCACAAAGAATGTTCCAAATGGGCCATAATAAACAAAGCTTCAGAGAGCCAACCATATCAAGTGGCTCTTTATTCAAGGCAGTGGTACTTGCCAGTAAGAGGTGACGAAGGTATGAACTCCAATGTTGTATTTTGAGACTGAGGCTGTCTATATACTGTGAAACAGTCTCTGTCTTCTTCGCTGTTTGTTAGATCTATCTGCAAAGAGATAAAAAAGAATTCCACCTTAACCAACATAAATCTTACATCCAGCTGCAATTAAGAGAACTCCATAATATATGCAAGGTGAGCAGGGCAATTCATATCAAAGAATCAGTCACAAGCTTGCATACTGTCCAACAAGGAATGCAAACACCAGCAAGGAAAATAAGAATTATGTACCTGGCACTTTGAAAGCCAATGAATCACCCGGCTCAAAGATTTACAAAGAAAAGCAATCACACAAAAACACCCACAAATTATAGCTCGCTCTTTACCTCTAGTGGCTCCAATGTACTAGTTGGTGAGACAAGAGGTTGGACTTTGTGTTTTGCTGAGGGTGTACGCATCCCCTCATCAAATGCACATCTGGTGATTGGATTTATGAGACCTTTGGCAGTCGCAGTTGCCCATGATGGTGGCATATCTCTAACAATATCAAGGCAATACATACACATTCTTCAGAGCAAACCGAAAATTTGGTAACCTCCCTTTAAAAATTTCTGGTTGTCAAATGATAACATATAAGTGATTAGATTTCTTAATTTTGTGCATGTATCACAAGGATATATACACCCCAAAGTATTAACTGAGATGTACAAAGACAGGATGGTGGCAAAGGTTATTACTTATCTAACACACCTCAAGTTAGAGGTTTGAAAGGGTCATCTTAGGTTTCCCTTGATTGTTGTAGGTGAACGGCCATGCATGGTCTTCTCCAGTGTGCCTATAATCACTGTACTTCCAGGAATATTGTACTAAGCATTAATGTCTCCTGGTTTAAAGCTCAACAAGAACTGTCCATATGTCCTCATAGTATTGCAATGATTATACATAAAAGTCGGCTGAATATTTTGAGGTTCTTAAAGGGTACTTCTTAGCAGGTCCTTGTTACTCAATACACCACAGAATTATTGAAAAAGAATAATGGATACGGGCCCAAAAAGTCTATGCAACCACCAAAGCTTTCTTGAAATTCTTGAAATTTTGCAGGAAGAGGATTCAAGAATGTGAGCATTTGCTTGCATACATCATACCTGCACACACAGGAAAAAAAAAGCTTTAATAACCAGTCATGATGGATTAAGCAGGCACCATTTCCATATCTTTGTAGTTGTTGTTGACAGTACTTGTATATTTCCGTATCTTGACATAAGATTGATATGTTGCATAATCAGTCAAATCTCAATGTAGAAGCCAGTAAGAGCAAGAAACTTGGTGCTCTGAAGGTTTGGGTAGATCGTACACTCGAGCATAAGAAAATATGGCAACGGCCCGGTTGAAATCCGCAACATATCCCTCCGGTACTTTGTCCTTGTTCTCCACTACTAAAATGCTCAACGCCTGGATTTATTTTTGCCAACTCAGATTAGTAAATAATATATGACATTATACAGCAATATTGAGAATGATGGTATAATTTCAAATACCAAAGCCAAGTGGGGAACATAACAGAATGTAGGTCGATAAGAACAAAAAACGACACATTTAGGTGAGCTCAATCATTCATAGAAAAGACCTTAGGGGGCAGTTTCTGCATTAGAGAGATGGAAGGATCAACAACAAGTGAAAAAGAGGACCCAACACACAGGAACCTCTGTAAGTGCAATTTTCCAAGCATCTCAAAAAAACACATATAAATAACAACAAGAGAAGCAACGTACTCTTTTAAGTTCTCTGTGCTTTGTAAGTAGGGCATGCGCTTTCCTGATCCCAACATTATGAATCGATGGTAGGAAGTCACACCCAGCCATCACACACATTCCTGCCACAATGCAGGTGAAACTAGAGGATTGGCACAACACTATTAAGGTTTTACAACTCCATGTGTAGAACCAACAATCACTAACATCAATATTTTCATTCAGTGCTCAAAGATATTCCAAACCCAAGGCAGGGAGAGACCAAGGAAGGAGCCATACCAACAAAGAGCTCAGGTGTGAACTTTTTAAAGGAAAGGTCTTTGGGTGTCTCTGGATCTTTGCAATAGAGCACTTCCTGCCTGATTTCCACCCCCCAGCCATCTCTGTCCATCTTGAAGAGCACCTATAATCCATGTCAATTCGTGAGATCTTGGGCAGGTTAAAGTTAAGGAACACCTACAATTCATGCCAAGATCTCATGACTGCCCAGCACGTGGGGGGGACTCTGGTAATGCCCGGGAGCTCCTCACATTGGCTAGCAATGGCTTAAAGAGGAGCTGGCAGACAGCATGGTATGCTGCAGTAGCATACTCCTGTATCTCCACACATCTCCACACAAAAGCAGCCTATGACACTATTATGGAATTTATGATGATTACTAAGTAGAAGTAATAAGTGTAGTCTAGGTTTGACCAAAAGGTAGATGGGTCTTTAATGGTTACTATTCTCCGATTACCTCACTTCTCATGGGATATTAGACACACAATTAGTACATGTTGAATGGGTAGCAAATCCAAACCAAGGCTGTAGCCATACTCATAATTTTTGGAGCTCACATGAATATTTTGCTCAGTATCAAAGTGTAGTATCATGACATCATGAATGAACAGCCCCCTCTCTTGAGGAGATATAGGGATATGACAATAACCACATTGTTCAAACATATTCACCACATGCCAATTTAGCACATGATGAATTTTTGGTGCCAATTGACCGACCTGGCACAGTAAATTGGTTATAGCTGGTAGAAAGTTCACCTCCATTTCAAGCAAGATAGAATATTGGCATGTCAGCTGCAACTTCAACAGATTATTTACAAGAACAACATCGTCAATCCATCAGCTATACAATAATGGAATGGACAACCACAAATTGTGATGATGCTAAAAGCAGGAACACTAGAAAAGTCACCACGGGACAGCCGTAGACAAGCAAGTCGCTGTCTTCAGAGATTACAACAGAAACGCCACCCTGGCAAGGATCCAACTTGCTCAGCCACGCAAGTTGGGCATCTGCCTCATAAGGTGCCACAATGAACTCCACCATTTCTGCTCGGAGAGCCTGCACCAAAAAAAATGAATACTCATTTGTATCATTGCTGGAGTTAAGAAGAATCACATCTCATGTTGGCATCAGCACCAAAACATCATCTACCATTGTGTCTCACTCAGAATACCTTATAAGGTAGGCACTTTTGCTTTTCAATATTGACTTATTTCATACCAACTCAACTTTTTCACAGGTTCCAACAGATCACGAAGTGACATGTGGCACACTCACTCATTATAGTAATTATCTTGTGCCCTAAGTGATAAGGTACTAAAGGTATATATCTGGATCCGGCTCAGAAGGCAAGCTCAGTACCTTAATCAGTTCATTGGCCATTGCTGGCGACACATCAATTGCCCTCTGCAATGCACAACATGGTCATGCAGGGTGTCAGTAATCAACTCTGAAATACTACAAGGGAACCATTCCATAAACCATTATCTTGCAACAGTCTTCATCAGGACAGGAAGAGCCAGGTGTGCCATGCCTTGAAAAGCTCCCTTGCACCTTTATTATCACCTCGGGACAATTTATCCCTTGCAAGTTCAAGGTTCCTTTCCCTCCTCCTGCAAAAGAAAGGCCCTCCTATCAATCAATCCATATTCCCGTGTGCACAAACATTACCCTAACCTGAATTATTTCAGAATTTGGTCCAAGACCTGGAGCCTTCCCCTAAGTCTTCCTGGAGACTTCAAGCAACACCTTACATAGATAAAACAGACGCCCTCATTAATTCCCTAGAATAACAATTAATGTGACCCACACTTATTTTGAACTAGAGATTTGGCATGGGTTGAAGGGTTTAGGATGGCCCACATTAATTCTTATTATGAGAAATATTGTTGGTTCTCTAGAATTACTGTGGCCCACACTACTGGGACTATTATTTTGTACTAATGATTTTGACAAATTTCATTTAATAAACGAATCAAGTTGCATCTGACCAGAATTCTTGTGCACGCTCACCACCTCCTGATCGCAATTCTAACCAATCACAGCACAGACAATAGCACACTCTTTTCACAGTCAACATGCCCATCACAGCACAGGAAATTTAAATTTTAAGCCCTGAGACGAGATGGTGGGTTATGTGTGTGTAAACCATTCATGTCATGGTCTCTCAATTCCAACTAGGTGGGGGCCAATTTGACGACCTTAACCCTTTGCTTCCTATTTGCCTTGCACATTGAGATCTACAAGCCATTTATGCACAACTAGTGGTCCAGTAGTGTGAGTTGTTTACAAATGATGATGTCAAAAAGTTTTATGTTACCTCCGACGCTCTTCATTAGTGCCATGTTTGAGCGGTAGGTCAGCACCATCGAAGACGACCACTGGGGTGGTTCCATGATGCTGCAACATTTTGACCCGGTGCATGCAGTACCTCACACATGGAGCCATCACCTCTACAATGCCTCTTTCCATTTGTACTTGCATGTTCATGTTACATGCATATGCTGCACACATCACAGATTACAGATGATCTGAGGAATCAGCAAATTGAAGAAGCACCAAAATAGAGTTATCCTCAGTCAACAGTACTTTTAGTCAGGAGTCGATTGTATTGTATACAATACCTTCCATGTTCGGTAGGTTTGCAGTGCATGCTTGGAGGTAGTGTGGAGGTTGAATGATGAACATTCTTTATCAGTTAATTGAGGATAAAACTCATTTTGGCATGCCAAGAGGTGGTTAGATGAGTTTAGCCCTCAATGAACCAAAATAGTTGGTGTTTATTCAACTTCAAACACTATCTCCAAGCATTACCGCAAGTGGAAAGAATTTTGCAAAACAACCAATAAAAAACCATAGGTGATCCACTCCTAACAAAGAGTCCCTTTGAGTTGAAGGATGACTCCAATAACCTAGGGCAGAAAAATCTACACAACAGAGACCACAGAAAACCAAGACACATTTACCAAAGTTGCTAAAACGACTGCCATCACATGCAAAGCAGATAGAACAGGAGAGATTTCTGATTGTACCTCCTTTGTGAAGCCATGCGTAAGCATCAATTCCCACCTGCTGACATAGAAAAGAAATTATATAAAACATGCAAGAAGCACGGTATTTCAATTCATTTCATTCGTGGGGTGCCAATGTGGTAATTGAATTAGGGCAATGGAAGCCAAGAAAAAAAAATCCTAGATACTTGAGAATTGGAATCTTTTTCAAGAGGACTTTCTCAGTCCAATCATCACAAGCTTGCACATGTGCCATGTGACCAGGAAATACATCACTGCTATCGTGACGTGGATCCCTTGTTCTCATTTTCCTTCCGCTAAATCCTTTTGGCATCGAGAGGGGTACCAGTGCTAATGAGATGGAAACCAGGAAATGATGAAAAGCTGAAGCAAATTATGTGGAAGCACTCACCCGGTGTCCAGCATATTCGCTGACATGCAAAGATCTACTGAAGGGTTTCAAAGGGTCCAACAGCCCCTTTATGCCCATCTTCTTCCCTGCCTTCAGGTCCTGCCCTTTTGACCAGCGTGAAGAAACATCAATTCTGAATGGAATAGATCATCAGGCACTTAAATTGCAGGTGAAATGAAATAAATATCTGAAACTGCTGAAACCGTTACGACACCACTGCATTCTTCTACACCAAAGTTGAAGGGAACAACACAACTGTTATTCATTTTACATCCGCCAATACTAGAGTCGAATCGTTCCCCCCTCAACGTTAAGCTCGCAATGCACAGTGTGTAGTATTTCAATCAGAAGCTAACCACCCAAAGCATATTGTCAATTGGTGAACACCAGAGCGCCATACATTGTCTTTCTAGACATAGAACACATGAAGAGATAAACCCCATTTAATAACCTCAACTTAAGGTTCAAAGCATAACCACCAAAAACTGCGAGCAATTGAACTGAGCTCCCTCACACATTTGCATAACCAAGTTATTGCTTCGAGCTACATAGTCATTGTGACCATCAACTTCATCAAGCACTTAAAAACCTCTTCGAAGGATTGCAAAAACGAGTGACTTGATCAGCAAACCCGTACATCACAACTTAGGCTACCACCACAAGTCCAGATCACAATTACCAAAACTGCAAGAAAAATAGCTACCTTCCATCCTTCAATCACTAGAACTTGGCATTGAGACACTGTAAATATTCTATTTACCAAAATATCAAATGCAAGAATGGGTACTCAGCCAATCCCTTTTCTGCTCAAATCACATTGGCATTGAGTCAATTGGCATCGAATCACAATGGCACCAAATCCCAGTGGCATTGAGCATTGGGCTGCATTTGTCGTTCTGAACACAAAAACTCACCCGCAAATTACAAATTCTTCGGAAAACGGGCAAGAAACTGAGGTCCCTCACATCCTTGAAGCATCACAGAACTTGCTTTCGTCTTTCTGCCCAGAATTAGTACTTCACTCATCAGCAGGTAGGGCAGGTGCTTGGTCTTCGAGAGATGCAGAATAAAAAGGAGTTAGTTCCCCGTTGAGCTGTGCATTTCTTGAGGGTTTAGTGACGGGCTTTGACGTGGGGGGAACTTTGAACGGTAATGCCCGGGACCTCCTTCCACTGGCCACAATAGTCTAAAAGAGGAGCTGGCAGACAGCGTGGTATGCCCTTGGACACTATTATGGAATTTATGAAGCAGGGCCCCAACGTACTGTACTTATTAGAGGTCATTTAGGGCCACTTTATACACGGCCGGCCCGATTCATGTCCTTTAAGCCCTCAACCGCCCCACTTTATGAATTCTTTTCGGGCCCAACCTTTTCACATGTAAAGTGATGAGGCCCGATTCTTCTAGGGCCCCGATGATCTTGAGGGTTAAGTTAGAGCCGGTTTATATTATGGACCATGAAGTCGGACCATGAAAGATGGCCTTTGTCAATGGTCTGAGTTCATGGTCCGACTTCATAAAAAATTAGTTTTGAGAACCTTGCAAAGCCCTACATTGGGTGCCCATACCCATGCCCACCCATGCCCATGGGCTTTGGGTGGGTATGGGTGCAATATTATTATTCATGGGTGAGCATGGGCTAAAGCAAAGCATATTGGAAGAGGTCATTGAATGAGCTCTCATTCAATGCTTTCGAGGGTAAGAGCACCAAATCACCTTCACCCAGTAAGGTGAGTCCATCCTTATGTATGAGTTCAGTATGTATGAGACATACAAGGTCACTGATCTCAAAAAAAATGAGATCATTGCAGCGGTGAGCTTAGCATTGCCAATGAATCGGGATACCACTGCTAAATTCAGTATTCTCTTGTGGTGGAAGTTGAAAGGAGCCCCCACATTCCCCGTCATGTCGCACGTGGCGCGTTCGGTTTTGTGCATCCCTGCATCCAACTCCAAATCAGAGTCAAACTTCTCGGATGCAGGGAATACGCTAAACAAGAAGCACTCCGGGCTGAAGCCAACGATAGTGAACGACCTTTTATTTGTCCAATCCAACCAAGACTTGGTGTAGGCGGGTAATGCACATTACACAATTTTTGAATTTATGGGCGTAATTTGAATAGCATGGGTGGGCATGGGTGCGCACATGTCATGCTATGGGTGGGCATGGGTGGGCATAGGTTGTTGCTTATGGGCATGGTCTGGGTATGGGTGCAATTTAAAGGAAAATGTTGGGCTTTGGAGCCTTGGGCCCCTCACTAGGTGTAAACCAAATGTGGACCAAGAAGAATGACCACGCACCAAAAAGTGAAGGTGTTGATTTCTTTAATACATGCCCAAAAGGGCAATTTTGAAAAAATATTCAAGTTTGATCATTCTCTTGTCTTCTCTTGGGCTTCAATTGTCTTCACTTCTTGTTAAATGTGTCGAAGATGTGGCTTGCAAATCTTCTCACAACAATTTTTACAAAAAAAAAATGAGCGATTCAATTTGTACATGTTCAATGTAATTTACATGTGACATTTACCTTGTGTTGTCACTACACTAAATAGGATATTTAGTGTTTGATTATATCTAATGTTGTTACCACCCTACCTTGCTCAACACTAATTTTCAATTCTTTGATACTTAGGGGCGGTTTACACTATGGACCATGAAGTTGGACTAGGGCTCTGCAAGGCAATTGATTGGTTGTTGAAGTTCTCTTGGGATAACTTCCGTTTACACTAAGGAAAAAAATGGCAGAGGGACCATGGAGGTCGAGGTCCCCAAAATATATATTTTTAAGGCCTAATAAATGCACTGACATGGTCCAACAGGTTTTGCGTTGAGAGAGGCAAGAGAGGTGGTTTGGTAGGAAAAGGCAAGGGCCCATGTCAGAGAAATACCATTTCAATAAATTTTTAATGAACCTACCTTTTAAGCACCTTAATTATACCATAGCCCATGAGACATACCAACACTACCTTGCCCTACCCCTTAAACCGGCGCACACGTGTTTCACCAAACAAAGCGGGACATCTAGAACTCAAGAATTCAAGTGCAGATTTGTTTTTTCGATCTACCAAATGTAATGTTTGGAATTTTGGGGCTTGTAATATACCGTTGGAAAGGTCTTGAAAATACCTTTCCAATGGTGTATTACACACCCCAATATTCTTAAAAAATGCAGTTGCAAAAACAAAAAAATTGTAGTGGTTTAGTGATTGTAGATCAGGGTAGTAAAAAGAAGTGCAATGGGAAATCTTCTAACATTAATTATCAAAGAATTGAAAATTAGTGTTGAGCAAGGTAGGGTGGTAACAACATTAAATATAATCAAACACTAAATATCCTATTTAGTGTAGTGACAACACAAGGTGCATGTCACATAAATTACATTGAGCATGTACAAATTAAATTGCTCATTTTATTTTATTTAAAAAAGATTGTTGTGAGAAGATTTGCAAGCCACATCTTCGACACATTTAACAAGAAGTGAAGACAAGTGAAGCACAAGAGAAGACAAGGAATGATCAAACTTAATTTTTTTTCAAAATTGCCCTTTTTTGGCATGTATTAAAAAAATCAGCACCTCCACTTTTTGGTGCATGATCATTCTTCATGGTCCACATTCGGTTTACACCTAGTGAAGGGCCCATGAAGTCGTCCCACGCAAAATAGGCCTCTTACGTGGGACGACTTCATGGTCCATAGTGTAAACCGCCCCTTAATGTTAGAAGATTTCCCATTGCGCTTCTTTTGACCACCCAGATCTACAGTCACTATACGACTACAAAATTTTCTTTTTTCTTTTTCAACTATATTTTTTAAACATTTTGGTGTGTGTAATATACCGTTGGAAAGGTACTTTCAAGACCTTTCCAACGGTATATTACAAGCCACTAAAATCCAAACATTGCAGTAGACCAAAAGAACAAACCTGCACTTTAATTCTTGAGTTCTAGATGTCCCGCGTTGTTTGATGAAACACGTGTAAGCTGGTTTAAGGGGTAGGGCAAGGTAGTGCTAGTATGTCTCATGGGCTATGATATAATTAAGGCACATAAAAGGTAGATTCGTTAAAACATTCTTGAAATGGCATTTCTCTGACATGGGCCCTTGCCTTTTCCTACCAGGCCACCTCTCTCGCCTCTCTCACTGCAAAACCCGTTGGACCATGTTAGTGCATTTATTAGGCCTTGAAATTGATATTTGGGAAACTCAACCTCCATGGTCCCTCTGCCATTTTTTCCTTAGTGTAAACCGAAGTTGTCCCTAGACAACTTCAAGAGCCAATCAGCTGCCTTGCAGAGCCATGGTCCAACTTCATGGTCCATAGTGTAAACCGGCCCTTAGTTTCATGGACCTTACCATGATCAATGCCCCATGTTCTCGACAATTAAGTTTCATGACACTTACCGTAGGGGGTGACCTTTGTAGGGTTGTGGTTAGTGAATCGAAATTGGGTCTTGTTAGACTAAGTTGGGGCCTTTGAATCTAATTCCAGTGTCAAAATTCTCTTATAAATTTCTTCTCTTACTAGCGTGCTCAAAGGATTAACCGATGGGTGCAGTTTAGGAGGCACACCAAATTCTTGATTAACAACTTAAACGTTTCATTTTTATCTTAAGTATACAAGTTAGCGCCTTAATTATTATGTTATTAGCCTAATGCTACCATATTTATACTAATTGTTGCCTTATTAGACTAACACATAGCCTAAGCCATATCATATGCTTGATTAAATGCTTAAATGTTTCATTTTTATCGTACGTGTGTGATTAACACCCTAATATTTGTGTTATTAGCCTACTACCATCATATTTGTGCTAATTATTGCGTTATTGGACTAACTCATTGCCTAATGCACACCAAATTTTTGATTAACGACTTGAATGTTTCCATTTATCTTAGGTGAGTTAGCGCCTTAATTGTTGTGTTATTAGCCTAATGCTAACACATTTATACTAATTTTTGCCTTATTAAACTAACCCATAACCTAAGTTACTACCACGTGCTTGATTAAATGCTTAAATGTTTCATTCTTATTTGAAGTGTGTAATTAGCACTCTAATTGTTGTGTTATTAGCTTGATGCTATCTTATTTATATTAATTGTTGCATTATTAGACTTACCCGTAACGTAAGCCATATCATATGCTTGATTAAATGCTTGATTGTTTCATTCTTATCTTAAGTGTGTGATTAGCGCCCTAATTGTTACCTTATTAGTCTAATGCAATCATATTTATGCTAATTGTTGTGTTATTAGAGGAGTGGAGAGGAAAGGAGAAGAATTTACCTTCTAAACACTAACAGTAAAGATGAGCCCAATCTGGCCCACGTTGAGAGTTCGGGCCAAGGAAAAGCTCATCCCAATTTCTTCAAGTTGGCCTGATGATTTGGGGTGAAAATTGTGCCACCTAGGATGCCACATGAGATGAGTGAGTCTTTGGGTTGGCCCTCACTCTGGCCCCAAGTATAAAGTGGTCTTTACTTAGGCCCGTCATTGTGGTTGTGTATCCCTAGAGACCACATTGTGGTTGCCATATCATTCCTCCAACCCCTTTAGCGCTAGTGGGAGGTTCTTTTTGGAAAAAGAATATATATATATATATATATATATTTGTGTGTGTGTGTGTGTGTGTAGAATTTGGGGTGGGGGGTAGTGTTCAAGGTTTATTTCATATATTTTTTTGAAGAATGAATTTGGGTTTATTAGACAATTTATGATTTTTCATTGAGCTTATAGCCAACCTCTCAATTGGTGAACGGTTTTCTGATTGGATTAGTTATATTCATGAAAACTATTGACCTTCGATCCTCGAACAGTGTTCCTCTCTAGAGAAGAATTGTTAGGAATATTTTTCTTTATCCATGCATTAAAATATAATACAAAATATATATTCCAAAGCATTAAACATATACAATTCATAATAAATTAGAATTGTCTCATTTTTGTTTCAAACTTGGTATGTGTATCATGAAGATGACTATCCATCCACCTTAAAAAAGTTAGAAAGAAAACATCATCTTGGATGAATTGAACGACAAGCTTCCAATTTCAAGTTTGCGGTTTAAGGTTTAGGATTTAAGATTTTTTGGTTAAATGTTGCACTCTAGAATCTATTGGTGGGCATAAAGGAGGGACCCAACTTGGATCCTCCTTGCAAGCTCTCACTTCTTGTGCTTGACCGTCTAACCAAAGGGGTCCCCCCTCTTAATAATAGGGGCCCAAATCTCACTGATGCATAAGTTGCATTTTCAAAGGGGAGAAGTTTTTCATAAGAGGGGTTCAAGAAATTTCATGAAAAGAGTTTCTTCTTCATGAAATTTCTTGAACCCCTCCTTTGTTTTAATTTTTGGGGTGTGGTTAAATGTTGTGCTCTATCTTGAAATATGTGTTTATAATATTCTTGAATTGGATCTCATGATGTACCAAACCAAGCAGATATTGGAGATGATTGTGGAGATTCATCATATGAGAGTGTTTTGGACATGACCAAACCCTAGAAAACAAATTTTAATATGGCAATGGGGAGCTTGCATGTGAGGCTATAGAAGACTATTTTATTATACCCTTAGTAAAAGTGATCATTCTTACCAGGCCACTTAATTCTCTCTTGAGGCATTCTAGCCTTGCATTCAACGATTCCGAGATTTACGACAGTGGGTCCCATGTGCATACCCTATTTTAGATCCTTGAATTCTCTCAAAATTTGAGATGTGGAAAGAAGAGGTCCCATAGCTTTCAACCACCTTTCCTCAAAGATAGATATCTCTTTTAAGGGGACATTCAGATAACTCAAATGATGTCATGGAACATGGATTTGGGTTTAAAAGGTCCATCCACATGAATGTGTTCTCCGACTTCAAGTAACCAATTTTGCTTCATGAATGTTTCATATAGCAAGCTTGCAAATCTCACTATATAAGTGATGCTGTGAGTACACAAAACCTTAGGGATTGTAAGGATTGATGTCAAAGGAGCCCTGATGGGACTTTTAGAGGCAATAAGAACAAAACTTTGGGCCACCAAGGTTAACAACGTACCTCCCTTTAATCATATCTTATTTCATCCAAAACCCTACACCCAATTCACCATGTATGCAATGTGCAATGTTATGTAAATTACATACTGCAGGAGGCTTTTACTTGGTTGCCTTTGAGGAGTCCATGTTGCTTGGATACTTGCAAATGTACAAACTAAAACTACCCCAATATACATACAAATACTGACCCAAGGAAAGCTGCAAAGGACAATAAAGCTGCATTTGTAGCTGATCCATAGGCCAATAACACAATCTCACAGGTCAGCACTACTGAATCATCGGTTGGTACTTTAGTCACCTAGAATCACTCAAACAACTTATGTCTGCAACCTAACACACAGTCAAATACAAGTGTCAGATGCACTGCTTCAGAGATTTTGATGACACTTCCAACAGTTCTCAACAATCGTTAAGATTGACAAGAACCTGAAGAAAGGAAGGTAGCAAGCCCCCATCCCTCAACCAAAACACAGACAAGCCAGAACTGCCAGATTAGCGCAAATTTTCTTTGAAGAACACCAACAGTGTTGTTTCCTTTCAATACATCAAAACATTGGTCCAGGGTAGGACTAGGCCACATATTGGTGACTCATAAGTCATTTAGGATCTGTTCCTATTTCCCTGGAAGTTACCACCTTGGAATCCTCCCACTTGTGGCTTGAAGAAGCCGCCTCCTGCTGGGGGAGCAGCCTGTTTCACCACAAAAGAAGTTAAGTGTTAATAATAATACAATTATCCTAATCCCTCAAACTTAATAAAGACAAAAGATTTGGATGATAGCATTGTGTCTACAAGAGATGTAGGAGAAGACATACTAGATAACATTAAATTTGTGCATATCAAACAGCTCTAGAAAACACGTCATCACAAGTTGAGATTTTTTTTGAATGGAACTAAATGTGCATACCTGCTGGACAACACCTGGAAGTTGGGGCATGTTCAAAGAAGCCAAAAGCTCAATTGTCTCCCGATCCACCTGTGGATATAGCACAGGTCATATTAGGAGAAAGCAGAAACACTAGCCATTCCCACGTGATAGCTTTCTATAAAAAGCACACTTCAACACAAAGATGAGAGTACCAAACCATTAAAAGTGACAGCGATACCTCAATGACATCAGTCTTGATGGCAGACTCCTCAGGCACAAAGTCCATGCGCCTCTCGCGTTCCTCCTCCTGCAGCTTCAGAGAAATGCCACGGACGGGACCCCTCTGGATACGCTTCATCAAATGCTGTTCCAATACACATCCAACCATAAGTCCTCAAATCCTTGCAAAGTTCCACATAATCGACCCAATTAACAACTTTGTGGATGCAGATACAATATCTGAACAGTTTCTAAACAGAAACTTAGAGAAATCAGCTAACTGGTTGCCTTGGTGTATAATGACCTAAATCAACAACAAAACTATATTGATAATCTAACACCTCCCCTGTCCTTTAAAGCCAATTTTCACCATTCATCTCTAACAAGATGGTACTTTTGGTACTACAAGACTACTGTGGTATTCGAATACCTCATAGACAACTAAGTTCATCTCCTAGAGCATTCTGCAAGTCATAAATTTATGTACTTACAATCTATTATGAAACACTTGAAAAACCAGGGTTCTTAGGTTAAACCAATCACCGATTCTTTATTTTACTTGATGCAAACTATAATGTAGCCAGTAGCAAAGAGAAGACAATTACAGTGGCAAATCCTGCAATCTTGTTACGCAGGCGCTTTGATGGAATAATTGCAACTTCCTCAGCAATCTTCTTGTTGGTCTGGAAGTCAAGAGTCATACGAGAGTAATACCTCTCGATGATGACCCTTGAGGCCTTCTTTACGGTTTTGGTTCTCACTCGCCCCTAGAAAAATCATGCAACTCAATTAGAGAACTTACAAAGAGTCAATTCAAACACTAGAAAATATCCATTGAAGTTTTACGGTATAAGTCAAGCCTAGTAAACATACACGCAATTCCCATCTTGAAAAATTTAGCTCAACGCAATATGAGGACCCAGCAAGGAGCCATAGCCTAAAGCCGGACGGCAGACGAAGTCAACTCAAGGGCCTTTTACACTAACAAGGTGGTTGTAGTTGTAGTTAAGCACAATAATCAACCACAACGTCGGTATCTTACATTCACACTTGTCTTGTGCAAATCCTTGTGGTTGTGGTCGATGGTTCGATCAGTTTTCTTAATAGCAATCTATTATTGGTTTAGGTCTTGAACATGAAAGAAATTAAACTGAATATTATCCTTGTTGGCCGCCTTGTATTGTAGTGTGAAATAGTTGACTCCTCAAATTTTTTTTGTCAGAACCTTGGCCTGAAGCTCTCTATGATGAAAAACGACGTGAGCAAAGACAACCACGCGAAGGATCGTTAACCATGCCAAGTGAGATTGTTTGTGGTCGCAGTTAGTAGTCATTGTGCCTTTTCCATGGAAATAGAACCAAAGAAAGTAACCCTCGACATCCAGCAAGTGCTCCTAATGTAAACGAAGCTTTAAGACTCCTACAACAGCAAAGGCCACAGAAAGACGAATAGCGCGCACACACACGCAAGGTTTCACCTTCGCAGACTAACCTCACTATAACCCTCACATTCTACTCACTGCCAGATTAGGGTTTTGCAATCTCAAAGTGAAAACGAAACACATTTGTTTAAAATCCTGATGAGGAAGGCCGGCTGGCTGCAATTGGATCAACCTCCCATAGTGCAGAAACCTCCCCGAGCCAAACGCAGAGAACTCCTATTGCCACACGAAACTAAAACAGTATGACCTGAAGCTACTTGGCGCGTTTGCAGCAGCAGGCGTGTGTATTTATGGAGAGAGAGAAATTGAAAGAAAAGGAAGATGACTTACCATGGTGGAAGCGGATGCAGGTCTTGGCGACGCCGGTTACGAGGGGCGTCGGAGAAACACGAAGAGTGATGGCGATGGAGCTTGCCTGCGAAAGAGCGAGAGAGGAACAACGGCTAGGGTTTTGGATCCCTTCCTTGCTCTTCTCACCGGCTTCTCAGGTCGTCGGTTTAAAGATACCGGTTCTCCCCGTCGTCGCCATAAAAGCTACAGTCTCTCTAGATTCTCTCTCTAAGAGCGTCCCACCCATGCCTCCATATCTCCCTAAGATCCCTTCATTCCAAGGCGGCGGTGGAGGGGCTTCTATGTTACTCCAAGAGAGGCCTTAAAATTGGAGTTGCGGAGGCACTACCACTACAATATCAATTGTCACATTATACGTAAACCATTACCCCAAAAATGTGTGAGACTAATGGCATAAAGTAATTTTGTAAGGCTTTATATCAAGCATGAATTGTTATGAAGGGAGTTTTTTCTAGCATTGAAAGAGGTTTGATCAGGGGAGATGAAGAACTATATTGTTACAGTATTTCCACCCGTGCCACAAACTCTCCCTCTGACAATATTTGTAGAGGCAACGGAGGCATAACAATCATCTCTGAACCTGGGGAGGTCACTTCATTTGTCAATTCCAAGACCATGTGCGGTAAAAATAAACCTAATACTTCTAAGACACACAACCAAAATGGGTTCACACTTTAGCAATATACTTTCTTGAGTAGATGTACGTGGTATTTATTACATGGGAGAAAATGGTAACCAAATTCGGTGACCTCTTCTTTGTGTAAAACATATTGCTTCTAACTAACACGACATATAATTCAATTTAAAACAATTACTATAACAACTGGCTATGAATCAAATTCTCCAAAAAAAAGTACAAAGTATGTTGCCAATGGTTCTAGATCTTTTGTAGAAAAAAATAATATTTTGAGATTATTTATAACATATAATATAGGGGTAGCAAACTTTGACTACATGTAATTTCATAATGTGCATGGAGTGACCTCCCTAAGTCAATGCACCATGCATAAATTCCTTCTACATCAGTCATAATAAATATTGAGGCCTCCAAAGTAAGAGGGGATTCTATCTATTGTAACAATATAATGATTCATCTATGGTAACCTCTTTCAAGGCTAAGAAATGCACTCTTATAACACTTCATCCTTAACATTGAAAATTATTATTATTGACACATGCATGTCATTGTCTTACAACTTTTGGTATTATAAAATTACGTATGGAGTGCTAATTGGTATTGTAGCGATGCCTTCACCACTACAATTTTAAGGCCTCTTCATGTTGTACTCCACAAGCCCCTCCATTGTCACTTTGGAATATGAATTGGAGGGAGACATGGCAGTGGTGTCAAAACACCCTTTGAGGACATTCCATGTGCTGACAAAAATTGACACAAGATGACAAAATTCTAGACTCCCTTCTTTAAAGAAGTGTGCGCTTTCCCCATAAAAACAAAAGTCAAGAACCAACATGATTGTAGGAGATAGTTGAGGTTTGAGGTTGGGAGCTTAACTGGATTTGTTTCTAGAATCCCGGAAATTGACTTTTATTTGAGCATGAAGAACTAAATTTTGTGAACTTGTTAATGTGGACCCAAATTTGTTGTATTTTACATTGATTTTTCATGGTGCCATATTTTGGTTATTCAATCCATGCTCAAAGTTTTCAATATTTTCCAATTTTATTTTTGTTTTTCAAGCATCTCAAAATATGAAAAGTCCAGTCAATCTATCAAGCAACATTCAAAGTGGTAAATACGAGGATGGTCACATTTCAACTTGCATGTTGGACAACAAAACATGTCTACTATCTCACATTTTTGCCCCTCCATTCCCCATGGAAGTGCTCGCCCAAAAAGATGCTTGATGATATTTGTAAAGACTTTGTTGATGTCATCATACTCTATTATGTTTTCTTGGAATGGATGGTAAATGGAAGTGTGTCCTATGTGGACCCACAATATTGTCCCTAAACACTAAACCCTTCAAGAAACACCTTCATATCAAATTTAATTGTTTTTGGGCTCTAATCTTGGACTTAAGAAATGAGTTTATGCTCTTTGGATTTTTGTTCTCAACGCTTTCGTTCCCACAACTAGAAATAAAGTGAATGAGAATATAGTGAGTAGTTGAAGATTTTTAAAGGGTTGTTCCACGTTATTGTCATGCATGATGGTGTATACACTGGGCCACACTATAGGAATGTGAAGGTTAAGTCACACTATACATATGCCTATAATATATGCCATAATGAATGTAGTTATATTTCCACAATTAAGCCCCGAAACATGTTCATAACTCATTTTCTTCTTTGGACCTCAAACACCTCTATAAAAAGTTTGTTCTCATGAGATGCATATCTCCAACTCACAATTTTTTTGTTCCAAAGGTGGTATATTATTCGATTTCCTCAAGTTTCTTAGAATGAGCGATTGTTTATTGCCATTCCCACATATAGCATCCAAGCCTAAGTGGGTGAGTCTATGGTTAGAGATAGGAAGAAGAAGTGGATACAACTTGCCATCCTTCTTCACTTGATGATTTGAGGTAGACTGATCACATACTATGAGAAATTTTAAGTAACGTTTAAAACCTTGAAGTTTTTTTTAAAAATAAAAGTTATAAATAAAAATTTAATTTGAAACAATCCACAACATCGTTTGTGTGATAATAGTGGGGTGGGAGATGGCAGAGGCCACATAGCTTATGGTGTCGAGTAAAACATTAGAGGTCATGCAAAGTGCATATTTGTTTAGCTTGTCTTGTGAGATATTGGGGAAAAATCCCACTACTCCTTACCTTAGAGAAAGGTCTTGAGAATGGAACAATAGATAATCTTATTGTTGTCATTGTGAACGTTAATCGTGCTTATGGAGGTCTATCCAATCAAAAGATTAAAGAAGGGTTGATAAAATTTAGGTAGACGGAGTTTCTAATTTCCAAGGTGTGTGTCCATTGCATGCCACATTGCACCAATATTGCAATATGGATCTTCTCCGAGTTCAAGGTGGTGGGATATGTGGAAGACCTTTTGAGAGCATTATATTCGTGCTTCGAGTCCTCTCCCGAGCGCACCCTAGAGTTTGAAAAGCTTGCATCTTGTTTGAAAATCCAAATGTAACAAAATCCTTATGAATATTAAGACCCGCTAGATATCTATGTTTAGGCATGCAAAAAAGGTGCTTGTGGAGTACAAGTCCTTGGTGGCAAAGAAGGCATGGAACGCCCCAAAGGAGTCATGAGCAAAGAATAATCTTTTCATGCTCCCATAATCTTTTCATGCTCCCAAACTAGCAAAATATGCTCACTTTATCTGGCTTGATATCCATGCTACACTTTGTGAATTCTCTCATAAATATGTGCATAGTCCAACATGTTACATTGTGGGTTTCATCTCTACAATAAAGATATGCCAAGTAGGTCTATATCAAGTGTATGTAGATTTTACGGTTTCTTTCCATGAAGATGAATTCAACACCTCCATATCTTTGGTAGATGACGCGTCTATGGTGATTGAGCAAGATTGGTTGTTTTGCTAGTATTGTGAGGATGACCATTTCGCCTTCAAGGTTGTAGGTGTTTTCTACAAGGGTGCAATGAGATATGTGGTTTTCCCATGACAATGGGGAGATGTGAACAATGTTGACCGTGACGTAATCATTGGCAAGGTGCAACGACAATTAATCAATGCAACAAAACACATCATAAAGGAGTTAGAAAAGCGTTTCCCACACCAAGAGGAAACGCGTATCGGATAACATTATCCAACCCAATACTCTTAACTCCGGCGCGGAGTTCGATGCGGCTCCGGGGAGGTTCGGATGCCAGCTCCGGTGGGTTGGGGTGGGTTGGGGCAAAAATTGCCCCCTATTTTTTTGATTGGGTGGGGCCTTACTTGATCTCATAAGGGGCCTCCTAGAGTAATTTGGGGCCATAGAACCCAAATTTAGCCAAAAAAACCAAAAAAGTCATCAAGGGGCCAAAACGGGGAGGGCCAAAAAAATGGACCCACCGGAGCTGGCATCCGAACCTCCCCGGAACCGCATCGGAGCCGCATCGAACTCTGCGCCGGAGTTAAGAGTATTGGGTTGGGTAATGTTAGGGACGCGTATCTTGGGCTACCTCCAATATTGGTTAACCGACACATTTATGGCTACATATCCCGGGCATATTGCAAAATTGAAAACATTTCATGAGACAACAAAGAAGTTGTGAGTATCTATGAACATTGAGATGAAGGATGTTGAGGAATAGGTGGCTCCACCTCTTCATATCCGCAAACTTGAGCTCTAAAGGTCCTCCTTCCAAATCACCATCATATTGAATGCTCAAGTTGCCATGTCCTTAACCATGACCTAGAACTCAATGTTTCGGCTTTGGTGCAAGTTTTCTAGCAATGCCCTCTCACTTCAATGAAGATCTTAGAGTTCAGGAAAGTTGTTGACATTGCTCACGCCCAAGTGTTATGTAGTGTGGAACATTCAATTCTTTGTCGTTTTGAGCAAGTTAACGAAGCCGCCTACAACCCACCTAGACTTAGTGGTGTGCATGTTTGTGCAAGACTTTTACACCTTCAACATATTCCCTAACCAATTAGCGATATCAAATTGGAAAGCTAAGAGGGTTCACTATAAAGGGGAAGAGTACATGAGTCCTAATGTATGTTGTTACAATTAGTTTTTAATTGCAATGGTAGTAGATGTATGCATAGGTCAAGGGCCACTAGCAACAACATCTAATTAGTGGCTTGGAAAATGAAGAACTAATGCAATTCTAGTTCTATGAGAGGTACCTAATGTACTAAACATGCACTCAATTTTTGGAACATGATGAGGCAAGGCATGAATTTATTCTCAAGAATTTGGTGTCAAACTTTGAACCATATCGGGCATACTTGAGGGTGTAGGTCCTTCACGACCATTTGTATAAGGTGCACTAGCTTTATTCAAGTGGAGCCGTTGGATGAAGATGTCAATGCATGTCAGATGCTTAGATTACTTATTTGTTTGAGTGTTGGATGGGTTGTGCTAATGTGTTGTGCTAATGTGTTGTGCTTATGTGTGGTTTTGTAGGCCGTTCCATGTTGCAAAAGGCAAGGTTGAAAGACCAAGGATCAATTTCCCCATGGAATGATTTTTAAAACACATTATTTTTTACTTGTAGCCAAACATACTTATGTTCTTTGCATTGTATTAGCCACATTTACATCGATAATTTAGAAAGTGGAGGCCACATGCTAGCTCCATGTTGCCAAAACATAGCCACATACATGCATTATAATCAAATATCATATTCTAAGTCATAAAATGTCATATACTATGTCATCACACATCGCCAATTGGGTCTCCTTCAACCTCACTCAAAGTGCCTCAAAAACTAGCCAACGGACAGGCCAAGAGCCAATGAATACAACCATTTCTTGTTACAACAAAATCATTGGTGGTAGCTACGTTCATAGTTGCCTCAAGAGATTCATGTATTGCTTCACAAAGCTATTGCAAAAAGATCCCTTGCCAGCATGGGATATCTTTCAACATTTGTCGACAGTGTTGAAAGTGAGAGATGGTGTATGCCCTTTGGTTCAAATGTCCTCTTCAAGTGTGCTTGATTCATTCCACTCCTTGCTAGATATGAAAGTTACACCCCATGGATTTTGCTCACATTGGGTTAATTAATGGCATCTCCTCCCCCCCCCCCCACCCACCTGCATTTCCTTTCCAAACTTCTATTGGTTCTTTCAGACATATTACAAAGGCACAAGTGGTTCCAATGATCTGGCAACCCCAAGTCAAAGATTCTTAATAATTCATGTGATGCAAGGATGGGAATTTTGAGAGGTGACAATTTTTTATTTTTTTATTTTTGCAAAGAATAGGTAGTTTATTTCATAAGTTTCATAATATTTTGCCTTTGCTTTGCTTAGCTGAAATTGATGACGGAGTTGTGTTAAGTGATGCCATTGTGCTATGTGTGTGCGCGCACACATGTGCATATGTGCATATGTGAGAGGTGAGGGCGCATGGAAATTTGGACAAAGAGTAGGATGAATTGGCAATAGCAACCTTGAATTAGACTCCTACACTAATTGAATGTAAAAGATGGGAGAGTGAGGTTTGAGGGGGTCCACCACTATAACCTTACATGTATTGTACAATGAACAACGTGGTGATGGCAAGGTGGTCACCCCGATGATCCCAATTGTTCTAAGAACGCTAGACAAAAACGACGACGTGGCATGCTCTTGCACCATGTGGGACCATGTTAAAGTCATTCATAGTTCATAGGCACATGTGCAACAAGTCAAGACAACACATGTCAATGTCACCAAACTAGTGGTGTACAATGAGTGGAGCCAAGTTTCACAAAATTCCCCCTAGAATTGGAAGGTCCCGTCGAGAAAAACCGTTGTGGGACTGGGTGGTCATGCTATGAGGCTCCCATTAACCCTTAACTTCCTAAGACGTTCATTCCGGGCTTATGAATGTCTTTTGAAGGCAAATTTACCCAAATGTTGGGAAGGTCACATAGGTGTCATTGTGTTCCTCATGAAATCTTCTTGTCAACGGCAATGACCCCTTTCCAACATGATTAGATGGTTGTCACAAGAATTTTTAAAGTCAAGAATGAAGTAATATTTTCATTTGCTGATGTACTACTATATATAGTAAGTTCATATTAATTTTATTGAAATGGATCAATTTTCTACAGATTTTTTTTCCTACCTCAAAGTGTATATGTTTATTCTTAATATAATCTTGAAAGTTCATAATATAATTTTATTGCATATATTTATTGTAATTTCTTGAAGTTTGAAGATTCTATATCGATAATAAACAAATCATGAAAATTACTAAAAATTGCTACTGTGTAGATGTGATCTTTAAATCAATACTAAAAACTTTTCTTATGGGTAAAATAAAGATTGATCTCTATGAGGCTTACTTTTTAGATGATAATGAAAATTGACATTTGAAGAATATGTGAGAATAAAATTAGTATTTTTCATTATACAAGTAGATCAATATTTTGATGATTGTGGCTCCTTCTGAACGTCACACTCTTGAACACCTAAGATTGTGCAGTGCTCAAAACGGTTCACTATTAATTACTGTTGCAACCACACACGTAGAATGATAAGCATTGGTAGTTCCAATTTTTAGTGTGACAAGTTTTCATCACTATCATCTGTTATGGACAGTTTCAAAGCTCTAAAACATCACAACCAAGAAGAATACAATGCAAGATTGAATGTGGCAAATATTCAAAAACATTTTGTAGAATATCGTTAGTCCCACAAAACATTGTTATGAATATGAATAATGTTATGTCATTCTAAATGCATGATAAATAATAAATTATGAAGGCATAAGCTTACCAACAAGGCAGGGTCGATTCCACGGAACTACCCATACAGGTACTCATATTAGGTTAGAACAATGGACCCCTAAAACTAAATTATGGACAAAATTAATATGAACAGTGGATGGTAATGTCAAAGAAGATTACCTCAAACCTTGGATCAGACATAAAACATGAATGTCAAACTTCTCTTATAGATCAGCAAGTTGAAGAAGGTTAAATGGATAAACATCTGGGAAACTACCGGATACAATGAGATTTGCTACCAACTCATTACATCGGTCGGATGGATGAAACCGATCCCAAAAAACATATGCAGATCTATCCTCACAATATGGTGTTGTCGGAATACAAGGAGCCTCCGCCGCAAATAGCCCGCTCCCACAACAAGACACATTCCCATATTGAAAACCTACATTGTAGAAAACCGTAAAAAACTACGTTTAGTTCCCCGTGGAAATAATAACCCTACAAAATTCGGGCATGAAGTTTTACATGAAAGGTAGCTATGAGTTCGATGTTGTTACTGGTGTGAAATATGGTGTGGTTTCATCTTTGAGTTGGTTTAAGTCTGTATGTGATCCCGAAATGGGCACCACGGAAATTAGAGGGGTTCCAAAGACTATTGCCTCCTTTTTTAAAGGTGTTCACCTTGAAAAAACGCATGAAAGTTGACCCACACCTACCTTCTACAAAGGGCAAGTCCCTAGGTTTCCACATGATTGATTGAAAATATCTAGCTCATCTAGTTTACCCTAGTATGGTGGATGGACCATATTGTTACGACACACTTGTAATCAAGTGCTAGGAAAGTCACCCATTTGAGCACTAGTTCACACTTAAGTGGCTTAAGCTTAGATATACATATGATTTACAACTACAAATGAGCATTGAGTAAAGCCATGTGATCTTGGGGTTCACAAACCCCCAAAAAACCAATATTATATTTACTTCATCTTGAGAGAGAAGAGAAGAGAAGAAACGTTGACCATGCAATTAGCGTGATTGGAATGCATGTTCAACCCACCCTTAGTATTATACCCTTAGGACATAATACCAGTGGTGCATGACTGCAGAGAGAGAAGAGAAGAGAAGAAACGTTGACCATGTGATCAACGTTTTACTTCGTCCACATTACATGAGCAAGGTCTTTTGTAAATGCTCTTCTCAACATTGGTCACAAATTGGTGAAGAGTACGTACCAAAATCCGTTGGAGCTTGAGAATACGAGTAAACTTTGTCATAGGCGTTACCATATACTAGATAAAGTCCAGGGTATTCAAGAGTCAAATTTTGCATAGCTACTTGCATCATTCCGTTGTAGTATTGAACCCACCGATTTGGCTCTTCAAAGCATGACCCGTTTGTGCTTTTAAGGAACCACAGCTCATATGGTAGACAACCGAGGGGACCCACTGAGGTTATAATGAATTTCCGTGCACCCAAAGCATACATATTCTGCATCCAATCAAATGTCAATAGGGCATGCAATATTCATATAACATTATTTAGCCGATGAGTTGTGTTCATGGGTCCGTAGTAGATTCGAGAATAAAGCCTTCATATTATGTTGGATCCCAAAGATGTAGACTGAATTTGAAATCAGGCCAGCTAAAAACAATTCATCAACTGAATAATGTTATGCAATGTTTGACAAACATATAAGAAATTACTAGGGTTTAGGGCATTTTGTCACTTATACCGATAACAATTAAGACAATCAACATGAATTCACATTTTCTAATATTTTAGCAACCGAACCTCGTGAGTTTCGTTGTCATAGCATTTTCGAACAACGTTCAAGTTCGTGCATTTGTCTAGGTCAACATAATTATTTCTTACTAGGTATCAAGTAAAATCCAACCGCATATTTCTTTGAAGAGAAGAATACTAAATAAGATATTTAGTTTCACCAATTCTAATTGTTTTGCTCAATACTAATTGTAAACTGCAGTATAGTGTCACTAACACTTAATGTTGAACCCAACATTACTTGTCATTCCTTTTAAGTTTTTGGGGTGATTATAGATTTACAATGTTGCAATTACTATCACTTACCAAGTGGATTTTCACCACAAGTTGCTGACAAGAGAAGGTAGTGTTTTGGCCAATGGCTGAACTCATCCATCATCCATGACAGTATTTGGTCACTTATTCATAAGAAGTGTCATCCCAAAAGTTACCATATGACCCTAAAAATCATGTTTAGCGTAGCTGAGCTGGAAGCTTATGGGGAAACCGAGGTTGATCTTGACGGGTTATCAATAGCTTATGAAGGTGTGCATGCTATATCACAAGTAAATTTAAGCAAAAGAATGTAAATTCTCGCTCTCTTGAAATCATTCCAAACAAGTACTTGGGTTTGGTTCAAGTGATGAAATCAGCACAACACTTACAACTACATTGCATTTAGTTGGGTAGGGATGAATACCTTTATGTGTTCGCAATATGTTGATACAAGAAGGTCTCCAAAGTCTTGGTATGAATACATCAACCGAGATGAAGCACCGGGAAGCATGTAATTATTTATATAGTCGTTTGATCCCAATACCACCAAATATAATGCTTTGCCCAAAAGCAATTGTGTGGAATTCAGTCCTAAATCTTTAGCCAAGGTTTCTTTCACAACCGCAAAATACTCCACTTGTTGTGACATTGGGATCCGTTCTAGCTGCACAATCATTAATATTGTTAGATACGATTAATATTGCATTTCAATTAGTGCATCTTGTATTGCACATGTATTTTTAGTCATTCTTGTCAACTAGGACCCTAAAACAACTTTTCTCCTTCCCTCTGAATGGTTTGGCACATTTATCTCGAACAAGAATCGTATTCCAAATACCAAATACATATGAAATTCACTAGTATTGCTTTTCTTTCTATATGTAGTTTGTTTGGTTGTTGTTGTCATATTTTTTATTTTTTTATTTTTTTTAACTGTTGCGACATATTCTCCCAAATGTAAGTTCAAATTGACATCCAAACTTACGCAATGTTCTAATTCTATGTGAAATGTATATAAAAATGATTGGACAAAGAGCGCCTCGACCTCACTCTATTTAATTCTCTATGGAACACTCCGTCCATCACCCCAACCTAGATCTCCCAAGCTCTCAAGTTCTGCAATGGTCAATATATGGGCAATTGCTGGAAACACCTCTTTTGGCCAACAAAATTCCCCTCCATCAACTGTACACTATGCAGCAAGACCACTCACGACGTGGACACATGGCCTCACCTTCTGGCCACATGCAAACACCCAACCATTAAAGGAATCCAAATAGATAGACACAACAAAGCACTCTTCCACATCAAGGAAACGCTTCTCACTCATCATCTTACAACATGGTGACGCTTCATGAATGGTAGCTCCACCCCTTACTTCCTGTCTGAACACATAATGCCCAAGTGGATCCTTCCCAACCAATGCACTTGCCCCCCCCCCCACCCACATAATGCCAATGCCTACATAAACTACGCCATGACATACTCTTGGTCAATGGCCTCCCTACATATGCCCTAGCCCCTTCATACCCTTCCAACATTTTCTCCCTACAATTCATTAAATTTACAAATTGCCGGAGATAGCCATCCGACACAAACGAACAAGTACACCCCCCTCATGACTATCATTGCTACACACGGGTGGAGAGTCCAACCACTCATCATCATCATTGGAGGGCAAAGAGGTGGAACCCATAAAGATAGTTCCAACATTTCTTTTCTCAACTCAAACTTCCCTCCCCCCCACCAGAATCAATACCCTCAAGAAACGCCTACACATAACCACCATCAGATCATTGTCGTCATTGATCCTCAACAAACGACAACTTGAAACAAAAACTCACCCCTCACACTTGCCCCCATAACCCCCAACAAAACCCAAAACTGCGAAAATAATAGGTGGATATTGTCATTTAGACTCGGTGAAGGGATAGCATTTTCCTATGACATTGGCTTCTTAAAGGATCTCTCAAGGTTTTGAACCCGGACCTTCACAAACATTATACCGCAACATGCACCAACCAAATTACTTAGCCCCAAGGTGACCAAAAGCCGTGAGGGCAACAAGTGAGCCCCACTAATGTCTCAATTAGGGTAGGATGATGGCAATATAAATCACTCTCAAAGGGGCCTCGGAGGGTTTTGAGCTTGGGCCTTCAAACAAATCTCAAGCATAGGCACCCACCCACTGCTCACAACCCTCATGATTCCAAGGTGACAATGCCACAACCCACTTTCATACTTAAACAAAAAACAATCCTTATCCCCCACGTTACAATAGTTACATCGGTTACCTATGACAATGGTACCTCAAATAAAGCCCACCCCCGAAAGGGGGCAGTAGCATGCGGGCGAAGAGGCTCTTCATTCATGCTTGCTCCATATGAAGCCGGCGTTTATATCTATCTATATGTAGAATTTAAACCTTAAAAATTGTGAAACATGATCTCTTATGTGCCACAAGTGTGTGTACAAATTCCGGCCTTATGTGTGTTATCTTTTGCTTATTCCATTTGTGGAACAATGACTTTATGATCACTTTGCCTTTCATTCTAGACTATCTTAGAGAGAGAGAGAGAGAGAGAGAGAGAGAGAGAGAGAGCACATAATTGTATCCCGATTCATCCAAAATCCCAGCAGCTCCAGATGCAAAATTGACTCCTTGTTGCAAACTATGACCATATGTAAGGATGTCAAAATATGCCGGTGCCGAATCCAATCCAAGGATGTTCCCTGCACCACCAAAGCACAAGGATATCAATTCTTAAATACAATTATCTGCAATAAAAATAAGGAATAGGAATCCTCTATTTGGACTCAATATGTAGGAGTCTACTTTTCTATAGCTAAACATGTGTATGACTAAGAAGAGTGATCACAAAAGGCTCACGGATCTCACTCACTTTTTGGTGTGAATGCCTTGAACATACACAAATAAGTTGGCCCACACACCTCTTCCCCAATGCGACAAGAACCTAGGTACTCACATGGTTGCTTAAAAATATCCAGTTCATCCAAATACCACCACTTTGAGGAAGTGGACTATAGTGGTTGGATTCACTAAAAATGTGAAGTTCATTACGACTTATGTAGAGGTAGGGGGGGGGGGGGGGGTGCCCAAAATTTTCAAAAGTACACTTGTTAGTCAGTTGGGTGGCAATACAACTTTATCTAAAGATCACTTGACTCGGATTAAGAATGGAATATTATAAATGAAGCCTAAACTCCTTACCACCACAAATCATGTTACTATGTTATCTTGGTTGTAATTGTGGAGTGTGGTTTTTGAACCACAATTGAAGTTACATTTGTCAAAAAAACATGGTAGACCAAAAAATTAGCTCCAATCAAGGTATGATATGTTGGGAGGGATTATAGGATGCGTAGAAAATTAGGTAATTGTTGGATGGAGTATAGGAATCCAATTGACTTGATGTACCATCCATCAAACATGTTGGTATATATAAAAAAAAACCAACAATAAGTGGACTTAAAGATCTTACAAATCATTTGATGGTAGATTTGAAAACAATAATTACAATAACTTCTATGACACATACCGTAGACTTAGATGCTTATGAGTTACATCCGAGGAATGAAAAAGTCGTCAACAACCTCATTAATGAATGCTAATGCTTTACATTATACATATGATAGGGGTTCAATATTCTTCAAAAGTATATTTGTATATTTATGTTAATGACTATATATGAATGTAAATTTTTTATGTTTACATATTGTCACTTGTATTTTTGTCATTGAAATTGTACATGTATTGCTTTATTTTTCAAAAGAAACTTGTATATAGGGAGTTTTTAGAGTATGTTGCAAACACACATGGTTCCAGAAAATTAAATAAAAGATGCACCCCCAAGATGTGCATGACTTTGTAAGGACTAAATATGACTCATTGGCACCAATATCAAGCCCGCAATTGGATATAGATAAAAATGGGATTTTTTCAAGATTTTAGCATGTTTATTGAACCATGATGATTGTAGATTTGATCATAATTGGATCACATCTCGTTCAAATATAACAATGAGTTCTCATCTTCCATTTCTATGGAAGATATTTGTGCCTCAAAATAACATCCCAAACATCATTAAAAAGTTACCATCTTGAGCATTCATAACTTTGTTCTATATGATTTAGATTGTTGTCTTGTTTGCACTTATTTCTTTTCATCTTAGAGTGTACACATATCAATGGAAATCAATAATAAATAATAGGGTCAAATTCAAAGTAGATTCAACCATCATCACCAACTTTTAACAAATTGGGTGTTTCTAATTTTCATTTCTTTTGGGCAAACACATATTACAACACAAACACATGCTTATTAAACATGAATTACGCTTACCAATGTAATCGGCTAGTGTTTTGCCATTGCAAAATCGACCTGTGAAGGCTTCTTTTGTATAATCACACCCATTTGGTGGGAAATCTGCTCTTGCTAATGACGCCAAATAATTGTTGTTTCCATTGTCTACTAGCGAATCACCAAATGTGAACATTGCAGGATAGACTGGCTGCCCCACAACTGAATTCTCACATGTTTTCCCCATAATTGTGTAAGAAAAAGAAATTGAAATTAATGCATTTAAAACACAAGAAGACATGATGAATCATAGTTTACCTATACAATTGACTGCAAAAATGCAAACAACATCATTTGTATTTATATCTATAACAAACCTTGCAACTAACCATATTCACAAATAACACCAACTTTTTTTGTTATTATTTAAAATGTGTAAGGACAATAACCAACCCTTGCCATGTGTATTGCAAGATATAAGAAGGCATGTTTGAACCAAATATGACGTAAAATTGACTACATAGCTCCACCCTGCATCATTTGGTAAAACCAATTAAACGTTAACGACTACATTTATTTCAACTGAGGGATTTGTTTATCTCTTGCCTATATTGCAACAAACAAAATGGACTTGATGAATTATACTTAATTATAGGTTAGTAGAATCAATTTTGAAATAATAGTAATAATTTTGTTGTTGTTGTCATCATTGAAATCATAAAGAATATCATTACGATTAAGAGATTATTATGTTTGTTCATCGTCGAAGCTATGTAAGATAGTTATGGGCCCTTTTTTGGCTCTTGTGGATCATGTCTATTTCCAATTCTCCAAAGGTGATATTTGAACTTGCTAAGAAGGCTTAAAAATGATGTGCCCACTTCATCCTACCTTTGTGTACTACCATGTTGGCTTTATACTCGTTGGCCCACCCCTTTTTTTTGAGGACCACGCATAACCCTGTAAAGTGACACATGGTCAATCTTCACTCAAATGAACTAAATATTTTTTCTAGACTTGGCAACCACTGGTATTTAAGATTTTGAAAATTCAAGTTTCATTTGGTGGTCAATATGCTACTCATTTTTTGACATTTCATTAAGACATTCAATTTGAACATTGCAATCAATGGGCAGCCATAACTTGTAGATGTCACAAGAATCTAAGTCCAATATTTATAAATCGTAGCCATGCCCTTAATATGCCTTTGCTTGTCATAATCCAATACTAAGGTGTGTCGCCTGCGATGGACACTTTTGAAAATTCAACACAAGTGGAGGTTTGATACAACAAGACAAAAAAAAAGAACATGAGATAAAAACCTTTATTGGGATATCCAAACAAGGACCATTGAAGTTGAGCTTGTTATTTTTGAAGTTAAGGTGAGTATTTAAAAAAAATCTAAAACGATGAGTTATTATGGCTTCTTCTGCACATGTACTTATCTATATGTTGGAATTCAACATAGGTCATCATTCATAATAAGTGTAGAATCTACAAGATATATTAAGGCATTGCCAAATCATAGTGATAGTTATTGTTTGAGACTTCAAACCTTGATCAAAATGACCGTAATCACGTTCGAGGACTCAATTTAAGTTTTTGAAAAGGAATGAAAAGGGGACCACGTTGTAATCGCTCGTCGTAGATCCTTCATTGTGCAATATTACAATAAGTTACTTGATGATCATGTCTTTATCATTCTCACTTCAGCTTCATATGTCAACATCCACGCCTGACACATGACAACATTATCATGAGAGAGAGAGACTCTTACATTGGCATGACTAAGAGATTCTGCACTCTGGATCAAAGCCACACACCCAACTTTAAACCCAAGGCATGTTTAGGGATGGCTAAGGGACAAGAGCTACTGCCTCGCAATATCAATATTACGTATTCATATATCCAGCCATTCAAATTGAATGTAGCACGATGTGTATTGATAACTTTGCAACAACAACCCAACTTACATGAACTGAAAGAGTGAGGTGCTTGCTGCAGTAGATCAGGTGTCACAATCTCCTCCTGCCCACCACATCAACCATGTCTAAGAAATGTGGATTCCAAATTCACATCAAACTTGCTCATCATCGGAGCGAGTCTGTTAGCTATAACCTGTAAACAAATTGAGAACACTTTGAGACGACAGATATCATGTTGTGCTCAAGAGCTTTGGGGAAGTTAGCAGTTCTGTGCCGATGGCCTTCGAAACTTCCAAACGAGTGTAAATCTACCACCAACTCCTCCTGTGCTACAAGCTAGCAAATGAGCCACCGATCGGGTCGGGAGTTTGTCCAAGAAGGGGCGATGTGTT
The DNA here is from genome assembly GCA_950295325.1 of Polytrichum commune. NCBI lineage: Eukaryota > Viridiplantae > Streptophyta > Polytrichopsida > Polytrichales > Polytrichaceae > Polytrichum > Polytrichum commune. The sequence continues at coordinate 71,097 of OX485809.1, forward strand.
TCCCTCCTGAAACTCGTTGATTGTATGCATACGAGAATTAACCCTATTCAGTGCACGGTAAATCAAGTTGAACGAACTGACACATGAATTAGGTGTTGCATCTGATCTGATGCGACGTGGAATCTCGCACCAGTTTTGTCTTCCCTCACAATAAAAGTGTGTAAAGCCTCCGACTTGTGCGAAGGAGGAGCGACATAACAACGGCCAGACTTCATCTCTACCAACCCACCAGATGCAACAGCAGGGAGCTCACGAACAATGCAGATAGATGTATCCCTTTCAGTTCCACCAATCTTCTTCCTGTATTTATTGCGTTGTGAGTCCAAGACGCAAGAGTGTAGGAGTGTCCCTCTGTCTCGCTGTAAGATTCTTGAAGGGAAGGGCAACAAGAACGGAGAGTTTTACTACCTAAAGAAACCCAGGCTTCAGTGGTTACAGGTAGTCGAAGTTCTTGACATTGTTGTTGGGCGGGCATTCGATTCTGAACTCCGGTTCCTGCGTTTCAAAAACTGCGAATCAAAAGAACCTCTGGTTTGGGATTCGGGAATATTGGCAAAGAAAAGTACAAATAAAACAAGGGATGTGTGGGTTTACATGAAAGAACTGGTGGATTCTGACAATGCTATTTGACTAGGTTTCGATTTTCTTCGAATTGCGGTTGCGACTCAAACTCAATCATGTGACATCTTCAAGAAGCGCGGTCATGAATTAAACATCTGTCATTGTAACTAGTGGGGTTCTTGTGTCAAGTGTAATATCCACCCAACTTTGTCGTCGAGCTCAAATGAGGGTTAGGAGGTCGGATGGGGTTGGTTGGATGTGAACTATTTTTTTAAGGTGCAACATAACTTGGATTGTCTAAGTGATGATTTGTATGAGCTGCAAACGAGTAGTGAAATTAAAAAGTTTACTTGGTTTACAAGATGAGAATTTTATTGAGCACAACTCACTACGTGAAGTGAAAATACAGTCTCATGTGACAACTATAATAATATGTATGAGTATAAATTTGAAACATTATCATCTATATTAATTCATATATTTCAATTTCACATTTGCATACATGTATACTTTGAATACAATGGAGGAATGTAATCATTATTTAAATGGGTAAATTTCAGGTGAGGTCCACTTTGACATTGTCACTCAAATTATGTAAAAGTAATTTTAAACAACTCTATATGATTTTTGGGACCTTTAAAATCAAAGCATTTCAAGTATGTTTCACCAAAGATGTTGACATGGCATTGTTAGAAATGTTTGTTGTTGTGTTGGTGACAAGTCCATATTTTATGAAATGTTTTCAACAAGTAGTAGCAGAAATATTTTATAGATACATTTGTATTATCCTCGTGTAGTGATTATGTTTATTGGGTAAGGCTTGTAGACACTCATCAAACCGTACATGCTCAAGATTGATAATATATATAAAAATGAGTGAAATTGATTGCCCCCAAAAAGAAAGGGGGGGGGGGGTTGCATTAGTGTAAAAAAATGAACCCATGTGTGAGCAAAGGGTATTTTTTGGGGTAATAATTTTCTATTATTTTCAAAAGAATTTCTGGATTGTTCAATGATGTAATTTCCAACATTTAGTAGCACATATTTCAAAAAATAAATTAATCTCTACCAAATTTTTCAAGAGGCAACAAAATGTGCTCATGTTGTTTAGTGCCAAAAATGCTTTAGCCCACCAAGTATCAAAAGAGAACTACATTCATTGATAAAAATAAAACGAAAACTCAATAAACAACAGTATAATGTAATACAACATCAACCTCATGCAAATAGTTTGAAGCATTATGAAGATGACATAAAGGTTCATGCATATTCTTTGCCTTGCCTAAACCCTAAAGCTTTGTGTAAACCCTTTGCAACCTAACATGCAAGGAAAAAAAGAATTTCATGTGAACCTTAAACCTTGCTTGCATGATGCTTGATACCCAATAATACCCTCAAGGGGTATCGCCTGATAACCTCCAATACCCACCTTAGAACACATACCATACACTATCCTATGACATAATCCTAAGTGGTTTGTATTATCTCCTAGACCTATATTGGTTTGAATGTTTTTCCACTACTCTTCATAAACTAATACCTGTAAATTTGTATTTACATACTTGATATATATTTCATGCATGGGTTCTCTAAAGCCTAATATATAGTTTATCACACTATGAATTTGACAAAACCACAGCCTTACAATGAAGCCTAAGCTCATGTGTTTGTCAAAATGAACCATGTGGTGGACTTGCCCCAAGTGCACATAGGTCATGTTATCCCTCCACTTGGTTTTCATTTTTTGGGGAACCATGTAACTTATGTTTTGTGTCCACTATCATCTAACCTGGACGGTTTCAAAACTAAGAATCAAACCTGTAATTTGTTTCCAAAATTATGGTTTGACAAACTAAAAAATTGACATTATTCCATAATTTCCCTCATTTTTTAATTACTAAAACATAATTTCCAAAAGCTTTGATTTCTTGAATAACATAATTTCCATCAAAACTGTCCATATAGGGCGGTATACTCTTAAATGTAGGTGTCCAATATAGGTTACAAACCAAAATAGTTGCACCTACTTTGCAAGAAACCTTCAAGGATGTTGTGTTGCCAATGTTGTAAGCCATTGGCATCGTGTTGCATCATTTTGAGTCAAAATTAACAAAGTTGCTTGCATGAAGTTGCAAGAACAATGACATCACAAAACCCGTTCTTATACTAAGAATCGTATACGCACTTACGAGTAAAATCATTTGTGCTCATATGATGTTTCATGAATGAGACGTGACAGAGTTGAAGTCGAGTTGTTGATATTGAATGTTGATTGCAATTCCCTTGTAAGGATGTGGGAGGTAGTTGAATACACAAATATATTGAATGCCTTAGGCAACAACAAATGATAATTTTCGAGCTGCCAAAAATCTCCACATACTGGGAATGCGAAGATGCTAATTAGGGTTTGATATGTCTCTAGAGTTACAGTAAATTGGTAGCGAAGAGATAGAGAATATCAATCTTTGATAGGGGAATTTACGAAACCATGAGCGGCGGGAATCAAAGCGAAGGCCATTCGAAGGGGAAGGCAACAAAAGCGAGAGACAGAGCTGAAAGTCCCGACCCCAAAAGGCAAAAGTTGCAAGATGGGAAAGGAGGTAGTAAGTGGCCCGTTTTCCCACTCTGTTTATGCTAGATTATGTAAGGAGAAATCGAAGCATGTGGAAATTAGGTTTCAAACAATCTGTGCAGGTGTTTACTACTATTGTCATGTTCTATGTTTCTTCTGAAGTTTACTACGTATCAACGTGTTGTCACTCATAACAATATTTAGCGAGCATTTCTTGTTATGTGGGATCTGGAAACGCGACTCAAGATTTGTGCTCGGAACAAACAAGCGCAATGTTCCTGAGTCTGGTATTAATATGAATGTCCAAGCACGTGAGTCTTGGACATCCTACATCACTGCAAAATCTACGAATCTACCATTGTTCTTTCACTGACGCATGACGATTGCCTAGGACTCATGTGCTCATGGTGAATTCGTGTGCGCGTATAACGAGAAAGAGAAAGAGAACGAACGAGCAATGCAGCTGGTTAATGTTATGTTCACTGTGAGTTTTGCTTGCAATCCCTAGCAGGTGGGAAAGCTAAGAGAGGCCGTAAGAACAATAGTTTGATGCATGGAGGAATCCCACGAAGCCACCCTTTGGTGCTTGACATGCCCGAGTTGGACTCCGTGTATCCATCACAAAACAGCCCTCGGGCCAAGGGTGAGGCCAGTGTAGATGTGGAAGCTTGGAAGAGGCGGCGTGGGAAATTTGCCTTGGCCACGCCCGAATCGGCTCCCAAATACGTGTGGCTCCCGTTTCTTGGTAATCTATGTAACCTAACCTACTCGCCAATACACCTGATGCCAACACTCGTTTCAGTCTGAATTGAAATCCCTAATTTGCATTACGTAACTGAATGGTGTGTGATTAGGTGTGGCTTTAAGCACAGATGCCGTAAAAACGCGTGTTTGAAGATATTCGACTACAGAAGAAAAAAATTGTTGCTCATTTTATGTTGAACAACGAACATGATTAGGAGGACCTATGGAACAAAAATGTTCACCTTGATAATGAATAAGATGTTCATATGAACGCCAAAACTCATGAGAAAAATGACCTCACACATAATTCAAGTTTGCTAATCATCTTGCACTAATAGCGAGTTTCGTATCTCACAGGAAGTGCAGAGAAAAAAAAATGCATGTTTAAAGACCACTTACCCTAGGTTACCTATTAGGATGGTAATAAGAAGAGTTTGTTTTCTTTGGGACACAGAAATGATAAAGGCTTACCCTGAACGACCGGAATTTGTGTACCTCCAACCACCAAAAGTGCCAAAGTCACCAAAGTATGATCCCTATGAGTTGGAGATTGTTCGGCATAGTGACATTACACACCCTTATTTTTGGACGATGAGCAGCAAAGGAGTCACTCTCTTTAGAGATGGAGAGGCAGGTACAACTTAAACACACACACACACACACACATAACTTATCCTTCCTACAAAGTTCATGTATACAAAGGTAGGTGGTGCAAAAACCAACAACCCATCCAAAATCAACACCTTAAATCCGATGGTAATAAAAAGTAAATGGAGAGATTGGTAAATTTGTCAACTTAAACCCTTGCATATGATTGTTTGGAATAATTTGGATACCGTGAGAAGCACAATGAACAAGTTTGAGTATACATGGAGGAACAAACATACCATCATACTTTCAAAATCCCCCCGAAACCCAATGATCAATAAAAACAATTGAAGGGACTGGTGAATATGTTTACTAAACCCTAGAATATGATTGTTTGAAATGACTTGAATGTGATTAGAAGCATAATGAAAAAAAAATTAGTATATATGGAGGAACAAACATACCATCATACGTTTAAATCAACTCAAAAAGGGATTGGTGGATATGTCAACTAAAGCTCTAAAATATGGTAGTTTGATATGATTTGAATATGAATTAAAGTTGTTGTGGATTGACAACATTTCATAACAAAAAGTTACACCATAGCCAATGATCATTGCTTTTGACTTGAACTTCACCTTGTGCTAATTACATTTCATCGAAATGGTTGGTTCCTCTCATATTTAACTTTCAAGCTTTCAGTTGGAGAACAAGAAAGTCACATTCATGGATCATTTTAGGACTGGTATTCACAATTGTAAAATCCACTAATGGTAAAATGTCATATCTAGATTTCAATAAAAACATTAAATTATACCATGAAGGGGTTATTCCAAATCCAAAAGAATAAGGTGAATGTACTTCTTGCAATGCTAACATGCTAGCACTTTATATTGGTACAGAATTTGAGCCACTAGAGCAATGGGAGAGGGGCTACAACATGTTCAGGTGTATAATGTATCTCGATATATTTCGCCAGGTTTGTCTTCAAGCCTTCATATAAATAAACAATAAATAAAACAATCTATGGCATTCTTTTGCCAATGTGAATAGCATAGTCATCACATAATTTATCATGTTGGTTTATCCTATTTGACTTTATATGGAGGACCAACGAGTATCACTCAATAGGGGGTTCTATTTCATATAAGATCTAACATTGTTGCATTTATCTATGCACACACACTTTCAAAGTGTGTGTGAGAGTGAGTGATTGAGTGATTGAGTGAACTAATATGAAACTTACTGAGTTCTTAGGGACACTTATCATCTTATAAAGTGATGGCAAAGGGGTGGGGTTAATCTCCATTAAAGGTGCGATAAGTTATTATACCAAGCAACTCACTAATGCATCAATTTCTAGCATGCTTCACCTCAAGAGCATTATTGTTTTATGCACTAAAGCTCTAGATACTTAAGAATCTACTTTATACAAACCATCTTCGCAAAGTTATTCACCTCCAAGTTTTATTTATTTTTGCATGTAACCACCTTAGTGTTGGAGAAAATGTTCCTACATATAGCATACCAAATGTGTCAAAGAATGGCACCCTTAATTTGTTCATTACTTAGCAAAATATCTATTGCTTTGTATGTTGTTGAGATAGTCCCCATGATGAATTCCTTCCAAGAGATGCTTTCAACCTTGCCAAAGCTCTTCCAATTGTCTTCATCAATTCGTTCAAGCCTTCCGTTGATTTTGCAATCCCTGAAGAAATGCTTAAGCAATTCCTCGAATTCAAACATGTAAATCAAGCATTTGGCATAGTCCATACATTTTCTCCTTCTTAGAATCAACATGCCACTCATGCTCAATTGCCAAAATAAAATGTTTATTTTCTCAATCCGGTGTCATTGCAAAGGAAATTGCTGGGCAATGTTTTGCTCCTTTTAAGGCAATAAATTCTATAATGTACTCAAGGGGGAGGGGGGTCGCTCCTTCTTATATTAATGTATACTCATGTGCTCATGACCTATATACCTTGCATAAAAGATTATAAGGTATAGTATTTTTCAAAATAAAGGTAAATACTTGTATTTTAATACACCCTATCAATAATTATAATTTTTGGGGGGAATCATTTAAAAATACCCTATTTTATTTCTATTGCCAAAGAAAATTGGAAAATAAATTGCAATTCAAACAACGCGCTGAAATTTTCCCTCCCGGCACGTAGGTAGAGAACATTAACTCCACATTGGATATGTTGGTTTAGTAACGTTATAGCCAGCCAGCCTGCGAGTCATCCATCCAAGTTTTTTCAACAAAAACTTACCTCTTTTCATCCACTAGCACAGACCCTACCCTAGACCCACTACCCCCAATAATTGTTTCCATGCTATTTTACATGTACTGACTAGATAAAAGAGGCCATTTTATGTGATAATATTTTACATGTAAACATGTTTCATTATTTAAAAAACCCCTATATAATATGTACATTTTTTTGCAAAATTTATCTACAATGAATATATTAGACCCTACTTTTTTTATTGCACATTGTTTTTACGATTTTCGCCACTGACCCCCCGAGATAATGTACTCAAGCATTGTCATAAAATCAAAGTCCTATTGCCCTCTGCAAGATCTCATTGAAGGATTTTGATGAGTCCCCAAAAACCATAAGGTATTGGTTTCGTCATTGCAAATGGCTTTGATGAGGTCTTCTTGAGAGTTGATTTGGTAGTAATTATACTTGAAAACCCTCGCTCCCTTGAGGTTGAGCAAGTAATGGCTTGACCTTTCCCGAACTTCTTTATAAGGAGATTCAAGTCACTTTCCCTTTGCACAAGTGACCCATGGAGTTGGTTTGGACCTTGAAAATACTTAATCTACAACAAATGTGTCTGATGTGTTGGGCTTTGTGCAGTATCAAATATGGAAGGGTTGGGCAGTCTGGAAGCATTATGTAAGGAGGAAAACAAAAGGAGCAGCAAATACCAAAATTAAAAAGCTATTATTCAAATCAAACACCATATTCCACAAAGTCTTGGTCCAAATACGGACGGTAATTTGATTGTTGAGCCTTCTAGAAATTTTGCTTTAGTAGATGTTTACTTAATATATTCACATATAATAGATATTTAAATGCATTTCAAGTTTCATCATATTGGCACTAAGTATACACTCTATAATATTGCTATTTAGTGTTGGATAAAATTTGCTTCATTTGTCATTCTTTCAATTTATACATATGGACGCAATGAAGATAAATTTGAACCAACTCGATATTATTGTTACTTTTTGTTTTATCGTGTTTTGTTAATTGAAATGCTTCGGTTTTTTTCTTCTTTCTTTCAAATAATGTATTATGTAAAGTTTGGTTTGGTGAGTTTCTTTTTTTAACAGTTCTAATTGGCAATTTGAGAAAATGAACTAGCTTCTTTGTAACTAGATACTGGATCTTCCCCCTGTCATCCTAAGGACCAACTTCAAGCATAACCACATCAACATCAACAAAGTTGTTTGAGAGATGTTGAAACAATTATACATATGTGATACAACCTAAGGTTAACCCTTTCAATCCATTGCATACAAATTTGGATTACTATTTAGGAGGGTCGGCAAGGCGGAGTATTTTACTCATTACAAGCATCATTTTGTAACTTCTTGTTTAGGCCATATCAATCACAAGCTTCAGTGTTTGTGACTATTAAATCCAAGAGATTAATGTGATGCCTAAGGGCCATATTACAAAGTGTCATGTACAAACGCCACCTTCGGCTCATGCCATCTTGACCCAACAATAACAAGAGAATTTTTCATTGTCTTGAAAAAACTATTTCATCTATATTGAATATTGCAACCCATGTTGTAAAAACTATTGAACATAATGGACATTATCAATCCAAATTGTTGTTGTTGTGGTGGTGGTGGTGGTGGTAGAAATTTTTAAACTTTTAAATTGGTTGGATCATTGTAGTGTTTGTAAAGAATCCATCAAAATCCAGACAAAGATGTGAGTCACATGGATGTCCTTGTATCATAATTCAAAAGTCTTTTCAAAAGGACACAAGTTGCACAAACAATTAATGGCATACTTCTCCAAACCATGCATCCTTATGATCGATAAAAATGTTATTTTTTGTATGGAGTATTTAGAGAAAAACTTTGGGCAATGAATAGATATGCGTACAACTATGGATGATGAGGTTCCTAAATATGGATGTGACTATGACCTATACTTTGGAGATTTTTTTTCAAAGACAATTAGATCAAAGACAAGAGATAAAATCTCAAATAATGCAGGTCTCACATTTTACCATGCATCAATTACTACCATACTATTTGTGGATATCCACTCTAAGTAAGAACATAGAAGTAAAACTTATAACCCTTACGGCCTTGCATAATGTGGCCATATGATTGTTAAGTGGGTAAAATCTATTCTCTTTCCTTGAGAATAATTCCAACATACTGCAATTTGATTTCAAAATAAAAAAGCAAGATACAAAGCCTGGATTCAAATTTTAGTTTGAAGCTTAAGCGGATGGTTTGACGGGAGTAGGATTGCATAGATTAAAGAGCAATTATCTTCATAGGCTGAACAATGTCATGGGTTTTGTTAGTTCTTAAGTGAGATCATTGTTGCAATAAGAGATGCATGCGTTCAAGTTTTATCGCAACTTCAAGGAAACCTCATCGGTGGGACCAAAAGCAACGAGGACAAGGACAACACAAAAGCAGATGCACCGAGTGCAAAATCCACTACCCACAAGAAGAATAAACTTCAAATTAATGAAGAGCAAGCTGACCAGGTTATCTCAAATATTATTATTCATTTGTATCTTGAAGGACCATGGATATTTACCCCTCATTTTTTAGACAATGTGAACCATTTCCATAAAACAAATTACCATTTTTTTGTTATCGAAGTCACGTGCACATCCTAAACTCATGTATTGCGTGTGATGCATGCAACATTTGTTCTCATGCACCAAATTTAGAGCTCAATCTAACAACTGCAAGTGAGGAGTACCCTACTATGAACCTTGGTAGGGTGTATTAATGGAAAGGAAACCACCTCAAGGAACTCAATAATGTTAAGTACATGTTTCATTGATAGAAACATGACAATTAGTGTAAAATGCATTATTATGCATTGTGCATGTAGAGCACTTGATCTTCATGCATTCCATTTGTAACAACTACATGTGACATGCATGCATGCATGAGCAATGCCGACATGGCTAAGCTCAACATGAATATTGAAGTCTCTTTGTTTGTAAGCTATTGCCTTAACTCCATGTCATTGCATTTACATGTACATAATGAAGTCCATTATGGTGAGTTTTGAAGACATGATATTCCTCAAAATTGAACAATTATTCCCTTTTCAAATTATCAGCTTCTCTCTCTCTATATATATATATAGCATTGTAGAGCTACAATGTTTAGTGAACATGAGTTGTAGATTTACACACCTCACGAAGATTTGTCCACTTGTCTCAAAGTTGCTTCCGACTATCACACTTTAGACTAATTCAATTGAATGTCAAGACTAATATGTGAATGGTACAAGCATATATGATTTCAAATCTCAATACTCATAAAACATGGTCACCTTGATGAAACTTGCTACAAAATCAATGATTCACATAATATGAACTATTTGAATTTCCATGAACTTATGTATACACTCCAAAAACATACTTAATACAAATTCTAAAACAATGAAATTGTCCTTCATGGGTTCAGGATAGGTACACATATCTAATTGCGGCCGCAAAAAGAGCTGAGCAAGCAAGGTTGATTAATTTTGTAAGGTTGTCCGATTATCTCATCACGGATGGACTCCGGGTGATGCTGATTGAAACCCTTCAAGACTTGATAGGGAAAGTTAAACATAGCAAACTTGCAAGTAAAAGCAAGGCCTCAACTATTGTCCATTTAGAGGACCGCTCAGCTAGTATCAATCTCGACGATGCGGCTGCAACTGCTAGTACCACTCCAGAGGACCATGCTCCACCAAGCCCGGAGCCAAGTACTCCTCAAGAAACAAATATGGATTTCATCATGTCCGATGCACCAATTCCAGTTGCTGAAATCTTCAGTGTGGACTTGATTGTGGAAAATGATGTGTTGATTTTCAGTCCTTCATATTTGGATTATGAAGCCAAGGTAAGTGACATGATCGCCTCGTCAACTTTTCACCAGACTTGGATGGGCTCCTAGGGGTGGACTTATAGCTAGTAAATAAGTAGGCTCCAAGACCAAAGTAAGTTTGAAATTGAGTGATCCTATTGGTCAAAAGCTTAAATTTGGACCTAAAGAGTTTATACTAGGGTTTAAGTCCAAGGTATGAAAAAGAATGAAATTGTGCTACTTTTCTACCAAATCTTGACCGTTTCCCCAAAGGAAATATTGCTCCCAGTTTGCGAACCCAACCCTCAAGCTTGGGTCCAATCTTGAATAAAAAAGTAAGGTTCATCAAAGGGTGTTTTGGACCCCAAGTTTCTTGGACCCACTTTTTAATGTAAAACCATTCTTATTGTTCCTTGTTGAATGGCATTCTTACTTCAACTTAAGAACATGTTCAATTTATAGACACAAACACATAGATTTGACCTGTTAACTTCAATATCATTTGTTTTAAAGACAATGATATTTTGAAGAAAAATTTACGATTAGCACATAATTGTAGAATTCGAAAGGATTTTTTTTTCCAACCATCTAATAAAGATGACAAGACCTATAAATTAATGTTCTCTTGCATTAGCAAATCCTACTAAAACATAGTTGGGGACATTTTGTGTATCATCAGTCATAGAGTCCTCTAACTTACAAAGGGCTAAAAGCAAGTGAATTGAAATAAAACTCTTAGACAATGGTTTGGAATTCACCAAGAAATATATTTATCTATTTATTTGGTTATTTAGTTATGAAATTGTTCTAAACGTGGGGTATTGTCTCCTCTTTCAAAGATGAACCCCATACATTTCTACAACAAGTTTTGTTCACGTTGTCTCCAAAAGGCAAGCTTGTAGGTCCCACATGGCTTACTAGGTGTCTAGTTTACGTGAAAAATTGAGCATAGTTGGGTACATTAATGTTATAGAAGGACTCACATGGCACAAGGAATAAAACTTAGATCAAGTTGGTATGAACCACAAGCCTCAACCACAACACCACACGTTTGATTTCCTAGAAATAAGAAATTATGTCAATTTTGCACTCATAACGCCGCTGAAAATGAAACACACCATTTTTGGAATGCCTATACAAACCCAATAGAGAATGGTTTTCTTTTCTATTTCATAAAGTAGTCTTGGCAACCTCAAGTAGTTCTACCAGCTTGAGTGTTGATATTAGCCGTTACCTCACTCCATTGTACTCCATGGCTTTAAGGATTTAGTTTCTTTGATTCCACCTTCATGTCCTCCTAGTTCCATAAACCTTTTGACCTCGTAGACTTTACGATCAATTTCATTTCACTTTATTGGTGTATGTGGGGCCCCATTGGCGGAGGGGTGAAAATGCCCTTAGATTTATTTCACGTCTAAGTATATTGTACATAAGATATAGTGTGCCCCACACCATTCATCAATGACAAACATAAATATTCTTTACAATCACTACATGACAACCAAAGTAGGTAACTTAGAACACTTGTTGCTACAAGACAAGTCATGCAAGCCACTCAAATTGACTGGACACATCATTATGAATGTCTCATTGAGATTCTTCTTGATTTATAAGTTGTCATTGAAGTTGATGGAGTGCTATGTACATTTACAGATCGACGAATATTTCCAAAATGCTTTAGAGGTGGTTCGACATTTACGGAGAATGATGTACCACCCTTTGTTGGATGGGGTTGTGGACAAAGGAGATGTGGATGTGGATAACCTCCAACCTTACACCGAGCTCATTGGCGAGGCCCAGTTTGGACCCGTCATGAAGAGTATCTTAAAATCCATTTCCTTGTACTTCCATGTATGTCTCTCTACCTTTACACCACAAATAAATATATTACATATCAATTATTACTTTTTCTCCATCTCTAGCAAGTCCCCCATTAATTGGTGCAATAGTTGATCTGGATGTAAAAATCTTCCATCCACAAAACCCTAATCGGCGTGCACGTTGTGTCATCAACAAAGGATCCAATATGCAATGTCTCATAAGTATGCACCACAATAATATTTTTACAACTCATAATATTGCTTGTCAAGATGGTGAACTTTCACAAAACCTATTGATGGAGAGGGTGATTGTGAAAATGTTGTTGAGGAACTCAGACATGCTATTTTGAGGAGAAGTTAGTCCCTAATCATAGATTCTAAATTAGTCTAGTGAGCTTAGATTGGGGTGAACTACCTATGAACCCCATAGGAACAAGATTTTCATATTCCCCTATGTAAGGTGTGAAACACAATCCTTGTCAAGATATCCCATGTAGGTGACATGAACTTTCAACCCTTGTCAAATTTATATATGAGGACCGGCATAAAACATACTAATGTCTTAAGTACAAATTGATGTTGACATGTTTCTAAAATAACATACCTTGGTTTATTTGAGGTCTTTATGGTGTTTGCTTTATTTTTATGTATTTTCTCTAAAATAGTCCCACTCAAACCCAACAAAAGCTAACCTTTCCTTAGGTGATGTTGCTTAATCTATCATTTATATTAAAATATTATATCTATATCTATTATATTTTCATGTTGCAAAGGTGTCAATGGGATTCCTCCAAGACTTGATGTGAATGTAAACAAATGTTGGATAGTTATAAACTTGATCTACTTGATCTAGTTATCAATTTGTTTATAACAAGGGTCAACACTTTAACGGGGGGAACTTTGATACACTTGAGCTTTTGATAACATGAGGTTGGGCCAACACATGTGAAACTAGTCAATTAAAGACCAAAGTCACGATTTACAACCTACATTTGTAGGTCCAAGATTATGTTGTTCACCTAAGCTCAAAGTTATGGCGACTTGTTAAACTTAAACACCACCATGACCATTTTTGATCTTGTGGTGGGGCGGTAGGGACAACCCTTTACTTAGTAGGCAACCAAATAAGGAATGGTGGGTGGCTACCTAGGTTTGTGCATCTCGGAAACCCCCTTCAACAGGTGAAGATGGACCGGAAAATATGTTGTCAGAGGCCATGCCCTCATGACCATAGTGCCCAATGCCATCTTGTAACGGCAAATTCTTGCTCTGACCATAACTCATGTGTCATGCCATGGGTGTTGAGTGCCTCTCCTATGTTGCGAGTAATGACTAGTATCTCATATACTTGGGGTCGGGGAGAGGGGGAAGGAGAAATGCAAATACAAATTTCACACACTCACAAAATGAAAGCAATTGCCCAACAATTGCACAAGTCATATGAAATTTGTTTTGTTATCAACATTTGAAATTTGTTCACTATTGCCAACTTCCATCGTGTGCACTAAGACCCATTGTTTGCTCGTGGATTCTACACCTAGACACCAATTCACTTACGTGACTCACATATAGATTTTGGAATCTTATAGAGCTTGGACAGCTGCCAAAATAACTATAGTTAACTAGATTTTTTTCCATACATTTTAGGGAACAACTATAGTTGACTAGAACAATTTCAAACCGATTTGAAAAACAACTACAGTTAACTAGAAAAAAAATCTAGACAACTATAACTTGAGAGTGCCAAAACATGTAACATCCCAAAACTCAAACTCCCAATCCATAACAACACGGATTGGCAAGGCCAAGTATTTCTTTGATCCAACTCCATCGACCTTCCCAATCAACTCATGCTTGGTGCCTTCTTTCTCCAAGGAATACAACAATATATTTGAAACCACATTGCATATGTGTGTTTGATGAGTATGGTAAATCTCATCCACACCAAAGCACCCTATGTTGGAGAAAACGTATTGACCTATGATTTACACTCTATTTTAGAAAAAAACTCTACATCAATACATTGATTACTTCATTTAGTGTGTGATACTATTTGAACTTACACAAGGCAACAACGTCTTACTCAAGAGTTCAATTTTTACGAACAAAAATTCAAATTATGACTTGGCTTGGTTAAATATTACATTCTCATTAAATAATTATAGCATTGTGTAACTCTGAATTGTTATACGCACTAAATGGGATTATTAGCGTAGCTTTTCCTTTTCCTATTCCTCACTTTACTTATATGTACCATACACTCAATAATGTAACCCATCCAGAAATAATCCTAAAATCTAGGGTATTTTAATTATCAATTTTATTTTATTTATGTTTTTTCTCACATGTGGTGTGTGCATTTTCAACAATGAACTCCGTGGGAGAAAGAGACACATGTCCTCCATGAGAATGGCAACTTGTGCAAGGTGATGAGCATTTGCTTGCCAACTTGAAGTAGGGGGTTGCACACAATTCTAACAAAAATGAGATTAGATGGTTGTCAAAGGCCACATCATCTCCATGAATGATATTATTTCCATGTCTTTAAGAATCATATCCTTCGAAGGAATAGGAATAGAAGCGATCAAGGCTATCCTTTGTTAATTGTAACTTTGTTATAATTTAACTTTTGAAAATAAATTGCCACCCCTGCGCGCGCGCGTGTGGACTCTTCATTGGATAACTAAATGGTGTGTGTGGGGCATATTGAGATTAAACCCCCTATATACGGCAACTTTATGAAGAAAAACAAAGTGATGTACGAATGGCAAGCTAGAAAATAGATTCGTGTATTTATACCAAGCTTTACAATTGAACATGATAAATGCCTCCACTACATATACAAAATATATATCTTGATTTAAATATGCCCTATTACATATAAAATCCACTTCGCTTTCCAATGAAAAAATCATTGAACAAATTTTCATCCATAGCATGTAACTTAATAATTGTGAACTCGGGGGGGGGGGGCCAGTGTGTTAAAAAGTTAAGGATATAGGTGCGAACAACCATTATTTTATAGGGGGGTATTACTTTCAATTCTCTTCTTTTTTTCACATGCTATCATTATGTAATTTTCTACTTTGGGTTAATTGAAAAATGGCTTGCATTACTTATAATTCCAAATTACCTATTATTCCATACCCTATAGTACTTTAAAGATGTCCAGTGCCATTTTTGATACCCTATATTACTCTTAAGTCCATTTATAATTTTTTGCCCCCATGTTTTTAAAATACCCTATCATTTGTTCGCACGTATATTGCTACTCCAACCAATGACTACCCCCCCCCCCCCCCGAGATTGCGAACTAAACAAATAAAGACAAAAGCACAATAACTTAGTCACAATCCAAAGAGAAAATATCAAAGGAGTCTATGCGGTTCAAGACCCTTCAATTTATAAAAACTTAACACCCAAATGCAAAACTCTAACAAATATGGACATGGTAGTCATTAAGGACTATTACCGTATGATAACAATGGTTGAAAACGTGAAACAAACACACCTCTTCTCAAATTTTCCTCTAAATCTTAGGGGCCCTTTTTGTACATCTCTCAAAATTCTTGATACCAACAATTTTGACCTATCAGTCAAAATTGTTGGTACACAATTTTGACTGATAATTTGGGGAAAATGTACACAGTAGATTTTTATTTTTATTTAAAAAAAAACCTCTCCAATACTTATACTATGTACGCTAATGCCTCAAATAATACCCCTTCTTACACTCATGCTAGTTCCTATGTGATATGAAGATTTTACCCCCGGGGTGCCACCCTATGTTATATTCCACCCCCTTCTATTAACTATTGTAAAGCTTGCTCCCTAAGAGTCACACTAGTCTCTTACAAATGTAAAATTAGTGTGATGATCATTCATGGGAAACGTATTTCAAGAATCACTCTATATCCAAAAGAACTAGTGAGACTAGGTACTCAATGTGGAATTTTGTAAGTTCACAAATCCCAGGACATTGTTGGCAACTAACTCACTGCACCACCACAAGTCGTCAAATTACGAAAACGTTCAAAATTTGTGGAAATGGTAAGCTCCTTATGAAGCCCCCTTCAAATAAGGAACGAAAGGTCATTGTAGCTAGGGTGATGAGCATATTTCATACTCATAGAAGCTCGCCATGATTTATCCTAACTAACCTTAACTTACTTACCCTAAATATACTAACCTCCCATTTATGCAAAAAGGTTCATATGTTTGGGTATCTTATACATGTTTGTGATCAGGCCTCAAAAATCTTGATGAAGGCTAAGGCAAGTCAAAGTTTTTTAGTCTAGAGGTTTGTGGATACCTCTATTACAAGACACATATATGACATAGGATTGATCTTTTAATTGTTGTCAATTTAAAGTGCAGGATTTTGAGCATGTAGGGGAGCCATTTGAAAACCATCTTGCAACATGCTTATCACTTCGTCAAATTAGCGTGGAGAGTCTCCAAAAGGAGGTAAAAAAAATTGGGTTGTTCTAGAGGTATCCATGTTTCATACATAATAGGTTGAGAATAGTAATATTATCTTACAATGAATCGTACATTGGTGACATTTGCAAAACTGAAAATCATCTGACAAGGTGGACGAGGGGAAAAGGGATCTAGAGCGTTTTCGTGATGACATTGATGCATATCTTGAATTAACTGAGAAGATTGTGGCTTTACCAGATTTCAATGATGTGGTTAGTATTTTCTATACATTCCAAACCTCTAGATCCATATATGAACACTAAATTCAAATCAATTCACTTAAAACGTTGCAACACTTTAAACAATGTTTACAAAACATAGGACTACATTTTAATAGATTAAATTTATAATTGCAAGATTCCAAAGGTTGCATTATGTGTGGATGCAATGTTAAATGAAGCATGAGTTAATTGTTGGGTTGATTTTTTTTAGAATAAAAAATAAAAAAACACCCTAAAAGATGTTACAATTACATCACATCATTGATTCAACTTTGAATGTTTGTTCACCTACATTTGAGATGCATTCTACTATCTTCTTGAAATTCTTGTTGTAAGACTTAGGGCTGGTTTACACTACGGTGGAGAAGTCCACCGGTCATGAAAAAAGGGCGTTTCTCAATTGTGATTGGTCGAAAATGCAACTCTTGACCGGTGGGTGTTTACACTAGGTGAAGAAAACAATGGTGGTGAACTTTTCTCATGGATGATAAAATGACATGGCCGCCTACATGGCGGCACTTTTTGGAGTGGGCTTCTCCGGCCTCAAGAGGCCGGACAAGAAACTCCTCCTCCGGAGAAGCCCAACTCAATAAAAAATTAATTTTCAAAAACAGATCTGGACCGTAGATTTCAGATATGGTTTTTTTCAAAACCTAAGGTGTTGGCAAGCTTCTCTCTCTCTCTCTCTCTCTCTCTCTCTCTCTCTCTCTCTCTCTCTCTCTCTCTCTTGTAGTAGCTCCTTAGCGTTTTTTTTTGTGCAATTTTTTTTCGCAATGTCTGGTTACTCACAATTTCAGTTTGGTAGTAGCCAAGATGAGGATGACCTCATTGGTAGTGAGAATTATTTTGAGCCCTCAAGGCAATTTCCACACCACCCTCTCCTTGCTCCCAAACAAAAATTATGCCATCATCATAATTGAAGCATTATGGTGATACATGATGGTTTTTTGTATCGCCATAGTTGAAATGATAAAAGACTTCAAAACCATAAAGATCATAAGAGAGCACAAAATCTCTCTTCTTCAATTATCCGTGATTGAAGATCAAAGATAAGAAGAGAGAAATTGATGAGGATGATTAAGAGGAGAGTATGTATTAAATAATACCAAAGAGTAGTGCTTTGTCCAATGTGTATGGGTTTTCCGCTCTTCATTCTTAAACACCCAGGGAGACATTTATTTCCTACATGGGCCAAACTTGACAATTGGCAATTTGGCAATTTTCATTATCTTTTGAATAAAATTGAACATTATATTACACAATTCTTATGAACACAATTCTTGTTGAAATCTTTTGATACAATGTGAATGTAGAGAATTATGGTTTTTTTATCACAAAAAAATCTTCAACATTAGGTGAACTTCTCTTCACCGGTGGACTTCTCCGGTGGACTTCTCCGCTAAACTTCTCCTCTAGGTGTTTAGACTTCAACCGGTCAAGACTCCTTAAGAAATATTTTATTGCCTTTAATTC
Source organism: Polytrichum commune (assembly GCA_950295325.1). Taxonomy (NCBI): domain Eukaryota; kingdom Viridiplantae; phylum Streptophyta; class Polytrichopsida; order Polytrichales; family Polytrichaceae; genus Polytrichum; species Polytrichum commune. The sequence goes on from OX485809.1 coordinate 89,643, forward strand.
TTCTCCGGCACATCCACCATTTGCCTCATATAACCATGTCTTGGCCAAGCATTCTTGACCGACCGGAGGCCTTCTCCACCGTAGTGTAAACTGGCCCTTAGTTGGTCTTTATTGGAGGTAAACTCAGTTTTGCATGTTGAACCAAATTGGCCATGATTTGAATAGAAAACATGAATTTCTTATAACTGTTGGTCCATGTGACTCCAAATTCTAGAGGATATAATGGTATCCACACCTAATTGTGATCCTTACCCAAAAGCAACCCCTAACTTTTTAAACATGAAACAAACATGATTTGTGACATGAGAGGGAGGATTTATTTTGGACATGCCTATTATCAACATTTAAAAAATCCATATGCTTATATTTGTGTTGGAATATTCTTTCATTTACAAACAACACCAAATAACCATTAAATTCATCTAGTAATAGTAGTTGTGCTCATATTCTGATTACAACAAATGTAATTACTAGGTGTAATTACCTGACATGTCTATGTATTTTCATTCCCTCGGGGGGTTCAGTGGCGAAAATCGTAGAACAACGTGCAATAAAAAATAGGGTCCAATATATTCATTGTAGATAAATTTTGTAAAAATTGTACATGTAAAATAGGGGATTTTAAAATAGCGAAACATGTTTACATGTAAAATACCATCACCTTATAATATTTTCTGCAAGGTAAATAACCCCCCCAATAAATAGGTCCTGAACTCACGTGCATGCAAAATATAAGAGGGAGTGAACCCCCCGAGTTCATTCCTAGGCACTTGATTGAATTTTGTGATGAAAATGTAACCAGGGAATTTTCCATGTCAACAATATTCCTGCAAAAGGTTCTTTATTGCCTTTGCCACAAAAAGCACTCGAAAGCATTTATCATTTGTTACCTGTCTTGGCTGCACGAAGATTTGAGGTTCTATATGTCAAAGCCTACTAAGCCAATGATATTTATGTTACACTATGAAAGGACCACAATAACACAACCTTCTTTTGAGAAAGAGATAAGTATTGTAGGTGATCAACAAGTTTGACACAAAATAAATAAATAAATTCAACACAAAGAGCCACATGTCACATGTTGGAACCTCTCTATAATTTTGTATGTCATCTCAAAAAATTAACAATTCAACACCAAACCGTCAAATATGCATATTACCTTTCGTAAACACTCCTTTGATAAATAAGACATTGTTTGTCTTATTACAAGCTTTTCATATTCACCCATAATGGATCTCTTTGGAATTTGAGGGCTAACTTGGGAAAGAGTTGATGCAGGCCTTCATGAACGAAGTCCATGCTGCGGATAAAAAATTACGACAAGTACCATCAACCGTAGAAGAGTTTGTTGATATCGCAAGCTTCAATGAGGTACAAAATAAACATCCTCTATTCATAAGTTGTTAAGCCATGTGCGAGGGATCCTTTGGTAGGTCTTGTTGCCAAGAATATTGGATTATTTCTCAATGAGTCAGAGTTAAATCTTGGAAATGCAACTTACCAATGCAATTAAAATCTATGTGTATGCTCATACTCAAAAGGATGAGCTCCCTCTCATCTTAATAATGTTATGTCAATCTTGGGCAAAGTAACATAATTGAGGTATCACATGTTGCCACCATTTCATGGCAACCAATACATTACATACATTTTCCACATTTCAAAATAGCTTCAATATTAACATTTTGCACATGGAGGATTTGCTAGGTTAAACTCGATAGAAGTGTTTGAAAACTTTGATGATAGGATAAAGGTTAGCTTTGCTACCTCCAAACGAGCAATCATTTTTGTAAGATGAGTGTTTTGAAGCATTTTATTATAAGGTCAAAGCAATATTGCATGATTTTTTGTCCCTTCAAACTTGCCCTCACTATATAACCATAAATGACCTGATGCCAAAATTTATTTACAACTCATTTGAAATGAAAGGTTGACGTATGATAGACACATGTATTAGATTTGAAACACAATCCATGTAGTATGATTCCCTTTGACAAAGCATCATAGGACATCATGAAGCGTTGTCGTACTTCACTTGCATAAACACACTTATAAATTGTTTCTAAGATCGTAAGAAACCGTTAGCCCTCAAAGGTCCTAGGGGCCGAATATAGGAATTATGACATTTCACTTGAAGGTGTTTATGTTGATGTTTATGCTATTGTAAGCTTTTGATACATTTCAAAGGCAATCCACCTAGAACTAGCCCAATTATCACGCTCTCCTCCAATTGGAACATCAAAATATGCAAAAGAAAATATTCAAAGATTTGAGCTTGTAGAAGACCTAATTTCAAATACAGTTGGGCAAGCTACATCATATCGCCAACATCACATATTTTGATCAAGTTTGTACATTGCGTTAAATAAAGTTTCAGTCTCACAAACCAAAAAAAAAACAGTCTAAATATTATATTTATGTAATTGAATGTGTACAAATTATACATACTAATAACACTAACCATCTCATATGTCACTTATGTGTTATGGTCTTCATTGGACACTAGCACGATGAACATAGACTGTAGCAAATGACCCTTGCGATATGGTACACGTGTCGCCTTGCTATAGGTTGTTGCTACCAGGGCTCCTCATTCACAATAACACCTAATCTATTAAAAATTGTATGAGCATGGCGCCTGCAAGGGTTAACTACATGGATATGATTGATGTGCAGGAATTGTTCAAGAAATTGAAGTCCATGGAGTTGGAGTTTGACGCCATCACAAATTACTATGATCTCATCAAAATGTATAACATCGAAGTTTCGGAGCTCGAGCTCGCTTCGTATGCGATGATGAACCCCGATTTCACGTCTTGTAAAGAGGCTATGGAGGTGGTTGAGGAAAACAAGTTGGAGAACATCAAAGCTTTCAGTGCGGACCTTGTGAAGGAAGTCGATAAGCTCCGGAAAGATATCATCCGCATTCGCGCCGCCGCACAAAATGAGATGATTTTGAGTGCAGGTATGAATTTTTTCAACCCAGGAAATCGAAACCACCATTGATGTTGTAATTGCTGCGAAAACCTTTACTCTAAGAGCCGACTGCATCTACTATTATTATACTGCTAAAGCTTAAAATGTTTCTCGTTAGCAATTGAACGTGGACTCCGACCCACCAAAAAATGTTGTATTTGAATCACCCGAATGCAAGTGTCATAAGGATTCAACGTTTTATTGGTAGATGCTCTTGAACCAAGATGGGAGCTTCATGTTAAGATACTGGTCGTTTTTGATATTGACATGTATTTTTAGTGTAGGGTTTTACTTTTGGGTATGGTTTTTAGCATGCACCTATGGTAGCACTTTGAGCGTTGTGAGATATAGGGTTTGATACCAATTTTATTATTAGAGTAGCAAAATAGTGATTCCAAAATGAGGCACATCAAAGTTCATACATCTATCATTAAATGTGGAGTCTGTGTGAATATTTTTCTAAGTTTGTGGAGTCAAACTTATAGATGACCTATAATGGTCTTCCCTTAGAGATATACATTTGAAACTTGGATACGTACTTATACATCATAAACCACTATAGGTCATTGTCCAAAGCAAGTGTATCCATCTTAATTGTAAAAGGTCCAATGAGCCCCCACAGGGTTATTCAAACGAGTGTTAATCATCTTGCCTTGAATGCCCGAGCATAGTTTACAATGGTTGAATAGCTTCCCATTCCAATTGTGTTTAAACTTACGAGTTCTAGTTTTTCTAGTTTTTATTTTTTTTATTTAGAAAAATTCTTTCACATGTACTTCTAGTCTCGTTTAAAAAGGTAAAGATTGACCTTAATGTTTGTTAGTGGCTTGTACGATAAGTCGGACATACATCATGTAGGTTGTGTAGGCTTTTATAAAGTTATTTAAGATTTCTCATAGTCATGGTTTTGGATCGCCGATCATGACCACAAGAATTCCTAACATCATTGGCTCTCACGGCCCTTGTCACGGGTGTAAAATGGCCATGAGGCCATAAAACCCTTGTTTGATAAACCACCGTTCGGCTTCCTTCATGACCATTGCCCTTTCATTTGAATCGATGTTCAATCATGCATTTTGATGGTTCTTTAGCGACCTTCAAATATAGCAACATTTTAGTTTGGAAGCCATGTGCCGTGCTACATTGTAACGGGGTTTGCATTTGCTAACACATTTACCCCAACCCGCACATTCACATGATTGGGGATTTTTAATAAATGAATTTTAATTTCTCAACGAATTCATCTAAGATTACTTAGTAGAGCAAGCACTATCAATGGGCCCACGGCACAAGTGAGAAATAATGCTCGCAAAATTCTTATTCCTACCCTAGTTCAACTTGAACATGGGCCAATTGAAACAGTCTAGTCCGACAACTCTCATGAGTGCATTGAATAGATCTCAACTCACATGACTTGGGAATTGGGTATATATATATATGTCTCTCTTGAACATCATACAAACCATTTTTGCTCAAATATGGTTTAAAAAGTGACCGATTTTTTGGGAGACTAGGATGGCTAAGGGCCACTTTACACTAGAGCTCGAGGGCCTTGACCCATGATATACAAATTGGTTTGCTTGGTCAAGGATCCGAAGACTGTCCAAGTTCACTTTAGACTAGATCCTGAGGGCATGAGGGATCAAAGATATTCGATTGAATGAAAAATCTACATGGTTGCTTACATGACACCGAGTGGATAGTGTTTCATAGTCTCCTGGATATTGCGTTAAACTTGTCAAAAAGAAGTGGGTCTAATGTAAAACCAGGGGTCGTTGTAAGCAATCGAATTGCCTTTGGCTCCTGAAAATATTATAAAACTATGGTGGGGTCCGGACTACCTATCATTTTGGCTCATCCATAAAACATGTTGCAACCACTCAACATGCTCCATGTTCACTTTCCGCTAAAGCTTGAGGGCCCATCAATTGCAAAATTGAATTTCTACTTCCCACGATTTTTTGAAAGGGCCCATAGATATACATGGTAATTGCTCCTAGTCCGTGTGTAAAGCGGTCCTACTTGCGAGATTGCTTAGGTCCATTTCAGGGTGAGCCCACATATAAGTAATGTCAATCCGTTTATGGACCATTCTAGAGAATGGCATGGACATTGCATGGACTCATACATACATAAAGGAAGCACACTAACTAAATATTGTATTGAGCATCACCAAGTCTATTTATGTTGCTCATTACTAAATGTAAACTGCATGTAAAGCGTCACCAACACCAAATGTAAGCCTAACAATATTTGTCATTCCTTAGTAGATAAATTTGAGCATTATAGGTTTTACAGTATTGGACTACTGTCATTCACTAGGTGACGTTTCATGCAATGTCAACCATCCATGACACTATTCATTACAGAAGTGCTAGGACGCAAAATTCACCCAACATTGTTTCAATAGTTGGCATTTGGATGAACTAAAAGTAAGTTGGGATGACAATATTTGTAAACTTATCCGTATGAAGTGCCACTAGAATTATTTACCACGGTGACATGAATTATCCATATGACAGTAAATACGATATTTAGTGGTAGCTATATAGATGGAAGCAAGCAAGGAAGCAAGGGTTTAGGGTTTAAGGTTTGCCTTGGTGGTGGGTGGTGTACAAGGTTAGATGCGGAGGAGGATGTGATATTGGAGTACATGGGGAAGCTCCACAGAGATGTTCAAGCACAGAAGGCACAAGCTGTGCGCATTGTGGAGTACCAACACCTTTTTGAGGTACCCCTACAATTTTACATAATACACTCTCGTGGTAAATATTGTGGAACACTGCCACATTGTATATTGTGTTTACAAGGTAGGTAATAAACCCCACCCTGCACGAAGAGGATTCTTGAACAGGGTAGGACCAATGGACTCAAATTGACATGTTGTTGTTGTTGTTGTTGTTGTTGTTGTTGTTGTTGTTGTTGTTGTTGTTGTTGTTGTTGTTGTTGTTGTTGTTGTTTTTGTTTTTTTGTTTTTTTGTTTTTTTGTTTTTTTGTTTTTAGTGCTTACTGTCATTTTGTATGTTATGTCATTGTGGTAACTTCTCTAATGACACTTTTACAAATAATGCCATTCTAGTTTACTTTGACTTCATCCATTCTTGGTATATGTTGCATCCTAATATTTTGTAATGAGTTACTACCATGGATGATTGAAATTTGGTTGAAAAATCACACTTAGTATGTGACGGTACTTGCAACATTGTAAATCTACAATGCCCAAATCATTTTACGAGGGATGACAAATGATGTTAGGTTTACATTTACTGCTAGTGACACTACACGGGTGGTTTACAATTAGTCTTGACCAAGACAAATAGAATATCTAGTGTAGTCATACTTGAATCTTCAACCACTCACAATGTTCTCATTACTTCAGTTCCGATGGTGGGTAACGTGTGAATTACAAGCAACTAAGAATGTGAATTTCTTAAGCACAAACTTGCTTCCAAGAATCTAAGGAGAAAACATTAGATATCGACATGCAATGTGAGTTTCTTGAAGGTATATGTAGTTGATAATTGAATGGCCGTTGTAGCCAAATGGCTAAGATTTAAGAACCGACATTGTATCTTTAGAAGTAACATGCAAAGTTTAACAAATAAATAAATAATCAGTTTGATTTGAAGACGATATCATCATTTGATTCTTGGACCTTTGATGTTATAACGTGTGGCTTGGTAAACAATGTGCATCCATATTATTAGTATTATATATGTTGTTTTTAGTGTATATTTCTCATTATAAGTGTGGCCCCCAATGTTTACCAGAACGAGTGTTAAGGATCTACAAAGTTTCCCTCCCTTAGCAAAGTATTATTGATTGCCAAAAAATCCTTACACACCTAGTCCATAATACAAAATAAAATAGGACCACAAGCAACGATTGATTGCCCCACATGACAATCCCTAGCTTAATTCTTTCACAAAACTCCCTCGAACAACCAAACATTCTTTCTCAACGGCGTATGATTCCTTTGTCTCCAACATAACATATTTCCCATAGCCCATTTACTGAGAGGTAGGGACTATACCCTACCATGCACCAATGGGACTCTTAATCATCCCTTGACATTATAAGGGCTTATCTTCATGTTGGTGTACCACCATTATTTTTTTAATCAAAAAAATATTCTAGCACCAAACATTTCAAATCGTCTTAGCTTGAGAAACCACTTCACACATGGAAGTGCACGTGTATCTTGATAGATTGATATGTAACTGTACCCTAAAGTGGCCTCAAATTTATGCCAACCATGTTAGAGGATCCAATAAGAACTAACTTCAAACCCTAAAACCAATTCTCCTAAAGGCTTTGGTTGATTCATCCCAATTTAATCTCACTACACCAAGTTGGGGTGGTATTATTTCTATCTTTCAAACTACACAAAACACGTTGAGTCTTGGGACATACTAGTTTTGTCAAATGATACCTTCTGATGAATGTGAATGAAATCTTTGCGATCAAAATCTTACACATGTTCTTATGGCATATCAAGATGTCAAATTAAGCACTCCATCGCTATGGATATATGCTTTAAACAAATTTTTGCACCATTTCTTGTTTTTAAACTTGAACATTGAACATTGGAAGTCTTTCATCTTGAATCAATACAATTTTTTACAAATAAAAAATCTTCTACCTTTAACAACCAACACATTTGAAAATCAAATGTTCATTTTGTGCATCCTAGGCCGAAGAATCGCGGTTTGATGATTTGATGCAAGCTGCGGAGGAAGTGGACTTGCGTTATTCCCTTTGGATGGGGCTTAAGGAATTGGCCACCAAGTCGGTGACGTGGACGGCCACACATTTTGAGAGCTTGAACATTGATGAGGTGGAATCAATTGTTACAAAGTATGGTCCCCAATAGTTCAACTTTTGTTCCAATGAAATGGCGCTCAAATTATGCAAGTCTTTCAATTCTTTAAGAAGATGATGTCCATGTACTAAGTTTAACTCCGAGGTGAATTTGTTGTGGACCCGGTTGAATGGCGGGTCACCGGGAGTTGGGTCCACCCCCGATTATAGTCAATGGGGTACCATGGAGGTTACGGCTTTGAACAAATAATTTAGGGTTTTTTTTCGAATCGTCTAAAATCAATTTGCTAAAAAATGTAGATCCTCGCAAAGAACTATGAGAAGTTCATCGAAATTCCCCATTTCCGGAAACGGAATCACGATCAGTTTGACAAAAGATTCGTAGAAACCGTCATGATAATCTCCAAGCGATCATGGAAATGAAAGAAAGAACTATGCTTGTTGCTTACATACAATTGTTGCATGGTTTTGACTGCCATTTTTTTATGTGGTAAAAATTGTGGGCATACTTATGAGTTTAACTTTCCCTTCACTGCAACGTAGTGTGGCCCACAATATGTATACCATCATGCATCCAAAATGACGTGGAACCTTACACTTTGGGGAATTGTTTTTGCATCAATACCTCGAAATAATTTGTGGCTTTGGTGACAAATGAATCACTTTATAAAATAAGGAGATCAACGGAGATTATATTTTTTGTTAAATTACATTTAGCAAGTTTTGAATAGTGAAAATTCTAGTTTGGTTGAAGTCTATATTTGGAAACATATTAAATATTTGATTTGTAGATTCAAAGTTGTCTAGGTAGAACAATGTGAATGGAGTCTCTCAAATGCACATTAATTTCAATCCAATAGTAATATTGTAAGCTACAACATAGACCTCCGTTGTTATATATCGTGGGTTGGAATATAGTGCGCATCCACAATACTATCCCCATCGTTTTAGTGTCGGTCTCCTTGTTTATAGTGTGGCCCATAATATTTAATAAGTAGGTAGACAATTCATCTTGCACAAAATAATTCTAAAATAGGAGTTAGGTTATTTTGAAAATAAAAAACATAATTTGACGAAAAGAGTTTACTTTACCTTACACAATTGTCAGAATTTGGTAGAATCTCACTCTACAAAAACCTATGTAGTGTTGATACTTCATTGTAAGGTATTAGGTAGGGAAAGGTGTTCACATTATATGCTATTTTTATTAGTGATTAAATATGTCACTCATATGGAAGGTGTTGTAATGTGTGGTGGGTGGTGGTAGATATTCGAAGCTTGCGGTGAAGATGGAGAGGATGATGCCTCCCAACCCCGTGGTGAAACGTCTCAAAGTCATGGTGAATGAGTTGGCTGCCACACTGCCCGTCATCCAAAACATGCGCAACCCGGCTTTGAAAGACCGGCACTGGAAGAAGATGGAGACCCTAATTGGACGCAAGGTAATAAATAACAATAAAGGACTCCAATCAAATAATACGCCTTTCACTGCACCTATGACTAACTGTGGAAAATTAAAAGTTAGAGTGGGTAGAAAATATTGTGGTCCACTATGTGTGGGGCAAAAGTTACGATGGCTAATATTAATATTAAAGTAATGTAACAACAAAATTATATTTCTCTCATGATATACTACTGATACGATGTTTTCCAACTCCCAGTCTTTCATGTCCCATAATAACAATGATTTTATGTTTTTATGTTTGAACTCAAAAATGATGTGGGCCAAGAAAAAACCTTCATTGACTGAAATTATGATTATAGTATCGTCATAGCACCTTAACCACATCGGATATTTATTGGCGAATTGATATTATTTTTTTTTATAGATGGTGAAATCACGGAGTTGGTAGGAAATCTGGTTTTTTTCATATTAAAATTTTGATATTTAAAAAATAAAATTCCTGATTTTTCTCTCTTTAAATATAGTTTTAATTAATGCCAGAGTGGTAAATTCACTAAACCCTAATATGTCAAAATGAGAGTGCCAAGTGGGCCACAAGAATAGGTGTGAAAAGTGTGACTATGGAATGGTATATTTCCTAATGGATAGATATTTTATAGAATGAGCAGTCTATCTTGACAATGGGACAACGAAATGAAAGAAACGGTATGAAATAATGGTGACGAGAACGAATCTTCATTCATTCACGCTCGCTCCTTCACCTCGGGGGGTTCACTCCCTCTTATATTTTGCATACACGTGCGTTCGGGACCTATTTATTGGGGGGTTATTTACCTTGCAGAAAAGATTATAAGGTATGGTATTTTTCAAAATAAAGGTGTGATGGTATTTTACATGTAATCATTTTCACTATTTTAAAACCCCCTATACCGTATTATATGTAATATTTTTACAAAATTTATCTACAATGAATATATTAGACCTTATTTTTAATCGCACTTTGTTCTACGATTTTTCGCCAGTGAACCCCCCGAGTCCTTCACAAGCCAAAGTATCCATGTATCGATCTATGAATTCTCTGTCCGAGAATTAGGGTAATCGTCAGAAAGCTGAATGAAGTGGCACTCATGAATGGCAGATTGAGAGGAATGCGCAATTCACGCTGGGGAAATTGTTGGAGCTCAAAGTCATGGAATTCACCAACGACATCGTGAGCATTTCAAACGAGGCCACACAGGAATTGGGCCTAGAGGAGCTCATGGAGAAAGTCAATAATAAGGTATTCACTCCCCCCCCCCCCCCCAGCTCTTACTAGCGTGGGTGGAATCAATGAATGTGGGCCACTCTAATTGTCTCCACTACTTGGTCTAGTTAGTGTGGGTTACTGTTTCGAGTTATGCAATGATATAATATTTTACCCAAAGTATCATTCTTTACTCAAATAACATAAGTACATTAAATATGATATTTAGTGTCACTTACTGTTCGGAGTTACACATTCCTATATCTTCTCACTATTTATGTGATTTTTCATCAAGAAAAGATGCTAGAGTTCTATTCATGTCCAAACAACTAGTTCGACCTTTGTTGGTGGAAAATGAGATGTACGGTAAAACAATTATAATGTTGTGTAATTCCAAATAGTAAGTGACACTAAATATAAATTGCACACGGAAGAATATGTTATAACTTAGTTGGTGAAAAATGATAATGGTAGGAACATTTTATAATAAACATGTAACTTTGAATGGTAACTTACACTAATTAGACAAAATAGTGTAGCCGGGGTGGAAATAATGTGGGTTCAATACTCGACATAAAATAAGATAGTCGTCTTATGTTTAAAATAGCATTAAAATAATGATTCATCCACATCCATCCATCTTCTAATGAAAAACAACTAATGTGGCCCACACGTTGTTCTTGCACTTGTTACTTGTAGGAGTAAGAATTTGGCAGACAAAGTGAATTGCTTTCCATGTGTTCTCTAGATGTACATCATTTAAAATAAATAAATAAAAATTGGTCTCGATGAACTCACATATTTGAGTGTGTGATGCATCATATTATTACCAGTGGGTCACAATTGAATTTGTGGTTAAACCATTCAAAGAAGTGAAAGACTGTTACGTTTTGGGCGGTGTTGATGATGTCATCGCCGCTTTAGATGAATCAATGGTCACCATGAATACAATCACTTCATCAAGGTACGCTCAAACACCAATCCCTTACTCTATTTGGTATCAAAACATTGTGACTACATCCTCACTCTAAGTACGTGAATTGTGCCACTAAAGAAAAGCGATACCAAACCGACATTGGTAAACACCATCTATTCTTCTTCAAACTTTGGCTAGACTCACTAATAACTATATCCACAAAGTTCGTGCACCCCAAACTAACTAGAATTTGTTATGTAGATTCTTACCGTTACGAGTCTTGCAATTAGGCAAAAGCCATAGTTGTGGTTGTGTACTTGCTTTGAATTAATTGACAACAACGTAAAGAAGAAATTGAACAAAGATGAGGATGACGGGCTCATAGTCACGTCACTGAAACATCTAATGATTCTCTTCATTTCTTTTCTTTGGAAGAAAACGCATATGTATGTGCAGTAGTAAAAATGTGGGAGTTTCACGACACAGTAGTCTAGCACAAAGTGACTAGAATGACACATGGTGATGTCGTTTTGATCACTTTGTGTTAGACTGTCGTGTCATGAAACTACCGATGGCTTGAAGTGTGGAGTGTGAGCCCAATTTTGACGACAATGGACCTTTCAATCAATTTGCATGTAGGTATGTGACGGGCATTCGAGCGGAGGTTGAGAGATTGGAGGGCCAGTTGAAGCATTTCGGGAAAGTGCTAGACCAATGGTGTGAGTGCCAAAAGCAGTGGATGTACCTGGAGAGCATCTTTAGTGCACCCGACATCCAACGTCAATTGCCGAATGAAAGCAAGGCTTTCTTTGCAGTTGATAAACAATTCAAGGATATCATGAAACGAACTCACGATAGGTAAGATATTTACACATCAACTTGAACCTTTCATTGTAAGGGGAGTGTACGTATTATATTATGGACATTATCATCATTCTCATATGTGTAGGGGTTTGATAACAAAATAAAATACACTTGAGCATATTAGTGAATAACACAATTGAGGAATGTGGAAGTTGAGCTTGTATCCCTTGTGAATATCTCCTACGTTATTCAAATGGAACTCTTAATTTGTGCCTAAAACAATTTTTATTTTATTTTCTCACATATGTACATTGTAGGCTAGGATATGTACCTACATGCTTTAAAACCTATACATATAAATTGCATCATATCTCATAGGAACTTGGTTCAATATCATGAATTATGTCCTTAGTATTTACAGTAGTATGAATTTAAGTTGAATTTTTGATCTGATGTTATCAATCATATCATGTTATAGCTTCATAAATTTCCTAAAAATGGCTTAGAGTATAAATATCCATTCACCATGTTCTATTATTATACAACATACTTACTCTATCTTATAGGGATTGGTCTCAAACTATAAAGTTTCCCATGATAAGCTACATGATAGATCAATTCATTAAGTTTATCATGGTAATCCTATGTTTCATTGCACAATCATAAACTACCTCGTAATTCTTATTGGTGTGATTTTCACAAATTTTCTTGAGTGTCATTTCTTTATGCTATTCTTTTGAGGCCGAGATTTTACTTCACGTTCTTTTTGAAGTGTTGTTATCACAAAAGGGCTATATGTTAAGGTTGAGAAATGGATATAGGTGTCAAGGTTGACATCCAACTCTAGTGATTACAAAACATGCATATTAACCTAGTACCATAGTAAACTTGACACTAATGCATTCATTCATTCATGGACATTTACATTAACACAACTCACATAATTACTGACTGAAACCCATGATGACTTAGTTGATGTGACACAAAAATAGCTTATAATTTGACATGCAAAGTGTCGAATTTGCATAAATACTACGTGTAACTCTAAACTCTAACGACCATTCTAATTGCAATCAAAATACTCATAGAATGTTTGTGTGGATCCAATATGCCTATATTAATAATTGTACGATTTCATATGTATAGAGCAAATGCCCTTCAAGCAGGCTCGACACCCGGATGGCTTGACATATTTATAAAAAGCAATGAAACATTGGAGAAAATCCAGAAAAACTTGGAGGATTATTTAGAAACAAAGCGTATGGCATTCCCAAGGTTCTATTTCTTGTCGAATGACGAATTGCTAGAAATTCTTGCTCAAACAAGAAACGTTCAAGCTGTTCAACCTCACATGTCAAAATGTTTCGGTAAGTAGTGTTCATCTTTACGCTCAAAACACTTGCCATGAGTAAACACCTACTTGGAATATTTCCGGAGAATAGAAGATAGCATAAGACTATAATATGAAAACTATGTAGGAGTGATGACAATCCAATAACGTGCAATCTTATAAAGGGCCAAGGATTTGTGACTCCTCAAGTAACATGGTTACAACAAATCCTAAGTTTGTAACATTCTTTGACAAAATTGCCATGTTGCCTTCTTGGAAAACTGGGTTAGGTCAAAGTTGGAAGATGGTAAAATTAATATGGGTTCAGGCTAGACAAGTAGTCTGAATATGTAGTTTGACTAAGTGTTGCTGAAGAATGTTATCTCCTTTCAAAGTAACATAAATCCTTTAATACCTACAAAATTTGAAAAATGCAAACCACCTAACTTTAATGCTACATTTATCATATAAAATGCACATACCGAAAACCAACACTTCATCCAAAACCATGTTCTTTGGAGACTTCAAATGCACGACAATGATACATGATGTTAGGCGGGAGTTATTAGTTAATTTTGGGTATGCCAATCTTAAGTATCCACATAGAAGTTGTTAATTCATGAAACACATGGATATTGAATTTGGTAAGCGAATGTGTATCAGATGGCATCAGAAGTTTGGACTTTGGAGAAGACCCCAAAAGCATTGACATTTTTGCAATGGTGTCTAGTGAGGGGGAGAGAATTCCGCTGGGCAAGAATCTAAAAGCTCGTGGAAATGTGGAGAATTGGTTAACAGCCGTGGAGCAAAACATGGTGTCTAGTCTCCGGAGGTTCTCTTACTATACATGAATGTGCATTGAAATACGTCATCATTTTCATACAAAATCCATAAAAACAAGTTGGATACGTCACTCACCCGTTTGCAACCCATTGTATCAATCAATTTCATTAGCTATTAATTCCATTGCAGTTTATTTACTTTTAATGTGGCTCGCTAGACCGATTTGAAATCCATGAAGATTAATCATGTGTCCAATGACCTTGAATAAGTACCACTCAGCAATATTAGTGGGAGGTATGCTTGTGTGCAATGATTCTCTCTTGCTTTTCCATACTCGTTGGTCTCTCACACAAATTTTGTCTTGCCTAGATTGGCAAAACTTGCCCATGTAGATTATGCTAAAAAAGAACGGAAAGAATGGGTGCTCCAACATGCAGCACAATTGGTGGTTATGATTTCCCAGGTGCACTATTTATCAAAGTATTATTATTATTATTATTATTATTATGTTCTTTGTAGAGATCCATAACATTGCTTCTTATGGGATTGCATTAGCATTGGTCAAGGGGAGATCCCAATTTCATCATGTAGATCATAAATTCAACATAAATCCTAGTAAGCTAGTATTTTCAACATAAGCAAAAATCTACACAAATAAGATTAACCCTTAATGTACATGGAATTATTCTTGCTACATTTATTTTGATTCTTTATTTAGGGGCCACACATAATATTACTCAACAACTATCATTTGTTCAGTGGGCCCCAGGAATATAACAATCAGATGCTTGAAAAGTTGAAACTCTTGCTCAACTTTTTGAGCATCCGACTATTATATTCAAGGGGCGCACTCAAAAAACAATAAGTGCTGAGTGAACACCATGAATATAACAATCAGATGCTTGAAAAGTTGAAACTCTTGTTCAACTTTTCGAGCATCTGACTGTTATATTCAAGGGGCCCACTAAACAAACAATAAGTGTTGAGTGAACATAGGTGTTGAGTAATGTTATGTGTGGCCCCTAAATAAAGAATCAAAATTATTGTAGCAAGAATAATTTCATGTACATTAAGGATGAATCAAATTTGTCTAGATTTTTCCTTATGTTGAAAATACTAGAGTACTAGGATTCATTTTGAATTAATGATCTACATGATGAATTTGGGATCTCCCCTTGACCAATGCTAATGTTTCTCTCCTTCACTCCCGATGCTAATTTTGGGTTTGTGAACTTCAACTATTTGGATTGAAGTCTAACTATCCAGACTATGTATCTACGAAACATGGCAATTGAACTACATCTATGTAAGATAAAAGGTCTTACTCCAACATCCCTTTCACCATTGAATAGAAATTTAATACAAAGCTTACAAATGAGAGTCCCACAATAAACATCAAGTCGTGCATGAGCTATATTCTCACAAAACCAACCTGTATGGATTTGACCCCAAGGTGGACTTGAAGTCCAAATTCTTGTAAAAGAGTACATTTCATTCTTAGAAAATAACAAATTAAATGGTGGATGTGATCCTTGTGTAGTAAACATAATGTCCAAAAAGTTGTAAAATCTATGGTTTTGATCAATTTTGGATTTCAAGGTAGCTATGTTAGCATGAAAACTTCAATACTACAACCTTTGGACCCTCTGTTAATTTTTTTGAAAAAAATAATTTAAACATCTTCATTATGATAATGGTTTTCACAATCAAATGATTTTGATGGAAAACCCTTCACATCAAGGGTGATCTAGAAGCTCCAAGTTAATATGTTAACCCCTAGGACAATTAGTTCTCAATGGTCTAAAGGGGCCCAATGCATGGCTTGTATGCACAATTCCAGAAGTCCACAATAAGGCTTAGAATCAAGTGTGACATTTATAATCAATATAATCAACATAAACAATCAATACAATTAGCTTAAAAACCAAAAACAATCAACATATATAGTCAACATATTAAGTATGTATTTACATCCAAGGGCACCCAAGTCGTGTTCTTGAACATGGACCATCAAAAACATAAAAGTGTTAAATTGATTTAAAAGGTGCATTTGATGAATGCACCAAATGAAGATAACTATGGTTACTTCGACACAATTTACAAACATGCAAAAAGGAAAGTATGTAGCTCAAGTACATGCTTTGTGCATGTCCCTAATAAGACCTGCCAAATTTTTATTGGGCTAACCCTCAAACCTCATAAAACCCCGACATGTCCTTGGAGAGAAGAAGAAAAGAAAATCTTACCCATAACTTTGTCATTAGCCATTTCTGTTAGGAGTACACCTACCTAGAGAAATAGTTAAAACCTTCTAACAAACAACTTCAATGAAAGGAGTAAGTTGAAATTATGGTGTAAATACAGTCAAGGGCATCATATAAATCAACATACAACTCTATAAACTTTGCACTATCTACTAATGCTACACATGATAATAATAATAATAATCATGTACACTATGTTGCAAACAGCTAGTTTTTGAACCTTGGGCTACATACATACATACATAGTGCAACATTGCTATGAATCGATGTCTAAAATCATATTCTTGTGCATGCTTTTCTAATATATCAAGTAGTTACATAATGTAATCTTGAAGTGATTTCCAACAACTTCTCTGTGAATGCAACGAACAACATTTCAGCAATGAAAGTCTTTCTTCATCTTACGTCACGTCGATTTTCGAAACACACCATTGACATTTGAGGACTAAAAATAAACTTACATGAGCGATTGACCACCAATGGAGCCTGTAGGTTTATTGGTGCTTGTCTGTTGAGACTTGCTT
The DNA here is from genome assembly GCA_950295325.1 of Polytrichum commune. NCBI lineage: Eukaryota > Viridiplantae > Streptophyta > Polytrichopsida > Polytrichales > Polytrichaceae > Polytrichum > Polytrichum commune. The sequence goes on from OX485809.1 coordinate 106,709, forward strand.
ATTTGCTGAAGATGTGGAGGCTGCTTTGACGAAATGCTTAAAACAAAATATTGATCAGCTGGAAGAGCTCTCGGTCCTCGTGAGAGGGGATCTGCTTCCGTTGGACCGGAAAATATTGACGGCACTTATCACCATCGACGTCCATGCTCGCGATATTATCGAAGACATGCTTCGGTTCGTAATTCACTAATAAGTGTGCAAACCCCACTCCCCCCCCCCCCCCTTAATGAACATGTTATCATATTAGTCTTCATACCTGGTGCATAATTAGTGTAGACGTGCCTCATTTGTATACTTATCTCTACAAGCCCGTTTACGGTAAGATATGAAACATCCAATTAGTGCAAGATGATTAGAAACTCCAAGTTGTGCCTCGTGGTTTTTGGAACTCGTATGAATTCTTCATAAACCTCAAAGTAAAGATTCTTGTGCTTATTAAGTGGTCATATAGGTCCCTCTAATTATGTTCACTATTGAATTTTGGAATACTTTGCATATTTTGGTGACTTAGTCCAGTCACTCTCTCGGGGGGTGCACCTTTCATTAAAACCTAGAATCACGTGCGTTCACTGCATACTCTAAAAACCCCCTATATACAAGTTATTTTTTGTGAAATGAAGTAATACACATACAATTGCAACAATAAATATACAAGTGACAATATGTATACACAAAAAAACATCCATTCATATATAGTCATTAACGTAAGTATACAAATATATTTTTGAACAATAATCAACCCCTATAATATGTATAACAAAATATCCTAGCTTTCATCAGCAAAGTCGTTGAAAACTTTTTCATCTCCCGGATGTAACTCATAAACATTTGATTCACCAATATATGTCATTGTAGCCAATGCAATTATTGTCTCTAAGTCTACCATCAAATGATCAGTAAGATCATATGTCCACTTGTTGTTAGCCCCTTTTTGATACCAACATAAACCAATCTCCACGTTTGATGGACGGTCCATCAAGTCAATTGGATCCCTATACTCCACCCAACGATTACAAAACTTCCTCCACATCCAATATGAAAACTTATGATATGTAGTATAGTAACAATACCATACAAGTACAATTATTATATGCTTTTTAAAGGCCTTCCATATATGTACGTAATTATAAATTATAACATGTATACCATATGTATACGTAATACGGCAAGGTCCAAATCAATACCCCTCCTGTGCACTCACGTATACTCGTACATGTTTAGTACAGTGCACCCCCCGAGGTCACTCTTACACACGTGTCTTTTTGGTGTCCATTCTTAGATCCACACCTAACTGTGTACCAATCAAATATAGGTGTGCATGTAAGATAGGTACTCATATTAGGCATGCTTCTATTAGGGGGTTTGTTGGATCTTGGACTTGAACCCTAATGTAAACCTAAAAATTACAATCTTTAGGCCACTTTGTATTTTCAAGACATTTTTGTTTACCCCTAAACACATGTTTAAGATCCAAGCCTTTTGCATGTTCATGAAGGTTGGAAGGCTAGAAAGTAGGTTTTTTGCAATGCAAACTTGTCGACATCTATGGAAAGATCACATCCACATGGTTGGTGTTCTCAATTAATGTAATGAACTCCATGCAAGATTTCTTTTGGTTTGATGATAATTAAATCTCTCAAATTTAAAAATCACTTAACCTTAATATGTTGATTTTTTTTGATGTTCTAAGTGCATGTAGGTTCTTGATACATCAAAACATAGAGTCAATTATGGCTATTTATAGATGATACAACAAGAGGCATTGGTTTGAATGAAAAGTGTTACTAATTTCAGACATATATGTGCAATTTTTATATATTCTATATTCTTTAATAATTTCAATTAAAATCATTTGACATGCATTTCTTATGATTCATGAATATATAAATCAATAACATGGTACTATAAATATGTGTTATATCTAAATTGTAAGAAAATACTCTATAAAAACTTATTTGAAAATTTTAATTATTTTTGTGAAGTAAATTTTAAATATGGAAATTTTGTTATATTTAGAGTTTTCAAAAAATTTCATTCAACCGGTGAAAAGATTTTCCAGTTGCAAAACCAAAATTTAGCACCTTTCTGATATATATATATAAAATAACTCACTGGGTACGCAACTCCCATATTATACGTAGGGGGCATCGTATTAAAAACGGCTTAGAGGACGGCTTTTGTAAAAATTATATCAAATTATATCAAATTAAAATGATCAAAAATTTGGGTGAAGACCAAATTAAATAAAATGAGAGGGAAAAAAATTTGGGTAAAGACCAAATTAAATAAAATGAGATGAAAAAAAAGTTGGGTGAAGACCAAATTAAATAAATGAGATGAAAAAAAAGTTGGGTTGCATATTTATTAAGCCTCTCATTAAAATTATAAGCCACGAATAGTTTCCTCCCATTAAAATTATAATTCATTCTCTATTTTAAATTTGATTAAAAAGTCCAAAAAGTTGGGTAGTTTGACCTATGGTACATGTATTAAAAAAATCATATAATTAGGTTTTTAATGCAATTATATGCTTCAAAATATATTCATTTCTTATATATAATTAGATAATTGGATTCCTTGTTAGAAGGGCTACAAGGGTTTCCTACATTAAAACAAATTGTATCACTCAATATTGGACTAAAACGCATTATAAGTGATTATAATCAAGACCATATAATACGGGAGTTGCGTACCCAGGAATAACTCCTAATGCTTTATGTGTTAGTTTTTTCAAAATGTTGTTTGAAAAAAAATTAGGTCACAAGCAGATACAAATGCCTCCTATTGCCACAATAAAATTTGATAGGGTCCCATGCAATTTCTTTAAAATCTTGTAAAACTATGCTAATATACCATATTTATGACAAGTCTAGCTAATAAAATATACAAATAAAAAAATAAAAACCAGGTTACAGATTGTTGTCTGGCCCGGTTTTACTGCAGAGACAAGATCTTCAAGTCCACAGAGTTTGGGTGGCAAATGCAATTGCGATATTATTGGGACGACGTGATTGAGGATTGCGTGGTGCGACAAACAAATGCCTCCTTTGCTTACGCTTACGAATACTTGGGAGCGCAACCCCGCCTTGTTATCACTCCATTGACTGATAGATGCTACATGACACTCACAGGTACTGCATGTGTCAATCTGGGCAATCGTTTTGCCAAGAAGTGACCTCAAATCTCAGAAACGTAAAATTTGGACAACAACAGAGAAATTTTAAAGTTTAGGAAACAGACGAACTTATAATTGTCCAAACTGTAGTTATTAGTGAATTTTATGATTGATGTCACATTCTGTTCATGTCATTCTATAGAAGAAAAATAATCACCTATGGTCTAGTGATTGCCACTTTTACAAACACAACAGAAGGAAAAAAAAATAACAATACATTGCTCGTGCAGGTGCTTTACACCTCAAACTTGGAGGTGCACCTGCTGGGCCAGCCGGAACCGGAAAGACGGAGACTACAAAGGATCTTGGCAAAGCTTTAGGCATTCAGTGTGTGGTGTTCAATTGCGGAGATAACCTTGACTACAAGGTAATAATAGGTATGCCTTATACGTACTACACTATTGTTTTCAGCTCATACAGGCTAGGGGGCTCTTGGTGTCTACGTAACCTCATCCATTACGAACATGACAACCTGACAACACCACAAGGTACTCTACAAACTACTGGTAGTTTTAAGATGTTTTGATTTCGGCAATTCTACGAGAGACCCCAAATTAGTCGAGTGGAATCTGGTTGGAACAATTCGAACCTTAAGCTATCAGTAAAAGAAAACTTGTTCGTTACGACCATCCATTGCCACTCATCGCGAGAAATATACATAAATCAATCAATTTGATTGTCAACTGAAGGATTCTGATTGCGATTTTTGGACAATTGACATCCAAAACCCACTTGGTGACAGCCACAATGATTTATTTAGACATGTTCTCGCCATGAGTTACAGTGGACGAGTCCCAAGAGATGGTATTAGTGGACAAGTTCTTCTAGCGTAATGGGGTGTTTGGTTTTATTAGACTTCACCCATGATGGATGAGGTTACGAAGACACCAGAAACCCTGAGCCTCTCCATAACATGTATATAACGTAGGTGCCCGTCTTGCTCTCTCTTTTAATTAATTTATTATTGCTATTAGTTAATGTTATCGGGCAACTCACTTCACGATGCCTAGTACCAAGAGGACTCAGATTGAAAAGGTGAGCGCGACCGAGTGAACGGCTCTGTTGTTTTGGTTTTTCGTTTTTGGTTCCCTACGAAGAAGCATCGAATTGTCAAATGAGTGAGGCATTTGATGTTCACAGTTCATGGGAAAGTTTTTTGCGGGGCTGTCGCAATGTGGAGCTTGGGCGTGTTTTGATGAATTCAATCGAATAGACATCGAGGTGCTCTCTGTTGTTGCACAGCAGCTCCTAACCATTCAAAATGCTTTGAAAGCTGGTCTCACCCGCTTCAACTTTGAGGGGCGCGAAATCAAGTTACTGCCAACTTGTGGTGTATTTATCACTATGAACCCAGGATATGCGGGGCGCACGGAACTCCCCGACAACTTGAAGGTCCTCTTTCGACCCGTGTCCATGATGATCCCCGATTATGCTCTCGTGGCAGAAGTCATGCTATTCTCTGAAGGTAAGCACGTGATTCAGATCTGAAGTGTTTGATACAACCAGTAATTGAAGCTTCGAACCCTAGACCCCACATATCTCGAATTCATCAACCATTCTAGACTCAACAGTCAACACAATTACGAAGACTTAGCTACTATCATGCATTTAAAGAAATCAACACACATGCTCTTTCCACGATCAGAAGTACATCAAGAGAGGTCTGTTGTTTGCTAATGCGAATGCAACACAAGCTTTCGTTGCGTTGAATCTGTTTTGAAAGAAGTTGGGGAACATGAACAACTAACTGAGTAACACCCACAAACCTTTAAGTATCCCTTTGAGATTGATGATGTCGCAGGTTTTGCAAATGCAAAGACTCTATCGCGGAAGATGGTGAAGTTGTATAAACTATCTAGTGAGCAACTGAGCCAGCAAGACCATTATGATTTTGGCATGCGAGCAGTTAAATCTGTTCTCGTGATGGCTGGCTCGTTAAAGAGGGCAAATCCAGACCTAGTCGAAGATGTTGTTCTTATTCGAGCTTTCAAGGACAGCAATCTCCCAAAGTTTCTAAAGGAGGATGCTGATCTATTCATGGCTATCATTGGAGACCTTTTCCCAGGTAAAAATACATACTAGTTATAGTAAAGTAGGTGGTGCTTAAACCGTCACTTTAAGCGCTGCGAATTTGAATTACTATTACACATGTAAAAAAGTTCGGAATGATTCTTGTTAGCAATTGAAAGAAGATTCTAATGCACCAAAGTATGTCTTATTTGAGTTTAGGGTGCAAAAGTTAGATGGGTTTCACATTTCATTGGTAGATGACTCAAAACCGACATGGGAAGCTTGATGTTTAGGTGGTGGACATACTTAGAATCAACATGTAGTTATTATGCGAGATTTTAGTGTGCTAGCCTTGGGTGGCGTGTTATTTTAAGCACCCACTATTTTAGTAGTAAAATGATATCTCTCTTTACATTGCAATTTGTTATACTCCTTGGACCTAAAAGTCAAAAATTGAGCTAAGGTGATATTATATAACATGCATTCACACCTTTGGGTAAGTCCTAATTTAATTTCTAAGTTTAGCAACATTAATTGTAAGATAACCTAACTTCACATTAACCTTAATGTCACACCTATAGGCAACTTTACCAGGGCATCACCTCTCTAGTGTAGGTTACTGCTTCTATTCAAACATGGCCATCATTAAACTCACCTTGATTGCCCTGTGTCATCGTGTGAACATTCCATTTGATAGTTAATAAGTCACTAGTTGCTATCATGGTCTTTAAATGTAGCCAACCCGCCTAGTACGAATGAGGCAAGTTACCACCGAGATAAGGCGCTAATTGTGTTGTTGAGTTATAACGATGCAATCTCTTAACCTAGCAATGGTAAATTAATGTGTAAGGTAAATTAATAACCTAAAAATAAAAATAGATTGTTAAAAAATGGTTGATATTGAGTTATACACGATATTTACACACATGATGCCATCATGCAACTCAATGACTCCCATATAAATATTCTTAAGCTCGAGACTATAAACAATCTTTGTTACAACTTATTATGCAGCTATATTATAATTATTTAGGTTGCTTAGACTTGGAATCGCATGTGATGACACAAAAATAAATAATCATTTACCCAAAAATATAGTCTAGGTTCATGGAAGCTCAACTATAATATACTACATATCATATTACTTAGGCGTGGTGATACCAAGGCAAGATTTCGGAGACATACAAAAAGCTATCGAGTTTTGTCTCTTGGCCACGGGTTACCAAGCGGTACCATCGTTCGTGATCAAAATCATCCAATTGTTTGAGACGATGAACGTGAGGTTTGGGGTGATGACGGTGGGGCCCACGGGAGGCGGGAAAACCGTGTGTTGCAATATGCTCAAAATGGCGATGACAAAGCTCCGCGTTGAGAACAATGTGAACCCCGCGTTCCAAATCACGCATGCCTATGTCCTCAACCCCAAATGTATCAAGATGGGGGAGCTTTACGGGGAGTATAACCTCCTCACAAATGAATGGACGGACGGGCTAGGAAGCACAATTATTCGTGGGTGTGTGGCGGACACCACTCCCGACCGAAAGTGGGTCGTTTTTGATGGACCCGTGGATGCAATATGGATCGAGAATTTGAACACGGTGTTGGATGATAATTGTGTATTGTGCTTGCCGAATGGTGAGCGAATCAAATTGAACCCCAATACCATGCGTATGCTATTTGAAGTCCAAGACTTGGCCGTTGCGTCCCCAGCTACTGTAAGTCGATGTGGAATGGTGTATGTGCCTCCCGAAGAACTTGGATGGCGACCCTATGTTGCCTCTTGGTTGCAGCGATTTCCTAACGAGATTGGTATCACACTATCAAAAGAGGTATCAATGTGTGTGTGTGTGTGTGTGTGTTTTAAAAGAAGGAAATTCATCTCTTTAAGAGTAGGGAACATGCGATTAAATATGATGACAAACTTGATTATATAGTCAAAATAAGGTGTGTAATATCCATGATGGATGGTGGCCTTATGTTGCATCGCTTCTTGATGGCAAAGATATCCTCGTCAAATTGGTATTACACTATCAAAAGAAGCAATTTAATATGCACTTCGAAAACTAATTTTAATCTTCAATTTTATTCCTTCCTCAAGAGTAGGTAGGTAGCATATAGCTCATCATGGGTTCAACCTTGATTTTTTTCAAGTATGTAATATCCTGGAGGAATGCATGCATGTATCTCAAGTCTATAAATGTTGATGAGACTAAGAATTTGTTAATTGATATGTGCTTTCTAATCACCCCACTAAGACATCCATCAACAAATGTATATTAAACCGTTAGACTCTTTCTCAAACAAGAATGCACAAGAATTTATTTACGTAACCATCTACAAACTTTGTTGCCCAAAACAATATTCCATATTATGGATTTGTGTTGTGGTCATGCCACCTTTAGGATAGTTTGATAATGATAAATCATTCAAAGATATCATGGAGATTGTTGACAAATAAGTTGGAGCTTATTTTCTACATTTGAGTATTATATACCTACATGTATTGATACTCAACACACAAATCCAAATCAACAATCATTTAATTCTTATAATATTGAAATAAAGTTAAATTATGCCCCGGTCACTTGTAAGTAGTATTTCACAAGGGTCACCACATTCTTCTTAAAGATTGATGCCCTCATGATTAAACACCATTTGAAAGTAAATTTTGGTACATTTTTTTTTCAAGATTAAAGAAATTCATGTTATGGATTTGTTAACATGTTGTATAGCAAAACTACGTGTATGAGTTTCGGTAAATTTTGTGGGTGTCCTAGTAGTTTGTATAAGATTCATTGACTTTTCCTTTGAGTGAGCTTTGAAGTGTATAGATTTTGTGCACATGGTAAAAGAATAATTCAAAGGTGGTTATTTAACAATTTACAAGACCATATTGATGGTGGGTTGTATACGTGTACAAAGTTATGCCAATGTATACAACCCTTTTTATAAATTTCTATCTTTATTTCTTAAATATCAAGGAATCAACGACACTATGGACCTTGAAACTATACTCTAAACCCTAAACCTCACTTAAGGTATTGTATCAATTTCTAATTTGTGTTTAGTTCTGTAGAACTGGTGTCATTATATGGTTGTAATTTCAAGAATGATTTTGGTGGAATCGGACCGTATTGATATATTTGAAATTTACCTTATTGTGAGGTCAATAACCATTGTGCTAATAACAGGTCCACGCTCACATACACATGTTGTTTGAGACATGGATGGATCTTGGGATAAAGTTTCTGAGAACAAAATGCAAAGAAAATATTCCTTCGGTAGACATCAATATTGTGACGTCACTATGTTTTTGTTATCAATCTCTTTTAATACCGTCTCGAGGAATCCATATTGGTGGAGAATTTGGAGATGCCGTCCAAGCTACATTGAATCGTATCTTTGCGTATGGATACATTTGGTCTGTAGGAGGGAATATCGACCACACAAGTATTGAGAAATTTGATGTGTTTTTCCGGACCGATCTTGAGACTCTTGCTGCATTCCCAGGCTCTGACACAGTTTTTGAATATTATGTGAATATTAAAGACCAAGTTAGTTACACTACCATCAAAACATGCATAACGTAAGATATAAAAAAATAAACTAATTATTTTGAGGAAGTTTACTTAGTAAACTTGAACTTAAATGGCATTAGTTCGCATATGATAGTGTTTCAAGATGTGCAATGATGTTGGCTTGTTTGTACAATCTAGAGCCTTTCACCTTGGGAGGATATAATTCCGGAGTTTGTGTACAATCCGAAAAATTCATTCTTCTCCATTATGGTTCCGACATTGGACACAACACGACTAGGGTTCTTGATGGATGTCTTCTTGGACGTTGATAAATCCGTGTTGTTCCAAGGCGTGTCCGGAGTTGGTAAAAGTGCAATTGTGATGGATCTCATCACTCAATTGCGTGAAAACAAAAACTACATGTCCATCGTGCTAAATTTTAGTGCTCAAACGACTGCAATAGCCACACAGGTTCATTCTTGTTACAATGCCCAAGTACTAGGAATCACAATGTTCACACATTCTAATTATTTGACTCATTCTCACAGAGTCATGATTAAACTTGTTCTAAAGTTAAATTGCACAAGTTTTAAAACTGTAGACTTTTTAGATATTGAAATTTTATGGGCAGAAATTAGCTTATGTACTTTTAGTATATCTAAATTTCATGGAAGATTTGTGAACATTGGTGATTCTTTTGGTTGCTAAGATATTGAAATATGATTAAAAAAATCAACACATTGTTTCTTGATGTTGAATATATAAGATAAATTGGTGAATAATGAGAATCTAATAAAAACATTGTGTTGATATTTTTACAATCATACATGCATGCAATTTAATCAAAGGGTCCTATCATATAATCTAACTTGTTGTAATTATTGGATTGGATCTTTATTTAATTTTACTTAAATATTGGTTAATTGCAAATTATCACATTATTTTATGAATCTTCAATGTAGGAAGCAATCGAGGTGAAGCTTGAGAAAAAACAAAAGACTAGGTATGGTGCACCGACCGGGAAGAAAATTGTATGTTTTGTGGACGATGTTAACATGCCGCTACGGGAAACATACTTTGCTCAACCACCCATAGAGTTGCTTCGTCAATTCCAAGATTTCAAGGGCTTCTACGACCGCCAACTCTTGTTTTGGAAAGACATTGAGGATATGACAATCGTGACCGCATGTGCACCACCAGGGGGTGGACGAAATGAGGTTGGTTTGAGCTTTGCTAGTATCAAAATTCTTAAGAAAATTGTCATGTGGAAATCTATTAGGAAAGCTATGAATAAATCTTTTTGAGAAGATCTTATATGAGACAACTATCTTGCACTATGAACCACACCTTTTTGTGAACTTGTGAGTATGCACGAGGATGTGTTAGATGGTGGAGGCATGAGGAAATAAAGTATAATATACGTTGCAACTTGAATTCAATATCAACATTTAAGTCTCATTATCCTCTTATATGGCATGGAAAAAATAATTGAGAAGTATGGTAGATTTTGCAGTTTTTGTTGAATATTATTGAGTATTTTGGCAAGATTGTAGTTGTTCATTTCAAGTATTGTTTAAAGCACATTGCACAACTCATCTTTATGTAAAACTTCAATTTATTTATTTATTTATTTGATTTGGTTAACTCAACTCTATGGACGGATCCAATAATGTATATTATGTCTGTTTAAGCCTCTTTAGGTCTAGATGGATCACGGACTATCAATGTTCCTTTAAATGATGAGGTATTTTATATAAATAAAATAAACGATAATGATGATATAATCAAAGAAAAGCCCAATCATTTGTACAATACTGTCCACACATACACTTTAACTTAAGCAAGCTAAAATTCAAGACAAGGTCTTGGCTTGATTATACTTGAAATTAAGTTTATAACTTGAATTTGCAGGTAACACCTCGATTTTTCCGACATTTTAGTATGGTGTGCGTACAGCCTCCGACAGAAGGAAGTCTCCGGATGATTTTTAGCGGGATTTTGGGGGGTTTTTTGCAACTATTCCCTGTCGAATGTAAACAGATGGTGAAACCCATTGTTGATTGCAGTATTGAAACTTATAGTCGTATAAGTGCAGAGCTGTTGCCGACTCCGACAAAATCCCACTACACTTTCAATCTTAGAGACGTGTCCAAAGTGTTTCAGGTACGTCTATCTTCAAGAACTATTTACAAATGTATCATCAGTCAATGAGATATTAGATGCGAGAGAGGTAGATAGAATTGCTAGCTTCCAGAGGCAGCAAACATACATACACGGAGAGGTGTTGCTGCCTCTCAATGATGGGCTCTGTTGGTAGACGAGCAAGTATGAATATTTAAGTAAGTATTGATGAATTCAACAACCACACTCCCTAGATCATCACAACCTAATCCTAAAATGTAAATTCGTGATGGCATAAGTTCTAAGAGCTCGTATGAATCAAATCGGTGAATAAATCGATTCCTATGCTGCAGGGTATTCTTATGGTGAAACCCATTGATTGTAGCACCAAAAAACAATTCAAGATTCTTTGGATACATGAAAGCATGAGAGTTTTCCATGATCGACTCATCGACCAAACGGATAGAACTTACTTCACGAATATCTTGCACGAGCTTTTGAAGAGAAGCTTTGAGGAAACGGGGAGTCACAAGGAAATTTTCGAAGATCAAATTATCATGTACGCCGATTACTTAAAACCGGGTTACGCAAGAGAGGATCGACGATATGAACAGGTGTGAACATCATGCCTGCAGCATTGGGTTCCTTTTGAGACTAATGAAAGTAATATATAACACTACCCCGTTCATGTAGGTAGGTAATCAAGTCATTAATTATACGATTCTGTTAAGAAGTAGAAGCTCATTTGAGGCAAATTCAAACTCTACTGTACTACTAGGTTCAAGATTATACTAAAATACCACAACTATTGAAAGACTATCTCGAAGACTACAATATGAGTACGACAAACATTATGAGACTAGTGTTCTTCAAGGATGCCATTGCTCATATATCACGAATTGCACGCGTTTTGCGTCAACCACGAGGAAACGCCATGCTCGTGGGGGTGGGCGGTTCCGGAAAGCAAAGTCTTACACGGTATGCTTGTTTCCTTGCGGAGTATCAATGTTTCCAAATTGAGCTCACAAAAGGTTATGGCAATTTTGAGTTTAGAGAAGATCTCAAGAAACTTTATGACATTGCAGGTACGCCTGCTTCCTAGCGCTACTGTAAAACCAAGCTTTATGTAACTCAAATTATCAGGATTCACATTCTTGCAATAACGTAGAGACTAAAGCTACCATAGGTGATAAGCAGGTTCGGCAAAAATTAGTTCAGATTTTGAGCAACTTAGTGTCACATGTCATTACTTTATATTTTGCATCCTCTACGAAAGTCCATGTGTCACCTCATAAATACATAGCGAGTTGGCACCAAAGTGCAGAACCTGCTTATTACCTATGGTATTTTGTTTGGCCTATGGTATATGTCACTGAAGTAAGTTGGAGGAGGTGAAAACGTTGGCAACCACTTATGGTTTAGAAATAAATTTTATCAGCATAGTTGAACCTCATTTGATCCCAGATTAGCATATGAGACTGCGATTTATATGACTCAAAATCTCATGCTTGACATAGCACAATGATGAAGTTTCTACAGCTACCTACTCTCTTGCTCTATATTGATAGTCCCATTTGAACTAAGAATTTTGATCCAAAACAATGGATCTTGTTCCACATCATTACATTACTCGGTTGATGAGCCGTGTTCAGCTACCTTAACTTCATATTCAGTTTGAAGCACTGGGATTCCAACATATGGGGTCTTTATTCTCAAATCTATTGTTGGGCCCATGAACACAACCCATCAGTTGAGTAATGTTATGAGCGGCTAGACTCATATTCATACCACGTATATTCAATCACCGTTGTCACATATGATTCTATTTTCACTTCCTTTTCTAGAAACTCATATTCTGTTAAAAATGGATTCAGTTTCATGGATCACATAAAACAACATCATAACGATGGTTGTGTGTGTTGGTGGGGTGGGGGGTTCGTTAAAAACATCAAATATACCGTATAAAAACACCCTTCAAGGTCCGTGAAGGGTCAAAGCAGCAACGGTTTTCGCACCACCATCTCCACCTACTACTGCCACTTGAGAGCGGGTGAGTGTTGATGATTCAAGCCGTTAGAGAAGAATGTGATGGAGGTGGGATTGATATGAATAATTGCGACGTTGCAGGATCTGCGGGAGAACCAGTGACGTTTTTACTCGCGGACACGCAAATTGTGAACGAAGGATTTGTGGAGGACGTGAACAACTTGTTGAATTCCGGAGAGGTGCCGGGGCTGCATACGGCGGATGAGAAGGACCGGGTGATGGCGACGATCCGGGACTATGTGTTGGCGCTGGGCCTGCCGCTGACGAAGGAGCAACTTTACACGTCGTTCATCAACCGGTCGCGCGAGAATCTGCATGTGGTGCTGTGTATGAGTCCCATCGGCGACGCATTCCGCGGCCGCTGCCGCCAGTTCCCCTCCTTGATCAATTGTTGCACCATCGATTGGTTCAATGAATGGCCTGAAGAGGCTCTCTTATCTGTCAGTGGCTTCTTCTTATCCACCGTGGACTTGGGAACCGACGAGGTATATCTTACACATGCATACTTACATACACACATAATGCCCCCTTCCCACCTAACTTTACCAAATTACCAAAGTCTTTCTTAAAGACCGGGTAATGCTCTCTTGGTTATAGGGGAGGCATCGGGCTATCCCACTGCACCCACAAGAACTTGCTCCGGAGATTTTCGAGTGGGTTTTAGTTAAGTAAGTTTTCACACATGTACATTGTTTTATCTTCCAAGCAATGGAATGTTGGCTAGTTTTTGTCCCATCCCCAAATGCCTTACTACTCATCTATCTTATCATTGGTTTCTGTTAGTGGAGCTCCTTGTGCCCTCATAACTAAGACTAAAAGAAACCAATCACAAGGGCGGGAGGCGACACTTTTAAAGGTCCTACATTCTTGCCTCATGTCTAGGTACCAATGGGAGGGTCGGTGCTTGAGGCTTAAAACCCCCACTTTCAAATCATGCCACATCATCTTGCTAACTAGGCTCGGGACTAGATAGTGTCGATGGTGTGAAGGATGTGTTTTTAAAACCGGCTTTAAGGCTTAGCTAAAGTCAAGTGGGAAGGGGGCATAAGCCTCATTGAATAGTTTTGAATATTGGTACGTGTGAATGTATCATTTGTAAATAGGTAATTACATATTTGTACACCCAAAACCAACATCTCTTAACCTAAAACTAGTACCTAGACATCTTGCACAATAGCTAAAAACATATTGATTATGAGGATGCACACCCTCGAGCGAACATTCAACATACAACCTATAAGGTAGCTCAATCCATTACCAACATCAAACCTATGACCACCCAAATGAATGGGTGGGGTTCATTTTAGAACACAAATCTAGTACATCCAATGATTTCTCAGTCATGGACACCTCTCATAAATGAGAGATCCTTGGATATCCTAGATTTGGGAACAAAAATAAAGCCCACCCATTCATTTGGGTGGTCGTAGGCTCAGTGTTGAAGCTGGGCTTGAGCTACCTTAGCTGTTGGTTTTAGGTTGCCTAAAATTGCAAATGTAAACCCATATTGCTTTTGCATACAATGTCTAAACGACGTATTTTTAGTGCGTTGGAATACTCTTCATCTCACAAACAAGAAAGTGTGTAATTTCAAAAACTAATATTATTAAATATCCTCAAAGCTTCAGACATTGGTCTATAGCGTGTTGACTATAGGCATACCCAAAAGGCTTCATGACTGGTATGAAGAGGCTTTCTTATTTGCTAGTGGCTTCTTTTTATCCAAAGTGGATCTAAGAACCAACAAGGTACATATTCAAAAGGCCCTAATTAATTTTGATTGAATTTACCACCACACATGAATTTATCATTTGTGAACGGTTCAAGCAAGCATATCCAAAATCAATATTTTGTACCAATGTCATACATTTTAAGCTCCTAATCAATTGTTGCACAATTGATAGGTGCAATATTATATGGCATGAAGAGATTCTTGTATGTGTCAATGGTTTCTCTTTGTCCACATTGGATTTGAGGAGCAACGAAGCACGTTTTAAATAGGCATGATTAGATTTAATAGAATACCACTAGGTATGATTTTATCATTTTTGCATAGCTTGGTAAGGTAGGCATACACATGATCCAACACTATGTGCCGATGTCTTACATTTGAGCTCCCAAATATCAATTGTTGCATTTATTGACTGGTGACAATAAATGGCTTGACGAGGCTCCATTACATCATGAAGTTGCCTTACCATGCTCTTTGGATGGGTCATGGAGCTTGGCCAACACAAAAGTTCATGCTTAATGCAAAGAGATATGGGAGGAACTTGGTGTACGCTGAATAGGGGCTTATCAAGGGTAGCGGTGCATTGTTAGGTGTTAGACAAGTGGCTTTCTCTTTTAGAAGTGAATACATACATAATTGAAGTTGTGCTCACCACCAAGGCCTACATTAATATATATATATATATATATGAAAAATCTCTAGTTTTTCTAGACTCTTTTGATCCCAAATAATTACCACCTCACCTCATGAATATTTTTGAAATTCAAGCCTTAAGTAGTAAGTAATGGGAGTGGAGTTGAATAAATAAATATCATGAATATAGAGGTATTTGAAGAGTATGTTAACAAATGTATTGGTTCAAGACTTTCATTTCATTTTATTTTGGTTGCCAGATCAGAATGAAAGTTGCAGCGTTTTGTGTGGGTATCCACACATCGGTTTCAAACATGGCAGACAAGTTCTATGCAGAACTACGTCGAAAGTATTACATAACACCCAAATCATATTTGGATTGCGTCAACTTGTATATTGTGCTTCTAGATGAGAAGAGAATAGAGAGTATTGCAGCTCAAGATCGGTTTCTTAATGGATTGAATAAATTGAAGGAAACGAATGAATTGATTGCAACGATGAAGGTGAGATGTGACTCAACCCAAAGGAGACTTAGGTCATATCTGAGCAGTATTTGTCATAATTTATCATTCAAGGACCTTGTGCATATGATTTATAACCTCCTACACATATACCCAGTGCAATTTATCAACACACTCACCTAATTTGCTCTTCCTTCATTTTCAGATTTTTTTCACAACTTGTAAAACATATGGAAGTGGTGCAAAGTGTTAAGTTCAATATAGAAAATGCATGTGTACCAATAAAGCAATGACTAATATGGGCTTTTCAATCCCTTAAACCCTAATCTCAACTCTTCCATGTCATTTTCTAGACATGGAAGGGGAGATTCAATAGCAACATTAGTAAAATGAGAGTGAACAAAATATATCATTTCCGCTAGTAAGGATCAATAAGATACGTTTTTTTGTGCACACTTAGATTCTATAATTCAGCTTAGGCTTTCAACTCATTAATAGAATGCACTCTTTCTTACTCTTCAATTATTACTTGTTTTTCTATAGATTGAGCTTGGAGAGTTGGCACCAATTTTGGCAGAGAAATCTGAAATAACAAATAAATTATTGAATCAAGTTGCTAGTGATCAAGAAGCAGCACAAAAGGTATCACATGTTTTCTCATGCTTAAAAATCTCTTTTTTTGGAAAGTCACCCCTCTATGCTATAACTGCATAAGTAATATTATGCACATGGGATGTGCCGATGTGCCAATGTGCAATCCAATGCCAATCATAGAAAGTGGCACACGATAAACTGGCATGATTCATGTATTGCTAGGAGTTTGACCATGCCAAGTGACATGACATAATTCACACTAATGATGACAACAGTCCCATGAGCCACTATTTATATTGATGGACTTCATGATACACTTTTGATTTTAAGGCACTAACAATACTAAAACTTCACAATGCATTATTTAGTCCTAAAAAATAAGCCACAATATGTGGTGAAATAATTCCATGTACATCATGCCTTTGTCCAAATTCAACAGCGAACTTGTGACTTGGGAGGGCATGGTTTTCAAATACTTGCCATTGCATTTTAATTTTTTTATGGAAGAAATCTCCACGAGCTCAATGAGTACCGTTATGAACATTATGGTCCACATTAAGTTAGAACTGTGGATGCTTAGAAGTTGTGTAGACTACAACCACACCATTTTGAAATAAATGGTGTACTAGTTGCTTGCTAACTAGTTGACTTCCAGCCTATTCATTTTATTCTTGATGCCCAATTAACCATGTTGACCATTTTATAATGTTATTGAGGACTCTACCATTTTTTCAAGAAAATCCCATCGGAGAACGTTAATTTATGTTGAATTCTCAGTTAGAATGGTTACATTGTTACAACCCATCCAATACCAACACTTTAAAATCTTGCACAAGAAGTTGACACATATGAATTATAAGAATGTCCACCATCACAACACCAAATAAGCTCATGGGGTGGTTTAGGGTCATCTACCATCAAGCGTCGCGGCCTTGTAACTTTTGCATACGGTAGTCAAGTAACACTTTGGTGTGTTGTCAACTATTAACAACCTACCTAAAACACACAGGTGAAAGACACAGTGGCAAAGGAAGAAGCCCAAGTGAAAGAACAAGCTGCCGCCACTCAACTCATCAAAGATGACGCTCAAAAAGATCTTGATGCCGCTCTACCCGCTTTGAATGCTGCGGTGGCCGCCTTGAATTCATTGAATAAGAACGACATCACCGAAATCAAGTCCTTCTCAAAGCCACCGCCACTGGTGTTGGTCACAATGGAGGGCGTGTGCATTCTCTTTGGACAAAAGCCCGACTGGGATACATCAAAGAAGGTCTCTAGTTATGTACCTCGTATAATTCTCCATGTTTCGCCAAAATCTCAATATAATTGTTCTAGGTTCTGCATTCAGTATGCTTTGAGGGCGTTTGACCACCAATATGTCAAATTAACCATATCACAATGCTAAACAGGTTTTAAAGTTATAACTAGGGTTGTCACATTGGGGAGGACGCTCAACTTTGTTGTCAATAGCCTCGTCCAATTTGACGGGACAAGGTAGTCATCATGTGTGACGGGACTTGAACATAAAATTCTATTGAAAGTTTTTTTTTTCAACTGGTCAACTTTACTAAGTCGACATGCCTGGTTGACCGCTCCATTTACTTTTTCTTGCAATTTTTCAATATACATATATTCGGCAAGACAACTGGGAGGGGGAGGTCGACCAATCGATCTGACATGTAGTGATATAATTTGCAAATTTGATCAATCAACTACACTAAATAGGATATTTAGTGTTTGATTATATTTAATGTTGTTACCACCTTATCCTGCTCAACACTAATTTTTAATTTTTTGACAAATAGTGTTAAAAGATATGTTAAAATTCTACTTTTATCATTGTCGTTTTTTCTTTTCATATCTTTACTGACACCAAATTCAAACATGTAACTTCCACATATTATCATAGTTGATATTTAGTGTTTGAGTTTACATTTAATGATACTTACTTTCATAGGGTTATTGATAATTAGAGTATGCTTTCGTATTTAGTGCATCAAACACTAAATATCCTATTTAGTGTAGTTAGCTTCACTGCTAGGTCGACCGGTTTCCTAACGTGGAGCAATCCGAATACTCAATTTTTACCATGTACACTATTTTTGGGCCTTGTCTGATTTGACGAACGCCTTGTATCATGTAACATATTGGTACAGGACAAGGAAGGGACAACCATGGTCGTAATGGGCTATATATGCATGTCATTACATGATTGAAAGTGAGTTTCATATGGTCTCATAGGTACATAGACGATGTGGGGTTGTTCTTGTGAGTTTGGATCTAGATGGAGCTCTAATTGGTTTATGAAATGCACTTTGGTCAAGTAAAGGATGTGCAATTGTTGTCAATAGATGTGCAAACATAGGATGTGTAAGAAGAGAAAACTAATAAAATGGGATTACCGATCAAGTATTTTGGTAAGGACTTATGGCCTTGTTAAAGTGAAATGTGCAGTACTAAAATGTTGGTATACTTTTACAAATTAAGTTTCGTTCAAGTTGACGATGTTATCCAAATGTCATTGTGATTTTTAACATAGTTGTCACAACAACACTCAATAATATTTTGTTACTCTTACAGCTAATGGGTGACACGGGCTTCATCAAATCACTCATTGAATTTGACAAAGACAACATTACTCCTGCAACTCAGAAAAAACTACAAGTTTATATTGAGAATCCGTTGTTCCTACCTGAATTTGTGCTAAAACAAAGTAAAGCAGCCACAAGCCTGTGTATGTGGGTGCGAGCAATGGATGTCTACGCTAATGTCGCAAAAGTTGTCGCTCCAAAGAAAGCCGTATGTTAATAACTTAAAACCCTCTAGAAATAATTTCAAACAAACACTTTGATGAGACTTACAGAACTTATCAAACTGAGTTTTGATGATCAAATGATTTTTCTTTTCTTTTTTAATTATGTTATAAATGAATAATGAGAGTGATCAATTTCTTAATTATAATAGTAATTCCTATATAGATGCATTGAAAAAAAACGATTCCGAGCAATCATTATGTGTCGATTCTAGATACTTCATCATCAAGAAATTAGATATTGTCCATCACAAACTCTCATACGACACCATCACAGGGGCGACGTGAAATGAGGGATCAGACACTTCAAAGATTCTGAATGTTGTTCACTGATGTCCTGCTTCCCTCAGGTGTTGAAAAAAGCGGAGGATGAGCTGAAAGCCGCCGATGAAATGTTGGCAGTAAAACGGAAGCAACTTGCCGACGTCGAATCACAAGTGGCTTTACTGAAAGCAAACTTGAAGAGGGTGGAAGATGATATGGCAACTTTGAAAGGCCAAGCGTTACTTACTGAGAATCGTTTAATACGAGCAGGGAAACTAACAGCTGCTCTGGGAGATGAAGCGGTGTGATTCTCCCTCCTCTACCCATTTTCGATCACGTCTTGATTGATGGACCAATCTATCGTCGATGATTTTCGAACGTGTCGTCGTCTACTGTGCACGGATATATACACTCAAAACACACATCATAGGGATGAGTGTTGTCCTACTTCACTGATTTCGGGGACCTCTTGGGCCCTTGGGATTTCGAACTGGGATCTCCGATGTTCATAAAATTAATCTGGGTCCACACGGATCAGCCTGCGCAAGTTGCCCTTGAGAACCCGCCGGTCGGTCTGTCTGTATGTCTGTCTCTCTCTCTCTCCAAAAGTGAAGCCACCATGAGGCCGCTTCTATGTCTTCATGTTGGCCTCCCACTCGGCTCCGAGATTCTTTGATGAACTCCAAGAATAGATAGGCGGCAAACCTCGACTCTCGTTTGCTTCTGTTTTGATTTAAACGTTTCGAAGTTTTCTTGAAGCTCGTAGAAGGTCGCTAAGACTTGAAGGGAAGCAAATTTTCTTGCTTAGGGTGTTACAATTGTAAGCATCATCCATCTTTTGCATTGTGGGCAACATCCCAAACCAAACATGTTGCAAAGTTGGATCATTGTGAAAAACACTCATAATCCGAAAATTGATCTTGAACCACCTCTAGAATAGGCATATAAATCCAAAATCAAATTTTCATAATTGTGTATTTTAAATATATAAATTTGTTTCTATATTATTAGATGAATTTCCTCATCCATCCCATCATTCAAATTTCTTTAAAAACAAGATTTCACTAGTTGCCCCAACATGAGAACCTCAACTTTGCAGCCAATGGATTTTCTCAAATTTTGTTGACATGAAGAGAACTTCCTAGATCTTCATAATGGGATTGGTTTCCACATCAAAGTGGTTGATCATAGAATATGTTATAAAATGGACTAAATTTCCCTCAACTGCAAGGGTGGTATGAAAGTTCCATGTTCACTAGAATGCACCCAGGTTGCAATAAAATTAAAGGTTAACATACACAAAACCACATTCAGTAAATAAATGCCCTCCCCCATACCTTCGTCTATGAATGTCTTATTATCATTCGTTACGTAAAGGCCACCCTCACCAAGAATCTTCATTCATCCTGGCTCCCTCAAAAGTCGACATTTATATAAATAATCAAACACATCCATGCATGTGTCATAGTTGTATGGGTTTGATGATTGTTGTAAATTCTGTGATGTATTGTATGTTAGGTGAGGTGGAGAGAAACGGCCGAAGATATCGAACAAAAACGCACATTGCTTGTGGGTGATGTGTTTTTATGTTCTGCTTGTATTTCATACTATGGAGCATTTTCAGGTCCTTATCGAGAAGTGCTTGTTGAGAATTGGATAGCCCATTGCCTGGTACGTATCACTATACATTGCTTCACTGATAGATTTGTAATGTTGCAATGTCTTGTGGTGTGGATTTCATTTGTGTGTTTCTATAGTCTAAAATGTCAGGGGACCTCCAATTTCATGGGTTTCTGGTGCAACCACTAAAACCAGCAAGGAGTTGTAACGATCATGTGTTTATACCTCATGTAAGAACCTAAATGAAGTGTCATGATTTGAGCAAAAATGGATATAACAGGAACAAGGAATAGCATGTTCTGTAAATTGTACGTTACGAGCGATCCTTTCGACTCCAGTAGAAGTGCGAGAGTGGAGTATATGGGGCCTTCCAACTGACAATGTGTCCGTTGATAATGGCATTTTGGTGACACGAGGAAGGAGATGGCCACTAATGATAGACCCTCAAGTCAGTAATACATGATGAATACATGCATACATATATACAGATAGTTAGTCAGATAGATAAACTGTTAATTACACATTGTCACATTTCAATTTAAGAGGAAAGTTTTTGTGAAGACGTTATTTTTTGCCATTTTTTCCATACACCTTTCTTGCTTTTGTTTCACCATTGCAAAGCTTGCAAGAAGTGCAATGCGAGCTTTTGATTTCTTTTGCATTCTGAAGTGTGCTTGACCAAGAAAAATTTGAAACAAGCAAAACTATTGACATTTATAATGAGCAACTAGTTTCATTGAGCATGCAACGGGGGCAGTTTGTTGTTGTTGTTGTTGTTATTGCATGTGCAACATGAAAATGTCTATAATATATATACACTCATGAAATGTTATCATGTTCTTGGATCACAATCTGCACACATGATATTCTTGACCAAATGTCACTAATCTACACAAATTTTCTTGATCAACATGTTCAGAACTCAAACATGTGCTACTTGTATTAGGGTCAAGCAAATAGTTGGATCAAAGCTATGGAGAGCAAAAACGGCTTGCGAACCGTTCGCCTTACGGATTCCAATCTCTTGCGAATCCTTGAAAGTAGTATAAGGATTGGCAACCCTGTCTTGCTCGAAGATATTGGTGATGCTCTTGATCCAGCTTTGGAACCCATTTTGCAAAAGTTGGTAAGCTCTCTAGAATTTCAACTTTTATGTTTTCAAGCTAGACCATGAGCTCCTTACAGGAATATAATATGGTCTTACCATTTGTCCTAGGTTGTTGGGAGGTTGCTAGATGGTTAAAAAATCTACTAATTCCATAGAGCTTAGACTATCTAGTGGGTGAGCACATATGGTGAGACCACATGATTTATGTACTCACCCTATAAAATGCTAGCATCAAGCCAATTTTAATATTAATTGGGATTCATCTCCACCAAAATGGTGTGGGTTCAAAGTGGGTTCCATTCTCCATAACATACTTTTGATATTATGCTCATGGCCATCCCGAACAATGTTGAAATCACCAATTGAATCAATCATCTAAAAATTTGTAGACACCAAAATGGCCTAGTGAGCCTAATAGGGCAAAACAATGAAGAATCAAGGTGTCATTAACGAAGAGTTCACCTCTTAATTAAGACGGTTAACATACGGGTGAAGAGACTCGTGGTAATGTTCACAAACATAAGCGTTATTTTTTTTTATTTGTTTACTCCAAAACAATGCTCATATTGACAAGTTACCACCTTTCACATGTATCTAGGTGTTTTTCAAAAAAGGGAGGTGGTTGATTCGGCTTGGAGACACCGATGTGGACTATGACCCAAATTTCAAGTTGTATATGACCACAAAGTTGTCAAACCCCCATTACATGCCTGATGTTTGTATTAAAGTAACGCTTGTGAACTTCATTGTGACCATGAAAGGGCTTGAAGATCAATTACTTGGTGATGTGGTGAGAAAAGAAAGAGCTGACCTAGAGGAGCAAAACGACCGTCTTGTGGTGTCCATAAGTGGCGACAAGAAGCAACTCAAAGATCTAGAGGACAAGATTTTGAAGATGTTAAAGGAAAGTGAAGGAAACATATTGGACAATGAAGTGTTGATCAACACATTGGAAACATCAAAAATCACATCCGGTGTGATTACAGAGCGCGTGAAACAAGCTGAGGTCACAGAAAAAGAAATCACAGCGGCCCGGGAGAATTACCGCGTGGTCGCAAATAGGGGGTCAATCTTGTATTTTGTGATTAGTGATCTTGCTTTGATTGATTCCATGTACCAATATTCATTGACGTTTTTCAACCATCTCTTCAACAATTGCATGGACTTGAGCCCCAAGTCGGATGATTTGGATACCCGACTTGATATCCTTGTTGTTTTCATAACCGAATATTTATACTTCAACGTAAGCCGAGGGTTGTTTGAAGAGCACAAACTCATATTCTCATTCCTCATATGTACCACCATCATGCGGTATGCTGATCAAATTGAGCCACTAGAATGGAGGTTCTTCCTACTTTATGCCGCTGGTGCATTGCCTAAAGAGGACTCTCTACCAAATCCCGCACCGGGCTGGATCTCCGAAAGCGTGTGGATCAATCTCCTCCTCATGGGAGAACTTCCTACGAAGACCTATGAAAACGTTTGTCCTGTAAGAATGATTTACCCCGTTGCAAGCATGGTCACATGAAACTTAGAAAACTACGTGGAAACAAATATGATCTCTCATTTTTATACTTGAGCAAACATTCTTATAACTCTTGGAAACAAATACGGACTTAGATTCACATTTCATGAAAACATTAAGAAGACCCCAATGACATTTCATACTATTAGGGACAACCCTAAAAATATGTGAGATTAGTTATACCTACCCCACCTAAAAATACTCTTTGTTTGGGCCTAGTTCTCAAGACATGTCATCAAATACAATGAAATAAACACATCATTTTTGTTCACTTTCAAATCATTGAATCATGAAACACAATAAATAAAATCTTAAACAAGGGAATTTGAATACTCTTGCATTGATGATTGGCATAATGTGAATTGTTTGTCTAGGAAATTGTGGAAAATCCCGAGCGTTGGAAAGTATTATTTTCATCACCCGATCCACATGAGGAAGAGCTTCCCGGAGATTGGGGGAGTGAACTAAGTTTATTCCAATGGCTTGTACTAGTGAAGATAATACGAGAAGAGAAACTTGTTTTTGCGTGTGAGAAGTTTCTCATCAACCAACTGGGCCCTCAATTCATTGGTTCAAAGCCTTTGTTATTGGACGAGGTCTTCAAAGACACGTCATCTACAAACCCCATCATCTTCATACTCTCCTCGGGTGCCGATCCCTCGGGGGCACTCCAAAGGTTTGGAGAGAAGGTTGATCGCAAAGCGGGAGAACGCCTCCACATGATTTCCTTGGGACAAGGCCAAGGACCCGTAGCCGAGACGCTCATAACAAAGTCCAAAATCACCGGCGATTGGGTTTGTCTTCAAAATTGTCATTTGGCTAGCTCGTGGATGACAGCAATGGAACGCATTATTGAAAGGTTTATGCCCGAGAGAGAAGAAATTCATCCTGAATTTCGATTATGGCTTACTTCGCTTCCTTCTGTAAAGTTCCCGGTGTCGGTTCTTCAGGTTTGTACTTCTGGTTAAATGAGATTATTTGAGATTATACAAAGAATCTTAGAACAAAAAATAGTGTTGTCAAGAACCAAGTATGCTAAGTTTTTGTCTAGGTGGTCAACCTAGGAAAACTACATTTCTTACTGTAAATCGTGCATAGCCCAATACATTGCGTGACTTATCATGGGCAACCCTATAGTGTTGGGTCCACAATATACACCATCCTACAATAAAATAGTGTGCAACCCTAATTACAATCTTCTAGTCCCCGTGGTATATCCACCTATTTTCGATAGGTCGGAAGTTTGTCGATGTAAGTAATTTTCACTCCAACAACAACATCATGACCAACAATATGGACTTTTGATGTTGCATATTGTAGGTTGATCGTTAGTGTGCATCCACAATATTAATCCCACGATTTTTAATGCAAAAATAAGCTCAATAATATGACCCACAATATGTACCATAATCAGTGTAGCATATTTAGGTAAGTTGACACCGGGTAAGCAAAAACATATAAGCTTAATAGTACTATAATCATGCCAATCCTATCAATCAAGATTCATAACGACACTACTACGTGCAATTAGATTGTCATCAAGAATAAGTTGATTCTTTACCCATGAAAATTACCTTGGATCGTATGCAGATTATAAGATTTTATAACTTTGTCTATTCATCCATATAAAAACCACTATTTTTATTTAATTCAAATTGTAATTTGTTCATGTTTCTAGTAAATACTCAAAATAGTGTGGATTGTCAATATATTAGTGTGGGGCAACCTAATTGCACATATGAGTGCAGCTTTTGTAGAAGAAGAAGAAAATGGGTTGTAAATCCCCAAACAAAACAATGCATTTGCTTACATTATAAGTTGTTACATCGAGGTAGAATGTTCATTGCCTAGAATGGGTATGATATGTGGTTGATAGGCTTCCGTATTACCATGTGTAAATCATGTTGAAAACACCAATATACAAACTTCAATGTAACCTACCTCATTACATCATCCAATAGTAAAATATACACATGTAAATATGTAGATTATCAGTCGATAGGAGATCTGCATTCACTTAAATGAAAATCAAATGTGCATATAACTTGTGTGCACACAGAATGGTATCAAGATCACAAATGAACCTCCAAAGGGCTGTCGCGCAAATCTACTTCAAACGTATGCAAATATAAGTGAAGAGTACATCGAGGGGTGTACGAAGCTCACTCCTTGGAAGAAACTCATGTTTTGTATATCATTTTTTCATGCAGGTATGAAACAAGATCCCTGTATATTGACCCACAAAATTCACTAAGTCCACCACTACACAATCATCAATTTAGTTTTCCAGCCCTAAACCCTAAACCCTATTTCTACAAGCAACACAAACTCCAGTCCATTTCAGTGACTTACGTCATTGAAAATGCATAGATTTCTACTTGATGTTTGTCAAGATGTTTCCTGTAAAGATATCAAGTCGATTTAGCTCGAGTTAGAAATTACATAACCTGCATTGAAAGAGGTGCAAGTTCGATTGTCTGCATGTTGATTTATCAATATCGAAATTAACGCATGAACTGGTTTAGGAAAGAAGGATATCTTTCAAGTACTTGAGACATGAGCACTACCTTTGCCTTGAATGTTGGAAAGTGTTTGAACCTTGATGGGAGTAGGTAGTGGTTCAGTTGAGTGAGGAGGGAGAAAGCAAATTATCGCACAGAAAGGTGTCTCTCATTCATCTAACATGAACCCCAAAATATAGTATGCAATCTAGAGGTTCATATTTATGATTTACGTACCATCAAAAATAGCTTCAAAGTCCCAAATTAGTCTAGATGGAGTCATTTGAGATGAATCGGTCAAAAACTTGTAGGGGTCAAATTTCTACATTGGTTGGATACATTCATAATATGTAGCAATTCCTTCTCATCAGTGTGGAGACTCTCAAAGAGATCTAAACTTTTTAGGGGGTTGCCTACCATATGGAGGTTGCATCAAGTTGTTCATTAACCTTTGCTTGTTTAAGGAAAAAGATTGCTTGACTGTGATTCTAGAAATGTAAAAACCGAATATATAGCCTTCTTTTCATGGATGAAATTGCCTTAATCGTCACCAGGAATAATAATAATAATAATAATAATGGATAGAATTACAAAATATTGTTTGAATGGACGGATATCACTTATATATGCCTTCATGACTTCATTGATTGTCGCGATTTCAACTTTCTTGAAAATTTGAAGAACTTTTATATATATTATTTTTCATGCATCATATGTTGTAGCCACTAAAAGCATTGGTATATGTATTATGGTCTAAACTATAGTTTGTGCAAGTTCCCAACAAATATGGAAGTTAATATTTTACTTGTTCTATGAGATTGAAACTATATTGAAGATAATCTACTTGAAGATAATCTACTTGAAGATGAAGTGAAAATGCAATCACATGTAATAATATTGCTAAAATATACATGATATATAGATATGAATCTAGGCGATTGGAATCTAGGTCAAAAAAAAATTTACATATCTGTTTGTTATGGCCAATAAAATGCAGTTGAGAAACATGTGAATTTTACTTTCTAGGTGGGTCACTTATGACATCTTGCAGCCCATAGTGGGGCCTCTTAAACCTTTGACATTATGTCATTTTAAGTTGTGCATATTGTTTATTAACGGTGTGGTTTGAATATGCATGTGGATGAGAAACAGTGATACAAGAACGACGGAAATTTGGACCATTGGGGTGGAATGTGAAATATGATTTCAACAATAGTGACCTTGAATGTGCTCTGGCCACTTTGAATATGTTTCTAGAAGAACAACCAGACATCCCTTGGCCAGCGTTACTTTATGTTACAGGTTCAAACTTTAACACCAGATTCCTTGATGTAGTGTTTTATGTTAAAAAGTGACCAATCGCTATTAAAAATTAAATAAAAATGGCTCAACATTCTTTTCAATGTTATTTTTTCTAATTAGAACATCTACTGAACTTGCAATTGTGTATGTTTGTCAACACCCACTAAATTTAGGGAATACGTTCTTATTGATACATTTATTTGAATAATTTAATTAAGAAAATCAATTAAATCATTTAATGACTTAATGTACTATGTTTCAAGGAAACACCATAGGAGGATTACAACTTTTTTTTGAAAAAGGATTTTCAGTTAATCATTACAACTAACATGCAATGTCCATCCACCAATCCATGTTTATGGTTGTATTACCATGAAAAACAATAAGTATAAAGAAAAAATTCAAATAGATTGTATTGATATTTGAAACCATGCTATATGATCTCGGAGCATTCTACTAGTTCTTGTTCATGACCATTTTATAATATGTTATTGATCCCTTCACAAAGCTTCATTCTCTAGCAATAATACCACTCTCTCAAGCCAAAAACATGTTGCAAACAAAGGGAAACAAAAACAAAAAACCAAGGGATCCAGATAATCACAACCCCCGCCCCACCACCACCATCATGTGGCTTAAGTGCAAACTTGTGATTGCACTAGTACAAAGGAGAAAGTCCACTTGAAGAAAGTTGCTCTTTTACATGTGTACACACAACCATCTTCCAATCTAAGTGTGGTAGTGACTAACTTATTTCTAGATCATTATTCTCAATATACCATGGACAGCTCACCACATGGTTCAAGTTCTAATGCAAATGGCTCTTCCTCAACATACCTCACATGGTTAATTGAACAAACACCCAATACGAGATTTCTTTATTGTCCCTCACTTCAAGTGCCCTCATTCCACTACATCCTAAACCCTACACCACAAAATCCCCATCTCACATTGGAACCCTTGTGTGTTCCTAATCAATAGGCGAGATCAACTATGGAGGAAGAGTCACGGATGATTTGGATCGGCGATGCCTTATGAGTAACTTGCGGCACTACTACGATCCCCATGTATTGGAGGACAATTATAAGTTTACATCGTCGGGTATATATATATCGCCACCGGAAGGAAAGCACGCGGAGTATGTCGAGTACATCCTCTCTCTACCAAATAGCGAGGGGCCCGATGTCTTTGGTATGCATGAGAATGCACTCATCACATTCCAACTTCAAGAGAGTAACAAGATCTCCAACGTCGTGTTGAGCATCCAACCGCGTGCAAGCGCGAGTGCGGGAGGGAAAAGCCCCGACGAAGTTGTTGCAGAATTAGCATCCGGTATTCAACAATCTTTGTCACCTCCCTTAAACCCAGCCGAAATTGCCGAAATCGAACCGATACTCGGACCAAATGGCCAAATGAGCTCACTTATGGTCGTCCTTTTTCAGGTTTGACACTCCTGTCTTTACTTGACATCTACATTGCATACGGTAAGAGACAATAGACTGAACCATAAAGAAAGAGGAGGGAATTGGGGAGATTTAAGGTGAAATTTCTCACTCTGAGTGTAACTGGAAGATCTTGGACGGTTTCTTTGAGTTTTAGATGTTGAGATGTTTCATTTTTACATGTTTGAGATTCTTCTCATTTTCTTTGTCATTTACAAACATATTATATCTAGACACTCTTTGTTACTCTTAGGACATGTGTACTCCCCATGCAAATTCAAACTCCAAAAAATGAAATTAAAACTTTCCCATAATTTTAGCCCTAGAACATGGGATTTGGAAATGACAAATATGAAAATTTGTTTCAAAACTAGGGATTTAAACCCCACTTTTGGTGACTTTATGGCTAACTCTAACATCAAAATAGGTTAAAATATTGAAATGCAACCTTGACCCAAGAGTGACACCCCCATTGAAACCGAAGACACCTTAAAACCTAGCTATTGACTTCAAGGATGTATACGAACAAGGCATGGAAAGCCTAGGAAGGGTTAGGATTTTGAATGCCACTTTCAAAACTTATCTAACTTATTCAAAAAATATCAAATCAATGCAAGTTCAAGTGCGTTCAAAACCCCTTTTGATTTCTAACAAAACCCAAGTAGGTTTTTTTTTCTTTTCATTTTTTTTTCTTGATGATAGAAAGCATGGTAATTTATAGGTGCTCCTAGCTATGCTACATTCTCCCTTCTTATTCCTTGCCTAAGTAGGGTGTGTGTTCATTACTGAAGCAGCTTGGGTGTCATCACAAACTTGACATGTCCATTCCATCACATCTTGTCTCAGGGTTCCAGCAATTTGTTACAAAATCATTTAATCTATTCATGCTATCCTTAAATTTAACAGTGTTTTGGTCGGGAATTTGTTGTTTTACATACAATGCTTTCCATGTTCAGTAAGTTTTAGGTGCATGTTTGGAGTAAATGTGGAGGTTGAAACCAGTGTTGGACTAGCAACATCCTACACTCGCACCAGGTTTTCAATACCATTTGGGTATCTATAATGAGGATTTCACACTTTTTGATAGCAATAGGGTTTAGGTTTAGGGTTTCACAATATCTTTGTTTTTTATATCATTTAGGTCTATATACCATGCAAGAACTTTCATACCTATGTAGAATCATCCTAGTATCAATATGGTATAGAATGGTATTGACCCAAATAGTAACTCGGGTATACAAAGTTTCTCTCACCTTGACGTACCCACCAAATATCAATATTTGACTAGTATTGCAATTTTGATACCCACAGGTAAGTTCTTTGAAACGATTATGTTGATTGTTGTTACCATGCATTCACCTGTATATTGGTCCAACATTGGGTTGATACAAAGAACATTCTATATTGGTTCATTGGGGGCCAACATCATCTTAGCACCTCTTGGCATCCCAAAATGACTTTTGTTTCCCAAAGAACCAATATAGAATGTTCTTCATTCGAACCTCCTCCACATCAACTCCAAGCATGCACCAACAACTTATAGAGCATGGAAACGTTTTGTATGCAAACAACCAACCCCCAACCAAAAGTTCGGTTGAATTCAAGGAAAACTCTATGGTACAAGCTCCATTGTAAGATTTGAGTATTTCACGTGTGCACAAATTACAATGCACAACCTATACATTCTATACATATCAATGGTGGACCAGCATATAGGTGAATGCATGGTAAGAATAATTAGTGTCCATAATGGTATCAAAGAACCTAATTGCTTGATATCAAAAGTATATCACCAATCGAATATTGATATTTAATGGACACCTCCAACCAAGAGAATATTTGTTTACCAAAGTGTTTAATTGGATCAATTCCTTTTTTAACTTGTTTGATACTAGGACAATTTCACCTAAGTATAAAGGTTCAGTATATGGACTCGAATGATATATAAAACAAAAAATATTTTCAAATATCCATACCCTACTAGTATCAACAATGTGAAATCGTCATTATAGATAGAAATGCCAATGACTTGTGGGCTTTCTATAGTTTAAGGTATGGGCCCTATCATATATCTCAAAGGTAGTGATACTACTAAAACATGTGATTTTATTTTTTTGTAATATTGCACAATACAGGAATGTGAGCGATTCAACAAGTTGTTGAAGCGCATGCTGCTTACATTGATTGAACTCCAAAAGGCAATCAAGGGTTTGGTCGTCATGTCTGCAGAATTGGAGAGCATGTATAACAACTTGTTATCAAACCAGGTATCAAAGGCATCTCACTTGAATTCCAATATTGGGTTAGTTATTTGATTTGATTAGAAAAAACCTCTCTCTCTCTCTCTCTCTCTCTCTCTCTCTCTCTCTCCATTTTATGACAAAGTCACTCTTACAATCTAGAAATGATCTCCAGAGTCCACTTTGGATGCTCTAGCTTGTTCCATTTTCAATGTGACTACATATGATATGGGAGGGTTGAAGGTTTGTATTTTTTATGTTATTTTTCCTCCCGTCAACATAATATTCCTCACTATACCATGAACAACATAACATGATTGTTATAAAACGAGTTAGAAGGGTAAGTAATTGTGATATTTTGAGAAAGAAGGGACAGTCAAATATTTATCGTGTTCGTGACTAAGTTTAGAAAGGGTGAACAATCCGGAAACTTAGAAATGTTATGGTATAATTTGTGAGCGTGTCATAATGAACAACATATATTGAAGGAAAATGACTTGCTCCATTTAGATATTGGTGTTGTGGGTCACTACAAACATTGTTGATGGTCACAAAAGCTCACCAACTAAAATTAATTTTATTATTAAAATTATTATTAAAAAACTTTTTTTAAAATAAAATAAAAAACTTACATAAGAGGGAGTCCTTTGTGCATCAAGTGTGTCTACACTAACTAAGGATTCCATTTAGTAAGGTCCAAACTAGATTCATCAGCCACCCACATTCATTGCCTTACAACCCGTAGGCGGCCATTGGAGAGAAGGTCGTATGAGACTTGGTGATGCATGACAAAGTCACAAAGACCACTCTTCAGAACTAACATGGCAGACCAATTTTAATGCCACCCTAAATCAAATGTTCAAGGTAGCACGAATGAGATGAGAAGCTTACAATTTGAGGCACTTGTCCTTATAACCAACATTGCTAATCGGGCTTTATAAAGCTTATAAAGCTCAAATATTAGTCGAGTCTTGCTTAGTTTGTGATTTAAATTTTTATTTAAATTTTTGGGTTTTTTGCTATTGAGAGCATGATTGAAAGGAATGAAGTTAGAACATGATTTGAGGTTGTGATATTTAAGTTCTTGTTTGTTTCAGATCCCTCAAATATGGGCCAGTGTCGCATATCCTTCACTAAAATCATTCGCCTCATGGATGGTGGATTACCACAAAAGGATAAAATTTATGCAAAATTGGATTTACAAAGGAGAGCCTAAATGCTTTTGGCTACCGGGCCTTTTTTTCCCTCAAGTATTGCTCTACCTTAATACTCACACTTTGAATTCAAAACTCACCACTATGGGCTCACTTCATTTGTATATTCTACATGGAGTAATAGAACTATGAGAAATTTGCTAATGAAACCACGTCAGTAAAAATATGACTAGGTGGAGGATTTTATGTAAGCCAACACTTATAATACTCACCAAGTCTTATAACCAGGGTTCGATGTTTCATTTAGTACATTATCTTATGTTAAGGAAACTTTATTAAATTAAATTAAACAAATAAAAAATCATTTGTGACATTAATGATCACATTATTAGGTATGTATTTGTGTCCAAGGCCATCCTAATTGTACATATGAACCCAAGTTTTCAATTACATGATGATATCCAAATGATCAGAAAAGTGGGCTAGAAGAATATGATCATTTAAGAAACGGTTTCTCTTGACACAATTGGTTTAAAGTGGACTGATATAGCTCAGATGTTTGAATTTGTGCATGAAGAAGTCCAAATGGGACCTCTCAAACGCTTAGGGGTTAACACTTGACTATCCCAGACACCCTATACAAGCCTTAACATGTACAAGAAAATGTATTTGACATAATCATTCTCATTCTTAGCACACCATGTCAAATCCGACCCTCATTTAAAACTAACTCATTTAGCAAGTGGACTTTTGAAATTGGTGGGACGTCCCAGTGTTGTTGAAAACTAATGTTCAAGTACACAACATATACTAATGTGCAAGCCCTTGAATGTAAATACATGCTCAATATATTAAGCATCGGTTAATGAACAAAATAAAAGCTCCACATATGTACATATGAAAAGCATGATTTTAAAGCTTGGGCAAAGACTCGTAGGTGTCGTTTATATACGTCATACTTGAGCCCCTTGAACCTTTTAAGGATCAATGAACTACATGGCTTGACCATCTTATATGTTAAAAAAACCTCATTCTAGCTAACATATTCCGTGCACTTACAAGTTACAAGTAAAACTAGATATTTTACAAGGATCTCAAAAGGAATTTCATGCGTGATTTGAACTAGGGTTTCATGACCGGAGCACTACAAACCCATGCTCGGAAATATCAAATACCCATCGATACACTTAATTTTAGTTTTGCGGTGCTAAAAATTGATACCGACGAGCAAGTTGAAGAAGGGCCTGAGAATGGCATCTACATAAGTGGATTGTTTTTGGATGGCGCACGTTGGAATCGTGTCAAGCACTGGTTGGCCGAAGCATTACCAGGTCTCTATTGGCCACAAATTCCTAAAACCTCTGTAATATCACTCCCTCTCTTATACTCTAGAACCCTAGGGAACGGATCTGCTCAATTTAAACCTCCCTTCTTGTTGTCACATTTCCTTCCCATATATCACAGGTTTTAACATCAAAATAATGCATCAAAGATTTCAAACCACACGCTCGCACAGATCACGTTGTCATCATTGTCATTATTGCAATGATGACTTTGTGTTGTTCCATAATGTCATATGTTACACTAATTCTCCATGTTAACAGTGTTGACCTTCTTACTATCACGTACACTTTGGTTGCCACATGCTTGATATTAGGGGGGTAAGAGTGTAATGCAATTCTTTTTTGTCTAAAACATTTTCTACATACCATTCTTCAATAGAAGTAGACTCTTCGTGCTTCTAAAACATGATCTATGTTCAAATTGACAAAGTCACAATCCTCTCCACCCATATTGAGATTGGGTGGAAGAGGATAGTCTCTTGGGCTCTCTAAACATTTTGCAAGCATTGAGGAATGTTGAGTGAGTGGTGTATAATGTAACGTTCTATGAGCACTTAGTAGTTGTGGATTATGACATATGTTAGAAGGATAAATAAATAAATCATACAATCTTCACAACATTAATTAGGAGTTTTAGGAATTTATGAAGTTATTTCAAGCATTTTATTGATGGTTTTGCTTCTAGAAGTTTGTGGTGATATTGTTAAGGATTCCATCACAATACATACTTCATAAATAATCTTGTATACTGCATGATTGCCTCCAAAAGATACATGGGGATGGTTTTTTACTAACTTTTTCCTTAAACATATACAGGTGAAATGCATTCCAAGCTTCCTATCATGCATTTTATTCCAGTGGTGAATTACAAACCGCCAATGGATGAGTTTCAATGCCCTTTATATAAGACTCATGTGAGGGCCGGTGTTCTTACAACAACTGGTGCTTCTTCTAATTACATCTTGAACCTTAGCCTTGCTATTGATCCTAAAACAATACCTGACTTTTGGGTGATCCAAGGTGTGGCCTCTCTTTGCCAAATAGTGTAATAATTACGGCTTCAATATTTTTTTGTCATATTGTCTTTGAGAATGATAGATGCGTGACTTGAGAAGATCCATGTACATTTGAGGGGCCCTCTCCAGTCCTCTACATGCATAAAAATTTATTTTTTACCTATGTTTGTTTTATAGTTGGTTGCATCAAATGTGACCTAATCTAAAATCAACACATTCATCAAGTGCACATTTTATGTCACTTAGATACATCAATATAATTGGAGATTTGGCTCAAATACCTACTCGACACAGGTGCCCTTGAATGCAAACACGTACTTACTATAGTGATCACCATTCATGCTTGCGTCCATGAGAGGCCAGCATTTCTATCTATCTATTTATCTATCTTGATCATCAACATCATGTATGACTATTGCTATTTTCTTAAAGATAATACAATAAGTATAATTTCAAACCTAGATAGGCAGGTAGATAGTTAGATGTTGTTTTTAAGACTTCATGATGACTTCTAAAAATTGTCAATGTTAGTTGTACTTTGAGCCCCATAGACCTTTAAGGTTAATCAAGTACACATTAGAGTCGCATGTAAAGTCCTCAAAGAGGGACCAAAACATGGGTTTGATCCTTCTATTAAGAGCTCATTAGCTTGTCATGTATAGGAGCTTATTCTAAAAGTGAAACTATTGGGACCTTCTCTTTCCACTCAAAAAACTTTGAGAGACTATCAGGATCTAAAATAAGGTATGTGCACAAGACTTGTTGTTTGTCCTAATCATGGATCAGCCTACGCAAGGCTACCTCGGCCCACCCATCCTAGTAGGACAACCTAGAAAGCCAGTTTTTAATAGCCCGGCACCAATCTTTGTGTATGCTAATTTAAGCATTAGAAAAACCTTGGGTGACTTTGTGTTAATTCTCACAAAGCATTGTCTTCATCATAACATCCTCCCCTGTTTGAGGGTATCCATGTACTTACACAGAAAAAAACTCTCCCAACTATCAATTTCATGAGTTGAAAATATGAGAATATTAATATTTATGTTGAATGACTACAACACCGATCCACATTTTAAGTTGTGGGCCAAGTTCCACACATACATTGGCTTCCGAACATAATGTGAAGACCAAATAGGCACTCTGGAATTCATATATATTATGTCAATAAAAATAAAATAAAAATAAAGCATTCATACCCCAAACGTTACAATTTTTTTAGAACATTACCACAGAAGCTGATAGTGTTATATTTCCATCCATAGCTAAGCCGGGAGTTGGAACCAAACAATGGTCATAGATACAGCCTGGTCTTACAAACATTCTAGCATAACACACATATCAATCTCATGTTACACCTAGTCCTGCATACGATGAAGACCCTTCTTAGCGATGTTGTGGATGAGAAAGATAAGGATTGACCAAAAATCCATGACTTTTAAGGACTTTGAGACCAATCCCCAACAAACCTCCTGGCAAATGCCATAAGCCTCACAATGGCCTTGCAACTTCTAGCTTACTATGGAGCTCACCATGCATTATCTTGAAGTCAATAATGTCTTGAAACCCATCGTGCTCATATAGGGTCATATGGTTGTGCTACCCATGTGAATCTCACAACCAACATCCTACCTTTTGCATGGAACCAAGTGTTTCTTCAATGACCTATTACTATACTGCGTGCAACTCATGATTGTGAGAACATGGGGCCACAAATAATAGGCCACACTTGTTTGTAATGCCTTATACATACATTTAGTTATTCAAGTACAAGGCTGCAAAGTCCATGATCCTACCAAAATCGGAACTTGTACTCACTTCACGACTCCTTCACAAATGCCCACTCGCTGGACGTTCCTTATGTGCACATGAACTGTGCTATGCCTCCACTTGGTTTTCCGTATCGTTTTGAAAACCATATAACATATGCTTCACATTTCCAAACCAGGTGCACCTACCTAGCCCAATCAGAGCTCTACAGCAATAAATTTCAATATGACCAACATAAATATATAGGAGTGTCTCGAAACCAACGTCAATTGCAACAGTTGGTTAAAATCAACCCCCAACATCAGTGCCCTTCATAGGGGTCTCCAACACCCATTTACTTGTACGGCGCATACCAATGTTGGATTAGTAAATAGGTGAAGGGAAGGGGTGCATAAAACCCCCACCAATGAGCTCTGCTTGGGGGGTGTCATAGATGTTATTGTTATCCAGGTTGTTAAGCTCAGCAAGCTTAGATACCCACTGTGCAAAGGGTTTAGGGTTTTTCCCACCCTCCCTCCCTCGCCACGTCTCTCTCCCACCCTTGGCCACTTT
Organism: Polytrichum commune; assembly: GCA_950295325.1. Taxonomy (NCBI): domain Eukaryota; kingdom Viridiplantae; phylum Streptophyta; class Polytrichopsida; order Polytrichales; family Polytrichaceae; genus Polytrichum; species Polytrichum commune. The sequence goes on from OX485809.1 coordinate 143,645, forward strand.
CTCTTCCTCGTCCTCCAATTCCAAACTTCCCTTCCTCCAGAACGCCCTAATCCAACAAGAATCCCCACTCAGCTGAGCTCACTCACACAGCTACCACCTATATATACCACTCGAAACATACTCCAAGCCAATTTTGTCTTAATTCACCTCATGTCCTTGGGTTTTGAAAGCATCGCATCAATATTCAATAGTGGTATTGAAGAACCTACCCAGCTGGTTTGCAGTTTCAAAATCTCACTGTCTGTCAGGTATTGAGACTTGATGTATAAGGTAGACAATTACTTCTAAGAAGCTTTTTGAATGTGCAATAAATCTTCAGGAAAAGACCCAATCAAATAGCAAATCTTGTACAAATTTAACAAACAAAAGAATGGGATTAAAGTGGCCCAACCTCAATTTGTGACAAAGTCAGAGAGGATGTGCGATCTTCATAACTGGTTATGTAGGTCTGCCTGATGTGGTTAGTGTTGAGCAGGTTGTAACCACTGGCTATTCAGCTCTCCCAACCAAAAAATCAACTAGAAATTCTCTTATTCCTTAGTGCTACGAGATTTTGTTTAAGGAGAACATCAAACCACTTTGCACCTAAAAGTAGGGGTTTGAATAGAACATATCTACCTTTTCACAAAATGAGAGAATCTTTGTTTACCCAAGTCATTCTTTGATCACTGCCACCTTAATACCATGTTAATACTAGTAGGTGAATACATAGTTATCAAGCTTGGACCTGCATGGTATCAATAGACCATGAAAGGGTTCAAAGACATAAATATCTTCGAATACTCATTCCCTATCATTATTAAAAAAAACGGAAGACCCTCATCATGTATACCCGCTTAGATTGAAAGTGCACAATACCAGTCGAACTGGGAAGTGAAGCTCCACGTCAGATTAGGATCAGGTCTAGCCTCTTGATATTCCAATCCAACTTTCATGCAGTAGCTCAAGTTTCTCTTGCGTACCAATTCCTTTGATGCCCATAAATCAACACAATCAGTGCTATAATCACTATAAAGGAGTGATAGTTGATGTGAGCACTAGTCATTGACATAACCTTCCATTCTCTAGTCAGTTTTAGAGAATGGAAGGTAAAGTGTACTATTAGTCATTGCATTGCAATATGATCCACTTCATTATCACTGCCTCAGTATCCAAGCTAATAACAATCAACTGGAAGGTGCAGAGCAATCACATGCATTAAATCATGGACACGTAAAATGAGATGCATTGTGGAGGCTCTATGCATAAAAAATTAGAGACATGATGGAAGGGCTGCCACATATAATATCACTTCCACACTTCTCAGTTCAACTGCCAACAAAATGATTGAACTGACCTGACCCTACAATCTGCAAAGCAGAGATGAGTTGCCCAGTCAAGAGAAATGTCTGGGAAACTTGTGGACTTGTGTTCCAATTGTGCTGCTCAGCAAATAGCTCAAGACCAGCTGATACAACAACCACTTAGGCACAAGAAAAGGCTATAAACAAACTTGCTCTCCTACCTATCATCCGGGCCTGAGAAAAAATCATGACATACCTTTGGCTACCAATTTTGAGGAGCCTACGTGCTTGTATTAGAGGAGTTGTGGGGACACCTCAGTGCAACAATGCTCACTTCCTCATTTCTATAAACCCACCTGGCTGTACACAGGAAGCGCCCAGAACTCGCAGGCCAAATTAATGCCATAGTAACAACTCATCCTCTCACACTTCTTGAATTGATTCATGTCATGTCCTGCCCATTGAGGTATTTCTATATTCCAGAATATCTTGCTTACCTCCCCTTGACCAATGAGCAGTAGGCAAAACTTAACCAATTTGCACCACGCTCATCTGTTCACGCCAAAAGGCAGCAGTCAACTTTCAAGAATTGTCAACACAGGTGACTCTCAGGACTGCTTGAGCTGTTGTAGCTGGAAGCCTGTTGAGACAGAACTCCTCCCAGGGATTTTGCTTCACCTCCATCTGTTCACCTACAGAGGTGTCTGAGAAAGTAGTCTTGGGGGGATTTTTGCGATATTCTGTTTGCAAGTAAACTAGAAGCTTACGAGCAGCCTCTCGAGCTTCCGGAAGCCTGTCATTCATTTGTGATGCTGCCATCTGTATAAGTGGTTCAAACCCAAACTGGGCAATGCCCTCGGAACCCTGATACACATTACCAACAGATTTAATATCCAGTTTTATTGTAAAAAACTAAAAGAAGATTCACAACAGATTCATAAAAGCATAATGTCCACCTGATGCATCCTTATGCAGACCACATCATATCAATAATAGAAACCAAATTCCATTACAAACCGCCAAAAGATACTCTGTCATGAGGACCTTACAAGGGTAAGTTAGCTACATACCAGCCTGGTTACTGAGTTGTACACACACATGGATGCCTTGGCTCGAACTCGCGGATTAATGTGTTTGACATATGGCTGTAACTTCTGCAATATAGGTACCCCAGAAATGCACATTGTCATTACTCCAAGAGCCCTCCCTGCTTCCTCACAGACGAAGCGCTTGTCCTGGGACGCCTTCAGAAGAAGTTGAAGTAGCTGTTAAACATGCTTCAAGGATGTCAGATTTCAGGAAGACACAAACTCCATGCATATTCCCACCTTCAGACTGTCTAAAAGTGTCAAGACACATCTAAACTTATCAACCACAGGATCCGGGGCTCTACTAATGGTGGAGTTCTAATCAAAAACAGCTTGCACTGCAATTGAGATGCTCTGATCTACAGATCTTCAGTAGATCTCACACATATCATGTCCTGACAAAGAGCACAAAGAATCAAGTTCAAACAATGAAGGCTTAGTAATGCTACAGGCTATGAACTAGACTAGCATTGATTAGGATAAAGGCCAGTACCAAAGGATCCAGTGAGTCAACAAGGCGATCTTGATAAGCCTTGAACATGTCCGCGGTTACCATTATGGCAGTCTTGCAAAGTGCACTGCGAGGATTCTTCAGAGATTTGATTACTAGAGCAACCACTTTGTCCCTGTCACATAAAGCCAATTTCAAATGGTATTCTCCAGACACCAATTTACCTGATCCAATCACCACAAAAGGGCCCCCCTGCCCACACTTGTCATTTCAGCAGATATGACATAAATTCCTATTCCAACCAGCACCAGCTACCACAGCACAACCCACAGAATCATTTGCAGCAGTGCTTAAGGTTGCCAATTTAAGCTCACAATGAGGGCAACAGCAACTCAGGATGGAAGATAGCAAGTTGCCGGACGTTGTTCAGCGCCTCCAAGACTTGTACCCAATCCTTCGAGTCCAGCCTCTCCAACAATGTCTACCCCAACAGAAAAAAAGAAAAAAACCACACAAAACAATTAGACTCGAACCACCACACAAGCCATCCAACTAGAGCCATGATGATGAGATTTTGATGATACAAAATCTTGCAATAAACCTGCGCTTAATGTACAAGGAAAAGCACCATGGCTCTTCAGCTATGGTGCTAGTACCATGATGCTAACAGGCTCTACACATAGAATTCTTTGTTGAAATGACTCAACCCCACGGGCAGAAAACCTCCCCAGGAGCTCGTCCAACAGTATCATCATCCACACTTCCAAGCTAGCTCCATTGCCACTAGCTTGGAGGTATGGCATGGCATGGACCCTACTACTAACCTGACCTTGTAAGTGCAAAACACAAGCCATCCAGGTAGAACCAGGCTGATGACATGTCAAGTGATGCTAAGATTTGCAACACACCTGCTTCTAATGTACAAGGAAAAAGCACCATAACTCTTCCGCTATGGCCCTGACAGGTTGTACAAATAGAAATTCGTGACTGGATTTAATACCACAGGCACAAAACCTCCCCAGGGGCTAGTCCAACAGTATCATTCAAAATGTCCATCACGAGGAGATTATGCCCTCACCCCGAAGTTTCTTAGGGTGAAACACACATTCAAGCAGATCCACCTCACTCAATAAAGATCATATGGTCAAACAGATCGTCTACAAAGTTCTAAATGATGTGCATAATCTCTCCCTGATGGAAATTACTTCACAAAATGGCTATTGGGCAGAACCATCTCGCTGCCACCCGCTGCTCCGCCAGATTCACCCAATGGCCATTAACCAGTACACAAGCACCATTGACGCTAGCTAAGAGGTGTGGCATGGACCCTACTACCCTGACCTTGGAAGAAAGAAACACAAGCCACCCAACTAGAGCCATGCTGATGACAATTCGGATGACACTAAGATTTGCAACAAACCTGCATCTAATGTACAAGAAATAGCACCATGACTCTGCCGCTACAGCGTTAACAGGTCGTACACATAAAAATTCATGTCGACATGACTGAATTTCAATCCACAGGCACAAGTATCGTCCACAAGCCACATTGCCACAAGATTGGAGGTGTGGCATGTGGCATGGATCCTACCCTGATGATGATATTTTTGTATGATGCTAAGATTAGTGACAAACCTGCGTCCATCATCCAAGAAAAACCACCACGATTGCTTCCGCTATGGGGCTAGCAAGTTGCATACATACAGATTCATGTTGAAGTGACTGAATTCCAATCCCGCAAATCACCAGTAGCTTTGAAATGTGGCACGGCATAAACCCTACTGCTGCTGCTGCTGCTACCACTCCTACCCGAACCTTGGAAGAGAGTGAGTAGGAAGAATGAGGGTTAAGAATGCTAACTTGCAAGTGAACGTCTATGTCGTTCATGTCTTTGAGGTCCTCCGAGGTAACATATTCAACCTCCGTGGAAGAAACAGGATCCGCTGGCGCTTCTACCGCAGCAGCAGCGGAGGACTTGGAGGGAGGGGTGGTGGACTCACATTGCCTCCTGCTGCTGGGAACACACATCATATTTTCGTCGCTGGTAGAGCCAGGCAAAACGACCATCATAGTGTTGTTGGGATTCCCTCCACTTAGCTTCCTCCGTCCCGAAAGTTGAGCCGCACACAGCGTACGCAGAGCTGTCTCTGTCTCTGACATGCAGGCAGCCCCGAATTTCACACCACAACCAGATCCTCTCTCTTCTTCTTCTTCTTCTTCTTCTTCTTCTTCTTCTTCTTCTTCTAACCCAAACTTCGAGGATGTACAAACCAACCTAGCTGCCTGGCTACAATGCTTAGGAGAATCTTCTCTTCTCTCCCCCGCCTGCAAAGCAAGGAACAACGAATGCCACAATGAATTTCAAATGCAGAGCACAAGCAGATCTAAAACACACACTTCAAATGCCATACCTACTTGCATACATACATGCACATGGATACATACATGCATGCATACACGCATACACGGGACCCTAGCTGTGCAGCAGCTCCCTTCACAAACCAAAGTTGCTCAGAACCCAACATCTGTGACACTTGAAACCCCTGTGTGTGTACTCAAAAAAGTTGGAAACCTCGCTCCCCCACAGGAACCTACGGCCAGGCAGCCACATTAACTCTAGAAACTTCCCGAGCACAGCAATCAACACCCAGCGAAAAAGTGTCCAGGCCAAAAGAAAAGAAAAAGGCAGCCATTAAGTTGGAGGTAGAGGTAGAGGCAGGCAAATGAATGAAGGGGCTGCATACACTCACTCAAGAGAGTGGAAGAAGAATGTGCAAGGTGAGAGTTAAAGGAGGAGATAGTAAGGGCGCCGACATCACACCTAAGCAAAGGCAGGCAGGAAGGGAAGGAAGCAAGTATGTTCTGTCTGTTGGCTGTTGGCTGGCTTGCTTGCTTGCGCTCTCTCTCGCTCTCGCTCTCGCTCTGTCTGTGTCTGTGTCTCTGTGTCTCTTTCCTGGCGCCCTAACGCAGCCTCCGAGCATTCAAACGATTTTGAACTTGGGCTAGAGGACTCATCTCCTGCCTGCCTTCCTTCCTTCCTTCCTTTTCCTTTTCCTTTCCCTTCCCCCTTCCCCCTTCCTTAACTTGTGCCGGCTCTTCCTCCGTCGTTCCTTTTCCTGCCTCCCTCCCTCCCTCCCTTCTTCTTTATTATTATGATGCCCATTTTTCAAGACGAATAAGTGCGCACACTCGGGCGGGCCTCTATTCGCGGAACCCCCCCCCCCCCCCCGCCGCTTGTTAGGGCCTTGTCGAGTGTAATGCCTTTCAAGAATTCCAAAATGTCACATCTACGACACAACCGATGGATTTGTAGAGGTTATGCACAAAAGTGCTTCCAAGTTCAATGGCGAGATATTATGTGGTGTAAGGTGCATGTCTAATGCACAACGAAATTCTCGGCATGATTTTACGAACTTCCTCTTGAGTCGTCTCCTTCCTTCCTTCCTCCCTCCTTGCCCTTCCCCTTCTTTAATTTTCTCTCGCGTCTCTCTCCCTCCCTCCCTCCTCCCTCCCTTCGTCGCTTTTATTATTATGTCCCCATTGTTCGAGAATAAGGGCACACTAGGGCGGACCCTTATTCATTCAAGGAAGCTCTTGTCCCTAGGGCATTATCAAGCATGAAGCCCCTCCGATCATTTCAAACCATTAGATCTATGAGGCAATCGACGGCTTTGTGGATATTACCCAAAAACTACATGTGTTTTCAACAATGAGACACTACGTGGTATAAGACGTCCGTTAATACACGGTGAGATTCTTGGCAGGGCTTCCGAACTTAATGTTGGGTCACCTCCTCCCTTCCTCATGTCCCTTTCCCTTCCTTTCCTTAACTCATGCCAGTTCTCTCTTTCCTTCCCTTCCTTGTTTTATTATTATGTCCTTATTTTCCCAATAATGAGGGCACGCTTTCATGTGTTATCGACAAAGTGAGCAAAAACCTCTAGAATAGACAAATTGGGACCCCCTTCACATGGAATTGTGTGTTTAAACTCCCTAAAAAACAAGAATTAGTGGCCAATATGGTAGTTAGGTAAGGGAAAGTTGAAGTTCTAGGAGAGGCACTTGATTGCCTTTCTCATATGGAATATGATAATTTACTTTTGTTTGAACATTAAAAAAAACATGAGTTCCATAAAGTTGTTGGTGTGGTGGACCCGAGATTGTCGTGTTTTACTCTAATTTTTTTCAATGTATTATCTTCGTAATCAAACATGGCTTAATGTTTTCATTGTTAGGGGATTCTTTGAAGTCTTAGAGTCAAGATTGATCTTTGAATTCGAGAGTCTAGAAAAAATAAGGAAAGAATCCCCTGACAATGAAAACGTTGACTTCATAAGAGATCAATGTGAAGACTCTTCTTCTTTTTGAGTTGTTGCATAGGCCTTACAAACGGTGTCAGTTTTCAAACCTAGAATAATGTGCATAATAATAGTACATATTCAATCTTATCGTAGCAAGTGTAAAGTTGTTCCTTCTTGGTAGCAAGCCTTGCCATATACAACTCAATTATAGATGTCCAAATTAGAGAAGTGATCTTGTAACCTTACAGAGGGGAGGATGGGGGGGGGGGGGCAAAGGGGAAGTTGGCATTCTACTAGAAAGCTAGGTGCACCCAAAAAATAAAGTCATAGTCAAACATAGTATTCATGAAAAATTTCGCATTCACATGTGATATTTCTTCTCTTCAAGGCCAACTCAATACCTAGTCTTGTGGAATGCACTTCAACTATGAGAAATTTGCATTTTGAGACTAATTTTTTATGGGCACCCATGGTACAAGTTCAGAGAGTAAAGAAAAAAAGTTATTTTATATCATGAATGTTATGTTTTGATTGGTATCAAGAGTGTTTGAAGTAACAATGAAGAACATAACATTCATGATATAAAATGACTTCCTCCCTTGTTATTACTCCCACATGCTACTAGCATTTTGTAAATACATCCAGATGTGGTTGGCAAAAACTACCTCTAAAGGCCAATTCACGTCGACCTTCCTTGTATTCAAGAAAACGACATTTTTATTATTTCTTTGTGTCATGTGACATTTTCACAAATACCATGTTGTCAATGTTTCTAAGTAAGTTTTATTAGAAAGAGTGGATTAAATAGGGTATTGAATTATTTTAATATATCATACATACATTAGACATACTCCAATGATAGTACGCCAAGAATTCCATGAACATGCACATCACTTCATGAATCTCCTAAAAACAACCCTTAATTTGAAGTGTCTCATATTTGTACAAAGGAATACCCCGCCACCACTCTCCCCCTTGTGAGAAAGAAAAACAATTGCCATGCATATTGTTCAAAGGTTGCGGTGTGATGTTATTCAAGGACCTTAATTGCAATACCACTATGGAGATTGACCTCAAATCGTTGTTGTATAAATAAGTATTAGTGGGCTTTGGCATTTCACGTTTTTTTTATTTTTAAAATGATCGCAATTACATAATTACGTGTTCCTCTTAATGCAGAAGTTGTGCATACTACGAGCACAACACCACACAAACAAAAAGTTCATTATAGTGTGCTACTACGGAACAATTAAACACATAAGCCTCATGAATATCTTCTCGAGAGACTGAAGTTTGCTCCACATTGAAAACAAGATTAGTGCTAAAGCCAAATTTGCACTTTGCACAAGTTGATAGCACTTTACACATGCTTTAGACTATTTACAAATGCACTCCTCGTGGAATAATTGCCAACAACTATTAAGTTTTGCAATTTCATAGTACAAAGATCATGGAGACATCCAACATATTGCACATATGCACACAACCCCCTATTTTGTGAAGGGCACCACTTGTCTCTAAAATCAAACTCTTGTCACAACAAAACTCTGCATCAAATGTATAAACGTGGAGCAAACATCTTTGCCTCAAGATGAAGTTGATTCGAAACCTATACAATGTTTGTTCCATGTTTGGTTTATGATGCTCGGTACACTCATTTTTCATGTATTTTCTAACATCCCAAATTGTGTATATACCAAATGCTTGATATTGTAATTTGAAACTCAGTAGATGGTATCAACGACATGATTGTTGATTATTGCATTATGTATTAAGTTTCAACATTCTATACATACAAATAAATATATAAATATATATGAAAAAATAGGAATTCATTTCAAGGTCTATTACCCACATCAAAACCTCCCTTTCAAGGAGAGTTTAAGTGACTTAAATGGTCATGTGTAAAGAATACACAAAGGATGGTGAACATATGTATAAAAATGATATGAATAAATTAGGAAACTTTATGGTGAACTATGTAACTAGGTGATGAATTAATAATGTGCAAAACCTTATTATTCTACCACTTTGCGAAATAGTAAGTTCACTTTAGGATTGTGTTGATTATGAAGATGATAGAATTTTGTATATATATTCCGCTACATGAAGAGTTGTAGAATAAACACGGATCAAGCACTACATTTCTCAATATCAACTTCTTCTTGATGCAAAGATGTTTGCTCCACTTTGAGTACCTACTTCACTTGTACACCATACGGTTTCAAAGCATGAATATCATTGGATTTACTTTGCAAGTTGGGCAAGTGAATTATACTTTGAACCATTTAATAATGCACACAGCAAGAAGAAAATGGCTGCACCTCTTAAGTTTTTCAGTTCCATGATGCTCATCTTAGAGGCTAATCACACATGAGGAATGGTTTTGAGATGTATGATCCAATAGTCGGAAATGTCAATGAAGTTGGAAGTGCCTAGATTAGGCCACATCCACTAGTTATTAATGGGCCATTATTTTCTACCTATTTGTCTATTAGTCCACAATTTCGTGCAACACAATTTCATAATATCACTCAACCTTCATAGGCAATTTTGTGGGGCCCTACATCTTGAAGGTGTTGTGCTTGAAAACATGTGACAAAGCCTATATTTCATGTTAGCAAAGTTTGTCTAAACATGTTTCAATAACTCATCCAATTGGCCTTCAATTCACCATTGTCCTCAAAAAGATATATTAAATCCCATGAGTGGATACAATGTTGAGAACATTCAAGTAAAGAGAGCTTCTTCTCTTTCCCTAAATCTTAGTTGAATCCACTTTGACTATAGAATAGAAGTGCAGAGTCATAATCTTGACCCAAATCTCAAGTGGATGAAAGTTGCATAGGCTTCACCTGGGTTAGGATGAGAAGAAGCTTCATAGGCTAAGTGGTGTTGAGTTATGTGATAATGCAATACAAATCTCTCTTGCCTTGTTGGGCCTCCCCACTGTGTTAACAATTGAGCCTGTGATGGTCAATACAGTTTGAGCAAAGTCAAATCTCATCTCACAAAGTTTAGTGTCCATTCTTAAATACAAGCCTTTACATGTACCACTCAAATATGGTGTCCAATCCAGGAGAGTGACCACATAAGGCCGACTCGCATTAAATACCCAGCATTAACTTCTGTTTATTAAGAAACATATAATTATTAAGAGAAACATTGTTTAGTGTGGGTTTGCACTTTTTACCCCACACTATTTGGAAACTCAGTTTCAGTCGGCCTTGATGTCCTGTTGACAAAGGAGCAGCAACTGGACATGTTTCCTGTCAGTGCCAATGGGTGCAGACTTAAACATTAGTCTAATAAGAAAGGAGCAAGTTGGTTAAAAAAAAGATTGAAATGTTGTGTTAACCTCAGATCCAGTATATCCGTACATAACATGTGAAGAACAGAAGATACAATGACATACAATTCGACAACACCCATGATTGACCTACTTTTCATGTCCAGACCCTCAACAAACTAACTACCTTGAAGATCAGCTCCTCCAACACCTAATTTTCTGAAGCACAAAGAATCCACCCCAATAAATTCCACTCCGTGTGTGCAGAATAAGGTGGACTTGTACAGGGGACTCCTGTCTATTCCTGAAGCAGGGTGCTCCTCAGTTCCATGCCTAACAGGAAGCTACAGTTACTGCTGTTGAGTTAATCAAACCAGATCAGTCACCTCCAACAGCTTCTTCAGCAGGTTGCTCAGCATCCTCCTTGCTTTCCTCCTCTGTGACTTTGGAGGTGTCCTGCTCTTCCTCTTCCTTGTCATCATTACCAGTCTCTACAGCACCTTCGTCCTGTTCGGGGGAATCCGGTTCCTCCTCTGTCAATTTGCTGATTTCTTCTCTAATAAGTCTCTTTACATGTGACTTTTGCTCAACCAGTGTCACTTGGAAGATTGTTTCTGCGAGAACAAATTGGTGATCAGCTCATGCAATTCATGGTAACATGCCTTGTTCCTTTAACCTAAACCTCCACCTGCTACAGATGTTCACACATGGAAAGTTTGACTTCATGAATGGAGATAACTCATGTAAGCACTCACAAATCTAGCAATTGCAACAAATAAAGTGGACATTGTGATCCAGCTTCTTACCCAGTTGAGACACAACATCTGTGAATGTGACCTGTACATCACCAACATCACCAAACATCTCATAGTGAGGATACACATGTAGGATAGTGAACCTCAAGCCATGTTTATCTATTCAACAACTGGATGTCTTGTCTGCCTAAATAGCCTCATTCTAATGTACAATCTGAAATCATATTTCATGAAAATTCCAAAGCAGCCAGAGCAGAATAAACGACCTAAAGTTCTAAGACACTCACTTTACTGAAGTCTGAAACTTTGAGAAGATCACGGATCTTTTCCTGCAACTCTTCATCTGAAGGAATTTTGTTGGCCTTCTGTTTGCTTCCCTTTCCTTTAGACTTTGTCCCTGTGTCTGTAACAAACCATTCTTTTAGGTACTGCAGCTAGTACAGATGAACCCACAATTTGAAGGGACCCACTCTGTAGACTATCTCCATTCCAGAAATTGTATATCTGTGTTGGCATTCAAGTTTATTACAGAGGCCGCTTCTAAGTTAATGTGACAGATCATTATGCAATGTTGTTCTCTAAGCATGTTGGTGAATCCTTTTTCAACTATATCCACCTAAAAACTAAAACAAACCCTTTATTGCCAAGGTTTTGAACTGCAGCTACATGTTCCCAGATAGGGTTTTGATATAAAATTGGTAGCCACAGTTACTGGTCACAAAACACATTTCTGAGATTAATACATGGAACTTGATGAACCCAGTCTCTACAAGGACTGATAGGAGTGCAACCATCATTACATTGTCTCTAAAGCTTCATACCTCAGGATTACTCCTGATGCAGGGTAGGATAGGGGCGTAGCCCTATGGAATTGAATCATATTACATCGCACAAGTAAGGTAATATAAAACAATGAGTACAAGAAGGTAATATAAAACAAGGAATCAGGCATGCTCTTTCAACAGTTGAACTGTAAATGGTTGGTACCTTTCTCTTTTGTTGCAGGAGTGCTCTTCTTTGGAGTCGCTTTCTTCACCTTAGTGGAATCCTTTTTCCCAGAGTCCTCTAATGACTTCTTTGGTCTGCCAGGCCCTTTCTTTGCAGGGGTGACTTTGGGTTCTTCCTCATGAGACTTTTTCTTTGAGTAGACCTTGTCCACTGGCTTTGATGGTGATTTCATAGGGGTGTCTTGACTAGCCATCTTGGCTTTCTTCCTTGAAGGTGCAGATTCCTCCTCATCATCATATCCTTCCACTTCCTCAGCAGGCTCCTCACTTTCTTGCTGAACCAATAGAGGAACACATTCAGCAAATGCAGACTGAAAGAGGTCTGCAACAATGAAATTGCATCCAGAGACATGGTAGGCAGAAAGTACACAAAAAGATGTTGAAATGGAACAACAACAAGAGCATCAACACTCTTCGAACTAAGCGATGGCTGTTACTCTTCTAAGAACTTCAACCAGTAGGCACCATTTTCCAAGAATAAGTTACATGTATTGAGTCAACCTTTGAGCTTTTCTTTCCACTTCTCTTGGTGGGCTTCTTCTCTTCTTCTCCTGACTCCTCTTCTTGGTCTGTATCGTCCTTGAAAGTAAGACGCTTCTGCTCTATCTCCTCTTCTAGAGATTCATTGTCACTATCTTTCCCTGACTCATCACTGGCACCATCTTCAGTCTTCTTCCGCTCCCGTTTTCTGCTGCTCTTCCCTTCAACTCTTTGGATCTGTTTGCCCACAAATAGCCAGCACATGTAAAATTTCATGTCAAATAGTCTATGACATCCATTACAGATAATGACGATCTGCTTTTGCATCCACACATTGGATCAGGACATTCCTAGAACTTAAACTCATGCAGGTTCCAAGTCACACATGGCAAGAACTATCACTTTGTCATTACTATAGTAAATCTTGCTACTAGCGGACAATGTAGAGCTGGGACTGAACTCCCAAATGCCCTTTAGTAAGAAATTTAATTATCCATGAAGAGAACCAATTCTTAAATGTTGATGACAGCTGCAAGACTGAAGGACCTTGAGAAGATATCCGCATCCTCAGAGGTAAAATCTTGCTATAGAGGAGCTTAATAAAGCTTAAAACATTTAGGCCATAGTTGGATAGTTCCACTTCACCAAAGAACAAATTACACATTAGTTGCACTACAAAAATACCAACAAACAAGTTTCGTAGACTACAACATGAATGCGACATACCTTGGGTCTTCCTGGTTTGTTTCCTGACGAGGATGACCTCTTCCCAGAACTCTTCCGCTCCTGATTTTAAGACACTATCTTTAGATTAGTAAGAGAGGACATGTAACTCTACCTAGAACCAAGTTAAAAGGAACTTCAAAAGAGTCCACATGTCCTTTGCAAAGCAGCGTGCAACACAAAATGTGGAATATAAAATTGTAAACTATCACGACTATTGATGCTGTAGAGTAGTAATACACAAAGGCACTCACTTCAATGTTCTCAACACCTCCATAAAAGGAAAAAAACTAAGAAAATTCCAGGAATGACCATCAAGACAACTGCGACCCTTTGTATTTAGTGGTTAGTTGTGAAGTAGATTTACACTCTGGATTCTGTGAGATTCAAAATCACTGACTGGAAGCAGCACTGCAGACCCAGCCAGTGTTCTTAGCAAGGCATAGAAGACATCAATAACATCTTGGTTCACTCATATTTTTGGCAAAGAAGATGTAGGGATAATTGCCATTCTCACCAGTTCCTTCTGTTCCAATAAGACCTCCGTGGTCTTGTGAGGCTTTTCAAGAAACTCTAGCACTTTCGCTACAAGTTCTTCCTGCAGATTGAACATTGTTGCAAAACTCATGAGCTTAAGTTAAAGATGAAGTTGCCTGCATATCCAATCATATCTCTAAGAAGGAAAAAGGTATCCAGGCTTCCATAACCACCAGAAACTTTGATACTTCCAGGTGCTGCTTAATCAAGACATGTGATGGATTGAAAAAAAGAACCCAGGAATTCATTGCAAGAACTCAAGAACTGAAGGGAACAGAATGATCTGCCCTAACATCCTAGTTCAAGCTACCATAGAGAAACACTGGTTTGTTCCCTACACTCAGCAACTTCCTTTGCAATGCTAGAATGATTCTAACCATAACTTCCAAGGTGTTGGAGAAGATAGGGATACAGAAGAATTGCACAAGTAAAATGTAGGCAGCAAGCCATAGGCTCTCAGCCTCTGGCTGGCACATTTGGCTACCTTCTAGCTGAATCTGAGATATTAACAGCACAACTTTTTTCGAAGTAATTAGTGGTGAATAAAAGAGTGGAACCATTGACACACAGAATAAGAAAGTAGTTGGAATGCAACCTTTTTAACAGTCCTCGACATGTGAATGTCCAACACATCTACAAGTGAAACTAAACCCTCCTTGGTGTACCGCTCCAGCTTCTCTCTCACTCTTGCTCTTTCCTTCTCCTGTGAAAAGCAAACATTGCAAGAGAATCACTACCTGCCAGAATGTAGAACTATAAAAGACACTGCTCATTCTAAAATCTCCAAGCCAGAGTGGCAGATGTGCATCAAAATTGTGGAAGCCTTAAATTCATTGTTTCTAAGGTTTTTACTTCCTCTCAGTCTTTTATGGTCTTCCCACTTGAATTCAACTTTATTATAAAGGAATCAAACCTTTATTAAAAAGTGGCAACATGATGTCAAAAGATTGTACGGGAGACTGCAAATATGACTTAAGGATCAAACTGAAGAAGATAGATATAGTCCATGCACACATTACCTGATTTTCACTCCAAACATATCCTGAAAATTGCAGAATGTGGTGCTTCAACACTGTAGCCTGGACAACAGACAACTGTTAAGAAATGGCAAGGGGAGAGAATTTGAATTTGAATGTACAGGTGGTAGGACTTTATCAGGCAAACTCCACTGCAGGTCTCTTCATGTATAATTATGACAGTGTTGGTGACCCTGGTTGGTCCAGAAGTGCATGAAAATGCACTGTCCAGAGAACTACTGCACTAATTTTGCCACCATTAATAAAGAACCAGTACTGATAGACCCTAATTAAAGCTGTGAAACCAAAAAGATAAAAGAGGTAATACCACTATGGACCCATCATTTGGTTACACAACCTGTTGGTATGGCGAGTGCAATAGCATGCTCACACCCACAGGCATTCAGCAATGTGATACTCTTTAAAAGTCAATTATATCCTTATCTCAAGCCATTACAACAATGGACCAATTTTGGCACTTGCCTCCCTCGCACAGACCTATTTTAAAAACCTCAAGTCAGTTGATCATTTTTATCAGGCGAGTATCTTCCTTTATGTCTGACACATTTCCAGTTTAGAGCGTTGCTTCGTTGCACCTCCCAGATTTAGAAGGCAACAAAATACAAATCTTTGAATTACTTAAGGTGGACTATGCCTACGAAGTTTGAAGCAGCCAAAGGATGGAATCAGTCAAAGAACACACAGCGCAGACAGTTTCATCTTGTCTTAAACATGAACTGCAAGGTAAGACAAATATCACAACATGCAAGTCCCTGAATTTCCTGCAAATTTACTAATGTGCCCTAAAACTTCTAAAGAAAAAGAATTCCTAGTCTCACTCACCTTCCCTCGCTTGTTGAAACAAAGGGAGTGCAGCATGCCCAGAACCTCATCATGCTTGGAGATTTTACTCAGCTTGTACACAACTGCAAAGAGAGAAAAATATCATGACATTAGCACAACTTTGCCAAAAATGCATCAACTGCTTGAAGCCTGCCTCTCATCAAAAACATGGTTAAAAGACACCCTAGAAAACGGAACAGCAGAAAATCAGCAGGTAACCCACAGGTTCCCGACCTTCACATTGGACCAGCTACGTACCGTGTGCTAGACTAGTTATATACTGCACCTGCCTACACACATTTACATGAGAAATGACTGCAAGAGCAAAAGTGGTCTTGTGAGGGACCAAACACACCAGTAATCACTCTTGCTTTGACCTCTCATCCAACCTTATTCCAGGCAGTTTCTGGACATCCTGAAATTCATAACCTACGAGGAAGGGAAAGCAGTCAGAAGAGGACCCCTTTTAACAAAACAACAGAGATGTTGGGTGCAATATTCCAAACGGATAACCAATGACTATGTGACTTACCATTTGGTATGTCCTTGAGCAGTGTCCCATCACCCTGAACAGAAGAAAAAAAGTCAAGTCGTAACAGTTAGATTCAACACAGTATAGAACAACTTTAGAGCTTCTGCCCAGAAGCACCAACCACCTATTGACTGAATCGGGAGACTATCTTTAGTGTGTTCTGTCCCAAGCAAGCAAAACACAAGACGCTAGTAGGTAACCCAACTTCACTCCAAAAAATCCATGGAGACAAAATCCATCAAAAAACATGCAAGTAAGAAATCCACAACCAGGATTAGTTCACCCTGTTCTTGATATCTTATCCCGCTCAGAAGCAAGTCGCCTGTCCACATTGTCACAATTTATTTAAACAATCTGCAACTTTTTTTTGCAACCTGGTAATATCAAAGTGTCCTCTTGGAGATTTGCCACTATTTTTTGAACACAAAATTTTTAAGGGCTATGGGGAAAGTACAAAAAACCCTCCTTTTTTTTTGAGGGCTATCAGGGAAGTACAGAAAACCCTATTTTTCACAATTCTGCGTTCAGATGCAAACAATGGAATGTAGACAACCAGAACTCCAGGGGAAAGTGTTCTAATAGTCACAAAGTTTTATTTCTCATCTTAAGGAGGACGAAGGGAAACAGAACAGAAAATGGAGAAGACATGGATACAAGCCATTGAACAACCAGTCAAGACTATGGTTTGGGTGGACTATCACCAATCCAAGTACCACCATGAACAAACACAAGGGGCATGGTCAGGTCCTAGAACCTTCGCTTTGTTGGATCAAACACCCTGAGGGCCCACCCCACAGACCTGTAATTGACATGGGATAGTAGCCAGCAACAGTCTTAGCTAAGATTATTGCACCAGAGTGTACAATGACGCGACAAGGTAAACGATAAGTGTCAAACATTCTCTCACATGAATGAAACTAAAAGGACAAAAAAATTCAGAGGAAACAAGGTGTATGAGCTACACAAAGGAGTGAACATCTCAGAGCTCTCTATGGATGCTCGAAATTGCTTTAGCACTAGAAACCTGTAAATGAACAGTGAAAAACCACAAACTCCAGACAAACCCCAACTCTTCAACCTCTTGCCCGGCTAAGAAGTTGGGCGTCTACATTACTTATCACCAGTGTATCACTGGAGTGACAGTAGCAGGAAAATTGAAAAGAAAATGGCTCCTGAAATACCCAAACATAATGTGGTTTATAACGAGAGTTGCAGAAATGGGGAGAATACGATAATATTAATTCTGCTTTCAACTTCTAACAGAGAGAAGAAAAACGAGAATCCAGGCAAGAGAACTACATACTTTGAGGACCACTTGACCAGCCTGGCAGATAGATCCCCAGCAGAAACTTTCTGCTTCCAGAGACCAAAAAATCAAAATTTGAGCTCTATTATGGAGTTCTTGAAGCGACCAAGATTCTCCTGGAAGGTCAAAATGGACCCAAAAAAAAACCAAAAAAAAAAAAACACTCCCCAGCACGTAAAGAAAATTACCCGGGAACTCACAAAAACCACAACCTATTCACTCCGACATATAAAATTAAAATTAAATGAACCAATATTTCCATCCATCCATCACCACTGCCAAAACTTGTAAAGGATACTACTTTGTCAAAAACAGTAGGAGGTGAATGGCTTCAGTCCATCAAGTCGCTATAAGCCTCTATCTCCGCCACTCTAGGTAATTAGCCGGTTTGACACCATCTTGATGTACATTTAATTCCATAGGCCTTTTAACTTCCCAGACTTTAAAATCGATTTCATTTCATTGCACCCTCTCCTGGGATTAGACTAAGTAAAGTGAGGTTGATGGATTCCAGAAAAATGTAGGGAAGAAAGGGAGGAAGGAAGGGGAGGGTACTATACTATTTATTGCCACCAACTACACATCCCAAATTCTCTGATGAAGGACTCGTCATGCATATGTAAGTAACCCTTAGGCAAGCAATGTGTGACCTTGAACCCTCCTCACGGGCAAATTCTAGGGCTAAATAGATAGATAGATAGAATGTGGCCTCTCCATTTTCCTACCCTACCACCGCCAGAGGAGAGGGTACCCCGGGGAATAAAATAAGTATCCACACAACAGCAAAACCACGGGGCTCTTTCCTTCTTCCCTTGCAGCTAGTAGATCACCTATTACCTGCTTTATCTGCAATTCCTTGTTTTTGTCTTTGTCAGTCGAGGCGATGAACCTCTCAATGTGCTTCCGCTCCCTCGTCGGCCTGTCCGCTGCATACGACGGCACTTCTTTCGCTTCTTTCTTTGCCCTACTACCTCCCTCTTTGCGTGGCGTCGTCATCTTCGGCTCTTTCTTCTCTTTCACTACCTCTACCTCCTCCGGTTTCACTTTCTTCGGCCTCCCTGGCCGCTTCTTCGTTGGCTTCCCTTCGTCCACCGGAACAGAAGCCTTCCCCTCCTTTTCCTTCTGCTCTGCCTCTTCTTCCTGCTCCACCACCGCTCCCTCTACCTCCTCCTGTACACCTTCCTGTATACCGCCATCCTCTTGCTCCTCCACCGTGCCTTCCTCCTCGTCGGCCTCCGCTACTGCTGCTGTTGCTGTTACCAACCCCCCCTTCTCCTTCTTCTTCCCTCCTTCACCTACTGCCTTTGCCTGCTTCTTCTCCTTCCTCTCCCCCTTTCCTTTCCCCTCCTCTTCTTCCTCCTGCTCTTCCTCGGCGGCCGCCATGTCGACGTCGTCCTGCTCTACAGTCGTGTCCTGCTCTACCGCGGCATTTTCTTCCCGCACCTCAGCCGCCGTGCCATTCTGCGGCGCCTCGGGGTGCATCGCCGTGTCTGCCATGGAGCGCCAGGCTCCTAAACCCGCCCAGCAGCAACAGCAGCACCCTCCTTCGGACGACAACAACAACACCACCACCACCACCAACGCAAGAGGGAAAAAGAGAGAAACAAAGCGCAAAGCGCAACAAAAGCCAAGCCCAGGCAACGGAAGGAAGGAAGGAAGGAAGGAAAAGGGCAGTCAAGCGCGCTCGCTCTCTCTCTCTCCCTCTCTCTCTCTCTCTCTCCCCCCCCCTCTCTCTCTCTCTCTCTCTCACTCTGTGCGCCTGTGCCACTGTGCCAAGTTAAGAAAGCTTAGTCTTAGAGCTGTTGTTGTTGTTGTGGTGAGTGTTAAGTGGGCCTCTCTCTCTCTCTCTCTCTCTCTGCTTTTCTCTCCTCCCCTTTTTCTCTCTCTTGCCTCCTTGCAGAAAGCGAGGGAATGGGAGAGAGGCTTGTTGGGGGGAAACCCAAATGCCTCCCTTTCCCTCCCTCTCTCCCCCTCCCTATCGCATTCCCTGCTTATTTATGCGGGATAGGTACTGGTGACCTAGGTACCACTCGCCCTTTCTAGCCCCCTAGCTGAGGCACCCTACACCCTACTACCTTCCCAGCCCTCCTTATTATGACATAAGACTCAGTTGTGCTGCCTATATTTGCCCCTTCCTGCTCCTTTATTCCCCCACCCCCCCCCCCTCCCTCACACCCGTAACGGGTGCCAGGGCGGAATCTCCGTGACGTGGCACCCCCCCACTGGCTGCGAACCCCAGCAACCCACCCATGGATGTTTGCTTCTGTGTTATGTCTTAACCCTTATTACGAAGCAACTCCTAAGCCAGCCAGCCAGCTGACTGACTTCCTTACCTCATGAGCCCTCGCCTCAACCCCTACTCTCTCTCTCTCACTTAACTGTGAGTACCAAACATGATAAAAGAATGATATGAAGACTTGATGATCGCTCCTCCACAGGCCCTTCTTATAAGTCGGCACCTATGTCCCGGGAGAACCGGCAGTTAGTTATAGATAAACCGGTTGAGTTTGAGAAATAACCGGTTGAAATGGGAGAGTTCAGGAGAATCACCGGTCAAAATGGGGGAATCTATTGAAGAATATACCTCCAATGAATGAAAGCAGCAGCAACCGGAAGATGTCAACATGTAACCGGCTTGATATAGAATCACAAGGATCTTGACTGACTATGCTGCCCGAAAAACTTCCCGGGCACTGGTTGGCACCCAAGCAGGTCGCGTATTATTATTATTATTATTATTATTATTATTATTGGTTGTGACTTGTGCTATGTATGTTTGGGTGTTGTGAGTCTTCAAGTGCTCTTTGGACTAGTAGTAACCGGGTGGAAGGAGGAATCTCGATGACGTGGCAGCTGCCTAGTGGCTATGAAGGAGACGGAGGGTCCTAAGTTGGAACCCAATACTAATAAGCTAGCTCCCGAGTCCCAGCCCTCACTTGAACTCGAGTAAATAACCAAGAACCGGGGAAATTTGATATGGAAACCTGATGATGTCTCTATGAAATGGAATGAACTTGACCTAATTTTAAAGTTGATGGTGTCGAACATACTAACTCTTTAGGGTAGCGGAGTGCGGTAATGTGTGTGAGATAGAGGCTAATATCAACTCGATGGGTCTAATGGGAACAAATATCTAAAGCTTCCTAGTACAACATTCTCAAATAGTAAAGGGAGTCTATCTATAATGAAGCCGTAGAGGGGAGACTCCAACACAAAGCGTGCCTTGTTTTCAAATGCATTGTGAGAGCAAAAGTGAAATAATTGGTTGTCTCTAGGGATCGGGATAATCGACCACTGCCCAGTGTCAACGCCAATTCTCTAGAGACACTCGGTTCTCACCCTTGTAGGAGCTTACTTATGTTATCGTGGTGTGAGACATCGAAACCCATTTGTGATCCCTAGAACTCGGTATATTCTTCAAGTGTTCCTCTCACTAGTAATGGGTATGAGGAGGAATCTCAGTGACGTGGCAACTTCATGGTGGATGTGAAGAGGATGGATGGATGGTTCTATAGACTACATGCTCACTTGAAGCAACTTGCATATATTATTGTAGCACAAGACACAATTGTTGTGATACCTATATTTGTGTGTTTAAGAGTCTTAAATTGTTTCTCGGACTAGTAACATGTGTGACAAGCAATCTATATGACGTGGTAGCTTCTTAGTCGCTATGAAGAGGACGGGTGGTTGGTTCTAACCAATGTTGGCATGGTACTATTTTGTTACTTTTTTTAATCCTATAATCAACATGATGTAGAAAGATACTGACCCAAATAATAACTCGGGTATACAAAGGATTCTCTCTTCCCTTGATATATCCATTAAATTTCAATATTTGACTGCCATTACAAGTTGGATATCCAAAGATAGGTTTTGGGATAACATCGTGTAGCCACTCAGGTTATCAATATCATGCATTCACCTATATACCAGATAAACATCGGTTTTAACCCACACCAATAAATGGGGAGAAGCGACCGCTAGTTCCATACAAACCCGTTGAAGTTGAAGGCTTCCGGGAAAGTATCGATCATAGTAGAGGTATCTATGGAATATCCCTTGAATTAGTAAAGGGAAAAAAACGAGATATCACAACATGCGACCGGTTGGACTTGGGAACACGATGATTTTGACCGACGATGCCCAAAATCCTCCATGGACACTGTCCCACACCGTGCTTTGAACTGGTGGGGTGCAATGGTTATTAAAAACCAGGGGAAAAACTGATATTTCCGCCTCTCAAGCAACTTCCCTATTATTATTATTATCATTATTATTATTATTGTGACATGAGAGGCTTGGCAGTTGTGCCACCTATATTTATCTCTTTTGTTTATGCTTAAGCGTTCCTCACAGAAGTGACCAGAGTAGGGAGGAATCTAGATCACGTGGCGCCTTCCTACTGGCTGTGACCATGGTTCAAACCCGCACTAATTGAGCCAGCTCCCTCACACCAACTGCTGTAAAGGTACACTAATTCTAGTGTCACCAATTCTAGTGGAATGACATTTAGTGTCACCGATTCTAATTGCCTTCCTCAATACTAATTGTGAACCGCGGGATCGTGTCTCCAACACTATTTGTCATTCCTTGGGATTCTTAAATTTAAAATTAAAATTAAAATTGGGGGGGGGGATCATAAGTATAGTGTTGCAATTACTATCACTTACCGAGTGATATTTCCTCCGAATTTCAATCATCTGTGACAATATTTCCATCACGAGTTGTTGACAAGAGAAGGCAAGGTTTTGACAGATGGATGAACTCATCCATCATCATCCATGACAATATTTGCTCACTTATTCATGAGAAGTGTCATCCGAAAGGTTACCATAGTGACATAAAATACCCCGTATGACACTAAACATCGTATTTAGTGTAGTAAAAAAAACAGTAAAAAAAACTTATACGAAAGTTTGGTCAATTACTCGCTAATTAAGCTCGATTGTACATTAAGTTCCTCGTCGCACCAGTTATTTTATGCAGCATGTGTATTGCTAGTGGTGATTTTTCACAAGGTCCCTAACATGTCTAGGGACATGTTCATAAAAAAAAAACATTTTCAGTGGACATGTTCTTAGAAAATGAACCGGTTTTGGGACGTGTCAAATTCACTTTGGGCGGGTTCTAAAAATAACATTTTTTAATTTAAAAAAATCAAAAAAAATTGTACAAATATCAATTACATTATGTCATATATGACATGTGAATATAAGCATAATGCAATTAAACCACTAATACCCAATCAAAATATCAATCTTGAAGTGCTTGATTCACGTGTATAATTCATCAACCACAAAATTTATAACCTTTTTAACATAATGTCAAAGATTATAATTGAAGGTAAACTTAGTAATTGAATATGAATTAGTATATATAAACATGTTCAAAAATTTAAAAACAAAGAGCTACTTACCCTTCAAAGAAGTGGATGAATTCTCCTATCCTTCATGTTTCTCCAAACAAGCATCACTGCATTCCAATTGCATTCACTTGAATTTTTAAATTGCAAACACTAGGATCTCAACTCACTTAACTTACTTAGCTGGCACGGTTGATGAGTCCTATTGGAGCTGCTTCAAGTTCATATATCCTCATCATTGATTAGTGTGTTGCTTGAGTCACCGGAGTGCCATTTGTTTTTTGGGGGTGAAACAACCAGGGGAAAGGATGAACTTAAAGACCAGATCAGAAAGTGCAACTTAGGAAGAAAGAGAGGAAAGGAAACGGCACTCATCACCGCAGCCGGTTCAAACCGTGACAGGGAAAGAAGAATTGGAAGATATGATCGGTATCTTCGGAAGCAGATACAATCCAAGATAAAAGGATGAAGGAGACAACAAGTTGCTATGAAGGATCTGAGTATGTTTCTCTGAACTAGTCTATGTGGACGAAATGGGGCAGGTGGTAGCTAAAATAGATAAAGCAGAATTGAAGGAAGATACTATTGTTTCCAAGTGCAACCAATCACATGCCGACATCTTTCGGGTTATCTTTATCAATTTGTTTTTTCCTTTAAGCTTTTCATGGACGGGTTGGTTTAGAAATTACCGGTTTTGGGACGGGTTGTTTTTTCTTTAACCTTTCCATGGATGGGTTGGTTTTGAAATTACCGGTTTTGGGACGGGTTGCAAATTTTTTTGCCTTTCAATTTGAGGTTTTTGGACGTGGACGGGTAAAAACTTTGTGAAAAAGCACCCCTGTGTATTGCGACTCACTCACTCTAGACTCACTCACTCAAGGAGTTAAGCTGGTTATTATTGCACAAGACTCCGTTGTGAGGGTTATATTTGGAAGCTTGAAAAATTCTTCAAGTTTTTTCCTCATTCTGAATTGACAACGTGGCATCTTTCTAGTGATTATGAAGAGCATGGTCAAGCTGTAACCCAGTAAACATATCCTCTCATAACAACTACACTTATTTATTGTTATTTAATGTGACCAATTCTATTTGTCTTGTTCAATACTAATTGCAAACCGCCTGTGTACTGTCACCAACGCCAATTGCAAACCTAGCTAGTATAACTTATCATCCCTTGTAAAATAATTTGGCCATTATAGAATTACGATGTTGGATTTATTGTCATTTATTGAGTGATTTATCATTCAAATTTTAATCGTCCATGACAGTAATTCATTGTAGAAATATTCGGATGAAACATATACTAAATTTTGTTCCAATAATCGGCATGGACTTCATCCAAATTTCAATCATCCATGACAATTATTGTAAAGTTGATTCATCAAAAGAGTTGCTAGATAACGTACCGCAGTGACATAGAATACAATAGGACACTAAATTCAATCTTTATTGTAGTATATTTAAGAACTTAAAAAAAGTGTTGTGAATCGTCTTATCTTCCTCGCACTTGCTAGGTATGGTAACCAACATGTGTCATCCAACTATAAGTTAGTTGCTCGTGTCAAGAGTGAAGGCAACTGGCTATACTTTGGCTGCTTGTTTTGGTTATCATATCATATATTAAAATCCCTTGCATGAGAAGTAACAAACACAACAACCCTTTCCAAAATGTACAATTGTCATATATATAATAGTTGTTGGTGTGCTCATGTAATTTTGTTTGCTTTCCAAACCCATTGAACATAATTTAAGTTAATAACATTGTACATCTTAAGAAAATTACAATGTATTGGGAATGTATTTATACTAAGAAATGGTTTCAAAGGCTCAAAGACTAACCCATTTATGACATAATTTCAATGATACAAAACAACATCATCCAATGCAGAATGTGTCTCAAACTACTACACTACATATTGTATTTAGTGCCACTTTCTATTTCGAATTATACAGTGCTATAAATATTGATTGTATATCTTTATTTTTATTTTTTGTCAACAAAGGTCAAATTGGTTGTTTGGACATTATATAACATTAACATCTTTACTTGGTACATAAAAATAAGAAGTTACAATATTGTGTAACTTCAAATAGTGAGTGACACTTAAAACAATATTTAGTGCAGGGATTGTCTACAAATTGCACATTGCATTCCTTCACATACTTGACCATATTTGCCCCCTACATTTTACTTTGATTATTCTATTGAAGAATGTCATTGAAAGATTAAAATCATCTTAGAAATAGTTAATTTTCCACGAAATGAGGTTATCAATGTGAAATTCTCGATTTTTCTAGTTGTTGATGGCCCCTTGAGGCTTGCTCTAAGTTAAAGGGTCAAGGAATATCTACATTTGACCTTGTATCATCTTGACAATGTGCACATCAATATTGGAATATTCGATGATAGTGGATGGGTGTTGCTTTCACAATTTGTTGCAAATCGAAATCTTGGAGGTCATAGAACTTTTCAATGGCTATCTCGAATCTATTTTCATTCATTTTAAGATCACAAGAAGAAGAACGGAGCAAAATTGAATGACTTGATGTTGAGCAACCCTAGTAGAGTAACTATACCCCTAAGGGTACAAATCCAAAGATGTCTATAGTGCTCCATAATCATCTTCATGTACTTCTACACTAATTATCTCAATTAGTGTGTGTTACTATATAGAATTTTGCAATGCACTAACATCTTACTTAGGAGTTCAAGTTTTACTCACGGAAGTTCAATACCTTGTTTGGACATTGTAGAACATAAATGACTTTGCTTGGTGAAATATAACACTCATTAAATAGTTTTAGCATTGCATAACTCCGAATAAAAACTCACACCAAATGGGATAATCAATGTAGTCTTGTAAGCCATGCATAACAACACTCAAAGACGTGAGCCCTCAAAATATAACAGTGGGATGTTGGGAGCTCAGTCTGAATTTTTGTCTCCATGCGGAGCTTTTCATGCATTTAACTATTATATTTTTGAGGGCACATAGAACGGGAGCTCAAACATTGAGTAATGTTATGTTTGACTTCTTGGTTTTAAAAACCAATTTCATTTCATCTTATTTTGTTGAACTATGAACATATTTTATGTTCATTTTAATGGGACCGAAACAACACACAAGCCTTAGTCATGTAATGTACATTGATGTGTGCCATTAGGTTGACCTAACAAACAGGTTGACTTCTTAGCCAACGGAAATCACCTTGGATTACACCAGATCATAACAAACTTATAACTTTGTTCATTTCCCTGCATAGGAACCATGGTAACAAAGCACAGGATTATTTCCTGTATTTACCGCGGTAATAATCATTCAAAATAGCATGGGATATCACTAAACTAGCATTGGTCAACCTAGTTGCACCTATCAGTGTTGCCTTGCAAGACATTCCATGTACGCAGATTTAGAATACGTGATCATTATTTTGGACGATCTTTGGAAGTTTGAGTTAGGATGCTTTGGAGTTATTATGGGCTTTGTGACATTACCAAAGGCACAGTTGTTAGGGTATCATCTACAGCTGTAATCAACAACAAAATTTATTCCCTACTGAAATTAATATACTTGTGTAAACCACTCTGCAGAGACATACAAACAGAATTGAACCCATACCCATCACGGGTATGCCACGCTAAATCTGATGTACATATTACAAAAGCATTCAACACATAATGTTATCAACAAACCTAGAAATCTAAGGGGCTTTGTGAAAACGAAAATCTCAAACACAGGTCTGATTAAGACACATGTGATGATTCTCAATGGGTCTGCAATTCCAAAGTTCTTGAAGTTATTGATATGGAAAGAAGCAGAGCAGAAGACTAAATGCAGATACAGTTCATTTAGGTGAAACAGCAAATCCCAGAAACGCCAGGAACATACATGTAGAGGGGGGCAGCTTCAGACTCTATTCGACCAATTGGATACCAGAGAATAAATTGGCTCAAAGGAAAAGTAACATGGCTAGGGTAACTATGTCAGCTCTTATACCATTTCTACAAACCATTCCGAGACAGGATAGCTGAGGAAGTCACATTTCACTCACTAGTAAATAGAATTGGAACCTTCTCTGTGTTCCAGTCTCCACAGCCATGAAGGAACACCTGAGTCACCATTGTGAAACATAGCTGGCCAGAACATTACTGCAGTTGACTACTAAGATGGCTTTCACCAACAAGAAATCAAGGCAATCAAGCGCTAGTTGAGGGATTGTCATATCTTTTATTGAACGACTCTTGTTTACACCTGGACTCATGAGAACACCTCACCTTTTGGCAAGGTCGTTTATTGCAGCCATGGCAATAAATTATCCTCTTCCTACCAGTCTAACCGCGAACTTCTGCTGTGACCCGATACCGCCATAAATATTGATGCCAGAGCTGCCATGACACCAAATCTCTTTATTTCTACAGACTAAACTACATCCTATTACAACAGACTGCAACCCAGCTACTCCCACGCTCCAAATGTTCCTGGATCATTTGAACTGAACGACTCATTTTCTACTCTAGATCTCGTAAAATCACCTATCAAGGTACTCCAAAACTGGTTGTCTTTCTTAAGGAACGCACCTTCGCTCACAAGATGGGGCTTGAATAAAATCAAGATCCTTCTGGAGACTTTTCATGCTGCCAAGAGAGAAGCTTTTCCTCACTGTTGACCTTCGTTCTAAGACTAGAGGAGGGGGGGCATCAGCTCGGAAACAAATTGTGATGACTGTAATATTGTCTTGAGACCTCCTGCTCAAAGCCTCATCCACCAATTTTCTAGAGCATTCTGCAGGGTCATTGTGTTGTTGCAATTGTTTCCGAGCAAAAGAAATGGCACCTTCATTTGTAAATACTTCCCACAATCCATCGCATCCCATGATGAGAAACTCATCATCTTCAGAGAGTACTAAACTTTTAATATCTGGTTCCGCACTCAAAGGCCCAGCAACTCCTACTTCCTTTAGCCCTTGCATGTGCCAGTCTCCAAGGGCACGAGTCACAGTGACTTGCCCATTCACATAACCATCGCTAACATACCCCCCAGCTGACTCAATACGCTTCTTCTCCAAAAGTGATGTTGGATCATGATCTACAGACATTGGTACAGCTCGCCCTTTCCGGCAAAGAACTGCTCTACAATCGCCAGCATTTGCCACTATCAAGTTCCTGAAGAATGAACCAATTGTAAGGGCTGTCATGCACATTCCTTTTCAAGCAATCATGAAATTTCAAATCAATTCTTGCAATGGAAGACCATATTCTACTTCGAGCAATGTTTAGCAAGACTTATATTTGCACAGATAGCAATGCTAACACTTACTACACAAATCACAATCGTTGGTCTTCAAAAAGATAAGCTTAAAGGTACGAACTGCAAGTATCAATATTCACTAAACACAGAAATATTGATACAATTTCAGCTCTCCAGCCAACACACCCTACCTTGTACAATTGTACCAACCAAAATCTACATCAAATAGGCAAACCACCATCCCATTCAACACTTGGATAAAGAAGAGTCAATCTGTCCTTAAAAGGTGCTTGGCTCTGGGCCATGTGAATGAAAATGAACCAAGGAAAAATCCATATAAAGAGTCACATGAACATCTAAGGATAGGATATTGATAGTCCGGTACTTACCTTCCCTGCAAGAGTGCAGACAGCACAGTGGTGCCTGAAGAGAAGCTGTTATCCTGTTTCCAGGCTTCTGCAAATTCATCGTCAAGCTTCAAATAAGCATTCTTCACAGCTTCTTCTGCTGAAGTTGAAAAGGATGCATCCTTGAGTATGGAGTTGAGAAGATGCATTTTCACATAAGATGCTGCAGAGTGGCCATCATGGCCATCAAACACCTGAAACGACAATGACAAAATTGCATTGATGAAACAGCTGGGGCAAAGAATACCACAGAAGCAAAGAACCAATATAAAAGGTTTTTCCTATTCTGAGAAATCAACTGCAGTCTTAAACTTAGATGGAAACTGTGAGCTTAGCTTCAGTAATACAGCGTTCTTCATTTTAACTACACATCTGAATAAACTACCCAAAGCCTCTCACCAAGATGGAGGTAGCATGTTGCGAATATATATATATACTTATTGATCTACTACTGACAAATTGTGACATACCAGACCTTGACTACACAAGGTCTCAATATAGGGTGGGAGTAGAATAGTTTGTACACCACCTACATAAACTACTTACAAACTTACTTACCCCATAAAATGCACCTCGCTCTCCAAGGACATCATCTAAATTATCTACACACGTATGTGCATCTTCCATACTCCGTCTAAGTCCTTGATCTGCATATCCTCCAGACCGATACTCTGGCAGGTATTCTTGAACTTCGTTTCCGACAACAAGTGTTTTTACCTCAACCTGCAAACCAACATCCACATAAGCATCCAGAACACTCTTATACCCTCCAAAGACCTACAATTTGTTCTTTCTCCAGCTATAACAGCCTGACTCTAACTTGACAAAGCACTGCGTGATTGTCTTGCCAAGTAGGCAGGTCACCTTGGTGAAGCAGATTATTTGTTATCCTGATCTAGCTTGTTCCAGTGTCCCAGAATACTAGATAGTTTAAAGCAGAGTTCGCCTACTTCACTGCTCTGGTAGAAACTTGCGGTAAACCAACACATAAATATCCAGTAAGCATTTCAATATTCCACACTAAGAATCCATGACAACTACCAACCTTTCCATCAAGAGTGCATCTACTAAGGATTAGCACACAAAAGGCTCCTTCACTATCATCTGCATACTAGGAAACTACTAAAACAAATTGCAGTGCCAAATCTTTCACAACCGGTCATTCCAATCTACTCGACATTCACATCCTGATGTGACAGACAGCCAGGAACTGGATCCAGCCGAAGATACATATGCAGATGGCTTCTAAATACGTCTTTTAACAGAAGAAGCCGCCGATACTCTAAGACTAATTGCAAGACCTAACGATGAACCCTGAACAACCCTAAGAAACACGTGACAGGACTGAAAGGGATTCCTTGCTTTATAAGGCGCAGCAATTTAACAATTTCTATTATTGCCACCATCCAAGCATCCTAGGTCTGTACTGGGATATACTGTGGAGTCAAAAGACTCGACTAGACAGAACATGGTGCATGTGTCCTGTACCTTATCCATGATGACGGCGTTGATGGGTATGCTCTGAACACAGCCTTCATTTTCAGGAACTGAGCAGAACAAACTCATTTTTGCGGGAGTTCCAAGACAGGTAGGATCTGATTCTTCAACTGATGTCGTTTCAATCTCCGAGACTGACAAAATACTGTCACCCGCAGCAGCGCCATCCTCTTTGGGGTCGCCACCCGCAGGTGATTTGCAAACTCCGTCTAAAATGCTCACAGGCTGCGCAACTTCGGTACCCACTGCCATTGCTGGGGCGTCTTATAAGCATGTAGTTCTCTGACTTTCCCTTCCAAATATTCCTACTTCAAACCCTAAGTGCTTCTGTTCGTTCTTGCTCCCTCAAGGTCTCTTTTAGGCCACGATCGTTGTAGTTCTCGTCAGCACTCAATAACATGTATATTTATATTTATATATACATAACCTGTCAATGCACAAAACGGCTCCATGAAAAGATTGAAGATATTCCGACCCACCTCTTACATCCACGGGATGTCTCCCTTACCCTAATAATCAGTACCTGAACTGCCCTGTTAACCATTACCATCGTCTTTCAAAAAGATATACATGCGACGATCTGAGCCACTCCACCACCTAGGTTAACGACACTAACCTCACAACCGGAAACAATAATGCATTTTAGTGTCTTTTCTTTTTGTCAATATCCTTCACATCTTCTTACCGCCACACGCTCTCGTGGCCAACGTCAGTTCATCAAGGGTTCACAAAAGGGTTAAGAATGTCTGCGCACCGCGTATGTCGCACGCGAACAGAAAGTGGCCAAGCTCGGTATACACAAATCCTGAATCCAACCGAAAGGCTGCTCGGGTTCCACCCCTTAATTTATCCAAGCCGCTGTCGATATTTCCGTCGACAAAGAAAGAAACCCTCTCACGCCCCCTAAGCGCCGAACGAAACTCCACGCGCCGCAATCCCTCGTTATAAAACCACAACACGGCTGGCTAGCTATAACCCTGCCAGCTGTCTCACGCATGAACAAACGGTGATCTGCTCTACTAAGTTACTCTTATCTCTTTGTGAGCGAGTTCAACCTCCGCCGCAATCCCTCGTTGCAAAAACCACAACGCAGATTGCATAGAAGGCAAGGCTGGTGGAAACCCTACCAGCTGCATAAACAGTGATCTACGCTTAAGTTACGCTATCTTTCTGTGAGCGAGAAGGAGGAGCGGTGGCGCACGCTTTCCCTATGAGGCGCGGGAAGAAACTCCGCCTCAGGCCGCAATCAGTCCTTATAAAATCACAACCACTACGAGCTCTGCCTCGTACATGCACAAACGATGATGATCTGCGCTTTCAAGTTCCGCTATCCTACGAGCCGAGGAGGAGCGGCGGTAAAAGCTTTCCCCTAAGTCAGGCGCAGAAAAGATACTCCGTCTCAAGACGCAATCCTTCGTTATGAAAGCACAACGCTACGAGAGCTGTCTGGTGGATGTACAAACGGTGATCTGCGCTTCGAAGTTACGCTATCCTGTGAGCCAAGGAGAGGCGGTGGTGCATGCTTTCCCCGAGGGCAAAAAGAAACTCCGCCTCCGGCCGCAATCCCCCGTTATAAAGCCACAACGGTACGAGAGCTGTGTCGTGGACGAGCAAACGGTGATGTGCGCTTTGAAGTTACGCTTATGTGTGAACGAGAGCAAGCGGTGACCGCAAAGAAGTGAGGAAAAGAAAGGCGAGGACAGGGAATGGAAGGGACGAGAAGGCGAGAGAAAGACAAAGGCAGCGAGGGAAGCAGGAGCTTCGTACCGGTGTGTCAACGCCCTGCCCGTGCCGGTGCAGGTTCAGGTGCCGGTGCCGGGCTGCCCCGGTGGCCCTCCCCTGTCGCGCATGCGAGGCCGCCACCTCACCCGCTCCACGACCCAGTCCGCGTGGCTTCTACAACCTACACACGAACTACTACAGCAGCGCCGCGGAACTACCTAGGCCCACCGGGTATCCACCGATGTCATCCGGGTATCTACCCCCGGAAACAGCTAATATATAACGGTGCCCACGCCGTGCCACTGCTCTTCTGGCGTCCATTGGAGGCTCCTAACTTACCTTACCCGCTGGACACACAGTCTGCGTGGGGTTCGACATCCCACACAAAACTCCAACGGGTATGAACTGGACAACGTGTCCATACCCGTCGGGTATGTACCCGGACCCAGACATGCCGGGTATGTGATCACTTTCCACCTCATGCCTTCTCTACCATATCACCTCCACTTAACTTATGTCAAGTTTGTAAGGACATGTGGAGCTTTCCCCACCACTGCGGGTGGGCAGGTTCCTTCCAGGCTTGTATAGTATATCCTTCCTTCCTTCCTTCCTTCCCTAATGAGGGTGGGTTTTTACATTGGAAACAGTTATTAAGGTCCAGCCCTTGCAATGGACTGACTACCAATGAATGGGGAGAACCGACCGCTAATTACGGAAGGGCCGGTTGAGTTTGAGAAACGTCCAGTCGAAGGTCAAGACTTCGGCAAGATTATCGATCGTTTTCGAGCAAGCGATGGACTGTATTCTAATTGAAGAATTTGTGTGTTATTAATAGAAATTGTTTTCTCTTGTAGACGGTTCGAATTCATTGTTCGTCGCGTTTTGAGGGACTTTAAACATAAAAGTCTATTAGCTTTATGTCATTATTTCACATGTTGGATATGGAATCTAGTGTAGACTCCTTGGGTGCAACTTTCAGCTCTTCGTCGATATGATAGTTCGTTTTGTGCTTATTTTGGGTCTTGGACACTGTGGATATTAGGGTGGGTTTACAATGCAAATTGGGTCCACTAAACTTGAGTCCATATTGTGTTCTTTTGACTCTTCAATGCTTAGAGATTTCGTCACTATGCAATGTGAATATATAGGAATACATCCAATCATTTTGTCAATAGTTCTTATTAGGAAACATTCTTTTGACTCTTCAATGCTTGGAGATTTCTTCATTGTGCAATGTTTAATATATAGAAATACATCCAATCATTACATTTGTCAATAGTTTTTATTAGGAAACATCCTTGAGTTAGGACCAACACGATTTGGCATGACGACAATGCCACCTCATACTTTGGACTCAAACCCTAATGTCATCTCAGTGAGTTCAACAAGTCGCTCTCAACCAATAGAAAAGTGTAGTCTTGGACCCCATGTGAACCCCACCAAGTTGGACCTAAGTGAAAGAATTTAAACTTTCCAATCGCTCTTCTTCACATACCAACCATGCAATTGAGACAAGGTAATTTGCAAATCAAAATCGAGGCCATGGTCCATTTCCTCATAATATTTTGAGTTATATATCAAACAAAATTTAACAAAGCAAAGATTCTCTTACAATCTCAAAGGTCCCCAAAAATACCTCATAATATTAAAATTTGAGATTATAAATGCATATTAAAAGGTGAGCATGTAGTCCAATATCCTCTACACACATGTATTTACGGTATCCTTGTTTAGCTCTAGACACCTAATCGCACGACTCAACTACACGTATTCGATAAAAGATTCACGGTATAATTAGGTTTGCATACATTATAACCATCTAGTTCTAAGAAATTATTATCGCATCCCAATCATGCATTCAAATGTCTATCGTCACCAATGCAAGTAGTTTTTTCTTTATTCAATTTTACTTTCATTTAAAAACAAAATCATTTGAATGTTCATTTTTTTAAACAAATCCTCCAAAACATGTAATCCACCTTAATAATACAAATGTCTTTCTGCCACATGAAGAAATATGAGGGTCATCGTGACAACCTTGCAATTACATGCTCAATGTAATAGAGAAAGAAAAGATAACATCAACTTTCTTTGTTGATGTGAATATGAGCCCGTTTTGCATGCTTTGTGTATTGTAAACTCCACTTCCTTTCTTCCTCGACTACATCATGCAAGTAGCCCAAGATCGTCCTTGGGCACATGCAATTATGGAGGATGTTGGCCAATGTGAGGTTTGATTTGTGTTTTCTTGTATTTTGTGCACTCCATGTTTTTTTAATATGTAAGATTTGTATTCCAACGGCCACATATTATGAATGACCATCTCTCCAAAGTCAATATTCCACCTTTTGCCATGTGTGCCTCGGGGGCACTTGACATAGTCCGTACGGTACCATGTGGGTCTACTAGAGGGGGCTTAATGATATTGTGGATTGCAAAATATTAATAGGGGATGGATAATTTGTTCTTCTAGCTCTACCCTAGCATTGCCCTTTGCCCAATCAAATCTTTCACAATTTGAGTCTATTGTCTCCAAGTATACCTAACACCTACCGGGAAAGAAAGAAAGTGTTTATCTACAAAGCAATATTTTGCTATCCACCACCATCCAAATAAGTGGAGCATGTTTTCCTCAATACCCAATATGTTGTATCCGCAATCAAGGCAAATAACTCTAGGAGTTCACAACTTTACGTATATACAAATGAGATTGTTGCATGGTCATGAAATTCTTGTTACTTCATGGGATTTAGGGCCACTTCACACTATGGTTGAAGGTCGAGAGGCTGTCAATTTCCACCAATTGGATTGCAAGAAACCAAAAATTTGGCTTCTTGATCCTTCACACTAGAGGCCAAAGTCCAAAGGTAGTCGCTGTCCAAAATGTCTACATGGCAATACTTTTTGACCAAGGCGACAAACTCTCAAAGGAAGTTTGGGTCGGATAGGAATGGAAACCCAAATTATGGTCGAGAGGCCGTCAAATAATTTTCATTAAAAATAAATAAATAAAAACCAACAAGATCTTGGCCGTTAGATTGGAGGGATTGTTTGGGACATGGAATAAAGTGGGATGCTCCTTCTTCCTTTGAACTTTGGGCTTGGCCTTGGGAGGCTTCACACTATGGCCGTCCAAGTCGAGAGGCCCGTGGGAATTCATGGCCAAAGGTTTGGTCTTTGGGCTTGGCCTTTGAAGGCTTCATCACACTATGCCCGCCCAAAGGCTCCAATTCCTATATTTTATTGGCTATTTTCAGCCCATTTCTTTGGACTCTCAACAAAGTTTGGCCATTCAATCCCACGGCCTCTCAACTTGGACGGCCATAGTCTGAAGCGGTCCTTAGACAAAGGAGGCTTGGACACACAATACTCACGTAAAAATGTGCAAGGTATTTTAGTGTTATTGATGCAATAATGGAGTCCAACATGGTCCCACAAACCAATGTTAGCCTAAAGGATGGTCTCAATTGACAATGCACAATGTTCACATTTGAATGCGGAATATTGGATCACATGGATCTACAAGGTGCAACATTTGCATTCATGTTGATGGACTTGGCGGTATTGCATTTTCACATACATGAGCCAATTCTTGGTCTTAGGTTTGGTCATGGTCGACAATTTGTCACGTGAACTTTATATGATTGTTGTTGGATGTAATATACATTGAACGACCTATGGGGCCCTTGACTCCGTATGAGACGCACCATGGGCGATACATTACAAGCAATAAGATGTGACCCATTTTCCCATGTTCTTCCCACCACACCTTTGATTAGTTTTGTGGACCATGTTGAGTAACAATCTTTGGTCAAAATCAATAAATGACACTTTGAACACACTTAGGATGTTAAGTGGTTCACTTCCATTTCTTGGGCATGGAAGTAAATCATGTACTCATGGAACCCTTGTTCTAACATTGGACATTGGGTTGTTAGGCAATCCACGTGCATTGCTTGCACTTCAAGGTACACCGTCAAGATTCCACAAAGCAAAAGCCAAAGACATTTATATTTACATGGCCCCAATTATGCAATTCGTGCAACTTGGCGACAAATGCAAATTAAGATGATGCATGAGGTCTATTGAGTGTATCGTTCCCATACTTTTTAGGAGTTTTTCAATTTTGCCAACTTAACCTTTTATTGCCCCCCAGGGTGTATTCCCTTAAACTTGGAATTTTCATAGCACCTCTGATGTCATGGGCACTTGAGCTCAATATCATCAATAGTTGTTTTGATTTGTCAATTACATGTAGAAGACAAGTTCATAATGAAGGCATAGGAACAAAAATATCACCATTCTAAGAAAATTAGAGAAGATTTCAATGGTTGCAAAGTTGAAGTTATCGACTTGGGGCAACTAGCGATAACCCTAGTTTATTCTAAACTTGGATGATAGGAAGGATGTAGACCCTTGATTAAAATACACATACGTGTACAAAATTGGAAACATACATGTGTGAAATTTGCATTGGGGTGAGTCCTTCTGTTGGGGGGGGTGTATATCACGTGCAACCAAGGGGTATTGTTGTAGGGGTAATGTCATGGCCTGGACTAATCAAAGGACCTTCCAATTGCCTAATAATTTATTAATTTAATTTGAAAGGCTCCATATAATTACCTACAAGTTTTAAAGGGCGGTATTTCTTCAACCCTTTAGTTTAGTATAACAAATGAATCAATTAGAAGAAGTGAAACTCACAAATTACAGACATAGCTATTTCCAACAATCGGAATGCCAAACTAATACTAACTTATCAAGAAATGGCACCAAGAACATAGAATTCCAAATGGCAGTTGCTTTTGTATCGACAATCATAAATTCTTAACTTACATAACTTAAAGTTCACAAATGTTGTCACTACACACTGTGGCACAAACAACACACAAATGCTTCATTGTCAACATGAAGATAATATATCCCACATGGTATATTATACATAATTAACTATAACTTATCCCATAAATTTAGGTACACCTAATTTATCCCAGTTGCAAATAACACTTTTATGGTAGAGGTCATACAACATGCAAACCATCAGTTGCTAGTGGATTTGAAGAACAACATTTGGAGGGCAAATTGTAAACACATCCATAATTAGGGGTGTGTTGTCTCCATTGGGAGATCTCCTAGTCTATCCATACTATTCATAGCATAACTTACAATGACAAACATATAGGTCCATTTCAATGCATTAGAGGTTTTCCAGTGCTTTATGTATGTTTTTGGATTGTAGTTTATTTTTTGGTTTAATGTACATTGCTTAATGCAATGCACAATTTGCGTTTGAGACTTTATAAATCAAATTATATTTTCCAAATCTCATTTTTATATATGTGCTTCATTTTAAATATTATGTTGAGTGTATTTAATTTCCGGTGCTATAGATGGGGAGACCTCCTGATGCTCTTTGAGATTAATTTGTTATAATATCTATTGTGAAATTTGTAGTATATTGTACTACTTCTCTTTGCTTATAAACATTTGCTTTGTTACTTGAAGCCAAAAATAATTTGGGTATCGGGAGTGCCCTTGGTCCCATTATTGTTTACTATAAAAACTTTAGGGTTTATGTTATTATTTTTCCTAATGAAAGTAAAATTTATCATCATTAATTAATAATTATTTCAGTTTTAGACTCCTTACCTATCTAAATTTAATTATGTACTTGCTAACACTCTCAGGGCAAGACATGACCCCTCAAGTCACTAGGAGCAAAAAAAAAAGGCTACTCTCTAAACTCCGTAAAAGAAACCTCTTTAATGTCACTCCTTCTCTCTTATATCACATAACTCTAGGGAACAAATGTTTTCAATTTTAAATCTCACTCCTTGTTTGCCACATTTCACTCCCATATATCACAGGTTTTTGACATTGATGCTAGAATGGCTCCGACCACATGATCAACAATGTTGCTTTTGCACCTCTTGCACGTCATAGAGGGTTTCTAGGGTTGATGAGCTCGAGGAAGTTGAGCTCATATGTTGGTGTATCTTCTTGGCTTATGCTACTCATGTTCATGTAGCCCTTGCGGACAATCAAGGAGGATTAAATGGTGGACTAATGAATCGGCACCAAGTGCATAATATTGTGTACCTTGAAAGATTTTACATTACAAACAGACATGTAGACAGAAGCTTAGGTCAATCTACAACAAAGAGCAAAGAAAGAGAGAGTGAGAGCAAATTTTTATTGAAATATCTCCAACTCAAGGGGGGGGGGGCACATATAATGCTAAACAAAGGCAAATGAAGCCCAATTATGGCATTGAGAGATAGAAAGACACATTAATGCTCATTTATTGTTCATGTAGTACTTGCTAACCTCCTCCTCCTCCTCCAATAGTGAGACAATGCTTTTGCAACTCTTGCATGAAAATAGGTTCCTAGAGTTTGATGAGATCTATGGTAGAGGAAGTTGGGCGCAAATTTTGGTGCATCGTAATCTTTGCCACCATGTCAATAGAAAGTAAAACTCTACTCCCGGGGCATATGGCTTGAGTGCAAACTTGTTATTGGATTTGTGTAAATTAGAAGAAGTCCCCTAGGCTTGAAGAAGGTTATTCCATTTGTACGTGGGCGCACAATAACCTTCCATTTCTCAAGCAATCTAAGGTTGTAATCACTAAGCAGCTACTTGGGAGTCATTTTCACCTCAAGTTGCATGGCAACTTTCCCAACGTTGCTCATAGAATTGCTATTAAGAAGTATGACATTCGGAGGCTTATGTACATGATTGAGAGTGACCATTTTTTTGTACATGTTATATATTATGTAGGTGTTTTTTGTATTTATACTTATTCTTATCATTTTGCACTTATTGTTATGAATTCTTCAACACATATCCTAGAAAGTTTGGGCTTTGCGTACGTGTGCAACCTTGAGAGCTTATCCTTTTCCCATGTATGCAATCATCAACTTCAACATTGCAATGTTGCATTTTGCGTTAATATGTAATATCACGCGCTACCTCACCCATGCAGGTTAACACTACATAATTCCTTATTATCATGTGCACTTTGGTTGCTATAGGCATGTGATATTACGGAGTTTAGAGTGTAATAGCAAGATCAAACCTTTCCCTTCGGGTCATTGTACGAACTTGCACGAAGCTGTTACAAATAGATTTGTGCTCTCTCATCATCATAACATAATCAACAACGTGTTCATATGCAATGGGCCCAGTGATGAGCAAGCTCTACTCCGTCGGGGACAAAATAATATAATTGAAAGTACAATTTTTTTTAAATGTTTATAAAAAAAATTGCATCACATGTAAACATTGTGTTTTGAAAACTAAAGAATATTAACATTCTTTTTTTACGTTAGCACTATAAAAACACATATTGAGGATATATTATAGTACCTTTGTCACTTTGGGTATTGTTAGGCGAATAATCACTATTATATTCTATTTTTGGTTTGGGAATCCCATATTCAAAAGAAAACTTATTTTTACCATGTTAAAAATAGTTTAATTAGTGCCAAAGTGGTAAAGGTACGATGTTATATTGCCATTTTAGGATTCTAAGGACTTCTCATCCTCAAATGAGAAATTCATGATTACATTAACATCTTGTAATATTGTTTCATAGAACACTAAAACTAAACGGCAATTTAACTTTGGGGGTGCACTCTCATTGTTGAGTTTGAATTGAATTTATGTTGTATTACACAATATGAAAGAAGGGAGGGGAGTTGATCAAGACTTTATGCAAGAAGAATGGGTGAAGAGTATAAGTTTAGTAAGATCATAGGAGCATTAGATGGAATATGAATATGATGAAACTTACATGTATGATAGTGAAGGATTGTAACCCAACCAAATTAGGGAAGTGGCATTAATGGACAGTCAAGTGCCAATATGAAGCAAGTTACATTTCCTCAATATGCTTAGTTACTATGATGCCCCTAGGATGACTAGTAGTACAAAGCCACAAAATGTGCAAATCTCCCATTCTAGAGAACTTAGTGCTAATGACATTGTTTCCTCTTGAAGTTAGCACGAGAATGACATTTAATACTATATCATGTTCAATTATCAAGTATGATATTTTTTGATCTAGGGCTTGCATACTTGATGCATGCACATATTTTGCATTACGTTCATAGTACTCGAGATTCTCAATAAAGTGCATCACACACTAGCAATAGCCATAGCACTCTTCACTTGGTTGTGCATTTTGGGAACCCCATCTTTAATATACATATATCCAACATTCTCATTGCATGCCAAATATCTCGTAGAGGCCCACACTTAGAAACTTTTAGTGAAGTCGGTGATAACCAATAGATGATGAAAGATTTTGAGACAGACATGGCTTCCCGGTGATGTGTACCATAAGGCCTTGCCTTGGTAGTGATTTTATTGGTAGCACTCGATTCACAGATCTTTGAGTGGAGATATCCCAAGCAACAACACAAGATGGTTGTCCAGACAATCATCCACATGCTAGGGCGAAATCAAGAATTGGCAAGTCACTGTCAAATCCTTGCAGAAGGTTCAACCCTTGAATCATTATTGTCATTGGGTTCACAGTTCCAACAAAAGATAGTTAGACAGTGATCGATACATCTTCCTGTTTAGCTCTAAAGATGACACATAGCAACGATCACTTCATTTTGAAAACTTGCAGACTGAATTGTCTATTGTTGACTCACATTCTCAAATAAAAAGTGATAAAACTACTCGAACACTGAATCCAACACAAACGCAGACGATGCCTCAAGTCTTGATATCTGATGGAGTGCTGTCTGGGTTAGTAAGAGCACTTGGATCTATGTAAACCATTAGATTCAAATGCCACCACAGACAACTAAAAACCCCAAGGGTTGAAAAGTGTATACAAAACCCAGCTAAAACAGTGAAGGTCACAGGAATGTTCATGACTACTGCAACTGGACCAGCCGGCTAGATAGAAAAGTCAACTCATTTGACTCTACGCAACCTAAGGTGATGTTCTTCTCAACAAACTAATAATTAATGTACAATCTAAGGTCGTGACTGTAATGGTCATGCTTCAAAAAATGAATTGGAGTTCCATCAGCAAGGAAGTAAGTGAACAATGCAGGCTCTACTACTCTTCAAACAGCAGTAAACTGCAGTCATGTGGTGATCAGATTGCACTAAAAATCTGCGGAAGAAGGGAGTCGGGCTGCCTATGATAAATAACCACCAGAAGTGTCAAGATGGCAGAGGCTGAGCCGGGGGATGGCACGATCTTAAGCGCTCGACAACCTGCCGCATCGTAGGCCTTTCAGACAATGACTCCTCAGTGCACATTACTGCCAATTGTAGCACCTTCAACAGGTCACTCTCGGGTCCTGTCTCCCACAATCCTGGAGCGAACACCTCATGTGGTCGATTATGATGAATAAGGAGAGTAGCCCAACCTACAATGTTGAAACCATCTCCGTACTTTGAGAAGGTTATATCTAGTGCTCTTTTTCCTGATAAAAGCTCCAGCAGGACCACCCCATAACTGTAGACATCAGCTTTGTCAGAAACACGACATGTCATAGCATACTCTGGGGCAACATAACCAAAGGTGCCAGCAACATCTGTTGTAGCATGTGTCTCTGCATCCCCCAGAAGCCGAGCCAACCCAAAATCTGAGAGGTGCGCATTCAGGTTGTGATCAAGAAGAACATTGCTGGGCTTGATGTCACGGTGCAGCACTCGGGGCACACATTCGTCATGGAGGTAGGCTAGTGCTCGCGCAAGGTCCAAAGCGATTTTGTGACGCATGCTCCAGTTCATCTTCCGGCCCCTCTCACATATATGAATCAACGTCTCTAAGTTTCCCTCAGGAAAGTAATTGTAAATGAGGAACATCTCCTCTTCGCTTGCATGATAGCCAATTAATGTCACTAAATTTGAATGTCTGATCCTCCCCAGTGTTCGAATCTCTGTGTCAAACTGCTGAACTCCTTGAAACCTGCCAATCGCTAGTCTCTTCACAGCTACCACCAACCCAGGTCGCAGCTCTGCTTTGTAAGTAGCCCCAAATCCTCCTGTACCAATCAGGTTGTCCAAACAGAAATTTTGGGTAGCACGGACCACTTTATCATAAGTGAGGTGGAAGTTGATGTTGTAGAACGTCACGACCTCCTTTCGGCCTGTTGCGACACTCGGTGAACTCGGAGGATGCTGCTTTGTGCACTGAAATAAAAGACCCAGTACAAGAAGCACTACACCGATTGCACAGCCGGAGGTAATAGCGGCGACAACAATGGAGTTAAAATGGGGTTGTCCTGATTGGCTGACCGGCGGTGATGCTGAGTCAGACTCGGTAGGTGCATCTCCTGGTCTTTGTGGATCCACGAGAATTGGTACCGACTGTGGTGCGGTAGCCACAGTACACGGCAAGAGAAATGGATTTCCCATGACCACCAAGGTGCTGCATAAACCCCCCCAATGGCCGTGAACTGGGAACTGGCCTGACAGGTTGTTGAAGGTCAAATTCAACTGCTCTAAGGAGGTGAGACTGCTAAGCTCTTTGGGAATGGAGCCTGACAGGCTATTGTTATTCAATAATAGCGACCTGAGCTGACTCAGCTTCCCAAGCTCTTTGGGGATATTGCCTTTCAAGCTATTGAAGGACAAGTCAAGCACAACGAGTTTTGACAAGTTGCCAAGAAAAGCTGGTATTGAACCAGTGAGTTGATTGTTTGCAAGGATCAAACCCTCCAAGTTCTGGAGGCCACCCAATTGCCATGGAATAGCACCCTGGAGCTGGTTATATGCGAGGTTGAGAAACACGAGATTGGTAAGGCTCGTAATTTTGTCTGGTACGGAGCCAGTCAACTTGTTGCCTACTGCATCGAAATACCACAGAATCTCACAGTCCCCAAACTCCAAGGGCAGCTCCCCTGACAGTAAGTTGAAACTCAAGTTGACTGCAAAAGCTTGCAGACCTTGGCATAAACTGAAGAGCTTCCCAGGCACACTGCCCTCAAACTCGTTGTTCGAAAGGACCAGCACATAGGAAGCTTGCTTCTTTATAAGAGCGCTTCCCACCAAGGGACCTGGGAGTGGACCTGTGAGAAGGTTGCTACTAAAGTCGTGCACTATGGTCACGCCCCCTAGCCACTTCCAATTGTCATAATGTAGGCGTGCTGCTGCTGTTATTGTGATGTCAAAGCATGTAAAGGGCCATGTACCTCGGTCGGTCGATGAGAGAAGCCAGGGGTTGCCGCACACTGAAGCTGTAACTGGAATGCTTCCAGAAATACTATTGGAGCTGATGTTGAACACAGCCAGGCAAGATATAG
Source organism: Polytrichum commune (assembly GCA_950295325.1). Taxonomy (NCBI): domain Eukaryota; kingdom Viridiplantae; phylum Streptophyta; class Polytrichopsida; order Polytrichales; family Polytrichaceae; genus Polytrichum; species Polytrichum commune. Next base: position 186,772 of record OX485809.1, read on the forward strand.
GAAGCTGTGGAGGTATGGTACCATTCAGCTGATTGGAGCTCAAGTCAAGTACTACTAAGCTCCTGCAGCCGCTCAAACCAGTGGGAATCGGCCCTGTGAGTGAATTCTTGGCTAAATTCAGGCTCTCCAATGTACTGCAGAGGCCCCAATCCACCGGCAAGTTACCACTCAAACCCGCAGACGGTGCCCAGATGACTTGGATCCTAGGAAGCAGCGCAAGCTGAGGAGGTAAAGGGCCCCAGAAGTGGTTACGCTCATGTCTATGTACATCGGCAAAATGAGGCATGCCAGAGCAGTTGACACCATAGGAGCATCCTTGCGAGAGAGTGATAATAAAAGTGGAGAGCTGGGTGCAGTCGCTAAGCTCCCTCGGAATAATGCCAGAAAGATTATTCAAGGCCAAGTGCAAGACTTCCAACTTTGACAACCGCCCTAAGTCAGCCGGTATTGAACCCACCAGCGAATTGGAGTTCAGCAGTAGCGATTGCAATTGGGTACAGTTTCCAAGCTCGGGGGGAATGGCACCTGTTAGGTAATTATTGGCCAGATCTAAATGGTCGAGATTTAAGCAGCCACCGCTTCCCAACTGGCTGGGTATCTCTCCATCCAAAAGGTTGGACGACAGGGACATCCATTGCAGACGCAACAAACTTCCCAGAGACGGCGGTATCTTACCTCGAAGTGTATTTTTCGCAAGGCTCACGTAACAGAGGTTCCCAGACTTGGACAGGTCCGCTGGAATGCTGCCTTGCAAATTGTTGCCTTCCAGATTCAATACTCTCAGCTTCGACAGTTCCCCCAGCTCGGGAGGAATCACTCCCGAGAAGCTATTAGCTTCCAAGTCCAGGGTCTCCAGGTATTTCAACTTACCAATTTCCTTTGGCACTTCCCCGGAGAGCCCATTGAAAGGAAGGGACAAAATTGCTAGATCTGACAGGTTCCCAATCTCCCTCGGGAGACTACCAGATAGCAAACACGGCACCACCGTATCTGGACCACCCTTATATCCAGAAGAAGCCCCGTCCAAAACAGTGCCATTATCAAGGCAAATTGGAGCTGACGCCAATCCATTCAATAACCCAGCTGTGCACACTCTCCTGGATGTCGAGTTCACATCCCCAGCAATAGAGCACCTCGACATCGCCAATCTCCCAGCATCTTCCACTTGACATTCTGATGATGACCACGCAGAGGAGAATGGATCGTCGCCATGATGCTTGCACCCCGGTTCATCATCGATCCTCTGTAACCCTACCCCCGGGATACTCAACGCAGTAACCCTATACTCCGCACTACAAGTAACACCGCACCATGAGCAAGGATCCGCATCCTGCTCATTCCAGTTGGCCAGCACTCGAAAAGGGTCTGAGCTAATGCTCCTCTTGAACGCCAGAAGCGCAATGCCGTCTTCACTCAACCCCTGCGCAACCCTAATAAGACTAGTGCACTGCAATAATACCAGCACCAAAACAACCCACCCCTTCACCACACCATCACCACCGCAACACCCTCTTCTTGTCGTTTCCCATGCTGCTGCTCCTCCTGCTGCTCCTCCTGCTGCGTTGTTGTTGATGTTCACCCCCTTGGAAAACCTGCGCGTCATCTCCCCTCCACTCCTCTCCTTATACACATAACCCTAACCCTCGGTGTCTTTGAAACCACACCAAATGGCCACACCGCCCGGTGCAGCAGCAATCATGCTCCATTAGGCCACCTGACCGACTTGCCACGTTCAGCAACCACACCGTCGGTACCACATCGTCACTCAACCCCTGCTGCTTAACCCTAAGACACCCACTCTGTAACAATAACAATAACACCACCCCCACCCCAACCAGACTCCTCACCAGAGCGTCACGCAGCACACCCTCACCATCACCATCGCAACAACCTCTTCTCATTTCCCATGCTCCTCCCGCTGCGTCGTCGACGTTCACCGCCTTGGAGAACCTGCGCGTCATCTCTCTTTCACACTCGCACCCCTAACCCTCGCTGCCCTTGAAAGCACACCCAACGGCCACACCGCTCGCCGCTGCTGCTGCTGCAGCTGCAGCAGCAATCATGCTCCATTGCGCCAGACGACCAAGCTACCACGTCCAGCGGTCACACCGTCGCTAAACACGTCTCTACCATACCCATCCCTCCCCTTCGCTTCTCTTCCCTTACCTTACCTCACCCTCCGCAGCTGCTCCAACACAATTAAGGCGAAGCTCCTTGTTGGCCGTTGCCCTCCGACGCTCGGACCGTGATCGGTCGCGTCATACCCGTGTCTGTTTGCGGTGTCCTTAGGCTGTTAAAAGTTACTTAATTTCCCGCCACGGCAATCGCAGCTGGTCCGATGCCAGACGCCGCATTGGGCGATGCCATAAGCAGTTAAGTCGATCGAGCGAGAGCCGGGGGATGGGGGATGGAGTCGTTGTTCGTTCTTCGTTCTTCTTCGTCTTCGTCAGAGAGAGAGAGAGAGGGTAGCCAGCTCTGCGTGCGTCCTTCCCTTCCTTCCTCGCAGGGCCAGCCCCGGTCACACGAAACTCCCCTCCGTCGGACGCTCGCCCTGTCCTGCCTTTATTATTTCCCTACGCTCTCATTGGCTACCCCTAGACTAGGGCCTCCACTAGGGTCCAAGACCAAGGAAAGTCCAACACCCAGCGATCCTATTGGCCCCCCTACAGCGAATTATGGACCCAAGGGACTTCCCACTAGGGTTTCGGGTCCAATGGTGAAGTGGTGGGTGGCCTACGTGGCATCCCGGTCTTGTCAAATGTGGGCGGAGGCCCCACTCGAGAAAACAATGCCCTCGTTTACGCCACCACTCTCTTTATTAAGCTTCAATCCGATGTCGGGTCCGAAGGTGAATTCGATGAAAGGCGCGTGGAGGTCCCCGAGTTTCTTGGACCTAGACCCTAATGTAAGAAGAAGGCCAGCCATGATCACTTTTGTTATAGGCGACCTTGGTATAAAACGATGTGGGGCCGCTGGTCAATGTTCGACCGATGAGGGATTTTGCAAAGTGGTCGGCGGTCGTGGTCACTTATTAGTCACCGGCATGAACCGGCCTTGCCTACTTGGATTCGCAAGGTTGAAATTTGTGTGCATCCCGCGAAGCCTTGATCCATTTCACAAAATTCTGGAGCTAATGTTGAGTTTATATCAATTTGGACTAATTGTGACAATGAGCCATAAAAAGGCCGCATAAGTCGTCCCCTTCTCCCCCCCCCCCCAATTTGTTTGTGTGTGTGCGTGTGCGTGTGTTGACTATTGAGTCTTGAACGGTTAACAAGTTTTGAATACGTACTCCGATCTCTTTCAAAGCCGTCTCTTTTTGGTGTGAAGTCAAACCAAGGTGTTGACCTTTTAGTGGCATGAACAAACTAAAAAACAACATCATATTGAGCCAAAGTGCACTTTTGGTTTGAAAAGTGCATATAACGCCCCTTAATGACTCGTTTGATAACAACTTATTCTTTTTAAGGTTGGGTGTTGGGATGGATAAACAAGGTCACCTCATCAATATCCAACATAAAATATTAAGATTAGGAAATCGAAAACACGCATGGAATTCAATAAAAGATTGTGTAGGATAAATTTGCAGGAAAGTTCATGTTTGATATAATGAGTACTCTATACATATGAAGTCAGTTTGATTCACCGACAAGGTTGGCTCCAAGTTATGATTTAGGTGACATAGTCTATCTTTAAACCAATGCGTGAAGACCACATTTGCAACCCATGGTGTTATATCAAGTTTTATCCACCATAATTACATGGTAATGAGCGAGGTTCATTCCTCAGCACTAGAGAGACCACACTCAATCTTTCATTATTCTTGAAACATCTTCATCCATGTTGTAGATGATGTCCATAAACACTGTAACCTCCTTTAGTGTGGAATCCTTTTTTTCTATATTAAAAGTAGGAGATTAGATCAAATACTTCATTTTCTTTGTGACGTTTTTTTTAAGAATCAGGGTTGTGTGTCTTACTTAAGAGGTGGACACCTCACTCGAAGAGTGAAAATTTGATTTTTCATTGTAAACCTTGTCAATTTGATAGCGCACTCCAACAAATCATGGTTTGATGAATTGTACATAAGACTTCCTTGTATTTAAAAAAAACACCTAATTGTTTTCTGAACGCTTGGTTTATTTAGTTCAATTAGACATTTCATATTCAAATGTGACCCTAGTGTAAATAAATAGTAGATAATTGACATTGGACTAGGTATGGATGGAGCACATACACCATACTATCTCTAGTGATAAGTTGTAAATACATTAAACATGGATATTAAAATTACATCCAAGATCATACATGTCAAAAAAACATAAAAAGTTATATGAAAAAGAATGTTTAGACGAAGCTTGGGCAGTAAAACCTGGTGTAATTATGTTATTAGTGATTGCTTTCGATAGATTTATCGGTTACATACTTCAAGTAGAACACATTGGGAATGATTACACTTTGGCACAATTCAGAAAGTTACAATGTCACCTAGTCAAACAACATAATCTTATGCGATGTTGTTGGTTAAAATGAGGATCATATTATGGAGATCTTGGTAGACTGATGAAGACATATACACAGTAGAGTAAATTAGGGCCACTTCACACATGAGCCAAGAGCCGTGACCTTGTAATGGTGAGGACCCTTTACTCTCATCCAAAAGCCGTACCATGGGTGTTGGGAAAGCCCTTTTATGTAGTCTTGGGCCCTCAAGCATAGTGTGAAGTGAGAATGAACCATGTTGCGGGACCATTGCATATTTTGTTGGCGGAAAAATAGGGGAGGATTTGGTTTAATATAATATGTGTCCAAGTTTATCAATTCAAGATAATTACTTGGTGGTGTTTGTCTGTCTTGGAATTTGTCCTAGAATCTATTATGGAATCTACCATGCAATTGGAGGTGGGTCTGACGCAAATTCCGGTAGACCACGCGCCCTTATCCACAACCAATCATGTAGGACTCTATGTAGACTTTTCATCCACAAACTTTTCTTTGGGCCTTTAGGCCTTCACCTCCTAGTGTGAAGTGAACTTGGATGGTCTCCGCCTTTTCGACCAATGAGAGCTCTTACATTGCCATGGTCAAGGGCCTTCAGCCTTGTGTGTGAAGTGGCCCTCAGTACCTATCACTGATGTGCAAGTAGTGTAGTTGCAGTACAAAAACCTTTTAAAGAAGAAACTATGATTAATGTCGTGACTAGGATTTGCATGCAAATAAACCACACCCAGCACACGATATAAAGTAAATGATTTTGGGAATAGTTGACTACATTGTTGGACTAATAATGTAGTATAAACTACATTAAATTTTCAATGTTCTTGAAGTCTAGTATGAGCCCATTGCATTAGGATTCTTTATGACATTATCCGAGTTACACATATCCTTTAGATTCAACTTATCATAACACATTGCTTTGTAAATATCATACAAACACTTATACAAATAATTGAAAGTGAGTGAAGAGCCAATGCACTGCTCCATAATGTTATGGTTTTGTAGTACTGTAGCTCTCTAGCAATTTGGGCAGAAAATAATTAATTTAAAAAGTGCCTAAATTTATAAGACATTAATTTCGTTGACTGTATTTTTATTTTTAAAAATTTCTTTAAAGAGTGCTTAAAATCACAACAATGCAAATGTCATAGTCTTTCACAAAGATCACTCCATATAACTCTTCCACAAAGCAAAACCTTGACATACAAGTAAAAGACAAACTTATGGACAAGGAATGTCGATGAAGGGAAGTATTTAGGTTAATCGTAGCCGCCATAGATAAAATTAGGGAAAACCATCCGTGAATTAAAGGGATGACTTGGACGAATGTCTAATTTAATTTAATTGAATTTTTGAATTTGCCAAATTTTTTAATATTATTTTATGGACTACCTAACTCACTTTCACACTTTCATTAATTATTAGGCAGAAAGGTGCCCAAGCTACTAGAGAGCTACGGTAAGTTAGAATGGGATAAAGGGCCACATACAAGAATTTATGATGTAAATCCTTGTAGGTGAGAATTGACATCCATGCCCATTTGTTTCATGGCAACCTCGCTATAACCCACCTTTTCAAATTGGAAGGAGTTATCCAATGGAGTTTGTTTGTGCTTTTAGTGCACATATTGCTCCAAAAGGTTAATGGGTTCGAAGCGGCCCATGGAAAGGAAAAATTGGTCTATACTAAAAGTAACATACCTAAGCTTGAAGTCAATCAAATGAATGCAAAACAAATGGAGGGGCATGCTCAAGGAACGTTGCAACATGCCATCAAACCATGCCGATAAATCTTGTACCCTACATCAACATTTTAACCTACTTCTACACATCGATATTTCTCAGTAGGATTATAAACTTGGTGCAATCGGCACCAATCAACTTTACTGATGTCAACTTTACATAGCAATTCATTTCCAAACTTCAAAACGTGGACAACCCAATTGCATTATATGATAAACCCCAAAACGAATTGAGCATGTCCTAATTGATCGACTTTGCTCCATTCAAACACCAATGAGGTACATTATATGGTTTAAGTGCCCAATTCCATCAATGACCTAATTCCAAAACCTATTTTGTGTCCTAAAGTAGGCAACTATGTGATTCAAAATGAATACTGATGATATTATTAAGAGGATAGAAAAGGCAATTCATTGGTTGAGAGATAGAAAGACACATCAATGCTCATTTACTGTGTCTAGATTGCACAATGTTCAGTTTCCATTAACTCAATTGCATTGACTCAGCGATCCTGATTTTAGAAATTGAAAATAAAATTAAAAATCAGAATGTTAAGAATCTCAAGTGCTCAAAGTTTACATAATAGGCACTGCTATCATTTGAAGTCACTAAATTTCAAATTTCAATGGTACAAGCCACAAGGTCAATGTGGACAAGCTTGTAAAATCATGCTCGTTGTGTAAAGTACAATATTTGGAGAGTTTCATTTGGCCATTGCTTATAACCACTTACCATGAGGTGCACATTATTCTTTACATTCTATTCAACCAGAGTTTAGGGATGTCAAATAGCTAGTGTCAAACATCATTTCATCGATTTGGACAGACTGGCAGAACTCCACTGAAACCAAAAGAAGCAAAAGGCCTTGCTACTAACAAAAAGGCCAAGTTGCATTAATATGAGTCGATACTAAATTTTTTTGACGAAAACAAGCTTTGTTGCTGATGGACCAACAGTATACTTCCACGCAAAATTGGTGTGAACTTTTATTTCATTTTATAAGAATCTTATAAAAAGATTATAGTGTTTGAGGTCAACACATGTTTGTGGGATCCATCAGCTCATAAATAGATCCCTCGAAGTCCCTGTTCTTGTATTAAAAGTGTCACTGAACGATCTTAAAGCCAGAAAAGCCTTGGAGAAAGTTCTCCTGCTCCCTTAGGGATCAGCTAGATTATCACTATCCATGTTTGTCAAATCGATCTGCTGCAGGCCAGTTTGCAAGGAGGTTTTCTTCTCTTGCATCAGATTGGAATTCGTTTGATTGGATCCAGCAAAACTTATGCCCTCAGCAAGGACACCACCAATATTATCACAATTTACCTCTTTTTTTGCAAAAGTACCTGCAGCCTCCTTGAAAGAGAATAATCATGGTACATGCATTCCCTCATCATTTATCTGCCCATAACCTCGAACTGATATTCTACTCACATGAGGTTTAGGATGGAGCGCTAAGTTCTCACAATGCCCACAACAATGTCTCAAAGTCTCTTGAAGCATCCATTAAGAGCAGCCCTAAAGTAGACTAGACTTATAAACATACATTTCGCGTGAAAGAACTTGGTCACACATGGATTCATATACCACAGGTCCAACAGCAGGAAACCCAACCACTTACACAGGCATATACACAGAGTGCTCCCTCTTTTATATCTTCTATTGTAACAAATACATACCTGCATGAGTGGTCTCATGATTCCCCAAGTCGCCAGTGTGGGCTGGGAGCATGGCTCTCATGCTATCCAAGTCTACAGCTACTTTATTATACGAGTCCACAACAACATCATCCACCAGCTTCATCAGCTTTGCCTGTGCTCTGCCCCACCACATTGCACTATCTTCAGTGCACATACAATAACAATACACCATTGAAAGGTGGAAAACTGAAGAGATGCACAGGTGATCACAAGCAAATCGAACTCTTCTATGAAATAAAGTGTCCAGCTGGATAGGGCAGTGCATAAACTAATCCTCTTTGTTGACTCTGTCTGCGACACTTATATGGTGGAATTCCACAGAGTGGTATGTTTCCAAAAGTGCCTAGCAGAATCATAACATACAAGTGATCACAGCAGATTGAAGATGGAAACCAGTAAATGGAAGATGGTGACTGAAGGCATCAGGCAGTGCTTGTAGCTATAATGGTAAATAGGTTGGAAGAGTGAGGCAAAAAAATTGTACTTCTTCAGGTCCTCTTGAGCACGGGTGTAGCCTTTGTAGACTTTTACTAGTTTTTTTGTCCTTGAGGTTAACCTGCAAGACAACCAATATCACTCCATTGATATGGGCTTATAGATGTTGTAGTCATTGTTTGTCCCCCACCCGTATGGCATAACTAAAAGTAAGAACTCATAAGTAATAACAGTAGAGCTGCACTACAACTAATAAGACCATGGTTATACAACTTGGAAGGAAGGTTCTTCCTTGGATAGAACTGTGGCCCATGTATCTAAGACCTCAGCTGCAGCCACCCTCTGCAGCCCAACTATCTTGACAACTGCAGTCCATTTCTACTCTTCTGGGCTATATATTGAAAACAAAGAGGGCCATGCAGATGGAAATGTGCAACTTTTCAATATCAGTAACTTCTAATCAGATGTCCTCTTGGAAAGTTTCAATTTTTAACACACAGATTGTTGTCTCAAACATAGTGGCTTTTGCTAGTAACAGCAAAAATGAAAGGTTGGACCTTCAGATTCTGATGACAAGGAGAATAAAGAGTTGCACGAAATTTTAGAGGACAGATGGATTCCATTTTACCATTTTTTGCAAGCATGCATGATATATTCATAGGGAGATAGAGTTGTACCCTTTACAGTCCTCCTGAGCACCAGCTAACTTCTCATCGAGCATGGTAACCTTGTCAGATAGTTCAGTGGTCTCCTGTAGTTTGCTCTCCAACACAAGCTGTGCACAAGGGAAAATGCAACAGATGTGACGCTGTGAGGAATATTTCAAAAGTCCTTGGACCTCCATTCCTCCAAGAAAAGCAAATATAGATTGCAGAAAACAATAATAATGATTTGAAATTCTGAAGCAGCACTCGAAAATATTATGATTAGGTGTGCACGATTAAATTCAACACCTGTAAGACACAACAATGCACCCAAGGTCGGGTAGCATAAATATCAAATAGCTGTATCTGATGAAAGAAATAGTTGTTGCATATAACAATACCTCAAGCTTTGATTTCTGAGCCAGCAAACCACTGTTTTCTTCACGTAGCTCACCCAACTGCATACCAAAAGCATGACCAAATATATGATGTTCCAGTAAATCAAAGTATGTGTGGGAAACTATGTCATGTCTTGAAGCCCTCCAAGTCCAGCACTAACAACATATGCAAGATCATTGTTGAAGACAGTAAAGAGAGCAGGCTTAAAGCCAATGAACATAGATTCACTTACAAATGAGACCTTGAAGGGATGCAAAATTACAGCATAGTTACCATGCTGTCAAGGCCAAACCAAGGGAAAGCCACAATGACGCTTACTTAGAGACTACATGTTTATATATAGAAGGTCTAGAAAGCAGATGCACAATCAGCTAGATGTTAACGAAACAAGTCATTGATTCCCAACCTCTTTATCAATTATTAGATCAAAGAGGAACTGTTAGGATCAACCAAAATGCAAGCAAAGGAACATTCTCCTACCCCACCAGCTATTCGAAACAGTTGCAGCTGTAAGGGAGCATATTTCCAAATACATGACAATTGAGCACAATCTGACCTACTGATATGTACAGGCAGCAGAGACCAAAATAGGTGATGATGTGATGAGAAACAACATCGACAAAGACTTAAGATGTAGACAATGGGTATGACTTGGCAAGTTGCAAACCTGCTCCTCAAGAGCATCTCGAAGACGAAACAAATTATTTCTAGATTGAGGCTTCTCATCTTTATCAGCAGCAGCACTGTCAGTCCCAATGTTTTCCGCTGAGACATCACTGGGATGTGTGTCATTTGCATCTGATCTTATGTTCTTGCTGTTCCTCCTAGTTCATTGCCACACCATGAATGAGATGAACTGCACATGATCATTATTTGAAGATACTGGTAGCTTCCAATAAAAACATCTACTGTAGATGAAAACACCAGATTATTTGAGGTTGAGAGTGGAAAAAGCCATGTTGCAGACTGTTTATGGAGCAAATTGTAGGCTTCAGATGCAGCATGGGCCATCAGGTACCAAACATGCTCCAAAGGTGGGATATGACAACTGTGGGGAATGTAAATAGCCATTCTAAATTACCTTCTACACTCTGAAGATTCTGGTGCCGAGGTAGATCTACTCCTCCTCCGTTTTGCAGGTGAATGACTTTGGTCTGCCCTACAACACATTATTTCTATCAGCCAGGAGGAAAACAACATCCATGTAGAGAATATGAACATCAGCTCAGTGAACCCCTTTTCTGATAGCAATTTAGCTCAAATGAGGACTTAACCAGAGACTCTTCCTATCCAGTGGGCTTTGTAACGATTCTTGGAAAGTCTTCGTAATCCTACCATACTCTGTTTGCAAGTATTGTAGGATTTAGATTACTTTTTATATTTCTCCGAAACTTTCACTCAAAATTATACACTTCAGAACCTGCAGGTTGTAACTACACCTGATGACCGACATTCCCAGCCTTTCATCTGAAGAAACCCTAGAACTGCAGTAAAAGAATGTTGTTGATGCATAGCACGGGCAAAAATGTCATATGTCATAATAGGAAACGCAGATTCAGGTAGACCAACATATGGTAAAAGAATTAAGTATGCCTACCCCTGTCCTGAAGAGGTGACCTGCAAAGGCCTCTTTTCTCCCTGCTGTGTGACCGACGCAACCGATTCATAGAAGAGTGTCTGTCAAAGCGATTGCCATTGTGCGTCTCAATGCGCCCTGTAAAGAGTGACCATCACACGTTAGCCCCATCAACAATCAACTGAAATTTCCAATAGAAATACCACCATATGATTAGGAACCTACTATCAAGGACTGGGTAGGGACAAACGAGCTTACCATCAGAAAGTCAAATGACACAACTGAATTATGGAGTGTGCAACCTCCACGCTCTTATGACGAATGTCCACCTCTCATAATATAACTCCTCAAGTCCAGATGAGGGACATGGTCAATATCAGACATGCTGGAGAGAATTGAGAATAGATATGAACGAGAAAAGCATGCTGTCAGGTCTCGTAAAATGAGACACTCTGACACATTATAATCAGGGGAAGCCTGATTTGTAAACAACCAACAAAGAAAGAAATCTAAGAAGGGTTGCCCTCCTTGCAAGCAGACACCCCCGCGGCGTATCTGAACCCTCATAATGTCAGGGCAGCAGCTGTCCTCTGCAAATATTCCCCAACTGATGTGGTTACAGCAATATGTTCTTGCATAAGATGCAGCAGGCCAGACTCTAATGGGCAATTGCTCCACTGGATTGTCATTTTGGCCTTGTAATAATACTAAGAGAAGAATACTGAGCGCTCTTTGAATATCTTGTCGATAAGTGATAGCAGAAACTGGAGGCAGCGAACAACTCCCACAAAAAGCTAGTGATGTTTGCATATCCATATGATGATATGTGGAACCAGCCATGACCTTGAGATTGTGAAATAAATACTTATTAATCCTGCTACTGAGGAGTCAACATGCATTGAATACAGAGCTCGCCAGCCTTGTAAGTGGGAAAATAACAATCATTACACCTTCACCTAGGTTATTAACACACAGATATCGATGGTCAAAGACCGTGAAGAATATCAGAGATCTAGGTGTCAAAAAACATTCACATTTCAGATCTCTTGAAGGGTGTGACTAGAAGGGTGATAGGAGTCTCACCAGGAACTCGTCGAAGTTCAGCACGTCCATGTGCAAATGAGCAGGTCTGACGTGGACACTGCCCTCTTTGTATATACAACGTGCACAGCTTAGTCTTGTACAGATCACGGTCCCGACCAAACGCCATTACTCCAATAGGTTCAATGATTGCCGCAACAATTGAATATGAGCCTCGCACTTTGAGCTTCCACTATAAATGCAAGATTGTGCGACTATTGGTCAACACATCAGCACCATCTGCCCCATCATATTGTTCACATAGACGTCTTCAGCTGACCTGTTATTTCGAGGTGCATATAGTAAGATCGCATGATCTACAACAAGGAAAAATTCTCATTGCTTGTACGAAAGGTCTGATGGAATATGACTAGCATTTTTAGTTTGCACAAATAGTCCTCTTTGAACACCAGGTTCTATGCCTCTCTGACGTCGAGATGAATGCATGAAGCCAAGTTACCTTGGATACAGTTTGCGAGGGATGTGTTCTTTGATTTTAAAACAGCATAGACGTCTTACCGTATGGAGATTGCGAGCTGACTTGTTCCAAACAGGCCCCATAGAAATCACATTCACCGTGGACAGTAGCTTCCATTGACCTATGAAGCGAATACAGATGGAAAGGCATATTCATGGTATGTTGGGTTATTGTCCTCCATATCGCTTCTCATTTAACAAAAAATCTGATAATAAGGTCTATTCAAAATGGAAGGACTGGTCTCACTCACAATCGAGGAAATGCAATGAAGCAAGGAGACAAGAAGTTGAATTAGACTCCCCCAAAAACGGATAACATGTGCAGAGCAACATCGTGGAGAGTTTGACCTGTTTAGTAGCAGCCGGCACAGAATTGAAAAAATCCTTTGTCGCAAAAAAATAATTGTCAGTCTGAGGAGAGATGGAAAACGTAAATGCCTTCGAGAATATCTTTTGTCATTAACAGCGACGAATGGACTGCTCTTTCTTTCCCTACTTCTTCGCTTCTCTCGTAAAGCAACAAGATTGAAGTCGAATTAAGTCTGCGAACCTTTCCTTGTGATGCCTGCAGATCAGCACAGTTCTGCACAGTTGAGAAAACAACAACAAACTGACGATCCTAGAGCTGCTCGGAAATTCACAAAGAGAATACACCGCTTGTAACAAAATTCATCATCACACATTTTTGCTGTAACACAGACAGAGCGAGCAACTGAAATCCATCCTCCACACCTCCAGAGAGGATACGAAATCGGACCGTGAAAGAAACATTTGTCAATCCAGAACAATCCTTCAGCCTCTGTCTATCTCTTGATGACTTTCATTCAAATCCCTTCTATTCCATTCCTCGGCATACCTTCGCCCGTTCTTGTTCTTGCTATATGCGTACCGACAATACAGAGAAACTATGTAAGCCTTTCTACTCTTCAACTACAGATTGCTCTCATTGAGTAATACAACACGACCGAAGACGTGAACGTGAGCAATGCTTCACCACTTCTTATTATATCCATTGGCTGTCGTACCACCACGAGAAGTTGGTGGAAGAAAAACTGAATGACCTTACAATGATGCACAATGATGAATGATATCTTCGTCTCCATAAACCGCTGTCTCAATGGCCGCACAAACTTCTCTCTCTCTTAATTCTGTAGAAGAAACTTCTCAGCAATTCCAGGTCCAGTTCACTCTTTTCTGCCATAGTCTCGCTTTCTTTCTAAGTCCGTAGGAAGGATATGACGTCCATGCGAAACCAATGGATAGGACGTCTTTATAAATCCGTCCTTGGCCCCTCCTCCTTAAATTTCTCCCTCTCCCGTTGCCTCTCGGAAGTCAGTTGATGATCATCCGGTCTGAGAGCACCAATAGGAAGAGAAAATGCAAGAGTTGGTGTGTGTAGGCGACGATCATTGCGGAAAGAAGCATCCAGCGGGCGGTTGAACAAACTCATCCGTTTCGAAATGCGCGTGCAGGCTTGCTTGCTTCGGGCAACAAGTTAGCGAAGTATACTTCCAAGTGGGTGAGGAAGACGAGGAGTCCGGCTTGCCTGCAATTCCGCCCGCTATCCGGCAGGTATTCTTACCGATTAGGGCACGGAATCATGGCCTTCTTCTTCTTCCTCGTGATCCCACCCACAACAAACTCATCATCATCGCTCACGAGATCATGAGTGTCACATGGAGCATGTAACTTATTAACAGTATTAGAGTAGAGGCACCCATAACCAATCACTTAAGAGATTTAAGTATTAGGTGGTGTAATTTATTCCCGTCTAGGAAGATAGGAATAAGGAGGACTCCAAATTTTCGGCGGTTTTCTTCCTTAAATTGAAAAATTACGATTTCTTTTTACAACCAAAAATTGGTCCAAACACATTACCAATGTCTAGAGTTTGTCATAACCGCTCATTTTGAGATGAATTCGACATTCAAAACCAGGGACATGTGTCATGGCTCTATCGAGTATGTGGTGATGTCATAACCGAAGTTGGAGACGTAGGGTTAGTTTCCGTGTAGGATGCTCGCCCACCAAATTCTAGTGCAAGTGTAGGTAGTTCTACTTTTAACCCTTGAAGGACATAACCGATCGTTCATCGAAAAGCATAAGGGTCATCATAACTCTTCCTAATTTCTAATCCACATATGCACATGTTCGTCCAAGATTCTCATATTAGGTCCATGAGATGATCGGTTATGATTGATAATCAGCTCAAGTAAGTCGAGGTACTCGTCACTCTTGTAGCTTGTCCCCACTCTCTTCTCATTGGTTATATACTTCATAAGCAATTGCTCATCCAATAGTGGGAGGGTTATCAAAACCCTTCCTAATTTTCCATCCATGGACGCACAAGATCAACCATAACTCAGTTATGATCGATAACTAGCTCGAGTATGATTCGCCACTCCGGCAGCTCGTCACCCACTCTCCTCTCGTTGCTTATCTAGTTCATAAGTGATCACTCATCCAACAACATAAAGGATATCAACACTCTTCCTAGTTTTTCATCCATGGATGCACACAATCGTCCATGATTCTCATACTATGTCCGAGAGATGATCGGTGATAACTAATAACCAACTCGAGCAAGGTGGATGACTCGTCACCCACTCTCCTATCACACACAAGCCAAGAGTTGTGACCATGAAATTGTGATAGTCCAAAAGAAGTGTCCGAAGGCCATCCTAAGGCACTTCCAAAATATTGTAGTGTGGTCACATGCCCTCAAGTGTAGTGTGAAATCATATGTGACCGGGACCTCAACTAAATGCCATTCTAAGGAATTCTTATTCATGTAGGCTCTTGACACATGATAAAATATAACAAGAAAACGGTAGAACCGTGAGGCTCTGTCCTTTGCTATGAAAGACTAGAATTACAGTTGATTACTTTGCTCACGCCAATCCATGGCTATTCACTATACCAAACCTTTCTTGGATTTTGTGCACCTTTTTCTTAAATATAGGTCAAGGATTGAAGCTACTCATTTATCACCCGAAAATTTTAAAAATAAATAATCAAGAACTACCAAATTAACTATAGTTAACTAGATTTCTTTCAATGCATTTTAGGGAGCACTTGTATATATATAAAACAACTATAGTTAACATCCACATTACATAAAGTGCACCAAAATAACAAGAACGAGTAACGTCCAAGTGTGAACACAAAGTGGTTAGGAAATTTGCTCTTGAAACAAAGAAGTTGATGCATAGTCTTTGTCATATAGACAGAGCCAATAAATCAATAGTTGTGAGATTTAAGAGTGCCATGGTCTCCAATTTTGTGTTAGGCCCACCTCCAAGAGGTGGTTTTTGAAAATAATCCAAGTGATAGTGAAACATTATCCACTTGATACCATGTAGAAATCCACGTTATTGTACATTAATCTTTGATTGACTTACTTCGTTGGTCCTTCAAGCATAGTGTGAAGCGAACTTAGACCGGCTTTGCCTCTCCCACCAATGAGAGTGCTTGAAGTGCAATGGTCACATGCCATGAGTCTTGTGTGTGCTTTTGAAGAAGCATGGTGTTTATTGGATGATGGTTTTTGGATTGTGAAGGGGTTTCATGTGACCCAACTTTGGATCTTGCAATCAAAATTGTAGGTTTAACACAAGGCTAAGCAAGTTTGAGACATAAGTTGCATGCCCCTCTTCACAACACGCATGGTTCCACACTCCTTGGACCATAGAAAGAGTTGGTCCAACTCATCTAGCATACAACCCAAGCAATAAGCCTGCAAAGGTGGATGATGGCAATGCTAACGTTTTGAGGGTTGGAATGGAAGAAGGGAATGGAAACTTTGAGGGTATTTTAAAGGACAAACTTGTGGAGGAGATTGTGCTTCCTCCGCCCATTATTGATGATGAAATACAACATGTTATTTCAAATATGTTGGAGTGTGAGGAAGTGTTTGGAGAATCCAATCTTGCAGTCATGAAAGTTACATGGACATTAAATCTTCGAGGCCACTTTGGTTTCTCAACTTAATGCCAACCCATTTTTGTCCAAGGATAGGCTTATGCGAGTTAAAAAAACCCACTTCCATGTTGGTTAGATTGGGATATGATGTGGGCATTTTTTTGGTGTCTAGAAATTCAACTATAATTTCTTCAACAACTGAAGCTACCAAGGAATGCACCAGAGGAAAGCCACCCAAGAACAACACCTCTACTTTAGTTTTCCAAGGAGTTGATAGTGATACGTGGTGGATTGGGATGGTTCAAATGATCCAAAGGAAATTTGGCACAAAATGGGAACTGTACAAGCAACCCGTTGACCTCCAAAAAGACAATAAGTTGCGTTAAAAATAAGAGTTGCCATGCCGACCTTTGAATTCACGATGTATTATTTTCCCCCCGCCACAAAACACCTCAATTTCCACTATGACCAAACAAATTGTAAGTGGGTGGATGCATAATCAATTATGTTACACGGGTAGGTCACTTAGTGCATTTTAAAAACGACGTGCGGCATAATATAGAGAGGATTAAAATCATTTGAAATAAAAATTATAAAGGAATTCCAAATAATGAAGGGGCCATTAAATGTAGACAATTCCATTATAAGTAAGTTAGTGGACATAAAATGTGGGCCATTATTTTTTTGTAAAATTAATATAGGGGCTGAAGATAAGGATCCTAGAAGGTATGTTTAGTATGTTTGCTATGGTCTCCTATGTGTTTTCTTCATAACTTTGTTTGCAATGATATTACTGTTTGCACCCTTCTTTGTTTCCATGGTTTCCCTTAACACTCGTCAATGCGTTAGGAAGTAGATTAGCTTTTATTACTTAAAAGGAATATAGAGTACAAAAAATTGCAATGACTTGGACAATATAAGTAATGGAAGGGTGCAAACAAATGGGCCATTTTTGAAATTTAAGTAATTATAGGGAGGCTTTAATTCAACCCTTGAAGGTAAATAGCCCCAAAACAAAAAACCCCAGCCGCACGTGGTGCACAAAAATGCCTTAGAGTGACCTATCCGTGTTATGTTAAGTGCGACAATGGACTACGATCCAGTTAAGGAGGATTTATTCATTTGATCTTGTAGATGCTAAGACCTTGGATGAATTTGGGGGGAAATCGTAATTGTCATAATTGCATTGTTGTTGATCAAGCTTTAACACATTTCCCTTGTAGACAATAATGTATGCAATTTGATGCTTTGCATATAATAATGTTGGAAATTCATGTTGTAAGTTCATTTGGTTGTGTTTTTTTAGCACATTACTTGAATGTGAGAACCACCTATTTTTTTCATTTGTTATAGTTTTTGTTCATGTGTTTGAAGGCGACCACACCAAATTGCAACACTTTAGGCATTCATCAAAATTTTCATCATGCGAAAGTTCCATTAATGTGTTGTTGTTTTTTTGTTACATATTAATGTCAATTTATATCAATATTTTAAGATTTTAATAAATGAAACCCATTTACAAATAAAACAAAGTTTATAAAATAGGTTCATGGTGTATATTATATTTACCTATAGGGTCTTTGAAAATATCTCAAAGCAACGTTTTATCTACTAATAGGGTGCCAATTATTCAAGAAATTTAGATAAATAACGTAATTGTAAACAACCCCCAACCACATGTGGTTTACAAAAGTATGTAGCCAATGACCTCCCCGTGGTTCAAATACACATTTTTTTTGTGAATGAAGAAGCTAGTCCAAACCTCCCGAATGCTTAACCCCTGAATGCCTATAGAATCCAAATGCACCCAACTGCATGTTTTGTGAATTATTTTATTTACATTCAATCTATATTTTTATAACATATTATCTTAAGTGTCGTAAGATTTGCAATTCGTAGGTAATTTTTTGTGTAAATCGGACCAAATATAACTTGAGGTGCAATTTGTCAAGTGCACATCAAATGAAATTTCTAGTACATTTACTCCCACAATTCAATTCGTTTGATGATTGTTATTATTATCCGGGTGTTCCGTACATTGTAGGGCTCACATCACACAATTGAGATGCCAAAAAACATCGCCTCGTGCAAGAGTGAAAAAACAAACTCACTTTTGTTTTTTAAGTAAACTTCATGTCCCGAGTATGAAGGAACGAGGTCACATAAAGCACGCTGAACATTCAATGGGGTGTTATGAGAATAGGTCTTGAAGACTTGCATAGTATACATTTAAGGTATGTGGATCTTAAATGGTTACTTTTCTGACTAGTCCACTTCTCCTAGGATACGACACACAAGATTAGAATGAGATGGTTAGAAAATATAATTTATGGCCATGGTCATTTTCCTCGTAATTTTTGGAGCTCATATGAGTATATTACTCATGAAATATGAAGAATCTTTAGCTTATTAAATGGTTATATAGACCTCCCCAATTATGTTGATTGTTGAATCCAAAATGATAACCCTGTTTTGAGCATGCAATTCAATCTTTTTGTTCTTGGGTCATGTTCTTGGAGCTGCACCAAACCACATACAACTCAAATATATAGGTGTTCGAATATTATCGAGTAACCTAATTAGGCATGTATGCCTTTAGAAACTCTTTGCTAACCTTCCATTGCCAACAAAAGAGTAGTGATATCAATTGGTTTTGTGAGCATTTGGCACATTGTAGATATCAACTATGTGGTTTAAAGTATCGAGGAAGTTGTTTAATCTTTATCTTTGGAACTAAGTGTTGGGTTTAGGACCTGCTATGGAGGGTGTTCTACTTCATCTATATTAGTGCCATAATGTAGTTCTCATGTGGTAGTCAAGAGTGTCTCACTCAATGCAAGAACTTGAAGGAAATATAATAATATTTTTCTCGGAATAGGGAGCCCTCTATTGTACGTCAATAAAGCTCAGTGCCTTGTGAAGTGTTCAATTCCAACAAGATGAATTGACAATTCTACCAATTCTCAAGGAACACAAAACTGCAACTTCTCATCACTCCATGGTATTTATGACTATATTTACTCCCAATAAGTTTGATAAAAATGATGAGATTTGGGCTATAAATGACATTTTGAAGTAAGTCAAAATTGAATACAATGTGTGGTTATGCATGTTAACACAAATCTCAATAGTTGTAAAAATATCATTCAAATTGCTTCCAAAAATAAATATATTCATGTAAGTACTAAATAATTTTTAATGCATACAAAATTTAAGACAACTCCTATTTAGTGTAAGATATAAAATCAAATAGCATAATGGATATTCCATAAAAAAAATAGTTATATTAATTTCTCAATATTGTTATCTGTACACACACGTTGAATTTCATTAAATATTAATGAGAACTCATATCGATGAAACACATAATAAGTGAAACTATAAAACAAACACAAACACACACACACACACGAGCACAATAATTGGATTTTGAAATATATCGATGACCCTTTTTTGGAATACACCTGGAATTCTTTTTTAAATAACATTATATACCCATGTATTTATGTTGATTTTTTTATAAATTACTATCTTTGTTTTGATTACACCCTATTTTTTGCACATGAATCTTGATAAACCCTAAACCCTCCTCGACAAACAATTGAATTGCATTATGAATTGCCTATTCACAAAATACACTTTGCATGGATGGACACAACATTATAAACTTTCAAGGTGGGCCACCTCATATTTTCGAAATCATAATCCTCAAACCAAATTGCGGTTAAGCATGCAACTTCTCTTGCTTGCTCATTGCCATCTCCTTTCCAATACACTTGTTGACTTCTTAAGAATTGAAAGAGTATATTTTAATATTTTATTTAAGAAATTGTAAAATATAACAACATGGGAAAAACATGAATGCTTAAAGTCATGGTTTTAATGTGAATGCATATAGTTATTTGTCTTTCTATGCATCATTGTGTCCTATATGGCTATTGAGAATCGAATGTATAAATAAAATATGCATGAACACATGTACACATATGAAATAGTGGAGTGTAAAATGATGTGAAGATTTGTTATAAAAATTATAATGATTAGCTTGGGAGCTAGATAACTTACTCATAGTTGTTCTCAAAATGAAGGTGTGTGAGTATTGAATCATGTAATGAATATATGTATGTATATAATTATTTGACAAAATTATAGCATTAAAAAAATTAATGAGATTTATAAATATTTTTTGATGGATCATATTATATATTCAAAAACCATTATCATATGCAACATGCCAAAGTGGTCAACAATTGTATTGAAGAAAGAAAAAATAACAATAATAAACTTAAAAGCATAAGTTATGCGCACATGCGCAATTTTATCTTGATGATTGCGAATTTCCACAATTATGATGATGTGAAACTTTATAAACATTTGTAAGGAGTAGAGTGTCAAAAAGTAAAAAGTGCGATCAAATTGCTCAAACAAGTAAAATGGAAGTAAGCGATGTGCATGATTTTGAACATGAAGGATCATGCAACAATCTCATGGTAAAGATAGAAACAAAACTTCATTCTTTTGGCCTCATCTTGTTGGATTCACACACAAAAAAAGCTTATGAGGTTTACTCTTCCTAAAATTGAAGCTTTTGGATGGCAAATAGGTGCTTTCGGAGTCTTTGTGAACCTCAATACCTACCTATCTACTTTAAAAAAAATCATTGAGACTTCATATGCATTTGTTAGGATAAACACACAACTTTATGTCCCAAAATCACTAAAATCGTTGAAATTTTTGTTACAACAACACATAATTAAAATTTCAAGTGCAAGTATAGTTGACCAATTGTTAAGTATTTGAGTAGAGGATGGTAATATTTACCTACGTGTGGTCACAAAAACACATCATTTGGACTCAGGGAAGTTCTCCTAGAATTAAAAATTCAAGACTATGTTCCAAACCCGTTAAGATCACATAAAATCGTCAATTTGTACCTAGACCATCATGGTACAATGAAGTGTTTTGAGAATGAAAGAAAAAACATTCCCAAAATTTTCTTTCCGTAAGCAAAACATGTGATAGAGGATGGAGGAAAATAATGAGAAGAGGCGGCGAACCACAAGTCTCATCCAATGGAATGCTTCAATATTAAGAAATTATTATTTTTATATAATTAATATATCTTACTTTGTTGTCAATGACATGTCCTCACCTGCCTCCATGTCTGCCACCTTTCCTTAGTTCTCTCCCACTATGTCCACATTTTGCATTTGTAGTCCCCCCACTTTCCACCCTTTGTTTTGGGGAACAGTTTTTGGCATTTGCCATTTTCTTTTAGAGAGCTTCGTTGGACTTGTGTCAGTCTTTCGTTTGCCCACCGCCGCCGCTATTGTTGTTGCCTTTTGCATTGTATATATATTATTGTGAAGTGACATTTTGATTAAAATATAGAATTGTGAAGTCTACAAAAACATACTTATAATATTCCGTGTTATACATGAACTAGAAGATAGGTTACATGTTTTGAGAATCTCGTAATCTGGGTAATCTTTTTGTAGATCCAACTCCTTTTGATGAATGGAACCTTTGGATTTAAACAACAACATTTAATATAATTAATTGTAGGTTTTTCAATCATATTAAAAAAATAGAGTAATAATATTATGTAATTCACCACACAAATTCTGTTATATTCTCATATTTAGAACAAAATGTCAAAAAATGATATGCATGAAAATATTAAATCCTTGCATTCAATACTAAAAAAATCATTTGAGAAATACTATGAACATAATTGTTTGGTTTGGCATGCATCAATTATGACTTAAATGATGATATATGATTAAAAGGCTTATATGAAACATGGTGAAGACATGTATTCATGGAACTAATAAAAAAAGATATGATATGGAGGTGTGTAATTATATCATCAATGAATAATGCAAGAACTTAAAATGAATTACTCAATTGCTTGCCACGCTGTAGTTTTAAATTCATAATGGTTATATGTATATGATTTTTCTCTATTAATAATACGATTTTTTTTTGTGACAATCCGTAATCTTCATGTTCTTTGAAATTTGAAATTTTATTATTTTATTATAATATAGTATTACTTTAGTTCGCATTCTTTATTTAACTTCGAGTTTGTTTTAATGTGATTTACACCTACCCGTTTTGCACTAATGTTGATGTAATGTCTATCATGACTCCAAATTTGATGAATTGTCATACATGATTGACATAAAAGTAAATTGGAAAGGCAATAGTAATTCAAAATACATTACAAATATTTTTCATTTTTCATTTTTTGTGCAGTTAGATATAGAAAGTGCATATTATAACATTTTAAATTCACAAAACTTCAAAAAAACTAAAATTGTTCTTAAAGGATTCAATGTGTCTTGTCAATGAAGTAGGGGATTTTTGGTCATGAACTTTGGTCTTCAATCATCACCTTCCATTCTACTTTTTGTATCCTTTCATGCCCATGCTTTTTTGTAGTATGTCTTTTTCTCCGTCCCATCCTTTGTTATGCTTTATTTTCATTTTTCATGTGAAGATTAAAAAGAACTAAAGGAAAATGTGCCTTATGTGATCACTCTTCTAAATTGAACACCTTTGCTTGGGTGGAAGATGATAAGGCTTGTTATCAAGAAGGTACACTCAAATGACACGTGTAGTCTTGCAAGTTTAACAATGAACGTTATTCAGAAGGCCTTTGTGCATCAATTTAGTATGGGAAGTGAGTTTATGAGCCCTTATAACTTTGGCATTGAGTCCTGATTTTGAAATTTGAGTTACCAATCAATGTGACTCACAGTTGCCAGTAGCACCATAGAATTTCCAATCCAACCCAACGCCAAAAAAATACTACGTTTTGAGTTGGAATTCCTTACAATAAGAGCATACATGTTAACTTCTTCTTAGGATGCATTTCAATGTCCTGATTGTTTGCACGAATAACATGGTATTCGTAATACAAGGAAGGCTAGCTTGAATCGGTATTTGGAGGCAACTTTTGCCAACTACATCTTTTCCCAAAGTTCAAGTGCACTCCACGGAACTAGTAATTGCGTTGGCCTTTAAAAAAAAAGGTCACATGTGAAATGTGTCGTTTTCACGAATACTATGTTGAATCATAGCCAACTTTGTACAATCATGTTGACCATTGTGTCCATTTTTTTGGAGTTTTTAGTGTACCTTTCCACATGGCCTGGAGGTTTGAAGTTTTGTAATTCACACAAATATGCACAAATAAGGTTGCCTCACACCAATTCATCAACGTTCCAAACTATCTTAGATATTTGTTACTTTAGTAACAAACTGCATGTTTTTGTTTACTTTTCAATAACATAAAAATGCACTATGGTTATCGTACATATCGATGAACAAAGTGACAAGTTTTTGTGATTTGATTAGTCAACCCGAAATAATTTAAATGAGTACAGAAGCAACGTGCTTGCAAGGGCAACCTAATTACAAATATTAGGGTAGTGATTTTCGCCACATGCATTGGCACATGGAAATGGAACTTTGCAAAGTAGACTCATGACATAGGTAAAGAAGATCAACACACCTATATCTTTTGTTAATTTAATCTGAGTGATATGCGATAAGAATGGACACCAAAAAGACATGTGCTAAATGTTGTGGACTGCATGCTCAACAAGTTAGCTATTTGTTAACCACAATGTGGACCATGTGCTCAACAACTGTTAGCCATTTGTAAATCACAATTTCAAATGCATGCTCAATGTTTATAAGCCATTTTAGGTTCAATGATCAATATAATTAGAAAGGGCGGGTTATATAGTCGTTTTCTATAGCTCTAACACTCTTAACTTTGAAAAATCACAATAACAACAACAACAACATGGAAAATCAGAAAAAATCCATAGATTCTCTTAATTAGCCATTTGTAAATCACAATTTCAAATGCATGCTCAATGTTTATAAGCCATTTTAGGTTCAATGATCAATATAATTAGAAGGGGCGGGCTATATAGTCGTTTTCTATAGCTCTAACACTCTTAACTTTGAAAAATCACAATAACAACAACAACAACATGGAAAATCAGAAAAAAAAATCCATAGATTCTCTTAGAATCTTATTGATATCGCATTCGTGAAGTGAAGGAAAATCCAAACTATGCATAACATTGTGTTGTGGGACTGACAATATTCTCGGATATTCCCCACATTCAGACTGAATGTGGGGAATATCCTGGAATACTATGTGGAATATTGTCAATCCCACAAAACATTGTTGTGGATCTGAATAATGTTATGTGGGTTCCAAGTCAAGAGTTAGGGGAAAAAAACACAAAAAACTAACCGTTTAAGACACCTTAATCCGTAGAGTAAAGCGGCCCTAAGATAAGTAACCGAATTAGGCCCGTTACCTTAGAGCGAAGACATGATCCGAGGCTGTTCTTCCAAGTCTATCTTCGCCAGCTCAGCATAATTGCGCTTGAGCTTCGTCGACACGCCGGCCCTGCGTCGCCGCACGAAGAAACTACGAGTGGCCGATTCAAACCCCTTCGAATTGGCGGGAAAGCTTGTGAGGAAGCGGCCGAAGTACCAGACCTAGATCCTTCTCTTCTCTGGAGAGGAGACCAGGCGGTGATTCCTCATTCCATTTCCATTCCCCCCCCATTCTCTTCGTTGCGCACACCTCCAGGTCGCTCTTCCATCGCATAACTTTGCAACGAGTTGTGCAGCTCGTTTGTTCAGTAGAAGGTGAGTATCTGTTTTCGCCATTAAGGAGAATCTTCGTAGCGCTTGTTCTTCAGCTTAAGTTAGCGTTCAAAATGGATGTGATGTATATTACAGACCTCTGAGTCATCATTGCTGCATTTGGATCCTTACTGCTCCGACCGTGAAGAGTTGATGATGGAGTGCTTTAGAGGTTCGTGCAATTGAATGGATGGTGGATTCGCTGCGGTGTTCGGGCAAAGGGTCTGCTTAAGGTAGCAGTAGATGTGTTATCCTTGGAGCGCAAGATTTAGATGGTGTGTGAATAGGATGTTCTGAGTACTGCTGAAATCACCAGCGCGGCTACTGTGCGGTGTCGTTTGCTTCGTCTGCCGCGAATTGAAGCCTATTTGAGTATTGTAATTTGCGGTGCGCTTCTCGCCGAGCAGAGTTAATTTATCTTCCAGAATATCCCAGACTACTCAATGTGGAATGTCTGGTAGATTAGAGGCTTTAATTTCCTCTCAGGACAGTGTTCTCTCTTGAAATTCGACACGAGTCGGTGTTCTACTGACAAGAGGTTAAAGATGTTTGCAACATTTTAGTTCTGTAGCCTCTATGGATAAATTTGGTATACGAATTTGGAAGAAAACGTGTATGGAATCACCGGCATGTCCTTAGTTGTTCTTTTAAAGTATGGGACGCAATTGAAGGTTACAGAGGTTTCTAATTGTCAAGATCTTCTCCTATGTATTTCAAAGAAAGACGGTAGGAATGCAACCCTTGCGGAAATGAAATACAGTGTTTAGGGTTTTGGTCTTCCACCGTCAAGACTCTATGGTATTTTGTTGTTCGTCTGTTGTAGTACAGTAGGAGAAACAGAATGACAATAGAGATTCTGATTGTTCACATTTTGTGAGACATATGGGGCTTATCTGAGATTATAGAGTGTTGAATCATCAAAAACTAATTGGAGATCTTAAAAATGAGATGGGAGTCAGTTCGTGCAGGAGCTTAGGGTTTGTCCCGTCTTCTTATGGTTTCCAGGACGGAGTGTAGGAATTTCTGAGGTTGATACTGGAGTTGCATCTAAGATGCTTCAGAGGGCGGTGAATGGTCACCCGCATACCTTAATGGAGTCCTGAACAGCATGTCCTCTTCGCAACAGTTGCAGTCCATTGTGATATCACTCTTATGAATAGTTTCAGTGAGGACGACTTAAATAATGTCTCTGCTGCAGTACTGGGGTTGCTATTGGTGTGTCTGCTTAAGCCATGGAACTATTGCGATTCTCATTTGTGAAGAATGTGGGTGGACAATTAATACAATTCTTAGCTGATTTGACAATGCTGGTGAAATGTGATGTGGGCTTGGGAATCAT
Source organism: Polytrichum commune (assembly GCA_950295325.1). Lineage (NCBI taxonomy): Eukaryota > Viridiplantae > Streptophyta > Polytrichopsida > Polytrichales > Polytrichaceae > Polytrichum > Polytrichum commune. Next base: position 213,258 of record OX485809.1, read on the forward strand.
ATGTGTACCACTGTACCGACAAGCTTGTTTATGATACATAGAGACTAAGAGAGGGTGAATATTAGCTCCTGGGGTTCTCATTTTCTCGATTCCGCTCTCTAGAATAGGTGCGGTGAGAAATATGGGCTTCACTGGATTACAAACTGTCGAATTGTCAAAATCTGCTTGGGCATCTCAAAAATGAGATGGGAGATGGTTCTTGCAGGAGCTTATGGTCGTTCTCGTCTTCTTGGAGTTTCCAGGACACGAGTATAGGAATTTCTGACATTCGTACTAGAGCTGCACTAAGATGCTCGAGATCTACTGTTGTTGAATGGTCATCCGTATACCTTAAGTTCAGAGATGTAATCACTCACCAGCATCTCCTCTTCGCAATAGTTGCAGTGCATTGTGATTTCACTCTTATGAATTGGCTCAGTGAGAGAGACTTGAATGATGTCATTGCTGCAGTGGTGGGGTTGCCATAGGTACGCTCACCCAAGCCATAGTAAGAGAGGGTGAACATAAGCTCTTGGAATTCACATTCTCTCGATTCTGCTCTCCAGAGTAGGCGTGGTGAAGTGAGCTTCACAATGGAGGCAGGGAATGCGAGTGTAGCAGCGGCACCAGCGTCAACTTCGGCTGGGGCCTCGGCTTCTGCCCCACAAGAGGAGGAAGTGCATCACGGCCCATACCTTGCCGACCAGCTCCTAACAGTTGGAATTGCAGCATTAGACGTGAAGAAGCTCAAAGATGCGGGCTACTGCACTGTGGAGGCAGTTGCGTACACCGCAAAAAAGGACCTCGTGAACATCAAGGGACTTAGTGACGCCAAGGTTGACAAAATCCTTGAAGCTGCCTCGAAGCTTGTGCCCATGGGGTTCACTAGTGCTAAACAGATGCATGAGCAGCGTGCAGAGCTCATCTCAATCACCACAGGTTCCAAGGAGCTCGACGCCGTTCTCGAAGGTGGCATTGAGACTGGGTCTATCACCGAGGTGTATGGAGAGTTTCGGTCAGGCAAGAGTCAGCTGTGTCACACTCTTTGTGTGACATGTCAACTGCCATTGGAGCAAGGAGGGGGGGAAGGCAAAGCTCTCTACATCGATGCTGAAGGCACATTTAGACCACAAAGATTACTCCAGATTGCTGAGAAGTATGGGTTGAATGGACAGGATGTTCTTGACAACGTCGCGTATGCTCGGGCCTACAACACGGACCACCAAACGAAGCTGCTCATTGAAGCTGCATCCATGATGGCTGACTGCAGGTTTGCTATTATGGTCATTGATAGTGCAACGGCTTTGTACAGGACTGATTACACTGGCCGCGGGGAGCTTGCAGCTAGGCAAGTTCATCTCGCTAAGTTCCTGAGACAATTGCAGAAGATGGCGGATGAATTTGGCATCGCGGTTGTGGTAACAAACCAGGTGGTTGCGCAGGTGGATGGTTCTGCAGTGTTTGCGGGTCCCCAGCACAAGCCAATAGGTGGCAATATCATGGCACATTCATCTACCACCAGGTTGGCACTTCGGAAGGGCCGCGGTGAGGAACGTGTCTGCAAGGTGGTATCGTCTCCTTGTCTGGCTGAGGCGGAAGCTCGGTTCCTAATTACTACTGAAGGCGTGGTGGATGTCAAAGAATAAGGAGTCTTCAATTACCACAAAAGCCCATCATACCCAGTTTGTCAGTGAACTATCAACGTATACGCAATTCCTGGGTTCCATGAATGCGCCAGTATTAGAGGAACGAATTTCTAATAGATTCAATCCTTGGCATCCTTGCCACAGGCCAGATGGAATGAGGCATTATAACCCACGTCTCCATATACTACACTCCTGCAATTGAGTGGCTGATCTACTTCAGAAGGTGCTATCAGCAATGTAAACATGAGCTGCCAATTGCATGCCACTCTGTTGGACTGTACCAATCTGGAGTCTAGGACACAGGCAGCATGAATACTGCCTCGCCCAGCAGCATAAACGCTGCCGTTCACAATTTTATTGTGCATAGTCCATCTGTAAGCATTGTCCTGTGTACTTCTCCCGAGTCAAGGTTTCGAATATTCTCCCTGTTTGTTAGGATTTCATTGTGTTTTAGCAGTTGGGAGTTATTTTTCTCTTTTCCAGAATTTGACATAGAACTGGCGTGTGTACATGCATATTGATGGCCAGAAGTCAATTGCAGAGGGCCCCCTTTCTATTTCACCAGTCTTGGTACTTCCGAACTTCTGCTCAGCGAAGCAGTGTTGCTTGGAGTCTAGGCCACTTGAGTAGAAACTACTTCGATGCGCTGAGAATAACAATTGCAAATTATTTATGGTCAACCCTCGACGTAGTGCTACTGTACAGTTACCCTAATATTGTAGTTCGCTCATCTTGGCAAGGTTTTTCCCACTAACTCTGGCCTTTGTGCAAAGTAAATTGAAGTGGGTCCCAAGTTCAGATTGGCTGTGCTGTAATGATTGTTGTACTTGGAGGTCATGATATTTTGCTGTACTCCTGAGTCCCAATGGCCTGAGAGTTTTGTCACCATCATTTTTGTCTCGAACTGTGTCATTAAGGGGCATGGAAGGTCATTGGTCCAAGAGGAGTGGAGCCAGCAATTATTTCTTAAAACACCTACCTAGGGTTCAATAAATGTGAAGACCCTGACAAGTTAATACATATCTTGCCATGCCTTGTGCTTTTGTGGAAGGTTTCATTTTTCCCTCTTGTGATTCACCCTGACATATTCCTCAATATTCTCCATTTTCCTCTTCCAATAAGCTTTGATAGTGCTCTTTTAGGGTGCATGTTCACAACACCTACCCAGGGGGAAGGTGAATTGGGTGAGGGTGAAAATGCTATTGGAGAGTCTGGGGATTACTATTTAATCTAAAGCAATCCCTAAACTAATGGTTAATCTTTAATCTATTGGTTAAAGTTCACTGCACTAATTCAGGTGTTTAGAAATCCAAACTGTCTCACTTTAATCTTTAATCTATTGGTTTACGTTTCATCCCAATTCAAGTTCACTGCACTAATTCAGGTGTTTAGAAATCCAAACTGTCTCTCCTAATGTGAAATTCACTGATGCACCTCATTCTCATCCAACAGCTAAACAACTCATCCATAAATTTCTGTTTACTAAGTATGAGAATGCGAAAGAGCCACTTATGCATGTACACTGATTGCATTCAGAAAATATATGGCATGTCCTAGATTCTCTTACAAATCCTCCCTGTAAAGTGTGTGCTTAGTCCTACTGGTCCACTTCTGTTGATCTCTCAGATCGTTGTGATAGTATGTGCCAAAATAACAACCTAATCTCTTTTCAAAAGTTCACAGAACATCCACATAGTTGACTGTAGAAATTACTTCTTCACCATAGGTGCAATATCTAATTGATCTATTCTCAATAAATTATTGACGCACAACTTTCCAAAACCTGTTGGCCTTGTAAAATACCAAGTCAAACTGTTGCAACGTTACCAACTTACCACTAATATCAAAACCACGAATAGAGTTAAGGGTAACTACTTCAGAGTCCTGGTCCCCGGGCTTTTATCGAGGAAGGAATAGTAGATGCTGTTGGGTGCATGGTCAAATGTAGTCAAACTAAGTTATTGATACTACAGTTTTAATATTTGTTTATAAGCAGGATGGAATCATGGAACCGGTCCCAGTAACCTCACAGTTAGTATTGGTGTGTTCTAGGCTCACTTACAAATGGGGATCTCACCTACTACAAATATCAACTGTAGCAATAAACAAGCATCGTAGTGGGAAGTTGCGAGGAAGTCCAATGTGTTATATAGACAGGAACTGTTAGATTTGTAGCCCTTTAGGGCCGCTTCACACACAAGCCAAGAGCCGTGACCATGAGATTCCGAGAGTCCACATGAAGTGTCCAAACCCCGTACCAAGACACTTTTAAAATCATGTAGCGTGATCATGGGCCCTCAAGTGTAGTGGGCCCTCGTATGTGACCGGGGCCTTCATTAAATGCTATTGCAATGAATTCATGTTCATGCAAGGTCCTCATACGTGATAAAATTTAATAAATCAACGGTTGTGAGATTTTGGAATGCCATGGTTTTCCAATTTTGTGTCAGGCCTACCTCCAAGCGGCGGTTTTTGACAATAGTCCAAGTGACCATGAAACATGATCCATTTGATGCCATTTAGGAATTCGTGTATACCTTACATCCATCTTGCATTCACCTACTCTGTTGGTCCCTTGAACGTAGTGTGAAGCAAACTTGGACCGGCTCTGCCTCTTCTGCCAATGAGAGTGCTTGAAGTGCAATGGTCATGGGCCCCCAATCTCGTGTGTGAAGTGACCTTTACTATGTGTTCACTCCTCTAAATTGGACACCTTTGTTTTGGGTGCACCGATTATCCCAATTAGTTCATGTTACTATTCGGAATTATGTAGTGCAATAATATCTTACTCACGAGTTTGATATTTACTAACAACAATGCAATAAGTTGTTTGGACATTATAGAACATAAATGACTTTGCTTGGTAAAATACTACATTCTCGTTTAATAGTTATACACCCTAACCTCTATATTGTCACTCCCCCCCCCTCTTCTTATATCCCCAAACCCTAGGGAACGTATGTGCTAAGTTCAAATCCCCCCTCCCTTGTTGTCACATTTCCCTCCCATACATATTGGGGCTTGGCATTAAAATAATCCACCAAAGATTTCAAACCCCACACTTGCATGCATCTTATTTTCATTGTTGTCGTTATTGTCATTATTGCAATGTCAACTTTGTGTTATTCCATAATATCACACACTACACTATTCCTCTATTATCATGCATCCATGTTACACATGCATACCTCCTTAATATTACATGCACTTTGGTTGCCACGTGCATGATATTAGGGAGGTTAGAGTGTTGCACTGCATAACTCCGAATAGTAACACACACTAATTGGGATAATCAATGTAGTATTGGCAAGGGTTTTACTCGAGAACGGACCAATGCCACAAGGGGATTGGACCGTTGTTGGCTTTTGCCTCGTGTCTCCAAATAATAAACAATAAATAAAACTACATACTCATAATATGGATGTTATTCTATGGTTGACAACTAACAGAGCTTGGAAAGCCTATGTTCATCACTTGATTTTGTGCATGTATGCGTGTGGTGGGAGAGAGAAGGTAATTGATGAGAGGAGAGTGGATGATGAGTTGTGATAGTAGAGTGGCATGTTATGGGATATCACGCATATGCTCATGGATGAAATACTCTTTGCACGGGTAGAAAACACATTAAAAGTCGGTGGAACTCTTGGACTTGGATGGGCTGACAAATTACGCTCAAGTCCTAATACTAAGGCATAGGAAAGAAAAGAAAAATGTATGAAACTCTCGTGAGTTATGGGAGGGAGGGGGGGGGGGACATCATAGTGCAGTTAGTGAAAGCATGTGTGTATGAAGAAGCTTAGGACAAGGAGGTTATTGCAAGGCTAACCCAAGTGAGAGTTTGAGAGAGGAAGAGAGGATGGATGAAACGCTCCATGCATGGACAGAAAAAAACACATGGGAAGGGAGCAATGAGAAGGGTTTCTATCCACTTGAACGAGCACCCCACTATGTGTAATAAGTAATAATGGTAACAAGGCAGAGGGGGATGAGAGAGAGAGAGAGACGTGAAAGACTCTAGGATTGTGGGCGTTTGAAGGTTTGAGAAGACACGTCATGGCGCAATTAGTGAAAGTTGGTGCGAATGAATGAAGAAGCCTGGGACACAAAGGCCATGGCAAAGCAAGCTCACAGGGGAGAGAGGGAGAGAGAGTGGATGAAATTCTCTAGAGTATGCATGGATAGAAAAGCAGACGGTAGAAGGGTTCAGTCTTCTCCACTTGCGCCGCACCAGTTGTTCTGTGTACGCAGCAGTAAGAAGGATAGTTAATAATAAGTGACGGGAAGGGCCGGAGGGTGAGAGAGGGAGAGAGAAGGAGAGAGAGAGAGGCCGTGGATGTGAAAAGTCTCGTGAGTCGTGGGAGTTGGAAGGGGGGTGGCTGTCAGGGGGCACGTCAGAGCGCAATTAGTGAAAGCAAGCAAGTGTAAGTGTAGATTGAACAAGCCTAGGGCACAGTCGAGGGGGGTCATGGCAGGGCTAAGCTGAGAGACACAGAGGACGCAGACAGAGGGACAGCGAGCGATTGCAGAGAGAGAGAGAGAGAAGAAGGGGAGAGGAAGGAGGGAGAGAAGCTGTTATCTAAGCAAGCGAGCGAGCGAGCAGGGGTGTGGGGGTTTTTGCGACTGTGCCTGCTCCTCCTGCGTTGCGGGGCCGGTGCTTTCGTGCCTGCGAGCGTGGTGTGCGGGGGGGTTACATGCGAGCAGATGGTTGGTGGGGACTCGAGAGGAGCAGTAGTAGGAGTCTGAAAACAGAGCTACTTAGGGTTCACCAACCACAGGCTAGCGTCTATTACAGGGAGTGGGGACAGACAAGGGGATTTCGGGCGCACTGGCCGCGGGGGCTTCTTGGCCTGCCAGCGAGCGAGGGCGCCAACGCGGACGCAACATTCGCATCGCGATGGTGATGATGGTGGTGCGGGGGATGAGCATCTAGGTGGGGAGAGATCTGTATGTGCAAGGAGGTTTGGGTTTGGGTTTGGGTTTGGGGTGGGAAGGGGAAGGGTTTGGAGTTGAGGGGAGATTGAGGAGGGAGTGAGGGATTGAGGATTGAAGGACGGCAGCCATGGGGGGAGCAGCCAAAGTTTCCAGCAGTGTGTCCACACTGGGACTCATTGGGGCATGGTATTTCTCCAACATTGGCGTGTTGCTATTGAATAAGTACTTGCTAAGCAATTATGGATTCAAATTCCCCATCTTCTTGACCATGTGTCACATGACAGCGTGCGCGCTGTTTAGTTATGTAGCAATTGCGTGGATGAAGGTGGTGCCGATGCAGACGATCAGATCACGCACGCAGTTCCTCAAAATTTTGGCACTTAGTATAATCTTCTGCACGTCTGTTGTGAGTGGCAACATCTCCCTCCGCTTCCTGCCCGTCTCCTTCAACCAGGCCATCGGTGCCACCACGCCCTTCTTCACAGCCGTGTTTGCGTACTTGATGACGTTCCGAAGGGAAGCCTGGCTGGTGTACGCCACTCTGATCCCTGTTGTCACGGGTGTGGTAATCGCCAGCGGGGGCGAGCCGAGCTTCGATTTGTATGGCTTCATCATGTGCATCGTGGCTACGGCCGCACGAGCTCTGAAATCTGTCTTGCAAGGGATACTGCTCTCCTCGGAAGGGGAAAAACTCAACTCCATGAACCTCCTATTATACATGGCCCCCATTGCTGTGGTTGTCCTCCTGCCAGCAACCCTGATGTTGGAACCTAATGTGCTGGGTATCACAATTGCGTTGGCTCGCCAAGATGTGTACATTCTCTTCTTGCTGGTTGTGAACTCGGCCATGGCCTATTTCGTCAACTTGACCAACTTCCTCGTCACCAAACATACCAGCGCTCTCACCCTGCAAGTCCTGGGGAATGCCAAGGGAGCTGTGGCGGTGGTAGTGTCCATTCTTCTCTTCCGAAACCCTGTCTCCGTGATGGGTATGGTGGGTTACAGCCTGACTGTCTTTGGCGTAGTGCTCTACAGTGAAGCAAAACGGCGGAGCAAGTGATGAGGTGGCTACAGCTTTGATCCTTCGTTCGGGGAGTTCACAGGGAAAAAGGTCTGTGCCTAGTCTCCATCCACATTCACAGGAACTATCTTTTTCCATGGCAGGGAGGGGGAGGGTGGGAAGGAGATGGTTAGATTTGTCATAGCTAGTGTACACATGGGCATGAACCTGTTCACAAGGATGTCTCCCACGCATTCTTGCAGATTCAAGGATTGAGAAGGTTGGGGGAATATCAAGATCCCCTGTTTCAACTGATATTTCGGCCTCAGCAGCAGCGGAAGAAGAGCTATGTTTCAACCTCCATTAGGGTTACTAGACATGAACGCTGAATAAGTCTATTCTAGTTACAGGCAACAGAGCCCACTTTTAGGCCTTAACCTAGATTCATCATCTCATTTGTGAAATATGCCAGTTGAGCTAGATGCATTCAACTACTTGCCATGGTTCATTATTTCAACGCTCTCATTTTCCATTGCTACTTGCCACGAATTATTGTTGCGAGCATTCATTCCTTTTTATATGGCGACAGATTCACCACAAGTATGTCAGTGGTGGTCTGCATAATATTTACGCTCATTGTATGGAGCTGATGATGAAGAAGTCGGGGAACACGGCTTCTCACTTGAGGTTATGTTGTCCTTGACGGTCTACCGATTGCTGAAAGAGCGACACCAAGTTCACAAGTTCCTCATGTATTATGAGGTTTCATCACGTGTAGTCACGATCTATGGCAGGGTGTTCCAATTCTTTCATGTATCTTTTGTATTATGCTTATTTTGCAGAATTCACTATTTTGATAGAATGCTCTCAGGTCTTATACTATGCCAATTGCCCCTCCTCCACACTGCCACAATTGTTGGCACATTTTTATACTATGTTACTGACGCCAGCTTACAAGATCTGAGAGGAAATGACTGGCTTGTTGTAGTCATCCATATATGCGAGGGTTCTGGATTGCTGAGGGCAATTGTTTGTCATAGCAGTGATGAGTTCATCAATTTTGAGTCTCTTTCTTTGGACTGGGTTACTCTGCATTGGGTTGCTCTACCAATTTCTTTCTCGTCCCTCACGGGCAAGTACATCATCTGTGGCTCTCCAGTTGGATGTCGGAGACATCTAAATGTTGTACCATTCTGAGTTGATTGTAGTGTCTGGGTTGTGCTGGGCTATGTGATGCATCCTGGCATCCTGGCGGCCTGTGAATTGCCAAGATGTTCTCCTTCTCTTTTCTGTACAGAGATTGAGTATATGAAGGAATGGACGGGGTTTCATATTTGTGCGTCCTGGTTGTCCTCTTCTACATAAGGAGACTCTGGTCATATCTGATTTGCCTGGAATACACAAATGGTTGGTGTATGGAACTGTGCGTACCAGTAGTAATTGGAAAGTATCAAGTGTAGGAAGAATGCCGATGTTGATGAGATCTGCATCTTTTAAGTTTGCATTGAATGAAGTCCATGAAATCTGCTGGTTCCAGAGTTCTAGTACAGAGTGTGTTATGATGTAAGTTACTTCTTGATGGGTAGACTTCAAGAACTCAAGATTGGTACGATCGAGACACCCATGGAGGTGGACAGTGCAATATCGGCCCCACAATGACATGAATCTCCCAGTTAAATTACTAACTTCTGTACCATGCAGCTTAGCCAGCTGCCTGTGTGGACCTTATGATTGAGAATATCCTTGTGAGAGTTCAAGAAGATCCCCCATAGAAGTGGTCTCAGTGCACATTGACCAATTTGTAACTCCTATGAGTTTCATAGCGAGAACAATGCAGATTCCTAACAAGTGGGTTACAACAGACAAGAATTGTGGTCCTCAAACAACCAAGCACTGATTCACACAGGGTCCCAAGTCACTTGAGGTAAATCCTCGCAATCTCAACCATTGAGAGCACAGAAGTTGGGACTTTACCACTTTACACAAGTCCTTAGTCCCAAGTTGAGAGTTGGCTAGGATTTGTGTTGAGAGTTAGGTCGAGCAAAAAAGTTAGACCCAACTTTCAAAGTCCCACGAGTTCTTTTGCATAAAGGAATCAAGTTCCAACTTCAATGAATGTAAATTATATTTGAAAAGTTTTTTGAGGCTCAAAAGTTGGGACTTTGTCTCCATGGTGGTACTTGCTAACACGAGTAGGACGTGGGACTTGGGACCCCATGTGAACCAACCCTAACAATCAATGGCGTTTAGAATTAGACAAGCTCAAAAATTGGGTAACCCATTTAGTTGAAATGTGTGTTAGTTTCTAACTAGAACACATGTGTGTGGCATTTGGAAACTACATCCACATCTCCCTTGTAGTGGCAAACAACCAATGGCAATGACTCATAATTCTTGTTGTGTTGTGTGGTGTGAAACATTATGGTTAGGAGCAATGCTCAATAAGTTTAGTTTTTTTTTTAATTTTTTTTTTAAATAAATTTAATTCCAAATTGTCCAACTTCTACTTATTAGTTTTACACGATGAAAGTTGTGTTGTGATAGTAGATCTTCAACGAAGGATCACCAAAAACCAGTTTGAAAATTGGACCATCCGTAATTTAGTTATGACCATCAAAAGTGCATGTTTAACGGAATACATAGGTCTCCAAATGGTGTGTAGTATTGAGTGTGGAGTATATACCGTAGAGTTGGTTCACCCTTAGTGCCAAAACCTAAATTCCATGTTGAATTAAGCATGGTATCGACCAATGTGGATATGACATGTGGCAAAATTCTTCAAAAAATTAGTTATTTTCTGTCGAACCATAGAACAATCTATGATAATAAATTGAATAACAATGCGATCGTGTCTCTTTTAGACATGATACTTTATGATTTTTGTTTTTTGATCCTTCCCAATCCATACACCAATTAAATGAAGGTGTCCAATCATGAAGAATGATTGAATAACACCCACATACCTCAATGTCCTTGTAAAAGAGGTATTAAAAGGGTTGCATAAGAGGGTTCATTGCTGATGCATAATGAATGGTTTGTCTCTTTTTGGCTTTTGGTTGGGAACAACAATCTACATTGGGCACCCTCAAATTCAAAGAAGTCCATTCAATGGTGATCTCAATCTTGTGTCTTGTAATTAAATTTAAACTTGAAAATTTGTTTCGGTCACCTGATCAATACATAATTGTCCTAGCATCAACCTAATGATTATTGGGCCCACAAAATGTTTGCATGTAGTTGCACAATGTTATGTAGATGACATTGATCAATTTTAATTCATACTTGTTTCTAGGAATTTGATTTTATGTATGCAATTTAAGAAATTCACTCAACATTACTACATCATGTACCGTTTTAATACAAGAATGTTGTATAGTCCAACTTTGATGCATTCATTTTCATGCATTTTTCAAAGTGTTGTTCTAAACGAGTTTCCAAATTTCAGCTATCCTCAAATCATGGCGATCAAGCACAATGTTTGTAACAATACCTTTTGTGCATTTATAACTATGAATATATAGTGTAGTTGTTTGTGATTACATGAGGTAATCACAATTATTATGGTCACTATTAGCATGTCAACAAATGTAGGAGTTTAAGAGCAAAATACAAACTATGTGAGCACATTACCAAATAAAAATATCCAACACAAGAGTTGAACTTAAGATTCTTGAATCCAAGATCACTATCTTAATTTTTTTGAAGTGTTGCACATACATAAGTACACCAATGCATGCTTTTATTTTAGATATGTACAATTTAAGCTTCATAGCATTTGAGGTGTTCAATTAAATTCTCCCCACATCATCATTTCCAATAGCATACGATGGAGAATTTCCTAGAGGCATGCTCTTTAATTCAATCTAAAAAATATGGAAAAATGATTGTGAAATCACTTTCAAAAATAGAGACAAGCAATCCTTGGTGTACCCGAATTAAATAAGTAGAGAACACCAACAATGCTCTCAAGAATGTTATGTGAATAGTACAAGTACGTTCACTTGCCTTATTAAGCACCATTACGATCAAATCAACAAAGAGGTTCTTAGCAATTCAACTCATATATAGCATGTTGGACCTTACCGCATGAACCATGAGACATGGGGAGGGGGGGGAAACAATGTAAAAGGGATAGTTGCAAGCAATGCCAACTATCACATATGTGTGGAATGACTTTCTCAATATCAATATCCAGTTTTTGTTCACTCATCTCATTACTCAATGAAGACAATTGAGATAGATCTAATGCCATACTGGTTTATTTTGTTTTTATGTTGGCAAGTGTGAAGGGACTCAACTCGTAGCACTTTGTCGAATATACACCTTTGGTCTTGAGAATCGGCTGATGGATGTGTCAATGTCTTTTAAACTGAACTCCAACTCTGCTTTGGCCCGCAATTGGCTTGGTGTCTCAACAACCAATGGCATGTTTGTTAACCTTGCTTCGAGCCTCGTTTTACCTGCATTGGTGGTTAGCAAGTGAAGGAAAATGACAAATACAACTCTTTCAAATTGCTTATAATAGATGGAAATAACATTGAAGGCGTGTTTATCTCTTTGATAAAGGCCATCACATAACCTTGATCGGTACACTTTAATTTGGCCCACAATAATTTTTTTGAGATCAATTATTGCCAATACTTGCAAATGACATGATGACACACAGTTCTTTAGTTTATTCAACCTTTAGTTGCGAATGCATGTGAAATGACCACAATATGGCAATTGAATAGCCAATGTCAAATTTATTTTTCAAATCAATGTCAAAATTATAAACGTAAATCCACATTAAGCTTGGAGCACATCTCTACATAATGTGAGAAATTTCACATGATAAAAATACAATGTAATTCACAAACATACTTTAATATTGGAATTGGTGATTGTCTCATAACAAAACCACCTTGAGTTTTGTATCACCCTCTAAATCTTTGTCATAAATATGTGAAACTAACTTGATGCATTTCTTAACATGACATTAAAAAATAGCTTTAGAAGATTGCCAAACTTGACATATGGAAATTTCATTTCCATTAAGAGTGAAAAGAAATAAACCCTTTATTATAGTAGGAACCGTTAGGGGCTTGCTTTTAGAAGGACAAAATTCTCGCTCACCACCTCATGTCATCTCCATTATCGGCCCCCCAACTTGACACGGAGACCCTTATATTTTTTTTAAACATGTGTGTGCAAATCATGTAGGACCTCACAATGATTTGAGTCTTCCGAAACACATTTGACATTTGTAAAAAGTCACTAAGACTTTGGTGAGGAGGAACCCTCTTGAACAAGTGTGTGATTTAAATCCACACTCACACATGTGTTCATTCCAAATTTATGCATTGATTGTAACCAAATTTGGGATTTCCATCCATCCCTTTATCGAAAATCAAAAAGAAGATTTTCCTAGTTGCCTTAATTTGAAAACTTGACCTTTGCAACTATTGAACATTTTCAAAATTTGTTGAAATGACAAAAAATTCTTCTTGCATCTTCACTATGGAGTTGGTTTCCACACACCAATCAAAAGGAAAAATAGGTGATGATGCACAAAAGGTCTTCCACATTAAGAGTGGTACAAACGTCTGAAGTGCATTAAAAAAACACCCCGTGAAAATCAAGGGTTAGACAAGCATGACAGAGATTGTCAAGCTTGTCAAAACAAGGCATAAGTAGAATGTAGAATTAAAGAGGGGTTAATGAGGACCACTATGGATAGCGTAGCTTGATATATTACAACACCAATACTCTTTAAAATCCATGTTGTGACATGAGTAGGAGGTAAAGTATTATGAATGTGCGACAAGTTAAAACAAATTCTCTACAAGATACTTAACGTAAGTGAACAAGATTAAATTATTGGAGCCACATCAAAGTTGACTTTCTTTTTTTCTTTGTTAAATTATTGGAGGGAGAAGAACTTGGGAGAGTGGATACTGTCCTTAAGGGTCTTCAAAACCTCCAACCTTTCGTTTTCCTCCATCAAAACCAAACCAGGAGGCAAATGCTTGTTCTCATTTTCAAGTAACCTGTAAACCAATTCACTTTCCATATTGTATAAATGGAAAATTGATCGATATAGAACAATCTTGAGTCAAATCTTCCGCTCTATGTTACCTATTATGTCATTGAAGTTTTGGGTGATCTCCATTTTTAACCTCCATATCATACAATAAATGGAAAGTAAAATATGGAGTGCCAACTCATTTGCAACTCCAAATATTCATACCAATTAGTTTAGACATATAAAACCAAAAATGACAACCCACTTGCTTTGATGTATTATGGAGAGAAATACTATGTTAACAACATTCGAATGCCTTTAAGAGTAAACTAACCTTCTTTCTGCATCTTGAGCAAGCTCCACCTTTCTCTTCACCAAGCTGGAATACAGAGAGTTTTGCTAACTGAGATTCACAACATTATCCCATAAAAACAAACGATGATTCATATTCAACGAGTCCTTGGTAACATTATGAAACTTTGGATAGTACTTCTTTCTTAGCATGACTTTGGAGGATCTTGGTATAAACACAAATTATTCAATTCTTGAAGATTACAAAGGTTGAGCACCTACTAAGGTGGAATCTTGCCAAAATTCTCCTTTTGTCTATGATTTGTCTCCACTTGTGGGGTTCGCCGTCCTGTACTTGATGCAGATATAACATTCCTTGTTACATAGTCGACTCCTGTTGCGGACTTCACTTTTGGTTTGGGGCATTGAGCAAGTGTTGTTGGACTTACATGCGGTGGACTAGGACCATTCTGTACAATTTGAGAACCTTGTTATGTAGTGAAACTATGTTGCCCATCAACATTTGTGATATCAATTATGTTAAAAAGTGTAGTAGGCTAGACATATTGAAATGATATGTTTCCATGTTATGCCGAAGAGCATGACAAAGTCACAATACCTCCATAAAAACATGAGTATCTATTACATATCTTTTCAAGAGAATGATGGGGTATTTGGACCGTGTCTTAATACCACTATTGGACAGCATCAAGTGCATTAATCAATCTAGTGCACTTCTCTTCATAAATGCAAGGGAGTATTGGACTCACTATTTTCGTTAGCTACAAATCGTCATCAATACTTTAAACTTCTTATTATATCTCAAAATTAGAAACATGGAATTACGGTTTCGTTCCCACCACCTATAGTTTTAAGATTAACACTAGCATGTCATCTCAACTTACAGTTTTTATGGGTATACCATAAAACAATTATCTACTACAATATTTAAGTTCTAGTGAATTCACATACAAATGATTGTTTGTCTTAATCAAATTCAAATGTGTTGATTCTTGTATTCTCTTCAACAATTTGAGTATAAAATATTTGATTTGGAACAGGACCAACATGGACTAGCTGAGAAGATTAGTCATTATGTTGGATGTATTATAAGAACCTGCTTGTAGGCATGATTTTGTGCACTTCTTTCTGCAATAAATGCTATGTTATCTTTGTGATGATCTCGAGGAGTAATCCCTCTTCTCTGCATCTCATCTCTGTCCATACAATTCCACTTGCTGCCAGATTAAATTTATGGAAGAAAATTTGTGACCCAAACTAACAATTATGCTAAGTTAGGTTTTCCTTGGATGGTTCTCATAAGTGCTACACCCATCACTTTACCATTCAACACATTTCACTACAAACATACAGATTGCCGATTTTTTCTAGCCTAACAACATAGAAAATTCTAATTACAATATGATGAAATACCTGATTCCTCTTGGAGGATTGAGGAGATCAGAAATCTGGTAGCTATCCAAGTGGCTTGGCAAGGAGATCCTTCTTGACTTCACTTTTGAGTTTCTACATATGACTTCATCATTGGCCTGAAAGTATAGTCACAATCCAATGCGCAGCATCATGTATGAGTTGATTGTGCTTAAAGAAGTGATGTAGATCTCTGGTTATTTGAAAAGTCATACTGAGAGACCGGAAGATGAATAGACGAAGATAAACGTTAAGAGAATCACCAGACTTCTACAATTTTCCAACCCTCCATCTTATAACATGCACTATTGTAAAAGCAATCTCCATGGACACTGTCAAGCACAATGTACAGGGACATACGTCGCTACTCCCCGACACCGGTGACACATTCATATGCTAAAATTGCCTTACATCTTAAATCCACATCATCGGGGAGGATGATTTAATACATAACATATTCTAAATACGTGACACCCACATTCTCTCTCAAACCTTATTCACTGCACATGAGGGACGTGCCTGGTTATTGTTGCTCAAAGCGCCACCGCAATACGATGATCTCTGCGACGGCGTGGTGTATGAACCATCCGTGGAGTTGGTTTGGGAGCTCTGCGCAGAACGTGGGACCATTCTACGGTGAGCAACACCTTGGTGTTCGTTTGGAAGTCGATTCGTCCTGTCTTTGCCTTCGGTGCATGAGTTTAGGATCCCTCGTCCATCACCAAGATGTGCATCCGGCTGCATGTGCGGACTCTGCACGTTGCCGCTCCATGTGCTCGACCCATCGTCTCCGGCCACGCAATCCGCATCTCCATATGCATCAGCGTCATCGTCATGCAGCTGCAACCCTGACAAATCATCCACGAGCGCGGGATTGCCGTCTGACATGGATGCAAGAGCGATGCACCATGCAAAAACCGCGCAGATTCAACCTCGATGGAGATGCTACATTGAAACTTGAAGAAGTCGATGAATTTAAAAACTGGAAGATGCTAACTTAAAGTGCAAAGACAAAGATTGAGAGACGCAACATGGGACTCTATTGATCAACGAGGGAATGATCAATTCATCGACTGGTGGGCGAAATTAGCTCGTTATCTACTCGCATGCGTAAATGGTCTCTCTCTTGGACTCCTCATTCCTTGCAAATTAGGTTAGGGAAGCGTCTGACAAGACAAGTTTCCCTACGAACTAAGGCCAAGTTTTCACATAACTTATCTACTCTAGGAGTACATTTGCTCCTTAATATCTATCTTACATCACATATGTGGATGCCCTAAGATCTCATGCTATATAGAAGAACAACAACAACAACAACAACTCCAGTTTTCGAAGGAGGTTGGAGTGAATAGAGTGTTTGTTCGTAAAACATCTGTGGCCACGTCCTAAAGAACGAAGATGTTACATGTGAAACTACTTGAACACCTTTTGCACGGGGTATACACTGATATATAGAACATATGACTAGCATGCACACAGCCCTGTGGTCGCAATGGCGACCACCTTGACCCAAAAGCGGCACAGTGATGTTTAAGTGTCGTTGATGCCATGTACATTATACTAAGCATGGCACATTGAAAATTTTAGGTTTGAGTCTCATACCATTTAATAACATATGAATTTTAAGGTTCAAACTGGATTCTAGAATTTAGGTTTTGACATCTTTATTGGTTGTTAAGGATTTTGCTATTTTATGTTGTATATATATAAATGCATGGAATTGTTGACATAAGAATGTGAACCATTTGGGTATGAAAAAGATGAAATACGCAATGAAATATTCTATTTGCATATCCACCATTTGGATTATTATTATTATTATTATTGGTTGGTTGGTCGGTCAAGAAGGAAATCCCTAATTAAGGAAGGCGTGTTAAACATATAATTTAGAGTGGCAATACAATAGTGCCATTTTTATTAGAGTGGTCTTCATGACTTGTCATGTAGCATTGCATGTCACGTGACAACCTCACTGCACTGAACGATCCTATTAGTGTGGGTGGGCAATTAATGTGGAAATAAGTAATGGGGGTTGCTCTAGTTTTCTTATCAAGGTGGAGATATTGTGGGCCCAAGACCCCCGGCCTTCCCGTAAGTCTCCCTAGTTCTATCCAACACCTTGCATACAATAAAGTAATAACCTTTCACCATAAATAGCGTAAAGCAAGATAGTCACCCATAGATAGATAGATAGATAGATAGAAACTCCGGTCCCTTTTAAGGGGCCGGCGTGAATAAAGTGTCCGTTCGTAATGCCAATGACCCGATGCCCACTGGACAAGGGGACATTGGGACAATACTACTCTCCCCTTTCGAGGATGGGCACTATAGTGACACACTATACTAGTTCCTAGCTAGCCACTAGTGCCTTGAAGATACCGGACATGGTATCCCCCCAAAGGGCTTTGAGGTACCCATACAACAAGGTCCAAGGACCCCCCACCATAGTTGGGTGGACTAAGGTGGTGAGCACCACGCCGGCATGGGGAATAGAACCCACAACCTCCTCATTGGGGGCCATGAGCCCTAACCACCAAGCCAAGGCCCGTGGTGCCCGATAGTCACCCACATTGGTATCCTACAATACAAAAAGTGTGGGCACCCAAATCAAACTAGAGATTCGACGCAGGTTCAAAAGGAAGGTGGCCCACATGAATTCTTGTTATTTATGAGAATTGGTATGGGTTCTCGAGCATTACTATATACGACCCACACTAACATGAGTAAATTTACTGTAGTTGCTACCCAATAACTACAAGACAAATCTAAGAATGGACATAAAAAAGGACTTCTATTCACTAGATATTGGACTAGGTGCTCAAACACTCCTAACAATCCAATAAGCTCAACAATGAACATGATTGGTGAGACTTGTATTGACCATAAAATGCACATGAGAATCTTCACTTTGGTAATGAACAAAATACACTTACGAGCTCCAATAATCATAGCGCAAATTGCTACATGCACGATTTGGATTTCGTAAGCTCAATCACCTTGATAGAGAGAGAGAGAACACACACATGTCTACTACCTTAATAAGTTGGTGGTTGCCCACGTGCTAAGCTATTTAATAATAAGTTGTTAGTAGTGTATAAGGAGGGGCACTTGATGAAAGGAAAGAAGGAAAGGCAGGAGCGGAAGAGTGTGTGTCTGGACGCCTGCATGGCTGGGAGGAACTTGAAACCCTAAAAGGGGCGTTCCAGAAGGGACTTCGTTAGCTGGCCTGCGTCGCTGCTGTTTCGAGGCTGAAGCAACAACAAGCCCAGCACGGCAAGGCTAAGCTTTCGGATGATAGATTTCCGTCGCCGCTCGGTCGGTCGGGCACAACAGCTCGTCTCCCCGGGAGGCAGGCTAGGCAAGGGGGAGCAAAGCAAAGCCACGCAACGCAACGGAAGGGAAGGCGAAGCAAGAGGAGGTGACGTAGAGGTAGGTTTAACTTGAACTTCGTTTTGTCTGAAGCTCGACAGGAGGTCATCGCAGGGGAGGCCAGTCAGTTGTTGTTGTTGTTGTTGTTGTTGTTGTTCATAGAAGAGCAGCGAGGGGTTGAGGATTGAGTGATTGAGTGAGTGATTCGAGTGAGTGATTGATTCGAGGGAGAGAGGCGATTTGAGGGAGAGGTAGGGTTAAGGCGTTTTTTGTCTGGGGTTCCGATGGAGAAAGAAGGCCGACAGGGGATCATCATCGAAGCAGGGCGGAACATGCTGTGTTTCTTAACGGAAGTGTATTAGCGGGGAGTGGAGGTGAATGGTTGAGTGAGAGGGGGCATTTGAGGGAGTTGAGTCGGTGGAGGTGGAGGTAGGGTTAGTATTTTGTCTGGGGTTCCGATGGAGGAGGAAGCTCGGCAGGTCATGATCATCGCAGGGTAGGGCATGCTATGGTATTGAGAGGAGCGAGGATTGAGTTAGTGATTTGAGGGGGGAGGCGATTTGAGGGAGTTGAGTAGGTGGGGGTGGAGTAGGGGAAGCTGGAGCGACGTGTGCTGGGGACGGCAGGGAAGGCGAAGAAGAAGACAAGGTCATGGGCAAGAGGCAGAAGCGGAAACGAAGAGAAGGGCATCCAGTAGCAGGAGGAGCAGCATCATTACAGAAACCTGGTATTGGAAGACAAGCCAATTCCATTGCCGCCGCCATGACGATGTCGCCTGTGCCGCCTGTGTCGAAGGGGGGGATGATTGCTGATGGCATAGCGCACGATTTGCACACCGGATCCGTGTTGGCAGGGGAGAATGGGAACGGGGTGGGGTGCAGGCATTGGGGGATTGGGATCGATCTGGAGAAGTTGCGTGCGCAGTTGGCGAAAGGTGCTG
The DNA here is from genome assembly GCA_950295325.1 of Polytrichum commune. NCBI lineage: Eukaryota > Viridiplantae > Streptophyta > Polytrichopsida > Polytrichales > Polytrichaceae > Polytrichum > Polytrichum commune. Next base: position 232,850 of record OX485809.1, read on the forward strand.
TGGTGTCGCAACAGTGCAATGGGTGTGGGAATGGTGGGAACAACAACCGTAAAGGGAAAGACAAAAGGGTCAACAATAAGGGTAAGGGGAAAGCCGTGAGGAATAATAAGCAGTCGGTGTGGATTTGTCTCGCGTGTGGACAGATTGGGTGTGGTACTCTCACTTTAGTGAGGGATTCTGCTCTTCAGAAATCCATCACCAGCAGCAAAAATGGGAATGGGAACAATCCGAGTACGGAGTCTTCTTTAGTCAAGCAAATGGGTGATGGGCATGCGAAGACACATGGGAAGCTGTTGCAGCATCCTGTGGTTATGCAGTTGGGTCAAAGGTTAGACTGCTGGTGCTTAGTCTGCAACCTTCAAATATATTCTTGGGGTGGTGGCTCTGCTGCTGTTACCGATTCGAGTCAGCCGAATGATGCTTTAGGGTTAGATGTGGATGCGGTTGACGGTGGAAGGCCAAATGGAGGAAGCAAACCGGAATTGCTGCTGCAGAGGGCAGCGAATATGGTGCAGGAGAATCTCAATCGAAATAATACAGGCAGCTTGAAATTAGATGTTGCTGAAACAGGTCAAACACCTGAAGTCATCAAAGGATGTATCTCACCATCGAGTCCAATGGCAGCAGTTGTTGTAAATTCCTCGTCCAGCAGACGGGTGATAAAGGGGTTGATGAATCTGGGCAATACATGCTTTTTCAATTCTGTCATGCAAAACCTCGTCGGTGTGAGCATGCTTCGTGATCATTTTAGTCTGGAGGCATCAATGCGGGAGGGGAACTTAACCACGGCTCTTAGAAAGTTTTTTCAGGACATGGATGTTGAGGCTTCAGAGAAACTTGATGCCGTTGATAGGAATCCTGATGGCACCACGAGTGGTCAGAAAAGGACAACCAGGTCTCGGTCACTGGCAGGAAGTATTGGAAGCGCTGTCACGCCAAGAGGTCTCTTCTCTGCCATCTCCACAAAAGCTCCACGATTCAAAGGCTATCAGCAGCAAGATAGCCATGAGCTGCTGAGATGTCTGCTCGATGGCTTGCACACGGAGGAAGAAAGCGTGAGAAAGTCCCATTCTGCTTCTGGAGGATCTGGCGCAGTGAGGGAGGTAGAGTCAGCTGCCAAGTCGGGTGCATCTGAAGAAGGGAGGAATAATCATCACACAGCCGACGATGAAGGCAGTGAAGCTGTGGCCGACAAGACTGCCATAGATACCTTTGTAGAGCGTATGTTTGGAGGGCAGCTCTCCAGCACTGTCAGCTGCTGTGTGTGTGGACATTCATCTGTGGTCTACGAGCCTTTCCTTGACTTGTCTTTGCCAATCCCTTCAAAGCAATCACCGAGGAAAAATGCACCCAGTGTGGAACAGCTTCCACTTTCAATCCTTCCACGGAGTCATCAAGGACATTCAGGTGCCGGTGTTTCAAAGGGCCTCAAAGCACCTGCAAGTTTGGAGACAAAGACTTCAGTTGTTCACGTGGGCCCCGCCACTGAGGATTCTAATCAGCTTGCTCACAATGTAACAGGAATTAGCATTGTTGAGAGTGGCATCGGGATGAGTGAAGTGACGTTGCATGTTGATAGCGAACTTGTGAAGAGCCCAGATCCTACAACCCCTTACAAGGAACATGGAACTGGAGTACCTGACACATACCCCCCTGATGTGTCAAGTTCTGCAGAGTGTGCAAGTGGGCCTGACTTGGATGCTAGTCCTGATACGTGGATGGATTTCCTCGCCAGTGATGAGACAAGTGAGGAGCCTGGGGCGATGGTTGTGCATACACCAAAAGAAGTAGATGAGTGGAGTGCTCTCGCTCGATTTCAATCACAATCTCAATCTCAACCACCTGCTGGTGAAGCTCAGGGTGTTGATGCTGGGGGTAAAGAAACTTCTCCAGGTAAGAATTGCTATGGTAGGGAACAAAGAGGCAGTAACTTTGAAGACAAAGTAGACTTCGAGGAATCAGGTTGCTCAGCTGAAGAGGGTCCTGCCGTTTATGGGCCGCTAAATAATTGGAAGGTCCTGGAAGGGGTATTAGACGGGCTTAGCCCAGGTCTTACTGAAGTAGCTGATGCAGCAAGCCAGACTGGTGCAGAAATGCATTTGTCTACGCCTGGAAGTTTAGCCACTGCCAACTCTTTGTCAATGATGGAGGGAGGTTTGGCTGTCTCAAGTTACGCCATTGAGAACACAGTGGAAATAGCATTTGATAGTCAGCAGCTTGTACCAATGCCAAGCATTAACAAGGTGGAAGCTGTGGAACGTTCAGACAGTCTGGTGATGCAAGTAGTCTCAGAGGAGGATGGTGATTTTGATGGAGTAGCAAGTATGTTCGAGGAGGCGAGCCCCTTGGAGAAGAAAGGGGAGGATCAACCATCTTGGACACTGGTTGAGAGTAGACAAAGTGAGTCGAGGAGCTTCTTGGGTCAGATCAATGGACTTGACAGTGATACAGCTTGCAATGGTAATAGTGTTGAGGTGGACTTATTTCAATTTGCCAGCAATGGTGGAAGGGGAGGGTCAATAAAGGAAGGTCACGACTGGGATTCATTCTCTAGCATGTCACTTGAAGGATGTTTGTTAGCTTTTACTAAAGCTGAAGTACTGTCTGGAGAAAACGCCTGGGCTTGTGAGAATTGTTCGCGCAGGTTGCAAGATCAGTGGAGAACCAATCAGAGCGTTTCCTGTCATGGGAATCAGGCATCAGAGCACCTTAGACCTCAGTCACAAACTCGCAGGGAAACTTGTGGGAAGAGAGCATCTGGGTATAGTGACAAAGATATAACTGCATTGCAGACAGTGCTGCCTGCACAAGAGAAAACTGCCGAAGAATCAAACAACTCAAGGGAACTAATGTCTGGCATGAACTATCTTGTGAAGGGTGCAGCCCAACCAAATACTTTTGAGACTGATATCATCGAGACATCCACAAAGTCGGCAGAGCAACATTTTACTGATAGTGACACAGTTGATACTGAAGCAGAAGGGCTTGCTAGAACCAGTGTGGTTGATTCAGAGCCCAATGCAGGTGCAAGTATGTCACCAAGCATGTTGGACCTTGAGCTGACAAGCTTGCTACAGCAATCTGCATCCAAAGACCATTCTGATGAGTCAGGGAATCTAAGCGTGATTCAAGCAGATGAGTTCCAACCCAGGACTCTTCACGGAGCATCAGAATTCCCGTTAACTTCCTCTGTACTACCAGTCACAGCAAACGATTGCTCTGATATATATCCAGGTAGAGGAGGCTCGAATGGTCGTGAACAAACTGTGTTGTCTGAGGACGTGCAAGCCAGCAGCAGTGATGTGTTCTTCAAAGATATTACAGTGGACATGTCTGGGAAGGTTGATTCACTATCATGCAATTCAGATGCAGAGGAGAATGGGGTTTTGCTGGAGAAATCAGGTCCACTTCATTGCCTAGCAGGCGAAAAGAAACTAAGCTTGAATGGGAGCTATGACATCTATGAAGCAACTACATCATCAGATGTGTACCAGCACAGGAATTTCTCCTTGGATTCGAGGCAATATTCCCCACTACCTGCCAAAATTTCCACTGTTTGCAATGGTGGGGATGGAGATTCTTTGGAAGCTGACAGGAGTTCAGTGCAAGATACACCTAAGGCTTTTACAGTGAAACAAGATGCAACAAAAAGATTCCTTCTCAGTAAAGCGCCACCTGTACTCACTGTGCATCTGAAAAGGTTTGCACAAGATATGCATGGGAGATTAAGCAAGCTTGGTGGCCATGTAGCATTCTCTGAGCAGCTTGATTTGGGACCATTCATGGATCAGAGGTGTGCATCAAAAATCATGTCATGAATGAATGTTGATCACTCCATGTCTACTGATCTTTATTTGCTGTACATTCATTTGAGTAGGTCTTGTCAGATTTGAGGATCGAGTGTCTTATGTCATGTTATGCGTGCTTCTATCTTCAAGGAAAATTATGTTTAACACACTCTGAAGTTTGGAATTGCTCATGACAAATCTAATTTTCATATGGAAAGAGATTTTTTAAATTTGTTACTGTGGGCTGGCATATTATAATAGCAGTCATGAAAGCGAGAAGATTGAATTGTTTCTTTTTGGATGCATCCAGGAATGGTAATCAACAAGGTTGTAAATATCGATTAATTGGCACCGTGGAGCACTCAGGGACAATGCGAGGGGGTCATTATGTTGCATATGTGATGGGCCCTGCTAATGATGAAGAATATGAGGCAGACAGTTCATCCAGGGAAGTATCCACCTGGTACTACATCAGTGATTCGCAAGTTCGAAAGACATCACTGGAATCTGTATTGCGCAGTGAAGCATACCTACTGTTTTATGAGAGACAGGCCTCTAATTAGGGTTCTTGTTTCTTGAAGTTTTCCACTACCATTCATTTACAGGAGGTTGGTTTCATGTATATGTGTCTACAGCACCAAGTCTTCCCTCTCTTTTCTGGGGAAGCACCATTCTAGGCTCAAAGGAGCAACCTCCAGGTCGTCATCTTATTGTAACTCTTGATCTGCAAGGATCTAAGTCTCAAAAGCTTGTTACTCAGGGTGGCAAGCCCCCTGTGGTCTCTGTCCAAGTAATCAGGATGGAAATCCAAGAATTGAAGAAAAGCCTTCATAGGTTTTCTACTTTATGTACCAAGAGAAAGGAACTCGATTATATTTGAGATTAGTCCATTGGCCATTGTGGAGTTTGCTATTGATGTCACAGGAGAGCATACACAAGTTATGCGTCTAGTGATGCAGGTTATGGTTTCAGAAAAGTCTGTCAGTCAGGATGTAAGATGCAGGTCAGCTATGGACTTTAATAACAACATTTTTGCTCTTTGGGTACCTGGTTATCTTTTTCTAAATGATGTTCTCAACAAAAAGCTATATTATCTCACTGCACCAAACCTGAGTCTCCCATACCTGACTAACCCTAAACCTGATATCATAATGATCATATCTGTCATAATGACAAGCTGATTCCTCTGTAAAACCTGGAGACTATTAATTTTGGCCACATTAGCACCTAAATTGTCTTCAGGGACTTGGAATTAGTCTAACAAAACTAAATTAGAATAAATCAACTTCGAACCTATAGGGGGGCAAGTTATTACTACACCCTCATTGTAGGTTTTGAGAAAAGAAAATGCACAGCCTCATTCATTCTACCCTCAATATTTGTTACCCCTACAAGCCTTGACAATTGTAATTGGTGTTTGATTTTGCCCCTAACCAGAAACACTTATAGGGGTAACATACAGTGACTTCAAGAAATGAGTCTATGAGGGTATTTGATTTAAAAAAGTAACAACATAGAGAGTATGAAGAATCAAAGCAATAAATTTTGAACATGAAAGTATGAGAGCATGAAGTAACTGACAACCTCAAGAAAATTGAAAAGAAATTGCCACTAGATTAAAAAAATACATAGTGCCAAAGTTGACTATGTACATAGACTCATTTTTTGAGGCGTTATAGAAAGAGTGGTCAAAATCTTGTCCACTTTCCACGAGCAGCCAAAACAGTTGCAATTCGATCTGGCATGCTAGCATACAATCTCTCACACTGCTCTGTAGTGATCGTCTTATAAGTCTCCTCCAGACGCTCCCATAATTACAAAAGACCTACAGGAGGAGTTGGATAGGAATTCAAACGATGTTTGAGAATTGCCCAAACATGTTCTATGGGATTTAGGTTTGGGGATTGAGCTGGCCACTCTAAAATAGTGAGTGGTTGCTCTAAGAACCATTTCTGAACAATCTTTGCCTTATGTATAGGAGCATTATCATGCTGGAAAATGACGTTATCGAGGTTCAAGTATCCTAATCTCTCTAAACTCAAGTACAAATCTCCATGCAAGATTGTAATATAGTCCTTCGCATTTATATGCCCATCCACCTTTTGTAAATTACCTACACCTCTTGCTGTCATACAACTCCATAGCATCAAAGACCCTCCACCATGCTTCACTGTTTGCTTCACCGCACGATCAGGGAAGCTTTTTTGGTCATTGACCCAACACCAAGTCCTCCCATCCGCATTGAAACAATTTATCTTCGTTTCATCACTGAATACAACTCTCTTCCAATCCTCAATTGTCCACTCTTCATGAATTCTTGCAAATCGTAGCCTCTCTCGTACATTTTTATGTGACAAACAAGGCTTAGGAATCTTCTCACATGCACTCAATCCAGCATCTCTCAAAGCAGACCGCAAAGTGTTATCACGGAAACCCACTTCTCTACCCTCTCTCAACACTTTTGCTGCATGTAATGCCGTTTCCAGCCCTCCAACCGTGACCAAACGCACAGCACGTCGTCTCTTTGAAGTGCTAAGAATCTTTGGAACACCTCGTTTTGGCAATTCTAAGTTACTACAATGTTTCTTCCTCACTCTATTCACCGTACTCTGAGAAACCCAATGACTTCGCAACCACTCTTGTACTCTTACCTTTCATCAAAAGAGCAACAATATCTCTCACTTTGTCTCCTGAAATTGGCTTCATCATGCCAATTCTAATTCCTATTCTCCACAGTATGGTCCACAAGAAGGAAGAGAAGAGAAATCACAAAAAATTCATCAAAAAACACAAATTTCTCTATGTTCTACACTCATGTGAAGTTGCTCCACAAGCCACCTCAAAAAATGAGTCTATAAGGGTACATGCACATTTGTGATCTTAACTCACAATGTAGATATTATTTAGGCAAAGCGCCATGTGGCATGTGTTAAGAGTGCACGAGGCACAATAGATTTTTTTGCTCGGCTTCATCCGCCTTAATGTTTCCCGGCTAGCCCCCATCAATGCTCTTGATAGGGCCATTGACTCATTTCTTGAAGTCACTGTATATAGAGGGTCGACGGGGGACGTTAAAGTTCCCCCCACGAACTTATAGGGGAGGTAGATTCGGGCACGGGCAGCTGTCCGGCCAGAAATTCCAGATGTTCAGGACCCGACCAAAAATTGCTGCCCGCCCATCCGACTTCGAAAAAATTGTTGCCCTTGCATTCTTGAAGGCCACTTATTCATAAATTCCATATTGAGTGCACTTCACCGTCAAGGTCCAAAATCCAATATATATGTTCACTTCTATTGAATAAATAAGCAATTGATTGGGATTTCGTTTTCAAAATGAAACCGCCAATAAAGCATGTAAATAACTAGGAAGTCAAAAATATTATAAAACCCTCATTAGCATTGAGGTTATGATTTTTGTGACTTGCCATTGCAAGGGTCTTTGTCATTCTAAAATGGAACTGAAATTACTGGTTTAAATTTAGTATGTTGAATATTATAATCTTTTAGTTAATACCTTCTACTTTCACAAAGTTTTCACATGCATTTAAACTAATTAAGTGTGATTGAATGTAATTAATTCTAGTTAATTCTGATTAATCCTAATTAAGACCAATTAAATCAGAAAGTCCATGAATTAATCATAATTAATTCCAGTAAGTCTATTTTATTATTAATAAGGCTTAATGAAATTGGTAAGCATACATTCTGATATAATTAGGCTTATTTAGACTTAACCAGGATTAACTAGACTTAAATACATTCAATCACACTTAATTAGTTTAAATTCATATGAATACTTTGTGAAAGTAGAAGGTATTAACTCGACTATAATACTGAACATACTAAAAATAAAACAACAACATTTAGTTCTACTTTAAGAAAGACAAAGACCCTTTCAATGGCAAGTCACAAAAATCAGAACCTCGGTGCTAATGAGGATTTTATAATATTTTTGACTTCCAAGTTATTTACATATTTTAATGGCTGTTTCACTTTGAAAATGAAAGTCAACATATATATTGGATTTTGGACCTTGAAGGTGAAGTGCACTCAATATGGGATTTGTGGATAAGTGGCCTTCAAGAATGCAAGGGCAACGGTTTTTCCGAAGTCGGGCGGGCGGGCAACAATTTTCGGTCGAGTCCAGAAAATCTGGAATTTATGGCCGGGTGGCTGCCCCTGCCCGAATCTACCTCCCCTATAAGTTCGTAGGGGGAACTTTAACGTCCCCCGAAAATTACCGGTCATTTTAGAAGGGTTTATAGGATATACCCCAATTTAATAAAGAAAAACCGGAGGATGTCAGCATGTAACTGGTTGGACTTGCACACACTAGGATCTCAACCAGTTATGCCCAAAAATCTCCCGGATCACTCGTTGACATCCTTCGGTTTTCCTTTACTTATTGGGGTATATTCTATAAATTCCTCTAAAATGATCGATAAATTGCCTGCATTCTTGAACTTCAACCGGTTATTTCTCAAACTCAACTGGTTCATCTGTACCTAACTGCCGGTTCTCCCCATCATGGTAGTGGGCCAAGCCTAACCTTAGGCCCGTGTAGCCCGACTTGTTGCCATGCTCTAAATAAGAAGGGCTGGACATTAAATTGACACGCGAATGGAAGTGTGGGTCCTAGAACATGTGTCCACAAACATTACGCCTACACTAATTGTTCTGACTTATATCTATTAATTCTAGTAATGTTGTTAGGCAAACTTTACATATAGGCCCCTAGGGTTTAGTATAGTAAGAGTTGGACAGATTACTGTAGGTTGCATGTTGTCAATTTCCTAGAGATTTGGAAGCATTTAGGACTCCCAAAGTTTATGATAACCAATTTACTCTGTAATGCTTACTAGAGAATACTCTTGCACATTGGAAAATAGAAAGCACAATACACTTTCCAATAGTAGGTTATAGCTATTAATGGGTCATTATGAAACACATGTCTTATCTCTTTAAACACATGTCTTTTTGGTGTTTGTTTCTAAATCCATACCTAACCATGCACCACTTGAATATAGGTGTTCGGTTAAAAATAGTAACCAAATTAGTTTTGCTGACCTTAGTTGGCATGTAAGTTCTTACTATGGATATGTTATCAGTGGAATTGGTGTTGGTGGTTCAAAAACTCATGCAGAAGTTGTTTACAACATGGGTCGTAGCCAATGTTGGATTGGTATTTTGGAGCCTTGATACCATGTGGATATGTAAAATGAGAATTTTACAAAAAAGAATAATACCGGTAGGGTTTGTGTTTTTGTAGATATTCTAGTTTTTTTTTTCCTTTCTAAAATCCCAATTAGGTTTAATAGCAAGCAAGAACCTTGAGAACTAATAACTAAGTAAAACAACCCTAGTATTGAGTTTATGGTCTTAAGATATTATTGAGCCAAATAATGACATGAGGTGAAGAAAGATTCTCAATGGAAATCCCATGACAACTCAACACCATCACAAATCGCGTTTGATGATATGAATGAGGCTATTCTTGCTAAAGAGTTGAATTCTATCCATCACTTCGGGGGAGAAACTAGATGACCTCCACCTCAAAAGGGTTTTCTCAAATACAAAGGTGTATTGTACTTGAACCAACGGCCGGGGATTCGTGGCACTCAAGTAAAGTCATCTGGTAACAAAAATCGGATGAGTCCATCAAGAACCTCGGATGGAGCTTACTTTACTGAAACGCCTCCGAGTTGGCATGTAAGACCTATTTTCTCCCTCATAGCTATCTTGAACTATTAGTTATTTTGTAAATATCAATTAGTTGGCAAGGGACAATGATGCGCCTTGGATGCTCTAAGCCTATTTTCTAACCTCCCATTAGTTGTTTTCAAGGCCACGATGTGGCTTTGACTTCCACATGGTTATTTTGATAAATATCACAAGATATCAACGTGTGCAACATATAATTATGATGTGTTGTCATAGACCATTTTTTTCTTCATAATTTATTTATTTTGCACGGGTGTGATTGCTCAAACATTTGTAATATGTCAAAATAATATATATTAATTTATGGTAAATTGGTGAAATTAAAAAATTCAATATTCTAATAATCATTATTAACATATAATACAATTTATTTGAAAATAATTAATATACACCATGTGATTTTAAAGATAATACAATATATGATGAGCATAAAATATTACAATATTTCAGATATGCTATAGTCAGAAACTTATGATTTTCCGAGTATACCCCATCCATAACGTTGTCCCACAAGTCTAATTCCAAATAACATACCATAATTTATTTATACCTCATTATATTACCTTAAAAAATGTTTTTTTTTGTTTTTTGGTATGTTTAATATTCTACATTCATTGTTTCATTTTGGTCATCTTATGAACACTTGCACTAATTTATCATTAGGATGACAAAGATAATTTTAAATGGTAAGTCACAAAATTATAACCTCAATGTTAATGAGGATTTTGTAATATTTTTGACCTCCAAGTTATTTACGTGCTTCATTGATGGTTCCACTTCCGGAATGAAATCCCAATTAATTGCTTATATACTAATTGTAAATGCACTAATATATATTGGATTTTAGACCTTGAAGGTGAAGTGCACTCAATATGGGATTTGTAGTCAAGCGGCCTTCAAGAATGCAAGGGCAATGTTTTTTTTGAAGTTGGGCGGGATGGGCAATAATTTTTGATTGGGTTCAAAAATATCTTTAGAGGGTTGCCCTAGCCCATATTTGACACCCCCGAAAATTCGTGAGGAGGTATTTAATGTCCGCCCATATTAATTTCTTAAAAATAACCGGACTAGTAATGATAGGTTGGCAACGCATGATGCACCCACTTGTTTCTATATGAGGCATTTTAATTTTATCTAACCCCCTTTGTATTATTGCCTTAAGTATTAGATTAGACTAGGATTATTTAGAACTACTAAAACTTCGTATTTTTGAAACCCTTGAGACAAGGAGTTGACGACGTGAGGTAGTGTCTAAAGTGGTTCATCTCATCCGCAAAGATGAATGAACTCCCATTAATGAAAATACACGAGTGCCACGAATCCCCGGCCTGAACCAACCATTGACACTGTCCCAATGCAAGATCATTGCTGCTCACCGCACCTCAAACCATAGACTTGCCTTTGGAACTAGATGGTGGTCCACTACGCCTATTTGTTTTTCTAGAGAAAATAGACTATGCCACTTTTGTTCTTCTAATGTACTTGAAAATGAGGCACACTTTGGGTTGGAGTGTCCCCAATACAACTCGATTAGAGATGAGTTTCAATCATTATTTGAGAATGTAGTATTATGAAGTTTGAAATCTTTCTTTCAATTAGACCACAAAAGTCAATATTAGTCTCTATCTCACAGAGGCCACTCCACTCCGCCATTGTAGGGAATAAACCAGTTTCACACCATCTTGATGTACTTTTAATCCCATAAGCCTTTCGACTTCCCATACTTGAGTTGAATTCCATTCCACCAAGTATCAATATTAGAACAATATCACACTTTTGATACCAGTATTGTGGGTTACTGACATCAATATTGATATTGATTAATTGAGACCATGCATGGACAAACCATTTTCACTGTCAATCGTCTCACAGAATAATACGAACTTCAAATGTGTGCGAGACTCGAGAAGAAACGTTGAAGGGTTTCATGAGCGATGGACTCCATGTTTCACAACATCAAACGATTCTGTGCGGAGAGAATCGTAATGTTATGCTTCAAACTTAGCCCACCGAGCATTCTGAGCCGCGTATTGAAACCTGCGTTTGCTAAAGCTCGCAGTTCACTCATAAATTTCATGAACGACTCGAGCGTCGTCCACGGAAACTCGAAGAATGTCACTCATCCACCAGCGCTTGTAGATTTGGATATCAGACACAAGTTATCGGAACACCAAGTGTCGAAACTGTATCAAAAATTCCTCGTGGGTACCTGACCTCGCTGATAATTTGAAGAATGAATCACCACCTTGTGCATTTGTATTACACCTAATTCCTGTCTGCATCCTGAGTCTCTCTTCAGATTCTGTAAATTATGGGAATGTTGAATGTAGGTTGCAACTGAAATGCGTTTTTTTCAGCATGAGATTCAAACCACATCAATTCAACACGTGCAGAGCATTTGTGATGAAAACTATTTGCAAATTGGCATCAAGGAGTTTCTGAAACTGGAGGAAATGAGAGTCAATCCTTTTGCTGCTCGCATTTGTATGGTGTTTAGTGAAGATGGGACCGGGAAGTTGGATTTCCAAAAGTTCCTCAACGTCACACTCACGTTTTCGAGGCAAACACCGGCAGAGAGGAAAATGATTTGGATATATGCTCTTTGGGATTTCGATGGAGATGATATCCTCGGGGAAGGTATAAATGAGTTGAGAACACTCCTACATATGATCACTCGTTACGGAAATTCCATGTATGTTGAGTTCGATTCCTTGATTTGATTACACGATGCAGTTTGTCATATTGCTATATTTGCCATGCTATTTGAAACTTTGAATGATGTGATACGTTGATTGAAACTTGAGGATCGTCTTCTTCGGGAAGTAAGCTTGAAGGAAGAGACTCTCCACCCATAGGTTGGTATCACCTTTCAAAGAAATCTTCTTCCAATTAAGTTTTGTGATGGTTGATTTTAATTAATACACCACATAGCAACCATGGGATCACATCATTGTGATACCCTTTCGGGAAGAATCCCATATGTCACTTTTAGATAAACAATCCCAATGTTTATCACATCCAATGTTTCAATGATTTGTTGTCTTACTGCTTGATGTTTATCATCCTACGTTGTCCGTAGCGGAATCTCCTAAAATGCCAAGCATATGAAAAAGTTGCGAAAACCGAGATCTTCTAAAATTTTGGAAGTCTAAATCTAAATAAAAATAAAATATTCAAATATGAAATCTAAAATTGCTAAGGTAGGATTATAGTGTGTAGTGTAATAGGAAACCCCATGGAATTTGGTTTTATTTGGAATTATAGGAAAGAAGGCACTTGCTAATGGAGATCCTCTTTGACAATTGTAATTGGATGTTTGGTTGGTGTATGTGCAAAGGGATAGATTCAAAAAAATATATATATATTTTTTTTAAGATTCAAACTCAAAGTCCATTATGGAAGATTACATATTGAGGGAGATGATAGAAACCTTAAAATTTGTTTCAATATTAAAGAGCAAGTGGTAGTGATTTTGTTGTTCCCCATAATGTTGAACTTGTCGTGGAGAACATCAAAACTCACTCCCACCTCGGTTATTTATCATCGATCACCTCTAGGGAACAATGAAAACATGAAACACTATTGTAATGTCACATCGGAACATGGAAAGATTCATGCCGTGTAACGATGTACCAATGAGGCAAAGCTACATGCACATAACCTAGTGATAGGTCAATTCGTTTAAACGTTACCCAAGGACAATGTGCTCACCCCCACAAAACATGGACAAACATTCTTGATCTTCTCTAAGGTCCATAATGGTTCTAAAAGTGGAGGATTCATCTAGCGTTTGTTAAAATGAACTGAAAACCTCCTTGGAACAAATAACTTTGACCTTCCCATATAATTTTGTCATTTGAATCAAACACATAAAGTTCTATCATGATCAAAACATTCTTTCTCTATCATTCTTTTAGTTCAATACCATTAACATTGACCAATCAATCATTTTGGAAAACCACCAAAATTTCCCATTGTAAGGTTAGCAACTTTGTAATTGTTCCTTATTGTTCCATTTTCTCAAACGTAGTTTAATGTTATAGTTTCAATTATTCCCAGGTACGTAAATGAATTGTCTAATTACATATTAAAAATCAGAGTAAAAAATGCAATGCGTTACTTAAAAGGTCACAACCCTTATAAAAAGCTTCTCAAAATCTTCATAATAGACCCCTAGATGATTGATATTCTAGACAACTTGGAGCACTGTCACATACCATTTCTTAATTTTTGGATCAAATGAAAAATGTGCTTGACATCAATATGAGTTAATATGAATCTTAGGCCCGGTTTACACTTGAGTTTGAGATTTATTTTCTTGGGGCCAATTCAATGAGATTTTAGCCCCTATTACCCTTGAGGTTGGTCCCAAGTACTCATTAGAATAAATTATAACAAGGGCCAATTCTCCCATGTCTAATGGCCTTGAAGCCAAAGAATGGAGGTTGTTGCATAAAGCCTTGAAGGGAAGCGAAGAAGAAAGGGAGCCATTTAGATTTCCAATCAACCAAATGGCTTGAAACATTTCCACAACTATATGTTTAATAAAAATAACTATGTTTATATCCGAAATTGGTCCCAAGGGCAAGAACCGGCCTTCGAAGAATGGTGCACTTCTTGGCTCGAGATTGGACCATGCTGGATCATGTCTCTTCCGAATAACAATTTCCTCGAAAAAAAATTGGCCTCACACTAGGTGTAACTTGGTTGGGTTCGATTTCAAATTTTAGTCCAAAAAGAACTATGGATTCCAGCCTTATGAAACAAAAAATCGGTCTCAACACATGGTGTAAACCAACCCTTACAGAGTGTGAAACAATAGAGTTATTCGTAAAGTAAAGACGATGGGTTTATTCCCAAAACCTTGAGTTCATGAGACTCAACACAATGTCACCCAAGTTTTCTTAGTGCTTAAATTATCATAGACAAAGAGTGATGTCATGCCATTTAACATCGGCCTTCTAGGTTGTCCTACTAGGATGGGTTGGCCAATCTAGCCTTCTATAGGTCAATCTGGCATTTGTAACAACGAGTCCCATGTGCATACCCTAATTTAGATCCTAAAATTCTCTCAAAATTTGAGAGGTGAAAAGAGGAGGTCCCAAAAGTTTCACCCAAAGTTTCAGAATAGGCTCCGTTCCACAATAAGCTACTAACATGCCTTGAATAGAAAGTTTTCTCACAGAAGGCTCAAGCCCACGGTTTCGTCCCTCTTTGAGGGACTTTACAAATAACTCTAATATTGAGCAGGTTTGTAAGTAGAGCTCTATGCAAAGTTGGGGGGGGGGGAGTAATCCACAACACATGGTCACAAAGCATTATAGACCTCCAGTTTTGTCCGTAGGTTCTATCCAGGCATAGAGAAGAGAGCAACTCTTCATTGCTTATTGGTAATGTTACGTATCGAATCTAATATTACTATGTGTGTAACATATTGCTCCCTTCAGACATTCTGTAGAGGCCTCTCTATTTCAAAACATAATAGTAATTTCCCCCTCAAAACTTGCCACGTGTCATGCTCACATTAGCCACAACCCCACTTGTATCCCACGTGGAAACTACCTTCCATTCCAGCACATGTGAAGATGATGAAATAGGGAGCCCTCTACGTACGGGCACTCCATAGCTAGCTAGCGCGCGCATGGATACTCTTGAAGTGGGATATGGTTTGTTGGGGTGGTGTTAACCGACAGATGACATTATGCAAGGGATCGAGCTGCTGACTTCGAGTGGAGTGGCTGTGCAGCCAATGAAGAACATGCTTCACCGAGTGGGATCCTCAGAAGGCCTCCATAGTGTAGAGATGGATGGTTTAGTTAAAAAAGTGTCAAATGAAGTGGATCCAGAAGACGATGGTATAAGTTTCATGAATTTCCGCGGCCTTCTCATGCGCATGCCCGACTTGCTCACAAATTTTGACATCTTTACAACATAGGATCACGACTGTTGCTTGTGATTTCAACAAACAAATGGAGGGAATAAACGAGTGGGAGTTGTTTCAATAGAGAGGTAATTTGCTGTTCCCTTAGGTTAAGGTAAGTTCTGGTGACATGCTTATTTTAGGGAAGAGATAGATAGATAGATAGATAGAGTAAGTGTGTGTGTGGGTGGGTGGCTGGTCAATCGGTTATAGGGGAGGCATCCGGGTATCCCAATGCGCTTACGAGAACTTGCTCCGGAGATTTATGAGTAGGTTTTAGTTAAGTAGGTTTCGCACATGTTCATGGTTTTATCTACCAAGCAATGACATGTTGGATAGTTTTTGTCCCATCCCCAAATGCCTTACTACTCATCTATCTTACCATCGGTTTTTGTTAATCCAGCTCCTCGTGCCCTCATAGCGAAGACTAAAAAACAACCAATCACAAGGGCGGGAGGCAACACTTTCAAAGGTCCTACATTCTTGTCTCATGTCTAAGTACCGGTGGGAGGGTCGGTGCTGAAGGCTTAAAACCTCCACTTTTAAACCACACCACATCATTTGCCAACTAGGCTCAGCACTAGATAATGTCGATGGTGTGAAGGCCGTGTTTTTAGAACCAACTTTTAGGCTTAGCTAAAGTCAGGTGGGGAGGGGGCATAAGTGGAACTTGATTGTAGTCTGTGTGTGTTTGTTATTGCTTGCAAGTTTTGGATGCTTCTATATGGGTGGAGCTTGGCTAGAAGTTTAGAAAATATCAATTGGCCATAAACTCTAGATTGTTCAAGTATCTAATCTTTGAATGCTCATGCAAACGGTTGTAATCAGGTGATGCTCTTCAATGTGTGGATATCTGTGATGAATTTCTATACGAATATGCGTAACTAAGTTGACTTCCTGAATATGTTGCCTGATTACCCATGAAATTACCTTGGGTCAAAACCGGATTACAAAACCTTTTGATGATTTTTTTGATTCAACCATATTGGAAACACGATTATTATATATTTCTTGTCTTATGTTACCGTGGTAATAGATTTTCAAATTAGTGTGGAATGTCAATAAATCTGCGTGGGGCGATCTAATTGCACATATTTGTGAACAACATGCAGTATTTAACTGTGTTTTGACTCTCCTCCATTGTAAGGTATACATACCTTAAATTTTGCAACCTACGTATGATTGGTGACAAAGTTGAATTGTCCATAAAAAATGATCCAATAGTAGAGATACAGTAATAAAGTGGCACCATCATTCCTAGCGGCTTGGGCAATCGTTGGTGATGTTCGAGGGAGGTTGAGGCCTTTGAGTGGGCCCTTCTTAGAAGCTTCTCATAAAGCACTCGTGATATGGATAAATAGCTTTAAGTAAGATTTCTTCCCACAAACAAGGTCCAGAAAATCAGCTAACTCTCTAGTTTGATAACTTTCATTAAAACCTTAATTGTAATGAGGCGGCTTGGGCATGCTATTGATTAGCTCTCATATACGTTCGCTACCTCATACGCTAGCTAATTCTCTTACCTGGGTACTCCGGGAACAATTATATAACTTATTTGAGTGGTTACTTACTCTAACCAAAGCCTTGACCATGAAGTACGGTTGGACCGTTACGGTCGTTTTAGACTACGGTGAAGAAGTGCATTGGTCAAGAAATCTAGGGGAATGGAGCAGTATGAGGACTTCAAGCATAGATGAAAAATAATGACATGGCTGCCAACACGGAAAAGCTTTTTGCTAGGGGTGTTCTCTAGAGGTTAACTTTCTTGCGAACCATCAAACCCTCCGACAAGAAACTTGACCTTTGGAGAACTCCAACTTGAGGCTCTTTTTTCTTTTTCTTTTTTGCCCCCCTATATCAGTTTTCCATCTTGTTTCTCCATCTTGTCCGCCACACCACACAAGCCCTTGCCTCAAATAACCTGTGTCCGGGGCTCCACAATTCTTGACGTGTCTCCAACGTCGGATGGTGCAAGGGGAAGCCACTACTCTCCAGGCGGAGTGCAGGCGGAGTGTTCACGATTGAAGCCTTCAATGCCCTTCAAACACGATTTGGCCCTTCAAAAATGCAACCCCAACTTGAAAATGAAGACATCACTCGAAGTCCTCAATACAATCCGCCCGCCACAACAACCAACAAGCGTAGGGCATTGTCAGCACAAGCAGTGGAGTCGGATGGTTGATTCTTAATTCCTCCACATTGTACTGGAACCACGTACCACACATATTATTTTATGCACAAGTTCAACATCAGCTTCGTATTTCATTTCTATATTCTTGGATCGATGGACGTCTCGGATGTGAACGAGCCCTTCAAAATGGAACGCCCATGAGGGCTTCAATCTTGGAACACTGGCCGGGTGCGGGCGCGGGCCAGGGCCAGGGCGCGGGCTGCCCTTATCCTGATCGAACGGTGGGCGAAGGGGTGGCAGCAGGAGTGGATCGCAGCCCCTTCACGTGGCTGCCACCAAGCCCTCGCTCGCTCGCTCCCTCGCCTGCCTATCCCCCGCTCGCGCTGTCGCCTCTCGCTCGCTCGCTTCTTCTTCTTCTTCTTCTTCTTCTTCTTCCGTTGCTGCCCTCCCTCTTGCCTGCCCCTCTCTCGCTCGCTCGCTCGCCTGCCTTCCTCGCGTCTCGTTTGTGCGCTTGCTAAGCGATGGCCCTCGCTTCCGACTTGGCCCGAGCTGCCGTGCAGGCGCCCGTGCTGTGCCGGGCGGCTCCGCGGGCAGGGGTGGAGACGAACGGCAATGCGCAGCTGGCTTTGAGGACGCCCTTCGTGGTGCGCGGTGCCGACCTTGCGTCGCTGCGCGGGCGGACGATTTTGGTGGACGGGGCTGTGCAGACGGCCGGGGAGAGGCGGCGGGTGTTCACCGTGCGGGCGGCCCGGGAGAAGTTCGAGAGGACGAAGCCGCATGTCAACATTGGCACCATCGGCCACGTCGACCATGGCAAGACCACTCTCACCGCTGCCCTCACCATGGCCCTCGCCTCCGTGGGAGGCAGCGTCGCCAAGAATTACGCCGACATTGACGCCGCTCCCGAGGAGCGGGCCCGTGGTATCACCATCAACACGGCGACCGTGGAGTACGAGACGGAGAACCGGCACTACGCCCACGTCGATTGCCCTGGCCACGCGGACTACGTGAAGAACATGATCACCGGTGCTGCCCAGATGGACGGCGCCATCCTTGTGGTGTCTGGCTCCGACGGCCCAATGCCCCAGACCAAGGAACACATTCTGCTGGCCAAGCAAGTCGGTGTGCCCAACATGGTGGTCTTCCTCAACAAACAGGACCAGGTTCGTCCAGTCCATCCATTTCCTCCTTTCCGCCAATTGCAGGGATTCGCTCGAATTGAATTGGTTCTCAACGCAATGCGTGTTGGTACAATTTCCTCTGGGGCCTCATCCTCTGAACAGAAGCTGCAATTGAGTCCAATTTCGTTACCCAGGAAGAGCTTCATTTTCAGGGGTTTTCCGGGTGAGGGCATGGCTAATTCCGTCCAGGGTCTCCACGCATGGAACATCATAGTATAACCTTATTTCGGGATGGCCGTCCTTGGATCCTTCCTGGGTGGAAGGGTAAGGTCGAGCTTTGAACATTTCGTATGTTGAGCTGAATGAGTAGCCTGTAGGCGCAGGGATTTTGAAACCGAATAGTGTACTGCATTACAATCACGTTGGTATTTCTCCTCCTTTGCATTTTGCTTGGCGAGATACTTAATTAGCACAATCCTCGTAGGTTACGGAAGTGAAGGGTCTCCTGCGTTGGCATTTGGTGACAAAGCAATCGTTGGTGTTGCAGGTTGACGACGAGGAGCTTTTGGAGCTGGTGGAGATGGAAATTAGGGACACTTTGAACTCGTACGAGTTCCCTGGTGACGAGGTACCCATTGTGTCCGGCTCTGCATTGCTGGCGTTGGAGGCTCTGATTGCCAAACCCGAGTTGAAGAAGGGAGACAACATGTGGGTGGACAAGATCTACGACCTGATGGAGAAGGTGGACGAGTACATCCCTGTGCCCCAGAGGCAGACAGAATTGCCATTCTTGATGGCCATCGAAGACGTGTTCTCCATCACCGGACGAGGAACCGTGGCCACCGGACGAGTGGAGAGGGGTATCGTGAAGATAGGAGAGACCGTGGAGCTGGTGGGATTGAAGGACACCAGGACCACGACGGTGACGGGACTTGAGATGTTCCAGAAGTTGCTGGACGAGGCATTCGCAGGGGACAACGTGGGGGTGTTGCTGCGAGGAATCCAAAAGATGGATATCCAGAGGGGTATGGTGCTTGCAAAGCCCGGCTCTATCAAGGGGCACACCAAGTTCGAGGCATCCGTGTACGTGTTGAAGAAGGAAGAGGGAGGCCGACATTCACCTTTCTTCGTCGGGTACAAACCCCAATTCTACCTGCGAACGACAGATGTGACAGGGTCAGTGGTGAAGATCGAGAACGACGCAGGAGAGGAGACGAAGATGGTGGTGCCCGGAGACAGAGTGAACCTAGAGATCCACTTGATCATGCCCGTGGCTTGCGAGGCCAAGATGAGATTCGCCATCAGGGAGGGAGGGCGAACAGTAGGTGCCGGAGTCATCGCCAAGATCATTAGCTAGAATCTAAAAGAGAGTCTTGTAGGCGTAGATTATTATTTTGAGTTGCCTGTCACATCTTCTTTAGCCAATGAAAGCCAATTCACACACCAATTCCTGAGTGCAGCAGCTATCGTTTTGCTTTAGTTGTTTACGGCTGCTTGCTCGGTAGGTGGTTGTCTCCTCAGTGTAAATCCCCATCTCAATCAACATCGTATCGATGATGCTCTCAAATGGGAAGCATCTACCTAGGTTACCAACACGTCTTGGTTCCAAAGTCTGTTGATGAGGTGGTGAAACGTAGGTCACCAATCTAAAATGTACTGAAGAGCATTGCGTATTGTATCCCAAATCAACCAGGCCTGCGTATTTGTGCCGGTTGTTTAGACTTCAGTACCAACAAGCTTCCATTTGTATACTGTGATGTGCGAGATTTGCATGAAAACTTTAATATTAGGTCTCCACCCCAATGAACATTATAACTTTGCTGCTCTCAAATGGGAAGTATCCGTCTTTGTTTTCTACATTCCCTGGTTGGAAAGTATGTTCATTGTAAGGTGAAAGGTTGCCCACTGAATAGCACTGTAGAGAAACCGATGTTCATGTCCAAATCTAGCCTTCATTTCTGCGCTGGTTCTGTAACTCAGGGAATAATATATTGCGAACTGTATATAGGCATGCATGAATTTTGCATGAAAAGCTTGATCTTGGGTCTCACTTCAGTCTCCCTTACGAACTGCATCAAATGATAGCCTAAGTTCAAATCTTATTTCAACTTTTGCCATCTGCTCCCATCTCTCCAATTTGCCATGTCAATGAGTCCTAGCGATTGAACACAGGGCTTTGTTACTGGATAAGTTTGAAAATAGAACTGCTCTAGACGTCTAGACCCCTTGAGATTATTGAAGATACGGTTTTATCTGAGATATACAGAACTTTACACTCTGTAAGGTCATAAGAATTGGCTTAAATTACACATACTTCATTCAACAAATGCTCTCTTCAACTGAAGTTATCTAATAAAGTTTGATATCCTTCCCAGAAAACAAAGGAGTTTGTTTCTAAAATATAAATCTATACTTATTTTATCTCCATCTTGCCCGTAGTAATTAGTTGAATCCTCAAAAATTCTGCTTAAATCATGTTTGTGGGCTTCTGGATAGTGATTGTGTCAGTGTGTTTATCTGGATGGTGCCTGGGTTGTTGCAATAAATTAGTAAATGTGACCTGCCCCAATTCTAGTGACAAATACTACACTAACTCACATGACTGAACAGTGCGAGTGAGGAGACTATGCAAGGAAGAAAATATGTGGAGTAGTATCGTATGAAATAATAGGTCAAATTTCACATAAATTTTCAAGAGGCACATATGTCGAAATTTGAAATTTTCAAAACCAATATTGAAATATATTATCATGACTGATGGATGGAAACAAAATGATCAGTTAACTCATCATCCAAAAATTAGAATCGTGTGTTTTTCTCCAACGTTGCCCCAAATGGATAATTTTCATTTGGCAAACTCTCCAAAAAAATTTTATCATTCCAAATGCCTTTAAATTTGTTCCAAAGGATGGGTTTTGGAGTTGCTTATGCAGTCCAAATAACTTCTTGATCATTTATGTTGAGGAAATCGTTGGAAAGTGTCAAAAAAAAAAAAAAAACATGGTCGGGTTTGGGCAAACATGAAAGGTGTTTTCCTCATTCAAAACCCTTAACCTCTAAATACCCTCAATGAAATCCCTCCAAAAAATACCTCAATGAATTTAAGTTTATCTACACATTTAATACATTGGGTATAACAACTTATGGGTGCACACTATTAAGCAACCCACAATATTTAACATCAGAGGTTTGTATTTCAAGTGACAATATTGGTATCAATTGAAAACAGTGTGTCGTTAATTGCTATCTATTCGATTAGTGGTCATCCCTCCTTGGAGTGGCACGTGCCAAGTAAAGATGTTACTCACCACCAAAACCTTTCTTCAAGAAACACCTCTAGTTGTTTCAAATTATGACATCTCATTCACATCTTTATCGCTTTCTACAAGTAACAATCCAACATTTTGTACAGCTTCTCATGCCCTTTCTATAGAGACAAAGATTGCCTCCTAACTCTTAGCTTGGTATTTGAGCGCATTGGCCATTCAAAAATTAGTTGCTCTTCATCTAGGCTCGGGGGGTGCACCTTTCATTAAAACCTAGAATCACGTGCATTCACTGCATACTCTAAAAACCCCCTATATACAAGTTATTTTTTGTGAAATGAAGTAATACACGTACAATTGCAACAATAAATATACAAGTGACAATATGTATACACAAAAAAACATCCATTCATATATAGTCAGTAACATAAGTATACAAATATACTTTTGAACAATAATCAACCCCTATAATATGTATAACAAAATATCCTAGCTTTCATTAGCAAAGTCGTTGAAAACTTTTTCATCTCCCGGATGTAACTCATAAACATTTGATTCACCAATATATGTCATTGTAGCCAATGCAATTATTGTCTCTAAGTCTACCATCAAATGATCAGTAAGATCATATGTCCACTTGTTGTTAGCCCCTTTTTGATACCAACATAAACCAATCTCCTTGTTACTTTGAGTTGAACGAATCATTTCAAAACCCTAATATTGCCTCTTTCCCCGATATTACCTTGACACCTTGTACATGGTTCATACTACCCTATAAGGTTGCTAACAAAAATCGTTAATCCTAGTTAATCCTAATTTCATCCAATATGAAAACTTATGATATGTAGTATAATAACAGTACCATACAAGTACAACTATTGTATGCTTTTTAAAGGCCTTCCACATATGTACGTAACTATAAATTATAACATGTATACCATATGTATACGTAATACGGCAAGGTCCAAATCAATACCCCTCCTGTGCACTCACGTATACTCGTGCATGTTTAGTACAGTGCACCCCCCCCCCCCCCCCCCGAGCATCCAGGTAGTGTGACTAGGCTCTTTGGATGCACATTCTCATTAGCTTTCATTTGATAACTTACCTACACTTACAAGATAGTTACGAGATGAAGTTTGCATGACAGTCAAAAATCCAAGAACCCCCCCTCCCTTCTTATGTCAAATTACACAGCCATACATGCTTAGTAACAATAAGCAAAGCTGGAACTATAGTATGCTTAGTGCATGCACATCCATTATACTCCTACTCTACTTGAGCATTGATATGAAGTTGGTTTTCTCTTCTACACTTACCTCTCCTCAACCACACACAACTTCCCCTACCTACATCTCACTATCAATGGAGCACATATAAACCACACCCTACCCACATTGGCTTGCCACCACCCATCTATCACATGCTTGACAAACAATCACAATACCAACAAAACAACATCACCATCAATACATCATCCTACCCACACCAGACCACACATGATTGCTATGATATGAGCAGTGAGCATAATTTCATGAGCAGTGCGCAAACTCTAATGAGCAGTGAGTTCAATTTTCAATCATCAAAAGTGAAACTTTATTTCTTCAAAATTTCAATAACCGTGGGGCAAGGGCCTATTTCCGTGTTGATATTAACTTAAATTAAACGAATTTAACAAAGATGAGATGATGTCATACAAATTAGGGCTGACATCACAATATTCCCAAATGAAGTAAATGTGAAAAACAATAGTTTGGGTACTTTGAGAAATAGCATTGATTTAGGGTTGAAACTAATTGAGAGTAAAGGGTTACCGTTAGAAGAACACAAGAAAGAACACAAGTAAGAACAACATGCAGAACACGAGCGAGAGAGAGTACGAGCATGACCTTGAGGCTAAATGCCAGCATTGGCACAACCACGTTTAAGAGCCAAAAGAGGTTGACTATTTGGAGTGCAATGAATGGGTGCATGGGTGCATAGATTTAGGTGGATTCATGTGTGCACTCAAATGTAGTGGGTGCATAATATGCAACTTGTAGAAAATACCACAAACAATTTCATCACAACCAAACCAAATTATAGGTACATGTTCATGACTGTGGTATTACATTTATACATATTTTGTGGAAAATTGAATATTGCATGCTCAACAACAAACATTGAAGAGTCAAAACATTACATGTATATTGATTTTAATTATTACAATCCAATTGAAAACTTGACATTGGAGAATTCTCAACATACATCTTCAGCCAATTAATATTTTTCATTTTCACAATAAACTAGAATTTCCAATATATATGTCCATGAACATTTCTACTAATCGTCTAGGATGAAGATCCGATGATTGGCTTGATGTCTCTAGTGAAACTTCTTGTTGTTGGGCCAGATGTTGTGCCATTGACTTTGCTTGTATTGGTAGCACCAAAATTTGGAGTTGTTGGTACTTTTGCAAACCAATCTTTCAATCAATCCAATGCTAATCATGCAACCAAAAAAAAATACAATGTTAATACGAGATGAAGTAATATATTGAAAAATAAATTGAAATATACAAATTTATTGTATGAAATTTGTAATTAGCTTGAAGACTTACTCACTATTCAAAATTGGATAAATTGATTGCCACAAATTTGCACCCTTGCTTTGGAGCTACATCCTCAAAATTTGGACCAATACTTGAAGAAGGTTCCGAGGGTGCTTGAGATACATTGGTTGCTTCAACATTCAAACTTTGGAATAAAGCATTCAATAATCCCATATGTATTTCTTCATATGCTTCAAAACGATAAATGTGTCTTTCACTTTCTTTTGCAGCATCTCCACCTCTCCCTCCCACCCATAACAAAATGCCAAAGATTACGTGTTAGGAAGGGTCCCATCCCATTCATAGCTCAACATTTGGGATCATGCATCAATTAGGATAGTGGGTGCGCAAGGACTCAACCTCGGCCCTTCACATTGAACATATTTAAATACCTCCTGAAACATGCATCCTCGGCATGTCCACTCCATTATACCCACCCAAACTTATGTGACAATCCAAACACACCTAACCCCCCCCCCCCCAACTCCCACCACCAAGGATACCCAAACCCACTAATTAATCACAACCCCTTTATTGACACCCCAACGTTGCAAATCCTTTTGAAACAACACATAACCTATTATAGAGCCTCCTACTTGCTTGTAGGCAATACTTCTAGGAGCTACCTTGAATGAGGTAAACCCATTCAACAAACTCTAGAAAGAACATGCCCTTAATCACGTTGACACTAAAATTGCCTAAGTACACTTTATTTAATTAGTTATGTACAATGTTGCAAATACTATCACTTATTAAGCGATTTGTCATCTGATTTTCAACCATCCATGACAACATTTCATTACACAAATGTTGGAATGCAAAATATACCAGATTTGTTTCAACAACCGGAACGGATTTCATGCAGTATGCCACGGAGCATGGGCGAACAAGAGCAAGCACACAACCCGCAAATCAACATCCCCACACTGCACGTAGGGTTTTGGGCAACGATGAGCTAAAATAGGTTGGGATGACAATACATAATCCTAAACTTATTCATAAGAGGTGTCATTAGAAAAGTTACGACATTGACATCATTGAATACTATATTCCACACTAAATACAATACACCCCGACCTCCATAATGTCACCCTTTGTAATGTCACTCCTCCTCTTATATCCCAAAACCCTAGGGGACGCATGCCCTCAATTTAAATCTCCCTCGTTGTCACATTTCCCTCTCATGTATCATGGGTTTTCACATAAAAACAACCCACCAAAGAATTCGGACTACACGCTTGCATACGTTACATTACATCATCATTGTTGTCATTATTGCAATGTCGACTTTGAACTACTCCATAGTGTCACACAATACACTAATTCTCTATTATCATGCATCCATGTTAACACTGCAGACCTCCTTGATATCACGTGCACTTTGGTTGCCACAAGGCGTGATATTAGGGAGGTTAGAGTGTATTTTAGTGTACACTAGTACGACGATCGAGTGAGACTTATTTTAACTCCACACCAAAACAAAGAGGCCCAGGTGTAGGGGAGGAGGCTAAGATGCTAAAAGATAAAGTGGGGCCCATCTCCACATGCCAAGTCTACGAGTCGACCGTAGCCTGCGTGCCTGTGATGAGCTTATCTGGAAACGGGAGCGAAAGGAACAGGAAGGTGGAAAACATGTAGCGGTGGCGTACATATGACTTCGGTGAAATGTACCCAGGGGGAACAGGGAGGTGGTTGTGTATCGAGTGCGACGAGGAAGCAACAAGCAAGAGACTCAGAGTTCGCATAGCAAGCTTGCTGCAAGCACGAGGATCTGGCAGTCACCGAGCGAGCGAGCGAACCGGCGAGAGACACACACTAGGAGAGAGTGAGGGTTAGGGTTTGATCGATTGCCGTGGAGCATGGGGAGCGATGGGAGATGAGCAGGGAAGGTGTGTATAGAAAGTTTGAGGGGGGAGAGATTGGGAGGGGGATTGGTTGGTCGGGGAAGGGGGGGGGAGTGGGGTTTGGAGATTGGGATTGGTTTAGCGGGAAGGGGGTAGGGTCTGGGGTGTTGCGATGGGGGCTATGGAGAAAGGGCAGGAAGGGGGAGGGAACAATTCAAGCATGCCTCGCCCGCCCTCCGTTGACGACCTGTTTGCACCGATGTGCCGTCTGGACGTGCAATCGCTGGGAGCGGGGTTGAGCTCCAGCGTCTCAGCCGCGGAGGGCGTGGGGTGGTCGGAAGCAGCGTTTGGAGTGACGAGGAATCTTGTGAGCCGGATTGTGGAGAAGGCGCCTACCACCTCTTCTACCAGCGGTGAGCAGCCTATGTGCACATTTCGGGAAAGACTTTGCTTGAGCTCCTGGTTTGCAGTAGTCGGAAAGGTAGGGAAAATTCGAATTTGGCATACGATACGATATATGTTGTCTGTCTTCGGTGACAGTGTGACTCGATGCAGAAGGCTGAGCATGCTACAACCAATACCCTAAAATCTTGCACAAGAAGTATATATTGACTGTCAGGCTGTCCACCACCTTAACATCAGGCTCCTATGTTGGTTTTCAAGGGACATCTACGAATGAAACTTTGAACCCTTAAACTTGTGCATACGGAATTCCAATAAGGCATACTTTGGTGCATTGAACCCCCCTATCAGTTGCTCACGAGAACTATTTAAAGTTTATATGGTCAGCGCTTAAAGTGGTGGTTTTGGCACCATCTACCTTTAAGAATTGAGATAATTAATCTCGCGCTTGCATCATGACTACGCGTTTTACCACTTAGACCAGAAGGTTTTGCCACAACTTCATCTTTGTTGTCTTAGAAGTTTTGATGCACCAGATTATACCAAATGGTATGAATCCAAAAGATTCTGCAACGAAGGCTTGAGAAGTGCAACAGGACGGTTTTAAACCCTAAGCTCAAAAGTCTTGAGTGCTTTACCTATCAGAGGGCAGATGCAAGTACACCAGTCAAGCATTTAAATTGTTGTCGAGCTCTGGTGTATTTTGTTTGTGGTGACAGTGTGCTTGATATTTAAGCATTTAGTACAGTTTCTTTCCCAGGAATTCATAATCAATCTCGCGCTTGCATCGTGACCAAGCATATTACTGCAGACATATGGTACAAGGTTTTGCCACAAAGTCATCTTTGTCGTATTGGCCATAAAGTTTGAGATGCACCAGAGTATATCAAATGCTAAAGTTCTAAAGAATGAAGCCTTGAGCAGTGTAATGGGCGCTTTTAAACCCTGAAGGTTACAAGTTTGAGTGGTTTTCCTCTCAGTGGGCAGATAAAAGGTTCTATGAAAGGAAAAAGTGAACAGCAGCTGTTTAGCATTCAAATTTGTTGTGGAACTCTAATGGCATTTGATCTTCCTTTGAAGGTCGTTTGCCTTAGTAAAGAAGAAAACTGTGGGGACTGCAAAAATATCATCGAATACCCTGGTTGGATAAAGATTCTAATTCACCCCAATGCAATTGTTTTCATCAGCAGGAAGGCATTGTTGGGCATTTCTGAAGAGTTCATGTCCTCAATGGTATCCTGCTCTATCTTCTGCTTGAAGGATCAATGTCCTAGACCATACTGACAAATGGGTCATTGAACCACATGAACTTTCTCGAGATATTCTACAAGGGCAAATGTTTGCAACCAGATACCTGAAGCAACTATTAGGGCCGATTGTGAGGAAGCTGCCCAAACTTGTGGACATGGTGCTCTTCGTTTCCAGATATATTAGAATTCCTAATGTCCTAAACACTGTAAATGAGTGAGGATGCGTTCACCACTTTCTGACCCGTGGGTACCAGTCAGTGTATTTGGTGCCCCTGCTCATAAAAAGTTCATCGTTAAGGTCTACTATAGTAGCCTTATACTAATTTGCAGCATAAGGTGAGTTTTCACTGCCATTTGGCTCAAAATTTTATTTTCTAATCCTCTTCAAATATATACCCTATGATATCAATATTCTTACTTGTCTTTCAACTTGCATGACTCCAAATACTCGTTATTTGGGATTCTTGTGTATTTTTCAGTTAGTTTGTGAAGAAGTGGTTGGTTGTGATACCAGGTGAAATGGACAAGTGTGGCTTAAACTCAAGGCCTTAACCTGGACCCCATGGGAACTCTGAGGTTAAGCCGCCAAAGGCCAGAATAGTACTCAGATGGGTGACCTTCCTAGCACTTGATTTCCAGTGCACCCTACCACCTGTGGTCCACTCAATCATAGTGGGTGTATCCTGGTGAACCAATTATTTTCAATCAACTACATGGGAACCTAGGGGCTTGCCCTTGGTGAAGATAGGTGCAAGTCGGCTTGTCTGCACACGTTCAAGGTGTTCACCTTCGAAGGGAGGCAATAGCCTTCAAGGTCCCTCTAATTCTCGCAATGCCCGTATTGGGATTACGTAGAGACATGGACCAACTCAAAAATGAAGCAACACTATAATTCGCACCTGTGGCAACATTGGAGTCGTCTTTCTTTCTTTTTCTCTGATGTTTCTATTGTCACATCACTCCTGATGTTCTTACTGAATTGGTATCTGCAGGAGCAGATAAGAGTACAGACATGAACCAACCAGAATTATCAATGGCCTCACGAGACTTGCATGAGGAAACTTCTGCACATGGACATGACAGGGGACGTGACACTAGCCATAGTCCTGGGAAGGGCAATCCAGAAGATCATTCAAACTTCAATTCTGATGATGATCAGTTGGTCATAGACGAGAGGAAACAGAAACGCATGATATCAAACAGAGAATCAGCACGCCGCTCCCGGCTTCGAAAGCAGCAACACCTCGATGAATTGCGGTCCCAGGTTGCACATCTTCGAGCTGAGAACACCCACATGCTCAATCGCTTCAGTCTCGCCTCACAGCAGTATGCCCAGTTGACTGATGAGAATTGTGTGTTGAGATCAAATGCAATCGATCTAAGGCACCAGCTTCAAATGCTCCATCATTCCACTCCTGGCCACCAAACAGTGCCTTTACAATCACGCAGTCTTCACCCACTTCCCTTGAACTTGAGCTTATGCTCTGGTCAGAATGAGGACCCTAACTGGGGTTAGTTATGTTGCTCTTGTTGCCCTTTCCAGGAGAAAATTGTGTATATAGATGGAAAGGATGCCTAGAAGGTTTTTCAGATTCTCTCAAATGATTTGTAGCCTGTGTTTGGCAGAGGGGAATCCCCTGCAACTGGTTTTGCTATGATCTCCTAGTTTTGCTATGACACAATAGCATGTGTAAATTCTTCTGCTCTGGAGGGCTGTTCATTTTCAGGAACATTGTCAGGAATTTGGGAAGTCTTTTCCCCTCTGTATTGGAAAAATCAGCAATTTTGATGCAAATTTTGCACATGAACTCTGAAATTGTGTTGGGTGTGCACATGAATTTTAGAATAAACATGTGCTAACTTGAGATAAAGTTTTGAGTGCCATGATCAGTGAAATGTAGAAACGTAGTCATCAAGTACTGGTACCAGGATAGTCATCTGATAGATAAAAGAAAGCCATAATCACACTACTAAATGATCCATACATCTGGTTCAAGAGGATTGTATCACAACATGATTGCAGCTTCTATATAAGTTATCAGATGGTATTCCAAAATTGGGTTAAACCCCTAAAGCAGAGAGTATAGAGCACAAGTCAAAGATGCACTAAAAAGTATGATTCAAAGACCGAATTTTGGAGTTGATAGATTTAGTCCAGCAGGGTGGTGATAACCTTGTTGGTAGATTTTGCATGTCCGTTATAAGAGCCAAGGTCTATAAATGAAGACAGGTAAACCAGCTGCCAAATGATCGCAATGCCTTTGGGCACAATGTTCTTGAGCATGTGTCGAAAAAATTGCCAATCCTATTGAAAGTTGCCTCAACGCTGCAAGATGCTTGCCCTTTCCTCTGTCACGCAAATGAAGTAGACTCCTTCGAACTCTTCATGTACACCCTACCTGCATCGACAAGATCTCTACAATAGATGTGGTTATGTAGTGATCTTCACAATCTGTGCGTGACGATTGGAATCAATAACAAATCCTCCTCTTTTGTAGGACAGACATGATGGCATCACATGTAGCATCCATGGCATGACCTTCACACATACATGGGCAGAGCATGTCCCATGTTTCTTACACCCCAACAAAGTTGACATTCAATTTACGTGTGTTGTTCAATCGGAACATTTGTATGTCCCATGTACCACCATGGATGACCAGGTCAGTCTTATTATACATTGTCAAACACTACAGGTAGCTCATCCTACCCATATAGGCACTGCCAACTGCCATAGCTCCCAACAATTTGTTACCCATCTTCATTGCAAACCTTGAATCATACATTTTGATGGTTGTATTGCTCTGGAGTAAGTCACTGAGTGTGGTGTTGACGTGAGAAATGTCTGATTAACCAAGAACATCATTCATAAAATGGCCATTCTTGTCAGACATTGGTGAAATGTAGTCCATTGGTCCACCTTAAAGGAGCAAAGGGAAAATAGGATATACATATACATATCCTATGACCCTTACCAAGACTTTATATCTATGGATTTGAAACTTTATGTAAGGTAACAGAAATAAAGTCATATTTAACTAAGTAAAGATTAAGTGCATCCAAAGCACCTAGGTTGAATACTAAAACCCAAATCTTCAACATCTAAAAGGTCCATTTTGGGCTTCTCCAAAAAAAAAAAAAAACAAGTATTTAGACTACATAGTTGCACTCTTAACCAATTGGGTCCAAAGTAATGTCATCTCTTTGAGTGGACTTTACAAATGGGTTGAAAAAAAAAATTGTGCCATTTTGTAGTTGAGAGTGATACACAATTTATGTACCTCTAACAACTCGGCTAGAGATGCGTTTCCTTCCTTCCCTAGGTAGGACCAAGTAGTATTGCTACCAGCTGAATCATCAAGTTAATGTTGGCCACATTGTAGAGGTCAATGCACAAAGGATTAGCTTACTTCTTCCCGACCTTTATGTACTTGTAGACCCGTAAGTCTTCGCATATCATGATCAATATCCTTTCATTGAGGGGTTGTCTGCAGAGCCCTACATTGGGCGCCCATACCCATGCCCATGCCTATACCCACCCATGCCCATGGGTTTTGGGTGGGCATGGGTGCAATATTATTGTTCATGGGTGGGCATGGGTGCGCACATGTCATGCTATGGGTGGGCATGGGTGGGCATAGGTCGCTGCTGATGGGCATGGTCTGGGTATGGGTGCAATTAGAAAGGAAAATGTTGGGCTCTGGTTGTCTGACAGTCCTATTCTAGATTTCTACAAGCCATGGAATGGTATTTGTGTACAAGACGCAAACTCCCATAAGCATCCATCACCAATACCAATGTCTTGATTAATATGTTATCAACTGACCAAGTTTGGAGGCAAGAAGCATCCAGACCATTACTCAAATAGTCGGTGACAAACCCAAGAATGATAAACATCCAAAATATCTTCAGTCCAACCCAACTCCAAAACGTTGGGTCCCGCCTTCAAAATTAGTTTTTTGAGTTTTGGACCTGGCAAACTTGATTTATTCATGGACCAACTTTTTTTAATGCCCTGGGCATTCATCTAAAGAGGGCCTAGACTAACTTCTCGTTGGCTCTTAAGGGGTCACCTCACAAGTACAGGTTAGAGGCAATATTTGCCTACAATTTAAAAGTAAACTTGACTCTTGAAATTCTGTGACAACAAGAACACAGGAGTACCTAGACAGAGGACTAACAGTAGAACATGACTTTCTTAACATTCTCCTTCAGTGGAGGAAGAGGTCGCACAGATCCACCCCCTGCAACACGATTGGTTCGAGTGGACGTAGATCCTGTCATCATGCTTCGGTTCGCAGCACCAAGTCCACTTGTCAATGACCCACTGTCTGAGGTTTCTGTGGGATCCATGTAGAAGCGTGCCCGAAATGCAGCGAGATGTGCATAGTAAGCAGGTGGAACTGCAGCCACCAGTAAAGAGACCACATAAGTATTGAGCACACTATGGAAATCTGTAAATCGGAAGTCCATGTTCAACAAGGGGTGAGAAGTGTAAGGTCTATATTCTTACCAATAGATACAGAACGGGTGCATCGCGCATACCTGAAATAAAACCATATAAAGTAGGGTTAATAGTAATTACAGAGCATGCACCAAAAATAGTTTCAGTAAAGACTCAACCCCATCAATAGAAATGCCTGTAATCAATACAAAATTATTGATGCAATAACAAATTCTACTGGTTCATATTCAACAATGCATCCTAAATCATGTGCCTAACAGGTCAGTTCTCTGCTACAAATGGGGAAGGGAACCATACGTATAACACAGGTTGTTTGTCAAGGATTGCAAGCTGTCAGCAGAAAACTTGTTCTCATCCCAGAGAACATGGTAGTGTGCAGGTCGACTGGTACCCTGTTCAGAAAGTCCACAGATCCACTTACAGTTAAGAACATATCACATTAAAAGCATAAGAAATCCATCTGAAGACAACCAAAAACGAGAAGAGCATGAGCAGCTTGCTCAGTCATAAAGCGGACTTTAAGATAGAAAGAAACCTGGATTCCAGCATGACTGCACAAGTAGAAGTCAAATTCTGTAGGGTGGCAGATCTTGGAGTCAACAACTGTCCCTGAAACGATAGATTGCACAGGGGCATTAGTAAACAGTGGACTTGATTCCAATTTGCACTCACTTCTATACATAAATTATGCATGTATTCATCTACTGCAGGCAGACTCCACAATTTCCTTTGTAAAAAGGAATTGACAAACTTACCTGGAAGAATGTTGCCACTGCGATCAGTGGAACGGTTGTCATTGTGATTGCTGGCAAAGAGGCGAGTATGGTGCCTTTTCTGCACCACTACAAATGTCACTGGAGGCTGGTAATCTGGCTCAAGAGAAGCACAAGCCTTGCGTATAGCTTCCAGCTCATACCACAGAACTTGGTAGAATTGACCTTCGCTCACACCATCCCTGTGAAACATGAAAGCCATTAAGAATGACCAGAAGTAAATGTAGAATCCAGAAGCCTCCTTCAAAGTTCACCATACTTTGAAATTGAAATAAAAACCTCTAGCATTGACAGAAAGAGTTAAGCACCGACTTTAATTGAGACCAGGTAGCATGGGTTTCAAGTGAAGTGATTTTTCATTAAGTTTAGACCCTACGGTGTAGGACAAAGATAGAAGTTCACCTATAAAATATGATGCGCAAAGGCTTCTGCCCTGTTGCATTTCGGAAAGATATTAGCAGCTCCCTGTCACAAACGAGAAAGTTACACCCAAAACACTTCTCCCAAACAAGAATAAATCGACAATATGGATGTCCAACAACATATTTTGAAGGGATTTTGAAATTAGCTCTACAAATGTGCAACAAAAACTGTATACTTTACATGGAGGGCTGTCCACTCGAAACCCCAATTTTTTCATGACCAACATTATCCATTAACATTCCACATAGGATTGGGAAGCAAATAATTAAATTGGCAACAGGAATACATGAATTAAATCTGTACTTCCCCTTGCGCCAATAAACTATCTAACAGAAACAACTCAAAAGGAAAAGGAAGGAATGGGGAGCAAAGACCCCAAGAACATCTACTTGATCATTCCTCCAGTGCACATTCCACGCTGGGGATCCATCCATGTCTTGTACAAATCCTGAATCAACTCCTGGCGGTGAGCTTGAGCACACACCAAACCTGCATATTTTGTGACCTCTGGCCAGTCCTGTGAAGCCACTACCTGAAACCCACACCATTAATGTGCAGTTAAGATCAATGCTGATATCATTTTGAAAACCAAAATGATATCATGGGCAATTAAGAAAACTAAATTATTCCTTTCGTCCAATATGGATAACAAAACTATGTGCATACTTTATGTCAACAAGGTCTTAGATGTGGGCCTTATGTCTGCAAACATAATGTTCCTTCTCAATATCCCTACACAAATATCTCACATAGGTCTCAATGCTCAGTAGAAAGCTTGCAAATTCTTCAAACTCGTGTTTATAATACTTACAGCTGCAATTGAAGGGCTGGAGTCCTCTCCAGGATGAGGGTGAGTAACATCAGCACCAAAAATGATTGTTGGAATATCACTCACAAGAGGAATTCGCCGTGTAAGTGCATCAACCAGCACGGTGTTCCGACCACCCACCTGACAGCAAAATCACAGAAATCCAACACTTTGAAGCTATCCTTCTGAGAATCTCTAGTATCCACAACTTCTTGTTTTGCATTCACAGAAAACATAGGTACCCCACATTAAATTCCAATATGCAAGTTTCTGGGAATACAAAAATGCTACCTTCACATTGATCTTCAGAGCAACATTGGCCAAATACTGCTTGCTCATTTTGTAGACGTGTTTAGTCAAACAGCATTGGGACACAACTCCCAGAACGGTCTCACATTGCTTCTTCAAGTCACCTGCATAATCAACAAGATGAGAATACTGGTGACAATTGCATCCATGTTAGAACACAGCATTTTCACCCTCCCACTTCATACCATATCTAGTAGGGAGAATCTGATGAAATGCATTTTAGTAAATGATCACTCACCGTATAGGGTCCCATTGTTATCAGGAAGGATGGCAACCAGAAGATCAAGACACTTCCCCTTGGTAGTTTGATTGACTTCATCACACAGATGCCATAATGCTCGTTCAGAGTGCTCAGGTCGCACACTCCGAACAGGAACAATTGGCTCACTATTAAAAACCTGCAAAAACAACAACTGATCAGCACCCCTCCGAAAGTTTGTGAATATCAAAGACCACATCAATCAACAGATCATGATATTCAACATCAACAGGATAAAGTTTTGGAAGTTAAGAGAGTGATACCATGCCAGATGTCATGCACATTTGAGCTAACTCGTAGCAGAAACCACGGGCAATACTATCTTGCACACCTCGTGAAAAGTTGATGCATGCCCAATTGTTGACAACTCCTCCATTAACCATTTTCTACATTCAAGGAAAACAGCACCAGATGAATTTGTTCTATCAATTCCTTAAAACTTTCAGAGACTACTCAAAGTATGGCTGAATAACTGCATGATGATAGGGGACGAGTGGCCACAATGTAGCAATGATTTCAAAACATATAGAGTTCACTGGTCTAAGGAGAAACATGACCATCACATGCCTTACACCAAAATTCATTTACTTGCAATAGAACAGTACCTTGTTCATCATGTTCCACTGCCCAACCTGAGGAAGACACTCCTTTTCCCTGCCTGTATCATGATACTTGAGCTGCACGCAAAGTGGACATTAGATCTCAATGATTTGAGGCAGGAGTAAATCAGGAAATCTGAGAACCACTAAATATCCTGTAGACAAAGTTCAACTCACCCGTGGAGCTGGCAAAATGCGGGCTTCGACCTGTGCAAGTTGGTCGCTGATTCGAATCCCAAACTCTTGAGCGTATGGATCTTGATGATACGCATTGTGGCTCACAGTCTGTAAAGTGGAACCCAACAACATATGTGATCTACTATAGAATATATTACTATGTGCAAATTTCACACATGCAACTAAATTATGCAAATTCATCATCAAAACGGAAATTTAAAACAAGCTTGGCTCCCTAATTCATCATCAAAACAGAAGTTGAGGAAAATCCTTCTGAGAAGGCAGCTTTTCTATATAAGAACTGTAAAGTAGAAGGATTCTGCATTGTATACCCAGAACCTGAGTCAACAGATTCTTTCTAAAATATTGATGCATACATACCCACAACTACAATATGATGATTACATAAAGCATTTAAAGAAGTAAATACCTGAAGAATATCTTTCTCGCGGTCCTTGGGTCTCTGGCATGTAACTTTAAGCAATGCTGTGATTTGGCGCTCGTTCAACCGTTTTGAATACCGCTGCCCTTCAACAATCTTGCACACCTCTATGGGCAGGTAGTTGGGGCGCTGTTGATTTCCAACTTGAAGGCAGGGCAAATAAGGATGTCGGATAATGTACCCATAAGTTTCTCGGAAGTACTCAGTAACAGACTTCAAAGTTCCCTTTTCATCAACCGGGAATCTGGAAAAAGAAGTCCATCTACATTAGGATTCAAGTTACTCCCTCTCACACAACTGCAGACCTAACATTGTCCTCATCCAGACCTGCTATCCAGGATGCAACTTACACCCTTGCCATGAAAGTCAAAAGAAATGAAGCGCATATTGACAACATCATACGTACTCAAGTTCATTAGTGGCTTGGGGCGTGAGCCCAGATATGCGGTACTTTCGCCTCATACTCCCTCGGTGGGTAACTTCCACTTTCACACCACGTAAGGCCTTCTTGATCTGTCCATTTAATATGCATATGATTCAAGATGGCAGTTAGATATATAAAAATACTGCTCCACGTCATTCAGATAAGAATGCACTATTTGGTTGGCCACAGCTAGGGCAACTTCATTCCTCTGAGGCACAGATGCATCCTCAATATTTGATAGTCATGGAGGAGAATAGGAAGCATACCTTGTTCCGATCAGTGTCGCTTAACCCACGAGATATATCTTTGTTCAGAAGTTCACGAATAAACTCCATCACTGTTTTTGGTTCAATGAAGGCAGTGGAAGACATGTCTGCAAAAAGTTCAAACAGATGTCAGACTGGATCTTTGAGACTTCAGAGGATAAAAAATCTAGGATCCAACCTAAGAAACAAGTTGGCAAGAAAAATAAAACTTATCAACAAAAGACAATATAAGATATGTTCATCTTTCAAAGTAAGAAACTACCCAATAACTAGAAGCACAGCCAGTTCTTACCAATGTTCAGAGACAGGCCCATCTGTGTTGGGCGGATACTTTGGTAAAATCCACGCCAGCTTTCAAGTCCATCCCCTAAAGGCTGTCGTGTGCCAAGATTTGGGGAGTAGAAAGATCGTCCCACAGGTGAATACCTGAAAAAAGTAACAGATGTGTGAAAAAGCTACAAGAACACTTCAATCGTTCAGTTGCCCAATTGTGCAGCACTTAACAAACTTCAGCCCTTTCCCTTCAGCTCTGGGTCTCACTTCAAATAGTGCTCCTTGTAAGGAATGCAGAATGACTTAATCAGTCAATGGATCTAAGGCATGTATCTCTGAAAAAGTAGGCACGGTATAAAGATACACTGGTAGACAAGATAGGTGCACAGTAAATCCACATGCATGACCTGAGGCTGCCCGTCTGACACACTGATACTCTCTCCGTTGCAAAAACAACAACATAAGTAATTTATTCGTGGTAATAGCAATGCCAGGATCACAAGAATGGGAACATACCGATGTGTGGGGAGCTCTCTCAGCACAATGTCAAGGACTTGTAGTGCTTCCTGCGGAGCATCAGCTTGACGGCCGGCCAGGAACTGACCAAGGTGATGCAGATCTGCTCGGGCAGCAAACTTGATAACCACTTTAAAAGTGCGTTCTCTCCTACAACCAATATATCCATTGAATATCAAGGCCTTTGTGGATTTAACGACAATATATGAATAATAAGCTTAACTCCGTCATTCCCATGAACTCTAAATAAAATCAAGGATAGTCTTATAATGAGCAGACGTAACTACTCCATCTGTACTCTTTGTTTTGACAAAGATGACGAAGAGAAAAGAAGGGAAAGACTACCCGACAAAAACACAGGTCTCAATCTTCACAGAGTTCCAGCCCCACCCTACTTCTCAAAATATCCTGATTCAGATGTAAGCAAAGATTCTACCTGGGAGCAGCACTGCCATCGTCCTCATCCATTAGATTGATTTGGAACTCCCTGCTCTGAAATGGCAGTGGTCCAGCAGTGTACAAGCTCTTTCGACCATCATAGGCAGGAAGCCTGGAGCCAAGAGCGGACTCCCTGTGAAGTTTGACTAACTGTTCCATGACAGCTCTGTTTACACCTCGGGATGTTACCTCTGGAGAAATATTGACCTATGAAAAGTTGAAGAAAATTTAGAATAATACAACTAGCACACTAACCTTCCAGAAGAACATGCCATCCCAAGCAGAAGTCCACAGAAGCTAATTAGTTGTAATGACGATACAAGTAAATTGTTCTCTTTGTCGGAGAGTCGATGACTTCTCATGGAATATATCAAAATTTCTGCACGGCCGACAGTTCACCTTCAACATCAAAGCAAAATATCTGACAGGACGCAAATCAAGTGTACCCAGTATAGAAAAATCAAGAAATTCCCACATACATCATATTGGTGTAGGTCCTTGTCCGGAAGGTCAGCAAAGAAATGGTTTGCCTTCACAATACACCTCTGGCCTGTCCGGCCTTTCCCAGGCCTCAATGGAAATCTTAAGCCCTTGCTGGAGACCGGTAATGGACCAGCAGCCTGAGGAGAGGGAGGTCCTTGATCCATAGCCGGGCTCAGGACAGGGGTCAGAGCCAAGCTTCCAAACTGCTCTACCACATTTCGAGTGGGACCAGAGCCCCCTCGAGCAGGAGGCCCTGGCATTGCCCGGACGTCTTGCACAGGAGGAACGTTTGACTGTCTTGGATATGTGGGCGCCGGTGCGTTGGCCTGTGGTCGCTGCACAGATGGTACCATTAGGGGTTGAGTGGGCCTTGAGGGCTGTTCATATGGTGCGGGCTTGGGCACATATGCTTGCTGATGAGTTCCAGGATGTTGATGTTGGGTATTTCCAGGACCTCGATAAGGACCAGGGGTACCATAATTAGGGTTATTGTACTGCTGCTGCTGAGGGTGGCCTCTACCCCTCCCACGCCCCCTTCCCATACCAGATGGTCCTCCTCTCCCTCTCCCAGAAGATCCGCCGCCAGCTCCTTCTCGAACCTGGCCTCCCGGCTGCTCTGCAGGTCCAGGTGGGCGGTTATGCTCTGACGATGGTCCAGGGGCCATGGTTGCTGCCGGGGGTAAAGGTGCAGGAAGCGGGCCTTCGGGGACCTCCTCTAAAGGAGGAGGCTCAGAACCTTCTGAAGGTTCAGCACCTTCTGCTCTCCTGCTCTCCTCAATCTCCCTCGGTGTCTTTCGTCTCCTCGGCATGATGGGTCAGAACTGGATCTCTTCCTGGTTGAAATCGGCTTGTCTTACAAACCCGGCCTTACCAACCTCGAAACATTCCTTCAAAGTGATACGCACCTACCTTCCCAACCGATAATTTTAAAAACCAAGTTAGTGTATCGCAAGGGCTGTGCACATCACAATCAATACTGCCGCTGAGAATTATGTCGGCAATTATAACAATTGGCAATTATGGTAAAGTGTTTTCCCTCTCGAAGCTGCTTTCACAACGGCATATATGTGTCAAACCCCATTTCGCAACTCGTGGAACTAAGTAGCACGTCTAACAGAGATATCACTTAGCCGAGATACAAAACGTGGTCTTTAATATCACAACAGGGGGATGATACGGGACTACTGATGGAGACAGTTCGTGTCCAGGACATAGGTAACACTAAAACCATCACAGAAATAACTCCACCTCTATCTCATAACACTGTTGCACTGCAGAAAAGGCAAGCCTACATTATTCCAGTTCGACGAAAGCCAGATGTCTTTGTGGGGCTCATCAGACACCGTCACAGCTAATCAAAGCCTGCAGCAAGAGAAAACGGCAAGATGAGCAAATCAGGGTCATCCAATCGTTGATTAATCCTGTCGTACGACGAGCGTTTGGTCTTCCACAGTAGCATGTCAGTCCTTTCAAGCCAGAACGCATCCTAGGACGTCATACGCATAAAATGGCAAACAGACGAGCAAGGACCAGAACTCGACCAATATGCCAGCTCGGTCCATTAAAAGAAGAGCATAATGTAGGCGGCTGTAAACACATATACCTTTTACCATAGTAAGTCCACACACGCAGAAGTCTGTGAAAACCACCAGATCACACAGCTGCAGAGTAACCTACGACCAACAAAGCCTCTAGAACCCTGAACACCGCATACCACGATCTGCATCGTACAAGATCTTAGCCACCATTTGTTATTTGCAATACGGACATAACTCCACCATTTCTCAAAGGGGCTACTTGACAACCAAGGCCACTATTAAGAGGAAGTGTAGTCAATGTTCCTGTACAGATGAGCCACTTTTTAAGTTCTCCCAAGTCC
The DNA here is from genome assembly GCA_950295325.1 of Polytrichum commune. Taxonomy (NCBI): domain Eukaryota; kingdom Viridiplantae; phylum Streptophyta; class Polytrichopsida; order Polytrichales; family Polytrichaceae; genus Polytrichum; species Polytrichum commune. The sequence continues at coordinate 273,417 of OX485809.1, forward strand.
ATAATGCCTCATCAAAAGCTGGTGGGCCATTCAGAGAGACGTTTGAGTTGAAACTGCACTGGCGTCAGTCAATTCACAGTAGTCTCTCCAATGCTACTATTCCAAGTAAGAAGGGCCGTCAGGCACCTAAAGCTGATCAGCTCCCCCACTTGACAGACAGAGATTAGCAGAAGGCCACCAAAGAACGAAGTTCTAATTCAACCTGAAACCGGCAACCTCGACAGCTGCTGCAGCAGTCGTCTCAGTTATCGACGGCCACGACTCCAGTCAAAATTTAGGTCTAAGCTGCGCATTACATCTGGAGAGGAAAGAGGAGCGATCCGTGAAGAGCTGATGATACTCTCTCTCTCTCTCTCTCTCTCTCTCTCTCTCGTGTCTCCCCATCTGCTCTCAAGCACGTGAGCTACGAAGTTGACACACTACATAGCCCGCCGGTTGAGTCACTTTCAAACGACCAGAAAGGCAAGTTCACACTCCACTCTCAAGTGTCGACACTTTCAACACACCCACCAACTCATCCGTCGACAAGTGTCACACGCTAACGACAGCTCAATTACGCACGCCCTAACTTATCCCCCCCCCTCTCGCCACCAAAGCTCCTCCGTAGGGCCCCCCTTCCCCCACACAAACACGCACACGCACACAACTCAACCCCACCCAAGCCTACACGGACACGCTTGTCCAACCAGAAGCCCCCACAGTCAAACTCTCACTCCCGCGACTGCTCACCACCAGCGCTCCAACACTCACAGACACTCACTCCCACTCCCCACTCCCACACCACTCCCGACACCGCAATCCTCCCCCAAAACAACCAAGAATTCGCCAGCAACAACGATGCATGCACCCACGACACCCCCCACCCCCCGACTCGCACGCCACCGGCCCGGCCGCGCGACTCCCAATGTACCCTAACCTGAAAACCCTACCCCGGCCGGTGCATTGTCAGACAGCTGCGGCAGCGCCGGCGGACCGAAGGCCGGCACAGCATAGCCAAAACCTCCCTACTTCCTTACCTCAGTTAGCTCCTGCGCGAGACGCAGAGCGTGGCGATCGATGGCGACAGCGAGAGAATGAGAAAAGAAAAGCAACGGAGGGCGGGCGAGCGAGGGCAAGAGAGAAGAAGCGAAGCCAAAGAAAGGAAGGAAGGAGGAGGGGGCGAGAGAGAGAGAAGGAGAGAGAAGGGGCGAGTGTAGTGTAGTGAAGTGGAGTGAAGTGTGTTGTTTGTTTGTTTACCATGATGGGAGCCTGGTGAGCAAGGCTGGCTCTGTCTGCCTGCACAGAGCCCCCCACCCCCCCTCGCTCGTCGTCGTCGTCGTCGTCGTCGTCTCTTGCTCTTCTGCCCTGGCCCTGGCCCCTTGTTTCCTTGTATGGTTGTTGTATTTTGTAATTAAGTAAAGTAGCCTCGGACTTCACTTCCTCTTTCCCGATGCCCCACCGTCCCCTCCCCTTCCCTTCCCTGCTCCCTGCTCCGAAGGTAGTGCGGTGAGTTTCCATGTACTAGGTCTCTCTTGCCCACCACCATTTTTTATTTTTAACTTGGGGAACAAAGGACAAATGGCGACGGAATCCGCCGGTTGGGGGGGGGGGGTGTTCGTATGTGCTCAACCAACCCTCGCTATTTCGACCGTTCAATGTTCGTATGTTGTCGACTAACTATTGTTGTTTCAAATGTTTAGTGGGGTGCATGGAAGTCTAGGGGGTCCATGGCCACGGCCTTCCATGTTCTGGTAGGTTACCCGGATATGATTGGATACTTGCTTCTGTTTATGTAGACTTTAGTGGGCGCACGGCCTACATGGAAACTCGCCCTTAGTTTTCATGTAGGTCTCTCTTGCCCAACACCATTTTTATTTTTAACTTCAAGAACAAAGGACAAATGGCAACGGAATCCGCCCGGGGAGGGGGGGGTCGTCGTGTTCATATGTGCTGAACCAACTCTCACTAGCTATTTGGACCCGTTCAATGTTCGTATGTTGTCGACCGACTATTGTTGTTTCAAGTGTCTAGTGGGGTGCATTGAAGTATAGGGATCCATGGCCATGGCCCTCCACATTCTAGTGGGTCACTTGGACATGAATGGTTACTTGCTTTTGTTTATTTACGTGAGAATACCTCCAACCCACTGTTGCCAAGAATTCAGTGAATACACGGCCTACATGGAAACATACCCTTAATGCCCCTCCCCCCTACTACTAAGTTAGTACCTCCTTCTTCCAATAGATGGAGGAGAACCGGCCGCTAGTTACAATTGAACCGGTTGAATTTGAGAAATAACCGGTTGAAGTTGGAGACTTGAATCAAGAGAATTACCCATAGTTTTAGAGGAATGTAGAGAATATACCCCCAAATTAATAAAGAAAATTTGAAAAAATGCCAACATGGAACCGGTTGGACTTGGAAACACTGGGATCGGACACTAGCCGCTTTCACGACTAGTGTAAGTAGTTAGTTGCCCCTCCACTCCACTAGCCACGGTGGTACTCTAGTGAGACGGAAACTTGAATTTTCTTGAGGTGAGTGTAGTTATGACTCAGCCGTCTCCCGTTTCTTTTCCTTTATTCTACGTAAGGAGTGTGTACCCATCCCTAAATCTGGGTGTATCGTGTACTTCTCCCCGCCCCAAACTTAAATGCCGTCTAAGGTAAGTTAGAGAAACCCTTGTTCGGCTACCTTATCTTAATTGCGCGCATTTATATATATTTGAGTGGTATGTGGTTAGGGCGGTAGGGTAAGAATGGATACTAAAAAGACACATGTTTCAAACAAGAGTGGACTACATGTTTAGAATATGTTAATTGTTTTAATCTCAATAATCGATCTAATTGAGGGAGGGGGTATGAGCTTCTGGTGAGAATGAGAATCTTCACCTTTTGACAATGAATAAGACATTCATATGAGCTCTGGAAATTATGAAGAAGCCTTGATTTAGGTTTGCCAATCGTCTTGTAGTGATCGCGTGTTTCATATCCTAGGAGGAGAACATCGGCTAGCCGGATCAAAAGTAATTTTTTTTTAAAAGGTAACCATTTAACACCCGTTAACCTTAAGTAGCTAATCATCTTGCTTAATGCCACCTACTTTATCTAAAATCGGTACATGTGTCATATGTATTGGTCCAATTTAAGAATACATATGTGTGTGTCTGCATGTGTGTGGACATGTGTGTGTGTATGTATATACACATGGAATTATTATTAGGGACATTTGAACACATATACATGATCTAGACTCAATATACAACCCATATATTTAACCACTGATATCGTATAGACTGCCCTATATATGGATTTCATGTTGTCGATCAATTTAAAATCATTATTTCAATTCTTGTTAGGGGTTCGTACGATTCATTGTGTATTCAATAACATACACACCCATGGCCCTTGAAAGAATTGAGATACGTGGGCCTTATGTGGTCACTCTTCTTGATTGCCCACCTACATGATTTGAGCGGCAAACGATAAGGATGTAGTCAAAGGATGAGCACCGAAAAGCCATTAGTTACTATGAGATGGACTATGTCCTCCAAAAATATACACAACCTTCTAGGTTTAATAGTAAGCGAGCCTCCACTAGCCACGCTACTCGGTGGTAACTTGAAATTCCCTCGAGCTACGACTCGGCCGCCTCGTGTTGGTTTTCTTTATTCTACCAAACCCTATAATTTGTTTTTATCCAAGTACTTCCCACAAAGCTAATGCGGCCTTGCTATTCGGCTTGTGTGAGCCTCCGTCAACCCGCCTATATCACGTAAGCTATGTGGGCCTCGTGTTCAAGCCACTCTTCTTTAATCGAATATTCAAGCGGATCGGTACATGGCAAGGATGTGGGCAATAATGAACACCAAGAAGCAACCTAGTACTCCGGGATTCGATTGTGTCCTCAAAATACACACAACAATTTACATTCGATATAAGTATTATGTAGCACAACTAGGAGGCCCTATGTGACCACTTGCTTTGATCGTCTATGACCCGCGTGTCTTGATTTTGATTAAGATATGAAACATGAAGTTACCATCTTTTCTTTTCTTCTTTTTTGAAGACAGAGAGCCGACAGGCCAACACCAAAGCACAAGAGGCAGTTCACGACCTGGCAAGTTTTTCGTCAAGTAGAGAGGAGATTTCACAGCCGGGATTCGAACTTGAGATTTGGGTATCTCTCCACCATCATCCAGTAGTTTAAGGTCATCTCAGACCCCGAAGTTACCATCTTTGTGATTCGCAAATGTTGACCGAATGAAACAATTGTAACTCTCATCCAATAGTCTAAATTGTCTACAAAGTTGGAGGTACTCGTATTACTGCCACATACTTCATCGTGTCTATGTTTTCTTTTCTATTCCTTGTGAGCCTAACTTCATGTCCAAGTATGTTTTCTCAACAATATTGACCAAATTAGGATCATTGTAGCTCCGTGGAATTTAATCTTTTGTATGTAAGTTAAGTGGCTTACCAAATGGGAGGCGGGGGTGGGTGCTACACTAAATATTGTATTTAGTTTATAAACCGAACCACTCTATTTGTCTTGCTCGATACAAATTGTAAACTACATGTGTAGTGTTACCGACACTAAATTTAAACGTAACATTGTTGTCATTCCTCGTAGAACATAGTTTGGGCATCACAGATCTACAACATTGCAATTGCTATCACTTACCAAGTGATTCTTCATCCAATTTTTAATCATCCATGACAATAGTTTGTTACATAAATGTTAGGCTGCAAAATATACCAAACTACTACTACTACTACTAATAATAATAATAATAATAATGCATTTCAATTCACCGAGGTGTTGAATTTGACATGAAGGTACATTGGTATAGACATATAGACATGTGCATGTCATCAACTTTTCATGTGCTTTCTACGATCCCTTGTACTCGATCCAATAAGAGACAAACCATTGTCCCACACAAGTTGTAATGTACCAAGAGAGCGCTCTATTTCAACTTTACTAGTTTTCACATAGGATTTAAGAGGGTCTCAACCGCTCTAGGATTGACATGTGGCAAAACTTTTAGTGGAAATAAAATGTTGAAATCGAGAGCCCTCTACGGTAGTTAGTCATAAGAGATGGTAAAGTGTACATATTCACTCTATTAAAGGGCCAATCACATTTGTTGTTGTGGATATTAAGTCCCCTAGTATCGTATAAGTTAGCTACATGTCACCAACTACTGCAAATGGATTCACTCTTAAAAGGTATAAGGTGACAAGAACTTAAAGGTTAAGCGTAGCATTACTAGTACTTTGAAACTTAACATGCCGTTGTCCTAGTTTCTATGCTCTTTCAATGTCAATTAAACTACTCCAAAGCATGCATGTGTGCAACATTACAATGCACCTAATATGTAACACGTAAAGATCTATAATTGCCAATGTGAATCCAACTCCTTGTAACACCATTTCCTCGAATGCAAATATTGTTTTGCTAAGTGTAGTTTAAAATTTCATTTATTGGGAACGGCACTTGAGCCTGAGAGGCAATCTCCAAGAAGGGTATGTTATGATATGAGTGGTGAGACATGAAAATAATATGGAAATATTCCCACTAATATCCCATGGCTATGGTAATTCCACACAATGAATACCAACATTGTTCACAATAATGTGCAAACATATATCAAGTAGCCTATTGGATTGGGTCACTCTACTTTGAAGACTGACAAATGTAAGGTTGACAAAGAGGTTCAAATATGAATAATGTAGTCATGCTCAATAACAAAAATAATGCAAACACGTGCATGTTGAAGCAATGAACTGATGGATGCAATGCACAAGAAACTAACTCAACATTCTTGGCATAGATGGGAACACACTCTTTGCAATTAAACATCCGTTTTGGGCGACCTTGAACACAACGATACAATAAATATGTTTGCAATCGTATGCACGCACTTTTATGTAAATATCTTGTCATAATATTTTACAATGAATATCCAAAGACAATCTTGAACTATGCAATTCCCTTCATCGTTAATTGATTTTTGGTACATGTAGAATATTGCATGTTTGCTTTATTTTTTTCAAATACCTTCATTTGGGTGGTGTGTGTTGACATGCAATTGTGACTGGACAACTGCGAAATAAGCAATAAGAATAACTTGAGAATATTTATTAGACCACTTAATGAGGATATCGAATGAAATGTCCATTTCAAGATTAAAGAAATATATTCATATGAGTTTAAAATTTGACAAGGCAAATGGTGACAACATTGATTTGGATATGCGAACCAGTTTGAACCAATCACATGTCTTCCTTAACATTAAACCAATTTCACATATGCAACTACGATTTGTTCTCTAAAATATTTTGATACATGTGCATCTTATGCCATTATTCATGCTGATATTTACTATACAACCTCATTGACTTGTATCAACTATGATTCTAGACATGTATGATTTAGATCAATTTGTAAAAACATAGTTATTGGAATATCAAATGTAGCATGTACGCTCTATCACATGTCATGTGCACATCACATCCTCAAAATTTGTGGTACAAGATATCGGGCCATCTTGAGTGTCCTCGCATGAGGGCGGGAGTCCCGAAGGGTTAAGTTATTACAATGTACAATGCATTAAGGCGCTAATAACGGTGCATTATGTGTGGTAGAATGCACCGGCACGCTTTGGTGGAATCCAAGTGCACCATGATTATATCAAGATCACCGTAAATGGAAATGGTCAAATGGTCCAATGGTGTTGTCAAATACACACTAATTCTCAATCTTTGTGTGGTAAAGAGTGCCAATTAAGTCTAATTAAGTGCAAAATGTTATCTTCTTGAGAACTTTTCAACAAGCTATCACCCATAAAATACCTCTCATCCATCTAAGCATGGTGAGTCCTTGAAGTTCAGACGATCACAGTAATAAACGTTGCTCACATCTTGCTCGTATATTGCTCATTTACAACAATAAATGAGTTCTATCATTCTCACCTTTATTGCAATATCAATTATCATCATATTGTCAAACTTGAGCACACAATGATACAATGGAGGACTCTCTATTTCAACATATAGTTATTTAATTTCCCCTCAATTTTGCCATGTGTCAATTGTGTGTTGGCTAAGACCCTCTTGAATCTCACGTGCAAACAACAATCTGGCACTAGTAATGATGAAATAGAGAGCCTTCTATGGTAGATGAAGGAGGTTTACGAAGTTGACGATTGTAAAGAAAAAATAGAAAATTATAACTCCGATGTTGCCACTGCGTGGATTATGGTGTTGCCTTCATTTTTGAGTTGGTCTTAATTTACATGCAATCCTAAATGCAATGACCACGACATTAATGCTACTATATTGTGTGAAGCATTGATCCCAACTTGAAAGCTTGGATACTCAAGGAAGTTGGAGTATTTTCCTTGCGTCAATACCATTACAGTTTGTTTCTACTAATGTAAATATCACAACAGGAATGGTTTAAAATAAAGGAGAATTCGTGACGAGCCAAATAATGCTTGAGAGTCCATTGGTTTGGGCCCCCTGCCAACAAGAGCGTGAACTCTCAACATTCATACACAACATCATCCACAAGGCACCCTATCAAGAACAAGGGAACGTGGCCTTGCCACAAGAAGTTGTATTCTAATATGACATATTGAAGTTGAAATAATCAAAGTTCATATTAACTTGGAATTCTCATTGAGCATCCATCGAGCTTCACCAAACCTTATATAGTAAGTTATAACATGCATGACCTGGGCCCAATTATCACTCAAAGGTAGTCTCCACAAATATCTCTATCCCACGATATGCAACATAGCCAACAACCAAGACCTAGTTGTAATCGTTTCACATAGGTTCGGTCAAGAAATTATCTATGCATTGTAAACCCATATAACAAGTTCAAGCTCTTCAAGTTGAGAACTTAAATGTGAAGTGGACTTGATTGAACAAGTGCAAGTGAGAGGCTCCTCACTTTGAGCTCTTGATTTTCGAGCTCTTAACCTCTCTCTAAGTTAGCGTAAAATGGGCACAAAGTTGAAAGATGGGACTCATCACTTGTAACCCATGAGTAAATGTAGGATAGGGAACGGAAACCGTGGTGATGAATGAATGAACAAACGAGGATCGAGGCCATGGACGGATGAAGGGCTCCTATTGGGACGTACGCATCCACAAGTGCTTCTTAGTAGTTGTTTGCGTGCAAGCAATACGACAAACCAACACAAAGCCGTGAGTGAGAGGTCCTTTGCCAATGCGAAGGCCTCTTTTGAAGCTCTCAATTAGTGTTGGTCTATAGTAGTACCATATATATTTTCAATATTATCCAGGTACCCATAATGAGGAATTCAAATTTTTCAATACAAACTAGCTTTTAAAATACTACGTTTTAAATAAATGTAGACTTATTCGCGAGTTTTGGACGACAAATTCATATTTTGTATATGTACTTCTATTGGCCGATCTTACGATAAAATGACAACAACTATTCCTAGATGTGGATTGCGTTTCTTCTTCTAGCACATATTAGTTGCATGCACATTGTGTCATTTGTGAAAAAATATGCATATTGGGGAATATTCCATCATGTTTATTCTCAAAGTACATATAATTGGGATTTTCATCATATCCTTCTAGTTTTTTCCTTCAAATAATTTGTTGTGCAATATGCATGTCTCAACCGTGCAAAAAAAATACTCTCATATGCATTATCAAATTTGAAATTAAGAATAATTTATTTGTATTACCTAAATCCGAGTCAACACATGACAATAATTATTGTTTATGATGTCTATTTGGGATCTATGTACTATGCAAGAACCTTCATACCTGGGCAAAATCGCCCCAATAGCAACATGGCTTACAATGGTACGAACCTGATTTTTCACCTCGAGTATTGCAATTTTTATATGCACGTGATGGTTCTTTGATTTCGTTATCCAATGTCGGTTCTTTAGTACCATGGCATCGACCTATATATAAGACCAATTCTACTCTCAACCTCCCTAACATGCAAAGGTGGAATAAGTTAAAAGACGACCCATCACTGAGTCATACGTAAACATAGAATAGGGAACAAAATCATAGAATATGGATGAATGATTGAACGGGGACCGAGGGCATGGATGATGAAAGGCTCCAATGGAAATGGACGCATCCACGAGGGCTACTTATATATACTACGGAAGTTGTTTGTGTGGACCTTTAAAGGGAGACGACGAAGCAACGTGAAGCCGAGAGTGAGAGGCTCCCAACCAATGAGAAGGTTCCCCTCTTGGAGTTCTCCACCTTTCTAACTTAATCTAAAGGGCCTAGGCCAAACTCCAAAACATTATTCAATTGTTGTCAACCTTTCAATTCTACTAATATTAGTACATGCCCTCACCCAAGTTTCTCAGTCTGAAAATGTCAGTGTAGTGTTCTGCTATGAGAATAAACCTGGTATAATTTCGAATAGAATTTGGCTTATTGTTGGCTCCCACCCAATGTACAAATTTAGTTAAATCATATTATGTGTGAAAAATGAGAGTCATGATTGAAAATATAAGAATAGGGACGATGTTTGGATGGATGATCAAAGGAATGGATATTGAGGGCACGGATGGATGAAGGGCTCCCCCTCCTGCCAATGAGAAGGTCCCTTCCAACCTGTTCAACTTAGCGGAAAGTGGCGTATGTTTGAAATATTATAGTTGTAAACAAACATAGAATAGGGACTGAAATTTGTATGGATGGATGGATGAATGAATAGAGATGGAGGGCATGGTTGGATGAAGAGCTACTGCCAATGAAAAAGCCCTTTGGAACCTCTTTGACTTTAGCGGAAAAGGAACATGCATATTTTAAAGATGTGAGTTATGAGTGAACATATAGTAGACACAAATCCATATATTTTAATTGGACCAAGTGCAATGCTCAAGCACAGGCACAACCATCAACAACAATCTTGCATAAAGCATCCCATTCGAGTCTCTTTAATAAAGCCAAGGACATTTTCATGTAGTTGATAGTCTCATGTTAATCAAGTCCTGTTACTATAAGTTTGAATGGCAGTGCAGTCATCCTTACATGATTCTCCGTCTAATTTAATTATTTATTTATTGATAGTGTCAAAAAATGGTCTCAAGTTATTGTTCATTTCTAATTTCCTCACACTAATCAAATATATATATCATGGCCCAATAGATTAAATTAACATCACAACTGCATATCAAAACCATGTAGTCAATTTCATGACTTACTTTGGTACGGTTTTCTTCACCTCTCAAATTTCTCAATAACCTTCAATAGTCCATAGTCTTTCTTGGGTACATATGGGCCTTCTAGAGATTATTGACCTTTCATTACTATCTTCAAGGGGTTCCACTTGCAAGAAACACTTATCATCTGTAATTATACTACAATGACACAATATGGAAATTAGTTCTTGAGAATGTATCAACACATTGAGACGAATCTTGCTCAAGGTCACATCCATGAATGCTTATCTTTTAGGATATTAATGAGGGACTTGGATTAATCTCATCAATGGCATAATATTGTGAGATCGTTCCAAATTAGATACTTGAGGCAATCTCACATCTTGTAATCAATTCCCTATAATTCTCTCAAACAATTAGTTTCAAGTTATCCTCCCTAATCCATTATAGTCCTCAATGGGTTCTCTTGCATTACATGTTCTCTTTCGTTTGACAATCAATTTGCCAACAATAAATTTCCTTACTTTATTTAGTAAGTAATCGCCTATCTCAAACAACTTTGGTAATTCTTAGTAGTTTATTATTTTCAAGCAAGCACATCTCTATTCTCACAATGGTTTCATCTTAACATAGACTATTGACTCCAATTTCTCTCCAACAAAATAATTATTTATAATCGAAATTTTTATACAAATAACTCGATCACAAAGTTTTCCAAGGTAAGATATAATACTTGGTTCTATGAATCACTTACAATACATGGGAGGCAATAGTCTCACCCTAACAACTTAATAGATTATTCTTACTCAAATAGAATCTCTCTTAAATCATTTATTGAGTAACTTCCAACGAATCACATACAATGTGCATCAAAGCATAGATACGACTAACAATGAATTTCTTCTCCCAAGACTGCCACTTACAAAATTTTATCGATTGTGAAACAAACCAAGTGTTTCAACCATATAGATTAATCAACATTCAAGTAATGTCATAAACTGATACAAATTCACGTATGCATGTGATAGCCTAAAAAATCATTCTTTATTACAAGGAACATAACCACTAGTCCTATCAACTAGGACAAATTGATATGAACGAGGATGAAACCTTGATCCTTAATGCATTATAAGATAATTGCGCTCTCAGCCAAAGTTTAAAAAATATTGTATGTGGATCTGTCTTAAGAAATAAAAACAAACAACACGTCTACTATTTTCTTCCATCTCACTATGTTTCTTAGGGTTACAACCCTTCCCATCAAACCATAATCTTTCAAAATCTCCCTTTCTCTATTTCCTAGGCTATGGCCTACATTTTGGCTCATGTTAATTAAATTTATAGTTTCTTTTGATTTGCTTTCACATTGTTTTCTCATTGGAGCAAAAAATGCAAATTTTTTACTCCACATGCATCGATATGTTCATGAGGGTGAAAAAAGAGCATGTCATGTCAAGTTGTTGGTTTGCTACCCTTTTTTTTATATATGTTGTCCTGTGATCGTAAAGGTCGTGAGCCATGAAAACATTGAAGGCCTTGATGAGGTGTTTACATGTCACGGATACAAAACACGAGGTAACCAATAGAGCATATCCCTCTTTGGATAAAATTGCAAAAGTCAGGTGGTTGATTGATGAGATGATGGTGACATACAAGGGTAAATTTTGCGTTGTATGCCAATATTTGCCCAATAAACCTTGCAAATGGGGGTTGAAAGTCTGGTGTGTAGGTTATTCAAAAACAAAGTATGCAATGTTACTGGAAGTGTGCATCAGTTCATCTAAGAAGTTGTTTGCAAGTCATGCACCAAGAAACGGGGGGGTAATGTGGTAAAGCGTCTCATGATTCCATTCCGTGGAATGGGACATGTAGTGGTGATGGATAATTTCTTCATTAGCGTGGAGTTATTCGAGTTTCTTCTTTCTAAGGGTATGTATCCCACACTCACTATCCAATCACATAGAGGAGAAATACCAAAGTGTCTAGCTAACAAGAAAATTGTTGACAAGAAACGTTGAGGAAATATTGAGTGGCAAAGACATGAGAGTACACCAATAACACGTGTCCAATGGAAAGACCAAAAAACCGGGTTTATCATTGTCAACACATAGCAACCCTTTGCCTTCTCGTGGAGAATATATCACGGTCCCCCACCATAAAGGGGGGGGGGTCAAAAATTACAAGTTCCCACCAACCCGGTCCACCTCAAATACAACACATACGACATGAATCGATGTTGCCGATCAACTTCGAGGTGTGTACAAGTGTCAAGTGTGCACCCATAAATGATGACACCACCTCTTCTTCTCACTCTATACAATAATTTGCAACTTGTAGATGATGCACACAACTTTGTGCAACCAACTTGATCCTACAAAGGCACTCAATCATCTTCATTTCATCACCAAATTGGCAACATGTTTATCCTTTGATCAAAGTGTTCTCACATGTTCAACTCCCAAAAACCAAGGCGAGCATTGGCTCCAAAGGGTGAAAGCTTGAAAGGTGTGCATGTACGTGGGATCCGGTGCCACACAATGTGTGCTCCATGTGGAGGGAAACTTTTTGATTTGGGCAAATGTTACATGTTGGCACATGGGGGCAAGGTTATGGGGGTGAAGGTTTTGATTTTGTTTTTTTAAATCTTTTTCTTCAGAGTGCAACATTTGTGTTGAGCTTCTTGGATGATGTGTATGATCAAGAGGATTCCAACACACTAAAGAACACATCGTTGGGATACTATATGCAAAAGCTACAAGGGTTTGAAGTTGCGTTTGGAGGTGGCCTCAAACCAACACCCATAGGCCATCGGCCACCCTAGGCCTCGACTAGGTTGTTCGTTGGAAGTTATGTAGGCATGTGAAGCTTGCAAAGATTCCATCATGGGTTGGGCCCAACACTGCACCTTTTCTTGTTTCTATCAGATGTGCAATGAAGCTTAACATGTTGATTCAAGCACACCAATGCTCAAAGTTAAAGTAAGTTTGGTTTTGTTTTACAAAGTTGTGAGCGCTGACTCTCAATGGACATCTACCATTGGATTTTTTTAGTTTGAATATGTATTATTCTTCAATGAATATCTAAAGTGTTGTAGTTAGTTGTATGTAGCACTACCAAATTTGTCATTGCAAGGTCCATAAGATATCTAAACTTGAACGTTTATTCACAAGAAAATTTGGAGTTGTTTATCTGGATGTTTTCAAGTCACTCATGTGAAGGATGCAAGTCCATTCATTCAAATGGCTACACTATGCGACTCATGGAAGCATGAACGTTGTTGACAAAACCACCAACTATGTTAGCACCCCTTATTTCAAATTTTATAATCTTGCAATCAAGATAGTGAAAAGTTTTGAAAATCCTCTCATATACTTCAAGATCTTATGGATAGGCTGACCTTATTGTCTCTAATTCATCACCGAAAATCTATATGCTTGATGAACGATGTGCAGTTGAAAATGGCCTCTAAGACCCTTGGGAAGTTAAAAGTTTACTTAGCTGAAAGGGGCCTGTTTTTAAAGATGGGAGTCATAAGTGAACATAATGGATCGCTCATTCAAGTGGAGGACACTTCCAACAACTCTCTTACATTTTTTATTTTTTTTGTAAAATATGGCATGGCTAGTTTCCTAAAGCTTTGGTTTGGAATTGGTAATTTGAGAATATGAATGCTTTGATCTGTAAGTTGTCGCCGGTTCTCCTCGTTCATTGTGGAGGATATGGAAAAATGGATGAATGGGGATGGAGGGCATGGATGAATGGATGAATGTGGTTGGAGGACATCGAGGGATGAATGGATGGTGGGGATGGAGGGCATGGATGGATGAAGGGCTGCCATGGAGATGAACGCATCCACGAGGGCTTCCTTACTAGCTGTTGGCGTGCGGGGGGGACGGCAAAGCAACGCGAAGCATGAGTGAGAACTTAAGCTTAGGGTTTGGAGCTTGTGGAGAGAGAGAAAGAGACACACACTGCAGCGACGCTCGTGCAGCATCAATCGCAAAGCAAAAGAATTATCTAAGCTCGTACTACTTATTCCTGTAGTGCCATCATCAATTGAATTCCGTTCCCGTGTCAGTGAGCCATGCCGACTGTGAGCGTGAAATGGCAGAAGCAGGTGTTTCCTGCGGTGGAAATCGACTTCGAGCAATCGCCATACGTGTTTAAATGTCAGCTCTACGACCTGACGGGGGTGCACCCGGAGCGCCAAAAGATCATGGTGAAGGGGGGTTTGCTCAAGGACGATGGAGATTGGAAAGCTCTCGGGGTGAAGGATGGGCAGAGGCTCATGCTCATCGGCACGGCGGACGAGATTCCTAAGGCGCCGGAGGAGAGTCCTGTGTTTGTGGAGGATTTGCCGGAGGATGAGCAAGGGACGGCAGTGTTGGGCCACACGGCGGGCCTCGTCAATCTCGGCAACACGTGCTACATGAACTCCACAGTCCAGTGTCTACATTCCGTGCCGGAGTTGCGATCCGCTTTGCAAAGTTATAATGCCGCGGGCGCAAGCGGGATCGATCCCTTGTCTCACACCCTCACTGCCGCCACGCGGGAGCTATTCGACGAGCTCGACCGCAGCTCTCGCCCTGTTGCTCCTTATCGATTCCTCAAGCTGCTCCGAGACAAGTCTCTCTCTCTCTCTCTCTCTCTCTCTCAATTTATCTTTCTTTCCGCTATACTGAACCCTAACGCTTTTGGTCAGTTTGTCAAGATATAATTGGTCAAACATGAATTGCTCAAGCCTGACTCTCTCTCTCTCTCTCTCTGGGATGAAAAATCTATGTTAGGGTTTGGGGTGTTTGTGATGATGTTTGCATTTAAGGCGGTCTCCAGTACGTTCACAATGTAATTTGTGGGAAAATGGAGGAAGCCTGAGCTTGATGGGAAGTTATTTCTGTGGTAGTGAAAGAGCAGCCACTCACGCACTGCCTCATCTTTCTCTTTAGGAGTTGAGGAGGCACATGACGAGGTGTCAGGATAGTCGTACGATCTAAGTTATGATAATGACATGCTCATCTTAGAATTCACAAGTCCCTTCATGTCTATAGCAACAATTTAGGCACAGTTGTAATGAATCAGGTTGCCCTTCGTTCATGTTTGATGTGCTTTGTTGTGTGTTGTATTGAGACCTGGGTTGGATAATATATCTGGAACTTCGTGAGTGGGATTGTGGTCATAACAAACACTTCCAGGATTTTAGGTCAGCAGTATCTAGTTGTTGTGGAGTTCAAAGTGACATAAGGATACATATGTCCTCATTTAGCACCTGTGACAATCGGCTATTATCTTCCTCCAACATTTATATTGTATGAATCATGTGCTCTGTAAATGTGATCATGTACTCATAGAAATGAGAGTTCTTTGTTGTGAGTAGCATAATTTGTAGTAGTGGACCTACTCGTTCTTTTATGCTTATAGAACTATGTAGTGTGATGATATTACAAGTGGATTCTCACATTTCGCTAGGGTAAGATCTACAGGGTATTGTTTTGGCGCCTTCCTGTCAGTCATGACTGACGTCCTTCTGTCATTGGTTCTACACTCCAGCTTCTCTATCAAGGGTGGTAGTGTTTGCTTACATCCTGCACGTGTCTCACCTGCATACCAATGCTTATTTGGCAGGTACCCTCAATTTGGTCAACAATCAAATACTGGCATTTACATGCAGCAAGATGCAGAAGAATGTTGGACACAGCTGGTGTACGTGTTATCACAGGGGTTGAGAAGTCCTATGCTCAAGCAACCAAAGTCAACAACCTGGGTGAAGGAATTGTTTGGCATTGAATTAAAAAATACTGTGAAGTGTTTAGAAAGTGGTGAGGAAAGCTCAGAGCTAGAAACTGTTTTTACGCTGAAATGTCACATCTCACAAGAAGTCAATCACCTGCATGAGGGTTTGAAGCATGGATTGAAAGGTGAGCTTGAGAAGACATCACCTGTACTCGGACGAAGTGCTGTTTATATGAAAGAGTCCCATATTGAAAGTCTTCCCCTATACTTGACGGTTCAGTTCGTCCGTTTTTTCTGGAAGAGGGAATCGAACCAAAAAGCCAAAATCCTGCGGAAGGTAGACTATCCAATGGTCTTGGATGTTCTTGACTTCTGTACAGAAGAACTGAAGGAGAAATTAAAGGAACCTCGCCGGGCTCTTCGAGAAAGTGAAGATCTGAAGGCAGGTATAAAGAAAGATGAGAAAGGGAAAGGAGGAGCAGAAGGTGTGAAGGCACTTGAGACTCCACCATTAGCAGATCAAAGAGACACAGCTGTGAGTATGGATGTGGAAGGGATGGCAACCACATCATCTGTTGAGAAAGTTGAGGGTGAACCCTCTGCAGGACCAGAAGTCACTGGGTTGTATGACTTGGTAGCAGTCCTCACACACAAAGGACGCAGTGCTGATTCTGGTCATTATGTTTCTTGGGTTAAGCAGGAGAATGGGAAATGGGTAGAGTTTGATGATGACCAACCCACTTTGCGCAGAGAGGAGAATATCACCAGTTTATCAGGGGGTGGTGATTGGCATATGGCTTACATCTGTCTATACAAAGCACGGACAGCACCTTCTCTGTAGAAATATTGCATCCTCCCTCATACTTGCTGGGGATATTATGTGGTCTTTTATCCACCTCAGTGATTTGCAATTTTAGATTTTGTAGGAAGGCGATGTGCATATCTGAGACTTCCCATGAATAGAGGCGGATCCATCAAATGGAGTGTTGATGGTTGAACGATTAAGTGCCTAAGAGGATTTCCAATCATGATCAAATTAATACTTGAGAGTGGTGAAGTGTACACACTACTGTTGCAAGTGACATTGTATATTCTTGGAGGTTTTAAACTGAGTACATACCAGTTGTCAGTATGGGAATGAAAATCAGTTAGTAGACATTGTGGGTGAGTAAACCTCTTCCATTTCTGGGTATAGCATCATATTCTCAGAGAATTGCCATCAAGGCCCTCATATTCCATTACTCTCTTGATTGGGGTTTTTGTTTCAGTTTTTGGATCTTATCCAGATGGGATTAAATATGAGATGCATTAGTTCATACACAGTCCCAGGCTAAGGCACAAGATGGCATCCTTTTTGGAATGAAAAGAAATCATCTATAATGGTGTCCCAGTTTGTGAAATCAAGGACGTCTGTGCCATAGTGCTTGGAAATGTGTTGTTAGGTGTGTTAAGTGAACATAAGAACATCTGCATATCTTATGTGCTAAATAGGCCGATGAACCTAAATGGTTTGTATGAGTCACTTGGTGCACTCTCCTCTCCTCTGATAGTTTATACCCAAGAGTCATAATACTTTGCCACATCATTATGAAGATTTCTGGTTGTGTTAAATGCGATGTAGTTAACTTCACTCTGTTTGTCTACACTCAGTCCAATGCACTTGAACTTCACAAGTATCCTATTTTTCTCCACTCTATGCTACTTCATATGCTGATATCTCGGATTTACACAACGACTCTTAGCGAGGGATCACTTGAACTCATTTGAATGTGACTGCAAGAACCGCAGATCGCATTGAAATACATATTTATGTAAATTTCACGATCAAATAAATTAACAAAACTTACAGTTGTGAGATCTAAAGCTTCATGGTCCTTATTAGGCCCGAGGTAGACATGCCTTAGATGGGCACTCTCCTCTCTGCACCCACTTCTTGTAGGACTTTAAGTCCCCCCCCCAACTTTTTGGGGGAGGAATATTCGGGCAGGGGCAGCCCCCGTCGGATTTTCTGGACCCGACCAAAAACTGCTACCCGTCCACCCGACTTTGAAAAAACCATTGTCCTTGCATTCTTGAAGGTCACTTGTACACAAATCCCATATTGAGTGCACTTCATTTTTAAGGTCCCAAATCCAATATATATGTTCATTTTCATTGAGTAAGAAAGCAATTAACTTGGATTTCATTTTCAAAGTGAAACTGCCAATAAAGCATGTAATTAACTTGGAAGTCAAAAAATTTACAAAATCCTCATTAGCATTGAGGTTATAATTTGTGTGACTTACAATTGAAAGGGTATTTGTCATTCTAAAATGAAACTAAAATTAGTGATTTAATTTTTATATATTATATATTATATATTTCATAGTTAATACCTTCTACTAACACAAAGTTTTCATCCGCATTTAGACTAGTTAAGTGTGATTGAATGCAACTAAGTCTAATAAATTCATATTAATCCTAATTAATTCTGTTGACTTTGAAATATTTATGCCATGGTTTCAAGGATACTTCCAATCAAATGATGACATGTGTTGTTTATCACAGTACCTTTACCACATCGGCACTAATTAAACTATTTGAAAGATAACTTCATTTTGAGAATTATATTTTTAAAATCTCATAAATAAAAAAGGGTAATTTTGATTTAACATATTAAAAATAAATCATTAATTTTAGTTTCATTTTAGAATGACAAAGACCCTTTCAATTGTAAGTCACACAAATTATAACCTCGGTGCTAATGAGGATTTTGTAAAAAATTTGACTTCCAAGTTAATTACATGCTTTATTGGCGGTTTCACTTTGAAAGTGAAATCCAAGTCAATTGCTTACTTACTCAATGGAAGTGCACTGGATATGGGGTTTGTGTATAAGTGGCCTTCAAGAATCCAAGGACAATGGTTTTTTCGAAGTCGGGCGGGCGGGTAGTAGTTTTTGGTCAGGTCCAGAAAATCCGAACGAGCGACTGCCCTTGCCTGAATATTCTTCCCTGGAAAAGTTTGTGGGGGGGGGGGAGGACTTAACGCCCTCCCTTCTTGTATGATATGAATCACACAATTCATGCAAGACAGTTAGCAACTCCAAATCAAGCATGTACCCATTTTCTTCATTGTTTTTGGAGCTCATATGAATATCTTATAATTATCAAAATGAAGATTCTTGTGCTCGTTAGCTGGTTAGATAGGTCCCCCCCCCCTCCCCTTGATCATGTTGACTATTGAGGTTGGAATGGATAGCATATTTTGAGCATGTAGTCCTTCTCTTCTAAACACATGTCATTTTGGTGCCAAGTCTTTGATCCACACTTAACCACACACCACTAAATTATAAGTGTCCAAATCATTGTTGTATTTGATTTAGGCATGTCTATCGTAGGTAATATAATTTTCAACATGTGTCTCGTAATCTGAAAGATACTATGTGCAATTATCATACCACTCAACAAAACAAAGTCAATATTAATTAATTTCAAGTCACAAGGTAGAGGTCAACAAAACTTTGTTCAATGCTTATCTATTTCATGATACATCCTCGTTCTCGTATTTCCTTTCCAATAAATAATGCCATCTATAAACTAGATTCAAAACTCTTGAACTACAACTTCCTCAAGATGAAAATTGCCTCAAGACTAAAAAATCTTGAATCCTTTCATGGAGCGAGCAATCCAAGTAACAAGTGACAAAGTACAAGTAATACGAAACCCTTAATGTTTAACCATCATTGCAACCCGTACACACAAAAATTGTACATGTTTAATGATTTTTTGGGACGATGACATGAAATTGTGATGTATTGGCAACATGTTGAATTGCATTGGAACCACCACCATCATTAAAAAAACAAAAATAAAAAACACACAAAGTAGAAGTATCGTACTTGAATTGTTATTGTGAAATATATTGAGGTTCCAGAATAAAGCTAGGCTCATGAATTAAAACCTCAACTATCATAAGGAGATAATACGTTCATTTCACTATTTGTTCAAACAAAAAAATGAGCCAACACCATAATTAATGTCAGTGGCAACATTGTTGTTGTCTTTCTGTCTTTCTTTCGACATTATGTGTTAAAAGTATGGAGTTTTAAATTATGTTATCTTATGAACAAAAGGTCAACCATCATGTCATTCGCTGTATGAAATGCTTACATATTACGTTTAGAGTTTATGAACCTTCTCCGTGTCATAATTATCAACTCATGGGCAAGGTAATCATAACATCGCCTCTACCATCGATATCATAACAAATTACTAGTAGTTTGCTACATGGCTCAATATGAGCACAGCAAATTACTTTGTTTTGACATAATTTAACATTGATGACGCACATTTTTTGGTCATTGTATATTTTCCATTAAATGACAAGCCGGATGACAACAATGTGAGATACCCATATCCAATCATTAATTCCAAAAACAAATGAATTTTGATATGATTGTATTCGTTGGTATAAATATCATGTTTCAAGTTTGTTTCAAGAAAATGAAAGTCAAATGTAGTGCCGGCGATTCCAAGAACAAGGAGTCTTAGCACGGATATGATCGGCTTCGATTTCAACTTCCTTCTCCTTGCGTTGGTTTTCTTTCTTCAAGCACTCGCTCTGCAAGATGAGAAATAAGTGTCATTTTGATGGTGATGTGCTATGACACTTGGAAGCATGCTGAATTTTGACAATGCTAGATGGCAATCAAGTCCATTTTCTCTATTTAAAGGCCACAATGTTTAATTTTATTATTAGATTTGGCAATCCGGTTGGAAGGAAAAATCAAAATTTTACATTTTTTATTTTATGATATTCTTAAAATATAATCCTCAAAAAATGAAGTTATCCTTCAAATAGTTTAATCAGTGCCGATGTGGTAAAGGTACTGCAATATTCTAAAACAATGTGTAAACAACACATGTCATCATTTGATTGGAAGTATCTTTGAAACCATGGCATAAATATTTCAAAGTCAACAAATTAAAAATATATATATAGTTACTTGTTTATTTTCTTCCATTAAGCTCTTGAGATATTCTCGTTTCTCCTTTATTTGTATTGTGGTTGCGTCCAAAGAATGTGGTCCAGAATACCTGTCCACATTTCAAGTATGTAAATGAGGATATTTTACTTATGTTGGGTGTAAGAACTTATGTGTTTTCAATTCCAAATATTGTTTTATAAGTATTTTGACGAATCTAAAAAAATTAAACAATTTTCTTGTAAATCAGTTACTAAGTTTATTATTATGTCTTAGTTATTGAATTAATAACAAATGGTTGTGACAAACTTGTTGCAATATTCTTGATAATAAAATTGGTTCAGCTCGTCTTTCTTAGCGAGTGCATTGTTCTTGTTCTTCAAATTCAATTGGTCTTCCATCGCTTTTCTTGTTTCGACCCTGCACGAAACATATCGCCGATGTTTTCATACTTGAATTGTTTGTAGGTTTTTGTATCAAATCTCTAGAGTCGCAGTTGATGCAAGTAGTTCATATGACCTATACAACATTTTATATCTCTTCAATTTGGTCTATTTTATTGCATTTCGATTACCATATAAGAATTATGAACGTTTGACTTGGATCCAATATTGACATAGTACATCTTACAAAACTTTGACATTATGATGCCTTTGAGGATCGGTGACCAACTAAAAGAGTCTCATTGCATCAAGTTGACATGCTCATTTCAATTCACGTGAAGTGATTTGGGTGATATGATTATTATTATTAAGAAGCCATGTGATATTCACATTATTGAGTTTAAAAAGTACGGGGTAG
This sequence comes from Polytrichum commune, assembly GCA_950295325.1. NCBI lineage: Eukaryota > Viridiplantae > Streptophyta > Polytrichopsida > Polytrichales > Polytrichaceae > Polytrichum > Polytrichum commune. Next base: position 295,078 of record OX485809.1, read on the forward strand.
CGAATGTGACAATCACATGCGCGTGAAATAATTGATTTTAATCTATATATGTGTGCTGAAAAAAAAGATTGTTCAACTTGATGCATTGAATGTGATAATGGTTCTTGGTTGTTTTGTAATGATGGCAACACAACATAAAGAAATGTGACTTCCAAACACAAGAATGTTATTTATATATATATATAGTTTAGAATGCAACAACTATCTATTAGATTGACACACATGTTATTATAAGTTATAACAAAGGCTCACATCATGGTGGATGTTTATGTTGCTCACCTTTATAAAAAGCCATGACACTTTGAGAGTTCTTTAATGTACCATCACCATTGTTTATTTTTAGAATGCGATGTAGACATTGATGAAGCAAAGTGGAGGCAACATCATATTACGACACCAATCGCAACATTCATTTTTCACTTAATAATTTTCTTCCCTTCATACATTTCCATGCAAAGTTGTGATGAGGATGATTAATGGACCATCATCAAATTCATCAATTTCTTTTTTTCTTTGTTCTTTTCTTGTGTCATACGATATATCTTTAAAATACCCATAAAAATCAATCAAATCCATTGATGTGTGTGTATGTGTTGCAAATTTATGCACAATGATTCAACATTACTCACTGTATTCGAAGAATATCATCGCGTTTTGGAGACACGGTCACACGAATATGCTCCACTTTTTGCTCATGCAATTCTTGTTTCTTGTAAAAATCTTTTAATTGGTCTTTAAATTCCTTGTCAATGTTCTGTTCCCACTTCAATTATGTTGATACTCTCTTCATATATACAAAAGTTTATGTTAGTCAATTACATTGATGGACATTATTAGGTATTAAAAAAAGTATGTACATGAGTCAAAATCATAAACTCAAGGTATTTGATATATATAAGGAATCATGTTTTTTGGTAGTTGATTTTCAGTTGTTAGGCGCAAACTACATTTTGCTATGGCCAGACTTCATAGGTTCATATGTTTTGTATATGTAAAATTGGTTGATATTATTTATGTTAATTTCATAGTTGAAACACGTTAATAAGGTATGCGGATTAAAGTCATGTCCTTACATACTAGTGAGCATAGCCAACAAACAAATCCCACTAGTACGGGGCACTATTATGTCGATTTTAGCCAATTTTAGACACAAGTCAATAATAACATAATTAGTTGTGTTAGTAAAGGTGACACTTAAAGACAACAATTCTTTACTTTTATTCATCAAAAAACAGTCAATTTGTACCTCTTCATTTTTAATGGAAGGCAATTTCATCCGCCGATTCATAATGCTTGCTCTTATTGGCATCATCGTGGAGAATCCTAAAATTTACACGTACCACATGTTAGGCTCTATGGACGGATGGTTATTTCTTTATCACCCATGATTGTATTGATGAGATTGGTGACAACAATATCAAATATGAAGTAAAACAATCCAATTTTTCTTATTTTGATTGACATTATTATCGACATTATGAAATGTTAATATTTGTTTCAGTATATAAAATAGTTTAGTTGTCCAAAGTTTTAGAGGCCGGCCTCCAACCCAAAAGGGGCGGAAATTTCATGTATTAATTGGCCTTAAGAAGTTTCAAATTCAAATGCTATCATCATAAGGCCTTCGCCAATTTCAAATCATTCTATTTTGCTATTCTCTTCATATAGAAGGACTCTAATACTTGGTATGTCAACCTTGACATAGAAAACGAGTGTCAAAACCACAAGTATATATATTTTTAATGGTAATTTCATATATATATAAAATCAAAAAATAAGAGGATTGATTGGCTTGCAAATTGCAACCACTTGTTTGAATTGCATTTTCAAGTAGTGGCTACCAAGTGAACACGTTTTTAATCCAAGATATAAAACAAAATTTGCTTATGTACAAGTCTAGTGAAATATGATTTAGGGTTACGATATCCTTGCAATTATTTTGAAGAATTTGTACACCTTGAATTGTGTTGCGCTGAACCTATTTACCATTCTATGGATATGATATGCATGAAAATGGTGAAAGTTGTATTCTAAATACCCAAGAAATAGAACATCATGAATAGGACTTATAAAGCGTTATCGATATGATACAACTCTCATGTCTAGTGCCTTGAAATAATATTTGTATATCATCAATGGTTGTTGCAATTGTGTTTAAACTTAAGCGTAAGCAATTGACACGTACCAATGATCTTAGATGAAAAAACATTTTCTTTTCATGCTTTGGGCGGTTTGGTATTACGGTAAGATTTTTTTTGAATCAATGTTTATGAACAATAAATCTCTGTTGTATTGCATTCAAAAAGGGGAGATTGGTTGGACTTTGAATATTTACCTCTTTGGGTTGATGCTACTCGAGCTCGAGGAAGTGAAATTTCGGTTTTAAAACACCAAATGTTTGGATAATGTCATTGTCCGGATCGACTACCTAAAAGTAATGTGATGTTGTTGTCGTTGCACGATCTACCGAAGATTTTCAGGCTTATACAACACACTTCATTATTTTCCGGTTACTTGATATTCAAATGTAACATGTTGTCTTGAAGCATGAGGACATTCAGGTGGTAGACTTTTTGTGTGGAAATAAAAAAACCAATGAGTTAAACTGGTCACAAATGTGGCTTCATGCTAAAATTTCACAAAATTTCACATATTCATCACATGTTTGATAGAGTTCTTTTTTTTAATCCTTGATGTTGAACTAACAAGCTTGACATAAACTACACAAATATTATGAAAGGTCTTGTTGAAACCTATTAGTGCATTTAGGTATACTTGCAATTGAACAAAAAAAAATACCAAACTTCAAAACTATGACATTAAGGATGCCTCCAATTACAAAGAAGACAAATCACACTTGCTGGTAAGATGTCAATTGATCATGTTCATAAACATAAAGCCAAAAACCTATACCACATATTTGCGAGTACGGTGCAACCAAGATTTTTTTCCCCCTCAACTAAATCAGCAAAGAATGTGTTGTGGTGCATCAACTCACACCACAATGCTAGAAACATACGAGTCTGACAAAAAACGCACAACAATCGTCACTCGAAGACACTGCAACCATAAAACCAGTCTCCCAAAAACCTATATGTTATATCTCGTGTTCAAAGCATAGTTTAGGTTTTCGCCAATATTTGGATGCTTAGGGTTAGACTACCTTCTTTTTTTTTGCAAGAAAAACAACTTCTTGGTAACCTCCATCATCGAGTAATGTACAAATACTAACAAATTTGGAGATATAATATCAAAGTCTCGAAATCCGTACTTCCACTTCACACCGTTGGAATCTAATACCGTACATTTTATATGATTATGTCAACGAGATTTTATGTATGTTTCCTTGGAAAAACAAGAAGGGTGTGTTTGCACACGAGGTATAGGAGGATCGAAGTCTGAGGTTTAGGGCAATTTTATTTATTTATAATGAAGTGTGAAATGTAGCATATGACTTTAGATTTCACTTAAGATTTAAATTCATCTAAGCAAGTTCCACCTCATAGAGAAAGACATGCATGCACATGGGAATAATTAATGTAATACCCAATTTAGTAATTATATGATACCCATTTCAATAATTATATAATACCCATTTTAGTAATTGTATAATACTCAATCCAATAATTATACAATACATGATATATCAATGTATGCATACTCTATATATAAATTGCTCCGAGTTTAGACCATATCATTATCTTTGAAATGAGTTGAGAGCTTCAAAATCTTCAAGATATGAATAAACTTGGGTTGCAACAAATCATCTAGAATTCCTCTCATTGTTCACACCTATATCAAGTTTATATATATATACATATGTTTTGTTTTTTTTTTTACTTTTAAAGATGTTGAAATGAGTGTAACTTTATGTTTATTGTTGCATTGGTTGTATTAACAAATGATAAGTGGTGTGAATATAAGATCAAACACACTGTTACTATTATATTATATTATATTATATTATGTTTATGGCACTATGGGAGGCTCCATATTGATACGAGTAAAAGTTGTGCATTGTAATTTCTCCCAAATGTGATAATTTACTTTATAGATGTTGATTTTGTCAAGTTGGTAAGAGTGTGATCACGGGGACCAAAGGATCAGTCTTAGAGGATCAAAACCCACCTCATACTAAATATCTAGAGGTTTTGAGCCCGGATATTTGGGGTTACGAAGTGATGTGTTCTCGACTTCGCAAAATGAGCAAAGTCCGCAAGACCAATTCGATTTTCATTGACTTTATATGTATAAGTGATTAACTAACTTAGTATGTGTCGAAGGTTGATGAACTATGTTGAAATATTTTGTTAATTTCTTGTAATATGGCACTTGATGACCTGGCTAGTTTTCCGTCAAGTAGAGAGACGATCTCATGGCTGGGAATCGAACCGCCAACCACTCCGTTCGGTTTGGGTACCTTTCCAACATCGTCTGACGGTTTAGGGTCATCTCAGACCAAAAAACAAATGCTTTTTGAAGACACGCATCTAACATTTCTATCACATAATAGTCACAACAACCTTGAGGTAAGTATGCAAATGAGGGGGGGGGGGAGGGGGGAAACAATTCTTGGAGCATTGACTCCCGTATTATAGCATGCATCTTTGGCACTAGAACAAATTTTAGGGCTAGTCTTTTTATAGCTAAGAATATTGGAATATGAAGAGTTAGAGTTTGTCTTTACTTGAAATTAAGAATGACGAACATTCAAAAATGCCAAATAAAAAGGCCACACAAGTGATAAGGCATGTGTGGTATCTCTTCCTAACTAGACACCTGTATTTGAGTGGGATATGATATTGATGGACCTTACAATTTGATGTTCTCTTAAAAAGATTGAAAATTAAAACATTCTGAATAATTTTGATAAATAATAACTTTTGGTGAAGTTTGCCCTGTGATACTTGTAATTTTAAGAATCAAAATTGGGAAGCATATGATTGTATTGTAGCATGCTTAAAAGCAATATACAACTTGTGCTTTAGGAATCCACTATCTAAGGCCTACAAAAAAATGCCAAATTAAAACAACTTGCATAAATAACTATCTATACTAAATGTTTGTAACAAAATATATACATATTTATAACAAGGGAGTTGCCACCCCATGTAACCATTGTCCATGTAGCAATTCACTCACTCGAGGATGAAGGTGTGGGTGCCCATTGTGGGCATTCTCAACTTGCGTATCTGTATGGTTGTGGGCTGAATGTGCTAAAGTGGTATTGTGAAAAATACAAATCGAGGTGAAGCTCTATTGTAAAGACACCAACTTGAGGTTAGAGTGTGCTTGGAATGCCATTTATATGTCCCTTCTAAAGTGTTACATGCAATGTTTAAGAAGAGAATTGTGCCTCATCGAAACAAACATGTGTCGTATGTGCAACTTTGCCTATGAAGCACTTGCAATATACATGGAACTGGTTCCAACCTAATTACAACATACGTGCAACATGTAGTGTGTCTTCAACCGTGTTGACAAACAAGGGCCCACATTTCTTCAGTTGCCTAAACTAAACTTCACAATTGTAAGTGATTGTTTGTGATTGGGTTCTGGTTGTATGCTCCAAATGATATGTTCGCATAATCAAAGCATGGACAAATTAATGGTGTTTAATATCGAATCAACGACCCGAGCCAGCTAGCCACTTAAGACAAGTGACCATGTAAGGCACACACACACGCACACACACATGCACACACTATTCAACTCCAATGTGTGTTATTTGTTTCCATATGAAGCCTTACATGCTTGCAACATACTATCGGTAACGCTAAGTGGCCTGCCATGAGAACGATTACACCACACACAACAAATTCATCATTAAACATAGTGGAAGGCTATAACAATGACATGCATATTTATGGGTTGATACTCAATCAACAGTTCAAGATGTGAGGATCAACAATTCAAACCATGAAGCTAGGCAATCCAAAGTCAAGTAAAACGAGTGAAAGCGATACGAAGTTAGGGAGGGAGAGCATCGATGGCCTCCTCGAAACAACTACACCTAACACAGATCCAACACCACTAAATCTAGTGATCGAAAGCCAACACACTAACAAACAAAGAGAGACGACGCTAACCGTTAAGGCTGCCGTGAACGAGGGACGCTTCACCTTGATCAGAGCCGTGGACGGGTTTAATGGACGTGACTAAGGAACAAGTGCCGCCCGCTAACGTACATAGATACGTGGTTTGATACTCGAGACCACATAACGTCGTAGCTTAATACCAAGACCTCAAGATGGAAGGAAAGGAGGGAGCTAAGGAGGAAGCGATCCAAAGGCAAGTGAGAGCAAGCGGCGAAGCGGCATGAAGTTAAGAGAGAGGCAGACAAAAGCGGCGTGGGTATAGGGGCCTCTTCGCACCGCAGAGGAGAGGAGAGAGGGAAGGGAAGGGAAGAGAGGGGGAAGGTTCGAGAAGGAGCTTAACTGGAGAGCGAGCAGGGCAGAGGAGAGAGAGAGAAGAGTCGGAACCTGAACAAGGGAAGGGAAGGAGAATGGGAGAGAAGGGCGGGGTTGGGGTTGGACGGAGGGGATCTATGACCGCGGGCCATTAAGGAAGGAAGGGCCGCAGCATTAGGGTTTGACGCTCCAGGGGGGGAGCGAGCGTGAGCGAGGAGCTAGGTAACATAGAGGAAGCACTGTGGTCTGAGGAGGACACGCTTGCGCGGGTGACATACTTCACGTACTTGGCGGATGCTGCAGTATGCGAGCGAGGATGCACAGGGGGTGAGCTTAGGCCACGAGTGACGCTGGGTAGTTCGGTGGGGGGAGGAGGAGGAGGATGAGGATGCGGTGAGAAGGAAGAGGAGGGAGGTTGCGAGCGAGGGAGGGAGCGAAGGAAGGAAGGAAGGAACGAGTGGCTCGGCTGCATGCGTGCATGGTGATGGCATCAGCTCGTCGTAGGGTTTGTGGCGGTTTGAAGGTCGCCCTGGCTCGTGTGCCGTTGCTGCTCTCGTTCGGTGGCTCGGGTCGTCGCCGGATATTTGGAGCGATTGATTGTACGTGATAGGGAGTGGACCTAGGTCGCATTTCCATCGAGTGAGTGTGCGTGCAGGTGCTGTTTCCCGCCCTCCCTGGAGGTGGCCGGGCATCGCAGATGGTGTGGTGTGGCTGCTGTTGCTGCCGGTTGTGTTATCATGTTTGTGTTGTTGACGCGAGATTGAGTGTATTTTCATGAAGCTGAAGGACGGCGAATCACCATATCGTGGATGTGAAACTTCAGGGCTGCTGGTTGAATCTGGACCTCTGGCTTACCGGAGTGTATGGAGGCAGGGGTTACCTTGGGCCGCTTGTTTTTTTAAGTGCTGGGGGAGTCGGATTTCCTGTCATGCATGAAGGTAATTTGAAGAGTTTCTATCGACATTTTTATTAGCATAAAAAACCTTAATCAATGGAGAGCACATAACTCGGACTACGGGGATGGAAGAATTCTCAGAATAGGATAATTGGTTGAGATCATCAAGTGTGGAGGTCTTCCGTAGTATCCTCATGTGCCTGTGAGGTTCTTTTGTAAGCATATCAATTTTGCAGTGGGTTTTCATTCTGCATAGCTGAGTTCTCTCTGTACATTGCCCGAGCGTCGATGGATCGCCCAACCCCATTTCTTGGTATGGGAAGATTGTGCTAGTCCTGGAGCCTTTATTGATGTAGTAGCAATGGCTGAGTGCAGAGGATTATTATACAGAGGGTCGATTTTTGTGCAAATGCATCGCAGGGGTGTAGAGAAGCGAGAGTTCATGCGGACTTGCCAATCTATGCATCTAATTCTCCCGTAACTTTGAACAGTCATGATACTCTCCAACAAAGTTAGCGAATCAGCTGGTGACCGATGATGAGATGGAAGACAGAAATGTGACCTAATTGAGCACTTCGTCAGTCCTCTATTTTATCTGTAGGTTTCATACTTTGTTTTGGCATGTGAACGCATGACCTAATATTCTAAGCAACCATTATTACAGAGATTTAGTGCCTAGCTTGTGTTTTTAGGCACGGTCTATCACATGTGTCATCTCCCTCTCTCCCTTTCTCCCTCTCTCTCGATGTCTGTGCCTCATGGGACTGCTGTGCTGCTGACAATTAATTCTCTATTTTGTGGCAAGCAGGAGCTCGAGACTTGTGGAATGTTAGTTAATTGATGTTGGACTGCACTGCGGCAGCAGCAGCAGATCAACTGAACTGTATGGATAGAAGCCGAGGTTTTAGTGGGCACCAGTTTGAAGAACAGCCTCATCTTGTTCCGCGGCCAATTGAGTGGACTCGTAATTGCTTCAGTTGTGGGCAGCCAGGACATGTGGCCAGGGAATGCACTCGGGGCCATTTTGCCAGGAATCTGGGCATACAGGTTGGGTTTTTTGGAAGGGCTTATCCCCAGGGCTGGCTAAATCCTGCTCTTCGCCCCCTGCCTCTGCATAGCAGGGAACCTGAGTTCCTAATTAATAGAGAAGATGGCCCACAAGCATGGCAGCAACAGGTTTCACGGGACTTTCAAGAGTCTCGTGGTTTGGCCGCTAGGAATCTCTCTTTCATGCAGAATAGGGTGGTTGATAGGGCCAGAGATAGGCGGTCAGGGTGGGCGGATTCTGGAACCCAGTCACATCTTTCGGGATGCCCTCGTCCTTCTGAAGAAACCTTCGCCAGCGCATTGAAAAAGAATAATATTAATAAACAGCCACCACCTGTGAGGCGCCCTATCGCCTCGAAAAGGAGCTGTGGGCATAGGAAGGAACTAGAGGGTAGTGACACATTGTTGAGGGCGTTCACCAATTGCAGCACCAGTGCCTGTGATGACAGAAGGGGTCCTAATTCAGAGGCCGCTAGTGGTTCTTTATCGGAGTATTCTCATGGAAAATCAGGTAACCGAGGGCAGAGGGATTGGGGAGGTGACCTGGAAAGAAGGAATTCCGAACCCGGGACATGCTCTCCTGATTTACGTGGTGGTGATTTCAGAGATGGTCAATCTGGGAATACTAGTGCTGTACACAGTGAGAGGGCAGGAACCAGATACCAAGAAGTACTCCCGGAGAGTTACGGGCCATGTGGAATTCCAGCGCAAGTGGTGATGGTGGACAGGTTGGATTCAGCAGATGATTTAGAAAATGGGGAAATTTCTAGGGAGGATAATGTTGATCATGACTTATCGGCTCCTTCAAGGGGTTTACAGTTGGACATGGACAAAGGTGACACATTATCCTCTGCGCATGCTCTGGATCATGGAAAGAATCAACCTCCTCATCAAGAATCGCCTACCGAGAAAGTTTTCTACAATAATAAGGAATTGGACGAGGAAAAATCTGCAAGTCTGCCTGCAGACGTGCATGTTGTACGGCCAAAGTTGGAGATAAAAGATAAACATGAAACGAGGCTTAGGCCTGGCAATAATTCAAGTGTCCGGCCCTCTTCAAACGACAATGGGGTGAACATGCGTGTAGAGAGAAAAGTGGACGGAGAGGATAGAGAAGGATCTGAGTGGTTTTCATCCAAAAGAGACCTGGATCAAGTTGGAAATGCAGGTGTCTGCAGGTGTGTTTCACACAGCAACAGCGGCTGTGCAGGTTTTCCTTATTGTATTGAGGCTAGTAACCGAGGAGGTGAAGTGAATTCTTGGCAGGATGTAGACCGGGGTCAACCCACTTCTAGCGAAATGGTAAACCGATTACATCATTACCAAGTTTTGGAGGGAGATATGCAGACCTGTAACTCAAAACTTGAAAGGGAAAACCCCCAATGCCATACTTCCGACAATAGGGAAACAGTGTCTGTTGCAACAAACCCACAACCTACTGGAGGTTCTCAGCCTCTGTTTGGCAGAGGTTTTACTTCCGGACCTGTTTCTCACCACAACTCAAGCATGGTGTGGAGAGGGCAAAACTCAAGAGGCTGGGGTAGCGGCCATGTTTCAATTGAAGAACCGGTGATTTTAAGGTCAGGCATTGGTGGATGTGCTGGGAACAGTAGTACCAGAGGTGCATTATCAAGGTCGTCAGGTTTTTCAGATCCTAAAGAATGGCAAGTGGAGTCAGAAGACATGGAGAGGACCCTTGGAAATAAGGGGCGATTGATGTCAGAACATGTATCCTGTCTGCACATAAATGGCATGCAAGAGAGTGGGCTGCAACGCAACCGAGACATTCCAATGTTTCAACCAGATGTGGGTGCACATGTGCTGAATGGAAGTGGTGGTTTTTCAACCAGTGGTTCTCAAAAAATGGATCCATCTCTTCGCAAGAATATAGATCATATTGAGAGAAATTGTCTGCAGTCTGATGGAGTCCAAACAGAAGTTTTCGAGAAACATTACAACATTGATGCACGTGTGGAGAAGTTAATGTCCAAATTTCCACTGGTTCAGGGAAGAGAACAAGACAGTGTTGCAGGTATGTCGACTGGAGAATTCAGAAATAGATACATTGCTAGTCGGAGTTTGAATGTGTTGCTGGCATTTACTTCTTTACTTTCTGAAGAGCTGGGATTTCTAGCTTAGTGTTCTGAGTTTTATCAATTTACGGAAGATTATGTGGATGTGGTATTTAGTTGTTATTGGAGCAAATCTCAGCTGGGTCCATACGAGATGTTTGCCATTGAGGGTTCTCATTTTTTTGATGTGTTGAGAAGTAGATCATCCTTCAAAAAATGACTCATTCTTATTGCTGACTGGATGCACTTTCTACTGTGAGGGAGATTATCCTGTCGTGCTGCCTGTTGCTTTCAAGTCCTTGGAGGGCATTTTGCAACTATCCAAATGTCTATTCTTCTCCCCTAATGGTGTTAGAGGCTTAGGTCAGCAGGATTGACGAGGTGATTTCATGAGTTTCTCATGGATCACGTTTTTTTATTTTATTGTTGCAGATGCTTTAATGGCTGCATCGCAGCAAGTTAGTGAGGATGAGTTCGAGGGCGAGAGTGAAGGTGGGTAGAGTATCAATCCACCACTTAAATGCACTTTCATTTTACTGGGTTGGGAAGTTGTGAAATTTGTCTTCTTTCTAGTTTCTCATATAGGTCCGAGCATGTTCATGACCTTGATTCGCACATGCGAAACTATCATGGTAGCAAGGATGTGGTTATATCCTTTCTGTGAACAGCTTGAGGGCCTGCAACACTGTCCATATGCATTTTGGTTCAACTTGGGCTTGAAATAACTTACGCAATCTGTTCTGCCTTCAGCATGTTGCATGAGATACAGATCAGGATACAAATTTATACCTACCAATGTATGAACAATATTTTATCGAGCTTTATAATCCTTACAAATCCACAGAATCCATAGATGACAGTTGTTGCATGACAGGTTGGCTCTACTACTTTTAAAGGTCCTTAGTGTAAGCTTGTTAGCTATCTCATGGGCTTGGTTGGGTAGATGCAAAGTTTCTTCATAATATCGGATAGATGTCTCAAATGAAAGATTCGCCCAACAGTCCTGAGGGTTTCTTGGGTTATGATTGCAAATATGCTATATATATATATATATATGAGGACTTGTGATATGCATCAAAATTGTCTACATATGTTGTGTCCTTCGTTCATGTGGTTTGCAAGACTCTAAGGTTGTTGAGTAGATAAATCTATAATTATTTGTAGGATAAGGCACTGCATGAGTGAAGGATTTCTGGAGACATGAACTCTCTCTGACTGGTTCTATGTGTGAGAGAATCATTCACAAAGATTTTGCAGTAATAGTACATCGTTCGTGTTTGATGCTATTACTTGTAAAACCTTGTTGGAATCTAACCATTGACAATTCTTATTGTTTACGGTCTGCAAGTGTGGTTGAGATTATTTGCGTCAGTAAGTAAATTAATCTGCTCAGGAATTTGGCATTCCGTGACCCTCAGTTGCTAGCTGGTGATGTCTTGTTGAAGCAATTTCAAGGGCTTGATATAAATGATGAAAGGGTAGCTGAGGGAGTTTCATCCACAGTTAGTTGGGCATTGACCAGACTGTCCTGTAGCGGTGTAGTTCTATTAAGAGGTTTATCCAATTACTGTGAGGACTTTACAATTGAATAAGCATTGATAATGTATTTGAATTGATGGATTTGCAGGTTTTGAATCCATTTCTAAGATCTCTATTGAGGTCCAACATGTGGAGAGCAAATCTGAGGCACCTGCAGAGCTCCAGGTTCCTGATGTATCTACAGATGTCCCTTCAACATCTCCTGTTGGAGTGAAATTGAGCTCTCAAATAAGCAACCCACATTGTTGGAAGTTTCCTACAGCAGGAGGAGATTGGAGACTCACCCAAACAGAGAGGGCTGACTCAACAGGGGTTGTGGTAGGACGACTTCCAAGCTGGAGAAAGGAAGTAATGAATAGAGGAGTTAGCCTTTGTGAGATCGAAAACCGGGGGCTGACTGATCCTCGAAAACAGCCTCATGGGGCTGTGTTGCAGCAGCTGCCAAAATTGGACATACCAGGCTGGGCAATGGGATGTGTTGACAAGATTGACAATGCACTGGATGAAAAACCTGCTCACTATCCGCAATTAAGTGGAACATTACCTGGAAGATCTGGGCCCCTTCTAAACTCTCAGCTATCCATACCTGACTCCTCAACAACCACAGGGCTTGTAATTACTCCCAGATCCTCTAGAGCATTAGCTAGTGGGGCCAATGTTACAAGTGGAGCCGTTGGAAATCAAGTGAAAGAGGCAGGCAAACCTATGAAAGTGCGGAAGCCAGGGCAATCGAGAAGCTCAGGACACAAGCCTGAAAGCTCAATTATCAGCAGGAAAACTATCCCGGCTGCTGAGCAGACTGTGGGCACTATCACAAGCAAGACCTTGTTGCCAGGTGCTACTGGTAGCAATCATGTATTGGATAACCAGAACAACAGAGCTGTGAGCCAAAAGCCTGGAGAGCAGTTGACTAGTCTCCCTCCTCTTGCCAGCCAAAATAATGCAGGTGATCAGCAGAATATTGCCTCATTCAGATCAAGGGCTACCGCTCACACTTCTAAATGGAGCCGCAATTCTTCCTCTGTTGTCTTACGAAGGCATGAGTTGCAGCTAGACACTGGATTTTGGCACTATGTGGATGCAGCAGGTCATGAGAGGGGGCCGTTCCTCATGTCTGCCTTGCAGGCACTTGTAGCAGAAGGAAGGCTTCCTGATGGAGCCAGCGTTTTTAGGAAGACTGACAACATCTGGGTACCTGTCTCACACCTAATGTCGTGTTTTCAGGCATCTGCTCTGCCTCCTGCATCAAGTGGGATGCCAGGGTCTTGCTCTAGCCACTTCAGTGAGGAAACTGACTGCAGCCCATCAGAACCTCTGCCACCATCTGTCCTCTCCAGACTTTCTGAGGCTTTTGCTTCCAAGGAGTTGTACACAGCCACTTCTATGTTGGGTGGTAATTCACCATTATTTCATGAGGAACACCCACAGTTTCTTGGGTACACTAATGGGAAATTACATGAACTTGTGATGAGATCGTTCAGGGGAACTTTTCCAGGTTTCTTGAATGATGCTTTGACAATGTGGTTGCTTACAAGGAAGTCAGTCACAGAGTCAACAGGAATGGCCCTTGTCTCAACTCCAGACGACACAGCTATAGCAGCGAGTCCAGTTGCAAATGTTGTGGTGAGTGGGTCAACCTTCATGGAGCCATCTGCTGGTTCAAGGAAAGTTGCTGTGAAGATGTGCAATGAGGGTAAGCAGGCCCGTGTATCTGCAAAGTATCAGGAGACCATCATAGAGGCACAAGTAAAGGATGACAACTGCGACTTGGATGGGATTGGGAAGAGGAATCTACGAACGACTGGGCTTATTAAGCCTTCAGGGAATAGCTTATTGGGAATACGAGATGTGTCCAGCCCAATTGACCATTCACTTAGTTTTGTGACTGATGCTGACCAGGTCTTGTCACAGCAGTTCCCAGGCCAGAGTCCTGTTTCAAGTCAGGCTTTTGATACCGAATCTCCGTGCAATCTGAAATCAAGCAAATCTAGAAATGAGATTGCAGCTGATAGTGCTCCCTTGGGTTCAGGTGTGTACATACTACATGAACCATATTCATTTCATTCTCTATGTGAGTTACTGGTATTAATTGAGCAGTAATGAGTCTTACTTGGTGCATCTTAGTTATTGATGGCTTGAAAGGAGTAGTTTTGTCCTGTTGTTTACATGCTATGTGAAGTGTCTAACGTTTTACAATTTAGTTACAGAGACAGTTTCATCAAATGTGGACGGAAGCCCATCCATTGCTGAACATGATTCTTGGGGTGGAAGTGGACGTCATGCGGAAGATGTCCAGCTTTGTAAGCGGAGACTACTGCAGCTCAGTACTGTTGAACTGGACGGAAGTAATAGTAGCACAACATCCCAAGTAGCAACCTATGCCACGATGACAGTGTCAACGGAAACCAAAGCCAGGGAAGGTTCATCAGATCAGGAGATTTCAAAAACAGCTGCAATGGATTCAATGGAGTTAGACATGGATAGGCCAGGAATGTTGCGGGATGGTTTGATACAGGAAGGATGGGCAGGACTGTCATCTAGAGTGTTGAAGATGATTTTACGGCTGCTATGTGGGGATCCCAAATCTTTGGCAGCAGCAATGGCAACTTGCCAGTCATGGAAGGAATGTGCTCAGGAGATCAAAGTCTCAATGAGACATGTTGATTTGTCTGGTTTAGGGTTGCATTGCACTGATGCAATCCTCAATTCTTTGTTGGTACGTCTCTCTTAATTATTATTCTTTAATATACTGTTTACCAATATCTGTTAGTGCCGTCTGAAACATAATACTTGTAAGGACATTGTAGCAGATTCCAATGTGACTAATGATGACTGCTGTGACAGGGATATGGTAATGGAGATCTGAAGCGTATCACGTTGGACTATTGTACAAATGTGAGCTCTGAAGGACTTGGGATTTTACTGAAATCTTACCCGGCAATTCTTGAGGTTCAGATTAATGGTTGTACACAGCTGAGGGAATTGGTCAACCTCTATCCTAAGATTAGATGGCTTGGAAATCCCTGGGCAAGGAAGAGCTCTGGAGGTCCTCGAAAATCGGGTCATCACAAGGTGAAAAACCGGAAGCGCACTGGTGAGAGGCGAGAAGTTGAACAAGGTTTTGATGGTTACAGTGGGTGTTCATTAGATGAAAATGGTTACCCAGATAAAAGTGCAGAGGAAAGGGAGAGTCCAGGAGCAGAGCGCACATTGGTTGATATTTTAGGCCCAGTGGTTGCAGAAATGCGGCAAGTGGGGCCAGGGCAGTCTAGGGAAGCTAAGCGTCTCAAGTTGAGCAGAGGGAAAGGATCACAGAGTGGATTTGGCTCTGGGATTAGCAAGTACCCTGAACAGCAGAAAACTGGAATCAACTATGAGAAGGGAATTCAAACCAAAGTGAGTAGGGATGAATACAGCACAAAGCGAAAGGTGAAGTCTAGACTTGCCTACAAGAAACAAGCCAATTTGACCCGTCCTTCAAAAAAATCCACATCAATGAGTCGAAAGCCTGAGACTCCTGGAAAGGAAGTAACGCGGAGTCCAAAACATGCAGAGAAAGATCTGGAGAAAGCATTGGCAGCTGCACTGAAAACTGTTATGGAGGCTGACTCTGATCAAGTGTTCTTTCGTCTGGTATTTGTACTAACTTATGTCATACATTCTCTAGGGATCAGTTGCAATTAGGTTGCTGCAAGGCACTTTTTTTTAGGCTCCATATTTATGTTGCTAAACTGGTGATTCATGGTAGTTAATGTTCTTTTGGCTAATAACTGGCAGATTTTTCTCTTGGAAAACTGAATTGAATTAGAGTCCATTGCAATTCAAATCCAAAAGATTGGACATAAATAAATAATGATAAATTGGTCCAATTGATTTCATGCGTTAGATACGAAGAAGACACAAAGTCACGTGCCCTACATCTATAGAATGAGAAATGGGAACAGGAATTATAGTGACTTTTCCTCTGTATCTTTGGTCCTTTCCACAACAAGATTCACAAGTAGTGATAAACTGCTTCCTTGGGGATGTACTTCTTATTAATTGCTCTTGCTCATCCACCCCTGCACTTTTTGTCCTGTATATTTATAGTGGTGTGAGTCTAGTGGGCAAGCCATTTCACCACTGAGATCATAATGGAATGCTTGCCTAATGGTAGGCAAATGAGCAAGTGCCTGATGGCAGAGGAGCCTCTTCCAAGACAGCTCAAATGGATTTCAGCACTGTCCAGAAAAAACTTAAGATGGGCCTTTATGGAGGGAAAGACGGCACCAGAACTTTCAAGGAAGACCTTTTTCAACCTCTACGCAACGCTTTCAGGTGGTTTGGCAGACCTCATAGTGGGAAGTAGTTTCCTGCATTCCAATCCTGTGGCTTTCTTCATTCATTTCTGGGCAGGTTGTGAGGGGAGCTAGCCATGGAAGAACTAAATAATTGTCCTGTAATGTGAAGACTGTGCCCCTATATAAGCAGTGCCATTTGCACATGATCTTATCCTGATGTAACCACTGCATCAATCATTGAAATGTGCAGGCTGGAGCATGATTCTCCAATGTACAAAGCAGCAGGAAGAATCTTCAAGGTGGCCCATCAAGTGGGAAGGCAGCTGGATGATAGTCTGGCGAGTCCCCAGTGGAGCATTCCTGCTCAAGGTCAGAACAGGGCCCTTGGAAGTTGCACAAAATCAAGAGGTGCTAAGTATTCTGTGGAAAGACAACAAGGTACTAAGAGAACTTGGGAGCAAACTGCTGGAAGTGGACGAGTTAGGGGAAAGGTCTTGAGCATCAATAACAACAGAGCTGATGGAGTTGTTGGGAGTGGAGACTTCGATATTGAAGGACCTTTTGAAAGAGACCGAGACCGGGAGTCTCGTCATGTTCGAATGAGGAGAAACCAGTGGTCAGAGTCAGAAGCTGAGAGTTCAGATGAGGAGGATGCAGATGAAGCACTCTCTGATGAACCAGAGGAGGAGGACTCTGAGACGTCTGGGTAAGACATTGAAGAACTTTGACAGGGTGGCAGTTGGGTCGGGCTGCGATGAAAAGTGGTTTCTTGCTTCTGTTATGAACTGTTATCCTACTATCCTTCTATGTTATGGCCAAATGAGATGCATAGATTTTTCTAAATGTCTCCTCTATCTTTTAATTGCACAACTTGAATTTCAATACTTCTTTTGCTAGTACTATGTATAAGTCCTGATGAATTTCTTTGCCTTGGCACAGGTCTGATGTTGCTAGTAAATCTGAAGTAGCTGATGAGACTATGGAAGATAATTGGGAAGAGACAGAGAGCGATGATGCCTACTCTGGTCTTGGCGGCGAGGGGAGCAGCCGAGATTGGTGGGGGGCTAGAATGACAAAGGCTGCCATGGTTCCCCCTTTGACACGCAAATACGAAGTAGTAGAGGAGTATCGGATTGTAGACGACATAGAGAGGGTGGCACTAAAGATGAAGGTACCTCCTAAATTCCCCAAATGGTTCTTTCAAATTGAGATGCTCTCAAAGCTGAGTCTAGTCCTGTCCTATCACTGCTCCTATGCAGTAATGAGTTCTGAAGCTCATTTCTTTGTTGCTGTAATCTCAAGGACGAAAGTGTGATGAATGTTTATATGTTGCTTGATATATTTGAAGTCTTCATTTATGCTTCACCCTCTTGATTTCTTGAGAGGTGCTTGGTTGTTTACTTATATGGAGAGAAATTTTGGATTTTTCTTGGCATATTATCATGAAGTGAAGTACCTGACTTATAAAATTGTAAATCTAGATTAAAATGTTTATGAGTGGTACAAACTAACAGGTGAGTGGTATTATTTTAAAGATGGTGTTGCCAGATGACTATGAGGAGAAGCTACGTGCTGCAAAAGAGAAGGGTGGTGATCGTTATGCTCACTTAGATGTTCCAGAGCTCAAGGAATCCAAGCCTCGGAAGCGACTAGGAGAAGAGGTGGTTGAGCAAGAGGTCTATGGAATAGACCCTTTCACTTACAATTTGTTGCTGAACACAATGCCACAAGACACCCATGGATTCACAGACAGGCAGAAACAACTCTTTATAGAAGAGGTTTGGGCCCTGCCTTCAATTTCTTTTTGTATGTTGATATTTTGACTGTGTACAACGTGACTTTTTTTCTTCTATGTATTATTTCCTTTTTTGTAAGATAGTTACCTTTAACCACTTATTTGACTTTAGCAGACATTTGATGTTGAGGCTTCCTCTGGACCTGTCTGTGTCCCCCTTTTTTCTTTTTCTTTGCGAACTTGACACCCCTGATAGATGACAATCTGCTTGAGTTTTTTGGATACGTTCAGAGATGTAGCAAAAAGTGAAGATGAGGATCCACTGTTTGTGGTGATGTTCTGGAACGTGGCTTCTTCCATGTCAATTGTTGAGGATGACCCCTAGTCAAATGATATTCCTCTATTTTACACCCTGCTGCATGTGTTCCTGCTTTTGATAAAATTGATTTCTAGAGGCCTTTAGGTTACAGCACTTACAACCTTGCCATGTGCTGGATGTGTCTCCTTTTCACATTTTCCCCCTCTGCTATAAGGTTTAACAGAACACACTTTCTGAAATAGTTATCTCTAAAAGATATATTTTCTCACCCTTTTAAGCCTTTTCTGTTAGCAATGTTTATCGACTACTCACAAAGATCTAGCAGTTGTGCATTTCATAACTGTTGACTATCAAAGTGGTATGGTTCTCTACTACTTACTGTGTTGGGTGGCTGTTGGGACTATGTTTTGTTTCCAACTTTTTTAAAAGGAAATAAAGTGTTCCATTGAAGAACAGCATTATTCATAACTGTCAGTTTGGAGTTGGTTCATTATATACATCTATAGCCTATTGTCTTGTTCTACTACCAGTTTCATTGCTACCCAGGGTACTTCTTCCTGAACAGTGTCTAGGGTATTCTGGACTAGGATTTTATCTGATAAGTGAAATTAGACATCTCTTACAATGTGCCTCCTTGCTCAAATGTTGCAGAAATTGCTGCGGGTTCTGAACAAAGAAGTGAGCGGCTTCACAGGAAGTGGGAAAGCACCCATGGAGTACTCACTAGAGAAGGTTATCTCTCACATAATCAGTGATGCCCATGGTGACCAGGCCTTGCAAGTGTTCTGTTCAACTTTGTTGAGGAATATGAAAACTCGTATGAGTGACAAGTATGTTGCTTATAGAAAGGTAAGACCTCAAGCCACATTTGTTTATGCTGTTTCTATTGTCAGTATCCTTTAGTTCTCAGATTTTTTCAAGAGATTGTGGATTTCACATATTTCCAGTCACTTTCATATGAATTTATTGCTTTCTCTTGATGATACAGGGCCTAGGTGTTGTATGTAACAAGCAAGGGGGTTTTGATGAAGGGGACTTTGTTGTGGAATTCTTTGGAGAGGTATGTGGATGTGCTCTTTGACTGTCAATGGATATCTATTTGGCAAATTCATGGAGATGAATATTTGATGCTAATTGAGAAGGTGACGCTGAATTCTTTATATCATCCACTAAATAAATGCCCTGGAAAATGTGATCATAATGTGCATGCTATTGTGGAGAAACTAATTTACATTGTTGTCTATCAAGGTCTATCCTCCATGGAGATGGTATGAGAAGCAAGATGGTATCAGGTCGTTACAAAAGAAAGACAAAGATCCCGCTCCCGAGTTCTATAACATTGTCTTTGAGCGACCTAAGGTACCATGTCGATCTGTTACTGTCTGTGCGAAGATGTTTTTTTTTAACTATAACCGTAAATTGGATAATGTGAAGAGGCCTGTTGAACCTGTGGCATTAAGTAGAGACCCATTTGTGAGTGGTAAATGAGAAAATACTTTCCTCAAATTATGAATAGCAAGATTCATTTATGTAACCATGTAATGTTATTAAGAATCTTTCTTTCATATTTCATATCTAAATTAGAAGATGTTGGAATTTCATGAGCTCAATTGCATAAGCCTTCTAGTGGATTTGCTACTCTATAGACTTTTGATTTGTATACTTATTGGGCATAAGCATAGATT
Organism: Polytrichum commune; assembly: GCA_950295325.1. NCBI lineage: Eukaryota > Viridiplantae > Streptophyta > Polytrichopsida > Polytrichales > Polytrichaceae > Polytrichum > Polytrichum commune. Next base: position 315,060 of record OX485809.1, read on the forward strand.
CCTCAAGTTCCATGAAATAGCGTTGCGACCTTTGCAAATGTCTTAGCTTATTCAAGGTTTCTGTTGAAACCTTCTTTTTAGGTCAAGCAAAACTACGACTTACATTTGTTTGCACAATGTGAATGTTCAGAGAATTATGAAGCACAGGATGGTATTATTGGTTGTTGGTTATTTGTTATTCCAAAAGGAAGTGATTACCAATAACTACTGGGCATAAAGTGATTTGGACTGGCAGTAATGCATATGTTGCCGTTGACAGTCATTTTGTCAATGATAGATGGTCACTTGGTTGTCATCACATGTTTTGCTAAGCGACTAGTATCATCATGATTGTTAAGGAATAGCTCAGGCATGAGTATTGGAAGGCTTAGATGAAATTAATCTCTTACATATTGTGGGAATATTCCCATCAGACTTCCAGGACCACACAGGTGGTGGGTGGCAATTGTGATGTATATGTTATCTATATTGCTTGGTATATCTTAGTTCATGCCATCAGTAGGTGCCTGACAATACAAACTTGTGTTCAGGGTGATTCGTTGGGTTATGACGTGCTGGTTGTTGATGCAATGCATAAAGCCAATTTCGCAAGCAGGCTTTGTCACTCCTGTCGACCAAATTGTGAGGCCAAGTATGTTTCTTGCTCTCTGTAACACTAACTAAACGAGTTTGTGATTTGATTGGTTTGTCATGAGCCCAGGAGCCTCCCCAGCTTGGTTCTTATTTGGACACCTAGTTCTTGTCAGTGTGGTTGTTTGGTCCTCATAGGAAGCTGCACAGCATGGCAGCTTATTTAGTCACTTCTGGGAGCAATTTGTAAAGTTTGTGCTTGGTGCATACCAGTATTGGTGATTTTAATTGTGAAAGAGTGTTTAATGAGGCTCTTGATTGGCTCATTCCCCATGCCAGCATTTGTGCTTACACCTAAAGTGGCTTCTGATTTTGTAACCATATCCATGATCTCTGTTTATGAAGAAAATTGCCTTGGAAAGGCTACATTTTAATTTATATTTTCAACTGTTGGTGAAACGTGTTGCACTTGGTCACAGGGTCACTGCTGTTAATGGCAAGTACATGATTGGGGTATATACGCTTCGCAAGATTGAGTTTGGGGAGGAACTCACGTTTGATTACTGTTGCGTCACTGAGGTACATGACTGTCCTTACTCCTGATAGTTTTGACCTGAATTTTCATTCTTAATTTGACCTTCTGTTCAGTCTTGCAGAGCATATTGTGTTTGACTTGAGAATTGATGACTTGTTGGACTTGGCAGAGTAAGGAAGAGCATGATTCGTCTGTCTGCCTTTGCGGGAGTCAGGGTTGTAAAGGCAGTTATTTATGTTACACGGGACCTGGAGCATATGATGAGGTTTGACTTGTTTCCTTCAACCATGAACCTGTTGGTTCTGCCCCTTTCCTACAGTTGTAGTTTCTCTTAACCTAGAAACAAGCACTGTCCATAAAAAGTTGTTGTCATATGTTAGTCCTTGATCTATCTGGCAATCAGAATTCTTAAGGGCTGTATCTTGTTCAAATAAGGTAAGTGGGCCTGAAATGGGCACTTGCAGCTCTGCACCCACTTCTCCTATGATTTAAACATGTGATTAGTATGAGATAATTGGTCATTCCAAGTCGAGGGCACAGCCATTCTTCTCATAATTTCCAACATTCATATGAACTTCTTATTCATTATCAGAGAGGAAGAGAACTTTCCCTTCTCAAATTATCATATAAGTGATGCAGGACAATGCCATTTTTCTTTTATGGTGTCATTTCTTTTTTTGATTTCAGCTGACTGGCTATGGTTTATAAAATTTATCTTCACTATAATCTCCCTTCTGAGCAGATTGTATCTGATGCTATACAGGTCCTTAAGGAGTATCATGGAATACTCGATCGCCACAACCTTCTGCTACAGGCTTGTACAAGTGGGGCAGTAACTGCAAGAGAGATGGACGAATTGAAACAAGCTGGTCTAGGGGCCTGTGTGCTCGATGGTCTTCCACATTGGGTCATCAAGTATGCTGCAGGAATAGTATGTTATGCCTGTACCTTCCTCGTGTTTTGCACTCTATTGGTTCAAAGTCAATATCAAGTGGTTAAGTTTCGACTTTCAGGTTCTATTGTACCATCGTGCATCGTTCACCATGATATGTAAATAGTTGTGATCATTATATCACATTCTAAGAATGAGGGATAGTGATGTTTTTTTCGTAGCCAAAGGTGCCTAGTGTGGTCAATGCACTTCAATATATTCCTTGTCAATTAGAGTTGTGTGCTTCATCTACCTCTTGTATATTTTTTGATCCCCTGGTGTAGCAATCTTGTTGGATCAGTCCATTATGCCTAATTTTTAGTAAACATGCTCTGATATTGTAGCTTGAGGATCACGGAGGCAACTTGGATCTGGTTTGGTCCAATCGTCAAATTGATTTGTTGTGTGCATTTGTTCACTCCATGCAAGTCCAGGGAAATATTTGTGGTCTGGTGTGATTGAGAGGTCAGGAAATATTAGAGCTACTCTGTTTGCATGTCTTACGTTGGTGGCTATGCACAGGTTTCTTACCTAAACTTTGAAAGGCAAAGGCTTCCAGAGGAGCTCATGAAAGCTGAGAGGGCGAAACACACTGGTATTGAAATTGATAGACTGGATATTGAGGTTCAGGTATGTATTGTGGTTCAATTTTCACCTCTGCAGTCTCTTTGTTTTCTGCATCTGTTTAATGAGCCCGAGTGACTAAAGAAATAATGTATTCATATGTCTTCTATTTTATAAGCATGACATAGCATGGCATGTGTCTCCCATTTAGCTGGGTGAGTTTTTGTGAAGCAAGCACGTGCCCTTCTGGTAGGAGTTTTCCTGTAGTCCTGAATACTCTATTTTCTTGTGCTTGTATGCAGACGGAGGGAGTCTACAACCAGCGCCTTCAAAATCTGGCTATCACTCTAGATAAGGTGGTTATTACATATTGGCATTCTAGTTTCTGGATAGCTGTATCTCTGTTTTTCCGTTCCACACTAGTAATTTAGTGCTATCCTCAGTATACGTTCTTATTTGAATTATCTGCTTTTTGGGTGCTATTTCAATACAAGTAAGTTATATTTGTAGTTATACAGTCGAGTGGAAGGTCATTCGTGGATAGTCTTAAATCCATCACTGTGTCTGGGTATCAGTGTTAGAATGGAGGACAAGCTGTGCATTCTTTTAAGTAGGTTGAACTGGGCCGCCTTAAAGGTGTAGACTGTGTAAGGTTTATCATCTTTGGTTGTCATTCACATCTGACATGACTTAGAAATAAGCATCAGGTAGTCAGGGATTAGCCTCTTGACTGTGGGAAAATGGCAATCTTCTGTCAGGTTCGGCATATCTTGGCAAAGCTCTATGACCAAGCAAGCAAGGCTCCTCCACCTTTACGGATGCTTGAACCTCATGAGTTAGTAGAATTTATCTGGAAAGGTAAAGATTCAGTTGTTAGCGAACTCCTTCAGTGCATGGCTGTGCATGCTCCAGAAGGCCTGGGAGATCTAACGAAGCAAATACGGGAGCACAACCCACCTTCAGGTGGAGACATAGAAGGGAATCTTCGGAAATCCCTAATTTGGTAAGAAAATAGTCTTTACTCTGTTTCCTGCTCTCTGATATTTGAATGGTTCACTTCTTCTATTCATGTCAATGGTATTCCACATGGATTTGACTGGCAGCTATTTCCTGGTGCAGGCTGAGGGACACACTTCGGAAGGTTCCAGCTACTTGTATGGGTCGGCACGATGCAGCAGCGGACTTGATACATCTCTATGCATACACCAAATATTTTTTCACAAATTATGTGAGTCAATATTCTCATTTGACATATCTTATACACATATGGATGCATTTTTTTCCATTAACTACACAATATATATGTGCTGTCTGCGCTAATTATACAGAAAATATCCTTTTCTAGGTTTATGTTTACTATCTCCTTTCAATGTCATTCTATTTCCAAACTCAAAAGTTGTGAGTTCAAAGATTGTAAACGACAAACTTGAGAACATGGACGACTTGTGAGTGGATGGATACTTTTTGACTGCAGGACTATGGGATGGTGGAGTCCGAACCCCTGCTGATTTATGCTTGTGACTTGGGTCCAAAACATCAAGGATCTGGCCCCTTTAAGTGGCACAAATCATACAGCAAAAGCTATATCTGGGGCCAGCTCATTTCTTGGTTCCGGCAAACCTCAGCAGACCCTGGAGCAAGCTTGGTCCAAGACCGTCGTGGTTGCCTCATGCTTCCAGATGTATCATCGTGCTATGCCAGAACAATACAACACGACTTTCGATGTGGATATAGTGAGAAAGATCGAAAGAAGATGATATTCCACATGGTGAGTTATCGAAAATATTCTTCAATGTTTATTATTCTGGGGTGGTGACTAGTCATTATTAGTTGTGTAACTACTAGACTATTTCTTGCTGATGGTGTGATAATTTTCCTCAATGTTGTGTTTTCTTAGGTAATGTGGTATTGCATGAGTGTTTGGTGTGAGCTTGCTCTTGGTGGCAGAATAAACTTGAAGCTTCCTAATTGCAGCAAGTTAAGACACTTATTGACCCTGTAGGTAGGATATGATTACATTGAGATGCTGATACATTGTATTTAATGAGTTGTCTTATTAGATTGTCCATGAAGTATACACACTCACCTTGTTTGGAGGGCCTCCCAAACTCCTTGCCCTACTATATCTCACTTATAAGCTGTATGCCTCCTTATCAATTTATGTAACATTGTGCATGGAAATGTGCATCTGAGAACCTGTTTTGGGTGTGCAGGAAAACCAACCTCAGAAAAAATGGACACGGAAATTCACACCTGAGCTGTGGAATTTTAAAAGCGAGAGAGGCCTGTACGGCAGTCCCATGCTTGATGCTGTTGTTTCAAAAACAAAGCTTGACAAAGAATGTATCAGTTGGCTCAAGAATCGTGATACTGTGTTTCGAGGCCCTTGGGACGAAGAGTAGGCAAACTCAGCTCTCTTGTCAACGATAAAGCTCAGTACAAGAAATTTCTTTGAATGACTTGCTCGAGGGTTCTATGAATGAAGCGCCCCCGCCACCATGGAGTATGTTGTTACTACTTCACCTGTCAGTGGTTTTGATACAAAGCAGATCCCCAAACCCCCCTGCACTGGATATCTTGTACAGTGGATTTTTTCATCCAGTCAACATTCTGGAAATATTGTTATCAGTTAGCATCATAGACTGTAGGATCCTAATTTGCTTCATTGTGTATCATGTAGCGGTCAGTGAAGTGCCCTAGTGGCCCCAATTTCTTTTATTGTGAAACTTAGAGCATGAGACTAGCAAAGGGGACATTGTTTCTTTGTCTCCTGCTTTTCCACCCTTCTATTCTGTTTTCTGAAAGGCTCCATCTTTGCGACGGTAGTCAGGAATAGCCCTTGAATAGCAAAAGTGCCTTCGTGGCATGGCTGAATTCAATGTACAAGCATTAGTTTGAAAATCACACCCAATTTACATCTGAAAAGTTTCAGATGGGGGGTTAACATTCATGAGGGCCTTGCACCTTATGTGGCTTTGCAATCAATTTACATGGTCAAAACCTTTGTGGACTGTGTATTGCCTATTTGTATCTCTTAACTTTTTGCGTGAAAGTTTCTCTGAAACCCTTGGATATGTATTGATTTTCTGCATCTTAGTGTTCCCACATCTCAGTTTACTTGCTAAGTATTAGCATGATTAGAAGAAAGTTGTCAGTATTCTGGGAAGATTCGAATATTTTTAAGTGTCTCTTTTGACAGATATTGACAGTGATGTGATTGGATTCTTTATGAAGGGACCTCGACATGAAGTCCAAATCCTCTGCAGATTGTTGACACATTTATCTTGGAATGACCAATGGCAAGGTATGCTCAAACCAATTTCTATTACGATGTTGATTTCATTTCTGCTACAGATGCCCTAGAGGGATTTTCATGATTCATGCTGCACAGCTGCAGCTTCTGTTAGTAGTTAGTCACTAAGGATGTTAATAACTCCATTGAAACATTATTGTTATTTTCTTGTAACCTGGAGTTTATTGGCTTTCAATGTAATATTTTATTGCTGTTGAACATAAGATGTTCACTTCATGAAGTTGTCCGGTTCAAATTTGTCAGGTTTTCCTCACGAGACCAAATTGCTTTCAAATTGGAGGACACATATTTTGGTCTTTTCGCAACTGTCATTACAAGAAGCGCACTTAGGAACTTGCACACTGTAAGTTTGAGCTGTCTTGTTTTTATTATGGTCACAGGAACACTATTGAAGTTCAGACCTTACTGTACAAATATTTCTGCAGAGAATGCAATTGTGTCAAGGATCAAGAAGACCTTGACATGAGAGTGGTTAGACAGCTAGGGAAAGACATGACCCAGCCAGGAGATACATGTTACTTGTTCAATTTTCTACTGATGTGGCGATTGTAGTCTAGAATACAAAATCGAAGGCCTGCAAGTTCAATGGCAATTTTTTGTATTGTTGTTGCAAATTCGCTTGTTGATGGAAATTTTGATGTTATGAATAATGCTGCCAAAAGTGCATCCCAGAAGAAGTGCAATTTCTTTCATTTCCAAGATCTTATTGGCATTTCTTCAAACACATATATGTAATCAAACTCTGATTTGCACATCATCAGTCTCAAAGCTCACTTTGATAATCTGAAAAGAAAATAAGTTGTGTAAATTCGTGGTGTTCTCTCATGTTGTTTGCCAGAGAACCAGAAATTCTACCTTAAAATATCTGAGTTGATTATATATCGAATGAATGCACCAAATGATGAAATGAACAAATTTTACTTCTCTACATGTTGCATTGGTGCATTTGTAGGGTTTTATAAGGAGCAAATCCACCTATTGTCATTGCAAAATGTGCATCATCATCATCTATGCAGGATATGAAAACTATGTTCCAATGTTGAAAGTTGTTTGCTATGGTGAACAGCCTTCGGCCGAATTTCTGAGCAGAAGTGGTACACTGCAACATTGGAGATGTAGCCCTTGGTCCCTCCAGTTTCCATTGGAAATTTAGAAATAAGACAATCTTGATAGTTGGATGGTTCTGCCTAAAAACAGAAGGAGACCTACATAGAATATATGGTAATTACATCCATAGTTGTCTTTTTAATGCATTTCGGCACAGTTACTGATAATAGATATTCTTGAATTTTGTTGGATCTTGTTGGTGACTGAAAGAGGATTTCAACACATAGTTTTGGGACATTGTTTGAATATAGTGTGAATTCTTAATCTGCTGGTTATAGATTTGTCCAAAACCAACCCTAGACTCTCATGTTCAAACCATGAGAAGCACAATTACACACCAAATTTATAAACATTTAAATCACCAATAGACACGCAAACACAATCAACATGAAAAACTGTGGTTTGTATTCATTTGTCCTCTCCATTCAGGTCTAAGTGGCTTGTGTATGTGCCTCTAAATGCCATTTTCTTGTTCCTTTTAGACAGTCCCCTAAGATTTCAATTGGACCACTATATTTTTGAATTTTAGATTTCCTCCCACATTGTCCAACATAGAAAAGCAAGAGCAAAATCCCTTGATTGTCATAAGGACCTTGCATTCAATTTAGATGTCCTTCGCTTAACATCATCAATCACAATAGGGTTGGAAGTCTTCACTGAAAAAGAACTCAAGTTTTTTTGTGCAAACTCCCTTGTCGGGGGTTATTGTGGCATCCAAACTTGTACAAATGTCTTGCACCATTGCCCTTGAGAATCTTCTAGGTTCAATAAGTGCATGGATATCAAAGTTCTTGTCATAGAAAAGAAAATACTAAAATGTCGTTAACATAGATGTCAAAATGCTACTCACATAGATAAATTAATAGAGTTGAAACTGTGGGCTTGATTCCTCTTGGACAAAATTTTCAATTAAGAGTTCATGAGCTCACCGTGTGGTGGAGCCTATTCGAAAGTTGGGTGGAACTCCTTGGACCTCCTATTCCCATCGCAAAACCTTTGAGGAAATTGAAGGATGTCAAATAGAGTTTGCTTATAGGATGCACCATCTAAAATCTCATATCAACCTTTGCAAGGCTAGCTATACCCACTCATCCTAGTATGACAAGCTAGAAATATGGTCTTTAATTGCCCAACACTCTTTGAGCATGTTAATTTATGCCTTAAGAGAACTTGGGTGACTACATGGATACACGCTCAAACTCATGTGAATAGGAGTTTGATCCCAACACTTTATGTATAAGTCTAGTGATATAACACATTTTACCAAAAGTCTCACATGCAAATTTGACATCTTCTTAATCATGGCAGAGAGGGATTTATTGCATAGAAAAATATCTCTCATCCATCCAACATAATAGCTTAACCCCTCATAAGTTTATGGTCGATTGGGGGTTGATTCATCTCACATCGCTACGACTCGACTAATTCAACATCATTGAAGGTGATACCGGTGACAAATGTACTATAAATGAACACACAATGAAAGGAACTCAGATGCACAACTAGAAATAGAAGAAAAAAAATGTGGTCCTCCATTCATGAATTTATAAATAAATATTTCAAAATCACTTCTCGATCATCATCTCATTCTTTTGATGAGAAACTTGATATGATTTGCTGAAATTAAAGATAAACAGATGGGTTCGTAGGTGCAACCATGATAAAATTTTCAAGTGATCAAACTGCCAGAATTACATCTTTATATGCGATCACTTCTCAAGTGTAAAGGATAGCTAATCATGATCTTCTATAATCAAGCATCTGAAGGTGCAATACATTGCGAAATACTTATCATTCAGCAATATAAGCGCATTTAAAATCAAGAGTCCCAGTTTGAGACTCTAAGACCATACACAGATAACTATAAGAAAAACAATGTTTCGTGTATCTCAACACTGTGTCATCGACCACTCCAAACTCTTGAGAATAACAATGTTGAGTACTTTGCATCAATGTAACTGTACTCACCTTCAATCCAGATACAGAAATTAATAAATATACATTGGATATTGGATACAGTGTCTGCATTTTGTAAAGGATGACTTTGGAGCTTCATCATAATATGATATGAATCCAGTCACATCGTTACACTTACCGGGTTTCTCTTGCATAATGTGAACATGACAGAATGCAAATGGCTGACTGTTCGTAATTGAGTCCACACAACCAAGATAAACTTCCAGTCCAAATTGGTTAGGATAGGAATGCATAATCCTCTGCATGCGCATTTGAGATTTGTGGTACACCTCGTAATCAACAGACTCGAGAACCAGGGCATAAGGGAAGCCCACCTATATGCTTCCTATTGAAAAGCAGCAGCGGTATTATGTTCATTGAGGTGGAGACCTAACATCAACTTTTTCATGCAAATCTCACATCTGACAGTATTCAAATGGGAACTTCTGGGTACTCGAAGCGAACAACCAGCGCACAAATGCAGGCCTGTTTGAGTTGGGCAAGACTGCCTGGTCTTCAGTGCATATGAGATTGGTGACCAACGTTCCACCACCTAATCAACAGACTTTGGAACCAAGACGTGTTGGTAACCTAGGTAGATGCTTCCCATTTGAGAGCATCATCGATACGATATTGATTGAGATGGGGATTTACACTGAAGATACAACCAACTACCCAGCAAGCAGCCGTAAACAACTAAAGCAAAACGATCCGTGCTGCACTCAGGAATTGGTGTGTGAATTGGCTTTCATTGGCTAAAGAAAATGTGACAGGTAACTCAAATTAAATAATCTACTCCTACAAGACTCTCTTTTAGATTCTAGCTAATGATCTTGGCGATGACTCCGGCACCTACTGTTCGCCCTCCCTCCCTGATGGCGAATCTCATCTTGGCCTCGCAAGCCACGGGCATGATCAAGTGGATCTCTAGGTTCACTCTGTCTCCGGGCACCACCATCTTCGTCTCCTCTCCTGCGTCGTTCTCGATCTTCACCACTGACCCTGTCACATCTGTCGTTCGCAGGTAGAATTGGGGTTTGTACCCGACGAAGAAAGGTGAATGTCGGCCTCCCTCTTCCTTCTTCAACACGTACACGGATGCCTCGAACTTGGTGTGCCCCTTGATAGAGCCGGGCTTTGCAAGCACCATACCCCTCTGGATATCCATCTTTTGGATTCCTCGCAGCAACACCCCCACGTTGTCCCCTGCGAATGCCTCGTCCAGCAACTTCTGGAACATCTCAAGTCCCGTCACCGTCGTGGTCCTGGTGTCCTTCAATCCCACCAGCTCCACGGTCTCTCCGATCTTCACGATACCCCTCTCCACTCGTCCGGTGGCCACGGTTCCTCGTCCGGTGATGGAGAACACGTCTTCGATGGCCATCAAGAATGGCAATTCTGTCTGCCTCTGGGGCACAGGGATGTACTCGTCCACCTTCTCCATCAGGTCGTAGATCTTGTCCACCCACATGTTGTCTCCCTTCTTCAACTCGGGTTTGGCAATCAGAGCCTCCAACGCCAGCAATGCAGAGCCGGACACAATGGGTACCTCGTCACCAGGGAACTCGTACGAGTTCAAGGTGTCCCTGATTTCCATCTCCACCAGCTCCAAAAGCTCCTCGTCGTCAACCTGCAGCACCAACGATTGCTTTGTCACCAAATGCCAACGCAGGAGACCCTTCACTTCCGTAACCTACGAGGATTGTGCTAATTAAGTATCTATCCAAGCAAAATGCAAAGGAGGAGAAATACCAACGTGATTGTAATGCAGTATACTATTCGGTTTCAAAATCCCTGCGCCTACAACGGCTACTCATTCAGCTCAACATACGAAATGTTCAAAGCTCGACCTTACCCTTCCACCCAGGAAGGATCCAAGGACAGCCATCCCGAATTAAGGCTATACTATGATGCTCCATGCGTGGAGAGCCCGGACGGAATTAAGCCATGACCCTCACCCGGAAAACCCCTGAAAATGAAGCTCTTCCTGGGTAACGAAATTGGACTCAATTGCAGCTTCTGTTTAGAGGACGAGGCCCCAGAGGAAATTGTACCAACACGCATTGCGTTGAGAACCAATTCAATTCGGGCGAATCCCTGCAATTGGCGGAAAGGAGGAAATGGATGGACTGGACGAACCTGGTCCTGTTTGTTGAGGAAGACCACCATGTTGGGCACACCGACTTGCTTGGCCAGCAGAATGTGTTCCTTGGTCTGGGGCATTGGGCCGTCGGAGCCAGACACCACAAGGATGGCGCCGTCCATCTGGGCAGCACCGGTGATCATGTTCTTCACGTAGTCCGCGTGGCCAGGGCAATCGACGTGGGCGTAGTGCCGGTTCTCCGTCTCGTACTCCACGGTCGCCGTGTTGATGGTGATACCACGGGCCCGCTCCTCGGGGGCGGCGTCAATGTCGGCGTAATTCTTGGCGACGCTGCCTCCCACGGAGGCGAGGGCCATGGTGAGGGCAGCGGTGAGAGTGGTCTTGCCATGGTCGACGTGGCCGATGGTGCCAATGTTGACATGCGGCTTCGTCCTCTCGAACTTCTCCCGGGCCGCCCGCACGGTGAACACCCGCCGCCTCTCCCCGGCCGTCTGCACAGCCACGTCCACCAAAATCGTCCGCCCGCGCAGCGACGCAAGGTCGGCACCGCGCACCACGAAGGGCGTCCTCAAAGCCAGCTGCGCATTGCCATTCGCCTCCACCCCTCCCCGCGGAGCCGCCCGGCACAGCACGGGCGCCTGCACGGCAACTCGGGCCAACTCGGAAGCGAAGGCCATCGCTTAGCAAGCGCACAGACGAGACGGGAAGAGAGAGAGCAAAAGAGAAGGGCAGAGAAGGGGATTATTGCAAAAGCAGGAATGTCTGCCTGCCTCCCTCTCTCTCTCTCTCTCTCGCTTGGCTGCGCTTCTCTCTGCGCTGCGCAGATGGGTGTTGCAAACGGAAGATGACGATGGAGGAGTGCGGGGGACGATGCGAGCGCAGGGCACACAATGGAAGCGAAGGGAAGGCAAGGGCGCAGGGCTGGTGAGGAGCCGCGAGGGGCGAGGCGAGAGGGTGAGAGTTGAGAGGCTTGTGGGAGCCCAGCCACGTAAAGCCCTGGCCAGGCTTTCTCATGAACCACCTTACCTTAAACAACCACCGCCATTGCTCCGGTCATTCCATTTCACTGGTGCAATGGCACTGGTAAATAATTGAAAAGAAATTGTTTTAGTCCTACTATCTTCTCGTGCTCCTTTTCTTTTTCTTTTTCTTTTCTTTCCTACCTAGGCTTCCTCTTGAGTAGGGGGGAAATATACTTTGGATATAGCTTCGACGTTTTGTGAATTCAATACTCTGTAAACTTAATGCTCGTGTGTAAATTCAACACTCATGTATAAATTCAATACCAGTGTTACTCATGTAGAAATCCATGTAAAAACTCAATACCATCAGAGTCTTCCATATAGTCTGGGAATGGAATTAGAAGTGTACAAAAACTACATTTTGCTATGAAAAAAAGGAGACGCCAGCCACATCAAAGGCCTTGCGATCCACTCCCAGTGGCCGCCCGAGCCCTTTACTCAGTATAACTCATGTAACTTAACATACACTGGAAGCCACAAATCTCATCTCCAATTGCCAACTAGTTGCTTTGCCCTTTGCTTTCTTACATGGCTAACCCCCACCCCCCCCCCCCCCCCAAAAAAACGATGTAAGGTTGAGGCTCCTATAACCGATGAAATGATAAGAGAGTTTGCATCTGTTTAGGAGGAGTAATAGTGGGGGATTGTTTTTCTTGCGAAGAGAAATAAAGTTGGAGGAGAATATAATTTTTCCTTAATTTGTTGTCATGATTATGAAAATTGCTACAAATTTTGAAGCAGTAAAGTTTAGGGTAATGCATAGTCGATCTATAGGTTAACCCATGATTGCTCATCTAAATGTTGATTCTTGGTTGTGATAACTGACAAAACTCTTATTATGGTAATCAATCACAAGTCAGCATCACATGAACATTAACTCCGTTCACCTGAAAAACATAGGCCAACAACAGATCTCATCCATGTCGGCATCACATGTAACATAATATTTGTGAAAACGTCATATTCACATGTCACATTTCTTTCAATGCCAACTTAATTTCTAGTCTTGCAGAGTGCACTTCAACTTTGGAAAAATGTGCATTTTGAAACTAATTTTGTATGGGCACATATGGTACAAGTTCATAAAGTAAAAGAAGTAGTCTTTTTAATGTCATGAATGTTATGTTTTGATTGCTATTCAAGAATGTGTAAAGTAACAATGAAGAACATTACGTTCATCATATAAAAAAACTTCTTCCCTCATTATCACTTGCACATCTAGATGTAGTTGTCAAAAGTTGCCTCCAAAGACCAATTCAAGCTAGCCTTCCTTGTTATAGAGAAAACATCATTTATGACATTTATGCATGCCATGTGAGGTTTTCACAAATACCATGTTATGTACTCTGGTGAGCGGTTAAATGAACCAAGTCCACTATGGATGCCTCCATCCATGTTCGTGTGCAAGTGGAGCCTCCTCCATGTGCTTCACATGATTGATTGGATTGCCGACTAATAGGAAATTGTTTTTTTCTCTCCAAATCTATTGCCCCAGTTTGAGACACCTTCATCTCACATTGAAAAGCGAGTCGGTTGCCACTATAAATTAGTATGAACATGTATAAGGTGGTCGTTGCACCTATTCCGTTGGCAAGGTACTTTAAGTCATTTGTTTCATGCACCCATTCTCTTGTTGGATCAACCTTTCAAAGTTTATTTTCAAGCCATGTGGCTCCAAATATTTGAATAATAGGTCTCTCAATTTCTTACATGCCAAAGGTTTCCAAAACCCATTCTAGTCATAATATAGGACCATTTGATTGTGCCAAATGTTGGAAATTCCAAACTTTTTATGCAATTGTCTCTACTAGAATTAGTACATGGTATATGGAAACATAATCAAGGATCATCATTGATGCATGTCAATCGCAATCACATAGACCATGGCATTTGCAACACTATGTTCAATTTTCTTTCCAAGTTCAAAACTCGAGAAAACAGTAGTAGCTTGCTATTGGTTCCTGAGTATTACACTGAGTATGTATGCAATTGAGTATAAATATAAATCAATACAAACCGCCCTGAGTTTCTTGCATTGTGAGCATAGTAATATATTGTGTCTTGATTGGAAATGGACCTAGTCTTAGCTAAGCATCAAAATTGGGCAAAATCCCTCCCAACTCATATTTCCCTAGGTCAAATAGAGATATTTGTGTGCACAGAAATAAAGCAATCAACAAGATACTCACAAATTTATCACTTGCATTGTAACACATGACTGGCAAGAAGTCTCCATCAATGAGCTCACTCACCATTGGATGTTGAAACATGTATATCCAGATTTTGCAACAGCGGATCTTGAAAGTCAATTTCATATCAGACATTAGCAGTAGGATTGCAATACAACATAAGAACCACCCAGAATGAACGGTGAATCTCCTCAATACCTCTTGACGGTGGACAGACTGATGCATTCAATCAGACACAAGTTATCAGTTCTACACTTATCAGTTTCCTGCCAATATCTAATGGTACAAAAACCTCAATACGAACCCTTGTTGAGAAGTTGGCTGCTCCTTAAGGTTGCACATTCTTCTGCATAGATATGGATTCCTACAGACACAGCATTTGATACTGAACTTGCTGAAGGTTGTAAATCAAAAGACAGCCATAAAATATGAACAAAATACACACTCCTGCAGAGTGGATACTTACAAGTTACAACACTCCTGCAATGTACTTCCAGTCATCTCGAGATATGATAGGCATGGTTTGACATATAACTTATATACAACACAAAATTTGCCAGGAACAACAAAACATTCGAAACTGCAAGGCAGTATGGATATTACTCAGAATACTTGGTTGTAAAAGTGCACAAGATACTGAGGTGCAAAATCTATGATAGTGATACTGCTACAAGGAACTACTTGGGATGTCCCATTAAATTTACAGATGTTTGCTCACAAAGCATTAGTACTTTGCATGCCACACTCAGAGCCTTCCCTCATGGTCAATGCGAAAATTTGCAATGCCACATTGTGGATAGGCCAATCATTTCTTTTGCCGCAAGGTAATCACAAGCTAATTTATAGAAAAGCAAATCAGTATTCTCACTGATTCTTTACAAAATACGGAATTTTATGTTCAGGCACACTCCTTCGCAAGGCATCAACCCTTGCTTTCGAAGCTGCTACAGCCTTCCATTGCAAGAGGGGCTGGGCCAGGTCTTCCTCGTCCATGACCACATTGAGTATACAGCTTCCACCTGTCTTGGGCTTTCGGGCATTTAGGGACAATCGAGACCTCCAAGGGTTTGAACTGGGCTTGCTACTCACTCCTTCCAAACAGGAGAGAAGACCAGGATCCGAAAGAAGAACATCATCGGAAAGGAAAGCATCATTCCACAGAAAAGGATCATCCAATTGAATAGCATTGGCCTCTACATGTCCATTTTCATTCCCAGGTAGACATGAAGAGGGTGGCTCCACTGGAACTCCTTGCCCAGTGTTTGGACATGCATGGCCATTTTCTATATTCTCAATGTTATCTCGAGTCCTAAGAGGTGGTCTGAAGTTGAGCTTGGGTCTCCCAATCTTGTTGTGAGGCACAGCATTTTCTTTTCCAGCTGCAAAGACAGGCTGAATGCAATTCTCTTGTTCAGCATATACCAATTCAACATCCTTTGGAAACCTCCCACCTCCCAAAATCGACGTCTTCATCCGCTTCCTATCTGCAGAATAAAGAAGGTGCTCGCCCCAATTTAATTCTTTTGGAACCAGACATCCATTGCCAATTGAAGCATCCTGTGTAGCAGGGACTTCACAATCATCATTTGCCCCCTCTCTGAGCAAGGCCTCTGCCCTTGCTTTCCCAGCTGCCGATGGCTTGAAGTGCTTTCCTGAAGCAAATTGAAAGAGCGGCTGAGCTACATTGTCCTCTCCACTATGTATGGCTCCATGGCTGCTTTGTGGAGAGCGAACTCCTTTACCTGGACGTTGTCCTGCAATTGGAGGCACTTGTTGGCTCTGCTGCTGAGATTGAGGGATATCAGTTCTCTCCTGAACAAGATGAACCGCTATGCAATCATCAGCCACCTCCCGAAGTAAGGTCTTCACCCTGGTCTTTCCAGCCAACAATGTGTTGGAATGCTTTCCAGAAGCAGGTTGAAAGAGAGGCTGAGCCTCCTGCCCATCATTAGTATGCTTCACTTGCGGAGGGCTGCCCATCGTTTGCTCAGGCTGCTGTCCACTACACATAGGCAATCTTGAGCTGTTGACTCGTCCTGAATTCACATCAACATGGCCTACTCCTGAAGGGCACACTGTTTGCCCTGGTTGCTGTCCACTACATGTAGGCAAACTCAAGCTGTTGACTAATCCAGAATTCATACCAACATGGCCTATTCGTGAAGGACACACTCTCTGCCCAGATTCCTGTCCTCCAACTGCTGGCAAACTTGGCTTCCATTTAGTCTTTATCACCTCACTCTCATCCTTGACTAAAGGACCACTTAAGGAGTCACCAGACACCTCCCCTTGTAATAAGGCCTCTGCCCTTGCTTTTGCAGCAGACGATGGCTGGAATTGCTTCCCAGAAGCAAATTGAAAGAGGGGGGCAACCATGTTCTGTCGTCCAGAATCAATTTTGACATGCTCCAGTTCTGGAGAAGGTGATTTTCCAAGAATTTGGTAAAGAATTTGTTTTGCAATTGAAGGTGGTCTGGAGTTCCCCTGATGTGTCTTCAGTTTATCACTTCCTTCTTGCACAACAGGGGAATTTGTAGAATCATCAGCCACACCATAGATCAAGGCCTCAGCCCTCACTTTTGCAGCTCTAGACACCTGGAACTGCTTCCCAGAAGCAAACTTGAAAAGGGGCTGGGCCTCATTCTCCTGTCCATGACCATTACCTCCTTGTCCATGATCTATACCTCCATGTCCATTATCAAACTTCAATTTGGTGCTCCGTAACTTGAACGAGGAGTTATTGATGCCTTCTTGCAAATGGTGGACTTCAACAGCAGAAGCAGGAGCAGGAGCCTCTCGTAGCAAAACCTCCGGCCTCTCCTTCCCTAATGCCGATGGCTTGCAATGAGTTGGGGAATCACCTTGAAAAAGAGCCTTGGCCGTATTTTCCAGTCCAGGAGGCATGTCTCCATGGCCATTAGAATACCCTTCACCATTCTGCAGCACCACAGTTGGAAGCAAGTTCCTTTTCCAGCGCCGGCCTTGTGTATTTGTGATATCATTACCAAACTCTCGATGATGAGCTTCGGTATCTGCTTCCTCACCTGTTAAACTCTGCAGCGGCTCCCCCACTGACGTACTCATAGGACTTTCTGAGTAATTGTGGATGTGGCCATTAGGTGCTAAGACGGATGACCCCCCCTCCTCCTCGACTTTCTGTTTCTTCTCTTCGACTACTTGTCTTGGGGCATTGAATTTCCTCTTGTCACGCACAACACCACCATCACCACCCGCCTTCTGTGTAGTGCAATCAACATACACTGAGAGCTCCCGCCTGGATAGCCCCAATCGTCTCTTCCTTGGTGCACTACTACCTAACGATGTCGGTTGAGTCCAGGAGTGTGTCGGCCGGCTTGGAGCTGATTGCGGTGGAGATCGAAAATCCATAGGTTCTGTATACTCTGCTGCAGAATTTGCGTTATCCTGGGCCACAAACCCCGCTCGTTTGGAACCCCAGGAGCGTCAAAGCTCCCCACCGCGCGGATGTTCCCTGAATACCAAGTACATTCTTGAGGGTCAAATGGAATAAGTGAAAAGTCTATGATGCAACCCTTCTCAAGATCTTACCAATCACATGTCACCCATAAAATTCCTGGTCATTCATTTAAACAAAATGAATCCCTGTATTTTCTTCACAACGTTCGTGATGGCCTTCACATCTCATAAGTGGAGCGACAAGCTACATTTTTGAGCTTCGGGACTAGTCCCAATAATCCATCACAAATTGGATGTGGCAATTATAGTACATGTGAATAAGATTGCATCCACGATGTAAAGCCCTTGTTGCGCAACATGATGATGCAGAACCCTAATTGCACAATCTCAACAAAAGCTCAAATGCATTGAATCCCTTGACACTGCAATTCCTCCCGTTTCCTGACTTTCCCTGACAACTACACATCATTCAGAAGGAGAAATGCATACCCAAGAAAAACGGCCTTCTCCGAGTTACGATGATCTCCAGCTTGAAGAGGAAATTGACCACACACTAGGAAATTGGCCTTCTCCAAATTTGAGCTAACCATGAGTCCATATGAGCCCTAAGAAGAGGAACTGACTGCCTCCATAGCCACAAGCGGAGTCTCGCAGGCTGAATTACTTACACACACAACTGCTGGATGTACCGAGAACGCAATTGGGCAAGAAACTAACCGACCTAATTCTCAGAAGAGCACAGGGAGCTCGAACCATGGCTCCTAAAACAATCTGCGTGCAATTGAAGGATCTAAACCCTAAACCCTAAACCCCAGAGCAGAGGAATCGACGAAGGAAGAAAACAAGAGTGAGATCTGAAATTTTGACGAAATTGAAGCATGCGGGCGCGGATCTTCCATCGCGGAGGCGATTTGCTAAATACCCTAAATCATCACTTCGCTCCTCCTTCCCGCGCCCGTCCGAATTTTCAAGTTCTTCGTCGCACCTTCTTCATCTGCATCCCCCACTTTCATCCATTCGCATGGGATCCTACTAACCACGCTACGCTACACTACACTACACTAACATACTACCTACACTAAACATTTGGTTTAGTGTGGCATTAAAATTGGTGTGCCGTGTTAATGAGGTAGCCCGGTATCTTTTGCTAACATTAATGGTAAAGTTTATTGGCTTCACACCAAATGTTGGTGGTAAGTAAGATTGTGCCAAGTTAATAACATAATAGTTAGTTAACGGCACGTTGGTAATTTCTACATGGAATCTCTTCCTTTTAGGTTGTTAACTTAACATGGGGAGATTCAAATTTTAGTTATTATTAGGGTATTTGATATCAAGGATGATGGTATCAAGTCAATTTAGGTCACTAGTATTGTGCAACATAGGAGAGCCTTACTATAAGTTTAAGTATATAAACATAAACATAAATATACATTTTTTTGTTGTATATATTGTTGTCCAAGATATTATGTTCATATTATACATATATAATCCCCACAATGTTTTTATATTTCTTTTGTTCACCACCAACCAACCTATTGAACCTCGAGGTAATATTGACCACCTCATCAGAATTTGCTTGTTTTCTATCTTGGCAATGGGGATCTGGTAGTAGAATTCAATCATTTTTGTTCTAGAATTCAAAAGGGGGTTGAATACTTCATTTTCCTTTGTAATCTATTCATTTGTACTAAAACCCACATTTTCCCTAACAAATCATCTTATAGTGCCCAATCCACTTTGTTAAGTAGTAGCATGGTAAAATATAAAATTGATTTACACATACGTAATAAGATATTAACCAAAACTATAATTTTTTTTGTCTCAAAAAGAAAGAAAGAAAGAAAGATGACAACAACCACTTATGTTGGCATGAACAATGGTTTCACCTTGGTCATAATCATGAGCTTTATATGTGAACCCGAAATGACTTTACAAAGCAGGGCTATGGGACAAGTGCTCGTGCTTCTTGTTAGGGTGGTCTCTTTTTGTAGGTACCTTGGTAAGAAGGGGATTGGGAATGGCCCTTTGTTGACCAAGGTTGCACAATCAGTGTGTTGTGTGTTTATGTTGGTATCTTGGGGGTGGGTACGATGGTGGTAAGGTGTCTTTACTGGTATCAATATGTGTTGGGTTCCATCCCGCCTAGTGCAAGGGGGGGGGGGGGATGCAACCTGAAGTGCTTGCTTATCCACATATACGAGTTAATTGAGTTGGTCATGGCATTTTGTTGTAGAATTCAACATGAAGATAATGGTACTTGGGAGTATGAATTTTGGTGTTCTTGTTTTTGCCAAAATACCACAGCCATAGGATACTAGTGGCTGCAATTCCAAATACATATTTCCTTCCTTGTTGCTCACAAGTTATTGTGAACTCATACCTTGCTATGATAATGCTTTGAAACCAAGTCATGGTAAACTATGTGTGGGTTGTTTATGCACTTGCGAAGGGACAAAGATAATATTCATCATGTGCAAATTTATATGCCATACATTACATTTCTTAATTTCCATCTACAAATATTTGTAGTCACATAAGATCAATGCTAACTTCTTGAGATTTGATTATGTTGCTCAGGGGCACACTTCCAATATTTTCCAAAAGGGGGTGGAATATAACATAGGGTGGCATTTATTTTTCAAAAGTAAAAATTATAACAAAGTTACAATTAACAAAGGATTGCCTTTCTACCTAATACTTAGGCTAAAAAACTTAGCCTAGTAGTTATAAGGTGATTTTAAAATAGAATTACATGTAAAATATGTGAACAAATATCCCAAGCGAGTTTGTTAAGATTTTTTTTTTAAGGAATGCCAACAAACGCCAAATTGTTGTACATGCCTTAGGGAGACCTTGTGCTACTTCCCTAATGAGAATAATCTCTATACCATCATCCCAAATAGTAAGACTGATCTCATTCATAACATTCAACATTTCATCCATTGAAGGAATCCCTTATGAAAGGAGGAAAAACCTCCCCGAAACCCTAAATTGGGGGGCTCATTTCCACCCCCTATATCTCTCATGTGTTGTGTGGTTAACAAGGTGTGTGAGCTCAGAAGGGTGTGCAAGTTTTGAGTGTGGTGTGGTTAGGTTGTGAGTATCGTTTTTTTTTTTTTCCTTCGAAATGCTTTGCCGATTGCTTTGTAGAGTGTATTAACCTAAGGTATAGAAACATGTTGTGTAAGCAAGATGTGTAGCACTTGGATCTATACTCATGGATGTGTAGCACCAATAACATGCACATGTAGCTCTTGTATCTATACTCCATGATCTATACTCATGTTTCCCTTGTGATTTAGTCTCAGAGCTTGGACAGAGTGCCACATGTTCAATTCATTGGAGACATTTAGAGGTGGGAAGAAATTTGAGTGTCTAACATAATTTGTTTATGCTCAAGGTTAAATGTTTATGTGTATGCTAGACCTTATTGGTTCGTACTTGAACCATTTACAATGCAATGTCTACAGTACATCTCATCAATAAATGCATACCAAAAGCAATTTTCATTGCCAAATTTTTGTGTATTGGAAACTTGAGAAATGCATCTATTACTTCTAGTCCTACTTTCAATTTTTTGATTTCTTAAGATAAATATATGGTTATGGGTACGAAAGCTCTACAAATATTATGATTAACATACCATCCCATCAAAAGGCTTGAAATCCAATATTATGTAATTACAGGGCCCTCAAAATCTATGCTAAAAAAATGAATACCCCCCTAAAACATGTTGGATATCACACGTATATGCAAGAATTTACACTAGGTGACTCTTTCATATGTTTTCTCAAGGGAAAACATAAAAATAGAAAGATACATGAATTTTCATTCACACTTGCCATTGTGATGGCTGCCACATGTCGTACAAGGTACATGAATCTTAAATGGCTCGTTGTCCTTATCAGACCCCTATACTTGATTGGTATGTAGTTTAATGAAGATCAAAGAGCCAACATCATTAAGGCACATGTTTAAATGAGATTGGACTACATCTCCAAATACTAATAACCTCTCTACACTCGATAATGGGCACGATGGGGGGGGGGGGGCAGGAGGGGAGGAGGGGCTATGTATCCAACTTAGAAGTCAACCAACATGCACTTCCAATAATCATAACTAAATTAGGGAGGTATAAATTTCAACATGAATTTTACATATGTATCACCATAGATTTGCTAATGCAACACGAGTTTTATTGTTTAAATGTGATCAGTAGAAGTCGGAGAACATGAAAAACAAACCATATAACACACACACACCTTACGGAACAAATCCCATTGCTCTTCAATGCCTTAGTTAAACCTACGTATGATTATCATCCTCACCTTCCACTACTACTATCCTTGTTAGTATTCTTGTAGTGACAATATCATTGTTGAAGATAACAATGCTCCTATTTGACCTTCAACGGGGTTTTAGGGTGGATTAAATGATACCGAAATTTAAGTTGAAGTTGCTCCCTAGACGTATGTGACCAATAACTACAAAAGCAACCAAATTATCACATTATGAAGAAGTGGGTGTCACATATTTACCATGTTGGATTAACACTAGTTCAACTTGTAAGGAAAAACCACTTTGGGTTATGATGACATCATGATCGGTTAGGCATGCGTGAGAGTGTCCATGGGCGATATTCTTCAAGGTCCCCCCAATTCTCATGAAGTCCATTTTCGGAATACATAGAATTAGACTAACTTGAAGATGGAGCAACACCATATTTCATACCGATGGCAACATCAATGTCATTTTCTTTTTCTATGTGCCCATACATCAAGCTAGTGTAGAGGGTGCATTGGTATTAATTGGTGTAATGAATTGACCCTAAGATAAGCAACTATAAAAAATACACTCATCTTTCTACACCCACTTCTTGTTGGGTACAAAACGCCCGATTAACGGATCCATATCGTGGTTATGGCCATTTTTTCCATGATATTTGGATATCACATGAATGGTATTTTTAATTTGTTATCAAGTGAAGACTCTCGTGCTCGTTAAATGATCATTTAGGTTTCCTCCTCCCCCACCCAATTATGTTGACAAATAAGCTTAGAATGTTCAACATTTTTTGAGCACGTAATCTAGTAGTTTCCTTTAAGCACATGCCTTTTTAGTGCATATTCTTAGATCCATAGTGCATAACCATACACCACTCAAATATATCATATATGATAAGCAAGTTCAACACAAATGAGCCATGTGTCATTTCCCTATTAGTTGGAACCCTACATGTGTTGCCTATCTGCTTATCACCTATGGTAGATGTTCATAATTTGTGGGTGTTAGATTAACGCTGGTCTACCTTAATGCGTTCTATTGTACTAAGAAACCCCTCGAATATACTATATAATAGACCATGGACGGGATGGTGACGTAGTCGCGGTTTTAAATTTTCTAAATAGACGGCCATCAACACTGGCATGTTGAGCGGACGGTGCAAGTGTTCTCCAGGCCATTCAATCATATGCATGGGTGCAATGAGCAAGGACAACATGAGTACAATTACATCATTGACACCTACTTATGTGGGTAGAAAATACCATGGCCTGCAAAAAATTATGTGTGGATTAAAAATTAAGTTGATTATAAGTAAATAATTTATTGATACTCAAATACCATATGATAAAAAATTTGATAATATTTTTTTCAAGCCAAAATAATTTATGTTTGTATAATACACAATCATTCCAATTTTTTAGTTTTGAACACATGATAGTCTAGGCTCAAAAAAAGCATGGGTCAAGAAAAGTTACATTAACCAAAATTATTGTAGTATGTCAAAATTATAGTGGGCCACAATAATAAGGTATATGAGTGTCATTCGCTTTGTTTTTCATGTTCTCCAACTTCTACCAATTAGATTTACACAACATAAATGTGTTGCATTAAGACATCTAGTATGAAGCATCAACAAAAATCGGACCTCCCATGATTTAGTTATGGTTATCGGAAGTGTAGGTTTGTTGATTTCTAAAGTATGCATGTCCTCCCAATTGTGTTCATTATTGAGTGTGGAGTACTTAAATACAATTTGAAGATCTAGTCCAATATTTTTTTAACCTTTGAGAGCATGTCACTCAATGTTGTTTGTGGATTTGTCATAGACAAGTTTTGAGGTTAAAGTGGGATATATATGTAGGATTTTGAAACATGGGAGATGGGCTAATTTGCAGGGGGGAAATATGGGTATGAAACATTGTTGGGGTTTTCAAATTATAACATTTGAAGAAAGGGGTTCCCATGAAAATCTCATGGTTTACCCTTAATAAAGAACCATTGACTAGTCAAATTCACCTAGAAAATGAGTGGAATGCTTATGTGATCCACTAGATGGGAGCAACCCAATAGTTGAGCGCCTCCACGAATTCTCAGGCCAAAATGTGCAAACCATAGTGAGCTAGCCACCTAGCAATTGGGGTATGTAAATTGTCTCATGTTTCTACCTTAAAAATAATTGCAAAAAAATCCTCAAAATTCAAAGAGCGTCTGAAAGTCAAATTGAACAGTTGATGTGAGAATGAAGAACACAATTGCAAGAGCATCAAAAAGAAAAATCACTTCTATCCAAATTAACATCATTGATGTCCATGCAAAATTTGCATTAGAGTGACAACCACGATGAGATTGAACACCCTCACACGAGCTCCACAACACACAAAACACACGACCACTTCTCATTTTACTAATTTTTTTGCACATTCTAATCATCTCCAAATTACATGGTTAGGTGTTTGTGTGTAAATGTCCATGTTGGCTTGATGTTCATTGAAATTTTGATTGTAGATGAATAAGGTAGGCGAGATTAATGTAGGGCAAAAACCATAAAATGGTTGCTTGGAAAGTTAGGGGTTAATTTTGTGTCTTTATGATGTTTGTCCTTTGATCCTCACCTAACCACACACAAATCAAATATAGGGTTCCGATTAAGAAAAGTAACCGAATAACACCCGCATTCAATTTGGAGCCCAATTTGGAGGGACCCATTCTGCTTGATGATTATGTGTTGGCGGTGGAGATGCTCCTTAACCTCTTTGTGAGAATGCTACTGTTCCAACGATGTGCACTTGAAGCATTGGCTGATTCTCGAACCCAGTTCACCACATCGAAGAGGAAGGAAGGGAGGAGTGACGAGCCGCATCGGAAGCAATTCAGTCTTACCATATCCGACATGCTCAATTTATCTGCCTCTCTCTTGTAGCTCCGATGTAAGTTTGGGAAATGCTTATAACCCCAACTCTTGCTTATTAAAATGGTGGCAATGCAATTAGGCAAGCTTAAATCATTTTTTTTTGGCTTGTAGGCTTAATCAGGTTTTGTTTTGTTCCTCACCCACTGCGCGTGTCGAGCGAGCGAGAGAGAGAGAGAGAGAGAGAGACAGAGAGAGATGGTTTAGAAAATTAGCGATGGATCTTGGGAGATTCTTCAGGGTTTTTGCAGGGTTTATGATTATTGGGGGGTCATATCGCATCTCATGTGTGGTAATGCAAAAGTTGGAGTAGTGGAGGAAAATTGTTGTTTACCGAATTGTTGGATTATTTCTTATAGCACAACGACCATCTCATTAGAACTTGAAATGGGTTTTGTGAGCCCCGATGAACTGAAGAGAATTGCATTGTCTCATTAGAATTATCCTCCGACTCGAAGATGGCTTTTGGTCTGGAGTTGGTTGTTTTACATAGAATACTATATCTGTTCATTGAGGGTCAAACTCATTTTGGCATGCCAAGAGGTGCTAAAATGACTTTGGCCATGAATGAATGACTTTGACAATGAATGAAACAACATAGGTTGCTGTTCATTCAAATTGAAACACTACATCAAAGCACGCATCACAAGTGGAGAGAAATTATTGATGTTGTATGCAAACAACCAAGAGAAATTATTGATGTTGTATGGAAAATCATAGGGGGCCTATATCTGACGAAAATTCCCATTGAGTGAGAGGATAACTCTATTGCCTTGCTTGATTTCAAATTGATGGAAATTTTTGAAATGTACGCAACCTGGGAAGGATCATCAGGAGTATTTAGGTGATGGTGGTAGGATGACCAAGGCTATGGTGGTAGAATGACCTGCGCATGGAATTGAGACGTGAACTCTTTCTTCTTGTATTGGAAAAAGTGTGCATCATGGTTTTGGGATGGATGTTTGTGAGAATAATTTGGGTGGAATTTTCGGGTCCTCCAAAAAAGAAAAGAAAAAAAGAAAAGAAAAAAGAAAACTCCAAACATAGGAGGAGTTCTTGCATATAAGTTTGTGATGAGAGTGTGTTTTGTTCTGTTTTGTTTTTGTTTTGCAATATGCAGGTCTGCAGATATAGACACTCTGCGCATCTTGGTTGCAACAGACTGCCATTTAGGCTACCTGGAAAAAGATGAAGTCCGTCGCAATGACTCCTTCAATGCCTTTGATGAGATTTGTTCTATTGCATCGCAGCGTCAGGTTTTTGTCCAATCTTCATTACCTTTTTCAGCCATCCCTTTGCATTTGTACGTGTTTGATTGTTGGAGTCCTTGCATATTCTGGTAATTCATGGAACTTTGCCTCCTTACTATGATGTCATGGAACATTTGTTTTGTCTGCAGCATCATTACCTCAGGTTTGGCAGTTGAGTTATCCTTCAACTCAATGGGACTTTTCATCGGGAGTTGGTCCCCTATGATTACCCACTGGTTGCTTTGCATTCAACATCAATTATTTTTATTCTACTTGTGGTGCATGCTCGATTGTAGTGTTTGAATTTGAATGAAGAGCAACCTATTTTGGTTCGTTGAGGGCCAAAGTCATTTTAGCATCTTTTAGCATGCAAAAATGGGTTTGACCCTCAATGAACTGATATTAAAGAATGTTCACAACCAACTCCTGACCAAAGGTCATGTTGAGGTGAAGGACAACTTTAATGAGACAACGTTTCAGGGTTTTCATTAGGTTTACATTGAACAGATGATTCCATGCTTTATAATGAAGCCTATTGATGCCAAAGAACCTTGAACTTTGAGTATACTTCCTTTAAAAGTAATCTGAACCTGAGAGAGTGAAAATGGGTCTCTCTTGCAGAATAGACCTGAAGTCTCCTCTGCTTTGTTTGCAGGTGGATTTTGTATTGCTGGGGGGAGACCTGTTCCATGAAAATAAGCCATCCCGTGCCACCCTGGTGCGCACCATTGAAATATTGCGTAAATACTGTATGAGTGACAAGCCTGTTCAATTCCAAGTTGTCAGCGACCAGACCATCAACTTTCCAAATAAGTAAGCTTCTGCACTAACTTTGCCAGAATGATGATCCCGGGCCGTTCATTCTCTGGACATTTTCTTCCTTCTCTTTACTTCCCTTTTGTATCTGCTCATCTGTTTAGCTTTGAGTATTTTAATCGAATCTTTAATATATCTTGAGTACTTAAGTACATATTTGTATGGGTCACTCTCTTTGAGCGGCATGGTCTACATTCATGTTCAATCGACTTAGTATGTGTATGTATAATTCCACTACTTTGTATTGATTTGAGGAGTCACCTTTGTGTTATCAAGATTTGGACTCGTCAACTATGAGGACCCAAACTTCAACGTGGGTATGCCTGTCTTCACTATTCATGGCAACCATGACGATCCGGCGGGTGTGGTATGTGTCTATTGTCTTCAAGCTTATCTGATTGCAACAAATAGAAAACCATCTGTGTAATCTGTTTAATACGTTGGACTTGTTCTATGGGCACATGTTAAGGTCATCCTGCTACTTTTCTAATATATCTAGTCTTATAGAAATATGTTCAGACCTGAGAAGATGGGGATGAATCTAACTTCTGATTCAAGTGGACATATGTTTTTTGAAGAAGAGCAAGAGATGAAAACAGCATTTTGCCGTAGTTTGTATATTCTGAAGATGCCATTTAACTAGAGGTCTCTCTTTGAGGAAAGTAATTTGCAATCTGGTGCTTGGGTTGCAGGATAATTTATCAGCAATTGACATTCTAGCAGCCTGTAATTTGGTCAACTACTTTGGAAAAGTTGTGCTTGGGGGAACAGGTGTAGGACAGATTGCTTTGAATCCTATTTTACTGCGTAAGGTTAGTCTTCTCTGTCATATTGAACCTATAGTGACTTTTATTTTAAGAGTTCTAATAGAGATTCAGAGTGTGTGTGAAGGAATGTATGTTGTGTGATTTGGCTTGACTTTGTATGGGGTGCATGGCTGGCCTTATTAACCTTCTAGACTCTAGCATGTAGGAAATCCTGCTGTCTCTGTGGTCATCCTGAATGTAATCTACATGCCTGATTTCAGGGCTCTACAAGAGTTGCCTTGTATGGTCTTGGAAACATCCGTGATGAGCGTCTGAACCGAATGTTTCAGGTGAGTTTATTTCCTTCATAGCTGTTTTTTGTTGGGATTATAGGTTGAGCTTGTGAAGAGACAATTGCCATAATTAAGAGGATGTGGTTTACCTTGTGGCTTGGACCCAATAAAGTTTTTTTCCTACTCAATTAAGGTAGAATGGTGTCAATCCAACATACCAATAACAAGGACATCTACATTTGAGTGGTATGTGGTAAGGTGCGGATCTAAGAGCGGACACCAAAAGGAGATGTGTCTAAAAGAGGTTGAACTATGTGCTCAAAATACGTTAACCATTCTAGGCTCTATAGTCAACATAATTGGGGGGACCTGTATGAGTATTTAATAAGCACAAGATTATTCACTCTGATAATAATTAAGATATTCATACGAGCTTTGAGTACTATGAAAAAGATGGCTACAGGCATGAATTGGATTTGCTATTCATCTCGCACTAATTGCGTGTTTCATATCCTATGAGAAGCGGGTGTAGAGAGAAAAATGTCCGATTAACACTGGTCTACCTAATATCCTTCTTCTGTTCCATATTGTTGGGTTTGGTGCAATGTTTGTTGGATCAGAACTAGGTGGATATATCCCTGGATGCTTTTGTGCTATTATGGACTTTTTGGGCTATGTGGGATGCTCAGCTGCATTTCACTCCATTTTGGTCAATGGATTTATAACTTTCAAGGTTCTTTTGAGCTGCACACAATTCATTGCTTTCGAAGTTCTTTCAGTGACCCACTCATGAATTTGCACTGGGTTTTTCATTGGATATAGACTCCGCATGCTGTACAATGGATTCGCCCTGAAAACACTGAAGATTGCGCTGTTGCAGACTGGTTCAATATTTTTGTTGTTCATCAAAATAGGTGTGTAAAATCTCATCCTTCTGCTAAGACAACCAGATTATTTCTTTCTTGCTAATAAGGATCTATGCATGCATTACTCTTTGCATTTGTCAACTTTGATTTGGAAGGCGTAAATTGACTTGATGTGCAGGGTGAAGGCAAATCCCAAGAATGCAATCAACGAGCACATGTTAGCAAATTTTCTAGATTTTGTGATATGGGGCCATGAGCATGAGTGCCTTGTAGATCCACAGGTACTTCATATTGCTGTTAGTCTTGTTACACCATTGCTAGAGATGAATGAAAGTGGTCTGGCTTTAATCAGTGTTGCTAATACACTCAGTGTTCTTTATTTTTGCTGCCGTTAGCACTCCTTGTTGCTCAGTGATGGTGGTTAGTAAGGGCCACTTTACACTATGGCCAAGGGCCAAGGGCCATGACCATGAAATTGTGATTGCCTTAAAATTCATCTGAAGGCTGTACAATGGAAGATTGAAAGTGAATTTTGTGTGGTCATGGGCCCTTAAGTGCATTGTAAAGACATATGTGACCGGGCTCTCAACCGAATGCTTTTTCAATCCCAACCTATTCATGTGGGCCTTCTACATGATCAGTTATAATAAATTACGGGTTGTGAGATTTTGAAGTGTCACAGTGTCCTGGTTTTGTGTTAGACAGTGTTTGATGTTCTGGTATAAGGAATATTCATCATCTTATTTACAGGTATTGAGATAGCCTACTGTAGTCTTCCATTGACATTTCACTGGGGATTAATACTTATCTGTTGAAAATATTGACTATCTGCAGGAAGTGCTGGGGATGGATTTCCATGTTACACAACCAGGATCATCAGTGGCCACGTCTCTTATTGATGGGGAATCTAAACCCAAGCATGTTCTTCTTTTAGAAATTAAGGTTTGTTTAAAAGTTCAAAATAGGATAGATACCGTAATCCACATCAGCTTGCAAGGTCCCCAAGGCATTTGTTCTCTATATGTGAAAGCAAAAAGTATATGTTGAGCTAAATGATGTAGATTGTTGCTGCAGGTATTTAGGTGTTTCTGTGATTGCTCTCCTACACATGGCTTAGACAATTTAGCTTTTTCCTGTCTCTGTTGTTGTTGTTGTTGTTGTTGTTTTTTTTATTTTTTAAAAATTTGGTTTTAAAAAATAGTTTGTTTTGTTTGTTTTTAATATATTTTTGGTTTGCACCAAATTGCTAGCAAGTTCAAATACCATTGGAAGGTTGTAATTTGTGTATTTCTGTTGACAGGGAAATCATTACCGACCAACAAAGATACCACTACAATCAGTGAGACCCTTTAAATATAAGGATGTAAGTCTCATGTATAATTATTATATTGGAGTGTAAATTGAATGCTGTTTATTGGCGACTGCCACTGACATCTGGTTGATTGGAAGGAGTGGACATCTGCAATATCTATGCTACAATTATATAGCTTAGTTCTTAGTCCAGGAGTTCTATTCTTTCAATGGATAGGTCTTATGTACATCCTGGAAATACTTGGTATTGAAATAACTTAACTTGACAGGAAGAGTAGGAGAACAGTTATCATATGCTTTAGTCCTAACTTTGCATCAACCATGTTAGTATGGGAATCATATTATCCTCAAGGGCGATAAGTGACATCCATATCTTACGTTGTTCAGTACTTTGTTCAGCAAGTTCTTGCATATTATTAGAGTTATCCTTTATCACAATGGGACATTTCGTCAGGAGTTGGTACCCTATTATATTTCATAAGTTGTTTTGCATACAATGTCAATAAATTCTTTCCCCTTGTGCATCCTCGGAGGTTGTGTTTGAATCTGAATGAAGAGCATCCTATTTCAGTTCATTGAGGGCCACACTTGTTTTAGCACCTCTTGGCATCCCAAAATGAGTTGACCCTCAATGAATCAACAGTGAATGTTCTTTGTTCAATCCTCCACACTACCTCCAAGCATGCACCGCAAACTTACTGAACATGGAAGGCATTTTATGCAAAACAACCAACTTCTGACCAAAAGTCATGTTGAGTTAGAGGATAACTCTATTAGGGTTATCCTGAATTATGACAGTACCTTCAGACCAACCTTATTCTAGTACCAACACCAGTTCTATTTGGTTAGCCTCTGCTTCCTTTATCTCAAATTTGTTCATTGTTGATTATTAATCCAGTTACCTGCCAAAGCGTATTTGTCACACATTGTGACTCACAGTGGTTATATTCTGTTACTTTCTTTTTTTTGTTTTTGTTTTTTCTTCTCAGGTTTCGTTGCAAAATGTCGCTGACCTAGATCCTAATGATCAGACTGCTGTTCTGGAGTACCTGGGGAATGTGGTGAGTGGTGAATGTGTTGGAGCAAAGTTGATAATTTGTGATTGCAAAGTGAGCAGTGTCATGGGAGAAGATGAGATATGATATTTATTCTCACGTCTGGGATATCTTTTTAATAGGGTTGACTGACCTTTGGGTATCTTTACTGTTCCAGGTGCAAGAGCTTATAACAGAAGCTTCAAAGAATGCAAAGGGTGGGTCAGAGCCTGTAATGCCTTTGATCCGAATAAGGGTGAGAGATTTGAGGACTTCTTTGTGTTTGGTCAATTCTGTGTTTGGGACTTAGCTCCCCACCCCGGATTGAAAGCTCCCCATGATTGGAATCTTTTATGGGGAGTATGTGGGAGGTGGAATCATTAATATAATCCTAAATCCATGGCCTTGAGAATTTTTGGAAGGTGTGGAACATGGGACTTGGCTATGCTTTTTTGGTTTCTTATTTCGGGATGGTGTATCTAAAAGCTATTCAATTGCAATCAACTTGAGACTTTGTGGGCAAACTATTCTATACACAAGGATCGCATCTACAGTTGGAAATTCTAAATTCATGAATATGCAATTTTGTGTTCCAATTTTTCTCATTTTGCAAGAATCTGGGGTCGTCCTGTTGCTAGTTTTTATTCCCCCTTATTAGGTCTCTATTGTAAACTTTTGGTTAGTTTTTGGTGCTGCCCAGAGGTGTAAGGGTGGCTTTAGACCTTTAGCTGACATTGAAGATGTGGTTGGATTGAGCTGAAATATTGTGGACGTGTAGTCAATTAACTTTTAAACAGTGCAGTCAAAAGTTTGCAAATTAACTCTAAATTGGACTTCATTAAGGACACAAACGTCAGCAGTGGTCAAGGGGCCACTCAAAATTGATCAAAACGGATTTCAACATTTAGGGGGTAATACTTTTTTAGGTAGGGGTTGATATTGGGATACTTTGAGGGGGTGGCCTTAATGCATAGTGTCTAATAAAGCTTTCTTGTCATGCCAATAGGTTGATTACACTGGCTTCACAACAATCAATCCACAACGATTTGGCCAGAAGTTTGTTGGAAAGGTGGTTGTTTAAAACCCTCTGGTGGTTGCTGTGTCTGATACTTGAAGTTTTATTGGGTGATCAAATCTTTGAAACATTTTATGTGTGCCTTCCTTGCTCTGTATTCCTTTGGAACGTGCCCTCTCATACACTTTCTACTCAGCTTTCAAGACGGGGATGCTGATTTGGCGTACTTGTTATCTTTGCAGGTGGCTAATCCACATGATATTGTGTTATTTACAAAAGCAGCAAAAAAGCGAGCTGCAGCAGATGGTCTCATTCTCTTCCCCACTTGAACCCTACTTAATTTGTACTTAGTCATTAATTTTCCAATTGTGCAGAAGCTATGACTACCAAGGCCTTAATGCAAATCTGGTAACAAGATATTTTGCCATGGTGAAATTTGTATGTCTGATACTGTACATCTGGCTATGTTAGCCATTCAGTGAAAGTTTGTGTTACATTAGAGTTATCCTTCAATTCAATTGGGCCTCTTGTTGGGAGTTGGTCCCATATGATTTTCTATTGGTTGTTTTGCATCCTCAGAGGTAGTGTTGAATTTGAATGAAGAGCAATCTATTTCAGTTCATTGAGGGCCAAAGTTGATTTACCACCTCTTGGCATGCCAAAATGAGTTTGACCCTCAATTAATCAAACAAAGAATGTTCTTTGTCAATCCTCCATACTACCTCCAAGCATGCACCAAAAACTTACCAAACATGGAAGGATTTGCATGCAAATGAATTAACTCCCGACCAAAAGTCATGTTGAATTAGACAATAAATCTATCGTCAAATTGGTTTTCCAAATTCAGTACTTCTGAGTGGGCCAAAGACAAAGAGCTCAGGACTGAAAAAACTTAGAAATCGTGACTTTTGGACATTACACAAAATCTCAGGTCTGCAAGTGGAAGACAGATGTAACCTCTAGACAGATGTACTTTAACAAAGATCTGAAAGAAATAGTAATTTGTGCACATTCTTGTGGCGTTGTAAGGAACTCAAGGTGGGTGAACTGGGCTCATTCTAGGAAAATTTGACGAGGCGGAAATGCTACGGCCAGAAGAATTGAACCAACAGAATATTGAGGCTCTCCTTGCTGAAAGTAATCTGGTTAGTATCCTGACTTTGTATTTATTACTTGGGAGCACATGAAATAGAACTGTTGGAAACTGGCAATCAAGTTTCTTTGGAACTGGTGGAAGGCCTCTGGTTATCCCTGTTCAACCTGTGAACCTAGAGAGAGTTTCCAGAATTTTAGCCAGATTATACCCAGAATGAATCTTGTCTTTGTATGGAATTGTCACTTGGTTACCAACAGTTTTACTAGTCTTTTTGTGGATTTAGTCTTTGTTTTTTCCCCTCCCAAGTCCGGATGTCTCTAGTAATAGTATATATACCAGTGTTGGCCAGTTATACATGTTGTTTCCAGTTATCAACCTGGTTATCACTTTGTTCTGGACTACAGGTATGCGCGGGCCTCAAAATACTAGTAATTGACTATTATTCATATCCACCAAATTTCAAAATTCAAATAGAACATTGTTAGTGATAATCTTTCAGTTGTGGAGATGCAGATTTCAGTAATAGGTACCAAGAGTCAATATGGTGTTTAATGTGATAGTATCAGTTGCATTCTATTAACAGATTCTTTTGGGAAGATATTTTAATTTACTGACTCAAAATTGAATAACACAAGAAAGTAAAGAATGAATTGAGATTGATAACTGAGATTTGTAAACACCAACTATTGGTCTTACAATATATTTATAATCATGATTATGAATTAAATATGTGTCTAACAAAATCCATAACCTGGAGTTATTGATTTCTCCATAATTTTCACGATGTACTACCTTAATTAGTATAGAAACTTGATAACCGACCAACAGGTGTATATACCTCTTTTAATGGGTACTTTAATTAATCACTGGATTCAGAAGAACTTTAGAGGTAATCTGGGAACTTCGGCACTTGCAGCCATATCTATATCTGGATGGTAATGGTGTACTTTTGTGAAACAGAAAATGGAGATTCTTCCAATTTCAGAGCTGGGCTTGGCTCTACACAACTTTGTAAATAAGGATGACAAGGCGGCTTTTCTTTCATGCCTTCAAACGAACTTGGAAGACACACAGGTACTCTCAATATAGCTATGCTGGTACACACTTTCCTCAAGAGTGAATCATGGTCTCTTTTGGTGAACCATGGTAACAATTAAGGTCTATTAAGTTGTTTCCCAGGCTATTGTAGATTCTTTGTTTGAGAAAGGTTTAGGACTTCCTTGAAATGTTTGCAACTATGTGAGGCTTATACACCTCTTCCATGGATGTGGCAAATGACCTAGTTACAGAAACTATATTTGATGGTTGTTTGTTCTAGTGATGTGCCTTTGTTCAATATGTATTACCTTGACTTGTACATAGGAACAGTCCTTATCAAGGCTTAAGCTTGTATAAATATTGAGATGAAAGGTCCATGTGTACGCTTTTCACTGTGCACTATGGAGCATATTTTGTGGTGTACATGTTTTAGATATGGATTTCATTTGAAGTTAACCCCTAACTGTCCGAGAGGCCCTATGTGGGCCTCTCCATGTACAAAAACATTATTTTGAGCGACATACTTCCAATTTTAGCCTATTTGTTGAAAGTGACCCTATCTAGTATTAACTCAATACTTCTAGTGCACTTTTCAAGTTGTTTGAATATCTCAATGCTATTGAAGATATGGGTTCAAACACACCAGCTAGATGCCCTTGGACGCACCTACAAACTTGATCATTGATGTCACAGACGACTAAAGTTTAATTTTTTAATCTTATGTGTCACACATGACATATAAGATAATTCATACAATTATCTTATGCCAATTTTTTGACATAAGATAATGTACTAAATAAAATCTCAAACTCATGTCAGGAATAATGATCTTAAGGCTTGGTGACACTTGTAGAAATTGTGTATTTAGGTTGTACATTGAGCCCCTTGGTTCTGTAACGATTAACCTTGCGGACCTTTGATGAGGGTGCTCCAGAGCAAACTTGTGGAGGAAGCTAGATCTACCAAGTTGCAGGAAGACGATGTTCTTTTGAAAGTGCAGGAGCATATGCAAGTATGTGTCATGCAGACCACGCCTTTTTGATGTCTGGTGATCCTTCTGGCGTGATGTACTTTAAGGATCCAGTGTGGGCGAATTTTTCTTGCCAGTTTTGAAGAATTGATACAACTTTTACACTTACATCGGTTTTTGCTCAGTGAGAAGGTCACGTGGATAGGTGCCATTTATGTTGTGCTTTATGATCTTCACTTGTGTATTCAACTGCTGTTGGGAACTCAGATGCAGCATCTTGGCCTTCTGTGATCACCTACTATCAATGGAAGGAACTTTGTTTTGTTAATCCTCCTTCCCTGGGTTTTAGCTGTATTTGTGCATGTTAAGTAATGACATACTTTCCCTTGGCAGCAACGTGAGAGAGAGTCAATCCCTCGCTTTAAAGAGACTTCATCGTCTTCTTCAGCCTATGAGCAGCTATTGTCATTACAGCCGCACATGTCTCAGGTACACTTTTTCACTAGGTTCACAATTAAATCGATTTTCCTCCCAAAATGTTACTGTGGCCTTTCTCATCCTATTAGAGTTATCATTTAACTCAATGGTTTTCAGCACAAGTTGGTTCCATAAGTTTTCCCACTGGTTGTTTCGCATACAAGATAAATAATCTTTTTTTCACTTGTGGATCATGCGTGGAGGTAGTGTTTGGATTTGAATGAAGAGCAACCTATTTCGGTCCATTACGGACCAAGCTCATTTTAGAACTTTTTGGCATGCCAAAATGAGTTTGACCCTTAGTGAGCCAATATAGTATGTTCTTTCAAACCTCCATATTACCTCCGAGCATGCACGAAAAACTTGCCGAACATGGAAAGTGTTGGATGCAAAACCAAATGTATTTTGGTACTTCCAACCAAAAGTCCCGTTAAGTTAAAACTATTGCCTTTTATTATTCTGTGGAATGGAAAACCTGTTTGTTGTCTTAGATGTAAGGTAGCCAGTTTCAAAAAAGCATTTATTCAGTGTGAACATCTCAATCAAGTACAGGGAGGAGGTAGCAGTGGAAGAGCAACTACTGGTGATGAGCCATTTAGTGACGATGATGCACAAGCACAAAAAGTAGGGAAGACATTAGGAGGTGCAAAACACAAGGCTCCTACCAGTAAGCCAACTGCCGCCGAAAGCTCCCGTGGTCGCGGCAGAGGCAGAGGAAGAGGCAGAGGGTCCCAAGGATCCCTTACTCAGACAACATTGAATGTGGTTTCAACACCACGGCCTCCAAAGAGGTCAAGAATTGATTGACAGCAACCTCAACTTTGTCTTTTGCCTTAGACTGGTCACGGCAGGGTGCATGAAGGGGGTTTTACACACAACCACCATTTTTGGTGGTTGATGTTTTACTTTCTTTGGTGCTATTTTTGAGGGATAAGGAGGGATAAGATGCAACCACTTGAGTAGTTCTGTGTAAACGCCCCTTGAGGCTCATTGGATTCTAGATAGAAGTTCTGAAATTTTCTTTTTGTTTGTTGGGAAAATGGAGGTATACAAAGTGACTGAGAATGTGCTGTACAGGTGGCTAAGTACTTTTGTACATATCAGATTTGCAACTTTGAACGTTTCTAAGGTGGATTGTCTGATTCTGTTGAAGCATCTGGTAGTTCACAATAATCTATCAAATGGTCGATTACTATACATCATTTATGGACTTGCAGAAGATTCCTGTTTTTAAGGTTGATGCTGAAGTTGCCGTTCATTATGCAGAGCTGCAGCTTCACAGATTGTTGTTAGTGACGATTCGGATTCTGAATCTGACAAGGACAGTGAAGAGGAGCCAGAGGAACCCAAGAAAACGGTATTTGTGTGCTCATTGAGAGTTTGAATGGTTTCATTCCACCAGTTTACCTTGTAGATTTTAAAGTTCTCATGTGGGGAGATTTTCAGGGCCATCTTCTACACAATGTTTTTCAATGTGTCAACGTATTTTCCTTGTTGTGGGC
Source organism: Polytrichum commune (assembly GCA_950295325.1). Lineage (NCBI taxonomy): Eukaryota > Viridiplantae > Streptophyta > Polytrichopsida > Polytrichales > Polytrichaceae > Polytrichum > Polytrichum commune. The sequence goes on from OX485809.1 coordinate 352,395, forward strand.
TCTACTTATCATAATAGCATAAGGTAAGCGGGACTTAAATGAACACTTCTAGCTCTGCACTAAATCATATAATACATAGAACACAAGACATGGAATTAGTGCAAGATAATTAGCAAATCCAAATCATGCCCATAGCCATTTCTCTCGTAATTTTCGGAGCCTATATGAATATGCTATTTATTATCAAATGAGGATTCTCTTTCTGATCAAAATATCATATAGGTACCCTACTCCCAATTATGTTGACTGTTGAGCCTAGAATGACTACATTTTGAGCATGTAGTATAAACTTGACTAAACACATATCTTTAGTCTTTCTGGTGTCTATTCTTAGATCCACACTCAACCACATGTCACTCAAATACAGGTGTCCGTTAAAGACAAGTAACCGAGTTAGGCCCGCTTACTTACCGTATTTGCCCCAACTTTACTAAATTATATTTGCAATGTGCAGAAGAGAGCACCCACATCCACATCAAAGCGGGGGAGGCGAGGCTCTGCGGTGACGACGAAACGTGGAGCTGGATCCAGTAGTCGTGGAGCACGGAATACATTCATAGAAGATGACGTTGAAGATGATGATGATAATGATGATGCTGGAGCCCCTAAGAAGGCAGCAGCAGCAGCAACAACTTCTCAGGTATGGGACACAACCCTAGGTGACAGCTGTGTATTATAGAGATGACTCTGATTTTGCCACCCGCATGAATTTTGGTGTTGCTTCATCTTCAAGTTGTCTAATTTTACAGGTCTTTCCAAAATGGACATTGAGAGAAATAGAGGGACCTAGAAGAACACTGCTTCTTTTGAGAGGTGAACACCTTGAATGGACACACAGAATCTGGCCCACACCTAATCTCCCCAACCCTAGGTTCCCACCTAGTTGGTTGGAAGTATTGCGGTTCACCGGGATACTTCCACTAAGGTAGATGGGTCTTAAATGGTTCCGACTAGCTCACTTCTCCTAGAATATGAAACATGCTTTTAGTATGAGATGGTTAGCAAATCCAAATAGAGGCTGTAGCCACTTTTCTCATATTTTTTTGAGCTCTTATGAGTGTTTTATTCAGTATCAAAGTGAAGATTCTCATGCTCATCAAATGGTCATATAGGTCCCTCCAATGATGTTGACTATTGAGCCTAGAATGGTTATCCCAATTTGAGCATATAATTCAATCTCTTTTAAACACGTCTCTTTTGGTATCCTTTCTTGGAGCCACACCAAACCACATATCTCTCAAATATAGGTGTCTGATTAGATAAGTGCCCAAATTAGGCATGCCTGCTTTATGATACTGTAGCAGCAATACCAACTTGCCAGGCATGGGTATAAACCTAGGTGAAAGGATGCGCATTTTAGGCAGCCAAAGAGATGACTCCAATGTTGTGAATTATGGTGTTCATTCATTTACAAGTTAGTCTCATTCTATAGGTAATTCCAAAACGGACATCACTAGAATTAGAGGGACCTTGAAGAATACTGCCTATTCAGAGGTGAACACCTTGAATGGGCACAGACAAGCTGGCCCACACCCCCCACCCCCCTCTAGGGTGAGCCTCTAGGTTACCATGTAGTTGGTAGAACTTATCTGGTTCTTGCAGTATGATTGGGTGGACCATAATGGTCGGATCCACCGGAAATTAGTGCTAGGAAGGTTACAAATTTAAGCACTATTCTGGCCTTAGGCAGCTTAACCTCAGAGTTTCCATGGAATCCAGGTTAAGGCCTTGGGTTTAAACCACCGTAGCCACCACTAACATCTATGTTCCACAATTAAGAAGCCAACCTATGTCCAGTGCCTTGTTTGTTGTGCACTTAGAACTCATTTAGAACTCAGTTGCTGAGGGTGCCCAGAAGAAGAAACTGTACAGTGTAGAAAGTACAGAGTGCTTCCATTTGTCGGTATATGGTAGTGGTACTCCAGTTAGTATTTATCAAAGATATCCTGAGATTATTATTGAAAAGTACCCTGAGAAGTCCTCAAAAGTGTTATCACATCCAGCAATTCTTAAGTGGTAAAAATCTATCTCTGGCCTCATAGGGAATTGAATGTCAACATGCAGTAAAGTGTCTCAAGTTGATTTTCAATGGAAAGAAGAAGTTTTGTCAACTTAAAGTGAGTGTTCAATTTAAGCTAACGAAATACTCACTCAACAATTGCATCACATAACAGCTACTGCAACTACTACTCTGCAGTTTCAGGCAATGAATACATGGATCATAGTTCTCAATACCTGTTTGCAAGTTAACATAAAACATGCTCTGAAGATGGAATGGCATTCACAGGGTTAGCATACTGAAACTAGGTTTTCCTTACTTGAAAGGATCTGATAAAGAATCACTGGCATATGTGCTAAATCTTGTTGGTCATGTGGCAGCGTTACTCGAGCTGGGGATCTCTCCGAGGATGAGCTCAAGTCATCCACCACATGCGGTAATTTTGAGGTCCTTAGCTAACTGGGTCTCAGTCTGTTGAAAAGAAGGCTCTGGTTTAATTAGTTCTATCAGATGCTCCCATGAAGGTCAGCTGCAATGTTTGTGAAGCTTCTCATGCGCTGGCTATGTGAGCTTTTCAGGAGTGAAATTTTACATTTTTGATCACCACTATTACGCACAATGAGGATCGATGACATTTGCTTTGGCGCAACAGATTGCTCCACCTGATGTCCAAAGAATATCTATTGATCCAAGGTGGCTATAGAGATCTCACAGTCAATGTCGTTTCCTCCTTTAAGCCAATTTGGGTTGCTCTTGGTCAAACCTTGGTATATTATCTAATCTGAGTGTGGTTGAAGAATTGGTGTAAAATGCAGGTGTGAAATTTTGAATCTAACCAGTGTAGTAGAAATATCACTAAAAGGTCCCAAATCAAAATGGACACGTGTAAGGATGATAGGTTGGCAAGTTTTGTGAGGGGTCAACCTTTATGTTAAGATGATAGTGGGTGTCAAGCTACACTACAAGGTCTTTTTTCTGATTGAATCTCACATTCTTAATAATAGTAAATTTTGCCAAAGCTTATGTAATTTGTCTCATGAACACTGGGGAATATGGTAGTGGCAATGTTGCATGGATAGTTACTTGGAGTCCATTTGATGAGGGATTATCTTTTCTGAGAATTATGATTTTTTTGAATGTACATTGTATTTTCGTTCTGAACATTCAGGCCTCTATTGTAGCATCAATCCAACTAACTTCCTACTTCTATAATAGAACTTTGTGTGCAAAAGAATATTTCATTCAAGTGAGTGCATTTCTAGATTGAATTTTTTGACAAGTGTACTTACACTTGTTCTACTTTTGCTTCTGCTCTTGTCGTTTGGACAAATAGTATTGATTTTTCAAAGTGTCGAGCTCCTCATTGGTACGTTCAATCTCTATTTTGTATTCTTTTATGTGAATCTGTCGGAAATAATTGACATAACAACATTGCACAACCTTCAACAATAAATCTCAATCTCTATAGTAGTCTAAAGGTTAGGTTTTGGGATGGCACAAAATGGATTGTAATTCTTGTATATTTTGACTCAATCAGTATGTGTTTGTTGGATTCCATCAATATCTCTAAAGACACAAATGTAACAAGATATCAAAAAAACCCTTCACACATTGTATAACAATTTATTTGAATATAGAATAATGACTAACCTGCAGCATGTTCAATTCAGAAGCCATTGCTTTCATTTGCCGAGATTTGTCATTAAGGCTGCGGGCATAAGCAACAACTTGGTCTGCAACTTCTGGTCCTGGTTGACGTGCTAGTATGTTGCGTAATTCAATGTATAATTTTTCTTTTTCTTGTAACAACAAATCTCTTTCAACCACCTGTGATCAGACTATATCAACATAGATGAGAATTCATACCTGAAACTTCATTTTGAACTAGATCTCAATCCACATCAATTTTTATAGATCACAAGGAGACAAGTTGCTTGTCATCATCTTGCCTTTGTTGCTAATTAATTGTCTAGTGTTGGTCAACTTGTTCGAGTTTAATGATTGAAAATTCACAGCCTTTTCTTCAAAAGACTTATCTAGACTTGTTAAACATAGAATATAAAACTCAATGACACATATAATGCTTTTAGTGGGTACTAAATCCCTACTCAAACTCCACACAAATGCTGTACTTCACATTAGAGGTTTAAGGGAATCCAGATCCTCCAAGTGGATTTTCGAGGTGAGAATGAGTTACCGTAGAAGGTGGACGGGGGTGGATGCACATTAGGGATTTCTATATTAAAATTATGGTGCCTAGATCATGGACTTTCTTTAAGATTTTGCAATATAACAAGATAGTGACATCAACTTGGCCTAATGGAGGGAGGAAGTGTAATGCCATCTTTGTCCACACGAAGGAAGGTGATGTTTGTGTCAAGAATGGTACCTCAAAACTCAAGACCTAGCCCAAACTCATGAATCCTTGCCTTTTTGATCCACGACTCAATCTTCCTTGAGTTTTGAGGACTTGACATTGGTTAATAAAACATGATTGGGAGAAGATGCTTGTAATATTCATGGTTCTGACCCTTTTGCCATTTTATGTACATCTTATTCCATTATAAGTTTTCAGAGTCTAAAGTAACTAGTAGAGTACACAAAGTATGTATCTTAAAGGTTTGTGGCCCTATTGTTGACCTTTCCAACTCCGCATATAATTTTGACTCTTGGATTGGATAGGGAAGTGACTCATCAAGTTAGCTAATGACACAAATCATTATTTCAAATTTTAGATAAATTGAAATGCTAAAATCATAGAAGGTCAAAGTGAAGATATCCTTTTCCTTTAAGCGGTCACATAGCCCCTCCTAATGGTGTTAATTATTGAAACTAGTGTAAATATTATATTTTGAGTGCAGAGTGCAATCTCACAAATATAGGTGTGCAACTAATAAATGTGACCATATAAGGTTTACATATGTTATATAATGATGGAGCAGTACAACTGACACCCTACAAGATTGAATACATAAACAAAAAGATAGTTCATGCTTGTTTAACAAAATGAAATTGATGTCAAAGTCCACAATGCCAAACATCCTATGAGATTGGAAGTGGGCTAGAAATACACCAAGGTGAGGTTAAAAAGACTAGTTCCCCAACGTAGCAGTATTGGCCTCCATGAGATAACGACCATTATTAGCCCTATGATCAAGTTGGTAGAAAGACTCGAAATCACCTAGTGCTACATTATATAATAGGGAAGTATGGGCTTTCTTAATGGGCATCATGTATGTGTAAGTTACCTCTTCCGATTTCAAAATAAGCCTCTTCTGTAGAGTTTGAATCTTAAGGATCATCTCATATGCTTGAGGATCCGACCCTTCTAGTTTTCTCCACCGATGCACATTCAAAGGGTTCTCGAGTTCTTCCGAGAGCGCCTTAACCTACGACACGTTACAACACACTTGACCAACTTGAGATGCTTGGAAAGCAATGTGTCCATTAACCCCTAACTGCATAAACCTTTGAATATATGCGTAGAGCTATTGGTTGGATTCGAATATAGACTTGTCAAAGTGCCAACTATATATTTTAACAATACAAATTGAAGTAGTAGGAGAAAATGAAATGGGTGCGAACAATCTTGAAGTAGTGTAAATTGAACCAATATTACATAAGTTCACAAAGTGACGCAGTAGTACAAATTGCAATTTAAAGTATACGATAACTTTAAGTGCCGACTATCGCTTGAAGTAGTGTATAAACTAAATGAATATCTCAAAGATGTTCATTTTAACTAGTAGTTAAAATTTACATTTTTGTGAACTAGGAGATGGTGTGAAACGTGCGTGGTGTTAGGTATCTCTTCCTTGGTGATGTGCAATATATACTGACCTTTGTTTTCTCTTGATTTAGTTCTTTGTTGATGTTTTGTATCTCCCTCTTCAAGACATTGATGTTCTTGCAATTGAATTCAAGAATGGCGTGGTCACGATTTAGGTTTTGGAGTTTTATTTTGAGGATGCGAATCTCGTTCACCCGGTCTTTGTATTGGGCATTTCCCTTGATGAGTGTGGATGTTTGGATCCTTACTTTCTCCATAATGAGTGCTGCCTCTTGCGTTTTGCGGATCAACTACATGTCATACATTAATTAAAACATTAGACTAGATGTGGAAAATTAAAACCAATTATGAATAGTTAGAATTCAGGGTTTTCATATTGGATAGGATGGTCGACTCTGTTGTTAATTGTCATGTCTGTTTTGATGGGATGGCTATCATCAATGACATGTCATGGACAAAACAAACCAACATGATCTAAAATTTTGTTGACCAATAAGGTCAACTGATTGATTACACTGACCCAATGACTGGGAATATCTACTCTATTTCAATGGTTGGACAATTAACCGGTTAAATTCATTGGCCATATTTTTTATAAAAGTTTTCATGGATGAGTTGACCATGATGCCTATTGGGTACTTACAACAATGTGACTGGTTAGTATTTTTTTTCTCCTATAGAAGGATTTTTCTTAAACCCCCCCCCCCCCCGCCTTTTCCTCCTTTCCTTTTTAGGGTGATGTGATGTAACAACCTATCACATGACAATTCTCCTAGCCATATAAATATTTCAGTGTGAAATATGATATGTCCTCATAGTAAGTGTCAATGTGCACTTCATTTGATATACATAACACTCTTCTACTGTATAGACCTTTAGAGTAGACTAGCCTCTAGCTTCCCAACCCACTATTCAATTTGTTCTTTGAAGATAGCAAATTGTCCTAATTAAATCGTGAAGTATCAATTTCAAACTGAAGATCTAGATTTTAACATGTTTGTTCTTGAATCTCCACAAGGATTATTTTGTCTAATGGGTGAGTGCTACAACAATTCAAGAACATGCTATATGCACTCACAACATATGACTAATGCCTTGTGGTGGTATTATGAAGCAACGATAAAATTAGTGTAAGTTTTGGTATTAGCAACATGATGGCATAAACAAAGAAAGACGCACATTTTTCTCACATAAGTAATTTGCTATATATTCACAATAAGTATTTGTAGGGTATTTCGCAATGACGAACATAGGGGTGATTGTAACATGATTCATTCTCTCCACAACGAATACCAGGATTAGGGTCTAGATTTCTACAAAGAAAAGTAGAATGTTTATTATTATTATGAAGAATCACCATCAAGATTACATGAACTATAATTATAGGAGGTGTGTGCAAATTGGATTTACTTGTGTGCCTAGCACATCTTTATCACTTTTCAAGGTCTCCACTTCTTTTTTAAGCTTTGCCATTTCCTCGTGGTCTTCACTTATGATGTGATTTAATCCTTCAATTTGATTTACATGTTCTGAATTTGCGGCCTCCACAATCTTCAACTTTGCAACAACCTTACTCAACTCTCCTTTCAAGCCTTCTCTTTCTTTCTCAACCTGTACAACTCATTCACAATTACAAAATGATAACTCAACAAACAACACATGTTATAATAACATATATTTACACACATTTATTTTGTCAAATTCACCTATGCGAGTTATAGTTAAATGCCTACAAAGCACACTTGTCAATAACCTATTTTTCATGTTTTTTGGTTACGAAAAGTGTTTGCCAACATGTGATTTGACCATATGACGCTTGAGGGTGGCATTGGGTGGAGTTAAATTAAACTTGTTAAATTAACTCTCTTGTTGAGACCTACATGGACACATTTATTTTCATTTATGTTTGTCTCATATCCATGAATCTAGATATCTATCCAATACCAAACACAATGGAAGGAAATAAGTAAACTTTCAATGTCTTGAATACTAAGATTGAAGACATAAAACAAAACATGGGAGAAGAAATTCTAGAGCTCAAAGTATTCATAACTTAGGGGATACAAAGTTGGAAACCAACTTGGTCCGAGTTTTTGTTCGTGAATGTGCCCGTGTGTAATCAAGCCTAGAGAGCCCATTGCCAAAAGTTGAATATCCTTAAGTATGTTGAGGGCGTAGTTATATAGAACTTCACCTGCACATACCCACAAACAAAAACCATCAACAACCTCCTCACCTCATTGACAATCATCAAAGGTGATATGAGAGATTCCAAAAATATTTGGAAACTTTGAGAATCATGAAGACATGAAAGTATACATGACCGTAATTAGCCTAAGCCTTACAATGATGTCAAAATTGCAAAATGGGAATTTCAGTTCATATACATGGCCCTTGAGGCAAAGGCTCGTTAAACATTAAAAACATAACACCTACAAAATGGGAGTTTAAAAGTACATAACTTCTTGAGTTTGTGCCTTTAATTATCTCAATTTTGTTCCATTGTTCCGTGCACATCTAGTATTAAATGATCTTTAATCACTTCCTTTTCTCCTTTATTCTTTATAGTTTTTTTTAGCCCTTGAAATAAGTATATCATATAGCTTATTTGTAAATATTAGTGCTATTCATCAAGCCTATGGTTTGATGATGGTCAAGGCTTGTGGTTGTCACCAAAGTGACCTAAACTTAATTCCATGTGCCATCTGATATTACGACATGTAATCTACCCAATTATGATGAGAGTCTTCAAGTAAACTAGAGAATAGATAGTCATATACGTGGGACTAGAAGCTTGCCTTTAGAAGAAAGTTGGGGTACAATTGATCTTAAATCGGTAATGAACACGTCTCTATTGAAAGGTAATATTTGGTTCTTCACTTGGTTAGCAATGGACAAACATACATAAATCACGTCAACCCTCGAAGATTGGAGTTTCTCTCAAACTTATTGTTACTTCCTAGTGCAAAGATAAGATTGTCAATGACATTTTATGTGGGATTTAAGAAACAAAAGAAGGGCATTGTTTTAGGTGGATGAGTCTCATCCCGTCCTTGAGTACATAGTTTCTAAGCACTTATCCTAGGTCCACTAAAACATGGTTCAAGATGCAAGGGTTGTGAATCGTGAGATGTAATTTGTCGTGAGGTCACCACACTTTGAGTCATATCATGTTGGCAAACACTTTGGTCTACCCCTTCTCAAGGATCCTTCGAGCTCACTTGGCAATATCATGTAGAAGACTTGTTTTGGTCATCATGAAAACCTCTTACAATATACTTCTTCATTCTTTGAGATATGTTTCTACAAGCATGAATTAAGCATTTTCTCATATTTCACAACATAAAGGTCCGGTCTAGAAGCTTCCTTACCTTGAGGAAGTCAAAATGCTCTTTCATAAGAGCAACATCTTTTGAATTTAAGTCTTCCTTTAGTTGCTCCACCGAATGGTTCATCAGCTTGAACTTGCGATTCATCTCATTGATTTGGTCTTGAGCTGCCACCAAATTTTTACTATAGAAGTTTCGTTCGGTGCGAACTGTTTCTGTAAGATTTTGTTGTTGCTTGAGAATGTTGTCAAATCCTTCAATCTTCTTTTCCAAGTGTAGTATTTGGATCTCGTTGTTCTTTATGACATCTTGACTCTGTTAAACAAATCACAAAGTCCATCACAATTTAACATTACTTTGGAGACTCCATTTGTTATTAGATTGTTGCATAATACCACACATGGACCTTTGTATTATTGTAGGGTTTCGGGTTTAGTATTTAGGTTCATAGCCCTTAACGCCTAAACCCTAAACCCTTCACTCATAATTGGGTTCTTCGTGTTAATTATTATGCATGACCAGTGTGAGGAAAATTTCTTGTGTGAAAATTTCAAAAGGAATTCAACCAAGACTTCTGTGCACATTTTGCAATGTATTTTTCAAATGAGAATTCTTATTCACTAATCCACATCTTAAACCTATTTACAATGTATCTGGTGCATGATAAGTTTCATTCACATGCTAAATATTTTAGAATTTCAAGCATCACATCATAATAATCCAGACTTATTTATCTAAAACGAGAAGACATGTGTACTCTGCTTTAAAAGTTCAGAACATTTAAAAGTTGTGATAGTGGCAAGACATTAAAGTTATCCTTGAAGTCCTTCTAAGAGGGGCGAAACCGAGGGTTTTATTCTCCTTTCACAAAACTTCCTATGGAGAGCTCGCTTAGTTCATTGTGTATCGGAGCCTATTTGAAAGTTGGGTGAAAGTTTCGGGACCTCCTCTTTTGGTTTCTCAAACTTTGAGAGAATTTTAAATTTTAAAATAAGGTATGTGCATGGAACCCACTGTCCATTGCATAGTTGATGAGAATCAGCCTATGCAAGGCTAACTTGACCCACCATCTCAATAAGACAAGCTAGAAAGCCAATGTTTAATAGCCCGACACCACGCTCTGTGTATGGTAATTTAAGCATGAAGGAAACTTGGGTGAGTTTGTGTTGATTCTCATGAACTCAAGGTTTCGGACTAAATCCATGGTTTCATCTGCTTTACTTGACAAATAACTCCATCGTGCACCGAGTTAAGGCTGAAGCTTGGAACTGCAGCTCACTCATGCCAACTTCACTCTATTCGTGACCATACTTTAGAAAAAGATTGTGAGCTCCCATGTTGGGGAAGGGAAGAGCTTGATCTTACATTCATGTATTTTGAGACAGCAGCCGCGGCATCTGCTGCAACCTTGGAGATGTGTTTCTCCAGACTCTGAATGTCCTTGGCTTGCTTGTCAGAGGCTCTTTTGAAGAGGGTGAGCTCCTGGTCAAGGTTCTTGATTGCTAGTTTCCCAACTTTCACTTCATCCACTTGCTTCTTGATTTCTTTCTCTGCCTGTGAGAATTTTCATCACCACCATAGAGTCAGAGTCAGAAGAACAACAACAACAACTCCGGTCTCTTAACAAGGCCGGAGCGAATATTAGCAAAGTGTAAGTTCATAAGACATCCGTGGCCAGGTCCTAGTGTCATTAGATCAAAACTACATCACCCTTTGCAGAGAGTAGACATTATATAAGTAGCTAGTAATTTGAAATGAGAAGCAATAGCATGTGACTGTAGATAGTTGAATTTGGCTGTTAAATACTTCATCGCCATCACAGAGTCCATAGAGTCATGCTCCATAAGAGTACTCAACAGTAGGTTTTTGCAGGGGCATAATGTCCTTTTTATGTCCACGGACCACCCTCACAAAATGAACAATTCCTAACATGAGTGTTATTATGTCTCGGGGGGTTCACTCCCCCTTATATTTTGCATACACGTGCGTTCGGGACCTATTTATTAGGGGGCTATTTACCTTGCATAAAAGATTATAAGGTATGGTATTTTTCAAAATAAAGGTGTGATGGTATTTTACATGTGATGGTATTTTACATGTAATCCTTTTTCACTATTTAAAAACCCCCTATATTATACGTAAGTTTTTCACAAAATTTATCTACAATGAATATATTAGACCCTATTTTTTATCACACGTTGTTCTACGATTTTTCGCTAGTGAACCCCCCGAGTATTATGTGAGGAAACATTGATAGTTGAACTGGATTGGTGATTATGTTGCCGAATTATGACTAAATGAAAACATGTCAGCTAGTTTGCCCCCCCTACCGCGTGGGGTTGGGCACCTGAGTGACATGTGACCGTTGTAATCTCCGGTCAATGTTCATGGCCACCTACTAAGCCTACATAAAGCCTTCCCCTATCAGGAAAGGGAAAACCTCACCGTATAGCTTCTGTAATGTTTTTTCTACATAAGATATGCGGGTGTTCTTTGGTTACTATTTCTTGTTCTCCAACTTCTATTGACCATGTCTATAAATTTGTATTGCATTATTGATCTACAATGAGGGTTGAAATGTCAACAAGAATCGAGTTGAAAATTTGACCTCCCTTGATTTAGTTTGGGTTCTCGGAAGTGCACTTGTGTGTTGATGACTTAAACGAACACATAGCCTCGCCCTCTATATTGTAACAAATATTGATTGTAGAGTAGTTGATCAAATTTGAAAATGTAGTCGATTTCTTTTAAACATGTGTATTCATGGTGTGTTTATGATGTCTATTCTTAGATCCACACCTTACCACACACTGTTCAAGTATAGATGTCCAATTAAGAAAAGTCACCGAATAACACCTGCATACCTTTGATAGATTTATGGATACCGAAGAGTGCTTCATACTTTCAAATTTTAATTAACAAATTCTTGAAGTTTTGCCACATGGCAGTTTCACATGACTGCTGGAAACCTACTCGAACTCCACATCAAATTAATAGTTCATCAAACTAGGAAGTGTCTTACAATATAGTCCTTAGGTTTGGGCTAAGTCTTCTAACTTGGTATGTGCCACCGTCCTTGTGGGCACTCCCATCTCCAGATGACATTCAAATATAAGTCTCCAACTAAGAAAGTAACTCAATAAGACGTTCATACACTACAGGTAAATGTGTCTTGGGCAATTGTCTTACATCACTGGAAAATCATAAATTTGTAAATCTACCATGGTGATAATTTCACATATTTCTCTCATCGGTGCAAGATGACTGCCTAGAGTTCATGTGTTGGTAGCAATACCTTAGATTTATCAATACTGGGGAGTGCTTCATACCTCATGAAACTGGAGAGAGGGGATTGTCATATACCAATATACCTCTCATTTATCCAACATCACTATATTCGGTAATCGGAGACTTTTTCACGATTTTGAAACTACTTAAGGACACGGTTTTCAAATAAAGAACAAGGAAAACAAAAATATATGTATATATGTATATATATATATATATGTATATATATATATATATAGATATGTATTCAATGTGACTTAATAAAGTGATACGTGTGGTCGGCACTAACCAATTTGTCACAAATACATGTCATCACAATAAGAAATTGGACCACATCTTCAATCATTTGCATTCATTTTGAGACTTTCCAAAGTCTCCGATTAACGAATATAGTGAACATAAATGCATTGCAATAAACTATAGTATGCAGCCCAGATATTACTCTTTTCAACTAATTTGACATTGAAATTAGCTTCAAAAATCCTAATTAGTCCAATGGAAGTCATTTGAGATGAATCGACGACAAATCTATAGGAGGTCAAATTTTTATGTTGGATGGATGAGAGGTACTCTCGTATACAATAATTCCCTCTCCCCTAAAACTTCACCCTTGCATGCACTCTAACCACATGAACTTATGCCTTGTGTAACACCAAAAGTGATTGCAAATTGTGGGAGCTCATAAAAAGCATGAAGATTAACCATTTGTATCCAAAGGTGATAAGCAGAACCCCCCTTTTGAGATGCGCTTTCTACTAATGGACGGGGAGATTTTTGAACATAATCGATCAAAATCCTAGTTCGTTTTCTTTCCAAGTCCAACCGGTCACATGTTGTGATCTTCCGGTCTCTCTTCAATAACTTGAGGCATATTCCCTAGATTCCTCTAATATGATGGGTGATTCTCCTGAAGTCTTGAACTTCAACCCGGTTATTGCTCAAACTCAACCGGTTTATCTGTAACTAGCGGCCGGTTCTCCACGTTCATTGATCCAAAACACAAATTATACAAAACCTTATAGTGCTATCATCGATCGTACCTGCGTTTTGGCTTTGAGGATGAAGTCCTTGTCACGAGCAATCTCCTCCACCCGCCGTCGTTGTTGCTCCACTAATTTCTGCTGCTCTTCGATCTCTCTCTCCAACTTCATCTTTTGTTCGCTCAAATGGTTCCTCTCCTTCTCCACATCCTCCTTCGCAAACTCGGCCGCCTTGATTTTGCCCAATGCAACCTCACGCAACTACAAAGTAGCAACCAAGGGTCCATAAGAAAGAAAGAAAAAATGTAGATCTCCGGGTGCATGGTTTTCTAGGTTTTGTGTTAAGTTTTCGTTATTTGAAGTTCCGAACCATTCTAGCAACTCGCATTCTCATTATGATGGATCATGTCGGGTAATTTTAGCGTATCAATTTAGATAATATAATATGTATCACGTGGAAAAGCCATTGTCAAGGTGATGCATGGATGGTTTCTTGTTTAGACACGAGCGGTATTTTTCTTTTCTTTATGTACGAGTACCAAATTTATTTATTGAAAAAAGAAAACAAATACAAAAAAGAAACCTTCGACTCATGCAAGACAGTTTTAGGGTAGATGGACGTACTTTATTGACGCGTATCACTTCTTGCTTTTGATTCTCTATATCATCCTCTCTCATCTTCAACTCCACTTGTTTTTGGCTATTCTCTGCAAGTAACTGTGCGTTATTGCTCACTTGCTCTTCCAAATCTGCATTTAACTTTTCCATCTGCAATCGAGTCGAAGTTTCCACAATCGAATGGTTAGAATTTGTTGAAAGTTGTATTGTAAGCTTACACACGATCAAAGCAAGGGTGGAAATAAATGACCACTCCGTAAGGAAATGCATATCTTGGAACCAAAGTAGGATGTTGAAAGTCAATTAAATAACATTTGTACCCAATAATCTCATAATTTTACGAGATGTTGATAGAAAAGGCATGTGTTTTTTTATAAATAATTTTAAAGAGGTGCCAAAGAATATGCCTATATGGTAGTGGCACATATAGGAAGCACATAGAGTGACTCCTCCCAAGTACAAACTCAATACATGCTATCCTAGATCATGTGTAATTCTTGAAATTATTACTATTGAAGACCACTTTGGATGAAGGCCCTAGCCCAAGAAAATCATGATGAAAAAGCCATCATGTGCACCATTTGTAATGAAACAATATTTCCATGAAGGGTGAACTCAGTGGTAAAGAACCAAGATTTCGTGAGTGAGTATATTTGACCCCTTATTTATTATTGATTTGCAAACACATGAAAAAATGATTGTGCATGTTAAACCTTGTGCAAATTCTATGTGGTAGAAAAGTGAAACTATCATGTGTTGTCATTACTTTGTTTTCCATACATCTTCAAAGGGGAAAATGAGACATTTTAAATCAACTTTTAAGCAAATTAGTTGATTGATTTTTTTTGTTTGTTTTGGTCCAATGAAAGAATTGCAAGTAATGATATACAATCAAAAACAATTACCCTAAAATCGATCATGATAAATGTAAATAAGGGGAGTAGTAGCATTAATTCCCACTCACGTCATTTTGAATCTCTACATTGACTGCACCCCCAGGAGAACACTGGGACTAAACCCATAAACTTAGGTTTGACTTCACAGTGGTGAGTTATTTTCAAGTCAAGCCCAAGAATCTCCTGCAAATTTGGGTGGCACTTTGGCTACCAACTAGGATGTTGGTTTTCAATCACCTTGAAATTCATCTAAAGTGAAATTGGACCATAATTACAAACCTTATATGGTTATTTGCATGGATGACAAATATGATATTTCTTATGCAAAAAGACAAGTTCATAGCACTTGTGAGGGGGTTTCAATAAGGTCTTCGTAGAAGCCAAATTCAATGTGTTGTTATGTGTAGAAGTGAAAGTTACCCCACCCGCATATTTGTCAACTGAAGCTCTTTTCCGGATCTTTCGGCAAAATTCTTCGCTTCTTTCACGGTCTCACTTAGTTGGGTTATTTGTTCTTGCCCGGCTTTAATTTGGCCTACTTGGGTCTTGATCTCCGTGTCTCGTGCACTCAGCTCCATTTTTAGATTTCGCAATTCCCGTTCAATGCGTTCTTTCTTCTTCACCTCTCTGCTCCACCATGTGGCCTCATGTTGCATCAAGTTCCTCAACAATAGAGTCATATGTAAAGTCCCTCAAAGAGGGACGAAACCGCGGGTTTGATCCTTCCTTTGAGAGAACTTTCTATTAAGGGCTCGTTAGCTCATTCTGTATCGGACCCTGTTTTGGAATTTTTGGGACCTGCTCTTTCCACCTCTCAAGCTTTGAAACCATTTTAGGATCTAAAAGAGGGTATGCGCATGGGACCACTGTCCTAAATCCCGAATTACCCTATACAAGACTACCTTGGCTTACCCATCCTAACAGGACAACCTAGGAAGTCGGTTTTTAATAGCCCGACAACTGACCCTCTTTGTGCGTGGCAATTCAAGCATCAACAAAACTTAGGTGACTTTGTGTTAAGTCTCATAAACCCAAGGTTTGGGACTAAATCCATGGGTTCATCTGCATGGCTTTACATATAATTCTAATATATAGGAAATTTTTGATTGAAATTCTCTCACCTCAAATTCATGCTAACAACTTTGCCATATCCATGTATAGAGAATAACTCGGCTTTCGTCCTAAACACTAAACCCTGACTTCTAACTACCCATAATTGTGAGGCCTAATGGATATAACTATGTGATATCTATGAGCTTGGCAATCATGGAGATTGATATCTTGGATTTAGGGCAAGGGAGTGAAAAGTTATTGCAGAATGGTTCTTGCATTGGGTTATTCCAAACAATCTTTTCAAAAAAAATATATATATATCACATGTTGTAGTCTTATATTGCCCCAATTACTTGATTCTAAAGACGAACGACGATACATTATCATGTGGGAAGAGACCTGGAGGTGGCCTCTAAAATGGGCCAAAATTTAAAAACCAAGGAGAATCAACTACATATGATGTTAGTAACTTGCTCTTCAAGTGAAGTCTAATTGCAAGTAATTATTGATATAAAGAGACCTCTTAAATGAGCCTAAGTTTGGTCTTGGTCGGATAACCAACCAAAATCGACCACATGTGCAAGATGAAACTAGAGCATAGCACTCTTATGACTAGCGACTTGTTTTATTAGTTGTCCCAACTTGCAAGCCATCACACTAAGGGTGGCTTATGGCTCACTGCTTTGTGTGTGTGTTTTATTTATTTACTTATTTACTTATTTACTTATTTTTTAAAATAAATTTATTTGTAAAGTCTTTTCTTGCAGTGAACTTTCTTCATTCATGCAATACTTCTAGAATAAAAATGAATCACTCATGATTTGAGGGGTATTTAAACATTTAGCGATCCCAACCTTTCACATTCGGAACGTTTGGATGCAAGCACATCCTTCACGGCACTCAATTCGCGGTCGGCTTCTGTTTGTTTGAGGATTGCCTCTTTGGTCTTCTCTTGCCAGTCTTCCACATCCCTTTTCAAGTTCTCAATGAATGTTTTTTGAACTTCAATTTGTCGGTTTGCCTTTTCGATGAACTTCACCATAGTTTGCATCTACAACAACAACCACAAAAGCAAATGTTGGTGCCTTCTAATTTATCGTTATCAAATGTGAACAAGGATCCATGAAGTTTGACGACATCTAGATTCTAGAGTAATTACACATTGTCATTACAAATCAGTGATTCATTTGACCAGTTCATCACATTTTGCATCTACAACTTTCACTATATTCGTTAATTTGGGACTTCTTTGGCATTTTGAGACAGTTACAAATATAAGAATATGGATAAAATCACACAGATATTGGAGTATGTTGTAAGATGCAAATACTTTGAAGCGAGTGTTCATATCAAGATGGTTTAGGTAGGATGACCCAAACATTAGACCATGTTGTTGTGATCCATATATTAATTTGAGACAAGAGAAAGTCTCAAATTAACGAATATAGTGATAACAACCACAAACCAATGTCGGCGCCTTCAATTATCGTTGTCAAATGTGGAGTCATGTTTGATGACATCTAGATTCTACATAAATTACAAATTGTCATTACAAATTGTCATTACAAATTGTGATTTGATTTCAGCCTCATAACAGAAGTTGTTCTTAAGCACTTCTACTTTTGAGTGTGTCATTTCTAGATGGGGAGCAATTTTGGTGGCTATATTTTCTGGTTACATGAAAGTAATCATCAAGACCGATAAGTGAGAAACATAAGTTTGTAGACAGAATTTGGAATCCATATTAAATGTGGTATATGAGCACTTTCCAATGTTATTTGCCATCAACTAACCCAGTGGATTTTCATCCTACAAGAATAAGGTAACGCTCAAGAACCGGTAGATTCATTTAGTAAGCATGTGAACGTCGTGCCCATCCAATTATGTTTATTAATCTCCAATCTCAAATAATGAATACCATTCTTGATCTATAGTGCATTCACTTTAGGATTTCTATCACTCAAGTGAGTTGAAGGTGAACATGTTGGAAACCCCTTCTAACTTTGTACGGTAGTTTTTGTTTTAAAAGCAGATTTGGCCTTAGAATTAGCCTAAGCCTAAGCCCTTGCGTAATTGATTACACTAATGATCAACAATTTCATCATTAGTGTCACCTCATGACACTTTGTGTTCATGCGTGTTTACTAATATCCTATTATGAGTATGTTCAATAATTCTATGAGGAGTATGCCTATGTTACACATTGGTCTACAAGTTGACTAAAGTGTGACTAAAGTATACACAAATGGCACTTGGCATTAGTATGCTCAAGAATAATAAATTGCATAATAAATTATAAACACATGACACTTGCCATTAGTATTCTGAATGAAACCTCCCCCTTGGATACTAAAACAAAAAACTATCATCTCAAGTATGCCAACGTACTATGCTAAATGTCATCAATGTAAATAATCTTCCAACTCAAAAAAATTACTTACATTGACAAATAATATCATATTGACAATTAACGGACATGACACTTTGAGACCTCTGGGCATCTGGTTTAAGCCCTTTGTAAAGAGTGTATGTGACACTAAATACCATAAACGGTGTAATAAAATTGAAGTGAGATGAATCAGCCACAAACCTACAGGGGTTAGGGTTTTACGGGACCGGTTTATACACAAGTGGCACGAATGCTAAGCCCTTGCATTCCACCTGAGTTATATTTGAGTCTAAAATTGGTTGGGAAGTATAGAACATACTTGTGCCACAGACCCTTCTCCTTCTGGTATTTCTGGGGCTGGTTTACTTGTAACATCTGCCGCAGCTTCTAATTTCATAGCCCTACATCCAAACATGAAATCTTTCTAGTTTCATCGACTCGATCGATTGCTAGATAGATAGATAGATAGAGGTTTTATTGACTAGATAGATCGATCGATTGATAGATGGATAGATAGAAGTTTCATTGCCTTTCGATTTGTTATACAAAGAAACCCACTCGTAACCATCACGGCCACAGTAAGAGGAGCCATATACGAACATTCCATTACAAACCTCAAGAACTTCCACATCTCCAAACCAATTATCAAGTACCTTATGAAATTCCAACATCAAAATCCCATAGAATACCTTACATACTTATTACTAAACAACGAAAACTAGATCACCAACATGCACCAGTGACACCAACACCATAGAACCCCAGGGTGGCAACTCAAACAAATAATTACAGGGGGCTCGTCCTAAAATTTCACAAAGGCATATATTATGTACACATAATCATACATATAATCTAGATTATGTACACATAATCGTACATATAATCTAGATTATGTACACGTAATAATACATATAATCTAGATTATGTTTCAAATTATTTGGATTCAAGAGTTTCAAAAGAGAAGTGGGAGAGAAGCCACCAAGAGAAGTTGGGAGGAGAGTTAGGGTTAGGACTTAAAAACCAAAATAATCTAGATTATCGTCAATTTTTTTGTAGATTATCTAAATTATAATTAGGTCTCATGAAGACCAAATTATGGACGTGCCCCCCCTGTCCAAGAGAAAGTCCAAGTTAGTTTCAAATTATTGATGTGTTATAATACATAGACATCTTCAAATCAAAAAATTATTATGTATTATGGACGGTCTCAATGTGCACTACATCACTCCATTCTAAGTTCCGTAAAATTATTCTTTGGTATGAATGTACAAGAATAATATGGATGGATAATCTGTTACAAATTATTATGCACTAGTTGCCACCCCGGCCATAGAACCATCCTTTACCTTGCATCGTGGATGATCATGATCAGCTGAAGGACAATGGGCTCACATTCATGCCGGTGCATGAACACTGGTGTTCAGTTTTCTTTTCTTATGCAAAGAGGTTCCAACACATTACCGTAGGATGACTGTCCATTTAATATGTTGGTGATCATACTTGACAAACTCCTTCTTCGCAATACCTGACGACACATTGTCCTTCAATAAGTCGCATCAAACCACAGCATTTCATTGTAATTTGTACCCAAGCAAGCTGCTCATTTTGGGCACTGAACTTGTCCCTTCACTGTCTGCCATCCTTTGCGTTTCCAAAGTCTTCATAGTATGTGGGGGCTCTCACTCTGAATGAATGGCGAGAAGCGGCTGCTAGTTGCAGATGAACCGGACCGATTGAAGTTCAAGACTTCAGGAGATTTACCCACCATTTTAGAAGAACTTGGAGAATATTCCTGAGATTGATAATGAAAATCCGAAAGGTGTCAACATGTAACCAGCTGTTGGACTTGGAAACACTGGGATCACGACCGATTATGCTGAACAATCTTCCCGGACACTGCTCATGCATCACCGTAGAGTATTTCATGATGGAGAAATGGAACTCATAGTTTGTTGAAGATTTAAGAGCTTTGGCGAAGGCTTACTGAATTTCGGCCTTTGCTTTGGCCTCCTCTGCTTGCGCCGCATCCACCATCCTCCAAGCCCTCTCAATTTCCGCCTTCAAAGACGCAATTGCTTTTGCATCATCCTCGTTCATTTTCACGGAAGTTGATACTTTCTTTGCATTCCTCTGGACCTCCCCATTTAGCTCCCGACATTTCTTGATGAGCCTTTTCTCGCTTTCTGTTACAGGCATCAAATTTGACACCATGCATTCACCCGTAAAAAACCAACGGGATCGATACACTCTAGGCCGTCGAGTCACGTCACGAATTCTAAGAATCGTATAATGTTTTGTATTAACAGGCTAGAAACTAGATTTTTTTTTACAATATCATGTGTCAAGGAGAAATTGAAACATATTTTTACATGTGATAGTAATGACCAAAATGTTAAGTATGTAATAAGTTGCATCCAAGAGCATCCATGTACAATATTTGAACCCATGTAATATAATATTTGAACAATGTGATGAACTTGCCATGCGATTTCTTGAGTGCACGATGGAGTTTCTCGTACTCCTCTCGAAATCTGTCGAGGCTCCGATCGCCTTCTAATTGTGTCAAGACCTGCCACGATTCCCACCGTCCCCAACTTTTGTTGCTTAGAATCCAACAATAATTCCTCAAGTTTGTTCAATATTGAAGACTTCCATACCGGTTGCATGTTCCATTTGAAACCTAAATTATATGGTCTCTTTCTATTTTGACCTTTGAAAATCACATTACAGGTGGATGCCATCATAGTCACAATTACAAGCTGTAGCTAACAAATTATCACAATTGAATTTGACCCATGATTAAAAGACATTGGCCCATGCCGTGGTTTGCTTCTCTAAGCTTATAACTTCACATTCAGCTTAAATTTGAAAGCATATTTGACATATGTGCCAATAGATGTTGGAATTGTACCCTTGAGATTGGAGGACCCACACAATATGAACAAACCACCTCATCTTTTAATCAATATGTTATGCAAGTTGTTTATTGACTTACCTCTTGGAAGTCTCGCTCAAGTGTGTCAAACATTCTCGACTCCATGGTCGGTCTCACGGCTTCCGCCATTTCCTTCTCGGATTCCGCCATCTTTGAAACTTTTATCAAGCACTCAGTTTCATCCAGACACAAACACACACAAAACACACATTTAGAGTGAAATTTGACAACATTGGGTATTGCAATTTTTGTGCCAACACACAATTGCAAATTTTTAAAAAGGTTCAAAATATTTGAGATATATTGATTGGTGTCAAGGTTGAGGGCGTGATCTCCGTGCTCAACATGATAAGAGCAATCCCATTGGACCCAAAGTTGCTCACTGTTCTATCGATTATGTGAAAAGCTTGGACATGCAAATATGAGTACATGTACCCTACAAAAAATTTATAATCTTGTAGAAATCTCGGGCACAAGAGATCCAACCTTGTTTTGGATGGATTTAAATCCTCGAGTCTTTCATTTACAATCCTTCATACGAGATTTGTCCTTGTATTTTACTATTTTTTCACCGCATCCAATCTAAAAACATAAGAGTAATATCAAGCACAACTTTGAACCAAAAGATCAACAAAATACCTAAATTGAGAGCAACCGTTTAACACAATGAGACAACTTAACATAATTAGGGTTTTATAAATGCCATATTCTTCAACAAGAATTACAATATTGAATTTATATGCTAAATTCTCATGGATAGGATTCAACATTATCGTGGTGATGCTTGCTACAAACATGATGATTGATTTCACACCCGCAAAGTCAAGTTATTATTAATAAGGACAATCTACACGGTGGACATCATAATTGTTTTTCCAAATTTACACAAGTCAACACCTTTTTGTAGCATGTTTCTTGTTTCTACAATGAAAATGTTAAAGCATGCATTAATATGTTGAGTTTCATAGAACATATGAAAGACACCACAAATTTGGAAGGCAAACTACATTGAACCAAGGCTTGCATTAACACATCTAATGACACCACTAGAGAGAGAAGGGATGAGAAGAGAAAAGAGCATTGACGTCTGCATGATTGGTTGAGGGTTTATTACCTTCAACACAAGACGATTCTCTTTGACAAATTAGATTTTCATTCATGTTGTATGTGACTTTGCCTTGCTTCTTCGTAATTGCTTCTTCATGTTTTGATTTGACATCCCTATTGAACGAGACATTTTAGAATAATAGTCTAAATGTTGACTCATGATGACTTGCTCAACAAAGCAAGTATGAATGAAGAGTGTCTTTGTCCACATGCTACTATACTCTAAGAAACTTTCTCAAATTGCTCCAAGTGTTGTCTTGACAAAAATCAATAAGTACAATAAACATCTAATTTACAGCGGCCCACGTTAAATTTCCATATCGACATACATTAATTATCTTTCAATCATTGGGTGGCAACTAGAGAGGGCGTCACGTGACACTTGGTGCTACATTGCTTTGTCTAATTACTGTGGTCGGGAAATCTATGTGAGTTAAAATTTAGTGTGACTCATATTAACTTTATAGTTCTTGTCTTGGTTAACATTAGTAGTTTACAATACTTGTCTTGCCTTGAATTTTCATCCAAATATGTAGACAAAACAATACACACTAATTTGGAATTACAATGGGCCTCTTCAATTTATACTACAGGGAATTAGGAATTAGTGTGGCCCCACACTAATTAGACAAAACAATGTACTCGACAAGTCACAAAGATCAATCTAATCAATATAGTACACCATTTTAGTACCACAATAAATCATATCTTTAGTGTCTAGTCATTCTAGGATATATTGTTGAAAAAGAGTAGGTGGTGTTTATGAGAAGACTCATGGTACATACCTGCAAAATTTGAAAGCACTTGAGATCCATTAAATTTCCAAATGGAAAAATGTGGATGTTGCATATTGAAGCATCACAGACGCCCAGTTTGAACTCTAAAAACACCCATCATTTTTAGCTATGCCCATTTGTTAGTGATGAACTCCTTTAGGGTTTTAGAGAAAATATTGTAACTTTTATACTATGTCCATTGGAACGGAAACCATGCTGCATGTTCTAAGGGGGTCGCCGGCGCTGGTCAATCATGATCAACTAAACACCCTTTGTCATGAAAGACTAAGAATTAACATCCATATGAGTATTAAATATCAAACTCATATTTATGTCATCCGGGTGTCATTTACTTTGGTTTAATCTACATAAACAATTTGGGTTTTCATTTTGGAAAAAATGTATACTAATATGTGCAGTCAGTTTATCCCACACTATTTTATCAACATCCCACATCGATTTGGATATATGTTACCACATCAACAAAGTACATGTCAAAATGTTTATAATAATGGTTATCATACGGATTGATAAACAAAGTTACATGTTATTCCCAGGGGGTGTACCTTTCATAACATATATGGATATATGTGAGTGCACAAAAGGGGTGTTAATTTGAACTTTACCGTATTACGCATAGACATGCTACACAAAATATAACTTTTAATGATGTACATGTATGAAGGACCTCTAGAAATATACAACATTTGTATATGTATGGTAGTGTCAGTAGACTTTATGGGATAAGTGTTTAATATTGGACGAAACTAGAAACGATAATTGCATTTACTTTTATGACACGTATTGCAAACTTAAATGCTTATGAGTTACATATGAATGTTGATGACTACATGAATGTCAAATGTTCTTTATGTATACATATTGTCACTTGTATTTTCATCATTGAATTTGCATGTGAACTAAGGTGGGTGCACCCATATTAGTTGATGACTTATTCTGAATGTCACCTACTATGAGGATAATATTGAAGGTACAATGGATATGTCACATCTCTTATAGCTAAATCGAAATCAGAATTTTGTTTAAACTTCTTAACTTCCATTTATAAAAACATACATTGTCTTTGCATAAACACTATAAGTTCTCGGGGGGGGGGGGGGATCACTCTTCTATTTTAGAAACCTATGTGAGAACAAATATAGGGTTCATTTTAAAGTTGTGACCTACAAGTTATAAAATATGTACTTGCAACAAAGACGAAGTTATATTTTGAACTCGATGATATAAATAAATTATGATGTTGACAAATTCATCATGTTAGATAAATTTCAAATTGACATACATTACTGTAGAGTTTAATAGGGAGAGGACATAAAATAATATATATTAAGGCCCCACACTACGGATGACATTTCATGGATGTAATTTGTCAGGCTAGACATGGGAAGGGAACTTGATGGGTTTGGCCATTATATTTGGCTCTATGAATTCCCAGTTAGGGTTTGCGGGAGCTAGCTACTAGAAAATCATGACCAAATCAACAAAAAATCAACAGATCTTTGTCGATCTGGGCACTGCAATGACCGATTTCACTGATTTTTGAATTTTTGTAAAAATCAACAGTTTACTGCCTACATTTTTGTTGATTAGAATAGTACAATGACCAAATCAACAAAATTTTAGTAAATGTGGAATCTTTTTGGAATATTCTATGATCTATTGGAATATTGTAAAATATTTTTAATTTTTTGCAATTTATGGTCTTGTAAATGTATGGGTATGGAAATAATTACGAATTCAAAGGTGTGTAAATATTATAAATATTATATTAGTTGATAGTTAATATTATATATTAATATTAATATTAATATATTAATATATTAATATAAATATGTATATGAATTCATATTAATATGTATAATATGTATATAATATATGTAACATATAATATATATATATATATGTATGTATATAATGTGTATATATATAATATATGTAACATATATGTATATAATATATGTAACATATATGTAACATATATGTATATAATATATGTTACATATATGTATATAATATATGTAACATGTATGTATATAATATATAATATATAAATATGTATACATTTACAGTAATTATATATAGTATATATTTACTGTAATTATATACTGTATATATACTGTATATATTTACTGTAATTATATACTGTAATTATATACTGTAATTATTTACTGTAATTATATACTGTAATTATATACTGTATATATTTACTGTAATTATATACTGTAATTATATACTGTATATATTTACTGTAAATATATACATCAAGTAGGTAGTAAAGAGAAATTAGTGGCCTTATTCTAGAAAGGTTTAAAACACTCCATTTATATTATGTGTGATGTGATGACCTAGTGGTTAAGGCACATGTGTGCGTATCACTAGGTGCAAGGTTTGATTCCCGTGGCCGACACCTTCGGCCTTGGCCTTGCCACCTATGTGAGTGGTAGGTAGTCTATACTTGTAGGTGAGGTATAGGTTGAGGGTTATTTGGGAGGGGTTAGGAATTGCAGATCCGACATTTATTCATTTTTCATTTTTTAATGTTATATATATATATATATAATAAGTTTTTTTAAAAAAATATTTTTGTGACCATATCAACAGAAAAAATCAACAAAATTGTGTTACATCATGTCCAGGTCAACGCGTCCTAAGTGACAACCGCGACCAACGCCTTTCTGTTGATCCGGACGCAGAATTTTCTACTAGTGGCTGTTCAAAGTTTTCATGTTTGTGCAAACTCTAACCTTCTTCCGAACTTGGCAAATGTTGATGGTTGATTGTTCAGGGTTTAGGAGTAGGTGCACACGAACAGTCGCTCTCCTTAGGTGCACCCATCCCAAGCTTAACCTTTCCCAATTTCAGTTCTTTGCTTGCTTGGTAGATGGATAGGTTTTGGGGTTTTGATATCTTGTAGTGATTTATATAATTTTTGGTTTTAGTTGTTGATGCAAAGAAGTGGCAACATCAAAAGGAGGTGTCTATTTGGGCAACTCAAGGTTTAGGGTTTCTGTGAGATTGTTGGGCACAAACCAAGTTTGCAATGTCTATAAAGTTGAGATTGTCTCACTTCCTAATTCCAATGCTAGTCCGAAACTTATTGGATCTTGTGAGTGTATTGAGGGTGACACATATGCCAAACTCAAACAACTACTTAAAGGTATTCATATTGAGGATTGGCCCTTTCAATGCTTACTATGATGTCGAGGTGACTTGAATGATTGTTTTGATTGAGGAAATCCAAGATTACAAATCCCTAGCTACTCATTGAATTTTTTTGGGTAGGATTTTAGGCAAAGGTTGTGGCAAGTTTATTGGCATATTATGTAGTTTGTAGCGCCAGGGTTAGAGTTAGGGTTCAGATTTTCTATCTTCCGCACAACCAGATGTTGTGTATTGAATGGTTGAACCACTTGAACTTGAACAATGATACAAATTGCTTCGTAACTAATGTGTAAACCCTAAGCAAAGTATGTGACTTCTGTTAGTTGGTTGTATACAATTTGTGTTTTTTAAACACAAAATTTGAAAACATTTGCATGTGTTTTAAAGACAAGCATTTGATCACCATTTCCATGTGCGTAGGTTTTTGAATGAATATAGTGCATACTAGGAAGCTAAATTGTGTGCATATTGTGTTGATGTTTATGATCTTATATGTGTAAGTGTTAAATTCTACATGACATCAACAAACCTATAATTTATAACTACTAGATGCCCATGTAAAAGAAGAATAAATACCAAGGTAACTTACCCATAGGATCCTCAAAAATATTGAATGTTAGAAAACTACATGATAGTAGGGTCCACAATATTTACCTTCTCCAATACAATACCCCCCAAAAAAACACCTTATGTTCTCACACGTTCCCACTAAATATAAGGAAGTGCCCCCCCCCCCCCCCCCCCAAGTATAAGGTTAGGGGTTATGTTGTGTATTTTCTATTAACAAGATCACTTTACGAGTATCTAATATGTTCATTGTCCTCAATATTAGTAATATATATTTTTATTTGTTTCCTCTTCTTCTTACTAACCATCATCCTCATTGTTTTCCCTTGGACCATCTCGCGTTAACAATCACATTTGCCATGCACAAATTTGAAAGGAGGTCTTATAGCAGAAAACAATTCATTGACAACCTTCATAATGTAGTTGTCATGTCCATTATAAAGGCTTACGTGATAGTGTCAAACAATGGCCTTGTTGTATTCGGCAAGACCTAGGAACACCTTCTCACATATCACCTTGAATTGTTTATTACGGATGTTAGATTATTCCATGCCCCCTTATATAATGCAATATCAATATTAAAATGCAAAGAATAAAAAATACATAAAAATTCACATTCAAAGCAAAGTAATATAATGTTACATGCAAGTAAACATCAACAAACATATGCAACAAATCAAAGTACACGAACATGCTAAGCAAAACAATTATCAACAACAGTATAAAACAAACCAAATTAAATCATCATCCTAAATTTCTAAAAATATTTAATGCAAGGCATGCTAAATATAAATATAAATATAAAAACGAAGCATGAATACAAGGCAAAGCAAATATCCGAACCATCCGAACCAAAGAATGCAAAGATGAATGAATCAAAGCATGCAAGCATGCAAGCATCATCATAAATCTATTACTAATATTGAACATAATCTTAAATAAGATGGGTTGGTTTCCAAATTACATAACACATTATAATCAAGGTCCGATAATTAATTATTGCTTTCATACCATTAGTTTTGTGGAATTTAAATGACTTTTGGATGTGAAATGTGTTGGACAATGGGTATATGTGCAAGGCGTAAATGACTGCAGATTTCACTCTTTTTTTTTTTGGTTTAGCAACTAAAATTTTAGGAATTAGGCTATGGTTCTTTTTGGCATAGTTTTCTACCATTGAAAGCACAAAGTAGGGGCCTAAACCCATAAGGTTAGGGACATACTACCAGGTCAAAGACCTGCAAGAGCTGATGAAGATCCAGCAAGTGCAAACCTGACTCTAGATCGAAGATAAACGCGATGGAAATCCAAACAAAAAGATCTAAAAAGCCACAACACTCTGAGATGAAGCTAATGCATAGAGTTAAACCAACACATTCAAGTTGGAGTTAACGATGATAATGGCGGTTGGATAATTAAGGTGGGCTTGCATGCGTCTCGACACCCTTCAATCTGAGTATGAAAAATCCGCAATCTAGTATCTTACGGTTGGACCAAAGTTCTTGGGAAGGTAGTCCATTTATAATCATTCCAAACCAACCACATTCTGCGCAGTGAACAAAGACACAGTCTGTTGTCGACGAAGTTGCACAAATGGCGCCGATGCGTCTTGAAGTATTCCATCTCCCGATTGAAGGTCATTCAATGCTGGTCCATGTGTATGCACATTTTCCTCTTCGTCATTTTACACCTAAAGAGCATGGTCCGCCGAGTCACCCTCCAGAAGTCATCTATGATGCGATCAAAGCACGCCATGCACGTTGACGCCGCACAAGGATTGCTCCATGTGCGCTGAGTACGTTGGGGGCATCAAACATATAATGTACGAGTCCACCGCGGCGGGAGAACTCACGCACGTTCATCAAGCTTCTCTTTCCATATTTCAATTGAACTGCAACGTGCAGATTAGAAGTCCCTCAGTGCAGTCAACAGCATGGATCAAAGTCGTGACGTACGTATATTACTAAAAATATGGAATTCAAAGAAGGGAAATGATAGCAACGTCGACATACATTTGTTGTCGTGGCAACGATGTTGGTGGCGGACCCAAATTCTGTTGCCAAAGATAGAGCAGAGGAAAAATTCCCTCCCTCTACCAATAAGAGTCTTTGCTTTGTTGGTATAATGCCCAAGTTTGATCTCATTGGGCACCTGTACTTCGAAACCGGCAACTCAAGACATGATCTTCCTCAGAGTCACGTTGCCTGCCGCAAGATAACACAAAAGTAAGACACCGTTCTCAACCCATCAACTCACCTCAATACAAGGCTTCAATATGTGATCAAAAATTGTGATCATCGCATCATAAGGTGTTCACTGTTAAGTTTGTGATGAAACTTAAGTCAGTGTCACTAACACATGATTTGGAGCTGCTAAATGTTTCTCAGAAGCACTACTTTATGTAAGCTTTCTTATTATGAACATCTTTAAACTACAAATCTCTGAGAAGTATTGTTAGTTTCGTAGAAATGAAATCAGTCCCAAGGGGTCTATATGGTGAACCCTGCTTCAGGAAAAGTATTTTAAATTAAATGAAATGAAATCTGAAGTAGAAGTAGAATCGACAGATGAGAGTGTAAACCTTCATTCTATTTTGGACACAAATATTACCAACGGATTTCCTGATTTCAGTGACCTCTACCCAAGCATGTCCCTCCTCTTTGTGAAATAGCCATTAATTCATCCAGGCGTGTGCATAACCCGAGGAAGACAATTATGCTCTGAACAAATAATTTCCAGCAACTTGCAGACATGACTGGTGTCGAATCTTGTACATCAAAAAAAAATTAGCACGGTTACTAAGGTCCGTTACTAAGGGCCGGTACACACGGGTCCCAAGTCCCGCTCATGTTAGCAAGTCCCAACATGGAGGCAAAGTCCCAACCTTGTGCGCTTCAAGTGACCACTAAAATATGGTTTATTATCATCAAAGTCAGATCTTAATTATATTATGCAAAAATATTCGCGATACTTCGGTTGAGTCTATCTTTTTGCTAGACCCAACTCACAACACAAGTCTCAAGCCTCACCTTCAAAAAGGGTTGTCATGTAGGCATCCATGTCATAGTTGGAACTTAAGACTTGGGACCCTGTGTGAACCGGCCTAAGTTACATACATGCTCAAGGATCGTCTAAATCGTCTAAAAGACTTTTTTGCAATCAAGATGATTTTTGGCCAAAGCGATCAGAGTGATACATATTTCTGGGGTCATCAAATCTTCACATGTGAATGTCAAACTCTATCAACCCGTTCCGGGTTCACTTCTGAGCTCACTGCTATGTATGATGAAGGTGAAGCGTCCCTCATCCACCCCAACCTCGCCTCTGTCTCTTCAAAACTCAAATGTGTTCATGTATTTCAGTGATAAGATATTGTCCACATCATGTACAAAACCGCTAAGTATGCCTTTCCAGTCCACACTAAATCTGAGAAAACACCCACAGCTCAAGACTTGGACCTTTGAGATTGTATTCGAAAATGTGCGAGCACGAGAGCTGACACAACTGCTCAACACGCCACTTCAATCCCAAGCAGAAGATTAAGAATGTCAAGGTAACCATGAAATTACAGAGTGTTTATCGTGCAGAAAGTGAGGCCAGTGGTACGGAGACTTTTCTAACCATCGCTGCAATTGTCACGCACACAGCCCATACATGACGTCATTTACCTTTAAAATATTTCAACTACGAAATGTTCTCTGAGGGCCTCACACACCTAAAATCACATCCATATCAAGAATCGGCAAGTCACTCCCAAATTCAAGAAGGTGGAGGACCGCAAAAACTTTCACATATCTGCAACATCCACGACACATGCAGGAACTATACAATAACCATCTCACCCCATCATCACTTCCGAGCCAGAAGCTTGGGTAGACATAGATTCACAAAGTGGCATCTGTTACCTCCGGGCTCAGATCTCCAACAAATATACTCTTGTGCCCTGTTAAAGCTCACCTCAGTCAAAAATGTGCAAAGTCTGATTTCAAAAGGCAGAGAAACAGAAGATTCTTAAAGTTGGTGGAGTTCTACTTATTCGTTCTCATGGATAACAGACAAGTGCTGGACTTTCACGCAGCATTCGCATGTGACGCCACCGACTGGAATATTCAATTCAAAATGCAATGGCATCCTCATACACTAGAGACAGCTAAATGTCAAAGGAAAGCTGCTGAGAGGATGTTGTGCATATATCTTCTCAAGAAACTACATTGTTTTGTCTAATTAGTGTGGGTTACCATTCAGAGTCACTTGTTGTTATAACTTTTTACTGAGAGTATCATATTTTACCCAATTAACATTAAGTAGTTAGTATGCACACCAAAGAATAGGATATAACTTAGTTTGTAAAAAAACGATAATGTCTGCAAAATGTTGTAGCAACAGGTAACTCTGAATGGTAACCCACACTAATTAGACAAACAGTGTCCCTACACTAAATATGCTATTTAGTCTCATATGGTAATTTTTTTGTCAGTATGGTAACTTTTTGGATGACACTTCTTATGAATAAGTGGAACAAATATTCTCATGGATGATGGATGAGTGCATCCATTGGCCAAAACGTACCCTACCTTCTCTTGTCAGCAACTTGTCATGAAATATTGTCATGGATGATTGAAACATGGATGCAAAGTCATTTGGTAAGTGACAGTAATTGCAACACTGTAAATCTATAATCCCAAAAAAATTTGGAGGACAAATAATGTTGGGTTAACATTTAGTGTTGATGACACTGCACTGCAGTTTACAATTGGCATTGAGCAAGACAATTAGAATCGGTGACACGAAATGTCATATTTAGTGTAGTTTCGGTGGCTTCGATCAGAGTGATTGATATAACAACAACATATATATTATGCTATCCCAGACACATAGTGGGGATTCGTATACATGAACCTCCGTCCAAGTTACATGAAAACACCGCTGGGGCTGCTCAAAGAGCCCTCAAGGATCACCTACATTGACCCGACTACATCATGGTACAAAAATCCTTCAAGGATGATGACAACTACCAAATGACAGAAGCTAATTTCGGTGACTGCAAACATATTGATACAACAACAACAACAACATGTGCTCACCAGAGATGGGATATTTAGAGTGCGGTACCTCGATCCTCCCAAGTGACATGCATGAATTCGAAGACACCGCTGCTGATGAGTTTCAATGAAATGGCAGTGCCTCGATCCTCCCAAAAGACATGAAGACACCGCTGCTGATGAGGTTCAATGTAATGGCAGTGCCTCGATCCTCCCAAGTGATATGAAGACACCGCTACTGATGAGATTCAATGTAATGGCAGTGCAGCAGTATGATCAATTTATGTTGACTGTATCTATCTACGAAGTAGCAACTGGAATATGTCACCATGAAAACCTGGATAATTTCTGTGTCCTAATCTGTAAAACTGCAGAATTTTATGTATATCTTCAAATTTGTATCAATTGTTAATATTTCATTTACTATGTCTTTGACAGTGGCAACATATTATGTTGATTGGCTCCCACCCATTCTACTGTGAATTGCGAGTCCCTGAAACCTTCAGTTGATATATAAGGTAAGCGGGTCTTAAACGGACACTTGTAGTTGTGCACCCACTTATGGTAGGATATGAAACACGCAATTGGTGCGAGATGATTAAAGCAAATCTAAATCGTGCATGTAGCCACTTTCCTCGTAATCTTCAGAGCTCGAATGAATTTTCTATTCATTGTCAAAGTGAAATTTTTTTGAGTTAATAAATGATCATATAGGTCCCCCAATTATGTTGACTATTACGAGAAGAATATTATAAGGTTGAATATATATGAAGGCTTGACATGTCTAGGTTTCATGTCTGGGTTTCATGTGAGGAAGAGTTGTTCATTACGTCCTTATTTAGTGTTTAGGGTTTGGAAGAGGTAGATTTATGGGGTTCACTAACTTTGGCTATTGTTGAGGCTTGCATTTATGATTCTTGAAATTATTGACAATTATAGGTTATAAAACTATGCAAAGTAATGACATAAAAATTGGAGTGAATCTTAATTTTGCATATGTGAACACAAGATTGACTAAATAAAGCTATCAATATGTACTATAGCTATCTACCTTAGCACATGTTATTTAATTTATAAAATAAATTCAAGTACATGAAAAACAAGGGGGGAACAATACTATAATGTATATATTAAAACCTAAATAGAAAACATGCCTATTGAATACATAAAGTATAACCTAAGTTTCTTTTAGTAAGTTAGAAGACTCTTTGTTTGTCTTCATGTAGTTATGTTTCATCAGCAGACGGTGCTAGCTTTAGTAATTTGATGCCCAACAATTGAAACGACATTCCATGGCTTGTGGGTCCACCTATTATTTTTATAATATCTCAAATTGCATCACATTGTTACTAGATCTTCCATTTCAATTTATGTACCATCAATGTTTTTGCCCATTTTCATCCATTATGTCTATTTCATTGCTTCCTTTGGTTGCAGCAGTTGACATTGACAACAATGAACTGGCCCAATTTGAAGTGCTTTGTCGGTTTGGTTTTTTAGAGTACAAAATAGGAGCTTCTAAATTGTGACTTCCACTCCATGGTGGATCCCATCATGCAAAAGTTCTCAAAAAGTTTGTTCCAAACCCATTGGAGGGCTTCATGATCTTAGATACATATTTTGTAACATGTTCTCTAGATTTATCTATAGTGTTGTCACAAAAAAATTCTCATGCCATACATGCACAACATATTGTGATTTTATATGGAATTCAATTTACTTAGATTTTATGACAACGTAATTGATGAAAGGAGTGTATTTTTGCATGGAATGTGTGGATAAAAAAATTATACAATTTTTTCAATAAAGAGTTTATAAAATTTTGTGAAGGCTTAACATGTAAAATGAAATACTAAAACTTTATTTTTCTATTAAGTAAAAAATAAAAAGAGAGGGAGAAGTGGCTATCAAACATAACTCTAGATAAATCTAGAGCCACCTTCTCTAGCCACAAGGAGTTACTTTAGTTCAAACCATTTTGTTCAATTCACCGTACTTTGTCCACATCAAGTTTCTTCAATAATTGGTCAATGTTAATTTCAATACAAAGCAACTTGTGTACTATGTTATTATGGCCTATAACCATGTAGTACTTGTAGATGACACCAAGGTCAAGCTATAGTCTTGACGACCCTGCAATATCATGCCATATCAATAACATATAGGTTTGCACAAACAAGTCCATATTTGATTTGGTTGACTCAAACTAGGTATTTGTAGTTCAAGCTTTGGTTATCATTTAAACCAAACAGAGAAAACAACCAAGATACTAGGCTCACCCTCCCTCTAGCTCCCCTTTTGATTTTTAAACCCATGGAAAGCCCCCCATGAGTCATTTGGAAAGCACTTGAAGAAAAAATTTAAAATGATTTTTTATTTTTTTATTTTTTTAAAACTTGAAACTTTTAATGAAAATTTAAAGGTTTTGAAATGTTGGGAAGTATAATGTTAGATGCGAGTGTAAAGGTAATAACTTTTTGAGGGGGACCCTTTCAAAAGCTTGCAAACCCTCTTTGGACTCCGTTTAGAATTGGTTTCAAAAACAAATGTTATTATAGTGATCACATTATAGGGGTCCAAAAATGTCGGAAACCATTTTCTTCAATCTGACATGGATAAAAACTTAAAAGTTATGGACACCCCCCCCCCCTCCCTTTTCCAAATCCTTGAACATGGAAAAACAATTACATTGTAATCAAAATTTAGGGGTCCACAATTTCTAGAAAGTGTAGTTTTGAATCCGTCACTTAATATAGAATCGTTATGGGGTCCCTCTCTTTTTCATTTCCGAACTCGTGGAAAGCCCTCTAGGAGTAATTGAAAAGCACTTGAAAAGAGAATATTGGAAATTGTAGTTTCAAATGCGAGAGTAAAAGTTTAAAAAGAAATTGGCGCCCCCTTTTTGTTCCACAATCCTTGAATTGCGGGTGAATTGGGAAAAATTACAAGAAAAGCAACCAACAATTTTGAACCCTTAATTTTATTTTTTTAAAGTTGGAGGAAAACATCCAAGAAATAAACTTTAAAAAATGAATCTCAAATTTTAGATCAAATTTTGGGGGTCTAAAAATGTCGGAAAATGTAGTGTCGGATGCGAGAGGAAGAATTATGGGGGTATCCCCTTTGATTTCCAAACCTGTCGAAAGCCCATCAATACTCAAATGCAAAGCACTTGACTATTCAAATGATACAATTTTGAACAAATTTTAAGGGATTGTATTTGTTGGAAAGTGTTGTCTTGGATCCAACTAAGAATTCGACAATTTTGACTCGTCTTCACCCTGCACCTTTGATTCTAAAATCATGGAATCACCCTTTGGAGATTATTTAGAAAGAACATTAAAACAAATACTAAAATTCTAGGGGTCCAAAAATATTGGAGAGTGTAGTGTTTGATTTGCAAAACGCTAGAAATCCATGGGTCATTTGGAAAGCACTTGAAAACTAAAATATATGGATTAGAAATTATAGTGTTAGATCCATAATTGGAAATTCTAAGGATTTGGGACCTCCCTCCTTTTAGATTTTTTAGAAACCTAGAAAGCCATCCAGGGATCATTTGGAAAGGATAAAATGTTAAAATTTGGATAATATTTTGGGGTTACATAAATTTTGATTATTATTGTGTCAAAGATGATACTAAGACTTCTTTGTATTCTTGTATCCTTTAACCCTACCCCCTTTCGATTGCCAAACTTGTGGAGAACCTTTCAAGGGTCATTTAGAAAGAACTTGAAGATCAAATTTTAGGGGTTGTTGAAATTTGTAGTCTTAGATCCAGAATTATAGTTCTCAGTTTTTGGGGTCACCCCCCCCCCCCCCCTTTCATTACCAATACCATGGAAAACTATGTTTGAGGGGTGGTTTGGAAAGGACTTGAAAGTAGATTGTTAAAACTTGATGTAAATCTAGGGGTCTCAAACTTTCAAAACATGATATGGCAACATTAAAATAAATAAATAAATGGTCCATCCCTTTGAATTCCAATATTATGAAAAGCCCTTCAGGGGTCACTTGAAAACCACTTGAGAAACAAATGGTAGAAATTGGATCAAATTTTAGAGGTCCAAAAATGTTTAAGGACCTTAATATTGTTTCATTTTAATTTTAATTTTAATTTTTTTAAGTGCTACTTAAACCCTTCTTAATTGACCTTAAGAATTTTCTACATAATTTTGGAAATGAAAGGGGTAGGTCTTGGAAAATTGGAGATTGTAGTCTCAATACCAAGATTAATATTACCGACATTTTTGGACATGTCAATATTAATTCAAAGTTTGAAATTTGTTTTCAAATTGACCCCAACATGGTTTCCTAGGGTTTGGGAAATTAATGACGAGGGGCTCCGAGAAATTGGAAATTATAGTCACGGGTCTAAGAGTACAATTTCCAACATATTAGGACTCCAAAATTTGACCCAAACATTATCATTTTTTAAGGGGCTTCCAAATGACCCCAGTAGGGATCTCCATTAGTTTGGAAATTGAGTTGAGGGGGTTGGGGCTCAATAAATTGGAAATTGTAGTCTCAGATCCAAGACTAATGTTTTAGAAATTTTGGGACCTCTTGAATTTTCTCT
Source organism: Polytrichum commune (assembly GCA_950295325.1). Taxonomy (NCBI): domain Eukaryota; kingdom Viridiplantae; phylum Streptophyta; class Polytrichopsida; order Polytrichales; family Polytrichaceae; genus Polytrichum; species Polytrichum commune. The sequence continues at coordinate 388,926 of OX485809.1, forward strand.
TGAATTTTCTATCTTAATTTCAAGTGCATTCCAGGTGGTCGTGCTTTTGAAGGTGTTGGAATTCTAAGGGGGGAAGGGATCCTAAAAAAAATTATCATGGCTTGAAACTATTTTTGGGCCATGTGTCATGCCTCAACCCCTTGACTTGGCTTTGAGCCGCAAATATCAGATGCCATGATAGATAAGTATGATTTGTCTATCTCAAAAAAATGGATGTAAATGAGTTTTTTCCAATTTTGGTCAAGTGCCGTTCCAAAACCTTTTTTTCTTTTGGGCCAAGAATTTTCCATTTTTTTCAATGGCATGAATTTGCCATGTTGTACCACCATTTGAAAGCTATCAATGGATGTGCATCCTATCATAATAGTGCTTTGGAACAAGAATCTTGCTATGATAGTGAACACCACTTTGGCTCCTATAACGATTTTAAAAAACATGAATCGATCTCAAGAGAAGAATACACATCATACAAATTCACATATTTGAAGCCACCAAAACTTTGACCATGCATAAATGCATGAGGGTTTGTCCAATGACAACAATGTCTTTTTTTTCCTGGTGTTTCAAATGCACATATGCAATTTCATGGTTTGGAAAACTTTAAACTAAAATTCAACTTGTCATAAAATAAATAGTCTTCAAAAATAGTAAAGGTTCAAAAAACCAATTGGGGCAAGCATCTCAATAAACCAATTGATGGCAACATTGGCAATATATATATATGGAAAAATATGGGGATTTCGTGGGCATTGGTATCCACGAATTGTGTTTTCTTTCTATGGAACATTGCTTGAAGGGTTGCCAACAAATGGGAGAAGTTCAACATGTGTTGAGGGCAAGAGCACACGATTAGAATTGCATGGCTCTAGCACAAGGAAGGAAGATCAAAAAAATAAAATAAAAATAAATAAAGACTGCCACCCTAACACCACATGGGTTGCCTTTCTTTGTGAAATGAGCCATGGGTCCTCGAGGGCAATAAAGGGTTTAGGAAGAAGGCCAAAACCACCCGTTCTAGTAGAGCAAAAAAACCCCATCCTCCTCTAACCCCTATAGGACATCAATGAGGACAATTTGTGTCCTTGCTTTGGTCAATCTATCACAATTAAGGTAGTTGTATACAATCATTTTGTGAGTTTGATTGATACAATACATAGATCCTCAACTTCATTATTAATACAACTTTAAAATGCTCAAGGTTGTTTAATTTTGAAAAAAAATTGTATGCATTGACAAAATAAGTGGTTTGATACACTCTCATATCACTACTTTGATTGGATTAGATCCTTCAATACATAGGTGTTGGTTTCAATCACATCGTGTGGTGCTATCTGGCATTAGGCATTCAATTGAAAATTGTCAGATTACTCATAGTTGGTACAATATTATGAACTCTATATAGTATATCTCTTGAAATCCTAAACTCATAGTGATTTTGAGTTTTCTCAAATAAAATTTTAAATTTGTTTACATAAAAGTGAATTGTAGTGGGATGTATCAAAATAAATTCAACTTAATAACATATTCTTGAAGTTGTGGCAATGATATGTTTGATTTCTTGTCAGAAGACAATGTCCTCTAGGAGTCAAAGGTTTAGAGCTTGCCCACAAGACTTGGCAAATTTTCTTGCTACCATCAATTTTTAAAATTTTATAAGATATGATGGCATGTTTGTCTTACCATTTATAAAGATAATTTGTCATTGCCTACCAATTATGGTTAAGAAGGTCTTTCTTTGAAGGCATTGGCGAGACAAATACGAGAGCATTTACTAAGCCAAGACCTCCAAAGAAAGGCCCTTTATAACATAATAGGTGGACAATGAGAAACTTTCTTTTACAAATGGAGCCCTAGCAACTACGCCATTGTACAGGTCTAATAAAATCTCAAAAGTTGATGGTAGCAAGAAATTTTGCCCAATTTGGTGACCGTTAAGGGAGAAGGCAAAAATGACGTTATGGAAGTGCCAAACTAAAAGAAACCATGGTCCTTCAAGTGTTAAAGGCTAAGGTTAGACTTCTCGAAGTGCATTTGGATTTTCTCTCTCTCTAAGTTAGACTCTCTCTCCCATATGTTTGGCTTTCAAGAGTCGAATGGAGGCAACTTGAAAGCAACAACAAAGAACAAAAGGAGGGGGGTGGGGAAATTTGTCAAGTGAGGTAAATATTAACCTATGATATTTGCTTCATAAAAGGTTCAAAGTATCATCCTAAAATAGAAGTATAGGAGGGGGGAAAATCCTATAATTTCCTAAGGCTTAAGGTGCATAAACATACTTAGGGTTAGTTCACATGGGTTTTCATAGCCCCAAGTCCCACTCATGTCAGCAAGTCTCAGCATGGAGACAAAGTTCCAGCTTTTGATCCTTAAGAAACCATTAAAGTATGGTTTATATCCATTAAAGTTAGATCATGATTTTTTTTTTTTGAAAATAATCTTGGGAATTGTGTTGCGAGTTGGGTATGACTTTTTGCTCAACCCAACTTTCAACACAAGTCCCAAGCCTCACCTCCCAAAGTGTTGCCATGTAGGCATCCATGTCATACTTGAGACTTAAGACTTGGAACCCCATGTAAAGTGGTAAGTCCCAACTTCCATGCTCTTAACGGCTAAGATTATAGGGATTAACCTCAAGTGAATTGGGATATAGGACTTTGGACCCCATGAAACTAGCTTTTAAAAGGAATGAGACTCCTCTTTTATAAGTGTGTTTGGTTCTTCTCTCTCTCCCCTTTCTCTCTTTACATCCAAGCGGTAAAGGGAGGCAACTTGGACAATGACAATAAAGAAAGGAAAAGAGGAGGAGAAATTTATTAAATGAATATTAGATATTTGGCTTCGTGGAGGAGAAAAAAAAATCTATGGTCCTTCAAGGATGAAGGGTAACTTAGGTGCATATTAAAGTTACAAGAATGAGATGAACAAGAATCCTCTTTTATAAGTGAGTTTGGTTCTTCTCTCTCTAAGTTAAGTGAGACTCTCTCCTCTCCCTTGTGCTTCCAAAAGGAAAAGGAAGCAACAATAAAAGAAGGAAAAAGGGGGGAGAAATTTTTCAAGTGAAGTTGGCTTCTTTGATAGGGAAAAATATCATGGTTCTCCAAGCATAAATTCATAAAATTATTAAGTAGTGTGCATTTGTTCATGTGGGCTCTAAGAATATAACCATGTAATGTCCCAACCTAGTGCAAGGAGATTCAAATGAAGGTTGGGGCATCCCATGGTTATATTCTCAAGGCTCACATGAACGAATGCAAACTCCTCAATAATGTTATGTCACTAAGCAACTAGACCATGGTCTCTTTCCAAAGAAAACGATTGTGGTCAAAAACTCTAGATTTATAGCTACATGTCAAAAATTTCATAGTATAGAGCCTGAGCACTTCCCATAAATGGGGAACCCCCAAACGAAAGGAGAATCATGCTCACCCAATACCTATTCTCACATAACACAACCAAGAAGCTAAGTAATGTTACAAGGGTGAAGGGTTAAGGTGCATATTAAACTAACGAGAATGAGATGAATGAGATTCTTCTTTTCTAAGGGGTTGTTTACATCATGGACCATGAAGTTATCCCTTACTCCTCTTAAATATGTGATTGACCGTTGAACTTGTCTTGGGACGACTTTGGTTTACATCAAGAAAAAAAATGTAAGAGTGATCAAGGAACTTGAGATCCCCGAAAGGCCTATTTTCAAGCCTACATTATCCATTGCCATGGTCCAATGGGTTTCGCAATGGGAGAGGCAAAAGAGGTTCTCTCATTGCAATTGTCAAGGGACCATGGCAGAGAGATGAGGTTCATATTTATTTTTTATTTTTTATTTTTTTTAATTTAAAAAATTGTTGTTGTTGTTGGGCAAAACGTTTTTTTATAGTTATGAGGAAAGAGGGGAAGAAGAAGAGGAGAATATCAAACATGAAGAAAATTCTCAAAATTGCCCTTTTTGAGCATATATTAAGAGAATATCACATCCACTTTTTGGTGCATGGTCACCTCTCTTGGTCCACATGCGGTTTACATCCAGTCAGGGGCCCAAAGACTTTAAGAATGCATGTTTTAGAAATTAGACTATCAAAGTGTGACCATGGAAAATGCCTTGTGACATGGGACAACTTCATGGTCCATGATGTAAACAACCCCTGAGTGCGTTTGGATCGTCTCTCTCTAAGTTAGACTCTCTCTCCTCTCTCTAAGTCTCTCTCTCCTCTCTCTCTTGTGCTTCCAAGAGGCAAAGGAGGCAGCTTGAAAGCAACAACAAAGAAAGGGGAAGAGAAAGAGGAAGAGAAGGCTGACTCGAAGGGGGAGAGAAAGAGAGAGGGAGGGAGGAGAGGAGAGAGAGAGAGAAAGAGAAAAAACAAAGAAACGGCGAAGGACAACGACAACAACCAGGGAGGAGGAAGGTTTTCTGGGTTTTGTTGCATCTCCACAACAAGAAGAGAAGGAGGAAGAAGGACGAAGGAGAAGGAAGAAGAGAAGAGCAGAATAGGAGCCTGGGGAGCACACAGTAACAAACAAACGCTTGTTAACATACATACATACATCCAAGTCTTTCTTGTTTCCTCGCTTGCTTCCTTGATTCCTTCCTTTCCTCTCCTCTCCTCTCCTCTCCTGTCCTGTCCTTGGGCTCCTTGGTGGCCATCTACTTACCTATCTGCCTGAGCATGTCCAATAGAGTGTTCTCCTGGGGCACCCATTTTAGGGCCATTCCGCTGTGCTCCATGCTCTGCATGTGGGCCTATGTGGCACGTTAAGGGCTAGGGTTGCACCACTCAATTGCAATTACTCACAATTGCCCTGTCACGGGGGAGCGAGGCGATTACATCCATTGGGGACGTCGGAGCGTTCTCGGAGGCGATTTTGTGTAGGTGAGACGATTGGAGGTTTTTGTTTCGGGTTGGGTTTGGTTTTGGTTGTGGTTTTGCTTTTGGGCTCTGGCTGTGTGTCGATGTTTGCTGTACTTTGGTGGAGGGAATTTTTGTTGTGTGTGACGGGTGATGGGTGGGAGATCATCATCTTCAAGTTGCGTCATCCGCTCTTCTGTCTGTCTGTCTGTCTGTGAGGATATGTCTATGTTGTTAGGTGTCTTTAAACTCGAATATTGGGAATCGGAGATAGAATTTTGGTTCTTTTGATCGCTTCGGAGTAATTTGTAATGCTTTCCCTTCCAGCAAGTAGGTGAGATTTTCTTGGGAAGTGATCCAAATTGGATGGATTTGTCTTACGGCAAAGAGCAAGAGAAGTTACATAAGAAGGTTAACCCTTTGCAAAATCGAGTCGAAGTCTTGGTGCTGTCTGTGAATGGCAATCGCTACCGTTGGGGTGTAGCTTGGTAACGGGAAGATTTGTACGTTTTTGCTGATATCAGGATCGAAACTAACTGTCACTGAAGTACTTCCTAAAAGGCTATAAATTATGTGCAACCACTGTTAATTAACTCTCTGATGAGTCAGGTGTTGGTGACTTAGGGCAGCAGAAGCACAAAGAGTGGGTCTGCCAAAATGTATGCGATGGTGCAGCAGCAGCAGGCGCAGCAGCAAATTCAATTTCAGCAACGCCTGAAACAGCAAAATATAATGCAGCAAGCCATGCTTCAACAGCAGCAGCAGCAGCAACAACAACAACAACAACAACAACAACAACAACAACAACAGCATCAGCAACAACTATTTCACCCTGGCTTGCTTTCTGCTGTGTCTCAGGTATGTATGTCTGTGGTTTCTTCCCATCTCAATCTGTTGAGATATAGAGGATGATTGCTTTTACTTGGAGAGTTTGAGACGCCTCAATAAACTCCTTTTTACCTTGAAATTGGCTGGTTAATCTTTGAAGGAGTTGACTCTCTAGAATGTGAACTACCATAACTCTTCACGTGCCGAACTTGAAATCCATCCAATTTGTTGATACATATATCAATGATTTGCTGCTGGAGGTGTGATCTTAAAGATTACTGTGTGAAATGCTTCTTACATGTAATAATTTAATATGCACTTTTCAGTTACATTGTAATCTCATGATGCGAATCCTCTATATTCTCCTATCGGTTTTTAAAGATGTCGTAAGTGGCAAGGTCAAGTAAATCGATCACCTGCCATCAAAAGTTGTGTACCCCTGGTTTTCTCCATCTGTTACTGAGCTGCCCAGAGCACACAGCATAAGGTGCTAATCTCCACAACTCAAAAATTAATTGGAATTGTATCTAGAAGATTTAAGATTAGATTCTCATTCTGAGGTTTTCTGAGTCCCATGGTTACATATGGCTCTTTGCAGATTGAACCAATACCGAGTGGGAATCTGCCACCTGGTTTTGATGCAACTTCATGCCGCAGTGTGTACGTTTACTGCTACTTGCTCTCAGCAATTTTGGAATTTTCTGCGTTAGCCACAATCAGATAGTTGAGGCTATCTTTTGCTGCAGTGACATTGGGTTAGAGTATATTGGAAAGAATTTTTTAGGCTTATGGATATGTATTGATTCAAAGCTGAACATCAACCTGCTCAATATTGTGACTCAGACTGTGCAACGTTGTGAATACTTGCAGGTATGTGGGCAACATACACACCAAAGTTACAGAAAGCCTGCTTGCTGAAGTTTTTGCCAATGCAGGACCCTTAGAAGGGTGCAAACTTATTAGAAAAGAAAAGGTTATGACATATCTGCTTACCTGTCATCCACACAATGTCTAGTGTGTTGTCCCTTAGGTTTCCACCTTCCACTCTTCAAGTAACTTATTGCTGGTTCTGTGCAGTGCAGAATAAATTCGATTAGAGTGTTTTTCTTGTCAAGGTGAGGAATTCTCCACTGTGGCCCACTGATGTAATTGACGTGTTTTTAAAATTTCACTGATTTTGTCATGGCAGTCATCTTATGGTTTTGTGGACTACTTTGATCATCGATCAGCTGCTGGTGCACTATTGACACTAAATGGCAGGCAATTGTAAGTTTTATCAATTATGCAGCAATGGTATTGTCATGTGTTTGACTGCAGTGGAGGTTATCGTAAGGTTAGGAATAGTATATAGGTTTACTTGCGGCCCCAACTGGCTGGTGTTAGTGTAATAATAGTATTGTTGCTTGGAATTGCCAACTAAAGTTTTATGTGTACAATATACTAGAGCTGAAGCTCTTTTAAAAAATATTGTGCCCCCTGATGAGTTTATGGAGATATCATGCAGGTATGGTCAACCTATCAAGGTCAATTGGGCATATGCTAGTGGACAAAGGGAAGATACAACAGGTTTTTCTCAGCAGCTCCTTTGGCATTTGGTAGAGCTGTCTGTAGGGTTAGAATGCCTTTGCATTTAATGATAAATATTCCAGTGGTTTGCCTTTAATGTTGAATTAATGCTGTGTGAAAGTCAAGCAATTGTCCGTATCCATGAGAACCCGTATGTAGCATTCTACCAACTTTAGCCTCTTCTGTCTCTCTGCCACTTGAAGTGAAGCGTTGCATGTTTTTGACTGACTGAACTATTAACAGGGCACTACAATATATTTGTCGGGGATCTCAGCCCGGAGGTAACAGATGCCACTTTGTTTGCGGCTTTCTGTGTCTACTCAAGCTGCTCGTAAGTGATCAATTTGTGAAATGGTTATTGTATAGTACTGGGATGTTGCAAATGTGTAAAGGTTGTTGCTGTCCATCACCTTCTTCTGAGAGTAACTGTCACTTGTTGTATGGATGCAAATTTGGGTTTGTGAGGTCCTCGGAAAACATTTCCCACTTGTCAAAGGGGTTGAGACTAATGTCCAGGATACATATGCGAGGTATTTTTTCAATTGTTGGTGTCAAATTGACACCAAATGACTTAGCTTGTCATGGATGTGTGTGTGATTGCAGCGAGTTGTAAGGTGGTAGAAATCCTCACTACCACTTCCCTGACTTTCTGCTTCATGTGCACATGGTTTGATGGTTGCCTTAGGTGTTTTTCAACTTCTGCTTGGTTCAAACTATTTTGTTGAGCAGTTGTGTCAGCTCTCACACTCTTACATGTTCTGATAGATCTCAAAGGTTGAAGTCTTGAGCTGTGGGTTTATTCCTAGATATAGTCTGGAACGGGAAGGCATACTTTATTCTTGCACATAATGTGGAAAATGGGTCTCTTCTCACTCAAGTATATGATGACATTTGACTGGGTTTTGAATTTGCAGTTTGAAGATTTGAAAATCCCAGAAGTATCACTCAAGAGAGCTTTGCCAAAAAATATCTTAGCTTTTTTAAAATTACTGTCATTTTTATATTGCTAGGGGTCCATTGCTATTTGGATCATATGGGTCTCTGATAGCCAATTTATCATTAAAACTGGACATGAGGAACTTTTCAAAAACCAACCACTCTCCAGGGCCCCACAGTATGAGTTTATTATTTTTAAGCATTTGGGTGGTGAACAGAGATGCTCGAGTGATGTGGGATCAACGATCAGGTCGCTCTAGGGGTTTCGGCTTTGTTTCTTTCAGAAGTCAGCAGGTAGGTTCGGGCTGTTTTTCTTCTATGACAGGTTTGGGAAGCTTTAACTGGGCCTCACAAGGAGTATTTACTTGTTCCTTCTTATTTTCTTGAGCAGCTACGCGGTCATCTTCTTTACTCCATAAATACCTAGTGAAGGCTTTTGGGATCAACTTGCTCAAGTCATGGTCTTACTTTACTAGCAACTTGTTTTTAATTTCTGTCTTAATTTTTCAATTTCAAAATCTGAGTGGGTCGCCTCGACGTTATGTTTAGAGTATAATATCATGAAGTTCTGGGCATTAATGTAAATCTCAAGTGGACACTAAATCAGCCATATTTTTTATCTGACAGCTCACTATTTCGCCATGTAATTTTGACACCTGAAATCGCAAATTTGATGTATGCAGGAGGCTGGAAATGCAATCAGTGAGATGACAGGTGAGGAAAACTCTGATGAATTGGCATAACGTGAGGAAACATGTGAAGGAAATTATTTCTTTTTTGCTTGTAAGTTCAATTTGGTAGCTTGAAGTCATTCTTTGTACCCTGTAATGTGAATGAAAAAGCATTGTTTATAGGACTGGCTGCTGTTTTGTCAGGTATCAGGTTGTTGATCACTCACTAAATTATTGGCCTCTTTTTGTACTTGTGTAGGGAAGTGGCTTGGTAGTAGACCAATCCGCTGCAATTGGGCTATGAAGACAAACATGGGCCCTCAGGTGGATGAGGCTCACACTGGTGGTAATGGACTCGTTATGAATGCAGCCATTGATCAGATGGCTGCACTTCAGGCTCCACTTGTGCAAGGTGCCCTTATCTTTGGCCATAATCTTTGATCTTGAATACCTGATCTTGTTGGGCCTAAAACAGACGTCTCTTCTGCTCAATGACATTAGAGTGAACATCTAACTCAACATGACTTGTGCTCAGGAGTTGGTTGTTTTGCATGCAACCTTCTATGTTTGGTAAGTTTGCAGTGCATGCTTGGAGGTAGTGTGGATTTTTGAACAAGGAACACTCAATGTAGGTTCCTGGAGAGTCAAAACTCATTTTGGCATGCCAAGAGGTGCTAAAATGAGTTTTGGCCCTCAATGAAGCAAAATAGGTTGCTTTTCATTCAAATTCAAATATTACCTCCAGGCATGCATTGCAAGTGGGAAGTATCGATATCTTATGCAAAACAACCAATGGAAATCATAGTAGACCAACTCCTGACATAAAGTTACATTGAATTACAGGATAACTCTATTCCCCTACAACAAATTCACTGTTCCTTCTGTTGTTCGCTTGCCTGCTTAAGTTTCATCACAGTGGTGGTGCTATTAACTGCTCAGTGTCCTATGCAGAAGTACATGCTGAAGAAAGTCAAGAAGTCTCAGCAGGGGAAGGACCAGAGAATAATCCTCAGTACACCACTGTGTATGTCGGCAACCTGGCCCATGAAGTAAGGAAGAAAAATGCTCATGTTTCACTGTTGTTTTGTACTTCTAATGTCTTTATCGACTTGCACTTGGTGGTCTTGGTACTTGAGGTTTGAGGTTGAGTTTTCACTTTCTTTATTGGATCTAAAATGCATCTGGCTCTCCTCTACAACCTGTGAGGGCATGGTGCTCTTCATCTACCTGGACATATGACCTTTTGTCTCATGAGAGTAGGTCTGTAGCCCATGCTGAAATGGAGTCTTTTGTTTTAATAATCCCTGGGCTTATCCGTTTCTTTTGGGGGGGGATCACTAAGGTGCACGTAGAAAACCACATTAGATCAATGATAGCACGGGTTTAATTCATGGGGGCTGCAAATATACAACATGCCTAGAAATATGTTATCAAGGGTAGAAATGGAAAAAAGACTTGTATTAATACTACAGGGTCTCATTAAAAGTAGCCCTATATATACTTATTAGATGTACTTAAGGGTGCAGTGGGGAGAATTTTCTAGATTTTTAATCTTGTATCCATAGCCATTTTTCTCATATTTTTGGGAGTTCATATGAATATCTTATTCATTGCCAAAGGGTATGGTCTCATAAGACCGGGGCAATGCATGAATGACTAACATGAATGAAAAGATTGATTCATATAAAAAATATAGGGTATAATTCAATGCTCTATAAATGTATTATATCTGCTAATTACCCCTTTGAAAATGCGTAGAAGTAGATTTTTGTTGTGTTTATAGGGAGGGAAAGAAGAGTAGTTTGTAGGTAAATACCCTATGATTACAGGTGTATCCCAATTTTAGAGCTAAGTGGGATCAGTTTTCTTATTGATGAACCACAACAAAGTTGCTACTTGCAGTCACCTTGGCATGTAGTAGATGCTCATGATCGCCCATTTCCCACAGGTCACTCAAGCTGAGCTGCACCGACAATTCCATGCGTTGGCAGCTGGCATGATAGAGGACGTGCGAGTGCAAAGAGATAAAGGTTTTGGGTTTGTGAGATATCGGTCACATGAAGAAGCTGCATTCGCTATCCAAATAGCCAATGGCAGGGTTGTTTGTGGCAAGTCAATCAAGGTGTGAGCCTTGTCTTACATTTCTTATGTGCAATCAATATAATTGTATGTGCTCAAATTTGAATCCCATTTGACTTCATGTCTCAATGTATGCTGAATTACCATCTTACGATAATCTGAGTGCGACAGTGTAACATGTTTGTATTATGTTCAGGGTCCAGGGTAACTTGAAATTCAGGAATTTTGGTATTTAAGTTGAGGTAGATAGGTCGTAAATGATTACTTTCATCATAGCCCACTTTCTCTAGGAGATGAGACATGCGATTAGTATGAGTTGATTAGTAAAATTCCAAATTGAGACCATGCCACTTTCCTCATAATATTTGGAGCTAATATGAATATCTCATTTATTATCAAAGTTAGGTTTAATGTGCTCATTAAATGGTCGAATAGGTCCGTGCCAATCATGTTGACTATTGAGCCTAGAATGGTTATCATATTTTAAGCATGTTGTCCAATCTCTTTAAAACGCATGTCTTTCTGTCCAATTGGGAGAAAAACTTGAGACTACCTAGGACTACATTTTGAAATAGGGAAGGAATCTTATGATTAATGGAGTTGTAGAGGGGACACTCCAGCACAAAGTGTGCTTCTCAATGAACTATGTTGTGAGAGCAGAAGTGGCATATTCTTTTCATCTCTAGAGGATGAAATAGTTGACCACCAGCCAGTTTCATTGGTGAGTCTATGACTTGACGGGCAGTAAGCCACAATGATTTTGCGCTGGGGTTGTGTAAATGGTTGCTTATTGATTGTTGGACATGCTTGTGGGTGTCCTGTTTTTTTATTGCAGTGCTCCTGGGGCAGCAAGCCGACTCCTCCAGGGACATCATCAGTGCCTCTACCCCCTCCCCCTCCACCAATTCCTTCCTTCCAGGCACTTAGTGCAGCAAGTATAAATCATGGATACAGTGCTGCTGACCTTTTAGCGTATCAGCGGCAAATCACGATGGCACAAGGAGGCAGCGGACGTGCATTGTTGCCGCTACCACAAGGTATGCCAGTTGGAGTTGGTCAAGCAGCACCTCTAGGTGGTGCAGGGGGTCGGGGAATTTATGACAGCTTCCAGCCAGGGGCAGGGTTAACTTCAGGGGCTCTAAACCAGCCTCACATCTTCTACTAATGTAATAAAGAAAACAAACAACTCAGAAACGCATAGGAATCACTTAAAAGGTCGGAGGAGGGGTCAGTCCAAGCTTGGTTGTTAGCATAGCATAGCATAGCAAGAACTTCAGGATGTCAATTAGGATTACCAACTCTCAAGGTACACATGGCTTGTTTGGTTGTGGTAAATTGTCCTATCAATATGGATCCAAATTGGACCCTGCCGCTTTGACCATCATTTCATACACCATGTAACTTGGAGGCCTGGAAGTTCTTCCCTTTGCCTGGTGGTGATGATGATGTTTACTGTTCTGATTAACAATCTTGAGGGAGGGCTCTGATCTTAAAATTTACAGAATTCCTACATTCAGCCCTCTTATTCACCACCTGCAACACACAAAGAGCCGTCTTGTTGTACAGCGATGCATAATGATATGTGTTTTCTTTGGTCCTATCTTAATCCTCTAAACTTGTGCAGATGGAAGTTTATGGTATCATGCCTTCATGTGGAACTTGAACAGAATCTCATCCACCCAGAGAAATGTCTATATGATTGTATGCCATCATTTTTGAGATATGGATGTATTAGCCATGTCCTATGGTACAGCCAAGGTTGCCAAATTTGGTGGTATGCATAATCTTGGTGATACTGGTGTATTTTTTTGGTTTATCTATAGTTTATGCTTACTTATCAAAATAATAAGATTCCGTCGGAATGAGCTTAAATGTCAATTTGTAACCTCTTTGGGTTTGGAATGTTGCCCATACTTCTGGAGATGCTCGAGTGGGGGGCCAATGAAGACGTGAAGAGCTTCCACATTCACTTCTCATTGTACCTCAAATTTGAGACATTATGGATAAATGTTTGCAACTTTGGATTTCAGATAACCCAAAATGCATTTAGGGATTCCAAACTTTCGCTTCTTTGGCATCGACATTCAGAGTAAGCAAACCCCGTTCCAGTACTCCCTTCTCATACTTAGGCATTAAGAGATAACTGTTCTTGTAACGTCAGGAATATAAAGTTGTTAGATCCTCCGTGGAACTCAGACATGTCAACCACAAGTTCTCGACTTGAGAAGAGTCTCATCATTCAGAAATGTAGTCTTGTTTAAGAGTGAAATTGCTGACATTGCAAGCTTTTGGTGTTTCACCAGCACCTTGGTGGAGGATCCGGCAGAGTGTGGTAATCCCCTTATGCCAACTCTCATATTTTGGTTCATGTCATGGGTTAATTCCATGGGATCCTCATCACACTCTAGTGATTTGCTTCTTAAAAAAGTTGTGATCCATTTGCTACATAGGTGTATGAAAAGTGGCGTGGGTTACCTTGCTGGGAAGGATGTCATTGAAGTTGTTCATGGTCTCCGACCCTCAGTTTCTAGATATCAGCCTTCTGAGGGATAAAAGTAGCATGTCCACAGAACTATTGACAAAGATTTCAACTTCATGATGATTTCCAATGTCTTAATTTGGAGATACAGAGAGATTAGAAATTCCTGTGTTGGGTCCAGAAATCAGAACTAGGCTTCTTGACATCATCAACAAGATTCAGAACACCTAAACCACTATTTCTCCTTGATTATAGCAAAATTAATTTTGAGACATGGCATGTACAATGGATTTTGCCAGCAATATAAGGTGATGCTGTACAATATTGCTGACCTGCACAAAGAAACACTAGAGCTCTAGAAGAAAGAGGTTGCTCGAGGTATCGGTGCGAGAACGTACATTAGAATGTAGACTCTGATCCAAAACACTGCGAGCCTGCAGGACAATGGGTTAAAGCAGTAACTGTGGACTCAATAACCTAAACATTTGTTTGAACAAGACTATATATTCATTCGGTTATCAGACTATCAAACAAATCATACATCACTAAATCCATGAATGATCTATATCCGAGAAAGAAAGGTGAAGTTCTCAAGTATGCACAGAGACATTTTCATCATCACTCCTTTATAATAGGCTACCTAGTTTCAACCCTCATCCAACCAATTTAAAACTGATATAGTTCCCTACCACCAATTTGAAAATGATGTTCCCTATCACCAATTTGACTGAAGGGTCACACTTCTAAAAATACCTACAACATGCAACCAACACCTCCTCAAATTAAATGTGCTGTAAATATTTTGCACCTTGATGAATACCTTCCAAAATAAGACCTTCCTATCTTGCAAGGGTGTCCAAAATCTTTGCACTACCAAGTAAATTCTCAATATTTTGTTTCAATGTAAACAAACATGACGAAATAGTCCTAATATGTCAAAGAAAAAAAGACTTTTGAGCTAGTTTATTTCCAACTGACTTGCCACATAGCTGATACACACAGAACCTTTGCCTTCAAACCTTTAAAGTCCTGAGGAGACCATCTGTTTACTTTCAAGAGTAGAGCAGACCTGTCGAGAAGCATTTTTAAAAAGCCAGAGCTGTTCAAAAGATATTCAAGCTTTTACCATCATTGCTTGAAGTCCAAATGATCTGGCTCAGTGTAGAAATAGACAAACTAGATGCAAGCAGCTGTTGAAAAGGATCTGGGTGGAAGTTGGTCCTCAGGTGTAGGTCACACAAACAATATGGACGAGATCCTTTCAAAAAAGAATCAAACAAAGACTATATCTCACGTGATCATCTATACCTTTACTTTCACCCAAGTCCACCAGCCAGTATTCCCTAGGCTTCCAAATATTTGAGAATTCCTCTGCTGCTGAAAGCTCATGTGGAGAAGGTGCCATACAGTGCAGCAAACTGCATGCAACATTGAGGATCTTACCCTCCTTATCCTGCCTAAGCATCTTGAGTTCGGAATCTTACCAACATCATCAGCGATCCCTGCAAACAGCCAAGAAAGATTGAACACTAGGGACATTACACAAGGACCACCAAAAAGAAAGAAAGAAAATGATAAAGAATGTCACCTCGGATAGATGAATGTCCCTGAAACACTTGCCTTTGACTTCATTATCCTCTATTGTTGTACAATATTTACAGGTCCAATTTTGAAATAGATTGAAACTTACACATGAGGTTACCCAGTAAGTAACCTGTCTGCCCAAATGATTGTTTTACACCTCATTAACTTACCTTTCCCGGTCTCGCTCCCGTGAACGAGAGCGACCAACATGCTCTCTCTCTCTTTCTCTCTCCCGTTCACGCTCATAATGACGATCTCGTTCCCGACCTCCACGGTCTCTTTCTCGAGTCCCTCGTTCACGGTCTCCACGATCCCGGTCTCGTTCACGGTGCCTTTCACTATCACGCTCTCTATCACCATCTCTGTCTTTCTCACGTTCTCGATCACGCTCACGGTAACCATCATCAGCTTTCTCCCATACCCGTTCATCCCGATCTTTCTCCCGCTTGTCAGATTTCTCTGGATCCCTGCAGATAAGGAGTCGAGAAGTGACAAAAATACTCAGTGAACTAAAGATCATTCACCGAATAACAACACAATATTTATAGAAACCTAGCCAATGGGAAACTAAAAGGAACCCCCCGTCAGGATGGGGAGGCATCAATGACTATACAGTAACAGTGTGCAACCTGCAATCTCATATCATTCTAAGAGAAAGAAGTTTCATAGTGGTAGGAACTAGGAACCGTAACTTGTAAAATGAATAAGGAACGAAACATCTATCTCCTGCTGCGTGTCAGAAAACAGACATGCAGAGTAAGCACTGCACACAGGAGTCTTGCCAAGGAGTAGTAGTACCTGTCCTCATGGTCTTTAACACTCTCGCGTGCCTTTGGCTCCTCCGACCTTGTGGCAGCTGCTGCCACTGTCAGCAGCTGTGGCTCCCTGAAATTTTCGTTACAAAACCCAAACAGGTTAACAAAACATAAAAGGATTCTGGGAATCACAGCTTTGAGGTTGAAATGTCTATATACATTATCCAATTTATTAATAGTTCCCCTGCTTGATACAACCCATTCATCTATGTCACTCATGTGGACAGAGCATTACACAATTATAAAAGGAGGATCAGGTTCAAATACGCGATTGATGTTCATACATGTATGAACTGTGTTTGATCACCACTGTGTAACATGTGACATGTAACATCACATGTGACCGCAATGTAACTTCCACTTTGAAATGAGTTGTACATAACATAACTTCAAGCTCCAAAACATAGTTCCAAGCCTAAGATTGACAATCTTTCTAAAGTGTACCACAAAAAAGTGAGCAATGGATGTGTGGAGATGATTATCAAACACCCCAATTGGCCATCCTTATCTACTATCTCCACAAAACATGTGGTTTTAAGAAAGCAACTTACCTTCCAGAATATTTCTGATTCACTTCATCACCTCCCACGCGGGTGGATCCCAAGCCCCCACCTAATCTTCGAGGTCGCCAATTGGGAACAGTTCTTCCTCGTTCAACATCCACTAGAACTCGCCGATTATCAATCTTGCGACCATCCGCTTGTTTGTAAGCAGCTGTACAACCCACATACCACATGATGGATAAGATAACCATTAAGGGAAATCTACCAAGCAATTTTATATTCACAGTACATAGTTCATTGTAAATCTCTCCAACTTACTTTTCATGTCCCGTGTATGCTGATACTCAATAAATGCATATCCTCGTGGAGTCTTAGTAATCTTGTCAGATACAAGCCGAACCTGGAAAGTCATTTACCAGCACAAAGTTAGAATCCTACATCCTACATAGTAGAACAGTAACACAGATAAAGCATCATTCATCACATACCAGACCAAAAAAAGCACTTCCCACAGGCTGCAAAACCTGAGTAACTAGGAACCATAATACTCATATGTTGCGCGTTTTCCCACTAGAAATAGAACATACCAGGAGAAGGCTCCAAAATTTTAGATGATAGGCAAGCTTTTGAACAAAATTAGATACTTACACGTTTGATGGGACCATACCCTTCAAATTCTCTTCGGATTTTGTGCTCAGTCGTTTCATAACTCTGCATCAAAAACAATAGCACTCAACATCATTCACACATACTTTATGGCCCATGAGGTGCTAAAACAATTCATATTGTAAGAGAAAATATGATGGAAAGAGCAAACAGAACGAAGATTATGAACGGATAAATCCATGCACTTACAATTCGAGCAACAAATAGCGTTTTGTAAGGATCCCCTTCAATATTAGCATCATTTGTTGGATCATCTGCAAAGACAAATGAAGGAAGGTGTCATGCACCAGTAGCTATAGAATTCCTCAACATCCTCTTATAATTGAAGCCAAATATTGTGTTCCAGAGAGGTTCTCAGAAAAATTCTAGATCCATCAGACTGAACATTCACAAAGAAAAGTTGATAAAAGCAATTCAGGTATAGCCTTGTACAAAAAAATCGGGAATAAAATTGCAGTCAAATGTGAAAACAGGTTACAAATATATTTCTTCCAAATTTCAGAACGATATGCGGAAAAGAAGCATACACTTAGCAAGCTCTTCAACTGCTTTCTTTGCCCCTGCCTCTAGTCGGAGTCCATGGATTCGGGCCCGACGTTGTGTCTGCACCCCCAAAACACTCACCCATCAAAAGATTGCACTATCCCGTTCAAGTGAGCACCAACTACATTATCTTGGAACAAGACCGACAGTTTCTGATTTGGCTCATGGAACAGTGATCAGACAATCACAAATAGAAGATCACAACAAAGGAACACAGGACCAAGCTGATGTTAACCTGGATAACAGTGTTCTTATTTCACAAGGAAACATCATGACTTATCCATGCAACAGATAATAGGTTAATACCAAATGTATCAACTACTTGAATGCTTTGTGCAGAACAAGACCTTAGAGAAATTCCTCAACCATAGAATGACATATAACTCAAACAACCAGCCTTCAAATGATAGCGTTTCAGGGAAAACCAGAAAAGGTAACATAGTAACAGGAAGATTGTTATACCGGAGTTTCACCCTTTGTAACAGGTGGTGAATATTCAGGATCACCAGGCTCAGCAAAGTGTTGAACAAATTGCCCAATTCCTGCATTGTGACAATTTCAAAAACTCAGGAGTCAGTCAGAGTTTCCACTTACAAACTGCTTATTAAAAATATAATCTCTTCCTTTGCTAAATGATGTACACAGGAATTTGCCTTTGGACTTAAAACCACCAGTATCAATAGAAATGACATTCATACCAACCTAATAGGCCAGAAATCACCAACACAGCATTGACATGACAGATCCTTCACAACTATGTGATTTGATCACTCAAATAATGGCAACATTCAGATACAAAGAAGGCAATATTCTTATTAACAATCAAGAAGTGTAGAAATATAAGAGCAAATCGTAACCTCTCCCTATCCTGATAGTAGACAAGACGCATGCACAATCAAATGTTGTGATAGAGAACAACTGTTCACCTTGATATGGAGGACATTTTCGTTTCTCTGGAGGAGGCTTGAACTCCAATGGAGCTCGGGGCTCAAAAAGCTTTAGAAGATTTGAGGTTAATCCAGTTGGATGGCTCTGTCCTATCTGGAACACGACGATCACACAGTATCAGTATTGCAACAAAAAGGACTGCTAATGATGGAACATCGGTGCATATTACTAAGAGATTGAGACGTACTCTTACAGACCGAGGGGGCTCTTCTAGATTAGCATACAACACCATTTTCTCCCCTATACTAATCAAAGGCGTAATTATATGGAAGGAAAACTTTCAATGCACCTATGACTACTGATGCCAGACAGAAGACAGACCTAGCGATAGAAAATCATCACTCCTCTACAGGCAGGACAGGAGGGTGCGCAGATTACAGTGTCAGTTTTACGACAAACACACAGTGTCAGTGTAGCAACAAAAAGCACTGATAATGAATATTGGTGCACATTACTAGAAGATTGAGACATATTTTCAAAAACAGAAGGACTTCTCCAGAGACCTATACACCACAATTTTCTTCCCTGTACTAAATCACAGACGTGAATGTCTTGAAGATAAATTTTCAATATAACTATGACTCCTGACATTAGACAGAAAAAAAAAACCTAGCGGTAGAATAGTCTGGCGGTATATTGTAACAAAGACAAAGGAAATAAACGTAGCATATGGAACTAAAACCCCACCCTAGGGCAATGAAATAAAGAGAAGACATCCTAACTAGCCATTAAGCATTCTCTGATCCGCCTTGTCTGCGCCAAAAGATGGAAGCAGGGCAACAGAACCAAGTTCCCATTCCAAAACCTACACGAGCTGATGTTTTCACTATTGACGCTCAGCGTAGAAAAGAATGCCTCAAGCCAATCTCAACACACCGCCACCGTGCCAAGAAACCAGGCCTGATGCAAGAACCAAACCCTCGCTGGTCCAAACCCTCGGCCTAGAGTTAGCGAGTATGCAAACCCCCGAGCACACACAAAGTTCTTGGCTCCCCAACCAAACCAAACTAAACCAAAACATAACAAAACAACTCCACCAGAGTGCGAACACAGCATTGTCCCTGAAGAAGTGGAGCCCTAATGAAACGAGGAGCACGAACGAAGGCAAAATGGCGATGGATGTTGTTACCAGTTTGAGCTGTTGGACTGTGGCACGGTTTTGCGCTTTGATGCGGCCCGGAGGTCCCGACACATCCTTGCGCATGTAGGCGTCGCCATAGTCGCCCATGGCGGGGCAAGCGAGGGTTTGGACAGAATGGGGATTTATGCTCAATCACACAGGAGGGCTCGAAGAAAACTAAGGACACGCAAAGACGAAGTTGAAGAAGCCTCCGAACACGCGAGGAAGCCTTGGCGGGCAACTCAGCGAAGCATTCAGCCAAAGCTGCTTCCAACGGTTTCTCTCGCTCTTTCTGCTTATTAGGGTTTCTGCTGTCCAAGGCAAACCAAGGTCACACCAAGGCTAATGATGCCTTCACATAGTAATTAAGGTTAGGTTTAACACTAGGGTTTGCACCAAGGCTAATGATGCCTTCACATAGTAAGGGTGGATTTAACACTAGGGTCCAAGACCAAAGAAAGTTCAAACTTGAGTGACCATGTTCAAGTTATTCATGAAGTAACAAAGATGAAAACCATGGGTTTAGTCCCAAACCTTGAGTTTATGGAAATTAACACAAAGTCACTTAAGGATTTTTAATGTTTAGATTACTATATACATAGAGTGGTGCCATGCTATAAAAAACCAAATTTATAAGTTGTCTTGCTAGGTTGGTGGGTCAAGCTAGCCTTGTATAGGTCTGTATGGGATTTAAGATAGTGAGTATCATGTGCGTACCCTATTTTAAATCCTAAAGTTCTCTCAAAGTTTGAGAGGTCCCAAAAGTTCACCCAACTTTCAAAATAGGCTATGATGCACAACGAGTTAACGAGCTCTTAAATGAAAGTTTTCTCAACGAAGGATCAACCCCACTCTTTGAAGGACTTTACATATTATTTTGTCAATCTATGGTATACCAAAATTTGGATCCAAGGGGTTCACCCCAAGGCCCAAGTCCAATGTTTGATAGAAATAATAATATTGAAGTGGCAATTATCATGTGGCATCACATTCCCACCAAATATCAATGACACTTGCTCAAGGAATTAATTGTTATTCATGTTTGGGTCCAATCTTAAGTTTGAGAGTAAGGTTCATTTAGGGTGGGTTTACATGTACACTAGGGTCCAAACCAAAGAAACATCAAGATTGAGTAAATGTTGGTAGAGAGTAAAACTTTTGGGCCCAAGGAGTTTGAATTATCGTTTGAGTCCAAAAATGGAATGGTGCTAACATAATACCGCTTTCATGCCAATTTTTGGCAACTCAATTTCATGAAAATGCTCCATCCAATTTGAGAAATCCAAAAGCAAGGTTGATGGAGGGGTTGTTTTGGAGCCCGAGTTTGTTGAACCCAAACCCTAATGTAAATCCAGCCTAAGGGTGGCTTTACATTGAGTCAAGGTTGAAGACCAAGGAACTCCAAATTGAGTCAATCATATCGGTAGAGAGCAAAATGTTTGACCCTAGGAGTTGAAACTAGGGTCCGGGTGCAACTTATGAAAAATTGAAGTGTCGCTAATGTGGCATCATTATCTTGCCAAACTTCGATGGTCCCCACTCAAGAAATTTTCTCCTCCCTGTTTGAAAAACCAATTTTGAAGCTTGAGGCTAATCTCAAGTCCGCAAGTAAGGACCTTTAATGGTTATTTCAGACCCCAAGTTTATGGAATATGAACCCTAAAGTAAATGCATGCCACCTTGAGTGTAGGGCCACACCAAAAGCAAGCCTTCACATAAAGATGGAAATATGAAGCCTTAAATGTAGAAGGGTGGGTTTAAGGCCAATTTACAACATGGATCGTGAAGTCGGACTATGGAAGATGGTTTTTTTCCATGGTCTGACTTGACGGTCCAACTTCCATGGTCCAATTTCTTAAAAACTCAATTTACAAAGCCTTTGGGCCCCTCACAGTTTGTGCTACTGCATAAGTTGCATTAATCCTCCTACTTTATATTTGATTGGTCAAAGAATTTAAGGCATAAACCTAATGTGGATCAAGAGGAATGACCATGAACCAAAAAATGAATGTGATGATTTTTTTGATACATGTCCAAAAAGGGCAGTTTTGAAAAAAATAAAGTTTGCCCATTCTCTTGTCTTCTCTTGTCTTCATCTTCTCTTCCCCAAAAAAATTCACAAAAAAATCATTATAACAATATTTCTTTGCCATGGGCCCTTGCCTTTTTCTATCATAGCACCTCTTTTGTCTCTCCCACCACAAACACGTTGGACCATGTCAGTGTATAATGTAGGCCTTAAAATATGTCTTTTGGGGACCTCGAACTCCAAGGTCACTTTGACATGTTGTCCTTGGTGTAAACCAAAGTGGTCCCAAAACAAGTTCAACAACCAATAATTTTTTTTACGAGGCCTTGGGACGACTTCATGGTCCATGGTGTAAACAACCCCTTACATTAGGGTCCAAGACCACATTAATACCAACAATCAAGTGATCCTATTGGTAGAGAGCAAAAGATTGGACCGAAGGAGTTTAAATGGAGGTATGAGTCCAAAGTATGAAACAAATTGAAGTTGTGCAAATGTGGTATCACTTCCTTGCTTAACTTTAGTGGTCCCAACTCATGGAAATATTCCATCCAATTTGAGAACCCAAACTTCAAGCTTGGGTCCAATCTTGGGTCAATCTTGAGTCCAAAAGCAAGGTCCAAGTAAGGGATTTTTCGGACCCCGAGTTAATTGAACTCAAACCCTACGGTGTGTCTACGTTACAATAGGGTCCAATTCCAAAGAAGCTCTAATACCAATAGCAATCTTATTGGTCAAGAACAAAATTTGGGACCCAATGAGTTTGCACTAGGGTATGGGTCCAAGGTATGAAAATCCCAAGTGGTGTTGATGGGGCATCACTTTTCCCGCCATATGTCCTTGGTCTCCATTCAAGAAAACACTCCTCCTAGTTTGAGAATTTTGTCATCAAGCTTCGGTCTAATCTTCAATTTGAAAGTACAGTCCATTCAAGGGGTGTTGGACCCAAGTTCCTTGAAACCATACCTTAAATGAAACCCACCCTAGGCGATGCCTTATATAAGCGATACGGGGTCTTGATATGATGGGGATTTTGAAGTGATACACAACAAGGCTTGTAGTTGACAACAAACACCATAAAGACATGTGCTACGGTGAGATTGGATTAGGTTACTATGTGCTCATTTTATATATATACACACATACATAAGGTCCCACATACCTTGCTCATACATTCAAGACTTAAGTTTCCCATATATATGGGACCTTATGTAGTCACTCATACACCTATATAATCTCTTCAATCGGTATGGGGTCCCGATCTGAGTTTGGATTTTCATTTATATGGCAAGACTTGAAGGCGAGAACATACATGGGCCATAAAGACATATGATACAAAGACATTGCACCATTCTTGTTCTCAAAACATGTATTGGACAACGTCCTTCAAGGGAAAATATACCGTAGTACCATAGCTGGTTCGTTCAAAAATAATTCTAAAAATAAAAAACGTAAAAATTATGAAATTATGAAGACAGAAAAACGAAAATAAAATAAAATAAATTTTGCAATCTTTTGGTGTTTCTAAGCCATTTAAGGTCATTTTTACTGATTTTTTTGCTAAAAATGAAAATTGAGAAATTCAGTTTTTTGAGAGGCGGACCTTATTTTTTCAAAATAAATAAATATTCGTTCGCCAGGGGACGAACCAACTATTGTGTTACGGTAATGTTGGGGTCACACCAAGGCCATTGTAGCCTTAACATAACACGAGAATCTTATTTCAAACTATATTATAGTGCAATCTTGAAGATTACTCAATTAAGTTTTTATTTTGAGTGGGTTCCCTTGGGTCAACCTCAAGTTCAAAAAGTTGAGTTTGTGTACTTAGTGTATGGAATTGAAAATGTATTCAAAATGACCTACAAGGTATGAAGATGAAGTGAAAATATTGTCACTTGTATGTATCAATGTTGAAAATATGTATATGGTATGTATAATCTATGCTTGTTTTTTACAAACTCATATACACTTTTGTCTCTCTCTCACTCTCACTCTCACACACAAACACATGTGTGTGTATGTGCACGCACGCATGTGCTTGCTTTGATTGAAAATGATGCAACTAATAAGTGGGTTATTTTAGGTTTAGGCACTATCAACATTTAGGTTTTAAGTACTTGAATGTTTTCTTACAAACGTCTTGACTCTTGAGCTAGACTTGTATTGGACCTCTTGGACTTCAATATATTGAGTTAAGTGGGTTGTTTTTGTTTTGTTTGTCACGTGGAAATCTTATGAACCTTGACCCCCTTATGGTGTTGTGCTTGATACTATTGGAAAGCCCTTGGGGTGGGATGGGGTGAGGAGGAGGAATGGACCAAAGATGGAGGATATATTATATTCAAATGATTAATGACATGAAAAATAAAAATCATGTTGACGATTATGTTGGGTCACACACAATGGTGACATCATTGCCCCAACATTGTAGGCTAATTTCAGTGTAAGGAAAAAAAAAATGTGATTGTAGGTGATTTTTGATTTTAAGGATGGGAAATGTACATAAAAATTGCCCCAAAAAACACTAATGGCTTGGAACCGAGAAAGTCATTTTACAAAGGTTTTGTTTATGTGCCCTATAGCGCATATTTAATATACAATGTAGACCAACTTAACCAAGGAGATATCTAATTTGTTACTTTCTATGCCCAAAAACCTAAGTTGAAACTTTTGAAAACTAACACCCATGTTCTTGTTGCAATCCCACTCATGCTGACACTTAAATGATTGAGCATGGATTTAAGATACATACACCCAAAAAAACATAATGACCTACTCAAAAATATGTTAACCGATTTAAGTTCAACAATCCACAAAATTGGGTGGGGAGGGAGGGTTGCATAAATGGTTACCCAAAAGGAAAGAACGTTGGTATAAATCAAGATTGAGCATTTGAAAAGTACAAGTGAAATGGTTAGGGGTTTGAATCATCTCACATTATTCACATGTTTAATATCAAAGGGAGGTGTCTTAAAGGGGGGGGGGGCATTCAAGACCCTTTTACCTTATGTTAGGTCCCCATTAGTATGAATTGTATAGTACTTTTGTCTAAGTTATCATCACCTCTATGGATTGATTGCCCTTGGCTTGACTTCTCCTTCACTCTTCCTTCCTTCCTTCCTTCCTCCTTCAGTCATTGTCACGTAATCACGAGTTGTCACGAATAGAGGCTCATATTTGGGCCTTGTGGACCTCGAGACATGATACCTCTTTAGTTTGTTATTCACATGGTGTTCACATGAGAGCTCAAAATAAGCTCAAAATACTAAAAGGAAAGTGGCTACAACCATGATTCGGATTTACTAATTATTTTGACTAATCGTGTCTTTAATATATTAGGAGAAGTGAATAGATAGATTTTATTGATTAATTTATCATGGTGGTGGAGATGTGTAATTTGAAAAGTGCACACTTATTCTATTCTATAATTGTTAATGAGTACATCAAACATACGATCTAACACTATTCTTTATCAACTCATATTACTTGTCTTGCAATCATTACGATGATATGATTGCAATTGTGTGTGCAATCATGTGCTTCATGCTATTATATGGACTTTCCATACTATTACGAGTATTTTATTGCATGGTTTAAAAAAGTTGTGATTGCTATATGGATAACTAAACAACATTAATGCTTTTGTGGTTTGGTTTCGACCCAAAGCAACTTGCACTGGTAAAGGGTCAACCTAATAATGAAGGCAACCCCATTGCGCATGTCAATGCATGTATGCAAGCTAAAAACACACTACCTATCTACTAGCGATGTTGAAACCATAACATGATTCAACAATGTGCTAAATTTTATTGTCAACAAATATTTAATAATTTAATAATAAAAAACGAGGCTTCTAATACCGATTAGTTCCTAGTGCATGGGCTAGTGGTGGTTTCCATCTGTTAGGCCCTGTTGGCAATCCCAGACTGTGACCTCCAATATATATATTTAGAGTCTTACTTGGCCCCAAGAATGGCAAATACCTAGTAGGTCTCATTGTTCATTCCGGCTATGGTAGTGGGTACTGGCCTACTTACTTGGGTCACTCAAGAGCTAAATCCACCAACTGTAAAGTTTCCTCGATGGGGTCCCAATGCCCATTGCTTGTAATTGCCGGCATCACTAGCTATGTCACACATAGGCTTTTTTCAAACTAAACATGGAGGTCCAAACATACGGTATGACTTGTCTGTATTTTTCTTGGAATATAATGGTATCACGGAACTCTTCATCACAATTGAATAATAATGTTCCAATTATTGAAGTCATCACACTTAATTATATTGGGCCCCCCTTACGGTAGTTCTTACATGTATAATAGTCTAACACATGATCACACATTGTACATCAAACGCTAACACAACATTACTAGAGGTCATGTAGATTGTCATCTAGTGGGTTGCTAACCCCAATAGAATATTAGGAGGCGACCCATTTTGGGTGGCATGAACACTTAAAGGTTAAATTGGGTGACTTTATTCTTGAGCAGTGTAGTCTCATTATATGTCTCACATGTTCACTTTGTACGAGCTTCATAAACTGTGTGTCCCATGATCAAAACCAATCTCTTGCAATACACAAGACTTTACATAGAAATAGTTGAAGCTAAGTACACTTTATCATCATCACCTTGATGGATTGATTGCCCTTCTTCGCTTGGCTTCTCCTTCACTTTTCCTTCCTTCTTCCTTCCTTCCTTCCTTGTCACCGCTAGCCTTCCCACACTTACTTATGTGCGCATCCTCGCCCTCCGCATTTCCACGCATTGCTCTCATTGCTCCCTGCTTCCTTCGGTCAGTTTCATCTGTTGTTGCTTCTCTTGTGCATAAAGATAGCATCTTCGAGTTGGCTTGGGTGAGTAGAGAGTAACTTAACCGGGGAGTTTCATGTTCTGTTTGAAGTAGACGAAACTCCTTATCAGGTGCTCACAGTGTTTGGGTTTCTGCTAGACGGGACGTGATTGCACAGCGATTGGGTGTTTGATTTTGCTTGAATATGATGGTGGGATTAGTTTGTGTGCTCTCGTCGGTGTGAGGTTTGTGGTTGGGGTGTCGGTGGGGTTGGGGGATTTATGAGTGCCAATTGGATGGGAATTGAAATGGTTCGGTGGATGTGGAGCAGCAGGAGGAGGATTACTATTGTGGTGGTTGATCGATTGGATTTGACTGAATTTGATCGGCACTTGGCAAGATGAAGGTCACGGTTCTCACGGCGGATGAGCGCATTGTCTCCCTCGATGTGGAGCCTGACGAACTTGTACTGTCTCCACTTTCTACCTCTTTTCATTTTTCTGCCTACCTCTGTCTCTCTCATGTGCTATTAGGACATGGTTAACTAGTCTATGTAGTGTTCCCGGTGCAAAGGGAGTATATCTTAGTTAAGCCGGATAACCTAAGAGTGAGGGTGAAACTCTTCAATTGAATCTTGTTGGGTAGATTGGAGCATTTTTAAGTAGCCTTGTAGTGCTCCGGCTCAAGGGGAATAATTCTCAGGTAATCTGGATAACCTAAGAATGATTCCTTTTGGGATGCAACTCTTCAATTGAATCTTGATAGATGGTAGACGGGAGCACTCTTAAGTAGACTATGTAGTGTTCCGGCTCAAAGGGAATAATTCTTAGGAAATCCGGAGAACCTTAGAATGATTCCGTTGGGGAGCATAATTAAGTAGTCTATGTAGTGTCCCGGCTCAAAGGGAATAATTCTAAGTAATCCGGATAACCTAAGAATTCCGTCAGGGGTGGAACTCTCCAATTGAATCTTGATAGGTGGTAGATGAGAGCATTCTTAAGTATGTGGTAATCCGGATGACGTAAGAATGTTTCTGTTTGGGGTGAAACTCTTCAATTGAATCTTGTTGGGTAAATTTAATGCATTCTGAAGTAGCCCAGGTAGTGTTCTGGTGAAAAGGGAGTAATTTTTGGGCAATTTGGAAAACCTAAGAATGATTCCCTGTGGGGTGCAACTCCTCAAATTAATCTTGATTCGTAGATGGACAAGCCTTCATGTCTGAAGATAAGGGTGTCAACCAACGAGAGCTTGCCATTTGACTATCCTCGGCATTCATGCTCGCAATCCAGGACCTTGATTCTTGCATCTTTGTTCTTGAGGCTAGAATACAAAGATAGCGTCCTTACAAGGCCACGCGCCTGTCAATTTCCTTACAAGTTGTAGGTACCATCACTTTCCAATGCCGATCCTCAACATTGGCAGCTCCACAGCCAGATTGTTCCAACACTCACATTATTGGAATTGTCGAAGTTGAGCTTGAAGGGGCGTATACACATGACTCATTGAGTGGTTGTGGCTTGGGCCTACCTTCAACCACAACTATGATATTTTTATGTTGACACACAAGGTGTAGTTGTAGTGAACATTGGATTTGACCTTAAACTTCTGTCCTCCATCCTTGTAGTGCGGACAAACAACTTATGGATTCTAGTGTAAAGTTTGTACAAGAGTAAGGACGTCCTACAAACCCTCTCCTACATGTTCTCTCCCAGGTCCACATAGTAACTACAAAGAAAATAGAACCAAAAAAGTAAACTACAACCATTGCAATCACCCTCGACTATGCCTTGTATCGTAACTGATGAAGCAAGAGTAGCTGTGGTTGTGGTTGTCATCGATGCACATTATGCCTAAAAAGTAGAGCCAAAGAAAGCAATGTTGTTTTAAACCAGTGTTGGTTTGGTATATAGGTGAATGCATGGCATCACTTATCAACATCAATAATGGTATCAAAGAACCTACCCGTGGGTATCACAATTGTAAATCTAGTCAAATATTGATATTTGGTGGCTATATCAAGGTGAGGGAATCTTTGTATACCCTAGTTATTATTTGGTTCAATACCTTTGTAAACCATATTGATACTAGGGCCATTTTGCCTAGGTATGAAGTTTCTTGCATGGTATATTGACCTGAATGGTATTGAAAACAAAAATACTGTCAAATACCCATAACCTACTGGTAGTATAAAATGTGAAATCCTCATTATAAATACCCAAATTGTATGAAAAAAAGATGGATACACTGCTGTAAAGACTGGTGTAAGCGTTCCTTAAAGTAGGTCAAGCCACAAGATGATAGTCCAAATGCTAGATACCTTGAAAATTACTGGACAGGACAGGGCAACCTCGGAAACTGAGGTTGTTTCTGTGAGAACAATTTCTTGTGAGGAATTTATTGTTATGTTGGAAGATAAAAATCTTTTCGTTCTCAGAATGTGCTGCTCATATTTTAAGAATATTCATTTTGGCTGTGGAAACAAGATGCAAAATTGAGGGATCCAGGATCTAGTGAAATGGTGATATAAATTTTTCTCTTTACTATTTGATCATGGATTAAAACCAGATGTTTCTGTCACTCTGTTTTGCAGACTGCACTGCATTTTTAAGAAGTGCTTTTCCCGCATTCTTTAACAAGGGAACAGCTGAGTTTGCATGGGAATAAAAGTGAAGAAATACTTATATCATGTGAATGCCCTTCTGATCTTGTCCTTTGTGTTTCAGGTGGAGAATGTTAAGGCCATTCTAGAGGTGGAGGTGAGTCAGATGGAATTTGTAATCCTTGGTACATATTTCTCGATTTTTTCGAGTATTATCATCTAGACATGTTAGAGGTTCAATTAGTTGTCTGCAGACATCCTGGATGCTTGAAGTGTTTGACAGGCGGATGTCGTTTAGAGTTCCTTTGAATTAATGAACGCCTCAGTCAGACACTTTGATTCCTGTGTGGTTCACATAGGATTAATCCTGGGCGACTTGAAACATATTAGGTGTCAGTTAGAGACTTGTGCTCTGTTCAGATTATGCTGCTATATTTTACCTGGATGTGCACAGTAGTGCCGTGCTTTTTTTAACGTAGTGGTCAGGATAAGTAATTTTGCTGATGTGTCTATTCCTGGTTGGATGAGAAGGCACACTATCACCTATATTAAATGTTCCTTCCATGGCTGATCAATACTTCTGGTAATGGACACGTGTTGCTTTGCCATGGGCTGTAGTAGTAGGCACCAACACCTTTCTTGCCGCTATTGCCCTACGGCAGGGTCCCTCGCATCTGTTACCTAGTTGATAATGATTTGAAAGGCTCACAATGTGCACTAGATAGAGTGCACTAGATAGAGTGGCTCTACGGTAGAGTGTTGTCTGGTTCAACACTGTGAATGCCGAAAGGTAATTTGGACGTGGGATTTGACAAGGTCTTGACAAATGTAAATACAACATGTGCCAAAGTTCTTCCAAGATATAATTGTTTTGTGTTGAACCAGGCAGCACCCTACAGGAGTCTTGCAGTCTTTTGCTCTGGATTTTGATTTTGAGATCTTGAAAAATGACACACTATTGGTGGCATTCCTCAGACCCAGATATCTCTAGGTCAACAACAACTGTTGTTCAATGGGAAGGAGATTCCAAATACCGCTCGCCTAAATGGATCCGGTGTGGTGGACGGTGATCTACTCATGCTTGTGTCTGCGCCCACTCCATCTAGGTACAATGAAATTCTCAATCCTTAATTGGTCATGCATTTGATTGGTGATGTGGCAGGGCTTTTTTCTATGATTGATTCCTTAAGCAAGTCATTGTCACGAGATTGATGTAGCAGAGATTGTGCTAAAGCTTCACATTCCTGGAGGGAACACGACTTTCTCGTAGATTCCTTGAACATCAAATTGAGTTGTCCAAGTTTGATGAAGTTGAGGGAAGGAAGTGTTGAGATTCGTTTGTGGAAATTTGCAGTGTAGGAGGTCCAGCACCAACAGACTTGGCTGTGAATCCTGATGGAACTGCCATTAATCCTATTGCTCTCTTAAGACATTTGCGTGGTGATCCTTCTATAATGAGCCAACTTCAACAGGTAGAGGTCTTTTCCTTATTTCCTTTGTATGTCAGATGTACAGTTTGGGGTCACATTAATGAATTGTAAAGTAGCCTGTTCTGAAGACTAAAGAGCTCAAAAGGTTTGACTCATTATGACAATGAGTATAATGCAGAGTATAGTTCCCATTTCAATAGTTTACTAGCAAATACAGAAACCAATAACATAACAGTAACTTTGTTTGTGAGATGATCTGGAATGTAACTCATAGAGGATGACACAATAGCATTTCTTGGTTGCAGTCGAATCCACAGTTGGCGCAAGCTGTCTCAAATGACAATATTGAATTGTTCCAAAATCTTCTACGACAACAACATCAACAGAGGCTTCTACTGCAACAACAGCGGCAGCAGGAGATTGTGAGTCATTCACTTGCCATTCCTCCTCCTCATTTGGCCTAGCTTAAATTGGCCAATCAATCTCCTAGTAAGATTTTCTTGTACCAACAATGGGTGTCGGTGGTTTCAGGATTTGATGAATGCTGATCCCTTTGACGTGGAAGCACAGAAGAAAATTGAGGAAGCTATCCGACAGGTGTGCAATCTCATTTATAATAGCTCAAATATGATGGATGATTCATGTGCTTCTCTTCCAAATTGTACATTTGTCATTGGAATGTAAATGAGGATCTGGTTTCCAATTTCACTTAGTACCTCGAACATAATGTGGACTCCTTCAACTTTGTTCTTCTTGCATGTTCTTAATCTTCTTCTCCATGGTCAGGCTTTTGTTCAATGCTTGTTCTCAGCTTCACAAGAAGTGATAATCTGCAGCTGAAAATGTGTCCTTACATATGTCTCAAAGTGTTTGCATCTGGTTCTGATTTGTTGTGATTTGTTGACCTTATGTGGTTGCAGAAAAACGTGGATGAAAATTGGGAGGCTGCAATAGAACATAATCCTGAAGCCTTTGCACGTGTGGTATGATAACAAGTTTGAGAACATATATAATTCTTCCAAATTCAATCTAGTATAATTTCATATTGCCTCGGAGGTCTTTTTTAATTTTTTAATATTTAATTTTTGCATTGCTTGAAAGTTCTCTAAATATTCTCTGAAGACCCTACACCCTATGCTTTTATTGACCACCATGATGGCAAAGAAAATATCTAATGTATATACAAAGTCCTTCCTTGAATTCTTCCTTGAGATCGATTTATATTGGATGGTTATGATTGTGTTGGCCTTTGTAGATTATGCTTTATGTTGACATGGAGGTCAATGGCTTCCCATTGAAGGTATTACCCAATTAGTTCTTTGCCACATTTTTTCCAAATTAGTTGATCTTAAGTGTTGAAGAGGGCTGGTGAACAATGTCAAGTGATTCATGTGCAGAAGTGGAAGTACATGAGCATTTAAGGCCAGCATTGAGTATAGGTAGTCCAATTATCTATGTATTTTAGATCGATGTCAGGTTGTGATATGGAATATTCTTGATAGAGAGTTGAGCTCATTCCCTTTTATTGGCTTGTGACATTGTTGTTGATGCATCTGATTTTCCGTGGCACCTTAGTCTGAATCCACCTTTGGGAGGAATTTGACCAAGTGCTGGATTGTGGTAATGTGAAAAGAGATTTTCCAATAAAGGATTAAGCTGCCTGTTATCACTAAAAACAGGCCTTTGTGGACAGTGGAGCACAGAGCACCATCATCTCAAAACAATGTGCTGAGCGTTGTGGGTAGGAACTTAAATCTTTTGCTTTATTTGGCCAGTCATAAAATGTAGAAAACTGAGCAATAGTTAGCTTATGGCCCTTTTTGTCATTTCTTGCATCAGCATGTTTATTGCCTTCATCAATCCACAATAAATAATTCTTTACATTTGGGTCGACAGTTATTCCTGAACATGTAACTCAATTTCTATCTATGGACTATGCAGGCTGCTGAGATTGATGGACCAGCGCTATAAGGGAATTGCAAAGGGAGTTGGACAATCAGAGATTGTAGGCCGTATTCACGTAGCACCTTTGAAGGTAATCATTTAAAGTGAATGATTTCATGCCAATTGACTTCGGTGTGTAGGAGATACACAAGGCAGGTTACAATGTTTTAATTTTCTACTTTGAGTAAGGACATCACCAATTTCCATTTGATAATTTTCATGTTATTATTTATATTAAAGTACACCTAGTGGTGTATAACGTGATTATACTACATTTAATTATTCCTACATAGACGTTTGTCAGGTAGTAGTATAATGTGACACATAATTGATGAGAGTAAAATAAATATGCAATTAGTTCAAATGATAGCATATGATGTTATTTCAATATTGGATTGGGAAGAATGACAATCTGGCGTCTAGAAATTTGTGATTGAAAAATATTTCTTGATGTTGCTGAGAATGCATGTGTCTGTTGGGATACAGATAGGGAAGAATTTTTATCCATGTTCCTTCACGGTGCTTGACCAACCAGATTTGGAATTTATTTTTGGTCTTGATATGCTTCGTAAGCATCAGGTTTGTGACCTTGACCAACTTACTTGTTTCTACACTTTCTCATCGTGGAATAGTGTTGAAATGGTTTCCATATAGAGTCGCGGTGCATAATTTAATTTCTCACGAGTGCCAATATGTGGTTGAATGCAGTGCTCAATAGATTTGAATGACAACGTTCTTCGGGTTGGTGGTGGAGAGCATGCAGTCCCCTTTTTGCAAGGTACTGTTTCATGCAAAGCACAAGAACATGTATTTGAATACAGTCTCATTATTAGCCAATTAGGTCAAAGGTGATGTTGTCTGAATTTGACTCATCTATGAAGTGTAGTTTTTAGTTCAGTGGAATACCTTAATTGAAGAGTTGGGTTCAAATACACGACTTGGGTGACCTTGAATGCAAAGACATACTGAGTATGTTGATCATCAATGTCACCTATGACTATGATTTTATTGTTCCCTTGTATCAATTAAATTTGCAAACCTTTACACATGAAAATATGATTAAAAGACTTGGTGAGGCTTGTTGACATTGTGTATATAGGTCGTGTTTGAGCCCCTTAGACTTTTAAGGGTCAACATGGGTTTGGATTACTTCTCAGACCGTCTGAGGTAGAAGTGATGAAAAATGGATTGGCAAATGTGTGCAGAGAAGGACTTGCCACTGCATTTGCATGATGATAAGCGACTTGAAGAGCCTACCTCTGGGGTATGCAATCATTTATTATGTGTTAGTTGTGTTTTTTTCCCATGAAATTCCTTATGTTTGCGCCTATGTTTGCACTTGGAGCCTTAAAAATCCTTTGTGGGATTGGCTTGGAGGTAGTACTCTACAGTATATAGGGTCATTAGTGTGACTCACACTGTTTCTACTAACATTTTATCTATATCTATAATACTAAATTTTCTTATGATAGTAATTGTAATATTGGACCAATAGTACTCCAGAAGAAATGAAATAAGTAAGAAGATACACTCACATGGCTCCACATGTCTCCACGTGTCAAAAAGTGAAATTGCTTTTATTTGAGTAACTTAAACTGCAAGTCAACGCTGTAAGTCACTCTATTCAAAAGGTCACACTAATGACCCTATTTGGTGTAGTGGTTTGCAATATAAAACTTTTTATTGATTCAGCAATCTAATGGCTCATTGTTGGGATTCAATAATAGGCACCTAGCAGTTCAACAATCAATGTGCACCCGCCTGCTCCAATTCATGCACCTGCGGGTCCAGGTCTGTCCTCCTACTCTGCATCCCTGTCTGTAGGGATATCTTGTGATGAAAATACATAATTTAAAAAATCTAATGTTAGTCTAATTCTATTTTAAATTCTGAATGGACATCTTGAGAATTAGAAGGACTTTGAGTAGGCGCAGACAAGCCAGCCTGCACCTAATCTCATTCAATGGCAAGCCCCTAGGTTTCCACATGGTTGGTTGAAATTATCCGGTTCACTTGGATAACCCACTATGTTTAAGTGGACCAAGTGGTAGGGTGCATCAGAAAGCAAGTGCTAGGACTTAGACGGCTTAACCTTGGAGTTCCCGTGGGATCCCAGTTGAGGCCTTGGGTTGAAGCCACCCCTGTCTGAGGCTATCTTCTAGTGACATAGTTTGACATTCTCCTATAGCATTGCAAATATTTGGTTTTTGATTACATTTCCTTAACCCGTGACTGTCAGAGCGTCCAATGTTAGTCTAATGTTTGGGCCTCTCCATGCCAAAAAAACATGTATTTGAGGTACACACTTCATTTTTAAGCTAATTGTGTTAAAAGGGACCCTATCTAAACTAACTCATTTTTCAAGTGCACTATTCAAATTGGTTGAATATCTTAATGCAATTGAAGATTAGGTTCAAAAACACATCCTGGGTACCCATGGATTCAGATACATACTTAGTGCTTTGATGACCAATGTCACATCTGAATATATTTTAATTTTCTCCACATCAGATAATGTACCGAGTAGTATTTCAAACCCATAAGCTTTGGTGAGGCTCGTAGAAATTGTGTGTATAGGTCATACATTGAGCCACTTGGTCCTTTAAGGGATGACTTATCACACTTGGGTAAAGAGAACATTGTTTGATATCATTGACAAATTGTTTCATGAAATGTGCTACAAATTGACATGACTGTCAATGCTATGAAATCGAGTTGGCAATTGTTGAGGACATGGTATTGTAAGAGTAACTGATGCCTTTATTGATTTGTGCAGTCTCTGTTCCAGAATCAAACAAGAGAGCGAGAAGTCCACAGGTATATGTTTTCTGTGCAGCATTTTGGGACTTTGTGTTGAATATGATTCAACTGTTTTAGAGTTATCCTTTAAATCAACTGGAGTTTTGGTCCGGAGGTGGTTGTTTTGCATACAAAACTTTCCACGTTTGGTTGGTTTTCTATGCATGCTTGGGGTCAATGTGGAGGTTTGAATAAAAAAATTCTATATCGGTTCATTAAGGGACGAACTTATTTTAGCACCTCTTTGCATGCCAAAATGAGTTTGGCCCTTGATAAACCAGTATAGAAAGTTCTTTGTTCAAACCCCACACCAACTCCAAAGCGTGCATCGCAAATTTACCGAACACGGATAATATTGTCTGCAGAACAACCAACTCCTGACCACTACTCCAGTGGAATCAAAGGATAATGCAATCGTATGAATCATTTCCACGAGGTGATGGTAATGCGGTGAATGTAAGGTGTATCACAGTTTATATTTATTGATTGATTTTGCGGTCGTTACACAAGCACTCACGAAGATGGTTACTTTTACTCCCCAGGATGTTCAAAATGAAGGCAAAGTGCAGAGGCTAATAGAGTTGGGATTCGACCGGGCAACTGTTTTGCAAGCATTATCTCTGTTCAATGGCAATGAAGAGCAGGCTGCCAGCTATTTATTTGGAGGCTTTTGAGGCAGTCTTTGATTTTAGTGCTGGTCATAATATCTAGCGATTCAGACATTGGTATTTATCCATGTGCAATTTACTCTTTCTTGACTTGGATTGTACCAGGAGTTGGTCATACTGGCTTCTTTTTTCCATAACAAATCATCTCATTTCTGGTGGAATTTCAAGCTCGCTTTCAAGTTTGCCTGGATGCTGCGAATGTGCTTTCATTTATCTTCTTGCTCATGTTGAACGCTGTAGCACAAAGTGATAGTGGAACACAATTACATTTAACAGAGACTAAGAACATGAATTATACACCACACAAGTTGTGGCGATTCAGTCAGCTAGGGTTTGGAAGGATGCTACAGTGGGGGATGGAACTCCAATGAGGGCATAAACAATATCTATCAACACCCTCTTGTGCACTCATTTCCTCAGTTGGTCTCTGAGTGACTACATTCTAATTCCTGTAGCTTTCCTCAATGAGGTGGGTACAGTTCGAGAGCCCCATTGTTTAGTCACCTGGATTGAGTGCTGAAGAATGGTAGGTCAAACTGTCACCATGCTTTCCTTGCTCTCACTGGAGCTGGCGTTGAGTAGTGTAGAAACTGTGTTGTTGTTTGATTTTGTCGACCTTTTCCTACTCCATTTCTTCGCCTGGCTGGTGTTGAGGTTCTTGTTATGATGGCCTTTCTCATCTCCAATCGAAGTCTTGGGTATGTCTTCCTTACTGGTGTTATCAATAGAGGGGTGCCTGATGTGCGGGAATCTTCTCAGAGTAAGGCAAGGGCCCCGGTTCTTGAGCCAATTGTATCAATGTTGCCGGTCTCACATACGAATTGTGAGCTTGGTGTTGAGAGTCAATCGGGGAATGCATTTGCTAATTTTTTTGAGAGTCCTCTCGGTTATCAATTGACTCTAGTTAGTCAACAAATGGTGAAGTACTATGTGGCGAGAGGAGTGCATCTAGGGATACATTGTAGTTGGGTAGAGTGTAAGCTACAAGTAAAGAAATTCAATGGACCTAGAAATTAGAGTTTTGTCTCTTTATCAGAGACTGAACACTTTCTACAGTCAAGAGGAGTGTAGAGAGCAAGTGTATAGGCTGGAGGGTGATGGTGGTGACAAGTCACCTTGATGTCATTGACCCTATAATTGAATTAGTGTGAATTGTTGGACATCTTACAGTTTTCAACCTGAGTTTATCTCTGCATGCCTCAAATTTCACACTTCCTAGTGCTTTAGTCAGTTAATCAGCTAACTGGTTGTTGGTGTGGACTTAACCTACTTTGATAGTGTTATCTTCTATTTCTGGTCTTGTAAAGTGCAAGTCTACTTCAAAATGCTGCATGTGATCATGGAACATAGGGTTTTTTTATGCCTTTATATTGCTATGGTTGTTACACCAAATTGTCGTTGGTTTATCGTCGCAAAGTCCCAGTTCTCACGCTAACCTCCTCATCCATACTGCCTCGAATGTTGTTTGTACAAGGGCTCTATATTATAACTTATAGGATAATCTGGATGTGATGTTTGCTTTTTTGGACTCCATGATGTGGGGATATTTCCAATTGTAAATAGGTATGCTTTGGTAGAGATCCTATTGTCAACATCACCTGCATAGACCACATCTGTGAATCCCTCAGTGTGGCATCCTCCCCTTTGGGGTACCAAAGGCCCAGTAAAGGAAAACGGTGGAGGTATTTTAGAATAGACAGAGCAATAGTCATGTGTAGGCATTGAAGTCGGTGCATGTATGAGCTAAGGATAGAGATAGCAAATCCACTCTCCCAACAAGTTTTGGTGAGGTAATTGAGCTCACCCACAATATGTTGATACTAATGGGCATCGACGGGTTTGGTTCTGGTTTCTTCAGATAGGCAATTTGAGTGAGAGATGGGAACATTAGTGGGTGGAGTGTTGAGTGTACCATACTCAGTTAGTAGGGAATGCACATACTCTTGGTGCAGTAAGATGCCATGTTTTGTTTGTATGAATTGAATGCCTAGGAATTTTTGGAGAGGGCCCAAGTTGGTCATCTCGTAAGCACTGGTAGGATGTGCTTTGAAGTGAGTGATCCCATACATGTTATCCATGTAAAGGATTAAAATGATGATCTTGCTGTGGTTCTGATGAAAGTAGACGTTTGAGTTGGCATTTGTTTTTTCAAGGCCCCATGAGTGGAGGTCAGAGTTGATGTGACTATACTAAGTAGTGGGCTTTGCTTGAGGCCATACAAAGAGCGATGTAGCTTGCACACGAGTCCCTGGGAGTCAGGTTGAATAAAGCTGAGCGGTTGCTCCATATAGACAGTCTCTTGGAGTCAGCCATTCAAGAAAGTTGTGGTGACATCCATGTGGAATACTTTCCACCTGAAATAAGCAACACAGGTTGTGATGACGCAGATCGATTCCCATCGTATTGTAGGAGCAAAGGTTTCCTGCAAATCCACCCCATGGATTTGTTGAAAACCATGGGCAATGATTCGGGCCTTATACCTGATAATTGACTGTCAATGCCGGGCTTGATCTTATAGATCAATCGTGCGGTAATAGGTTGGATGCTTGGTGGTGGTGGTGTAACTAAAGTCTAGGTGTTGTATTTCATGATGGAGGCACATTTGGCCTCCATCGCTTTTATCCATCAGGTGTCGCGAACAATTGCTACATACTTTATGCGCTCATTGCCTTCCTTGATAATGCCAACAAAGAAGTTGGCAAGGTCCATCTTGATGTAGTTGTCATGGGACTTCGGGGCTTGGGGATGACGTGAAGAAGAACGGAGAGGGGTTTGTTAGTTGGGTGGTATCGGGTTTGGGTGACAAGGTTGCCTAAGGTAGGGGTGCCAATTTCCGTGCGGGTCCTATAGTCGACCCCTAGGGTCGGAAGCACCTATCTAGGTGTTTTTACCTGGGTTTACAAAAGCACTTATCAAGGTGCTTTTACCGTTCACAGCGCTGCCAACATTTCATTGGCTGCCAGCGGTCGGTTTTAGAAATCCACCCTGTGGATATACCACATACCCTATGTGTGAGTGTTGGTCACTCTACAAGGTTTCCTTTAAAAATTTGTAGGAAATCATAGACATGCTGGAAAATTTTGATTTTTTCATAGTTGCTCTTGCACCAGCTTTGCGGAGCGCTCAAAATTTATAAAAAAATAGTTTCAGCATCCCAACTAGGCACATCTGAAATTTGGACGGAAATTGGCACCGCTACCTTAAATGGGAGGTGGCCGCTCGTGACGTTGATAAGTGATGGTGGGAGGACGTTCATGAGGTCGCTCATTGGACCAATGGAATCTACTGAGGGCTTGGAGTGTTGGGCACTGCTTTGGGGCTCACCGCACTAGGTATAAGTAAATGTTTGGTTGATATACTCCAACCAATATATGTACAACTACTTTGAAGTCTACAATACTTTAAGAATATATAGCATCCATGTTGATATATATATATATATATATGTCATAAAATTTAGCTTCCATGTTGGTATACATACATCATAAACTTTAGCATCTATGTTGATATGTGTGCGGAGCTCATGGCAACTTCTGAACCTTCATTTGCTTAAAATTGTTATAAAACATTGCCTCTTGATTTCGGAGGTAATAAGTTTTAGGAGAGCTTTATGTGAGACTAGAGGTAGGAGTGAATAACACCTCATATGACATGGGATGTGGGATTTTAATAGATTAAACATGAATGATTGTAAATGTTTCATGTCTCAAATATAATGAGCATGATAAGGCAATACTTGGGTCACGATTAGCATGAAATCCATTCCCAGAGAAGTTATGAACATAATAGATGTAAGGGCCCATTGAAAATCTAGAACTTGTGCAAAATGTCTTTGCTTTAAGACTTCAAGTTTCAAATCACATAACAAGGCGATTGAGTCCCATTGGTGCCAATGATAATTCCATCCGAATTCGGGGCTCATTTGCTTCATCCTAGTAATTTTAGATTGGATTGGATTGGATTGTAAAAGTTTGACAAGCTTTGTGCTTTATAGTTGTTAAATAAATGAGTTGATTCTTGATTATGTCCAAAGGCTACAATTGTTGGAAGTGCCCGTGACAATAGGGCTCATATTATCGATGTTCGGCAACACCATAATTTGCAAACTGCACAACTTTCTCAAATTTTTAGGATATCCACAAACATGTGAGATATGTAAAGGTCATTAGAATGTTGTTTGACGAGTGTGGTTCCACTAAGGGATCCTAAGAACAAATGTTTTGTTAAGGAAAATTATCATATGCACCTCTATAGATTTACATGGCATATGGATGTCATCTCCAATACATACCCATGAGCCAATGGCTTACACAAAATTTCCAAACATCGGCAAAAACGTGTGACGTGTCCTATGTCCATTTGTCAACCAGCTACACTATGCCTAATTGGGTAAGGTTCTATCTATACAATTTTCAACTTCTCCTCACTAAATGAATTATATACACCACATATGAACTCCAATTTGCATGAATTCAAAGTGCAGTAGGAACTTCATACAAACACTGTACTTTTGGAAGTTAACATTCTCTGATGAATGTGAGATTATATGGGAATCAAATACGTTAAGTGGAGTGTAATTTGGAATTATTACAACATGCCCACTAGACATAGCAAAAGTTTCTTGCTACTGTTGGCTATGGCACATAGTACTTGTACTAAAAGGTGTAATGGAATGAATATACTTCTCATCGTCCAAAGAAAAAACATTGAATTACTCTATATCCTAATGATTTAATTTTCAATTCATTTTACATTAGAATCATCTTGGATACCGTTTATGTAAAATTCAATTGGGATGAGATCTACTAATGACAAACCTAAACATGACATGTTCTTTATTTGGATGGATGAGAAGCAAGCTTGTGTGCGATAGTGCCTTTTGTAAGTATCCAATTTTTACTTTTAGTAGATTTGATACCAATATTAATTTTGGGAACCCTAATATACTCTATTAGAAACCAATTGGGATAGCACTGCACTAAATAGTTCCAATTGGGTGAGCTACAATAATTATCTAGAGCCCACATTAATTTTCAACCCATCCCAAATCTCTAGTTCAAAATCAATGTGGCCACATTAATAACTTTACTAAACAATCGATGTGAGTGAACATATGTTTTTATGATACTTTTGTCCTTGGACTAATACCCAAGATCTTGATTAGAAGTCTCTAGAAGACTTAGGAGAAAACCTTGGGTCTTCAACATTATTTCCATCATGACTAGCATATGGGGAAAGGGGGGGGGGGGTTATTGGCGTTCTACTAGAATATGGGGTAAGGTAAAAGATAGGGTACTATTTAATAATCCAAAGGAAATGTACAAAGATCTTAGAGTAAATTATGGTAATGGAAATTCATTTAAGAATACAAAAAATGTATTCTAAGAATGTGAATTAAATATACAAGACTACCATA
Organism: Polytrichum commune; assembly: GCA_950295325.1. Classification (NCBI taxonomy): domain Eukaryota; kingdom Viridiplantae; phylum Streptophyta; class Polytrichopsida; order Polytrichales; family Polytrichaceae; genus Polytrichum; species Polytrichum commune. The sequence continues at coordinate 430,186 of OX485809.1, forward strand.
AATATGCGCAGTACTTCATTGCCCCCCCTCCCCACGGGCCCATATTGTAGCCACATTAGTTGTTTCCATATTAATTTTCGACCCTTACTAATAGGACTATTTAATGTATATCAAATTTTGCGGGAGACATGCTTTGATTTGCATGGATGAGAGGCACTTGCATATGGAAGAATTCTTTTCTCACATTTGGAACTTATATTCTAGTTACTTTGATGCCAAAATTAATCTCAAAGATCTCAAATTAGTCTATTTGATCTCAATTGGGATAAAATTTACCATAATCATATAGTGGTTAGGCTTTTGATCTATATAAATGAGACATTAGTGTAGTTTAAATTTTGGTTGCAAACAAACCCAAGGAAACACTCAGGGTCGACTTAAAACGCGATTTGCACATCTTCTAGGTGTCTCTGGTAAGTTTATTTAGGGGAATAGGGTTATTTCATATCATTTCAAGTTTGAATTAACAATTAGGTGATGATTTAGGGTAAAGATTTCAAAATATCTCCATGTCAATACATGTAATTGGGATAGTCACTCAACTGACATTATTTACCCGGGCAATAATGTAGCAGTGAGTTTCTTTTATTTGGACCATATGCAATGCACAAACATAGGCACAACTATCGGCAATATTCTTGCATAAGTATCCTCGGGGGGGGGGGGGGGTAGTCATTGGTTGGAGTAGCAATACACGTGCGAACAAATGATAGGGTATTTTAAAAACATGGGGGCAAAAAATTATAATTGGACTTAAGAGTAATATAGGGTATCAAAAATGACACTGGACATCTTTAAAGTACTATAGGGTATGAAATAATGGGTAATTTGGAATTATAAGTAAGGCAAGCCATTTTTCTATTAAGCCAAAATAGAAGTTTACATAATGATAGCATGTGAAAAAAAAGAAGAGAATTGAAAGTAATACCCCCCTATAAAATAGTGGTTGTTCGCACCTATATCCTTAACTTTTTAACACACTGCCCCCCCCGAGTAAGTATCCCATTTGAGTCTCCTTACTAAAGACAAAGGGCACTTTAGTGTAGGCTATTGTCTTATTTGAATTAATTCCTTTAAGTGCAACTTGAAGTGGCAGTACCGTCAACCTTTCATGATTTTCAATATTTTTTGATTAATCATAATCTAAGTTATTATGTCCAACAATAGTCTTTTACTTGATATTGGCTAGAGTAAGCATGATATACAAGAGTGGTAATCATAGGCCAAACCACAAAATGATTAGGAAAACATGGTCTTGTTCATTCCCCTACTTGTTTCTTTTCTAATGAGTACTTCACTATGTATCCTTATCTTAGATTATTTGCGCACTTTTAGTTTTCATGCCATAGGTAATATCTTTGGACTAGGGGCGAGTGAACTTAGCCACCATGTTTAGTTTAATCCAAGGATCCACTTTAGCATATAGCGGTGAACTCTTACCAACATCAAATTAGTGTTAGGTACTTCCTAAAATTCAATCACTGAATTTGTTTGTTGCCTTGGTGTCTCCTCTACCTCTTCAGAGGCAATGGACTTGCCTTATTTGACCCTTTAGCTGCTCTTTATAACTTGGATCACAAAGTCTTTTTGTCCCCTCCAAGTTATCTTGCCTCTTTATAGTCAATGGTCTAGACAACCTCTCCTTTCAACTTCCAATTCTACTCAAGGTTAGGAAGACAAAAACTTGGCCTTTTTGGATAGCTCTCTCTTTGCGAATCTAGACGCCTCCAATTCCTGGTTTAAACATCCTTTCTCTCTCTTCTCTTATTCATGGATTGATCCAACATATCGCAATGACAATATTTTAATTTTCAATCATGTAAATGTAATTTTCTCTCAGCAGTTATGAATCTCTCTTAGACCACCTCTCATTGATAGAAATCTCTAAAATTTAAACTCAAGCTCGTGGATAAACCATAGTCCTAACCGTGGTCCTAACATATGGTTGAATCCCTGTCAATTCACAATTAGAGAGACCATAACCTGAGAGGGGATTTCAAAGTAGTGGTAATATACCAAGACCATTCTCACCTATGGCTGAGGAAACACTCCTTGAGGCTTGAGTAAATGAGATAAAAATGAGATTTCGCACTATGGTTCCACCTACATACATATAATTTAGTAAATTTAAATTACCTTGAATGTATTGTAGTGATTTTATTATCAGACAATTGTCCTACACTTATGAGCTGCTTATAAGTTATCCCAAACTAAAAGTTGAGCATGGATGACTTAATTTGAGATGACTTAAGAGTCGAAGAAAATTATATTCACAAGATGAATATCCTTAGAATTAGAGACTCAATGGCCTTGCCCTATGAATCACACATAGTACTCTGACCGAATTAGATACTTATCATTCACGTATGCAGTTCACATAGAAAATCAACAAGACCACTAGAATCTCCACTGGCGTGTTGGACAACTCTATAAATAAAATGGCTCAAAATTAGGTACAACCTTGTACATTCACCTTGGGGCAATTTGATTACCCACAATTCAGACAATTGACTTCACACAATTGTATCAAACTTACAAAATACTTTTGGGAAGCACCTATCCAAATATCAAGGTTCAGATCCATTCCTATCATGCTATGATCTTTTTGGTCTCTACTTTCTGGAATCTCGAGACAATAGCCTTTAAGGACTTCATTACTTGAATTTTTCTAGTTTGTATCAAGTCATATTCACATTTGGATCCTATTTAAGCTTTACCAGAAACAAAAATTCTGCCACAATAAGCTTGTATGGAAGTATTTTCATGCCTTGTGAAGAAGGTTGGAGATAAGAAGGTGTGTGCATGGCTTTGTGAATGTGATCTAGAGTGGTTGTCAAGACAAATGTGTCAAATAATTCAAATAATTTGAACCAAAATTTAGAATGAGCACGCAACCAATCACCATGATGTTATGATACTATTGGGTTGACAAGGTCAAATTAGACAACATGGGCACCATAGACTAGCTACACCATACAATCTAGCTAGTGATAGCGTGCACTATAATACGACCTTGGCATAATTTTGGGGGTTTAAATTTATTGTTAAGCATAAGTGTGGTGTATATGGAACAAGATTAGAAATGCTATGTGGCATGAATAGAAAACAAACACTAAAATATGTGCTTTAAACTAAAATGCAAGAACCGGAAAACAAAAAGTCTGCATTTGAGCAAATAGATGTGACATTAACAATTGAGTTCATATGCAATGATTAGCTTTCACAATATGTAAAATAAAATTAGCTTTAGTGTTTTAGTTGAAATGTGAGCTTAAGAGGTAGTGGAATTTGAAAGAGCATTGAGTGTAAAAAAACATCATGATTCATTGGAAGTCATTGGAGAGGCAACTATAGGATATTAGTAACTGAACCCACACTACTGCTCCATTTATTATGGGATATGGGCTCTTGAGTTTAGACTTGCGGAGCGAACACCACGATTGTTTAGGGTTTGTGGGTTAACTAAGGCAATGATATATTGAGCAATTGGTAGAAATGAGAATATGTGAGAGGGGGAATCACATGTAGGTAGTGGGGAATCCCAAAATTATTCACCCAATGTTGGGTTGTTTGTCCGGGGGCTAGACTATTCATTGGAAACCTAAATGACCTGTGTGGGTCACTATGGAATTAGACCCCCTATATAAGAGAAGTTCATATAGAAAAATCAAATGTATATACACTAACGATATGCTTGAAAATGGACTCATATATTTATACTAAGCTTTGCAATTTAATGTGATAAATGCATCCACTGCATACACAAAATATAAATCACAAACTCAATAGGCCTTTCTTAAAATTAAAATCCACTTTTACTTTCCAATGAGAAAGTCGTTGAACATTTTTTTTAAGCTTAGCATGTATTAATCAATGATTGCATCAAATAAACAGAAACAAGAGCACAATATCTTCACCACAATTTGGAGAGGAAACTCAAGGGAGCCCATGAGCATTCCAAGAGCCTCATGTTTGTAAAAACCTTGAATCCACATACACACCCTAACAAGAATGGACATGCTAGTCATTGAAGACTATTACCATATGACCACAAAGGATGATTATTTGAATTGGATGAAACTAACACATCTATTGTCAATCGTCCTCTAAACCTTAGGGCCCCCTTTGTACATCCACGTTTACCTCAATTTTCCTAATAGTCCTTTTGAATGTACACACTAGAGAAAATAGTACCTCTCCCTTATGTAAATTATGTACGCTAATACCTCAAAAAAAAATACCCCTTCTTACACTCATGTTTAGTTTGTACATGGTATGAAGAATCCATTCCTTGGGGGTTTCTTGGGAAGGAGGGTAGCCCCACATTGGTTTAGGGTTTAGCAAGATTAATTGTTGTTATTCGCCAAGGACATTTTTACTGGGGATATTGGTACATGATGTCGAAGAATTTAGTTTGTGCACAACCTAAAGGACTATGCCTTCACTGTACTCAATCATGTTATGAGTTACAAGCTTAAATTTGCGAAATAAATTTGAAGACAATAATTGCATCGACATTCGATGTCCAAACAAAATGTACAAAAAGATCCAAGACCCTAAAACAAATACATTCAGACAAGATATTTCAAGTGCATCAAGCTTACCTTGAACCAGTCCGCGCCGCACCTCATACCTCTTTTCTAAATCAATACCAATATTGGCGTAACACATGCCACGAGGCGCCACACAATGTGTAAATGGGAACTTTCTGGGTCTGTATTTTACACCTTCCTTTTGTATAAAAGTCATGTATCATGGGCTATGTCTGTACCAATGTTGAACGGGTATCTGTCCCGCACAAGGGTCTGTAAAAGGGTATGTACACTGGTTTGTGATACCAGCTTGAACTACCAAGCAGTGCGCAAATACCAGGTTCATACCCGGGCCCTGGACTCACTGCCAACCCTAAACCTGGTCACTAACCCGTACCTTGCTCAACGATGAGCTTGGAAACCCTTAAACATGCACGTCTTTGTTCATTATGCCTGCTTCCGGCGATGTACGGGTTTGTTGTGTGCACAGTGTACTACAAGTAGTGGAGCTTTGTTGCTGGGGTTAAGCTAGCAACATTGATTAATGTGGGAGAGAGGGTGTTGCACCTTCAAGAAGAGGTAATTCCGTTTTGTCTTTGCTTGAAGCACCAACTTCATATAACAACTAGGGTTTGTGTTTGCTAAACAAGTTTAGTGAAGAGGAGTTGATTGCAGCGGGTGAGCTAGAGTGAGATTTAGCTTGAGGGCATTGTTTGATTGTTTTTTATCAATTCAACTTTGTTTGATTAAACTGATGTTGGTCGAAGTAGTCCATGTTGATCCGATTCAATACTTAGTCAAGCATGACAATTTGATAAATTCAAATCATGATTCAATTTGATCAGTTTGCTCAAGTTCATGCTTCATCTGTTTTGGATTTTTTTTTAATTTTTTTATAAATGATTAATTAATTAAATTCTCTCTTAAAAACCTTAAAATGACATACCATACCCTTGCACTGGGCACCTTGGTATATGAAAAAAAATCACACCATAACACGTACCCTAAAATTCAAGAAATTTTACAAGACCACATACACATACCCTACCTTGAAAATACAAAACCTTTGTAATATCAATACCTCGATGTTCTACATTTCCAAGAAATTTTCAAAAACCAGGCCTCCCCTGTATGCACTTTACAACATACCCGTTCAACACTGGTCTGTACCTACCCATTCCCAGAAATTGCACTTGTCAGAGTCATAAGCTTTGAGTGAATGTCGGTATAAGTGAACGATGCTTCTTTGGACGACAATCATGGTTTCGGGAGACGTCCCTCCTCAGCTTAGCTTACACCAATCCGACAGACTTGTACTTGAAAACGTGTGGCCGACCTTTAAAATAGCTCCCCCAAACTGAAGGAATCAGAGCTAGCTTGGGAATATGAAATATTAACTTATACAAGTGGTTGACCGAGTCAGTTTCCAACGAGCAGTTTGGAACCCTAGCTTTTTATATTCTTTAAGGAGATTTCCTCATGAGTGGTGTTCTTCCTTGCAGGCTCTCACTTCCTCTGCTTTCAAGTGGAGCAGGAGTAAGAGTGCATGCAAATTCTTCCCATTGAATTTCAACTTCTTCATGTTACACAACCGGTTGCTCGTCCAAGTGGAGGGCACTTCCACCTATCCACGCAGAGAGCATTTCATCTGTATTCTCGAATTTTGTTCATGAGCAAACCGGTTATGTCCCATAAATGGTTTGAGTAGCTTGGGCTGTTACTTCCTACTATCACAGTTTCCGTACATAGTCAGGTCTTGAATTTTTTGATTTTTTAGTTTCTAGTTTCATAATTGGTCATTCAACCAAGTTGAGAGCACTTGCAACAATTCTTAGGGTGTATATTTATATTCATGCAAAGAGCATTTCATCTGTGATCTTCAAAACCTACCTTTAAGCAGACCGGTTATACCCCAAAACAATTCGAGTAGGTAGGTCATGGGTATTTTAGACGGTTTGACTCTGGAAATAACATCGGAAACCTCAAATTAGTCCAACAAGATAAAACTAGAATGAATTTGCCCTCAACATGTAGGGGACTCGTTTTTCACTAGAGCTCAGTCATACACGACTGATGGGTTTACATAGACGTCCCAAACCCCAAGGCCTACTGCAGTATGTCAACTACTGTCCTACCGCCGGTTTTGTAGTCTGTGGTGGAGCCTGCTGGTGTTCTGCTGGAACTACCCAAATCAATTTAAGGTCCACAAGGTGCTCCGCTGGAAACAAACATTCTTACGACTCTCTATTTTGTGTTCTTTACTGCGAAGTCAGATTTCTTAGTTTCCCCAGCCTCTTGCTCAAGGTGGATCAAATTAGTCCAGCTCGTATCTTTTTTGCAGAGTCTGGATGAACACTCCTTGCGGACAGCGTGTTCTAAGTATCAGCCACTCGTTTTACAATGACCATATTTGAGCTTTGGGCTGGAAGGATGCACTGGTATGTACGAACATTCCCTCTCCTCTTTCTGACGGAGCAAATTATTATTCATCGGTGGTAGATGTATGTGTGAAAATGAAATGGGTAGTCTGTGAATGGTGTTGGTAGTTTCATTTTTAATCAGTTGCAGCGCGCCCTTGAAAGAATATTACACTAGAAACATAATAGTTCCCAATAATTGACATGCATCACAAGAAAATTGTCCACGTCACCGGGAAAGCTCTAACATCTATCATAGTGGTAGATTAACATATTTCTTCTAGTGGCGCAGGATGATTGCCGAGGACTCATATGCTAATAGTGTCAAGATTTACAATCAAACTCTGTATTTCTGGGGACAGAAGGATGTGTGTGTGAGGTGAGGGATCGACTTGCGAGTGCAAGCTAGAGTGGTGTTCCACTAGAAGAAATCTTGTCTGTGACAATCACTTCTTGCAACTCAAAGACGGTTGTCTTTGCGAGCAACGCCTTCAAATGAACAATGATTACTTGTAGTTGCGAGTTCATGTCGTTTATGCCTTCATGCCTTCAGTTTCTTATGCTAGAGGATCGGCTTGAGGTTGTAGAGACTCATTTTGTGAACTAGAATGATGTTTGACTAGTAAAAACCTTGTTCGTCATGACCACCTCTTGCAATTCAAAAATCGGTCGCAATCGCCTTGCTGGCAAACCCTTGAAATTGACAAGTGTCTAGTTATAACGGACCAGTCGCAGTTGTGAAATTATGTCGTGTTTCCCTTCGTTTTCTTGCACTAGGGGGATTGACATCACTTTCGAAATTCTCATCTTTTGAGGTTAGTGCTTTTGGGTTTTGGGATTTTTTGGCCCTTGCCCTGGCACTTTGCACGAGTATTATAGGTTTAATTAAGCCAAAACTTCATGATCCAGGCTGATCAATACAACTATACTAGGCTGGCAGGAATCACAATTTGTGCAGTTTAATCTGCTCGCACACAGTTTGATTTTCAAAGCACATAGGCTTTTTGTTCAGTCAAAAGCTTGGGTTTGAAATTGATTCTTTACAGAGCAAAGAATGAATGAATGAGTGAGTGAGTTTTGCCTTGACATGATTAGGATTATTGAAGTAGTACACTAAAGTTTCATATTCTCAAATAATTACATGTGGTGGGTATTAAATTAGTAATACTTGATCTTTACCATGACTTTTGAAGGACATGAATTCCAGTGGACCATGCTATGGACCCATGTACAGTAACGAGCTAAGACTTAGTAGGCACATCTAGGGGAGGACTTAAGGCCCCTACTTATAATGAGTTGCTTATCTGAGTATTTTCATTTAAGAATTACAATGGTGAGTAGAGGAATTGCACGAGATATTAAATTCTCAATTACTTATCGTAACATGTCATTGATTCAGGATGGGTTGATCATCTTGTTTTTTGATCGGAAAGGGAGGCTTACACTCAAGGATCACTACTTTACCTGCCAAGACCTCACCACACAAGTTTTAGTGGACTTGAGGACCACCCTCGAGTTGGAGAAGGTTGAAACTTGAAGGACCTGAAGGGCAGGTATGTATGTCTAAAATCCCCATGCTGATTAAGAAACTGGTTTAGGGTCCTCGACCCTCAAAAATGGTCAAGTCAAGTAATTTACTTTGTGCACCTTGATACTTAGGTTGAACACATGATCTTTACTAACGAGTCTATGTGTCAAAAGTCGTAACTCTGAGTTGCTCATAGACAGGAAGGACCACACCCGGAAGCTAAGAAATCTTGATTTTATTGGGGATTTCCATAAATCACCTACTGTAGTTTGTGATGCAAAAATGTCGTTTAACACCCTTTGGAAGTCTAATCCACGTGTTTACTATCAAACCTAGAATGGTAACCAGCTGGAATGCAAAGATCCTTTCTCTCATTTGTGTGTTGTCTGATGGTCCGACCTCATTGCAACTCATGTCCTTTTGGTGTCCACTCTTTAACTACAAGTCGTGCCATATACCACTCAAATAGAGGTGTCCAATTAAGAAGTGACTCATCACCATGTCATAACACTCATTACCTTTTGCCAAAATTTGGGGCCTTATAACGTGGTTGGATCTCAAATTCTGACCTTTTTCTTACTAACCCACTTCTCCTAGGATATGGAGCATGTGATTAGTACGAGAATGCTTATCATATTTTGCAAGCAGAGTCCAATCTCTTTTAAACACATGCGTTTTTGGTATCAGTCATTGGAGTTGCACAAACCACATATTACTCAAATATAGACGTGGTCAATTAAGATAAGTAACCAAATTAGGCACATCTACCTAATCTCTCTCCCTCGTATCTAATTATATTACTTTAGTTTGTAGTCTTGTATATAAGAATAGGATATTGAATATTAAATTTCACTTGATTAACACAGTGTATGGTGTTTTGTTGCACAGAGTACTAGACAGTCATATCATCAAAATGTTGGAAGTGGTTAAGGTCGATGGAAATATTTTAGAAGGTGGCAGTCAAATACTCAAGAGTTGTGCAGTGGAAGTGGTTGAGGTCGATGGAAATATTTTAGAAGGTGGTGGTCAAATACTCAAGAATTGTGCAATGGAAGTGGTTGAAGTCGATGGAAATATTTTGGAAAGTGGTGGTCAAATACTCAGGAGTTGTGCAATGGAAGTGGTGGAGGTCGATGGAAATATTTTAGAAGGTGGCGGTCAAATACTCAGGAGTTGTGCAGTGGAAGCGGTTGAAGTCGATGGAAATATTTCAGAAAGTGGCGGTCAAATACTCAGGAGTTGTGCAGTGGAAGTGGTTGAGGTCGATGGAAATATTTTAGAAGGTGGCGGTCAAATACTCAGGAGTTGTGGAGTGGAAGCAGTTGAAGTCGATGGAAACATTTTAGAAACTGGCGGTCAAATACTCAAGAGTTGTGCAGTAGAAGTGGTTGAGGTCGATGGAATTTTTTTAAAAGGTGAGGGTCAAATACTTAGGAGTTGTGCAGTGGAAGTGGTTGAGGTTGATGGACATATTTTAGAAGGTGGCAGTCAGATACTTAGGAGTTGTGCAGTAGAAGTGGTTGAGATCGATGGAAATATTTCAAAAGGTGACGGTCAAATACTCAAGAATTGTGCAGTAGAAGTGGTTGAGGTTGATGGAAATATTTTAGAAGGTGGCGGTCAGATACTCAGGAGCTGTGCAGCTTACGCAGCGATTCTCCGCAAACGTGTTCGCTTTATAAACATCAGAGCCAATAGACCCAAGCCGGGGTTAAGACCCGCACATATTGAAGGGCTAAAGCTCGTTGCAACTTTAACAAATGGTGATTTGGTGGGTGCAATTGAGGGATCCCAAGATGCCACGTACACTCCAGGTCAAATAATTTGTAACGACGATGACAATGGATCTGACAACAACACGGAATCTGACGAGTTTCTCAAGGTTGAAGTCAAGACTGAAAGAGTGGGAGCTTCCTCTCTCCTTGTACAGGGAGCCTTGCCGATGCTCTTGTTTGCTCCCAAAAGTATTGAACTGGTACTTAAACTTGCGGGGACAAAAGTCTTTTACGAGCCCCCAATCGATTACATGAAGCATGTCCTAGTTCCGTTACTTTGCGCGCAATTCAAGGTAAATGTTGAGATGGAGATCGTGAACCGCGGGTACATGCCACGGGGCGGCGGAATTCTCACCTTGAAAGTGGCCGATCCCACAGACTCGGTTTTACAGCCGATCCAGATGCTCCACCGAGGCACTCTCCTCAAAATTGTCGCCAAGCTTTGTGGCAATGGCCACCCGGCGCACCCTGAGTTTGTCGACGACGTTCATGAGGCTCTGTTGAGAAAGCTACGTGAGAAGGGTGTCGAGGATGAAGTTTTCGTGGAATTCGTATGTGAGATCGACGGGATGGATACAAACGTGCAGCTAGAATGTCGGCTCTTTCTTTATGCAGAAACGTCGGGAGGGTGTGTTCTCTCGGGCGCCTCGAAAGGAGGGTGTGAAAGCATGGATCCCGAGCTTTTGGCGTCTCAATCGGTGGAGCAACTGGTAAAGCAGTTGTCACACGGAGGCTGCATCGATGAATACTTACAGGATCAACTTATCATCTACATGTCCCTTGCGGAAGGAGTCTCCGAGATTTTAACAGGACCCATCACTTCGCACACGGAGACGGCTATTCACTTTGCAAATCATATGACGCAGGCGAGGATTATGGTCAAACCCATATCGGGTACCCCTAGAAATATCATTCGGTGTGATAATAGTCGATGCCAAAAGATAGCACTGTAACTTGCAAACCTTCAATTGAATAATGTTAAGCCACAATACCTAGAAGTGAAGTGGGCCACTTCACTTCACACATCACATAACAAAATCTAGGATTCCTGTAACTCCCGTACCATGTGCCCATCTCAATCTTAAAAGGTGTGATAATATTTGACAGTATAACATTCTGTATTGTGCAAATCCTTTATATGAATGGTTTAACCCCTAACTGCCCGAGCGACCATATATGGTCGACCAAAAATTTTGGCTCGTTTGTGTGTGGGTAGTTAAATTCCTTTGACCGTGAAATTTTTTTTGGCGGGTAGTATGAAAGGGCAACTTTTGGATTGAGGCATTTTTGACCAAAAAGATTAAATATTTGATTTTAGAGAGGGTCGCAAAGGCATATATGTCCTACTAGTAGAAAAGGGCAGCATTGGAGAACCAATGAGAATTTCCCATCCATTGAGCGGTCAAGTAAAAAAAACTTTGTGGAGGCAATGGGTTTGGCTCTTGGTAAAGTGGAAAGTAATGGGCCCTTGATTGGAGAAAATGGCGCTTCGTTTGGCGCGGTAAATCATGAATTTGTAACCAATGAGATCACTCCATGCTCGCAACCTCCTAAATGAAAAAAAGGTGCACTGTAGCCACTGTGGCAAGGGGTGGCGGGAACCTCATCACTTCCAACCGCCTCTGTTGCTTTCACAACATGAAGACATGAAAATGGCGGTGCTCACAACGGATTGAAATGAGAAAAAATGGAAAAAATTATACCAACACAACGTTGCAAAGTGGTTCAACTAACAAATCAGTAAGGAATTTCATAAAAAACACCAACATTATGCAAGATAACGGTTAGTGATGGGTTGAATGCAAAAAGTGTGTATATATGTTTGAACCATTCAAATTCCAATTCACAGGTCTTCATTGTCATAGAAATTTGTCACAATGGACGACATTCCAAACCCTCCTATCTCTCTTTGCTACATCGGAGGACCAGTAGACATAGTTCGAAATTGGGTAAGGTTGCAAGGTGCAAGTGTACAACAAGAGAGAGTTATTCTAGCAGCATTGGATTCAAACTATCTTGCAAAGTTGCCCAAGCCAAAGAAGTGGCGAGAGATCGGCACTATACCAAGGAATAGAGCGTTTAGATCTAGGTACTATCAACAAGTAGCTCACATTTTAGGGTGGAAGGAGAGACATGTGCATGGATTTTCGGAGGCCGTGAGAGACACCTTGAGGAAAGAGGTGTGGCCAGACCATGGAGAGGAACAAAGAGACATGGCAACAGATAATTCTCAAGGCATTGGAGAGAAGAGGAGCCCACACATTGGGGCTTCATTGGAGCGATCTGCAATTGCCAAGGGAGGTGAATCTAAGTCGGAAGGCGCCCAAGTTAGCAGTAAGGAGGTGCACATCAAAGATAACAACGACCACACAAGTCACATACACAAAAGGATGGTCAGAGGGAAGGAAGCGAGCGGGGGAAAGATTGAGGATTGTTGTGAAGAAGGGGAGCATCATGACGGCGGACAAGGCATCTACACCAAGAAACGATCAAGACCTGAAGAGGAAGGCAACGGAAGTAGTGGATTTGCAACCAAGTCCAAAGGGACAACGGGACGTGTACTTCCAAAGTGGTTTGAAAGACTTTAGATTTACAGAGCTTGTAGTACAAGACCATGAAGTAGCAGTGAGAGTTCCAAGGTATGTTGTGAGTGAGTTAGCGCAATTGGGAGATGAAGAACAAGATTTAGAGTGGATATTAGGCGTGGTGCAAAGGAGCTACATTGAAGAGCAATCAAATGCTAGAATGTATGATGTTTTATTTACTGGTGGAATTAGAAAATGTATTCCAAGTGGATTCACGGAGCAAATATTGAGGCATGAAAAAAATGCAATACAACCCACAAACAATGTTGAGCCAACATCTAATATTTCCAGTGACGACGAGTCGGAAGATGAGGATGGGAGTAGAGATGGAGATGACAGTTGGCCGGTAACATATGAAGATGACCTTTATGACCAAGCAGCCGAATGGGAAGCTTGGGCACAATCGCTTGAGGCGGCCAACACGAAAGCAGATGGTCAGCAAGGAATTGGATCTACAACTGGTGTCGAGGATGTCCGAACAGCAGGGAGGGTGCAGGCAGTGGCACCTGCGAAAGGAGTGCAGCAGGTCAGTAGTGAGATCTTTCATTAAGATATTTATAAGTCTATCATAGTGGTCAATTTGAATCTTTCTTTATCAGTCGCAAAAAATTGCCTAGACCTCTGATCCGTCTGTGAAAACAGAGAAGATTGAGGCACTTGTATCCAACAATACAGTAATACACTATATGATGCCACTCTGAGAACAGACATAAGATACGAGTTCAAGTGCACACCTGCAAACTCAGCACACCTCCACACCTGAAAACTCAGCCACAATGAAATCTATAAGAAGTGGATCCCTGATGTGATGTTACAAGCAATTCATACATGCAAAGACCGGCCAGTGTTTGGTCGTTCAATTTCTCTGACTACTAGGCAATGTCCAGAACTCTGAAGATGAGTTAAACGAGTGAGAGGATACAATTGGACTGTGATTTCAGAGAACCTTCATCTCATAAAAGCGGGGTTAGCTCAAGCAGCGTGATCGCCGAAAGCCAAGTAGAGGTTAGGAGACCACCTGATGGTCCAGGAAGTAACAGTAACAGCAGACACATTCAACCTGTCCAGCCGGAAGCCTTGATTCGGAAGTTGTGCACCTTCTTCGAAAAGGGGGAAGGGAGCATTTCGGAAGCTCATGTCGCGGAGCACTTCGGAGACCTGATCTCTAATCGCGATCTGTCTCTGTTCCGAAACAGATGGCAATTTTAGAGAAAAGACCGCATGAATCGAACATACATAGATGCCACTCTGAGAACAGACATAGTGATTGCCAACAACCTGCAGGAAGAATTGAAATCGCGAAGTCTCACATGAATCAAACACTGATCCAGTCTCACATGAAATTAAACACCGACCCAGTCTCACATGAATCAAACACTGACCCATTCTCAAATTTCTTTATTGCACCAACTTGAAGAAGCTATCACTTACATTGGCAGATGTATTGAATTGCAGAAAACAAAAGCAGGTAGAGAGGAGCGAGTCAGAAACTTACCTGCTCCTGTCGACAATGCTGGGGTTGCGAGGCGGATGGGCGAAGAAGAGGAGGTGTTCCCACATTTAGGCGCTTGGGAGGAGATTTCGAAGTGTCAGAGTGCAGTGCCGCTCGGCAGCACAGCGCGTGGCCAGCAGAGCAGGCGCCCTGGCGCGAAGCAGCGAGGAGCGCAGGCCAGTGTCCGAAAAGTTTTTGAAGTTATTGAGGTTAATTGCCTACCTCTTTAAAAGGGCATAGGCTATTTCCCTCATGGCATAGGTTGCATCCTACAATATCAAATTTTTGTAAGTTGAAAACCTTTTGAGTTTTTAAGTTACCCGCCAATTGCCTTCAAAACTAATTTTTAGTAGGTTAAAATCCTTCATATCTTTTAATGTTGTAGGCTTTAAATTCAAAATTTGAGTACTAAGTGGTATCCTTGGCAGGAATTGAACCTGACTAAGCCCTTCACCACGTTTGAAGGCCAAGGATTAACCAACACTTTTTTAAAGAGTTGATTATAATGAAAGGTTGCTAAAATTAACACACACACACGGAGAGTTCAAATTGCTGCGAACATTCGTAACCACAAAACTATCCAGCAAAAACCTCGCACACACACAGACAGAGTTCAAATCGCTCACAGAGTTCAAATCGCTGACCTCGCACACACACACACACACACAGAGTTGCTTGATCTGCGACACTTGAATTTCAACGTTGCTTGCGCGAGAGATTGAGAGAGTTGCTTGATCTGCGAGACTGCGACACTTGAATTTCAACACAGCGAGCGAGCGAGCGAGAGAGAGAGAGATGCTTCAGAGAGAGGAGTTGTGATGAATGGTATTTGTAAAGATTGGCGGGAAGGGAGTTAGGGCTATTATTGATATCCGTCTATGTGCCACCCAAGAGCCCCGAGTATTAGCCTAAAGATATGTACTTAGGTCAACTAATTTCCCAATTTGAAGAAGGATGAATGGCTAAAATCCTCTCTTTTAAAAACTTTGTAGGCAAAATTTCCTACATATTTTTTATCACATAGGTTGATATCCTATGTTTTTAAATTGTCCATAGGCTCTTTGTCCTACGCTTTCAAAATTTTATAGGCTAAGTTACAAATTTTGTAGGCTGCATTTACACTAGCCTTAGGCTCTTGGCGGACTATGGCGCAGGCAACGGCTGCTGGTAAGCTTTATTTTTTTTCTATTTTTTTTGTTTATTTAGCCACTGAGAAGTCATCTGGAAGATTTTTGGGGATAATCGGTTCAGATCCTAGTGTTTGCAAGTCCAACCTGTTACATGATCACATCCTCCGGTTTTCCTTTATTAAATTGGGGTACATTCTATAAATTTCCTCCAAGATGATAGTAATTTTTCTGCTAAATAGAACTTCAACCGGTTATTTCTAGAACTCAACCAGTTCATATGTAAATACCCGCTTCAACCGGTTATTTCTAGAACTCAACCAGTTCATATGTAAATACCTGCTTCAACCGGTTATTTCTAAAACTCAACCAGTTCATATGTAAATACCTGCTTCAACCGGTTATTTCTAGAACTCAACCAGTTCATATGTAAATACCTGCTTCAACCGGTTATTTCTAGAACTCAATCAATTCATATGTAAATACTTGCCGGTTCTCCCCGATCATTGCATGTGAGAGGGCAATGAGTAAGAGGACCAAATTGTGCATTATTTTGTTATTCTTTTTTTCCAAATAAAGAGCTCTTTGGTTATCCTAAAATCATATGCTTATCATAGGGTATGTTTTTGTGGTGCTGGCAGCATGTGAAGTTGTGGGTAGAATGGAGAAGGGGCAGCTAAAATTACCAGGGCTGAAAGAAATTTACAATGATGATTCGTGGCAAAAGACATTCTCCATTTTTGATCCTGCACTTGTTGCATTTAGCGGTCCGATGCCGGGCTTGCCATACCCTTTGACCAGAATGCCCACTTTATATGCATTATTCCATAAATTTTGGACTCCTCAGACTTTACGCAAGATATGTGTGGAGACTAATAGATATGCTTCAGAAATAAACCCACGGTCCAAGTGCAACCCTAAAAAGTTACGGGGTGGAGAAACGTGGTTTGCATTACATCCACCGGAGTTGAGGGCATTTTTTGCTATTTCTTTATACATGGGGATCAAAATTGAACCAAATGTGCGATGTTATTGGAAGAAATCGTGTGATTTTTTATGGTGCCCGATTATATCTTCTATTATGACACGGAACCGTTATGAGCACATTATATGATGTTTACATGTGCATAATGACCATGAAGAAACCATGGACCGAACAAGTGTTGAATTTGACAAGTTGGTGAAATTGAGGTGGCTATTAGATGAGATTAAGAATCGGTGCAAGGATATGTGGAATTTGGGGGATAAGGTGACCATAGACGAAATGATAATACAATACAAGGGTAAGTATTGTGGCATTCGTCAATACATGCCCAAAAAACCAACTAAATGGGGCATCAAAGTTTGGTGCCTTACGGATTCAGAAGCGAGGTATGTGTGGACGTTTGAGGTTTATTGTGGAGCCAACAAGGGGGTTCCCGGGATCAAAGGTTCCAAAAGGGGTGAGGCTAAGCAAGGTGCAAATGTGGTATATGGATTATTACGTGGGTTGGAAAATAGGGGTCATATAGTGGTCATGGACAATTTTTTTTCCTCTATGTCTTTATTTATGGATCTTTTGGGTAAAGGCACTTATGCAATGGGTACGGTTAGGGCCGATCGCATTGGCCTCCCAACGGCATTGGCCAAAAAATCACTCTATACAAAATGCACTCGAGGACATTTGGAATGGAGAATGCATAAATCCAAACAACTTAGCGCCGTAGTGTGGATTGACAGAAAACCGGTTCTTGTTATATATACGGTGGCACCACCAATACATGGGGTCGGTGAAGAGTGTCCAATTGTTCAACGGCGAATGGGACATCTGCGAAAGGCGGTTAAGACATCTCCTATGCACTTCCAATACACCACGTACATGTGAGGGGTGGATGTCGCCGACCAACTTAGGGATGAATATTCTTGCCAAGTTTGCACTCACAAGTGGTGGCACAGGTGTTTTTTTTTCTCTTGGACACCACGGTGGTGAACATGTGGAAACTTCACTCTAAACAATCTTTGATTTTAGGAACCAAAACCTTGAGTCACAAATCTTTTTAACTCCATTTGGCAAAGGTTTTAGCATCATACCACCTTCGATCTCGTAAGTGCACTTCTCGTTTCAATCGCCACGAAGCACTTTTATACATGCCCATATGAAGCCACCTTCGCAAAGTATCTTGTGAGTGTCATATACGGTGCCAAACATATTGGCCATGTTGCCTTGGGCACCACATGCACATTGGAGAATGTTGGAAGGCGGTTCACCGTCCAATTTTTAATTGAAGGTAATATTTTTCACATGTGAAAGTTAGAAGGATTTGTAGTTATATGTAATATTATAGGGATTATAGGGTTTTTGGGGGATTTAGAGGATTAGTGATCCTTTTTGGGGATTTTCCAATTGGAAAACATGCACAAACATTCTACCTACCGGCCAAAAAAAATTTCATACTAAATTTTTTTTTTGAGAAGATATGGCCTTTGGACTTATGTGATTTTTTTTGGCAGCATCCTCCATGGCGGGGCCGGGAGCGGCGGGGTCACTTTTAGAATACCTATGCACTTCCATTAGTGGATAGGGACAATTAGGTGGCAATTAGGTGGTAGGTTGGAGAAGGTACCTTGTAAGTGGAGTGGGGTCGCACCCGTGATGTAGGGAATGGGTGGAGAAAGTGCTTTACTATTTCCCCAATGTTTTAGCTAATTGGACTATTGTACTTGTTTTTGACATCCAAAGAGTTCCCATTATTCATTTCTTTTGAAAAATGTCGTAGTGAACAAAGTAAAAAAATTCCGTATTTTTGACCGTGGAATATTAGTATTCACAAATACCAATGTGAAGTAATTTGCAATATGAAATCGTCAAGTGTTACAATGAAGAAAATGCATTTCAAGAATTGCAAGGAGGATTGCAAAATGATTGGGATAGCTCTATATGCATACATAGGGTCTTTGGAATCACATTTTCGCATTCTTTCACATGTTGGAGTTGTTCGTGTCACCTCAAACTCCTAAAAAAACTTATGAGCAAATCATACCAACATTGTGGGGAGGGGCGGCATACCAAAAAAAAATGTACACATTTCTCTTGTTTAAATCTCACAACTCTTATGCAATTTCAGTCTCAAAATTGGTATGCATACTAATAAACAAGTTCTTTAAACATCTATACGGTTAGATTTTGGATAAAAGACAAATTCCTCCATTGGGGATTGTATTAAAGCCATGCACATATTTCTTAGGAAAAGTGCACTCCGAAAGGCTTGGGCACTTAGGGGTTAAGGCACGCACTACCGCCTAGAAGTGGTCTAAGGTATTAGCACGAATGGTTACTAATGCATGGATACTTTTTTAAGTTTACTCTGGGTATATTTCAAACAACATGTGCAATAAATGGGTACTTAGAGGGGTTTATTTGTACTAATTTTGGTTGTTCCACATCATTAACTGATTCTCCCCCAGGGAGTGCACTGTTCAAGTACTGTATTTATACACGTGGGTGCACAAAAGGGGTATTATTTAAAACAAGCATGTACAAAATGTACGTACAAGAGACATATTGCTATTAAGCAAGAAGTAGATATACATGAGGCTATAGAAAAATATATGTAAAGTACGCATTTACGCGTTTACACGTTCAAGTTAGACCTGGACCAAGAATCATGTGTTTTTTCATCCACTAAGTAACGACTTTATAACTAAAAATCCATGATTTGATATTATACATATAATAGGGCCATATTTTTGCATTTTGCAAACATTTGTACACATGTTATATACAACTTCTGTATTTGTTTTTGGACCCTTGTGTATGTATGGAAATGTATTTTGAAGCAATGAGATTTGTAAGTATATTGCTTGATTTTAGCAAAAATAAAATGTATACAGGGGTATTTTAATAAGGGGCATGCACGCACGTGATGCTTGGTTTTAATGAATAGTGCACACCCTGGGGATTCTCCAGAATCAATAGTTGAAGGGCATGCTAGTTAATTTGAACACAAAACCAATCTTATCTTCAAATAAGATTCAATAAAATTGAAATTTGAAAACACATACTCTTCATCAAATGAATATAGAAGCCGGGTTCGGGCTCTCTTTGGAGCATGCACGAATGAAGAGCCTCTTCACCCACATTAAGGAGGTGTTGGGGGGGGGGGGGGGAGGGGAGCACTCTACTTTTAGAGTCGGGGCATGTGCATGTGGAACTTCTTATAAAAAATTCTGTATACAAAAAATTCATAGCCCAAAAAGGAGATTATACATCAAATCATAGAATAAATCATAGTCTCATGTACATATACGGACATTTTAGACTCATAGAGTAAATTGCCTCGCCAAAATAAAAACAATTGGTCAAGTTTTTTGACATTCCTTGGATATATTGTAGAGGGCTCTCTATTCCATCTTTACATGTGCTGGGAAGTAGTTTCCACATGGGATACAAGTGGGTTTTAGTGAATATGAGCATGACATGTGGCAAAATTTGAGAGAAGTATATTTATTTTGTGTTGGAATAAAGAGCCCTCTACAACACTTATAAATCTTATGCTCATAAATCACTATGTATTAGCAAAGACATTAAAGTATGATTTGGGCAGATGACAAAATTGCCTTATGGATTAGCACATATGAATTTCTGGGAGGGTTTAAGATATATTTGGATGAAGATATACTCCTTTTGTGAGAAACCTTAGGGGGCTCTTATTGTATACTTACTTGTCTCCCAAAATTTATAAGCATGGAGGACAAATTTTCAGTCATACGTAAGTTTAAATATTTACCTTAGAGTTCAGCAAGGAACACAATCTATATGTAGTTGTTACAGTCATAACGATGCACACCACTGAAGTACCTGCACATCCAAGCAAACATATTATGCAAATTCTTGAGAAAAAGTTGATATCTGGTGCATAAATACTATACAACCATGACGATAGAACTTGATCAACGACAGACAATGATAAAATAGTTCAACTAAGAATTGATGCACTGTGTCCCCAAATAGACTAATTTTGCGTGCATGCAAACAAAATGCTAACTCCATCTCCAAGATTAAGGTGCAAGGCAAGATAAGAAATTAGACCAAGCTCATGTGTTGGACACAACATTATTAAGCAGTTCATTCATGTGGGCACTGAGAATATAATTATGGGATGCCCCAACCTAGTGCAGAACCCTAGCATCCCCATCCTCTATGTTTGTAAACCAGCTCATTGGGACCTCATGGGTTGTTTATTGGTGGTTCTCACTTTCTGGCTTTTCTACAAGACGTTCGATATCGGCAACCCCGCAGGCCAGTACAAGGCTCCAGAGTCCATACACAATTGTGTACCGGTCCATGTCTTTGATTGGGGTGGACCGCTTTAATGTTCTCCCCTCCCACTGCCTCCAGCTTTGTTATGGCCTTTTTGTTATCAACCTTGTGCGTGATTTGTCACCAAAGCACATTGCAAAGTGCATCTAGATTCCCTTGGCCATGGCTATCCCTATCTAAATTGGAGGATACTTTGCAATTGACATGTTCATCAGGCTGTCTTGTCCGCTTTGTATATGAAAAAATCGACAAAAAGAAGTCAGTTACAATGAGCCCAGCCATTGCTGCAGGGACCCATTTGTGGAGATGGTGAATGGACAATATCAAGTGCATTTTTGTCCTTGGCCAAGGTGGATCCTCCAATTTGCATGTACCTCTTTGCCGTAAAAAGTGCATTGATACTAGCAGATGGGTATTAGGGTGTACACCAGAAGACAAGTTTTCATGACCTTGTAAATTAACCAATGAAATTGTCTATACTTCAGATGTGATCGGAGGACCACTCAAACTCTTTACCATTTACACTTATTCATTTCTGGATTTTTCATGTCTGTAGGCTGTCTATGACTGGCACTTTGATGTCTGTCCTGGGTGCCCGTTTCTCTTCTCAAGCAGATGTTGGCTTCTTAACTTTGATGAGCGGGGCTGGAAATGGTTAAATATACTTGGAGATTAACGTGAATGTCGGAAGATTGATGTGGCAGTGGTCCAGCCCTCACAAAATTTAGCGAGTATGATATGTGTAAGGTTGCCACTGTCGATGAGATTCTCTATATTTTCAACAGTGACCAATTATGGTACCATCTACCATTGTCCTAGATAACTAACAAGAGTTATGAACTTCAGGGCCCTTGTGTATCACTCATGTCAAAAATATTGAATGATGGTGATGCACTTCAGGTGCCCTTAGGATTTAGGCCTGAGTATAACTCAAAGAGTAAGTACAATCTTCAAAATAACAATCTTGTGTAGGGTGTGACCACAAACCTCCTGCAACCCTCCTCCGTAAGTGCGTTCCGTAATTTTAAGTTCCGAATTCGATGAGAGTTGCCTCAATTGATTAAAAGTCACCGAATTTAGATGTTGGCAAGATTGGGGTGGTCTTTAAGAGTTTCAAGATAGTATTGGATTATTTCAAGGTAGTATTGGATCGTTTCAAGATAATGTTGCAACCATGTAGCATTCAGTATTATTTGCATGTACCATTCATATATTATTGTCATTTTGTTATAGATTAATGTCGATTTTTTGGTCAAAATTCCAGTATTTTGATAAATTTATAGTAAAATTTACAAAAATAAAGTATAAAATAAATTCATGGTGTAAATTATATTCATCTATAGGATCTTGGAAATTACCTCAAAGTATTATTGTATCTACTAATATGGTGCCAAATATTCAAGAAATTTAGATAAATAGCCCAACTTTAATTTATATCTTGACCGCACATGGTTTACAAATTTAAAGTATATATTAGGTTGTGATCTTCTTGTGAATTTTCATGGAGGAAAAGAATATACACATCATTTGAGGTTCTGTGCGTAGTTTGGGGAACCATATGGCTGTTCTAAATGAGGTGGATGTGTTTAAACTTATTTCTGTTTTTCGTTGAAAAATCATGACGATGTCATCTATTAGGACATGAAAAAAATTTCTGTTTTTTACTTTTGGATTGTATTAAAAAATCTCATAAATTAGCAAGAAAACATGTAATAGTGACGAGTTGTCTTAAACATCTTAATTTCTTAAAGCACAATAGAATGTTGTCTTTTGTCCCTCAACTCGAATACTGATGAACACAACTTTTTGTTGCCACATTTATATGGCTGCAGTCCAGACCCCTTGTCAACTTCGTCCCAACTTGTGGATGATCTATATACAAATGTCAATGTTACATCCTACCACATTCCTCATGGATTGCTTGTTTCCAATGACCATGGCGTCAAAACCTACCTGGACCAAACAAATCTTTGATTGCCTACTTAGTTGACCACCTTCCACATATTCTAACTAATCGAACTTCCAATGGAAAGCCACAATCGCCTCCTTAGAGTACTAACTCTCTAAAACAATGATCATAAAATAAATAAGCCTCAAGGATTAACATACTAGATCTAGAACAACTAGCATGAAATGGTGGTTCATTGGTATGCTCCACTTATGGCTGGTCTATGACTTGCGGCTTCTGGTTTACGTTGTCTGATTTCTGTTTTGCGCCGTCGTACCTCTACTTAGGTGCACCTGATCGATTAGCGTAATTGAAATTGATTACAGGGCAACAATGGAATTCCATGTTCATTTTCAGTGCTATTCCTCCAGCAATTCCAAGAGCGGATACAATCGCAGCAACTGCGATACCAGCTTTTGCCCCAATGCTAAGTTTGCTACTAGTACCACTCGCCGTTGTTGGTACTGGCTGCCCCGTCAATGGAGGTGTGGTCGGTGCAGGTGGTCCTGGAGGACTGATTGGAGACCTTGGTGGTGGTGGTGGTGGTGTTGTCGATGCTTGAGTAGTAGGTGATGGTCCTGCTGGTGGAGGTACGCTAGCAGGATCATATACAGTCGCGTCGAATTTCATGCCCGCCATGCAACTGGTGGCATCAGCTTCTACAAAGAAGTATGATTGTGGGTATGTTTGACTAAAAGGGAAAGGGCCCACTGTCAACACATAACCACCATAGCCAAAAAAATATGCTAAGGGATTCAAAATGCTACATGAACTATAATCTTGTATTGCAACATTGTATACGGAACCCTCTGTTACTCGGTCAAACCCTGCAACCAAAAAGAAATGCCATATGTTATAGATGTCCATATATTAACGCCTAAAGGACAACATCGTTTATGGTATATAGTGCCATTTGCATAAGATTAGTGTCATTTACTCTATTTTGTGGTGTATGGCATATCCTAGGTTACACTAATGATCAACAACTTCATCATTAGTGTCACCTCAATGTACTTGGTATTCAAGTACTAATGTCTTGGCATGGGACCTATGTTCAACAAGTTACGAGGTGCATGCGTATAACTTGACTGAAAGTGTAGACAAATGACAGTTGGTGTTAGTATGCTCAAGAATATCTTTCTCATGCATATTGTATTATAAACATTTGACACTTGCCATTATGGAGGAAGCTCAATTTTAATATCTTCCCTTTACATAAATTTACTAAAAAAATTAATCATGTCAAGTATCCCAATGTGCTACACCAAATGCCATAATGTACATAACTTTCCACTCCATAAAGTTACTCATTTGACGAACAATATGGTGTTAGTGAACGTGGCACTTTGGGACCCCTAGGCATCTAGTTTAGACTTTAGGTTGTTTGGCAATAGTGTGCCTGACACTAAATAACATATTAAACAATATACACTTACATGAATTTTAGTTACACTTCCTATTTGGAATTACACATCACTCTATGACTCATTTTTTACCAACATAAATGTTACACGAATTATCCAGAACCTAGGGCAGAAGTTTTCGGTTTCTGTGTAACTTACAGAGACAGTCTCCAGGTAGGAATTGAATGCTTGCTGACCAGGTTTGATAAAAGTCTGGATTGCTAGGAATGGTCCACAGAATCCCAGCACCACCCACTTCAAAATATCGTGAGCAACTTGTTTGAGCAAATGCTCCTGTGACCGGTCCAAGTACAAGGATGAGATTCACCAGCAAAAACACGTCCAATCGCTCCATCCTCCGACCACAGATCCAAGCGCCCGCAATGGTCATTGTGATGAAACTTTGTGTGACCTATTTCTGGATGAAATGCAACACCAGTTGTGCAGCCTGCAGCTCATGCGTAATTTGCAAACTCCTTTCGAATCTCTGCGATGTAGGACAACATAAAAGCATGGTTCAGATGCACACCAAAGTGGAGGCACTCGATTAATCGTCCTCAAGCACCCCTCTCTCGTTTCTCAGGTGCTGTTAGATTTTTTGCAATGAAATAATGAAGTGAATGACTTCTATACGAGGACGTTTATAAGGACAAATGAACAATTGTCCGAGCTTAACGTTGGACGCTGCAAGGTGGGACCCCCACATTGCCAAAAGAATCCAGATCATACTGCAATTGGACACAATGCTTAGAGCTGTTTTGATTTAAGCAGCTATGTCATAAACTACTCGAACTACGTGGATGCATGGTGAGATGACAAAACTTCCCACAGGTTGACAAAACCTCCATCTAAAGATTTATTGAGAAACAATGTCATCATGCAAGTAACTGCAAATTCAATTTGAACACTGGTGCAGACTGCAGTGTACGTTGTACTGCTGCATTTTGGGATCAAAACTATAGCAAGATAGAAAAGGAAAACTACTGATTCAACGTTTGTATGTACACATCCAGAGGTAACTCGTACTGTCTCCGCAACAACGGCACTACAGAGCTAACGGACAATAGGACCAACACTAGAAGAACGGATTGGAACACTAGAGCGCCCAATGTTGGCATAGATAACTATGCTTAGGATCAAGTTCACTTTGGGGGGTGTTTTGGTTCCATCGGGTGCATTGAAGAGTGCCGGCTGATCTATCTTTTTGGGATCCCGGTGACCTTGTATTTTTTTGGCATTGGGATACGCTTGTTCGAACTGGCAAATGAATAACAAACACACAACGGCGCTAGAGAGATATAATGCCAGCCTGCAGTGAGAGCCGACTGATGTTCACCCTAGATCAACGTCACAAACTTTAATTTGAAAATCCGAGACAGATTTACGAGCATGGCTGAGGGGCGCCAAGGTCTACTGCTTCCTGTTGGAAGTGGTCACCTCTTGTTGGAAAAGCTTGACTTGAATTCTTCTGACAAATGTGAAACTGGCGATGGATGTTGCGGATTGCTTGCCTTCTCTCCAGCTCCCAGCATGAGCATCAACGTCATGAAATGGACTTTGAGAGTCGGCAACACACTCCGCTCCGGACTTAGACCGCTTAGAAGCAAGCATGACGCAGCTCCAAGAACTCAAAGATCGACTCTGTTGGGTAGTCGATCTTGGACCAGCAGGTCCATTACCCCTGATCTATGAAAGATGTGGTCCTCAGAAAACTATTATATGCTACGTGAAGGATCTTGTAGAAAAAGTGGCTCGTGGTGACCATCTAACTTAAGTAATTCGATAGCTCATTACTAATTTCTACGAACTGCGGACAACATTTGATGAGCATCTTGGTGGATTTAGCCTCTAACTTGCACTTGAGAAGGTACTTCTGACAGCTAATTTGACAGTGCTCGCACATGCATGGCGGTCGTGGCCACAGTGCAGCCCAGTGAATGGGGGAGTTTATGGGTTGATTCAGATTTTTATCCCTCTTTCCACATATCATTAGGTGGTTGTCTATGCTCATCCGGTTGATGCTTAAGTTTATTAACTCAATCCGGTGAAAAACTTAACATTTTCTTGGTTTCCCAGTCAATTTTCTTAAGTTTCTATAAGCAATTGGTTACAAAACTGATAAATAAAATAAGAACTCGGTTTATATACTAAATTTAAGGAAATTTGCACACTAATTCAACTTTGATTACTACGTATGATAAAAGATCATTTCAAATAATATTTTGAAAGAAATCATAATTATTCAAGTATGAAAACATGAAACACCCCTAATAATACATGAAAACAACAACCAAAAACATCAAATAGGCACTCAAAAATATGAAATCAACACCCTTAAACATCAAATAAACGTTGCAAAACATTAAAACAACACTTAACAAAGGGATGGCGATGATAACTTTGGTGCAGTCTCGCCGTGGCACCGTACATGTAAACCCCCGAAGATAGAAAGAGACAAATGGGGAATTCAAGGTAAGGTGTGGCAAAACCAGTTATAACCGGAGATACCCTCAGGCGACCAGCTAAGAACCTGTGGGAGATGGTGTGGGACAACTAATATCCGCCCACTCTTGAATGAAAAGGGATGAAAAATCGTCATCTACTTTACAGAATCGGTTGATTTCCTATACACTTAATTTTTCCTTTGATTATACGGCCTAAAATATTGAAATTAAACTGGTAATTTATCGATTTCACTCGGCTGATTTTACATTAAATGTCGGATCTCCCCATTCACTGGTGCAGCCTCCCACTACATTGTCATATTAAACATTAATTAATTGGCACCCTGTTTCCAGCAATCTGCATTTCCAATGCTGGGATCGAATCAACTTGTCTGTACTATGCCGGTACGCAGGAACATATTCATGCCAAGTTGGAACCCATGCTGACTTCTCAAGGGGACTTTGAAGAATTTGAGGCTTTCCTAGTGCAACTTGCTCCGAGTTCAGAGGCTTCCATCTACAGCAGGCAGCTGAGGTTTAACTACCATATATGTTATTTTGAGGATGATCACACGCTGTGCACCACAATGGATGGGAAGAACCGACCGCTTGTTACAGATGAACCGGTTGAAAACCAAGACTTCAGGAAAATTACTGAGCACTTTAAAAGCATCTATAAATTATACCTCAAATCAAAGAAAAAACGATCTTTATGCATTTGGCGTTGGCTTTTTGGCCTTCTGTCTCAAACAAAACAAAATGGAAAGATCACAATATGTAACCGATTGGACTAGGAAAGGCTAGGATCTTGACTAATTATGCCCAAAAATCTCCTCGTACATTGGTACACTACATACAATGAAGGGATGTTTGTAGAAACAAGATTTTATTTTATCTTCACAAGTTGTATTTCAACACCTGACTAGTTAAACTATAAATTGTACATTGATCACATATAAATACCTAGAAGATCAACCATTGCCGCCATCAAAATCGGCAGAGAAAAACTTGCAAAATAGGTGGTCAAGAGTGTTTCAAGTTGCTACTCAACATGGCTCCATAAACTTTTTCCCAAAGGGTAGAATGGCCAACTTGCTAATGGGGACAACCTTTTCTAACTTACTAATGGTAAAGATGAGGTGCGAATGATGGTTTCTAACAATGTTAACTTCCCTCTAAGTGTAAAAGTTTGATGAATGTATAGGTGCCCAATAAAAGTATATAGCATTGTTCAAAGAGGTTGGCAATGTTGTTCGTGTGTATGCCTCCTCGGACCCTTTGTCAAAGACAATGCACCCTACGATCTATTCTTGCCAATGCCAAAAAACATGTTAACTAGGTTTCAAGTATATCTAGGCTTAGACATGAACTTAAATAGGTGTGCACTTTCATTGGCGGACATTATGATAGGAATGGCATAAACTCATCTAAGGGTTCATTCACGATTGAGGTCCTACTTTTGGGACACAGGACTTAAGGACTTCGCAATATTTGGGTACGTTTAGGGTATTTTTCTTAATTACTGAAATGAAGTGTATTCCGCTGCCCGAGAGAGTACTCCCGTGCCCTAAACCCTAACGGGCCTAACCTACTCCTCCCGCGCTCGTGTTTCCCCGCTCGTCGTTGTGCAGACTCTTTGTGCACAACATTCTTCTGTAGCCCTCTTCCAAAGCTTCCCACCAACTTTCAATTTGAACTAGCATCATCTCCCTCCTCACAATCTCCTTCCTGTTTGCTTCCCTCCAAACTGAGTCTGCTCTTTCAGATCATTTAACCATGAATATTCTCATTCCAGATGGCATTGACAGGGTTGCACAGACATTGACAAAGGTCAATACACTTACATTTGTATCATTACACTGTGTTTGTTGTTAGGTTAATATGTGGAAATCATGTTTTTGTGATCCCTTTGTTTGTATTGTGGAAGTTATACAAGCTTTTCAATGACACAGTATTGGATGAACCCGCATGTGCAGGAAAAAGTAATGGCAACCTTTAGATCGGCCGAATGGTTTGAGGCAACGAGGGGTCTACGCAGCACGGGTCTGGATGTGTTGAGGCTTTCAACGAGGGATGTCAGCAAGGAGGAGTTGGCACAAGCATTTGGTCCAAAGTCTAGTAAGAATGGGTGGCGTTATGATTACCGCCTCACACCGGAAGCGGCTAGAGAAGTTGAAGAATTGTACTGTAGAGTGACTTCGAAAAATAGAATTACCAACAATGAAATTACTTTACAATTTGCTCGGGGACTCTTTCTTGAGGGTAGGGGTGTTCAAGTCAATTGGGCGGCCTTTGCTGCACATCTTCATTCTCACAGAGAGGTGTGCTCTGTGAAAGCTGAAAATACTGACAAGAGGCAACGTGAGGAAGGATCTACTGGGGTCCTCTTGCATCCCCCTAAAGCATCTGCGGTTAGGTCATCTGTCGTAGCTAGGACGAGCTCTTCTGCTCCCATTTCAGGGTTGGGACCACTTCCTGTTAGATCTCATTCCGAGGTTAGAATGGGTAGAGGGAAAATGACATTTGCCAAGGCTTTAGCGCCTCCTAATTGGTCCTTAGTAGACATTAAGGGCATGAAAGCCACAATGCTCACTAAAGAACAATTGTGTGCGAGTTTAAAGGAGAAAGTACAGGTTCTGAAATTAGAGGGAGAGAAAAAAAATACTGGGGCTCAAGGGGTTGATCTTTTGTTATCCCAACATGAAGCCATTTACAATGCAGCACTTGCTGAATTTGAGAAATCAGATGTGAAAGTTATCGCAGCCAAGGCAGTTTTTCAAAACTTAGAGACCATCCTCGAAGAGCTTTTGGGGAAAAGATCTGGTCTTCTGGACGTTGGTTACGGTGGCTCTGATATTGGGCGATTTGATTCTGAAATTGCCCAAAAGAAAGATGCCTTGAGGTTGGCATTTGAAACCCTCAAGGAATTAGAATGTTAGAAAGCATGTGAGAGGATGACTGAGAGGTATGCATATGATAAGCTTAGGGTTAGCAAAGAGGAGTCTGATGACCTACAAGAAGGCCAGGGCTTAGATAATAAAGAATACAAATCTATCTTGGTCATGCTGAAGTCCTTGGAGTCCTTGCTTCCTGCTTTTGAGCACCAAATATTAAGAATGGAGAAGGGGGGAGGTGCAATCCTCTATCCACAACCCCTTCCCTCACATCCAGACTCCCCAAAAGACACTATTGCCATACTTAACCCTTGTCCTGTATGCAATTTGTGGTATGAATGTCACGAGCATTTGGCAGCTAGCTGTGGCCACACCTACCATCCCTGGTGTTTTACTGAACATGCCAAAAATTCCCTTGCATGTTTAGTTCCTGGATGTGGAGAAGATTTTGACAAGAGTTGCCTCACAGCATGGGGAATTAGGCCTTGTGGAGAGCATGGGCGGACGCCTCCAAGTCTGACCTTAAACAACATATCTCGTGGATGTGGTGAGCACACTTACTTCTTCTTGCATTATTTCATGTGTTTATTTCTGATTTGGTGAAAGGGCTGATGTATATATGTTTGCAAACATTCCTAGCACTCCTGATTTTCGTTCCTTTCTCCTTATGTGTTGAGCATGCATGCGAGTTTCTTCAAGATAAAGCCTTTTCCTTCTATGTTTCATGGATGAATAATAATTACTTTGCAAGCAATATTGAGTGTTTAGGAATGTGTTTAGACTTCATTGAATTCCTTTGAAGTCAAGGGTGAATTCTGTGGGTCGAAGGATTAGTGAAAAGTAATGCCCAAGGAGGTTTGGGAGTCCATTTCAAAATTCAAGAACTTTGTATATTCCTTGGCATTGGCACAAAGTCCTTTATGACTACTTGGTAATTTGAGATGTTCAATTTTGATTTTCATACATTACTTGCCTTCTAGGTACTTTACTTTGTTTGGCTTCCTTTCAGTATTAAAGTCCTTCAGAGGTCCTGAAACATATCAAAAAGTCCTTCAAAGGTCCTGAACCATACCAAAAGTCCTTCAAAGGTCCTGAACCATACCAAAAAGTCCTTCATAGGTCCTGAATCAAACCAAAAATACATCAACAATCCCTGAATTTTCCTTGACTGACATGGTGGTTTCCTTTTGCATGGCAAAGTACTTGTAGCCTTCCTCAATTACTACTTTTACCTTCCTGAAATATTTAGGGAAAAATTCCTTTGAACTATAATTGCAGCAAATAAAACATTGATTTTGATTTACTTGTTGGTTTTCCACATTCAGGAACTATTTTAGAACATGGGGCATCATGCTATGCCCCATCTAGCTCACCTTCGACTGGATCACCACACTCATTGGCTACTGTGAATATACTTGGACTCCCCACCCCTAAACAAACACCCGAGGGCTCACACCAAGATTCCCCTGCTGGTTCACCTCATTTATCACATGAGGATTCACCCAATAGTGTTACTACCGGCCCGTCGATTGCAAAAAAACCTCTTCAAGCTTGCACCATTTGTGCATTAAATCCAGCCAAAGTTTGCCTTTAGGTGGGATCCCTTTCAAGAACAATTCAAATGATCGGTTTCATCTATGCCCTTCGTAGTTTGTATTTCAATTGTTTAGGTTGCTAACAATGTGTGTGGATGGCTGCAGGACTGTGGACATGCAGATTTTTGTTTTGCATGTGTTCAAGGTCTAACAACTTGCCCCACATGTTCAACCACAATAAAAGGGTGGCACCTTCTACAACCCAACTCCCCTCCTGTACATCCCTTGGTCCTATCTCTGAAAGCGGCATTTAATTCCTCCATCATGTGCAACACTTCCAACCAGGTGACCACAAGAAAAAAAAAGGTGCGCTGCAATGTGTAGAGGGTTTAGGGGATGATCCAATCCTAGGTAATAGTTCTCTTACGGATAGTGATGATGATGATGTTGATGCAGGATTACTGACTTGGGTTGCAAGTTTAGACAAAGTGAGTGAAACCCAGTTCAGTAATCTAGAGTCCGAGCCTCAACCTGATACTACTTTAGATAATACAGTTGAGGGTTTTGAGAGTCAAGGCACACAAGAAGACAACACGAGGGAAAAGAAAAAAAGGAAAAAAAATCCGACACAGCCTGCCCCCTTTCCACGAGTTCAAACCAGGCTGCGAGGGCCTCCTGCTCCCATAAAAGGGAAAAAAAAATGATGAAATTGTCTTAGAGCTTTCAAGTTATCTTTCTTGGTTTCATCGGCCTTAGTATGTTTAGAAATTTAGTCAATGTACATCAACAAAACATTGTTTTGGCATTTGGTATTCTGTTCAAAATGGGAAGCCACTTTTTGAATTCAAGAGCATTGCACTTGGACTCTCATCATTGCATGTGTTAATTCCCCAACTAATCATTGTATCTCTACTTTGATCCTCATTCCACATGTTTTACTAGTGTTCAATCATGCACCTGATTGTGAATTTCCTAGTCATCATTGCCTTTATATGGCCTCAATTGCACAAGGTACATTTCCTCGCAAACCCCCCCTCCCTTGTATCATTTCAATTTATGAATACCATTTGAGTTTAGGAGTACTTCCCCTTGCCTTAATTAAGTTCAAATGACCATCTCATTAGGTGTAGTCGAGTTCATAGTACATCTATGTATTAATGACTAATGTGGACACAATGTGCAGGTTGCATGAAATAATTGCTACTTCTATGTGAGAAACTATTCCAACCCAGCCTACTATGTAAAGTTTCTTTCTCTACCTGGTCTCTTCCATTTTGTCAGCCCCCTCCCACTCTTCCTCTCTTCATTCTCCATCTCCCTCCTCCTTCTTAGCTTCCCTTCCATATCTCTCTTCCTCAGCTTCCTCCCCTTCACTTCCATATCTACACTTTGCATTCCAGGATGGTTGAGAGTAATTGGGGTTCATTTGAGTGGTTCAGGGACCATGTGGGTCTTCCTGCTATGGGTTTGAATCCTAGGAAGGTTGATTTTGAGGGGCAAGATGGCTTGATTCGGGAATGTGATAGTCTATGGGGAATTAGGCAAGGTCATGGTGGTTATCATTTCATGGATGCAGGTCCCAAGGATCTACAGGAGAGGATCCTTACCTTGTGGCCCTTGGTTTACCAAAGAGAATGGCCACAAGCTAAAGAAATTAGCCTCTCCTTTGCACTTGGAGTCATGGCTGAGAGGAGAGGTAGTACAGTCAATTGGGCCTTATTTGCAGCTGTGGTTCAAATCTCTGGCTATAAAGCACATAAGTGTCCACATTCAGATTTTGTGACACTTAGCTCTCCTAGTACTTCACCTGTCACAACAAACATAAAGGGAAAGGGTAAATCTCCTATTACCTCTCCTAAGTTGCCAGCTTGTGAGAGAGTGAGTGATGCTCCTGTTGCAGGTCAGAAGAGAGTGAGTGATGCTCCTGTTGCAGGTCAGAAGAGAGTGAGTGATGCTCCTGTTGTAGGTCAGAAGAGAGTGAGTGAGGCTCCTATGAACTCTCCCAATCCCTCATTTGTAAATGAAGATCATGTTTGGAATATGAAGAAAGAAGCACTTGGAAAAAAAATCGAACTCCTGATGAGGTTGTTGAGTGATAGAGATGCATTTGTGATTGGTCTAAGGGCAGAGATTAAGCTTGTTCAAAGTAATCTTAGCCAGGTTGGATACCAAACCTTGCAGTGCAAGGAACGCCTTGAAGTGGCGCGTGCACAACAAACTGCTTGTGGTCAGGGTTGTCTATCGTGACGTCCTGCCACCGTCATGACGTGTCGTGTCGGGGCGGACCCCTCCGTCACGACATAATAGGGTCCACGTAGGGTCATACTAGGGGGAAGCTAGTAGGGTGGGTAAAATACTTACCTTCTTGCCAAGGTGGCATCCAATGTGGTAGAAAAATCCGACGTGGATGTGCATATTTCCCTTGCCAGGTAAATCATTTTGCCTTTGTGTTTATCATTCTGTTAAAATCAAAGTAGTAAAATATGACAAATGAGGGTGTGGGGGGGAGGGGAACGGAGCGGACGGGGACGGGAACGGGGGCGGGAATGGATGCGGACGGGGGGGACGCCGGATGGAGGGCTGGATGGGGGCCGGATGGGGTACGGATGGGGGCCGGATTGGGGTTCAGATTGGGGGGGGAGGGGGTTCGGATGGGGGGGAGGGGGTTCGGATTAGGGGGGGCCGGGTTCAGATGGGGGGGGGGAGGGGGTTCGGATGGGGGGGGGGGGGGGGGCGGTCGGATAGGGGGGGGGCCGGGTGCCGGATTGGGGGGGGGGGGGGCGGATGAGGGCCGGATGGGGTGCCGGATGGGGGAGGGGAACGTAGGGAGTGGGGGGAACGGGGGGGGGGGGACGGGCGCTAGTAATTTTTTTCCCACTTTACCTCTACTTTGCTGACATGGCACCATACGTGGACATCGTAAATCCTACGTGTCCTAATTGGGGTAATGTAATTACACAAAAAAATACAGTAAAATTCAAGTTCGTCAGGATAAAGACGGCATCCGGCATAATGTCGTGACAGATACGTGTCGTGACGCCACGACATTATGTCGGGATTAGCCTCCGTCACGACACAATAGACAACCCTGCTTGTGGTCCTGAGGCTGATGCAGACTTTCACATTTTTTGTGCATTGGAAGTAAAACATGCTCTTGATGAATTAGTTTCCCTTGTTGGAGAAGGTGACACTCTTCAAAATAACATTGATTCTATACAAAAAAGACTGGATTCTGAAATTGGTGCCAAAAAAAATATTCAGCATGATTACCATGCTACCTTGGCACAATACTGTGCTATAGATCAGAAGATGATGACTATTAAGTCATCCCAAGAAATCCCCAATGTTGGAATTAAAACTTCTGAAGCCCTCAATTCTGCAAGAACAATTCCAGGTATACACTTAACACTCACCCACATGATTTAACATATATATGTTATTCTTATTTGATTGTAGTGTTTTCTTCCTACTTGCCAGTTGTACTCATAAGTTGTGATGTTGCAGATGTTTGCCAACCCAATCAACAACAACATGTTCATCACATAGAGTAGTCCTCATTTTTCGGTTCACATCTTTCTCTTTTTTGTCAATTCAAATCTTGTTAAGTTGTGCTTGTGCAGATTTGCTAGCACCTGCACCAACACTACCATTTATACTCAGTTCTTGTCATTATGTCACGGGTAGATCACTTAGTGCATTTTAAAAACGACGTGCGGCATAATATAGAGAGATTTAAAATCATTTGAAATAAAAATTATAAAGGAATTCCAAATAATGAAGGGGCCATTAAATGTAGACAATCCCATTATAAGTAAGTTAGATGGACATAAAACATGGGCCATTATTTTTTTATAAAATTAATATAGGGGCTGAAGATAAGGATCCTAGAAGGTATGTTTAGTATGGTATGTAAATGGGTCAGCATTTTGTAAACTGCATGTTGTGTTTGTGAACACACGGACACTTTTCCTTTATTTCCACCCTTACCCTATTTGTGGTGTACTTGGCGTTATTTTGTACGCGCTGTAACATTGTGGACTCCACCCTAAATTGTAAATTCTAAACCCGCTTTACTATGCTCTGTGTTTTTGGTCACTTGCATTGCAATGACCGCTATGGTATTTGTGTTGGCATCTCCTATGTGTTTTCATCATAACAGTGTTTGCAATGGTCTCCTATGTGTTTTCTTCATTACTTTGTTTGCAATGATATTACTGTTTGCATCCTTCTTTGTTTCCATGCTTTCCCTCAACACTCGTCAATTGCGTTAGGAAGTAGATTGGTTTTTATTACTTAAAAGGAATATAGAGCACAAAAAATTGCAGTGACTTGAACAATATAAGTAATGGAAGGGTGCAAACAAATGGGCCATTTTTGAAATTTAAGTAATTATAGGGAGGCTTTAATTCAGCCCTTGAAGGTAAATAGCCCCAAAACAAAAAACCCCTAGCCGCATGTGATGCACAAAAATGCCTTAGAGTGATCTACCCGTGCATTATGTAGATATAGGAACACTTGCACAACCTCCATCAACAACACATGGCTTGTCATTGTTGAGTGATGTGGCATCCACTCCTACAACAGGTCATGCATCCTCTTATGGACCAGCATCAAGGACAAGACGCAATTTGAGGATGGGGGTTTCCACCTCTCAAACTAAAACACTATGAACCCTAAAGGTAAGTCCTCTACAACTCTTCCTCTATCAAGCCTGAAGGTAAGTTTATTCCTAGATTTAGGTATATGATGCACAAAGTTTTCATATTTACATTGTCTGCAATTGACAAAGGATTTACATGCATGCAAACAAAACAAGCAGGATCTAGTGTCATAAGGGTTCATGTTGCATCATACTTAAGTTGTTTAATGCGTTGGGTCACTCCTGACACATTTGTTGTTTGCATGTACATAAATGTTTTGGGAGCTCTTCTATGCTGAAGTTCATTCTCTACCATCTACTATATGAATACTTATAGTTCCTAGACAATTTGTAGACAAAACAGTTTTGATATTGTGTTCCAATCTTCAGTTGCAATGCTCCACTTCTTGGTATTGAGCCTAGACTGTGATGGAGAACTGTAATGCTACATTGTATGGAACTAATTTTTGGGAAGAGCCTTGATTCAAAAATATTGATGTAAGTTATGCATGTTCTCCTTTGAAAATATCTTTCAGCCCACTCCTAGTGTTTGTGTCACTCTAGGATGTCATAGTAGTCTACACCTCAACAACTGTATGTTATGGAACTCTGTCCATTTCAATGTGTATGTTGTATGTTGTATGGAGTCCTTAACTGACATGTTCATGTGATGACTTAACTTAGTGATCGTTTGCTTTGTGGAGCAATTTCAAGAGTGATGGATGTTCAGATCCCCTTCAGATCCACCTCGGGTCGCGCTTCTAGTGTGTTCGTTCTTCCGTTTTAATCAACTGCCACGAAACAGAGGTTGTAATTGTAACTGGAATTCTTATCATGCCTTTTTTGTGTCAAAGCAAGGTGAATGACAAAAGATTCCAAGTTAGATTTTCAAGACAAGGAGATTTTCAAGGTTATACTCTAGGTTACATGCAAGTATGGGGTATAGTAGTAGAGACATAGTTTGAAAATAACCGATCACTTGGCAATAAGTTCCCCTCCAGATTCAAGTCATTGTCTCCCTAACAAGACTTCAGCTTGCAAGACACCTTGGGTAGGTTCTCAAACCTACTTTTATGCATGTATGTGTAGTGCAACACTCAAAATAAGACACCAAGGATATGTGAAGGGTCTGTGTAACCTCTTTACACCTCGACTTCAATGAAATAAGGAGAATCTCTTCGGCTGTAATTGTTGTGGATTGTGAACCGATTTTTGTGGGACTGTTTTACCCCGAATGGCACAGTTCAAGGCAGTCAATTGGCTATGGCCTTACAATTTGAAGTGTTACATACCTCAAATTTGACTTTTCAATTGGAATTACTCATGCTACGTTTGCACAAGATTTTGAATGTTATAAGACTATGAATTTTATGAAGCACTTACTCCAAACTTGCATAAGACAAAATTGGAGCACTTAGTCCAGTTCACACTCAAAGTCTGTGGTAATTGCTCCAATCTTGTCATATGCAAGTTTGGACTAAGTGCTCCAATTTGTCATAGTCCAAATTCTGCTGAATCACATGCTAGGTCAATTTTGTCACATGGTACGTCAATCACATGCTTCAAAAGCTTGGTTTGTCACTTCAACAAAGTGCTCCAATTTTGTTGTCCATTCTAGCTTGCTGAGAACATACATAAGAAGGGGGCAAGGGTTGAGGGGCTACACAGGATGGAAAAGTTTCATGATATGAGGTCTAAGAAATATGAATGGGCTAATCTTTTTGTCAATTCCAACCTCCAAATTCAAAGCAAAGGATATGAAAAACAATTGCACACGCTATTATGTGAGACATGTGAGGCATAGAGAAGCATGGTTACACATTTGAAAGTAAATGGTCTACATAGCAAATCCCATGCTCGTTACACATAAAATGGTTAGACCCTTGTCATTGTGTCTTTTTCATTCAATAGTGAGCACGCATTGTCACATTCAGAAATATATGATAAGGCTATAAAATTGTACCAAAAACGCTATAAACATGCTCTAAGAGCATATGCATGCAAATTGGCCACATGAAGACACCATCCGGGATCTCACTCAAGGGAGTGCATGATTGGTTTTGGTTCAGGTTACGGTAGATGACTGCTTGAGGTCAACAAGAAGCTGAAGCTGGATTATTTGACTCAAACGCCATTTCTGAAGTTCAAGTTGTTACTGGGGTAAAAAGAAAGCGTGGTGATAATAGTGGCAACAAATCTCTGACCCAAAAGACTGATGAGGGTATTGCAACATCCAAGGATACCTTGACTTCGAGAGGAGAAGAGATTACCAATCTAAAGCCTGGGGTTTACGCTGTGAAGGTTCAAAAGTTGGAAAAGATACTCAGCTCATGTCTAAAACAACAAAACTAGGAGCCAAAGGAAAATGCAGCCAAGCAGCACAACCAAGAAAGGAAGGGAGGTGTGAACCAATCCAAGTTCAGTTGAAGAATGAAATGCCACCACCTCAGGACCAAGAAGAGGTGAGTAGGAAGACCAACTAGAGTGAACTAGGTCAAGTTTTTGGGCAACTATGTACTTCAGCAAAGCGTACTGAGAATTTATTGTCAAATATGTTAAGGCATGCTGGTCCAGAATTTTGTGGGATAAGCTAAAAGACATAACAGAGGAGATTAAGTTAGGACAACATGATGACATGTATCAACCGGAAGGAGAAAAGATGGATGAGGGGATGACAATTTTATAAGAGCAAATTTGAGAGTTGCATAAGCAAATAGAGTTAGAAAAAGATAAGAACCACCGTTGAGGACAAGAGGTATCTCAACTCAAAAAGAGTATACATGACCGGGCAACACAGATACAAAGAAAGGAGGAAGAAGCCCTGCGAAAAGAAACAGCAAAGTTAAAAGGCTACTTACATACCAAACAACAACAATATGAGAAGGCTGAGGCAGAGTTAGCAAAAGTGAGGTTGGATAGCTAAAAGGACGCCTTAATCCACAAAAACATAGTGATGAAATTGGAGCAAAAAGAAAACTTGCTGAGAGCCCAGTTGAAATCCAATGAGGAGAGTCAATTAATTCAGATCCAGACCCTTAAAGATCAGGTGACGGATCTCGAAAATCAAGAAAAACAACATCAGAGATATGAAGAAGCCAACATACAAATGATGATCAGGTTAGCAGCTTATGAACAATGGGCTGCCAATACAGATTCCGAAACAGTGAAACTTAAGAAGTTTCAAGAAAAGGTGTCGGCAAAAACAAAGCATGTACTCCAAATCTTACATAAGGAGATTGAGAAACTAACAAGAGAGAATGAGAGATTCAGGTTCCAATCTGAAGGGATATAAAAATGCCTAGATCAAGAGAAAAGAGAAGAATTGCCAAAGGATAGGGCAACCGAAGGGGGGATGCACTGAAAGAAATATTCTGCAACTTAAATTCAACAGTGTCTATTAGTCAAATTTATCAGTTACCCGGAAAATAAGTCTGATGAGTTCAAGGTTATCACATCTCAAAGTTGGCACAAAAATGACAAAGCAGCAGTTTGCTGGACTATGGCAAAGGTCAACTTCAATTGCAAAGGACACATTGATGTTTATGTGGGCTCTAAGGGATCTTAGATTACCCTTAGGAGTTGCAAAACTGATAGCTATAAATCCGTCTTTCTTTATAACTAGATTTTGTTTAAGGGCAATAGGATGGATGTCGGAACACCACCAGCTATTTTATTCAAATCAGAATCTTAAAAATCCATTGCCCAACATGAAGCCATATACAGAGATTGAATTCAAAAGAGTCAAAGAATTGATTGAAGAACACAAGGAGGAATTCAACAAAGCAATGGCAGTGTTTAGAAGGGAAGATACAAGTATTTTCCAAGAGGCAGCTGAGAATCACACATGGCTGGTCCAACATTACCCAACCTCATTTCCAACCCAGTTTCAAACCATTAGAGTAAAGGAGTATGCAACCGCTATGATAAGAATCTTTGGGACTACTATGGAAAGACATGGTTTCTATATACATAGAGAACACACTATTCTGATGCTTCCAAATTACAACCCTTGCATTGTACGAACATCGAACTACAGATCCTGAGGGCAGGATCTCTTCAATGAAGGGGATGAAATGCTAAACATATTCTATAGAATATTTAGCATCAGTTTAGTATGAAGGCACTAAGTAGATAAACAGAGCAGGTAGGAGGTTAGCAGATTAGCAGTTCACCAGTGTTAGACCAGAAGTTAATAGTGTTCGATTGGGAGTTAACCAAATGTTGGGACAGAAGTTAATCAATTATTACATTAGGGTTAACAATGTTAGATTTAAAGTTAACCAGTGATTAGATTAGAATTAACCAATAATTAAATTAGAGTTAACAGTGTCAGTTTGGAAAATTAACCAGTGTTAGAGGAAAAATTAATCCAACATGAAGGAAGCCAGCAAGAACGGCACCGACAAATCTAAAGCTACATTACCAAACAATAGCATCGTAAGACTGGGTTTGATCGGAGAACTGGGCCAGCAATCGAAGAACCATGAAGAAGACAACAACTCGGTAAAGGAACAGACAAAGAGACAAACTTGGTTAGCCAAAGGTGATGAGTCAAATCTGTCAATAAGTGCAAAACATTTAAAAGTTTGGAACAACGCAGTGCAACTTTGTTTACGAGTGATCTGTCAGTAAGATTCGGTTAGGAAGACGAAATTCCCCGAAAGAGCTCGGCCTCGCACAAACACCAACCTTCACCAAAAAGATGTCAACATCTCTTTTTCAGTATTTCCAACACCCACAAATGAGTAGGGCAGAGCAAGTAGAACAGAGCAAGATGGCCAAAAGTTAACAGTGTTAGATTAGTAGTAACCAAAGTTAGGTTAACAAAAATAGGTTAGCAATTAACAGAGTTAAATTAGCCATTAATCAGCATAGGTTAACAGTTAGTTGGGTTTACAGAGGTCCAGAGGATTCCGAAGACCGACACCAGCACCGGCATCAGAATTACAAGGATTAGCTCCAACAAAAGAATCCCTGCATCCAACACAACGACATTGTGAGTCTTTAGTGTAAGAATTTTTTATTTTTTATTTTTTTAAATAAAAAAATTGACGCAGGTTCTTTGATTTACCCAGATCACTCACAAAGATGCAATATCACATTGATGGGTAGACAACTGGAGAGATAAAAAAAAACGAGAAAGACATCATGCATCACATCAAAGATTGAGGCATCACCCTATTGTCTCCCATGCAACACAATGACTAGGGAATTACCCTCTACAATGGGTAACGACAAAAACAATCACCAAAATCCTTCCTTGATTAATCAATTCGTTCACTTTGTAGAATTGCATACTTAAAGCAATTCGCTCTTCCCCTGCAAGTTAGCACTCACACTCGACCGTGACTCCAACTTGCGTCAACAATTTAGCACTTGTCTAACTAAACAAATTTTAACTCTAAAGGCATTGACTTCCCAAGACCCTAACTTGGAAACTCACCCCGAGGTGAGTGTCAAAGTTGATTCTTCCTAAAATTAATTATCCCTCTAAGATTTAGTGAACTAATGGTCATCCTATTAATGTGATGTCCTTATGTCATTCCAAGAAGGTTTAGGAGCTTACCTCAAGCTGCGTTCCTTCCTCAAAACAAAGTTCATAAATGAAATTGCAATTCATCCCAAAGAAAAGAAATTCAACCAACTTAGCCAATGATAAAAATCAAAACCCAAGTGAGGTACTCACCTTGCACCAAACACTCCTTCTTCACTCTCAAGTTCGTGCCTCCAAGCTTCAATCCCTAATCCCGCTTCACTCCCGGCAGACGCACCATTTATGTCAGCCATGAACCCCCACCCTTATGCGTCGTAGTCCGGGTGAGAGCCTATGGCTCATATATTATTGCTTGATCCCCCTAGCCTCAAAACCCAATTGCTCATGTTCATGCTCAACCCCCTATGCTCTTCCAATGGTAATATTGAACACACAAATTTTTATTCAAAGATCACAAGTGACAAGTATTTAGAAATACTCCGCTCCTTTGGAGTCATTGCCACATACATGCACTCTTTTAGATCTTCCTCTTATTGCACTAAAAAACCACAACCCTACCACAATGTACTATCCTAAATGTGCATCATAGCCAACACTAAGATCAACCATTAGCTTGGCCTCCCTTACAGCCACAACTCCACCCATCACTTCATATGAATACACGTAAACACCAACCCCACCCCTTATTACCATTCACCCACTAACCTAACATGGCTCCCAATTGTTCTGGTTCTAGGTGTTCACTGCCCGGTGTTGGCTGGCCGCCTCCTCATTTCCACGGCTGCCCCAGTTGCTACTGATCACCTAACTGTCCCAGCCGACTGCCGTGTGTACACCAAGCTTCATGATCTTTGCGGAAGCTCCCAGGCCACCGTCTCCCAGGCTTTGCTCCTAGTTTCGGGACATCCACCCTTCACTGATGCCGCAGCCCTTGCAACTCATTGCTAATCTCCTAGCTCATGGCCGCCCAACTCGATGATTCCCTCTCCACTGTTCTCGCATCAACTCAAACTGATCACACAGCTGCCCACCCGCGGATTGAGCAAAGTGGATTGCAGCCCAAGCAAATTCAAATGCCGCAGTTTACTCCTAGAGATCTCTCACGATTTTCTTCATTCTTCAATTCACCCGGGTACGCAACTCCCATATTATACGTAGGGGGCATCGTACTTAAAACAGCTTAGAGGACGGCTTTTGTAAAAATTATATCAAATTATATCAAAATTAAATGATCAAAAAATTGGGTGAAGACCAAATTAAATAAAATGAGATGAAAAAAAAAATTGGGTTGCATATTTATTAAGCCTCCCATTAAAATTATAAACCACGAATAGTTGCCTCCCATTAAAATTATAATTCATTCACAATGTTAAAATTTTATTAAAAAGTCCAAAAAGTTGGGTAGTTTGACCTATGGTACATGTATTAAAAAATCATATAATTAGATTTTTAATGCAATTATATGCTTCAAAATATATTAATTTCTTATATAGAATTACATTTTTGGATTCCTTGTTAGAAGGGCTACAAGGGTTTCCTACATTAAAAACAAATTGTATCACTCCATATTGGACTAAAATGCATTATAAGTGATTATAATCATAACCATATAATACGGGAGTTGCGTGCCCGAGTTCATTCAATCCCAATGTGAATCTGGAGTAGCCGCTCAAGAATTCGGCTCCGATTCTAAGGCCGCAATCCCTCAGAAGCCTCTTGTGCCGTCGGCAGCCCATCTTCACAAGCTCAATCTCCCTCACATGAGCTCCCCTGTTCCGCATCTAAGTTGCAACCCAATACTCTTCAACTCCCGATGCCTGAACTCTCAGCTCGCCCACCCAGCAACGCTAAAGTCACCGATGTAATTCCATTCCCCTCCCAGTCCATTCATTCAATGTAATACCTGCTGCCCTTGGGAGAATGCAGCCATTTCTTGCCTCAAGCGGCGGCTCCCCCTGCCTCCTTGGTTCTTCAGAGAGAGAAAAAAGAAGAACAACCTCACCTCGCATACCAGAGATTCCCGGCCCCTCGATCCGAGGATCCAGTGCCCAATCCAAATATTGGGGACCCCCCCTCCTAAAACGGACACTGGCTTAAGCCTAACGACCAACCCGTTGACGTCAAGCCCCTTGAACAAGACATTTTACCAACTTTAATAAAACTAATTAAACTCATTTTCTATCTCCCTCACTAAATAACATAAGCATACAACTTAACACAACAAGGTCTAAATCCCAACCCAATCTAACTCCCAACTAACTAAACAATTACTAACTCTAACGTTTTGATGTTTTTAAAGTTTAAGTTGAGTTGTGGGCACGAAATCGCGCTCACAGCATCCCATGATTACATTCTCAGTGCTCACATGAACGAACACACAATGTTTTTTAATGTTATGTTTGTGCACCATCAGGTTGGTCTAATTTCTTATCTTGCCCTGCACCTGAATCTTGAAGATGAAGTTAGCATTTTGTCTGTCTGCATGCAAAGGTAGTCTAAGAGGAGATGCACTGCATCAATTGTTAGTTGAACTATTTTCTCATTGTCTGTCATTGATCAATTTCTCATTGTCAAATTATTTTAAGTATTGTTGCGTTTGGGATGTGCCATTCAATTCAACCACAATTGGCTAAGACCTTTATGTTTGGGATATGCATCCAAGAGTCTATCTAGATATAAAATAAGATGGCTATTTATCGATTCGTTAATTTTATTCAATACAAAACCGAAAATACAAAATAATTGTGAATTTGTGTCATTGAAATATTGTGTTTGGCATAGTTTTGATTATCATCTAGATAATTTCTATATTTAGAAACATATGGATTTTTAAAACATTATATTGCCATTGTTCCCCATGTTCCCTACGTTTACAATATTCGCATCCGAAACTATGAGTCCAATTTATTTTGAGACTTTCCAATCATGTCTCCGAATAATGAATATAGTGCTCCAAGTCCAAGAATGGATACAATCATAGCAATTGCGATACCAACTATTGCCCCAGCGCTAAGTAAGCTACTAGTACCACTCGCCGTTGTTGGTACTGGCTGCCCCTTCAATGGAGGTGAGGTTGGTGCATGTGGTCCT
This sequence comes from Polytrichum commune, assembly GCA_950295325.1. Taxonomy (NCBI): domain Eukaryota; kingdom Viridiplantae; phylum Streptophyta; class Polytrichopsida; order Polytrichales; family Polytrichaceae; genus Polytrichum; species Polytrichum commune. Next base: position 474,388 of record OX485809.1, read on the forward strand.
GGAGGACTGGTTGGAGGCAGACGCATTGATGGTGGCGGTGGTGATGTCGGTGCATTAGTAGTAGGTGATGGTGCTGCCGGTGGAGGTACACTAGCAGGATCATATACAATTGCGTCAAATTTCATGCCCGCCATGCAATTGGTGGCATTAGCTTCTACAAAGAGGTATGATTGTGGGTATGTGTTACTAACAGGGAAAGGGCCCACTGTCAACACATAACCACCATAGCCATAAAAATATGCTAAGGGATAGGAACTGTTACACGTAGAATAATCTAGTGTTGTAACATCGTATACGTAACCATCCGTTACTCGATCAAACCCTGCAACCAAAAAGAAATGCCATACGTTATAGATCTCCATATATTAATGCCTAAAGGACTACATCGTTTATAGTATATAGTGTCGCTTGCATAAGGTTAGTGTCATTTTACTCTATTTTGTGATGTATGGCATACGCTAGGCTACACTAATGATCAACAACTTCATCATGATTAGTGTCACCTCAATGCACTTGGCATTCAAGTGCTAATGTCTTGGTATGGGACATATGTTCAACAAGTTACGAGGTGTATGCATACAACTTGACTAAAAGTGTAGACAAATGACAATTGGCATTAGTATGCTCAAGAATATCTTCCTCATGCATATTGTATTATAAACATTTGACACTTGCCATTATGGAGGAAGCTCAATTTTAATATTTTCTCTACATAAATTTACTAAATTTTTTTTATCATGTCAAGTATCCCAATGTGCTACACCAAATGCCATAATGTACATAACTTTCCACTTCATAAGGTTACTCATTTGACGAACAATATGGTGTTAGTGAGCGTGGCACTTTGGGACCCCTAGGCATCTAGTTTAGACTTTAGGTTGTTCGCCAATAGTGTGCGTGACACTAAACAACGTAAACAATATACACTTACATGAATTTTAGTTACACTTCCTATTTGGAATTACACATGATTCACTCTACGACTCATTTTTTACCGACATAAATGTTACACGAATTATCCAGAGCCTAGGGAAGAAGTTTTCGGTTGCTGTGTAACTTACAGAGACAGTCTCCAGGTAGAAATTGAATGCTTGCTGACCAGTTTTGATACAAGTCTGAATTGTTAGGAATGGTCCACAGCATCCCAGCACCACCCACTTCAAAATATCGTGAGCAATTTTGTTGAGCAAATGCTCCTGTGACCGGTCCAAGTACAAGGATGAGATTCACCAGCAAAAACACGTCCAATCGCTCCATCCTCCGACCACAGATCCAAGCGCCCGCAATGGTCATTGTGATGAAACTTTGTGTGACCTATTTCTGGATGAAATGCAACACCAGTTGTGCAGCCTGCAGCTCATTCGTAATTTGCAAACTCCTTTCGAATCTCTGCGATGTAGGACAACATAAAAGCATGGTTCAGATGCACACCAAAGTGGAGGCACTCTATTAATCGTCCTCAAGCACCCCTCTCTCGTTTCTCAGGTGCTGTTAGATTTTTTGCAATGAAATAATGAAGTGAATGACTTCTATACGAGGACGTTTATAAGGACAAATGAACAATTGTCCGAGCTTAACGTTGGACGCTGCAAGGTGGGACCCCCACATTGCCAAAAGAATCCAGATCATACTGCAATTGGACACAATGCTTAGAGCTGTTTTGATTTAAGCAGCTATGTCATAAACTACTCGAACTACGTGGATGCATGGTGAGATGACAAAACTTCCCACAGGTTGACAAAACCTCCATCTAAAGATTTATTGAGAAACAATGTCATCATGCAAGTAACTGCAAATTCAATTTGAACACTGGTGCAGACTGCAGTGTACGTTGTACTGCTGCGTTTCGGGATAAAAACCATAGCAAGATAGAAAAGGAAAACTACTGATTCAACGTTTGTATGTACACATCTAGAGGTAATTCGTACTGTCTCCGCAACAACGGCACTACAGAGCTAACGGACCATAGAACCAACAGTGGAAGAACGGATTGGAACACTATCTAGAGCGCCCAATGTTGGCATAGATAACTATGCTTAGGATCAAGTTCACTTTGAGGGGTGTTTTGGATCCATGGGGTGCATTGAAGAGTGCCCGCTGATCTATCGTTTTGTGATCCCGGTGGCCTTGTATTTTTCTGGCATTGGGATACGCTTATTCGAACTGGCAAATAAATAACAAACACACAACGGCGCTAGAGAGATATAATGCCAGCCTGCAGTGAGAGCCGACTGATGTTCACCCTAGATCAACGTCACAAACTTCAATTTGAAAATCCGAGACAGATTTACGAGCATGGCTGAGGGGCGCCAAGGTCTACTGCTTCCTGTTGGAAGTGGTCACCTCTTGTTGGAAAAGCTTGACTTGAATTCTTCTGACAAATGTGAAACTGGCGATGGATGTTGCGGATTGTTTGCCTTCTCTCCAGCTCCCAGCATGAGCATCAATGTCATGAAATGGACTTTGAGAATCGGCAACACGTTCCGCTCCGGACTTAGACCGGTTAGAAGCAAGCATGACGCAGCTCTAAGAACTGAAAGATCGACTCTGGTGGGTAGACGACCTTTGACCAGCAGGTCCGTTACCCCTGATCTATGAAAGATGTGGTCCTCAGAAATCTATTATATGCTACGTGAAGGATCTTGTAGAAAAAGGGGCTCGTGGTGACCATCTAACTTAAGTAATTCAATAGTTAAACTAATTTCTACGAACTGCGGACAACATGTGATGAGCATCTTGGTGGATTTAGCCTCTAACTTGCACTTGAGAAGGTACTTCTAACAGCTAATTCGACAGTGCTCGCACATGCATGGCGGTCGTGGCCACAGTGCAGCCTCCCATTACATTGTCATATTGAGCATTAATTAATTGGCACCCTGTTTCCTTCTTTTTTTTTTCTTTTTTTTTTTTGGCTCCCTGTTTCCAGCAACCAGCGATTCCAATGCTAGGATCGGATCAACTTGTCTGTACTATGCCGGTATTCAGGAACATATGCATGCCAAGTTGGAACCCATGCTGATTTCTCAAGTGGACTTTGAAGAACTTGTGGCTTTCCTTGTGCAACTCGCTCCGAGTTCAGAGGCTTCCATCTACAGCAGGCAGCTGAGGTTTAACTACCATATACGTTATTTTGAGGATGATCACACGCTGTGCACCACAATGGACGGGAAGAACCGACCGCTTGTTACAGATGAACCGGGTGAAGTCCAAGACTTCCGGAAAATTACCGATCACTTGAAAAGCATCTATAGAATTCAAACCTCAAATCAAAGAAAAAACGATCTTTATGTATTTGGCGTTGGCATTTTCGCCTTCTGTCTCAAACAAAACAAAAACAACGGAAAGATCACAACATGTAACCTGTTGGACTAGGAAAGGTTGTGCCCAAAAATCTCGTCGTACATTGGTGGACTACATACAATGAAGGGATGTTTGTAGAAACAAGATTTTATTTTTATCTTCACAAGCTGTATTTCAACGACTGGCTAATTAAACTGTAAACTGTACATTGATCACATATAAATATTACCTAGACGATCAACCATTGCCGCCATCAAAATCGACAGAGAAAAACTTGCAAAATAGTTGGTCAAGAGTGTTTCAAGTTGCTACTCAACGTGGCTCCATAAACTTTTTCCCCAAGGGTTGAATGGCCAACTTGCATTGTAGTAATGGGGACAACCTTTTCTAACTTACTAATGGTAAAGATGAGGTGCGAATGATGGTTTCTAATAATGTTAACTTCCTTCTAAGTGTAAAAGTTTGATGAAGGTGAGGGAAGGGAGTGTTGAGATTTGTTTGTGGAGATTTGTAGTGTAGGAGGTCCAGCACCAATTGACTTGGTTGTGAATTCCAATTGAATTGCCATAAATGTTATTACTCTCTAAAGACATTTGCATGGTGATCCTTTTATTCTGAACCGACTTTCACAAGTAGAGGCATTTTTTCTTATTTCCTTTGTTTGTCATATATATAGTTTGGGTTAACATTAATGAATTTTAATGTGGCATGTTCTTGAAAATTAAAGAGCTCAAAAGGTTTGACTCATTATGACAATGACTACAGTGCAAAATATAGGTCTCATCTGCATAGTTTGGGATGCCATTGTTGTGAGCATGGGGAACATAACATTATTCATATTCCTACATGAACAATATATATTGGTCTAAATGGAGTTCAAATATCAATCAAAATCAAACATATACTCCACGCGATTTTTCAATAACACAAAATTATCTTGTTGGAGTTGTGCCAAAAATAATTATCAAATCCAAAAATAGCTTTCACTTTATTATTATAGAAATGGATGACGCATCCCAGACCTATATATATCATCGAGAAACCCTAAAACAAGAAGTCTATAAAATGTGTTTATTTTTTCCAATAACCCTGATTATATTAATGGGGCTAGTTGGAACAAAAGTGGGGGACAACAATGCCTTTAGCAACCCAATTACATTCTTGTTGATTTGATGCCAAAATCAATTTCAAATAGCTCAAAGTAGTCTATTTGAACTCGTTTTGGATAAAATTAACCATAATCCTATAGGGGGTAGGCTTTTGATCTACATGAATGAGACATAAGCTTGTATGGAAGTATCTTCATGCATTGTGATGAAGGTAGGAAATAAGAATGTGTGTGCATGGCTTTGTCAATGTGATCTAGAGTGACTGTTAGAGACAAACGTTTCAAATAATTTGAACCAAAAATAAAACTAGAATGGGCATGCAACCAATCACCTTGATGTTAGCATAGCATTGGCTTGACAAGGTCAAATTAGATTACATGAGCACCATAGATTGGCTACACCATAAAACTTAGCTACTGATAGCATGCACAAGCACTATTTTGAGGGTTTAAATTTAAATTTTAGCATAAGTGTGGCTAGCATAAGACTAGAAATAACTTGTGGCATGAATAGGAAAAAAACACTAAAATATATGCTTTAAGCTTTAAATGCAAGTACTTAAGAACAAAAAGTCTCCATTTGAGCAAATAGATGTGACATTAACATGCATGACAATTGAGTTCATATCAATCATTAGCTTTCAAAATATTCAAAATCAAATTAGCTTTAGTATTTCGGTTGAAATGTGAGCTTAAGAGGTAGTGGAATTTGAAAGAGCATTATGTGTAAAAAGGCGTCATTGGAAGTCATTTGAGAGGCACCTACAGGATAGTAGGAATAGGTTGGCATATCACCAACTGGACCCATACTATTGCTCCATTTATTATGGGATATGGACTATTTGGTCTTGAGTTTAGACACGCCGAGCAAACACCACGATTGTTTTGGAGTTTGGAATTTACTTACTTATTATTTATGTTTTTCTTTGTAAGCTTATATATAGGTTAACTAATAGCCCACCCACATTTACTAGTGTGGGCCACAAGTGAACGGTTCCTACCAACAAGTGCCACTTTTAGAGTTGGTTTAGCCAGTGAGAGTCACTAGATGCAACCAATACTGGTACTTATTGTTCACTAGTGGCTCACACCACTAAGTGTGGGTGGGCTATAGGCAATGATGTACTAAGCAATCGGTGGGTAGCAATGAGAATATGTGAGGGGGAATGACATGTAGGTTGTGGGGAATTCCAAAAGTATTCACCCAATATTAGGTTATTTGCCTGGGGGCTAGACTTTTCATTGGACACCTAAATGACGTGCGTGGGTCACTATGAAATTAGACCCCCTAAATACGAGAAGTTCATATAGAAAAACCAAATGTATGGGGCGGTTTACACTATGGACCAAGAGCCATGACCAAGTAAATTAAATCATTTTCATGGTCACAGCTCTTGGCCAAGAGCCGTGACCATGAAAAATCAAAAATAGATTTTTGAGTGGCTTGGTCACTCTTGTAGTGTAAAGTGGATTTGGACCGGGACAACTTTGGGCTGATTTTTTTTAATTTCTATCCCAACGATCTACAGTAACGTCAAAAAAAATTAGGAAAAAAAATTCGGCCAATGGCTGATTTTCAGCCTTACGGCTCCCTTGATTTCCGTTGAGTCAAGCATTTTGCCTCGCCTCAACGGAAAACCCATTGGACCATGGCACATTATCCAAATGGCAGATTTTAGTAGTTTTTTGGGACCTCAAAGTTAGTGGTCATTGTCCTTTTCTCAAGGTAGTGTAAAGCCAAATGGGACCAAGAGCACTTTACTCTCCAATCACAAATTTTAGAATTTCATGGTCATGGCTCTTGGTCCATAGTGTAAACCGCCCCTATATACACTAACGATATGCTTGAAAATGGACTCATATATTTATACTTAGCTTTGCAATTTAATTTGATAAATGCATCAAATAATTTGTATATTTGTATATTTTGCATATTAAAAATATAAATCATGCATTCAATAGGTCTTCAATATATTTAAAAACCACTTTTACTTTCTAATGATAAATTCATTGAACATGTTTTTTCATGCTCAACATGTATTAATCAATGATTGCATCAAATAAACATAAATAAAAGCAAAGTAACTTCGCCACAATCTAGAGAGGAAACTCAAGGGAGCTCATGAGCGCTCCAAGAGCCTCATGCTTGTAAAACTCTTGAACCCACATACACACCCTAACAAGATTGGACATGGTAATCATTGAAGACTATTACCATATGACAACAAAGGATTAATATTCAAATTGGGTGAAACTAACACATCTATTGTCAAATTTTCTTTAAACCTTAGGGCCCCCTTTGTACATCTACGATTACCTCAATTTTCTTCATAGCATTTTTGAATGTAAACACTAGAGATAAATAATATCTCTCCTTTATGTACACTAATGCCTCAAAAAAAACTACCCCTTCTTACACTCATGTTTGGTTTGTACGTGGTATGAAGAATCCACTCCCCGAGGGTTCCTTGGGTAGGAGGGTAGCCCCACATTGGTTTAGGGCTTAGGGTTTAGCAAAAATAATTTATGTTATGTAGAAGAATTCAATTTGTGCACAACCTAAAAGACTATGCTTTCACTGTACTCAATCATATTATGAGTTACAACCTTAAATTTGCGAAATAAATTTGAAGACAATAATTGGATTGACATTCGAATTCCAAACAAAATGTACAAAAAGTTCCAACCCCTAAAACAAATACATATAGACAAGATACTTCAAGCTCATCAAGCTTACCTTGAACCAGTCTGTGCTACACCTCATACCTTTTTCCTAAATCAATACCAATATTGGCCTAAGGCCATCGCCACCGTTCCCCCCAACGGCCATGCCAACAGCAGGTGGCCGGGGTGGGTCCCGGTACATCCGCCACCGCCCTCCCGGCAACCCTAAACCCACTACCGGTCACGCCATCCCAGCTGCCTTGGACGGCAGCTTGGTGTGCAATTTTTCCACCCTCCAAAACTTGACTTTTTCAGTCTGACACTGTTGGAGGTTTTGTCAATGGCTGGTCGGAGGGAACAAGGTGTGGAATGGGATCACCGGAAGGGGGCCAGCAAAAGGTCCAATAAAAATGTATATTAAATATAAAAGAAATATATTAAAGTAAAAGAGCATAAAGTAAAAACATCATACATACAAATGTTAAATATAATGTAACTCATAGTTATTTAATTTAATATTTTAAATTATTTCAATGACTAAATAATTGAACGCTATCATGGTAGTTTTTAAATAACCTCAAATTTAGCTTAAATTAAGATAATAATAGACGGCCAAACACCTATAGGTATGTGTTGGTTTTTGTCATTGTCAGGATAAGAATGCTTTGCGTGCAATTTTATATAAAATAAAATAATATTTTATAAGATTATATAATGATGTGACCAATGTAACCAATACCCTACCGAGGTATTAGTCACATTAGTCACAACGTTATAAAATCTTGCACAACTCTCACACCGTGAGGCTTAACTTTGTTACAATTTTTGGTATAGTTGGCACATTAGAGAAGGTTCAATTGTGCAAATTTTTACGGTCATTTGATATTGTGACATATTGTAATGAATTTTTATTTTTTATTTGCTTTAAATTCAATTGGAAATTGAGAAATCGTTAAAATGGTCTAGTACATGTTGGAGTGTGTTGGTTTTGGTCATGGTTATGATAGGAATTTCTTCACATGCAAATTCATATATAATAAAATGAAATTGTAGACGATTGTATAAGGATGTGACTAATGTGACTAATACCTTACCAAGGTATTAGTCACATTAGTCACAACATTATAAAATCTTGCACAACTCTCATACCTCGAGGCCTAAGTTTGTGATAATTTTTTGTATAATTGCTACATCAAGGAAGTTTGGATTTTGGAAATTTTTACGGTCAACTGATATTGTGACATATTATTATTATTATTATTATTATATTCTCTTTAAATTGAATTTGAAATTGAGAAATCGTTAAAATGGTCTAGTACATGTTGGAGTGTGTTGGTTTTGGTCATGGTAATGATAGGAATGTTTCACATGCAAATTCATATACAATACAATAAGATTAGAGACGATTGTATAATGATGTGACTAATGTGACTAATACCCTGCCGAGGTATTAGTCACATTAGTCACAACATTATAAAATCTTGCACAACTCTCATACCTCAAGGCCTAAGTTTGTGATAATTTTTTGTATAGTTGCTACATCAAGGAAGTTTGGATTTTGGAAGTTTTTATGGTCATTTGATATTGTGACATTTTTTTTTAAAAAAATTCTCTTTAAATTCAATTTCAAATCGAGAAATCGTTAAAATGGTCTAGTACATGTTGGAGTGTGTTGGTTTTGGTCATGGTTATGATAGGAATTTCTTCACATGCAAATTCATATACAATAAAATGGAATTATAGACGATTGTATAAGGATGTGACTAATGTGACTAATACCCTGCCAAGGTATTAGTCACATTAGTCACAAGTTCACAACATTATAAAATGTTGCACGACTCTCATATCTCGAGGCCTAAAAATATGCTAAAGATGTTTTGAAATTTATGGCTAGCCAAGGTTCCCAGATTTTTGACACTCAGGTTTTGTTCGGAATGGGAAAAATCCATGACAAACTCATGGGAATTGGTGTTGGACATTTAACATCACTAAAACAATTTGACATTAGAAGGGGCGGAGAGGAAGGTGTAGGGAAGGGGGTGGAGGATGGTGGAAAGCACAAGGAAGGGGGCCTTGTCAGTGACCCCCCTCCACAGTCCGCCACGTGTGCGGTTGGCGGGCCGCTGCCCGGGCCCGCTGGCAAAGAGCACGGGAGTTGCCCCGGTACAGTAGCCGGCCCACGCCATCCAGACCCTCCCCCCGTTGGCGTTGGGGGGAATGGGTGGTGATGCCCTAACACATGGTATGAGGCGCCGCACATTATGTAAATGAAAACTTTTTGGGTCTGAATTAATATCTTTAAAAGTCACATATCATGGCTATGTCTGTAAATACCCATCTCCAGTAATTGCACTTGTCAGAGTCATAAGGTTTGAATAAGTGTTGGAATAAGTGAGCGATGTTTCTTTGGACATCAATCATGGTTTCAGGAGAGGCCCCTCCTCAGCTTAACTTACTCCAATCTATGTTCGGAGAAAACCGACGGCTACTTCATTATCAGCCGATGGATTTCCCCTCATGGTCGGTCCAAATTTCCAACCATTGGATGGCAATCCGACTGTAATTTCAATCCTCCGGCAATTAGCCGATGGACCATAAAATGTTCCGGAAATGTAGCCGATTCTTCTTGTGAGTTGCTGGATTTCAGCCGGAAGCATCCAGAGCGTTATTTGTCTGGGGCATCTGATGATGCACTTGCGGAAGTACCCTAAACCTTAAACTTTTTGAATTATGCAACCTTTCCATGACCAAATCCAATTGCTTCTATGAAGAATTGGGGGACCCTTGGCCTTCAAGCGGTGAAGGCATTGCTAAGTTCAATTCCTTCCAAGGATATTAACTCTTCAAATTTAAAGTTTTGAACACGCCTTTCTTTTCACTTATTCAAGATTTTGTACTAAGAAATGATTTCTAATAACTTTTCATACATTTTTAAAACAATTAGTGCCGATATGAATTCCATTTAATCGGATATTGGCCAATGAAAATATGAAAATATAAGCAATTGGCTGATTGATTTTACAAAAGACCGGCTCTTGCCGATGTAAATTGGAAAAAATCCGACCCTTTGTAGCAACTACCGGCAATTAGCCACTAAGGCTTCAAAAACTTCCCGAACTCTGACTCCAATCTGACAGACTTGTACTTGAAAACGTGTGGACCAGTGCCCGGGAAGTTTTTGGGCATAGTTGGTCAAGATCCTAGTGATTCTAAATCCATCCAATTACATGTTGACATCTTCCGGATATGCTTTATTCATTTGAGGTATATTCTATAGATTCCTCTAAAATGATCTGTAATTCTCCTGAAGTCTCCAACTTCAACTGGCTATTTTTCAAACTCAACTGGTTCGTCTGTAACGAACCGCCGGTTCTTCCTGGACATAGGTGTGGACAACCTTTCAAAAACCTCCCCCAAACTGAATGAATTGGAGCCACCTTGGGACCCAATGCCATTTCTAAATATTAAATATTAACTTATACAAAGTAGTTGAAGGGCATGCTAGTTAATTTGAACACAAAACCAATCATGTGTTCAAATAAGATTCAATAAAAGTGAAATTTGACAACACATACTCTTCATCAAATGAATATAGAAGCCGGCTCGGGGCTTCCTTTGGAGCATGGCACCAATGAAGAGTCTCTTCATCCACATTAAGGGTGTGGGGGGGGAACTCTATTTTTAAAGTTGAGGCATGGGCATGTGGAAACCCTTATAAAAACTTGCATATACAAAAATTTCATGGTCAAAAAAGAGACTATAAATCAAACCATAGATTGCATCATAGGTTTGTGTATCTATGCCCAAACTCCCATAGTAAATTGCGTCACTAAAATAAAAACAATTGGCCAGTTTTTTTGACCTTCCTTGGATACACCGTAGAGGGCTCTCTATTCCATCTTTACATGTGCCAGAAAGTAGTTTCCACGTGGGATACAAGTGAGTCTTAATGAGTGTGAGCATGACATGTGGCAAAATTTGAGGAAATAAAATATTATTTTGTGTCGGAATAAAGAGCCCTCTACATTATGCTCATAAATCACTGTGTATTAGCAAAGACATTAAAGTATGACTTGAGCATATGACAAATGTTGCCTTATAGATTAGCACAAATGAACTTTAGGGAGGTTTAAGATATATTTGGATGGAGATATACTCCTTATTGAGTCTAAGAAACCTTAGGAGGCCCTTATTGTATACTTACTTGTTCCCCAAAAGTTTATAAAACCCCATTTGTTTGTACAAAACTAGGTGAAACCATACCCCAAGGCCTTCCACATGTATACGTTGTAAGCCAAAGCAGAATCAAATACCTCTTATACGGCCACATGGTACCATACGGAGTACATTGAGTGCCTCCCCCTGCCCCCCAATCTTCATTAAGTTTTGACTTTGGTGCTCCATACCAAAACATATGAACCAATGGAACATTGGTTTGTGGTGGGCATTTCTTTGGAAACACCTCCCAAGCCAAGGATGTAGCATTTGGAAAGGCATCAAAGAGTATAAGCTTACTCTTCCACCTATAGGTGGATACCAAGTCTTGCAAACCAATTTGTGGTAGAATAATGAACTCCAAGGATAAGGGCTACCCAACTCAATAAGATCGGGCTACACACCATTAAGGACATGTGGCATTGCAAGAATAACCAACTCCTTCAATGGATGGTCATCAAGTGCATGTTTAGGATAGACAATAAAAAGCAAGGGAATCTTAAGAACCTTCAAGTTGTTAGCTCCATCCCTTATTGGTGATGGCAAATGGCTACACATACTCCTAGTCATGCACCTAGAGGGAGTTGGATTTGGTATTTTGATTACCTTGTCTAGATGGTAGGATGCTCTCCCAGAGGTAAGTTTCAGGAGTTGTAAGTTATTTTGTCCTATTCCCTATGAGAGGTTATTGGCTCCATTTCCTCCACCTATGCTTGATTACTTCCGGGTTCCACCTCAAACCTCTATAATCAACTCAGACAAACCTAGTGACATGGATGTTAGTATAAATAATAGTCAATTTCTCCTTGTCAAAGTCATGAAATTCAACATGAGTCCTAGTTAACTTTCATTTGAAATGTTCGTTGAAAGATGTGATGTCATTCCAATTAACCAACAAAAGGTTGAAATGGCATTATGGTAAAGCTTTTCTAAGTTGGAATGCAACCATTGATAGATTTGGCCATAATTGTGATCCTCTAGGTTGACTTTAGCCAACAAGATCTAACAATTCAAATTGTTTTGGTAATTTTACTAAAAAATATTCAAATTTTAATGTTGATTGTTGTGAGCAAGAATCTTTAACCACCCTTAATTGCGTCCTAGTCCGGGTGGAGGACTCCTCTTCACACTACCAACTTAGCAATTCACATGTGCATTTTTGACTTGAATGATGGTGAGGAAAGTGGTGTGTACAACACCATTTTTATTAACGAAACAAACAAACATTCATAAATGCTTAGTCACAATACAATGTCAATAATCAACGAATTCAATGTATCCTTGCAACCTCTACCTAATGCCACCCCTCTGCTCCGAAGGAGAAACCAAGCCTATCGCATGTCTCAACCGTCCATTAGCCACAAACCATCCCCAATGCAGACTTTTGAACCTCCCGCCCAACCTGCTGCAATCCTCCAATGGTCCCCAAACAAACAAACAAATTTCAACGAATGGCTTCCCTGCGAGTTACGTCTGTGCAGAGTAGCCTAACCTCTGGTCCACATCCCTTGAATCACTGGGAATCCTTGGAACCGAACTCACAGCCATGCATGCTGTGACTGAATGTCGAACAACTTCGAATGAATCCACCCGTCTCACCCCCTTGCAAATTTCCCGGTCGATACTTTTGCCCCAGAGTTCACAACAAAAACCATTCACTGATCCTTGCCTCGCTGCACCCCTTCCTCAGTTTTCCCTCGTCATCGAGATCCCTTGACGCATCAGCACCACTGCCGAGCAAGTCATTGTAAGCTCCACCGTCTTCGCAATCTGTAGTGAGCTCGCTGAATAGTTCACCGAGCCTCAAGTCGCGCTGTCGGCACCTGCAGGAAAGGTGTAGGCTGTTTGTCTACACGATTTGCCAGTTGCTCGCTCTGGAGACCTGAATTAATGCCCCTCAAATCCAATCTCTCTCGACTACAAACGATGGTTACTAATGATGAGTATACCACCCCCCTTCATACAGCTCACTTGCACTGCCGAAGTTTTTTTCCCTTGCATCAGAAACAAGGCTTGGTGGGTTCAACATCTAGCGAGGAAATCACACGGCTCGCAGATGTGAGGTAAAGTAGGCACCCTCTTGGTTTCCAAGCCAAAGGGTTGAATTGTGCTTACCCTTAGGTCACAAATAAAAATTTCTAAGGTTCGAAAGTCTTATGAATAAAAATGTTGTAGTTAGCCTTCTAAGCATCTAATTAGCCCAATCTAAGCTTAGTTATCTTAAAATCGGCAACCTAGACCCTTCTAATGTAGTTCAACTACTAAAATTCAACATAAAGGAGATCAAATACTAATATAATATTTTAGAACTTCTAACTATTTGAGAATGAAAATGAAGAAATGAGGTTTATGTAAGCTGCCTCACGGAAATGCTTATAATTTTTAATAAAAAATTTAGATTTCAATCAAACTAATATATATAGAGAAATAACTTTAAGACCTATCTAAGCATATAAAAATGATTGAAAATGGGCTTTTCAGCTAGCCGAGGAAAGCTACAAAGTTAGCAGTACCACAATAGAAGCTATCTCACGGAAACGTTCATAACTTCTAAATATAATTTTACGTTTTAATAAAACTACTTTTGCTGAAAAGAAAATTTTAACATCTATCTATGCATATAAAATACGTTGGAATCGGACTTAAAGGTAAAATGTCACAAACTTTTGAAGTACACTGTCTCTTTTTGGTTCAAAATCACTAACTAATATGATATTCTATATGAACTAATTTTGCTATACTAACAAGAAAAAATAAATAAAGATATAACTTGAATACAAAAAGATAAAGACTAAATGAAATATAGAAAAATACTTTATTTGAATAATAAGAACAACATACTCATTCTCAAAGCGCACAAACACTCAAACTAGTAAATACTAACAGTGGGTCCTTCGATCAAATGATTAATCGAAGTCGGAAGTTTTTGGATGGAGAAGAAAACGGCTATGTTTGGAGGGGGTTGGGTCTCTATAGGCCCAACACTGAGGAATAATTCGCAAAATAAAACAATGATGATGTTGAAGGGAGCTTCGACGCCCCTTAAATAAGGTTGCCTCCCGCGGTGGAGTTGAACATTTCCGTGGTATTTTGTATGCCACGTCCACCTTCGCATTGAATTCTCTTAGCCACCATCAATTCTCTGTATCCAAAAGACTTCATCCCATTTTGACATAGTAGTGTCAAAAGACACTTGTAAAATTGGATTTTTCCTCATCGAGGCGAATTGGCTAAGTTAAAGGAGTATCTCTACTAGTCAATGTCATTTTACTCCATTATTTTAATCGTTTTGTCGCGTAGTCAATTTGGATTTGGAATATCCTAAATCTTTAGCCCAGGGTTGTCTATTGTGTCGTGACGGAGGCTAATCTCGGCATAATGTCGTACCGTCACGACACGTATCCGTCACGACATTATGCCGGATGTTGTCTTTATCTTGACGGACTTTGAATATGACCGAATTTTGTATGTAATTACATTACCCCATTTCGGATACGTAAGATGTAAGATGTAAGATGTCCACGTGTGATGACATGTCAGCAAAGTAGAGGTAAAGTGGGGAAAAAATTACTAGCCCCCGATCCAACCCCCGTCTGCCCCCGTTTCCACCCGTTCCCACACCCGGTCCGCCCCCCCGTTCGTCGCCGTTCCTCCCCCCTCCGCTCCCGTTTCACGCCCCGTTCCCACCCGTCCGCCCCCGCGTTCCCCCGCGTTCTCCCGCATTCCCGCCCCGTCCGCCTCGTCCGTCTTTTTTTCTCCCTAATTAACTAACGCCCTGCCTTCCGAATTCATCCATCCACCAAAATACATCGTAATAGCCACCCATGTATTCAAATGAATTAAGAATATCTATCACTTGCACACTAAAATAGAAGCATATGACATTTTTCATTAGTATGCTCAATAGTATCATTGATACTAAAACGCAAACTACCATCTAAAGTATTCCAATGTGCAATGCTAAATGTTATAATGTAAATACTTTTCCATTTTATGAAGTTACTAATGTTCATAAATAATATCATATTGGCACTTTGAGTCCTCTAGGCATCTAACTTAGGTCCTTCATAAATAATATATGTGACACTAAATACCATAACCGGTTTACTTATCCACACAAAACTAATTAGGGATCCCTCAAGCAACAAAATAACCAATGTAGTATGATGACCAACAAATTATCACTGCTATGGAGATTTTTGATCTATACAACAATTTGTCATAAGGACAAATACACTAAAATACACATATTTGCTACTCTATATATAACATTAAAATTTCAAATTTTGTAAGACAACGATGAACATGCATAGAAGTATGCAATAATAAACGGTTGGTTGAATTTTTAAATAAAAATAAAAAATCCTAAAAGTGGTACAATATATTGTACAAGTAATAACTTTATTATTGGAATGATGGTACAAATTCCCTTTATAAATTACATACATGAACAACTATGTACAATCTAATATTCCACTTCATTTCGTCAACTTGACTTCCGTCATGACAACCTCGTAAATCCTTGTGGCTTCCATCGAGGGTCCAATCTTGGCGGAAGACAATCCAGCCTAAGTAAATCAACATAGCTAATCGTTCGGTATTTCATCCGTTCCTTCAATAGTAGCCGATGAGGCGATAATCCTCTCATTTTCTTACGAAAATGCAAAGTCCTTGAAGATTCTCTCGCTACCTTGATTTCTTCAATGTCGATTGAATTGTCATCCACATCCACATCCCGGGCTTCCGTAAAATATCCGCGCTCGAATCAACCATATCATATGAATCTCTACCCACGTTTTTTGTTAGGTCCTTCTCCACCGCATCGATCTCGAATTTGACCGCATATCGTCGTTGGTCCTCCTCCGCCTCAACTTCCATGCTTGTGTAGATTGTGAGAAGGGGTCATGACATAGTCATCATAAAATCGATCTCTAGCACTTCTCTCATCTCTCTCACGCTCGGGTGATGGATTGAATGAAATATTGGGTTCTCCTAAATTCTCTATTTTCTCATCACATCCTAGACCCTCAAACATGTCTCTCTTCTCTCTCATCCTATCCATGATACTCTATCTTCGTCATATGTGTGAGTCTAAAGCCTCTACTTATATACTAAGCTCAAAGGACGTCATGAAATATAGAATAATTGATGTAATCCAAGATGTAGAGGATCTAATTCTCGTTGGTAAAATAAAAACAACACAATAGAAATAAAAAGAAAGTTGGTGAAGTCAAAAACTTAGTTGCACTTTTTGAAAAAGTCCCCCGACACCCGCATTGAAAACCTCTTTATACCTCTTTGAAGCTTTTATATTTGATTAGTTATCCATTCATTTAACAAATCACAAATTTGTGCTTCAACCTTAGTGGTTCATATGGTATCACAACCCATATCACGCATCCGAATGCCACTCTCATTCAACAAATCAAAAATTTGTGCTTCGACTTTAGTGGTTCATATGGTTTCACAATCCATGTCACGCATCCGAAGGCCACCCTCATTCAACAAATCACTAATTTGTGCTTCAACCTTAGTGGTTCATATGGTTTCACAACCTATGTCACGCATCCGAATGCCACTCTCATTCAACAAATCACAAATTTGTGCTTCAACCTTGGTGGTTCATATGGTTTCACAACCCATGTCACGCATCCGAATGCCACTCTTATTCAACAAATCACTAATTTGTGCTTCAACCTTAGTGGTTCATATGGTTTGACAACCCATGTCGCGCATCCGAAGGCACTTTCATTCAACAAATCACTAATTTGTGCTTCAACCTTTGTGGTTCATAAACCCTAAACCCCTAAACCATTCCAAATTGCTACCACATATGTACTATTGTTTTGTTCTCACACTCATGTAGAAGTGTTTACATAAATTCCAATAGTTCTCCTTTACACATGTCACTTTCTTCTTCAGTGTATTGAAACTCCAACAATATCCTTTTGAGCTACAATTCGGTATTTGTGTTTCGATCACTATCATCGCTTGGATATTTATGAGGGTTAAAAAGTTTGGCTACATTGAATATTGGGAGGTATGGGAAACGATCATTCAAAGTATGAACAACTTTTTGCACACAATATGCATCCAATAATATGAATGGTTTTAGTTCATTGGGCCCATAACATCAAGTAGCAAGGCTAGGAGGGTACCCTTTAAATACCCACAAATTTACCTCACACAAGAAGGGAAAAGCTTGCAAAACAGGGGTGAATGAATGGATAATTAATCAAATATAGAAACTTCAAAAAGACATCAAAGATTTTTTCAATGCGGATGTCGGGAGACTTTTCAAAGTGTGCAACTACCTTTTTGACCTCACCCACGGGGGATGCACTTCATTGTCAAGTTGAACACCATGTGCGATAAAACAAAATCTACTTTTATATGAAAGCATCACCAAAATGGTTCAAAAGTTTATGATTTTTTTTCATGAGTAGATATACATAGTATCTATTACATAGTAAAAATTGGTAACCAAATTTGATGATTTGTTTTTTTTATAAAACATACCGTTTCTAACTAGAATGACGCAACATTGAACTAAACAAATTACTACAAAAAATGAAGATGACTAAAAATTTCAAAAAAATATACAAAAGATATTATCAATGGTTATGTGTATGTAGAAAAAATATCATAATTTTAAAAATTATCTATGGCATGTAATATAGGGTAGCAAACTTTTATCGCACGTGGTTATGAAATGTAAGGGGGTGTGATCCCCCCGTAACCTCACCAAGTTTTCCGTTGCTATATAGCTATTAAGATTTGTTTAGATCGTAATTTAGCCTAGATTAGAACCTTTACCACCACTTGGCATTAGTTTTGTCCTACAAACCGACATATTAATTTTAAACATTGAAAGTAACTATCCAAATAGTTTAAGCACGCGCCGGTTTGATGCTCTTTTGAGAAGGTCAATGCGGGCTTGCTACTTAATGTTATGCCCATCAGTTGCCAATGCATGAACAACACAATATCTTGTATTGTTTTCATAACTCAACTAAAGATTTCTTGCAAATTTCCTCAAGAATTTTCCCAAATTCTTGCTTGTACGACCCAACATAGGTCCATTCCTAGATTTTAAATTGACATGATAAATTGAAATAGTGAAATTGATGATTGCATTAATAGTTGTGATATCAACCATATCATATTTAAATTTCATATTCAATTTATTCAACTCTTGTAAAACATCTTCAAGCAAGTTCAAATAAAAATATAATTAAAAAAAACCTATGATCTCATACCAATGTTGCTCTTCATCTTTGAATATTCCAATAGCGCAAGCATGCATTGTAGGGACTCGGGAATAGGTCATGACATTACCGAATTGCATGAATGTGTAAAACCACTACATAATCTTCTTCAAATACATCCTTCAACAATCATTTCAGCTCGTTGCGTCGATTTGTACTAAGGTAGAGACACCTATTCATGACAACGACCTAATTCTGCCGACTTTCAATATATACATGAACATTTCTCGCCATCATTTGTGTTGCTTCACAATTGTTTCTTTGTTTCTTTTGGATAAGTCTATGGGTCATGAATGGGTCTATGTTCCCCGTTCCCGCCCCCGCGTTCCCCCGCGTTCCCCCCCATTCCCGCCCGCGTTCCCCCCCGTCCGCCCCACCCTCGTCCCCCGTCCGCCCCACACCCTCCTTAGTCGTTTTTTACTACTTTGATTTTAACAAAATGATAAACAGAATGGCAAAATGGTTTACCTGGCGCTAGGCATATCCACGTCCACGTCGGCGTTTTCTACCACATAGGACGCCACCTTGGCAAGAAGGTAAGTATTTTACCCACCCTACTCTGTTCCCCCTATGTTGACCCTACGTGGACCCTATTGTGTCGTGACGGAGGGGTCCGTCACGACACGACACGTCATGACGGCACGACACCGTCATAACGGCGGGATAGACAACCCTACTTTAGCCTTACCAACCACTTGATTATTGCCTTTAACTAAGTTAATCCCAAAATAATGTTATAATAATCCATTTCCGCTTATTTTATTAGGATTTATTTGCTAAGCTAATTTTTAACTCCCAAATTATCCAACCGACATAATATTTACTCTCTATTTTCTTTTTACCACTAATATTAAGTTAATTTGATAAAAAAGTCAAACTAAACCTTCACACCAGACTCCCGGTAGTTGCATCTAGTTCTTCTATTGTGGAAGCCCAAGAATCCAAGGAAGTCCGGATTGGATCCATAACCGGATTACTACCCGGATAATACCCTGGGGTTGCTATTAAAGTAGGGCTTCCTAGGGTAGGTTAGTTGTTTTACAAAATAAGGTTATAAGCATCCACCATACGCGTTAAAATGGTTAGAACGGATACTTTGGCTGGACCGGAAATTGATCCGGGGAGACCGTTTAAAAACGGTCCGGCCTGGAGCGTCCGGACCGGAAAACGGATACACCGGAATCCGAACGGTTGCAACGGAATCTGAACGGTTGCGGAGGAAACGGTTACGGGACCAGAACCGTTAGGAGAGAGAGAGAGTACTTAAGACTAATTTTCCTCTCCTCCGAGCCATTTGCGCGAGCGGCATTGTTGAGAGAACGCCGCACCCCCAGTGCACCCCCCAAATCCACCCCACCCATACCAACCTCCCCCGCCAAAAGACATTCTTAAAAACCCTAGACAGTCCCCCATCCATACAATCCTTGATCATAAACAACGGCACTACACCGACTCCAATGGAATAACGAAAAACGACACATCATATCTATGCCAATGGATAATAAGAAATAATAACATCTATAACAAATGGCGAACCCAAAGAGATTTATTCCCATGGTACGCCGTTAACACTTGCGTCCATAATATCGGACTATTAACTCAATACTACACCAAAAGACAACATAAACATTTCTCGAACCTAATAAATATCCACTTTGACACATAACAACAACGAGACTCGAGATACGTTACCCCCGCAACAATTATCCCATTAGCACATATTTCTATCAACAAATGCAACCCCGAAAACGATATAGAAACCAACACCAATACTATCCAAACACACTTTGATGTTGCCCACATATATGAATGGTGGTGAATGGACGGCACCTCACCACCATTCCCATAACCAGACTACATTGGCTATGAAAATAATACCAACTCGCAAAAAACGCTCCGCACGGACTAGAACCACCCACACAACCATTCGAAACTAAAATAGTATGGTTATATCAAAGGCACAAATACCGCATCCCAAAGAATGACCCCCTAAAACTAGTCCAATACACAATACCAACTCCAATATTAAACTTTCTAACTACATCATTCAACATTAGTCAATCATACTTTTCATCTCCAGTCACATGCAACTTAATCAATTTTACTCCCCATTCTCATAAGATAAAATATTTGGATCTTTAGGAAAAGCCTTTGATCATAAATGGAAAGGAATAGGCTATGCTCACCCTAACAATGTAATGGACTTACAACAGGCTATCCATTGGGCACGTCTTGCCGCCAAAAAAGACCCAAATACCATCACAATACTCATCTCACCAGATACAAATTGGTACCAAAACTTCAACTCACATTCCGGCCCATTCCCAGACACAAATATTATCGCCCACTTTGCTGTAGATACCATCACATATGAAGCACCCACCATACCGCCAGAACTTAACATACCTAGAAAAAAACTTTCTGCACTACAAATACTCTGCATACACCACCAAAATAACTACGTAAGATCATATGAACAATTAAATCAACTCACCCATACTATAAATAATCTCTCAATATAACAACCATATACACAAATTGCCATGCACACTCCCCCGAATACCCATGTCAACCCTAGCAAAAAGTAGTCCAAACTAACCTACCCCAATACCCCCACGCTCAATGAAACACCTATGCCCCAATTACCAAACTACCAAACTAACTTACCATTAAAATTCCATCCACAATTCAGCTATTATACCGACGGTTCAATTTAAAAACCTAAATTAATCTCCCCCGAAACATGGAGAAGGGAAACAACATGATATGGCATCTACAGCTCGAAAGGGATTAACATTGCCAAAAGAGTACATGGCCACCAGAATATCTTACGTGCAAAAATGATTGGTATACATAAAACACTACGAATTATCAACACCCAATATCCAAATGAACCCGCATACATATTCACCGATAGCCTAAATGTATTATATCTATTAAACACATAAATTAAACACCCCACACCACACAATAGCCACCCCGACCAAATCACACTTGCCTCACGGGGGGATCACTCCATTGTCAAGTTGAACACCACGTGCGACCAAAAAAAATCTTCTTTTGGTAAGTTGCACCACCAAAATGGGTCACAATTTTATCAAATTTTTTTCATGAGTAGATATATACAGTACCTATGACATAGTTAAAAATGGTAACTAAATTTGATGATTTGTTTTTTTCATAAAACATACCGTTTCTAACTAGAATGACACATAATTGAACTAAAACAATTACTAAAAATAATAAAGATGACTAAAATTTTCAAAGAATAATATAAAATATACTATCAATGGTTATGTATATGTAGAAAAAATATCATAAATTTTAAAATTATATATGGCATGTAATATAAGGGTAGCAAACTTTGTCCTCACGTGGTGTCAACTTGACAATGAAGTGACCTCCCCGTGACTTGCCTTCATGGTACAATTGCTCCAAAACCGCTCCCAACCAATCACATTATACAAAGTCAGAGCACATGTCAACATAGACGGCAACGACCAAGCAGATAAATTAGCAAAAAAAGGACTTGACCTTGCCCATAGAGTGCCATACACCCATACGAACATGCTCATGCCACACCTTACTACTACCAAAAAGACGAATGGCCCTCCATGATGGATACGCCAGATAAAGGCCCCGTTAGATTCCTAGAAAAACAAATCAAAAAATATGACAAAATAAATAACTTAGAAAATATGGCCATACGGACCCCCAATATCTGCAAATGGACAGGCAATACATACATTGACAAAGAACTCTCTAATGAATTTTGGAATAACCCCACTATTATGGACAAACAAAAATCATGCCTTATCAAATTTCGCACTGGAACTTACATGGGCCAAGCCAGAAAACAAACCTTTTTTGGTAGACAAAGATTTCCCACCATCACCTGTCCTATTTGTAACTTATACGAACCCGACACATGGCTACATGTACTACTCACATGTAGGCAACAACACATACACTCACTACACGTTAAAAGACACAACAAAGCAGTATGGGAAATCAAAAAATTATTAATTTCATCCGAAAAAACCCGATGCTACACTCTCATGAACGTTGGTACCTTTAAAAATAACCCCCGAGAAAACACCGTCCCTAACTGGCTATTACCATGCACATGCGGAACCCAAAGATGCCACTGTAACTCTTGGTTTAGACCCGACATTCTTTGCGTTAAAGGGTTACCATATCAAAATGAGCCCCCCACAAATATAGACCAAACACTTACCATACAATTCATTGAATTCACATACTGTAATGATAGATTTTCACCAGAAACACTAGAAGCTAAAGCTAACAAATACAAACCACTGATAGAAAACATTGTTGCTTTAGGCTGGAAAATTGATCCGCTCATTGTTATTACAGCAGGCGCCAGAGCCGCAACACACATTCCATCAATGAAAGTACTTGAAGACAAGTTTAATCTACCTATGCTCAGGGTTGTCTATTGTATCGTAACGGAGGTTAATCTCGGCATAATGTCGTGCCGTCACGACACGTATCCATCACGACATTATGCCGGATGCTGTCTTTATCCTGACGGACTTGAATTTTACCAAATTCTGTGTGTAATTACATTACCCCATTTCGGACACGTAGGATGTAAGATGTCCACGTGTGATGACATGTCAGCAAAGTAGAGGTAAAGTGGGGAAAAAATTACTAGCGCTTGTCCGCCCCCGTTCCCGCCCCGTTCCCCCCCGTTCCCGACCCCGTCCGCCCTTGTTCCCAACCCCCGTCCGCAAATTTTAAAAATAATGATAAAAAAACAAACCCCGTTCCCGTCCCCCGTCCGCCCCCGTTCCCGACCCCGTCCGCCCCACCCTCGTCCCCCGTCCGCCCCACACCCTCCTTAGTCATATTTTACTACTTTGATTTTAACAGAATGATAAACATAATGGCAAAATGGTTTACCTGGCGCTAGGCATATCCACGTCCACGTCGGCCTTTTCTGCCACATAGGACGCCACCTTGGCAAGAAGGTAAGTATTTTACCCACCCTACTAGCTTCCCCCTAGGTTGACCCTACGTGGACCCTATTGTGTCGTGACGGAGGGGTCCGTCACGACACGACACGTCATGACGGCACGACACCGTCATGACGTCGGGATAGACAACCCTGCCTATGCTATCCATCCGAAATACCTTCAAAAAACATCAATACCGTTGCCATACAATACGCCATGTCCATCCTCCTCCACAAAAGAAAACTAGAAAATTACCAACCTCTACCTCAAATACAAGACCCCCCCTAGCTATACCAAAGTTATATATAAAAACGTCCTCTCCACACAACAATAAGTTCATGGCCTGACGTCCAAACTCCGCACAAAACAAACCTATATTAATTAACCCTTACTTGTATTCTTTCTATTTGTTACTGGTTTCTATCTGTTATTGGTTACTTGTGACTATAGTGTCTACTCTCGAAAGGGGGAAGTAGTTCTTTACTTCTATTCCTATGTCCTGTGGACATAGGTCTAGGGGTGGAACGAAGAGACACTTCATTCACGTCGGTCCCCTACCGGGGACCAAAGTTTCTTCTTCCTCTTCTACAGATGTGGCTTGACGGATTGGTGCTTGGCATCGGATAACATTACCCAGCCCAATACTCTTAACTCCGGCGCGGAGTTCGATGCGGCTCCGATGCGGCTCCGGGGAGGTTCGGATGCCAGCTCCGGTGGGTTCGGGTGGGTTGGGGCAAAAATTGCCCCCTATTTTTTTGATTGGGTGGGGCCTTACTTGATCTCATAAGGGGCCTCCTAGAGTAATTTGGGGCCGTAGAACCCAAATTTAGCAAAAAAAAAACCAAAAAAAGTCATCAAGGGGCCAAAACGGGGAGGGCCAGAAAAATGGACCCACCGGAGCTGGCATCCGAACCTCCCCGGAGCCGCATCGGAACCGCATCGAACTCCGCGCCGGAGTTAAGAGTATTGGGTTGGGTAATGTTAGGGCTTGGCATCCACTTATGGAAAGTTGGGGCTATTTATTATTGTGGCATGGGCATGCTCGAATGACAGTGTCATGGCGGGTTTAGCTGTGTGTGAACTTATGATGTCTATAGTTTCGACAACATCTGACCTCACTCAAGACTTTAACACATGGTACCTAACCCCCGTCCCCTATGTTTGTAAACCAACTCATTGGGACCTCATGAGTTGTTTATTGGCAGCTCTCACTATCTGGCTTTTCTACAAGGCATTCGATTGTGGCGACAAATCTACATATTACACAATTGTGTTCCGGTCCATGGCTTTAATTGGGGTGGAACGCTTTAATGTTCTCCCCTCCCACTGCCTCCAACTTTGTTATAGATTTTTTGTTATCAACCTTGTGCATGATTTGTCACCAAACCACGTTGCAAAGTGCATCCGGATTCCCTTGGTCATGGCTATCCGTTTCTACATTGGAGGATACTTTGAAATCGACATGTTCATGAGGGTGTCTCATCCGCTTTGCATATGAAAAAATCGACAAAAAGAAGTCAGTCACAATGAGCCCAACCCATCGCTGTGGGGACCCAGTTGTGGAGATGGTGAATGGATAATATCAAGTGCATTTTTTTCCTTGGCCATGGTGGATCCTCCAATTTGCATGTACCTCTTTGCCGGAAAAAATGCATTGATACCAACAAATGGGTATTAGGGTGTACAGCAGACAACAAGTTCTCTTCACCTTGTAAATTAATCCAGTGAAATTGTCTATACTTCAGATGTGATCTAAGGACCACTCAAACTCTTTACCATTACACTTATTCATTTATGGATTTTTTCCTATTTCTAGGCTGTCTATGATTGACATTTTGATGTTTGTCCTGGGGTGCATGTTTATGTTCTCAAGCAGGGTTGTCTATCCCGACGTCATGACGGTGTCGTGACGGACCCCTCCGTCACGACACAATAAGGTCCACGTAGGGTCAACCTAGGGGGAAGCTAGTAGGGTGGGTAAAATACTTACCTTCTTGCCAAGGTGGCGTCCTATGTGGCAGAAAAGGCCGACGTGGACGTGGATATGCCTAGCGCCAGGTAAACCATTTTGCCATTATGTTAAAATCAAAGTAGTAAAATATGACTAAGGAGGGTGTGGGGCGGGAGGGGGGGGGGGGGGACGGAGCGGATGGGGGGGAACGGGGCGGACGGGGGAGGGGAACGGGGTCGGGAACAGAGCGGACGGGGGCGGGAACGGGGCGGACGGGACGGACCTCTACTTTGCTGACATGTCATCACACGTGGACATCTTACATCCTACGTGTCTGAAATGGGGTAATGTAATTACACATAGAATTCGGTAAAATTCAAGTCCGTCAGGATAAAGACAGCATCCGGCATAATGTGGTGACGGATACGTGTCGTGACGGCACGACATTATGCTGAGATTAGCCTCCGTCACGACACAATAGACAACCCTGTTCTCAAGCAGATGTTGGCTTCTCAACTTTGATGAGCGGGGCTGGAAATGGTTAAATATACTTGGAGATTAACTAGAATGTGATGTGAATGTCGGAAGACTGATGTGGCAGTTGTCCAGCCCTCATAAAATTTAGCAAGTATGATATTTGTAAGGTTGCCACTGTTGATGAAATTCTCTATTTTTCCAACAATGACCAACTATGGTACCATCTACCATTGTCCTAGATAACTAACAAGAGTGATGAACTTCAGGGCCCTTGTGTATTTCTCATGTCAAAACTTTTGGATGATGCTGATGCACTTCAGGTGCCCTTAGGATTTAGGTCTGAGTATAACTCAAATAGTAAGTAGAAGCTTCAAAATAAAAATCTTGTGTAGGTTGTGACCACCAACGTACCGTGGCCCTCCTCCATAAATGCATTCCGTAATTTCAAGTTCTGGATTGGATGAGAAGTTGTCTCAATTGATTAAAAGTCATTGAATTTAGATATTGACAAGCTTGGGGTGGTCATTAAGAGTTTCAAAATAAATTTGCAACCATGTAGCATTCAATTTCATTTGCATGTATTGATCATATATTGTTGTCATTTTGTTAAATATTAACATCATTTTTAAAATTCAAAAATCCAATATTTTGATAAATAATAAAATTTACAAAATAAATAGAGTATAAAATAAATTCAAGGTGTAAATTATATTTATCTAAAGGGTCTTGGAAAATATCTTAAAGTATCATCGTATCTACTAATATGATGCCAAATATTCAAGAAATTTAGATAAATAGGCCAACTTTAATTAATACCCTGACCGCACGTGGTTTACAAAAGTATATTAGGTTGTGATCTTCTTGTGAATTTTCATGGAGGAAGCAGGGTTGTCTATCGCGACGTCATGACGGGGTCGTGCCGTCATGACGCGTCGTGTCGGGTCGGACCCCTCCGTCACGACACAATAGGCTCCTCGTAGGGTCAAACTAGGGTCAACCTAGTAGGGTGGGTAAAATACTTACCTTCTTGCCAAGGTGGCGTCCTATGTGGCAAAAAATGCCGACGTGGATGTGCATATTTCCCTTGGCATGTAAACCATTTTGCCATTGTGTTTACCATTTTGTTAAAATCAAAGTAATAAAATATTACTAAGGAGGGTGTAGGTCGGACAGGGGAGAGGGTCGGACGGGGGGAACGGGTGGGGAGTGCGGGCGGACGTGTGGGAACGCGGGGGAACGTGGGGTCGGACGGGGGGGTCGGACGGGGGGGGGGGAACGCGGGGAGCGTGTGGGAACGTGGGGAGCGGGGGGTGGGAGCGGGTTTAGGAGGTTTGGATAGGACGGGATGGATGGGAACGGGATTAGGGGAACGGGATTAGGGGAACGGGAGGGAGGACGGGGTATATAAGTGGGGGGACCACTTATCTACCTCATTCTACTCCTTGTGGGAGCCCGGTCGGCCCTCCTCTTAAAGAGAGCGTGGGGCACTCGGGGGAGTGCGGGGTCCCTATTTGGGGGCCCTTTTATCTTTATTGGGGAAATACTCACGTGTTTTGTGGGTGTGTTTTTGGTGGTTGTTTTTTGACTTTAATTTTTAACAACATTTTTGAACTTATTCCACGGAAACACTATTTTAAAGTGTATGCTTGGATGTTTTTGTAGCACTATTATGAAGTGCAAGTAGTATTTTAAAACTTTAGAGTTATACACTAGATTTAGAAACCACAATTGGGATATGGCAAGTGGAGGATCTAAAGACATGGCAAGTGGAAGATCAAGGGAGGCCAAAAAATATCAACGCAAGTTCGCTGAGTTGGAGTGGGATATTTATGATGACCACACCCAAAAAACGAGGACAGGTTGGGAGAGGGTACCACAGCCGTGGACTACGAATATTGCAATGCAATATGTGGGCTTCCCTCACTTTGATCGTTTGTGGCCAAGACCTTGTCACGAGATACATTGCAGGTCCATCAGTGCGAATTATAACCAACTTCAAGATGTGGAGATAAAATGGAGATTTTTAACAATCCTTAGAAATATCTCCAATTTGGAAAGATGGCGCAAGGGCGCAATTCCGAAGTCAGTGGCATGTATGATGTATGCGGAGCACGTGTTGCGAGTTAGAGTGGATTGGTCGAGTTTGGATGCTCTGAATGAGAAGAAATTTGGAGGTATTGGAATTGCATTCACAAAGTGCACAGTTCCAGATATTCCATACATTCCCGTTCCGGAATGGTTCAGGGAGAATTCCAGACTAGTAAATGATCCTAGGACCCCAGTACCAGATGGTCGGGAACAAAAAATGCCACGTCATTCTTGTCGAGTAGACAATGACATTGAGACAGTAAGTGGGGAGGTGGTTGCAAATATGGAGGACGGCATTGAGGATATCGTAAACCAAGAAAACATTGTAGAAGTTGAGGTCAACAATTTGGTCAACGAGGTAAACCTTGGTGAACTTGGAGGGGACACATTGGAGAGCAAAATAGAAGAATTGCGTAAGCAACATGCTGAGGAAATTCGTGAGTACAAAGCAAGGATTCTCGATTTGAAAAATTAAGTTGTAATACTTACGATGGGGGGGCTGGCAGTTCAAGCAGTGCACCAATGGCAACAACTGACAGTAATTTCAGTCTTTGCAAGTAGAGAGGGACACAGCTTTAGAAGAAGCCAGGATTGCAAAGTCACAAACTTTGGAAGTATGTACGATGAATCAAGTAATGCAATCAAAGATGGAGGCTTTGCAAAAATAGGTGGTTGACATGCATCAACAACTTCAAGTGGTCAATGAAGTTGTTGTTGATTACAAAGCCAAGATTGACCTTGATATTCTTGGTCAACTGGAGGAGCAGAATGACAAGCTAAAGAAATTTATCTTGGATGCGATTGTGGAGCGCAAAAATATGAGGACAGACACATTGTTTGCTATGGCAAAGGCCCGGCAATTTGAAGCTGAGTTTGAGAGCATCCAGAAAGAATGGAACCGCAATTAGAGAATGCGGAATATGATGCTCACTTCGTGGCCAGAAGATGAACAGATGTACCCTAGTTGGTGGGATGCGTGTAATTGGACATTGCCAAGTGGGAGCATCGATTGGAAGCAAGTGCCGGATAAAAATCACCATTGGGATATGCAACAAGTGCATGAATATCATGTCTGCATGATTGGTGAGAAGTTATGGCTAAATCCACATCCAATGGTTTTGGACAGATCCGTGTGTACGATTTGCCAATGTCCATTTGACCCAGAGGGATGCTTTCAAGTTGGATCATGTGGGGCCCAATTTCATCCACAATGTCTAATAAGGAATATGATCAAGAACCGCCAATATCCTCATTGTAGATCACCCTTTCACCCTCGTTTGTACCTCCAATTTGGTCTTCGGGATTACATGCCTAACGAGTGGGTGTTAAAGCTATGGGGCTTTCTTTTCGAACTTCAAGACTTTGATGGGCAGTGTGTTGAGTGGAGTTGGTTATACAATTGTGCCAAGGTTGAGCTATGGAATGAGAACAAGAATGGAGCATGGACACGGAGTGCACATCAAATTTTGTATGTTGCAGACGAGTTGTATCCCAACAAGCCCCAAATTTGGCTTGAAAAGATTTTTTTACCAAATTCTTGGTTGGCATTGGGATACAACAAGCAGACAATTAAAGAGCGGCAAGCACCCTCCTTGGTACAATACAGCAGGTCTCGAATCAGTATCGGAGCATGATTTGGAACAAGATGC
Organism: Polytrichum commune; assembly: GCA_950295325.1. Taxonomy (NCBI): domain Eukaryota; kingdom Viridiplantae; phylum Streptophyta; class Polytrichopsida; order Polytrichales; family Polytrichaceae; genus Polytrichum; species Polytrichum commune. Next base: position 504,087 of record OX485809.1, read on the forward strand.
AGATGACATGCCTATGGAACGGGATCCGAGACTTGAATTGGAATTAGAGGAGGGGTACCACTAGAATAGGCTGCAATTGAGTGCAATTGATGCGATCTTGCATAGAGTTACGGGTGATGCGGTTTTGAAATGGCTAAATGGTGGCCCCAGACCACGTAATGCCATTCCATTGTCTCCCGGAAGTCGCCCATATCTCACCCGTGGAGTAGCGCGAAGCATGGAAGCTGGTGAATCATCACGAACACGACGAGGACTTCATCTTCATCCAGCTAGTTCAGTGGCTATAGACCTCGATTCAAATTCGGATTAGGAATTTTTGTAGATTGTTTAGAAAGTTGTACAAGAAGGGAGGAAAATTTTGGACACAATGAACATATTTCATGTTTAAAAAGTATGTAATATGAAGAGGATTCACTGACAATTTTTCATTTTAAAGTGATTAGAACGTGTAAAGGATATCATATGGATGCCATATATTTTAATGCTTTTTGAAAATTTTAAAAACTTACTTGAATAATAGTCATTCATATGATAGTCTCACCAAGAGTACTATTAACTAATAACTACATAGCCAATATTGAATAACATATAAAGATATAATTATGTAAAACATATAGAAATATTCCAAAAAATAGGAAGCCACCAACGAAGCATGTACAATCGAACAATAGATGGCTTGCAATGTTTATAAAAACATTTGCTTCAAGAAGCTCAATAAATAAAAACAAAACTCTATTCACCGTAAGAATAATACATCATAATAAACGATACAACTACGAAGGTAGCATTCGCTTTGTGGTCTAAATGTCTCACCGAAGGCCCTAAGGTTGTATCAATTTTGACGTAAGTAATAAATTACGGTATTACGTGGGAACACCGAAAGACCACATTTTTGCAAAACCATTACATTCGAATCCGTACTGTGGGATCATTTGCTTCGACACATCTTGGGTCCTCTTCAGACTCGTCTGTGCTGAAATCATCATCTGTTTGGGGAGTCGCGCTCCGAAGACGCAACTCTCGGTCACGTTGTGAGATAATTATCTTCTTGGTGGGCCGGGAGCCTTCTGCATCCTGTATGCCATTTTCATCTAGATGTGGTCTACCCTCATCTTCATTGTAGTCTTCAGCAGTAAACGGAAGCGATCTTCCTTGATACCTCTTCCTAGTACGTTTGACACCTCTCGTAGTTCTATGGCGCCCTCCACCCCTACCACGACTTGAAACATTGTGTATAGCAACCAAAGTAGCACCCACAGTAGTTGCTAGTGAAACATCCAATCTAGAAGTATTGGCAATACTTCGAGTGAGAGGACGATGTTGACGTTGTGCATGCACTTGCACAGTAGAGGTGGATGCAATTCCTTGAAGAGCACGACATCGGGTTATAAGCATTTCAGCAACATTGGACGTTTGAACTTCGGTACGATGGTTGGATATGAGGGAGGCGTCCATGGATTCGGAATGTACTCTGGTTGGAAGTGGATCCTGTTGAACATGCGTTGGCTCGTTTGCGGGTAGTACATTGTCACCTCCACCAAAAGAAAGGGAATCGCTGTGAGGTTGCAAGGAATCTACTTCAATTCCTACATTCTCTGTTGCCCCCATAGCAACATTATGGTCAAGGCGACAACCTTGTCCAGTATGGAGGGTTTCAAGGGGTGGACCTCCAATAGACCCCTCATGATCGTCATGCATTCCATCGTTATTATGGGGGACATCTGCTTCATCAAAATCAAACACCCCAAGGTTTCTATCATTACTATTATAACCCTCATCTTCATCATCAGAATCAGATTTCTCTGAATCGAGATCATCCAAATCATCGTCAATGTCATCAACATTGTTGTCGTCATCATTTCCGGCCCTATCATTTGGATCCACGTCGACTTCGTTGTCATCTTCTTCGTCAAGGTCATCGTCAGAATGGACCTCATTCACTTCGTACCATTGTGCAGGTCTCGGGCCCCTCCGATGTCGAATGAGCCTACTATTGGTATATATGTAGACGAGGTCCTCAACACGACTATGCTTAAAGCGATTGCGACTCTTGTTGTGAACATATGAATACATGCTCCAATTGCGCTCACATGCGGACGCGGAACATACTTTTGCAAGGATACGTCTCGCTATTGTTTGGAGGGCCTTAGCTCTACCTCCCATTGCATCCCACCATTCATGGAGAGGTGCGGCATGCACGTTCGGGTCTGTAGAATCAGCAAAAGGCCCTCGATTTTCAAGGAAATCTTGGTACTGGTGGAGGATTTGGACATAAGTGTCTTGATCTGGAGTAAGTCTGCGAAGAACTCGATTTAGGATTGGCCTCGAATTCTCATGCTCATGGAGTGGGGCCCAACTACGTAGAAGCGGATTTAACATCGCTCCAGCCCAATGAAGATCATTCAACATCAACCTCCATCTATTTTCAAACGTTACCATAGCATTTGCAGCAAGCTCAGGGCTTAAGCGAAATGGAGGTTTACTGAATCCACGAATATGGGTTTGTAAATCATGCATGACCTTCCAAGCCAATCCCATTGCAGGCGCCTTGCCATCAAATACACGAAGAGCTTTAACAACCGGGATCACCATATACAAGAAATTTTCGCACGTGTTCCAGAATCCATCGGAACGTATAAAGCGTCGCACTGCAAAGCCCTTCGTCCAAGCGGTGCCTGATCTCCTCCTCAAATCACGCATTAGAGTAGACCAATCATCATCAACCACCATTCTTTCCAAAGCATTGCGTACTTGAAGAAGACGTTCTATCATGATGAAGCTTGTTGCAAAACGGGTCTCTACAGGTAGGCGGAGTGAGAGATCTGGTGGCAACCTCCGGAATATAGCTTGAGGAGCATGATGGTTTTTTATAAAAACACAAATATGGCGCCCTTTTTTTACCAACTTTTTCACCCATTCCTCATTCCCCCAATCTTCTAAGAGGAGATCTAGGCAATGCGCAGCACATCCTTGAACATATAGATCGGGATTTGCTTGAATCAGGTCGCGGCAAGCGGAGGCCATAACCGGGGCATTGTCGGTGCAAACTTGGACCACATTATGTCGACCAACCTTTTCCACAAATGGTTGAATTTGAGCAGCAACGTAGACATGATCCTTGTGATTCCCCGTGGTATCAATGGTACCCAAGAAGACGTCTCCCTTTGTGCCACATTGAAGAACGTTTAGGAGAGGTCTGTTTTGCACGTTGTCCCATCCATCACAACATATTGTAACGCCGTATTTGTCAACGGAATTCCCCAGCTTCTCCTTCACTTCCCTGTCTAGGTCAACCTTTTTATCAGTTAACAACTTCGTACGGATGGCATTGTACGATGGTGGTGTGTAGGCTGGCATTCGATGACGGGCAGTTTCACGCACAGCATGAACAAATGCTGGATGTCTCACAATGTTGAAAGGAATGTTAGCTTCATAAAAAGCCGTTGCCCATGCTCTATCGAGGAGTTGTTTTGTTGACACATTGAACCCCTCCGGTATGTTGAGTTGACGTAGTTCACGAGGAGGTGTGCTATATATCACAAGATCAGAATGCTGAGTGGATTGGGACATAAGCAAAGGCTCTGTTTCACTAACTACGGAGTCCGCTATAATAGGCTCTAGAGGTACATCATCTCGCATCGGAGAGTCCTCATTTACAATGCCTACATGTAAGGGCACATTGCCTCCGCAATTTTCAAACAAGACCCTAATATGCGGGGGTACCATCCTACATGAGGAAACATCAGAAGCACCCCCTAAAGGAGGTCTATAACCAAGGTGGGCCAACATTCTATTTCCTCGGTAAGATATGACGAACGAGCAATACCTACATTTAACCTGCCTTTGTGATTTACCGGGAACCAGCCCCTTATCCTCGTACCAATGATCCCATGCATCATTTCGGCGTGGCATGACTTCAACAAAACCTGCAAATACAAACAATGTAGAGCAAGTAGCTTTGATCGCATACTAGGTCCTGTTCAAGAGTGCCACAAGGGCATCCCTAATTCACAGTGACCAGAATGGACAAAGTATCCTCTGCAATCGGGTCTCACGCATTCAATCCTCACTCCTTAGAGGAGAATCAAAAGTCTTGAGACACACTATGACAGTGGAGGCAAAAATGGCTCCTTGAACCCTTAATTTATAGTAATCATGGAGGAGGTTAACGAATCTAGAGTGGGAACGGGGGCGGACGGGGGGAACGAGGTCGGACGGGGAGGGAACGGGTCGGACGGGGGGGAACGGGGGCGGGAACGGGTCGGATGTGGTGGGAACGGGTGCGGGAACGGGTAGGGTAGGGTAGGGTGGTCGGACGGGGGGGGGGGGGGGAGGGAGGGAGGACGGAGGGAGGACGGGGGGGGGGGGGGGGCGGGAGAGGGGAGGAGGGAGGAGGGGGAGGGAGAGAGGCGAGGGAGAGGAGGTTCGTTAAATTAATTAATTAATTTAATGGATGATTATTTAATTAAATATAATATATGTCAGATATAATTAGAATATAAACGTAGATTCTAAAAAATAAACATAGGATCTATGTTGGTATTAAGTCATATTATTAAGGATAAGTATCTCGTTTGTTTTTTAAATGTTCAACATGTTTAAATATACTAATTCTTATTCACTAGCACTTCAAGATTGATATTTTAATTGGATATTAGTGGATTGATTGCATTATGCTTATATTCACATGCTCTATATGACATAATGTAATTGATATTTGTACCTTTTTTGGGGGGATTTTGTTAATGTTGTATTTAGAACCCGTCCAAAGTGGATTTAAACCCGTCCAAGGCTAAATTAGGGTCTAAACAAATCTCAATAGCTATAAGGCCCTGGAATAGTTGGTGATGTCTAAAAGGTAGTTGCACTTTTCCGAATAGTCAAAGGGTACCCTCCTAGCATTGCTACTTGATGGCACTTGCGCAATAGGGTGAACTTGAAGCCCCTTGATGCTCTTATGCGGGTCTTTATTTGTGGGCTTGAAGTGGATGCAATGGATTGGGCTACCATCTTCATCATTTGAAGAAACATATGAACATTTTAGAATTAGAGGGTAAACATGAAGATGATGCGGCAACACTACACAAGACATTAGACATACCATATCCGAAAGCTCCAATTTTATCTTATTTTTACACCATGCATGCATATCCTAGCTTCGATCTGAGATACTCAAGCAAACGCATTGTACCACTACCAAAAAGATAAGTAACATGTATCTATTGAGTTGTTGTATCTGAAAATACATGGGTTGTGAAACCATACGAACCACTAAGGTTGAAGCACAAATTAGTGACTTGTTGTTGTGAAACCATATGAACCACTAAGGTTGAAGCACAAATTAGTGACTTGTTGAATGAAAATGCATTCGGGTGCGCGACATGGGTTGTGAAACCATATGAACCACTAAGGTTGAAGCACAAATTAGTGACTTGTTGAATGAAAATGCATTCGGATGCGCGACATGGGGTGTGAAACCATATGAACCACTAAGGTTGAAGCACAAATTTGTGATTTGTTAAATGAAAATGCATTCGGGTGCGCGACATGGGTTGTGAAACCATATGAACCACTAAGGTTGAAGCACAAATTAGTGACTTGTTGTTGTGAAACCATATGAACCACTAAGGTTGAAGCACAAATTAGTGACTTGTTGAATGAAAATGCATTCGGGTGCGCGACATGGGTTGTGAAACCATATGAACCACTAAGGTTGAAGCACAAATTAGTGACTTGTTGAATGAAAATGCATTCGGATGCGCGACATGGGGTGTGAAACCATATGAACCACTAAGGTTGAAGCACAAATTTGTAATTTGTTGAATGAGTGGATAACTAATCAAATATGGAAAGTTCAAAGAGGTATCAAAGAAGTTTCCAATGCGGATGTCGGAAGACTTTTTCAAAAGTGTACCTTTTTTACCTAACCAACTTTATTTTTATGCCGATTGCGTTGACTTTATCTTACCAACGAGAATTGGATCTTCTACATATTGGATTACATCAATTATTGGTCATCGTCATCAAGTCCTTAGAGCTCAATATATAAGTATATCATTGAGACTCATACATATAATGAAGGTAGGATATCATGGATAGGATTGGAAAGGAGAGAGTCATGTTTGAGGGTCTAGAATGCGATGAGGAGATACACAATTTAGACGATCTTCATATTCCATTCAATCCAACACCCGAGCGTGAGAGAGATGTTAGAAGTGCTAGGGATCGATTTCGTGATGAATATGTCATTACTCCCTTCTTATAATCTACACAAGCTTGGAGGATGAGGGCGGAGGAGGAACAACGACGATATGCGGACAACTTTGAGATCGATGCGGTGGAAAATGACAACACACAATGCGTGGGTGGAGATCTAAATGATTTGATTGATTTGTGTGCGGATATTTTGGAGAAGCCCGGGGATGTGGATGTGGATGAGACTTCAATCGACATTGAAATAGTCAAGGTAGCGGGTGAATCTTCAAAGACTTGCCTATTCGTAAGAAGATGAGAGGATTATTGCCTCATCGGCTACCGTTGAAGGAACGGATGAAAGACCGAACGATTAGCCATGTTGATTACTTCGGCCGAATCCTCTTCCAAAAATGGACCCTCGCCGGAAGCCAGGAGCATGTACGAGGTTGGCATGACGGAAGTCAAGTTGACGGAATGAAGTGGAATATTAGAATTTGCATGGTTTGTTTATGTATATGATTAATAAAAGACATTTGTACCGTTGTCGTAATAATAAAGTTATGACTTGTATAATATGTTATACCACTTCTATGATTTTTATTTTTATTTTTTTTAATTCGCCAACCGATTATTACTGCATACTTCTATGACTTTAGTACATCGTAACACCTATCAACAACAACCCTTAAAGTTTCCCCTTGGCCCCAAATTCCATTGAAAGTATTGAGGGGGACCTTAGCGAACATGGTCTAGTCCTCACCTACTTAACCCTTAAAGGAAAATGTGGAGATCTAATACCACATCCAAAATCTCTTTCAAATATACAACACAGTTGTATTTTGCTTTGTGTTTGTTCATCTCAACAGAAACACAAAGTTTATATATAGAAAGACTTGAGACTTCTTAAAGTATTTATATATAGAAAGTCTTGAGACTTCTAAAAGTATCTCATAGAACGCTATGGGGGGGGGGGAACGCTAGGGAACGGGTGGGAGCGGGGAGGGAACGGGGGCGGACGGGGGGTCGGACGGGGGGTAGGGAGCCGGGGGGGTGAGTGGATGGGGGGACTATTATTTAGAGGACTGTTATTGCATATTTATGTAGAGGACTTCATTACCTATCCATGGATACCAAGAACTCATTTTTTGGTCTTCATATGAATTTTTGAGAGCCAAAAAACCGAGACTATGTCCAAACTTCCAAAAAATAGAGACAAAGTGCAGATTCAAAGGGAACAGCGTAGAATTGCGACCATATACTTTTTTGCAGTAGAAATAGTATTGCATATTTATGTAGAGGACTTCATTACCTATCCATGGATACCAAGAACTCATTTTTTGGACTTCATATGAATTTTTGAGAGCCAAAAAACCGAGACTATGTCCAAACTTCCAAAAAATAGTGATTGTGAATTTTATAATTATAAATATAAGCAATTGTGAATAGTCCTTGTGAGAGAATACTATTCATAAAATTGTACACCCAATCAAAACTTTATTCAATATCAAGTTTACAAATCACGAGTGAATATGAATCAATGTAACTGGATGTGTAGTTTTTATCATCCATATTATGGTTGAATTTCATCCGTTAACGTTTATAGAGTCAGATTTACAAAGAAGGGAGTACCATTTTGTTGACAGTTAACACGTGTCCTCACGAGAGGCGAGAACCTTGCTTAGCCTCCCATAGACTTCTTCTCGATTATAAAGCAAAAGCTTCATGGAGTACAAACATTCCATAAACCTCATACAAGTTTTGTATGCAAAATTGATGGCTTTATTTACATCTCCAACGGTTACAAAATTGGTATGATTCAAAATTGATGCAAAAAAAACAAAAAAAATCTATTTTGCCGTGTCTCGGAAGCACATTGTCGGGTTAACCATGTTGTATGGAGGCGACTTCAAAATGTTCACTTCGTGTGTGACGGTTGACCTTTCCGCTAGATTGGTCTTCGTTAATGCATCCAATGCTACCTCAAACCGCATCTTCAAGGCATTTGGATCACGATTTAGTTGAAACAAGGGGGAAGTCGCATCCCTGGCATAAATCTTCTTTGCCAAAGCACCCACTGAGAAGGACTCCGAGAGATATGTGTGCCTATGTTTCCGAGTCATCCTCATTGGAGAGGTCGATGTTCCACGCTGCCCTCGTACATGGAATAATTCAGGACCAGCACAATTGTATTGTGCTTTGTGCTTATTCATCTCATCCACTGAATCTTTTCCATAGTTAGAGGGGGCGTCCTCATCTCCCCATGATGCCATGCCCCAATCACACACACCAATGAAAACCGTGTTCTCACGGTCTTGTGGAAAATGCAACATGACATTGTTGGGATTAAGGTCATTGTGCAACACGTCCTGCTTGTGCACTACATCCACAATGCACATTAGAGCCCATGCCAAATAAGCTCGATGCTTTCGATATACAACCAAGCGTTTTCGTGAATCAAAGTCGAGCCCTGGCGCTTTAAGGATTGTGCTCTCGTGGACAACCGGAACTTGGTAGTCATAGACCCTCATGGTCTTCAAAGAGCCTCCATTCCACCACAATGAATAGGATTCGTATGTTTTCACATGGATGTATTGTATCTTGATTACCCCAGGATGATCTACAGGACATGCCAATGCTTCAAGTGAACGCTCCTTTCGATTCTCCAAACTATTCGTGGCCTTCATGGTCTTCCCAACCCACTCTATCCAGCTAGGAATGAATGATGCTCCATGAATTGTGACCCTCCGCACCACTCCGTAGGACCCTTGGAAGATTTCCTTATCCAAGGCTTTGATCTCCACATCTCTAGGCAACCATATGACACCATGTCGGCCCTGAGTGGCAATGTTGTCTGCCATTTGTCTGTCAATGAAAACGGGAAGGGTGCGGGCGGATGTTCCTTTTGCGCTTATTACGCCTCTTCTCCAATTCTCTAGCTTCTCGTACAGCTCAAACTTCCTGCCACCACTACTTCCCTCACCGGGATGCACAGCATCATATGTCATTGTTGGATTGTAGATTGCTTCCCTGGCTTGAGATTCAATCCATGTGTCCCAATCGCTCATGCCCCTAGCTTCTTCAAACTCAGCTCCAGCCATGCCTTCCGTGAGAAGAAGAATCAACTCGTTCTTCACCAACTCTAAACCCTTTGTACCATCATTGAGGTATTTTTTTTTCCAAAAAAACCATGCTGTGCTTGTTAAACCATTCCAACACCAATATCCTACAATGGTTTCGAGCCTCATCGATATGTTTATCGCGTTTGCCTCTATATCTCTTTTTCTTTGATTGAGAACCTGATGCCATAGACCCCTCCTCCATCCCTCCCGATTCTGCTGCGCGTTTCAATCCCCGTCTTTCATCATGCTCCGAACCTTGAGGTACATCTCGAGCAGGGCTAAGCGGTGTTGATGTCCACGGTGTCGGAGATTGTGGTGGCACGTTCTCCGAACGAGTGGGTGCATTTATACCTGTGGAACTGCCTGAGCTTGGTCCCCTTCCTGTTCTCCCTCTATGTCCACTATTTCCCCGACTCCCACGTGTTCCACGGCTTCCCCGTGTTTGGTTGCCTCCTGAATGACCAACAGCCAAGAACTCCTCATCAAACTGAAAAGGATCTAGACGTGGATTACGTGCTGCAATACTTCCACTTCCGGGATCGCATCCTGTACCCTTGCCAGTATTCGCGGATGCCTTGCTTTGGAGCCAATCACGGTGCAGCCTTGAATCCTCGTCTTGGTAAGGAGCAATGGCCTCCCCCTCCATCAAGAAAAAAATCACGTGAATGAATGAGTGAGTGTAAAAACGAGTGCGTGAATATGGAAAAAAAATTGCGAGGGTTACCCCACAATTTGCCCTAACCTCCCAAAACCACTAAGATCCGCGCGGTGCCGCTGTCCCTTGGGACGCAACAAGGTCTCGGGTCCCTAAGTGGTGGGAAGAGAGGAAAGTGATTATAAGTAAAGCACCCCCGGCTTTATATAGGGAGAGGGGAGCCCAATCATGAGGTACGGACGGGGGGAAGGAAGGACGGGAGGGTCGGACGGGAGGATCGGACGGGGGGAAGGAAGGACGGGAGGGTTGGACGGGGGGGGGGGGGGGGGCGGACGGGGGGGAACGCGGGGAGCGTGTGGGAACGTGGGGAGCGGGGGATGGGAGCGGGTTTAGGAGGTTTGGATAGGACGGGATGGATGGGAACGGGATTAGGGGAACGGGAGGGAGGACGGGGGGGAGGTTCGGACGGGAGGGTCGGACGGGAAAAGGGAGGACGGGAAAAGGTTGGACGGGGGGGTCGGACGGGAGGGAACGTAGGGAACAGGTTAGGGAACATGTTAATGGGCTAAGGGAGCGGGGTTAGGGTACGGGGAACGGGGGCGGACGGGAGGGCGGACGGGCGCTAGTAATTTTATTCCCCACTTTACCTCTACTTTGCTGACATGTCATCACACGTGGACATCGTAACTCCTACGTGTCCGCAATGGGGTAATGTAAATACACAAAAAAATCGGTAAAATTCAAGTCCGGCAGGATAAAGACATCATCCGGCATAATGTCGTGACGGATACGTGTCGTGACGGCACGACATTATGTCGGGATTACCCTCCGTCACGACACAATAGACAACCTTGGGAGGAAGAGAATATACACATCATTTGAGGTTCTGTGCGTAGTTTGGGGAACCATATGGTTGTTCTAAATGAGGTGGATGTGTTTGAACGTATTTCTGTTTTCCGTTGAAAAATCATGACAACGTCATCTATGAGAACATGATAAAATTTTCTGTTTTAAACTTTTGGATTGTATTCAACAATCCCATCAATTAGCAAGAAAACATATAATAGTGACGAGTTGTCTTAAACAATATAAAGCACAATATAATGTTGTCTCATGTCCCTCAACTTGAACACTGGTGAACACAGCTTTATGTTGCCAGACCTCTTGTCAACTTTGTCCCAACTTGTGGATGATTTATATATAAATGTCAATGTTACATCCTACCACATTCCTCATGGATTGCTTGTTTCCAATGACCATGGCGTCAAAACCTACCTGGACCAAATAATCTTTGATTGCCTACTTAGTTGACCACCTTCCACATATTCTAACTAATCAAACTTCCAATGTAAAGCCACAACTGCCTCCTTACAGTGCTAACTCTCTAAAACAATGATAATAAAATAAATAAGCCTCAAGGATAAATATACTAGATCCAGAACAACTAGCATGAAATGGTGGTCCATTGGTATGCTCCACTTATGGCTGGTCTATGATTTGCGGGTTCTGATTTATGTTTTCTGGTTTCTCTTTTACACCGCCGTTCTTTTCCATAGGTCCACTGGATTCATTATGGTAATGGATTATGCAACATTCCAATGATACCCAATCCATTTTCAGTGCTATTCCTCCTCCAACTCCAACAGCGGATGCAATAAAAGCTACTGCGATACCAGCTATTGCCCCAACGCTAAGTTTGCTACTAGTACCACTCTCTGTTGTTGGTTCAGGTTGTCCCTTCAATGGAGGTGAGGTCGGTGCAGGTGGTCCAGGAGGACTGATTGGAGGCAGAGGCATTGGTGGTGGCGGTGGTGATGTCGGTGCATTAGTAGTAGGTGATGGTGCTGCTGGTGGAGGTACACTAGCAGGATCATTTACAATTGTGTTGAATTTCATGCCCGCCATGCAATTGCTAACATTAGCTTCTACAAAGAGGTATGATTGTGGGTATGTGTTACTAACAGGGAAAGGGCCCACTGTCAACACATAACCACCATAGCCAAAAAAATATGCTAAGGGATTGGAACTGTTACACGTAGAATAATCTAGTGTTGTAACATCGTATACGTAACCATCTGTTACTCGGTCAAACCCTGCAACCAAAAAGAAATGCCATACGTTATAGATCTCCATATATTAATTCCTAAAGGACTACATCGTTTATAGTATATAGTGTCGCTTGCATAAGGTTAGTGTCATTTTACTCTATTTTGTGATGTATGGCATACGCTAGGTTACACTAATGATCAACAACTTCATCATTAGTGTCACCTCAATGCACTTGGCATTCAAGTACTAATGTCTTGGTATGGGACCTATGTTCAACAAGTTACGAGGTATATGCGTACAACTTGACTAAAAGTGTAGACAAATGACAGTTGGCGTTAGTATGCTCAAGAATATCTTCCTCTTGCATATTGTATTATAAACATTTGACACTTGCCATTATGGAGGAAGCTCAATTTTAATATTTTCCCTTTACATAAATTTACTAATTTTTTTTTATCATGTCAAGTATCCCAATGTGCTACACCAAATGCCATAACGTACATAACTTTCCACTTCATAAAGTTACTCATTTGACGAACAATATGGTGTTAGTGAACATGGCACTTTAGGACCCCTAGGCATCTAGTTTAGACTTTAGGTTGTTCGCCAATAGTGTGCGTGACACTAAATAACATAAACAATATACACTTACATGGATTTTAGTTACACTTCCTATTTGGAATTACACATCACTCTATGTCTCATTTTTTACCAACATAAATGTTACACGAATTATCCAGAACCTAGGGCAGAAGTTTTCGGTTTCTGTGTAACTTACAGAGACAGTCTCCAGGTAGGAATTGAATGCTTGCTGACCAGTTTTGATAAAAGTCTGGATTGCTTTGAATGGTCCACGGAATCCCAGCACCACCCACTTCAAAATATCGTGAGCAATTTTGTTGAGCAAATGCTCCTGTGACCGGTCCAAGTACAAGGATGAGATTCACCAGCAAAACCAAGTCCAATCGCTCCATCCTCCGACCACAGATCCAAGCGCCCGCAATGGTCATTGTGATGAAACTTTGTGTGACCTATTTCTGGATGAAATGTATCACCAGTTGTGCAGCCTGCAGCTCATTCGTAATTAGCAAACTCCTTTCGAATCTCTGCGATGTAGGACAACATAAAAGCATGGTTCAGATGCACACCAAAGTGGAGGCACTCGATTAATCGTCCTCAAGCACCCCTCTCTCGTTTCTCAGGTGCTGTTAGATTTTTTGCAATGAAATAATGAAGTGAATGACTTCTATACGAGGACGTTTATAAGGACAAATGATCAATTGTCCGAGGTTAACGTTGGACGCTGCAAGGTGGGACCCCCACATTGCCAAAAGAATCCAGATCATACTGCAATAGGACACAGTGCTTAGAGCTGTTTTAATTCAAGCAGCTATGTCATAATCTACTCGAACTACGTGCATGGTGAGATGACAAAACCTCCATCTAAAGATTTCTTGAGAAACAATGTCATCATGCATGCAAGTAACTGCAAATTCAATTTGAACACTGGTGCAGACTGCAGTGTACGGTGTACTGCTGCATTTTGGGATCAAAAGTATAGCAAGATAGAAAAGGAAAACTACTGATTCAACGTTTGTATGTACAGATCTAGAGGTAACTCGTATTGTCTCTGCAACAACGGCACTTCAGAGCTAACAAATTCCTCTACCATAGGACCAACAGTGGAAGAACGAATTGGAACACTAGAGCGCCCAATGTTGGCATAGATAACTATGGTTAGGATCAAGTTCACTTTGCGGGGTGTTTTGGTTCCATCGGGTGCATTGAAGAGTGCCCGCTGATCTATCTTTTTGGGATCCCGGTGGCCTTGTATGTTTTTGGCATTGGGATACGCTTATTCGAACCGGCAAATAAATAACAAACACACAGCGGCGCTAGAGAGACATAATGCCAGCCTGCAGTGAGAGCCGACTGATGTTCACCCTAGATCAACGTCACAAACTTCAATTTGAAAATCCGAGACAGATTTACGAGCATGGCTGAGGGGCGCCAAGGTCTACTGCTTCCTGTTGGAAGTGGTCACCTCTTGTTGGAAAAGCTTGACTTGAATTCTTCTGACAAATGTGAAACTGGCGATGGATGTTGCGGATTGCTTGCCTTCTCTCCAGCTCCCAGCATGAGCATCAACGTCATGAAATGGACTTTGAGAGTCGGCAACACACTCCGCTCCGGACTTAGACCGCTCAGAAGCAAGCATGACGCAGCTCCAAGCACTCATCAAAGTTCGACTCTGTTGGGTAGCCGACCTTGGACCAGCAGGTCCGTTACCCCTGATCTATGAAAGCTGTGGTCCTCAGAAAACTATTATATGCTACGTGAAAGATCTTGTAGAAAAAGCGGCTCGTGGTGACCATCTAACTAAACTCATTCGATAGCTCATTACTATTTTATACGAACTGCGGACAACATGTGATGAGCATCTTGGTGGATTTAGCCTCTAACTTGCATTTGGAGAAGCTACTTCTAACAGCTAATTCGACAGTGCTCGCACATGCATGGCGGTCGTGGCCACAGTGCAGCCTCCCATTACATTGTCATATTGAACATTAATTAATTGGCACCCTGTTTCCAGCAACCAGCAATTCCAATGCTAGGATCGAATCAACTTGTCTGTACGTACTATGCCGCTACGCAGGAACATATACATGCTAAGTTGGAACCCATGCTGATTTCTCAAGTGCACTTTGAAGAATTTGTGGTTTTCCCTGTGCAACTCGCTCCGAGTTCAGAGGCTTCCATCTACAGCAGGCAGCTGAGGTTTAACTACCATATATGTTATTTTGAGGATGATCACACGCTGTGCACCACAATGGACGGGAAGAACCGACCGCTTGTTACAGATGAAGCGGTTGAAGTCCAAGACTTCCGGAAAATTACCGATCACTTGAAAAGCATCTATAGAAATCATACCTCAAATCAAAGAAAAAACGATCTTTATGTATTTGGCGTTGGCATCTTCGCCTTCTGTCTCAAACTAAACAGAAACAACGGAAAGATCACAACATGTAACCTGTTGGACTAGGAAAGGTTGTGCCCAAAAATCTCGTCGTACATTGGTGGACTACATACAATGAAGGGATGTTTGTAGAAACAAGATTTTGTTTTATCTTCACAAGCTGTATTTCAACGACTGGCTAATTAAACTGTACATTGATCACATATAAAGACCTAGAAGATCAACCATTGCCGCCATCAAAATCGACAGAGAAAAACTTGCAAAATAGTTGGTCAAGAGTGTTTCAAGTTGCTACTCAACGTGGCTCCATAAACTTTTTCCCCAAGGGTAGAATGGCCAACTTGCATTGTAGTAATGGGGACAACCTATTCTAACTTACTAATGGTAAAGATGAGGTGCGAATGATGGTTTCTAACAATGTCTTCCCTCTACGCGTAAAAGTTTGATGAAGGTGAGGGAAGGAAGTGTTGAGATTTGTTTGTGGAAAATTGTAGCGTAGGAGGTCCAGCACCAATAGACTTGGCTATGAAACCTGATTGAATTGCCATAAATCTTATTGCTCTCTAAAGACATTTGCATGGTGATCCTTTTATTATGAATCAACTTTAACAAGTAGAAGCATTTTTTCTTATTTCCCTTTGTTTGTCAAATATATCGTTTGGGATAACATTAATAAATTGTAAAGTGGCATGTTCTTGAAAATTAAAGAGCTCAAAAGGTTTGACTCATTATGACAATGGCTATGGTGCAAAGTATAGGTCTCATCTACATGGTTTGGGATGCCACTGTTGTGAGCATGGGGAACATAACATTATTCATGTTCCTACATGAAGAATATATATTGGTTTGAATGGAGTTTAAATATCAATCAAAATCAAACATATACTCCACGCGATTTTTCAATAACACAAAATTATCTTGTTGGAGTTGTGCCAAAAATAATTATCAAATCCAGAAAATAGCTTTCACTTTATATTATTATAGAAATGGGTGAGCATCCCAAACATAAGGGTTTTTTTTATTTGAATGAGGCATCCCAAACCTATATATATCATCGAGAAACCCTAAAACAAGAAGTCTATAAAATGTGTTTATTTTTTCCAATAACCCTGATTATATCAATGGGGCTAGTTGGAACAAAAGTGGGGGACAACAACGCCTTTACCAACCCAATTACATTCTTGTTGATTTGATGCCAAAATCAATTTCAAAGAGCTCAAAGTAGTCTATTTGAACTCATTTTGGATAAAATTAACCATAATCCTATAGGGGGTAGGCTTTTGATCTACATGAATGAGACATAAGCTTGTATGAAAGTATCTTCATGCCTTGTGATGAAAGTAGGAAATAAGAATGTGTGTGCATGGCTTTGTCAATGTGATCTAGAGTGACTGCTAGAGACAAATGTGTCAAATAATTTGAACCAAAAATAAAACGAGAATGGGCATGTAACCAATCACCTTGATGTTATCATAGCATTGGGTTGACAAGGTCAAATTAGATTACAAGAGCACCATAGATTGGCTACAATATAAAATTTAGCTACTGATAGCACGCACAAGCACTATTTTGAGGGTTTAAATTTAAATTTTAGCATAAGTGTGGCTAGCATAAGACTAGAAATACCTTGTGGCATGAATAGGAATAAAACACTAAAATATATGCTTTAAGCTTAAAATGCAAGTACTTAAGAACAAAAAGTCTCCATTTGAGCCAATAGATGTGACATTAACATGCATGACAGTTGAGTTCATATCAATCATTAGCTTTCAAAATATTCAAAATCAAATTAGCTTTAGTATTTCGGTTGAAATGTGAGCTTAAGAGGTAGTGAAACTTGAAAGAGCATTAAGTGTAAAAAGGCTTCATTGGAAGTCATTTGAGAGGCACCTATAGGATAGTAGGAATAGGTTGGCATATCACCAACTGGACCCATACTATTGCTCCATTTATTATGGGATATGGACTATTCGGTCTTGAGTTTAGACTCGCCGAGCAAACACCACGATTGTTTTGGAGTTTGGAATTTATTTACTTATTATTTATGTTTTTCTTTGTAAGCTTATATATAGGTTAACTAATAGCCCACCCACATTTACTAGTGTGGGCCACGAGTGAACAGTTCCTACCAGCAAGTGCCACTTTTAGAGTTGGTTTAGCCAGTGAGAGTCACTAGATGCAACCAGTGTTGGTACTTACTGTTCACTAGTGGCTCACACCACTAAGTGTGGGTGGGCTATAGGCAATGATATACTAAGCAATCGGTGGGTAGCAATGAGAATATGTGAGAGGGGGAATGACATGTAGGTAGTGGGGAATTCCAAGAGTATTCACCCAATATTAGGTTATTTGCCTGGGGGCTATACTTTTCATTGGACATGTAAATGACGTGCGTGGGTCACTATGAAATTAGACCCCCTAAATACGAGAAGTTCATATAGAAAAACCAAATATATATACACTAACGATATGCTTGAAAATGGACTCATATATTTATACTTAGCTTTGCAATTTTATTTGATAAATGCGTCAAATTATTTGTATATTTGTATATTTGTATATTTTGCATATTCAAAATATAAATCATGCATTCAATAGGTCTTCAATATAATTAAATTCCACTTTTACCTTTTAATGAGAAATTCATTGCCCCACATTGGTTTAGGGCTTAGCGTTTAGCAAGAATAATTTATGTTATGCACCAAGGACATATTTACTGGGCATATTGCTACATGCTGTAGAAGAATTTAATTTGTGCACAACCTAAAAGACTAAGCTTTCACTGTACTCAATCATGTTATGAGTTACAAGCTTAAATTTGCGAAATAAATTTGAAGACAATAATTGGATTGGCATTCGATGTCCAAACAAAATGTACAAAAAGTTCCAAGCCCTAAAACAAATACATATAGACAAGATACTTCAAGCTAATCAAGCTTACCTTGGACCAGTCTGCGCTGCACCTCATACCTTTTTGCTAAATCAATACCAATATTGGCCTAACACATGGTGTGAGGCGCCGCACATTATGTAAATGAAAACTTTTTGGGTCTGAATCAATGTCTTTAAAAGTTACGTATCATGGCTATGTCTGTAAATACCCATCTCCAGTAATTGCACTTGTCAGAGTCATAAGCTTGGAATGAGTGTTGGTATAAGTGAGCGATGTTTCTTTGGACATCAACAATCATAGTTTCAGGAGAGGCCCCTCCTCAGCTTAACTTACACCAATCTGACAGGCTTGTACTTGAAAACGTGTGGACCAGTGCCCGGGAAGTTTGGGGGCAAAGTGGGTCAAGGTCCTAGTGATTCTAAATCTAGCCAGTTACATGTTGGCATCTTCCGGATATGCTTTATTCATTTGAGGTATATTCTATAGATTCCTCTCAAATGATCTGTAATTCTCCTGAAGTCTCCAACTTCAACCGGCTATTTCTCGAACTCAACTGGTTCGTCTGTAACGAACCACCGGTTCTTCCTGGACATAGGTGTGGACAACCTTTCAAAAAGCTCGCCCAAACTGAATGAATTAGAGCTACCTTGGGACCCGATGCCATTTCTGAATATTATATATTAACTTATACAAAGTGGTGACTGAGTTGGTTTCCAATGAGCAGTTTGGAACCCTAGCTTTTTATATTTTTTAAGGAGATTTCCTCGTGAGTGGTGTTCTTCCTCACAGGCTCTCACTTCCTCTGCTTTCAAGTGGAGTTGGAGTAAGAGTGCATGCAAATTCGTCCCATTGAATTTCAACTTCTTCATGTGACATAACCAGTTGCTCGTCCAAGTGGAGAGCACTTCCACCTATCCATGCAGAGAGCATTTCATTTATATTCGTGACTTTTTGCTCACGAGCAAACCGGTTATGTCCCATAAATGGTTTGAGTAGCTTGGGTTGTTACTTCCTACTATCACAATTTCTGTACATAGTCAGGTCTTGAATTTTTTGATTTTTTAGTTTCCAGTTTCCAGTTTCATCGGTCGTTCAACCAAGTTGAGAGCACATGCAACAATTCTTAGGGTGTATATTTATATCCATGCAAAGAACATTTCATCCGTGACCTTCAAAACATGCCTTTAAGCAGACCGGTTATACCTCATAAACAATTCAAGTAGGTAGGTCATGGGTATTCTAGATGGTTTGACTCCGGAAATAACATCAGAAACCTCGAGTTAGTCCAATAAGATAAAACTGGAATGAATTTGCCCTCAACATGTAGGGGATTCATTTTTCACTAGAGCTCAGTCATCCAGGACTGATGGGTTTACATAGACGTCCCAAACCCCAAGGCCTACTGCAGTATGTCAACTACTGTCCTACCGCCGGTTTTGTAGTCTGTGGTGGAGCCTGCTAGTGTTCTGCTGGAACCACCAAAAGCAATTTAAGGTCCACAAGGTGCTCCGCTGGAAACAAACATTCTTACGACTCTCTATTTTGTGTTCTTTACTGCGAAGTCAGATTTCTTAGTTTTCCCAGCCTCTTGCTCAAGGTGGATCAAATCAGTCCAGCTCGTATCTTTTTTGCAGAGTCTGGATGAACACTCCTTGCGGACAGCGTGTTCTAAGTATCAGCCACTCGTTTTACATTGACCATATTGGAGCTTTGGGCTGGAAGGATGCACTGGTATGTCCGAACATTCCCTCTCCTCTTTCTGACGGAGTAAATTAGTATTCATCGGTGGTAGATGTATGTGTGAAAATGAAATGTGGAGTTTGTGAATGGTGTTGGTAGTTTCATTTTTAATCAGTCGCAGTGCGCTCTCGAAAGAATATTACACTTCCAGGATATAAGTTCCCAATAATTGACATACGTCACAAGAAAATTGTCCAACGTCACCCGGAAAGCTCAAAATCTGGCGAGTTTCTCAAGGCTGAAGTCAAGACGGAAAGAGTGGGAGCTTCCTCTCTCCTTGTACAGGGAGCCTTGCCGATGCTCTTGTTTGCTCCCAAGAGTATTGACCTGGTACTTAAAACTTGCAGGGACAAAAGTCTTTCATGAGCCCCCGATCGATTACATGAAGCATGTCCTAGTTCCGTTACTTTGCGCGCAATTTAAGGTGAATGTTGAGATGAAGATCATGAACCGCGGGTACATGCCACGGGGCGGCGGAATCCTCACCATGAAAGCGGCCGATCCCACAGACTCGGTTTTACAGCCGATCCAGATGCTCCACCAAGGCGCTCTCCTCAAAATTGTCGCCAAGCTTGTGGCTATGGCCAGCCAGCGCATCCTGAGTTTATCGACCACGTTCACGAGGCTCTGCTGGAAAGAGCTCCGTGAGAAGGGTGTCGAGGATAAAGTTTTCATGGAATTTGTATGAGATCGACGGGATGGATACGAACGTGCAGCTAGAATGTCGGCTCTTTCTTTATGCAGAAACATTGGGAGGGTGTGCTCTCTCAGGCGCCTCGAAAGGAGCGTGTGAAAGCATGAATCCTGAGCTTTTGGCGTCTCAATTGGTGGAGCAACTGGTAGAGCAGTTGTCACACGGAGTCTGCATCGATGAATACTTACAGGATCAACTTATCATCTACATGTCCCTCGCTCGGCGGAAGGAGTCTCGGAGATTTTAACAGTACCCATCACTTCGCACACGGAGACGGCTATTCACTTTGCACATCATATGACCAGTGCCCGGGAAGTTTTTGGGCATAGTTGGTCAAGATCCTAGTGATTCTAAATCCAACCGGTTACAAGTTGACATCTTCCGGTTTTGCTTTCATTCATTTGAGGTATATTTTTCTGTAGATTCCTCTAAAATGATCAGTAATTCACCTGAAGTCTTGAAGTTCAGCCGGTTATTTCTCCAACTCAACCGGTTCATCTGTAACTAACCGCCGGTCCTCCCAAGCAGTGCATATGACGCAAGTGAGGATTATGGTCAAACCCATATTTGGTACCCTTAGAAATTTCATATATTGTGATAATAGCCAATGCCAGAAGATAACACTGTAACTTACAAATGTAACAAAACTCTAATTCTCTATTGGATATTTTTTTGGCATGAACCACCCAACTACAAGAGAAGATAAAGGACCCTCACTCTTGCGCAAGAGCCCTTTATATACCTCCCCATCATGCTTGGTTGTCTTAAGTTTAACTGAAGTCTAAGCAAGTTCAACTATAATGAACTCTATGTTTTTACTTTCAACTCATTCTAGTTTAACTAAAGTAAAATCAAGTTCAACTAAAATGAACTCTATGCTTTTAGTTTAAACTCATTCTAGTTTAACTGAAGTAAAAGCAAGTTCAACTTTAATGAACTTTATGCTTTACTTTCAATTCATTCTAGACTACCGTTATCTTAGTTCTAGCCCAACATGTACCAATAGTGGCCCATGTTACACTCCTCTCCATTTAACTTTGAGCGTCTCTGCTCAAATGGTAGACTATCTTAAACTCCTTAGCCATCAGTTCATTTTCGTTCATGATTGCTTCTTCTATTGATCTTATTGAACACACTAACACTCTCAACACCTTTATTTTGTGTAAGCCGTTCTTGTGAATGTGCCACGGTGTTCCAATCTTCATTGAGCACTTCTGAACTCAAATTTTTTTCTAACTCCCAAGAATTATGTTCAAGGTACCCGAATTTCTATCTAATTCCAGCTTGAATCATCCATCTTTTATTCTAATTAGAACTGTCTAATTCCAACTTGGTTCATCCAACCATTTTTCTAGTTGGAACTGTCCTAATTCCAACTAGATCTATTTATTCATTGAGAGTTGTCTAACTCCAATGAAAAACATTCATATTTCCAAATTTGAAGTGGTCTAATTCCAGTGCACATATTGTCAATTTGGAATTGTTTAACTTCAATCCATGCATCTTCAACTGGGAGTTATCTAGCTCCCATCATCCTCTGCTTATACACTGGCACATGTGGTTAGAATATTCAATCATCCATCAATATTTCTAGTTACCTTACACTGGGTTTCCTCTTTGGATGTCTTTCCAGCCTCATTTTTTTTAACATTACTTCAAACATTTTGATAAAATTTCTTGCTTGTGGCACTTTTGGGCCACCCCCTTCCGAGGGAGCCTAAAAGTATCACACAAGCCCTTCGGTGAAGGTGGCATGCACTTGCATGTGTCCAAGCCGAACCCGGATGATAGGTGTATAACGTGAGTACTTAGATTTTTTGAGGAGAACTAAATATGCGTTGTAGTACCTCCGGAGGTTGGACCTTAGTTTTTTATTATTGTGGCTCTAAACTCCACTAATCAATTTTATATCTAGTTCTAACCTAAACCTACAACTTATTCTAAGCGCAGACACACCAACTTTAGAACCAAGACAATCCTAACATGTGAATTGATATGACTCTGATACACACCAACCGGGTGTAATTCATACCACCCTAGTTCAATGAACAAAATAATAACGATTTGATGGACCATTCAATTTTATTTATTTATTTTTACTTAATTATATTTAATTTCTTAAACGCGGGGACTTGGCCTAAGTCCCACCTTTTATACAAATTCCTTCTTATTGAGTTAATTTTGTTTATACATCCTACCTTATTATATTCATATATTAGGCATCATCCCTTATCTAGTTGGTCCATCCCTTAGCTCAGAATCTTTTAAAGCCTCGTGCAGGTCCTTTAAAGGTTGAATAACTTCTCAAACCCTTCGGACTTCAACAGTCCGAAGGGTGGTATCACCCTACCGAGTTAAGTTTCCGATTCGGATCTCTTGCCAATAAGGGTTTACGATTTGTTTTGTATGTTTTTAATTGTTAAATATGTTTACACAAGATAGATTACGAAATGTAACTTAATGGGACTAGGATAACAAACAACATGTAGGTTCAACCTGTTACATCATCTTCATAAATTAGGGTCATTACTCCCAATTCACGGGGCCAACAACATAATAGTAAATTTGCGGGTCATTAATCCCACATTTCCACCAACAACATTCAGAGTGATCGTGTCGGTGATTAATCCGACTTACCACATATGAAATTTGCTAATAAATAAAACTACTATCACAAAACATACCAAGGAGCTCGAGAACAATGGAGTTGGGTATCCCCTGGGCGGTCAAGTGATCAAGTCATTTGACCTTACGAGATAGGTGAGTGGGTTTAGGGATGCATACCTTGGCCGCGCTCCCTCCAATCCTAAATGAAAAGCTATGGTTAGTTAGTTTACCTCAATTCTCCTCGGTTAATTGGGCTCAATGTAGGCCGAGCCGCTATCCTCTTCCTTATTCCACTTCCCAGACGTTGTATTCTTGGCCTTTTATACACCAAGAAAATAAACATCCCAATGTGTGTTGTGGCCTGCTATGGACTTGTCTACAACGGTAACATATATAAATCTCATGCCCTCAACTCAACTTATTTATGCCTAAATACTATGGGTATAAGATACTTATGACTCTATTTCCAAAAAGATTCTTACCCTCCTTGCTCATGTGTTACCGCTCATTATTCACATCATAGCACTTCCTTTTCGACATGCATACGCTTCATAAGATCCACACCGCTATTTTTTTGATTTGTTTACAATTATTTTGAACAAATATATTTTGTCTCTATACTGCCCTTGGAACTTGCTACCATGGACGTACTTGAGGCTTGAATGGTCTTTGAGCACCGTGATACTACCCATCTACCCATTCTACTACAAACAAAGTATTTTTGAGTCCAAGACAGACTTACGATAATTTAGAGAGGCAAGAGTTATGAAATTATCTATAACCACCTCTAATGTTGAACCTCCTAGGTGGTGGCCTTCGTTGTGAGAAGGAGATTTTAAAAGGTAGTCAACCATGATGGCAAGCGGGTAATTTCATGACCTCCTTAGTAAAACATTGGAAAGCCATGTCTAGTGCCTCACAACATGTACCATTGGGTACAAGGTGGTTATGAACGCTGAAATGAATACATGCTCTTGACATCCTAGGGGATGTGAAGTGCACATATATTATGTGAGCTTGGCACAAGGCAATGCACATATGTGTTGATGGACATACCTTCAATTTGATTGACAAATTGACCGAAACAAACCACGTCAATCTAACATTGTCCATAAATTGCATTGTATTCACAGTTTTAGAAGTTAGAAACTGATTGACTCAGAGATCTCCTATATATTCACATGATAGCACCCCCCAAGAATCCCCCAAGAAAGTAAGCTTGGAAAGGAAATATTCAATTCCAATTTAGTTTCTTCACCAAGGTCCGTTTAAAGAAAGAGTTTTTGAGGATATCTTTCTCTTTGTGGTTTCTAAGTGCCTAACACCACTCAAAATCCAATACCTTGTATCATTGGTCCAAATCCAATAGTTTGTCCAATGTGCACATTGCCTCCCAAGGACAAGAATAATCACTCACTATTATTATAGGAAATAGTTGGGTTGTCACATGACATCACCAAAGGGGGGGGGGGGAGAGAATATTTATTTTTGAAGAAGAAAATCCCAACCAATCGCATCACTGCACATTTGACTCCCTCGGTGCACAAATAAGTTGACTCATTGACATGCCCATTTGCCAAAATTTGATTGGTTGACTACATTCTTTCATTTCTTTACACTCTTCCTTTGATCTAGTGTGAGTTTCATTATTTTGAAGTTTTCACTAATTTTGTTGTCTTGATTTTATGTGGTAGAATAAATTTGGTGTTGGTGGAAGTATCCAAGAAGATTAAATTAGAGGAGGACTCATGGTCTTGGACCCACATTATTTCCACCATGATTATAAGATTCACGTGGCCTGCAATGATTATTTCACATGTTAATCTTTCACCCACATTTATAGGAATATTTAGTGTAATTGCAATTGTGTGCAATGATTGGTGGCTAAACAATGGTGGCGAAAGCTCATGCAAATGATTCATTCGAGATTTTCTATTTCAATGAGCCACTTTATTTCCCCCTTTCCCCCAAATAAATCAATTAAATTGGACCACCCTAATATGTTGGCACATTACTTAAGAACCCACACTACACATAATAATAATAAAATGTACCCACATTGATATATGCGATTAGGTTGCCCCATGCTAATTTATCGATATTCCACACTATTTTGAATATGTATTACCACTTTAACAAAATACTTTGCATTATTTTTACTATGATTTCCATATGGGTGAGTAATAAAATTTGCCATAACTTTTAAGATATGATTTTGACCCATGACAAATTGCATGGCGTACATAAACAACCTATTTGCAAAGGCAACCTAATTGCGCATTTCAATGTACCTACCATTAACCCACATTAATTGCTTTGCAATCACTCAAGGGCAACTAGAAAGACTGTCATATGACACTTGACCCAACATGACAAGTCATGAAAACCACTCTAAGGTATGTGGTTGTTATTTGGTTCAATGTTTTATGTTCTTAACTTCTACCGATTAGATATTCACAACAAAACTCGTGTTGCATTACCAGATCTACAACGAAACATATGCAACAACCGGCTTCAAAGTCGGATCTCCTTGATTTAGCTATGGTTATTGGAAGTGCATGTTTGTTGATTTCTCAACTGGATACATTAGTCCTCCCAATTATGTTCACTATTGAGTTGTAGAGTAATTATTAATATATGAAAAATGTCTATTAGAGATTTGCTCTTTGATCCTCACCGAATCACATACCAATCAAATCTAGGGATCCGATTAAGAAGAGGAGCCACTAAAAACCGATCTACGTTAGATTACTTGCAAATTATGTCAACTTAGATGTTTAAGTTTAGTGTTCCTATTTTGACAAAGGCAAAAATGCCCAAAGGGAGAGAGTTGGGTGGGTACCACACCATAGAACATAGAGAGATAGATAGATATATTAAAGAAAGCCGGCGTCAGTAAAGAGGAAAGAAGCAGGGTGGTTCCAAAGTGATGGAGGTGGAGCTTCAACGCCATCGCCGAATAACTCAACAAAGGAATAACAATCGACGACCAATTTCCCCGAACACCAGCCACCTACCTTCGGATGCATCACTCGCTCGCACTTTGTCCGTGCATTCTGGTGCACGCAAATTGACACGAAAGTGGAGTGGCACGAAAATTGATACGGCGAGGAGGGAGGTTTGGGCGAAGAAGGATTGGTTGGAGTGTACACACGCTAGGGTTCGGTCGGGGTCGCACCAGGCTCGTTTCCACCATTTGTTCTCAATTTGTCCCGAGAGCGGCATCGATGTCAGGTGAGTTGTGATCGCGAGAGAGTAGGATGAAGTGGCAAGATAATTGACCCCCTGGAGGAGGTTTTCCGAGGATATAAAGCGGTTTGAGGATATAAAGCTAGGGTTTGGCCGGGGTCGCACCAAACTTATTGCAACATTTGTCCATTATCGTCACGATGTCGGGTGAGTTAATGCGAGAGAGTAGGATGGAGTGGCAAGAAAATTGATCAGCTGGGGGAGGTTTTCGGAGGAAAAGTGGTTCGAGGATATAAAGGTAGGGTTTGGTTTGGATTTGATCACATCATCAGCACTGGTTGGGGATTTCCCTACGTGGCGGAAGACCCGTTTTGCGTGAATGTTTGCTTTTAAGTGAATGAGTGAGTAAGTAAGTAGGTATGATGAATTGAGTGGGAAGAGAATTCATGGAGTGAGTGCATTCGACCAAGGGTTTGGGGCTGTGTCATTATACGCAACGGAAGTGGGGCGGGGGGGTGGAGCTGGAGGTCGGATGAACGGCCAAGGGAACCCCCGTGAGGGTGACGTAGAATTGCGCTGGGAGGCGGTATCGGTATGGCGGCAGTGGAGGACACCACGACAACGAATTTGAAGCTTCTAAGCAGGAAGCGGAACATGAAGCCTAGGGTTTCGGACACGACGGCGAAGAGCTTGAGAGCGCAGGTGAAGCGGTTGGAGCAGCAGCGGGAGTTTCTGAGTCTGTTAAAGCCTGCGTTGGCGTTAGATGGTGACGTGAACGCTGCGTATGCGGATGTTGAACTGCAGGCGTGCGATGGATCCCCTGTCTTCGCTCACAAGGCCGTGCTGGTCAGCTCACCAACCTTTTTGTCCCCTGCGTCCCTTGAGAGGATTGCTCGAATTTTAGGCATAAATTGGTGGTTGCAATCTATGCGCGGAACTGAAATGGAATCGGACACCTCAATAACGGATGACAATATAGGTTGGGGATGGGCCACATTCCCACCCCGACCTCAATCCCGACTTCATATCCAACATCTCAATATTGGATGACAATATAGGTTGAGGTCGGAGACATTTCCACCCCAATTAGAACCCCGACCTCAATCCTGTTGAGTTTTTGAGGTCGGGGTTGAAGGTTGGGTGGCCTTGCTCTGAAAAGTACAAATGTGGAGAAGTTGGGACTCAAGTTTGGAGCCCTTTAATAAGGAGGTCGAAGTCATGTGGTGGAGAATTTCCCTGTCTTAAGGAGTTCTTGATAGTGTAATCAGGAACTGAAGAATTGAAGCAGTGTGCGGGAGTTTCTCTGTCATGTTGTCATCAGCGTCTGTTTACTGAACAAGAGGTTCTGTGTTTGCTGCATCTCAGGGTAGATGTCTTCAGGGTAGTCCTGTGCAATCAGCCTTTCGCTGAGCACGTACTCATTCGGTCAAAAATTTGCAGGCTGCAAAATCGAAGGAGTTTCATGCTGACTTCCGCAAGGACCCCGAATTGAAGGTCATTGAGGTTCCGGAGATGACCCCCCAGGAGTTGAAGGCTTTTGTAAATTTTTTATACACAGGAACGATCGTCCACAGTATCATGGCAGAGTGTATGACGACCTTCTTGCGTGCCGCAGAGAAATACAAGGTCCAGTACCTGAATGAAGTCTGTGAGGACTCTTTGATCTCTAATCTTTCAAGAGAAAATGCAATCACAACCTTTGATATTGCCAAAAAGCATTGCTCCAGCACCGTGAAAGAACTGGTGCTTATGAAGGCGTTGAAGATGGGCGAGTTATCAACTTACGAAGAGTATAAGGCATACACTCAAAAAGATCCAGGCTTGCTGTTGGAGTTGTATGAACAGCTATCAGAGCGGATCGGCCCATTACTTGCCAAACGACGCCGGACTACCACAGGTAAACACTGGCGCAAGCCATTCGGCGCTTTGATATTTTCCCTTTGACTTCACAAATACCTGGTAGTTCCAGAAGGACTGATATTGTCATCAGTACTCTCAGGGCATAGCATTAGAAGCCTTAAACCTCTGCTGACCAACTATGAGATATTTCATGGGCTTGCCATAGCAAATAAATACCTACAAATGCAAAGACCCCATAAAGGAAATGCAGTGGCAAGGCCCTGAGCATATCTTCCACCAAGTGGGACGTGAGAACTCAAGTCCTCAAGCACCCTGTAGTCCAGCCTCTTGAGTATGGGAAGACTGGCTGGTGCCAACAGGCGTTAAAGCTATTTGGTGCAGTTCAACACATTTAACTGGTAGCACGGCATTCTCAGGGAGTTCTCACTATTAGTTGATTTTGTCAACATCTGGGAAGGCTGCCAGTGTGAAGCAATATCCAAGTCATTGCTTCACATTTGTTTCATACTTACACTCAAAAATGTAACATAATGTAAAGGATGAGAATCTGAAACACCTAGGATATGCTTCAAGTTAGACCACTTGCACTTCTTCATGCACTACTAATGCCTTGGTGGGGCTTACACTTTTAAACTCTGCTATATTGAAGATTAATAAAGAACAGAGATGTTTGCCATTTTCCTTTTGGAGAGGCCTTGAAAAATACAGGCATATTTCTGAGGGCTGCTAAAGATTCTCCATCCTAGGCTTTCAAAAAAGATGTTGAAAAGACTGAAAGACTGCCCATCTCTATTTATTTAATGCTCTGGATGTTGCCAAATTAGTTTTGATTTAGAGAGTAGGATCTGCATAGGTAAGTGAGCCATAAGCATTTTTCAGACACTAATTCTTCTGGCTACCTTTATTGGCGAGTAGTATCTCACTTAGTACTTATAAAAGAAAATTGCACGCAGAGATTGGTACAAGTGAGCAAGAATTGGTCAACAACACTTTCATTCTATATGATGGATGTGATGGCAAATATGATAGCGATGATGATGACAGCGAAGGTCACTTGAATGGAGATGAAAGGGAGATGAAGCCAGACAATGAGATTGCATCTGGTAAGCTTAGATTCTAAAACTCTAAATGATTGCAGCAATTGGGATATTGTACTATAGATCTAGGAGGCGATTGGGCGACCATGGTTGAGAGCATTAACAAGGTAGTCAAAAAAGTGAAGGTTTGAATGCTTAATTAGGAGAAAATGGCCCTCTTCTCTCTCCTATCTGTGTCTGGTTGTTTTTCCTACTCTCAGGACATTGATTATATTTCAAAAATGTGTATATTGATGAAATTCAGGTGGGGCAATTTTACCTAATGGAACTTCTCGTTATGGAGGAAGTGGTGGCAGCAGTGGAGGGGGAGTTGTTCTCTGGCATGGGGGACCCCCCATGCCTCCACAGCATGGTCGAACATTTGCGTCAGGAAATGATAGGAGCACTGGCCCCAGGCCAGCTTATGACAGCCAGATTATACCTGCTCCACCTTATGGGACCCCTCCATTTTTACCAGGTCCTCTTCCAAGGTAAGAGACAGGCACTCAAAGTATCAGACATTTATGCTGCATGTCCTGTACTTGATTGTAACCAGTCATAATGAGAGCTTCAATATATCTCTCTTGACTGTGCACTCAATTGACTGCTGTTATGTTGCATGTCTTAAAAGCATGGAAACTTGATGTCTAATAAAAAATGTGTTACACTTTTTTCATGGACGTTAGCTTAGGGAAAGTGCTAGATTCTGAAGAGGTGATTCTTTCCTGCTTGTACTGTTATCTTCGAGTTCTTGCATTGGTCTCTGAATCATTTTTAATCAGTTCCAGAGGAGGATATGCGGGATCTGGTGTACAAGGAAATTTTGCCATCATGGAAAGGTCAGTTGGTGGTGATGAGCTCCTTGTCCAAGAAACAAGGGGAAAGAAACTGCCACTTGATTCTCAGGCAAAGATTGAGGGAAGACGAGGTCAAAATTGGACCAACGGTGAAGTGGAGGCGTTAATTGCATTAAGGGGTGAGATGCATGAAGAATTTGAAAGAAACAAACAGAAACAAGGTACTTTTTAGGCTGAACCTTGAAGTGCTGAATCCATTGTACTTACCTCCACATGACACCAGGGTAAAGTTTGAAAGTGCTGGTATACAGATTGGTTGGGTGCAGGACGTCTTGATTTTTTGCACTGGATCCTGAGACAGCCAACAGTTTTAAAGTATTGGCATCCTCAGTCAATGGATGAGGAAATGCTAATCAGTAAGCCAACTTGCCTGTCACTTGAAGATTCCTAATCTTTTGTATGTGGTTGCAGGTGTTAATACTTGGAATAAACTTCATGTGAGAATGCTGAATGTATGTAGAGGGTTCCGCAAGAGCGCAAATGCATGTAAGAAAAAGTACTCAATACTCTACAATGAATATAAAAAGGATCGAGATTGTGCAAAAGAGATCGAGAATGACACTTTGGCCACAGGTAGCATCAACAGAACCAAGAAGTGTGCATTTTTTGAGCAGATGGATACATGGCATCAAAATAGACCAAGATGTAAGGTTGATGCCAATCAAGGTGATACTTTAGAGAGCCCATGCACGAGCGCAGAGGATGTAGAATTGAAAGATGAATAGAATATTTCCATCAGCAAAATTAGGTTCTGGTGCTCAAACAATCAGCTAGGAATACAACATTTTTAGAGAAGCTTGAAATCTTGAGCTGCAGTCCAGCTTAAAAGTGACAGCGCCCAATCTCTTTCTGGACATTTACCCCAACAGGAGGAAGTTGAACAAGATCTGTGTGGAGGAACCCAGCCATGTCTTTTACAGCATGGGGAACAGGGATGCACTAATCATCAACAGGAATTGCATGTACTCTTCATAGACACGTAAGTGCTTGTGTTCTCAGTGTTCTCTACTGTAACATACTTGGGAATAGTCAATTTTGCCACAACATATTGGCACCATCTCCTGTAAATGTCCATAGTTAGGTGAAGTGGCATCTAGAAGCTTAGAAAGAGTGGTGAGTCTGTTTAGGCTACTTACTGATCTAGCTTCTCCCCAAGAAATCCTACTTCAAGATTTGCTAGGCCACATGAGCCATGTACTGCGCTTTCTCAGCCGTGCATGAGTGGAAACAGTAGCACTCAAGCAGGTGTAGAACATCCAATTTGAGGTTTCTCGATGACTCCTGCTGCTTGTTTAGTTTGGAATTGTACAAATGTTACGATCTGTCTTGTAAGTTACCAGGAGAGGGTTCTCATTGAAGGCGACTGGGTTTGATCCATTGCTAGCTATTTGAATTTCTGTTTTAGAGAAGGAACTTAAGTTTGGAATCAAAAATTTGATTGAGTCAGATGCACAGATGATATAGTAGGGCTTTAGTTGATTCTGCCTATCAGATTAGATGGTTACTTTGCTGTTCTGGCATTGGTAGCATATTGTATACTCACTTGAAAACTTCTGGAATTGTTAATCTGATTCAACATCTGCAGAGACCCTTTACAGGGATTCACAGCGGAGTCTCAAAGATCAGATTTGTACTGTTGAGGGATTTCCCAGTACAGTGGCCTGACACTGTTTACAATAGTATTTTGTATAGTATTTTGAGCAAAATTTATCTGTCTAAGGCTCTATTTTTGTGGTGAGCAAAGTGTCACATGTACTGTAAAACATGTCTAGGCTCTACATGAAGGTAGGTGCATGTATTTCAGTTACACTTATTCTCTTGACACGAAAAATTGCGGGCATAATGGATACATAGCACAAATTACATGGTTTCCAAAAAGCAAGAAACAAGTGGAGGCATAGTAGGCATTACCAATATTCACACATGTCAAGTCCACTGGTGTCACATTGTGACGAAGGTAGTGAAGGCTCCAACATATGTAGGGCCATAATTTTCCCAACTTTATAATATAATGCACCACATATAGTGATGTTTTAAAAGAAACTGTAGCATGTCACTTGTTGTCCCACATTCTCATGGTCATGAGGTTTTATGTATGATCATTATACTAGTTATTTGAGAGACAACTTATCCCATGCAAAAGGGAAGGCATGACCTAGACGGGTAACATAAAAGGGATGCTCCTATGTGACTACAGTGGATTTTGACTCTAATTCTTCTTCTTTTTTGTGAAATTGATAAAATGGGTTAGGAATAGATGGGATTATTGAATGCTATTATTTATCTTAATGATTGCATCTAAGTTCATGGCTCCTTATGGGTTGTTGAGGAAGACACTTATCCAAGGAGATTATCGAAGGCCTAACTTACCTCACAACGAGTGCAGTCTATCTTAAGGATACCATAAGAGGGGTAGTATTGGAATCAAAACATTATGAACCTCTAGATTCATATAGCAAATCATTTTCACATATATTCACATCAAACGACAAGATACCATACATACAATTGCAATGTAATTTTTTCTTTGTATATCAATGTAATAGTTGCAAGACCTAAAAGGCTCAATCATGAGTTCAATCAAATTGAGTGAAGCATTAATTAGATATTGAAATAGCTATACAAATATATGAAACCCTAATGAGTATGTATCAACAATGACTTGACATTAAACATTGGCCATTGCATTTTAAGATGGAGGACAAGATAACTTAAAATAACTCTCTGAAAGCTGCAAACATGCACAATGTATCAGTCATCATTTCATTATGATATTGGACATGTAGCTCATTTTATAAAATGGGAGGATGAAAAAGACCGAACTTAGTTGAAGGACTCTGAAATGGTCAAGTACTTCATATGAAACTGCACTAAAAATTGTCTTTAGTGTAACCAATTCTGTTTGTCTTGCTCAATACTAATTGTAAACCGCCCATTTAGCGTCACCAACACTTAATGTATACCTATCATTATGTGCCATTTCTTGTATAAAATCTAGGGCATCATAAATTTACAATGTTGCAATTACTGTCACTTACTAAGTGATTTTTCAGTCAGATTTTGATCGTTCATGACAATATTTCATCACATAATTGTTAGGATGCATAACACATGGAATTTTGTTTCACTACTTGGCATTTCATTCAAATCTCAATCATCCATGATGGTACTTGTAAAATTATCCATAATAAGTGTCATTAGAAATGTTATCATGGTGACATAAAATACCATATGACACTAAATACAATGTTTGGTGTACAATGTAGTATACAATGTTAGCATGACATTGCTACAACCCATGTATGTTAACCCTTTTACATATACAACAACTTAAACAAACTATCATGTTTAGGGTTAGAGAAAATTGGGCAAACTAGACTCAATCTTAATGTGTAGGGAATCGTTCCATTATTTACACTACAGTGCCCTATTTTTCTTCCCATGGGCAGTTTTTGATTCTTTGTCTGGAGATAGTTGAAGGTCCCATGCTATTTGGCATGTATATTGATGAAATATTGGATCAATGGGAACTCTCCGTGTTTCTTTCGTACGGTGGCCGTCATTCTTCTTTATGTTGACGACGTTGTTTTGATCTCTAGATCAAGAGCAAGCCTACATGAACAAACTACACGAGTTTTGCACTTTCTTCTAGCCTTGACGTCAATTTATCTAAAACGCAAAATCATGATCTTTGGCTGCAACAAAAGAAATATAAACCAAGTCTTCCTTTCAATCGGATCTTCAAGTTGACATTAGTCTCTATCTCACGGAGGCTACTGCACTCCATCACTCTAGAAAATTAGCCGGTTCGAAACTTCCAATCCCATTAACCTTTTGGCTTCCCAGAGTGTAGAATCAATTTCATTTCATTTCATAAGGAGCTCAACAAAGATATAATAGAACAAGATGGAGTTTAACATTCGGTTGATGCCTATACAACCAATTGTGGTTGCAACTATGACACCTAATGAAGAGGGAAGACAAGGTCAAGGTACTATTATTACCTAATGACCTCGCCACTTCATTGGGGTGTCTATACAAAAAAGTGCCCATATTTCTCACAGCTATCTGTGCAGTATTTGGAGGGAAATAAAAACCAAAATACCGACCTATATGGGAGTCACCTTGGATCCACATTTGTTTTCTTGTTGACGACTTCATATTAAGGCCATTGAATATTTCATCTAGCATTTGTAGCTGTTGGAAAATAGGCCCCATCAGACTTTGTACCAGTGCCCGGGAAGTTCTTGGGCATATATAGTCGGTCAAGATCCTAGTGATTCTAAATCCAACCGGTTACATGTTGACATCTTCCGGTTTTGCTTTCATTCATTTGAGGTATATTCTTATAAATATTCCTCTAAAATGATCGGTAAATTTCTTGAAGTCTTGAATTTGAACCGGTTCATTTGCAACTAACCGCCAGTTCTTCCTAGACATAGCTTTGCACATCATTAGTTTAGTTGAGTATCAATTGTCATAAGTCTAGTTTCACACTAATTTTTTTAATGTTACTCAGGACTTGGGTGATGCACCCCTAGTATTGGTAATTTTGGCCACTTTAAGAGAATAATGTCCCGCTTATGTTGGGCCACCTTTGTAAAGAAAAAAATATTGAACATGAGTATTGTTAAGTATGTGAAAATGGACCAGCAGATGGGCCTACCCCGGGAATGTTACGTACCAAAACTAAAAACTAAATACTATTAAAACAACTTGCCAAGTGAGAGGGAAACAAGTGAGTCGCCAATTGGGCAAGTCGATTGGGTTTAGGTATTACCAACAACCTTGGGCATCATGTATTTGTTGGGCCATGGCGACCAACTAGGCCTCCCCTTTTAGAAATGGGAGCCTACCCTGTAGGGTGTGTAATGTTATATAATTTCTATGACATGTGAAAGATAAGTAAATGGGTCAAATGTGGTCGATACGTAGGCAAGCAAGATGATACCTTAGTAGGCACTTTTCACTAGATTGTAAACAACGGTATTGGTTGAATGAAAGGTAATAATTTGTAATTTTTCTCACACATATGTTGCACCTCAATGGACTTATATTAACCCCTAAATGTTCAAGCCTTCACAATTGACTTTCAAGTAGGGGCAACACCATTGCTTCAAATTTCAGTCATGTAGCAAAAATACATTTATTGTCTTGAATTCCAACCATATGGATGTAAACTAGACTATCATAAAAAACCTTTTGTGAAGATTTGAAGTCAATCAAACCACATTTGCTAGGTCAGATTGACATGTGAACATGGCCTTCCTCAAGGGGGTAGCTATAGAAAACTCTAAGAAGTTTTGTTTCATGACCATTACTATCAAGCCACAATTTTTTATAGTTGGAAACTTTGCCATAATATACCACAAAATAGAGCCAACGTTTTTGGGATATTCACTCTATGACTAGGAGTAAGCAACATGTGCACTAATTTTTTTTTCAAATCCATCCCGTCATGTCCATAATATTATTCAGCCATGCGGGTCAATTCCAAGACCTTGATATATGTCAATCATATTCTATGGCCCCCCTAACAAACTAAAAATATTCGTTTATTATTCATACATTTAGGTTGATACTTGGAAATATGGGTGAAGTTATATTCCTGACATCATTCACACAATTTATTGTTCATCCCGGTATTATTTATTATTTATAATAACAATATCATTGAGAATACCAACACTATTCATACCAACACTATCCGTTATTCATACCGGCATCAATTTCTTCCTATTTTGTAAGTTTCTTCCCATGAAGGTAGATGGTGGAGGCCCATGTTAGATGGTAAATATTGAAAGGAACACAACCATGTAGATAAATAATGTTATGTCGTGCACAACCCTCACCTTATCCTAAGGGGAAAAGACCCCACCCAATTGGGCATCATATGTGAAAGATACTGGCTCCCAAATATGGCATCTAGATTTGGGTAGCTCATGGGACTGCCTCCCAAGACAAGCAATTCCAAACTAACAAAAAGTCCTACATGCTTGGAGGATGAGGTTTTTCTATGTTATTTTGGCCCATGTGGTAGCGGGCACCACCCTACACCAATTTATACCTTCTAGCCTTTTAGATTGCCACCTAGTGGGTCGCAAACCCCATCATAACAGTAAGTGACAACCCATTTTAAGTTAAGTTACATGAGCGCTTAAGGGTTAAATTGATTAATTGGATGATCAATTGATGAGGAATGATGACTCACCATACTTTGTTGTATTTAGCATGTGTGCAAATGGTGATTGGAGTTAGATAACTCCAAAAAAACAAATTGGGCTACAAAAAATCATGATTGAAATATGCACAAGGTTAGACAACCCCAAAATGATATGTGCAAAAGAGTTGGACATCTCCTGATGAAAGATCTTTGGGTTGGACTTAGACAGCTCTAAATGGAACATATTGGAACATTGGTGCTACACAACTCCCTACTGATGGATGATATTGATTGGAGTTGGACAATGGATGGACGAATAAGCTGAATTAGACGATTCAAAATCCCTCCAACTAGAGCAATATGATTGAATTAAAAAAATTCTACAAGGCTTTACGACTGACCAAATTGTTATGGCATTTATAGTAAAACATAAAATTTAATGATGAATAGAAGACTCTTCCTCTGCTTGATTCAATGAGTAAAATCAAGTAGGATCAAGCTCAAGGTTGGAGAGGGGACCTTGTGTGTCTTTCCTATGGCCATGTGGTTTGAACTTATGACCAACCACAATATCATTGTCGAATTGCGGTGTTATTTGCAACTATGTCAAGTTTCAAGGTCCACAATCCAAGTGCCCCAAAGTTTTTGTGTCCCGGGGGCCAGGGCACTAGCGGTATTTTAGACAATATGTGCAATAAAATATAAGGTATTTAATATTCATTCGAGGTAAAATTTCAAAGAATTCTATATAAAATATAAGGGGTGAAAAATATTGAAAACCTCTTATAAAAAAATAGCATGCAATATAACATGTGTAATATATACATATATAGCCTTGAATAAGGGTAACCTAAGTTAAATACTATTTAAACTCAAATGGGATGGATGAAAATTACTTTTATCTAGTCTAATTTTGTAGATGAACTGTGGTTTTAGTATGGAGTGAAATCATGTAATGTGTTGTTTCTTTGTAGAGCAAGAGTTGCAACAATCATCCATCTACTTACATTACATAGATGCATTAGTGCCATGTGCTTGGGCCAAGCTAGAAATTGGTAAGGTGCTATGGAGGCGATCTATTCTACCATTTGTGAAGTTGCCAATCCTTTCATGAATGATACATGCCATGGTATTTTCTAAGATTATCAACTTGGCTACCTATATACCGTCTACATCATACCCATTTACTTATATTCCACAGTTGCATGGGTGCCACATGCTTGGGCCAAACTAAAGAGTAAGAGGTGTTGTGGACTATACTAGTCTATTAACCTCCATATTACAACACTCAATTATACGACACCTCAACTACATGATGCATTTCCCCATTGTTTAAACTTTTTAGTGTTGATTTATCTCCATACTACGACTATGCCACTTGTAATACGGCATTGTTTTTAGGTATGATTTGTCATATAATAGAGGTAATTGATTTGCACAAGCAGTGGGACCCACATTTATTTCAAGTATCATATGTGATTAGTAGATTGGAACATGTAGGGGAATCCTGTGAACATTGGGGAACTTTAAGAAACGTTGGAGAATGTTGTGAGCATATTTCTTCAATGCAAAGGTTGTTTCATACTTCTGTACGTGTCTTCATCGTGTATACAAACTGGCATTTACATTCAAGTAGGTCATTTCCTTGAAAAACCTCAATAGTACAACATTTGAGACCAAATCGTCATATTACCAAGAAATACAACAATTGGATAATACGACACTTTCTTGCAACACCAAACGTGTCTTAATAAAGAGGGAGAATAGTAAACCATTAATATTCAATTATTTTAAAAAATTAACTCTAAAATGTCAATAGATGGAGAAATCCAATGTATTTTTTTAGATCAACATTGAATCAAAGGCCATCCTCTCCTCATGATAGACCCATGTTGATAACAACAATATTTAGTGTCACTTACTATTCGGAGTTACACAATGCTATATCCTTTTACTCTTGATGTGATTTCTAACAACATACATATGTCAACGGTCAATAGTATCCAAACAACTAATTTGACCTTTGTTGACAAAAGAACCGGGATACACAGTAAACATTCATAGCATTACGTAATTCCAAATAGTAAGTGACACTAAATACAATACACTCTAAACTCCATAATATCAAGCTTGCGGCAACCAAAGTGCACAAAATATTAAGAAGTTATCTAGTGTTAAAATGGATGCGTGATAAAAGAGAATTAATATAACACATGACATCATGGAATAACACAAAATCAACATTGCAATAAATGACACTAACTACATTGATGACAACGTGATGCATGTGAGTGTGGGGCTTATATAACTTTGGTGGTTTATTTTGATGTCGAAATATGGACAAGAAACGTGACAATAAGGAGTGAGATTTAAACTGAGAACATTTGTCCCCTACGGTTTTGGGATATAAGTGAAGGAGTGACATTAAGGAGGTTGATAATACGGAATTTAGAGTGTATTTAGTGTAGTGCCAAGGGACATCAACCTCCTATGAGTTGATTTAAGACCTTTTCACACGTCTAGAAGGGGCCTTACTCGTACCCATTGTGGACCAAACACTTCCACAAGGTGGCATCATCCTTTGTTGACAAGAGAAAGTAACCATGTCCAATAGGATCGTTTCCCATTCTCCAAAATTCAAGGACTTCCAAGTGTTAGTGCCCGGAAGAGCTTGGTTGTCCCTTTCTTGCTATGTCAACGTATTACGTGCCACATGAATTTCCGAATCTAATCTCGAACCTAGTGTAAAGTATGTATGACTCAATGTTGCCAATTTCTTCTTTATATGACACGTGGTTTAATTTCAAATCCCATGAAACTTCTCTATATCTTGGTAATTACTTAGTAGGAAGACTTCTATTTGTGTAAGAAGGAGACGCAATTGTTGGCACATCCCAAGTCATATCTAAAAATATAGAAATTTGAATCTACACTCGAATCTAAAATGTATGTTACATGACTCATCATTGCCCATCCCTTCGAGTTCTCACATGACACATGTTGCATCCGGGAACCCATGAAACTCCTCTTCTTTTATATACCACATAGTAGGAATGTTCTAAACTTGTTTTTTTTAGGTAATCTAGACATATTCTTAAAATACATACTTTTGGTTTGCTCCAGTTTTATAGGCATATTCATTGACACACTTTTGATACACCTAAAGCATATGTGAATCCTTAGTTATTACTTGAATGCTTTTCTATTAAACTATGATGGGGAAAAAAATCACATATCTTATTTTTGATGTTACATATATATATGTACAAATGTTGAATAGTGAAAAATACAATCATGCAATCATAATCAACTTTGCATATTCTATCTGAGGATCTATAGTAACCACACAATCTTATCGTAGAATCCTATAATAAAATCCAACATGTTATAATCTTGCACTTGGACTTAGTCCAATTTACTTAAACATCAGTTTCTAGTTGTGTAAACATGATATGTAGTTGGTGACACGCGCCATGTCATATTCAAAAACACCCAAGTGTGAGTCTAAGCTTGAACTTCAAAAGTATGTATAACTCATCGTTGCCAGCCCCTATTCATATGCCATAAGGGTGCATCCGTGAACCAACGAATCTCGCTCTCTCTCATAGGAAGACTTCAAGTTGTGTAAAATAGATACATTGAAATGTGCTATTAGGTTGCCTTGACAAATAGGTTGCCTTACCCATGCATATTAACTTGGCGCAAAACCCTATTACAAAAATTTGCAACTTTGTTTATTCTCTCGTATAGTAACCACAAGAAAAAATAGATTCTCGTATGTTGTTAATGGGGTAATAAATATTCAAAATGGTGTGGAATGTCGATAAAGTAGCGTGAGGCGACCTAATTGCACATACCAATGTACTGTACATAGTTGTTGGCACATGCTAGGTCATATCCAAAAATATCTATTTTGAATCTAAACTTCGAACTGAAAAAGGTATGTATGACTCATCATTGTCGATCCCTTCTCAAATGACATATGGTTGCATCCGAGAACCAATGAACTCTCTCTCTCTCTCTCTCTCTCTCTCTCTCCACATGAGGTAGATGGGTCTTACGTGGCTTGTTTTTGTTAATCGAACCCCTAGATTTGATTGGTATGTGGTTCAGTGAGGATCGAAGAGCAAACATCATGGAGACACATGTCGAAAAGCGATTGGACTACATCTTCAAATATTAATAACTGCTCTACACTCAATGGTTAAGAAATCTACAAACATGCACATCCGACGACCATAACTAAATTAGAGGCAGTCCGATTTTCAATCCGGTTTTTGCAAGTGTTTCATTGTAGATTTGCCAATGCAACACGAGTTTTCTTGAGTGAACCCAATCGGTAAAAGTTTGGAGAACATGAAAAGAGGAACCAAATAGCACCCGCATACCTTTAGGACGATGACTTGCATTGAGTCGTGTAAAAAGGATACGTACACATGCGAGGTCATATCCAAAAACCTTTTTGGGGACGTGGATGATCATAGGCAAGTTTTGTCCTCAAGTCCTAGAGTCCTAGGTGTTGGGCCCACATTCATCCGGATATCCATCCATCCATTTATCCATCCATATCACGACACCTTCATTGTGATTGGTGGGCTTCGAAGGCACGCCATTGTACGTGACCCCCAAGAGACGGGTGACGTGGCAGTAGATGGTGGGCCCCACACGCCTCGCCTCGCCGACCTCGCCGACCTTTGCCTTGGAACCAGTCGTCGTCGTCCCCTTTACTTTAACTTATACTCCCCGCATATTCTTCCCATCTCTTGGCATAGATACAAATCTAGAACTCGTCACTTTGATTGCTTTCTGATTGTTCCCAAGCTCGTACTCGCATTCTCAATTCTTACTGGCGCTCTCAATTCTTCCCTCCTCGCTTCTTGCCATTCATTGCCTTGCGGGGGCAAATTCTCCGTCGTAGGTCGGCTTCTTGCCACTCCCCTTGGCTTCAAGGATTGCAGCACATGTTCCAGGATTCATTTTGCATTCGAATTCTGAGTTTTCTTTCCAGTTTGTTCTCTGTTCTTGCCGATTTTCATCCGGCGACTTAGTTTCTGGAGAGAGGTTGCTGTTTTGTTTGGAGTCATCCTCTTCGCAGGTTCCTGTGAAGGTGCTCTCGTTTTTATTTCGTTGTTACGCCATTTTGCTCAATTAGGTTAGATCAAATTTGGAATTCTGCGTGTGATTTTGGGGTTTCCTGCTTCTTGACTGACTCCCCTCTTCTGCCAATCTTTTCTTAACGTCGTCGAGTACTTTCGCGAATATAAATTCGACTGCATCCCCTCCTCATTTGTGGCTGTCGGTCAAATTGATCGTCATTGTGACGATCCATTAGTCGACCCGCAAGTCCCTCTACTTAATTGTAAGCTTCTTTCCGTTCTTAGCCTTCTTCAGTCAAGCCTCTGAAACCTTCCTTGGCTCTTGTAAAATCCAATCTCTGCAAGTGCCGTCAAAGCATTGACACTCCCTTTGGGTCAAATTTTTCCTTTCTACAAAGGCGTTTCTTCCTTGTGTATAGTGTATTGTGTATTTCTTCGGACCTTTTGTGAGTGGATTCCCCTTCGAAGTGAGCTGAGTTCTTGGAGTATCAACCATAGCGTTCAAGGAAGTGTCGGAGGTAGAGTAGCATGATGGAGTGGTTTTCTCAAAGGCATTTAGGTGGGCATCCATCCAACCCTAATTCTTTTTCTATGTGTATTTACATATCACTTCCTACGGGATTGATGTTTTGAAGCAATGTACACAATAATC
This sequence comes from Polytrichum commune, assembly GCA_950295325.1. Lineage (NCBI taxonomy): Eukaryota > Viridiplantae > Streptophyta > Polytrichopsida > Polytrichales > Polytrichaceae > Polytrichum > Polytrichum commune. The sequence goes on from OX485809.1 coordinate 545,909, forward strand.
ATCCATGAATCTGTAACGTATGAAAGGTTTTTGTGCTGTGGAGTGTGATGAGGATCACAGTTATGAGCAATGCTTGCAGTTCTTGGGGCTTTTTGAGTTGTGAGGTTGTGTTCTCATGAGGAGATGTGTTCAAGGGGGCGTCTTTTTGAGGGTGGAAAAATGTTGGCCATTTCTGGTTGTAATTTGAGATTGAAAGTACAATATAAGATCTGTGAGTTAGTTTATACACCTAAGCATGTAGTCCTTTGCGTTGCTGTAGTTGTGGTCACCACCTTCATTGGAGGTTTCCATGATGGAAAGATGATAGATTCTGGTTCTGTTTCGGTCCCAAACTAATTAAGATGGTTCTCGTGGTTCATTTTCATATCCAGCAGGATTACGGTGGAGGATGGCGGCATTTCGGGTGTATTTGTTGTGTTCTGTGCTCTTTCTTTGTGTGGTTGCCAGCACCTGTGAGGAGTTTGGAATGAGCGTGGGATTGGTGGGCTCACATATCGTGACGAAGACCTCGTGTTCAAGCTTTTTTTTCAACAGTCAGGTCAATAATGCTCAGGTCAGTGTTCTGATGTACAAGTCATATTTCAGCACACATTAGGGTATTCAAAATCTCATCAATTTTTTGTACCAAGTTTCTGCTGGTAGTTGCTTCCGTGACACAGTAGATTTCTTCATAATAATGTGGTGGGGAGTGTTCTTTGAATCCCCAGCTCACTCTGAAACCATCATGTAGGCCCTAGTCTGTAATGATTTTCATAAGGTGTACTTGATAATTGGCTCCACAGTGAAGAGCACAATGAATTACTCTAGCTATTGGCTTCTGGTGAGGATTTTGCGATCAATCTGCATCTGGTCTCACTTGGGCGTTTGATGTACTCCTAATCAATGTTAATTTTGTGTATTTTAGTTTCAGATACCTTATTTTAAGCTGCCACTGATGTAAAATGTTTGGATTTTAGGGATGGAAGGTCATACCTGAGGAGTGTGAGGACCTAGTGGCTCGGTATATGAATGATGGTCAATATCACATTGACATGGAAGGTGTTGCAGACGCAGCCCGTGAATATCTCAAGGGCATTGCACCACAGGAAGATGGAATGGATGTTGTCATCTTTGATATTGATGAAACAGCTCTCTCAAATCTACCTTACTATGAGCAGCATCGTTATGGGTAAGTTGCTACTAGTGTTGGACTGCTATTACCTGTTTTGATCTCAGTTGGGTAAATATATTCAGAATTTTATTTTTGTATGGGTATTTGAGGATATTATTTTTTTTGAAACCATTTGGGTCTAGATACTATTAAAAAACCTCCATACCTAGGTAAAATAACCCGAGTATCAGTATGGTATTAGGTGGTATTTACCCAAATAACGACTCAGGTATATAAAAATCCTCTCATATTGTGATACCTACCCAGTATCAATATATGACCGGTTCTACAATTTTCATACTCGTCTGATAGGTTCTTTGATAGCATGTATTGTGTGTGTTGATACCATGCATTCACTTATATACGAGTCCAACATTGGTTGCTACTCCTGATGATCGAATACAATAATCTCTATCTGTCTGCAGTGTTTCAGTGTTCCAAACAACCTAAGTTTCAGATTCGGCTTATCTTCCTTTGCGTAGTGCATAACTTAGGGCATTTCACCATTTTGTTGCTGTAAGCTCAATGTTTCTTGTATCTTGTATGTCCAGGGCGGAGATTTTTGACCATCCACGATTCAGTAAGTGGGTAGAGGAGGGTAAGGCTCCAGTAATCCCATCTATGTTGAAACTGGTTAATACTCTTCAAGAAGACAGCTGGGGCATTGTATTCATGACTGGAAGAATAGAGAGTCAACGAAACATCACTATTGAGAACCTTTCTGCAGCAGGCTTTGCATCATGGACGGACTTGATTCTCAGGTTAGTTCTTGATTCTCAGGCTTGGTTGATCTTGATTTTACAGTTGATCGCACTTGTATCGATGATCGAAATAAGATACAGACGAGCTAGATTAAATAGTAGGTACATGGATTTCCAATTTCTTTAATTTGGAGGCAATTGGATACATGAAGGGTGCAAATAGGTTAGAATTAAAGTCTCTCAAAGAGGGAAGTTTGGTCCCTCTTTTGAGACTCTTCTTCTAAGAGCTTGTTAGAGCATCTTGTGTTGGAGCCTAATTTTGAAGCTGGATGAAACTCTTGGACCTTCTCTTTTGAATCCAATAAACTTAAAGAGAACTTCAGGATCTACAATAAGGTCTCACCGATTGGATCAGCCATCCTAAATCGATTGATCGTTAATGGACAGCTAGCATGGCCCATTGATCCTAGTTTAACAAGCGAGAACGATGGGTTGTTGTAGCTCAATCACGCCTTAAGAAAAGTTGGGTGATTTAATGCATAAGCTCTCAAACTCACCTTTTAGCCAATTCACCTAGAGATTTAAATTTTAAAAGACATGAGGGGAACTAAATTTTGTGGATGGTGCGTATTTTCAGATCGCCTTCCGAAGCTCATTTGCCTGCTGTCACCTACAAGACGAAGAAACGGTTGGAGCTTCAACAGCAGGGATATCGTATTTGGAGTTCACTAGGCGACCAATGGAGTGATCTTGCAGGACCAGAGGTTGGTAACCGCACATTCAAGCTGCCCAATCCAATGTACCACATTCCATAGAGGTAGAGCAAGGTAGTTGATGCAATCTGTTACACCACTTTCTCAGCATCATCTTAGCAATTTGTAGGGATCCAACAATTAATTGGCAGAACTTTTGGAAGGCCGGCCTTCAAAACCGAGGGCAAGAGCTTTCTTGCAAACATGGTTTCCAGTAGCTTCCCAGATTTGGATCATGTTTCTGCCACTCTTCGAACTCCACAACATCAAATTCTGGTATAGCAAATTTTACTGGGCATGAGTAAAAAGCTTTGATTCTTGGAACACAATGTTACCTGAGAGTCATTCTTTCGTGTACAGGTTAAATTTAGGAAGAGGTGTAGAGAAGAAACATTTAAAGGTTTAGAGGCTGGTTGGCAAGGATGACTATTGATTGTCATACCTGTCATTTTGACCATGTACAAAAAAACCTCTGTACTGCCAATCAGGAAATTTGTAACATTGACAAATTTCTAAAGCTGTGCAAGATTGTTCTGGATTAGTGCTTATATATTTCTGGTGCTATCAGGTTTTTGCTTTGAACTCGCTTCAAGTATGATAACCTATGTGTTCTCTATTGAAACAGTGACCTTGTGAGTCACTGTCAAACCCCAAGATTTTGTCACAATTTTCAATTATGTTGGTAAAAGCAAGCAAAATATTACAGTTGACAGCAAAATTGTTCTATGTACTTAACCTTGAGAGTTGTATAAAAAGAATTATTCCAAAGATAATCCACACAGCCTCTGATGGTTGTAGGATGTGGCACGCAATTGTAAGTAAGCTTGTGTGTATAGATATTGTGATTGGAACGATACTCTCTGAAGAATATAATATTCTCTCTGAGTCATCTGATCTGGGGTCTATCATAGGCGTTGCTTATGTGACTTTGGACATGATTTGAGAAAATGCTAAATATTTTGGAAGGCAACTTGTGCACACTGGTAAGAGAGATTGTTCCTCTATCTTGGAAATATATAGGGCAAGGTCTCTTCTGAGACCTGACCATGTAATTCATCCATTGAGAAGGTGACCATGTAGTTAACAATACTACAGCATGAAAGTGAAGTTGAAAATGCAGTGAAGATTAGCTTTAGAAGTCTATAACATTATTCAGAGCATACTATGTCTTATCTTTTCTATCTTTGCACTTACATCACTGCCTACAAGGAATACTAAGGTAAGCAGGCCTAAATCTATTGCTTATGTTAAGCGGACACCTATATTCAAGTGGTTGATGATTATGTGTAGATATAAGAGCGGACATCAAAAAAATACGTGTTGAAAAGGGTGTGGACTATATTTGATCAAGGTTCAATAGTCTACATAATTGGATGAGCACAAGAAAATATTCCATACTTTGACAATGAATAAGATATTCATATGAGCTCCAAAAACTATAAGGAGAGTGCATTTGGATTTGCTGATCATCTCACACTAATTGTGTTATTCATATCCTACAAGAAGTGGGTACAAAGCTGAAAGTGTTTGTTTAAAGCATGCTTACCTTAGCTTGGAACATGCTTCATCATTCTTCTTGTCCCCTCAAGCTGGAGATAGTGACATGATGTATAAAGCTCCACATTGTCTATGAGATAATCCTAAGCAAGCCTTTTATTCTCGAATATATGAGCATTGTTCCTTGGACCCACATAACATAATGTTATGGTTGCATTGTTGCTTTGACTATAAAAAATGCAATAAAGTCCCTAAATTAGTTTGGTTGGAGTGAGTGAGAATGAATTAACCATCAACGCTTATGGGGAACTTGAGAAGGTTTTTTTGAACATAGTCCCTCCATCCACAACGGATGAGTTTACATGGTTGGGGGGGAAGTACACACAAGTTAACCACAATGATGTCTACAAAATGAACTAGCCATGTTTGCCCAGGTTCTTCATAGAAAAAGGTATTTGTTATTCATAGAATGAAACTCATCCTAAAAATGTGAACAATCTTGGCATATGATGTTCATGCTTTTATCAAGTACCCTTAGATCTCAAATGAAACAACATTCTGATTCGTTTTTATTGTATTTCTTCCTCTAATCTCCAACTAATTTGATGAAATTTGAGTATGCCGACTTAAGAGAGGGCTTGAAGAACATGCAAATATTTGATTTTGTAACACATTACTCAAGTACTACTAATACACATGTGTTAACTAGGTACGACAATTGCAAAAAGTCAATATCTGGTATTGAATGATGAACAATATTATATATGCGAGTGGTCATAATGGGTATGAAAGTTTCGATTTGAAAGTGAAATATGTGTGACTTGCCCATGTCACTCTTTATCTCATAGGGTGACCCAGAAAACATGTGGAATGTCCTTAGGCTAACCTAATAAAATTTACACATCCTATGAAGGTGTGAACATCTAGTTACAAATAAGTCTTTTTAACATCTTGTGTGCATCTTGCAACATGCATGTCTAAGAAACTTGTTCCAAAATCAACACTATGTACCATATTCATACATTTGTAAGCTCCAAATGTATGACAATGGTACATAATGTTGGTTTTAGGTTTTGTGTTGGTTTTGGGAGTGCCTACATTACACAAGGGTTTTTTTCTGTGAGCATGGTGAGTGCATCCGATTTTGCACATCTTCAACACATTGCTCATTTGCAGACGAGGATTTGCTCCAAATGTGACTCAAAATAGTCAGTTGAATGAGGTCGTTGAGGACAATGCCGATGCGATCGAACTCCTCGAGATGCAAGGGGGCTAAAAAATGGTGGTATTTTCTTCTGTTGAACTTCACTTTCTTGGCGATCCAAATGCTTCCGTTGATATTGGAGGGCGACTCCATCGCGTCTGTCTGCAAGCAGTTGTTGGAGAAATTGAGAACCCAGAAGCTCCTTCATCAGGTGACAACCACGAATGCAAGCCACAACAAGCAACCTGATTTGTAACTATAATCTTCAAAACATTTTGCTACATTGTGTATGCTGTCAGGGAATACAGTGCTTGCATTATTCAAAATAAATTCACGAAATTGAAAGTGTTTAATTTAATGATGAATTACTTAATTACCATGCGGACATGAGTAGGAGATGGTGAGCGGATATCGCATGTTAGCTGTTTAAAACACTTACTTTTTCTTTTTCCTTTCTTTTCTTTTCCCGTTTCCGAACTACTTGGTGGTCAACACCTGCATCTATAGGAATTAACCTATGAGCTTTGCTTAGGTGAAATTACAGAAGCCAAAAAATTGCACAATAAGTCTTTCCTTTATAGTGTTACATTGGTACTGCACACATTTGGTGGGTTTCTTTTTCAACCTGATCATGGAAATCCATTGTTGTCAAGGTGAGCATATCCTTGAGGTCAATTAGGGCTTACTTCCATGTATCGTCCTACTTTGGCAAAAACCACAATACCATGAAAATTTGAGCCCCCCTTCCACATGAAAAGTATGCGTATTTCTCCCTAGAGAATGAGTATCGGTGGTTGGTAGGAGTCTAGGGAGAAGTTGGAGATTCAGGAGGGGTTGTTGACTATCTTACTACTCCCGTTTTCGAAAATCAACTTTGATTTGAGCCAAGAAACAATTGATTTGCAAAATCCTATTGGTGTGGAGCCAAGATTGTCACATTTTATATTCAAACTTTCCGTGAAGTTTTCATTTTTCAAGATGGTATTTGAGTCCGAGAATAAGTGGAGTTTGTGCCAACACTGTTCACTCAAGATCCTCTCCAAGGCGAGATTCGGACCATGAAACTCACGATGCACGGCACACACACCATACCCAAAGAGCCCACCTACCGCAAGGTAGGCAATAAACCCTACACTGCACCAAGGCAATTCTTGAACATAGTAAGACCAACATAGTAAGACTCACATTCACGTCGGAATAAATGGACGAATGTTTCTTTCTTTTCTTCTCTTTTCTTGGCACATGTCCATCACCATGCGCAAAATACAACCTCTGCCGATTTCGGGAAGAAAAACCTTGGGAGTGGCTTGCTAAATTTTGTGTAAAATCCACTCACGCAACAACAACAACAACAACAAATAAAGCGAGGGTGTAAATGCAAGGACATCCACTCCTTCGCACCTGGCACATGGAAGCAATCTCGCCTCACCGAATTCTCATAATCGTAACGCTGAAAGTGTCAATCCTATCAGGCGTGTGGAACCGACGAGATTAAAGTGGCTGATCGCGAGCAAATCTTCCTATCAAGCGACCCACGACTCCACCGACGCCAACAAACTGCGGTCCTCATGCACTTGTGGGAGGTGAGCCCCCTCTTGACGTCCTCCTCGAAAACGAAGAATCTCACGGAAGAATTCTTGAAGGAGAATGGTTTGGAGACACTATCATTAAGAGTCCCGCGGGCGCCTCACTTGGAGGATTGCAAGGCGAGGGCATCCATGAATGAGCAGCTGGATGCTCGTGGGGAGGCCGGTCAAAGGCCACGGTGGCCTCTATGGAGGGGCCGGTTGCAGAGATTTCCTCTTAAGAATGTTAGCGATGGTGGTGATGATGGAGAGACCCTGTTGACAGACAAGGAGAAATTGATCATGGGCCCTTATCCCCCCTGGGTACGTATATGTACATACATATGTATATATATATATTGATTGTAGACAACTGAAACAAGGTTTTATTTCATTGTCAAAGAACGTACAAAGCTATCGGGATTCAGAAGACAAGGGTGGGAACTTTCCTGGGTGAACTTGATGGAACCGCCACTGGGTATGAGTCCTAGACAATTGTCGTGCGTGGGTGAAAGACACAAGGCACGTTTACCACGGAGATAGATTTATAGGTTTTCTAGTGACATAGGACGAGTTTTCAATGACGGAGGACTCATATGCTTGTAGTGCACGCACTAGTAGAAAACTATGCCAAAAAGAACTGCAACCACAAACGGCTGCGGTTCTTTTGACTAGCCTAATCTGCAGTCGCTAAACGATTGCATATTTGTTTTTTGGTTTAACAATTGAAATTTTAGGAATTAGAGGCATGTAATGTCCCGTTGGAAAGGTCTTGAAAATACCTTGCCAATGGTATATTATACGCCCAAAAAATTTAACATTTTCAGTTGCAAAACGAAAAAGAAAAATCTATAGTTGTTTGGCGACTGCAGATCGGGCTGGTCAAAAGTACCGCAGCCGATTTTGGCTGCGGTTTTTTTGGGCATAGTTTTCTACTAGTGACATAACCCCAAGAAAGATGAACAACCTAAGTATGAATAACTAAGCCAACATTGGACTCACGATTGTTACACATGATTTTAGAATTCGACCTATGGTAAAGGAGGTTCATGCCAACCCACATAATGTCGAACTTGGCAAAGACGCCATCATAAATGGATATATATATATGTAATTCCACAACCCCGGCCCAGTCATCTCCATTCTTGGCAACTTTGCTTCCTGAATCTGGCATTTGATGACTTCGAACTGGGTGTGTTTGATCCATGAATCAATGTGTAGTTGCTAGCTGTGACTGTTGTTACATATCAGTTACGCATTGTGACAATTGCTGCTTGATGCTGCCTCCCGTAAAAACCTGACCTAATTTATTTTTTCCTTTATGTTTCGAGGTACCTTGTCAGGCGTAATAAGAGTCCTCTACATTAATCTAAGTCATCTAAGTCATCTAAGTCATAGACATGCCTTTTGGTTGGTAGATTGTTCCCTTGTTCAAAGTCAGGTTGGTTTTCTGCACCTGAAAAGTGTAGCTCAGTGTCCGCAGAGATTTTTGGGCATAAGAGGTCAGAATCCTAGTGTTTCCCAGTCCAACTGGTTACATGTTGTGATCTTTCAAATATATATTTTATTTAATTTGAGATGTATTCCATAGCACGGGGCCGGCACTTAGTGTGGCTTATGGGAACCACGTGTGGCAAGGGTATAATTGTTTGGGGGGGTATTATCTTGGTGGCATGTAATTAAATGACCCATTCAATTAGGTAGTTTTTCTAATCATGCATATTTTGCAGTTATACATTTCAATCATTTTGAAAGGTCATTTTCATGTACCATGTGTTTCTTATAAATCAACAAGCGGCTTGTTGCAAGAGTGATGCCCCACGATTATCCTCCACGCATGGCCAATTCTAGTTGGTTCAACTTGGTTGTCCAACCAAGGCCAAACTTTGGCTTAATTTCAAAAACCACTTGAAAAGGCAGAGCCAAAAATTCATTGCAATAGCCTCAAAGCAATTTCAAAAATCCATAATACAAAACAAGCATACACAAAATAGATATGCACTCAAGGAAAAAAACAATTTCTTTTATTAAAGAACCATAAACTGATCAAATATGATTCATACCATGGTATTTTAGAAATAATGTAAATTTAGTTTCATGGAATTTATAACAACCTACATCATTTTATACTCAAAGTGACATATTATGTGGGGTCTATTTCATTTTGAAACCGCTTCAAAAATTTTATACCATCAATAAAAAATATTAAAAAAAAACCTCTATCTTTGGTTGCACATAATTTCTAAATTTTGAGAAATGTCGGGCCCGAGTTGCATAGATTCCTTTAAAATGATTGGTAATTTCCTAAAGTCTTGAACTTCAACCGCTTATTTCTCAAACTCAACTAGTTCATTTGTAACTAGTTGTTAGTCCTCCCCATTCATTGGTGTATCTCTTTCGAGGTCCTCATGTGGTCTTTTGTGAATGGAAACTAGGATTCCCACCCTTGTCCCCATTGCCCTTGCATTTTGTAAGGGCCTCAAGAGCTATCATTTTCTATTGCAAAGTGCATTCATTAGATTGTAGTTGAATTGGGGGTAAAACAATTATATGTGCAAATAATTATTACAACTCTCACAATTTTGGGTCATCTTCCATCCAAGGACACATTGTTGTGTGCCCATAAATGCTCCCCTCCATTGTAAAGCCCTCCATCCATGGTCTCCCTCATTCTTAGGGGCCAAGGCACTTCCATGTGAGGGGGCATGCACCAAGTTGTTGGTTGAGGCACCGGCCCATAAGTGGATGCAACTCGGGGAGGGGGGGAGGGGGGGAGGGAGGTTGTCACTCCCTTGTAGAGATATATATGAACCACATGAGACACATGGATATATTAAAGAATGCTTCGAAGAAATATGGCATACATAAGATATTATATATTACACATGTATGATGAACATTCTTGGAAATATATCCAGTATATTCGCAAATTGAATTTTCCAATGCCCTAATTTTTATAACACTTTTATAATTTTCTTTTAGAAACATCAAATATGTCCCTCTTTTTTTTATCACACATTGTTTTCTAGTGGAACATGGGTTACCCCATATGACATATAAGCTTTGTCCCAATGTGCACCATCCAAAAGCGGACGGCTTCATGGAACTAAACCGCTTATGGTAATTAGTGTCACTTTCTATCCATAGTTACACCATACTACAACTTGTTACTTATCATGACGTTTCTCATCAATCAAAGATATCTATATCCTATAATGTTTAAACATCTTTATCAACTTTTGTTGGTAAAAGATGATATCTATACCAAAAAGTCATAACATTGCGTAATTCCAAATAGTAAGTGACGCCAAATACCATACTTAACAATGTAGATAGATGACTCAGAAATGCTTCCTTCGTTGCTCTGGGTGGTTAGAACTGAGATGAAACTAGATCATCACTTACGACACGGTGATTAAAATTTAACGCTATCACCCAGTTCAATATCACCATGCTTTGTCATTCATATTGCGTGCACATTATTGATGATTTAATGATGTAGATAGATGACTCGAAAGGCTTCCTTCATTGCTCTGGGTGGTTAGAACTGAGATGAAACTAGATCACTTACGACATAGTGATTAAAATTTAGCGCTATCACCCAGTTCAATATCACCATGCTTTGTCATTCATATTGCGTGCACATTATTGATGACCTAATGGTGTAGATAGATGACTCAGAGTGGCTTCCTTTGTTGCTCTAAGTACTTAAAACTGAGATGAAACTAGGTCACTTATGACACGGTGATCAAAATTTAGCGCTATCACCCAGTTCAATATCACCATGCTTTGTCATTCATATTGTGTGCACATTATTGATGATTTAATGGTGTAGATAGATGACTTGAAAGGCTTCCTTCGTTTGCTATGGGTGGTTAGAACTGAGATGAAACTAGATCATCACTTATGACACGGTGATTGAAATTTAGCGCTATCACCCAGTTCAATATCACCATGCTCTGCCATTCATGCTTCGTGCTAATATTATTGTGAGTCGAGTTAGGTGCAGGTGGAAGGAGCCGATGAGGATAATCTGGCTATGACTCGGCGAGTGCAACGAGACCTGTGGCTCCACCAACATCCGAAAGACGACTGCAGGAGCCCCTCCCACAACTTTCTCATCGCAAAGTGGGCGGACGGCGATGTTGGGTTGGGAGCGCAGTTGAATTGGGTCGCAGGTGCGCTGGCTATGGCTGTGAGGGAGAACCGCATCCTCGTCTTGAAAGGCTTCTCTCGAGCTGACCACTCCGGATGCAAAGGTGCCGGCCACATACTTTCACCTCCTACCTTGAATTTTGATGCCTTAACCCGAAAAGTATCAACCCCAAGCCAGTGTCGGGGAAGATGTTTGGGCGATGTTGGGTTGTCGCTCAAACTTCTAGTGCTTCCAAGTCCAATTGGTTACATGTTGTGAAATTACGGTATTTTTCTTTATCAGTTTGAGGTATATTCCACAGATTCCTCGAGAACGATGCGTAACTTTCCTGAAGTCTTGAACTTCAACCGGTTATTGCTCAAACTCACTCGACCGGTTTATCTGTAACTAGCGGTCGGTTCTCCCCGTTCGGTGTCCCCAAGCTTCTGTGCGTTTTCATCTAGATCAGTTTTCAAATTGAGTTTTGCAAGCTTGCTTTGTGAAACATTCGTGAAGCAACAAAAAAAATTGGTGTTACAATGTCAAAGATGAAAGACGACTTCGATGTTGTCACCGGCGTGAATTTTGGTGTGCTTCGTTGTCGAGTTCGTCAAAGTCGAAGTGTCATCTCGTAACGGGGATTACGAGAAATAGAGGGCCTTGCTGAATATTGCCTCCGTTCGAAGGTGAACACCTTGAATGGGTGTGGACAAGCCAGCCAACACCCATCTCCCCCGAGGGAAAATCCCTAGGTTCCCACATGTTTGGTTGAAAATGTCCGGTTCATCTGGATATCCCCACTATGATTGGGTGGATCATAGGTGGTCGGCTTAACCTCGGAGTTCCCATGGAATCCAAGTTAAGGCCTTGGGTTTAGGCCACCTCAATGTCAAAGAACATATCCGTACAGTTGGATTGTCTTTTATATAAGGTCATGAGCTTCACATAAGCATTTTTGAAGCCAAAACTTAAGAAAAACTTCTTATTAAACTAGAGATAACATTAGCTTGCCTAGATATTTTGTGGATATGTTAATCTTATGATGACTTATGATGTATATTCAAATGCATAAAAGAATATGCTTATATGTATATAGTGTGAACAACTTTTATTGATGAAACTGAAAACCTATCATGTTCAGTTCATCATAGATGGCATTTTGTTTCAAGTATATTATCATGCATACATAATCATCTTGGTGAGACACATACCAATTTGAAACAAATACGATGCAATTCCTATTTCTTATGTATAATCTACTATAAATGCTTTAAAAACTTAGAAGTAATGTTTACAAAATGTCAACTTTTTATTTTATTTCACTTTTTTGCGTGAATAGAGAAAAATATTCCAACCATGTGACCATGTCTTTTTGGAGATAAACATCTTTGAAGATTGAAATTCAATAGTTTCTATCAATATAGCATTTCCATAGGGAAAGCTATTCACTGATTAAGAGGTTGGCCATGAGTTCAATGAGGAGCCATAAATATTATGATAATTTCAAAACATCAATATAAAGTAAATCTTGCACACTCCCCCCCCCCCCCCCCCCCCAAAATTCTCTTCTCAAAAAGTGTGCTTGAGGTGTAGTACCTCCAAGCTCAAGACCACAATGTGGTCTCGAATAACATTAGGGGTTAAAGCACTTTGTCATATTTTTGTTTGTGAAGTCGTGGGCCCTCTTTTGAAGAAAATTCCTCCTTTTTCAAGGCATGACATTACAGTGGGTTTAGAATGCATTGTGCCACCTAAACAACCAAAATTCCCCTTGCCTTTTAAGTAAGGTACTGAGGCCTTAAAGTAACACCTTCCTTTTGGCAACGCCTATTATTCATGTTTATGCCATCAACAAGTGAGTGCAACGGTGCCATCAAATAAGTCATTGTTAAAAATGATTAATTATATGTGGCATTAAGTACCACTTTGCCCATTCGTAGTAGCAATGTAAGAAGGACGTAAAGACGTTTTTAGAAGAGCACCAACTTTGGCCAATCACAATGGCTAATTGGGGATCTATCCCCTCAACTAGGATCCTCACCCATAATAAGGTTGATCTTGTTGTGATTGTCACCTAGCAATCCAACATCAATAGACCCCCCCCCCCTAGTGGAGAGTAGAAGTCTCTTTCCTTAAGCCAACTTTGCAAAATTCTGTAGGTTGCATATGAATTTTTATTTTTATTTTTTTGGTAAACTTTGTATATATTTGTTAGTGTATGATTTTTATTTTTTCAAAAAATTCCAAGCTATTTGAATGGCTTGAAATAATTTTTCTCCTTAAAGTGTCGCTTTAAGGCCTCAGTTCCTTAGGGGAAGGCTTTTTGGGTCAAGTGTGAACTATTGATAGCTTGTTGCTTGACTATGTTTGATATTCATGCATGTTTGATATTCATGCATGCACTAGTACAAAACATGGCTCTTTCAAACACTTGGCTTCAACACGGATTTTTTCGTATTGAAATCCATGCTCTTTTGGACCACCATTGGAGCCATTTTGTCATTTGGGCCACCACGAATTTTTTGACATCAATCTTCTAGATTATAAATCACATTCTTGTGGCCCATGGTGCCATCTTGCTATTTTGTTGGCCATGTGAAAGGTCCGTGAAATTTTTGTTATAATTTTGGCTACTTATTAGAGTTAGATTCCATTCAAGCTTACTCATAGTATCTATATCTCATGTATATTATTGACTGTACGATATGAAGAAACTTACATGCCCTCATTTTGTTTAATTTAGATATTGTTCTATAGTGATCTATTTCCCCTCCTCCAAATTGGTATATTTTTGGCTACTCATTCAAGCTTACACACTAGATTCCATGTTTATTATTGAATGTCCATGAAAGAATGTTTTATATTTGTCTAATTTTAGAGATCTTGTAGATTTGATCTAGATGTGAGTCACATTTCCAAGTAATTACTACTGTGAAAGAGAGGGAATTTCCACATATAAGTTTGTCTTTCATTTATCCGACATAGAAGCACTAAAATAGTAAATGGTCTATATTTTTACTAATTTTAGTTATATAGACACCTAATTTAGGTTTTAAAAAACCCAAATCAGTTCAGTCCAAGTCCTTTGAGATGAATCCGCCAAAATGTCCAGGGGACGAGTTTTCATGTTGGATGGTTGACAGGTACTTTACTTGCCAAATTCTTACATTACAAGGTAAAAGCAACCTTCACATATAAAGTGCTTCAAAGCCCTCTCTTTGCATATATGTGGTGTAATGAGTTGGTGGCTAAGATATCCAAGTGGGGCCATGAGGTTCAAGGTTGGAATCCCTTGGCCTAAGGTAGATGAGGCTAATTTGGTTAGCTCCCTTAATCAAACATCTATATTTGGCTCCTAATTGGTGGTACATTTGCTTTTATTTGGTGGGTGAGTAATACATGGTGATTGCCACCGCTTGATGATATTTGGGTTAGTCACCTTCACAAAAGTCAAACTACACCATTATCCTCGATAATGAGGAGTGCTATTCACCAAGCTATGACACGCTTGATATTTGTGCCCGAGGTGGGCGAATTAGGAGGCGGCAACTTGGGCAAATTAGGAAGTGGCATGTGGTTGTGAGGTGACGACCAACTTGTATTGTGGGTATTCTATAATGATAAAAACAATTTAATCTTACATGTGAGCGCTTTAAAGACATGACACAACCAATATTGGCATTAAACTTGCTTTGCATTGGCAAATGACTCATGTAGAATTTGCTAATGATGTCCACTTATACAACATTGAACGATAAAAGAGTTCTCCCCCTATAACACCACATTGGGAAGTAGAGAATCTTTGATTCTGGAGCCTAGATCAACACCTTCCTCAATTTCAACGTTTCCAAATTCTTTGGTCCTAATTCGCAATTGCTAACCTACCCAAGCTTCTAATGCTCGAAACCATCGTTTGGATGATTCCACAGAGCTAGAGGTGTCCACATTAGCCTCATCTACCTTACCCGTGTAGGTGGCTATGTACCTTAAACAACCTTGGTGGGGAGGGCCCTACCAATGTGTTGGACATGCTTTTTATGGGATAAATATGATTATTCAATTACCCTTAGAAAATCATAAACAAATTTTACTATATAAACCTTACTATACACCAAAAAATTACCATCCTAGAAAAAATAATTTGTTAGTGCTTGAATGAAATTTGGTTTGTGTCAAAAGGGGCATGACCCTTAGTACACGACCTGTACAACGCTCTTTGGACCACCTTAGAAGCCATGGACCTAAATTTGAACACGTGTCAGATGGATTATTTTTGGCTCTTTTTGTGTCAAACCAAGCGTTCAAAAGAGCCATCTTTTGTACTAGTGACGACATGGTCAAGGAACCTTGGTTCTTGAATTTTTATTTTTGAAACTAGAATACAAAGAGAGCGTCCAACTCTTATCTAACTAAAATTGGATGTGTTGTCAAATTATGGACTTATTGGTTACCTAAATATTGTGGCATGTGGATCATTGATGTGCTTTCAAAATCTCTAAATTATACAAAAGATTCGTGAATCTTTAGTGATCATTTGAATGTTATGTTATTGAAATATGTTGATACACTACTTTTCAATGCTAAATCTATACAATCAATTGATGAATGATGAAATTCTAATCAAAAGATAATTTTGATACTATCATAATCAATTTTGCATAATCCTATTGTTAGATCCTACCATGGATTTTTATTGGACAACCCTTCAATCTACCATGCACTTTAGCATGTTGTATCTACACATGACCTTGGTCCGACATTACTTAATATCAAATATCCTCATGCATGCTTACAAACATTGATGGTACAACTTGATGGTTGAGCTACAACTTGATGGTTGAGCTATGACTTAAAAATGAAAATATAATCAGAATAGTTGTTTTTGATGTCATCAAAGTTAACTCTCCATATTCTATCAAAAGTTCCTACCGTACAATTGTATCAAAGTACCCTACGATCTACTACACAATTTAGCATGCTGTAATTTTGAACTGAACCTTGATCCACTTTTCCTCAATATCAAGTATCCCTTACACATGCATGCTTCAACATGCAATCTCTCACGACGCTGCAACTTGATGGTTGAATTGTGACTGAAAAATGAACACCTCATCGACACAATTCTTCTGATGATATCATGATTAACTCTGCATAATATCCTATCAGAGGATCCTACCATGCAATTTCCTACTGGAGTACCCTACGATCTACTACACGATTTAGCATGCTGTAATTTTGAAGTGAACCTTGATCCGCTTTTAATTACTTTAAGATCAAGTATATATCCCTCACATATGCATGCATGCATGCTTCAACATGCAATGTCCCACGATGATGGTTGGACTGTGGTGACTGAAACCCAAGTGAGTGAGTGAGTGGTGACGCGGCTTGCATGCACAGGGGCCGCTCGATCGAGCTGGTCGTGCTATTTCCTGGCGGAGACGTCGGAGGAGTGCCGGAGGATGGGGCTGGAGCTGGAGGGCGAGGAAACGGCGTGGGCATGGGGGAAGGTGGCCAACAAGGACACGTTGGGTCTAACCCATTGGACCGAAGAGTGGCTCACGCCCGCCCCCAAGTACGATCACCCAGCCTTTCTCTAATTACGGATGACCCAACTCTAGTTTAGTTAAGGGCTCCCAAGTCCCAGTTCATGTGAGGTCAATCCGTGCAATCTCAGCCGTTGAGAGCGTGGAAGTTGGGACCAGTGCCCGGGGAAGTTTTTGGGCATGTATAGTCGGTCGAGATCCCAATGATTTTAAATCTAGCCGGTTACATGTTGACATCTTTCGGTTTTGCTTTTGTTCATTTGAGGTAGATTCGATAGATTCCTCTTAAATGATCGGTAATTCTCCTGAAGTCCTCGAACTTCAACCGGTTATTTCTCCAACTCAACCGGTTCATCTGTAACTAACCACCAGTTCTCCCCAAGCCCTGAATAGGACTTACCACTTCACACAGGGTCCCAAGTCCTAAGTTCCAGTTCACTTGAGGTCACGGGGAGGTCACTTCATTGTCAAGTTGACACCACATGCGGACAAAGTTTGCTACCCCTATATTACATGCCATATATAATTTTAAAATTTATGATATTTTTTCTACATATACATAATCATTGATAGTATCTTTTGTATAACTTTTTGAAATTTTTATTCATCTTTGTTTTTTTTAGTAATTGTTTTAGTTCAATTCTGTGTCACTCTAGTTAGAAACGGTATGTTTTATGAAAAAAACAAATCATCGAATTTAGTTACCACTTTTAACTATGTCATAGGTACTGTGTATATCTACTCATGAAAAAAAGTTGATAAAATTTTGACCCATTTTGGTGGTGCAACTTACCAAAAGAAAAAAATTTTTGGTCGCACATGGTGTTCAACTTGACAATGGAGTGATCTACCCGTGCTTGAGGTCGATCCGTGCAATCTCAACCGTTGAGAGCATGGAAGTTGGGACTTACCACTTCACACAGGGTCCCAAGTCTTAAGTTTTAGTTCACTTGAGGTCGATCTGTGTAATCTCAGCCATTGAGAGTATGGAAGTTGGGACTTACCACTTCACACGGGGTCTCAAGTCTTAAGTCCCAAGTATAACATGGATGCCTACATGACGACATTTTTTGGAGGTGAGACTCAGGATGTGTTGAGAGTCTTGTCGAACAAAAAACTAAACCCAAATGGTCGACATTTATCCTAAGAATTCATTCATGTAAAGTACTAAAGACCGACTTTAATAAATATAAACCACACTTTAATGGTTTTGTTGAGGTACAAAAGTTGGGGGTTTGCCTCCAAGTTAGCACTTGCTAACATGAATTCATAGCTAGGACCTATGTGAACCAACCCTCAGAGCACACACAAATTCCCGAGTATCTGATGACCACCAATTAGTGCTTTAATATATTCATGTCCTGCTATAATGCAAATGATATCACTGGGAGGTCTAGGATTGTTTTAGTTTTTTTTTTTAAATGCAAAATTCATCACTAATATCATAACACATGCCAAATAATACACTTCTCAAAAAGAGGGCAGGACGAATGAAATCGTGACAAGATTATACCATCCTCGTGGTTTGTTGAAGCTTTCAAAGACTGGCAACCTGAGGAGCTTGTGATCATTCTCTTTGATCTAGCTTTGGTCCCTCAAATGTGGAGCCATAGATTGGCACAACCAGTTCCATTGTAATAGAGGTCTTGCAGCAGGAATTGGGGAGAGCCGTGGACTCAAATGCATCCAACAACGGACATAAAAGGTGAGCTATTTGTACATCACAAGGCGGCTGACCGGCATTGGTGGCGTGCCCAAGTGAGTGCTAAGCTTCTCCAAATTTCCATCCGCAATCAAGCAATAGCAAGTCGTGTGGATGAGTTGTATTCATAACTCTAATGGGGTATATCTCTTCATATTCCGACGAAAACACCGGTTGAGTAAAAAGATAACTCTATTGTAGTTACCATATATTCGAGGTTGGGATAATGTGTGTAGGCAATAAGGTATTTGATACGATTCCCAAGTGAGTATATGTGCACATTGCTAAACCAAGCTCGACATCAAGCTTTCGGGGAGCAAGCGGCTCAAATTGTACTCGAGACCTTATCACCCACTTGGCCCAAAGAGGTTGATATTTCTTGCTAAACCCACACCAACTCCACTTCTTCTTTTTCTTTTCAATAATCTTGTGCATGACCAATGAACTGCAATGACAATATATGAGTGATGGTCACGATGAGACCGAATTGAACATTAACGTTGTGGCATCTTGTCTACAATTTGAATCATTGCTTGCTGATAGGTGAATCATTCAACTCCAGAATTGAAGGGAGGGATGGAGGAATTTGTGTGGGATGCATATAAGCCATGGACTCCTCGGCCATTACTAAGTATTCATGTTCGTTTAGGGGACAAGCGCCATGAGATGCGCTTGTATTCATTCAAAGTGTATATGCACTTGGCTCGCCGTCTCCGACGTCAATTTCCTGATGTTAAAAATGTGTGGTTGTCAACTGAAATGCAGGTGCGTCATATGACCTTTGTTCAACTCATGAGCAAATACATTGTTTTTGGTTACAATGCAACCTAAACGATTATGCTCTATCACGTTGCTTACAAAAGAAGTAGTTGTAGCTTCACTCTCATAGGTCTCACCCAGTGTTGGTCCGGCATCGTCTTTTTCTACACCATTTGGGTATCTTTAATGAGGATTTTACATCTTTTGATACAAGTAGGGTATGGGTATATGATGATATTTTGTTTTCAATATGAGCTGATCTATATATCATTCAAGAACCTTCATACACATCCAAATTTGTCCTAGTATTAATATGGTCAAGAATGGTGTTGATCCAAATAATAACTTGGGTATAAAAAGATTCTCTCTCCTTGAGATACCCATCAAATATCAATATTTGATTAGTATTACAAATTTGATATCCACGGATAAGTTCTTTGATACCATTGTCGATGTTAATTATTGGTACCAGTCATTCACCTATATACTAGACCAACATCGATCTCAACTTTTAAAAATCCAGAATGGGAATCACAACTTCAAGTGAATAGATCTTTCAAAAAAAAAAAAAGGCTAAGAAAATCGTTCCTTCTCGTGAAGTGCTCAAAGCTCACAAGGTATTTTGACAATATCGATTCTGCCACTTGCAGAGAACATACAATGTTTTTGAGTTCCCCTCACTCTCATATTCATGATATCAGACAATCCATCCTATCTAGTTCCTCATCAAAACGATTGGATTTGTGTCCCTTGATGATGTTAGTTCTCTTCCGAAGCAATCACTTTCAAATTCCATCATGATTGTTGCCAACAAGTGTTTCGGCTTTCGATTGTTCTGTAGAGGGTGATCGACGAGTCCAAGGAGTACGAAGGGTGGACATTCTATTACACGCACATCCGGAGGCAATATGGCGAAACGCGGATGCGGGACTACGAGCACAGCCTCGGCCGGGAAGCCAGCAGCACCAACGCATTTGTGAACCTCCTCATGGCCGCAAATGCCGATTTCTTCGTGGGCGCGTTGGGGTCGACATGGTGCACGGTAATTGACGGTTTGCGGAGGACCGGTGGGAAGGAGATGGCCGGCTACCTCAGCGTGAACAAGGATCGGTACTGGTAGAGTTTAAAGAGTCTCCCGCTCAGAGACCCCTGGAGAGGTCACTCTTTGTAAGTTATCAAGAAGCACGTGCAAAAAACTATCTAAGGGTAGAATCATTTTCAAAGAAGTAAAACTTACAAATCAATCGACCAACATGAAACATCCCATATCTGAAAATCTAATAGGTGTATTCCAAGAATATTCATTAAACATACAGGATGTCTCGTGAATATATGCCCATTATTTCATAGTCGTTTATATTCTTATGTGGAAGCTACTCCCTTGGGCGGAAAGGCTGGGACGAAACAACCCGTACACTCGTTCCTTGGAGGCAAGGGTTTAGGCATCCAACAAGGAACGAGTGTATGGGTTGGTTCGCCCAAATCGGGCGGAAACCCCTTTGTAATGGATGTAAGAAGCCTTGGTACATGTCGTAGTAGGCATCCAACCTATCAAGCCTCGGTAGCAATGGGGTAGGTACGGAGAGTCTCCTACAAGGGATGGTAGGATGACACTTGTCCATTAGCAGAGTCAGTAGTCAAGCCATGGCTACCGATAAGGAATCCTCGGTAGCGATGAGGCATCATCCAATAAGGAATAGTCATGTTAACAAACTCGCTAAGCTTGACCACAACAAACGCAGTTCAATAAATTAGAGAAGTCGCTACACTAAATATACCAATTAGTGAGGGTTGTACTAATTCTAGTCACATGCACAATCTAGCCAAATCTCAAAGTTACCGAGGGCTAAACTTGCTACTAAGTGACGCTAAATTCATGACTACGGTAAATTCTATGCTCATTTATCATAGATTTCAAGAAAATTAATGCATGCTTATGATTAGTGTGCGCCACATGCTTGTCAATATAATAATGCCAAGTGCCAATACATTTAGTGATTAGTGTCAAGTGTCAAGTGTCAAGATGAACAATGCTTCCTAGTCTTAGACCTAAGATCTTTTGGTGGCATTAATTCATAGCGTAAAGAAATTTAGTATCACCTTCACTAATTTCCCACCATCAGTAATTGGTATATTTAGTGTAGTGAAATCGTTTGAGCAAATTCTGCTACTACAATCTTGAGCAATGGTGAGTGCCAATGAGAAGACTTTACGTGCTCTGACCTGAGATCATAAAAGCTCACCTAATCTGCAATTTTGGTACCAAAGTTGTTCGATTACAGATTTGTACGCAAATGCATGACTCTTTTGAAATTCACTTCTCTCTGTAAGGATTGAGGCACAACATTCTTAAGCCTTGTGAACTTCTTCCAGCAACAACGGCGCTTCTATGTGCAATGAATCAGTTATGACCACGTGCACTTTGCAAGACATTGCAAGAGAACATTATAAGCCTTAATGTGGGAATGTGTGGCTTTACATCTTAATACATAGAAGCGCCGTTGTTGAAATTATGTATTACCTACAACACGGACACGACACAATTGATAGCATCATCGGCTGGAATGCTCTGTATACATTAATCATTTCTTTTGTATAGAGTTCCAATTCATCACGATCCTAAGCCGTAAACCGCAAACTCACATCATGTCCTAAACTTTAAACCCTGAAATCACATGTGCATGAGGATCCTTCAGACTATGGCTTGATAGCATGTTCCTGAATGACAACAACTTTTGTAGCAAAACTGGTCCTTCTTGCATCTCCTCGTGTATTTCGTCTCCTTGTGTGCACGAACATAATTTGAGAATATAAAGAAGCTAAATAGAGAATTACTAAATACAGAGAATTGACCCAGGGATGTACTAGACGTAGCTCCTCTAGTCCAATTACGGATATCTCAATCTACAATGATTAACCTTCAGTATCATCTAGCACTTACTTCCTGAACCACAACCAAGCAGCACTGCACCAAGCAAGATGTGAGTAGGGAACAAAACTCGGTGAAACAAGTGCCGGCAAGCAGCTAACTAAAATGGGAACCAACTCGGGTGGCTCACTGGTTGGGCTTGGTTGGAGTAACAAGTTCACATGATAGGACATGTGCAATGTGGAGGGGAGTTTCTAGTCGCTAGATTCAGCATTGAATCTGGTGCTAGGAGGGTTTTGAGAGCATTATGCAAACGCAAACTTCAAGTTCTTTTTTTATTGATTTTAGTCTCACATCTAGCAAGGGTTGAGTAATGTTATGCCACAATTGTTTGGTCGCATTGCCGGATGCAGCTCATTGATAACTCGCCATTTTCAGTCATCTCTAGATTGCATTAATTTTTGAACCGCCGTAACCATTTTCAAGGGGCGACACTGATCATTTGATTTGGTGTGGCATTAAAAGTTTACATGAGCAACAAGTTCACATCATAGGTGTCATGTTGAGGGGAGCTTGTAGTGACTAGATTCAGCGTTGATTATGGTGCTAGGAGGACCTCGAGAGCATTATGTAAGCACAACCTATTCATGGCCCCACATAACACCTAGCAAGGGTTGAGTAATGTGTTGGGAATAAACAATTTGGTCACGTTGTTGTTGGATGCGGGTCACTAATGACGACTTGCCATTTTCAATCACCTCCAAATTGCACTGATTTGTCGAACCGCATACCAGCCATTTCCAAGCGGCTACACTAATCCTTTGATTTAGTGTGGTGCATTAAAAAGTTCACATGAGCAGCAAGTTCACATGATAGGTGCCATGTTGAGGGGAAAGAGCTTGTAAATCACAAGATTCAACGCTAGTTATGATGCAAGGAGGATCTTGAGCGCATTATACAAGCACAAACTCCAAATTATTCATGGTCCCACATAACATCCACTAGCAAAGGCTGAATAACAACGTTATGGCAAAAATGTTTTGATTGCGATATCGTTCACTGATGACGACTCGCCATTTTCCTCGCTCAGGTGCCACACAAGCATGGCAATAGTCCCACGGAACCACCAAATCCTTATCAATGCATCCAAGTTATTCTTGACCCTGCAGATCACCTAGTAGCATGGGCTGAATTAATGATGTTATCGCCAAAATGTTTTGATCACGATATTGCTGGACGCGGCGGGTCACTGATGACAACTCGCCGTTTTCCTCGCTCAGGTGCCACATAAGTATGGCATTCGGTCAAATACTTTTCCCACGGCACCACCAACTCCTTATGAACGCAAGGAGGTTTGGCCGCAAACCAGGGAACGCTGTTGACAGGGATCCGCCAATCCGTGTCCCATGAATCCTTGTCAACGTCGTACACCGCCCCTTGCAGGAACCCGTCGCACCTTTTAATGATGATCCGACCCTCGTGTGAGACCGCGAAGATCGTGTCAAAGGATTTGAATTGGAAGAGGCAGTGGAGGAGATTCTTGGGCATCTTGGTCACTCTCCTCCACGTCTTTTAGAGATATGTGGGTGTTATTTGGTTAGTTTTTCATGTTCTCCACCTTCTACCGATTAGATTCACACAACGAAACTTGTGTTGCACTAGCAAGTCTATAATGATGAAGCGTCAGTAAGAATCATACTGCCCTGATTTAATTATGGTTATTGGCAGTACATGTTTGCTGATTCCTTGACTACAGAGCTAAACAAATTTTGAAGACGCAATCGAATCTGTTTTAAACAGGTTTCTTTTTGGTCACTACAAGCATATGAGTCCTAGACAATTGACCTACAGGAAATGAGTCCTATGTAACTAAAAAATTTGCAAATCTAAGTATAGTGGTAGATTGCATTGTTCTTTCATCAATGTGGGACAATTGCGTAGGACTTGTAGTGTTTATTTTTTGGATCTTCACCTAATTACACACCAATCAAATATAAGTGTCTGATTAAGAAAAGTAACTGAAAAATACCCGCATACCTTAGTGGCCGGGTCGTGTTCCAGAATCTCCATGGACTTCCATACGTGCTCCAAGAAATTGTAGACACCTGACTACAAATAAATAGCGAGTTCTTCAGCTGGGTGAGGGTTGGATCGGTCCGATGAAACCAATATTCTGGATGATTCGCAATGAAAAAATTGCTTGCGGTGGTAAGGTACCTGGGCCTTCTGTTGGCCACTCTTCTTATTTGGACACTTTCAATTGAATAGTGCAATGGTAAGGCTTGTTGTAGTTGAGAAGGACAACATAAAGACATTCACTGATATAAATATATCTATTCAGCTCAGACCGGATCGTCAAAAGGAACCAATATTTTGGACGATTCAAATGAAAAAACCGTTCCGGTTCTGAGATATGTGGACCTAATGTGGTCATTCTTCTTGATTGAATACCTATATTTGAGTGGTGTAAGCTTATAGAGACACCAATCAGACACTTGTTATGATGAAAGTGGAGTATATGCTCAGAATCTAGGCCCCATTCTAGGTCAACAGTAAACACAATCGGGAGGGCCTTTAAATTCACTTAAAGGTAATGAGAATCTTCACTTTGACCTCTTATAACAATTGCAATTCAAATCCGATGCTGAAACTTTAGATGGTAATCTTCTTGATTGGCGCTGGCTAACTAACTGGATGAGACAATTCCTAAGCTGATCCAATGATCAGAAATGTTTGTGGTGTTGGAAGGACCGCATACCTTGACAAGATGAAAGATTTTCTACTAAATTAGTAGAGTTTGTTAACAGTTCTCCTGTGCAGAAAGGAATAATTGAAGTGTGGGTAGCTTCTGCATGCATGTCTCATATTTCTGTACAGAACCTAACGCCTAATTCCTTCAGTCAAGTGCTTGGAGATCAGTGCGATGGAAATTACTCAGTTCCAATTCGTGACCTGCTTCATCAGATAGTCCTTTTGGGCCATAAGGTATGTGGGGTTTATTTGGTTCAATTTTCATGTTCTCCACCTTCCCCCCATTGGATTTACCCAACAAAACTTGCGTTGCAATAGCAAATCCACAATGAAGGATCAGAAATAACCATATTGAAAATCGGACCTTCTCTAATTTAATTTATGCATGTTTGCTGATTTCTTAACTGAATACATAGGTCCTCCCAATTCTGCACCTATTGAGTGTGGAATAGTTGATAAAATTTACAGATATAGTCCAACCTCTTTTAAACCTGTGTCTTCATGGTGTTTGTTCTTTGATCCTCACCTAAATACACACCAATCAAATATAGGTGTCTGATTGGGAAAAGTAACCAAATCACACCCGCATACCTTATATTGAGCTTCGCACTGGTCATTGTTTAAGTTACTATTTCTATACTCGAAGATTTTCAAGATTTTCAAGATTTTCAAGATGTCAAGCTTCAAGATTTTTTTCAAACGATTGTAAGTTATGCATGTGTGATAATTATTTTTTTACTTTTTGTTGGAAAAAATAAAGTGTGTTTCAAACAACAACAATTGCACCTGTTAAGGCAAACAGTCGGTGGTCATGCCACTTTGGCCAGCGGGGACTCGTCTGCTCATAAAGCGGCCAGATTGAGCTGAACAGGGCATGGCTCGGGCACAAGCAAACACACCTCGAGTTATGCTGCAATGGGTACATCTCGGCTGTGAAGCTGTGCACCATCTTCGAGGAGATTCAAACCCAATTTCCTTCATGTGTGTTGCTTAATTATTTCAGCCTATAACTTACTCTGCATCTAGGCATGCCCGGCTTCAGATTGCATACAGATTTCAGAGTGTATCTGAAGATGAAGATATTAACACCGCTATTATTGTGGCACCAACAGCAGATACAACTATTGACTTCATTTTAAAAAATTGGTTCGCATCCAACCAAGACATTGACAAGCTTGCTCCAAGTTTTGCTTAATTTTCCAGCCTACTTGGTATATCTAGGAATGCCCCGCTTCAGATTGCATACAGACTTCGGAGCTTTGAACCGGGAGATCCGACTGCTAGTTACAGATGAGCCGATTGAGTTTGAGAATTGGCCAGTTCAAGAATTTAGGCAATTTTCCGATCAATTTAGAGGAATATGTGGAATGCACCTTAAAATATCAAAGAAAAACCGAATGAAATCAACATGACATAACTGGTTGGACTTTGAAACAACTTCGATCTTGACCCATTTTGCCCACATTCTCCCCGTTCACTGCTTCAGAGTTTATCCGAAGATGAAGAAACACGACAAATAATGTGGCAGGAACAACAGAGACATAAATTAACCTGATATCCTTTTGCTATTCTCATTTGACCAAGACGTTGACAAACTCGCTCCAAAGCAGAAATTTAAGGCAACGGGTTACGGAACCCTCTGGTGGCCTGCAAACTTCTAATTATCTACACACTATAAGTTCACTTCTCAAATTCTCACCTGCAACGCAGTTGAACAATTTGTGTTTGAGAGAATTAGGACCCTTTCTGAGACACGGTCGAGCTAAAACAAATTTAACCTTGTTTAAGTACCTCAGACTTTGTTTTGGTACAAAAGCACAATCGATGATGGGTCAATTTGAAAGGTCAAAACGAAAGTGCAACGTTTGTTCACCTGTGGGTTAAGTTGTAAGTAAATGGGGAAAGGAAAATTGGCAAACTGGTCTTAGATTGACACGTAGAAGTGATGAAAAGGTTTGTCAACGGCAGATTTCAAAGGGCGAGGAGGCAAATCCACAGCGCCAGATTCAAAAGGGCGCAGACTTGTATGCAAAATAGGCTACTCTTGGGCTCCAAAACTTCCCTTTTCTAGGATTGATTTTGTGCCTGAATCACCGTTTACCCACAGCAAATTGCATATAATCATGGTAGGCATCTGTAATACCCCAGAAAGTTTCCGCAAAATATTCCACTACCAAAATCGAAGTTAACAATATCTGAGAAAATCCTGTTCAGATGATTCAAGTAATGGTGACAGCTTTGTAGTAATTGGGCCATTACTGCATGTTCAATTTTGATCATGCAGTACTGGCCCGAGGATACAGTTTCGCCACAATCAAATTTCATTCTCACCTAATTTTTCAAACCGCAGACCCATTTCAATGCAGCTGCTTGTGTCAGCTAAATTTTGGTCAAGCGTTCAAGGGAATTTAATTAGGGTTTAGGGTTTAGGGTTTAGGGATGTCAAGAAGTGTGGTGTTTCAGCCATCCATGCAGCGAGAAGGGTCTCAAAGATCTACACAAGTAACATCTGAAGACTGTGTTAAAGTCTGAACCTATGACAGCTTCTGTACCCTTGAGTAAGAATTGTCAATGGAGTCCGAAGACTCCATTGACCAATGGGTCCCACTTGATCTTTCAGGATTTTCATGGTGGCCTCCACCAAATTCGTCTCATGGATGCTGACAAGTTGGCTCACTGTTTTTCTTCTGTCTTGAGTGACTGTCAAGCGAAAGGAGGAGAGAAAGGTAACTTAAGATTAGTACTCAGGCGGTGCAGATCGTAAAAACCCACATCAGTTGAAGTTCCTTAAAGATTGAGGAAGACTAACTTACTTAATTAAGTACTACTAGACCGTCAGCTTGATATTTTTGAGTAGCGGACCACATTCAAGGGCGGCGACACATTTAGGTCCACCCAGTTCCACATGAACAAGAATTAGGTCTAGCAAGTACTTCCTAACTTAACTTCGCAGTGTATAAATTCGGTAGTCGACAGTTACAGCTTCTGTTCGAATTCAGTGTCTTCTTTCTTCATAATATCTCATTTTCGTCTTTAAGACACAATAGTCATTTGATCAGATTGCTTAGCATCGGAGAAATCTGTGTCCTGCACATATCTTTATTGCAGAATAATTACATTAGGCTCCAATTTCACGGATGCATAAATTTTAGGCGCTTATTGAAAGACTTGGGAAGTGGTTGAGCTTCAGATTCACAGACAAAAACAATCGTAGTGGGCAATTGAGGAGCTTCGACCTCGTATGCAATTCTCTTGGAGTGGTTGAAGGGTTTCGGGTTTAGGTTTAAGGTTAATGTTTCCAGGCTACCAAGTTTTGTGCACACAATTCCTTGAAAAAGTGACTGGGAACTTCTCAGTTTTGGAGAGCTGAAAATTGAACATCCTATTTGAAGCTCGTGGGATCGACGTATTTTTGAGAATGGAAAATTACATGAAATATGGCGGAGGGTTAAGCGAACCTGGTGCAGATGCGGCGATAGAGTGCATGGAGAAGGTGGAGGCCATGGTGAGCACATCGATTCTACACCAGGAAGATGTGTGGAACATGATCATGGCGCTCTTCCCCGACGACGTTCTTCCCTTCAGTAATCGTAAAAGTGGGGTTGATGAGAATCTCTGCCAAGTTTCGACACCGGTCCATGTTTTGAAGGCCATCAAGGAGAGGCTGGAGAGCTCCATGGATTGGAGCCGTCTTGCTCAATGTCGATTGAAGGGCATTCTTCCCGACAATTCCTAGGGACGACTTCGACTGCCTCAACATAAGGTTAAAAAAATCTCGCCATCAATCTTAGATTTGCTGATAGATGCCAAATCGGTCACATGTGAATGTATCCTGCACCAGCAACTACATAGTGTACCGATAGCCCAGGTCAAGATTTAGACCAGAGAGACAATTCAGCCCTTTGTCTCACTATCTATAACATAATTAGGGTTCTGATATGTGGAGATCAAAACCTCGTGTAGTTTTTTGTGAGACTCCCTCGTCATCAGGTCAACAAAATGTCACCATCAATCTTAAATTTGCTGATGGATGCCGAATGGGTCAAATGTGAATGCATCCTGCACCAGGAATTAAACTGTACACCGATAGCCCAGGTCTAGAGGCAGTCTAGCCTTCTTTCCAATAACATATGAGGGTTCTGGCACGGAGAGATCAGAAACTCATGTAGCTTATTTTTCTGACTTTTTACGATGTACTATATAATTTCCCCAATACTTATAAGTGTAGCTCCTAATCACAACATTCTTGCAACTGAAGTTTCATGACACCTGCTTAACCCCAGCTGCATTCAGGCCTTGCTCAAGTAACAAACCAATCTGACAAAGTATGATTTGAACTTCGATGCTCTAGTCAAGTGGTCGTCAGATTGTAGCTTTAGGTTGCAGTATCTCTGTGCGAAGTGGTCTACAAATTCACAAAATTCAGGACAATTCAAAAAAAATGGAGATTCTTGGGTACATATGTGCTCTTGCATGAGTGATGCTGAAACCTCTTAACATGCCGAAGCAGGATTAGGGCCGAAGAATCTTTAATGCGTCTCATGTATCAAAAGCCAAAGCTGGAATTTAGTGGTGCAAATCCTCTAGCCATTATGTGGTCCCTGAATTTGCAGAACCCAATACAATACATTTTCAAGGGCATTCATGGTGCTGTGAACCTCTTTTATTTTTATTTTTAAATGCTCATACTAGGCGAAAGTATGATTTGAATTGAAAATCACTGATGGTCCAGAAGAGTTCTACAGTTTATCCTTGTTGTCCTCCGTTGACACAGATCACACGTCAAACTTCATCAGCTAAGTTGTTATTGACTTTCTCTTCCTTCTGAATGAGCAGTATTAGTTTCCAGGATTTGTGTGTTTTTAAATGTACATGTCTACGGATTGCATGCACAGGTAGTTGGTGCTCGAGCTCCAACTTTCAGCATTGAGCTGCACACCTTTGAGACATTGCCAATTCAAATGAGCTAGATTTTGCAACAAATTTCAATATGGGTCAAAGAGTTTGTCAACTTTATTAAACTCACACAAGATAGCAGATACAGGCCATCATATTATCATACCTGCAGCTCATGGCCTCTTTGACATCACTGGGATGTTTATCTCAATTGTCAAAAGGGAGTGAAATTACTGATATGTTCTTGCAGTTTACGTCACACACAAGCCATCAAAATATAGGTGCAGTCACTTCAGACAACTAACTCTACTTCATCTGCATTGACAGCTTATTTATCACTTGGGTATCAGAGTTACATCCTGGTATCCCCAAATAGCTTGACAAATACATTATTGTCATCATCATGATATGCCCATATACCCACCATGCTAGTCCCCAAAGATCCATCGTCTTCAAACTCCTATATTATTAAGGCTTGGTTCTTTACACGTTTCTCCAATCATTACTGTTGTGGAGGATAAGAGATAGTAGAGTGGCCAAGTTGCATTCTTTGCCACTAATGACGCCTTATAGCAATATCAGAGTGGCAAGAATGAAGCACATTAATGCAAAACAGATGACCTCAGAAGGAAAGTGCATTTTGGTTGGATACTAAAATTCTTTATCAACACTACCCTTCTTCAACATAGAGCTGCAGTTTGAATTATTGTTCAAACCCTGTAAAGTGGAGGATGATAACTTCATAAGTTTGACAAAAGTTCAATACATCCTAATTAGACAAACTTACTTAACACTGTCCATTAGAAAGCGATTAGGATGACATATACCCTGAGCATGCAGTTAAGAAGAAACTATGAAAAACAAGACCTGACCAAATAAATTTAATCCGGCCTCCACATGTAGGTATATTACAAGCCCCACTGCCAACTGGCAAAGGAGAATAGTTCTGTAAAGTATAACATTGTACAAATCGGGTCTAAATGCAGTATTTTATGATAAGCTTCAGAAAACTGCTCTTCAGCATGAGGTGCTCAAAAAATCATATAAGTGAGCTCAAATTGTGTAGTGCGCACAAATCTTCTCAAAATCTACATGTTCTCAACCTGATTCACCAGGTTACTGAGGAGCTGATCACACCGGCCACTTCTGGCACCATCCGTTGGCATCTCTGGCTGTAATAGTGTGAAAAGTGGTGAGCCAACATCTATTTCTCAACATAATCCCCAGCAATTTCACGGCTAGAACCGGACAGAAATTTTGGTGTGATCGGAGCCTGAGCTGATACAAGCATCCGTATTACAAGGGTGATGCACTAGACCTTTGAACTCCACGTCATTGCTCCGGGTGGACAGACTGTGCAGGTGGTGGAGTCAACGCAGTCTGCTGCTCAGAAGAATGTCGAGTGTCATTTATCCTCACAGGCGTAGTGGGTTGTATTGATGAAGCTGGCACAGGGTTTAGTAAGACGGACTGATGTGCACTTTCATGCCCTGGAGATTCTGCCCTTGCCTGGGACCTGGCATAGAACTTATCATCAATGACATCAAAAGCCTCAGCAGTCCGGACCTCTTGACACAGAGAGCAACAGCTGCAGAAGAGCCATTGTGTGCAGTCAGTCATGTTAGGCTGCCCACAGCACCACGTCTTACTGGGTAGATTGTATCTCTGTCTCATTCGAATCCGCCAGAACCCTCCATACAGTAATCCAAAAATACAAAGTACAATACCTCCTCTGCCCAAGCTCTCACGTACGATTCTGACAGATATCCCACACAAAAATTGTCAGAGAACATGTCTTGGATGAAACATGAGCTGCAAAGAAAAACTTTTGTACTTGATCTTTGCACAGTGCTACCATGAGACCAAAAAATGTGTTTTATTTGTACTCTGGGAATTTAGGAATGTAGTGAATACAAGAATGACATGTTCACAAGTTATTCAAACACAGTGCAATCATGTAACAAAGTCTGAAATATTGTCTTGGTAGGGTATTAGGCAAATGAAACAATCACAAGAATCTGGAAGCCCTGAAAGGGAAACTTACTTATTATTGACGTTGATTGCTGCAATGTCGAACACAAGAAAAGGGGCAAAGCACATAAGTAAGAACGTCATGATGTGTACATAGCGATTGCCGAATCCAAGCCTGTCCAGATTGTATCCCAAAACACAGCAGAAACAACCTACAGTGACCATCGAAATCTTGGGAGATTCACAACAATCAAACAAGCCTCCTTGCCATTCAGGATCATCCACCACTTTGCCCTCCCTGGAAGCAAAGGTCGTTCTTCTCTCCAAAAGTCGATATTTCCTTGGCAAGTGAAACAATGTTGGGGGCCCCTTGAGCTCCCCTTGTTCAGCCTTCTCAGAGGCTTCTTCCGCATTTTCATCTTCATCATCTTCTGGCACAAAGTCCCTTCCTAATGGACTAAGACTATTGTATATCCCAGCTGCGCACCCTGCACCTATTGCAAATGCCAAACAAATACCAACACCAATAGCCGGTCGGTTTTCTCTCTTGTATCCCCAATTCAACCCACAAAGTGCGTATTGGGAGAAGCAGTTCAAGTGGAGGAGGAGAACCACAACAAGTATGTGAGACCATTCGTGGGGTTTCCGCATTGCTTTCTTACAATAGACTGCGCGAAGCTTCAGGATGTCATCCGGGCGCCACCTTATTAACCATATGAGATGCAAAATCCGTGTCGGGTGAAGGTACAGCACTAGCAATGTGAAGAGCCCGTTGATGGTCTGGTTAGAGACTTCAAACCACAAGTCACGGTCAGACTTCTTGGGTAGAACTGCATTGAGCATACCCACCATAACCATGAAGAGAATAGCTCCAGACACACCCACTGCTATGCCCCACACCAGAATAGCCAAGTTCTTCGGGTTACGCAGCCATTCCAAGGCCATCTTTTTCAGAGTTTCCCATTGCACTTCTCCTATATACGGCAAAGTGATACTTTTGGACATCCGAGGTTGTCTGGGGGAAGGTGTCAACCTCGAAACCTCCTCTCTTGATTCTTGGAACCTTGCCAAGGTAGTTGATGGAGTGAGGATTGAATTCAATGGTTTGGCAAACTTAGGGCTAACCGCCAAGCCCAATGGGGGCTTATTCCCCACGCCAACATTCACTGTTTTACTTTGGTTTCTCCCTCTGGAAGGTGAATCCTCTGATTCACTCTCAACAATCCCACCCACAGGATTCCCTTTCTCCTTGCGGCTCTGTAGGAGATGCTTGAAGGACAGGGAATGCAAGGAGGAGTCATTGGGGTTCTCACTATCTAAAGGTGCCAGCTCAACCTCTTTGTTGTCAATGGCAGACGGACTGTCAGGGAGGTTCTCCATCTTCTCCGTATTATTTGTTGAAAGACTGCCCATGGTATACAGTACCAAGACGACTCATGCCACGATCATGACACAAATGTGCAAGAGATTAAGAAAGTTGGGAGCAAAGACAGGATTTCTAAAAGGACAATGGAGGGCAAGAAATTGAGTGCAGTGTACACCCAATCCTCATTTTGA
This sequence comes from Polytrichum commune, assembly GCA_950295325.1. Taxonomy (NCBI): domain Eukaryota; kingdom Viridiplantae; phylum Streptophyta; class Polytrichopsida; order Polytrichales; family Polytrichaceae; genus Polytrichum; species Polytrichum commune. Next base: position 578,964 of record OX485809.1, read on the forward strand.
CCCTGAAGCACTTGAACTGCAGCGATATCCTTGATTGCAGCAATTGAAAGGGCGCCCCAATCGCTACGTCCAGTTTGCCAGTCCCACAGTTATCACATAGAGGGTAAAGGTGATCACTATATCTCCAAGCCTTACTATCTATTGTCACTCTGGCAATTCTTTGCCTTTTTCTGGAATCGTCTGCACACAATCACAACCGTCACAGTTTGAAAACAAAAAAAATCCACTTGACTCAAATCAAACAGGCACCCAGTATGGCAACTTAAAAAATTCCAAATCCCTCATCTACCGAACATGTCCAATGAGCACATTCTCACACTAAGGTAACATGATACACAACACAGAACTGGTTTCCAAAACCAACACACACCAGATCAGGTTTGAAAATGTTGTGGACGATTGAGGCGCCGCCGAGCATGGAAGAAAGTGCCACAACATATGACAGCACCATGGAGGGGCTCTTGATCGGCAGCTTCGAAGCCTTGCTGGTCACCATGGCCGACACTTAGCCTATATGCTCCCCTCCACAAGATTGAACAAACAAATATCATGTGCAGCAGGAGCACAAGAAGATTACCCTGGTAGATTCGTTGAGCTCCGCTTCCATATTAACTGCAGGGACAAGGCTTTGAGGTTATCAAAAGGTGCTGGGAAACCAATCTACCAAAACTCAAACAACAAGCCTCACACAAGAATACCTCCAGGTCATGAAGGAATTCCATACCTATTAGAAAAGATATCTATCTAAATAAGTGTGGACAGCATGACTTTATGAACTGCAATTTGCATTCCAATACTAAAATTTGATTCCAAGCCTCCAAAGAGAGTACACATTATCCAATCACTGTGATAACCATATCACAATCAAGTCATAATATATCCAAAAAATCCAAGAAAAACAGATGGCACAAGCTGTCCGTATGGCCTACCTATGGCCTACCTATGATATTTCTTAACAAGAAGAACACATGAAAAAATATTTGTCTTGATATCCTTAGTTATGCTAAAACAGGAATGTTACCGTGTAACACTCAAAGCAAACATAATTTGAAGTAAAATATTCTAGATATCGGGAACCCAGCTAACAAATGCAATAGGCTGCGCCAAACACTGCAACGTGCATCACAGACCAACACCACATGAAGGCTCATATCAAGGCAGTCAAGCATATGATCTCTTACTTCATCGATTTAAACCCTCAGTAGCGAAGATACTTTTGTAATCATCGCCTTCCAAGTTAGAGCCCAATCCACAAGCCTGTTACTCTTGTCAAGGTATCTGAGAAAGGTTTGGAAGCTGCGTATGCTCTCAAGCCTGCAAAGACGAGAGCATTACACGGCCACTGCGAATGTATTGAGAACTAAACCTATCGATTTTTCAATGCAGACTATGGCAATACATTCTATTTCATCATCTTCTGCTGTGTTCACCTGGATCCGCGGGTTAACTATCCTTAATGAACCAGAATAACATCCCAGGATTCCCATATAAACTCTGAAGAGAGTGACTAGAGCTCGTTTCCTTCTTGTCATTGCGACCATATACATACCCCATTGTCTCCCAGCTCCCATACCAGTGTAAGCTCGAACTTTTCCACTTTCCCATTCACGGAAGTCAGAACACCGGTGCTCAAAATCATCACAGCTCGCAACATAACATAATGCTTCAAGGCCTAATACTAATGTTTACCACATGCAACGTCTATCGAGACGCCCACTCGCCCTCACCTCTAGCACATCCACCATTTAATCACCTGCGTGTACAGACCAGAGTGTATATTGCCAATCACATCATTCGAAATCGTACATGGGCGGTACCAAGGACTCGACTCTCTCGAGCTCGTCTCGTGTCATATCGCAAGTTTCTGAATAACAATGTCCTCTGTTCCATTCACACATGCATGTAAACCCTACACACCACTACAGGACGTCCCCTCGCACCCACATGCAACAAAGAGACATTCAAGATCTGCTACGGGAACCGCAACCTACCTACACTCCAATCCCACACACAACACAACACACAACACATAAAGCTACTCCACAAGTGAGGAAGAGAGCAATACCTCTGCGGAGAGAATGACGCGCTACTCACAGCAGAGAGAGAGTGACCGACACCGATGTCGCAGGAGGAAGAAAGGAATGCGCCAAAACCACGCCCTAATCTTGATCATAAACTCCAGAGTATACTCAACTCCACATTTGTCGAGTTTCGGAAGCTCGTACCAATACTGCCAGCTGAGATTGCGTGCACAAACAAACAAACAACCTCGCTTGTCTGTCTGTCTCTCTCTCTCTCTCTCTCATCAACTTGTGCGAAGAGTAAAGAAGAGTATAATGTGTGCGCGCAATGTGAGTATGATGGAACCCAGAATCTCGGTAATGTCGCGAGAGAAGTTTATTGCAAATAGAACGGATTCCCGACCTGCTCTGTATGAAAACGCGGAGAAGGTGTCGCCGATTGGCTCCAGGACATGAACGTACTACAGACCCGTAAGCTTAGGACCTTAGGTACTGCAGAGGGCGCTCTATTTCATCTCCGCTGGTAGTGCCGGACTGTAGTTTCCACGTCGGATATCACAGGTTCTTGGCCACTGTCCGACTGACACGTGATAGATCTGACGAGAACTGCCTGTTGCTTAGCAGAACTCCGGAGTCCAGAGGGAGTGAAGGTGTGCTGATTGATGCCCCCGGGACATGAAATAATAATACAAGGTAGACAGGGCCTTGTATTCCGACGAGGAAATAATTAGTTTCCCCCTCATGTTGACACGTGTCATGTATACATTGGTTGATGAGACCCACCCCCACTTCCAATGTGGACATCGCGTTCCGGCACCACAGTAGAATCTTCTATTTAGTGTCACCAATTCTATTATTGTACACCGCCGCCTGTGTAAGTGTCGCCGACACTTATTGAAAACCTACCATTATGTATCATTCCTTGTGGAAAAAAATTTGGGCATTATCGATTCCTAATGTTGTAATTATTTCACTTATCAAGTGACGTTTCATCCAGATTTCAATTGTCCATGACAACATTTCATTCCAAAAATGTGAGGATGCATAATGTACCAACCTAACATTATTCAACATTGTTATATATTTTCTACATGCCTCACAAACTTCCCATATAATTCTTGCATCTTAACTTAAGATCCGTATCTTCACGCTCCCTCAATATGAATGTCAGGGGTGTAGGTTGGGTTAAGCCACACGCTACGTCCAGGGCTTTTAATCGATGCCATCAACATTCAACTTAATGGACATCCTCGGCCTACGTTCCGCCCATGTTTAACTCAAATTCGAAAAGCAAACAACAACAACTAACTGAAGAATGTTATGAATTTTTTTTGTTTTCACAAGTGACATTTGGATGAACTAAAAGCAAAACGGGATGACAACAGTGCCTCCGGGAAGTTTTTGGGCGTATATAGTCGTTCAAGATCCCAATGATTCTAAATCTAGCTGGTTATATGTCGACATCTTCCGGTTTTGCTTTCATTCATTTAAGGTATATTCCTTAGATTCCTCTAAAACGATCGCTAATTCTCCTTAAGCCTCCAACTTCAACTGGTTATTCCTCAAACTCAACCGGTTCATCTGTAACTAACCGCCGGTTCTCCCCGAGCCCTGGATGGCAATACTTGCAAACTCACTAACTCATAAGGAAGTGTCATTGGGAAAAAAATTACCACAATGACATAAGTTTCCTATATGACGCTAATGTCCCCCCCCCCCCCCCCCAAACCTGATTTTAGCCAAGTCTAAAAGTTGGTTCTAAAAACATGGCCTTCACACCATCGACATTATCTAGTGTTGAGCCCAGTTGGCAAATGAGATGTGGCATGGTTTAGAAGTGGAGGTTTTAAGCCTCCAGCACTGACCCTCCCATCGGTACGTAGACATGAGGCAAGAACGTAGGACCTTTAAAAGTGTCGCCTCCTGTCCTTGTCATTGGTTGCTTGTAGACTTAGCTATGAGGGCACGAGGAGCTCCATTAACAAAAACCGATGGTAAGATAGATGAGTAGTGAGGCATTTGGGGATGGGACAAAAACTATCCAACGTTTCATTGCTTGGTAGATGAAATAATGAACATGGGTGAAAGCTACTGAATGAAAACCTACTCGAAAAATCTCCGGAGCAAGTTCTTGTAGGTGCATTGGGAGAACCGGATGCCTCCGCTATAACCGAGGGAGCTTTACCTGGGGTTTAGGAAATACTTTGGTTATTTGGTAAAGTCAAGTGGGGAGGGGGCATAACTATAACACCATATTTAGTGTAGACGCCACTAAAATACACTAGTGTGGCACACAATAGTGAGGATGGGGCTCAGGGCTGATTTTTCACAAAGTTTTTGCCCGTCCACATCCAAAAACCTTGAATTGAAAGGCAAAAAAAATTGCAACCCGTCCCAAAACTGGTAATTTCTAAACCAACCCATCCATGGAAAGGTTAAAGAAAAAACAACCCATCCCTAAACCGGTTTAAAAATGAAAATACCCGTCCCACAAGAGGTATAAATAAGTCTCTTACAATGTTGGTAAAAAATTAGGAGAAAAAAAACAATGAAACATTGAAACTGAAAGATGTCGACATGTGATTGGTTGCACTTGGAAACAATAGGATCTTCACAAATTATGCCTTCAATGTGTCGTCAGTTATTTGTATTTTGTTGTCGATTCTCATCTTTCCAGTCCACCCCATTCTAAATTTTGTGGTTGATGAATTAATGTATGCAGGTGAATCAAGCATTTCAAGATGGATATGTTGATTGGGTATTAGTGGGTTGATTGCATTATGCTTATATTCACATGTCATATATGACATAATGTAACTGATATTTGTACCATTTTTTGGGGGGGAGAATTTATCAAACAAAATTCTTATTTTTAGAACCCGTCCAAAGTGAATTTGACACGTCCAAAAACTGGTTCATTTTCTACGAACCCGTCCACTAGAAATGTTTTTTTTATGAACATGTCCCTGAACATGTTAGGGACCTAGTGAAAAATCACCAGGGGGGAGGGGGCATAACTAAACACCATATTTAGTGTAGACTCCACTAAAATACACTAGTGTGGCGTACTGTAGTGAGGATGGGGCTCCTGGCAGCGTCAAGACAGGAGGGGTCTTTCTGCTTGTGAAGCTTAGCTGGCGAGTGCAGTGCCAACTGCCGAGGAAATAAAGGCCCGGGCCTCCCGCACTGCCAGACGCTTCGCCAGCTGGACTCATCCCCCCCCCCCCCCCCCCCTTCCTCTCACATGCGCGAGGTGGAGATCGCTTAATTAGGCAGCCGTATAGCGGGCCCTGTATCCAGGCCGGCTTTCCCGTCCCCCACCCCCCACCTGGCAAAGAAGGGACTCCACACATTGCACGCGCCACAGGGCGCCACGTCATCAGTTTCCCCTTCCCTGTTCACCAACATATCTCTTTTGTCCCACCCTCCTCCACGTCATCAATCAACGCGGGTGACCTGGCACGTGGCCTGGGCCCCGTGGGGAGGTTTTAGGGCACAATAATGGGTCAAGTGCCGAGTGTTTCCGCGTCCAACCGCTTATTAATACAGTCCCACCTCGTGAATACAATGAAATAATAAAAATAATAAAAATAATAAAGAAATAATGAAAGATGTCAACATGTGAGCGGTTGGATTTGGAGACATTAGGATCTCGACCAATTATGTTCAAATAACTCCCTAGACATTGGTTATGCCGTGCTCACACTAGGGGCGGTTGTTGCTCCTTGGCAACAAGAAGGGTCCCCTTCTTTATAGGGAGATTTCGTCTCTTTCCGAAAGTTACTACTACCAATAAGGAGGTTTCCGTCCCACTCACAGTACCCTCGTTGGATGTAATTTTACGTAGTTGCCAGTTCACTCCACTACATGCAAGACAAAAACTCCTATCAACATGGATAACGTCCTAGTGTTGTGGGCATGTTGTTGGTCCTAGTGTGGGCATGCTATTATTTGTAAAGTCCTTCAAAGAGGGACCAAACCGTGGGCTTCACCCTTCTTTGAGAAAACTTTCTATTGAGAGCTTGTTAGCTCACCATGTACCAGAACCTATTTTAAAAGTTGGGTGAAACTTTTGGGATCTCCTTTTCCACCCCAAAAGCCTTGAAAGAATTTTAGGATTGAAATTAGAGTGTGCACATGGGACCCATTGTCCTAAACCCCGGATCGGCATGTGCAAAGCTAGGTTGGCCCACCCATCTTACTAGCCAAGCTAGAAAGTCAAGTATTTAATAACCCGTTATCGGTCTCATAACATTATTCAGATCCATAACATTATTATGTGGGATTGACAATATTCCACACAATATTTCCCCATGTTTCTCATATTCATACTCAACGTGAGGAATATTATGTGGAATATTATAATTCCCACAAAACATTGTTATGGAACTTAATGATTTTATCCTCGGTGTATGATAATTTAGGCATTAAAAAAAAAGTGATATTGTGTTAATTCATATAACTCGTGGTTTGGGACTAAACCCATGGTTTCATCTACTTCACTTTACAAACAACTCTAGTGTCTTGGGAGATTTGGCGCCCAATTGGTCAGGATCCAAGTGTTTTCAAGTCCAATTGGTTACATGTTGATATCTTTCGGTTTTCCTTCACTAAAACAAGGTATATTTTATATGCTTTCTTTAAAGGGTCCTCAATTTGCCTAAAGTCTAGAACTTAAACCCATCATTTTTCAAATTCTACTGGCCCATCTGTAACTAGCAGTCAGATCTCACCATTCGTAGGTGGCCACTTCCCACTCCTCGTGCAATTGTGACCTTTGGATTGAACGAACTGGGAATTGTCTCCCTTGGTGAACTTAGGCATAGCAAATAATGATAATTGTCATTTTGAAGTTTCAAGATAGGAGCAAAAATTACGAGATGTCAAAACAAAGATTATATTTGCCCAAGTGATTACATATGCCCTCCCACCTTTTACTCACTTGCAGCACCAAGTCACGTCTTACATTTTAGACGATCATACGGACTCGACTGGAATCGAACCCGGAACGTCTTAACTCAAACATCCTCCCACAACCAACCGAGGAATCATGACTTGGTGTTCACTCTCATTACAAAAACACTAATTATACTTAAAAGGCATGCACCCCCGTGGGCCATGATCGGCCCATGTTATTTGTTTCTCGGTTACTATAGTGTCCATCCTCGAAAGAGGAGAGTAGTTTTGTCCCAGCTTCCCCATGTCCTGTGGGCATCGGGTTGTTGGCATTACGAACGGACACTCTATTCACGCCGGCCCCTATAAGGGACCGGAGTTTCTATCTATCTGTCTATCTATCTGCCCTCCCACCCAATTGTGTTAAAATATGAACTATCATTGGATGAAAAATTTGTTGACTTGTCATTGTTGTTTTGATTTATGCCCATAAGTTTGTCCATGAATGAATGTCTTGTGGGAGTCATTGAGAGCGAAGATGCAAGCCTTCATTTCCATGTGAGCTGATACATGGATTCCATGTGCATAAAACTGAATTAACTTTGGCTACCCATAGACCTCTGTAAGAAACTAGATAGAGTGTCTACAATCAAAGTTACCTCCCACTTTTAAGATAAGACATGGGGAGAGCTACGGATGAAGAGAGGTCAAGAATTATATCTTAAATTGTTCCATTGGGCAAAGCCTTACATGCGCAACACCTTGTTTGTAACTACAAAACCTTATCAAGTATCATCCATAATACAAATATTTAGCCTAGGATAGTGATCAAATTCCCACATAAGATCTTATGCGAACATTTTGTTTAACAACACACTTAGCACCAAGAAAAACACCTATCACCATGAGATTGAACATGATCATCTTCTTAGTTTCTATTTTTTTAACAAAATAGGGTAGATTATTGTGATCACTTGAATGAAACACATATATAGCACAGTATCTTGTCTAGTTCGACATAAAATCTATAATTTTGGAAGAAATTTGCCATGTGTTGTTTTTAGCATTGGTAGAAAAAATTACATCTCATGTGCAAATTACCATTTGACTCTCGAAATGATGAACTAGGTTTAAAATCATGAGTACATGCTACAATTTAAGAAATTTTTCAATATTGACTTGTAACTTATACAAGTTGTACACAATGTGTTAAGAGTTATTCATACAATATCTCAAAGAAGGACCAAACTATGAGTTTGATCCCATTTGTGGGGAACTTTACTATTCGGAATAAACACCTAACATCATGGTTCACACCTTATTTACAAAAAAAAATTGACAATTGTTTTTTGCAATTGGTTTTTATGAATTTCGACTTTTGAGTTTCAATTTGCAATCTAAAAATTGGTCTTCCAACTTTGCGATCCTGGAGTGAGAAGAGAAAGAACTCCAGCCTCTTTCAGAGGTCCTGGAGTGACCTCTCATATGTGCCTCCTCATAGTCCATTCAACTGTAATATTCAAGGTGGAGGGGGAGTGCTACCATGTGAATGGTAAGCAATCAACGATGATTGGTAACTTGTGAGCGGTGAGGGTTAAAAAATATTTGGAAATACTCCCACTACACTAAATATGATATTTAGTGTTTGATTAGATTTAGTGTTTTACCACCCTACTATGCTCAACACTGATTTTCAATCCTTTGATAATTAGTGTTAGACATAAATGCGCCGCCGCCGCCTTCCTTGTTGCCACCTCTTTCCTACTAAACACTGAATTCGTGCATGTAACTTTCACATATTACCATAGATGATATTTAGTGTTTGAGTTTACATTTAATGTTACTTACTTTCATAGGGTTAGTGATATTTAGTGTAGTGTTCGTATTTAGTGTATCTAACACTAAATATGATATTTAGTGTAGTATCCTATACCCGTGTTGTTTTGGCATAAATAATAATAATTTTGTATAATAATATGAGTGGAAAGGTCAAATGAAGTGCAACTAACCTAATGGATGTCTTACTTTGCTCTTGAAATCAACAATTACAAGCTTGGCATAAGGGTTTGAAATGATTTTGAATATTGTTGTTAGATTCAACATCCAATTCCAAGTATCAAGCAAGATGTAATCTATATTTCTAGAAATCACGTAGGTCGTGGAATGAACTGATGAAGGCATTGCGGAAGAAAGAAAGTTAAGTTTTTGAACATAGATGAAAGTAAAGAGGAAATTGCTCACATAAATCATTGTCCATTGTTTGTGGTAATTTATCGCACAACTTCAAGCAATGTGCTCGAGCAATTTTTTGTAATTGCAACTATAAAATACAATCACGTGCATATAGAATGCCAAATCCAATGCCGTTTGAGTTCCAACCCATAGATATCCAATACAATAAAGCATCTAGTAGATGGTTAATCACACAACCTGACTTTCTTGCAAGTTTTCATGGTTTCACCTTAACATATGAATTGTACTTTTGACAATGAAAGTAAAATTCACAACTCTTAAGGATAGATAGAAACTCCGGTCCCAATTTAAGGGGCCGGCGTGAATGAAGTGTCCGTTCGTATTGTCAAATGACCCGATGCCCGCCAGACAAGGGGTACTCTTAAGGATACACTAAGATGGCCACAAGACGAGGGGAGACGGGTAAAAATAAAGTTTTCCAACAAGCTTTTAGGGACAACCTTAAACTTGTAAATTGTATTTTCGGCAAGAGGAGGGGAGCCATGTCAAAAAATGAAACTTTGATTAAAAGTTTCCAAAAAAAAACTTGACTTTCTAGTAGGCTTTAAGGGTTTCCCTTAATCCTTATATTGTAGTTTTGGCAACAAAAGTACAATTTAAAACTCTTAAAGGTACGTCAAGAGGGCCACTAGAGGGGGGAGCCATGTCAAAGATTAAAATTTTCTTTGAGAGTTTAAAAAAATGGGACTTTCCAACAAGCTTTCAAAGTTTCCCTTAAGTTTGTTTCCCTGGTCATATGACACTTTAGTGATTGAAACTCATGGCAATGCACTTTCAATATTTGATAGATTTGATCTCCTCACCCACATGTTTCTATCAAACTAGTGTCATGTTGGTGATTGTTCTAATTTGAAAGTGTCCTTAGAACCACCACAACATCTCCACAAATAGTGCAGTGTAGTACCAATATGGATAGAAACCAAGCGCAATTTTCCAAGCATCATACTATTTTGTCTACTACAAGTTACAAAACAAAAATTGCTCTTCTGGAGGATCAAACATGCACGTCACCCTCATCTCAATACAATGTGCTAATTCAACAATCTACGCCAGTCAAATTTATATATTTCCCCTCATGCCTAGCTATGCAAAACACGGATTATATTTGAGGGTGGCCAATATATGGAAACAAGTTCACTCAACATGTTCATCCATTATTGAGCAAACTTACAAACAATGCATGCTTGAGATTCTTTTTTATTGTGAGATGATTGTAGTTTCACGTGTGGTCCTTTGATGTACGAGCAATCATGTAACCTTTGTCCACACCGCCAATTTTTTTTCCATTGTCATCATATTATTTTTGAAAATGCACTTCACATTTATGTTCTTATGGTATATAATTGCACCAATCAACAAGTTGGTTTGTGACTTCTATAAATGGGTGAGGTAATAATCTTAAAACAATTGCTTGGCGTATGGAGGCAAACCACCACCAGTTTAGTACATATACATATACCCATATAAATGACAAATGCATATGAAGCAATAATAAAGTAATTAGTGGGGAAATACTTACAAACTTTGTGTATGTGCCTTTCACCCACATGCGCCTAGGTGATGAAGGTTCCCCTCCCCCCCCCCCATTTGGACCTTAACTACTTTGTGAGCACGTAATTAATGCTTCCCCAAACTACATGCCACATGTTTAGTATCCTTTCCTTCATATGCTCTGATTAGAGACCTAGCCTAGAGCCGCTTGCAACACATTAGCTTAAAGATGGCTTACATAACTAGTGAATCATTCCACCCACCACCAAATTTTGTCTTTGTTTTGGTACAAAATAAAATTTCGTCCTTTTATCTTGGTCTCTCCACTTTGCATACCATGGGAAGCATTGCGGAGAATATGAAAATGCATAATGCCTCATTTGTGTCCAAAACATGCTTTAGTTGTTTCTTTTTTGTTTCTTTTTTCTCCCCCATCCGCCCCCTCTAACCCCATTCTTTCCCTCTAGAAATCTCATTCCTCACCTCATCAATCACTTCATTCAAGGACTTATGTGATCCAACTTTTTTTTCTCCTACCTTGCTTTCACTAGAACCTCATATTCTCATCTTCCATCATTCAAGTCCTCAATCACGAGTCTTCTCTTGAAGACAAAGAATCTTTTGACACACACCTTGATGGGTGCCAAATATTCTTACTCTCACCATGGGATTGGTACTTTGCAAACGCAGTTGTGGTTTGGCCATGACACCACCTCCGCTTTGGGGCCATCAAGTCTTTCTCTTTGCCACCTCATCATCATATTGGCTGATTTCCTTCCCTACCCTCCCAATATTTGCATTTCCAATATTCAACATGGTATTGGTCTTGCTCCTCATATTCAAGGTGTTGAGCCGTTGTCTTGAACCAATCTTCTCCATCAATGTTAGGCTTAGAGGCCCCTCTACCACACTTGCTTTAAGGTATAATTATAGAAGTGCATATGCTTGTGGGAATACACATGGACCTCTTAGCTAAAGCATGGACTAGTCCCCTCACAATGCTTTCTAAGTTTTTCTTTCTTTCCAATGCATTGAGTTCCCTGCCTCCTTAACAACATCCTTAACAATTTGTTTCATGAAACCTCCATCCTCACATCTCTCCTCACTTCTAGAATTATGAGCAATTGGAACCTCTTGTATGAAAGCGAATGCTTCCATGTTAACATCAATGGGTGGAGATGCTATGGGTGTCACTGTGAAACCCAATCTTGTTGCTTGCATCCCCCTCAACACATCCAATAACCCCTTCTCATGATCATCCCCTCTTGCCCACTGCTCTTCCATGGCATGGCATTAAATCCCTGCATTTGATCGCATCATGCACCACACAAAGATACTCCCTTGACCACTAATTCGGTCACCTAATCATGTTTGTCACATGGGTAGGGTTTAGATGTAGAAGAAGCGGTGATATGCTTGCACCACGACTCCCCACCAACTATGATGTAAGAAGTTGCGATTGTCGGAAGTATAACTTGTCATAATAGATTTTTCCGTCACCAATGGGGTGCCCCTTATCCCCGTCTCCTAACTAAACATACTCCACTCCTTCTGGCAATCTATTCCTTTTTCTCCTAACCCATGCTCACTAGTTCATGTAATCTTTAGATATTTATATTACCATGTTTCTAATTTATCAACAATTATTGCAATCACAAATATGTGAATATGCCTTGCATAGTGTGATTTTAATGGCATTAGATGTCATGATATTAGATGAACATCATTATTCAACGTGTGGCTTAATCCTTACGGGCAATTTTGGTATTAATATATGGACTCACCAAATTTGCATATCATGTTCTAAATATATTTGATATGGACATTGAGGGTTTACATTATATTTTTTATGATAAAATCCAAAGATGTCTTTTACTTTATAGTCAATATAAGAACATCGGTGTCAATTTCCATATATGTGCATTTAGGTTACGTATTTGAACTAACATTTAATAATATTGAGGCCATCATGTATTTGATATTCAACACTAAAGATAACATAATTAAAAGTTAAGGTCACTTTTAATAATTGACCAAAAATGCTCAAATTAATACCAAGCCAATGCCAATCCCTTCCTTCCCAACAAGAAGGAATTGCAATTGAAAAAAGAAGTGGTTGGTCATTGTTAGAACGAGGATAACAACATTTTTTAATTTAAATAATCAACATTGTGTACCCAATGCATACCATTGATCTTGTTCACGGATGCCACATTGTGTTCAACTGGGTGGTCGGATTCAAGGTGGGTGTAGCTTGACATTGGCCTTCTTTTGCTTGAAGATATAGTCAAAAGAGCCTTCATTTTCTCATGGAAACAGAGTGTTCATACCTTGCAATTGGGGTGGAGAGGGAGATATAAACTCCACAATATTTGTTGAAAGAGATGGGATGCATGTGCAACCATTAGGGATGTGTGAATTGGGGGGTTGGTGAACAAAAACATGCACATTCGACAATTCCATGGAATCTAAGGCATTGCAACTAGAAAAATGGAGAGGTAGGTAGAGTTGTCAAGGTTGAGGGCTTAGAAAGCTCATATAGAACTACCTCGCCTTGACAATAAGGCTTATGAGGAGGTGAAGAGGAGGCTAGTAACAATTGTGACAACATGCAAGAGATCTAGTGGGCCCATTTTGAGATCCATTTTTGGATGAAATCCATTCTCCCTAATCTTGCAATGACTAGAATTGAAGGATTGTGAGGTGTACCAGAGGATTTGGAGGGGGTATAATGTATGATAAAGGGAAAACTAAAAGGAAACATATGAAAGGATATCGTGGAAAAATGTGAAGTTTTGTTACCTTTGCTAAATTTGAAGTGTGGATAAGGAGGTTCTAATAGAGGTGTTGGTTTTAGATTCATCATTTATATAAATTAAGTCATGGGCATTGAAATCTTTTTAATCGCCGGGACAAAATGACTTGGAAAATGATATTTCAGCGGACATCAATTGTTTGTGTTCATGAAATAAACTTGAAGGCTTGTGTTGGGTGTTACATGAATTTGAAAAAGGTTAGAAAGTGATGAGAACTTGTGGACTATACTAGACATTTTTTATGTGGTAATTGAACAGTCAATGATGGAAAATGGGCTTTGTTAGAGTGTTGGAACTCAAAAATTAGATGAGTGAGAACTTACAACATAGTATGGGTTGGTGATTAACAAATTGCTAAGGGAATGTTTTTGGAGTTCCATGGAAGCCTCCTAACATGTGCCTTACGCACTAAATAGACACACTGAGGATGAAAAATATCAAATAATGACATTTAAGGGGGAGGGATTAAAGATAGGCCCCCAAATCATAGATGAGAAGAGATGGAAGCATAAAAAAAACGGTGGAATTCCAAAGCCCACCAAAAGAATTGTGGGGTGAGAAGAATTGGATTGAAACTTAGATGGATGTGTCCATAACATACAATGAAAAAAATCATGCATTGATATAGAGAATGGCATCCAATATTACATGGTTGTTGGTCTTTTCACAAGTCATTTGGAGCAACATCATCTAATTAGGCCTCATGAACAACATAATGTATCTAAGGGGACTCATTGTTTTTGACACAATGCCTACCCCTAGTAAGAAAGTTTGAGCAAAATTTAGTGTGGGTGTTAATGATCCCCAATGACCCTTCATTGACCAAGTACCATTTTAAGGGAATATGAGGTTATTGGGTTCAATCTCATAAAAAAATGTGATGACATAAAGAGGTAAGTATAAAAGAAAAGTGGATTACCCCTAGGTTAAAGATGTTGTGACTTTGGGTGTAGTTGACACATTATGCAATGACAAGAGATACATGATGAAACACCTACAAGATTAATGACATGTATATGTTATTGACTACATAGATACCCAACTAGTGATGGTGGTGTGTCACCACGCACATATGACCTCAAATTTGCGTCACATAACAACATAAATTGGTGGATGTCACTACATTTTGGACCAAGCATCTTATTTTCATCATAATGCCATAAGATTTCTACTAGTATGCCCCACATACTTGCAGTTATGGTAGGGTTTTGAATGTTATAGCACATGACATTAATGTAGTCTTGATTATGACCACAATCACGATGCTAATCAATGGTTGTCAATAACTTAATTTGCCTCTATTTTAGATGGTCAAGGGCATCAACTACGTTACATTACATAGTGGAGGGTATTTGCTTCTATATAGATTGTTGTAGCTTACTTTGTTGTTATACCAAAGTTTATGAATTGTTTGTGCTCATTCCATTGTTTGGTACATGAATAAGAGGGGTACGGTGATCATTGAAGCCAATTTAAACACACCGGAGGTAGGTGGGCATGAGACATTGTTTTAAGCCATGCACCCATTTCTCCCAGGGTATCAAACACACGATTGGTACAATCGAACAATTCACAATACACTAAATATTGTATTTAGTGTCACCAATTTTATTTGTCTCACTCAATACTAATTTAAAACCATTTGTGTAGTGTCGCCAACACTCAATGTTAACGTAATACCATTTGTCATCCTTGAAATTTTTTGGGCATTGTAGATTTACAATGTTGCAAATATTGTCACTTACACTGAGTGAATTTTCATTGAAATTTCAATCATCCATGATAAACTTTCATTACGAAATTGTTAGGATCACAATTTAAAAATTTATACCAAAGTGAAAATGAATGAACTAAGAAGTAAGTTGGGATGACAATATAAATCCTTGTAAACTTATTCATGAGAAGTGTCATCAAAAAAAGTCAAATTGGTGACATTAAATACCACATGACACCAAATACAATATTAAGTGTAGTTCAACCCCAAAAGTGTTTGATTTTGAGAAGAGAGCTAAGATGAGAGTTATAATTAGGATTAGGATTAGGGTTCCGTGGTCATGTGAAGATCTTCATTCATTCTAAATAGCCTTCCTTCGCTTCGATCTCCTGCGATCTTTCTGTCTCTCTCACACTCTGCTTGTCATGTAGGGCGATACTTTGCCGTATCCGAGGATTGTGGGTTTCAGGCTGTCGTAGGTCTTGTCGTGTTCTTAGCTTCATTGTGTTTACGACGAGTGTATTCAGTCGATGGTTAGGGGTGCATGTGGTGTTGTCTTGGTGCTGGCGGCATTATTGTGTTGCATTATGTAGAGCGTGGAGGCGGTATGGAAGGATTTGAGTGGCAGTCCCGTGTCTACAACACTGCAGTCCGTTTACTCAGGCAGTCGCATAGTTGATATGCTAGAGGTAGTTAAGGCGAGTGGGCAGTTTGACGAACGTTACATCTCTGAATATCAATTGTTCATTGGCACGAAATTCAATATTCAGATCTTGAAGTGTTTTGTTGCGAGCGGTGATGTTTACTGAATACAAGTTTTGGTACTGAATTCCGTGAATGAAAAATTGGTCAAAAACTGAGCTTATTGATATGGGAGTTGGAAAAATGAATGGGGTTTATGGGATGCGTATGTATGTTGCAATGTCGACAAGAAATCTTTAGTCAGTCTGAACAGACTTGATATGGGGATGTCGGGTGTAATTCTGGCACGTCAAATGATAGTTAACCGGCTGATCCGAGCGAACACCGAAGATAGTGGTACAGTGGAATTGGTAGCCAGGGTTTGTGACGAAATCTTGATAGGCTTGTTTCTCAAACATTCGCAGTGGCCGCCTAATGCTTTCGCCCTTGCGGGCTTGAGAGTTAAATGCAGCTTCTAAACCTTCCTTGGATATCTGAGACACTGGCAAATGAAATGGCGTTTCTGGTTCTGTTGGGTCATTTAAAGTCGATGATAAGAATTATTTATTTGACAAGTTTGCTTACTGAAGTAGAAGTGTCGATGAGCGTTGACTTTTTATATCTGTGCATGTCTTTGCCATTACAATATTTACTCTGCAACTGTGGTTCTTGTGTCTCGAACAAAAGGTGAAAGTTATTGCAGCTTCCAAACCTTTCTTGGATATCCGAGACACTCTGGCAAGTTGGAGGTCATTGTTATGAGAGTTTGAATCTATGAATTAAGAGATGTACTTGGTATCTGTGCATGCATCTGACGTTGCATCTATCTGAGACACTCTGCAAGTACAGGAGGTTAAGGTTTTCCTAGTTTTTGCATGCATTGTGTCCCGGAACTTTGATTTTTGTTTGTCCAGTGAAATTTTGTGGAAGTGATGATGCACGAGCAGTTTTTGTAGCCCAATTAAGCCATCACATTTTGCCACTATACTCGTGCATTGTTGATGTTTTGTGCTGGGAGTTTGATTTTGTTTGTCTAACAGGAATTTCAGGTGAAGATATCTTCCTGAAGTTGCAGGTTTAGGGTTTAGAGTCATGGATTCTGTCTGTTCATTGTACTCTAAAGAGTGATCCGAGGGCTTTTGCGCATCATTGATCTGGATATTATGAAGTTTCTTTATTATCCATTTGTTGGGTACTTGAATGGGTTCAATGGTGATAGGTGTTTCTAATTTTGGGAAATGAGATGCACGGTCATTAACCTAAAGGCCGAAGCAAAATGTTCCCAAGATCACAGTTTTCAGTTCAGGAGCTTATTATAGAAAATCGGCACCTCTTATACGTGTGGTATCTATGTGTGTAGGATTGTTTACACAAATTGGGTTGGTCTCCCAATTGGAGTTTTTATAACCTTGATGCTGTCACAGCCATTTCTCAATGCAGTTACGTCACTGTGATCTATTCGGTAATGGCTTCTATTTCGGTTGTCTATTCCTCAATGGAAAAACTGTTCGTTTTGATTTCTAAATAAGTTCGTTACAATGCCATTGAACCAGTTCTCGTTGTTTGGTGACATTTTCAGCATCCACAGCATCTTCTGTGGCATTACTGGGTGGGATTATTGGGTCCGGGTTCAAGAATCTTGGGAGTCCAACACACCACTTAACGGTTGCAGTGTAATCTTAAATAATTTACATGAGCCTCACCAAGTTTGAAATCTTCTTCTAGACAATGTCTTAGTTGTGACATTGATAATCTGAATTTCACACATTCAATTCATTCGCCAAACTTCTGTTAATATCTCCGCTTGGGTTTTCCTCCACCCAATCCTCTAATTTCAAATGAGCACGTTCTTCATGTTGGTGTTTGCCTAATGGCCACTTCACACACGAGCCAAGAGCCGTAACCATAAAATTCTGAGAGCCCAAAAGAAAGTGTCCAAAGGCCCCCTAAACACTTCCAAAATCATGTAATGTGGTCATGGGCCCTCAACTAAAGTGTTATTTCAATGGATCTGAATTCATGAGGGGTTCTCACACCAAACAAAATATAATAAAGTAATGGTTGTGAGATTCTAGAATGCCATGGTCTTCCAGTTTCTGTTAGGCCAACTCCAAGAATTGATTTTTGAAAATAGTTTAAGTGATCGTGAAACATGATTTGTTTGATGCCATGTAGGATCCATGTAGACTTACATCCATCTTGCATTCATGTACTCCGTTGGTCTTTCAAGTGTAGTGTGAAGCAAACTTGCACCAGCTCTGATTATTCCATCAATGAGAGTGCTTGAAGTGCAGTTGTCACAGGCCCTCAATTTCGTGTGTGAAGTGGCCCTAAGTTAGCCCATCATGGGCTATTAGGCGGTAAGGATGTGGTCTTGAAAAGGATTTTGTGTAGAGGATCTACATAATTAAATGTTATTTTATGCTATCATAGATTCATAACGTAATCCACAAGGAGTTGATCTCAATTCAATCTCAAGATTAAAACATATTTAGAAGTGTGACTCATCTTTGTTGGAAAAATTCTGTTTGGGAAAAGGTTGTGGAGATGATGAATTCGTTGACCTCTAACATGTACAGTAATCTCCCGCTTAAGTACGCACTTTGAACTGGAGTTGTTGGTACGCACTTAGCTGGTAGGTGTCTACTTTGCAAATTCCCATCAAACCAAACAAATGAGCAGTTTTTAAAATATCGATGATGCAAACAACGAAGAATATTGTGTTGTTATGTTGGAGGACGTTGATGAAGTTCTAAAAATGATGCAAATTGAAGAAGAACCACCTATCGGTGACGAAATCCAACCTATCAAGACATTTATGAATTTAAAAGTGTTATTGATTTCAAAGGCTTTGAAGCTTTACACAACACTGTCCTCGACATCGATGACCAAACACGACATCGCTTTGTTGTGATGTTCAAACGGAAGCTGGACAAATGTATGATGAATTGCGACGATCGTTTGAGATGTTTCATCGAAACGTTAACAAACTGACATTGAATGTCAAGCATAAAAAATTCATGCATTTGCGGCAAATGACTCTGCATGACATGTTCAAACAATAAAACATGAACCCTAAGTTTTGTCAAAAAAATTGCGCACTTAACTAGGATGCGTACGTAAACGGGTGTGTACTTAAGTGGGAGATTACTGTAATGTTAGGTTTGGGTTTGTGACCTATTGGACACATGAAAGCATAAGAGACATAAAACATATGCTACGTGGTTCTCCCAAAAATGAAAATTGCATTGGAGGTATAGTACGTTTCATGCTTTGCTGATATTATTGGATACTTAAGCGATAGTTAATGACATCACATGAGAAAATATTTTTTCTTCTTCTTAGAGGTAGTGTCCGGTGCCACTTCAATATATTTAGTAGTGACAATGGCCCGTGGGCATGGACCATTCAATTGTGAGAAATGTGCCATATAATTTGTTCAAGTGACATGGCCACGTAATCTTGGAGTGTCTCCTCTTGTAGGCTTCTAATAACCGGTGTAAGGAGGAATCCCAATGATGTATCATTTGTTTAGTGGATGCTTATAACCCATAGCCATATTCCCATGTGATTGGTGTTCTAAAAACCCAAAAAAGTGTGATATGGAATCTTGATTTCTCCTTTAGCTTGATTTCTACTCATCCATGCTATGTACAATAACCAACACATGTCGCCAAATTATGAGTTCACCTGTGCCAACTTGCCACTCATGTAGCTCGTGAAGGCAACTACACTAATTATCCCAATTAATGCGTGTTATTATCCGGAGTTATGCAGTGCTATAACCATTTGATGAGAATGTAATATAATGCAAAGTCATTTAGGTTCTTTAATGTCCGAACAACTTATTGAACTTTTGCTAGTAAAATTGAATTCCAGAGTACGACATTATTACACTACGTGACTTTAAATAGTAACACACATTAATTGGGATAATCAATGTAGCCATGACCCATATTTGGGTTCTTCATGTTGGGTTATATATTCATAGTCCACTACCAATAAGGTAGGCAATACCCTAACCAAATGCTTTGAGACCATTTTCTCAATAATAGACCTTCTAAGTTTTCTTTTTGAGCAAAGATGTATGCTCATCAAAAAGTTTTCTTAGTGGTGTCACTAGAGATGAATAAATGAGTGTTTGGGCACATCAGTGGGGGTCGACAAGGTGGACATAGTTAATTGTCCAACAATGTGATTGGACATGGGATAATCTTTTGGAGCTGACAAGGTGGTTGAGAAGCTAAGATGAGATAATATATTCAAGATAAGAGGGCTTAAGAGGAGTTAGAAGTAGTTAACTAGATTGACACTAATCCATTATTATCCACTTGGCTTCATAATAGCCTAGTTGAGTTCACCCTTGAGGCTTCACAATAGTCTAATTCCTTCTATAGTTCATAAGAGTCTAGTTACATGGCCGTCAAGGGACTTGGATCTAGGAGCATTGAAGAGGCTTTTTGAAGCATGTGTGTACTTTTGTATTTTAATTTATTTTTTATTTTTTGGGTGATAAAGTAGCCATCTCCTTTGGAGATGTGGCATGGTTTTTTTTTTGGTGCATTCCTTTTTGGTGTGCTTTGTTGTGACCCCCCCCCCTCCCTTAATAAAACTCCCAAATATACACCCTAAACAGTTCTTTGTGGTGAGGGATGGTCGAATGAGAAATTGTTCTAGCTACTTACATGTTGTGGAATTATCTCTTAGATTTTGGCAAATCATAATTTTGGGAGCAAGAGAGCTCTCGCATTGTATGAAGTTGTTGTCTGCAAAGTCCTTCAAAGATGGACCAAACTAGAACTCATTGAAAGAGCCTCTCTTTAAGTGACTTTTTCATATAAAGACAAGTCATTCACTTGTCCTATATTGTAGGTTAATATGAAAGATAGGTGAAACTCTTTGGACCTCCCCTTTCCATCTCATCCGTTTTTAAAGAACTTTTGGACCTAAAAGAAGTGGCTTGTCGCAAGAGTGCTCTACCTTATTATTATCTTGCACATGGGACTACTTTCGGTTGGCCAGTTCCGGTTGGCTGCCAAGTTTTGGCCCATTTCATAGACCACCCGTGGGTCTCTTCGCACAGGGCAAAGCCAATAAACCACTCCTAGGACATGTCATCCTAAATCTCATATTTGTTCGTGCAAGGTGAGTTGTGCCCACCCATCCTATCATAGCAAGCTAGAAAGTCAAAGAAATTATAGTGTGATGTTACTCTTTTATCATGTAAAAACTTTAAGTGTATTTGGATGACTTTACAAATACATTCTCAGATTCTCCTTTTAGCCAACTCACCCAAGTTTGACCAAGAGACTTTCTAGATAAGTCTATTGGTATTTTGAACTCTTTCTTCTCTTTGTTGTGGACCTTATTATTTAAAACTAGATTTTAAACCAAACTTATCATCTTCTATCCACATATTTGAAGCTAATCATTCTTAAATAATCAATCTGAAACCCCAATCAATGCTCAAATGACACATACGAGCACCCACATTATCTCCACACCCAAAGTGAAGAGAAGAAAGGTCGTAGCATTGCATGTAAAGTATAAGTCGTTTCACATCATTTACAATGAATATATTCCATTTGTTCGATGCGAAAGCATGAGAATTTCCCAAAAGACCCAAAAAGACTTTTAAAAGGAGTTGACCTTGAATAGCACATGCTTACTTCTGAACATGAAAGTACTTTGGAGTTGACACCTGTATTTCAATGTTCTTTTGTGAGAACCAAACAAATGACAATGCAATTGCCTAACCCTAGTGGAACCTATACAAAAAATTTGGACACCCGTAATTCAAGTGATAAACAAGTAATTTTTTTGTGCCATGTGTGGTCACTTGTCTTGTGTGGCTAGCTACTTTGGGGTTGAAATTGGTATTTGAGCACACAATAATTGGTTAATTATGTAAATTGTATGTATATCAAAAGTGATGAGATCATTCCAAGCATAGTTGCACAATCTTAGAGTAGATGTTTGTTTTAAATCATGAGTCTTAACGCCAACAATTGAAGAAGAAGCGAAATCACTTGGGGCCACTACCAATTGACTTGAAACAACGGAGTCTTGCTTTGCAACCATTCTAGGAATACTTCCATTTGTCTAACAAAGTGTTTAAATGCACGACATGTTTATTGCATGGGGAATAGTGTATTTGAACACTTTGTTCACACCCAAGTAAGCACACAAAATAGTCATTTAATGCATATGTGAACCTCAAAATTCCCCCGCCCACTTCATGAATCATGGAATGCGCACTTTGTGTCGCAACCCTTGCTAGTCCCATTAACAATATTGCCAATTTTCATTTTTAGCAAAGGTTACGAGCGCTAACCCTTCGCATACCACCATGCTAATGGTTAGCTCCTCCTACCCCGGACCTTATAGTTCATAAGAGGGAACCAATCCTCCTACTTTGCTTTCGGGACTCACCCCTTAATGGGTAACCAATCCTTGGATGTGAACTTCCATCCATGGAAGTCCAATCTTATGTTGATCATCGCATTGCCGGAGCAACACTATAGCAACCCGAACCATACTAGGCAACTATGTCCTCACATTGGGCCAAAGCCCATGGAGACCGTGCCGTTCGGCCTCAGGTGGGTGAGGCCACACCACCTCACCCATATAAGCCTCTAACACTCTACGTGGGGCCCCTACCCCACCGTCAAGAAACCTCGTGTCTCTCTACCAAGAGTTGGGGCCAAGTAGACATTTTCCCTTAGCCGCTGGGCCTAGAAGCCCCCAACAGCTTCAGACCATCATAACTTCCTTGTATGATGTCTGATGCTAACAAGCAACCACTCCATCTTCGTTTATGCTTCACGTAGATGCCGATGGACGCCTCACTTGCCCCCTTCAGGCAAGTATTGACGAAGTTATGCCTGTTTGAACCTTGGCAGTCCCGGGAATCACTCCCAGGCACTGCTGTACCAAGGCGTTGTCCCGGGACAGCGCCCCACTCAAATGGCCATAACTCTTAGCTCACACCTCCGATTGAGGTGTTCTTGAGCATTCTAGAATCTACACACCATAAGCCACGCATAGCTTATGGCCTTACCCTTGTGCCTCCTAGTCTCCGTGGATGGGAGGCGTTCCCAACGCCCGGGGCCCTCGCCCACACTAGGATCACTTGGGCCCTCTCACCAACGGCACCACAAGTCCCGGGTGTCACTCCGGGGTCCCCCTTGTGCCCATGGTGGTTCGGGCATTCCTCATGGAGAGGTGCGCGACACTTTGTATGGTGATCCATGAGTATATGAACTCCGATTGCAAATTTCTTAACAACATTCAACCTCAGATGGAAATGTCATCATAATGGGCTCTCCACCTCACTAGCCAATGGCTACATTGCCATGAGTAGTTGGAAGTGCCCACAATATGCACACAATGTGTATATATGTCTTTTTTTAAGTCTCTTATTTATGTCATGAAAGGGATTTTTTATTTTTATTTTTAAATATTTCACAAGAGAGGTCAAGAGCTCGAAGGAAGGGCCCTTCTCATTGGTGGGAAGTTCTTAAAAGCGTTCTTTTTACTAAAGTCCATGTTAGACTTGAGCTTTCAACTATAGATGTTGGCTATCATCAAACTCACAAGTTGAAGCTCTCAACTCAAGCTCTAGTGTAAAAGGCCTAGCTTAATTTTTATAATGGTTCCATTAAGGTTTGTGACCTTAATGTGGGTGTCAAGTTGAATTGGCTCAAGAATTGTCTACCTCGTCCAATTTTCAATTACAAATCACAAAAACATTTCATTATAAGTTTTAGAATGGGAGTAGAGATACGTAGATTATAAAAATCCAAAATGGAGATTCTCTTTCTCTTTGAATGATCACATAAGCCCCTCCCAATTAATACACGCTGAACCTAAAACAATTCATATTAATTGTTGCACATAGTCCAATCCCATCTAGCCGCATGTTGTTTTGGTGTTCATTCTTGACTATAAGCCTTATCCCATACGACCCAAATAGAGGTGTCCAATTAAGACGAGTGACCATGCAAGGCCTACCTTCTACATATATGCATGCATAAAATGTGGCAATGAAACCGAAAGATAAAGTGCCACACCTTGCACATGTAGTTGTCTTCATTCTCGCCAACTCACCTTTTAAGGCCTCAAGACGTGTGAGCTGGCGCAACAAGTATGGGGCACATGTAACTTAGGGGCGGTTTACACTATGGACCATGAAGTCGTCCCACGTAAGAGGCCTATTTTGCGTGGGACGACTTCCATGGTCCGACTTACTAAAATATTAGTTTTCATGGTCCATGGGCCCTTCACTAGGTGTAAACCGAATGTGGACCATGAATAATGACCATACACCAAAAAGTGGAGGTGGTGATTTTTTTAATACATGCCCAAAAAGGGCAATTTTGAAAAAAAAATTAAGTTGGATCATTCCTTGTCTTCTCTTGGGCTTCACTTGTCTTCACTTCTTGTTAAATATGTCGAAGATGTGGCTTGCAAATCTTCTCACAACAATTTTTTTTAAATAAAATAAAATGAGCAATTTAATTTGTACATGCTCAATGTAATTTACATGTGACATGTACCTTGTGTTGTCACTACACTAAATAGGATATTTAGTGTTTAATTACATTTAATTTTGTTACCACCCCACCTTGCTCAACACTAATTTTCAATTCTTTGATAATTAATGTTAGAAGATTTCCCATTGCACTTCTTTTGACGACCCTGATCTACAATCACTAAACCACTACAGATTTTTGTTTTTTGTTTTGCAACTGTATTTTGTAAGAATATTGGGGTGTGTAATATACCGTTGGAAAGGTATTTTCAAGACCTTTCCAACGGTATATTACACACCTCAAAATTCCAAACACTACATTTGGTAGACCAAAAAAACAAATCTGCACTTGAATTCTTGAGTTCTAGATGTCCCGCGTTGTTTGGTGAAACACGTGTGAGCCGGTTTAAGGGGTAGGGCAAGGTAGTGCTGGTATGTCTCATGGGGTATGGTATAATTAAGGCGCTTAAAAGGTAGATTCATTAAAAATTTATTGAAATGGTATTTCTCTGACATGGGCCCTTGCCTTTTCCTACCAAACCACCTCTCTTGCCTCTCTCAACGCAAAACCCGTTGGACCATGTCAGTGCATTTATTAGGCCTTAAAAATTATATTCTGGGGACCTCAACCTCCATGGTCCCTCTGCCATTTTTTCCTTAGTGCAAACTGAAGTTGTCCCGGGAGAACTTCAACAGCCAATCAGCTGCCTTGCAGAGCCCTGGTCCAACTTCATGGTCCATAGTGTAAACCGCCCCTTATCGGGGTCTCGCTTTCGCAAAACCCGACCCAAACCCTTGGTTGCAAGGACAAGGTGAGAGTGCCTAAAACCGACCCTTCTAGCCATCTTGGCCCATTACATGTGATCTCATGAGGTTGGAAAATTTTGATAAAAATTTCATGGTTTTGCAAAACTTTTAAGGTGGTGCATGTAATTTCTTTAAATAAGTAAGTAAATAAATAAATAATGTGCATTTTGTAAAAACATTGAAAGAAAATCCAAGCATTATGTTTCTCATGTCACCATAGAAGGGCACACAACCAACCAAGACCAACCCTTGTCATCATTAATCAAGTTCCTCAATTTACATTTTGGACCCACACTTACAATACACGCTAGTGTACACGACACTAAGGTTTACATGCCTCTTATGTTGAGTTAGTTCTCTTGCCTATAGCATGTGTGTTGGACCCCATACCCATCAGCCAATGTTCCAAGGAGCCGATCCAAAGTTCATGAGAGTTGGAGCTAGCAACTTCAAAGCTAGTAGCCAACCTGGCTTTATGTCGTCTTTGAAGCCTTCGTAGTTTTGGGTACCACAATAGGTGACAATATAGGGACACTAAACAATTTTAGGCACTCTCACCTTAGACCCACAAGACCTTATCTTAGGAGCTTTCCATGTGCATATGTTATTATGTTTTGTTTTAGTGTTGTAGGGTCATTTGTCAATTCTATATCAATTCTTGTAAGTCATGACTCACATGCCATGTCCAAGTTGTCTCATGAAACTAAATGAACACACATGTGAATGGTTGCATGTGAGCGTGTTGAACATGTTTGATATGGGAATTAGGACAGCGGGTCCCATGCGCATATCCTATTATGATTTCAAAATACTCTCAAAGTTTGAGAGGTGGAAAGAGGAGGTTCCAAAAGTTTCACCTGACTTTCCAAATCAGCTCCAACACACAACGAGCTAACGAGCTCTAATAGAAAGTTTTCTCAATGCAGGTTCAAACTCACATTTTCGTCTTTCTTTAAAAGACTTTACATATTACTCTATTGGCTTAATGTTTAACGTAGGAAAACCAAAAACGGTGAATGACCACTACTCGTGCACTAGGGGTAGAATGATTCTTGTGTGGACCCAAAATGGCTAATTGTAAAAGTGGTGGCCCAAAAAGGATGCAGCAATAGGTGTTGTTTCATACCACCTGCAATCACTTTTGATTGCCATTGAATCAACCGCTTTGTGTGCATTTGTATTCAAAGTAGGATATTTCAATGCTCAAACTAGGGAAACTCTATTAGACAAGTAGGGGGTTAACTTACTTGCCTCTTTGAGAAAATGTAAATGATTATTTACATGGAATAGAATTACGAAAGAACTTGCATTCCTCATCACTTCCTCTACTCCATTTGTAAAAAAACATACACAAATTACAACCCACTCTTTGTGACCGAATCAACTTATTTCCACCGTTTTCCATATTTCTACATTACCGCTCTTTTTTTGTGCACATCAAACAAATCCCCTTTTCACCGCAACTAAAAAAAAAAGAGGAGAAGTGGAATGGACAACTCCATTGTGCTCATTGGTTCAAACCATTGAGAACGCTTATGGCATATATGTACACTCCATTCAAGAATATAAGGTATAGCTTTCATGTTACTACGGTAAAACTTGTATTTAGTGTCACCAATTCTACTTGTCTTTGCTCAATACTAATTGTAAGCCACCTGTGTAATGTCATTAACACTAAATGTACACCTAGCACTATTTGTCATTCCCTGTTAAAACAAAAATAAATAAAAAATGAACATTATTGATTTAAAATGTTACAGTGTTTGTCACTTACTAAGTGATTTTTCATCCAAATTTCAATCATTCCTGACAATATTTCATCACAAAACGTTAGGATGCATAATATGTCAAACTTTATTTTCAATATTTGGCATTTGGATGAACTAAAAGTTTAGTTGACATTACATGTAAATTCATTCTTAAGAAGTGAAGTTACCACAGTGACATATATAAAATGCCACATGACGTTAACTACACTATTCAATGTAGTAGTACTCTCTGCATCACATTACTCAACGTTGTGCTCCCATTCTACGGGCCATGGAAGTTGCACCATGGGATGACTCAAATTTGGAGTCTGCTCCCACCATCCCACGGTTACATTCCCAAGGCCCATAGAACAAACGCACAACGTTGAGTAATGATATGTGATGTGTGCTTATAATGACGCCAGTGACCCCGGGATTCAAACAAGGGTGATGATCTGGTGGTACATCTTCAGATTTGGTGTCACAAAGTTTCAGTTTCAAGGACGTTTGTGGACATTGGAAGTTGGGATTCTTGATATGCATGTAGACTCTTCAAACTCAAGGTCTCGTTTCTTATTGGAACCTCCGTAAGTTAAAGTGATATCCAATTTCGCATCTAGACCATGCAATGTGACCGCGTACGGTTTCCTTAATATCATATGATCGATCCAACCCTCCATGGCCCAAGTTTGGTATACACTTGAGGCGTAACTTAACGCTCGACACTTATGCCACGACTCTCCGCGGCTAGTATGCTTTTAAAGTACCTCAACACCTTTTGTGGAGTTCATAGGCTAGCCTAACACTTTGACTTTGTGAGCCCCTCACCAACTCCGTTACGTGCAATCTACTATCCCATATGTACGAGCATGGCCACCACTTCGATATAAAGCCATGCCTCGAAACAAAGCACCGTGGTTGCAATTATGGGTTCAATGCACAAAGAAAAAAGCCAAAAAGAGAATAAAGAGGAAAAAAGAAAAAGAAAGAAAAAATGCCATGTAAGAAATGTTGTGAGTCTTGTGTGGTCACTTTTTTTTTTAATGCTCCCAATGCACCTTAGATCTTGTTAAAAATATCCAAGTGGTTTGTGATGTTGTCGCATGTATTCTCATGAGCAACGGACAATTTTGACTATATATATTGGACGACATGGAGTCTTGAATACGTAGTGAGACTCTCAATCTTTTTAAGTGTTGGCGTGTGGGAAATTTTCAATATAATAGTGCAAGGTGGTAACAATGGGCAACATTTTAAAATAAAATTTCCACATGAATTTTTATTTTATTTTATGGATGAGATGAAGTGTTCATGTGGTTAAAAAAACGCGCTTCATGATTGGGCTTTGAATTTTGTGGTTCACAATTACTTTGGGAGGGCTGGCAAGTCCAAAAATTTGTGTCAAGGGCACACTGTAGTGCAAGAACGTATCATTTATCAACTCCGATTTCATATAGATTTGATAAGTTGCATTGTTGAAGATCAACGGCACACTATGCTAGGTGTTTCATTAGTTATGGACATAGGAAGGTAGGTCCAATAAGCCAGAGTACAAGAAATGTGTGGTCAATTTGGACTTCTTGGGAAGTGAAGAGTGATTGGCGCGCACTTCACTTTGACCTCTTGTAACTTCTGCGTCTCAACTTCAATGTTGAGATTTGAACCGACAATACATGTGATTTGCAATTGCTAACATGACGAGGCGACTCCCAATTCAATCCAATGATCAAGATTGTACATGGAGTTGAAAAGGCCCACCACATATAAGACCCCATATCTTATGTGTCGGGTGAGAGGAGTCCATTTTTGTGACTCGTGCATAGAAGGGCTTCAATGCCATCCCCTCGTACATCTTTGCACGAAGCCATGGTGCATGTGCAACTAACATTTAACTTAGATCCGTGGAATTTCATCATTAACTCGCAAACAAAAGTGTGGGGACTAAGTTAAGCCTCCATTGTACAGGCCTCACTTGAATCAAGGGTTTGCGTAACAAAGTGCAGATTGACTCTTGACCTCACGAGACTTGAGTCGCTTGGGGAACTACACTCAAGACTCTATAAATGTTACAACTCGGGAGTAGCAAAAAGATAACATATATAGAACTATAACAAGTAATACTTATAGAATTCATACCGATGATTAATAACATCTATAGAAATAACACTTAAAAAATTCAAAAATGAAGAATATAACGTTTGATAAAAATGAAAGTACAAATGATAATACATAATCCGACTAAACTAATTGAAAGAAATGATCTATATAGTGGTAACTTGACGAGATTCCTCCAACTTGTAGAGCCATGATCAAGCATACAGGAAGATCAACAAAAGAGAGAGTAACTGGGAGCGCAACAGACGAGCAGGGGAGCGCCGAGAATCAAGGAGACTGAGGGCCTGCCAAAGGCTGAAGGGACTGAGAGACGGCCAAGGGCCGGAGGAAACTGGAGCGAACCAAAGCAACCACGTGGCAAGCCAGCGAAAAGCCAGCTGGGAGCCGAGAAGGAGGGTTGCGAGCCCAAGGAGAAGGCATTGAGGAATTAGGGCTGGACCACTTGCCTTTGTAGGGCCCACTGGGCTTACCCGGAAATATAGGGTTGCGGGCCGAGCCAAACCTAGTAAGCCTATTAGTGAACTTATGCACTAGTAGGTTAGGGAAGGACCTAAGATAGTAAACCTATTAGTAAACTTATGCACTAGTAGGTAGGGAAGGACTTAAGGTAGTGAACCTATTAGTGAAACTTTTGACACTAGTAGGTTAGAAGCTACTTAGTAGAATAGTAAGTAGGGATGGGAGAGGATGAACCCAGAAAATAGTAGATGAAAGGACATACCCGAGGGGGATGAAATCCCTTCGGATGAACATAAACTACCCCACTTCCTTTTAATGAACTTATGCAATTCGGATGAATGGATGAAAGGTTATAACCACCAAAGGCACATCTAGGCGGTTAGAACATGCCCGTATGTACCTCATGGGTAGATCCATTTTAAGCACGTGCCAGTCTAATTATAGATCGGACATGGCTGAATTTAGACTGTATGAACATTCAGGGCTAAAATTAGTAAATACAGACATTTAAAGACCTAACCGCCACATCTTAGATTACCCTAAATTCGAAGCCTATAAAAAGGGGCCACATATGGCACCTAATGACCCTCATTTGAACGCAAGCACTCGAGGTGGCGGACTAGGAGACTGGAGGCCCACTCAACTGAAGGACTTTGAGACCGGTGCCCTAAAGTCGGAGGTTTTCGAAATACTAAAGGATTGAAATTAAGATCCTCGAATTGGAAACTAAGGATTGAAATTAAGATCCTCGAACTTGAGAATTAAGGATTGAAATTAAGATCCTCGCGCTTGAAGACTAAAGGATTGAAATATTATCCTCGGAGGCTTTCGGAACTTAAAGGATTGAAATATTATCCTCGGAGGCTTTCGGAACTTAAAGGATTGAAATATTATCCTCGGAGGCTTTCGGAACTTAAAGGATTGAAATATTATCCTCGGAGACTTTTGGAACTAAAAGGATTGAAATATTATCCTCGGAGGCTTGAAGAAGACTGGAGGCCCTTGAGTTTGGAGGCCCTTGATACTGGCTGCCCTTGAGGTTGGAGACCCTAGAGATTGGAGGCCGTAAGTTAGAAAACCATTACGGATCAACGATTCTTGGCATCCGAGGTTTAAAAGTATCGATAAATCCTTGTGCCCGGAGACCGAGAAGGATTCGGAAGATTCTCAAAACTTAGAGAATTGGAGGACTTATAATTAGAAGAAAGTTTGAGGCGTAAGGCCGCGAAACAAAAGATTTAAACTTAGAATCTTTTGAGGAAAACTTGGAAACCGTGAGTGGCGTTAAATTAGAAATTCCACAAAAGAAAAGGGACTTTGGAGAACTTACCTTTTGAAGAGCTTGGAGATAATGTTTTCAAAGCCATTGCATAAAAGGGAGATCTAACACGTGAGGGCTACCTTGGAGTTTTGGTAATCATAGATCGAAAAGTATGAAGTGATTTACTTGGTGAAAGGCGTCGGATTTCACCATCATACCAAGAGAAGGACGAACGAGAGATGGCTACATCGAGCATTACTCAAAATGTCATCTCTAAACACACCTCTTTAAATGTACTCCAAATGATAGCCTAGGAATTGCAAAGGAAAAAGGACTTGAGTAGATATAGAACAAAGATTCATCTAAATTATGTGAACTCTAGGAATTGAGTAGAAGAATGAAATCTTATGAATATACTTTAGTGAGGGAGTATGTTTGGACCTTCAAAGGAATTGTGGACTTATCATAAACACACATTCTTAAATGGGTTAAGAATCTTTTACGATCATTCAAACCATGAAAGATATTGTATGTATGAACGATGTTCTCCCTAAAAACACTTAACCTTGACATTAGGGTTTCGGGGAACATAAACTTAAAGACTTGGACATTTTATCCTTAGAGATTTATAAAGGATTCTTGATTAGAAAAAGGAGGATGTTACTAAATCCATATAAGATGTAAAATCTAATAAAGGTTTAGGAACACCTAACCTTGACATTAGATTTCGGGGGACATAAACTTGAAAACTTAGGTCAATTTGTCCTTGAGGATTCAAAAGAGCATTAAGATTATGTATCGCAAAATTAAGATTATATGAGTGCAAACACCTTCACCAGAAATGGAAATCAAATGAAGGATCTAATTTTGGTGGGAGTAACTTCCATGTAAACCGGTCAGCAGCGGGTTACACCGTCTAAGTTTGTTGAGGGTTTGAAGGTGACCTCGACACAACTAAACTGACCGAAAGAAAGAGTCTATAGTAGTTTGACGAGAAGCTTCCAAATGATGAGATGAAACTTCCTTTTGGAGTCCTTGAATGCTCTCGATGTGTGATAGGGCATCATTTGGTCTTTGTTCAAAGTATTTCTTCAAAGTCTCTAGAGAACACCCAGCAACACTCAATCCTATAACTTCTTCTACCGCATCAACCATAACCTCATTAACATCAATTTCTTGATATTATATGGAATACATATCCAAAAACTCCTCATCGGTATGTTCATAGGGGTTGTTTAAATCAAACTTCATCTTATAATTGAGTTATTCATGAGCATTCATCACGTCACCCACCTCACTATCAGATTACAACAATGTCAGTGTTTGCATCTCCTCTCCCAAATTGCTTGAAAGTGCACAAGGAGGAAGGATCTCTAAATAAGAGAGAATATTTGACTTGTTCGCAAAGAATATGGGATAAATGTGATTACATGTTTAAAATGTATGCTCTCATAAATTATTACCTTGATTTTCTCAAAATTAACACTTATAGAGGTGCAATTAACAAAGAAGGGAGTAGAGCATGTTAAAACACTTAACACATAATACTCACTAGTCTTACCAGTTGTGTTTTTGTAGGGGAGTAAAATTTTCTTAACATATATGAAATTGTAACGCTTATAGATGTAACACTTATAGAGTCTTGACTGTATAAAGATATGTGCAATTAGGTTGCTTCATGCTAATTTATTGATATTCCACACTATTTTGAATTCGTATCTTACCACAATACTAGAATAAATTACATGTTTTTTTATTTTTTTAAAACTTTGTTGCTGTATAGATGAACAAACAATGGTTTAAGTTTTTGTGTATTGATTTTGACCTGAGGTAATGTGTATGGGTAAAGAGACAAAGTATTTGCGAAGGCAACCTGATTGCACATATCAATGTATTTCACAGGGGCATTTGCACATAAATGTTCAGATGGGGTTGTGGTCAGGCCCCACCTTCAACGATAAACTTGCACATTTTACACTTAGTATTGTGGGTTGAAAGAGTCCTCCAATTATGCTCAAAATTGAGCCTATAATGGTGTCTAAATGAAGAGCACATAGTTCAATTTCATCATAACACATTTTTTTGGGGTGTCCATTCCCTGCTAAAAGCCTGGCCATATACCACTCAAATATTTGGTGTCCAATCAAGAGTTGTAACCACATAAGGTCCACACACTTCATTGGTAGTTGTAAAATGGATTTAATCCACTACAAGGACTCACATATCGTTGATAAAACAAAACTTGTGGTATTTAATGTCATTGGCTTGATAGTGTCATTTAACCTAATACGAGGTCTATGTGGAGGTTACACTAATGGACCCTTGACATTAATATGCTAACACTATCTTCCTTTTGTATACTGAAACATAAACACATGATAGTATGCTCAATATTACGTTCCTCTTGCATATTAAATCATAAAACTATGGTCTAAAATACCTGAATGTGCTATGATAAATGTCATAATGCACATAATTATGACAATTACATTAAGCATGTCCACTGTCACTGTACATTAAGCTTGAGGGCCCATCAATCCAAAAATTGGATTTCTATTTCCCATAGCATGGCCTTTGGATGAATTTCAAGGGTCCTTGTTTTCACGGTCAAGGCTTTTGGCTCTAGATTTGTACAAGATTTGCTAATAGGCTGGGTTATTTTTGGATTTGTTGCCCATCAAAGAGCCCAATATGCCTCCTAGAAATATGAAACTATAGTAGAGTTATCTATAAAGTCCCTCAAAGAAAGAGGACATTGTGGGTTTGATCCTTTTGAGAAAAAAAATATATTAAGAGCTCATTAGCTTGTCATGTATCGGAGCCTATTTTGAAAGTTGGGTGAAAATGTTGGCACATCCTCGTTCCACCTCAAATTTTTTTAAAGAACTTTAGGATCTAAAATAGGGTATGCGCATGGGACATGTTGTCCTAATTCTTGGATTGACCCATACAAGGTTAGCTTGGCCCACCCATCCCAATGAGACAACCTAGAAAGTTGTTTCTTAATAGCATGGGACGACTCTTTGTGTATGATAGTTTAAGCATTAAGAAAACTTGATTGACTTTGTGTTGATTCTCATAACCTCAAAGTTTGGGACTAAACCCATGGTATCATTGCTTTACTTTATGGATATCGTCAAACCCCGATAATACAACACCTTGATTATATGACGCGTTTCCCGTCGACCAAACTTTATGGTGGTAATTTATACCGATATTATGACTATGGCGCTTGTAAAACAACATTTTGAGGCCCAATTTGTCACATAATAGAGGTAATTAATGTGCACATACAATGGGACCCACAATGGGTTGGATTTGGGAGTACATAGTGACTTCATCAATGGGTTAACTTAATTTAACTCAAGGTAATTGTTTTAAACCTTGGTCTCAAAATAGACATTGCACTTTTGAGTCTTTGGGTTTGAATGGATGTCGAAGGGTTTACGAATTGTTGGATCTACAAACTAGAATTCCAAAGTTGTTGGTTTCTCTTCTTGATTCAAAATTTGTCCTCACACATGAATCTCACATCTCTTTGTATTGGAAATTTCAGTCCTCGTTGACTTACACTCCTAGATTTGCCCATGCCACTCTTCAATTTCTTGGCTCCAAAGGTGGCAATAGTCTTGAGTGTCACATGCTTTTCATTTTGGTTATACTTTCAATGATTTTGATGTTGATGTCCATGTCTACACACAAAATAACTTGCAAACAATTTGGTAAGCACTGATCTTCTCCGCATTGGTTATGGCACTTGAAGATGTTTACAATGCGGACAAGAGTGGTTTACTTAATCATGCCTAACCAAACAAGACACTTAGCACAAGGAACAAAATTTGGGCGCAAAATTTAGAAGGACCGTCTCACTCTTGCTCTTGCTATAAAAACTCTGTACATCTGCAATCCTCTACGTCCATGATGCTTTGAAATGTAGTTGCCAACATATTATGTGCGGTGATTCGCAAACCAAACGGCATGGATGACATTAGATGTGTTGGAGAGTTGGATGATGAGTCTCAATGTACATTTCCAATCTCAAAAGCGGAAGGTACTTTTAATTATGGACAATTATGCTATTCATTCCCTTGAGCATGTTGATAGGGGTGAATCAATTGGTTTTTCAATTCAACCTTACAATTGACCAATATTACTATAGCTTTCTTACCACCTATTGTAACAAGTGTGGTGCAACCCTTGGATCATGATATAATTGCTTTATTCAAAGTTCAATATAAGAAGAAGCTTTTGAAATGGGTTCTCTCTTAGTTCGATTCTTATACTACTCACCATGACTTGAGGGAAGTAGTGCCTAATGTAAGGCATGATATTATGCGGTGGTGTCAAGTGTGGAGTGAGATGAATACACAAACCATACAAAATGGCTAGAGAATGTCCAAGATTTTCCTTTCAGACCGGAGTGACGATTTTGCCATGGCAGTATGAAAGAAGCAACAAATGAATTGGCAACTCTCGTTTCCTCATTGACTCTTGGAAGTGAATGAATGCCTATTGAAGAATATGTGAAATTGCCATAAGAGGAAATTGTTGATGCAATGTTTAACACGGCCAAGTTGGCGAATTTGAAAGGGGGTAAGAAATCCATTTGGGTTTAGATTTGAACGAAGAGCCAATGTAGAGAAACGATGCAGATGACCGGCCAACACCAATAGTCAAGCTTCCTCAAGCCCATGAGTATGCCCAATTACCATCAAATTTTGCAATGGAGCATCATGTGAGCACCCTTGGAAGTTTTTGGTGGTAGACATGATGAACATGCAATCATGCATTGAACAAGATATAAATTTTCAACATCAACCAACATCATGAGAAGACAAGAGATTCTCACTTTTGTAGTGTGTGATATGGCGAAGACATCATCATGGGACCATATACAAATTTAAAACCCAATATTGGGTGACATTGTGAGCATATTTGTCTATTAAAAAGTGTTCTTTCATACTTATCTATCTTCATTGTGTAAACAAAACAACATTTCACATTAAAATAGACCATTTCCTTGATGCCAACAGTACGACATTTGAGACCAAAATGCCATATTCTACATAACAACGGATAATACAACACTTTCTCGTGCAACCAAACGTGTCATATTAAAAGGGGTAGAACGGTAACTTTATAATAGGGTAAGAGTTTACCCGCTATAATTTGAGGTTCAAACACCATTGTCAAGGGTCTATGCTTATGTTGACCATATCCCATGTCCCATGGGATTGGCCATGAGGGTAGGAGGGGGAAGAAGGACGCCAGTAGAATAGCCGTGAACTAGATGAACTTATATATATATGCTTGGCAAGTTCTGAGAAGGCGGCGGGTGTTGAAAAATAGCCCCCCCCCCCCCCCCCAAACCCCACATGATATTGCACACCTTGGATGACGGGGCTCGTGACAGCCCGATGTCATCCGCTCTTCGATTTTAATTCATTTTGACAGATAGGAAACATGCTGGCGGGGACACATTTCGGAGTTGTCCTCGGAATGAAACGGATAGAAACCGACCGCTTCTACACCGTTTAAGGGTATTTAGTGTCACTTACTATCCATAGTTACACAAATGCTATATAACTATTTATTGAGAATGTAATGTTTCACCAAGCAGAGTCATTTATGTTTTATAGCATATGAACGACCTGTACAACCTTTGAAAGTGAAAACTAGAGTCTATAGTAAAAAGTTATTGCATTCCGTAGTTTTACCAAAAAGCAAGTGACACTAAATACCATAGACGGTGACTGACCCGACCCACTACACTAAATAGG
This sequence comes from Polytrichum commune, assembly GCA_950295325.1. Classification (NCBI taxonomy): domain Eukaryota; kingdom Viridiplantae; phylum Streptophyta; class Polytrichopsida; order Polytrichales; family Polytrichaceae; genus Polytrichum; species Polytrichum commune. Next base: position 615,539 of record OX485809.1, read on the forward strand.
ATATTTAGTGTGCTTACCACCCTTCCCAAGGAGCGTTAATTACTTGAGAATATGTGTTAGACATAAATGTGCCGCTACCTTCCCTACTGTCACCTCCCTTACTACATCCTTTTTTTTTCTCATATCCTTACTAACACTAAATCCAAACATGTAACTTTCACATATTACCATAGACGATATTTAGTGTTTGAGTTTACATTTAATGTTGCTTACTTTTATAGGGGTATTTGTTATTTAGTGTATGCGTTCGTATTTAGTGTATCAAACACTAGATATCCTATTTAGTGTGGTTAGAAATGAACTGCTTGACCTTGAGATATACCGGTTGACGTTCAAGTCTTCAAGTAAGTTTACCGGTTCAAGACTTTGAGATATAACCGGTTGACATTCAAGTCTTCAAAGAAGTTTACCGGTTCAAGACTTTAAGGAAGTTTACCAGTTCAAGTCTTCAAGGAAGTTTTGGAGGGGTCTAAGGAACGGACCCCAAATTGATAAGAAAAACCGAGATAATCACAGCATGTAACCGGTTGCACTTGGCCAAAATTGTCTCCATGCACACTGAGAAGATGGGTACATGTATTATAATAACTAAAGGAGCCAGCTGTTACAATCCCATTGGCCTAAATCCTCGGAGGCGTGACCAGCACTACCCCGCCTTCCTTGGCACTTGTGATTTATGTGGCCTTGGAGGCCATCAAATATAGTAGGCCCGCTCTATTTGTTAACAATGGGGATTGGAATTTTTCTAGGGTTTAGAATGTTGACACTTTCATAGATAAAGAGTTTATTGAACAAGAAAATAACACTTATAAACGTAAGGCAAGTGAAAAAAACCATTTGTAACATTAAATGAAGTTTCAAAATCACCGCCCTTAGATTCAATTGGAAGATAGTTGCTAGATTGACTGCAAACCATAGGGACAGATTGTCCATCCATAAAAGTTAAAACAACACCTTCAAAATTCGAGAGATGGAGCTTGCGGCTGTCACAAGAGAGTTGGAAGGCATGTTTTGGACAAGCAAAACTCATTGTTTAGCTGTTGGAATGCAACAAAACTATCGCTGTGGGAGTCGTCTTTCCAATGGCTTTCTAATGGTGCGCGACTTGCCATACAAATTTAAAGTCAGAAGCAACACTCTCGAGGATTCAAGCACTTCAACTAGGGCCAACTAAGTTGATGGGACTTGCAATCAATATCATGGACTTCATCATTTCTAATTGGGGGATTTATTTGAAGTTTTAAATGAAATGCTATATTATATGGTATTGTAGTGAATTAGTAAGTTGTTATATATAAAGGGCAAATGTACAAAGAGGGAAGTAGACATTCATGTAATACTTAACACTTAATGTCTTTGAGGCACTATATCAGTGGTGTGTGGTCATGCTCTAAGAGGATGTTCATTGAAGTATGCAATGTTATTTTATTTGGCTAGCAATGGTTTTGAGGCGTTATAAAATATGATGCTATGTTTGTCACATTGTTTATATCTTAAATTGGTTGTTTTCCGATGATGTTACAGAGGATCCTTTCTTCGAAGAAAGTCTTGGCTAGGCAAATGTTCTTATAAATGCATGGCAAATACTCAATATTTTTCTCATGGGGAAGCCCCTAGGACGGGACTCCCTAAATACCCCCAACGAGCGTTGCAGGTGTCAGGTTTGGAGGCCAGGTTCGGTGGGGTTTATTTTTCTGGCCCTCCCCGTTTTAGCCACTTGGTGACTTTTTTTGGTTTTTTTGCTAAATTTGGGTCCTGCGGCCCCAAATTACCCTAGGGAGCCCCTTATGAGATCAAATAAGGCCCCACCCAATTAAAAAAATAGGGGGCATGTTTTATGCCAACCCTGCCACCCCCTCCCGAACCTAGCCTCCGAGCCACGCTCGTCGGGGGTATTTAGGCAAATCCCCCCTAGGACCTCCATTTCATGCCAAGAGAATCCATCTCACGGTTATGTCACGTGTATGAGATGGTGTCCCTCTAGAATTGTACATCTCTTTAAGTTCAAAGATAGATTTATGATACCTTCATTCGATTTGACTGATTTGACTTATTTGACTTTAGGTTTGAGAAGAATGATCATTGGTCGTGTGGCTATAGTTTGTATGAGGTCACCAAGGCTTGAGAATGGAGGCAAAACCATGGTTGCTTGTGATCAATACTCATTAGACGTATAAATCATATATAGCAATTTGGCCAACATCCCAAACATGAACATGAGCACGAGCATAGTCCATCCACTCATCTAAAATTAGCACAACAAACATATTTACTAGTTACTCCTACAAGAAAAAATATACTTTGCGATTGTTGGGTCTTCCAAAATTGACTAAATTTGTCAAGTTACATTTCTCATAAATGTGAGTTAAAATTACCTACAACATGTGAGTGGCGAATCAAAAACAATATTGTAGCATGTGTGATGAAATGACCTCAATGTAAAAAGGCTCTACCATAATTGGTAAATGATGAGAAATATTGCTTGTATATGTTCAAAAAAGTGTATTGCGAAACCTCGTAAAGTCTCACAAACCAATGATAGCAAGATAACATAAATAAATAAATCTATCTATCTATCTATCTATTGCGCATGCATGTCTATCCAAGAGGCCATATAGAGGCCTCTTCATGCATTAACTCGTGTATATGAGCTACATCATTGAATTTGTAGATGATCGTTTTGTGATGAGATTATTTAAGATTTACCCATTGATCAAATGCACTTTCAAATTTGTTGGATACCTTAACGCCTACATGTTTTTGACAAGTTTTGTATGGATTGTGCACAAAACTTGAATTTTCATACAGAGAGGGCCTGACAAGTTTGCATGGGATCATTTCGCCATGTTGTTTTTACAACAACTTCACCAAAAAATCAACCTTACCACTGCCACAAACATAGGAATTTTGACGTTGACACTAAATGTATGGATTTATGAGCATTGTATGTTATCACGCTCGTTGTCATTTCTACTTATTATGAGGCTTGTATGCAAAGGGCTCTATACGAAGATGCATACCATCAACATTGATGTGTAGGTACGTCAATTGAGGACATGGTCCTTGATCATGCCATGTACTCCAAGTGCCTAGGTTGCACATCACCTGCCGTCTAGGCAAGCAAGGGAGTGGAATCTCACCTAATGGTGAGTTGACCAACTGGTGCAATCATTGTACATAACGTATCCCGTGTGCAAGAGCACACTACGTGTTTATACACTTTAAGATGGTTTGCGCTGTAATCTAGCCTTTATCCATAGAATGCCACTTTTCAAAAAAGGCCTCCCGACTATGGAATTTTTTCTAAAGGACAAATAATCGGGATGCCATGTGACATTTATGCCAATCTATTTCAAGAAGTTATTATAGATATGATTCTTATTGGCCAACAATCCCAATATACAAACATATAGAACCATTTTAGGCATGGCATCGTTAGCAGTAATTGCAATCAGAACATTGGGTTTAAATGCATGACCTAAGCGCCCTTGGATGCAACTAGACTATGGGAGGCATGACCTCCATAATTGTCCCGCCCTCGTTGGCACTCATAGGATTTATGTGGCCTTGGATCTTGGAGCTCATCAAATACTTGTGTGCATCATCATCACCTTGACCCACATTGTCTATAGCATTTGTTGACCTCATCCAGTTGGACCCAATATAGGGAACACATTGACTCTTAAGCATTCGAGAGACCCAGACATGGCCTTTGCATGCACAGTAATATGTATTTGGGCTACATATATCCATATTAAGTTGATTATGTCATAGCAAACCATATCTAAAATTAACTTCGATGCATTTATGAATTGGTTGAATATCTTGATGTTAATGAAATTTTCAAGCTCATATACACAACCTACACGGCCTTGGATGCAAATATATATGTTGTATTCTAACAATCAATGCCAAGTAAGAGTTTATTCATATTTTCTTGTCAAGATAAGACAAGGTTTTTGACCCATAAATATATACGTATGATTGATGAACTTGGTGAGGTCCATATAAATTGTATATTTGTCCGCATATGAAACCATGTGTCCTTTAACCGAAACGACCCTTTAGATGTTAGTTCTTACATGTGGAGTGCACTAGGGTTGGTGCATTCCATCATAAATCACATTGTTATTGGTGTATTCCATGCAATAGTAGAGTTATCCTTAAAAGGACAAATATAGGGAAAAAAATCTCAAGTTCCACATGCAATTATAATCTTGCAATAGGTTGCCTCTTCCATGCCATGACCTATAAATAAATAACATGTGCAAAGAGTGGTCCTTCCAATTCTCAATCTCTTCCGAGTTTGGTTATGACTTGGAGTGTTTTCTCATGGTAACATGTATATTGAGCTTGGAAACGCTTTCCAAGCCATGAGGCGGCTACAAGGTTAGTGGGCATGGTTGTTCATACTTAGAGTATTTGTTGAACTAGAAACTTTTTTTTTGTCTAACACACCAAATATAAGATCCAAACACTGGATTGTTGTTGATATTTTAAGTACGAGTCAATTATGTCATGACAAAACCAAATTGTTAGCTTCAAGTGCATTATGATCAAGTAAGTCAAGCTAATGGGAGATCAAATGTTCAATCAAATCTATCGTGATATAATTCCGGTGAAGACATTTGAGAGTTTGGGATTTCAACGGTTTATCTACATCAATGATTCTTATGTGTTACATACTTGAGTTGTTCAATTAGTACCCCTTTTGTGCACCCATGTGGTTATACATTGCATTTGTAAAATGCATCCCCCGTGTCATAGGAGAATCAACCGAAACATCAAAAGAATAAATCTAAAATGAACAAATACACATTGTACAAACCCACATGCTCTAAATCCTATCAAACCATTTCATAAATCCAAAAGGTTTTGTCCAATCACAACCCTAAACCCCTTCATGTTTGGGTTCAAAACAAACTAAACTTTGGTTCATCTTGTTATCCGAAATAGAAAAACCAAAACTTTCTTTTATGATGTCAATATGGCAACAATGACAAAAGTCGATAAATTGGACAAACGGGGTGATTATTAGACGTTGGCTTCATTCAATGTTCACCACAATGTGCAAAATAATTTGTGTAGAAAATCGGTCAAGGAACATATTAAAATTATGTTTTAAGAGTGCAAAGAACATATTATTGGTGTTTATGCCCAAACTTTTTGCTAGAGTGATGTGCCGTCAAGGTTTTAGGAGGCTTGTTGAGTTTGTTGCAGACAATGGGAATTACGTCACCATTTAAACATGAACTTTTGGAGGATATCGTGGTTTCATTAGATCATCTAAGAAGTAAGTTTCCTAGAGCTCTATTTTTTTGGCACTTAAAAAGAAAAGTTGTTGCCAATGATTTTAAGATCGCACCAATACAATACCAATACATAGTTATTTTCATGATTTATTTATAATAAATTCATATTAATTAAAATTTAAGAAATTGTGATAAACATATGTAATAAAACTATAGTCCAAACTTTCAAGATTATATTAAAAATAAATATCCATTTTGGGATAATAAACAGAGTCCACAAAAAAATGACAATTTTTTATCAAAATAATATTGAGTTACCGTACATACATGTATCACTAGAGGTAAGAAATTAGTTGATTCTTGACTTTACAAATCTCTTGTGAACAACCATTTTTACATATTGAAATGGGATTGCCGTCATTGACAAGGAAAATCCACGAGGAACACAATGACGCATGTTGACCTTCCTAGCACCTTCCTTTTGAACGAACTAGTCTTCAAGAGTTAGTCGTAAGCCCAAAAGTGACCTCTCAGGAACTTAAGAGTTAAAGAGAAACATAAAACTTGACTTTGACCTCCACCAAGTAAATGTATATCTCAACTTCATACTTTTGAAAGTTGAAATGACAATCTTTGTGATTCGTAAATACTATATGGATGAAAAGACAAAAGAAGAAGAATTAAAATTATATATATAATTAAAAAATAAAAAATAAACTAAAAACAATGAACAACAACAACAACAACAACAACCTTGATTCGGTCTAAGGGTGAAAATGGTATGAAGAGTTGAAACTTGGGCCCCACAATAGGGACTTGTCACTTTGTTGAATTGAAACCGAGGTAAGTTAGAAGCCGTAGTAACAATCATATCAGGTGAGTCATTGAAGGTCACTCGTACTTTAAAAGGACAAGACAATCACAAGAGTGGGTGCCGTGCTTCTCACATTGCCGCTTTTTTAAGGCCATGAATTTAACATAGTGTATATAGACGACCTATTTCAAAGCCTACGCTGACTTTACACTAAGGTGTGTGTGTGTGCGCGCCCGTTCTTTCTTTTATATATATATATATAGATTTAAAATATATAGATTTGATGCGTCTAGCCGCGTTCCGAATGTTTGATTCACACCCAAAATAAATAAATTGAAAGTTTTTGAAAACCCTATATTTTGAGAATCATTTACTTTCCGGACAATAGTTGTTAGGGGCGGTTTACACTATGGACCATGAAGTCGTCCCACGTAAGAGGCCTATTTTGCGTGGGACGACTTCATGGGACGACTTCCATGGTCCGAGTTACTAAAATATTAGTTTTCATGGTTCATGGGCCCTTCACTAGGTGTAAACCGAATGTGGACGAAGAGGAATGACCACACACCAAAAAGTGAAGGTGCTGATTTTTTTAATACATGCCCAAAAAAATTCGGGGAAAAAAATATTAAAAAAAAATTCGGCCAATGGCTGATTTTCAGCCTTACGGCTCCCTTGATTTCCGTTGAGTCGAGCATTTTGCCTCGCCTCAACGGAAAACCCGTTGGACCATGGCACATTATCCAAATGGCAAATTTTAGTAGTTTTTGGGGACCTCAAAGTTAGTGGTCATTCTCCTTTTTTCAAGGTAGTGTAAAGCCAAATGGGACCAAGAGCACTTTACTCTCCAATCACAAATTTTAGAATTTCATGGTCATGGCTCTTGGTCCATAGTGTAAACCGCCCCTTAGTGTGAGGTGATTATCAAGAGGATAAGTGAACCTTTTGTTGGGACCCCGGGGTCCCGTAAAGACTCGCTTTAAGAATGGTTTTTTATTTTTATTTTAAAAATTGTTTTTAGGGTCGGGCCATGCATGGGCAGTTTGCAGTGCTCGGCAATCGGCGTTGCTTTTACTTTATCATGTCAAAGTGTTGTGTAGACACTTGTTTTCAATCTCTTAATGGAATGCTACACAAACTAGTTAGTTACGATCAACATGAAGATTGGATGATGAAGCCGATCAACAGTCTCGATAGAGCCCTAAGTGAGACACTGCCAATTTTGGCACTAATTTCACACGTAATTCTTTTGGATCTTTCTGCATCGTTGTGTAGATTTCAATGAAAAATAATAATCGATTGCCGCACTTTCTATTGAATCGGACATATATTGACGTTGCTACGGGGTTTGTGTGAGAGCCAAGACAGGGTGGGACCCCAGGGTCCCACCAGTAGGTTCAAGCGAATTTTAGATCGGATTGCAATCTTGAAAGCATTTTTTGCATTGTAGGACCTCTTTTGTCTCACAAGCTTACATCTTTCCCATCTTCAACTCTTTTTTTTTATACAAATGGTTGTTGACATTTTGGTGGAGTAAAACAAGGTGAACGAGATATTCATGTGCAATTATGTCCATATTACTTGGAATTGAGGCAATTTGAATATTTGTATCACCTTGTTAGTCCTGACATTCTTTCTAGGAAATTGAGGCCAAGCATTTGGTCAAGGAACCAAGTTCTTTGACCCATTTTTTTGTAGGCTACTGGCATTTCTTAGGAGATGGTCTAGCCTTTTCGCAGACAATAAATAAATAACTAAAGAAATATATATATATATATAAAATACCATCTTCCACAATGGTAAGTGCTTGTGACCATCTTGAGATTGTAGAAGAGTGTCGGATAGTAAGAGTAGAGTATGTGCAAAGATGGGGAATTAGCTTGAATGATAGGTTTTCACACATACATAAAGCTTCTTTTTTTTTTCTAACATCCATGTTTTCACTGATGTGAATTTGAGTCTGTTGACCCTACTCTATTCAAGAGTCTCTTTGTTGCTTCCAGACATACATACATTCAATGCATGTATTTTATAGTTTTTTAGTCATATCTTTAATCCCGGAGATGCGGAAAAAAGGACACACACAACTGAGGAATGGTTGGGAATTATTATTATTATTGTTATTGTTATGTTTGAAGTCTTTGAAAAAGAGCATGTTAAATGCCAAGCACGTGCCTTGAGGCGTTGAAAACTATGTGGGAAATATTACCAAGCAAATCCCCTTTGGGAGGCATCAGATTATGCAACCACAACTTGTGAGTGGTTCATTAATTAGCTTGGCTTACACAAACTTTGGCAGAGAGTGGCAGTAATCCTTTCTAGCTAGTAACAACAATGTTTTGAGCTAGTTTGAAATTGGAACCACTCAATGCGTTGATAGATATTCCATTAGCATATATTCCTATTGATGAAATTTGTTTGGATAATGTAATAATGTTGTGAAGAAATAACAAGAGACCGACGAATGAACCCTCTTGATTGATATGGCAATATACATGTCATTTTTGAACTTTAAACCATTTTTGTACCTTTGATTGTTTTTTAGCCAACATGTTAATATCGCCACTAGCTTAATATCATAAGTTGTTTGTTACTAACAACTTATGGTATTGTGTTTACTTTATCTATAGAGCTACATGTTCTTGAAGGTTTGTTGTTAGTTTAGTTTCACAATGATGAAACAGTGGAAATTTCATATTGACAATGTTTTTGTGTGCTATTCAATACAATTTAAGTCTGCAAGAAACACAACTCCATCTATTTCCACATGTCCCAAATCTTGAAAAAATAAATAAAAATGAAACATATTTATGGACATGAAGAAAAAATGTAGAGCATGTTCGAAACCTGAACATTATACTAAATATTGTATATAATGTCATTTTCTATTTGGAAATACACAATGCTATAACCATCTACTGTATATCTCATTTATTGCCAACAAAGATCAAATCGGTTGTTTGGACAAAATAGAACAATAACATATTTACTTGGTAGAAACATTACATCAATGGTAACAATATACATCATTGTATAACTCCAAATAGCAAGTGACACTAAATATCATATTTAAGTACATGAAAAATAACCATTGAAATGAGAGATTGTGGACTTACAATTGGATCGTAGTCCAAGAAACTCAAGGTCCAAATCACCCCTTACCCTTTTAAAGCCCATATCATGTTGGGTGAACATGATCAATCCATTTGATTGCTAAGTTGATGTGAAATTCCGGGTCAACTTGGTTAGATCTATAAACCATGTTATTTCACGTTGACTCGACCGGTCGATCTCCCATACAACTTTCTAAATTGATAATTTAAAAATTTTGATAAAATTTACGAATGTTGTCATGATGCATGATCCAAGAAGTGCAAAATAGGCGAAGTGAGGAAAGTGTATTGAAAGGCAATGTGGGACCCAATCAAGGTGTCAAGTTACATTGGTTGCTACATGTGGACCTTGCAACAAGGTCCATGTCCCTTTAAGTTTTTTTTAGGGGTTCAATTTTGTATGTGTTGGTCTTTAGCCGCATTACTAAGGGCCACTTCACACACGAGACTGAGAGCCCGTGACCATTATACTTCAAGCACACTCATTGGTGGAAAAGGCGGAGCCGGTCCAAGTTCACTTCACACTATGCTTGAGGGACCAACGGAGTATGTGAATGAAGGATGGATGTAAAGCCCACATGGATTGCTACATGGCATCGAATGGATCATGTTTTATGGTCACTTGGACTATTTTCAAAAACCACCTCTTGTAGGTAGGCCTAACACAAAACCAAGAGACCATATTACTCCGAATGCTCACAACCGTTGGTTTATTCTATTTTATCATGTGTGAGGACCCGCATGAATATAAATTCATTGAAATAGCATTTGGTTGAGGACCCGGTCACATATGACTTCAGACTACACTTGAGGGTATGTGACCACAATACATGATTCTGAGGTGTCTTGGGACAACCTTTAGACATTTTTTGGGGGGCTCTCAGAATTTCATGGTCACTGCTCTTGGCTCGTGTGTGAAGTGACCCTTAGGTTATTGTTGCAATTGAACGTGCTTTGAGATTGGTGTATGGGCAAGACTTGTAAACAAAGGGAAGACATCTTGGGCTAACCCCAAATGACTAATACCAACATAGGATGAGAGGGAATTATTGTACATGAGACCTCGCATCCATCCAACATTAAACCATGACCTCCTATACATTTGTTGCCAGTTCATCTTAAATGACTTCGACTAGACTACTTTGGGATCGTTAAGCTAATCTCGGTGTCCAATCAATTAAGAGCCAGATTGCATATTGTTCAGAGGCTAATATGTTGGATGAATGAGAGGTACACTCATATATGTTAATTCGCTCTCTCCTTTTGTGTGGGCATTTGTGAGGGAAAATTGTCTCGACATACCAATATCTACGTCAAATTTTGGTGGACTTCTTCAAATAGATATTTTCCTTGAATGTTTATGGGTTTTGGTTTGTTCACAAGACCCCATTCAATAAGTAGCGTGTGTTCACAATGCACGTTGATTATATTGTTGGGGTTGGTAGGAAAGCCCTCCCCTTTATAAAGTAGGGCACAATATATGGGGGACATGTAAACTTGAGATGAAGCCCTATTAGTGCTCTTGTATGCTTTTGTTCACATCTTTTCCATTACAACTTCAAGTCAAATTTTTTTGAAGGTGGTGCTCTGAGTGATTGTCTAAATTATATTGGCAACTCCAATTTGTTCTAGTATTTGTGCAATCAACCTCTGAAAGTATCATTTTAACACATGCTCTTCAAATCTCCTCCATCTCTTGCAAAAGCATCCTATACTTTGTTCATGAATTTTGCATGACTAGTTCAAACCATAAAATTATAGTTGGAAGTGATACTCTAATTGGTTGCCGAAGTTCCTTACTCGAACACAACTCCTAATTTTATTTTATTTGAATTATAAAAAAAACCCTCCTTGCATAATCAAACTTTGGAAGAAAAAAAAACCCTAACACATCTCAAAGCTAAAAATTGTTTATCTTTAGACCTCTGACACCTCTTGAAAACGCCAATTAAAATTCTTATATATTTTTGGTCAAAACATTCAAATCAAAATGTTTTTATTTCTTTTAGATGTGATAATGTATTTGATTTCCTCACTTTTCTTAGTTGAACAAAACCCCCAAATATTTTCATATTTTGTGTGGAATCGAGGTCCAAAAATTTGTTGAGGACGTAGTCCAAGTTCTACACAGTTTTGCAATTTGATGTAAACCCGTATTCTTGGCGGTGTGTAAAAGATGAACTTGAGTTCATGGTGAACTCCTTATGTACCTATTGTGCAATAAAAACTACATTAGCAATTGTACAAGGTAAATAAGAGTAAATTCAATGAAATAAGTCTATGTTTTCCCAAAATAATTAAGCATTTATTCTTAGTGTCGATTAGTGCCCGACCAACTTTATGCCTACGTTGTTGTTGTTGTTGTTGTTGTTGTTGTTGTTGTATGATGGTCAAATAATCAAATTGTGTTGTTTTTTAGCACAACAACTCATCCTTGTAGCAAGAGATCATTTGTGCAGATCGAGATGGATTGAAGGGGAACATGTCGACATTCCCTATGGCTTGGTGATGGAATTGTACCAACTCATGATGCACCAAACATCGCATTTTGCTTTACACTAAAGCTTGAAAGCCTAACAAATCAAGGAAAATTCAATGGATGAAAAACCTTCATGGAATCCTACATGACATGCAAAAGATAATGTTCTATGGTTTACTAGATTTTGTGTCAAGCCCCCCAAATAGATGGGTCTAACACATACTCAAGAAACCATGACACTTCAAAACCTCTCAACCCTTAATTTATCATAACTTATGTGTGGAAGCGCCCACTCAAATAGATGGTAATGACATAGCATATGAATGGGAGCCCAGTGACGCATGTCTTTACACTACATGTGAAGGCCCGCGACCATGGACGAGTCGTTTTTTATTTTCCACGGCCACGCCCCTTTGACTGACTCTAAAATCATCTAAATTGTGGGAACAAAAAGAGGCTTTTGAGTTCCTTGCTATGGTCACGAGTTAGTCACTTACATATGACACTTAACATAATACTTTGGAATTGACATGGTATGAAAGCATACAAGGTAAGCGGTCCTAAGAAATTAGATATTATATATGAATGGTGTGTGGTTCGGTGCATATTTAGGAGCAAACACTAAAGAGACGTGTGTTTAAAGGAGATTGGATCGCATGCTTAAATATCCTAATTGTAAATAATCAACGCAATTGGAGGGACCTAGATATTATCATAATTCCAACGTGAATTTGAGCCCGTTGGCCCTACCTTGCTCAAGAACCTTCTTGGTGCATGGTGGGGTTTGATGTCTTCCTTGCAGTGGGTGGGCTCTTGACTTCCTACCTACCTAGCTAGTTTTTCCAGCAGAGAGAAGATTTCACAGCGGGAATCAAATCGCCAACCGCTTCATTCATAAATGGGTACCTCTCCACTATCACCCGGTAGTTTAAGGTCATGTCGGACGCTAGATATTATCACTTAAGGAGTACGATGATTTTACTTTGAAATCGAGCAAAATGTTTGTGTGAACTCCACAGTTACAATGAAAGTGGTCACCACCTTAATATGGACATGTTGATCACCTCGTACTAATCACGTTCATAATATCCTCCAAGAAGACGGGTTAATTGGGGGAAAGTGTCTACCCTAGGGCCCGCGTAGCTTATGCTTCACTTTTCATCAGTTGTGGTTGGTGTCTTGTTTTTTTGAGCCGGGACCCTACCAATTTTACCGAGATAAAAATTGGGTTGTAAAAACCCAATGTGGACATGTTTGTTCCATTGCGATTGGATCCCCTCGCACTAATTGTGGGGTCTTCAATCAATGTTGACCTACAATTGATTTCTCTAATGAAATCGATTGTTTCCCTATTTAAAGGATGATTTGGATGCCAAGTCCCTTGGACCCGGATCCTAATGTAAAATCTACCCTTTATAACCCTAATCGTTATCTTATCTTTTGTGAGCATTTTTATCCCTTCAATCAATAGTGATTTGTTTTATTGTGGAACATTTGGCACAAATCGACAACTATGTGGAAGACATCGTGGGGTCTATCTCACTGGGACATCCATGACCAATGATGATTTTTCACAAGGTCCCTAACATGTCCAGGGACATGTTCATAAAAAAAAAAAACATTTTCAGTGGACGGGTTCTTAGAAAATGAACCGGTTTTTGGACGTGTCAATTTCACTTTGGACGGGTTCTAAGAATAACAAATTTTTGATAAATTTTTCCAAAAAAATAAATGGTACAAATATTAGTTGCATTATGTCATATATGACATGTGAATATAAGCATAATGCAATCAACCCACTAATACCCAATCAATATATCAATCTTGAAGTGCTTGATTCACCTGCATACATTAATTCATCAACCACAAAATTTAGAATGGGGGTGTACTGGAAAGATGAGAATCGACAACAAAAGACAAATAACTAACGAACATTGAAGGCATAATTTGTCAAGATCTTATTGTTTCCAAGTGCAACCAGTCACATGTTGACATCTTTCGGTTTTTTTGTTTTTGTTTTTGTTTTTTTTGTTTCCTAATTTTTTTACCAACACTGTAAGAAACTTATTTTTACCTCTTGTGGGACGGGTATTCTCATTTTCAAACCGGTTTTGGGACGAGTTGTTTTTTCTTTAACCTTTCCATGGACGGGTTGGTTTAGGAATTACCGATTTTGGGACCTGTTGTTTTTTCTTTAACCTTTCCATGAACAGGTTGGTTTAGAAATTATCAGTTTTGGGATGGGTTGCAATTTTTTTTTGCCTTTCAATTCAAGGTTTTTGAACATGGATAGGCAAAAAATTTGTGAAAACTCAGCCTTGTCCATGACAACCCAACCACCTCTAAAATAACATATGATGATATTAAGGAGGCCTTTCTTACTAAAGAGTGGAACTCTTTCCATCTCTCAATGAAGAAACTAGATTACCTCTACCTCAAGGATTTTCTCAAATACGAGTGTGATTGTACTTGAAGCAACCATTGACACCACCAACACGCAAGATCATTGCTGCTTACCGCACCTTGAACCATAGATTAGCCATTGAAACTAGACGATGGTCGATTGTCCCTATCTTCAGAGACACTAGACTATGCCACTTTTTCCTCCTATAATGCAGTTGAAAATGAGGCATATTTCATGTTGGAATGCCTCCTATATAGGTTCATTAAAAATAACAAGTATCCATCACTATTTGAGAATGTAGTCCTAGGGATCCTCAAGTCTTTTTTCCAATTGGACCACCAAGTTGATATTAGCCTTTGTCTCACAGAGGCTACCACACTCCACCACTCTAGAGGGTTAGCCGGTTTGAAACCATCTTGATATACTTTCAGTCTCATTAGCCTTTCAACAACCTAGACTTTAAAATGAAATGCATTTCATTCCAATTTTGCAACTTTGAGCGGAAGAGAGGCGACTTACCATTGCCACCCATTCAAGGAAACTTCGGTGAAGATATCTTTAAAACCTAATATTAAGAGCATCACTAAAATGTAAACTAGCCTCTTGTAGAGAAAGGTCAAACACGATGGGTGACTGTTAATTTTTGCGCTTTAAATGTTGGATTTCGTTTCCCAACACTCACCATTGGGGTGCAGTAAAAGCATGCCCTCCATGTATAGTAAATAATGTGTGCATACGTGTAGTAGTGTGACTTATCCTTTGCATCCCCTATAATATGTTTTGTGGTTATGAAAATCCAATAGCTTTTGTATTAAAGAGGAGCGAACAACATATTTGGTATCCAACATGCAAAGAACTACACTAAATATGATATTTAGTGTCACCAATTCTAATTGTCTTACTCGACTATTGGAAACTAATTGTAAACTGCAGTATAGTGTCACCAACACTAATTGTTAACCCAACATTATTTGTCACTCCATGACAATATTTGTTCACTTATTTGTAAGAAATGTCATCCGAAAAGTTACCTTAATGACATACAATACCATATGACACTCAATATCATATTTAATGTACCTCGTATATGTGCTCATACCACCAACCAAACAAGAATGAAGATTAGTAGTGTACACAAGTTCTTTACCAAGTTATTGTCCATGTAAAAAGATATAAAGGAAATAAAGCCATAGAACCCAATGTCGCACATGTTCTTTAGCCTTTGTATATTAAGCACACAAATCACCATTCCTTGCACAATTTTTTTATAGTAGTACGCACCAACCTCACTACAGTCTAACCTTGATAATGTCACCCTTGTTAATAGAACACCTTGATATTGTCACCTAGAAGTTTGAAACCGATTTTCATAGTGTAAAACTCCCTCGTTATTATCCCTATCACCCTTGGTAATGTCACTATTTTTTTCCAAAATCCGTAGTGTAAATGTGATAATACCAAGTATGGATGGATTGTATGTGATGGTTGGATGGACAGATTGTAGTAGCCGAAAGGGTCATGCGCCGCCCCTGTGATACAGTCTAACCTTGATATTCATGGTGAGGTCAAGAAAGTTATAGATGGGTTTAATGCTTTTGTACTCTCCCATATCACTATCTTGTTCTTTCCACCAAATGTGACTTCAGTTGTTCAGCCTTTGGATCAAGGAGTCACTGTGATTGCAGCATTCAAAATGTGCTATAAGCGCAAGCTTGTTGTCTGGACTTTGCAACAAATTGATAACAACTCAAATGAAGATTTGGGGAAACTGAATGTTGATCTATTTCAAGCTATGCTATGGTGTGTGGCGGCATGGCATGAACTAGATGATCAAACCATTAGAATTGTTGGAGAAAGTCCACCATATTGCCTACAAAGTGGAATGCAAATATCAACAATTTTGATGAATGTATGACATCCAAAATGGAGGAAGCAACTTTGGAATTGGGCAATCTCATTGCCGCATTGAATTTGGGTTTGGATGTCGAAGGCAAGCCTGTAGAAAAGCTTTGTCCTTTGGAGTACATAAACATGGAAGGTGAAGATGATTTTGAGGTGGAATATTCTACTGAGGAGCTTGTGCAATTAGTGCAAGATGGCGAATAGGTTCTTGATTCCATGGAAGTAGACCCATTGATTGTTGATAGCAACGATGATGAGTCTAAAGTAGTGAAGCTAAGCGATGCACAAAAATATGCTAAAGATGTTTTGAATTTTATGGCTAGCCAAGGTTCTCAGATTTTCAACACTCTGGAGTTGTTAGGAATGGGAAAAATCCATGACAAACTCATTAGAATTGGTGTTGCACATTTAACATCAACAAAACAATGTGACATTAGAAGCTTCTTTGTCTCTAGTGAGAGGTCTTTACCTGATCTCAATGACACATTATGATGTGCTCTTGTTGTTATTCACAATTTTGAATTAGATTTTACATTCAAAAACATTGAAGTCTCGTATTTGTTATTTTCTTTTTTACATTGTAATTTTATCTTGATTTTCTACCTAGTTTTTTGATAATATCACATTATGCACAAATCTTCAAAATGTGACATTATCAAATATGTCACACCTTGTTTATATCACTCTTTTTGGTGAAACAGATGGTGTGACATTATCAAGGTTAGACTGTACACCATATGTTCTTCCCATCCAACCACTAGAGCCTAAACAACTCACTTGTGCGGAAGAGGCACTTATAATAACCCTTAAATGTTCAAGCAACCCGAAATCGGTCGTCAACTACTATTCTATTGGGGTTTACGACCCATTAGATGGCAATCTACATGGATGGAAAGGTATCTACTGGTGTAGGGTGGTGCCCACTACCAAAATAACATAGAAGAATCTCATACTCCAAGAGTGTAGGATTTTTTCGATAAGTTGGCATTGCTTGTTTAAGGAGGCGCTTCCATGTGTTGCTCAAATTTAGAAGCCCACATCTTTCACATGTGTTGCCCAATTTGTGTGTGTGTGTGTGTGTGTGTGTGTTTCTTTCTTTTTTCCTCATGTTGTTGCTTAGGACAAGGTGACAGTTGTGCACAACGGTTGGGGCTAGCTAGAGCTTTAGTCGGCAATATGTAACTTTGACAAAGTTTTTGCAGGTTTTTGATATTAGACACGCAAAAACTCACACAAAAATAAATTGCACATCAATTGACACACAAACTTTTAGATTTTGACATGTAGTGTGGCTTGTGAAGAAAAAAACCACCGTCAATTGACACTTTACAAATTGAAATGACATGCACTACTAGGCATATGACATTGAGGTGACAATTTAGAAGAAAATGTAGATGTCAATTGATATTCCATTTTGTTTTTGAAATGTCACATGAGACTTTCGATTTGAAGTTGAAGGTCAAATGAAATTTGTCAAACATACACACTGCTAGCCAACTGAGCCATGACTCCATCATGGAGGGGAAGGGGGGGGGGGGGGGGAGTGTTAGGGCCCGCGATTTGGCACCCCCACGTAGTCCCTCCAAAATTTTATTTATATTGATCCTGACCTACAGTTGCTGCATGGCCCGCCCAATTCCAAAAGAATAATCGCCTTTGCATTGTCATTTGACTTTGCACTTCACCTTGAAGGTCCAAAATTCAATATATATGTTCCCTTCCCCTTAGTAAATAAGCGATTCATTGGATTTCATTGTGGAAGTGAAACCGAAAGCTTGTAAATGAATGTCAATAAAGCATGTACTGAACTTGGAAGTAAAAGATATTATGAAATCCTCATTAGCATTGAGGATATGATGTATGTGACTTGCCATTTGAAAGGGTCTTTTGTCATTCTAAAATAAAAATTATATTTAGTTTGTTTAGTTTATAATAGTTTTAGTGAATGCTTTCTACTTTCACAAGTATTCATACATATTCGAACTAATTAAGCATGATTGAATGTAATGTATCATATTAAATCTAGTATGCGCATTTTAGATATAATTAGCTCATTTCTCATCCACATAACATATGATGGAAAAGTTGCCAACTTTCTAAAATTTGTGCCATAACCAAAATGGTCATGAAACGAAAAAAAAAAATCAAAGTTTTCTTTAGTTATCCCCTAGATGAAGGCCATGTTCGTATGTCAATTTGTCCTAACAAATGTGGTATGATTGACTTCAAATTTTCACATAAAGCATGCATAATCTAGTTCATATATGTATGGTTGGATTTGAAGAAATCAAAGTATTTTGCTACGTAACATAAATTTTCAACATTGATGATGGAGGTGCTTAAAATTGAAATGGGAAGGCTTGAGCGTTTAGGGGTTAAGCATGTTAGGGGCGGTTTACACTATGGACCAAGAGCCATGACCATGAAATTCTAAAATCTGTGATTGGAGAGTAAAGTGCTCTTGGTCCCATTTGGCTTTACACTACCTTGAAAAAAGGAGAATGACCACTAACTTTGAGGTCCCCAAAAACTACTAAAATCTGCCATTTGGATAATGTGGCATGGTCCAACGGGTTTTCCGTTGAGGCGAGGCAAAATGCTCGACTCAACGGAAATCAAGGGAGCCGTAAGGCTGAAAATCAGCCATTGGCCGAAATATTTTTTTAATATTTTTTTTCCCGATTTTTTTTGACGTTACTGTATTTATATTAAAAAAATCAGCCCAAAGTTGTCCCGGTCCAAATCCACTTTACACTACAAGAGTGACCAAGCCACTCAAAAATCCATTTTTGATTTTTCATGGTCACGGCTCTTGGCCAAGAGCTATGACCATGAAAATGATTTAATTTTCTTGGTCATGGCTCTTGGTCCATAGTGTAAACCGCCCCTTAGGTTTAGGGAAAGTTGCAATTAGTTTAGGAAACCCTAACCTTTGTTTGACATTGGACTTAACCTTGTTAAAAATATGAAGTGATTGGTGGGGTCAACATGTGGGAATCATGTATATTATAAGAGAGTGATATGTGAAGTTGTGGTAACTCATATTATGTTATACGGGATCATATATCATTCATGAATCAATTAATCTCTTCATTATTTAGAATTGCATAAGGGCTAGCAATTTACCTAAATTCCACACCAACTCTTCACATGTTCCAATCAATAGTTTCAAAATTCGGCGCTTTGTTGTTTTTCTTGGCATAATTGTGAAGCCCGCCCCACAATACATGTTGAGATTGATGTTATCAAAAGTCAAATTAAATCACTCATGGAAATTATTTCTCTCAATGTCATCAATATATCTCACCTACATGGTTCTTAATAAGCGAAAGCTTGAGAAACCCAAGCTCCAATTTCACTACATTAAACATTCCCCTCCGGTGTTCATAAGGATATTTTGGGTCTTTCTGCCGATAGGTAGGCATTACACCATCCTCCCCTTTCATTTCCTTACATAAATGCAATGAGGATGGCTAGCATATCATCGTCATGTCATAATTAACCGATATTGTTTTTCTTTTCTTTTCTTTACATGAAGTCATAATTGTTTGGGTATAGTTCACATGTTGTGACTCTGTCCAAGGGGGTACTTGTTATGGAATTTTTTCTTCTTAGTCGTTGGATTTCAACCCTTTAAATTTGAAGTTCCTTACATTTCTAAGTTCTCTCTTTGTCAATAAAGGAAAATTGAACGATTCTTGTTCTATTCGAAGCCTATCAATGACCCAAGATAAATTTGCCTAAATTTATCTCGAGTCATAAATTTAAGCCTAAATTTGAATCTATGAGTGACTAACAATTTCATATACCTTAAGGGCATCACCACCCATGATGGCGCCCTGAACTGATGCTCTCATGCTACTCATCAATTTTCAGTTCAGTTCAGGTCGCAGATTGTTCAAGTGCCCCAACCATCGCTACATTTTAAGGGTAATTTTCTTCGGGGTAATTTTCCGACACCTGAGGAACTTCAACTGGTTACTTCTCAAACTCAACCATTTCATCTGTAAACATCCCTCCGTCTTTACATTAAGGCAAAACCAATGTCCCCATTTTTTCTTTTCTTTGGGTAGATTAATTCACTTGTCTTATTCTCCCATCGTTGCAGTTCAAGGTAGCTTGTCCACTACAAAACAACTAAGTTTTGCAGGACATTCACTGAAAATCGGATGTAGAGTAGTTTAGTTCATCCGTTTTGCAGATGGGTGGGGCAATTCCAAACTAAACTGAACTACTCTACATCCGATTTTCATTTCAATATGGGATGGGTGGCAATGCTCTAATCAACTACAATTTTGTATATGTAGAATTAATATGAGAAATACACTGCACCATACTTTTGTTAATATAGATGGGTCTTAAATCATGAATTAATTCCAGTAAGTATGTTTTACCATTTATAAGGCTATATTAATTTGGTAAGCATGCTTTCTGATTTAATTGGGCTTAATTATAATTAATCAGGATCAATTACACTTAATTACATTCAATCACACTTAATTAGTTTAAATGAATATGAAGACTTTGTGAAAGTAGAAGGTATTAACTAAAATATTATCATATTTAACATACTAAAAATGAATCACTAATTCTAGTTCCATTTTAGAATGACAAAGACCCTTGCAATGGTAAGTCACAAAATCATAACCTTGGTGCTTATGAGGGTTTTGTAATATTTTTGACATCCAAGTTAATTACATGCTTTATTGACAGTTTCACTTTGAAAATGAAATCCCAATCAATTGTTTTTTCAGTCAATAGAAGTGAACAAATATATTGGATTTTGGACCTTGAAGGTGAAGTGCACTCAATATGGGATTTGTGGATAAGTGGCCTTCAAAAATGCAAGGGCTATGGTTTTTTTGAAGTCGGGCGGGCGGGTAGCAGTTTTCGGTCGGGTTCAAAAAATCTGGATTTTTTTGGACGGGCGGCTGCCCCTACTGAATCTACCTCCCCTATAAGTTCAGTGGGGGGGGGGGACTTTAACACCCCCCTTCAATTTGTACTGAGAAAAATAAGAATGAAGCTCCACCACAATAGAGTTATCTATAAAGTCCCTCAAAGGGGGACAACCGTGGGTTTGATCCTTCTTTGAGAAAACTTTCTATCAAAAGTTCACGAGCTTGTTGTGAATTGGAACATGTTTTGAAAGTTGGGTGAAACTTTTGGGACCTTTTTTTCCACTTCAAATTTGTTGAGAGAATTTTTGGATTTGAAACACGGTATGCACATGGGACCCGATGTCTTCAACCCTGGATCAACCCATGCAAAGGCTAGCTTGACCCACCCATCCTACCAGACAAGCTAGAAAATTGGTTTTGAACAGCCCGAGACCACTCTCTTGTGAATGGAATTTAAGCAATGAGAAAACCTGAGTGAGTTTGTGTTAATCCTCACAAACTCATGGTTTCATCTGCTTTACTATCCAATAAGGGCCACTTCACACACGAGCCAAGAGCCGTGACCATGAGATTGTGAGAGCCCAAAAGAAAGTGTCCAAAGGCCGTCCCAACACACTTCCGAAATCATGTAGTGTGGTCATGGACCCTCAAGTGTAGTGTGAAGCTATACATGACGAAACCCTCAACCAAATGCTAGTTCAATGAATTCCTATTCACGCAGCTCCCCCACACATGATAAAATAGAATAATTCAACAATTGTGAGTGTCTGGAGTGCCATGGTCTCCCGGTTTCGTGTTAGACCTACCTCTAAGAAGTGTTTTTTGGAAACTAATCCAAGTGACCATGAAACACGATCCATTCAACACCACGTAAGAATCCATGTAGACTTTTCATCCATCTTGCATTCACACACTCCGTTGGTCCCTCAAGCGTAGTACGAAGCGAACTTGGACGGCCTCCGCCTTCCCCACCAATGAGAGTGCTTGAAGTGTAATGGTCATGGGCTCTCAATCTCATGTGTGAAGTGGCCCTAACACTCATGCACAAAGTTGAATTGCCCCCCCCCCTCCCCCCCCCTTAAAGAATCCATGTAGACTTTTCATCCATCTTGCATTCAAACACTCCGTTGGTCCCTCAAGCGTAGTGTGAAGCGAATTCGGACCGGCTCCGCCTTCCCCACCAATGAGAGTGCTTGAAGTGTAATGGTCACGGGCTCTCAATCTCGTGTGTGAAGTGGCCCTAACACTCTCATGCACAAAGTTGAATTGCCCCCCCTCCCCCCCCCACTAAAGAATCCATGTACACTTTTCATCCATCTTGCATTCACATACTCCAATGGTCCCTCAAGTGTAGTGTGAAGCGAACTCGGACGGGCTCCACCTTCCCCACCAATGAGAGTGCTTGAAGTGTAATGGTCACGGGCTCTCAATCTCATGTGTGAAGTGGCCCTAACACTATCATGCACAAAGTTGAATTGCCCCCCCTCCCCCCCCCCTAAAGAATCCATGTAGATTTTTCATCCATCTTGCATTCACATACTCCATTGGTCCCTGAAGTTTAGTGTGAAGCGAACTCGGACGGGCTCCGCCTTCCCCACCAATGAGAGTGCTTGAAGTGTAATGGTCACGGGCTCTCAATCTTGTGTGTGAAGTGGCACTAACACTCTCATGCACAAAGTTGAATTCAACGATCAGGGAGAACCGGCAGTTAGTTACAGATGAACCGGTTGAGTTTGAGAAATAATCGGTTGAAGTTCAAGACTGCAGGAGAATTACCGATCGTTTTAGAGAAATTTATAGAATGAACCCCAATTTAATAAAGGAAAAACTGAAAGATGTCAACATATAACCGGTTGGACTTGCAAACATTAGGATCTCAACCGATTATGCCCAAAAATCTCCCCATCCCCCATCCCCCAATCCCTTTACCTTACGTTCTTTGTGGTCTATCTCCATAAGATCCAATCACGCCTTTTGACTCATGGTGTTGGGACGACTCGCCCTTTGCAGCTGGAACACACACAGAGGCTTGTGGAGTGCATTTGGGTGATGTCGGATATATAGAATAGTAGTACTTGAGAGTGTGTGGTTGTACATTCATTTTCTGAGCTATATAATTCATTAAGCTACGGTTGTTGCGAGTTTCGGGGTTTAATTTGGCTACCTTAGTAGGCTTGTACCCGAGACCAAGGCTTTGGGACGTTGACCTGCATTAAAGCATTTCAAAGCGATCGTACGGTGGGTAGATTGATGTGGGAAGGAACTAAAGAAGGCCTCCCATGGTGTGAAAAGGGATATTAAGAAGTAGCCCCCCCCCCCGGCCCCCCCTCCTTTACTTTTCGACTTGCTCTTTAGCAACGGCCATTGCGGCAGCCCACCAATAAGTTATACGACCCTCTCTCTCTCTCTCTGGAGCACACGTTCCATGTTACTAACTACCGGCGCGATTAGCTTGTTGTTTTTTAAAGGGAATTGCAGCCGACGCAATTGTTGTTTGTTTCGCACTCAAAGAAGAAGGGAAACAAGGGCACAAAATGATACTTATTGGTGTAAGGTAGAAATACCATAGCCCGTTAACCACCTTTTAGCCGTGCACTAGACCGCCCGTCATAATGGTGAAGTGTCATTTCTAAAACCGATCATGGCTCGGCAACAACTTCAATGCGTGTACACTTAGTGAAGCCAATAGGAGTCAAGTGTTAATGTACTCGTGAGGTAACCGATTTAGGCGATGTTTTGTATGGAAATGCGGAGTACCATGCTCAGTGTAGGGAGAATCTAGTGAATGAATAGGGGTTTGGACAACTTTCCACTTTGAAAAATTATAACATTTTTTTTTTGCAGAGGGCAGAAAAATATGAAACAACTTGCATTCATTCTTCATGAATCGTTCTTGTCTATCTTGGGAAATTATCTCATGATTGTCAGACCAGATCTTCAACGCGATAAAACCACCTTATTTTCACGGGGTATGGTATTTCTACCTTAGTGATTGTTACCGCTGTTGCTACAAGGATGCAAAATCACGGTGCATGATCTTCCTCTCCCTTCCCACCCTCCAAACACTAATCCAACCACCCGTAAGCCTAAGCTTGAGCCTGTAAGTGCCACATGAAGACATGCAAAGACATGCAACTAAGTTAGCATGACGGCAAAAAAACAATGCGTAAGCACACCTCCTCCAACCGGCAACCAACTTGCATCCGAAGCCGCCCACCACCCTACAAAATTAAAAATCCAAACAAAACACAAACACACACAAGCACAAGCACGCACGCACACAAACACAAAACAACTTCACCTACAAGTTGCGCACTCGTCTCATGCCTCGCTCTAAACTCCACCAAACTGCACGATTTGAGGCAATGGGCACTCGAACGATGAAGTCAATGAGTGTTGTCAAACTAGAGGACTATGAGATGAGACGAGGATTTTGCATTGGAGAGCCAGAATCTCAATTACAACAACGTGAGGCATTCTCACCTCGTCATTGTTTGAAGACAATGCCAAACCTTCTCATCCCTTGAGCGCATTTTCGTGTCCCAGCTAGCCCAAATGTTCACCACAATGTATGGTTTTTGAAGGTAATTCGACGTAACATGGCGTCGCCATTGCTTAAGCACATAATCAAGTGGGAGAGCATATTGCATGTGGATGGGTATTATGTGGTGGGTGTGACGGCCATTCCATACCCTTGATACAAATGCATCATGACCAAAGTCTCGAATGAGGAGAAGGCTTACATAGTGTCCATTGTAGATAATCCACAATGCACTTGCCTTGACTTTGGAAAATGTTATCAATGGCATTGGTGAAGAGGGGTCGCTAGATATCCTGCATTCATTTATACTACGTATTCATGTATTTGTGCAAGGTAGACTATGCCACCAATAAATTCATTCACATATCCACATTAAGCTACAACAAGGTGATGCGTATTCTCACGCTCACATGTGTGGCATAATAAGCATAGAGGCATGAAAGTGGTGAGCATGAACTTAGAGTTTTTAGATATAGAAGCATATATGTTTGTCCTTAGGAATTGTGATGTAATTTGAAGTTACAAATAATTGGTTGTTTGTTATAGTGAGGCATTTCATATTTCAACGTAATGTTTGACAATTTATAAAGTGCCTACGATCGTGGACTACTTGACATCCTAAGGTCCATGGTAATAGGGTCCGTTTCAATATTTATGGTCTCCTCAAAATTTTGTATCATAATAAAAATGAACCAATTATATTCCATTTTAAACTTAAAATACCCTTTTGTTGGAAAAAAAACTCTCACTATTCACATGTAACCACTCACATGCTAGTTTCCCTCTATATGAAGATGCAGTCATTGGGGGAGAAACTATAAACTATACTCAACTCACTACTCATGCAACAAGGATGGGACTCCCCCTCCCCTCATTTTTACTGCCAGCGTAAGAGGGCCAATACACACCTAAACCACCCAACCACTAATAGAACTAAATCATAAATAAAGTATATAAAGTCATGGAACACTTTTCACAAACTACAATAACATACTCAACAAAGAAGGTTAGAAAAATGGCAAGCACTACACTAAATATGATGTTTAGTGTCACCAATTTTAATTGCCTTGCTCGATACTAATTGTAAAATGCAGTATAAGTGTCACCAACGCTAAATGTTAACCCAACATTATTTGTCATTCCTTGTGAAGTTTTGGGGGGATTATGGATTTATAGTGTTGCAATTACTGTCACTTACCATGTGTTTTTTCATCCAAATTTCAATCATCCATGACCAATATTTCATCACAAGTTGTTGACAAGAGAAGGTATGGTTTTTTGGCCAATGGATGAACTCATCCATCATCATCCATGATAATATTTGTTCATTTTTTCATAAGAAGCGTGTTCCGAAAGGTTACCGTAGGGACATAAAATACCATAGGACACTAAATATCGTATTTAGTATCGTTTCACTAGATTAGGTCACCACCACCTATATAGTCCACCTACCACAAGTAGGCATTAAGTCACCCCCGTGCTCCCCACTTTCACATTGAAGTAGATAGGAAGTGATGAACGGACATTGCACATCACTGTAAAGACACTAAAATTCATTTATCTTTATCTCAAATATTTTGTTGGGGCAACACATAGAGATATCCTTAAACCCCTAAAATGCCTAAGAAGCCAAACAATGGTTGCAAGCAATTTTCAAAGTTACATTTCTCAAAGCAAACCTAATTTTTCTCTTAGTTTATTTTCTTGCACTTTGGACCAATAAAGTTCTACATCATCCAAATCAAGCCAATCAAACATATCTATTGATGACTATATAATATGGGACTTTAAAGCGGTTATAACTCTTAATTTTGCTTTGTTTACAAAATTACCTTTTGAGATGAATCAATTTTACTTCCCTTCCGGTTATGAAAACTCGTACTTTTAGTATTTCATATCATTTATCAATAGATTTTGATGCATCTTGGACGTTTTGATTACTTTTTCCTTTCCTTTTCTTTTCGTTTCTTTTTGGGAACATAGGAGGCGCATAGCCGCCTAGATAGTTTTTTTTTGTCAAGTAGAGAGAAGATTTCGTAGTTGGGAATCGAACCGCCAACCACTCCATTCAGTTTTGGGTACCTCTTCACTATCATCCAGTAGTGTAGGGTAATTTCAAACGGTGTTTTGATTACTTTTTAAAGTAATGTGCTTCTAAACTCATTTGGTGGAGATCAAGGATATTAAGTTGTTGTTGTTGCAGCCATATGGATGTGGTGTAAAATTCATTCACTACAAATGACCTTTGTATGTATGCCGACACCAAGAAACAACTCTAATTCATCTACTATAATACATCTTAGATTCAAGCCAAAGCCCCTAGGCTTTTAGGGGTAAAAGTCTCTCTCACAAGTCATATTCTGGTACTGTGTTTTGCCCACTTTTGAAGTTGTTTCAAGAGCATTATTCTAGGTGCTTCCAAAAATTTCATTACATGCATTTTTTATATAGCTATCTTTGGTCAAACTCAAATTCTATTTCTTCATTTCACCAAAACGAGGATCCTAACACCACTCGAACACTCCTCGAACATTGTAAATGTCGAAAGTGGCACGAAACTCTCTAAAACAAAAAGTATTTGAGAGATTTTTATTATAACTCTTGTGGAGTTAAACTTTAACCCTTAAATGCTCAAGCATTCACATTTCATTTTTGGGCGAGTCCAGCACCAACACTTGAATTTTCAATCTCGTAGGAAAACTTTTTTTTTCCTCAATTCCAACTATAAGGATGTGAACTACCCTACCATATATTCTTGATGTGATTTTTTGGGGTCAATTGGACCACATTTGCAAGGTCAACTTGACATGTGAATATAGCCTTCATCATGGGGGCTACTCCAAAAAAAATTGAAATTTTCCAGTTGATGGCCACTTGGGTTAAAGCAAAACTTTTTGCAAGCTATAGATTTGGCCATAATATATTATACAATTGTCAAGTGCGTTGCTCCCATAAATTTGGATTTTGTAATGAAATCTATATGAAGTCCGTTGCCTCAAAGTTGAAGGGCCAAATCATGACATTTTTGGGAGATTTACCCAATAATTTGGGTTTGTGACCTATATGCTCAAAGTTTGCCAATTTTTTCTAGTAGAGTCATGCACATATGTGATATGATCCGGTGGAAATAAATCTCACCCATGTTGGACATGCTAGCTGAAATTTATGGGTTGCATACTCGAATGGGTCACATGTGGTTATATATGCACTTCATACGCATTGAGTAGCTCGTGGGACCACCTCCCAAAATAAGTAGTTTCAAACACTTAAAAAATCCTACATTCTTGGAGTATGGACTTTCTATAAGGTCGAGGCACTCATAGTCAATGATGTCCATATAATTGCTCACCAAGGTCATGTAATCCTGACATGGATGAGATCTATATTTTTTAGCCAAACAAAGTTAAAGTTTATGTGGTGGTGGGTTATGATTGATTACACTCATAAGAGTTTTTGACAATTGACATGGCCAAGAAGCAACATTTAGATGAGCGGTTACATGTTATCTATACATTGACTATGTGTAACCTTTAAATTTACACTTCAAAAATTTGTAGTAATTTCCATATTCATAAATTATCTAAAAATAAGTTTCATTCTCCTTAGACTTTGTTTCTCTTCACAAGAAAAAACAATTCCCTGCTATTACTCCGCCTAAACAAATGATTCTATTTATTTATTTATTTATTTTTATTAGTCATAGATGTCTCAACCTTTATATGTTATTTTAGTCCACATGATTATGGGCAACACCCTAAACCAATACATACCTTACATCCATGTAGGTTGCCACCTAGTGGGTCACAAACCCCATGAGAATATTAGGTGGCGACCCATTTCGGGCTATGTGAGCGCTTAAGGGTTAAGGCAATGGGACATTTTGTGAGCGAGGTTTCGTAACACCTCTCCTAGAGGGTGAAACACATAGAAATATATTCCAACTTAATCTAGTAAGATCACATCTAGATCCAATCGAAATAGAATAACAAGATTATTGGGAGGAGCATGTGCTTACTCCCCCTCACCCTTTGGGTGTTTTGGACCAAAATTCTCTTTTCTTTTCACTTGTGGTGAAATCATGGAGGTAATCCTTGAATTTGAGTGAAAATAAAACGATTTAGATACATAGAGGGTCAAACTCATTTTAGCACCTCTTGTCCCAAATATAATTTATGGATAATTGTAATCGTTTGTCAACTCCTTATTGGGTGAGGGGAAAGTCAAGGATTACCTCCATGATTTGAGCAAGGGGAGATTTGACTCGATTTGAAGTGGCTTCGCTACAATTCAAGTCTAGTATATCTTCTTCTTCTTTAATTAATTAATTAATTTTTGAACACAGAAGGCATTTGACCACTTGGCTAGTTTCATGTCAAGCAGATAGATGATTTCATAGCTGGGAATCAAGCCGCCAACCACTATGTTCAGTTTGGATGCCTCTCCACTATCATCCAACAATTTAGGGTCATCTTGGACCATATCTTTTATTTAGTTGTCGGCACATAACCACTTTATCAAAGGTGAGAGGGCATTGTTGCATAAGAATGTATCTCTCATCCATCCATGTTAAAAATATGTGAGCTCTATAGACTCGTGGTTAATTTGTCTCAATTACCACACTCCCCATGAGATATTATGCAACCACAATATTGAGTTTTTTCTTCACACTAAACATTGAGGATAATAATATGGGTGCACATTGTTTACCAACCCATAATCTTGAACATCATAGGATACCATTCTTTTCTCGTGGATGGAAATAAATGTTGTGCAATGTATTGCTATCTATCCAACAAGTCTTCTTATAGTGAGCACATGCGTAGCAAAGTGATGATCGCCATCGAAACTTATTATGAAGAAAAGGCCCCCCAACAACTTTAAATGATGATATCTCTTTCGGCGTCTTTCCATGACGAACCATTGCATCTTGTAGAGCCTTTTGAGGATCTTCATAAATGCCAAGATTGCATCCTAATTTTTGGCCATTTGGACACGTTGAATGTTCAAAGATCAATTGCTCTTCACGTCCAATTTAGTGCTTCCTCCCTCAAGTATGGATTAAAAAAAGGAGGTTAAAATCTTTAATTCTTGTCAAAAGATTTCGTTTATTACGTTACCAACAACTAGAAGTGTAAAAATATAAATTTAGTAGGTGGTTGAAAATTCAAGTGTAACTAGGGTTCCACACTATTTTCATGTAGGATGCAATACATAGTGGGCCACATTATAGGGTTGCTTGTGGTAAGTTGCACTATACACTTGCCCACATTATTTACCATAACAATGTAGACTAATTCAACTTTTTCTTAAACCTTAGTCCGGTGTCAAAATAACAACTTCAAAGGAAACCTCCGGGATACATACTAGTGCACGACGTATTTGTTGGATGGATGAGAGGTACGCATGTACGAAACAAGTGCTTCTCACTCTTTATCACCGAGAGAAAATTGTATAATTGTCACTTAATGACGTACCTCTACTTCCAACATAAAACCTTGACCTCCTATAAATATGTATCTCATTTGTCTCAAGCTATTTTGACTAGAGTACGTACTTCGGCATCTTTGAAGCTAATTCCGGTGTCAAACCAACTTTAAAAAGTAATCTCCGACTACATACTACATTGTAAACTCCATAACATCAACCTCCTTAATGTCATTCATTCTCTTATCCCAAAATCTTAGGGAACAATGTTCTCAGTTTAAATCTCACTCCTTGTTGTCACATTTCTCTCCCATATATCATAAATCTTGACATTAAAATAAATCACCGAAGAATTCAAACCACACGCTCGCATGCATCATGTTGTCATGTTGTATTTATTGTCATTATTGCAATTTTGACTATGTGTTATTCCATAATGTCACATGCTACACTCTTTTTCTTGTATAAGACATCCATGTTAACGCTACAAAACTCCTTAATATCATGTGCACTTTGGTTGCCACAAGTATGATATTACAGAGTTTAGAGTGTATTTCAAGGATTTAGTTTCGGATGAATTAGAGGCATTGTATGTTCCCCCTCGCCTTTTGTATATGGGAGATTCTTTAGCATAAACATTCATAATCCTAGTGCTTCCAAGTCCAACCGGTTACATGTTGTGATCGATCTTTCGGTTCCTCTTTAATAGTTTGGGGTGTATTCTACAAATTCCTCTAAAGATGATGTGCAAGTTCCTAAAGTCTTCAACTTCCACCAATCAATTCTCAAACCTTCTTTTTCTTTTTCTTTTTGGCACAATTTGAAAAATTCAATGGCAAGAAAGGAACCAAAACACAACCACCTCGGGAGAACCAACGCAACCTAAGGGGAAATGAGATAAGCTATTTCTCAAACTCGAGCGGTTCATTGTTAAGTAATGGTCAATTCTCCCTATTCATTGATATAAGTCACTCCATTTGTTTTTGTTTTTGTTTTTTTCCTTCTTAGTTTTTTGTGCACCAAATACATGGCCCATCTATGTGTTGTGGTTGCCACAATGGGAATATGAAGAACAATGAAGGGGGAGAACCGACCGCTAGTTATAGATAAGCAGTTTGAGGTTGAGAAACGACCAGTGTAAGTTTGAGACTTAGGGCCACTTCGTACCCGAGCCAAGAGCCGTGACCATGAAATTATGAGAGCCCCCCCAAAAGTGTCCAAAGGCCATCCCAACACACCTCCAAAATCATGTAGTGTGGTCACGGATCCTCAAGTGTAGTGTGAAGTCGAATGTGACTGGGCCCTCAACCCAATGCTATTTCAATGAATTTCTATTCATGTAGACCTTCACACATGATAAAATAGAATAAATCAACAGATGTGAGTGTTTGAAATGACATGGTCTCCCGGTTTTGTTTTAAACCTACCTCCAAGTGTTGGTTTTTGAGAATAGTCCAAGTGACCGTGAAACATTATCCATGCGATGCCATGTAGGAATCCATGCGGAATTTACATCCAACTTGCATTCAATTATATACTCCGTCGGTCCCTCAAGCATAGTGTGAAGTGGACTTGGACCGGCTCCGCCTTTTCCACCAATGAGAGTGCTTGAAGTGTAATGGTCACGGGCTCTCAATCTTTGTGTGTGAAGTGGCCCTAACTCAACCAACATCATACAAATAACATGGCCAAAGTCAAAGGAGATTGTTGAACCACAAATATTGCTTGTCCTTATAAAGGAAGTCAATGGGAGCTCACAAACCATGATTCAAATTACCTTGGAAATTTTTGTGGAAGTCTGCTGTTGTTGACATATATATATACTCCACAAGGTAGACATTTCATCTCGTAAAAAATATATGGCCAAACATGGATTTGGTTTCTTAAGACCTAACGAGGGGATAATAGTATAAATTGCCTTCCTATAGGTTGCTTTATCATCCCAATTTCAATTCATTGCATTAATTTGGAGTCTCCGACCTTGATTTAAGAGCTAAGTCAGCTCGAAATTAACAACAGATGGGTTCTAAATATTAATAATGGTCAACGTTTAAGTGAGAAAGCCTAATTGGGGTCTCTTGCCTTGAGTTGGTCTAGTGGGATTCAATTGGGATAAACCAACAACAATCTCGGCGTGGGGTCATTTTTAACTGCATCCAGTGGTACATTAGTTGTCATGAAACAAAATCCTCATGGCCGAGGATTTATGATGTTTAGGTAAACTTGTTCATTTTGAAGGTGAAAAATGTAGTAAACTAAATTAGCTCTTGAACGTAGATTTTCACATGTAATGACATCAGAGACCTAGAATTAGTCTAGCATCCTCTAATTGGAATGAGATGATCATGAACATGTAGGGGATGTCGTGTTTTCACTAGAGCCATTCTATGCACTGGAACCCCAAGCCAAATCCTCATGGTCAAGGATTTGTGGTGTCTACACAAACTCATCCATTAGAGAAGTGAAAAAAAATTGAAACGAACCCTCTACCTATAGCCTTTAGATTCTTATTGTTAGATGTTTTGATTTTGGAAATGGCATCATAAATCCCAAATGAGGTGCCTTGTTTATGGTATTTAGTGTCGCTTACTTTTTGGAATCACGCAATGCTACGATCATTCAGTGTAGATATCATTCTCTACTGACAAAGGCCCATTTGGTTGTTTGGACATTTTAGAAGGTTTAACATCTTTACTTGGTAAAAACTTACATTGACACTATATTATTATAAAGTTATAGCATTGCGTAACTCCGAACAAGAAGCGACATTGAATATCATAAACAATGTAGCCTAGTGGGATCCAAATGGAACAAAGTCGGGCTTCGCACATGTGAAGAAGGGCTTGTTTTATCCTATAACTCATTCATCCAAGATGGATGAGTTTACATAGACACCATGATCCCATGTGCCCAAGGTTCGTGGTGTCTACGTAATGCAAATGCAATGGACTATTCTATGACATGAAATCGACTATTTTAAAATGCTCCAACTCCAAATCTAAACCCTAAACTCTGGATTAATATTGCGGGGGGCCAACTATAATGATTTGACTTTGAGAGCCTCTTCATCCATGATGATTGATTTAAATAGATGTCACGAAGCCCAAGCCCAAGCCGATCCTCAGTCTTCTATATAAAAATACTACATTGTTTATGGTATTTAGTGTCGCTTGCTATTTGGGGTTACGCAAATGCTATAATCATTTATTAAGAATGTAATAGTCTACCAAGCAAAACTGTTTATGTTCTATAATGTCCAAACAACCTAGTCAACGTTTATCATAAGAGGAAAAAATGAACTCATGAGTCAAAAATTATTGCGTCGCGCAATTCCAAATGGTAAGTGACACTAAATACCAAAAATGGTGTAGTGTACTTGCATGTAACTATAGTATGTACAAACGACACCACGGAATGGCTATTTCAAAATGTTTCAACTCCAACAATGCCATTAAAAAAAAAACCCCGAATTCATATTGTGGAATCCAATTGGAATGAATTGACTTTCAACCATACATGAAGGTTTGTTGCTTGTTTTGATGACTCCTTCAACCATGACGATCAATTTTACATAGATGCCATGAAGCCCAAGCCCAAGCCCAAGCCAATCCTTGGTCTTCTATACAAAGTACTTCACGTACTCCCAAGTAACAATTTGAGTACGTACGGCACATCTCCCCGAACCCCCGCCCATAGGCCGCTAGCTAGCTAACTAGCATATGGATTTTAAGTGCATGCACGAGTTTGTTCAAGTTCAAGGAGCAAGTTCAAGTTCAAAGTCAAAAGCAAGGTTGGGTGCAAGTTTCAATTTACGACGAAATCATTAGAAATGCAACGTGGGAATTTCATAACGTAGCTCATATGATGAGCTATGTTCATGGGTCCAACAGTAGATTCGAGAGTAAAGGCTCCGGATGTCGGGTCCCAGTACTTCCAATATGAAGTTAGGGCAACTAAACCCAACTCGTTAGTTGGGTAATGTTATGTGGGATAATTTAGAGAAAATTACAAACATTTGGAAATTTCGCGGGGATGTGACCCTTTGGAAGGTTGGTTTATGTGAAGTATGTGGGAGCTTATTAAACTTCGAGGGTGTTTTTTTTTTGGAAAACAATTGTTTCTTTTCTTTTCCTTTTTTGAGTTAACGGATTTAGGTTCACAACACCTACAATGGGGGAGGGGTGAAAACTGCCCCTTTAAGGTTTGCTGTTAATTTGGTTCAATAGAGTTGCACTGTATCAAATCAAGTTATCATACATGTAATTGGATTCAATTCAACAAAACCACAGTGCATATTTTTTAATTCAACAATGATAAAAACAAATCAAGGAAATCATGGACATTTGGAGTTTTGGCGACATGAGCCAATTAGTGAAGTTTTTGTTTCCTAACAAAATAAGCTCAAAAAGGAGAGATTGTATACACAACATTGTTTACATCCTAGTTTCAACTTTATTTGTTCATAAAGAGAACCTCATACAACAAAGGACTTGTTACAAGATGGGATTTTTCAATATATATTACTAAGAATATAGTTATCAATAAGGAATTCTCAAATTTCTCCATGTCAGGGCTTAATTACATGACGTGCAAGAGTAAAAAATATGACACCATAAAAAACTTTATGTGCCATAAAGAAATTGGCCTATGTGCTCAACATGTGTTAGCCACTACACATTCAACAATTCACACATTTAGGCGGGTCTATCTGATCACTTCAAAGAGAATTGCATTATGTTCACTTTGAACTCTTATAACTATTGCATCTCAATTCCGATATTGAAACCTAAGTTGACAATCTTTATGATTGTTCATAACTGCTGACCAAAACGAGACTAATCTCAATCTCATCCAACATCCAACTTTTTTCGTGGAGTTGAAAGTGCCCCCAAGCAACGTGCACTATTTTTTTCGTGGACATGCATTACCTACACTGATACATGCAACTAGGGTTACCATGTGCTAAATTATCAACATTCCGCAATATTTTGAATACCAACTACAACATGAACAAAATACAATTATTATTTTTAATTATTATTTTTACTATGGTTGCTAACAAACAAATATGCTAAATTATAATATTTTTGTGATCTAATGTTGACCCAAGGTATTCTGCATGGGTAAAGACTCATGTCCCGATCACGTCAAACTTTCCATCCGGTTCCAACTCTGAGATTCCTAAAGATTATGTCAAAAACTAGATATTGACCTGCCAGTTTTCACGGAGATGTTGATGGATGGTGCCAGAAGTGGCTGGTGTGATTAGCCCCTCAAGAAACAACCTATTCATTAAAGGTGACCTAATTGCTCATTTTGGTGAGTGATAGTTATAGCTAATGAACCAACGTTTAACATACGATTTTAAGTGGGTGGGTGAAATGATTTCAAATGTAATAAAAAAGTCTTTGCACGACACGTAATTTTGCACTTGAGCGTTGGGTAGGTAAAGACAACCACCGCACTTTAAAAGCAGTAGCTAGGGAAGAGAAGAGGGTAGTAGTTGTACCTTGTGTGTACCCCTCTTGCTTATTCAATGTCCAAAATACACCATTAAAAATTCCATAGAAAACGGTGCATCCCGCGGCGGCCGTGCGGCTAGCTAGTGGTGGTGCTTTGTCAACGGGACAATTTTTTTTGGGGTGGGGTGATGTTTAATACTCAAAGGACATGGGGTCTCATTATAAGGTTGTACTTACGCATGATTATACGGGCTTCGCCAAGTTTGTAAACCATGTTTTATATACATATATTTATGTGTTTGAAA
Organism: Polytrichum commune; assembly: GCA_950295325.1. Lineage (NCBI taxonomy): Eukaryota > Viridiplantae > Streptophyta > Polytrichopsida > Polytrichales > Polytrichaceae > Polytrichum > Polytrichum commune. Next base: position 651,136 of record OX485809.1, read on the forward strand.
CATTATTATATGCATTGTATAGGAGAATATAAAGCATAAAGTAGATGAGGTTAATGTGGGCATCTCCAATCATGTGGAACCATCCAACAGGTGGATTCGAGCATGTTAGCAATTGCAAATTAGGACTAGAGAATTTGAAATCTTTGAAATCGGAGTTGAGGAAGGTGTTGATCTAGGTTTTGGAATCAAAGATTCTTTGCTTCCTCATCTGGTGTTAGGAAGGGGGGGGGGTTCTTCCACCGTTCAATGTTGAGTGAGTGGACAGTATTCTACATGGGTTGTTTGCCAATGAAAACCAAGTTGAATGTCAATATCAATTATGTCATGTCTCTGAACGGGCCATAGGTAAGACAACATGTTGCCAAATTGACTTTCCATCATAGAATGTTCATGAAACAAGTTGGTCCGTACCTCACAACCACATGCTGCCTCCTCATTTGCCGAGCTCGACCACAAAAAATTAAGTGTGTTAGGGCTAAGTGGGTAGCACTCCTAATTATGAAGGACGGTGGCCGTATTTGGATTTCTACGAAGGTGACTAACCCAAATATCATCAAGGTGGCGATATTTTTTTTTGCTTGGTGAGGCCCAATTTGGACCTCTTAGACACTTGGGAGTTCAACATAGGCATAGTACTTACCTCTTCACGATGAAAGGGGAGATAAGCATCCCTCTCAACCACCCATGTGAAAAAAAAAACTTCCTGTAAAGATTTGTGGTTGACTCTACCTCACTTGTGCCTCAACAAGATAAATGGTGCTAGAAACTTCACTTTGAAAGTGATGAAAATGTATAGTTTTATGCAATTTTATGTTTAATTCATGATCATTGTTAGTAATGGACAATGGATTCCAACCCACTAAATTATGTTTTATTTGAATCTTGCATGCAAAAATTACAAGGGTTTAGGTGGATAAATTCAAACCAACACAAAAATTGATGGTAAGGGCTACTTTATAGTAGAGATTGAGGGTCTAAGGGACCAAAGAAATTTGAATGGTTTAAAAATCTAAATGGCGTCCTACATGGTACCAAGTGGATGATGTTTCATGGTCTACTGGATGTTGCATTTGGCTCATCAAAAAGATGTTGGTCAAATGAAAATCTTCTCCAAAGCCTTTCCCGACACTGTCGCCAAAATGTAGTTCATTGGATAAGACAAAACTCATGGAGACACTCAGGGAAGACTCAAAAAGGAGATATATTCTTATCGTCTAGGTGTCTCATACTACTTTAATTATGTCAATTTCATAATCACTTCATGTTACTTAGGATCTTGATCGACGGTTCATATATTCTCCCAAGAATAAGGGTTCAAAAGTCTCTCAATCACAGTGCATGCATTTTGTGTTAGTCACTCAATCTCACACTATTTACTCAAGCAAGAGTATGGCAGTGAATTCATTTGACTCTAACATTGTGCGGTGCAAAAGCATAGGCATGTCCGTTGTCGATAGTCTTGCATAAAATATATGGGTTTTTTTTTTTGTGTCTCTTTATGAAAGCCAAGGGCACTTTGGTGTGGTCAATACTCTTGAGTTGATTAACCTCTTTAGTGTAACTTGAATTGACAATGTAGTCACCCCTACACGGTCTCTAACCTTCTCTAATATATCCACATTTTAGTTATAATGTTGGGCAATTGTTTTTACCTCACCTTTGATCACAAGTATCCAATGCATGGGACAACATGCCAAACCACTACTCAAGTTAGAGGTTCATAGGCATAGTTCCTTTACACCACTTTATAATTCCAACACGTAATCTCCTTTCAAGAACAACTATTGAGTTTCTAGTTCACTACACATGTCCAAGGCTATTGTCTTGTTTCATTAATCATCATGACTAAAGCAACACAAATTTGTCATTAGCATGCATCGAGGTGACCTACTTGCATTGGAATAAATAGTCAACACTTATTGGCGTTCAACATCCAAGGATGGAATCTCCTTTCACCTGAGATTACTTTACACTTTACAATCAATAGTCTTGCCTAGATGTCCTTTCAACTTGCAGCCTGCCAAAGGTTAGAAATCGTAGAAAGCCAGAAGGTTCATGGCATTGTGAGTACATGGCCTTTTACACCTCAAGGTACAACTAACTATGCATGTTATTAATTAATTGGCAGAGCATAGTCAACATAATTAAAGCATGAGTGTGATATTGACAAGAATTCCATAGCATAGAACATATCACTCAACCCCCAAGGAATCACTCATGGATACAATGTCAATCGAAACTTCAAGAAAATTTATTTTATTGAGTGAAACAAGGAAAAATAGCAACCCAATACGAACATCTTGGGTACAAATTAACTTACTTCAACCTTAGACAATTGACTGGCATAGATAAATCACACAAAGATTTCTACAAAACAAGAACAATGTCCGATTCTTTACTTCAAGGGACGAGTAATCTTAAAGTCCTCTTAAGACTTGTTGTCTCAAAGATATATACTCAATTTTGAGAAAAACCAATTCAATTACAATCACACCGTATATCCAAGTAGAAATCCGACACTAGTAACCGAGTACAGACACCCATGATACTCCTTGATTACTTAGAAACACATACAATGGTCTTACAAACATGAATCACTCATGAATTATGAAATGAAGAAGTCTAATTGCTCATCAACAAGACTAACTTTCACACCAATCATAAAACTATACGAAAGTGTCTATATTGCTCCACATGAAGCTCACTGAGAAAATAAACTCCAACTTCAAAACTAATAATCTATATCCCTCAATGAGCATGTGTGGATCTCAACATACACCTCACTTCCTATCATACTTTGGTCTTTACAATTACCACTTCTTGATATCTCAAGTCAATAGCCTCTTTAGACCTTTTAAATTATAAAATTTTAGTTCACTTGAGGTCATGTTCTCACCTATATATTGTTTAAGCTATAAATAACCAACAAATTTTAACACCACAAGTACTTTTGGGTATTTGGAACCAATTTCAATATAAAATGATAAAAAGAAGTAATTTCTAGGCTATCCCGATTATTTTAGGGCATTCCTTTTGGATGAATGAGTGGCAATGCGCATGTATTCAATAAAAAATTCCTCTTGCCGCGTGCGTTACAATATTACAAGTGCGATATCATGTGCAACCAATTTTCAATTACTTTTTCATAAGATCAAGTTACATGTATTGAGAAGTCTAGAGTTACATGGAAGCATACCCAAAACTCCATCTAACTTTTTCGTATAGTGCGGGTTTTTTAATTTGTTTGTTTGAATAAAAATGCTCCTAGTTACAAAAATAGATGGTTCCCTACATGATGAGCTAAAGGCCACTTTGCACACTAGCCAAGGGTCGTGACCATGTAATTGTGAGGGCCCTTGACTCTCATTCAAAAGCCGCACCAACTATCTAACTAATACAAATGTAGGGATTTACTTGAAACTATCTCTTGGAGGTGGACCGGACACAAACTCTGGCAGACCATTCAACATTTTCTATAGTTTGCCCTGGAGGAATCCATGTAGACTTTCTTCTATCCACGATAATCTCTTTGGACCCATAGGCCTTCACCTTCTAGTGTGAAATTAACTCGGACAGTCTTGACCTTCTAGACCAATGAGAGATCTTAGAATGCAATGGTCACAGACCTTCATGGCCACTTCACACACGAGAACTAAGAGCCCGTGACCATAACACTTCAAGCACTCTCATCGGTGGAGAAGGCGGAGCCGGTCCAAGTTTGCTTCACACTACCCCTGAGGGACCAACGCAATATGTGAATGCAAGACGGATGTAAAGTCTACATGGATTCCTACATGGCATCAAATGGCTCGTGTTTCATGGTCAGTTGAACTATTTTCAAAAACCACCGCTTGGAGGGCAGGCCCAACACAAGACGAGGATACCATGGCACTCTGAACACTCACCACCGTTGGTTTATTCCATTTTATCATGCATGAGAATCCGCATGAAATAACATTCGGTTTAGGGCCCAGTCACATACGACTTCACACTACACTTGAGGATCCGTGACCACACGACATGACTTTGGAGGCGTCTTGGGACGGCCTTTGGACACACACTTTCTTGTGGGCTCTCACAATTTCATGGTCACGGCTCTTGGCTCGTGTGTGAAGTGGCTCAATTTGCTGTAGAGCATGCCAAAGAGCCATGTTCGAGAGCCGACGCAAAAACTCGAAACTCCATCGACTTGGAAGTATCTTAAGTTGTTGGTGATGACATGACTTGTGCAACAAAAGCGAGATTCTCTCAGCAGTCCATGCTTCCTAAGCAACGATCGCCACGACTGCACACAAAGAGAGAGAGAGAAAGAATCTCACAAACTTTTCTGCAACATTTTGTATGCGAAGAATAATGTATGCATACTTTGTTACTTACTGTGCGTTGCATGGCACATATACTATCTATCTATCAGCTGGAGCTTCCCTTCCCCCCTAATTCCTTGGCCACTGTGCACTAAGGGGCGGTTTACACTATGGACCAACAGCCATGACCAAGAAAATTAAATCATTTTCATGGTCATAGCTCTTGGCCAAGAGCCGTGACCATGAAAAATCAAAAATGGATTTTTGAGTGGGTTGGTCACTCTTGTAGTGTAAAGTGGATTTGGACCGGGACAACTTTGGGCTGATTTTTTTAATATAAATACAGTAACGTCAAAAAAAATCGGGAAAAAAACAATATTAAAAAAAAAATCGGCCAATGGCTGATTTTCAGCCTTACGGCTCCCTTGATTTCCGTTGAGTCGAGCATTTTGCCTCGCCTCAACGGAAAACCCGTTGGACCATGGCACATTATCCAAATGGCAGATTTTAGTAGTTTTTGGGGACCTCAAAGTTAGTGATCATTCTCCTTTTTTCAAGGTAGTGTAAAGCCAAATGGGACCAAGAGCACTTTACTCTCCAATCACACATTTTAGAATTTCATGGTCATGGCTCTTGGTCCATAGTGTAAACCGCCCCTAAAAGGTGTGGAAATCGGGCTAAAGGATTCGTGGTGTCTGCGGAAAAAACTCATCCGCTTGGGAAGGTGAAAAGCGCAGGAAGTTTGCTGTTCTAAAGTGCAGAATATGTTGTATTTTTAAGTGATCTGATTCGGGAGATGGCATCAAACACCCCAAAATTCATCTGATGAGATCCACCTGGCCAAAAACTGTCATCAACTTTGTAAGGGATTTCATTCACTTTGACACCACGACCTTCTATTTACAATGGACGTTTCTTACTTTTTCGACAAGGACATTGCGAACGCAAAGCCGTCGTAATTGATGTTGGATTGGTGTAGGGTTTAGGCGTGTTATTTGGTTCGTGTTACTACCTCTACCAACTATCTTCACGTAATGTAGATCTTTGATGAAGCGTCAACAGAAACCATGTTGAGGATTGGACCTCCCTTGATTTAGTTGTAAGCTTGGAAGAGACGATGACAAAACGGCGCTTGATGATGGTGCATATTGTTGGGAGATAATGGTGTTATTTTCCTTGTTTGAAGCAATGCACCATCGTTAATTGACTGGTGATGGTCTGTGCCAGACACCGGGCTCGGTGACTATATTATTCATATATATATGTATATATATATATATATATATATTGCTAAAACATAGAAGGCGAGAGCAAATTGTCGCATAATAGTGTACCACTCATTCATCCAACATAAAAGCAATGGAGCAATATGCAATCTACACAAAGGTTACAGTTTTGAAAGTTGATTTTGACATTCTAATTTTTTGGATCATGACAATTACTTTTTGAAAGATGTAGCAGTAAGCTTTCTAGCTACTTCCACCAAAATAACCTCCGATTGCTTGTCATGCACATTCAACCATGGCAAAGTAAATGATCAAACAACTGAGGACTTCCAAATGAAAATACGCTATGCAATGTAGAGGCAAGATGCGCCAATGTATTTCCTCTGACAACTTCACAATTGATCCAATTCAAAGATTGCTTGTAAACCTTTTCCACATGACATTTTCCTTTGATGTGGTGAACTACATTGTGAGGGGATAAAGACATCAGTGATCAAAAGACAAGGTATGTATTTGCAACCAAGGACACCCATGCTACACATTTGAACCTAAATCCATACTAACATCAAAGTGTTTAACTTATTCAAATAGAGCACTTGAAGAATATGTTAATTTTAGACATGGTCATTGTTGACATGATTGACTCAAAATAAAAGTATGTAGCTAAATTTACATTGTTTTTTGTTTTTTGTTTTGTTTTTTTTCCCCTGCTTGGAGAGGCATAGTATGTGCCACTTAGACGCTTCGGGGTTAAGGGACCCAACAACAAATAACTTACATGCACCCCACTTTGTGGTCAAGGTGCAACATGTTGATGCGTGGCCTTGTTTGTGAGGCATGTGGCATAAGGCTAACATGCTAACATTCATGTCGGTACCTAGATACATGCGTTACCTTTTTCCTTTTCTTTTTCCTTAGGCATGTGTGGTAGTTGCCATGGCAAAGCCGGGTGGCGCCTCCGAGCCTTTGAATTATATTCTACGTGTGACGTGGCAATGCCTATTAGACGTGCTCCATGATGTTTCCAACTCAGGTGCCTGCCAGACGGCCGGCATGTACTTTGCTGGTACAGGCTATGGCGGTAGGTAGGCTCTATGAGCCAGGTCACCAAATTCTATTTTCAGTCACCACACTCCGAATCATGCCATTGGGTTCGAGCAACACCTCTTGAGCTGCTTTTATTTTTGATGATCAGCAAGCATGGCTTTTATTTTTGACAACCAACAATCAGGGCTCAGCTCTGTGAGGGCAGCTGGACCTACAGGAAAACATCCAAGATTGTGGGCCCAGGGCTGCTTCTCCCACAATCCCCGGGTTTCCAGTGCACCTCGCTTGGTAGTTCGCTTCACAAAGATTCCTCGCCACATCATGTTGCCTCCCCTCAAACGTCATTTTGTGTGGTAATTAGGGGTTCATTTCGGCCAATCGCAGCTCCATGTTTGTTCTTCCTGCCGGTCGTGTGGCATGGCCTTCAAGCCATGCTTGCTTGCCATGGTCAATGGGGCCCACCATTGCGACAAGGAGCTCCAAACTGGGTCCCACCCCATCTTTCACATGGAGCTCATATGCAAATGTATATTGAGTCAATGTAGCGTACGATTTTCTATATTTATTTTGGTTGAAGGTGAACTTCCAATCCGGAAGTTATTGCCACTTTCAAAATTTGTATTCATGGAAGGGACGAGTTCTTTTTTGTAGCCATGATTGTCTTCCAATCACATACTAAAAGTGCCGCCCCTCCATGTATAATAGATATTAACACCTTGTTAAAGTCTACTTGATACGGTTGAAAGTAGAGCCAACACCGGCCTTAATGTATTTTTCAACACTTCGAGGTGTTGAAAAAACACCCCTTCCCTTTGTGGACCTCTAATTAGCATCAACCATCAAATTTAGAAGAAAGAATGGCGACGCCAACTTCTAGTGTTCATGTGGACAAGGGATGCTACACCTTGATTATTGTTGGGAACTCATATGCGAACTTGAAGCAAGTTCATAAAGTGTGACTATGGGACAACTGCTATTGTCTCCTAGTAAGGCATGGGGACCCAAGGTGGATCTTTTATTGTATATAAGTGTGTCGTGTGTTAAGGTGGGTATCATCGTGAGGACGGTATCGTGATGACAAAGTATATTTACTAGTTTCCATGTATATTGAGTACTATTCATGGATTCTCAATTTTAGAAGTTATGCTTCCGAAGTTTGCCTAACATAGCTTTGTGTGCATGGGGCAAACAACGTGGTGCCGAATACCTTGAGTAGGAATGGTCCAAGGATTGTAGAGTTTGCTATTTTTTCGTTTCCAAACTTCTAAGTGTCATCCATACGGAATTTACTTCAGGGGCCATTCACGGTTGGGGTACTACTTTTGGGACAAAGGACTTAAGGACTTTGTCGCATTGATCTTGGTTTTTATCATGATTTACCATTATTTGATCAATAAATTTTACATAAATAAGTAGATAGTTCATAAGCTTTATCAAGAAAGATTTTTATTATTATTTAATAATCACCTTAAACCCTAAACCCTAAACCCTAGGCCACATCAGTGGCATTTTTTTGCTATTTAGGTGTGCATTGGTGGCCAATTATTTCCTGTTATGTATCTTGGTACCTTGGTAAAAGTGTCATGTGTCCATTCATATAAATTTTTTTGTCCAATTCTAATACTAGACGTTCCTTTTACGTGTGGCCGTGAGTATATGTATATTTGGACATGTTTGGTGCCACGTGTAAAGTTGGGCAATTGCTATTCAATACATATTTGGTTCTATTGGTACACACTTGAACGATGAGTGTGAGGAAAAAATTTGGGATCGTTTCAATTGATTCTTGTTGTCCTTTTCATTCCTTGATCCTAAGGTGAACAATTAAGACAACACTCCTGAATGTCCTTTAAGGAATCAAAAGGATATCTTAGATGACCCTATTCCTTCAAAATTAACTTTGTTAGTGTACTCGACATGGAGTATGAAATGTAGGTATGATCCAAAATATGCTTCACAATACAAATCTAAGCATACCAAGCATGTGAAGTTATCCAAAAAAGTCCGTTTTCCGTTAGACGGCCAAAAGTAGTACCCCAACCGTGAATGGCCCCTTTACTTTTATTTATTTTCTATAAAAGAAGGGCATATATATTCATAGAATTTATGGAAGAAAATCTAATGAAAAGCAACTGATGAAAAGAGGGCATTTGTGTATGGAATTTGCGGATTCAAAACAAAAATCTCATGTCATGCATGCACACATGAATTTTGTATGGAGTTGTATTGTATGATTCATAGGGAGCATGGTGGCCATGGCCATCTGCAATGTTTGAGAAAGAAAGGAAGGCCAGTGACCATATTGCAACAATTTCTAGAAACATGTGGCATGGGAAGGGAGCTCTAGATTTATCTAGAGTTATGTTTGAGCCACGTCTTCCCTTTTTTTTAATTTAAATGTAATTTTGAAATTTATTCAAACTTATTTTCACGTCAAGCCTTCACGGCGTATTCTCTTTTTACTTTTTACTCCAATATGTTATGACTTTTCATCCATAAATTCCATGCAAAATAACACTCCTTTCGTTGTTTACTTTGCTTGAAAATTAAAGTATATAAATTTTTGTATGGATTCATATTGTACCACACATATGTGCATGGTGTGAGATTTTTCTTTGACAACACTCTAGATCTAGAATTTCTTTTTTGTTATATAGTTTGTGCTGGCAGCGTCTGAAATCACACCCTGCAACCATGTTGGTAGTGCTTACGCTTACCGATTGGACTAATATCATATTAAGAGATGGAACGCCGCACCGCAGCCTCCTCCACGCAGCGGAGAGTCCACAAGAAAGCAACCTCAAGCAAGACAACGCAGCAGCAGACATCCGAAGAATACCCGGACCTCAACAACATCACTACCACAAGACAGACAGACCACAGCCACTGCAAGTACTCAACAGAACCTCGGGCGCCACCAAACACACCTCACGCATCAGCGGATCAAACTCAACCCAAGCGGCAGACACAACGACAAGAAACAGTGGCGGCCAGGGATTTATCTAAAGCCAACACCAGCAGTCAACAACAGAAAGGCCCCCGCAAACACCACCCAGGCGCTTTATTCATAGTATTCACAGTGTTGTACACACTATACACATGCTGCCCCGTAGCATCAATACCACCCCATGACCTAAACCCTACCGAACAGGTCACCCTCTCCTCACCGAAACAACGACCGCGAGCTCCACTCGATCTTCGCCTCCACCCTCCTCCAGATCCTCCTCAGTGCCCTCCTTCGCACATCCTCCTCAACAGATGCACCAACAATCCAACTCCACCTGGGACACACCCCCTGCCAAGGCCGCCGCTGCTGCACACCGCCAACGAACCGACATGGAGGCACCAACATCCCCGAGAACGCTCCCCACCGCCGCAACCATACTCGCACCACCAACACCAAGGACAACCTAAGATCAGATTCGATCAAACTAAGGTATCTCCAAACCCTAAATACTCTTCTTGCAAGACAAACTCATACGCAACTCACACCAAAAAGCTTCCACACAACACACATACAATCACATACTCCTCGCTATCCCATACAAAACACATCACACAAAGAAAACACACAGCACAACAAGAAAGAAAACATACCTGATATCAATCGCTCCCGGTTCGCTCTCCACCCGATCGCCCCCCAAGCAGTCATCCACCACCAGATAATACCAAAACTTGGGACCACCCACCAAACCCCACACAATCGGCCATCCACCCAACTACACCCTCAACCCAGTACCACCACAACACACACGAACACCCACACAAAACAAAATATACATTACAACGCTCAGAACACCCCTGATTACGCATCCACCCACCATCCCACTCACCACCGAGCATGCCAGAGAAATATCTCATCGCCAGCACAACCTGCCGAAACCCCACAGCAAATACATTTTGCCACACCCCAAAAAACGACCTTCAACAGACAACAACACACCCACAATACCAATCTACCGTCACCCCAACAATTTCGCCGCCCAAAGCACACATACCCAGCTCACACATACCACAGCCCACAACCCGCCGCAAGCCAGCAAACAAAAATCACATGCGGCCAGCAAGAAATCCTAACTACAAACACAACCCAACAAAACACCCATCTGCAAACCCACATTAGCAAGCAAACATACATACTTAAACCCCCCACCACCAACTCGTTCAACAATCATCTCTCACAACACTCACACACCCCCCAATGCAATCTCCACTCTTCACCACACCTCTCACCTCCCCACTCTGCTATCACCCTCCTCATTCCTCTCCAACACCCCTCCAATCAATCCCTTCTCACACACCTCACCCACCGCACTCTTCACTCTCAAGCACACAGCAACCCCCCTCGACTCCACAGACCTCCGCTCCTACCTCACTCCGAAAACAACTACGATCCCACCGTTCGACAGGCGCCACGGAAACACACAAGCAGCACCAGATCAGCTCCTCCGGACCCTGCCAAGACACAGACGGCAACAAACCATCGACACAGACGCAGCCAAGATATGACTTCAAAGAACGGTACCCGCCCTCCACCAACACCGGCACATTCAGACAGTCCAGCCCGCACCCAAGGTCTGCACCAGCGAGAACCTGCCACAGCCACAACCAGCCACATCAGTTCAAGTCACATTCACCGCAGCAACAACCAAAAACACCACAAAATCAAGGTAGGCCTCACACACTCCACACACCTCTCCATTTACGCACCAATTACTCAACCTCCTACCGTCCAATCAATCAACTCTAACGACAATGCCTATGAACCTCCCCACAGTTCTACATCTTCCCCCCTCACCCCCTCCTCCTCCTCCTCCTACTCACAAACACAGCGCTACACCACCTCTCCTCCCTTCCACCACACTTCTCCCCTACTCTCACACACTCTGCGACCCATCCCCCCCCCTCCTCCGCACTGCTCCCCTCAAAACCCACACAGACCATAAACCCTCCTCCTCCTCACACAACTCTCACACACGCACTGCATTGTCTCTAACAGGTACACACAGCAATCGACACAGCCTTCCCCACCGAGCATACAACTGCCGCACCCGAATCCAGAGCAAGAAAACAAGCGCCGACACCCAACAGCCACCACACACGACTCTTCGCCAAACATCCGACCCCCAAGACATCCCCGTGCCCAACAGAATTCACAACTCCCGGCGTTGGCACACACAACGAGCAACAAATCAGAGACAACATCGCGACTCCAGCTCCTGACACCCAGACGACACAGCGACCCAGAGCCAACAACGAGACTCAGTGGCACCACCAGCCCACCAACGGTCTTATTCTGCCCAACGGTCACCCAAGTCACGCCACCCGGACAACATGGCGCAACCCATACATCCATTGTCATCCACCCTCAATGACCAGTACACCGAATTCCGACAACAAGTCATAGCTCAGCCGCCGACTTCGCACAAGCCACAACCTTCCCATCACTCCGCGTTCCCACTCGAATTTGGAGCCGATGAAGACCTTGACATGGATGCCCAACTCGAAAACGTATCCCCCGAGCGAGGTGGTAGCTCCCTTCAAGTATCACTAGGAGGGGACTCCATACAAGGGGCCCAAGCAACACCATGGAAGTCCGTCCCAATTAGAGAAAGCACACCACCAACAATACCATACCGTAATTCCCGATTACATGATGCCTCGGAAAGTCAAAACACCAAGAGAAGAAAAGCGGCGGACTACACCGCCACATCCACAGCCACCATCCCAAGTAAGTCCACACCATCCTCCACACATACAAGACCCAAAAGGCTAACCACCCTTGGCATTGACATGGTAGGACAAATGTGGTTGGGATTTCACATGCAAGAAGCACTATCATTACAAAGAGGAAAGAAGGAGTTAAAAGAGAAGCGCACGGACGAAGATTTCAACGCCACCGGGACACCCCCCAACGAAATTCAAGAATTTCGATCGCTTAGACGAGCATTCCCAAGGACGAAGCAATTTCTCTACCCCTCCGAACGCCCGGACGCGGTACCCGGTCAACACTTACATTTCACCCAAATACCCATGTACGAGAAAATCTCTCAAGACACGGGCCTCACCGAAGGATTTCATGTCACTATAAGGTTTGATGGCGAATACAAGAAGCTCAGTCGACACGAAGTCAAGACCGCATGCATGGAGCGGCTCCGGCTCATGAGCATCCCACTAGGCTCCACCTACTCCAACCCGATTGACATAGGCATCAACACGGTCACTAGGAATTGGGCCGGATTCATTAAAATCCACCTACAACACCCAAAGAGAGATGGATTAGCTCTTCTTCGTGGAGAACGCGCTTTTGTAATGGCAATGGGAGACGGAGAACGAGTCATCGGAAAAGTGGAGAAAGGCTTCGAACTCATCACGAAGGCCAAAAACATGCGGCTCCATCTCAAAGGCGCCATCCTCCGAGGTAGCACGGCTATTGACATACTCCGCACCCTCATGAACGAAGCCTACTACGAAGGCCGAGAGGTAGAAATACTATCGCTCACTAAAACGGATGTGGAGAGAGACTTCGCCTTCATCACCCTTACAACGGAGGAAGCACGGGATGACATCCTTAGCAACGGACTAACCTACCACTCCAAAAGGTTAAAGGTAAGCATTACTAGAGATAAAGACATAGGCAACCTATCGGAGCTTAGAATAAGCACCACTCTTGTAGCTAACAACTTACCTCAACGTGAATCACAATCAACCATCACCAAGGCTCTCAAGAGGCTTTTCGGAGAGGAAAACATCTCCGGCATCACATACGGCTACAACTCCAACCAAGAGGATGATCGACAAGCCGGGTGGTGCCACATTCAATGTCTCAATGCGGCGGTCTACACCGAATGGCTACGGAAGTCTACCTACATCCTAGGGAGGCGCGTGGACTTCATCCCCCACAAAGGGAGCATCGACAGGAACGCACCCAACCAAATGGCTATACGACTAGCACACGCTCCCGTTCGTGAAGTCATTGCACAAAAAGCCCAAGCTATGAGCAACACCACCGCCGCCTCCCCCCTTGTCTCGGAGAAATTCTTCACCAAGACCATTAAGGAGTTGGTCGAAACGGTTGATGGTAAGCTCACCTCTCTTACCCATCAAATTAACCTCAACACGGATACGAAAATTGAAGCCTCTACGGACACCCTCAAGACCCACGCCACGAACATCCACAACATCATGAGTGCCATGGCGATGGAATTTCAACACTCCAACAACCGCATACACAACATAATGCAAACACTTGCCGCCACCTCACCGGAGGCCCCCCACGCCAACATAGCACGACTCCCACATGCACCTAGCTCATCCATGGTCAACACTCATGCGGGAGAGCCCAACACACACCTAGCACCACCGGGATTCTCGGGCGCTCACTACCGGAGCCCCTCACCAAGCCTCCACAAAGATCACCAACATCCTCATGAATAGCAAGGCATTAGCATATGTATGGACGTATAGCATACAAATAATATGTAGCCTCTACTTATTTATAAATAAAGTGGCCCCTACTTCTTACACCTCATCTTCCCCAAAATATACATGTACCACACAAAGAAACCATAACACCCACATCCCAAGAAAAATAAAGAAATCAAACAATCATCCCCACCACAAATACAAACACACGCCTACTCACCCCCCAACATATAAACTCCACCACACCTACACCACAACTATACTCATCCTTCTCACCATCACCCTCAAAGCACACATCACCTTTGACAATCCTTCAATAGCACACGAAATAAAAATAGCCCAAATATGTCAAACCCACCAACCACTCCACACACACCAACCTAATCACAAATCCACAATCACCTCCTCACATCACAACAACTCACATAACACACAACACTCCACCCATTACATGCCCCAAACAAAGACATCTACCTTACACACGCCACCCATCCAACCTACCTTACACATAAGCAACATCCTCTACATTACACATATACACTTAAGAACTCCTAAAGCCAAGATCGTAAAATACTATATATGGAATAATACCACACTCATAACTCTTAGTGGAGACATTGAAACCAATCATGGCCCTATGCCTGACCTCCTAAAAACACACCCCATTGACCACAAAAGAAGACAAACGACATATTTCATACCAAGTACAATCAAATTCCAACCCGAATACCAACAACTAGCCAAAACATTCCAACCATTTTTTCAAGACACGCACCCACTACATACACAAACAATACTTTCGTTCCCATACCTACTCCAATACATACAAACACGCACAAATCACCCCCCCCCCACGAATCATTTACGCACTCATTGTAACGATTAGCCCGTCACTGGAAATATGTAACACATACCTACAATTACCACCACCTCAAGATTGGACATCCCAACTACTAGAAACCATGACAACACTAACAAACCCCCCAGAAAGACACATAAACACCCCGCACCCATACACACAATTTCGCAACGTCTATAAAGACATAATCACACCACCTAACACCATACACAAAAAACTATATGACCACATACATCTAAACTCCGACACACTTAATATTCAAAACATGAGTGAAGCATTCCCATATATACCAAAACAATTACTAATAGAGGCATTAAGATATAACGAACCCATAAACGAATACACTCACCCTAACCCCCCGCCGACACAAAACTTACCTCCATCGATTTTACCACTCCCGCTAACAAGCCAAGAATCATATGCTATAACATGGAACGCCTCCTCCCTTAACACCGCCATGCCATGTCTACAAGACTTAATTACTAATCCCCTAAAACCACCCTCAATTATCACCATACAAGAAACTAAGTTATCCGCCACTAAATCCACAACCTATATCCAAAGATTATTCCCACAATATAAACTCTTCTTTAATA
This sequence comes from Polytrichum commune, assembly GCA_950295325.1. NCBI lineage: Eukaryota > Viridiplantae > Streptophyta > Polytrichopsida > Polytrichales > Polytrichaceae > Polytrichum > Polytrichum commune. The sequence goes on from OX485809.1 coordinate 666,593, forward strand.
ACACACATAACATCACAAGGGTCACACGCCAAAGGATGACCTATAGAGGCTATAGAGGTGGACTACTACTACTAATTCACAAAACACATGCATTTCCAGGGAACCTAGCCAAAATTCCTACACCTACAAATATATCCCCATTCCTCCAAATCACACGCATAGTAAACCAACCTTTGCAGCCTTGGCTTCTAATTAACTTATATATGCCATCACATGAGGAAGACATCCCCCTCATCCCCACCATACAAAATACTATAACTAATCAAATAAACCTCCACCCTAATCATACATACATATTATGTGGAGACTTTAATAGAGACATCGCCTTAATTGGTAGGCAAAACGACCAACAAACCACACCACCCCAAACGGAGGACCATCTTTGGCGAACATTTACAACCGGCCTTGACTTATCATATGTCCCAATGAATACAAAATTTTCAAGACAAAGAGGAAACAACTACACACAAAATAGCTTAATTGACGGCTTTTTCATCAAAACACCCAACAATAACCTATACACCTCAACTACCAACCAAAATATTAATTTAAACTCCGACCACCTACCCATACATCTACAAATCCCCCCAAACACACTCATTGCCAAAATTCCAACTACAATCTCCGAGCCACCTCCTAGAATACTCAATCCAATACCAAAGGAAAAACTTGAAGAATTCCACACAAATTTTTTTGAAACATTCAAGCCAAATAGAAGAGCTCACCCAACTCCTACAAAATAATCAATTAACAAGTGAACAATGGCAACTAGCTTGTACCTCATTTACCACACTCACCGACCACATCACCACCACCGTTCTAGAAACATGTACCGCACCACCGATACCCAATCTACCATCTCATATAGCCAAACAAGGCGGATACCTTCCAAAGAAATCCCAAAAATATTGGAAACTAAACCTATCTACCTACCACCTCATCCGCAAGGTAATCTACATCGTAAAAAACAATCCAAATTGGCGTAATCATCCTATTATCACCCAAGAAATAATAAACCACACCCACACTACTATCCCCCCACCGCCCGACCCTACTCTAGAATATGAATCATGGATAGTAACATTAGCTACAATAGCAAAAGAAGCTAAAAACAAAGCCCGAAAAATTACGACGGACTATACTAACACTCAAATAAAAAAAACCATATCTAAATATCAACAACTTTATGACAAGAGCCCCAAGAAGATAAATAGAAAAGTCTTCAAAAGCACCGACACTCCCCCACTAGATTGTCTTATAGATAGATACAACAATATCCTTACCAACCCAAAAGATATAGCACAAGAAATACATGCCCAACAATCAATTAGTAATAGACCTACTGTTCCAACATGCTACTATCAACCAGATCACCCACAACAATGTATATGCGGAGTTAGACAATACCCGTGGCATGACTTGAACGGATATACCATTGAAAAGCGTGGAGACGCAGCAATTCCCCTCCACACATACCTAGACCAAGAAACATACGACATATGCCTCAAAAACTTGGCCAACGGAAAAATCCCCGGACCCGATAAAATTCCAAATGTCATTTTGAAAAACATGCCACCTAAGTTCCACAAACTACTTTTATTATTCTTTATCCATTGTTATAAACAAAAATAAATTCCCGAGTCTTGGAAAACAAGCCTTACAATACTCTTATACATAAAAGGAAATCCCCACCACCTTACCAACCACAGACCAATCGCCCTCGCTAACACAATATATAAATTATTCACTAGTACACTTACAAGTATCCTTTCCGCATACGGAGAAAAACACCAAATCCTACATGATAGTCAAGAGGGCTTCTGTACCGAAAGGTGCACCGCAAGACAACTTCAAACTATCATTGCCGCATTAGAAGATGCACGCCTAACCAATCAAGATATTTACATCCTATACATAGACTTTAAAAATGCCTTTGGATCTATCGACCACGCTAGACTCCTTGCCATAATGAAAGACCTAGGCTATCCACAAGATGCGGTGGCCTTAATAGGTAATATCTATTCACAATCCACCACTACATTTACCGGAGAACACTTTGGAGAGACACAACCGATACCTATACAAAGAGGGACTATACAAGGAGACACATTAAGTCCGTATATTTTTATCATTTTTCTTGAGCCACTTCTTAGGTGGCTACAACGGGGAAATAACGGATACACCTTCAATACCTCAAATACGAAACTAAGCTCCGCCGCCTACGCCGATGACCTCGCGGCCATATCCAACAACTTAAAATCCCTCCAACTCCAATTAAATAAATTCGACAAATATTGCGAATGGGCGGGAATGGACCTTGGCATTCCTAAATGTGCCGTCACCGGATGCCCAAACAAAACAAAACTAAATTCCCAAGCCTTCAAAACACAATTAGCAAACGCCAATATAAATTTCAAGGATCAAGCCATCCCTATCCTAAGCCAACATGAACCATACGTCTACCTAGGAATCAACTTAGTCCCATCACTACAATGGAAAATACAAACACACATAACAACAACTAAACTTATCATACAATGTAAGCTACTAACTACATGCCCAGCCACCATTAAACAAAAAATACAAATGGTTGACACAGTCATAAGAGCCGGCATAGCCTATAGCTTTTACGCAGTCCCATATTCGCTCCCCACCATAAAGAAGCTAGATAAAAGAATAACGGCCCTATACAAAACCATATGTGGCCTCCCAAAATGCATGTCAAATGCCGTCACACAACTTCCCCACAACATGTTTGGCACAGAAGCATTTTCACTAAAAAATGCATACATTACATGCATCGGAGAACAACTCATTAACGCCCTCAATGATAAAGGGAGACTTGGAAAAATATACAACGGACTAACACAATACATACTTACCAAACATGGAGGATCACTAAATCTACCACGCATATCCCAACATGATTGTATAAGATCACCAATTACAAGAACGTTGTACCTACTCAAAGCAACTAGCGGCGTTCATTTAAAAAGCACACTTGCAAAATTCCCCCTCCTTCCCACACCACTTGAAACACAATGGATGAGACAAACACAAAATATACCAACATTAACCCCCACAACTTCTCTAAAACACCTACATAAACTCATACTACACAACATAACCGAACTCAAACACATAACACACCCCAATTGCACACACTTAATGACCAACGACGAATTCAAATACTATTATGTCACACCCACTAAAACAATCAAAGCCGCCTTAAACCAAGCACGGATCCTCTTTTGCGAAACGCCATGTCACAACCAATGCCCAAATAATTGCCCAACACACATCTTACCAAACACACTAAAAAATGCATACATAATACAAAACCACCACATAGATGCAAGAACAAGAAACCACAACGAACACCCCCCACCATCTCCACCGCCCCCAACACCCGCATTTCCAAAGCCACCACCGCACATCCCCAAAAACCATACACAATTCCCAATCCACTCCATAATAAATGACCGCCCCCACACCTACAAAGATAAAAACAAAATTACGAAGAAATATACATCCTACTACTAACCCAATACTATAATCACAAACAAAACCAACACTTTACCTACATTTTAAAATCCAATTTCGACGAACCGCAAACAAGAGACACAAGACACATCCCCCCCCCCCCACACATCATACCCCTATGCCACATTCATATTAATGAATGTAACCCGGATCATGACATTGCTTGCACACAAACCACCATCCAAAGCCAACACGGTGTATCACATATTTATGATGATGATGGACGACACTTAATTACCATCCCAGAGAAGAGATTACAATGGCTATGGGAACAATACCAAAACACACTACACCAACCACATAACTTAGAACCCCCTATACAATCATTTGAAAAGGAAGTTGCATGGTTATACCAACGATACAAATATAGAATGCCCAAAAACGACCCCCTCAAACTTGCCCAATACACATTACCCAATGCCATCCTCGAGCACATTATTGATTCATTCCAAATTACACACTCACACTTCTCATCTCCAGTAACATGCTCCACCTCACTAAGACAATTCTCCTCTCCATTTCCTAGAGATAAAGTATTCGGGTCAATAGGGACCGCATTCCAACATAAATGGACAAGGAATGGGTATGCCCATCCTCACACAGAAATTGACACTCAATAAGCCCTACATTGGGCTAGATTTGCTGCCAAAAACAACCCAAACACAATAACAATACTCATAACAACCGACCCAACTTGGTACCAGAACCTTCATCCCCATGAAGGTCCTTTTCCGGACTCGCACGTCATCACACACTTCAAAGCAGATACCATTACATATGACAAACCTACAATACCCCCGGAATTACAAATTGAACCCCGAACAGAAAGCTGTGACATTAGAATCCTATGCATACACCACAAAAATACGCCCATTAACCCTACAGGATATATCGATCACATACACAATATCGGCACATCTTTACATATACCCAGTATATTTACCACAACCGCGCCTCCCACTCCAACAAACACACCAGTAAACCATAGTAAGAAATGGTCTCAACTTACAAACCCACCCTTTTCGCCCCCGACCCAACCTAACAATATCCCACCAATCACAAACCACGACATATGCCTAACCCCCAAATACCCACCACAATTTTGCTACTATACCGATGGGTCATTTATTCCACCCAAAGCACTAACTGCCGAAAATTGGAGACATGAAAAAGCAGGATACGGCATATACAACGCTTTCAAAAACCTTAAAATTGCAGAAAGATTACCAGGACTCCAAAATATACTACGAGCCGAAATAATGGCTGTCTATCATACTCTATGCCTCCTCACCACTACATACCGAAATGAACCTGCACATATTTTTACAGACTGTCTTAATGTTTTATACCTCCTAAACACACAAATGAAACACCCAACCCTACACAATAGTCACCCAGACAAGAAGATACTTGAAGCCATAATCAAAATGTTACAATCCCGAACACAAATCACTACACTACACAAAGTCAAAGCCCATATGAATATAAGCGGTAACGAACAAGCGGACAAGTTAGCCAAAATGGGATGTGAACTAGAACATAGAGACGCCTTAGCCACACATGAACATGCACACCCCACACCATACTACCTTCAAAAAGGGTGGTGGCACTCAATGCAAGAAACTCCCGACAAAGGCCCCATCCGACACCTTGGAAAATACATCATCAAACATGATAAAAAACACAACTTATCCATTCTAGCAACCCAAACACATCAATTACATAAATGGCTTGATAACAAAGATATCGACAAAACATTATCAAATGACTTTTGGACCAACCCGGCTATCTCAGACAAGCAAAAAACGTGCTTAGTAAAATTCCGAACCGGACAATACATGGGACAAGCTAGAAAACAACTCTTTTTTGGTAGAATCGCATACCCATCCCATACATGTAACATCTGCAACTCATTAGAAGTGGATACATGGCTACATATACTCCTTAAGTGCAAACAACAACACATCCACGCACTAATTACAAAAAGACATAACAAAGCGGTATGGGAGATACGCAAACTTCTTGTCTCAAATAAAATAACACGACACTACATACTCATGAACGCAGGTACATATAATGAACTACCCCAAGATAACACAGTACCAACATGGTTACTACCCTGCACATGTGGTACCCAAAGATGTCATTGTAACGCTAGACTCAAACCCGACATTCTATGCATTATAGGGCACCCTTACAATTCCCCACCACCAGAAGCACCCACACCAGAAATTACAGTTCAATTTATAGAATTCACATTTTGTAATGACAGATTCTCCACTGAAACCATAAATCAAAAAATCACAAAATATCAACCACTCATAAATAATATCATCGCAAAGGGTTGGAACGTAGCCCTACTTATTGTATTAGCATCTGGTGCTCGAGCCACAACTCACATCCCCTCAATGAACGAACTTGAAACAAAGCTTAAACTCCCCACATCACAAATTAGGAACACATTCAAACAACTTAACATAATTGCCATACAATATGCACACTCAATATTAATCCACAAAAGACGAATAGAAAATAGACAACCCATCACAGACCTACATAATCATAACTAAATTAGAGAGGGGTAGTGGTCAGACCACTAGTTATTAAGTTACCACCTATAGCTCAGAAAGGCGGGGAGTAGCTGGCTGGTTGGCATAACTTTCCTGCCTATGATTAACTCACTTGCAGCACCAAGTCAAAGTGTATTGCACTAACACGCTCAGACGGATTCAACGCGAATCGAACCCGGACCGTATTAATACAACACGCACGTCCTTATCCAACCAACCTTGGAACCATGACTTGGCGACCAACAACACAATCAATCATCATTTATACTCAAACAAATACGCACGCTTCTCGTCTCAAACAAAGTAGCAAAACCCACACAATTCTAAATTAAAACCCATGCACCCTACATACCACCCTCCCCCCCCCCCTCCCGGTTCAACCAGTTAAAACATCAGTTACTCACATAGTGTCTACTCCCTGCAAAGGGTGAAGTAGTATTACACCCAACGCCGCTACCCTAGGGTACGGCCACGGCTGTCCTACGAACAGACACTTTATTCACTCCGGTCCCTGGTAGGGACCGGAGTTCTTCTTCTTCTTCTTCTTCTTCTTCTTCTTCTTTTTTGTTTGTTTACTTTTACTTTTACTTTTACTTTTTCCCTTTTTCTCTTTGGGGGGGGGGGTGTCTTTCTCCGATGGCCACAAAAGCAATCCAATGACATCTCCTATGTTGTGGTAATAGGTGTTTGTAGCCAATAAATAAATAAATAAAATCATACCAATCCAAAACTTTCTGCAACCAATGTATATCAGTTATTATTTTTTCCACAAAATGACAATCTCAAACCTGAAAAGAAAATATTGCATAGGAAAAATAGGAATTTCTTTACCAATTTTCTCAAATGATATTTTTAATAAGAAAATAAAATATAACATTACTTAGCTCCTTCGCTCCATTTTGTGGGACCATGTGTCGAGCAAACATAGTTCTCCTTAATTTCGGGATCCTTTGTTTATGGAGAGCACTTGAGTTGTGCATAGTAGAGTTTCAACAAGCAACTGTAATTTATCAAAGTTTTTTGAACACAACCTCTTTCTTTGAACATAGACCATCATCCAATTGCTTAGTAATGTTGTGTAAGCATTCAAACATTATCTATTATTGACAAAATCAAGGATAAAGGTGAGATTATATCCAAGTAATATCACGGGTAGATCACTCCATTGTCAAGTTGAACACCACGTGCGACCAAAAAAAATCTTCTTTTGGTAAGTTGCACCACCAAAATGGGTCAAAATTTTATCAAATTTTTTTCATGAGTAGATATACACAGTACCTATGACATAGTCAAAACTGGTAACTAAATTTGATGATTTTTTTTTCATAAAACATACCATTTCTAACTAGAATGACACAAAATTTAACTAAAAAATTACTAAAAAAAATAAAGATGACTAAAAATTTCAAAAAAACATACAAAAGATACTATCAATGGTTATGTATGTGTAGAAAAAATATCATAAATTTTAAAATTATATATGGCATGTAATATAGGGGTAGCAAACTTTGTCCGCACGTGGTGTCAACTTGACAATGAAGTGACCTCCCCATGAGTAATATCTTGGACCAAACCCGGCGGGTGCACCTTTCATGAAAAACCAAGAATCACATGCGTTCACAACATACTCTAAAAAGCCCCTATATACATGTTGTTGTTTTGTTTTGTGTTTGTAACAAAAATTACATTCATATATAGTCATTAACATAAGTATACATATATACGTTTGAATAATGATGAAATACCCTATCATATGTATAATTTAAAACCATGGCATCCATCAATAAAGTTGTTGAAGACTATTTCATCCCCTGGATGTAACTCATAAGCATCTAAGTCTACAATACATGTCATAAAAGCTTATGCAATTATTGTTTCCAAATCTACCATCAAATGACCTATAAGATAGTAAGTCCACTTATTATTGGTTCATTTTTGATACCAACACAAGCAATCTCCATGTCTAATGGACGGTTCGATGAGCCAATTGGATCCCTATACCCCACCCAACAATTACCAATTTTTTTGCACATCCTATAAACTCTTGGACCTAATTTTTTGGTTTACCACGTTTTTGACAATTGAGCTTCATGTGTGTTCAAAAAGCACCCTCCACAATCACAACGAAGATGTAACATAGTATCATGATTTGTAGCGGTAAGGAGTTTAGGCTTTATATGTAAATTACTAGCCTTGATCCAAGTTAATCAATCTTTAGATAAAGTTGGATTACCAATCAATCGACGAAAAATTATACTTTTGAAAATTCTAGACTTCCCCACCTGTACATAAGCCATAATGGGCTTTACATTAGATTGGGAGGGCATTTCAACATTTTCATTTTCATCAATTAGAAATTCCAATAAGTACAAATGTTGTTTATTTTTTAGAGGTCCTCCATATATGCACAGAACTATGAGGTACAAGTTATGTAGCATATGTATATTTAATTTGGAAAAGTTCAAATTAATACCCCTTTTGTACGCTCACGTATACTCTTTATGAAACATGCACCCCCATGGGACCATAGAATAAGTTGAAAATCTTCCAATGACGATGACTCTGAGTGAGCATTGTAGGCAAGACATTGGCTACTATAGTAAAGAAATGAAAAGAAAAAAGAATAACATACATTGAATTAGTTGCAACAACATGCGTATAAAATAGGTAGATGTGTGAGGAGTGGAACACGTAGTAATAGTGTCACCCTTGGTTAAGTTAGGTGTCCAAATTAGGAAGCTCCTAAAGGCCGGAGCTAGACTTCCCACCTTTTTGGAGCTCGCGCTCCTGCCCACATCACTACAATAAATACTGTATTTAGCATCCTATAATATTTCATGTCACTGTGGTTACTTTCTCTAATGACACTTCTTATGAATACGTTTTCAAAATATTGTTATCCCAACATACTTTCAGTTCATCCAAATGCCAACTATTAAAACATAGTTTGGTACTATATTCTGCATCCTAACATTTCCGTGATGAAACGTTGTCATGGATGATTCAAATTTGGATGAAAGAACACTTAGTAAGTGACATTAATTGCAGCACTATAAATTCACAATGCCCAATTATTTTTATTTTTAGTTTTTTTAACAAGGAAGGACAAGTAACGGTAGGGTTTACAATTAGAGTTGGCGACACTACAAGGACGGGTCACAATTAGTACGGCGCAAGAGGAATAGGACTAGTGACACTAAATACAATATTCAGTGTACTACTAACAAGGTTAAAAAAGACGGTCTATACTAATAATCCTCGATTAGTGTGTGTAACTATTTGGAGTTACGCAATGCAATACTCGTTAGTTCAATTTGTACTAATGAAAGTTCAATAGGTTGTTTGGACATATAAAACATAAATGATTTTTCTTGATAAAATATGACATGCTCATGAAATATTTATACCACTGTGTAACTCCAAATAGTAACACGCACTAATTAAAGACGGCGATCGGGGAGATTTTTGGACATAATCAGTTGAGATCCTAGTGTTTGCAAAGTCCAACCGGTTACATGTTGATGACATCCTTCAGTTTTTCTATATGAATTTGAGGTATATTCCACAGATTCCCCTAAAATGATGGGTGATTCTCCTGAAGTCTTGACCTTCAACGGGTTATTTCTCAAACTCAATCGGTTCATTTGTGACTACATAGCAGCCGGTTCTCCCCAATCATTGAATGAGGATAATCAATGTAGTAGAAACACGACCCCCTGTACATTTGTAAACTATTCATCTGAAGCAAGTCTCCAGAGACTAAATCAAGGCATCTGATGCGAATTGTGTGATCGACATTTCCGAAAACAGAAATCTATAGACGAGGTAGTAGAATTGGGTGCGTTTTCACCTGGGGTAAGGTAATACTGTAGTGGTATCCTTAATTTTCAGGCTGCTGAAGAATCTTGTCCACCATCATGCCAGATTCATCATCAGCATTAAATGGGCTTACTTAGCCGATCTAGATATTAACTTCTGTAATGAATGCGGACTCATATCTTGCGCCTGCAAATAACACCTGTGGATCGAACGGAGCGGCAGAAAAACCTCCCAAAAACATACAAAATTCAAGTTGAAGCATACGATATGGGGGGTTGCGAGGGAGGCGTCAGGCACGTTTAGCATACACTTACTAGGATTAAGAGATTCGTTGGCCGGGGACTAGACCGCGTCCATCTCGCAGCGTCGTGGTATTGAGGCTGACATCGATAGGGAAGACTCATTACACAAGGTTGTGTCGGGATTACGACTTTCCTGTCGGTGTTAAGCTGAGGCCGGTGAAGAGATGTGAGCATTTAAACGAGGCAATGTCGAGGGTGGCTCCACCTTGAACAATGGTCACCGCAGTGTACTAGTTTTGAGTGGTCTTCAGGGTGAGGGCGAACATCAAGTCCATCAAGGCTCGGAGGAGGTTCTGGACTGTCCCGTTGGTTGTCGGTGCACGGTGCACAAACTGCAGGTACTTGCTTTGGGTTAATGCCAAGTTTTGGTTTTCTCTGCTTTTTGGAACATTGGATTTGGAGTGCTCGTCTGCAGCTTGGAATCTGCGAGCTATGGGTTGTTGGTCTAATAAGCGCGACATTGTTAGAAACAATCCAATCACTAGTTTTGTGTTTCCTCTCTCTCTTGAGTATCTCTGGGAAGATGTGAGTGGGATGTGAGAAGTTGCTGCTTCTGTTCGAAGGTGGGCTGGGATTGTTGTCAGATGCCTTTTTTTTGGTTTTCTGTACTTTCGATTTGAAGTAGTTCTGCAGGTGTGCGAACGTGGTTGGAATTGTACGCCATGTCTGTGGTTGTGTGATGTGGGCAGGAGTTGTTTTGGTGTCTCGGGTTCTAGATCTGTGTGGGCCGGCTTGGGGGTGAACTGAAGTGGTGTGCATATATCTTTTTCTTTCTTCTTTAACTTTTTTCTTTTTTCCTACAGTTTCTTTCTATATATATATATGTATATTTCCCTACTTTTGGACATTAGTTTGCAAGCTATGTCGATGTTGGGACTAGTTGTCTGGACATTTGTTGGCAACAATTGCATCACTAGTTTTCACTTGAGTAGTTCTAACTTAGATATGAGAGCTGTTCGGAGGTGAACTGGATTTGTTATCGGGTACTTGTGTTTACGAGCCAGGAGGTACTAGTTGCAGGGAGTTTGTGCGAACTCTGTGGATAATTGAGTGTTTTTCCTCCCTCTGTACTTACTTTGGGACATTGGATTCGAAGTTGTCTGCACGTGTGGCAACGTGGCTGGAATTGCAACCTATGTTTGTCGTAGTTGGGGCTAGTTGTCTGGACATTGTTAGCAACGTGAATTACCTCAACATAATTTGCAAAGGGGTAACAGTGTAAGATAGCTCGAAGGCGGTGGCTTGCAGGGCTGAGTGAGTGAACTGTGATTGATTATGGTTGTGAATTGGCGTTTCCAGATCATCGGAAACTTGGACTACAACCATGGCTGCGCCACGGAATCCGTCGACAGCCGAAGCTTTCAAGGTCAGCCAATGCTCTTCTTTCTTTCTTTCTTTCTTTCTTTCTCTCCTTTGCAGGGAGTTCTTCATCGTTTTTGCTTTACAGATTCGAGGATGCAAGATTCATGACACTACTGTAGCTAAGATTCAGCGTCAGCACCGACGAATCTGGATCCTTGTGGCTCTATCTGAGATCGAGGCGTTGCTCCCTTGCTCCTTTGTAGAATCTTGAAGCCTTTGTGTGTGCTACAAACCTAGATGTTAACTAAGCTTAATTGCCTCTATTTCCTTTGCCTTTTGCATTGTGTGGTTGGTTTGACCGAAGGTTTCGTCTTAGTACAGGAGCTTTTCTTTCTTGTTTCTGCGAACAACTTCAGAATAGCCACCATCTTTGCCCTTCTGCTTCTTCCTCCTCATCCTTCCTGCACAGAAGCTTAGAGCCTTGCAGCTTTGGTATCTGTTGGATTGAGGTTCCCTCTTCTTCCAAAAGAGCTCGAGTATGTGCAATACTATTTTGTAGTTTTTTTCTGTACAACGTCTTGCGGGCCATCTCTTCGCCCACAGTCTGCAAACCTTCCTCCATAGAACGTCTTCGAGAGTGGATTGCCGAATTTATCCTCTAGTCGCACTCATTCTGCAGTCGATGCTTTGTATGTCCTCTCAATGACAAACCCAAGACCTTGGAACATCCACGTGCTCCATAAGTACCCTCTACCTCTCTTTCTCAGTCTTGTTGGTGCTGCTTCCTCAAAAATTGCAGTTCCCTTTGCTGTATTGCTCACTTCCCTCACCAGTACGTTGGTCAACCTTTGGACGTGCTTCACTACAGCAGCTACTTGTTATGTTTCCGAAGCATCAGAATACCAACCGAGAAACTGTGTCAAGGAGTTTAGCATAGCCTTCCGCAGTTGCACGGACCTGACTAGTACAGCGTGATTCTTCTTAGAATCTCTTCACAAGTCACTTTCTCGTTGTATTAGTGTAACTTTAATCCCCCGGCTTGTCCCCTCTCCATCTTACACAAAAAATCTTATTTTTAGTCATCTTTTCCGATATTCTTTGGCGGCAGAGTTGTCTACAATCATGTTCCTCTGGATCGGTGTAGAGGATTTCTTCTCCTCGCAGATTGCAAGGCTTAGATTCTTGCTTTCTTGCTATGTACTCGAAAGTGAAGCACCGAAGATAAATTCGTGATTCAATTGTTGCAACTTGCTTGCTGTAACAGACATGAAGTGAATTCTGAGACACCTGTTTTCTGGTTGACATTTTGCACTTGGTAGATCGCGTTTGACACCATCGTTGAAGTCGTCCTGCTTAGCAGAGTTGTCGATAATCCTGTCCCTCTTGAATTCTTTTCCTCGCAGACTGCAAGGCTTAGGTTGTTAGTTTTGGCGTCTACTATCTTGCTATGTGTTTCAAATGAAGCACCGAAGAAGAACCCGTCATGCAATTGCTGCAACAAACACGAAGAAGTGAATTTTGAGACACCTGAAATTTTGGATGAGAGGTAGCTGAGAGATGTTTTGCAATTGGTGGATTGCGTTTGACACTTTGGTTGCACTGTGGGTGTGTGGGATGGTGTGATTCGGTGCAGGAGCATGTGGAGGAGAATGGACATCCTACTACAAAGAGCGTTGATGACTGGTTGCCAATCACCGGGGATCGTAATGCCAAGTGGTGGTACGCGGCCTTCCACAATGTGACCGCCATGGTGGGAGCCGGTGTGCTGGGCTTGCCAAACGCTATGGTTTTCCTGACATGGTGAGCCCTTTCCTCATTCTAGAGAGAGAGAGACTCTCCACACAACCTTAAGATTGCTGTCAAGTTATGGTAACACCTGCTTGTTCATTTACTCTAAAGCTAAAGTTCCTCATCTAGAATGTATGAAGTCACTTAATATTTTCTGGGTGATTGAGCTAACTTAGATTCTTCGAGAGAAGTGTGAGAAGCTCGGCGCCCAATCTTAAAGAATGAAGTTGGCTTGTCTGCACCCGTGCAATAGTCTTCAAGGGCTCTCTATTTTCGTGATGTCCGTTTGGGTATGACACAGAGTGATATCAACTCGAAATGGACCAACAGCATAATCCACCGCCTGGGGCAACAATGGAGTCATCTCTTCTCTTCTCCTGTTGACGACGTTTTGTTTTGTTATTGCGATGTTGTGTTATGGCAGGGGACCAGGAGTGGTCGTGTTGGTGGTGTCGTGGATCATCACGCTCTTCACGTTATGGCAGATGGTGGAAATGCACGAGATGATCCCTGGGAAGCGTCTGGACCGATACCACGAGCTCGGGCAGGAGGCATTCGGGCCGAAGCTCGGGCTATGGATCGTGGTGCCGCAACAGCTCATCGTGCAGGTAGGAGTCGACATTGTGTACATGGTGACGGGAGGTAAATCGCTCAACAAAGCCTACTCGCTGCTGTGCAAGGGGAGTTGCCCCTTAACTAACCGTATTACGGCATGGATCGCCATCTTCGCGTCTGTGCACTTCGTCCTCTCGCAGCTCCCCAACTTCAACTCTATCGCAGGCGTCTCCTTAGCTGCCGCCATCATGTCTTTGAGGTATTAGATCCTCTGATCGCAGATTTATACAAACTTCAGTCTTGTTTAAGGTAAATGTTTCAAGTATAGTGTAACTCCCTGTTTTATCTTGTTGAGGTAAATATCCTCTGATTGTCTACTAACTTCAAAGCTAATCGGTGCAAATCATCTCAACTAAACTGTCAAAGGTCGTTTACACTATGGGTGGTTGAGGTTGTGGTTTTATTGTTTTGTTTGTTGAATTTCCGTGGGAAATGACATAATAAATGTTAACCATAACCACAATCACCTCATTTTGCGTGGTTAATCGTCCTCCGGGTTGTTGTTCATGCTCCTGCGCACTACATAAAGAGAGCTTCAATGCCAAGGTACGGGGAGAAAATTGAGGAGGAAACATCTAACACTACACTCCATGACGAACAAGGATAATAATCACTTTAATCTCTTTAGTTACTTTAGTCCAAGATCTAAATCTATCAAACCAACAGTAGGTTGCAAATTAGGATAACCATCCCACCATCAATCGCAAATCTAAGGGTTCGTGCAACACAAAGGTGAATCAGAAAAACCCGGAGTTGTGGTTAACCGCAACCACAACCACAACCACCTTTGTAGTGTAAACGACCCTTGGTTAAGTTTCTCTTTTAGTGTGTCCCGTCAAGTCTTGAAATATCTTCAGCAGCGTGTTTCTTTTTAGTTTTGTGCAGTCTAGCTTCAAAATGCTTGCACATCTTTCTTTGGAGACTAGGTATGACTATCTGAAAAACAGCACTACCTATTTCTGCGATTTCAGTAGGCGTGGTGACAGATCATTCTAAGGGGTTTGAATTCTCTGGTGACGGATCTCGCCGTGTATCAGAATTTTGCAGTTACGAGTTCAACTTCCATTTATTGACTTATTGATTGTTTCTTTGTTTGTGTGTTTTGTAACGTGCAGTTACTCGACGATTGCATGGGCAATTCCCGCAGCCTACGGCCACAGCCACCCGCCGCTCTTGACCGGCGAGTACGCCGACTACCACCTCCCGCCTAACCATTCGACCGCCAGCCTTGTTTTCGGTGCATTCAACGCGCTCGGAACTGTGGCTTTTGCATACGCCGGGCACAATGTCGTGCTCGAGATCCAAGCAACGATCCCGTCGACAAAAGAACGGCCATCCAAAGTCCCGATGTGGCGTGGTGTCGTGCTTGCCTACATCGTTGTTGCCATGTGCTACTTCCCGGTTGCGATTATCGGCTATTGGGCTTACGGCAACCACGTCGCGGACAACATTCTTACGTACGTGGCAAAGCCAACATGGGTGATCGCCATGGCCAATCTCATGGTTGTCATTCATGTCATCGGGAGCTACCAAGTAAGCCCTCTTTCTCTCTCCCTCTGTCCGATTGGTTTTGATCTCTTGCAACTACCGATTTTTTGTTAATCCAGCTGTACACACAAGGTTAGCAACAATCATCAAGAATGTTGGTTGCGGTTTGTGTATAAATCACCCTTGAAGCAATATGAAGTTTTCCGATGGGTTCATTTGACGTGTGCTCGTTTGGCGAATCTCATTTGTTTGCTTGCTACTTGTGATGTCTTTGTTATTTCCTTGTTAACATTTTTTGTTTTAACAAAATTTTCAGATTTATGCCATGCCGGTGTTCGATATGTTGGAGACTATTTTGGTGAAAAGGATGGGCATTCCGCCGTCAATCCTGCTTCGGTTGGTAACGCGGTCGACCTACGTAGGTATGTGGGCTTCGAATCCAAGTCATGTACAAACTCGAAAACCAACCAGGTTGTACTACTGGGTACAATAAGGTTATAAAAAGTGTCGATGACATTACGTGGTGGTGTATTTTTGCAGCCTTCACGATGTTTTTAGCCATGACGTTCCCATTTTTCGGTGCGCTACTCGGGTTTTTTGGCGGATTCGCCTTCGCCCCTACAACATACTTTGTAAGACCTACTCTTTTCTTCCTCATCTTTTCTCATATCCAAGTTGTTGGAATCATCTAAACGTAATTGTATCCCCCTCTTGCTCTCAGAACACGGCACATCTGTTTTCCATCAATTATTGTGTGTGTATGGGAGACATAATGTGACTTGATGGCAATTGATTGGGGTGATGATGGGTTGGATGATGTCTCAGTTGCCGTGTATCATATGGTTGCGCATCTACAAGCCCAAAAGATTCAGCATGACATGGACCATCAATTGGGTATGTTTATCCTGTACAGTCCACTTGATTTGTGCCTCACTTCATTTGAGATAGATGATGTGCGCAACAAAGATTGATATGATATTTGCCTTACTGAAGTGGGCTTAATTTGGTCATATAGAATCTTTGACAAAGAATTGGATAGTCATATGAACCTCGAAATCATGAGAAATATGGAAATACATGCACGTTTTGGATCTGCCAATCATCTTGCATTAGTTGCGCGATTCGTATCCTACAACAAGTATGTGTTGAGCTAAGAGTGCTGCCGCATACCAACAACGAGACTTTGAGAGAGTGCCTTTTTTTGATGATTTGGGCTCCCGGCATTTCATTTTGCAATGCTACAGCAGTGGTGCAGTGTCCGGGGAGATTTTTGGGCATAATCGGTCAAAGTCCTAGTGTTTCCATTCTCAAAATCCTAGTCCAACCAGTTACATGTTGTGATCTTCCGATTTTTCTTTACTAATCTAAGATATATTCCATAGATTCCTCTGAAATGATCGATAATCTTCCTGTAATCTTGAACCTCAACTGGGTGTCTAGCGGTCGGTTCTCCCCGATCATTGTCGTGTTGATCTGCCATTCAAATTGTTGGCTTTGCTCATAATATGTTTTGTTGGGTCATGCAGGTGATCATCATCTTGGGAACTCTGCTCATGTTTGCATCATCTATAGGTGGACTTCGGGAAATTATCAACTCAGCATCCACTTTCGCCTTTTACCAATGAGCGCTTGTATTCCAAAATTCAAACAAATGTCATGTGATTTTCTTAGAAACAAAACAGAAACACAAATTAGAATTTTTTCAGTTGTCTTCGTCGGGTGGGGTCAATCATGCACATAAGAAATCCCTTCAGTACAGTCACATCTGGCAGTCTCTCTTTCAATTTTTTTTATCTTGATGTATAACGGTGTTTGGAGACCCCTTCAAGCGCATAAGATGTACATTTATGTGCCCTTTCTGTGAATCATGTTTTTGTCCACTCTTGGGTGGACTTGGTAACTGTTTTCCAAAGCTTGTGCCGCATATGTTCCATACGTTGTTTGGACAATACAGAACATAAAATGACGTTGCTTGGTAAAATATTGCATTCTCATCAAACAGTTATAGCATTCTGTAACTATGAATATGAACATACACTCATTGGGATAATCAGTGTGCACATCTTCAAAGTTATTTTTCCATGCATTTGGTGTTGCATGATCCCTTTATCTTGCCCATCCGAGTCTCCTAGCTTCAATTGAAGTTCTATCTTTGCTTCTCTTCCAATGCCTATCACACACCCATTTTCGTGTATTATATTTGTAAGTCTTTATCCAATTGGTTTCCTTATCATTGTGGGGACCACCCTGTACACTTCACTTTTTGTACTCAATCTCATCATGTAATATTGTGGAGGAAATTAAACCAAGAATGTAACACTCCAAGATCTTGATGTGTGTATTTTGAATGTAAGTTGACTTTAGTCACAAATCCCACAAAAGTAAGGCACGTCCTAACAACTTACATTGGATTTAATTTGATGGGTGTTAAATCCAACACCCCACTCAAAAATAACACCTAGAAACGCCTCCTAATCATGTATTCGGAACACACCTTAACCTCTAAACGCTTAAGTCTTCACATGCTATTCTCGGGCACCTCTAGCACAAGTGTTGAATTTCTTTGTTGTGGTGCAAAATGGACTTTGTTTTCTTGAAACCCAACATGTACGGATGTGAACTAGACTACCATACATTCTTCTTGTGAAAACTTGAAGTTAATTGGACCACATTTGCTAGGTCAAATTGACATGTGATCAGGGCCATCAGCTGGGGGCCAACTAGAGGAAACTCTAATTTCTTTTTCATTTTATGACCCAATTTTTCAATCACACCAATTTTTTTTAGAATGTTGGCAACTTTTCCATAATATGTTATGTGGATGACAAATGAGCCACTCCCCAAAAATTGATTTTTTCTTGAGCAAAATGAATATGTCACCCTCAAAGTTGGAGGGACCACATAAGGTCATTTGGGGAGATTTCCCCCACCCATGGAGAAAGCAACATGTGCACAACCATCACCTTGTCCCACCCAAATTGGGAATCATATGTGAAAGATATTGGCTCCTAACTTGGGCTCCTATATTTGAGCAACACATGGAACCGCCCCCCCAAAACAAGCAATGCCAACCTAACAAAAAGTCCCACATGCTTGGAGTATGAGGTTTTTATATGTTATTTTGGCGCACATGGTAGTGGGCACCACCCTACACTAGGAGATACCTTTTCATCCATGTAGATTGCCACCTAGTGGGTTGCAAACCCGAGTAGAATATTAGGTGGCGCCCCATTTCAGGTTGCTTGAGCATTTAAGGGTTAAACCATCTCAATGTCTCCAATGCAAAGCGAAAGGCGGATTTGGGTGAAAAGCGGGGTTGTTGTTGGAAAATGTGGGGTTGGATTTGAGCAAGCATCGGAACATAGCTAGGGGTGACTCACTTATATGTATTTATAAAGGTCCCACATGCAAAGGTTATAAGAGCTTAATTCTCTTATTGGGTGGAAAGTTGGTTTTAGTGCAAGGGCGATTTAAGCAAAAGGTGAGGGGGATTTGGAAAGAAATAGGGTTTGTTTGGGTGAAAAATGGGAGTGGTGGGGCGAGTGTTGGGACAGTTTTGGGAGCCGTTTGCAATGAAAAAAGTGGGAGTCCAAGGACATATTTACGGAAGCCAAGGAAAAGTGACTTCAACAATTTGTAATATATTCACATTATGTGCAACTATGTTTTTAATTTGTCCAAGCCAATTTTCTAAGCCAATCATGCATACCACTAATTCAAAGGGACTCCAAAAATAGGCTAAATTGCTCAACCCTTAAATGCTCATGCAACCCAAAATGAGTCGGCACCTAATATTTTGATCGGGTTTGTGACCCACTAGGTGGCAATCTATGTAGATGGAAGGTATCTATGTGTAGGGTGGTGCCCACTACCATTTGGACCAAAATATCATATATAAACCTCTTACTCTAAGCATGTAGGATTTTTTTGTTAGTTTGGCATTGCTTGTTTTGGGAGGCAGTTCCATGTGTTTCTCAAGTGCAAGAGCCCAAGTTAGGAGCTAATATCTTTCACATATGATGCCCAACTTGGGTAAGCATTATTATCCACTTAGGACAAGGTGACGATTCTACACAACTTGACATGATGGATTTGGGAAAAACTAGTGCACATGTTGGTTGCTCCACGAAAAAGGGGATATCTCTCAAAATGACCTCATGTGGTTATCTAACTTTGAGGTAATGGATTTCATGTAAATTTGCTCAAAAAAAATCCAACATTTTGGGAGTAACTCATTTGTCATCCACATAACATATTATGGCAAAGTTGTCAGCTTTCTAAAAATTGTGGAATGACTGAAGTGGTTGTGAAGCGGAGAAATTCAGAGTTTTCTCTAGTTGCCCCATCCCCCGGATGAAGGCCATGTTCATATGTCAGCTTGATTTAGCAAGTGTGGTCCAATTGACTTCAAAGTTTTATATGGCAATCTAATTCACATCCGTACAGTTGGATT
Source organism: Polytrichum commune (assembly GCA_950295325.1). Taxonomy (NCBI): domain Eukaryota; kingdom Viridiplantae; phylum Streptophyta; class Polytrichopsida; order Polytrichales; family Polytrichaceae; genus Polytrichum; species Polytrichum commune. The sequence continues at coordinate 686,473 of OX485809.1, forward strand.
TCAAGAAAATAGAGTCTATTTTGCTACATCACATAAATTTTCATCACTGGTGCTGGAAATGCATGAAAATGGAATGTGAAGGCTTGACCGTTTAGGGGTTGAAATCTTGGTTTAAGCACCCTCTACCTTATCTCCCTTACAATATACAATACGTATTCTCCAAGGACATGAACTAAATGAAATTGATTTTAGAGTCTAGGAAGCCAAAAGGCTGATGGGAATGAAAAATATATCAGGATGGTTTCAAATCCGTTGTTTCCCTAGAGTGGCGCAATGCACTTGCCTCCATGACATAAAAACTATTGTCAACTTAATGTTTTGATTGGAAGAAAGACTTGAGGCTCCTTAATACTACATTTTTAAATATTGATGGAAATTTGTCTTTAATGGAGTCATATAACGGACATCCATTATAAAGTGTGCCACCGTCCAATTTCAATTGCAAGTATATGATTTGCGGTGCAGTAAGCAACGTTGATTTTGTGTTGTGGTGGTGTTAATGGTTGCTTCAATTACATATCACATTTGTATTTGAGAAAATTCTTGAGGTGGACGGAATTTAGTTTCTTCCCCAAAAGATGGAAAGAATTTCACTCTTAAGCAAGCAAAACCTCCTTGATATCAACTATTGTGATTTTTGATGTTGTTGGGTTGACAATTTCAACTATATTACAAGTGGCATAGTCTTATTATCTTTAGGGATTGGGACAACCAAATCAATTTCAATGGCAAGTTTTATGATTTGAGGTGTGATAAGCAATAATGATTTTGTGTTGAGGATGGGTCGATGATCCCTTCAGGTGTGATTCTTTTTCACAAGTAAGAAAGTCCTTGCGATGTAGGTAATTTATTTTCTTCCCCATGGGGTTGAAAGAGTTCCACTCTTGAGCGAGAAATGTATGCTTGAGAGCATCAAATGTAAATTTTGTTGATATTGGAATGTCATGGGTTACCCATTGTAGACCCCATGATGCTTTCCAATCACACTAAATTATCCTATTAGTGTGGAAATAATTAGTGTGGCCCACACTAGTCTTCTAGTCAAGGTGGAATTATTGTGGGTCCAAGACCTTGGGTCTTCCCCTAAGTCTTCATGGAGACTTCCAACCAACACCTTACATAAAATAAAGTAGTCACCTCACATCAAAAGTAGCACAAAAACAAATAATCACTCAAGTTAATTTTCTAGAAAAACAATAATTGTGGCCCACTCTAATTTTCTACTATAAATTTAGTGTAGGTTGAAATTAATGTGGCCGACATTGATCTCATTATGAATATTAGCATATGCTCTAGAGAAATACTAACTTCCATGGTACTAGGACTATTTAGTGTAGTTGTCGTTTTGTGGCAAACATAGAATCTTTTTCTACCTAGGTGTTGAGAAAGTGAGGTGGCTTGAATAACTAACCAAGAGGAGGGTAGATGGGCAAGTTAATTTTGAAGAGCTTTAGCTAGCTTAAGTGCATATATAGGAACTTCTCAAAATTTTCCCAACAATTTATGCCTGGATGTCAAAGAGCACACTTTGACGTTCATATGTTTCCAATATATAGGGTACACCAATAGGTCCCCTTTTGGGGAAAATTACATTGAGTATGGTAGATAGTGTGGACATGTTTATTGTGTTGCTCATTGTGGGCAACCCTATCCTATGGCCAACAATATACAACATCACGCAAGAACATAATGTCAATCAAGTTACAATTGCATTGTCAACCACTTGTTGTGCTCTCATTGTTTTAACTCTAATTAGATGTGTGTTACGTATCAAACGGAAGCTACTATGAAGATGGATTCAAAAAGCTTACTCTCACTTCCTAAGTCTAGGAGAATTGAGGGAGAAAACATCAAATTTGACAACGAAGAACAAATAATCATTGAATGGTCATTGCACTTAAGTGGCTAAGATTTTGGAGGCAACCTTGGCGTCTATAGAAAGATCTTGAGAAGTTCCACAAGATATGTTGATTTTTTTTATATGGAAAACAAGCAAGATTTGAAGGAGATATTGTCATCTGAAGCAATTGGAGGTGCTAGATTTCAGGTGTTTTTTGATGGTGGACATCACCTTTTCTATGCATGTGCTCACTTTAAGGGATTCTAGTGCACCATGAAGCCAAAGTGCACAAAACACCAAAGTCCGGGGAGTTTTGTAGAGAAAACGGATAATTTCCTAGCTTCTAAGAGGTGGCTCAATTTTTTCAATTTTTACCTGGAAGTGGGCCTAGAGAGTGTAGATTTTATTAGTTTATATTCCCCATTTCCTAATGTATTTAGGAAATTAGCCGACATTTCTTTTTTCATTTATCAACTTTCCTAAATGTCTTAAATGGGGCCGGATTTGTATTTTGGCGGTGGGTGTTCATTCCCTCCCCATTTTTTTACCCTTTAAGTTTCATTGTCATTCATTCCCTATTTTTTTTCAAGCGTTGAGGGTTAAAGAATGTTGGCATTCACTCTCTATTTTTTTGTTGTCTAAATAATATCCTTAGTAGGAATTGAACCTGGCAAAACCCCTACCATCTTAGGGCCAAGGATGTAGCCTTTAGAAAATACAAGATCCACAAAGGATCCAAGTATATGATAGAGGTTGGTTAGTATTCAAAAGTCACAAAATTTGTGTACCACTGCCGTTAGTATCAAATGCCCAAAACGAACAAGACACATCACTCACATTCGGTGTATTGTGAGAATTCAAATAAGAAGAGGGATTAGCATACAATAAACAATATTTGTTGTCATTCTTCCAAAGTGGGACATTGTCACTGATAATGCCATCTATCCCCTCATATGGCCCTTCCAAGGCAATTTGTAGCATTTCCTCAAGATTCTTACTGCCCAATATGTTTCTAACTCTAGTCTTGATCAAATTTTGCACATTAAAAACACGCTCACACATCGTAGTGGAAATACATTGCACATGAGCCAACTCTGCAAGAATGAGGAGGTTGGAGTACCGTGCTTGCAAAGCATAATTCCAAGTTATCATGCCCCACAAATCCGTGAAATTCTTATCCCCCCATTCCGTCATGCACTAAAGTTTAAAGGCTAAAAATTCACGCTTACATGCTATTTGGTTCACAAGAGGATGGAGTTTGAAGCCTCTATGTGAGCGGTCTACCCCATAATGGTCCAACAAAGTCTCTAATTTAGAGATACACCAATTATGTAAGTCTATTTGCCTTGAAGGCATATTAATCAGCTTCAAAATCTTAAAGCAAGAAATCAAGTCATTTTCATTAAAGCGTGCATCAAAGATGGAACAAATAACACGTACAATTTTTTTTGAAACATCAATGTCTCCTCTAAGTCAATGTCAAGTCTACACCGTGCCATCTGGAAATTGTAAAAACATGGATCTTCTCACTTTAGACTGCAACCTCCTTAAGTATCCACCGTGAGGACCATACTCGGACATAACATGATAACCAATAGATTCATAAAAGACACCAACATTCAAATAACAAGAATTGACAATGAACATTTCACAAATTTGAGTTACCTTAGTACGTACAATACTATCCACGATTGTGACATCTACAAAATTCAGCTGAAATACAAGATGTAGATATACTTTAACTGACCCAATATTCTCTAAAATAAAATTTGTAACAACTAGTTTATTTTTATTAATCTCTTAGAAACAAATGAGGACAAATTCCAGTGAATCACAAAGGGCAGTGATTGCCTGCCATCTACTCAACCAACGAATTTTGTGATTGTGCTTCATAGTCTTCTTAAAATTAAAGAATTGTTCTTACAAGGCCGTCAATGCATGCTTGCGCTTATATGATTTGTGGAAAATAACTTGAAATTGGATTTATCAAGGAATCTCCTTTAGTGGACAAAATTTTATAATCTAGTGTTTTGACAATATCCAAGGCAACAATGTTAGTACGATGAGCTACACAATGACATGCTAAGAGGAACATACTCACCTCATTGCGGAGTCGTGTTGAAACACCGGTTTGACAACCCACCATGTTGCTTACTCCATTACTGTTGAAGGCCACAAACTTGCACAAATTTAAATTCTACAAACACAGTTGAGATATCATGCAATAAAAAATTGAAGCATAATTTCTTTTACCACCATCCAGCTGCACCAGACTAAAAAAAATAGTTTTGGACAAACCCTCTTCTACAATTGTTGTAAATATGACAAGATGTCCAGTGACACTAATATCTGTAAATTTTAATAAGCATAATGGCAAAGAATGGGGAATTTCAAATCCTACAAATTGTGTTATTTTAGATTACTATAGAAATGCACCAAATGAAATTATTGCAATTTTTTCATCTTGATAAATGCTAAACGTAATAAAAACATTCACATATATCGACAATTTACACAATACAGGGAATTTTGAATATGGGAGAGACTGCTTCCCTATAAAATATACTGCTTTGAAGAGGGTATGCAAAGTCTCATTACAAGCATGCTATCCATTGAAAATTGCTTTCTCCATAGTTTTCTTCCCATTGTGGCAGGCCCAAGCATGTATGCGGTGTTCATTTGAACAAGAATGGTCTACAAATGCACTTACATTGAAATTTTTTGATCCTTCCTTGGCGTACACTGAGCGGCCTCCCTTCTCCCCTATTTGATTCAAATACAAATACAAATCCTACAAAGAGCAATGAGCAATTTAGGGTTTAGGCTAGCACCGCGATGAGGTGATCAACTTGCAGCAGAGCAAATAGTAGAAAATTGGCGACTGCTCCGACCAAGAGTCCAGAAATTCGGCAGTCGAATTTCAACACTCATAGAGATATAGACTCATTCAATCACTAAACCGATTCAACTTCAACATTGAGATACAAACTCACTCAATCACCTACACAAACTCAGTCATTTAGCGAGTCAATGATTCCATATTTCAAACACTCGTAAACTTAGAAACTCGGAAACTCGGAAACATGGAAACTCGGAAACTCGGAATGCAAACTTGTAAACTCGGAAGACTCAGACACTCAGAAGTCGGAATGCAAGCTGTGGTGGTTGCGCCATTGCACAAGTCTGCTGATCTACTCCACCCTAAATCATAGCTTGAAATTGATCCAACGACATTAATGATGAGGATCAACGGCCCAAAACGAGCTTAGGTTGCCACAATTTTTTAGTAAATCGATATTTCGATTGAAGACCTCAAGGCTCAAGCCAACAAGGCAACGGTAACTCCAACTATGCATAGTATTAAAAAAAAATTCCTAAAAAATATATGTCCGGTCAGCTGCCCGCCGTGAAAAATGCCTTTCAATCGGTAATTTGCCGTGAATACTCCTAGGGCAGCTTGCCTAAATGCCGGCATTTTTTACTTTCTCTCTAATTAGCCCATTTCCGAAAACCTTGATTTTTTTTCCAGAACCCCTTCCTAAACATTTGTTTCGGAAATTCTCAAAATCAACCGGCTAGCTTGTAAATAACTGCCCGCACTCGCCCCTTCATTGCAAAACACCATGAAGCCCAAGCCCAAAGGCACAGCAACTTCTCATCCAACCTATCTTTTATACCCCTTCCATCCACAGACATTCATCCGTTGTTCCCCAAAAACATCCTTCAACCGAATGCGTCAGAAACAGAGTCCATGCAAAACAGGATGCGATTCATCGAAGTGGAGCTTCACGTTCTCTTGATACCATCGACGAGGATGACAAATAGGTAGATGTGTAGCGTTAAACACAACGGAAATGGATGATAAACCGGCGACGGAATGTTCCGACAGGTTGCAGAGGCCCTGGCCCTGGAAGAGCCATCAATAGGCACAACAAATTGGAATAAGAGCTCTGACATTTTGCACAGGAATCTACCCCGGCTTTCATCTCCTCCAAATCTGCCGGTAAGCGCTGTCGTGCAAGACATTCGCTCTAATTTTCTCTTTTTGTTAGCAGTTTGCTACAAGTTTTCATTGCAAGGTTGGTTTCCTTCGGTTTATGTCTCTGAAGCTTTGCAAGAGCTCTGAAGCTGGAGCAGAATGGGAATGTAATCGCGTCTCCCGTGCTTCCAAACTTGATACAATGTGCTTGTGTTTTCTTAGTGGCCAATTTTACAACCTCCTTAGGGCTATGGCTTCTTTGTTTTGTCTTTGAAGCTCACGAAAGCTGTGAAGTTACCGCGGAGTAGTTTCTGTCTTTGGGAATGTGATGAATTCATTCTGCATGCTGGAGGCATTGTGGTTTGCTAAAGCATTCTGGAAATCGCATACGCTGGGAAGACGTGCGTGTGCAACTTTGAGTTGCAGGGGTTAGGTGGTGGAGATCTTTTCCGAGCCGTGTTAGAGATTCCTGTGTGCCTTGTCTTGCCTGTTCGAGTCGTTGCTAGGTGGGGATCGGGTGGAGGATATTTTTTTTCCAGGTTTACGATTGAGTTAGTCTTGATTTAGTATTGGAGTGCTCGATCTTGATCGCAAGGGAGAAATCCTCAGTGGTTAGGGGATTTTGGTTCAAACGCACCGGGAGTTCTGATGAACTCGCTGGTTATTGAATAAGAGATGTCGTGTTTTGATGTTCACAGTCTTCTCTTGCTGTTATCAGCCTCTATGTTGAATTTAAAGCGTATCTTGGATGCGTTTCTCACTGCACAGAAAATGAATTTATTCTCTTTTGCAAGTATTAGAGTATCAAATATTCTCAAGACGGCTTCTTGTTCCCTCCAATATTGCAACAACTTTAGCCTTCTAGCTGTCGGCTACTCAACGTATATTGCAAATAAATGCATATTGAAATAGTCAATGCGATCCCCTAGCTTACTGAGCATTTCTTTCTTGCGATGAGTGATGAAAAATGATGTTTTGCTGTCGTTGCATTGAAACAGAGGCAACACCTCGCAAGCAATAAGGAGCGGAGCAGACGTTCCTGAAGTCTTTGCAGGCGACTATTGAGAACCTCTTCAACTTCATGGCAGGAGTGCTTGGAATGAATAGAAGGGATGTTTGTTGCTGATGTTTGCAAATTCTGCTCGTCTTCCGTGACCGCCTTCTCTCTGCCCTCTTCTGGCTGCCGGCCGCCTAACCCCGCATCAATTGGAGCTTCCTGGCTTCCTGTTCACAATCGTATATCTTTGACCTATATTCTTCATCTCAAACTTTCTACAGTTCTATGTTTACAGTACTCAATGTGGATAAAAAGTATATGAGGCTTAAGTTCCATGTTTATTAGTACATACATTTTGAACGAGTATGAGGCTTAAAGCTCTATGTTAATCAACGCAATAAATTATAGAAGATAGTAAATTTCTCCTGAAGTGTCGTATTTGACATGGACTGTAGAAAGTTTAGGAGGCTTAAAGTTCCATGTTGTTCCAATTCAGGACAAATTTACTCTCTTCTTTAATTCATCTTAAACAAATTTGAACTTGAAGCCTTCTTTAACTTTATACAGTTAAAGACTGAATGTTAGGGTTATAGTAGTTGTCCTTCATTGTTCACAGTCTTCTCTTGCTGTTATAAGCTTCTGTGTTGAATTTTAACCGTAGCTTGGATGTGTCTCTCATGCAGAAGATGAATTCATCCACTTTGCATAACTTAAGAATATTCTCAATATTCCCTCTTGTTCTCAAATATTGCAACAGATTTAGCCTTCTAGCTGATAGCTGTCGGATAACTCAATGCATATCACAGATATGACCATATTGAAATAGGTTATGCAATCCCATATCACTGCTCTGAAGCATAAACTATAGAAGGTTCCATGTTACTTGATAAAAGAAAGAAGAGAGTAAGATTCTCTTTAAATATTAACATTACATGGACTTCAATTGAAATCTTCTCTTCTTTTGTACTCACTCGTTTTGTTGATAGCATCGAGATATGAGATGCAAATTATGCCATATTATCCTATGATACTATGAATTTAACCAGTGTGATTCAACATTCACCCGTAGGCTGAGCCATCTGCGTCAAGATGATTTTGAAATGCGGGGCTTACATTGCAGCTGATAATGCGGTGGATGTTATCAATGAACTTCACTTTGAACTGCAGAGTGTGAGGCTAGAGCCTAAGGTTAATACTGTAAACAATAGGTTCCTTATCGCAACAATAGTTTGCAGGATGCATTGACATGAGGATAACATCCGACATCTGTTACAAGAAAATTTTATTCGCATCTAATCCAATCTTTTCTTGAACCTAATCATTTTGACCCAAATGTCTGGCGTTTCTTAAAAGTCCATGTAATTGGTGGTGTGCTGATGATCTACAATTCTTTCATTATTTCCAGAGATTGCCAACATGGGGACTATTACAGCAGATTCTGCTCGGAAGAGTGACTTTGAGACTCACTTTGCTAAACTCGGTCTCAAAGAGACGCAGTTGCGGACGCAAATGTACCCTTGCATTGAACCCAATCAATCCGGGTCCCTGAAAGTGTCAGACATTCATACTCTTTACTGGGAGGAAAGTGGCAATCCAGCAGGGCAGGTAGACTTGCAGCCATGTCACTCACATTTTTGATCATGTTGAGGATTTTTTTTGAGGTATCATGTGCAAACCTGCTTAAACTTTGAGTTGACAGGACCGTCGAGTAAGGCTGACCAGAAGGGAGACTTGCAGGCAGTGGTTTTCCTACATGGCGGGCCTGGAAGTGGGACTAGCAATGGAAATCGGCAATTTTTTGATCCTAAATTCTACCGCATTATCTTATTTGATCAGGTTTGGCCTCTTCTGGTTTTCATTGAGGTCGAAGGTTACAGAACTCTCACCATGTTTCTGCCATAATCGAGGACATAGATTAAATAGCAGTGAGTGTCACATGATGGTTTTTATTCAGATTAGGGCCTTGTCTGTCATCTATGAGCATGATTGTTGGCAAGTTGGCTGTTTTATTCTCTTTCCACCGCAACTGCATAGAGCTGAGGAGATGGAGGACATTGAAGTGCATTAGGATATATTCTACCATCCTATGTTTGATGATATGTCATTGAGGAAGGATGAGGCAAACAGAGGGGTGCAGGTAAGAGCATTCCACATGCATGCTTGGAGGAGAACACAACATGGGATCTTGTTGAGGACATTGAGAAACTGCGAAAGCATCTGAACATTGACAAATGGCTGGTAGGTATATTCTTTTTGTGTGCCGGCCAATTGCTCCAGTATACATGTTATAAGCTTGTTCAAATGCCAAGTTTTCCTCAGTTGGTTACATAATAAGCCCTTTGTATGTATATTAATAAATTCTTTGTTTTCTCTTTGCTGAGAGTCATGTGATTGTTTGTATGCAGGTCTTTGGTGGTTCCTGGGGGAGCACATTAGCTTTAACGTACTCAGTGACTTATCCAGAGAGGGTGTGCTGCCCTCCTTTTATATCCAGAGTTCCTTGCTTTTGTAATCCATGATTGCTAATTAGCATATAAGAAGTGTTTGAAGAATTCCAGTAAGACTTCCATTTTCTCTATTATTATCATGTGATGTTCATTAAATTCTGCATGATATCATTAGGTCACTGGGATCATAATGCGGGGAATCTTTATGTTGCGGAAGAAGGAAATTGATTGGTTCTATCAGGGGGGTGCATCTGCTGTTTTCCCTGACTGTAAGTGATGCCTTTTGACTTATCATGTCTACTGATTCATGATAACTGAGGATATGAGCTGACAGCTTTCCTTTCAGGATGGTATTTCAGGTGCTGGTTTTTAGGTCTCTGCTTGATGCAATTAGAGTCTGGCAGTGTTGGTATGGAACTCCAGATGCTCATATGAAACTCTTTTTCTCTGCAATTTCTTCTGCCATATGGCCATTGGAGGGTATGGTGTTTAAACCGCAAGGGTATCTGAATTTGGCTATGGAATGTGTCATTCTAGTTTGGGAGGCTTATCGGGATCATATTCCAGAAGAAGAACGGAATGACTTTGTTGAAGCCTACAGCAAGCGCCTGAATAGCACTGACGAAATGGTGCAGGTAATTATGGTCTATTGTCTTAGATTGATTCAAATTCTGTTTGTGTTTATGTTTGTTTTGAGATTCAAATAAATATCAGTGAGAAAAGCTTACAAGAAATGTGCACTCTCTGCTACAAATTCGGATTTCCAGCTTGCAGCAGCAAAGGCTTGGACCAATTGGGAAATGGCAACTTCATACTTGGTGGTCAATGAGGACTCCATTAAACGGGGCAACAACGAGCGGTTTGCATTGGTAAATTTATTGTCCAGTACTGGTGATCTTGGATTTCGACTGCTTGCTTTCCTGTTCTGAAGCCCAAGGACGTTACCAGACATTTTGGTGATCAGATACTACAGAGAAACATAGTCATTCTGACATACTGTGGTAGGCATTGCTTTGATGTGATCTAGCAACAGTATGTGTGTTTCACTCACCTGTTGAAGGTTGCTTGGGTGGTGTAGGCCTTTGCTCGTGTTGAAAATCATTATTTCAGGAACAAGGGTTTCTTCCCTTGTGATTCTTTCCTCTTGGATAATATTAGCAAGATTAGACACATTCCAGCTGTGTTTGTTCAGGTCAGTCTCTACTATCTTGTTTTGCCACTTTTGATCAAGAATAAAGGAACCCCGGGTTGCAAGATTTGCACCTCCTCAGCAACATAGTGGCAGATATTCTTTGAGATTAAAATTGCAAATATATTTTACTAGATATTGTAATTCAGACTATGTGCCTCGTTGTTCTGCATCTTGAACTCATATGTGATGATGAACCTGCTCTCTATTATTGATACCTGGACTGTTTAAAAAAAGGTGTCAGATATGATCTAAATTGAATTTGTATGAAGTGTGATACCAGAAAATATGTGAATCACAAATGGCATACATGTGCAGGGACGATATGATATGGTGTGCCCCATGATGTCAGCCTGGGACCTTCATAAGGCATGGCCTGAGGCAGATTTTAAGGTAAGACTTGGTCAGCATCCAACACTGCACTGTTAAATGTATTTAAGGTTGAGGTTGATTAAACCAACCCTTTCGCTGATTTAACCTATATGCATCCTAATTGTATAAGTGAGGGAAAAAATAATTTAACAAATGCCCACACCCCCTTGGTAGGTGTTACGATCCGAAATCCCTGCTTTAGGCTTTCTTTTCAGTGACACCTGTCTTTCTGTGATGTAGTTCTAATTCTGGCCCTGTTGCTTTTTGAATTGCCTCAGCTTGTGGCAACAGCTGGCCACTCTGCAAATGAGCCGGGCACTTCAGCAGAGCTTGTGCAGGCTTGTGAAATGCACAAATGTCTTCTCCAGAAAGAAAAATGAAGGTCAAATCAGAAGATCTTTGGACATGATATTGTTAAACATAAGCTTGCTTCTACTTGCTCACAGCATCCTAGTACCAGGGAGTTTTAGCATTTGGCCAATATTAGGTAGTTTAAAGTGAATCTGATTATTGGCTTTGAAGCTTCAGTGACTGTTTTCATATTTTGCCCAAGCCATGTGTTGGTTTCAGGAACAAGGAGAAGTGACACATTATTGAACTTCCCAACAAAGGGGGAGGGATCTTCCCAGCAAGCCTATTTTGAAAAGGTGACAAATTAACAAACAGAGACCATTGTAAATGACATTGGAGTTGATTACTCCCGGTGTGATTGAATTTGAGTGTATTATTCACTGCCACATGTGTATGCATATTCTTGTTTTATACTACAAAATTTTACTAATTAAAGGAGTTAGTTTCATAGTGTCTACTGCACTTTGTTTTGGACTTTATACTAGGTAAGTGCACCCCCTCAAGCAAGAGACCTAATCAACTTTAGTGGTAATAATGCTGTTTAGGGGAGAGTTTGGCAGGGTGTGGTAATTATGTTTATGACGGATCTCAGGTGGGCGATGGCGGGGGATGTGACTAGGAGGAGTAATTCTGTAGAAAAATCAGTCGGTGGTGGGGTTTAGTTAAGTATAGTTCAGTACGGGGTTGTGGAGAGGAGTATTCTTGCCAAAACCAGGGAAGACTGTCGAATGGTTTATCAGCTTGGTATGACCCATTATGATCGTATATACATGTGAGTGGGGGGTGGATTTGAATGGTTGGTTTTAATGGTACTTACATCTTGTCCAGGTTACTTTCGTAAATTTTGAGGGTACAGTTGGGCATATGGAGGGAAGGTTGGAGGTAGCATTGGTCACGTGATTGGGCAGGGGAATGGGATGTGGTGAAAGTTTTGTGGAGGTAGTCAAAGTTGAGGGTGTTGACACACCATGAGAGAAGCGGGAGGCTCTGTTCATATAGGATGTGGTCAGGGTTAAAGACGTTGGCTTGGGGCATCAATCTTGTGTATTCTTGGGTTTGAGAGGGCCCAGAATTCATGGCACTCATGTATTCTCATGTGGTGTGGTTCATTCATCAATCTGGATGGTTGTCAATTTTTTTCATTTCATGTGACAACTCCCTTGCTGCATGGTGGACTAGAATATAAAAGAGCGGCAAGTTAAAGTAATCCTTAAGCTACATGAATACAAAAGACGGGCAAATTATATCCTAGCCTACAGGAAATCAAGAGGGAGCCAAGTTTATCAAGTTGGTGCACAACATGAGGTTGTGATTATTTTTAATGATCCAACTCATTATGCCTTTTAAGCCCCCTCCCATCAATCCCACTCCCTCTTCGACCTAAGCATGTTCGTGCGACCGCTGCTGCTCCTGCTAACCATCTTCAAGCTCCGGTTCCTCTCCACCGCTCCTCTGGTCACTCTCCTCTCCCTCTCCTCACCTTTGCTATTCACTCTGCAGCTTCTTAGATCCGTTGTTATAGTTTGAAGATGAATTTTTTTGCATCTTAGTTTTCTTTGCAAGGACAGCTGTTATTCTGCCTCTCTATTGCTATAGTATGCTCGCTGCAGGCGCACACGGCCTGGTGTTGCAGCATCTACTTGGCCACCGCCACAGTAGCGAAGTAGGTAGGCATGCATGCTGGGCCAACCCTAAGCCCAACCCAACCACGTCTTAAGCCGTTTGCAAGTTTGCACCCTTGGTTTAGGGTTCGTATTTTTAGAGATTTTTGGATAATTTAGAATTATGATGTTGTTTAGATTTGTGTTTTCACATTCTTATCTAGGTAGTTTGCAATTTTTGAGATGCTCGTATAAGGTCCTTTTTGAGAGATGATTTCGTTGAGGAATCCCTTCAAAGTGTGACTTGTGGATCCAATTTTAGGCATGTAGATTGAGAGCATGGATCTTGTGTTTATGATTTTTGCCTCTTCCCTTTGCAGCTCTTCTTTCTTGCACTGGTCTCAAGAACGTTCGAATTGTGCATAACATTCTAGGCTCTTCTCTTTGTGGCTCTTCAATACTTTGCATGAACCTCAAGATGTCGAGAGTTCTTGGAGACGTATTTCGCTCTTCCCTTCGTGCTGGTCCTTTAATTCGACATTCACCTCAAGTTTCTTGGCTCTTCCTTTTGTGATGCATTGTTGCTCACATGTATAATAAGAACATGTATAATAACAGCACATATTTGTGGCTCTAAAATATACCTCACTTGCATGTACCAAAGGTGGATTAAATTCTTGGGTCAATTTCAATTCTAATTGGACCCATCCATGTTTACTTGTCTTGGTGCCAAAACGCATCCTCCATGTTTGAAAAGATGTTCAAAAAACCCAAATGCCATCACGTCTTTATAACTACAAAGTAGAAGACTACCATCAAATGCGTCTAATTTTGACCAGAAGGTAACACCTAATGAAAATGATTTGTTGATTTTTGTAAACCACTATTTGGTTTAAAGAAAATGTATTATGGACCTTAAGCAAAAATGTACAAAAAGCTAGATATGATCTCCTACTATCCTAGTCACTTTGGGTTAATTAAGGTTGGATTACATGCTCAAATAATTTCAACCATTCTAGAGTCAAAAGTCAATGTAATTGGTGGGATGACCATCCGAATGAAATGAAATTGATTTTGAAGTTTGGGAAGCCAAAAAGGCTAATGGGAATAAAAGTGAATCATGATAGTTTGGAATTGACTAATTTTCTACAGTGGTGGAGTGCAGTAGCCTCCATGAGATAGAGGCTAATGTCAACTTGGTGGTCTAATTGAAAGAAAAATTGAGGCTCCCTGAAACTATGTTCTCAAATGGTGATGGAAACTTATCTCTAATGGGGTTATATGTAGGGGAGATCCCAACATGAAATGTGCCTCATTGTGAAATGCGTTATAGGAGCAAAAGTGGCATAGTCAATATCTCTAGAGATAGGGATAGTCCTTCATCGTCCAATTTCAATGGCAAGTCTGTGGTTTGAGGTGCAATGGGCAACAATGATCTTGCGTTGTGGTGGAGTCAATGGTTTCTTCAAGTACAATTCACATTCGTATTTAAGAGAATCCTTGAGGTGGAGGTAATCTCGTTTCTTCCCTAAGAGATGCAAAGAGTTCCATTTTTTAGCAAGAAAGGCCTCCTTGATATCATCATATGTTGTTTTTGATGTGGTTGGGTTGTCATGGGTTTCCCAATGAGATAGGCTCCATGATGTCTTCCACATGGTTGTTGAGTTGTGCCAAGTGTTAAATCTTTGTTCGGCTAGGTGTCGGGATAGTGAGGTTGCTTTACTGACTAGCCAAGAAGGGGATAGATGGGCAAGCCATTGTTGAAAGCCCACAGTAAGCTTAACAATATATAATTCTATGGGTAGTTCTTTGAATTTGGCCAGTAAGATATGATAGGTAGTTGAAGAATGCACTTTGACGTGAGACATTGTATGCATCTTCATGCCCTTCTCGAAGACTTTCCGATGAGTTTTTTCAAGTCACCTCCCCAAATTTCGGTGCCATATGTGAAAGTATGAAGCACTAAAGCCTTGAATAGATGGGATTTGAGTTCCCAACATGTGACTCCGACTACCGTTGCTTTCCTTTAAGTTCCCATCAAGGCTTTCATACTTGTGATACCTCGCCTTTTACTAGATGGCTCAAGGTAACCATGTGAATAAAAATCAATTCCAAGGTATTTGTATTCATGGGTGATCTTAATCAGGTTCTTGTCTAGGTAAAATGCCCCTTGGTTTAATTTCCTATTGTTGGGGCCTAATACCATGATTTCAGTCTCAGATAGATTGACTTCAAGGCTAGAAGAAGTGCAAAACTCATATAGCTTGTTCAAAAGTCATTGTAAGCCCGATCCTGATCTAGAGAGCAAAACAACATCATCAACATAAAGAAGAATGACAACTACTATATTAAATAAGCACAAGGATCCTTGTTGATCTTGTCCAAATATGTTTCAAGTTCATCAATGTACAAGCCGAATGGTGTAGGAGACAGGGGACATCCTTCTTTAACACCAATGTCGGACGGTACTTCACCATGTGTCACCATTTATTTGAACTTTTGCATAGATTGTGGTGTACATGGCTTTTTACAACCCGATGTAAATGAGGTGGTACGTACCCCTAATCGTTGGAGGCGTTCTAAAAGCTTGTCACGTGGGACTTTGTCAAAAGCTATTATGAAATCAACACAACAAGAATCTACTTGCAAATATCTCTTGTGCAATTAAAGTGCGTAATGCAAGGATTTGGTCCAAAGTAGATCTACCTTCCTTGAGACCTGCTTGTCCTCTCGCTCTGACACCTTTCAATCTTGCCCACCGACAAATTATTATTTTCTAAAACAAAGCCATGATGCTTGCCAAAGATTGTTCCTAGCTAGCATTATGATCCTATAGTTCCCCGGGGAGTGTCTTTCACTAGGTTGAAGATCATTTGAATGATGTTGATAGTCCATGAAGACACGACCCTCTTTAGGGATCAAATCAAATAACTTTGTGATTGGTTCACATAGGTCATTTGCAGCCCATTTTAGAGGCCGAGGTTTTAACCCATGGATATTCCCAGCCTCGTGATTTGCTAAGTCTTTCATATGGGTCCATATTTCCCCTTCTGTAAAAACATCAAGAAACTGAATGATTGAAACAAAATGATCATTGATACTTTGTCATGAGGTGTATAGTTTAAATTTCTACTTGTAGATTTTTTGAGCAAAATATTTTAGATTTGAAAACCATGAATATTTCATTAAAAACTATTTCTTGGTTTGAACAAATAAATAGTAGATCATGGCGAAGTCCAATTAATTACCAAAAATAAATAAAAAAATCCTCCATTATGTATAGTGAAACAAATACAATCCACACACATTTGAAATGTTGAATGTGATTAGACTTGGAAGGGTTGGCGTTTGAGCTTTGAATGCACTCGAATGAAATGGTCCTATCAACATTGGATCTTAAATTTAGATACTTTGAATTTTATGCTTATAAAGTGCCACCTTTCTCTCGTATCTAACAACACAAATAAAATTGTCTCAATCATTTCAAAGGTCACAATTATAGTGGACATGTCTTGGAACCTTCCCCCCCAAGCCTCTTTGATAGTACTTCCATCAACAAGAAACAATATCATATAATATCATTTTTTTCGTTAGGTAATTACCATCCCTAGATTCTCTTTGAAATTTGTCCTAAATCCAAAACATGGCCGTTGTATAACTAACCTTTGTCTTCTTTCGGCACTTCCAAAGTATGAAAAAGCCTACCCACATAAATAGTTTGGGCCCCATTGCTATCCACAAATTGTTGCCATTTTGGGATGCACATAAAAGAACAATCAATGGCAACAACACATGAAACCATCTCACAAATTTCATGCTTACAATTGGATGGCATTAGGCAAGGGATTCATCTAAATTGTATTGGAATGGATTCAAATTGTGCTCCATGGGAATGTGGAGTGTTTGAGGTGCACCATGAGCCTCATGTGTTGGAGGACATGCAAGGACATGGGAATGCATGAAAAATTCCCAATTATGCATTTGAAACAAAGGGCGTCATAATTCATAACAAAATCAAACTTTCAACACTGATGAAGGTCGCCTGAACTCTCAAAGCATGCCTATCATACAATATGCCACTTCTCATGTGTGAAGGCCATGACATCGTGTAAGAACATTATATATAGATATAGATAGAGATAGAGATAGAGATAGAGATAGAGATAGAGAGATAGATATATATATATATATATATATATATATCTGTGTGTGTGTGTGTGTCAGCTCATTTGCCTCAATAGTCCAAATGCTATTATGATGTGTTTAAGGCCCACCTATAGAGTGGGGAAATATTTCCAATAAATTTCAAGGTTTGACAAGTATTCTCTCTTGCTTTGCACGAAACCAAATTTAAGCATGAAATTTTATTTGTGCAAAGTCACGGGACTAGGAAAGAGCATTAAAACGTGGCAACGCCATTGTGTGTTCAAGGATACTTGTACCTACACACCACATCAAGTATCTTCTTAATGCGATGGTCAAAGCCAAAATTATCTCTTTTAGTGATAGGAAGACAAATTTCATGCAAAACAATTCACTAGTATTTGGAAGAAGAGAATCAAAATACCATGGATCACTTTATCACAACAATCACTCACTTGATGCATTCATAGGTGTTGGCTTTCACTCGAATGTTATGAGGAGCTTGCAAATTCGTGGTCTTTGTTGCTTCCACCGCCGCCACGGGATGCAAGGAACGGCTTGATGTACTTCTCGTCGATCGTGGCAAATGAAGTACTGCCCAAATGAATACAAAAAAAAAAGCTTTTTACTTTCTTCAACATTCGTTAGTTACAAGAATATTTCTCATCAACAAATATTTTCCTCAATTTCATCTTGGAATTTTTTCACATGCGTGTACGAGTGGTGCACTCACGTTTGTTGGATCTCGCGGATTTTTTTCTTCAGCATTTTCTTTTGTTTTTGAGCCAGTATTTGAGCCATGTTTGTGAAGCCTTGTTCCTCCGATGAAACTTCGGGCACCTCATCAAGCTCCACATCTTCCACGTCCTAATACCACATTCCAATCCCAAAACTCTCACAAAATTGTGGTTGTTATAAGTCTCCACAACTTATAAATAAAATAAAAATAGGAAAAAAGAAACAAACAAAAAGAAACAAATTACTATCACATATTTATTTATTTATTTAAAAACACTACACTTGGACATGCTCACAAGGTGTCAATTTGCATATATATTTTTACCTCATCCTCATCTGGCGGTGCTGATGCGTCATCCTTACCAATGTGACACTCAATCTCAAGGTATTTTAGCATTTGAGGAGTTGACCCGCCTATAAATAAAACCTGGAAAAAAAAATCTAAAATTGCATAAGAAACTCGGTCTGTGCATAAAATCACACCAGGTCTTGAAAAATTGCGGTATATACATAAGCAATTTTTTAGGCATCTATGATAATTATATGGACCAATGCATTTGATAGAGTGTCTAAAAGTATGAGTGATGTATGTCAAATATGTAAATCTAGGTACCTAATTATACCTTAGCCCACAAAACTAGTTGCAATTCTATTTACATAAAGTTGTCGAAGAATCTTCAATCTTCATTTCGACTATCATGAAATCGAATCCTCGTTCCCGACTGTGAAATCTCCTCTCTACTTGACGGAAAACTTGCCAGGTGGTGAACTGCCTCCTGTGCTTTGGCCCTGGCCTGTCGGCCTTCTGTCTCGAAAAAAAGAAAAAAAGAAAAAAAGAAAAAAAAAGACATCGAATTCTCGTGAGACTTACGGTGAAGAAGATGGTGAAAAGTGTAGAGGTGAGGATGATGCGGCCATCCCCATTGTTTGGGAGGTCGGACACGGATTGGAGTGCCAATGCGAACGCCATCGCTCCTCTAAGTCCTTCAACCAAAATACACCACAAAAGTTGCCGAAATACACTGAAGTTGGAGACATACCGTTTAGCTCTCTAGCAGCTTGGGCACCTTTCTGCCTAGTAATTGATTAAAGTGTGGGAGTAGGTCAGGCAGCCCGAAAAATAATATTTTAAAATTGGTTAGATTCAAAAAGTAATTTAAAATAAGTTAGACATTCATACAAGTCATTTCTATACCTCATGGATGGTTTTCCTAAATTCATCGATGGTGGCTATGTTTAACCTAAACACTTCCCTTCACCAACATTCCTTACCCTAAAGTTTGTCTTTTACTTGCACTTGAATGCCACTTGAATGTCACTTGCATTATTGTGATTTTGGACACTCTTTGAATGTTATTTATTTCTCTTTGGAACACTAAACGAAATTGAAATTTCCCAGAAATCCAGGCACCTTCAAAATCAATCATTTTTTGCCCAAGCTGCTAGAGAGCTACAGTAGAACACCACATTGATAGTATGTTTTTACCAAAGAAGTCGAGAGTGTGAGAGAAGAAGGGTGTTTTTACCACTATACCAAAGGGCGTGTTGGAATTTGATACTAATTTGTTTCCTATCTTTGCGATTGCAATTTACCAACCACGAAGATGGATAAATGTTGGCCAACCTGCAAAATGTTGGGCACTTTCATCAAAATAAGAAAGAAGGATGAACTTAAAAATCGAGTTGTAGAATTGAATAAAGGTCCACATGATCGGTAGTACCATAAGCTCTATTCAATTATGTCATATGAAAATTTCAAGGGTTCCAACAAGTATGATAGCCAAAGAGACTCAAAGTGCGACATCCATATTATAACATGAAATCCTACATATAACGAAATACTAAAACCGTTGCACATACTCACCGTGCTACCAAGCAACTAATCTGGAAATCGCATCGCATTTCATGGTTGAGTTAAGAGTGTGTGTTCATATTACACTTTACAAATTTGGAATGCCTCGAGACTTTGAAAATGGAAAGAAAAAAAAATGAACTTCAAAGCATGTGTTATGTGCATAAATCAACGCATAATTAAGTGAGTTTGGACATATTTTCAAAATCTATATTTTTGGGTTGTTTCAATTCTATGGGCGGATCCATTGATACACTTCTGATGTACTTAGTTTTCCATGGGAAATATGTGAAATTCTTAGTGGTTACTTGAATGTTATGCTATTCAAATCTGATGGAAAAAAGAAACAATTATTTTTATGATGCTAAATTTATGTAATCAAATGTTGAATAATGAAATTATAATCAAAATAATTGTTATGATATTACCATTATAATCAACTCTGTATATTTTATCGTAAGATCCTATCATACAATGCTATCGTAGGATCTTACGATAGAATTCAGCATGTTATAATTCTGGACTTGGATTTAGTCCAATTTTACTTAACCATCAGTTTAATGGTAAACAAAAAAATTAATGTTAATAAATGGATACGATCGTGAAAAACGTGAACCCAAAAGTGTGCCAACTTTGTTGCTCCAGAAATAAAGCCACACCCATGTATATGAACCTGGATTGAAAAATTATCACGTCACAATATATGTAAGAATACTTCAAGCTTGAATCAAGCGTTGCAATTTATGACAACATAGTACAATTTTACACTATTAAGCGATGATTCAAGCGTTGAATCAAGTGTTAGTATTTATTAGTGTCCTGTACACTATTTGCAAAGGGCCTAAATTAGATGCCTTGAGGTCTCAAATTGTCACGTATGCTAATTGTCAATATGATACTATTCGTCAACATAAGTGATTTTTTAAAGTGAAAATTGATTTGCATTATTATGACATTTAGCGTAACACATTCGGATATATATATGAGATAATAGTTTTGCGTTTCATTATGCAAGGGGAAGGTGTTACTGAGCACACTGAATGGCAAGCATCATGCGCTTTACTTTTTTGAATGCAAAAAAGAAGATATCCTTGAACATACTAATAATGTCAAGTGTCATATGCGTACACTATAGTCAACTGGTAGACTAGTGTGTAACATAGGCATACTCCTCGTAGCACTATTGAATATACTCGCGCCAGGATACTAATAAGCACACTTGAACGCCGTTTGTCATGAGGTGACACTAATGATGAAGTTGTTAATCGTTAGTGTAACCTAACATACATTTGCCTGAAAAATAGGGCTACAAGTGACACTATTACGACGCATGTGACACTATACACCATGAATGGTGTAGTTTTCGGAATGATTTCAAGTAAAATTAAATATGTCAATGGACTTTGTGGAAGTGTACTTGCATAATCTCTTACACAAAAGTCTCCGACAACTTTGAGAGCATTTGGAAGAAATTTGTCGTTACGAGGGTGGCTTCGGTTGACATGTTTGGTGCTGTATAATATTTCATTGCCTGGTTACATAGAAGATCGAGCTTAAAATCTTTTATGAAAAATTTGTTCATTAACCACTATATTTTTTAAAATTATTTAATCAATTGATTTTTATTTTTATTTTTGTTTTTGTAGATTGTGTTGTAGTGGTGGTGCTAACTCACAATGCCGGCAAACAAAATGGCCACAATTCCGGAGAGCTCGAGGCTATCGGCAAGCATATATGATGCGTATGGAAATAATACAACCAAACATGACTCCAACAATGTCAACCTGCAAATGAAATGAAACCGATTTCAAAGTCCACAAATCCAAAAGCTTAATGGGACTGAAAGTACATCAGGATAATTTCTCAAACTGGCTAATTCCCTAGAGTGGCGGAGAAGTGCAGTAGTCTCCCTAAGATAGAAGCCAATGCCAACTTGTTGGTCCAATTAAAAAAGAAAAACCTGAGGCAATGACAAGGTGTCAAATTGTAGAAACCCAATATTATAAGACTGGGATTCACATGACATCAATATTGTAAGTATCATTGTTAGAACAAATGTCAATAATTTAGTTTCTACACAAAAACACATCCTATTGTGACCATATTGTGTGGAGAATTTGAAACTTAGGGCCACCTCACACACGAGACTGAGAGCATGTAACCATTTCACTTCAAGCACTCTCATTGGTGGAAAAGGCGGAGCCGATCCAAGTTCGCTTCACACTACGCTTGAGGGACCAACGGAGTATGTGAATGCAAGATGGATGTACAGTTTACATGGATTCCTACATGGCATTGAATGGATCATGTTTCATGGTCACTTGGACTATTTTCCAAAAACCACCTCTTGGAGGTAAGCCTACCACAAAACCACTGGGAGACCATGGCACTCCGAATACTTACAACCGTTGATTTATTCTATTGTATCATGTGTGGGGACCCGCATGAATAGAAATTCATTGAAATAGCATTTGGTTGAGGGCCCGGTCACATGTGACTTCACACTACACTTGAGGATCCGTGACCACTACTACATGATGTTGGAGGTGTGTTGGGACGGCCTTTGGACACTTTCTTTTGGGCTCTCACAATTTCATGGTCACGGCTCTTGGCTCGTGTGTGAAGTGGTCCTTAATGGTTGTCTTTAATATAAGTATAGTATAATGGAATGTGCAAACGTACCTTTCTTCTTGGAGGGAGCCGTATTTGAAAAGTAACGCACTAGCTACCGCCGCCAATATTCCTAAACGTACATCCAAATTAGAGGGGTTATATTATTGAACATAAAACACAAAATTGGTCACTTTACGAAGGTTGTTTGAAATACTTCTCCATTGCACTTCACGGCATATATAGTTCATCTTTCTTAAAGTTTTCAATTTTATCTTTGAGGAACAAAGTACTGAGTGCATCGGGTACGTTAATTGGTTTTTACATTTTTTTTTTTCTTATGACAAAACTTTGCGTAATATTCACCAATTAAAAGAGACCCAACAAAGATGCCTATGAAATACATGAGTGCCGACATGATTTTCTCCCCATCGATTTGCACACCTACAAATGATAACAATGTCCTACATAAAAAATGCAAGAAAAACAATAAGAAAAACACATTCATCGGAAATCATAGAATAATGTGTTCCTTGGAACTATTTGTTGGAGACTTATAACACGATTGCTTTCACTACACTAAATACAGTTTTTAGTGTTACATATACTATTTAGATTTTACATAGTGCTATATCTTTTTACTATTGATGTTTTTTTTTTACCAAGTAAAGTTGTCAATGTTCTATAACGTCCAAACAACCAATTTAACATTTGTTCATAAAATATGAGATGTACAGTAAATAGATATAGCATTGCTTAATTCCAAATAGTTAGTAGCACTAAATATCATATGTAGTGTACCATAGTCGGGTAAGGTGTGGTCTTAAAATTACGATGCTTGTGTTTGCACACAAGTTCCTTCACCCACACAAAATATATTACAACAACAACACGGTCCATAGTTGTGGAGAAATCAACACATTGCATGACTTAAAATCAATATAATAGTGGAGTTTATTTAGCAAGTTACAACTAATACCTATACATAACAATTGCCACCTGCAACACAATCCAAATCAACGAAAATCGTGATGTTGAGGGTTGAGAACAAAGCTATTTGACTTTTGTACGTATCCACGATAACATTTCTCCTTAAGGAAACGAGCATGAATAATAAGCATCTTTACACATAAGTTGTACTATCACCTTTCAATGACGGGCTTTAATTATAAAATTCATAAATAAATAAATAATCAACTTCAGGTAATCCGACGTGAATTTGAGCCCATTGGTCCTACCCCCTGCTCAAGAATCCTCTTGATGCAGGGTGGGGATTACTACCTACCTTGCAGTGAGTGGGCTCTTGGCTTCCTACTTACTTAGCTAGTATTTTTTTTCTATCAAATAGAGAGAAGATCTCACAGCAAGAACCGAACCGCCAACCACTCCATTCAGAAATGGGTACCTCTCCACTATCACCCAGTAGTTTAGGATCATCTTAGACTGATGATATTCATGAATGGAGCATATCCTAATCATTATATCAAATATAATCAAAATAGGTAGTAGGGAAATGTCATACGGCGTCATTTAACACCGATTCGCCAAAAACATAAGCGTAAAGATCCGAATCCACTTCTAGTTCCTGAATAAATATACATTTTTCTTAGAATCAAACTCATGGTATGTTTTTGATTATGACAATACAATAGAAACACATAGTTTAATTTGAGTCACTATAAATATAAAAATTCACCTTGATAGTATGAATGTGCACTAGCTATGACATCCCATGGTTATATTCTCGGGGTCCACATGAACGGACGCACACTGCTTAATAATAATGTTATGTGATCAAAACCTCCCTTTTATAATTAATAGCACTTATTGAAAGAAAGAAAAATGTCTCTTACATTAAAGATTGCGAGAACCGTGACGGGATCGGTAGCCGAAATAAGTGCACCAAATGTGAGGCACACCAAGAATGGCATGGCATATGTCCAACCAAGGTATCCAAATGTCCATCTAGTCCCAAATGGTCCACAAGGAAAGCTTCAATATGATCTTCCAAATTAGCTCAAATTTAGAAGAAGAAAATAAAATGCGATGCAAATTCAATTCCTACTTCGATTCAAACATGATGGATATTTCGCTTCAAGAAGACCAAGTTGAGTCACTAAATACGTGGTGAAAATGAACATAATATATTGAACCAAAGTCTTACAAGAGAATGCCAATAACAAAGGTTGAGATCATCGTGCCCAAGAATGCAAACGTACAAATGGCTCCAAAATTTGCAAAGAAATGACTCTGCAAGTGTGTCCCAAGTGCTAGGATTCAACCATAATTGATACTTAAATAACAACTAGACTAAGCTCAAGTCCATAATTATAGCATGTTGAATTCTATTTCAGGATTCTCCAATAGAATATGCACAATTGATTATGATAATATTATTGTAGCGATTATTTTGATTACATTTTCTTTATTCAACAACTTATTATATAGATTTTACGTCCAAAAATGAGTATTTTGTTTTCTCTTCATATCTAAATAGCATAACATTTAAGTATTCATTCAGGATTCACATATCACTTTAGGTTTATGAGATGTGTATCGACAAATCCGTCCATAGAATTGAAACCACCAAAAAGTCTAAATTCAAAAAATATGTCCAAGTTTATACAATTATAAGTTCCATTTATCAACACGACATAAACAAACTCAACGTAAGACATGTAGAATTGTTAATCATCAAGTTCCTCCGAGAAACTTGCTATTGTTTACCGGTTTTAAGCTCCATCCTGAATCGGTGATCATCTTTTGTCAAAGAAAAAAGAAAAAACAATCATCAACTTCGTCCCATAAATTTACTTTCACACTTAATTTCACTTCTAAGTTCCACATATTGATTAATATTGTAGATTGATATGGAAGAAGATATGTTCAATTAATTCTACTTTTAAAGTTTTTGATGACGTGGGTTTAATGTGAAAAGGATATAATATAATTGGTGGCAATAGCACATAAAAGAAGAAATGATTGTTGAAGTTGATCCAAGTCCTGTCCATTATAACACACGAGCTTAAATTGCATACAATAGCAAAGGCTCACTTTTTATTCCTATTTACGAGTTTATATCAAGTCTTGTAGTAGCATAGATTCTGAATAAGATGGAGTTAGGAGCTTATACCGTAGCTCTCTAGCAGCTTGGGCAGAAAGAAAAAAAATCATTTTAAAAGTGCCTAATTTATGGGAAATTCATTTTGTTGGGTGTCCAAAAAAAATAGTAATAATAACATTCAAAGAGTGCCTGAAATCATAATAATGCAAGTGACACTCATTGAAATCCAACAAAGTAGCATCAAATAACTTGAACAGTGTCTTCACACAGCATCAATCTCACTCATGGTCTAAAAACGATACAAGCATGAATTTGCTCCACAAGTCATGCTGACACATTACCATTAAAATGGGAATGAAACAAGCAAACGGAACTGAATGTCTAGCTTCTTTTTTTTAAAGTACAATCTACTGATTTTAGAATGTTATTTTCTGAGATGCCTAACTTACTTTCACACTTTAATTAATTATTGGGAAGAAAGGTGCCCAAGCTGCTAGAGAGCTACGGTAATGCAAATAAGATGAACTTAGGAGCTTCGAAAGTTTGAAGAGTCTTGGGTTTGTCTTCACAAAATTTACCTAAATCCTTTCTCGTCGCCAATGAATGTCACCATCAAACCAACAAACACACCTGCAATCTATCATTTATAAACTAAATTTCATGATTGTATTCAACGACTTAATTAGGATCTACATCACCTTTGCAAGCTACATGAATGGATGAATGTTTATGGAGATAATTAGCACCAACATGGAGCATGATGTGGATTATATTCATGAGGAGAAGGTTAAGTGATTATCCCCATTTAGTGAGGGTGGGCTAATAGTGCGTGTGGGAAATTAGTGAAGGTGATACTAAATTTTCTTTATCCTATGAAGTTAGTGCCACTAAACGGATTAGGGTTTCGGGAGTTCAAAGTGTCAAAGTGCCGGAAACTCTCAATGAAAGCTCTCTTCAAATTCTTAATGTGAGGAGATGCCTCAGGAGTGAGTGGTGCCGACTATGAAGAAGAAAAAGAAGAAGAAGCTTCTTTGAGCTCACCAAAACAAATTATACACTCTACAAACACCTTAGAACACACATTAATTTCCTTGAAATGTATGGTGAATGAGCATGAATTCATGAATTTAGTATCACTTGGTGAAAATTTCAGCACTCACTACTTTTGAGTTTTGGCAAAATAGTGCATGTGTCAGGCATTAGTACCACGCGCACTAATTGGAATAATCAATGTAGACCTAAGCATAATCTACTTGTTGACAAAACATTTAAGGAATAGAAACACAACTTATGTGACGTGACACATCATAACATTAGTTAGCAAAGCAAGGCTCTTCCTACATCATTAGGTTGACACTACAGCAACAGAAGTGTCGAAATTTACAAGATGTTATGATTATACTCCTAGGATTTTGTGGCCCACACAACTAAAGGTATGTGCTGACTAATGTTATGACATTCCGAGAGAACTTTCTACTAAGCCTTAGCAACTATTGGTGGTTGGAAAATGAGTTACCAAGGAGTAGTGCGATGCCCGCTTCATGAAGTATCAAAATATTTTTCCGTCGTAATATGTGACCCGTGACAAATGTGCAACCCAAAATGATTGTTTGTAGCAATATAGATAGACTTGCTACATTTGTGGCCTCCGTTGTGGATGACTCCACACTTGCAATCTCCACAAGATTCATCTCTTTCCAACCTCCAAACATCATATTGGCTGCCATGAAAAACAAACTCATTTCCCGTAGACTAGGGCTACAAATAAATAGGGTTGAAATTTGACACGATTTGGTGTTGCTTGCACTTATGTGCATGGGAGATCGTTCTCCTTTCATTAAGGGTTATGAATATTGAATCCAACCATTTTATATTCACTAGAAGAAAACTTGTTCATTACAACCATCCGTTGTGACTTGGCCATTGCAATTCATGGTGAGAAATTGCATAAATGAGTATTGAATCCAACCATTTTATATTCACTAGAAGAAAACTTGTTCATTACAACCATCCGTTGTGACTTGGCCATTGCAATTCACGGTGAGAAATTGCATAAATGAATTATTTTGGTTGTCAACTGAAGATTTTGGGCTGCAGTTTTTGGATAATGAATAACCAAAACCCTCCGGTTCCCAACCAAAATGATTTATTTATGCATTTTCTCGCCATGAGTCACAATGGCCAAGTCACAACGGATGGTTGCCAAGGACAAATTTTCTTCTGGCGATTGAAGTAATCCCATTGTAACACATCGTAATCATGGCCAAAATTTGGGTTGAAGTATTCATGGTTTCATCGTAGCGACAAGAATTTTAAGAACGGATGAAGGCCCCTAGACCCATGGGTGCACAAATAGAGCGCATCTTCTTCTCCTTCTTTTTCAAAAGAGAAGTTGGGCACGAGACTTGCGAGGCAATGAATTGATGAGATGTATGCAAGACCTCTTACTCTTCTTTGGGTGGAGATTTTATGCCACGACTATCATCTCAAGATGAGATTTAATGCACGCACTCATAGTACCAAGCATGACTCGTTGTATGTCCTCACCGCATGTGCTTTTAAAAACGGCTTTGTCGAGATCTAATTGTTTGGACAACTTTAGGGTTTTGTGAACATAGATTCCTACATCTCTCTCTCTCTCAAAAATAAGACTCTACTACTAACGATGACATGTTCTTCCAAACACTATCAACACCCAAGGTCCACCCATCATGAATCGCGAGGTCACTTTGTACTTGTAAATAATAAAAAGTAACGGCATTACTTGCAAAACTTATATGGACAAATTGTCTATGAACCACATGTCATGTATCAACCTTTAACAAGCATCTTAGAGTAGAACGAAATATGCTTGGGCGTGTTTTATTATTTACAAACTTGGCAAAAAGAAAGGTTGGAATTTAAATGTGTACCTTATTATCAATGGCCGATTTGTGAAGAGTCCTTGCTCCACAAAGGAACTTCGAATACCACAACCTTCATGGAATTCATGAGTATCTAATAAGCATGTTCGATTGAGTGATCCATCACCAAGAATTGGAGACTAAGGTACATCCTAGAAAGTGTTTCCCAAACCTTGACTACTTTACAACCCGCATTGCAAAGGCCATTTGCTTCCCATTCAATTGCGGGAGTTACAAAACACCTTTGCATTTCCACATATGTTGGAGTCAATTCACATTTACACGAATGCCACATCATTCATGAAAAAATGCTCCACATGTTCAACTAAACATGAACCAAGCTCCACGCCAGCTGACTAATGACAAGATTACGCTCGTTTAAACTTACACTTGAGGGTTTAAGTATTCTCTCACCTTGTTGACATGCAAAGTGTAAGTTCGTTGGGACAAATTCAAAGATGACAAAGAAATTCAAGGTTTCATGTGCATGGTGTGCATATAGAGCGATTTGAATCCTTAAGTGCATGAGAACCATAGTTTTAACTCTAAATATTTTATGCATCGACAACATACAATGAGAAAAGCTACCACATTTATTCAAAACCCATGACTACATTTTAATGCATTCACAAATTAATAACATGTGGATAGGATGATGGATGTTGATGTTTCTATAGGATTACTTGTAGAAAAGAATCCTAGAGGAATCTCGTACTCGCTTGAATGTTGATATTCACAATCAAAAAGAAATTTCATCACAAATGGCTTGATGTAAGGTGGAAGGTTTGTAGCATGTTAAAGGTTCCATGTCAATGGAATTATAACTTAACTAGAAATCCTTGCTAAGGTTCTTGCCAATGTGATAACAATCAAATTTAGCTATTTGGAACTTAAGTTAATCCCCCTTCTTAAGAGAAGGCATATAGGCGAGAAGAGATCAAATTTTTAACTATTTATTGCCCTCTTTATTGCTATCTAGCCCTTTGAACATAATGTGCCCCCAAATCTCCTCTACATTGTCATGGGATTGTCATGAAGGATGAGGAGATCAAAACCATGAATATGAATGATTATTTTTGCACAGAATGAAGAGTATTCTAAGAGTATGCATGGCTTAGATGCGTATGTTTAAGGCCTACATTGGTAATAGATGTTTGAGTTTTTTCCCGTTCTAAATAAACAAATTCCATTAAATTGGAGTTTAGTTTTTTTGTTGAGAGAGAGAGAGAGAGAAGGGGGGGTAAATGGGAGTGTTGCTTTAGGGTTCACATGTGATAAGTTCATTATTATTTAGGTTTGATGGAAATAGTACACAGTGACTAATATTTTTGGTTTTAAAGTTAGGACTAAGTTGTAGTCTTTGTAAAGTGGATAGGGTAGGTGATGGAGAGAGATGACCTATGCACATGGTTGGAAAAAAAAGTTTTCCTAGAAGTAGGCAGCCTCATGCAAGGTTGGACAACTAGTTGAGCGGCAACGCTATGCAGCTAATTCCATGCTATTGCCTAAGTTTGATCACCGTGCAAGTTGCATACTACAATAAAAATGCAACCTACATTTTACCCAACGCAATACACATAGTGCATGTCTTTTATCCTAACAATTAAAACAAACATTTTTATTGTGATGTTTTACTATTGCGTTCATGTTTTTTTTATTGTTCATGGTTTAGGCCCACGTCCTCCAAGTGGAGTGCGGTCGTGGAAGCCCAAGCCATGTGCCCATCCCAAGAGACTGGTGAGGCATAGGGTGGAGTTGATTGTGGGATTGGTCCCTACTTTTTGAACACAAGAAATAATGAGGTTTGGTATTTTGTGGTATGTGGGTTGTTTCCGAGATGGGGAGTGAAGTGGCCCCACCTAGTGTTGGATTTGTTGTGCCCATGCATGCAAGTTATTATCCTTGAGGAGAGGGTGTTGTGGGGTTGACATGGCTAAGGGTGAGTTTCCATGTAAATCGCTTGCCCACTAGATTCCATATAATAATGGGTCAGAGGTGTTTGCATGTAGTTAATCACAAGCCGCCATCCAACCGAATTCTGGCGGTCTACTAGAATGTGGAGGGTTGTGGACACAGGTTGCTAGACTTCCATGCTCCCACTAAAGAATCTTTAACCTACAAGTGCCGGTCACTAAAGTACTAAGACCCGTTGAAGACTCAAGACGACCAATGTTGGTCGAGTATTCCATCCTTGGTAACCGAGAGGAACAGGTTAGTAGGTGGGCCCAATTTAAGAAGATGGGAAAAAGTAGTTGGCACATACGAACCCTGCCCCACTAGATTCCCTCTACATTTGGACGGGTTTATCTTTATCACACTAGAATCTGGTGGGCGAGCGGCCTACATGAAAACTCACCCTAAGACATCACAATATTTGTGACTCAAACACCTCTCCTCATCGGTGGAGACACTTGGGTGTGATACTTGCACGTGAGATAGGAGAAAGATAGGTTGTGCAAAACCTAAATGGTTAGTTTGATTGGCTAGGTATGAGAAGCCAATGTCCTACAATACACGTTTCTAGTATACAATATATTAAATGGTGCCAAAGATCGAGCAAGAAACTTACCTTTTTAAATCATAGCAATTTGAGTGGCCAATTTCAGCACTTCTTGGAACATGGAGCAAACAGCAACTAAGTTAGCTCCGGTGACTTGATCAAGGTGTGCTATCTAGAGCTCTTGAGGTATGAGTGTTAAATTAGCTAGTACACTCTAACCCGGATAATATGACACCTCAATTATACGACACACTTCCCATCAACCAAACTTTGTTAATTTACCCCAATATTATGATTACGATGCTCGTAATACAACATTTTTAGGCCCGATTTGTCATATAATATATAGGTAATTAATGCACACAATTGTAAGACCCACACTAGGATATGCCTTGGGATCAAGGAGTACATGATGAACTCATCAATGGGTTAACTTAACCCAACTCAAGTTACTCATTTTAAATATTGGTTTCAAAACGTATGTTGCACTTTTGAGTCTTTGGGTTTGGGTGGAGGGTTGCAGGGTTTAGGGATTGTTGGATCCGCATATTGGAATTATAAGGTTGTTGATTTCTCTTCTTGATGCAAAATTTGTCCTCACACCTTACTCTCACATTTCTTTATGTTCTTTTTCTTAATGATGACATAGACCCTCTCACTTCACTAGGTTAATGAGCCTAGAAGGGTGTTTATATTCTTACCACAATGTAGTCCAAGTCCATTGCAGTAACATGTCTATTTTTGGTGCTCTCACAAGCCTTGTAAAACACCATTCAGATATAGGTGTGTGATTGAGGAGCGTCACCACATAAGACCCACCAACTTTGATTGCTAATCACCACTACGCATATTTGTATCCATGAGTCCTTTGTGGTAGGTTTTGTTGATGGTCGATATACCATAACTCCAATTTTATTTCGTCCCGGAATCCGAATTGATCTAAAGTAAGTGGTGTTAATTCTATTGTTTATTTTAATTGAACACCTATATTAGATTGGCGTATGTTTAGGTGTGGATTTAAGAACGGACACCAAAATATACGTGTTTAAAGAGATTCACTTATGTGCTCAAAGGTTGTTGTGAATTTGAGGTGCTATAGTCCACGGTATTTGGAGGAGAACCTATGGTAGAGGCTGAACGGAAAATAAGAAAGTTTATTTGTTGGAAAGGACCTATACAACCTTAATGGAACTTACTTCTACATGATAAAGCCCATGGTTCACAACAGAGGCATTCAAACAATTGAAAGAACAATTCAAATACCTACATAATGATTCCAAGGAGCAACCTATTCCAACGATGGCTAGCAAGGCACAAGGTGTGACAAGAAGTATATTAACATCATATCCAATGCAAGAAATTTATTTGGAAAGTGACATAGGCAAACACCATTCTATGTCCATAGAAACTCCAATTGATCCAAAATATAAACATTGATCATAGTCATCTCACCGATGCAAAGGTTTTGTGTGGAATTGATATTTTCATTACGACAATTATTGAAAGTGACAAGCCACAAACTACCCAACATGATGATGCTATTGGTGGCAATGTACCCATTGTTCATTTTGGTTACCAACCTTCCCCTCCTCTGCAATGCCATCAATACAAACCATGCAAGAGATTGGGGTCCCACATGTTGCCAAAGCTACACCAAAATCATTATATTCGTTAATTTGAGACTTTCTCTTGTCTCAAATTAATATATGGACCACAACAACATGGTCTAATGTTTGGGTCGTCCTACCTAAACCATCTTGATATGAGTTCTTAATTAGGTTCTTGATATGAACACCCGCTTCAAAGTATTTGCATCTTACAACATTCTCCAATATCTGTGTGATTTTATCCATGTTCTTATATTTGTAACTGTCTCAAAATGCCAAAAAAGTCCCAAATTAACGAATATAGTGATCAAACATAAAAATTCATTGTTATAATATATATTGGAGACCCCAGATGAATAGGAACATATTAAACCTAAAAGCAATGTCATTAATGGGGAGGCTTTTGTAAGAACATGAAAATATCATTGTAAAGTTGAAAGAAGCCATGGAAATTTGGACTACTTCATCCTCACAAAGGGTCAACTTCAACAAACCAAAAAAACCAAAAACAAAGTGGACAAAAAAATATCCTCAACATATTATGATTATATTTAGATAAATACTAGTGTATTCTTATTGCATGATTGAGTGACTAGTGTTTTATAATTTCTTTGATTGTATGCTTCATAGATTAAATATAGACCGTCTTAAATTTATTTTTGAGTCTTATGAATGTATGAGGATCATAAAAAATGTTATCCATAAATATTATTGAAAACCAAATATGGTTTTTTTTAATAGTATGTTGTGACGGTTAAATTTCTATGCTCTAATTTGAAAGTTTAAATTTTTAGCAAAGACTTCATGAATGTGCTAAAAACAATTTGGGAAGAGTTTCATTTCAAAGCATGTTAAGTTTTTTACAATATGTTAATATGATAATAACGTATGCAAGTGCTTTTCGGTTATATTTACTAATTGGACACCTATATTTAAATGATGTGTGGTTGGGTGTGGATCTAACACCATTCAATATAATAAAAAGCATGTTTAAGAGAAATTGGACTACAACTTCAAATTGTTTTAACTACTCTAGTATATTCAATACTCAACACAACTAGAGAGGCTCATATTATATTTGTTTAATGAGGAAGTAACTCATATGCACTTCCAATAATTTCCATCACTAAATCATGGGAAATTGAACTTAAATCTACAACAATTATTCAATGTCCAACAAGGCTTCGTTTTGCACCGGCACAAAAAAAAAAGGCATATAAAGTTTGAAATTAATCTTTCCCGTCGAAAGAATTAAAAAAATGAAAATATGTCCATCACATGGAAAGGCGAAATAAACACCAACTTGTCAAAAGAAAGGTCCCCTCAACCATTACCTATCAACCCTATCCCATAATTATGGGCAAACAATGTTGTATGTCATAATATATAAGTCATGCTTCAATATCACATTGACTTAGGAGATATGAGTGAGCTTCTGCACCTTGAATTCAAACAATTTTTCTCTACAATCTCCAAACCTACCCCTCGCCAATCAAATCCCATCTCTAAGATATTCACATGCATCGCACTCAATGGTATTGACCAAGTAGAGCTTGAAGCGATGTGTGCACTGAGTGTTAAAAAGAAAATGTTTGCCCAAGAATGTGTTTGCAAAATGTTTTTTGCAACCGAATCCACTAACTTCTATGGAATTTTTCATCTTTCTTAGTCAGGGTGGTTCCATTATTAGTTATTTGTCTAGTTAGTAAAGAATTACTTGCCCTTTTGTTGCGTCAGATGTGGGTGTGTGCGTGTCTCTCTATGCAGGGAAAAGTAGTTGGTGTGTTTAGTAGCTTGTCACTTGTTGTAACAGAAGTATAATGTCATGGATAAGGAAATGCACATTTGTTTGTATGAGTGTGGAATTGTGTTGTCAAAGATGCATGATTGGTGTATGAGTTCATATTATGCCCAAAAATAAAGGTCCACATAAAGATATCAAGTTATTATACATGAGTGCATCTTAATTGTTTGTTTTTATCAAACTAGATTATCAAATTAACCTCAAGATAGTAACAAGAAGTAATTCAAGGTTTAGAAGACCAAGGAGGGATCCTCACCAATTCTTCATGACATCTTTATTTGGTTCTCAAGGGCCACATAGACATGAATATTCTTGAGAGGTATATACTTTAAATTGTTCCTCTAGGCTATATAAGTTTTGAAGTTATTGACTAAGTATTTTTTTAATATATGAATGATTGAACTATGAATAATATGCAAAGAACATATGTACTTTGTATCATCTTACTCAAAAAAAATAGCACCCTATAAGTTTTCTTTTTTTTAAAGTGTTCTTTCACCTTGTGTTATTTTTCATAGAAGATTTTCAAGTTTCATTTTCTTATAGTTTAATCAATCAAGGATGGGTTTTGTACAAATTGTATCACAAACTCAAGTGAACAAGCTACTTTCAACTTCACATTCACCTTCTGATGATGATTTAATGGACTCTCAAGAAGTTCAACAACATGCACCCACAAGAGCTCCGGCTTAGACATATTAGAGGATGTTTAGATCATCTTGGAAAATTGGCAGGAAATGGATTTTGCATATGGGACCACATGATGGGCCTACACATGCTTTTAGGAATTGCTTTGCGTGTGAGGAATTTTGTGTTAACTCACCATTGGATTTGGGAGCAGGTTGCAAAAGTGTGCACAAATCATTCATGGGTGACCACGATAAAAGCAATGATGAATAAGACTTGGTTGATATTTCAACAATTGAATCCACTTTGGATTCATCAATTTTTATTTTGAAGAGATATTTTTTATGTGGTCACGGACCTAACTTTGGACAACCAACTAAAAACTTGGGTCCATTTTTGTCTTGAGCTTGGGTGGATGGTCTGTTAAGATGGAGGGCAAATGATGATGTTGAAGGCGCATTGAGATTATGGGATTGGAGGGGAGCATTTCACTTATGGCACAACATGAAGAATCGGAGAATTCTTAGTATGAATAAAACATTGTAAGAAGTTCAAACTTTACATTTTATTTTTGAAAAAATATAATTTGATCTTCAAATTTGTGTGAAAGATGAAGATTTCTTAACCTATCACTTGGAAGGTAGTTTTTTGATGTTATGTTGTTTGCCACATTGAAAGTAGTTTTGATGTTGTCTGTCACATTGAAAGGAAAGGGCAACCCATCACATGAAATGAGGTGGACCCATCAGAAAGGAGCACTGATGTCCACAACCAAATAACATGGTTTGAAACAATGAACTGGGAGAACTGACAACTAGTTACAGATGAACTGGTTGGGTTTGAGAAATAACCAGTTGAAGTTTAAGACTTCACGAAAATCACCGGTCATTGTAGAGGAATCTAGAGAATAATCCTCAATTTAATAAAAGAAAAACCGACAGATCACTATGAAACCGGTTGGACTTGAAACACTAAGATTTGGACCGATTATGCCCAAAATCCTCCCCAGAGACTGGTGTGAAAGGAATGACAACATCCGAACTACACAGTGCAACCTCCACACTTCCTATTTTGGATAAGAAAGTGCAGATAACAAGGATCAATTACCGATCACAGGTATTTATGGAATATACCCCAATTTAATAATAAAAATTCGAGAGATGTCAACATGCAACTGGTTGGAATTGGAAACACTAGGATAACGACCGATTATGTTCAAAAATCTCGCATACAGTGATGGAATGTGCTAGCCGCTACCACGACATAAATCTGATCACATGCAGTCCCTTAGAACTCGCTCTTCAAATTACGATTCTGTTTTCAGGTATTACCTACAACATCCACAACAAACAAGCATCATATTCATTCTGTTCCTCAGCATTGATAACAGACTAATGTGGCACTCGTTCAAGAGACATCAGGGCATACAATATAAGCATATACTTCTCGTAAGGTCAGAATTCGTCCGGCTAGACATAGCAAATTATTCAAGAATCACAGTAAATAATTTCCAAACCTTGCCATTTCGATTTGGACCAACAGCCAGACGATTTCCTATGTAACTTAACCCCAGGAGTGCAACAAGGTCCAGCACTAATCATCCTCTACCAAGATCAAAAGCAGCCATGTTTCCAAAATCAAGCGCATCTTGTGCCACACCCAACTGGAGAAGTGAATAGACGCATTGAACACCTGAGGCTCAGGTGAGATGAAAATTTTCATTATATCCACATACAATGACAGTTTAATGGCGGTAGACTCTCTACTCATGACACACACTTGAAAGGACTACTGGGAGAAAAATGTTTTATACTGGAAAGCTATAGAACGTGTATTCATTTGAATTGAGAGTACTCATTTCAGTTCTAGATGCCAAATCTCCACTCAAAACTGCTCTAAACTAACTCCATCCGAGTGGCAGCACACAACGAAAAGAAGTGCTGTTGCTCGAACTGCGCCAAAATATAGAAAGGGGATCTGGATTTGCTTGGTCCTTGACCAGGACAAATGATTCTGCTCATAAATGTGAGCCAAAGTAGGGTCCTCCGCCGAAGTGAACAATTCAACTTCAGCAAGGGCAAGCTCCTCACAAAGGCGAGGAGCGAAGGGTACCTGGGCAGGTAGTAGTGACTTCAACAATCAGACCTGTGTGCACATCAGAGGTTTGTGCCTCTCTTCAGTGCTCACATGACACTAAACAAAGTTCTTCCTCTATTACCATGTGCAAAATGCACCTACTTAATCTTAACTGTGTGCATACTGTATTTGTGAGAAAAACCATCTTAATCAATGATACATAGGACGACTGCAACAGCAACTGTGACGAGAAGCTCCCAGTGCAATTTCTCATCCTGATACAACCCGGTTGATAGTGGCCTGCGCCCACTCAGCCGTCTCCTTCAACTGCTGGTCATCTGAGGAGGTACATTCATCAAGGAAATCCTTGTAGAACACAGTTCGCTTAAACAAGGTGGAAGCGTTGGCTCCAAGTGTATCGGCAAGATCACCCATCACCCCAATGGCCGCCTTTGTCACAACGTCATCCCTGTATAATACAAAAGCACCATTTGTGAGACTTTCAGATATTGTGCTTCCTAACAACCCACATTATCCATCATCGAGCCACATAAATGTTATTGTAATCACTGGCTAACGATCAGGATGGCATGGAGGCCACTCTCATTGACGTGGTAAACGAATTTTAATGCCACACTAAATCAAATACATTGAACACATGAAAATATTAAAAAGTGCTGCAACCAAATTTCAAAGTGTTAAAAACCCGTACCTGTCCTTGTCCTGGTATACATTCTCGATGAATTGCAAAATATGACCTGCATAAGGAGCCATCAAATCAGCTTTGTTGGACTTGAAGCCTTGGAAGATTCCAGAGTAGGCTTCAAAAATACCACTCCGTAGCTGATTGTTGTAATCAATCATCTCATCGTCACCAACTGAAGGCTGGGCAGAGAGCTCAGCTGCACCCTGGAGCATGGGCATGGCATAGATCAAGTACTTCTCGAAGTGTTCACCAATTGCCAGAGCAATGTCTCCAAAGCATGAGAAAATGGGGGGCTTCACTGAGCGATGCAGCTGGTTGCTTGACAGATCCTTCAATAGCTGAGTCATGATGCCATCACAATACGGTAGAACTTTCTCATCCAGAGCTCGGCAGATGTCACCCACCACACCAACTGTCACAGCACACACCTGCAAAAGCGACCAAGAAATTCAAACCACTGCTGACGTGCACATCATAGAGCCATATCCCCAGATCTTGTCGAGTGAGTTAGCGAACTCAAAAAGACGCATACGAGCTTAAAACCCTAGAAAATTTGAATAACAGGTCAGAGAGACAAATCAAGAGGGTACCTGGTACTCCTCAAAGTTCTGAAGACCCATTTCCAAGTACCGATAGAATTCTCCCATGTACTTCCCAAACTCAGCACCTGTTGCATATGCCAATGCTCCAATGGCAAGCATAGCCTCTTCGTGTACGGTAGCACTCCGACAAGCAAAGACTCGAAGGAAAAGACCCATCATTTGATCAGCATATTGAACAATTCCATACTTCGTCACCTCATTGGCCCCCAATTTCTGGATGATAACCTGCATTGAACGGATAGGATAGAAATCTTAGTGATAAAACCAAAAACAAAATTCGGTCGAGCAGTACACTCCTCCATTCAAACATGCGAAAGCAACCTTTCAGCTCAACACAAAAAGAGACCTAAAATCCTCATCCCGTCAAAAAGAAGTAAAAGAAGTAAAAACTTTAAGCATCTCGTCCATTCGGATCTAAAGACTAGAAATCCTTCATGCACGCACCATAAGAATGAATTGAGTATTGACAACAAGCTAATCAGTGATACACTCACCTGCAACACACCGCAAAGCAGTGCCTGCAGTTCACTTTGCTTCTCCCGGTCGTCAGAGGACAGGACAGCCATCTCCAATGTGTGGTTCAATTTGGCCATGATGACAGGCACCAGCTGCATCACAATTGGTGCAGTGTCCTCCGTCGAGATTCTCACCACCTCATTAAGAGTCTCGTATGCAGATGTGCGCAGGCGAGAGTCTCCCGAATCCTCTCTATCAGTAGTAGCCAACAACGCTTGGACAATGCTTTGGAAGAATGGAGATAGGGGAGATGATGATTGACCCCCTTCCTCATAGCCTTGAGCCAAGAAATAAATTGCTCCACAAACCTTCTCTGCCACGTTGGTAGTGTCCTTGATGCTTTCCAGAAGGACGGCGAGAATCAAAGGCAGATTGGTCTGGGTGATCACAGGGGCCTCAAGAGCTGGCCCATGAAGGAACTCGAAAATCCTTCCGAGTGTCCAAGCGGTGGTATCCTTCACATGATTGTTCTCATCCTTCATTGCACTCAGCATGAAATTCAGAGCCACATTAACAAGAGGGGTCAACTTGTCCAGAGAGGGCCCCTCGAGAATGGATCCAAAAGCATAGGTGGCTGCCTCGCGACATCTCCAATCTGGCTTTGACACATTCTCTTGCACAAAAGGCATAACTAGGGGAACAACATCATCCCCAACAGCACGAGCCACCAAACCCAAACATGTCCCACCTGCCATAGACAAATTCCAAGCACCTTCTTCTAGATCTTGATCCTCCTCTTGCTTCGTCAAAGTCTCCAACAACATGGGCACAAGAGCTGGCAGTGCCTGCTTGATGAACTGGAAATAGGGCACCTCGGAATCACCCGTGAAATCTCCATTGTAATCTTCCTGAATCTCAATCTCCTCATCACAAATGGAACTCCAGAACTCAATCGCTTGCAGGGCCACTGGCTCCTCATCCTCCTTCACAGCCTTCGATATGATGGCAAAGATGTCTTGCATGTA
Source organism: Polytrichum commune (assembly GCA_950295325.1). NCBI lineage: Eukaryota > Viridiplantae > Streptophyta > Polytrichopsida > Polytrichales > Polytrichaceae > Polytrichum > Polytrichum commune. The sequence continues at coordinate 725,962 of OX485809.1, forward strand.
CAGTGCAAGCTTCTCATAGTACGTGGACCCAATGGAAACTAGGCATTCGAAAGCAGCCTGACGAACACGAACGTCTGAGGAGAGAGTGGCCTCACACACAACCCTCATAATGTAGTCCCTTTCCATGTCATTCTCAAAGTTGGTTTGGGCAAAATCAAGGGCATTGTAAAGTGCATGTGTGGCAGCAAGACGAACATCATTACTGGTCTCGGATGAATTCATCCCCTGGACGACAGCAGTAAGGATGGAGTTCACCTGCTCCTGGGCAAGAATCTCCGCGGAGACTTCCTCGCACACGTAACCCAAAGCTTCTAGGGTTGCCTGCTTCAAATGGGATGGCTGCTCCAGTTGGGGGCCACCCATATTGGACAACAGATTCCCCACAAGCTCTGGCCATTCTCCTTGTGGAAGCTCAATGGCAGCAATTTTTGCAATGACCTGAGCAGCCGTATGCCTCGCATCCGCCACCAACGAAGAGAGCGTCTGCGAAAGTGCGGCCTTGATCTGCCCTTTGACATTCGGATCTAACGACACCCATTTCGCCACAAGCTCCTGCTTGCGCCCAGCCTCCTTGGCGTCCAACGAGTTTTTCAAGATCAGACCCGCTAGCCTCCGGCTGTCCGCGGGTTTATCATTGTTGGCAAGCTCATGGGAGAGGGACACAAGGAACGCCGCGAGGTTTTGCTCCTGGAATTGCTTTAGGTTGTCCTCCGCAATCTTCCGCGTGGTTCCATCCGGTGACTGGGCATTAATGAGGATTTGCGTCACCTCCAGCGCCATGACCCTCAGACTCTATCTCCCCCCTACCCCTGCCACAACCAAAACCAAAAAAAAACCGAAACCAAACACCAAATCAATACCACATACACACCCCCATGGTGATCTTGATCAAGTCGCAGCACATCCAAAACTCACAACAATCCCTACCCTTGCCATAACCACGATCAAAACAACCCTACCACACGCCCCATGGCGATCATCTTGGTAAATGTCAGAACCACCCAAACTCATCAAACCTCGCATCCTAATCTCCGATCTAGCCCCTCACACATCCAGATCCCCACTCCCACATCCCCCGTGCACCCTACCACATCAAACCCTAGAAAACCCTTACACAATCATCAAAACCCTAAAAAAGGGCCGTGAAAGGCCCCCCCCCCCCACACACCCCGAGTTATACCTGCTCCGGAGCCACGAAGGCGATGGCGGGGATCGCTGCGTCCGCCAGAAGTGTCGACGCCACACGCACACCAGGAGGCAGCCGAAACACCGAAGCGTATAGGGAAGAGAAATGGGTCGGTTTGGTCTGTAGAGAGGAACCCAGAGCTTTGTAACCCTTGAGAGCAGAGAGACCTTCTCGAGCTCAGGGGCAAGCAGAGCAAGAGAGAGGGAGAGGGACACCGGGAGAGAGAGAGAGAGAGAGAGACGAGAGACGAGAGAGACTCAAAGAGAGAAGAGAGTAGAGAGTAGAGAGTAGAGAGAGAGAGGAAGAGAGAGAGCGCTCTCCCCGCCTGGAAGTCCGATTAGGGCAGAGTAGAGCAGCCAGCCCAGCCGCACTCCCTAAACCCTTTCGCCGGGCGACGTCCACCTGTATACCCGGCGGGCGGGGCCGGTTGGGCCGGTGGTGGGGATGGGTGGTCTTGGGATCGACTCCGGGTGGCGGTGGAATCCAGGTCGGTAGCTTAGGAGAAGTGCGTGACACGTCACTCTGAGGGGGTCTGTTCGTTCTGGTGCCTTGAACGCCGTGTTTGTGAGGGAGGGAGGGGAGGAGAAGTGGATGGCAAGCTACAGAGTTTCATCCACAAAGGGCCACGATGTGGATGATAAATTAGGATACGTTGGGCCTCGTTCATGGTTGAGCCCACAAGGTCGAGGGTTCCGTTTCCCGTTGGTGGCCCTTTGGTTTTAATTATCATCCATTCACTTGTCTCGATGGGGACCCGGAGCTTGTATTCGAGGTTTCTTTTTGCGCCCGTCACAAGTCATAAGAAAGGCATATAAAGTTTGGAATTAATCTTGTTTGTCAAAATAGAACCGAGAATGGTAAAATGCCTCAACACATGGAAAGGCGAAACAAAATCAGCCCGTCAAAAGAAAGGTCATCTCAACCATTACCCAGCAAGCATGTCCCATGAGTATGGATGGGCAAACAATGTTGTATCCCATAGCCACACAAGGTTGAGGGTTCCATATACCGTGGTGGCCCTTTGGGTTTTTTGATCATCCATTCGCTTGTCTCGATGGGGACCTCGAGCTTGTAATCAAGGTTTCTTTTTGCACTTGTCACAAATCAATAGAAAGGCATATACAGTTTGAAATTAATCTTGTTTATTGAAGTAAAAGCGAAACTGGTAAAATGCCTCAACACATGGAAAGGCGAAACGAAATCAGCCTGTCAAAAAAAGGTCATCTTAACCATTACCCATCAAGCATATCCCATAAGTATGGGCAAAAAATGTTGTATCCCGTAATATATAAGCCACGCTTTAATTTCATAATGACTTTGCATATACGAGTCAACTAGTTCTACACTTGTAAATGACACCTAACTCAACCCAATTTGAGTTTGTGTTGAATTTTCAGTGTGATGTGATAGTGATGAGAGATAACATGTATGTAGAAAAGTAAATTACATGATCCTTGAAGGAGCAATTGTGATACATATCCAAGTCACAATTACACTTTGTAGTGTCCTAAGAGATTTTTGGGCATAGTTGGTCAAAATCCTAGTGTTTCCAAGTCCAACCGGTTACATATTGTAATATGTTGATTTAAAAAAAAACGAAATAGGGGTTTTTGCCCGAAGTCTTGAACTTCAACCGCTTATTCCTCAAACTCAACCAAATTATTGTAGCTAGCGGTCAGTTCAATGAAGCTCGGAAAGTTCTTGGTTTGGACTAAATATTGTAAGAAGTTCAAACATCTATACATTTACATTTGAAAGAATACGATTTTCTTGATCTTCAATTTTGTGTGAAAGATTCGGATTTTCTCAACCTATCATTTGGAAGGTAGTTTTTGATGTTGTCCATCACATTGAAAGGCAAAATATTATTATTATTATTATTCCGTCAAATGAAATGAAGGTGGACTTGTCAAAAAGGAGCATTGCTTGTAATTTTGTAAAAACCATGTTATGTGGATGTTTGATTAGGGCATAGCACAGTAGCCAAACACATTTGCTTGGGTTTCAACTTTACCCTTTGAATGTCAAAGGGTAATTTGCGATTGGTAGGTGCCACGTCACTCTTAGTGTTGTGTTTTCCAACATAGTATTTGTGAGGAGGAGGAGGAGAAATGGATGTCAATTTACAACTTTTCATCCACTCGGTCTCCGTGACAAGCCATGTCGGGTCACGATGTGGATGATACTTATTCATCGGGCCTTGGTGTTGGATCCCACGAGGTCAAGGGTTCGATTCCCCGTGGTCGCCTATTGGTTTTTTTATCACCCATTTGCTTGTCTCGATGGGGACCCGGAGCTCGTAGTCCTTGTAAATATCATGTAACACAAGTGTTTGATTGATTAGGGCATAAGATAACATCCAAATGCATTTGTTTGGGTTTCAACGTTAACCCTAGAATGTCAAGAAATACTTGGGAGAAGTATGTGTCATGTCACTCTTATTGTTTTATTTCCAACATTATGTTTGTGAGGAGGAGGAGAAATGGATGACAAGCTATGATTTTCATCTCGCTTGGTCTCCATAACAAACTTTCACATGGGCTCATGGAATAGCGATGATTGTTAGAGAGGGGGGGGTGTGAGGGCCAGGTTAGACCCCACTAGGTCGATTGATAGATTTTATATGGTGGTATATTTGTCTTTAAATTTGCATCCTTGTGATTTACATAAATGGGAGCTAATGGAGCTAATTGACCTTTACTTGATCATCTATCTATAGTTTCCATGTGTACGTGCCTTCACTTCTCCTTCCTCTCACTACTTGTTTCTATTCAATTTCTAAAAACTACGACCTTGACTAGAACAAGACCCATGTATTCATCCAACTTGATCTTTGCAAACAATGATGAATCATGAAAGGTAGAAAATCAAAGGAAATGGGCAAAAGAGTTTTTTATTCCACTTGGTCTCGGTTGTTGACATGAACACGCATCACAAGATGGGAGCAAAGATGAAGAAACATATCTTCGAGAACCCCACTTGGCTAATCTCCTACCTATTCCAAACATATGTGAAATGAGAAAAAGGAAGAAGAACTTAAAACTTTTTTCTCTTTTTTCTCTTTTCTCTTTTTTTGAGACTAGAGCTAGGAGGACGTGATTGCACTTGAGCTATGAGGGCAAACTTCCATGTGCCACTTGTCTCACAAAAGAAACTCATCCTTGCCAACATCAACAAACATAACATATTCAACTTTCCGGGAAAGCTCTCTCTCTATTATAAGAGAACATTATTTTTCCTTTGGTTGGAATCCAATAAAATGAAAGGTAAACTATGCTGAAAAGGATATTTAGTGTTTGATTGTGTTTGATTGTGTTTGATGTTGTTACCACCCAACCCTGCTCAACACTAATTTTCAATCCCTTGACAATTAGTGTTAGACACGAACGTGTTGTTGCCTTCCCTATTGCCACCTCCCTTCTTGTGAAGCATGGATTTCATATCCTCACTAATACTAAATTCAAACATGTAACTTCCACATATTACCATAAGTTCATATTTAGTGTTTGAGTTTGCATTTAATGTTACTTACTTTCATAGGGTTATTGGCATTTAGTGTATGCGTTTGTATTTAGTGTATCAAACACAAAATAACTTTTTTTAGTGTAGTACCGTTTTTTTTTGGGGGGGGATATGTAACACATAATGTACCATATTTTGGCCTACCCCATGCGTAAGTACAACAATGGAGTGCCATGTAGCCCACGGTTGACTTTAATTTGACAATGTAAATTTGATTGCCAAACCCTAGCATGAAGGCCACCAATGCATAATCGGCACAACTACATATCATGTTTATTGGCTATGTCTGTAGGACAGAGACTATGCATCAACTTCTTCGTTTCAAGAGCAAATTTCTTAACCACTTTGTGTTCACACTTGGACGTTACTTGTTCTTGTTATTTTTGGTCCGCTTTATGTAATGTGGATGTTAACTATAGTTTATATATATATATATAAGTGCTCCTTAAAATGCATTGAAAGAAATCTAGTTAACTATAGTCATTTTGGTAGTTCTTGATTATTTATTTTAAAAAATTCGGGTGACGAATTAGTAGCTTCAATCCTTGACCTGTATTTGAGAAGAAGGTGCACAAAATCCAAGAAAGGTTTGGTATAGTGAATAGCCATGGATTGGCATGAGTAAAGTGGACAACTACAATTGTAGTCTTTCATAATAAAGGACAGAGCCTCACGGTTCTACCGTTTTCTTGTTTTAGCCACTCCCAAGGGCTAGCGATTAACAAACACATATGACAACGTTGAAAGCTTGCATTGGTATGCATTTGTTTCCTCTTTAGTAACTTAATCCGAATGTATTGCACAAAATCGTCACAATTGAAATTTTGCAAGAATATTCCCGAGAGACATGCAACCTTGAAGGACTTTGCTTCTCTATTGAATAGTATCGTGACGTTTCGACGAGATCCCAAAACAAATTGTTGGCCAAGCATGTCCCACCTAAGTAAGAAGGTCAACACATGACAAGGTAGATTGTGTTGTCATGAATACAAACCTATCCATCTTTTAAAGAGGTACGGGTGGATTTATTGTACTTTAACTTCAAGGCTCTTAAAGAAACGAAAATAGAAAAAATTAGAAACATATGAAACCTCATGGACAACATGAATAATAAGAACTTGTTAACATCAATTCAAGTAGCCAAAATTAGAATAAAATGGGTCAATCTCAAACTCGCACCGACAAGTTTAATGCATATCGCTTTTTGTTTTATATTTTTTCAAATGATAATGAACGAGCAAATATTATGACACAAAAGGAGGTGGTCAACTCTCCATCCTCAATCTTCCACTTTCCCTTTACAATTATGTCGGCCTCCAATCCTCGTTCTCAAGGTTGAAATAAAAAATACACTTGCATGCAAATTGGAAGTTTGCGGTTTTGTCATTTAGTGGTTTTCCCTAACTTGGCTAACGCAATGGAAACGTGCCTTACAAAATTTGTCATTCCCAAGGCAAAAACAAGTTTGAACGAGCCTAAAACATGCCACGTCACACTCCTTCTCTCCCCCGAGTCTCCAAATTGTTTCGATTTCGATTTCCTTAAACCCTAAACCCTAAACCCTAAAAACTAAATAGAAATGGACAAGGTACCACCGGTGAAAGTGCCATTTGGGTTCCGGGATAAATAGATGACAAGTTGGACTTCTTCATCCCACTTGGTCTCCCATCAATGCAAGATTAAGGTATGTGGGCCTTAAATGGTTACTTTATCCAACTAGTGCACTTCTCCTAGGACATGAAACACGAGGTTAGTATGAGATGGTTAGCAAATCCAAATCGAGGCCGTAGTCACATCCTTCATAATTTTTGGAGCTCATACGCGTATTTTATGTGTTATCAAAGTGAAGGTTCTTGTGCTCATTAAATGGTCATATAGGTCCTTCCAATCATGTTGAATACTGAGTTTAGAATGGTTATCATATCATGAGCACGTAGCCCAATCTCTTTCAAACACGTGTTTTTTTGGCGTCCGTTCTTGGAGCCACACAAAACCACGTACCACCCAAATACAAGAATTCAATTCAAAATAAGTAATTGATTTAGATGTGTCTACCTTAAGGGTAAGTTTATATTAGAATCATACTTCCAAAAAACTTCAGGTAGTTTGCCATACATATGGTGTTTTCACAATGTGAACATAGGTTGTGATCGGTGATTTTTTGGGTGAATATTGATAATTCGTCGAGGAGGAGGCTTGAAGTGTCGTCCAGAAATGCCGCCCTCGGAGGCAGCCATGTTGTCCTACGCTCCCCTCCTTCCCCGATAGCTCGCGGTATCAGGGGTAGAGCCAGTTAGGGTTAATGTTGACCATGAAGTTTGAGCATGAACTGTCATCTTCAATATGAAGGAATGAATCTACACAAACAACATGTGTTAGTTCTTGAGCATCGAGCATGGAATGTGAACAAGTTAATAATCCTAATACTAATAATAACCTACTAATTCCTTACAAAAGGTGAGTTGTAAAATGGATAAAATTGTAATCATGTATATAGCAACACAATTGCCAAGGGTGGTAAGATCATTGCCGTCTCTCCATTGCCCACCATTACAAAACCACTTGGCCATCCTAGACGACGACATGTTGAGTAGATGGTGTAGGGATGACAGACCATGGCATTCATTCAAATTTATGCCCATATAATAATGAAGATACATTGGAGAAGGGTTATTTTTAGTAAGGATGTCAAGAATAAAAAGAATGTCAAAGAGCCACATGTTTCAACATGAGTAAGGTAGACGTGCCTAATTTGGTTACTTATTTGAATCATACACCTATTTTTTGAATCATATACCGTTAAGTGTGGCTCCAAGAATGGGTACTAGAAAGACACATTTCTAAGAGATATTGGATTACATGCTCATAATATGATAGCCTATATTGACTTAATAATCAACATAATTAGGAAACATGTACCACTCTCTAATGAGCATGGAAATATTCACTTTGATTATGAACATGATATTCATATGAGCTCTGAAATTTTACAAGGAAAGTGGCTACAACCTCGATTTGGATTTGCTAACTACCTTGTACCAATCACCATTTTCATACCCTAGGAGAAGTGGTCTAGCCGGTAAAAAAGGTAACTATATTAGACCCATCTACCTTAGTGGATGACAAGCTACACCCTTCGTCCTGCTTAGGGCCACTTCACATAGGAGCCAAGAGGTGTGACCATGAAATTGTGAGAGCCCAAAAGAAAGTGGCCAAAGGCTAACCCAAGACACCTCCAAAATCATGTAGTGTGGTCACAGACCTTCAAGTGTAGTGTGAAGTTGTATGTGACCGGGCCCTCAATCAATTGCTATTTCAAGGAATTTCTATTCATGCGGGTCCTCACACATGATAAAATAGAATAAACCAACGGTTGTGAACATTTGGAGTGCCATGGTCTCCCAGTTTCATGTTAGGCCTACCTCCAAGAGGTGGTTCTTGAAAATAGTCCAAGTACCCATGAAACATGGTCCATTCAGTGCTATGTAGGAATCCATGTAGACTTTACATCCATCTTGCATTCACATACTCTGCCGGTCCCTCAAGCATAGTGTGAAGCGAACTTGGACCGGCTCCGCCGTTTCCACCAATGAGAGTGCTTGAATTGTAATGGTCACGGGCTCTCGGTCTCGTGTGTTAAGTGGCCCTTAGTTTTCTCTCAAGATGAGCAAAGAGAACAAGCAAGCAAAGTGCTTGCCGACATGGTGATTTCTTATTTCTTTTTGGTAGTCTTTACATGATAGCTAACAAGTAGACAATACAAATCACCCAAACCTCTCCCCCTCTCAAGTCTCCCTCCTTTCAACTTGCTTTCAAAATAGGTAAAGGTGTGTGAGAGGGAAAGGACATTCGAATGTTTGCTGACATGATGTGATTTCGAGTTTGCACATGCCAAGAGGTTCCACCACGGAGTGGGCGACAAGCCACGGTCCTTCATTGTAGCGATTCTCCTCTCAACACGTATAAAGAAAAGGACAAAGGAAATCAAAAATCACAAAGTGTTCCCAACATGTAGCCTAGGAGTCTCTATGCGATGGGCAAGGGGGAGTTCTTACTTGCAAGCATATCATTGGTTCATTCATCCAACAAAAAGGCCTTGAAATAATTTGCAACTCAAAGGTTATTCTTTTGGGGGGTGAATTAGCAGTGACATTATGATTAGAAATCTTAGAGTGATCAAATGTGACACATTTGAAATGAACTTAACAAAATCTTATAATTAACCTATTTTCAACATGGATGAATGTGAGATACGTTTATATGCAACAATTTTCTCCGGTCCTACATTTCAAAAGAAAAATACGTTTTGTGTACTTTTAAATTTTTATAATGAACTTTGGACAAGTGGTTTTGTGGGCCAAGGCAAAGAATTTTGACCTTCACATTCTTGGGGTACTTTGTTCAATGATGGCAGTCCCCCTTTTACATAGATATGCAAGGGCTCTAGTCCAATCTCGACCTCCAATTTGAAGCAAGCCAAAACCGTGCCGTTGGAAGTTGGGATTGGCCATGAGCCCTTCCACCATCATAACAAAGCTCCCGTGATTAGGTGCATGGAGCTCCTCCATATAGGGTCCAATGACTTGGGAGGGTTACATGTGTAGATGTCAAGAATCTCCTTAGGAGTCTTGCCTATGTAAAATTGGTTAGTATTATGGGGGGAGTGTTATCATATGAGTGGTGAGTAGCGAGAGTTGAGCGGTGAGCGGTGAGCGGTAACACATGAGCAGTGTAGTAGGAAGAAATATTTGGAAATACAACCACTGGTATCCTATATCCATGGTAATTTAGCATATATTGAAAAATAATGAAAAAAATTAAGAAACTTTCACAAAGTATAATGACCTAACCTTCTTCACAAAATTGAATATGTTCACCATTAGCGGGTTCTCATCTGTACCATTATTCATTATTGATGGTATTGACACTTTTCACAACAAGACCAAACAAAGTGTCTCAAAATGCAAAGCATCACTCATAATGGTTTTTGGCAATTGCTACCAACACAAAGTACGCGAAATGGAGGAAGACATGGATCCATTTTGCAAAAATTGACTTGGAATGGGTGTAGTCGGATTACATATGGGTACAATAACAACTACTTGAGAGGCACCTTTTTTGATCTTTGCACCATGTTTTCTTTTACCTTTCCCATGTGGTTGCACCTCTTTCTTTGCCAACTCATCCTCATCATCTATCGTATCAACATCATTCACATGTAAATCTATTGTACTTGACTCCCTCTTAGTCTCTTCTCTCCTCCGTTGTATGATATGTAAGGGGACACTCTAGAAAGCAAGGACATTATTTCAATGTTGAAAAATTCAAATTTTCCAATTGAGTTGCAGAAAAGGCAAAGGTTGCTAGACCTGTCAACCCCATGAAAAGCACTAAAGGATTTGATGTTGGAAGCCAATACTCATGAATAAAGTACTTATCAAACCAAAAAAAAACATTTAAACTAAGGTAGGTCAAGCTCGTGATAAATGTGAGTATGTGATTGAAGACAATAGGAAAAGACAAAAGAAAAGGTTACACATAAACAATCCATTTTACAACAATGCCCCCACCATACACTTTACCAAGAGATTGGATCTTGTGAATGCACTATGCCCATTGAAAAAGGTTGGAACACCTTTGTCCACGATAAACTACACCATTTCAAGATGGGGACATTCCAATTGATATTCTTCTGCATGTTCTTCCCCATATTCTCAAATTCTTTCACAAAGCCATCCTCTAATTAGACCACAACCAATTAAACACAAATATCACAATAACAAAATAAACTACATAAAAAATATATATATATTGAAAAAAGGCAAGGGACTACCTACACCCCAATAGACGCTTTGATTAAACATTTATCAAGCACTTTCTATTGACACCCTCCAATTGAAACTACAGTGACTCTAGAGTCATGTCACTTAAGTTCCACTAGTGCAACCATTTCACCTTGAATACAAACTCAACCGGTGTGGTAGCTATTATTTTCAATATTTCAAACATCGTATCAAGATTTGAGTGAACTCCAAGGTGTTGATTAATCTGCATGAAGTGATATGTCAATAATTAAGTGATTGATATAAACCAAAGATAATGACCAACACAAATCTAAATTTACCTCATTTAAAAAGTCAAAACCATTCGTTGGATTAGCCATGACCTACAAATTTTTTGAACTTCTTTCCACAAATTGATGTTAGTGTTTTTTTAGTCGCATTTTGTATGGCATTTAATGCTCCCTTTGCCATCTGTGATTGAAGAGTGGTTTTCTCATTCTATTTATGAACCGCTTCTTTAGTCACAAAAGCTATCTCACGCTACACAAAAAATGGCATAAATCTTTAATTATTAGTAGTTTATAAAATATATACAATAATAAAAACTTGAAACAACACTCACCTTGTAAAAAAATTGTGTGAAGGCCTCCAATGTACAAAGTCCCCTTCCCACCCTTTGGGAGTCCTATCATGTGAGTGGCAATTTGTCTTGATCTATTGTGAGGAATCGGTGATGTTGACTATGCCATCATTTGAACAACCATCTCCGCATATATGAGTAAAACCTTTGGATTGTGTGGAGAACTCAAGCTTTTCTTTTTTCTACAAAATAAAATCACAAAGCTCAATGTCCAACAACACGTTTCAAAGTTTCGGAGGTTAAATTAACAAAATGCAAGGACAAACTATTAACTTACGTATGCAAACGGGTTTTCCTTGCAACCTTCTTGACATGTTGTCCGTTGGATTCGATGGAGGCGTCATGGGAAATAGATCCACCATAAGAAAAAGTTGGTTCTACATCACGCAATTGGGATGGGATGGCATCTAACAATGCATAGTCCTCATCGTACATGACTAAATGGCAAGCACTATGTCTGCAAGCATGAATAGATCCACGTGCCATTGAAATGTCTGGAAGTCAAACAAATTGCACAAACCACAAACAAAGCCATAGAATTTATTCCATGACATGATGAATACAAAAACTGAAAAAATCCAACTTGTAGAAGCATAAGCATCTAGAACAACAAATCCATGAGTTGTCAGGGCTTCAATGAGGATTTCCATGGCTTTAGAATCCTTCTCTCTTCCACCTCTCCATGGAACTTTCTCGTCTGTGAATTGCAATGTCAGATAGAAGCACAAGTCCTAAGCCCCAACGTCAAACTCTGACATTGGCCCTTCATTTTGGAAAACAAACCTCGATTTGGGAATGAAGTAGAGGAACAACATGAAAGCAACAAGTTTGAAAGGCAATATCTAGCGTCTAGTGTTGGATAGCAAATTCATAATCCAAGTTGACAAGTACTGAAAAGGAGAAGTGATAGAAGGAAAACAAGACAAAATCTAACATATAATGTCAAAGATGTATCGTGTGGAGAATGCAATGGCAACTTGATAAAACCCCAACAATGTTTCTGCAACAAAAAATCATAAGAGGCTACGAAGGTCCTTACATCGTCCCTAACACCTTTCTTCTCATGGACATACAAAAGCAGAGGGCCACCATTAGTGAAATATACAAAGGCAATTTCAAACAAGGCCTCAATGTTCTTGCTTTTTTGGTCATTCCAAAAGGGGGTTGCATTGGGAGAAGAAAAACAAGGCATAAGCATGCCTTTTGGCAAATCATCAATTATAAGATCAAAACCACCAAAGTTGCAAGACTCCGAAGAAACCCTTCTCCGAAAAGACTTCGATGTGATCCTTTGGTAGTGCCTCACAAATGCTCTCATGTCATAATTTTCAAAAAAGAAAACCTTAGGTGGATTTTTGATTTTATAAATCTTAAATGGTTACTTTTTCCAACTATCCCACTTCTCCTAGGATATGAAACACGTGATTAGTACGAGACGGTTAGCAAATCCCAAATCGTGCATGTAGCCATTTGCCTCATAAATTTTGGAGCTCATATGAACATGTTATTCATTGTCAAAGTGAAGATTCATGTGCTCATGAAGTTGTCATACAAATCCCCCAATCATGTTGACTGTTGAACCTCGAATGATTATCATATCTTGAGCACACAGTTCAATATCTTTTAAACACTTGTCTCTTTGATGTTTGTTCTTAGATCCACACTTGACCACACACCACTCAAATCTAGGTGTCCAAATTACTGTTGTATTAGGATTACACAAGAGTTCCTTACCCCTAAAGTTTAGAAAACATACAACATGTAGCGAGGTTTGTCACAAGTTACAACACCCTATCAAATAGTTGGGACGCGTGCTAGCAGACTCAATTCAAATCCTAAGAAGCCTAATATTAAAAAAAACCAATAATAAATGTTAAGTAAACATTATCGGTTGGCCCGAGTCCCTAATATCACCTATTATTATTATTATTATTATTATTATTATTATTATTTGGAGTGAAACACCTTGCTATATCTTTGAACACTCCTCCCTAGACAAGTGTTGCTCTTTTTGAAGAGAGAGAAAAAAAAAAACACACTTGTGGTTTGATCGACTTGGTCTTAAATGAGACAGCTAATGTTGAACAAGTAAACTATGTACTACTTTGTGTAGCCCCTCATATTGAGATTCTAATTTGCCTTGGTGGCATGAGGTTTAATGTTTGAGCTAGTCCAAGCATGGTGTAACTCTTGGTCAAAGAGAGGGAATTATTGCATACAAGCTTACCTCTCATCCATCCATCATAACTACTTGGACCCCTATAGGTTTGTGGTTGATTCATCTCAACTGGCTTTGAACTAAATTGGACGCATTGAAGACCCTAAAAGTTAATTCCGGTCTCTAACGAATATGAAATAGTAATATCTGGGTTACAAATTATTTCATGGTTTTTATGTTGGTGGATGAGAGGTATGCTCATATGCAATGTTTCTTTTCTCTCCTTCTTGGTCTAGGGGAAAGAATAGGCAAGATTTAACTTTACTTTGAAGAAAATATTGGTCTTTAACTCAACGAGAGGCTTGTACTTAGCCATCGAGAATGGATTGCAAAGGCAAGCTTGCTTGCCCATGGTCATTGGTTGTTGTAAGTATCAACTATCTTTAGGACTTTTGCCTAAAGAAAATGTGTCCCGAAGATGACTTTCACATTCAATATAGGAGACATTCATCACCCACTCAATGAACTTTGAGCACATCTAGAATTTGGACTCCAAATTTGAAAGCCCAAATATTCATATGCATGTATTATAATGTTATTATTTGTAATATTTGTAGTATTATGAAATTCAACTTTATCATCTGTCTTGCTCGGGGGGGGGGTAGTCATTGGTTGGAGTAGCAATATACGTGCGAACAAATGATAGGGTATTTTAAAAACATGGGGGCTAAAAATTATAAATGGACTTAAGAGTAATATAGGGTATCAAAAATGGCACTAGACATCTTTAAAGTACTATAGGGTATGGAATAATAGGTAATTTGGAATTATAAGTAATACAAGCCATTTCTCTATTAACCCAAAGTAGAAATTTACATAATGATAGCATGTGAAAAAAAGAAGAGAATTGAAAGTAATACCCCCCTATAAAATAATGGTTGTTCGCACCTATATCCTTAACTTTTTAAGACACTGCCCCCCCCTGAGCTGTATTGCCATCCAATTTTTTTTAAACATTACATACACTATGGTAAAAATGGAGTGAATAACATCATTTAAAGTGACTGATGGTGATTCTTGAAGGTAGATGTGATTGATCTTTGAATGATCATTGCGCCCAAATGGCTAAGATGGTATGACACAAGTTTGGTGTATTTAGAAAGAGCATCTACAAGATAGATTGTTGTTTTTGGAAACTTGCAAGATATGAGGAATATATCATCATTTAAGGTGTTTCATGGACCTTGAATGTTATATAGTGTGGGTTGGTAAACCATGTGCACCCACAATATTCTCTGAATGATTTTAGTGTAGATATGTCATAAATATTGGCCCACTATCAATCCTTATCAATGTAGTTGACCCCAACCTCAAAACTTCAACTTGACAAATTTTGGATCATCTCTTCCAAATTTGTGCACATTGAAAGAAAATATTCGTTTGCTTCGTTATGAAGTTGGTTTTGATTAGTAAGTGGACTAAGGCAAGTACTTTTGATGAGGGTGAGCTCAAATGCCATGGACATCAAGGGTAATTTGATTAATTTCATGCTCATTGTTAAACACTCCATACAATAAGAGGTTGACTCATTCAATCAAAATGAGGAAGGCAAATTTTATTTCCATTTCATAAAAAAACATATGGTGGATGGAGGGGGTCCCTCATATGGTGGTGATGTTGGGTTTGGAGCAGGTTTGACAAGGATTTAAGTACATGGTAAGGCCTTGAGGATAGGGCTTTACAAAACTTGAAGGCTTTGGGAATATTAGGGATTGGGCCCTTACTTTCATAAAGCCCTTCCCTTAGGACATTGCATTGCAAAAACCAATAATTATGCTATTGAAAGCCCTATCATTAACATAAAAAATTATTGTTGAATGTTTTCATCCCTACATGTCAAAGCAATATCTTCCCAAATCGTAAGAAACAATTTAGTCCAATTCAAAAGCTTATCAAAGAAAAACAACACCTCTTATGCTGATCTAATCATATAGTTGGAAAATATGTAGAGTTAGGATTGTTCACAAAACATTTCAGTCGTTTATGTGTCCAAAATCAAAAAAATTATGATGTATATGTGTATGAGCTAGTATTGTCAGGCAATGGTGACTACCCAAACAAAAACATCCGATTATGCCTTTAGGAGAAGTGGAGTAGGTTTAGAGGCACCTTGGGTCAATGTTGTTGTTGTGGTGGTGGTGGTGATGGTGGTGGTGTTGATATTGGGGGAGGGGGCCCTGGGTATTATAGAACAATGGTCTTGTTTAGATTTCAAAATCTTATTGCAAACAATTGAGGAATGCAAACCTCTGAACAACTTAAACGATCATATACATCAATGCTAAACACACTAAACAGAGTGCTACATAATTGCGCTGAATCCGACAACTTTGATGCAATTTTCTTGATTTTCTTATGCTCAATTTAAGGGTTCAAAAGGCATAAAAGCAAGACACAAGTGCCAGAATCAACGAACAGAGAGAACCGACTGCTAGTTACAGATGAACCGGTTGAGTTTGAAGAAATAACTGGTTGAAGTTCAAGACTTCAGGAGAATTACCCATCACTTTAGAAGAATCTATGGAATATACCCACATTAATAAAGAAACACCTAAAGAAGATCACAAACATGTAACCGGTTGGACTTGGAAACACTCGGATCTCGACCGATTATGCCCAAAAATCTCCCCACACACTGGCTAGAATTTCGATCCATGGCACTTAAAACTTCCCCTAAACCATGCACAGAAATTGTGGTCCAAATGTCTCCAGGCATGTCATGTGTTTATCCATATTGAGACATCACTATGGGTGAATATAATACACTGGCAAAGTAATCAAATCTCCGAAAGTGTCATGAGGAATAGCTTAACACAAGTCAAGGGCACAGGCGCCAATATTCATTATCCAATATCCAATATTCTTTAATTTTGGATTGCTGTTTTGGTATGATGCATTGGTTACATATATGTAAGGGCCACTTCACACACGAGACTGAGAGCCCGTGACCAGTACACTTCAAGCACTCTCATTGGTGGAAAAGGCGGAGCCGGTCCAAGTTCGCTACTTCACACTACGCTTGAGGGACCGGCGGAGTATGTGAATGCAAGATGGATGTAAAGTCTATGTGAATTTTTACATGGCATTGAATGGATCATGTTCATAGTCACTTGGGCTATTTTCCAAAACCACCTCTTAGAGGTCGGCCTAATACAAAACCGGGAGACCATGGCACTTCGGATGCTCACAACCGTCGGTGTATTTTATTTTATCATGTGTGAGAACCCGCATGAATAGAAATTCATTGAAATAGCATTTGGTTGAGGCCCCGGTCACATATGTCTTTACACTACACTTGAGGGACCAACAGAGTATGTGAATGCAAATGAATGCAGAGTCGACACGGACTCTTACATGGCATCAAATGCATCATGTTTCGTGGTCACTTGGACTATTTTTCAAAACCACCTCTTGGAGGTACGCCTAACACAAAACCAGGAGACCATGGCACTTCAAACGCTCACAACCATTAGTTCATTCTATATTATCATGCATAAGGACCCGCATGAATAGAAATTCATTGAAATAGCATTTGGTAGAGGGCCCGGTCACATATGGCTTCACAATACACTTGAGGATCCGTGACCACACCACATGATTTCAGAGGTGTGTTGGGCCGGCCTTTGGACACTTTCTTTTGGGCTCTCACAATTTCATGGTCACGGCTCTTGGCTCATGTGTGAAGTGGCCCTAAGTAGCACATCCGTTTAACCTTCACATTGTCTGGTGATCACTTGCAACTCGTAGGAATTGATAGACTTTATGAACACAAGATTTCCATTCAAATCACTCCAAGAATCCTCGTCTTCAGAGTGACAATCGCATGATGCATGAAACCACACACGATCATCTTGCAAATTATCGATACAGAACCGCGAAGAACGTTTTCGCCCGAGTCTTTGCAAGTAGGCAAAATTGCATTGACATGAGAAATATATATGCACAGCCAAATGGACGGGAATTGAAATTCTCTCCACCTGTTTTGTATCCTGATAAGGGTTTTCAGTTAGGTAAGTCAAGGTTACACATCACGCTCCTGTGGGATGAGTCCACTGCCAACGCCCTAATTTGTACTCCCTCTGTTTCACAATAAAAGTTACGTTTTAGAAAATCCGTGGGCTTAAGGTCATTTTCCACACTTTTAGCATGAACCTGCGTGCGTTGCATGGCTCTCACGAAGCGCTTTCCGGCGAGCTAGGGGTGTTCATAGTAACGCACGTTCATCGCCATAGACGGTTGACACCAATTGATCTCACACATAAAACCGCGTTGATGTGCGTGGACGCTGTCGAGTCCAAATATCAATTGTTAAACAAGTGTAAATTGTTGTTTGACTTGGTAGTTCATCAGCAACAACATTTACATTGTTGTCTCCGGCAACATTCCAGTTCGTTTGGCAAAGTTTGAGAGAAATTTTGCCAAATGTAACTTTTATTTCGTGACGCAGTTTATCTCCAAACGTAATTTTTATTTTGAAACGGAGGGAGTAAGATAGAACAATTAGGCAAGCAGAAACTTGAGCTGGATGGATTCTTGTCGTTCAGATTCAGTGCAAAGGAAGCACGATGTTTGCCACCGTCTGTGTTTACTACCAATCCTCCTCACAAACCGTTTTACGCACGGGGAGGTCACTCCATTGTCAAGTTGAAAACCACGTGCGAACAAAGTTTGCTACCCCTATATTATTGCCATAGATAATTTTAAAAATTATGATATTGTTCTATATATACATATCCATTGATAAGATCTTTTGTATTTTTTTTTGAAATTTTTAGTCATCTCCATTTTTTCTAGTAATTTCTTTAGTTCAATTCTGCATCATTCTAGTTAGAAACGGTATGTTTTCTAGAAAAAACAAATTATCAATTTTGGTTATCAATTTTTACTATGTAATAGATACCATGTATATGTACTCATAAATTTTTTTTGATAAAAGTTTGACCCATTTTGTTGATGCAACTTAGAAAAAGTAGATTTTTTTTGTTCGCACGTGGTTTTCAACTTGACAATGGAGTGACCTCCCCGTGGTTTTACGACTCATTCATATACCATCATTCAAACACTAATTTCACATTGATTCCATCACAAAACACTACGAAAGTGAATTCATGCGTACCCAAGAAATGGTTTCCGATTTCATTTTGGTTTCTAATTTTGATAGTTGCAAAAGACCTGAAAAGTTGAATTCGGAGTCGAATTGCCGTTGAACAAATCATTAGCTCGAGGACCTGCTTACACTGCTATGGTGACCGTGCACCATGACCACCGTTTTCTTAAATCTCTCGTTGGTTCTGAATTGGGTGGCGGCCCCGTTTCGTTTTACACAAGGTCACCAAAAATCAGGCGACCATGTTAGAAAATGGATGAGAAAGTGACACGGAACTGCCACGGAATCTTAGATGTCTTAAAATGGATAATATCTCGCGGTCACCTGGGCTATATGGCTCAAGAACCCAAATTTGTTATCTCAATAGGAAAGTAAGGTGACTTTGGCATAAATCTCTTAATCATCCAAAGTAACATGTAATCTAAATAATCTTATTTTACTTTTTTTTTATAACAACCTTCACCAAAAACACTACGTCTCAGTCTAAAGTCCACTTTACACTATATCCTACGACCGAGACCTTTGAGAAATGATTTAGGATTTTCTTGTGGTCGTGGACTTCAGATCGCCGACCATGACCATGAGAAACCCTAAATCATTCATTCCTCACGGCGTTTGGGCCACATGCACAAAAACGACCCGAAACGCTAAATCGACACTGAAAAGAGATTCGGTAACAACATCATTCATCATAATAATGTTATGATGTAACAACGGCCACAGTTGCTTCATTTTCGAGTTGGTCAAAATCCACTGGAAAAAGATTGAAGTATGAGTGCGTGTGTGTGTGTCAACGCTGGTCACTTGCACTTTGAAATGATGCCGCATTTTGGGGGGCATTTAATGCCATCCGTACGTGAGGCCAGTGACATTGAAACTTTATCCAGGGAGGGATAAAATTTTAAAGACCCAGAACAAAATAAAGGAACTCGAACATGCAGTAGCAGTGTCAGAGGTGGTGCACTCACAAGGTTTGACGGATGGGCCTTTGACAACATGATAACGGCCACTTCACACACGAGACTGAAGGCCCGTGACCATCGCAATCTAAGAGCTCTCGTTGGTCGAAAGGGCGGAGACCGTCCAAGTTCACTTCACACACGAACGTGAAGGCCTAAAGGTCCAAAGAAGACTTCATGGATGGAAAGTCTGCATGGAGTCTTACATGGCGGACTATGGATAAGGTTTCATGATCTTCTGGAATAGTCGTTAGGTCCACCTCTAAGAGATGGGCTTAGAGGTGGACTTGACGCAAATTCCGGGAGACCATGACTTTTTTGATATATTTTTCCAACATGATGGATTGCAGGATAAATTGTAGGGCAAATTCTAGGACAGACAAACACTGCCTAGTAGTTGTCTCAAATTGATAGAGTTTGGGACATATTACGGTAAACCAAATCCTACCCTCGTTTTCCGCCAACAATATATGCAATGGTCTTGCAACATGGTCCATTCTCACTTCACACTATGCTTGAGGGCCCACGACTACATAAAATGGCTTTCCCAACACCCATGGTACAACCTTTGGATGAGAGTCAAGGGTCCTCACCATTATAAGGTCACGGCTCTTGGCTCGTGTGTGAAGTGGCCCTAAGTTAACCGTGAATGCGACGACGACCACCACAGTTCAAACTTGCATGTTTGACAACAAGACAAAAATCTACTCACTCATGTGTCGGTCCCTTACTCCACATACCAGTGCTCGGGCAACAAGATGCTTGGAGATACCGGCCAAAGCTTTGCCAATATCAGTGAAGTTTATTTTTCTTCATCATAATGACCGTTACATCATAACATTATTCAGGTCCATAACAATGCTTTGCGGGACTGACAATATTCCAAATAGTATTCTTGGATATTCCCCACATTCAGACCGAATGTGGGGAATTTCCAGGAATACTACGTGGAATACTATCAGTCCCACAAAAGACTTTTATGAGTCTAAATAATGTTATGATAGAAGTTTGCCATAAGATATTGTAGAGAACTCTCTAGTTTAACGATTGAAAGTGTTCGAAACACAATTTCCACGTGAGACTTTGCAGATCCCAACTAATACGGTAATGACACTTGGCAAATAGATTTTTTTCAAAAAACACTTATTCTATGTTAAACCAGATAGGCTACTACTACTACCATGCTACTGCCCTTCAAAATGCATGAATAGATTATAAAGCGGTGTATTAACTTTGCGTGAATGCACATTTTGTGTGCATCATCGTGCCTGAAATTGAGTCACAAATTTTGCTTGAGTTATTGCTGCATGTAAGTTAAGCTTCGAATTTTTTTAACAACAATTGTGAAGGCTCCTGCCAGTTGGCAACATTACCAATAGAGGGGTGTGAAGTTTTATAATCTAAGGTAGGCAACCCTTATTCGGTTATTTTTCTTATTAAAGTACTTATATTTGAGTGGTATGTGGTTTGGTATGGTTTCAAGAACGGATACCAGAAAGACACATGTTCAAAAGAGATTGGTTGCTTGCTTAGAACATGGTAAATGTTTTAGACTCATTAGGTCAGCAATATTGGGGGATTTATAGTAGAGGTGCTTATTCCCGATCATGATCCCATCGCCAATTTATAGGGTATTGGAATTTTGATAAGGCTGGGATTGAA
This sequence comes from Polytrichum commune, assembly GCA_950295325.1. Classification (NCBI taxonomy): domain Eukaryota; kingdom Viridiplantae; phylum Streptophyta; class Polytrichopsida; order Polytrichales; family Polytrichaceae; genus Polytrichum; species Polytrichum commune. The sequence goes on from OX485809.1 coordinate 747,039, forward strand.
TCTCGATCAAGTTGGAAGCAATAGTGCCATGACACATGTCATGGTTTTGAGTGCTAGAGTGAGGAGGAATAAGCAATTGAAATGGGCGGTTATGGCAGACGCTAGACATTGGTAATATATTTGGGTCAACTTTTGGCTTCAAAAATTCACAATAATTTCAATTTAAGGAATAAAATTACCAAAAAATTGCAGTCCTCCTAATTTCTATCTTCCTACATGGGAAGAGTTTGCACTGCCTTATACTTTTCAATATCTAGTGCAAAATCTCTTAACTGATCGGTTATGGGTGCCTCTATTCTGTATGACCATTTAAATGAGATTCTTCACTTTGATAATGAATAAGATATTCATATGAGCTCCAAAAACTATGAGAAAAGTAGCTGCAACCTCAATTTAGAGTTGCCAACCAACTTGCATTAATCATGCTAGTTGAAAAATGTAACCATTTAAGACCCGTCTACCTTATCTCCCAATATCTAAGGTAATGGTAAACTTAGTTGCACTACTTTCATCAATGGTACCACATACCTTTATCCCAGATAGTGGACAAAGGTGATGAACTTCAAGTCCCGCATCTCAAAATGCAAGTGGCAAGTGTTTAATGTCCGCATGATGCCATTACATTCTACTCTTTGTGGTTCAATAGCTCCATTAAGGGCCGGTTCACATGGGGTCCTAAGTCCCACTCATATTCGCAAATCCCAACATGGAGCAAAAGTCCCAACTTTTGAGCCTCAAGAAACCATTAAAATATGGTTAGTTCTCATTAGAATCGGGTCTTGATTATTTTATGAAAAAGTGTTTGTGGGACTTGTGCTAAGAATTGGGTCTAGCTTTTTGCTCAATCTGTTTCTCAACACAAGTTCCAAGCCCCACCTCCATGTAGGCATCCATGTCATACTTGGGACTTGGGACTTAGGACTTGCAATGCCATATGAAGTAGTACATCCCGATTTCCATTTTCTCAATGGCTGAGATTGCATGGATTGACCTCAAGTGCCTTGGGGACTTAGGATCCCGTGTGAACCAGCCCCCGTGTAAAGTAATAATCGAGCTTAAGATTCATAAGGCAAGTTGATTCAATTTGCATTTCATTCTTTTAGGTCTTTGAGACTGCCCGGATTGACCTCAAGTGAATTGGGACTTAGGACTCAGGGACTATGTGAACCGGCCCTAAATGTTGATCGTAACCCTTAAATGCTCATGCAACCCGAATTATGTCACCACCTATTAATTTAATGGTGTTCAAGACCCACTAGGTGGCAATCTACGTGGATGGAAGGTATCTACTAGTGTAGGGTAGTGCCCACCACCATGTGGACCAAAATAACATATAAAAACCTCATACTCCAAGCATGTAGGACTTTTTGTTAGTTTTCCATTGCTTGTTTTGGGAGGAAGTTTCATGTGTTGCCCAAACGTGGGAGCCAATGTAGGAGCCAAATTTAGGAGCCAATAATTCTTCACATCCGATGTGCAATTTGGGTGGGGTTCTTTTTCCTAGGACACAATGACATTTGTGCACAACTTGAGCAGATGGATTTGGAAGAAGGAAAAAAACTAGTGCACACGTTACTTGCTCCATGTAAAGGGATAAATCTTCCAAAATGACCTCATGTGGCTCTCCAACTTTGATGGTGATGGACTTCATCTAAATTTGCGTATAAAAACCAAGTTTTGGGGAATAACTCACTTGTCATCCACATAGCATATTATGGCAAAGTTGTTAACTTTCTAAAAAAATTGGTATGACCGAAAATGGTCATGAAACGAAAAATTTTAGAGTTTTCTCTAGCTACCTCCCAAATGAAGACCATGTTCATATGTCAACCTGACCTATAAAATATGGTTTGACTGACTTCAAGGTGTAACATCCAAAAAAAAAAACAATGATAGTCTTGTTCACATCCATATGGTTGGATTTGGGGAAAGGAGAGTCTATTTGATTACATAACAAAATCAATTAACATTGATGCTGGAAATGCCCGAAAATGGAATGTGAAGGCTCGAGCGTTTAGGGGTTAAGGATACAAATTTGTGATGCTTGTGTACAAACGGATTCTAGCATTTAGTGCTGAGGCACTAGCAATGCTGATAGCAAGCAACTTTGAAGATGTCATGGTGAAAAATCACGTTAGTAAGCAATGCTAGAACCAACACTTGAAGAGTCAGAGCCTACATAAGCATAGTTTATACCAAAAAAATTGGGCATAAGAGACAGGTAAGTAGAACATGAACAAGGGAGGAAAAAAGGAAAAGAAAAGATTAAAATGTGGATGAAACTCTTATTTGCACATATTTTCAAAACTCTACATCCATAGCTTTCTAATCGTGCTCCTAGACCCAGTAGAAGGGTGGGCGCCATGTGCCCTCAAAATGAGCTTCATAGTGGTGCACTATGTGTGTCAATTCTCCAAAATTTGTAACCAAAAATCTTTAGTTAATAACTAAATTGATTTATTTATGTATTTTCTCACCATGAGTTGTAATGGACTAGTTACAACAATTAGTTGGAATGGACAAATTTTCTCCTTGTGATACATCAAAAAAACTGTAAGTGTTTAACATAGATTGGACTATGTCCTGACTATGTGCTCAAAATTTGTTAACCATTCTAGGCTCAATAGTCAATATGATTAAAGGGACCTAAATGACCACTTAATGTTCACAATTGACAAAGAACAAGATATTCATGTGAGCACCACGAATTATGAGAAAAATTGGATATTGCCATGACTTGGATTTTTTGTTAATCATCTCACATAAATCGTGTGTTTCATGTCCTATGAGAAGTGGATGCATAGCTAAGAAGTGTTCATTCGAAGCTTGCTTACCTTGGTATGAGAACTAGTTGAAACTCCATCCACCAACTAAAGTTCCAAAACATACTCTCCATAAAAGAATGCAACCCAAACAAAGACATCATCATGAACAAGCTAACTATACATATTCAAAGCCTAGAAACCCAAACCTTGACCAAATTGGGGCCTACAGTACTAGCAATGCCATCAACAAGACTATGATGGCTTTTAGAATTATTCACCCAAATCAAAACTCACCACATGATCAAATTCCTACAACCTCCACCACAAGACTTCATATAGAAGTACCCTTACCTGAAGCTTGGTAAAACTTGATCAGTGTAAGAGAAAACGGTCTCCCATTCACATAGTTGCAAGCAACACCGACATGAATATTTTATTTATTTATGAGAACTACACCTCTTCATACCTATTATTGTGGCCCACTATAATTTTGACATACCATGACAATTTTGGTCAATACAAATTTGCTTAACCCACACCACTTTTGAGCCCATGGTGTCATATATTCAACCCTAGGAATATGGAAGTCAATGTTTTCTTAAATAAAATAAAATAAAAAATGTATTAATATGGGCTAACATATAATATTAAAACAATATTTTGTAAAGAAATTAAATCAATATTTATTAATTTGTAAGCCACCCTAATTTTCAACCCACACATAAGCCAACCTACTGTAAGTTAGATCTATCTTAAATGGTTACTTTTTTCAATTAGCCCACTTCTTCAAGGATAAGAAACACACAATAAATACAGCATGGTTAGCGTATCCAAATCCAAGTGGTAAACCACTTTCCTCATAATTTTTGCAGCTCATATGAATACCTCATAAAATATGAAAGTGAGATTCTCATGCTCATTAAGTGGTCATATAGGTGTCCTTAACTATGTTGACTATTGAGCTTAGAATGGTTATCACATTTTGAGCACGCCGTACTCCAATCTCTCTTACACGTGTCTTCTTGGAACCGCACCAAACCGCATACCACTCAAATATAGGTGTCAGATTAAGATAAGTAACCAAATAAGGGTTTCCCATCATCAAGATTGAAGGATACCAAAAAGACACATGTTCGAAAGAGATTGGATTGCGTGTTCAAAATACGATAACCATTCTAGATTCAACAGTCAGCATTATTGAGGGGAAGCTTGTATGACCATTTATCAAGCATCAAACCTTTTATAGATACCATATGTAGAAGCTTAATCAATAAGAAGTGACCTCTAACTCTCGTGCTCTCAAGCTTGTGGATTTTCACCCATCATCACTCTCTCATCTTCTCATTATTTTGTAACACGCTGAACGGGGAGAATTGACCGCTAGTTAGAGATGAACCAGTTGAGTTCGAGAAATAACCGGTTGAAGTTTAAGACTTTAGGAAAATTACCAATCATTTTAGAGGAATAAATGGAGTATACCTCAAATTAATAGAGAAAATCCGGAAGATGTCATCAACATGTTACCGGTTGACTTGGAAACACTGGGATCTTGACCGATAATGCCCGAAAATCTCCTCGGACACTGAAGGTGTTACATATAGATTGCAGAGATTCCGGTACTTACTGTTGGCGGAGGAGATGTCGGAATCTGGATGTTGCAGCTGACTCAAGCACGTCTCCGACATTGTGGGGCCTCCACAGTGTCAAGACTTTAGAGCTTGGACAATGAACGGGGAGAACCGACAACTAGATGAACCGGTGGAGTTTGAGAAATATGCGGTTGAAGTTGAAGAATTCAGGAAAAGCACCGATCGTTTTACAGGAATTTAGGGAATATACCTCAAATTAGTAAAAGAAACCGAAAGATGTAAACATGTGAACGGTTGGAAACGCTAGGATCTCGACCGATTATGCCAAAAAATCTCCCCGGAATTGAGCTTGGGGGAGGCAGCTACCCGCTTCCCCAGGCCCATGGATGCATATGAATCCATCTCCTCCGCCAACTCTTGAGCCTGCTTCTCATATTCCGCACTAGTTCATCATCTTACTCGCTGCCATAAATCACATTCTACCTTCTTACAGGTAGCCTTACAATATATTATAAGTGATCACTTCTCATTGGCGACTCCCCGGCTTCTTCTTCATCTTGCAGCTCCAGCAGTGGCGTGACAGTGATTAATGACGTTTCTTTGTGGTTGATTGGTAGTGCTCTCAAGTACGAGGTACCATCAGCGGTCTGATTCGGCTTGGTGCAGGATCAGAACAAATTAATCTTCTCTCGATCAACTCCACTCAGGAGCTGAATCAGTTTCGACTTCATCGTTTCCTGTGGCGCAGGTTCAATTCGTCTTCAATTGATTTCAAAGTCAGCTAGTGTTATCCTTGGTGATCATTGACATCTGATTGACATGCTGCTTTGAAGTAAAGGGAACTCAATGTCCAGTTTCCAGTTGCTAGTTGGTTCTGATGGCGAACACAGTCTGGAAATATTATCTCACTTAGCTACTCTCCGTTCACCCCTATATTTTGAATAATGTGTGGAGTTTGTTCTCGGAATAGGAAGATTGAACATAAAGTCAGTGGGAACTTGATCAGTTCCATGAGAAGGACATTCATAGCATTATTAAGTGGAGGGATCGTGTTCTCTTAATTCCTAGAGATAATCTGAGTTGACTGCACTTCGATTCTAGAATAAAAGTGCAATACACAAACTCTTGCTTCAGTGCCAACCCAAATCCAAAGCGGATGGGAGTAGTTTTTACTAGGATTAGAAAGAGGAGATGCTTCAATAGGTGAGTGGCGTTCTCGTATAAGAGAAAGCTTCGAAAGGAGGATTCTCTGCGATTTCATGAAGAGACTTTTCTAGTGTAAAAATCTTGAGGACCAGTGCATTCCAGTTAGTGGCATGCACACATCGGGGACCTGTGCATTTTGCCAAGCTGGAATGCACTAGTCATATGTACAGGGCAATCACGCGTTGGAATGGACGAAAGTTCCTAGAGCGAAAATCCTCCCTACATTTTTTTTATGTTGGGTCGGAGACGTCTTTGACGTTGATGTGGCTTGCATGTGTGTGCACCCGGCGTGCAGTGCATTCTTCTTCTACTGTGAACAACATCGAGAATCGTGAACTTGCAGTTCGTGGATCGCCACCAGCCATATCGTAAAAATGTTCCTATGCTTCGAGTGCGATGTAAAGCGTAAGGTGCTGAAGGCGAGGCCGGCGCCAGGCAAATGCAGTCGGTGTCGCGGCGGGGCGAGTCGAGCGGGGGTCCGTAGCATCTACCGCTTTTGCTACATCCCCATCTTCTGCATTTACCGCAAGGAGGTCATCTGCACCCAATGCAAGACCCATCTCCACAACTACTAGGCTACACAAATACATAAATTGTTGAGAGATTGGACATCTTAACCTCTTGGAGTATACTAGACATGAATGATGAGTTTTGTATTCAAGATTCAGACTTAACTCAGTGGGGAATGACCCATTGATTTTGGGAATGCGGTGTAATATTATGCAGCTAGTTGGGCATCATCATCCGCCACAAGAGCGACATGGCTTGATTTGTATTATATTCGTCAGATTTAGTGGTTATAAATGGAAGACTGTTATCAAATAGGTTAGTCAATGCAACATATAGATGCTTGGGAAATGGAGGCATTTGTTTGCACACATTTATGAGAGAGCAACTTTGTTCAAGGAGGTTTCTCCGTTGCACTGGTGCCATCACATTGTCAGAAGTTTTCACTTGAGCCTCGCTTTTTTCCTTTTTTTTTCCAATTCCCCATTTCCCTGATTATTCATTTGGTTATGGCCAAAGAGGGGTACTAGACCATTTATGGTATTTAGTGTTAGGTAAACTACTTGTGAAGGGCCTAAACTAGATGCCTAGAGGTCTCAAAGTGTCAAGTCCGCTAATTGCCAATACAATGTTATTCACCAACATGAGTAACTATTCTCAGTGAAATATAATACATTATGACATTTTGCGTAGCACATTGGGAGGCTTGAGATGATAGGTTTGTGTTTTAGTATGCAAGGGGAAGATATTAGTGAGCATACTATCAACAAGTGTCTTGTATTTACATTTTAGTTTGTGTGAGGAAGATATTCTTCAGCATACCAAGTGACATCCTATGTGAACTTTAGTCAACTTGTAGACCATTGTGTAACATGGGCATACACCTCATAACACTATTGAACATGCTCATGCCAAGATATTAGTAAGCGCACCGAAACACCAAATGTCATGAGGTGACACTAATGATGAAGTTGTTGATCATTTGTGGAACATAGCATATGCCTCAAATTAGGGTAAGTAATACTATTATGCATGTGACACTAAATACTATAAATGGTGTAGTGCCAATGAGAATTCAAGTTTTGATAAGGTACCAACACTGCACATGGCTAGTTCATTTTATAAAGCCTCAATCTTCCTCTTGTCAATTCCGCACCCCATTCTACACACCTTCAAGTGCTATTAAAAAAAAAAGGTGATACTATTTCAACACCGGTCCTAACCTACCACTCATTGGTGTCAAATCCCTTGAGGTCAGAGGGGCCCAGCCTCAAGGTGTCATACAGAGGGATTTAAGATTACACTAAGAATATTTATGCAAGAGTGCAAAAGAATTTTCTTGCTATGCAAATCTTGGAAACATTTAAGAGTGAAGGTCACATGGTGAGAATTGATAAAAAAATCTTGGATTGTTTGGCTTTCTTGTCCATGTTGGCCAAGCACCACAATATACTGACCACGGGAAGCCTTATTTCCCTCCACTGCTCTCCCTGAGACGCCTAAATCTTTTACTGCCAATGAACAATTTGTTGGACTCATCAAGAAGATCACCATACTGAGCAACCATGAAAAGAAAGTGAATCTCTTAATCATATTGACAACACACATTGGTTGTCAACCCCATCTTTACACAACGGCGTATCAGCTTACAACAAGGAGGCTTCTCCATGTACAAATCGATTTGATCCAGGAGATACAAACGATTTCAGTAATAAAAATAATTGTCAGCCATTCAACAGCTTTGAATTGCTGAGTACTCTAAAAGAATGTCCTAGTGAACCATGTCAATGTGCATGCTAAGATCCCGCTCACTATGAACAGCCATGCCACAAATAGGGCATGACACACTGAGAGTTTTATGACTAGTGTTCTGTGAAGGAATTGGAGAGGATTTATCAATATCCATTGCTGTAGGAACCTGGGTTGTGAAGTGCTCATCATCTAAATGCATGCTGAGCCGGTGCTCTCGATCTGCACCACGGAACTTCACTTGACATATAGGACACTCTACACTTATTTCATTTGCAGATGAACTAACTGAATCCTGAACCTTGCTTGCTGCCCTTTGATCTGTTGCAGAAACCCCTTCCCTCGCTGTTTCAGACCTCGTAGGCTCAAGTGCTCCATATGTAAGTCCCTGTACAAATTCTTTAGGAGATTCAGGTCTATACACAGTCTGGCCTCCTCCATGTGCTGCAGCTCTATGAATATCCATCTGTTTCAACATGATCGCCCGGTTGCATATGTCACATTCTGCAGTTCGGGCCCCACATTCACTTTCGTGCTGAGTAAGGCCTTTTAGTTTGTCACGAACATCAGCAGCAGCAGCACCTGCTTGTACCATATCTCCACAGAACTGGCAGCTGACCAACCGTTTCGGACAAGATAACGCTCGATGCTTAACCTGCAAAATTCCAAGTTCAACAAAGGTCAGGTGCATTCCAGGGTAACACGCAACCCCACTCGGTTGATTATCAACAACTCAATCAATTCCACTTTTGATTGATCAATACAGTTTCTTCTCAAATCCTTGTCAACTTCAGGGATCGCTCCCCACAACATGGCGTTGATATACACAACAATCTAAAATTGCAATCATGTATGAGATTGCTTGTTATCAATGCCGGCTCCTATCAGTGGCTAACGCCAGATTAACATAGTCCAACAACCTCAATATAGGCCAACAGAAGCCCCGACTTTGTAATTGACAAACCAACTTACCATATCTTCCATTTCAAGCTCCATGCCACACTCGCACTTAAGAGGTTCATGGAACACCTTCATATGCTTGGCCAGCTCTTCCCGTGTTGATCCCTGCCCACACTTGACACAGTGCGCATGCTTCTCCATATCTCCTTTTCGCAATACCACACCACAGCCTGGATGCTGGCATGCAAAATTATGGCGCCTACACACGAATAAAATGGTTCAAAAAGAGAAAGCTGAAGATAGATTCTAGCTCAAAAGCACACAATCCAAAGCATCACACCTACTTTAAAAGTAGAAATCAAGGTACATCACCCCTCTCATAATGCTCCAGTAATTTTAACAACATACAAACATTGAGACAACATTATGTATTCAAAGGAGACCTCACAAGAGAGCCTACAAGGAATCCAGAAGCAGCATGCTAAGGAAACTTAAGAGGATATACCTGCAGTAAGCTTCATGAAGCATGAGTGTCCGTGCCGGAATTAGCTGCCTGCAGTTGTCACAAAGACCAAACCCATCCTCTGACTGCACAGAACTTGAAGGCATACTGGATGAAGTCCCCAACTCTCCTCCAAGTGCACCAAGTCTCTGTCCCCCCTTGCCTTTACCATCAGTTGCCTTTGCTTCAACCGACAACTTGAAATTTGTCTGCCCATTAAACCCATAAACTCCAATGCTATATCCACCAGCACTAACATTCTTTGTCAATAACCCAGAAGTTGATGAGGCTGTCATACAGATAACTTTGGAACCCATGTCATGAGATGACCAGTGATGCTGATGTTGGGATGGGAAAAGAAGTGGATGTGCAGCTACATATAAGTCTGCATCTGCATTGCTGCCTCCTTTATTATCCACGTCCAAATGCACAATGAGGTCCAAGATTCCTGCATTAATTGCTTTCTCCACTTGAGTGTCAACATCAAAACGGAAGTAGGTATGCTGACCTTCTTCCACTGTCCCAGCTTCCACTTTCCCTATAGTAAGAGGATTCAACCTGCTCTGAGAATTTGACCCTATGTCAGCTGGTCCAACGACATCAACCTCCAGGTCTGTTTCCAGAACAGAGACAGCACTCTGAGGCCGAAGCTCCAGCACTCGCAACCCATATTCCAAACCCCCGTGGTGGACTCTGAGTAGATCTCCCTGAGATAATGAAGCATGTTGCCTAAGCTCTGTTTCTAAGACAGCCTTGTGGTTCAAAACATCAGCAAAATCATGTCCCTCAGGTTGCAACTTTGCATATGTCCCTTTTGGAAGCCTCACGTAACGTACTCTTGCCTGCAGTATTCCTCCCTCTTGGTCTGCAGGGTCTTTAAATCCAGCATTGCTCCAAACATGGAGGGGTAGCTCAACATGACCCTCTTCAGCAGTGAATTCCAGGACACCAGCATGTGTTGACCTCAATTCTGAATTTACTCCATCTTCACCCTGTGGAAATAAAACATTTTTAAGTAGCTACAGATGGATTTACGATTACTCCATTTAGTCCATTCAAATAGCCAATATCTAGGTTAAGACAGACTACACTCTACACACTGGTACTGAATAGTACTCTCTACCAGTCCATGAGTAACTTCATTGCAATGCTTTTAGTACTTTTGGGGTTAATAAACATGTCATACCTCTTGATTAGTTTGAATGGATGCTACATTCTCAATGTTTGTAGAGCTCTGTGGACGAACACAAGAGACTTCAAAAAACATGGGCCCTTTATCAAACGCACTCTGGGAAGAAAGTTGTTCAAATGAAGAAGATGGCAACCGAATCTTGTCACCTTTGCCCTGAATGAACACAGGCTGAAGGACTATGTTGAAACTGATTCCATCCCCAACCTCCAGATCATCCTGTTCTCTTTGTGATGCCTGGACATGACAATGCAATATTATTATGAAGGTAAAGTTAGAGGGGTTACATTGAACATGAACTTACATCCATCATTGCCTTGGATGACATGTACCTTAAGTCGCTTCCATTGTTGTTGTGAAATTAAGTGCTCCACTTGGTTGTATAGTGACTTATGTATGAGGATCGAACATTCACATTATGAACATTCTTCTCACTATCTTCGCTCTTTTCATTGTCTTCACAAGTGACAAATGCATGCAACAGCGAATAATAGAGAACTGCAGATGCATTTATGTAATGAAGATTTTTCATGAAAAGAGAGCAGTTTACATCAGCAAAGCTGTTTTACTTTCAACTAGCAAATTCACAAGTCAAACTCTTGTGATAATCAATTAAGGCTTCCTTTACACTAGAGCTCGTGTTGAGGCTTGAGTTAAGAGCTTGATGAAAGGAGCCTTCTCATTGGTGGGGAGCCTCCTATTGTTTGAGCTTGTTTACTCAAATCCACTCTTCACATGAGCTCTCAACTTGAGAAGTTGAACTTTTTACCAGGGTTACAGCGCTTAGATGGCACCTTGATGGATCCATGTGGAACGACTACAACAAGCACTTGGTCATTTTTGACAAGATAGCCTAGGAATTATAGAGAATTCGAGCTCTTGTTTTTGGGTCCCAAGCCAATGGGCTTTCAAGCATTCTTTGGCTTGTCATAAACACTTCTTTGTTTAATATCATTCCCCACCTTGATATATCACTTTGAGTAAGGCCACTTTACACTACTGAAATTATTGAGAGCTTGAAAATTGGTCAAGCTCTCTCCATAGTTTGACATTTGGGTGAAAGATTGTCAACTCCAAGTATCAAACTCCCGAAAACTGCAAGTTCGAGCCCTCAACTCGTGCTCTAGTGTAAAGGGGGCCTAAGTCAAAGATTAACTGAAGTACGTACAGCTAGAGCGGCAGCAGATTCTTCCAGGCGCCGCACACGTTGCGCAGCTTCAATTGCCTCCTGACGCTGCGCAGCTTCTACTTTGGCTTTTCTCTCTCGCTCCAAGCGAGCCCTTGCCTTATCCTTCTTCTCCTTTTGCTCCTTCTCCCACTTAATCTTTGCTTGTCGCAGCTCAAAATCCATGTCTACAAAACAGGCAGTTTTTATAAGTTTTGATAATCCCCCATCCTGCGAACCCTCGTATCAGCGATCCAAAATGCAAACTATAAAAATCAAGTGATACAAATGAGTTAGTCATCTCGTCAGGACGCTGACTGCGATGTATGTTGTCTTCAGTAAAAGTAAACAAATCGGAGCCCGATAGTCGATCAAATGAAGGAAGAAGGAGATCAGAGAAAGAGACATCAGAGTTCACAGCTCAAACAGCTGAGAACTAGATGACCAATATCCTGTAAGTAGTGTACCAATTGCCTTCTTACCACCACACAAGAGATAAAATTCGAGTACTCCGTTAGTCCGTTGGACAGCGAAACTCTTCTAAAGATCCTCCCTGAAACCTTTCGTGTTTCGAAGTCTTTAGCTAACACTAATTGCCCCTGCAGAAAATATGTCTCTCCAAATTAGACGCAACAACACTCTCGCACCAAAGCTCACTGCTCACTGCTCCAGAACCTTCCACCAAACCCTAGGAAGACATTCCGTTACAGAGAAAAGCGGCAGTACGCAAGCAGAGCGAGAGAAAAAGTCTCTAGGTAATACCGATTGCCCCTGCGGACAACGTCGAATGTCCAAATTAGACACCACGACACTTGTACCAAAGCTCACAGCTCACTGCTCCGGAACCTTCCACCAAAACCTATGAAGGCATTCATTCTATAGCAAGAGAAGAGCAGCAAGAACTCAAGCATAAAAGCGAGAGCAAAGTCTATAGTTAATACCGATTGCCCCTGCGGACAACGTTGGATGTTCAAATTAAACACCACAGCACTCGTACGAAACCTCACAGCTCCAGAACCTTCCACAAAACCTAGCAAGGCATTCATTCCATAGCAATAAGTGCTCAAGGCTAAAAGCGAGAGAAAAGTCTTTAGCTGATAACGATTGTCCCTGCGGAAACTTCGATGTCCAAATTAAACACCACAACACTTGTAGAAAAGCTCACAGCTCCCGAACCTTCCACCAATCCCTAGGAATGCATTCATTGCATAGAAGAGCAGAGCAGCAAGTACTTGAGCATAAAAGCGAGAGAACAGTTCTGGTTAACGACTAAGTCAACCTAATTGCTGGCTCTCAAAGTAACTTGCTCACCTTCAAATTCGTATTCCAATAAGCCAGCAACCAAGCCTCAAATTCGTAGAAACCTGATTGAATCGCTGCCCGAAACCCTAATTAAACGAAAACTGGAATTTTTAAGTTGTCCAGTTCCCTGCGATGTGTCAAGAGGAACTGTATGTTCTTTCGCAAATGGCCATATGGTATGTATATGCAATCACTGGGTCGTTGTGGATTGATTAAAAGTATCAATCAATAGGCTCGCATCAAAACTTGTCCGCGACGCAACAATTCAGTACTACTCCTCCATTTCGAATGATACGTTTCTCTTCTTCAAGTAGTCTGGCGGATCGGTGTTTGAGCAGTGAGCATAGGGAAATTGATCGAGGATCGCATTGTGCAGTTGAACTCAACGCAATCGTAACGGAAGGATCCGGGTGTGCCTGGATCCTTCGATTCCACGTTCAACGAAGGGTGTCCGAGGCGAGTTTCCTCCGGTGACTTGAGGAAAGCTCGCATGTAGCTTCAGGAACCCTACGACCTACGGTAGGCATGCCTAATTCGGTTACTTGTCTTAATTGGACACCTATATTTGAGTGGTAAGTTTCTGTGGTTTGGCGTGGCTCCAAGAACGAATACCAAAATGACGTGTGTTTAAAACAGATTGGACGTCGTGTTTAAAATATGATAACCATTTTAGGTTCAATAGTCAACATAATTGGAGAGGACCTATATGACCATTTAATGAGCACGAGAAGTTTTTACTTTCATAATGAATAAGGCATCCATACGAGGTTTAAATTATTATGAGGAAAAGTAGCTATGGTCTCGATTTGGATTTGCTAACCATCTTGTATCAATCTCGTGTTTCATATCCTAGGAGAAGTGGCCTACTTGGAAAAGGTAACCATTTAAGACCCATTTACCTTACAAGTATGAATGAGGACATCTTCCACTAAAAGAGCCGCAAAGAAGCCTCTATCGTATCATTGGTTGGTTGGTTTGTTAAGGTCTTTTCCAGCGTTGGACTCGTATCATTATGTTATCGTGATATGAAATGTTGTTATGTATATATAATACATTTTGGAGACATAGAGTTATCCTTTATTTCAACCCAAGTTTTGGTCTTGAGTTGGTTGTTTTGGATACAAAATAATTCATGTTTGGTAAGTTTTTGGTGCATGCTAAGAGTTGGTGTTGAAGTTTGAAAAATAACTTTCTATATCAATCGATTTAGGCCAACCTCAATTTGGCATGCCAAGAAGTGCTAGCCCCCAATGAACCGATATAGAATATTCTTCATTCAAACCTCCACAGTAACTCCAAACATGCACATGAGCATGCACTAAAAGCTTACCGAAGTTTGTATGCAAAACAACCAATTCCCAACCAAAACTCCAGTTGAATTAAAGGATTTTTTTAATGAATTGCAATTGCATGGGTGGTGATTTGGTCACCGTTCCCAAAAGTCGGCCGTCGACGATGGTATATAAGCAAATGATGCGTGCATGACCTAGGCCATTCATTCATGTGTATAGATGCAACTATCTGAGACCACTTGAGAGCATAATAGCATTGGTACATAATACATAAGACCATGCAATCTTTGGTATTTAAACTTGGCTTTAGATCGCATATTACATTGTTGCCAATGTCTAAAATCAATCATAACATTATTCAAATCCATAACAATGTTTTGTGGTATTGACAGTATTCCATGACATGTTCCCAAATATTTCTCACATTCAACATTCAATTTATGGTTAAGATCACCATAAACCAATTAATGCTCAACCCTAACATTGCATGTTTTTAACCATTATTCCATACCCATACCAATTTGGTGTTGAATTTTTCCATCTGAAAATCATACCATTACCAGTCTAGTTGGAACAAAATGACACTAATATGACGTAGGTCTTTTCATTCCAAAATGAACTTGGGGGTTTTAGGTCAAAAATGGGATGCATGTAAGACTATGTTTGGGGATTTTGGAAATGTAATCAAGTAGCATACGAAATAAATATAATTGTATGGATATGAGAAAAATGAAGTCTTGAACATTCACAAATTTCATTCGACCATCCATGTGACAATTCCAAGGAGAATTTGATCATGTATGAGGTTGGATTTCTTGTTTGTGCAATTTTGGACATTGTTTTGGGATGTGGAAAAAGTAACGAGATGCATATTAAGTCAAGGAATCCGGTCAAACCCTATTAGAAATATGATCTTGAATGTTATACTAATTTAATGAAATAAATTTTATTTTAGTCCATTTTGATGGATTAATTCTCAAGTCATGCAATGTTGAAACCCGGAATATGACCTCATATATTTTTGTCCCATGCATGTAAGAGTTCCACACTTAACCACTCACCAATCAAATATAATTATCCAGTTTAGATAAGTAATCGTATTGTGCATGATTACCGTAAAGGTCTTGATCTCTTTAGAGTCCTTTGGCCCATCGTATTTGGTGAAACCAATATTTAGGTAATTTTGGGCTTTGGATGAGTTTGGAAATAAGCAAGCAGTTTCTAGAAATGTCAACACTCATGCTTCAAGTCTTGTTATTTATACTTGCCATGTCGCCATTGTGTAAGTGATTGTATATTAAAAGACTATGAACATGATGTGCGTAGACATTTGGCATTATCGTGAAGATATTAAAAAGTGAGTGGCACAGTGGCAGATTAGTTGAGAATGGGCCAAATGTCCAGCATTATCTAATTACCAGACGGTTACTATGTGGTTGGAGTCACTGCCATTCCATATCTAGGATTTGGAGTGTTGATCAACATCATTTCCAAGGAGGATGTTGCTTACCGTGTCCCAATTGGCAACATTCAGCATTGTACATGTCATAACTTCACAAAAATGTAATCTTAGGCTTTGGAAAAGAAAGGAAAATGGGTGTATTGTGACCATTTTTATTGTGTGTTTAGATTTTCTGTTCAAGGTGGATTATGATAATGACAAGTTCATCCACACTCCAACATTCACCTACAACGAGGTCATGCAACTACTAGAAACTTGTTGATGTTGTAGAGTATGGGTAGTGTTTGAAGGATTGTTTTGAGCCACATATTTAACAACTTAAAAAAATGGCATGTATTGAGTTGGATAGTTATAATAGAAATAAGCAATGGCCTGATAGTTCTAAGAACTATCCATGAAAATAGGCTCCTTCACTCTTCTTCATTCAATATGTTATTACTTTAACATTTAAGCAGTACCACATGTAGATTATGAACCCCAAAACCATGCACATTTCCTAAATTGGGCTTCATTGCTCACATGTTATCGCTCATTGTAGAGCACCCTCAAAGCACCTAAATTTATTAGATAGTGAAACATGGTTTTGAAGTTAGGGGGGAGATTACCATAAAGGGCTCCTTGTTTCATCTTTACTTTTGTCATAATGTAGTTTCCACATGGGATATGAGTGGGTCTTGGCATATGTGAGCATGACACCTAACAAAATTTGAGGGGAAAATAATAATTTTGTGTCGGAATAGAGAGCCCTCTACAATAGTGTAGCTTGAGAAGTGGAAGCATGACATTGAGATGACCTCAGTTCCACCTTCTCCATAGATGTATCAAACTTTGAAGGGGCTAAAAGTTAAACCTTTGTTATTATACTTTGGCAAGTTTGCACTACAAGGTGGAAGGGAGTGGAAAGCCTCTCCAAATTATTGCATAACATTATTAAGCAGTGTGTGTTTGTTTTGTGGGCTTTGAGAATATATCCATGGGTTGCTAGGACCTCAATCTTAATACGAGTCTCATTGCGCAAGGTTTGAGCATCCCATGGTTATATTCTCAGGGCCCAATAAACGAACACACATTGCTTGATATTGTTATACATGTGTTAAGGAGAAAAGTTGTGCCATTCATTCTTGATGACATTGACTAGTTGATTATGCTTCCTCGTTGGAAATGCATTCTTAGATTTTTAAGAACTCTTCCTTGTGAAGACTCGTTTCACATTCATTTGCAAGTGAAATGGAAATGACTACCATTATGAAGTGGTCAAAGAATGACCTACTATTGTTGGTGGTCCATTGATAAAAACACCTTGCATGTACACTCAATAGTCATATTGTTGTGGGCCACTTTAATTTTCTAAAGCCCACACTGACTCTCAACCCACACTGACATTCTAGTAGAAAAGTAGGGTGGGGCATATTAATTATTTGAAAAAAACTTAATGTGAGTAATGGTTTTATTTTATGCTACTTTTGTCCTATAATTAAAATTCTTATGTTGGTCGAAACTCTTCATGAAGACTTAGGAAAAAAACCGAGGGTCTTGGACCCACATTAACTCCACGTTGACTAGAAAATTAGTGTGGCCCACGTTGATTATTTCCACGCTAATATTCTACCCACACTAATAAGACTATTTAGTGTAACGTGGATAGCACAATGAATCCCTAAATTGGTGTGGCTCCAAGGATAAGTTACTCACACCCAAAAGCATGTATCCAAAGATTGAGCCCATGAAGCCCCATAAATATCATGGACCAGGTAACTTAAAGAACCAAAAGACCCGAGGAAGGTTACGTGCGTTGAAGTTGGAGACCCAACACCTAGTACCGTTCTCCCTCTTTAGTATGACACGTTTGGGAACACACAAGAAAAGTCGTATTATCGAGGTGTCATCTAGTTCTCACTAATATGACAAATGGCGTAAAGTTGTCGTATTATCGAGGGAATACGAAAACATACATAATACGAGCTTAAAACATATATACAACGAGTTTAAGCAATATAGATGGTCAGAACTAATAACTTATAACTCCAAACACGTACAAATATTGTTTAGAACTTTTGAAACAGGAGTCCAAAAATCTATGGTGTTGTCTACCCAAGTTTGGCAACTGACTTCTTATCTAACTTCCCTACTGACTTTTGAAAACTAAGAATTTCATTAACATCAAAATATAAAGAGTTGTCTAATAAGCAACTAAACAACAATGTTGCATGACATTTAGCATCACTGAGATTTATTGTAGGTGGAGCAACGGCATCCACACCTACACTAGTAACCCTAATTGTCACTAAATTTCCAATGATGATAAGTGAAGTTCCCAAATAATTCCCAAGTGAAAATGGATGTATTTTAGATGTACATAACATAAATGAAAGACATTTTTAGCATTAACTACCTCTTTAATATGACAAAACGGAGATTCTAAATGTCGCATTATCGAGGGTCGTAGTCGTATAAAAGAGGGAGTTTTGAACCAAAAAGTTCGGTCTTGCAAAAACGTGTCGTAATATCGAGGGTGTCGTATAATAAGTGTCGTATTCACAAGGTTAGACTGTAGGAACAAGCCGACCAATTGCTATTAAAAAACACAACCACTCAAATTCCAAACCTTAAACCCAAAAAGAACGAGTAATTCAGTGAAATAATGATGAATGTTCTTTATTTTCTCAAGTACGTAAATGACCATTTATCCTTCGCTTTGAAAAATTGTAGGATCTTGACTTCCGTCCTTTTCAATTTGTGCCCAAAAAAAGACTACTGTCCTACCTAAACAGCTTTGAATGGAAATTATTTCATTTCATAAACCTCCAATTTTTTTTGGATTTTTTTTTATCAAAGTAACTTAAAAAAATAGAACATAAACAAATAATTTGTCACAATCTATCTTCTAAATAAAACAAACATTCAAATATCAAGTTTGAAACCGCTCACTCAGGTCAGTACTGTAGTTCTACTGACACCTTAGAAACGTTGGACTACCAAGAATCACCTCTCACGAAGGCATGAAAAATGTGAAAATAAAGGATCAATTTTTGTAGAGTATTTTTGGTTCAATGCACAATTAATGTTCTTATTGTGGAAGATGTTTGCCACGTGTAGTGTTCACATTGGTCATGACCATGCTCAATCCAACGTGGCAATTAGCTTTCGGCACTCCCAAGTATCGAGCGAGCGAGACAACACTCTAGTGATTGGGGAGATGTTTGGGCATGCATGAACGGTTGAGATCCTAGTGTTTGAAAGTCCAACCGGTTACATGTTGACATCCTCCGGTTTTCCTTTATTAAATTGGGGAATATTCTATAAATTCCTCTAAAATGATTGATGATTTTCCCTCCAGTCTTGAACTTCAACCGGTTATTTCTCAAACTCAACCGGTTCATTTGTAACTAAGGGCTACTTCACACATGAGCCAAGAGCTGTGACCTTGTAATGGTGAGGACCCTTGACTCTCATCCAAAGGCCGTACTATGGGTGTTGGGAAAGCCATTTTATGTAGTCTTGGGCCCTCAAGCATAGTGTGAAGTGAGAATGAACCATGTTGCGGGACCGTTGCATATTTTGTTGGCAGATAAGAGGGGGAGGCTTTGGTTTAATATAATATGTCTCCAAGTTTATCAATTTAAGATAATTACTTGGTGGTGTTTGTTTATCCTGAAATCTGTTCTGGAATCTTCCATGCAATCTGTCATGTTGGAAAAAATATCAAAAAAAGTCATGGTCTCCCGGAATTTGCGTCAAGCCCACCTCTTGGAAGTGGGTTTGACGCAAATTCCGGTAGACCATGCACTCTTATCCACAACCAGCCATGTAGGACTCCATGTAGACTTTTCATCCACGAACTTTTCTTTGGGCCTTTAGGCCTTCACCTCCTAGTGTGAAGTGAACTTGGACGGTCACCGCCTTTTCGACCAATGAGAGCTCTTACATTGCCATGGTCAAGGGCCTTCAACCTTGTGTGTGAAGTGGCCCTAACCACCGGTTCTCCCCGACCATTGCAACACTCTACCGGGTAGTAGTAGTTTGGATGCATGAAGATATAAATGGCACAAACCGCCATAAGCAAAGGGACCTTTTCGGCATCCTATGTTGCATTATCACAAGCCCATTGTATATGATTATGAAATGGTCATTGTATTCAATAAGAGTACGGGAGTAGTGCGCATCCCTATGCACTAAGTTATATGTGAGACCAAGGATATGTGTTGCAAGTCAACACATCCACCATCGGTCATCACGTGACCCCCTTTCATACACAATCATTTTGGGCTCCTTGAGGAGGGACTTGGAAGTCGGGCCTTGGCTTCGTGGAGCAAGCAAGGTTCGTGGGTAGCCCGCAAAGTACACTAACTAGCCCTATTAGTGTGGGTGGTGGAAAATTAGTGTGGGTCACACTAATTTTGCAGTTGATGTGAAATTGACGCGGGCCCCAGACCCTGGGTCTCTCCTAAGTCTTCTTCGTGAAGGCTTATGGGCAACAGACTAAATTATAATTATAAGATACAAGTAGCACAAAATAATATAATAGTCATGTTAGTTTTCTAGACAAACAATTGATGTTGCCCATGCTAATTTTTTACCATAAATTTGACATAGGTTGAGAAATTAATGTGGCCCACTTTAATCCTTCATTATGAGAATTAGCGTGGGCTCTAGGAAATTATTCCAGCCCACAATATTTGGACTATTTAGTATAACTAGTGAATTCTTCTTAGGCTTTTTGTCTCTTAAATGCTTTAAAATTTTGTATGGAGGAATATTCGACCATACATTCCGTCATTTGGTGGATGGGATCGCTGGAATCTTCCCAATTTCGGAAAGGGGTCACTCTCTTTTAGATGAAAAGACCAAAATTGGGATGAACAAATACTTTTCATTTAATTAGCATCCTTCATCCATTCTTGTGGATATAAATATCTACTTATCTCTTGAACAGATTGCATAAATGCGCTCCTTATTAAAAATGAAAAATGAAAAATAACATTAATGGTAGTAAGGTGAATGGATCTTCAATGTTAATTGTTTCTTACTAGGCCACTTCTCCTAGAACTTGAAGGTTGCAATTAGTACAAGATGCTTAGCAAATCCAAATTGTGGTTGTATATGCATTCCTCATAAAAATTGGAGCTCCCCCCCCCCTTTTCCCCTTTTCAATCATGTTGACTATTGAGCTTAGAATCGTTAACATATTTTGAGCATATAGTCCATTCTTGAAAGCACACCTAATCACATACCACTCAAATATAGGTGTTTGATAAAGACAAGTAATTGAATTAGGCATAATAACACACCTAACAGGGAGGTACCCAAACCAAACATAGTGGTAGGCAATTCGATTCCTGACCGTGAAATCGTCTCTCTACTTGAAGGAAAACTAGCCAGGTGGTCAAGTGACTTTTGTGTTAAAAAAAGAAGAATAAGAGAAAAGGTCTTAATATCAACCAATAAGTTACCATCATCCATTTAAATATATAAATATAAATATAAATATAATTATGCTTAATTTTTTAGCACTTGGATCATCCTCACATTAGACATATGAGCTCTATACTAACCAAAGGGTTTTGCATTCAAACACAACCGTGCCCCCCACGAATGACTTGCAAAACCCTTAATTGGCTCCTTTCCTATAACTTGGAGTCTACGATTCCCAAAATTGGAGTTAAGATTGTAATTTTGCACTACAGTAGCCTAAATTGCAAAGTCAATCATTTCGAAAGAGTTAAAAACAACTAGGTTCACCTTTTGCATGTGAGACCCTCTTTAAACTTTCCTTGCATAATAGAGATTTCCTTGTACTACATTGTTTATGGTATAATCTAGTTCTTATTTGTGAAGGTTCTAAACTAACCATCTAGAGGCCTAGAATTGTCAACTTGACACTATTTGTCAATACATGTAAGTTTATAAAGGGAATGAAGTTTCATGGTAAGATGCTTAGCATAGCATATTGGAGTATGTGACATGTTAAATATAATATTAAGCATATTAATGCCACGTGTCATGTCTTTACATGTATGGTCAATTTGTTGACCATTGTGTAACCTAAGCATTAGCCTCATAATCAGTAAGCACACTAATGCTAAATGTTATGTGGTTACACTAATGATTAAGTTGTTGGTCAATAATGTAATCTACATATAGGTCTCATAATAGGGTGACACTAAATAAACATATGTTATAGTACACAAATATAGACCATAAACAATGTAATCTCAAAAACATAATTAGAGGGGGGATTTTATAACTACTATAGGGTGGGAACATAAATAGAAATTAATAGATATACTTGCCTATAGCAACTAGAGAAAAAACACAAAAAACTACAAATGGTGCTGAAAAATGACAAAACAAATCTAATCAATTCCTTCGATCGACATGTTTTTGCATGTGATTCTTTAACATGAAAGGGATGACCCACCTAAATATCATAACATTATTAAGTATTATGTGTTTGTTCATGTGGGCCTTGAGAATATAACCATATAATGCCCCAACCTATTGCAAATTCATACTTAATCTAAGTCTCCTTGCACTAGGTTGGGGCAGCTCAATGTTATATTATAAGCATAGCACATTGCTTCATATGGGTATGATAGAAGCCCGAGGATCTTGCATTCAACAACAAACCCATCTTCACAAACAACTGCAAATTGGGTGCAAACCATGTAATTGGCTCCCTAGGAATAATTTTGGAGTCTATAATTATGAGTATGGAGTTACGATTCATCCCTACTCTGGAATATCATGAAATCCAAACAATAAAAATATAACACATATATTAAGTAAAATTGGACTAAGTCCAAGTCCATGACTATAACATATTGGTTTCTATCATGGGATCCTACGATAGGGTTGTAAAGTAAGATTCTCTAATAGAATATGTAGAGGTGATCACGATAATATTATAGTAGTTATTTTGATTGTGATTTCACTATTGAACATTTAAATATAGACATCAAACAAATTTCATCATATTTTTATAGCACTACATACAAGTAATCACTAAGGATTCACACAACTCCCATAAAATCTAGGTATATCATAAGTGTATTGACCTACTGTAGCTCTCTAGCAGCTTGGGCACCTTCTACCTAATAATTAGTTAAAGTGTGAGAGTAAGTTAGGCAACCCATAAAATAATATTCTAAAATTGGGCGGATTCAAAAAGTAATTTAAAACAAGTTAGACATTCATCCAAGTCATTTCTATAATTCATGTATGGTTTTCCTAATTTCATCTATGGTGGCTATGATTGACCTAAACACTTCCCTTAACCAACATTCCTTACCCTAAAGTTTGTCTTTTACTTGTATGTCAGGGTTTTGTTGGCCACATGTGTTACTTTAATTCGATGCTACTTTGTTGGATTCCAGTGATTGTCACTTGCATTGTTATGATTTTAGGCACTCTTCGAATGTTGTTTCTTTTTTTTGGGCACTTAATGTCCCAAAAATTTAGGCATCTTTAAAATTACTTATTTTCTGCCCAAGCTGCTAGAGAGCTATAGTATCCGCCCATAGAATCAAAGCAACCAAAAGTCAAGATTGAAAGTATTTCTATATTTACTTAAAGATGACATGTGTAAGCTAGGGTCATCTTTTGCATGTGAGACCTTCACCACAAATAACGTTGGGCGAGACCACATAAGTCCCCGCCTTACCGTACATTGAAGACTCTTAGCTAATAATATGTGGGCCTTGTTCTATTTGGAGCCATTAGCATGGAAATTCTTATAGAAATTTGTAAATTTATGATTATGGACATTGAGAGCAAAGGAAAAAAACAACGAGGGATATGGAAGTTAGGTATAAGACTAGGAGAATAAGGAACCCCAAAAAGCAATCATTTTATGTGGAACTGGATTATAACCGAATAAGAAACTATGGTCGTGCTAATGACTCAAGTTTTCAATAATAAGTAACCATGTTCACCATGTTCAATTCATATATGCTAGTGGACCCGACACCCAACATGCTAAGGTATGTGTGCATAGGCAGTCATTGTTCTTAATAGGACACCTACACATGAGTGGTATGTGGCAAGGACTTTATAGTTACGAATGGACACAAATTGACACGTGTTACGATGACACAATTTTTAGCACCGATTTAGTTTTCTCTAATTGCCACCTAGTGATTGCAAGGCAATCACATGGGTCGATGATGAACAATGTGAGTAGCATGGAATTGGATGTTTAGTGTAACATTTGGCCTTGAAATACTTCATTTTTGTCATAATATGGATCCCTTGTTTATTCCCCCCCCCCCTTTTGCTCAATCTTTTTGACATGGAAGGCGTGCACAACCAATGAATTGGATTTTGAGAAAGGAGGGGGGGGGGGGGGGGACCTGACACCAAACATGGTAATGTGAGGTTGCAATGAACCACCCTAATTTGGCACTATGGAAATGTTCTTGGTGGAACTCCCATGATGGGTTATCTGAGCGTATCTACCATGTGGCTGGGGAATACTTCACTTTTGTCATGACGTGGATCTCTTGTGTATTTGTTGTGTTTGCTAATTCCCATAGTTTGGTATGCGAGACGTACTGCTATAGTGGTGATGAATCAAGTTTTGATAGGATGACCAAACACCCAACATGGTAATGTGAGTTTGTTGTGAACTGTCTTAATTCACCACTAAACTGAACATACAATTTATCTAGTGTGGCATTAGAATTAATGTGCCACATAACTACTCAAACTCTTTAAAGTTTATGTGTCGTCTTGTTACAAATTCTTAGACACTCCTGTCAAAGCATCAACTAGAGTTTATGAAATGATAGTATTGACCCACATAAATCTATGTTCATAATGAATCATGTGGTTGGCACGTGACAATAAACATCTAACGGAGTGGTTGGCGGTTCGACTCTTGGCCATGAAATCGACTCTCTACTTGATGAAAAAGTAGCCAGGTGGTCAAGCGCCTCATGTGTTCCAAAAAAAAAGAAAAAGAAAAAGACAATAAACATCAATGAGAAAAGGTGTCACTAGAATATCTGTGTGGCTTGAAAAATTTAACCTAATGTCCATTGTCGAGGCCGAGAGGAAATCATCACATATAAGTGTAAGTTAGGTACTTCTCATTCCTTCAACTTAAAACAATGTGCAATATGAAGGTTAAATATTTTCAGTTGAACTAACATTGTAGTCATACATTCTAAACTTAGTAATACGAGTGGAAATTGAATAGAAAGTATTGTGGCCAACTATATTTAATGTGTGGGTTGAAAATTAAGGTGGTTAAAGAACTAAAACTATATTTACATACAATATACTAATATTATTAGTATACCAATGATAATGTCATTTTGCACTGAAGGTAATTCATGTTCATGCAAAACACATCGATTCCGTGTTCCTCGTTTTGAACATGTAGTACTATAGGCTAAAAAATGACGTGGGTCAAGAAAAGTTATAGATCAAAATTATTATAGTGAGGCAAACTTATTGTGGGCCACAATAATAGGTCCTAAAAGTGTGGCTTCATTGACCTTGGATTACTGTAGTCAAAGTCATTCGAGACAAATCAACCACAAACATATAGGAGGTCAAGTTTCTATGTTGGATGGAAGAGAAATACGTTCGTATGCAACAATCCCCTCTCAATAGGCAAATTGTAGGTCAATGTTGAATAATGCAATTGTATTTATAATGTACATTGATATGTGCAATTAGATTGCACTTTTATTTAATCAACACTCCACACTACTTTAAATACCTACTATTTTATGAACAAAACGCATGATTTATTTATTTACCGTGATTGCTATATGGATGAATCAACAAAGTTATAAGTTTTTGTATATGATTTTGACCCAAGATAATTCGCATGTGTAAAGAGGTCACCTATTCGCAAAGGCAACCTACTTTATCAACTTCACACACTACTTTGAATATTTATTATTGCATCAACAAAATACCATAAACATTTATTGTTGTGGTTGTTATACAAATGAATGAACAAAACTACAAGTTTTTATCAATTGAGTTAGACCCGAGGTAATTTGCATGGCTAAGGAGGCGAGGCAACCTATTTGCAAAAAGCAACATAATTGCACATGCCAATGTAGATTTAAGGTAGATGTACCTTATATGGTTAATTAATGGGACACCTCTATATGAGTGATACATGGTTTGGTGCATCTCCAAGAACAAATCCCCCCAAAAAACATGTATGTAGAAGAGATCGAAGTGCATGCTGATACATGGTCATTGTTCTAGGTTCAACAATCACCATCATTGAGGAGGACCAATGCGACCATTTAATGAGCACAAGAACCTTCACTTTGATATTGAACAAGATATTCATATAATCTTTGAAAATCATGAGGAAAGTGACAATGGCCTCGATTTGGATTTGCTAAC
Organism: Polytrichum commune; assembly: GCA_950295325.1. Lineage (NCBI taxonomy): Eukaryota > Viridiplantae > Streptophyta > Polytrichopsida > Polytrichales > Polytrichaceae > Polytrichum > Polytrichum commune. Next base: position 773,038 of record OX485809.1, read on the forward strand.
CATCTCGTACTAATTGTGTGTCTTATATCCTAGGAGAAGTGGGCTACACCGATTACTCCAATTGATGCATGTTATTATTTGGAGTTACGTAGTGCAATAACGACGTGTTACTCAAAATTACTTACAAGAAAACGGTAGAATTGTGAGGTTCTGTCCTTTACTATGAAAGACTACAACTATATATAGTTGTCCACTTTGCTCATGTTGGTCCATGGCTATTTACTATACCTATAACCAAACATTTATTGGATTTTGTGCACCTTCTTCTCAAATGCGGGTGAAGGACTGAAGCTATTCATTTATCACCCAAAAAATTAAAAATAAATAATTAGCAACTGCCAAAACAACCATAGTTAACTAGATCTTTTTCAATACATTTTAGGGAGTAACTATATATATGTATAACACAATATATTTATCATCCACATTAAATAAAATGGACCAAAAATAGCAAGAACAAGTAACATCCAAGTGTGAACGCAAAGTGGTTAGGAAATGTGCTCTTGAAATAGAGAAGTCGATGCATAGTCTCTATCTTACAGACAGAGCCAACAAAAGTTGAATAGGTTGTTCAGAAATTATAGAACATAAATGTCTTTGCTTGGTAAAGTGTTACATCCCCATTGAATAGTGATAGCATTGCGTAACACCGAATAGGAACACATACATTAATTGGGATAATTAGTGTGGTTGCAAAAAGTAACCATTTAAGACCCCATCCACCTTAAGGAAATTTTCTTGGCCGCACTCTCATTGCAAGGTTAACTTAGCGTGGCTACCACGATGGCAAAGGCGAGGTAAGTGTGAGGTTTGGGAGAGGGGGGGAGGAGGGCCCCACATAACTACACATAACGACAAAAGTGGGCCCACGTCCTACGCCGCGACGGGCGGTCATCGTTGCCACCGACTCTCCTCGCTTTCGCCCTTCCAATCGCCCCCCTAATTTGGCCCCTCCGAGCCACAAACCACGCGAATCCTTCGCAATTACACTACCCGCAATCACCGTCGCCGCATTCCATCGCGACTCGGGTCTCGCACGAACTGGAATTTGCCGATTCCGTGGAGAAACAAAGGTGCAATTCCCTTTGGGGGAGACCATTTTCGCCAGGCCGCAACCGCAACCGTTTGTTAATTTGTTGCTCCTCCTCGCCGCGCACTCCCGAAATTGGTGCTCGGAATCTTGATTATCTACACGGGTGGGTTTTTTTTTTGTTTTGTTTTGTTTGGTTTTTGTCCCTTTTCCTGGTCAATTGCATGTTTGGTTTCGGTTTTTGTGCGGTTTTGGGTGAAATTCTGGGGTTGTGTGTTGTTGAGTTTCTTTGAAGCGGTGAGAGGTTGTGGGGGTTTGATGACTCTTGCGGTGGGAGGAGTCATCGAGTTTCTTGTAATTCACATGTGGTGATTAAATTCGGACCAAGGTGTGTGGGATCAAGCTGCAAATTTTCGTGGTGGATTTTGTTTGTTGCGGTGGTTGGAATTTGTGAAGGCGGACTCACTCACTCGGGGGTTTGAATGATTTCTGAGTTACGTGACGTTGCGGTCCTTGGAATTCTTGCAGGATCGGGTCTGGATGGAGACGACGACGATGGAATAAGCGAAGAAGAAGAGTAAATTCTGGGTTGCTTCCGATTGTATTAGTGCTTCTTTTCAAAGCAAAGAGTGGTGGGCAGGAGACCGACATCAGAGGAAGAGGAAGAGGAAGAGGAAGGGTTTGCTGAGTCATGGGGGGTTCCGATTTCGGAGACTGGGAGGTGGCGAGGGATGGAGATTGGGAGATTCCCACACCGACGACGTTGGTGCTCGTCGGTCGCACGGGTAACGGAAAGAGCGCCACCGGAAACTCGTTGCTGGGCGTTAGAGCGTTCAAGTCACGGGCCAGCTCGTCCGCCATCACGTCCACGTGCGAGCTTCAATCCACGACCAGGAAGGATGGCCGCTGCCTCCGTGTAATTGACACCCCAGGTATGTTGTCGAAATTGGCTCCCTTTCTCTCGCTTTGTTGTATTCTTCTTTCTCTTCATGTGTCCAACCTTCTTTACCGTTGCTAGGGTTCCGAGTCTCGTTGTAGTTCGTGTTGGGTCCTCGTCCTTTTCTTCTTTTCAATTGAGTACGATGTCTGCTGTTATCAGTTGCGAGTTATAGTCGATCGGTTGTGTTCGGTGATGTTGCATTCGTTGGCGTTTGCTTTAATTATACCTTTTCTCGTTTTGTAGTCTGGTGTGGCAATACTACCGATCAGACGTATCTTTCTGGGAACCAATAAACCCAGAAAACCGGGTTGGTTGCGTGAAATTTACTTATCGCAACCTTCTTCCTCCCAACCTCCTTTACCGTTGCGAGGGTTCCGAGTCTCTCTTTCTCTTCTTCGAGTCGTTAACATTGTGGGTTTGCTGGTCATGTATCCGAAATCAATGAGTTCGTGGTGGTCCTCTTTTGAATTGAATACGATGTCTGCTGTTATCAGTTGTGAATTATAGTGGATCGGTTATGTTGGGCGATGTTGCATTCGTAGTCTGGTAATGCAATACCACGGATCAGACTTATCTTTCGGGTAACCAATAAACCCAGAAAGACGAGCTTCAATTTACGACGAGGAAAGATGGCCGCTGCCTCCGTGTAACTGACGCCCTGGGTTTTGGCGTAGAAATTGATCCTCTCTCGTTGTTTTTTTTTTTTTTTTTTTTTTTTTCCCTTCATGTCCTGCTGGTTCTCCCAACCTTCTTCCCAACCTTCTTTACTGATGCCAGGGTTCCGAGTCTCTTTCTCTTCCTCGAGTCTTTAAGATTGTGGGTTTGCCGGATCGTGTATCCAAAATTAATGAGTTCGTGTGGGGTCCTCTTTTCTAGTGGAATATGATGTCTGCTGTTAGTCGATTGGATACGTTGGGTGATGTCGCAATTATCCTTTTTTTTTAATAGTTTTGTAGTCTGGTGTGCAATTGATCAGATTTATCTTACTGGGAACCATTAAAACCAGCAAGACAAACTTGTTGGTTGCGTGAATTTTAGTGGTGCTAGGGTTCCGAGCCTCTTTCTCTTCCTCAAGTCGTTAACATTGTGGGTTTGCCGGATCATGTACCCAAAGTCAAAGAGTTTGTGTTTGAATAGGATATCTGCTGTCATCAGTAGTGAATTATAGTTGATCGGTCATGTTGGGTGATGTTGTGTTTGTTGGCGTTTGCTGCAATTATACCTTTCTTGTTCTGTAATCTGTGTGCAATACCACTGATCAGACTTATATTTCTGGGAACAAATAAACCCAGAAATACGGTTTGTTTGCATGAATTCTACATGAATTCTAGCAGCGTGTCTGCCTCTATGCAGTTGACACCGTGGGTATGTAGCAAAAATGGCTCCCTTTCTGCAGCACTTCTGTGCAACTACTGATTAAAATAACCCTAAATGAAAATAATTGCTGCTATTTAGATTTGGCAACTGTAGGTCCAACCTGTTAGGCACAAGCTTACATGAATTAGCACACGTATGTGTTGCCAGGTCATTTATTCTAAATTAGTTCATGTTGAGTCCTCTTTTTCTTTTTGATTGAAGATGATGTGTTGTTATCAGTCATGAATTTACAGTTGATCAGTTATGTTGGGTGATGCTGAATTTGTTCTTTTCTTGTTCTGTAGTTTGGTGCAATTTGCAATCCAACCACTGATCAGACTTATTGTGTGTGAGAACCAAGAAATCCAGAAAGATGAGTGTGTGGCTTGCATGAATCTTAGCAGCACTTGTGTCCAATTCCTGCTGCAATATAACCCTAAGTTAAACAAGTGCTGCTGTGTGCCAAATTTTAGATGTAGCAATTGTAAGTCCAACCTGTTAGGCACAAGCTTCTTGTGAATTATGGCATTGTGCGCTGATCACTACTTCAAGGTGGCAATAGTCATTGTTAACATTGTCCTACATTCCTGGTCGTCTGAAAAATTGATTGCTCTTTGTTTATGGTTTTTAAACCCCAAGGCCTTAACTTGGATATTATAGGAACTCTAGGTTAGGTAAGCTTCCAAAGTCCGGAATAGTGCTATGATGGGTGACCTTTATAACACTTGATTTTCCAGTACACCCTACCACTATGGCCCACCTAATGCCCACCTAAATTATAGTGGTGGTATCTGGGTGAATTGGATATTTTCAACCACCAACCATGTGGGAACCTAGGGGCTCGCCCTTGGGGGAGATAGGTGCAAGGCCAAATTGTCCGCGCTCATTCAAGGTGGTCATCTTTGAAAGGAGGCAGTAGTCTTCAAGGGGCATCTAATTCTTGTGGTGCTTATTTGGGAATACATATATAGAGCAACACCAACTTGAAAGATGAAGCAACACCAAAACTCATGCAAGTGGCAATATTGGAGTCATCTGTTTCGTTGTCTCCCTCTCTCTGGTCTTTGCACTAGAAAGCTGGAATAGTGTTAGAATGGGTGACCTTGCTAACACTTGACTTTCTGGTGAACCCTATCACTGGCCTGACCGAATCATAGTGGGAGTAACTGGGTGAACCTCAGATATTTTCAACCAACCATGTGGGAACCGAGGGGCTTCCCCGTGGGGGAGAGAGGTTACTTTCTGCGCCCATTCCAGGTGTTTGTCTTTGAAAGGAGGCAGTAGTCTTTGAGGGTCCTCTACTTCTTGTGATACCTGTTTCAGGATTACACATAGGAGTACACCAACTCGAAGTTGATTAAACACCATAATTCAGGCTGGCGGCAACGTTGGAGTCTCTCTCTCTCTCTCTCTCTCTCTCTCTCTCTCTCTCTCTCTCTCTCTCTCTCTGTGCACAGGAAAAGCTGCAAGAGGGTTTTGTATGCAATCGTTGTATGTATATCTGATAAAGGCAGTGTTTTGTGTATGAATTATTGCAGGATTATTTGACCCTGCCATGCCACCAGAATACATTGGTAAGGAGATCATGAAGTGTTTAGATCTTGCCAAAGATGGAGTCCACGCCTTGTTATTGGTTCTGTCAGTACGCAACCGGTTTACTGCTGAGGAAGTCGCGGCTGTTGAGAGTCTGCAAACAATATTTGGAGACAAAGTGGTCAATTACATGATTGTGGTTTTCACTGGCGGTGATGAGCTCGAGGAAAATGAGGAAACACTTCAACAATATCTTGATAGTGGGGCTCCTCCATACCTCAAGGTGATATGACTTTCCATTTGATACAATTCCTTTTACCATTAGAATATGTTGTCCAGCTTGAAGTTTCAATATTACAGCTAAGTATGTAGCTCTTGACATGCTTTTTCCAGGCAACATACTTGCTTCTATACATTTTTATTAACGTAAACATCTTGGTGTAGGTTGTTGAAGGGATGTGTATTTGCTTGACTGAAATGGCACAAGTTGCATGCAACTATCATGAATGGTAGTGTGAAGTTTGCCGTGTACTTGACATGCAAAATTTAATCCTGTTTTGTCCTTTTGTTTTTTGAAAATTTATTTATTTTAAAAATAAAATTCCCGTGCTTAGATGGGTGCTTTTCCATTGAACTGGTTCTGAGGTACTACTAAAACTTGATTCTATGTTTATACAAGTTCCAATTTCTTTGTTGATTCATTCCACATCGACTTTGAAGCAATGGGCATATGTTTGCTTGTTTGTTAAGCAAAAAAGCAAATGCTAAATGTTTTGGAGACTATGGCTCTATGGTGGTGGATGGCAGGAATTTCTAAAGAAGTGTGGGAATAGGAAGATTGTTTTCGACAACAAAAGTAAGGACAAAGTGAAGAAGGAAAGTCAAGTGGAAAACTTACTTCAAATTATCGATAACATGCTCTTGGCGAATGGTGGGAGTCCATATGCTAACGAGCTTTTCAAGGAAGCTCAGGTTTTTGCTCCATCTTGTCAACTCACCTTCTTTAAATTAGGTCTGCATTGGGTTTTAAGGGTCAACTGTTCATTGTCATGAGTCCGGAAGGATCTCATTCTCAGTTCTTTTCGTGTTTTGAAGCAAGTGCACCTATTCCCGCCACTTTGGTGGGTTTGAGTGATCTGATTTATATGCCGATTATCTTGTTGGATTAGCCTTTCAAAGTTGATCCGGACACCATGCAGCTCAATTTGAATAATATCTCAATTTCGTAAAGAATTTATAAGTGAATATATTCCAATACCTATTGTGTTCAAAGAGGGCATCCATTTGTGCTACCCGTCCTGGTCATGCTCCACCTTTTGCGTGGGATAACGTGCTCCTTGAATAACCCATTATGATCTTGCCTAACTCCTCATGATTGTGAGGTTGTGGGATCACAAGTGACATGTCAAACTTGCTTACAATGCCTTTTGTATAGCTCATTGAAGTGTAAAATTAGTAAATCTGTGGTCTTACCTACCTTGGAGCCTCCACTCACTTGTTCATGTTACAGTGTGCTACACTGTGGACTTCCTGTGTATGGACATAGGTTATCTTATGCCTCCAGTTGGTTTTATTTTTGGGGGACCATGTAACACTTGTTTTGTGTCCATATACCCTTAATTTTAGGTGTCCATAAATGGTCACTAAGTAAGACTGAAATAGGTGCACCTCCCTTATGCTTTCTTACGAGGTGGTGTTTGGAGGTCTTCCTGTCTTGATGTTCAGGGGGTAATTGTTAAAACCAATTCTTGCGAGATTTTAGTAGCATCTTGTGTATATCTACTTACTTGAATCTACTTATGGTTTTACAGGATCTTGCATTTAAGTCAGAGCAAGAGAAGGCTAAGCTAGTTGCACGTGGAGGGCGTGGTCATGAGCTGCAGGAGATTAAACGAGAATTGGAACTTGCTTACAAAGAGCAATTCAAACAACTTACAGCCATGGTAAGATTCATATTCTAACTAATCATCTGGTGGTAGTCAAGTACTTCATACAATAAAAGTAGTAAAATCGGTATTTTTGTACCCCGACGTGAATGGAGCCTGTTCTTCCGTGTAACATTCTAATTAACCATTTGATAGTTAAGGCCAAAAGGTTTTGCCTTGGTAGCGTTTGGATCAGCAGATATTGGATCTAAAGTATAGTCTGTCTCATGGGACACGCCATTCTAAATCCCAGCTAGGCCTATGTCAAGTTATCTTAGCCCAGTGATCCTGGTATGACAACCTAGAAAGCCACTTTCTTCTAGCCCAACCCCATGCTTATGAAGAAAGTTCCATCTATATAGAAACAACTTCTATAGAATGAGCCATCTATGGAAACGGCAGGGGGTTGGGTTTATATCAAACACCAGACTCAGGGCCAGAAACCCTTCAAGCCGCGAGTAGAAGTAAAAGCACTCTCATCATGTGTTTAATTACAAGGGTCTGAAATGGGAGAGGCAACCAGTCCAGCATAGGCCCAAGGATTTGTGGTGTCTATGTAAACTCATCCATTAAGAAGGTGAAAATACATAGAACAGTTTTATATAGCCTGGAAGTTGCTGTTTTTAGATGACTTGACTCCAGGAATTGCATTAGAGACCCCGAATTAGTCTAAGGGAGGCAAACCTTAAATGGTTACTTTTTTTACTAGCCCACGTCTCCTAGAATATGAATCATGCAATTAGTATGAGATGGTTTTGCATATCCAAATTGAGGCCATAGCCACTTTCCTCATAATTTTTGGAGCTCATATGAATATCTTATTCATCAGCAATGTGAAATTTCTTGTGCTCTTTAAATGGTCATATAGGGTCCCCCCAATTATGTTCACTATGAAGTCTAGAATGGTTATTAAGTTTGGAGCACGTAGTTCAATCTCTTTCAAACGTATGTTGCTTTGGTATTTGTTCTTGGAGGCACACCTAAGCACATGCCACTTAAAATATAGGTGTCTTAATAAGAAGAGTAACCGAATAAGGGTTTGTCTACCTTAGTGAACTGTAATTGGAATGAATCGGTTATCAACCTGCAGGGGGGCTTCCTTTTACTAGAGCCCCTTTATTAATTATCGATGGATGAGTTTACATAGACACCAATGAACCCCAGATCCCAGAATACTGTTAACTCCTCTCTTTGACCCTGTATTACAAAACCTAGTATTAACAACACTAAATATGATATTTAGTGTCACCAATTCTACTTATCTTGCTCAATACTAATTGTAAACTGTGGTGTAGTGCCATCAACACTAAATGTTAACCCAACATTAGTTGTCATTCCTCGTAAACTTTTTGGGGTATAATAGATTTACAGTGTTGCAATTACTGTCACTTACCAAGTGATTTTCCATCTAAATTTCAATCGTCCATGACAATATTTCATCACAAGTTGTTGACGAGAGAAGATAGGGTTTTGGCCAATGGAAGAACTCTCCCATCATCCATGACAATATTTGTTCACTTATTCATAAGAATTGTCATCCAAAAAGTCACCATAGTGACATAAAATACCATATGACACTGAACATCATATTTAGTGTACTGTCTTTGACCCTGTATATGAGCTTTTGTGGATAACCTCTTCATGTTTTTGGAATGCTAGGTTGAGGACAAGATCCGATTAAATGCAGAAAGGCTAGAGGAACGCTTGGCCATTGAGCAGAGTGCTCGTGAAGCGGCAGAGCAACGAGCCCGACAGGAGAAGATGCTAGCAGATGCCAACATTCAGTCCCTTCGTGAAGAGCTGGAGAGGGCGAACCGGGAGAGAGAGGAGTTCAAGCAGAAGATTGACAGAGAGTTGAAAAATAATAAGCAATGTTACATATTGTAGTAGGTTTGTTGCTTGAAATTCAAGCTTAGCAGGTTCATGCAATAAGGAGGCCGATGTTGTTCTACCCACCGGTTTGGTTCTTATCACCACATCACAACACAACATATCATCACCATCATCATGTAGTTGTACATATTTTGTCACGCTTTTCACTTAAATATACTTTCTTGATAGGTTGCTTCCTGTTTGAAGAAGAACCATCATCTTCCTTGATTGCAGTCTTTTACTCTCTCTTTTATATCATTAATTGTAAGTACGGAGATGATGCCCTGGTAGCTATAAGGACATGTTTTATTTTTATTGCATCTGCTCCAATGGTCTTTAAAGTCACTTGGACCCAATCCACATGAATAAAGAAACATCTTGAATTTTGACATTTCGCCTATCCCTCAATGACGTTAATAAAACAATCCCTCATTTTTGCTATCTCCTCACATGCTCAAAACTTTATTTGGAATTTTTGTTTTTAATAGTTATAAATGAATTCAGGGAAACTGGCAACTACGATAGAGTTATTCATAAAGTAACCTTGTGTTTGAAGGGAATCTTGAAGGTTTTAGGGTGTGTATGTGTCAAAGTAAAGACACTTCGGCTCACATGGGGCACATGGAGGAGGGTGGTGTCTATTCACAGGGTTGCACAAACACAAGATTCAGTCGAAACTCAAAAAATCCTTCTTCTTCAATGAACATCCCGTTTTGCAGAAGAAAGGATTGAAATCACGATTTCATAGAGGACACCAAAATTTGGATTTGATGCATATTCCCTCAAAAGTCACGATTTGAAATCCTCCCTTTCACCACTTTATGGATACCTTAAATATCATATGTAAAAACCAAATGGTTTTGTTGCTACATGACAAGTCACAAAGCCAACTACAATAAATAGTCCCATTACTGTGTGTGGAAAAGTAAAATGTCAAAATCATTTCTTCGCAAGGTGGAAATATGTGGTCTTCCCTTAAGTCTTCCTTGATACGATGTTGCATGTTCAATACTTTCTTGTGGTCAGCCAGATGCCATTTCTAACCCAAATTTCGGTGTTGAATGTGAGATTCTCTTGTTCGTTTTTCACAAAGAGAAACAAAATCTCTAATTGGTAGTTGCATCATTTAGCCATGTGAACCACCGGGATGTATTGCCACTTGCAGGTGAACTTTCCCCTATCATGAGGCCTATGCCATTTGTCACAATTTTGGCCAACAAGTTGATGATTAGTGTAACCACATGACACTTGACTTTAACATGCGCAATACCTAATATCTTGGAACTATTATATTTTATAATATTATGAGGCCCATAAGTAGGTTACATAACGATCAACAATGCAATTGCATGATAGAATTGGCACTAGTGTGCTCAATATAATTTTCCTCTTGCATGCTAATATGTAAAACTACAATCTCAAGAAGATAGTCCAATATCCTATGCTAGACTTCATACTCTCACATATATGGACAAATAGTGGCATGTTGACAATTAGAAGATGTTGTTGATGTGTTGACTTTAAAATGGTATGTCTGGACAAAGATATTAAGTCATATTTATTTGTCTTCCCTCTAACTTGTTGAACCAGTTGTCATGGGAGCAAGGCTCTAAAAACTGCTACCCATGGTTATCAATATTTGGGAACCAATTACTAGATGTAATGAGGGGTTGGTTTTCCCCACAAGGCTCAACAAGGATTGACCCCACATTACAACCAGTGATTGACCTTCAAACATTAATCACCTAATCCATGATATTTCAAGGAGGCTCATGAGCAATCTAGTGTAGCCCTTCTCAAACAATGTATGTGATACTAAATACCATAAGACAATGTACTCTGATGATATGTTTATAAATGAACCCGGTGGTTGGCGGCTATTTCATTCTTGTCTTATTGTGCATTACTAGGTTTGGTATGTTTTGTTTTACTCAACAAAACACCTTGGTGGCATGGGAGAGTTTGGGTACAAGGATTGAGAGAATTATCATATACAAGTGTACCTCTCATCCATCCAACATAAAACAACTTGACCCCCTATAAATTTGTTTCCGTTTCATCTCAAATGACATCAAGTAGACTAATTTGGGGTCTTTAAAGCTAATTATGATGTCACATCAACTAAAAAAAGTAACCTCTGGACTTCATACTATTCCAGGGCTTTGATGTTGGATGAATGAGAAGTACGCTTGTAAACAATAATTCCCTCTCTCCAGGTACAAGTTATAAATGAATTGAGTTTCAATAAGGACCCATTTGCAAGAGCTAATAAGTAACTATTCCCATGCTCAAAACAGAATTGCATGGTCCCTCAAATCTAGCTATCCACTAGATAGATGTAACTTGGGGCCACTTCGCACACAAGCCAAGAGCCGCGACCATGAAATCGTGAGAGCCCAAAAGAAAGTGTCCTCTTGGCCAACGGAGGAGTCCGATTCATCCTTTTCCCCATGAAGCAAAAGTCCTTGGAAATCTGACACTTCTTGCGAATGTCTCGAACAATGTCTTCTAGGATTGTGACATGAATCTCCTCTGGCCCCAACGGGGTTTCCAGAAAGGAAGATGCAGTGTGAGTTGAAGCTACACCAACGAGTTGATTAGAAGGTCTAAGGTAGAAATACCATAAGCAGTTAACCACCCTCTAGCCGTGCACTAGACCACCGTCATAATAGTGAAATGCCATTTCTGCAACGGATGATGGCTCAGCGACAACTTCAATGCGTGCACACTTAGTGTAGCCAATGGGAGTCAAGTGTTAATGTACTCATGAGGTAACCGATTTAGGCGATGTTCTATATGGAAATGCGGATTACCGTGTTCGGTGTAGGGAGAATCTAGTGAACGAGTAGGGAGTTTGACAACTCTCCACTCTGAAAAATTGTAGCATTTTCTGTACATGGCAAAAAGATATGAAACAACTTGCATTCTTCATGAATCCTTCTCGTCTATCTTGGAAAATCATCTCATGACTGTCAGACCAGATGTTCAATGCGAATCACCTTATTTTCACGGGTTATGGTATTTCTACCTTAGTTGGTGGGAGTGTAGGAAAAATGAAACTTGAAGGAGCACCCTATGCCCAAGTTGCCATCACTGTATGTAATATAACAAACATTCATGGCGCAATGACCTAGGTCGTGGGTACATAAACAACTTCATGCGAAGCAACTATCCAACAACCTTGACACAGTCTAGCCAAACTAAGAATGTGCGAGGCAGAACACCAGACACTCACAGTGAAACACAAAGATGTAAAGTCAAATTGTAAGCCATACAATTTGTGTGAACCTTCTTGTGCGAAGAAACTAAGTGTTGGGAGGAACCGTTCATAGAAATCGCAAAACACCCTCCACTCCACTCTCTCCACTCTCTCCACTCTAACCAAATGAGCTATTCCATCTTCTTTGGAGCCACATCAACATACCACGTAAGCGATGATGGAAGCTCCAACTGCATCTGTTGGGAGTCTACCAGAAGATCGTCCAATGATCACCAAAACTTGACTTGTCCCTTGTGGAAGAAGTGAAGTCCAGTGATCGGGGAGATGTTTGTGTACAATCGGTTGAGATCCTAGTGTTTGCAAGTCCAACCGCTACCATTGTTGATGACATCCTTCGGTTTTCCTTTATTAAATTGGGGTATATTCTATGAATTCCTCTAATGTGATCGGTAATTTGTCTGCAGTCTTGAACTTCAACCGGTTATTTCTCAAACTCAACCGGTTCATCTGTAACTAACTGCCGGTTCTCCCCAATCATAGGTGAAGTCATCAAAATGCCAATTCATAGGTTCACCGATTATCATTTGAAATTTTGTTGTTGTGCACTTGGTTACCAATCAAAAGGTGCGCCAAAGGAGGGGTCACCAACCTCCTACTTTGGTTTTAAAAAAGAGAAGGCGAGGAGCTGTTCCAACTTCCTCGGAGCCTCACCATATTGATTATCAAAAGCTCCCCTGCGTCTGCCGGGAGTCGAACCCGGGTCTATTGCTTGGAAGGCAATTATCCTAACCGTTGGACTACAGACGCATTGTCTTCAGGGATGTTGTGCCACGTGTTTGCCTCTTGGTTTTCTATTTTGTTCTTCCATGGATTCATTTCTTATCAGAACATACTCGGCGGATATCTGTAAGGCAATGCAGTTCTGTTTTCAGCATGAGAGTCAACACCTATCAGCTCTTGCGAAATGGGTCCTTGTTTGGAAACTTGATTCATCAGAACTTTTACCCATCTGCTCTGCCACCAAGATTTAGTAAATGGAACAAGAAATAGCAAGAGATGAGCGTCATGGCCAAAGTGAAGTACCCCCTGACCTTGTGGCTCAACTGCCAGCTTCTCACTGCACTAGCTTAGTGCAACGGTGATGTGCTCTTTGAAGAAGCTGATATCCTCTTTTGAGATATTTGCACACAACTATCAAGCATCTTTTGGAAGTGTTTTCTCAAGCATGTGAGCGTCACAGTGACCAACCTACTTTGTGATCCCCCTCCCATCTTCAAGCATCTCATTGTTTTGGTGACTTACCAACTTGGGAGCCACTTTCCCAATTTAATACAGGCAACTATCTACAGGCCAGTTTCAAGTTCATCAGCAAGTGGTGATTCGTCCCCCATAGTTTACATGGCCAAATGACGTGATAACTAAAAGAAATAATTGTTTTTCTCTGCTTGTAAGGTCTCCCAATCTCATTGCAACATGTCTTTGATATTTCTGTTATTTAGGCCTGCTTGCCTTACAACTTTCTTCTTCTGCAGCCTTGTTGTTTCCCACCAGATTACACTGAAGTGGACATATAAGGTACTACATATACAGCTATTTGTGTTTTATCCCTGTACTAACACAACTTGATTAGGTTTTGACAAACAACTGGACCACTAGTTCCTCCCAGTAGAATTCTGTTCTATCCTAGTTTTGTAAATTGGTGGATCTCGAATTTCGAAAGAAGAAATGAGTGGAAATAAGGAGATTGATGAGAAAACACTCAATCACTGACAAGTCTAAACCACCCATGAATTGCAGCCGTCCTTAATCAAGAAAAAAATTGATGTGAGAAGGGAAGCATGAAGGAGAGACAGAAAATCACAACAAACCTAAAAACAACCGATGAAAAAGCCATGAGTTCAACCCCATGTGTTAGATAAAATTCTCGTTTAACTCCGACAAGCATTTAGCAGGAGACTATATACAACTCACACATGCTGTGGAGACTGCAGCCCCAAAGAGGTTTGCTATCTAAGGAGTCCATTGAGGTGACCACGAGAATTGCTCTTTGGGGCCTGCATGAGCTTGCACAGCACTGTGCTCATCTCTCCTAGAGATATGGGCTTCAACACAACACCATCCATACCAATCTGCAGGCATTTCTCCCGAGTACTTTTATCGGTGTTGGCTGTCAAGGCTACTATCAAAGGCCGATCCTCAGGTCGGAACTTTTTCCTGATACGGATGGCCACATCATAGCCATCCATCTCTGGCATGCACAAATCCAGCAGAAGGACCTGAAACCCACTACCCGGTTGAGACAGAGCTGCCAGGCACTGCTGTCCTGATTCCACCACAGTGGTACTACAACCTAACCTATCTAGCAACCTTCTGGTCACTATGCGATTCACACTGTTGTCATCTGTAACTAATACCTTTAGACCCTTCAAATCTGCTTTGTTTAAATTATCTTCTCCTGAAGGCCTTTCCCTTTCATTTGCTGAAGCAGACTGTAGCTGTAACCTTACAATGAAGGTCACCACAGAGCCTCTGCCAAGACCGTCACTTTCAATCCAGATATGACCATTCATTAACTGCATCAAAATTGAAACAACAAGAGTTAGAGAAAGACCAAAGAGCACCAAAACATTTACTGCTCGAAAGACCAGAAACTCTGTATAAAAGTGCAGGCAACAAATTCACACTGTAATTCCTTGTGGAACAAACATAAAAGTAGTACGGAGGCAGATGGCACACCTGAACAAACTTCTTGCAGATCGCCAACCCTAATCCAGTGCCCCCATATTGCCGTGTGGTTGTGCTATCAGCTTGGACAAACTTGTGAAACAGCCGGGGAATATCATTCTCCTTCACTCCCAGGCCTGTATCCTTCACAGTGATACGAATGTACACAAAACCCTCAGTAGGGGTTGGATGCCAGAGAGGGTTCCTGGGGTCTCGCCTTACATTTCCGTCATACTTCTCCAAGCTGACAACCACAGATACATAGCCCTGCCTAGTGAACTTCACCGCATTTCCGATTATATTCAGAGTGGTCTGTAAAAGACGTTTCTCATCTCCTATCACGTATAAAGGCACATCACCAGCAATATCGAAAAAGAATTCGAGGCCTTTTCCCCTTGCCATTGGTTTTGCAAGATTATCAGCTTCTCTGAGTACTGTAGGCAGATCAAAAGGACGCATTTCCAGATGCAAGCTACCATCTTCCAAACGTGAGAAGTCGAGAACATCATTGATCAAAGTGGAGAGAAGACTGCTACTTTTCACAACAGTATCCACCATAGACCTCTGGTCTTGAGAGAGATGCCCCTCTTGTAGAAGTGAAGACAGGGCAATGATAGCGTGCATAGGAGTTCTCATTTCATGGTTCATAACCGCGAGAAAGTCATTACGGGCTCGGATTGCTGTCTCTGCATCCTGTCGTGCCCTTTGTAGGGAAGTGTTTTGTTCCACCAATTTGTCTCTTGTACGTTGAGAGTCTTCTAGTACTGCTGCATGGGAGAGGGCTACAGCAACCTACATAAACCACGAGACCTATACTTCAGCACAAACAAATTGAGTGGTTTCTGTCCCTAAGAGATAAGTGACTTTGTAATACTCACTTTGCAACTTCCTCGTATTAAGGAACCTGAGAGACAACACTCATCTTGAAAGATTACGCTGACTTGACCAACTAACAAGTATCACCCTAAAACCTACCATGTCCACAGGTTAGGATTTGCACATGTCACCCACAAGAAATTTATTCAGTATCTATTGGAAGTAGTCATTTACCTCCTGCAAGCACACACTAGTTTACTATAATTTAAGGTATATTTTTCTATTTTTCCACACTTACTAATTGAACGGATCAGTGTGCTTTCTACAGAATACAAGCTAGTTAAGAGCCTTGTTGGCTGACAAGAAAACACATCACCGACAAGAATGCCAAAGGTTTACCTGGTCTGCCACAACTTCCACCATTTCAATCTCATTGGGTGTCCACACTCGGCCACTTTCACCAGGTAGCACCAAGACCAAGATGGCATATGAAGCACTCACAACTTCTGGAGTACCCCCTTTGAAGTATGAAACATGAAGAAGTGGCAAACGTACTGCTGCCATTGGCCCTGCCACTACACGATGATTACTAGCCTTCCCAAGTGCAGAAGTAGGGGGTATCACAATCGCTTCACTAGTTTGGATTATCGTCTGCACAGTATTGTCAGAGGCAGAAACAGTGACTGGAACCTGCAAAACAAACAATAATACTGTTTCTTAGACCCAAAAGCTGCACAGATGACAAAAGCACATTCAAAATTGATGCTCCTAGTTTCCATTCTTGTCCATGCATCTTTAAAAATACTCATTCCATAAAAGTAACAAATTAAACTACATAAAATCTCTACAGAAGCTTGTAAGAGCTAGTGGCACGAAAATGTACACATTGCTCATACTTACTATGCAAAATGAAGGCCAGTGACAAAATTTAAATGTAATTACAAACAACATATATCAGAACTTGTAGCGGATAACAATTTCAATAAATCGTTACGTATGCAGCAGCTGAAGTCCTCTCCCTACACCACCAATAAATGTACCAAGGAAATGACCTTACATCTTAGGAGACTGAAAAACCAAAGACAAACCTGAAGAATTCGTCTGTCCAGCTCATGTGTGAGTTCTAGTGCATCGCCCTCGGAATTAGGCATCCAGATTGTGCAATTTTCTAAGTGTAAAGTTTTAGCCAATTCCACAAGTGTTGTGTTCAAAATAGTGTGGCGATCAAGGGTGCTTCGAATCTCATTTGTCAGCATTCGAACATGCCGCCCTGCCTCCTCTTGATCCTTAATGATACCCATCTCCCTGTCCAGCTCTGCAGCCTTGTGCTTCAAGAACAGCTCCCTCACCTTGATCAAAGAATCAGACAGTTAACACATGGGGTCTCATACATTTCACGACCTTAAAAGGCCTATCTCCTTGAGCACATTAGATAGTATATCCACCTGCAAATACTTGGGGATTGTCATAAGTTTCAACCAATTAAATACTCAAGAGGTCAACTACATTATCCAGGTAAAATGTGACTGCAAAAATAAACCTCAAGGGTGTCAACCAAGCTAATTACTCGAATCTCAGAATCACAAAAGTTCATTTCATAAGTACAGACAACCTGGTCTCTGTCACAACTTTGTAATTAGATGTCATTGCAAACCTAACCAGTCCTGAACAACTCAATCTCAACAATGATCATCTGATGGGAATTGGAAACAAGGGAATTGGCCCACCTTGACATGAAGCAGTGTTGGTATAACATGGACCAAAGTGATTGCCGTGGCACAGGAAACGAGCGCAGTTGCAATCTTCAGGACCGTTTGTATCAACATAACAAGGAAGGAATGAGGGCCATAGGTCCATATTGAGATGAAATGTGTGAGCCCACACAACACGATGAAGGCTCCAAACTGAATGATAATCCATCGAAATGGAAAAACATGAGAGAAACTGACAAAATAAACCAGTTCCAGTGGTATCGAGAAGTAGGCTAAGGCTATCAAAAAATCACTAGCCAACTGGCAGCGAGTCACCAATTCAAGAAGGCCCCAATCCTCTTCACAATTACATCCAGGAAGACCTGGGGCAGTGGTCCCTATTCCCACAGCAACTCTTAAAACCGCCAATACACAAATCACAGACAAACCCCATCTCCACAGCTTGCCCATTGGTGTTGCACCCACTATCTTAGCACAATTTTTTACGGATCACTGTAAACTGACTTTCTCCGAGCGTGGGAAGCAATGGCAGAACCGTTGACAACATGTCCTTCCATACTCTGCACATAAAAATCATATTGGCTCAGTAACCTCGCAAACCAAACAAAACAAAAGCAAGCACTGGCTACATGACCCAACTTCACACTGTAATTATTAATGTCAGCTCCCAGTGCAAACGTTCTCTCCAGGATAAACCAAATTTATGAATCTTCAGTGAGACCTCACAGAGAATGACATTACGTCCTCCAAGGAAACAAAACCGTTGAGCCCTAGGATGGATGAAGCTCGGCATCATCCATGGAGACTCTAAATATCTTGGATATATCGAATCACAGCTTTTTAGGTTCATGTACTTCTAATAAGTGCATCGAAGTCACAGTAGTTCAATCCAGTTGATAAATGCGCTGGATTCTTCAGAGAGATTTGGATTTCTGAATCCCAGCTAAATAATTTAGGACTTAAATTGAAGCTGCGTAGAATATAATTGCAGTCAGCATATTTTCCAGAAGCAGGGCGCACATTGAACAATGTGTTGCCGCTACTTTGGCAGGGATTTGGATTTTGTTATACCCAAGATTTGTTATCTCACACTCTACAATTGAATGGGAACACAATTCACTTGAAATCAGCATGTTCACAAAATCAAGCCTCGCATTGACCAACGTGCCAAGACCTTCAGAGGTCAAAAAAGCTGCTGACCCTAGCATTTCGTACTCTTCAATTGGAGCGGGCCTAGGATTCAATTAAACCCATCAGCGTGCTATAAGAATTACACATCCGTGTTTAGGATTTCACATTCAACAATGTGTTGGTGCCTACTCCTTTTCCCAGAGACTGCCATTTCAAGATGCCATTAGAATAGGATTTAAAAAACTTCGACTTACCATGCATGTGTGCTCATCACCGCCAGCAGCACACCTTACGAGAAGGCCAGCAGAATCAACGATGACTTGAGAGCGTCCATTTACATAAGACTCATCGCAAGTTGCTGTGGTGAGTTGTTTCACTGAAGGTTGAGACACCGAAAGTCTACTGAGATTGACAACCTCCGAAGACGACATACAAAAGAAAGAGAGAGGCCAAAGGGAGAAGGCGAAGACGGGTGCCGCAGCCGCGCCCGCGCGGCAACCTGTTCCTGGTCTCCGAGCACACCGACCACCAGATTGATCTGCGATAACAACAAGAGTCCACTAACGAGAGCCTTCTTTTGACTCGCACAATTCGCCCGTCTTCACTCCTGTTTTATTCCCCCTTTTCTGCCACACTAACAAGACCTGCCTGTCACGACTGCTAACAGATCCGAGCAATCTCCTCGCACAGCAGCAAAGTGGCCCTCGTCTCAACCGCCTACTAAATTTGCTACCAGAAACACTCCTCCACCACCACCGCCTTCTTCAGTGCCCGAATTGCGGAACCTGCCGCGCGTCTGGGCGCCAAGAACCTCTAGAAACTTCCCTCGGAAGCTCCAACGCTCTCACCAAACGTCTTTCACCCGAAACCGCAGCTCAAATCCCCATCCCCCCCCCCCCCCCTCCTCCTTAAGAACGTCAAACTCCACCAAGAGCGCAACAATCCAGTCCCTCACTCCACCCGAGGTAGCTTAACTTCAAACCTCCGAACCACAACGTAAAATTAACCCCCTCCCGGCCTTCTCCAACCGAACAAACAACCCTGACAACAACCTCAAACTCCACGCAACACCCAAGTTCCACCCCCACCGAGGGGGAAAACGACAAGCAGATGGCTCAAATGGAGGTCAAATTGCACACGGAGACGATGCACGGGGCGCTAACGAGATGCCGCGACGCCTGAGAAGACGCACAGGCGGTGCGAAAGGGGCCTAAGATCCTGTGGAGAGATGGCGATGGCCATGGCCATAGACAAGACAACCCAGCCAGAAAGGCAAGAGGGAGACACGCTAGGGTTTTCACAACTCACCGAGCTTCGAGCTTTCAGTCTCAGCCACGCGGACGGACCCGGTAAATCACCGGGCCACCCGAAGGCCCACCCGGGGCTGGCCGGCGAAGCGTGCTGACGTGGCCCGGCAGATCCGAGGGTCCCCGTCTCATCACCGGGCCGAATTCGTCCACCAGATGCCTTTCTTCTTTACCTTCCATATTTGGTTAGTTAATCCGTTAGGGGCCACTAAATATTATTATTCTATGTTCACATAGGCATATTTTTATCTAGTTTAGGATATTGTTATAACAATGCGAATTAGAAAGTAAGCATCGTCATCATGATGGTATTTAGTTAGTACCAATTGTGCCGTAAAGATGACATTTGGCGGACAATTAAGGTGCCCTTACGAGGGGTACCCGGGTGACTCATCGTGCCAAGTGGCAAGCTCGGACCCGTAATAAGTTTTAGACCGTGATTCCATGGTCACGGAGACTAACTAATTAAGTTAAGTTACTCTAGTTTAGTTAAGGTCGCCTTGTCATCTCTTACGATTGGGATCGTATCATATGGGTATAATAACTTATTAACGAGTCTATGTTAGAGATCCGGCTATTTTACCATGATTGGTTGGCTAGAATTGGCATAATGCAAAGAATACGTGAGCGAGTCGCCAAGTGGCAAGCGTGGATTGGTCATCCATGGTTCAAATGAAGCCGGGCACTTGCCTTGTCGTTTCGGGTCCACTTGTGCGTCCGTCGCTTCCCTAACTAATTTTATGCTTTGGCGCAATTATTTTAATTTAATTTTGTATGTGTCGGATGAGTGGTCGTTTACTATGTAAAATCCAATGTCATATCATGTTCTTAAAGTTTAAAATATGTGAGTGGTTGTGTGTAAATGATGATACGGGGGTGGCTCAAATAATGGGTTAGTTTGATCTTCCCATTTCAACGTAAAGTCACTGATCTAAGGAGTTAAACAATTAATCCAATATAGTATGGTTCACACTAATTGTAATGTATATACGGGTATGCATGTGTGTAAATTAATTGGCACATTTAATAACTTTCGTCAATGCTTAAGTAGCGGTGTTTCTATTATTCAAACATGCTAGAGGTCTATAAGTTTCAAGGCCTCTTTACACTAGAGGCGAGAAGCCATGAGGAGAGAAATTTCAGCCTATGAGAGGCTTAGAAACTGAGAAGACCAAAGAATGCCACTTTACACCCGAAATTTTCAGCCCAAGGGACAGAAGGAGGAGAAAATGAAATGGACAACACTTTTGTCCTTCGTGGCAAGAAAAGCGCACGATTTTCAATGCCCCCATATTTTGTGTTAGGCCCACCTCAAGAGGTGGGCTTGACGTGAAATCCGGGAGGCCATTCAGCCAAAATTCTCACAACCAATCATTTTTTATTTTTTAAGAATATTTCAAAACAACCACTTAAAAAAATTCAGGACTTTGTTTTTGTGGCCCCTTCTCACTTTACACTATATCCAAAGGCCATCAAGTTCAAAGGTTGGCTTCTCAAGGATGAGCCATGGCCCGTGTGAGGTTTTCTCCACGGCTTCTTGCCTCTAGTGTAAAGAGGGCCTCAGCTATTCTATTGATTGCAAAGTGTCACGGTTTCAAGTATAATCATGCTTAAGTATCAAGTATCATGTTTTCATCTAGTTCGTTGTGTCGCTTTGATATCATGCCAAAACTCATTGGCTATCAACTCACACCCACCAAACCATATTCACAAGAAGCAAATGTTAAAATCACCCGACATGGCAACTTAAAATGCTTTACTAAATTTACTCTTGTGTCAAGGATCGTTCTTGCAAATAAAATTCTAAGAAAATCAACAATTTAGGCTATTCGAACATTTTATTGCATGCATCAACCTATACTACGCTAGTATATGTGGTGTGCATATATTTATTTAACACATAAATTTAAATAACATACAAATGAATTGTTATTTTGTTAAGTTAAATAACCAACTCACCAATATAATAAGAATCACACAATAATAATTGTTATAATTGTGACCCGTGATAGTCACAATCGTACTTTGTTTGACAAAATACATGCCCTTGTCATATTAATTACCATGACAAACAATGGGCATTAAATATGTGCATTGAGTATGGCAATCAAATTGACCGAGCAAGTTAATTCCAATTGCTTACATGATTATCTAAGATGTGATCAAACTAGTGTGGCCCCCTGTCGTCGTGACTCGATGCACCCGTGCATATACAGTAAATCGATTTCCCATGCATTCCCCACACCCGTTGTTAAACATGTCATTATCAATAGCCACCATTTTGGGTAGGTGGAACGTCGACAACCTCACCGTCCTTGTCCTCTGGTTGTTCAACCCTTTCAAAATGTATAATAAATGTAATCCGTGTCTCTTTGTTGTTTTACATTGATAATTGTTTGTATCTTGCTTGATTTCATCAAGCAACAACAAGTGTCCCATGTCAACTTCTACATTGCCAACCAATGATTCCAAGGTTACTTACGCATGTTGAATACAAATCATGTGGACACCGTACATATGATTTAGTGTGCCATTGAAATCCTTGTGCCACAATCAACGGAACAGTCTTCATGATTTGTTATGTAGCACCAAATGTCATATGTCACCCTCTCTAAAGTACTTTTGATCAAATTACTCAAAAAATCTATATAAAAATAAGCTAATATTCATTAAATATATATACTTTTCTTTGTAAGAGATTAGACAATTAGCGTGAATTAACAATGAATAGTGTGGACCGAACTCAATGATATGTTTAGTGTAGTAACATGTGCCATAATTTTCCGAAGATGGAATCATTCACCTTGACAAATTATAAATTGTGATGACATCCATGTTTTGACTCGGTCAACATTGTTTATTTACAATATGAATGCAACGAGTTTTGTATGGCAACTAACCCATATGAAACATTAAGTACAAAGTCTCAAACATCATAATTAAGTATGTGAAGTACCTTTGGATGATGGCACATGGCGTGCTAGACAACACTCTCTTTCCATGAGAAGGACCTTTTTGGTCCCCGCCTTCCATCCACACACGGGGCCAAGCACGTGGTTGGATGAGAGTGACATGGGTGCCTTGCAAAAGACGAGTGAATTGAAGACCATTCGACCCCAATATTGTAGTAAATTTCAATGTGGTCAAACACGGCATTGTTCACCTCGCAACAAGGCACAAAACACTCACTACACCAAATAATCATGTTGGTATAGGTGGATTATTAGTGTGGGCCACACTAATGTTCCAGTCAAGGCATAATTGACGTGGGTCCAAGACCCCGGGTCTTCCTTACATCTTCATGAAGATGTCTACTATAAAATTTAGCGAGGGCTGAAAAACGATGCGGTCCTTGTTCGTTCTCGTTTTGAGAAGTAGCGTGGGCTCTTGAAAATGATTGTGACTTGTATTTAGGTCATTTTGGACTTTGGATGAGTTTGAAAACAAGCAAACAATGTCTTAAATTGTCAACACTGGTGATTCAAATCTTGTTAACTATATATACTTGTAGTGTGGCCATTGTGCAGTTGATCGTATATTACAAGACCATGAACATGATGTGCGTATACATTTGACATCGTCGCGAATACATTAAACTAGGCATGCGGTGGTAGTTTACCCTAGAATTGGTCAAAAAGTCAGAAGTTATCTAAATACTAGATTTGTGGCCCACATTAATAGAAATATTTAATGTAATGATTAGATGGTATGTAGGCATGAGAATCAAAGGGACCTACACAATAATTATTTGAGAATCCTAACATTCTTAAGCAAATAATATGAGTTATCACAATATTCAGTCCACCTCCCTGCCTTCTTCATCTAAAGTTTTTTTAATTGTGATTGCTACAATGATCATGACATCAACACATGTGGTGGGTCTCCAAACTAGAATGACACCATGCAAATCATGATGAGTATTGTTATGTATGTGCTTGTTCTTACATTTTTATTGCTTTGTTCTAGAGCTTCGTAACATTATTTGGCTGCTATCATCCATTCCATAATAATAATACCAATTGACTACTTCACCCAAGTTTCTCAACCTGAACATGCCAATGCAATGCTATGTTGTGAGAATAAACAAAGTGAACTTCCAAATAGAGCATGGGATTTTCCCCACCCCACCCAATGTACTGACTCAATTGAATAATCTTATGTTCATTGGCATTTTGAGTTTGTGATTTTGTCCTTAATAAGGCATGAATGGATGTTCTTTCGAGAGCATCTCCACACTTGTTTTATTTGTTTGACATTATAATTTACACTGAATACATTATGCACATTGATCATAAAAATGATCTACGAGGATATAATTCATGGAGATTACGGAAAAAACATGATTGTCAACAATTAAATAAACGGTAATGCGACAAAAAGAAGGAAGGAAAAATACGGAGAGGGAGAAATTCATTCCTCTTAAACAAATCCACTTCATGACAAAGGCAACTTATTTCATTGCAACACAACTCAAGTGCAAACTTGTGATTGTTACTTTGTGGATAGTATTTTGGGCAAAGGCATAGTGTGACTTGGCATGGGCAACATGCATTTGTTATGTGCCATCGTACATGGGAATACATGTGTAACCATGTGTACACTTTTCATGCCCCATGATATACTCATCTCCTTGCCTTGGGATCTTTAAAATGTAAACTAATCTCAATCCAATAGAAATGATTTAACTTGCAAATACTAAGGGTTGGTAACTAGTGTGCACCCACAATACCTAATTATCCCCAATAATTATAGCGTGTAGACTAAAGCTTCGTGTGGCCCCTCAATATTCATCTTTATGATGTCCGTGCAAAGAAGTGGTCCTCTCGAGGACTCGATACTCTCTTATATGTGTGCAAACAAATAATTGTATTTATGCTTCAAGCACATGATTGATGTTGTGATCCGACTGGCCTTGTCTTATAGTTCTCTCCCTAACAATCCAAGCAAGGAGTTAAACTTAAGTAGACTATTTAGGACCGCTTTACACTACGGTGGAGAAGTGCATTGGTCAGTCAAGAATTTTCGCCCAAGACACGGTTATTTGAGGCAAGGACTGGTATGCAAGAGAAGATGAAAAGACAATGAATTAATGCCTTAAGAAGTCTTGACCGGCCGTAGTGTAATCACCTAGAGGAGAAGTGTATTGGACAACTTCACCAAGAGAAGAAGTCCACCGGACTACTTCACAAAACGGTCAAAGTTGGCCATAGTAGAAACCTTGCCCCCTAAATGACCATTGTATTGATATTTAAACAAATCATATTGATAATAAAATAAAATATATATGGCAATGTTTTAGAACTTCTTTCATGACAATAATTTATTTGAAAATGTTCCACCTCTATGATACATCCAAATTAAGGTAAATAAGTAGGTAACATTATCTTCTTATTGATTTTCAAAGAAATAACATGTTGGTATAGTCCAACCTCGTTTATACGACACCCTCAATATTACGACACATTTTTACGAGACCAAACTTTTTGGTTCAAAACTCCCTCTTTTATACAACTACAACACTTGATAATGCAACATATAGAATCTCCGTTTTGTCATATTAAAGAGGTAGTTAGTGCTAGAATTCCTTTCATCTATATAATGTACATCTAAAATACATCCATCTTCACTTGGGAAGTACTTGGGAACTTCACTTATTGTTGGGAACTTAATGGTAATTAGGGTTACTAGTGTAGAATGGACATGGTTAGGGTGAGAGTGGCCTCCTGCCTAGTATGTTGCCTTGTACACAGGTGATATAGTATCACCAGTATCTTGATGCTAAACATCATGCATCATTGTTGTCTAGTTTCTTATTAGAGAACTCTTTATATTTTTGATGTTAATGAAATATTTATTTTCCAAAAGTTAGACGGGAATTTAGATAAGATGACAGTTGCTCACTTGGGTAGGCAACACCAAAAATCTTTGGACTCTTATTTTAAGAGTTCTTGAAAATATTTGTAATTGTTTGAAATTACAAGTCATCATTTCATACCATCTATATTGCTTAAACTCGTTGTATATATTTTAAAGCTCATATTACTTATGTTTTCATATCCCCTCAATAATATGACAACTTTATGTCATTTTTCATATTAATGAGAAAACGACAACTTGATAATATGATTTTTTTTTGTATTTCTCAAAAATGTCATACTAAAGAGGGAGAAAAACACTGCAAAGATTTCTCTCGGGCCATCACACCCCCTTACGTTTCATAACCACGTGCGATAAAAGTTTGCTACCCTATATTATATGCCATTTATAAATTATAAATTAATGATATTTTTTCTACATATGCATAATCATTGATCATATATTTTTTTATATTTTTAGGCATATTAATAATTTTTAGTAAAATTTCCAATTCAATTTTGCGTCATTCTAGTTAGAAACGGTGTGTTTTATTTTGATTTTCTTTAAAAAAAATCATCAAATTTGGTTACCATTTTTTACTATGTAATATATACCGTGTATATCTACTCATGAAAAACAATTGATAAAATTTTGACCCATTTTGGTGATGCTATATGTAAAAGGTAGATTTGTTTCATCGCACGTGATGTTCAACTTGACAATGCAGTGCACCCCCCGAGAGATTTCTCTAAGGAAGAAATATTTTATTGAAGTTGGAGTTCTCCGGAGGCCAAGTTTGTTGTCCGAGGCTTTGAGGTTGCCCAAGAAACTTGACCTCCGGAGAACTCCCCTTGGAAAAAGTGTGGCCACCTTGCCAACCATGCCATTTTTTCATCCATGTAAAAAGTTCTCCACCAAAGGACTCTTGGCAGTAGAGTAAACCACCGCCACACAAGAGTGTCACTCTCGGCCAATCAAATTTCAGAATTCCCCTAGAATTCTTGACCGGAGGACTTCTGCACCGTAGTGTAAAGCAGCCCTTAGGGCCACTTCACACACGAGAGTGCGAGCCCGTGACCAGTACAATTCAAGCACTCTCATTGGTTGGAAAAGGCGGAGCCGGTCCAAGTTCGCTTCCCACTACGCTTGAGGGACCAACATGAGTATGTGAATGCAAGATGGATGTAAAGTCTACGTGGATTCCTACATGGCATCAAATGGGTCGTGTTTCATGGTCACTTGGACTATTTTCAAAAACCACCTCTTGGAGATAGGCCGACACAAAATTGGGAGACCAAACCACTATGAACGCTCACAACCGTTGATTTGTTCTATTTTATCATGTGTGAGGACCTGCATGAATATAAATTCATTGAAATAGCTATTGGTTGATGGCCCGGTCACGTATGACTTCACACTACACTTGAGGATCCGTGACCACACTACATGATTTTGGAGGTGTATTGGGATGGCCTTTGGACACTTTCTTTTGGGCTCTCACAATTTCATGGCCATGGCTCTTGGCTCTTGGCTCTTGGCTTGTGTGTGAAGTGGCCATAAGAATAATAGGGTTTTGGACTACTAATGATAAAAAAACAACAACATAGACCTTAGCACTAATGAAGCTCGCTGGCAATGTGGTTGCACAAATAAAAGTCAACAATAGTAAGTGTGAGGCTCCAAATCACTCTTGCATTTGGGAATGAAAAGTGGCCTTGCCCCCATATGTAGATGCAAAGTGTATATGTGTTCTTCATGTACTCTTGAAAGTTTGGACTATAAATTTATTACATAGATTTATCACAATTTATTGAAGTTTAATGATTCTAAATCGATTATAAACAAATCATGAAAATTCACGATTATTGCTATTGTATTAATGTGATCTTTAAATTATCAACAAAAAAATTTCTTCTAAGTAGAATAAAAATTAAGATCTTGAATGCTTACTTTTAGATGATAAAATGGAACCACAATACGCTCAAGGAACTTAAGGGTTAATATTGTTTACCCCTAACAAGCAGTGTGATAATAAATTCATTCAAGCATCTTTGAGTCTTTTATAAAGAAGAAGTGCAGGAGATTCCTTCCCGCCGACCGTTCATCCGTTTGGACATTATCATCCGTCCACTTGCAACTATTCTTTATGTTCACTCCGCGACGCATGTGCGCTCGCCACGTGGCACTAGAACGAATTGACATGGTCCAACATTCTGCTAGATTCCACCACGTGTCGCACAAATCTGCCTCAAACTTCAGATAGAATCCTAGCCCTTGGTTGAGAAACAACAACAGTCCAAAAATCTCTAGCCACTTGGTAGCCTAGATTCTCACCAATCAAAGCGCAAAGAGTGCTTGGGTCCAGATGGCGCCAAAACTTCCCTAGCCTTTGAAAAGGTTCTTTCACTCCCCTCCCGGGTATGAACAATAGTATGTAAAACGGATATGAAGCGCCAAACCAAGATTGTTACCCTTCCCGGGTATGAAAGGGTCCCTCATAATACACTCCCTTGAATGCATTATTGAACGTAAAGGCCCCAAGGATGGTTTCAACGGCTCTGATTGATTGGAAAAATTTACTGCCTTGCCCGTAAACTTAATGTCTTATAAAATATGTGGAATGGATTACACAAACAAAAGGTACCTTAGATTATCAAATAAAATTTTGAAAAATCAACCTAGGTGTTTACATCTATGGGAAGAATATACTAGATCCTACCAATATCCTATTCCATGTACGAATTAATGTGCATGTCCATGTTCAGAATGCCTATTCCAACTAGTATCCTATATCATGTACGGACATGGGTATTAAACATTTGACCTGAACACTATCCCATCGCAGGTATGAATAAGGGGTTGTTTACATCATAGACCATGAAATCGTCCCAAGGCCCTGTAAAATATCTGATTGGTTGTTGAACTCGTCCTAGGACCACTTCAGTTGACACCAAGGATAAAATGTTAGAGTGACCATGAAGTTCGAGGTCCCCAAAAGACATATTTTAAGGCCTACATTATTCACTAGCATGGTTCAACGGGTTTTGTGATGGGAGCGGCAAAAGAGGTGTTCTGGTAGAAGAAGGCAAGGACCCATGGTAGAGAAAAATATTGTTATAATGAATTTTCATGAGTTTTTAATGGGGAAGAGAAGACGAAGACAAGAAAAGACAAACGAATGATCAAACTTTTTTCCCTTCTCAAAACTGCCCTATTTGGATATATAGTAAATAAATTCAGCATGTTCACTTTGTGGTGCATGGTCATTCCTCATGGTCCACATTGGGTTTACACCCACCGAGGGGCCCAAAGGCTTTGTAAATTGTTTTCTTAAGAAATTGGACCATGGGAAAAGGCCATCTTGCATGGTCTGACCTCATGGTCCATGGTGTAAACTGGCCCTAACTACACATGTCCAATTATAAAATACCTAACCCAAAGTAGATTCTTTTCCACCGGGTATGAATCAATGTATGTGTATGGATATTAAACACTCGACCCCCATATTATCCAACCCAAAATTGCATCTCATCATGGGTACGAATAAGTGCACGTATAAAATATATAAAATATTTGACCCGGAGATTATCCCATCCCGGGTATGAGTACATGTATGTGTACGGATACAAAAATTCCCGACCCGAGTAGCATTCCATCTTGGAATATAGTAAATATGTATCACCTAAATAACTCTATGAGTTTTTCCACTATATCATCCATCTCGGACTTTTAACCAATGAAATCACATTGCAAGCAATTGTTCTTTAAAGCAAATAGTCGTTTCGTTTAATATTCTTAAGGTCAATCCTTGCTAGATATTTGTCATGTGTCAAACCATATTTATGTGATCTAAAATTTACCTTCCAAGATTTTAATGATGTTAATACCAAATTAGTTTATCAAATTGTATCTTATATACGGGAAGGAAACATGTACCGACCCATGTGAAGCTGAGAGCCCGTGACCATAACACTTCAAGCACTCTCATTGGTTGGAAAAGGTGGTGCCGGTCCAAGTTCGCTTCGCACTATGCTTGAGGGACCAACTGAGAGTGTGAATGCAAGATGGATGTAAACTCTACGTGGACTCTTACATGGCATTGAACGGATCATGTTTATTGGTCACTCAGACTATTTTCAAAAACCGTTTCTTGGAGGTAGGCCTAACACAAAACCAGGAGACCATGGCACTCCGAACGCTCACAACCGTTGGTTTATTCTATTTTATCATGTGTGAGGACCTGCGTGAATAGAAATTCCCTGAAAGAGCAATTAGTTGAGGGCCCGGTCACATATGACTTCACACTACACTTGAGGATCCAAGACCACACTACATGATTTTGGAGGTGTGTTGGGATGGCCTTTGGACACTTTCTTTTGGGCTCTCACAATTTCATGGTCACGGCTCTTGGCTCGTGTGTGAAGTGGCCCTAAGGAGTCGGTGGGGGATTGAAAACATTGTTAGAGGATCCCCACGAGCTATTCTATGGGACTAGGCAATGCCTAGATATGGTTATAAGGGACATGCCCCACGTAAATAAAGACCCATAAGACCCCACCACTACAATTAAGTACACTAAATATAAATTTTAGTGTCACCAATTCTAATTGTCTTGCTCAATACTAATTGTAATCAACGGTGTAGTGTCACCAAGACTAAATGTTAACCCAACATTATTTGTCATTCCTTGTATAATTTTGGGGTTTTTTTTAGGTTTACAGTGTTGTAAACACTGTCACTTTATCAAGTGATTTTTCCATCCAATTTTCAATCCTCCGTTACAATATTTCATCACGAGTTGATGACAAGAGAAAATATGGTTTTGACCAATGGATGAACTCGTCCATCATCCATGATAGTATTTGTGAATTCATTCATAAGAATCGTCATCCGAAAGGTTGCCACAGTGACATCAATTACCATATGACACCAAATATCATATTTAGTGTAGTTGGTGGATGGATATAATCAAGGGTTTAGGTTGGAGTTTGTTTAATTATCCATGTTTTTTTGTTTTTTTTTGGAATACGTGAGGTGATTGTTCATCTGGCTAGTTTTTGTCAAGCAGAGAGACAATTTCACAATCAGGAATTGAACCGCCAACCACTCCATTTGATTTGGGTATCTTTCCACTATCATCTAGTAGGCTAGGGTCATTTCGGACAATCGTATATATGTTGTCAGTGCAAAGGTGTTAAAATGACCCTAGTAACAAGTCCGTTGCCTTCTCTCTATATTATAAATTAAGGATTTTACAACCAATATGTTATAATTGTTAGGAACGCTCTTACAAAGTTTAACTCAACCTTCCTCACATCTTGGTTGGTCAATGTTACAAATAACATAGAATGGTTTCCTTTATCCATAGTAAAAGCAATGGCAATTAAAATTTGGCTCGTCGTTCTTGGGAAGCATTGTGCCAAATGAATTTGTGACATCAATATCCTTCTGAAAAATATGTAGTGTTTAATTAAGGCTCAAATGTGCGCTCTAACCTCCATAATATCACATCCGTGGAAGTGCACATGATATTAACGAGGTTTGCAATGTTAACATGCATGCGTAATACTAAAAGATTAATGTAACATGTGACATTATGGAATAACACATAAGGGTGTGCTTTTGTCAAGCAGATTAGGTCTATGTGAACATGCACAAGTGACGAGTGTAATTAGAGGCTAGGCTTGCTAGGTGTCATTTTATTCACACTCGGGAATGAACTTTTTTAAGGGGGCTTGAGGAAGGGCGACACATAATAAAGCCGCGCTTTATCGTTGTGTTATGTGTCATCCGGCTATGGTGCAACCTTATCTTAATTGTGTCTTGAAATACGTGCTCTATACACAATCAAGAAGATACATATCATCAAAAGAATGGTGTGAGGCCACACAAATAAAAAAGACTTTTAAAAAATAAAAAGAAAAAAGAAAAAAGTGAGGAGTCCCACCTTGAAAACAAACCATGTTTGAGAAATGACACATCAACAAATTGTCATATTGTTAGAATTCAAAGAACCCACCCATTGTCCTGATTTCCTCTCAGGTTGTGTTGGTTCTCCCGAGGTGGTTATGTTTTGGTTC
This sequence comes from Polytrichum commune, assembly GCA_950295325.1. Classification (NCBI taxonomy): domain Eukaryota; kingdom Viridiplantae; phylum Streptophyta; class Polytrichopsida; order Polytrichales; family Polytrichaceae; genus Polytrichum; species Polytrichum commune. The sequence goes on from OX485809.1 coordinate 804,540, forward strand.
CTTTCTTGTAATTGGATTTTCAAACTGTGTCAAAAACAAAACCCCGCCCACTGGCTTGAGATATGTTCCATCACCAGTGTTTGAGAAAAAACATAACAAACAAAACCCACTCTCATTGACACTTAAAATCATGTGTTGGAAGTTAAACCACCTCATCACTATCACAACAAGTGTAGAAGGAGTCGTTCATGAACACCACATCGCTTCTTTTTTCCCAATTAGTGCACGTGATACTAATTCATGAAACACACTATTTTGCCAAATCTCAAAAACAGTGAGGGCTGGCATTTGTATCGGTAATGAAATATTATAAATTGATGGATTCCATCAAATACCTTACATACGTAGTACTACTAAGCAAACAAAACATGGAGAAGAAACAAACCCCAATAAAACCACTTTAGAAGGTTAACACCTCCTCCATGTTGATGTATGTGTGACCCACATGAGCCCACCCTCTGAAAGAAATGACTTAACCTTCACCTTGAAGCACGGGAAAACATGGTCAAGGTAAGGAAGAGTGTGCTCACATTTATGTTGGTGTAAGAAACATCCCTCCCGTTTTTATTTCATTTTATTTATCACGTTCATTGAAATATGACAGTTGGAACCTAATTGCGTGACAACAATAGTTTGGGTTAAAACTCAAGCAATGTCTCAACAACATTGTAGTTTGTAATAAATACCGAATGGAGTGGTTTGGCAATTCGGGTCCTGGCTGCAAAATCGTCTCTCTACTTGACGGAAAACTAGCCATGTGGTCATGTGTTTTGAATTTGTTTATATACTTTATAATAGATGCAAAACACATTAAATCCATGGAATCCAAATGCAATTGTAATGGGGAGTTGGGGGGGGGGGTAAACTTGAGGTTGGTGATAATCATCTTGTTGAATTATCCTAACGAGTGTTACTAATTCAAATCATATTAGACATTAAACTCTAGGAGGTTTTTCATTTTCGAAGTACCTAAGACTAGCCCATAATGTTGGGCATGGGTGAGTTTTATAGTAAGCAGTATTGTCTCCTCAACATCTACCATGTTATTCATTGGGTCCAAGTTACAACCGACATCAACCTAGTATTGTCTTTTGTGATATAAAAATGGTATGCTTTTTTTGACATTAGTTTTTGTTTTCGATTCCATTCGGTTCTATATACCATGTCAGAATGTTCATGACTCGGCAAAATCACCCTAGTATTAATACAATTTAGAAAGGTAATGATCCAAATAATAACTCAAATATATAAAGATTCTTTCACTTTGGAATGCCCGCCCATAAAACAACATTTGACTAGTGTTGTGATGTTGAAACCCACAAATAGGTATTATGATACCATTATCGATGTTGGTTTTTGATACCTTTTTTGATGTTGGTTTTTTGATACCATGGTTTCACCTGTGCTTGTACGATACCGAAATGGTTAAAACCACTACACCGTTTATGGTGTTTATTGTCACTTACTATTCGGAGTTACATGATGCTATAATTAAGAATGTAAAATTTCACCGAGCAAAGCCATTTATGTTCTATAATGTCCAAACAAGCTATTCAACTTTTGTTAGTTGAAATTGAACTCGTGCGTAAGTAGTTAATGCATCGCATAGTTCCAAATACTAAGTGACAGTAAATACCGTAAATGGTGTACACTAAATAGTCCTATTAGTGTGGGTGAAAAAATAGCATGGAAATAACAGCTTCGACCACATTACTTTTCTAGTCAAGGTGGAATTAACGTGGGTCCAAGACCTCAGGTCTTCTCCTACGTCGCCGTGCTAACTTTCGACCAACACTTTTAATTTTAGTTAAAGCCCAAAATTAACACACAATTAAATATTCACTCAAACAATACTCTTAGAAGAAAAACAAACAATAAATGAGCCGTACACTAATTTTCTGCTAAAAACTTGAAGATGAATGGGGCCCACATTCGTTTTCTTTATGAGAATTGGCATGGGCTTTAGGAAGTTATCGTGGCCACACTATTAAGACTCTTTAGTGCACCTATTCAAAGTCTCCAATAGTATCCCCAATGCCATGTTGTCGTCTCCATTCATCTCCACTTAGATAATGTCCGTTGAATGGGCAATATTTGTCTCCAACGTTTTCAAAGTTTGTGCAATTACACAATGGCATCTTATCCCCTAATGTCCTAGGTCATAAAAAGTAACCGTTTAAGACCCATCTCCATTAGACAATTCTCATGAACACGTTATCCAATTTGATGTGTGACTAGGATGGTGGGTGGCACACGGGATCGACACTCTAAGAAACACTTATGTTGTTATCTTTGGTCTACAAGGTACACCCACTCTCCCATTTCCACATAAGAGTCGATCCGCACCGCCTAGTTAAATGGATCAACTAACTTACGAGTTAGCGAAGATCAGCCAACCAAAATTCTAGCTAACTAAAATCATGGCTGCACCACCTCGTTATGATAATTAACACAACACGAGCTGGTGAAACCAACTAACTCATATGCTAGCTACCCGATTGCATGGTTGCACATCCCGGTTACCACTAACCAAAGGGTTGACCTTAACTTTAAGAGAGGAGTTAAGGTTGACCCACTAAAGTTTTGATCAACTTGTCGAAGTTTTGAACAAGACACTAATTATGATGCATTATAATTTCGTGGTCCACACCATTTGTGTTTCGTTATGATTAAAATCATATCAAACATTTTAATTACGATTTTAAAATATATATGATATCTAAATTTGGACACTGAACATGATGCTCTATTATACTATATATTTATAATACTTTAAATATTCAATTAAATATTCATTTAGAATGATATAAGAAATAATATGGTCCGCCTCATAGTGGAACGGAGAAGAGATGAAAAAAAAAGACGAGCGCTCAAGAAAAATAAAATAAAAATAAAAATAAAAATATTGGGCTACTCATTTGAGCTTTTTAAAGTTAACATGCAAGATGCTTTTTAGAGTTGCGGTATCGTGCCCATTATGCAACGAAGCTTGCTATGTTATGTGTAGTGATGAGCTTGCTCAAGATTGAATATGTTTACATTTAGTGGTATTTAGTGCCACTTAGTATTTGTAATCACACAATGTGATGCTTATTTACTTGAATTGTCCACTTCTATGTAGTGAGATGTAGCACCTTGTTGTGCAAAGCTTATACACTTGCTTCTACTCTATTTGTTCAAAATGAAATGGGTAACAAAACATTATAGCACCGCTTAAATCTCAAAAGTTTATGAGATTAACAAACAATGTGATAGGTTCGTGATGCAACGGGACTCACTACAACTAAGTGCTAAAGTTAAGTGCAACCACCAAAGTGCATGTTATGATTTACCTCGACCTAACTCCTTGATGTATACCATGATTGAATCGGTCTTACACGTTCATGTATAAAACATTATACTAGTTTGCACCAATTTCAATTTGCATTGTTGGAGATATAAGATTTTGTGGTCATTGAGGTACACAACCATGGCTTTAGATTTGTGGCATATATCCAGTGTGGATGAAGGTGTTGTAGTATAAACAAATCCCCTGCAAGTTGAGGGTCACCACATTCCAACTACACCTTAGTAGACTAATTCAGCACCTCTGATGTCATCTCCATGACCAGTTCATCTAAAAACAATTATTTTGAGATTATTTCCTACTTTGTTGTGATTACACCTTCCTAGTGGATGAGTTTATGTATACATCACAACTCCTCGGCAACACAACCACCCAAATCTACAACTATGGCACAATTATAGTTGACCCCTAAACTTATACTCAACCAATATTACACTAAAAATTAGTGTCAATTACTAGTTCAAACCACACAATGCTATATTATTTATCGCATATCTCATTTCTACACAACACATGTCAAAGTGCTTGTTTGAACATTATAGAATAGTAACAACTTACATGATAAAAAAAATACATCTATAGTACAAAGATACAACAATGTGTGACTCCAACTAGTAAGTGACATTAAATATAATATTAGTGTACTTCTATGTATACATCCAATGGATTGTGTATTTAAGGGATGAGGCATGGCCCAATAGTTGTAGGTTGTTATTTCAATGTTTGGAGGTTGCGTGCTCGAAATCCAAAAGGGAACAACAATGAAGGGTTTGTTAGTAACTCCACTATTTGTTGGCAAAAGCTTTACAAGCCGACCACACACCAAAAGTAGCGGTCAAAATGTTCTTGGGTAAATCAAATATGCGAAGTCCACCACCGACCACGATACTTACATTCCAATGGGGATGAACTAGGATCTCAATACCCTAATGGTCCCTTGTTTGAACATTTGCTTCTACCAATTTGATGTGGTCTAAGTCACACTCCACTAGTGCAATGGAACTAGTTGCATTCCACTAAGAAATAGTATAAATTCAGGACCGGTTCATTTCTACGAGGATCCCGCTAGACCACTTTCATATGTCATTTGAAATCATCAAAGGTAGACGTGTGCACTTTTCTACATCATCTAAGTGAGTGTTTTTTTACATGCACCCATTTCTCATGGCATAGGAAACATGAATTAGTGTGATGTGATTAGCAATTATGTTACATCGTGCCTGGGTAGCCAATACCTCATAATCTTTAGAACTCATATGAATGTCATGTGTATTATTAAAATGAGGATTATTGTGTTCATTCAATGGTCATGTAGGTCTCCTCAATTACGTTGATTATTAAGTTTGGGATGGTTAGCATATTTTGAGCACGTAGTCCAATCATTTCTAAACACGTGCCTTTGTGGTGTCCATTCTTAGAACTACACTCAAGCATACACCACTCGATCATACGTGTCTATGTTAGTGTTATGTTGGATTTAGACACGTCTACTTTACATATGATTTTCAACTCGATTCATTACTTTTGATTTGTGTTGACACTCATGATGAATGCAGTTCTAGTGAAGTTCATTGTGAATGCGACTTGTTTTGAATTGTTTTCACCCTAACATTATTCAAACCTTGCTAGTAGTAATGTGAGATTGGGAATTATTGTGGAATAATGCTTGATAGATCCTCTCAACACCGCATTTAATGTATGAGAGATCGGTAAATGAGTGTAGTTGTCCTTTGAACTTCATACATCAACCATGCCCTTCCAATTTCTTCTTTGGCCATTGCAACAAACATGCCTCATTGCTTTTCAACCAACCCTAAGCAAATTGGGCCACCAATACCAATTAATTTTTTTCCTTTTAATGTTGAACATGTAATACCAAGTCCCCGTTCGGGGACAATGACATGTGTTTAAAGGGCTCGTATATGAAGTGTGGGGGTGTAAGGCTATTTGGGTTGGGGGACATAGGTTTCATAAGCCTAACCTATAATTGCAAGCCCTGACAAACTCCACCAAAATAGAGAACTCTAAGGGAATGCTTAATATTGTTATGCTCCAAAAACAATGGAGGGGGGGGGGGGGGATGGGGAGACAATGATCTAAATGGCATGATTCCAAATTTGACACTTGATACATTGAATTTAAATTGTAAGTCCTTTAATCCTTAAAGAATTGGAGTGTGTTTACATGGGAATTGTAACAATTTATACAAATCCCCAACAAATACTGAAACAATATTTATGTGGTTAGTAATATTGGTTTTTTATTTCAAATAAATTAAAATAAATCACACCTTGTTCATGAAAGAAAGTGAAAATAAAGTCATGTGTTATAACAATGATTAACCACGAATTGAAATGGCTCAAGAGGTGGATTTCCACTAACATCTCACGTTTTCTATTGGGGAACATCAAGGGGAAAGATTTAAATAAATGATTAATTAAAGCATCACTTTGGGCCTATGTATACGAATATCCATTCATTGAGTCTATAGTGTGTTTCTAATCACTTGTATGTGGTTGTTGACATTTGCATAGTGTGTATGTATTATTTTGTAGTTGGAGGATGGGTTTGTGAAGGAATTGAAAGTATGGAAAGGGCTTGGGCAAAAATATTAAGTGGAATATGCATGTCTTGAAACCGCTTACATACATTGAGAAACGATGTCTTTTACTTTGGACAAAAGTCATTCTTGTGTGTTTTCTAGTGGAACAAGTGCATTCACAAAGTCGAGTGTTATAGGCAAAGTCTATGGTAGAGGCATTGCAATCAAATGAACACCATACATGTAACTTATTACTTTCTTTACCCATACATAATAAATAGTTTTTATTATACTATCATAAATAAAATATTTGTTTGTTTGTTAGGTACTTTATTCGAGAGCTAGTGCCATCTAATGCAATCTTTGTTAGTACCCTTTGAAGCAGTTTCGACTTGTAGATTGACAAATCTTCATACCTTTTGTATTTTCACAACAAATCAACTTAATTTTTTTGAAAATTTTAATACATCGAAGCAGTATCCTTGGTTTCTGGAGAGTTCCCTTATATGTTCATACATCAAATGAAAATAATATTAGAAGGCATGCTTGTCCAATAGACTTGCCAAAGGATACTTATGATATACTAAACAATGAGAAGGAGGTGGCCAAAAAACGTGAGAAGCCATATGTGAAAGGTACTTGGAAACCCTAAACCCTAAATCCAAAGAGGTTGCATGTCAACCTATAGTTGTTGCACCCAAGTTTAGTCAACCAACACCCTCCCCTGATCCTTCAACACCCACTCCTTCTCCCTCTTCGCAAAATGTATCCATAGTTCCTTCTATATACGTGCTTTGAGTTTCGTGCTCTCAGTAGGTGCCGAAATCCATTATGATTGGTGCCTCACCTTTAGGTTCACTTTGTTTGGTGTTATTGGAAAGAACTTCTATAGCTGCAATGATGGATAATGATGTTGATGATAATCCACTAAAAATGAAAATATTTGAGTTTGTAAAGCATGTGAATTATTTGTGTTTTCAATTATATTTAATGTTTTCAATTTATGTCAACTTGACTGTTATTGATTTTTATTTTTCAACTATGTATTGTTTAGGTGGGCTTTGGACGGAAGAGGAAGATGTCTTTGGAAGCTTGTACAGTCAGAGGGTTTGACTTGATTGTTGTAGATGTTTAGAGGGTCTACTTGTGCCTAATGTTTCCTATCCACCCAATAGCATCCATTTTTTTGGAACATTCGCAAGAGTAACAACATCAAGGCGTTATTTGAATTTGCTTTTGCATATCTCACTGATGATGGCGCTTTGCTACTCTTTGTCCCTTAGAAAAATGACGTTAGGGACGATATAGAAAAGCATGTGGCTTCTTGTGATTTTTGTATTGCAAAATGATTGGTAGGATTTTAGTGAATTGACATTTTGCTCTCTAATTGACCTCGTGGTTGACTATACATTCTTAACTCTATAAACATTTTATATGTTACTTTCTCCTTTTTATTTTATGTCCAATTTTATTTTGTCTTCAATCGCTTAATACTAATTTTACGATTCACAAACTCACCATTTCCTTATTATGTTGTACGTCTGTTCAAATCTCAAGTCAAACTTTATTACTCAAAATAACGGTGCAAAGTTTGAGTTGGATGTCAATGCACTGGATGTATACTTCAATCTTACATCCGTGATCACGCAACTTATGAACAAGATAGTGCCATCGAAAGGTGCTAGAGAAAAGGACTTTGAATCAATGCAAATTTCGATCAAGGCTTTGATAACTCCTTCATATGTTGTCCTTGATGCCTACACATCTACATGATGGTTTATGACATATTTTCAAAATGTGCAATGGTTTTCTATGTGGAATTTTTAATGGTTTGTGCAAATTAATTGACTTAAAGCATGTTCCACTGGTACGTGCATCATGCATGGTTGCAAATGCAGTGGTTGCCATCTAGTCGCATACGAGGAGGACTTGGCATTGTTTGATGCCATTTTGTCTCTTTTGCGTGATCTAGTGTCAATTCTAATGTAAGAGCATCCAAGCCACAAATTGTTGATGTCGATTTCACTAAGGGCTTACAAACAAGGTTGTGAGGAAAAGTCGATTGAGTATGTAAGTTTTACAATTTAATCATATTTCTACCAACTTGTATCTATTCATTTCCGTTCGCAATCTAACAACAATAAATTGGTTTTTGCAAATTTTGTTTTTGTTTTTTTTCTAAAAAAACATTAATTATCCTTCGCATAAGGGTTTGCCAATATACGTGCACAATATGGCTCAGGTGATGGCAATAACATCGATGTTGACTCCTCATGTAGGTCCACTTGAATTGCTCATAACCCTTATGTAGACAACGAGGTGGTAGAGTGCTTTGATCTTGATGATTAGGTTGCACTAGTTTACAAACATTTAGATAGGTGTCAATCCCATCCACTAAATCTTTGTATAGGTTGGATATTTTGTGGTTGGAAGTGTGACACTTTTTGAATTATAATTTTCATTTTAAATTACTCCAAATTGTAGACTTGGATTGTGTGAAAAAATTTCACGTTATTCCTAAAACATTTGGGACATTTTGTGTACAACGTTCTCAATACTTGGCATCTGATCATAATCGTATGTTGATTCCTACATCACTCAAGAACTCTATTCCAAACTCTTGTGCCACATTCTAGTTGTTGAATTTTAGAGAATAGTTGGGCATTACTTAAACAATTGCAATATGATAAAACTCCCATTCATATTATTCTGACATAAAGGCAACGGCCATGTGGATTTGGTCACCTTGGGGTTGCATAAGTTGGTCGGTGGGTGCCATGGTGTAATGTGTGCGAAGGTCCGGGGTCAAAACCTCGTGAGATCCCTTAGTAAGCTAGTGTAGTAGGAAATTGTTATCCCTTAACTAAGTCTAAATGGCGGCATTCGCCAACTATTTTCGCAATCTCCAAGTTATGTTGGGGGTTAATTTGAAAAAGAAAAAGAAATATAACTATCTTTGCTAAATCACCTCAGATATAGGGTACTAGTGGTTGTATTTCCAAATATTTTTCCTGCCTCGTTGCTCACATGTTACCGCTCACTGCTCACATGATAGCACTCCCTTTTTGCATCATAGAGTATGTGTACAAAAAGCTATGAATTTGGAGAAGCCAATGCGCAAACACATCTAGATTTCCCTCCATAAGCGATTTGAGTACATCTATGTTATAAATATGGTTTATTGTTGTATTAAGATTGATGTGCAATGGTAATTAGTGTAGCCTTCACGATTTGTTATGTAACAACAAATGTCTAGTGCTATCTTCTCAGGTTGCTACCTAAGGATTGCAAGATCATTTACGTGGTTGATAATGATTATACTGGTTGCACTTCATCACAATGTATATCTAGTGTGGTTGGAATTCTCAGAGAAAAAAAGAGATGACCATGATGTTTCTTTTGGCATAAAATACGGTGTTGCTTCATCTTTAAGTTAGTCTTATTTGTAATATAATTTTATAATGAACATCATGAGGATTAGAGGGAATTTGAGGATTATTGCGTGCTTTCAAAGGTGATCGCCTTTATCGAGCATGGACACACTAGCCCACACCCAATCTCCTCCCAGGGCAGGCCCCTATGTTCCTACAAGGTTGCTTGTAAATGCCCACTTCAGGTGGCTACTCCCACTATGATTGGGTGGACATAGTGGTAGAATGCACCATAAAGGTCACCAATTCGAACATCATTATAGACTTAGGTGGCCTTACCTCCCTTTTAACCTTAGAGTTTCCATGGGATCCATGTTAGGGCCTTTGGTTTAGATCGCTCGTGTTGGAACTCTCACATTGTCCTTGCACCTTATCCACATGATGTCCAACTTACCTTCGCTCTAATTTGTTGTTTCATTATCAAGATTGACAAGGTACTAGATAAGATTCCACATGAGATTCTTTAAGATGACAACTCAACATGGTAACAACAACTTGAAGTGGCATAAAACCAAGTTTGGTGTTTGACTTTAGGTCAAATGTTGCAAAAGGTTTCCTTCCATACCCAAGGTGGAAAGTGGACCAACAACATGTATTTCATTAAAATTGGACATATTTTCAAATTTTGGGCTTTCTAGTTGTTTCCATTTTATGGGTAGATTTGTCAATGCACTTATGATATACCTAAGTTTTGTGGGAGATCTGTGAATCCTTAGTAAATACTTGAATATTATGCTACTTTGATATGATGGAATATTCAAATATATAGATTCCGATGTTAAATCTACATAAATAAATGACGAATAATGAAAATATAGACAACAAAACTGCTATAATATTATCATAACCAACTATACATATTATATGGGAGGATCTTACCATACAATCTTATCGTGAGATCCTATGATAGATTTCAGCATGTTAAAATTATGGACTTGGACTAAGTACAATTTTACTTGAATATCGTATCAATTCTCTAGGCAATTCTAGACGGGGCGGAAGCATTTCAATACTCTTAACGTATATGTGCTTATTTCAACTACTTGTCTTAATTGGGCACCTATTATTGAGTGTTGTGTGGATGGTTGTAGATCTAGGATGTAAAATCATAAAGACACATGCTTAAAAGAGATTGGACTACATGTGCCAAATTTGTTTATCATTATACACTCAATAACTGACATTAATTATGGGAAAGTAGTTGATTCCTTGTGGCTTTATGTCAATGGATTCTTGATGATGCATAACAATTAAAGATTAGCTACAATCATTATGGGAATAATCATGGCTCCTTCATATACATTTGTGGACACATGGAATCTCAACTTTGCAATTCCGAGTGGTTTAAGATAACAAACAACACGAAATACTGATAAGGCCCACCTAAATGCTACACTCCAATTTAGTTCCACTCCGATCTATTGGTTTAGTTTGGAACAAGACTCTCGGTTTCATTGACATCTTTATCCCATAACTTTGACCCTCGATGAACATGTGGATGAGTGTTTTTGAACTCCGTTTTCCATGGTCAAATCCACGGTTCCTTGACCATAAATATCCGTACTATGTAGATTTTCCACATAGACAACAAGCACCCATGATAGTATGAACCAACAATGTCTTGCATAACATTACCCAATCGATGAGTTGAGTTCAACTGCCCTCACTTTAGATTTAATCCGAAGTACTGGGATTCCAAAATCAAGAGTCTTTTATTCTCAAATCTATTGTTGGACCCACGAACATAACTCATTAGTTGAGTAATGTTTTATGCTAGATTGAAGTGCATATATGGAGATTGATGTTTTGGTTCCCTTTTATGTTTTCCTTGATACATTACAATACAATAAAATATTGCCAATTGTCAATTTATTGGTTGGACAAATGCTCATATTGTGTTTACTAATCCCTTCTTATTTCGTGTTGAAACCAAACAAACGGAACTTAAGAATTTACATGGGAATTCGGTGACAACCAAGTGTGGTCACACACAAGTGGCAAGAAAATTAACTATAGTGGTGTTTGGCTCGAGATCATGTGGTGTTGTGGAAGGCTTCTTTGCCAAGGTGGAGAACTCGGGGGGTTCACTCCCTCTTATATTTTGCATACACATACGTTTGGGACCTATTTATTGGGGAGGTATTTACCTTGCAGAAAATATTATAAGGTGATGGTATTTTACATGTAAAAAGCCTGAAAATATTATATGTGATGGTATTTTACATGTAAACATGTTTCATTATTTTTAAATCCCCTATTTTACATGTACATTTTTTTCCAAAATTTATCTACAATGAATATATTGGACCCTATTTTTTATTGCACGTTGTTCTACGATTTTTGCCAGTGAACCCCCCAAGGTGAAGAATGGACCCAACTTTTGGCAAATGTGCAAGTTTGAGAAAAACACACACGAATACACTTGATCCACTCTACTCTATCAATTTGTTTTGGATGAGTTATTAGTTTCACTAGCATATTTAGCTCATAACTTCGTCCTTCAATAGAGTTATTCGTAAAGTCTCTCATAGAGGGATGAAACTATGGGTTTGATTTTTCTTTGAGAAAAAATTCTATTAAGAGCCCATTAACACATTGTGTAGTAAGTTTTTTGCTATGACTTAAAAACAACAAACCCGGGGAACAAGGTCTCCAGGAAGACTGAGCTAGTGTCTATAAGGGTTAATGTCACATTGGATTAAGGTTCACAATAACATTTTAGGGTAATTTTCCTTCTTGACTCTCTTTCCTCTTAATTTATCCCATCCTTTCTCTTCTTTATTAGTTCTTATGTGATGATTCGGTAGTGAGTGTTGTCTGTCCTATCTTTCAGGTGGGTACTATCACTCTAAGGTTCGACCTATTTCCGTCGTGATTAATTTTGGTCTATAGTCTCATGAATTTCGTAACATTGGTCTATTGTCTTTGAGTATCCGGTCCATAGTCATCCAATGGATTTTCATCCTATTGGGGTTAGTATCATTTGATTTCCATAAAACAACATCACAAGATCTTCAATTCAAACTCAAATTATCTCATTCCGTACAATGAATTAGTTGATTGTTTTATTCGCATTAATCTTCATTTAAGAACTTATCTCAATCATGAACCATTTTCCATTCCAATTTGGCTTGCAATCTCTGCACATTCCAAGATAGAATAACAACACAAGACTATATTCCACGTTAGCTCTGAGCTTTAGGTATCAAAGTATTATTCCATCCAATCAACTATGTGATCTCAGTCACTTCTACTTCAACTCATTATCTTAACATTGCAATGTCATCTCACATGCTCAGTAATAATGACCACTTTCTCTCTCAGCCTGCATTCCTATCATATCAAGGTTAACCTATCTGCATCCTCATCATTCAACAACACTCTTGCCCACATTGAACCTAATTGATGAGTCTGTCCTCACTTTTCCAAAGCATTGTGCATCCCTGCGTGTTTCCTTCTCTGTCTCTTCCACTTTCCTTTCTCGCTTATCGCTAACCCTCATTGTCCTGACTATAGTCTTTCGCGGCTCTCTACACTCACGCTAAGGTTCAACTCTGCGACATTATCTCTCTCTCTCTCTGTGCATATATTTTGATCGTGCTTGGTTTTCGATAACGCTAATTAATGTCGTCTCTCCGCATTACTCTCAGTCCTTGCCTCTTCTGTAGTGCTCTGATTGACTATAGTCCTATCGCTCTTACAACATCGTATTCTTCCTTTCATTGCTTATTTCATCTTCGCTTTGTTTCCTCATACTTTTGTTATTTTCGTATATTCCTTCCTCGATGTGTCTCCTCACATTCCAAGATACTTTCACTCCTGCTTTCTCTATCACATTACTTCCCTCTTCACACAATCAATTACTTAATTTCCATCAACCACACTGCGACTTCCATCTCTCGCTTACATTCTCACTCTCTTACTCGCTTCAATCATTTCATGCACATCCTGACATTGTTTTCATACCCTTGTATACTCCGCAACATAACTTAATTACTTTCAAATTGATTACAGTATCCAAACTTCACTCTATCACAGAGTTGAAGCAAAGTTGTTCACTCGGCATTTGGCTGATTCCTACATATTTCTCGCTTCTCAGCGACTACTCTAGACTATAGCCTGAATACACTCTTTGATAATGGCCTGCCTTCTTTCTTGGTCGATAGTCTCTTATCGTCTTCCTCCCTCAGGCGGTTACAACTTCTTCCCGAGGTCTTTTGGTTTCTAAAACGACTGTAAAAGTCCTTTCGTCTGACTATAGTCCGATTTTAACATCCATCTATCCAAAAACTTGGTTCAAAAAGCCTACATTCAGACTATAGCCAAAAAATCCGCTCTACACATTGTGCATTGGAACCTATTTTGAAAGTTGGGTGAATTTTTTGGGACCTTTTCTTTCCACCTCTCAAACATTGAGAAAATTTTAGGATTTAAAACAAGGTAATCGCATGGGATGCGTTGTCCCAAGTCATGGATTGGCCTATGCAAAGCTAGCTTGGGTCCACCCATCCTAGTAGGACAAGTTGGGAAGCCAATTTCAATTGCATGACACCACTCTTTGTGTGTGGTTATCTAAGTATTTGAAAACTTGGGTGACTTTGTGTTAACTCTTGTAAACTCGAGGTTTGGGACCAAACACGGTTCATATGCTTTACTTAACAAATAACTTTTGTCAATGTTATGTTGGGGTTTTGGTTCCATTTCCTCGATACATTACAATATCAAAAACATTACACCACACAACAATCAATCAAATGAGAACAGCTCAAGTTATGCGTACTAGCCCTCTGTTGTTTTGTGTAGGGATTGAAAGGGGATTTAAAAAATCCACGCGGGATTCTACATGCCACATCGACGTGGCAACAACAAGTGGCAGACCATGTAGTGTTGTGGAAGGCTTCCCTAAAATGCCAGGGTGGCGAGTGGACCCAACTTTTGGGCAACGGACATGGCGGGACACATAGAATACCCAAAGACACTCAACATAGACTGAGCGGGCTGGGCAGACAAAAACGTTACACTTGGGCAACAAGCATACAATTCGAGGATGCTACGGATAGGGAGGCAGTAGGGAGGCATGCAGAAGGGCTAGGCACATGGATTGGGCTTCCGTAACCTGGGAGGTCCTTGAACGACTTGGGCTAAAACAATAAGAAGTAAAATTGAACGCGACAATAAATAATTTTCGGTCAAAACATTTTATTTACCGCTAAGTAAAACGCATAAAACATATTTATTGGGTTAGGGTAAAATGTAATATGCGTTTTTACTACATTATGCAGCTTGCGCGGTGGCTTGCCTTGGATGTGGTGTGGAGCTGTTTGCCTGGCTGCCCTGCCTGCCCAGCGGCTTAAAAAAAAAAAGGAAAAAAAAGAGAGAAAAAAAAGCTGTGGGGCAGCAAAGCAGGGCACAAGACTCGACTCACGCGAAGCTGCGCGGGCAGCTGGGTCGAGAAAGTTTCTCGTCCAGCTAGCTTTGGTCAGGTTAAGCTTAACCCGTGGTCAGAGAAGGGTAACTAGGGTTAGAGCGTCTTCCTGCTAGCGTGGCAAGTTGTCTGTGATTTCGCCATAGCCACGACGCTCGGCAGGGACGCTCTTCGCTCGGCTCACGCTCTCGCTGTGCAGCAAGCTGTTGTTCCCGGTGGCGACCCCATGGCCGTGCGCGCTCTGCGATGAGCTCTCCAACGGTGTGCGGGGCGACGCACGAGGTGGAGTAGACAGGGAGCTTGGGGCGGGGAAGGCAAGGGAGGTTGTCTATTGGACATTGCTGGAGCGGAGTAGGGTTTTGTGGATTCCAAGCTGGTGCGAGTTTTCTCTTGGGGCGTATCTATGGGGGTGAGTTGGAAAACTCGCCTCGGGCCTAGGTGAGCAGACTTCTGTCCTCGAAGCTGTTGGTTTCCCTAGGGTTTGTAACAGCATACCGGGTGTGGATAGACAGGCAGGGAGATTTTGTGCTGAATTGGCTTGGTTGGACCTAATTGAGAAAGCGAGTCGGAGGAGAGCGCTCTTTGTATTAGTGCGGAGAGGGCAGGTTGAGGAGTCCGAGCTGGGAGAGACAAGAGTGGGAATTGAAGCACCTAGGATAAGGAGACCAAAGTGCTTCTTTATGGCTTGTCAAGCACATTTCGACTCGGGTTGATGACGATACATGTATGTGCCTTTGGCTGGGTTTTCTTCTTGTCGTCATCTCAGGGGTTGGCATGGATCCTGGCTCACTTATCTGATCTCGTGCTTGGACATTCTAGGCGCGGAGAGATGAAAATCCATATTCAAGTACTTTGGAGTTTAGGGTTTTTTTTACCATACCTTGCACGCTCCTAGTCTTCATGATTGCCCGTGAAAATTAGGTACATAGGGGTCGCAGCAGTTTAATTTAATTTCTTGGCCACTCCCTTGGTTTGCTGCTCTTCTCTCTGATCTGGCTCTCTCATACACATAGACGCTCGCCCGCACGAGGAGAGCTATCGTTGAACTTTTGTCACAGAGGTTGTTTGGCTCACGGAAATAAACGTTTTTAATTTGACGAAGCGAGTCGAGCGCTTTCGTATGAGTGCGGGGAGGTACGGGAGGTTGAGGAGTAAGAGGGAGTAGATGGTGGCTCGGATCTTGGCTCACTTATCTAGTCTCGTGATTGGACATTCTAGTTACGGGGCGTCAAACGTGCATAATGAAATATTCTGCAGTTTAGGGTTTTTTTTTACACCATGACATACACCCTCTTGTTCTTGATAATTCCCCGCCAAAATTAGGCACATGGGGGTCGCGGCCGTGAAACCTTATTGTTTGCCAGTCCCCTTGATTTGCTGCTCTTCTCTCTGATCTGGCTCTCAAATATACAGAGATGCTCGCCTACACAAGAGAGCCATCCATAAGTTTTAGTCACATAGATTGTTTTGTTCACGAAAAGAGATGTTTTTGAATTTTCCAGTACATTTCAAAGTGATGGGGTAGTTATCGGAAGTCAATTAAGGGTCACTCACAGACTAGTAGAGGGAGGTCTGAGAGAGAGATAAGGATGGGAAGTACCTAGGACATGGCTACTCAAGCACATGTTGACTCGGGCTGATGATACATCTGCCTTTCGCTAGGTGTTCTTGTCATCATCTCAGAGGTTGGCATGGATCTTGGCTCACTTATCTAGTCTTGTGATTGGATATTCTAGGTAAGTGGTGTCAAATGTCTACACGGAAATGCTCTGCAGTTTAGGGTTTTGAACCATAACATTCACCCTCGTATGCTTCATGACTGCTTGCCAAAATTAGGGGCACAGGGGTGGCTGGAGCCATGGCAGCAGTGTAATTTTATTGCTTGCCCACTCCCTCGATTTGCTGCTGGTCTCTCTGATCTGGCTATCTCTTACACATAGACCTCTGCCCACACAAAGAGAGCCATCTGTAAACTTCTTTCACACAAGTTGTTTTGTTTATGAAAATAGATGTCTCAATTTTACAGTACTCTTGAAAGTGGTGGGTAGCTACGGAAGTCAATTAAGTCATGCCAGGAGTGTCATAATCATCTGCAGTGTATCGCTGCGTTCTATAGTTCTAGTATTGGTTAAATTCCTGCATGAAGTGCTCTGCCTAAATGCAGGAGGAAGTTTTTCAGGTGGGGAAATAGTGAAGGTGATCTTGAGCTTGATAGTAGGGCATGTCTGTTGGTCCGATGTTATCAAATCAGATTTATTTTTTTCCCCACTGTGGAGATGATCAGCTTGTTGTCGGATGAGAAGCTTTAGGTTGGGTTGTGCACGTTACTCATTTTTATTCTTGCATTTCTTATGATTGCAGGAGACATCGACATTTCTGGTTTGATTGTTCGTAAGACCTATTAGGTCATTACGCACCTTACAAAAGAAGCTGAAGTACAAGGCACTTAGATTGTGAGTGAGGGTTGGCCTCAGAGATGGATTCCTGTAATTGTGTGGAGCCTCAATGGCCTTCAGATGACCTATTGATGCGCTATCAATATGTTTCGGATTTTTTTATTGCCTTGGCGTACTTCTCTATTCCACTGGAGCTGATATACTTTGTAAAAAAGTCTTCAATCTTCCCTTATCGATGGGTGCTTGTACAGTTTGGTGCTTTTATTGTTCTTTGTGGAGCAACACATTTGATCAACCTGTGGACATTCAGTCCACATACTAGGACAGTGGCTGTTGTTCTGACGATTGCCAAAATCTTCACAGCCATTGTCTCTTGTGCAACTGCCCTCATGCTTATTCATATCATCCCAGACCTTCTCAGTGCAAAAACACGGGAGCTTTTCTTGAAGAATAAGGCAGCAGAGTTAGACAGGAAGATGGGGATGATAAGGACTCAGGAAGAAACTGGTCGGCATGTTCGCATGCTCACCCATGAGATTCGAAGCACATTGGACCGGCACACTATTTTGAAGACCACTTTGGTGGAATTAGGGAAGACCCTTGATCTTGAGGAATGTACTTTGTGGATGCCAACGAGGAATGGTCAGGATCTACAGCTCTCTCATTCTTTAAGGCAATTGGAGCCAGGGCAAGTCACGGTCCCTATCCATAACCCTACTGTAAAACAGGTTTTCAGTAGCCACCGGGCTGTAGTGATTGCCCCAAATAGCCCAATGTGCTTAATTCGAACTCGCCAAGGTTCGTTCAATTCGGGGGATGTTGTAGGTGTTCGTGTTCCCCTCCTCCAGCTGAACAATTTCCATTCAGAATGGGCTGAGAGCTCGAAACGGGCGTATGCCCTACTGGTTCTCATGCTGCCGTCAAAAAGTGCTCGCAGGTGGCATATCCATCAACTACAGCTTGTGGAGACTGTTGCAGATCAGGTGAGGCTAGTCAATTCAGTTGTATGTTGTTCTCTCTCTTCCTTTCAGCCTGCATATTCTCAGGTTTCTGTGGTGTTTTTTAAGAGCCCACAGATGTGTCTTGGTTATTTATTCTGGGGCTCTCACATATCTTCTGAGGTAGACTTTGAGAAACTAGAACATGTTGAAGAGTTTAGTATTATCAGATAATAAGAGGGATCTATGGGTTACTTTGCTGGCATTGTGGGTTCACTGTTGTGGATGTGAAGGGGACGATTTACTGTCAATTCCAAGAATGCCGTGAAATGCACAAACTAAAATCTCATGCATGTGTGTGTTGTTTCAATGTGGTGGGATGCTGGTGGTTCTTTTAACCTATTTTATGTCGGTTACTTCTGATTGACTTCAATTAACTCAATTGTCACCACCATTCTTGTCAGGTGGCTGTGGCCCTTTCACATGCAACGATCTTGGAAGAATCAATGAGAGCACGGGACCTTCTGATGGAACAAAACATTGCACTAGACATGGCACGGCGTGATGCTGAGACTGCCATCTGTGCCAGGAATGATTTCCTGGCAGTTATGAATCATGAGATGCGCACACCAATGCATGCAATTATTGCTTTATCTTCTCTTCTTCAAGAAACAGAGTTGACACCTGAACAGCGTTCTATGGTAGATACCATACTTAAAAGCAGCAATTTGCTAGCAACGCTGATCAATGATGTGTTGGACCTCTCTCGGCTGGAAGATGGGAGCTTGGAGCTGGAAACTCGCACTTTCATCCTTCCTGGTGTGTTCAAGGAGGTATGTTGCAAATGATCTTCTTCAGTTTGACTGTGTCCCACTCATCTAAAATTGCACCTTGCCACATGGTTGAAGGGAACATGGAGGATCTGGCATGGATAATCTGAATACATTCTAGGAAAGGATTTAGCACCTGAATCTCTACAGCAGGTCATTTGCTTTCAATGCTTGTTGAGGAGTATATCATATCTGGTGGGTTATTTATTATTCGTTCTTTAATGTTTATTGGTACAGGTTATGAAATTGGTCTCACCTATTGCTTCAGTGAAGAAGCTGAAATCAGAATTGATTCTTGCACCGGACCTCCCTGAGCATGTGGTTGGTGATGAGAAGAGGCTTATGCAAACTATTCTCAATGTGGTTGGAAATGCAGTGAAGTTTACCAAAGAAGGGGTTGTGATGGTGCGAGTTTATGTTAACAAAAGTGATATGCAGTTGGATCCTCGTGTGCCAGATTTTATTCCAACACAGGATGAGCATCACTGCAACATCAGAGTTGAGGTACAGATTCAAGTATAAGTTGTGTCTGTAATTTTTATTTCAGTAAACCTTGAAGCACCCTTGTGATTGGTAGGGTAGTTTGATAATTCCTGTCAGGCATTGAGGTACTGCAGTTGTATAATCATACGTTGAGGCGCTTATACACACGATGAGAGTAGTGGTGTGTATAGTTGAGTCAAAAGTCATGTATTCCTGGCTTGGGTTGGTTTAAAGTACATGTGGTCAATGGGTGAAGGTTGCAGTTGATAACTGAGCCATTATTGCTTAGTCAGTATTCTCTTTGTACATTTGTATGTACTTTTTGGTTGAGGTTTCTCTGTGGAAGGACTTCCAACACAATCTGGTTCATATGTGGAAAATACACACCCTTTCTGGCCAGAAATATACTAGGCTTTTTGTTAACATTTCCAACCTGTATGGCAGGTGAGAGATACTGGAGTAGGTTTGAATCCACAAGAGATTCCAAAGCTATTCAATAAGTTTCTTCAGGCTGACTCAACCACTACAAGAAACTATGGAGGAACTGGACTTGGGTTGGCAATTTGTAGAAGGTGAATCTTTTGGCCACTATTTTTTGTTTTGTTTCATGATGGACTATCCTTGGATGCATTGCCCTGGTAAGAGGAGTGGCTTATCTGTAATGAATACTACGAGATGAAAACCACTGAGGTGCCTCTTCCCCCATGCATTTATAATGTTGGCCCACTTGTTAATTACAAATAATATCCAGCAAGTTGTGGATGTCAAGCTAGGGACAAATGGTTTCTATGTGTAGATGTCTTGGACCTTTTTGGGCTTAGACAGCTTATCCTGCTGGTTTTAGCAGACTTAATAGTTTGAGGATACTGTTGAAGTTCATGGATATAGTTAAGTTGGGAAGTGAAAGTCAGATATATGGCACTGGTGAACATCAGCAAAGGGTGAATTTGTTAAGTTTGACGTCATTAGTGTGCATCACATGTAGAGTTCTGTGTTTGAAATTTATTGTGCTATAGTTAGTGGGGTTGCCCTATTGGAGTGTAGACATCACTGTCTGGATGTAATTGTTGTAGTTACATTCTAGATTTGAGAGTTATGTTTCAAACTAAGGATGTTCCTGTCCACAAGTCATCTAATGTCTAGTTTTTGCTACATCATGGCTAGTTAGTCAGGTCAGGTATTCTAATTGTCTGACTGTAAAATATGCTTTTGTTTCAGAAATCTAGGCCTTCGCTTCATGGTAAATTTTTGTTTACGATGTTGCAGGTTTGTGAACCTAATGGAAGGCCACATCTGGATTGAGAGCGAAGGTTTGGGTAAGGGAACCACAGTTATTTTTGTTGTCAAAGTCGGCCTTCCTGAGAAACCAAGTGATTCAGATCGGCAAATTACTCCTGCTCCCACATCAACCCACTTACGAACTGATTTCAATGGTGTGAAAGTCCTTGTGACAGATGATAATGGGTATGTTATACTTGGTGCCCAGTGACATAGGGGTCTGCATGTGTTGCAACTATGATGTGTGTTAACGTTGTTGAAGTCTGAATTGGAGAACGGGTGTGAACCGCATTGAAATGCATCAAAGATCTTCACAACACTTGGAGAAATGTACATTCAGGACCTCAAGTATTCTGAAGGTCTTAAGTTGCAGGGAATGCTTTGGCTTCGGCCATACTCTTGTAGGGTATGGTGTTTGGAAAGTCTCACACTAATTTAATAATTCTCATCTAATGTAAATTTACTTAGTTTCTGTTTGATCTATTTACTAGTGTGATTGTTCCTGATAAATAATACTCCATGTCAATTTGGTATGCAGAGTGAACCGCATGGTGACTCGTGGGTTGTTGATGCGGCTTGGTTGTGAGGTGACTGTTGTAAGCTCTGGCAGTGAATGCCTGCAAGTTATTTCTCAACCAGGACAGTCCTTCCAAGTACTACTTCTAGATGTGTGTATGCCTGAAATGGATGGGTATGAAGTAGCCATTCGCATCCAACAGGGGTTTGCACGACACGAACGGCCACTATTGGTGGCTCTAACTGCCAACACAGACCGTGCGACTCGAGACAAGTGCCTTGAGCTAGGCATGGATGGGGTTATTTTGAAACCCATCTCCTTAGAGAAGATGCGGCAGATTTTGACAGAGCTTTTGGAGAGGGGATCACTAACACCAGAGACTCGACGAAGAACATGAGTGATGTTGATCTATACCAGTTCTGGGTTGACAGGCTCATGACATGGACTACACCGCAATATGCATCAAAGTGCCTGAACTCATTGCTTAGCCAGGTGGTCCTCAAGCCATCCTCATGGGGTCTGCTGTGAAGATCCACACCTGGAGGATAGAAAATTCCTCTGAGAATTCTGTGCCATGATTCTGGAGGTAGAAGAAAAGTAAGTGGATTGTAGAGTGATTGTGCAGATTTCATACAGATATGGTAGGTTTGTTGCTGGCTATTAAGGAAGTGCGACCCCATGGATGCGGCCACACGCTCTGCAAGAGAAATTAGGGTTTCTATGATCAGGCACAACCTTGTTAGCACATGGATTTGAAGGAACAAACTAGGCAGGACCTCTGTTGTGTAGATGTGAAATCTTGTGTAAAATCTGGTGGTATAATCCAACCCCTTGAAGGGCGCCTGTTTAAGGCTTTGTTGGCCACTGTCAGGCTCGCAACTGAATTGGAGAGCTGACAGGGCAACACCCTGATCATTGCGAGTTTTGTCTCCACTTTCTGGAGATAGTGTATCATGATCACGCTTATAAAAGTTGGCAGATGGCAAATTGGTTCCATTGGTGTTCTTATTTCTAGTTTTGTTTGATTTAATCATCTGTGTGTGTATACGCACACCTAGCCTTGGAGGTAGGGGGTGCTGGTCTTGTCCAGTTAAGGGAAGCCAAAAATTGTGAAGCCTTGGCAGTTCCATCACTTGATCGACACTTTTATGAGTCATGAAACAGTGACTCTTATTGCGTAATTTGATGTTGGGGTGCAATGTCTGTTATGGCTAATCCACTCTTTGACTGTGACCCATGTGTTTGTTAGATGTGCAGAAGCTTATCACTTGCTACCTATGGCAACAAAACGTACACTCGTCAGCTGTGGAGTTCGTCAGGAACCAAAATTTCCAGACACGAAGTAGTGGCTACAATTTGAGGGAAGGAATTTATTTGTACATGTGAACCACAATTTTTTTGGGAACTCCTAATAGGTCCAATTCTCTCTGAAGGTACTACTAACGACTACCTTTATCTGGTAAATTGGCTAATATATGTTAACCTCAATGTAGCAATCTATTGCAGATGGGTGGACCTGTAAACTTAGTATACCATGCATGAATAGGTGTAATTTCAGCCCACATGGAAATTTGGAAACAACTGGTTAAAATCCAAGGTTTGCCAAAGCTACCTGAATATTTGGAGTGGATTATTGGTTCAGTCTCAAGAAAGAGAGTCAATATTCATTGTTATTCCTCTAAGGTGTTTAAGTTCCTTTTTGTAAAGATTGAAATGTGAGCCATTATTTTCTCATTTTAATTGTTCGACTTGTAACTGTCTTCCGGGTTCCCCCGTTCATTTCTGTATTTGATGAGAAGCAGACAGCACATAACACCCAAAAACCTCAGGAGTCTCGATTTCTCCATGTGGTATAACCCTATTTCTTGGAATCTTGCTGTGTAGGTCATATTGCAAGTTCTCCCAGTAGAGGGGGGAGGGGACCTGCAAGTCCTCAATGCCAGAGAATCATGCTGTATGCCAGGTAGCCATGTAATATGCAAACTTGCTATTGTAATGGTAATATCCAGCATGACAGAGTTGTAGTAGGTTTTGTCATAGTCATCATAGTTGTTTGATACCATTTTGAATATATATGACCTCCCGGTTTGCTTCACCCAGTGACCTGTCACAGGTGCCAAAATTGAACTATACTTCATACTATTGTTATTATTACTACTATAGCATGTGCATGAAAAGGCCGAGTCAGTTTGGTCAGTGGCCCGTTACTTCTAAATGAATCATGAGAGTGTTATCATGTCGCATGTAGACGGTTGGTACATTAAATGAAAGCTGCTCCATGCATCTGTTCAAACATTTCCTTGCCATTGAAGTTAATGACTTGACTCTCCAGAACACCTACTGCCCTGAAATGATTCTAAAGCAGCCTTCACCATCGAATATCTAACGGCTGCTTTACACACAGACCAAGAGCCGTGAACATAGAAATCTGAGGGCCCTTGAAAATCGTCTCAAGGCTGCACCGTGGGAAATAGAAATCCAATTTTGCAATCGATGGGCTCTCAAGCTTATTTCGAAGTGAAAGTGGATCATAGTGAGGGATCACAATTTATGTTTGGGTTCGGGTAATACACCATGGTAGTATTGAAATTTACGGAAGCCAATGACAATTTAATTGATTGCCACGGCCTTTAGTTTTTGTGTTAGACCCACCTCTTTTTGATGGGCCTTGAGCCATATCCAGTAGACCATGATACATTGTCCACTTGTTGCCTTATAGGATGCCATGTAGGTTTCTCATCCATTTGAATTTCTTTGGTCCCTCAAGCCTTCAAGGTCTAGTGTAAAGTGAACTTGGAGCGTCTCCGGTTTCTCGGCCAATCACAAAATTTGTATATCACAAGTCAAAGGTTGTCAAGCTCTAGTGTAAAGTGGCCCTAAGGTAATCAAATTCTACCATGTGTCCAATTGGAAGGAGTCTTCATATTGAGGTCACACAATTTTGAAAGTGTTGTAATAAATATTGTACTTAGTGTCATAAAATATTTTCTAATGAGACCGTGGTAACTTTTCTAACGACACTTCTTATGAAGAAGTTTACAAAGTATTGTCATGGATGATTGAAATTTGGATGAAATCCATGTCAATTATTGAAACAAAGGTTGGTATATTTTGCATTCTAACAAGTCTGTAATGAACTATAGTCAAGAATGAATAAAAATTGGATGGAAAATCACTTAGCAAGTGGTAGTAATTGCAACATTGTGAATCTTTCATGCCCAAACCTTTTTTTCCAAGGAATGACAAATAATGTTAGGTTTACAATTAGTGTTGGTGACACCACACGGGCAGTATCCAATTAGTGTTGCGCAATATATAGAATTGGTACACTAAATGAAATATTTAGTGTAGTTTCAAAACAATAAAAAAAATGAAAGTTTCTACTGCAATGAAGAGGGGCCAACTTTGGAACCAAGCTCCTCAAGGTTAGGAATATGTCGAGGTCAAAATTTTTACCCCAGCCCATTGATCTCCAATTGGAAACCAACATTTCACGAACATGTATGACTCTCACCCCCTAGAGCCAACTCATATCATCTGAGGTACGTGCCCAAGGGTGGACTCTTCAAACCACGTATGAACTAACATTAGTGCAAAAAGGGGCATTATTTGAGGCATTATAGTGCATACATTAGTATACACAAGGGAGAGGTATTGTTTTTCTCTAGTGTATACAATTAAAAAGTTTATTAAGAATGTTGGACTAGAGACAGATGTACAAAAGGGGGCCCTAGGGTTCAAAGGAAAAATTGACAATAGATTTGTTAGTTTCAGCCAGTTCACGTTTTCGTACATTATCGTCATATGGTAATAGTCCTTAATGACCACCTTCTCCATTCTTGTTGGGGTTTGCATTTGGGTTCTAGGTTTTAACAAACATGAGGCTCTTGGAGCGCTCATGATCTTCCTTGAGTTTTGCTCTTTGGATTGTGGCTAAATGATTGTGCTCTTGTTTGTGTTTGCTTGATGCAATCATTGACTTACATGCTATGCATGGGAAAAATTTCAATGGCCTTCTCATTGGAAAGTGAAAGTGGATTTTACATGTAATAAATCTCTCTCTCTCTCTCTCTCTCTAGAGATAGAGAGAGACTTATCAATTAGATTGAAAAGCTTAGTGTAAATACATAAGTCCATTTTCCAGGTTGTCGTTAGTACATATACATTTGTATATTTCTATAAAGTTCTTGGATATAGGGGGTATAATTTCATAGCGACCTTAGCACGTCATTCAGGTTTAGGCGAGTATGTCGGCAACAAAGAGCGGTTGGCGCTGCAACTCCCCTCCTTGTCAACTTACAACTTGGAGTTTAAGAAACATCAGAAATGTGATGATTTCGAACTTGAAAATTCCCAGTGGCTCCTGAAGTAACTTAACTTAGCAAATCGTTCACCGTCACGGTTACGAACTGCATGCGTACTTGGAGTTCAAATCACTCGGCACTCAAACAGAAGCAACCCCAGAGCACAGCACCCAGAAAAACACTTCCACCAGGAATCTTCACAGAGCCACCAAAATGATGAGAGCGCGAAATTTTCAAATTTTTTCAAAGTAGCATATGTGAATTGAATCGAATGATTTGATTCTCTTCAAAAAAATTAATTTTTTTCAAAAAAAAATTTGTGGGGGGAAGAGTGCGGCACTGAAATTTTTCGAAAGGTTTTTAATGTACACGGACCCAATTTGGTCACTTTTTCTTCAATGAGCAAAGGGGACAACTTACCGCTAGTTACAGATGAACTGGTTGTTTGAGAAATTACCAGTTGATGTTCATTGAGACTCAACGAAAATTACCCATCATTTTTAGAGGAATTTAGATAATTCACCTCAAATTACGGAAGAAATACCGAAAGATCTCTTTCTTTCTTTCTTTCTTTTTCTTTTTCTTTGGCACAAATTGAAAAATCAATTGCAAGTAAGAACTCAAAATACAACCAACTCAGGCGAGTCAGTGTTCAAGTGTAAATTAGGAAATAATGTTGATATGCGGTCTATCCATCCAAGTGACAACTAAGTTACTCCGGGTCACAATAAGGTTTTTGACCCCCCCAAGTCGAATTGAATTCGTTAACAACATCATGGTAGGCTACATCCAGGGCCTCTTCCAAATCCCTGAGAGTCTATTTCCACTTAATCCTGCCATAGTCTTATAAGGCGTCCCAAATGACTTGACGGGTTTTTTCTCAACAGGCCACTGTAGATTGTTAAAAACTAAGTCATTACGTTGGCACCAGATAATCCATGGAAGACTGCTTCTCAAGAAGAACTAGATGCGTGTTGCATAGAGGTTGGCCAAAAAGACGTTGCAAAACGTAGAGAAGGACTTTCGCAGGCCAAGGCTCTTACCATGAGAAATACTGAAAGATCACAACATGTATCTTGTTCGACTTGGAAACACTAAGATATTGACTAATTATGCCCAAAAATCTCCCCGGACATTGCTTATTCTCATTTTGCTCTTATAATGCAGTTGAAAAAGATACTTGTTGAACCTTTTATTGTTGAGCCTATGTGCACATGGTCAGCCATATCTCGCACCCTCAATTTCACAACTCAATTCATGATATATTTTTTTCCCTCTGTGATTTTAAATAGCAAGCATATCAAGAACTAATTATGAAATTCACATCTCTTAATAGAGTTTTATATTAAAATTTAATAGTTGTAGTAGGTGAGATAATACATTTAATCATAACATTTAAGAAAAAAAACTAAAAAAATCATTGATTCTTCAGAAAGTACATATCATGTGTATAAGAATACCATTAGGAGGGTCGACTTTGATTATAATGATTAAATGTGAAAATGTGATAAAAAAAACATAACATGTAGTGTACTTGAGCTCCCAACTCCATAGGATTGGCAAATGTAATAAAATAAACATAATAAAGGTTCAAGGTTTGGGGTTGTATGAGATTTATGAAGTGGAATAGAAAGAATACCATTGTGTTTATTTGACACAATATATAGTTGTCATTGTCCTTTATGCCCATGACATTGTCTTATAGCCCACCCACACTTACTGGTGCAGGCCACCAGTGAATGGTTCCTAACAACAATGGCCACTTTTAGAGTTAGTTTAGCTAGTGAGAGCCACTGGATGTAACATGTGCTGGTGCAAACCGTTCATTGGTGGCCTGCACCAGTATGTGTGGGGTGAATTACTAATCTCCAAACAAGGGCATGTTAATAGAGACTCCTCAATGAGGTACAAAAGTTGTTTTGTATTTTTGACACTTGTTGCCAATTTTATCTAAGGCCAAAATAATTATTTTTGGCTGAAACCAAGACAAAATTTCAACCATGATGGGTTTTAGTATCTAGGTATTGACCAAAAAAACTAACTAATGAATATGATTAGGTACCTCAAGGGTTCATTTACGCTCACATTGCTATTTTAAACCATCAAGTAAGAGACGGCGAACTGCATGAATAAAAGCTTTGATGGCCACCTTGAGGAAAGAAGTAGTAATGGGAGTTACATGTTCGGAATTCAAATCTCATTTATCCGAAGCTTTCTGCCTCGGATTATTACATATGGTGCAAATTATTTGGGAGCAAATTTGAGAAAATGTCATTGGAAGGTTTTTGAGGAAATATATTACACCTCATATCAAAGTGCGCTCTTTGACATCCTACCACATATCGTCGGCATAATTTTGGAGAATTTCCCATGGAAATATATGGACTTAAGTTGGTTGCAGGTTTCCAACAACGTCTAGCCCACCTACCTTCCTATTGGTTAGACAACCAAGGAACCTCACTTTCTCGACACTTGGATGAACAACGATTTGACACATGGCATGCATCATGGGGTCCATCACAATGGGAAACCCATGCCATCCGAACACCACCAAAACAACGCATTCTCCAGCAAGCCTTTCTAGCATGAGAATGGATTCCTTTCCATCTCAAGGAACTGAAAAATAGACAACCTTTGTCTCAAGAACTTTCCAAGTATGAATGCGAAACGTTCTTGATGCAACCCTCATCATCACCCCTCAAGTATTAATTGTTGCTTGGTACACTTCAAATCATAGGTTTGCCATTAAAATTGGCATGTGGTGGACTATTTCAATCTATGGAGATAAAAGATTATGTGACTTGTGCTCTTACAACATGGTTGAGAATGAGGCACGCTTTGTGATTGATTGTACCAATGAACGGGTAGTGCCGGCAGTTAGTTACAAGCTAGCCAGCTGATTTTGAGAAATTCCGAATGCAATTGGAAAGTTTAGGAAGGGGTTCCGGAAGAAAATCAAGGTTTACGGAAATGGGCCGATTAGAAGAAAAAAATGTTGGCACTAAGGCAAGCTGCCCTAGAGTATCCACGGCAAATTACCGATTGAAAATTTATTTTCACGGCGGGCAACCGACCAAATATATATATATATATTAGGTATTTTTTTCAATACTATGCATAGTTGGCGACTATGCCTTGTTGGCTTGTGGTTTAGGGTTACTTGCTTCCTGCCACAACTTCCATTCCTCAACGGTGGAGCTTGCATTTTCGTTTGCATTATGAGTTTTTGAGTTCTAGAATTGTTGGATTGTTGAGTGACAATAGCTTCAAGAGGTTTTCGTTGTTGTTGCTCTGCGAAACTATGAGGTACTGTACTTACAGTGAGACAAAAATATTGTTTGAGGGAGTGCCGGCAATGCACAACACTCGTCCACTTCATCGCATCTCGTGTTATCGGACTCGTCCACTTCGTTTCATCTCCCAAACTTCAAGTAACTTGCCATTTTGCAGTGTTTTCACACTCGTGTGGACATCTTGTGAGATCACTTGTTTGAGGGAGTGCCGCTATCCCACTTTGGAAGAAGGACAGTAAATACCGTTTTTTGTATGCTAATCCCTCTTCTTATTTGAATTCTCCTAATACAGTGAGTGTGAATGATGTGTCTTGTTCGTTTGGGGCAATTGATACTAACGACAATGGTACGCAAATTTCGTGATTTTTCAATACTAACTAGCCTTTGGATAATACTTGGACCCATTTGTGGTGCTTGTATTTTCCGAAGGCTAAATCCTTAGCCCTAATATGGTAGGGGCTTTGCCAGGTTCAACTCATGCTAAGGATACTATTTAGACGGAAAAAAATGGAGAGTGAATGCCCACATTATTCAATCCTAAACACTTGAAATTTTTAATTTTAATTTAAATGACACATCCACCACCAAAATATAAAACCGGCCCCACTTTAGACCTTTCGGAAATTGCATAAATGAAAAAACAAATGTTGGCTAATTGCCTAAATACATTAGGAAATGGGGGCTATCAACCGATAAATTTTGCACTCTCTAGGCCCACTTCCAGGTAAAAATTGAAAAATCCGAGCCACCTCCAGAAAGCTCGGCAATTAGCCGTTTTCTGTACAGAACTCCCTAGACTCTGGATTGTACCTCCATAACTTCATTATAGATAAGTTATCTCCACTATTTCATAATATAGTGCCAAGTAATCTTCAATCTTTCTACCAATTGGATCATCATTTTAATATTTGCCATTATCTCACAAAGGCCCGTTGCACTATGTGACTCTAAAGAAATAGCCTTCTTGACCCCACCTTGGTGTACATCTAATCCCTTTAAATATTTCGACTTCCTTAACTCATGCACCAATTGCATTTTCTCCCAAATGATGACCACCCTTGGACAAATTCGGTTGTCTCCGACACCATACATAGTGTCAAAGATTCTAAAGATGTGAATTTGCATGTTATACAATAGCTTGATTTGTTTTTTTTATTTCCCTTTTCAAACGGATGAGCTTACATAGACACCACAAATCCTTGCCGGTTGAAGGGGTGCCTTCAAGGGTTGAAGTTCGCTAAGGGCCACTTCACACATGAGACTGAGAGCCCGTGACCATTGCACTTCAAGCATTCTCATTGGTGGAAAAGGCGGAGCCAGTCCAAGTTCGCTTCACACTACGCTCGAGGGACCAACAAAGTATGTGAATGCAAAATGGATGTAAGGTCTACATCAATTCCTACGTGGCATCAAATGGATCATGTTTCATGGTCACTTGGATTATTTTCAAAAACCATCTTCTGGACGTAGGCTTAACACAAAACTGGGAGACCATGGCACTCGGAATGCTCACAACCGTTGGTTTATCCTATTTCATCATGCGTGACAACCCGCATGAATAGAAACTCATTGAAATAGCATTTGGTTGAGGGCCCGGTCACATATAACTTCACACTACACTCGAGGATCCATGACCACCACACTACATCATTTCGGAGGTGTCTTGAGACGGCCTTTGGACACTTTCGTTTGGGCTCTCACAATTTCACGGTCACGGCTCTTGGCTCGTGTGTGGTCACAATTTCATTAGTGGCCCTAAGCTAATCCGACTCATTCCACCAATTCCGGTCACCTAAAACCCGAGCAAAGTATTGGGAAAATGTCGTGGGCAATCCTTGAAACCTACTTAATCTAATCAACTCACCCGAACCAAGATTCCCCCACGATAATCCGGTTTAATTTGTCCGGCCTCGAATCCATCCTCGTGTGTCAATCGGGCAACGTCCCCAAAGCAAGGAAAAAGCCTCCCCAACCCCCCCCCCCCCCACCCAAACTTCCCGTTGCTTCAATAAACTAAGGCCTACTACTACTACTACTCCTACTACTTAATTAGTATAATGAACCGAGTCTCCGTGGACTAGAATCACGAGATGCTTGCGAGCTAAGGGGCCCATATAGAGACGTGGCTAACGGATAAGGCCATGTTAGTGGTGGTGAGGGGGTGCCTTATTTGGGGCTTGTTTCCCGCTTCCACCGGGATTTCTCCGTTTACTAACCGGCCCCTTTGTTTTTATTTGTTTGAATCTTGTGTCTGTTGACTCGACTTACTCTTTCCTAGGTATATAAATAGCTCAAAGGGCCGGGGCCGGGGTCACACTCCTTATTATAACCTTTCCTAACAGTTTTTTGCTTCTAATTCTTGTAACGATTTATTTTCTTTCCCGTATTAAGGGTGGAGGTGCTACGGGGTTAGTTTCCATGTGGGTCGCTCGCTCACCAGATTCTAGTGGAAAGGTAGATGTGATCAGGTGGAGTTTATATTTACACTAGAATCTGGTGGGCAAGAGGCCCACATGGAAACTAACCCTAAAACCAACACCCTGAAATCTTGCACAATAAGGGCCACTTCACACATGAGCCAAGAGCCGTGACCTTGTAATGGTGAGAACCCTTGACTCTCATCCAAAGGCCGTACCATGGGTGTTGGGAAAGCCATTTTATGTAGTTTTGGGCCCTCAAGCATAGTGTGAAGTGAGAATGAACCATGTTGCGGGACCATTGCATATTTTGTTGGCGGAAAAAGAGGGGAGAAAAAGAGGGGAGGATTTGGTTTAATAAAATATGTCTTCAAGTTGATCAATTTAAGATACTTACTTGGTGGTGTTTGTTTGTACTGGTATCTTTCTTGGAATCTGCCATGCAATATGTCCTGCTAGAAAAAATATTAAAAAAGTCATGGTCTCCCGGAATTTCCATCAAGCCCACCTCTTGGAGGCGGGTTTGGCGCAAATTCCAGTAGACCATGCACCCTTATCCACAACCAGCCATGTAGGACTTCATGTAGACTTTTCATCCACGAACTTTTCTTTGGGCCTTTAGGCCTTCACCTCCTAGTGTGAAGTGAACTTGGATGGTCTCCGCCTTTTCGACCAATGAGAGCTCTTACATTGCCATGGTCAAGGACCTTCAACCTTGTGTGTGAAGTGGCCCTAAGAGCCGCTTCACACTATGGCCATCCAAGTCAAGAGACCGTGGGGTTGAATGGCCAAACTTTGTTGGGAGTCCAAAGAAATGGGCTGAAAATACATAGCCGATGAAATATAGGAATTGGAACATTTGGGCGGGCACAATGTGAAGCCTCCAAAGGTTGAGCCCAAAGTCCAACCCTTTGGCCATGAATTCCCACGGCCTCTCAGCTTGGACGGCCATAGTGTGAAGCCTCCAAAGGCCAACCAAAGTCCAAGAGAAAGATGGGCATGTCTTGATCACGTCTATGCTTACATTCAAGGTTAGTCACGTCTTACTAAATCCTCTTGCATAGAGGCCATACCATTCCTTCCACATATCTATGTTTCCCTTGAACTCTGGGAGGGTGGGTGGGACCTTCCCTCATGAAAAAGGAAATTGTTACCTTTACCAATACTATACATAACTCGGAGGACATTTCAAGGTAAAAACCGAAACTTTACTTAATACACTAATACGGTTTCGTTCAAGGCATAACCATGTATCTTGTCGTACCACATATCCATCTTACACTTGGTAAAAAACAAAGCTAGTATGTGATAGCAACTCTATCTAACTTCAAAGGTCCTTACTCAAATCAAAACAACTTTTGTATTCTAACCTTTTTGTAGAACATCTAAGCCAAATACACATTATTTGCATAAGAAAATGAAATACAAAGTTTAAGAGTACCGCCAATTGTTTGTGAAGGGTCTGCCTCACCTGTGCCCATACCACCAACCACATTCACAAAGAGGGTTAGTAGTGTACACAAGGTGAATAACATCAAAGCCCAATTGTAATCTATGTCACACAATCAAGCATGGTATAATCATATACTTTGTACCAAAGAATACATATCCACTTTGTGGGTATTCTACATGTTCCTTAGCCATTAGGACCTTGTGCAACCAAAGTTTGTGGTGGGTTAAGCACGTCCCTTGTTCTTACTAGTCCACTCCACTTGAACTAAACCTATAATTTCACTTAGGGTAAGCATCCACCTGCGGCTAAACCTTCAAAAGAAGGTGCTCACGTTTCTCAACACTTAATATAGTATTAGGTAAGGGACCAACACCTTAGATGTGTAAAGTCACATCAACAGTAGATATGAGCTAGGTATCCTTTATCGAACCCTTAAAGGTAATTTTCTTAGGGCCGATATTTTGATATCCAGTAAATATGTAAAGGCTAAGGTAGAGAAAGAGAGAGCACTCCACTTTATTCCCTGCCCAAAACAACCCCTCCAATCTAACGGCCAAGATCTTGTCAATGTTTGATTTTTTATGAAGAAAAAATCAATGGCCTCTCGACCATAGTTTGGGTTTCCATTCCCATCCAACCCAAACTTCCTTCAAGAGTCCGTTGCCTTCGTCAAAAAGTATTGCCATGTAGACATTTTAAATCATGATGGCCTTTGGACTTTGGCCTTTAGTGTGAAGGGTCGAGAGGCCAAATTCTTGGTTTCTTGCAATTTAATTGGTGGAAATCGATGGCCTCTCCACCTTCAGCCATAGTGTGAAGCAACCCTAAGGGTGGAGGTGCTAAGGGTTTAGTTTCCATGTAGGCCACTTGCCCACCAAATTCTAGTGGAAAGTTAAATGCTACTAGGTGGAGTCTACATTTCCACTAGAATCTGGTGGGCGAGTGACTCGCATGGAAACTAACTCTAAAACCGACACTTTGAACGTTGATAACTTTTGCATACAAAATCTAAAGAAGGTACACTTTGGTACGTTAGAATCCCCTTTCAATTGCTAGCAAGTGAAATTTCAGCTTTACAATCTAATAATAGTATATATACTCAATGTTAAAAACTAAGAATTGTTGGGCAATATACCTACTCAAGTGCATGGTTGAACCTGGCATCCATGTTTTGAAATTCATATTTGAAGTTGTTGAGTACATAGTCTTGGATGGTATTAGAGTCATCTGTTAATCAAAGGAAATGAAATCATGGGTTTAGTCTCAAATTCTAAGTTTATTAGAATTAACACAAAGTCACCAAAAGTATTCTTAATGCTTAAATTATCATCCACATGGAGTGGTGTCGGGCTATTAAAATTTGGTTTTCTAGCTTATCTTATTAAGATGGGTGGGCCAAGATGACCTTGCATAAGCCAACCTGAGATTTACGACAACTGACCCTGTTTCAAATCCTAATTTTCTCAAAGTTTGAGAGGTGGGAAGAGGAGGTCCCAAGATTTGCACTTGACTTTCAAAATAAGCTCCGAAACATGGTGAGCTAGTGAGCTCTTAATAGAAAAAAAATTCTAAAAAATACACATTAGCAACCTATGGACCAATTGCCACAACAGAGCAATCCATGCAATTGTTGATACCCTCATGGTCCATCCTTGTCCATGCAAGAACTCAACATCAAAGACACCCACAAAACACTCTACCATCTTGGCTACTTGCATGTTTATGCTTCCTACCTAAATGCCAATGTCTAGCTAAACTACTTCCAGACATCCTGTGTGTCAAAGGTAAATCACCCCATCCCACCCACACCCCGACCATCCTCAATGCGTAGCTCACTTACAAATACAATACTGTAATTCTCACTAAATTCACATACTGTAACGATAGATTCTCAAATGATGCCCCTAGTCTCAATGGAAACATGTCTAATATGATGCTCTCTCGTACCTCATCTCCAAGGACTTGGTTGGAATGCCCTTCCACCCATCATTATCACAACAAGCATTCGTGGTAACATCCACCACCCTTCCATTTACCTCCTCAAAGATGTTTGACATACCCAACATAAACTCAAACAACTCATGCAAACTATCTACCTTAATGCCATTAAACACTTAGCATACGTTGTCCTTAATAAGAGCAAACTATAAAAACACCAAGCACCAGTCACTATTAAACTAGGGGAAACCTCCCCCCCCCTTCTTTGCTCCAATTATCTCCCCACACATTCTCACAAATACCTAACCCATGTTATCCTAAACAAACATAAACTTTAAAAGAAACAAACCCCAATACCACTCGATTAAGTTGAACACCTACAATCACACTAACAGTGACCAATGGTCCACCTATGAAAATAAGAACTAAGCCACCCCTGCCCTATATCCCTATAGACTTAGGTCGAAAGTGTTGAATGGACATTGCACGTCAACGTAACAACACTAACATTTTCTTTTTTTAATCTCCCCACGCACCCTCAACACGGGTCCACCTACTGGAAAAAAAATAGGCACTACACCATCCTCCTCTTACATTCCCCCCACAAAATTGTTACGAGATGCACTAACAGGCCAACCCCATATCGGCTAAAGGTTCTTTTTCTTTTCTTTCATAAGAGTTTATGGGTTCGTTTTCAGCCCAAACACAAAAATGTTTGGAAGGAACGATAATGGTGCAACTATACTCTATTTACTTCAACGTTTTGTGTGATGATAGATGATGACTCACGTGAATTCCTTCCCGTGGTAGATTTTGACCCCAAATTTGCAAAAAGAAGAAGAAGGAAAGTCTACACGAATCACAAACGTGTCAAAACTTTCCTCTCGATTGATTCATATTTTCACCGTTCGGGTGTGGAGAATTCGAAACTTGAGTGTATTGTTTATGAAGAAAGAAAACGTGTAGCCAATGTGGGTACAAAAATCATGCAAAAATCAAAATGCACTTGTGTGGTGTGGTGTGGTGTTAGGTGGAAGTGCCCAATTAAGTCGACTATCCAATTTCGACCCCTATTTTTGGGCACATAGAAACAATAATTCGTGCCTTTTACGGTAAGCAACCCCATAGCTAGAAGGTATTTGTGTCTTCTCCAAGCTGCTCTGTCAAGCCCGGCTTGGGATCAATGAGTTGCCTTGTGAAGTGTACTTATTCCTTTTATCAATGGAAAACGCCATAAATGATGACCATGAGACTGAGAGCCCGTGACCAATTCACTTCAAGCACTCTCATTGGTGGAAAAGGCGGAGCCGGTCCAAGTTCAAGCTTCCCACTACGCTTGAGGGACCGACGGAGTATGTGAATGCAAGATGGATGTAAAGTCTACATGGATTCCTACGTGGCATCCAATGGATCATGGTTCATGGTCACATGGATTATTTTCAAAAACGACCTCTTGGAAGTAGGCCTAACACAAAACTGGGAGACCATGGCACTCCAAATGCTCACAACTGTTGGCTTATTCTATTTTTATCATGCATGAGGACCCATACGAATAGAAATTCATTACATGATTACATGACCACACTACATGGTTTTGGAGGTGTATTGGGATAACCTTTGAACACTTTCTTTTGGGCTCTCACAATGTCATGGTCACGGCTCTTGGCCCTACATCTATAGGACTTAGTAATGCTACGACATGGCAGTCGTATATTGCTTGAAGAAACTTTCAATACTCAAATCCTATGTGGAAATTATAGCACGGCATCTAAAATCGGATGGACCCAAGAAGTACAATAACTTAAATTTGAAACACATGTCATGAAGTTTGAACAAAGTTTGACATATTCTAAACTTTAAGTTTAAATGCTCTCATTCCACTTCCAAAGTTTGTTCCAACTACCAAATCTTCCATCCATGATGAGCCTCATTAATACCAGTTACCAAGGATGGATGAAAATTACACCATAATTCATCCATCCAGGCGCCAGGCATTAAAGGCTGGCAGCCTAATTAGGCCCTGGACACTTTCCAAGGAAAAGAATGGCTCCTTCCAACGGCACTCTCATCACAAATCCCCATGGCCACCGTTGCAGTTTGTTTCCCAAGCCTTTATACTTTATTCTAATTTAATCCTAAGAATTAATCCAAACCCTAATCTATTCCTCTTTGGCCCTTGGCTAAGTTAGACTTCCCACCCTCCCAAAGTTGGAGTAACACCCTCTAACAAATGGGCCATTATTAAGGGCCTTGACTTAGTAGTTTCAAATTGGATTTGATGTGAATTCCTCAATGGTGTGTGCATTTAGGGTTCACGAGAGATGGAACTACACTAAGAAAATTGCATTTTAGTGTCACCGATTCTATTCATCTTGCTCAATACGAATGGTAACCCGCCCGTTGTAGATTTTACAATGTTGCAATTAGTAGCACTTACTAAAGTGGTCTTTCATCCAAGTTTCATTCATCCACGACAATATTCCATTACATAATTACAAGGATGCAAACAGTACCAAGATTTGTTTCAATCATCGGCATGGGTTTCATCCAAATTTCAATCATCCGTGATAGTACTCGCAAACTTATTCATAAGAAGTGTCGCTAGAAAAGCGTAACAAGTCATACTGATATCTTGGCACGAGTACATTTGATTGTGTTACGAGGTGTTTGCCTATGTTACATAATGGTTTACAAGCTGACTAACATGTACACAAACGACGCTTGGCATCAATATGCGTAAGAATATCTCCCTCGTGCATACCAAGATATAAACACTTACCATTGATATGCTTTCTCTTGCAAACTAAAACGCAAAAACTATCATCTCAAGTATCCCAATAAGCTACGCTAAACATCATAACATTTTTTTGTTTTCTCTCACTGATGTTGACGTAGAATATCATATCGGCAATTAACATACACGACACTTTTGAAACCTCTAGGCATCTAGTTTACGCCCTTCTACAAATAGTGTACATGACACCAAACACCATAACCAAACGTAGACTAATTCAAGGTCTTTGAAGCTACTTCCGGTGTCAAACCAACCAACAATATTAAACTTGGGGAATGCACACTAATTCTTGGGCTTATACGTAGGATGAATGAGAGGTACACTCTTATGCGACGATAATCCCCCCCCCCCCCCCTTCGCTCCTTGTTCATTTTCACTTTAAAATGTCATCCAAATGGATGGATGGATGGATGGATGAGAAGAGAAGAGAAGTTTGGGTACTCTTGTCCTTGAGCCCGGAAGAAAGCTTTGGAAGTAGGCAGTGTCAGCTCCGGTAAAATTGGAGTAAATAACTTGCTTAGTACGGTTTAGTTGAGACAAAAGGGGCATCCTCATTGAGTGGCAATTGAGTGCTCGAAAAGCTGGTTGCCAACTATACATGTCAGTTGGGGCTCCGTGGGGAAAGGAAGGTAGATGGTGCTAGAGCCGTCACTTTAATAAGGGCCACTTCACACACGAGCCAAGAGCCGTGACCATGAAATTGTGAGAGCCCAAAAGAAAAGTGTCCAAAAGGCCGCCCTAACACACCTCCCAAATCATTCATGAAGTGCGGTCACGGACCCTCAAGTGTAGTGTGAAGCCATATGTGACCGGGCCCTCAACCGAATGCTATTTCAATGAGTTTCTATTCATGCAAGTCCTCACGCATGATGAAATAGAATAAACCAGCGGTCGTGAGCGTTCGGAGTGATATGGTGTCCCGGTTTTGTGTTAGGCCTACCTCTAAGAGGCGGTTTTTGAAAATAGTTCAAGTGACCATGAACCATGATCCATTTGATGCCATGTAGGAATCCGTGTAGAGTTTATATCCATCTTGCATTCACATACTCTGTTGGTCCCTCAAGAGTAGTGTGAAGCTTGAACTTGGACTGGCTCCGCCTTTTCCACCGATGAGAGTGCTTGATGTGTAATGGTCACGGGCTCTCAGTCTCGTGTGTGAAGTGGCCCTAAGGTAGATGGTGCTAGAGCCATCACTTTAATAAGCGTTGAGCATAGACATTTTTTGTTTTTATAATGTTGAAAAGTTTTCAAAAGATTGTTAGCAATCAACAAGGTTGAATGGATCCGAATGCATCAAAGTAAGTATTATTTGAAATTTATCAAATGCCAAAGTTCCAAGGGTACAAAAGTTTTATTGGTAGATGATGTCCTAAGACCAAAACGGGAGCCCAAGGTTAAGGTGGTGAACATTCTCATAATGATTATGTAACTTAGTTGATACAAGGGCATCATCAAGTGGCAATTGAGTGTTTTTAAAAACGTCTGCCAACCGTGCATATCAATTGTGACTTTGTAGCAAGTAATAAGGTATATGGTGCTAGCTAGAAGCATCAATGTAAGCATTGAACATAGATACTATTAGCAAATGCAAAGTTCTAAACGATTTTTTGTAAGCAATCAACAAGGTATCCCAACACATCAAAGCAAGCCTTGTTTGATTTCCACATGCAAAAGTTCTAAGGATTCAAAGCTTTGTTGGTACGTGACCTAAAACCAACACATGAGCACAATGTTGAGGCAATGATCATTCCCATAATCAACATGTGATTAGTGTGCGTATATCCAACTTGAAGGTGTTAGTTCTAGTAACATCTATCTTTAAGTACTACTGCTTCTTTCCTTAAAGTGCCCATCAAGGCTTTCATACTTGTGAGCTTTCGCTTGTTACTAACTTAGTTTGTTCAAAGTGAGTAGAATTCGAAAAGACAAGAATTCAAAAAGGAAACCAACGGCGAATTGGAAGAATGCGCTGCCCTAGAACTATCTTGCACATGTGGCCAAATCTGGTTGGCCATCTACCAAGACCAAACTTTAGCTCAGTTTAGTTATCACTTTACATCAACAAACACTTGTAACCAAACTCCACTTGAAGAGCGAGTTACTAACACCATATGTGACCGGTTATAGTTGGCTGCCAAACTTTGGCCCATTTCAAAGACCACCCCAGGTCTCTTCCCCCAAGACAGAGCCAATGAAAAGTAGGTAACGAGCCAAAGCCAGGATCCCCCTCTCGAAACTGAGCGAACGAGAAAAGCCAGCCTTCGAACGAACGATTCCACGAATCCACGATTTCGCCCGTCGTCCCTCCCTCCGTTCGTCCGCCGCCACCGCCAGCCGGATCCGCTGTCATGTAACGCGCCGCCCTGGCACCCATCCCCACCCGCCGCTCTCTCGGGCCATCCCACCCTAACCTGTTACTCCACCCCACAGCCGCCTCCGGGTGACCCGCATTAATGCCGGGTCCCCGTCTCCGCCATCCACGGGTCCGTTTGAACACGGCCAACAGTCACTCCTCCTCTCTCCCTCCCTCCTCCCGAAAGCCTCCAAATCTTGGTCTCAAGTTCCGCAATTCGTCTCCAATCCTCACGAATCCCTTGTAATTCTCGTCACATCATTAGTAGGGCCGCACACAATCTGCCGTAAGTTTGAGCTTGGAGTTTTTCGCAGCATTTGGATCTGTAAGTAAGCAAGTTGAGCAGGCGAGCAATGTAGCGATCCGCAAGTTGAGCAGGAGTGGTTCGGAAGAATTCGGAGCTTGGAGTGATCGCGAACAAGTCCTCGGGAAATGGGGCAATGACAACATTTCTGGATTCTTCCATCATCATACTTTGGTCTCTTTCTTTCTCTTGATCCTTGAAGACGAGCTTCGTGCACGGTGCAATGCAATTCAAGCTGTGTCACCTCTTCTGTGGTCCACGTCGTAGTGTCTTTGTGATGGGAGCTCCCTCCCTTTGCTTCTTACACGACCTCCGAATGTTAGAATTGACTACAATGGTCCTCGGTCTCCACATGTGTGTAAGCGGATGTGTGCTTCAGTGGGGAGAGGGAAAGAGAGAGCCCCTATTTGAAAATCCGCTCATCAATAAAGTCCATCACATGTCCAGGAGCCCTTTATAATGATCCGCTCACATAGTTTGAGTTTCCTCATTATCTGTCCCACAATTGTAGTACTTATCCAGAGTTGCGGTTGACAATAGGATTTGGTTTTGGAATTTTGCTTCGTGTGGAGAGAGGGACCATCTATTATAACATCCCCACATTATAGAATTCAGTCACATGTCCAGGAACTCTTTATGAGGACTATATTGGTCTCGACATGAGAACAGTTGTAAGCCTCGATGCAGAGAGAGACAATCTGTTTTCGAATTTGCCCATTATTGAATTCCATCACATGTCCAGGAACTCTACAAGATGATCTCCTCACATAGGTTGAGTCTCATTATGTTTCCTGCAATTGTACTCATCAGGAGTTGCGAATGACGAGAGGCTTTGGTTCTGGAAATTTAAATGCTGTTTCAGTTGCGACTGTTTGGCCCTGTTTTGACAATTTAAAGTTCCTCTGCTTGCTGTTGCCAGGTTGTTGATAAGGCTGTGAGCTGGAGAGGTTTGTGGATCTCTTGTTGGAGTGTTGCAACCTTGGGTTGAGCGAGGAGGAAATGTGGTGGTAGATCTCCTGTCTCTTGGGTTTGGGTGAAGTGGCAGTGAGGCTGGGAGAGGAGTAGGGTAGAGTTTCTATTTTGGGGGAAGATGAAGGGGGGCATGGGGCGATCCCGGTCCATTGGGAGGCTGACGGAATCACCGCAGCGGGAGAGGGATCCTTTCAGCAATGGCCTCCATCGCCAAAAGTCTTCTCCGATCGCGGAAGCTCCCAAAAGACGAAATCGCAGCAACATGGAGAATGTGGCGCCCGACGGTGTCAACAATAATGTAAGCACCTACGGATCACCTCAAGAATTCTCCGTTTCAATATATGTCCTTGAATGTCTAACCGAAATCATTTCGGCCCATCTACAATTTTTATTTCTCCACAGTCAACCCCCTCAAAGCCCATTTCCTTGTTAGTATACATTTGGGCGCCTTCTAGTTGGGTGGAGTTAAATTTCAATTCCATCAGGACGGTCAAAGATGTGATTTGAGCTCTCGAGGCTATTTGCAGGTTTTTCCCCTCCACATTCAAACATATCTAAACCCAGTTTCACTATGACTCGCATAGTGCGTCTTTTAGTTGGGTGCATTTTCGTTTTACTTTGCACACTCCTGCATCCCAAAAGAAAGAGTTGATGGTCACAGATGTGATATTTACTGTTATTTTCTGATATTTTCAATCCCTACAAGCCCAGTTTCTTGTTTTGCATGCATTGGGCACCTTTCGGTTTGGTGGAGTAATATTCCACTTTGTAGAACCTTCCATCACAAGGGAGAGACACGACGGTCACATATTTGTTTGGGCACTCGAGGCTATGTAGAAGTCCTTTCCTCCACATTCAACCCCCTCAAAACTCAGGTTCTTATCAAATGCATTGAGGCGCCTTTTTGTTTTGGGGAGTTTCGTTTTACTTAGCAGACTCTTCCACCACATGAGAGACAGGTTGGTCACAGATGTGATTTGGGCACTCGAGGCTATTTACAACTATTTTCTGGTTACATCCAATCCCCTCATAATTTGAGTTTCTTTTTGAAATACGTTGGGCGCCTTTTTGTTACGGGGAGCTCTGCATCCCCACAGAAAGAAAAGACGGTCACAGATGTGATTTGGGGACTCCAGGTTATCTGCTGGTAGCCTGAAAGCCCCTTCTGGAGGTTTACCGTTCCCGTGCTTGAGCTATCTTAACGAATTCGTTAACGGGTACTGGATAGTCCTAGCGATGCACGCCACGGATGTTCTGGAAACAATCCGTCCACGAATGCCTTCTTTTTGAGAACGTTCTGGAAGTTCTTCTTAAACCTCTGCAGGGTTTACTATTCCCTTGGTTGAGCTATCCCACCGCCAGTGTCGAAGGTTTTAGAGATGTGTTTCATTTTTGATGTGGAAGGTATAGTCGAATGTCGATTAGAGATGTCAAGGAATTCTAATGTTATGAGTTGTGACCATGCTTTCTGAGCAGCTTCAAGATTGCTCATCTCCTGCAACATGCAAGACGGTATCCAAAGGATCGAAAACCTCAGGGGCATTGAAGGAATCTTCAGTTTGCGGTAGCCCAGCGCTCATGCCAAAGCTGCCCAAACCCTCCCCTGGTCGCTGTGTGCAGCCACTGGGCCAAAATCAAGGTGCTCTCAACCAAGTTCCCCCTCAAGGCCCCGGCCCTGAGCAGCCAACCTGTGCCAAGAGGAAACTGAATTTGGATGTTCAGGCGGGAGGTGTTATGGAAAATTTGATGAGCGCTGCATATGTGGATACTTCTGACACTGGAGTGAAGGTGAGGATCAATGCCTGTCACTCTCATTTTAGATCATCAAATTTTCGTAAATTGCTATTTTGATATAAGGATCAGTAGTTTATTGTTTGAGACGGTTTTAAGTCTGGTGCAATGGCGCTAAGTTGCAATGCTTAACATTGAGCTATCTTTTTTTGGTGAGTTTTGGCAAACTGAGAAATTTCTGTGAATTTTTTAGGTGATTGTGAGGGTGAGACCACTTAATAAAAAGGAGGCAGCTGAGGAGGCAACACTGGTAGTGCAGAAGTTATCTGCCAACTCCCTGTCACTCGCTGAGCAACAGTTTACTTTCGATGCAGTGGCGGGTGAAAGCGAGTCGCAGGTTAGTATAGAGCCTGTGAAAGTGGGTGATTATCTTTTGTTGAATTTCCTGTTAATAAGTGTGCAAATTGGGGGTGACAGCGCCATATTTGA
This sequence comes from Polytrichum commune, assembly GCA_950295325.1. Taxonomy (NCBI): domain Eukaryota; kingdom Viridiplantae; phylum Streptophyta; class Polytrichopsida; order Polytrichales; family Polytrichaceae; genus Polytrichum; species Polytrichum commune. The sequence goes on from OX485809.1 coordinate 847,774, forward strand.
GTTTTGTTCTGACAACGCACTTAATGGTGGTGCAGGAAGCCGTATTTCGAATGGTGGGGCTACCTATGGTGGAGAACTGCTTGGCTGGTTTCAACAGCTCCATATTTGCTTACGGCCAGGTACTTCATGCATTTAACAAATAACTGCATCCTGTGTGTCAGCATACACGTCCATAGCATCTTGCATCCCATGAATTAGTGTTTATCGCTCACTCTTGATTTTACAGCAAATACCACTTTTTGATGCTAATGTTAGTGCACCTTATAAATTACGTTGGTAACATGTGAGGCTTTTGTTTGGCGACAGACTGGGAGTGGAAAAACACACACCATGTGGGGTCCTATGCCTGGTTCAGGGACTGAGCTAACTGCAACAGAGGAGCGTGGTATCACCCCTCGAGTTTTTGAACAGCTCTTTGCTCGTATCCAACAGGTTTTACTTATCCTGCATCTTGAATACTTCATGCTTTTGCATACATGCTGTGGCATATTTGTCCTTTGACTTCATGCAAGTAAATACCTTTCAACTAGTTGTTGATATAACATCTCGTAGTATTCATAGCGCTGACATTAGGTCATTTTCGTGCAGGAGGAGAGGAACAATGTAGAGAAGCAGCTTCGGTACCAATGTCGGTGTTCTTTCCTTGAGGTATTCATCCAGCAGAAGATGATCTAGTTAAACTGAATTTTGTGTCTGGATGAAACACATTTTTTCTGCATATATTTTGTGGATACTGACTCGTGCACCATGAGATTGCCAGATATACAATGAGCAGATAACGGATCTGCTAGAGCCATCCCAAAAGAATCTCATGGTAATTATTCTGCTGTTTCTTTGGATAATAGAACCAATTTCTGGTTATTTGAGTCGTGCTCAAAGTGCATAAATTGATATGAAGCGTGAGGTGTGTAAATTGCCGTGGTTCGGATTTATTAAACTGTTCATCTAGCAGTACTGAGCTTCAGTTCCTCACTGGTAGAATTGCGTGTACTGTGAACAGATCCGGGAGGATACAAAAACTGGAGTCTATGTTGAAGGCTTGACCGAAGAATATGTGTCAAACATGGAGGACATAACTCGCCTTCTAATCCGGGTGTGTGACTACACTGGTCGATGTTGCATTTCCTCTTATGCAAGTAGGTGCTGGAGTTAGTAGTTCTTGGATGACCACCTGCCTTACAAATCAAAGTCTATATAAGATTTAGTTGTACTACAGGGTGGAGGTATCATCTAGGTTCAGGAATGCCAGTTTTGACTAAAGTTGGATTGATGTGCAGGGTCTGGCAAATAGAAGGGTTGGTTCGACAGCCATGAACAATGAGAGCTCACGTTCACACAGTGTCTTCACGTTTGTAATAGAGTCCCGCTCCAAGGTGCTGACAATGGACTCTGCGTTTAAATTCACGCATGTTTTGGAGTAACATATGTTAGATAGCACTAGCAATAGTAATAATGTAGAGATTTCAGTTTATAGGCCATTCATACCTGTATTGAGATGGTCCTACTAATGTCATGTTCTTGGGCTATGCAGAGTGCGGCAGAGGGAGCAAGCAGTGTCAGAACAAGCAGGATGAATCTTGTAGATCTTGCAGGGTCTGAAAGACAGAAGCAGACTGGTGCTGCTGGGGAGCGTCTGAAAGAGGCTGGAAATATCAATAAATCACTGTCGCAACTTGGGTGAGTTTGATACATATTGCATTCTTATCCTTTGAGGTGCTCTGCTGCCTCAGACTTTTGATGTTGGTTTACAGTTTTAGTTTCCATAATTTACAGTGTGGTATGTGGTGGATTAGAGAAATAGGAGGTTTAGCATTGGATACTCACTGCAAATGTTATTTCAATTTGGGTGTTGTCAAATCACCTTTGTCCAATCTGCAAATGATACTGTAGATTAAAATGGACGCTCCAATTCATTTGCAAGTTATGTACTGGCTACAGAGGAGCTCACTGCTAGCAAAACTCAGGCAAATGTTATGGTGATTTCTCAGAAATGTGATTAATATCCTAGCGGAGGTGGCACAAAATGGGAAGCATCGACATATTCCATACAGGGATTCTAGACTTACTTTCCTGCTCCAGGAGTCCCTAGGTGGCAATGCTAAGCTTGCTATGATCTGTGCTGTTTCCCCTGCCAGCAGGTACTACACATCCAGTTCTCAACCCTCCCAATAAAGCCTTGCAAACATGGTAGTGCGAAGGATTTGAGTAGTACCTGACATAGTTGCTACTAGAATTGGAGAGGTTCTGAACATGGGTATAATTTACTGGTTATTGCAGCTGCCGGACTGAAACTTTTAGCACACTGCGGTTTGCTCAAAGGGCTAAGGCCATGCACAACAAGGCAGTTGTAAATGAAGAAACTACGAATGATGTGAACCTTCTGCGTGAGCAGATTCGTCAACTCAAGGTACACTTAGTTTTTGGGGTTGAAGTTTTCCTAATTTCTAATGAGCACGTTTCCCTGATGATTTAGTACTGAACATGGTCGCGTAGCAACTGGCTAGCTAATCATGTTTTCTTAAATGCCTATATGTTTGCAGGATGAGCTGATGAGGATGAAAGAAAACACTGCTCCGCCTGAAGGAGGCCCAGGTGGAGGATTCTCCAATGGATGGAATGCTCGTCGAAGTTACAATCTTCTAAGGCTGAGCTTGAATCAACCAATGACCATGTCCTCGATGACCATGTCAACAAGTGAATTTAAAGATATTGAGAAGGAGATACAGGCTCAGCAACAGGTGCATGAAGACAAGACATGTTTAGATGAGAAGGTGTCCATTGTGGGCATGGAGGCAAAGGACTTGTTGCCCGAATCTGTGGGATATATAGAAGAGGCTGCACCTGAATCGAATAATCTAGAACATGATGAACCGGGCTGTCCAGAACCGAGTGGCACTGACTTCCCAGAATCGATTCACAGCCTCAATGCACCAGCCTTGAGTTTATCCCCTAATGTAAAGGAGATGGATAGGAAGGAGCCTGGGGCTGATACAACCTTTGGGTTACAAAAGTCTCCTCTAAGCTTGAAAATGCGCAGCAGCACCGCTTTTAGATCATCAACAGACCAACTGGCGGCAAGTCTTACTCGTGGCATTGAGATACTTGATTCCCAAGTGAGGAATTCCCGAGTGAGAAATTCTTCTTCCCTCCTCAGAAGGTGACTACCTAACCTTCCTGGGTATCGATTTCTCAATGCCAGAGTTCTGTAGGATTTCTTTTTTTTGCCCTTCATATATTCTGATTCTTCAAGCAATTTGAGGTTAATGCTGTACCGACACACTACAGGTCTGCTGCTGTTCACTTCTCGTTCCAGAATGGAGACTCTCCAAACTCCAAGAGGGAGCTCATGTTAAGAAGAGTAAATTGTTCCAGCAATGCTCCTCTCCCACAATCATATGAACCACTTGCCTCGCCTATGCAACAAATTCCATCAACACCACCAAGACCAGCAGAAATACAGTCTCCTGCAGCAGGAGAGTTATCTCCATGGCCTCAAATCACACCCGATGGTTCCTGCAGGGTTAGCAATTTGCCTGCAAAAGATGTTCCTGACCAGGTAATAATCCAATATTCCACTTGTCCAATGTGCACACTTTTAAAGCACACTCTTTCGGAAGGGCCTGAAGCTCTTCACCGTAAATTCCTTGTTTTGCAAAGTATAGAGCTGACTGGTGGATTAGCGCCTACATTTAAATACACCCAACTTTGTGATTTGTAAAGTGAAACTTGAACTGTGTTCACTGTCTGTGTAGGGTTTGGAGATATTGTTGGCAGGGGCTATTAGAAGGGAGAGGGTTGCAGATGACACTATTCTTCAGCAAGCTGCGGACATAGAGCAGTTCAACCGCCTGGTAATGTCTTTGTACTATGTGAGAACTGGCAATTAGTGAGAACTCATCTACTGTGATTTTGATGAGAGGCTTTCTCTTTCTGTTGTTGTAACGACCATGAGAATAAGCTGTGGGTTCATGATCCGTTCTCTCATTATCTTAATGGTTGAATACAGGTTTGTCAATATAAGCTTGAGAGGGAGTGCAACGCTATCTTGCAACAAAGCCGCGAAGAGAAAATTGCACGGATGGAATGTCTGATGGATGGCGTCTTACCCCCTGAAGAATTTCGGAAAGAGGAATGGGCAGCTTTGCAGATGGAACACAATGTATGTCACCCATGAAATTCACTTCCTCGCTTTCACACAGTACAGTGACATGTCTGTTTTCTGTATTCTGCCATATTGTTGACCATACATGCGACAAATCTCATTGGGTACTCTTTGGTGGCCTTCCTTCCTTCCTTGCATGCTATTGTTTCTAATTCTTGTTTCCAATTTATTCAGATGCTACAACAAAAGTTTGATCATCACCCGGAGCTCCTAGAAGCAAAAATTGCACTCGAGAAGTCACAGCTTGAGCTTCAAGAATATAAGAAGTTCTTTGATCTTGGGGAGCGAAGTGCTCTTAAAGAAGAGATTACACATCTCCAAAGCCAGCTAGATTTGTACCTTGATTCCAAAATTTCAGGCTCCTTGATACAGTGCCAGCGTGTGCCCACTCCCCAAAAGCCGGATGTTGATCACAGCCACGTGAAGGTATTGTCCGTTAATGCTGTCCCAGAGGCACCTTCTTCCGGTGAATCCAGTTCACCTGACCAGCTCAAGAATGAGCTCGTGGAGTCAACGATGGAGGGTTCTGCAGGTCATCTTCTGGAGCAGGAGCGAAGGGAATGGGAGAAGAGGGAAAAGCAATGGATTTTGGTTGTTCAAGGGCTTAGGGAGGAATGTGACCACCACTCAAATTTAGTGGAAAGGATACGAAAAGAACTTGAAGGGGAAAAGAGGTGAGCTACCTCGCTGGAATTTATAAGTATTTTTCTGTGTTCTTGTCAGGCTTCTCAGTTCTGCTTTGTTCCTCTTTGTCAAGGATCCGTGTTTTCGTGACTGTTCTTCTTTACATTGATCAGTTGAGGTGAAGATCAGATGGTGTGCTCTTTTGGATGGCTTTCTGACAGTCTGTTGAAACCCCAGGTGCTCACAAGAAATGCAAGATGCACTTCAAATGGCTATGACTGGTCATGCTCGCCTTCTTGATCAGTATGCTGAACTTCAAGAGAAGCACATCCTACTCTTGGCAAAGATGCGCGAGATTGGTGAGGGTGTGAATGATATCAAGAAGGTTGCCAAGAAGTCTGGTGTGAGCTCTGTTGATGATCGGTGGTTTGAGGTACAGGCCACACAGATAGTCTTTATGAAAGTTGAGCAGGATCACTACAAGGCAGAGATTAAAGGATTGCAAGTGCAGCTACGGGATACTGCAGAGGCAGTGCAGGCGGCTGGAGAGCTTCTTGTGCGTATGAAGGAGGCAGAGCAATCTGCTGCAACTGCTAAGGTAATTTGTCCACCAATCATCATTTCTGTGTAGCTTCTAGCTTTTGGACATACATGTTATACATACCTGTGTGAATTCTCCTTGAACAGAAGATGCTGGAAAGCCATGTGTTCAATATTACTGCTCCCTATGTTTCTATGAAAAAGTGATCCACAATCAACAACTCTGCTTGATCAATGTCTGCTAACCTTGGTCTGTGAGGGTTGGTGGAGCGAGTCGATCCCAGATCTGTATTTACTAATGTGAAATCCTGTTGTGTAACAGGAAGCAGCAGCTGCAGCAGAACAGGATGCAGATCAGCTCCGCAGGGACTTGGAGAAATCAACTAGACGACATGCCAAGGAGCTGTCTGCATTGCAGCAACGCTTACTCCAAAGTGGAACACAAGTGTCAGCTCCATGTGGTGTATGTGGTGCTATTGACAACATGGACATGCATAACTCCAAGAACGGAGCCAACCTGCGAGCCGTCATCTCTTTGGGTGCTGGTTTTGGACCAGGTGCCAGATTTTCAGGCGTTAATGATAGCTGGGGTAGTAATACAGATAGCTGGACAACTGCGGCAGTGGTCATGCAAGAACTAGATAAGAAGAGTGTTCTCGACAGCTGGAGCAGTGGGAAGGATGAGGCGGACGATGATGTTGAGATTGAAGATGAGGAGGCTGACGCACAGAGCTCGGATTCGAGAAGAATTGAATACCAACAATTGCAAACATCAGAAGTGGAGTTTGAGGATGATGTTGTTGATGATCATGATGCCGATGATGAATTCTTGTGTGAAACGTGTGGCCAACCTGCTACAAATGGATTGCGGGTGTGCGACGCCTGTATCTGATGTTATGGGGCCCTTGACAGCATGCGCAAGTCGATCACCCATTATCAACTGCCTAAAGAAATGTGGGGATGATCCTGAGGGAAAAGGGCTTCAAGGGCCAAGCCTCGGTCGGAACATCCCAATGGGATAGGCACATCGCTAACACCTCACCAAAATCACTAAGTTATTTTACCATGTGTCACTTGTGAGTTTGAAGTCAACTGATACCATCCTCTCTTGGCACCAAAAGGCTTGTGAGAACTCTAATTGATTTCAACATGTCGCGTTTCTTCACCAGTGTTACATAATTTAACTACCCAGCTCCATTGGTGTCCTCCCACAGATGTCGAGCTTCCAGTAATGTTTTTGCAGAATTGTAGACCTTTTAGGTAATAGAGCTGCGGCGTAATAGACAACTGTAGGATCTTGTAGTCAGACTTGGATCAATATTCCAGCTGATCTAGTTATGTACGTTGGTAGTGAATGTATCTGTGAGGCATTGATTGCTTGGCAATGGTCATTACAGGCTTTGCGGCTCATTAGCTGCTCACTATCTTGTGAGGAAGATGGGTTCGCCTGCAGAAGGTATTGATTAGCAGCTTTGCAAAGTTGTTCAATGAGTATCTTGGCATTGTATAACATGTGTATAGCTCTGGAAATTGCCCTGCCACATAGTATGGGAATAAAGCACTCTCCATAAAAATCGATGTTGTCTTCCTTCTGTCTGCTTGTTTCCTTTCATCCTGTCTCCCTATTTAATTACTTTTGGATGTTTATTGATGCTAAATTGATGTTCAAATCATGATCTTTCTGGTCTGTTAGTCAGGGGAAACAATTGCTAGAGAGATCTTATTAGGTGAAAATTGGTGGATGGGTGCATTCCATTGACAACAGTGTACTCTTGGTTGTTGCAATTGCAGTATACACAGAGTTCTTGCTTCCATGTCTTGAAATGTGAACATATGTGCACTTTCAATTTCAACTACTGAACAGTTGATTCGTTTGGTAGACAGAACGAGGCAATGTATAAGCACATTTTCTATGAACATGTTGTATAATGCCCATGATGACTGATAGAGGAATGAAAATGTGGAGTTGCTGGCACAGCAGAAACATATTCAGACTTTTGTTTCGCAACAAATTTTGGTAGAAATTTGACTTCGAGTCCCTAGCCATATGGCTTTTATGAAGGAAGTGAAGCTGGCTGTTAATCTACTGTACGAGAAGCAATATGTCAAATAATCTGAGGATAAACTCCTGCTCTGAGTAATAGAGAATGCCATTTAATGGATCCACATAACATTATTCTGAATGTGGAGAATATTATGTGGAATACTGTCAGTCCCACAGAACACAATTATGGATTTGAATAATATTTGGCAAGTCACAATTAATACCAAAAATGTAGATCACTGTTGATGGGGATCAAATCTCGGTCACCCATGGGACTGGTGGGAGTACTCCGCTATACTATAATGAACTTAAATGTTAAACATTTCAAAACTTTTGACCCCATTCATAACATTATTAAGCAGTTTGCGGGCCCTGGGAATATAACCATGGGATGTCCCAAACTAGACCCAACCAGTGATCGAGGAGATTTTTGGGCATAATCGGTTGAGATCCTAGTGTTTGCAAGTCCAACCGGTTACATGTCGACATCCTCTGGTTTTCCTTTATTAAAATGGGCTATATTCTATAAATTCATCCAAAATGATCGGTTATTTTCCTGCAGTCTCGAACTTCAACCGGTTCATTTGTAACTAACTGCCGGTTCTCCCCGATCATTGGTCCCAACTTAGTATCAGACTCTTTGCATTAGGTTGGGGCATCCCATGGTTATATTCTCAGGGCTACAACCCACATGAATGAATGCACACTGTTCAATAATGTTATGTTCACTGTGAAAATATTCTATAGAAGTTGGGTCTTTTAATATATTGATGTGCCCACCCATAAGGCTTTTAGCTTTCTGAACTTCAAAATTTTTTATTTTTTAATTAATTAATTCCATTTTGAGGATCCACATCACGATCAAAGGCCAAACATGTAATTCGATGTTGTCGGGGATCAAACCCAGGGCACTAGCGTGACAAGCATATACTTAAAATTATCCCATCGGGGTTTATTGAAAGAAGAGTACGAGAGACTGAAGCCTGGAGGAAAAGGCCTGATGGAGAGTTGGGCGGGTATTTGATATTGTTGAAAACAAGAAAACGGTAGAACCGTGAGCAGTGTTCAAGATTGAAGCCCTCATACGAGTTTCGTTTTGAAGGGCTTTCAAATTTCAACTCTTCAGTTGAAGGGTTGATTCAAATCCAAGATGTCAATCTAAGAATATAGAACTGAAATACAAAACTCTTATTAAACTTGTGTAGGAATTACATGGTACACGTTTCTAGTACAATGTGAAGAATTAAGAATCAACCATTTGACTCCACTTCTTGTATTGACAATGCCTTACACTTGTTGGTTATTGTGGTGGGCAAATTGTATTGAGGACTTCAAGTGACATCTTCATTTCCAATTTGGGGTTGCATTTTGAAGGGTTGTTTTGAGAGAGGTATATTTTGAAGGGCCAAATTGCGTTTGAAGGGCATTGAAGACTTCAATCTTGAACATTGACCGTGAGGCTCTGTCCTTTATTATGAAAGACTACAATTGTAGTTGTCCACTTTACTCATGCCAATTCATGGCTATTCACTATACCAAACCTTTCTTGGATTTTGTGCACCTTCTTCTCAAATACAGGTCAAGGATTGAAGCTACTCATTTATCACCCGAAATTTTTAAAATAAATAATCGAGAACTACCGAAATAACTATAGTTAACTAGATTTCTTTCAATGCATTTTAGGGAGCACTTTTATACATATAAACTATAGTTAACATCCACATTACATAAAGTGGACCAAAAATAACAAGAACAAGTAACGTCCAAGTGTGAACACAAAGTGGTTAGGAAATTTGCTCTTGAAACGAAGAAGTTGATGCATAGTCTCTGTCCTAAAGACAGAGCCAGCAAATTAAAAAGCACATAAACTTCGGCTCTGGGATTTGGAAAATTTTTACGTTAAAAGAACCTCTACTTCCGGTCATTTAAATTTTTTCAAAGACTCAGTGGTTTTCATGAAAGAACCGGCCGTTTTTTAGAAGGTTATTTGGTTGGGTTTTGATTTTCTAAGAACCACAACCATATTAGGTTATGTATCGAGTCTAGTTATTTGAGAACCGTGGTTACAAATCTAAAAGATCGCCTTGATAATACAACAAGGGTATGTGGGTGTTATTGGGTTCGTTTTTCATGTTCTCCAACTTTTATTAGTTCAATTCACACAACCAAACTTGTGTTGCCTTAGCAAATCTACGATGAAACATCTGCATAAACCGGATTGAAGATCGGACCCCTCGATTTAGTTATGGTTATCAGAAGTGCATGTTTGTCGATTTCTGAACTGGATACGTATGTTCGCTACTGAGTGTAGAGTAGTTACTAATATTAGAAACCGTAGTCCAATCTCTTTTGAACACGTGTCTTTACGATGTTTGCTCTTTGATCCTCACATAACCACGTACCAATCAAATCCAGGGGTCCGATTAAGAGAATGAGCCACTTAAGACCCATCTACCTTCATTAAGAGAATGTTGATGTGGCATCCATTGGGCGTCGAGAGCCACTATCTATGTCCTTAATGTTGTGGGAGTGTAGAAATCCATAATCAATGTGTGACAGCCGACCTTCCCATTCATCCTTGAACTCGAGGAAGTAGTAATTTTGAGATGATTTAACAAACCGGGAAACGTATAGCGGGTTCGAGAGGAAGCTAAAGTTGGAACTGCATGTTTAATTGGTCAATTGAGAGCAACGTGCTAGAACTAAACCTTATGGGTGCTTGTCAGTAAGTAGATTCAGCTGAAAAAACAAGTGAGGTTCATGTGAAGCACGATCACCGAATGTTAAAAGCAGCTAAATAATGTTCTAGAACTAATATACATTCTAGCCTCACTAATATCACGCTCGTGGCAACCAAAGTGCACGGCATATTAAGGAGGTATCATGTAGTGTTAACATGGATGCATGCATGATAATAGAGAGTTAGTGTAGATTGTGACATTATGGAATAAGACAAACTCAACATTGCAATAATAACAATAATTACAATGACGACAACGTGATGCGTGGGAACACTTGGTTTGAAATCTTTGACGGATTACTTAAATGTCAAAACTTGTGATATATGGGAGGGAAAGGTGAAAACAAGGAGGGAGATTTAAACTGAGCACATTTGTTCCCAAGGGTTTCATGATATAAGAGAAGGAGTGACATTATGGAGGGTGATATTATGGAGGTTAGGGTGTGAGCCTAGAAGGAACAACCCGCAAAGAAGAGTGCACAACTAAAGTCCAGTTCAAGTTTACACCTTGAGGTGGGATCCATTGCATTCATCCCATTGCACCATAAAAATGCCGCCAAAGAAGCAGAAACACATGAACTCTCAATCTGCAGGAACTTGTAGAGTAGATTGACAGACCTATTTCCGATAAGTTAAGCAATTTCACATAAGTGTAGTGAGGTAGATATTTGGAAAACGGTGAAAATAAGCTGATTCGGCAATTTGCAATTTGTGCAAGTTTTTTCAAAGATGGCGTAGAGGAAATGATGAGGAACGCAAGTTGTTTCATGATTTTATTCCACATAATTCATTAGTTCTATATTCCCAAAGAGGCATGTCAGTCAAACCCCCTACTTGTATAGTAGAGCCTCCTTTATTTGAGCATCAAAATATCCTACTTTGCATACGAATGCACACAAATTGGTTAACTCAATGACACCCAAAAGCGATCACAAGTGGTGTGAACACCACCTATTTGGCCAATCAGTACATCCTTTTCGGGTTACCACTTTTATAATTAGTCATTTTGGCTCCACACAGGAATCATTCTACCCCTAGTCTAGTACCCCAGTAGTGGTCATTCACCGTTTTCAGTTTTCCTACCTTACATGTGTGATATTGGGGTGATTTTTCCCAGGCCTGGGAATTGTTATCAAAATGTTGCACCAAAATGTCATAATTTATTTCCAAGTTCTGAAATCACCGTAAATTTTCAAAGGCAAGATCTCTCCCAACCCATATTTAGAACATAGGTCGACCTATTTCCAATAACTCGGAGATGAAAACTTGAGTACAATCAATACCATGTTCAAGAAACCCAAATCCATGCCCATTTAACATATGTTTTCCATCACGCCCAGTGGGAAGGCTACATGTGTGATTCTTCATGACATTTTTCATCACGTTAGAAAATGATGGCTACATGTGTGGAACTTCACGACTTTAGAGGACTCTAAGGTTCACCTTAAACCAAGACAACACCCAAAACCAACACCCTCAAAATCTTGCATCATAAGTACATGTTGATAGAGAATGTTCACCATGTGAACATGAAGACTCCCAACAGTTTTGGATGGCAACACACTTTTCACTTCAAAATTTTGCACTCATTTCAATATGAAGGGAGAAAATAATAAATAATTGCAATACGCCCGGTCTCTTTTTCTCTGCCTAGAATTTATTTTTTAATTTTGATTTTGGTTCACACAACTACCACATGTATACCAAATACGTTAACTTCTCGGCTTAAGATGCTCCTACCTTTTATAGTAAGATTTTCTTTTTTTTTGAGGTGGGGGGGAGGGGGGGAGTTTGGTTGGAAATGGGTCTTATCTACTCTATTAACCAAAGCCCACCAATTGGTATATTGTGCCGCACATTTGATAGCCGTTCTCGCCACATTCTCAAAGGTTGAAAAAGTGGGACATTGTGGGTGGCAAGGAACAAGCACAAATTCTATGAATATGTCGTATAATGCCCATGACAAGGATGGAGGATTGAGAGAATGTGCAGTTGCTTACACTGGAAATAAATTGTTCGAACTTTTTGTCGGTAACAGAATTTGGTAGAAATGCGACTTCGAGTCTGTGGCCATGCCTCTCTCTCATGAAGGAAGAGAAGCCGGCCGTCAATCTACTGAATATAGTACAGGTTTGTGTCAACAGTGTGTCAAATAACGTGAGGATGAATTTGCTACTTTAGTTTTTTCCGCTGCGAGTGACTGAGAATCGTGGGTAGATGAGACCAAAGCATCATTGAAGATGTTCCAAATTTCACCAAATTCCCATGATGAGGATAGAGGAATGAAATAATGTGCAGTTGCTGACACTGGAAATACATTGTTTGAACTTTTTGTCGGTAACAGATTTTGGTAGAAACGCGACTTCGAGTCCGTAGCCATGCCTCTCTCGTATGAAGGAAGAGACGCCGGCCGTCAATCTACTGAATATAGTACAGGTTTATGTCAACAGTGTGTCAAATAACGTGAGGATGAATTTGCTACTTTAGCGGTTCCGCTGCGAGTGACTGAGAATCGTGGGTAGATGAGACCGAAGCATCATTGACGATTTTCCAAATTTCACCAACTTCCTATGATGATGATAGAGGAATGCAAGAATGTGCAGTTGCTGACACTGGAAATAAATTGTTTAAACTTTTGTCGGTTACAGATTTTGGTAGAAACGCAACTTCGAGTCCATAGCCATGCCTCTCTCATATGAAGGAAGAGAAGCCGGCCATCAATCTACTGAATAGAGTACAGGTTTGTGTCAACAGTGTGTCAAATAACGTGAGGATGGATTTGCTACTTTAGCGTTTCCACTGCAAGTAACTGAGAATTGTGGGTAGATGAGACCGAAGCGTTGCTGAAGATTTTCCAAATTCCACCAAATTCCCATGATGAGGATAGAGGAATGAAAGAATGTGCAGTTGCTGACACTGGAAATAAATTGTTTGAACTTTTATCGGTAACAGATTTTGGTAGAAACGCGACTTCGAGTCTGTAGCCGTGCCTCTCTCATATGAAGGAAGAGAAGCCGGCCATCAATCTACTGAATATAGTACAGGTTTATGTCAACAGTGTGTCAAATAAAATGAGGATGAATTTTCTACTTTAGCGTTTCTGCTGCGAGTGACTTGAGAATCGTGGGTAGATGAGACCAAAGTGTCGTTGAAGATGTTCCAAATTTCACCTCTCGTGTTTATACTTTGCTGCAAAGTGCAGGCCAGCACCTGTGGTCTGCACACACAAGGAGACATCGAGTGGAGAGAATTTCAGATTCCTCAGCAATCAATCGAGCCCTTGAAAAACAAGAGCGTGAAGCACAAGCCATAGAAGCGGTACTAATTCTTTATGGTAATAATCGCATAATGAATAACACATGCAATGTCCGAGGAGATTTTTGGGTATAACCGGTCAAAATTCTGGTGTTTCCATCGAAGTCCAACCGCTGCCATGTTGTGATCTTTCTTTCGGGTTTCCTTTATTAATTTGAGGTATATTCCTTAGATTCCTCTAAAACAATGGGTAATTTTCCTGAAGTCTCAATGAACTTCAACTGGTTATTTCTCAAACTCAACTCGTTCATCTGTAACTAGCGGTCGGTTTCTCGCCGTTCATTGAATACATGGAATTGTTTTACATGGTAATGATCAAAAAGGCTCATTTAATCCCTCATTACATCCTATGACCTTTTCTTCTTGTTGGACATGGAAGTCAACCATGTCAAATAAGATATCATTGGATTCATCATCTCGATTTCTTTGCAACGAGACACATAACAATATTAAGGGGGCTCCAAGCATGTTTCTCTTTACTTGAGAACGAACTTCGTTAGTTACACTTTCCTGTACTTAGCACAAGGTCAGTGGGTTAAATTCATTCACTCATCTTCAACGGACACCCACATTCGAGTGGTGTGTGGCTAGTTATGGATCTAAAGAATAAACGCCACAAAGACGTGGGTTCATAAGAGTTTGGACTACATGCTCAAAAATTGTAAAACGATTCTAGGCTCAACAGTCAACATAATCAGGCGGACCTATATGATCATTTGATGAGAACAAGAATCTTCTCTCGGATGATGAATAGAACATTCATAACGACCTCTGAAAGTTGTGGGGCAAAAAGGCTACATGCACGATTTGGATTTGCTCAAACTCAAAAGAATTGCGTGTGTTACTATGAGCACTGACCTGGAGCTCGATCATGTGCACGGATTCGTCGTTGAGGATGTAGAGTTTGTTGAGACGCTCCCCGGCGAAACCCAAATTGCACACTCCCGGTATACTAATTAGTCCTAGTGGTTTTCCCGACCGGTTAAAAACTGCATTCAACACAAAAACCTTCATGAGATCACAATGGACAAAAGTCGACCCATAAAGGTCCAAGTAACGTAGAAGTCTAATATGGGCCTCACGATGTCGAAGTGTTTTTAGGGTTACTTATTGTCGACTTGGAGTTTAAAATGTCCAAAGTGACCCCACCTAAGATTAACGCACTTATCCATTGCATTCTTTTGATTACAGACATACATACACGTCTAGAGAAACATTGGAAGATTTGGGCTTGTGTTGATAGGATACCTAGATTCAAAGACATATGTCTTACCACTATGGATCACATATGACTATAATATTTCCATGTCCTTTTTTTAGTGCGTTGTGTCAAATACACTTTCAATCACATAGACCAAGTATACTTGTTCCTACACTTCTTGTGTCGATTATGATGTTCTTGTTGGAGTAGTTTCGATACATAGATAGATAGATAGATATGCCCTAGTACACATAAGGTAGACAAGGCTAATGTGGACACTTCCAATCCCACACGCAATTTTGGGTGTTGGATTTGATCAAGAATCGTCTCATCCAGTTAGCATTTGTGAATCACGAAGACTGTCATTCCGAGTTTCAAAATCGAAGTTGAGATACAAAAGCAATAAGAGGTCAAAGTGAAGATGTCTCCTTAAACGATTAGGACATAGATCCTTACCAATCATTTCCCCTATTGAACCTACATTGGTGTCTATGCTTTGAGGACAATGTCCAATCTCATCAAAACACGTGTCATGTGGATGTCCTTTCATAACTATAAGCAAGCCATATGCCACTCAAAATATAGGTGTCCAATTGAGGGGGATTTTATGACCGAATGAGCCCCGTGTACCTTAGATGGTCATGGTTTCCAACTCTTCCAAATCTTGGATTTGAAGGAACAAATGTAGTAAAGAATTTTACCTTGGACTCCGTCGGGTGTGCCAATGTAAACGCGGCCCTTGGTATCGACCTTAATGCCGTCGGGAACACCTAGCCCCGGAGATGACCCATCATACACCCCCACCGAGGCGAACAAGCGCCTCCCGCTCAAGGTGCCGTCCTCATAAACCTCGTACACGAAGATGTGGTGGCGCTTTGTCTTGTCAAACTCCGAGCTGCACATCATATCATCAAGCTCGCTCTCATTTAGGGTTTAGGGTTTAGGGTTTCGAGTTGGAATGAAGGTCTCGGTTTTAAGCTATGGCGAAGAAGTGCACCGGTCAAGAATGTCAGGCAAATTGAGCTAACATGATTGGCTACGAAATAGGTTCTTCACTGGTGGGGTTTTTACACTACGGCCGAAGACTTCTCATGTGGAGAATTTTCGAGTATGGATGGAAAAATGACATGGTTGCCAACATGGCAACATCTCTTTGCTAGGGGGGTACTCTGGAGGTCGAGCTTCTTGGGCAACCTCGAACCCTCGGACAACAAGCTTGGCCTTCAGAGAACTCCCCAACTTGAGGCATAATTTTTAAAATTTGTTTTTCCATCTTGTTTGCTATACCAACTGTTGCCTCAAATGACCTTGTCTTGGGTTGAAATTCTTGACCAACCAGTGCACTTCATCACTGCAGTCGGCCCTAAGATGAGTGCACAATTTTTGAGACACTTTTGAGCATATGTACTAGGGGTTTTCATAACCAAATTAAACGTACAAAAACACATTACAAGATCGTTTCACATGGGAACAGGAAACCTTAACACACTATTTTGAGAGTCAAGGTGAATACCTCTTCTAAGAGTCTCAACATGAAATGCAAGTGTGTTTAACTTGTATTACAATATTGATACGCATGGATAGGTTCTTTCGACACCGTTATTGGTGTTGATTATTGGTTTCCACACATTCACCTACTATGCATGGTAACATTTGTCTTAAATTTCATGAGTTTCATAAGTTTCAAGAGATCATGTGAATATGTTTATGCAATAGAAGCCCAAACCAGAAGTCCACACTAACTAAACCATATAGTACACCAAATACGGTATTTTAGAGTCACATGGTATTTTATATCACTCTGGTAACTTTTGCTAATGACACTTCTCATGAATAAGTTTACAAATACTATCACCCCATCTTCCTTTTAGTTCATCTCCTTTTGGTAAATTCTGCATCCTAACAATTCAGTAATGATACATTGTCATGGATGATTAAAAGTTGCATGAAAACCACTTAATAAGTGACAATAATTGCAACATTGTAAAATTTATAATGCTCAATTGTTCCTACAAAGAACAACGAACCATGTTAGGTTTTACATTTAGTGTTGGTGGCACTAACTAAACACAATATTTAGTGTAGTGTAGTGTAGTTAGTGTGAAATTCTACCCGGTTTCGAAGCCCGTGTCGGTGACGTAGAGGCGCTTCTCGTCCTCGGAGAAGGCGAGCCCATTTGGTCGTTGGAAATTCGATGCCATCGCATCCACAAAACCTTCGGGGCTAATCCGGTATAATTGGCCCTCCACCTGCGATTTCGACTTGAACCCTTGTGCCCTACAAATGCATGCACACGTGAGAAAAGAGATTAAAAGGTATGTTGGGTGCTATTCGGGTCATGTTTCCTTTCTTGTTGTTCATCTTGAAATTGATCGTCTTCAAAATTGTGTTGCATTGGTGAATTTTACAATGAACCATCGACAAAAACCGGATTGAAAATTGAACCTCCCCTGATTCAGTTGTCGTTTATCAAAAAGTGCATGTTTGTTGGTTCTTAACTCAATAGGTATGTCTATATATATATATATATATATATATATATCTGTGTGTGTGGAGGCTCATACTAATTACTCTCACCTAGTCGTCCTCCTAAAAAAACTAATCTATAGAAGTTGATATATTCATGTGCATTTCCTATGCTTAAGGTTATGATTTCTTAGGATCCAAACCAAGGTCAGAGGCAAAAATATGGCTCGCCGCTGCCGGGGATCAACCCGGGTCACCCGCGTGACAGGCGGGAATACTCACCACTATACTACAACGACTTTCATGACATCACCTTTGACTTTTCTTACCCCATTGACTAAGCGAATATTCCATGGGTTTATATATGTATATTTATGTGCCTTTCCTATGCAAAGGTTGTCATTGATTGGTCCAAACTAAATGTTGAACACGCATAGAGGCAAATGGAAGGTATGAATAATCAACTGCAATAATAATGATGTCCATGAACCTAGCCATGGGTATCAAAATTGTAATACAAGTCAAACATTCATACTCAGTGGATATGTCAAAGTGAGAGAGTCTATGAAAAGCCGCGTTATTTCTTGGGTCACTACACTATATACGATATTTAGTGTTTGATTACATTTAATGTTGTTACCACCCTACCCTGCTCAACACTAATTTTCATTATTTTGAGAATTAGTGTTAGAAGTTATGCTAGAAGATATGCTAGAATTCTCCTCTTATCACTGTTTTTTTTTTTCATATCCTTAGTAACACTAAATTCAAAAATGCAACTTCCACATATTACCATAGTTGATATTTATTGTTTGCGTTTACATTTAATGTTACTTACTTTCATAGGTTTATTGATATTTAGTGTATGCGTTCGTATTTGGTGTATCAAACACTAAATATCCTATTTAGTGTACCATTTTGAACCATAATGATACTAGAATGAGTTTACATAGGTATGAAGGTTCTTGGATGGTATATAGATCCAAATGATATCAAAAACAAATATTGTTAAACATCATCAAATATCCATACCCTACTGGCACCAGGACCTGTATAATCCACATTATTGACAGTTGAGTGGTACCATTCAGAGGCGAAACCAGACCAACATTGAGATCAGATCTCAATCTGGAGCCAAAAAAAGAAAAAGACTCGCCGCTGCCGGGGATCGAACCCGGGTCACCCGCGTGACAGGCGGGAATACTCACCACTATACTACAACGACTTTCATGTCTAAGTGTGAAAAACATTTAGTCCCATTCACTATGCAATTTTCGTAACTTCCCGACATAGGGTCTGCCCGGTCATGGTTACTAAACTGTTTATCCCTATTAATGCGTTTTACTATTCAGATTTACGCAGTGTAATAAATTATTACTAAGGAGTTCAATTTTTTACTAATGAAAGTTCAATAGGTTGTTTGGGCATTATAAGACATAAATAACTTTGCTTGGTAAAACATTACAATTGTATTTAATAGCTATAGCACCGTGTAACTCCAAATAGTAACATGCACTAATTGGGATAATCAGTGTAGATCCATGGACTTATGGATCTCTAAGGGATGTGGGCCTCATGTGGTCACTCTATTCTTGTTATCAGTGACTTGACGTATTTGATTTGTATATGGCAAGGCTTGTAACTATGAACGAAGACCAAGAAGATGAATGGTATAATGAAATTGGACTTTGTGCGAAAAGTATGTTCACTGTTCTAGGTTCAAATGTCAACATGATTGGGAGGGCCAATGTGATCACTTGAAGCGAAAGAGAATCTTCACTTTGACCTATAACTTTTGCATCCCAATTTAAGTTGGGAATCATGATTCAACCTCGACGCGTTGCTTCCTGAGGAATTCCTATGCCAGTGTGATCCTAAACTGCTCACCAAACCTTTTTGCCCTCATATACATTTTCAATTCATCATAAATTGTCAATTATGATGTTCTTGTTGGAGTAGTTTCACTCCATAGATAGATAGATAGATAGATATGCCTTACACATAAGGTAGACAAGGCTAATGTGGACACTTCCAATCCCACAAGCAATTATGGATGTTGGATTTGACCAAGAATCGTCTCATCCAATTAGCATTTGTGAATCATGAAGATTGTCATTCCAAGTTTCAGAATCGGAGTTGAGATACAAAAGTAATAAGAGGTCAAAGTGAAGAATTCTCCTTAAACGATCAGGACATAGATCCTTACCAATCATGTCCCCTATTGAACCTACAATGATGTCTATGCTTTGAGCACAATGTCCAATGTCATCAAAACACATGTCATGTGGATGTCCGTTCATAACTATAAGCAAGCCATATACCACTCAAAATATAGGTGTCCAATTGAGGGGGATTTAATGACCGAATTAGCCCCGTCTACCTTAGATGGTATTGCTGGTTACCGGTACTTTCCTCTCGTAAGCTTAAATTCTCTAACAATTTTTTTAGCTAAGATGGTTGTGTTGATGAGCTAGCTTATATAAAGTATCACCAGTTACCGACCCTTTCCTCTCATGATCTTGATTTCTCATGATGTTTTCGGAGGCTCATCCTAATAACCCTAAACTTTACGACATTCAAAACAAAAAAATTATCCATGGAAGCTGGGCCTTTTGACATATTCATGTGCATTTCCTACGCCAAAAGGATTTCATCTTGAGGATCCAAACCCAGGTCAGAAGCAAAAACGTGTTTCGCCGCTGCCGGGGATCGAACCCGGGTCACCCGCGTGACAGGCGGGAATACTCACCACTATACTACAACGACTTTGATGTTTACATATTCAGAATAATTAACCCCATTCACTATGCGAATTTACTTTCGTACCTTCATGTTACTAGGTTCATGAACTTATGGGTCTCATGCCATTCTAAGAGGCGTGGACCTAATCGATAAGCGGCCAACATTGGTTTCAAACTAAACCCTAAATCTGGGACTTTAAACTAGATGGTGAATACCGATATCCAACCCTTTCCCCTCATAATCTTGATTTGACGTACCAAATATATTAATTACGATGGTTTTGTGGATGAGCTAGCTTACCGTGCGTAAATGGAATCGGTGAACCATATGGAGCCATCGCTCTTGACGTGGATGTTGTTGGGGCCATTGAACGGCACACCAAACCAATTATCGGCCACCACAATGGTGTCCTTGGTTTTCACATTCACAAACCCTAAACCCAACACTCTTAAGTCCTACACTTTAAACTAGGTGGTTATCACTGGTCACCAATCCATTCCTCTCATAATCTTGATTACTCATTCCAAAGTTATTAACTAACTACGATGGTTTTGTGGATGAGCTAGCTTACCGTGCGTAAACGGAATCGGTGAACCATATGGAGCCATCGCTCTTGACGACGATGTCGTTGGGGCTATTGAACGGCACGCCCAACCATTTATCGGCCACCACAATGGTGTCCCGGGTTTCCACATTCACAAACCCTAAACCCAACACTATTAAATCCTACACTTTAAACTCAATGGTTATCACCGGTCACCGATCCTTTCCTCTCATAATCTTGAATACTCGTTCCAAATGCATCAACTAACTACGATGGTTTTGTGGATGAGCTAGCTTACCGTGCATAAATGGGATCGGTGAACCATATGGAGCCATCGCTCTTGACGACGATGTCGTTGGGGCTATTGAATGGCACGCCAAACCAATTATCGGCCACCACAATGGTGTCCTTGGTTTTCACGTCCACACGTTGGATATATCCCGGTGTCTTCCCTTGGCCTTGTTGACAAATCAACAAGTTCCCTTCCAAGTCGATTGCCATGCCATTTGCCACATCTGTGACCGCAAACACCGTGCTCACCTAGAAATGGGGAAGATTCGGCGGTTACTTATAACGTAAACATGCCTCATTCTAAAACCTACTTTTGGGTGCAAAATGGTTCAAAATATTCCTAAATCTCCACTTTTAGTATTATTCTAAGGATTACCTAATCCAGTGTCGCGTCTCATTGGTGGGGAGAGCCAAAAAGTCAACCTCAGCGCCCGTTCAACACTAACCATTTTAGGTACACCTATATAACCACATAAGAAGATCACAAATATGCTCTTTGAAAATTCGTCATGAATTGAGGTTGTCATCTTTACATCATTCGTATGGGATCGGATTCTTACTTTACAAGATTAACTAATTGATTCGAGTTTCTTTAATCGCACATCAGAAGTTTCTTTAACCTCCGGATGCAACAGTACTACGTTGGTCTACTTTAGAGGAGTTGGTTGGTTTGGAAAATGCCCAATTCATGCATAAGAATTTAGACAAATTGCCGGCCAATTTCCGAGGAATCTATTGAACATACATTCTCAACAGTGGCTGGGGAGATTTTTGAGCAGAATCGGTCGAGATCCTAGTGATTCCAAGTCCAGCCGGTTACATGTTGACATCTTTCGATTTTCCTTTATGAAATTGGGGTATGTTCCATAGATTCCTCGGAAATGGTGGGTGCTGTTCTTGGAGTCTTGAACTTCAACCGGTTCATCTGTAACTAGAGGTCGGTTCTCCGCGTTCACTGATTCTCAAAATCATACAAAAGAAAAATTGACAGAAAGAAGTCAACATGTAACCGATTGGGGTTAGTAAGTTTTTGGATCTAAACCTCTTTCACCCAATTTTATCCCCCCGTTCATTGTTGCTCACCTCTCCAGTCGCCACCGACACCTTCTTCACCTCCGCATTTTGGCGCCCTGCGGCCGGCGCCCTCTCGGACGAGGAGAGCATTTCGGAGTATGGGATTTTGAACCGGGAGCTCGCAAAGAAGAATTCATTCGTGGCCGGGTGGTAGACACCACCTTCATGAGCGTCGGTTTTCGCGATGAGGTGCACCTTAGGCGCGGGGCCAAGGATCTCAAGAAACTCCGGGTCGC
Source organism: Polytrichum commune (assembly GCA_950295325.1). Lineage (NCBI taxonomy): Eukaryota > Viridiplantae > Streptophyta > Polytrichopsida > Polytrichales > Polytrichaceae > Polytrichum > Polytrichum commune. The sequence continues at coordinate 869,753 of OX485809.1, forward strand.
GCACCTGCACGAGGTAGCAACAACAACAACTCCTCATTATGAGAAACTTCGGGACTAAGTCAATCTAGACTTATTAATATGCATTGATTTTGGAACATTGTGAAATTGTCTACATGCCATCCTATCAAAGGTTCCTAGGATAGACATGACCGAAAGTAACCTTGAATGTGAATTACATCTCTTGTTGTGAACACCACTGTTGGGCGGGTATTAATATTGACACCAAGCCCCCGCTGCTTATCAGGGCGATCAGGGCGATTCTTTAAATTTATAACCGCAGTCCGCAAAATGTTCAAATAACTGGACTTGGATCGACAAATGTGTGGTCCTCAGAAAATCAAAACCCAGTCAAATAACCATCTACAAAACTGTTGCTTCTTTGTCGGTTCTTTTATAAAAACCACAGGGTCTTTGAATTTTTTTATAAATAACCAGGACTGGAGGTTCTTTTTACTGTAAAACTTTCAAAACCCTGCAACCGAAGGTTCTTTGCTTCTAATTTGTATTTGAAAACTGGAATTGGAGATTATCAACAAATTCAAATACCCACCTCCACACTGGTAAACACGTGTTGGTTGCATGTACGTGAATGTGTTATTTGTGAAGAATACACATCTACACTAGTGTTTTCACCACAATGCTTCTCAAAGTATGTGTACTTAGGGTTTCCAACTTTTTGTTCTCAATTTCTTCCCACATATGATTTGGTCTGCAATGTCAATGAGATGATGACCCAAAACATACTCTCAAGATGCATTATCATCTTCTGGACTAGTATTTTGCCCACACTTAAAATCCTAGTTATGAGCAGCGGTGTGCTGCATTGGGAGTCATTTGGGACTTGCTTTTCTATATTTGACTGTTTATGAACTATTGAGATCAAATCCAGTTTCACTAATCAACGACTCTTTATTACCTATAACTTTATAATTAACAGGTAAGGTATATACATTCTCCACATGTAAACATCTTGACTCAAAAAGCTATGTGGAGTTTCCGCAGCAATATGATGAAAATAAGACGAAATAACACTCTTATTATTATTTATTTTAAAAATAAATTAAAAAATAAAACACACAGACCTAGTTGCTACCAGGGGCGCACCTGGAACGGGCAGTTAGGAGCGGACGGTCCCGTTGGGATATTTGCAAGGAGGCTCCCTTGTTGCCAAAAACAAACACCCTCGGGAAGCTTGTAATTTTTCTTCGCAACCTCATTAATCCATGTCAACTGAGTGGCCAGGAACGTCATTTGTGCCATCCCGCACGTAATAATGAAAAAATTTGTAATTCTCTTCTCTGTGCAATTAACGGTCCATCAGTGGGATTTTTCATAATCAAAATGCTGACAACACAAATGGACTGCCTACCAATGTTGGACTGTGATATAGGGGATTGCATGGCACCAATATGCAGAATAAATGATGGTATCAACCAATGTTGGGGCCGGTATATAGGTGAATGCATGGTATCAATAAAATCAACATCAACAATAGTATCAAAACTGTACCTATCCGTGCGTATCAAAATTGTGATACCAGTCAAATACTGATATTTGGTGGGTATGTCAAGGGGAGAGATTTTTTGAATACCTGAGATATTCTTTGGGTTGATACCATTCTAAACCATATTGATACTCGGGCGGTTTCACCTAGGTAGGAAGATTCTTGCATGGTATATAGACCCAAAACAATGACGATATCGAACCAACACTTGGTATCAACATCACGTTTATTCTTATAAGTATCGATGTTCAAAAACTAAATACTTACAAATAAGGTGACCAGTAAACCATAAAATAAGAATCAAGAGAGATAGTTTACCGACTACCATCCAGCTCAATACAGAATTCTCTTCTCTGTGCAATTAACAATCCTATCTATGCCTACCTACCTATCTACGTTTTCGACCGATTCGTGATTTTCTACTACAGATGGGCTGCACCCAAAACATAACGTTGTATGTATCCTTGTAAGCATCGATGTTCAAAGACAGATTAAGGTAACCAAGTAAAATGTGAAATAAGAATCAACAGAGATTATCTATAAAAATCCATCCAGCTCAATGAAAAGTTCTCTTCTGTGTGCAATCAACCATCAATGGAATTTTCTGAATTTAAAGAATCTGTTGCAAATGGACTTAGTACCTAACTACCCTTCCGGTCGTTTCGTAACTTCTGTTACAGATGGGCTTACTTTGCAACATCAGAATAGATATGTTCTTTTAAGTCTCGATTTTCTGAGTATCGATATATATTCCTGTAAATATCAATGTTGAAACGTTGACACTTACAAAATGAATGTATCCAATAAACCTCAACATGAGAATCAATGGAGATAGTTTATCCAAATCCATTCAGCTCAATGGAGGATGCTCGTCACTCTGTAATTAACCATCAGAATTTTCTGAATTTAAAGCTTCTGTTGCAACTGGACTTAGTATCTAACTACCTTTCGACCATTTTATGACTTTTGATGCAGATGAGCTTGCATTGAAACAACACAAGTATCCTTGTAAGTATCGATGTGTAAACACAAGATGAAGGTAAACAGTAAACCTCAAAATGAGAATCAACGGAGACAATTTATCCACATCCATTCCGCTCAATGGAGAATTCTCTTCTCTGTGCATTTAACCATCAGTAGGATTTTCTGAATTTGAAGCTTCTGTTGCAAATGGACTTTATACCTACCCACCTTTTCGACCGTTTCGTAACTTCCGTTAAAGATGGGCTTGCATTGCGACACCAGAATAGATATATACTTGTACGTATTGATGTCTAAACATCAATACTTACAAACAAAGTTAACCAATAAACCTCAAAATGAGAGTCAACGGAGACAGTTTATCCAAATCCATTCAGCTCAATGGAGCACTCTCTTCTCTGTAGAATTAACCATCATTAGGATTTTCTGAATTTGAAGCTTCTGTTTTAGATGGATTTTCTACCTACCTAGCCACCCTTTCAACGGTTACGTAATTTCTAATACAGATGGGCCTCCATTCGAACATCAAAATAAACAAGTGAAGGTGACCAGTTAACCTCAAAAACAAGAATCAACAGAGATAGTTATTCGAGATGCTTTCGGAGGTCCTTTCCATACTCTGAAATCTAAAGCAATCAAAAGGAAGCAAATCAAAAACTAGAATGAAATAGAAACACTGAAGAAGTTTAGTATGGTTTAGTTTAATCGAGAAAACACCCTTCCTCTTAGGATCCCTCCAAAGCCTTCATACCTAATTGTTCGAAACATCAGATATTTGCACCTAAAGCCCTCGGGAAAATTCTCGATTCCAACCAACCAACCTAGAGTGTCAAGATGCATGCGACCACGGAACCGAAGAAAGTGAGCCGGCAAAGATTGCAGAAAAGCATAAATCATCACCAAATGAACAGGATCGAGTTCTAGGATCACGGAGGAGAGATTCACAGCTGAACACATGTTTATTCTTTCACTTGCTCTCTGTGAATTTCGCTCAAAATTCTACAGGCAAAACAATTCCTGCAGTATGAATTGTTGCATTTTAGAAGAATCAGATTTGTTCGTACCTCGAAATTGAAACTATTGGAAGCGGAAATCAATCCTTTCACAAAAGAATCAACGGGTCGAAATTCGTTTGGAAATTTGGAGCTCCAACTCTTCCGAAGTTCGCAGACAGAAGCTCCTCCTCCCCTGCAGAGACTCAGACTGAATGAGAGAACTTAAAGCTCCAAAATTGAGGCAAGGGATGAAAACATTCCGGCCTCGTGGACCCAATTTCTGAAGATGGCGATAGTGGGAAGAAAAGGCGGGAGCTTTGGTGGAAAACTGGCAGCTTTTCGCGTTGCGGGAATTCCATTTCCCCTGCTACAGCTGCCGCAACGGACGTAGGAAGGAGGCAGATCGCCGAAGTCGCCAAATTGGGAGAGACGAAGTTCCCCACGTTCCCTGCATATGTTCCCAAAAGCCCCCATTGTAGTGCCGAATTGAGGCCAGAAGTCTCGACCAATGTTTAAATGGCACGTGTCAAATTAAGTGGATTTATATAATTCTAAATGTTGGACCAGAGAGACCTCTTAAGATCACATTGAAATCCATGTGAGTCTCTTATAAATCTAAGAGCAAACACCCTAGCTCTCCCCTTCCAATTGATAAATCCTCCGCCTTAACCATTAAATGCATGGCAACTACAAAGTCGTCGATTTATGGTCAAAGGACCAGACCGTCGATTTTAAAATCTCCATCGGTGATACTCCTTTACAAGATGTTTAAGTTAGGTTATGATGCATCTTTTGAATGTTGGGATTGAGCAAAAGACTTAACTTGTACATTCTACACCGTTGAGAAATTGAAATGTGATTATCAAAACATTTTCAATAATTTCAAAATACATTTGGCTACTGATGCAGGATTCTAGTTTAGAATTAACACTCCTTCAAGTAAACAAAAATTATTCATGTGCATTGTTTGACTTTTTGGAAACAAAACCAGACATTTTAGGGGTTAAATTCCAAGTGTCGAACATTTTCACATTAGGAGAGGAAGGAATGAGGGAGGGAGATAAGATAGAGTACACTTATATTTAAGTTGGACTATATGTTGGCATTTCCAATGATTTGGTACCTTTCTAGCAAAATAATGATCTAATATGTATGGGATATCATGAGGTTGGGTCTATTTATTGGAAGCATAAGTGAAATAAGTAAAGATGACACCTAGCAAGTGAAAAATAAGGTGCATAGGCAAATTTCAATACCAACCTCATGAGGATGCAAGCATAAACACAAAGCCTCTTCACATGCAAACTACTGCCATTAATAAGCATATATAGCTTTGCAACAACTACCATGAGGGAAATGTTAGTACAATTCACAAGAGCTTCATTCAATGGCCAAGAGGGAATTGTTGCATACAGGCGGTCTTCTCATCCATCCATGTTAAAAACTCAACCCCATGTAGGCTTATGACTTATTCATCTCAGATATATTCGACTAGACTAATGCAAGGTCTTTGTAGCTAATTCCGGTATTCAATGAACTCAAAAGTAACCTCCGGCCTGCATATTGTTTTGATGGATTTTTATGGTGGATGATTGAGAAGCAACATGCTCGGGGAGAGAGGGAAGTATCGTATACAAGCGTACTTCTCATCCATCCAACATAAAAGCCCTAATATAGTATCCATAAAAGACATTGAATTGGTGTACTTGAGGTCATTTGAAATGAATCGGCAACAAACCCAAGAGGGAGTCAAGTTCTTAAATGTTGGATGGATTAGATGTAGGCTCGTATACACGATAGTTCCCTCTCACCCCATCATTGTGTCATTTTTCACCATGAGCCTATACTTACAGCCAGTGAACTGAGTTCCCAATGATGGTTCCCAAAGCTACGAGGGGAACGTGGGCTTGTGCCCGCCTCTATCAGACAGGCCATGAAACGTTGACAAGTGTCCTAGTGCAACTCGAATTTTTCTCTCATAGGGCTGGAACCAATCAGAGATGCCCAAGTGGCACAAATTGCACAAATTGCATGGGTGTGAAGCAGTCTGTATCCACAAAGGCCAATGTGGTGGAAAATCGGAGGGAAAGGGAGCACTGGAATGATTCCATTATGTTGGGTATCATTTCTCCCTCACCAATTAGGTGAACTATAGCGGGACGAATGCCACGTGTATTATTTTCGGTCCTATCTAATCAAAGATATCCACGTGTCCAACAGGCCACCGCAGCCTCGGGAAATCTCTTGCAGCCTCTCACGGCGGACGCGGGGAGCCCGTGTCACCGTCCCAGCAGGTTCGGGGACTGGTTATATCAGGTTATTATGTGGGTTGGTTACCGGGGTACCAGGTCACCGATGCTCCTCCTGCGCCTGCAGGCGCCTGGGTGAAATTCTTTTCTCGAAGTTCACGCCGAGCAACAACGAAATGCGTGGTCGGGGATAACTACGAGACCATTTTTGTAGCTGTAGAGGTCCGGAGGATTGCTCCGGAAAGAAATGCCGAAGAATCTTGAAGGAATTTGAGGGAGAACGGTGGACGATTGGTTGAGTCTAATTCGACCCTCCGGGGTGGTTTGAGGAATCGAGGTTTCGGTGTTTTTGCAATTTCACCGACTCTGCATTGGTGTGAGATTTCTTGTTGTGGATTCTCGATCTTTCCAGGGAGCATGTGAGATGGTGGGAGTCATCTTGCATGCTGAGAGGTGAATTCTGGCTTTTAGAGTTGCATGGTGCAAGAGGGTAAGGGTGCCAAACAAAAAGGGAAGTATGAGGGTGGCATTAGGGGAGGCATCATTAGGATTTTTTAGGATCCTTTCGTGAATTGGTGTAAGATTCCTTGCTGTAAAGTTTTGAGATATCCAGGGACGATGTGTGTTCAAAGGTGAATTTGAAGCTTTTGGAGTTCCGTTTTGCAAGAGAGTGAGGGTGAGGAGGTAAATAAGAAGAGAAGCCTTCAGGAGGTATCATTAGGATTAGTTAGGAGCTTTGCGTTAGAATTGCTAAGAATGTAGGTTAGTGGAAGTGGCAGAGAGGATGTGTTTGATGTGTTTGACATCAACAGGGGATATGTCACTATGTCAACACATGTGAGGAATTGAGAATTGGTGTAATTAGGGTTTTGTGTGATGGGGGATACCATGATGCAATCGTCCAGAGGGGTAGGGGCAGAGGTTTTCACTGACCCTTACCCTCCCAAGCTTAGGAGAAGTGTGAAACCTTCGAATTGGCAGAGCGAACGCAGGCGATGGCGGGAGGTTTACGAGCAACAGGAGCCAGAGAGCAGGCCAAAAGCACTCCTGCGAACCCGGGAGAGCAGCCGTAAGATGGGAATTTCAGAGAGACAGAGGTTGCGAAAAGCAGGTGACCTCATTGAGCCACAGATCAATTCGTTTGACCTTCAACCCCCTGTTGCACACAGGGTGAAGAGTACTGTCACATTCTCAGAGAGGCAGAGAAGGCGGAAAAGGGGAACTTTGAATGGCCTTTTCGTTAGTGAAGATGAGTGTTATGATTCCTTGGACCAGCTGTTCCCTGGTGCAAGAGCGGATTACTCCCTCCCTGACACATCACAGTGGGTGAATTCATCTCAGACTCTATTGGAGTCTTGGAATTCGAGCATTCGCGGGTTGATGCAGGGGAAGCAAGATTTCTCACCATCACCAAGAATTTCTGTAGGCAAGGTTAGGGGTGAAGGTAACCCTGATGAATCTGAGTCCATTGCCGAAAATTTGCGGACAAGGAATAGCGTTCCTGAGTTTCCAACGCAGGGTGAGGAAGAGGGGAAGGAAGAGGATTTGGAGGAGGAGGAGGATGGCCAGGTGGGAATTGAGAAAGAGAAGGAGATGAAATTTAGGTTTAGGCTGAAATTGGGGTCAAATGGGAGGAGGTTGCTCAGTGGTGCTATTGCTGGTGCTTTCTCGCGCACAATGGTTGCTCCTCTGGAGACGATTCGGACGCACTTGATGGTGGGCAGCCATGGGCAATCGGTTTCTGAGGTTTTCCACTGGATCATGGACAATGAAGGCTGGACCGGGTTGTTCCGAGGTAATGCCATCAATGTGATTCGTGTGGCGCCAAGTAAAGCTATCGAGGTAAACATTGCATCGATTCTTGCCTTGCAATCTTTTGTTACAGATGATGGTGGTTGTCAAGTGGTCATTGAGGTAAACATCGATTCTTGCTTTGAAGTCATTTGCTACAGATGATAGATTCAAATGGTCATCGAGGTAAACATCGATTCTTGCCTTGCAATCTTTTGCTACATATTATTGTTGTCAACTGGTCATTGGTATTGAATCTGCCAATGAGTGGAATCCAAAACCAAATCCCGCTATACCTAGAGCTCCACGGCTGGGGTCGAGTGTCTAAAGATCACACCCAACCCAACCGTGGAAGGGGGGGGCTGATGGTTAAGAATATTGTCACATGAATTGTGCTGATATTCCACCCTTCACTGCCTTGGGCAATTTAGGACACCATTCGAGAGCAATGTGGTTTTGTTTCACACCCCTTGTTTCTTCCGAAACGTTTTTTTGCACGCATATTGTAGCTTCTGGCGACTTCCAAACTTGACGGAAGGCCACAGCTGTTGTTTGCTGAAGTATGCCGTGGGATTTCATCAAATAATGAGCTATCTATAAATTCAGGAAGTATATGAGACTTCTGTTTCACTAGGTTTGAAGTAATCAGAATATTGAGGCATTGAAGTAATCAGACTAATATCTGTTTCTTGGCTGTCATGAATTTTATTGCCAGGTTCTCAATAATTTCTTAGCTTAACCTCATCTGCTGTAAAAATGTTTCCTCGTCTCTTTTGCTAAGATTCAAGATTAGTGATTTCAATGCTTGGACTACTATTTTTATTTATTTATAGTCAGTTAGGCTAGTGGTGGACATAGGTGTTGTAGTTTCTGAGTATCTCGTCTAAGCCCATGTTAGGAAGTCTCATGGTCCTCCTTGAGGATTTCACGGCTACAATATCTCAACTCTGAATTCGAGATTGCTAATTAAACCATGAAGTACTTGCCTGGGTTACAACCTTTCATGGATGTAAAATATGGGGTTCTGGTAATACACAATAAAGAGATCTTTGAATGTAAAGTTTGGAGTGTTTCTTTGGGAGCACGAAGAACACCAAGTTCATGACTGGGACACATAGACTGATTTTTATATATGTATGTAGGAAGATAATTGCCATGACACTCGTTGCTAAGTAGGTAACCGGTTTTAAAGTTGCATAGATTCATGCACGGCATAACATTTCCATTTCGTTTATTGAGAATAATATGCAATTGAATTTATTTAGTCTAAAAGCATTTAATGCAGGGTGTGTAATAGACAGTAACATATTTGTGTGTCTTGCAGCTATTTGCATATGATCAAGTGAAAGGATTTTTGAGTCCAAAGGATGGGAACCCTGGCATGCTAGCCTCTTTGCCGGTATCACCAGTTGCAGGGGCGTGTGCAGGGATTTCTTCCACAGTTTGCATGTATCCTCTTGAGCTGTTGAAGACCAGACTGACCATACAGGTAAACACTCCATGCATCACTGCTGTATTCAAAATATGCACCCCTTTGATTCATGAAAGGCTATAAATTGGGGGCGGGGGATTGGGGCTCCATAAATTAAGAAATTAAATGGGAACTTGACTTAGATATTTATTTCTCATGGCCTTTGCAAGTAACTTTACCTAATGGCCATTGCTTTGATAACTACAACCATGAGTAATTTTTAGGTTAAATAGTAGTTGCACGTGTTTTATATTCCTTGATTATTTCATTGCTTCTTGCATGCCTCAATGGTTTCCGTAGACAACAGTCATTTATCTTGGAACTTACTAGAGATTCAATGAACACAGTGTATATGGGATGGAAGGGATAGAGAGGAGAGAACTAGGAGAGGAAGGGAGGGAGGGGTGGGAAGGTAGAATTTACTTGGTATGTCTAAACTACAGCGGTCATATTTCAATTGATATGGCGCCCCCTATAGAATCTTCTTTCTCTAAATATTTATGTGGTATTTGTTAAGGGGGGTACACTATTGGACATGGAGGTGAATTTGTAGAATTGAACTTGCATACTATTGACTATGACCCATTTGTTTTAGTGAATGGTGTGAATCTGAAAAAAAAATATTTATCTTGTTTCTCAGCCTGGCCAATATCGTGGCATTCTACATGCATTGTGGAGGATCATCACTGAGGAAGGGTTCTTTGAGCTGTACCGAGGACTGGCTCCGAGCATTATCGGTGTCATCCCTTATGCGGGTGTCAACTATTACACATATGATACATTGCGTAGTCTGTATAAGAAAGTGACCAAAGAAGACAGGGTTGGAAACATTCAAACTCTCATCATCGGTTCATTGGCGGGAGCTATAGCTAGTACTAGCACGTTCCCACTCGAGGTGGCACGCAAACAAATGCAGGTGGGCTATCTTTATCATCACATCTCATCTCATGTCTAGATGGCAAAAAAATTTCCATGGTATTCAAACATGACTTAAAGCTTGTATGTTCATTTCAATGTCAGATTGGTATATAGGTGAATGCATGGTATCAATACACAATATCTATAATGGTATCAAAGAACCTACTCACCCGGTATTAAGCTTGTAATACCTGTCAAATATCACACTAATGTGTTTTGATTACGTTAATGTCAACTTATTGAGCACAATAATATCACAAATATGATACTTTCTCTTAGTGAAAACTAAGAATGTCACCAAGTTGACAAATGAATATGACATTAAATCCACTGGATTCCAGTAGTGTCAATACTTGGTGGGTGTCACTAGATGAGAGAATCTTTGCATACCCGAGTCATTGAGTCATTATTTGGGTCAATACCGTCCTAGTACCACACTGATACGAGTCTGATTCTACCTAGGTATGAAGGTTCTAGGATGGCATATGGCCCCGAGTGGTATTAAACACAAAAATATCCTCACATACCCATACCCTACAAGTAGTAAAATTTGTAAAATTCTCATTATGTATAGCCAAGTGGTATTGAAAAAGAATAAGTGATACTAGTCCAACACTGGTAAAGTCCTTAAGGTTTTGCCGTGCTCTTTCATGCATTCTGATGTGCAAATTTTTGTTTGTTAATATGGAACGCAGTGAGGGACAGGTAATCTCTGGTCAATTGGGATTCTTATTTCCCCTTATCAACAGGTTTATAAAACTTGATGCTAACAGCCAATTGGCTTTTTAAAACTTATATTGCAGGTAGGTGCTATCAAAGGACGAGTAGTGTATACTAGCACATTGGATGCGTTGAGGGGCATTGCCAAGGAGCGCGGCATTAAAGGCTTGTACGGAGGATTAGGTCCCAGCTGCTTGAAATTGATGCCTGCAGCTGGTCTTTCTTTCATGTGCTATGAAGCACTGAAGAGGATTCTGTTAGAGGAAGAGGAAGTGTAAAGAGCACACTTTTCCCCTAGTATTTCAATCAAAATTGCTTCTACATTGCCTGCCATGTCTATTTGTCATGGAGGCTGCTCAAAATGCTGGTTTTTTTTGTTTTTTGTTTTTTGGGTTTGATATTTTTTGCCACAATCCGGATGGGTTGATACCGATCCGTTTTTCCATCTTTAATATGGGCTGGGGGTCTTTCTACAGGATGAGCTGTGAGTAGGGAGTTTATGTGGGTGAAAGTTTGCTGACATATGGCAGCTGCCTATTGGGTGGCGCCTATTCTGATCAGGACCCCATTGGCAATCTATAGGGTACTGGAATTTTGATCAAGCTGGAACCAATAGTGCCATGACACATCTCCTAGTTTTCTTTGCTAAAGTGGGGAGGAATGAGTGGTTAACAATATGTTTGGGCCAACTTTTGCCTTCAAAGATTCGCAGTAATTCCAATTTAAGGAATGAAATTATTGGAAAATTGCAATCAACTTGATTTCTATCTTCCTACATGGGAACTATTTGCACTGCTATATACTTCTCCAGATATGGCGTAGAATCTCTTAAGTGATCGGTTATGGGCACCTCTACTTTAATATGAGATGGTTAGCAAATCCAAAACAAGGTTGGTGCCACTTTCCTCATAAATGTTTAGAGCTCGTATGAATATCTTATTCATTATCAAAGTGAAGGCTCTTGTGCTCATTAAGTGGTCATACAGGTCCCTCCTATCATGTTGACTATTGAGCCTAGAATAGTTATCATATTTTGAGCACGTAATCCAATCTCTTGAAACACGTGTCTTTTTGGTATCCGTTCTTAGAGCCACACCCAACCATATACCACACCAATATAGGTGTCGAGTTAAGATGAGTAACCAAATTAGACATGTCTACATTATGTAGTGAGGATTTTTGGTTTTCATATTAAGAGAAGGGCATGGATGTTTGGAAAATATTTGTTATTCTGATACCATTTGGATCTATACTCTATTCAAAAGTCTTTTCACCGAGTACACTAATATGTGCAATTTGGTTGCCTTTGCAAAGAGGTTGTCTCCGCAAATAGGTAGACCCACCATGCAAATTACCTTGGGTCAATATCATATCAAACTTTTAACATTTTTTAGTCATTTGTCTACCAACCACAGTGAAACAAATCTCATGTATTCTGTCAATATAAAAACAAACTTCCAAAATAGTGAGGAATGTCATTAAATTATTGGGGGGCAACCAACTTGCACAAATCGGCCTAGCTAAGATTACTTCAACATTAGATATGATATGAGGGTGGTATTGACCTAAACAATGACTTGGGTATACAAAATTTCTTTCATCTTTGATCCACACCAAGTATCAATATTTGATTAGTATTGCAATCATGACACTCTAAAGTCTGTAGTATTAGACATGTGGCAACCAAAGTGCAAATGATATTACGGAGTTTTGTAGTGTTAACATGGATGCGTGATACTATAGAATTAGTGTAGCATGCGACATTATGGAATGACACAAAGGAGATGTGAGGACAATTTGAAATTCTTCTCCTGTCACCTACGCTAGTGTGGTCCACTCCATTTGGCCTTCCTAGGAGATGTGGCGGACACATGCACCAACATTCAACAAGTGGCATACGAAGAAGAAGAAGAAGAAGAAGAAGACACTCCACATGTTGAAACATGGCACAATGCGAGGGTGTGGGTTGACTTCTTGGGTGGTTTGCATTAATGACAAATTTCGTGATATAAGGGAAAAAAATGTGACAATAAGGAGTGAGATTTGAACTACAAACATCTGTTCTCTAGGGTTTCAAGTTATTAGAGAGTGTGTGACATTATGGAGGTTGATACTACGGAGTTTAGGGTGTATTGGTTGGGTAGGCTCCTTGGTAGCATCATCGATGTTGTGTAATAAACCCATACATTCCTTTGTAAGATGGGTGCACTTATCATGATGTGTGACCTATACTAGATTCTATTGTATAGGTACATACCCAAGTCTAAAATGCACATAGTTAAAAAAAAAACCATGACCCTACATGCCATCTATGACTATCACTTTAAGAATACATAACAATTTGTCTTTGGATCCATAAATAACAAGATCAACTCTCATGTTCCTCAATCGGATTTGCTAATGTGCTCATATAAGCAATAACTTTTCATCGAATCTCTACATATGTTGAAATCCCAAAACTATCGGTAATGGGTGCACTCACTTTAAGGTAGGTGCATCGATTTCGGTTTGTTACCCATTATGGACACCCAAAATTAAGAATATAGTGGACATGAAACATGTGTTCCAAATTCCCCCAAAAAACAAAAGAACCCAAAGGGAGGCACACACAACAAGTCGACCATGTAGCATATTATGACCTAAACAAGTGAGTGGAGGCTTTAACATAGTTAAGGCCACTTGGAAGCAAGTGTGGCATGTCACTTGGGGTCACACATTCTCACAAGCATCATAATCCCCTTTCATTTGCTAACTAGAAACTTCTAGAATTTTATTTATTTAGATATATGCTTGATGCTTAAAGTGATGGTTTTAGCACCCTCTATCTTGCAAGTAAACGCCTTGCCATAGAGTCACTCCCGATTGTCAAACAAAATATCCTTATGTGTTGGGTCAAAGATGTTGGTGCTCCTAAGTCCCTTGACCAATGTGCATTCTCTATTATGCATCTCTATGTAGATACAATGCCTAAGAGGTTGTTTACAGCATGAACCATGAAGTTGTCCCAAGGCCCTGTAAGATTTGTGATTGGTTGTTGAACTCATCCTGGGATCACTTTGGTTTACACCAAGGAACAAATGTCAGAGTGACCATGGAGTTTGAGGTCCCCAAATGATGAATTTTAAGGCCTACATTATCCATTGACGTGGTCCAATGGGTTTTGCGGTGGGAGAGGCAAAAGAGGTGCTAAAGTAGAAAAAGGCAAGGGTCCATGGCAGAGAATTTTTTGGGGAAGAGAATATGAAGACAAGAGAAGACAAGAGAATGTTCAAACTTGAATTTTAATAAAAACTGCCAATTGTTTAGCATATATTAAAAAAATTAGCACATTCATTTTTTGGTGCATGGTCATTCCTCTTGATCCACATTCCGTTTACACCTAGTGAAGGGCCCAAAAGCTTTGTTAATTTATTTTTTTAAGAAATCGGACAATGGAAGTTGGATCATGAAACCGGACCATGAAAAAAAACCATCTTCCGTGGTCTGACTTCATGGTTCATGGTGTAAACCGGCCCTAGGCTTACATATGGCTCTTTCACAAAGTCCAACTTATCAATAAGGAAGGTATGTGGGCCTTGAGCCTCCACTCTTCTTGATTGTACACCTAGATTTGGGAGGTGAAACGGACACAAAAAAACACATACACGTGCTACAATGAATTGGAGTAATATGTGCTTTAAATATGGACACCGATCTAGGTTCATTAACTAGTGAGCACAATTGTGGAGGCATGTACGATCACTTTATACCAATCAAGAGAACATTTGTTTTGGATTTTTATTACTTTCGTCTCTCCATTTTGGTTCTAAATTTGGAAAAACAATATTCACAGCTCACAATTATTGACTAGATGAGCCAATTCTCAAGCAAAATCATATGTTTAAAAATTGTCCATGGACTTGGAAGGCACGCGTTCCTTGAGTGTCTACTCTTTTGATCGTACGTCTATATTGGGTAGTCTATATGACCATCACACATGTCTTCTTGATATTCACTCCAAACCTAGAATAATGTCCATATTTTGAGCACATAGTCTATTCTCATTGTAACATGTGTGTTTTTTTTTATCATACGTCTATATTGGGTAGTCTATATGACCATCACACATGTCTTCTTGATATTCACTCCAAACCTAGAATAATGTCCATATTTTGAGCACATAGTCTATTCTCATTGTAACATGTGTGTTTTTTTTATCATACGTCTATATTGGGTAGTCTATATGACCATCACACATGTCTTCTTGATATTCACTCCAAACCTAGAACAATGTTCATATTTTGAGCACATAGTCTATTCTCATTGTAACATGTCTTTTTTCAATGTACATTCCAGATTAGGTACAAGGTTTGTCATTATGTCACTCTAATTTAGTCATCTGATAAAGAGGAATAACTGCATTTCCAACTCCACACATGATTTGGGTGTTGGACCAACTTGGGAATTGTGTCATATATTTAGCAATTGCAACTCACAAAGATTCTCAGTTCAAGTTCCATCATCGGAGTGGAGATCCAAAAGTTACAACAACCCGAAGCGAAGATATAACTTTTTAGAATACATTCCAAGAAATATGGATGGGTTGTCTATATATAGAATACAAGGGAACATTTGACATTTGAAAAATAAACCCTATTACCATGGAATTCATGCTCTACATACTGTCAAGGGGTCTATTATCATGTAATCAACGTGTTATTTGTAGATCTAGAAATAAGCCTTAATATACTATTATAGCTTGATTGTTAATGAATGGAATTCAAAAAATAGCTACAATTACCTACATATATTGAAAGTTCATAGATTTTATATATCAGCAATGTACTAAAATCACACCCTAATTATATTATATTGAATATAGAACACATGGGTGCAAGCATAGTAAAGTGGACAGTTCCTGATCCCTACCTAGTGTTGAGTGAAAGTGAATCAAAACTATACACTAAACTTTGAATTTTTTGAAGGGAAAAAAAATCATAGACGTTAAAAGAAACGTATTGATCTACAAAGCGATGCAATCTATGGTGACAAAACTAATTCCAAGAAAAGTCTACATATTTAATAAGATGGTGCAAGTGGTGTGCAAGTAGGTGATATTGAACAAGCAACTATACAATAAAATTACATAAAATTGATAGTTTTCTACAACAACAAAATTTGTGACAATGCCCTCAAGTGGATTAGAATTCAAGGAATATGATAGGAAAAATTTCCAACTTTAAAATATTCAAGGTCATGAAATCCACATTCAAAACCAGACTCAACTGTTCGCTTTCGTGCATCACTTTTAATAATAAGTTTTGAAGCAACTCAACTTTTTATTCTATGTTTGAGTATTTAACACATCAATACAAGTCACCATGAAAAAAAGAATCAATTTAAACAACACTTTGCTACTACTACTTTCAGACCTTTGACCACAACAATAATAGTTTTAATATACCATAGCACTATTTCAGTCCACTTTACCGTGCTTGCACCCACATGTGGGTTTGACCTAAACTCTAAATCAAAATGTTCGGATTAATACCACAAGAAGTTATACGTTCCCACTCACAAACGGTTTCCGTTTACACTAGATATTGTCATGAGAATATTCTCATTATTTTATTCCTAATATTCCTAGAACATTGGTCCCTATATATATTTTACGTGTCTCAAAAAGGCATGCCCTATTGAGAGGGGTCACTTGTGCCCGCCGCCGTCAGAAACTGCCCGGGACCCAAAACTTTCTACGCCTCGGGCTGACACGAGACAGAGACGATAAAGAGTTTTGGGGTCTGCCCGGAGGCCAGCTGGGCAGGGGCAGAAAAGCATATTCCAAGGGTATAAGCCTCCAATGGGAATCGGAAAGACGCAAAAGGGCAAGGCTAAGGGCAAGGCTAGTATATTACGGGGGCATATCCCCACAACCGCTTTCAGCTGGTGGGGGGGCAAAATTTTACCACACCTCCCCTCCACCTTTTAACTTTTTACCCCTGTTTTTTACCGTCTTCCAGCTCTTGACCCCGCGTAAAAACTTACCACCTCTTTACTCCCCTTATTTACCCTATACAGTAAGTCGGTTGCTAATGCGTCCCAATTTTAAGCTCGTTTCACTTACTAGGTATGGTTGGGTCACTAACCTTGATTTAGGGCGGCCATTCTACACTGATTATCTTAATTAGTGTGTGTTACTATTTGCAATTATGTAGTGTTATAACCACTTTTACGAGAGTGTAATATTTTTACCGAGAAAAGTCATTTATGTGTTATAATGTTCGAACGACCTAGTGACCTTTTCGTTAGTGGAAAACGAACTCTTGAGTAAGACGTTATTGCGTTGTGTAATTTCGAATAGTAATGCACACTAATTGAGGTAATCAATGTAGGTGCAAATATGAGTGTTGGGGATTTTATAATGAACATATTGATTTCCTTGGGGTTGTTTTTCCTTCGTGGTAGGTGTTGTGAACATTCATGAATGGAACGTTATGCACTTGCTGTGGTTTCCATTCCTCATCAACATTCAACTAGTCAGAATACATTGTTGTAGACTTCAACGTAATCTTAAATGTTATATATATATATATATATAGAGAGAGAGAGAGAGAGAGAGAGAGAGAGATGGATATAGACATATATTATAGATATAGATATAGATATAGATATAGATATTCATGGAGGGTTTTGATATTTTTTATGATTCTGCCACATATGGTTGTGTGGAATTCGTGCAGTTAACAATTCCCTTGGATTTTCATACCTCCATAACATCATTAAGCAATGTGCATTTGTTCATGTGGGGTCTAAGAATATAACCATGGGTGCCAAAACTAGTGCAACTTCAGTCTAAATGTGCACTACACCAAATATGATATTTAGTGTGACTTACTATTTGGATTTACACAATGCTATATCTTTTTACTATTGAAATATGTTTTTTACCAAGTAAAGTTGTCAATGTTCTATAATGTCCAAACTACCAATTCAACATTTGTTGGTAAAACATGAGATGTATAGTAAATAGATATAGCATTGCGGAATTCCAAATAGTAAGTCACACTAGATATCATAGTTAGTGTAGTTGTGACATCCCATGGTTATATTCTCGGGGTCCAGATGAACGAACACACTCTACTTAATAATGTTATGTCCTTTGTTAAAAATCGTTCAGATATTTGGTTCCATGAGAAGGAAATTTAGGATGTGGGAGCCACCTATCATTATTGTTGAATCACAAGTGAGAATCAAACATTGGTGTCAACTTTAGTGATGGACTAACAATATTTTTTTTTCAAACACCTCTTGGGTTTATATAATTAGGAATTCACTATAATTCGATATTGGTAAGGTATGACTATTTGAGGTTATTTTGGTTTTGATATATAAAAATCACTGTATAGTATATATCACAACTATAGTAGTATGGTGTTAGTTGAATGATACTAGGATGATTTTGACCCAAATAATAAGGCGGGTATGCAACAAGCACAACATTATTCGCAATGGCGAGAGAGGTTTTGTATGCGTCTGTTAGAGCTTAGACATAATTCTCGTAGAACTTCTGTATACTCTCTATTGCACTTCTAAGAAGTATAGTGAACGACAAAGATATCAAAGAGGCAAGGATAGTTCATGATGACGCAAGAGATTGAGTGGTTAGACTTACCAGGACTTGCAATCCTCCATGACTCCATCGGGGAGCTCTAGAAGCTTCTCCCACTACCAGATCGCCACCATCCGGAATAGCAACATGTGAGGATCTCCCAGGCACATCATGATACTGCTTAGCTATGGCATAACAAAGCTCAAGGCATGTACTAACATTCCAAATGATTTTGTGCCCATGTTAACAAATATAATATAGGGCAAGGGATTCCAATGAGTTAGTAGTAGGCAAACGTTAATTAAGTGAGACCATAACAATGGAGGAAAGGAGCCATTGCCCCATCACAAATCACATGAGGCAGACCATGGTATACCAAAGCTCTCTCATATTCCACGTTGAAAATAGGTAGGAAGGGACATAAAAAGGATAATGCTTGCACAATTTCCAATCTTCAGGGGGTCCACAAAATAAGTTGTGATGGCATTTTTAATCCCATTTTACTTTCATCTTTGTTGTGGCATTAAATTGGACTCAACATCTTAAGTTAATGTACCTTACATATAGTAGGCTTGGCTTGAATATAAGGGCCGGTTCACATGACGTCCCACTCATGTTAGCAAGTCCCAACATGTAGGCAAAGTCTCAATTTTTGAGCCTCAAGAAACCATTAAAACATGGTTAATTATCATTACACACTCTAAACTTTGCAGTATCACACATGTGGCAATTAAAGTGCATGTGATATTACAGAGTTTTGTAGTGTTAACATGGATGCGTGATACTATAGAATTAGTGTAGCATGTGACAGTGGAATAACACAAAGTGCAACATTCTAATGGTGTGGTGTGGTCCACTCCACTTGGCCTTCCCGGGCGATGCGGCATATGCATGCACAAACATTCAACAAGTGGCATAAGAAGAAAAAGAAGAATAAGAATAAGAAGGTGACACTCCACATATTAACACATGGTACAATGCGAGGGTGTGGATTGACTTCTTTGGTAGTTTGCATTAATGACAAAAAAATCGTGATATAAGGAGAGAAATGTGACAATAAGGAGCGAGATTTAAACTACAAACATCCATTTCCTAGGGTTTCAGGATATTAGAGAGTGAGTGACATTATGGAGGTTAATATTACAGAGTTGAGGGTGTAGTTGGATTTTGATTATTTTATGCAAAAGTATTCACGGGACTTGTGTTGAGAGTTGGGTCTAGCTTTTTGCTTGACCCAACTCTCAACAAAAGTCCCAAGCTTCACCTCCAAAAAGTGTTGCCATGTGGGCATCTATGTCATACTTGGGACGTAGGGCATGGGACCCTGTGTGAAGTGGTAGGTCCCAACTTCCATGCTCTCAACAGCTAAGATTGCACAAATTGACCTCAAGTGACTTGGGGCATAAGATTTGCGACCCGTGTGAACGAGCCCTAAAATAGGACAAGTTGGGATTTGAAAATTTAATATTGTTTTTCTAGTGGCTGCTTAAGGGTGCCAGATCGCGGGCCCCAACCCCTATCCACCTCCCCTTGAAAGTTTGTAGGGGGAGGTTTAGCGTCCGCCATGGTTAAGGTGCATCCAAGTACAAACACCAAATAGACTCATGTTTAAAAGAGATTAGTCGACTACATGCTCAAAAAATAATTTGTATATTTCAATGTAATCGGGACGAGTCTTATATGATCATTCAAGAAGAAAGAGAATCTTTACTTTGTGAACCTTCAATCACCGTCCCAATTGTCAAACCATCCTTATAAACCCTGACCTTGGAAACCGCCATTAGGGTTTATGAAAGAAATGAACTCAATGTGCGTGCGAAAGTGATTGAGTTACGACTCCTGTCTAGAAGAATTATATTCAGTGTGACTCACATCCTCATGATCTGCACTTTGCATCGAGTAAGGTAAGGAGATAAGGATTGATCAGCACTATCATATTGTTGAAACCAAGCATTTGTAATGACAATTTGTGCTTCTTGTTGCAAACAGTCAGCCAAGCTTCGATGCTCACGCTGCAAGTCATCGTTTTATTGCGATGTGTCGTGCCAAAGCAAGCATTGGAAAGCTCACAAAATCAGTAGTAGTAGTAGTATTAGTAGTATTAGTACTGCCTTGGAGGAGGGATCATTATCGTTGAAAGAAGTTCTAAGAGTTTCAGAGGTTCAAAAGAGTGCTCCTAAAGCGCAGGATTTCCCTTCGAAGCTTCGAGTTTTTTTTACAGCAGCAGTGGGGATGGTGTTGATGAGAATCGTTAAATTCTTCTTCACGGTCTTGGCGATGTGCACAAAAACTTTTTCCAATTAGGTCAAAAAGATGCACAAAAGCATGCCTTGTCCAGGTATTTGCCACATTTGATTGTTTTTTTTGATTTTTTTTTCAAATTTCTTATTTTAATTTATTGGATTTTATTTTTCACCTTATTGTTTTTACAGGTTACATGAAAATCTTATTGCGCGCATTCAATGTTGACATCGAGGGTGAAGACGATAAGTTGTCTGCCTGGGAAGCCAAATCTATGTTAAAGCAAAAGGTAACAGGTGCTTTAGCTCCTTTCCAAATGTTCCGGTTCTATCATGATTTTGGCATTAAAGAGACCTCTGTATGCGGTGACTTATCATTCGAAGATGCCGAAGTGCTATTGACATCCATGGTGAATAGTCAAGACATTAGCTCCACATCTGTAACCGCCGTAGATTTCACAATGCCTTGACTATTCACCATGGATGTCAATAGCTCTTCGGCATCTTCAAACGATAAGTCACCCCATACAGAGGTCTCTTTAACGCCAAAATCATTATAGAACCGGAACATTTGGAAAGCAACTAAATCACCTATTACCTTTTGCTTTAACATAGATTTGGCTTCCCAGGCAGACAACTTATCGTCTTCATCCTCGATGTCAACATTGAATGCGCGCAATAAGATTTTCATGTAACATGTAATAACAATGATGTGAGAAATAAAATCCAGTAAATTAAAATAAGAAATTTGAAAAAAAAAATCAAATATGGCAAATACCTGGACAAGGCAAGCTTTTGTGTTCCTTTTCGAATTCCAAATGTTTGGTGACAAAATTTATCACGAATTTATTGCTTTTGTCAATGAGGAAAATCCTGGCGGATTCAAGAAATCAATGAATCCACAAACCTTCAAAAGGGATGTATAATTTATATTCGTTTTATTGCCCTCCATCTTTGTTTTCTGAATAAATAAACAATGAAAACAAAGTATAAACATCGTTGTTATCTGAATTAATAAACAAATGAAAACAAAGTCTAAACGCATGTTAACAACACGTTGTTACGAAAGAAACAATAAGTGCATATATGTGGTTTTACAAATATTTCACATGATGGATTGGAATTTAAACAAATGTGCAAACGACTATTTATATTGGAGTGATTCTTTTATCTTAACTTAAATTAAAGGTTTGGATTCTAAAAAAATAAAAAACGTAAAATAAAACAAAGGTAAGAAAATAATAAATAAAATAAAAGTATGAGAACTTAAAATATAAATATTAAAAAGTAAAAAATATTGAAAACAATATAGAAAATATATATTAAACGCAAAGAGGCTATAAGCCTCCTCCTCGAAAATAAAAATATGGAAAGCATGTATTTTTTACCTAAAAATATGAAAGAAATGACACTTAATATTCAGAGAAGTAGTTATTGGTAGCACCTGGAAATAATGCCTTCAGACGATCAAATTTTTTCTGCATGCCAACAGATGCCTTCAACATGTTCCTATTTCTATCCTACCAAAAATTACACAATGTGATGCACGTCCTACTTTACAAGTGTCTCCTACAACTTCCACTTCTTCCAATAATTCTATAAGGTAAATTTGCCAAGAATAATACAGAAATCCCCAACACTGCCTACATAACAAACAGAGAAAAAAAAATGTTCACATTAACCTAAGTGTAAAAAATCATTGATAACAAAAACCTATTGAGGTGACGCGGCCGCCCCAGAGGGCGGCATTTCGGGAAGCGGCTATAAGCCTCCTTCTCGAAGATTATGTGAACATGTGATACTCACTAAGGATTACTATATGATTTGTAACTTTACAATCTTGATATCAGCCATGTGCGTTCTTTGACGTCACTGTTGATATTGTGTACTTGGGTACGCAACTCCCGTATTATATGGCCTTGATTATATTCACTTATAATGCATTGTAGCCCAATCTCGAGTGATACAATTTGTTTTAATGTAGGAAATTCTTGTAGCTCTTCTAACAAGAAATCCAAAAATGTAATTATATATAGGAGATGAATATTCCTTGAAGCATATAATTGCATTACAAACCTAATTATATGAGTTTTTAAAATTTAGGTCCCATAAGCCAAGCTACCCAACTTTTTGGGCTTTCATTAAAAATTTGATTTTTAAAAATTATAAATTAAATATAGCCAATGACTTTTAATTTTAATTGAAGGCAACTACTCGTGTGGATCTTTTAAAATTAGACGCTCTACAATTTTTTTTAAAATAAATGTTACAATTCTTTATGTACGTACGTTGTGGAGTTTCATTATTTAAAAAAAAATTTAAATAAATATGCAACCCAACTTTTTCTACATCTCATTTTATTTTATTTGGTCTTCACCCAAGTTTTTGGTTCTTTTATTTTTGTATAATCTGATATAATTTCTACAAAAGTCGTGCTTTCAACCATTTTTAACGTTGATGCCCCCTACGTATAATATAGGAGTTGCATACCTGGGATTGTGTATTGATACCATGGATTCACTCAAATATGCCTAGGGCCACTCCGGCATTGTTGACTCACCCAACTTGTGCAGTTCCAACTAGCTTGGGACAACACGCTCAACTTGTTGGAAAAGTGCACGTATAATCTCGTCAACGTACATGCTTTCCTCCACATGCACAAAGCATGTACATTGAAGATTTTAACGTGCATGTAGAATGGAAATGGCAAGAGGAACGGAAAAGCATACAATTTACATCCATGCAAATCTTCGTGGCATGCATGTAAATGTGTCCATTGTGGGAAAAAGGGACTCTAGTAGATTATTTTATTTTATTTAAAAAAAATGGTGCTTAAATCAATTCCAAGTTTTTGATGTGGAATTATTAGGATGTGATGTCCTTTCTTATTATGTCCCTTATGATGTGGCCTTATAATGCATGCCCTTGCTTCATCAGAACTTAAGACCGGTTTACATCATGGACCATGAAGTTGGACCATGGAAGATGGCCTATTTCCATGGTCCGACTTAATGGTCCAACATCCATGGTCTGTAGAAAATCAATCTATGAAGCCTTTGGGTCCTTCACTAGGTCTAAACCGAATGTGGACCAAGAGGAATGACCATGCACCAAAAAGTGAATGTGCTGAATTTTTAAAATATATGCCAAAGAAGTCATTTCTTAATAAAAATAGATTCAAATGTAACCATTTTCTTGTCTTCTCTTGTCTTCATCTTCTCTTTCCCAAAAAACATTTCATTAAAATATAATTATAACATTGTTTCTTTGCCATGGGACCCTGCCTTTTTCTACTAGAGCACCTCTTTTGCCTCTCCCACCGCAAAACATGTTAGACCATGTCAGTGGATAATGTAGGCCTTAAAATATGTTATTTGGAGACCTCGAACTCCATGGTCACTCTCACATTCTTTTCCTTGATGTAAACCGAAGTGCTCCCAGGACGAGCTCAACAACCAATCACAAATTTTACACACCCTTGGTACGACTTCATGATTCGTGGTGTTAACAACCCCTTAGTAGAAGCTTACATCGAAAATGAATCGAGTTACGAGTGCCATTTTCAACAAATTCACCTTCAATTACATGAGCCCCAAGACACCATGGTTTGTGAGGGGTATGTTACTTCGAATTCGTATTAAGGCATGCTATATTACATATATAATAAAGGGTGCATTCCGGTTTCGCACAATGTATGGCAACTTTGTCAATGTGGGAAGGTGAAAACCGCCGTGAGATGAATTTAGGATGAAAATCTTGTTTGGGGCCTACTTTGTTTTTATTTTTGGCAAAATATCACCAAACTGCAGCTTTCGAAAATAAAGAAAGAGAACGCCCCATTGCAAAATTCACTTTTCCATAGATGAAATCGCCAAAAATATCAAAAATATCTATAAAATTGGCCAAATTGCCCTAGACTAGGATGAATCTACATACATTTGGATGAATACATGCAATTTTCATTCACATTTGGCACCACATCATCAATTCGAATTAGACAAAATAACCAAAACTGGGACTAGTCCAAGGGATACTCATTTACTTAGAAAGATGCTCTACGGTAATTCCTGAAGAAGTAAAAGTTCGAGTAAAAAATATTATCTACTGTGGATAAAGAAAGCAAGAGAGAGAAAGAGAGAGAGACGACCTATGAGAGAGAGAGGTCGCTAGAATCTAGCCCTAAGGTAGATTTCAGAGGGAGAGAGAGGTGCAGATATTCTTTTGTTTACAAAGATCCTCTGTGGGAATATTCTGCTGTAGGTTATTCAGCAAAAAAAAAGAAAAAAACTGAACTACTAATATTTATCCACTGTGGGCATTTAAGGGTGGAATTACATTAGGGTCCAGGTCTAAGAAACTTGGGAGTCCAAAACACTCCTTAAAGGACCCTAGTTCTGGAACTAAGCTTGAACATTGGTTTCTCAACGTAAGAGGAGTATTTTCTTGAGTGAGGACCACCGAAATTTGGCGGGAGAGTGATACCACATTAGTGCCGCTTTATTGTTTAATACCTTGTTGAATTTGGACCTTAGTGGAAACTCCTTGGATCCAAAATGTTGGTGTGCACCAATAGGATCGATCAGTTTTTGGAGTTTCTTGGATCTTGGACCCTAGTGTTAGCCCACCCTAAACCAACATGAAAGGGGAGGTTTCTCAAAGCAGGAATGTTTTCTTGAGCGAGGTCTCCCGAAATTTGGTGGGAAAGTGATAACCACACTAGTGCCACTTCATTATTGCATACCTTAGACCTGGACCCTAGTGTAAACTCGTTCATTGGGTCCACAATGTTGCTCTCAACCAATAAGATCGATCGGTTTTGGAATTTCTTTCATCTTGGACTCTAGTGTAAACCCACCCTAAAGCAACATGGAAGGAAGGGGAAGTGGAAATCTATACCTGTGGTAGATTTGAGAGGGAGAGCGCTGTAACACTCTTTTGCTTTTGAAAGATGCTCTCTGGCAATCTTTTGACGTAGGTATACATTCAGAGGAAAAGTTCTTAAAACGCGAGAAATACAAATTATCTACTGTCGAGAAGAAAGCGAGAGAGAAAGCGAGGAGGTCACTGAAATCTAGAGCCGTAGTAGATTTGAGAGATGCTGTCTGTTGTGCGGGCGCGCGGGCGGCGATGGAGCGACTCGCTGCGAAGTGAGGCACCGCAGCAGGCGGAGGAGTAAAAATCTCTCCGGAGGTGCGACTCAGGTCGGTAGGCTGCCCGCGGTGACTAAGGGATCGCCACGCCACGCACCTCTGTAGACTGTTTAAGCTGCATCATTCTCGGGGAATCTTATAAGGTACCAGTGACCCTACTACTTGCTTCACACCTCATGATTGGCGATGCCACACGACTCGGCTCAGCCGCAGCTGTGTCCTACTGTCGCGCGGACTTAGGTTTTTAAGCTTATAATTACTCACCATTGCTTTCCTCGGAATCATAAATAAAGTTAGTTCCTACTTATGGCATTGTCACGGTCTCGGGTGATCGAATTTGTGGACTTCTTATCATTTAGTTATTTTGTGTTGAACTTCTTGGATTCTGGTTCTGGATGGGAGTGGAGTGGAATGGAGTAGGAGTCCGGTGTTATTAGGTGAGATTCGTTTCCTCGGGAGATTATTATTATTGTTGCTCGGAATTTAGTTTCGGCGATGATCCATCATCGGATTTGTTGACTTTTATTTTATTTTGGTTGTGTTCTGGGATGCCGGTTATGGATGGGAGTGGAGTGTAGGAGTTCGGGGAGTGAGCGCGGGGTTTATGAGTTAGGTAAGTATCGTTCCCTCGGAGCATGTTACCATTGCTCGGGATAATAAAGATGTTAGTAAGGGTAGTACAAGGGTAGTACTTATGGTGTTTTAGTTTCGCAGTGGATGATGATAGGATTTGTGGACTTTTTATTCAAGTTGGATTCCAGTCTGGTTCTGGATGGGAGTATAGGAGTCCGGGATAGATAGGTAAGTTTCGTATCGTTTCGTTTCGTTTCCTTGGAGCTTATTACCATTGCTCGGGACGGAATGATAAAAACGTTACTATTTATGGTGTTTAGTTTCGTGCCAGATGATCGGATTTGTTTCAGGTTCTTGGATTCTGGAGTTTTGTGGATGGGGGTGGAGTAATAGGAGTGCCGGGGAGTGAGAGCGGGGTTAGGTAAGTTTCGTTTCGTGTCGTTGCCTCGGAGATTACTACCATTGCGTGATCACAAGGCTGGTCGGGCTTGTACGTTACTTAATTACGGTGTTCTAGTTTCGTGCCGATGATCGAATTTTTGGACGTTTTTGTCACGTTCTTGGATTTTGGTGCGGGAGTGAGGATCGGAGCGAGCTTGACTTGCGTTGTTGTAGAATGCAGAAATTTGGAGTTAGTCAAGGTTGTGGAGGAGACCGGAGATAGTCTAGCAGTTCGGAGATGGTTTATAACGGAGAGGTAGAGCCAGGCGTGTTAGAAGAGGTTACATTGCTAGAGAGATTACGATTGTGGCGCTGCTGCGTCCGCTGTTGCGGCAGAAGACTCGCCGGTGTGGGCTTGATTGATTCCTGTTAGTTTTGGCCAAGGGAAAAGCTACGGCACGCAACGTCGCGGTGTGAGATTGAGGCTTGAAACCTTCCTTTTGTTACGTGCGGGGAGGCTCGGGGTTGGAGTAGCGGAGGCAGTGGTGGCTATTTAAGGTTCGTAGTGTTCTCTAAGTGATTCTTTGTGGAGGAAACAGTTGGAGGGAAAGAGGCTTCGTGTTCGCGTGACAAGGAGCAGGTATGGTTGAGGTTAACACAAGGACGGTGTGAGAGTCGCGTGTGAATGGATTCCGACTGCTGTTTAGCCGTGCGCTTCTTCCCCTCTCCCTCGCGGCCAGGTACACACTCTCTCTCTCATCTAGCTCTCTGTGAATTTAGTCTTCAAGGTGAGTGAGAGCACTCTCTCTTCTCGGTTTTGCAACATTCCGTATTGGAATTTAGAATCGCAAACCTGTCCTCGGGCAATCGAACAATGACGCCGTTCCTGGAAGCTTGCGTAATATGGTCTCTTTCTCCGGATCCTTGTGGGAAAGCTTCTTCCACGGGTGCGATTCAAGCGGTATTACCTCTCCTTTTTTTTACGTCGTAATTGTGGTGTATACAATCTTGCGAACAATTTTGCAAGATTGTCTTCAAAGTGAGTGAGTACTCTCTTCCTCGGTTTTGCAACATTCGGAATTGGAACTTAGAATCGCGGACCTGTCCTCGGGCAATCGGGCAATGACGCCGTTTCTGGAAGCTTACACAATCTGGTCTCTTTCATTATCCGGATCCTTGTAGGAAATCTTCTTCCACGGTTGCGATTCAAGCGGTGTCCCCTCTTCTTTGTATTTTAGTCGTGGTTGTGGTGCAAGTTTCCCTCCCTCCATTGTTGAAGGTCTCCTCCCTCCCCTACGCAATGTCTGAGAGTCAGAGGTTGATCACTGAGCGTGCGTTTCCTCCCCGCTTACTCGAGGCGGCCGGGCCTGTTCTCTCTAATTTGCAAGATTGCGAGAATCTATCTGCGGCGTACAACTTTGTGATGAATTTTATTTTCGCGATCCTCATGTCCTAAGGAAGCTTATTTTCAACCCTTCTTGATCATTCGCTTACAGGAATAGTTACCTGGAAATTCCAGCCTCTTGTTTTCGGTGTTGAACGCAATGGTTAGTCATCCTCTTAAGATTTCCTTGATTGCTAGGTTGCTCTGAACATCACTGTCATTTTTTTATCGCCTCCCAATCTATCTTGAGGTTGATGAATCGTTCGCTGGATGTCTCTGGTGAATTTCAGCTCCAGACATTGGCCCTCGTGACGACCTCCAGATCATATGAACTGAAAAGGGAACATGAATATTACGTCGAGTGTCAATAGCTTCATGTGATGGACGGGTGGGGCTTTTGGAAAAAATTCCGGAACTATTAACAGTTTGGAGCTGATTTCCTTTCGAGACCATTAAGTAGTGTCGACGTACTGCCAGTGACTACTAAATTGCATTGATACTCTGCCATCACAGCTTTCTTACCCCACCGTGGTCCTATCACTCGTGAAAATCTGGAGGTTGATGATTTCAAACCTTTCGAATTCTACATCCTAAATTGCAGTTTATTTCCAATGGTTCTGACTTGTGTAGAGGTGGCTGCTGGGTCCTTTATGAACCTCCGTCAGCAGATAAATTGATGCTTCAATTGGATACAAATTCTCGATAGCCATATGCGTTATTTTGGTTCACTGACCATCCATGAAATTAGACGAGGATGGGTAATTCGGTGTAGCTATTTCTGTAGAGACAACGCCACAGATGAGAATTGAGACTGGAAAAGAAGAAGTTTTATTACGTTGACAATTTTGACGAGCTGTTATCAATCTTTGCGTTTCCAGCGAAAATTAGAACTCATGTTTGAGGTTTTGGCAAGTTGTCGTGGCCCTGGATGAACTATTATCTACCAGATGAGCAGTGGTATTTAATTTGTAGGAACAGCTTGTTAGGGAAGTTGCCTTTTCGTCGTTTTCTGAACAACCGTTCATTTCCAGCAAATTGGAGGGTTTGCAGTGGACGTAAAGCTTAACGAGGGGTAGCCAGTAGTGGAGTGACTGCAAAATCTTCAGTGTAGGACAGTTCGAGCCAAAGAAAGATTGTAAACTGGCTGAACGTCTTAATGTAGGAAATGTAGGGCCATCGAATTTATTACTCTCCTCAATAAGGTGAAGACAACTTGAGGTTCATCACTTTTAGGTCAAAGTAAGGTTGTTGATGAACTTAAAGTAGAACTTTACTCTTTGTTGACTATCTGGATCTTATCTGAGTGCAATTCTAGTCCCATGCACCTTAACCATTCCCTCAGGAATGTCTGAGCTTGTTCTATGACCTCCCTGGATTGGTGTTAAAATAGGTCCTCGAGAATATATCGGGGAATATGATTGGTTTCAACTGAAGATGTTGTTGTGACAAGAGGCCTTGTTTTGGGAAGTTTGTGTACTTGAGTTTAGGGTGCAACTGTTTGGCTCTGTTGTTAAGCAGACGTCAGGTTACTTATCCCCTGTTTTGAGAATTTAAATTACTCTGCGTGCTGCTGTCAGGTTGTTGATAAGGTTCTTGCCTTGTGTTGCTGTTGGGAGACCTCTACGTCTGATCTCGAAGGCGCGGTGATATAGCAGCTGAAAAATAATATATTGGAACATCAAGTGAGCGTTTGGGAAATATTCGACGTTTGTAATAAAGTGGCGACTGTTGGTTCTATATAAGTGAATATCAAAATGGCTCGGGGGAAGCTGAATGGATTATATCGTGGCAGCGGGGATTGGCATGAGGACATTGTGAGGTTTGTTAATGAGAATGGTGCTAAGTATCCTCCCAAGGTACGCCTCTAGATATTTCTCTTGAATTGGAATTATCTTACAATCAGTATACTTCCAAGTAATTGTTGTCAGGATTTTCACATCTTTAATGAAAGGAAATTAATGGAATGTGCAGGTGGTAGAGAAGACCAAAGAATTGATTACGAAACAAGCAACAGTAATTGCAAAGCGTGCAGATGAGCATGAAGATTTTATTACAAAGGTAAATTCTTGTGTGTGTTCATCATTTAAAAAACCAAAGAAATCAAGTACTCTTTCTTAGATACACTGGTCCTTTCTGTAGACTTACATCGATCGGTGGTATTGTCCGTTTTTGATGATTTTATGCAGGTGACGTATTGTGTGGGTGTCGTCTCATTTGGAACATTCTGCTATTTATTGGGCTCAAGTAAGTGTTAGTCAGGCAGTGTGTAAAGTCCATAGTAATGGCATATCATGATCTTTTTTTATGAGTAGAGACATGCGAGGCACTTAGAGGTTTTGAGAAAGTTGAGATATTCTTTCTGAATGAGAGTGCATCAACAGTTTGAATGACTACAGAAAGTTCTTACTTAAGCTGTTTTAGTTCTATTTTGTTTGAGTAGAGACATTCGAGGCACTTTGAATTTTCAAGAATTCTGAAAGGTTTCTTTCTGAACGACAGGACCTGCTGACATTCCAAAATTGTACTGCCTCTTCTTTCTTACGGTGGCACCTTTGAGATGGATTTATTATCGTATTAAGAAATGGCACTATTACTTCCTGGTCAGTTTACCATGTCTCTTCTCAATTTTGGAAGACATCACTTACTTTTGAATCACAATATCTTGCAATGTCTACTGGTTGGAAATATGGCAGTTGACTTAGAGAAATATCCAATAGGATGGAGATTACACTCTTTATTCTTCCGCGATCTTGTTTGTAGATGTAGTGGGCTTTGCTTGACAAAGCCACAAGATAATGAATAATTTCAGATTTTCTATTTATGTGGTACCAGATCTAAATATCCTCCAGATTTGGATTTAGAGTCTATAAATCAGTAGGAACATATAATTAAGTGCTTTATTTCACTCTGCTCCACGCTCTTTACTCCCTTCTGGTTCAGGATCTCTGACTGATTTGGTTGCAATTTGTGTGATGGGCAGGATTTCTGCTACTATGCCAATGTTATTTTTGTGCTGATGCTTCTCTATTTCCCCTCCAACGACAAACTGTTTCTTATATGCTTCTCCTTTTCTGAGGTTAGTTTTCTGTCATGCAAAGACTTACATACACATAGACTTCGTTCAATTCGTGTCTTATTCTTGTGTTTTATAACTTCAGTTCTGTCATTAGCTAAATTTTTTTTGATTCTCTATTATCGTTTTAGTCGTGAAAGTACTATGATGTATTGATGAAATGGCAAGTCATGCTTACATCAAATGGTATGGTGTTCTGTGCAGGGACCACTGGCATGGGCACTAATTGTTTGGCGTTGCAGTCTCGTCTTTAGTTCCTTCGACAAGATCGTTAGCGTCCTCATCCATCTACTTCCAGGTAAGCGCATCCTATTCGTGTCAAGAGTTGCAATGGAATCTGCATATGGAGAAATATATCTATTTGTGAGCTGTTGGAGATTGTCCATTTTCCTCCATGTAATTTCCTTCTGTGTGGTTTTAAACCACAACTCAAGTGAAGACTGAACGTAAGTTACTTGTTTCTCTGTTCATGAATTGCAGGTACGGTCTTCTTCATTATAAGGTGGTGGGATCCTATCACATTTTCCCATCATGCAGCTGATGACACTGGACCATGGCCTGCTTGGCCCCTTCTAGAGAACGATCGACAACTGTGGACATGGCTATTTGTGGTGCCGCTCATCGCTTACAGTGTGTGGCAGTTCTTCTACCTCCTGGTTGTCAATGTGCTGCGGCGGCAGCGATTGCTCAGGGATCCGGAGGTCATGACTTCATTCAGGTTGGTGCTATTTACTGTCTTCCATGTTTCGGGATGCAACTTGGGAACAATGGGTTTTGCTTGTCTTTACTGGTCAACTGAAAGAAGGTTATGTCGAAGGGTCTAAGGATGCTTAGTGTACCTACTGGTTCAAATTCTTCAAATCTGGTTTTAGTCTGCTCTGATCATTCTGTTACCTTATATTTGCAAGATGTGATGAGCGTCCTTAACATTCAGACCCATTTATGAATTGCGCAGGGAATTATCGCGCAAAGCATCGCGAGCAAACAACATATGGTGGCGTCTGAGTGGATTGTTGGGTGCTGATAATAGGGTTGCTATGTATGCAATCCTGCAAGCAATATTTACCGTTCTCACAATGGCCCTCACAGTTCCTCTTTTTAAGCATTATAGGCTTCATATTCTATTTGAATGCTTCAAAGTTGCGGCATCCGTTTGGAATGGGGGAATATTTTTCTTCGACGTGATGCCTAAGAAAATGGATGCAAAGAAAAAGAGGAAACTCACCCAAGGTAAGGAAGCTGCAGTGGACCCAGTTTCGCTGAACACGACGGGTCTGCCTATTGAAGGGGCATCCATTCCAGATCCTCCCCTCTCGCCTGGCAATTCCTCCCCCAAATTGAGTAGGGAGAGTTCCAAATCTGGGGATGAATTCTATTGCTCTCTTTGCAAGAGGCCAAGCTCTAACAATCTCAATGATGTTGATGCCTTTGAAAAATTTGATGGCCAACTTCACGTTGGAAATGGAAGGAAGCTTGATTCGGACCTGAGCGTCAGAGAGGGTGTGGATTCAGATCATTTGGGACAGAGTGGTTCAATTTCTATCACGGAATTCAATGCTCCTCAAGAACCTGCTGCGCCTTTATTAAGTGCCGCAGTCTGTGCGAGGTGATACTGTGTACATCATTCGCTTTCAACATTTGGTGCATGTAATTTATGGTTTGGAGCTGAGCAGCGTTCTCTATTTGATTACGTGTTGGTGATAACCTCAACCTCAGGAAACTCAAAATGCTGTAATTGTACATATAGCAACAGTTAGGTTTGGTGCACTGAGGTTACATCGACTAATATTCCTTACACCAGTTAGCTTCTGGGCTAGAGTTGCATTTCCGCAACTTCCATTTGTGATACATTCTGTACTTTAAAGGTCCTTTTCAGGCTAGGATCATGGAGGCATGTCAATACACTGGTTGCATTTTGCAATCAGGAGTATTATCAAGGTCATTCGATTCCTCCCGAGTTGTATATTATCAAGAAACATCAATACATTTTGTTCAGTTTTGTACAATCTAGGGTTTTGTCTGAGTTTTCTAAAGATAGTATTCGCACCTGATGGTGTTCTGTAAGTCCCAGCTTCCATAGATTTGTTCCTTTTAGTCAGAAGCTTTCTTTTGGCTTCTTAGCAACCTCTAACTTTCCAGCAGTTGTATCAATGTTGATTCTTGAACCGATTTTTTAATAAATTATCTTGGTCGTTTACTTGGTGCATCTGCAAAAACAGAGGAACTATCAGAACTGATTACTTCTAATGAGGTTGCCCATTTTTGTGCAGAGCAGAGTTATCCTGTGCGTTTGCATGGCAGGTGATGTGGAAACCTGCCCATTTCACTACATACTTCTTAACTACCTACTACACATAATTCACGATGCAATAAATAATAATGCCAAAAATTATCTTTGTTCATGGAATTACTTCATGGTGACAAGAAAGTAAGAGAACATGTCTCTTTGGTTTCCATATCTCACAGGACATAACTCCCAACACTGACCAAGTGTCCTGTTCTTTTGGAAACAGCTGAAAATCTTTCCATAAGAGTGCAGCACATGTGCAATTAGGGTCAAGATGAGGACAGAGGAATTTAAGTTTTGCAGTGAAAAGGTACAACCTTTTGGGAACTAATGCCCTTTAGTTTATCGACGATTCTTTCTGAAATGCTGCTTATCCTGACTTCAGCAAATTTTATCTTATGAGGAGAATTGAATGCAATAATTCACATGTACAAGCCTCAGCGAGTTGGATACTTGCAATGAATTTATAACTTTCCTGTTTCAGGAGCATGCTGCAAAAAGGTGATGAATCAATCGAGCTGGAAGTTCACAATTACTTCCCATGTAAGGCAGTTCGTGTGTTTGAAATCATGTGATCCGCAACTCATGATGGAGCACGTTTGAGGTCAACGTGAAAGTCCTTGACACAAAGAGGTGGAGTTTTTAAATCATACCGAATTCTTAATCCACATTTTTCCAAGCATGGATAGACATTGTAGTACTCAGCATATGGAGTGCTTTAAGCCCTTGCCAGATCTTAATGAAATGCTCAAGATCCAAGAATGTATGACTCCCACCAACACAAAGGTGGAGACGTTGACACAATGCGTGAGCAAACTAAAAAAGCAGTTAGAGGCTCAAACAAAGATGCTCAACCTGACGATCAACGTCTATTTGAAAGAGAAGATTCATTGCACGGATGTACTCACGAGAGACGAAGTGAAAGTCCAACGAAGGTTGCAACGGGTTCTTCGAGAAAGATCGAAAGAAATAATGTAAGTGGTTGATCGTGTTTGTCATTCTTAACAAGGACAATGTTGGTTCATTTCCTTTTGTAAATATAGCGTCGACATCTTCCGGCAGGTATTGTGAGTGTGCGGATTTAAGAAATTCCTTGCGGAATGTAAGAATGTAAGTACGAATGGTCCTGCAATTCCAATCTGATGCAGATTGTGTCTACTTTATTGGCGTTGCAGGAACATGAGCAAAAACATGAACAATGGTGGAAAGGATGCAGACGATTGCTCGGTAACACCACTCCAAGTATGCGATGCATGCGATATATGCAGTTTATGCAACATGCAATTTGAAGCAGATAACTTAATATGCTTAGACCCACCATCGAGCTCACCATGCTCGTCGCCGCCTCCTCCGCCTTGCCGGAAGGAGAGATCGAGACGAGGCTCGAGATCGAGAGGGTGCACACCCCGATCGAAGTCACCAATCAAGATGCGGCCACCGTGGGTGGGTGTCGTGGAGCTTCCGCAAATGGAATTGGATCCTGCGTGTTTGCCACCCGAAACACCTCGGAGCCAACTCGAACCCCCCCACTCGGAATTCTCGTGCTTGAAAATGGGCCGTAGTTCGCGGCAGCCCTCTCCCGTGTCATCACAGAGGAATTCGTCCGGGCGCGGGAATTCACGGTGCTCAAGACCCCAATCGTCTCCTCCTCGTACCCCTCGTACCCCACCTTGCAAGGATAGGCGATCCCCGCCCCCAACACCTTGCCGAGCATGCACACCCACCCACGATAGGTCCATACCGCCGCCTCAATTCGCCCGGCCCGAGAAGTTGGATTGTTGTTGCGAGCCTCCTCCGCCATCCGTATGTTCTTTCAGAAACCCAAGACCCACAAAGAATCGTAGTTGCCAAAAACCTTCGGTGCCTCCATCACCAATGTGCTCTCCTCCACCTTCTCCCAGATGTCAACAAAAGGCGGCGCCACCCTCGTCTCCAAACACAACTAACTTAGCCCCGCCTTCTACTTGTTGTCGTCGCATGGAAACTTAAAAGTGCCAGAATCGCTTTCAATGCCTTGAAAACCATAATCCTCGTCATCTAAAGTCTCTCCTCCCAAGTGTCCGAGAAAATGTCCGGAATGTATCTGTTGATTAGCTTTCACATGTTTTGAGCCTAGGGTTTGACGATAGGTAGCTGCCTTAGTTTGTAACAATGAGTCAACTTGCCTCCAACCTTGGGTTCAAGTTGACAAGATTTAACCTTGTTCAACACAAGTTGAACTTTGATTGGGTGGTTCATGTTAGATCGAATAAGTTTGACTAAAGTTTTGAAGTATACACAAAAATCTATAATCGGTTTCTTGGTGTAACTTTTTTGATTATAGATTCAAGAAACTCATGACCTTTTCCATTGCACAAATTACCACGTGCCTTGGTAAGTTGTAGTTATGAAGTTATTTTGCTACTAATTAAAGAAAGGCATTTATGTGGTTCACTCTATGTATCTACATATATAGAAACTCAATTTGAATGTCATTGGAAAGGTTAACATTTATGAATATATATATTATCTGAACTACTCTAGAGAGTCTCTTATTTGGTAAAAGGCAAATAATGAACTTCAAATGTGGCACCTTCTTGTTGTTTGAAATTCATTTACATTTACATTTACATCAATTCCTCTACTTGTCTTTTTGGCTGATACCTACTTCTAAAATAAATTTAAAATGTGTCTAAATAAATATAGGGTGTTTCCCCAAGTCATGGGGTTCTCATGTTGTAGAGTATTTTGGCAACATATTTAAGATTCTATCCATGCATGTAGATTATTGTACAACTTCACAATGTGCAATCACATCAACAAATTTGTGGATTTGCAAAGAGAACCAACTTCAAGTCAATTATGCATTTTATTTTTTTGGAACTCTACATTGTTTCTGGTATTTAGTGTCGCTTGCTATTCAGAATCCTATTGTGCTATAAGTTATAGACTTCAAATTCTTGAGCAATAAAGTCTTCTATATCCTCAGTGTTCAAAACAGCTTGTTTGTAATTTGTTCTTAAAAGTAGATGCATAATGATTTAAGGCATATTCCATTCCATTGGAATGTCATTTCAGTCGAACAATTAGGAGTTCAAAATAGAAATGGAAATTAAATGCTTGCATTCATCATCATAAATTGGGGATAATGCTAACTCGGCCATCAAATGAAGTGCGCACCACAATCAATCACATGTCAAAATATTCTCATCACAAACCTCACAAACCTACAAATTCATATCACAAGCATCCATCACAGTCCTCTATATTCACATTGATTCAACCACATCAACATACAACGTAAGCTTATGACTCTAATATGTGGTTTCTACATTCTATGCTTGCAAGACCTATAAGGTTGAATTATGAATTGAATCAAGTTGGATGAAACATGAGCTAAATATTAAATTAGCGCTGAAAAGATAATCAACACTGACGACTCAACTTTAGATGTTGGTCTCTTGCATTTTGAGATGTAGAATATTTTCAGCAACAAAGAGACAAATCTCAAATTTGTCCCATTGAAGTTCCATCATGAAATCAATGTTGAATCATTGTAGTTGTAATCGATTGACCTTAATTTAATCTTCTTTTCAAAACAAATCATAAGATAGATGTTGAATTGTAAACTCTTGGACACAACATAAACCCAAAGGGATCGCGAAGCAGAAAAATTTCGGATAATCTGGGATCACTTCAAATATAAGGCTACAAACTTCAATGTTGGTTGTTTGGTACTCAACTAAAGCCACATTAAAATTGTGCGAATGCCTGTCCCCAAAGGCCACATGCACCAATTAGTGCCTTCAAAATCAGGATCACCATGTACCAGCCGCCAGAGCTGCAGGATTGTTGAAAGCTGAATAGTTCCATTTTGTTTTCAACGCATAAGGCTTCGAGATATTCACCCTGTTCTCTGTTATATTTGCAATCTACAACCATCAAACCATGCAGTCAGTGCAAGGAGAGGAAAGCTAACCACAAATTTTGTGATAAACCAAAACAGATGTGATTCAGTTACTCAAGTTAACCAAACACCTCAATTCGAGTGGTATGTGGTTAGGTGTGGCTTTAAGAATGGAAACCAAAAGGCATGTGTTTGAAAAGAATTTTAGTACGTGCTGCAAAATTTATTGATTAATCCAGGTTCATTGGGTTAAGATAAGTGGAGGAGTCTTTATAATTATATTAAAAGAAAATAAATCTTCACTTTGGTAATAAATAAGATATTCATATGCACTGCAAAAATTATGAGGAAATAGACTCCGGCCATGATTTGGGTTTGTTAATTATCTCATACTAACAACAAGTTTAATGTCATAGGAGGAGTGGGTATAGAGTTAAAATTGTGCAATTTGCCTCACTTACTATCACTGTATATTGTTGTCCATTGTTGCACAGGAACACACATATTTGTCCAAGCAGAAAGTTTTAAAAAAGAAAAGAAAAATCAACAGTTGTGTTATCACCAACGTGAATTTGAGCCCGTTGACCCTTGTACACTGCCCACTTTGCGGTAGGTGGTTTTTGTCCAAGTAACTTGTGAGTTAGAATGCAATACCTGGATCTTGTTGATGGCCGAACGGTCACGGTAATATAAGACCAACATTGCCTTCTCCAGCAATTTAATGCCTTCTTGCAAAGTCATGTTTTCTTTCCACTCGTCTCTGAAGATGGGTTGCGCCAAATGGATTCCAAAACCGGTCGCAACATGGGCATCCACATAGTTCACCCCAATCATGCTTACCTGATGGAAACCCAACAATTTTATCCATCACGAGACCTCATGAGAAATTGAATTTTAAAATTTTTGGAGGGAGGCCATAATCTGCGTAGATGAAGACACGAGCATTGTAACTGAACACCCCATAAAATCACTTTTGTAAATAAAAAGAATCTCTTCAATTATATTCATGACGGCCATAACTTGACATGTTTGTTTCTATTGCGAGCAGTCATGTCGCAGGATAGTGACCAAGGTGGGTCACTGGATTGGTTTAAAATGGGTGGCTGAAGGACATAAAGTTCTATTGTAAAATCCTAATCTCTTAAATTCCAAACATATTGGAAATTGTTCAGTTCACAATGAAGGAATCTACGTCCACACCGAGGCTTGTCCATGAATACACTACCAGCATATGAGTCCTTGGTAATCCTCTTGCATTAGTGAAAGAAGCATACAAACCTTCACTATAATAGGTTTGCAGATTTTTCAGTGACGGAGGACAGGTTTTTAGTGACGCTAGACAGTTGCCCAAGGCTCATATATTTGTAGTGATAGGTAGAGGATGAGGAAAGAGGCCAATAAAAATCCCTTATGTCTACAAGGAAAATAATTCAGAGTGACTAAGCACCAGAATTGCACTACTGAAAACAAAACTCGACAGTGACCAATTTTGGAAGTGAAGTCAAAGAGAGAAACTACACTGACATGTGCAGTGAGGTTCATTCCACACGATTTTGAAGATTTATTACCACAGTGCCAAAAAACAGGAAAAAAATTATATCATGGTTGTTATACGGATGAATAAACAATGTTATAAATTTTGGTGAGTTGAGTTGGACACAAGGTCATCTGCATGGGTAAAGAGTCAACCTATTAGTGAGGTCAACCTAATTGCACATATCCTGTAGAGAGCTCACAGATAAAGACACATCAATGATTGTTGTGTAAAGAAGAGCTCATCTTACATCACATTGCTAAGTTGGATCTACCACTTACGCTCCACAAGGGAGTAATTGACAAGGGCGCCAGAATATTTTGGCAAGGTGCCCCAGGCTGTCGGTCTTAACCTTAAGTGGGAACAGCTCGGTAACCATCCCGGATTTAAAGGGCTGGCCAGGCTCAGACTTAGCAATGTTATGTATGCTAAAAAAATATCGCAACACGTTCTATGCAATAAGAGAGGTCGATGACAAGTTCAACCTGCCAGACTATTATTGTCTTCAATTGTAAAGCAAACAAACATTGTACAAAGTTCTGTGCAACAGAAATAAGGGCTCTTACAGTTCCCAGATAGGCTCTGCCATTCTTGCAGCCGCCGAGAATAAGGCTGTTCCATAAAGGATCAAACTTGTTGCGACGATTGTACATGACCCTTGTTAGAAAGTTATGTATGTCCACTGGGCCCACATTGTTGCCATCGTCCCACATTGCATCTGTTACTCTGCACAATCCCAAATGTAAATACGGATTTTACTGACCTCATAATTTGTACATTGAATTTAACCACCCGACATACTCTGATTCTATCATTATTATTAATAAGATACCCATGCATGTGTATCAATAGTTTATGATGTACATATGTCCTCATTTCCACTAAAGTGTTTATTGCCCTGTTAAGCTTCCTGTTCTCAAACAATGCAGAGCACCTGCAGAGCACCTGCAGAGCTAAACCTTCACAAGATTTATATATGTCCGCTTGTTTGAAACTTCGGCAACTTCAAGATGTAAAAAGAGAAAGGACTTCAATGAGATCATGTTATTAATATGAGAGTAAGGCATGTGGACCTATTGTGCACACTTCCAACTCCATTGACAATTTTGGCTGTTGGATCGGGTCGGATACTGTCCCGGCCCATTAGCAATTGCAAATTTACAATGATTTTTATTTCAAGATTCAGCATCTTAATTGGAGTTCAGATGCAAAGTCAAAAGAGGTCCAAGTGAAGATTCTCTTTCTCTAAAAGAAATCAGATAGGCTCTCCCAACTGTGTTGACAATTGAACCTAAAACGGTGTCTCTATTTTGAGCACAGTCCAATCTCATTATACCATGCTGTGGACTCTGCTCTTTACTCTAGGCCTTGCCATATACGACTCAAATATAAGTATCCAATTACAGCGAATTACCACATAATTAGGCCCACATACCCTACGGTTAATGCAGTCCACAGTAATGCTTGTTCAATTGTTGAGAACAAACACAAAAAAATACTGAACACCAAAATAAAAAAAATAAGAGCGCATACATTAGCCTGTCAAGAAGCTGGAGAATGGCCTGGAAGTCACTGATTTCTCCAGTGGCCCCGAGTAACGTGTTATTGCTCACTGCCTTCAAACGCTCCACACTCTTATAACGGGTCGTTGACCCATATGACCCTGCCACCCACAACCATCAATGCATTCAGAAATTAACCCCTAAGCGTCTGAGAACGCACTAAAACTTGCTACATACCTCCATTTTTGCTAATTGTGTCAAAAGTGACCCCCTAGATAGTAGAAATATGATTTTATGACTTGGTGATGCTTGTGTAAATGGTGCAAAAGTAAGGGTGATGTGTTTTGGAAATTACCAGCTGTATCTGCAGCAATGAGTACTCCATCTTTGTATTTTATGCCCAACACTGACGTCCCCGTCACGTAAGGTTGCCTGTTGATGTGAATCGATAGAATCAATGTCTTGATGGCAACATAGGAGATTGAAACAAATGAATACACAAAGACAACAAAGAGTGGCCGGAATCAGAGTTTCTGAAGTTTAATTTTGTTCTGCCATGTCCTAGCTGCACATTTTCACTCAGGACATTTTAAACATTGATAGCCAGGGAACTGTACCTTCAATTCCATTAAGGCCAAGGTCAATCCACTTCCATGGCATCACCAATTACAATCGCCACTACTATGTTGAAGTTAACTACTATACGACCCTTGACCTCTAAGTAACTTTCCTCAGAAAAAGCATTCCACCCCACTCAGCCTATGTATTCAGGTATATATCAGGGTATGGTTTATTATGCTCCAGAAGGGTTTGGGAGTACTGCTGGAGGTGATCATATTCTATCTTTATGAGGTTCTTGATCATCTGAGGAATGCTTCCACATGCTTTATAATCCATGCTATAGTTTCATAATGGACTGTTCAGAATTTGTATGTCAGAATAATTGTTTT
Organism: Polytrichum commune; assembly: GCA_950295325.1. Classification (NCBI taxonomy): domain Eukaryota; kingdom Viridiplantae; phylum Streptophyta; class Polytrichopsida; order Polytrichales; family Polytrichaceae; genus Polytrichum; species Polytrichum commune. Next base: position 910,930 of record OX485809.1, read on the forward strand.
GGAACACCCTCTAAAATCCAATGATGAATGAAATGTGGCCCAGAAACAAATACCACAATTGTAACTATTTCATGACCTTAACCATTTCAGATAGCATTCGACCCCACTAAGCCTTTATATTAGGGCTCATGTTGTTATGCTCCAGGAGGTTTTGGAAGTAGCTCTTGAGGTGGTCATGTTTCTTTCTGAGATTCATGATCAACATCTACAGATACTCATGAATTACGAGGTAAATTTCCTAGGATCGCTAGAAGCAATCTTGTCCATTCAACCTTCCATTGCAACTCCCAGGTAAGTATATATGTAAATCGATCGATTTGGCTCCCAAATGTCCCAAACCTCCAACTAAAAACCTCCAGTTGACAGCCAACTTGATTTGTTGACTAAGCCTATACATTAAGGTTTGCGTTGTTATGCTCCAGGAGAGTTTGGGAGTAGCTGATCTCGAGATAGTCATATTTCTTCTGACATTCTTGATCATCATCTACACATACTCATGAACTACAACGTAAGGTGCCAAAAGCTCACTAAATGAAATTTTGTCCAATTTAACCGTCCATTGCAACTCCCAGCTTTTTTAATGTATAAAATAGAACAATTTAGTTGCCAACTGCCCCGAAACCGCAATCAGAACCCATAACATTACCCCGCCCCATGCTCACTCACTCATTTTAAATAAAAGAGATGCCAAGTTCCATTGGGTCCTTGCCGTGGCACTAGGACTGAAGCCATTATTTGATTGCGAATCAAAACATGTTTATTCCTGGACCTTGGCTGATTTATTCTCGTGTCTAGAGTAAGTGGCAGGTGAAGTTTAACAATGTTATGTCCGGTTGACAACCAAATAGACTGATATAAACTCTCTTTTCCGAGGAGTGACAATGCAAGTTTTCTTTTTAGTGGATGCTGCCAGTCTAAGAATTAGATGCATCCAAGACTGGCACGATAATTTGCATACTGGGTGTGGGTGATGGGGCCGCTGCGCTGACTGGGCAGGAGAGTGAAAGGTTGTTGAGTCCCCATGAGAGACCTCCCAACATATAAATACTCCTTTCCCTCCTCTTTCTCATGGGGAAACTCCATGATCATTGCTCCGCTTCAAAATCTCCTGGATCCAACCACATCCATGTGTCACTCAAATGTGAGGTCACTTGCAAACCAGCACACACAAAGACAGTCTTGCAAAGGAAACAGCGGAAACAGGAAATAGGTCAAGAACACTAAACTGAACCCAAGAATCTTGATCAAGATGTAATGTGTAGAAACTTCAGGAAGGTTCAGTGTTGGTAAGCAAAATGACATTGCCATACATGCAATTCAAATGATCAAGATCAACCCACACCAAGAAACCTCTGGTCAACCTGAAACTTATGCCATCAAATGCATCACGGATTAACACATGGCAAAATCAGCTTTAGCCCAAAGAGAACTCATGAGCCCCTGAGCTTATGATACAAACAACGAAGGCAATTAATCCTGTGTCCAAGAATGCAACCCAAGATTTAGCGCTCAGAAGGTGATTAAATCTACTCACCGGCCAGCTGATCCAGGAAGCTGTGAGACACTGCTACACTATTGCAAACCCACTCACAAAAGGTTAGGTCAAGAACTCAGTGAACCCAAGGGCACTTATGAAGATGCACACCTAACCCCTGACCATAGCTCCAACATTTGAGAAACGTCAGGAAGATTCAATGTTGGCTATTCGACATTGCCATAGGTTTGCAATCAATCAAGGATTAACCAACACCAAGAAATCTGGTCAACCCATGCTGAACCCAAGAACACTGATCAAGCTGCAAGGGAATGCAGACCTAACCCCTGAATTTCACAACTCCAACATGTAAAAAAATTCAGGAAGATTCAGCATTCGGAGGCGAATGACATTGCCATACATGCAATGCAATGCAAGTAATCAAGGAGTAATCCACACCGAGAAACCTGGTCAAACTGAGAGTTATACCACTTATAGGTTAACAGATAGCAACAAACAGTTTAGCCCCAGGAAACACATGGTACACCAAAATGCAAGAACTCGGAAGGTGATGAATTCCACTCACCAGCCAGATCCAGGAAGCTGTGACACAAGTCCACAATGTAATTCGCTAACGAAAACCACAGCAGGTTCTGATTTTCAATCAATATTGAGGGTCCAGAGAAGATCAAACGGTTTCAGATTGAGCAAATGCACTTGAGCGGCGGCCATGCAGTGTATTGCAATTGTATGGACACAGATTGCCTTAACCCATGTCTCATTCATCCAAATCAATGATAGCTATTCATCCATTCCTCTCTATCCATGTTGAGAGTATTTCATCCATAACCTCCGGATTCTGTCCATGAGCATTTCAACCAGCTACTCCAGATTTTAGCCCATGAGTTTGCCATGTATAGCCCATAAGTGGCTTCAGTTGGTGGTTGAGTAGGTGGATGTCTTGTTGCTAAAATAGCTCGTCCTCATTCTAGATTGTAAGGTAAAAGGGATGCAAAGTCGATGCATGCAATGTATTGCACTCCGTGGATGGACACACATTGCCATAATCAATCCCTCATTCATCCAAGTGAGGAGGCCATTTCATCTATGTTTTTCGATCCATATCAAGAGCATTTCATCCATGATCTCCAGATCATGTCCGCAGGCATTTCATGCATGACCTCCGGATTTTGTAAATGAGTCAATTGCATATATCCCATAAATAATGACTTGAGTAGGCAAGTGAGAAGTTGGGTGACTTGGTACTAGAACAAATTGTCATCCACTCTCCTCCCTCCAATTATGTGGTCCTCAACCGGTTGCTCATCCAGGTGTATCATGAAACATTTCATCCATAACCTCCAATTTCTGGTCATGAATAGAACCACTATGAGCAGGTGCAACAATTTGTCACCCATCATCCTCTTGGCACAAACTGTATTGCTACAAGGTTTAAAGCTGAGCATTCAGTTTCACACTTCATGCAACTTGGATTGCAAGGTCGATGGGTATGCAATGTCTAGTTGTAACCGGTTATTTATCCAAGTGTAGCATGTTCTTCTATCCATAGTAAGAGCACTTCAACTATAACCTTCAGTTCTTGTCAACAAGCAGAACAGTTATGCAACTTATGCCCAATAAGGGCTGAGTAAATGGATGTCTTGCAACAACTCGTCAACAAGGAGTGGGCTTTAGGGTTCAGAGTAAATGAAAGTCTTGCGTATCCTAGGAGGTTTTAATATGCAACTTTAGCATCTCGTTTCATAGAACTCGTATTTCAAGGTTGAAGGGATGCAGAGGCCAGTCCAAAATCAGACACTAGTGCAAGTGAAGCACAAATTCCCACGACTCCCATGTATTTTCCTATCCACACTGGTCGTGATATATCACAGGTTTTATGTCCAATAGCCCAATAGACAATTTAAGAGGTGGGTGTCTCACAGGAGTTATCATCAGCTCACCTCTCCCCAATTTTGCAACATATTCAAGTTATATTATGCTTTCTGTTATACTTTTTAGATTCCTGCATTCATGCTTCTACAAAGCCCAACCACAATCATGCTTTGACTGTACCAGTAAGAAATTTATTTTCAGGTGAGATCCTACTCTATTATGTACACAATGCAATCCACCGCCCTCTTGAACACAAACTTCAAGTCTGAACCGGACCCCATGACAGAATCCGACTGGTGGGATCATGGTGTCTCTCATAACTTGCTATTTGACTGTCAAGTGGTAGATGGCCGGAGCATGTCTCCATAGATGCACTCAATTCAGAAAGTTTTGAATGCGCACATTTGGTAGGTTGCAGAATTTGCTTGGCTGGTTGAAGTATTTAACACAAAACAAACCTTACCTGGAAACAAACCATGGAAAGTGCACTGCAAACATTATGAGTATCCTCTCATCCTTGATGCTAATATTGTCAAAACTCGCTTGTAGACTCTATGCCATTGCAAGCATGACCTGTCGCCCAACCACCAACAGGGAAGGGGAGAAAGGAATGGAACAAATAAGGGTCTGGATGTAAAATCAGATAGGAGAACTTGTACAGATAAATATATATAACAATGATACTTCAGAACCACAAGCTGTAAAGCTCACCATCAAATCCAAACCATTTTGGAGCAGCTTGTGGGCAACCTTCACAACTTGGGACATGCACTCATTCCCCACAAACTACAGGAAGTCAAAAGTGACTTGCAGTTGTCTCTCAGACATATCTTTATAGTGAGCACAAGCTTGAAATGAACATGGGTGTTGCAAATTGAAGACAGGTCAATAGTTTGAGAGCTGTTCTTGACAGAAACCACAAACAGGAGTCCAACTCTCCCTGCTATGAGCTGTCTTTGAGAAAGGGACACACCATGCATTCCTTAATATGATCCTGCGGAGAAATGCAACAAAGGGTGTGTTCAGGGTAGAAAGGTAACTGCAACAAAAGGATGTAATCTATCTTCATGCTTAGGTTAGGTTTATATAAAAAGGAATAATTCAAGTGAAATCCACTCCTCTGCAAACAATAGAACATTGAACATCTGCTCATTTGCAGGAAATCGCCTAAAATTCCAAGTACAGTTGAAAAAAAAAAATCTCTGAAACTCTAAATGCCATGACAAGAATAAGTCTGCTGAGGCTGAGTAACTACATCAATCAAAACTCGTCAATGACATCTATCTTGTCCAGACGACAACTGAAGTTTAAGGGAGTGTAGTCATGACCATACATCCCTCATTCATTTCTTATTGCCACAAGTCCTTGAAGATGTGAAGGTTTACCTGTTACAGGATATGATAAGATTCATCCAAAATACAGGCTCATTGCAAATCTAGTGGGGTTGAATCCTGCCAGCACAGCTGCAATTTTGACACAACAACATTGTGAATCAGTTGGATATGGTATGAATATGGTGCTAACAAATAGCAAAATAATACTGATGCACAACAGGAAACCCAAAGGTGGGAAAAATATTGTCATCGGAGAACTTACAAAACGGAAAGAGGATCACCACTAGTCCGATAGGGTACAAGAAGAATGTTGTCCTCTCCAGGAATGGGAGCACTGCAACCCACAAGGACACGCTTAAAGACAATAAATTAGACTTTCCACTGAGATCACCAAAATCCTCAATGAAGTGCAAGGACCATGACAAACTAGAAAGAAGTCAAAAGAAATCAGCTGCTCAAAATGGAAGACAAAAATTACCGTCATATCCCAGAAAATTCAGATAATGGTAGTAGGACAACGCCACAGCATAAAGTATATTTGACAATAATGTTGATAGAAACCCATGTGCGATTAGCAGTGGTGATAGGAAGTACTGGATTACTGCATCATAGACAAAACAGGGTAAAATTACTAATAGAATGCTTAAGCATACCAAATGGGAAGTACCAAGAGATGCAGACACAATATATTGCTCATTGTTCTTGGAAGTTGCTACATAAATACAATACTGAGGACAGATTATGGCACACCAGATTGATATAATAGCATAATATACATCCGTATCCTGGTTCACTGAAACCATCAATATTGCAAAGGCCAGCACAACATTGAGCAGAATAATTATCCTACAAATTGACAGAATTCTCCACTGATGTGCATCCTTGCAAAGCATGTACTAGTAACTGCAAGTCAGAGATCTCAGGGCTGATTCACAAGGAAGCTTAAGTTAGAGTAGAAAACTTTGGTACCATAGAGCACTACAAAGAGTGGAAAGTAAGAATTGCAATGTATGTCAAATGCATATAACCTGTTCAAATACAAAACAGAAGAATATTCAAGTGTCAGTTGGAAAGTCTGTTGTGGACTGGGCACATCTCATACAAGTCAGATTTTTAAAGCATGACTACCAACCCTTTTATGATGTCTACGTCTACTAAATTACCAGCCATAAGAAATGTTTGGAGCTCATTGTTACAATAGAGCCAACTGTATGAGAAATTAGTGACATGAATTCAATTTTGTGCCATACCATTCAACCCGTTGTTCTACAACATGTGTATGTACTGCAACCTCTTCCCGAAGATAGTGATTGGACAAAAACCTGCCAGCACCATTCATGATAAACTTCACATCAGGTCTTTATTCTTCAAGACATTTCCCTATTTCCAGAATGGCAGAGCTTTGATAACAAACAAGTCAATGCAATTTGTCAAACGTAATCCATCCTAGATTTTTGATTCCAAAGACCACATCCAAATAGAATCTGAAGTAGGCACTCTTAAGAATAGAGGTGAGTAGGTAAGAGGGCTCACCAGCAGATAGTTGCCAAGGACATGCCAGCCAGTAGAAAGTGCATGAAGACCACAGATGCCACAGTAAAAGCTGCCTGAGCCACACTACGCCCATACCTGCATGTAGCATCTCCTGGATGTCAGAATCGTATGCAGGAGTAATACCCCAACAGTTTCAAGACTACCAATAAACCTGCCTGTAGATCACAAATCAGCAACGACATGCACAACTGTCTTACCAGCTGTAACTACAGATGGCATTGGACCTATCACCAAACATATTGTCAGGTATGTTGTTGAGTTATGATAGTTGTGCATACTTACGTTTACATTTACAATGGCTAACCAAACCTCTGCTTGCACACAAGATGCAACCAATGGCACTCTACTTGGGGAAGGACCAATGTCAGAAAAGATAGACACATGACTGAACTTCACTATGATACCTCTAATATTTGCAATCACCCAGAGGCTATAGCACTGTGGCACACAACTCATGTTTTGCACACCTTCAAGATGAACATTCTCCCATGATAGAAACAACGGTAGTAAGTTACAACATAAATCTCATTTAAAAGGGCAAAGAGCACAGTACAACTGGCAAGGGAGCAAGGGAATGAAACTCACGCAGCACAAAAAGCAGATGCTGCCACTGCCAATAGAAAACTGCAGATGACCACAAATGCTGGATCATCCCTTGCCCACTGGTTTTTGGTCTCTGCTCCCCACAAAGAAACCAAAATAAAATTCATTCTATTGTGAGGCAGGACATAATTTTCTCCTTGACAGCAAGAAAGCATTCAGAACCCGACTCACTATGCATTGTTGCACCTATGGTTGTGCTGATCATTGGACGTAGGTATGCCCTGCTATTGGTACTCTACTTACTTCCATGATCAGCACGGCCTATGTTTGATACAGAATGCCAACTACTTGAGAGCAGTGTCTGATTCAACCCCTGAATCAGCAGTGCGTTTGGCTGATTGAATCAAGCTGGACACAAATCGTACACAAACGATCTAATACATCATCAACAAGTGAGAGCTGACAACTTGTAACTTACGTTTATGGTACTTTGTATGTTGGTATCTGCACATGAAAGAAAGAGGATTTTTAGTTTGATACATCAATAAGAATCATTCATCATGAAAATAAACTCAATCTTCACAGCTGGAGAAAGAATGGAATGATTAGATGCTCTGGAATCCCTGACGAATCTTAGTAAAAGATATACACAAAAGTGGTGCGCAGAACTTACACCACTTTAGGTGAGGTACACAGATGAAACATCTGCCAGAATGTGTATTCCAGGTCCATTTGTTGGTACTGAACACCACAAACAACAATCCTCATCAGGTGCCACATTGCACACAACAGATCATATGCTTCCAACACCCATACAGCCTGAAAACCATTGCATTTCATGAAATATTCAAATCTCTCCTACATTGCCATGGATTCATTGAGGAAAGTGAGAATCCTTGATTAATTGGCTGAATGAAACATATTCTTCAAATCATTGTTTGTCACAAACGCCTCTTTCACAGGAGGCACCTCTTTTTCACAAAATTAAAGTTAGTGGAGAAAAAAACACTTGTTCCTTTCATGCTAATCAAGGACTTCAGCTTGAAACTTACGGCATACATTAACCTGATTGTTGTGGGGGAAGCTATCCTTCTGAATCATCAACATTGCTTATCAATTTAAGAATTATACAGCTCAAAAACAATGTACGATGGACAACGTGGGTAGATGTAGATGTGGTGGTGAGGCCGTCGCCCCAACATTCCCAACCGTTCCAAGAATGTTGCTCTGAAAGCGGCGAGGTGGCAGGCATGGTTTTGGACTACTGAGGGGAACTAGCTGCATTAGAGTGATTCATATGCACAGGTGCAACGCCCAGGACAGCACAGCATGGGTCCAAGCTAGTGTAGATGCAATTAGAGCATTCACGAGGTCAAGATACATCACCACCGCCTACGCTCCAGGAGCTGAATTTAACTCAAATCTTCCATTCATTTCATTCAGTGCCAAGAAAGTGACCAAGAAGACTCTGAGTACATACATATGTATACCTTGGCCATTCCATTGGGAGCAATTGTGATATATTTCATTACAAAGAACACTATATCTTTAATACATATGGACAAGCAACCCCACCCCCAGCCCCGTTTACAATTAACAACATAAAAACCATTAAAACAATGAGAGGTAATCTTAAAGCCTATATCAAATAGCCTACAGGTGTCTACATTAGCTTTGATCTATAATGCCATGCAAATTCTCTTTGAAGCAAATTCATTGGCCATCGTACTTTCTTTTAACTTCCCCCAGACATACATTTCTCTACATGTCATTGCCCGTTGTTTTCTTTTACCTTAACAATGCGTCGTAGGTACTGAGGAAGAACCGAGTTGTTGCGGTAGCTGGCCGACCCGCGGCCACGATTCACCGTGGGCAACATTGTGAAGAACCTCCTCTCCCTTCCAAACTCCTAACAAAATGGCAATCCTCCTCTGCCCTCTCACAAACCAAGATTCAACAAAAACCCTAATGAACTGATCTCTTCCTCCTCCTTCATACCCCCATGCTCACCAAACCCTAACTCTCCAAACTCTCAAAACTCTCGCAGCAAGCGATCCTTGTTCTGCGGCAGCCAAATTCAGCTCACCACCCTCTCCCCTCGAAGCTCCATACACCATCGCCTCCGCGGTTACTAACCTCCCGCGTCATCAATCTGGCGATCATCAAGCTATTCTTCTTCTTCTTGTTTCTACTCTTAATCCTTCCGTTCCTACGACTGCAGTTTGTAACATCATCGGTCCGAGAAGGAAATCAAAATTTGCGAAGAATAAGCTTAAGCTAGCGGGCGGGAATGGATGGTGGAGTGAGAATATCTGTCTAAGTTGCAATCGGAGTGGCAGCAAGCAGGAAATGGGAGGCCTCGGAGGAAGTGTCTTGGGTCCAAGTTTCGACGTTCAAGCCTTAGGGCAAGTTTTGCGGGTACCCGCCGGGTATTAACCCCGGGCATTCCAAGAGCGGATATCACTGGTTATGGTTAATAGGTAAGGTAGCGCGCTTAATTTGGTTTACGAACACCTAAGATAGATGGTTCTACAATGGTTACTATTTCCTAGGATATGAAACATGTGATTAGTGCAAAATGGTTAGCAAATCCAAATCAAGGACATAGCCATTTTCCTTGACATTGTTGGAGCTCATATGAAATTTTTATTCATTTATCAATGTGAAGATTTTCATGCTCATAAAAAGGTATATAGGCCTCACCAGTTGTGTTGAATATTGAATTTCAAATGGTTGACATGTTTTGAGCATGTAGTCCAATTCCATTCAAAACACGTGTCTTTTTGGTGTTTGTTTTTGGAGTCACACTTAACCACATATCACTCAAATATAGGTGTATGATGAAGATAAGTAACCAAATTAAGCACATTCACCTTATATTGAGTAGTGTGTGGTTGGGGGCAGATTAAGGGTAAGGGGGTCTTAGATGGACATTTTTTCTCTATGCATTCTTGTAGAATATAAAACACGCAATTAATGCGAGATGGTTAACAACTAATTGACATTCGAGTATATTTGGACAAACCACTTGTCTGAACTTAATAAGGGATGTGCACTTGTGGGGACAAAAACATCAAGCAATAATGTTTAGCAAAAGCAACAACACAATTATCACAACTTCAAATGTGTGTAGTACATGCTCACCAACCACCACATTTGTGTAGATTTACGATCTAGTGTTACGTCATATTGGTGGTTGGAATTGTCCAAAATTCACACATAAATCCAAATATACTCAAATCCAAGTTGAATCCAAGTCGTGTATGTAGCCACTTTCCTCATAATTTCTAGAGCTCATATGATAATCCTATTCATTGTCAAAGTGAAGACATCTTTGAATTATTAATAGATCACATAGGCCTCCCCTCCCCCCCCCCCCCATAATTATGTTGACAATTATGTCCATAATGGTTAATAATGTTGAGCATGTAGTCCAAATCTCTTTTCAACACATATCTTTTCGGGTGTCCATTTTTTGATTCACACCCAACTTTATTCCACTCAAATATAGGTGTCCATTTAAGATCAAATTATGCACATAAAAAAGCATGTGTTTTTAAGAGATTGGACTATACGCTCGAAATTTGTTAACCATTCTAGATTTAATACTCAACATCATAATTGGGGGGGGGTCTATATGATCATTAAGAAGAAAGAGAATCTTCACTTTGCTAATGAATAAGATTCATATGAGCTTAAAATTTTATGAGGAACATGCTTACGAGTGTGATTTGAATTTGCTACCCTCTTGTATGAATCTCGTGTTTCATATCCTAGGAAAGTGTGTGCCAAGCTAAAATCCTACTTTCTATGCCCACTTGCCTTATCGTGGGTCGCACATTGAGGGGAAGTTGAGCTTATTTTCACACTAAAAACGTTGAGATAATATATGTGGGTGCTTACAAGCCAATACTATTTAACATCAAAGGTCCATATTGTAGGTTATGTTATTTCTAAAAGATTGAGAGTATGGTGCAAATTTGAAAGACGGCCAAGCTAAAGCAAGGCGTGGGTCCAGTAAGCAGGCCTTAAATGGACACTTTCAGTCCCACACCCACTTCTCGTAGGGTATGAAACAAAAAAATTAATGCAAGATGATCACCAAATCCAAATTGTGCCCACTTCCACTTTCCTCATACTTTTTGGAGCTCATATGAAAATCTAATTCATTGTCAAAGCAAGCCAGATTCTCTGACTTAATTCACTATAATACATGTCTCCTCAATTATGTTCACTATTTGTGTTTAGAATGGTAAATAAAATATGAGCACATAGTCCAATCTCCTTTCAATTTATTTATTTATTTATGGGTGTTCATTCAGAGATCCACACCCAAACATTCACCACTCAAATATAAGTGTACCTTTAAGATGAGGCATTGAATAGGCACATCTACCTTATAGAGGATATCCAAGTTTCATAGGCATTTATATTATTGTACAACTTGCCTCTCACATGCTAAGACCTATAATAAACACATTATCAAAGACTTTTTCCTCATATTTTTGGCTTCATTCATAACATTATTAAGCAATATGCATTCGCTCATGTAGATCCTGAGAATATAACCATGGGATGCCGCAACCTAGTGCAGATTGAAACTTAAACATCGGTCTTTTTGCACTAGGTTGGGGCATTCCATGGTTATATTCAGGGCCCGCATGAACGTGTGCACACTACTTTAATAATGCTATGTTGGAGTTTAGTTTCAAGTTTGATCGTTTTTTGTTGGGAACATGTAAATTGACATAACACTATACAAATCTTGTCAACTGCTCCATTATGATAATATTCAGTGACAGTGCTCCACGTGAATCTCACTCGTTTTTCATGTTGAATCTACTTACAAACAAGCATTCTATAAGGTATGCTTCGAGCACCTTACATCACATATTCCTAGCTCCACCCAACCAGGTCACTCACATGAATAATGTTATGAACTTGGAAAACTAATGCTTTCTAAACTCCAATTTGTTGGATGGAAATGTTCATAAATGTTCCAAACTCCATTTGTTGGATGAACTCTCATTTATGAACATTGGATGGAAAATAGTGTGCATTTGAACCTAGGAGAAGGAGGTGGACATATCACAGTGGCATGACAAGTGTAAATGAAGTTGCACACTATTTTTGTGCGTGATGGTCTATATTGTGAGCCACACTATAGGGTTGCCAGCCGTGCCAAATGACAACATACATATGTCCAAATTATTTACCCATAACAATTGTACTTATTATAAGTAAGTATAAACTTTTGTTCACAACCTCTGGATTAATTTATTTACTTTAAGAAAAAACTCCATTTCATGATTTCAAATTTTTTGTTAGAAGAATGTTTGGTGAAATTGATTTCAAAATCTCACAAAAAGGCAATTTTCATGGTAGAATTGACAAGGCACAATCTATTATTATTATTATTATTATTATTTGGAATTGTATTGATGAATAAAATTGAATCCAATGACTTGTTTATATTTCAAAGAACCGCCTTAATAACAGGCAAAGGTTTGTTACTTGCTATTTCTAATACCCAAATGCACCACATGGATAAACTGGTGTTCTGCGGGTATTTGATTTTGCTATTAACCTCCAATAATGGTTCTTGAAAACATATAACCTCCGGTTATGGTTATTAACCCATTATGGTTTTTGACGGGCAGAAGCAAACAATTTTTGGTTTAGGTTCTTTGAGAGTTTCTACAATAAAAGAACCTCCAGTCCTAGTTTATTTTTATTTATTAAAAAAAATTCAAGATCCGATAGTTTCCATGAAAGAACCAATAGTTTTTTAGAAAAAGTTATTTGACTAGGTTTTAATTTTATGAGAAATACAATTACATATCTAGTCCTGTTATTCAAAAATTTGAGGACCATGGTTATAAATTTAAAGAATCACCATGTTAACCAGTGGGGTTTGGTACCAATTTTAATACCCATTGAACATTGGTATAGATGTCATTTAAGAGCATCCTCACCCACCAACTCTATAAAGATCCAAGCCACTTATAGACCCACCCCCCAAAAAAAAAAAAAAAAAAAAAAAAGTATAAGCTGCTAGAGAGCTACGCTAAATGGGAGCAAGCATGGTCAATTATATAGAAAAAATGTTATAGTATATTTAAAACTATAATTTTCTTGGTGAAACACCTAAAAGTAGTAGCAAAGTGTTGTTTAAATTGGAGTTTTTTTCATAAAACATCAAGTTGAAATCTTCAAAACTTATCATTCAAAGTATTGCTCAAAAGGTAATGTCTACATCTGGTTTTGGACATAGATTTCATGACCTTGAATATTTTGAAGTTGGATTTTTTTCTTCTCTTTTCATATTCCTTGAATTTATTATAAACTTGAGAACACCATTACACAAAATTATAGAAAAAAACATAAATTCAAAGTATTTTTTATCATGTTTTAAACAATTTTTAGACAATTACATGTTCAATATATCTATTTGCACACTACTTGCACCATCTTCTAAAATATATAAACCTTTCTTGCAAAAACATTTTTGTCAACATAAATTGCTTGGCTTTCTACATCAATGTGTTTCTCAATTGTTTATGATTTTTCCTTCACAAACTTCAAAGTCAGTATATAAAGGTTTGAATCACTTTCACTTTAAAACATATGCAAGGTAATGGAGTTGTGTACGTACTTGACCGTGCTTGCGCCCAAATCAAACAGAACAATAATTTGGACACATGTATTTGAGTAGTATGTGGATCTATGATTTGGCTACAAAAGGACATGTGCTTAAAAGAGATTGGTCTATGTGCTCAAAACATGCTAACCATTTTAGGTTCAATAATCAACATGATTTGGGGGATGGACTTATATGACCACTTAATGAGCATAAAAATCTTAACTTTAATAATGAACAAGTTATTCATATGACATCCAAAAAATATGAAACAAATGACTACATGCACAATTTAGATTTGTGATCATCTTGCACCGATTGGCATGTTTTAGATCCTACAAGAAGTGGGTGCATAGAGAAAAAAAATATCCATCTAAAGCACGTCTACCTCATGTGCCAAAACTTGAAGATATTTGAAACTTGGTTGGACCATGTTGTTTGTCAAAGAGTTGGAATCAAAAACATAGTTGATCCAATGTATACGTGAGAGTATGAGAATGAGAATGCCGGAACCCGTAGCGCGACCCATCACGGCAACATCAAGACAAGAGAGCAACATCGCAGGCTGATACCAACTCTACCGCCGAAGCAAAGTGACAAACAGAAGAAACAATTGGATACCGGCAAAATGGAGTGCACACATGACAAGCATACCTCAGAAAAAACCCAAGTGCCAGCAGAAAGTAATTGTGAGCCCAATATGGTGCCCACATGTGTTCTTAACTTCTTAATTCACTAAAAACTTGGACCTTGTGATTGCATTGAATTCCGGAAAATATAAAAAGAGTGATGTTCATTAGATTAGATTCGAGTTATGTTAAGCTCATTATTACGAGTCAATTAGATGTTAGGATTTTAGCTTGATTTTTTTAGGAATTAATTGAGAATGAGGTGGCAATTAGGCCAAGCTTTAAACTCAAGGTTTTAGAGTTCGAATTGGTTCCCTCGCTGTCCGTTTTAGGTGGGGGTTAGGGCTTGTGGATAATTCTGGAGTCTTTGGACGAGGAGGAGGGGAGCCTCGTTCCCGCTCTCTCTCTCTCAGGTGGCGGTTGGGGGTTGAAGGTACGGCGCGGCAATTAGAGGCCAGGGGAGAATGAGGAGAGGATGTGAGCAAAAACGTCTGGGAGATTGGTCATGTCTCCCCGCTGGAGAACACAACCTCGGAGGAAGACGCCAGCGTGGAAGTGTGGTTGATAGCAGCTACCGAGATCTGATGAAGGATTCAAGGGAGGGAGGAGGCATGAGGCAGCCATGTTACTACAAACAGAGGAATGTTGAGGCAGAAGGTGGGCGTCTGCAACCAAAGTCGCATGAGAAGGGTGGCTTTCCAACACACATTACGGGTAAGGCCAATGCCGCAAAGCTCTACCTGTACCCAAGGATACTGAATAAGATCTAACAAGTGGAAACAGAATATGACATTGTCGAAAATCTCTACACTGCCCCCTCCAGAATGCTGGACAGCAGCAAGGCTGCGAGACGAGTTGGGTGGGTTCTATACCAATGTGAAGGAATAGGGGAGGGTTGAATCTCTAAGATGAAACATACACAATTTGGCCCAGGGAAGAAAGTGCCATCCATGCAAATTCCAGGGTTGGGTAAGGATACAAATTGAGGAGTGGATGAAGGGAGGTCAGCAAGTGTTGTGAATGCCGCAACAGAGAGCAAGAGCGAACGGAGTCTGGATCTGAAAGGGCAGCCGAAAGACCGAGAGGAAGGAACATCCTCATTGCAGTTGCAGGCCGAGGGAGGAAGGTCAGGGGATGGACATTTCCAGCTTTCCAGCAAGTGACACCCACCATCTGCGGCGAGCTCAGAAGGGATGAGCCTTCGTCGAGGTAACGTGCCCACTGATAGACTGGCTGCGTGGTTCGGAGCTGGACTAGGCACTAACAGAGTGGGGAGGGACTGGGAGTTGGCAGGTAGTCATCAGGTTTTGGAGAAGGGCATGTACGGGACAACTGACAATCTAGCCTGTTGGAGTGAAGAAAAGGCCTAAAACGGCCAGAAGATGGTGAAATGTCGGACTGTGTGAAGGGAGGTGGGCACTGGCCGAAGGCAGTGGCTGGAATGGTTAAGTCAACTACAGATGGTTAGACGTGGAGTAATAAAGAATTATTCTACTGTAGTTATAGGTTAGGTTAATGATCACAATGACAAGTGTGATTTAGTGTTATTAAGAAATAATATAGGAGAGTTTCATGCTACATGTGTTGTTTAGGAGTTGGAGTGAGTGTGATGAGGATTCAATGATTGTGGGGGGCACCCATTGTAAGGGCACGGAGCATTCCTAAATGTTTGGAATTTATGCCAATTCAATGAAAGTGTGCACCAAATGCTCCTGTTGATTGGAGTTGGGATGGTTGAGCTCCAAGGCTGAGGGTATTAAGCTAGTACATGTGAGCCGTAGGCTCTCACCCGGACTACAACGCATAAGGGTGGGGGTTTATGGCTGACAGTAATCGCCAACCAAGACACAGCCGGGGCAACACCAATACACACTTCTTGCAAGAAACAACTTGAGAGAGGCCCTCAACCCCATCTCTCTAGAACTTTATTAGGGTTAGTGTTATATACACTTCTTAGTCCTATACTAAAACACCCGACATCAGGCAAAATCTACCCTAACTATGCCGCGAGTCACATCCCTTCACACCCATCGACAAATCCGTACTCGTCCACAAGCTCGCGAGCTGCCACTTCCCCGATCCGGAGCAACTGGAGCAGCTACAAATGGAGCCACCATGGAGAGAGCTACCACGGAGAGAGCCACCACGGGAGCCCCCTCAACGCACAACCGCCCTCGCAGACACCACACACAAGCACAAACACCGTCAACCACACACCCAAATATGCTCCGAACATCCTGAGGTACCCTACAACCCCGACTTCCAAAACCCTAATATCTTATGCCTGCTACCCAGCCACATAGAAGCCCTCATCGTCTCACAAACACGTAACTCTCATACAAGACAAAAGAGGACTGGGTCCCCCCAACACACATCAGGCCACTTTGCCTCGAAACTACGTACTTCTCACACACAAAGGTGCCACACCACATAAATCCACACAAACATCTCCACACAAAGCCACCAATCAAAGTAAACACCACAAAAACACACGTACCTTTCGTCATCGACAACAAGTCGGCCACACCTGCCTCCCGATCACACTCCAGCACCAGGCCGCCAACAACTACAACCACCAGCTCCAACCATCCATGCCACAACCACACAACACCCCTCCCGCCGAACGCCAAAAACACAGCAACACCCATACTCACACAATACCCACCAAGTCCAACCAAACAAGGAAAGCCAAACAGATGAAGAAACAAACACGCCTCCAAATACCATGAGTACCATAGACCAGCCTCACACTAAAAAAAAATGCTCCCAAAAGACCTCCATACAACAACACCTGCACACAACTCATACACAAAGAAACAACATCAAAAAAACCAACCTCACACAAAGAAAACTCAATAAGACACGTACCTTACTGCTGAGCACCCTCTGCGACCGCTCCATCTTGCACCTCCAACTGCAACGATTCACCGAATCGACCCAGGCTGCCTACCAACTACCACATCCACCACACCATATGGCCAAAGACGGGATGACCCTCACCACCCCCAATATATTACACCAGGAGACCAGACCCTCAAGCACACCCAGCAGGCGGAGCTCCGACCCTCAGCCCATACACAACACCAAAAATGGCCACTACCCTTAAAGAAAAACATACAAGACCCGTATCAAACCAACCCTAATCATTCACAAGGCAACAGACAAACAAAACCTCTTACAGGAGAACCGACACACTCAGCACACGCGCCAACTCCACTCGCAAACCGCCATTGCAAGAAATCCCCCCCCCAAAAAAAGCATGGACACTCGAGCAAACACCCACAATAGCACATTCAAACTACTACATAACACACCCACCCTCAAGATCAACACCACCCACCTCTCCTCCCTCACACACAATCTCACATACTCCACTCGTCTCGCTCTAACCCCTGCCATCTCCTCACTGCCTCTCTCACCCAGCCTACACACCACTATAAAAAAAACATGTTTTTTTTTAACGTTGGAGAAAACGGCTATCAGCGTTCACTTTAACATGGACTTTGTTTTTTTGGACGTCACCTAAAATCCGTTATAATTGACGAGCCAAAAACATGAGGAAAACGGATATAACATGTCCGATTTGAGCTCGTTTTTCATGTGACATCACATGAAACATGGTTTTCCATGGTCCCCATAGACAAACACATGAAGGACATGTCAGCTCCATGTAAGCAAATGATGTGTTCGCAGTGCCAGGAGGGCCACTTTCACGTGGAATTCGCCACTGACGTGGGTGACACTTGGACCCCATAAAGAAATGACGTGGACATTGCATTTTGTGTGTGATGACGCGTGGACCCCATAAATCCATAATTTCCGTAAAGGCGCTTTCCGGGGCATTGTCTCAGTTAGGGATTTTCCAGTGCGGCCAACTGCGCCGCCACTTCAGTTAGGGATAGGAGCCACTACTTAGGATGTTGTGAAGATGGAGAAGGGTCTTCTCCCTTGTTGTTGTTTTGTGTTTTCTACTCAATAAAACTCTGGTTCTCAATAGCCCTAGTGTGTTTGTGCATGAACAGTCCGGAGAGTGTCAAAATATCAGAGAGAATATAAGGGTTAGGAAGCCAGGACAGAACAAGAGGGAAAGGCCCGAATCGGTTCCAACTACTGGATTGGGTTGATCACTTCTGTGGTGTAGTGAGAGTAAAGCCTCGTTGTTCCGTTTGCTTGTATAACTTCTATGTGGGAAAGCCGTTCTTAGGATTGGGTAAGGTTGCAAGGGGTACTTGAACTTACGCCATCCGACCTTGTGATGAGGTCCTACAATACTTGGGAAGGGTAGTACGGAAAGCGGTACGGGTCGCCCAGTTGTTCCATATTTATTGGACCCCAGTCACATGTAGCCGGACCGGTCTGTCGGAAGAGCGAGAGAAACCGGATAGGTTAGGATGTCGGATCGGGTTGATCACTTTTGAGGTGTAGTGGGAGTGAAGCCTCGCTGGTTTGTTTGCATGTATAACTTTTATGTGGGAAAGCCGTTGTTAGGACTGGGTAAGGTTGCGAGAGGTACTCGAACTTAAGCCATCCGACCTTCTGATGAGGTCCCACAGTATCTGGGAGGGGTAGTTTGAAGAGCGGTACGGGTTGCCCAGTTATCCCGGATTTATAGACCCCGAGCGGATCTAAATCAATCTGACGTTGTAGTTCCGGGCATACATTACGGATTCTCTGTGTGACCTACCAGGCGGATTAAGCTAATCCGGATTGGTTGTGAGGGAATACCGGAACGTGGCCACAGCGGGGCGCGCATCTTTCTCGGATGAGCCAAATCACCATTGGAGGTAGGAATAGAGGAGGTAGGAGTAGGAGTAAGTCTTAGCTTTAGTGGTTCATCCGGAAGGTAAGTCCCGGAAGTGAGGATTTCCAAGTAACCATCCGGAAACGGAAAGGCCATTCCGCCCAGTGGTTGATTTTCAAACATGGAAGGAAAGGAGCTACCATCTTACACTTCACATGGTCCCTAGAACGATACTCGGATCATCTGGACAACCGGATTAAGCACTAAAAACGCTTAACCGGATCCTTTTGTTGATCCCGTGTTCCGACAGAGGTAAATGTACAAAAGGGGGCTTTTATTTTGTTTGTTTGATACAATCGTTGAGTTACATGCTTTGAATGACTTTCCCATTGGAAAGTGAAAGTGAATTTATGTCTAATAAAGACCTATTTAGTTCATGATCTATATTATGTACATGTAGTAGAGGCATTTATCACTTCAAAATGAAAAGCTCAATAAAAATACATGAGTCCATATTCTAGCATGTTGTTAGTATGTAAACGTTTGTTTTCCCCTATAAACTTCTCATATATATACGGGGTTTAATTTCATAATGACCCATGCACATCATTTAGGTTTGCAATGAAAAGTCTACACCAGAGAGCTTGGCTAACTACCAACTAATGATTCTTGCATGACCAGCAAGTTGGGTTTCTAATCCCCAGTTTGAAGAACTTGAAGTGAGATTCATATTCCAACTATTTTGAGTATAAGTAGATTAAATATATTCACTCATTTTCCCTCCAATTGGTTTCCCATACAATTTTGCAATCGAGTCACTAGTAGAAAACTATGCCCAAAAAAACTGCAGCCAAAATCGGTTGCAGTTCTTTTGACAAGCATGATTTGCAGTCGCTAAATGACTACAAATTTATTTTTTCTTCATTTGCAACTGAATTTTTTTTTAAATTAGGGCTTGTAATATACCGTCGGGAAAGTAGTTTCAAGACCTTTCGAACGGTATATTACATGCCCCCAACCTTGAACACATCCTCCTAGCACCTAGTGAGCAGACCACCCGCCACTTACAACACAAACCATGCTTGTTAAACCTCCATAATGATGTTTGATCCAAGGCATTAAACCTCTCATCTGAAACAGGGGGGGGAGCCTTTGAGAAATGTATGGATAACGGGCACTCAATTACACTGGTGACAAACACTAATGATGTGACTTTGTTCTTTCCTTTTGTGATGTTGCATGATCAGATAGGGGTTGTTTACAACATGGACCATGAAGTCGTCCCAAGGCCCTGTAAACTTTGCGATTGGTTGTCGAACTTGTATGGGACCACTTCCGTTTACACCAAGGAAAGAATGTCAGAGTGCCCATGGAGTTCGAGGTCCCCAAAAGACATATCTTAAGGCTTACATTATCCACTGACATGGTCTAATGGATTTTGGAGTAGGAGAGGCAAAAGATGTGCTCTAATAGAAAAAGGCAAGGGCCCATGGCAAAGAAATGTTGTTAAAAACATTTTTTTTATGAATATTTTCTAGGGGAAGAGAAGATGACGACAAGAGAAGACAAGAGAACAAGACAAATTTCTTTTTATCAAGATTTACCATTTTGGGCATATATTAAAAAAATTAAGCACATTCACTTTTTGGTGCATGGTCACTCCCTTTGCATTCATTGTTGTTGGTGATTTCACTACTTGTTGATATCATGGAAAATGTGGGAAAGAACTTGAGAAAAAAAAAAAACCACATGAAACATAGAATTTTATTCCACTCTATGTCACATAAAGTATCTATCAATTTGTTATAAGCCTACTTGATATGCTTTCTAGACCCAATGGTTCTAACATTGAAGTTTATTAATAGCCATCATGTGAAGCTTTACAATCAATGATGATAAAAATTGACATCTTTTCATGATTTCCATGTTACTTTTAACCCCACCGAACAACCGGATGTGATGCCCAGCCAACACTTTTACTTCACACAATCCTCGTGTATGAGAAAATCTCTCAAGATACGGGCCTCACCAAAGACTTTCACATTACCATACGGTTCGATGAAGAGTACAAAAAACTTAGCCGAAGGGAGCTCAAAGCCACATGCATGGAGAGGCTCCAACTCATGAACATACCATTATGTTGCACTTACTCAATCCAATAGACATAGGCATCAACACACTTACCCAGTCCTAACAACGGTTTTCCCACATAGAAATTATACATGCAAACGAACCAGCGAGGCTTCACTACCATTACACCTCAGAAGTGATCAACCTGGTCTGGCATCCTAACCTATCCAGTTTCTCTCCCTCTTCCGACAGACCGTTCTGGCTACAGGTGATTGGGGTCCAATAAATCTAGGATAACTAGGTGACCCGTACCGCTTTCCATACTACCCCTCCCAGGTCCTGTGGGACCTCATCAGAAGGTCGGATGGCGTAAGTTCGAGTACCCCTTGCAACCTTACCCAACCCTAACAATGGTTTTCCCACATAGAAGTTATACAAGCAAATGGAACAACGAGGCTTCACTCCCACTACACCACATAAGTGATCAACCCAATCCTGTAGTGGAGCTATGGATTCTCGTCCTTCCAGCAAGTGTGGAATCTTGTTTGTTTGTTAGTTTGTTTGTGTTGGGGCCGGTGATGCGCCACCGCTGACTGTACAGATTGACTAAGTTTGGTGACGCCACTCAAATTGACTAAGTTTGGCGATGGTGGGTTTTGTGATGGCAAGTGCCACTCGTTGAAACCAAGGTGATCAATATATGTTTTTTTTTGTAGGTAGGTACTACTTACAAGTCTTATCTCTTGTTCATGAATCCACTTTGGGGTACTAATTGCATAGTTTACCTGTAGGGCATAACTCATTTTGGGGATCCTAGGTAACATGTGTTCAAACTTTGAGGATTCGTTGTTGATTCTTATACCAAGTTTTTCCAAAAAACAACAAGAAAATGCAGGATTGAACTTCAAACCTCGCTCAATCATGACTTGCTCAATATGTATGCGAGCTCAATATCTACATGTCCATATGCCGAAGGTGCTTAAATAACTCACAACACTTAGGTGACATCAATTGAAAAGAACAAAGAAATGATTGGAATTCACAAAGAATTGTATAAATTAGCAAATACAAGTGCGTTGTATCTTGAATCCAATATATCTTTAGGATTGAAGAAGCATATAATCCACATATCTTAATTCATTTATCTCAAGTCTCTTAGAGTCTTTTGCATGGCATAAACAACAATTACAAAAGAGAATAGTACATCAAAAAAATTGTGCTAGTTGAGGTGCTTTTGATAGATCTAATTACGCTTCTAATAAGAGGTGCTTCAAATGCAAGCGTAATGATTTTCATTCTTCCTATTTCTTTCTTCTAAAAATCCTTTGCTTCTAACCCCTTGCTTTTCCTTTAGTTTTCTCGGAAAAAAAACTCAAA
Source organism: Polytrichum commune (assembly GCA_950295325.1). NCBI lineage: Eukaryota > Viridiplantae > Streptophyta > Polytrichopsida > Polytrichales > Polytrichaceae > Polytrichum > Polytrichum commune. The sequence continues at coordinate 933,185 of OX485809.1, forward strand.
ATGGGCCTCATCCACAAGCACATTCCTCAAACCATACAAAAGCAAGTTCAAAATACGGTAGTCGAATGACTTAAGGCTTAAAGTGCCGTCCATAAATGCCAACCCCTAAGGCAGCCATGTCATCCTATATTCCCCATGTTCCCCAATAGTTCGCACTATCAAGGCTAGAGCCAGTTAGGGTGCCCACTTCTTGTGTTTGTGGAGTCTTACATTTACGAGCTGGATGAGGTTAATGAATATCAATTGTGTCCTACAATATCCTCAAATACATCAAACAACGGGCCTCTATGCGGTTCATGTAAGGATCGATACACAGGGTTGCGAGTGGTACTCCAGAGAGAGGCTTACTTACCAAGAGGATTAAAGAAGAGCTTAGTGAGGGTCTTCAATATTGGAAGTTGGAGCATTCGTTATGTATAGCCATATATGATGGCATCCATGTCAAGGTTAAAAATGTTGTGCAGGCCATAAGAATCAAGTCGTTGGACTACTGTATTTTGAACATGCGTTTGTACAGTTTGAGAAATGTGTATGTGCATGATGCCCATTTTGAGTTTTTGGGGGGCTTGGGTGAATGAGGTTGCATGAAGTAAGTTAGGTGCTTTCAAGGACATAACATTACTCAACACCTATTGTTTGTTTAGTAGACCCTCAAATTATAATAGTCGGATGCACAAAAAGTTGAGCAAGAGACTCAACTTTTTGAGCATACAATTATTATATTATGAGGGCCCATTGAACAAACAGTAGGTGCTAAGGGCCACTTCATACACGAGCCAAAAGCTGTGACCATGAAATTGTGAGAACCCAAAAGAAAGCGTTCAAAGGATAACCCAAGACACCTCCAAAATCATGTAGTGTGGTCACGGACTTTCAAGTGTAGTGTGAAGTCATATGTGACTAGGTCCTTAACCAAATCCTATTTCAATGAATTTCTATTCATGCGGGTCCTCACATATAATAAATAGAACAAACCAATAGTTGTGAGCATTCAGAATGCCATGGTCTCCCGGTTTTGTGTTAGGCCTACCTCCAAGAAGTGGTTTATAAAATAGTCCAAGTGACCTTGAAACATGATCCATTCGATGCCATGTAGGAATCCATGTAGACTTTACATCCATCTTGCATTCACATACTCCGTTGGTCCCTGAAGCGTAGTGTGAATTGAACTTGGACTGGCTCCGCCTTTTCCACCAATGAGAGTGCTTGAAGTGTAATGGTCACGGCCTCTCAGTCTCGTGTGTGAAGTGGCCCTAGGTAATTTTACAGGCGTTCAGTGTTTGTTTCATTCTTTCATTTTGGAGTCAAGGGAACCAAAAGCAGTTTGCTCTGTCCAGTCACCGGACGAAAGAAGGTGCGTTTCTATATGCCTCCGTCCGTCGCCGTCGAAGAGAGAGACGAGAGAAAGAGAGAAAGAGAGAGAGCATGACCGTGGCGTGCATGAAGGAGGAGGAACTACGGCCTCCGCCATGGCCACACGCGTGCCAAGCTTTTTGCTCTACCCCTGGTGCCTCGCCTCACAATTGCGAACTTACCTCCTCAGAGCATTGGTTCCTTATCTTCCTCCTCCCTCCATCCTTTTCCATCGTCACTTCTTCCTCAACGTCAAATTGCTCAACCTCTGTATTCGATTGAACTCGATTTGTGTACTTTCTGGTAGGTGTGCTCTGGCATTGTGTTTGGCACGCATACGATTTGAATCCGACATTTTAGATTTTATTGAAATCTCATCAATACCAGTTGCGTAGATTGGTGAGTACTTTGGCTCCTACTCTACCCCTGCTCACATTTACCTCATCGCGCTTTCCTTGCTTATCGTCCTCCCCCGGCCTTCCACTTTTCCATGTCCACTCCCACCCACTTCTTTACGCTACTTCCCATTTCCAACGTCTGTATTTGATCGCTTTGAATTCTGTGCAGTTTTTGGTAATGTTGCACTCGTATTATCTGGGAGGACGCAGTCGAGTAGACTTTGCGATCTGTGGAGTTTCTGAATCTCAAGTTAGACTAGTTGCGCTTGACCTGAAGGCCCCTGGTTTGGTTGCGCTCCACAGGCTCCAGTGGATATTCGGTTTGTTTTTTTCAGTTGTGAAAATACTGCAATGAAAGTTGCATGTCGTCCTCACACCACATCAATTTCCTGACCTTTCTGTTTGATCGACGTGGATTCTGTGTGACATTTTATATAATTTTTTTGATGTTGTGTCTGGAACGTACGCACACAAGTTTAGAACGCGTGAAATCTGAATATTTTGTTAGAATAGTTGCGGTTGAATGATGAAACCTTGGCCCCTGGTTTACTTTGTGTTCAACAGGCGCCATTAGATACTAACTTTCTGAATAGCTGCGCATTCACGTATTAAAGGCCTTTGCCACTCCATGTGTCAGGATGAATTTAGTCTGCCCAATTTGATGGCGGACGTGGAACAGATTGTACTGCAGCGCTGCTGAAGAATATTGTACATCATTCAGAGTTAGGGATGTGTAGAAATGATTAGGGATTCTCGTGTCCCGAGCCTCGTTGCGGTGGAAACAAGTCACTCTGTTGGGGGTCTTTGTTTCCACAGCTTGAATACTCGACGCTCAAGAGAAGTGCAGCAAAATTCCTGATCAGCTGAAGTTTTCGTACAGGACTTGTTGCAATTTGTGCCGAAGGTCGAAGGCTACGCCTCATGATCTGAACTCCTATCCCTGTGTCTACATATTCTCTCCTCATCTTGTGGTTCGATCACAGTTACATTTCAAAAAACAAATTGGTTCATCAATCTGGTGGTGTGTTTTTAGATTCTTGTGTTTCGTGAGAGAGCAAGGATATAAGGTCATCTATCTTCACCTATGGGGCATCTATGGGGGGAACGTAGGACGACGTGGCCGCCTCAGGGGGCGGCATTTCTGGACAACACTTCAAGCTTCCTCCTCGAAGAATGATATTGTACTTTGTATGGAGTTATGAACATTTTTGGCTTCAACTTACATGGATGCCACAAACTCTTGACCTTACACTACTAGCTCACATGTGGATCATATTAGGTGCAAATTATTAGTGCATCAACTGTGATATATTTTTAGTTAAGTATTTTCTAACTTTAACTTTTACGAAAATTTAACAAATTGTTCAACACTTTGAGTTTAAGAAAATAAACAATCATCTATAAGTGTTAAAAATATATACATCAAGCATTACATGACATCTAAGTACATGCTCGGGGGGTGCACTGTACTAAACATGTACGAGTATACGTGAGTGCACAGGAGGGGTATTGATTTGGACCTTGCCGTATTACGTATACATATGGTATACATGTTATAATTTATAGTTACGTACATATATGGAAGGCCTTTAAAAAGTATACAATAATTGTACTTGTATGGTACTGTTACTATACTACATATCATAAGTTTTCATATTGGATGAAATCGTTTGGAAATCGTTTGGAAATCGTTTGGTAATCGTTGGATGGAGTATAGGGATCCAATTGACTTGATGGACCGTCCATCAAACATGGAGATTGGTTTATGTTGGTATCAAAAAGGGGCTAATAACAAGTGGACATATGATCTTACTGATCATTTGATGATAGACTTAGAGACAATAATTGCATTGGCTACAATGACATATATTGGTGAATCAAATGTTTATGAGTTACATCCGGGAGATGAAAAAGTTTTCAACGACTTTGCTCATGAAAGTTAGGATATTTTGTTATACATATTATAGGGGTTGATTATTGTTCAAAAGTATATTTGTATACTTATGTTAATGACTATATATGAATGGATGTTTTTTGTGTATACATATTGTCACTTGTATATTTATTGTTGCAATTGTATGTGTGTTACTTCATTTCACAAAAAATAACTTGTATATAGGGGGTTTTTAGAGTATGCAGTGAACACACGTGATTCTAGGTTTTAATGAAAGGTGCACCCCCCGAGAGTACATGTAGAATACTATCTTTCAAAACCAATTTGCTAACAAGGCACATTTCATCATTGTATAGCTTCATCGTGTCATAAATTACAACATTTTCAAATATTGCATGAAATGTTCCCTATTATGAATGTTCCGCTTTTATTTCATTGACCAAAAAAAAAGCAACAACTTGAGTCAGTAAATTTCAATAAAGACACTTCCCATGGCAACTCATTGTACATGCATCACCCTTTCCACATTCTCATGACACAAAATTCAAATTGAAACCTAATTAATTGGTTAAAAATGTGTTTATATTAGTTTACAATGGAACTCAAGTACAATAGTGTGGGAAAGAGTGTTTCATTGACTCAGTCATTGTCATTATAGCATCAGATCGGGACTAAAACAATGACCATATTGTATTGCATTCATGTCATTGCAACATGGTTGAAACACAAATTTATTACAAACTTCAAGGGATTTCAGGGATCTTGTAATACCAATTTTCTGGCCATAGCCTGGTAGAAAGGAAGAAAAAACTTTTCTTTTGTGATAAAGTAACTAAAAAGATGGATGAAAGTTAGTCTAGGATGAAAGCGGCAGGCTATAGGCCGAGGGAAGAAGTTTCAGGAGTTGCAACCGTCAGGAGCTCCGATCTTGATAAGCGGGCTATCGCCAGAGAGAAGACACTTCTCGTTATATCTACTGAAGCCATAGCTGTAGAGAATCAGGCTATAGGCGATAGAGTTAGACTCAAGCATAGTTGTTTTTTTGAAGTAGGATCAGAGCTGGAACATCGCCGTCTGTGATAGAGGGATGTAGCTAAGTAAGATGTAATTAGTTTGAGGAAGTAAAGACAGTTGCATGGAAATGTTGAGTATGGCCATAATATGTATGTGATCATTATTGTTGAATCAGTGCACAAGTAGTTTGCACGAGTGAATGAAATTAGCACGACTTGAGTGGAAGGAGTTGAGTCAAGCATGAGGATCTGTGAGTGAAGAAGAGCGGCGACCAAAGAGTCTGTTGACAAATTAACGAAGTTGATATCGAAGTTGGAGACATATTGGAAAAAGGAGAGAGTGAAAGGTCGCAACCTGCATTGTGAAAGAAACCTGTTGGATTGAGATTGAGGAGTTATCTTAAGGTGGAAATCAGAGAGTGAGTGGCAGTGAGAGAGAGGAACGAAGCATAAAGAGGGATGGACTATCGCCGAAGTAAAGATAAATGGAAATGGCCATAGTCTGTAGTTGGGATACAGCGAAGTGAGAGCATCTGTAAGAACTTGAGCAAGAGTTGTCAGAACAGTAGGCATAGCCAAGGAGATCAGATTAAGGCTGAGATTACCGAGAAAGGAGAGCCGCAGTAGAAACAAGAGAGTTACAGAGCCAACCAAGTTACTGAGAGATACACAGGAGAGAGAGAGAGAGAGAGAGCCTGCTGAGAGTGGCACAAGAGGAAGAACCGAGAGCTGGTAGGCATGGGCACTGGGAGGTCTTATAACTGCCTATAGCCTGTGCGAGAGCGAGAGAGAGAATGAGGGAAAGAGAGTTGTCCGAGGTTATCACTAAGAGGGAAGCAATGAGGGCACCAGAAGGTCCACTTAAGTAACCGAGGTTGTCATGATGATAAAGTAGTTCTGAGTTGAGAGACATTACCTCGAGAGACAAGAAGTTTAGAGGGATTATCGAAACATGATGAGAATCGGAGTGTCATGATGATGTCGAGTCGATAAATAATCCAATCCACAAAGAACGTGCTTTGACATGATTAGGAATGAGAAAGATATGGTTTGATGTGAGAGGAATTAGGCTAGCCGTTGTAATAGGTTGTGTTGGAACCTAATGGCTATAGCCTATGTGTTATGTGATTATGGAAGAAGGATGCAGGAATTCAAGCATGTCTTGTGTGTTGTGTGGGACAATGAAGAGCATGAGATAAGTGAATTTTTCATTATGAGTAATAAATGATAAATGAGATAAAGTGAAGGAACAAATTCTTTGAGCAATACAATTTGAATTATGATTGATAGCATTAAATAATCAATTAACGAAGGAAGAAGATACTAACCCCAATAGGATGAAAATCCATTGGAAGACTATCGCCAAGATCCGAAAAGACTATTGCCAAAGCCATTGAGCTTCACAACTGCAATAGGTCAAAAACGTAGAGTGATAGAAAATTACCCCAAAGATAGGACGGAATCACTCACGACTGAGGAAGCACAAAAGAACCATAAGAGGGGAGGAATGAAGAATTAAAGAAGGAATGGAATAAGAAAGAACCTAAGTTGTTATTATGAACCTTAATCCAAAGTGACATTAACCCTTATAGACACTATCTCAGTCTTCCTGGAGACATTGTTCCCTGGGTTTTGTTGTTTAGAGAGAAACCAAAAACTTACTACAGATCTCAAAGTGGTTTAGCGGGTGGAATTTGAGATAGATCAATTATAAACTATACCCAAGGTTGATAGCATGTTGGGCAAATTATTCCCATAAATATTAATTTCAAAAAGGGCTTAGGCGGTCTGTAAGAACTTTTATGAAAAATTAGGCAAATATGTATATGGATATTCATCCATGTCATGACATAGCATATCCTACACACAAATCCATGTAATGTAACTTATTTTTCATTCATTCATGACTTGGGATTGAGCTTTCCAATGCACCAAATTTCCCAACATTTAGGCATTTTGATAATTATTTTTCAATAATTTAGACCATAAAGCCCAACGATTTCCAAAAGGTAATAGGCTTAATTATTTTCAATTATTTTCCCCAACTTGCTAAAGTTTGTGATGTTGTTTTCTATGCACCAAATTGCACCTTCTACAAACTTGTTTAATAAATGGTCAGAGAGGTAGCCTATCATATGGTTGTATGATTTGTGATTTACAACTGCACCTGTGAACATGTGTTGCGGCACCTCGGTTGAATAAATGAAGTTTGTTGCATACGGAATCGTGTTTTTTTCTTAATTAGGAAATAAAGCACACATTTGTGGGGTGCTAGTTTTTCTCCTTTTTAAGACAACAATGAACAACTGGCAACCTTCTAATAGGTGAGAGACTATATTTGTTGAAATTGAGATACAATCTGAAACACCTTCCACAGTGCTACATAGGTAAAAAATGTAGCCATAAGTTTGCACACTGTCAGGTTTAGGCATAAATTTGCAAAAAGTTACAATCAACTTGTAGATTGATCCAAAAGGAGGATCCAAATCAATAGTGTTCTGTGCGTTCCATTGCAAGCAGAGCGTGAATTGCGTTTCAGGTTGATAGATTAAGTATGTAAGGGCATAAACAAAGTCCAACCTCCTATTTGCACACTAATTGGAGTATCATGAAAGCCACTTTTACTTTTCATACAGGTAGAAAATTTGTTTTAAGGTGTAGTTGTTCAAGGAATTGGATATGCCGGAGCATTATGTCATTCTACACCTAGCCGTTTCGGAGCAAGGATTCAATATGTTTGAAGTGAAGGGGGTAAAGATGTGGACATTATGCCTTGACAAGTGTGATTTAACAGTCATCCATTATTTCTTTGCAACCCTCGTATTGTACATACTACTCTACATTTGGCCGCACTTCACAAAAGTCAGTCCAATGCTAGTTTGATATAACTAATAAAGGCTCATGAATATTACATTGTATGAGATCCATGTCAACTAGATATTTGAAGTTCACACTACTTGCAATACATCTGATTTAGATGTGGAATAATTCTTAGGTCCCAACCAATGTTGGACTAGTATAAACCCAAATATATTCATGGGTATCAAAAATCAATATCAAGAATGGTATTATTATAGAACCTACCCATGGGTATCAAAATTGGAATACCAGTCAAATATTGATATTTGTTGGGTATCTCAAGGTGAGAGAATCTTTACTATACTGGCATGCGTTTTCTTAGAGGCGAAGGCATTCATGAGTCACGACTGAAATAACAATATAACTTTGTAGCAGAGACATATGACCAACTCTGAACACTTGTGTGTGTGCAGAGTTGTTACAATTGGCAACTTGGGAGTTCTTAATTTTATCTCTAAAACTGTAACTTTCAAAGGACAATTGCCAGGGTTTGCAGATAAGAGGTCTCGAAAGTTGGAATGCTTCTGCCAAATTAACATGTAAAGTGGATCTTCCAGGATTTAACAGCGGCAATAACACTTTATAATGTCCTTGTTTTGTATTGGAAAGTGCTAATGCAAGTAGGAAACTTCCAATATTCACACACTCTGAACCTTACCTTTTGAGAGGACATTGAGTCAGCTACCTAGTAAAGCAGATGAATGAAACCCTTAACATCGCCAACATGATTTAGTTGTTCAAAACTGTTCTAGCCCAGATGAGAAACATGGTTCACAATTCTAATTTACCAATTCATGAAGCAGTCTCAATCTTTGACAGTACATGGCTTCTTGCATTTACAAATCCCTCAAGCTATAATGGCCACTTTGTTGTAGGAGGTTATGAACTCTGGCAATTGTCAGCACGACTTGCTTCAACTTGAATTGCAAAGAGCTTCATCTCTTGGAAGTCTTCTTTTTTTCCTGCAACAACCCTTCTCTTACATCAACGTCGAGTTCGTGAATTGCATTGTGTGTGTTGCCCCCTGTAGGGCAATCCCAAAACATGACGTCTTCCTTGGTAGCATTTAATATTTATCAATGGCTTAATATTCAGGGCATTGAATCTTCGTTGGGAAGAAATACATAGGGACAAATTGTAAATCTTCTGAGTTCAAGCCTCGGTCTATAAACAAGGATTCAAGTACAACTGGACTTTTTGGAAGTCCAGAAATCATTCATGTCTTGATTCTTAAATATATCAAAATTCTATGTACATCATTTTTCAAAAGCAGGCAACCAAGTTTGTAGAGGCAACTCTTTTTCTACGGACTTAGTTTCCTTTGTCTTAATTCAAACAATTGCATTGGTGGATGTAACCACACATAACAAGTTCTTGTACCTAATCTTCAATTAAAAGCATAACTACACATAACAAAGTTCATGTACCTAATCTTCAATTAAAAGCAAAAGGAATAATTGCAAGTATGCAAAATCATGTAATGTCATTTATTCTAGTTTTAATTTGAATACCAACCCAAAATTTGAAAAAACTGACATGATTTCTTTTGGTTAAGAACATACGCAGGTTCAGTTAGTAAAGAACATACCACAAAAGAATTCGTAATATGATGAGGTGTATAATTGAAACCTTACATCTTACATGGAAATTGACATTTTTGGTGAGTTTAGGTTTACCTCGATTCTTGACCTTCCGAATCCTGGCATTGTGAAGAGATGGTGAACTAAATTGTGTTTTTACGTGACATGGCAACGTGGCTATATGAGCCATACTGTGAAGGCCACGTATGTAAGACAATTGCGCAGTACATTCTGAATTCAAGCATTCTACAAATGAAAGTTCTATTTGTGATTCCCTTAGTAACCTCATTTTTGTAACGTGCAGCTCATGAAAGAATCTCCTTAATGAAGCCTCCACATTGTGTGACTCTCTTCCTTTGAACTTCCTAATGTAAGCTGCATAACTTGACGAAAAGAGAACACTGGTCAAGTAAAAATCACTCTCAAAGAATCTCGACTACACCATGGCTTACTATCAGTCAAGAGTGCAACAAGGACACCATTCCAAAAGCAAGTCCAAAGAAACTAGTATGCAAAATTTTGAATCCCATGCATACAACCCCCTAAGCACCAAAAAATTTCTGAGACCATTACTATGAATTAGTCAGAAAGAAATGACATTAGGGGCACTGCTGCTTCCAACTCCCAAATATTTAGAGCCAGGTAAGCTTAAGGCGATCTGGGAATGCAGAGCTATCGTAGACATGCTACTGACCGTGCAGCACCACTTACCGTGCATGTCACAATACTCCACCATGCCACTTACCGTGTACTTTTAATCTCGGCCGTCAAATTATATCACATGCAATCTCAACCGTCCGATGTCTCTCAAACTCAATCATGACCGCGCCAATGACCTAAAACATCACTGTCAACTCACACTCATCATGGAGTTTCCTTCAGTCAAATCACATAGCAAGGTGTAGATGTAGCAATTTGATGAAGATGAAAAGAGCAGACCTTGCCAGGGCCAAAAAAGAAGCAAAAATTCAACAACAACTTGAGAAGAAAATGGCTACACAAGTCAAAAGGACAATATCAAAACCTCATCAATTTCCTATGCCTACAAAGAAGAGGGCAACATTTGTAGCTCCTTTAGTGAAACCTAACATGCACGGTTAGTGAATGGCACATTGATCACACATTGATGCATATAGTTGTGAACTTGATTGTAGAAAGGTTACAACTTTTCAAATACAATTGTCATTTCATTTTACCACAATACTCTCATCTCATTTACTAATTACAATTTTTTTTTTAAAATTAAAAAAGGTTTAACCCACCTTGTGGAAAACCATTTGAAACCCAAATATGCACGGTTAGTAGCATGTCTACGATATAGGAACTCCGGAGCACGAAATAATTCCAGCTAGTTTCACGTCCATCTCTTCAACCAACTCCTGATGAAGTTGGGATCAAGCCTCTCCAAATCACCCCCAAAAAATCTTAACCAGTTAATTCCCCTTGATTCTTTGCCCTCGTATGAGGCCGAAAGTCCACCAACTTAGGTCAACACATATTTTCAAACCCTTTGAAGGCCATGATTTCGCTCTCCCTTTACCGCAGAGCATCTCGATCGCATAGATTCCAACTGACATGACTGGTCAGGATTCTGATACGGAGATTTCTTGTTTCTGATTTCTCAAAAAAAATTCTCGAAAGATTGATCGATCAATCGGTTGTTCGCATCATGATATATAGGCTCACTAAGATGCTTGTTGAATTTTTTAGAAGTGGAGCTATGGATTCTCGTCCTTCCAGCAAGTGTGGAATCTTGTTTGTTTGTTTGTTTGTGTTGGGGCCGGCGATGTACAGATGCCATAGATGGATGAATGTTGGATGGATTTTAGACAATAAGGGTGGATGTATTTTTTGCGGTGCACTTGTGGAAGAAACTTGGGCATGGATGGATGACTGTTGGATAGATTGCATATGAATGGGTGTTAGGGTGGATGTACTTTTCTCGGTGGACTTGCATAAAGAATTTGGGGCCCAACCACACATTGCGTGCAACTACAAGGACTGGATAGTTACTTGATAAATTTTCTCTTGGATTGCTACACATTGGTCAAATTTTGGGTGAATGGTCATAACACCCTTCCGATAGGGAAGGGGGAACATTGATTACTATTGTAGAGTCGAACAATTGTTAGTTCTAGCCAAATTAATCCTTGAGTCCAAGTCAAAAACCCTTTTTTAATCTAGTGAGTTTAAATTGGGATGGATCATCAACCAATCTATAGGAGTGAGGGAATTATTGCATAGGAGTGTAACTCTTATTCATCCAACAAAATAACATTAAGCTTGGAGATTACCTTTTAAAGGTGATTTGACACTAGAATTAGTTTTTAAAACTTTGAATTAGTCTAGTCCAAGCCATTTGAGATGAAATAACCACAAACCTATAGGGGGTCAAATTTTTATGTTAGATGGATGAGAGGTACTCTCGTTTGCGATAAATCCCTCTCTCCCAAACTATAAGGGACAAGTTTGTACTATCGTCCCCTTCTTATGTGCCATGAAACCAAACCTATCAAATATATCAAAATAACATCATGAATCTTGTTTATATGATTTATCTCCTCCAAGACACATAACTTAACACATGACTTGTTCACATACACACCATTACATGTCATGGGAACAAGCCATGTCAGTGGTCTTGTGTAGTGATGTTACTTGTTGACATATTTATTACTACATGAATCTTGCTGACATGACTTGTTCCTTCAAGTTGGTATGTTGATTGTTGTTCCATAATTCATTTGAAATGATCAAGGATGTCTAGATGCCTTTCTATGGGCACATGTGTTTTTTTAGGAGCATTAAAACTACAACTCATATAGTTTCTCATAAAATTCCTATCGGTCTTATTCTTAAAATTGTACTAATTCATGTAGGTCATGTAATTTTAGTGAGAGTGTAATACCGCAAAAGAAAATATGGTTTGGCATTCCTAAAAAACTAAAACACATGCTCTCCTCTTGTGTCAATAGACATAAATAAATAAAATAGCATTCCTCTTCCTTATTTTAGATGGCAATAATAGGAGAGTCCCATTAACCCCTTACCATCAAAAACATCGAATTTGGTAGCCCTACTAGGGGGAGTGGGGCTCGGGGGCACCAATCAATTGCTTTTTTTTGGGTGTGTTTGTGTGAATGTAAGTTAGAAATCGAGATAGGGGTCTTGGTAGCCATCTTTTGGCTCCACTTTCACTTCCGTGTAAATTTCTCTTCTTAACAAATACTACTTGTAAGTCTTCTCTCTTGTTCATGAATTCACTTTGGGGTACGAGTTGTATAGTTTACCCGCAAGGCATAACTCATTTTGGGGATCCTATGTAACATGAATGGGTCATCCAATGTGCTGAAACTTTGAGGATTCGTTGTTGATTCTTACGCCACTCAAATTGACTAAGTTTGGTGACGGTGGGTTTTGTGATGGCAAGTGCCACTCGTTGAAACCAAGGTGATCAATATATGAACTCTTTTGTAGGTAGGTACTACTTGGAAGTCTTATCTCTTGTTCATGAATCCACTTTGGGGTACGAGTTGCGTAGTTTACCCGCAGGGCGTAACTCATTTTGGGGATCCTATGTTACATGAACGGGTCATCCAATGTGTTCAAACTTTGAGGATTTGTTGTTGATTCTTACGCCATTCAAATTGAATAAGTTTGGTGACGGTGCATTTTGTGATGGTAAGTGTCACTCATTGAAACCAAGGTGATCATTATCCAAACTTTTGCGTAGGTAGATTTGAAAGCTACATAGATGGATTTGAATCTACTTAAGGTATGTGAGCATCTTGAGGTCACTCCTTGTTACGGGACCTCTATATTTAAGCGGTATATGGTAAAGCTTGAAGTTAACAATGGATGAACAACAAAATATCAAAAATGTTATCACCATTGTAGTGACACTGAAAACACATATCTTATGATGAAGTTGAACTTTGTGCTTGGAATAATCACCATTTTAGAGTCAATAGTTGACAAAATTGGGAGGGTCTACACGATCCTTTAACCCCTTATTTCCCACGCCCAATTTCCTCAATTATGCCCAAAAAATGTGACCTTAATTTCAACGATTATAGTTGGAGATCTAAAGTTTTGTTGACAAATCCAACCGTATAGATGTTTTTAGCTTAGAGGTGAATACTCACAATCCAAATTTCAAGCGTTGAAGATTGTCATGTAGGAGAGTATAATAGGAATGGCAATAGTGTTCTTGAGGGGCAATGATTTAGAAATGAAATTAGGGTTGGTTTTTGTGCATGCAAACACATGTAGGGGCCTCTTGGACATTCAAGGGTTAAATCCGGATGTAGGACATATCAATTTTGTTAGCTATTGAACCTAGGATGGTGTTTGTTTATTGAGCACATAATTCATTCTCGTTTGTACCACATGTGTTTCTCGGTTGTCCATTCTTAACTACAAACTTCGTTGAGTACTTCTCAAATATAGGGGTCCTATTAAGTTAGCTAAATGTTTTAGCTAAACATTGTAAATTGAACACTTAAATTGTCACATAAAATCCACATGGCACATACCTTAAAGAAGTCGGGCCTAGTTTGGTTACCTATCTTTATAAAACACATGTATATTGGTGGTTGATTGCAAATTTAGGAATAGGCACCAAAAAGACACTTGTTAAAAATATGTTGGACTACGTGCTTAAAATTTGTTACCACTCCATGTTTAGTAGGCAAAACAATTAGCGTGGGGGGGGGGGCTATTTAGTCTTCTTATGTGTCAACAGATTTTGATATTTCATAATAACTTAAGATTTGCCCTAAACCTTCTAGGATTATACATGGAGATACAATTGCAAATGAGCAATAAATTTCAACATCACAAACTTGAGTAATATAAGGCAACAAACAACAAAAGTAACAACAAAAACAACACATCTACCTCAAGGTAAGTGTGGCTAATTTGGCCACTAATCTTTATCGGTCATGTATATTTGAGTGGTGTGCAGTTAGGTGTGGAATTATGAATGGATTTTGAAAAGGCATATGCTTAAAATAAATTAGACTATGTGCACAAACTTTGTTGGCCAATTCAAGATTCAACAGTCAACATTCAACAATCAGCAGGAGCGTACACGACAGTTTCATGGCTCCGGCAATTCGACTTTGCAAAATCATACCAAGAACAAGGGAAGTTAAAAAAATTCTATAGATTGTTGCTAAAATCTCATATCACATGTGAGGATTCAAGAAGAATCTAAAATTCAAAATCCAAGTTGAGAACCATGACGACCAACTAACACCAACCATTTGACACCATTCACCTTAGTGGTCCACAACAAAATCCTTAAACAAGTGGTTAGTTGCAAGAGTTCTTTACCCTAGTTTTATCTTTCACTTGTGACCAATTATGGTTGGCTGTCCAACCAAAGACCAAACTTGGACTCATTTTAAAGACCACTTTACATCAACCATCATTTGCAACTAAACTCCACTTGAAAAACGAGCTACTAACACCATATGCGACCGGTTCTAGTTGGTTGCCAAACTTTGACCCATTTTAGAGACCACCCCTAGGCCTCCTCCCACATGGCAGAGCCAATAAAAGAGGGAAAAATCACACCCTGCTAGTGAGACCTGGGTGCCGCGCACATGAGCGATTGTGCGCCGCTCTGCCTCGCAGGCCGGATGAGAATCATCCGGTCACAACAGAGCCCGTCCGCCCTCCGCCGGCGAGGGTGGCGAAGCGGACCTCCGCCCCAGCCCCAGGGTTGCAGGCTTCGCCGCCCTCCGCTAGTAGGTCCCTCACCATGTGTAAACCAAATGTGGATCAAGAAGAATGACCATGCACCAAAAAATGAACGTATTGATTTTTTTAATACATGTCCAAAAGAGAGCCATTTTGAGAAAAATTCAAGTTTGACCTATCTTTTGTCTTCTCTTGGGCTTCACTTGTCCTCACTTCTTGTTAATGTATCGAAGATGTGCCTCGCAAATATTTTCACAACAATTCTTACAAAAAATAAGAGCAATTTAATTTGTGCATGTTCAATGTAAGGTACATGTGACATGTATCTTGTGTTGGCACTATTTTAAATAGGATATTTAATATTTGTTTACATTTCATGTTGCTACAACCGTATCTTGCTTAACACTAATTATCAATTCGTTAATAATTAATGTTGAAATATTTTCTATAAGATATGTCGGGATTCTTCTTTTATCGTAGTTAGTATTTTTCATGTCCCTAATAAAACTAATTTAAAACATCTAACTTCCACATATTACCATAGTTCATATTTAGTGTTTGCATTTACATTTCATGTTACTTACTTTCACAGGGTTATTGTTATTTTAAAATATCCAAGAAAGGGGGGAGGGGGTGGGTGGCGGAAGGCGGGGCGGGACCGCACAGCCTGGCCCGTCAGCCACCGTGAGGTGGACTGACGGCCCCCCCCCCGCCGACCAACCGCGGGGGGGCACCCGACACTTCGCCAGGCGGGGGCTGAGGCCCCCCTTACCTCATGTGCGCGGCACTCTGTTCCTGTACAATAGGCCGGGCCCGACAGTTTCTTGGAAGCGGAGATTTGGGTCTGACCCGTTCCGCTGTGGTCCTGCTCGCCATGCTTGGCCATGGCCATTCCTCGGCTACTCTTTCTTTCTGCACACCTCTCACCCTGCTCTTCCTCTCCAACATAGCGTCTCTCTTCTCTCTCGCAGTCTCCATCTCACTGCACGCCCTCGCTCCAGAGGTTCTCCCAAGCCACGGCAATCCAAATTTGATGCACATCTCGTCATTCGGGTGCTTGATCGCTGCTTCTTCGCCAAAAATCGGTGTACACAAAGGTACGTGCTGTGGATTCCTGCGTGTCGGTTTGTGCTTTTCATGTAATCTTAATGCGTGGATGGTGTAAAGAAACTGTCCTCATAAGTGGCAAGGTCAGGCTAGCTAAAGTTCTGTCGGGGTATTTACGGATGTTCTTGTTTGTTTGAGGTGTTCTGTTTTCTTTTCCCGAGCTCTTCATGCATTAGTTAGCACTGGTATTGAAGAAGAGGTAGTATTGTCTGAGACCTCCATAGCTGCGGCGGAGGAAAGATGAGTAGGTCAAATTTTGTTCTGTTTACCTTCTGGTTCCATCGATTTCTTGATGTAGGAATCGTAGTTTGATGTAGGTTTTGTAGTTTTCGCACTAATATGAGTAATTCGACGAGTAAAGTACACTTAAAAGCATGGCTTCTTGATTATGCGATTTAATTGCCTTCTGAAATGTGAGCATACGAATGGTCCGATATTGTTCCATCGGGGTGATTTGCTAATTATGGTCGTTCTCATTCCGATCGTTCTACATCCTTTTTCCCGAGCTCTTGATGCATAGTATTGGTATTTGAAAGTTGCTAACAAGGTCCGAGACCTCCATAGCTGCAGTGGAGGAAAGGTCAGTAGGTCACTTTTTGTTTTGTGTACATTCTGGTCATTTTCTCGTTTGAAATCGATTCCTTTGAACTGCTTGGTTCCAACAAATTAAAAATATGTTCCAGGATGTATAATTGAAGGTTCACCGGATCATGCTCATGACATTAATTGAGGTATTTGCAACGGCTGCGTAGTCTGACGCGATATGGCGGAATGTTCAGATCCTATTTCATCTCCTAGGTTCCTTGTACGAATTGTCTTGATCAGCTGGATGGCATTGTGAACAACAAACTTTTGGTCTACGCTGTATGATGTTTGGCTTCTGATGTTACTATTTAAGAGTGTACAGTAGCTCACCTTAAGTTGCCTATTCACAAGTTGTTTATTTTTTTGTGACATTGGAGTGATCCTTCAAATCAATGGGACTTTTCGTTGGGAGTTGGTCCCGTATGAGTTTCTATTGGTTGTTTTGCATACAATATCATCACCTTTCTCTTGGGTGCTCTTCCGTCCGTGTGCGGGAGAACGGTTTTGGAGAAGCCTTGCAAGGTGCCCAAATCTGAGCTACTTACTGAAATATCTTCCCACATGTTTTTGATGCTTGCAGCTACTCCGTAGACGATGGTTGTTGAATAGTAACCATTGGTTGGAGCTGTCTACGGGGATCATTATTGCTGGCGGGGGGCGGGAGGAGTTGCCACATGCGGAATAGAGATCTGTGCAAATAACTGAGACTTGGGAAGAATCAGTCGCAGCAATTTGTAAGTATAAGTATTGATTTGTGTTTATGCTATGTATACAGTTTAACATGTGAGAAGTTGGCGTTTGTAAGTGCTTATTACCAAGTGCATGAGGACTTGAACCGACAGTTTAGTTTTGTGCCATGTTTTTTCCTACCTCTGGAGATGTAGTAGAAATTCAAGTCTAAGAATCCATCATTTGGCTATTGCCAAAAATGTCTTTTTCATTCTAGTTGTTTGTTTCTTTCAAGTTGTTTCCAATTGAGTATGTAACTCTAAACGCTTTGGATGACTTGTTTTTCCTGCTTCTTATTTTGTGGTTTATTGGTTATTGGAACCTCAAGACTTACAAGGGGATCTTGTCTAGTCATTGCAATACATGTGATGATTGCGGCAATTGCTCTTGGTGTACTTAGTTTAGTCCTTGTAAATAATTCTCCTTCATGACTAAACAATGAATTATTTGAGCGTTGATGTAACTCACTATATGATCATGAACAAGTCTTCATTCTTGAGGTGGGTGAGGATGTCGGTTGTGCTTTTGGATGTGTTGCAGATTTCTTTGGTTAGTTTGTTGACTATTTTGTTTAATTTTTTTGATGTTGGGTTTGGAGAACATGGCGGTATAGTAGGTATAAGTGATTTTGGGTTTCAACACTGTGTTGAGAATTTTTGATTTTCTTGTTTGAGCTAGCTAGGAAGTTTGGGAGTAATTTGCTTTCGTTGGTGGTGACAAGAATTTGGAGTATCTTGCATCAATTGTTTTGATGACAAGAATCATCAAAACCTAATATGGTATGTAGTGTAATTTGTAGCACATGAGAATTGTCATGGATTGTGGTTGTATATATTTTGTTGCTATATATTTTGTATGGAAAAATTAGTTCCACTCTGTAGTTGCTTCAAGAAAGATGGACCTAGAGAAAACTAGATTAGCCCATTTAGGGCACAAAACTATGAGTCATAGCATTGGTCGGCAAGGCGCACTTGATTGTTGCATCGCTAAAACTATTCATTGGAAGTGGCAATGTGTACCATGTACATCTTTGCATATTATGTATATGTGACCTTTTTACATTTTGTTTGTGAAGCTAATAGCATTTTGTAACTCCAAATGATAATTAACACTAAATAATGCCTTTTTGTGTAGTCTAGAAGATGTGCAACTACCATGACATTCATTTTTGAGATCATAATAATAAAATTATTATTGAGATTGTACTTTTTTTCATCCGGAAATTTGGAGGTTGGAGGTTGACCAAATTTTGCAATGTCTTTTGGAGGGAAACTTAACTACTATTGTTGCTGATTCTTTGGAGATTTTGCTAAATCTACCTCATTCAAATTTTTTAATTGCAGATTAGGACAATTGTGATTCACTTACAAGGTTGTGGCGTGCAAATCAACCAACTATGTATTGGTGGATTGTTTTGGAAAATAAGATGTGTTTCGTCATGGCCAAGACTTTGCAATTTGTTCGCATGATTTGGGGTTTCATAAGTATTTGGTTCGTAAAGTTTGGGACATATGTAGGGAAAGGACAAAAACAAAGCAATGAGCTTGGAGATATTTTGAAGTGGCAAAGGGAGGAAGTAACCAAACTTCAAGAGGTCCTCAAGGCGAAGCAAGTGTTGAATGAAAAACAATGTAGAAATCTTGTTCAAAAGCTTGACCAAGTTGCATTTTATGTGAATGAGATGATCACATCCACTAAGGAGACGACTAATAAATTTGGGCTTGTGGTTGGGGAGTTATGTCGCACAACTCGAAAAGTAAGAATATTGGTCGAAGATTGTGGGAGGCAAGAATGGTGCGATGCAATGACCTTCCAAATGAACAATACAGAGGCTTTTCGAGAACTTGTGGATGATTTGGAATGTTTTTGGGATGCAATGCGAGAAAAATATTTGGCTATCTAAACACTATATTCGGTAATTGGAGACTTTTTGATGATTTTGAGACTATTTAAGGACATGGATTTCACATGTGTAGGAAGGAACATTCTATAAACATGCTATGTTCTCAATTTTGGATACAGTTATGAGACTCAAATGCATGCAATTATACATACCGAAAATAAAAAATGGGATATATAAAAATATTTGCATATACAAAATTGGTATCATATTTATTGAATACGGTTGAAATACAAAATAGAAGTGGAATATCCAATATTTGGGCCAAAGTCCTTAAAATATAATCAATCACCAACCAGTACATGCGACAACTAATTGTATGTCGATATGACCTATATGTCTGGATCGTCAATACAACGTACTACTTTTATTTTTGCAATATTAGCCTTTGCAGCCGTTTCATTTTCTTCTGCTTTAATGGCCTCCATGGCTCTGAAGATCTCGGATCTGCAACTCTAACCTTGTTTGTTCACTGGTCCGGAATATGTGCCATTCGTTTATATTTGCCGACCGGCTACCAAATTGTGGGATGTGGTATTGTAAGTGGAATACGAATGCGTTTGCGAAACCGAATGTTTTGCACTCCTTCGGAGCGCCAAACAATGATCGGACTCGCAAGAAGCAATCTTTAGGGTTCTCCTATCTAATGACAAAGTCGAGAATGAACGGCCCACATT
Organism: Polytrichum commune; assembly: GCA_950295325.1. NCBI lineage: Eukaryota > Viridiplantae > Streptophyta > Polytrichopsida > Polytrichales > Polytrichaceae > Polytrichum > Polytrichum commune. The sequence goes on from OX485809.1 coordinate 952,986, forward strand.
CGAGTACAGTGGGGTCTGAAACAACGACCACAAATTTATATAATGAAGAGGGTTAGTATAAGTGGGCGCAATTAAAGATGCAAGTTCGAAAACCCGAGAAACGGAAATGCACTAATACATGGAAATCATCAAAGAAAAATTTTAGAAGGCCAAAAGTTGGGCACCTTAGCCTTGGGCGTGTTGGTTTGAGCTTTGGGGACATCCATGGGGTAAGATACAAGCACGACAGGGACGTTCGTAAACGTCCGGACATCAATTCGGAGTTCCTCCATGCAGAGGCGTCTGGTTGACCGTGGGGTTGCGAACGTGCTTCTCATTGCGGAGGAGATGGAGATGGAGATGAAGATGGAGTGTAGTTGAGTTTTGCTACCTTTGCAGGAGGGCTACCCACAACTCCGTCTTCAAACCCATAGTCTTTGGAATAATCAACAGCAGAGCCGGCATCGACGACCTAAAATTGGAATAGTGAAGGCATTAAAACGTCGCTCATACCAAGGACTAGGACAACATCAAGATCAATCCATTGTTCCCGTGAATAACCCTCACATGGTGGAAGGATTTCATCATCGTCATTGGGGACACCAATCGTACTTTCATGTTCCACGACAGCTATAAAGTTGCTACCATAGCTTGATGCTTCCGAAGACAATTCAAACGCACTATCACCGGCGTTAGAATCCATGGCCACTAGCTACAAGAGAGCCAAATGAAGAGTATGTTAAAATATCCCATTTAATAAATTTCATGGATGATTATAACGCTTATTGTCAATGAAACACAATGTGGGCAATAGTGGCTTTCATGGCGTGCAAACAAAGACATATTGGTATACGAACGCACGTCCGTATACCTCCATGTAACAACGTTATTAGTGCAAGCACACGCGCATCCGGATACATCTGTTTGTGGATAGTCGGCGCAAAGGTTCAGACAACAAAAACACCAGAGATTTATGAACGCGCATTTGTAAATCTCATCGTGGTCAGAGAGGTCAATGTCAAGCGTAAAGGCTTTGGCAAACTATACAACATAGGTTTACGGATGCGTGTCCGTAAACATCCGTATGTCAAAAGTTAGTGTTGTCCAAGACATAGAGGTTTAGGGAACCAAGAGGTCCATGCGCCACTTACATGTATACCCAGGCCTTACGACAATACGAATTTGAAGAGAATAACATACACGCTTTCTATTGTGTTTTAACAATGTCAAATTTTAGTACTATGACACATGTAGGTTACGGAACGCGAGTAGGTTTAATGATGTGATGTAAATTTGGGGACATAATGCTCAAGGCATTAAAGGCTCAATTCGCCAAGAGGTTCTACGTTCACGGACGCGCTTCCGTAAACTTCCATGACACTACAGTCTCCTTGCCATACTCTACATGACATATGGGCATCATATCATTTTAGGTGTCATACAAAACTATAGCACCAAAGGTATGCATGTTTATGGACGCGCGTCCGTAAACCTCTGTACCTCATTACTAGCTCAACAGACATGTTCAAAGCAATAGAGATTCAATGCACCAAGAGGTTTGAGGTTTACGGACGCGCATCCGTAAGCTTCCATGACACTACAGTCTCGTTGCCATACTCTACATGGCACATGGTCATGATATCAGTTTAGGTGCCATACCGAACCATGACACTACAGTCTCGTTGCCATACTCTACATGACACATGGTCATGATGTCAGTTTAGGTGCCATACCGAACCATGGCACTAGAGGTATGCAAGTTTACGGACGCGCGTCCGTAAACTTCCATGACACTACAATCCCGTTGCCATACTCTACATGTCACATGGTCATGATGTCAATTTAGGTACCATACCGAACCATGGCACTAGAGGTATGCAAGTTTACGGACGCGCGTCCGTAAACTTCCGTTATTTGCGGCGGCATAATAGGATCTATACCTCCGCAAAATAAAAACCCAGCACACTACAAGGGTTTAGAGAGCGCAACCCACATCTGAGATGCAAAAAGAGTCCCTTAGTGAGGGGATGTCCCCTTAAGTAGTGATCGTTTTCCCTTGGATCCGTTTTTCGACATAGGATACTATCACCAACTATGTCCTAAAAATAAAACCCTAAGATTTCTCCATTCCATGTGCCATCCTTATAATGGAACGTGTATTCATGGCGGACAACATCCATAGACCATGAGTCCACATAATGACAAAAGCAAAAGGCATCTATTGGCTAATAATATTTGAGCATTATACATTATTGGTAGGTGGTTTATAATATTGAAATGCCTAATATTAAGAATTCATTGTAGAATTAGTAGACAAAAATTATAGAATCATAGAAAAAATCGATCACATCAACAACAATAGTATATCAAATACATACATATATATATATATATATATATATATTCAAAATTCAAAATTTTTATTGTTTTGCATACAATGTAATGATATTCACTACAATATCATGTTATCTCATGTCATCTTGCATTTAATATTGCAATTACATTAAATGTTGTTTTTGTTGGAGTTAATTTTGTATGGTGACATGTATTGTTGTGTTAAGTACTCAATTATAGAATATCAATATCAGACCTTAAAAACCATTCATCAAAAGTAAAGGTTTAAAGCAAATGGTTCAATATGGTTCAAAACATAAATTTGTTAATCTTACATAGCCTTCTTTAAAATTAACAAATTTTAAGATTAACAAATTTATGTTTTGAACCATATTGAACCATTTGCTTTAAACCTTTACTTTTGATGAATGGTTTTTAAGGTCTGATATTGATATTCTATAATTGAGTACTTAACACAACAATACATGTCACCATACAAAATTAACTCCAACAAAAACAACATTTAATGTAATTGCAATATTAAATGCAAGATGACATGAGATAACATGATATTGTAGTGAATATCATTACATTGTATGCAAAACAATAAAAATTTTGAATTTTGAATATATATATATATATATATATATATATATATATGTATGTATTTGATATACTATTGTTGTTGATGTGATCGATTTTTTCTATGATTCTATAATTTTTGTCTACTAATTCTACAATGAATTCTTAATATTAGGCATTTCAATATTATAAACCACCTACCAATAATGTATAATGCTCAAATATTATTAGCCAATAGATGCCTTTTGCTTTTGTCATTATGTGGACTCATGGTCTATGGATGTTGTCCGCCATGAATACACGTTCCATTATAAGGATGGCACATGGAATGGAGAAATCTTAGGGTTTTATTTTTAGGACATAGTTGGTGATAGTATCCTATGTCGAAAAACGGATCCAAGGGAAAACGATCACTACTTAAGGGGACATCCCCTCACTAAGGGACTCTTTTTGCATCTCAGATGTGGGTTGCGCTCTCTAAACCCTTGTAGTGTGCTGGGTTTTTATTTTGCGGAGGTATAGATCCTATTATGCCGCCGCAAATAACGGAAGTTTACGGACGCGCGTCCGTAAACTTGCATACCTCTAGTGCCATGGTTCGGTATGGTACCTAAATTGACATCATGACCATGTGACATGTAGAGTATGGCAACGGGATTGTAGTGTCATGGAAGTTTACGGACGCGCGTCCGTAAACTTGCATACCTCTAGTGCCATGGTTCGGTATGGCACCTAAACTGACATCATGACCATGTGTCATGTAGAGTATGGCAACGAGACTGTAGTGTCATGGTTCGGTATGGCACCTAAACTGATATCATGACCATGTGCCATGTAGAGTATGGCAACGAGACTGTAGTGTCATGGAAGCTTACGGATGCGCGTCCGTAAACCTCAAACCTCTTGGTGCATTGAATCTCTATTGCTTTGAACATGTCTGTTGAGCTAGTAATGAGGTACAGAGGTTTACGGACGCGCGTCCATAAACATGCATACCTTTGGTGCTATAGTTTTGTATGACACCTAAAATGATATGATGCCCATATGTCATGTAGAGTATGGCAAGGAGACTGTAGTGTCATGGAAGTTTACGGAAGCGCGTCCGTGAACGTAGAACCTCTTGGCGAATTGAGCCTTTAATGCCTTGAGCATTATGTCCCCAAATTTACATCACATCATTAAACCTACTCGCGTTCCGTAACCTACATGTGTCATAGTACTAAAATTTGACATTGTTAAAACACAATAGAAAGCGTGTATGTTATTCTCTTCAAATTCGTATTGTCGTAAGGCCTGGGTATACATGTAAGTGGCGCATGGACCTCTTGGTTCCCTAAACCTCTATGTCTTGGACAACACTAACTTTTGACATACGGATGTTTACGGACACGCATCCGTAAACCTATGTTGTATAGTTTGCCAAAGCCTTTACGCTTGACATTGACCTCTCTGACCACGATGAGATTTACAAATGCGCGTTCATAAATCTCTGGTGTTTTTGTTGTCTGAACCTTTGCGCCGACTATCCACAAACAGATGTATCCGGATGCGCGTGTGCTTGCACTAATAACGTTGTTACATGGAGGTATACGGACGTGCGTTCGTATACCAATATGTCTTTGTTTGCACGCCATGAAAGCCACTATTGCCCACATTGTGTTTCATTGACAATAAGCGTTATAATCATCCATGAAATTTATTAAATGGGATATTTTAACATACTCTTCATTTGGCTCTCTTGTAGCTAGTGGCCATGGATTCTAACGCCGGTGATAGTGCGTTTGAATTGTCTTCGGAAGCATCAAGCTATGGTAGCAACTTTATAGCTGTCGTGGAACATGAAAGTACGATTGGTGTCCCCAATGACGATGATGAAATCCTTCCACCATGTGAGGGTTATTCACGGGAACAATGGATTGATCTTGATGTTGTCCTAGTCCTTGGTTGTGTTATTCCCGTGGCCGATGGTGTTTGTTGGAACTTGAATCCCAAGGATTGTATTGATGTTAATCCCCTTGGGGAGGAAGATATTGGGGTATGCCTCTAAATTTATACGTGCAACTTGACAATTGTGCCAAGGACAACAAATATCGATACGTTTTTTGTTTTTTTATCATTGCTTATAGCCAAGGGTATTTTCAAAGAAGTGTTTATGTTTTTTTTTATGGTTGGTCACACGCACGATAACATTGATGCTTCATTTGGACGTTAGATGCTTCATTTGATTAATTCACACGGATAAATAATAACAAGTTTCTAAAGATAAAAATTAATCGAGAAGATTCTACGCACACCTGCGTAGTAACCTCTTGTTTGTATCCGCCTATAGATTATTCTTGCTTTATCACTAGCTCAATTTGGGATAGCACCAGTCAATGTAACCAACCCGATTCGAACCCGGGTTGATATAGACCTAATACCAGTCTCTTACATAACTCGCATCCACAGGCGGATGTCTCGAAACCTAGTAGCTACGTACATATTGATTATTTCTAATATCTAACTGCCTTGCTTTTGTAGATTGTGGGCCTTAATTCAACCCGTGAGCGTGACCCGGACATATTGAATGTGTGAAAGATCAGACAGCAATAGCTTGTTATGTGTACGATATTCGATATTGTGAAGTCGATAGTCGATAGTCGATATTATAGAAATTTTATAGATTACAATTATATTGCATGATTGTATTACTTTACGGATGTGGAATCCAACCTCCCATGCGCTATCAAATGTGTCTTGCATGTTTTTTTTACGGATGTGAAATCCAAAACTATATAATATTGCATATGCTAATTTGCAAATTCTTATTAACATTGTCAAATTATTTTAAGTATTATTGCGTTTGGGATGTGCCGTTCAATTCAACCATAATTGGATAAGACCATTATATTTGGGATACGCATCCAAGAGTCTACGAAATAAAAATAAATGGTTATTTATTGATTCGTTCAAAAATACAAAATAATTGTGAATTTTTGTCATTGAAATATTGTGTTCGGCATAGTTTTGATTATCATCTATATATTTACTATATTTAGAAAAATATATATTCATTACATATGGCTTCTTAAACATAACGTTGCCATTTGTTCCCTATAACACTATATTCGTTAAATTGAGACTTTCTCTAGTCTCAAATTAATATATGGATCAAACAACATTCCGTGTTCCGAAACTATATTGCGAACAATCTCAAATATATTATATGTTCTAATATCCCAAATCTATTATGTGTGGACATAAGCACATATGGTAGAGCACTCAACACCAACTTCATCAACAAAAACACTTTGGGTAGAGCACTCCAAACTAGTTTCATCCAATAAACATATAAAATGGTTTATATTATTAGCATGGTCAATAAAATATAGACATTGCAACATACAAAGTGCATGCAATAAATGCATTTTTCTTCAATGGACAATTTAGTCCCAAACTTAATAAAAAAATGAACTTCACATTTGTATTGAAATATAGTAAATGAATATTCATCCAACCCCAAACAATATAGCATTCGCAAGTTCTACCCAAACTTTGCCCCAAGTTTGAGGAGCACACATATGAGTAATATATATTCGTCGAATTACATATTACACTATAATCATGCTAACACAATCCTACCAACTTCTCATTTAACGTGGGTTGCTTCTTCTGCGATCCGAGCAAGGTTGTCTTTTGCAAAAGTTATGTACTTTTGAGGGATGGACACCGATCCACTATGATTTTTCCGTGGTTTCCATGCTATGAATATGGAATCTGTATCTATCCAAGATGGACCATGCTCAGAATCCACCTTCCACCGAAAGTTAGGGTTTGTATCCCAGCCTGTATAATGCCGAACAACATCTTCATTCCGTGATGTCGGTCGGTAGTACTCTACTTGTATTTGTCGAAAATGAGGGCTGGAAGTTACAAAATTTGGTTTGGACAAAGCTCTTGCCACCCACACTGGCTTTGCATATGTCTCATCTCCAGGATGCAAAATGAGCATATAACCTTCATGACAATCCACTGCAATGCGGAAAGATGGTGGCGGACGACTACTAGCAGGCCCCACGTAATGGTCGTCCACATCAAACTCCTCTCGAACCTCTCCATTTCCCAAAAGACTAGCCTCCGAAGCTTGTACATTGACACGTGTTTGTGGCCAAAACCCATGCCTTAAAGTAAGGGGTGTATCTTCATGAAGGTTTGCCAAAGCGCCACGAACACGTGTCCAATATTGTATCCAACTTCCGTAACGAAGCCAACACGATCCACCAACATCCGCTACCCTCAAACTCTCCCAATATTGTATGAAGCCTGATATGCCTTTACAAATGTCCTCCAAATTCTTCATGGGTATTGGTTTGCAAGGCTTAGGCTCTCCGTCAGGCAACATCGTCCTTCCTTCCCCATCAACACGCCATACAAGGAGACCCTCCGGCGGGCTCCAGTCTTGTGATGTGCACAACAACTTGTATTGCATGGCGGGGACACCATCGTCACGCACGTAGAACCGAAATTGTTGTGCCTTCGTATGCCCGATCAATCGGTGAGCTCCGCTTCGAATATACGGTTCTATAAATGCCTTGAAGTCTGGAACCTCCTCTATCATATGTGGGATGACGGGAATGTTCTCCAAATCCATGTACGACTTCATCAACAATGGGATTGTTGGAAAATCCTCCTCGCGCAACTTCATGCTCCACCGCCCAAAGGACGCATCAATATCATCGTGCGTGTGGCCTACCAATAGAAAGGACACAAAAACCTCCTTGAAAATGCCTTTCGCAACCAACAACGACCAATATGCAAAAACATATCTACTTTTATTGTCCTTCGCACAATTGTCCAATTGGACACGCAGAGTTGGGGGCAAATTCTTGGCAATCACATCTTCACTTGGTGGCTCCGGCAATGAGTGCACGCATACATCTCTTCCATCCAAGACCGCTTCATATAGAGGTGTTGATCCCGAGTTTTCAAATAGCAATCTTGATGAATAGGACGGCGGTTTCTCCAAATCACGTAAAAGCTTTGCAAATGACCCTATCGTGTGGTTTGAATCCCCCGGATACAAATCAAGAGCATAATGAGCATACTTGACATCTCCATGCCCATGTGCAATCATTCCTGCAAAGGCAACCCAATGGTTTAATATTCAACTATAACACCAAAAAATTCACATGGTGTACATGTATGGCCCCAAGTACAAACCTAAACGCACAAATTTGTGTTTAGGTAATGCAATGCAATTGTTATCAAAATCACCTGTAACCGAAACAGGAAGCTTAAAAATGCCGTCCGTGGCTTTTATTCGATTTGCAAAACATGGTGAGGCTGTTTTGGCATGGTCCATTTTGTCATGGATGATTGTAAGGACTTCCAAAGGCCTGGAGATGGACAAAGCTCTATTTGTGTAGTAATCATTACGGTGTGCCTCTTGCATGTTCACATGCTTGAAATAGTTCATTTGATGTGCGGCATAGGACTCTGTCCCCATCGTGTGTGCATCTCGAAGGCGTTTCAACTTCTCGCATTTGGAACAACGGGCAAATTTGTCGCCTCGTCTTTTTGTGATGTATTCGCTAAAGTGAGATTTTTTGATAGCACTCAGTTTCGACAACGAAATAGGGTCCAACCCGGCCTTCTCGCCAACTGCGTTTACGTCCAACAATATGTCTTTCCATTTCGTGCCTGTAGGAAGAACCTTCTCCACAACCTTTTCACCGGTTGCGAGTGTCCGTGTTTTGTGCGGCATTGCATCGGCAAGGGGGACAATGATGGTTGCCAGAGTAGCTGTTGCTTGTCTCGTTGCTTCTCTTGGTTTCTTTAAGCCCGTGTTCCCATGGTGACGGGCACGGCGGCCTTCATTGGCATACGCGGCTTGTCTATAAAATTCCGCTTTCGACACACCGTGAATGGTGTACCATGCCGTACAACACACGTCTATGCTCTCAAGGGTGATGACCTTGCGACCCGCTCCGTTCACATGTATCGCCCTATGGACATCAAGTTTTTTGGTGGATCTTAGACGGAAATCTCCAAGCCACATTTCTTCACGGATGGCCTTCAATTTATCTCTTGGGAACAATTGGCAACAACGATGTACACAACAATCCTTCGTAGCAACTTCTCTAATAGACTCCTCACAGAGCAACCTTTGACGTTTACACTTATTTGCAGACGGAGTAGGACGTGTCAATGTTTCGTACTTCCGAAGGCCTTTGCGTGGCCGAATGTTTGCTTGGAGCTTGTGATATCATTTTTTGGATAGGATAGGTGATTTTTGACTTTGAAGGGAGGTGAGTGACAAATTATACTCAAGACTCACAGAACAGTGATAAACTAGGTGATTAGTCACTCAGGAATGGAAACAGGCAGGTATGGTAGAATATTACTTAGCTGCCCGTAGTATAGAAGATATCAGGAGTCATGAAATTCACATGTGACAATTAAAAGAAGCCCCTGATATCTTAGCTAAAGTCAGTCACCACCTTTCGGGACAGGAAGATAAGAAGGAGGAGGAAGAGGAGAGAAGAGAGAGAGATTTTTTTTGTGTTAGACCTTCCTCTCGAGAAGAGAGTGATTTTGTAGTCTCTCCCAATCACTGGGTGTGAAACCCTTAAGCTCCATTGTAAATCATACTCTTTGAATATATCAGATTGTAAATTCAGCGATATATATATTTTGTACACGTTGTTTGTGCAAGTGGAAATTGATTACCTTGTTGCTCATGTAGAATTCGATTCAGGAGTGTGAAACTCTTGAATGGGAGAAGTGTGAATTTCATGTATGTGTTGAAGTCAGACTCGTACAGAAATTTCTTGGACAATATCTTAAGGTTTCAACTACAGAGGAGTAATTCCTCGGTGATTATAAGTGCCCGGGTGTGAAGCCCGAGGATTTTATCAGGATACCCATCTGATTAAAATTCAGATACTTTTATTCTCCACACACTTCAACTCCCATGTCTGAGAATATTGTAGACTTGAAATTTGAGCAGTGCATTACCTTATGGGTGAGAAAGAGTAATATGGTTTCTCATTAATCCTCTTCCCTGAGTGTGATACTCTTGTGCAAGAGAAGTGTGTGGTAACTACAATTGTTTTGTGAACCATACTTGGACACATAGCAAGCTGATTTCACAATTCCTAACTCTTGTTATGTGTGGTAATGAATGCGGGAAGGGAGAAATCTGTCGGGAGAAGAATTTGATAGGGGATGTGTTACTCCTATCTAAACAATTAAAGAACTCATTCTTGTTGTGAAGACAGAATAGAATCAAAATATCTTTGATAGTGTTTTAAGGTGGCAACTCTCGAAAGAAGTCACCTAGAGACTAAGTGAGCCTGGTGTGAAGCCGAGAGACTCATTGTGCATCTATTCCTGATAAATGACATACTACAATGCAGTAAACTGTCACATTCCCGCTTGAGTTGGGATTTCTGGAAGTGAATATCCGGAGAAAGAAGGAATATGAGGATGAGTATGATGTGGATAAGGGTGTAACAATGTAACCGAGCACCTGAGATGGGGATTATAATTTAGTTCGAAGCAAGTCATCAGGCTCGAACGTTTCCCGAAATACTCTTTATCAGAATCACTCAGCAGTTATCCCCTCCGCTTGAGGGATTAATAATTAACATACCCTGGTCTGGTAGCGCTTAAAGATGTGAATTCTTTATTGTGTTCCAGATGAATTAACTCTGAAGTCAAATAATCTTCGGAGTAGAATTAAAGTGAAGATTTGAATGATAGGAGGAGTACGACCTCAGTATCTTATTCCTTAGAACTGGAAGAATGAAGCTCTCATGCCTCAAGAAGCCCAGAACAATAATTTTGGGGTTGATCGTATAAATTGCGAACAACAACTCGTTTCCCCATCATGGTGTTAAAGTGGCTTATTTGGTGAAATTAGATTGAAGTCTAACAACAAGAGGAAAGTGAAAATAGTCTGTGACAGTAAGTGAAAGTGGAATTCAAACATCGATATTCCTTCATAGGTTCTGCTCACACTGACAGGAAGCCTTTTGACTTGATACACCATTCTTCGAGCAAAGGAATTGGTGAAGCCTTCGATTCACATTCGAGGGGCATTTCAGTCAGTACGTAAACATTCGAGGGGTTCCTGTTGAATTGGTGAATCTTGTGCATTGAGATACAGGAGCGGAATCTGTTGAGGAGATCTCTTTGCGGTCGACGGAGAGGTAGCAGTTGCGCAATGAAGGCGAAGCTGTGGAGTTAGGAGGAGCGTCGTGCCATTTAACCCATATCGATTGGGGTAGCCAGGAAAGGTAAGTATAAAGCCCATCCCTTCTCTTACGCTAACGTGACTAGACGATTCTCTATGACACTAAGACTGTTACTCGCTACTGGTTACTAGTTACTGGGCACTGTTACTAGACGTTTCTCTCTGGGTTACTAAACGTTTCTCTGGATACTTGTGACCAGACGCTTATTTGGAACTGGATACTAGACGTTTACTTGTGACTTGACACTAGACTGTTACTGTTCTGGCCCGGTCCGCTTCAGACGTTTCTCTCTTCGTTCCCGGTTCGTGGTTTCTGTCACTTGTAACTAGACTTTTATCAAAATTCCCTAAGTCCTAATTTTTACAAGTATAGAAATGTGTCATTGTTTGAGTAATGAATAAATTTATTTATGATAAGTGTGTGACAAGTCAAGTCACATGAGAATGGATTAATTGTGATAATTAAGTGTCAAACTCATTCCCTCACCCTTTTGATCTATCGATCGACCTTATCGTGACAAACTAAAGATACATCTGACACTCATTTAGTCTTCCCTGGGTGTTTTTTGAGCTGGAACCCTGGATGAAAAAACTAACTACAGAGCTCCTGTTGGATTTGGACGTGTCGTCGCTCATGGTCGCGCAAACTAACCCCCTCAATTGTCACATTCCTCAACGGCCACCTTCGCAACGAGAACCTATGAGTTGGATTGACTTCCGAATGTACAAGTGATTCTAATATAACAACTCCAACGTCCTCGGTGCCAAGGGAGTGTTCATCAATGCAATCTTGTGGATGTGTGTTACGACAAATACCCTCCGCCACAGCAACTCCACTGTCATTAACAAGTACCACATCCAAATTCACCCATGAAGCTCGTGAAAGCCCCGCACATTCCACAATGGGGCAAAAAGGGTCAGATGGCGAAGGACTCCCCAAATGACCTTCATCTGCACTGTCATCAAAACTATCCTCCCCGACAATGTCTAGCTCATCCCCAGACAGAGATTGGGTGCTGCCCATGTCTTCAGAGAAGGAATCCCCTCTTCCACCAACTCCCTCCATTGCGCCTACACAAATGCACATGAAACCTCAACAAACATGGACACAACGTAAGGGTCCAAAAAAATCAAATATTGGAAAATGCAAAACATCACGATAAATGGGGACACTGAGGATCAAGACATTTGCAACACAAATGCAATGTGAGCTCCCAATACTATGCGCCAGTCCACAAAATGTTCCACAAAATATTTTGGGTGGGAGTTTGGGTCGGCCGACCTAAACCCTGTGGCACCAGGGATTGAGGGCCATCCACACCTTGCCCGTGGGATAGGGTCGGGTTCCGGTCGACCGACTCAAACCTTGTACAATGATGGGTTGAGGGCCATTTAGAATTCCATCACGCTGTGGGGAAAATTTTGGGTCGACCGACCCAATCCTTGTCATGGTCAACTACAACCTCCGAAACTGGGGAAGGGGTTGGGTCGACCGACCCAATCTTTGACGGGGTTAATCCACCCACACTGGATAGGGGTTTGGGTCGGTCGACCCAAACTTTCACAGGCTAAATCCATCCACACTGGGAAGGGGTTTGGGTCGACCGACCCAAACTTTCACAGGGTAAACCCACCACACTCGGAAGGGGTTTGGGTCGGTCGACCCAAACTTTCACAGGGTAAGTCCACCCACACTGGGAAAGGGTTTGGGTCGGTCGACCCAAACTTTCACAGTGTAAATCCACCCACACTGGGAAAGGGTTTGGGTCGGTCGACCCAAACTTTCACAGTGTAAATCCACCCACACTGGGATGAGGTTTGGGTCGCTCGACCCAAACATTACATATGATGGGATAAGGTTCCTACTCTGTCCGTCCAAACCTTCTGAGTACCTTGGGTAAGGGCCATTAACAATTCGTTCACGATGTGCGAAAAAGTTTGGGTCGACCGACCCAAACCTTTTGAAAGGTTTTACGATAAACGCCCATAGTGGGGTAGGGGTTTGGGTCGACCGACCCAAATCTCAGAAGGGTCAGACTAGACCCCCCCCCCCAACACTAGTGAGGGGGTTTGGGTCGACCGACCCAAACCTCACAAGGGTCAGACTAGACCCCCCTCCCAAACACTAGTGAAGGGGTTTGGGTCGACCGACCCAAACCTCACAAGGGTCAGACTAGACCCCCCCCCAACACTAGTGAAGGGGTTTGGGTCGATCGACCCAAACCTCACAAGGGTCAGGCTAGACCCCCCCCCCCAACACTAGTGAAGGGGTTTGGGTCGACCGACCCAAACCTCACAAGGGTGAGACTAGAACCCGCCCACACTAGTGGAGGGGTTTGGGTCGATCGACCCAAACCTCAGAATGGTCAGACTAGAACCCGCCCACACTAGTGGAGGGGTTTGGGTCGACCGACCCAAACCTCACAAGGGTCAAACTGAAACCCGCCAACACTAGTGTCGACCGACGTATAATACAGCGTATAATGCGGCATATAATGCAGCGGATATTGAGAGGTGTGTGGAATTTCATCTCATTGCAAAGTTCACTGCGGACTTGCATGCTGTGAATAGGTCCTCATGAACAACAGCGTGAACGAACCTCGAAGTACAGCTCCGACTAAGAGTTCTCTCTACGAATTCAGGAGTGGGAGAAGAGCAAAAAAGAACCAACTTTTGGGGGGTGCGCCCCTTTATACTATCCACCTCCACTTGCCCGACTTCTTCATTGGATGCCTTTCCCGCCTTCTTATTTCAAACCTCCTGACAGAATTCCCCGTTTTCTGTTTATTGTAGAAAATGCGCATCTTTCAATGCCCCTCTCATACCCCAGCCGTCATATGTCTTAGTCTATGATATTTAATCTTTTTTTGGTTTTGTGTGTATATGACATACGACATTGGGAGGAAGGGTGGCGGCCACATTAATTTTTTCAAGTGTCACAATGGTATATTTTAACCAATATGTATACCCAACCACAACTCCATTCAATGCTTTCAAGTGCAAACCTATTTAGGTGGGGTTGGGGCCATTTGGAGGTTGCAATTATGAGAGAGTTTCCAAGGCTTGAGGCCATTGTCATGATGAATAAAATTATTTATTTGTCTCCCCTAAACCCTAAACCCTAGAACATTGCGGCTCTGTTATCTCGCATGGAAGTGTGGCAATGATAAACGTATGTGGACGTTGTTAAGGGGATACTAACTAGCAATGTCGCTTTTTGGTTCAATCTTTTAATGTTATTTCAATCCATCCTCAAGTTCACTTCAAGTTTACTAATGTGTGTGACCAAAACATCCAAAGTTGGACCCTAAACCCTTATAACATCCACAACATGAAATACGTATTGACAAAATACAAAACCAATTAGTATATCATGTTTAAACGTCCCAAATAACATATTAACATGATCAAGATTGTATTTACTATAACCTTCCTATTAGACTCTTCTTCATATTATGCAAACAATATCTGTTATATCTTTCTCCATTATCCAATACATGTGGAGGGAACAATGAATAAGAACATGATTGCGTGAATGGCTTCATTTGATGTTGTGCTTCTCTTATTTACTTTTGCATCACATTCCATATATTAAATACATCATGAACCATGGTTTATTGGCGACTATGTGATTCCCTAAAGTGAGCAAAACATCCAAAGTTGAACCCCTTACCCCTAATAACATCCACAACATTTCATGTTATTTGAATAAACACAAGACCATTCACTATATCACGTTTAAACGTCCGTAATAACAAATAAACATAATCAAGATCGTCTTTTCTATTACCTTCCAGTAAAAACCTATTCTCACCAGTAAGTCAATGTTATATGTTAATATTGGATAGATTAATATGTTATAAACCTAACTCCTAAACCCTAAACCCTAAACCCTAAATACAAAAATTCGTAGTTGTTCACTGCTACCTCCACATACAAACAACATGAACTTTATCTTGCGCCATTATGTAATATACGTGGAGGGAACATTCAATAACAACATGATTGCGTCAAAGGGCTTCATTTGATGTTGTGGTTCTCCGATTTACTTTTATATCACATTCGAAGTACATATATCACGATCCATGGTTTATTGGCGACTATGTGATTCATTCAAGTGAGTATGTAAGGGATTTACTAAAAACTTGAGCATGTTAGCATTTCGACATAAGGATCATGCAATTCCAAACCCTGAGAAAATGCTCTTGGGGAAGGTATACATTTAGCAAACACATTCAAATATCCTAAATTTCCGAATTTCATGTTGGGGGACGGGGGTTATATTTTTTATTCATTGCATATTGTGTGAGTTCTTGGCATCATTGGTAAAGTCTAAATGTCAACGATTACATCGTTAAATGTCACGCAATTGTATTATTTTTCTAACTTGCTCAAACAAAAGAGAAACCAATGATTTCAACTTGTTTGGGAAATTTAGGTTATGGTGTCATGTGAGTAGGGGTTAAGTCTTAGTTTTAGCATAACGTTGCGTTGTAAAAATGCATTAGTTGTATAAATGGTTTCATTTTGTAGAATACCGCATTTGATGTGCACCTTATGGGGCATTCCCACTTGACATTAGTTAGAAGTAGTATTAGTCTAAATGCGGTTTTAGTTATCTAGGTTTCACACATATGGCTCTTTTTAGTGCCGAGCCTAGGTGGCAAATGATGTGGCATGGCTTAAAAGTGGAGGTTTTAAGCCTCAACCACCGACGCTCCCATCGGTACCTAAACATTAGGCAAGAATATAGGAATTTTAAAAGTGTCGCCTCCCACCCTTGTGATTGGTTGCTTTTTAGTCTTAGCTATGAGGGCACGAGGAGCTTCATTAACAAAAACCGATGGTAAGATAGGTGAGTAGTAAGGCATTTGGGGATGGGACAAAAACTACCCAACATTCATTGCTTGGTAGATAAAACCATGAACATGTGTGAAAGCTACTTAACTAAAACCTACTTGAAAATCTCCGGAGCAAGTTCTTGTAGGTGCATTGGGATAGTTGGATGCCTCCGCTATAACCGAGGGAGCTTTACCCGGTCTTTATAAAATAGTGAGGGTCTTAACTAAAGTCAAGTGGGAATGCCCCATTAGGGTACTCCAAAGTGTCTTGAAAATACTAATGCCCGCTAAGGGTTTACAGTTTGGCTTTAGGATTTAGGGTTCCCCGTAATCCTAATTCCGTTGGTGCCCTAATCCCGTTGGCACCCTATTCGTGCGGTTGGGGGCCAATTCCCGAGGCATACAAAACCCCAGCCGTCACAACTTTTCGCTCTTTCTCTCTCTCTCCGCGCCAAGCATTCGCTCCGCGCCTCTTGTGGAAGCGCCGCCTCTCCTGAAGCGCCGCTTTCGCGAAGCGCCGTGGCGATTCAGGGTGGCGATTTTCTTCTCTTCCCTCCCTTCTTGTTGCTTTGGCGCCTACTGATTCTTCTCCTTCCCTCCCTTCTCTTGCTGTAGAAGTTAGGAAGTGTTTGCAATAGAACAGAAACCTAAGGAGAGAGTTTTAGAGTGCGTGAGAGTTAGTAGAGTGATTGTTGTAGAGTGAAGTAAGTAGAAGATTGTTGAAGGGTTTTCCAACATTCTAAGCTTGCGGGTTTTGGAGGTTGTATTGTAGTTGGAGAGTTTGTGAGATTTAGGAGTTCTATAAGATAATCAGGAGGTGTTTGAGAGATACAAAAGCCATTTGAGAGAGTCAGTCATTGTTTTGAGAGATTCACTTGTTCTTAGGGATTCAGAGGTTGTTTGAAACACTCAATTGTTGTTTGAGAGATACAAAAGTCATTTGAGAGAGTCAGTCATTGTTTTGAGAGATTCACTTGTTCTTAGGGATTCAGAGGTTGTTTGAAACACTCAATTGTTGTTTGAGAGATACAAAAGTCATTTGAGAGAGTCAGTCATTGTTTTGAGAGATTCACTTGTTCTTAGGGATTCAGAGGTTGTTTGAAACACTCAATTGTTGTTTGAGAGATATCTAAGTCATTTGAGAGAGTCAGTTATTGTTTTGAGAGATTCACTTGTTCTTAGAGATTCAGAGGTTGTTTGAAGTATTGAATTGTTGTTTGAGAGATTCAAAAGAGATCTAGGAGTTGTATGAGAGATTGTGGATTTGTGTGAGAGGTTACATTCAACTGTTTCTGTGTTATTGGAAGAAGAACACCTGTTCTAAAGCAACTGTTTACAACAACTGCTACATACAACAAAGGTATTTTCTTTTATTATATGCAATAAGTGTTTGTCAATTGAAGGTATTGTAGCATACACAACGCATAAGCATTGTATATGCTACGTGCCAACTTTTAAAAATTACATTAAAATAGGAAAGTTTGGGGAGACGACCCAAACACGGCCACAGGTTTGGGTCGGTCGACCCAAACACAGCCTCTTGTTTGGGTCGACCGACCCAAACACAGTCTCTTGTTTGGGTCGACCGACCCAAACACAAAACAAAGCATCATGTTTGGGCCGAACGACCCAAACACAGCCTCTTGTTTGGGTCGACCGACCCAAACACAAAACAAAGCATCATGTTTGGGCCGAACGACCCAAACAACGTCTTCTAATTATAAACTCATAAAGAAATCCATGATTTTTGCATCAATATAAAATTCACATCCACTAAAAAATAATAATCAAGGAATGTATCAAGGAAAAGTATCAAGTAATCCTGCATGTCACAAACAATATAAAATGCAAATCCACCCAATAATCAAAACATTCTTATTATCAATACAAATGATGCTGAAATATATAAATATACAATCCACCTAAACCTATTCATGTCGTAGATGTTTGGGTCGAACGACCGAAACTAACATTGCACATTATTTTCTTACAGATGGCTCCAAAGAAAAGACCCGGCGAAAGGTGGTTCATGCCTGCGCCGGACATGTTGCGGTAGGAGCACGAAACCCCGCAGGATGACTCCTATTCCCCTAAGGACGGGCTTGTCCTCGCGTGGTCTATACAAGTGGTTAAGGGTTCGCAATACAAAATGATTTTTGTTGTGAAGGTTGGGACCGTGGAAAAGCACACATGGGCTACTCTTACGGGGTGGGAGGTGGCATCGGTTCAGTCTCTTGGAGACTACGTGGATGTCATCCTCGAGAACAACGCTGTCCAGAACGCGCATATGTTTATGCACCAGTTCTCCGAACCCTTTGACGCTATCTATGCAAAAGAAACATGTGTAGAACCAGACGTCATCAAACCGGAGTCCATATTCATCGATAACAGTACATCGAACACAAAGGTGTCGAGCAGATTCACGAAACTAAAGCATGCAATCAGCGTGCTCAACAAAGCCCTGCAGAGCAAAACCAAGTCTCAGCAACCCGTGAGGCGGAAAGCAACCACAGAGGAAGGAGCAGGGTCGTCAAGACCTCAATCGGTGAGGAAGCCGCGACCAGTACCGGCTGACTCGCGGAGGACCACTCCCTCCCAAACACCTGCGGATAGCGAGACGCCTACACCTTCTGGGAGCCGTCAAACAACTCCATCCAAGAGGGGGAGAGAGTCATCTGTGATGACTGACGAGCCAGTCTCACCGGAGTTGCGCATGCCGAAGCCCGGCGAAGAGGTGGATGCAGGGGAGCTGCAGAAAATCGTGAACAATTTCACGACGAAATGCTCCCACTGTTTTTTCATGGGCAGGGATTTTAAGTTCGACGTGAACATCAGCCAGTGCCATCTAGCGCCACCGGAGAAGTGTGTCCGGGCAAAGGAGGACGCCTACGTTGACTGGATAATCGCGCAGATCGTTTGCGAGCAGTTTAAAGACGACAGGCAAACGATAGTAGTGATGCCACAGGGTCTCAAGAAAATGCCTACACCTGAAATGTGGCCCACAATTCAGAAGGGCGATTTTTGGCTCATAGACGGCCAGCACAGCGTGGAGGCATCCAAGAAAATCCAACTCATGAATGAGTGGGATGATCCGAACAATCAGAAGGAAAAGCTGAAGGTTTGGAAGGCACTAGTGGTGTGGTCTGACGACGAGACCAAGCTCAGCGACATCTCCCGGTACTTCAATATGGGAAATAAGAAGAGGGCCTACCAAGCTTCCTGGATAAAGAATATCATGGCCTCGCGGGAGGTGTGGGAGTTCTATGGTAGGCCTCCCAAGGAGAGGGAGAATGCGAAGGACAAGAATCCCAAATGGGAGGTGAGTATTGTTTAGGTCGACCGACCCAAACTCCTGATGCAGCCTTGTTTATTTAGTTTGGGTCGACCGACCCAAACTCCTGATGCAGCTAGTTTATTTAGTTTGGGTCGACCGACCCAAACTCCTGATGCAGCTAGTTTATTTAGTTTGGGTCGATCGACCCAAACTGTTGTTGCAGATGTTGGTCATGATATGGGTTGGAAATCACATGTACATATCTAACACGCATTCAAATGTTCTGTTTTGTGGACGTGCAGGATTTCAAATACCAAATGATCAACAAATTCTCCTCCATTGATAATTCGAGCCACAAGCAGAAGAAATACAGCGACCTCAAGGGGGAGATTTACTTGATTACAGCATCTGACTCAGTTTGGAAGAAGTGGAAAACCGTGTTTGAAAAGCACGAGACGGGGGATTTGATCGACCCCGACACTGGCATTTTCTTCAGCCAAACCTCGCGCTTCAAGCAGATGAAGCCTCTCGTGAGAGAGTTCTTTAGAACTCTTCAAGGGCTGTCAGAGACGGAGGTGGAGAAGGCGGCATCTCACATCCTGCACGTGGCAGCCACGGCAAAGAGGTGTTGGGTGCACCCGAAGATTGTCTTCCAAAAGCCCAAATCCTTCGTTCCTTCATGCTACACCATGAAGGAATGGACGGATAACAGGAAAAAGAAGACGACTATCGTGCAGGAGCTGCATAAACTAGTGCCAGAGAGGAATATTGTCGTGGACGGCGAGGTCCATGAGGCTAACTGGAGAGCATTCAAAGCTGAATATAAGTTCACCAGTGCCTCCATGGCGGCTCTAATAAGGGAAGCGGGGGACGACTTCTTGCGGGCCAAGATGGTGAAGGGTGGGAAGAACCGGGCGCTTCCGGATCACACAGCGCGTGCGTTCTCGAACTTCATCAAGGAGAAGAAGATTGTCCAGTTTGAAGGGGAAGCGTACTTCAACCTTGTCACCACCGACCCGTTGAAAATTCAGGGTTGGCCAGGTCAAGACGCCAGAATGGCGATAAGGACGAAAGCAAGGGACCGCTTTCCTTTTGGGATGATTGATTTCAGGAATATTCCTGGAAGCTCATTTGAGGGCACGATGAGCACCCTCTTCTATGACCCCTTCCTATCTAAGTTCGTCGATTATGCAAGCCCTAAGTTCAGGGAGGTAGATATCTGGCTTTGGATAGTCGAGGATAGGAGGGCGGAGCAGGTGTACGAGCTTGTCCGGAAACTGCAGCCGGAGTATGCAGTCTCCAAGTCTCACTACATCGCCGCACCGGCGGAGGGAGCTTACACGACGTTGAGGGACAAGAAGACCAAGTTCGTCAACGTCTTGTGTTTGTACTTCGTGTACAAAGCGGAGTTGCTGAAGGTGCCGAACCACCCTATATCCCGGATGGACAAACTCTTCCAAGTTCCAGAAGGGTTGGGTGTCAACAAGTGCCTCTACGACGAGGCTAAATACGCGAACTATCCTTTAGATGAGCTGCGGATGGAATTTTACGTGAGAATGATGAGGACGCTGACGAGGAGAGGGGATTGCATCTTCAACGTCTTCGGAGGCTCTAAACCTATCTATGCTGCCATGGTAAGCGACTTTCTATAACTCGTGCGCAGTTTGGGTCGATCGACCCAAACTAGGCTCTGTGTTGGTTTGGGTCGATCGACCCAAACTAGGCTCTTTGTTGGTTTGGGTCGATCGACCCAAACTAGTCTCTTTGTTGGTTTGGGTCGATCGACCCAAACTAGGCTCTTTGTTGGTTTGGGTCGATCGACCCAAACTACACATTGTACTTGGTCTTGTTTATGTCCCTCGCCTAATTCTAATGTCTATATAACTTGGATTGTGTAGATGTCGGGGTTGAGTATATACTCCTACATAGAGGATGGCGATCTGCCATTTTACAGGACGCAGAGATCGTTGGCGAAGAAGATGGACATCCTCGATTGGATCCCGGGTAGCTACGTCGACGAGGTTGTTCAGGGGGGCGAAAACCCTCTTGATAGGCTGAGGCGGATCAACCCGGAAGAAATGGCCATGAGGGCCACAACCCAAGAACCCGAACCTCTTGTCGGGTTGCATCCGGGCAATCCGTCCCGCACAGAAGGTGGCGATGTCGAGGAGGAGGAGGAAGAAGAGGAGCACGAGGAGGCGGAGAAGGAAGGCGACGTGGAGGAAGGGGCAACGGGCTTCACGCAAGAATCCGAAGCCCCTCAACGGAAGAAGGCGATGCGGGCGGCAACCCCGCAGAGTAAGCTCGTGCCCGTCCTGACGGTGGACGATTGTGAGCCCAAAAGGGTGCCCACATTTAGTCTTAGACCCTTGAAACGTTAGTTGATGCACTTTGAAGTAGCATGTTACTTCACAAAAATATAAAAAGAGTGAAATGTTAGTCTTAGAAGTACCATGTTGTAAGAGGCTAGGATGTGAGTTGTTATTGTGTTTTTACCTTCGGAAGGATTTGAGTGAATGAGGATAAGTAAGGAGAACTTGGATTGAGTAGTTAGTGAGTAGGCTAGTACAAATGGATGGAGACAACCAAAGTGACTCAAGAGGCAAGTGCATTCGAATTGGGATGAATGGAGGATCACATGGAGCGCACAAGTGGACCACCTCATCATGGCCACTTAATGGGGAAGGCCCAAGGAAGAATGCAAGGTGGAGGATAAGCAAATTCTCAAAACACCAATTAAATCACGAGTTAAGCATCGTGGTTTGAATTAAGTGGTGAGCGACGATTTGGGAAAGTAAGGGGAGAAAGTTATGGCGGCGGAAAGCGAAGGAGGCTAAGTTTGGGTTGAAGCATCCCAAGTTTGGTAAAGTGTGGTAGGTAGAAAGCCAAGGCTAGTTAAATGTTCGAATTAGGATCCTTGTTGATCATTTGAGGGAGGAAGGCTTAGAAGATAGGATTGGCGCCTACTAAGTAGGAGGAAATCTCAAGGGCTTATCGTGAGCCTTGAGGGTGCTCACCCCCTCAAGCTTACTATATAATCCCTCATTCTTCCCTCACTCATCCTCTCTTTCCTTTGTGCTCCAAGGCACCCCACGAGTTATAAGTGTGGGTGTGGGAAGCCATATTGGAGCACATGTGTGTGCTTAGTTTTTAGTTTGAGAGCCAAGGCTTGTTAGCCTTGAAGAGGGCTTGACCTCTTGGTAGAATTAGTGTTGACGTGAAGGATTTTAAAGTTAATTCATGATTCCAATTTGTGGTACTTAAAGTTCATGTTTTGAATACACGTGGTTGCAAGTTCCATGTTTAAGAGTTGAGCACTTGATGTTGTGATGAGTGCAAAAATATACTTGTGTGGATTAGTTAGTCTTAGTGAAGTTAGGAAATTCTCTCTCCCCCTCTCCTCTCTAGGATTTTAGGATTTTAGGATTAGAGAAGAATTGTGTGATTAGAAAGGGGTTGTTAGTAGAATTAGGGAAATTAGGTAGGAAGATTAGTTAAGGGCTTGAATAATTAGTGAGGTAGTTGGGGATTACAACTACAAAGTTGTGGGTTCATGAAGGAGCTGGGTTTATGAAGGAGCTGGGTTTGTTTAGTTAGAAGCTAAGGAGCTGGGTTCATGAAGGAGCTGGGTTTATGAAGGAGCTAGGTTTATGTAATTAGAAAGTAAAGAGATGGGTTCATAAAGGAGCTTAGTAGATAGCCTACCTAATTAGCTCATAGACAAGTAGTTAGTTACATTATGTTAGTTAGTGTTATGTGTGGCTTTCACAAGTAAATGTATTTGAGATTGACTATAGAGAATAGTGTTTTTTTTTTAACACTTGCATCCTCTCTTTAAAAATAAACCACGTGCACAACTTAAGGGAGAATGTGGAGCACTCTCGCGATGGCAAGACAAAGGAAGCAAAGACCAAAGGTGCGAGGGAGAGATTGACATAAGTCACATAAGTATTTCTTAATACTTAAAGGCTTATGTACGGTATGGAGACACCAAGTGAGACCTCTTATAGTAGCGATACGGAATACACAAGTGATAGTTCAAGTGGTAGTATAGAGTCAACGGCACGGACTCCATTTAGGAGAGGGATATCCTTAAGGGCTTGTGTAGCTAAAGCAGCCGGATGGACGTTAGAAGCAAACAAAGACAAAATAGCACCCGAGCATAAGGAGGTTAAAATAACATAGTTAACTTGTGCATTCTCCACATACGTATTGAAATCGTACATTGAGTTGTTAAAAGTGAAATTCCAGTTAAATCCAAGACCACTTGAAGGGTGAACCTTGCACTATGGACTCATCCAAGTCCAAATCCAATACCGCGGAGGAATGTGAGCCCAAACCCACTACTCGGACTACGGACGCTTAAGGGTGGGGGGTTTGGCCTCACAGGCGGTGGAGCATGAAGTTGCGCGAGGAGGATTTTCCAACAATCCCATTGTTGATGAAGTCGTACATGGATTTGGAGAACATTCCCGTCATCCCACATATGATAGAGGAGGTTCCAGACTTCAAGGCATTTATAGAACCGTATATTCGAAGCGGAGCTCACCGATTGATCGGGCATACGAAGGCACAACAATTTCGGTTCTACGTGCGTGACGATGGTGTCCCCGCCATGCAATACAAGTTGTTGTGCACATCACAAGACTGGAGCCCGCCGGAGGGTCTCCTTGTATGGCGTGTTGATGGGGAAGGAAGGACGATGTTGCCTGACGGAGAGCCTAAGCCTTGCAAACCAATACCCATGAAGAATTTGGAGGACATTTGTAAAGGCATATCAGGCTTCATACAATATTGGGAGAGTTTGAGGGTAGCGGATGTTGGTGGATCGTGTTGGCTTCGTTACGGAAGTTGGATACAATATTGGACACGTGTTCGTGGCGCTTTGGCAAACCTTCATGAAGATACACCCCTTACTTTAAGGCATGGGTTTTGGCCACAAACACGTGTCAATGTACAAGCTTCGGAGGCTAGTCTTTTGGGAAATGGAGAGGTTCGAGAGGAGTTTGATGTGGACGACCATTACGTGGGGCCTGCTAGTAGTCGTCCGCCACCATCTTTCCGCATTGCAGTGGATTGTCATGAAGGTTATATGCTCATTTTGCGTCCTGGAGATGAGACATATG
Source organism: Polytrichum commune (assembly GCA_950295325.1). NCBI lineage: Eukaryota > Viridiplantae > Streptophyta > Polytrichopsida > Polytrichales > Polytrichaceae > Polytrichum > Polytrichum commune. The sequence continues at coordinate 977,358 of OX485809.1, forward strand.
CAAAGCCAGTGTGGGTGGCAAGAGCTTTGTCCAAACCAAATTTTGTAACTTCCAGCCCTCATTTTCGACAAATACAAGTAGAGTACTACCGACCGACATCACGGAATGAAGATGTTGTTCGGCATTATACAGGCTGGGATACAAACCCTAACTTTCGGTGGAAGGTGGATTCTGAGCATGGTCCATCTTGGATAGATACAGATTCCATATTCATAGCATGGAAACCACGGAAAAATCATAGTGGATCGGTGTCCATCCCTCAAAAGTACATAACTTTTGCAAAAGACAACCTTGCTCGGATCGCAGAAGAAGCAACCCACGTTAAATGAGAAGTTGGTAGGATTGTGTTAGCATGATTATAGTGTAATATGTAATTCGACGAATATATATTACTCATATGTGTGCTCCTCAAACTTGGGGCAAAGTTTGGGTAGAACTTGCGAATGCTATATTGTTTGGGGTTGGATGAATATTCATTTACTATATTTCAATACAAATGTGAAGTTCATTTTTTTATTAAGTTTGGGACTAAATTGTCCATTGAAGAAAAATGCATTTATTGCATGCACTTTGTATGTTGCAATGTCTATATTTTATTGACCATGCTAATAATATAAACCATTTTATATGTTTATTGGATGAAACTAGTTTGGAGTGCTCTACCCAAAGTGTTTTTGTTGATGAAGTTGGTGTTGAGTGCTCTACCATATGTGCTTATGTCCACACATAATAGATTTGGGATATTAGAACATATAATATATTTGAGATTGTTCGCAATATAGTTTCGGAACACGGAATGTTGTTTGATCCATATATTAATTTGAGACTAGAGAAAGTCTCAATTTAACGAATATAGTGTTAACACCATTCACACTTACCCGAACTATGCACATGTGAGACTGTACAAGACTCACAAAATCCAACTTTTTTGAGGGGGGGGGGGGTTTACCTCCTTTTGCAAGTAACCTGCACACTCACAAACTAGCAATTGGGAGCCTAGCCACAACAGCAAAAAAATTGAACGGTTTCGTGCCCATGGCGTCTGCACACAACAATTAATGTCGCCAAAAAATTGAACGGTCCTGTGCCAACTATAAACACTGCAGACATCAAACAGATTATTGGAAGGTTATTGCAAAACACCATTCACACTTCCCCGATCTATGCACATGTGAGACTGTACGGGACTCATGAATTCCAACCTTGTAGACGGGGGGGGGGGCTTTTTTTTGCCTCCTTTTGCAAAAAGCCTGCACACTCACAAAGTAGCAATTGTGAGCCTAGGCACAGCAGGAAATAAATTGAACATTCCCGTGCCCATGGCCTCTGCAGACAACAACTCATTCCGCAAAAAAAACTTGACCCAACATGTGCCCAACTTGTCTGCAATCAACAACTACTCGCAGTGATGTTGTATCGACACAATCACAAGGTCATCATCAACAATTGCCACCACAATAACTAAGCCTCAGATGCCATCTCCATGTTGGGGTACTGATTCATATCTCTACGCTGCCACGAGCAAATATGTGCATTGTCTCATACCCATGAAGTTGCATCTATGCATCGACACTGCCATCGTGATCTTCTCCTATCAGGCACATGGACCAATAATGAAAGCCTAGCTGTACTGCATAACACATTACTTTGCCTGAGGGAAGTTAAGTTTGAACTCTCCAGCGCTACTCACCAAATTCGATAGTAACAGGGTTCCAACTCTGTATTCAGAGTTTAGGGTGCATTCCTCCTACGCAACCTTCTTTGATTGTTTCCCCGTTCCACCCCCCTGGGTGCTTGTGGTCTTCCGCGTTGGTGTTCCTGGTGTCTCTCCCCCCTCACTAGTGCATTTAACCGTGCAATCTCTGCAGCTGGAACTGCCTCCCCAGCATGTCTCACAAGTGGGCGGAATTGTGCAGCATTCATGTCTCGCGGCAATTGCAAGCCAATTAATTCGCCAGATATCCCCAGTATCTGTTCGTCATCGTTATCTACTACTCTCCTTGACCGCGGCTCTTTCTGCATCACCACGCTCCACCCACGGTGCAGCCAGTCCGGAATGAAGAACACCTATTCATTGTTTCCAGAGCGTCAAGAAATTATTGTCTTGCATGTGAATTTCAGCCACACAACCATCTTTGTAAGGTGCACATCAAAACAATTGTAGCAACATTATCAAGCTCCAAGATGAATCCACATGTTTAGAGAGACAAAATTACTTGTCTGACTGTGGCTGGCAATACATATGGTTCCGTGTTTCTTGGAATTCGATCATTGAAGCGTACCACCGTGAAGCCAAATTGGTCTACCTTTGTTGATGACCGTGGCCCAGGATCATTGCGGATCCAGGATCCTCGAAATACAACTCTCCTTTGGGCTGAGTACCGCACCACGATAATCTCTTTCAAGACCCCAACCATGCTCACCCCCGCACTTCGTCCTTCCTCCGCACCAAAAATATTGGCGATGCCATAATCCTGCGTCACAAACCCAGGATTGTCCCCCTCGTTTGCCACTCTGTAATGATTGCCATAGGCCCACATCTGTTGGTAAGTCTCAGCATCCCTTGAGGGTAGAGCTGATAGCCGGAGTAGTTCAATGTCGACATTGTTTGAACCATGGGCATTTACCAACATTGTTGTGTACTGGGGCAGCCACTCCACAAAGTCAGGGAGGCCATGCATAAGTGCATCTGGATACCTGTGTTGCTCTCTTCGTGAAAGCCCCCGTGCTGTAGCGTCCCTCCTAAACCGCTCCCTTTCCGACTCCAGCTGCTCTGTAAGGGCATGGTACTCTCTAAAGGCACACAAACTGAAAGTAATTATAATGTTGATTGGAACATTCACAGTGAATGGGTTGTTTTACATGGTTTGCCCTATGACAATTCAGCACGGGGGGACAAAAAACTTACCTCCAAGGCTCGCTGGTCGCATCAGAGTTCCTAATAATCCACGAATGGATTCCCCGTCGTTCCTCACTGCTAAGTTCTCGGTAAATTGCTTTTCCTTCCAACAATTCTCCGCAATCTCCCAACTCCTCCTCGTCGTCCCAAATCCGACGACGGGTGTGAGGATACAATTTCAAGTATTCGGTGCAAAACCCCAAGGCTTCGTCAAATACATAAGCGTTCGCAATGGCACCTTCAGGATGTGCCCTGCTCCTAATATATTTTTTCAAAACATTCAAGTGCCTCTCCACCGGGTAGCACCAAACATTAGCAATTGGACCACACAACTTGACTTGCCTAACTAGGTGAATTGGCAAATGGACCATAATGTCAAAAAACGAAGGAGGAAACCATATCTCCATTAAGCACATGGTTTCCGCTGCGAAATGTTGCAGACGCTCTAATTCTGCTACATTTATGACTTTCTTACATATCATGGTGAATAACCTCGCCAAACGAATGATAGCTTGGCGAGGGCCCGAGCCCATAAGGTGTCTCAAACAAACTGGGAGTATAAATTGGAAAAAAATGTGGAAGTCATGTGACTTCATGTTACCGATTCTGTTTTTGATGATGTGCTTCTTCATTGGCCCACAATATCCCGTTGGAACTGATATACCGCTCACCTGCTCCATGAATATTCTTTGCTCCTCCTTCGTGAGCACATACGACGCCGGAGGCTTCAAATAATGCCCACCTGCTACCGGTCCTCGTCAAAGCCACAAATGTTCTCGTATCCGCTCCTCCTCCATGTCTCGCCGCGAAGCTGCAGTGTCTTTTGCACCAAAAATCAGTTTCAACAAGCTCTCGCAGATGTTACGCTCAATGTGCATGACGTCCAGAAGATGCCGAATCGGAAGCCTCTGCGGCCAAATCTAGTGACACGTCACATATCCTCCAACATTGTGCATGGTTTGCAAACTCAGTGTGAGTAATCAACAAACATCACAACATGAAGTTCTGGACATCTACGTTAACAATATGCTCACACCATTACAAGGATATGAGTTCCATTGTAACAACCAGCATGTTCTTGCAACCATAACAGTGAGGAATGCAACAACACTTGCATGTGACAAATAAAGCATGGGTGATAAGGTTGGCAGAGTTATCTACACCTGGGGGCCCTTGAGGAGTGTGTGACCCCTCCATATCACTTGTCCGGCAGAATACATTTAGAACTGATCATAACCATGGTTTAGGGTTACTAACCTCAAAAACCCAAGTTTAAGTTATCCAGTATCTACCCGGGGTGTTAAGTGCCCATTGGTACAGACAAAAATGATTGTTCGGCATTTCAATTGCCGTTTAAATAACATTTCCAGGCAAACAGTTTAAAACATACTCCAGGAGGTCAGTTTTCCAATTGCGGAGCCAGGCTCCGCAACATAGGCATTATAGCAGCACATCCCCACAGTAGACACAGTTCCTTCTTAACCACTGTGGCTGCGAACGCTAAATTCTCCAAGCATGTAGGCTGGATGCATGTATGGACGTGCATGATCACAATATACCAGCACCATTTCAATGTAAGTTCAACAAAGTGAATCCACCTGCATATACCTCCAGCCATGGTTGAATCACTGACCTATTAACTTTGAGTACAACAAAGTAAGTACTTATGATGCCTGGCTGCCTTGATCTATAAGTGTGTTTATGTGGCATGGACGGATTGGCAAAAATGGTACTTATAATGACTTTATAATAAAGGTGCCGACTATATATTCAGATTCAACTATGATTTAATTTTGTGCAAGTGTGCCAAGATATGAACATCATGATGCTAGTACCACAGGTTATAAAATGAATGATAATCTGAACAAATACATGACGACAGACTAAAGGTCGCTACAACATATGCTATAGTGGTGATTGGAACTTCAAGACCATGCCCAGTGATATTTGACCCCGATACACTTTAAAACTGAACCTTCCAATCAACATTCAACCTACAAAGCCCAACCAGAAAGAAATACCTCACTTACATAGATTAGAGATGTGACAAGAGGAAGGCAATGGACAAAACCTAAAGACACCGTGCATGTCCACTACAATATACACAAATGGGCCTTACTTCAATCACATGAAGACACGTCGACTACATGAACCAGCCATATATAAGATATTTGGACATCCTGAACAGCAACTCTGCATCAAGGTGCAACACACAAACATTTCCAGAATCCTCCCAAACACCGATATACGCACACAAGCACTCTGAAGCTGAAAGGAGAAACGAGGAATAAGCAGATGAACTCCTTAGTCTGTTGCTATTGAACACCCGTGTAGTTACTGGGATATATTACAGGGCGTCTAACACATAGAGATGTGTTGTGAACAAGGTTAGATTGCTACCATGAGCAATGTACTCCAAACATTCTGATAATTGGTATCCATGACATTGACCATGAACACGTCTTCTATCACCCACAACAGATTGAATCCCCCATGCAATATTATCTTGATTGCACATGCACATGACACAGACTCGCATAAACCAACGATGAGAGTCGGGCACAAGGTCATAATAAAAACAAGCAATCTGCCGCCATTGTGGTTTTGAGCACTAACCCTCCAATACGGTAATTGGTATAATGCGGATACCCTCTTTACGCCATGCACCTTAGCTGGAAACTCAGCGTCCTTCTCCATGCCGCCACCATCAATGTACGCCTCCGATTCATGTCCACGCCTGATTGTTTGGTTTCCGGTGAGTGGTTCTTCTGCGATGTCGTGATTGGCTTCACCATCAAATGCTGCGTCCGGTGCTCGAAAGTAGTAGTCTTGTGGAAGATACCGCCGATGGCAATTGCAATACAAGTTTTTTTGAAGAATTCTTGATCTCCGCGATATTGTATGTGGGCCGCATACAGGGCAGGCTTTGAACCCTTTTGTTGTCAGTCCAGATATAAGCCCATAAGCCGGAAAATCATGTAATGTCCAAATCAAAACTGCCCTTAGATTGAAGATTGACCTTCCCATGTGAGCTCTGGCGTCCCGTGTAGGAACCCCTGTCCGACTCCAAAGCTGTTGTAGTTCATCTACCAATGGTTGTATGAAAACATCAATATTGGAACCAGTTAGACTCAACTTCGTTGGAATCAAAAGACATAACATCACAAAGTATTTTTTTGTTACCATCCATGGAGGTAAATTGTAGTTGAATACAATCACCGGTGTCAAGCTTTGGGTGCTGCGTTTCTCCGAGTATGGGTTCATGCCATCTAGGGCAAGTCCCAAATGCATATCCCGTGGATCCTTGCCAAACTTGTTGTTGCCAGCTTCAGGCTCCAATTCTGTGTGCACAAAATTCCACTGTGGAGAATCAGCTGTATGTCTCATCTTACCATCTGCTGACTTGTGGAAATGATGCCATACATTTAACTTGGATAACCTCTTTGAACTAAACATTCTTTGCAATTGTGGAATCAGAGGGAAATGACGTAATATCAATGTCGGGACCCGAGACCTCCCGCACATTTTATACCTATCATGGTCACAAACTGGACATTTTTCTGCATCCTCTAAATCCCCCTTAAACAAACAACAACCCTTAGGACATGCATGTATCATGTTATACGCCAAGCCGAGTCGACGTAAAATTGTGCTTGCCTCATACTCTGTTTTTGGTAGGCAATTGCCCTGAGGCAAAATGCTCATGCTCAGGAGCATAAGTAGCTCATTCAAGAACGAGTTCGACACACCATGTGTCTTGCAACAATTCACTATAAGTAGTGTCGCACACAACATCGACAATGTACTGCCCTCATACAGGGGCAGTGTCGCAACCCTTGCTAGTCCCCCTTGACCATCTTGCCAATTTTCAATTCTAGCAAAGGTTACGAGTGCCTAACCCTTCGCATACCGCCATGCTAATGGTTAGCTCCTTTAACCCCGGACCAATAGTTCATAGGAGGGAACCAACCCTCCTACTTTGCTTTCGGGACTCACCCCTTAATCGGTAACCCATTTCCCCAATGTGGACTTCCATCCATGGAAGTCCAATCCTATGTTGATCATCGCGTTGCCGGAGCAACACTACAACAACCCGAACCATACTAGGCAACTATGGCCTCACAATGGGCCAATGCCCATGGAGGCCTTGCCGTTCGGCCTCGGGTGGGTGAGGCCACACCACCTCACCCATATAAGCCTCTAGGACTCTACACGGAGCCCCTACCCCACCGCCAACCAACCTCTTGTCTCTCTACCAAGAGTTGGGGCCAAGTGGACATTTTCCCTTAGCTGCTGGGCCTAGAACCCCCCCAGCAGCTTCAGACCATCATAACTTCCTTGTATGATGTCTGATCATAACAACCAACCACTCCATCCTCATCTACGCTTCACGTAGATGCCGATGGACTCCTCGCTTGCCCCATTCGGGCAAGTCTTGAGGAAGTTATGCCTGTTTGAACCTTGGCAGTCCCGGGAATCACTCCCAGGCACTGCTGTACCAGGGCGCTGTCCCGGGACAGCGCCCCACTCAAATGGCCATAACTCCTAGCTCCCACCTCCGCTTGAGGTGATCTTGAGCATTCTAGAATCACCACGCCATGAGCTACGCATAGCTCATGGCCTTACCCTCATGCCTCCTAGTCTTTGTGGGTGGGGAGGCGTTCCCAACGCCCGGGGCCCTCACCCACACTAGGATCACTTGGGCCCTCTCACCAACGGCGCCACAAGTCCCGGGTGTCACTCCGGGGTCCCCCTTGTGCCCATGGTGTTTCGGGCACTCCTCATGGAGAGGTGCGCGACAGGCAGTGTGGCAGCGATATCAATCTCGGGATTGGATCCCATTCGATCATTCAGAATTTGACCCAACAACTCTTCCACATCCTCATTGTCAGTGGACATGTCGTCGGATGAAGACCAGTCATCCCCAGCGGAGCTGTCACTTGAGTTTTCTTCTGGGTCGTCGTTGCCTGCTCCAGCTCCTGATGCTCCCAGCCTCTCAGGGTCGCCCGACATTGATGGATTCAATCCAAGGCTTGAAGTGGAATTGAGATTAGATTCCATGTCAGCACCGGACTCAAACAGCTGCCCTGGTTGAGGAGCAGGGATATCTGCATCACTCTCCTCCGCGTTCATGGACTCATCGCCATTTGATTGACGGCCTCCAGACGCTTGCTGGTCTGCTGCTGACGCCTCCCGAGCAGAGGTCGAGGTACTCACAGCCAGAGATGCACGCACGTGGATGTCGTCCGCACGCGTGAACGCGTTCCTCACCATCGTACCGATTCCAACTCCCTCGTCCAGTGCTATCTCTACCACTGGCTCGTGAAGGCCAAGAAATGCTCTTGCGTGAGTGCCAATGTGTTGGTCCCATTCTTCGTCAGAGGAGTCGCATTCATCACCCTGTATCACAAATCGATATTGACTTATAAATGCATGTACATAATGCCAGGCTTGCTGAACCACCATCAATGAATGTGCACTTCCTCAAATGCTGACCTCAAACATTATGTGAAGATGTGATTTACCTGGGTCCACCCTCTGAGGGCACCATGCCTGCCCCGATGCCTCAAGTGGCGCGCAACCGTGGTGCTCTTGTATGGCCGCCTCCGGCCTCCACATAGATTACAGGGACACCTATATCTAGACGTCTCATTTCTTCGTGCACGTTCTTCATCTCTCTGTTGCAGTTTCAAGTCCCTTGCCTGGATGCGGTGTGGATGATTTAGTGGCAATCGAGTTACGTGTTCATCCTCCATAATAGTAATATTGATGTCCTGCCACTGCACAAGATCGGGCAACTGCCTTGTGTCAATCCATTCAGCCTCTGTGAGTGGCTACTAATAATGTTTCAGAGTTGTGAACAAAGCACCCTTGGAAACTAAAACCTACAACGTCATTGAGAACAAACCTAGATTATGCCCAAACAACTGGCAAAACTGTAGATATTAAGTGCAAACACGTACATCATTAGAACGTTCCACTTCCCGAGAAAATTCATCGCACTCCATCGAGAAGCATACCCTGGAAGTAATCTATTCATACTTTGGCAAATCCCAAACACCGCAGAGGTATTTTATACGTGCGACTCATCCAGTGCAAATATATTGTCAAGCCCACACAATTACAGCAGTTCCGTAGGGCACAGAGAGTGTTGACCATGCATAAGGAAGATTACACATTTGTTTGCCTCGAGAGAATGACACTCCTATGTAAGATGTGTGGATAATGGCTTTGTTGCCTCGATGAGTGTATCAAATGCATGGCGGCTACATGAACCTGCTAAAATCAAATCACCCAAGTTTGTGAAATTGAATTCATTGAATCACTTACCCAGTGTGTCCAACTGTTGCTGCAGCAATCACGTTGAACTTTGCATCAGGTGCCAAGGGTAGCTGCTTTTTAACCTATTGGAACTGTCAAAATTTCTGGTCGCCCGTGCCTATCACACGGTTCCACCTGTCAAGATTAATACTTTACAGTAATAAAACCCATGCGGCATTAGTATATCCTCTCAATGTCCAAGTAATGCAAGACATTACTCTCAAAGATGTGACGCTGACTTCTCTTTCAACTTCTTCTCTACACAGTCCTAGCATAGTATGGTGCTGCCCCTGAGGTTTAATCTTGGTGCACAAAATTGTATTTTCTTCTTGAAATTTGCGATATTGAGGGTATATTAAAACTTCAAACAACCTCAAATCAACCTGGGGGGGAACAGATCAATATCTCCTGCACCTACAGTGTGCCATTCAACTTACATGCAGAAAAACTGGATACTGCCACTCGAAGAGTCCCATTCCAAGTTGTTTACAAACTCATGGCCCGACATAAAGGCACTATATTCATGCTACATGTTCTTCATGGAGGTAATTCATTCAAGGTTTTTGGGCTCGGAAAATTACCTCACCGTTGCTCACTTGAGAAAGAATTAGTGAGTCAAACATAAGTCAAGGGAATCACTTGTAGATCGCCAGATAATAATGCCATGAAATGCGATAAAATCAACCAGGCCGGGATCCAACTACTATAATGATGTAAAGCATAGTGGCTCATCTCAAAACCTACCCAATTTCAGCAGATTGAAATGCTGTGCACAACCAGCAGACTAAGCGATTCAAGAGAACCTATATAAAACCTAGTCCTGAACATTGGATTTCACAGGCGAAAGAAACCTCACCATCGAGGGTTGACTGAGAGTTTGTGATCTTTCATCATTCCCAACACTCTTGAAGAATTTCTCTCCATAGTGCACCCCAATGCTATACAATTACTTGTACGTCTCCGGGCCAAACTCCACGCCAGTTAGCAACATTTCAACCCACGACACACAGAGACCCTACCTTTATCCCACCAGGGCAAACTGACCAATTGTGGCCAACACAAATTGTGGATTTAAGTCTTCCTCGGTATCTGGTACTCCATTCTCTCGATCTGTTGGAAATGTCGGCCGAGTCGAAGCGCGATGGCATCAAGCTCTGACGTGGCTATAGCACTCCCATATCTTTTCCCAGCTGTTGCAAATAAATATCATTATCTTCCACTGCGAAAGCGGATTCATATTCAGAGAAACGACAATAAGGTTGCCAAGCGAAGAGTTCATTGTTTTTAATATCATGCAGATCAAACTACAATGAATGACACATGGAGCATGGACTACTGAGTAGAGGTGGAGAGGACCTTCTAAAACAACAGCTTTTATTTAGAAGTAGAGCCCCATTTTGTTTCGCTCTTCACAAACATGGATGTGCTCACAATCTCTAGCGTCTGAATTTGGTTTAGTTTGTAGGGGATACCACAGACCAGTCCTTACTATGAAGCATTCATCTTCAAGGAACAATTGCAACAGGGGCTCACTATTAATTATCCGCTTCCAACAGATGCATACGCACGTTCTGGGACTAGTGTAGTAAAGAACATAGTAAATCTACTCTGTCAGTGCACATCAACTTACATGTCATGGTCGTGTGTTCTCAATTCACCTATCAGAGGCATGCTAGACGATCTGGCACCAGTGCATGTGCACACCAGGACATTCTATGTGTGACCACAGAAGCAACTGGAGCAGAGCAACAACAAGCAATGCGGATATGTATGAGGACACCCACATCATTCTCCCCACATCGGTGGAAACAAACGCCGCTATACGGAATATAACCTTGCCAGATCCATCTTTGGTCAGTTCCGGCGATCCTGGCTACGATAAAACAAGTGTCAATCGAAAGCCGACCTGCAAAACATGATTGCAACATGGTATTTAGATCGCACTCCACATCAACATACATAAGACCGAGCTTTCACAAGACTTCTGACATTGTGAACATACGGATGGGAATGACACATAACCAAAGGATTGCCAAGGTTCCAAAAATTAAGCATGGCAACATGTTCAAGATCTATGTAAGACGATTGGCGCGATGCACCGTCCCAAGCCGAATCGTCCAGGAGATGAAGATGGCGGTGTGTAGGGAAAGCAAACTCTGACGTATGGATTGAAGAGAGGATGATCCCTGCTCCTGGCACACCTCCGCTCTGCAACACGAACAACCCAACGTCCTTCACCATTCATTCAGCTCTTTTTGCCCTTCTCTCCACCCCATGTTGCTCCTCACAAAACCAATTGCAGTGCATTCTCCTGAAAGGCTTTGCCTCATCGTCAAGTGCGGAGAGAAACATGATCTCCTGGCGGGGGAGACATGGTCGGCGATGACCAGAGTGGCGACGCCAAAAAGGTGGAGTTCCTCCCCGCCGGCGAAATTCTGGAAAGCACGCCTGCCCGAGACTACCCTGACCGAAGATGCACAACTGCCCTGCCCGAAAACCATAATCGATGGCCCACACCGCTGCCCGTGGAGCGGCGTAGGGGGGGGGGGCCCGGCTAGGGGCAATAATGGGACAGAATACCAAGGGAGTGGGAAGGACATCAATCTAGCCCCATCATTACCGGGGGCTGGATTTAACTTTGAAGAACACCTTTGCCATCCCGCCATAATTGCGCATGAAGATGGTGCCATGTGGTACGTGGATTCGATGTAGCCATCGTCCATGATTTTGCCACGTCAGTGTCCTTCCCGCTTCCAGCATGCTAGCACTGCCACTATCCTATGCCTAGTCTCCAGAGAAGGCCCTTAATTCCTCCAAGACACTAGGCTTGGCAGTTGGCCAACTAGAGAGCCAACGCCAAACGACGAGCGATGTCGTCCACCTCCGGGCCCAACCATCCTGTGCATGTCTCCTTCACGTCTAACTCACCTGCTCCTCTACCCTTCCCCATGTCATCGCACCCCTTTGCGTCTGTAACATTCACCTCTGCGCAACACTTGTTAGTGGACTTCTTCGTGAGGTCTGAGGATTTTTTTGGTGGGTCTTGTAAGGTGATCGTGCTTCAAGGCAGTGCCAACCACAGTGGATGCAAATGCTCCGTCAGTTGTTGTCGGGGTGGGATCTGGAGCTTGGAACTCGCTGGTCTGCTGTCTTGCATGTAGGGCTGTATGGGCAATTGCATACTCAATGTAGTGGATGGTATAATCTGTGCACTGGCAGAATAACGGTCGTCCCAATTTGTGGTGAATACTGTGCTTGAGACTGCATGTGTTATGTTGGTCAATCTTGAAAATGAGCATTCGTCGGAGAGTCCTCGCATCTAGTCAATATTGTGGCATCTTCGTCCCTCCGAGGTTCTTTGGTAGCAACTGAGTTCATTGCTAAGGTCATCTCGATGCTGCACTGACACCATTTCTAGCAACTTTTGCAGATACCCACCAACCCCAAGTGGAGAGCACCTGCTGAGCCCATTTAAAAAAACGCACAGTGGCGTTCATGCCGAGAAGGCATTGGACGAGCAACAGATCTCAAACACTCTACATGTATTTACTTGGGTCCAACCCACCTCAATTCAAAAGGGTTGTTTTGAGGCCGGGCATTTCACCCAATGGTGGTTGTGGAAATCAAATTGGACTAGTTTTGGGATTAATTAGTGGATGATGCGCAGGATTGTGTTACATGAGAGATGAGCCATTTCAAGGGAGAACGATGAGCATGCTAAACCCCAATCATCTGCGAACTGATATGCCCATGTGTCTCCTCTCGCCAAGTTGTGTTCTCTGGATTATTATTTCGATTATGGATGTTTGAGTGCCCCATGGCGAGTCTCATTGGTCCACGTTCGTTGTTAAATACATAAACCACGAGGTGTTACGTAGGTTAAGAGCAAAGATGAAGGTGTTCATTGGTGTTCTTGTCTATCCACAGTTAAACTAATGCAGTGGACCATAAATGGAAGCAACTGTCATACAGATGAAACCCACGAAGTACATACTGATAAGTGGGAACTCCTGGATATGCAGCCTTGAGGAAGTGACGCACGGGTGCGAGACAACACCGACAGGAGCTGCTGCATGAAAGAGCAACATTGCTGACATTCCCTGGGTCGGAGCAAGTCCATTGTGAGTGAACTTGTATTATACTCGTGCTGTCTTGACCATTTTTTCCTCGTCCTATTCAAATAATTTGCCATGTTGAATTAGCATTGTTGTCAATAACAACAGCGAGTTGATTTGAAGAGTGCACACCATCCTGAGCTTCCACACAGAACTTGAATAATGAGGAAAACTAACCACAAGCCACCGAGGACAAACTCTAAGAGAATAACAGGGAGTTGTCCACACAAATACCCTTGTTGGAAGCACAGCCATCCGTCTTGTTCAGCTGTTTGATATGGATTGTGAAAGTGCAGCGTGCGCATTGTAGTTGGAAATCAAGCATGTTTTTTGTGCAAATCAAGGATGAAACTCATGTTCACATAGCCTAAACACAGGGATTTACCATGGCGGACCAATACGAGCATGTCAACCTCAGGGACTATGATGTTGTGCGGAGCACGCAATTTGCGGATGACTTGACGCGGGGGGTACATGACTCCTCCCAATTGTTGTCCACGTTTATCAAACATTGACGCTCGGCTTTCTAGGACAGAGGTGTGCAAATCATGAACTTCGCAGGTTGCAGGGTGTAGGATCATTGAAAAGTTGTGCAAGTGAAATCCTCATTTTCTGCATTTGCGTTTGCAGGTAATGAGAGTCGAGCAGTCACAATCCCAGAGATTCGATGAAACACAGGTACAATGCTGACCCAAATTGTGTCTCCAATTAGACAAGGACTTATTTCTCCAAAGGCAATGGTATTCAGGTGGCTTGAATGTTGACCGTGCCCTAATGCCAGGCATTGCTCTAACATGCACTGCCACTGTATTCTTGCCTCATTGTGCCGATAAGCCACAAACCATGAATGTAATGACACCAGGAGCAATTTCAAGCTTTGGATGTAAGTAGCACCCGCAACCAAGAATGACAGTGTTCATTGTATGCAGATATTTGGAATGCCTTATGCGGCCACCTACCATCAACAGCAACGAACAATCCCTTGGCAAACGCCACAGTCAGTTTTTGGCAACATGAGTGCTCGAGGCGGTTCCCTGTACAACCCGTGTATGGGTACGCCCATTGCACAATCGAGTCCATTCAACAACCAATTGTCATATCCTGCACCGCAAAGGGAAATTCAATTCGAAGGGCCATCCTCCAGCCACATGTTGTTGCATGTGCAGAATCTTCCACAAGGTGCAGCATATAACCAACATCCCAGATATATGCAAGGAAAATTCGACTACAGCGCCCAGCAATTCCAGGGATTACCTCCAGAGCACTCACATCCTCGCTCACGGGGACAAGGTTTGGCTATGGATGATGCAAGTGGACAGGTCATGCTGGGGACTAGTGCACCCTCCGCACAAGGTAATTGTGGGGTCCAGAGAGAATTGCAGGTCGGGAGAGATACGAGTGAGGTTCGTGGTCCTTCTTGCGTAGAGAAGAACTCTGACACTGGAAAGCCAACACGTCAGGCCAATCGTGCAACTGGTAGCGCACAGACCTCAACGGGGGGAGGGGCCTTGCCAGACCAGCATGACTCCGCTCCTTCGCAGACTCGCATGACCCATACAAGCAATAGCCCCATGTTGTTAAGTACAAACTCCAGTAAGTCATCCCCTCCTTATACGTCCTCACAAAGAAAACAACTTAGGGTAGAAGAGAAGTCTTATTTAAAGGAAGTGAAGAGATCCATTGCGGAGGGTAGAGTGCCACAAGTCCAGTTGCAACGGGACAACAATGGGAACATAGTGCAGTATAAAGCGCAGTTCTTGAACGCCTTAAAACTAGCTGCACTTGCTATCGTTCCATACGCTGATATAGACGTTAAAAATGCGTCTACAATGCAAGATATCATGGAGGAAGTGAAGAGGCAGTTTATATTAGAGAAACCTCTTCCAGAGGGCATGGTCGCCGGATTCCTACAACGTCTATATAAGAGAAATAGAGCAGTCTATCATCGTCATTGGATCCTACACGGTGACCATGGTAAGCCTGACGATTGTGCCTCAGCGGCATGGTTGCAATTGGTAGATTATTGGAAATCCACGGAAGGGAGCAAAGAATGTGAAAGGAACAAGGCAAATGCAGCATTGAAGAAAGGAACATCAGTACGTTTTCTTGCCCTCAAATCTGATTGTCATAACTTAAAGCACTTGGCAATCCTGGGGGACCCTGCTATGGTCCATCACAGTTGCATGTACTGAGATTGATTAGCTTGCTTTCATTAAGTTTCATGTTTCTTGGTCATTGCAGAGTCTGACATTCTGACCAGAAGTGTGCGAATGTTTATGTGCAGGAGAATGGCAGAACCGTATCCCGGGAGAGGGAACCCCTCCGTGCAGGTGTTGATGGTGTTAAACAGGCTCTGTATGTGCAGGACAGAGCATTCCCGGCAAAGGTATAAACACTCCCGCTCCTAATTGCTACTAATGGCATGTTTATGTAGACCAATTCATTCCTGGCATTGTAAACTTGCACATTTTCAAAGTTAATCCATGCATGTTATATCCTTATTCCAGGCTGTGCATATTGCTCATCATGTGCAATTTTTTGTGGTTCAATGTTTGTGACAGCTGAAAGAAAATGGCTCCAATGTTACGGCGTTGCCCGGCCGATCCCATGTATCACAAACATCAAAGATTTCATCTTCGGCCGACCCCGTAGAGCGACCACCCATGCTTGACATTAGTAACAAGTTGCATGCTATGGTGGACGAATTTGTTTCCAACTTAACCTCAGAATGTGACTCTTTAGTGCAGAACGTGTCCGCTCAAGGCCATAAAAATGTTGCTGACGATAGCGGACCAGAGTCTCCAAGGGCTGCAAGGCCGAGCAACCGCACGACGCAGGAGGTGCTAAAAGGATTGAGACGGCCTTCTGAATCCCATGTAATGGCCAAAACCAGCAGAGAAGGGAAGTCACACCTGGAACATGGCAAGTCCTCCATGGTGGAAGGGAATAAAAGAGACAGGGACAATGGGAGGTCCTCACGCCATCCCTTGGAATTGAGATCGAAGAGTACTACATTGGACCGTGTGGAGCACAAGGAAGAAAGCAGGTCAGTAGGTACCCTCTTCAATAATATTGTGTCCAGAGCTGAGGCAAAGCAACGCCGTCCTTCCCAGGATACTGCAGCAAGAGGTAAAATCTTTCATACCGTGGAGATTTTGTCATCGGACCATTCATCCGATGACAACCCTATTGCAATAATAAAATCAACAAAGAAAAAGGTGGTCAAACAGAATAGCAAAAAGTTACAACCCTCAACCTCACGAGTAATATCAGCAGGGATAGGTAAACGAAGCCCGTCGACATCTCCAGAGAGCTCACATGTAATGAACTATAGCTATGAGGAAGATACCCAGAGTCTTGGCTCGAAGAATCCTCCTCTTGAAACATCCTTTCCAAAATTAAATTGGCCCGAGGATGGAGGGGATGAACCAGAAGAAGAAGAGATATGGAAGTCGGGTGAACAGAACGAGGCAGAACCCTTTAGTGAGTCACACAAGAAGCATGAAAGGAGCAAATTGAAGGGGGAAACGAGCCAGGAAGAAGACGATGAGTCCAACGATGAAGATGTTGAACGTCATCCAAATGGGACAGACACAGATGTTGAGGAACTGCCAGTGTTACCAAAAGTCCCAGTAAAAAGGAAATTAATGAGTGAACCCAAGGGCTCTGAGCGGAGGACTCAAAGAGGTAGGTCGAAAAGCAACAGTCCACAACTGAAGAAGCAGAGGTGCCCACAGATTGACGCTTCTGTAATAACACAACTTGAATTTGGCAGACGACCTATAAATTCCGTAAGTATCTGATCAATTTGTGGATGATTTTCGTGTTGGGGTATGTAATTGACATATGCATATTATTGGAAGGCGAACAATGAAGTTAATAAAAGTCATGTTGTGATTTAACATGTTTATTGCAAGTTATGTGTTGTAGAATCCAATCAGAGTACGTGTGAAGGTATGGGTGTTGCATCCGAAGTACGAAGGGAAGGTCGTAGCAGAGGCGTACGCTGGTATAAACCACAAGTCGAGGTGCATCAACGACGAGCAAGATTTGTGCAAGAAGGGGGAGCAAATGATTTCAGTCATCAGGGTGTTCTACAAGGATACACCGGTGATGTTGAAGAAGGAGGGGCGTTATCCACAGCACGTCGCCTTCCTCGATCAAGTCGAGGGACTACCAAATACGCCCATATTGTGGGGTGTACCCTACATTATGCAGATTCCGTCGATGGAGGAAATAACTCGCATGATGGGCAATGTTACGAACGTTGTTTGTGGGAGGGCTCAGTCTACTGCCATCGTTCAAGGTATGCAAAGGAAAACACCGGAAGCAGCAGGCAAGAAAACTGAGTCTATGCAGACTGGCAAGGTGCGCAACAACGTACAACTAAGGAACAAAACCGACAACAAGAAATTGCATGGCAAGCACATCCCGTGAACCCATGTCAGGTGATTGCTAAGTTTGCACAACATGCCAATTTGAGTTGTCATGTTGAAGATATGATACTGACCATCCATGTATCAAGTCAGCTCCATTCGATGAATCATGTTGCCGCATGTATATGTGTGGGCTGTTGATTATTTGTAGGATACTTGCATTGGAGGTAAGGCCTTGCTGTGAATTCTTGACATTTGCAGTTTGCATATCGAAGTGTGTAGTTATGAGCTGTCATTTTGGAATTGTGAGTGAGGCCATCGAAGTTCAATGCAACCAAAGTCGTATGTGGTCCGAGGATTCCTTGACAGAGTACTAAAATGCAGGCAATTCAATCGAAAGTGATGGAGAAGCGGTATCGTGTAGCATGCATCCAAATAAGAATTGGCAATAAACTACATAAACCATCTGCCCCTGTTGGTTTCAGATTTAAAGCTTGCTGCTCCATTGCTAAATAGCTTTTGGTTGTACTCTATCAAATGCTTTGGTTTATATCTTTATCATTTACCTTAGATTCTGGGTATGCTTTGCAGCACATTCTGCTTGCTCACAATATTTATATGCTTAGGGGTTCATCTGTATTCAACGGAGGAAGATTTATGATGTTGCCCCCTCCCACCCAGTAATGGAAGGTATGTGCCAGAATACCCTATCACATGCAGGAAATGACATCTGGTCAGACGAAAGTTTACTCTTGTCCATAATCTCACTTCAGGCCTGTGCACGAGCGAAGGATTTGTCAGTCATGCACATTGCTGCTGGCAGTTGTTGCCTCACATGAGTTGCTGTATAGTAGATTCCGTCTGTCGCGAAACCCTGATGCCATCGTTTGGGTTTTCCAATTACCGCATGTTGCTCAAAAATTATGGATTTAAATACCAGTTGGGTAATATGTTCAATAGTGGCAGTTGATGCAGGTGTGGACCAGGACCCCGTCAACCGGGATGTTGGAGACTTGTTTGCACTGGCAGAAATTGGCAGACTATATGGAGATGAGCAGGAAGCGAGTGTATGTACAGGATGATTAAGCGGCTATGTTGGAAGAAACAAGAGGTCACGGTGGCGCGTCACATTAGTTTAGGATTCGCAGCCCTGGAGAGTGGATTGTAGTCTCCCCGGTAAGAAACCTCCCATGAAGTTGGGGAAGACACAATGAGTGTGATTATGCTGAATTGATGTTTTGATGGTAGACAACGTCTTTTAAGAGTTTTTTGATGGATTCTGTATTTGGAATTCACCGTTCCATAGAGAAGCAGCGTCATGGATTCTGAAGTTTTTTGTACTGTGCACTAAATAGAGTTTGTGTTGCTGCACTAAGGGCGGTAAGGGATATCTTGAACGCTCCAGACTTTGTCTTGCATGGTTGTAGGAGATGCGTTGCATAATGGGTGTGATGGGCAATAGTTGTGTTGGGCGACACACCTAATTTCAAAAGTGTGCATACAGGTGATGAGGATGCGGTACCGGGGTCGTTGAAGGAGTTCGGAGATCATTGAAGTGAATTGGAGCAACTTACATTGGTGGTTCCCCATACATCCATCACACAGTTTTCATGAACACAATCCTTCATTTTTCCCTTCGGAAGACCAGAAAGTTAACGGCTTTTATATTTTGACAACAAGCTGAAGTTACAAGAAGCAATTAAATAGGTGGTTTCAATTCCATATAGTAGATATGGAAACGTTTTTGTAAGACGTGAAAGTAGGTGACTCTTACGTACATTCTCATCAGTGTACATGGTAGATTTCAGTGAGCAAACCATGTAGTGGGTTGTGGACGAGCATGGCATTGATGCTCCATGTCATTGATAGGAGTTTTTACTTGAGTTTCTAGAACTGTCTATGCCAAGTGTGCCGTGGAAAGAGGGCATTATCTCTGACGATGTTTGCCAATACAAATAATAAGAGACTATTTTATGCAATCCAGGTTTCCTCAATGATTGGTGTACTAGTCTGCCATTTCAATTCTGTAGTATTTCTGTGCATTTCATCTTGAAGCTCCCCAAGTCACATGCACCAAGTGCTTCATCCGAATGGAAGACTGTGGAATTGGTGTTTGCGTTCAGGTTCCCATGTTATCGAACATGAGGCCTCCCATCATGCTGCTAATAAATGCTGGGTAAACACGGATACTGCTATGTATTAGAGTCATCACCCTTTTCACCGTTATGTTTTTTTTTGAGACAGAAGGCCAAACGGCCTTTTCACCGTTATGGGCACACATCAAAGGAAGTATATATGCATCCGACTCCCAACTCCAGAACCGCCTGCAGTGGAAAACTGGAAATGGACTCCGGATGTGGCTTGATTTCCAACTGTTTGTCTCTGGAATAGATATGCAGAAATTGACCTTCACTCAGTCCCAGAAGACCGCCAGGACGTTGGTGCACATGTCTGTCAGGCATAGCTAGAAAAAGACTGCATGCCGTGACATCACATGACCAGAGCTGTCCACCACTCACTCTGTAGAGTGTCAATATATGATTCCCCTCATCATGTCAGCAAATGGTCTCAACCTGAAATATGAATATCATATATATGCAGGGATGTCACATGAATCGATTTATCCAAATTGAACAGGATGCATTCCGAAGGCAACCAAGCCCGCGCCCGCTCCGCAGCTGAGTGTGCTTGCACTCAGTTTTCTGTGTCTTATGAATTTGTGTGTCACATAACCCAACACTGCAGTCACTTGATCCGGCGATGATGTTGCCATGAACAATCGGTATGCTTTACGCGGGTCAGTGCTGCACCCGACCACCTGATGGATATCTGTAATGAGAAATAGGAGGCTAACTACCTTTATGAGCGCAATCCAACCGATTCGGGATCGACTGCAGCTGCAGATAATTTTAATCGACCGCTATGTCAATCATCTACCATATGTGCCGCATGAGCTGCAGGCCCTACAATAATTTGGATCCGTTAATGTGACGGAATACCTGCTGCAATCGGGGTTTGATATATATATACATATAGTATTCGCTCAATATCGACGACGAAATATAAAGAGTGCATTATATATATATGTACATGTAGTTGTGATCGAAGACCATGCATGCAATGACCGCTCAAACAAAGTGTGAATGAAATGTTTATTAATTTCCACGCGGCAGTCAATGGAAACACCAACTGTACCATGAATTGGCGTTTGGTGGACCTCGAGGGAAAAAGGTGGTCAAAAGAACCGTAATGGGAAAACGACTACGGTTCTTTTTTACCATGTTTTCTACTAGTGTTCGGAGCGCGACTCCCCAAACGGATGATGATTGTAGCACAGACGAGTCTGAAGAGGACCCAAGATGTGTCGAAGCAAATGATCCCACAGTACGGATTCGAACGTAATGGTTTTGCACAAATGTGGTATTTCGGTGCTCCCACGTACTCCCATAATTTATTACTTACGTCAAAATTGATACAAGTTACAACCTTAGGGCCTTCGGTAAGACATTTAGACCACAAAGCGAACGTTACCTTCGAAGTTGTAACATTTTATTATAGTAATAAAATTATTTATTGCATGTTTTTTAAAATTTTGAAAATACAATATGGTTGTCAACTTAGCATTGCAATTAATCTCCAATAACATGTTATGCCTTTATTAATTACTATTTTGTATAATTCTTACTGTGAATGGAGTTTTATGTTTATTCATTGAGCTTCTTAAAGAATATGCTTTTATAAATATTGCAATCCCCTATTGCTCGATTGTACATGCTTCGTTGGTGACATCCTCTTTTTGAGGACCTTTCTATCCGTTTTATATAATTATATCTTTATGTGGTATTCAATATTGACTATGTAGTCAATAGTACTTTTGGTTAGACTATCATATGAATTACTAATATTCAAGTAAGTTTTTAAAAGTTTCAAATAACATTAAAACATGTGGCATCCATATGTTATCTTTTACACGATCTTAGAAATGACAACTTGTCGGTAAATCCTCTTTATATTACATATACTTTGAACATGAAATATGTTCATTGTGTCCAAAGTCTTCATCCGTTCCTATACAACTTCCTAAACATGGTACAAAAATGCCTAATCCGAATCTGAATCGAGGTCTATTCTAGCTGAAGTAGATCCTCGTCGTGCTCGTGATGATTCCCCCGCTTCCATGCTTCGCGTTGTTCCACGGGTAAGGTATGGACGACTACCAGGAGACAATGGAACGGCATTACGTGGTCTAGGCCCACCATTTAGCCATCTCAATACCACATCATCCGCAACTCTATGCAAGAGTGCATCAATTGCAGCCAACTGCAGCCTGTTCTTGTGGTACCCCACCTCTAACTGCAATTCATATCTCGGATCCCGTTCCGTAGGCATGTCATCTACATCTTCTTTCAAATCATGCTCCGATACTGATTCGAGACCTGCTGCATTGTACCAAGAAGGATGAATGCCTCTCTTTAATTATCTGCTGGTTGAATCCCAATGCTATTCAAGAGTTTGGTACAAAAATCTTTTCAAGCCATGATCGGGGGCTTGTTGGGATACAACTCGTCTGCAACATACAAAATTTGACATGCATTCCGTGTCCAGTCACCATCTCTGTTCTCGTGCCATAGCTCAACCTTGACACAATTGTATAACCAACTCCACTCAACATTCTCCCCATCAAACTCTTGAAGATCGAAGGGAAAGTCCCATGGCTTTAATACCCAGTCGTTAGGCATGTAATCCCGAAGGCCAAATTGGAGGTACAAACGAGGGTGGAAGGGTGATCTGCAATGAGGTAATTGGCGTTTCTTGATCATATTCCCTATTAGACATTGTGGATGGAATTGGGCCCCACATGATCCAACTTGATAGCATCCCTCTGGGCCAAATGGACATTGGCAAATCGCACATGCGGTTCCGTCGAAGACCATTGTATGTGGATTTGGCCATAACAACTCACCCCTCATGCGGAATGGATATTCATGCACTTGGGTCACATCCCAATGGTGATCTGGGTCGGTCACTTGACGCCAATCGATGCTCCCGCTTGGCAATGTCCACTCATTATCCCTATCCCACCTACTAGGGTACATCTGCTCATCTTCTGGCCATGACGTGAGCATCATATTCCGCATTCTCTGATTGCGGTTCCATTATTTCTGGATGCTCTCAAACTCAGCTTCAAATTGATGAGCCTTGGCCATAGCAAGCAATGTGCTTGTCCTCATATTTTTGCGCTCCACAATCGCATCCAACAGAAATTTCTTCAACCTTGCATTCTGCTTTTCCAGTCCGCCAATCTTGGCTTCGTGATCAACAACCACTTCATTGACCACTTGAAGTTGTTGTTGCATGTCCACCACCTCCTTTTGCAAAGCCTCCATCTTTCCTCGCATTACTTCATTCCTCATACATACCTCCAGAGCTTCTGACTTTGCAATCTTGGCCTCCTGTAAAGCTGCGTCCCTCTCTGCTTCCAAAGACTGAAGGTTAATTGGTGTACTACTTGAACTGCTAGCCTCCCCCATCGTAAGTATTGCAACTCGATTTTCCAACTCGAAAATCATCGTTTTATACTCACGAATTTCCAACGCATGTTGCTTACGCAATTCCTCCATTCTGCTCTCCGTCGGGTCCGCTCCATGTTCACCAAGGTTTACCTCGTCTAGGACCTCGTTAACCACGTCGTTGATCAGGTTGTTGACCTCGACATTTGCCTCCATGCCCTCATCCATATGCTCAAACGCCTCCTCGATGGCCATCTCCACGTCATTGGCTGGTCGTTTACGATTACGTGGCTTTTTTGGTTCCCGACCCTCTGGAATTGGGGCCCCAGGCTCGTCCACTAGTCGAGGATTCCTCCTGAACCACTCCGAAACGGGAGTGTATGGAATATCTGGAACTGTGCATTTAGTGAATGCAATTCCAATACCCCCAAATTTTTGACCAATCCACCCTAACTCGCAACACGTGCTCCGCATACATCATACACGCCACCGACTTTGGAATTGCACTCTTGGGCCATCTATCCAAATTGGAGATACTTCTAAGTATCGTTAGGAATCTCCATTTTGCCTCCACGTCATCAAGCTGCATATAACTCGCACTGATGGCCTTGCAGTGTCGCTCGTGACAAGGTCTTGGCCACAACCGATCAAAGTGAGGGAAGCCCACGTACTGCATTGCAGTCTTCACTGACCACGGTTGTGGTACATTCTTCCAACCTGCCCTGGTTTTTTGGGTGTTGTCATCATAAACATCCCATTCCAACCCAGCGGCCTTGCGTACATGTGATCTGTGACAACCTGATCCCCCACTTGCCATGTCTCCAGATCCTCCACTTGCCATGTCTGGAAATCCTTCACTTACCGGATCCACCCAAATTGTAGTTTCTAATTCTAATCTAGAACTCTAATTTTTAAATTACTAATTGCACTTCATAATAGTGCTACAAAACATCCAAGCATACACTTCAAAATAGTGTTGCTGTGGAATTAGTTCAAAAATGTCGTTAAAAATTAAAGTACAAAAATTCAGCACACCCTTCGAGCACCCCGCTACCAGCGCTCACGCAGAGGCCAGTTGACTGGGCGCGTCACAAGGGAACGGGTCCACGTGGATCACACCCACAAACAGGTCAGTAAAAAAAGTATAAAAGGATCCCAAAAAAGGGATCCTTAACTCCTCCGAGCACCCCGCTAAACCCCGCACTCTGTAGTAGAGGAGGGTCGTCCGGGCGCCCACAAGGAGTGGAGTGGGGTATGTAAGTGGTCCCCTCCACTTATATACCCCTCCATCCGCTTCCCGTTCCCACCCTGTTCGCACCCGTTCCCTCCCGTCCGCGCCCGTTCCCCTCCCAGTCCGCGCCCGTTCCCCTCCCAGTCCGCACCCGTTCCCGCCCCCGTCCGCACTCGTTCCCCTACGTCCGCCACCCGCGTTCCCCTCCAGTCCGCACCCGTTCCCTCCCAGTCTGCGCCCGTTCCCCTCCCAGTCCGCACCCGTTCCCCTCCAGTCCGCACCCGTTCCCTACCAGTCCGCGCCCGCGTTCCCCCCAGTCCGCACCTGTTCCCTCCTGTCCGCGCCCGTTCCCCGCCAGTCCGCACCCGTTCCCCTACGTCCGCCCCCCGCGTTCCCCCAAGTCCGCACCCGTTCCCAAACGTCCGCATCCGTTCCCAAACGTCCCCTACGTCCGCCCCCCGCGTTCCCCCCAGTCCGCACCCGTTCCCTCCCGTCTGCGCCCGTTCCCCCCAGTCCGCACCCGTTCCCCTCCCAGTCCGCGCCCGTTCCCCTCCCAGTCCGCACCCGTTCCCGCCCCCGTCCGCACTCGTTCCCCTACGTCCGCCCCCCGCGTTCCCCTCCAGTCCGCACCCGTTCCCTCCCAGTCTGCGCCCGTTCCCCTCCCAGTCCGCACCCGTTCCCCTCCAGTCCGCACCCGTTCCCTACCAGTCCGCGCCCGCGTTCCCCCCAGTCCGCACCTGTTCCCTCCTGTCCGCGCCCGTTCCCCGCCAGTCCGCACCCGTTCCCCTACGTCCGCCCCCCGCGTTCCCCCAAGTCCGCACCCGTTCCCAAACGTCCGCATCCGTTCCCAAACGTCCCCTACGTCCGCCCCCCGCGTTCCCCCCAGTCCGCACCCGTTCCCTCCCGTCTGCGCCCGTTCCCCCCAGTCCGCACCCGTTCCCCTCCGTCCGCCCCCTCGTTCCCTACGTCCGCCCCCTCGTTCCCTACGTCCGCCCCCTCGTTCCCAAACGTCCGCCCCCTCGTTCCCTACGTCCGCCCCCTCGTTCCCAAACGTCCGCCCCCTCGTTCCCTACGTCCGCCCCCTCGTTCCCAAACGTCCGCCCCCTCGTTCCCTACGTCCGCCCCCTCGTTCCCTACGTCCGCTCCCCTCAGTCCGCTCCCTCGTTCCCTACGTCCGCCCCCTCGTTCCCTACGTCCGCTCCAACGTTCCCCCCGTCCGCTCCAACCCGCCCCCCCCCCTTCCGCTCCCCCCCGTCCGCTCCAACCCGCCCCCCCCCCTTCCGCTCCCCCCCGTCCGCTCCAACGTTCCTATAAGTCCGCCCCATGTTCCCCTACGTCCGCTTTAGAGTTCCCCTGCGTCCGCTCTAGCGTTCCCATACGTCCGCTCCCAAGTTCCTTTGAATCTGCACTTTTTAATTTTTTTTGGAAGTTTGGACATAGTCTCGGTTTTTTGGCTCTCAAAAATTCATATGAAGTCCAAAAAATGATTTCTTGGTATCCATGGATAGGTAATGAAGTCCTCTACATGAATATGCAATAATATTTCTACTGCACATTCCCGCGTCCCCCCATCCGCACCCCATCTAACTTAGGCCCTTTGCAAATAATATATGTGACACTAAATATCATTACCGGTGTATTTATCCACACAAAACTAATGAAGGATCCCTCAAGCAACAAAGTAACCAATGTAGTATGATGACCAACAAATTATCACCCCTATGGAGACAACGATGTACAAGTAATGACTTTATTATTGCGGCGACGGTACAAATGCCCTTTATAAATCACATACATGAACAAACCATGCACGATTTAATATTCCACTTCATTCCGTCAACTTGACTTCCGTCATGGCAACCTCGTAGATGCTTGTGGCTTCCATCGAGGGTCCATTTTTGGGAGAGGATTCGGTCGAAGTAAATCAACATAGCTAATCGTTCGGTCTTTCATCCGTTCCTTCAATGGTAGCCGATGAGGCGATAATCCTCTCCTCTTCTTACGAAAAGGCAAAGTCCTTGAAGATTCTTCCGCTAACTTGACATCTTCAATGTCGATTGAAGTCTCCTCCACATCCACATCCCCGGGCTTCTCCAAAATATCCGCACACAAATCAATCAGATCATTTAGATCTCCACCCACGCATTGTGTGTTGTCATTCTCCACCGCATCGATCTCAAAGTTGTCCGCATATCGTCGTTGGTCCTCCTCCGCCCTCATCCTCCAAGCTTGTGTAGATTGTGAGAAGGGAGTCATGACATACTCATCACGAAATCGATCCCTAGCACATCTCTCATCTCTCTCACGCTCGGTTGATGGATTGAATGGAATATCGGGTTCACCTAAATTTTCTATCTCCTCATCACATCCTAGACCCTCAAACATGTCTCTCTTCTCTCCCATCCTATCCATGATACTCTACCCTCGTTATATGTATGAGTCTAAATGCTCTACTTATATATTGAGCTCAAAGGACTTTATGAAATATACAATATTTGATGTAATCCAAGATGTAGAGGATCCAATTCTCGTTGGTAGGATAAAGACAACACAATAGGAATAAAAAGAAAGTTGGTGAAGTCAAAAAGTTAATTGCACTTTTTGAAAAAGTCCCCCGACACCCGCATTGGAAACCTCTTTGAAGCTTCTATATTTGATGGGTTGTCCTTTCATTCAACAATTCACATATTTGAGCTTCAACCTTAGTGGTTTGTATAGTTTCACAACCCACACGCATTCGAATGTCATATTAATTCAACAAAGTACATATTTGTGCTTCAACCTTTGTGGTCCATATGGTTTCACAACGCATATTAGGCATCCGAATGCCATCTTCATTCAACAATTCACATATTTGAGCTTCAACCGTAGTGGTTCGTATGGTTTCACAACCCACACGCATCCCCTTGCCCTTTCATTCAACAATTCACATATTTGTGCTTCAACCTTTGTGGTTCATAAACCCTAAACCCTAAACCCTAAACCCTACGTCATTCCAAATTGCTACCACATATGTGCCGTTGTTTTGTTCTCTCACTCATGTAGAAGTGTTTCCATACATGGTTTGAGGGTTTAGGTTCCCAGCTTTCCAACGAATCCACCCGCTTTTTTTTTACGATGCCTACAACGAATGTTAAACGTTCGCAAATCGCGATGACTACTTCAAGTTGGCACAATATCTACTTAGACATATAACTTATGGTATACATTGGGGTTTTTAGAAGGGGTCATGAACGCACGTGATTCTCAAACATAATGTAGAGTGCATCCCCCAAGTTCCTATAGGCTTCATAAAGATATCTTACCAACACCTTACACAAATTAGAACATTCTAGAAAAGCAAATTAATATGGTCCACATTGATATTAAACTAGGGATTTGGTGTGGGCTTAACTTTAATGTGGCCCACATTAGTGATCATTTGGGGGGGGTGCACTATACTAAATCCGTATGAGTATATGTGAGTGCACAAAAGAGGTATTGATTTGAACTTTGTTGTATTATGTATTATTCTTCACAAAATTATAAGTTGTAGTTATGTAAATATATAGAATAATTTAAAAAAATATACAACATCTCTACTAACTTGTATGGTAGTGTCATTAGATTTTATAGAATAAGGTTTATTTTATTTTAGTATTGGCTTAAACTGGTACATAAAAAGAACCAACCACAAGTGAACATACGATCTTACATATCATTTGATGGTAGACTTCAAAACAATAATTGCATTAGCTTTTATGACATGTATTACAAATCAGAGTATGGGAGGATTGAATGGAAACAGATGCTTAGGGACTTGGAAAAAGCCCCGGACGTGGCCTACCATGACATTCTTAACAAATTTGATTTGATTTGGGGGGTCAAAGGTCTTATTGTGACCCGTAGCAATTTAGTCCCTACTTGGAAGGATAGGCCTCAAATGAGCATTATTTCTAGATTTCCACTTAGGCTGCGCTGTTTCGGCTGGGTTGGTTGTATTTTCAATTTGTGCCAAAAAAAGAATAAGACATGTATTGCAAATATATGGGCCGGTTCACAATATGGCCAAACTTTAAGAGGTTCAACATTTGGACCAATGAAAATGCTGAAATGCCCAAAGTCCGTCCTCTCGGCCTTCACACTAGAGGCCGAAGTCCAAAGGACGTGGCCTCCAAAAGAGCCTAGGTGGCAACACTTTTAGGAAGTTATGGCGCCAAGAGTTCGGCCTCTCGAGCAAAGATTGGGTATAGCAAAATGCTCAACCCAAACTTCCGTCGAGAGGCCGAACTTTTTTTCCATTAAAATAATCAATCATTGACAAGATCTTGGCCGTTAGATTGGAGGGGTTATTTTGAGCAAGGAATAAAGTGGCATGCTCCTTTGAGTTTGGACTTTGGGATTGGCCTTTGGAGGCTTCACACTTTGGCCATCCAAGCCGAGAGGCCGTGGGAGTTCATGGCCAAAGGTTTGGACTTTGCGCTTGGCCTTTGGAGGCTTCACACTATGCCCAACTAAGGCTACCCTTACTATATTTTCTTGGCTATTTTCAGTTCATTTCTTTGGACTATCAACAAAGTTGGGCCACTCAATCGCACGGCCTCTCAACTTGGACGGCCAAGAATATGTCCAAACTTCCAAAAAAAAGTGATTGTGAATTATATAAATATAAATATAAGCAATTGTGAAGATTCCTTGTGAGAGAATACCATTCATAAAATTGCACACCCAATCAAAACTTTATTCAATATCAAGTTTACAAATCACGAGTGAATATGAATCAATGTAACTGGATGTGTAGTTTTTATCATCCATATTATGGTTGTATTTCATCCGTTAACGTTTATAGAGTCAGATTTACAAAGAAGGGAGTACCATTTTGTTAACTGTTAACACGTTTAACATTTATAGTGTGCAATATGTGGGGAGTAGAAGAAAGATAACATTTAGAGATGTTTTGGATCACGTGTACAACCGATATAACTATTGCAATATTGTGCTCAACTTTAGTTAACTAGATATAACTATAGTTTACTACATTTTATGGCATACCAAAATTAGAATAAATATAGGTAACTGCATTTTTTCAAAACATATCACAAACAACTATAGTTAACTTGAACTTAGCACATGGATGTGATAACAACGATGTGAAAGAAGGATGTGGCCTCACGAGAGGCGAGAACCTTGGTTAGCCTCCCATAGACTTCTTCTCGATTATGGAGCAAAGGCCTCATGGAGTAGTATGAGCATTGCACTAAGATCCATAAACCTCATACAATATACAAGTTTTGTATGAAAAAATGATGGCTTTATTTACATCTCCAACGGTTACAAAATTGGTATGATTCAAAATTGTTGCAAAAAAAACAAAAAAAATCTATTTTGCAGTGTCACGGAAGCACATTGTCGGGTTAACCATGTTGTATGGAGGGGACTTCAAAATGTTCACTACGTGTGTGATGGTTGACCTTTCCGCTGGATTGGTCTTCGTCAATGAATCCAATGCTAACTCAAACTGCATATTCAAGCCATTTGGATCACTGTTTAGCTGAAACAAGGGGGAAGTCGCATCCCTGGCATAAATCTTCTTTGCCAAAGCACCCACTGAGAAGGACTCCGATAGAAACGTGTGCCTATGTTTCCGAGCCATCCTCACCGGAGAGGTGGATGTTCCACGCTGCCCTCGTACATGGAATAATTCTGGACCAGCACAGTTGTATTTTGCTTTGTGCTTGTTCATCTCATCCACTGAATCTTTTCCATAGTTGGAGGGTGCGTCTTCACCTCCCCAGGATGCCATGCCCCAATCACACACACCAATGTAAACCGTGTTCTCACGGTCTTGTGGGAAATGCAGCATGACATTGTTGGGATTAAGGTCATTGTGCAACACGTCATGCTTGTGCACTACATCCACAATGCACATTAGAGCCCATGCCAAATAAGCTCGATGCCTTCGATATACAACCAACCGTTTCCGTGCTTCAAAGTCTGCCCCAGGCATGTGAAGGATTGTGCGCTCGTGGGTTTCCGGAACGCTGAAGTCATAGATCCTCATGTTTTTCAAGGAGCCTCCATTCCACCACATCGAATAGGATTCGTATGTTTTCATATTGAGGTATTGTAGCTTGATTACCCCAGGATGATCTACTGGACACGCCAATGCTTCAACTGAACGTTCCTTTCGATTCTCCAAACTATTCGTGGCCTTCATGGTCTTCCCAGCCCACTCTATCCAGCTAGGGATGAATGATGCTCCATGAATTGCGACTCTCCGCACCACTCCGAAGGTCCTTTGGAAGATTTCCTTATCCAAGGCTTGATCTCCGCATTCCTAGGCAACCATATGACACCCTGCCGGCCCTGAGTGGCAATGTTGTCTGCCATCTGCCTGTCAATAAAAATGGGAAGGTTGCGGGCGGATGTTCCTTTTGCTGCTATTACGCCTCTTTTCCAATTCTCTAGCTTCATGTACAGCTCGAACTTCCTGCCACTACTACTTCCCTCGCTAGGATGCACAACATCATATGCCATTGTTGGATTGTAGATTGCTTCCACGGCTTGTTGTTCAATCCAGGTGCCCCAATCGCTCATGCCCCTAGCATCTTCAAACTCCGCTCCAGCCGTGGCTTCCGTGAGAATAAGAATCAAATCGTTCCTCACCAAATCCAACCCCTTTGTACCATCATTGAGGTATTTTTTTTCCAAATAAACCATGTTGTTATTTCTAAACCACTCCAACAGCACGACCCTACAATGGTTTCGAGCCTCATCGATCCGCGGGTCGCGTTTGCCTCTATTTTTCCTTTTCCTCGATTGCGAACCTGAAACCCCGGACCCCTCCTCCGTCCCTTCCGAAATTGCTGGGCGTTTTTGTCCCCGTCTTTCACCATGCTCTGAACCCTGAGGTACATCACGTGCAGGGCTCTCCGGTCTTGATGTCCGCCGTGTCGGAGATCGTGGTGGCACGGACTCTCCATGAGTGGCTGCATTTATATCGATGGAACTGCCTGAGTTTGGTCCCCTTCCTGTTCTCCCTCTATGTCCACTGTTTCCCCGACTCCCACGTGTTCCACGGCTTCCACGTGTTTGGTTGCCTCCTGAATGGCCAACTGCAAAGAACTCTTCGTCAAACCGAAAAGGATCTGGACGTGGGGGACGTGCTGCAGTGCTTCCACTTCCAGCCTCGCTTCCCGTACCCTCTCCAGTATGCGCAAGTGGAGTGCTTTGGAGCCAAGCACGGTGCAGCCTCGTATCCTCGTCTTGGTAAGGAGCAATGTCCTCCCCCTCCATCGTGAAAAAAACCGCGTGAGTGAGTGAATGTAAAAAGGAGTGAGTGAATGTAGAAATGAGTGCGTGAATCTGGAAAAAAAATTGCGAGGGTTCCCCCACAATTTGCCCTGCCCTCCCAAACCCCCTGAGACCCGCGCGGTGCCGCTGTCCTTGGGACGGCAACAAGGTCTCGGGTCCCTTTGTGGTGGGAGGAGAGGAAAGTGAGGGGAACTAAAACCCCACGGCTTTATATAGGCAAAGGGGAGCACAATCATTATGGGATCCCGGTCGGATTTGACATGGGGCACGAAAAGGACGTATGGGGAACGCGGGGGCGGACGGAGGGAACGAGGGGGCGGACGTAGGGGAACTCGGGCGGACGGAAGGGAACGGAACGCGGACGGGAGGGAACGTACGGGAACATGGGGCGGACGGGAGGGAAACGTGGGGCGGACTGGAGGGGAACGCAGGCGGACGGGAGGGGAACGTAGCGCGGACGGGAGGGAACATGGGGCGGACGGGAGGGAACGTGGGCGGACGGGAGGGGAACGTAGTGCGGACGGGAGGGGAACGTGGGGCGGACGGGAGGGAACGTGGGGCGGACGGGAGGGAACGTGGGGCAGACGGGAGGGAACGTGGGCGGACGGGAAGGGAACGTGGGCGGACGGGAAGGGAACGCGGGGCGGACGGGAAGGGAACGCGGGGCGGACGGGAAGGGAACGGGTGCGGACTGGGGGGGAACAGGCGCGGACGGGAGGGAACGGGTGCGGACTGGGGGGAACGCGGTAGGGAACGGGTGCGGACGTTAGGAAACGTGTGGGAACGTGAACGCACGGCGGGGGAACGTGGCGCGGACGTGAGGGAACTTGGGGCGGACGGAGCCCTCCGCGTTCCCCCCGTCCGCCCCCGCGTTCCCCCGTCCGCTCCAGCGTTCTCCCCCCCGTTCCCAACCCCCTTCCGCCCCACCCCCGTCCGCTCAACCCCCACCCCCGTCCGCTCCACCCCCTCCACCGTCCGCTCCACCCCCTCCCCCGTCCGCTCCACCCCCGTCCGTCCGCCCCACCCCCGTCCGCTCCACCCCCCTCCCCCGTCCGCTCCACCCCCCTCCGTCCGCCCCACCCCCGTCCGCTCCACCCCCCTCCCCCGTCCGCTCCACCCCCCGTCCGTCCGCACCACCCCCCTCCCCCGTCCGCACCACCCCCCTCCCCCGTCCGCTCCACCCCCCGTCCGTCCGCACCACCCCCCGTCCGTCCGCTCCACCCCCCTCTCCCGTCCGCCCCACCGTCCGCCCCACACCCTCCTTAGTCATATTTTTCTACTTTGATTTTAACAGAACCCTAAACACAATGGCAAAATGGTTTACTTGGCAAGGGAAATATGCACATCCACGTCGGCGTTTTCTGCCACATAGGACGCCACCTTGGCAAGAAGGTAAGTATTTTACCCACCCTAGTCCATTCCCCCTATGTTGACCCTACGTGGACCCTATTGTGTCGTGACGGAGGGGTCCGTCACGACACGACCTGACATGACGGCACGACACCGTCATGACGTCGCGATAGACAACCCTGGCTGTGTCTAGAATAATTTTTGTCATTCTTCCCTGTGTTTGTGGTATTCTGTTGTTATTGTTGTTGCTATTGCTAATGTGTTGCTACTTGTTTTGAAATATTTATGAAATTTATTTCATTTGTTTTATGACCAATCAATGGATTTGGAAAGAACAACTCCTATTTCTACTGATGATGAATCCACAATGCATTCAATTCATAATCGTCCATCTCAACCAGTTCATCATCATCAGGACATATCGTCAAATCTTCATAATAAGAAAAAGAAAAAAATAAATGAATCCCTCGATGATTTTGACTCGGATGAAGATAATGATGGTGACAATAAAACTTATCAAGAGAAAGTGTGGGAGCTTACGAACAAACGAAAGGTCAATTCCACTTCCACAATTTCTTCAATCCGTGCTGGACCTAATGCTCGCTTGCGTGTACCCTTATGTCGCATGGTTCCTATGCCGATTGTGCGTCCTGCTTTGAAGGGTGATATTACTAAATTGGAGGCTGATTTTTTCAATGGTTATCGTGATGGTGACCGTGTGTTTTATATATCGGCCACCGATTCTAAGGGAAACTTTCAATTCGTGGATGATGAGGTTCGCGCATCTTGGAGCCCAAATTGGGCTCAAGCCAATGCCCTGTTAAAATTTCAATTGGATACAGATTTGTCATTGACGTCATACAAGAACAAGATGTTTTTTATATGGGATAGAAATCACAGATTTCTTGCTTGAAAAAATTCTATTGACCGCATATGTACCGAAGATTATGAACGTCATGTCTTTGTGGATTCTATCATTTTGGCGCCCGAGTCTGACGACATTCCAAGTTTGTTGACTGCTATGCATGACATCAACAAGTAATGTTCTTACCTATTTTTTTACACTTATTTCTAGTTTATATTTTGTTTTCCAAATTATATCATCATGAATCTAATAAATTTAATGTTTCTTTTAGATCAACCGAAAATTCTCACGTATCCACCAATTTGGTGCATACTTTATATCGGATGCAAAGTATTGGCACCATGCCTTTGACTTCCTTCAGAAAGCAACTGGATCCAAAGAGTTATAAACGATGTGAGGAGAAGTCCGTCGAAACTTGGTATTCTTTGACACGACCAATTTTTTTGGATTACATGTACAATGTAAGTTCTTCTACCATTGCTAATATGTGCCTTATGTTTATTCACCTTCATTTTACATTACATCTATATGAACTTATAAATATTGACTTTTGTTTGATTTTTCAGCAAGAACTTGCTGAGGCTAGCGATATTGCTCTCAACCAGTACAACGAAACTCATCATCTTGAACGGACATCAGACGGAGTTTCAAAAGCAATGTCCGCAGCTGTCAACAAGAAACGTGCAATGTTATCTTCTAGTATTACGAAACAACTAGCGATTGCCGATATCAACATTACCTCTGCTTTCCTGGAAGAAGTTAAGCACCATTGGGGTTCATTTTCGGTACCTGAAATGCTACAAGAGAAACTTCATCATGTTGCTGTCAGTAATGTGGATGCAGAAGTCAAAGTTGGATGGCTCAAGCTTTGGAATGACAATAGATTTGACAAAGATGCATTGCATTTCCCGAAATCGCCCCTCTCTAATTCTGCACTTGATGATTGGTTATCAAAGTCTACATATTGGGCACAGTTGGAAAAAAAGGCTATCGAAGAGCTTCAAAGTATTCTTTCATCTCCTCTTCAGTTGCCTGCAGATGTGCCTACTCTCTCCGAGTATATCCAAACCTGGAAGTTTGCAACTTTCAATTCAATATTCTATTGTGAATTCCAAAGCGGAAAAGTTAAAAAACACAACGGTTGGGATAAACAACCTAATATTGATCTTACTATGAAACGTGTATTATACAGGTACAACCTAATCTTATTATTTTTTTGATTTTTTTTATTCCATTTGTCAAATTGTCATGGAATATTTGACTTACAATATTTTTGTGTGTAGGTATTTTCGATATGTTTTGATTTCACATAAATGCGTTATAGGGGAACCTCGTTTTTTCCCAAATTGGCGTGACACTGGTGCAGGAGATTCATGCATGTTCACTACTGAGATTTGTTTGGATTGGTCGCTCCCACACTATGAGGATTGTGGTTGGTATCTTGATTGTCCTAAGGATGCATGTCCGTGAAGTGAAAAGATAATCCGTCAGATAAATGATGCTAAAAATGTGGATCCTCGTGATACTGCAATTTTGCAAGCACAAATTGTGCAGCTTAAACTTAGAGAGCCAAAACCAAAAGAGACAAAACGTCGTAAGAGGAAACATATTCCTGAAACCAAAATACAAGATCAATCGGAAATTTCACAATATGAAGAATTGCTTGTTTTTTCCAATGATTTGGATAAGAATCCACTTTGAGGCGAAAGTTCAAAGTCTAGGTGCGATGTATTGGAATTCCATTACTCGAGCACCTATGACGCTATTCATCGTGCGCCAACGAATGTTTTGAGAAAAGAGTTATTCATACTGAAGAACTTTCTCACGCTCTCTTTTGCTCGATCTACTGCTATCAAGAACAAGTCTGAAGGGGTTGAAGTAGGCCCTCCTGAGTGGATCCAATGGCGGACATTTCTTGAAAATGTAAGTATTATTGTTTTGGTATTTTCTGTAATGTTTTTACTTTCATTTGGATTTTATTTTGTGTCTTATATTGTGATATGTTGTGGTATTTCAATTCAAAGACAATCGCGAATTTCATGTCATAGGAAGTCCGACTCCATTTGCCGTTGACTTGGTTTTTCTGCAATTTCCCGACGGTCTTGACTTCAACCTCTCCAATAGACCTGCTGAAATTCCTCTTTGGAATAAATATGACAAGAACTTGATGGTTGCAACAATGTCCTTGTGCAAGTCCATCTTGTCTGATGATGGCGTCCTCATGGTATTTTCTGCTATCAATATGCAAACCAAGAAGGTTTTGAATTCAACCTTACACAACGGCAACATGAAAGTTCTTAGGACTTTTATTTGCCTCAATTCGTACATGGTGTTCAAGGATCCGGAGTCTCCAACCTACACCGTAAGTATAACATATCACAATTGTTTCTATTTAATTATTTTGGTGTTATTTGCATTGTATATAGTTTTAACACAATTTATATTTTTTTGTAGACTCCGGCATTTATGGCTCATGTCTTGGTAAGGGATTTTATTACCACAAAATCCACGAGACAACCAAACTCCACTTTTTTTGGCACTGGATTGAAAAGCAAAAACTTGCTTTTCAATTTTGTGGATGAAAAAAACATGCTTCTTCAAAAATCGGGAAGACCTTGGAGGGGGCCATATCAAAAATCGCCGCGTTTTTTTCAAGATCTTATTGAATTGTTTACACCATCGAATGGACGCGTTGTTGATTTGACATGTTCCACTGGAGCTTCTATCCTAGCAACACGCGCATGTGGCAGACATCTTCTTGCATTTGAGGGTGATAATGACATGTTTGAGCACATATTGAAACCGCTTTTGGAAAACGTTTTGAAAGAGGGGTCATCTAAGGAGAATATACAAGATCTCACAAAAGAAGATGATAACCTCTCAGATGAGGAGATGCTTGAATTTGAGTGTGAGTAAGTTTTAATACAATAAATTTTTATTCAATTCATTCGTTTCATTCGTTTCATTCAATTCATTGGTTCATTTTGATTTCTTCACATTATTTACATGTTTCATCGATTTGATTTTAGGAATACGATTGAAAAGAGGACATGTCTCCCGTTTTGGGCACATAGATAATTCCTACGAAGTCCAAGCCATAGCCCGCGTCTCCCATCATATGCCGAGAATGTTGTAATTGCAATGTTGAATCTCGAAGATTCGGATCCAAATAAAGAATCTTGCTATAGTTCCAAAATCAATTCGCAATGCAAAGGTGCTCGAATATATATAGATGACGAGGCAAAAGATAGTTTCATGTCTAGTGCTACTACTGATGAATAAATTTTTGGACTTCATGTTGTTTATCCTTTTCAACCCTCTTATTACTAAACCCTAAAATCATCATTTTTAATGCCACAATTCCACGGTTATAGGATATTGGTGGCCCTATTACCAAAATTTTCATCTTCCTCACTACTCATAAGTTACCGCTCATCGCTCACCGCTCATTGCTCACCGCTCATAAGATAGCACTCCCCACAACCCGGAGAAACCAACCCAAAGGGCGAGATCCTGATGAACAACTACCAAGTCTCTCTGAGCATTCTAGCCTAAAATACTAGAATTATTGTCCTTGTGACACGGTCAAAAATCTAGCGGATAGTGGAAATACATGTCAGATCCGCTACCTCTATCGCGGAAACCTTATCCCGGAAGTCATGACCCATAATAAGGAATCTTAGAATGGAGTGTATATAGTTGTTATACTATGGATTCGGGACGCTGAGTCTATTGTTGTTACTACTCTAGGGTGGGAGCTTGCCCATACTTTGTATTGTGTTCCCTACCTCGGTCCACTACCGGGAAAGCCGAAATTTCCGTACTATAATTTCCGTAATATCCCGGATTTCTTAATCCGATATGTGTTATCTTAGTTTCTGGTGTTTCTTGTGTGTGTGTGTGTGGAATATTCCCTCACTCTGTGTTGTGAACGACCGCAGGTTCTTCGTGGGAACGAACTTGGCGCGGCTGTGACGTTTTACGCGTTTATCAGGTTAATTTAATGAATACGTCACCACCGTGCTACGACATGCATGAATTATTGGTACATGTTTCCAGTACAATGTGAAGAATTAAGAATCAACCATCTAACTCCACTTTTTGTAGTGACAATGCCCTACACTTGTTGGTTCTTGTGACGGACAGATCATATTGAGAATTTCAAGTGACGTCTTCATTTTCAATTTGAGGTTGCGTTATGAAGGGTTGTTTTGAGAGAGGTATATTTTGAAGGGCCAAATCACGTTTGAAGGGCATTGAAGACTTCAATCTTAAACACTGCCCATGAGCATGAAGAATCTATCTATCTTCTTGAACCAATAAGACTTATGACAAATAATTAGTATGTGTTGTAAATGGACTCTTGAGCAAGGTCTCGAGTATGCTCACAGTGTTTGTCAAGAATAAAGGTTGAGCCTGTGCTGACTCATTGTCACCATCACCATCATGCTTGGCATGAGTAAACACATCAAGGCATGATAATGTTGACACTTCAAAAGAAAAGATCACAACTAATATCTTAGGTATAAGGTAGAGGGTACTTAAATACACTCTTTGGTTTATTTAGCCTACATATAGCATCCACTTTGTATAAGAGATGGCATGTATGCCTTAGCAAATGCACCCGCATTGTCATCATAATTTTTTCTTCACTATAACTTGAATATAATAAGCACTTCCTTTCATGATATGTAGTACACTAAATATGATATTGATGATGTTGACACTTCAAAAGAATAGATCACAACTAATAACTTAGGTATAAGGTAGAGGGTATTTAAATACACCCTTTGGTTTATTTAGCCTACATTTAGCATACAATTTGTATAAGAGATGGCATGTATGCCTTAGCAAATGCAACCACATTGTCATCATAATTTTTTCTTCACTGTAATTTGAATATAATAAGCACTTCCTTTCATGATATGTAGTACACTAAATATGATATTGATGATGTTGACACTTCAAAAGAATGAATCACAACTAATAACTTAGGTATAAGGTAGAGGGTACTTAATACACTCTTTGGTTTATTTAGCCTACATATAGCATTCAATTTGTATAAGACATGGCATGTATGCCTTAGCAAATGCAACCACATTATCATCATAATTTTTTCTTCACTATAATTTGAATATAATAAGCACTTTCTTTCATGACATGTAGTAAACTAAATAAGATATTTAGTTTTTGATACATTAAATTTGAACGCATACACTAAATGTCAATAATTTTATAAAAGTAAGTAACATTAAATGTAAACTCAAACACTAAATACCAACTATGGTAATATGTGGAAGTTACATGCTTGAATTTAATGTTAGTGAGGATATGAAAAAAAAATGATAAAAGGAGAACTCCAGCATACCTTCTAGAATATCTTCTAACACTAATTGTCAAGGAATTGAAAATTAGTGTTGAGCAGGGAGGGTGGTAAAAAAATTAAATATAATCAAACATTAAATATCATATTTGGTATAGCTTCTTAATGCCTTTATCCCAAAAAAATCCGACAAGGGGTAAATTCGACAATTTACCCAAGAGTATAGTATCGCAGTCAATAAGAGCTAACATTTTAGAAAATATTGGAGGTTTTATTTCTATTTTTTTAAAAGTTGTTTGTAGAAGTTGACTAATAATAGTAATCGACTAGACCAGTCAACCAAAACATTAATTTTTTTCTATTGGAATCATCACGACATCAAAAATTACCATGTCCAGGGGTGTCACATCCTAACAACATAGTATTCATGAAAATGTCACATTCACATGTGACAAATAAAATTCCAAGGCTGACTTAGTTCCTAGTCTTGTGGAGTGCACTTCACCTTTGAAAAAATTTGCATTTTTGAAACTAATTTTGTACAAACACCTATGGTACAAGTTCATAGAGCTAAGAAGAAGTCTATTTATGAATGTTATGTTTTGATTGCTATCAAGAGTGTTTGAAGTAACAATGAAAAATATGTGCAGTATACAAGTATACATAATTTGCATTTGTAATTCCTAGATCATTACTTGTATGTGCATGAGTTCTTGAATCCTATCAAGCCATTTTACATGTAACAATTGTTGGAACTATACATCATTTAAAAGTGTGTCATTACATATTTGAAATGTGCAGCTCCATGTACAAATTCAGAAACATTGTCATATTTAGCCCGTCCTACCCTCTTTCTCACTAGGTTGTAAAGGGTTGCTTGACTTTATGGTAGGGCTACACTTAATTATGTTTGACTTTTTAGTAGAATTATCATGGGCAGCATTGCCATAACACTACTAGAAAATGTGTTTCAATATGATTGCAAATCAACTACGTTTTGACAAAGTGTGGGCCACTTTGACCCAAGTCGAACGAGGTTTAAGTTTTCAAGTTTAGTGTTAGGTTTGCAGTCATTATGGTTACTTGTTCATGCTGTGCATAATTCATGACTCATGTCATGTCCATCTCCTGAATTTATACCAAGCCTAATTGATGAATCATTAATTGAGAATGAATTATATCATAAAAGTAGCTACCAAACCATGTCATGAGTATAAAAGTGCAAGTTGGCAACTCTATCTTATTTTAATTGGCAACTCTATCTTATTGGATAACACTTGCACTCAATCTTTGCTGCATCAAAGAATCAAACCCTCCACCACTTTGTTAGAGCCAAGTAGCCTAGCCAACTTCACATCCAAGCTACTTGATGTATAGGATTAAGAATTCATAAAACAACTAGAGTCCATGTAGTTTTCCATTCATTCAAATTTCCTTGAGCCCCAAAGCTTGAATGTAAAGTGGAGTGGAATGTTTGAACATGAAATCAATGAGAACATAGTTGAGAAGACCTACATGATCTATTTGTATTTTAAGGCTCAATTCTAACTTGATTACAAATTTATCATCCGGGGAGGATTTTGGGCATAGTTGGTCGAGATCGTAGTTTTTAAAGTCCAAATAGTTGTATGTTGACATTTTTAGATTTTTCTTTATTAAATTGATGTATATTTTATAGATTCTAAACCTCAACCAATCAATTTTCAAACTCAACCAATTCATATGTAACTAGCGTTGGTTCTCCCTATTCATTGTTCACATTGGTGTTCTTTTCTTTTTCTTTTGTATTAAAAGTCCACCCCGTGATATTATATATGCTAATGCCTCAAATAATACCCCTTTCTACATTCATGTTAGTTCGTAAGTCACACGAAGAGTCCACCCTTGGGATACCATGCATGGTAATGCCTCAAATATTACCCCTACATGTTCTCACGTTATGAATAGTCCACCCCCCATGCAATAGACGAAGCTTGTATGTAAACTCAACATGCAAATGATATTATCTATCACGTGCTCAATTACATCTCCTTGATATCAACTCTTGTGAGCAACATGTTGCCTACATAGTGATTCTTATAAAAATAAATAAATAAAATCAAAACTTATACACTATAACCTCTCTAACATCACACATGTGACAACCAAAGTGCACGTGCTTTTAAGGAGGTTTGCAGTGTTAACATAGAAGCGTGATAGTAAAGAATTTAGTGTAGTGTGTGACATAATGGAGAAATATTGAAACTGATGATTCCATACATGGGACACAAATAATCTCCCTACCTAATAGAAGCTCATAGGTAGTTGTTGTGAGGGTTTGGGTTGTGGAACTAACCTTTGAAACATATCATCATGCAAGGAAAATGAGGATATTAACAACACTTAATGTAGAATGAGGCTTGTTGTTTTGGAATGGCATTGCACTCAGTTATAGAGTTTCGTCTATGTCAACTGTTGGTTAGCTACTAGGCAGTTGTTGTGAGGGTTTTATTTGAAGAATGAAAATTCGGAAGTAGGTCATCATGCAAGGAGAATGAGGATATTAGCAACATCAATTGAATGATGGGGAGCGCATTTTTGGCATATACAAAATCAGATGCTCCTCGATGTTGATTTTGTTTTAGGAGGAGCATGTGATTTTATTGTTTGTTTTATAGGTCTCCTAGCATGATGTTTCAAAGTCTAGTTCCACATTGTCCAAAGATCTTTGGGAAGCTACAACACTGATGACTTTGATGGTCCAGGTGGTCTTTTGTGGTGCTATATATGTTCTTAGTTTCAGCAGTATTAAAATATGCGGTCAAAAATTCAACTGCACGGATGTAAACCTAAGTATTGGATGTATCTACTGCCAAAAATTGTGAGCATTCTGACCACATTTGCTATGTCAGATTGCTATGTATGAGCCCTTGGACTGTGCTTGAAAATTTCACAAAGCATGTTTAAGAAAAGAAAAGAAAAAAGTAACGTCCGTAGCCAGGTACCGGCGTGATTTTGAGCCCGTTAACCTAATGTTGATCACGGATGTTCATGATACAACATGAGGTGTTATGACTCTTGTGAGGTGGGCTCGTTTGGTGTACAAATTGTGCCAGGTCATTAGGGTGGTGGGACAGGTTCTTGTTTGTTTTCAAGTTTCCTTTTGTTTAGGATGAGGTATGTGAGATATTTGAATGCGTTTTGGTGAATATTTTTCATGAGAGTTTTGATGGTTGATGTTGGGATTTTAAGGTTGGTGAGTTTGTTGATGAAGTAATTGTGTGCGGCACCTCATACACTTGCTATGATGATAATCAATAAGAGGGTCGTATTTGATGTGTTTGCGTGTGAGGGCTTGGTCCGGGTATCTATCATGACAATATGTGAATTCAATGAACTGGGTTGTGATTGTGGGGGATGGTGAAATTGGTGTTTGTGTGTGGTTTGGGGCTCCGATTAGACATAGGATGTTTGGTCTTAGTTTGGAGAGGCGGTGACATGTTGTTTGTGAGCATGTACATTATGGGGTTGTTTGTGAGCCCAATATGGTGCCCACATGTGTCCTTAAGCCTGTAAAACCATTGAGGATTTACACTTTGAGGTTATTCAATCATATAGAAAAGATAAAAAGAGTGGAACTTAGTATTTAGGATCGCAATTGAGTTAAAACCAGTGCAGGGATTAAAATAGATTTTGGTTGGAAGAAGTGATTTGGGCATTAAAAGTTGGGAATGAAAGACTTAGGGTTATGGGAAGTTTTAGAGCATCTCCACCCGTTGGCGGCAACGGGCACGCCAACGGGGGCTTGGCTGGTGCCAAATTAGGTGGCCGGTCGCGGGACCCAGCATCCCCCCCACCGCAGACACTTCGTCGAATGGCTCCCGGCTCCCGGAAAACAGCTGTCTCCGCTCCTGGAATCAGACAAGTTAGATAAGTTAGATGCAATTATTTGGGATGGGTGGTATTGATCGGGATGCCTGATGGATGAGTGGCGACAATGGTGAGATTCTTACTTCACGCTCTATTGCTTACATGTGTGGCGTTATAGATTCTGGGCACTCGATCGGTTGGCCTGACTCCGGAGACATTTCTTTTCTGGCAGTTGGATCGGCTCGAGAATTGCCTCATGTGAGTTAGTGGTTGCGTATAATCACGATGAACATCGATGTCATCCTAGGCAAGCACATCGAGAAGCAAGTAGCTGCTCTCTCATCACCCACGAAGAGAGGAACATTGCAATTCGCACACGCATTTCGCCATCGTAGGTTCAGATTACAGCCATCAAGATTTAGGCTTCGGAATCAATACAGGATCGGAGAACGGATTGCTAGAAATCCGGGTGAAAAGCAAGGATTTGGAAATATTAGGGTTTCAGACGAGTTGGGACGCACTGGGTTTTTGCCCAGTTTGTGAATTCGAAGAGGAGGTTGCTGTGATAAAATTCTCTCTCCCTCCCTGGGCGAGAGGGAAGCTAAGACATGAGCGATGAGCGGTGAGCAATGAGCAGTGAGCGGTAACACGTGAGCAATGAGCAATAACACGTGATCGATGGTGCGAAATATAGTAACTGGGCACGGTTTTAGGGTACATATTCTAATATTGGCATTTTTTTCTTTGCAATTTAAGAATTATAAAGTACTCACATTTTGATTGAACAAGAGTGAAGGGAGCACATTATCATAGATATTTTTAAAAACCATCAGTCTTTTGTTGATTTTTATTATAAAAATCCACACTAATACATGTCACTTACCAAAATTCTCAAACATGCGGTTGAATACAACACTTGGAATATTACTCACATTCTACAACACCTGCAAGTTCAAGGAGTTGCATAACCTCATTGTAGGAGTATGTTGGAGCGTGAATGAATTTGTCACTACTGTAATCCACCTTACACAAAAATCTAAACACATAGTAAAGATGTTTGCAATACACCCATTTCCCTTTCTTTCCCAAAGATTGAGATGACATTTTTGTGAAGTCAGGGCATGTACAATGTGGCATGTCAACAATTGTGACACAATATTTGATGTTATCCTT
Organism: Polytrichum commune; assembly: GCA_950295325.1. Taxonomy (NCBI): domain Eukaryota; kingdom Viridiplantae; phylum Streptophyta; class Polytrichopsida; order Polytrichales; family Polytrichaceae; genus Polytrichum; species Polytrichum commune. Next base: position 1,021,663 of record OX485809.1, read on the forward strand.
GGAGACGATGTTGAGTAGGACTCCAAATCTTGGATATGCAATGGCAGTTACTCCAACCACATAGTAACCGTCCATGAGTCCAGCGCTCTCCCATTTGTTTTTGTGATCTGCCGTCAGTGCTCCTAGATTGCGGCGCACCGTCTTTCCAAACCTGGAAGTTGGATGGGCATCTGGTTTTTGTGGTACACGAAAATCCGTCCGAGGAATCGGGAGCGTCGCAATTGTGGAAAGCCTACGGCGAGGAGAGAGAACCTCCCTTTGTTGTAATTGGAATCCAGCATCTTCGAGCGCCAATACCTCCTGCCTTGAGAGATTGGTACCTATCTTTACAGGCCATGTGCTGGGTACAATAGGCCAGTCTAACACGTATTTCTTCTTGCTACCACTTACACAACGTTTGATGTCGTCAGGGCAAAACCAAAACTCGTACTCCACATTGTTGGTGGAGCGGTATTCTTTCTTCAATCCCTTGTATGTAGGAGCAGGGGTGCCATGTTTGTAAGTTCCAACTTTGGCATTGCACAAAGACCCTGTATTGGCTTGCATCGCCCAACATCTTTTGGCAGAGTTGGATGGCAATCTTGCAATATGCCAATGAGAAGAAGGGCAACCAGTCTCTAACACCGATGTGGTATGTGCCACACCATACTCTGCAGAATTCAAAGATTCCTCTATGCATGCCCTTTTAACCCTAGTGTTGGGACGAGGAATCGAGTAGTTCACTTTGTCGGGTCGATGTGAGTCGCAATCTGCACCTGGCGGCAGATCAAGTTTTCGTTTGGTAGATCCAAACAGCTCAGACCCCTCCAAAGCACAATCCCTTGTATTGAGATCTTCAGCCCCCGGATAGGATTTCATGGCATCTGCTAGTAGCTTTGGATCTCCACACCGGGCAGCAGCCTTCAACTTCAAGGATGCAGAATCAGGGCCTTTACCAGTAAAACCTCCTCTCAACCACGATCTATAATTTGCAATCTGCATGAATGCACGGATCAAATCGTCCACTGTTGCTTCATAAAGACAAGTCATCTTGTTTCCAGACTGTTGGAGCCATTTGTTGTGCATTGTCTTTGCAAGGTTACACGTCGGCATTTCTGCACGTTCATCTATATTCATATCCTGTAAACATTACACAAATTATAGTAGATTGTATATATCATGGATATTCAAAATTAAATAATATTGGAAAAACATAGTAATAATGCACTTACAAGAATCATATGACCACCCCATTGCCTATAACGGAAGTGCCAAAACTCCAACCACTCGGAGAGCCCGTGAATGTCTTCTTCTGTGGCAGCTCCAGATGACAACCACCATGAACGAATAACATGATATTTGGTTTCGGCTTCGTCCATTGTTTTCGCGTCTTTGTAATCTTTGCATAGTTGTTTGTGCTGAAACTGCAAAGATGCCTTGGTATATTTTTGCGTCACCTTGTCCAAGTTTTGTGACCAATGGAAAAGACAAGTGCGCTCACGACCCACCATTGGCAGACTTGGGTCACCTCCACCATATATCTTCCTGACCGCATTCCAATTTGCTTGAGCACTGTCCGCCATAAAACCTTTGAAATTCACGGTTAACACTCCATTCTCCGCCATAACAGTATTCAAGTTTTCCCATAAAAGAGTTTGAGTTGCACCATCTTCAGATTGCATGTCACAACACGCAATGGTCAACACCTTACAATACTTGCTATCGTACACATGACACGCAAGGGTGGTCCAGTCCTTCAGACGTTTAACGTGGTCAAACATTATCCATGAATTCTCCATATCTCCTCCCTCCTGCATACGCATAACAAGATCCACACCACTCCCCGGAAGATCTATTGACATTTTGAAGACAAATACTTTGTCTTTGGACTGTCCGGGGAACCTACTAGCATGAACGTACTTAAAGCTCGAATGGTCTTTGAGCGCCATGATACTATCCATCGTACCCATTCCACTACGAACAAATCGCTTTGAGCCGGATACGAAATTCCGACAATTTGGAGAGGCAAGAATACTAAATTTATCCATGACGACCTCCAAAGACGAACCTGTCAAGTGATGTCTTTCACTGTTTGATGGAGATTTTAGGAGGTAGTCTACCAAAAATTGTTTGCTCGCTGCCATTACTATAGCGGAGTTTTTGGCAGTGGGTGTTTTTGTGACCTCATTGGCAACACATTGGTATGCAATGTCCAAAGATTCACGGCATGTACCATTGGACACAGGGTGGTCATGCACGCCTAGATGAATACAAGCCCTGGCCATTTCAGAAGATGTGGAGTGCACATATATTATGCGAGCATGGCATAAAGCTATGCATATAGGTGTGGAATGACAAACCTTACATTCCAATTTGGACCTCTCAGGGGCAATAATACCCATAGAGAATGGGGTAGGAGTTGATCCGGCCCATTCGGTGTTGTTGCGCTCGCCTGCATTGCGATGCATATAATCACAAAAATCATTAGAGCATTGGAGATGACCTGCACAAGTAGAACGTCTGAAGGTTAATCCAAAATCATTTTGGATATTTGTGGTTTTGGTGGTGCACCAAGGATGTCCATCGCACATCTTATCCATGTCATCAATCGAACGACCATAGGCGCTTGGAACTCCAAATGGCACAGGGGGCAATACAAACAAAATGTCACCGTCAAAAGAGGAGGGCAAATACTTAACATCTCGCATCTCTATGCTATCAAAATCAATGGACGCAAGATCTGACTTGGATCTTTTCCTAGACTTTGTTTGTTTCAATGCGTCGACAATATTCATACCCACTGATGAAGAAAAATTGTGTAGCGGGGGACGTTGTGATACTGAACCATGGTGTGCCACCTTCACATACAGAGGACTGTAAGGAGTTTTGGGAAGATCCATAGGGGGTTTTGAAGGGGTGGAATCTTTACTTCTAAATGGAAATGGTGATGTATCAGAAAAGTCAACAACAGCACAAATGTCATCTTCAGAATCTGACAACACTATTATACTATCATCAGTAGGTTCCAATTTAACAGTGACGATACTTGGAACTTGAACAGTTGATGTACTAGATTCATTTGTCAAAATGACAGTAGAAGCTTGCATCTGAGAATCAAAGAGTCCCATAACTCTATATGAACCAGGTCCTAAACTCCACATAGAACCACCCTCACTTCTATTCTTTTGCATCAAGATTGTTCTAGACACCTCTCCACCTACAGAGTATATCTCTTGCTCGACGTACATGGTTCCTACTTGGAGGTTGAATCTCAAACCAAGCAAATCTTCTAAAACAACTACACAACCATCACTTTCAAGAGGCAAAATGAAGGGTATAAAGGATCCATGAGCACAGATGGTAGCCATGAAGAATGTGTGGATGCAATGTACATCATACTATGGAAAACATGACCTATTTGTATTGTGTCTTGGCAATCTTAATCCATGGACTTGAAAAATATACTATATGAATGTCTATTGAAAGACATGGTGCACATGGGCTGGTAGGTGTAAAGAAGGTAATGCCAGTTGTTGATTATATTAGGTAGACAATGACCAATGTAAGGAAGATATTTTAATAGCGTATCTTTAGCTTTCAAATAAAATTCAATATCTTAATGTTTGGGTTCTAAAGATGGTGGTGGTGGGCCTTTAATAATTCCTAAATCCCAAAGAAGAAGAAGACATAATGAGTGATGATCTGTTTCAAACTTCTTACAACTTCAAAGTGAGGTAGAGCTTTTAGGTTATGCAAAAAGCGAATGTAGAGAATTGATAGATTTTTAAGGTTGCAAATGCAAGAACGGGATTATGCGACACCAACAAAGCGGAAGAGAAAGAGGGGTGGTTTTAAGTACTCCACCAAAAAAGCATTGGCGAGATCAAGAATGGGGAAAAGATTGAGTAGGGTCGATGAGGGAGAGGCATTTTTGACATCGAGAACTATATTGTTTAAGCCCGGAGACGAAGATACTTACACTGATGGGCTCGGCTCAACACCTTACATTGGAGGCGAACCCAATACAGAAAGAATTACGGACACCCAGGAATCTTCTGGAGCCGAGGATGAAGGGGAGACTCAATATACAAGAGAAGTAAGACTCAATATTCATTTCTCACTTTGTAAATTCAATTGCAAGTTTTATACACATGTTGAAAGTACAATTGATATGAAGGTGGATACATATATTTTTTGTGGGCAAATATATGTTAAAATTTTGAAATTTGAGATTTTTGGGTAATACCTAAGTGAAGTCGTTCTTGAAATGGATGTCATTGAGGTGAAGGTTATGTAGTTGACCATATACATTGTTACATTTACGGTTGAGAACTCAAATAAGTCATAGTTGACGTGTGTATCCTTGAGGGTGAAGGTAAACATCGAGGACGAGGAAGAAGAAGACAACTTGAATGAAGATGAAGAAGGAGAGGATGGTATAAAAGATGAACTAAGAGGAGGCTTGATAGACGAAGCAAGAGGAAGCATGGAAATCGATGGAGGAGGCGACTTCACCGCCGCCCAAAAATCTCAGGCAAGCATTTTGAAAGTAAACTTGAATGCTTGAAATGTTTCTTAAAGATTGAGGACACGGATTTCATCACTTCCTCCTTACCCTTGGTTTCATAAGGTGCTGAGAATGAGACATTAACCCACAAAATAAAGAAATAATGAAGCAAGAAAACCCTAAAATGAGTCTCGGTTCCGAGATTAGGTTTTTTGAAATTTCTGGGTTTTCTTCTTGCCTCTTCAATTCTTGCTTTTGTGTTTCTTTTCGCACTTCTTTGTGTTCATTGCTTATGTCTTGCTTTGATATACATGCTTAGAAGTTATTATGTAGTTTGCTTGATGGGTTTGTAGTGTATTCAAAAATTTCAATGAAGAAGCTTCATTGTTGAAATTGAAGCTTGAAATGGTTCTATAAGGTTAAGAACACGGATTTGATCACCTCCATCCCACCCTAGGTTTCATAAGGTTCTGAAAATTAGGCATTTGTGACCACAAAAGCAAGAATTGAAGAGGCAAGAAGAAAACCCTAAAATCTCAAAAAAATGAGTCTCGGTTCCAAGACTAGGTTTTTTGAAATTTCTGGGTTTTCTTCTTGCTCTTCAATTCTTGCTTTTGTCTTTCTTTTTGCACTTGTTTGGGTTCATTGCTTGTGTCTTGCCTTGATAGGTATGCTTACAAGTTATTGATAAGTATGCTTGATGGGTTAGTATGTGGTTTCAAGAATTTCAATGAAGAAGCTTCAAGCTTGATATTCAAGCTTGAAATGAATCTATAAGTTTGAGGTCACGGATTTCATGACCTCCCGCTCACCCTTGGTTTGGTAAGGTACTGAAAATGGGGACATTGATGTGTACAACAAGAAGAAATGAAGAAGTTAGAAAAAACTTCAAAATTCCGAAAAAATGAGTTTCGGTTCCAAGACTAGGTTTTTTGAAATTTCTGGGTTTTCTTCTTGCTCTTCAATTTTTGCTTTTGTCTTTCTTTTTGCACTTATTTGGGTTCATTGCTTGTGTCTTGCCTTGATAGGTATGCTTACAAGTTATTGATAAGTATGCTTGATGGGTTAGTATGTGGTTTCAAGAATTTCAATGAAGAAGCTTCAAGCTTGATATTCAAGCTTGAAATGAATCTATAAGTTTGAGGTCACGGATTTCATGACCTCCCGCTCACCCTTGGTTTGGTAAGGTACTGAAAATGGGGACATTGATGTGTACAAAAAGAAGAAATGAAGAAGTTAGAAAAAACTTCAAAATTCCGAAAAAATGAGTTTCGGTTCCAAGACTAGGTTTTTTGAAATTTCTGGGTTTTCTTCGTGCTCTTCAATTCTTGCTTTTGTCTTTCTTTTTGCACTTGTTTAAGTTCATTGCTTGTGTCTTGCTTTAATGTGTATATTTGGAGGTTGTTAGATAGTTTGTTTGTTGTTATTGCGGTGTATCCTAGAATTTCAATGAAGAATCTTCAATGTTGAAATTGTTGCTTTAAATGGTTCTAAGAGGTTGAGGGCTTAGTTTTTTTTCTTTGAATGGTTAATTTTTATGTAATTTGATTGAATGTTATTTGTGGTTTCATAGTTATGTGTTAATTTCATTTCATTTGTTATTCGAATTTCAGGATGGTGGAGATGACGATGGCGGTCCCCCACTGCCCAATGATTTGTTAAATGTGGAAGAGACTATATTTCATATGCGAGATTTACAAAATACAAACTTCAATTCTTTGATTGGAGGACTTCGTATGAAGCCGTTCTCAAAGTCAAGAGTTTCAATCCCTCTTTGTCGGTTAATATCGTTGCCTATTGTGAGGCCAATATTGGAAATCGATGTCCAGCTTTTGGAGAATGAATTTGTGAATGGTTATAGGGAGGGTGATAGGGTACTGTATGTATCTCCATATGACAAAGATGGAAATACTATGGATATTCGGGATGAAGACACTTGGAGAGAACATTGGCAATCTTTCAATAAATCATTTGAGGAAATCCTTAAGAATGATAAGGATTATGAAAGGTTTTGTGGTAAAATGTTCTTTGTTTGGGAGGGTAACCATCGGGTGACAGCTTGGCGCCGCCATATCGATAAGGTCCATGGAGAAGATAAAGAGTGGTATTACTCTGTTGATTGTATAGTACTTGAATCAACCGGTTCGGTGGCTCTTCTTCTAAATGCTATGCATGATGTGAACATGTATGTTTTATGTTCCGATGTTTATTTATTTATTTATTGTTTATAATTATAAAATTATAAAATTTATTGATTTTTTTTTGTCATCTTTCTTAGGTCTACGGAATCAGATCATGTCAAGACAAATTTGGTTCACAAATTCCATCGTGTCCAAAGTTTTGGAATCATGAAGTTGGAGGAATTTAAAGACCTTTTTATCCCTGATCAATATTCCAAGTGTTTGAAGAAAGGTGGAAAGGGAACTTGGTATACCCTCACTTTGGAAGTCTTTACTCAATTTCTTTACAAGGTGGGTATTCTAATTCATGCTAAGCTCTGTTATTGAATATATTTTTGCTAAAGGATCTTAAACTAATTCTTAGTTTTTGGTTGTGTAGCGTAAAATAACATCTATGACCGAAGAGGCATCTCGTAAATACAATGAGAAAACTCCACTTCAATCAAGGACATCAAAAGGTATTTGGGATGTCATGCAGAATGCAACAAAGAAAGCAGTATCATTAATTCGTGGAAAAGAATTCGAAAAACTTCTCGCTGTCGCAAATCCAGCCAATGGCTTCGATTTCTTGGAGGAGGTAAGTCATTATGTTTTTTATGTAGCATTCATTTCGGTATCCTATATGAGAGATTTTCATTATTTTCACCTTCCATTTTGCAGATCAATAAGCATTTTGGAGATCGCTCTGAGCCTACCATGACCCTAGAGAAACTGCAAATGATTGCAACTGCTCCAGTGAATTCGGTGTTCAAAATCAAATTGTTAAGGTGGTGAAATTCTAGCGACATGTCCCGTGAATCTCTACGCTTTCCATTGGGAGATATCAAAGAAAAAAAACTTGAAAAATGGTTGATCAAAGCGTCATTTTGGGCCCAGGTTATTCCTTATTCTTAAATATCTAAGTGTTTTCATTTCAATTTTTGAATGTTTTATGATTTATTCAATGGTCGTGATGCATATGTGTCATTTTGCAGTTGGAAGATGGTTTTGTGAAACAATTTGAGGATATGGAAAAAGAAATGAATGTGAAGATTATTTGGAATGCACATATACTTATGCCTTCTGAGTACATTGAAAAGTGGCGTATTATGCTTTGGACAAAAGCATTCCGACATTTTTTTGGTGGTATGAGTGTATTTACAAAATCTACTCTACTCGGTAAAATTTTTGGAGGAGGCATTGCTATCAAACGAGTGGTATTCAGGTAATTTATCTTTTCTTTCTCTCATAGCTTCAATTCGTTCATTGCATACTTGAAGTTTGCCTTGACGTAATCGATTCACTAACTTCAATCAAATGGTTATTTTATCTCAAAGGTACATAAAAAACGAGCTATTGGCTTCAAACGCCATCTCCCTTGGCTCCATTCCGAGTTGTTTCTCTTCATGGGCTGACAAATCTAGTGACCTTTGCATTTTTACGGCAACCCAGATAAGAGTTTGGGATTATGCCACTTTGCAGTCTTGTCCATGATTTATTGAGTGTCCTCTTACGTTTTGTCCAAGTGAGGAGGAGGAGCTCAGGAAACAGTCATGTCCAATAGACTTGCCTCCTGATGATATTGACATGATGAACAACGAGGATGTGTGTGTGGTGAAAGTAATCAAACCGGAGGGAAAAGCTAAACGTAAGCGTGGCTCAAAGGTAGATGAGGTTAATCCAACACCTTCATCTCAAACCGGTGTTATGGCACACAATCCTAGTCCTTCAACACCTACACCTAGCACTCAAGATAATGATGGACCTAAGTTTTCTCCCATTTCAAGATCACTACGATTTCAACATGTGTCAAAAACCATTGTCAGTGGTGCTTCACCTTCTGGGGCAATTTGTTCAGTGATGTTGGAGAAGATTTCAATTCAAACATTGATGGAGAATGGTGGTCATGAGCATCCGTTAATGTTGAAAACATTTGAATTTGTGACTAAGGTCAGTATACTCAACATTGAACTTATTTTTATTTTATGATATATATATGGTGTTGATGTTGCAACATGTTTTGGACTTGAGTGTAATATTGTTTTTTGGTTTTTTTTTTGTAGGTGGGTTCCGGACGCAATAGGAGGGTTTCTTCAGAGGATTGTAGTTTTGGAGGTCTTGACCTTATTATTGCAGATTTGCCAGAAGGTTTGCCTGTACCTAACGTTTCATCTCCTCCACATATAATCCCAGCTTGGAACGACCACAAGAGAAAGAACATTGAGGCTCTATTTGAATTTGCATGTGCATATCTCACCGATGATGGCCCCTTGCTTTTGTTTGTTCCCGAGAAGAAAGATGTCAGAGAGGATGTAGGGACATTCGCAGCCTCCTATGATTTTGTATTGCGAAAAGATTGGTGGGGCTTCAACGAGTTGCCGTTGTGTTATCCACTTGACACATCATTGACGGTATACATTAAACTCTATTATTTATTACTTTGAATTCTACTTTTTCATTGTATTGCAATGTTCTCATCAATTTTGTAATTGATTCCCCCGCTGAAGGTTTTCTCGTGGTTTATAGACTCGTCGTTTCCGCATCATGTTGTTTCTTCGTTCTACTCCCAAGTCGGAGTTTGTTTTTCAAAAAAAGAACGCAAATACTGAGGTGGATGTGGAGGCCTTGGATGTGTTCTTCAATCTCACATCGGCAAGCACTCAACTCATGAACGGAAAAGTGCCATGGAGAGGTGGTAGGGAGAAAGACTCGGAATCGATGCAAATCTTAATAGAGGCTTTAACAACTCCCGCATCGGTTGTCCTCGTTGCTTATGCATCTACAGGTTGGTTTATCTCTTACTCAAAGGACCTATTATATCATCTCCCAATATGTTTTAATGAAATCATTGTAGTGTTGTCAGTGGCTTGTGCAAATTAACTGACATTTCAACATTTCATTGGCAGGTGCATCTATTCATGCTTGCAGAAATAGTGGGCGCCATCTAGTGGCATATGAGGAAGATTCTGCATTGTTTGATGCCATTCTATCCCCATTAAGTGATCCACCACCAACTGCTATTGTAGGTGGATTTATGCCATATAATGCCTCCATCGTTTCCGATGAAGAGCATGTTAAGAAGGTTGCGAGAAAAAGTCGATTGAGTACGTAAGTTTTCAATTTCTCCATATTGTTTGTTAATTTGGCCCTCCAATGTCTGATATGTGTGCACTAGAAGTCTAACACTTATGATGTCAATTTGCAGAAAAAAGAAAAACATGACTTCATCTCCGAATATGGGTTTGCCAATATATGCAGAAAATGTTGCATAGATCATGGCAAGATCAGTGACGCCAACTCCTCGCCGTATATCTACACGAATTGCTCGTAACCCGTATGTAGATGATGAGGCGATTCAATGCGATGATCTAAGTGATTAAGCTAAACTAGTTTAGGGACATTTAGGTAGTTGTCAATACCATCCACTATGTGTTTGATTGGATTGGATATTATTTGGTGGATGTGTGACAAAGTTTGGATTCATCATTTGAAATTACCACAATTAGTGGACATTGAATTGTGTGAGCAATTTCCTCTTATTCCTAAACCCTATATCCTAAAACTTAATTACCTCTATCAATCCATTTCTCAAACTTACATGAATTTTAGAAATACAGTTTAGAGCAATACTTGGAAGGTGCTTGCATTGTTATTACAATTGGATGTTGCATCCAACAACAACATTAAAAATATTTTTCAAACCCTCATGCCAAGCTTGCAGTTGTTGAATTTAAAAGTAGAGTTAGGTATTCATGAGGATAATTATATTTTTTGACTATCCATTAATTTTATTATAGAAAAAAATATTATTATTTATGCCAAAATACCACGGATATAGGGTACTAGTGCGTGTATTTCCAAAAATCTTTCCTCACCTACCGTTCACAAGTTACTGCTCATCGCTCACCGCTCATTGCTCACCGCTCACATGATAGCACTCCCCCCTGGGCGATATAAGTTCAGCTTGAACGCAAAACTCCACGAAATTCAACCTTGATGAAATCGAAGCATATTGCCGAAATTTCGGACTCCCACCATAGAAAGAGTTCCTGCGAAGCTTTGAAACTAAACGCCAGCCGGCACAGGCCTTGAAATCAAAGTAGGCAAAATCAACAAGCTAATTCCCGGAAGCAAATTCAACAAGCAAATTAACTGAAGCAAATTCAACAAGCAAATTCAGAATGGAGCTAGAACTCAATTCATCAATGATATTGCCCATGGAGGCTTAATCCAAAGTGTACATTGTCTTCACTGGAGACTAAATTTTCTTGGTATCCATCTAGATCAATTGGCTGGGAGTTGCTACGCTCTGACTGCTCACCCAATACCCTAAACTGAGTTGGTTGTCCGATATCTACGTGTTCCAAACTAAACCAATTCGCAGGGGAAAAGTGCAGAGAACCTAAACCCTGTGAATTCTCACTGCAACCATTCTAAGTGTTCCGATGCTCCTGCTACTCACAAACCTGCTCTTCGTCCTGGTTTTGGGGTTTGGCGCCAGGTGAAGAGGCTCCGGGTGAGCTCACACCGGCATCAGGACAAGTGGCTGCATGTGGCAAGTTGACAGCATTGGCCTCCACCTCGCGACGCTCTTCCTCAGCCACAAGCTTGCGGAGCTTCTTCAACTCCATTTGTCTTCGGAGGCGCAGGTATTCCTTGGCGTCCTCATCAGCATCAGGCATCGACATTAGCATGAGGAGATTCTAGTCCTCCAGAAGCGCAGCCTTCCTCATGTGTGCCGCAGCCATGTGTGAACCCTTTGAGTGGTCCACCACTCTGCGGGATCACTTTTAGTTAGAATGTTAGCATTAAAAGTTAGAATTGATAGGGAATTTAGGGAAAATTAGTTCATTTAGTATTTAGCCTAGAAGAAGGAAGGTCAAAATGAAACTAAGTAGTGCTAGAAGATAGCAAAGTAGAAAAAATGTGCTAGCTAGTAAAAACAACTAGCTAAGCAAATATTAGTAGATGCTAGTTATTAAGCAAATGTTAGTAGATGCTAGCTAAGCAAGTGTTAGTTTATTAGTTAGTGTGAGGCACACAAGGCTATTGGAGGTGTTTTACGTAAGAAAATAAAATCGGCGTGAAGAATTTTGAAGACAAAAAAGAAAGAGAGCAAGGGGGATACTTGCCCACTTGCCCCCTTGCCAACTCGATGGCGGAAAAATTAGAAAGATTTCTAAAGGTTTTTTGTCGGAGCCACCTCGGCGAGAGGGTGGCAACCTCAACCGGGAAAACCCCCGAGCCAAAATTTCGGGAAAGGGTTTGAAAAATGGATCCGGTGGAGGAAGGGTCCAACCCTTTTGTGAGAGGGTTTAAAAACCCCTCCTTCCACCTTGTAGCTCTCTCTCTTTCTCTAGTTTTTGGGCGAAGCCCTGCTTCAATGTAGTTAGGAAAAAATCCTTTAGCATGTATTCTCAATGGTCTAGAAGAAAGGCTTGAGAACCTCCTCTACTCTCTCTCTCCTAGTTAGGTTGTGTGTTTATTAACACACCAACAAAATTATTCCTTCTTTTGTAGAGGTAGGTTGGATGGTAGAGTTTTGAGTAGAGGCATTATAGACCTCATCTGCCAATGCCCTGAAGGCTTAGTTCAAAAGCTAGAACAAGATACTTATCATTTTTCTCTTAGAGAGATTTCATATAGCCATCCATAGCCGTTTCCCATTTGTGATTTGGTTGAGATGACAATTAGTTATGGATTTTCAAAGATGGAGTAGAAAAACTGGGTGGTCTTGTGGGTAGCGGCTGCTGGATCAGACCTGCGAGCCCAATAGGAATTTTAATTCCAAGAAATTATATTTTTCCCAAGTAGAACTTTTGTGTAGCTTTCCAAAATGGCTTAGAACATTTGATTTGAGCATGATTTGAATTAGATATGAATTGTGCAAGATGGGACACATAGTTTGAGAACTTTTGGTTGACTGCTGCATTACAGAGGACCTGCTGGGTTCACTTCGGCTTACCTTTCTAATCACATATTTTTATCAAATACATCTTTTTAATATCTCTCCAGGGTCATATAGAACGTTTGATTTGACTAAGATTTGAATTAGATATGAATTGTTGAAGGCGAGATACATAGTTTAAGCCTTCTTGATTGACTGCTGTGTTACAAGGAGTCCGCTGAATTTCTATTAGCTTAACCTGCTGATGTCATAATTTTTCTAGTTAGAGCTTGTTCATAGCTTTCCAATGGTATAAGGAAAGCCTAGATCCAAGTAGTAAGGAATGTGCTATGAATTTTTGAAGTTAGAAGGTAGATAGGTGGGTTGGAAGGGTCGGTTGAATCGACCTCACACTTCCAACCCTCATAACTTTTGCATTTCTTATCCGATTAGAGTGATTTTTAGATCATTGGAAAGATAATTTGGTGCACTAAGTATAAATATTATGCTTAGGATTAAATTACAGGGCAGAATAACACTTTATATTTTAATTGTTAACTAAGGTACGCTTACTACCAAACTAGTTACAAAGAAGGAGGCAAGGTCGACGCTCGGAAAGTGGAGTAAGGAAGGAGGTAGCGGCTCGGCCTACATCAAGCCCAAATCAACCGAGGAAAATTGAGGTAAATTAACTAACCTTAAGCCTTCCATTTAGGATTGGAGGGAGCACGGCTAAGGTACGCATCTCTAAACCCACTCACCTATCTCGTAAGGTCAAGTGGCTTGACCACTTGACCGCCAAGGGAGTACCCAATTCCATTGTTTTCGGGGCCCTTGGTATGTTTTGTGGTAGTAGCTTCATTTATTAGCAAGTTTCGTGTGTGGTAAGTCGGATTAATCACCGACACGACCACTCTGAATGTTGTTGGTGAAAAGGTGGGGTTAATGACCCGCGAATCCACTATTATGTTGTTGGCCCCATAGATTGGGAGTAATGGCCCCAATTTATGAAGATTGCGCAACAGGTTGAACCTACAGGTCGCCCGTCACCCTGGTCCCATTGAGTTGCATTTCGTGGTCTATCCAGTGTAAACACATTTAACAATCAAAACATACAAAATAAATCGTAAACTCTTGTTGGCAAGAGACCCGAGGTAAGGGGTGATGCCTAATATGTTAATGTAGTAAGTTAGGACGTGCAAACAAAAGTAAGTAATTAAGAAGGAATTTGTGTGAAGGGTGGGACTTAGGCCAAGTTCCCCCGCTTAGAAAACTAAATAGAACTAAATAAAGAAATAGGAAGAATTGAATGGTCCATCAAATTGTCGTTATTCCGTTCGTTGAGTTAGGGTGGTATGAGTCACACCCGGTTGGGTGTATCAGAACCATCCCAATTCACAAATTAGGATTGCCTTGGTTTCAAGGCTGGTGCGTCTGCGCGTAGAATAGGTTGTAGGTTAAGGTTAGAACTAGATATGAAATTGGTTAGTGGAGTTTAAAGCCACACTAGTAAAAAACTAAGGCCTAACCTCCGGAGGTACTACGACGCATATTTAATCTCCCTTAAAAATCTAACTACTCACGTTATACACCTATCATCCGGGTTCGGCTTGGGCGCCTGCAAATGCAGGCCACCTTCACCGAAGGGCTTGTGTGATACTTTTAGGCTCCCTCGAAAGGGGGTGGCCCAAAAGTACCACACCATGCTTTTCGTGGCCTCGGCGTGTGCCAACAAAAGACCCTCACGGATCTTCCCTTGTCGTTGATCTTCCTTTGCACCGTTGACACCTCCAGGGCGCCCCTTGAATATCCACGATGCTTCTGCACGCACACTCCCTCCCTTCGCTGATCCGCCCCCCTCATCCGAAGCTGTTGCTACGCCTTGCTCCATCTCGGACAAATCGAAGCAGTCACTGTCCTCCTCTGAGCAAGGTGTTTTCCTCTTCGGCGTCACAACCTTCACCTGTGTCCACCCCTCCGACCACTTCGGGTGGTCTTGCAACAATACCCAACAGTGTTCGAATGCGAAATCCGATCCCTTTTCGTTCTTCTGCTTGTACAATTCATGCGCCCTCCTCAAGGTATCTGAAGCGCTCGTCCCACTTCGATTCAACCGCATCACCTGTGAGTAGACACCAATGAACTTGGAGACGTCATGTTTGATGATGCCCCATTTGGTCTCCAATGAGCGCTGCGCCCGGGGTCCCTGTGGTTGATTCTCTTGGTAGTGAGTGGTGATCCGCTCCCAAAAAACACCTGCTCTTTGTTGATTACCAACAATGCGGTCTTGTGTCACATGCAAGACACTTCTACAAAGCTGCTCCTCCTCATCCTTGCAGAAATTCTTGCCTTTGACACCAGGTCGCACAGGGCCTCCTTCCTCCGCAACCCTGGGCGCAGGCTTCTTCCTCCCTACCACCATTGGCGCAAATTTCGAAGACCAGATATATTCTGGAATCTTCTTGTTTTCCGTGAAGAATTGGTCTCGGCAAGGTAGCGGTAGCGGGAGAGTATTTGGCGTGAACGGGGCTCCCTTGGCCGTTGCCGCGTCGCCGGTGGGCCCTAAACCCGGCCAATCCATGCGGTTTCCACCGTTGGCGTACGCCTCCCAGCCAACGGTGGAGATGCTCTTAGACCTGGACTTGGTTTAGTCGTGTAGAAGGGATTAGATTAAGTCTTGATGGATTGCTCAAAGACTTGAGCTTTATCGGTTGAGGCTTAGGTTTTGTTTTGTATTTGCTTAAGGCAAGGATTAGTAGGATGCAGTGATTGTTCGTTGTTGGACTTGTTGATGTCCATTTAAGGGGGGTGACTGTCACGGGTGGATAAGCACCCACCGAATTCCGGATTCAGAAAACTGCAAGGCCCTGTTCAAAACCAGGCTCTCTACCTTTGAAGGGCGGCTCCTGATCAGGCTCTCGGCGGCAAATCTGTGGGCATTTTTGCGAGGCAGAGGAAAATGTGCAAGGGTAGCAGCAAGCTGTGATGGGAGGGAGTTGCCTGTAACAACGGGGTTGGTGCCCATGCAAGAATATGGGCAGAGAATGGCCGAGCAGCTACGCTGCAAGGGGGTCAACTTTTATCAAGGAAATGCAACCTGGGGAAGAGGATGGAATTTCTGAGGGCGGCTGGGATTTACAGCTGGAGCTCTAGGACAGAAGAAGGCATGGCTGGGTGTGGCGAAGAGGAAGCGGAAGAGCACAGGGTAGGGGGAGATCCAGAATGGCTACAAGCCGAATCCTTGAAAGTTTATGAGGGCCAGAGGGTCAGACCGTTGAGTTTGGAGGAGCTGGGTGGAGATCTAAGGTAGGAGAGGGAATGCAGGTTGAATGAATTCTCACCCTTGAGGTTTTTCATGCCTGCTTGGTTCGGGATCGGTGATTCGAGTGGCTGTTGCGGCAAGAGCTGGGTCCTGGATTGGTTGGGTAGAAAGGGTAACGAGGGGAAGACCCTTCTCACAGCGTAGGAGGGAGAGCGAGCACAAGCGTTGGAAGGGGGAGGTATCGGCGGTAGTTCTACCTGGGAAGGCTTGACGGGCACTGTCGTAAAGCAAACAACGTAGAATCACCGAGATATGGAGGGTCCAGCAGCCCGGCTTCAAGTCTAGGGGTACCTGTTTGGTTAGAGGGCATGGGATGGGCTAAGAATTGGGGATTTTAGTTTAGGTTTAGTAAGGGATTAGGGGGTGATTAATTAGTATAACGCTGGTGAGGGGATGGTACTTGGCCAAGAACCCACTCGTTTATGGTTTAGGTTTGAATAGGTTAAGTGTGGTGTGTTGAACCAAGGGGTGGACTTGTGAGACTGGAAAGACTATGTAGGAAGAGCATTTCTTAATGCTTGTACTTCATGCCTGGAAATAAAGGTTGTGAGTCCATTGATATTTGTGATTAGACCCCACCAACACCAAGGGTGGTGTGAGCCCAAATTTGTGCTCACATGTGTTCTTCATCTCATAAAACATTAACACTTAGATTTGGTCGCCAGACTGAGTGTGCAAAAAAACAAAAAGAGTTAGGTTGTTTTGTAGGGAATGGAGTTAATTAATTTAGAGGCTTGCCGGAAGTCACCTAGTGCCAAGGTTGGGGTAGGAATTAAGTTAGGAATTAGTTGTAGAAGGTTAAGGCTTTAGTGTTTGTGAGGGGAAGTGATTAACTTAAGGGTTGGTTAGTTAGGTTATAAAATCTTGAATTAATACTAGGTGGAGCGGGGTTTTTATAACTTGAGGGGGATTAGCTGTGACCATTTAAGGGGGGGACCCTCGGGGTGTTGTGGATTAGGCATGGATCCTCGGATCCAGGGAGGGGGGTACCAAGGGCCTCTCGGGAGAAAGAAGGACTCTCTCTCAGTATGTGCAAGGAGGCGGCCGGAGCCAGGCGGAAGCGCTGGCTGGGACAATGCGGTGGGGGTTGGAGTTGAATAATCTGGTTGCTGGCGGTGCTGGAACGAGACAAAGACTGGTATTCCTGGCCGTGTATCGGTGTGACATTAGTGGCTCGAGAATTCAGCCCTGGCTCAACCCAGACCTGATAGCTGGATTCAAATCTTGGGGAAGATCAGGGTAAGGTGGCCGGGGGGGCTTCGGATTCGGCAATGTCGGTTGTCAAATTGACCGAGGACCGCAATGCAAGTTCAATCGCCCCAAAGCGTAGCCAATTCGAGTCCTTTTCCTTGATGTTTCTGTGGGATGCACCTGTCGCCCTTTGTTTATATGTCAGCTGTTCATCCCGAATCTAAGCGAACCTAGCAAAAAGGGGGGAGGGCAACCGGATGCGTAGAACTGGTTCAGGTGCTCTGTAGCAGGTTTAGGAAGGATCCTTGCTATTCTCATGCGAGCTGCCGTGATCGGAATGAAGGGTATACAACAACAGCCAAGAATTTCGGGGCAAAATCCAATTCGAGGCACAGTTTCGCTCCCAGGGGCGACAACAAGAATCCATTGACTCCCTCTACTACCACATTCAGCCTCAAGAGGGGCCTGAATTCGAAAAGTACCGAGCCGAAGTCGGAAATGGATGGGAACGGTTGCAGGGGTGGCTCAAAGAGCTTTGGGGCCAGGAAGACTCTCCTAGCGGGGATTGACAAGGGAATTTGTGCAGGCTGCCACCGAAGTCACCCTGAGTCCTGGGCGGTGGCTGGAGGGCTTCTCCGACCCATGATTTAGGAGGCCTGCCGCAAACTAGGTGGGAAGTAGGGGACCAAGGTGCATTTAGGTTCGAAGAGGGAGGCTACAGCTCCTGCCTGGGTGTCAATCAGAAGGAATTTGGCAGGTCCCAGTTAAGACCGAAGATGAGCTGCTGAGAGGGGCAGGTAACACAAGGCCTAGGCTGCTGTGGATGCAACTATACGCTGGCAGGGGTCAACTTAACCATGGCAGAGGCCGAGGAGCCATTTAGAAGGTAGTGGGAAAGGGGTTAGGTAGCTGAGTGGAGAAAGAGTGAACAAGTGGGCATAAGCAATAAAATTGCGTGGCTTGACGTGGCTTAAGGTCACTGACAATTGTTTAGATTAGTTGGTTAGCTCATTGTAGAAGGTGTGGGTTTGGAAGTGGTGTTGATTTTTAGGAGATGAGCATGTAGGTCATGACCACAAGGGGGTGGAGTATTTCTAAATACTTGTAACCTTGATGCCCTGAATAAAGAATTGTGTGCTTAATATTTGGGATATGTAGTATAGGAGTTTGAGTCCCAGGACCCAGGCGTCAGTAAGTGTATGCGGGCTTTAGACTCTCACCCAGACTACGACGCATAAGGGTGGGGGTTTAGGGCTCACATGTGGGTGGACACTGAGTAGCAAATGTGAGCCATGGGCTATCACCCGGACTAAGACGCATAAAGGTGGGGGTTTGTGGCTGACATAAATGAGTGAGGAGATACCATTGGGGACTGAGACAGTTAGGGAAAGGATTCCGATAGAAATTGATAGGGACATAGGAGTGGACACACTGGTCACCATGGCTCAGGGGGGAGGCGGAATACCGCCCATACCACCCGTGCCGCCCATTGATTCCATCGATCCATTGGTTAGACCTAGAGGTCTATCAATTTTGGTACCACAAAACTTAGTGGCGGTGGATATGCCATCCCACCTCCCCAAGTTTTATGGAACCAAGGATGAGGATCCCTCTAGGCACATGGAGAGATGCATGGAGAGATTGGCTAGTTCTCTTGTTACTAATCCGAGATATTGGTTAGTGTGGTTTCCTACCACCCTAGAGGGTGAGGCGTATGAGTGGTATAGAGACCATGCCGAGGGATACTTTAGAGAGTGGGATTAATTGCAAAGGGAATTCTTGAATGAGTTTAGACGGAGGTGGATCAAAGTACGGCTCTTAGAGCCCTAACATCATTAAAGCAAAGAAAAGAAGAGGAGATTTCGGCATACATTAGGAGGTTTGATTTAGTGTGTACACGTTTTGTGGGCACCATGCTCAATGACGACACACTAAAACAATTCTTCATCCAAGGATTCTTTTAGGCGGGAACCATTAGGGGTGTCTTGGAGAGGAATCCTCAAACCTTAGTGGCCGCTAAGGTAGCGGCGAGAGAGATGAAGCACATAGATAGAGACTATGAGAGACTGTGGAGGAGAGAGGATGAGTCCATCCCTCAATTCATTTCTATTCGGCCTAGGGTGGTTGAGGGAGAGTCATGTAAATATGGAGGTCAAGCCCCATATGCTCTCATTGATGCGGGTCCACGCCCTCTAGCGGTTAGGGAGCCGACACCACTCTTAGCATTGCCCGCACCTAGTGTTGATACACACATTGAGGAGGTGGAGAGAAGGTTAGGTGCTAGTCAGTTGGGATTTCAGGAGGCTATGATTAAGCAAATGCAGAGTCTTACGGATCAGATGTCATTAATAATTAGGAGTCAGCAGCCTGGTCCTCCTCCTCCGGTTGAGTCAGGTAGACATGCTTCAGGATTATGATGTGTTCAGTGTGGCCAACCCGGACATACTAAGCAGTTTTGTCGAGTGGGTCAGAATCGTGATCAGAGAAACAATGGTGGCCCACCTCCACAAAATCCTAGAGTCCAATGTCAGAATCAGTATGGTCAGGGTAATTATAGGGGACCTCCACCTAGGGGGCAAGGTGGTCAGAATGTGGAGAGAAAGGAGTTTCATCCTTTTGTGGAAGATGACATGCACAAGGTCAATGTTGGTCCGAAGGACAAGGTTATAGTTGTAGCAATTGTGGGGGAAACCATCCTTCGGACGAGTGTCGTCAACCTGACAAGGTTATTAACATGCTCAACCCGGTAGCCAACCCACAACAATAGGCTAGAGACAACATGAGAGGAGCTAGGCCACAGGGTGTGCCTCCCAATGAGCTTAGGCCACCGAATTTGTATTATGACCATGAGAATCATAACATACTGTCATTAAGCCGGGTGACGCTCAAATGTTCAATTAATTATAATTGTGATGTCATTCATGATTGTGAATATATTAATCCCAAGTCCTCCGGGGATTCAGACTATGGTCATATGGTCATTAAATCATTTGGACACTTTGTCATTAAGTCTTGTACTTTAGTTAATCACCTATGTAGCCATGTGGAACATGATGTTGTAGTTAGATGCAAGGGAATGCTACATGGACTTCAATCGGGTATAGAATAAATCACAACAAGAAAAGCATTGATATGGAAAACATGAATTACAATGTGAATGACATAGTGTTCAATACATATACAAGGTATGTTGAAGGACTATATGATTTAATATGGAACGTGGTACTAATCTGAATAAATAGGTGGATTCAATGTAGATATTCCACACAAGTTACAAAATAATAACATACCTTCATTTTTAACATATATTTCTTGCATAAAAGTTTAAGGTTTAAGCACGGGTAGATCACTCCATTGTCAAGTTGAACATCACGTGCGACCAAAAAAAATCTTCTTTTGGTAAGTTGCACCACCAAAATGGGTCAAAATTTTATCAAATTTTTTTCATGAATAGATATACACAGTACCTATGACATACTTAAAAATGGTAACGAAATTTGATGATTTGTTTTTTTCATAAAACATACCGTTTCTAACTAGAATGACACAGAATTGAACTAAAAAAATTACTAAAAAAAATAAAGATGACTAAAAATTTCAGAAAACTATTCAAAAGTCACTATCAATGGTTATGTATATGTAGAAAAAAAATCATAAATTTTAAAATTCTATATGGCATGTAATATAGGGGTAGCAAACTTTGTCCGCACGTGGTGTTCAATTTGACAAGGAGTGATCTACCCGTGGGTTTAAGATACATGCTTTTATGAGAAGCTTGTACGTCTTATTTGCTTGACAAGTATGAAGACAATTGTTACTCCAAGTGAAGTAGCAATCCACAAGATTAGCAGGATGGGTGTACTATTCTAGTGTTTCTAAGCAATGATCTTTTAATTCCCATAATGTAGGAGACCAATGTAGGGCCTGATATAGAGGATTAATGTCAAACACTACTGCATGACACGCATGACACTACTGTATAACATACAGTACACTATTGCATAACCTGCAGCACATGAATACATAGCACGAATGTTGAATATTGATATAAAAGGCTAATTAAAAACAATAGCACAAGCCCAACATGAATCCTAATGCAGAGGAATAATACCGAACATAGTGCATGAGAATTAGTAGAAGTTGATGCATGAGACTAATGCAGAGTATAATATAGAATCTACTATAAGAGACTAAGATAAAGGGTTAATACAGTGGACTGGTGTAAAACGTAATATATAAGTTTAATATAGAAGATTAATGCATGAGACTAGTGTAGATTCCAATGAAGAACGTAATGTATGAGACTAAGATAGAATATTATTGCAGAGAACCGATCCAACAATAATGTAAAGGCTAACACATAAACTAGTGTATAGACTAAGGCAAGAACTACTGGAATGAAAGATTAAATAACCATTAAGTAACATCCAATAACCTAAGATATCAAAGCTAATGCAACTAGACAATAACACATTTCTTCAATAGGGTTCAAAATCCTATCATTCAACATTCATAAGGTTCAAAAACCCTGTTATTCAACATTCATAGGGTTCAAAAACCATGTCATTCAACATTCATAGGACTCAAAAATCTCTTTGTCCGTTATTCCTATTCCTATACTTCAACAACTAATTGCATCTACCTGCATGGAGAGGGGGCAAAGAGAAGAGTCGTGCTAACCACAAGAATGTGTGAGAGAGAAGTCTAGTCCTAACCACTAGAATGAGAGAGAGAAAGAATGAGCCCCCGCTCTCCCTTCGGGGGACTACCCTTTCCAACCACCAAGTCTTTTTGGCCGTAGATCAAGTCATACCTACATCTAACAGCTGGCCTTTACGGCCGCCACAACCTTAGCCACCATTATCTAAACCCCTAGATCTAAGGGTCTTAGATCCAATTATTGCGGCATGACGAAGTACATGTCCAGAATGACGCGAACGTGAATGACATCCGCCTGTTTTATGCGTCAATCGCGATGGACGGAACATTGATATCCATGTCCGTTGATGACATCAACGGCGTGGGGGGCGGGCAACCTGTTTTTTTGGTCTGACATGCCCCCTATAAGTTCGTGGGGGGGACTTTAACGTCCCCCGTTTTTTATTGGGGACAGCAAGATTGAAGGACAAGAAGTTATGAAGAGACTTAGAAAACATTATGTCAAAAATGTATCATTCTAGATCCATAATATTATTCAGATCCATAACAATGTTCTATGGGCGTGACGGTATTATACGGGATACTCTCCACATTCAATCTAAATGTGAGGAATATTCTATGGATTATTGTCAATCCCACATAACATTGTTATGGAAGTGAATAATGTATGTGAACTTCATTTCTACCAAGTCTTAAGAAAGTTTAGATAGTGACATCAAAATAGTTCATAAAAATTGTAGCTTCATCAAAATAGTTCAATTTTAGATGGTGACATCAAAATAATTCAATGTAAAGCTAACTGCATATCCAATGGCAAAACTCAGGCTTAAGATCGAGTCTCTTTGATCAAACAACGAGTACATATGTTTTTGGTTGTTCAAACAAATAGCACTCCCACAACCAAATTTGTCTTTGCATAAGATGATGTGCACTCCCTTATGGCTGGCTCTCTAGTGTCACATATTTGATATAATAATAGAGTTATATGTAAACTCTCACAAAGTGGGATGAAAGTATGGGTTTAATCCTTCTTTGGGAAAACTTTCTATTAAGAGGCCGCTAGGTTGTTGTGTATTGGAGCCTATTTTGGAAGTTGGGTGAAATTTTGGGATCTCCTTTTCCCATCTCTCAAACTTTGAGAAGTTTTAAGATCTAAAACATGGGAGCCACTATTCTAAATGTCCGAACATCTTATGCAAGGGTAGCTTAGCCTATTTATCCTAATAGGACAAGCTAGAAAGTTGATTTTTAATAACCTAACACCACTCTTTGTGCATGGTGATTTAAACATTAAGAAAACGTGTGTAGCTTTGTGCCAATTCTTATAACCTCAAGGTTTGGGACTAATAAACCCATGGTTTCATCTACTTTACTTTACAAATAACTCTAATGCCCAAACAATGTATGTCTAAGGGGATGTTAAGGGGCATTTATTAGCAGTTCATTTTGAATACAAAATCAACATCAATTTCATTTACTACCCAACAATCAATTATCAACAAACACCTATATAGTCTTGTGAATATGATTTATATTTTGGACTTTATAAAAGACAAATAAAATCTTGAAATTTAAATAAAATGGAGAACTATACTATTCTTTTGAATTTTCAATTATTTATAGAATATAATTGTCATTAAAGTTACAACGATGATTTGGCGGAGTGACAAATATTATGACGAGGGACCTCCAAAGCCCTTACATTAAGCCCCAAAGAAAATCAAAAATTCGATCTTCCATGAAGTGTAGTTTTTA
This sequence comes from Polytrichum commune, assembly GCA_950295325.1. NCBI lineage: Eukaryota > Viridiplantae > Streptophyta > Polytrichopsida > Polytrichales > Polytrichaceae > Polytrichum > Polytrichum commune. The sequence goes on from OX485809.1 coordinate 1,045,122, forward strand.
TAACATGAAAATATGGGTAGGTACTCTACCAGGGAAACGTGTAAAGTCTCAATGCTTCAAGAATTTGATAGCATTGGACAAGGTTAAGTCATCTAAGAAGGTCAAATCATGTCTTGCAACTAATATGACGAAAGTAAAGTATTTCCTAGGCACATGTTTCTCCAACAAACTTGCAATTGTACTAGTACAAAGAGAATCCTCTTGAAGAAGAATACTCTTTTAAAAACTATTTTCAGCTACGATTGTTTCCTTGAACATCCAAGTGATGCAATGACTAACCTCATAAGATAATTGCATTCATTATGTGTTGTGAATTTCATCTTCTACAGCACTTCAAACTAAAAAAATGAGGCATTTGAATCTAAATTTCACCCAAGTTTGGAAGTCACTTCCAATTTATTGGGTTGGATTATTTATTGGCATGTTATGTGTTTTGTTTTTGCATGAACTTGCTAGAGACTCTACTGTTGCAAAATTCCTACATATATGTTTGGTATTTTTGGTTTCAAGAGACTCATGAAATATATGCTATTATGATCATAATATTTAACATTCGGTGTTGATAATGTCCAATTGGAAAGCCTAGGCTTTTACGCCCTCAAATCATTTTGATAGCAAACAATGAAAAGTCTTGAGCTGCCACATACCTTAGGGCGTGAAATTTTATCTAGCTGGTCACTATCATATGGGAATTGTTAATATGGAGATTTGAGAAAGACTGATATATTGGTTGACAATCAACTTGACATCAATTACAAAACAACATATTTTATTCGAGCCCGTGAAGAATTAGCAAGTAAGTGTGGCATTATAAACATCTATATTTTTAGATGTGTGGCTTTTAGATGGGTACTTATTAGTTTAGAAGGTGGGTAAGTCACGGGGAGGTGACTATTGAAATTTTAGAAACCACGTGAGATAAAAAATAGGGTCAATTTAATTCATCGAGGGTAAATTTTATAAATTTGTTAGATCTACCATAGCATTGGAAATATGTCATCTTCATGATTATTTGTAAAATAGGGTGGTGCATAATTCCTCCATTTTAGTAATCAGTAGAAAAAAATAGGGTATTAGATATTGGATCCCCCCAAATGTGTGTAGTAGGATCAATAGAATAATTATGGGTTTGACTACTTGGATGAAGAATTGTGTAAATTTTGTCCAAATTTGAATGAAACGCGTTAGTATGGAGGGAAATGTTGTGGGTTTTTTTTGGGGAAGGAATGTTGTGACTTCTCAATGGCCCTTGGCTTGCTTAGGATTGGGCAAGTACAGTGGCATGAAGGCGGTGAAGCGTTCGGGTAGGAGGTCTTGCGTTGGTGAAGTGTGGCGCATACGCGGTAGGTAAGACACATTTTTTGGAGTTTTCTTCTTTGCTTCATAACGTTCACACAAGGTGTTTCATGAGCGCCAAAGTTTCAGCTTGCTCCGCTTGCATGCAGTAAGAATTGATTTCAAACTCCAACTCCTTGATTTTTCCCTTCCAATGTCTGTTTTTTGACGACATGCTATTGATTTCCGACGCCCTCCTAAATGTGAGATGTAGAAAGATGAAGAGTTACAAAACCTGAATGTGAGCGTAGAAAGATGAGATATTTTTCAGGTTATTCTGTACTTGTATCTTGTCCTTTGAGACATCTACCTCAAGTGGGATGTTATGATGTCGCTACCAATAGTTGTAAAAATGTGTACGTTTTGATGAGATGTGTCATTCGGATTTTGTGTAACATGTGGTTTCGTAGTCAGAGGACAAGGTCCTACATGAGATTGCAGTGTCATTCCATGAGAGGCCAATTTTGTCATTGAACTGAAACTAATGTCGTGAAAACTAGGAGATTACTCAAATGAAAAAGATATTAAGAAAAGTTCATGAGGTTGGAATTGGGTTCTAGAAAGGCCGATATTGGGATCATCTCATAAATGTGAGCCAACTTTTTTCATATGATCCTTTTCAACCCTAGAATTATAGGTTTCTTTCAAAGATTTCAAACATAAAATTACAAACTCCATTATGTAATCATAGTAATGCTAGTAGTGTCCAATATGCCAAAATTTTATTAATTATATTTTTGCTACAACAATCTTTTGTAGATGATCGATGATGCGCTACAACATTTGGCAACATCACCGTGGTAGACGTAGAGGATTGCGCTTTGTCTTGCACTCTGCCTTGGAGGAAGATTTGGTGGAGTGGTTGGAGACTTCAAAGGTTACCCGCCTCATGCCATCAATTAGTTTTAGTTATTCGTCATCATTAGTGTTAAGCAAATCTCTCCAAATTTTTTAGTCTTATCATGACATTGTAGAGGATATTAACATGTATTGGAAGGTGCATAGTTATATCCTAACCCTTCATATTGTAAATATTTGGTACAAGGTTGAATGTGTTTGTGAACACAATTGAAGTAAATGTTTTCAATTTGTGTATTGAATTTTCTTTCATTTGAATGCAATCTTTTGTTTTTGGAGTACATAGTTGTGCAAAAAATCATGTTTTGTGATAATTGATTGTGTTTCTTGTTTTGTTCTATCCGTTTTTACAACTCATCTATGTTAGCTTGTACATTTTGTTATCTCCATGTTTATTGGTAACCTTTTAAATAATATCCAAGTGTTATTGATTGTGTTTTGAACGGCATTTTGAATGGTTTAGCATTGGTAAAACTAAATGAAACCGATTAAATAACAAGATGGATGCTATAGAACGTTTGTTGCTCACATAGTCAACTTTGCAATGCTATAGTATTCCGTCTACTATTTGGTACTTGTATAATTTATAAAAAAATTATGATGCCAAAAATTAGCCTTTCTAAACAATTACAAATAAATATAAGGTGTTAAAAAATACGTCAAAGTAGCTTTATATCTACATATAGGGAGGGAAAAAATATTAAGAGGTGCATAAATATCCCCCCATTAAATACCCCATTATCGCACGTGGTTACAAAATGTAAGGGGGTGTGATCCCCCCGTGGGGTAAGTCAATACTAACCGAGTATCTAATTGCATCATTGTCCTTACCTTTCATTTCCACCTCAACTTCTCCCATCTCACTTTGGAAAGGACATTTAAGGCCGTTAATTTGAAACTCAAGAAGTGTCTTAACCAAACTAAGGTTTTGTAAGGGTGCATCATATTCTATTGACAAAATCGCATTCTCACACACCATAATTGGGGGTCACATATTACAATACACGCATAACGACACACAATAATATGAGGGCTTGAATCTTGAACATTGCTCATGGGGTTGCCACATTGGGCCAGTAGACCAACCATGTTAGTCTTTAACTCATCCAAGAGTGTATTCTATCTAGCAAGTTGTTCTCTGCTTGGGTCTAACTTGTTGTTGGCTTGATTCCTCTAGCTAGAGAGCTCAGCCTAGAGGGTGGACTCATCGTACCATGTGCAAACTAACGTGAGTGTAAGAAGGAGTGTTATTTTAGGCATTAGCATACATAATATACACAAGGGAGAGGTGTTGATTTTCTCTAGTGTGTATGATAAGAGAGGCTATTAATTTTTTGAAAGTAGAGGTTGTGGGAACCTGTAAATGCACGGAATTCCGGATTAACAGCCGAACCGGACTTTAGAGGGGGAATAACTTGTTTGTTTTGATTAGGTTAGGGGAATTTAGGGTAGGTTAGCCGTTTTAGGAAATAAAGTCTGTGTACTTCTGTCCGGTGCAATAAAATGATTAAAACAGACTCCTTAACCTAGCCGGACCAAACGGAAAATACCGTTAGATAACTGCCAGTTCCGGAGCGGCTAGAATGATGGCAGTTGTACGGGAATAAAACGGTCACCACAAACAATTATGGAGCCGAACTCAAGGAGGAAGGAGGCACGTTCAACATCATCTACTTGCACACCGCTTGCATCGTTTTCTAAGATATTTAGGTTTTTTTGTCAACATAAATTGCTTGGCTTTGTAGATCAATATGTTTCTAAAATATGTATGGTTCTTTCCTCCACAAAATTAGTATATACTTTCAAATCATTTTCACTTAAACCTATGCAAGGTACTGGAGTTGTGTACTTGACCATGCTTGCGCCCTTAACCCTTGAGCTTAGACCAAACTCATATGTAAACCAATTACAATCTATTCCAAAATATTTGTTAGCGTTGTAAAACTTGGGGTCTTGACCAATTGTTTCCAAAATTTCTATGTTGTTTTAAGGGTTTAGTGCATACATCATACAAAACATGACTTTCATAAGATAAGAATAGAGGTCCCACACTAGAGAGAGAGAGAGAGAGAGAGAGAGAGAGAGAGATCTTTAAATACTAGTGCACCATTGTTAATCCAACATAAAAACCATGAAATTAATAATATGCATTCCAGAGTTCAATTTTCTTAGTTCATTTGACACCGAAATTAGTTCTAAGATTCCCCGACTCACTCTACTCAAGGTCATTTGAGATGAACGGGCACCAAACAAATAAGGGGGTCAAGTTTTCATATTGAATGGATGAGAGGTATGCTCGTATACAATAATCCCCTCTCTTCGTTGAGACTCGTTACCGACGGAGTTCAATAGTGTCCGGGGAGATTTTGTGAGCATAATCGGTCTATATCCTAGTGTTTGCAAGTCCAACCGGTCACATGTTGTGATATTCTTTCGGCTTTCCTTTATTAATTCGAGGTATATTCCCATACATTCCTCTAGAACGACGGGTAATTCTCTTGAAGTCTCGATGAACATCAACCAATTACTTCTCAAACTCAACTGGTTCATCTGTTACCAACGGTTGGTTCTCCTCGTTCAACACGAGCCAACCAATAACGCACAAAGCTCCCAAACACGTTGAGGGGCTGATCACATCGGCCAGTTCAGACACCATCCGTTGGCATCTCCGGCTGTAATAATATGAAAAGTGGTGGACCAACATCTATTTCTCAACATAATCCCCAACAATTTCACGGCTGGAATTGGATGAAAAAGTTTGGTGTGATCGGGGTATGAGACAATGAATGGGAAGAACCCACTACTAAGTTACAAACGAGCCGGTTGAGTTTGAAGAACAACCGGTTGATGTTCATTGAGACTTCAGGAGAATTACCCATCATTTTAGAAGAATCTACAGGGAATATACCTTGAATTAATAAAGAAAAACCGAAAGAGGATCACAACATGTGATCGGATGGACATGAAAACACTCGGATCTTGACCGATGATGCCCACAAAACCTCCCCCGACATTGGTCTGAGAATTACACCAAAACATGACTTCCCATTCCCACTTGACTTTTGCAACTATAAAGCTTACGTCAAGCACTCAATTTGTCAACTTTGTTGGCCCACCAGGGGTTTGTGGAGTCATGCGTCTCCGGCCTTTCTGAAAATTCCTTCCAAATCTGTGCAAATCTGTTTCGGGTATTTATATCTCGATCGGAGACTTTGAGCTTGAAATTGCCACGCACCGGGTGCAAAGATATCCTGCACAAAAAGGGGAGGAATTAAGGGTTTTTGGGGCCACATTGTGGGCACTTCCAACTTTATAAACGATTTTTAGCCGTTGGATTGGATCGGGAATTGTCTCGTCTTAGTAGCAATTATAAGAGGCATCATGGTCTCAAACTCAAAAATAAGGAGCCAAAACTTCTCATCAGTTTAGGGGGTTGAATCTTGGAAACATACCAAGTTTTTCATGCACCTCAATGTTAGGAGAGATACTAGATACTCAACACTGCACCTCAAATTTTCTTTAAAATGAAAATTAGGTACCTAATGACAATCGTAGCCGCATCTTGTCAGTTTTCATCATTCCATCGTTGTGATTTGCCTCAATTCAATTTACTATGCGATGCTTGAAAGTGGACTGATAAGTGGTTAAAAGCACCAGGCAAAGAAAATGAAAATGTTGATTATCATGTAGAGCTCTTATCGGGGATAGTTGGTTTAGAACCAAAGCGACATCTAGATTAGGGTTGGAAAGGCATTGAATGACATTATTGTAATTAGTTCACTAGCTAGGATGAATCATCAACTAACCTTTAAAGGGTCATGTTTTAAGCGCACTCCCTATGGTGGGTGTTGGGAGATTCAATCCGATTGATAGGAGACGCACATTTTTCAACGAGTTGGTGGACCAAGACCGTTCTTTCAAAGCCTTGGACTTCTTGGAGCAAGCCAAAGCTTTGTACCGTAGAACCCAAGATACATAACTTAACGTAGAGAAACTCCATATTCTTGTGTGAGGGCAAGACCCAAGCACCAAGACCATCTTTGTGACCTAGCCGACGGGAGGAAAAAATGGGGCACAAACAACAATAACTCTCACTTGCAACTTTGGTCAAGTCACCCTCTCATGCACCACAAGCATGGGCTTTGATTTTCAACTCTAAAAGACGGAGGCTGGCAAGGTTGTGGGCCGCCCTCTACGGAATCGTTACCTTGGTGTGGGCCTTCAATGGACACCATTTCCCGATTTACCCACTTCGAGGAATTCTTTTAACCACATCAAGCACGCGATTAGGTCGTGATGTTTAGCGCATCCAAATCGAGGCCATAGCCATTTCCCTACATAATCGTCGGAGCTCATATGGGCATATTCTCCATTAGATTCTTTTTTCTTTTCTTTTCTTTACTCTGACGATCTTAAGTACCAGTGTCTTTTTGGGCTTCATGGACACCGTTTGTGATTCTGATTAACCAACTTCTTGTAGTGACATCAAACACACAGTTAGTACAAGATGATTAGCGAATCCAAATCAAGGCCATAGCCATTTCCTTCAGAATCTCCGGAGCTCATATGGATGTCATCTTATTCATATCATAGATTCTTTTTCATTTCTCAAAAGATCTCACCGTTGTCTCCTTTTTTTGGGCCTTCACGATGCCAAATCGCACCAAAATTAGTAAGGTGAGTTTTTTCCTTCTTCTCTTCAGTTAAAAAACTTGAAAAAAAAGATTAAAAAAGTCAACGAAGTAGAGTGGTTTGGTGGGTCATTGCCAACTACGTAGTAAATATCACGTGCGCAACTTATGTTGTCGCTGACACATCAATCATGATAGTAACTCTTTTCTTGTGATTTGACTCCAAGTTTTGGAATTTTTTTTCCAATCCTATCACCAACTTTAAATTTTGGATAAAACAAACTAAAACGTCAAATGGCATTCCTCATTCTTCATTGTGCAATTGTGCATCCAACATGGAGATATGTGTGTAAAACCCTTAATAAAGCCTCGGATCTTCTTACAACATAGGTGTACCTAACAATGTTGACTATTGAGCCTAAAATAGTTAACAAATCTTGAGCACGTAGTCCAATCTCTTCTAAACACATGATGCCTTTTTGGTCAACACAAGTCCGTGCTTTGAGCCACATCTGACTACACACATCACGATCGTCACTCAAAATGTAGGTGTCCGATTAAGATAAGTGACCAAATTACTCCTTTTCCTATGTCCTCTTTACCTTGCCAACAAGGATGGTCTGTACGTTTCCAAGGTAGTTGGACATTGAGCCCGAAATGTCACAGACATGTCTTGACTTGGAGCTGGTGATTTGAACTTCGTTGCACGAGATATTTTCAAGCTTGAATGCGTCCACAGAAGTGCACATGACAGTAAGCAGTTGGGTGACGATGTCGATGTCCATGGAACGTAAACTTTAAAACGGATTAGGTAGGTAGACCGCAACATCGGGCCAACTTCCCTGAATATTCGTGTGCGTGGGCGCGCGATTGATGAATTTGATAAAACCTGGTTTCTTCAAGTTATAATCTGATGTGCACCGTACTTGAGCTTTCGGTTGCTTGGTCGATTAGGAGATTAGTGCTTTCTTTTTGGCTTCATTTACTCAGGAAGTGTACGTCTGTTTCTAGGTTTCGCATCAGGGGGTTCCGATGTTGATGTTACCACACATAAAAATATACCGAGAGCGTTGCAAGAAAGTCTGAGTTGTGGGGACTAATTGTCGCGTTGGTAAATATTGAGGGATACATGAGGAAATCGTCAGTCTGTGCGCAGGTGATGCGAATAGCCTAGTTTAGCTATGCACTGGTAACTCCTCTGTGAAGAAATTCTGCTCCTTTCGATCGACCGCAAAAATTCTCAAGTTTAATGTTGCGCAACATAGTCTTTGACCTGGACCTTGTGGTTCTAGGCAGAGACATCGATGAAGAAATCATCGTCGTCGTGGTGCGCAATATCATGTTTGGACTACACACCAAACTTTGATCATCAGAGGTCTGACATGACGCTGCATCGAGTAATTGTATTGTGGGGCGTGGTTCATATTTTGACCTTGTGAGTTTTAGTCCCGTGCTGTTCAAAACAAAATTCTGCTGCTTTCGAGATTATCAAGTTTCTTGTTCGACCCTGGAGCTGAATGCAGGTAGGTATATATTCTTCAACATGTGATCTCAGAGGTTCTGCTGCTTCTGGTTAATTTCTTAGTTCCTACAGTAATTAGAATTCCAAATCATAGGTCCCTTGAATCATAGACTTGGCACAGAAATTGGGCGGTGGTCCGCTATCCGAATCCCAATCCCTAGAGACAGCAATTATAGCAGATTGAGCCAGTTTTTCTTTCACAATGTAGTCGAAAAATCAGACACACCTTTGTGTTGGAGTGTCCGCGCTACAACTCCATTAGAGATAACTTCCCTTCCCTATTTGAGAATGAATGAAGTATGCACTAGAGAGTCTCGTATTTCTTCCCATCGGACTATCGAGTTCATATTAGCATAGACTGCAATCAACTGCTCTAGAGAAATAGCCTAGCCAACGCCATCTTCATGTACTCTTTAGTCCCATACAAGCCTTTTGGCTTCCCTGACTACGAAATCAATTTCACTTCATTCCATGTCAGATCAGCTGCATGTAGAGCGAGACGACGAGCTCGCTTGCTCCTAGCGGCTTCCCCAACTCAATCAAATCAACACGTGATCCTTGACATGTGACGATTTCCATCGTTCCAAACCGTTCGTAACATTACTTAACTAACGAGTTGTGTTCAAATACCCTGACTTCAGATTAAGTTTGAAGCATTGAGATTCCAACATCTGGAGGCTTTATTCTCGAATCTAAAACGGGACCCATGAACACAGCTCATGAGCTGAGTGATGTCATGTTGCTCGTGTTAATTCAAATCTTGTTCTTCTCCGGTCCGACAGGAGGAGGTGGAGTTTGACTCTATTTGGGGGATGGGCTGGGGACCCCCAATAGTCGCATCCTCTCAGGAATCTCCTAATAAATTTGTGGCGATCGGAATCCTCTCAGGATTGCCTGCAATATTCTACACTACCACAATCATAGTATAATATCACGGTCTTCATGCCTGCTCATTTGGCTTCCTTCGTATAACCGGCCGTGGCGACACTGTTTTGTCTAGTTAGGGGCGGTTTACACTATGGACCATGAAGTCGTCCCACGGCCGTCTAAGCGATGTGATTGGACGTTGAAGTCGTCCCGGGACGACTTGGGTTTACACAAAGGAAAAAATGGCAGAGTGACCACGGAGGTTGAGGTCCACAAAATATTATTTTTTAAGCCTACTCTATCCACTGCCATGGTCCAACGGGTTTTCCGTTGGGACAAGCAAAAGAGGTGGTCCGGGAAAAAGAGCAAGGGCCCATGTCAGAAAAATGCCGTTTTAAGCCTTTTTGGTGCATGGTCATTCTTCATGGTCCACATTCGGTTTACACCTAGTGAAGGGCCCATGAACCATGAAAACTAATATTTTAGTAACTCGGACCATGGAAGTCGTCCCATGAAGTCGTCCCACGCAAAATAGGCCTCTTACGTGGGACGACTTCATGGTCCATAGTGTAAACCGCCCCTTAGTGTGAGTTATCGTTTGGAGTTACACATTGCTATAATATTTTATCGAGAGTATCATTTTTTTACCCAAATAACATAAATAGTTAGTATGCACATCGTAGAATATGATGTAACTTAGTTGGTAAAAAAACGATACTCTCAGTATAATGGCATAGCAACATGCAACTTGAAATGGTAACTCACACTAATTAGACAAAATAGTGTAGATGCCCCTATCACTATTACTTGAAGTGAAAACAGAGGCAATTTTAATATAACATGTAGATTTTTTTTGAGGGGGGGACAAATTGATTCTGGAAATAGAATCAAAGACCCCGAATGAGTGTAGAGAGACCCATTTAAGATGTATAAACCACAAAACCATGGACAGTTGTATTTTTACTAGACCTCTTTACCTTGGTAATAGTGGTGGGGGCCCGAATTAGTCTAGTTGACCAAAGCGGGACCAAAGCTCAGCTATGTAGCTGCGGATCGAAGGTACGTAGTGAAGGTTAGTATATGTTTCGTCAATCAGAAAGCGGCAAGAGCAACCGTAGGTGGCGAAATAGGAACTCGCAGAGTGTTGAGAATATCCCTTTCCCTCCTCTTGGAGTGATGGGTCGTTGACGAGACCTTGAAAAGTTGTACAAGATTCAACAGTCATCGGCCCGTCATCATAAGTTGCTTGACTTCAGTTAGGAATGGGCTTGTAATCTCGTGTCAGATGTGTGTCTCGGCCGGAGCGAACTGCAAGGAAGAGAAACTACGGCTAGATCGAGGATCATCCCTTCCCATGATAGAGTGGCCGAAAGATAGAGAGTGGTTCATTAGTTTGCTTGATTTGAATTGGAAACGGGGTCATTTAATCTTGTTTCAAAGGTAAAGTGAGTCTCGTGGTGTGGCTTAGAACTTGGGATCATGAGCAAAGGCTTCCTGCAGATTTGGACCCCAAGCATCGACACTAACTAGCTAGGGTCCAATACCAACATTGATATTACTAATGTTTTAGTGGCCGTGTCCAATTTCTGGGGCTCGGACTGTACCAAAGTAATGTAATCCCAGCACCCTTATTCATTGCAGGGTGGGTGATCCATTCCAGGGATTCAAAATATATTAATTCGACGACGACGACGACGATTTTTTGGTATCCATGGAATTTCAGAAACCAGCGGGGCCTAATAATGTGAAAGGCGGGAAGACAACGAGGCCATGGACTCGATCCATAACACAAATATTTCGCGCTTTTCGGGACGGCTACGTGAAGGGGTGTGTCACGGCCAGCCATAACGCGAACGTGAGCCGAGCTGCCGTGGGCGCGGCAGGTTTCCGAGCTGTGGACGTGGACGATCAGGTTCTCAGCCGATCGAGTTCCCGGCATGTCGAGGACGTGATCTCTCAGGAATTTCTCGACCTCTCCGCAAAGTTTCTCCGGCAAGGGTCGTCCACAGATCAGAAAGGATTCATCCAGTCCGGTAGCATTAATACACCTCCCGGCCAATTACAAGGTACGGTGGTCACCTTAATCCTGTAACTCCTAACTTACTGCAATATCTCTACTCTCCCTTCCCTAGCCTTCACATCGTTGACATTGTGAGATTCTTGCTTTTGGAGTTTTTTGCCACTCTGAGAAATCCCGTCCGCAGCTACAGTCCAGTTTTACTCGGTTTGTCCTACCATGGAGCTGTCAATTTTCTTTCGAAACTGCTTTGTGTGGTAGCTTGAACAATACGTCGCTCTGGACAAGTTAAAACAAGCGATTGCTACAACCATCATGGCATGTCACCTTTTTTTCTCAAGCATGGCTCAGTTCAGGAGTTTTTTGAGGGCATGACATCAGAGATCCAAAATTAGGAGGCAAATCCACCATAATCTTGCATACCTCTGCCCCCGCTTGCTTCGCGCTTTTGGTGGATTTCCTCCTGATTTTGCACACGAGATGGCTACCAGAATAAATGGGTTGTTTAAGAAATATTTAGTATCAATGCCGTAGGACAATGAGGTTGGAACCCAACGTCCATACCTAGGTAGAATTATCCTCTTATCGATATAATAGTAGGTTAATTATGACTCAGGTAAGGATATTTTCTTGTGATACCCATCAAGTATCAATATTCGACCGATCTTACAATTTTGATCTTGGGTGGGTAACTTAGGAAATCTTTTCGACTACACTTATATTCATATTTGTGTATTTATACTACGCATGAGTCATCACAAGGCTAACATCTTCGACGATATAAGTTAGCCTTGTGCATACTCTTGCTCAAATCAGAATGACTTCGTCCTGAATTTCATGTCTTCTTCTACTGCATTGTGTATTGGGAGTAGGAGCGAAAACACCTGGACGACATTGGTCGCTAAGCTTGCTAATTAGAAAAAGATTATGTGAAGGCTTTGGGAGTTTCCTATACACCGTAATTCATGCCAAACCGTCATCTGTTTAAAGATCTACCACATAGTGCTGTGGAAATGGAACAAACATCCCACATTCAGTACATAAGGCGTTGGAGAAAGTAGGCCGTCATTCACCCGAAATTAGTCGCTAACATGCACAACACCAAGTCACAGTGCACAATTTGTGAGGGAAGTGGTACCACCCAACTCTGTATGTAGAAGGTGGATCCAATGCTGCCACATTTCTTTAATATCGCTGCGTTTCTGTCATATCATGGAGTTTCTTTGAGATGGAGAACGGCTCTTAAGTTTAAAGACACATACCCTGGGTAATCTTGCAACTTACCCACAAACTCTCCCACAGGGGCCCCTGAAGCTCGTCACCTCTGCCCAGTATCTAGGACGATTGTAGATGTGGGAGCTTTGGCAAGTGTACATCTACCAATATCCTAGATACTGGGGCAGAAATGAACAACTTTACAAAGGCCCCTGTGACATATGATGCATTACAGGTCCCTTAGGAATTGGTTTTTGTTGAGGACCATGAATGGGTGTACAATGACGATTTCGTTGGTGTTGTCAAATTCCTCATCTGTGGACTCCAAAGGTGATGGTCCGGTGGTTCGATGGTGCCACAAGGTCCCAAGTTCAAACCCGCTTGTGAATTGGTGAAAGTCCAATGCGTCCTTTTCTTTTTTCTAGGGCTCTCATGGGCCAACACAGTCCGCACTAGTGTTTTTGCATAGCCCTCCATTGAAAGGTGGGAGTAGCCTGTGGGATGAAGAGGCTCTTCATTCATGTGGAGGCCACACATGTTCAAAAACTCCGGTTTTGAAACGAAGTTTGGTAAGCCAAGGTAAACGAGATTTGACCCTGACATGTGCCTAACTTTGAGGAGTGTGGTTTCAAGCGATCAGAGTTGAAAACATACAGGTTTTAACCCGTAAAAAGACGGGCCAACCTTGAAACCAAGCTCCTCGAAGCAAGGCGCATGTCAAAGCTGACCAAACTTGGCTTACCAAACTCCGTTTCATGCTTGTTTCCTATGGAAGCCGGCATTGTACTACTACTACTTTTGAGGGGCTTGACTTGGAGGTCATCTTGCCAACACCAAACTCTTGTCAGCCCATGGGTGAAAGTGTTGTGTACTACAACAGAGAAAGTAAGAAAACAAGAGGAAATCTATGATCGGGGAGAACCGGCAGTTAGTTAAAGATGAACCGGTTGAGTTTGAGAAATAACCGGTTGAAGTTCAAGACTGCAGGCAAATTACCGATCAGTTTAGAGGAATTTATAGAATATACCCCCAATTCCATAAAGGAAAACCGAAGGATGTCGACATGTAACCGGTTGGACTTGCAAACTCTAGGATCTCAACCGATAATGCCCAAAAATCTCCCCGGTCACTGGAGGGAATTCTTATTTTTATTTTTTGTGAAAAGAGGAACCCTTATTTCTTCCCCAAAGTGCTCATGCATGAGGGTGGGGTGAATACTGCAGGCATAACCTTGGCGGATCTACAAGGCTACTCAAGCACGTTCCGCACAGCTAGCCGGCCGAGCTTCGATGCGGTGCCCGAAAGCGAGCAATACACCGAGACGCCCACAATTCACGGCTCCAACAAGACGGCGCTGGAGTCGTTGTTCCGAAGCTCCTCGCTCCACCCGACCGAGTTTCTTCAATCCCCGTCGCGCAGAATGGCCGCTCTGGACACACATAACAACCAAGTTGCCGGAGCTTCGAGAGGTGTAATGCTCACGAGGGGAGGGAGTGAGTCAAGGCTGCGCCAAACGCCCTCGAGGTTTTCGAACGCCTCTAATGTAGATGCCGATACTAACGGGAGGAGTAATAGTAGTAACACTAACAACAACAACCCGTTAATGAAGCCCTTGTCTCCCATGGTGGACATGAGCAGTTTCCGTGAGCAGAACAGTAATAATCATGTTGGCGCCCGAAAGTCGGTCGATTTTCGGCGGTCGGTGTCGAGGAGGCGAGAGGATTTGGCGAGGTTTCTTTCGCAGCGTGGCCCGAGCCAAATGGTGGACGCCGAATTTGAGGAGTTTGCAAGGTCGAATTCGAAGAAATTAGCGAACCGGCCAAACCCGTACAGAGACTATGACTCTCGGGCACCGTCCCCGACCCCAACTGTGTAGGTTCTTAATTACAACCTTTTCAATTAGTTAGGAATGTTGGAGTTCAATAACACAGATGAGTCAACTCTGGAAAAAGTGGTGCAAGTTTAGAATTGCATTACTCTCATCGACATCTAAGTTAGCCTCCTCGTCACAGAAAGTTGCAGAGAATAACTCCACAATGGCATCACATTTTGTCATCATCCCATTGTTTGGCTTTCCTTCTTCGAATATGATGAGCAACTTTGGGCTTTGATGAGGTTGCGAGGTGGAATTCGAAGAAAATTAGCCAACCGGCTGAACCCGGACAGAGAATACAACGACTCTTGGACACCATGCTCGACTCCAACTTGTGTACATTTTAAATTTACAACCTTTCTTCACTTAGTTTATGTGGAGTAATTTACACAAATTCGATTCTGCAACAGAGGCGCTTTGGAATAGGTACACTGGATATGATATCTAGTGTCATATGGTATTTAATGTCACTATGGTAACATTCCGGGTGACGCTTCTTATGAACAAGTGAACGGATATTGTCATGGATGATGGGATGAGTTTATCCATTGGCCAAAACCCGACCTTCTCTTGTCAGCAACTTGTGATAAAATATTGTCATGGATGATTGAAATTTGGATGAAAAATCACATGGTAAGTGACAGTAATTGCAACATTGCAAATCCATAATCCCCCATAAATTAGAAGGAATGACAAATGATTTCGTGTGGGTGACACTATACCGCAGTTTACAATTAGTATTAAGCAAGAAAATCAGGATTGGTGATACTAAAATATCATATTTAGTGTAGTTTCACTCCTCTTACTGTAATTTAGCCTCCCGCTCACAGAAAGCAGCAGAGAATAACAACTCCAAGATGGACTCACATTTGTCTTCATCATCCCATTGTATGCCTTCCCTTCTTAAAAGGTATGGCACTTTGGTCAATTTACCTCAAGAAACATGTGGTAAAGTGGACAAAACCTGGGAAAATGGGTCATGCATCACTTTGCCCCATGGCTGTCGTTTCTTGGGGTAAGGTATGTATGTGACATTTGATTCAATTTTATTGTTTTTCATCTTCTATTGATCAATTTTGTGTCTTCAAAGTTGCGTTGCATTAGCAAATCTACACTGAAACATGAACAAAACCTAAAAAATTGAACCTTCCTTGATTTAGTATTGATGATTGGAAGTGCATGTTTGTAGATTCCTTGACTGAATAGTACATAAGTCCTCCCAATTGCGTTCACTATTGAATGTGGAGGAGTCCCAGGGAGTGCACTGTTCAAGTACTGTAAATATACACGTGCGTGCACAAAAGGGGTATTATTTAGAACAAGCATGTACAAAATGTACGTACAAGAGACATATTGCTATTAAGCAGGAAGTAGATGTACATGAGGCTGGAGATAAGGCTATAGAAAAATATATGTAAAGTACGGGTTTACGCGTTTATGCGTTCAAGTTAGACCTAGACCAAGAATCATGCGTTTTTTCATCCACTAAGTAACAACCTTATTTGGAGTTATGATCTCACAGATCATATTATGCTAGAATTGGATACGGTTATTGCTTTGGCCAATTTGACGTATGATGCTGAAACAGACACGTACGAACTTCATCCAAGTGATGAAAAAGTCTTTAACGACTTTATAACTAAAAATCCATGATTTGATAGTATACATATAATAGGGCCATATTTTTGCATTTCCAAACATTTGTACACATGTTATATACAATTTCTGTATTTGTTTTTGGACCCTTGTGTACGTATGGAAATGTATTTTGAAGCAATGAGATTTGTAAGTATATTGCTTGATTTTAGCAAAAATAAAATGTATACAGGGGTATTTTAATAAGGGGCATGCACGCACGTGATACTTGGTTTTAATGAATAGTGCACTCCCTGAGGGAGGAGTTGATAAGATTTGCATACTTAGTCCAATCTTTTTTAAAACATGTTTCTTTATGGGGTCTTTATGGTGTTTGTTCTTTGATCCTCACCTCACCTCACCACACACCAATCAAATGTAGGTGTTCGCTTAAGAAACTTGACCAAATAACACCCACGTACCTTAGGTCATACTCCGCTCCTTTGAATTTGCAAAGGTTGAACACTACCAAGTTGTGCATGCCATCATGTTTTAGGTTCTTGAAGGAAACCTAAAGATGGACCCTGGTTGATTGGTTTTTTTTGGTACAAGATGAGTATGTTGAAGGTGAGCAACAAGGAGGTACACTAAACATGTGATTTAGTGCAGCTTGCATTATTTATCATCGACCCACACCAATTGTCTTGCAATCACGAGGTGGGAGCTACATAGGGTGCTATGTGACATATGACGTGCTTGGTGCTACATGACAAGTCATGAAGGCCACTCTAAAATTGTCATGACACACCAATTTCAATGCCACATCAAGTCGGATATTTAGTGTAGTGATATTAGAAAGTTGCCAAATGCAACCACCTAAGGAACTGGCAGGTGAAGGGGATCTAGGGGGTCTCAATTGCATGATGACTTGTCAAAATGAAATGAAACTGATTTCCAAATCCTAGGACGCCAAAAAAGTTATGGAACTAGAAATACATCAAGATGGTGTCAAAATGGCTAATTCCCTATAGTGACAGAGTGTGGTGACCTAAAGTTTAAGGTATGTTTTCTTAAATGGTAAATTGCCCAAAGTTTGTTGTGCTACTTGATAGATGTTGCACTTGGATGAGCACATATTACCTATGTTCAAATAGCATGAATACCATCTATGGTCAGATATGTCAACAGATAAAACTGAATGCTTCAATGCAGAACCTTGACCAAAGTTAACATGAATCAAGTGAAAACAGAAGTGCTATTTTGTGAACACAGAGTATCTATATATATATATATAGGTGTTGGAAATAGTCAGTTTTGATTGGTGACTGTATCCATTGAAAAGAGCTTGAAATTGAGTACAATGACAAATTCACGGATGGTTGCTTAATATCCTAGTGAAGATGAAAAAGGTTATCAACATGAATCGAGGTTGTCAATGACGGCCTTGGTGTAGTCTGTACAAGTAGTTGAACCGCCAAGATCAAACGTCCGGTACTTGCCATCCGCAATGGTCTTCAATATAGACTTGTGAATTTTCTCGGCAGGTTCGGTCATGTTCAGGTGTTGCAGCATCATCACCGAGCTTAACAAAATTGCAGTTGGGTTTGCTTTGTTCTGCATCCAAATGCATGAGAACATGCACAACAGATAATTTGAGAGGATAATAGATATGGACTATACATGTTGGAGCGAGAGAGAATTATCACATACGAGCATACCTTTCAATCATGCAACATAAAAGCCCTGAAGTAGTATGTAGGTCGGATGCTATTATTTGACAATGCACTACTAGGAGCTTAGTCCTATGCAATTGTCCCGCGTCGATGAAAGAGTTATGTAAAGCTACCACTATGCTAGATTTGCAAATTTTCCAATTACATAGGACAAATTTCTAGTGACGTAGATCAATTGTCTAGGACTCATATGCTTGTGGTGTTGAATTAGTCTAATCTAGGTCATTTGAGATGCATCGGCCACCTATAAGGGGTCAAGTTTTTATGTTGGACGGACGAGAGGTACACTTGTATATGACAATTCCCACTCTCCATACATGTCTATCTAGCTTCCGTAATTAAATGATTGAATTAGCACATGGTCTTTTGAGAGGATATCTCACCATGCCAGCAATGTCTGGAGCTGTCCCATGTACCGCTTCCATTAGGGCCAACCCATTGTCCCCAATGTTACCGCTGCACACATACATTTCATTGAAAGGAGGGAAGCAAGCTTAGCAATTGCAAATGACAAGAGGAATACTAATCTCAATTTACCCTAGTCCTAATATTGGTTGGTCGAGCACTTTGTAGTCCTGAAAATAGTGTGCTTTCCCGTCCAATTACATTTATGAATATCAGAATCAATTGCCACCTATAAGAATTATAGGGGAATGGAAATCACCTGGGTGTTAAGCCTAGCCCTCCGATCAGACCAGCACAAAGGTCACTAATAATGTCGCCATATAAGTTGGGCATCACCAAAACATCAAAAAGCCCTGGATTTTTCACCAACTGCATCTCACAGGATATTCCCGAGTGTCAATATCGCTCTGAAGCAGGGAGTCATAATTGAGCAGATGACTGAGAGCAATAGGACCCAAGCACCAGGATGCTTCACCAGAAGGCTATCCTTTTGCATGACACTTGATGTGTACATTCTCACTTAGTAAAATATTGTTGTGTAAAGAATATGAGTAAAGGTGCTCATTCTAATGTCTTTTCCACTGTTAATTGTAAGCCTCCACTCATAGTATGAAGTGACTCCTAGAAAGACTAGTAAAACAGTTTTCTCAGCTTCCTCATAAAAGACAATCAGTTATTGACATAGTACCATCATGCAACAATTGTCGATGATGACTTCCTCGTAGACAAGATCCGGATACTTCTCAGCAACTTCGCGACAACACTGTCATATTTGCAACATACATCGTCAAAGTCATCCAATAATGTTTACATGGGCTAAATAAGGGCTTAAGTCTCTAAACAATTATCTGTGTGGAAGTACAAACCTGGCGGTTAATCTGAATTGTGATAATGGTTTACAATGACTTTCACAGAAAAGTAGCCATAAATACCTATGGCTCTCATATTATCAAAATGAACGGGCAGACTTGCCTGAAGGAACAGCCCATCCGTTTTTTTCATGATATTCGCTTTATGTATTGCAGACACCCGTTTTCGACCATGAAGCTTTGCGTAGTGGAAGGCATACTCAGCCACACGCTTGCTTGCTTGGCGCGTGATGATTTTCAAGCTCTCCACCACACCCTTCACTACCTGACCAACATATATTGTTAATCACCTCCACCAACTTATCTTTCATCTACAGAATTGAGCATAAATGTGGCAATGTGCTTCTTCAGGCACACAAAATAACACTAGTCAACAGAGACAAGACACACCTACCTTCCTGTCACCATTTGAAATCCCATTATCAGATGCTTAAACAGTTGCAACATTTTCTCAATCTGAAGCCAGATCTTCAGAGGGTCTACTGATTTGTATCACTTGATGGTATCTAACGCTGCTCTACAACCAGAGTTCACAAGGAAGTTTGGGCAATTTACCACCTAGGGATCACACTACTGGAATCCAGTGGACTTAATGTCATATGCGTTTGTCAACGTTGTGGCATTCTAAGTTTCCACCGAGAGAAAGTGTCATATTTGTGAAATTATTGTGCGCAATAAGTTGACATTAACACAGTCAAAACACATTAGTGTCATGTGATAAAGTGGACAAAACCTGGTGGATGGGTCTCCATTCACCACTTCACCCCATGTTTCCCGATGTGGTAAATTGCCTAAATTTCCCTGTGGCAAGGTAGACAAAAATTCAGGGGTCGAAAGGCTCTGCCACTTTTTAGTTTAATTGCCATAGAGGGCTCTCTATTCCGAGATGAATTGATTATTTTCTCCTGAAACTTTGCCACATGTCGTTCCAAGATTGGCTGAGACCACTTCAATCCCATGTGGATAATACATTCCCAAAATAGTGATTGAGAAATAGAGCGCTTTCTACAGTACTACAATTAAAATTTACCATGAAAAGCTCACCTGATGTTCCAAACCGCTATACTCGCCCTCTGTGTTTTCACGAATAGTAACAAGGTCAACATTGTCATAACGTGTTTTGTATCCTGGAATACTGAGACATGGTCGCACATTCGCATACAAGCCAAGCTCTTTCCTTAAAGTCAGATTCAGTGACTTATGGCCTTTTCCAATTGGGGTGGCCATTGGCCCCTTCAGGCCTATGCCACATTGCCTCACAGACTCCATACTGTCCCATGTGATGAAGCTTCCGGTCCTGGGGTCCACTTTCTTGCCCACAAAGTGCGTGTCCCACTCAACTTGCACTTGAACAGCATCAAATATCTGCAAATTGTTGAAATTTATACATATCATTCACTACAGAAAGTAAAGACTATATACTTGTTAGCTCTTTTCTTGGGAATAGTGAAAATTCTGTAAATGAGTGGACTCACGGTTAAATTTGAAATTACATCTGGGAGTCAGCGAGGCTTCAAGACTGAAACCCTTCAATCCTAAATTTCCACAAGTGTTGCAATATTCTCCTGTCACAACTATGGTGCAAGAGCCATGGCAAAATTTGGCTTGTCTCAAACAAACAATATGACATTTTCTTGCCTCCATAATACTGGGAAATTCCAAGTCCTGTCGCATTTGAAATTCATTGTTCAAGAATGTCTCACCATAGATAAGCAAAATTAAGTCTGAAGCGGAAGGGATAGGGAGACAGAACCCCCATCAGTCACTGCAAAATTTACTCCTTGTTATCGGATTTTGACACTTTTGAAGGTATGACAATATTCTTGTCCCTCCAATCATAATGAAATGTACTCATTGTGCACCGATTATGCTACAAAGAACTTCTGTTTGAAGGTCGTGGCTGGGAAATTGTTCTCATGATTTCCCGGCCGAGGCAGCCTTCAAAAAACATTCCTCGTCACCATAATTGGTGGGAAATGAAGAATTTTGCTCATATGTCATATGGTGAGACAACCATTCCACCTGTTTTATAAAGCTGAAATAACCGATGGCAGCAAGAAAATTCCTCTGATCTGACAGTCATGCTGTAAGCGAATTACTTAACCCTAAAGAAACTGGTGCGTGAGTTATCTACGAATTCTCCAGACATTGAGGTTATCCGAGACCCACAACCCGAGAACTGTTCTTTGGAAACTTTGTACTAGGAGAAAAGATTAAAGTCTACCAGTCACCTTCTTGACAGAATCGGCAATTTCGGGGCCAATGCCATCCCCTGGAAATAAGGTCGCCTTGATGACCCCACCGCTTGATGAGAATGCCCTTCGGCCGCCGTGAGCCTGTTCAAAAACCGGCTGCTCTTGCAGCACTCCATTAAACACGGGAAATGGAGTACTAAAACTCGTCGGGGGCAGGACATGAAGAGCTCCTGGACATGAAGTGATTATTTGGCAATCTTTCTGGGGAATGACAATACTCCTGATTGCCGACAATGCCCGCCGCACCAACGACGTAGGTGACCCTGATGACGAGGGCCGCAGCAACGCCATGTCCACAGACCATCAATTTTCAGTAGGAAAAAGGTAAACAAGGGAAGATGACATAAAATTACGAACTCAGGAAATGAGAATTGGGTGTTCCGATTCTCCAATCATTCGATTTTTTAGTAATCTCTTCTGGAACCACAAACTCATCTACACACTGCCAGCTTCAGAAACCTAAATGTTCAGGTTTTAAAACTGCAATAGTCTTGTTGCCATCGGGCAGAAACCTGTGCGATAATTGTGGGTCTGCTGTCTACGTTTGACCCAATCTTGCAACCCAAGAATTCTGAAACCAAAAATTCATCCGCTTCAAGAAACCTATACAGGTTGGGCCTCTAAAGATTGCACGTCATCCTTGCCATTCCCAACCCTGAGCAATAAGTTAATATGTGTCTTGCTAGAGATTAATCTTCACTTCAATATTCTTGCAACTCAAGAATTGATGATCTCTTCTGGAACCAAAAAACCAATCCACTTCAACTGCCTTCCCAAACTCCTATACCCCTCATACATCTAAAGACTGCATGTCAAACATTGCCATCTTCAATTAAACCTGACAAGCGTTTTTAGCGTCTGCTACATATATTCGCTCCAATCTTGCAGCTCAAGAATAGATAACCTCTTCTGGAACCAAAAAATCAATCAACAACACGCTGCCAAACTCATACGCCCTTCATAACTTACAGCCCTCTAAAGATTGCAAGAGCATTGCCATCCCCCAAATTTGTGCATTTAATTCTGGCTCTCCTATCTTTAATCAAAAATTGCAACCCAAGAACCTTCCCAGGATCTTTTCATCAGACTGCACGAGTATCAATATCCGCAATGTTGTAACCCTGATCTTGAAACCCATCGACGGTATCGTACGCTTGGATTAAGTTACATTTCTTAGTCTTGGTTCTTGCTGTCGACCTTGTTCGGTGATGCATCCAAGGGCCCAACTGACTAACCAACCAATCAATGTCCCTGCCTGCGGACACCCTCCACTATTTTCAAAAAAATTATTATGTAAAAAGAAAAACAATTACAATTAGCATTTGGCACAAACCATAACATTACTCAAGTTATGAGTTGTGTCCAACTGCCCTAACTTTAGATTCAGTATGAAGCAGTGGGATTCCAACATCCAATTAAAGTCTTTATTTTCGAATTTATTGTTGGGCCCATGAACACAACTCATTAGTTCAATAATGTTATGACGATCTGCACTCACCATCCTGCAGTAAAGGACCGCCACTATTCTGCCATATTATTCTAAGGGCAACACCCAAGTAGGTAACATGTTTTTTTAACTACACTAATTATCTCAATTAGTGTGTAATATTTATTCCCGAAACATGCATTATTTTGCCAAGTCTCAAAATTCAATTCAAGTTGACCTTCCTTGTATTTGAGAAAATGGCATATGTGGCATCTTTACATGCAATGTGACATTTTCATGTATACCATAAGTCTCATGCCGTCATGGCCCGTTGCACCCTACACCCATTCCAAAATGTCAAACAGCAATGGGGCAACAACATAGCTTGGACCCTTGCCATCTCAACCCATCCCTCTCCCCCTCCCCCCCCCCCCCAGCCGTCTCCCAGTTGGCTAAGGTGGGGCACTGGCAATCCCCAACTCCCGATGTGTAGCCACCTACACCCTCACCTTTTTTGGGGATAAAATATTCACAACTTTGCCTTGTGGATTTTGGAATGGTGGAGGCGGTCTTGAATAGAAGGTGACAAAAAAAAATCCGTTGTATACAGATTGGACTCGCAAGCCTTTGGGCCCCCATCAAGACATGTCTTGAGTGGATGGTCGAAGGCATTTGGCCACCATGGGGTTTTGAACCCTCGACCTTGTGGTGCCCATTTGCTTGCTCATCATTTGGGTGGTTTAAAGACATCCCAATCCACGCTATCATGATTCTCAACCCACTCATTATAATGCCCCCTTCCCATCTGGCTCTAGCTAATACCAGGTGGGGTACCCTAAAACCTTGAGGCCACCTTGGAGGTGAACCTATTCACACTGCACTCAGGGTCAGAGCAATTTTTCAGAGCATACCTATTATTTTGTGATGATACTTTACCTTGTTTCCTCACCCGGTCTACGTTATATGTTCATCAACAACCACCTAGGCAAATATAGATAGAAATTAATTCACCTTCTTCCCTAAAGGCTATCTAAGGGCCGCTTCATACTATGGCCGTCCAAATCAAGAGGCCGTGGAATTGAGTGGCCAAACTTTGTTAAGAGTCCAAAGAAATGAGTTGAAAATAACCAATAAAATATAGTAATTGTAGTTTGAACTTTGGCCTTAGTGTGAAGGGTCGAGAGGCCAGACTCTTGGTTTCTTGCAATCTCACTGGTGGAAATCAACGGCCTCGTGACCTCCGGCCATAGTGTGAAGCGCCCTTAAAACGACATCCTCTAGTTACGCTCGCTTTCTCTCGATGAAAGCTCTTTTGACTAGATGTGCTTCGGAGTCTTCAATGCCTTCATCAATTTGAGATGCAAGCTACAGAATAAACTCCAAGTAGGATTTGCCTGAGGATTGTGTACATCTGAGATTACTGGGGAATCGACTTCGCAGTTGTGCACCGAAAAGTAGAAGCTTCGACATCCTCTCTCCGAGCTCAATCCTGCAACTCCCCACCTGAATGACAAGGCCCTTCAACTTGTTTGATGACAAATACAACACGCATGATGCAACTATACATTGCATTGTGGATGATTGAAGGTATAGTTCTAGCTACGAGAATTTAACTTGAAGCTTAGATGGTTGTTGTGAAGTTCCAAGACTCGGGACCTCCGTAGTTGGCGATAAAACTTAGTCCGTTGGAGAATTTTTAGATAATCTCGCATTTGGGGCCAAGATAACTAAAAGTGAGCCTGACCACTCACAACAATTCATTTTTATGCACTTAGTGGAACCAAAAAACCACAGCCAGTTTTTAGCTACAGAGCATTGGTTCGGTGAAAGTGGATTGCAAATGGCGGTCTTAAACTAGCTAGTTAGGCATGCCACCTAGGCTCGGAGTTATCTAACAACACATGTGTGGAACCATGGTATTTGTGGTAAATTATTAGCCTAAAAGCTGGTGGCTAGAGTCAAGTGGGAAGGGAATATAAGGTAAGTAGTCAAATCTATTATAACCTTTTTTTTAACATAACATTTTCATATACATACAAATGAAAATATTTTTTCTTTCATTCCCTAAAAAACATTGAACCTAAAATAGAATGAGCACATCTCTAAGGTATGCACAGGAGAACCTATTATGGTTGGTTTCAACATTTCAATATATTTTGCATGACTTGAGAGTAAAATAGAAACATGTGTACAAGATGCATATTTAAATTTCAAAATTAATAAGTATGTATTTAGATAATATAATGTATGTTTTATAAAAATTGTGGATATAAGTTGGACCACATTAAACGTTATACATAATAAACATAATGTGGTGTCAAAACGAGTTGTTACGTTGATGCCATGTCAATCTCCCACATTTTAAGAGCGTCAATATCCTTATTGACATAAGGGGCATCAACCCTACTAGGTTATGGATTACGTGAAAAAATTTATTTACATATCATAAATTAATTCAAAGTTTGTCTTCAAATTTATATTAAAATTTAGAGTTGTTTGGAATTTGGCATTTTTCACTAATAATTTTTTTGTTTGAACTACCCATCATAAATTTCAACTTGGACTAGATTCACCTTGTGAAGGCGATCAAAATGCACCTTCAGAACTTCCAAATTGACCAAGATATGACCAAAAAAATCAACTTTAAACAAGTTGGGTTTAGGTCAAGCACTCATTTTTCACTAATAATTTTTTTGTTTGAGTTGCACATCATAAATTTCCACTTGTAGTAGATATTTTCTTCACCATCTCATTAAAATTTAAAAACATAATCATACGACTCATTTGTGCTCACCTACGATGCAATTTAATAAAATAATACATATGTGGATTAAAATCCCACCTGCACTAATTGGTACGGGACACTAACAAACGGTTCATGTTAGCAAGGGTTAAATTGGTTTAGCCAATGAGGGTCATTGGATGTAACTTGTGTTGATGGGAATTGTTCACTGATGGCGCGCACCAGTAACTGTGGGTGAACTATAAGCTCTTTTCGAAGGGAAACCTTAGATTATAGACATTATTCTTATAAGATTTGTCCTAGTGCTTACAATCTTAGTAATTTCAATATTTGTGTTTGATCTTTCACTTAGTAGTATTCTAATAGTGATCTAAATGTTTTGAGGTTTGCGAAAGTAAATTGAAGCGCCACAAAATTCCACGATTTGATTTTGGTTTATATTGGTATATTCCAAAATAATGTTCATTGTAGAATTCATCCACCATTTTAATGTGTCATGATAAGATCCAAATAAGATTTTATGGTTTCTCCATATTATGGAGTTCATTAAGTGAGTGGGCTCCATATACCAAGAAACATGAATAATCAATAACATGTCAAGATTTTTGTGAATTTCAAATAATTTCACAAAAAATGATTATTTTTATTTTTTATTGACATTATGTTTGATTAGTTTCTAAACATAAAATATATTCATTTATGAATGGGGTAAACAAATTCATATTTATATTCTCACTATTGGTACGTAGAATTCACATCTGATTAGATCATCTTTATATCATAATGTCTTTTAGGTTATCTATGTGTTTCCTACTTTTCAAAATATAATGTCAAAGCATTTTTTTTAAAATATCGATTTCTTTTCTTTTCTTTTGGTGACTTTGTAGTGTTTGGCCCTATAACACAATGACTAATTATTTACAAAATTGTTTTGAAAAATACATGGATTATGGTATTTCCATTAAAAAATGTATTCTATCTTTGTGGTCTCATTTGAAAAACTAATATGCATGATTAATAAATCCTAAATCAATGGTTAAACTACACGCTTGGGTTGTTGGGTATTATTCTTACAAGCATTCATCTTTATTATTGAAGTAAGAACAAAAAAAATAATCATGCAAATCACTAGTTTTGTTTAAATGATGAGTTTGGATTAAAGTCATTGACAATTCATTATGAGACACACAATTAATTTTTATCAATGCTATTTATCATAAATATACCAAATCTGCATATCAGTTATAAAGTATAATATTTTATTGAAGGATGCAGTTGAAAACAACAACATTTATTGGTTTTCAAGACATGTTTTTACATAATAATCGCTAATAACTTGTAATTTTTATTTTTATTTTAAAGAATGTCCTTAAAAGGTGTGTGACAAGGTCTTAGTTCCTTAGATGTGTTAAAGGAATGTCATGATAATGTAGTTGGAGAGCATTTTGTTATAATGTATTTTATGTCTATAATATACAATGTGACATGTGTCAACAAATAGGTGGACTTACAACATGCCCACATTAAGGAGTGAGTTTCCACCTTATAGGAGTTTAATATGTCTTATATGCAGTGAAGTGAATAGGTGAAATTGCAATACATTACATCCAATGAGGATATTATGAGTGGGATTAAAAATCTTATTGATAGTAGTAATTTTTGAAAAGAGATGAACTTTTCCTATTGAGAAGGATTTCTCCTGTTGCAAAGGAGGAGCAATTAACCCTAGTATGGACAAGCTAACTTCAGCAATGCCCCTTACCCCTACTCTAGGTTTATTATATTATATATGCTTGTCTATTGAGCTCATAGCCAACCTTCCAACCAATGATCAATTTCCTTCTATTAGTTTTGAATCCTCAAATGGCGTTTCTCTACGAAGAATAATTATTGGGATTTTTTCATGTACATATACTTATTAAAAATATAAATAATCTAGATGATCTCTCAAAGAAGTAGCTAAAATTATTCATAAGCCACTCCACCACTCTAGGGAACCAACCAGTTTGAAATCAACTTGATGTACTTTTAGTCCCATTAGCCTTTTCGCTCTCTGGACTCTAAAATCAATTTCAATTTCACAAGGAGTGCTAATTGTGTCATTTTTGTTTCAAGTTTGGTACGTGTATCACCAAGATGATTATTTGTCATTGATATTTTGATGAAATTTAATGACAAAATTTGATATTCATTAAGAAATGGTTTCTTCACTTTACACAAATTCATAAATTCATAAATATTTATTTAAGGGTCCACATCTTTAGAATGTACATTATCTTTTATTAAGGGAGAAAAAAACTCTTGGTGACATTGATGATCAAAATAGAAGCAATGATTTGTATTCAAGGGCATCCATATTGTGTATAACACAAAGGTAGTCAACCCTGGAGGGGGGGGGGGGGCACTAGTGGTATTTTAGAAAGGACATGCGATACAATATAAGAAAATTAATATTCACTCGAAGTAAAAATTTGAATAATTATATATAAAATATAAGGGGGCGAATAAATGTTGGAAACCAATTATAAAAAATAAATAAAAATACCATGCAATATAACATGTGTAAGGGACCACATTTTGCTTCATCAAAGAAGATGGAGAGTTCAATTTTATTCCATGAAAGTTTCTCTTGAACTAGTTTATTTTGAACTCCATTATGTTCGAATGTTGACATGAAGGAGTATATTTGAGACAATATTTGATGTTTGAAGTTCTTTTGTAAATGTTGTACGAATTCTTGCTATCTTGCAAATGTTGGACAATAGTGTTTCTTAACACACTAAATTTTAAGGTTGCACTCTACTTGCATTCTCCATTACAATCTTGTTGGTATAATTAAAATCCATTATGTTTTCTTTGTTGTACCACAACAATGCAATCATGATGTTAAAATGTCAATTCACAATGCACCCCCCTCCCCCTCGGCTTAAAATTAAAGGCTATTAGAAATTTGTAAGAAAAATAGGGTATCTAATATTGAATGCATTCTAGATTTATAATTACCAATAGGGTATTAAAATTTTAAGCTCAATAGACTTTTTCTACTTTAAGGACTCCTTATATATATTTTTATCTCCCTTGAAAATAAGTGGTTTTTGTAGGTGTCTCCAAAAAATTACTATGAGTGCCCCCCCCCCCACCTGCGGGTGTTCAACCAATTTAAAAAGCTCACTTACAAAATAAGATATTTGACACAATTAGTTTTGAAAGAGAATATTTAGCTCAACTAGGTACACATTTTTATGCATGGAGAGGCCATAAGGCAGTTGCACCTACTTCTCATAGGATACGAAACAAGCAATTGGTGTGAGATGAATAGCAAATCCAAATCGTGCATGTAGCCACTATCCTCATAGTTTTCAGAACTCATATGAACGAATATCCTATTCATTGTCAAAGTGAAGAATCTCATGATTATTAAATGATCATGTAGGCTCCCCCAATTCTGTTGACTATGGCGTCTAAAATGGTTAACACAATTAGAGAATGTAGTCCAATGTCTTTTCAACACATGTCGTTTTTTTGGTCCCTTCTTAGATTCACACCCAACCATATACCACTCAAATATAGGTGTCCATTTAAGATCAAACATTGAATTAGGCACATCTACCTTATGGGGCTTTTTAGACGCTTAGGGGTTTAAGAGTTAAACCCTAAACCCTAATCCTAATTGCATGAGAGGACTCGTAGCAAAGAAGTATGGAAAGCTTAATGAAGTTCCTGGGTCTTCCACCGAAGATACGAACTACGAGGACACGCTCGTCATTTGCATCTGGCAAACGAAGCAGAGTAATGTCCTAAAAAAATTATACTCTTAGGGTTTGCACATTGCGTCTGAACAGAAACTCAAACTCCAAATTCACTGCAAAAATCACAATCTTCCACGATTGACAAGATTATCAGGAACCTTGCACGTTGAGCGACAGAGCTGTCGAGGATCAACTCAATGCCATCCATGGCGCCGCTGTCGAGACAGCGGCAAACAATTTTGGACCAAAGGCGCTCGCTTCCAATTTCTTCAGGTGCCTGGAATTCAGCCATTGTTTACAACATTGTCATTTTTGCAGAAAATTGGAAAGAAACATTCTGGAATATCCCGTCTCAAAGCATGAATCTATTGGTTAGGGTTTTTGAAGATTGGCCATTGCAATTCTAAACGAAAAAAACTTTTGTAAATCTCCAAATGTAAGTGGCCAGCGTCATAATCTTCAAGGTTTAATATATTTTGGTGCCAAGTCATCAACATATGCTAATTATTCATTCAACATCTACCCTTGCAATTCACAATTCCACCACTGTTTACATCTTCATTGGTGCTATATATTCGAGAAGACTTGGAGTATGGAGTATCTCATCTCATAACTTGAAGGTGGATTTCTAAGGTAGCTTGAAATGCCATCATTGGTTAGGGTTTGTGAAGATTGGCCTTTGCAATTTTAACGACTTTTTTTTTGTATATGTCTCAAAATGTAAGTGGCCACAGTTTAATGTTGTGCTACTGCTGTAACATGTGCTAATGATTCATTCAACATCCACCCTTGCAACTCACAATTCAACCTTTTAGGTCTTGAAACAAAAAGATCGAAAATGCAGCCCTGTATTTGGTAGGCATTAGTTCCATGTTGTATTTTTGTTTGATGTCATAGATGCAATGTGAAGTCAGTGTTGATGGTATAAGGATCTAGAGGTTTGTAATGTAGGCTATGGTCTTATTCATGTTGTGTTCTTCTGATGCAGTTGAGAGTAAGTTGGTTGCTCTTGTGAGGAAGAATGAGACCTTGGTGGTGATTGGTGAGACAGGCAGTGGGAAAACTACACGTAAGTGCATAACCTTCATTGAGGTTTCTAATAAATTCTTAAGCATGTGTAAGGACTTTCTCTTTCTATTCTAGCCGCAAGAAGCAAAAAATCCAATAGCCAAGGTCCTTGAGTACATGCATAAATGCCAAGCTCTCATTACTCGACACCTCATTGTTGATGCCTATCTTGGGACACAAAGCCTTCTTCCACCTACCAAGATACATTTAAAGAAGTGCGTCCCCTGATGGAATCATCTCTAGGTTATGCAGATTACCTAAGAATCATTCCATTTTCATTGGAACCTAAATAGGTTACTTAAGAATGTGATGTCAATTTGGAAAACTACCTTGGATAACAAGTATTGTTTTTTTTTTTTTTTAAATCTTGGATCCACTTGCTACTTTCAAGATACTAACGTTTGCTTGCAGAGCAGAAATCCCTCAATTTCTACATTCTGCGGGGTTTTGTAAGGGTGGATTCATGGTGGGAATTACCCAGCCACGGCGAGTTGCAGCCATTACGGTGGCCACTCGTGTAGCTGAGGAGATGGGCGTGGAGGTACATTCATGACAATTAGAAAAATCTTTGATTTCTAGAGGGTACTTTACACAGGCAAGAGATTCAAGCACAGAGAAAAATAGGACTTAGGGTTGAGAATTTAGTGCTGGACTACATCTTGGAGCAAAGTTCAAGGATCATTCTGAATCTGGTTTCTTATTGTGTTGATACATATTGCAGGTGGGCAAGGAGGTTGGGTATTCAATAAGATTCGAAGATTGCACATCTCCATCAACTCAAGTGAAATACATGACTGATGGCATGTTGCTTAGGTATGCTATTATGTTTAATTTATTGGATTTTTTCATGTACTTCAGTCTACTAGCGTGAGTAGCACTAGCTGCAATAAGTCTCTGGGATTGCATAGACATTCCTTTATGGTTACCATGTACAATCTTGGGCTGTCGTATATCATCAATGTAAATGAGATCATCTTGGGCTGCTGAATGATGTTTCAGGGAGGCCCTCTTGGATCCTCTTCTTTCAAAGTATTCGGTTATAGTCATTGATGAAGCACACGAAAGGACCATCCACACAGATGTGCTTTTTGGTCTTCTCAAAGGAGTTCAAAAAAGACGGCAGGCAGCAAGCAGCTCCTCTCCTTCCAGTAAAAACGATTCCAAGTTTTCAAATCAGAAGCAGAAAGCTAAAGCTTCACATGGAGACCCAATGAAAGAATTGCAAACTCTAATCACCAATAGTAAGAGTCCAACAACAGGGAGAAAATTGGGTTCATTGAAGCTGTTGGTAATGTCTGCTACATTGGATACAAAGGGTTTTTGTGAATACTTCAATGGAGCAGAGGCAGCTTATGTACAAGGAAGACAATTTAATGTAGAAATTTTTTACACGTACACTGCAGAGGCAGACTATCTTGATGCTTCCTTGTTGACTACATTTCAGGTACATTTATTCATCACTTTGTGTGGGTACACCGTTCTTCTTGTTTCTCATTTTTGTTTCACACCTAACTCTTATCTGCTCCATTAAGCAATGTTACTCAGTGGTCTTGATAAATATGGAGCTTGAAAGGCCTGAAATGTTCTAGTTATGGATATTTGTTTGTTGTTGAGAGCAGGTACACAAGGAAGAAGCAGGAGGGGATATTTTGCTGTTTTTAACAGGACAAGAAGAGATTGAATCCATGGAGCGTCTTTTGAAAGAGCGTGCGGCTAGCTTGCCGCATAATATGCCAAAGCTGTTGGTAGTTCCTATCTATGCTGCCTTGCCTAGTGACCAACAAATGCGTGTCTTCCAGCCTGCCCCTGATGGAACACGCAAGGTAATAAATTTTCTCGAAAATAGTTGAAAACCCTCCTGAATAAGAAAGGGAGATATATGTGACCTGGTCTTGAATGTTCATTTCCAAGCTAGTGCAAAGTATTGGCATAATAGAGTTGCCCATAAATCCCTCAATGAGAGACTTTTCTATTAAGAGCTGCTCCAAGCGTCTTGTGCCCGAATTTTGAAAGTTGGGTCAAAGTCTTGGGACCTCCTCTTTCAATCCATTTTTTTTGAGATGGGACCCACCACCCTAAATCCCGGCTTGGCCTATGCTTGGCCCACCAATCTAATATGACAAGCTAGAAAGCTGGTTTTTGTTAGCCTGACCCCACTCTTTTTAGCATGTTGAATAAGGGCTCAAAGAAAACTTGGATAATTTTATGCATAAGCTCTCACATTCACCTGTTAGCCACCTCACCCAGAGTTTGATCTGGCAACTTTATGGATAATTTTAATTGCTCCTTGGCCTGTGCAGGTTATATTAGCTACCAACATTGCAGAGACTTCACTCACAATACCTGGGATTCGGTATGTGATAGACCCGGGCTTGGTGAAGGCAAGGGCTTATAATCCACGTACTGGAGTAGAGTCGTTGGGAGTTGTACCAGTTTCAAAAGCTCAGGCACAACAAAGGAGGTAAGAAGCCATTGATCTAAGAGATTTGTGAGAAATTTTTTTTGCAAATAGAGTTATCCTTGAACTCAACATGACTTTTCGTGGGGAGTTGGTTGTTAGGCATACAATACCTTCCATGTACATTGAACAATTTGTTGTCGTTACATTGGTTACATTGCATTGAACAGTTATTGTCCTCAAGAGACCTGAACTTGGCAATTGCTTTAGTAGCAAGAGTGGATAGCAGAAATAGCTATTGTAAATACACACCATTGTGTAACAATTACGCATATGATGCATATATGAAGAATCTCATAAACTGACTTGAGGAAGCAGTGGTCGTGCAGGACGAGAAGGACCTGGCAAGTGCTTCCGTCTTTATACAGAAGACACTTTCGAAAAATTAGAAGATACAACTATTCCCGAAATCAAGAGATGCAATTTGGCTAATGTGGTTCTACAGCTGAAAGCACTTGGTATTGATGATGTACTTGGGTTTGACTTCATGGACAAACCATCCAGGTTCACCTCAACAACTCTTCAGTACATTTTCAACCTGTTGAAATTGCTGAGCAAATAGGTGCCCATTTACAGCTCTGTTACTTTTTCCCATCTGCATATGTGGGCACATTGATGTTATCTGTAAAATATCTCAGAGAGGGACCAAACTAGGAGAGCTCGTCAGAGTATCTTGGCTTGGAGCTTAATTTTGAAAGTTAGGTTAACTTGGACGTCTTTCAATTCAAAAAACTTTGAGAAAACTTTAGGATCCAAAATAGGGTCTGCCCATAAGAACCGCCACACTAAATTCCAGAACAACCTATGCAAGGCTGGATTGGCCACCGATCCTAGTATGACAAGCTAAGAAGCTGGTTTTCTAAAGCCTAACCTCACTCTATTACGATGTTAATATAAACCATAAGAAAACTTGGGTGACTTTATGCACTAGCTCTCAAACTCACCTTTTAGTCAACTCACCCGAAGTTTCACCCCAAGACTTTTCAAATAACTCTATTATGCTGAGTGATATAATCTTTCACTGTGCAACTTCTGTTAATAATTTAAACTGAATCATGTCTAAGGTAAGCAGGCGTAATTCAATTACTTGTCTTAAGCGGACACCTATATTTGAGTTGTGTGTGGTTAGTGTGTGTCTTCATTTAAACTCAATTTGAGTTTGCTAATCATCTTGCACTAATCACGTGTTTCATATCCTACAAGAAGTGGGTGCAGAGCTAAAAGGGGCAGTTTAAGATCCACATACCTTAGTGGGTTTTAGAATAGCTGACAAAATTTATAAACGGTTTGATCAGGACGTCTATTGTGAAAGCGTTGGAGCACTTGTATACCTTAGGAGCACTGAATGATGAAGGGAAACTTTCGGATCCTCTTGGTGTCCGCATGGCACGGTTTCCTTTGGAGCCTCTTTATGCAAAGGCGATGCTTGTCTCCAGCGACATGGGTTGCTCTGAGGAGATGCTTGCTGCTGTTTCAATGTTGTCTGTTGAATCCATCTTCTTTGCTCCACGTGACAAATTGCAGGAGGTAATAATATTCTTTAGTTCTGACAAGACGAGACCTTTTCAACTGCCTACTAGACTTGTGCAGTTTAAATATATTAAGATCAGATTCCAGCTCCATCTTAAGTTGTGAGTGGCCATGTTTACTGTTGTCTTTTAAATGCTAACTCAGCTTGTAGCTATTTATTCAGTTAACATTGATGCAACTCACAAATCAGCCTTGCAGGTCTTGTAACTATAAGATACAGAAACAAAAGGATGAAAATTGTAATTCTTTGGTAGAGGATTGGTTCAAAGTTGTGGTTTGATGTAATCGAATCAATGTGAACTCAGTGTTGATAATATATAGATCTAGAAGTTTGTGATGTCTGCATTTCATCCTTGCCTGTTTTCTTTTTGGGGTGTCTCTGTTCAATGTTCCATATCTTCCAGTCAGTTTCAGACACCTATGTGACAAAATAATTTATTGCGAAGGTGCCACATAAGATATAAATACTCTTCACCAAATACAACATGACCTGAGGCACTTAGAAATGTAGGCATTTGTGGGGAGAACTGACAGGCGCATAGGGTATTTGCAAAAACAAAGTGTGTGATTAAGAGGACGACCTTATCATCGTTCCTTACAGTATTGCATTTCTTTATCCAGGCAAACAATGCTAGAAAACGATTTGTGAGTCCAGATGGAGACCACATAACCTACATCAATGTCCTCCGACTTTACATACAAGAAGCAGAAATGGGAGGCTCAATTGACCAGGAAAGCACCAGCAACAACACTAATAGCAGTCGTAACAAAAAGACCAATAAACGTGTGCATGCTTGGTGCACCGCGAACTTTGTTAATGGTCGATCTCTACGACGTGCAGTGGACATTCAAAAGTGAGTTTCCTTTTCCAAGTGTGTACTATCAGTTTGGCTTCCTTTGAAGGTATCAGGCATGTCTCTGCCTAAATTTATTTTCCATGTCACCTTTTAGGAGATTTCAACCAATCACATGATGACCAGAAATAATTAATTCACACATAATCTGACTTATATGTAGGGTCAGTCAAATTGATGTGAAGGATTATGGTGGCTGTAATGCAAGGTTAGGAAATCACAAAATTGTTGTGTCGGCTTTACAGGCAATTAAGAGGATACATGGAAAATATGGGACTGAGACTCACTTCCTGTGGAGAAGACATGCTTGTGTTTCGACGTTGCCTTGCTGCCTCGTTCTTTCTTCATGCTGCTCGACGTCAATTGGACGGAACCTACAGGTAATGAGGACCATTATGAGACACCTTTGGACGATTATGGATAAATCAAATATCATTTCAATACTTCTTGGGGTTTTTAACAAACTGTCATGTATCCCGTATGAACACTCCCCCAGGTTTTTAGCCCCTAAACACTTTTGGAGCCCAATTTGGGCCTCTCATAAATACAGTATCATGAAATGGTGGAACGTGATAATAGACTCTGATGCGACTTTGTGATGGATAGTGATAGCTTGTTGTCTGTGAAGGTAACACATCCTGACACCCACACAAAGTGATTTGGAAGGAATCTTATGAAGATTTATATTTTCTAGTACAACGAGAGAATACAAAACTAGTATGAGAATTCTATGAGCGCTTAAGGGTTATGAGTTTAAGTGCAATTCATACTTGCTTCATATCTCAGTCTGATGGTGGGAATTTATGCAGGGCATTGAGCAGTGCGCAAACAGTCTCAATCCATCCATCATCAGTTCTTTTTGGGACAAAGCCAGAGTGTGTGGTGTTCAATGAGCTTGTGCGAACAAATCGCTCATATATCCGTAACCTCACTCAAATTGATTCATTGTGGCTACCAGAGCTTGCCCCTTTGTATTTCTCAGCTCAAGAGGTAAACACGGCTTCAAGGCTTCAGTAACTGTCAGAGTTGTTGCTGACTTGTGCCACATGATTTAGTACCTTGACACATGCCAATTTTGTCATGGTAGAATTTCAGCAGATGCTGGGAAGACAAGTGTGTGATTAGTGGATGTTAAAAGGTGTTACTTCTGATGTATCTGTTCTTGGCAAGATAAGTGGGCCTAATTCAGTTACTTATCTCAAATGGGCACCTATATTTGAGTGGCGTGTGGTTAGGTGTGGATCCAAGTATGGGTACCAAAAAGATGTGTTTAAGAGAAATTGGACTATGTGCATTAAATTTGGTGACCATTCTAGGCTCAATAGTTAACAAAATTGGGTGAACTTATATGATCATTTAATGAGAAAGAGAATCTTTACTTTGACAGTGAATAAGTTATTCATGAGCTCTGAAAACTCTGAGGAGAATGGCTGCTGGCACAACTTGGATTTGCTAATCACCTTCATCACCTTCACTACCGTAATGTCATAATTCATGCCTTACAAGAAGTGGATCCAGTGCTAAAAAGAGTCCATTTAAGACCCATTTAGCATAAAGCATTACCAATAGCATCAAAATGCTCTTTTAGAACCCAGTGGTTGGAATTGCATCGTTAGGCCAACAATTATAAGGCACAACTGAAATTTCATGTTTTTAATATTTGGAAGATAAAGAGGGAGAGGGAACTGTGCCTTTATAGAAGGCCTTCCCGTAGCATAAAGGCATGTCATCAATATAGGCTTTCATCATTCACATCCCGAGGAAGGGATAATGTGGCCTTTTCACATGTGGAAGTCAACTATATATGGCATCAAAATGGAGACATTTGGTTGATTCATTTGTGCGGTCGCCTATTGGAACATGTGCGTCAAATAACTCCCATTTGAGAATAGAGTTATATGTAAAGTAAAGCAGATGAAACCATGGGTTTAGTCCCGAACCTTGAGTTTACGAGAATCAACACAAAGTCACTCAAGTTTTCTTATTGCTTAAAATTATCAGACACAAAGAGTTATGTTGGGTTATTGAAAATTGGTTTTCTAACTTTTCCTACTAGGATGGGTGGGCCAAGCTACCCTTGGATAGGTCGATATGGGATCTAAGAGAGTGGGTTCCATGCGCATACCTTATTTTACATCTTGAGATTCTCTCAAGATTTTAGAGTTGGAAAGAAGAGATCTCAAAAGCTTCACCCTACTTTCAAAATATGCTCCGATATGCAATGAGCTCTTAATAGGGAGGTTTTTTCAGAGAGACATCACTTGAAGTCCTCAATATAATTTGCCCGCCACAAGAACCAACAAGGGTAGGCCATTGTCACTACAAGAAGTGGAGTTCGATGGTTGATTCTTAATTCTTCACATCGTACTAAAAGCATGTACCATATAATTCACGCACAAGTTCAATATGAGCTTTGTATTTCATTTCTATATTCTTGGATTGACATCTTGGATTCGAACCAGCCCTTCAATTAAAAGGCTGAAACTTGAGAGCCCTTCAAAATGAAACTCATATGAGGGCTTCAATCTTGAACAATGGTTTGGCCCCTCTTCGAAGAACTATATGGATAACTTCAACCTTGAACGCTTTGTCTCCCTCGTCGTGGCACCTGAAAAAACATAGAAATCGGAAAACCGTAAATAATCATGACAACTTACGGAGGAGGATGAAAAGCGTGCCATCATAGGTGCCTACACCTTTAGTACCTCGTACAAAAACATGCCATCAATGTTGATCATAGTACAATGCCCAACATGGATGACACAAGATATGGATAAGTTGGGCAAGGTGGTTGTAGTAAAAGGGCCTTAAATGGATACTTTATAGCTTCACAGATACCCACTTCTCGTAGGACATGAGGGCCGTTTTACACCATGGACCATAAAGTCGGACCATGAAAAGATGGCATTTTTTCATGGTCCAACTTGATGGTCCAACTTTCATGGGTCCAATTTTTATTTTTAAATCAATTTACAAAGCATTTGGGCCTTTATCTAGGTGTAAATCGAATGTGGATCGAGAGGAATGACCATGCATCAAAAAGTAAATGTGTTGATTTCTTTTAATATATGTCCAAAATGGGCAGTTTTGAGAAGAAAAAAAACTAAAGTTTGATCATTCTATTGTCTTCTCTTCCCCAAAAAAAATTCATTCAAAATATATTATAATAGTATTTCTTTGCCATGGACCCCTACCTTTTTCTACCAAGGCACCTCTTTTGCCTCTCCCACCACAAAACCCATTGGACCATGTCAGTGGATAACGTAGGCCTTAGAATATGTCTTTTGGGGACCTCGAACTCCATGGTCACTCTGACATATTTTCCTTGGTGTAAACCGAAGTGGTCCCGGGACAAATTCAACAACCAATCACAAATCTTACATGACCTTGGGACGACTTCATGATCCATGATGTAAACAACCCCTGAGACATGCAATTAGTAAGGTAGATGGATCTTAGATGGGTACTCTTTTCCATCTAGCCAACTTCTCCTATGATATGAAACACATGATTAGTACAAGATGGTTCACAAATCTAAACCAAGGTCGTAGCCACTTTCCTCGTGGTTTTTGGAACTCATATAAATATCTAATTCGTTATCAAAGTGAATATTTTGGTGCTCATTAGTTGGTCATATAGGTACTCCCAGTTTTGTTGACTATTGAACTTAGAATGGTTATTGTATTTTGAGCATACAATTCAATCTCTTTTCAACACGTGCCTTTTCGGTATCCATTCAAATTGAGTTAGTAGGTTCCATGGACCAAAACCAAAGTTTAAAGAGCTTGGGCACCAACACATTCCCTAACCTTGTAGAGCTTCAATGTCCCAACCTTAATTCTTCTTCTTATTGTTGAGAAAAGAAATGCAAGTTGTTATGTATTAAATGGCCAATCCCATATAGAAATTTCTAGAAAGGTTGTCCCAAGCTCCAATTCTTCTCGGGTGAGGTTGTGGCTATGATCAAGGGCGATGATAACCCAAATGAATGGATCTCATCCAATGTTGGAAGAGTGCTCCAAGATGACTCCCCCACCTCCACATACTCACTAAGATGCTCAAACATAAGTTTCCAATTAAGAAGATGGACTCATATGAGCCCCACCCACCTTATGTGTTAATGTTTAGTGACCCAAGACATACATTAGGTAAGCTAAAGGCCAAGTCCCAAGTTGTCAACTAGTCCCAACATGGAGGCAAAGTCCGAACTTTTGATTAAAATATGGTTTACATATGTGTGTGTGTATTTTTTCTTTTTCTTTTTCTTTCCCTAGATCTTTATTATTTTATGTAAAATATCTCAAAACTTGTGTTGTGAGTTGGGTCTAGCTTTTTGCTCAACCCAACTCTCAACACAAGTCTTAAGCCTCACCTCCCAAAACTGATGTCATGTATCCATGTCATACTTGACACTTTGGACTTGGGACTTGTGTAAATTGGTAAGTCCCAACTTCCATGCTCTTAATGATTGAGATTGCACATATTGACCCCAACTCAAGACTCAAGATCTTGTGTGAACATGCCCTTACTAAGAAGTGGGTTTACAGCAGAGCCCAACATTTTCCTTTCTAATTGCACCCATACCCAGACCATGCCCATCAGCAACGACCTATGCCCACCCATGCCCACCCATGCCCACACATAGCATGACATGTGCCCACCCATACCCACCCATGCCCACCCATGCTATTCAAATTGCGCCCATGTATTCAAAAATTATGTAATGTGTATTGTGTAATTATGCCCCACCCATGCCCACCCATGCCTGCCCATGAACAATAATATTGCACCCATGCCCACCCAAAACCCATGGGCATGGGTGGGTATGGGCGCCCGATGTAGGGCTCTGGTTTACAGTAGGTATCGGCCTTGTTTTTATATTTCTTTTTTGTCAGAATCTTGGACTCCGTGCTTCTCATTGGTGCAATTTCTGAAATTGGCCCCAACCATGTTACAACAAGGGTGATGCCAATTTTTCCAAAGGGTTTTATTATTCATAATAAACATGATCTGACATGGTCCAAGCTTGAGCAAAGGAACGCAACATTCTAGGAAGGCTAATTCTTGAGACCAATGCCAAATTTATGTGTGTGTGTGTATGTGTGTATATATATGTATATATAAAACTAATATAACATATAAACATATAAACATTATATATATATGTCCTAAACATATACATTTTTGAAGTGTTTTAGGCCATTTGATTGATTGGAAATCTAAACGATTTCCTCCCTTTTTTCTCTCCCTTCATCATTTATGCAACAACCTCTTTGTTCTTGACTTCAAGGCCACGAGACATGGGAGAATTTGGCCCTTGTCATAATCCTATTCCAAGGAATGATTGGGACGACCTCAAGACCAAATAGGGGCTGAAATCTCATTGAATCGACCCCAAGAAAAATTGGTCTTGACCTCAAGTGTTAACCAACCTTTACTTTTAAAGATTCAAAGCCATTTAAAAAGTGATACATAGTAGACATACCTATTTCTAATCCCCCCCCAAGTCTTAATACGGTAGATAGAGTCTCCCAAAACTATGAAGTTCCACACATGTGGCCGTCACATTTAGCGTGATGGAAAAAAGTAAGTTAAAAGTGCACGGATTTGGGTTCCTTGATAAGGCCACTAATTGCACTCAAGTTTCCATATCCTGCTATTAAAAAAAAAGTCGACCTATAATGTGAATATGGGTTGGTAGAGAATCTTGCCTTTGAAATTTTAAAGTGTTTTCAAAACTTGAAAATCTAAAAAATGTGACTATTTTATCAAATGCTATGACATCAATTTCCAGGCATGTGAAGAATCACCCCAATAATATCACACGTGTACTACACTTATGCGAAATTGCTTAAGTTAATGGAAATAGGTCTGTGTACTCTATGTCACGGTATGCGGCGTCGACGGCCGCATCTTATCCGTTGGGTTTCATCCATCTAGATTTGGATGGATGAATCTAGATGTGAAGAGGAAGGCTCCTAAGTGAGGAGCCTCCTCCTTGGCTTGGCATTCTTGCCAAGTCAAGTCTTGTGAGTTAGTGTGTGGAGAGAGCTTGTGTGAGGTGTAGATTGCATGATTTTGCAATAAATCTTGAGTTCTTCTTCCCCTACTTACACTCTTGGATTCTCCCTTGGTGGAGTGAGAGATAGCTTGATTAGTTGTGTGCATTTGAAGAGAGATTTAGAGCTATTGTGAGTGTTCTACTCTCTTCCTTCTCACTTGGCAAGAATGCTTCATTTCTTTATTTTGTTCTCTTTTCTTCTTGATTCTTGACATTTAACACGCAAGGAGGCGCGTGGGGGCAAGGAGCGACGAAATTCCAGAGTTTTGGAGCGGAGAAAGCCGCGGATTATTGAAGCAACAAGAAGAAATAGGTGTTCTTGTGAAGTTTAGACATCACTTTGAATTGTGGTGAGAATCCCTTGAATTTTCCACGGAATTTCGTATTATTTTGCTCAAATTCAAGCTTGAATTCGAGACATTGATCTTGGAGAATGGAGTTGTGATTCTAGAGAGAAGATTGGAATAAAAAACACACATTAAAAAAAATAAAAAATGAGGCAGTCTGCCTCCCTCTGTTGTCTGCCCCTGTACCGGCCCTGCCTGCCTAAGCTGTCTGTCACTATGCCGACCTTCGGCGGCTGCCTGCGGCAGCTATCGTCCCTCGGTGGCTGTTTGCGTCATCTGTCGGTTCCCTGCGGTTGCCTGCAGCAGCTACCTGCCTGCTAGCTTACGTGCCTGCTGTTGTACCTGCCTGCCAGGGTACAACTACATTAACTAAATCCCCCCCTTCAGTTGGGGTGGATTAAATCAATCCAGGGAATCGGGTTGATTTTTGGGCATAAGGGGTCGAGGCTGCCTCCCCGATCGGGGAGCTTGTTGGGCATAATTGGTTGGGACCCAAGTGTTTGCAAGTCCAACCGGTTATATTTTATTTTTGTTTTATTTTTTGTTTTGTTTTTATTTTGTGTTTTAATTAATTAATTAAAACCAGATTTTTTAAATTTAATAATTAAAAACCGGATTTTTTATTTTAATTAATTAATTAGTTACTTTAGATTCCTACAACTTCTAATCCTTTGTCTTCTCTCTAAGAGGTTAATTTCTTGGGCTCATTAATCAAGGATACAAGGAAAAAAACTTAAGCTCTTATGAAGTATTAAACATACTTGGGATTTCTTTTAGGGGTTGTGTTATACAAAATTTCCGAGAGAAATGTCATTGGCAATTGGGTGGCATGTAGAATTTCCGTTCGGCCTAAAATAAATTATTATTAAGGTCGAATTGTGTTTGTCAACACATATTCCCGACATTATTGTGAGGAGGGATTCTTAGGTTGTAGTGGGAAGATGAGAGAT
Organism: Polytrichum commune; assembly: GCA_950295325.1. NCBI lineage: Eukaryota > Viridiplantae > Streptophyta > Polytrichopsida > Polytrichales > Polytrichaceae > Polytrichum > Polytrichum commune. Next base: position 1,087,463 of record OX485809.1, read on the forward strand.
GTGCATATGTAGCATTTCCTTTTCTTAAGCAACAGGGGTTCTTCATTTTGACCACCAACCGCAGGCGGGTGCCGGTTGGTCGCGGTCGTTTTCAATTTTTGCTTAAATGTTGTTTGGGGAAGAGGATCCAGTGCTGAAAATTGCATTGTTTTCTGTCTTTTGTTTTGGTACCTTCCCCCGTGGCGGGTTGTATTGCTGGCAGTTGTCGGCATTGCCCCATTTTGTGTTGTTATAGATTGTGATAGGGTAGTGTGGAGGTGAGGTCGGATTAATGACCGACGGGACCTTTGTTTGTGCACCAAGTGGGCGGTGCTTGTTTTCACTTGTGGTGAGGCTGGGTTAATGACCAGCAGACCATAAGTTTTGGTGGTGGTTGTAGGTGCAGGTTGCCTTTGACCATTTTTCTCTTTGTACCTGGATACTAATTCATTTTGGGTTGTTGATTCGGTGACCATCCCATTGTGGGTTTATGGTTACAACTCGTATTCAACACTATCGTTCTCCGTCCCCATGAGCATCGGAAGGTCATCCCTCGGACCTCTCGGACATTGAACCAGTGGTAGCACCCAACGAGGCTTTTCAGCCTACTTCGGCGTGGGGGACTATCACTCGGTCTCACGTCCTGTGGGTGGGAACCTTTGACGATATGGAGGACGAGACTAGGGGAGGGATATGGGACCGGTTTTCTGGTCGAGCAGAGACCATTTCTCTGCAAGACTGGAAAATCCGGTTTCGTACGTGGATGCGAGAGAAACGCCAACGAAATACCAATTTCAACGATTGGTATGCATTCGAGCTTCTGCCCCAACATTTGGAGCACGAAGCTCTTCAAACTTATGAGCAGTGGACGGAGGCTCATTGGATGGAGCTGCGCCAGGTGGAGCGGTACTGGGAGACTCGGGTTGAGTTGGTATCCGCATTGAAAGAAGGCGCAGCTTCCAGTTTCATGGCCGTTCCGGATGTCAAGACGGAGGTACCGGAGGGAGGTTATGTGGTGGATGTGGAGGGAGCTCCTCCTGGTGAGCCGAGGGCTACGGGTCCTGCTCCCACTGCGGCGAGTACGGCGAGCCCAGTTCTTCCACTCTCGCGTTATGCTATGGCCACCCAAGCGGCTTTAGCCTCTTTAGGGGCTCCGCCAGATTTTGAGCCATTGCGGGCATTTGAGCTGCATATACAGGGGGAGTACAGAGGCTTCCGTCGTGACCACATGCAGCGGATACAAGATTTCAGACGGGAGAAGGACGATACACCTCGTACCATGTATACGAGGTTGGCGAGGTTTGCCAGAGAATCTGGAGGTGTGTTCGCGGAAAGTCAGTTGGTGAAGGTGTTTTTGTCAAAAATTGACAAACGTCTCCTTGATTTGGCGCTACCCAGGATCATCATGGAGTTTGGTGGTCGAGCGACACTCGCAGAGGCATTCGCCGTGGTGGAGCAGTGTGATCGTGCATTATGTCAGCACGATGCCACTGATTTGGTGTCCTTGCTAGTGGATTCTAACAAATCCCGAAGAGTTCCGGTTGCGGCTGCGGGATTGGCGGAGGCCGAGGTAGACAAGACCATGTATTGTTGGTCTTGTGGGCAGGCTGGCCACGCTAAGAAGGATTGTCCTTCGAAGCAAAGGCAAGCCCAGACCGTCACTACTCCGAAGCGGAAACCATTTGTTCCCACTAAGGGCTTGGCGAAGGGGACGACGAGTAATCAGTTACCCAAGCAGTTGAAGTGTTCCCATTGTGGGCGGAACAATCACACGGTAGAGAACTGCTTTGCTCTCCATCCTGAGAAACGTCCTTCTTCCGACCGGGAGAAGACGTTGGAGGCGAAGATTGGAGCCATGGAGGAGAGGTTCAAAAGCTTGGCGTCATCCGGCCAAATTTTGGCCTCACCGTCTTCCTCCGGAGCTCAGGCTAGTTCTTCCACTCCGGATTACTATATGTTCGGAGCCTCGGGCGAGGTGGTGAGTTCCGCGGCCGTGACACGTGCTCAAGCCGTGTCACAATCCATACCTTCGACCACAAATGAATATGTGGCAAATTCGCGAGCTCGGGACAATGCGCCCGCGGACCAAATTGGTCAGGCACGCCTACCATTATCCTTTGGATTAGCCGATGCCGTCCAATCTGTCAGTGGTCGTCATCCGAACGATGAGGTTTCACGTTCAGCGACCGATGTGACGCACACGTTGGCATCCAAGGTGTTGCACACACCTTTGTTCACGGCCATGGAGTGGTCATCGCCATAATTCCAACCTGCTAAGGTTTTTCACTTAGCAGGTAGGATTTTGGAAGGGAAAGCATCCTTACCTTCTCTGACCGTGGCTCAAGCCACTACGGACATCCCTGCTTCTGAAGATCCCGAGGATGTGGCCAAACGGCGAGCGAGACTTGCGGCAGAGACCATTGCGTCTTTTGACGCACACGCCTCAAATGACAAGGCACCGACCACGTTTTATGACTCACCAGTATCCGCGGGTGCAGCTTATCTGTTTGATGTCGCTGCTAGACCTGTCCGCGAGCGCCGCGGCATTCGACCCGGCGTTGTGCGTATGGTGAATGATACTGGAATTTTGGTGGTCAGTCGCACTGGGAGCAATGCTACTCGTGTTTCTTCCCGTTGTGTGATGTTGGATTCAGGGGCACAACCAGTTATGATAGGCAAGAGGCTTGCCCAAGAGTTGAGGTTGACGGCCGAGGATTGGGCTCCCTGTCCATTCACCATTGTTACATCCATTGGTCACGTGGAGCGGGCCATGGGTTATACTCGAGAGCCATTACAGCTTAGCTTCCGAGTGAAGCCTGGAGATTCACCCGCACCTCTTCTTCTTAGGTGTGCGGTGATGGATGCGACCAACTATGACATTTTAGTTGGTCAGCAAGCACTTTACCCTCTTGGTTTTGGTTTGGACAACTGGACTGAGGAGGCGTGGATTCGACCAGGTTGGTCGGCTGGGGATGGCCACAGGGAACTTATTCCCGTGGCTTTCGCGGCGGCCGCGACCATAGCACCATTATCTATGGTTTTTGGATGTGGTGCTATGGTGGACACATTGCCTTATGGTTCCGCATTGTTGGAGGAGTCATTGGCATTCATGGGGAGTACAGACGATTAACGGGATATGACACCTAAGGGTGCATTGGTGCGCCATCCCAAGGATCCCCTTCCTCCTTGGCGTGATTCCGCCGAGCTATTTCGGAGGTGCGAGGATATTGTTCACTCTCTCACTCCTAGGACACCGGTCATACCGAGTGTCCTCTCGGCATTGGCACATCCCATTTTATGGCAGCCGCCAGACGCGGGGATTACTTTGGTGGAACTGTTTGGGGGCATCGACACAGGCTTAGCGGCCGTATTGGAGGCTGGCCTCACGGTCAGACGGTATGTCTATGTGGACAACTCTCCAGTGTCCACCCGTGTGGTTCGTCACCATCTTCACCAGTTGATGGTATTGTACCCCCAGCAGTTACACCCAACTGCCATTCATGGGTGTTTTTCACGTCTCCCTCGTGATGTTACACTCATCAGTGAGGCCGACTTACGACACTTGGGCCCGGTGGATATGGTGATGGCGGGATGGCCATGCCAAGGCCACTCACGTGCTGGAGCAGGCCGAGGTTTAGAGGATCCCAGGTCTAGCCTTTTCTGGGACCTCATCCGGCTTATGCAGTGGTGGTTTACCCACCAACCTTCCCCTCCAGGGTATATCTTCGAAAATGTACCTTTGTTGGGAGACTCTCGGGACAAGGTGTTGGAAGGCAATTATTATGTTCGTCAACACCTTGGAGATCCCATTTTTGTGGGTGCCGCGAGCATTGGTTCTTATGCCCACCGACCTCGGTGGATTTGGACCAACCTCGCACCGTCATCTACTTTAGCTGCAGCATTTTCTGCAGTGCCTCCATCTTTTGATCAAAAGGTGGATGACATCTTGGATCCAAACCGGACCTCTTTGCCGGTTGTTCGAGATGATTTACCCCCGTTGCCATTGGTCAACAAAATGGGGGCACCACGGCGGGCCTTTCCCACATTTATGACGTTTCCACAGTCATTCGCTTTCCGCAATAAGGGGCCGGGTATGGTGTGGGATGTTCACACCAAAACCCACACCGAACCATTGGCTGACGAACGGGAGCGTGCCATGGGATTCCGCACTGGCACCACCGCAGCTCCCGGCCTTTCTGAGGGCCAACGACGCTTCGTGTTGGGCCAAGCTATGGATCTTCATACTATGGTGTGGACTGTTGCTTTATGCCTTTCATTGCAAAGGCATCGTGGTGACCAGTGGTTGTCTCTGGGGGCAGAGGACTCTGGTCAGGGGGCATAGCGGTCCACACCCATGGAAGAGGGAATTCACGCCATGGTTCGAGAAGCCGAATGAATTTTTCAATTCGAGCAGCATGTGATGGAGGAGCTTCGAGCTCAACATTTTTACACTGCTTCGGTTTCTTCGCCTCCGGTGGTGGCTTCATCATCACATATTGGTGGTGATGAAGAAATGTCAGACTCTAGTACTAGCACCGAGACTGGGGGCATGGTTAATGCCCCCTCCTGTCATTAGCAATTAGAGTCTGTGCCAGCATTAGGTGGTTCTCCTTTGGTGGAGAGGGAGACTACAGAGTTTGATGATTGGCCACTTGAATTAGGCCCTCGTCTCACTGGTGCTGAGGCACGGAAGGTACGAGCATTTATTCGCTCGTACCGTAGATGTTTTGCTTTTAGCCTTCAGGATCTTGAAGGTTATAAAGGAAAACCCATCCACATTCAATTGGAGGACGACCATCCCATTTTTCGGAGACCTTACAGGCTTAGTGTTTCCGAGCGGATTGGCGTTCAGGCTCGTTGCCGAGAGCTCTTGGCAGCAGGGCTAATCGAACTTTCCAACGGGGAGTATGCTTGTGCTACGGTTATGCCATCGAAGAAGGATATCTTTGGCAATTGGACGGAGAAGCGGATGTGTGGGGATTACCGTCCAGTTAATCGGAAGACCAAGTCGGATCGATATCCCATGCCAATCCCGGAGGAGTTGTTCGATGCCCTCGGATTTGCTCGAGTCTTTAGCACGTTGGACTTGAGATCCGGCTATCACCAACTCCCATTACTTGTGGGAGACCGAGTGAAAACCGCATTCTGGGGAGTTGATCAAGATGGGAAAGATCAACTTTACCATTGGAAGTTTCTTCCGTTTGGCCTGAAGAATGCACCTGCGGAGTTTCAGAGAGTGATGGACCAAGTTCTCTCTGGCTTACCCTTTGCTCGGTGTTACATTGATGACGTTATCATTTTCAGTATAACACCACAGGAGCACGTAAGACATCTTCAAGCCGTTTTTGAGCGGTTGCAGCGGTGGGGATTGCGCTTGCACCACGGCAAGTGCAAGTTTTTCCATGACCGGCTGGCATATCTGGGGCATATGATTGTTCCAGGAGGTCTTGGGGTACAACAAGCTAAGGTGGACGCCTTGCAGAAGATTCCGGCACCGGTTGATGTGCCGAGACTTCGTGCTTTCTTGGGCTTGGCGAATTACTATCGGCGATTCGTCAAGAACTTTAGCTTGATCGCCAAGCCTCTCACCATTCTCACGAGCAAGGACCAACCATGGACTTGGGGTCGTGAGCAACAACAGGCGTTTGAAATATTGAAGCAGAAACTGGGTACGGCTCCAGTGCTTCGACGTCCAGATGTCTCCAAATCTTTCCAGTTGCATACGGATTGGAGTTCATTGGGTTTGGGAGCAGTTATCACTCAGAAGGATGATTTTAGCCGGGAGTATGTTGTTGCTTACGCTTCGCGAAACAATAACACGGCGGAGGCTAATTATTCATCCTACGAGGGAGAAGCATTGGCGGCGGTATGGGCTATTGCTCATTTTCGGCCGTATCTTTATGGTCAGCACTTTACTTTAGTGACTGACCATCAGCGGTTACGGTGGCTCATGGAGTCAGATAAGCTTACTGGGAAGCTTGCTAGGTGGGCTTTGTTGCTCCAAGAGTATGACTTTGAGGTGGTACACCGTGCTGGGATTACCAACCTGGATGCAGATGGACTCTCGCGCAATCCAAGTCCTTCGGATGAGGACTTGACTAGGGCCAGGTGGCATGGAGATTGTGATCGAGAGGCGGTTCCAGGTTGGCACGCGGCTGCTTATTTCACTTTATTTTCTGGTGCATCTGTTGATATTCTGATACAGGGCTCGGATGATGAGACTGATCGGCCTTAAGCTATTGCCGATATATGGGAGGATCTTCCCGTATTGCATAAGCTTCAACAGGGTACCTTTCCTTTGTCTATTTCGGCAATGGAAAGGGATAGGATTGGACATCGAATAACAAGGTTCCGTTGGGAGAACGGTTTGTTATTTCGATTGTGGCCGGATGGGACAAGGCGTATTGTTCCTAGGCCGGATCAGAGGGCCTCCTTGGTGCGACAAGTGCACGAGGAACTTGGCCATTTTGGCATACGCAGGACACATTTGATGTTGCGTGGCCAATATTGGTGGACTGGCATGTATCAGCAGGTGGCTGCATATGTCGGGAGGTGTGAAGTTTGTGACCGGATCAGGTCTAGCTTTAACACCTTATCACCTCAGTTACAACCCTTACCTATCATGGGATTAGGCTACCGTTGGTCGCTGGACTTTGCAGGGCCGTTGGTGGTTACACCACCAAAGTACGTTTTGGTGATGGTGGAACATTTTAGCAAATGGATTGAGCTTGTTGCTCTACCCCAGAACTCTGCAGAGTTGGCCGCGGCCGCCTTTTTGGATCGTGTGTTAGCACGTTTTGGAGCACCAGCTGAGGTGTTGACGGACCAAGGGAGGGAGTTCCTTGGTGCTTTTGAGGAGTTGTGCACTAAGGCTCTCATAGATCACCGTACCACCTCTCGGGATCATCCGGAGGCAGATGGCTTGGCTGAACGGGTTGTTCAGACAACCAAGCGTGGCTTGAGGAAGTATGGATTACTTCGGGGAAGCCACCGGAATTGGGACCTTATGTTGCCATGGATTGCTATGGGCTATCAATTTAGTAGGCAGGCCTCTTTGGCATCCTACAGCCCGTATCAATTATTGTATGGACGTGAGCCTATACTCCCGAGTTCTATTCGGGAAAAACTAGCTCCTGTTGTGAACTTAGATGACCCAGACCTTTGGGTAGAGTGTTTACAGGAGCAGGCTTAATTCTTCCAGAGGGCCATGCCTATGGTCATGGAGAATTTGTCCATTGCTCAGCACCGTGACACATTGCGTTATGCACGCATTCGTAGTGGTGCTTACCGACCTCAGTTGCGGAGATTTCGGCAAGGGGATTATGTTTATCTTCAACGTGAGGCGCCTACGACATTGGATGTCAGGGCGGGGCGCACTATCCTTCGGGTGAAGGAGGTGTTGCCGAGTGGTTTGTTGTTGTTGGAAGACAAGAATGGCAGGGAATGTCGCGAACATTCCAAAAACTGTGCCCCATGTCATCTACCTATTGAGGGTACAGTTCATTCTGAACTGGCTGTCGTACCAGAGGGTTTTCCATGTTTTGTGTGTGGAGAGAAGAAATGAGCGGCTACTATGCTCTTGTGTGATCAGTGTCAACGCGGTTGGCACATGACATGCTTGAGGCCACCCTTGACTTCTCTACCATTTGGACAGTGGAGTTGTCCTCGCTGTCGAGGATCTTCGGTACTTGGTGCTTCCACCAATCGTGCTCAATGATCCTGTGTGGTTTTCATCATCTTGTGCCTGCCCAAATGGAAAATAATGAGTTATGGCATAGAGACGCAATCAACATGAGGCGGTGGATTTAATTCTTTGGGATCTGATGGCCAAACATCAGAGGCGATTAAGGATGGGGCTTACCTTGCACCCAGCCTACAGTTCCTTGGAATAACGTTTACCACACTAGTTAGTTGTGGAGCAATCTTTCATTATCCATGCCCTTTAGATTGGCATTGGTCCTAGTTGCTTGGCGGGACTCCATAGTCAGCTGAGGGGGGGCATGTCGAGGTGTGTTGTTTATGTGTGACTTTGCTATGTTTTAGTGTTGTTTGTTAGTGGTGGTTGGTACTCGAGCTGCAGTGACACACGATCGCTATTTACACGACATCTAGGTTTCCAACGAAGAAGCATGACCACATGAGCCCCAAACACCTTAACGGGCGTTTCACACTATGGCCGAAGGTTGAGAGGCCGTTGATTTCCACCAATCGAATTACAAGAAACCAAGAGTTCGGCCTCTCGACCCTTCACACTAGAGGCCAAAGTTCAAAGGCCATCGCAATTTGAAGAAGGCGACGGACTCTCGAAGGAAGTTTGGGTCGGACGGGAATGGAAATCCAAACTATGGTCGAGAGGCCGTTGGTTTTTTTCCATTAAAAAATCAATCATTGACAAGATCCTGGCCGTTAGATTGGAGGGGTTATTTTGAACAAGGAATAAAGTACAATGCTCCTTTGGGTTTGGACTTTGGACTTGGCCTTTGAAAGCTTCACACTATGCCTGGCCGAAGGCTCCACTTACTATATTTCATTGGCAATCTATTTTCAGCCCATTTCTTTGGACTCTCAACAAAGTTTAACCACTCAATCCCATGACCTCTCGACTTCGACAGCCATTGTGTGAAGCGGCCCTAAGTTATGTGTCAAGAATTAGCTAAGCTAAGCCTCCACGTCAGCCTCCAGGTCAGCTTTGATGTCACTCCCTAGTGACGTAAGCAAACCCAAAGCCCCAAGCCCAAGCCAACGAGAGTGGCTCAGGAGATCACTCTAGAGAGAAGATCCCAAGAAAGGAAGAGAGAGAAGAGAGAGAAGAGGCTCTGGAAGGCAGGCAAGGGAGTACAAGAGCCACGGGGACCGCCATAGCCACCCTTTCGCATTTCCTCCTCACCGTTTGTAGCGGCTGCCTCTCGCAGGCACGCTTTATCTCTCGAGCCTCTCTCGGCTTCCTCGCCATCGCCATCGTCAATCCTCCCATCCCTCAAGTTTGCACAGAGCACCGCGTCGCAAGCAATGGCCACTCAAGTGGCGCCCGGGGCACAATGCGCAGCCGCAGCCGCAGTCGCTACCGTGTCGTCCGCGAGCTCCAGCCGTCGCAACACCGCGGGTCTGTGCTCCTTCGGTGGCCTCCGGCCGCTGCCAGCCTCCACCAAGCTGGAGAAGAGCTTGAGGGATGCCGTGACGGCGGTACCTTCGTCTCGCCGTGGAGGCGCCATGGCGGCTCAGATGGTGGCCGCACCCGCCACTCGCGGTGCGGATGTGGAGTTCACCACCGATGTCTTCACCAAGGAGAAGATCACCCCCGCTGGCCGTGACGAGGTGTGTTAGCCACCCGTCTCGTCTTTTGTCTACTTCTTGTTGCGTTTCGGTTTGGTGCTCGGTGCCTACGTGCCTACCTCACTGAGGGTTTTGAGCGTGGTCGGGTGATTGTGTTGTTGCCTGTTTCGCGGCAACGATTGGAAGTGGACTTGTTTCCTCCAGTAGATTTGCTCACAGTCAAATTTGCTAAGGGGCCGTTGGGGTTTAATGGGGTTTTAGAGATTTGCGAACCGATTTGTGCACATTCCTTGGGTATGTTTGAAGCCAATACTCCACCAAGGAGTAGATGACCCCCGCTGACCGTGACGAGCTGTGTTGCCCAGCCATCTCTGGCAGTGGACTTGTTTTCTCTGGAAATTTTCTTACAGTCAAATTTGCGACGGGGCCGCCCGTCATTTGCCAATCGATGATGTGAATATTTGCCTATCGATGTGTCTACATTACTTCGGATATGTTTACAACCAATCTGTTCACATTCCTCAGGGATGTCGACAATCGGTTCCTTCACCAAGGAGAAGATTACTCCCGCTGGCCGTGGCGAGGTTTGGGTTTCCGTTGTCTTATTTTGTCTAGATTTTGTTGCGTTATGGTTGGGTTTTCGGTGCCATTTTTGGCCGAAACCCTACCTGACGGAAGCTAAGTCCATGTAGAGAGAATTTGAGGCGAAGCACTTGTTTCATATGGAGATTTTTCTTTTGGTCGAATTGGAGTTGGGGCTACTGGGGTTTAACGCGGTTTTAGATACCTGTAGCGTCTGCATTGGCCACATTCCTTAGGTATGTGTGCAACATTGTTTCATGTGAAGGATGTCTCCCACCCCACCGGCTGTGATGATGTTGGTTTGCTCTCTCATTTTTTCTGGGTTTTGTTGCGTTTTGTTTGGTGTTGGTGCAAGACTGTACCCCAAACCACTGAGGCTAAGCCCAATTGGAGAGTTTGGGTCCTGGTTGGGTGATCGTGCCCCCTGGTTTGTGCCAATGATCGCGGTGGACTCGTTTCCTCTGGAAATTTGCTCATGTTGAAGTTTGTGATAGAGCTGCCAGGCTTTAATGGGGTGTTAGATTTTTTAGCATTGCATTCTCCACATACCTTGGGCATGTGCGAAGGAGTTCAGAAGGGTTTTTGATGGTGGTTATGCACATGGGCACAGGGTAGCGCTTTTAGGAATGTCTCGGGCTTTCTTCCTGATAGAACATTTTGCTATGTTGGTCTTGAAGAATTTGGCTGTTTTTGTGTCTGTTCTGTAGTACATTGTGGATATGGTGCAGGTTTTGTTGGTGTTTTAGGAACTTGCATTGTTTTGCAAAGTTGTCAGTAAGTTCAGAAGGGTTTTTGATTACTGTTCTTGCAGCAGTCATGGAGACAGAGCATGGTGTAGGGGTTTCCTTGTGACTGAACAACATTTGGCTGTGTCCCTTATGAAGAATATGGCTTGTTATGTCTGAATTGCAGTACATTGTGCGCGGTGGACGGGACAAATTCAATCTCCTGCCAGAGGCCTTCAAGGGGATCAAGCAGATTGGAGTTCTTGGATGGGGATCTCAGGTATTTATATTTTTCTCATGCAAGTTTGGGTTATTAATTAGCACATGCATACTTCAGAGCAGGTTATCTTCATATGTTATGCCTGTCCTATATGATTCTGATTCAAGTGAATGAATGTCTTGTTCCTTTGACAGGGACCTGCTCAAGCCATGAACATTCGTGATTCATTGGCAGAAATCAAGTCCGACATCAAAGTCAAGGTATTTTTACCAAGCACTCTGGTATTCAAGGGCAGCAGGAACCTGTCAATTTCTTGATGGCAATCAAATATATCCCAATATCTACATGTCCAGCACAGGAATAGGAAGATGACATGTGTTGACTTGTTTTGAACAGATTGGGCTGAGAAAGGGATCCAAATCTATGGAGGAAGCCCGGGCTGTTGGATTCACCGAAGAGTCTGGCACCCTAGGAGAGGTTATTGAAACTGTAGCAGAGAGTGATCTGGTTTTGCTTCTGATCTCTGACGCTGCACAGGTAAATGGTGAATCTTTCGTGGCAAGATTTATGACAGGCCCATGTGTTTGTCCTGATCAATGATGATGAGCCTTTTGGAGAACTTTGTGTTATCTCTGAATTCGATGTCACTTTAATGCAAAACCAAGGTTCTGGTCGGCACTCGCTTTGAGTCATTGGTCTGATGGGACTTTGGAACAAGTGCAGGCAGACAATTACAGGGAGATCTTTGACAACATGAAACCCAAATCTATTCTGGGCTTATCGCATGGTTTCCTTCTGGGTCACTTACAGTCTTTGGGTGATGACTTCCCCAAAGACATCAGTGTGATTGCTGTGTGCCCCAAGGGCATGGGACCTTCAGTGAGGGGTTTGTACATCCAAGGCAAGGAGGTCAATGGTGCTGGTATCAATGCCAGTTTTGCAGTGCACCAGGTAACATTCAAATCTACTGACATAGTAAGGTAGACAGTGCTAGAACTGTCACTTAAAGCATTGAGTATATATATAATGTTTTTAGATTGACAATTTTGTAAATGTTTCTCGTTTGTTAGCAGCTGAAAGGTGATTTTGATCTATCAATCACAGACTACACTTGAGGTCATGTTTCTATGATATATCATACTTGAGGGCACTTCTGCAACATGATACTCAGATTCTTCCCACCTTGGTTCACTCAAAGTTCTGGAATTACATATTTATGCATTCAGTCTTCTCCATATAGGCTCTTTGACGACCACAAGCACAGCACAACACACGACGTGCGACACAAAGACTTGCACAACATTGTCCACATATTTATAGAAATGACAAGAATCCATTGGTTCTGCCTGACATTAATGGCACTTAGTAGCGGTTAGTAGTAAGGTTTTCCTCTCTATGTGCTACTTAGTAGCGCTCTAATGTCCAAAAAAAAATGGTGTTTATGTTCTCCAGGATGTTGATGGAAGAGCCACAGATGTGGCACTGGGCTGGTCCATTGCTCTAGGGTCACCCTTCACTTTCGTGACCACACTTGAAGATGAGTACAAGAGTGACATCTTCGGCGAGAGAGGTACTGTGAACCTTATGCCAACTTATGCCTTGGCTAGAAACTGAAGAATAGTAATAATAAAGTGGACATTTGATCTTTACAAATAAGTCCTTGTTACACATTCAGGGGGCCTTGCTCACATCTGTTGATTGTTGAGCAGGTATTCTGTTGGGAGCTGTTCATGGTATTGTGGAATCCCTCTTCAGACGATACACTGAAAATGGAATGTCAGAGGAGGATGCCTACAAGAACACTGTTGAAAGCATCACAGGAGTGATCTCCAAGACTATCTCTACCAAGGTATTTTCTACACAAACATAAATTCTCAAGTTTAGAATTTTGCAGTAGCAGGAGTTCCAAGTTTCTTGAGTTATAGTTTTTGTAGTGGATACATACAGCCTACATAGTGGATTGACAGGATGCCTTACATATGTGCTGCACAAAATGCAGGGCATTTATGCTGTGTACGAGTCCTTGAGCGAGGAAGGAAAGAAGGAATTCGAAGCAGCATACAGCGCAGCTTTCTATCCCTCTATGGATGTCCTATACGAATGTTATGAGGATGTGGCATCAGGAAACGAGATCCGCAGTGTGGTCTTGGCTGGTCGCCGGTTTTCTGTAAGTTGCAGGCTTATTGGTGGATAGTGCGTCCAATTTGTAATCATTTTGCCTATGTTGCAAATTCCAGACACTGGTGTTTCTGTTTTGCTGACATTTATTCTATAGGCTTAAGTATGTCTGCTTATGATGCTGCCTCTTATTACAGGGGATTAGTTCATCAAATATTTCTAATGGGGTGATATAATGACAACAGGAGAAGGAAGGGCTCCCAGCATTCCCCATGGGCAAGATTGACCAGACTCGCATGTGGATTGTTGGTGAGAAGGTGCGCTCTACACGACCAAAGGGAGACATGGGTCCCCTGCATCCGTTCACAGCCGGTGTCTATTGTGCTTTGATGATGGCACAGGTTAGTATTACTATGCTAAACATCTGAGTTAGTGTGGCTCACACAATTTATCATCAACCCACAATAATTGTCTTGCAATCACTGGGTGACAACCAAAGAGGGTGTCACATGGCACTTTGTGGTACATGATAAGACCGCTTTAATCAAGATGGTATGCCAATATTGATGGCATATTCAAGCAGTTATTGAGTGCACTTGTTCTAAAACTAAGTTTCAAATCACAAACCAAATGACTTTCTTTCAGTGACAAAGTTGGGTAGTTGCTTGGATTGGTACTCTGAGTGGTGGTAAATGTATACTTGTCAATAACTCTTGTTCACACTATACCTTGGATTTGTCTGCAGATTGAGGTTTTGAGGAAGAAGGGGCACTCATACTCTGAGATTGTAAACGAGAGTGTGATTGAGGCTGTTGATTCTCTCAACCCCTTTATGCACGCTCGGGGGGTGTCTTTCATGGTGGACAACTGCTCTACAACTGCCCGGCTGGGTTCCCGCAAGTGGGCACCACGATTTGACTACATTCTCACCCAGCAGGTCTGAAGTTCTTCCCTAATTTGCAGAATGTCAGGAATACTGTTCACTAGAGCTTGGTGGCCTGTGACCATTGAAATCTTAGATATTTCATTGGGGACGAATAAACCTATATGAAGTCTTACATGGCATGATGCAATGGATGCTGTTTCATGGTCTACCAGACTTTGCATCAAGCCCTCTCAAATAGATAGTGGGTCTAACACAAGACCGGGGAGACCATGGCACACCAAAATTTCACAACCCTTGATCTATTATAACTTGTGTAAAAGGTCGCACTTGAATAGAATGGTAATGAATTAGCATTTATTTGAGAGCCTGGTCACGTATATCTTGACAAAACAAAATTTAAATTCGATTTTCCATGGTATGGGTATTATTTTGATAAGGTTCAAGGTCTCACAGTAAGGTGTAAAGTGGCCCTGAGTAACTCGACACTATATTCTCCTCTATAAATATTATGGTGGCTTTACGTTTACAGGATTAAAGAGTTCCTCCAAATTGAAAGTGCATGACAACTGAGTGTTGCAATTGTTTTGGAACAAACTCAGTCGAAAATGCTGACAAACTTCTTGTGACAAAAAAATTCAGGCATATGCTGCAGTGGATGCTGGAGTATCCATCAACCAAGATGTCCTTAAGAGCTTTGCTGCTGACCCAGTTCACCAGGCAATCGCAGTCTGCGCAGAGTTGCGACCGACTGTGGACATTGCTGTGTCTGCAGATGCTGACTTTGTGAGGGCTGAATTGCGACAGTAGGGGATAGTTGGGGAGTTAATTTTTAAGATGCCCAGTTTGAGATGAGATGAGATGAGATGAGGGAACGAGCTTGCTTTTGAGAGGCATTTTATCGGCATATCTTTAGTTATAATACCCTTCCATGGTGAAGGGAGAAATGTAGAGGATGGTGTTCTCACCACTGAATCCTTGACAGTCTTTTAAGTATGCAGAAAGGCTTGTGCCTCTTTGAATGAATAGCTATTAGTCCCATAAGCCTTTTGGCTTCCCGGACTATAAAATCAATATCATTTCATTTTATTTCAGTGTAGATCAACCATTCCAAGGTATGAATGCAAAGGGTTAGGGTATTACTGACTGAAAGTGAAGTGTAGTGTCTTTCGAAAGGCTCCATATGAAACGTGAAGTGGTTTTGCAGCAAAGCTGCCACAAGCAGCTTGAAGTTGCTCGTGATGATTTGAGTGGTGTTATTTGATTGTGATTTTGGGATGAATCCTAAGGCTGTGTGGCATCAATGACTTTTGCTTAACGGTCGAGTTTGGGATCGAATTTATAATTTGATGTATGGTAAACGACCTTTATTCGGTTTATGTCTTACTAGGACACCTATATTTGAGTACAATGTGAGCTGGTATGGCTCTAAAAAGCCATGTGTTTGAAATTGGTTGGACTGTAGGATCAAAATATGATAAACCATTCTAGGTTCAGTCATCAACACAATTTAATGAGCACAAGAGCACGAGAATCTCCCCTTTGATAATAGATAGTATTCACTTAAAACTCTGAAAAGTATGAGGAAAGTGGCTAGGGCCTCTATGGATTTGCTCACAATCCTGCATTAACTACATGTTTCATATACCAGGAGAAGTGGACTAGTTGGGAAAAATGACCATCTACCTTTGACGGCTGGGGCGTACCGACCTGTATATTGGTTCCTTGGAGGCAAGGGTTTAGGCATCCAACAAAAAATGAGTGTTTGGGTTAGTTTGCTCAAATCTACCTTTGCTAGGGTGTACAACAATCAATCTAACCTAAAGTGCAATAGAGTTATCCTTCAATTTGAGTGAGGTTTTGGTCAGTTATTTTGCATGCTAACTTTCCATGCTAGGTAAGTTTCTGGTGCATGCTAGGCATCACTGAGGAAGTTTGAATGAATGAAGGATGTTTGGATCAGTTCATTGGGGGCTAAACTCATCTTGGCACCTCTTTGCATGCCATTATGAGTTTGGCCCCCAATGAACTGATGTAGAAAGTTTTATATTCAAACAAACCAACTCCCAACCAAATCTCTAGTTGAATAAGTAAATAGAGTAGAGGCCTCCATAACCAATCACTTTAAGAGATTTTGCGCCAAATTTGGAGAAGCATATAGTGGTGCAAATTTTTCTTGTGTAGGAAGATAGAAATGAGAATTGCAAATTTTTTGATGTTTTTTTTTATCCCCCCCCCCCTTAAACTGAAATTACTATGAATTTTTGAAGCCAAAAGTTGACCCGAACACAAAATTACCAATGTCTAGAATCTATCATAACCGCTCATTTGAGATGAATTCCTCCTCACTTTAGCACTCAACTGGGGACATGTGTCATGGCATTATTGATTCCATTCTGATATCATAACTGAAGTTAGAGACTTAGGGTTAGTTTCCATGTAGGCTACCTCACCCACTAGAATCAGATGGGCAAGCGGCTTGCATGGAAACTAACCCTTCGAAACCGTGAAACATGGAACCTTATTTTAACCACCCACAATTTTTTCTTTACCGAAATCAGTCCCAACCTGATCAAAATTATGGCACCCTATAGATTCCCGATGGAGTCTTGATCGAAAATAGGTGGTTCGACTCTAGTTCTAATGATGGTTGCAACTGCTTTCAAACTTATTGAAAAGCATCAACCGGATAAGGTATGTGGGCCTTATGTGATCATTAATCGAACGTCTATCGTTGAGTGGAATATGGCATAGCTTGTAGGTAAGGATGAACACCAAAATCGTTTTGATGTTCCGATGAGATTAGACTGGTGTGCCAAAACATAGCACCATTGTTAAGTTCAATATCAGGTGGGTAACACAATTGGGAGTGACTGTGTGATCGCTTAAAGAGAAAGAGCATCTTCACTTCGACACTCTATAGCTCTTGCAAATCAAGATCTGATTCCAAAAGTTAACACGTGAATCTTTCTGACTTGCAATTGCTAACTGAATGACCCAGTTTCCAATCCAATCCGAAGGTCAAAATTGTCTGTGGAGTTCTCTAGGGTTGTATACTTGTCTTGACATTCGACATCAATCCAAATCTGTCGTGATTCACTTTGCAAAAATCGATCAAAATGATGCGTGGCCTGCCACTGTGCAGATTGGAAACACGACATTTTCACAGGTGAGCTAAACTTCACAAACTTTGTAAATCCAACTCACAAAATTGCACCTATCTGGAAACCCACAGCTCCACACTTACGCCTGAGCTCTCATTTGAGATTTGCAAGCAAGTCAGAGTTATTTGGCTCCGCCATACCTATTGCTCGTCATTCGTTTCAAACAGCCTGTGAATATTGCTCCCAAACTTCCTGGGTTGCTTCGTATTCACAGGATTATGTTTCTTCCTCCTATGAAAACACCCACACTTGAAAAACGAAGTACTCTCTTGCTGAATCGACTTGCCAGAGGTCACGGTGGCATTCCCAATTGAGTTCCCTGTTCACAAGTGATAACAATACCTGATCAATCAACTCTCGTTATCGATAGATGTTTATATTTTGTTGCACAACAAAACTATTGAATTGTGTGCGTCCTTTACATAACATTACTTAGCTGATGAGCAGTGTTCATGGATCCCATAGTAGATTCGAGAATAAAGCCTCCGAATGTCGGAATTCGAGTGCTTTAGACTGAATTTGAAGTCAAGGCAGCTGAGTGATGTTATGTTTGACTTGTCATTACTTAGAATTTGAGTCGACATAGAAAAGTAGGCATGTATTTTGGACATCATGATATTATATACATTTGATTTCATTGGCATGCATCGTAATGCAAATGGCATGTATCAATTTGTCGTAGTACTTGTAAAAACTCTTCTACATTGGGTTTTTGAGCATTGCTTCTCAACATGTGTATATTAGGGCAACCATCACAATGCTCTTAGTTTCCTATTTCCGAATACTTTTCTTTTTGGTGATGCTCATCATGTATCTCAAACGGTGCAAATGACACTCACAAATGTATACATTTGCTCAAACCCTAGATTATGTCTCGTGCCGCCAACTTACGAGGTGAGAGTTTTGAAACTCGAGGATCGTCTTTGGATTTGAACACGCATAAGCAAGGACACAAAAACCAAATGTCTTTGAATTGGGTGGTTGAGGTTGATTGAGATGGCGATGTGTTGCGATCCTTCTTCCATCCAGAATAGATGGTGGAAACCATGTGCCACTTATATGCAACGGCGGAACATGGGGAACAAATTAGGGTCTTCAACCAACGATAAGAATATGGTGGCCTTAGCATGATCAATGTGGATCGAGGCCCAAGTTGGAGCTCCCTCAACGTTTTCTTCATATCTTCATCACGATGACCCAATTATTTTTATTTTTATTTTTATTTTTTAATATATTTTTAATCTTGATATGCAAGTAAATGCATTCATAGTTGAAGTAGTGTCCAAATAAAGAACTTGGAGATTATAAAGGTGGAAATTGAATTAGATGATCTTATTTTAAATGCTATCATGGGATCTCGAGGTTTGCTCAACTTCTTTAACCCCTAAATGACAAGGGGTATACATGATATCAAAGATATGTCGTGAAGTGTGGTTTTGGAGTTGACATACAAAAGGTGGTTGCTAAGGGTGAAATTTAAGACTATGTCTATATGGTTGAAATGAAGGTAGCTATGGACTATCATTGCAATATCAACTTGGAAGCAGTTTCTTTCAAAATTGATAGTACATCTATATATCACCAAAATAATTGGAATTGTGTTTTGATTGGTTAAAATCACGGGTTCTATCATATGGTGGAGAATGACAAGCACTTTCAACTCAATAACCTCATTGCTTTCCCTTTAATAATAAATTTTGTAACCAAGGAAAATGTATGATGTCTGAGCACTTCAAAATTCATGAAGAAATGCTAATAATAAATTCCTACAAACCAATTGACAAAAGTGAAACTTTAATACCCACAAGTGGAGAAAAAATCAACATTATAATAACATTTCTCAAAAACCTTTGAAGTTACTACCAAAAAGCACATACACACATGACCCAATTTAGGTTGATTGGTCTTTTAAGGATTGAATCAGATTCAATAAATCACCAAAGTAAAATTCATGTTTGTAATTTTGTGATATTTTTTGTGAGTTTTATGTGCATTTAAAGTCAATAGTAGCAGCTTACAATAACAAAATTTAGATTACTTAGGTTCAATCTCCTTGGGTGAAACATTCACCATTGTTTAGAAATATTATCATTGGATTAAATCATGATGCTTACCCAATTAAGCCTTTAATGCTTCAATCGCCAAATCACAAAGAAGATTGCCGACATTGAACAAGTGTTTTTAAGTTCATAAATTATTCTAGAATCAAACATGTCGTGTACACACGAACCTGATGCACCAAATTTTTTTCGAGGGAATGGGAGCGCAAACACGTAGTTGTATGTTCCGTCCGTGCGATTTCGATCCACAAATGTTTTCACTTCACGAAGCAAATTGGATGGCTCGAATGATCCTTGAATAGTTTCATTGTTGATCATGCGGATTTGTATCGTGAAAAGAGTCGGTTTCTTATCACCTTTCTCCGCCTTTGATGGCGTACTCGCTCTCATTGCTTGGAGCTTTTGGTTGCTTCAATGAGATAGTTGATTAACCCCTCAAGGCCTGAGGGGTGATTCATTTTCTAATATGTGTTATAAAATAACATTTCTATGGGTTTCTTGAGAATTATCACAAGGAAGACGTTATGAGATAACATCAATGAACCACATCTATATGACGAAGGTATCAAAGATGATTTTGATGGCTTCGTTTCTTAAAGAATTTATTTATTTTGGAGCAAGATTCAATCATTCGAAATCGTGAGTTTCATTTTAAGACGTTTAGGTCATTCAAGGTTGCAAGTGTAAAATCAAGTTTTGATAGAGTACGAGGACATAATGAGGTTGGTGTCATTAATTACTTCACTACTTTCTAAATTCATATGTCAAAATTGACTTCACATTGATGCAACCTCCTCAAACAATGCCTACCAAGCACAAGGTTGCAATTTTAGATCTTTTGATTCTATATTTTAGAGCTGCAAGACATAAAATGTTGAATAATATGTGAAATCATTGCTAAATTTTGAGGCAGTGCTAGAAAATAATAACTTATTAATATCATGGAGGATATGTATCAACACTAACTTAATAGTCAATATCAATTAATTATGATTATGAGATGTATCGTTACCTTCAAAACCTTTGTGAGATAAATAATATCCAAAGAAAGAAGCATCTTTGAAGCATGGGTGTTCCTTGTGGACTATATTAATACATAATAATTTATGGTCACCCCCATGGTAGCAAAACAATTGTGGATCAAGTCAATTGGTTTATCAATGATGTGTTGCTTCTAGCAATAAACATGGCTATCCCTAGTCGTAACATTGTTGAAGGAACATAGATGCTTCTTTATAATGAGCACTACGCACAAGTATACCATCTTGGAATAAGTGCAAAATTGCAACGAATCAATTCCTCTTTAAGGAAAACAAGGCTTAGGAATCGTGACACCCATGTTAGGGATCCAATATGAATCTATTCTCTATTTTTGATGGTTGATTCATCCTGCACTTGATCTGACTAGGCCCAATTTCAGTCTCCAATGCTAATTCCGGGGTCACATGAAAAACAAACAAAATTGTACTAGAAATAATTCCTTACATTTTCACCTTCAACTCACATGGATGTCACAAAACATTACCTTCTACATATACACAAATCCATCTCTGCATGCAACCCCCATATCTTCATGAGATAATAAAATTTCAAGTTGGAGTAAATGTGGATTTTAGGGTTTGGGTGGCTTAAACCCAAGTCCTTAACCCATATTCCTAGGAACTCCAAGGCCAAACCATCTAAGATTGAAATAGTACTTGGATGGGGGCTTTCCCCTAGGGTGTTGGAATCTTCATTAAAAACCTAAATGACACTATGAAATTAAATCCCCTATGTACAAGAGGTTTGTAAAGAAACAAAAATGTATAGTACGCACTAACGGCATGCTAGAAAATGGACTCATGTATTTATACTAAGCTGAATGTGATAAATGCCTCCACTAACTATACAAAATACAAGTCATAAATTAAACGTGTTCCATTACATATAAAATTTACTTTCACTTTTCGATGAGAAAGCCATTGAACATTTTTTCATCCATGTAACTTAACGACTGCATCAAACAAACGAAGACAAGAGCACAACAACTTAGCCTTGATATGTAGAGCAAAACTCAAAGAAGCCCATGAACACTTCAAAAGCCTCATGGTATAAACCTAGAACCCAAATGCAAACCCTAAAAAGAATGGACTTGGTAGTCATTGAGGACTACTATCATGTGACAACAATCAATGAAAACATGTATTGGATGAAACTAATACATCTATTATCCATCTTTTCTCTAAACCTCATGGTCCCCTTTGGTACTTCTACCTTTACTCCAAAATTATTTAATAGCATTTTTAAATGTACAAACTAGAGGAAAATCGATACCTCTCCCTTATGTATTCTATGTATGCTAATGCGTCAAACAATACCCCTTCTTACACTCATGTTAGTTCGTAAGTGGTATGCAAAGTCCACCTCTTCCTAGCACTTGGTTTCTAGTGCACCTTACCACTTATGGTCCACCCAATCAAAGTAGGGATATCCAATTGATATTTCCAACCAACTGTGTGTGAACCTAGGGTTATGCCCTAAGGGGGAGTAGGTGTGGGCCTTGTGTGGGCTGGCTTGTTTGCGCATGTTCACGATGTTCACCTTTGAAAGGCTCTACTTGCCTTTGGGACCCTTCTACTGTTTATGATGTTCAATCGAATCATGTAAGGTCAAGGCATCCATAGCTGACTAGATTCATTTAACTGCTCACTAGGGTCATGTAATGCCGACATGGATCACATCTATATTTTCTAGGCAAATAGAGTTAAGAATCTATGTGGTGGCAACCTGTGATTGAATACCCTCATAAGATTTTTGACAGTTGTCATAACCAAGCATTAGAATTTAGATGAGCAGTTATGGGTTAACTTATAGATCGACTATGTGTTACCCATATATGAGATGAATTGTTTTTGAGAGGCTGAGGGATGTTTGTTGAGAATTTGGGGAGCTTGAATTTGGTTGTTGTTGCGGAGGAGTTGTTGGCAAAGGTTTGGCAAGCACCATTAAGAGTTGTGAAGGAGGAGAGGTTGCGTTAAGGGGGGGGGGGTCTATTTTAGATAATAGTGTGGAGGTTCATTGAGGAAGGTTGGTAGATTGTGCCACGCAATAGAGCCTAGGTGGCAGTTTTCTGACTAAAACACCTCTGAGGGCGGGTTCACACTATGGACCATGAAGTCAGATGATGGAAGATGGCATTTTTTCATGGTCCAATTTCTTCAAAAAAATCAATCTACAAAGCCTTTGGGCCTCTCACAGGGTGTAAATTGAATGTGAACCAAGAGGAATGACCATGCACCAAAAAGTGAATGTGTTGATTTTTTTCAATATATGTCCAAAATGGGTAATTTTGAAAATATTCAAGTTCTTCCATGCTTTTGTCTTCTCTTCTCTTCATCTTCTCTTCCCCCTGTTTTTTTAATTAAAAAAATATTATAACATTATATTCTCTGCCATGGGCACTTGCCTTTGTCTACCAAAACTTGTTGGACCATGTCAGTGGATAATGTAGGCCTTGAAATATGTCTTTTGGGGATCTTGAACTCTATGATCACTCTAACATTTTTGCCTTGGTGTAAACCAAAGTGGTCCCAGGACGAGTTCAACAACCACTCACAAATCTTGTAGGGCCTTGGGATGACTTCATGGTCCATGATTTGGGCGAACCAACCCATACACTTGTTCCTTGTTGGATGCCTAAACCCTTGCCTCCAAGGAACTAGTGTACGGGTTGGTTTGCCCCGGCCCATGGTCCATGGTGTAAACAACCCTTGAGGTGAGGAAAAAACCTTCACCTAAAACCACCGAAATTGGCAGCCATTGCAGAATAACGGCCCCGACCTTGGCTACAGTGTGAACATGGCCACTTCCACATCTGCCGGAGGGGTTTAGCTCACCCAATACACTAAATAGGATATATAGTGTTTGATACACTGAATACGAGCGCATACACTAAATATCAAGAACCCTATGAAAATAAGCAACATTAAATGTAAACTCAAACACCATGGGGTATTGGTGTAGTGCTTGATGTCGGGTTGCACCATGGCCCTTGGGCTTACAATAATCTCCCACTTAAGTACACACCCGTTTAAGTACGCATCCCAGTTAAGTGCGCAAATTTTTTGACAAAAATTAGGGTTCATACTTTATTATATGAACACGTCATGCATAGTCATTTGCCGCGAATGCATGAATTTTTGACACTTGACATTCAATGTTAGTTTGTTAACGTTTCGCTTAAACGTCTCAAACGATTGTTGCAATTCATCATACATGTGTCTAACTCCCGCTTAGGGTTTTGGCATCATTAGACATTAGCGTTGT
The DNA here is from genome assembly GCA_950295325.1 of Polytrichum commune. Lineage (NCBI taxonomy): Eukaryota > Viridiplantae > Streptophyta > Polytrichopsida > Polytrichales > Polytrichaceae > Polytrichum > Polytrichum commune. Next base: position 1,110,772 of record OX485809.1, read on the forward strand.
TCATTGCAATATGTTCTCCCGATTGTCCCAGACTTTCCGGGACCCCTTCACTGACTTCAGACTCCCGCCCTAACGCCTACTTGCTCAACTTTGCAATGATTTCACATCGTTGGGCTTCAGTCAAGCGGGTTGCCTCAGGTTTCATTCAATTCCCATTGCGATTCATTGAATAAGAGGGTCTAGAAAGCGATATGAGTAAAGTACACATTTACCAACTAAGTGCGCACCAACGGCTCCGGTTCAAAGTGCGTACTTAAGCGGGAGATTACTATACTTCTACACTACATCCCAAGGGCTGTAATATACAGATAAACCCTGGGGCCAGTATACATTATGAAACATTGAGGGTTGAGGTTGGGGTTTTGGTGCTGGCCTTGCTCTAAGTGCCCAAGGGGGACGGAGACGAACGAACGAATGAAACCTGGTTTTCGTCTACCCTCCGTCCACGCTCCGTTCGTCGAGTCTCACTCTGTCTCTCCGCCTCGTGTCCCCTCGCTCGCTCGCTCGCTCGCTCCCTCCCTCTCTCGCTGTGCTCGCGACAACAACATCGACAATTCAACTCCTACTCGCCTCGATATCGCACCAATCCTCCGTCCCAATCTCTGGTAGCGAAGATAAAAACTCTGAGCACCCCCTGAATCCCCATCCGTCCTCTACGATGCTGGAGGCAGCGACCTATGGCGCTTTCCTGCTCCTCCCAACGTTCAAAAGACCCGTTGCCATTGCGGAATGTTGCAGCGTAAGCAACAGGGTGGCCCCCAATCTGTGCAAAATCGTCTCTAGTAATGTTCTAGGCATCGAGAGAAGGTCGCAGGGTTTTGTGAGAGAGAGGCGGAGGAGGAGGGGGTCCAGATTGGGGGCGAGGGGAGGGGGGACAAGGTACCCGGTGGGGGAGTTCGGGGAGCGGATTCTGGTGTCGAGTGATGACGAGGACGGCGAGGACGGCGATGTGGGAGAAATTCGATTGGAATGCGACGAGAGCGGGTGTGTGCTCGTCATGCCCAAGTCCAGGACGCTCGCTGAAGAGGATGACGGAGGCGGCTTCTTGCGTTGCGACCTCACAGGTTAGCTTCGGGTTGGGTTGGGCCAGGCCATGGAATACTTTACTTTTGTCACGAAATTGATCCCTTCTCATTAGGGAGAGGGGTGTGAGTGCCAATCAATCAAGTTTCGGTAGGGGTCCCAATGTAAGTCCAGGCACTGCAATTCAAGGGCAATCCTTACATTTGTAACTATGCTAATTGAGGCTGATTTTGATGATAGCCTATTATGAGCTAGCTATTCATTGAATTATTATTTATTAGTTTATTTATCCATTTAACAATCACCCACTCTTCAGGTTGCTACTTTGCGGATGAGCCGGCTGCCGAAAAGGGCTTTGAAGTCATCGAAGGGGAAGGGTGGCGCCTGGGATACGAAACTGCACCAGACACAGAAGAGAGCTTTTGTGCTATTGTAAGAGCAGCAGACTAATAGCTCTTTTTGTAGGAGTTGGAAATTCTTTACCCTCGTTTCTCTGGATTCTGTGCATCGACAAAGTGCTACACATTTAGGGGTAGACCTTTCCTTTCAGCTACTGGATGCCAACATTGATACTGAACTATCTATAAGCATAGCTTATAATGGTCTGCATGAGGTCATTGCGATCTGTAGGTCTTCAAGTGTAAGCATGGCCTCAAATGTGAAGAACCCCACCTTGTCCAGGAATTTGTTAGGTTGTCTATCCTGAACCTAATCACCAGAGAGGTGCACACCAGTGTTCTGTGGGTTATGTTTTTTTTCACTTACCAGTAGGTTAGGGTATTGATAGAAAACTTAAAATTTGATATCCGGCAGCTATTGGTTTTAAAAATCTTCATAAAATGTCCAAGGATATATGGTGATACCATGGAATTTTGCAATGGTAAATATGCAAATATTAAGTGGGTATCAATGTTGGCATTCCGGGACAACCTTGATCACCACACAGGCCCTGCATACTAAGCATCTGTAGTTTTATTGTTCCAGCTTTTGTGTTCCCTATTGGGCCAGGAACCTTGACTCTCCAATATTTGGTGAATGTAGAAAGAAGCATGATGTAGCTGACTACTTGGTGACAGGTTGGAGCTGGTGGATGGAGCCTTGCTTTGACAGCATCGGAGTTCAATGATTTCTGCTACCTTATACAGGTGGTGTAATCTTAAATATCAGCATCATGTTTATGATGAAAATCATTTAGACAGCCTTATCCCATTATGAAACTTACATGTGCTTTTTGTGAAAATCCTGGACAGTCTTGCAGGTCAATTGAGGACTGAAGTGCTTAATGTAGGCTTCTGTGTGTTCTTGCAGGCTCTCAGAAAGGGCATTGCAACCATGAATGAGGACGGGTTCATTGGAAAGGATGAAGTGGTTATGCAGGTGCAGTGTCACTTCTCTGCAATTTTTCTATTGTTTTCCAGATATGACTCTTTAGTGCTCTGGAATTCCACAAGATTATTGGCTTATGTGTTGAGCATTTTCTGTAGACAAGAAGATAAATATTTACTTGGACTATTCTTGTCTCTCTTTTGAGTTTCCAGGTTGAGAGAGGTAGCGTCTGGATGGAATGCAGCATCCCCAAGAAAAGAGTTGCAGTCTTTCAAAATCTCTTGAAGGTTGTTATCTTGGCCTATATCAGTAGTTGGTTGGCTTAGACAGTTTGTATGTAGAAGGATGCTGATATTACGTTATCATTTTACTAAATTGCTGCATTGCAACTGGACATGTTTGCTTAAGGGATGCACCGTGTCAAAGCTTTTAGTGCTGAGAAAAGGGGTTGTTCCTCTTACACAGAATAATTAGCGATTGAGGTATATATATATAGATAGATAGATAGATAGATATATGTCTGACAATTGAATAGCCTTTGTGACCAGCTTGGGAACAGAGCACTGGTTGAGAGTCAACAAAAGACAGCTTTTGAGCTTCGATTTATTCTATCTGGTGCTGCAGCCAGGCGACAGGTTTATTTACATAACCCCCTAACTTTCTCATGATTAGTTACTAGAGGATCTTTGTTCTTGGTGGACTTCAAATAGCTGGTCGATTGATAACATGGATATATATATATTTTGTCCACTCAACATTGTATTGCATTGATTTTCATTGAATAGATTGCAGCATCTTGGGCTGGCTACTTTTGACTTCTTTTCTGTGTAGAAATTTGGACCAAATGGTTTGTCTGATGAGATCTGCTTCTTGGAATAGGAGAGTCCGGAGGAGAGCAGATTAGGTTAAGCCAGAGAGTGGAGTAGCACTTACTTTTCAGTTGGGCAAATAGTTTAGTGTTGAATGACGTTTTATTCAGAGATGCAACCTCCAATCTGCCTAATGGACATCTGTTGTGGATACCTTATTTTGACCTATGCTGAGAATTGGGTTGTACTCGAATGCTTTGACACAGGCTGAAGGATTTTGGCCAGCTGAAGCTGTCATGGACATGCTAAAAAAGATTGATGCAACACACTTGGAACTGGAGGATACTGCAGAAGTTAGAAGACCTGAAGCAGCCAATGCCTAGTGCGTCAGTGTAGAATAAAAAGAACAACACTTATCTATCAGTGTCCTCTTTCACAAGCTTGAGAGTTAGTTGCAGATTTCATTCCAACTGGAAAACTAGTCTACATTGTTGGTTGTCCATCACATTATTGAGAGTACTCCCAGGTATTTAGTACATGAGCTCTTTTTATAGAAACCTTGCCAAATTATATAGTGTGTGCATCTAGATTCCTCAAAAGAGATCTCTGATCCTTGGTGGCGTGGAAAGCAAAGAAGCCCACATACACTGCTAGCATCAGCTGAAGCTTGGATTTTAATTGTGGCATTTATACTTTTGCCTCGATGTCAAATCCAAAAAATGATTACTCTCTTCTTGGGTTGAATCTTTAAAGAGGATACTTATGGACATGTATGAGTCAGGTTCCTCTCACATATCTTGTTTCGAACACTAAAACTTCAGATATCCCATGATTTCTTGGTCTTGCAAAGTGAAATGATATTTATAGTCACGATCCTATTTTCACTATTCTCAACATACCTTCATACTTACATGCCTTGGGTGAGGCATTAGCATAATACCTCTAGCAAACTTAAATCAGATTGGTTTGGGTAAATTGGAGAGTTCTTTTGTGGCAATATATATGAACATCTGATATTCATTGCTGCATCTGACATAAAATATCAGACCACCTAAAACCTGCTGTTTCCCATTGAAGGAAATCTGATATTCATTGCTGCATCTGGAATGCAGTGTTTAGAACATCTGAAATTCATGGCAATTCCCACCAAATTACAGGCACTGAATCCTATGGACTCAACATTGTCATTTTTTATCAGATGTGAAGCATATCTTTCAGTAACCAAACCTGTTGGGGGCTATGTCTAATAACTTGTAAGTTTGCTCTTGTGATCACACAATGTTGTACTTGAAATCTATGTTCCCCCTGGTTGCATTGCTGTAAGGGCATATCTGATGCGCATCCTTGACCACCTGCTCGGCAGTCTTCTTATCAACACCCTCGACCTGGATGTCAAACACGACTGCGACATTCATTTTCTTTGTGGCGTCATCAATCACCAATGAAACCTTGCTGTTAATGGTGGTGGACTTCACCTTTGCTTTGCTGTTCTGTGCGGCGACACCGACGGCGCCTGAAAAGCAAGCTGCGTAACCTGCTGCAAACAGTTGCTCTGGGTTGGTGTGCTTCCCTGGCCCTCCCATGCCTTTGGGAAGTCCTAGAGTGAGTTTTAAGTTCCCGTCATCTGAGGTAATTTGCCCATCCGCTCTTGCACCCTTCACCAATGCTTGGGCCGTGAAGATGACTTTATTTGCATAGTGGCGGCTAAAAACCGGCCAAACCGAGGACGATCGGCGCAATGTGTGCTGGAGCATGGTGGCGATTGGGTAGGTAAGATAAAACTTAAAATGTGAAGAGGGCAGATATTTGAACTGTTCAGTGTCCCAGTGGTTTGATACTAAGCCAACTACGGTTACTTCCAGGAGGTTTGGTCTCTTCTGATGTGCAATAAGTTCTGGAGAAAAACAATTTTGTCGATTAGAAAATCTTGTATAAATCCAATGTCATAAGAATGAGTTCAAGGCGACAAAATGTCAATTTGTGACAAATTTTCAAAGAATAGATATGCAATCTTACACTTAGTTACCGAGGCACATGGTTCAACGAACCAACCTTGCCAACTCGCCAATTGGCGAACACTTTCAATTGACCACACTTTCTGTGTATCCGATCTGTTGTCAAATAAAAGTGTTAGATGAGGAGTACAAGGTGCGAGAATGTTGAAATAATGATGAGATTCTCAACCTCCTTCCCTCCCTTTCTTCCTTCCTGCTGTCACACGGACCTGAAACCCACCCCAAAACCCTTGGGTTATCTAGACCACCAGGTATAGTAAATACATGACTCACACCAACGTTGGACCGGTATATAGGTGAATGCATGGTATCGATAATCAACATCAATGGACATGTGGTAGAAAATTAATTGAAGTAAACCAACTAATACGCAGTAGAAATTAATGTCATGCATCTACTTCTAAACTGAAGATGAAGCTCAGATCTTCTGCACACATACATATCGTCCACTCAAAGGTTGCTCAAGTGCCAAATGTTTTGTCAATAAGGATCAATAAGGGAGGTGAACAGGGTGGCAGAGTGGAGGCCAAGAATTCACCAAACACTTGTCTCATGCAAACTATGCAAAATACAACAGCTAAAGCACGACTTGTCCTCTTTCTTCGTAGCTACCTCATGTCCATGTCTAGATCTGTAGAGCCTCACAAAGCCTCCAAAGCCTCGCAACATGATTCACCAGACAAAGCGTGTCCCAAAGAAGGACCAAGTGATGAATTACTCCATACTACACGACAGCAAGGTGAAATCCTGATGGTTAACCCTCATGTGCACAATGCCCATAGCTTGTAGTGATTTACGAGATAAAGACACGAGGAGAAGATCTATGCAAAGCATATGAGGAAATGAGGAGAACATGTGATCAATTCTTCCAAGCGTCAACAACAAGCACAATTGTGGAAACCTCAAGGGCAATTACTGTACACTTCACAAGAAGGGTAACCCCCATATGGCTCATGAATTCTACCTTGTGTGAGGAATATGCTTACCGGAGTTGTTATTATGATGATGATGCTGCATGCAGCGTTGAAGAGGAGCTGGTGAAGGATCGTCAACTGCTGGCGAAGACGAAGCTCAATTTGGTTCGTGAATACCGATGAAGCGGATCTTGGTCCGAACCCTAGAAGGGTTTAGCTGGCGAGTTACATGCACCGGAGCACCTCCAACAGAAACATGGTATAATTTACCACGTGCCCTAATTGGCAAGGATGGTACGTAAAGCTCATTACTCCCCATGCTTTTCTATCCATGTGACGAGCATTTCATCCATAATTTATTTATTTTTAATTTAATTTTTTTTTCCGGAAAGATGTAGCAATCAATGCCTATAATCTTTGGTTTTTGTCCATGAGTAGACCAGTTATGCCCCATGTAGGGTTGGACTAAGTGGATGTCTCGTTGCTATTGTAGCGGTTGTCCTCTTGTTGGATATTTAGTTTGCGAAGGTTACGTGGTGATTTGCATGCACCAGGGAATCTCAAACAACACCATATAAAACACATTGTTGTGCTTGGCATGGTAAGAACCTCCTCCTCACAGTTTCTATCTATGTGGAGAGCATTTCATCCATAACCTTTGATTCTTGTCCATGGGCAGACCGGTTATGCCTTGTGTAGGGTTGGATTAGGTGGATGTCTCATCCGTTACTCTCCTCTTGTTAAATATCTAGACTGCAAAGATTAGGTGGTGATTTGCATGCACGAGGGAATCTCTATCAACACCTAATAGACCACATTGTTGTGATTGGCATGGTAAGGACCTCCTCCTAGCCTTTTCTATCTATGTGGAGAGCATTTCAACCATAACCTCTGGTTTTTGTCCCTGAGCAAACTAGTTATGTCCCATATAGGGCTCTAAGAGTAACTCGATGTCTCGATGCTATTGTGACTCGTTGTTTATTCTCCTCTTGTTGAATATGTGGTCCTAGAAAGCTTAGGTGGCGATTTGCATGCACCATGCACCTCTATTAACACCTATGAATAGACCACATTGTTGTGATTGGCAAAGTAAGGAATTCCCCCTATGCTTTTCTATCTATGTGAAGAGCAATTCATCCATAAACATTGGACTTTGTACATGACCATAGTGGTTATGTTCCATAAAGGGCTAGAGTAGGTGGAAGTCTTGTTGTTATTGTAGCTCATCATCCACTCTCCTCTTGCCGGTTTATAACATGGATTGGTTAGCTACACTATCTATGATGAATACAGTGGGCATACTTATAGTGTGACCATGGGGGGTGCACTAGATTAAACACGTATGACTATACGTGAGAGCACAAAAGGGGTAATAATTTGAACTTTGTTGTATGATATATACATATGTTGCACAAATTATAAATTTCTAACTTGTGGCTATGTACATGTATGGAAGGCCTTCAAAGAATATACAACATTTTCACTTGTATGGTGTTGTCACTAGACTTAATAGCATACATGCTTTTATTGGCTTATGTTGATATCAAAAAGGAATCAACAACAAGTGGACATATGATGTTATTCATTTGCTGGTAGACTCAGAAACAATAATTATATTAGCTTCTATGACATACATTGCAGACTTAGATGCTTATGAGTTATATCTTGGGATGAAAAGGTCTTCAATTCCTTTATTGATGAATGCTAGGGTTTTGCATTGTACATATATGATAGAGGTTGAAATGTTATTCAAAAGTATATTTGTATGCTTATGTCTATGACTATATATGAATATAATTTTTCTAAATATACACACATTGACTTGTATTTTTATCATTTAAATTGTACATGTAATGCTAGATTCTACAAAAACCAAAAAAAAAAACTTTGCATATAAGGGGTGTTTAGAGTATGTTGTGAATGAATGTGATACTTGGTTTTAATAAAAGGTGCACCCCTAGGAGTGTGACTGACCCTTCGATGCACTATAGTGTGGTCCACAGTATATACCATGTATCAATATAGTGTGGAACCTAATAGTTGAGGGAATTGTTTTTGCATCAATATCTCCAAATCTATATCATACTAAAATAAATCAAAATTCGTAAAACCCTAATTCTACATAAAGAACATCTAACAAGGAAATCTATGGGAAAATGATGATTTCAAATTTGATAAAGCTTACTTTTAGAAATGGATTGAATATTTAATTCTTAGAATCAAAACTGCACAAGTAAGATAGGTGTGAATTGGATCTTAGTTTGATGAAAGTCTTTCAAATGCACACTATTTTCCATCCAATATAAATACTATAACCTACAATGCACTTTCATTGTTATATACTAAGGGAACATAGTGTGCATCTTTAGTAATACCCCCGTTGTTCTATTGTTGGTTTCCTTGTTTATACTGTGGCCCACATTGTTTTCCATTATTAAATAATGTGGTGAGTTGCATACACTTGAGCACCTCCAACAATAACCCAATAAGCCATGTTGCCCTAATTGGCAAGGTAAGTTACCACTTAGTTATGACTTTGGTCAATCATCCAAATGGGGAGCATTTCTAACAACTCTTGCCGTTTTGCTTCTCTATCCACATAGAGAGCAATGTATCAATGATCTCAAGTTTATGTCCATGAGCATATTGGAACTAAGGTATGTGGGTGTTCTTTGGTTCGTTTTCCATGTTCTCCAACTTCCACCGATTAAAGATACACAACAAAACTTGTGTTATATTAGCAAATCTACGATGAAACATCTACAAAAATCAGACTTCCCCTAATTTAGTTATGGTTATCGGAAGTGCATGTTTGTTGATTTCTTAACTATGTACATAGGTCCTCCCAATTACGTTCCCTATCAAGTGTAGAGTAGTTAATAATACTCGAAAACATAATCCAAACTCTTATAAACATGTGTCTTATGATGTTTGCTCTTTGATCCTCATCGAACCACATACCAATCAAATATAGAGTTCTAATTAAGAAAATGAGCCACTTTAAGACCCATCTACCTTATGCCCCAAACAAAGCTAGAGTAGGTGGATGTCTCTTGCTATCGTAGCTCATCATCCACTCTTTTGCCAACAATCATGTAAGTAGTCCGGAAAGGTTTGCTCACAATTTGCCCAATAGACCACATTGTCATTATTGGCATGATGAGTTATTAGTTAATACTGTGGGCAATCATGGGCGCTCATTGTTCTTTGAGCAACTTCATGTGCTCCTCCATCCATGCATAGAGCCTTCTATCCATAACCTCTAAGATAGAGGGTGCTATAACCAACACCCCACCCAAAAGCAACACCTACAAAGTTACAAACGCCTCTCAACCACCAACGCTCTACTACCTTGAGTCGTTCCCCATGGAAAAGGAGTGTCTAGGCCCATAGAGTGACGGATCTAGGTGCCAGTTGTGGCGCCACCTCATACCAAGCCTCCACTACCTCCATACAGGGGAGATAATGGGCTGCACTCTATTTTGGGTCGATTCAAGGTAGATTTAGGGTGGCTTGTCAGTGCCTATTCTAGCTATTTTATTCACGCACAGAGGGGGGAGGGGTACGGCTACCCTACATTAAGGGGTCGGCCTTGTACTCTCCATCTTTTCATTTTCGAGCGTGTTGGGATCGCTTAACATTGTTGGGGAGGTTGGTTTAGGCTAGGGCTTGTTAAGGTAGAAATACCATAACCTGTAAACCACCCTCTAGCCATGCACTAGACCGTGGTCATAATGGTGAAGTGCCGTTTCTAAAACTGATCATGGCTCGGCGGCAACTTCAATGCATGTGTAGCCAATGGGAGTCAAGTGTTAATGTACTCATGAGGTAACCGATTTAAGCGATGTTGTGTATGGAAATGCGGATTACCGTGTTCGGTGTAGGGAGAATCTAATGAACGAGTAGGGGGTTTGACAACTTTCCACTTTGAAAAATTGTAGCATTTTTTGTATACGACATAAAAATATGAAACAACTTGCATTCATTCTTCATGAATCCTTGTCGTCTATTTTGGATTGTCAGACCAGATGTTCAATGCGAATCACCTTATTTTCACAGGTTATGGTATTTCTACCTTAGGCGAGGGCTTGTTAGGCAGATGTTGCTAGTTTCGGGGTCGCCACATGTTGGTTTAGCGAGGTTTGTATCTAACTAGTTTAGGGGTCAGATGCAGTTGGTTTACCAGGGTTGGTTGTTGTGCATTTAGGGGTCTGCTACTACTAGTGAAGCATGGTTGGCATACCGCTCCTACTACCCAAATATGCCACATGGCCTACTCACACATCCTAGATTTGTCACTCACCGCCCGGATCCACCATTCATCTACGGATCTTAGGGACCATGTCTATCGGCAAGTTTTGCATATACCTTTTGGTGGATTTCTTACCATATTTCTCATTGGATTTCTTAGCATCATTTCTCATCGTCAATTCTTATACACAATTTGTATCTTTGATCGGATTTCTTATTATCGCTTCTCATTGCTATCTATCATCACTTCTTATAAACATTTTTTTCATTTCAATTCCTATTTATAACAAACCTCCCACATGTTTGTCACCAATTTTCACGACAACAGTTATCAACCAAAATGATGAATTGAAAAACTCAGTTTCTTTTATTTGTAACATCTAATTATAATCATAGACCAAGTAACTCTTGGTCTAAGCTCAACCACCCGACCATAGGAGACAGACAAAAAAGATCTTCTCTCCTCCCCTGAGCTTCCTCGTATGCCAAAGGCACTACTTTTACTTTCTATTTTCACATCTAGTAAAAGTTTTCTATTCATATGTCTAACTCCAATGAATAGCATTCATCTCTCCAAATTTTTGGAGTGGTCTAACTCGAGTGCACCTCATCGAGAGCTGTCTAACTCATGTGCACATGTTCTCAATCTAGAATGGTCTAATTCCAATGCATGGAATGCGGAGCTGTCTAATTTCAATTCATCCATCTTAAACTGGGAGTTGTTTAGCTCCCATCATCCTCTGCTTACACACTGGCACATGTGGTTAAAATATTCAATCATGCATCAATATTTCTAGTTACCTTACACTATCGTCACTTAACCATGCACTCGCATTTAATAAAAAAATCATATTGTAATCTCATGTCATGTGCCTTACATTCCTCATGTTGCATTTCAAATATATATTGCATCTCTAACCACAACAAGGTATAAGGGTACATACACAATATGGATACTTAATCATATTAGATCCAAGCCCTTAATCACTTATTGCATCCCTAACCTATACAAATCTAACATCTATCCTTTCAATGTGCTAGTATAATTGGGTCTCATTATCCTTACCCCATGTGGATTTGGGAAGTGCATATAACTAAGATGAAAGTTATTGCATGACATATAGACCCAAGTTCTCTAAAATGTAAGAAATAAATTCTCAAAACATTCGTGGTATAAGAAAAGTGATGTCAATCCACTAAACCAAAAAAATTGTTTGGTGTCACTTACTATAACCATTTCGAATATATCTCTTATTTTTTGGTCAACAAAACCATTATAGAACACTACATCATTTATGGTAGTTAGTGTCACTTACTATCTGGAGTTGCACAATGCTATAAGTTTTTTTTTTTTTTTTTTTTTTGCTAAGAACGTAATTTTTTAACAAGTATAGTCATCTATATTATATATTTTCCATAAACCTATTTTATCTTTGTTGGTAAGAAAGGAAATCTATAGTGAGGAGTTATAGCCTTACATAATTCCAAATAGTGAGTGACACTAAATACCATAAACAAAGTAGCATCTTTACTTGGCTAAAAAGTAGCACATGTACATTGTGAATCATAGTTTGGCATATACATGTGATATACAAGCCCTTAATTGAGTATTGCATTACTAAGCTACACATATGTAAGAACTATGCCCTTAATCACATGCTATATAGATGGTTAGGGTTTGCATGACTACATCATCTACATGTGAACACATACTTTCAATAACATGCACCTCAAGTTAATAACTCAACTACAATTGTGGCTAAGTTCATAATTCATGATTAAGGCTATGACATCCTAGCGTAGAATTTTCAATAATTTTGTGTTATTGAGTACAACAACAAGGGGGGCTAGGTCACATTTGGAGGAGTATGTCACAAGTTTGGATGATCAAAGTGAGCAATTCTTTGAGCACATTCAAGATGCCCATGTGGCAATTGAACCATTTATTGACTTGGAAGAAGACTCTAAAATTGATCTCCATAGTGGAGAGATTGTTTTGTTGACTTTGCACAACTCCCTGAGCTGACCCCCAATGTGAATGCATTGAGCATGGGGATTGTCAATGACATGCATGGGATCGGGGAGGAGGCCATGGCATTCCATGAGATGTTGGTTGCTAGAAGACTACATCTTGGTGGGAAGTTCTAGTGGGACTCAATCTCATAATAATGATGGCCTACCCCCTGGGCCTAAGCTAGGGCTAGAGCGGATCACATTAGTGCACTAGGGGAGCATTCTAATGACTTCACCCCACTTCACAACAGGTGTTCCCAAAACACTTGTCAAGGTGCGGAGGACAGTCGAGAGGGTGTTGAGGTGGGCAATGTGGATGGCAAATGTTTAGAACGCCCAACTAAATAACTTAGAAATAATGGCAATTGGACATATGAGCAACTAGAGGCAACCCTTCTTGCAGTTGATGATGGGGCTCCTATAAAAACAGTGGCACAAATTTATGAAATACCTACAACGTCTTTGGTAGGACCATGTTTTAGGAAAAACTTTAGGTAGGAAATGTGGCAAGTTGGGGGTGCTTTTATTTGAGGAGGAAAGTGAACCTGTATGGATTCTCAAAATTTAGTGACTAGGGCATCCAATTAATTTGAGTTAATGTCGTTTGAAGGTGGCTGAGATCACCTAGGGCTATGACAACCCCTCACAAAGGGCATTCTCGGACTAAGGTAGTTCAAAAGTGGTGCAAAATTGGGAAACCCAACTTTGACTCTTAGAGTGGCGCATGGTTTGGAGCAAGGTAGGGAAAAAGGTTTATGCCCTAAAAATGTTGTTTTCTTATATGATAACTTACAAGATGTACTCTAGGCATAATAACCCAAACACTCACATTTGGAATTGTGATGAGTCTGGGGCCCAAGCAGGGCGGAATGGCGGTGGCCGTGAGGAGGGAATATGAAGCGTGCAGACTGTCACGCATAACAAGAGAGAATGGTTGCATGTCTTGTCTTGCATCAATGCATTAGGTTCTAGTATTTCCAATTTTTATGTATTTAAGGTTAGGTCATTTAGGCGGAATTCCATAATTAGGTGCGAGGAGGGGGCTTGTATGGCCATGCAAAAAAAAGATTGGATGACATGAGCACTATTCAACAAGTGGATTAATCACTTCCTACTTCACATTGGTACAATGTAGGGCATTTCTCATGAGAACCAACATTTACTCATAATGGATGGGCACAACTCCCGTGTCTTTCTAGATGTTGCATACACTCTGCACAAAATAGGTCTAGATGTCTTAATTATTCCTAGTCACATATCCCACGTCATCCCGGCCCCGGGATGTGAGTATTTTCAAACCAATTAAGACGTCGTTCAAATAATACCATGAATTTTGAACCCTTAAGATCAAGGGGAAGGGTGCCATTAAGGAGGTCCTAGCATGGTGGGTGCCATTGGCTTTGAAAAAGATCACGACTCTAGCGAATATTAGGAAGGGTTCTCTACCACATGTATTCGGCCTTTGAATTGTTCAACCATGGATAATAAAACGGGGCCATGTGAAGCGTTTGTTAATGTTATAATTGAAGTTAATGATGCCAATGAGGAAGAGGTGGGCGAAGAGGTGGTCGAGGAGGTGCTTGGAGACAAGATTACATAAATTCAAGAAGGTGGAACTCCATATGTGGTGGCGTTGAGAGAGGATGATGGGGACACAATGCAGGGTGTGGAAATGGGGGGTGGGGAGATGGGGGAGGAAAAACCAATAAGGAGTGTAGTATTTCATAAGAGTTGGACATGTTGACCCAAATCCAACATTAAGGTTCACAACAATTTTGGCCCTTCCACAAACAATGTCCATTTCTTGAAGGAGCCATGACACCCCATTTAAAGAATTATCCTAAGTCTATAATTATGACTAGCGATGAGTATTTGATGAGCTTTGATATTAAAATATTAAAATATTAATAAATAAATAAAAAATCTTCATCCCAACACTATTCAATAAAAATGTTATTCATAATAGCACTATTCCTAAAAGTACCAACACCTCAGACCTTGGACAACTAACCAACTAATTCAATTATTAGTTAACTAGTTGCCTTTCATGACTGTAGTTGTTCGCAATTTAACCTGCCAAATATTGCAATTAACTATAGTTGTGTTAAATTCGGTCAGCCAAAAAATCTAGTTAACTATAGTTATATCTAGTTAACTAAATATGTAATTAACTAAAGTTGAGCGCAACTTGTTCACAAAATTATGTTTTAGTGTTGTAGTGTTACTAGTGTGTTATTTGTGTTGATGGTGTACATGGAGGTTATTCCAGAGCCCAACACTGTGAGTGATCATATAAAGGTGTTTCTTGATGATCCTAAGTGGCCCGAGCATATAAAAGACCCTCAATTGAAGCAAATCAAGAGGCAAACTTCTTTAAATATATAATAATACATGGAATTTTTCTAGTTAACTATAGTTGTTTTTGGATTTGGTCTTAAAATTTTCTAGTTAACTACAGTTGTTCCTCAAATCGGTTTTGAATTTTTCTAGTTAATTATAGTTGTTCCCTAAAATGTATTGAAAAAAAAATCAAGTTAACTATAGTTATTTTGGCAGTTGTCCAAGGTCTGCAACACTTGGCATTATTCACTAAAAGTACTAGCACTTGGCACTATTCATTGAAAGTACCAATGTTTGGCACTATTCACCGACAAGCATATGTTTCCATATAAATTGTTTTTATCACTTTACATACACCTTAGAGCACACACTAATTTTCATGAAATTTGTGGTAAATGAGCATGCATTCACGAATTTAGTGTCACTCGGTTAAAAAAGAGTCAGCCCTTAATAACTTTGGTATTTGGCTAAATAATGCATGCTTCGGAAATTAATACTCACTAATTGGGATAATCAGTGCAGTCACTACTTTGGTTGCTCGTCCAAGTGGAGAGCACTTCCAACGAGTGCCCCTGTCATTCTATTACAATAAAGAGCATTTCATCCATATCCTCCAGGTTTCTCCATAACCATATTGGTTGTGCCCCATACATGGCTAGAACAAGTGGATGTTTTGTTGCTATTGCAGTTCGTTATCCATTCTCCTCTTGTGAGCTATGACAGATGTGTGTTAGGCCTTACTTGGATGATTGCTCTTCTTTAACGTGATCCATACATGACAAATTGTAGTTGAAAATGCACACCAAAAAAAGGCATGTGCTTTGGTGAGACTGAGATCTTGGCTGATAATGCCCAAAATCCTCCCCAAACAATGACAACCCTATATGCAAAATCATCGAAACTCGGACTCATAGATCCCCCTATAATGAGCCTATAAGTTGGCACCACATCAAACCTCGGGCAAAAAGGATCCACTATTTTCACAGACTGATTGACGATTATGAGGGACATACATTATGCACATTTGAGCTGACTAGAAATTCATCTCAAGAAACATACATGAAAAAGTATGAGGGACGTCATCAAAATGCAGACATGAATGCAACTCACCTTGTCTGCCCTTTCAAAATCAAAGAGATGGTGTTGCAAAGGTCAACAAATTCTTCCCTATTGATCTGGAAACAACCAACACATCAAATTCCCAACATTGATAAAACCCCAAACATCTTATGAAGAATTTCATTATTTTCTAAAAATATATTACAATAATAAAAAATCAGTGTATGAGATGAACCTTGAAGTCACCACTGTCATCTAGTGCATAAAATATCTTCATCAACAATTGATGGAAAGTGTCCTACAACAACACCAATTCCGTGATGCTCGATCTCATATTCAAAACAACTTGGCTTCTAAGGATCTTTAGAAAGCATAAGTAATAGGACTTGCATTTGAGATTAGTAAGCGATGACCTTCATAATGAGTAATGCACGCACATGTACATATTCAACTCCTCAAAGAGCTTCTCACATTGGTGGATTGAATTGCTAAGAGATGTGCAACACATTTGAGAGGGAGAAGACTGGGGTTTAGGGCTTAGAACAATTCCTCACATGGAAAATCTATGGTATCGTAATACATGATCCATCTTCACATGTCAACCTCCCACTTGGCCTTCCCAAGCATTATGACAAATCCATGCACCAACAATTTAACAAGTGGCAGAAGAAGAAGTAGAAGAAGACACTCCACATATTGGCACATGGTGCAATGCGAAGTTGTGGGTTGAATTCTATGGTGGTTGGCATTAATGGCAAAACCTGTGATATAAGGGAGAGAATGTGACAATAAGGAGTGAGATTTGAACTAAGGACATCCATTCCCTACGGTTTCGGAATATTAAAGAGTGAGTGACATTACAAAGGTTGATATTACGGAGTTTAGGGTGTATGAGTTACAGACAACCTTTCTGTACAATATAATCAAAGGATGAGATAAAAGTGACATGCCGAGTCATATTCTACACTCAATTATAGATGACACGTTAACCCTTATGTTTATACATGAACATAAGTCAACATTCAAATATACATACAATCTATGTTTTATTGATGACCACCATGATTACAAAGCGTTTTTTTTTTTTGGGGGGGGGGGTGTGTTGTTGCACCACAAATATCTTGGAGTGTGAGGTTGATCATCAAATTTAAGGGCACAAAGGTGCTAGTGAAGTTGGGACAAATCTCGTTTAAGGTATTCAGTGTCACGTAACACTATTTGTGAAGGGCCTAAACTACATGCTTAGAGGTTTAGTAGTGTCACATCCATTTATTGGCAACATGGCACTATTTGTCAAAATAAATCACTTTTTGAAGTGTAAAATTTTCATTATGACTTTTAGCGCAACATAGTGGGATGTTTTGAGATGATAGCTTTTGTGTTACGAGAAGATACTATTGGACACTCAAATGTGGTTACACTATAGTCACTATAGTCAACCTTGTTGACCATTAGTGTAACCTAGGATAGGCCTCATGATAGTGCAAGTGACACTATTATTTAGGTGACACAAAATACCATAAATGGTGTACTTACCTTAGTCTTGAACAATTTCTAACTGAAATGTATATATTCATAAGAAAAATGTTTGTGTAGGAAATCTCTAGTTTAGTCTTTGAGAAGGTGAAAGACATGTTCAGTCCAAAACTTGGAAGCTCAAACTCATATTTTCTCAGTTGGATTTGCTCCTGTAATATTTTCTTTGTGCTGAGATACCTACATGTGCCAAAACTTGGAAGTCATCACTGTACGCTTGTCTACAGTAGGAGCTTTGCATGCAGAGTTTCCATGCCTGCACAAAGGCAAAGAGCCACATGTCAACTTGAAAAATAATCTTCATTGAAAAATAATCTTCATCATATGGTTGAAAAATAATCTCCAAATGAAGCCTTCACATTCGAGGCTGACTTCTGTAATTATCAAGACCTACTATTGTTGAAAATGCAAGTAGATTGTCAACCACATATTTCATCTACCTAAGAATCTGACAGTCACCTATCTACTTTCTGTCGCTCTGTACTGTCCACTTCCTTATCCTATTTTTAGTAGATAGTATTCTAACTGGATTGGCAGATTCCCAATACCTTGACCTTCTCTACTATAATACTGGTGAGGTTTACAGGTTTGTACATATTAGTGGTTTCCCAGAATTACCTGAGTTGTTGAATAGATTGGATGCAACACTGGTTTCATGTATCCTAAAGAAATATGGTCCAAGCAAGAGTTAAGAATATATGAAGATATTGCCAACAGGTGCAACCCCAGTCATCCTAAGGTAAAATGAAGCTACAAATGTAAACAAATCACATACAATCCACTATCGAGGGTCAAATGTTAGTATGATTAGTTTCCACACTAAACAAAATAGACACAATATATTATTGCATCAGGCATTGCAAAACACTGAACTGATTGTGCCAGCTTTAACAGATCCTTAAAGACGTATGATAAGAACACCTCCACCCAAGTGGTGGATCAAGATGAACATCCAACATCCTCCATATATAACAGACCCATAGTCTCTTATACTTGACAAAAATGACTGCAAGACTCTCCAGACAACCTTCTTGGAATCATGAAATTTGTCAATTTTTTTCTTTTCAAAAAAACTCTCATGGAGGCACTGAGAAACTCCACAGCAGAACTAGGTCCCAATTGACGGACCAGTGTTCCCAGCTAGGTTAAATTCTCAAGAACAGCCGCCAACAAACCCTGGACTGCCACCCGCACTTCTACTACATTTGCTTCAGTCATCAAAAATCATACGGCCAAAATACTCCTATACTCAGTGAGACGAGAAGCGGACGTTTTTTTGGGTCCCTTCAAATTCCACCACATGGTACAACTGTACAAGCACGCTGCTGGCCTGTTTGCCGCTGCTTGTTTAGTGGCAAGCTACCTGTCTCCAATGCAGGGTGCATCAGGATCCTGTGCAACAATAAGTACAACCTATGGTGTACTCGATAATGGTGATGAGGCCACATAACAAGTGACCTACAAGAAAGATACATCCTTGATCTGAAAAAAGAACTTCCATTATGTGCAGTTGCATGAAACCTTGTTTCAACTTAAAGCCAATTCTGTTCCCAATCTTCTCTATTGATCTGTGGTAAATGGAATCCGCTCCTTTCCAGATTCTACTGCTTGTCTCCACCTTCTGTATCGAACTCCAAGCTTGTCATAGGCAACAGGAAGGTTCCAAACATTGGCACCTCTTTGCATACGATTCTGCTGGCCTTCCACAAGCCTTAAGTCTTCACCTAACACCTGGCGATAAAAGGGATCTTTGACATCAGATCAAGTTGAAGCAATAAAAACAGACTGCTTATGAACTTGCCTCGATAATGCCCCCTTCCCACCTGACTTTAGCTAAGAGTAAAAGTTGGTTCTAACAAACCGGCCTTCGCACCATCGACATTATCTAGTGCCGAGCCTAGTTGGCAAATGATGTGGCATGGCTTAAAAGTGGAGGTTTTAAGCCTCAACCACCGAGCCTCCCATCGGTACCTAAACATGAGGCAAGAATATAGGAGCTTTAAAAGTGTCGCCTCCCATCCTTGTGATTGGTTGCTTTTTAGTCTTAGCTATGAGGGCACGAGGAGCTTCATTAACAAAAACCGATGGTAAGATAGGTGAGTAGTAAGGCATTTGGGGATGGGACAAAAACTACCCAACATTCATTGCTTGGTAGATAAAACAATGAACATGTGTGAAAGCTACTTAACTAAAACCTACTTGAAAATCTCCGGAGCAAGTTCTTGTAGGTGCATTAGGATAGTCGGATGCCTCCGCTATAACCGAGGGAGCTTTACCCAGTTTTTAAGAAATACTTTGGGTCTAAACTAAAGTCAGGTGGGAAGGGGGGCATAATAATTGTACTCGTGTTTCAAGAACCGCTCTTATATCGTGAGATCTCAACTGTACATTGCAACATTAGCTCAAATGAGACAAAAGATCTAGAGTGAATTTAAGTGGTAATCATAACAAGGGATTCAACAGGCTCACCTTATTAGCGAGATGTTGCCACAAATGATTGATGAAGGGCACATGCTTGAGAAACGGAGCAAAATCTAAAGCCATACGATACAAAAGCCGTGTTTTCCCTCTTGATGATGGCATACAAACATGGAGCTGATGAAGATGTGTGGCGCACAAATCCACATCCGAGCCATCTAGTTTCCCAGGCTTCTCCAACCCAATGGTAGATAGCACCATGCACGGCGGTTGAAACTCCATGGCTATAGGGTAGGGGTCCCAAGTTCCTGCCATAGCAGCAATTGGGGTCTTGAACTTCACAAAGCTGCAAAAAAGATGTCAGCTTTGTTAGCCAGAAATATCCATGTTTCACACAAGACAAAGAGGATAACGCCTATGTTTGCCAACACTAGCATGATTTATAGCATGATTTATATGTTCGCCCCTCAAATAAGAGGTGGACTCTTTCTAAATGCTGTAACCAGGGCATCTTGATCGCCCCTTGTTCCTCCCTTCCTAGCCTTATCGTGCCTCTTGGTATCAACAACTTTCAATATGACCGGATCACCCAGTGACCACACAAAGATTGGGTGAACCATAGTGGGTAAACACTAGCATGGCTAGGTGGAGAATGGAACCCACAACAATTGCAAGGCAGAGATGACCCACACTCAGTCAAGCCCTTGGCTTCATGCTTTCCACAGAAGACAAATATCACGCCCCTAGAAAATCCTGTGAAGCACAGCCTGGCTACAAACTACAGCCTAACTCAGATAGTGCAATTTACTCAGAATAACTACAAATTTATCATTTAAGTTACACGTAACAAAACCCATCTGGAAAAGTCCAAATCAATTAAGACAAATCGTGTAAAGAATAATATGCTATCAATAAGCTATCAATGAAGATGCATTGCATTACCTAGGCACTTTCCAACCTTTCGCAAAAGTGGTTGTGTGAGTGAATGGTGCATGTGCCAAATCTAGCAAGTTCTCCACCAACAGTCCATGCTCCACTGGTAGCTCCATGGTTATCTGGATGGTTCATTCAAACATCAGGAAATATGGGAGATTACATCCCATGCGGGATTTTATGTTGTACCTATACAATATACAATACAAAATTCTGAAACATGGATACATGCAAGGTTCTAGTGCTGCTACATAAAGCACATCTAACAGGCAAGAATCTAATGCCCTTGACCTTGAATGCTGTCATATTGCAACGAATCCAAAATTTGCAAAATATTCTTTGGATGAGCCCAGTGCTAGGACTTTGGAATTCGACCTGGGCATGTATGGTGTAATTGGAAGGAGGATTTAACGATGGAAGGGTTGTTGAGGGAGTTGCACTTCCAGGCCAGATCCACACCATTCCATCCTGCTCAATACAAGGCATGGACTGTAGAGTTGTACTAACTTGCCGTGTTGATGGCATCTTCTCACATTTACCAGAAGTGTTATACTCCCATCCTGCCAACAAATCTTAAGTTTCAGTGAAGGATTTCTTTTGGTAGTAACTCAACTGAAGGATGAAGTCCCTACACATTGACAATTGCACTTTTCGAGTACATCACAACCAGCACCTTTCTTATATTAGAACAATGGAATAAAACTACATCTCCACCTTGCTCCTACTACAAAGCTTTCCCTGTTTGCACCCTTTCAAACCTAACATCATGACAGGAAGTTGGTCTTGCACTATAATAGCACCCCATGAACGAATCATGTCCCCTCAAACACAATATTCACCTTGTTCACTCATCCTCAGACTTACATGGGTGGACTTCAGTCATTGCTGGTTATGCATTAAGCTTAGATGATATACTCACCATGGTAAGGGCACTGTATCCGACCATCTTCAACTTTGCCAAGAGAGAGCGGACAAGCCCTATGCGCACACTGATCTCGTACACATCCTGGGCGACCATCTTTACCTCGGAAAATGACCCAGGCTTCCTCAAAACTGTCAAAGGGCACCTGTCAATACACAACACCAAATCAACCAACTTCTCAAACTGCTGAATACAGATACAGTACCAAAAGACTACAACAGGTGAGCAATAGGAATTTGATCTGATGTCACATACATTCTGACTTGGCCCTAAATAGAGGTAAAATGAAAAACATGGGAGCCAAATTTCTACATGACATTCATTATGGTAGCCAGAATATGTAGAGTACCCACTTATCATCACAAGCACAAATCGTGGCCAGAAAAACCACTAAAATCCATTTCATCACCAGCCATAGCAACATGGCAGATATACACATCTATACATACAAATTCACTGACAAGATGATGAGACTGCCAAGTACTGAAACTTTCCATCGTTTTCTTATCAATTCGACCTGGCACACATACTAGTCCATACAAATTCACTGACATGATGAGATGAGACTGCAATGAGATGAGATGAGATGAAACTCACCATTGTTTTCTCATCAATGTCAGCAGAGAAGGCTACTGGATACCAGAAATTCTTCAGCTTCGCAGGGTAGGGTGCCACAGGACCAGAGACGTCCAGGTTTTTGACTTTAGAAGTACTGGCGGTAGGTTCGACAAATTGATCACCCTCCATTTGCTCAGTCTCGACCTCATCCATCACCGAAGTTGCTCTCGGCGGGGACACAACCCTCTCCAACTTCTTGCTCTGGAGCAACTTATCGTTCACCAATGACTCCATCTCACTAAGTCTTTGCAGGGTATGTTCCACTCTTGCCTCCGAGAGATGCACCTGCCGGACAGCAGAGCAGAGCAGAGCAAACCCTTCAGTTTTTGTCATCATCCACATGATACCCAAGCACACATTTGAAGTACTAGGAGGGATAGTGAAAGCTCCCATCATTGTTCAAAAACCTACTAAAGGGAATAAATTCAGGGCTATGAATTTCCCGAAGAACACAGGCCTTCATTGAGTTCAAATCACTCAGATGCACGGCTCACATTATTTCGAATAAAATTACAGTCACTGCGATCCGCTTATGAGTTTATGCCTCGATTGCCATACTCATGCCAAATCTACATGATAGAACAAATGGTTGCCACCAACCCTCAAATGACGGCGCTATCTACCTCTACGTCAATGTGGCTCATACACACACACATACATACATACATACATACCTGAGCATGCGCTTTCGACAGTTGTGTCTGCAACCCTGCCAGCTCCGACCGCAATGTATCCACAGACTTGAGGTCCCTTGCCAGCGGATTCAAAACCTCCACCACCTGTTTGCAAAAGCCATGCATACCTCAATTAGCCCCCTTCATTCCACTCCATTCTACTCCGTTCCCTCACACACACCACAGGGCAATTTGCGAGAGCAGATTAATTTGGCAACAATTTCTATCATCACCATCACCATCACCATAAACCAACCCCAGCAAAACACACCTTGTCGTGAGCGGCGACAATTGCGAGCACGTCCTGGCGGGCTTTCCAATCCAGGAACAGAACGTCCTGCCGGAGAAGCTCCCACGCCATGTTGACGTCATACTTGCCCCCATTCTTCCTGCTCAACAAACCCCCGGACACCGACGACGACACCCGCGGGTCTTGCACATCGAACAGGTTGATATCCCTACTAAACTCCTTCCTGTGATGATGATGCCCTCCTGCCTCCGAGGACCCCACACAATACACTCTACAGCTGCTACTGCTACCATTCCCACTTCCATGCCCCCGCCTCCCCGCCGCCGCCCACTTCTCCTTGCCCTGTTGCCCTGCCACCCCCGTCACCCCGCCGTCCCTACCACTACTACTATACACCACAATTTGCTTGGGTGACGCGACGCTGTGCAGCAGGCAGGCCATGGCGGAGTTCTACGCGAGCTCCAGGCTCAATGCCCCTCCTCACCTGCGAATGTCGCCAGCTCCTCCCAATCTCCAATCTCTTCGCAATTCCTCGAGTCTATCTTCCTACGCTTCAGTTACTCTACCCCCATAACGACGCTCGCAGCGAGGTGGAGCTCGAGTTGGGTTGAGTTGAGCTGCTCCCTGGATCCCTGTGGCACCCCCCGGTGATGTCTGTGACTGGGGATTTGGGGATTTTGGGGATTTCGGGGATGCCTCCTCCGCGTTGGGGAGGCGAGGGAGGCGATGGGGGAGATTTGGGGGAATTGCGTGGTGGATGATTCGTGGGGCCTGTGGCGGGGAGGTGGTGGCGAGGGGCGCCCTCGAGCTAGCGAGGAGGTCGTTGCAACAAGCGAGTGCCGGCGTGGGCCCCGCGCACCCAACCCACCCCAATCCGCCTGGCCCCTCCCGGGCTGCCACCTGGACCGGGGCTTCAACACTGCAATACCCCAATCCCCTCCCCCCATTGGCTCGCTCATATCTTCACTCTCCTTCTGCTGACATGGCAAGCGCCAGCTAGGTCACGGCAGGGCCGACTCACTAAGGTAAAAGAGAGCGAGGGTGGTAATACCAACCCTTTGCCTGGTTTGAGGAGGAGCACCCAAAACCAAGACATCACCCAAAACCAAGACGTCTTGCACCCATAACCGATCATTGCACATGGAGACTTTGCACCATATTTGGAGAAGCATACAGTGGTGCAAATTTATCCTGTGTAGGAAGATAGAAATCAAGAGGATTGTTAAATTTTGGTAATTTTATTCCTTATAACGAAATTACTATGAATTTTGAAGTCAAAAGTTGACCCGAACGTATTACCAATGTCTAGAGTCCACCATGACCACTCATTTTGACCGCTCATTCCTCCTCACTTTAGCACTCGAAACCATAACATGTGTCAAGGCATTATTGATTGTGGCCTAATCAAAATTCAGTCCCAGCCTTATCGAAATTCCGGTACCCGATAGATTGCCGATGGGATCTGGATCGGGAATAGGCGCCTCTACTATAAATGTTGAATTTGAGAATGTTGATTATGTGAACATCAGGGACCCCTAACGGTTGTGGGTGTCAACACAATTTTCACTTCAAAATTTTGTATTTATTTCAACAACGATAAAAATGGGGGGGTGTGGGTTAAATTACAGTACACATGGTCTTTTTTTTCCTACGTGGGAATCATTTTTTTCAATTCATACGGCCACCACATGTATACCAAATACCTTAACTTCCCATTTTATGGTGCTCCTACCTCAGTCTTTCTATGGGTGTTATATTGGTATGTGGGTGTTATTTGGTGTGTTTTTCATCTTCTCCAACTTCTGCCAATTAGATTTACATAACAAAACTCACATTGCATTAGCAAATCTACGATGAAACATATGCAAAAACCAGGTATCAAACCTCCCCTTATTGAGATATGGTTATCAAAAGTACATGTTTGTTGATACCTTCATTGGATACATAGGTCCTCCCAACTATGTTCATCATTGAGTGTAGAGTAATTAATTAGTAATATTGGAAGATGTAGTCCAATCTCTTTTAAACAAATGCCTTTATGACATTTGCATTGTGATCCTCACCAAACCACATATATCCCAATCAACTATAGGGATTTGATTGAGAAAGCAAGCCACTTACGACCCATCTACCTTATATAAAATCCAAATTGTATAAGAGATGGCATGTCTGCCTTAACAAATGCAACAACATTATCATTTTTTTTTGATAAATTACTACAACCTGAATATAGTAGGCAATTATTTTTATCACACGTAGTAACTTCTCAATGTTGTCATATAAGGACCCTTGAGTAGGCCACTACCTAGCTAATTGCAATGGAAGTTCCTTATAGCTGCAACCTTACTATGTCCGTCCCCAATTCTAGCATACGGGCCAAAAATTGTCCATGTTAACTGGACCCAAAATGACATAATTAGTCCACAAGGTAACACACCATTCCATAACTTATGTGTTATCTACCATCTCATGCGTCACTAAAACTAGGTAACTACATTTTTATATTAGCCTTTGTTGATCCCAAGTAGCCACTAACATGTCCAATTTGTGCCCAACCCCCACTAGTCAACACACAAAACACCAACCCTTGAGCTACATACTTACAATGGGACATGTTTAGGTTGCATAAAGATATTGGAATGGGAGGGTGACCTAGGTGGCAAATTTAGGTAGGGGTCTGAAATAGTTGCATCTACCTTAGATAGAGAGTTTTTGACTTGGGTACCATTGTGTGTCCCATTTGGAAGAGGTCCCAATGTAAGATGTGGGAGGTGGTTGTGGGTTCATTTCACCATGTGAATTGTGGGTAAGGAAGAATCATTGGCATGTGAACTTGGACTAATCATTCTATGGGATTGCTCGTATCTTCATTTTCATATTTTTTGACATAGCAAGTACCGGTCATGGGCAACCAAAAAATTAAAAATTAAAAAAAATGGTCGGGCATTTCTTGAGCACTTCTATGCTTACTTTCAAGCTTAGTCACTTCTTAGCACATCCTATTGTTTAGAGGCCATTCCATTTTGTGTATCTTTCAAAGATTGAGAGCGTGGGTGGAACCATCCCTCAAGGAAAATGTTTGTCTAACTATCTATCCTCATTTTGTACTTTCCCATTTAGGTTTACCTCTTCAAAGTAAGAAGATATAACTTCAATCATCAATCTAGTAGGTTTTTGCCCTCTTTACACTTAGGTAAAGTGTTGTGCTAAATATCTGAATTTTACATGTTCAAGCTCAAAAATGTGTGCAATACAGACTGAAAAGAGCTTCAAAAGTCTACCTCAAATCTATATGCTTTGTATTCTAAATTTTCTTGTAGAATATCTAAGCAACATACACACACTATTTTTGAAGAGAGATGAGATACAAAACTTAAGAGTACCTCTAATTTTGTGAAGGGTCCGCCTCACCTATGCCCATGCCACCAACCAAATCCACAAAGAGGGTTAGTAACGTACACAAGGTAAATAAGAGCAGAACCCAATTGCTATCTATGTCATAAAGTCATGTAGATCATGAACATCCATTTTGTATCACCAAATACACATACTGCCATTAAGTATTCTACATGTTCTTTAGCCATTTGAACCTCGCAAGACTGAGCTTTGTGGTAAGTTACACACTCCTTCCACCTTTACTAGTCCTCACTACTTAACCTAATCTTAGGGGTTACTTAGGGTAAACAACTGTTGTTGCTTAAAGTTTGAGAGAAGGCTCTCATGGTTTCCCCTTTACTTGTTATAGAATTAGGTAAGCACCCTTGACGATAGATTCATAGAAATTGATCTATGGTGGATGTTTGTTAGTTAGATTTTACCAAACCCTAAAGTAATGTTTTTGTTAGAGTTATTTTTTGTCACTAGTGGATTCATTTATACTAAAGTTAAAACACGAGAGAAGAGAGAGAGTTGTCATTTTTCAAAGCTTGATCTTCCTCTTTTTAGAGGCCTTTTCCTTTTTATTCTTCATCAAAATAAAGTAAGGGTGGGTGGGTGGGATTTTCTTTCATCACAAGTCTATTGCTTCCCTAAACATAGCTTCCAACATTATAACCATGGATTTAGTGCTATGTTTTACATCACAGTGAGTTGATCGAACTTTGAACTAGGAATATGTATGTTTATCAAAGTAGTTAGATACTCCTCTATGTTTCCTTGCTTTCAAATCAAAGTTTAATAGCATGGGTTGTCATAAAGGCATAAAGTACTAAAATATAATGATATGTGTCATGGTAAACCAATATCCATCACATATGGCAACTGAGTTCAAAATATAATCTAATACATGACTGCATTATGCCCAATGACTATTGTTACAACCAAGTAATGAATGAAAGATGTGATATGTAGACTTACATACCTCATTTGTATGTATTCTCAATGTCTCAACGATTTTCTGGAATTTGTGTATACACCAAGATACTAATTCAAAGTAACATAATAACTTTCACAGGTGTAAGATTTCAAGAGTGAAAGAGCATTCAAACATGAGTAATGCACTATTGTTGGTGTTGAAAATGTGAAGAGCTAGCCTCACATGCACCCGTGCCAACCCAAACATACAAATGTGTGTTAGAAAGGCGTGTGTCAAGTGTCTTCAACTAGGCTCAGTTGCAATCCATGTCACACCTGTCAAGTCCATTGAATGATTGTAAACATCTATACTCAATACAAAACAATGAGTATACAAACATGCTCTTTTGCCATATTGTGTAACTTTCTTGGACATTAGCAACCTTTAGTACCAAACACCAAGCGCCTCCACACTAATCACGTATCCACTTAGTTTTATTTAACAATCTAAGCCAAGTGTTTCCTACCCCAAGCATGTAAAAGAGTTTTCACTTTTATCTACTACTCCACTGAGTATACACAAAGCCAACCCCACCTCACACTTGCGTGAATGGTAAAAAAGGAAGCTCATTTTAGGGTTAGGGGTTTATATTGGAGTTCTTACCTATGGTCAGTTTTCTCAAACCCTAATTTTATTATGGGTTAGAGACGTGGGTCACGGTTGTAACTATGGTTATTTTGCTCCATTCATCTACATCCTTGTTACATTCCCATCATGAAAAGTATGACCACTTTCCATGTATGTATATTTAGGATCTCTTGAGCAAATGTTTTAGTGGCATGCCATTAATCAAAAACGAGAGAGAGTTGAGTTTTTCTTAAGCAGGTTTATGCTTACTGTCAAGCTTAGTCCATTCATAAAACATCCTCTAATTTAGAGGCCAAACCATTCCTTTACATATCAATGTACCTCATGAAACCCGGGAGGGTGGGTGGGATCAAACATCTTGACCATACTTTTGCATACCCATCCTCTTACTATAGTCATTGTCACTTCTTTTTATGTATCTAAGAAGGTTTCAAAACTTTTAAGTAGTCTATACTACTAAAGCTATCTCCTCTATACCACTTGAGTAGAAAAATGCATTACATATCCATAGTTTACCAAATCAAGTTCACAAAAGGTATAAGACACGCCCATAAATACTTCAAAGTTTTGCCATCAACCAAAATATGTTATGCATTCCTTATATCCATGGAATACATAAACATAAGCATAATCATAATCATAATGCACATACTATTCTTGATCAAAGATGATATACAAAACCTATGTGTGCTGTCAAATTTGTGAAGGGCATGCCTCACCTATGCCCATGCCACCAACCAAGTCCAAAGAAAAGGTTAGTTGTGAGGCACTTCCAACCAACACCACAAAAATGAGGTTAGGTCGAAACCCCACTAGGGGCAACGCCATTCGCCGGCCGGGCTAGGCTTAAGGCGGGGAAAGTAGGTAGGTGAGCCCTGCGGTGGTAGGTTTCCTGCCACACCTGGGCAGGCAGTGCCACCGGCCGCGGTATCTACGGGGGGAGGCAGTCTGCAGCTGCAACAGTCTTCCCCTGCCGAGGTCCTCCCGGCAGACTGCAGATTCCCCGGGTGTCTGTACAGGTGGCGGTCAGGTTGAGGGCCCAGCAGGGCACCGGCGCCGGGGGGGGCGGAGAGCCAGGCCCCTTCCCCTGGAACTTCATGCCACCCATCTGCGGAGCCAGGTCACGCTCCCGCCGAATTTAGTGCCGGTAGTGGGGTGAAGGGGCCCTCCCCCCAGCCAATAGAAGGTCCTTATTTCATTCGCCTGCCCCTAGTGGGGTACTGCCCTTAGTTGTGTACACTAGGTGTCCGCAACAATATTCTAGTGTTATAGATGTCATGGGTATACAAACATAGAGTTAAACTTTGGAGGCAAGAAGGAAACCTATTATTTATTGCATCCCGTCTCTGTAATTCTACTCTACAAATGGAAGTAAAAAAAATCTTTGCACCTTATGTGTCGCCATCATATGTGTAGTCCTGAGTGTTTTGTGGCATCAGTGCACAACTCGGCAAACTTTTGATAGCACTTAATTCCAGAAATGAGTGACTACTCATTCTTTCATGGTAAATAAGGGTTAAGGTTTCCCTAACCCTAATCCATTTGCTTAGGAACCAAAGGCTAGATTTCTTCCAACTTATTTATACATACCAAATTAAGCAGTATTGTGCCCATATTGGTTGCCTCCATGTGGCTCTTTTCTCCAGTGCTTTAAGGTTTGCAGGTATGGGGTTGAGGTATGGCCCTCACATTTTCCCATATACTCCATAAGTATTAATCAAGTCTACTAGTATAGCCAACCATATGTACACTTTATGGTAATTACCCATTTCTGATATACTCATAATTATATATTATAAAGGCTTAGGTATGAAAAGGTCATATTGAGCTTATATGCTCACATGTCTTGCACACATATATGGCAATATGTATATATGAAACATTTCAAACTTTTTTATATTATATAGATAGATAAATAGAGTATTCATATATGAGTGTACCCGTCATCCATCCAACATAAAAACTTGACCCTCTATAGGTTTGTTGTTGATTCATCTCAAATGACCTTGTCTAGACTAATTTGGGTCTTTAAAGCTAATTCTAATGCCAAATAAACTTGAAAAAGAAACCTCCAAACTACATACTATTTCAAGGCTTTTATCCTGGATGAATGAGAAGTACGCTCTCATACATCAATTATCTCTTTCCATTATTGACTTGAGTACATTATATGATACCCATTGTATGTCTCTTTTGGATAGGGTCCCAATCTAAGATGGGTGGGGGGTAAAGCGGACATAAAAATATTATACTACATTGATTATCCCAAGTAGTGTGTGTTACTATTTGAAGTTACGCATTGTAATAACGTCTTACTCAAGAGTTCAATGTTTACTACCGAAAGTTCAATAGGTTGTTCAGACATTATAGAACATAAATAACTTTGCTTGGTAAATTTGCATTCAAATTGTATAGTTATAGCACTGCATAACTCCGAATAGTAACATGCACTAATATGCATAATGAGTGTAGTGTTTGTTGCTTCATTTCACCTTGTGAATCGTGGGGAAGGAAGAGTCACTTGCAAGTGAGCTTAGACTTAACCTTTCATAGATTGCTCCTATTTTCACTTTTTGTGCTAACATGGCAAGGCAACTCAACTATGTAAGTACCGGTTATCTTGAATCCAGGTCACAAGCAACACTGCAGGACTAGATAAGAAGTTCCTAACTTCAATGCATAACCCACATTATGATGCCGCCCAAGTAGAAAGTCATTGCAACACTTAGATACTCGTTAATGGAAGACATGCATCAAGCAAGTCAGTTACCGTGACACTTAGATACTTGTGAATGGAAGACATGCATCAAGCAAGTCAGTTACTGTGACACTTAGATGCTTGAGAAATGGAAAGTGGCTGTGTACACATATAAGAAATTGAAAAGGTCTTCTCCTTTGCACTAGTGCAATCACAAAAGGTTACCTTCTTTGCCGTTATACTCCACTTTTGTCCCGACATTGATCTCATGTGAACCAACCTGTATGATCTCATGAACCGTATGGCACATGCGCTGTAAAGATGGACTACAAAATACTATGTAAACACCTAATTTGAAATCACAACACAAGAGATGATTATGAAGGTGATTTATACCATACGGTTCAAATCTCGCAACGCTATCATTGAACTTCATGGAATCAATTTTGAAGCAATGTCCTTCAGAAAATAATCATATATACAATTTGTGCCAAAGTTACTTCAAAATTTGGGTTGATTCTCTAAAACCACAAGTTGCATTAGGTGTTGAGAATGACATGTATCAACCTATCAGTAATCTTTTTGCTGTCCTCATGTAGTGAATTCTATGACCAAATTACTTTAAAATATACGAACCTAAACCTCTCAATGTCATGAGAGCTCACCAATAAAATTTAAGATGACAGGCATAAGGTACAACAAAGTCTACCCAGTTAAGTCTAACCCAGCATTACAAAAGGTAACATTTATAAAGCCAGGGCCTGAATGGTATAAGTGAGATCTCAACAAACCAAAAAACGAACAAACAAACAAAACAAAACAAAATGGGTACCTAAATGTATATAATAATATAAACACAAGAGTGCTGCCTTTCTAGACTAGAACAACTAAAATCTGTTAGTGTGAGGAGCACCCAACAATACATACAGTAGTTGATACTTGCCACCCAAAGACTCACACATAGGCTACAGACATCCCACTAAACTACTGGTGATAACAAGTTTGTCCAACATTTGAATAAAACACTGATGATGACGTTAAAAACATCAAAATATTCTGAAGACAGAAGCCTATGCCATGTGGGATGAGTTGTACTTTCACTACAATAAGGCAAGACAAGTATCACCAACACACAACATACAGGCAGCAATGTGATACTGAGCTTTCCTTCCACAATGCCTGAAAGCAAATGACAAAAGTACCTAAAATAGTGCAAATCCAAGATTGTGCAAACCGTTTTACAGCTTCCAAATTTGTTTCACAAGTCTCCTGCTTAGATGATCCTCCACAAGCAATAATCACAACAGAATTTCCAATGATGTTCCCTTGAGTAACTCTCTTCATCTAACTAATTTTCTCAATCTTGGCCGGTGTTTTGAGCAGACTAATTGATGTTCTGAATGGCTCATATATCTAAGGTTTAGCAGGAGCCACATTCATACAAATGGCAGAGTCAATGCCCTTCACATCCACAGAGCATAATTTTGGACCACTTATCTTCGCGCTTTGTACACTCTCATGCCCGATGTTTCTTCCGACTGCTATGGCGCTCCTCATGCTCCTCATCCCGATGACGTGATCTCTTGTGCTTATCTTTCTTCTCCTCTTTGGATCTGTGCCGCTTTTCCTTCTTCTTTCGCCGTTCCTCCTTTCTCCTTTGCTTCTCCTCCTTAAGCTTGGCTATTACAGCTATTGCCTCGTCAACGGTTCTCACTTTATCAGGCAAGTCTGAACGTTCTTTGTGATCAGTGACAACTGCTGGTGTCTCGACAGCAGCAGGACCCCCAACACCAATTCCATGCTTCATCCAGGCTGGTTGTACCATGGCACGACCTCGGCCTACAGAACCAGTGGCAAGGAGTTGACTGGCGAGGCCACCTTGCGATTTGATAGGTTGCACCTCTTTTGAAACTTTATCTTTGCCTTTCATGGGATTATGACCTGGCACATCAACGTCATCGTCCTCTGAAAGCAACTTGTATGTCTTCTCACCC
Organism: Polytrichum commune; assembly: GCA_950295325.1. Lineage (NCBI taxonomy): Eukaryota > Viridiplantae > Streptophyta > Polytrichopsida > Polytrichales > Polytrichaceae > Polytrichum > Polytrichum commune. Next base: position 1,143,507 of record OX485809.1, read on the forward strand.
GAAGAATAACATTCCTTCTTTAAGTGCCCATGACCTCCACAACGAGTACATTGTACATTGTACACAGCCTCCAATTTGAGCTGAACACACAAAAACACTATTACTTAGAACAGCCACACAAAATCAGCTAATCAAAATTAGCATCATAACTAGGTCACTGAACAGGAGGTACGGGATGGTATCAGAAGCTTTTAAACACCCACAAACCTTTTGTGGTTCTTGCCATGAAGGTCGCGACTGTTGCTGTTCCAGCTGAACATTATTTGGGTCTGCATCTACTCCACTTCCTTGATTTACATACTTCATGGAGCAGCCTATCTTGGTGTTCCCTTCCTCTTCCTGCTTTACAGATATCACTTTGATCCATACTTCCTCCCCTTCTCCAGCCACAGATGACAAGGCCTGTATTTTTGCTTCTTCAGAATCGTCCCTCTTTGTTACCTAGAGAATTATCAAGACAGATGTAAATGTATGTCCATCAAAAAGAAAGTAATAAGCAGTAAGATGTATACTTCACAACTGTCAGTAAACCAAGCACTTGTACATGTTAACCAAATAGCATAAATCTTGAATTTAGGCCAATAGTAGAGCAGAGTAACAAGTTCAATTGCCAATTCAACAGCCTTTTGGACACACTACCCTCACATCACAAGTGCAGTTCAAAAAGTGCTAAAATCAGCACACCAGCTCCAAAACTAAATTGTAAACCAGACTGTCTGACTACCAGCTCTTTGCATTCAGTTAAGACTAAACAAATCCACTTTCTCGGAAAAAAAAACTTGTCCCAAAAAATCACCAGCTCAACTAATCAAAAGCATGAATATCTTGACACTTGTTGCCCTTACATATAATAACTATCATCAACCAAGCATCTTCATGAACAACAATAGCAAGAAACTGAGCACAAAACGTTAGGATACATGTCACAACCCTTTTCAACTTAGATTCTTCAGAGCTTTATCCATGAGTAAAGGCATCTCATTTAATTTGGTCCTCAAAAAGCTTACAAGTAAGGACAATTAGGGCTTAGGGCGAATAATTCAGATCTTCTGAGCAGGGGCCTTGGTCTTGATGCATTAACAAACTTACAGGTCGACCAATGTGCCTCCTGCATTTGAGCAGTTTATACTGCCTCAAACTATGTCTGAAGTTCGAAACTGAGTCACATTCTTTACTTCAGTCTAAATACAGAGTTAGAGTGGTGAAAAAATGCCAATGCCATGATTGACACGCCATTTGGATAAGTATAGTAAGATGTATGGTACCACTTGGAAGCAAACAATGTCAAATCTCTTTGGACATCAATAGATGATGTGCATTTCAAGATTTGTGATGCATGACAGCAACAAAGCTGGAATCGTCCTCAACTATCTTTAACTTTAACAAAGAAGTGACAGATTCCGAGAAACTGTGCTTAGATCAAAGAGAACTTAATAGCAGTTTGGAAAGACTGGAACCTAAGGTAATCTAAAGCCATGATGTAGGCCTAGATCAAGAGAGATAGCTAGGAAACATTATACGTAACTTCTAACACTCGGTTAGGAAGATAGAGGAGAGTTACATTTAGTTTACTCCTGAAGAAATTACTGTATTTGGCCAGCATTGTAGAAACATCTACTGGCCTACATTGCAGCCTTTGTGGAATAGGGAGCCTTCAAGCTTGCTATTGATTCAACTTTTGACTGATGGCAGTAGGGAACAAAGAATGCATATCAGTGAGTATGTATCTACATGCAGAGGAAATCCTGTACTTTCTGGCATTAAGGTGCACTAGTCCCTCACAGCAGGTTTAAGTGTATAAGAGCCGAAAAGGCAATTGCCAATCAAAGCAACCAGGGCTCACCTTGCCACAGACTGAACATATCGCTTAGCAATTCCATAGCTTAGATAAATACAATCCCTCTTTATATAATTCACGATTGCATAACACTACTAAAACCATGATGCAAGTTCGGTGGGGCCTGGTATGAGATGGGCATTATTCTAGGCCTACATTCATTCAAACTGAATCTGGACCAGCTGGGCCTGCATATCCCCATCCGGTTCCATGACCGTGGCAGGGGAATGTCAGGCAACTCTAGGTCAGTTGGGCATTGCTAAGGCATTGCTTTATAAACAAATTCGAAGCCTAAGTCTAGGTTTACACGAGGGTCCGGATCCACGAAACTTGGGGTCCAAAAACACCCCTTCATAAATTTTACTTTAGGACTCGTAATTGAACCCAAGCTGGAAGTTTGGTTCCTGAAAATAAGAGGAGTATTTTCTTGAGTGGGGACCAACGGGATTTGGTGGGAAAGTGACGCCACATTGGCACCACATCATTTTTCCAACCTTAATCCCGGACCCTAGTGTAAACTTCTTATGTCGAAAACTTTGCTCTCAACCAAATAAAATCACTCGACCCTAATGTAAACCCGCCCTAAGATTTGAAGAGAACAAGGAGGCTCAGCTTAATAATATTATGTGAGTGGAATTTGTAGATTGATCAAATCAGATGTGTCAGTATATGAACCTCATGCTCGCTGACTTGAGAGAGGTGAACAAGCCCATGGTTCCGATAACCCTCGATGCGAACAAACATGCCGAATGGCCGAATTGAATGCACAGTTGCTTTGTGAATGCTATGAAGAGGAGGTGCAATGGGTAAATTGTCATGGGCTCCCCGTCCTCCTCCCCGCCCTCCTCCTCCTCGCCCTCCTCTTCCTCCTCCTCGATCACTTCCTCTATCTATTGGCCTCCTATCTCTATCATCAGCATAATTGTCACTTCTTCTGGGAACGGCCGCTTCGTCGTCATTATTATGACGACGCCATCTTTCTCCAGATGGTCTCTCCATGTCGTCTCTCTCTCTATCTCTATCCCCGCCATATGCCCGGTTTCCTCCATTTCTGTCATTGCTCATATCCCTATCTCTATAATCTCTATCCCTCTCTCTGTCTCTGTCTCTGTCTCTCCCCCAACTATTGGAGTCTTTGCGTATGGAAGGTTCTAGGGCAGCCCTCTTATCTTGAGCATCGCTTCTGAACCGAAAGTGATCTGGCTCCCGTCTCACCAATTCATCTCCAGCTCTTGAACCGCCATCTCTATCTCTGTACCTGTCTCGAGAGGAGGCCACACTACCGGTATTGCCCAGTCTCTCAGTATCTCTATGAGAGCCTCTGTTATCCCTGTCAAAACCCCTGCCTCTCCCGGAAGAATTGAAATCGCGCCTATCGTCTTTCCCTCGATAATTTCTTTCCTCTCTCTCTCGCGGCGGAGCATCATCATCACTAATCAGGTCAGTGGCCAAGGGAGCTCGAGCCTCCGCCACGTTGACGTTCTCCTTGGACCTTCGAACATCTCTCCTGTCTCGCGGGCTTCGCGGGCTTCTTGAACCCGAGCTCCTCACATCACTATACCCGTTACCCCTGTCCCCCTTACCAGCTCCCCGATATCCAGCTCCCTCTCCAAGCTCCGCATCTGACATTGCCGGCGACAACGAAGCAGAAAGAGGCGACCCCTCCGCCTCTTCTTCACTCTGCACCTTCACAATTCTCGACCGCAACACCGGTGGAGCACGGTCACCTTTCGCTTCTTCGTAAATCATGTCTTTCTCCGAAACCCTAAGCGAAGACAACATACATACACATACCCTACCTCGGTCCACCTGGCACACGGCTCTCAAGCAAACCAGCAACAAAATCCCCCGCCGCTACTACACAGCACACTCCCCTTCCAATCCTCTTCCACCCCCGCACCGCCTCCTCCCACTCCTTCCTACCAGAAGAGCGCACCTGCGCACCATCTCCACATTGCCATAATCCACAGCACGCAACACCGAAAGCCCCATAGAACTTCACCTACACAGCCATGGAAAGAAAGCTGCGATCCATAAATTAAAATGCAACAAAAGCCGACTCAGGAAATGAGCGAATCAACAAACACATGGGTTTCTTGCGAAATTGATGTGTGAGCCGCTGAGTATCTCTTACTCGGAGAATGAATGTGTGACTCGGTGACCCATTGAGGCAGAGAGACTAGGTCACCGTGGAGGTGTGCAAGAGCTGCAAGCCTTTCCATTGCAATGCTTCAGCTCCCTTCAAGGGAGCTACAGAAGGGTGTGGGAGGGCAGACCGTCGTTTCTAAGGGCTCCTCAAAAGAAGGCCCCCCCGCCTCTGCCCGCCCCGCCCTGCCCTGCCCGCTGCCCAGCCCAGTGTTTCCAAGTCCAACCGGGCACATGTTAGGGCCGCCCTGCCCACCCTGCCCTGCCCGCTGCCCAGCCCAGTGTTTTCAAGTCCAACCGGGCACATGTTAACATCTTCCTGCCCAGGTGCCCAAATCTTGGTCCGAGATGACCCTAAACTATCAGATGATGATGGTGGAGAGATACCCAAATCTCAAGGAAGAGGTTGGCGGTTCGATTCCCGGCTGTGAAATCTCCTCTCTACTTGACGGAAAACTTGCTAGGTGGTCAACTGCCTCCTCTGCTTTGGCGATGGCATGTCAGCCTTCTGTCTCAAACAACAACAAAAAAAAACAAGGTGCCCAAATCTGAGCTAGTTACCGAAATCTCTTCCCACGAGTTTTCGATGCTTGCAACTCTTTCGTGGACGGTGGATCTTGAATGGTGACCATTAGTCAGAGCCGACCACCGCGGGGATCATTATTGCTAGCCGGGGCGGGAGGAATTGCCCAGATGCGGAATAGGAGAGATCTGTGCAAACAACTGAGACTTGGAAAGAATCGGTCGCAACAACTTGTAAGTATATGATATGTGTTTCCGTTATGTTTCCCTCAACCGGTGCAAAGAATGAAACACATTTTGGGAAGGCAAGTAGACAACTGAGAGAGAGAGACATGCCACTCTATTTTGGGTGCAACATGCAAGATCGCATAGAAACCTCGCATGTGAATGTGAACACTATCTTGGGATTTTTCACATTTGAGGACATATTTGTTTAGTGTGACAAGCCTTGATTTGAAGTTCTCAGAAGAACCGAACACCCATTGATGATCCAGGGCCTTTAGGAGTAGACAACCCTGGTTGTGTACCATATTCTGAAGTGGTATATTAATTTGATTCATCGGATTCTCGGAATGCTTTGGTAGAAGCAAGGGAACCGTATTGTAAACACTGCAAAATGATTGACATTCATGACCATATCACTGCCAACGAACATGACTTCGAATAGAAAGACATATTACTCTAGTACTATTGTCCTATTTCCTGCACATTTTGAGTTTTTTTCTCCTGGTACTCCTACGTATCATAAACATGCTATGAGCTTACCAGCTTTTATTGTAAGTTGCATATTCTACCATGACTAGTTTATAATCTAAGAGCAAGCCTAGTCGTTCTTGGATCTGCATCTGCATCCGGGAATGAAAAGTGGCCTCCATCCATAATCCAAATGTAGACCCAAGAAAAATTGCCGTTGAATTTCCTCTAAAATGATCGGTAATTTTTTGAAGTCGTGAACTTCAATCGTTCATTTCTCAAACTCATCCCGTTCACTTGTAACTAGTAATTTTCCTTAAGTCTCAAACCTCAACCGGTTGTTTTTCAAACTCCATCCAGTTCATATGTAACTTATAGTTTTTTTGAAGTCCCAAACCTCGACCGGCTATTTCTCAAACTCATGTGGTTCATTTCTAACTAGCTAATAATAGAGGAAAGTAGTAGGTCGAAGGTAAAAGATAATTCTTGTCTTATTATATATAACCCTCCCTGCATATCTCTCCCTTAAAATAAGAACATTGTGGGTAAGATTCTAAAGAAGACATTACCGAAAACTTTACATGACTTGGACCCAACAAATTTGAACTAAGAATTGATTGCATAGTGTTCCACCGAGTTATTCCAAAAACACCAAACACATGGATGTGAATTTTGAATCGATATCAACAAGTTTTATCCACATGGTATTTACTTTGAAGCCTTGCAACCTTCACTATATCGCACATGAACACATATGTGTTACCATGAACAAAAAAAACCTTGGGCTTGGGCTTGGCCTTCTAAAGAAAATTGTCCCTGTAATGTTTTCCTCATATATTCAACCCAATCAAAAAAAAAATTGGCAATATGCTCTCATTGCAACTATTTCACATGTCAAACATTGTGTAAGTGATTAATCAAACTAGATACCATAGCAATTTTCCCAACTGCATCATTGAGCTGAAGAAAAATCGAAGGTGTGATGTACTACATTGTTTTCAAGCTATCCTATATAAACATGTGCATTAACATCATTCATGTACAAGCTAATAGAAAACTCAAAATAAAGTAGTTCACTATCATGATAGAAATTTTTATTTGTGAGATTTGTAAAGAGTACAAAAATGTCTCCTAAATATGTTGAAAAATTGGCTTACCAAATCCACATGTGGGATGAATATTGTGCCACTTAGATTTGTTGATGAATTAAACAAGGTAGTACTTCCATTTTTTGGGGGGGGAAAGGTATGTGTATCCCGAGCACCCATAAAGTTTCTCACAATAGGAGTATCCTTTATCCAAATGTACCTTACACATCCCAAAGGTTATTTGTGATTAACCATTTAAGAAATATGTGTCCTCGTTTGCATCATACTTCAAGAATATGTCCATAAAAACTGATTGATTAGCATGCATAAAACACATGCTTTTGTTTTTATGTAATCTTTTTCATTAGCTTATATTTTTTTCTTATACATACATGAGGTAGTTTACCTTGAAGTATTCAAATTGGCACATGCATATTGAAACCCGTAGCCAAGGAAAATTTTTAAAAAAAAAATCTCAAAATTTATCTTGCACATTTGTTTCATTTCTTTTAGTTTCTTCCAATGATTTCATTTTCCTTCACATCTTAAGTCTTGTAGTTAGCTTTTTGGTTACAAACAAACCCAGGGAAACAATCAGGGAAGACTTAAAAGGTGATCCTTTTATCATCTAGGTGTCTTAGACAAGGTTTGTTAAGTAAAACACAAGGTTATAACACTTCATTTCCATTTAGGTGTATCAATTAGTTTACGGGCAGGGGTAAAAACACCTAAAAGATCACTCCATAGCAGTGCATGCAAAAGTGACAGTCTCTCTTCTCACTCTACTTCCCAGTCAATAGTCTGACAGTGAGTTCATTTTAATTGGACCAAGGTGTGGTGCATAATCATAGGCACAACCATAGTCAATAGTCTTGCGATAGTAACCCATTCATGTCTCCTTACCGAAGCCAAGGGCACTTCGGTGTAGTCAATTGTCTTTCCTTCATTAATCCCATTTAATGTAACTTAAAAGGTCAGTGCGGTAATCCTTTCAGGATAACAGTCTTCTTTGATTAGATCCAAGTTTAATTATACAGTCCGACAATTGTCTTTTTCGTACCCGACTAGCAGCAAGGCCATCATACTCACGGTCAATGCGTCAATAGATCATCACCACGTATGCGCGTTAACATGTTCTCACTTCTCTCCTAAACTCATTTAGTTCATTCAAAGTTTCAATTTCATATATTCCACTCTCAAGCCAATTGACTTAATAATTCATTTCATTATTACCGTTAATGTTTAAACAATTCATTTCTTAAAGGGGTAAAAGTACCAATTATACTTAATTCTTCCAAAAGGTTAGACAATAATCGGATCGTACCACAAAATAGGCAGCACGTCCATTTGTCTCCTCAGCATCAAACTGTTATTTCAAAGTCTATGGTCCTAACTTGTTGGATTTTCCATCTCCATCGAAGGTGGTAAGAGAACAGTTTCTCCATTTACACATAGAAGACAATGGTCTTGTTCCTTACTCAATTTAATTGTGCCCGGAAATCCGGTGCCACAACTCTCTAACTCTTTCACATATTACAACGACAATAATCCCTTTACTCAAATTGATTTGGAAAGGGAAATCCCATTATATTAAATGAAATCATGATGTGGTTAATCTTAAAGACAAGTTAGAAGGGTGTAAGTATATCAATGAAGAGACGATAGTCTTTTGGTTAAATTAGGCATTCAAATGATATTGCAACATGTCTAAGTACATTCATATTGTCATGCAACTCAATTAACAATTTGTATACAATCCAACATCGAACACAGACTTAATGAATCCCGTTCAATGAACATCTGTGCAAAGTTTATTGACTTCATGATATTAACATTTTTTACGGATACATAAATCTCAGAGCTTCAAAGTAAATCAAGCGCAACATTAGTTACGATCACTTACAGGTCAGACTATAGACTCGACTGGGAACCCTCTCGAACGATTAAGTGATTCAATCTGAGATTACCGCAAAGGGATACTCCAGTGAGCTTTACAACTAGGCTCTCAAGACCATGGCCTAAGGTTAGACTTCTTAACTTAAAATATTTATTTCTGAACTTGAATTAGACTCATTGATTGCGTAGAATTCAATCAGACTACTAGGTCTTGTTTAAACAGATAATGATTTCATGATTCCCTGCTCTGCACATAGCTAGGTGGTTCGTTCAATTAATCAACCTCTGCGAGCTTACTACACTCGGACTCCAGATTAAGACCATAGCCTCGTCAATGCAGGTAATTGCCATTTCAGTAAATAGTCTTGCCAGGAAAATAACCATTGACTGATACATCATATAAAGACTACTACCTGTAACAGGTAACTCTGAATTCAACGTATTATTAAAACTCACACCTCAAAACTTATGGCATTCAGACTGTGCTCCAAAATCAGACAATTGCTGAGTTACAATTCCAGTAAAATCTCCCTGGAACTGATATAATTACGATAGCAACAACAACAGACAATTGCCCTTAGCAGATGCGCATCCCACGCATGTGCTTGCAATATAAGATTTTAAAATTAAGTTCACCAAAAATCCACACACATGTCAGAGGGTTCAAAAAATCGCTCTCCAACTCTCAGCCTCTCGCCTACAAGACACACCTAAGGAATGACTTCTCCTCCTCTTCTCAACTTACAAGAAGTAGTTACAACCAACTTTGTCTCTTCAAACCAGGCCATCGACTTCACATGGCCTAGTTTCGCATTTCACAAGACAATAGCCCTTTCACACTAAATAGTTTATCTTTTATGGTTCAAAGTAATGGCTATTCACACATAAAATTCAATTAAGCTCAAAAAACCAAAAAAATTGTACGACAAGTCTTATCTCACTTGTTTACTCATTTTTAATGAGGCACCAAGAAATAGAGCCACGATTAGTTTGATAGCTAAATTTCAAAAAATATAGGAAAATATATTAATTTACAAAGGAAAACAAATTTCAAATCTTCAATATTATTCACTTTATGCCAATTGTCTCATATTATTTCATGTATTTCCATAATCATTTCATCACATCTGGGATTTTAAAAGTATCATTATTTAAGCATATTTACTTGATATTTTACTTAATATTCCTCAAATTTTTACGTTATTTATTTAACTATTGAAAATATATGTTTTTAAGTTAATTTTGGTTCTTTAGTGGTTTGGTAGACTCGATTAATTTACAAAATCAACACTTGAATCTATTTAAAAGAAATATTAATGGATGGAATGTGTTTTTTACTTTCTGCATGAATTTTGCTCACATGTGGGATTTCTAAATATTCATTATAAATTTATTTATAACTGTTATTTCTTTTAAGAAATATGTTAAAATTTTGGCATTCAAATCTCAAATCTCAAATGTACAAGTATACGACATGCCCAAAAACGGTCATTGAAATTTTAATGGTTGAGCACTTCGGGATTCATCACATAGGACTCAAGCCATCTCCGACTTTAGGTTGTTAATGAAATAAAACATTAGCAATTAAGTATAGTGTTCATATTATATTTCTCAATCTGCAAGAATCAGCCATGATTGTGTGGAAAACATTGATTTTATCTTCCTAGTTGTGAGCATATGATTTGAATGTGGGTTGAGAAATGGCTTTGAGTAGATGAAGCTAATTCAATTAGCTTCCTTAACCATACACCTATTTTTGGCTCTTCGTTTGTAGTACAATCAAACTAATTTGGTGGGGTGAGTAACACATGCTAATGTAGTTGCCACCTTGATGATATTTGTATTCATAACCTTTGCAGAAATGAAACTACACCCAATTCACATCCTCCATAATTAGGAGTGTTGCCCATTGAGCCCTAACACACTTGATTTTTGCAAGCAAGTTGGGTGTCTTATTAATATATCACACCCCTTGGTAAATGTTTTAAGAAAGAAAACCCACAGATAGACACGTCACCAACACACCCCCTCAGTAAATGTTTAAGGAAAGAAAAATCCACGTACAAACATGTCACCCACACTAAGTACTTTGTTACAAAAAACTTTGAGTACAAAGCAAGGCAAAATCATCGTCACCAACAGCAAGCCTCGGCACACTACTTGCACATAAAGAGGTCCCACCTATTATTTGTTGCTTGCAATTTAAATTTCCTTTGAATGGATCACTACTAAATTATTTTTTTTTAAAAACACTAAAAAAAAACTTTGCTACCAATGCATCAAAAAATAATGCAAAATGATAATTGAGCTTATTAAGAATACTGCGAGATTGAAACATAATTCATGATACAAATAAGCAATCAAGCAACGTTCAATTGTCACTAAAGGTCTTAATATTTTGTCTTAAATATGACAAACTTTATAAAGTACTTCCTCTTTCACAATGCATATAATCTCTTTAAACTTGTGCCTCAATTTAACAAACTTGCAACATGTTGAAGTCGGGTTGAATTTTTAAAGCCATAAAATCTTGACTCCTCGACTAGCAACTTTGAATTTCTCAAGGGTAGGAGACACTTCTACTTCCACTTCCACAATCCACGCAAAAAAAATTAAAAAAATCAACAAACACATGGCATTTGAAGTTAGCTTAAATTTTGAAAAAGAAGAATATTTTAAACATAAGTCGTGAAGCAATGGTGATCAAACAACCTTTGGTTGACATCAATAAATCTCCTCATTCCTTTGCCTTGATGACTATAAACTTTATAAGTAATTGCCTAATTTGACCTATGACAACTTCTTGAATTTAGTATTCAAGGTACACAAGTACGGGGTGAAAATAATCCAAGTGAATTGGCAACATTTAATATGAACAAAAATCCACTCTACTTCCACATTCTCAACACACACACACACACACACTTTAAAGATTGTACCATAATTCAACAATAATTTTGATGATGGGAGTAAAAATGTGTGAAGATTGTGGCAATCATTGGCACTCACAATTTTATTTTATTTGATCAAAAACTACTCCGCCCACTCATAAAACACTATCATCAATCATCATATTTAAATTCACTCATACTTAGAAGCCTCAATGGGTGAATCTCTCTCTCTCTCTCTCTCATAATGCCATGTTACGTAAAAATTAAAGTTTAAACTCTTACATTAATAGACTTAGCAAGGGTCATCTATGTAAAATAGATGATATAAACTCATATAATACTATGTCTACATACATGGAAAGAAATCATACTTACCATGGAATGGATGTAACAAAGATATAGATGAATGAAGTCAAAATAAGGTTAAGAGAACTTACCATACGCAAGTACTCCAATATAAGCCCTTAACCCTAAAAAAAACCCCTTTTTTTAACCATTCACGCAAGTGAGAGGTGCAGCGAGCTCTATGTATACACATTAGGGTAATAGATACGTGCTTGAAGTAAGAGTAACTAGGGTTCATCGCCGAGAGGAGTTTTCTACTTGGAGTAACCCAATCATGGCCAAGGAACAGGTTTGAACTCCCATATGTTGTTTTACAATGAGTGTTGTATTTGGAAATATTTTGGTGCATTTGAAATGGACTAAGTGTGTGCGACATGGATAACAACTGGGTCCTGCTGTTATTTACCTCGTGTACATAACTAATCCTCAATTGTTTGTTGCACAGGTGAGGCAGGCCCTTCATACAATCAATGCAGTGATGTATTGTGATCATGACATTTTATGCACAAATATTGGTTGAGGTTACTAGGTACATCTCCTTAGTAAGTACAACATACATGTGGTGATCTAGTTAGACGTACTTGATGGAGAGGCAAGAAGGTTGGCAATTAACTTCCAAAACATGGGATAGTTAAAATCAAACATTGGGAGATGAATACCATATGATAGAAAAAAATCCAAATAAGGTATGTATTCTTGCAAGGCGAACTAGGTATGCAAGGTGTATATGTGGTACAACACATACAATGAGACATTATGCAAATGACTCTATTATGCAATGTGGTACTATACTATCAAATAGGAAGATCCAAGAGACATAGAGAGAGTCTTGTGGATGTTCCCACCCACCCACCCTTGTATTGCAAAGAGGAAGAAACCAAAGGATTTGGCCTCTGAAAAGAGGAAGTTCAAACTTTGTAAAAGTTTTAAAAAGTCAGCTATATATATATACACACACTTTAGCATAAAGGAGTCCATCCAATAACAAAAAATAACCCTAATAGAAAGAAAATAACTTTAGAAGTAGGTAAAATCCACCTAACAAACATCCACTGTAGATCCGGATCTATGAATCTAGGATCGAAGGTACTTACTTAAAATTATAATAAGTAAAGGGGAAACCATGAGAGCCTTCTCTCAAAGTTTAAACAACATCGGTTGTTTACCCTAAGTAACCCTTGAGATTAGGTTAAGTAGTGAGGACTAGTAAAGTTGGAAGGAGTGTGTAACCTACCATAAAGCTTAGTCTTGCGAGGTTCAAATGGTTAAAGAACATGTAGAATACTCAATGGCAGTATGTGTATTCAGTGATACAAAATGCATGATTATGCTATACATGATTGTGTGACATAGATAACAATTGGGCTATGCTCTTATTTACCTCGTGTACGTTACTAACCCTCTCTATGGATTTGGTTGGTGGCATGGGCACATGTGAGGTAGACTCTTCACAAAATTGGTGGTACTCTTAAGTTTTGTATCTCATATTTCTTCAAAAAATAATGTGTGTATGTTGCTTAGATATTCTACAAGAAAATTCGGAATACGAAGCATATTGATTTGAGGTAGACTTTTGAGGCTCTTTTGAGCATGTCTTGTACATAATGTTGAACTTAACAATGTAAACTTTGGATATGTAGCACAACATATTACCTTGGTGTAAAGAGGGTAAAACCCTATTAGTTTATTGATTAAGATTATAACTTTTACTTTGGGAGGGCAAACCAATATGGGAAAGTACCAAATGAGTGGAGATAGTTAGGCAAAGATTTTCCTTGAGGGATGGTCCCACCCACCCTCCCGGGTTTTGAAGGCTACACAAATATGTAGGAGAATGGAATGGGCTTTGAACAAGAGGATGTACTAAGAAGTGACTAAGCTTGAAAATAAGCATAGATTTGCTCAAGAAATCTCTCAAGAAATATCTCTCTCTCTCTCTCTCTCTCTCAACCATAAACGAACCAAACCAGTAACTTATGCTAAACCCAAAGTAAAGTTACTTTAGGGTTAGGTTAGTCTCAACTAACCGATATCCACCATAGATCAGGCATCTGCATCTATGGCCACAAAGGATTACCTAAGTCTATATTAAGATAGTGAGGTCACAAGGACCTCCTTTCGCTGGCTAAACCGCGGTGGTTGTTTACCCTAAGTAGCTTTTGAGCTTAGTGTAAGTGGTGCAATTTTGGTGTGTTGGGAGGTGTATGTAACTCAACTCTAACCTCGAATGCACAAGGTTCAAATGGCTAAGGAACAGGTAGAGTACTCCATGGAAGTATGTGTATTATTTTTTGCAAAATGTATGTTCATGCTATACATTATTGTGTGACATAGATAACAATTGGGTTATGTTGTTATTCACCTCATGTATGTTACTAACCTTCTTTTTGGACTTAGTTGGTGGCATGGGCACAGGTGAGGCGGACCCTTCACAAATTTGACAGCATCTTTAGGTTTTGCATACCAACTTTTGTCCAAAAATAGTGTGTATATAGGGCTTAGACATTCTTTAATGATGAGGAATGTTAGGCAATATATTAAGTAATGATAGGACTTTGAAGTAGTAGTGGACAAGGTTTATACTAGATGATGGCATACTTTGGACGTGACTTTGGATATGAAATACATTACTTTATATTAAGGATGCAAGGGTAAAACCTTGGTAAATAGTTTACTTATAGTTGTTTACTTTCTTAGAGACATACCAAGAGATGACAATGACCATGGTAAGTTGTTTGATATGCAAGGGAATAGCCATGAGAAATGATCTCACCCACCCTCCTTGATTTTGAAAAGTACATGGATATGCAAAGGAATGGTATGGCCTCTTGATAAGAGGATGTATTGCACAAAGACTAAGCTTGACAGTAAGCATAGCATTAAGCAAGAAAAACCCAGCTCTCTCTTGTTTGTTCCGTGCCTATAAAAGGCTTTGCCCAATTCCTTAATATAATCCCAAGGTAAATTTACTTTAGGGTAAGATGGAGTTACCTAACGAATATCAACCATAGATTGGGATACTTACATCAATGGCCATGAATAGTTACCTAATCATATATTAAGAGAAAGAGGCAATGAGAGCCTCCTTTCGCAGGTTAAACCGCATGTGGCAGTTTACCCTAAGTAACTTCCGGGTTTAGTCATATTTATGCAAACTAAGTTTGGTGGAAAGTGTGTGTGGCTTACCTCTATTTCCAACCGCACAAGGTTCAAATGGCTAAGGAACAGGTAGAATACTCTATGGCATCATAGGTATTTAATGATGCAAAATGTATGGTTATGTTGTAAATAATTGTGTGACATAAATAACAATTGGATTTCTATTGTTATTCACCTCATGTACGTTATTAACCCTCTTTTTGGATTTGATTGGTGGCATGGGTACATGTGAGGCATACCCTTCACAAATTTGACGGCATACTTAGGTTTTGCATTTCATCTTTGATTAAGAATAGTATGTGCATTGTGCTTATGTATTATGTAGATATGAGGAATGCATAACATACTTTGGCTTATGATAGAACTTTGAAGTATTGTTGAGTATGTCTTATACCTTTTTGAATTTGATTTGGTAAACTATGGATATGAGATACATTTTTTTCTACTTAAGTGATATAGAGGGTAAAATTTAGGTAGTGTAGACTACTTAAATGTTGTAACACCTTCTTAGATACATGCAATGAGGAAACATTGACTATGGCAAGAGGATAGTAATGCAAAAGTATGGTCATGATGCTTGCTCCCACCCACCTTCCCGAGTTTCAAAAGGTACATTGGAATACCGTAGCACCATAGCTGGTTCGTGCAAAAATAATTCCCAAATAAAAAACCGAAAAAAAATCAGAAATTATGAACCCAATCAAATGAATAAGTGAAAAAATAATATTAGGAAAAAAAACTAATTAATGGAAATTTTGGACTCTTCTAAGTTCCAACCACATCAATGCGCCATAAGAGGTTGCATGCTAACGTGTTAATGGCTCGGCGCCCTACTCACTCAAAGCAGCAAACTCTCTTTCTATATCCAACTCCCTTTCTTCCTTGCTGATAGGGACAAAAGCAAAACCAACCTGTTGTTGTTTTGGTGCCATTTCTAACACTCTTCTCACACATGCCAAAGTGCAAATACATATAAAAGATCTAACACATACACTGTGCAAATACAAACAAGAGCCACACTAAGTAAGGTTAACGTGGATACTAAGGTTTAAGGCCAAAAAGCCGCCACAAATGAATGAAAAAAAAAACAATAACCTACTTCCAGTACTACTGGACCTTACCAAAAAAATGAATTAAATATTTTAAAATCATAGAACTGACGAAATTTCATAAATTATATTTTTAGTTGACGAACCTTATTTTTCAAAAAATAAAATAAATGTTCGTTTTGAGGTGCACGACCCAACTATGGTGCTACGGTATAGAAGAATGGTTTGGCCTCTAAATCAGAGGATGTTGTATGAATGGACTAAGTTTGAAAGTAAGCATAGAACGGATAAAAAAAATCCAGCTCTCTCTAGATCATCCATTAGCAACACAGAACCTGCTATCAACCATTCTCTCATATATTTATGGAACCTTTATTGCTAATAATGTACATGCATCAATGTGCAACAACCAACACAAAAACCCAAGCTTGGTGTGAGGATCTGATAGCCTTGGGTTACAACAACCCTCTCCTTGCACCGATTCCAAAGGTACAAACCATGCTTGTAGCTATTGATATGCCTGAGATACATGCCTATATTCAAGAAACAAATTTGGCTGCAATAAATGATGTTGATGAAGAAGGTTTGCACGCTCCTTTCATGCTCGTTTCATTAGATATGTCTTTTTGGACTTCACTCTTTATCCTAGCAATGTACGTTGGAAAGACTAAAAACAACGCATACTAAATTACTTGAGCTGCTGTTGGAAAATGAACATGACGTAGTCTGTGATGCGATGTTGGCTTAGAAAGTGGAAGCCTTCCTTAAACTAGCGAATGATGACGAATTAAATTATGACTTTGTACGAATCGTTGTTGGACCATAGTATGAGCCCAAAATGAGTGCTCATATTTGTTTTATGTTTAGAATTTATTTAGAATTGCATTTGGAGTGTTATTGAAACAATCAAAAGTATAAAAAGAGTGAGGCTTGGTGTGGGTTATGTTTTAGGCTTTAAGCCTATTTTGTGTGGTTAAGTAGAAGCTTAGTGATATTAGGGAGTGTTGTGATTAAGTGAGTAGTGGTTGATGAAGCAAGAGGAAGGTCCTTGGATTTAAATGTTTGAATTAGAACATACTCTTGTTGGTTTAAAGGGTGGGGATTTAGTGGATAGGATAAGATCCTACTAAGTAGGAGAAGGCTAAGGGGCTTGTCGTCTTGGGTGCCCTCTCCTCCTCCTCCTCTCCTCTCTCTCTCTCTCTCTCTCTCTCTCTCTCTCTCTCTCTCTAGAAGTTCTTGAGCTCTTAGAACTAGGAAAAATGTGTGAATTAGGTGAGGATGTTTTAGGGAATTAGTGAAGTTAATTAGCGGAATTAGTTAGGGCTTAGTGGGATTAATTAGTAAAGTGTGGATTAGACTGCACGAGGTTTCTGCAACTAAATGGTGTTGGTTTTTGCAGCTAATGGTGCTGGTTTCTGCAGCTAAATGGTGTTGGTTTCCGCAGCTAAAGGGTGTTGGTTTCTACAGCTAAATAGTGATGGTTTCTGCAACTAATGGTGTTGGTTTCCGCAGCTAAAAAATGTTGGTTTATGCAACTAATGGTGTTGGTTTCTTCTGAAGCTGCCGAAGATTTAAGGCTAGGCTGTGAAGGATTTTAGTTAGGGGGCTTGAGGGGACCAAGGGATATAAAGGGGGTAAAGCCCGTGGTGCCACACTTGACGTGGTAATAGATAGTGAATTAGGTGGTCACTTAATATTAGTTTAAATCATTAGTTTGTGAGTAAGCTAGGGAAATAAGACGTATTGGATGGTAGGATTAGCGGTTGCATTGGGGTGTTGATGAGATGGTGATAGCAATAGGGGGTATTATGATTGGGATAATAGAGAAGAGCGTTTGTTAACGCTTGTAATATTATCGTGGAATGGATTGGTGTGCAATGATTGATGGGAATTGTAATGGAGTCTCACGAATTTGGTAAATGGAGTATGGAAACACGAATGTGATACCCATTCCCTCACCCGGACTAGGACGCTTAAGGGTGGGTGGTTTGGCCTCACACATAGACTGCCACTGGTACTGATTCGCATACCTTATTAGCCAAACTAAAAATCTCAAACATTGATTTATGTGCTTTGGAAGATTTCAGTGACGTGATACAGTCGTCACAAGCTGAGAAATAAAAAAATACGATGGTTGCAAGCAAGGGCCTGATTGTATATCTTAAACCAACAAGGAGTATAGAGCTTCTAGTGGCGGATTTCCAACATCGTATGTGGGCGATAGGTAATACAAATTTGATGGCACCTATTTCTATTCCGATGTGTAAAACATTGGCGAGATTTTCAAAACATGAGATTGAGTGTTGTAAGAAGCAAATTTTGAATATCATATGGGTTTTGAGGGCACATATGGATCTCATGCATGCATTTCTTCTAAGGATGTTCGATCATGCTAAGTGCACAACATTGGAGGTAAAACTTCACACTAAATAAGATTCGCCAATTGGCCATAACCGCAAAGAGTCGTATCTTTATGAGATGTGGAACGTGCAACGACCGTACATGTGATGCGTTTGCAACCCATATGCTACTAGTGGTTGCAAAGGCTCCATCATATGGTTTGACCATGCGGTATGGACCATGATAAATAGATTGGAATTTTTCTTCCCAAATTATCCTACATCTGTGACACGTTTTGCAACTTTCATAATATGGTTGAAAGAGTTTACAAGAGTAACAATGAAGGCTGACATTGTATTTAATACAGGGAGAGAACACATGATAAGAACGACAATACAACTCTTTGAAAATCCAAACCAAATGTTGCTCACTGACATAAAATAAACTCTTATTGCTAGCAAAATTGAACGCTTGTTCAAAGGGCCAAAGTTCTCCATTGCCATCCGGGTTCACCCAGTCAAGCACCATCTCCATTCAAAAAATAAAGGCTCAATTTGAATTCGTCTCCAACAGACAAAACTTTTGTGAGTGGACGAGGGCGTGGCAACCCTAGTGGCCGTGGAGGGAGCCCAACTCGTGGCGGTTGTGGCTTCCGTGGAAGGGGTAGCGGACATGCGATTTTTTGTAACCTTAACCTAGGATATATTCGTCATATAGGGTTTGGGAGCATGGTTACTTGTATGACCTAGACCGAAGGTATCCACAAGGGTATGAGCCCGAGCATAAACAACGCAGCAGACTCCAACAGTTTGACAACTAACACAATACTATCCCTACTCAAGGGTAGGGTCCTTATGTGGGAAGAGGACAACCAAAGCAATATTTTAAATCTGCATTTAAAAATAAATATAGATGATTAGTTAAATCAAATCCTTAGCATGACAAATTTGTTTTGACAACGCTACCCTGGGATTTAATGTGACACCAGGGGAATAACAACAACTAAGTCGTAATTTGTTAGTTAGAAACATTATCACTCAAAGTAAATCCGAAAGCATAACCGGTATTATCCATATTTTTTAGTGCACCAGAGTCTTAGAGTGGATAAATATGAAAAAAATCTTCGCAAAAAAATGCATGTTTTTATCCATTCTTCAAATTGTACATGCTCTATTGAATCTAATGTTTGCTTGGAGTTATCAACCCAATATGTCCATATATTGACACAAACCAAGTTGGGTTTTCAAAAACTTTTATGTTTCTATACTGAAAGATAATGATGATAATTGTAGCTGTCATTCCTCTAAAAGTTTTAGTAAATTCCTTGATGAGGATGTTTCTAATAATATCAATGAAAGAGAGAAAGATAGGAGTCATGTTAGAACTATGGATATGTCCATTATTCAACATAAAGGATTAAGGCATGCCCTTAAAATGAGCCTTAATCAAATACCTCTTAGACCTATGATAATACATGAAGTTATCCAAGTGGTGTGTGATACGTTTCACAAGTATGCTTGGTACTTAACATTGACCATATAGTGGACATAGAGACAACAAGCAAGGAGGTTCGCAACATATGCAATATACTTTTGTATGAAGCTTACAAGCAAAACAAGTTTGACTTTAGGTACTCTCAATTTTATTTCTTTACAGATAATAAGGTTAATGATTAGCTAGATTGGCTTCTTAAACATGTCGACATTTCGGCCTTGGATAAAACATCCAACAATGCATGTTTCATATGTGTTGATCACATACGAAAACAAATTTTAAATCGACTAAGTAGTCTAGATTTCCTTCTATGCCTAGACAATGGAAAATAATTATGGATAGAAAACGTTACTAGTAGATTCCATAATATAATTCATGAAATCATACCTGAATTGTCCAACAATAGCCATGACTTACCATACATCATGGCTATGTACAAATTTCACAAAAAAAATATAGAAGGATTTCAAATGCATTTGAATCTATTTATGTTAATGTTGCTATACTACTTATCATAACCACTATGACATTACTAGAGGAGGTAAAACAATGGGCTAAAACCACCACTAATGGATATAAAAACCTCTTCCATGTTGACACTTCTATTTATTGAATAATAGATTCTATAAATGAATTTTGTCTTAACCTACCAAATACGATCCATGACATTTTATGTTGCGGATATTACTAGATGCATTGAGACAATACCTATCAATGTGCATGACACTCATTTTGAAGTTGTGAAATTCATAACTTCACTTGGAATTTAAAATTTTAAACGCAAACATCCTCAATCTAAACCAGTCATATGGTTCAAGACAAATATACATGGGATAACAATTAGAACAATATGGGCATCTACATGTCCTAGCTATGAGAATTGACAACAAATATCAGTGACTAAGTTTTTGGTATTATATAAATGGTTTACTACCAACTGCTATGTAAGATTAAGAAATCGGTTATGAAAACAAATATCAGGTTTACTAATGGAATCTTCATGCTTTCCATTATGGTGTAACCTATATTTAATGTCATATGAAATACAGTTTATCCAAAGATTAGTTAGTCTAGGGAGGACGGATGTTATGAATAGTTTTGCATATGCTTTCCGATATATTGATGACCTTTGTTGGCTTAATACCGGAAACGCTCAAATCTTTCTTGATCCGTTACAACCAAGGACAATGTCTAACCCATATTGGATATACCCATTGCATATTTTAGACATTAAACTTGAAATTTCAGATTTCTCCAAAAGCAATGCATTACATGGCATAAAGGCACATTTCATGAATGTGTTAATAACTATCTCTGATGAAAATTCAGGGATATTTATGCTGCAAAAATTTGACAAGAGGAGAGATCTTCCAATTACAAATACGCAATAAATTAAATTTCACTCTAATCGGCCAGTTAAGAAGGCATACACTGTCATCGTGTCACAGACAATTCCTATACTGTATCTATCTAATGATGTCCATTTGGCATTACATGAAATCAATAATTTGATTTCTACCTTAACTAGTAATGGATTCCGAAGGGACAAGCTTTTACAACTAATGATAATGACGCTCACAAAAACAATGTATCTAGTGGTCAAATTCAAGGTAAAAGACCTCATCAATTTGCTTCAAGGTATGACATCACACCCTTGCACATTTACTACTTTTTTATTAGATATATAAAAGAGAGATCACAAGCCAAGCAATTAACAGCTAGGAATGCTACATAATGAGAGAGCGAGAATTTTTCAATAATGAGGATTGGCATGCAAACCAGAAGTGGATGCATGCCAGTTCAACAACACTTGTCCTACCCATGTCGTCTACTTATACAACATTGAGCAATGGAAAAGTTCCCCCTATAATCCTAGGTTGAGAAGCAAAGAATTTTTGAATCTAGAACCTAGATGAACACCTTCCTCAACTCCGATTTCAATGATTCAAATTCTTCAGTCCTTCTTCGCGATTTCTAACTTGCTCGAGCTTCTAATGCTCAAATCCATCGGTTGGATGATTCCACAGGGCTGGAGGTGTTTACATTAGCCTCATCTGCCTCAAGGGCAAGAAAAATTACATTGACCAAGATTATCGTAATATGTGTGTCAAAATTATAGTGGGCTATAACAATAGGTGTAGAAGGTGTAGCTGCCTATAGGCTAGGTGAGATGGGGTGGGATGAATGAGGGAGCAAGCAACCAAGATTAAACAAGCAACCAGATACGTTAAAGCATCTAGGGGTGGCGTAGATGAGACACCCCCGCACATGGGATGACGTGGAGTCATGGGGCGGCCACGCGCACCTCTTCCCCGTCACTGCCCGTCAGGGTCGTTTCGAGACGACTCGTCCTCCGGACTTGAGGCTCTCGTTTCGCTAACCAGCTTTGTCGTTTTTGATAAAGTACCTGGTATTTGGAAAAATATTTGCAGCATATCTTTTGCAGAATTTTCAAACGGATCCAACTACGCTTAACCAGGCTTTGTCCTCTTCAACAAAATGCATTTGCCGAAATCTTTCAAGCCAAATTTCAGGTAAGCTCACTTAGGATTTGTGTGTATCCAGCTTTGCCGTCTTCGACAGTTGTAATTAATCAAGTATTTGCGGCACGCTTTGCAGATGTTTTTGAAGTTACTAAACTCCGGCGAAGCTCACTTAGATGTCAGCCTTTTCTGTCTTCGATAATCTAGTTGTAATAGCTGAAATGCCTGCACTTATAGTTGGTGTTAGTTTGGAGAATTTCCTCAACCTAAACTCCAGGCTGCTAAGCTTACTCAGGGGCCAGATACTCCATTAAAGGTTAACTTAAAGGTTAACTTCGGTTTGGCTGGTTTAGGTTCCAAGTTCCGATCCCTGCGTGGTTCCGGTGTCACTAGCTTTACTTTGCCTACACGCACCGCCCTCCCAAGCGACACACACACTAGCTCTTATCACCTCCCGAGGTAGTTCACACAATCGGGACACGCTTGCTCAATGTGGCTCCCATTCCGATTCGTAGCACCCGGACGCCGTCGATAGCTCAAATTACAATTTCTCGCTTCCAATTCGTAGGAGCAGCACCGGGGAAGCAAGTGTGAGCACGAAGCGCGAGGGAGCTAAGAAATGGCGTACAGCACGTGTTCTGGCATGGTGCTACACCTCAATTTGCATGGCGGCACGTACGCATCCGACATGAATTCGTCGTCAATTTCTGTAGGGAAACAGGAGTATCACCTGCTCCCCGGATATACACTACCTGGGAGAAGTAGTGTACAATTTCGATTGAACCAAGGGCCTGCTCTTCTTAGTTTGCGTTATTCACAGCCGTACAGGTCTGCTTTTCTTTCGGAGAGGTTGTTAATCGAGAGGAGACCGTCTTTAAGGTGTGCTCTGAGTAGTCGTAACCAAAGGCGTCCATGCATAGTGCATGCGATTGACAAATCGAAAGAATTAAATGAGGGATCGGCTCATAACGATGATCTAATTTTCGTTGCAAGTGATGATGATGAAATTTTGGTTAAAAGCGAGGCACGAGGTTCCTCTGAACATTTCGATTTAGAAGAAGCGCCGGCGGCTCTGACCGTTGAAGAGATTGAAGTCCCCAGGTTAGCTGAATTTAGCGAACCTGTTTCCTTGATTGAGGCTGTACAATCCGATACGGATGAAGGCTACTATAGTGTCAGGTCGCCTCCCAAGCTTGTACAACTTGTCAAGTCTGCGATACGATACCTCAGCGGAGCTCCAAAAAAAAAAGATTTCGCCACTCAGAAATCTAATTCTGGAAACATTGAGAAGCTTCGGTGGAATCCGCTGCAAATATTCGGTACCACGAGACCTTCAGCGACGGATTCGTTGAGGCGTAAAATTGTCGATGGCCTCCGCAGAGCTGAGGATGACTTCTTTGCTGTATGTATCACTACCGTCCATCACGTCCTGCTGTTGTGCAATTGAAGCTGCTTTTGTCACATCTTTCTCTTGGTGTTGGATGTGGAGGTGCTTGTGTTTTAGGCTCTTTCTTGATACCATTCTTATTCCAGTTTGTTTATGTTCTCAGTTTTCAAGTCAACTCGGCAAATATATGATCATCATGAGTGCAACAGGGGCCATCCTCGCCACAGGATTTCAACTGTCTGGTAAGTGAGGAGCCGCCGCCAAAAAAAGGCTTTCTAAGACGCTAATGTAAGGAGGATTGGAGAATTTCATGGTGTAGTTCCAGTCTTTGGGAATCGTGTGCCTGGTAGATGCCATGTAATGTTGGAGGCCCCGTCCAGGCATAATAATGCAGAGAGACACAAATGCTGGCCATGGTTAGAAGAGCCATGTCGTCTCATAAGCTGTTGTGCTCGCATGACATGCACATGATTCAGTGCGGCGATTGAATTGGTGAGAGAATTAATGTCGACGTCAGCAAAGAATTTTTTCTAGGTGTGCTGTTTATTGATAAGATGGATCACTGGGTTGAGCAAGCGTATCTTACTCGCTTGCTTTTATTCTAGGAGGAGAAGCTCATAAGGATGGCGTTCTATGGTTCAGTTGGCTTGCTGGAATTGTTATTGGCTCTATGATCGGAGCAGGGCAAGTCTTGGAAAGCCATGCCCGACGAGGTCGACGCAATGTAGTTATTACTGGAAGGTATGGTGTGTAGTTGGATATCTGATTGATGATTAAATGCATAGACTATTTTTAAATCGTGGGCTTTGAGTGTTGGATATGATTTCTGGCAATATGTTCTTATGCAGTAAACAAGGGTAGAAACATCTCTTCTCTTTTAGTAGGGCAGTTGATTGGAATTTGGTGGATTGCATATGCTTGGAAACATGGCAAATCTCATTTAGCTCTTTTTGGAAGTTCTGAACTCTTATTGCAAAAGGGCATGGATTTAACTCTTTGGACCTTAAGACCACATGCTGATTTAAAATTTCATTTTTTGAAGTTCATTAAAAGCATGTACATGTGTACTGATGTTCAAGGGGTGTTTAGAGAAGTTAGGGCTTCTCAATTTGCATACCTTGGCAATTGTGTTGCCTTTTATTTTGTATTCTTCCTAACATTTCACTTCGCAAATGTCTTTGGCAGCACACGTGGCCTTGGCAAGGCTCTTGCTCGGGAGTTTCTGCGTGCTGGAGATAATGTTGTTGTTGCCTCTCGAAGGTCGTTATTCTTACATCTCTAAGTGAAATTATGTCTACCTTCATTCAGGATGCAGCTGTGTTGATTGGGGATGCTTTTCTGTTACTGATGGGATGCCTATGGGGTGGCTTTGTGTAGACACATATGTAACTATATTTGTATTGCTAAATATTTACTGAGAGAAGAAGAAATCAGACCAAATTCCTATCATCACGTGATTTGTTGAGCTATATTGATGGTTTCAGTAATGTGGGTGGTGGTGGTGGAGAATTTCAGCCCTATGTCGGTGAGTAGCACAGTGACGGAGCTTCAGCAAGAGGTTCGGGAGCAGCGTCGAAGTCTCCTTCTGGCGGAAGGTTTGCAAGTGGAGGGATCGGAATTGAAGGTTGACAGAAGGGGGTCCAGAGTGGTGGGCATGGCTTGTGATGTTTCTAAGAGTGAGGATGTCCAAGCACTTGCAGAAATGGCCGTGCAAGAGTTAGGGACCATTGACATTTGGGTGAGAAAATTTTGACTGCATGCTTAATGTGTGGCGTCCAGCCATACACACACAGATTGTCATGTCCTTATTTCAACAAGAGGGTGAAATACCCGAGCTTCGTTTCACTAGGTTGGATTAGAATGTCATTTGTAAGTTGCATGTGAGATACCTAACTTGATCACGAAGTCTGTTCGAAGCGGTATCTTATTCAATGTGTTCTATGATCTGGTATGTTGCTGGTAATGGCCCAATTGTTAGACTTGATTCGCATTAGATGTTCAAATCCGTGACATTTGGACAGGGAACATGTTTCCTAGACCTGAAATAATTTGGACCCTACTCAATTCTCATCATTGTTTTTATTTTTTATTTTTTAAATTTATTTTCAAATCTATTTGTGTGTGAACAGATCAACAATGCTGGAATGAATAAGGGCTTCAGGCCTCTGGTTGAGTTTTCAGATGAAGAAATCTCCGAGGTACTATGTACTCCGAGAAATCTCATGCAATATGTATTTTATCCTCCGATCATCAAAGGGATGAAACAAGAGAATGCTGTTATTATCTTAGATAATATCTGCAGAGGTCACACTTGGATATTCTGTCATACTCGATCAGTTGGCTTGTTTGTGAAGGAAATTTGGTAAGATACCAGTTGATTATTGTTTGCAGATTGTATCAACAAACTTGACGGGCTCATTAATATGCACCCGAGAAGCTATTCGAGTGATGAAGAAGCAACCCAAAGGAGGTCATATCTTCAATATGGACGGGGCTGGTTCTGGAGGCACAAGCACTCCTTTGACAGCAGTGTAAGAATCTGAGTACCATAAGGTCCATTTTCGAGTTTTCCATTTCTTTGATATGCTTACATGTTTCACAGTCAATGCGTTGCTTATATGTTTATGTGACATGTTCTACATTTTAAAGTGTCCAAGATAGTCATAACTTCACTACCTTGGTGGTGGCAGTGACATATTATGTTTTTGTTCATGGTAGTTATGGAGCAACAAAATGTGGATTGAGGCAGCTCTCAGCCTCTCTATTGCAAGAGTGTAAGGGCTCTCGTGTGGGCATCCACACTGCCTCCCCGGGCATGGTCCTTACTGACCTGCTTTTGAGGTACTGAATCCCCTGGATTTCTATTTTTTTTCCAAGCTATCAAAAAATTATAGATGAACAGACAAGGTTATCCTGATTTCACTAAATCTTTCTAGAACGTGGTTTATGGCAGATCACATCAGATGTTGATTGGAATTTATTGAAACTTCAATTTTTTTTGCAGTGGTGCTTCCCTACAAAACAAAAAAATGTTCAATATCATTTGTGAGCAGCCTGAGACTGTCGCCCAAGCGTTGGTACCAAATCTAAGAACTGTGAAGGGAACAGGAAAAGCCATCAACTATTTGACGCCTCCTCGCATTGTATTGGCCATTGTCAATGCATGGTATAGGCGTGGTCGATGGTTTGATGAAGAGGTATGTGTATTGCTCTCTTTTTGCTAACTCTTCCTGACCTGGGTGGGTTTTGCATGCGTAAGGAGGTAATCTGGAAATTGGGTCAATGGAATTTGTGTTTTCATTTTCAGGATTATAGTGAGGAAAAATAGGGAGTCCTTCATGAATATAGTATTCTAAAGTCTGAGCTTAAAGCCAATAGTTTAACTGGTGTGGGTTCCATTCTCCACCATGCTAGTGTCACCTGCAATCATTTTGGGGGTCACCAGGCCAAGTGGTCATCTAAAAGATGTGGGTACCAAGGGGCTCGGGAGCAATGGGCGATCAAGTTGCCATCCATACTTTCTGCATTTGGTTATAGCTATTTCTGCACCATTCAATCGGCTTGAACAACAAATAAGCCTAATAGGGGGGAACAATGGGCGATCAAGTTGTTAGCAAGAGTCCACCTCTTAATTGAGGCAGTCGCATGCAGGCAAAGAGACTCTATAATTTATGCTATTGTTGGCAAACATAAATGATATCCTTTTCTTTCTTTCTAATTTCTGGCCCGCATGCAAATCAAACAGGGAAGAGCAGTGTATGCTGCAGAGGCAGACCGGTTGCGTCTGTGGGCAGAAGGGCGTGAGAAGTCTCCTGTGACAGCAGCCATGGAGATGGTTCCTAGTGGTGCCTGGGTTTCACTCTTCTCCTCATCAGTGCTTTGTGCCTACGTCATCCTTTCAAACTTGTCCAGTGGTGGAAATCCTGGCATATAGGATTCTAGAGGTTCAGGTGACAATTTATTGAATATTGATCAAACAATCAGTGCCAATCAGATATCCATTTCACAACGTAAACTTATACAGGATTACATTTGAACATCACTTCAAAACATTTGAAAGATAGCAGAGGGTTAATCATTGATTTAGGATTTGACAGATGATCAGGTCATGTATAGGCTGTAAGTCCACTTGATTGAAATGTTGGAATTTAGTCTGTAGTGATATTATGTTCTTGCGGGGACATGTTGTAGAATATAGGTCTGGAACATGAAATAATATAGTCTCGGACCACATAGTAGTAGTGGCCATTAGAAATTGATTCATGAAGGCAAGATCCTGTTGAACTCAAATTGCTCAGATGTATCTGGCAGCCTACAGTTGCTCAGAAGACAACCTATATATGTGTATAAAACGGATGCATTTTTAATAAGCTTTGAGTAGTGTGTAACCTGTTTTATTCTTGGCATTCGTGAGAAGGGACATACTGACACATTAGGTCTTCATCATGCGAAGCTTCCTCATATTCCTGAAAGTGAGAGTCCAAACCCTTTGCAGGGAGCTTTCAACTGCAAACCTCCACTCTTGAGTGCATCTTTGTTCTCATTGAGCTGTGGTGGCCAAGTCTCTTGTGTTCAGTCACTTCTTGTAAATTGTCTGCAATTCCAGTGATCGAATTTAACATGAATTTGGTTGATAGGAAACTTTATCGCATTCATTGATTCAAAGTCTAATAAAAGAATTCGCATTTCTAGTGATCGAATTAATCTCATCAAAGTATTCATTCATGCCTCCTCCATCCAGGAGCTGGCGTATCTATCGATCGATCTATCAATCAATCTATTACAAGCTGTAGCTGACATTTGAGGTGCATATTCTTCACCATGAACTGGACCCTTGTTTGAAATGAAACAGAAGGTGAGATCCCTCCCTTCTCCTTTGTTTCTCCTCCTTTATTTTCACTATTCCAACCAATGCCTCATCTACAGTTCTCACTTTGTCACAGTTCACTTTATGTTCTCACTTTATCAGAGAAGTGTGAACATTCTTTGTGGTCAGCAATAACTGTGGGTGCCGCAAACATCAGCAACATCCTCGACATCAACTCCAGGTGTCACGGCAAACCCAAAACCCTTCTAGTAACCCTATTTTCAAAACAAACAAATTAAATGCAATACCAGGGTTTTGCTAAAAATATCCTACGATTTGTGGTTGTTCACAATGTAGTCAAGCTCATCCATGAAAATTTCCACCGACACAATTTATCAAAAGGCAAGGAAGAGGTCTTCCTCCCACGCATTGCGCAAGGACCCTTGCTGCATGCATGTGAGACTGTCTAAAGTATGTATGTGTTATGTGGCTCGTTTTTCTTGTTCCCCATCTTCTATTGATCACTTTATGTCTTCGAACTTGTGTTGCAATAGCAAATCTATGATGAAACACCAACAAAAACCAGATGAAAAACGGATGTACCCTGATTTAGTTATTTCAATGGGAAGTGCACGTTTGATGAACAAAATATGATGTATGTATTTGCATCCAAGGACACATAAGTTGTGTGTTTGAATTCAAATATTCAAATAACATCAAGATATTCAACCAATTCCAAAAATTACACTTGAAAAATAAGTTGAAATTAGATAGGGTCACTTTTGACATAATTAACTAAAAATGGAAATATGTAACTCAAAAACATGTTTTTGTGCGTAGAAAGGCCCAACTTAGGTCCTCTCAATCGTGTTCAATATTGAGTGTGGAGTAATTACTAAAATTTGAAGACATAGTCAAATCTCTTTTAAACTTGTGTCTTTATGATATTTCTTATTTGATCATCACCGAACTGCACATCAATCAAATATAGATATCTGATTAAGTAAAGTAACTGAATAACACCCGCATACCTTAGCTCCTTGGATGTCAACTTCTTCACCTTGTCGGACAGCTCAATGCCCATCTTCATCAAACCTTGCAAGGCTTAATCATCGTGATGAGGAGCAAATGATGCAGTCTGATTTGATTTTCTGCTAGTATGGAATTCCATTGCATGGAAGTGCGATATGTGAATGTCAGTTGTTTATGAGGTGCACCAACAGGAGTTACAGATCATTAGTATGGGTGGCTGAAGAGTGTGACTTGCCTGACTGGAGAGAGGGAGTTATCACATACTGATACGAGCATACCTCTCATCCATCTAATGTTAAAGTCTTGAAATAGTGTGGACTCCAGAGGTTAATTTAGTTGATTTGACACAATCTCAGGCTTTCTTATCTTTCCTTTGCACATGGCCAAATGGGTTTCGAGCTCAGTGAACCACCTCTCCATCTCCTTGAACCCTTCCCTTCATTGTCTGGATTGTGTCTGTTTATCATTTTTCCCCTCCATTGTCATGGAATCAACGATCTAGCCCATGAGCGTTCAAGCTTTATTGTTTAGAGTGAAAGCATTGAAGTTTTCTTTCTCTTTTTCTTTCTTTCGTGGGCAGCGTCGATGTTGCTTTCTCTACATGTTACGCAACTAGGGAGAAGGGTTAGAACTCTGGGTTTCTTTGAGTTTGCCGTGACACCATGCCAAGAAAAGAAGATGTGATGGGTCTTGCGATGGATGTGATGGGCCTCCTCGTGAGAGAAGCTTATACAAGCCACATGAATCTAAGGTACAACTTATATGAACATTTATTTTTTACTTTTATGGAAGTTAATGTTAAATGAAACTACGTGTGATATTTTTAGGAGAGGAGTATGGCTTAATTTTAGGAAGATTGCAAGATGACAGTATTGCAATTTTGAAGTTCTTAACAATGTAGTCTTGAAGCAGCAAATTTGAATCAAGGTTGCAACCATTTTCCTCATCATTTTTGGAGCTCATATGGTTTTCTTGTTCATTATCAAAGTACAACTCCTACATAATCATTTTATGTTGAATGATCATATAGGTCCATATTCTAACATAAATTCAATAGTTTATATAACATGAAGACTTGTATGATCATACAAATATGTAAATTCATTCTCGCTTATTGCACCTCAAATTATTAAGTTGCCATGGGAACTCATTAATGGTCAACTATCTCAACTCTTAGAGATACCAGACTGCCATTTTTTCTCTTACAACGCACCTAATTGGAATGTTGCACATGTTGTGCTAGAATGCCCCATTTTACTTTAGAGAGAGAGGGGTTGCTCTCCTATTTCAAAAGCTAAGGTAAGCATGCATATTTTGCTACTTGTCTTAATCGGAGACCTATATTATTTGAGTGGTGCAGACTCAAAAAAATGCATGTGTTTAACCCTTTTAAGGATGTAGGGTCTTGATTTCCAACCAAATACACAATTTATATGGGCCTCATCAAGTTCAAATATCATATGTTATTTGATTAACACATTAGAAACCTTACTTTACCAATTGTCTTATGACAAGGATAAAATAAATATGTATTCATACTTGACATCGGTGATCAAATTACAACGTGTGTTTTGGCATCCAAGGGCAATCAGGCCATGTATTTTAGCTTAGTATCAAGAAATTCAACCAATTTGAAAAGTGTACTTGAAAAACAAGTTAATTCTAGATAGTGTCATTTTTGACACAATTCAATAAAATTGAAAGTATGTAGCCCAAATTTGTACAAGGAGAGGCCCAATCTAGGCCACTCATACAAGGGTTTAATAAGATTCGGTAGCATGCTCAAAATTTGTTGATTTTTCTAAATTAAGTTGTCAATGCTCAACATATTAGAGAGATTCGTTTAACCTGTAAATGATTTTGTAAAAAACATTGAGGACATAATCTAAAAACTCTTGTCATCAAAATCCCTCATTTTCGTAAGGGCAATTTGAGAACATAATGGAATATTTTGATGTTGAAATGGAATCTTGAAAAGTAAATTGACTATCCAACAACAATCTGCCTAAACCACCTTGGGACTACCATGACAGTTGTGTTTGATCATTCGAAAATATCTGTATACATTGGTCTTGAATAGTCTTTATTTAAACATAGATCCAATAGTCAAACACAATCAGGACAGTGACAAAGGTTACTTCAAGTGTGCTTCACATTAATATTTGAGCAAATCGGTGATGCTAAGGTAATCTAGTTTGTTTTTCTTTCATATGAGGTGGGAGGAGTTTCAGTCTTGAGCCAAAGAAAGCTTGCTGAGGAACATCAAATGTGATTTTTGGTGCTGTGGGATTATGGGATTAGGTTGTGAGAACGGGAAAGACACATCAGGTCACAGCATGGCCTATGCCCTTTCCATAATTGGGTGAATGAGAGCCAAAATTACATGAAATGTGTGGCTCTACATGGGAATGGTAGGAAGTGCATTTTAAGGTACCGCAAGCGTTTTCTATGACTAATTTATGGGCAGAACAGTCTTGTGTTTAGAAACTCATAGCAAATTCCCACTGCTCACATTTGAGAGTACATAAAAAATCTTGAATTTGATCTCCTACAAGAAGACGTCAATCACAGAAAGGTACCCACTTAAGACACCCCTACCTTATGATAGTCAAGGCTGGGATAAAGGGAAAGAAAACCTTCGTGAACAAAATTGGTGATAAGCAGTGTAGTAAAAACGTGCCAAGTACCCATTCTGATCGTTGCAATGCTTGCAACAAATTAGATGGATCGCAACCTCATCACCTTCAATTCCTGGAAAGGTTGTATCCAAAAACTTATCCATATTAGGGCTTTGTCATTTACATTGCACTCGATCTCTAAACTTGAATTGGTCACACTTTGGTAAGATCGAGATGATCAACATGGCACCGTGCAACACTTATTACTATTCCAAATCAAGTGTTCTTTGACCTCTAAGCTGTGCTCATTTCCACATTGCAAAAATTGGTATTGACAAGAACAGCTCAACAATGACATTATGGACAACTAAAACACAAATCAATTCTTCCTTTGACCAATTTCTATACAGTTTCTGGGCTTGCTCTGATAGCAAGGCAATCAATCACAAACTCCGCTATGGAGCTCTAAAAGCCCCAGACAGAACAGAGATTTTTTTTTTTTTCACATCAAGTGCTAGGGAGCCGCACACACATAGACCATAGCTAACATTTGTGAGCTGATACAATCAACAAAGTAGTAGTACCCCAACTTGGTGTGTCTAGTTTCTTCGCGCTCCAGTTCAGCGGCACAGGTTTTTTCACAGCCGATTTTTGCTTCACCCCATTGTCTTCCAACTTAAGAAAACAAATCGTCAATTTCGGTGGAAACGCTGATTACGCTGATGGTTAGGCTGGCTGCTGGCCTGCCTCTTTAGTCGTTGGAACGCTTGCTGCTTGATCCAGGACCGGTCAAAAGGAGCATACGCACTTAGAGATGGATCAAACCTGCAATTCCCAAATACCCTTGCATTTTAAACCTCCAAGAATGCACTAGTAATAACTAAGGAGGTCCTAAGAGACGTAGAATACGCAGATGATTGCAGATTAGAAAAAGAAAATACTCCTGACTCAATAAAATGATAGGTAAATGTGACTCTTGACACCTTCTGAACCTGCTCCAAATCTACTTCAAAGTGGCAGAGGATGCGGCGCTTACACAAGAGCATGATTTACACCTCCAAGAATCCACAGATAATATCTGAGGAGGTCATAAGAGATGCAGAACTTGCAAAATGGTTGCAGATTCACAAAATAAAATTTCACTTCTGGCTCAATCAAAATGACTCCAACAAAAGGTAAATGTGAGTATTGACACCTTCTGAACCTGCTCCAAACATACTTCAAAGTGGCAGAGAATGAGGGGCTTACACGAGAGCACTCATGTCAGTGAGAGCATCGATGTACTTGTACAAATCAGATATATCGTATGTGATGTTGTTCAAGCTGGGATTGGCATCTCGCAACCTCTTCTCAAAAGTCTCACAGATGCCTAAGTCATGACAAACAAACAGGATGCAAACATCACAAAAAGTGAGTGCTGTAACAACAATTTTCAGACACAAGAAGGGACAAAAGAACAATATAGATAGATAGATAGATAGATAGATAGATAGATAGATAGACATAGATACACGTGTTGAATTCAAGGAAAGGACCTGTGTAAGGTAAGCAGGTCTAATTTGGTTACTCATCTTAAACGGACACCTATATTTAAATGGTGTGATTAGGCGTGGATTTAAGAACAGATATCAAGAAGACATGTATTTGAAAGAGATTGAACTACGTGCTCAAGGCATTGTAAGGCATTCTAAGGCAACATAATTGAGGGGACCTATATGATCATTTAATGAGAAAGAAAATCTTCACTTTGATAGTTAATAAGATATTCATATAAGCTACAAAACTTAAGAGGAAATGGCTACAGGCGGGATTTGGATATGCAAATGATCCTGCACTAAGTGCGTGTTTCATATCACACTAGAAGTGGGTGCGTAGTTCAAAGTGTCCATTTAAGACCGCTTATCTTACATTGTTCTCGTATTGACATTCCCGGCTAATCACCGTGAATACACACTGCCTAATCTAGACAAGCACTTTGTTGGAAAGTGATTTTTATCAAAAGAATATGAACCATCTTAGAATGATAGCATCATAACCTGTAAAGTCTGGCCCTATTGGCGAATCTTACTGCAATAAAGATTGACATAAAAGTTAGCAAGTAGTGAATTACCATCCATCGCCACTCCGATAGATCCGTAGTCCATAAACGTGCGCGTGGCCCGATTTCCAGGCTGCATCAAGATGATCGTGTGCTGGTTGTAGTCTGCCTGCCAAATTCATTTCCGGCAAGAAGGCATTCTTTAATCTCCGGCAAGAAAAACGAGTTATTCCTAATTCGAGAAAATCCTACACAACGGACCGACGAATTCAGACGAGCTCGTATCTCTAAACTAGCAAAAGCCTGAAATTACTCTGCGAGCTGACAATCTTTCACTTTCTAGCTTCAAATGCGGCAGATCATAATAACAGAGCATCAGATTATTAAATTAAACGAAAAAAGAACGCCCCTCTGTTCTGTTGTGTGAAGAGAGCTGTTCAACCCCAACAAATAATTCTGCATAACAATAACGAACAGGCGCCCACAAGAAACAATGATCGGGAATGAATTCATTCGCCTCGCTGAAGAAGGAATAATATAGTCCACTAGTAAGCATCCACAAAAACAAAACAAAAAGACACAATGCGTACCATGGACTCCGGTGTTTGTATCGAAAGAGAAAGGAAAGAAGGCAACAAACAATCTGTGGCACAGCGAGCGTGAGTTGGATTGATTGACTGATTGATTCCGTCACGCCATCCACACGAATTGCACTTCCAATGAGCGACAAAAAAATTCCACAACAAGAGGAAAAATGAAGAGAAAGAGAAAGCGCAAACGAAAGAAAGAAGAGAAAATAATAAGATGAAAGTTCCGGAGAGCAGAGGAAGAGTGAAGAGAAAGGGAAAGCGAAGGGAAGGCAGAGAGAGAGAGTGAGAGAGAGAGAGACAAACGAAAGGAAAGAATGGCGATGGTATTCCGCGTTAGGGTTTGGCGCTCCTCCTCCCCTCTTTGGTGTGGCATAAGTTAGAGCAAGCGTAAATAATTTACTCTTATTTTTCTACATTTACTCCATTTAATTACCACACACAACATTTGTTCAAAATAGTATAAATAGGTAATGTTGATCCTTTGCCAAAAGCATAGCAAATATGGAGAAAATTAGACCATGAATACTAACATCACTTCCATAATCTTATTCATGTCCATAACAGTGTTATGTGGGACTGATAATATTCCACGGACTATTTTCAAATAATGTTATGTCCCATTCACATATTGAATTCAGCCTTAAGAATGGCTGAATTTTTTTTATGGTACTTAGTGTCACGTATACCATTTGCGAAGGGCCTAAACAAAGTAACTTATTTCAAGTGACAAATAAATAATCTACATCATGACATTCAGAGTAGCACATTGGGATGCTTTAGATGATAGGCTTGCAATCTGGTATGCAAGGGGAACATATTTTTGAGCACATTGATGACAAGTGTCATGTGTTTACATTTAAGTATGCAAGAGAAAGATATTCTTGAACATATTAATGGCAAGTGTCATTTTGTACACTTTAGTCTGCTTGTAGACCATTGTGTAAGACAGGCATGTACCTCATAACACTATTGAACTCTAGATATCCGTGGATGGGGAAGGGAGCTCTAGATTTATCTATTCTTCTCTTTTTACTTGTCATTTATTATTTTGGTATGGTTGTTTTTCAATCCACAAATTCCATGCAAAAATGCCCTCTTTTTCATCAGTTTTATTTTTATTCACTTTTCACGGGGAGTTCGTATGTACAAATTTTATTTTGATTGCTTAAGGGTTAAACTCCAATGAATTCATAGTTTTCTCTCCCCTATTCTCTACATGCTTTATGTTTGTAATTTGAAACTTGAATAATCCATATCTTATAACCTTTCACATTTAACAAAGATTAGCAATTAGTAAGATGATTCGTTATTAACCTTTCATATCTTTCATACTATGTTGACCTTTCAAACATGTCCTCTTCCATCCATTCTCATGCCATGCATGCACATGTGAATTCCATGTGGAATCATTTTGTAAGGTGCACACATCACATGAGATTTTTCGTTGACAACTAAAACCCCATGGAAATCTTATTTTAAATTAACATTTATCACAAGTTTAGATCTTAATTGAAATATATAACTTTTTTCAAGATTTTCAAGATTTTCATTGAAAATTTCCAATTTTGTTTTTTCAACCCCAAGTTCATCCATAGTTGTGTAAGGAGAGTACTACATAATTTTTTTTTATCTGACATCTCAAGTTAAGATGTAGTAGGTGAGTTTTATTTTTAAATTTTTTAAAGAAGGGATCCTAGCAAGTTACTTACAAAATTTGATAATTTGTTATAAGTACGTGAAACATTATAGTCGTGTTTCAAATAGAAATTGGTATAATCTTCTATAATGCATTTATAGACAATAGGATTTTGGGGAAGAAAGATAGCAATAAAGGTCAAAGTCAAGCTCCCAAGAATTGATTGTACATGAAAACAAAAATTGAAATTCTCTAGCAATAGCATGTGTAAGAACAGGCATGCACCTCATAACATTATTGAACATTTTCATGCCAAGATATTAGTAAGAGCACTTCATTTCCAAGTATCATGAGATGATGCTTACGATGAAGTTTTTAATCATCAATGTAACCTAGCATGTGCTTCAAAATAGGATAGATGACACAATAACGCATGTAACAATAAATACCATAAACAATGTAGTACAAGTAGAATGGTTAATTTATTCTTGGATTTGTGGTGAAATCCTCCTTTGATAGGAATCCCTCCCATAAGAGGCTGAACAATGTTGCCCTAGGGACGCATAACTTTTTAAAACTTTTTTATCATTTTAAGAAAAGTTTGTTGATGTTGTTGTCCTATACTTTAATTGGGGATGAGAGACGAGTAACTATGTATGCTTGGTTTCAACAATTTCATATCAAGGGGAGGGACACCCCCCCCTATTTGTCAACAAAATACCAAGGAAGTGATTGGCTTAGGATAGCCAAGTTGTCAAAGAATGGATATACATTTGTTTTTTATTTCTTTATTTTTTAGAAATACTTACATATTTAATTAATTCGGAATCCTTTGTGCAACTTGTAGTGACCTTAGGGCCACTTCACACACGAGATTGAGAGCCCGTGACCATTACACCTCAAGCACTCTCATTGGTGGAAAAGGCGCGCGGAGCCGGTCCAAGTTTGCTTCACACTACGCTTGAGGGACCAATGGAGTATGTGAATGCAAGATGGATGTTAAGTCTACGTGGATTCTTACATGACATCAAATGGATCATGTTTCATGGTCACTTGGACTATTTTCAAGAACCACTCTTTGGAGGTAGGCCTAACACAAAACTAAGAGACCGTGGCACTCTGAATGCTCACAACCATTGATTTAATCTATGTTATCATGTGCAAGGACCCGCATGGATAGAAATTCATTGAAATAACATTCTATTGAGGGACCGGTCACATATGACCTCACACTACACTTGAGGATCCGTGACCACACTACATGATTTTGGAGGTGTCATAGGACGGCCTTTGGACACTTTCTTTTGGGCTCTCACAATTTCATGGTCACGGCTCTTGGCTCGTGTGTGAAGTGGCCCTTATTCCCCATATATCATGCCCATACCATGTCCACAAGGTCGTGATGTAGTGGAAGAAAACCTATACAAACTTGCTTAATATTGAGAACTTTTTGTAAACGCACAAGTATCCATACAATGTGTAAAACACATGTATCAAACACAACCTTGCATCTAAATAAATATGCACTACTACATGACAATACCAACTTCTCTTCAAATAATGTATGCACTACGAATGCACATGTTCATCTTGTTCAAGTTTTCAACATCTTCAAATAATGCTAAAAAGCTCAAAAACAATCTTACGTTCACGTATCCCAACATAACATTGCTCAACCCAAGCCCAACATTCTTGAAGGAGAGGAGAAGGAACTTGGGCTAGCCAAGCTGAACCCATGATCTAGCACTAAGCGGGTTGTAAGCAACCAACCAACTTGTACCCATATCCATTTCATTACCCCAATTGTGCAAACATAAAAGGAGGAAACAAGTAAAGGGTGTTAAGAAAATTGTTTGTTGTTTGTAGCCATACAAACTAGAAATGGCATTATGAAGTGTGGGTTTTCGTCAATCCCGTATTTACTTATTCACTATGGCACAAGATGCCCATTGCCAAATGCTAGTTTTTCTTAGCTTAAGGGCCACTTGTTGTTACCGTGAAGAGGTCGGGCACATGGGTCCTACTAACTTATGTCTCTTGTTATCTTATTATTACCTCTCTAGATTGGCCACATGAGGCATTATAGTGGGCTTTGGCCTTTTTGTTCCCTTTTAATCTTAACCTTAGTGGGAATATTTGAACTTACATGTTGCTTAGCTAGTCGCCATTCAACAATATATGACACGATGGAATCATGTTGTTTGATGCTTGAATCTTAAGCTCCAAATTTTGGGCAAAGCATGTGGCCAACATGATGTATTGTGTCCTACCTCCCATTGTCAAGGGTGGCAACTCGTCCATCTCTTTTGTTGCCCATGCAAGGGGTGGTAGTGTATATCAACCTTTAATGAATAACTTTATATATCATTGACCACACAATCAACTAGCAAGGTCCAAATTTTCCCGGAGATTTGCCCATTGGAACATAAAGAGTATACCCATATTTAGAAGGGAGGATCCCGAGGGCGTAATTCTTGCATACCATCTACATAAAATATGTCACATGAAGATATTATGTTAGAGATATGGAATCTCCAATTGTTTGATAACATAATAATTAACAATCTTTTCATTGAAGTCGCCTGAGTAAACAACAACTTTCAATTTGGATGAAGATTTCAAAATATTTGAATCTAAGGTTCAAAGCCGCCAATGAAGGACAATAAATCCCCATAGATACCTAGACCCAAAGGGCATGATAACACTAGCAAATAATGTTGTAGATTATGGTATGCAACTTTAGGATAAACATGTCTAATTTCGTTACTTATCTTAAATGAACACTTGTGTTTGAGTGGTGGGTAGTTAGGTGCAAATCTAATAACGGACACATGACAAACATGTGTTTGAAAGGAAATTTGTATATGTTCTCAAATTTGTTGCCCATTCTAGGCTTAATACCTAGTCAACATTTTATTTATTTATTTGGGTGATCTATGTAGCTTTCTTATGGCTCATTGTCAAGGGCTATGATAATTCATAACAATTCAAAATTTGCTCCAAAACTCTCCAAGATTGCTCTTGGCTTCTTCATATATAGATAGATAGATATAATTTATTTGTGGATGCATAGGGAGTAAAACCGAGTAGTATAAGGCAACAAATGACAAAGTGTAACCAAATAAAGCCCCTGCCAAAAAAACCCCAGGAAGCCGAATATATCATATTGAGAGAATCATTTATAGTTATTGCGATTGATCGCTCATCCAAAGAGCAAAAGCGCTACCTAACTCGTCACACACTTGCATACATGCACGTGCAATATCATCCATAATTGTGTGATTTTGTTCATGAATGATAAGTTATGATTGATAACCAACTTAAGTAGGAGGTGAACATGTTGCTTTTGCAACTCATCTCCTCTTGATGATTATCTAGGGTAGACAACCCTCATTCGGTAATTTTATAATAATATTATAACCCTTGTATATGAGTGGTATGTGGATTGATGTGGCTCCAAGAACATACAAGGTAGATGAGCCTAAAAGCGACACTTTTGAACATTTTATCTATTCCATGCACATATATATATATATATATATATATATATATATATATGGTCAATTTCCTAATGCTTCCTTGTCCAATTGGATACTTGTTGATTTCTTTCATAGATTTCTTTAAAATGATCAGCAATTGGCCAAAAGTTTTGAATTTGAATTGGTTATTTCTTAAACTCATTTGGCCAACATGTAACTAGTGGTCGGATCTCCCCATTTAGAGGTTGTGTCCCCCTTTTGTGGAACAATTCTTACATTGCCTCGTCAAGTGGATAGATCCTAAATTAATCATTGTGATTGACCAAAGTCAATGCTATTCTTTAAGTGTTTTAAAATCCTTCTTACACCACGACTATGATAGGCCAAAATTGGGATATTTTGTACTTAATGTTGCATATGATTGGTTCCATTTAACAATGGCTTACTTAGTGGCACTATGACACTCACATGTTAATTGATTAGAGATGAAAAATAGGTGTTGCCAAAATGATGGTGTTACTTTTAGGCTCATCTACCTTACCAAAAAGAAATGTGTCTAAAAGAGATTGAATTGCACGCTCAAAATATGAACACCATTCTAGGTTCTACAATTAACATACTTGGAGTGGCCTATATGAGTCACCATTTAACAATGAACAAGGAGAACTGACCAGTAGTTACAAATGAATTGGTTGAGTTTGAAAAACAACTAGCCAAATTCAAGACTCTAAGAATATTCACAATCATTTTAGATGAAATTACAAAATATACTTCAAATCAGTAAAGAAAAACCCGGAAGATGTCAACATGTAACCAATTAATAATGAAAACACTAGGATCTCAACCGATTGTGCCCAAATATCTCCCTGAGCACTGCCATTTAACAAGCATGAGAATCTTCACTTTGATATTATATAAGATATTCATACAAACTCCAAAAATTATGAGCAAAGTGGCTACAACCTCGATTTGGATTTGCTAACTATCTTGTACTAGCAAATCACATGTTTTATATCCTAGGAGTACGAGTGAGGCAGAAAAAATAACCATTTTAAGACCCATTTACCTTTAGGGCTTTCTCAAAGTCAAGTCCTCAAATGGAAACTTTCCTTGCTTTTGTGCTGCTTGGGACTTGCAGTTTAGCCTGTCTGTACTTAACTTAGCTTAAGCTTATGTTGCACTAAGGGATGGGTCCTAATTGTGATTGCTAAATTTACCAATCCTAATGGTAAATCAACCTAGCTCTAAATTGACCTAAATGTCATTGCGTTCACACCTATAGGTAATTGTACCAAAGATGCCACCTATTTAGAGCGGAGTATTACACCATGTATGGTATTTAGTGTCACTTACTATTTGGGGTTACGCAATGTTATAATTTTTATGGTTAATGTAATTGTTTACCAAGTAAAGATGTTCATTCTCTATATTGTCCAAACAACTAATTTGACATTTGTTTGTAAAAAAATGAGATGTACAGTACATATTTTTAGCATTACATAATTTCAAATAGTAAGTGACACTAAATATCATATCCGGTGTACTCTTATTCACACATGACTGTCAATAAATTAACTCATGTGTCATGTGTCATCATGCCAACATGTCATGTACTCGTTACTCACTAACATGGTCTTTGAATTTAGCTCACCATCCTAATATGCATGTGGTAAGTTACTACCGAGCTTAGGCGCTAAGAGTGTTGTTTAGGTTATATTAATGCGGTAACTTCACTTAGGCGTGTTAACTCAATGTATGAGGTAAGTTAACATGTAACATTACTCAACACTAGATGTTGCACCCCTAGTGCCGAGAGGTATGGTGGAATGATGCCCCCTTATGTTGGTCCACCCTTGCAAAATTAACAGCACTCAACCTGCAACATAGCATTCATGAAAACGTCACATTCACACATGACGTTTTTCTTTTCTTTCAAGGGTGACTATGTTTTTTGTTTTGTGGAATGCACTTGACCTTTGAAAAAAAAATTTGTAAAAATTTATGTTGTTGGCGAAAATTGCCTCCAAAGACCAATTCAAGCCAACCTTCTTTGTATTCAAGGAAACGACACATACACCATTTTTAAGTGCCACATGACATTTGCACAAATACCATGTTCTGAGCATTGTTCACTTCACAATAATGAACCAACATATGGGGGACAAAATTCGATATGTGTAAACAACACAAACAAACAGTCAGACATGCGTGCCATTAAACAATCAAATTATCATTACAGAAGGGCCACGTGCTTGTTTGCTTGTCGACTGGTCGTGTGGAACCCGACACCTTAGTAGCAAGTCAACACACACCTACCCAAGAAATATGCTTACTAGGTCCAACCACGATAAGGTGTACCAAAATTGTGTCACATATCACCTTTTTCCATAGTCCTTGACACTCCTTCGAATAATTATCATGCTTTGATTTTGAACTTTACACATTGTTTAAAGTCAAGACTTAGCATAATGATAAACATCGTCATCACATTTGATTAATCGTTTGTAGAGTTTCATCAATGTTTTTGCCTCAAATGTGAGTCCTTATGAAATGCAAGGACTCCTTTCTATTTAGTCTTCGGTGATTAGGGTTGCTTTTTGCACCCGTCACAAATCATATCAAACGCCCGTCACACCCGTCAAATATGCATCATGTAGACGTTTGGGGTTGTGGTTTTGGACATGTCCATGTTTGTGACGCATGCAAAAAGCAACCTTGTTTGTGATACACCTTATCATGGTTGAACCATGCACTGTGTATCAAGTATCCTTCCTGGTCAATTTATGGGCTTACCCTAGGCTGCCACCCCTTTTAAAAAAAAGAGTGGCGGTACTAGGCTTTGTAATGTTATGCAATGGGCAAGTGATGAGCATTTCGGCAACTATGAGCCGAAATGATGGCCATACACCACACCCTCCGACTCCTGACCACCACATACTGTGATGAGCCAACACATATCTTCACGGACTGTCTTGATGTTCTATATTTATTAAACACGCAAATCAAACACCCTACACTACATAATAGCCACCCAGACAAAATTGTCCTTGAATCCATGTCCATAATGCTACAATCCCGCACACAAATTACCACACTCCATAAAGTCAAAGCCCATGCTAACATAAACGGTAATGAACAAGCAAACACATTAGCCAAAATAGGATGTGAACTAGACCATAGAGATGTTGTAATGCCACACGAACATGCACACCCTACACCATACTACCTCCAAAAAGACTGGTGGCACTCAATGCAAGAAACTCCGGACAAAGGCCCTATAAGACACCTTGGAAAACACGTCCTCAAATATGATAAAAAACATAATTTAGAAGTCATAGCTAACCAAACACACCAACTACATAACTGGCTAGAAAACAAAGATATTGACAAAACGTTATCAAACAATTTTTGGACAAACCCCAATATCACAGACAAACAAAAAACATGCATAGTCAAATTCTGGACGGGACATTACATGGGCCAAGCCCGAAAACAACTCTTTTTTGGTCGAGAAGCCTACCCATAAAAAACGTGCCCCATCTGCAACTCATTAGATGCATACACATGGTTACATGTACTACTTAAATGCAAACAAAAACACATTCATGCACTAATAACAAAACGACATAACAAAGTTGTATGGGAAATACGTAAACTCATTTTGTCAAATAAAATATCTAGACACTATACACTCATGAATGCGGGAACATACAACGAACAACCCCAAGAAAATACAGTGCCAACATGGCTATTGCCATGCACATGTGGCACCCAGAGATGCCACTGCAACGCAAGATTTAAACCAGACATATTGTGCGTCATAGGACATCCATATAACCACCCCCACCAGAAACCCCTACAATAGGAGTCACCATACAATTTATAGAATTTACATACCGTAATGACAGATTCACTGCAGAAACCCTAGATAGGAAAACCACAAATAACCAACCACTCATCAATAACATTATCTCAAGGGGATGGAATGTAGCCCCACTCATGGTATTAGTCGCAGGCGCAAGAGCCACTACACACATCCCATCAATGAAAAACTTGGAAACTTGGAAACAACACTTAAACTCCCTCTCATGAAAATAAAAACCACATTCCAACAAATTAACATCATCGCCACACAATATGCACACTCAATACTAGTCCACAAATGAAGACTAGAGAACAAACAACCAATCACATACCTCCATGACCTAGCATAACTAAGTAACCTATCTTATAACCCGGCACACCACAACAAATAAACCAATGCCACCTTACTGGAAAACACCTCTAAACAACTACCACATACTATTGGTTACCGGTTAACCGGCTATCTGCTACTAATATAGTGTCTACTCCCTGCAAAGGGTGAAGTAGTTCTACATCTAATGCCATCGCCCTAGGGCGGGGCTAAGGATGTTTTACGAACATACACTCTATTCACTCCGGCCTCCTTTGGAGACCGGAGTTCTTTTTCTTCTTATGCAATGGGCAAATGTGAATGTGGAATAATAATAATAAAACAATGTTAAGAAAATATACCCACAAATGTGAACATGCCTAAATCATTGAACTGAGCATAAGTCCTCTTCCAAAACATAAAACTTATTTAAAAAAAATAAACATCATTGCTTTTTATTTACGACGTGAATGGGAGCCCGTTCTTCCTTACATTGATCCCATTTCACCAGGTGACAAGGTAGACATACTCCCTATCTTCCTTTAAACAATAGTTTATGACAGGGGGTTGGTCGTTTATGAGTTTTTGGTGAATAAGGTGTGGGTGTTTGGGTTCGTGGGGACAAGTCGACTGGGACTTGGTTGTTGTCGTGCTGTCTTTTGTTTAGGACAAGGTAAGGTAGAAATACCATAACCCTTTAACCACCCTCTAGCCTTGCACTAGACCGCCATTATAATAGTGAAGTGCCATTTCTAAAATAGGTCATGGCTCATGCGGCAACTTTAATACGTGTACACTTAGTATAGCCAATGGGAGTCAAGTGTTAATGTACTCATAAGGTAACCAATTTAGGCGATGTTCTGTATGGAAATGTGGAGTACCGTGTTCGGTGTAGGGAGAATCTAGTGAACGAGTAGGGGTTTGGACAACTTTCCACTTTGAAAAATTGTAGCATTTTTTGTATAGGACAAAAAAACATGAAACAACTTGCATTCTTCATGAATCATTCTCGTCTATCTTGGGAAATTATCTCATGATCGTCAGACCAGATATTCAATGCGAATCACCTCATTTTCACGGGTTATGGTATTTCTACATTATGTGAGGTATTTTGTGGCTATTTTGATGTGTGTGTTTCATGAGTTTTTTTTAAGGATCTCGAGGGGGTCGTCTTCCAACTCTAGCTTGTCTCTTGTTAACTGAAGTTAGGGATACGG
Source organism: Polytrichum commune (assembly GCA_950295325.1). Lineage (NCBI taxonomy): Eukaryota > Viridiplantae > Streptophyta > Polytrichopsida > Polytrichales > Polytrichaceae > Polytrichum > Polytrichum commune. The sequence continues at coordinate 1,188,427 of OX485809.1, forward strand.
TCCCATCAGGCTCACCGAGGCTCCTCGCTCGCAATAATGGATGATCGCCACGGGAATTGATCCGAATGAGCTTCCGAATGAGCTCGGCCCTCCTTCTCATCAAAAGCCTCTCTGCATTCCCTGCAGCTTCCTCCTCCTCTTCTCCTCTTGTTTCCAAGCGGGCTTGTGGTCAAAACCCGAGGAGCAGAATCAAGGTTTTTGAATGGCAGCGTGAAGGATTCAGCGATTCTTCACCCCTTTGGCACCTCCAATCTGGTCAAGTTTGCTCGCCCGTTTTCAGCTTCGACATTGCTGGCATGGTAGATCTTCGCTTTTCTGAATTTTGCACACCTTCATTTGAGATGTGGTATATGGCAAGGATTGTAGGTAAGAATTTGGTGCCAGAAGGATATGTGTTACGTTGAGAGTGGACTATACGCTCAAACATTACAGTAGACGCCATTCTAGGTTCAATTCTAGGTTGGCGAGTAAGGTGTGTGGGGCCTATGTGGTTACTCCTCTTAGTTGGACCACGTTCGTTCGAATGGTGTATGCTAAGGTTTGTAGGGAAGAATTTGGTGCCAAAAAGATATGTGTTGGGATGAGATCGGACTAGGTATGTGCTCAAAATATACTAGACACCATTCTAGGTTCAATTCTAGGAGTAAGGTTGTAATTCTTATGCGGCCACTCCTGTCAATTGGACACCTACAATTGAGTGGTGTATAAGGCAAGGATCGAAGTTAAGAATGGAAACCAAATAGACATGTGTTATGATGAGGATGAGATTGGACTGTGTGCTCGAAAATATAGTACCTAGACACCATTCTAGGTCAATTGTTAGGTTCCATTCTAGGTTCACAATGAAGGCAATGTGGGCTGTATGCGGTCACTCTTCTTGATTGGGCACCTACATGCGAGTGGTGTATGGCTTGTAGGTAAGAATTTGTTGCCAAAAAGATATGTGTTAGAATGAGATCAAACTATGTGCTCAAAATATACTAGACACCATTCTAGGTTAGGTTCAATTCTGGGTTCACAAGTAAGGTATCTGGGCCTTATGTGGTCACAACTGGACACCTGCAATTGAGTGGTGTATGTTAAGGATTGAATGTTGGTAAGAATGAAAACCAAAAAGACATGTGTTGCTCAAAATATATCAGATACCATTCTGGGTTCAATTGTTAGTTTCAATTCTAGGTTTACAAGTAAAGTATGTGGGCCTTATGTGGTCACTCGTCTTGATTGGACACCTACATTTGGGTGGCATATGGCAAGGTTTGCAGTTAACAATTTGGCACCAAAAAGACATGTTTTACTATGTGCTCAAAATACATTAGACACCATTCTAGGTTCAATTGTTAACATCACAATCTGGAGGGCCTATGTGACCACTTGAAGAGAAAGATAATCTTCACCATGACCTTTTGTAGCTTTTGCATCTCCACTCTGATTCTGAAATTTGAAATGACATAACACTGTGTAATTTACAATTGCTAACTGGACAAGACCATTCCTGATTCGACTCGACGGTCAAAACTGTCATTGGAGTTGGACAGTAGGGCTGCATACATTAGGAGTAACTCTCTCTACAGCCTTGAAGGGAGTTTTGGAATGGATGGTTTGTGCTCCTCATGGCATCCGTTTTGGATTTGTTGGGAAAAAAGTTGTCTCTGGGTTAACCAGTGGGCGGAGCAATTTTGGCTGTGAATTTACTGAAATTTTGTTGGCTTTTTCCTGACCTAGGTATGGTGCTATTACAGTCACTACTTATGACAAACCTCTAACTTCATATATCATGAATACTGATTTCACATTGATCCACTTGCATCAACTACAACATTAAACCCATGCGTACCAAACATAAAGTTGCGATTCTGATCATTCTGAGTCTGTACTTTGTAGTTGCAAGACCTAAAAGGTTGAATTGTGAGTTGCATAGATGGTGAATCAATGATTAGCTGTATGTTGAGTTAGCATTGGGAAGATATCAAACCCCAAAGGGTTGGTTACAACATTGACACAACAATAATTGCTTGCCTTTTCTTTTTTTGTTAATTCTTAAAAATGGGTTGGGTTGTGCAGGTCAAAGGTGGAGAGAGGATGGGTAGTGCAAGTGGATCTGGACATGCTGAAGATAAAGATGTGGGGAAGTCTATTGGGAAGGTTGAAGGTGAAAGAGACGATGTGGGTAATGTGAAGGGTTTTGGGAAAACTATTGGGAAATCTGAAGAGGAAACTGTGGGGAAGTCAATTGGGAAGGTTGAAGCTGAAGGAAGCACTATGGGTAATGCGAAGGGTTTAGGTAAATCAGTTGGAAAATCTGAAGTAGAAAGTGTGGGAAAGTCAATTGGGAAGGTTGAAGCTGAAGGAAGCACTATGGGTAATGCGAAGGGTTTAGGTAAATCAGTTGGAAAATCTGAAGTAGAAAGTGTGGGAAAGTCAATTGGGAAGGTTGAAGCTGAAGGAGACGATGCGGGGAATGCGAGGGGTGTAGGTGAATCACATCACAAACCTCTAGATCCAAATATTATCAACATTGAATTCACTTTCAGTCAATCACATCAAATTACAACATTGAACCAATGCCTGCCAAACATAAGGTTGCAAGTTTGATGCTTTTTGTTTCTGTACTTCATAGTTGCAAGACATAAAAAGGTTGAATTTTGAATTCTGTAGATGTTGAAGGAATCTTTACCTACATGCTGAGTTAGCACCGGAAAGATATTGAAACCTGAAGGATCTTCATTATTATGCTGAAGCAAAATTTAACGCTCGCCACTTTGAGTTGCAGTTGGAAAATGTGAAGAGGAAGGTGTGGGAAAGTCTGTTGGGAAGGTTGAAGGTGAAAGAACCGATGCAGGTAATGTGAAGGGGTTAGGTAAATCACTTCAAACCTCTAGATTCAAATATCATCAACACTGATTTCACATTGATTCAATTACATCAAACTACAACATTGAATCAATACCTACCAAACATTAGGTGGCAAAATTGATGTTTCTTTTCTTCTGTACTGTATAATTGCAAGACCTAAAAAGGTTGAATCGTGAGTTGCGTAGATGTTGAATGAATTTTTAGCTACATGCTGAGTTACAGGAAATATATCAAAATCCCAAAGGGTTTTAATTTAACCATTGACGTGACATTAAATGCATGTCACTTACATTTTGCGATGCAGTTGGAAAATCCGAAGAGGAAGGTGTGGGAAAGTCAATCGGGAAGGTTGAAGGCGAAGGAGAAAATGCGTTGAATCTGAAGGGATGTGGTAAAACAGTTGGGAAAACTGAAGATGAAGCTGTGGGGAAATGTGTTGGTAAGGTTGAAGGGAAAGGAGATCATGGCAGCACAATTAAGGGGCCTGGAAAAACAGTTGGGAAAACTGAAGAGGAAGCTGCAGGAAAGACAGTTATTGGAATTAAGGTTGAAGGTTTAGGACAAAATGCGGGTAAAGTGGAGGAGCTTGCGAGAACACATGGAAAAACTGTTGGCAAAACTGGAGGTTTAATGTCAAAGAGCGAAGGTGTTGCTGCCTTGGAGAGTGGTCATCCTGGAAAAGTAGAAAAACAAGTGGGAGGGAAGATTGAGAATGAGAATTCGGACAAGGTTTTGGAGAAGAAAAGTAAGAACTTTCTCTGTAAAATCTCACGAAGTTAAGAAGGACGGACATGTTTCCATTCAGTATCTTTGTCACTTTTTCTTTCTTACCCACGATAAAATATTCCCTCTTTAGACTCCAGAATTTGGCCAAGACAATTAGGTTATGTTGGTGTTACATCTAGGCTGGTCCTGGTAAATGTGATGCAGTCAACTTGTTCCCAAGGTGGGAGGTGCTATTAACTGTCACTTTAAGTGTTGAGTATAGCTACAATCATTAGATTGATAGATATGAAATAAATCTTATTAGCAATTGAAAGGGGAGACCAATGCACCATTCTATGCCCTATTTGAGATTGTATGCAAAAGCTATAAGGGTTCAAACTCGTGATGTTTTTGGGTAATCTACCAATATGTACTTATTGTGTGAGATTTTAGGGTGTTGGTTTTGAGTGGGATAATGGTTTTAGCATGCTCTACCTTAGTCAATACACATGGCAGATGCTTGGGGGTTTCTGTAAGAGCAATTGTATTTTGAAACTCTGTTGCTTACTGTTTTCTCGTCGAATCACAAACTGAGACAACACCAAAAAAATTGTAGGTACAGCCGTCACACAATTAGTAAAATGATTTATTACATTTTGGTTTGTGTGTGTGTGTGAAGATTCCGTGGAGTATGTGATTGCTGTTGCTGGCAAATCAGCTGTCGAGAAAGAGTTTGCTGAATCTCTTACAAAGGACAGTGACCAAACATTCAAGCTTCCTGAAGGCGCAACTTTAGTGGTCTATCAGCAGACACAAAAAAATAAAGAGGATGAGTTTCGAGCAAATGTCTTTATGGACCAGCTTCCTACTCTTCAATTTGGAAGGCTCCTGTTTTATGCCCACCAACTGCCTTCTACACATACTCTGCTTTCTCAGTGAGTTGGGTCTTGTATTGTTGAACTGTTTTGTAGTGTCTTCTCCTATGTTGTCAGTTGTCTCAAATTTGGATTGTTGTTGCATCTGTATTAGAGCTAATTGCGAAGTCTCTGGAAAACTCATTTTTGCTAGGGAGTTTTGGCCCACTTTTGAAAATCTATCGTTTTAGGAGTGCTTAAGGGGTATTAGAACCTCCAATTTGGGTGACATGAAGGAGAGGTGTGTTATTTTGGCCAAAAGATGGATATATAGTAATGAACTCCTTGTCAAAATTTCAAAACTTTCGAGAGCACCATTTTAGGTGCCTTCAAGTCTCCCATGAAATACATTTTTATATAGCTGTCTTTGGCCAAAGTCAAACGCCTCCCCTTCATTTCACCCAAATTGGGGTTTCTGACACCACTTGAACACTCCTTAAACACTATAAAACTAAAAAAGTGAGGCAAAACTCCCTACCAGAACATGAGGTTTGAGAGACTAAGGATAACTCTATTGTGACCCACTTGCTTACTTGATTATAAAGTGCAAGTTCTCTTGGCTGAAGTTCACATTATTGTTACTCTTGTCTATACCTACTATGATACTGCTAGTTAGGCACTGATTTATTCTGTAATTGCTGTTGCCAGAAACTGTAAGACTCTCCCTGTGGGGGCATTGAGTGTGGCTGATGTTCAGTTTCAAGGGAAAGGTATTCCTGTACGCCTCTTTGATTGGACTATCTCCAGTTAAATCCAAACCTGAGAGTGCTAGTGATGAAAAACCCTGAGTCGAGCTTGAGTGATATTGACCAGACCTAATGTCAGATTAATAGTTTGCTTTTTGTCAAAGGGCTGTTCTTTTTGCCTGCAACAAAATTGTTGTGAACAAGTTTGTTGTCATGCAGGCCGTGCTGGCAATGCCTGGGAGTCACCCAAAGGCTGCCTTATGTTTTCTTTCACACTTCAGATGGCAGATGGACGTGCAGTGCCGTTTGTGCAGTATGTTGTTTCGCTTGCAGTGATTGAGGGCATTGAGGATTTATGCAAAAAGAAGGTATGTGTCAATCACCTCAAAGAGCTAAGGGGAAACCTTCTGTTTCCTAAACCCTAAACCTTCTACTTCCTTTTAGTCAAATATTATGGACTTCCTTGACCTGCTTGTGATCATATTTTCTATCTCATAAATCTACCTTAATATTTTCTGCCACTGCATTCTTTCCAAATTCTTGGGAAGTTGTGAACAATTTATCAGTTAGGAAGTTGTGAGCAAAAAGTCGATTCATGGTTCTGCTTTCTTGAAGACTTCAGCTCACAATCCTACATTTCTGCAATCGAGATCTTTATCTGCAAGAGAGGGGTGTATACAATTTTATTTATTTCACAAAAAGTGAGTAGTATAAAATTATGGAATGTAGTGGGTCTTAGGGTTTAGGATTCAGTTGAGTCCTACCTAGTTCGTGAAATTTATTGCCATGGAGAGCATTGAGACCATTGAGAGCATCAGAGGAATAAATAGATAATTTCTATTGAAATGGAATGATATAAACAGATTAGTTCACAATAAAGTTGAGCAATTAACACAGGGTGGTTTTTTTTTATTGAATACAGAATCTGAAAGCACCAGAAGTAAAAATCAAGTGGCCTAATGACTTGTATGCTAAAGGCCTCAAGGTTGGAGGGGTGCTTTGCACATCAACCTACAGTGCAAAGAAGTTCCACATTGTTGTTGGTATGTTGGACAAAAGAAGACTTTGTTGTTTGCCTTTGGTATCTGTACAAGCTTTGCTGCATGTTCATTGAGAATAATTTAATTTAAATTATTTTTTGGGTATGATTTCTGAGCAACAATTGATATCTGTAGCCAAGCTATTCCCTTTGTTGCAGACATGTGGGAGTATTTTAAAAAGTAGCTATGAGAAATACCAATAGGTGATAAGCAGGTTTGGCACTTTGGTGCCAAAATGCTATTTTTTTTGGGGTGATACATGGGAGTTTTTAGAGGTTCCGATATAGAAAAACCGATAAGTGGCATTTTTGCTCAAAGTTTGATTTAATTTGATACAGGAGTGGGGCTCAACGTGGGCAACAGGCAACCTACTACCTGTTTAGATGCACTGCTGGAAGAAATAAATGAGCAGGCTCCTTGCTTGTCAAGAGACGAGTTGCTGGCGGTTGTAATGGGCAAGTTTGAGGAACTTTTTAACTTATTCTCCACTCAAGGTGAGCTCAAATGCATAATTCTTGCAACATCTTGGTTCTCTTCTTATACAGGGTCATGCTATTGCTTAAGTCCTCAGGACTGGGTGTGTGTTTACACAGGATATGTGACGATTTGTACTACCCACAACAAGTGTTGAAATAATATTTAATTTGGTCTATGATGTTGATTCCAAACCTATTTAGCACAACCTTTGAAAGGAGGAAAGGAAAATAAGTCATATGTGGCAACGGTGATTAGATATATGTGGTGTGCGTTTGAGTATTGGTCATTTGTAGGCTTAAATCTCCCTATAATTCATTTCACATATGTGTATGCTTTGGTTGGAAAATGCATATGATAAAATGGGCTACTTTAAGCGAGGGCCACAGTTGACATATTTAACTGAAAATATCAAGTAGAATTCTTAAACCCCTCTGTATGACACGTGGAGGCCCATAATGGGCCTATCGGACCTGTAAGGCTTAAGGGCTGTAGAGCTGAACATTGTGGACAGCATCTATTGTTTTGATTTAGAAAAGCAAGCCTGCAATTTGGTATGCAGGGACCCAATTAGAGCTCATTCTGCTTTCGTTTTGTGATGCTTTTGTGTCTTGTGTAATTGCTATTTTCTTCACCTTTGTACCATTTTTGATCTCTATGTCACTATTGTTAGTTATACAACTGGCAATGCTCATTCACAACTCACCTCGAAGTGGCAAATATTCAAATAGTTATTAAAGTGATCTTCTAATGCAACATGACTTTCTCTGGGGGAGTTGGTTGGTTTGCATGCAACACCTTCCATGTTTGTGAAGGTTTGAATGAAGAACATTCTAAATTGGTTCAAAGAGGGTCAAACTCATTTTAGGCATGCCAAATGGTGCTAAAATGAGTTTGGCCCTCAATGAACTGAAACAGGTTGCTCTCCATTCAAATTCAAACACCACCTCCAAGCATTTACTGCAAGTGGAAAATAATAATTGATATTGTATGCACATCAACCAATGGATAATAATAGGGGACCAACTCACAACAAAAGTCCCGTTGAATTGAAGGATGACTCCATTGTAGAACACTAATTTGTGACAAATCCCTGCATTCACGACCTTGTGCAGGTTTTTATGCTTTGGAGACTAAGTACTATGAAAGGTGGCTGCACAGGTGTGTATAATATCATGCTTAGCCTTTCACCACAGTTCTTTGATAAGTAGAGAGTGTAAGCACATAGGTTGGTCTTAATATTACAGTATTGGTAGTTCAAATGTAAACTCATCTGGGGGCTGATATAGGGAGTGTGTAAGAGGGTTATATACACCCCTCAACTGTTATGTGGGAGTGACTAGAGAGAATTTATTCAAGTATTCATGCTTCATTACATAAGGCCGCTTTACTCTGGCCATGCTAAAGGGACACTTTCCCATCCTATGTGGGCCCTTCTACACAATAAGTTCTAGTGAATCAAGGGTTGTGAGATTCTGAAGTGTCATGGTCTTGGTTTTGTGTTAGATCCACCTCTTTCAGGTGGACTCCACATAAAATCCGGGTAGACCATGAAATGTTATCCGTTGCATTCCATGTAGGAATTTGTGTAGTTTTTCCATCCATTCAAACTTCCTTGTTCCCATAGGCTCTCAAGCTCTAGTTTAAAGCGAAGTGGGACTGTCTTGGCATTTTCCACCGATAAGAGAAAGGTGTTACATTGACTCTATGATAACTACACCTGGTTATAACCCTTATTCAAAAGTGGCCCCTATAGATTCTTGCCTGAAGTGTTTGAATGAACATAATTTGATTATGAGAGCCTAGGTTTGGTGTTGGGGACACCTGTAATCAACATAGTTTATGCACATGTTGTCCAAAATCTACAAGCTAAGATGTGTTCAAATCCTTTTAAAAAGCACCAATAAGACCCAACAAACATCAAGGCAGTCTAGTGATACAAAATTTGCTCAAAAGGATTAAACCACTCGGTTGTTAGGTTTGAATGTCATGAGCATTGCTCATCACTGAATTTGCAACTCTGACGTGTTCTTTATTGTTAACAGTGGGCAAACTGTGGTGCTCGAGGAAAAGGAGGAAGGCAGTGTTGAAGTATCGAAAATTCCTCTCAAAATTCAGGTGAGTTGACAGCCAATGTTCTTGAAGAATAAGTAGTAGTTGTATTTTGGTTGATGAGCTATGCATGAGGTTTTTGTGGTGAAGGCTGTACTGAAAAGTGACTCTTTGAAAATGCAGGGGTTAACACCTGCAGGCTATCTGCGAGCAGTTGATGATGATTCAGAAACCTATGAACTTCACCCAGATGGCAACAGGTACGAACCAACATTGGTCGGTTGTCAAGTTTCTATACTAATCATGATTATGAAATATGAAAATGATGGAAAATTCACTAATTTCAGGTTATAAATTTTGTTAGACAAACGTTTGTTTTAATTATATTAAGGCAACCCCGCTCATCCTGCATAGGCAATTGCATTTGCACTTTTACATGTGCAATGCAGGTACAGATGCAGGAGAGTGCCCCACTCATTCCTGCATCTGATAATTTCAGGCAAAAAGTTACAAAATGTGTAGGAGGCTCCCTGCATATCTCTCACTATGCAGGGAGAACTATAAAGTTTATAGGTACATGATTTATGGTATTTATGGTATTTAGTGTCACATGCGTAATAGTGTCACTTATGCTAGGTTACACTAACGATCAACAACTTTATCATTAGTGTCATCTCATGGCATTTGGCGTTTAAGTGAGCCATCTTGGCATGAGTATGTTCAATGTGTTATGAGGTGTATGCCTATGTAACACAATGGTCTACAAGTTTACTAATAATGTACATGAATGACACCTGATATTAGCATAATCAAGAATATCTTCCTCTTGCATACTAAAATGTAACACATGACACTTGCCATTGTATGCTCAATAATATCTTCCCTTTTCTTACTAAAATGCAAGATTATCATCTCGAGTATCTCCATGTGCTACGCTAAATGTCATAATGTAAATAACTTTTCACTTAAAGAAGTTATTAACGGTGATAAATGTTATCATATTGGCAATTCTTGGATGTGAGGCCTCTAGGTATCTAGTTTATGCCCTTCGCAAATAGTGTACATGATACTAAATACCATAAATGGTGTGTACTTAATGTTTTTCAATGTACTTCTCCTATGATATGAAGCATGCATTTAGTACAAAAATGGTTAGCAAATGTAAATCGAGGCCGTACTACACAACCACTTTCCTTATATTTTTTGGAGCTCATACTATCATATTTATCATTAAAGTGAAGAGTCTTGTGTTCATTAGATGGTCATATATGTCTTCCCCAAGTATGTTGACTATTGAGTCTAAAATGGTTATTATATTCTGAGCATGCAGTCCCATCTCTTTGTAAGGAAATTTCCTTTTTCAATCCATTTTTGGAGCCACACCAAAGTACACACCACTCAAGTATAGGTGTCTGATTAAAAGAAATAAGTGAATAGGCACGCCTATGTAATTGCACATATCAGTGTACCTACTAGGTAGAATTAGAACTTGTTATACTTAATCAATGTAGTTACAAAAAAATAAAAAAATAAAATCATATAACATTATCTGGAACAATATCTTGATAGAATGTAATGGAAGATGTCATAGGAAACACTATTTTGACACTTGAGATTGGACCTCTACTATTGACATTTGTGTCTCCACAACTAAATGGTTATTAATAATTATAATTTGTTCAAAACCGCAAATGTAACAGACATCAATAATTGTCGGTTATCTACTTTCTTGAGGTCCGTGGACACCTTGAATTTATAAATGTGTGATAACTGGGTTGATAACCCATCAACACTGGTAGTTTGTTCTCTATGTGTCTTTCAAATGCACATAATCATGTAGAGTGACATGTATTGTGGGCTGTGGATTTTCTTGCAGTTTCGACTTTCTGAAAGGACTTGTCAGAAAGAAGATGTGAGCTGTTGATGGTGCTCTTTGCAAATCACAAATTTAGTCCCCATGAACCTCTAACTTCAGCCTGTGAGATATGTAAGATTCTTGTCATGAATGTTTGACAGTAAATATATACATACATGAGATTTGAAAGTTTCATTGGATTTTGAGGAGCTCATACACCTTTATGTTGATTTTTATGTATATCTATTCATCTATCTTGCAGTTTGTATGTTGGACTGGTATATAGGTGAAAGTATAGTATCAACACACAATGTCAATTATAGTATCTAATAACAAAGAACTCACCTGATCGTATCCAAAGATGACAAAACTTTGGTATACATGAACCACCTGGGTCAATATTATCCTAATACCATATTGATATTAAGGTAGTTTCACCTAGGTATGAAGGTTCATGCATGCTTTACATACTGAAATGGTGTCAAAAGCAAAAATATCCTCAAATACTTGTATACTGCTAGTATTGAAGAAATGTAAAGTAGCATTAATCAAAGGATCTTAAGGTATGTGGGCTGCATGTGGCCACTCTTCTTAGTTGGACACCTATATTTGAGTGGTTTATGTTATGGTTTGTTGTAAAAAATGGACACCAAAAAGACAAGTGTTATAAGGTGGACATGCATTTATAAATGATGAGGTTGTACAAAACAAAGTGCATGCAGTCTCAATCCCAGGACCCTAATATGAATTACATTATCAAAACCTGCAATTACAGAACCATCTCTTTGTCTGATCGGTTGGCACATCAGAATCTGCCCAATATACACTAGTGTACAAAATCATTGTTGGGGATGTAGCTTCATGTAATCTAATTGTTGATGGTTTTCCCTTTCAAACGTGATGCAAGTCTGGGATTCATGTAAACACACCTCTGTGATTTGTTATTTTTGTCTGTAATGCACCTTTCTCTTCACTTTGAAGCCTCCCCATTCATTAGTAGCTCAATCTCTTCCAGTGATCGGCCTTTGGTTTCAATGATATAACTGTTTGCAAATGCTATAGCTAATACTGAAACAACTCCAAAGCTTGTGTACACCATCTGAAGCCCAAATCGCTGAACGAGCTCAAGGAAGAACAATCCAATGCCAAAGTTGCAAACCTGTTTAACAAGACATTGAATAAAGTAGGCTTAGTCCCTAGAATTTGAATTTCAGTACTCTTATTTTTGACTTACATCTGCTTCATGTCAATCTGCACTCTTGACATATAAGTAATCAGGAGGTAACAAGCCAGCCACACAATAAGCATACAGCTGGGTTTCACAGATTCACTTACTTTTGCTTACAGTTACAAGAAGTTTGTAAGAACATAGAAGTGTATATTAAGTTTAAGGACAGTGGGTGCAATAGTCAATGTGACTTTTTGTGAGGAGTTGGTGCCCTATAATGTTCCATTGGTTGTTTTCCACACAAAATCAGAATTTCTTCCTGTTTATGGTGCACCTCTTGCCATGCCAAAGTAAATTTGACCCTCAATGAGCTGATATGGAATATTCTTTGTTCAAACCTCCACACCATCTCCAAGAATGCACCAAAAACTTACCAAGTATGGAAGGTGTTGTATGCAAAACAACCACCTCCCGAAGTCATGTTCAGTTAGAAGATAATATTAATGCATGGCAGAAGCAAGAGCACAAAAAGTAGGGTGAACATAGTACCCAATGCATACAAAGGCTCACTGCCATTGTTTTTGCACGCAATCTAGTTGTGCATAATTCAGGTATAATCAAAGCCGTAACTGGTCCTGCTCCTAATGCAAATGTAAATACGTACCTGCAAGTCCACATCACAAAAGGTTTAGCACTCTTGTTAGTTGAAAATATCAAAGACTCACAAGTGCCTTTTGGAGTTTTATGTAATTATCCAAAAAAACCATGTCGCATCTGAACTAAACAATATATCTCACGATATGAAATCTCTTTGAGACTTCTTCAATTTGTTATTTGGAAGAAGTGATCCAAGAGCAGGGATCGTACAAGAGCGTTCCTCCAACAGAAAGCAAATGTGCCAAGTCTGGGTTGCCAGGCATTTCCAACGCTGCCACCAGTAGTGCCATAGAGATTGCCTGTGCAAGTCAATGCAACACCCATACAAGGCTTTTCAACTGATGTCACCATTCATAAAAACAAAGGGAGAAAATTGAAAATACATTAGAGTTATCCTATAACCCAACAGTAATTTTGGTCAGGATGTGATTGTTTTGCTTACAACACCTTCCATGTTCATGAGCTTTTGGTGCATGGTCAGAGGTAGAGTGAATGTTTGCACAACGAACATTCTATATCAGTTCATTGAGGATCAAAGTCATTTTGGCATGCCAAATGGTGCTAAAATGAGTTTGGCTCTCGATGTGCCAAAATAGGTGGATCCATTTGGAAATAAACACTACCTCTAAGCATGCACAAGTGGCAAGAAATTAGTGATTATGCATGCAAAACAACCACTGTGACTTTATAGGGGACCAACTGCCGACAAAAAGCCCCATGGAGTTGAAAGATAACTCCCTTGATTTATGTGAATCAGATTACTCAGAACACATACCATTCCTCCATAGCTACCCATAAGAAGCTTGCGCCGCCCTTGGTTGTCCATGAGTGACAACGCAACGACAGCTCCTGAATGCACCCAAAAACTAAGGTTATAAACCCTGCTCTTTGTGCTATTTTTTGTTAGTGGGAACCCTGTAGGTTGAACATGTCAGGTTAATTTCTGTTGCTTTATTCATGTATGATTAAAAAAAAAAAAAAAAAAAAAACTTGCTAAAAGGTTCATACCTATGAGGTTAGCAACGCCTACAGCAGCACTTGCAGCTATACCATTTGTGATGCCGGCATCTCGAAACGTCAATGATGAAAAGTAGAGTACACCATTGATTCCAGCAAACTGTTGCAAAGCAAATAACGCACTTCCAATTGCAGCCACTGCATTGAACACAAAGTAGAATCAGGACGAACCTCCGCGTGTTTCAAGTCAAATTATTAAAGAAAAAGGAAACAAAAAACAGTTATAGGCTCCATAGACAAAAAGAAGAGAAGTGTCTAAGGTAGAGCATGCAGAAACCAACACCTCACCCAAAACCAACACCCTAAAATCTTGCACAATAAGTACATGATGAATCTAAGAATGTCCACCACCTTAACATCAGGCTCCTGTGTTGGGTTTGGGTCATCTATCAATATAACTTTGAACCTTTATAACTTTTGCATTTGAATTTCAGGTAAGACATACTTCGAATTGGTGCGTCAGAATCCCCTGTTTAACAATGATCATTTAAAACAAATTATCTAATAATAGCATCTCACCTTTAAAATATGGTGCCTGCACAAGCTCGGACCAGGAGATATCATCCTCAGTACCCTCCCCCGTAGACCTCAGCTCCTCTAGCGCGACTTCAACTTCTGCCTTACCCCAAAGCTGTTCGATCAAATTTTGTGCCTCCTCCCATCTCCCCATCTGAATGTATAAGAAGTCGATTAGTAGATGCAAATGAGAATTTCAATACATAGTTTATCTGATCAGCTAGGGCTCATGAAGAGACCCATGTTGGACTGGTATATAGATGAATATATGGTATCACTACACAATAACATCAATAACGGTACTGAAGAACCTCTCCATCTGGTATCAAAATTGTCGTACCAGTCAAGTTTTGATACTTAATGGGTAGAATCACAGGATGAGAGAACCTTTGTATATTTGTGTCATTATTTAGGTCAATCCCATCCTAATGCAATGTTGGTACTAAGGTAAATTACATATGTATATAGGTTCTTGGATGGTGTAGAGACCCAATGGTACCAAAAGAAAAATTAGCCTCAAATACCTGTAGCCTGTAAATGACAAAAAACAGGGTATCAAATAAATGTAAAAAATGATCACATATACACAAGCAAAATCAAAAAAAGATAACACCAGTCCACCAGTACAAGAGACTACATACTTTGCTTAGCCATCGTGGACTCTCAACTGCAAATTGCATTCCAACCATAAGAGCCACTCCTGGTATTGTTGCCAACCACAGCATGGTTCGCCACCTGCCGCCCAATCTTCAATGTCAACTTGGAACACAGCTATGACCTAATTTTAGTGCTGACTGCAATATGGAAAGAGCAGAACATCAGTCACTAGCTTCAATGCTCAATTTCAATAAATTGTAACATGGGGGTTACTCCCTTGTAGAGATATGAACTACCTAAGATAAAGGGGGATTTTCAGGGAGGCTATGAAGTAATGCACATATTCAAGGGATTTAATGCATATTTGAAGCATACCATTGGAATATACCAGAATATATATTTTCAAGATGAGTTTCCAATACCTAAAACTTTCTAATACTTTTACAATTTTTACTTTGAAACATTGAATAGGACCCTCTCTTTTATCTCAGTACGTTTTCTAGTGGAACACCAGTTACCCCTGACTTGTAATTAGATTGAAGTACATGGAAATCACAATTAACTCAAGTACAAAGAGAACAGCTGGTCCAACTAACCCTAATAGTATAATAGTTATCCAGTTTGCCAAGGCTCACCAATGTGGATCTGTTTCAGCTGGAATTCCAATGAGGAGGGCTGCAATAATGCCAACACATGTTCCAATTTGGCAACAGCTCCCTAGTGCTCCTCTAAATTTTGTAGGCGCTACCTGAGTCAAATTTACATATCATGTACATATTTACCAGTTCCTATAGATGATGAAAGAACCAAAGGTAGAGGAGAATTGAAGCATATAACACAACAGCAGCTATATATTTTGGAGACAACAAATGATTGATCATATAGAACTAAACATTGTAACAGACAAAACCAGTACCTCTGAAATGTACATGGGCACTAATCCGGTGTTCACTCCAATGCCTATTCCAACTAAAAAACGTCCAATGATCATGGTCTCCACTGATTGTGCGCTTGCACTGCAGATAGGAACATCAACATAACTGAATTTCTTAGAAAGCGGGAAAATCCTGTCCATAGCATAGTAGTAGCTCAATACACATTGTATATGATGAAACTTGTCAAGAACAAGGCTGGGGAAGCATAAATACACATAGACGACCTTCCACTACCACATGGCTCGTAAATAAAGCATATTGAATTGAGGAAAGTCTTTCTTTCAAGAGAATTAAACAGAAGGACAAATGATATTACTGAAGAAAACATAGAATTCTGACAAAGCACTTCATTTGATGCACATAAAGTAAGCGGGTCTAATTCTGTTACTTAACTTAAACAGACACCTAATTGAGTGGTGGGTGGTTAGGTGCAGATCTAAGAACAGACACCAGAAAGCCATGCGTTTGAAGGAGATTGGACTACATGTTCAAAATTTGTTGACCATTCTAGGCTCAATAGTCAACATAATGGGGGGGGGGAGGCTATGTGGCCTTCTTATGGCTCATGTCAGTGGATATTGATAATTCATAACAATTCGAGATTAGCTCCAAATCTTTCTGGAATTGATCCTAGCTTCTCCAGATACATTTGTGGATGCACAGAAATTTCCACCTTCCGAGTAGTATAAGGTAGCACACAACAAAAAGTGACCAGATAAGGCCCATCTATCTTAAGTTTGATCAGTTACCTCAGGGCAGCTCCTAGAATGAGGGGGATTGCATCAAGCTGGAACGTCCTCCGCCGACCAAGAGTATCTGCAAGCACACCTCCACCTACACTCCCTATGAAAGCACCCACCACAAAAATGCTGACTACAAAGCCTTCCATAATTGTATCTCCGTCAAATTTGAGCTCCCGCGCTATGGACTCCAGTGGACCATTCATCACACTGCAAAAGATGGTCACTACAGATGATTACCAAGTGACACAAAGTTTAGGTGGATGGGCCTATTACAGTTAATTCCATGAGATGTGGCCTCTTCTGATGTGCAACATCAATAAATCTAGGAGAAAACCCAATCAATTAGCAAATCTTGTTGAATCCAATGCCAGAAGACTGAAGTTAAGGTGACTTAACCACAACTTGGGACAGAACGGTTACATAGGTGTGCCTAAAGTGGTTGGTGTTGAGCAAGTGATGAGCAGTGACTGTTTGGCAATGAGCTGTCATATCGATCCTTAGAGCAATATTAGAAGTGTTAGTTTAAGAGCATGTTGAACCATTTTGTATCCAAAAGTAGGTGTTTGAATAAGACATGCCTACCCTTATGTGCAGGTATTAACGGAAAACCAGCACCTAATGGGGAAGGGGGGGGGGGGGGGGTGGTACATTTGAACAGGTTATAGTTTCAATTTGCTAATTTTTTTTTAGAGAAAATCAGATCAAACAGCAGAATCCACTAATGAATGCAGGAAATGACAGTACACACCCAATGTGGTAGCCAAACATAAAATTGGCCATAGCTGCAGTCAAGACATGTGGAAGGGCTGGCAGCCAAGAGCTTTCGCCTCCTCCACCACCTGTAGACACAATCACATTTGAAGCAACACTTCCATGCACATCCTCTTGACTAGATGTACCTGGACACACATCCACAAACTCTCCCAGTATTCAGGGCTTTTGTTCTTCCAAGAAACAACTCACAAAATTTGCTTTCACAAATGTCATCTTTTCCCTGGTAACAGATGCAAAATTTGGGATCGTAGTATTGTGCAAAATTCCAATTGTCCAAGTGAAGGATCTCAAAGAGAATAAGATCTCAAATCGGTCTCTCTTAGGACTACAAGCTAGAAAAGTGTTAGCAATCCATTCAATAATCTCTATGTTGAGAACATGGAAGGACGACAAACGATAATTACTCTCCACATATCCATTACACAAATCAATTTCTCCCAGTATTCAGGGCTTTTATTTTTCCAGGAAACAACTCACAAAAATTCCTTACGCAAATGTGAACTTTTTCCTGGTGACAAACACAAAATTTGGGATCCTAACATTGCACAAAATTCTAATTTTCCAAGTAAAGGATCTCAAAGATGATAAGATCTCAAATCCGTCTCTCTTCCGGTTCCAAGCTGGAACGTGCTGGCAATCCATTCAACAATCCCTATGTTGAGAATGCGGAAGGACGACAAATGAGAATTACTCTCCAAAAATCCATACACAAATCAATTTTCCCGGTATTCAGAACCTTTGTTCTTCCAAGAAATGACTTACAAAATTTCCTTTCACACATGTGATCTTTCCCCTGGTAACAGAATTTTTTTTCGAGATCGTAGTATTGCGCAAAATCCCGGCCATCCAAGTGAGGGATCTCAGAGACAATAAGACCTCAAATCTGTCTCTACTCGATTTCCAAGCTAGAAAAGTGCTGGCAATCCATTCAATAATCTCTATGTTGAGAATCTGGAAGGACGACAATCAAGTTTTACTTTCCACAACTCCATAAATTGAATTATCAATGACGATGCCACCGCCAAGGTGCCAACCTCCACACGAACGTGACTCGGCACAATGTAGGGTACTTTGATGACATTCACAGTTGTAGAAATTGTGGACACATTCATCAAGATGGTAACCTACCTTCCTCGGGCACAACAGCAGACTCCTCCTCCTCCACTTTCGATTTCGCCAACATCAACAATTTCGGAACCTCAGGGGGCATAGACACCGTGCGTAACCTCCGCCTCAGCCCATCGACTCTTCGATGCCCCCTGGCAACAACCACATGCTTCAATCGGTGCACATCGACTTGGTTCGGAGAATTCGAGAGCTCTGGCCATTGCCGCTGCATCCCCAACCCCAACCCCATCCTTGCCCTGCAAACCATCATCATCTTTGAGTTACTTGTGCTGAATCCCCAACTCCACCTCCAACTTCGATTACAAATCGGTCCTCTCTGAGTCATTCCTTGTTTGTGTGGTCTGCTTCTTCTTGGTGTTCGGAATTAGACCTCTGGAGTTCAATGTTTCAACAGATTCGTTGGATGGTGAAGCTCCAATGGAGGTGAGCACACATGTTTGTGCTCTCCAAGTCACGCGTGATAGCGGACAAGAATGGCCAGTGATGAGTTTAAGGAGTAAGGAAGGATTTGGGCGGGGCCACTCCTGCTTGTTAGATTGGTCGCTTTTCGCTTTTGCAGTCGTTGTTGCCTCTCTTCGCCAAGTGTCGCTTTTGTAATGGCGGCCCACTTGGTCTGCAATTTATAGTGGTTAGACTCGCGTAGGGAATAAAGTCCACTGGCTAACTTATAACCTATGAGTTCCGAGTTGAAGAAGGCAAGCGCTTCCAAGATAGTTCATCAGGACCTGAGTATATCCAAATTAATATGAATCATGGCGGGGCTTCTTGGTTGTATTTGACAGATGTGAAGATCATAGTCCCCCGATGCAATGTCTGAATGTGTACGTAGTCCTAAGCCTAACAATATGACCTGATGGACGACATCAAGCCACCAAATAAAGGTGCCTATTTCTCTGATGGAAGAATTTCCAGGTCGTTTTGGCTATCAAAAATTCGCCGAAGGTAGGTACACTCTAGACGTCTAAAAGTGGAAACCTAATATGATGTAAGGTAAGCTTAATCATCTTCTGCACCATAACAGTAGTGAGTGAGGGCACTAACCTAGTTCATGTGTCGCAGGTTTTTCTCAAATTCTCAACCTTGTAAATAAAACATAACCCTCGATGCCGAAGTTCTCTATTTCTTCCCAATTCGTAATGACTTAAAGCTAATTTAATATAAGTATCTGAAGTTGAAAGTTGGCGCTACTGTTGCTAATTCTTACCATAGCTCCCGCACTTGCCGGACAAGCAAAAGGTTCGGAGAGCCAGCTCCCTGCCTCCAGGCTTTCCACCTGGCTCTGCCCTCGCTTCTTCTCTTTCGCATGCCATGCCATACCATGCAATACACCCTGAGTTACCTCCCTTCCTCCCCGTCCGCCACATGCAGCATCTCTACTCATGCATCATGATGCATCAGCCTTTGCATAATCATCCCTTCACATAGACATTTGCGTGTCAACTTAGCTTCATTTAACATCCACTTCCAGCTCTCCGACTCGTGTACTTGCTCTCAATCTTGCTGCACCTGCTCGTGTGTGAGTCTCTATTGAATTTAATAGCAGTTCCGGATCCGCTTTGTGGATTTGAGAGAAAGAGAGAGAGCTGAGGTATGGAACTTAAGCTTACAGAGTGTTTTTGATGCTGCAGTAATTCCAAGGATTGGCCATGTCGTACTGGAAGGAGCCTCGGACATGGCTACAGAAGGCTGTAGGGTGGACTGTCTTCGCCATCTCTGTGGTTAGCTTTCCCTTTGCAGTGTTCGTCTCTTTCGCCTACAACTTCACTCGGAGTTATGCGCCGTGGAGGAGGCGTCGAGTTGTGAAGGACAATGTGGTGATTGTCACGGGGGCGTCCTCTGGCATTGGGGAAGTAAGTTAAAGAACGTATGCCTGTCCTTCACATCTCTTTCTCATTTACTCCAAGACGCGTAATTCTGCCATGTGAAGCGGCATTTGGATGAGTTCTTTCACCAACATCTGACTCGATATTAACGATACAAGAAGAGTCGTTGCATAAGAGTAAGGTGTTCCTGAATTTTCGTAATAGCTGCTCAATTGTTTTCTTGGAGAAGGTAGTACAAGAGAGACAGATGACTCCAATGTTGCCCCCGACGTGAATTATGGTGCTGCTTCATCTTCGAGTTGGTCTAAGATTATATGTAATCCCGAAAATTAGAGGGCCCTGAAGACTACTGTCACTTTTCAATGGTGAACACCTTGTGTAAATCTGCCCTGTGATGCATTTGGAAGAGTTCTTGCAGAATCAATTGGACCGATAGAAACACGGTTGAAGCACAGACCGATGTGGCATTAGAACAGGTGGTGCCAAATTTTAGTAGCAGCTGCTCAATTGACTTCTTAAATTAGGTGTTACAAGAGAGAGAGATGCGTCTGATGTTGCCACCGATGTCAAGTATGGTGTTGCTTCATCTTGGAGTTGGTCTAAGTCTACATGTAATCCTGAAACGTGCATCATGAGAATTAGACGCACCAAACACTACAGCCTTCTTTTGAAGGTGAAACACCTTGCAAGTGCAAGAGAGAGATGACTCCAATTTTGTCACCGACGAGGAATATGGTGTTCCTTCATCTTCGAGTTGGACTAAGTCTATATGTAATCTTGAAACGTACGTTATGAGAATCATAAGTGAATCATAAGTCCCCCATAGGCTAATGCCTCCTTTCAAGATGAACACCTTCAACACACACAAAGCAGCCGGCTTGCACCTATCTATCTCCCCAAGGGCAAGTCCTTTGTGGTGGATTGAATTATCTGGTTCATCCGAATACCCCTATTATGATTGGGTGGATCAAAGGTGGTAGGGTGCACCAAAAATCAAGTGCTAGGAAGGTCACCCATCCGAGCACTATTCTGGCCTAAGCCTTAGACGGTTCAACCTTGGAGTTCCCATGGGATCCGGATTAAGGCCTTGGGTTTAAGCCACTTTTTAGAATGTGGACGATTACCTAGAGGGCATTCGAGAATTTTCCGCAATTTGTGATGTTGTACTACGTCGTATATGACTGGGCTATGTCTGTTCTTTGTCTCAGGGCATAGCTTTGGAATATGCGAAGAGAGGCGCCAAGCTTGTGTTAGCTGCCAGGCGGGAGGAGAAATTGAAGGAGATAACAAAGAAGTGTAAGGCATGTGGCGCTCGGGATGCGGCTATCTGTCCTACCGATGTTTCGAAACCCAAGGATTGCGAAAATCTCATCCAATTTGCTGTTGAAACTTTTGGTAGAGGTAAGTTAAGCAGATTGCTCAACGCTCAACCTGCAGGAAGTGTCAGGGTATCTTCCAATTACACTGCAATTTCAGCGCAGTTCAAGAAAGTATGATAAGATAAGCGGGCCTTACATGGATGCTTTTAGCGCTGCACCACTTCTCCAAGTATGTAAAACATATAAATAGTGCGAGATTATTGATAAATCCAAATCGTGGCTGTAGAGATTTTCCACATAATTTTTGTAGCTAATATGAGTATCTTATTGGTTATCACATTGAAGATTCTCGAGCCCATTAAATGGTCATATAGGTCCCCTCAATTATGTTCACTAGTGAGTCTAGAAAGGCTAACAAATATTGAGCATGTAGTCCAATCTCTTTTAAACACATCTCCTTTTGATGTTCATTCTTTGATCCAGACCTAACCATGCACTACTCAAATATAAGTGTCTGATTAAGAAAAGTAACTGAGCAAGGCCCACATAACATAACCATGCTGGAAGCTTGAAATGAGGATCAAAAGTTCATCAGAAAGGTGAATGTCGTCGGTTGAGTCAATGACTTTTGTGTGGGAGCAGTGGATGTCCTGGTGAACAACGCAGGCAGCGCACAAATTTCGGCTCTTGAAGATTATGCGAATGCTGACAACTTTCGCAAGTCTGTGGTAAGTGCAACAGGCCAGTCATTTAAATAAATAAATAAATAAACCCAAGAAGCAGAACGATTGTTGGATCTGCCAGGTTGCTCTGAAGCTGAATCAACCTGGATGCTAATTCCACATCAATTGAAAAAAAAATTAAAAAAATCATGTTCTATCTATCAATTTCCAGAAATGGAGGAACTTAAGCAGCATGTCAACCTTGTCAATTTCATGATAAGCATGAGTTATGATTTTCTCTGCATCCTTGTGGATGTGAAATCCTTTCATTAGTTTGCAAACGCTTGTCTTTTTCAGAAAATTGCACGTAACTAATGCAGATTCCTTGCAAGTGTACCTAAAGAGTTGATGGTGCAGGATGTCGATTTCTGGGGTAACATCTTGACAACAAAGTATGCTTTGGAACATTTGGGCCGGACCCGTGGGCAAGTTGTAGTCACATGCTCAGTTGGCGCTTTCGTGCCCTACCCCAAGCAATCTTTTTACAATGTAAGTCCTCACATTCACCAGCAGACATCAACATAAAGGTAGACAACCCTTATTTGGTTACTTTTTTCATTAGGACACCTATATATATGAGCAATATGTGCTTTGATGTGGCTACCAAAAAGACATATGTCTAAAAAAGAGATTGGATTCCGTGCTCAAAATATGATAACCATCCCAGGCTCAATAGTCAACATAATTGGGAGGGACCTATATGACCATTCAATGAGCACTAGAGTCTTCACTTCGATAATGAATAAGATATTCATGTCAGCTCCGAATATTATGAGGGAAGTCACTATGCCCTCGATTGGGATTTGCTAAGCATCTTGTACTAATCACGTGTTTTATATCCTAGGAGAAGTGGGCTAGTTGGAATAAGTATACTAAATACCCATCTACCTTACTTTCATATCCTAACATAACATCCAAAGCTCCTATGAATTGTTTAGGTTCTCATCAAATCTACCCAGGGTGCTATGGCTACCCACCATAATGGGTATCCTCAACGCGGCATAAACTGTGTTTATGGGGACAGCGAGATATCACCAGATTTCGGTTTTGTCATTGTGCCACTAGTTGATGTCCCGTATCTTCAAAGCTATAATTCTTCCTGATGAAGTTGAATCAACTGAAACTAACATATAATAGAACATCTCCACGTCACCTGACCTTTGATGTCTCCTTTATTTAAGTTTTTTGGAATGCCTACATCATTGACCTCCTTTGCTTTGGTGCGTGGCTACAGGCATCAAAAGCGGCACTTCTTAACTTCTACGATACTCTCCGAGTGGAACCATTTGGTGAGAAAGTCACCATTACGGTGGCTCTACCTGGCTTTGTAGTGTCTGAAATGACATCTGGAGGACCAAGTGTAAGTCTCCCTTTTACAAATGACTTAGACATGATGCACTCTGTTCACTGCTGATGATGGTTCAAGATAACACTGCGCTTCCAGTCTCCATACTCAATTGTTTTTCATAAAATTGCAGTTAAAAGCTTAAAAGCTCTTCAAATGCTCTTGCATGCAACTTCTGCTTCTAGAGGGGATTTGTCTCACATTGGGTACCATTATGTATGGGGTGTGTTTTGGGTGTGGATGTTGCCCAATTTGTTTTAACAATTAAAAACGACCACAGAAAAAAAAATATCCCTCCACCATCCGGGGCCCTGCATGGCATTCTTCAGTGGTGTGTTGAGTGTTCACCTTAATTTATGCATCTTAGAGAGCAAAGACTCAGTGGAAGGGGAGGCCACACACATTTGAAAACACCGATTTCAAAACGGAGATTGGTGGGCCAAGGTAAAAGAATCGGCCTCGACTAACCTTAAAAGGAGCTTGGTTCCAAGATCGGCCCCTTCTTTTTTTTCTGGTCAAGTCCGATTGAAAATGGAAGTTTTAAGCCTTACAAAATCACCGTCTTGGAGCGGAGTTGAAAACGGACATTTAAAAGCAGGTTTATACTCAATACAGGAGGGACTAACCTAGGAACCAAGCTCCCCAAGGTTAGGCACATGGGAAGGCCAATCTTCTTCTACCTTGGCCCACCAATCTCTGTTTCGAAACTGTTGTTTTCGAACGTGACTGGCCTCCGCATGATAATTTCAGCCGGGTCTTGAATCTTGAAGGATGAATCTTTTGTAGATGGGAAGAGGTTTCGTCTGAAAACAATTGACAATGCATGTAATCAAGGATCTTGATTCTTGGATCTCTTCTTGAAGCTAGATTGGAAAGAGAACATCTGTATACAATGACAACGGTGTCCCCGCACCATTCCCTACTGATCCAGAAAGTGGGTGAACCACATTGAAATGGCGTGCCATATGTACAGGTGCAAAGGGCCAGGAAGGCATTGGCCTGCCTATACTAGTCCTATACATGCAGGCTAAGAATGCTTTGTGGGATTTGTGCAGGGGCATATACCACAATGGTGGCCGATGATGGAGACAGCAGATTGTGCAAGAAAAATAGTGGACGCAGCCATGGCTAATCGTAGATATGCACTTGTTCCCTTCTGGTACTCCTCCAATTTGTTGTTTCGTGTGTTTGCTCCCGAGGTCCTTGAAATCTTCCCCCGCATGTTCCTTCTTGGAAAACCTCCAAACAAGACAGCCAAGTCGGTCTTCCACAAGCTCATTGGGGAGGAGGCTACTCAAAATGGTTTTGGATCACTCACAGCCCTCACCTAATTTACTTCCTTGACGGTCACTACCTCCTTTTAAGTACAGAATTACTCCATATATGAAAGGGATTAGGATTCTACAAATATGATGTATCTGTGTGGCGGAGGATGATGATGATGATGCAATGCAAACTGTATATAACAAATTGACTAGATGCTGATCTGCTCCAGTTGATAGAACTAACTATACACCCGATGTTCTACACTGAATTTGTGCACAGCAAAGCACATGCTTGAAATCTGAGGATGTGGAATTTTCTTCTGCTCAGACTCTTGACAACTATGCTTGACTCCTATGCTTGACTCCTTTTGAGTAGGTAAGTCTTGAAAATTGGGAATGTTTGGAGTAGGTCAGATTGTTTGCATTTATCC
Source organism: Polytrichum commune (assembly GCA_950295325.1). Lineage (NCBI taxonomy): Eukaryota > Viridiplantae > Streptophyta > Polytrichopsida > Polytrichales > Polytrichaceae > Polytrichum > Polytrichum commune. The sequence continues at coordinate 1,213,449 of OX485809.1, forward strand.
ACCTGGTTGCACTATGATTTTTGTCAAGTGTGAGTGCAGCCAAATTGAATCTATCTAAGTAGGCTTCTGTTTCTCTCCATTGCAGACAGGATTATTTAGGATTGCCTTGCTCAGCTGGATTTTTTGAGAGGTTTATGGCAATCTATGCCATGTAAGTTCTGAAATTGAATTTATCTGTGCTTAAGACTTCACTTCAGATGATTTGATTTTTGTTCAAAGATGAGTATATCTTAGCTCCAAAAAATGCCCACACGTAGTTATAAAAAACTTTCTATCACCTCCGATAGCTTGATCATAAAAACTTCATGAACGGTTATCCATAGGAGTCTACACATCATGAAGGCTCACATCTCAAAGAGACAGTTTGATGGTTTGCTCACTTCACCAATTTATAGTACGAGTAATTTTAACGAATCGCTTCCAACTTTTCTCATCAAACAAAAATTATGTGTGATGTGCAATTGTTGATTAGATGAGACCAATTCGATGCAACAATCAAAATTGTATATGGAGTTGGAAGTCCCCACAATAGAGCCACATGCCTTATCTTGAAACTTGTGTCAAGCTAGAAAGCAAAGGAATCCATTCATTGGATACCTCAATGTCTCAATTGATTGGTAATGTCTAGCCCATATACTAGGTGATTGTAAACTTGCCACGAGTCTATTCACCTCTATCAAAACTTTATTTATTAACACTAAGTACCCCTCTCCAAAGCCAAAAACATTCAAGAAAAAGGATCCACCTTACTACGAAAATGAAGCTTCCCCCAGCCACATGTCTCAAGTACAAACTTATGACTACACCAGTGCAAAGGAGAAGTCCCATTGAAGAAGCTTGCTCTATTAGCTTATATGTGGACACGTATCTTACCATTCATTTCTCAAGCACCTGAGTGTTGCAATCACTGACCTACTTGGGAGTCAGTTTCCCCACTTGTTGCTACATGCAACTATCCACATGTTGGTTCAGGTTCAACTATAATGGACGTTTCCTACCCATGATTCACATGGTTAGGTGAACTGCTCAGTGTTGAACTCATACTGTCTTTTTGTTTAGACTATATGGGTATCTATAATGAGATTTTCTATTCTTTAATAGGAGTAGGGTGTGGGTAGTTGAGGAGATTTTTGTTTTTCGATACCATTTGAATCTACATGCTATGCAAGAACCTTCGTACCTAGGTCATATTGTCCTATTATCAATATGGTCAAAAATGGTACTAATCACTTGGGTATATAGGGTTTCTCTCGCTTTGAAATACCCACCAAATATCAATCCTTCAAGAGCATCACAATCTAGATACCCCTAGGTAGGTTCCTTGATACCATTATTGAAGTTGATCACCAATATCATGGAATTCACCTATATATTGTTCCAACATTGAAACTTGCTACCAACAAAAGTGTTATTTTCCCCTCCATTTCTAGTGCCCCCATTCTCTTAAAATCGATCAAAAACCACACACACACACACACATTGAACCCTCATAGAAAACTCCACGTTCTCAAAATTTGGAAGATGTGTCGGACTTTTATACAACAATAAATAACATGTGCAAGCGGCATGCATTTCAAGTGCATGCCAAGTAACTGAGTACCGTTTAAGTGTTAAGAGTGAGTACCGATTCATGCAACGGTCGTGGAACAATATGTCACATCAAATCAAACGGTCACTTGGTACTTGTTGTTAATTCAAAACTTTGTATGTAGTTTAACAAGTCTCACGGTCGAGCTCCGATGATTGCTACACTAATTATTGTATTTAGTTTCAAATGGTATTTTATGTCATTTGTGGTAACTTTTTTTATTATAAACACTTTCGGTGAATAAGTTTATAAGAATAGTTGTCGACGTTCACTTTCAATTCATTTATTGTCTAAAACCCCATCTGCTCCATAGGGTTGTTGATGTGTAGTTGCACGCTTGCTCTTGCTTGCCCACTCTTTTGTGGCATGATGCATGAAACTTATGCCCATGATTGAAACGAAGTTTGGTATATTGTACATCTTAGCAACTTTGTAATGCATTATTGTCATGGGTGATTGAAATTTGGATGAAAAGTCACTTAGTGAGTGACAATATATTGGCAATATTGTAAATTTACAATGCCCACTTTTTTTGTTTACAAGGAGCGACAAATAATGTTGGGTGTGCATTTAGTGTTGGTGACACTACATAGGCGGTTTACAATTAGCATTGAGCAAGACAATTAGTGTTGGTGATCTTAAAATACAATATCTAGTGTAGTGTATCTTCTAGATTTTTATTTTTTTTAACTTCCGGCCCTATTGAATTTTGGGTTGAGACAAGCAGGCCCACTTTGATTAATCATCTTAATCAGACACCTTTATTTTCGGGTGGTGTGTAATCAGGTGTGGATAAAAGAATGGACACCAAAAATATGTGTATTTGATAGAGATTCAACTATGTGTTCAAAATTTGTTCATCATTTTAGGTTCAATAGTCAACATAGTTAGAGGGAGGAAGGCAGGGACCTATATGATTGTTTGAAAAGAAAGAAAATTTTCACTTTGATAATGAGTAAGATATTCATATGACCTCTACGAATTATGGGAAAAATGTCTCCAACCTTGATGTGGCTCAATATGTAAACTCTTGCATCGAGTATGAAATGATGAAACTTCAATCACGAGGGTCACGTACTAATACCACCACCACCACGTGATCACATCCATAACCAAAACCCTAAAATTGTTTCCGTTTTTACATCAAATCTTTTACCTTCTTAAAAAATAACGCATGATGTATGTGGCCCTATAACCTAATGAGGAGAGAGGAACTATCACAAACAAATGTGCCTCTCATTCATCCAACCTAAAAGCCCTAGAATAGTATGCACCTAGATATTACTATGTTAATGTTAATTGACATCGAAATTAATTTGAAAGACTTCAAATTAGTTTAGTCCAAGTTATTTGAGATCAATTGGCCACAAGCCTATAGTGGACATGAAAAAGTATGTGGGAAGAAAGAGAGGTACAATTGTGTGCGATAATTTTCCCTTCCCTATCACCAAACTCAATGAAAATGCCTCAATATTTGGCTGATAGCACTTCGCAATGAACTCTAAGCTCGATGACAAAGAAAAACTCGGAGTGGGTTAAATGGAGACTACTACACCATTCATGATATTTGATGTCACCTATTATCCGGAGTTACATAGTGCTATAACTTATTTGCTAAGAATGTAACTTTCAACCAAATAATGCCGTTTAAGTTGCATAATGTCACGGGTAGATCACTCCATTGTCAAGTTGAACACCACGTGCGACCAAAAAAAATCTTCTTTTGGTAAGTTGCACCACCAAAATGGGTCAAAAATTTATCAATTTTTTTTCATGAGTAGATATACACAGTACCTATGACATAGTCAAAAGTGGTAACTAAATTTGATGATTTGTTTTTTTCATAAAACATACCATTTCTAACTAGAATGACACAGAATTGAACTAAAACAATTACTATAAAAAAATATATGACTAAAATTTTCAAAAAAATATACAAAAGATACTATCAATGGTTATGTATATGTAGAAAAAATATCATAAATTTTAAAATTATATATGGCATGTAATATAGGGGTAGCAAACTTTGTCCGCACGTGGTGTCAACTTGACAATGAAGTGACCTCCCCGTGCATAATGTCCACGGAAAACAACCTATCAAACCTTTGCTAGTAAAGAATGAAATCCATACACGGGTAGATCACTTAGTGCATTTTAAAAACAACGTGCGGCATAATATAGAGAGGATTAAAATCATTTGAAATAAAAATTATAAAGGAATTCCAAATAATGAAGGGGCCATTAAATGTAGACAATCCCATTATAAGTAAGTTAGATGGACATAAAACGTGGGCCATTATTTTTTTGTAAAATTAATATAGGGGCAGAAGATAAGGATCCTAGAAGGATCCTATGTGTTTTCATCATAATAGTGTTTGCAATGGTATTACTTTGCTATGGTCTCCTATGTGTTTTCTTCATAACTAAGTTTGCAATGATATTACTGTTTGCACCCTTCTTTGTTTCCATGCTTTCCCTCAACACTTGTGCGTTAGGAAGTAGATTAGCTTTTATTACTTAAAAGGAATATAGAGTACAAAAAATTACACTGACTTGGACAATATAAGTAATGGAAGGGTGCAAACAAATAGGCCATTTTTGAAATTTAAGTAATTATAGGGAGGCTTTAATTCAGCCCTTCAAGGTAAATAGCCCCAAAACAAAAAAAAAAACCCAGCCGCACGTGGTGCACAAAAATGCCTTAGAGTGATCTACCCGTGAATCCATACCAAGAAGTTATAGCATTGCTCAACTCCAAATATTATGTGACACTAAACACCACAAGTGGTGTAGTTGTTCACCCACAAGATCCATCAAATTTTATTGCACATGTGAGGGGGACGAGTAAGTACTTCCTTGGCACATGAATTTAGGTAGTTTGACATAGCTTCCCGCCGTTCGTTCCTTACCATAGCTCTTGCCATTTCTTTCATAATCTAGTGCAGTTGGATGTTCTATAATGTCCAAACAACCTATTCAACCTTTGCCAGCATACATATGAAACCTATAAAAAGAAGATATAACAGTGCATAAGTTCAAATATTAAGTGACACTAAATACCACAAATGATGTAGTCCACTAAACATGATTTCTAGTGTCATATGGCATTGTATGTCACTATGGTAACTTTTCGGATGACACTTCTTGTGTATAAGTGAACAAATACCGTCATGAATGATGGATGATAACTTTAAGTTCATCCATTGCCCAATAACCTACTTGCTCTTTTTTCCACTCTTCTCTAAGTTGCGTTGTCTTCACCCTAACAACTCTTCCTTTCACATTGTGCATGAGAGTTTGCTTGTAGGGTTTGCAATCCTAATTTTGAAGGTGTTGAAGAACAAGTTCATAGGGTTCCATCGTATGAAATTTTCTTTGGAGGTCATAGAGACATTAAAAGAGCACCACGGGTCTGGTGTCCTTGGGTATGACTTGTCTTTAAAATCAAGAGTGGAAAGCTTGCCTTCTATAGGGTTTGATGAAGCCGAGGTTGGTGGCATTGTAATGCATGATTTAGAGTTGGATTACAAGTCGTTGCCTATACAAGATGCTTCTATAGCAGACTCTAGTGAGAAGGAAGTCGATTATGTAGAAGGTGGTGTTCTTTGAAGAACAATAATGCTCCCTTCCCACTTGACTTTAGCTAAGACTAAAAGTTGGTTTTAACAAACCGGCCTTCACATCATCAACATTATCCAGTGCCAAGCCTAGTTGGCAAATGATGTGGCATGACTTACAAGTGGAAGTTTGAAGCCTCAACCACCGACCCTCCCATCGGTACCTAAGCATGAGGCAAGAATATAGGAGCTTCAAAAGTGTCGCCTCCCGCCCTTGTGATTGGTTGCTTTTTAGTCTTAGCTATGAGGGCACGAGGAGCTCCATAATTAACAAAAACCAATGATAAGATAGGTGAATAGTAAGGCATTTGGGGACGGGATGAAAACTACCCAACATTTCATTGCTTGGTAGATAAAACCATGAACATGTGCGAAAGCTACTTAACTAAAACCTACTTGAAAAATCTCCGGGGCAAGTTCTTGTAGGTGCATTGGGATAATCGAATGCCTCCACTATAACCGAGGAAGCTTTACCCGGTTTTTAGGAAATACTTTGGGTCTTAACTAAAGTCAGGTGGGAAGGGGCCATAAGACTCTCTCAAGCAATTTGCAAATGGTGCAATTTTGTTTTCATGTCATAGATACTAAGCACGGAGATGTTGTTTCAAGTATTTCTTCTCAAGGACGTCAAGATACAAATGACGGTGGGGAAACTCCTACATTCGAGAACATTAAATCATCGTAAGGACTCATAACTTATATCCCAACTCTATTCTCCTATTCACAACACAGCTCCGAGAACTCCGAAACTATGAACTCATAACCAAAATAGGGTTAGGACATGAAAGTGGGAGAGCCACAAATCGCGAAACCCATGCCAATCGTTGAAACGGAGTCGATCATATTGTGCACCCTAACATTTACGCAAAGAAAACACATTGTCGTGGATGAATGAAACTTGGATGAAAAATCACTTACGTAAAGTGACAGTCATTGCAACACTATAAATCTATGATCCCAAAAAGAAAGAAAGAAAGATGGTACAGTCTAACCTTGCTAGTACAACACTTGTTTATACGACACCCTCGATATTACGACACATTTTTGCGCAACTAAATTTTTTAGTTCAAAGTTCCCTCTTTTATACGGCCACGGCACGCGATAATACGACATTTAGAATCTCCGATTTGTCATATTAAAGAGGTGATTAATGCTAAAGTTCCTTTCATCTATGTTATGTACATCTGAAATACATTCATTTTCACTTGGGAAGTGCTTGGGAACCTCGCTTATCATTGGGAACTTGATTGTGGATGAGATTGGATTGTATTCTAGAGCACGTCCTAATAAAACATTAGCACAAGGGAAGGTGAAGGGTCGGAAGTTACAAAAGGAGCGTGTAACACTTGCTCTTGGTGTTAATTCAACTAGGATTGATAAGTTGAAGTTGCTTGTGATTTATACGTCGAAGCAACCACGATGTTTTGGAAGGTGGCAGCCTCACGAGTATGTTCGGTGGCATTGAAATAAAACTGCTTGGATGAAGGGGGATGTATTTGAAGCTTGGATTTTGCAGCTCAACAATCAGTTCAAAGGCCAGAATCGAAAGGTGATTATGATAATGCATCTTCACATGTTGTTAGTTGTGCCAAAGTTTTTAAGTCTCGTGGTTTTTCAACCTTGGAATTGAGCAACATGACTTTGGTATTCCTTCCTCCCAATGTTACAAGTGTAGTTCAACCTTTGGATCAAGGTGTAATAGCATCTTTCAAAATTCAATACATGAAGAAACTTTTGCAGTGGGTTTTATCATAGTATGGTGATGCTACATCGAAGGACTTAAGGAAGGTGGTACCCAACATCAGACACGCTACCATGTGGAGTCATGAAGTATGAAGCGAGTTGGATGCACATATAGCTAGGAATTGTTGGAGGATGGTGCGTATATTACCTACAACATGGAATGTTGATTTCGCCCTAGTTGATTGAAAGGGAGAAGAATAGAATGCAAGAAGAACCAAATGAATTTGGTACTTTGATTTCAAAGTTGCGAACGGGTGATGATGAGATGTCAATTGAGACTTACATTTAGATGAAAAGGGAAGAGAACGCTGAGCTAGAAATTGAGTATAAACGAGTTGGTGGATGTTGCTTTGGGAATCAATTACGCACAAGGCTTTCATCTTAACATTGATCTACATTCAATAAATGTGAATGATACCGCTCCGCCTACAGTAAAGCTTGGTGATGCAAAAACGCCATGCACCACTGTTGTCTAATTTCTTATCAAACGACTCTTATCAGTTCTCAAAAGCTAGTAGGGAATTCAGATAAGATAACTATTGCTAACTTGGGTAGGCAACACCAGAGATCTTCGAACTCCTATTTCAAGAGTTCTTGAGAACACTTGCATTTATTTCATAAGTTATAAGTTATTATTTCATACAACGTACAACGTGCTCAAACTTGTTGTATACGCTCATATTGCTCATGTTCTTGTATTCCCTCGTTAATACAACAACTTTACGCCATTTGTCATATTAATGAGAAGACGACACCTCAATAATACGACCGTTTTTGCGTTTCCCAAACGTGTCATACTAAAGAGGGAGAACGGTACAAAGGAGTGACAAATCATCATGTTGGGTTGACAATTTAGTGTAGCTCACCTATAAGATCCATCAAATTCCACTACACATGTGAAGGGAAAGGGGGGGGAATGAAAGTACTCTTGCTTGCTTTGCTTTTGCATAGGAATTTAGGCCGTTTGGAATCCACCGTCATATATAGGCTAGGCTAGGCTCTCCCTCCGTTTCCTTACCGTCGCTCAGTTGCCGTTTCGTTCTTTCTTTCTTTCGTGATTTGGGTGCAGTTGGAGAGATTTGCAACAAGTGCGTGGGAGTTTGATATTGCAGGCCTATGATACTTCCAAGCGACAGCTATGTTATGTGTGTGCCTATACCCTATGGTGTTAACGCAGCGCTAGCTAATTAATAATAAGTTTGAGCTCTTAAGTTAATTAGCGGGAAAGCTCACTTTGAAGTACTTATGCCTCCTCCCCACCCGACTTTACCAAATAACCAAAGTCTTTTCTAAAACTTGGGTAAAGCTCCCTCGGTTATAGGGGGAGGCATCTAGCTATCTTTTTCTTTTCTTTTTTGAGACAGAAGACCAACATGTCAACGTCAAAGCACAGGAGGCAGTTGACCACCTGGCAAGATTTCCGACAAGTAAAGAGGAGATTTCACAGCCGGGATTCGAACCGCCAGCATCCGGCTATCTCACTGCGCTTACTAGAAGAACTTGCTCCGGGGATTTTTGAGTAGGTTTTAGTTGAGTAGCTTTCACACATGTTTGTGGTTTTATCTACCAAGCAATGACATGTTGGGTAGTTTTTGTCCCATCCCCAAATGCCTTACTACTCATCTATCTTACCATCGGTTTTTGTTAATGAAGCTCCTCATGCCCTCATAGCTGAGACTAAAAAGCAACCCATCACAAGGGCGGGAGGCGACACTTTTAAAGTCCTATATGCTTGCCTCATGTCTAGGTACCGACGGGAGGGTCGGTGCTTGGGGCTTAAAACCTCCACTTCTAAACCATGCCACATCATTTGTCAACTAGGCTCGGCACTGGATAATGTCGATGGTGTGGAGGCCATGTTTTTAGAACCAACTTTTAGGCTTCGCTAAAGTCGGGTGGGGAGGGGGCATTACTTGCTTACACTTACACACATCCACATCATGATGGATGGATGGATGGGACAACCAACCGCACGTTCTATGTGATGTGTAAGTTAACCTAATTTAAAGGCTTAGTGCGGTGCTTGTTTATATTTGTCTCTTTCTAACGGCCGCATTTTGGACGGTGTTGCCGACTTCGTCCCGCTCCCAAGTAACGGTGACCCCATGGGCTCTATTTCAAACACATCCGAAAGCACAAGGCGTTTGGCGAAGATGGGAGCTACACCAAATAGTCCCATTATTGTGGGTCATGGTGATTTTTTAGAGTCCATGTTAACTCTCCTAATGAGGATGAGTGTGGGCCACCTTGACTTTCAGCCCACGGTGAGTTTTTGGTAGAGAACTAGGGTGGATCGCATTGATTGTTTTTTTCTTTTTTCTAAAATCGATGTGGGTGGTTGTTTCTTTTTTGGGGTGTTATTTTTTTTATTTATGTAAAGTGATTATATCAATTTATGTTGGGTGTTGGTTGAAAGTCGCAAGAAACTTTGTGGGGAAGACACCGGGTCTTCAACTGTGTTATTTCCACCCCGAGTAGCGAATTAGTAAGTGGCCCACGCTAATTAGTTGCATGCTAATTTCCACTCACGCTAATAGGATTATGTAGTGTATTGGAAAGAACTCGGGGGGGGGGGTAGTCATTGGTTGGAGTCGCAATATACGTGCGAACAAATGATAGGGTATTTTAAAAACATGGGAGCAAAAAATTATAATTGGGCTTAAGAGTAATATAGGGTATCAAAAATGGCAATGGACATCTTTAAAGTACTATAGGGTATGGAATAATAGGTAATTTGAAATTATAAGTAATGCAAGCCATTTTTCTATTGACCCAAAGTAGAAATTTACATAATGATAGCATGTGAAAAAAAAAAGAGAATTGAAAGTAATACCCCCCTATAAAATAGTGGTTGTTCACACCTATATCCTTAACTTTTTAACACACTGCCCCCCCCCCCCGAGGGAAAGAAAAAAGAAAAAAGAAAAAAATCACTGCATTACTAAAATTTGAGTTTTGATATGTAGTTTTGAAATTTTGGTTTAAGGTACTATGCATGTGTTATGTAGTTATTGATCATGTTTTGGTCTTGACCCCTCAAGGCCAAAGCAAAACCGCCCCAAACATCATAAAAAAATTTCGTTCAATTTAGAAGCTCCTTAAAGCAAGACAACACCTCTTATGGTAGATTTGGTTGTATGGATGTACACTTCACAAGGTTAGGATTATTCTCACACATTTTTTAACCGTTCACATGTCCAACATCAAAAGATAATAACGTCAAAATATATGCTAGTATTGTCGGGTAATGATGACTGCCTAGATAAATAGATAGAAACTCCGGACCTATTGCAAGGCCGGCATGAATAAAGTGTTTGTTCGTAATGTTAATGACCCAATGCTCACCGAACAGAGGGCCATTGGAACAATACTACTCTCCTCTGCCGAGAATAGGCACTTTAGTGACCAGTAACCAGTAAAAGTAACCATAAATTGATGGTTGATGATGACTGCCTGGACATAATCATCCACCTCAGCCTTTAGGAGTTAACTTGGACATTTGGTTTCCATCCCGATCTCAAACATATACTCTTGCACAACTATATCAGGGTTTCATGTGTCATGGTTGTATTCATACATTGTTGCAATGAAAATCCATTTTTTTAATAAATAAATGTATGGCAATCAAATGAGAATTCTCCAAGTTGGTTGCATGTTAAGGTTCAAAGTGGCCACCGTGTGAAAGTAAAGTAGGTAATAGATAAGGCCCCAAAGCCGGGGTACTCCGTGAAAAGAGGGTTCTATCCGAGGGCCTTATGGAGCGTAAAGCTCTCCAACAAATTTTGCACTACACACTTAGGGATTGAATCAACATCTCAAAGCCAATAATGGGAATGATCCCTCCTTGTTTTGTGGCGGGTAATTATGCACCGTAAGGCACCCTTCATTAACACTATAGAAAGCCTTTGGAGGGTTTTGCAAAACTGTACAAAGTCCACCTTGATCAAACACTAGCGGGTGACCACATCAAGTCCCTTTCACAGGTGAATGTCCACAACACCTACCCAGGGGGAAGATGAACCAGGGTCGGACTGAGAGGGTGCAAATGATGAATATTATTGTACATCCCCATCTCGATTGTTTGAAACCATTGATTTACTCCTAAATGGGGGGTTAGAATACATGAATGAGTGTAGTGATTTCCGATTGGGATGAATCAACAATCAATCTTACAAAGAGGGTTTTGCGAAAGCATATGAAGTCCACCTCGATCAAACACCAATGGTTGACTACATCAAGCCTCTTTCACGGGTGAATGTTTACAACACCTACCCAGGGGGAGGACGAACCGGGGTCGGACTAAGAGGGTGCAAATGAAGAATAATGTTGTACATCCCCAGCTCCATTGTTTGAAACCCTTGATTAACTCCTAAATGGGGGGGTTAGAATACATGAATTAGTGTAGTAATCTCCAATTGGGATGAATCAACAGTCAATCTTATAGAGAGGGTTTTGCAAAACCGTACAAAGTCCACCTTGATCAAACACCAGCGGGTGATCACATCAAGCCTCTTTCACGAGCGAATCTCCACAACACCTACCCAGGGGGAGGATGAACCGGGGTCGGAGAGACAGGGTGAACACGATGAATATTTTTGTACATCCCCAGTTCGACTATTTGAAACTCTTGATTAACTCCTAAATGGGGGGTTAGAATACATGAATTTGTGTAGTAATCTCCAATTGGGATGAATCAACAATCAATTTTATAGGAGACGGGTTTTTACTATTCACCCCCTCGGTAAGGTGTTATGAAACTACGCCGCTCTTTCATAGGCACATAACTTACACCAATAGACCGGGTGACCTTATCACGAGGAGCAAAAAAGGGCATGCAAAATTAAATGCGGGGAGACTTGTTGTTACTTATAATAGAGAATGTACTTTTAAATATGCTATATGCTCCCATCCAATTGGCACCCTTGTAGTCACTAAAGTGGCATTTGCATCGTACCCCCACAATCCTAATTCTTACCGTATTCAACAACCCCATAGTGGAATGAACCGTTATAATATTCAATAAAATAAGCGTGCCCGGTAGTTCAACTAAATTTAGTTAGTGGCAGTGTCTCAAGGACACAAAGTCTCACCAAAGTCCCACCCGAACACCCATGAATGGAACTAGACTAGAAGTCTAGGAGTTTCAATACACTACTATTTGTTCTTCTTCTTTTCCTTTTTTTATTGGCACACAAGAGGTGCATGGTCACCTTGCTAGATTTTTTTTGCGTCAAGTAGAGAGAAGATTTTATGGTCAGGAATCGAACCACCAACCAAGTGCTGCATTTGGTTTTGGGTATTTCTCCACTATCATCCGGTAGTTTAGGGTCATCTCGGACTATGGTATTTGTTCTTTTAGGTGAGTTCTATATTATAAGGCTCTCTTTACACTACAAGGCTGATTATCCCAATTAGTAGTGCATGTTACTATTCGGGGTTACGTAGTGCAATGATGTCTTACTCAAGAGTTCAAGTTTTACTAACGAAAGCTCAGTGGGTCATTTGGACATTAATTATATAACAAGAATATTATAACTAATTAATGAGAATGTAATGTTTTACCAAACAAAGTCGTTTATGTTCTATAATGCCCGAATAATTTGTTGAACTTTTGTTAGTAAAATCTGAACTCTTGAGTAACTAATTGGGATATTATCCATGACAATATTGGTACAAATATACTAATATACTAATTTGGTAGTATGCTCAATACTTATTGTAAACCGCGGTATAGTGTCACCAACACTAAATATTAACCCAACATTATTTGTCATTCCTTGTGATTTTTTCGGGGACTATAGATTTACAGTGTTGCAATTACAGTCACTTACCATGTGATTTTTCATCCAAATTTCAATCATCCAAATTTCATCATCCGTGACAATATTTCATCACAAGTTACCATAGTGACATAAGATACCATGTGAGACTAAATATCATATTTAGTGTAGTTAGAAAAACATGGTTGTAAACAAAAAGTTTTAAACAATATGATTGTAAAACCGGCATGACAAATCTTTGAGGGGTCAGGATTGGACATATCATTTTAAAGCAGTTGTTTGGAAGTTGTCGTTGTTTAGGACTATGTTTTCTACTAGTGCATGCGATGTAATTCATTGTAATTTCTTTAGCTTATGATGTAACTTCATTCATTTGTTTCAATCACTATTTGAGAAGGTAGTCCTTAAGAGTCTCAATTATTTCTCTCCATTGGATCATCAAGTCAATATTAGCCTCTACCACATAGAGGCTACTGCATTATGTCACTCTAGGGAATTAGCCGATTTGACACCATCTTAATGTATTTGTAGTCCATAAGCCTTTGACTTCTTGGACTTTAAAGTCATTTTCATTTTATTGTAATTTACGTAGTCACAACCCAACATAAGCTATATCAATTGTTACACTATACATCTTGATTGACGTGGGCCACACTATTCATCACCGTCCCCACATATTTACAGTCTTGCAATCCTTGGTTGACAATCAAAGACGGTGGCATGGGACACTTGTTGTTAGAGGGAAAAACTTGGAGGCCACTCCACAAACACGGCACATTAATTTTAAGGTTGCACTAAATTAATGATATAGTGTTAAATCGATACCTAATATGTTATAACTATAGAGGGCTTACCTATGTGAGCAAGCAACATGTGGTGACCTACCTCCAAACTAACTAACCCCACCCATGTCCATTTCTCTATCGCATGTGCACAGGCCAAGCTAAAATATCAACAAGAGATACCCTGGAGATAAGGCACATGTCACATTGTATACTTGCTTACACCAACTTCAAGTAGCTTACAACTCTTATGAACTCTTGATACACATGTACAATACATTTTATTTCAAAGTGGTTTGCACGACCATTTGAAACCACTCAAAGCCATAACTTCTCACAAAGATTGGAACTTATTACCGTCAATGTTTTGTTATGCTATACGAAGAAGATACTAGGTACTTTTGTGTTGTATAAGAAAGTTGCATCCTTGGTCTTGAATAAACTGTAGAATCCTCGTTATAAGTTCCAAAGGTATCACACACACACACACACACACACACACACACACACACAAAAAAAAAAGTTTTACCAGTCCAACATTGGTTAGCATCAACACTAGACCGGTACACGTGTGGAATGCATGGTATCAGTAAGCATCAACCATATTGATGTCAGTTAACCTACCCATGGGTAACAATATTTGGTGAGTTATTTCAATGTGAAAGAATCTCTATATACATGGGTTATTAGTTGGGTCAACACCATTCTAAACCATATTGATACAAAAGGGATTTTCACCTTTATATGAAGGTTCTTACATGATACATGGACCCCAATAGAATCGAAAACAAGAATATTCATAAATACTCGTATCCCTACTAGTATTAAAAAGGCCCTTATTATAGAGCACCAAATTCATGGATTCTCCGTAAGTTGTTAGCTTTTCATAGGAATGCGGGATGAAGGAGTCAACTTTGAGTCACACACGCTACTTGCAATTTTGTGAGAATATCTCCAACAATTTGACATCAAGGAGTGCCTTGACCATCGTGACACGTCGGTCGACGAAGATTTATGGACTCCTCCTCACATGTTCCGTGTGAGAACTTTGAGGCACGATTCCTTAATTTTCCTACCCACACTAAATATGGTATTTAGTCTCATATGGTGTTTGATGTCACTATGGTGACTTTTCGGATGACACTTGTTACGAAGAAAGGGAACAAATGTTGTCATGGATGATGGATGAGTTCATCCATTGGCCAAAACCCTACCTTCGCTTGTCAACAACTTGTGATGAATTGTTGTCATGGATGATTGAAATTTGGATGGAAAATCACTTAGTAAGTGATTGTAATTGCAACATTGTGATTCTATAACCCACCAAAAACATTTACAAGGAATGACAAAATGATGTTGGGTTAACATGTAGTGTTGGTTACAATTAGTGTTGAGCGAGACTATTAGAATTGGTGACACTAAATACTTAGTGTAGTACTCTAGTATGTGTGAGTTTACATCGCTTTTGTTGGACCTGCATTTAGTTAAATGCATTGTATCAAAATACAATATCAATAATGGTATAAAAAATCTATCCTATTGATACCAAAATTGTAGTACTACACTAAATATCGTATCAGGTGTCACTTACTATTAATGTAAATTTTCAATGTTGTATTTTTTACTAGTAGCATGATTTTTCATCAAGTAAGGATGTTAATGTTCTATAATGCCCAAACAACCAATTTAACCTTTTTTTGACAAAATTGGAAATGCACGGTTTATAGTTATAGCATTGTGTAATTTTAAAATAGTAAGTGATACCAAATACAATATTTAGTGTCATCAAATTTTGTTACTTGGTGGGTATGACAAGATGAAAATACATTTGTATGCGAAAGCCGTTATGTGGGTCAGTACTATCTCATACCATATTGATATTAAGGTAAATTTCTTGGGATATGAAGACTTCTGGATAGTATACATGCCTGAATGGTACTAAAATTTTGAGATTTCTTTATGCATTTAAACTATATAAACTATATAATTCTAGTATCTTCTCAAAGTCCCTATATAACACATAGTTAAATGAGAGTAAAATTATCATCATGGATACATGAATGAAATTTTGTTTGTTTCAAAGAAACATGTCCAACACCAATTTAAACTATAATCTAAGACCGAAGAATCCTAAAACCGAGAGATTTCATTGGTCTAGAGCATAGCTCTGCATCTAGATTTGAAGTTTAAGAAGATGAAGTGTTGCTACCGCAACAACATTTTCTCACCAATTATTGTCGGTTCCAACTCAAGAAAATACTTCTCATGGTTACCTCCATGTTGGGATTTCCTGACACGAGTGGGACTTGGGACTCCATGTGACTTGATCCTTAGCACGATCTGGACCATGACAGACTATGCATCAAGTTCCTACAACAATTCACACAACAACATTGCACCAACAATTCATGTTGAATGAAATCTTCGTACTTAGTGCGATGTCTATAGTAATAAACATTGAAACTCATAGTTAATTAAAACTTGACACATGGACTATATGGCTACCTCAAATTTTATGGGTAAATCCATCGATACACTTCAAGATAGATAGATAGAAACTCCAACCCCTTTCAAGCAAGGGGCCGGCGTGAATAAAGTGTCCGTTCGTAATGCCAATGACCCGATGCCCACTGGACAAGGGGACATTGGGACAAATACTACTCTCCCCTTTTGAGGATGGACACTATAGTGACACACTATACTAGTTCCTAGCTAGCCACTAGTGCCTTGAAGATACCGGACATGGTATCCCCCCAAAGGGCTTTGAGGTACCCATACAACAAGGTCCAAGGACCCCCACCATAGTTGGGTGGACTAAGAGCATCCTCAGTCGGTCTAGGTAAAGCTCACTGCAAACCAAAACCTATCTTTTGACTGACCTAAAATTAGAAACTGAAATTACCATCATTAGAAGCACACCTAAATAAACGTGAGATATTTCTCAAGAAAAAAGAATCGTAAAAATTTGACGTAGGTGAAATCCCTCATTGAAAACACCACATTTTCAAAATTTAGAGGGAGTGCACCAAATCTTGCTTAAAAATGGAAAGATCCTCCCACACTCCCTCCAAATTTTTGACATTTAGAGGGAGTGTGGGAGGATCTGTCCATTTTTAAGCAAGATTTGGTGCACTCCCTCTAAATTTTGAGCAATTTTTAGCAAGATAGGTCTTGGTTTGCAGTGAGCTTTACCTAGACCGACTGAGGATGCTCTAAGGTGGTGAGCACCGGGCCGGCATGGGGAATAGAACCCACAACCTCCTCGATACACTTCAAATATATACGAATTTCACAAATGACTAGTGACTATCTAGTGATGCTTTAATGTTACAATACAAAAATATGAAATTTCTAGGTATTCTTTGCAATGTTAAATATATCTAACCAATTGATGAACAATGTCGTCCACCCTAAATCGCAATTTTGATGTTCCATATATGAACATCAAACTTTGTCAGTTGTCTATACTTCATATACATACATATATATATATATATAGAGAGAGAGAGAGAGAGATGGAGCGGTGGAGCATTTGTGTGCATCGGTAATTGGGTTGTCAAGCTGCCTACCTTCAAAGACGGATGATCGGAGCCTTGACCTAATTTTAAAAAGAATCGAAGCAATTGACACAACAAACATGGATTGGTTCCAATCCAATAAGGGTCTCCAAAGCACATCGTATAATGGGTACATGGGCCATACAATCTATGTCTTTTTTTGTGAATGTTGTGCCAAGTTGCCTTGGAGAAGTTTTAATGTATATGGGTCCAAATTGAGCCCAAATTGAGGCCGGATCCACTTTCCTCATAAAATGATATTTCATTCATTATCAAAAAGAAGATTCTTGTGCTCGTTAAATGGTGAAATAGGTCTCTTCCAATTATGTTGCCTATTGAACCTAGAAAGGCTATCGTATTTTAAGGACGTAGTCTGATCTCTTTGAATCACACCAAATCGCATATCACTCAAATATAGGTGTCCAATTAAGAGAGGTAATTGGATTTGGCACGTCTATCTTACAAGGAGTTCCAACCAAAGTTGTGTGGGCATCAAAGACCAGCTTAACCCTTAAAGTTTCAAGCCCAAATCTCTCAAAACTCACCTAAAAACATCCTCTTTATTCAACGGCTTTAAATAACACATTTGTACTTGTAACAGTCCATTTGATCATATGGATGGCATGTTTGTGAAAGTTAGGATTCTTCACATAAAATTTTAGTTGTCCGCGTGTCCCAATGCATACGATTACAATGTAAACATGTACACTGATATGGACAAGCACACAAATCAAGAAATGTTTATGTGTCTTGATTTTTAGGGACCTAAACCAAGGTTGTAACCCGGTGAGGTCATGCCATGGAAGGCCGACATTAGTGTGAGAATGGGGACAAATTTCCCCACACTCGATGTATGTTGCATTCCTACCACTATGGTCCAACCAAACACAATAGGGGTATCTGACTTAATTGGATATTTTCAACCAATCATATGGAACATGGGCAGTAAAGGGTTTGTCCTTGGGGGCAATAGCAAGTACATGCCAGCTTGTTCACCTTTGAAAAGAGGCGGAATTCTACAATGTCTCTAAAATTCTTGTGTTATCCATTTCAAAATTACTTATGAGTAGACCACCTCGAAGATGTAGGATCTCTTTCTCTCTCTCGGGTATCAAAAAAAGTTTAAAATATCCAGCATGGTTGCTTTCACACTTATCATTGCCACCACTATTGATATTACCCACTTTCTATTTGCATATAAACCATTGCAAAATTCCATGGCACGGGGCATGACATGTTAGGTATTTTATTTGATTTTTTTGGAACACAGGAGGCACTTGACCACCTGTCTAGTTTTCCGTCAAGTAGAGAGACAATTTCATGACCGGGAATCGAACCGCCAACCACTCTTGGACCAAGGACCTGCTAGGTACCATATTATGAGTCCTTTTGAGAAACCATTACTCACAAGTATATGAGGAAATGAGGCCTACATAACAATGGTCTCTTCAATACCAACAATAAAACCCACTTTATATTTGCAAAATGTCCACGATACCGTGACCCATTGGGTAACAAATACTAAGCTTTTTTTCAATACCCTCACCCACCAGCAAGGCATGTGGGTGTTATTTTAGTTTGCTTTTCATGTTCTTCGACTTCTACCGATTATACTGACACAAATGAAACTTGTGTTGCATTAGCAAATCTAAGATGAACCATCAACAAAAATTGCACTAAGAATTGGACTAAGAATTGCACTAAACTATGCATGTTTGTTGACTCCTTAATTGACAACATAGCCTAGCTCTTCTTGAGTCCCAACCGTGTGTATTATTGAGCCTGGATTAGTTAATAAAAATTTGAAGACGTAGCCCAATCTCTTTTAAACATGTATCTTTTTGGTGTTTATACTTTGATCTTCACCAAACCACACACCAATTAAATATAGGTGTCTAAGTAAGAATAGTAACCAAATTGAACCGCATACACAACCTTACTCAAGGTAGTGCATGTGTTGCCTTTGCCATATGGCGCAACCTACTAGCACTGAGAGAATCCAATAGACGAAAAATGCGAGTTGGCAAGCAAGCATTGTTTCCAAACAAATTACTATAATATGTTTATATTTATGTACCCATAAAAATATTAAGCAATGTGTGTTTGTTCATGTGGGCCCTAAGAATATAACCATGGGATGCCCCAACCTAGTGCAAGGAGATTCATATCAAGTTCAAATTTGCACTCTGTTGGGGCATCCCATGGCTATATTCTCAGGGCCCACACGAACAAACACACACTGCTTAATAATGTTATGCTAGTTGATGTCGACACATCTCTCACTTGGCTAGCAACATGCTTGCCCACTGAGTTGGCTTCGTTTTCTAGCTATATATATACTTTTATTTTATTTTATTTTTTCTGAATCTTTAGTCACTAAATGAGGGGAGCAACCCAATTGTCGGACCATATACTTTGCAAAGGTGGCCCGAGATGAGAGGGGTGCATCACCCTAGTGTTGAGTAATGTCATATACCTCACAACATTAACTTCAATGAACCGACGGCTAGTTACTAATGAACTAGTTGAATTTGAGAAATAATTGGTTAAAGTTCAAAACTTCAAGAACATCATCGATCATTTTAGAGGGATCTATGGAATATACCTCACATCAATAGACCAAAAAAAAAACCCGCCTGGACTTGGAAACACTAGGATTTTAACCGATTATGCTCAAAAATTCCGTATACACTAGAGTTATCTGTAAAGTCCCTCAAAGATGGACGAAATTGTGGGTTCGATCCTTCTTTGAGAAAAAATTAAAAAGAAAAAGAAAAAGAAAAAAAAGAGCTCACTTAGCTCATCATGATTTGGAGCTTATATTGAAAGTTGGGTGCAAATTTTGGGACCTCCTCTTCCCACCTCTCAAACTTTGAGAGAAATTACGATCCAAAACACGGTGTCCTAAACCCCATATCATCCTATGCAAGGCCAGCTTGGCCCACCCATTCTAATAGGACAAACTAGAAAGTTGGGTTTCAATAGGCCGGCACCAGTCCCTGTGGATGATAATGTAAGCATTAAGCAAACTTGTACGACTTTGTGTTAATTCTCATAAACTCATGGTTTAGGACTAAACCTATGGTTTCATCCACTCTTTCTCTACGAATAACTCTACTGACTAACTCCAAAACCGACGACGAGATACGCATAGAAAAGTTAGGGTTTGGTTTTGTTTGTTGGATGAATATCATAATTGCAGGTAAACAAACAAGTGAATTGGAGGTTAGCATATATAGCACATTGGTTTAGGAATATTGGAGTTATGATTTGCTAGCTTGCATATATACTTTGGGCCTTGTGCCTGCCAGCTCTCTCAACTAGAGAACCTCCGGATTCTGTGGCCCATTGAAGTCCGCTCTCCAAATGCGTACCCTAAATCCACAAGGTTTATGTCCCGCTTACTTACTTAGGGCCGCTTTAGACTACGGTGGAGAAGTGCACATTGGTGAGTCAAGAATTTCAGCTTAAGACAAGGCTATTTGAGGCAACGGTTGGTACAACAAACAAGATGAAAAGGAAAGGGAGGAAAAAAAAAAGGTCCTCCGGTTGGAGTTTCGTGAAGGTCAAGTTTCTTGTCTAAGGGTTTGAGGTTGCCTGAGAAACTTGACCTCTGGAGAACTCCCCTGACCAAAAAAAAAAAGGTTGGCTAGCCATGTCATTTATTCGTCCATGCTTGAGGTTCTTCACTGGAGAAGTCTGGGCTGTAGTGTAAACCTTGGTTGGTGAAGAACCCATTCCCGAGTCAATCATATTGCTCCGTTCCCCTAAAATTCTTGGTTGGTGCACTTCTTCACCGTAGTCTAAATTGGTTTTTTTATATCTTCATTTCACATCGGATCGTTCGACGGTGGTTTTTATTTTCTTTTCTATATCTTCGTCTAGATTGGTAGGTGATAGGTGATAGGTGTTGGGTGTGGCCATGCTTCACTACGGGATTTAAGTGGTCTTACCTATGGTTTGCATCAATGTTGGATTGGTAGAAGGTATGTTGGTGTTATTTACTTAGTTTTCTTGTTCTCCATCTTCTATTGATTGGATTTAGGTCTTCAAGTTTGTGTTGTAATAGCAAATCTATGACAAAACATTAACAAAAATCGTACGGAAAGTGCATGTTTTATGTTCTAATCATGGTTATTCGAAGTGCAAGTTGATTCTTGAATACATGGGTCTTCTCAAAGTGTGCTCATTAGTTAATAAAGCTTGCAAGCATAGTCCAATCTCTTTTAAGCATGTGAATGGATGGTGTTTGTTGTTAATCCTCACCAAACCACGCACCGATCAAATATAGCTGCTAGATTAAGGAAAGTAGTTGAATAACATCCACATACCTTGAGGTACTTAATTGTGCCTTTCGATTTTGTTGTTGTTTATCATAATTCTCAACTTGGATCTCAAATACAAGATTATTCTTGGCTCTAGGAATGAGATTTAGCAATAATCTATGGAATTATGTAATTTCTCATGTTGATGCTAAAATTATCTCAAGTTCAAAGCTTCACACCCATAAAACGATCAAGTAGCCCCCTCCCCAAATTTTATGTCGACTATTAAACCTAGAATGGTTAACGGACTTTGAGCACATAGTCTAATATCTCTTTAACACATGTGTTTTTGATGTGCGTTCTTGGATCCACACCTAACCATAAATCACTCAACTATAGATGGTTGATTAAGACAAGTAACCAGATTTTTAAGCACATTTGCCTTACATGTAAATACATGGATCAAGAATTCATGCCGCTCAAGTAAGTTGAAGGTGAATAACACTCGCAACCATGTCTAGCTTGGAGATTTCTTCTATAGCCAAATTTGACACCGGAATAAGTCAGCATCAAAGAGACCGAATTAGTATAGTGAGATCAAGTTGGGATGAGTAAACCATAAACATGCCATATACCTATAGGGGGGAGGTTTTCATTTGACCCCCTTACATGAGTGGCTTGAATGATAACCCGAATACATGGTATCGATACGCACTATAAATAGTGGCGTTGAAGAAGCTACTCGAATGGCATGCCCAAGTTGCAGGTCCGAGATGATTATAAACTACCAGGTGATAGTGGAGAGGTACTCATTTCCGAATGGAGTGGTTGCCGGTTCGATTCCCGCTGTGAAATCTTCTCTCTGCTTGATGGGAAAAACTAATCAGATAGGTAGGAAGCCAAGAGCCCCGCCCAATACAAAGTAGGCAGTAAACCCCACCCTGCACCAAGAGGATTCTTGGACAGAGTAGGGCCAACAGGCTCAAATTCAAGTCCAATTGCCTGACGTTGGTTATTTATTTATGGCTGAGTTGCTATTTGGATCAATATCATCCACATCCCATGCCCATTCATATATTGATATTGAGGTATTTTAGCTTGGTTTTTTTTTATTAAAAAAGAGAGGTTTGCATGGTATACAAACTGAAATAGTGATAAGAATTCAAATATCCTCAAGTGCCCTCACCACACTGGTTTTTTTTTATCAATTTAATAATTCCTCGTCATTTATAGCCGAGTGTTATCCAAAAGGCGATATTAGTCCAATGTTGGTTCTCTAGCACTACATTGACTATGAAAGGTTTTGTGCGTGGACATGGATGGTTGTGAATTTTATGAATGTAGTGCCTACCACACATACTACACTAAATATGATATTTAGAGTCACCAATTCTAATTGTCTTGCTCAATACCTATTGTAAACCGCGGGTGTAGTGTCACCAACACTACATGTTAACCCAACATTATTTGTCATTCCTTGTAATTTTTAAGGGGGGATTGTAGATTTACGGTGTTGCGATTATTGTCACTTACTAAGTGATTTGTCATCCAAGTTTCAATCATCCATGACAATATTTCATCACAAGTTGCTGACAAGAGAAGGTATGGTTTGGGCCAATGGATGAACTCATCCATCATCCATGATAGTATTTGTTCACTTATTCATAAGAAATGTCATATGAAAAGTTGACATAGTGACACTAAATATCATATTGGAGTTTGTCTTTGTTTTGGGTCGAACTTCAAGTTCAAGCCCAACTATGAACTTTGTAGATGTTAGACCTAAAATATACTTACATTTTCGTCAACCCACACTAATTATATTATAACTGGTGGGTGACAACTACAGGGGGGAACCACATGACAACCGGTCCTAAATGACAAAACACTACCAACAACAAACAAGTCCTAGACGATTGTCCTTCATCAGCGAGAGAAATGTGTAACTCTACCCTTGTGATAGATTTGCATATTTTTCTAGTGACATAGAACAATGTCTCAATGACACATGTCAATTGTCCAGGGCTCGTATGCATGTAGTGAAGACACAAAGAACGTTCTAATTAACAAGTGGCACCACGTGATGAACCCCCGGTTAGTTATTTGAACTGTGCCATGAACTCCGGGAAATGGATAAATCGAGGGAATTTTTACTACATAATTTTCCATTCAGAAGTTGGAGCTGTTCAAAACTTCAAAGTGAGGAGTAGAACATGTTAATAGTACTACCGGTGGTACGAAATGCAACTTCTAAGTTAGTTTCCCATGAGTCGTTTGGTATTCGAGCACTTTCGGAGAAGGTGAGTGTCAAACAAACCTCCTAGAAAGAAAGGGGGAGAGGGGATTATTGCATATGAGTGTACCTCTTATCCATCCAACATAAAAACTTGATCCCCTCTATCGTCTCTAACATAACATTACTCAGATCCATAACAATGTTCAATGGGATTGATAGTATTACAGGGAATATTCCTTGTATTTTTCACATTCGGTCGGAATTTGGGAGAATATTCCTTAAAATAATGTTAGTTCCGCATAACACTATTATGGATCTGAATAATGTTATGGATGACTTGGACGAGATTAAAAATAAATCAAAATCAGCTCAAACAACATTATATTATATTGCATTTAGTGTTGTATGGTATTCTATGTAACTTTTCTAGTGACACTTACCGTAGTTCTCTAGCATCTTGGGTAGAAAATAATTAATTTTAAAGGTGCCTAAATTTTTGGGAAACAAATCATGGCTCGGCAACAACTTCATTGCATGCACACTTAGTATAGCCAATGGGAGTCATGTGTTAATGTACTCATGAGGTAACCGATTTAGGCGATGTTCTGTGTGGAAATGCAGAGTACCGTGTTCGGTGTAGGGAGAATCTAGTGAACGAGTAGGGGGTTGGACAACTTTCCACTTTGGAAAATTGTGGAATTTTTTGTACAAGGCAAAAAAATACGAACCAACTTGCATTAATTCTTCAAGAATCGTTCTCGTCTATCTTGGGAAATTATCTCATGATTGTCAGACCAGATGTTCAATGTGATAAAATCACCTCATTTTCATGGGTTATGGTATTTCTACCTCATAGCAAAAGAGAGCCAGTTGTAACTCTTAAGACTACCGTATCATGCAACTCCCAAAGTGATGGGAGCAGAAAAAAGGTGGGGCTTGCAGCCAAATGAACGAGATCTTCATGTTCGTTCCCGAATAAGCTACCGGAAATGTGAAAGAGTAGGTACTAAGGGCCACTTCACACACGAGACTGAGAGCCCGTGACCATTACACTTCAAGCACTCTCATTGGTGGAAAAGGCGGCTCCGGTCCAAGTTCGCTACTTCACACTACGCTCGAGGGACCAACGGAGTAAGTGAATGCAAGATGGATGTAAAAGTCTACATGGATTCCTACGTGGCATCAAATGGATCATGTTTCATGGTCACTTGGATTGTTTTCAAAAACCACCTCTTGGAGGTAGGCCTAACACAAAACCGGGAGACCATGGCACTCCAAACGCTCACAACCGTGGATATATTCTATTTTATCGCGTGTGAGGACCCACATGAATAGAAATTCATTGAAATAGCATTTGGTTGAGGGTCCGGTCACATGTGACTTCACACTACACTCGAGGGCATGTGACCACCCTACATGATTTCGGAGGGTGAGTTGGGACGGCCTTTGGACACCTTTTTTTGGGCTCTCACACTTTCATGGTCACGGCTTTTGACTCGTGTGTGAAGCGGCCCTAACTGTATAGAGAGAGAGAGACCTGCAGATTTGGGCCCTACATACTGCAGCACTACTACTTAATTTATAGAGACACGGAAAGAATTTATTCAACCGAGGCCCGAAATATACACAAAAATGGCCCCGGATGTGAAGTTGGTGTGGCTGTCAACGAAATCGTCTGCCATCTCCAACAATTCGCTCCTGGTTAGTGCAATTTTTGAGGATGGTGGTGAGCTTGTAAGCTAACTTAGGGCCAGTTTACACTACGGTGGAGAAGGCCTCTGGTCGGTCAAGAATGCTTGGCCAAGACATGGTTATATGAGGCAAATGGTGGATGTGCCGGAGAAGAATTAAAGGCAATAAAATATTGTTATTGAGTTGGGCTTCTCCGGAGGAGGAATTTCTTGTCCAACCTCTTGAGGCCGGAGAAGCCCAACTCCAAAAAGTGCCGCCATGTAAGCGGCCATGTCATTTTATCATCCATGAGAAAAGTTCACCACCATTGTTTTCTTCACCTAGTGTAAACACCCACCGGTCAAGAGTTGGATTTTTGACCAATCACAATTGAGAAACGCCCTTTTTTTCATGACCGGTGGACTTCTCCAGCGTAGTGTAAACCAACCCTTAGGGCCACTTCACACATGAGCCAAGAGCCGTGACCATGACATTGCGAGAGCCCAAAGAAAGTGCCCAAAGGCCGTCCCAACACACCCTCTGAAATCATGTAGGGTGGTCACGGGCCCTCGAGTGTAGTGTGAAGTCATATGTGATTGGGTCCTCAACCAAATGCTATTTCAATGAATTTCTATTCATGTGGGTCCTCACACGTGATAAAATAAAATATATCCACGGTTGTGAGCGTTCAGAGTGCCATGGTCTCCCGGTTTTGTGTTAGGCCTATCTCCAAGAGGTGGTTTTTGAAAATAGTCCAAGTGACCATGAAACATGATCCATTTGATGCCATGTAGGAATCCATGCAGACATTACATCCATCTTTCATTCGCTTACTTTGTTGGTCTCTCGAGCGTAGTGTGAAGCGAACTTGGACCGGCTCCGCCTTTTCCACCAATGAGAGTGCTTGACGTTTAATGGTCACGGGCTCTCAGTCTCGTGTGTGATGTGGCCCTTAAGGGCTCTTGTCCGCGGGTTTGGGGCCCTCCCATTAAATGAGCCAAGGTTCGTGAAAGATGAAGGTGGGTATATTGTCAACGGACCATGAGTAGAACATCGATGCACCAAGGGAACATTTGTACAAAGTGTTTGGGGTGAGTGTACCTCTCTTTCACCCAACATAAAAGCCTTGAAATAGCACGTATCTTGGAGGTTACTTTTGCAGTGGATTTGACACCAAAATTAGCTTTAAAGATCTCGAATTAGCCCATTCGAGGTCATTTGAGATGAATCAACAACAAACATATAGGAAGTCAACTTTTTAAAGCTGGATGGACGAGAGATATGTGCATACACAACATTTCCCTCTATTCGTTCATTGTGATTATTAGGTGAAATGAAAAAGGAAAAGGAACATTTATTCTCAACATAGTGTAACTTGTGGGAATTCCAATGGGCTCCTCTTATACCATCTCCAAATCATTTACTCTAGATTATTATGTTCTTTGTTATTTCCTCTGTAACAGGGAGCCTCTTGAACATAATAAGGCCAACAAGCTCAAATTCATGTCAGTAATTACCGTTGATCTTCCTTTTCTTTTTCTTTTTCTTTTCTTTGCCTCGTTGTTTCATTTTTGTCACCCTCTACAAATTGATGCAAGCTACTATTACTTGACCGTATCAACAACCGACTCGAGGTCAACTAATTGGGAACATGGGCATCTCATTATTCTAGGTGATTGTGCCCGGTGTCCGGGGAGGTTTTTGGGGCATAATCGGTACAAGATCCTCGTGTTTTCAAGTTCAATCGGCTACATGTTGAAATCCATTGGATTTTCGGTATCGATTTGAAGTATATATTCTCTAAATTCCTCTAAAATGAATAGTACTTCTCCTAACAGCTTCAACTTCAACTGGTCATTTATCAAACTCAACCGGTTTCATGTGTAAGTAGCAGTTGGTTCTCCCCGTTCATTGATTGTGCCTTTTGTTTTCTTGCAATGTTGATGGACACATTCAAGATAAAAGTTCACCTCGTAGCATGTCAATCGACCCTTGAAGGACCTTAAGCCCATGTCCGTTAATTTTCATTAGATCCACAGAGTCAGGCTTAAATCCAAGTATAGATTTGTCAACTTTAGGAGCTCGGATTCAAGTGGCTTTATTTGTGTGCATTAAAATAATATTAAAAAAACAACTAAACTAATTAAAAAATGGGACCATTTGATAATGTTTTGGTTTTCTATTTTTTCTTATCAAACTTGTTTTGGGCCCTCAATAATCAACATAATGAAGGGAGCATATCTGACCATTTGATGAGCACGAGAATATTCACTATGATGATGAATAAGATACTCATATGAGCTCCAAAAATTACGAGGAAAGTGGCTACCGCCTCGACTTGGATTTACCAGCCATCTGGTACTAATCCCGTGTTTCATATCCTTGGAGAAGTGGGCTAGTCATGAAAAAGTAACTATTCGAGACCCATCTATCTTAAACCTACATCCTTCACAAGCAATAAAGGTAACAACCCCTTAAACCAAGAAGTTAAGTTATTTACCATACATGTGATAACCGTATGAATCGAAAAGAAATCATTCTCACATTCCCCCACAAAACAAAACAAAAAAACAAAACATGTGTACTACAATCCCCATCCCCCCCTCCCAATGTTGAAAAATACCAGCTTTTGAAGTGAAAATTGTTTTGTCACCCAAACCATTTGGGAGGGGGGGGGGCTCATGTTCACATGGTGAACATTCTCATAATCAATATGTACTTATTATGCATGATTTTAGGGTGTTGGTTTTTTAGCACCCTCTATCTAAGTAGTGTAGCATTTTTAGTGTTTTCCACTTCACCTTTATATCCTATGGGTGGGGTTTAGAACAAGTGGTAAGATGACAGCCGATTCCCCTACATCGTGATTCAAGTAGGGAACTGTTGTGCATGAAAATTTGACCTTGAAACCACGCCCAAATTGGGATACCTTAAGCGGCCACTGTAGCCATGAAGTCAACATGATAATGGGTTCGTGTGCATGATTGAATTTTACAAACGACTAAGGCTTGATTTAATACTATATACTCGGTGTCTATTGTCTTGTCAAAAGCAAGCAAAGCAACCATAACATTTACTCAACCATGTGGTCCAGTTTAATGACCCTAGAACATGTCATTTATATTGTGCGAAGTTTAGGGTTTAGGGTTCCCATAACAAAGTACGAATATTTGTTTACTATTCATGCATTCGGGCTGCCACTTGGAGATTTGGGTGGAGTTATATTCACAAGCAATGTTGTTCATCCCGACACTATTCACATGAACATTGTTAATCTCAGTATTATTCGTTAAAAATATTATTTATAGCCACACTCTCATTGAAAATACTGACACTATATTATTCATACCGACACTGTTCATTATTCGTACAAGCGTCAGTTTCTTCTTGTTTTTTAAGTTTCGTCCCATGAAGGTAAGATAGTGAGGCATAAGTCGGATGCTGAATATAGAATGAAACACACCCATGCAACTGAATAATGTTATGAAGTGGTCAGGGTCACGTGGCTTTAGTTCATTAACGTATGGGTAGGCCAACGGCATACATATGATAAGGGTAGTACGTGGCCCTATTATGGGCACTCCAACTCCACGAACAATTATAAAACTTGGTATAAAAGATCAAAGTGAAGATTCTCATTTGTCTTTAAACGATCATAACATTACTAAACAATGGAGTGTTTGTACCTTGTGCTGGGAACTGTGGGAATTTCATGAGAATCGTGCCTCACTTATGCTAAACCACCCTTGCAAAATGAACAACAAACAACCTTAGTATTGTTCATCTCACAAAGGCAACCCAAGAGATGCAGTAGGCCTAGGGTCCAATAACCGCAACACAACTTGATTTTTATAATTTGATTCAATCACTAACCAATCCTAGATGGCCACCTTCCGACTGTTGTTAGTTATCATATTCATTCTTTACCATATAAGCAATCATGCATTGAAAAGCATGTAACTCTAACATAATATTTCTACATGGATTTGGGGAGCCCAACTAGGCCTCTCCATAAAGCAAAAGGGAGTAGGCAACTAAGCACGAGTGATGTTATGATCACATGAAGTCTTCCCAATTGTATTAAACCCTAACTTCTCAAGCTTGTGAAAGGGTTGTTTTGAGTGCATTTCAGTTTATGTTGGTTATGGAATTTTCGTGAACAAGTTTTGATGTTAAAACGGGATTTATTCATAGGATCTTGATAAACCCAAGATGAGATATTTTGAGGGGGAAATGGGCATAAATACCTCCTTGGAGTTCTAGATTATAACAATTAAAGGAAGGGATGCACAAGAAAATGCCACGTTTTGTCCCCCAAATGAGACCTCTAACCAATCAAGCTCAGTGGACAATGAGTTGAATGCTTTTGTGATCCACTAGATGGGAATGACTCAACATATGAGCACCTCCACAAATTCTCACACCACAATGTGCAAACCACAAATAGGCTAGTCACCTTGCATTTGGATTGTGTAAATTATCCCATATTTCTAATCACATAAATGCAAAGAATTCCCTAAAAATTAGAGAGCATGCATATGTTAAATTGGAAGGTCTATGGTAGCACAAAGACCGTTCTTACATAACCATCAAAAAATAATTTCTTATTTACCAATTTGACCATCTGTGATGCATTGAAGCATGGATTGGAGTCGACACCCTCACACGAGCTCCCAACACAATAAAAACACATGACCAATTCTCACTTTGACATGTTTCCCCACATCTGAATCATCTCCAAATTGCACGGCTCATGTGTCTATGGGCATATATTCATGTTGGTTTGATGTTCACGTGTTTTTTGATTGTGGAGGAATGAGTAAGGCGGGGTTAATGTAGGGAAAAAAATCATCCATCAAACCAGAATGGGTTGCTCAAGAAGTTATGGGTTGACTATTCAACCTTGATTGATCAATGTAATCTGAACACATAGTCCAATCCCACCGTAACACATGTCATTTTCTTTTCTTCTCCTTTTATGTGTATATGTTTGTTCTTACCTACAAGCCTTACCATACACGAACCCAACAAACGTGTCCGATTAAGAAGAGTGACCACATAATTAGACCCATGATGGCACAACTTAATTGTTATAGCATCCGTTGACCCTCACACAAGACCCGGCCAATCTTCTCCCTTAATAAGTCATAACTTACACATTCAAATTCCGTCACCAAAAAGCGGCCACAAACCACCTAGTCGTTTAAGACGGTATGTCGTGGCCTAAGTACAAAGATATGAAGAGCATGGAGCCTTAATCAAGAGTATGGAGTACAAGACATGAATTCACACAAGTCTCATGGGAGGGGCGGTGTAGTACTACTCCCCACCCTTTATAAGCCCCCCCCCCCCCCCCACGCCTCCCCCGGCCCCTTCCTTTATATTGTCGTTAAGAAATTTGAACCCAACGTCGTTAACCTAGTACATAGGCGCGTTGCAAATTCTCGACTGCCAAGGTTTTCAAACAAACAAAAAGGAAACCCATCATGATAACCCTAAACCCTAAGTCGTAGGCACATGTGAATCGTCTTGTGGGCTATCGAGTTAGGCCCGAGTTAGTTTGTCATGGAAACCGTCAAAAGAATGTGAAAGGAAAGGGAAGGGAAGGTGGAGTTGGTGACGTTGATGGATTGAGAAGTGGCCGGTTGGGTGGCACACGAGTCCCTTAGGTTGACATGTTACCTAATTCCTCCATCACGGGTTTTGGTTGAACACGGCTCTAAACGTAGACGTGTCTTATTTGGTTACTTTTTGTTGTTGTTGTTATCTTACTCTACTTGGACACGTCAAGTGGAAATTTTCATGTGTCCGTGAATGTATATGAAGAAGCCATGATCAACCTTAGAAAGTTTTGGGGCTGATTTTGAACTGTTATGAATTGTCGAAGCTTATTGATGATGAACCGTAAGAATGTCACATAGGTTCCTCCTCCCCCCCCCCCCCCCAAGAAAAAAAGAATCATGATGATTATGGAGCCTGTGATTGTCAATACGTCGTTCAATATTTTTTTTGAGTAGATGTTTTTTGGGTGTTCATTCTTAGGTCTGCAATTAACCTTCCACCATTCAAATACACTTGTCTAATTAAGATAAGGAACCAAATTTAGGTCTACTTATCTCAAGGTAGATGGTGCTATAACCTTCGCTTTAAGTGTTGACCGCATCATTGGATCGATAAAGTTCCAGATGTGTTTCGTGAACATTTGAAAGGGGGCTCCAAAGCTCCAAAGTATGCCTTGTTGGAATTATCTATGCGAAAGTTATAAGGGTTCAACTTGTTATTGGTGGATGACTCAAAACCAACATGGACCCTATTGTGAAGGTGGTGAATGTTCGCACAATCAATATGTGCTTGTTGTACTAGACTTGAGGGATATTGGTTTTGGGTGGAGAGTTGCTTTTAGCATGTCCACCTCATAATCTTTATGGTAAATATTGTGGGCCACAGTATTGAGCATGTTTCCAAACTACATGTGATGATGACATATATTGTGAACCACACACTGTGGGTTTGCTCAACATAGGTCGCAATACACATTTCCCATAGTCAACAGTTGTAGAGGGCTATGTGATTCATATGTTTGAGTGCCAACATATGCCTTGTGAGAATCTACAGGGTCTCAACCATTGCAAAAACGACACATGGCATATCTCTTCCCAAGAATAATTATTTCATGTCGAACCAAATAAACGCCTACAACACCAAGTACTTGAAGCAAAGAAGTCGGGTAAGTGGAATTTGTTGGATAAAAAACATTCTTCTCATCAATCTATGTTAAAACACATGTCCTCCATAGTTTTATATTAACGTGTGTTCCACTACACTAATGTGAGGTCTTTGTAACAATTTTGATGTCAAATTTTATCTTACAAGTAGCTTGGTATGAAATAAAGCCAAACTTAGGCATGAATGTTAGATATAATGAAAGTAGCCTATGATGTAGTTACATTGGCAAATCCTATAATACAAATTAACCTAAATGTCATCGTGGATTACGTTTCTTGTTGTAAACATGTTCATGTTCGATGTACATTGTCATAAGATTACTCAATTGTCGACCACTGCACTATGGAAACGACAATTTGACATACATTATACCCCGTTAATTATGGGGTTTTCTTGCAAAATGAACAATACTTAACGTGAGCATTGTTCACACAACATATTGTTGAACTGACAACTAGCTGAACCTAGACCCTTGTTAGTGAAAGTTGTTGCACCTATCAAGTATACTATATTATAGTTTTATAGATGAGCTAGTAGCATGTCCATTGCCTATCCGGGGAGGGCCCCACGTATCCCATCAAGTACAAAGTGCTTTATTATAGTATCATCTTACCACTTGCTAGCCATGTTTCCCATAAGTACGGCCTAATTAATCCCAACCCAAATATGTTGATAATGACAACTCTCATTGTTAGATACCCTTCTAGAACGGAAACAACACGGTGAGGCTAAGTGATGTTATGATGTTATATATATAGTATACAAAACTAGGTTATTACAATGACCACATTGCTTTTCAAAGCATATAGAATTAAGCTTGCCATCATATGAACCAAATCCTCCCCCCTCCCCCGCGATTTTTTGGGGGCTTGCAACGTCCATATATTGACAACGCAAACAATGCTCTCATGTGGCTTATTATATGAGGACAAATCCATGTGAAGTTGTTTGTTTTTAGATAAAGCCTGGTTTATCTCTACCTGCTCACGGAATACCGAACATACTACAGTAGGTCACGGGTCTATTTGCAATCCGTATAAGGTATTTGGATGTTGTTTGGTTTGTTTTCCATGTTCTACAACTTCTGTTGATTGGATTTACACAACAAATTTCGTGTTGCATTAGCAGATCTCCAATGAAACATATGCAAAAACTGGATTGAAAATCGGATCTCTTTTGATTTAGTTATGGTTACCAAAAGTGCATGTTTGTTGATTTCTTAACTGGATGCATAGGTCCTCTCAATTGTGTTCATTCTCGAGTATAGAGGAGTTATTAGTGTTTGAAGATGTAGTCTAGACCCCTTTGAATACATGTCTTTATGATGTTTGCTCTTTGGATTCCTCGCCGAAACCACGTACCAATCAAATCTAGGGGTCTTGTTATGTAATGTCTCTCAGGAAATAAGAGGCATGATCCACTTGAGCCTTATACACTTGTAGGAACGAAGAGTTGAAGCTCCCCTCAACTGGTCCTCGAGCATATAGATAATTGGCTCTCCGTCCATGCCTTTGGGGTGGATTAA
Organism: Polytrichum commune; assembly: GCA_950295325.1. Classification (NCBI taxonomy): domain Eukaryota; kingdom Viridiplantae; phylum Streptophyta; class Polytrichopsida; order Polytrichales; family Polytrichaceae; genus Polytrichum; species Polytrichum commune. Next base: position 1,246,939 of record OX485809.1, read on the forward strand.
GTGCTCTTAAACTCATGGTCATTACTTACAATGTGAGATCGTCATTTAACACCATAGTCCCAGTGGGTAACTTCCCCTTTACCTTTTAGGACTTTAAGTCTGCCAAGGTGGAGTCCTCTAGTTATTACAGACAGTAGAGTCTCGTTGAAATTAGAGAAAACAAAGGTAACTAGAAAATAGATGCACGTTACTAATTAAGATAATAAGCCACTTAAGACCCATTTACCAAATATGTGAACAATTTTCTCTTTGATCAATGACATTCATGTTGGTCTTGTAACGTACTTTTTGGATACCATTTGGTTATTCATAACGAGGATTTTACATTTTTGGATACTAGTTCTATGGTATGGGTATATGTCAATATTTTTGTTTTTGATATATTTGGATTTGCATACCCTATAAGGATCTTCATACCTAGGCAAAATCTCTCTAGTATCAATATGGCCTAGAATGATATTGATGAAAATAATAACTTTCACCTTGACATATCCACCAAGTATTGATATTTGAGTGGTATTACGATTTTGATATCCACATGTAGGTTATTTGAAGCCATTATTCATGTTGGTTATTGATACCTTGCATTCACCTATATACCATACTTACATTAGTATGCGATGGAATGACTGCAATAATTCCAAAATGGATAAATTTACATAGAAGCCACAAAACATGTATCTATACTTAAATTCAATATCATTGTCCCTAGCATTGAGCAAAGTGAGTGGACCATTACGTAGCTGAATTGGACACGCGTATTTGAGTGGTGTGCGGTTAGGTATAGATTTAAAAACGACCACCAAAAAGGAATTTGTTTAAAAGAGATTGGACTATGTGCTTGAAATTTGTTAGATTTATTAGGTTCAAATTTTCAACATAATTGGGGAACTTGTATGATACGTAAGGAGAAAATAAAAAATAAAAATCTCCAGTTTAATAATGAAGAAGATGCTCATATGTGCTCTACAAATCATAAGAAATTGGTGATGGCCTAGATTGGGAGTGTTAATCTTCTCGTACTAAGATCAAGGCATGCTGGTCCGAGATGACCTTAAACTACTGGATGATGGTGGAGAGATACCCAAATATCAAGGAAGAGGTTGGCGGTTCGAATCCCGGCTGTGAAATCTCCTCTCTACTTGACAGAAAACTTGCAAGGTGGTCAATTGCCTCCTGTGCTTTGGCGTTGGCATGTCGGCCTTCTGTCTCAAAAAGAAGAAGAAAAAGATCGAGGCATGCATAGTCAACCAAGTATATTTAACCGCTCACTTCATTGGGTCCACTTAACTCCGGTCATGCAATGCCGACATGGACGAGATCGATATTTTCTAGGCGAAATGGTTTATGTGATGGTGGCTTGTAATTGATTACCCTCATAAGAGTTAGCCAAGCATTAGATTTAGATGAGCAGTTATGGATTAACCTATGAATTGACTATGTGTTACCCTAAATTTTACTAATTATAGCAATTATAGCAATTTCCATATGCATTATTTTTATTTTTATTTTTTGCAATCTCCATAAAATTTGTTTCTCTTTGCAAGAAAAACAATTCCCTGCTATTACTCCTCCTAAATAGATGCAAACTCTCTAATTTTATTGGTTATAGACGCCTCAACCATAATCATATTCATGAAACCTTGGAGAATTGGGTGCATTCTCAATAAACTATGACTAAATTAGGGGAGGTCCGATATTGAGTATGGTTTTTGTTGACGTTTCATCAAAGATCTAATGGAACACAAATTTGAAGATGTACATCCGATCATTCAAAGAAGATGGAGTGACAAGCAAAACAAACCAATTAACACCCGCATACCTTTAAAAGTGTCCGTTGTGAGCCCACTTATCTAATACACTACCCCGCACAATAGTGGTCAAAAGTCCCATGTTCTTCCTGATATGAGTATAGATAATTCAGATGGCAGATTGACAGAGTTTTAGTGCAATATCAGAACTACCTTTGTGTTGGTAGTTAAGGCTTATATAATAAAAATATTAATAAAATAACATGTAGTCCAGGTGGCACCATCTGAATGGTTTACGGTACTGGCCATACCTACAATGGTTCATGTTATGGCTGATACCCTCGGGATACCCGGGGCTTCACCTGAATGGATTAGTGGTGAGCCCAGGTACCCTCGGGATACCCGGCAGGGTTAATTCTTAATCTCTTAGTCTTATTACTAAGTACCCAGGTTAGGGGCAGGGTATACTTTTAACTCCTATACCCTGGACCCCGGGTGTGCACCCTAAGGCCTCAAGTGGCCATTTACCCTTAAGGTCTGAAGTGGCTATTTCATCAGATTGTAAACTAGAATCCTATTTCTAGTTCTATAACACTCCTCCTCAAGCTGATGGAATTAGCCTCATTAAAAACTCTACCAAGTAAAACCTAGTGTAGGATAAAACCCTGGCTAGAGAAAAGAGTGCTAATCACCAACTGAGGTTAGTTCATGGAGTGTTCTAAGTCCAGCAGCATGTACTAATCTCTTATGCTTATATGCAGGCAATGCTTTAGTCAACATGTCTGCAATATTGTTCTCTGATTCTATCTTAACTATATTCAATTGTTTCTGTTCTATCAAGTCTTGTGTGAACCCAAATATATGCGGACTAACATGCTTAGTCCTATCTGCCTTAATAAAACCAGTTGCCATTTGCCGCACGCAAGCTGAATTGTCTTCGTATATTGTTGTTGGCTGGTCCGCAATCTTAAGTCCGCATTGCTGGTCTAGTATCCTTTCCATCGTCCTCAGCCACACGACTTCGCGAGCAGCTTCGTGAAATGCAAGAAGCTCCGCGTGATTTGTTGACGTAGCTGTAACAGTCTGTTTGGTTGACTTCCAAGATATGGGGGCACCACACTTCAAGAATATATATCCGGTTTGTGACTTTCCTGCATTTACATCAGTCCTAAATCCAGAATCTGCAAAGCCTTGTATATCAGGTTTGTCAGTCTTGTGATAATATAAACCCAAATCAGATGTTCCCCTTAGGTACCTCAATAAGTGTTTAATGCCATTCCAATGTCTTAGGGTTGGATTTTGGCTATGTCTAGCTAAAATACTTGTTGCAAATGCGATGTCTGGTCTAGTATGGGTTGTAAGGTAAGTAAGTGCACCAACTGCAGTGAGGTATCTTGGCTTATCCACTACCTCCTCCTCCTCCTCACAAGGTTGGTAGGGGTCATCACAAGTCTTGCTTCTTCCAATCATGGGAGCTGCCAATGGGTTAGCCTGATCCATATTGAAAAGCTTAAGGATCTTCTGCACATAGGCTTGTTGGTGTAATAAGATACCACCATTAGTCACATAGTGAATTTGTAAACCTAGACAATATGAAGTCTGTCCTAGGTACTTCATGTCAAAATTCTTGGTAAGAATTTCTTGGGCATATTTACAAAGTTCAGGTGTTCCTAGGATGTTTAAATCATCAACATAAACAGCTAGGATAACAAAATCAGAATTTGAAGTGTAGGTAAATATGCAAGGTAAAGTATTGTTGTGAATAAAGCCTTGGGAAATCAGGAAATGACACAAATGGTGATACCAGGCTCTACCAGATTGTTTAAGGCCATATAATGCCTTACAGATTCTCAATCCTGTAAATTTACCTGGTTTAGGGTTATGAATTGACTTCAGAAAACCAGGTGGCGGATTTAGGTGTAGTCTGGTATCTAGATTTCCATGCAAATAGGCTGTTACAACATCCAATAGATAAATTTTCAACTGCAATTGGACTGACAAGGCTAGGAGATACCGAAAAGAAACAGTGTCCATTACAGGGGAGTAGGTCTGGTCATAATCAATGCCTGGTCTTTGTGTAAATCCTTGGGCTACTAGCCTAACTTTGTATCTCAATACTCGACCCTGGGAATCTAACTTACGTGTAAAAATCAGTTTGTGTCCAATTGGGGGTTTGTCTAAGTCTGTAGATATTTCAGCAAAGACGCCGTGCTTGCGAAGGGATGAGTATTCAGTTTCTATTGCAGTCTTCCAGTGAGGCCAATCAGGTCTTTGCATAGCCTGGTCCAAGGTCAGTGGGTCATTTTCGGGAATCGAGTCTAAAGACTCGGTTGTATAGTGAATCCTTGGCTGTTTGTTAGGTTGGGAGGGTAATGGGATAGATTCAGGTCGTTGCCTAGGTACGATGTTGCCTGTTCCCGGGAGAGGATGCCGAATAATTCGAGGTTGAGTTGAGAAGCCATCGGGGGTGTTCTCGGCCAGGTTCCGAAGGTTAAGAAGTTTGAGAACCTCAGTATTAGGTAAAGAGGTAGGAGGATCAGGGTTAAGGGTTAATGTCTCTGGTGCACCAAAGTTCAGGGGAGTAGGATTAGAGGGTATGGTTATGGCTGGGAATTTGGTTTCAATGAAGCGGCAGTTAAGGAATCTGGCTTTGTATAGGCTACCTGTAGAAGGATCCATGTACCTAATTATGGATGGAGAGTCAAATCCTACATAAACACCCAGTTGGCGGTGTGCGCCAATGGTGTGTCTACGTGGATCAGGAAGGGGTACCCATACCTGGCATCCAAAGACGCGAATATGCGAGACATCTGGGGTTCGGCCAGATAAGAGTTCCTGTGGGGTTTGGGTGTTCAATAATGTAGGTCTTAGCTTCTGCAAAGAGGCTGCATGCAACACAACATGGCCCCACAGGTTAGAAGGTAAGTTGGCATGCAGCAATAGAGGTCTAGCTATTAGTTGAATTTTCTTTATGAATGCCTCTGCAAGGCCATTCTGGGCATGCTCATAAGGTACTGAATATGTTAAGGTAATCCCTGTAGCTGTGCAGTAATCCTCGAACGCATGGGACCTGAATTCCTAGGCGTTGTCCATGCGCAGAAATTTAATGGGGAAATCAGGAAAATGGTTTCTGTAACGAAGGAGGATTGCTAATAATATGGGGAATACCATGTTTCGGGTTGGGAGTAGGGAGACCTCAAAATGGCTGCCTGATGCGTCGACTATTACAAAGTAATATCGAAAGGTGCTTGATGGGGGATTAATAGGCCCACATATATCCCCATGCAGCCTATAAAGTGGAGGAGGTAACTCAGTAGGTAATTTCCATTGTGATGGTTTTCGTATATATTTCCCTTGTATACAGGCCACACAGTCATGAGTCTTCCCTGCATCAGCTGTGACTAGGTTATGACCTGTTAATAAAGGAAGCATCCGACGAAATACGGTTGTGCCTGGATGTCCTAACCTCTCATGCCATAAATCAGGCTTGGCTTTAGTGTCTACAGACACTCCCTGCGCCAGGTTGCGGCGTAATGCTTCAGGGTCTCCAACCCAAGCAGCCATGCACACCTCTTCCTCATCTATCAGTGAGATGGGGCTTGTATTGTCAAGGGGATTTATGACAATCTTATATAGGCCATCGTCCCCCGCTCTCGCGGTGGCAAGGATCGTCGGCCCTTGCCTGAGCTCCAGCACCTCTTCATCGTTTTCTACCGCAGTAGAAACGTGGATATTCCTCGCTCTCAGATCCCTGTAGCTGATCAGGCTACAAGGCGCATCCGGAGCGTACATTGCTCTATCGCAATTGAGGGGGAATCCCCCGGGCAAAATCACTGTTGCCCGGCCCTCCCGAAACCTTATGTTTCGGCTTCCGGCCATTGTAATAATGGTACAATGTTGTCAGGTTCCCTCATTGTCTTGGAAGTTGAAGAATTCAGGGTTGGTAAGGATGGTGTGTGTTGATGCACTGTCTAGGAGGGCCTCATTTGGGTTAGACGAGCTGCCCTCGTAGAGAGTCATGTAGTTCTCAATGTCCTCAGTGTATTGAGATGAATTTGGGGGAGGGTTGGTGTTTTCAAAGTTGTATGCTTGTCTAGTTTGGGTTCGGAGTTGCTGGAGTTCCCTATACATGTTGGTAATATAGGGAGGGGCTCGGCAGTCCTTTGCAAAGTGTCCCTTACGCCCACACTTATGGCAATTACCCTGAAATTGACGAGACTGAGGAGGTCTAGGCTTAAACTGATGTGGTTTAGGTCTAGGGGGTTCTCTCCTATTTTGTTGGTTAAACTGACCCCTAGGTGCATCGCCCCTGCCATAGGCTCTCGTCTCTCTTGCGGGGTGTGAGGGGTAGGATTTGCGGAAAGAACCTCTAGGTGGTCTTCTAGAAGCTTCAGCAGCATGAGCTTCGACCTTGATCTCCATTGCAGCAGCTGGTTGTGTGGTTGTTGTGTGCACCTCCTACGCAGGTCAGGACTCCGCGTTTCGGAGTAGTAGTTGTTGGTGTTTCTCCACCAGCAGCAAGTGGGACATGAGGGTGGAATGCTTTTTAAACTTCATGTTGCGGTACTGATGGGAGAGTATAGCAGTTGCAGGCGGGAACGTGGAAAGCGTCTTCTCGATCAGCTCAGCATCGGTCACCTCTTGGCCGCATAGACGAAGCTGCGCCACGATGCGATGGAGCTCAGAGTTAAAGGATACAAAATCTGGAAAGTCCAGCACCCGCAAATTGATCCAGTCGGTGCGCGCCTGGGGCAGAAAGAGGGTTTGCTGATGATGAAAGCGGGCGTGAAGTTGGGCCCAGAGCTCGGCAGGATCGTCGACTTCAAGATACTGTAGTCGCAAGGCAGGATCTAGATGTCGCCGTAACAGAAGGAGCGCTTGCCACTTACACACAACAGGGATATTAGCTGCAGTGTTCGGGGCATCAGAGGTAGAGGCTACTGGAGTTATTAAAGTTTTAGCTAGGTCTTCGGCACTCATAACAGTCTTAGCATTGTTTATCCACTCTAAGAAATTGTTGCCGTCTGAGCTAAGAGGTGGGAACATGAGTGCCTGCAGTCGGGACTCTACCACTGCAGGTCCTAGAGTTGCATGAGTCTCTCTATTAAATCTATGCATTGTTCAAGTCTGTTTTGGAAAAATTTGGACAGTAATTCAGTGCTACAGAAGGGTCCTGGAGTGCTATAAAATGTCCTATTACATTTACAATTATAAGACAATATATATATATATATGTATATGGTTCCGGGATAAAAACAGTATATATATTGTAGAGGATATTCAGAATATTATACAGAATACATAAACGAGTATAAACACAGATATACACTAACAGGCAGTATATATTGTGTACAGTATATACTGGTATGGGGGTTATATGTTAAAACAGAGAGTAATACAAATGTTAATGCAAAAGAAATAGAACAGGGGGAAAAACAAAAGAGTATGAAATTTAGAAAATGAAAAGCAAAAGGATGAGTTAGTATTTCTGACCAGATTTGGGCAGCATTTCGGTACAATACCGAATATCCGGGAAAATAAAAGTTAGTATTGAAGCAGAAATACAAATGTAGCTTATTTGTATTTATATATATAGTGTAATATATATATATATATATTGCGAAAACAGAGGATACAATAATGTATTCCAGGAGGTTAGTATGTTAGGAATTTAGTATATTGATGCGAGAAAATATACACAGTATTTGTTAGCAGAGAATATACATAAAATTATACAAATACAACAGATTTGTATAGATGTCAGTATAAGTGTATATATATATATATTATAGTAATATATATATATATATGTTGCGGAAAAAAAAATCTGCGGAGGGTTAGTATTATATATATATATATATAGATAACGGATATATATAGAAGGAAAAACAATACAAATGTTAGTGATAAGCAGGAACTCCAAAAGATTATATACTCAGTATATAGCAAGAAGTAAATAATGCGAGAAGTAAGTGAAAATAAACTGCAAAGAAAAAGGTTAGTATAACTTGGGCAGAAAAATAGGTCAGATGATATGTATCAGTAAGTGAGAGTTTGGAGAGGAAGTTCCGGCAGCATAACAGTATAACAGTTAGAGTATTAGTAAGAAGACATGAAAGTGTGAAGAAGTAAGAGGTATATTGTGCGGAGAGATAGATGCAGAAGTCACTCATGTGTTCACTCAATTTCCTCACATGGGTATGTATGCGGAGAAAACTGAGTAGGGTAAAATGTGTATGCAAAGAAGGGGGCTAAAAAGAAATTTCGGAGATAGTATGTCAGAGAAAAATTCGGTAAGGCCAGGAGTCGTGCTGATAACGTGATATGAGTATAGATAATTCAGATGGCAGATTGACAGAGTTTTAGTGCAATATCAGAACTACCTTTGTGTTGGTAGTTAAGGCTTATATAATAAAAATATTAATAAAATAACATGTAGTCCAGGTGGCACCATCTGAATGGTTTACGGTACTGGCCATACCTACAATGGTTCATGTTATGGCTGATACCCTCAGGATACCCGGGGCTTCACCTGAATGGATTAGTGGTGAGCCCAGGTACCCTCGGGATACCCGGCAGGGTTAACTCTTAATCTCTTAGTCTTATTACTAAGTACCCAGGTTAGGGGCAGGGTATACTTTTAACTCCTATACCCTGGACCCCGGGTGTGCACCCTAAGGCCTCAAGTGGCCATTTACCCTTAAGGTCTGAAGTGGCTATTTCATCAGATTGTAAACTAGAATCCTATTTCTAGTTCTATAACACTTCCAATCCCAAATAGTAATGTTATAGTAGAGACTCCTGGTGTGGGAGCCACCGACCCACTTTTAATGCATGGAATATGATAAAATTAGACGCCATTGACAAAAATCTTACCTAGAATTTGTGTGATAATAATATTAGCTTCTTGACGTAGCTGGTTATCCCAATTAGGGCCACTTCACACACGAGACTGAGTGCCCGTGACCATTATACTTCAAGCACTCTCATTGGTGGAAAAGGCGAAGCTGGTCCAAGTTCACTTCACACTATGCTTGAGGGACCAATGGAGTATGTGAATGCAAGATGGATGTAAAATCTACATGGATTCTTACATGGCATCGAATGGATCATGTTTCATAGCTACTTGGACTATTTTCAAAAACCACCTCTTGGAGATAGGCCTAACACAAAACCAGAAGACCATGGCATTCCGAACACTCACAAACGTTGATTTATTCTATTTTATCATGCGTGAGGATCTGCATGAATAGAAATTCATTGAAAATAATATTTGGTCAAGGGTCCAATCACATATGACGTCACATTACACTCGAGGGTTCATGACCACACTACATGATTTTGGAGGTTTCTTGGGATGGCCTTAAGACACTTTCTTTTGGGCTCTTGCAATTTCATGGTCACGGTTCTTGGCTCGTGTGTGAAGTGGCCCTTAGTGCATATTCTTATTTAGAGTTATGGAGTGCTTGACCACTTGTGGTATTTATTTTCATGTGCATAATAGTGTCATTTACCCTATTTTGAGGTGTATGCTAGGTTACACTAACTTAATGATCAACAATATTGATATTAGTGTCATCTCATGACACTTGGCGTTCAAGTGTGCTTACTAATATCTTGACATGAGTATGTTTAGTAGTGATACGAGGTGTGTGCATATGTTACATAATGGTCTTCAAGTTAACTGAAGTGTACACAAATGCCACTTGTCATTAGTACGCTCAAGATTATCTTCCTCTTGGATATTAAAATGTAAACACATGACACATGTCATCAATATGCTCAGTATTATCTTCCCCTCAAATATTTAAATGTAAAACTATCATCTCAAATATTCCGACAACATGCTACACTAAATGTCATAATGTAAACAAATAAACTCAGTTAGAAAAGTCACTTAGGTTGATGAATAGTATTGTATTGGCAATTACTGGACATGACACTTTGAGACCTTAAGGCCTCTAGTTAGGCCTTTGCAAATAGTGTACTTGACACTAAATGTCATAAACAATGTATAACCATTTCATGGGAATGTAATATTTTACCAAGCAAAGTCATTTATGTTTGGGCATCTTTGGTTTTGTTCTACTCCTCTAGGGTTTTAAGGGTTAAACTTAGACCCTAGACCCAACACCACGGGATTTCGTTTTCCAACACACATTGTAGCATTGAGGGTGTAAATAGAAATTTGCCCCTATAGATTAATTGTTAGTTCATAATAGATTAACTTCAATAGACTAATTCAAAACCTTTTGATTGAATGTTGATTTGGCTAAAAATACAAATCCTCGGTTTCTACACAAGTCTTCACCGCCTTTGATTGTAGGTGTTGTGAACATGTAATCCCTACCAAGGGATCCCAAAGAGGCCACATAAAAGGAATAAACCTCGTATTGAGTGGCGATTTGTCCATACACTACATTAAAATTGATATTTAGTGTCACCTATTATTTCAAGTTACACAGTGCTATATCTTCTTACTATTGATGTCATGTTTTTACCAAGTAGAGTCGTTAATGTTCTATAATGCCCAAACAACCAACTCCACATTTATTGATAAAATATGAGAGATACGGTAACAAGATATAGCATTCAAGAACTCCAAATAGTAAGTGATACTAAATACCATCTTTAGTGTAGTGTTTAGTTTTTGGACTTGCTAGAGAGAAAGATAATCATGTCCATAGTAAGCACAAGTTTTATTATATGGGGTGTTTGGGGCTTTTGAAAATAGACGTGTCTTCGTATGATTTTAAAATTTGTTGATATGTAAATGAAGTGCTACAAATAAAATAACTTTCATTGCTTCATGCTCATGACAAACTAAAGTAAGTTCACTAAAACTTCAAGGATCAAATTGATTATCAAAATTAACCACACATCCATAAGTCGTTAGTAGAGAAACATGTGTACAAGCTTGTGGTGATATTAGAAATTTGCCAAAACATCAAAGGTAGAAATTATGGTTCAAAATCACTTGCATGCATGTCATACCACCATATCATTTTGGAGGGTCGGTTCATCGGGCCCTCATATTTTTCCATAACAATATGATATTATCTCAAGCAATTCCATCAATAAAGAATATCATTCAATGTAGTCCACATCAATGCATGAGGTGTTTCCAATTCCAAACACACTCATGTATGGTTCTTGATCAAGTTTTGCTTGGCGAAACCTCTCCACACACTATTGCAAACAAAAAGGATTACTACACTAAATATGATATTTAAAGTCATATGGTATTTTATGTCGCCATGGTAACTTTTCGGATGACACTTCTTATGAACAAGTGAACAAATATTTGTCATGGATGGTGGATGAGTTCATCCATTGGCCAAAACCGTGCCTTCTCTTGTCAGCAACTTGTTATGAAATATTGTCATGGATGGTTGAAATTTGGATGAAAAATCACTTGGCAAGTGACAGTAATTGCAACACTTTAAATTTATTATCCTCCAATTTTTTTACAAGGAATGACAAATAATGTTAGGTTAACATGTAGTGTTGGTAACACTATACCACGGTTTACAATGAGTATTGAGCAAGACAATTAGAATTGGTAACACTAAATATCATATTTAATGTAGCATTCTCTACCAAAGTTTTTTTTGGTAAGCCGTGCCAATTGAACCACTCACAAGTTGTGGTTGCATAGTCCCATGCATAAGCCCGTGCCTCTCAAAAGGGATTTGTTTGATATCATTTGCCACATATTCCTATCGTCTCAACCACACCCGCATGGGCATAGACTATCTTGCCCTAACCCTAAACACTAAACCCTAAACCGTTTTAGAGACTTATAATTTGATATCGAAAGTCTACCCAACCGTTCCTCAATGTTTGGATGTGTCTTCTCCTCATCGTCTCTTGATAGAAGATATGACTAAACAACTTACATGCGTTGATTGCATGGAGCTCTTGAAACTTATGATTCAAGAAATCCGCCACTCTTTACACATACTACCCTCCCGTTATCCGGCACTCTTCTATAGTCCCAAGGCGATCACAAACACTATTATCACGAAGTTGATGATATATTTCTAGTTATATCTTGTCCCATCTTCAAGAGGATAAACCATAGGGAAACTACGTCTCGGGCAATGCTAGAAGCCTCCCAAAAATTTAACAAGGGAATATATATTGGCCTTGCCCCTCGAGAAAACGTCGAGGCAACAAGGTGATGCAAATGTTCAAGTTCCCTCCACTACGAGTCATAGCAATGTTGCCACATCGAAACGTCTTATTCAACTAGCTTAACTCCGCCCAAATACCAACACCATGTGTGAAAAAAAATTGTATTTGAGATGATTTTATAAGCTTATGATACCATTGAGAAATTGTTTTTCACATATTAGTGAACAAAGGCACATGGGAGAGTAATTTTGTTGTAATGGCCCTTTGTCCAATGGACACTACATCATTAACATTACAAACATAAACCTTATTCGCGTTGGCCTTGAGAAAGGTCTAGAGTTTCTATCTATCTATCTGAACAAGGGCATTGAAAGAAAACTTGCCGGGTATAAAAAAAACCATAACATGTCCAAGAATACATGAACGGGTAGTAGGGGAATAAAATGGGACTAGGATATATAGTATTTCTTTTCTTTTCTTTTCATTTTAGGTCCGGGGTGTGAACTATTTTCAAACTTTAGGGTTTGGGATGTTTGACATTTGATGTTCTTGTGTCGATTGAATGTTGGGACATGGGACACAACAAAAGAAAAGAAAAACACTTTTGTAAAAGCAACCTAGCTCATAATCATCTAATTAGTGAGCATATCATGCTCTAGTAGCTTTTAGGGTTAATGCAGCTTTGCCACGCGACCACAAATCATATTCACCCAATGGTCATCATCATCTAATGTAATTTATATAGGGGAGAGGTTATGCACATCATTGAAGAAATTTGCAACTTGATTTTTTTGCTTGAATCTATGATGTTGATTTTTGAACAAGGTGGATGTGTCCGAATGTATGGTGTATCCTACGACATTCCGAGTGGGAAGCATAAGATGAGTGCCCTTATTACAATAACTCTTTGAATGTCAACATATGTAGAGGTTTGATAACAAAATAAAAATCATAGGTTTACATTAGCAAATCCAAGTATGACACGTAAGATATGAACTTGCTAGTTTTGTAGTCAAGGTGAATATCTTTTAGATATGTTTCAAGTGAAAATCATGAATGACTTTTGGTGCCTTTGGTACATGGTTACTAAAGTTGGTAGTTCTCCAAGGTTTGTGAATCTCTATACATGGTCTGGATTTTGTGTGTGTTCCTTCTCCTTGTCCTCTCTCCCAAGCCTAACTTGAAGTATCACTACGGGAATCGTGGTTCCTTGCCATTGGTGCTCTTCCACTTGGATGGATTTATGATGTATTGCCGTGGTATATTTCCAATCCATATTCATAGATTTTTAACCTATTTGGTGAAAGAGAACCAATGGTAAGGTATCATATTTCTTTTGGTGATTCAATGAGGTGTCTTGTGAGCGTAAATTTATCTTTCAATGGGGAAGTGCCATTTGATTTGAAAAAGAAGAAAGAAAGTCATAGATGACGTAAGGTAGATGAGTCTTAAGTGGCTCATTTTCTTAATCGAACGCTATATTTGATTGGTGTGTGGTTTAGTGAGGATCAAAGAGCAAACATCATAAAGACACATGTTTAAAACAAATTGAACTACATCTTCAAATATCAATAACTACACTAAATATTAAACTTAGTGTCATATGATATTTTATGTCATTGTCGTAACTTATCTGATGACACTTCTTATGAACGAGTGTACAAAAATACTATCATGGATGATGGACAAGAGCTTTAAGTTCGAGCATTGCCCCAACCCTACTTGCTCTTGTATGCCCACTCTTGTGGCATAATGCACGAAATCCATGCCAACAAGAGATTGAGACAAAGTTTGATATATTATGCATCGTAACATTTCCATGCTAAAATATTGTCATGGATGATTGAGATTTGGGTGAACTTAGTAAGTGACAATAATCGCAACATTGTAAATCTATAATGCCCAAGTTTATTTACAAGGAGTGACAAACAACGTTGGGTTAATATTTAGTGTTGGTGACACTGCATCGGGGTTTACAATTAGTATCAAGCCAAAAAATTACAATCGGTAGCACTCAACACAATACTTAGCATACCCTACACTCAACAATGACCACAGTTGGGAGGACCTATGTATCCAATTAAGTAATCAACAAATGTGTACTTTCGATAACCATAACTAAATAATTTTCAGTCCGGGTCTTCCAAATGTTTCATAGTAGAGTTTCTAGTGCAACACAAGTTTTGTCGTGTAAATCTCATTGGTAGAAGTTGGAGGAAGATGAAAAAGGAACCAAATAACACCCACATACCTTACCATACTAGTTAATCAGTTTCCTTCAAACATGCCATGCTTTGGAGACGTTACTAGAATCCAAATCTATATATATATATATATGTATAGGTCACGGTTCACGACTCATAGGTGCACACTCACCTTTAACTTACATACTACGCAACTACAGTAATAACTCCCAATGCACTTCCGATTCCCTCTAGATCATATAAAACTCATAATTTATAAACCGCCAACGTCCCACTTTTGCTGCACGAAAGATAAATTTAGACAGAGGCCACTGGTGACGAAGATGATGTAGAATGTAAACCTAGGGCCACTTCACACACGAGACTGAGAGCCCGTGACCATTCACTTCAAGCACTCTCATTGGTGGAAAAGGCGGAGCCGGTCCAAAGTTCGCTTCTTCACGCTACGCTCGAGGGACCAACGGAGTACGTGAATGCAAGATGGGTGTAAAGTCTACATGGATTCTTACATGGCATCAAATAGATAATGTTTCACGGTCACTCGGACTATTGTCAAAAACCATCTCTTGAAGGTAGGCCTAACACAAGACCAAGAGACCATGGCACTCCGAACGCTCACAACCGTTGATTTATCCTATTTTACCATGCATGAGGATCCGCATGAATAGAAATTCATTGAAATAGCATTTGGCTGAGGGCCCGGTTACTTATGACGTCACACTACACTTGAGGGTCCGTGACCGCACCACACGATTTTGGAGGTGTCTTGGGACGGCCTTTGGACGCTTTCTTTTGCGCTCTCACACAATGTCATGGTCACGAACGGTCTGGTCCCCGGGCCCACCACGAGGGCAGCGGCCCGAAGGCCCAAACAACTACCACGGTGGGACCCACACCCTACAAAATGGGCCCCACCAACGCCGGGCCTAATGGGAAACCCCCTGCGAGGACCGTTTGAGGGCAGCCGCCTCCCTTAATGTGGCTTTTGCCCTACTTAACTTAACTTCTTACTAAACAACGGCCCCTACCTTCTCTCCTCGCACTGATCTTCCCGGAATTTTGATCCATCACTGTTTCCAGCTCCCTCCCCAAGACTTCTACTCGCTGTTGATCATCTAGCTCACTCCAATTGTGCCCACGGCTTTCCCTCGAGCCTGTTCATGGGAGCGTAGCCCCTGGGAGAAGGTCCATGTTGTTTTGCTTCAGTGAGTTTGAGCAAGTGAAGTTTTGAGTGAGTTTGAGTCGAGTGAGCTCAGTGCGGGGGATTTTTTTGGGGGGTCAAGTCTGTGGGTTTTTGTGGCTGCCCAGCGGTAGCTTGTCTGTTTTTTTTTTTGGTGGTGCGTGGTTGTGGGAATTTTGGGTGTTGCGGAGTAGGTGGTTGCAGTTTTGGTGTGGGTTAGTTTCGGAGGGAGTTGCCGGGTATTTGTAGTGGTGGTGTTTGTTGCTCCGCAGTTGGGAGAGGTTGGTGTTTTGTGTTGTTTGTTTGTTTGGGAAGAAGGCACCACGGGGGCAGGGATGGCAGCAGGGGGGCCAATACTGGCCCCAGGCATCAAGCAAGAGGATTTGCACCACCAAGCACTGGAGCAGCTTCCAGGCTTGGCTTACTGCATCAATGACAACCCACCCTTGGGTAAACGCACCATACATTTAAGCTTTCTTTCCTCATCATCTTGCAGTATGTTATGTCACGTGGAGATGTTTCACTTTGATCTTGAAACTTGACAACGGTTTGGTCTGCTCTGCTTATGGTCAATTAGCGTGGAACATGGTGCCAACCGCCAAGAGCAGTCTTCTTGTTGGAGTGTCGTGGTTAAGAAGAAAAGAGGCCTGGCAATGGAAGGAGGCCGAAGAAAATGCTTTTCACTGTATCAAGGGTTATGCTATGTTATGTTATGGACTGGTCGATTAAAGGTTTGAGTTTGACAATGCATGGTGGATTGATGATACTGGTGATGGTGCAGTGGAGGCAGTCGTTCTTGGCTTTCAGCACTACCTAACCATGGTGGGCACGGCAGTGCTCATTCCTCTGCTCATCTTCCAGACAGACTCCGGAGCCACACCAGTAAGTTTCTCTCCTGTTCAACTTTCTTCTCTCGGGCTCAGTAGCTTTACAGGCACAATTTGGAGGCCTGTCGAGAAATTTGCAAATTTCCAGATGTGACGTTGGCTCTCGGTGCTTATGTTGGAACAAGTGAGTACCGGCCACCAAAGAGACTCACAAGTGTCAGCGCCACGTCGTTTGGGTTTTTGGAAGTTGATTCTGTCTGTCCACTTCTAAATCCTGCTTCTTCCTGCTCTTCTCTAGAAAATTGTAGTTTCGTGAGACTTCTGTAAGATTTAGCAGTCTTGTGAAGGAAGACATCAATATCTTGGTACTTCTTGTGTTTGAAAGAGTGAGTACCGACCAACAGACTCGAAAGCAGTCTAAGCCGTCTCCGGCTTATTTGGGTGAAGTTTTGTGTCTCCTTGTAATTAGAGACATTATACCCGTGGATGAGTGTCGGTGGTTTTTCTTAATTTGGGGCTCTCTGACTGAGTGAGGAGTTGTTGATGATGATGTACATCACGTGTCTCCACTTACTGATGCAGCTTGTTCCGGGTCTTCACAAGAGAATTGTAGTTTTGTGAGATACTTTCAAGTTTTTGGCATCACTCTATTTTCGTAGGCAAGGGTATTATAGGCTGTTGTTGCTGATCATGGAAGAAAGCGAGTGAGTACGCACCAAACAGAGCCACGTTGTTTAGTCGGTATTTTTTAATCCCATTCGCGAAGCCAGTCGGATGAGTATCAACGGCTTTTCAAATTGGGCCTGACCTTTCGAGGAGTTGATATATCTCCTTTTCCTTGCTGTGCTTCTCGCTCTTCTCAAGATATCTGTAGATTTTGTAAGGAACCTGCAAGGTCATGCAGGTGATTGTTGCTATTCGAAGAAATGATTACCGACCCAAAACAGAACTTGGTTGGGTGGTGATTGCAAGAACTTGTCTGTAACAAGGTAGAGAGTCATGTCGATGAGTATTGTGTTGTCGGTAGGTTTCTAAATTCGGGTCTCACCAATTGGAAGAGTGTTTAAAAGACATTTGTTTGTAACAAGAGAGCTTAGGTATATGTAGACGAGTGATGTCGGTAGGGTTCTCAAGTCGAGTGTGGTCGGTTGAGAGGTTGAGGTTATGTAAGCTGTTCTAATTCATTGCAGAAGCTAACAACGACCAAACAAACAAGTACAAGGCTAAGTCGATAGTGTAAGGTTTCTCAAAGTGTTGTCGATAGTATTGTCGGTAGGTTAATCAAATTGGTCTGACCGACTGGAGTTTTGATGCAGTTCACCAACCACGACTTAGTGAGGGTGATCCAGACAGTTCTCTTTGTCTCCGGAATCAACACACTCATCCAAACCGTTCTGGGAACACGTCTTCCTGCAGTGATGGGAAACTCCTTCTACTTCCTCCTACCAACAATCTCTATTGTCCTCTCTCCGGACCTTGTTTCGATTCCCGACCCAAGTGAGGTACCTTAACAAAAAAATAAAAAAAATCCCGTCTCCACTATTGCAAATCTCCACTTCCCAGGTTGCATCCATGGGGTCACTCATATCAATTTTGCCTATTAAATTAGCCCTCTGGATTTTTGCAGAGATTCATTCGCACCATGCGAGCCACACAAGGCGCCTTCATCGCTGGATCAGCACTTAACATCATCCTGGGTTTCAGTGGTCTCTGGGGGATCGCCACTCGGTAATTAATTAAATCCTCTTAATTAATTAACTTTTTTACGTTCAAGGTTTTGAAATTTGTATTATGATGCTCACTTGAACACTTTTGAGTGCCGGTCGAAAGGTAATTCTCACGTAGGATTCGATGGTCTTGACAACTGTGTGTGTATGACACATGTAAATTTCATCCAAGAATTATTGTTTCATGTCTTTGTACATTATTTTGTAATCACCTACAAACCGGAATTGTTGTTTCTTCCTCTTTTGCCTTGTTCTTGCAGATTGTTGAGCCTTATCGTCATTACTTCGGTTACTGCTCTCTGGTCGGACTTAAAATCATCTCAAAAGTTCTTCGAATTTTGAAAACTGTTCTGGATTTGCTACCCTTCTTTGCACTTTTTTTAAAATTAATTAATTTTTTTAGAAATCATGCACTAACTTGGTTTTATTTATTTATTTATTGCAGATTTATGAGCCCCATCGTCATTGCTCCGGTCACTACTCTGGTCGGGCTCGGCCTCTTTGAACGTGGATTCCCAGGGGTAATTGCAGTCTCTTCTCTAATCCAATGTTGTAAATCTCCCTTTCTTGGTGTAAGGAAATCAATCTTGTTCTCCTTTCTCAGCATTATGTTAAAAAATCCTGTAAATACTTGCAGGTTGCAAAGTGTGTGGAAATTGGCATCCCAGCTCTCCTAGTCATACTGCTCTTGTCACAGGTACCTTAACCCTCTTCATATTACATCAGCATTAGTTTCACATTGATTCAATTACTTCTGCACAATCTAACTGCATCTTAGTCTTTTGTTTCTACATGTTAGGGTTGCAAGACACGATGAAAGGTTTGACTGTGATTTAGCATTGAATGTTGAACACTAGCAGCCCATAGGTCCACTAGTGTTATTTGGTCGGCCGCGATGATGATCTAGTTTTCACTTCACTTTTTCTTGATGCAGTACTTGAAGCATATCAACTTCAGGCACATCCACATGTTCGAGCTCTTCCCAATCATAGTCGGTGTTGCAGTTGTTTGGGTTTATGCCGCGATTCTTACGGTTGCAGGTGCTTACGACCATGCCACTGCACTCGGGCAAATGCATTGTCGCACAGACAGAGCCGGTCTTGTCACTGCTGCGCCTTGGTAAGTAGCCCCTTCGTGATTTTTTTGGGTGAATGAACAACTAGATGAGCTGGGTGGTCAACATTGAAGTAGCCTTGAATCTCGCCCCATCTATATATTTTGATGTCTTGAGCAAGACATGTACATTACGAGAATGTACCTTTGAAATGTCTATTGTTGGCGGTAACCCTCCTTTGGTTAATGACTTATCAACATTAGTGTACCATTCTATTGTAAGTCGCACAGATTTAAAACCTACAACCAAACACCTGCATGGGGTTATTCATTTTCATGCAAAAATGAGACAGCTTATTGACACAGGTTATTGGCTTTTAGGTATTGGCACAGTTTGTTGGTCAAGTTGAATTTAATTAGTTTGCCTTTCTTGACTGGAGAGATTGTTAACTTCTTAATTTTAACAGGGTGCGAGTACCTTACCCTCTCCAATGGGGGGCTCCCACATTTGATGCTGGTAATGCGTTCGCCATCATGTCTGCAGCTTTTGCTTCTCTCGTTGAGGTGAGTTTTCTTTTGGTGAATTTTGGATATTTATATGCACCGGTAACACTTGACTATGTATTGTTTGTCTTAATGTTAAACCTCAAAATGTAAGTGGTCAGCGGTTATCCTGTGTTGGTGTTGTAACATACCCATGCTTCAGGGTTTAATATCTACTCTTTGCTTACTCAACGTGTACTTAAATGATTCACTCTGCATCTATGCAACACACAACTCAATCCAACCTTATCAAACAAGATCAAAATTGCAACCGTATGTTTGTCGGTAGGCGTTGGCTCAATGTTTCGGTTTCTACGTGCACCTGTACTCGACTGGAATTGTTGTTGCGCATTGTTTGCCTCCGTGATCCATCTCCAAATATAAGTAAGTGGCCAGCGCTTAATGCTGTGTCAGTGTTGTCAGCCCTTGCTTCCGGGGGTTTAATAATACATTCTCAGGGCTGAATTGAACATATAGCTAATGACTGATTCAACTTATATAGCAACCAACAATTTAACGTTCAAGGTCCTGCACCTATCAAATGCCGAGACAAAACAAGATCGTTTACAACCCTATGTTTGTAATGATGTTAATGGGTCTAGTAGACATAAATTGTACCACATTTTTTTTTTGACCTGTTGTTTTGATGTAATTTTCTGGCAGTCAACTGGAGGCTTCTATGCAATTTCACGCCTCGCAGGAGCAACGCCACCTCCTCCCCATGTTATCAGCCGAGGGATTGGGTGGCAAGGAATTGGGATTTTGCTAAATGGTGCTTTCGGAACATTCACTGGGGCCACTGTTGCTCCGTAAGTGCTCCCAATATTTCTAACTTTGAATTCTAACCTTTATTTCATCATGTTTTTTTGGTTTTAATTACGGTTTTGCCCCATGGATGTCTGATTTTGTTATGTTTTGTTGATGTCAGTGAGAATGCAGGATTGATAGGCCTCACACGCGTTGGCAGCCGCCGGGTGATCCAAATTGCTGCAGCTTTCATGATCTTCTTTTCTCTCTTCGGTGAGCACCACATGTAATCTTGTCGCTGTTATTGTGACTGCGTTTAGTTTTTGAAATGAATTATCTAATAATTGCAACTGGTGAAACTTTATTCAGGCAAGTTTGGAGGTGTAGTTGCATCGATTCCACAACCGATTGTTGCTGCCATACTGTGCATCACTTTTGGTGTAGTTGGTAAGTGTATTGCTTACTTGATGCATTTTAACACTTTGGGACCACATGTGGCAACCACTTGAGGTTGATATATTCTTAGTGCTGACTCAGCACCGTGTACCACTCAACATCTACCCTGTGTAACTCATAATTCAACCTTAAGTGGGTCCTGCAAGTGTAAAATACAGAAACATCGAGATCAAAATTGCAAGCCTTGGTTTGGTAGAATAACCTTGGTTTTGATGTGTATATCAATGTGAAGTCAGTGTTTGTGTATGGATCGAGAGGTTAGTGATGTTGGTAACTGCAAGGGTTTGATGATCGTGTTGTGTGGGTGTTTTGTGAACAGTGGGAACTGGGATTTCACAGCTTCAATTTGCAAACATGAACATGACACGCAACATCTTCATTGTGGGCTTCTCCATCTTCCTTGGCCTTTCTGTTCCCCAGTACTTCACCGAATATACCACCCGGGCTGGTCATGGTCCTGTCCACACTGGAGCTCGATGGGTATGCAATAAACCCTAAACCCTTCAACCATAGACCCTTTTTCATGTTTCAACTTCTAATTTTGATCTTGATGTAAACTGACGGTTTGTTTTCATTTACAGTAATCCTTAAACCCTAAACCTTTTTAATGTTTGTTTTGTTGGATCACGGTTTCGTTTCATGCCCTCATCCCAACCCTAAACTCTAAATTCTAAACTCTTTTCGATGTTCCTTCATAAATTGATTTCAGTTGATGTACACTCACGGTTATGTGGTTATGTCCCCAGTTCAATGATATTTTGAATGTGTTCTTTTCATCTCCGGTCATCGTTGCATTGATTGTGGCCATCGTTTTGGACAACACGCTCACGAGGCATGTCACCAAGAAGGACCGAGGAATGCTGTGGACAAGGAAGTTCCGTGTTTTCCACCACGACCCTAGGAACCTCGAGTTCTATCGGCTCCCAATGGGACTCCACAAGTTCTTCCCTCCCACATGATTTTGGACAACCTTCAAGTGCCCTACACATACACCTCGACAAAAATCTTTTTGAGTGTGCAATTTGTGCACTCCGTCGATCTGAGCAACCACAACTTCCAGTTGACGGTTCCGGCAGAGACAGTCATTTGACGCAACACTGCTGGAGGAAGGATTGAGGGAGGAAATGCCAATTTGTTCATACACGAACGAGTTTCTGTAATTTGCGACGACGAAATTTGCGAGCTGATCTCATTCCTGCAGCCCATGCTTTCCTGTTTAGGTTTGACAAACTGAAAGGACAACGAACAAACGAAAGTTGTATTTGTCCAGCACACCAAGATCGATCTGCAGGGAGATGGATCTGTATATGGGATTTCAAACAAGGAATTTTTGTAGTGCCACTTTCCTTTCCTTTTGGGGCATGTAAACTCATGCATTTTTGTCAAATACATGTTTACAGAGAGTATCCATCATCTGTCACTCGTACGTAGGGCCTGCAGTGCACCTTCTTGAAAAGGCTTCTGTCTGTACAGTTTGAAGCAATTCATTAAGAAATCTGGCTCTCAGCAATTCTGAGCTCCACATGTTCTATCTTTCATTGTTATTTTATTCTGATCGTTGTTCCATTTTCATGAACTGCAATCCGGATTCCTGAGCTTCACATGTAACTTGATTGGTCGATATTGTGGTTGATGTGACCAGGCAGTGTAAATTTCGTTGTTATTGATGTGGTTCCATGTTTGTGAACTTCAATCCATATGTACGAGCTTCAGATATTTTAGCTTGGCATTAGTTGGTCAAAAGCCTGGTTGATGTGACCAGTCAGTGTGCTGGCCTTCGTTGTTATTTGTTGTTGTTGTTGTAAGTTCGTTGTTCATGAACCTCAATCGATATGCTTTATGATCAGCATGGTTGATCTGATCAGGTAGTGTGCAATTTTGTTCTATGGACTTCAATCCAAATGCTCGAGCAACACATGTGCTTTCATTAGTTGGTTAAAATGCCTGGTGACTTGAACAGGTAGTGTGCATAATTTCCTTCGGTTGTTCTGTGGTTATGAACATCAATCCAGATGCTTGATCAATCGGTAAACTTAGAGCATGGTTGATCTGCACATGTAGTGTGCAGTTTTTGTCTAAGAATTTCATTCCAGATGCCTGAGCTCATCATTAGTAGGTAAACAAGCAATGGTTGATCTGAACACGTAGTCCAACTATTGCTACGTTGTCCTGTGTGTAGAGACAATCCTTATTCTGTTACTTTTCTGATTAGTATACCTATATTTGAGTGATGTGTGGTTTGGTGTAGCTCCAAAAGCAGATACCAAGAAGACAAGTGATAGTTAATAAAACATTCACTTGAGCTCCAAAAAATTATGCCAGAAAGTGGCTACAGCTGCAATGAGGATTTGCAAACGACGATCTTCTACTTATCCCTATTCAGCAAACCTCGGGGGGCGGGGGGGGGGGGGGGAGTCATTGGTTGGAGTAGCAATATACGTGCGAACAAATGATAGGGTATTTTAAAAACATGGGGGCAAAAAATTATAAATGAACTTAAGAGTAATATAGGGTATCAAAAATGACACTGGACATCTTTAAAGTACTATAGGGTATGGAATAATAGGTAATTTGGAATTATAAGTAATGCAAGCCATTTTTCTATTAACCCAAAGTAGAAATTTACATAATGATAGCATGTGAAAAAAAGAAGAGAATTGAAAGTATTACCCCCCTATAAAATAGTGGTTGTTCGCACCTATATCCTTAACTTTTTAACACACTGCCCCCCCCCCCCCCCCCGAGCAGCAAACAAGCATTCAAGACCCATTGACCTTATCTACATGTTGAAATTATGGTATAATATACAATGCCTTTTTTGGTATCTGTTCTTGGAGTCGCACCAAACCACATATCACTCCAATGTAGGTTTCCGAGTAAGAAAAGTAACCGAATAAGAGCTGTCTACCTTAGCTTAGTGCAATTTTTTTAATGTCGTTGCAAGTTAATGAGCCCTAGCATGTTGGATGATTCGTCAATGCAAATTTGTTTAAATTAAATTTGTTCCATGTCTGTGAGCTGAGTCAATCCAAATGCCTTGACTTCCCATGATTATGATTAGTTGGTCAAAAGGCCTGGTCGTGCAGATTTTTCATTCTAAGGTAGACATGCCTAATTCAGTCACTCATCTTAATCAAACACCCATATTTGAGAGGTGTGGCTCCAAGAATGGGTAAAGAAAGGCATTTATTTCAAATTGGACTACGTGCTCAAAAATATGATAACCACTCTTGACTCAATAGACAACATAATTGGGGGGGGGGGGGGGGGGCTATTATGGTCATGTTATGAGCATGAGAATCTTCACTTTAATAATGAAAAACATATTCATATGAGGGAAGTAGTTAGGGCCTCGATTTGGATATGCTAAGCAATTCATTAATTGCTTGTTTTGCATTGTAAGAGAAGTGGGATAATCGGGAAAAGTAATCATTTCAAACCCTAAAACCAACACCCCACCTAGAACCAACACTCTAAAATCTTGCAAAATATGTACATATTGATTATGAGAATGTTCACCATGTGGAAATTCAACCCCCCAACCCCCCCCCCCCGATAAAACTTTGAACCCTCATAAGAAAGACATTCTCTGATGCATTGGAATCCCCTTGCAATTGCTAACAAGAACCACTCAATCCAATAATAGCATCTATTATCAACGCTCAAAGTGATGGTTTGAGCACCCTCTACCTTAAGTCTATGAATGGGGAGAACCAACCAGTACACTAAAAACGGTATTTAGTGTCACCAATTCTAATTGTCGTGCTCAATACTAATTGTAAACTGCGGTGTAGTGTCACCAACATGAAAGTTAGCCAACATTATTTGTCATGCCTTGTAATTTTTTGGGGGGGTTATAGATTTACAGTGCTGCAATTACTGTCACTTACCAAATTGTTTTTTCATCCAAATGTCAACCATCCGTGAAAATATTTCATCACAAGTTGCTGACAAGAGAAGGTAGGGTTCTAGCCAATGGATGAACTCATCCATCATCCATGACAATATTTGTTCACTTGTTCATAAGAAGTGTCTTCCAAAATTTACCATAGTGACATAAAATACCATATCACACTAAACATCATATTTAGTGTAGTTATAGATGAACTCGTTGAGTTTGAGAAATAACCGGTTGGCAGTTGAAGACTTCAGGGAACTTACCCATCATGTTAGAGGAATGTATGGAACGCAGTCCAAATTATCAAAGAAAAACCAAAAGATCACAACATGTTGGCGACTTGGAAACACTAGGAATTTGAGCGATGATGCCCAAAAGTCTCCCCACACACTAACCTTAAGGGCCACTTCACGCACGAGCCAAGAGCCGTGACCACGAAATTGTGAGAGCCCAAAAAGAAAGTGTCCAAAGGCCGTCCCAAGACACCTCCCAAATCATGAAGTGTGGTCACAAACCCCCAAGTGTAGTGTGAAGCCATACGTGACCGGACCCTCAACCAAATGCTACTTCAACAAATCCCTGTTCATACATGTCCTCACGCATGATAAAATAGAATAAACCAACGGTTGTGAGCGTCCAAAGTACCATGGTCTCCCGGTTCTATGTTAGGCCTACCTCCAAGAGGCGGTTTTTGAAAACAATCCAAGTGACCATGAACCATGACCCATTCGATACCATACAAGAATCCATGTAGACTTTACATCCACCTTGCACTCACATACTCCGTCGGTCCCTCAAGCGTGTAGTGTGCAGCAACGAACTCGAACCGGCTCCGCCTTTCCCACCAATGAGAGTGCTTGGAGCGGAATGGTGACGGGCTGTCAGTCTCGTGTGTGAAGTGGCCCTAAGCTGCATCATCCGCATGCTTTTCGAATATGTCATGGCAGGACAGTACTAACCGTCCTCATCCATCATAATAATAATAATAATAATAATAATAACAATTAATAATTAATAATAAACAACCAATCCTGTGTGACTGTGGCGGCTCCAGCTTGAATGTGCCGCCCAGCATTGTAAGGTTATAATGATGAGCTCTAGGCTTGTTCCCAACCCCCTCCCCCCCCCTTTCACGTTTTCCAAGATAGATCACAGTCCACCTCCCAGGAAGACTTCCCCACTGACCACCCAGGCGCCGGGAGAGCGGCGACACGTAGCATCCACGTCGGATTCCACCCGACGCTGACGAACGAGAACGTTCCACGTGGCAACTGACAGCGACAGCTGTTGTCTGTGGAGCGTGTGAAACTACCAGTGCCTATAGTCAAGGGGGTAGCCAGTGTGGCAGCCGACCAAATCTCTCATGTCCTGGGCAGATAACGTAGTGAGCGGCGACACGTAGGATCCACGTCGGATTCCACCGGGCGCTGGCGAACGAGAAAATGCCACGTGGCATCTGACAAGGCAGGTGTTGTCTGGGGGAGCGTGTGAAACTACTAGTGCCTATACTTAAAGGGGCGGTCAGTGTGGCAGCCGACCGAATCTCTCATGTCCTGGGCAGATACAATCGGCACACACTTCACTTATGACACGTTGTTTTGTTTCTGTTGTTGTGCTGCTGCTGCTGCCATGGTTTCCGATTCAAAAATCTCTGTTCCATGTACCAGTGGATGGGGGAGAAAGGTTTCTGGGGCATGACGATGGGTCGAAATCCCAGTGTTTCCGACCCCCGACCAGTCACACATCGACACCTGTCGGATTGTATAGGTTTTTCCCCCTGACCCGATCGGTTGGTCTTTCCCCCCCCTGCAGTAGTCTGGAACTTCGGCCAGTTATTTTTGAATTCCTCCCGGTTATTTTTTGAAATTCAACCGGTCCGTCTGTCAGTAGACTGCTTTGTCTAATTAGTGTGGGTTACCATGTGGACTGATGTGTTGGTATAGCTTTGTATGTGTGTTATTACTGTGTTTTTTAAAAAAAATTACCGACGAAGTTATATCATATTCTTCGGTGTGCATACTAAACTACACTAACTATGATTTTCAGTGCCTCGCATTCGAATGGTCTTGCTTAATACTAATTGTGAACTGCGGCATAGTGTCACCAACAAAAAATGTTCACCCGACATTGTTTGTCGTTCCTTGTATATATTTTGGGGGTTTGGATATTCACAGTGTTGCGATTACTGTCACTTACCAAGTGATGTTTCATCCAAATTTTGAGTCATCCATGACAATATTTCATCACAAGTTGCTAACAAGAGGAGGTAGGGGGGTTGGCAGTGGATGAACTCATCCATCTTCCATGACAATATTCGTTCACTTGTTCATAAGAAGTGTCATCCAAAAAGTTACCACTGTGACATAAAATACCATATCACACTAAATATGATATTTAGTGTATTTATGTTACTTGGGTAAACTACAATACTATCGGTAACATGTTATAGCAAGGTGTAACTCCAAATGGTAATCCACAGTAATTAGACAAAACAATGTAGTGGTCAGTTCTCCCCAATGAACAGGGAGAACCAACTCCTACACTAAATAGACCTATTACTATTACAACAATTTTTTTTCTAGAGCCCAGACTATTTCTCATAACGAGAATCAATATGGGCCACGTTCGTTTTAAACCCACAGTAAAGTTTTAGTAGAAATATAGTGTGGGTGATTATTTTATTACCGCGCTACTAGTATATTGAAACTGATATTCAATGTGTTGGTTGGAAGTTTTCATGAAGACTTAAGGGAAGACCCAAGGTCTTGGACACACATTTTTCCCACCTTGACTAGAAAACTAGTTTGATCTATGCTAATTATTTCCATGCTAAATTTTCACCCACACTAATAGAACTATTTAGTATAGGACTGTTTAGTGTAGTTATAGATGAACTGGTTGAGTTTGGGTAATAAGTGGTTGAAGTTCACGACTTCAGGAAAATTACCAATCATTGTAGGGGTATCTATGGATTATACCTCAAATTAATAAAGAAAAACCGAAAGATGTTGATGTGTAACCGGTTGAACTTGGATATTTCTAAGATATCTCAACCTCCTAGAGTAGGTCCAATTGGCTATGTCAACGGTGATGTTGGATTAGTATATAATATGTGAGCATCTAAGGTATGTGGGTGTTTTTTGGTTCGTTTCTCTTGTCCTTCATCTTCTATTGATCAAATTTATGTCTTCAAAATTGTGTTGCATTTGTAAATCTACGATGAAACCAATGTGTATGTTTGACAAAATTTCATTTGATGTTCAACTTCAAATTGGAAGTGTCTCGTGATGTTTTCAAACCAAAAATGAATGTCAATTGGCATCTAGATTTTCATCTAAAATGTCACCTCAATGTTACATGTCTAGCAATTCCCATCATTTCAATTTTTAGCGTGTCCATTGACATGTGTTTTTCTTTTCTTTTCCTTTCTTTTCTTTTTCTTCACAAGTCACACTACATGTGAAATTCTAAATTGTGTGTGTGAATTGATGTGCATCTTTTTTTTTGGGTGCGAGTTTGTACATGTGAAATGTCAAAAATTTGCAATTTTTATGTCAAAAACACACATTCGATGAAACATCTAGAAAAATCACATTGAGAACCGAACCTCCCATCATTTAGTTATGTTTATTGGTGGTGCATGTTTGTTGATTCCTATTATGAATACATAGGCCTTGCCAATTGTGTCCCCTATTGAGTGTGGCGTAGTTGAAGAAATTTAAAGACATCGTCCAATCTCTTTTAAACATGTCTTTTTGGTGTCCATTCTTAGATCTCCACCAAAGCAAACACCACTCAAATATAGGTGTATGAAGTATGAGTAGTGTAATGGACTAATTGGGAAATGGAATATTGAGGATGATTGGAAATTGCAGGGATGGATGCCCAAGACTAAGGAGCGTCAATGAAGAGAAATCAATGGATGAGAAATTGGATGACTATTATCTATAAGGAGGAGGATGATCATAAAGGGAATGATCTATGTATATAGATCATGAGACTTCAACCTACATTTAGTAAGTGTGGAGACTTCTTAAAGTATCGCTTAAATCTGTATAGATAAGGGCACGGGGGAAGGAGAACACACATGTTATGTTTTGTATGTCCAAGTTGGGATGTGAGATTGGTTCATGATTTCTTATTCGTGTGGTAAGTTGAGGTGAGATTTTAGTGACGGTGAACAATTTACCCAGCTTGAGACTTGAGTAGAGGTCCATTACAATTTTGGTTATCATCTATCATACATAGGCCACTTACCGCTCACAACCACTAACCGTGCACTTTACCGTGCACTTCACCGTGCACTTCACCGTTCACTTTTAATCTCGACCGTCCAATCTCCGTGCTTCCATGGTAATTTTGAATCTTTTTATGATTGAACAGTTAAGGAAATTGAAGTGGGAGCTCAAAAATGTTACATTTCAAGATTTAGAAGCAAATGCAAAAAGAATAAGCATCAAACAAACAATATTGATGCTCCAAGGTGGATCAATTTTCTCGTCAAATTCCAATGACAAGTAAGACAATATTTTCAATTTGATTATGTAAACTTGATTTTTGCTTCATTGTATGTCATGTATGTTAGTATGTCAACCTCTCAATTTTTACAAGCATTATTGATTTTCAAATATTTGATTTTGTATGTTGTTACAGGAACAATGTCCATCAACAAGAAGACCTTTCCAACATCTTGAAGATTCCTTCATTCCCTAAAGCTTCTAGAAGAAAACCTAAGAATCCTAAAAGATTGAATCCTCATGGAAAATGCTTAACTTCACAAACATATACTTTGGAAAGGCAAAGAGTTGCAAACGAGTTGGAAGACGAGTTTAACAAGCAAGAAGAGAAGAAGCAAAGAAGAGCAAACCTTGCAAAAGCGAAGAATGATGAAAAAATCTGGAAGCAGCTTGAAAGGGAGAAGGTAGCAGAACTGAAGAAGAAAGAAAAACAAAAATGCCCAACAGAAAATAAGGTTGAGAAAAAACAAGAAATGAGGCTTAAAAGCCAACAACGTCCAACAGTCGTGTTTGCCAAAAAAGAAGAGCTTCTTTTGTAATGCCTCTAGCAAAAGTTGAATGAACATTGATAGTGCACGGTTAGTGGTTAAGGTAGTTAATTTCCAATGCCCAATACAGTTGTATAAAGAACTATGAAAAGGTCATGATTTTTCAATAAAAAATTCCATTTTACTTTTCAACACTAATATTAAGTGAACCATTAATTTAATTCAAATACCAAATTTGGAAAATTTTGCTACCCACCTCAAAAAATAAAACATCAAAGTCAAATGTGCATGGTTAGTAGCATGCCTACGATAAGCGTCTTCTAGTGGATACATTTTGAATTTTTAACATGTGTAGAGGTTTGATAGCAAGATGAATCAATCCAAATGGGGAACATAAGAGTCGGTGTTGTTGTTTTTGGAGCCAACATGAATATCTTCATAACTTTTGAAGCAAAAGTCATAGGTGACCTATATTGGTAATCTTTCAAATATTTCTAGTGTACCTCTATATTAGAGTTCATCACATGTCAAACTTCGTGAGAGGTGCACTTAGGCTAGACGAAGGCACCATATCGATAGACAATGCATATAATGGTATCAAAGAACCTACATGACCGATATGAAAATCATAATACCAATAAAGTATTGATAATTAATTAATTTCACAAATTGCGAGGATCTTTGCGTGCTTGAATATTTGTTTGGGTCAATACCACCAGACTAAAACCATATTGGTACTAGGGTGATTGTACCGAAGTGGAAAATGAAGGTTTTTACTCAAGGGGGGGGGGGGGATTCACTCCCTCTTGTGTTATGTAACCATGTGCGTACAAAGGGTATTTTTATGGGGGCTATTTACCTCCTCATTTGGACTTTAGGGAAGCCTTTAAGTAGAAAAATAGAAGCTTCACCAAATCTTCAACACCCTCTAGGTAATTATAAAAGAAACCCTAGACTATTTCAAATGATGTTGAATTATTTATAAAATTTTGATTTACTCGTACCGTACGAAGGCAAGATTAAGACTCCAATATGGCATGGCGTATATCCACGTTGCTATATATTGGTGAGAGAAGAGTGTACACATCATAACCCAATCGTTCAATTTTCATCCATTTTGCATGTGAATATACTTATTCAATTTCTTTTTAAATCACTCTATTATTTTTATCATACTAATTTCTTCCTACCTCAAACCTAAAGTGGGGAGTTTTCCCCTTCAAGCTAAATTATATATAATCACATGTTCCACAATTTAAGTAGGCTATGGTAGCTCCAAAGTTTCTATAAATTTTCTTGCCAATGAATAAAGAAGACCATGTAGTTGTTCTCACGTCGGTTTCTACTTTTCGGCCGGTCAGCTCTCCGAGAGTTTTTACTGAAGTAAAGTGAAAGTTTTTGCACGATATAAGCACAGGCCGTAAGCTTGAAAGATATGAAAAGGAGAAGAAAACATTAATAAAATACCCATATCTTATTGTTACCCGAAAAAAACCGACAATACCTCATTACACATACACGAGTTCAATACAATCTGGACACTGGAAGGCGACAAACTGCGAGCACTGAAAAAATTCCTCCTCCTCCTCCTCCTCCTCATCATCAATGTCAGTGGAGCTATGCGCTTGTTGTTTTCTCTGACTCTCGCTGCGACTCATTGAATGCAAGTCCCTGAGGTGAGTACAAGCCGCACTTTTGGAATTCACGTGTCTGACTCGAATGTTTTAACTCCGGGAATTGATTTCGTGATTTGTGGCTCGATTTCGCACGTCAAGAGCTCGGGGGCGGCCATAACTCCCTTCGAATCGAAGCTCTTGCATTCCATCCTTCACTCAATTGAAGTCCAGATTGTGTGAGCTGATCTCTCATGATCATGTTGCAGCTGTATGATTCAAGCGGCTCTCTTAATTTGCTCGCCATAACTCTCTCTCTTTGCATTTCTAACCTAGAAATGCCATAACCCATGAAAATGAGGTGATTTTAACGCATTGAACATCTGGTCTGACAATCATGAGATAATTTCCCAAGATAGACGAGAACGATTCATGAAGAATGCAAGTTGTTTCATGTTTTTCCGCCCTGTACAAAAGATGCTACAATTTTTCAAAGTGGAAAGTTGTTCAACCCCCTACTCGTTCACTAGATTCTCCCTACACTGAGCACGGTAATCCGCATTTCGATATAGGAACATTGCCTAAATCGGTTACCTCATGAGTACATTAATATTTGACTCTCATTGGCTACACTAAGTGTGCATGCATTGAAGTTGCCGCCGAGCCATGATCTGTTTTAGAAATGGCACTTCACTATAAAGACGGCGGTCTAGTGCACGGCTAGAGGGTGGTTAAGGGGTAATGGTATTTCTACCTTAAGGGCCGGTTTGCACCATGGACCTTGAAGTCGGACCATGGAAGATGGCCTTTTTTCATGGTCCGATCTATGATCGGGGAGAACCGGCAGTTAGTTATAGGTGAACCGGTTGAGTTTGAGAAATAACCGGTTGAAGTTCAAGATTGTAGGGTAATTGCGAATCATTTTAGAGGAATTTATAGAATATACCCCAATTTAATAAAGGAAAACCGAAGGATGTCAACATGTAACCGGTTGGACTTGCAAACACTAGGATCTCAACCGATGATGCCCGAAAACTCTCCCCGATCACTGGGTCCGATTTCTTCATAAAAACGTTTTACAAAGTCCTTGGGCTCCTCACTAGGTGCAAACTCAATGTGGACCAAGAGGAATGACCAAAAAGGACAATTTAGAACAAATTCAATTGGGACCATTCTTTTGTCTTCATCTTCTCTTCCCCGAAAGAATCTCATTGAAATTTTATTGTAAAACTATTTCTCTGCCATGGGCCCTTGCTTTTTTATACAATAGCACCTTTTTTTTTTGTCTCTCCTATCATAAAGCCTGTTGGACCATATCACTGGACATTGTACGCCTTAAAATATGTCTTTTGGAGACCTCGAACTTCATGATCACTCTAAATTTTTTTTCTTGATGTAAACCGAAGAGGTCTCGGGACAAGTTCAATAGCCAATCACATATTTTATAGAGCCTTGGGACGACTTCATAGTCCATGGTGTAAACAACACCTAAGTTCGCTGATCTCTTGCTTTGTAGATCAAATTTCACGAGGTAGGTTATAAAGATGATGGTTTTATGCAAGCCGTTCAAGGTTGGAGTAGTACTCGGATGGGTGACCCCACACGCCACCCAAATATAGGTTCTCAATCAAGATAAGGAAACGAATAAAGCCCATCTTTTTGAAAGTTATAAAAGAAGACAAAAGAAGACAAAATTGCATTGCACTCATGTTATATAATAGATGTTACGTGTCAATTCTTTTGTCTTCCTATAATTGACATGTGTGCAATGCAATATACATTAACTAAATATTTCTTGACTAGAACTGGTCAATGCATTACTAGCGTATGAATCCAAGGTAACTTCCCATGTTTATGAAAGGAATATGCAAATCTACCACAATGATAGATTCACAAATTTCCGATGACACATGATAATTGTCATGGACTCATATGCTTATAGTGTTGGTAGAGCACTGAATATAGTTAAAGCCATTGTCTTTGATGAATTCCACTTAAGTTTTTGAGCAAACGCAAATCACTCCCTACACATTCTACCATACTGTTCCCTCAATAACACATAATTCTACAATTTTTTTTTGTCATTGGAGGTCCTAATCCTTCTTCTTGACATAAATAACAAACATAGATCAACATATGATCCTCAAGTGTTCCATAAGTTGTTGCATCTATGAGCAATATCATTACAAAACACCATATAACATCTATTAAAAATTCATATTTATATTAGAAATTTGAGCCTATTTTTAAATGTGAATGTATCGGTCACCTCAATTCAATGGGTGAACCTGTTTATATACTTTCAAATATATCTAAATCTTATGAGAGAATTATGAGTCTTCAATGCATATGTTTAAATATAGAACTACTTTATTTCATAATGAAATCCATATGCTACAAAAATAACCAATCATAACATAATATTTTTTTAAAAAAATTCAACAATACTTTAATAACCAACGCATATTATAGATTCAGAGGTACCTACCATTTTAGCATGGTCCAATGATGAATTGGGCCATGGTCTAGTTCCCTTCAAATACTAGAGCATGTCTAGTATTTGAAACATTGTCTTTCTAGAGCTTTGCATAGATGATATGCAAACATTTCAATGCTCCCCATTTGTTTAAGCATCATACTTGCCTTTTAGAATTAGGTTAGAATAACCTAAAAAATTTATGGATGTAACAAATATCCACATTGGTTATCAACTTATCAAAGGTTTGCACAAAGTCAACCCCTAACAATTAATGAATTAATGAATTAATTATTGCATATATATGACAATTAAGATGTTTCCACAAGACACGGTATGTTGAGAGTAGTCATATATATGTAAAAAAAGTAAAAATGGATTGATATACAAAAATCCGGTTATGATATTTGATCCGTGTATATTGTTCAAGTACAAAAACACCAAATATTAAATTTCAATCAACCGATGAGAAAACAAATTTGGGTAGTTACACTAGAAGCTAATTGAGTGCTAGATATGGTTTGTTGATAGCACTTGATTACAAACCATATATATATATATGGTAATAGTCCTACAGTCAAACACCAACTCTAGGGAGGTGACAACTTTACAAGGTTAGGCACTGCGCAATCCCATCCATGTCTTTCCTACAACTTTGACTTCGACACCACTGAAGCCATGAGCCATGTTTGAGTGATGCCCTAATGTAATGTTTGAATAATTCCCTAATGTAATGTTTGAATGAAGGCGATTGTCCTACTGTCAAACACCAACTCTAGGGAGGTGACAACTCTACAAGGTTGGGCACTGCGCAATCGCATCCATGTTTTTCCTACAACCTTGACTTCAACACCACTGAAGCCATGGACCATGTTTGAGTGGTTCCCTAATGTAATGTTTGAATGAAGGCAGTCGTCCTACTGTCAAACACCAACTCTAGGGAGGTGACAACCGCACAATGTTGGGCACTGTGCAATCGCATCCATGTTTTTCCTACAACCTTGACTTCAACACCACTGAAGCCATGGATCATGTTTGAGTGGTTCCCTAATGTAATGTCTGAATGAATGCAGTAGTCCTACTGTCAAACACCATTTCTAGGAAGGTGACAACTCCACAAGGTTGGGCACTGCGCAATCGCATCCATTTCTTTCATGCACTCGCCCATCTCTACTTCCGGTCAAGCTTGGAGGATGTTGTCACTATTAAAAGTGATGGTGAGAGTGCATCCAACTTGGATATTGAAGGTGCACATACCTTTCAGATTGCATGATTGTCAGATATTGAGGCTCCTCATCCAGTGGATGCTGCTACATCTACTTTGAGGGCCTTCAATAACTTCCATTTTGTGTATCATGAGGTGCCCATGAAGCCTAACAAACAAGCTACCCAAGATTGTTTTGGAGTTGTGAGCATGTGGTCACATTGTGCATCTAGGGGTCTACATAAACCAAATTTTAAAATTTCTACAATATTATTCATCCCACGAGGTAATTGGAGAGCCACACAGAAGCATCCGTGTCTAGGATAATGACTGCATTTGCGTGTGTACCTTTCCCAATTGTTGTATTCACTGTTGGGTTTTCATGATGGTAAATCTTAAGATCTCAAGTACAAAATTTAGTATAAAATCTATAAATTTTAATAATATTTATCCATTGAATCATAGATAGACTTTCAATTAGAGCTTTTTTAATATCTCCAAAAGCTACATTATTTTGAAAGTCCCAAGATGTTTTTGAAATATTTGTATGTATCCAATGTTTTATTTTTATTTTTATCCTCACATTTACATCTATTTGGTGTATAGAAATTATCAAGTATATATAATATAAAATTTGGTATTGATTACTCAATTTAAAGCTTAAATTGGTTATATTTATGTATTTGATGACCTTTTCTCTTTATTTTTTTCCTTTTTTGGGTAGGTTCAATCAAGATCCATTAAATCTTATATTGTATCAAATATGTTGTTATTCAGGGTGACAATCAAATTCTAGTTTCTTTGTATGGATCACATCATAAACTGTGACATTGCATTCCCACGCACATATATGTTGTTATGCAATGATCATAACAATTATGGAATGCATTGGCCTAGAGGAAAACACTTTGTGCTGACATTATAAAACCATCAACATTGAAGTATAGGGTGCCTAAAATACTTTGAAGTAAGAAGTTATAAAATTATTATCATTTGTATATAGGCATTGCAATGAAATATGTTATAACTAGTAATGGGAGATCTTGAGGTGGCAGACTATAATTTTGTTGGCCATAACACACATAGTAAAAAAAAATGAAACAACATTTTAGTATAGGTATATAAGTATAGCTTGAATTTAAAAAAACAAAAAGGGAAAATTGGCAATGTAATTGTCACTATGGTGGGGATATTTGTCAAAAAGTGTTCTAAGTATATTGAAATGCAGTTTATTTTAAAATGGACAATTTGGATGCACGGGCATGGCCAATGATGTGTGACTTTAGATATAGTGTGTCCGTGATAATTGAGTTTGCATTCATTCAGGTGTTGTCCATGACCATGCCTGATGCATCTCTCATAACTAGAGTAAGGTGGGTGGCTCCTCAAACAAGAATGCCCTTAAGTAATTTACAACACATAGGTACAAATCCAACTTTATTTGAACATTCATGTTTTAAGGATAGTTATTACTAGCACTCCATCAACACAAAAGAGATTTATCTCGACCCATGAATCCGCAAGTGTAACTCTCATGTTCCGCATTTGAATTTTCCCACCAACATATAGAAGCACCGTCAAGAGCATATAAAGCATGCATGCCTTATGTTCACTCTTCTTGATTAAACATCTATATTGGCACAGTATACGGCAAACCTTGTCATTCACGACCAATATGACATTACAAAAATGTGAATTATCATAGTGACATAAAGTAGCATATGACACTCATTACAATATTTAGTGTAATGACGATAACCCATGAAAGTTGTAAATTCACTTAAGACTCTAAGAAACGATTTCGATTGCTATGCAAATATTCAATACATGGGAGGGAATTGGTACCATTCGTGCAAGTAATTGTGAATTATGATGAACTAATTACTAGAGTGGGATATGAAGCCATCGATGTCTTTGGTTCAATGCTTGGGCCATTGTCACGTCATAAACTTCAATGAACTCTGCATAAGTTATTGTACTCATACCAAACGTGGCTCAGATCGATGAAGCCAGCACGGAAGATCGAACCTCAGAGATCCTGGCCTTTTGTTTAATCAATGTCGACAATTTATTTGAAGGTAGATGGGGTTTGAATGGACCACTTAATTAGAGCTTCAATCGCACGAGATTAACACATGCGATTAGTACGAGACGGTTAATTAGCGGATTCAAATCGGTGTGGGCAACCACTTTATCATAAATTTTGGAGCGTGTTTGAATATCATCGTTAATTATCATGATCGGCATTGAATAGTCCCGTCTTTCATTAATGATCACATAGGTTCCCT
This sequence comes from Polytrichum commune, assembly GCA_950295325.1. Taxonomy (NCBI): domain Eukaryota; kingdom Viridiplantae; phylum Streptophyta; class Polytrichopsida; order Polytrichales; family Polytrichaceae; genus Polytrichum; species Polytrichum commune. Next base: position 1,284,048 of record OX485809.1, read on the forward strand.
CAACTATGTTGGTTATTGAATCTAAAGTAGTTTGGTATTTCATATTGGGTGTGTTACTTAGCATGTAGTCCAATTTTTTTCTTCCAAATACATGTCTTTGTAGTGTTCTTTTTTGGATTCAAACCTGACCTTTACATTACTTAGATATAGGTTTCTGATTATGATGGGTGATCGAATTAGATTTGTCTACCTTAGATAAAAATACATGCATTGAGAATCATGTGGCGTTGAGGTGCTCAAATTATGAGTTGAACAATATGAAATTCTAACACCAGGTTACAGAATTTTCAATTGTGCACAATGTGTACTTTGGGACTCATATGTTGTTATTAGTGGTAGGTGTCTCCTCCACTGCCCTTGAGGAGGCCCAATTGTTCGTTCTTTTTCTCCACATCGATGCCCAATTCTTGATACAACATACACCTCTTATGGTTTCATCCCCGCTTCACCACGATCGTTTACGAGAGTGAAAAACATTGTTGACCAATGTTGAGCAGGTGTCTAGGTTCAACATGGATATGAATAAGGGTGTGTGTACATGTATCGATAACCCACCATAGCCGATGTCACATCCTTCTATACAAATATCGATACCCTCTTTTAGTGCACCAACGTGCCACAGAAAGATTCCATGGCATCACCTATTTATCCGTGGACATTTTTACAATGAAAAATCCATACCATGACAACTTAGATTTCAAATTCCAAGTTTTCTTCTGGTGCCTTACCCACTAGTACGCATAAAAAACTATATACAAACGCCCGAGTGAAGATGCATGGATGAACGGAACGAGCAAATGCTCATCCACAACCATCTTTGAGCAAGCCTTGGTGTCGCTTGGGAACTCAAAAGTCGCTTGACCTTTGGTGTTGTTGTGTGGTTGCGCAGGCCACCACCAATATCAGATATTGCCATCTACAACTTCACATTTGGTTGTCATAAGACCCTCCACCACCCATCGAAAGGTGGCAGTATCCCATAGACGAAGAGGCTCGTCATTCATGCTTGCTTCGTCAAGAAGCCATCCGTTTATATTTATATACCTATCCAACTTCACATTTGTTTGATATCAATCTTGGAAAAAACTAGTTTGCGCATCAAGAGAATTTAATCAAGTGAGGCCCAACATGCCGTTGGATGCAAGGATTTTGGCTATGAAAGACCGAAAAGCTCAAGATGTCGAGATCATGCGCACCCTCTCCATGGTACTTTATAAAACCTTGTGGTGATAATCATCTAATTACAAGAAGATCCAAAGTTGACGCTAGGTAGGCATTTAAAGCAATTAGTTTCCTCCTATAAGTAGATTACGTATTTGGAGAAAAGTGAGACTTTGTTCCGTTGCTCTCGAGAATCAAACTACCAAGATTCTAGCATAAAACCAACAAGATCTAGACATCGTGAGTTCTTCAACTTGAATATGGACATAACATTATTAAGTACTGAATATGAGTCTCCATGCACTAGGTTGGGGCATCTCATGGTTATATTCTCAGGGCCTCGATGAACGAACGCACATTGCTTAATAATGTTATGGAGACTGCATGACTTTCTTTATGCTAAATCCAATGTCCGGGAGATTTTTGAGCACAACTAGTCAAAATTCTACTGTTTCAGAGTCCAATCGATTACATGTTGACAACTTCCGGTATTTGTTTACTAAATTGGGATATATTCCATAGATCCTCTTAAACGATTGGTAATTTTCTTGAAGTCTTGATGAACTTCAGCCGGTAAATTCTCAAGCTCAACCGGTTCATGTGTAACTAGCGGTTGATTCTTCCCATTTATTGGCCAAATCCAAATTTGGAGCAAGGATTGACTAGAAATGAAAATGAGTGAGCACATGGGGTTGTCTTGGTTGAAGAGTAGGGAGATTTGTACATTTGCATCAAAGTGTGTACTTCTAACTACCTTGAAGAATTTGTGGAGGAGGATTAATGCGGGATACAACGTGCCGAGAAGGCAGCCAAAGGGGCATACACATGAACAATATACGTGGAAGCCCGATGAGGTATAGCCAATCCCATCCCAACTTAATAGCATTTTATCGAAGCCTTATAAGAGTACTAAGTGGGTTTAAAATGTCATATATTGAGAATTAATTAATTAATTAATTAATTGTTGGTCAAAGTACCAATTTTGTTGACTCAAAAGTTTTATTTTGAAAGCTTCATAAATTGAATGGGTTTGGACGACTCACATATCATTTGGAACTGGAAAAGATAGCGTAGACAGGTACGTAGTCATTTGGTTGATTTCTTGGTGGCTATGGGGGCGTCCTTGTTTGGTGGGGCGGGGGTGGTCCTTGGTGGGCTCTAGGTGTCGTTGTCACTATTTACGTGTTGGTGTGATGCATTGAAGGGGTTCCGCCTCCCCTCGGAGTGGGTGTGTCTTCCTTGGATTTTTTTATGCACTTTGGCGTTGGCTTTTTGGCCTTCTATCTTTGAAATAAATAAATAAAGGTTAAGGCCCATGAGATTGGGAATGAAAGATACTTTAGAAAGAAAGCCATGTGAGGGGATATTGTGCAATTTTAAGCTTTAACATAAGAAATCTGTGTCAGGTTGAAGAGTTCACGTTCTAAGATAGGCTCTTAAGGTAGATGTTCCTTAGATGGGTACTTTTCTAGAATCACGATACGTGATTAGCAAGTCCAAATTGTGCCCATAGCTACTTTTGTATCTGATGTGAATATCTTATACATGATCAAAGTGATGATTCTTGTGCTCCTCAAGTGCTCATATAGGACCTCTACCGACCATGTTAGGATACATATATATTTTGATCATAGTCCAACCCCTTTTCAACACACGTCTTTCTGGTGCAAGCCCTAAGATTCACACCTAACCACATACCACTCAAATTTAGGTGTCCAAGTTATTGTTGCGTTTGATTCCTTAGGCACGTAGACAATGTACCTGAATGAGGTGAAGATGTTTAGGAGCTTGTCACTGGATTATCCTTGGCATCCACTCTTAGGAATTACGAGGAAATTGAATGCAGGCACAATTTGGAGTTGCTAATTAATCATCTCGCACTAGATCATTGCATGCTTCGTATCCTACGAGAAGTGGGTGCAGGCCTAAAAGTGTCTCTTTAAAGCTTGCTTGCTTGGAGGATTCAACTCATGTAATTGTAAGTCATTTACGGCAACGTCCGGGGAGATTTTAGGGCATTATCAGTCGAGATCCTCGTGTTTCCAAGTCCAGCTGGTTACATAATGACATCATCTTCTGGCTCTTCTTTACGAAACTGGGGTGTATTCCTTAGATTCCTCTAAAATGATGGGCGATTTTCCTGAAGCCTCGATCTTCAACTGGTTGTTTCGCAAACCCAACCGGTTCATCGGCAACTAGCAGCCAGTTCTCCCTGTTCATTGAGAGTGAGAGCCCCCACATACTATATGAAGACTTGGAAACGCAAAACGATGACAGGCAGTGAAATTGGGGTATATTCTATAGATTCCTCTAAAATAATGGGCAATTTTCCTGAAGCCTCGATCGTCAACTGGTTCATCGGTAACTAAGCAGCTGGTTCTCCCCTTCATTAATTTATGGGCCCCCCCACATGCAGATTGATGAGCTGAATCGCGAGTACTTCCACAAGTGCGATGACTTCACGGAGTATTGCGATGCGGCCGCGAAGTTGGCACAAATGGTCGGGAAACCAAAAATTGAGGTGCCCAAATACATACCCCACGCAATGAGAGTGGAGATGGCGGCCAAGAAGAAGGCCGAGAGGGCCGCCCAGAAGGAGGCGGCTCTTCGGAAGGTGGGGGCGCTTCCAGCGAAGGGGGTGTCACCGCCCAAAGGAAAACCGGCGAAGTAATCGAATCTCGAAGATTCAAGATTACTAGAACTTCAATGAAGAAATTATATATATGAAGATCGAAGATCGAAGATTGAAGCCAGCCTCCGGAAACTATGTGTCTTTCGTACTCACCACTCACATGTAAACTTCCTCTCATGTATTGCAAAAAGTGCCGTTTTTCTTGCTTTCTATGCTGCCAATCTTTGAAACAAATTGTGGGACCCCCTCTTCCAAAATATTCCATAAATACAGTAATCTCCTGCTTAAGTACGCACCTGTTTAAGTACGCATCCCGGGTGAGTGTGCAACTTTTCTGACAAAAATCAGGGTTCATACTTTATTGTTTGAACATGTTGTGCAGAGTTATTTGTCGTGAATGCATGATTTTTATACACTTGACATTAATTGTCAATTTGTTAACGTCTCGCTGAAATGTCTCAAACAATCGTCACAGTTTATTATACATATGTCCAACTTCTGTTTGAACATCGGAGCAAAGCAATTGGTCGTCGATGCCAAGGACAGTAGAGCTTCAAAGCCTTTGAAGTCGGTAGCACTCCCAAATTCAAGAGATGTCTCGGAAAGCAAGATTCTGTCATCGATAGGTGGTTCTTCTTCAATTCGCATCGCTTCCATAACTTTCTGGATGGCACTTCACTGACTTCATACTCCCGTTCTAGCGCCCGCTTGCTCGGCGCATTCAGCTTGCTCAACTTTGCAATGATTTCATATCGTTGGACTTCGGTCAAACGGGTTGACTCAAGTTTCATCCGTTTCCCATTGCGATTCGTCAAATCAGAGGGTCTAGAAAGCGATATGAGTAAAGTATGCACCTACCAACTAAGTGTGCACCAACGGCTCCGGTTCAAAGTGCGTACTTAAGCGGGAGAATATTGTAATCAGAGAATAAAATGATCGTAATAAAATTGATTAGATATCCTACTTCTCGACCTTGCCTCCTCCTCTCCTCTCCTCTTCTCTGGTCGTTTATGCCTCTCTTCTTGAAGAAAGTGTATGCTTCGTATACACTTTCTTCGTTGAATTTCTAGTAAGTTACGATAATTACGAGTGTGCATTGTAATAGACAACTGAGATGTGCAAAAAACGATGAAATAACCCAGAAATATTAAAAAACACATGCAACTACTACACTATATATTGTATTTATTGTGACTTGTTATTTGGAATTACGCAATGTTGTATTTGTTTATTTTATATCTCATATTTTACCAACAAATGTCAAATTGGTCGTTTGGACATTACAAACCATCAACAACTTTACTTGATAAAAAATATTACATCAACAAGAAAAAGATAGAGCACTCTGTAACTCCAAATAGTGAGTGACACTAAATTTCATATTAAGTGTAGGAATACTCATGATTATGGTTACCAAAACAACAATGACCACGACGTGAAGTTCTTCAAATTTGGAAGTTATGAGCAATGGATATCTTATTTAAGCAGTAGGTGGAGCCAACCTTTGAGTCATTTCCCCAATTTTTCTTGACTCCTAAGCTCCTCTTTATCCCTTCTTCTCCCTTCGACCATTGGCCATTCCGATTTCACTTCTTGATTGTTTGCGGTGACCCAATCCCCCACCCTCATCAAACAACATTGATACAGGAATGAAGATTTTGGAGTAAATTACATTTGAATTGCTTGTGGTGTTCTTCACTCTCAGCAGGTCCTAACTTTTGGCCAATTTCCACAGAAATCGGAATTGATCAAGCATCATCATCATCATCATCATCATCATTGTATGCTCAAATGCAGCTGAATGGCATATTTTCTTGGACTAGAGACTCGAGGTGATAAGATGATCATCAGACATGCGAATCTATGTACGTTTGTATCGGCTAAGGTAGATGGGTCTTATTTGCTTATTTTCTTTGTTGTTTGTTACATTATACTACTTGAATTTGCACGGTACAAAGTTATGCGCGTCTACAGTTGTATTCGAAAGAAGCTAGCAGGATTAATTCCACAAAGTTTTTGAGCTAATCTCATAACATTACTATGTTGATGAGCTATGTTTAGTTGTCTTGACTTCAGACTCAACACTAGGATTCTAGCATAGAGTCTTTATTCTCAAACCTATTGTTAAACCCATAAACATAGCTCATCAATTGAGTGATGTTATGCTCGAATCGATATCAATTAACAAAGTCTGACAATGAGCCATAAGAAGGCCGCATGGGTCTCCCCCCCAATCATGTTCACTATTGAGTCTAGAAAGGCTAACAAATATTGAACTTCGTAATTCGGTGACCAATAAGTTTGCATTTTCCTTGTGTAATGGTATATATCAAGAAGTAACATTACAATCTTTCTGTTAAGTGTAGGCACTTCAATAAAGTGCCATCAAATTAGGGTTGCCCGCTTTAATTGAAGATTCTTTTGTGAAATAAAGGGGGATGCTAAAATAATTGCCGTCTGCATGCATTGTTGCATGGACTTCTGCCACCATTATTTTACCACCATCCCTTGCACACTCTCAAAGTGATTGTTGTCTTCAAAAATCTCATGTCTTGATGTCGCCATTGTTATACATGAACATTGCAATTTGGGTTATCATTTGTGAACTTAGTTTAAGTGCGCCTTAAATTTTGGATTGTAGTTTTGCACACTACACTAAATTATTTTTTATTGTACAAAATTACGATTTTCCACAATAGTGTGCAGTACCACATCACAAATAAGCTAACTAAATCATGAAGAAGGTTCAAAATAATAAAGCCCCACACTAAAAAAGTGTGTAGTTTTTGGATAGACTATTGTAATGTAGATGGGAAACCTTTTCTTCATGTTTTTGATATGATGTTACAAGAGCATCATCTGTTCCACTCAATCCTAGCTACAAAGTAAGCAAAAGATCATTCTAAAGTTTGATGCTACAATATACAACCATGTCATTTAGCGACCAGGAGCATTTTCAGCCAACAGTTGAGGTCGCACTTCCTCCAGCTCTGCCAACACCTCATCTTCAGGTCTATATATGAAGTCGATCATTCTCCAAATCTGCAATAAGATCGGTCTGATCAGTATACCTACATTGGCAGTTTCAGGTCTAGAACAGTTCTTTGCATCTGAATCTACCCAAATTGGACCTGAAGCACCTGCATACCCTACAGGGCTTGGCAAAATGATTATATTCCTCATAAAAATAGTAAGTTCTACCATGTGTCATTCTCACAATGGTTCAAACCATTTCAATACCATGTGGAAACTATATTCTGGCATTAGTAAAGATGAATTAGAGGACCCTCTCCAGTACGACACAAGAGTATTCTGATTCCAGACAAAACACCTCCAGACAAAACACCTCCACCTCCCGCCAATCTTAATCCTTAAAGGATGAAGGGGCTTAATGTACGGCCAGCTATAGAATTTTTACAAGCCTCACCAAGTTTAAAAATCATATTGTTTATACTTTAGATTCCAGATTTTATTAAACACATGATCTTATGTCAAAGGCGAAAAAAATAATTTAAAAATAAAAAATACTAACATGTGTCATTGGTAATCGACTAAGTATATATTTGCATCCAAGGGCACTCAAGCTGTGTAACCTTAACCCAAATCTGCAATTCCCTTGAGGTACTCAACTGATTTAAAAAGCGCACTAGAAGAATGACTTAGTTTTATAGAGGGTCATGATTGGCTTTACATGGAAGTATGTAGCTCAAATACACGTCTTTGTGCACGGAGAGGCCCAGATTCGGCCTCTTAGACACTTAGAAGTTGAACACATGTCAATAAGGAGAGGACAAGTAAGAAATTAAACCTGAAGGGTACCTCCACCCCCTGGAGTTTCAGCATCTTCTGAAACACTAACGACTGTCCAAGGATCACTTGAATCCCAATGAAAGTCGACAACCTTGTCCCTGTCTCAGCCATATCGACACAAGTCTCAAGAAAAGACGTCATGTAGAAAAGACTACTGTAGGGTCCTATTTGGTTCGATGCAAAATAATTGTTTTTAGGTAGAAATTTGCCACACGTCATATTGACATTGATCAAGCCCATACTGAATCCAACATAGTAATTACCTTTCACCACTCCATAAAGTGTTAAGCCAAACAACAATCTACAGTGATCTATCAAATGCAATAAGTAAGAGTGCCGTGTATATTATTCACTTGAGGCATGGAAGTGGAGTTATTACACTGCATACCTGTGCCCTGTATGTTGAAAGAAAAGTCCTGGAGGCACCTTCACTGGTTGCTTAAATTTACTTGTATCAAGTGTCTTGCCCACCTGTAATATTAGACAACACTTAACAAGATTTCCTGAAGGTTGAAGTGATGAGGGACATAATTATTCAAACTAGACTCTTAACAAACCAAAGTGCAATCTCAAAGGTGCAGCTAACTGGAACTAGAAATGTGAGAACTCACAGAAGGACCAACTTGACAACAATACTGGAGACAAAATAAAAATAGGTGAAAAACCCTAACCTTCTCATAGTCCCAAACATTAAGCAATCCATCCTCAGCACAGCTTCCGAAAACAGATGCTCTGTCAGGACACCACTGCACATTGCAATCCACAAGGTCATTCATTAAGGTAAGTGGGCCTAGTTTGGTTGATTGGACACCTATATTTGAGTGGTGTGTGGGTAGGTGCAGATCAAAGAACAGACACCAAAGAGACCTGTGTTTGAAAGAGATTCAACTATGTGCTCAAAATTTGTCAACCATTAAAAACTCAATAGTCAACATAATCGGGGGGCCTAGTGGCCTTCTTATGGCTCACCATCAGTGGACTTTAATAAGTTGAAGCAATTCAAGCTTAGCTTGAAAACTTTCATTGATCATGGCTTCTTCATATACATTTGCGGACATACAAAAAATTTAACCTCGCGAATCCAAGTAGTATAAGGCAGTTGGAGTTAAAAGGTTGAGAGTTTTGTCATGCAGTTACTTCCAAGATTCAGCTGACATTTCCTATTTTGTTTTCCATACCCAACATTTTCCAACTCCCAAACAGCACTTTTTGAAGAACGTCACATTTTCCATGACAAGGATCTTTACTTGCAAATAAGGGTGCTATGCAATGACAAATTACAAACTCCAGTTAACTATGCACACAAGTGCTGATAAAATTATACAAGTGAAATTTTTAATTACTGCTGATGCAATGGAGTATACCTGGACACACAGTACAGCAGCAGAATGCCCTTCAAATTGCTCAATTGGAACTCCTTGACCACTAGCTGAAATTTTGCGGTGATCAAACAACCTTACAGAAGCATCTGCTGACCTGTGCATATATCATCACAAGTGCCATGTCAAAAGAGAAACACAATATTGATGTCATCACTTCTTTGACTGTGTGTTAGAGTTATCCCTATACACTTTTGAAGCCCAATTTGGGCCTCCCACATGCAGCATTTTAAATTGTGGAATGTGATAACCTTTTTGGTGGATAGCGATAGCTTGTTGTCCAGAAAGCTTACCCTTCTTGACACCCACACAAAATAATTTGAAAAGACTTTGATGAAGATTTCTTATCTTCCATTATATAGAGGGAATACAGAATTAGTATGAACATGCTAAAAGCGAATAGGAGTTAACTCAACATACTTTTGGTTGGGAGTTGGTTGTTTGGTATACAACACCTTCCATGTTCAGTAAGTTTTTGGTAGATGATTGCAGGTAGTAGTGTGGAGATTTGTACAGAGAAACTTCCATATCGGTTCATTGAGGGTCAAAATCATTTTGGCATGCCAAGAGGTCCTAAAATGAGTTTGGCCCTCAATGAACTGAAAGAGGTTGCTCTCCACTCAAATTCAAGCACTACCTCCGAGGATGCACCACAAGTGGAGATAAGTTACTAATATTGTATGCAAAACAACAAATGGGAGATCATAGAGGACCAACCCCTGACAGAAAGTCCTAGTGAGTTTCTTGTTTTGCTAATGATTTTGAGAGAACAGTACAGCAACAAATTTCTCGTACACCACCCTAACATGTCATCATGGTCTTGCAGCAATGGAAGGTTGTGAGTGGATTTTTTCTCTGAGCAAGTCCCCCATTCAAGACTTGACAAATTCAATTAAAAATCAAAAAGTAAATATACCCAGTTAGAAGCAAATTCTCATCATGCGCATTCCAGTCCACACAGTGCAAGTCGGAATTGTGAGCCTTCTCAACCTGCTTGTGCACAAATGCAGATATACCATGAGCAGAGGTTACAATGTCAGGAACTGGAGCTTCAAGCTCCAAGAGCCAGTTCCTGGCATCTCTTTAAAAGGTCGTGTGAGAAATATGGATTTAATAACATAGAACAAATAACATATTGTTTCAATAACTGATGAGGGTTTGTACAAATCATTGTGTATCCCATATAAATACACCACATGTGCTTTAAGGTTAAGGGTTAAGGGTTAATGACCTTTATGATTGGCTCATGTCCAGAGCGTGCATCCCATAAAAAAAGGCAAGAGTCGTCACCTACACTGCAAAATTCATTCATGCTGCTCTTCATGCCCCAGCCCAACAACCCATGCCAAATCCAGTATAAAATTAGTTTTGAGTAACTACCACTAACTTTTGAAGTTCCTAAAGTCCACATGAAAGTTCAACAAATCCTTAGAACCAATACTACCACTCTCCCTAGGAAAAATTGCACATGTTCTTGCACAGGTGAAATCTGTATCACTCATCACCAAATAGACAATTTCGTTCACAAACTGTGACAGTTAGGGGTACTTTACACTCGAGCTCAAGGGCCTGTGACCATTGAAATCTAAAACCTCTCAATGGTGGAAAATGCCGAGATTGTCACACTTCACTGTACACTAGACCTTGAGGGCCCAAGTGAACAAAGAAGTTTGAATGGATGAAAACCCTACATTGAGTCCTACATGGAGTCCTAGATGGCATGCAATGGATAATATTTTGTGGTCTACCCGAATTTGTGTCAAGCCCACCTCAAAGAGGTGGGTCTAACACAAAACCAGGAGATCATGACACTTAGTATCCCATATCAACCCTTGATTTATTGTAACTAGCTGTGTCTAGAAGGGCCACATGAATAGGATGGTAATGAAATAGCATTTGGTTGAGAGCCTATTCACAAATACTACACTACACTTGAAGGCCTGTGACCGAACAAAATTATAATTCAATTCTCCATGGTACAGCCTTCGATGAGTTCAAGGGCCCTCATAAATTTATGGTCATGGACCTTGACCATAGTGTAAAGTGGTCCTTAGATTTACCTTGAAGGCCGAAATTGAACATCCTCCACAGTATCAGTATGACCCTTGAAAATCCCTCTCGGATACACACAGGTGGCATTTGAAAGGTCGACGGAACCACCTGCATTTCCAGAATTTTTAGCACCTCCAGTTGGTGTGGCAGATCTAGAAGGAGGTTGTTCCTGAATACTAGTGATATGGTCCTCTAGGCTCCACAGCACAACACACTGGTCCCTGCCTGCAAAAATCAAGAGTCCCACCCAAATCTCTACTGAACTCAACTTCATATAAGGTAAACAGGCCTTCAACGGACACTTGTAGCCCTGCACCCACTTCTTGTAGGATATGGAACATGCCATTAGCGCAAGGTGATTAGCAAATCAAAATTGTGCCTGAAACCATTTTCCTCATAATTTTTGGAGCTCATACAAATAAGTCATTCATAGTCAGTGTGAAGATTCTCTTCTTAATCCCCCCACTTACATTGACTATGGAGCCTAGAATGGTGAGAAAATTTTGAGCACATAGTCCAATATCTTTTTAAAACATGTCTTCTTGGTGTCAGTTCTTAGATCCGAACCTATCACAATCCACTCAAAGATGGGTGTCCGTTTAAGATGAGTAACCAATTAGGCCCGCTTACCTTAGCTCTATGCTAGAAAGAAAGAAATATGTAACCCTGATAGCAAGGGGTTAGCTCATCTTGTCTTTCAGTAAGAGCTTTCATGTCACAATAGACTTCTCCTTTAACTCAGCAGGACTTTTCTTCAAGAGTTGGTCCTCTATGAATTCCCATCGGTTGTTTTGCATACAACATCAGTAATTTCTTTCCACTTGTGGTGCATGCTCAGAGATAGTGAATGAAGATCCACTTATTTTGGTTCATTGAGGGCCAAGCTCATTTTAGAATCTCTTGGCAAGACAAAATGAGTTTGACTCAATGAACCCATAAAGAATGTTCTTCGTTCACAACTCCACACTATTACCTCCAAGCATGCACCCAAAACTTACAGAATGTGGAAGGTGTTGTATGCAAAATGACGAACTCCCAACCAAAAGTCATGTTGAGTTAGAGGATAACTCTAATTACTATGCTACTTATATTTCCAAGACTTTGGTATACATGACAATAAATGCCAGGCATATATCCAAGTTCCCTATTGAAAAGAACAGCTTATTTAGAGAAACACTCACCTCCAGAAATGACATATGGTGCAGCTCGACTTAGATTCAGTGCAAATTCAGCATTGCTTGTATGGCCTCTCAGAACCTGCCATCAATTAAAACCCAAAAACGCTGCTTCATTCAAGAAGTTCATAAAACATGTTTTGCAAAGGATCCAGTTGAAAGACAAGATAGTGGAGGTAGTTTTGAGCTCTCAGAAGCCTAGCTAGTCATACAACATGCCACTGGTCAACTTCTTACCAAAGGAAATCCATGGAAATGTGTCAGAGCTTTAGGGATTCATTAAAGTTATCCTTAAAGTCTCTCAAAACTTGTGTTTTGGGAGAGAGTTTGGCCCACTTTTGACAAATTATAACGGTTAAGGAATGTTCAAGTGGTACTAAAACATCCAATTTTGGTGGAATGAAGAGGGGACATTTGACTTTGGCCAAAAGACCACTTTATACAAATGAACTCTTGTCACACTTTTGAGAGCACCATTTTAGGTGCCTTCAAAAGTTTGACATGAAATTCATTTTTACAAAGCCGTCAAACAACCCCCCTTCATTCCACCAGGATTGAATGTTTTAGTACCACTTGAACGTTATAAATTGTCAAAAGTGGGACAAAACTCCCTACATGAATTTTTGAGAGACTCTAAGGATGACTCTATTATGGTCAAATGCCTGGACGGAATTTGATGGGTAATAAATGTTGGAAAGATCTTGAAAAGAATTCCGAACACATAAGCTTCTTTACTTTATTTGAGTAGGCATATTTGTCACAGAATGGGTAAAAACAAGACGAGGTGGACACGGTGAGGAGCTGTGAGAATTACCAAGTCAGGTCGCGATGGAACTGCTCCTGATGCAGGACTCCGATTTTGTTGTGTCTGTGTGTTCCAAATCAGAACCTGTTCACATAGAAGAACTGGCAAGGAATTATTCCAGCTGTGGTGTTTAGGTAACCATGCCTTAATTGGACACTTTTAGCTCTGCACCCACTTTTAGCTCATAGAATATAGAACACATTGCAATCAGTATGAGATGATTGCCAATTCCACATCGTGGCCACAGCCAATTTCAACCTCATAATTTTCAGAGCTCGTATGAAGATCTTATTCATTTGTCAAAGTGAAGATCCTTGTGGACATTAAAATGGTCATATAGGTCCCCCCAAAATTATGTTGATAATTGAGGCTAGAATGGTTTAACATATTTTGAGCACATAGTCCAATTTCCTTAAAACACATGATGTCTTTCTGGTGTCCATTCTTACATCCACACCTAACCACACACCACTCAAAAATAGATGTTCAATTAGAAAAAGCGACCATGAAATCCCGCTCACCTTAGTAAACCAGAGACCTCACAGTACTAAACTGCCAACTCTAACAAGTATGACCGAATTTCTTAAAGTGAAGGCGGCTGGCAAATGATTTCACAATTTGAGGACACTCACCTCAGGACTATCGGTATGTGTTGCAAGAATGTTGCTGTTTTGAGGAAGTTCTCTTATCCTATTCACCTGCAAACACAAGCAAACAAACAAAAAAGAATAAGCATCCAATGATTCTCATTTACAGTCTTCAAAGGATTTACATGAAGTAGGTATAAGGTAAGTGGGCCTAAAATGGACACAATTAGCCCTGCACCCACTTCACCTATGATATAAAACACGCAATTAGTGCAAGATTATTAGCAAAATTCAAATCACAGCCATTGCCATTTTCCTAATAATTTTGGAGCTCACAAGAATATCTTATTCATTATCAAAGTGAGTATTTCTCTTTCTTATCAAATTATCATATAGCCCTCTCCCCAATTATGTTGACTGGTAAGCCTAGAATGTTAACACACTCTTAGCACGAAGTCCAATCTCTGATAAACACATGTCTTTTCGGTGTCCGTTTCTAGATCCACACCTAACCACACACCGCTCAAATATAGATATCTGATCAAGAAAAGTAACCGAATTAGGCCCACTTACCTCAAAAGACCAAGACCACAGTACTACGATGAAGGAGAAACCCTCTTGAACTCAATCAAATACAAAGCTTCAGCATAGGTTCAAAGGCTCACCTCACCCGGATGAATGATGGTCTTGACCTTTTTCAGGAATGGCGACTTTCCACCGTCTTTAAACTGTTCAGATCAAAAAACCAACATGGTACAACTGATGAGCGACCGATACAACAGAATCATTTCAATGCCCCTTTAAAACCCCAATAGAATCATGAGAACAATAGAGTTGTTCTTTAACCCAATGGGACTTTTGATGAGGAGTAGGTTGTTTTGCACACAACACCTTCCATATTCAGTAAGTTTTTCATACATGCTCAGAGGTAGCTTGAAGGTTTGGACGGGGAATATTCTATATCAGTTCATTGAGGGTCAAACTCATTTTGGCATGCCAAGAGGTGCTCAAACGAGTCTGGCCCTCAATGAACTGTAATAGGCCGCTCTGCATTCAAATTTGAACAATACCTCAGCACACACCACAAGTGTGAAGAGTTTATGCAAAACAACCAATGGGACCAACTCCGGCTCTGTTCTAGGACCAATTAACCTTGCCCTAGTCCAATATATTTCAACTGGAAATGTGCCATCAATTACAAGCATACCTGCGAAATGTGTTCTGCTGCAGCTGTTCTTGGCTTCACAACTTCGCACTGAGCAACTACAAGAGTGTTTGGGCATTCTCCATCCGTCTGAAAACAATACCGAAAAAACATTGTGACACCAAAACTTGACGACATTGTACATAAAACTTTGATGCATGGCCACTGTATTGGAACACAGCGAAGTGAAAGAACCAGATGTACAGTGCAAATACCCGTTCAGAATAAAATAGAAGCTGGCGATTCTTGTAAGTTCCTTGCTCCAACTGCCGACCCCACCTGTGTCACACTCCATTGCAAAATTTTACTCTATGCATCCAACCAGATACTTTTGAAAACAGAATACTAAACCACCCAGCTTCTAACCTAAATGAGCTGTAACAAGGTCGTATGAAAGTCAAATAGAAGGGTAATCGCTGATGGAAATGCCAACAGCAGTCAGAAGCCCCACTATACACTTCCTGGCTGTAAAACAATATTCAAGAGCCTGCAAATTGATTTAGTTGACCCAATCAGCTTCATCGGTGATAGCTTCGTGCAATCCTTCCGTCACTCATTAAGACTTCTTAGCAATCAGTATAAATTTCTTACTCTACGCATCCAACCATGTATATGTTGCAACAGCAGATATTGCGGAAACAGAATACTTAACCACCATCTTCTGAACCTAAATATGCTGAATTATCATGTCAATCCCTTATGGAAGTCAGTTACAATGGGTAATTGCTGAGAGAAAATGCCAACATTTCCTAGCTGTACATGGTTTTTCACGTGCCTGCAATTCGTTTAGTTGACCAAATCACCTTCACCCGATTTCTTCATGTAATATTTGTGTCATATATTTTTGATTTCACACATGAGAAAGAGGTGATAAATGCATACCGGCAAGAGAGAGATGGCCACATAAGATGATGATTCGTGAGCCAGTCGTATAAAGCTGGCACCAATGACTTCCATTGCGCGTACCGATCCTCTCGGACCTTCCTCATGTCGTCCTCCTCGATGACTTCATCACAAAAACAGAGAAAAATAAACAAATTAATAAAGAAAAAGGCAAATTAGTATTCCTTCCAATGCCTCGAATGGAAGAACAACAAAATTTCTTACACAAGTGCTCAGCAGAACCCCAGCTCTAAACACTAAACCAATACGTAACATTCTTAAGCCCCGCTCTTTTTCTATTATTCTAAGGTTTAAGAATAAATTTCCAAGTATCATCAAGGTCCTTGGTGGCATGCATAGGCAAGTGGGGTTAAGCTCTCATTAGTCAACACCTCATCGCAGTCTATCTTCGGATAAAATGAAGCCTTCTTCTCCCATCTACCAAGATTCGGTTGAAGAGGTTGCGTCGCAAATGGGAACATTCTTAGGTTATCCACAAACAGCAAGTGCAAAAAACTTAACAATGGATTACCTGCAAAACCTGAAAGTAAGATTTCAAACCAGCAAAATAACAAGTGTAGGAGCAATGCGGAGATTCTCACAAAAGACTCACCGGAGAGGGATCGATGATAAAATTAATTAAAATTTAAAAATTAGACAATGCGGTCCAGAGAAGAACTTTGCCGGCGAGAGTTTCTCTTCTGGTGCTCGTGCTTTCACTCGACGGACGAAGTTACAACGTTTCGTCTTCCTTCGTCTTCGTTCGTTCGTTTGTGACGATAGCTGACGTTTATTGAGGTAAAAGGGTAAATTAAATGACACTTACTCATATGAAAATTTAATCTTAACCCCTAATTGCCTACTAAGTATCTTTGTATCACAACCGAAATCATGTGAGTGTAAGCAAGGCTATAATCTAAGGTATTTGTGTGCATAGTATAAATACATGAGTTCTCTTCTAACCTACTATTAGAACATATGCATTTTATTCACTATAAAGTTCTCATATCTAGGGAGTTTATTTTCATAATCACCCACACATGTCATTTAGCATATCTAGGTATCATTTCTAAGTCTCATCTAGCAAATCTTTTACTCAAATTGCATATTTTTGCACTCCCAAAAAAAGGTATGTTGCCACAGTGCCATTAAATTTGATTGGTTGATTGGTTAGCTTAAGATTATGGAAAGGCCACGTTTGCACAATTTGGGATGTGTTTATGGCCAATTGATTCACTAGAAGATCTGGATTGGTTTGAGGCATGGAAATGTGCCTTAGGACATGACATGTGGGACCATGTCATTTTGAGATGTCATTAGTTGCCAACAAAGTGGTCATGTAAGAATATTTTGGCAACATTTCCCCACTCTACCATTTTGACTAAACCATAAACCCTTAACCCTAGTTATTTTTTAGCAACAATTCATTGGTTTCTTCTAGCAATGATTAATATAGATTAGAGATACCTATAACCAATCACTTAAGAGATTTTGTGCTAGATCTAGAGAAGTATAAGGTGGTGCGATTTTTCCCCGTGCAGGAAGATAGAAATCGTGATGATTGCAAATTTTTTTGGTAATTTTATTCCTTAAATTGAAATTATTGTGAACTTTTGAGGCCAAAAGTTGGACCGAACATGTTACCAATGTCTAGAGTCTACCATAACCGCTCATTTTAACCACTCAGTCCTCCTCACTTTAGCATTTAAGACTAGGACTTGTTTCATGCCATTATTGGTTCCTGCCTGATCGAAGTTCAATCCCAACATGGTTGAAATTCAATCCTAGCTTGATCAAAATTCTAATACCATATAGATTGTTGATGGGCTCCTGATAAGGAACATGTGCCTCTACTATACTTGTAGTGTATATGGTGCATACAGTATATCAGCCTATGGGACTATATACACTAAGGTTGAGCCACTCACAACTAATAAAGTAAAAGAGTTTGCATCTATCTAGGAGGAGAAATAGCAAGGAATTATTTTTCTTGCAAAGAGAAACAAATTCGAAGGAGAATGCCAAAAAAAAAAAAATCTTGAATATGAAAATCACTACGAATTTCAAAGTGGTAAAGTTAGGGCAACACATAGTCGACCTATAGGTTAATCCATAACCACTCATCGAAATGCTAATGCTTGGCTACAATAGTTGTCAAAACTCTTATGAAGGTAATCAATCACAAGCCGTCACCACATAAACCTATACTTCGTTCAACTAAAATATATAAATCTCATCCATGTTGGCATTACATGACCCTGGTGAGCAATTGAATGGACCTAGTCAACTATGGATGCCTCCACCTTATATCAACCTATGGGAACAGAAGTATATCAATGTGGAATCGAAGGAGATAAATACCCTACAATGATGAAGGGCAATGGTTTATGTGAGACGACACTTAATATTGACCTTATGATCAAGTTGGCAAATAGACTTGAGACTACCTAGCTCTACAATATGAAATAGAGATACAAATCTCTCTGTAATGGAGTTGTAAAGGGGCAATTCCAACACAAAGTGCACCTCACTAAAGCTACATCGGGAGAAAGAACAATGTAATCTTTAGTGCTGTTTGCAGAGTGCAAGCTCTATCGAAATTTCATTAAAGAGATGCTCCCAAAATGAAATCATAGTAGGTTCTGACAAATTAAGTTATTCCATTCAGGCTGGGAGAATAGGTACATAGGCTACTCGCGAATGTTATGCTGTTAGACTTGAGATCACAAATGTACTTAAAACCATGGCTAACAGTTTCATACATGCAAACATGATACATGTGTGCATGGTGATGAAGGAACAATAAGTTGAAAATGAGCAATATGGCAAGACACAAAACTCCAGATTTGACCTTCTGTGAAGAGGCTGAAAGAGATGGCATCATCATATATGCATTAAGCTAGAAACTTACTACATCAAAACAATCATGAGATGGGGGAGGGGTCAAGACTCTGCGGGCAGTGCTATGCTACACAGTTCCTATTAAATATGACTACAAAGAGTATCCCTTCTTGACAAGGTTCTATGTTAAAAATTCATCATAAGAATGATGTTCATCTCACAGTTTAATAATCCAGGTGCAATGTTCTTGTAAGGTGATAAATATCTAGCTGGAGTACTGCCTGCAATGGTTGTCTAGTTGTACACATTTGAGCAAAGTCTGTGATGCGGCAAGCCAATGGAAAAAATCCTGGGGAAGTAAAAAAAGACCATACTAACACCGCCAAAGACCATACCAACCCAACTTTGAATACTGAGGCAAATGATGATTTTTTTTTTCTCTTTCTTTCTTTCTTTCTAAAACTAGTCCTTTCTCTCTTAATTGATACAAGAACTCAGCCTGGCCAATATCACAGCTGGTTGAAGTTACCCAGCACAAAATTTCTCCAGAAAATCAATTATACAGTTTTCCGTCAGTCATTCCCACGGTTTACGAAACACAGGAAGCATATGAAGGGAATGACATGCTGAAAAGGCACCCTCAGGATAGCCCACAAGGGGACACGTGGATATTACAACACCGTGTTGATATGAAGTGCTTTCAAGAGAGCTGTGGCCATCTGCTTCACGAGCACTTGGCCACCTGATCGTTCCCCATCGCGTCTCTCTTCAATAAGCTTTTGTAACTTGGACGGCAAATCATGCTCCACTATAAGCTGTTTCGGTCGTGGGTGGTGCTCATAAACCGCCTGCTCAAATATAATTCCAAATGAGTACATGAAATCTTGGAGTCTCAAACCCCTAAATTCATATGTCAACACCAATTTCACACTGGATCAATCACATGAAACTACAACATTGAATCAATGCCTACCAAACATAGGGTTTCTATTTCTAGTTGCAAGACCAAAAAGGTTGAGTTATAAGTTGAAGCAATGAATGGGAGTCATTAGCTCGATGTCAGGTTAGCACTGAAAAGATGATAAACCCTGAAGGGTATGTACCAACACTGACTCAACATTAAATGCAGGTCACTTGCAGAACTCATAAATTCTACTCTTCATTTGCAGGACCTATACAATTTGAAGCCTAAATCCTCGAAGTGCAAACAGAGAGAGAACAAACTGATGGGATCCAATTCAAAGCAGGTATATCTGGACAAACATATTCCAAGATTTCCTCAGCTTCGGCAGATGCAATATTCTCCAGATTCCTTAAGCATGTCAGGTAATCTAATCAATTATTGGTTAGCATCTTTCAGCGTTGAGCTAGAAGTCAATGTCTAACCAAAAGTATTGTCTAGGCTGAATTCTTCAAAAGAAGACACTAAACAGTAAGTTGGAATGGTACTGAAGAGTTTAGCAATGACAGAAGAAAAATCCCTAAAATGGCTATCCAGACTAACCTTTATCATCTTCAGCAGATTAAGACGTGCAATTGCATCTTGGTGATCTAGACGCCCCACAAGCAAAGGTGTCAACCCTGACACTGCTAGAGCTGTATTTAATCGTACCGACTTGCTGCAACACAATGATTTCCAAACCCCATCCGATGTCAGAAAGATAACAAGCGTCATAAAGTGGACCCCCATCCTCTTGTTGATCACCCTGAGGTGCAAAACATGCATCAAGCAACCCAGGCAATCCTGGGGAAGAGGCTATGTGGTGGAACCATTGACGGCTGCTGACTTGAAGTGGGTATAGAGTTATCCTAGCTCAATGGGATTTTCCATCACGAATTGATCCCTTTTAATTTTCCATTGGTCGTTTTGCATACAATATCAGCAATTTTTTTCCACTTGTGGTGCATGGTTGGAGGTAGTATTTGGATTTGAATGCAGAGCAACCTATTTCAATTTGTTGAGGGCCAAACTAATTTAGCACCTCTTGGCGTGCCAAATTGAGTTTGACCCTCAATGAACCAACATAGAATGTTATTTATTCAAACCTGTACACTACTACCTCCAAGCATGCACCAAAAACTTAATGCATATGGAAGGTGTTGTAAGCAAAACAACCAACTCCCAACCAAAGTCAAGTTGAATCAGAGAAAACCTCTAGCATGACCTAAGATTTCAGTATTACAATCCCACAACTTGTAATGGATGAGTAAGAGCATGTTGGAAATACTTGATCATTTTCAGGAATGGCTCAAGAATGTGCACAAACGAATTTCCTCCACACGATTGGAAGAATCCCACCAACTTCATGAGGGCCTCCTTCTTCAGTAACGCAGACTCCACCTTGCGCTGATCATTGTCATGAGCTAGGCAAACGGCGAGAGAGTCAAGTGCAGTCACTGCCCACATCTGGTCATCAAGCAGGCTGAGGTACACATCCAAACCCTTGTACACCCTCAGTTGCTCCCTGCAATATATCACACAAAGTATTTTGTAAGACATCTCCAATATTGTGGTAGATGACATAACCTGAAGTCACCTCTACAAGGCTCTCACAAATCTCGACTGTTCTGTAGAAATAAATGACCATTTGATAAAACTCATTTGGGTGCTAAAATGAGTTTGGCCCTCAATGAACCCAAATAGGTAGCTCTCCATTAAAATTCAAACACTACCTCCGAGCTTGCACCTCAATGGAAAGATTTTATTAGAACTGTATGCAAAACCACCAATGGGAAATCATAGGAGACAAACTCCAACAAGGATAACTCTATTGATGATTGTGATACCAAGTATGTGGTTGTATCCAAAGGCACCCAGGTTGTGTATTTGAGCCCAAATCCTCAATAACATTTAAGGTATGTCACCAACTTGAAAAGTGCACTTGAAGAATGAGTTAGTTTTACATAAGGTCTCTTTTTGACACAACTAGCAATAAATGGAAGTATGTCGCTCAATTACACATTAATGTGCATAGAGAGGCCATAGATTGGGCCTCTTGGACGATTTAGGGGTTGATAAAAAAATTCCCCAGAATACTGACAATCAAATGATACTAAATAGGTGATAAATCAACAGGGTTTTTCTACACAGCACATGATCTCCTAAACCTCCATGTCTCATGGATTTGTAGAACTATTTGAAGTTTAAAGAAGACAGATCATAGGATCTAAAGGTGAGCCCGCACCTGGTATACCGTGATGCATGTGCCATGTCACAGAGCAAAGGAAGTGCATACTGCTTCAGTGGAGAGTTGGTCACAATGAAGTGCATTAAATGAGGTATGATGCCACTTTCTGCTGCCTGCTCTTGTCGACGCTTGTTGATTTTGCAGAGGTTATGTAAAGCACTTAAAACCTGGTTCATGTCTGGAAGTTAATATAACATATGGGTACATACCTACATGGCAATCTGCTATGTCATAATCCCTCAATGTATCTATACATATAAAATTGCATTAATCTTAGACATCAACCCCATCGAAGTTCTACAATTGACAAAATCGCACCTCATTTTGTATGTCAGCAACATATGGACCCTCTCGCTGCTCTAGGAAAGGCACAAGATGCTTCATTGCATCTGCTCGTTGCAACGGCTCCAGGGTATTTGGCTCAGTTGACAGCTGATTAATGCACTTCAATATCTGGCCATTAAGTAGATGTACTTGTTAGTTGCTTCATCAGATGGAGAAAACTTCCACCAGTTATTTCCAATGGCATGCATCACGGTGTTTCCAGCAAGTATTTCCTTAACATGCAATTGGAAGCTGGCTACAAAGTACAAGGAGCCGATCTAGAATAGTATTGGTGGAAGTGGCAGTTTAGAGTTTTGAGGTTCATTAGGATGCAACCTAAAATTTCTGTTGCTGTTTGTGTTACATAGAGCTTGCATACCCGGGTGCTCTATTCCGCCAGAATGTACAAGGTGAGACCCTTCGGCCCACAGATTCTTGTGGTGCTATATCTTGTCTTTCAAAAACATCAAATTTGGGAAATGATAATGACATATTTCTGAAAGTCAGCAATTGCATCATGTGCATACCAACTATATAAACCAACATCTCATAGTAGAATTCTGCCATACCTTGAGAAGAATTGGAGTTTCCAATTTGTTTAGCATCTGAAAAAGCCGAATCAGAAGACTAAGGCTGCACATATGCATCTTCACAACGCTGTCTCCCCTTGAGAATTCAAAAAGCAGATTAGACACCTTTGTGATATACTCCCGGGCCTCCTCAGGGTTTAGAGCTGACTGCATGCGAGTGAGGACACCTGATGAAGTTGTACTTCCAAGCCTAGTATTTGGGTGGCCTGATGCTGTCAGCACACCAGACGCTGTTTGAGAGGCAAGACCTGAACCATTAGAATATGGTTCACCCTGCATCCAGAGTAAATATGTCAGCCATTGAGATATAAGCACTATGGAACAGGTTGTCAAGACAGTAAGGTAAGCAAGCCTAAAAAAGGATGCTACTAGCTCTGCATCCACTTCTCTAGGATATGAGATACTTGAATAGTGCAAGATGATGAGCAAATTTAAACGGAGAGGATAACCACTTTCTTTATACTTTTCAGAGCTCATATAAATATCTTATTCATTATCGAAGTGTAGTCTCTCTTTCTTACTACATAGTCATATAAAACCCCCCAATTATGTTAACAATTGCACCTGAGATGGTTGACACATTTTGAGCTCATAGTCCAATTTCCTTAAAACATATGTACTTTGGTGTCCCTTTTAGATCCACAAGTAACCACACACCACTCAAATATAGGTGTTGAATTATAATAAGTAACCAAATTAGGCTCGCTCTCCTTAAACATTGATGAAAATCTACCTCAGTGCTGCAGATCACATAATTGCAGATATTCTGTAGAATTCTACAAACAAAACAAACATGGCATTTGAAGGGCCCACTGTACATACCACATTCGCCAGAGGCCAAGAGCCTTGAATATTGAGTCTTCCAGATGGAGATGGTGAAAGTCTCCCATTCCATCCTAGCTTCGCAAGGGGCAATGAGACCATCTCCACGAGCCCGGTCTCCTTTTCTCCATCTGGACCAGGAAAGTCATATCAACTAGATTTTCATGCTCTTACAATATTGGCAACAACTGGATATTGATGACTTTTGGGACGAAGTGTAAAAGCACAGTGAAGATGTGACACCTGTAGAAGCTGGAAAGCCTGAGTCAAAATCACCACTCCTACGCAGAACACCTGAGTGGTGTAGAAGGGGCAAAGTGCTCTCACTCCTGTCGGATGGATGCCGTACATTGTCAAGTTGTTGTCCAGTAATAGGCCTAGAAGGCTTTTCTTTGTCCAGCAAGTTCAAGAACGATGCCTGTATCATTAAAGGTCTGGAACATCAGAAATAGAAAAGAAAAAGTGAATCTGAATAACAAACACCTTTCAAAGTAGGAATACCCAAAACGACCATAAAGCAGCAGTTGGTATGAATGCTATGAAGGAAAGACGCAAGATTAGAGTTACCCTTGAACTCAATGGGACTTTTTGACAGGAGTTGGTTCCCTATGATTTTCCATTGGTTGTACTGCATATAATATAAAAAAATTAGTTCCAGTTGTGGTGCATGCTCGGAGGTAGTGTTTAAATTTGTATGAGAGGAATCTATTTCAGTTCATTTAGGGCCAAACTCATCTTAACACCTCTGAACACCTCTTGGCTTGGCAAGCCAAAATGAGTTTGACCCTCAATGAACTCATATAGGCTGTCCTGTGTTCAAGCCTCCACACTTCCTCCAACATGCACCAAAAACTTACCACACATGGAAGGTGTTGCATGCAAAACAACCAACTCTTGACCAAACACTAACTCATGATGAGTTAGAGATTGACTCTATTGGCATTCAAGACAGTGACAAGAGGTTGAGTTTGCAATCTAAAAGACAAGTACAAACTGTAGAAAAGCTGACTCATAACTTGGTGACAAACCTGCAGAGGTAGATCCACAGGTGCATGGCCAGTCTGTGGGACAGCTTCAAGCAAAGCCCAAGACTCATCTGCAGAAAGCAGGGGTCTAGTTGAGTCTCCATCAGACCGCACTTCCTCATCTCTCTCCACCCGGCCAGCATCTGGTTGCCAATTTGTACTTTCGCCATATTGTAAAAACAGATCCACCGCTGTAGGTTGTCTAACATGCTCTGAGGAATGTGCAACTCTTGCTGGGTCCAGCTGGCCTGAGTGTGGGCGACCCTGTTGCCCTGCTTGGCCTGGGAAGTGCCTTGAGTAATCTGGCAAACCTGTTGATTTATGTGCATGACCTGGTTGAAGCCTTGCAGCCTCCATGCCCGCTGATGACCTGTAGTTTTCACCGTGAGTGGATCGTGCCACTTTGGAGGGTTCTAGCTGGCCAGAATATGGCCGAAAGGCTTCAATATGGCCACCTTTCACATGATCTAGAGGGCCTGATCGCGCTTTCACAGATAAGCCCTCAAAACTCCCTAACACAAGCATGTCCAAATGTCAGCATGAAGACAGTCATTTTAGGACCAAGGATTTCAGACAAAATGAATAGGAGAACCAAAACTCAATAGAGAACAGTCAACAGAGAAACAAAGGCATTTTTAAAGAGCTTGATGGCTGCTTCCAGTTTGGCAGGTTGATTGGGGCAATCTCCAAAACGAACACATTGATTCAGTCACTTCAAGTCACCCATGAAGCAAATGAAATGTACAACGTTCCTTGCTGTTGCAACTTGCGTTTCATAAATAGTTTTCCTCCCATCTTGAAGGATGGGATGACAGGACCATTTATTTGCATTATTTTAGTTGTCCAGATTAACATTGTTGAGTTAAATTGGATAAAGAATGAACAACTTTTAGAACTGCCTATACAGCTGAAGACAATGAAAAGTACACCCAGGACACTGCACTCAGAGCATGTTCTGAATTTTCTGAATTTTCACAATTGTAAGGTAGGTCGCTAAGCAACTCTAACTTACACAATAAGCTATCTTTGTCCTAGGCCTTTGATTGAAAAGAGTTACTTGAGGACATCAAACATAATGACCCCATTGTCACTCACGAAGAAGTCAAAAGGGCTCATCCAGGAGATAAAGAATAAATTAGAACCTGTAGACTTGTGTGCAGGTTTATCTCCTGTTGTTGTACTTGTACTTGAAACCGCTATTACAGCACCAGCTCGCATGGCCTCATTGAGATTATGAAGGGTGTTCACTAATCGAACAAGCACACCACTTTTGGCAAATATGCGACAGAAATCATTCTTGGGAGATGAGCTATGTAGCTCAAAAACCTGCCACATCCCATCAACAGCCATATGGACCATCTCTCTGCACCCATTTCACAGGTAGAAACATCACTAAACTGAGTTGACAGTCTAGTATGATCAAGAAACATTCTGAATTGCCACTCCTTTACAGGAATTAATCAAAAGGTCTGATGACAAATAACTCCATGCTTCCACTTCTAGATGGAAGGATTGCTTAACATAATTCAAATGGCTTGTTGCAAGAGTCTGTAAGCTGATTATTAAGTAGGACTCAGACATGATGTACTTTTCCTACTTTGGGTTCATAACACTTATCAAATGATCTAAATCTCGGCCTGCAAGCATCTTGAGGTCAAAAAGGATACCATACCTGAACTTGGCATAATCAGGCTCCAAAAATCCCACCAATACAGGGAGGCCCCGGCAAGCAATGAACATTTGCAATGTCAAAGGACTGCATCCAGCTCAACCATGGAAGAATAAGTATACTATAGTACAAAATAAGTTGCTGCATGTGGGAATCGGAGGCCACTCTATATGAAAATATCAATGTATTCTTTTTGATGTGAGCCTGGTTTGTCTTCTCTCAATTGTTATCTTCAAAGTGTTGTGCTAGATTCTGCAGTTTAGTACATCCATGAACTCCATAGACTAATAAAGAATTAAAACAACTCAGACTAATGTCATGTTAAAACATAGTCGTTGTGCTTATAAGACTCAAAAGTTCTCCCTATAAAATAACCCCTTACTCTTATTCATATCAACTATGAGCTAGACTTGAGAATCAAATCAGGAGAGAAATAAACCTTGTGTGGCAGAGTTGTTGAACAAAATAAGCAGCCTGCATTCGAATTTCCCGAGATCGCTCTTGACCCGCAAAGCTTGTAATTGCAGGTACCTAAGAGAAACTTTTGATCAATACAGGGAGGCTCTCCACAGAAATGCAATCAAATTCAAAGGGATACAAGGTACAGTATATTAACTATGAGTGCACAATCAGTTACACATAGTCACTGAGATCACAAAAAGCCACGTTCTAGATAGAATGTGCACAATACTTACCAGGCCCACAAGGCAGGCATTCTCTTGCAAGTCTTGATTATCTTGTATGACTTGGTTAATTACCCGCATGATCTCATGTAAGACCTGTTCAGCCCATCCGAAAGGAACATCAAAATTCAAACATACTCTTATCAAGGATGACATGAAAACAATAGTGGTCAACTAGCTTGTTCACTTCAAATGTAAGGTCAGATACATCCAAGTGGATCCCTTATTCAGATCCACATAGCCTCAATGCAATCTTCAGTAAATGATATGAAGACAACAATTGAGAGTAGTAGTAGAGCTGCACAATATGGTGGTCAGAACCACATAAAATAAGTACTTACTACAGCAACAACAGCAGAAGTTTCTTACCTTATTACTGTTCGTCTCGAGCATGTCCATAAGAGGTATGAGGCCATGGTGGCTAATAAGGTGTGACTTGCGGTTTGGAAATTCCCGTAAGATAAGGACCAGCTTCTGACAGGCAGAAATAACCACCTCATCTTGTTCTTCAGGCTTGAGCAGCCCCATCAGCCGATTCACTTCAGAAGCCTGGTCAAGAAGACAATTTTTAGCTACTAACAATCTATCTCCTCTTGTAATGACAAGATGATCATCAGTGAGAGCATGGACAAAATAAATACAATCTCACTGTGACCTTTACTCAGGAGCACTAAATAACAGTACATAATTAATTGAAGGCACCTTCAAAGAATAGGCATGTGACATTTGAAGCATTATAGACTAAAGGAAAAAAGCAGAGAATAACATCTACTACAATCTAGGAAAGGACACTAGCACTGATCAAAGGTGTTGAAATTATAGTTTGACTATTAAAATATCAGCTTCATCAACATAATTGAAAGAGGTCTGAAAGATATACCTGCTTAGCGAAGTAGTCTCTACCCTCTGCCCTGTTCTCAAAGCCCTGATAGTCCACATTCCAAGGAATTTACCAACTGTGAATATTTCAGAAGCATCACGTAAGAGTGTACTGAATAAGTCAACTTATGATGTCAAATCTCATCCTCCATGATGTTAATAGCTGTTTGATTCAACTCATTCCAGATTCCTTCTGCAACCTAAAGAAGACAACCTTGGTAGCGGGCAAGTAGGTGATGTAGAGAAAAAGCTAAACAGGACCTTTGAGAGAATAACTGAACTGAATCATTGGACCAACAAGGGAAATGAAATTGATAGCAAGAGATACACCAGGGAAGAGAAAAAGATTCAACCATCTGAATAAATATCTTGACAAAGGACAAAGGCAACTGATTCATATGTAACTAGGCTGGCAGTGAAGCAAGTACCAACTCAGAGATGTCAATCTCCTTTTCATCGACATCAATAAGAGCTGTGAACAGATCCACACTACTTCTTTTGGAACCATCTGCATTTGAGATTTTCTTTTGCTGGACTTTGGATTTCAGTTTGCCTGCACTTGCTGTGTCTGGTACAGGACCTCCCCGAGGAGGTAAACCATGGTCGGATGGAGCAGAGGTGGAGGCATCTTGTGGACGTACATGTGAACTTTCAAAAAGGTCATCCATCAATGCATCTGAAGGAGGTTCCTTGAATCTACTCACTTTGTCTGCTGCTCCTGATGAAGTCTTTGCTCCCTGAATCAACACACTCAATGTTAGGTCTTAAGTGGAAAAGTAGCATAATAATGTGCACAATGAAACAGCGTTAAGTACCAAGAGACTTTTGTGTAGACTAAGAATTGTAAGAGGGAACACACATGTGTGTTTGGTGTCCTTGAGCGCACTAGGCACAGAGGAGGTAAAACTGAACCCAGAAGATAATTAATCAAATGACCACATAACATTGTACCCATGAACACACATACTGCATTGATACATTTTCCACGAAGTACTAAATCCCCATAGGAGATACATACCATGAATACATGATGATTATTACCTGTGGGAAGAGGGATCCATTGACTTCAGTTCTCGAAACAAGATTGTGTTTCTTCTCTCCCATCATCAAGTCTTTCACCTCCCCATCATCTCCTCCATGGGATATGCCAATCTGCGACTTCCCTGATGAAAGTCCACCACCGTGATCACTCCACCTCCCACTAGTCTCATGTCGTAGTTGATCCTCTGCAGCCCCTGGTCCAGCAGCAAGATCCAGTGCAATTCCAGTTTCTGGCCTTGATGATACAGAATCAGGTGATTCAACTTGAGCTAAGACATGTCCTCCAATTGCAAGTGAGGTTACCCTATTTTGTCCACTTGAATTTGTCCCAGTAGCTTCAAGTTGATGTGAACCAGACAACCTCTGAAAATGAGAGACGCCCTGACGGGGAATTCGAATAGGAGCTCGGTGACCATTGCTGTGGCTCTGGCTGCTACTAGCTGCACTAGCTTCATAACTAGTAGTGGGTGAGTTTCCCTTTGCGTCATCATCCTGATAAGCACAACTATTAGCAGACTGCAAACTTCAGTTGGACAAAACTTGAATAAATTATGAAGACCGTAAGCACAAGGAAACAGGTATAAAATAAAAGAAAGAAAAATAACATCAACATTTAAGTGCTGAGATTAATGAGAGCCTATGTGCCTTATCTCATACATGGATCCCATGTATTGATTGTTAAGGAGTAATGCCTATCTGGATTCAATAGGTGGGCTCTGCCCAGGCACGCTAACATTACTCACAACAAAAATTAGAGGGGATCTACTGGCTCTTAATAAGTACATACAAACAAAATCGAAACTCACCGAGCCAGACTCAAAGGGGTCCCTCATCAGACCCTCTTCTTGCCCTGCAGGAGGATTCTGTTTACTTCCTTCTTGAATTGTCCTCTCCAGAACTAAAGATACATCCTCCGGAATGTTGCTGTATGCAAATACACCAGTTAGAACATTCTCATGATAGATGATTGGTGGAAGTACACTTTGCGTTACAAATTAGTGCCAGTGACATTTTTACTACCATTGAGTCACATGCAATCTGTGTACCTTATTCGAGCATTCCTTTCCAGTGAGCTTTGTAACTGCCGCCTCGAGTTGCGAATCCAAGGATGATTCAGTAAAGTCTTTGCATCTGGCCGTAACTTCGCATCCTGTAGGCAAGAGCGCAACAAGTATCTGAAAAAGTGCTCAAAAACCTGAAATTGTACCTATGCTGATTTACACGACATTCCTCAGAGAGATGATTATACATAGATGACACAGTCTTTACAGTACCACATACAACCTTCTGTTTGAACATGAAGGGGAATAATAAAAAACTATGCCATCCCCACCTTCCGGAAGCACTGAAGTAGAAAATCAGTTATGACACCTGATACATGCTCAGGTAATGGAGGGCGCTCATCCTGCTCACAAAAGACACCAATTCAGCAAGTCAAAACATGTCTCTGACTTCATCAATGCTTTCCAGTGTCACCCGCTTCCAAAGATATCCTGAAACCTAAAGACAGCCCAGTGCGACTACACCAACTAAGGCTTTATGTTCCTCAAGGGAAGTCATACCTACAGCATCTTGTTCCACACTAGTGATTAGAGAACATTGTGAAAACTCTCCTCCCTGCCCCAAAATTGATTGGGTTGAGGTATTTTCTTGTTGAGCCAAGTGGGAGTGTTGGAATTTGAAAAGCCTAGATAGCTCAAACACCAAAAGGTCTCAAGTGACCTGGTGCATTCTCAAATAGATGTGAAACCAAGTGAGAATCAGTGTTCTAGATACTTGACACTGAGTGTCAAGAGACCTCAAGTGCAATTCTTTATATACATAAATGAAGCTCAAGGTGAGAGGAAGAATAATCATGTAGCTTCCTACTCTATGGTTGGGTGGAGAGCCTCTCACAATCCTCTCTCTCTCACACACTGAATCTAACATGGCAATACGTCCAAGTCCAAACAGTAAACTCCGCCTTGAGGTGGTATTCCTCACCCTCAGGACTTATATTTGTTTTAAGTAAGAAGATAAACTCTGTATGGTCCCACATTTCCTTGACGGTGTCTCACTGTCATCTGAGCTCAAGTAACACTACATCCACAACAACACTAATGGAATTTAAAACAACTTGCTCCAATCACCCCCAGCCACACATTGCATTCCTCATATCCACTAGAGTGGTATCCCCACATTCTAATAGAAAAGAAGAAAATTGTAGAAGACCTCAAGCCTCTTGAACAAGATTTTCATGTAAAACAACACACCTGTACAATGCGGAAGAGAGCTGGCATTGGTTGCAAATCATAATAAGGAGGAATGCATGTGAGCAACTCAATAACAGTGCACCCAACACTCCATATGTCTGAAGCTGCACTAACTCCCGACATTTCAATCACCTGGAAAGACAACAAAAATTACTCTGTTGGTTTAAGACATCCAATTTTCATCAAAATAAGTCCACCCAACAATTGAACTCAGCCTTGGGACCATTAGAAGGTAAAATTTGGGGACCTTTTTTGTGAATACAGTTGTGTATCAAAATAGTATCTTTGAGCAGAGTCTAGGAATCTTGCACTGGTTACACTGCATTCAACACATTCCCTAATGACAAAATGTCTAATTGGAACAAATCCAACCACAGCCGATATGAAACTAACCTCTGGAGCCATCCAATAAGGTGTACCAACAACTGAGTGGGTGTTGATATCAGCTTCTGTTAGTTTTGTTGCCACTCCAAAATCTGCTAACTTCACCAACCCCTGTCAAACACATCCATGTTAAAATCTTCTTCTTAATCAACCTTTATCAATGCAAATCACAACAGCATCTACTGGCAAACACAAACATGCAAACAGTTTCCCACCTCTTTTGTTGTCAGAATATTGGCACCCTTAATGTCTCGATGGATGACACCTTGCTCATGCAGGTATACCAGTCCTTCCAAAACCTGCAAGACAGCATAGTTGTTATTCCTTCTCAAACTGGAATGAAGAATGTAGAAACATGCAAATATGCATTGAATTTTTATGCACCTCTTCCAGAACTACTGTGACATGATTGCATTCATGGTGCAACTCACCTAGTGACAGCACTTCAAGCTCAATAACAATGAGTTGCATTCTTTACATGAAGGGTAACATAGGTCTTGCATCTAAAGGTCCTGTCGTTTGACTGCTGTACCTGACCACCACATTCTCATGCCGTTCCTCACCAGGCTCAAATGACTTCCTACTTGGATTGAAAAATAATAAATCAATGGGTGATCAGCCTAGGTTTGTAATAAAAAGTGTAGAGAGGTATTTAGCAAACCTGGGCAATATACACTGCCACCAGCGACTCTGGAAATGCTCCAAACTTACTGGGTTTGATAATGCTAGCCAATGACCCATTTTCAACATACCTGAAACACCCAAAAAAAAATCCCACTTATTAGGAATAGAATATGGAATGAAACCTGAAACCTAGAGAGTGTTTGCAAATGCAACACTTCAATTAGCATGATCAAAATAAACCAGAGCAAAGACTCACTCTAGAATAATGTAGAGATGTGTCTTGGTCTTGAAGGAGCCTTGATATTTGACAATATTCTTGTGATTCAAATTCTGTTCATGAAATCCAAAAACATTCTTGTGAGATGTAAGTGCAAGGATATCAGAAATGCAAAAAGTAAGTTGCAATCGTCCACATTGTTCGTCGATCCCTAACAATGAGAAGCACCTTAACACACACTACAGTAACGAAAAACAGTATTGCTCATCATAGAAGGACTACTCTCTTGAAGTTAGCCAAGTGGTGCAAAAACAATATCTACATCAAAGAAGAATTGGTGTGCCCTCTCAAATCAAACAAAGGATATTAGGCATTGGATCATAAACACACCTTCAGGAGATCAATCTCTGACTGCAAACACCCCCACAACAAACCCCATGAAAATTTGTGTTAGGCCTGGGCTCTCAAAAGATGTGTGAGATGCGCTTTACAATACAAAACCTTGTTCTGAGCAAGATAGCATTTAAGACCCCTTGCTAGTTGATCTCTAAAATTGTCATAAGCAAGAAAGTCTTCATGTCCTCCAGGTGCACTTACAACTTCCAGCACTGTTTCAACCTCCCACTTCCATTAAATGCACTTCTACAATTACAAGCAGGACTACTTTTGCAATGCAAAAACATCAATTGACTATATTAAGGAAACAATCACACCCACCATAATACTGGCCAAATCTTCAGAGGGAATGTTCTCCAGCGAAACCTGCTTGATCGCCACGAAGTCCCCATTTTCCAAATCCAAACCTTTGTAGACTCGCCCATACGCCCCTTTACCAATTTCATCTCCTAGCAACTGCAAACCATAAAAATCGCATAGGTCTCAAAGCTGCAAGTATGAACCCATCAGGAGATCTCATCTTAATGTGTTACCTACAAATGATCAATTATGTTTCATAAACTATTCTACTGATGTGCAACACAAAAAATACTAAAGTGCCCCTTAACCAATTTCCTTCCTTAGTTATCGAAGAAAGTGAAAGCTCGAGTTCGAAAACCCTTAACGTGTGCTTTTAGAGACCACAACTACCAAATTTATCCTTTTAAGAAAGGGTGAAAAAGACTACTCTGCAAGTCCGACACTAATATTCCAAGCAAAATTGGATTAAAATCGTGACTGGCTGGCTGTGAAGGAGGTCAAAAAGAAGCGGCGAACAAAAACTCTTTGTAAAGTTTCGCTCTCGCCCTCTAACTTCACTGGAATCATCAGGACTCCTAAGAATATTTCCAAAAATTGCCAATTTTTTATCTGGCTTTCCTCAGAAGCAAAATATACACTGGTATATATCGAATTCTTATATGCAATTGTATGGCCTTGTGGAAGATGCAGAACATCGTCATAATCAACAGCCTTCCTCTCCCACTCTTGTCTCCGAAGAATGGGCAAGGAAGCCCATCTCCAGAGTGTGCACAGAAAAAAGTGACTACATAGATACTGCATTGTAAAATCCATATAGGTTGCCAGCCCAGAATCATCGTGGCGTCATCACCTTATATGACAACCATTTCATCAACACGGCCCAGCTTTCATAGAACTATACTTCCGATGTTAAAAAAATGCACAATACAATGGCTACCTATGCAGAAAGGCAGTGCGCGTCCGTAACTGCATATGCCTCCCACCACTTTAGACATCAACATACTTCACTACGAGCTGTTCCAATGCTGCTAATAATGTGTTGGTTTCAAAGCATGGTGGTACCCTTGTTAAATCCTGCATTAACAATCGCGTTTAACCCCACGGATTTGACATTTCCAGCTGCAGGGGAGTGAATGCAAGGCTATGCATTAATGTTGGACGGACGCGAGAAAGAGAAGGTAGGAGGAGAGGGTTTGCTTTGCTTTACTCACATATTTGTCATTTAGAGTCTTGGACTTGTGAAAAGCCGAGGCAGATGCATGGCGTGACATGGTACGTCCTGTTCCTTGGATAAATAGCCGGTTTCCAATGCCCTCATTGTGTCCTCACCCGCTCAGTGCCAACCTCCGGATGCATAACACAATGCAGCAGCACTTATGAAGAAGAACAACCACAACCCCAGTCCCAACCTCAGCCCCAACCCCGTAACCCTCACCACCAAACCCTAAAAATCCAAGTTCCGCGTACTCCACCATCTGGCCAATTCCTTCCCTGCCAATGCACCATACCTCCTTTGCAACCCTTGCTCCACCCTTACACACAATCCCAGCTCCACACGTTCCCCGATCCTCCACGGCCCGAATCTCAACCGAAATGGCGCCCCAACCTTCCCCCCACGGTGCTTACGCACAGACACCAAAACCAAAACCAAACACACGAATTAAACTAACTTACTCCTTCCTTTACATCAACCTACTACACACATGAACAACACCACCGCTCCTCCAAAACACTCTACAAACGATAACCTCACTCCTGCCACCCGCAAGACTCTCTCTCACTCTGCCTTCATCCCCTAAATTCATCTGGCCTCCCCGAACATCGCGCTTTCGGGAATCCGGCCCTGCAACTGTAAATTACACTACAATTTACTACACGCGCATTAATTACGTTTCCCAAAGGGCGGGCGGGCGGGCGGGCGGGCGGGCGGGCGATGCTGCTGGTGCTGCTGCTACAGCGAGTTGCGGCGAAATGGCACAGTGGAGAAAATGTTGTTCGATGCGAGTGCGCGTGGACTGAATTGTGGGATCTACGGAAAGACAGTGCTCGAATTGCTGGAGCTTGGTTGGTCAGTACCTACATTCACTGACGCGCCGCAGGAGCCCGGGCCGGGCTGGGCCGGGCAGGGCAGGAAGAGCGGCGGGGCAGGGCCGGGCCGGGCCGGGCTGTTTGGAAACCCAGAGGAGGTTCTCCCGTTTTCTTTTGTATGCCAGCGGGTAAGGGGAAGGGTATTAGAACCTGATACCCGGCAGGTCATGGTATTGATAATGTCCATATAACGTCCAAGATTAAATAGGTGAGAATCGCCGGTGTTTTTTTTTGTTCATATACCAGTGGGTAAGGATATTAAAAGAAAACTTGATTTTTTTATGTCTGGCGGGCTAAGGTATTAATAAATGTCCACAGGTATATAGGTGATACTACATAACTGTGTGGTAATGCATGTGCATATATCAAGTGGGTAGCAATATGAGTATTGAAGGATGTGATACTATCATGGTGAGGTATTTGTACATGTGTACCCATGTTGATATCCAGATAGAACATAGATATCCGTGTAACATTGGTTGGAACCAGTGTTGAGTGGGTATTTATGTTCTACCCGGTTATCAATAAGGGTGTATGTACAGGTTAAACATCCATGATGCGGATGGAATTACATCTTTCATTACCATTATTTGTAACCCACTCGATATTTGCACATATACTACTGTATAGTTTCATAGTATCACCTATATACCTGTGAGCATTTGATGGACACTTATTAGTACCCTTACTCAAGTGTATTTTCAATCTCGCTACCCACTGGTATATGGAAAAAATATATACCTGGACCCCACTGGCTCTCATGTTCCCACGAGTGCGTTCCCGGGAACACAAAGCCACTGTCGCCAAAAAGGAGGGTGACGCTCCCATGTTCCCGAGTGGCGGGGCAAAGGCCGGGTAGGGAACATCACAGCTCCCAAGTTCCCAAGCGATGTCCCTATGAGCAAGTATAAGGTCGAGGCATCCATAGTTGACCAGGTCCATTTAACCACTCACTAGAGTCATGCAATGCCGACATAAATGAGATCTATGTTTCTTAGGCGAACAAAGATATAGTTTATGTGGTGGTGGCTTGTGATTGATTATCCCCATAAGAGTTTCATAACATCCGTAAACAAAGAGTAGCATTGAGATGAGCAGTTATGGGTTAACTTATAAATCATCTATGTATGGCCCTAAAATTTATGCTTCGAAATTTACAACAATTCTCATATTCATGATCTTTTTTTTAATAAGTGCATTCTCCTTAGAATTTTTTTCTCTCCGCAAGGAAAAATAAATTCCCCATTATTACTCCTCCTAAACATATGCAAACTCTCTTATTTTTATTGGTTATAGATGCCTCAACCATCACTGCAGTACAGTGACTAGGCTTAATGATGTCCCCAAATGAGGTGCCCTTTCACTGGCATCCCTAAATGAGGTCGGGACCACCGAAGCTCCCGTACTCCCAAGTGAGGTGCGATTCTCAACCAGATCCCTAAAATTGGGTCCAGATGCCAAGAAGTAGGCTGGAGAGGTCGTAAGCCACTAAGCCAAATCGACATCCCCAAATAAGGTCCACGTCCTGTCATGGATTGCTAAAGCCTTACTTTCCTATAAACGGGTCCCAATGTCGGAAGGAAACAATATCCCGGAATGAGGTCCCGAAACAATATTGTAAGGAACTCTGACGCTCCCATGTTCCCAAGTTTATGGGTACACGGCCGGCTTGCTAGGCAATAAACTTAACTTAATGGGAACGACATTATGAAACTATGGGCCGGTTTACACCATGGACCATGAAGTCGAACCATGGAAGATGGCCTTTTTCCATGGTCCAATTTTATGGTCCAACTTCCGTGATCCAGTTTCTTAAAAAATCAATCCGAAGCATGTGGCCCCCTCACTGGGTGTAAACCCAATGTAGACCAAGAGGACTGACCATGCACCAAAAAATGAATGTGCTGATTTTTCTTTAATTCATGCCCAAAAAAGGCAGTTTTGGGAAGAAAAAAAATCAAGTTTGATCATTTTCTTCTCTTCTCTTGTCTTCATCTTCTCTTCCCCCAAAAAAATTTTCATCAAACATTTATTATAAGAACGTTTTACTGCCATAACCCCTTGTTTTTTCTACTAGAGCATTTCTTTTGCCTCTCCCACCACAAAATTTGTTGGAGCATGTCAGTGGATAATGTAGGCCTTAAAATAATACGTCTTTTGGGGACCTTGAACTTCATGATCACTCCGTCAATTTTTTTCCTTGGTATAAACCAAAGTGGTCCCGGAACGAGTTCAATAGCCAATTACATATTTTACAAAGCCTTGGGACGACTTCATGATCCATGGTGTAAACAACTCTTGTGTCTCAATGTGACAAAGGGAAGCTCCCACGTTCCTATTTGAGATCCCAAGGCAGGCACAAGTATGTAAAGATTCCCAAAACATAATGGTGGCAAGGCTCACATAACCACCTCTCCAAATGGACACTACACATGGCATAAGATTAACTTTGTCCTTCTTGGTGAATGGAACGACGTTCACCAAACATGTCAAACATATCCTTTATAGTCTATACAAAGAGCATTTTTTTGGTCTTCTCCTCCCATGCATCCAAGGGTTGTGGGGCCTATCATGGGCACTTCCGTCTCCACATGCAATTTTGACCGATTTTGATTCAATTGTTTGCACATGGATCGGCCAAGAATTCTCTTACCTAGTCAACGATTACAAAGCATGGAGATTGTCATTTCGAGTTGAGATGCAAAAGTTATTCTCTTTCTTTCTAAGTCATCCCCTAGGACCGCCCAATCGTGCTAATGATTGAACCTATAATATTGTGAATAGTTGAGCACACAATCCAATCTCATCGGAACACATGGAATATTGTACTTTGAGCGCCCGTTCCTAACAAGCCTTGCCATCTACGACTTAAACGTTGGTGTCCAATCAAGAAGGGCGACCACGTAAGGCCCATGTACCTTACTAATTTTGACAAAACTAGAGTAAGTTGTAATGTTGTCCAATATTCAAAGATGTCGTGTTTTCTTTACTTTGAAGCAAAAGGGGTTTCATTGCACGCCATAGATACATTATAATCATAAGTGAGATTGGATGCCCGTGGTTTTAAAACCGTGCTATTCTTTGCATCTAATTCCAAATTTTGAAAACATTTTTCAAATAGCTATAGTGGAGTTGTAAACAAAACTTTCCACATAAAATTGACTGTCAAGTTTCGAAATTGCAAAGCATCACATTTTCATTGGTCGATAAATGAACCTATTCGCGGGACCCCAGGGTCCCACCCAATCCCAACTCTCGCACAAATCCCATAGCAACGTCAATATACGTATGACTCGGTAGGGAAGTGCTACAATCAGCTACTTTCACTGAGATCTACACAATGATGCAAAAAAATAATCCAAATGAATAATTGTGAAAATAGTGCCAAAATTGGCAGTGTCTTGCTCAAGGCTCTATCGAGACATCTAATCGGCTTCATCATCCAATTTGCATGCTCATCATAACCGACCGGTTCGTGTAGCAGCCCATTAAGAGATTCAAATCAAGTGTCTACATGGTGCTTCGACATGATAAACTAAAAACAACGCCGACTGCCAAGCACTTGAAACTGCACAAGCGCACCCTGGCCATAAACAAATAAATAATTCCATTCTCAAAGCGAGTCTTTGCGGAACCCCGGGGTCCCGCCAATAGGTTCAAATGTTGGAAAATTTGACATGGACACACCAAAAAAATTGTGAGCTTGTGATGAAATGGAGAGTCCTTGACAATATTATGTGTTGCAATTGTATTAAACAAGTCAGTTGTTCACAATACGGGCAACATGAACATGAGAATGGTTATCTATGAATTAGACAATCATGAGAAATATAATCTAGAAGATCGTGTTATAAGCTCAAAGGGTCCATTTTACATTACATTTATTATTATAATAAATGAAGGAAAGTTATGAATGATTCAAGCCTTTTTGCTCACTTAATATGGATTAGACCTTGCTTGAGTTTTACTTGAATCTCAAGAAAAAACAATTGACTTGGAAAAGACCTTGATGGACGCACCACTCATGTATGGATATATATATACAATACCTTTGAGCCCCAGATTTTATGATGAAATTATCCATGGTTGTTGCCATGGAGTGATGGGCTTGGTGCCTTGCCCATGTGTCGTGGCTAGCACAATCGGACTTGCTACACATAGGGTGTGCTTATGTAATGAGCGGTTACATGGGTTACTTGGTCACTTCCTCGAAGTTGAGGTAGGTTGCTTAGCATGGTCATGCCCAATCATTGCTTTGTTGTTGTCATTGGTTGTTGTGTTTAATTTCTTCAATCAAACTAAGCACCTATGGTGAGGTAAAATAAGTTACGTTTTGAGTATTTGAAGATGAGAGATATTTCAAAGTCTACCAATATTCCCTTCATTCAATAAAATATTTGCAAAAAGAAAATGACGATCTCTCTCGAGATAGTCATATTTTACTTCTATACATTAATTCAAAAATTGTAGTGTCAATAGGCCAAGGAAACCATCATAGTTATAGAGTATGTGAAGACATTAATTTGACAACATTTTGACCCACACATTGTAACATGGCAAAGGCCGCTTAAAGTGCCACCTTAAAGACTAAGGTTGCTTCCTTTGTATGAAGGGAGTGTTGAAGGAGCATTACAAAGGAATGTCGATGACAGAAGAACTACCATATTGATACTTAGATCTTCACCTAATTTTGGTTATTTGGTAATTACAAATACACACTAAAGATGTCAATTACATGTATTGAAAGTATTTACCATATAATCCTTCACTCAAATAAATTACTTGATGTGGTTGACCTAATTTACAATGATTTGAATGTTATTTTCAAAACTATGAGTCCTCAATATCAAATTGTCAAAGGAGAGAAAGTATGCAAACTAAGGGTTTATTGGGATCTAACAACCTCTATAAACCATCAATGCCTTCAGACTCATGTTGTAGTCATTAAGTTATTGGTCCAACGCTTAATTTTAGCTGCGAGGAGCTCCATTAACAAAAACTTATGATAAAGTAGATGAATGGTAAAGCATTCGATCTTGTTTCAAAAACTTACCCAACATGTCATTGTTTGGTAGATAAAACATAACATTACTCAACTGATGAGTTGTGTTCACGGGCCCAACAATAAATTTGAGAATAAAGACTCCAGATGCCGGCATCCCACTACTTCGAACTGAATATGATATCAAGACAATTGAACATAACTCATTACTTGAGTAAGGTTATGAACAATGAACATGTGTGAAAGCTACTTAACTAAAACCTACTTGAAAATCTCATGATTTACTTGTTAACGATCCGCTTCAAGTTTCAAGATTTTGCAAATTTCAAGTAGGCGCACCATGATAGTTGGGGTCTCCCTATAACTGAGAGAGCTTTACCCAATTTTGAAGAAAGACTTTGGTTATTTGGTAAAGCTATGTGGGGATGGGTCTTGAGTCAAACAATTGTCACC
This sequence comes from Polytrichum commune, assembly GCA_950295325.1. Classification (NCBI taxonomy): domain Eukaryota; kingdom Viridiplantae; phylum Streptophyta; class Polytrichopsida; order Polytrichales; family Polytrichaceae; genus Polytrichum; species Polytrichum commune. The sequence continues at coordinate 1,324,513 of OX485809.1, forward strand.
GACTGTGCCACACACTTAGCAAAGGTGTGCAATGCCAAGGCCATTGTCCACCCTTACCCTTAGAAAAATAGTTGGGGTGGGTGGATGAATGGATTAATGACACGCCGGTTCTATTCATCCATTTATCCATTCATCATGTCTACTTCTTGTGTATGTCTAGAAAACTCTTATGTAAGGTTAGCTCCTCTACCACGTCACCTATTGTGAACTCCCTTCGCCTCCCATTTCGATCAGTCTAACTTGACAACCTTGTTGCCATAAGGCAGGTGCACATGGTGCCGGTCTGCCCCGCCAGCCACATGCATATGGTGGAGGTCCACAGTTGGCCGGCCGGGGACACGTGCATACCTCTGCTCCAATGCCCACACGCGATGTGGTCGGAGAGCGCCTTGCGCCCCAGCCTCCGCCCGCTTCCTGCACTCACTCTTTCCCAACATTTTTTACCTCCATATGTGTCTACGAGTGTGAAAGAGAAAAGAGAAAAGAGAAAGAGGGAGTTTGAGAGTGTTGAAGTTGTTTTGCAATAAGAAACTTGGCAAGGAATTACCCGACGGAGGGCAACGAACCCGTGGCTTCCGGTTTGCCACCCTTGCTGGCAGAGCTGGATGAGATTCATCGTCTCCGCCAGGCAGAGCGGCTGATGGTTGCTCATGTACACGGCACCATAGTCGATCCGCTTCAACTAAATCTACCACTGATGATAAGGTAAGTTCAATGCCAATCTCTTCTAGAACATCTCTTCCAACGACATGCAAGGATCATCTGCTTTATAGACATGTGGTAGCCGTTGCATGCAGTGGTGCAGGGTGAAGGTTTCCTTTCAAGCATGGCTATGGCTATGGTGGAGGATACAAAAACTGACTAAGTTCACCACTTCTTCCTCTTTTTGTTGTTAAGAATATGACCACTTACAAGCATGGAATTATGATGCATTCACGACCCTATAATCCTCGACATTAAGACAGATGTGGTGAACCTTGCAGTTCTTGGAGTAGCTGCTACAATGCCAAAGAAAATCTGAGTGTTGTCAATGGCATCGTTGGTGGTCACTATTGGGATTTAACAAGTCCATTTGAGCTTGTGTAGGTGATGTTAATGTAAGATTCTTCATACAAATCCAGAGTATGTAGTGGGATGGACTTGGTGGGCATCGGGTCATTTGACAATACGAACGGACACTTCATTCACCTTGGCCCCTTTAAATAGGGACCGGAGTTTCTATCTATCTATCTGGGATGGACTTGTAGAGCAAGCAAGGTATAAAAGAAGATGATATTTCTTGATCCTTTTCTTTCATGTTCTTTAGCTCCCAATGATTGTGCCTCAATTTTAAGAGTGGGAGTGAACTTATGTTCCATTCAAACTAATTTAGATCCTTACATGGAGTTTTGGTTAATTATTGCAAATTTAGTCCCAATTACAAGGAACTTTGTATTCTACATGTAATGTTGGAACAAAACTCATTTTGAAATGGGGCAGTAGCTTGTTGGTGAAGATGCTCTAATACATTCATGTTTTCTCCGCAAGGAGTTGCCATTTATATCTATATAAATCAACTCTATATTGAACTCTCAAAATTGAGTCAATGGTTAACTACATCAATTTTTACACACAATGCTAGGCAAATAAAAACAAGAACATACAAACTTTCACTTATAAAAGTTAATAGTCATAGTCTAGTACATCATTTCCAAAGTCTCATGTCTATTGCAAAACTACACATGGAGAAACTATGATTTGAAGAGAACGATATACAGTGACTCAATTTTGTAACCTACATCTACCTATAGATCAATAATTTGTCCACCCTCTTTTAGAAGCTAAAACAACTAGGATACAATTGGGCATGCTATGATAGAACTCTTGACACTCCTTAGGAGTGATGGAATGGAAAGAAGCTTGCACACACTCCCACAATTGAAGCATTCTTTTGGTTGGCATTAGATACTCATTTAATTTCCCTGCAATTATAAAGGAACGATCCAAGCCATAAGCAACTAGAATGGAATGCTAAATTTCTCCCAAGTAACCTCAAAACTTCTTGTTGATGCTCATAGGATGGAGATACGCAATAAATAAATTAGGAGATGAAGAAGCCTTGGTTGTGAACTTTAGCAAAATGCACATTTGAGGAAGAAAAAACTATCTAGATGCCATGAGGTTTCATTTTGAGGAAGGTCGCAACTACCCAGATGGTGGAAGAAATAGTGGAGGCTACATAGGATGCTCCAAGAGGGCGAGGTTGTACTCATGATGGACGCTTACACCTTTCTAGTCCAAGACCTCCCATGCGTTCCTTTGTATGTGGATGTACAAACCACCTAGCACAAGACTGCTAATTCAAATTCTTTGGTTCACTTGCCATACACCATGAAAACGCATACATCAACACTATAGAGCAAGATGTTGAGCAAGAAGAATCAACCAAGATCATTGCTACAAATGATGCCAAAAACATAGAAGAGGCACTCACAAAGATGGTTATGAACCTTGATACATGCATATCTTTTAATAATACTTTGTTTTCGGCACAACACGACATGTCACCCGTGATAAAGACAAATTGAGGATCATCTGAACCACCAAGACATGATCAATCAACACTTCCATCCACCAAGTTTAGTTGTTATTCCGACTCTGAGGGAATTCAAGGACAACCAACCCATGCATTTATCCCATAACAAAATGGAATAGTTGAGCGACGCAACCACATCATTGTGGAGCGAGCATGGAGCATGATTGCAAGCTATCAAATACTTGGACATCTATGGCCCAAAGTCATCAACACCATGAATTTTCTCATCAAGCGGAGCCCCAAGACCGCTAGCAAGGAATGACTCCCGAAAAAAAAAATACAATAAGGAAAAACCCAACATTAGTTTTCTACACTTTTTTGTTTGTTTAGCATATCTTTAGAATTCAAAAAATGACGGATCAAAATTAGAAAGAAAAACTACCAAATGCATATTGATGGGGTTTGACACTAATAACAAAGCTTACAATGTTTATGATCCATTACAAAGAAAAATCTTGATCAGTTCGGACATTGTTTTTTTATGGAACCAAGTTGGGTATTACATGTCTTACCATTTCCCACACCCCAAAAGACTTTATTTTCCCTTTCACTTCGCCATCCACTACAAAATAGAGTGAAGGCTCAAAAATTGAATAAATGCTTCATCGAGGTGGAACACTATCTATGCTATTTGATCACTTGCAACACTCAAGAAATGTACCATTTAACAACTTCATATTATCATGGCATTCTTGAATGGCCTCATTATGAGGAAATCTTTGTGGAAATTCCCCTTGGCTTCTCTGGACTTGACAACGAAGGCAAAGTCTGCAAACTCTTGTGAGCGCTTTATGGACTTAAACATGCACCACAAGCATGGTATTCTAGAATTGACTCCTATCTTGTAACCCAAGGCCTCACAAAAAGCTATGTAGATCCAAACCTAGACTATTCAATCACCAATAGAACATACACAATTGTTCTTCTCTATGTCAATGACATCCTCGTCACATTTGACAATTATGTAGACATCCACTATATTACCTCTCACATTCATAGCAACTTTGACACACCTAACGTATGAGTTGCTTATCTTTACTTAGGTTGCAATATTGAGTATCATTTAAATGGCATATGGTTACATCAACAACGATACATCAAATCATTTTTCATCAAGTTCAACATGAAGACATGCAGTTGAACACCTACTCTCATGTGCTTTGCCCTGCAACTTCAAACCAACATGGGTGATACGTGAGTTGACAAACAACACTACCAATCACTTGTACGTAGGAGCTCTCATTTATGCCATAGTACCATGTGTGGATATTGTTTGTTGTGTCGGATGCGTAAGTTGTTACTACCAAAGCCACAAATTTATCATATCTGTATTGTCAAAATAACCCTTTGCTACCTCAAAGGCACCATCACAAATGGATTTCACTTTCCCAATTCATGTTAGTTGACACTCACCTCATATGTTGATGCAGACTATGGCTGTTTCCTTTGATGTTTGCAAACCCATCTCTGGCATTTTGCATAAACTTGGTGATGCCCCGTTCGAATGAAGAAGCAAGTGCCAACCCACTCTTGTCATGTCCACGACTGAAGCTTAATACACAATTTTGTCTAATGTTGCTTGTGATTATGTGTATCTAGAGTGCCTCTTACATATACCGAAGATCGGAGGAGGATATTCGTGTCAGATCTTCAGTGACTACCACAATTGCATGAAGTTTGTTGACAACCCTATTTTGCATGCAAGGACTAAACACATCAAAATAGAAACATCATTTCATTAGACAAAGGCCACAAGTAGGTGACATTCAAATTCATTACATCCCCACAGGAGATCAACAAGTTGATATACTTACAAAGCCTCTTCCTTTCTACAACTTCCTTGAGCTTACAATAAAATTGTAGGAGTAAATTTTATTCCACCTTCCTTATCTGCTTTGATCAAAACTTCTTTCTCACCCAACTTGGTGTTGTATTATTGTAAATCCACAAACGCTTTACTGTCAACTTGTTTCTGAAATTTGGTCCTCTAGGATTTGGTTTATCGAACCAGTTCTATCACCACTAAGATAGATCTAAGAAGAAATTCTTGCAACACTTATTCTCAAGAAACTCATCTCCTCTCTAGTATCTTTCTGTCCTCTTTACCACACTTGTTTCTCCTGTCTCAATTTGTGTATCCTTCAATTTCTCATTAGAACCCGGGAAAACCAAATAGGGTTTGATTCCTTCCTATTAAATTCTCTTCCTCTAACTCATCATTAGTGTCCGTTCTATCGCCTGACTCCTCCAAGGATTTCCACACTTCCTAGATCGCTCCATCACTTAGCGGTCACACCAAGGTTATGAAGATTCTACACCCAACAACAACAACTCCCACTGCACAAAACAACTATATTGGTTCAAGAGAATGCATTGTTGGCTAAATGTTTTCGAGTTCCTCCACCAATTCAATGTGAAATCAGTTCCACGAGCTCGAGATATGTGCAAATGTGTATCTTATTCAAGATTTGTCACACCTCCTTCGCTGAAAAATCCATGATGGTATACATCGGATTACAAATTTAAAGCCCAATAAAAATAAATTCTTTAAGAATTTATGAATAATGCCTAAAATCACACAATAAATATGGGGTATTTATGTCGTACTTCTACAACGGGGTCATGCAACTACTCAAACTTGCATGTGTTGTAAAGTGTGAGTAATATTCCAAGTGTTGTGTTCAACCGCATGTTTGTAAATTACAGTAAGTGACATGTATTGGTGTGGATTGTTATAATAAAAATCAACAATGGGTTGATAGTTTCTAAAAGTATCCATGGTAATGGGCTCCCTTCATTCTTGTTCAATTAAAATGCGAGTATTTTACAATTGAAAATTTACAAAAATGCAAGTACCAAATTTACTAATACATACCTAAAACGGTGCCTATTTATTAAATTTGGCATCATTGCTCATGTAATACTGCTCATTGCTCACCGCTCATCGCTCACGTCTAAGCTTCCCTTGTCTTCACCAACTTGGCCAACATATATAAGTGTGCCCTAATCAACCTTCCACACACATGCATCAACCACTGGATTTGTTGGCTCATGTTCTGATGGTAGCCGGAGTACTTGGGGAGCAAGAATATTGATAGAACTCTGAAATTGGTAACCAAATTCAAAGCGATATTTCAAAGAGCATGTGGAATTTGATGGCACCTAGACCGCTATACAGAAGAATATTACTCTGTCGATATTGTTATTGTGGTCTTTGGCATTGTGTTGAACGAAAATGATTTGCAATCCTGTAGTATGACTTCACGAATCACTGCATTCGGTGTTTTGTGGAGTTGAATCGGCTCTCACGGACATAAGCTAATCAAAGCTCCGCTCGAAGTTTCAGACTTATGCGGAACGTTGAGCCACATGTCGACAATGTCCTCCGCATGCTTGGTGCAGACACAAGCAACGAGAGGAAATCAGTACTTGGAGTGGTTAAATCCAGCTCACAACACGACAATTGGCTGAGTTGTAGGTATACACGCGCGTGAGATCTTAAATTTGTTGAACACTACGACGTCGGGTACACCAATATGAAGTGAGATTCCTTCGCTGCCAAAATCAATTCCAATCGAGTCGAGAGATGTTCAGGATGGATGGTACGTGTGCATAGGCAACGTACCATCCGTTATATATGCAACGGCAAAATGCCTTGAACTCACAGATGACTCGGATCAGTAATAACTAATTAAGCTCCGCTCGAAAATTTCAAATTTACACGGCATGTCGAGCAGCATATAAGTACCGACAATTTCCTCCGCATGCTTGGTGTGTACGTGTGTACACAAGCAGAGAGAGGAAGTACTCGGCGAGACCTCTCAACACCGCAATAATCGTCTAAGTTGCAGGTCCTACATGTGTGTGAGATCTCGAATTTGTTACATTATACGACGTTGGTGCTCCGAGGCGAAGTGGCATTCCTTCACAGCCAAAAGCGATTGCAATTATAGAGTCGAGTAGGCAGTGTCCACGGGATGATGCATCATTCAGTGCTGCTAGTCCTTAAAGGCATTGGCGTGCTCCGCAATAAATTCGTCAAGAGAGATGCCCTTCCGACCGAGAACTTGCTCCAAGTCGGGGCACACCACGCTGAATTGGCTCTCACGCTTCTGCTGGTCAAGACGGATCAGCCCGTCCGCATATTCGTCAGGGTCTTTGGGTCCAGCGTAGTGTTTCTTGAGGAGCTCCTTGTGCTCTTCCGGTGACAAGTTGACGTGCTTCACCGGTTTTCCAATCGCCTTGCTAATCTTCTCCGCGAGCTGGCCATCGGTTAGAGCTTCCTCCATTAACGTGTAAGTCTTGCCAGCGTGTTGGCGCGGGTCCCGTAGAGCCGCCACGGCGACGGCGGCGATGTCGCAGATCGCGACGCTCGTCCATACTCCGTCCCCCGCGCTGCTTGCGAACTCCCCGATTCGCTTCACAGACTCAGCACGGTAAGCAACGGTGTTCTCGTGGAACCACGTCGGGCGGAGGATCGTGAACGGGATGCCGCTCTCGATGATTGCTTGTTCGTTTGCGTAGTGGTTGTGGATTGGACGGAACTCGTCCGTAGGAGAGGCTGCGTCCATGGCAGAGAGGTAGACGATGTGCTTCACTCTGCCGCACTCCTTCGCTTCTTGCAAGATACTCTTGAACAGGAGGTCGTCTTCTCCGCCTACCAAGGTTGGAAGCACCATGTAGACGGAATCCACTCCGCGGAAGGCTTGCCTAATTGAGCTCGATTTGGAGTGATCAAGAACGACAGCTTCTGCACCCTGGGCCACGAACTCTTCAAGTTTGTCAGGATTTCGTGCTCCCAAGCGAACCGTATACTCGGAGTCCTCTTTTGTGGCAGCTAACAGCATCTTCGTGGCGTAGGCGGCATTGCGGCTCGTCGCACTTGTGATGAGGATCACGGGCTTCGTCATGTTCTGTCTCCGGTATATTTGAGGCTTGATTTAAGTTGCACTTCAACCTGGAACACGTACTGGACGCAAAGAATCTCAGCACGAAATTATTGGAAATAATGAAACACTCTGCACAATATAGATGAAGACGTTGGGGCTGCGTCTAACAGCGCTTGATGCATCCAGCTTGACCTAATTCATTTCATGTGAAGGCCTGCGACTATATGTTCAGATTGCTTTGCATCTATCATGTAAGAATTCGAAGTATTCCTCCATTTCTTCCTAAATTTTAACAATTAGTCCATTCTATCTCCATTAATTTCGAGGGTTCGAAGTTGCACGTATAGGAGGCCAGGAATCTCAGTGAAATTGATGGAAACAATTAAAAGCTCACACTAAAGACGAAGACGTCTACAATTTGACGCATCCTTATTTGCATCCTTGACCTAATTCATTTCACATGAGCTAAAGCTACTCTACATCCAGATCGCATCGCGCCTGTCATGTAACAGTTCGGAGAACTCCTTCATTAGAATGTGAGAAAGAATCTAAAGAAGCCTTAACAATTAATTATTTTCGAAGAACCTCAACAATCACTACTCTGTATTGAGATTGCTTTGTACACTGACATCCAATAGCTTGCCCTTTGCAGGATTGATGAAGCAAGGACTCAGTTCTGGATTAAACACAAATACCCAAACAGTGACATCAAGATAACAAGGCTCATAAAAATTCGACAAGATTTGGTAATTCCATCTGCACTCGATTCCATCTACCTATATCTTACATCACAAATAATCGTAGAAGGAATTAGTGCAGATCAAATTTCAATAATTCCGGCCCAATCCAGCAACACAACCTGCATGTGGACAATGATGATGCAGAGGTATGTAATGCAGGAGTTCCTGAAGGATTTGAACAACTATACATTCATACACAGCACCAACCAGCGATTTTCAAAATCTTGACAGCTTTCAAGAGAAATGAGGAGAGTGAGCTTACAAATGATGGAGCTTGCAAGGTGTGTTCAATACCTGTTTGAAGAATTTACAAGAGTACCGTAGTGTTTTATACGGGAGATGGATATGGGTGTTGTAGCAGCATTAGGAGCAGCCTGGGGCTTCTTCTTCGGAACATTCGCTCTTGAGAATTCTTACATAAGTGGAAGGAAAGTGTGAGATTGGTGTAGTTTTCATCAACACTTGGCAGAATTCGACAAATATCGGGGCTTGCGTTCGAGTCAACCTGCTAGGGAGTCTGAGGTTGACTTCAACGGAGGAGCGCAACAGAAGCAGAAACATCAGATAGCTTAAAAAATTCACGACACTATTTGGATGGAGGTCTAAGATGACAAGGACAAACCTAGTAAAGATTCCGATTTGGCACTTTATATTGGCCACTTTATATTAGGGCCCATTTGGAGTTGAGCCCACTTGGACTTGAAGTGGGCCTTAACTTTAGCCCTACTTTACAAAGTGGGCCGTTGAGTGGGCCCTGCAATATAAAGTCCATAGGCCCACTTGTAGGGCCCAAATTGGAAATTCTACTTTAAAGTGGGCCTTCCAAATGGGCGTAGGGACATTATATTGTAAGGCCCAATCCATGGCCCACTTTGTCTTAAATGAATTATGCCCTTGCTTGAACTAAAGTCATAAAGTCATGAATGACTATATGACGGAAGTTGGGTGAAGTGGGCCATAGATGCGAAGTGGGTCTCCATAAACCCTCAACCCATTTTTTTGCCTTCGGCCCACTTTTTTCCCTCCAAAACGCCGCCATGTCACCCGCCACGCAAGCTTTAGGAGAAGTGGGCCGACTCTCAATATTAAGCCCTTGGGCCCATTTGGGCAATCTGAGCACTCTCATTGGTTGATGCCTAGGGTTTGGAAATGGGCCCTAGAAATGGGCCCTAATATAAAGTGGCCCTTTAAGATAAGCATGCCTGATTCATTTAAGTGTTTTTAAAGAGATTGAACGACACGTAGGTGATAAGCAGGTTCAACACTTTGGTGCCGAATTATTAATTTTAAAAATAAATGTTGTAGATGTTGCAACTATTTAAAAAAAAAGTGACGTGTGACACTCTTGCTCAAACTTTGTATCGAACCAAGTAGTTATCCTCTATGGGTACGTGCTCAATAAATGTTAGCTGCTCTAGTTGGTTCAATAGCCAACATATGGTAATTTAAGAAGAAAGAGAATCTTCACATTTGATAATGACTATGGTATCCATACGGGCTTCAAAAGTGTGTTCTTGAACCCTTTCCTTCTCACCTAATCTAAACGTTGTGGATGAACAATGCTCGTGTCATGCCTTCCCTTGGACTCTCCGTTGTCACTCCAAGGAGATGATATGTTCGTGGGAAGCCTCTCCAGATAACATGTTAATCATATATTTGGACTCAAGTAAGAATATAGAAACATTTTTGAGAATGATCGACGTTGGGCTTAATGCTTTGAGTGAAGACACACCCCACTGAGAAGAATGTTGTGTTCTACTATATTTGATAAATTTGTTCCAGCAATATGGTATTCCAACTTGCATCATTCGAATATATGTCTTCCACATAATTTACACAATAAATGATGTCCACTTGAACCCTCAAAGTGTATTAATTCGTAGTTCCTCTATGCACACTTTCATAACGTGTTAGCGCAACCACATACTACAACTTGTATGCTACAATTGGTCATTGTTCTTGTAATGGGATGTCATTTCAACAAGGAGGCGGTGGCGATTTGTTGTAAGTCGCAAGAGGTAGTTGCAACGGACAAGGTTGCTAATGGTGTTCACGATTACTCCTTGAAAGCATTGGCGTTCTTTGCAAGGTATTTGTCCAAGGAGACACTTTTCCATGCCATACTCCCCTTGGGAATGGGTAGGTCATGGCCATGTGCACCCTAAACTCTATAATATCAACCCATGTAAGGTCACTCACTCTCTAATATCTTGAAACCCTTGGGAACAAATGTTCTTATGGTACATGCTTGGTCCATGTATCTCACCGGAGAGTCTTCGAACTCGTGACATGTTTATTGCTCTCGTCGTCTCATGACATTCAACCAACTACCATGTTGTTCATATTTGGCTTTAGGACTCACCCGGCTTGAGGGGGAAAATCTGCAAGAAGAAAACCCCTTCTACTTTCCAACTTCCCACCTTTTCTCACGTGGTATGGGTCATGATGTCCTTTTTTTTTCTTTTTTTCTTTTTTCGTATCGAGTGGTCACCTTTCTTGCTTTAAGTGACAAAGTTTTATAATTTTCAAAACTAAATTATGAAATTTAGATGTTCATCTATATTGCCAAACAAAGTCATGGAAAAGTTTCAACAATGTTTGTTTGGATGAGTCATTTTTCAACATTCATGGAAAGAAGACATTTTTGGAATTTTTGAGAGACCTTGCCTTGGGACAAAAATTTGGACTTTATTTCATAATAAGGAACGTTTTTCAAGACCCTCTAGAGGCACTCTCTTTAAAAATTCAAATAATTGGGGTGTGGGTCGCATGAGGTTTTGGTGGAGGAATGCCAAAAGGAAGGGGTCCTCTAAAAATGAGTGGAGATAGTCCGGTTGGAGACCCAAACCATACTTGCCCCCCTTATTGTCACATCTCTCTCCCTTATATCACATGGTTTGCCATTAATGCAAACCATCAAAGAAGTCAACCCACACCCTTGCATTGCGCCACTTGACAATGTGCGGAGTGTCTTATTCTTATTAGTATTCTTCTTCTTATTCTCATGCCACTTGTTGAATTGTTGGTGCATGGATCTACCTCATTGCTCGGGAAGGCCCAGTGGGAGGTTGACATGTGAAGATGGATCATGTATTATGATACTGTAGATTTTCCGTGTGAGGATTTCTTTTAAGCACTAAACCTTAATCATGAACCATGCATGGTCTTCTCCCTCTCACCTATGTTGCACATCTATTGGCAATTCAATCCACTGATGTGGGAAGTTCTTTAAGGAGTTGAGTACATACAAATGCGTGCATTACTCACTGTGAAGGTCACCGCTTACTTATCTCAAATGCAAGCCTTATTAATTATGTTTTATACATATCCTTAGAAGTTTAGTTGTTTTGAATATGCAATCGAGCACCACACAATTGGTGTTGTTGTAGGGCACTTCCATCAATTGCTAATGAAGATATAGAAGCATTTTTTTATGCATCGGACGACAATGGTGACTTCAAGGTTCGTTTTCATACACCGATTTTTGGTTATTGTGAAAATTTTCTTAGTAAGCAATGGGATTTTTCATCAAATGCTGGGGGTTTTGTCTATGTCATGAATTTGATGTGTTGCTGGTTGTCTCTAAATCAACCTCGGGGGGTTCATTGGCGAAAATCGTAGAACAACGTGCGATAAAAAATAAGGTCTAGTATATTGATTGTAGATAAATTTTTGTAACAAACTTACATATAATATAGGGGGTTTTTAAATAGTGAAAATTATTACATGTAAAATACCATCACACCTTTATTTTGAAAAATACCATACCTTATAATCTTTTATGCAAGGTAAATAGCCCTCCAATAAATAGGTCCCGAACGCACGTGTATGCAAAATATAAGAGGGAGTGAACCCCCCGAGAGATCAACTAAGAAGAATTTGTTGACCTTTGCAATGCCATCTCTTTGAAATTCAAAAGGGTAGATGAGGTGAGATACAATCATGTCTGCATTTTGTTGATGGATTTTATACTAATACTTATTATCCATGTATGTTTCTTGAGATGATTTTATGGTGACCACAAATGTGCAAATTGTACGTCCTTCATAATCATCGGGCAATCTGTGAAAATAGTGGATCCTCTTCGCCCAAGGTTTGATGTGGTGCCAAATCACAGGCTCATTATAGGGGGATTTATAAGCCAAAGTTCCAAATGTTGTCAAAAGTTTCAACCATTTTGCATACATGGTTGTCAGTGTCCGAGGAGGATTTTGGACGTAATCAATCAAGATCCAAATGTTTCCAAGAGCCACTTGTTACATTTTGAAATCTTTTGGATTTCTTTGCTAAATTGAAGAATATTTTGTAAATTCAAGTAAATGGATGAGATCAAGGTAAAGTCCTTATTTCTTTTTTAAATTGGGAATACTGCACCTTGAGATTCTTGTCTTTAGTGTCTAAATTGTGCACAAATTTCAATATCATCACTTCATCGTGGTCCACACATGACATAAATTAGCAGTGTTAGCAAGTTCATTTTCACCATTTAAACAATGCAATTTTTCTACTAATGTTCAAATCTACAAAGTGTTTTGCTTGAAGGCAATATAATAAGCAAGATTCAACTTCTCAAAAAGGTTCACTTATGTGGACACATACACACTAGAAGTCCACTGCACAATTGTTGTTGTCCAAAAATCAACAAATTTGTATTATTCTTAATCGTCTTCATAAAGCCCACGTTGAATGCCTTGGCTGCCCAAATGCCTCCCTCCTACATCCAAAGCTTCCATAACTTCACTTATACCAAAACCAAGATCATATGGTTGCCCATCCACCAGAGAACCTAACCGATTTTCATCGTCTCCAAAGTGTAGTAGATCCATAATCGTATCATTCTCCCCACCACCCTCTTCATAATCTTCCCAACCTGCTCCATATTGGGGGTCTTGCATCATGGTCCTATACAAAGTGTTTCTCAACTTCTTGGATTACTTGATCGTACCATAAGCTTTGTGTATGTGTGCAACTTTGGGAGATTATCTATGTACCATTTACGAAATCATCAATTTCAACATTACAATGTTGCACTTTGTGTTATTTCATAATGTCACATGCTACACTAATTTTCTATTATCGCTACATCCATGTTAGCACTACAAAACTCCGTAATATCACATGCATTTTGGTTGCCACAGGTGTGATACTACGGAGTTTAGAGTGCATACTAATCCAATACTTATCCGATGTACATGATTAGTAGGAGATGCTTATCCCATGGGCATGGGACAATGTGCATGGCCATGTCCATCATACATTGGACATACACATGGGAAGTTTACCATACAGTTTCGCATGTGATAAGTCTATGCACATGACTCACTTGCACATGGGTGGATCATGGACATATCATGCATATACCTGGAGATGCCATTCACTTTTACATGGCCAACAACATGTTACATACATTGAACATGGGCATGAGAAGATGGTCATGCATCTTCACAGATGGTTCTCAAGTCAACGAGCGTGGCCCTTGCGTATGCGGAGCAGATCATGGCGATGCATACTTTCCTTATATCCGCATATGCCCATTCAATGTACATGGTCATGAGCATGCCTGAATGCATGCATGTACATGGCTATTCATGGTCATGTTCATGGACCGATGGGCATGCATCGCCGCCAGTGCGTTGCGGGATTGGCTTCGGAGTCCGCTCCCCCCGCAAGAGGCCGCCAGTGGGCCCAGATTCGAGCTCCAAATGGCATCAAACCTGCGAGAAATTCGCCCCAACTGCTGAGAATCCCAGCGTTTTCTTCTACACAATTTGGCTACAAGTACCTAATAACTCGGTCAGTTTCTCTCCCGGATTGTCATTGCCAAAGAACGATCTTCAAACCTGACTCAATCGGCTCGCACAGTTGCTACTTCGGCCACTTCTGGAGGTTTGTGCCCATTGCATTTCTTGTGGGTTTCTTTGTCAGAGGGTCAACGTATGCATCGTCTGATTGAATGCGGGACTCGGTTTGGGTGGTTGCGGGAATTGGATTTGTGAATGGATGATCAAAAGTTAGAGAGAGAGAGAGAGAGAGAGTCTTTGGTCACTGTCTTGGATGGTTTTAACTTTATTCGCAAATTCGGCCATTTCCTGAGATTTGTGCCCATTGGGTTTTGTTTTGGTTTTGTTTAGCAGATAGTCATGTTTTGGTATGCGCCATCTGTTTGGAGGGACTGGGTTTGCGTTGCTGAGATTTAGTGTTGATACGCCCACTTATTGCGGTACTTCTCGTTAGTCCATCTTTCGATGTTTGTAACATTTGCAAGCAGAGAGATAGAGGCAGGGTTTATCTTTGGGCATCGTCTTGGATGGTTCCAACTCGTAAGCAGATTCGACCATTTCTTGAGGTTTGTGTCCATCAGATTTGGTTTGGTTCCCTTCCTCAGATGGTCAGTGTATGCATCATCTATTTGGATGGACTGGGTTTTGTGTTGCTGAGATTTTTAGTGTCGATTTGGGCCATTTATTACAGTACTCATTAGCCCATCTTTTCGTGTTTAACTTTTTCTAGGAGACAGGGAGAGAGAGAGAGAGGCAGGGCTTATCTTTGGGCATTGTCTTGGATGGTTCCAACTTTGTAAGCAAATTTGGCCATTTCTTGAGGTTTGTGTCCATTGAATTTTTTTTGTTTTTCTTGCTCAGATGGTCAATGTAAGTTTGCATCATCTGTTTGGACGGACTGGGTTTGTGGTGCTGAGATTTTCAGTTTCGATAGCAGGGCCGCTTGTTGCAGTAAACCTTTTTCCATCTTCCCGTGTTTGTCACTTGTTCAAGAACAGAGAGAGTGAGAGACATGGTTTCTCTTTGGGCACTGTGGGTTGTATGGTTCCAACTTTGTTAGCAAATTATCATCCTAGAGATTCTATGTCCCAATGTTGCATATTGTATTGGAAGGTTCTCGATTTATTGTGAAGCAAGCAATGTTCCAACTTGATGTTTTTGATATGGTTCTACACTGAATAGATCTGGAATAGAGTGAGTTCAATTACAGATTAATTGGGAATCGCATTCGAAGTCTCTTGAAAGACCCTTCTTCTTAAGATTCACTTTCTACAAGTTGAGCAACAGACAAGGGGCCCTAAAGTTCATCACCTCTGTCTCAATATCTAGGGTGAAGGTAGGTGTACCACTTTTACCAGGAGTACCATCTACCTCACAGGTCATGAAATTCAGCGCCCTTGTGACCTACGGTGATAGGGTTTAGGGTGATGAGCCCACCCGACTAACAGGAAAGATGTGAGCAATTAGGTTGATGCGGCCATGGCGATAAAATGATGTGTATGGAGACCATATCCTCAAATTTTAGTTGTTTTTAAGCAAAAACCGATGAATCGTATCTAGGTTGGTTTTAAGGTGCGACATCGCGCAGCTGGTGACTGAAACTTGCAACCCAATTTTTTATTTATTTTGAATGCAGTTGTAGAGATGGCGGAAGGGAAGATGAAGCTTTACGGAATTGCCTCCTCAACATGCACCGGAAGAGTTTTGGTCACTCTGTTTGAGAAGGAGGTGGAGGATTTTGAGCTTCAAGTGGTGAATGTGCGCAAGGGCGAAGGGAAGACACCCGAGCACATGGCTCTTCAGGTCAGTTGAAGCTCAACAATTCTCTCAAATTTGTCACATCTATTATATGTTTTGGAACTTTGGAACTGTGTGTTGATGCCGTGCCTGTTCCAAAGCTTCAACGTGGTGGCTGTCAACGGTGGCATGTTGAGAGCTATGAACGGGAAGATCCAACCGTTAGTTACAGATGGGCCGGTTGAGTTTGAGAAATAATCAATTCAAGTTCAATACCTTAGGCAAAACGCCTTTCATTTTATATAATATAAAGGAAAACCAAAAGATTTCAATGTGTAACCAGTTGGACTTGGATCTTGATCGATTTTGTCCAAAACCTCCCTGGACACTGATTGAGCAATGACACGAGGCCCGAACTAGTGCTTTTACTCCAATGTTGAAGAATAATAGCCTCTTTTTACTACTACGAAATGTGAGATTTTTAAGTGCAGCTCCATTAATTGGAATGTGTCCTATTTGACTTTCAAAGGCCATATCATCGTATTTTGGTGATTTTGGATTAATAAGGTTGAAACGCCACTTAAATGTCAAAGAGGACACATTCCATTTGATGGATGTGCACTTAAGAAACCCACATAATGTAGTGATATTTGGTTCTTGGTCTCTTGCCCCTCTGTGCAGCCTGTTCTGAAGGTCAATCAGTCTCAGTTCCAGCAGTATGAAAGACCAAAAACTGAGCATTACCTGACCGAGTACTGTTGGTGTTGCTAATTTGACATTGCCAAAGAATCGAAATATGGTTTTTCCCAGTCTATATGTACCCAATCCCAGGGTTGAAATTCATTGGGTGATATCAGGAACCATCTCTGTAATAATGTATGTGGGTGTTATTCGGTTCGTTTTCATGTTCTCCAACAGTTTCTACTGATTTGATTTACACAATGAAATTTGTGTTGCATTAGCAAATCTATAATGAAGCATCAGGAAACATGACATTGAAAATCGGACATCCCTTGATTTAGTTATGGTTATCGGAAGTGCATGTTTGTTGATTCCCTAACCAAATTACATAGGTCCTCCCAATTGTGTTCACTATTGAGTGTGGATTACTAATTAAAATTTGAACATGTGTGTCTCATGTGCCCAACCTCTTTTAAACATGTGTCTATATTTGTTTGTTCGTTGACCCTCACCTGACCACACACCAATCAAATATAGGTGTCCGAGTAAGAAAAGCAACTGCACAACACCTGCTTACCTTACATGATGAATGTGAGGTTCTGATGCTTCTACTTAGCAACAGACACTGGGTTCACATAATTTGCACTTTAGAGTGTGAGCTTTCATTTAATTCTTAAGGGTTTTGTTTAGTACTTAGTAGAAAAGTATGCACTTGGCATTTTTTTGTTTGAGGATATGTCAGATAGACACCTGATTCTGTTGCAGTACAAGTACTTACAACCTGCTGACATTCAGAATGCTAGACTTTTGATCTCATTTGTGAATTTCTTATTCAACTTGAGTTATACTGTCGTGCAGCCCTTTGGACTGATTCCAGTTCTTCAAGATGGTGACTTGACCCTATTTGGTATGTACCTAGCTTTCCTTTGGTGACAACTTACATTTCTTATGTGGTACTTGAAATGCCATGAATTATGTGATTCTTGGCGGTGTTGTGGGAGTTTGGTCCAGTTCACAAAGAGAGGTTGGAAATGTCTTTCCTGAGATGAACTGCTAACAAAACTTCACTTTACAGATAAATACTTTTTCCTGTTTTGAGAAGCTTCGTCAAGATGCTTCCTTGCACTTCATTGTGTGTACCAGTGTTGGACTGGTGTTGACTTTTTGGATACCATTCAGATATCTATAATGAGGATTTCACCTTTTTTTGATACCAGTAGGGTATGGGTATATAAGGATTTGTTTATATTTATATTTTTGGTTTTCGATACCATTTGGGTCTATATATCATGCAAGAACCTTCATACCTAGGTAAAATCGTCCTAGTATCAATATGGTTTAGAATGGAATCAACCCAAGGAATAATGTGGATATATAGAGATTTTGTCACCTCAATATCAATATTTAGTTGGTTTTGAAATTTTGATACCCATGGGTAATTTCTTTGATACCATTACTGATGTTAATTATTGATATCATGCATTCACCTATATACCAGTCCAACATTGGTGTATGCCCTGTTCAGCTTCCAGGCTTATGAAATTGATAGTTATGCCCCTGGTCCTGAGTCTAAGAACCTCAACTTCAGGGCGCCCGTGCAATCCTTTATGCTCCTCAAATGCTGACCTGGGTTTTGATATTGGGTGAGGCAGAGTTTAAATGTTCGATAATGGCCATTGGGTGGACTGCAAGCCAGGCCCACCCAACGGCCATTTTTATGATGAGACAATGATGCACATCATTGAAGAACTCCGGAAATAATTTAATGGACAGTTTGACGTTTTCTAAGTGAGGTTGATGTGTTTGACTGTGTGGTTCACTCTTAAGAAATTTCAGGTGTCCAGAGGACAAGAAATCCTTCTGCAATGTCCTCATAAGTTTTTGGAACCAACTGTTGGACTAGTATCACCTTTTCTAGATGCCACACTGGTATATGTAATGAGGATTGTATCAATATGCTGTTAGGTTGGTATTGACCCAACTAAATACTTGGGTATTAAAGATCGTCTCATCTAGTGATGCCCACTAAGTATCTATAATTGACGAATGTTACAATCTTGAGACCCGTTTGGTAGGTTCTTTGATTCCATTGTTGATGTATTTACACCATGCATTTTCACCTATACTGTATACCTGTCCAGCATCGGTTCGAACAATGAACAGTGCTCAAATGCTGACATGGATTGTAAATTTGGGCGATGCAGAGTCACGTGCGATTATTCGATACATTGCCAACAAGTACGAAAATCAAGGCACACCTCTCCTTGGAAGCACCCTGGCGGAAAAAGCGTTAGTGGAGCAATGGCTGGAAGTGGAGGCCCAAAACTTCAACCCGGCTGTGAAAGACAGCTTGAAGCAGGCTTCCACTTCCCCCGTGGACGAGGAGAAGCTGGCCCAAAGCCTTGCAAAGTTTGGCAAGGTTTTGGACGTGTACGAAGCGCGTCTTTCAAAGAGCAAATTCCTAGCTGGTGATTTTATCAGCCTGGCCGATTTATCGCACCTCACCACCGGTTGGAAGCTTTTCGACAAGTATAAGAAGGGGAGTGTGTGCTTTGAGGGCCGGCCTCATGTGAAGGCATGGTGGGAGGCCACTTCTTCGCGACCGGCGTGGAAGAAAGTCCTCGATTTGATTTAATTTTTAGTTAGCTGCTTACTCATAATACCTATCAACCCATGGGAATCGTATCTACTACCTTCCTTTTCTAAATAATAGGTTTGGGCAAACCAAGCTAAGGTCTTCTTCTTTTGTGAAAGAAGAAACTAAATTTGATGCCGCTAGTGAAGACCTGAGATAGCAAAGAAGGTGGCGAGCAATGAGTTCGCAATCGGTGGCCACTCGTGTGATGATGATGATTCACTTTTATCTGTTTGGGGACATTTTAGGGGTCATGTTTTTGATGTCCTCCAAGTATGGTTAGTCTGTGGCTTTTTCAATCCAGATAGTAGGGGCTATGTACCATGAGGTAATTCCTGTGTTTCAATGAAGGTCGACTCCTTTTGGACTTTTGAATGATGGATTACTTCAGAGACTTCTAATGTGCATACCTCCCTTGAATGTTGCTACCAATGGGAACGACAGCTTTCTTTTGAAGTTAAAGCGACATTTTCTTTTTAAGTGCGTACCAATGTTGGACCTGTATATATCCAAGTGCATGGGTATCAACAACAATAATGGTATCAACAAGCCTACTCATGGTTATCAAAATTGTAGTACCAGTCAATATTGATGTTAAAAAACATTGCTACACCACATATTGTCATACTAGTCGATAATTGTTATTAGAATATATTGTCAGATGTTGGTATAGAAAATTAGTGTAGATCACAAAATTTTCACAAAAAAATTCCACCCATGGTGATAAGACTATTTAGTGTACCTTGCATGTGGACATTACATAATCTGTTTAATAGGGAATAAGAGGAGCTTGTTATTAATTTGTAATTTGTAATTATCAACTACAGAGAAATCTACTCAAAGAAAAATAAATAAATAAAATTGCAATTCCTGGTTTCTTCATAGTTGGAGTTTCATTGCTTCGTAGTTCTGAGTGTGTAAGGTTTTTTCAGTGGATTGTAACGAAAATTGCAGGATTTGTATCATTATGAGTTGCAAGTACATGTTGACCAAAGATTTTGAATACCTTTATTCAAGAAATTACAGACATTTACATTTACAGACTCAGTGATTTTTTGAATTGTGTAATTAGAGAGTATTGGTGACAATCTATGCCAAGAAAATCTTCAAGACAGAGATCAGCTGGTCAGAACAGTTTACTGTCCATTATTTAGCATCTGTCCTTTATATGCATTGCATTGTTTGAACAACAACTGGAAGCTAGAGTCAAGCAGGTGATCGCAGAATCGCCAATGCTTCAAGATTCTCAATAGAGTGGCCCACTCTCTGCTTCCCATCAAATTCAGTGCATGGATAGCATCTTAGACCACAAAGTGCTTGTATTAGTGACTTACTTCACTTTCTAGGCAAATCTACCACCTTGATAGAATTACAGATTATTCAGTAACACATGTCGATTTTCATAGATCCAGTATGTGTTCCTCATGACTCATATGCTTGTAGTGCTTGAAAATATGACACAAGTGCAATTGCACAATGATGGTGGACCATGCTAATTATGCACTCTAGGGTATAGGGGTGCTATTTGGTTACTTTTCTTAATCTAACATCTATATTTGATTGATATGTGGTTGGGTGAGAATCAATGAATAAACACCATTACAAACATATGTTGAAAAGAGATTGAACTACAATCTCTTATTAATTTTATTAACTACTTCACACTCAATAGAGAACACAATTGGGAAGACCTATGTATTCTTGTAAGGAAGCAACAAACATGCACTTCCGATAACCATAACTAAATCAAGGAAGGTCCTCATTTCAATCCGATTTTGCGGATGCTTCATCGTAGATTTGCTAATACAACACAAGTTTCATTGCATAAATCTAATCAGTAGAAGTTGGAGAACATGAAAACGAACCAAATAACACCCGCATACAGTACCTTAGTGATGAATTACAAACTAGTATGCAATAATGCAGAGATGTAGTAACCTCAAGCCAAAATGCCAAAGATTCCTGGATCAGGTTCATGTGCAAATTAATCATGCACACTCGAACAAACTCATGACTAGAGCATGTTGTATGTTGAAGATCACATGACCAAACCTCACTTTCATCACAGACGTCATAACCATATCAACTCATGCACATCAACAATCAAACAAGTGCATAGTACAGATTCATTTACAGCGAAGAGTGATCATCACCATAAACTGATGAAGTAGAATACAGAAAAAAACAAAAAACAAAAAGAAAAAAAAGTAGTACACAGAACAGATGATGTGTACACCACTGAACCTGTATATGTATTGATCAATTTTGAGTTGGTGGACAACCAACCGACAAACGAGTGACAAAAGCCAACCTCGAGAAAACCGAAAAAGTTACTGCTGCATAATCATCTATCTGTACTGGATTCCGCATTAATTCTTGCAGCCTCCCATCCCTAAGAGTCATTTGTATCTGAGAGCAGCATATGTATATAAGACGCTTTTGCAAATATTGCCGATTCTAGGTATCAATAGTAGCCGACACCTGGGTAAGGCCTCCTATACGGGTCGATATATGAAGGTCCATATGCTGACCCATACTCCATGTCGTATTCCTCATTAACAGGGAACGTCTCGTAATTGGAGAATGGTGGGCTCATCGGGTAGCGCTCGTTGGCATACGGGTTGTAGGGAAGGTAGTCTGGGCCGTATGAAGAGCCTGTATACGGCCCTCCGATTGACAGGATTTCAGACCTCCTTTTGATCCACCGTATGCGTCGAAGGAGAGTTTGGGGTGGTACATTCCCCGAAACAATCACAGTTTGGTTTGCCACATCACATCGAACTCTGTGCACACCTGCACAAACATGGTCCAGTGTCATTCATGAGACTCCCACATCACCACCACGTTGGTTAATCTCACATAGCCAATCACTTATCCAAGAGCATATTAAGGGTTAAAAGAACTCGTCACAACATTTCATCTGCATAGGTGGGAAATCATCCACAATTTCAAGACTTTATCCATGACCTCGTCAATTTTATCCGATAACCAGCTCGAGGTGGATAAGTCACCGCTTCCATGGTTCATCATCCACTCTACTCTCGATGGTTATCTAGTCTATTCTCCAACAACATTGTCGCAGTAGACATCCAATGTATCATGTCACAGAGGTCCTGAAGTTCATCACCTCTATCCAATATCTAGGATAAATATATTAAACTAGTCTTGGCATGACACAGATGTTCATATGAAATAATGTTTATACCATCCTAGTCCATCCCAAATCATCTGCTCAACATATCACTGTCGATGGTCAGCCGTCTTGACACTTTATAACTACAATTTCATCAACACTCATGCGCCCTTACCGTTTCAAAGTTCCCAAATGTATAAGACTACTGGAGCTTGGGGTTGTGCAGTCCCAACCCATTGCACCTCGGAACATGAATTAATTGTCACAAGCCATCCCCACACCATTCGCTTAACATACCGCCGTGAATGGCCGGCTATTTTGGAACTTTGAAACGGCAACTACATCAAAATAATGCGCCCTCAACATTCGAAACTGTGTATAATAAATGACGCTATTGGTAAATATGTGTGCATCTACTACTTTCTTAGATCTTGGCACAGAGACAATGCACTTGAGACCCTCTGTTTGGATCATTCGAATTCACCTGCATTTATGGTCCACGAACCATTCTTTCAGTGTGTTCGATTTGGTGATGGCTTCTTGACATAAGCATTGGTTGCCTTGAAACTCTCATGCCTCTCACACATCAATGCTCTTACTGTAAGTTAAATTGCTGTGAGTCTGGTATAAAGTTTCAAATCTATTCTAGAATGTTAATACTGTACCCAGTATGGAGATTGAGGCTCCAAAGATACAGATAGCAAAGACCACGTACAAGTGACGTATTTTCTTCCTTCGGAAAGTCTGTTCTCGAAGCCTCTTTTATCCTTTATTCTACCGACTTTGTCTTATAAGTGTATGTCATTTGTCTCAAATGACAAAATAAAACAAAAACAAAAAGTAGTGCATGTGAGAAGGGAGCATGTACAGAATCCATTCTGAAGAATTGAGATGTACACGAAACAGAAAGTCATGTCACAGGAATTAGTAAGGCAGTACCACTGATGGCCAGTGCCTGGTTCACCCTCTCCACGCACTTCATGCTGTCCATTGGCACATGCAACACAACATCCTGTAGACACAGATATATTTTAGAATGCGTGCCCTTTGCTACAACCTATCGCCATCGCGCTAGGTTGATGACATGATGTTTTCAAGTGAGAGTCAAGGCTAACCCTGTCTATTATTCCTCCAGAAACTTTGCACATCTTGAACACTTAAAGGATGACAAACACACATATGAATGTCGATGTGGCCTATCTCTGGACATTCTTCTGAGGATTTGTGTCTGGTTAAGACACAGCAAACTCTCGATTGTATCAAACCTACCAAGCAGCGATTAAGATGCATCGAAAACAAGCAGCCAAGTTCGGTAAAGAGGTATGTCCAGAATATATAAGCCTCCCTGATCGGACTGGACCGTGTAATCTGCTTGTCACACACTAACGGCAAAAGACTTATAGCCAAGGATCATCGCAACTGATGGCAGTGACCACTAATTTTATTTTTTTAAGAATCTTGAGTGGCTGAAAACTTACGGGAAGCATGTTGCGGCCTCCGCCATATGAAACCACTCCATCATCGTAGTAGTAGCCGGGATGGTGGCGGTAAGAGCTACCATGGAACAGCTGCAAATATGTACATCCACAGAATGCTCATCAACAGACCTGCCATATTTAAGAATATCATCCCAAACTCTGACAACCGTGTGCAAAATGCCAGGTTACACACGACTGACCTCTCGGATGAACCTGGCCATCGGTTGCCTGCCGTGTCCAATCTCTTGCACTTGATCACTGATCTAATCTATATACCTCCTCCTTGTTACCGACGGAATGCACCAAGCCTTGCAGATCTCGGGGCAGGTGGGTAGTATGTGAGCACCCTGAGAGGTAGACAATCAAGACATCGAACAGAGTTAAGTAACAACTGCACACATGCACATCCACAGAATCATCATGAAAAGTGACAAGCTTGTGCAAGTGCCAGTTTCCACACGACCAACCTCTCGGATGAACTTGGCCAATGTCTTGTTGATCGCTACTCAGCTTCTACCGCCTTCCTACCGACGAAATTCACCAACCCTTGCAGATTACGCGCCGAGTAAGCTAGCGAGCACCCTGAGAGGTTGATAATTGAGACTCCGAACAAAAGTTTAG
This sequence comes from Polytrichum commune, assembly GCA_950295325.1. Taxonomy (NCBI): domain Eukaryota; kingdom Viridiplantae; phylum Streptophyta; class Polytrichopsida; order Polytrichales; family Polytrichaceae; genus Polytrichum; species Polytrichum commune. The sequence goes on from OX485809.1 coordinate 1,348,782, forward strand.
GACTAACTGCACACATTCACATCCACAGAATTTGTCATCAGACCAACCATTCTCATTGACAAAGTCCTAAATTGTGACAAGCTTGTGCAAATGCCAGGTTCCACATGACTAACCTCTCAGATGGACCTGGCCAATGTCTTGTTGATCACTGATCAGCTTCTACCTCCTTCCTACTGACGAAATGCACCAACCCTTACAGATTTCGTGCCAAGTATGTTTCTGACCACCCTGAGAGGTCGATAATCGACACTCCGAACAGAGTCCAGGAAAGCTGAGGACGACGAAAGGACGAAGAAGAACTCCGAAAGTGAACTTCCGCTGCACCTGCTTACTTGCCTAATCACACTCTAAACTCTTCAAATATCGTCACGACTTGAAGTATACAGCAAACCCGCACACGTTTCCCTACAGGAGAGAGATTGACCACGTACGATGCGCAGAACTGAGCAGCCAAATTTAGTGTCACAACAATTATGTCTGCAACAGGAATCTACAGTAAACTAGGGCCCATGCGTATCCATACATGCATACAATAACAAAGGCAGCCGGGCGCTTCACCTCCCAGTCACCAAGTCCGAACTTGCAGGATTAAAAAATCTTTGACACGTGCAAGTGCGCCGCGGCAATCAAACACCGGAAGAAACAACAAAAATCTCCGATTGTATATCATATACCTCAACTCTTACCCTCTCTCGCTCTGACAAGAGGAATTCCAGTCTGCAGAAATCAAGCTATGTAGGGACATACTAACTTATGTGATTTAAGGACCAATTGGATCTTCCTCCTCTTCTCCATGTCACATGAAAGTTCCTGCTGTCACAGAATGATTCATCTGGCTCGGGTACTTTTGACTTCAAGGTTATTCAGTCAGTGAGTCAGCCGATCGACGATGTTTGTTGAAGAGTTCAAAACTTCAATCGGACACATGATCACGAGGTTAAGGTAAGTTAGCGGCAACCGAATCTGCACAGAAAATGCGTGAGTTTCTCAAGGGATTGTCAGGCTCACTGCAGGCATCTCATCCTTATAAGGCACGCCACCCTATGCTTCCCAGATCCACATCGGACGGCCCAGATCTCCCCAATCCGTGAACCCTTTGACTGGGTCGACATCCAACGGCTCAAGAGACTCCGTCTCAGGCTTAGCGTGACTGGAACCAGATCCAACGGTTCGAAGCTCACCATACCAGCTCGACTTAAAGTGCACGATTTGGCCACCACCCTGGCCTACCCGGGGCCACCATGTGGCGTCATGCAAGACACGTGGAGTATCCCGATTGGAGATGTCCTGGTTTATAGGCCTTTGGATCACAGTGACTGAGGTGGACAGAAGGGAATTGTCGGTACTCTAATGAGGTAAAAGAAAACAAATAAATTACTTCATAGCTAATTCGCAACTTTGGTGCGCTCCTTTTCTTTGGATTCACTTTTGGTGGATGAATACTACCGTACATGGCGCTCTCTATTCCAACACAAAATAATTTCTCTCCTCTCAAAATGTGCCACGTGTCATGCTCTCACTCACCACAGTCCACTTGTGTTCCACATGGGAACTGCATTCCAACACATGTAAAGATGGAATCGGGAGCCTTTTACAGGATTGTAGTAAGCTTACCGTGGCAGGTTCAAAACTTTGCATCTCAAATCGTACTATGTTTTTGTGCCACATCAATTCTACCATTAGGTTTCAATGAATCCGGTTATGCCACGCCGCAAGTTCGGAGCAAAAAGGAAATCTTTCGTGTAGAAGTTGCCATGTACAATTATTTTATTTCCATGTGATAGACTTCCATTGATGAGGTGAAATGCAATAGATTGTCACCTCGTAACCCCTAAATCGGGTTCCAAAAGGGAGAACCATGTAAGGTATGTATGTGGGTGTTATTTGGTATGTTTGTTCATGTCCTCTAACTTGTATTGATTATATTTACACAACGTAACTTGTGTTGCATTAGCAAATATATGATGAACATCTACAAACAACCATATTGAAAAATCGGACCCTCCTTTAATTTAATTACGGTCAACGGAAGTGCGTGTTTGGTGATTTGTTAAGTAGATACATAGGTCCTCTCAATTGCGTTCGCTATTGACTGTAGAGTAAATGTTAATATTTTAAAATGTCTCTTTTAAACATGTATTTATGATGTTTGCTCTTTGATCCTCACTGAACCACATACCAATCAAATATAGGGGTCCAATTAAGAAAACAACCCACTTAAGACCCCTTACAACCGTTAAGGACATGAGATACAAACTTCTCTAAAGATTGAGAGCCATTGACACATCCAAGGTTAATATGAACCATGAGTTGAGGCATAACTTTGGCTTCATTTGAGGCTCAGGTGTGTCACTATCTATCCACTACTAAGGGCTACTACACACACGAGACTGAAGGGCCCATGCTCTTTGCATTCTAAGATCTCTCATTGGTTGCAAAAGGCCGAGACTGTTCAAGTTCACTTCACACTAGAAGGTCTACATGGATTCTTTCATGACAAAATATGGATAATGTTTGAAGGTATGACAGAATATGCGTCAAGCCCACCTCCAAGAGGTAGGCTTGACGCAAATTATGGCAAACCATGTTGGTTAAACAGTTGGTACGGCCTTTGAATGAAAGTTGAGGGCCCTCACAATTACGTGGTCACGGCCCTTGGCTCGTGTATGAAGTGGCCCTGAGTATGGATTTTACATGCTTGATTGTGTTCTCATGTGATAATTATCAACGCCCCATGATTTGATTGTTAGGTAAGCAATTGGAAGATGCATTCACAATCCCCATACAAGACAACCCTTGTTGAGAGGAGGTTTAATGAGCGATGCTTACAAAGAACCCACATATTAGCTCATGGCTTGCAATGATAGTGGTGTGATTCCAAACAACTATGTCATATTTTTACATTTATGTACATGCATAAATTTGGAATTGGTCAATGCCAACATGCATTGGCAAACATCATGTCATTGCCAGTCCTTCAAATATATCATAGACAATGGTGCTCTTTGTATCAAATACCAAACTCAATTACATGGACCAAAGGTATTGTGGATATTCATCTCCAAAAATGCACTCTTTCAATTGCAAGTGTTTCCAAGGGTTGTATGTCCACATATGGTGCATGAACTACACTAACTTAATATTATATTTAGTGTCACCAATTCTATTTGTCTTGCTCAATAGCAATTGTAAGCCGCTTGTGTAGTGTCACCAACACGAAATGCAAACCTGACATTACTTGTCATTGCCCGTTAGATAATTTGGGGATTATGGATTCACAATGTTGCAATTACTGTCACTTACTTAGTGGGATTTTCATCCAAAGTTCAATCATTTCTAATACTATTTCATTACAAAAATGTTAAGATGTGGAATATACCAAATGTTGTTTCAATAATTGGCATTTCGGATGAACTAAAAGTAAGTTGGGATGACAGGTACTTGTGAATTTATTCATAAGAAGTGTGATTAGAAAAGTTGCCACAATGACATAAAACACCATATGACACTAAATACAATATGTAGAATAGTGTTGAATATGGATGGGTGACAATGTTATGCATGAGTTTAGCGATGTGCAAAATGTTTTGGAATTCTTTGTGGAAGTTGCAACTTGAAACCGCACTAGTCTTATAAACCAAATATTCGAGGACGATATAGTGAAATAATATTGATTTTAAAGTTCATGAAGCCAAAAGGCTTATGGGGCTAAAAGTACATCAAGATGGTGTCAAACTGGCTAATTCCCTAGATAGAGGCTACACTACTTGTCCCATTCACTGAGGGTGGTCTGATAAAGCGTGTGGGAAATTAGTGAAGACGATACCAATTCTTTTACACTATGAAATTAGTGCCGCCAAAAGATCTAGGGTTTCGGGAGCCAAAATGTTAGAGTGTCTGAAACTCTCAATGCACACCCTCTTAAACTTCTTAGTGTTAGGAGATGTCTCGGGAGTGAGTGGTGCCGATTGAAAACAAGAGAAAGCCGTCTCCCCAAGCTCACAAAAATAAAATATGCACTCTAAAAAAACATTAGAGAACACATCAATTTTTCTTGAAACGTATGGTAAATGAGCATGTATTTATGAGTTTAGTATCACTCAATAAAACTTCCAGCCCTTACAGACTCGAGATTCGGCAAAATAGTGTGTGTTTTGGGAATTAATATCACCCACACTACATGTCATCATTAGTCTAGTAGCCAACAAGTACAACCTTGAACTCGATGGTCCAATTCAAAGAAAGGCTTGAGACTGCGTAATACATGTGCATTTACACACACATACTCTTGAAGTAAGGTTTATTGATCTATTTAAAGTGAGGTGCTTTGTACGGGGCGATTGCTCTCACCTTCCATGAAGGTTTACCCCAACTTTTGCTACCACACTAGACGGCAAATATCTTCCGGAACCCAAAATTGAGTATGAGGCTCCTCTTGGTTTATTTAGGAATCAAAGCACGTCATATCCTTCCACCCTTTTGTTTCCTTCAAATAAAAAACACAAAACCAAACCTCTCATCTTGAGTGCCAAACACATTTTGTATTGTGTGTGAAATACTCCTTTCATCAACATCCTCGAACCCTTTCTTAAAAATAGATGATCCGAAGCCCATCCACCAAATAAGTTGATTAGGGTCAAAAGAAGTAGGCTTTCAAGTTCATTGTATCATCAATATAGACACATTGAACTTGGGAGCAGTGTTCGGGGAGATTTTTTTTTGGGTCATAATCGGTTAAAACCCTAGTGCTTCCAAGTCCAACCGGTTACATATTTCGGGTTCTTCCTTCACTAATGTGAGGTATATTCCATAGATTCCTCTAAAATGATGGGTAATTTTCCCGAAGTCTTGAGCTTCGACCGGTTCATCTGTAACTAGCCACCCCCGTTCATTGCTTTGGATGTCCTTCACTCCACATTTTGAGCCGATTCTCAATTTGCTTTTTGATTTATTCTATTTTACTCTAGCATTGGTACACATTCCTAATTTAGTTTTTAGTGTTTCTTGTTTCGTTTAGAAGAAGACTTACCCTTTCAATATGGCCCTGGGTTAAATCACATCTATGTTCAGTTGGGCCCTGCCTCTCTCACGCCTCTTTCACTGTCCAATTTTCCTGCATGCACCTGCGTGGGAACTCTTCCTCGTTGGGAACCGATGTGATAATACCCGGTCAAAATTATAAACATTCATGGCATAAGTGACCATGCGCTTGATGGCTTAAATAACCGGGTGTTATCACATTGGTTCCCAACGGGGAAGAGTTCCCACACAGGTGTGGCAGGAAGACCGGGCAGTGAAGGAGGCGTGGGAGGGGCGGGGCCTAGCCGAACACAAATGTGGTTTAGCCCGGGGTTTCAATATGCGCCCCCCTGCATCCCAAAAACAATGTGCAAGAGAAAGGAACCAAGTGTTTACATGGTCAATGGGTCTTTAAATGGATACGTTTTCATACTAGCCCGCTTCTCCTATAAGATACGAAACACGCAATTTAGTACGAGACGGTTAGCAAATCCAAATCAAAGTCGTAGACACTTTCCTCATGATTTCTGGAGCTCATACGAATATCATATTCATAATTCAAGCGAAGATTACATGGCTCTCCCCCGGGATCATATGGCTCTCGCTTGCAAACAAAGTCATTAGTATTCTATTTCTTAATCACATCAATAACTACGAAATCGTTGGAGAAATCTCGCCTCACGTCCTTGGCCTATTGCCAACTCGTTGAAGAATACCAATAACAACTCAAACGATGCGAGTCTCGTGACGTCAATGGGCAACTCCTAGTGTGACCAATACGGGTGTTTAGGGTTGGTAAAAGTGGAACTTATGCAATGTTTGGTGTTGATTTGCATGCACTTTAGGCTTGTGAGTCGACGCTTGTGTTGATCAAGTGGGGAGAGTTTTACAAGACCTTACGTATGACCTTAAGAGCCTCACTCTCTCTCTCTCTCTCTACACATGTGTTCTCATAACAACCCGTGCGTGTTCAAAACGTTACACTTTGAGCGTTAAAAGTGCATGTTTTGGGTAGAAAGTTGTGGGAAGATTACTAAGAAGGGGAAAGGATGCCACATATCTTGGTCTCATCTCTAGACATGCGATGGGATGGCCCACAAGGTGTCCAAAACGCGCAGACCTAGAGAGGAGGATAAGCTTATAGCTTGTGTTGGTGGCGGCTCCGACACTTTCCCAAAGTCTCCATTGGCCTCCTCAAAGTGAAGCCACCTAACCTAACCTAACCTAAATAGTTGGTGGTAATGCCGATGGGAATCGGGAAGCTTCCGGGCTAAGTTGGATGTAGTTGACCCCCCGGTGTGAGAATCACAAGGTAATTTGCCTATTTACCCGTGTTGGCTTTTACCAATCGAGTAGCCTAGTAACTTAGGAGTGTGTGTGGGGGTGCTTTTTTCCCGTATAAATTAATTCATTAGTTCGGTTTTGTGAGTGAATGCATGTTGGTTGCGCAAAGCAAAATGAAGAATGGTAATTGGAATATTTTTTTGTAGTATCCGGGTTCAAAGTTGGCGATGGGATGCATTTCTATTCTAAAATTTGGAGTTAGGTCACAAGGGGGAGTTAATATGGCTAAGATGTTGGTGATGACATTGGTTGTGTATGTTAGGTGACATTTGATGCAGAGTGGTTGTGAACCACGTTGTCCCATTGGGATTTTTGGCCCATTTTTTCAAGTTTTAAGCCTAAACGAAATGAAAAACAAAAATAAAAATAAAAAATGGTCTTATTCTTTTTGGCGCAATTTGGCTTCATGGAGCCCCCCCCCCCTTGGCAAAATAAACCAAAACACACACACACACACACACACACACACACACATATATTTGGCTTGGCGGGGTTCCAAAGGGAGCGAGATCCTATAGGGAAGTTTTTCAGACACACCCTAATATTGGAGTAGTTCCTACTTATCCAACTTTCTAATAGAACTACATTAAATTGAAGAGAGATAATCATTGTATACAAGTGTTCTAGTGTTCTAGTGTTGGATGGTATCATTTATTTCTTATACCATATGGGTATCTATAACGAGGATTTCACACTTTACAATACCAATAGTTTATGGATGTTTGATGGTGTTTTGTTAACAATATCATTAAGGTCTATATACCATTAAAAAGTCTTCATACCTAGATAAAATTGTCCTAAGTCAATATTGTCATAATAAATTTGTGAATAGGGTTTAGAATGGCATTGACCCAAATAATAACTTAGATATACAAAGATTTTTTTCATCTCGAGATACCCACCAAATCTCAATATAGGACTAGTTCTACAAGTTTGATATCCACGGGTAGGTTTTTAAATACCATTATTGATTATTGATACCATGCATACATCTATATATCAAACCAACGTTGAAGGATACCTCTCATCCATCCCACATAAAAACCTTACCCCAAAAGTTATAGCTTTGTGGTCGATTCATCTCAAATGGCTCATATTGTATTACTTCGGGGTTTGTCAAAGTTAGTAACCTCCATGATGCATACTATATAACGGATTTTATAGAACGAATGAGAGATACGCTCATATGCAACAATTCCCTCTCCACTACTAAATTGTCATGTCAGTGTGAGTAACATTAATTCTTTAAAACCCACATAAATTCTCAATCAATTTCAAGGCTTCAATTTTAAATTGGTGTGGGGCCACATCAAATGCTTTTATAGGACTCTATTGATGTGGTTGACTATTTTATTTTACGTTGTGTTTGGACTTGAACTAATACTCAAAGTGTCGGTCAGATGTCTTCACGAGAACTTAGGGGAAGACTCAAAGTCTTGTGTCTACATTAATTTCACATGATTGGATCATTACTTACTCAATCCACATTAATTTTCCACCCACACTAATAAGACAATTTGGTGTAGTTATTAGGTTGAGAAGCCAAATTCTTGGACCCGTCACCATTGTGTTAATTGAAGTGCTAGTCCCAAGGGTCATGTACAACTATACTAAGTGCATATTGTTTGTACTTATTATGTTTGCCTAGTTGACATATGTAATATCTGCAAGTTGCATAGATTGATTGTCTTTATTATTCGGCATCAAATGAAGTTTTCCATATATAAGGAAAAAACACACCTCATCAAAATCCCTAATACTAATTTTCAGACATTTTTGCCAAATTTGAGAGTCAAAAAATAAGTGAGAGAATCTATGTGTATCAATCAGAGAGTACTATCAACACCATAAGTTTTTACACCGAATCCCAAAATGTTCGAGGAACGTAGGAGTCCATCCATAGAAACCTTGGGGTTCAACTTGGAGGAGCCAACCATGACCATTGATCAAACATTGTAGCACTACGTTGTTTGCAAAGGTTTTATACATTAGGATTAACGACTTTATGATTGAACAATGGCGAATTTGAACCCACCATTTACTCCCACCTCTTTACTCACCATTTGTACCCCAAGTTGTACCCCAAGTTGCATGTTACATGTTGTTCCGCTTGTCGGTGTCTAGGTTGTCTAGGTACGGCCTATAAAGTCACCCCAAGTGTTGGTAAGTGTTCTAGTCAAATGGGGCTCAAGCTTGTTTCTTTTCTAGTTTTCTCTTGTTTAGGGAAGATATGTGTTGAATATCACATGGCAATTCGTGATAAGCATTACCTACATAGTTGTGAAAGGAAGAGGTTATTAGAAGATTCGGAAATCGGTAGATTGATATCTTCCACTAAGTTAATAAGAAGCCGGCAAGGACTCTCACATTCAAGCACATGGGACGGTTACCACCATTTTAAATGGATTGGAGGATGAAAATACCCCTCGAAGTACTTTATTGGCTTCAATACATTGCCTACTCACACCATCCCCCCCCCCCTCCCCTCCTTGATGCCATTTTCAAGATAGATGAGTCTTAAATGGTTATTTTTTCCCGACTAGCCCACTTCTCCTAGGATATGAAACACGTAACTAGCATCATACGAGATGGTTAGCAAATCCAAATGGAGGTTTTAGTCACTTTCCTTGTAGTTTTCAGAGCTCATATGAATATTTTATTCATTATCGAAGTGAAGATTTTTGTTTCTTGTTAAATGGGCAAACGGATCTCCTCCGTCCCCAAAATGTTGACTATTGAGTCTGGAATGCATTTCATATTTTGAGCACACAATCCAATCTCTATTTGAACACATGTTGTTTGGTATATTTTCTTGGATCCGTACCAAATCACATGCCACCCAAGAATAGGTGTAGAATTAAGATAAGTAATTGATTCAAGCACATCCACCTTCCACGAAGATTGCCATAGAGATTGTTGTTAGAGTAAAATTGAGTGGGTCTTAACTGGTTCGTTTGCTTAGTCCATACATATTTGATCGGTATGTGGTTTGGTGAGGATCAAAGAGCAAACATCATAAAGACACGTGTTAGAAAAAGATTGGACTACGTCTTCAAACTTTAATAACTACTCTATACTCAACAGCGAACCCTCGATATTAATAACTACTCTACACTCATTTCTATTATGAAGGAGACCATGTCAAAGAAGGGCATGGTAGGAGCAAACAACAAACACCACATGGACCTCGTCCCTCCAAGGCCCGAGGGGTGAAGCATGTTCTAGGATGTATTATGAAACAAATTTTTTTCAAGGGTTTTCCTAATAAAGAAGGAAATAAAATAAGAAACTTTTGACTCAATTATAAGACACCATCAAATAATCACATCCATTCGGTTAGAAATATAGATTTATAAATTACATTGCTGAACTCCTATGATGAATTTAGAAATAAAAACTTAGAAATTAATCGCATTCACCAATTTCTTGAAATGTCTTCATGAGAAATCTAGTGACTTTGGTTCGCATTACATATTGTACAGATCTTTAAGAAGTTGCAAGCATAAGATCACCTTGAGTGATCAAAATGACCTTTGGACGTGACCATTTCATAAGGTATGGAGGATAAATATGCAAATATTTCAAAATTGATCTTTTGGAGGTGATAGAAAATTTCAATAGTTACATCTTGAAATATTTATTTTATAGCAAGATCCCATCGTTTAAAATTGAGCGTCCCATATTGGGACGTTCGAACCAACAAGGGTTATGAGTGTTGGGTCTTGATGTTGACTTAGCTCCACATACTATATCATTGAAGCCCTGGGTTAGATCACAACTTCATTCGGCTAGGCCCCACCCCTCCCATGCCTCCTACACTGCCCAATCTTCCTCATCTTCCATGTCTGCACCTGCATGGGAACTCTTCCTTGTTGCGAACTAATGTAACAATACCTTGTCACTTAACTCCAAAGTGGTATGGAGGATAAAAACTATCCTCGACTATTTTCAATCCGAACGTGGAGGCATTTGCCGAACTGTACTAGAAAAAAATCAATAAAGAGCGATTGTACAAATCAGTGAGACCAACCCAACGACACTAAAAACAACAAATTTGAGGATGGACTATAATTTCTATGAAGCTCGAAAGATTTAGGCTATCATGCAAATTGCAAAGTTTTAGTTCACCTGACTCTTCCCCGGGCGTTGACTTCCTACATGGTTCACGTGTACTTGGAGTTCGTTGGCCGAAGATCTAGCCGCTCAAAGTGGCTCAAATTTTTTAATGAAGTTGCACTTGCTATAAGTTGTAATGTGGGCGCTTGGATTTGCATATTTTTCACTTCACAAATTCTCCCGAATTTATGTAAGAATGCTATTATGTTTGCAATTTTTGACAACCCTATGTACACGACATCGTAGTTTTTGAAAAAAAAAATTCAAGTGGAGAGGGGAGCTAGTATGTGGAGCTCAAATTTCTTAGTTGGAGTCGCAGTGGAATTTGGAGTGTTGCTAGCTGTACCGAGGAATGAGGCAAGAAAAAGCCCGAGAAACCATGCAAGTTGTTCATTATTGACAAATGCTTTCAATGCAAAAAAAAATATTGAAAAAGAGAATGGACGGTTGCAATTTTTTGAGGTGATTTGCTACACCCTCCTTTTATACGGTTGGATTTACATCTATAGCCATCGATCTCCCCGAAGAAAAATTCAAAAATGAACATGTGCTCCAGGGATTATTCCTCGAGGAATATCCTATGTCACTTTGAGGTTAAGCCATTAAGCTCCTTTGGCATGTGCAGGAACTCCATCAAATAACTCGGGAATAATGAAAGTGATGTCAACTTTAATATTTGTAATTATGGCCGAGTATTGTCACATTGGTTCCCAATGAGGAAGAGTTCCCATGCAGGTGCGGACAAAGAGCATGCGGAAGACCAGGCAATGAAGAAGGCTTGGGAAGGGCAGGGCCCAACCGAATGAAGATGTGATCTAGCCCAAGACATCATTGAAGGGCCTTTGTATGAAGAAAATTGAGCACTTGTGGTAAATTTAAGAATTATGTGGTCTCTCCCAATTTTTATCAAGCTTTGCCGTCGTTTTGGAAACAAAGTATCATGGCTAGGATGGGGCAATCTCATCTATTCCCGACACCTTTGGCAAATTTGGGTGCCTAGATAGATGTGATTTGTGCTTTGATTATCTTGTTGAATCACCCTTTCGAAGTGGATTAAAAGTTCTATGACTCAAAATGTTTGCATCATACCTCATCATTCTTACGGAATTTCCAAGTAAAATATTTTGAAATCTATTGTGGATGGGGCGAGCCACCCATTTGTGCTAACTTATCCATCTTGAAAATGCCTCACCTTTTGCATGGGATAAAGCGTTTCTTGAATAACTTATTGTGACTTTGCCAAAAACCTCATTATTGTGAGAATGTGGGACCACGAGTGAGATGCCACACTTTGCTTATAATGCCTTATTATACTTCAACATGGTGTGCAATTGGCAAATCCATGGTCCTACCTATAATAAAGCCTCCACGAGTCCAATCACTTGTTTATGTCACGATGCGCTACATATAATGGACTTTGTTGTGTGTGCACATAGGTCATCCTATCCCCCACTTGGTTTTTTTTTGGGGTGGGGAACCATGTGACACATACTTTGTGTCCACTAAGGTAGATTAGGTTAATTCAATTAGCTTCCTTAATTGGACACTTATTTTTGGCTCCTAATCGAGAGTATAGTTGCCCTAATTCAATTGGATGAGTAATACATGTTGATTTAGTTGCCACCTTGATGATATTTGGGATAGTCAACTTCATTCAAATCAAACTACACTCGCCATTCTCCATAATCAAGAGTGCTCCCCACTAAGCCCCAACACTCCTGATTTTTGTGGGCAAGTTGGGCAAATAAGGAGGCGGCATGTGGTTGTGAGGTGCCGACCAACTTGTATTGTGGGTATTCTATAATGAAAAGCCCGTTCGGCACATTTTTATTTTACCCATGACCATTTTAAGAGACATGACACAATCCATATTGGCATTAAACTTGGTTTTCATTGGCAAATGACCCATGTAGAATCTACTAGTGATGTTGTTCATTCACACAACAATGAACAATGGAAGAGTTCCCCCCTATAACATGAGATAGGAAAGCATAGAATCTTTGATTCTAGAGCCTAGGTCAACACCGACCTCAGCTCCAATTTCCACGATTTCAAAATTATTTGGTCATGATTTACAATTCCTAACATGTTGAAATGCCTAAGAAACCCTCGATAAATTATCTTCTTGTTTGTGAGCAACTATGGCTAACCACTCCTCATAGTAGGGAAGCTAAAACATGAGCGATGAGGAGTAACATGTGAGCAAACACACCAAATATAACAATTATACACAATTTTAGCTGCCATACTTTTAAAATGGTACACATTTTATTGCAAATTTTTAGTCCTAAAGTATAATTTTTAGATTGAACAAAAGTGAAGGGGGCCTATTACCGTCAATACTTCCAAAAATTATCAGTCCATGGTTGATTTTTATTATTACCATCTACACCAATACATGCCGCTTGTTGACATTTCCAGACATGCGGTTGAACATGACACTTGGTACATTACTAACACTCTACATTACGAGCAAGTTCAAGCAGTTGCATGACCTCATTGTAGGTAGATGTTGGAGCATGAATGAACTTGTCATTGTCGTAATCCATCTTGAACAAAAATTGAAATACATAGTACATATGTTTTTCAGTACATCCATTTCCTTTTTTTCCCCAAAACTTGAGATGACATTTTTGTGAAGTTCAAGGCACGCGTAATGAGGGATATCGCAAATTGTGACACAATATGCGAAATCCTCCTTGGAGATGACGTTGCTTAACACTGCAAAACATGAATATAGAATGGTAGTTTCTCCAACCACATAGTAATCGTCAATGAGATTTGTGCTTTCCATTTGTTTTTGTGATCTGATGTTGGTGTTGCTAGTTTGTGATGCACTACCTTACCAAATCTAAAAGTTGGGTAGGCATCGGGGTCTTGTGGCTAGCATAAATGCGTTTGAGGGATGGGAGGTGTGGCAATAGCCTACAATGAGGAGAAAGTGCGTCCCTCTACTACATTTGGAACATGGTGTCTTCAAGTGCCAAAGCCTCCTCCCTTGAGAGACAAACACTTATCTTCACCAACCAAGTATTGGGTACTATAGGCCAATACATCACATACTTCTTTTTGAGGCCACTCACACAACACTTGATGTCATCAAGGCAAAATCCAAACTCGTACTACACATTGTTGGTGGAGTGGTACTCCTTCTTACAATATTGTACGTTGGAGCAAGGATGTCATGTTTGCTAATTGTGATTCGGCATTGCACAATCTCCGTGTAATCACCTGCATTGCCTAAGATATTTTGGCAAGGTTGGGTGACATTTATACTATGTGCCATTGGAGAGAAGGGCAAACAATCTATAACACCAATGTGGTATGAGTCACACCATGCTTTGCATAATATAAATTATTCTCTATGCATGCATGTTTTGTCCTAGTGTTAGGACAAGGAATCAAGTAGTTCATTTTGTCGGGTCAATGAGAGTGACAATCAGGCACCTGGTGGTAGATCCAGCTTCCGTTTTGTACACCCAAATAACTCCGATCCCTTCAAGGCACAATCCCTAATGTTCAAATTTTTTGCCCACACATAAGACTTCATGGCATTTGTGAGTAGTTTGGGATCTCCACACTTGGCAATGACCTTCAATTTCAAGGATACAAAAGCAAGGCCTTCCTTGTAGAACCACCTTTCAACCATAGCATGTAATTTATAATATGCATGAGCACACAAATCAAATTGTTCATTGTTGATTTGTATAGGCGAATCATCTTGTTGCCGGACTATTGCAACCACCTATTGTGCACCGTCTCGGCAAGGTTACATGTTGGCATTTCCGCATGTTCATCTATTGACATATCTTGCAAACACCACCCAGCTTGTAGTAGATTGTATATATATCCTAGATAGTAAAAAAGAAAAATTGATATCATTGTAGATATACTTTGGTAATGCACTTACAATAATCATATGACCACCCCATTTGCTTGTAATGAAAGTGCCATGATCCCAGGTAGTTCACATAGTGCATCTTATAACTGACGTGTGGTATAACATAGGAAAGTTTAAATTTGTTTGACATTAAATTTATAAAAGAATTCCAAATAATGAAAGGTCCATTAAAAGTAGACAATCCCATTACAACTAAGGTAGGTAGGTTTAAAACATGAGCCATTCCTTTTATGTAAAAATAGTATAGGGGCTAAAACAAGGATCCTAGGATGTATGTTTAGTAGGATTAATTCTATACGCATGCCTCATAAGGGATGGATGAAAATGGCTTGTCATTTGCCCAAAAATGGATGAAAATTGCAACGCTCATTACTAGTCGTCTTCTTGCATTGCCATTTGTAAAAAAACACCTAGGGTTTTGTTTCGTCCTCGAGTCCGATGTGTTTTAGGCAACTTTTTGTTGGAGAACCTTCTTGTTGAAGCTTATGGTAACAAAGTCCAATAAGTATGCATACATTTTTACATTAATATTTTCTTTAGTTAAAAGGAATGTAGACTACAATTGCAATGACATGGGCCGTATAAGTACTGGTAGGGTGCAAAATAAAAGGTCATTTTTAGAGAAATAAATAATTATAGGGAGCTCTTAATTTGTGCCTTGCAAATAAATAACCCTTAAACAAATACTCCTCCGCCACACATGGTGCACAAAAATCCTATAGAGTGACCTACCCGAGGCCATGATCTAATAAAACTTCAAGATAGATCCAGTAGTTGCAAGGTTTTCATATTTGTGAAGAATGCATCCATCTCCAATCTATTGGAGAGTGGAAAAACGACAACCCAATGTTGGTTTCCGCTATTGGTTTTGTGAAGAAGGTTAATGTATATGTAAAACATGCATTCCTTGTGTTTATGTAACTTTCATTTGTTTAATTTGGCCACATGTATTGCAAAGAATATTCAATTATTAGTGTAACTTTGATATGATTTTTATTTTTTCTTATTTACTAGGCTGGGCATGCTTGGAAGATTTGGGTGTCATCCAATGTTTGTGAATTTGGCGGATTTGCTTGTAGGTCTACTGGTTCCGAAGTTGTTTTCCCTTTAATACAATTCCAACCTAGAATGCACACCACCCAAAGGACATCAAAGCTTTGTTTGAATTTGTAGATGCTTACTACAATAATGATGTTCGAACATGTGTTGCATCATATGGTTTTGCCCTGGCCTAGGATTGGTGGGCTATGAACAAAATTCCATTATGCTCGCCATCAATTACAACACGAGGGGTACAATGATTATTGAAAACCTCCTAGTATTGTTTTTTGAGTTTGTGTCTGTTTTAATTTTATAGTGGTTTAGTTTTTTATTTTATTTTATATTTCTAAAGTAAATACACTGCTTGTCGACAACGTTATTGAATTATGTTGTTTTTTTTGGTTAAAGATGCAACCATAATTTATTTTGAACGCATCACGTGGGTTGTTTGTGGCCAAGGTATAGTCCATGTATATATTCTTTAATTGGACCACCTCAAGTGCGCAACTTATGTAAGGAGACATCCCGTGGCTCAAGAAGCACGTGGAAGGACCCCCAATCAATAAAGTTTCTTATCGAAGCTTTGACTGGACTGGGATATGTGGTCTTTGGTGCTTATGCTTCTATCGGTGGGATTGGTTATTTGAGGATATTTTATTGTTATGTGTTGGGATTTGAGTCTTCCATTTGTGTCCCCATATTGTTAATGTTTGTGTACATTGCAAGTGCATCTATTCATGCTTGTCGACATAGTGGCATGAACCTGATTGCTTTTGAGAATGCCTTTGTAACCTTCAATGCCATATTGGCCCCTTTGTGCGATTCACAACCATCTCCCATTGTTGGTGACTCGCAACCCATGAACATTGTTGATGAAGACAAAAAGAAAGTGTTTGAGAAGTTCCTCATGAATCCCATTCGAGTGCATAAGTTTCTTTATTTTGAAAATATTTAGCTCAATCTTTTTTTGTATGTTCATATTCAAGTGTTTGCTGACCTTTGTTGTTGTGTTGGCTTAATAATGAAGGAAGCAATGTCCCCCCCTCGTTTAATGGTAATTCCAACTTTCGCCCAGACGATGGCAAAAGTTATGATGGCCACAGTTTGATTTCCAAGTAGAGCTAATCTATGCATTACAATCTACAAATTTTGCCATTTGTAGATATTGAGGCAATAGAGCACAATATTCCATTTGAGGATACTGAGAATGAGTGGGGTTTAGGGAAATGAATGTGATAGGTGTGCATATATTCTTGTTTTTGTGTGGCAATTGTGAGTTTTTCTTTGGTTTTCTTTAAATAAAATGACCACTGTGAGTGAACATTTATTGTGTGACCATTGCTCTATATCTCTAAACTCAACTTTCTTCCATATTTCATTATCTAGCTAAACCCTTCATTTTTTTTGTTCATGCTCATATATGTGTCAACAAACAATTGAGACATTGAAATTTCCTATGTCATTTCATTCATGTTTTAGTGTACTGCAATTCATGTTGTTTTAGTGTCCTTTCATTCGTGCTGGTGTTTGTGCCGCGATACATTTGTCATAGTATGATTCCAGAGGCTTGCTCTCCCTAATTTGGTTGCATGTTACCGCTCACTGCACATATGATAGCACCCCCCTTGTAATACATGCAATCAACTTCAAAAAATCTACACTACATCCTTGCTATACATTGCATGGATTGTTTGCCCAAGTGAGGGCCGATTCATAGGGGGTTCGAGTCTTAAGTCCCAAGTTAATTGAGGTCAATCCATGCAATCTCAACAATTGAGAGCATGAAAGTTGGGATTTATCATTTCACATGGGGTCCCAGGTCCTAAGTCTCAAGTATGACATTTATATCTACATGTTAACACTTTTGGGAGGCAAGACCTTGGGCTTGTGTTTAGAGTTGGGCTAAGAAAAAAATATTAAGGTATAGTTTAGCACTGGGAATGACTAGAAATGGCATTTTAGTGGTTGACGTCAAATTTGTCCTTAGTACAACTAGTTGTTAGAGTTGAAACTAGTTTTTTTTAACTATTTACTACTTGACACTATGTATAGGAGTGGTAAATGTGTGGCCACACTAATTTAACTAGCTAGGAAATTACTTATGGGTCCTAAGTTATTAGAATGACATTGTGGATCCTTTACTAGTTGACTTTTTCTATGACCTTATGTGCTAGTTGGTCATGAACTAAACAAGGGGAGGGGGAATGTGTTAGAACAACTAGTAACAATATTTTGCCAGGATGTCAACCTACCAAGTTGAACCATTTTAGTAGGTGATTAATTTGAAGTATATAAGGGTATTCCTAGAGCCTTTTGGCTCTCTTAGTTCATATGTGCAAAGATAGTTTAGAGAGTGCGTGTAAACTTGTTAGTTTTAGATTTGGACATGAAACGTCCTGAAAATACGTAGTAATACAGATAGATAAGAGTCCTTGAAAAACAAGCAGTAAAGTGTTGAGAAAGGAACTTAAATAATAGACTCATTGTTGGTATTCATTTATGGTATATCTTCTTGTAAGCTGACAAAGCTATATATGTTCCTTAGGGTTAACAAAGCTAAGGTTTTGAATGTGTTAGTGGAAGTGTGCATCACATAACTTGTAATGTATTACCTAGAGTTGCTTTAGAAGTAAGCAAGGTGTGTGTATGGACATGATGCTCATGGTAGGACGTCTCATGCAAGTGGATGGAATCACATGAAAACATTACCATAGGTTGGTAGGAGTTTAAAGAGGCCAAATCTAGATTTGGTTGTGTAAACCACCTCCGGAAGTTGGCCAATCTAATCAAAAACATTAGATGGTCACACGGGTAGATCACTCCATTGTCAAGTTGAACACCACGTGCGACCAAAAAAAATTTTTTTTTGGTAAGTTGCACCACCAAAATGGGTCAAAATTTTATCAAAATTTTATCATGAGTAGATATACACAGTACCTATGACATAGTCAAAAGTGGTAACTAAATTTGATGATTTTTTTTCCATAAAACATACCATTTCCCCATGGAGTGCACTATTCAAGTACTATATTTATACACGTGGGTGCACAAAAGGGGTATTATTTAAAACAAGCATGTACAAAATGTATGTATAAGAGACATATTGCTATTAAGCAAGAAGTAGATATACATGAGGCTATAGAAAAATATATGTAAAGTATGCATTTACGCGTTTATGCGTTCAAGTCAGACCTGGACCAAGAATCATGTGTTTTTTCATCCACTAAGTAACGACTTTATAACTAAAAATCCATGATTTGATATTATACATATAATAGGGCCATATTTTTGCATTTCCAAACATTTGTACACATGTTATGTACAATTTTTGTATTTGTTTTTGGACCCTTGTGTACGTATGGAAATGTATTTTAAAGCAATGAGATTTGTAAGTATATTGCTTGATTTTAGCAAAAATAAAATGTATACAGGGGTATTTTAATAAGGGGCATGCACGCACGTGATGCTTGGTTTTAATGAATAGTGCACTCCCTGAGACCATTTCTAACTAGAATGACACAAAATTGAACTAAAACAATTACTTAAAAAAATAAAGATGACTAAAATTTTCAAAAAAGTATACAAAAGATACTATCAATGGTTATGTATATGTAGAAAAAATATCATAAATTTTAAAATTACATATGGCATGTAATATAGGGGTAGCAAACTTTGTCCGCACGTGGTGTCAACTTGACAATGAAGTGACCTCCCCGTGGATGGTCATCAATACGAAAGTGGTCAAAATGACCCAAAAACTCTACAGTAGGTTGGTGGAAGGTTAGAGACACTAGATCCAAACTTAGTTTGTGGAAGCAACCTCCAAAAACTAGCCAATCAAGCCAAAAATGTGAGCTAGTAGGCATCGTTCAAAGCATTTTCCAGGCCCTATATGAGAAGTTTAGGGTAGTATATTCTATAGGAGTGCTCTGGGCATCGGGTTATTGGCATTACGAACGGACACTTTATTCACGCCGGCCCCTACCCCAGGGACCGGAGTTTCTATCTATCTATCTAGGAGTGCTCTAAGGATGAAACTCTAGCTTGGGAGGTGTTTCGGCAAAGCTTGGATGTGACTAGCGGTAAATTAGTTAATGGAGCAAGGGAAAAAAAATGCAAAAACCCATTAACAAAAAGCTACACCATAATGGGTACTC
The DNA here is from genome assembly GCA_950295325.1 of Polytrichum commune. Classification (NCBI taxonomy): domain Eukaryota; kingdom Viridiplantae; phylum Streptophyta; class Polytrichopsida; order Polytrichales; family Polytrichaceae; genus Polytrichum; species Polytrichum commune. The sequence goes on from OX485809.1 coordinate 1,368,360, forward strand.
AAGGCTCAAAAGTTGGGACTTAGCCTTCATGTTGGGACTTGCTAAGAGCATGTTCACACAGGTCCCAAGTCCCAAGTCCCACTCATGTTAGCAAGTCCCAACATGAAGGCAAAGGCCCAACTTATGGGCCTCAAGTAATCACTAAACTATGGCTAAATATCATTAGAATTGGATTTTGATTATTTTGTGCACAACTTTTTGTGGGGACGTGTGTTGAGAGTTGGGTCTAAGTTTTTGCTCGACCCAACTCGCAACACAAGTCCCAAGCATGACTTCCAAAGACTGTTGCCATGTGGGCATCCATGTCATAGTTGGGACTTCGGACTTGGGACCCGTGTGAAGTGGTAAGTCCCAACTTCCACACTCTCAACGGCTAAGATTGCACGGATTGACCTCAAGTGACTTGGGACTTAGGACCCCGTGTGAACGGGCCTTAAATACAAGATTTTATGGATTTTAATGGCGTTGCCCGGGCGGGCGGATGGAGGCAGGCGCGCGGAAATGTTTCGTTTCCGGGCAGGCCGGGCGGGCAGTGATCCAAGTTGCCCTCTCTGTGCACCCCGCTTAGGGTTTGGAAACCCTAAAACCTATAGGAGGGAAAGGGGAGTCGAGCTGCATCTCTTTTGCTTCGCAGTCCCTCCTGCTTGCCGCCGTTGCTCCTCCAGCGCCCCCCGCTCGCCATCATGCCTCCCAAATTGGACCCCTCGCAGATTGTGGAGGTCTATGTACGCGTTACAGGTACTTTGCGCTTTCTTCAATCGTTCTTTCGCTGAAATTTTTGGTTGCATTGGTTTAGGGTTTGTAGTGGGTTCGTGGCATGTGGTCCTGTGGTGTCGTTCATTTGTGTGGGTGGTGAATCTATGTGGTGTAAAAGACGCAAAGATGAGATCAACAATGGGTGACAGCAGCCTCTTGGCTTCTGTGAGAGCATTCTTATTCAGTTTGTATTCCCTGAGCGTCGAAATAAAGAAGCAGGAGGAACATACAGGTCGATTTTGGTGACAGCTGGTATGAGTGGGAATGGGAGTATTCGTCAAGGAGAATGGGAAACATATGAATGGATTCACAATTGCTGTGACCTAGGATGAGTATAAATGACGGTGGGTGACGTTTTGGTAAAACGCAGGAGGGGAGGTCGGTGCTGCCTCGTCCCTTGCACCCAAGATCGGTCCCCTTGGACTTTCCCCAAAGAAGGTGGGAGAAGATATTGCCAAGGAAACCGCTAGGGACTGGAAGGGTCTCCGGGTGACAGTGAAGCTGACTGTTCAGAACCGACAGGTACTGTTTGTACATTTTCGCAGAGAGAAATTTAGGTGATGTGGGGAGACTGGAAGATACAAGTTTGTATTTTAGGTTTATTCCATAAGCAGCATGTTTGTTTAGCATGAGGTGAGAGTTGCCTTTGTTTGTGTTTGACGGGGATTGTTAGCATGTATCTCATAGATGGATGGAATATGGTGACAGGCAAAGGTAGCAGTCGTGCCCAGTGCTGCCGCGCTGGTGATCAAGGCTCTGAAGGAACCTGAGCGTGACAGGAAGAAGGTGAAGAACATCAAGCACAATGGCAACATCTCCCTCGATGATGTGATTGAGATTGCGAAGATCATGGCCCCCAGGTCGATGGCGAAGCAACTAGCAGGCACAGTGAAGGAGATTTTGGGTACGTGTGTGTCCGTGGGATGCACCGTGGACGGTAAGGACCCCAAGGACCTCCAAACAGAAATCGAGGAGGGCGAGGTTGAAATTCCCGAGTAAATTTGCGAGTCAATGAGGAGGGCAAGCGGAGGATTTAAATGCAGAGTGGAAATAAGCATAGAACTATACAGTGTAGTAGGAGATTGCTTAAGGTGTTTTGCGGATGTTGTCTTCCAGTAGCTGCTTCCGTAAGAGAAGTTCTTGATCACCTCCAACAGGTTCAAAGGAAACTAGTTTCTTATTCCTCCTCTGGTTAATTCTACAATTGCCAAACTGCTTTGCATGTTGAGGATCATACTGCAGAGTTCGCCGAGACCTGAAAGTGGTCAAGGTTTTGTTGTCCTGAGTCGAAATTGCGCAATGAATGAATGTACTGCTATGCTACTAGGTTATAGTTGTCTATGACAGGTGTAATGAAATTCGAAAGGTTTGTGGATGCAATATTATTGAATTACAGAGACGAGTGCTCTGTAGGCGCGGTAGTTGAGTCTGAAGAATTCAGGTTCGATATTGACTTACGTGACTTGCTCTAGCAATCGTGAGATGTTAAGCTCGGACGTCATGGTATGTAAATTTTTGATGTGAGGAATGACTTCACAGCCAACAGGTCACTTGACCTATGCGGGACATATTGTAGTTGTAATCATTGTCGAACACAATCACTCGATGCCAATGTTTTGCCGAGACAGGTTGGTGTATGATAACTAAGGCAGGACAAGGTTGTGATCGCAGTGTGGAGCAGGCATTCGAAAGGAATTGGGCCGTTCTGGGAATGAGGCTGAGAAGTTTAAATCAGTAGTATGGGATGCTGGACAGGTTCTGAACCTGCTTGTGGTCAGAACCTGAAAGATGTTTGGAAATGTTTTCACGCCAATGCATGTGGTCAAGGAACTGTCGAGTTATGTCACACTTGACGTTATTACGTCCTGCTCATTCTGGTTGAAAAAATCCTGAGCAGGTCGACCTTGAATACACGTGCGTGGTGCTCATTCTTGAAGATTCATGTGCAAAATATTCAAAGTAGTGTCACAAAATCTGTCGCAAAGTAGTGACAATTTCCACGATGGTCTTAGTTGTTTGAAGTCTTCTGAATAAGTACAACATAAGAATAATTTGCGAGCACTGCCTGTTTTTATTGTCATCTTTACGGTTTGGGGGGCCCCTGAAAGTTTGGGTGATCAGATTCCAATGATTCAAATAAGTCCATGCTTCTACGGGAATTGGGTATTGAGCTTCGGATATTACCTGAAGAGGTGGAGCTTGTAATAGATGCCACTATCGATACGAAACAATGGGTTATGTGGAAGACTTCGAAGATGAAACTCTTTTACCAGTTATATTGAGGAAAGGTTCTCCAGTCAGCAAGAACTGTAACAGACTCGGTGACTTAGAAGGTACACTGATTATCCCAATTAGTGCATGTTACTATTCGGACGCGGCGCTACGACAAAGAGAATGCATTATTCTATTAAGCTAAGTCATTTATGTTACACAATTGCCGAACGACCTATTGAACTTCTGCTTGTCAAAACTGAAATCCTGATGAAAAGCTACTGCACATTGCAACTCCGAACATTAACATGCACTAATTGCGATAATGATGATAGATTATGCAATGCAGAACGAATTTTCCCCAACAGTTCGGAGTGACTTGGCCCTGACCAAGCGGAGACACGAAGTGGCTTGCGCAGGGTGTGCGGCGGGTTCAGAGTATCCCCAAATCTCCATCATCAATCAGTTGCAATGTGCCAACACCTCTCTGTTTCATCCCTACCTCAATTCAGCTGCATTCTCTCCATCAAGAACACTTCAAGCCCATAAAGCGCTCTCAAAATTGTCTCTCTGAAGATTCCACGTAGAACATCACACTGGACCTAACACTGGATCCTCAAAGGCTTCCATAGAACCTCCACAACGGCACCTCACGAATCCCTACAGGCCAAAAGCTCAAAGGATTCCTTCAAGATCTTCACACCAAGCCCCCTCTGTACTTCTACAGTAATCTCCTGCTTACGTACTCACTTTGAACCGGAGCTGTTGGTGCGCACTTAGTTGGTAGGTGCGTACTTTACTCATATCGCTCTCTAGATCCTCTGATTCGATGAATCACAACAAGAATCGGATGAAGCTTGAGGCAACTAGCTTGACCAAAGCCAAATGATGTGAAATTATTGCAAAGTTGAGCAAGCCGAATGCGCCGAGCAGGCGGGTGTTGGGGAGGGAGTATGAAGTTAGTAAAGGTGTCATTTGGAAAGTTATGGAAACAATGCAAATTGAAGAAGAACCACCTATCGATGATGAAATCCAACCTATCGAGACATTTGTTGAATTTGAAAGTGCTACCGATTTCAAAGGCTTTGAAGCTCTATTGTCCTTGACATTGATGACCAATTGCTTTGCTCTGATGTTTAAGCAGAAGCTTGACATATGTATGATGAATTGTGATGATCGTTTGAGATGTTTTAGGGAAACGTTAACAAATTGAGAATGAATGTAAAGCGTAAAAAATTCATGCATTCACGGCAAATGACTCTGCATGACATGTTCAAACAAATAAAGTATGAACCTTGATTTTTGTCAAAAAAATTGCACACTTAACGGGGATGCGTACTTAAGCGGGAGATTACTGTAAATTGATTGTAACATACATTCCTATATTTAGTACATCTGAGGATCAATACATAAATTAGGTAAAATTTAGATTTTGGATACTATAAAAAGGGGAAATTAGAGACCCTATTGCACTTTATTCAGCCCCAAACAATTTACGTGAAGTGTCACCAAAGTCTCAATATAGGTGGGAAACCACTTGGGACTTCGATTAGTATTGGACACCTAGAATGGCACTTGGAACTTAGCACATGGATACTCAAGACTATAATTAGAAATATGAAAGCGCAAGTTTGAGTCTTGAGTATCCATGCTAAAGGCCCTTTACGAAGTCCCTTGTGTGTGTGGGTGGGTGGGTGGAACTAAAAGTGTTCATGGTTGCCCTTATTAAAACTTGAGGCATGTTAATTGTGGTAGCTAAACATTTAGATATAAAGTCAAAAATCTATTGGTCCACATTTTAGTCATGATAAAAGTGAGATCCCTTAGACAAGGGGTTGTTTTACACCAATTGATAATCTTAGAACCACATAAATAGACTCCATTTCACAAAGATGAATGTCTGTTACCTTGCACTTCAATAAGAGATACAAAGACATTACAAATCCCTTGTATGCGGCCGGGGATTCGTGGCACTGAAGTAAAGTCATCCGGTAACAAAAATCGGATGAGTCCATCAAGAAGCTTGGATGAAGCTTATTTTAGTGAAGCGCCTTTGAGTTGGCATGTACGACTCATTTTCTCCCTCATTGCTATTGTGAATATCAATTAGTGGCAAGGGGCCATGATGTAGCTTTCGATGTTTTAAGACTATTTTCTAACCTCCCATGAGTTGTTTCTAAAGCCATGATATGGCTTTGGATTCCACATGGATATTTTAATAAATATCGTAAGTTGTTGACGTATGCAACATGTGGATATGACATGTCATCATAGACATTTTTTTTTGTTCATAATTCATTAATTTTGCACGGGTGTGATTGCTCAAATATTTGTAAAATGTCAAAACAATATATATCACCTTCCGATAAATTGGTGAACTCAAAATTTCAATTCAATATAATGACTATTATATGTTTTTTATATTATATATACATAAAAATATAATGAATTTATTTGAGAAATTCACATGGTGCATATAAATAATATGCACCATGTGACTTTAAAGATAATACAATATGTGATGATGACAAAATATTACAATAACTCAGATATGCGATAATCAGAAACTTGTGATTTTTTGAGTATACCCCATCCATAATGTTGTCCCACAAGTCTAATTTCAAATAATATATCATTTATTTATACATAATATTATATTGCATTAAAAATATAATTATTTTTATATGTTTTATATTTTATCTTCATTGTTTCATTTTGATCATCTTACGAACACTTGCTCTAATCTATCATTAGAATGACAAAGACAATTTAAAATGGTAACTCACAAAATTATAACCTCAATGTTAATGAGGATTTTGTAATGTTTTTGACCTCCAAGTTAATTATGTGTCTCGTTGATGGTTTCACTTATGGAATGAAACCCTAATCTATTGCTGATTTATCAATTGGAAGTGCACTCAATATGGATTTTGTAGTCAAGCGACCTTCAAGAATGCAAGGAAAATAAATTTTTTCGAAGTTAGGCAAGGCGGGCATCACTTTTTCGTTGGGTTTTAAACTTCTCTAGAGGGCTACCCCGACCCAGATATGAAACCCCCAGAAGTTCGTGAGGGGGTATTTAATTTCCGCCCATACTAATCTCTTAAAAATAACCGGACTAGTAGTGATAGGTTGGCAACACATGATAAATCCACTTGCTTCCATATGAGGCACTGTTTTTTAATGTCTAAACACCTTTATATTATTGACTTATGTATTAGATTATACTAGGATTATTTAGAACTACTAAAACTTGATATTTTCAAAACCCTTGAGACAAGGAGCCAACGACGTAAGGTAGTGTCTAAAGTGGTTCATCTCATCTGCAAAGATGAATGAACTTTCACTAATGAGAATACATGAGTGTCATGAAACCCTGGCCCTTGGATGCAAAAGCATACTTAGTATTTTTATTATCAATGTTATAGGTGAGTGAATTTTTAATTTCTCTATTACATAAGACAATGTCATAATAAAGTTTCATATACACAAACATCATGTTTATTATGATTTTTAGACTTTTGGCAAGGCTAGTAGAAATTGTGTGTGTAGGAGTACATTGGGCCTCTTGGACCTTTATGATAAAGTGGTTACATTTTCCAATTAGCCTACTTCACCTTTGATATTGGGCATTCAATTATGGAAGAACATATACTGACTCTCACTAGGTAATTGCAAGACATTTTTTGTCGTTATGATGCTTTGAAAACATAGCCACACTTTCAATCCAGTTTAAAACAAGAGGGTATTCATCAAAAGTGTGTGTACACCCTTGAAGGGCTCAGGATCTAAGTTAGTCATAACTTTCCATCCAAGGGTATCCCCAGTAGTACTTTCAACCATTGCATTGTCAATGAAATGGCAATCGCAACTCTTGGAAATGATAGAATTAATTAAGGGATACAAAAGCGACTGTCTCATGCACCTGTTTTGGGGTGTTTTAAGATACTTGTCAAGCATGAGAATCCAGAACTTGAAAGCTAGTGTTTGGTCAAGGTAGGATCCAACTAAAATCCACAATAGCAGAATCATGACTTGAGAAAAATTTGACAGTTCTTAAGATGGTTTGACATTGTTGTAAAAATATTGGCTGTTTGGCAACCTACTGCTGTACCCAAGGTCAACCATCGTTAAACAGCAAAGAGGTTGTAATTGATTTTGTAGTTCTCAAGAGACAACTGTACACAAACAATAGATGTCCAAATACGTAAACTAGACCATTGAAGTGAATGAGGAAACTCAAGATCTAATGCAACAACAAACTTATCTAGTCAATCAACAATCACCCTTCATCAAATCCCTTGAAAGGCCCAAAAACAGCATTGGTCAGCCCCAATTCCTTAACCTGGTGGTTGAGGAAAAAGCACAGCAACTTGGCCACAATAGGGCGAATGTATCTGGAATAACTCCCACCAAGGCCCCAAGGTTGCTTCCAGAATAAACTGTTGACTATACGATCAATGTACATTGTTTTAAATCAGCAGCAATTTTTCTGTAAATATACTCTCCAAGATGCTCGACTATGGAGACCACCCACTACACCACTTAAAAATGATATGCCTGCCAACACATGGCTAAGCACAAATTCATAATCGACAAGAATGAAATTCTTATCTTGGCCTCCAAGGAATTTCCCAGCCAATAATATTGCTTATGTGGAATGAGCATCACAAGTGTTGTATTAAGGGCCACAAATGTCTGCCTCACCACTGCATCCCACGTGGCCCTGAATTGGTGCGAGCAGCCAAAGAGATGCCTCCAAACCTCTTCCAAATGCTGCTCCTGTTCTCTCACTATGAACTTCAACTTAGCATTGGGAAGATCCACGGCAGCTGAATTGAGGTAGGGATGAAACAGAGTGTTGAAGCATAGCAGCTGATTGATGTTGAAGATTTGAGATGCTCCTACCTGCCACAAACCCTGTGCAAATCGACTTCTTGTCTCTGTTGGTTGGGCCCAAGTCACTTGAACTAGTTGAGGAAGATAAACCCAGTGTTGCATAATCCATCATTCACAAGCTCCCAAGTCACCAAGAGCCCGTTATAATTCTTGCTGACTGTGGGAAAGTTATAGTTCAACTGATGGAGTTTCAGCTTCGAAGTTTTGCACCATGACCCATACTTCGTAATAAGGATAGTGGCATCGGTTACAAGATCCACATCTTCAGGTGAAACCCAAAGCTCGATATCAGCTTCTGTGGCAGCACGTACAGTGCAAACTCATCACCCACACTTTCGAGAGCCCCCTCAGAATGGTATAAATGCAAAGACAGTCGTTCACACCAATGGACGGGGAGAACCTACATATAAACCGGTTGAGTTTTGAGAAATAACCGGCTGAAGTTCAAAACTCCAGCGAAATTACAGATCATTTTAGAGGGATCTATGGAACATGCTTCACATGAATAAAGAAAAACCGAAAGATCAAAACTTGTAACCAACTGGACTTTGACCAATTATAACCAAAAATCTACTCAGACACTGATTCACAAAAGGCAGTGTTCTTATGTCACACTTACTCAGATGACGTTACACAACTCAGTCCACTGTGGAACTTGCCACTACTTTGACTTCACACATTCTTCAAGAACGAGCTCCGAGCAAAGAAAAAACATGTGTCCAAGATCGACCTCTTCACAAGTTTTTCCAACCAGAATGAGTAGGAAGTGATAGTGGTCAAGTGTGACATCACTGGACAGTTCATTGACCAACTGCGTTGGTGCAAAAACTTTCACGAACATCGTTCAGGTTTTACATTCCCTGACCACAAGCAGCTTCAAAACCTGCCCAGCCTTCAATATCACTGGTTTGAACTTATCAGCCTCATTCCCAGAACTGCCCAATACCTTTTGAAAGCCTGCTCCACACTCCACTTGTCCTCCCTCAGAAATTATGAACCGACCTGCCTCAGCAAAACATTGACATCGAGCGACTGCAATCGACAATGCTTACAAACGCAACATGTCCCGCAATGCAAAATAGACCTGTTAAGAGTGAAGTTATTCTTCACATCGAAAATTTACATACCATGACGTCCAAGCTTTACATCTCTCGAGTGCTAAAGCAAGTCAAGTAACTTAATATCGAACCTGAATTCTTCAGACTCAACTACCGCGCCTACAGAGCACTCGACCCTAATTCACCTTTGACAATATTGCATACACAAACCTTTCGAATTTCATTACAGCTGTCACAGACAACTATAACCTATACAAGTCAGCCATAGCAATACATTCATTCATTGCACAATTTGGACACAAGACAATACAACCTTGACCACTTTCAGGTCTCGGTGAACTCTGCAGTATGATCCTCAACATGCAAAGCATTTCTGGCAATTATAGAATTAACTGAGGAAAAATAAGAAACTAGTTTCCTTTGAACCTGTTGGAGGTGATCAAGAACTGCTTCCAGGAAGCAGCTAGTGGAAGACAAACCTTCCCTACACACCTTCAACACTACCATCCTGTGTAGTCCTATGCTTATTTCCACTCTGCATGTAAATCCTCCGCTTGCCCTCCTGATTTACTAGTAAATTTACTCGGGGATTTCAACCTCGCCCTCCTCGATTTCTGTTTGGAGGTCCTTGGGGTCCTTACCGTCCACGGTGCATCCCACGGACACACACGTACCCAAAATCTCCTTCACTGTGCCTGCTAGTTGCTTCGCCATCGACCTGGGGGCCATGATCTTCGCAATCTCAATCACATCATCGAGGGAGATGTTGCCATTGTGCTTGATGTTCTTCACCTTCTTCCTGTCACGCTCAGGTTCCTTCAGAGCCTTGATCACCAGCGCGGCAGCACTGGGCACGACTGCAACCTTCGCCTGTCACCATATTCCATCCATCTATGAGATACATGCTAACAATCCCCGTCAAACACAAACAAAAGCAACTCTCAGCTCATGCCTGAAAACAATGCTGATTATGAAATAAACCTAAAATACAAACTTGTATCTTCCAGTCTCTCCACATCACCTAAATTTCTCTCTGCGAAAATGTACAGACAGTACCTGTCGGTTCTGAACAGTTAGCTTCACTGTCACCCGGAGACCCTTCCAGTCCCTAGCGGTTTCCTTGGCAATATCTTCTCCCACCTTCTTGGGGGAAAGTCCAAGGGGACCGATCTTGGGTGCAAGGGACGAGGCAGCACCGACCTCCCCTCCTGCGTTTTACCAAAACGTCACCAACCGTCATTTATACTCATCCTAGGTCACAGAAATTGCGAACCCATTCATACCAGTCGTCACCAAAATCGAACTGTATGTTCCTCCTGCTTCTTTATTTCGACGCTCAGGGAATACAAACTGAATAAGAATGCTCTCACAGAAGCCAAGAGGCTGCTGTCACCCATTGTTGATCTCATCTTTGCGTCTTTTACACCACATAGATTCACCACCCACACAAATGAACGACACCACAGGACCACATGCCACGAACCCACTACAAACCCTAAACTAATGCAACCGAAATTTTCAGCGAAAAAGCGGTAGAAGCAAGCGCAGAGTACCTGTAACGCGCACATAGACCTCCACAATCTGCGAGGGGTCCAATTTGGGAGGCATGATGGCGAGCGGGGGACGCTGGAGGAGCAACGGCGGCAAGCAGGAGGGACTGCGGAGCAAAAGAGATGCAGCTCGACTCCCCTTTCCCTCCTATAGGTTTTAGGGTTTCCAAACCCTAACTTCGGTGCACAGAGAGGGCACTAACTTGGATCGCTGCCCGCCCGGCCTGCCCGGTAACGAAACATCTCCGGGCGCCTGCCTCCATCCGCCCGCCCGGGCAACGCCATTAAAATCCATAAAATCTTGTATTTAGGTGTTAGTTGCTTTAGGGCGGACCAAGAGCCGTGACCATGAAAATCTAAGGGCCCTTGTAAATCATCCAAAGGCTGTACTATGGGAAATAGAAACCTAGAAATCTAATTCAGTTCATATGAAGTGAAAGTGGACCATGTTGAGGGACCACAATGCGCGACATATTTTATGAAAATTCGAAGACAATAAATATACTGATTATTTCAATTAGTGAGGGAGGGCTAATAGTGAGTGTGGGAAGGAGGATCCCATGCACGGGTTCATCCACCATCTGTCCGTTTAGTGTTGCCCGGAAGAAGAAAAATTTGGCTTGCCACTACACTGATTATCCTAATGGGTGTGTGTTACTAATCAAAGCTACGCAGTGCAATAACATCTTACTCAGAAGTTCAATTTTTACTCAGCAAATTCAACTTATTAAGTTGCTTGGTAAAACATTACATTCTCATTAAATAGTTATAGCATTGCATAACTTCAAACAATAACACACACTAATTGGGATAATAAATGTAGTGGAGAGAGTGCCCTAAGACTCCGGACAAATGTCAATACCAAGATCAACAGAGCAACATGCAACATATGGACCTCCGGGAATTTGATTGACCCCCTAAAGCCTAGCCTTGGGATTCACTTATCTTAAAGACAAAAATAAGATCAATGCACCTTATGATGGATTGACACTAGATAGGGTCCAAGACCCAAAAAACACCAAAATCGAACAATCTTATTGGTCAAGAGCAAAACCCAAGAAATTTACACTAGGGTACAATCCCAAGGTATGAAGAGATGAAGTGATGCGAATGTGGCATTGAATATTCTGTCAAATATCTCTCTCTTATGGATTGCTAGTCTCTCTCTGGGTTGTGTGAATCGTAGTGGAAGATGCTGACAATAGGGTTTGTTGGGTGGGGATTATTAGTTCTTCATTATTTTGTGCAAAGAAACACATGTGTTTCATTCCTTAAACCCCACCAAGACCTCGAGGGGACTTTTGAGACTAAAAAACAAATTTATGTTGTTGATGTCTTCACATTAACTCATTTTTTTAAGAAAACCAACCCTTCTTGTAATGACTTCATCCTTTTAGTGACATTCTCCATCTAAGGAAATAAGTGAAAATTAGCATGTGCACTACAAATATAGTAGAACACAATAAGAAATATAACGTACAATCCATACCATACCCCCTATTTTTGCCCATCAATTTCTCACTTGATTGTACTTTTCAACCTTTCAAACTATGTTGTACATTGGCTAGTTTTGAACCTTAACCCCTAACTTCCCACGTCCAATTTTCTTCAAATCTACCAAGGAAATTTGATCTCAATTTTGGCGATCATAGTTGAAGATGTAAAGTTTTTTTGACAAATTCAAGCATACAGATGTTTGCATGTTAGAGGTTACTACTTATGGTCCAAATTTTAAACATTGAAGTTCTATTATGTAGGAGATGATAAGAGGAATGTCAATAGTGGTCATCAGAGGCAACAATTTAGAAACAAAATTAGGGTTGGTTTTTCTATTGAACTTCCACTCAAATGATCTCCAAATGATAGATTGTTACCCTCATTCAAAAGAGGGGCGATACACCTACTCAAATCAGCTCACAAATCTTGAAACTATTGTTTTTTTATTTTTTGGGAAGCTTTGCAATTTGAGGCAACGGTACCACAATTGCGCACCTTTCACATGGATTGACACCCATCAACACATGTCAAACCAAAAATTCCAACGGTAGATGTTTAGGATATGTTGTGTTTGAGTGTCATGCAAATTTTCAAATCAATTGGGAATCATTTGCACATAGGGATCAACAAAAAAACATGTTTAGGATATGCTACCCCCAAACCGCAGAGGTGACAAATGTCATGTTTTGGTTCAGGAACCGGTTCCACTATAAATCAATTGAGAGCTCACTCCCATATTTGAATTAATCCAAAAATAGCTAACTTTGTTGAATCAAAATTATCCACGTGACAAATTATAGCAAATTTGAACATGAACAAGAGGAGATGTTGAAGCAATCAAGAAACCATCTAAACTGGTCTCAAAGAGCTCAAAGCAAATTGCTCATGACTAGATTATGGTTGCTTAGGACATTAGGAATTAAGACATAGTTTCATTATACAATACCCTGATCTGCATTGTTTACGGATATTTACAATCAAAATCTGATACATGAATTTATGCCATGACTTGACATTAAATATAGATCTCAATCACATGGATGTGATTTTTGTGTGCTTTGCAACAACTTTCTTTATTTGTGTGAAGAACATTTGAGCATTGGAAGTCATTATCTTGAGACACCTCACTTTCATTAAAACACCCAGTGTCAACACTTGGCAGTTGCAAGTCCTGGATATAATGAATTCAGTTGATGAATACAAGTGTGACCATCTTCCACACCAATTTTGGTGTTTCAAGTAGTAACTTGTCAAGCATCTAAATGCGGAGCCTTCAAAAAATTAGTGGTTGGTCTAGGTGGAATTCCAGCAAGATCCGCAGTAGCAGAACTTTAAGTTGACAGAAAAATGATGGTGATCAAGTTAGTTCGACATTGTTGTACAAATATCGCATGTTATACACCTACTTGATGAACAGGAACTATTATGCTCAACTACAGATATTTTTGCACTGCCCACAGACTGGATGATATCAATACAGGGATCCATTAGGGTGGACCACACGGAAATTAAATGGGACTATGAAATTAAATCAACTCATCTAAGTGGACATTGAAGCCACTTGAAATATGCTACAAAAAATTCGTCCCAAAGAGATCAAAATGTTTTGGTCGTGTCAAAAACAGTCACACTGCTTCACCATCACAGACGCAGCCAGGTTCATTCCTGCAAGCAGCCACGAGGTGGTAAGATCTCAAGTGACAACTGTATGAAAAAACAATAGATTTTGTCCAAAGCCAAAAAACTAGACTATTGATGCAAATGAGGAAACCCTAGATCTTAAGTGACAACAAACTTAACGTAGTCAGTGCACACTCATCCTTCATCAAATCTGTTGAAAGACACGAGATGCAGCATTGCTCAGTGCCCAATTCCTAAACCTGCTGAGGGCTACACTGTATATCCAATTTAGTGTGGAATTAGAATTGATGTGCCACATATTTATAGTGGACAATAAATAGTCAAACTCTCTAAATAATGTGTTGTCTTGTTGCAACAAACTGAAGCTCTTGTCAAAATAAAAACTAGTTCTCATGTTGTCACAGTATTGACCCATATTAACCTACATTCATGGTTAATCAGGTGGCCAATGATAATAAACGTTAGTGAGGAATGATGTTACTACAAAAATAATAGAATAATGTAGCCAAACGATCATTAGTCTAATATTCATCGTGGTCCACACTAATAATCATCGATGATGAATAATAGCCCACACTAAATCAAATATATAGTGTAATGATTGTGATGATGTAGCCACTCCAAGAAGAATATATGTGGTGCATAAAGAATATACATTTGATTATGGTAAATTGTGTGGGCAGATGTATAGTGTGACCTATGTTGGGCAACCATATAGTGTGGCCCCCAGTATACACCATCACGCAAGAAAATAGTGTACAACCCTGGTTACATTTGTCAGACCCTGATAAATCCACCTCCTTCCCCTAGGTTGGCAGTCTTTCAAATGCAAACTACTTTTCAATCTAGTAGAAATGCTGTAACCTGCAACGTGGACATGTGATGTTCAACACTAAGTTGGTACATTGTGTGCACACAAGCTACTGTCCCGAATGTTTTTAGCGTATAAATAAGCTCAAAAGTGTGGCCCATAGTATTTACCATAATCAGTGTAGTTGATCTAAGGAACTGCATCTTGTTAGCATGGGCACTGTGGGAACATTACCTAAATTCAACTGGAGGAGGAGTTTCGTCTTCGTAGTTTGCACCATAACCCATCTTTTGTGTGGATAGTGGCACCTGTTACGAGCTCCACCTCTTCAGGCATACCACGAAGCTCAATATCAAACTTCTGTAGCAGCATGGTAAGCCCCACTGTTGACTCCATCAGTGCAAACTGATCACCAACACACTTTCGAGGGCCTCCTCCAAAAGGTAAAAATGCAAAATCTGCCATTGTCTGTCATTCGCACCAAGAATCAATGAACATTGTAAGGTGAGCGGGCCTTAATAGGACCACTTTCTCTGTGCACCCACTTCTTGCAAGGTATGAAACACGCAATTAGTGCAAGATGGCTAACAAATCCAAATCATGCCCATAGCCATTTTTCTCATTATTTTTGGAACTCAAGTGAATATCTTATTCATTATTAAAATGAAGATTCTCCTGCTCATTGAATGGCCATATCACCACCCCCCACCCCCATTTAAGACTAGAATGATTACTTATTCTGAGCACGTAATCCAATCTCTTGTCTTTTTGGTGTCTGCTCTTAGATCCACACCTGACCACACACTACTCAAGTACAGGTGTCCACAATTTGGGGTTATTCAATTAACACCAGTCGACCTTAACCACCAGATAGAATAACCAAGTTAGTAGTTGACCTAAATTAATCTTATATCACACTTATTCAGATGACATCAAACAGCGCAGTCCACTGTGGAACTTGTTCCTAATGATTTCACAGATTTTGTCAATGGATTTGCATTAAACAGCTATGTGCACAGACAAGAGAAATGTGTTAAGTGTAAATGCACACAAGTTTTTTGACCAAAGTGAGCAGGAAGTGTTAGCAAGCAAGTGTAACAACACTCCACGATCCATTGATTGACAAAATTGGTGCTAAATCTTTTACGAACCTCATTTGGATATAACATTCCCTGACCACGGGCAGGTTCAAAACCCGCCCAACCTTCAATACCATTGCTTGGTTTAGACTTAAAAAATCTTTCTGGGTCAAACTTCTCAGGCTCATCCCAAAAGTAAGGAGACCTGTGTAGGTTATAGACCTGCAAAACGAGTATCACAACCCTCCTATTCAGATCAGTAATTAGGAGCAGAAGAACAAATTTAAAGATGATAATTTCTGGTTTCAGCAATAAGTAAAACCCTCTTCACCTTTCAATGTTCTTCTCACTTCAACCTTTTGTGAATCTTAAGTTCAAGATTGGAGAAACCCATCCTGATCTATTTGATGATAACCTTTTTCATTATAGCAAATCACCAGGTAAACAGATAGAGAAAATAATTCCACTACACTAAACATCCAATTTAGTGTGGCCCACAACATTTCATCATTGACCTGCATTAATTGTCTTGTCAACACTGCATGGCAGCTAGACAGGGTGTCATATGACAAATGGTGCTATATGTCAAGCCATGAAGACCAGTCTAATTAATATGGTACACCAATTTTAATGCCACACTAAATCAGATGTTTAGTCTAAGAACCAAGAACTTGAAGTTTTGAGTGGCAAACAGGTTCTTACAGATATAAAGAGATCGACGCCTTTTGGGATAGGATACCCATTAGGGTCCCCTTGGTGACCTCCTGTGTGGAAGGACCCAGTTACAGAATTAGGAAAGTCACCTCTTGGAAATTTAACATCAAAGGAAAGCACTAATTAACCAACTTGTAAAAAAATACTAACACATCACAAAGTAACATATGGATTAGAAAGGTGCAGACCTGGAAGTGTGTCTGGTTTTAGAGAATGGCGGATGAGCAAAGGTGGCTGAGGGAATAGGCGCAGTGACTCCGCCACAATGAGGCGAATATATCTGGAACAACCCCACCAGGACCATGAAAGGCTATGCCTATGCTTCCAGAACAACTATTGACTATGACATCAATGTACATTGCTATTCGATCGGCAACAATTTTTCTCTAAATATAGACCTGGAACTAAAATAACTATAGTTTCCAAATGGGGTGTTCCTCTGAAGAGTCATATTCAATTTTAGATTCTCAGAATTTTGAAAAGTGATCACACGAATGTCATACAGCTTGACTTTGTAGCAAGCTGAAGATTGCACAACCCAAGTTTACAAGTAAAATACAATCCACATAGAAATTCAGTCTTCACCAATACCAGGTCAAGATTAGGAAACTCACTGCAGTTTCTTGAGATCTTCCAATTGAGGCCTTCTGCCTTCTAGAACACTGTCAATCTCAGCTTGAGCCTTGGCAATCATGGCAGGATTCTGTAATGTACCAAAAGTTCATCAGAAACCTTGAAATCCTTGACAAGACTGAGAATGGTGAATAAAAAGCAACCCCAATGCCCTTGAAGCGTTTCTCAAGGGTTGTTTACACTAGGGTTTGTTGTGGTTGAGGTTGTGGTTGTGCTTTACTTCCTTTGGTTCTATTTCAATGGAAAAGGCATAATAAACACTAACCACAACCACAACCACCCTCTAGCTCATAAACCCCACTACTCCACCTGGTTACCACCCTTAACGTGGTTGTTCATGCTCATGTGGCACCACTAGAGAGCTTCAAGGCCAAAGTCTGGGGAGAAAGTTGAGGAGGCAACCCATTTTCACACTACAATCCAAGGCCAGGAAGGACAATAATCACTTTCATTTCTTCTCAAGTCCAAGACCTAAACCACTGGTAGGTTGCAATTTAGAGGACCCACCCCACCATCAACCACAACCACAACCACAAGGATTTGCACATGAGTAGTGTGAATGAAAAAACCGTAGTTGTCATTGATTGTGGTGGTTAACCACAACCACTTTGTAGTGTACACGACTCTTCAAGCACTCAAATATGATTCCAGGAAATTCCAGTACATGTGTGAAATTGGTTTACCTGCGCAAGGTAGTAAGTTGCCCACGTAAGGACAGCTGCAGTAGTTTCGTGTCCAGCAATGAGCATCGTCATCAAGTCGTCTCGCAGCTGCATCGAAACCCAAAAGATTATTGTTGGGAATGCAGATGGCCTGAAATACACTAAAATGATTGATATCAACATTAATTGCTAACATAAATTTTTAATGGTTGCCGTGGTCACCTGTTTGTTTGAAGCATCCTCTCCTCTCATATCCACCAAAAACCTCAACAGGCTAGAGTCCTTTACCACAAGCAAAGCAAGCCGCAAGGAATAGGTCAGTCCATGTAATCAAAATTAGGTCAAATAAGGACTCGCCAATATGTAGTGATTGTAATGTTGAACCTGATCTATATAAATTAATGGCAACCTTTTGGCAGATTTGTAGAAGGTGCAAAATTAATCTTTGATCTAGATTGTGACTAAGGAGGCATGAGTGGAATACTCACTTGCATTTTCGAGATGTCTCTTTGCTGCAAATCTTCAACATCAGCTTCCTGTGACCAATGGCTGCCCCTTGTCAGAACCACTTTGAAATTGACTAGCTATTTGATGGAGTTAATTTATCAATTACTATGACAACCACTGCTTCGTTCCAAGCACCACAATATCTAGTTATGGCTTTTCAAGAACTTCTTCAGCAGAAGAAAGTGTGAACAATATATGCTAAGCCAATCACACAAAGAGCCAACACTAGTTGGTACATTCAATGTTGTGCACACCGGCCATGATTGTTTGCACCTCCTAATATTATTCTTGTAGATACATCTCAGAGACACAAAACTTGTTTCCCAATTTCACCATAACTTGCACCCAAAAATTTACTAACCTGGCGTGTCGCTTGTGCCCTCTTGATGAGGTCATCAAGACAGTCATTGATAACCTTCAAATCTTCATTGAACTTTCTTTGTCTGGGGACTAGCCATCTTGACAAAGGGAACTTCCAATAAGGTATATAAAATGTTGACCTATGCTCTGCCTCTGACAATGTGCCATATACTGCCTGTAAAAATTTCCTCCACCAATCAATGCAAGCAAAGGCATTTCTCTCATTTTGTGTAAAGGTGCTCTCTTGTTCTATGTGCAGTTGCTAGCCAGAATGAAATATGACGTATAATTTAACACACCAATTTCATCAATAAGCTTATGACAATTGAATCAATGGTTCTGCTGTTTACCAGCTCCTTGCGCATTCCTAGTATTCTTAATGGACGAAAATAATAGTATGTACAAGGAGAAATAGAATCATACAGCGATCACAGGTGACTCCCTTGTCACGGATCCAAAGTCATAATTGAAGACACTCAGCCCAATTATGTCTAGTGCCAGATTCGAATACTCAGATTCCATCTCCACCTCAATTTGTGTTTTCCCAGTCCTCTCAGCCTCGGATAGGAGTGATTCGAGCTTATCCACAGTTCGAGCCGCACAAGTATCAAACACTTGAACCATAGCTTCCAGGTAGGCTGCATGAAATGCTGGCACTATTGCTGCACCTCACAAAAGATCAGTTCAGAGACATGTGACAGAAAAGGATTTCTTTCGCAAAGCTTCTATCCCCTAAACAAGTAAACCTATGCATGGTTTGTCGACACTTGCAAATTATGGCCAGCTTTTGTGTTACGAATCCAAAACTGAATGTAATAACAGTAACAACAGGATCCACAGCAATGATTTTATAACAATCATCACATGATGCAAACATATGAGCTACTAAAGAAAAGATAAACTAGATTTTTGAGGGATAATTCATTACAAGGAGTGGTACAGGCAGCAGACCTCGCCTTCGTACTTTCCAAGTGTCAAGATCAGCAGGAATGAGACCCTTGCCCATGATAGGTTCCAGAATGTCAGCTAAAACTCCCTGTTTCAAGACATCAACAGAAAACTCTGATAAGGCCAACCCTATATATTCAAGCACAGAAACCACGATAGCAAGTTTGCACAGAAGTGACTGCCAAGGCTTGCATAGGTGATTATCAAATATTTTAGAACAGTACAAGCCCCCTCTGTCAAGACAAACGAACAATCAGCTTACAAAATATGCAATATGCATCAGATCCTGACAATTACCTTGTCATATCCGAATGCATTTTCGCGAAGGATGTGGCGGGCAACAATGGGATCTGAGACCACTACAAAAGCCTTTGGCCCAAAAGCAAGCTTGTACACTGGCCCATGCTGAGTAAGACAAGAACCCCACATCAGCTACAGCATCTGCCATTTGTGTTTTGAATTGATTAGGTCTTAACACTCAACCGTCAACAATCAGATACTGATGGTCATATGTGATAAAGTAAACAGTATCTGGCGGATTTTCATAAAATATGCAAAAAGTTTATTATGAGATCATTGTCCACAAAAGGTAGCGCCTGCCTGTACGCATGGCAAAGCACAATATACTTTGATCTGAACATATAGCCAATTCTGGCCCTCCTACAACAAAATCCTTGATTACCAAAAGTTCATTATAAGCTCATTGTCCACAAAAGATCACAATTCGCCTACCAACACATGGCAAAGCAAAAATTTCTATGGTTTGAATAGATAGCCATATCTGGTCTCCTCTTTGCCTACCTTGATACAACATAACCTTTAATTACCAAGAGTTCATTCAGAGTTAATTGTCTGCAAATGTGCAATTTTCTTTAATCTAAGTGTACAGCCATATCTGGCCTCCTCCTTGCCTACCTTGTTACAACAAAATTCTTGATAAATTACAAGGAGTGGAGAGAAATTTTACTTGAATAAACCAATCATAGAGAGCAAAGAACAGTGGCCGCCCAAATAGGTCCGACACCGCACCCTCAGCTATTGGCATTGTGCCCATATTCCCCCCACTCAGAAGATTTGTCAATACATTGCTTGCATTGTCCAGCAGAGTTCTCTCATTCACAGGCTTCCTTTCTGATTCTGCCTTCATACTTCCATGCCAACAAACAAAACAAACTAATAAGCATGGAACACTTAGGTGTTCCGGAAACAAGTGAAGAAGCCCAAACATGTGCAAACCATTCGCACATTCTGAACTGAGCAACACATAAATTGTAGCTGCATAAAAGCCTTTCTGGGGGTCAAACATGCATTAAAACCGCTGCAAATTTCTGCTGCCAAGGCTGCAGTATATGATCAAAACCACTATATACTATATATAACGGTATACAAGGATGAAATTCTTACCCTGTCCTCCCAATGTGATAAGTACACACTCACCTAGAAATAATGAGCTTGCATTACATAGGCATCCCGAGAACAAGTGAAGAAGCCCAAACATGTGCAAATTGATCACACATTCTGAAATGAGCAACACATACTAAATGTAGCTGTTTAAAAACCTTTCCAAGGGTTAATTAGGCATTGTAACCTATAGAAAGTTCGGCTCCTAAGGCTGCAGTATATGATCAAAACCACAAGGATGAAGTTCTTATCCTGGCCTCCCAGGAACTGTAATCGGTCAAATAAGATTGCTTATTGGGGGGTAGCATCATCAGAGTGTTCAATTGAGTGCAATGCCTGGCTGATGGAGGTGCAAGAAGGATGAAATTCTTATCCTAGCCTCCCAATGTTACAAGTAGACACTCACCTGGAACTAATGAGCTCACATTACATAAGTGTTTCGAAAACAAGTGAAGAAGTTCAAACATGTGCAAAATCGATCCCACATTCTGAAGTGAGCAGCACATACAAAATGTAGCTGCATAACATTTATTTCTGGAGGGTGGAACATGCACTGGAACCTATAGAAATTTCTGCTGCCAAGGCTGCATTGTATAATTTAAACCCAAAGGATGAAATTCTTATCCTGGCCCCCGAATGTCACAAGTAGACATTCACCTGGAACTAATAAGCTTGCATTGAATAAGCTTACATTGGTGTTCTCAAAACAGCTGAAAAGAGCCCAAAAATACGCAAAATCGATCACAAATTCTGAAGTGAGCAGCACTTACAAAATGTAGCTGCATAACTGCCTTCCCAGGGGTTACACATGCATTGAAACCTATAAAAAAAATTCTGCTGCCAAGGCTGCTGTGTACGATCAAAACCACAAGGATGATATTCTTATCCCGGCCTCGTCCATCTCAGCCAAATAAGATTGCTTATTGGTCATTAGCATCATCAACACAAGTGTTCAATTGAGTGCAATGCGTGGCTCACCATCGGATCCCACGTGGCCCTGAATTGGTGCGAGCGGCCGACAATTGGAATCGCGGGCTCCGAAGCCAAGAACCCCCGAAGCTGGAGGTTGAGGTTTGCGTCACCGAGGCGACCAACACAGTGTGCGGCACTGCCACCGCCGTCGCCATCGCCAAAACCTTAAACCTCCTTCGACAATCGACTGCAAATTAGCGTTGGGGAGATCCACGGCAGCTGAATTGTTGAGGTAGGGGTGAAACAGAGAGGTGTTGGAGCATTGTTGGAGGTGATGGATGTCGAACAAGATGCGGAGATGCTCCGAAACTGCCACAAATCCCGTGCAAATCGACTTCTTGCCCCCTGTTGGTCGGGGCCAAGTCACTCCGAACTGTTGAGAGAGATTCCTGCGTTGCGTAATCCATCATCATCCACAAAGCTCCCAAGTCATCACCACGAGTCCATCCATCACCCATGAGTCCATCCATCCACCCATATATCCATCCATGAGGCCATTCATCCATGACTCCATCCGTCCTTCCATGAGGTCATCCATCCATCCATCCCTCCATGAGGTCATGCAACCATTACTCCATTCATCCTTCCATCTACTTCCAACGCTTGCTCCTTCATCCAACCATTGTTTTTAGAAGACAAATTGAAGCTAAAAGTGGCCCCTGCTAGTAGGAGCCGTTCGTTGGTGGCCCATACCAGTAAGGGCCAAGTTCCATGTGTCGGTCCCAGTCCGTTTTTTAAATGGGTGAGAAACGGGTGACATCATCCAAAAAATGGGTGATGTCACCCATTTTATGGAGGGGTACTTTTATGTGGGGTGCCGGTTTGTTTCGATTTCCTACTTTCTAACTGAATTTGGTGAGTGATAAGACATGACACTTTATGAAGGTCACTGGCAATGAAGGTCATCATCATTTAACTTTTCATATTTGATTTGCACATCAATTTCCATATATTTATTAAATGAATTCCAAATTATGTGTTGTTGATATGCGTAGTTTGGTAATATTGTCATCTATAGAAATATGTAAACATTTTTATATATTATTTTTTTAGTTGAAATTGTCATTGTACATTGTTTATAAGTGATTTTAACTGTGACACCTAAATGATACCAAAATAGTCTTTTAAATATTTCATGAGTGTTTCCTTTGGTTTGTTTGTCTTATATATATATAGTTATATAGTTATATATATAGTTAAGATCTAGATTCTAAAAACATCATAAAATACACATTCCCTAAGAGTACTCCTCAAAAGAAAGGACTTGAAGAACAAAGTGACCTTTAGTATCCAAGGGTGTACATTAGGTGACCGGCCGATCCAGTCACCGGAGCTTTCTAACTGGCACATGTCCTTCTTGTGACCGTTAGGACCGCCGGTCCTTTGGTACCCGTTCTTGCACAACACAAAATGTGGGACACCCATCCATGAGGGGTACCGGTCCTTGGGTGAGAGGAATGGGCACATGGCACCAACCTCTTTTCACTGGCCCACTCATTTATTTAAAAAAAAACAGACCGAGACCGGCACATGGAACTTGGCCCTAAGTGTGGGCATGGTATAAGTCACTCCAAATTAATGTGTCAAATGATCCATCAACATCCACAACCTCCCAAGGCATCACCAAAAGCTTGTTCATGGATACATACATGCATGCATACATACATACATAAGGTCATCCATATGTCCATGTATCCGTCCATACATACATACATCCATGAGGTCATCAATTTAATCCCAACACTTTCTCATCCATCCAACCATCATGTTCAAAAGGCAAAACCCATGGGGCCTTTCCCTACGTAAACCCAAAGTTGGATGCATAATGCCCCCTCCCATGGACCTTGTCGTGCATAATGTCCTTCAGCAGATTTTGGGCCACTATAACTATAGTCGATCGATGATTAGAATTCTAGACTAGATAACAAACAAGAGGAGAGAGGATGATGAGCTGCATAATCATTCTTCTACTCAAGTTGGTTATCACTCATAACTATCAACTTATGAACATAATCTTAAATTTATGAATGATAACGTGTCTAAACATGTTAAACATTGTGACGGGTTCTCATAGTTATTTCTCTTTTAAAGGAGTGATAGGTTATGTTTAGGCAGAAAGCCCTGCCATGTTGCATGGCGGGAAACTCTCGTAATCCATCATCTACAAGCTCATGTTCATCCATCCACCCATCCACCATATTCCAAAAGGCATGATTGGTAGGGCCTTCCCTTGCTTAAAACCCGATGTTGGATGCTAATGCTCAATAGTATGTTTATTGGATGAGAATATCATGGGAGGATAGGTTTAGAATTTTTCATCCTTGTGGTTTCGATCATACATGCAACCTTGGATGCATAACCTTATGTAAGTTTCAATGCATAATCAACCCACATAATGGCTTATGGTCAATGATTATATGGTTCTTATGGGTTTTTTGTTTTTGTTTTGAGAGGGTATAAGTTGTACCTAGATGAAATAAACTCCTCTTGAGATAAACTTTAGGGGGGGGATAGGGTATACTACCTCTCCCCCACTATTCCTACTAACCTATTTCTAGCTATGAAACTAGGTGGAATACTACCCATGTCATATGTACAATTTGCAAGCCAAACTCTCATTAAATATCTTTTTGTGTATTCACGTTGTATCGTTCAAGCTACGCCGGGTGTCCTCCATGAGACCTAAACCTCTAATTTTGATGTTGAACCGTACAATCAAAACCTAAAATCATTTACTTGGGTGTTTGAGCCCAAGTAAACGTAAACCTTACTATAAAAGCCCTACACAATATTGTTCACGAAAAAACATCAATGATCACATGTTGCAAACTAACAATACAAACCGGGAATGGAAAATTTTGAAATAAAACAATGATCTAGTGATTTCATACTAGATTACTCTAATGGACAAGAAATGTCCAAAGGAAGGCAAATAACCATTTTTCAATCCCAACCTCTGGCCAATGTTAATTCTTTTTGCAATTAAGTGCAAGGTTGCACAAAATTGAATACCCAACTAGAACAAAGTCTATCGATGCTCCCTCCTTCACCCTCTTGCCTCTCTCCTTATCATGTTCTCTCCCCCTTCTTCCCACCTCATGCATTTCTTGGGTCTTCCTTGTCCTCATAGAGAGAGAGAGAGAGAAGAGAGAAGAACATTGGTTTTTTGGACCAGTGTGATTGAAATGCCCATTTGACCCACCCTTGTTATTATGTCCATTGGGCATAATAACAGTGGTGCATGACTACTACCCCTCTCGGGGTGGGCACTATAATAACCAGGGTAACCAAAGAGGCCATGGGAACTTACTGACTCAATGATTTTGTATCAATTATTTGGCTCTCTTTGGTATTTCTTATTTTCTTTTAAAATTTATTAATTTTAAAATTTATTTAAAGTTATTATATATATATTAAATTTTTATTTTTATTTTTATTTTTAAATTCTATCTCTTTTGGTGGGTGTTTGGGGTTATTATGTAGGTTGTGTGTCTCTTGGTAGTGATTCGTTGTTTTCTATTCTCCGTTTGTGTAGGATTATGGACATGGCATATTTTATGGCAATGATGTTGATTTCCTCAAATGTGTGTTTGGTGTTTATTTTGGGGATTTTAAATATGATTTCAATATTTTTCATAGAAGGGGTGTGTGGCTGCCCTAGCACCAACCGTGATGATTATTAGTGGGTCTACCTTCCATCCTTTATCGATAATATTGTGTATTAGTGGTTTGTATTTTTCTATTATTATGATTATAGTATCGTTTGGTATTCTATCATTATAGTATGTGAATTCCATGAATTGTGTTGTTAGGTTCTCATCTGGTTCTATTGGCGGTGGGGATTGGTATGGTAGCCCTTTCACACATAATATGTTTGGTTTGAACCTCGCATTGCAATTACATCTTTGTTGACTACATGTGCAAAGTAGTAGCCATGGGGGGGACTGTATTTTCTGGTGGGTTATTATTAAATGTGCCTGCATTCTTAAGAATATAACATCTTGACTTTTTTGTTGCCATTATAAGTTTTCTTAATTCCCATATTGCCTTATTGTGCCTTTTGGTTCGGAGGGCATGTATGTGGTGTTGTTTGCACTTTAGAAGTACGTGTAGCCATGTGTCGGGGTCTGGAGAGTTACACAGGGGGCATGTGATTGACGGGAAGGCTTCTCTGCCGAAGAACAGTGGCTTCCTGGTGTTCCCCATATATTGGCCATGTCTTAGTTTTAGAAGGCTTGTTTTTTGGGAGTCCGTTATGTTTTGGTTTGTCCATAATTTATTTGATAATTCATTATCTATTTTCTCATTCGCTATCCACTTATCTATGTTGGGATATAGTATGGGGATTAGTTCTACATAGATATTTTATCGTGTTTCGTAAGATGTTTTTCAAAGAACCTAATAGGACCTTTGTCCATGGTTGTTTACATTGACGGCCAATTGTCTCTTTGGTAGTAGTATGGAGTTGAGTGGGCGAATTCATGTGGTTGTGAGGCATCGAGATGTTCTTTTGACGTGCCTTCTTTAGCAAATGTGTTAGCTTCTTCGTTTCCCTTGATGTTTGCATGTGCTCTTACTTTTATATAGTGTTGTGGGTTGGGTTCTTTGTATAAGAAAGTTAATTATTTCTTCTAAAGTGGATTTATTTGGGTGGTTGTTATGTAGTGTGGGGTGTTTTATTTGGTTTTTTTTTATCACGTATAGGCCATTGAGGCAGTCTGTGAAGATATGTGCTGGTTCCATTTGGGAAGTCCTTATTGACTATTATAAGGGCACGGTGTATGGCCATTAATTATGCCTTGAAAATGTTTTGTAGGCCTGGTAGTCGTATTGCAAGTTTGATATTTTGTTCTTGGTTATATATGCTATAACCAGCTTCTTCCCGTAGCCAAATATCTCCTACTTTTTTTGAAGGGTTGAAGGATCTGTCCGTGTAAAAGCAATATTGGGGAGAGAATTTGAAGGGTGTTTTGTTTTCGTAGTTTGGGATTGGTGGGGTTGTCCTATGTTAGTGTGTGTTTGGGCTTGGGTAAGTGAGGGCATTCCATGTTTTGTTTTTGTTAACTTCTATATTTTGCAGGGTAGGAGGAGCAATTTGTGTGATTGTATTGTTTATGTCAAGGTTATTACATATGGTTTTATTGTGTCCATTTGTTCTATGGTACCGATGTTGTTATTTCAATGGTGTATGCAAAGGATTCTAATAGCAAGTGGCTCTATACGTGGCTCGTTGAGTTATGGCGCTTTAGTTGGTTCCTCGTATTTAGTGGTATATGCTGGTATATGAGTGATTACATGTGTGTCTAGGAAGGGACCTATGCATGGGGTGGGATTTTGATACCATTTAATATCTGGGATGGTGAGTATTGTGATGGCGTCAGGGTCATGTTTAGTTGCTAACCTAGCCCAATGAATGGATGTTTGGGCTTCATTGTCATTGTGGGGGTGAGCATATCCTATTCCTTGCCATCTATGTGAAAATGCAGTACCAAGGGATCCAAAAATTTTATCTTTAGGAAACGACAAGAAGAATTTTGTTAGTTGAGTGGAGCATGTAACTGATGAGGAGAAGTAGGAATGGGTAATATCAAAGGATGTTGTGATGTAATTTAATAATAGTTTGGGTAGGGCATGGTGTGAGTTTTTGAGTGGGTCATTTTTTGGGATTATGTATTTATATCTTTGATATAGCCAGGTTATGTTTATTTCAAATGTTTGGGTGGGGGGTATTAGGTCGTGTGGTTGGTGTAGCATTTGGTTGTATTGGGTCCAAAGCCATACAAGTCTATTGTAAGAAATGGTTATAAGATGTTCGCATGTTTCGTCATATATGTGGGCGATGTCATCTCGTGCTTGAATTTTGTTTGTGTTAGTATTGATATCTTTTTTCAGGGTTGCATTCGTGTATTGAGATTTTTACGAGGGGGATGTTTAGGGGTGGAGATATGTGTCTTGGGTTTTTGTTTTGGGTAAAAAAATTGTTTTCTCGTATGTTATTTTTGCACAATGTATGTTGTTTATTGGTAAAGTATGTGAGTATTATATTTGTATTGTGTTGAATGACTCTTGGGGTATTATTGGGAAACAATTATTTTTGTGGGAGTTTTTATTATTATAAGTTGTACCATTGGGTAGTATCCATTGGCATAGGTATGTGTATTGTTTTATTATTATTTTATGTTTGTCTTTGGTTGGTATCATATAATGGCCTATGATTGAGTGTATAGGGTATTTTATTGGGTTGTTTATTATGTGTATTGGTGTGGGCGGGTGTATTGGATGTGTTAGGGTTGGTGGGTGTGTGTGGGTATCACTATTTAGTGGTTCTATATTATGTCATGTTGCGAGGTATTATTGTTTTAGTGTGTGTGGTGGATAATGATTTTGGCATGGCTCTTGACAATTTTCATTGCATCCCGGGTGGCAAAATAATTGTTCTGTTATTTTCAGTGTTTGTTTTATCATGTGTGTTGGTTTTTTGTAATAATTTATATATTCAGTATAGGACATCAAGTGTGTGCCATTTCATAAAGTGAGTCATTTTATGTCGTATATGTTTTCTAAGAGTAGTTTGTGTATGTGTTTTAGGTTTTGAGCATATATATATAGATAATTTTTTTTTGGGGGGGTGGGGTGTTGTGGAGAGTTTATGCCAGTCTTTTCCAAGTGGTGTTGTTTCCAAAGGGAAATTTTCTATTTGACTTTTGAGTTGGGCACCACCTGCTGTTTTTATAAGGTATATTGTCCTAGTGGTGGGTGATTTATTACATTCGTGGTGTTTGATTCTAGGTATGTTTTTCGCGCCTCTATGTTTATGAAGTATATAGTATAGATTGTTCCAAATTTGTTATTATCATTTAGTGCATTTATGAATTGTTCCCCAATACATCTAATGTAGGCATTTTTCAATGACAATGCTTCTATCCCAAACATCTCTTGAGGTACTTGAGTGACCATGTTTGGTGTGCAGTCGGGGAGTCCGCATATTTTCTTTTGAATTGCTAGTAATATTTGTATCTAGTTTTATGATTCCGGGCAGTGAGTATGGTACTGCATACAAGTTGTATGCTATTCCTGCTCTAATTATTGTATCTACCATACTATTGTTTCATATTTTTTCCACATTTTTCCCCCACATGATTTTTAAGCTCATGTTCAATCACATCAGTACATTTCACTTTGTTTAGGTTTCTTACTATGAGGATGAGTGCATTTTTATTTGCTTTATCGTCTTCCGTGAATTTATCTCTAGATGTGAATTTGGCATCCATAATCTCATTGTGAAGTGATGTTTTATAAGTGTTGATTTTTTTCGCTTGTTCTGGTGATGTGGCTACAGTAACCATCCATGCAAAGCTCATTTTTTCTTTTCTTTTGGATGTTAGTAACCTCATAATCATATTTGTGTTCAAAACCTTCGTTTACCACCTCTTCGAAGATGTTAAACCATTCCTTACCAATCAATATATCACTACTGATTTTTACTGAGAGAGAATTATTGAGTGCTAGCATATCGTAGGACTTGTAAACTTTCCCTCTCCATGGTTTTTCTTCATCCAAAGTTATGATGAAAGCCTTGGTCCCTTGGAGAAGGTTTTTTGCATCCACTAATGGGTTCTTGAGGTGAGGTTTAATTGTTCCGCTCCATGTGATAGCACATGATTGCTATAAATTTACCGATCATGTCCCCAAGATCCATGTCCATTATAGATAATCTTTCTTTGACTTTGTTCATAATATATTTTTCTCCCATTTTGTTGCTTTGAGTTCAAAGTAGATTGATATTTGATAATAAAAGGCAAAACCATTATCATCCATTTCCACGTCAAATGGGAGTTGGGTGAGATTGTAGTGTTGTCTTTCAAGTCCATCATCCCTTTTGGAAGGTCACTCTACTTGAGGGACATATGGGAATGAAGGCTTTGCGTTTTGCATTTCCTTTGCTTCATCAAAATCTATTATTTTTTCATTAGTTCTCTTGTTGTTTCTATACATTCTGTTGGAATTTCTTTTTGTTTATTTATGAGGTCTAGGGCTTGAAAACCTAGCCAAAGAGACAAATTTTTTGATCCTAGGTTTTTTTGTTTTTAGCTTTCTTTAAGGTAATTGTTACTAGTGTCGAGATGGTTCTTTTTTGTGAGGTATTTATTACTTCATTTTCTTCAACCACGCATACATCCATATTCCTTGTAGAGCTAGCTTCAGCCATATAGTTGGACCTATGTAAGGCAACATAGATGATGACTTTAGAAGAAAAGTTTTTGGAAGTTTTGTCCTCATATACACTATGTTCGTTGAAGCTCTACTCTGATTTTCCCATTTAGTGAGGTTGGGCTAATAATATATGTGGGAAATCAATGAAGGTGATATTAAAATTCCTTTATGCTATGAATTTTGAACCATCAAAAGATCTAGGATTTCAGGATCTCAAAGAGTCAAAAGTGTCGGAAACTCTCGATGCAATCCCTCTTTAGTTTCTTAGTATTAAGAGATATCTCATGAGTGAGTGACCTCGATTGAATAGCAAGAGACTCTTCGAGTTCACTAAAAAAAACTATGCACGCTATGCACACCTTCAAGCATGCACTAATTAGCTTGAAATGCATGGTAAATGAGCATGTGTTCATGAATATAGTATCGCTTGGTCAAATAATTACATCTTGCTAATTTTGAGATTTGACAAAACAGTGCATGCTTCGGGAACAATACCACACACACTAAATTGGGATGATCAGTAGAGTAATAGAGGTATTCAAGAAGTGATGATATAACCAAGGACTTCAAAACTCAAGTCACTACTACCAGTTAATGAGAAGAAGGAATACTCGTGGTTATAGTCACCAAAGATATCGACTAGCACCTCACCTCCGATCCCAAGGAGATTGTATTTTTCAAGAGCACGAGAAAACACTCACTTCCAATAACACCTCAACTGTACTAAGGGTCAAGCTCCATGTGCCGGTCCTGGTCCGTTTTTTAAATGGGTGAGAAACGGGTGACATCATCCAAAAAATGGGTGATGTCACCCATTTTATGCAGGTGTACTTCTATGTGGGGTGCCAGTTTATTTCGATTTCCTATTTTCTAACTAAATTTGGTGAGTGATAAGACATGACACTTTATGAAGGTCACCGGCAATGGAGGTCATCATCATTTAACTTTTCATATTTGATTTGCGCATTAATTTTCATACATTTATTGAATGAATTCCAAATTATGTGTTGTTGATATGCGTAGGTTGGTACTACTGTCATCTATGGGAATATGTAAATATTTATATATATTATTTTTTAAGTTGAAATTGTCATTGTACATTGTTTATAAGTGGTTTTTGATACATTTTTTTTATTAAACCCAACACGTAACATGGGCCATCATTAGTACACATTGACTATAATTAAGATAATGATAGTCTAGAATGAATTTAAAGTAAAAGCACATAGTTCATTATTTTGGCGTTAATAGATTTGAAAAAACAACATGCGTTTAGATGGTTTAGGGTTTGTTACATGGTTTAGGGTTTGCCTTGTAGAAGAATTGAATTATAATAGAGGAGAGATTCCTCATGTGATTGTCAACATGTGGTTTAGCTTATTGATGCAATCCATGAATATTATGATTACTTTGGCCAAGTTTGGGTAAAAGGCTATAGCAGGACAACCTAATTTTAAATCATAATTAATCTAAGAATGTCAACAATTTTGATTAATGTTGACTACATTGTAAATTTCAAGTTACACTAATTTAAAATAAATAAATGCAAGAGTATGTACTATACCCAAGTGCCCCCGGTTTTGGTAAGTAAATACCAAAATAGTCTTTTAAATATTTCATGAGTGTTTCCTTTGGTTTGTTTGTCTTATATATATATATATATATAGTTAAGATCTAGATTCTAAAAACATCATAAAATACACGTTCCCTAAGAGTACTCCTGAAAAGAAAGGAGCTTTCTAACCAACACATGTCCTTCTTGTGGCCATTAGGACCGCCGGTCCTTTGGCACCCGTTCTTGCACAACACAAAATGAGGGACACCCATCCATGGGGGGTACCGGTCCTTGGGTGAGAGGGATGGGCACATGGCACCACCCTCTTTTCACCAGCCCACCCATTTATTTTAAAAAAACGGTACTAGGACCGGCACATGGAACTTGGCCCTAAGACTCTACCTCTATTCCATATGGTGGTTATAGTGCACATTGCAGAATTGAACTCTAAATCTTCATGAGGACCCCCCCCCCCCACCTTAATGACCCAAAATTGAACAACAAGACCCTTTTGGTGTTGAAAGTTGTAACTCCAAGTGGGGTATTTTTAAACAACCAATAGATCGTACCCCAAATTGTGCAAGCTTTGGTGTAGTCAATAAACCAAAGGAGTGCAAATGCACATTCAACATCTTCGATGGTCAAACAACGTAAGACTTTGCATTGTATTCAACTCTAGAAGAATCCTCCTACGTAGAATTTAGACCATGGAGTACATCTAAAGATCAAACGTTGGACTAAGGTATGTGGGTGTTATTTGGTTTGCTTTTGCGTGCTCTTCAAATTCGATTGGTAATTTCTTAATGCTCTCCTATCGCGTTGATGCGTGCAAGCATGCATAGTAAAGCGCTCCATTACATTAAAACTATGTTGTTTATGGTCAAATGCGTGCAAATAATAGCAAATTGTTGTTTAAATTCAATATTTTTTCTCAGTGTCCTCTATTATTGTGTTTGGTACTTAAACATAGAGTATCAAGATGATATTTTTTAAATCATTTTTATAGTAATATTCAAAAGGAAGTGACTACAATTAGTTTCAGACGTAAATTTTGTGATGTTAAATATTTTGAATGTGGAATTTATTCTCATATTCCTTGACTTCAATGTAAACTTGAGGGCATCATCAGAAAGATAATAAAAAGTTGTTGATT
This sequence comes from Polytrichum commune, assembly GCA_950295325.1. Classification (NCBI taxonomy): domain Eukaryota; kingdom Viridiplantae; phylum Streptophyta; class Polytrichopsida; order Polytrichales; family Polytrichaceae; genus Polytrichum; species Polytrichum commune. The sequence goes on from OX485809.1 coordinate 1,400,981, forward strand.
TAATACGATTCTATATTGTTTAAAAAAAATTCAAGACAATTATTTGTTCAATATCGCCTACTTGCACATCACTTGCATTGTCTTCTAAAATATGTATACATTTTTTGAAAATTTTCTCTGAACATTTTTTTTTTGGTTTTTGTTATCAGGACATTGTTTTAAAGTTTAGTGATTTTTTCACAATATTCAAATTAGGACATAGTTATGAATCACTTTAGTGAACCTTCGGTGGGATCAAGAGTTGTCCACTTTACAATGCATGCGCCCTGATACAATTTTATTTAATTTTTAATTTTTTAATTTCTCCCCGTCATGCCAAATTTCTAAGCATTCTACGTGCACCTTGATGACCTCACAAGTGACGTTTCGAGCTCATATTTCACACCATGAATGCATTTGGGTCATATATGAACCCAAGTTGCATCTATCTATCTATCTATATATATATATATAGAAATATATAGAAATATGTACATGTTTTTATTCATTTTTTTGAAGAGTTCATTTCTTTGACCAATGTTGCATACCTTGGACAACTGTCAAAATAACTACGGTTAACTAGGTTTTTTTCAATTCATTTTAGGGAACAACTATAGTTAACCAGAAAAATTCCAAGTACCATTACATATTCAAAGAAGTTCACCTCTTGATTTGCTTCAGTTGAGGGTCTTTAATATGCTTAGGCCATTGAGGATCATCAATAAATGCTTTTATACAATCACTCACAATGTTGGCCTCCATAAAAACATCCAAGTACATCACCAACACAAATAACACACTCGTGACATTACAACACTACTACAAATTTCCATGAATAAGTTGCGCTCAACTTTAGGTGACTAGATATTTAGTTCACTAGATAACACTATAGTTAACTAGAATTTTGGGTAGACTAAATTTTGAAAACTATAGTTAACTCTTTTTTTTTTGACAAGTCAATTCGCAAACAACTGTAGTTACAAAAGGCAACTAGTTAACTAATAGTTGAATTAGTTGGTTAATTATCCAAGGTCTGCAGTGTTGTCCATTTCATACCACCTCCCATAAAAACATTACAATCTACCTTAGATTGACATGCAAAGGCCAAAACAATCATGAAATTAACAGAAACACAAACAACTCACATTTGTACGGTTACATTCCATTATATATGTGTCGATCTCCTTCAAAAAAAATCCTAACCCTAGGTCATTGAGTTCACCGTTTTTCGATACCAAAATGCCCAAATGCATGTAGGCATTCAATAACATATATATATATATAAACCCCTCTTTAAACTTTCATCTCCCAACAAAACCCAATGAATGTTAATCGTATCCAATAAACAAGGCAGCGCAATTACATAAGTGGGTGCACTAATTTTAGAGACCACACTAAATTAGTTGGCGAGTACTATCACGGGCCCATTCCTAGTTAATCGCGAGTCCCGACCTCTTGATTGAGGGTTGGTCCCATTGAACACGGCATTCATTTTTCTTTGACACAATGCACCGGCATCTTTAGCGAGTTCCAAAGAGACTTAAAGGCACTCCCATATGGTGAATCCCGGATGCTCATAATGACAACTAAGCTTAGCCTCCGCAAAGCATTTGAAATTACAAAAGGAGGGCGGATCATGAAGGCAAAGCATCACTCGGAGTGCGAGCCTTGAGAAACCGGCCCGAGCACTACTATATATGTACCACAAAAGATTGGGCGATTGTAATGATATTAAAGTCATTGTATGGTTTGAAGCGGCCCTTCTTTTCAACACAAGTTTGACGATACCTTCGTAGTTATTCTTTCCCGAGTCGGGAGGCTTGAAATTTGAGGACTAGATTAGAATTTGTTGCACCAAAGTCCACATTCGGAATCTCGCCCCCCCCCCCCCTCAACCCCCCGGTGGGCCCCGCAAGCCTAGACCAAAGACATGGGTCGTTTCGAAAGCATTCACTATTTGTTACTAGAAAAAATTAAAAACAAATCATGTTTTGTCGTATAGCACATATTGTAATGGGGGCCCATGTCACTCAAAGTCTTGTTGGATTTATCCCCTGGTCCAAACCAATGTTGAACCAATGTATAAAGGTGAATGCATGGTATCAACAATCAACACTGATGATGATATCAAAGTTGAACTTACATGTTGATATTCAGATTGTAGGATCGGTAAAATACATGATGTTTGATGGGTATCTCAAGGTGAAAGTATCTTTGTATATTTGAGTTATTATTTGGATCAATACCATCCTCAACCATGTTGACACTAGGGCGATTTTACCCATGTTCTTGCATGGTATATAGACCTGAATGGTACCGAAAACAAAGATACCATCAACCATCCATGTTCTACTTGGTATCAAAAATATGTGAAGTCCTTGTTATAGATACATGAGTGGTGTTAAAATTAAGATGATATCAATCCAACGTTGCCAAACCTCGCAATATGGTATCGTTCCATGCACATTGAATCGATGTCTATTCATGCTTATTGTTGAATGATCACTATAAAATGTAAGTATATACAAAGTAAGTATATCATTGAACCTTATGTTGGTTTCAAATACCTAGGCCTTGTGCACCTTGTCGATCTATTGATCTAAGGCACCTTCCCAAGTTATAGACTTGGTGTCATTAAACTTGACATCATGGATTTCCGGGCCATGATTGTTTGTGCTAGTTATAGAGTTACAATTGGTGATTGTACGTTGCAAATATAAATCCATAAGCAATGATTGTATATAAATACATAGTAGATAGTGGAATCAAAATTCATGTATCTTTTGAATCCTACGCTTACATAATGACTTTGAGAGTTGGGATTAGAGTAATCGATATATCTACGTTAAAAATGAAAGGACGAGATCTCTTATTGTGCTCTTGGCTTCCTCATGGATCTTGGTTTTGGTCTTGCCTCCCGCATTGTTGTATAATATTATCCAATAATCAACTCATTTACATTGTTCTAAATAAAACAAATACTACAAGTAGATGAGCCTTTGGTAACTAGAAACTTGTCTTGCGTCCCTGGAAAATTTGCAAATCAATCACAACGGTAGGTTTACATTGTTCTTCCAACCGTTGCATGAGGATTGCCTAGGACCCATACACTGGTCGTGAAAACAAACATACAAATAAACAAATGAAAGAGTGAAAGTTTTGCCTGAGGACAAGTTTGAACTAGTGTGTAATACAACTAACTCCTAGAGGTGGGCCCCTACAACCATGTTACCAGACTAGACTTTTCAAAATCTTTGGTGTCCACTATCTCGCAACTAGAGTTACAATACTTTGAATTCCACTAGGTCTTCTATAAAAATAAGTAAGATTTGTATTTGGAATTGACATAAATTTACAACTTAAGTCCACGATGGACGAGAGAGAGAGAGAGAGGTCTATGAACGGGGAGGACTGAGTATCCCAATTAGTGTGTGTTATTATTTGGAGTTATGCAGTGCTATAACTATTTATGGAGAATGTAATATTTTACCAAGCAAAGTCAATTGTGTTCTATACTATCCGAACAACCTAATGAACTTTTGTTAGTAAAATCGAACTCATGAGTAAGATGTTATTGCACTGCGTAACTCCAAACAGTAACACACACTCATTGGGATAATCAATGTAGTTACACCGGTTGAGATTAAAAGTTCATGAAAATCACCTATCCTTTTAGAATAGTCTAGAGAATATGCCTCAATTTCATAAAGGAAAACCAATACTTGTCAACATGTAACCGGTTGGACTTGGAAACACTAGGATTTCAACCGATTATGCCCAAGATCCTTCCCAGACACTGTTGGGGGTCAAAGGAGGCGGCAAAAATACTTTAGAGTACTAAATTAATGAACGAGCCACAAGATGTGCATTGAGTGCTCTATTGCGCTTCACAAGCCACATTTCATGGGATCTCTAACTTGAAGGGACAAGGAAAGCATGGTTTCCCATGGAATTATAAATAATGTTGATGCATCTTAAATGGTTACTTTTTGCGACTAGCCTACTTCCCCTTGGATATGAAATGAGCGATTAGTACGAGATTGTTAGGAAATCAAATTTTCGGGTTGGAGCCACTTTCGTCATAATTTTGAGAACTCATATGAATATCTTATTCACCATCAAAGTGAAGATTCTCATGCTCATTAAGTGGTTATACAGATCCTTCCAATCATGTTGACTATTGACAATAGCCTCGAGAAAGCTCACAATCTAGGTGTCAACATTGAAGAGAGCTTCAATGACCAAGTAAAGGTCTTGATGAGTATGTAGCTGGCTTCATAGATTTGGTGAAGGTTTTAAACTTGTAAAATGCCCACACATTTCAATGTGGTTGAAGCACATCATTCTCTTTGTGGACATGATGTTTTAATTATGCAATGTATTTGTGAATGTGACATGTAGCATCCCTGTTTATTCATGGACTCGTTGATAAGGCTATCATCAAGGTGGCAGCTAAATCACCAAGAACTACTTACCCACCGACTTAGAGTGATTGTACCACTTATTAGGAGCCAAAATAGGTGTTTGATTAAGGAAACTAACCGAATTGGCCTCATCGATCTTACACCTTGTCCTCAACCCTTTAGCTCATTAGGATTGAAACTGTCATGTGTTAGTGCAAACATACATCATGGTGTAGATAACCATGAACTGTTCCTCCACCTCCTCAAGAATCTCGTCATTGGAGCTATCATAGGAAGAAAGCCACATATCGTTGTCCATATTTTCATAAACCCTAAAGGAAATATGAAGAGTGGATAGTCTACTGAAGCAAGATGAAGACTTGTTGAAGATGTTGGTCTGCAACTATCAGTCTACTACACTCTAAACTCCATAGTATCACACTTGTGACAACCAAAGTGCATGTGATATTACAACGTTTTGTAGTGTTAACATGGGTGTGTGATGCTATAGAATTAGTGTAGCATGTGACATGATGAAATAACACAAAGGAGATGTGAGGACAACTTGAATTCGTTCTCCCATCATCTATGCTAGTGTGGTCCACTCCACTTGGATTTCCTAGGCAATGTGGCGGACGCATACACCAACATTCAACAAGTGGCAAAAGAAGAAGAAAAAAAATAAGAAGGAGAAGAAGAAGAAGGTGACACTCCACATGGCACAATGGGAGGGCGTGGGTTGACTTCTTGGTTGGTTTGCATTAATGACAAATTTCATGATAAAAGGGAGAGAAACGTGACAATAAGGAGTGAGATTTGAACTACGAACATCCGTTCCCCAAGGTTTGGCATATTAAAGAATGTGTGACATTACGGAGGTTGATATTACGGAGTTTAAGGTGTACTTGCTTATGTGGTGTGCTTACGTGGCTGCTATATTGAATAAAGAGTTGAGCTAGAACCCAAGTTAGAGCGGTGACTGTGTAATTATAATGAAATAGAGATTGTGTACTTGTTGTGCTCAAATGTTGGTTGGTGACAGACCCAAGTAGTTAGCCCTTGCTATCTGACATGCTATGTTAGGGATTTGGGTGAACTAACCCATACACACGTTCCTTGTTGAATGCCTAAACCCTTGCCTCCAAAAAACCAATGTACATGTTAGTTCGCCCTAACCCTATGTCAGGAACCTCAAATCCGAAGATTTTAAGTCTAAACTCTCAAACACAAGATGGGGGACTGATGATGCATTGAGATATGGTCTAAGACCGAGTCATTCTTCCGGATAACTTTACTAAGTGACATAAGTCGTAACATTGTAAATCCCTAATGCCCAAATTATTGTTTTCAAGGAATGACAAACAATGCCAGGTTTAAAATTAGTGTTGGTGACACTACACGGGCGGTTTACAATTAGTGTTGAGCAAGACAAATGGAGCTGGTGACACTAAATACAATAGTTAGTATAGTAATGTTATATTATGATGTTTATGCTGGATATATATATATACCCATTGAGATGATTTGAATATAATAAGACTTAAAGGGTAATGACGTAGACTCCATGTTGCTAATAAATGAAACGGGAGGTCTGAGACCTAGTTGACTCTTACTCTTTTTGTACATTATTGGGAGTCATCAGAGTTGCCAATGACTTACCAAGTCATCCAATTTCAACCGATAGTCAGACTCGACTTGGACTTTGGTTACAAGCAATTGATGCATGGCCACTTGTGTCCCTACCACTAATATTACCCAAGATGAAAACGCGGTTAATTAGATTACATTTTTCATGTTCTCTTTTTTAAGGTTATTTGACTCCATAATCAACATCAAAGATCCCGAATTAGTCTAGGGAGATGCATTTGAGAACGATTTAACATAAGTCTATGGGATTGAATTTATGTTAGACCTTCTTTATCTCAATGTTGGTGGTGGGGACCCAACTCAAAGAGGCGGGTGCCTAGCTAGGTCCATATACACTTACGTACGTAACTTATCTTGTGGAGATGGTCGCAACTTATCTAGCAAACTTGAGTTTAGCTTTTTGACTACCCATGCATATGTGGACAATGTATTGAAGTATCGGTTTCTTTTGTTATATGTTGAATTTGGGCATGCATCATCAGCATGTCCTTTTATAGTTGTTGTGTCATTCCAGTTTATCCCAGGTAACTTCATTTTGGGTCTTTGACCTTGATGTAGGTGTTAAGTTGGCTATAACTAACAATATATGGGTTTTCAGTAACAATCATTGCGTTTATCATTCTCCTTGGTAGGTGTTGTGAACGTATACCCATATTATCAACTTGAAGTTCAAACATAATCATGAATTATCGTAGACCTCCATTGGTTTCTCTCGTTGAAACATGATAGAGACCTTCTATTCATGCCATTGTATTATCTGTTAAACCTAAACCCTCGCTGGTTCTCCCGAGGTGGTTGTGTTTTGGTTGCTTTCTTGCAATTGATTTTTCGAAATGTGACAAAAGAAGAAGAAGATAACCCTAAACCCTATTGGAGCCATTGCGATTTCCAATGAGTTCGTGAAATTTGGCCAAGTGGCAATTCTCCAATATCAAAAGCTATATTCCTTTGGGAAAAACCTTTTTCCCCAACATAAAATCAATAGCCTTGCTTGAGGGTGTTGTGGAATTGGGAGTAACTTGGGATATGTCCCCACACAATGCTCGTGGGATCCTCCCATCACCAAATTTCAACATTGGATTTGGTGACTAGAAAGTTGGTCAAGCAAGGAAGTTGCCATCAACACCATATTCAAATACCTCACCCATCTTGTTGCGATTGTGTTGCTACAACTTAGTTTTGCCTTCCTATAAATGAATCCCATCTTAATCTAACTTGATCTCACTATTGTAGACGATCTCAACTTTCTATGGCCAATTACGAGGTCATACCAACAACTTTAAGCATACTTCAAGATAGAAGCTATTCCCAAGTTTCCACTTTCACATTCTTAAGGTCGAGTCCTCCATAGTCGACCATGTCCATCTAACTGTCCACTAGGGTCATGCAATGTTGACATGAATGAGATCTATAATTTTTAGGCAAATGGAATTACGGTTTATGTGGTGGCGGCTTACGATTGATTACCTTCGTAAGAATGTTGACAAACTGTTGTAGCCAAGCACTAGCATTTAGACGAGCGGTTATGGGTTACCCTATAGATCGACTATATGTTACCCTAACTTGACCGTTTCAAAAATTGTAGCAATTTTCATATTTATGATTATTTTGCACTCTCCTTAGAATTTGTTTTTCTCTCTGCAAGAAAAAATAACCCCCCGCTATTATTCCTCCTAAATAGATGCAAACTCTCTTGTTTTACTAGTTATAGATCCTCAACCTTACACGGTTGCCACAAATCCTTTACCACTTTTACCATGACTAATACACGATGGTCCAATCTACCAAATAGTGTAGACCACAACTTCAATTTTAAGCATCCACATTCCACAATTGTTGAGGACCATATTGATCTCTTTATGACGAGCTCACTAATTTCTTCTCATCTAAAAGTGGTGTATACTACACAACACGATTTGGTGTTTAAGGCTAGGTAGGTTATGTTATGTGTGTTATGAAAGCCAATCAATGAAAAGGACAATGCGTATATGTCAATGTGGCACCACTATTTTCACTATTGAGCATGAGATAGGTTGTGCTCAAATTATGATGTATTATAATAGTATGTAAATATGACGTACTCATATTGTTCGACATCACCTTTTGTGCCACTTGTTGGGACCATGTCTTTATTGATACATGAATGATGCCAAGGCACATGACACATCCAAAACATGACTAAGCTTATAACAAAAATGGAATTATATGATATGATATGATATGATATTATATATTAAATGACAAGGCCGTAGGGTAGCATGCAAGGTAACGTTAGGTGGGTTTGCTACATCACAACTATTTCAATCATATACTTCCCTTATTCATGTCCCTTATTGTTGGCCACAACAACATAAGTCACCACCCCACATTGGCCCCAATGAATGTCACAAACACTCTAAAATATTGTAGAGGAACTTCCCATATTCCCAATGAGGCAAGCTTGAGAACGGCCACACGTCAATCTTGTGTAGATGGATGAGCAATACCTAGGACAATTATTGTTCGATTCGTAAGTTATTCCCTATATAAAGGGGCATTGTGCATGTGTTATTCCTAGTTCATAGTGAAAGTGCCCATTGCTAAGTATTGTTAATGTCGTGCTACTTGTGATATTGTTAGTATGACATAATGGTATCATAGAGGGCTCCTTGTTTCATTCTTACATGTGTCAAAATATAGTTTCCACATGGGTTTCTGACACCATGCAATTATTAAGGAGGGAAATCATTAGTTTGTGTCGAAATAGAGAACCCTTTGTGATACTTGAATGAATATGAACCTCTTAATGGAATTAAAAGACCTCGCCTCATAAATAACCAACCGAAATGCTTCATTATCCAAGTGGATCGATTCTGATTGAGAATGATGGATCCAACCATCCTGTGACACACACACAAGTTTGGCCACTTTTGAAAACACGAGTGACACGTGGTCCAATAAGTACCACATTTCTCTTTGTTGGGGGAGGGGGTTTGCCAACTAGAACCTAAAATAGAGGAAACACCCGAAAATGGCTAAATCAACATATCCTCCATAACGATTGGTTATACCACTTAAAGGCGGATAAACCGTCCATCCGGTACCAACGCCTACTTCTAACAAAGCAAATCTTAGAAGAAGTAACAGTGATGATGGTAACAACCAAAAAACAATGTTATTTAATTGTAGGAATCCCATATCGGGTGCACCTATAAGAATCAAAACGAACCAATTACCAAATCCACCGATCATCACATGCATAACCATAAAGAATATCATTAAAAAAAACCGTGAGATGTTATTAACACATTATAAAGTTGACGATTTCCACCAAGAATTCGATTGTCATGATGTGCTAATTCCATACGAATTAATACCGAAAAGCATGTACCCGTTACTCCAACAATGGCACCAAGAATGCAATATAAAGTCCCTATATCTTTGCGGTTCGTAGAAAACAACCATCTTTGCATATATATATATATATATATACCAATTTGCAAAATATTTTTCATACATCTATGTTTTCTCTTTGTAGTAATCTAGCTTACATCAAATTTTCCAGCCAATCGGGAAGGTCGACGGTGTAGCAATGTATCGATGAGCATGGGACAAGTGGCATGCCCACTTGGACCAAAGTTAATTGAGGTGGCTATAATTATATCACCACCAAAGGGTCGCAAATGTGCTTGGGGTCTTGGAAGTCACGTTTTCAAGATATTTGATTCGATGCCTTTTCCCGTAACTTGAGGTGAAAGGATGAAGGACGTGACAAGTGATCGAAAGTCAAGTCGTGGTGGACTTATTGGGGAGCTTCCACCATGTGACATTAGGAATTTATGCGTGGTTTTGGGCCTTGGGAGGCAAATAATTAGGAGAGGACATGGTAATTATCCCAATTAGTGTGTGTTACAATTAGGACGGGTAAAAACACTACACTAATTATCCCAATTAGTGTGTGTTACTATTAGGACAGGGAAAAAACACTACACTAATTATCCCAATTAGTGCATGTTACTATTAGGAGCTACACAATGCAATAACATCTTACTCAGGAGTTCGATTTTTACTAATGAAAGTTCAAACATTGTGGGCAATAAATCACTTTGCTTGGTAAAATACTACGTTCTCGTTAAATAGTTATAGCATTGCGTAATCTTGAATATTGACACGTACTAAATGGGATTATCGTTGTAACTGCATGAGGTATTGTAAGGTGTGATGCCATGTTACTCAAGGGGTGCCCTTTCATTGAGCTTTAAGGAACAAATTTCTCAAGATGCAATATGCTATAATAGGGCATCGTACCTTAATTAAGGTAGATTGTGGGTGTTAATGAACACCTAGGTCCCCCCCCCCAATTTTGATGACTATTGAGTTTAGAACGGTTAATACATTTTGAGCACTTGCTCCAATATGTTTTACAACTTGTAATCCAAGACATGGTTGAGCATGGTCAAACATATATATATATATCAAGTACATGTGTTTGATTAAGATAAATGTCCAAATAAGGCATGTGTACCTCACTACCTACTATGCTTAAAGTGGTTGAAATGAAAGCAATGTTTCATAAAAGTAGTCTCCCCCCCCCCCCCCATGAACTATTATTTAAGAAAGCCCACCTCCTAGAAGGTAGGAAATACACCTACCCTATCACATGGTAAAAAAAAAGGGGCTCATGTTCATGTCGGTGCAAACAAAACATATTGATGTTATTTTATATTATATATATCATCAAAGTAAATGCCATAACTAAAATTTGGAGTAGACAACATATCGGAAAAAGGCCATGGCAACATGTCATGTTCTTTGAGTTGCCCCCAAGCAATCTTACCTAAGGTGAAAACATATTCAACTCTATTATAACACAAAAATTGATTCTTATAGTTGACTTGAATACGAAATTAGAATCATGGAACCTAAATTATGGGTCAAGTGAGGCCTGATGGAATTGGTTCAATTGAGTCCCATTGAGATGAATTAGGGTCACTTCACACACGAGCCAAGAGCCGTGACTATGAAATTGTGAGAGCCCAAAAGAAAGTGTCCAAAGGCCATCCCAAGACACCTCCAAAATCATGTAGTGTGTTCACGGATCCTCAAGTGTAGTGTGAACCCATCTATGACCAGGCCCTAAGCCAAATGCTATTTCAATGAATTTCTATCCATGCATGTCCTCGCACGTGATAAAATAGAATATATCCACGGTTGTGAGCGTTCGGAGTGCCATGGTCTCCCGGTTTTGTGTCAGGCCTACCTCCAAAAGATGGTTTTTGAAAATAGCCCAAGTGACCATGAAACATGACCCATTGGATGCCATGTAGGAATCCGTGTAGACTTTACATCCATCTTGCATTCACATACTCTGTTGGTCCCTCAAGCATAGTGTGAAGGGAACTTGGACCGGGTCCTCCTTTTGCACCAATGAGAGTGCTTGAAGTGTAATGGTCATGGGCTCTCAGTCTTGTGTGTGAAATGGTCCTTAGCCACAAACTTATGGGGAACATGTTTTCCTTTATTTAATCCTCTTTACCATCTATGGTGTTTAGAGTCACGTACGATATTTGCGAAGAGCCTAAACTAGACGTCTAATTTGTCAACGTTGGTCATGATGAAGAAACATGAAAATGATGCCATGGGTCCAAGTAGGACCACCACTTTGAAAGTAGCATGAGAAACCCCGAGTCAGTCTACTACACTAAATATGATATTTAGTGTCATGTGGTATTTTATGTCACAATGGTAACTTTTTGGACGACACTTGTTATTGAACAAGTGGACAAAGACTGTCATGGATGATGGATGAGTTCATCCATTGGCCAAAACCCTACCTCTTCTTGTCAACAACTTATGATGAAATATTGTCATGGATGATTGAAATTTGGATGGAAAATCACTTGGTAAGTGTCAGTAATTGCAACACCGTGAATCTAAAATCCCCCCCCCCCAAAAAAAAGTTCACAAGAAATGACAAATAATGTTGGGTTACCAATTAGCGTTGGTGACACTACCCCGCGGTTTATGGTTAGTATTGAGCAAGAAAATTAGAATTGGTGACACCGATATTCATATTTAGTGTAGTTAGACCCAAATGGATTTGATATGAAATGACCCGAGATGAAATAACCACAAATTTTACACGAATGAGTTTTACTACACTAAATATGATATTTCGAGTCACTCACTATTTGGATTTACACGATGTTATATATTCTTAAACAATCGATGTCATTTTTTTTTATCAATTGAAGATGTTGAATGTTCTATAATGTCAAAACTACCATTTGTTGGCAAATTTTGAGATATGCAATACAGCAATTGTGTGATTCCAAATAGTAAGTGACACTAAACCTCATATTTAGTGTAGATGCCTTTGACCTCGGTAACATTGGGAGGGGCCCAAAGAAAAATAGAAAGATGTCCATTTAGCCCTAGCAATAATGAAGAAGCAAGAAAGAAAAGAATGTTAAATCATGAGGATTGTAAATTATATTCTTTGCCAGCTCTCTAACTCCGGAATTGGCCTTGGAGACCCCTTTATGAGCCTTAGTAAGATGTTATGAAAAGTGACTAGCAAGACCATGTTGGGATGAATTAACCGCAAATTGATTTAGGGTTTAGGGTCCAATGACTTACTACACTCCCTTTACCTTGGTGAGATTGGAGAACCCCAACTCAAAGCACCACGATGACCTCCACTTAAGGGGTTGTTTACACCATGGACCATGAAGTCGTTCCATGCCATGTAAAATGTGTGATTGGTTGTTGAACTTCGTCTTGGTTGCACTTCTGTTTATACAAAGGTTAAAATGTCAGAGTGGCCATGGAGTTCGAGGTCCCCATAAGACATATTTTAAGGCCTACATTATCCACCGACATGGTCCAACGGGTTTTGCGGTGGAAGAGGCAAAAAAAAAAAATGCTTTGATAGAAAAAAGGCAAGGGCCCATGGTAGAGAAATATTATTATAGTAAACTTGAATGAAATGTTTTTGGGGGAAGAGAAGATGAAGAGAAGAGAAGAGAAGGCAAAAGAATGGTCAAACTTATTATTTTTCAAAAGTGCCCTTTTTGGACATATATGAAAAGAAATCATCGCATTCATATTTTGGTGCATGGTCATGCCTCTTGGTCCACATTCGGATTACACCTAGTGAGGGGCCCAAAGGCTTTGTAGATTGATCTTTTAGGAAATTGGACCATCGAAGTTGGACCATGAAGTCGGACCATAGAATAAGGCCCTTTTCCATGGTCGGACTTCATGGTCCATGGCGTAAAACAACCCTGAGTTGCCTCTGCCATCATGAGACGCCTTTCTTTGAGCTAGGCCCCACATTGTCCCCCAAGGTGAAACACAATGAATAATATAATTTTATCTTACAAATACACCCTAAACCCCATAATATCAACCTTTTTAATGTCATTCCTTCTTGCATATCCCAAAACCTTAGGGAATGGATGTTCTCAATTTCAATCTCTCTCTTTATTGTCATGTTTCCCTCCCGTATAGTAGGAGGCGTCTCCTCCTGATCAAGACCCCCGTCAACAATCCACATGGTACCGTAGTTTTGAAAAGACTAGGACTAAATCTCAATCGAGCTGGAACCAATAGTGTCATGGCACATGTCATGGTTTTAAGTGCTAAAGTGAGGAGGAACAAGCGTTTAATTGAGTGGCTGTGACAACCTCTAGACATTGGTAATGTGTTCGGACCAACTTTTAGGTTAAAAAAACTAGTCAAGGAATAAAATTACCAACTTTTTTTTCAACTGTCTTGATTTCTATCTTCCAACATGGGGGCAATTTGCACCGCCTTTTACTTCTCCATATTTGGTGTAGAATTTCTTAAATGATCGGTTATGGGCACCTATCTACTCTATATGACGGGTTTTGACATTGAAATTAACCACCAAAGAATTCCAACCACACGCTCGCACACATCAAGTTGTCATCATTGTAATTTTTATCATAATTTCAATGCTGACTTTGTGTTATTCCGCAATGTCACATGCTACACTAATCCTCATTTATCACTCATCCATATTAACATCACGAAATTCCTTAATATCACGTGCACTTTGGTTGCCACAAGCATGATATTACAAAGTTTAGAGTGTGTCTCTTATTCGCTTATTTGACCTTGGAAAGACCACCAATGTACTTGAATAAATTAATTACAAACATGTGGGGGTAAAGTAGACAAACCCATTCATTCCGATACCCCCCAATCTTACTATATAGAGATCCCCGAAAGTCGTGAAGTTTCACACATGTAGCCGCCATTTTATAACGTATTGCATAAAGTCACGAAGAAGAGCACATGTAGTCATCACATTCGGCGTGATGGAAAAAGTAAGGTTGAAGGACACAAACTTGGGTTCCTTGAAAAGGGCACTAATTTTACTCAAGTTGTTGTCTCACAATTATTAGAAATAGGTCTACTATGCTGTGAACATGGGTTGGGAGAGAATCTTGCCTTTAAAAATTTACAGTAATCTCAAAACTTGGAAATAAATTATGATTTTTTTGTTTGTTGAACGTTGTGATATCAATTTCCAAACATGTGAAAAATCACCCCAATATCACACATGTAATACTTTTATGCGAAATTGCTTAAGGTATTGGAAATATGCTTGTCTACTTTACATGTTGACATCTATTGACATCAGGGAGAGTGAGAATTATTGATTCTTATGTAAAGTCTATGGATTATTCCATCGATGACCTAAAGTCGGAGGTGGTTTAGTTGTTTACGTGAACGAGAAGTTCTCAACCATCCTCAACATAAGTTTTGACATGTTGTACATAAGTACATTGCATAATTTAGATAGCAAGAAAATTCCCTCAAGCTCAAATTCATGACTTATAGATGAGGTAGTTGGAGACTTCATATGTGTCTAATAACGGTAAGTAATGGTTATAATAAATTTAGTTCTCTTGTAAATGAATTAGATTAGAAGAAGAATCGATGAAACCAATGTTTTGGAATGTCAACATGACCCAATTAAGTTGAGTATATGTAAGTTTAATGCACTATAGATGTGGTAGTTGGAACCTTCACATAACTTATGTATGATTATGGTAAGTAATGGTTCTTGAGTTTGTCCTTTAGTTCCTTGGTTAGTAGTTGGAGCCCATATCCTATGTATGACGAGTGACAAAGGTTTGAGCATATGTAGGGCGGTAGAACGATCACATTTGTGATAGGATATTTTATACTTTATACTTTATCAATTTATATATGAATATTAATCATTTCATTGACGAACTACAGTTAGAGATGGCTTATGCCTTTCACGATAACCTCTGAAAAAACTCAACCATTAGAGTTTCAACTACCGTTTTTGGGTATATGATATATACATACATTTTAATTTTGGATTTTGACACTAGAATCGAAATGAACATGTTCTTCACATTTGTAGCAGTTGTGGCATAATAGGTGGAGGTGTGGGGATAGAAAGAGCAAAGATAAAGTGAAAAGGAGGAGATTAGTTGCTTGTTTGCACATGGGTTATGTCCTTTGTGATGAACTCCAAAGTGCTCAACCATTCAAGTTTCAACCACCTTTTTTTGGGCATGTTCAAAACACGTATAATCCCAAAAAGTTAGATTCAACACTAGAGTTAAACTAAACATGTTCTTCACGTTTGTAATAGTTTTGGCGGAGTAGGTTAAGGTGCAAGGATAGAATGAGGAGAGAAAAAGTGAAGAGGAGGAGACAATTGCTCGTCTCCACGTGTGCCTTATGCTCTTTGTGATAAACTCCAAAGTGCTCAACCATTAAAGTTTTAGCCGTTGTTTTTGGGCATGTTCTATACACACATACTTCAAAATTTAGAATGATTAGAATTAAAGTTTACGATACATTTTTTTAATTAGTTGGAACCCCACTCAAACCCCCAATGCTTAAAACGATTGTTTTACCTTCAATTTCTTTTATTTGAGTTCATATACAATAGGGTAATATCATGAAACATAGAGTATGGGTTTCACTTGAGCAAACTTTACTTAACTCTTTCAAGGATAGTGGACAAATTTTTGGCTCATTTAAGATACAATCACTAAGTCTCTTCCCCACATGACAAAGCCAATAAACAACTTACAAACAATTTCAATCTAAAATTTCAATTAATACAAATCATAAATCTCAAATATTTCAATATTATTTGGTTTATGTTTTCCACTACCTAAAACATCTATCATCATCAATGGTTGGGTGGAGGTTCGTGGAGCCTTTCATTATATGAAGCCAAAATAACAACTAAATCATGGTCAAATGGGTTAGGGTTTAGGATTGAAATTTATTGCACCCATGTCAGATGATAAGTGTTGGGAAAATAACTCCAAACCTATGGGTGGTCCTCATGAACAATCCAACCCCTTTACATTGCTAGGGTTAGACACCCGCATATGTGAGTTGGGCCCTCAATGGATAGATGAATTTAGTTGGAATTAGACAGGTCCAACTAGAAGAATGGATGAATAAATCAAGTTGGAATTAGACAATTCTAACTGGAAGAATGTGATTGAGTCAAAAGATGGAAGAAGATTCCAGAGGAACCATAGATAGAAGATTCATAGTAGAACTAAAGCTATAACTACGAATATAAGACATTTACTATATTTGAAAATAGAAAGTAAAAGTAGTGTCTTTGGCATAAGAGGAAGCTCAGGGAGGGGAGAGGATCTTTTTGTCTCTCTCCCTCTCTCTTATGGTCGGGTGGTCCGAGCTTATAATCAATCACATTGCATTTGTTAAGGGTGAAGTTTTTTTATACTATACTCCGTTGAAAGGTCTCAATGATTGTATCGAGTGTAAATGTTTATTATATTATTTACGAGCGATTGAGGTACGTGACATTCCTCGTGATAAACTCGGGTGAAGCATTATTTTTGAATACTATTAGAATGAAACGGTTGGTAGCATCCACACAATGTTTATGGTCAAATCAACTCCAAAACATTATCTAGTTGAGTTTGTACGTTGGGTGGGACCGGGAATAAGCCAAACCTCTATTCAGAATTATACTTTGTTTATTCTCTCAACTTAGCACTGCATTGACAACTTCAGCTCGATAAACTCGGGTGAAACAATGTCATTGATTTTATTAGAACGGAACGGTGGGTAGTCGCCGAATAATGAGGAATTTAGAAAGTAACATACTTCCCATAACACAAAACATACTTGTGTTTTTCTCATAGTGGGGGCCCAGCTTGAGGAGCAAGGACACCTCCACTTCTTCACTTGAGGTCTTGCGGTGAGGAAGGATCATGGCCGACGGGTCCAAGTGGGGCCGCCGCACCGGAGTTCACCTGCTCATCGATCGCAGCAGCTTGATAATCACGGTTAGCTTCAGAAATCATGAGCCTAAGCTAATAATCAGTTAACTTAGGCTCGAATCTAGAAGAAGGCGACGTCGTCATCGTCGCAACAGGGAAGGTGGTCACGAGGCAGCCTGAAAGCAACCCAGGAAGGAACACGGAAGTTCACAAGAAGGCCACAAGAAACTGGGAAGAGTTTTAACTTGTACTTAACTTGCTGGTGACGGAGGACGATGACGCTGCGAGCATCCTGATTGCCGTGTCCCGGTCTTGCTGGGCGTGCTGGACGACCTCGCCACCAGTTTTCAACAGTCGGCACGTTGACCACCTACAAGTAAAACCTTATGGAGACATCAGCATAATTGGGTATGATGGAAGAGAGAGAGAGAGACAGAGAGAGCTGGACAACCTTACTCGGTGCAGGCGAACTAAACTTAGTTAGAGGGATGGGTCAGTTGGGGCGCGTCGGAGCTTGAAGAATATCACGCACAAAAGGAAAGAAGATCATCAGTTTGGGCTTCGGTGGATACTTACAGTAGTTAGTTGGTAACTTTGATAGGTTTCTGGGGGCTTTGGGCGTTCTAGAAGGTGGAGGTGGTGTGGTGGTGCAGGAGGGCCAGAAGTTGCTGAGAACATTTGTTGACTAAGTAAGTGGGGAATATTGGAGGGGTTGCAGGCATGTCAAAAAACTGGAGCTGGAATCTTGGTGCAGCGTGACTCTAATTGTCGGCTTTGATAGGCAGGAGCTGCTCGGGAAAACATATTTGTTTCTGGCCTGTGAGTCAGTTGTTGCTGGTGGTCACGCAGAGGTTTAGGGGCTTGCCTCTGTCTGTGTGTCTGTGTGAGGGTGGGAGGAAGGAAGGAAGGATTCGGGTGATGAACTTTTGGCGGCGGATTCTAGTGTAATTTTTCTATCGAGATATCCACTTGGAAGGATCAAAGCTTTCAGGGTTTAGTGAATCGAGGATTCCGGGAAAGACTTTGCAATCTTGGCAGTTAGAATTGGATTGCAGTAGCGCCTGGACCAATTTCCGTTAGGTTTCTGAAATCGTTTTGGGCCTGTGAGTTGTCGGTGGTGCAAGGTGAGGGGCTTGCCTCTGTCTGTCTATCTGTGTCTGTCTACCTGTCTACAGGGGCAAGCCTGAGGGTGGCAGGGAGGAATTGGGTGGCGGATTCTTGTGTTTTGATTTTGAGATTTATAACTTGGAAGCAGTAAGCTTCAGGCCTCAGTGAATTGAGGATTCCGGGAGAAAGATTGCAATTTTGAAACATACGCGACTCGGATTGCAATTACGCGCGCGGCTGGAGAAATTCGGTTTGGTTTGGGGGAATTGGTGGACGCGAGTGCGGAATTAGGTGCTCTGGGTGAAGAAGAAGATTGTGCTTCAGCGAGCCTTTAAGGGCATTCCAGCAGGATGGCAACGAACCCGCCGAACACCATGGTGATGAGCGCGCCACCCGGCCCGGCTGGGTTCAGCACTCCATCGAGCCCCGGCAGCAACAGCAGCAGCCCCGGCAGCAGCTATGTCGTCAACAGCAAGATCATGGTGGTGGCCGTGGCGGTTCTCTTCGCAGTGGTGCTCTTTATCCTCTGCTTGCACATTTACGCAAAATGGTTCTGGCGCAACCAAGGGTCGATCGCAGCAGCCGGACCAGGAACTCTCTCATGGCGTATTCGACGTCGGTACCGCGACGATCCAAACGCCCAAAACTTCAACCAAGCTTTCATGAACCTGCAGAGCGTGGGGTTAGAGAAGTCCGTCGTGGAGGCTCTACCCACGTTCGAGTACAAGCCTTCTGAGATGAATTCCAAGTTGGAGTGCGTGGTGTGTTTGGAGGAGTTCGAAGATGGTGAGAAGGGACGCACCTTGCCCAAGTGCGGCCACAATTTCCACCTCGACTGCATCGACATGTGGTTGCATTCGCACTCCACCTGCCCGCTGTGCCGGGCGAGTGTGCAGGCCCCGGACGTCGACTCGATGGAGAAAGCCGTCACTCCTGCATCATCAGTAGCAGCATCAGCTGTGGTCATCGCCATCACTACGGAGCCCCCAAATTCATCACCATCGGAAACTGTGGTTGGCGATGTGCAAGCTCCATTCATGGCCGCTATGCGTGCATCCAGACGGCGCCGTGGGTTAGGGCTTGGCTCGCCATTGAGTCCCGCCGGAACCAACAGCCTGCCACGCACCGCTGAGGATCACCAGGACGCACAGGCTGGCGGAAATGATTCATCAATGCAAGGAGGAGAACGTCAACAACAATCTCGAGTTTTAGGCAACGAGTCGTCCGCAACGCAGAGACCATCTGGAGCGGACCCCAAGCTCAATGTCGCCAAAACCTCGTCCAAGATTCCGTCGAATGTGCTCTTCTGGGGCAACCAAACGCAGGTGAATACATCCGCGGGGAGCATCAATTCATCGAGATCGTCCAGTTTGCGGGCGCCGTTCCAGGTGGCCATTGACATTCCACAAGCGAGTAATGGCGGTGCAGCAGCTTCATCGGACTCGGGGAGTTCTTCACCCTTCACCAATCTCATGTCTCCCATGCTGCGTGCGTCTGCGAGCTTCCGGCGATTGCTGAGCCAAGGCAGGAATGCGGCAGTCTCTCCTCACACACCATCATCGCTGGACGATGCTGCAGCAGGATCATCATCGTCGATTGCCCCACCACCAAATGCTTGAATCTTCAACGACCTCCAATTTTGATACGCTTAACCCCCTGTAATGATCACCAAGTGGATTCCTTTGTATAGTAGCTGGAATTTCACATGTATATCCATGTCTATCTCCAATTCCGAATTGCAGATGGATTGACAAGAGCACAGTGAGGAGAATCATCGCTTTTATTTTGGATGCTCATCCTCAACTTGGCCCTGTCTCTCGCAGTACGTGTACCTGCTCTTCAAATTCTCGAGAAATCCTCCTGCAGTCCATCGACATGGAAGCTCCAGTTTGGTGGGAATTATTGCTTAGTTTCTCTTCGTAGACATAAAGAGTTGGTTTGAGACATTGGCACTCTTAAGTTGAAGTTGTCGGTACAGGCGTGGGAATTGAAGTCGTAATTTGGTGGATGTAGCTGAGCAGCTGTGGAGAGGGGTGTCGTTACGTCGACGAGCCGATGAGTGGCAAGATGAAGATGACGGTACTTACATCGAATATTCCAGCATTCAAGTATCTCGATGTGCAGGAGCCTGATGAACTTGCACCACCTCTCTTTACCAAAATCTCTCCATCCATCAATGCAGCGAATAAGGCTGAAAGGGCACCACGATTTAGTACTTTCAGCTATTTTGCAGAAGCCATAGCCACCTACTATTTGCCTTACCCACTGGGATTCAAGCATTCTTATTGAGATAAGGAGTCGGCTGCAACATCCTTCGCTTGGGGATCTTCAGTGAGGTGGACATCAAATGTCATTTTTTAATTTGTATGTACATACATAGCCAATTTGAAGCCACCCGCATGCTGAAGCTGAGTCCGGAGGCACATTGTAGGGATTCCTTTAGTTAGACTAGTCTAATTTATATTGGACCAAAACCGTCATGAAACGAGGCTGATTCTGTATGGACCTGGCAAGGGTTTAAATCTACATAAATGCCTCAATCCAGTTGAATATGTCGGCAAGTTGTTGAATTTATTGCATGCACATCAAGTTTTTGTCATCGGTTAATAAGCTCGGTTTTGTGAATGCTGAGCAATTGCTTGTAGTATTTTGATAAGGAGAGAACAAATTTAGGGTTGGACATTCTCATCTGCATAATATGACTTTCAATTCAATTTCTCTTGGTCTTGTGATCTATTGGTACTGCAAGCCGAAGTGATACGAAGTGTTAATTTCCATGTTAGAAATCTAAGTCGGAGCTATCATCTTAGGGTTAGTTTCCATGTAGGCCGCTCGCCCACTAGAATCTGGTGGGCTATACGGAAACTAACCCTAACTGTGCCATTGTCTTTAACTAGCCACTGTCATTTGCTGTATTTTGAGACCCAGGAACATGAGGGGACAGAATAACATGGCCCTCCTTGTTGAACGATCATGAAGTTTCTTGGTTCTCATTTCGAACCTTGGAGGATTCTAAATTCAAGTTATCACTCAAGATGAAGAGATGTTGCTCTATCCACTCTTTGTGCTAGATATCATATAAACCTTGTGCAGGACTTTTGTTAATTCATCAATATGGATTTCATAAACTTGAATGTGGCAATCGGTGCCCTCAATATCAGATGACAATGATTACCATATCTGAAAACATCGATCGTGTGCCAGGAGGGATTCGCTCTCATCTGTTAAGGTTTGTACATTGTATACCCAAAACCAACACTTACAAACCTTTTACAATAGGTACATATTGATCACGAGGATGTACACTACTGTAGTTTTTGCATACGGCATCCATACAATGCGTTCTCGAATGCGTTGGAATCTCTTGAACTTGCGAAAATTAATACGCACACATCTGACCATTCTAATGTGCTGGCCTTACATAAAAGGGCGAGGGTTTTGTAAGTTATGTACTATAAGGATGACCCAAGAATTGATTCAAGACCTGCACTGAAGAAAGATGGAAAAGAAGAGGCAGTTATAGGATGGATTTGTTGAGTCTTGACATGGACACTTGGTTTCTCCCATGTCACTGATTCAAATGTAATTTTTTGTATACAGCAAGCATTGGATAGACTCCCTGTTCTCAGTGGAGAATTAAATCCTAACAAATGAACTGCATTGAAAACTGAACAACTCTCTGGATAGAATCCAGGATTCAATGAACGGGGAGAACCGGCTGCTAGTTACAGATGCAGCGGAGAGATAACCGGTTGAAGTTCAAGACGTCAGGATGATTATCAATCATTTTATACGAATGTAAAGAATGTACCTCGAATCAGTAAAGAAAGACTGAAAGATGTCAACATGTTGGTTGGACTTGGAAACACTAGGATATTGACTGATCATGCCCAAAAAAGATCCTGGACACTGTCCAAGATCGCATTGGTGTACGTTACTATTTAATTAAGTAGAGATGATGAGCGGCGTGATAATGGAATTGATATGCTGTTTAATATATCATGCTTGGAGCAATCAACTTGCCGCTATGGATTTACAAGAATGACATGTGCTCCATAAACCAGAAGCTGTTCAACGGTTGCAGATTCACTTTCAACATATTCGACACCAAATCTCAGGAATGACCAATGTGAGAAGACCGCATCAATCCTCTGACTTCTTAAATTAGAGTCAATAATGTAATCTGATGATGTGATCATTCTTAAGAAAATCCTGAACACAGGTTTCAGTTTCTTTCACAAAATTATTCATTAGAAAACCCCTGCCGCAATTCTTACAACCTACCAAGTCTCGTGCTCCTGAGTCGCTCACCCTTTCTAAAGTGGCTAGTTGCAAGAGTACTATGCCCTAGTATTATCTTGCACGCATGGCTGATTCTGGTTGATTGTCTGACCAAGACCAAACTTTTGCTCCTTTTAGAGACCACTTTACATTAACAATCATGTGGAATTGGACTCGACTTGAAGAGTAAGGTACTAACACCAGGAGTGGTTGGTTTGGGTTGGTTGTCAAACTTTGGCTCATTCCAAAGACCACCCGTAGGTCTCTTCCCACAGGGGAAGGCCATTGATTGAGATGTCTTGTTTCATGGGGACCTTGCTACAGAGGAGTTAGACTGTTAGTAATTTAAGACTCATAACATGTTGATACCTGACCCTTGGCGAGATTATTAAAGACTTCTTGATGCAATTGATACACTAAATTTGTAATGTTGCGCTAATATAAATCAAAACTTCTGAAGATGATATGCATGAGGGTCTAGCTTCTTGAGAAATGATAAAGAACGGTGTTTAGCTATGGGGGTATTAAAGGCAATTTGATATTCATTCCTTCTTTGAAAGAAGGTAATAGTGATTAATTAGTGTGGGTTGATTATCATCTCCTTAATCTTAAAATGTCACCAAGTTCCCCTGGGGGATTTAAACAAAGAAAACTACCATGGTCACCCATAAATGACAATGGCTACTTTGGCACTGTTGGATTTTCTCAGAAGTGAATGAATTTTGGATTTGGTTATATCAATAAATTCATCTTGAGGTTTTGGTTACCTGTGTATGTTGTCCAATTGAAGGAGTTTCCAAAATAACTAGGACGAAAGAGTCAAAAGACACATGTTTGGTCCCTTATAACCTTCCCCCTTGAACCTAGAGTAAAGAACAGATTCTCAACACAAGAATGTTTGGTATCCATTCTCATTCCACACTTAACCACAAACTATTCAAATATAAGTGTATGATTAAGAGAAGTAATCAAATTAGGTTCAATCATTTTGTTACAATGAATGGGGAGAACCAACCACTAGTTACAAAAGAACCAGTTGGAACATGGCAGCTCAAAAGTGGAACATTTAGGAAATATGATAAGAAACCGTATGCAAAGTGTGATAGAGTCCATGTGTAATATGGGCTATCACATTAAATTCATTCAAAATTGTTCTTATCATAATGCATGTTGTATTGGTAATGTTCTTGAGTATTTCAAGCATTTGTTTTACCTCGGTACATCGATAACCTCACTCTAGTGGTCAAAACAATCCAACAATCATATGACTCAATGTCCACTCTAGTGACTAAGTAATTTCAATGGCTATGTGCTTTAGTGCTACAAAAGCAAAATGGGGAGTGGTTATTTAATGTACAAAATGAAGTTCAACGATCAAGTGAACAACAATGTTTTGTTTGTTGATTTCAAAAGCTTCACAATGGTCGTATTAAAGATAGGCATAGAATTGATAGCATTTGGTTTTCAACACATACAAAGTATCCAGATGAAAAGGTGAGCTATTTCTTAAATGTAAAGCTATGTAGGTGCTTATAAAGAAAAAAGAAAACGAAACTATTGTTTACTTCTTACATGTTCTTGTAACTTGGGAACGTTTGAAGTTAATTATATTACCAAGTAGAGGTAGGGTCACTCCTTTCTAAGTAAAGGAGCTAGCATTAGGGTGAAGCTAGGCCCCATCCCAACTCATCCCATAAGGTAGCTTTTAAATACAAATACTGTGTCACTTGGGCGGTTTTGAATCTAAGGATGGAATATAAAAAGTATTCCCAAAATAGATTCTCAACGAACTTGAAAAGTGAAATTTTCAAAAAAGAACTCTTTATTACACTTTATTTTAAGAATATATATATATATATATAATCTTATTTTCATACATTTTCATACATTTTGGCTTTGTATTGAATAGTATAATCTCCATCGACGTTGCCCAAGTAGGACAGTAATGTGATTTTAAATAGTCAGCAATCGTGGTCCGGGAGGTCGCAACCATGCATGTTAATTGGGCATGGGTAGATCCAACTCATGAAAACTACACTAAACATGATATTTAGTGTCACCGATTCTAATTGTCTTGCTCAATACTAATTGTAAAAACTAGGGTATAGTGTCACCAACACTAAAGGTTAATCCAACATGACTTGTCACTCCTTGTAGTTTTTAGCGGGATTATAGATTTACAGTATTGCGATTACCATCACTTACCAAGTGATTTTTCATCAAGATTTCAATCATCCATTGACAATATTCCATCACAAGTTGCTAACAAGAGAAGGTAGGGTTTTGGGCAATGGATGAACTCATCCATATCCATGACAATATTTGCTCACTTATTCATAAGAAAGTGTCATCCAAAAAGTCACCATATTGACATTAAATGCCAAATAACACTAAATATCATACTTAGTGTAATCACAATCGGTACTCTCAACCTCCATGTTATGACCTTTACGTTGAGGACACATTTGTTTGGAACCCATGCAAATTTATCTATGTGCCATGGCTGCAAATTTCCTTTGACAAAGGTGAGTTGCAATATTGTATTGTATCATGATGTTATAAGATTATGCATACCTTACTTGCTACTTTTCTTAATTATAGACTTATATATGAGTGGTGTGTGGATCTAAGAATGGACCTTAAAAAAAACATGTATTCAAAAGAGATTGTGTGCTCAAAATATGTGTAGTTGAGCAATGTTTTGTTGTATCATGGTGTTATAAGATATGCATACCTTACTCGGTTACTAATCTTGATTATAGACTTATATATAAGTGGCATGTGGATCTAAGAATGGAGCTCAAAAAAACATGTATTCAAAACAAACCATGTGCTCAGAATATGTTTACTGTTTTAGGTCCAATAATCAACATAATCGGGGGTGAACTATATGACCATTTAATAAGGATGATAATAATAATTTTGATGATAGATAAGATATTCATATGAGCTTTGAATATTATATATGTTGACTACAAGCACATGTTGGATACACTTAGAGTCATCTCACAATAGTCATGCATTTTTTGTCCTACAAGAAGCGCAACGGGTTTACATTCATATATAGTTTACGTTCATATATAGTCATTAACACAAGTACACAAATGTACTTTGAATAATAACGGACCCCTATCATATGTATAATGTAAAACCATAGAATTCATTGATAAAGTTGTTATGGACTTTTCCATCCCCTGGATGTCACTCATAAGCATCTAAGTCTATAATATATGTCATAAAAGCTAATACATTTTAACAAAACAAAAAATACCATCAAATGATCCATAAGATTGTAAGTCCGCTTATTGTTGGTTCCTTTTTGATACCAAAATAAACCAATCTCTGTGTTTGAAGGACAGTCCATCAAGTCAATTGGATCCCTATACTCCATCCAAAGATCTACCAACTTTATTATGCACCCTATAAACCCTCTCAACAAACTAAACCTTAATTGGAGCTAACTTTTTTGGTCTACCACGTTATTTGACAATTCTAGCTTCATGTGTGGTAAAAACACACACTCCATAATCACAACCAAAATTCAACATAGTATCATAATTTGTAGCGATAAGAAGTTCATGCTTCATATACAATATGCCAACCTTAATCCAAGTAAGTCGATCTCTAGATAAAGTTGAATTGCCATTCAATTGACGAACAAGGGTACTTTTGAAAATCTTAGACTCCCCTACCTCTAAACACCCATTCTAACACTTTTCAAAAACATATTTATATATTTTACAAAGGAAAAAAGGTTTTTTAACTAAATCTTGGTAGATCTAGCACACAACGCTTTCGTAATAAATGACGATAAAGTTGAGCTCAAGCTCAAAGTTACGATGTAACACCATGTTGCGTTTAGAAAAGAAAAAAACCAACCACAATGGACTGTAAATCAGATTGATAGGGCATTTTAACATTTTCATGTTCATCAATCAAAATACCTAGGCATGTCAAATGCTCACTTTGCAGCTCCAAATCTTCATGTAAATCATTTTCAACTTGTGACTCCATCAATCCCAACATTCTTGTACATGTTTGAACCGTCTTCTCCAACACTACGGTTTTCCTTGTCACCACCTTGTGCACTAGAATCGTTAATCAACGTGTTATCATAATCACACTCCTCATCCTCCTTTATACTTCTAGATAAACAATCCTTTATAAGTGACCTTGCTATACAAATACAAATGTTGTATATTTTCTAGAGATCCTCCATACATGTACAAACCACAAGCAATAATTTTTGCAACATATGTATACATAATATAGAAAAGTTCAAATTAATACCCTTCTTGTGCACTCACGTATGCTCATATAACTTATGTTATGAAAGATGCACCCCATAGAATGAGAAGTGGGTGCATAGAGAAACATGTTTGATTGAGGCCCACTTTCCTTGTATTTACTCAAGAAAAAACCATCGTTTGGGTTAAGAAAAAGGAAGAAAGGGAATGAAAACTGATGTCATTCATCGCTCAAAGAGTCGTTGAGTGATGATAAATGAATACGTTAGGGTTTGGTGCTCTCGAGTCCCGGCCGTCGCCTCGCTCCTATTTAGGCCGCCATAGCCACCACTTCCTTCATTCTCCAGTGAGGTCCCTCGTCTCTCTCCTCAAGTGCTCCTGTTGTTTGCTGGCTGGCCAGCGTGCTTGATTTCAAGCATGGGGCCAGGGGTTTTAGTTTGTTAGTTTGTGATGTTTGTCAGTAGGTTTCTAGGGTTAGGGTTTTGTTGTATTATCTGTTTTGCCTTCTAACACAGCAGATGATGATTTGCAAATATTCGGATTCCCTCCGATGCTTTACGCAAGTGACGTGACATTGCTCTTCTGACGCTTCTTTCTGTTCTGCGAGGGTTTTGCTTTCTCCAACATAGCAGATGATGATTTGCAATTAATCGGATTCCCTCCGATGCTTTACGCAAGTGACGTTACATTGCTCTTCTGACGCTTCTTTCTGTACTGCGAGGGTTTTGCCTTCTCCAACATAGCAGATGATGATTTGCAATTATTCGGATTCCCTCCGATGCATTACGCAAGTGACGTTATATTGCGCTTCTGACGCTTCTTCCTGTACCGCGAGGGTTGTCTGAGCCAGTGTCTGTTTTGTGGTGTTTTGGGGATAGGGTTTGAGGCGGGGGCGATGAGGATTCACAGCTCCCTCTACTGAATAATAGTGAGGACACCGCTTGGCATGAATCGAACCATAATACCATGGCCGACTCTGAGCTCCCGCACTTTCTCTCGTTGATTGGTTGTCTAAAGAGTTAATTTGTTTGCATGTGGTCTCGGTTTCTGTTGAATGCAATCCCGTGTGTACAACACTGCGGCAGTTTACGCAGGAAGTTGAATGGTGGATATGCTAGAGCATAGGGCGAATGGGCAGTTAGGCAGAGATTTATGTCTGTGAATGTCCTAACAATCATTCATTGGCCCTAAATTAACTTTCATCGTAAGCTCTTTTTTTTATGTTCACTTGATGAGCCGTGATGATCCACACACCAGTATAATGCCAGTTCTGCTTCTGAAATCTGTGAATGAGAAACTGGTTCAAGTCTGAGCTCTATGTTATGTAATAATGTTGTCTGGTATGGTCGCGGTGATGACAAGAAAATTTCGTCAAGCTCAACAGACTTGATATGGGAATCGCCGACATGGTTGGCGATTCCAAATGATAGTTAACCCGCTGATCTGAGCGAAAATACCAATATGATTTTGTATTTTGTTCGGTTTTGTATACAATCTGAGTTCTGCCGAAGTCAGTGATGATAATCTTTTAGGCTTGTTTCTCAAACATTCGCAGTGGCCGCCTAAAGCTTTCGCCCTGCCGGGCTTGAGAGCTAATGCAGCTTCTAAACCTTCCTTGGATATCTGAGACTTTTGGCAGTCGGGATCATGTGGGGCTATGATTACAAAAGTATCCGCGCTTCTGAGGGGAGATCCTGTGAAGTACAAAAATACAAAATGGTTGAATTTCTTGACATGAGCCTCATTTTTTTCATAATTATAAAACTCTATAATGCGTCTGGGATGGTCGGAAGTGTATCATTTTGGAGAATCTAAACCGATGACGACAAAAAAGCGGATTTCTATGAAGCCTTCGGGCTGGGGATGACTGCATTGTTACACACCCTGAGGTGTCACTCCGAACATTTTGTATCATGCTCATAAGGGTTTATTGACATCAGTTTGATTATTAGGGTTCGTGTTTATGGTTCTAATTATGTGGATCTGCCTATGTTTGGAATTGTGCACCAGGGAGTGCGTGTGAATTTGTCCACGTAAGTGGAGTTACATTGAAGAGGATACATGTTCCTGATACGCGAATGAGATTTATAATCCTCTCGATTCATATAATTAGTAGCTGTCCATGAACCTCAAGCATAAGGGTTAGCGGAAACCTGCTTCCACCACATTACAATTAAAGCAACTAGTCCTCTTTCGAGACTCCAAATTAGTGGAGTCCCAACAAATGGGATGTCATGTGGAGCCGAAAAACATATTCGGTGTTAAACCTATCCGGCGAATCCTTGCATCCCACTAACACTGCATCCTCTGAAGCATCACCCTGCGCCCGACTGTAGGTTAAGATCCTGATATTTGCCAAAAACTGGTTACATACTGACTTAGGATTTCTTTTGTCAAATGGGGTGTATTCTATACATTCTATACGTTCTATACTCTAAAATGAACGGTAATTTTCCTGCGGTCTTGAACTTTAGCCGGCTATTTGTCAAACTGAACCGGTTCATCTGTAGCTAACTGCCAGTTCTCTCCGATCATAGCTGGGTCCATACAAGAATCATTCATCCCTAGTCTAGTGCACCAGCACACTGTTTACGGCGTATAATGTTACATGCGAAAAAGGCAATTAACCTATTTTTAAGGCGTATGCTAGGTTACAGTAATGAATAACAAGTATTCTATTAGTGTGATCTCATGACGTTTGGCGTCGAAATATACTTGTTAAAGTCTTGGTATTAATAGGCCCAAAAATTGTGTCCCTATGTTACATAGTGGTCTACAAGTTGACTAAAGTGCACACAAATGACGAAATACTTAAACTAAAAACTATTATCTCATGTAATCCAATGTCTCATGCTAAATGTCCGAATGCAAATAAATTATCACTTTATGAAATGCTTATGTTGACGAAGAGGATCATATTGGTAACTAATGGACGTGCCTCTCGGTTAGGCCTTTAGCATAGTGTAGGTGACACAAAATACCATAAAAGGTTTCAGTTTTTCTACCTAAATAAACTTCTGGAAGACATGAAGAGGAAGAGATGAAGATTTTCAAATGCAAATCCCACTAGCTCAATGTCACTTGGTACCTCCTGTAAGTTGGGGACCAAAGGCGTCAAGACATATATATCCGACGTAGGATGTCAAGACTTCGACACTCAAGGACTCACCATCTTTTGGAAGTGACTGAAATCGCATCCGTTGCAAATGAATCCACAATCACATCTCGGTTGGGAAAATTACAGTGGTGACACAATATGTGATGCACAGCGTCACCAAAATCCTAAAGAATTGTCATCACTCTTCCTATGAATCTTTCTCTCCTGCATTGACAACTAGTCCTACATAACAAGTAATCCTACTGCTCCATCGGGCTTGTTTCTCATAGTCGCATCCTCAAGCTTCTGCACCTTGCTGTGCAATATATACTTCCATTTTTTGACATGAGCCTCATTCGCATCAATTCAACCAGAATAACCGGTACCCATGCATCTGCATACCTAATAAAATTGTCCACGACCTTCGAGTCATCGGAGCTCTCGGAACCCACGGGCAGGGGATGACGATGTCGGTATATGTTGACATGCCGTAGCTTATTTTCAAGACAAAGGCAGATTCTTGCAGAGACCCTAGTTTACACTTACAGTGAGGAGCTGCATTGATCTTACGATGGCTAAATGTATCACCGTTGTGCATCGAAGATGATCATCAAAAGCATTTATGATCCAGACACCGAGCACGTTTTACTGAGCATCTTTGCCCCCTGAGGAGCAGATGGGGGGCTAACCCTGACATCACATTTGACCATGATGGTGAAAGAAAAGGAGGTGTAGTGCCATGACGGTATGCTCACCCGTGCATTCACCGCTACTTGCACAAATAGAGGAACATCATTGTTCTTGATATCCGTGTCCAAAGCATTTCCCAAGGTTTCCGTTAAGAGGAGGTTCGCCGTCGTCAAGTCGGAGGTGATGACGGTCATGTTCTGCGTTCCTTGGACGAAGGCAGGCACTGAAGCTTGTGCAATCAGGCTCCCAGAGTAGGATGTGGCTATGTCGATCTTGTCATAGAGAATGGCTATCTTCGTGTTAGGGTTTGTGATTTGAACGGTGAATGCGATGTCTGCATTCAAGATGAAGGTGCGGCTTGTTATGTTGGCATTCAAGTCCAAGGTGTTCACCTTGGCTTGCTGGAGGGCGACGGTAGGAGCCTTGGGGTTGAGAGTCAGCCAGATCACCAGAGCAAGCACAAACAGAAGCACAACCATGGTGAAGAGAATGCAACAACATGCGGATAGACAGCAGCAACACGAATTTCCTTTCCGACGCTTCAACGGTGGTTGATAATGAAGAGGACGCTGTGGCAAATCTTGTGGTTCCATCTTCACATACTTCATTGTCTGCTTGGGATGTCCATTGCCTGCCCCCATTGCGAAAGCCTTGGTTCAACCTTTCTCCTTGTAATGTGGATGCTCGTTGTATGTTCTGCTCTACTGGCAATGACGATGATGCACCAATGTCATCATGGAATCGATAACAAGAGCTTATACGCACTCCGCGGATCCACTAATGTGTAGCTCCAAAGCAAGATGCTTCTATATGTGGAGGAAATCAAAGAAATCATGAAAGAGTGGAAATTCGACACTCGAAAGAGGCAAAAATCTACAGTAAAGTATTCACACTTTTAAAGCTCAACATAATCCGACAAGTGAGTGATACGCACTCTGTTGGTCCACAGACGTGTGTCTTCAAAGCAATATGCTTCTACAAGTGGAGAAAATAACATCAGAGCAACCGCAATGGAACTTCTGATAAGATTGGAGATTAGACACTCGAAAGAGGCAACAATCTACAATACATTCACTCACACTTGTAAAGCTGAACAGAATCGACAACTGAGTTATACACGCTCCACTGATCCACCAGTGTGTCCCTCTAAAACAAGATGCTTCTAATTGTGGACGAAAAACAATCAGAACAACGCAAAGTAATTATGAAAGCTTGGAGATTCGAGAGTCCACGAGAGAGGCAACTATCAACGGTGTAAGACTCTTTCACACTTGTAAAGCTCAAGGGAATCGACAACTGACTTCTAAGGAGAAATGCACAACAATTGGCTAAGTTCAACAAGTGGTAGGTGCTATGTGCGTTGTCTTCGGAGACTAGAAGCTCCAATGGAAGCTGCAGCCTGCAACCCAAGTGCAAGTGCGAAAACACCGTTCTATTAGCAACTTAAGGCGTGATGGTGGCTGAAACAAAGCGGGTGGCAGGGAAAGCGCAGTAGATCCGGGGACTATCTCCGCTCGGCCTGCAGATTCTTCTGGGTCAGGCACTTCCCATCATCTTTATATAGTACACAAAGTCCCGGTTCCAGATCTTAAAACAATCGAGCCCATGCTTTCTTGATGTTCTTCGTACCGATTATTTCCTGGCCTTGATCAGGATTCCCACTCTCAGACTAGAAATTTGAAAGATTCAAGTTTGGAAGATTCGAGGATAAGCTTATAGTTTGCTGATTCCTGAATGATGTCGAGTCGGAGGCTCGGAGGCTGTTGGAAGGTTCCTTGCATGTCATTTGGGTAGGGCTGATCAGGGGCAAATGAATTGTAATTGAAATGTCAATTTCGTATTTACTGTACTAGAATCGTCTTGAATTAAAGTTGTTGTGACTTACCTACATAGTAACTCAAGTTCTCCAAGCGGAGAAAATTAATGGTATGTTTCACGTCTTATACTATTTACTTATAAAGTTGAACTATATATACATGATGGTACAGCTGACGCTTGAGACAAATCAGTGAAGGATGTGCACAATATTAGCAAAGGACATGAAGAACGCGGGTTTGTGGTGTACTAACTTACTAAGTTAGGATGCTTGTTGTTTTTATATGGTTGAGTGCAGAACAGAAAAATCAGCTAAGGTCTAGAAATGAAAGCCGGAGAATCTAGGAGTGATGAAAGTATCTAAGTAGATGAGGCACAATTCTTGCAGATGCCTACAGCGGCTGGCGGTTTTGAAACTCCATTTGAAAATTCTTAGAAGGCCAATATTCCTGAAAGTATACACCTGATACACCAGATGTAAAGCGTACACTGTTAGTCTTTATGCATTTGGTAGATCCGGGGACTAAGTCTTTATGTCTAAGTTGCCACTGACTAACAAAAGTGCATTTAGACCTGTATCTAGCTTAAGTCGCTAGGTCTCACACGGAAGTGAAATGTTTGGAACTCAAGACGACGCTTCTTGCACTGTTACACCCTCGGGCAATCCCTCGGGAACCCAGGCAAAACAAACACCTGCAAAGAGACAAGTCCTGAATTTAGTTCTAGATTTTGGAAAGCATATTGAAGTATCCATCCCAGAATCAAGTCGCTCAGAAGGTCCAAGTGACTACCGAGTCTGGTCACTTTGAATGAAGCGAATGCAAGAGAGCCACAAAATGTGGATCTACTGCGTTGCTCCAACCACCCAAACTACCATTACAGAAGATGAAATAGATGCGTGTGAGTTAGCCCTATCTGCAATAGAGGACTCTGTCAAAGATTCCTTTGTTAATGTAATAGGATGTTGGAAACATCTATAAGATAGATATGAGCCGCGATCCTTAAATAAGAAATTAATGTTGCTCCACAAACTTGTCCAGTTTAGACTAGAAGATCGAGGGAGTATGGAGGACTACCTCAAAGGAGTAAAAGACACGCTTGATCAACTGAATGACATGAGTGTCCATATTCCGGAAGATCTCGTGATCCTTATGCTCCTACAGTCACTCCCTAAAGAGTATCACTTCTTTAACCGAGTGCTTCAGAGTGAAGACAACCTACCAACATTTACAGAGATAGAAACCAAACTACTTGGTGAAGAAATGCAGGTTAAACAGGAAGCTGAAAAATACTGTAGATGCCCAACGAAGCGTTGTACCTTGGTGGTGAGAATGGAAAAATTAAAAGC
The DNA here is from genome assembly GCA_950295325.1 of Polytrichum commune. Taxonomy (NCBI): domain Eukaryota; kingdom Viridiplantae; phylum Streptophyta; class Polytrichopsida; order Polytrichales; family Polytrichaceae; genus Polytrichum; species Polytrichum commune. The sequence continues at coordinate 1,434,859 of OX485809.1, forward strand.
ATTGAAAATGTTTTGTATGTGCCTGACATCAAGTGCAATCTTCTCTTTGTTGAATGTTCAATCTCTGACCAAGGCTACTCTTTAGAGTTCATCCAAAACATCTGTATGATTTGTGACATCACAACTAAGCAAATTCTTGGCAAAGTTGAAAGAATAGGGAAGAAAGATTTGTATCGCTTGCGGGCCGAATCCGTTTCTAATGAAATGATATGCAGCCTAGAAGAAAACAGAACAATAGCCAGGCACTACTGTGGCATTGCAGACTAGGCCATATTAGTTTCAAATTGCTCTCCACAAAATCTCAAAAGACAATACAGTCACCGGGCTGCCACACATACCACACATACTACGTCTATGATATCTGTCAAATTGGTAAGCAAGCTCGGAATTTTTTGGCCACAAGTTAAACAGTCACCTCACAACCGCTTGAGAGGGCATTTTTCCATGGTCACGATTCATGGTCACACTTCCAATGTCCGATTTCTTAAAAAGTCCATTTTTAAAGCTTTTGGGTCCCTTACTAGGTGTAAACTGAACATGGACCAAGAGAAGTGACCATGCATCAAAAAGTGGATCTGCTGATTTTTTTTAATATGTGACCAAAAAGGGCAGTTTTGAGAATTTTCTTCATGTTTGACCTCTCCCGTTCTTCTCCTGTTCTTCTCCTGTTCTTTCCTCGGAACTATGGAAATATTTGGGCCCAAAAAAATAAAAAATGACGAAAAATATTAAAACAACATTTCTCTACCATATCCCTTGACATTTGCAACAAGAGAACCCCTTTTGCCTCTCCCACCGCAAAACCCATTGGACCATGACAATGGATAGTGTAGGCTTGAAAATAGGTCTTTTGGGGACCTCAAGTTCCATGATCACTCTTACATTTTTGTCTTGATGTAAAATGAAGTGGTCCCAGGACAAGTTCAATGGCCAATCACATATTTTAGAGGAGCAAGGGATGACTTCATGGTCCATGATGTAAACAACCCCTCATACACAGTGACTTCCGCATACCCTTCCAAACTCTTGCTCACAATGGTGCGTGTTACTTCGTAACATTTATTGACGAGTATAATCGACATATCTCAATATCCTTGATCAAGCTCACTACTGGAATCCAATGGATTTAATGTCATATTTGTTTGTCAACTTTGTGACATTCTAAGTTTCCACTGAGAGAAAGTGCCATATTTGTGACATTATTGTGCTCAATAAGTTGACATTAACACAGTCAAAACTCTTAAGCGGAAAGATTAAGCCCTCTCAGAATTTCGGAAGTATAAAGCCAGAGTTGAACTAGTCACTGGCCCTAAGATTCAATGTATTTGCACCGACAACAAATGTGAGTATGTTTCAGTTGCCTTTTGTGAGCTTGGACCACCACAAAAGTTAGCCATATATCCCAGAAAGTAATGGCTTGGCGAAACGCAAAAACTGATCACTTTGCGAAATGGCAAGATGTTTACTACATCAAACAGTGCTTCCTAAGCACCTCTGGTCTGAAGCAATTAAGGCTGCGTGCAACATTCACAATGTGACGAAACCTGGTCAAAATTAAAAATATTCAAGTTGATATCACTTTCATTATTCCCAAGTTGATTGATGGAGTTCCTTCACATGTCAAAGGAGTTTAATGGCTTAAGTGACCAAGTATTGTCACATTGGTTCCCAACGAGGAAGAGTTCCCACATAGTGCGGGTAGGAAGACTAGGCAGTGAAGGAGGTGTGGGAGGGGCGGAGCCCAACTGAATGAAGATGTGATCTAGCCCAAGGCAACTAGAAGAGGGGCTGCAAATTCTGTCAAGTATATCTGTACTTTTAGAAGAAAAGGGAGAGTTTTCAGTCACTGATCTACCATCTCCGACATCCTTTGATGTGATTGTGTGAGCCAGTCAGTTTTAGACTCTGCAACCAGTTTAAGAATATCTTTTATAGCGGTTTCCACAAATAATTTTGCAGCGCTACCCATAGAACACCAGGGAACACTAAGCAGACCTGAACATAAAGTCAGAAACAACTTCAATGATGGTAATGGCCAATCACAAAAGATTTTAAAATGTAGAGAATTTCTCACATGCAAGTGGTCTGTAGCTAATGAATGATATACTCAAAGTGCATTCAACTTTAACTGGCTAATGAATTTTGGATAGAGTTCCCATTTCAAGTAAGTACATTTGTTGCCATTCTCTTGGCATTTCAGGTGCAAATTCTACAACCGTGGTGCCAAATATCAATGATGCTAACTAATCTCCACGCAAGTTGGAGTATGAGCATTCGTAAACAGTCACATTTGAATGCTTGTATCAACAGCACATGTCTTGGACATCACTAGACTTACATGAAGATTTACATGAACGAATTTGCTAGAGGATGTTGATTGGTGCCCTAAAATTCATGATTGTTTCAGCCCATAACTTTCTTAATTGTTCCGATTTTGTCACACACCAAAAATTGGGAATGACACCACTAATCCTTCAGCGTTGTGTGTTTGTCGCCCAGGCCGAGCATCACATTGTGCTGTTCTTCCGCCGAAATGGAAGCCCTTCTGGTCCACATCAAACGCAGATTGCAACACCTTCTTCTCCATCGTCACTACGTCAACCACTTGTACCGAGTTTCTTCTTCTAAAGATTTCAAATGCAAAAAAGCTTGGTGAAATTGCTGGTATTAACTTCGAAACATGTTTTAAAATCAAACCCTTTATTGGTCTGGTGTCTACTTGCTTGATGCAATCCTTGAACTTTCATGCAACTTAGTTGATTCTAGATTGCCATGACTCCTTCCGCTGCACTGCCGTAGTCGCACACCTGGAGAGAGTCGTTGCTTGCTTGCAAGCTTGCCACGCTATCCGTGGCCCCTGCCCTCCATTGCCACTGCATGACTGTGGCACCGTGGGATGAGGCCTGGTGCATCAACGGCCCAGGACTGCCCTGCCCATGACCACACACGCTTCATTCACAGCACTTCAATTGCGCAGCTGAAGGGGCTCTACATACTTAAAACAAGTCCTCTACAAGGTTGAGGACAAATTCAAAATTACCTAGACCCCGCTACACTAATTCAGGGTCTCTGATGCTATGTCCAGAGTCTTATACTACTTTTCATTTTTCAGGCTAAAAATTAGTTTTCTGCATTTGCGCATTCCTAATGGATGAATTTGCACAGACACCACGAATCCCTAGCCCATTGACATTAATAATTCTGACAAGCATTATATACATTGTTCAGTAGATTAACAGAGGTCCTTTGAAGCTTCATACTAGGGTCGCACCAAAAAGCCCAGCCAAAAAGCCCAGCCCTACGTATTCTCCGGAAATACAGGGCTGGGATTTTAGATGGCTGCTTCCAGCCACTCCAGTAGCTCCAGCCATCTGAAATCCCAGCCCTGTATTTCCGGAGAATACGTAGGGCTGGGCTTTTTGGTGACTGGAGCTGCTGAGTATTTCGGTGTGGCCCTGGTATCAGCAGCTTCTAGCAAGAGATTCACGTCTTCTGCTTCGTTCAAAGGCTTCTAGCACAAACAGCTTAAAAAATCTGGCTATTTTGAAGGAAAATACCAATGCAGGGGGCAATATATAATCATTTAGCACACTGAATGTTGAAATGATAAACAAGGACTAAGTAAATCGAATTTAAATGTTCTGGCATAAGTTAAGATTGGTGAAAATTGGTGGAAAGGACTCTATAAACCTGCAGAATTTTACTACTTTAAATCGGAGTCCAGGGATTTATTGCAAAAACTAAAACTCTATTGGCCAAGTGTCATCCAAGAAAGCATCATGGACACACCCTATATGGAAAAAAGAAGAAGCCGTGCCCTTGATTCTTTGGGCAACTATGTGATATTCTAGGTTAACCTACATTTATCTTGCATTTACAGATTAACATTCAATCACATATATTTTCTCATGACAGAAGTGCCGCCACTCCTGCCTGATTTCAATGAATCACAGGTACAGTTTGTCACAGGTACAGTTTGTCTTCACATTGAAAGAGCAAGAAACGAAGAACTCGACTGCAGAATTCTGTAAATAATTGAGAAACTGTCAACATTGGAATCCATGCATCCCACCAGAAATGGGTTGAGACTCCTTTTCAATTTTATACTATAGAGGTCTGTTTGAAAAGATAATGATCAGAGCCTCCTTTCCTTCACTAATGAGTCTTGTGTGTTTCCGTAATGGCTGCTAAGTGTACCAACTAATTTGCAAAATGGGATTATTTCAGCATGTCTAACCTTAGTATAGGGCCAGATATCATCAATTCAAGGACTGAACAAGCTCACGGGGTTTTTCTGGCTGCGATGTGAGAGTGCCTGGAAACTGGCCGATATCTTTGCCTTCAACTTGTGAGAAACCCTTGTGCAATCCAATGCTGAACTCTTCAACGTTCAAGTCACCCCTATCTCGGAAATCTGCAATCTGCATTGGCAAAAAAACATAAACTCATGAGTTATGACAAATAGTGAAGGCAGGATGGGGAATTTAAAGAAAGCTCCATAGAGGTGTTAAAAATTCCTGGGAATGGCCCATTTAGCTCCTACTATGAGAAAGCATTTTTTGGCCTGTAGTCAGCATATGATGAACAAGTGCCCCCATCGAAAACTGCATATTGAGCAGGGGTTTTGTCAAACATTACATGATTTTTACAACTTTTAGTTCATTCAGAGAGTGAAGAGAGATATTACATGCTCAGCAAGTGCCATCCCACTCAATGCTGCTCCTTCTAAACTAGAGCCTAATAGCCAATCTCCACAAATGCCAACCCTCGCAACTGGGTCAAAAATGCATGGCACGCTCGGTGTATTTGTGGGTAATCCAGCTCCCCTGCAGTACCACGTGAGAGAATAATTTAGACACAAAAAAGTGGTCCCAAACCTGTTCACAGTTGAACTTAAATGGATAGACATCACGCCTTCAACAGCTTATGATAAAACACAAACCATAAATAGGATAGAGTGGTGCGGAGCAACCTAACTGCAAGCCTGGCTACCACACACAGTAAATTTTCAATTAAATCACAAGAACAGACTTATCTGCAAAGTCCCTCAAGCAAGTCATGACACCTGCAACCAAGAAGATATAACAAACTTGTGTCTTGCATACCATAGCTGGACTTTTGTAAAAAATGGAGACGGCATGGAGCCTTCAGGCAGACCAAGGGCTATTTCTGCTCCTCGAAGCATCTCCCTTCGCACCCTCTCTGCTTTCACAATTGGTATGCTCTCCTGCACAATGCGAATGCACAGATTTAGTGCGAATGCACAGATTTAGTTCGAATGCACAGATATAATTCTCTGCTTATCAGCAACACTGTACCTAAAGGTTGATGAAGCAACTTATCAAAACTGTACAGATTGAAAAGATACAAATTAAATTAATCTTCTTGTTCCAGGGCCAATGAGCACACATCTACATTGATACGAGACCCCTCCATAAAAATTCTCAGATGACTTTAACTGTTCATTAATCCACATTAAGTCTAAAATGGTGAACATTGAAATTAGAAAAACTATGAACTTCTCAAAATCAAATCCTAAACCCTAAAATGTAGTTTACTCATGACAAGCTCTTTTGTTACTCAGCTTGCCAATTCATTCATGATTGGTCTCAATAAAAGCAGCTCTATCCACATGTCAGACTGCCCTCGGAAAAGAGAAAAAAATCTCACCTGTGGAACCTTGTTCTTTTTCCCATATGCAGCTGTACTAAAGAATGTCCAACAATGAGGTGCATCATTGGCAGTACCATTGAGTTTCTTTGAATTATTTGCCATCCATGATACAGCACTCACACCTTCTACAAATGCACCATCTAGGTGGCCCCCCGCAACCCCCTCTGGAATAGGAATTGCCTCCTCAAATGCAGCCATTAAGGCCCAGATTGAACTTAGCTCCAGCTTCTGTGTCCATAAATATCCAACCCTTTATATCTGAAACTTTATCATACCTCAACTAGGGCTACCAAGGTCTTTGATTCACCTAAGCAAATTCTACATGTTAATATGATTCCCATTTTCCGGATGAGTAGTTTGGTATGAGTGCCAGGAGTAGGTTCGCAAAAATTTGGAAATGATGACAATGCAAAGAAAAGTTCTTTCCAGCTACAGTACCAAAGGAATCGCACTTAAAGATTGGCAAAAGTACTAAATTACCCTATGGCACCACAATTTAATTGAATGAAAAGACCTAAAGTGAGGTGATGTAGTTTCTGCATATCGATGTAGACAAAGATTCCAGAAGAATGAGAGAATGCTATTGACCTTCATTTGCTTGAATACTTCAGGTGCACCTGAGGGTGCCAGCAACCGGTTGGCACACTTCCCTGCAAAAAATTTCTACATCCTTAGTACTTGAAAATGTTAGAGATTACATTACAGTTCAGTTGCAGGAAATAATTTTAATCGTCTCTTCACTTTAAGTTTGAGCTTAAAGTATGAAGCAAAATGCAATGACAAGGGAGACAGGGTATGAGAGTAGATACCGTTGTGGGCTATAACAACCGCATCATATACCCCATGTGGTTTTCCATTCTCATTCAAACTCCATTGATTGCCCTTGGCATCCATATTACTAATCCATACAGGCCGTTTTACTTCAATTAATCGTCCCTGCACCAATTGAGTCACAAGTTTATTATATAAGCCTGGAGTGAAGCTTTTAATCCATGCTCAAGGAGCTCCTTATCAATCCAGACGTGGACCTCACGGGCAATAAGAATAATAAAAGACCGCAACAGTTTTGGGTTTCATTTAATTCACATACTGTGAAGTGCATGTAACTGAATATTGTAACCACTTAAGTATCCTTCAGATCCTAAACCATAAACAATAAACCAATGCAATGATTCATCCACACCCTCACAGTCAGGTAACATCTAGAATTACAAGCTGATCCAACTCATTCCACATTGAAATGGTCCCTGTAGTTAAGAGCAAGCCCACTGGTTGCTCTTTCCATATCCATAACAATTTACTATGCATGAAAGTGGATATTATGTTGAAAAAAATGTTGAGATGGCTCCCACCCATCGCCATATTCAAATTTGCATGAAGAAAGTGGAAACGGCAAATTACTTTATCCAACAAATTGAGCCCATTTCTTGCACCGCAAACTCTCCACAATCATTATGAGACTAGCAATCAATGACCTTCCACCTAAAGGTCATTGATTTACCTAAAATAGATTAGGGTATTTGGATTGATGGACTCTTTACCATGTCTTTTCGCAAGATAACGTGCAATCACAAAAGCTTTTCCCCAAGTGCGGATATGGATACAGCAACCCCTGGGCAGAATGCACCTGCTTCCGCATCCAGAAAGCTAAAAAGGTGTTGGATGCGGGAGGATTTCTGGATATGGATACAGCAGCCAGTAGACTTTCTCTGTGAAGGGCACATTCTAAAAAGAACTCAACAATTTCATAGCCCGTTCCTGTAGGGTTTAATGAAATTGACTCATTAGAAGCTCTAAAAGACAGGACAGAAGGTGAACTCACTTGTGAGACCATATGATTTGCGAGTGAGCCCATTCCATTTACTCCAACATAGCGTGGCACATCATCTACTAGTTGAGAAAATTCTCCACCAGCTTGTAATGTTCCCAACACGCCTTTCCATTCCTTCACAGCACCTTCCATGACCCATTTGTCGACAAGCTTGCGGAATTTAGGGTCTGAGACAGTAAAGTACTGGGCAGCATGATCAAAGGCTAACGAAAATTCCTCCCGAATCTGAATGTTTCTTGTTGCCATCCGCCCACCAAGTCCATGTTTCCCCTGCAAGTGAAATATGACAATGTTTATATGTAAGACAGATCCAAATGCAAATCATGTTAGAATGAAGAATTGGGATCCTTGTAACAGAACCTCCAAACAAATTCTAACTCGAGACATGATCACAATACATACATTGTTTTGACAACCTACATTGAACTAAATCAGTGCGAAGCTGCTTTTCCAAGGCTCCCAAGCCTCTTCAAAGCTCGAAGTTGTCAGATTTTCACATAGTCACAGGTCATAATCTCCTATCCAGTACCCATTCTCAATTACGTGAATGTTTTTCAAAAGTTGGGTGTAGACCACCATACAGTCCATGATCCACAATATAAACTTGAGAAATCTGTCATCGAAATCTGTCACTTGGATATTTCTACACAAAACCTCTAGTGGCGGAGTTTAGGGTTGATTAGAGGGAAAAACTTACAGTATCAAAAACGGTCGACCTGATTCCTAATTGTTCGAGGGTAAGTGCACACACGAGCCCCGACATACCGCCTCCAAGAATCGCAACATGGGGTTCTTTGTTCATGGGATTGTCAAAATGGACTTGTGGAGCTACAGCTGGCTCCTTCTTCCTCTTCCTCTCAGTTTTTGGATCTACCGTCCACTTTGGGTTCCTGTATTCAACCTCGTTGACATTCACTCCATCTACTTCATCTTCTGTCTCCGATCCCCTTGCTGTCACAAACCATATCCCAACAACATCGTACAACAACCGTCAATTCTTTAAGAGCAACAAATGGTCAAGTGAACGTGCAAAAGAAATCTCTCTTCCTAAATAAATGTCAGCACAGAAGCAAGGTAAACCACATCATCTGGAACGGTAGGAAATATGACAGTCATCTCTATGTAAATATGAAACATCGCCATGATCTTCCGTCAAGGCTTCAGTTGCAAGATGGGCAATCAAATAAATATGAAATTCTGTCTCCAATCCCCTTCCTGTCACAACCGTATCCCGAAAACATAGCTTAACAACAGTCAATGCTAAAACAGCAATACTGGTCAAGTAAACCTGCAAAAGAAACTTCTCTTCCTACATGAATGTGAGCCCAGAAGCAAGGTGAACAGCATCATATGTAACGGTAGAAACTATAATAGTCATCTCTACATGGATATGAGAGAACAAACAATTCGCCACGATGTCATCTGTCAAGGCTTCAAATGCAAGGTGGGCAATCACATAAATACAAAATCCATTAACTACCTCTTCCATCTAATCCTCGTCCTCGGCCCTGGAATTGATCCCCATTCCTTCTGCCACCTTCAAATTCTCCCCTACCTCTTGGTCGAAAGCTTGAATTGTCTCTCTCACCTACTCGGCTCTCGGTTTGATCCCCATTTCTCCTCCGGCCTTCAAATTCTCCTCTACCTCTTGGTCGAAAGCTTGAATTGTCTCTCTCACCTATTCTGCTCTCGGTTTGATCCCCATTTCTCCTCCCACCTTCAAATTCTCCTCTACCTCTTGTTCGAAAGCTTGAATTGTCCCTCTCACCTCCTCGGCTCTCGGTTTGATTCCCATTTTTCCTGCCACCTTCAAATTCTCCTCTACCTCTTGGTCGAAAACTTGAATTCTCCCTCTCCCCTCCTGGCGCTCTTGCTCGAAAATTTCCAGAATCTCTTTTTTGCACATCTCCTCCATCACGAAACCTGTCCTGTGGGCCTCCTCGGGAGGTTGGGCGGTCCCTCGGACCACTATCTCTCCTGTCAAATGAGTCTTGCGAGTATGGCTTGCTGCTGTTGAATTCTTTGCGGTCCCCCTTAAACCCTGACCGGTCACTTGAGAATCTTGATGATGAACTCGAATCTCGAAGTGTTCCTCCACTTTCATCCTCAAGTTTCTTCCTCTCCCCCATTCTGGAAGAAGAAGAAAAAGAAGATTGACTAGCTTGCTTCCATTTGCTTGTGGAATCTCTGTTGCTGTCTCCCTGCCTCCCTGCCTTGAAGCTCTTCACGTAAACGTCGTCTTCTTCGCCTTCCTCGTACTCTGCAGCTCTTGAAGGTGGCAGCAGGGATTTCAAAGGAGCTCGTAGGAGACTGGATGATGTCTCCCGTAGTAAGAATGGAGCCAAGAAATGACGAAGAGAAGAAGAGGGAGATGTAAAGGAAGTGATGGAAATGGAGAATGATTTAGGGGAGAAGTTGGAGAGTGAGGAAGAAGAAGGGGGAAGGCGATGGAGTGTCGGACATTGAGAAAGAAGATGCTGGGTTGCTGTGCATATATACATTGCATATACAACTTTTGCAAGATCTTTACCTCTGAGCCCACAAGATCAAAATTCCAAGCACGGGCCTCATCCACCTCCCAAACCCACTGTAATGGTAAGAAATGACGATGCTTGCACCGTAAACCCTGACTGAGCTATCAGTCGCAGCAAGAATTACAACAGCACCCAAAATCTCAGTGTAGCCGGGGGTGAGGTTCGATCTATCCCACCTGGAATGAATTTTTGTAGAAATGATGAGTATCCACACTAAACCCACAAAAAAATCGGCTGAAAATCTTAACGACCCCCAAACGAACTAAAGGATTTCGACAAATATTCCATCGTCGAAAACAGGGGTTTAGGGTTTTAGCCTTTATAGTGGCATAGGACACATAGCCTTATCCATTCTCTTTGATGATACTACGTGGTGGACACCGAACGCCCCACGTCGCCAATTACCATTTCTGGTTAATATGTTTTGAAGTGTGGAGTTTGGACCTTGCTCAATGACAACAATTCATCACTTCAACTTGATTTTAATGGTGCCCTAACATTGAGTTCCACACGGAGATTCCCCGGTTGTGGGTAACTTTGCACTTGCACCTCAAAAACAGAGCACATGAGCTAGTCTATAGTCTAAGGAAGAATGCCTTGTCAATATGCATCACTAAAATCTATCATACCAATACGATCTCTATGCCCACAGAGTAGCCCTGCAAATTTCGAAGCAACCTTTCCTCACTACAGATTATTGTTGAGCAGCTACACACATGATGTTTCTTATCCGTGATTGATTGAGGAGAAGCACACTTGTGAGGATTCAAACAAGGTTGCCGATTTTGGGGTCTCTGGTCTTTGCTTGTGCATTTGGGTTCCTATGAAGCATATGGGTTAGGGTATTCATGGGTGTGAAATCGTAAGATCATCAAGTGATGATGATCGTTCGGTAGCGAATAATTTGTATCGGAAAATTACGAGGTTCAAGATGTATGCAGACGTCGGAAGCATTCGACACAGACGGTGGTAGAATCATCATCTCTTGCTGAGGCTCGATGCAATGCATGGGGACAAACATGGCCCTGTGTCAAGTTTCGAGCATCCGTGGGTGGTCGTTGTCGCCGTGGTGAGCTTTCAATCTTGTCACCAACACATATTAAACGACTGTTTGTTGCCTCCGAAATGCCTTTCATTTTGTCCGTCCCATGGATTTTCAAGTTAGGTTTGGTTTAAATGACGCTTATTTTCTTCTTTTATTGATGCTCTCTGTTGTCGATTGTTCCAAGTAACCTGTGACGAGACAATTTCTACTTTGGTGATTCATATCAGAACACTTGTGTTTGTATGCGTTGTGTCTACCATGGCACGAGTTAAACATGGCAGTTGTTCCTGTTGCACTTCCTATTCCTGTTGCAGATTGTTTGCTGTCTCCGAGATGCTTTTTAATTTGACCTTCTCATGGATTTTCAAGTTAGGTTTGGTGTAGATGACGTTTTTCTCTGTTATTGGTGCTTACTGTATCGAATCCTCCAAGCAACTTTTGATAAGACGATTTCTACATTGGGTATTCGTATGAGAACAATTGTGTTTGTATGAGCTGTGTCCACAATGGCATAATCATTGCACTTGTTCCTGTTGCAGGGGAAGATTAGGGCAGTTAGATCCTTCGGAGCTTCCCTATCCTTCACGCTTTTTGCAATGCAAGGCCCGAAGTTTTGACAATTTCTTAACTTCAAGGAGTAGGAGGAAATCCCTTAGATGGAGACACTGCGTGTTTTGTTTTCATCAAGTTTCAGTTCAAAAGCCGCAATGCTCATCATCAGGCTATCAAACGAAGCCGGGACAACATGATGAGGAAGCAGAAGAGAGAAGGAACCGCGATTTTCGTATATGGAGAAGAAATGATCAAAGTGATGGAGTGAAAATACCGCGAAATTTAGCTGATAGACGCTCAAACCCTAGAATCTTAAACCCTCAAAAAGCCTACCCATCAAACCCTAGATACTTCACTAAGCCCATAATAAAGCCGAGAGATACTTACCCTAAATACACTAGAAGCACCAACGTTTCTTCGTCGGAATTAGGAAACAGGAAGACTTCACAAAACATTAGTGAAAAACAGGATTCGTTTGAGTCTTTCAGTAACCTTGATGAACCAGAGACGGAAACATATTTGCGGAAACTGCTCAATGCAAGACTTGCAAAGACAAAACCTGCAAACATCCAAGAATTTGATGAGGAAGATGAGGAGGATGTGGAGGATGAGGAGGATGAAGAAAATGGCAAGACTTTAAAAACCCCGATATATGCAAGAAGGAAGTACGAATCTGAGATGCCAGAGAAGCCCTCTGTGAACTTGAATGAAAGCAGTGATGAGAAGGCACTCCGAAAAGCGCTAAAATTAAGAAGACGGGAAACACAGGAAGTGTTAAAGGAGCACCTTATGGAAGGATCACTAAGTTTGGGGTATTCTCAGGCTGTTGTTGATAACATGCCTGGTTTTGTTGATCATATTATGGTTCAAGCAGTTGCTCTCAAAACGCAGGAGCGATATGTCACGTCGACATTTATAGCTCGAGCTCGAGCGTGTGTGGCACCGACCAAATTGATTGACATAGTCAAGTATGTTGACATCATCATCTCTGCACTATTACTAGATGTTTGAGTAATTTTTTTCTCCTATTTTATGGCTCCTCTGGATGTTACCATCGTGTCTATTTGCATAGCATTCATAAGTGGGCTCGGGGGTTTTCTCTCTATATAAGCATTTTGGAGAGTACACTCAGTGAGATTCAATTTGACAAGGTCTTCAAGTTGACTCTTGGTAGATAATAGAAGGCTTTGTCTGAAGATATCAGGTAACAATACAGTCATCCTCTTATTGTCAAGAACTGTCTGTTTTGCATACAATACCTTCCATGTTAGGTAAGGTTTTGGCCCATGCCTGAGGTAGTATGGGGGTTTGAACGAAGATCATTCTACATGGGCTCAATGAGGGTCAATCTCATTTGGCATGCCAAGAGGTGCTAAAAATGAGTTTGGCCCTCAATGAACCGAATTAGGTTACACTGCATTCAAACACTACCTCCAAACATGCATCACAAAGTGGAAAGAAATCATTGATATCATATGCAAAACAACCATTGAAAAATCATAAGGGATCAACTCCTGACGAAAAGTCCCATTGAGTTAAATGATAACTCTAAAAAGGTGTTGACTAATGAGAGCTTGCCACTTGACAATGCTTCCATTCATAAAGCTAGAATAGAATGAGAACATCCTTACACATGCTTAAGAATGCTATGTGGGCTTCTGGCCTCTCTATGGACGTTGATTGATGCTGCCATTCAATTCTATTCCAATTGAAGTTTTGTGTGGTTATGTGTGCAGATGGATGAAGCACAATCACATAACCATACCACGGGTGGGAAAGTTAATCGACTTAAAAGGCCAACAACTGGACATACTTCGAGAGCGCATCAGTTTTCTGAAACAGCATTACGTTCGAGGCCGGGATCTTGGCGTTGTTCTCACACGATACCCTATTATTTTGGACAGACCTTGGGAGGAGCTTTATAACATAGTTCAATTGCTTGAGGATGCTGGAGTACGAAGGGAGTGGATAGGATTCGTGATATGTCGGTCACCAAAAGTGCTCACCATCAGTATCGATGAACTTCTGGACAAAATCTCATTTTTTCAGAATTTGGGTGTCACAACTGACCAATTTGGGCCCATGGCATTTAACTTCCCTGCAAGCATTGGCCATTTCTCTCTTCCAGATATGCAAAAAAAGGTACAAAGTGCTCAATGAATTCAGTTCTTGCTTTGATACCATGGATCTGTATCCTCTCTACCTAATACCTTCTGGTTATGTACTAGGAAGGAGCTAGGGTTGAGAGTGATTTGGGAGTCACATGTTCAGAATTGCTGTTTTCGAAATGGAGTCCACTGGACCAAAGTAAAAGAATTTTGGCCTTGACATGGGGTGTAACCTCAAAGAGTTTGGTTTCAAGGTTGGTCCCTCCTTTTTTGGGTAAAATTTTCCATTCTTAACTCTGATTGGAAATGGTGGTTTTAAGCCTTACAAAGCCTCCCTCTTGGATCGGAGTTGAAAATAGACTACCTTCATAAAAAGGGGGAACCAAGCTTGAAACCAAGCTCCCCAAGGTTGGGCACATGTTAAGGCCAAAATTCTTTTAATTTGGCCACCAAACTCTCTTTCAAAGATGGTGTTTTTAACACATGTGACCCCCACATGAGCAAAGGGTGAATGTATAATCAAAGCATCAAGGATACGTTTTTTTGCTGTGACATTTTGGTTGATGCGGGTGGCTCAGTTTCAACCTCCTTGAAAGTCTGGTTTGGCATGTGCAGGTAGAGTATTTGAGGCAACTGGGGATAGTAGATGCTATTATTGGAAAAATGATCGCTACTAGACCACAACTACTTGCATGTGATATTGAGGACTGGCGGACTCTGGTGAAATATTTCCAGTTTTTAGGGGTCCAAAAATCAGGCATTCAGAGGATTCTCTCTGTTCACCCATCCGTTTTTTGTATGAATCTCGAGAAGAATATTGCACCAAAGGTAAAACCCATCTTGCAAGCTCTTATTTTCATGGTGTTTTTCCTTAGTAAGTAGAGAGAACTACCAGAAAACTCCATGATCAATGCGTTGCATTTGTTTTGAAATTGGTGTTGCCATACTTACAGTAGATTTCCTGCCCATGTGTAGAATAGATAGAGAACCTTTCTAATAGTTCTCCTTGAAGGAAAAAAATTGTACTAGCAAAATGAAGGCTTTTGAAAGGGCTATGGTTGGGGCAGGTTCGGTTTCTTCATGCAATAGGCATTCGTGAAGAAGTTATTGGGCAGGTGATTGTTGAGTTTCCAGCTCTTCTTAGCTACAGCCTTGACAGAAAAATCCGTCCAATGGTAAGTTCCACGCCCCATCTTTTAGGTCTCTATGCTTTTTTGTAGACGAGAGTATATTATGTCTGAGTCTTCTTTACTACAGCTGGGGAATCTTTTGACTGAAGCTTTGAGACATGGGTCTAAAGGCCCCCTTTACACTAGAGCTCAAAGCACCCGTTGAGAGCTTGAACTTGCAGTTTTCGGGAGTTTGATACTGGGCGTTGAGAAGCTTTCATCCAAAGCTCAAACTATTGAGAACTTGACCAATCTTCAAGATCTCAAAAGTTTGAGGAAGTGGCCATACTGAAAGTGAGATATTGAAGGGGGAATGATGATAATCAAAGAGCATTCATAAATAGCCAAAGGAGCATTTATGACAAGCCAAAGAGTGCTGAAAGCCCATTGGCTTGGAGCCTACCAAATGAGAGCTTGAGCTCTTGACATTTTTAAGCTACCTCATGAAGGTAAATGTAGCTTAAGCTTAAGCTCTCAAGTGTAAAGCTCAAGTGTAAAGTAGATTTGATTGAACAAGCATGCTTAAGAGGCTCCCCATCAATGAGAAGGCTTCTTACTTCGAGGTCTCAATTCTAACCCTTAACTCCTGGGTTTGTTTCCCAACTCTGGGTTGATGGTGATTATTGAAGGAGGTAAGCAAAGTGCACTAATTGTCCTATTAATGTGAGCCACAGTAATTCTCATAATAAGAATTTATGTGGGCCACGTTAATCCTCAGCCCACGCTAAATCTCTAGTTTAAATTAGTGTGGGTCACATTAATTGTTTTTAAGGAAGTTGATATGGGTGAGTATTTTATTCTATCCTGCTTTTTATCCTTGAAGTAATACTCAAGGTGTTGGCTCTGTCAGTTGTTAATGCATCACTTTGTGGATATGGCATATAGGTGAAATTCATATTGGAAGAGGCAGGGGTGAAGGAAGAGGACATTGGGAAAGTGATTGCATTGCGGCCTGAGTTAATAGGAACGAGTTTGACACAGAAACTTCACCCTTTGGTGCAATATTTTAGAAATCAGCAGTTCAAGCAAGAAGATTTAGGCCGTATGGTGGCTGACTTCCCAATGCTTTTGAAGTATAATGTTGCTGTTATACAGCCCAAATTTCGATTTTTCAAAAAATCAATGAACCGGCCCCTTGATGACCTCCTTGCCTTTCCTCGGTACGTAACTAGAAAGCCATCCATATTGCATATTTCTTTTATTTAGTCTGCTGCTGACAACTTTTCCTGTTTAATTTCAGTTTCTTAGTTCAATTTTCATTGGAGGTAGTCCTAAAGCGTAGAATGTTTATCTCATCATACACTATGCCATGTGTCAACATGCTATTGGAAAGTTTATAAGAGGTCTCTAATAGCTTGTTGGAAAGATCTTGAGAAGAGATAAAGATCTTCATGTGCTTCGTGTGAGTAAGAATCAAACAAGATATAAATATTGTATGAATGTAATTGGAAGCTCATTATAATAAAACCAAACAAAAGTATTCCTTTGGTGGATTAAACTTACCAGAACATCGTACCAATTGCTTGTATATGAGAATATACAGAAGAACTAACCCCACTTGAGGCCTCTTGTGGTACCATCTAGTTTTATAATCGTGCCATCAGAGTATGATACTCAAGACTATGGAGGAATTTCTTAACTAGACATGTTACTAGTGGAGTAATCAAATAAGTGTCAATTTTTTGTCACTCTCTTGCAAACTTTCCTGATGACTTCCTTTTCTTTTTGTATACACCAGAATACGGTATTCTTATATAATGTCAGTGTAACGTGGAGTTATATAGTGCATCTTCTTCCTTGAAAATGGGTTTGAATTTCCTATATGGACTTTCATACACTTAGTACACAGTACAGCCTAAGCTACGGAAAGCTTTATCACTCAAATATTCTACACAAGAGCAATGTGTAGGACTTCTAGACATCATAGCTGTCTATAGACTTTTTGAAAGGACTTGTAATTTGAAATCAATTGTGTCATGGCAGGTATTTTAGCTATTCTTTGAAAGGGAGAATAATTCCAAGACAACGGCTTTTACAAGCAAATGGATTAGTGTTTCATCTGCGGTACATGCTGGGATGTAATGATGACGTATTTTCCGAGCGTGTCAAATCGGCACTTGAAGGTCGTGCTGTGAAACAGGAATCTGAGAATGATGTAGTGGATACAAATTACAATTTGGAAACCAATTATGATATATATCATGAAGATCCAGTTTCCAGATTGAAAGAAGGCATAAAGGTACCCAGCTCCTGGATGGGTGAAAATATGGATAAATTGGGTGATGGCGAGGAGGAAACATTTGATAGCTCTGGAGAGGTAGATGAGAACAGTAGCGATAGTGATGAGGAATTATTCCTCACGAAGTATTGTGTGTGATATGTAAATTAACTGACCAACCTCGAACAGTAAAGACCCCACAAACTTATCCTGCACATGGTCGATCCTGATCCTTTGTGTTTTAAGAGGCAGAATTTGGCTTGGAAGGTGGCACTTCTTCTCTTTCAGGTTTGATGAGTCTAGCCATGATTAGGTAGTAGTCAAAAGAGATGGAATAGAACTGCAATAGTATAAATTGCTTTGCACAAAAAATGTTGGTCTACCACCTATACCAATTAGCCTGGTCCTCCACCCATATTGAATACTACACATCATTTTATGTAGCAATATTCTATGCAATAATGTTGCATAGTGAGTTAAGCCCTCACATTAAATGAGCCAAGGTTTGTAATCAACAAGGGTAAACCAACCACTGTCAGGTATGGCAGGTGGAGGGGCCTAACCAAAAAATATGGAATGACAACAATGTCTTTTGACACCTCCAACCCAGGTCATGGGCTTCATTGTAGAACTCACAAATGGTTTGTATTTCAATATATTGGTTTTGTTGTCTTTATTTTGGTTGTAAGATGGCAAAAGTAATGGCCACCGTACCCTTGTTCATGTACTTATCATTTCAATGCAATGCCCATAAATATGAATGGACTCATAAATTTGAGTTTTTGGGACATGGATTGCATCTATTGATGTTGTTTTAGTGTAGAGATTTGATTGATTCACTCATTTAGTTCTTTTGATGTGTCAAATATCCAATCATGTGTTGGTTGGGGGGAGGGGGGTCTTGAGGTTCTTTGATGCACTCAAATACATACTTCAAATGTCACATCTCACATTTAGCACAAATAGGCTTTGCACAAGTTTTGTTGATAGCTAAAGAACAATATAGGTTGTGAAGAAGAGAATTGATGATGAGATAGAATAATGCCAATGAAGAACTTTGAAGCAGTGGCCAACAAGTGTCACATTTGATGAGAAGGAAGTGAAATAGGTCAAAACCTATGTGGTAGCAACAATTAAGCTTTCAAAACAAGGTTGCAAGATCTTTGCATGAGCATACCTCCGTGTTTAGGCATATGCAAGAAGATGAAACCTCACAAACCCTAGTATGTAGCAACCTCAACAAGGGCTTCAAAATGAGGTAGGAAGAAGAAAACCTCACCACCCCTTTGAGGTAGCAAAAATTAGGGCTTTAAAACAAGTTAGCAAGAGGAAATATTCTCATTACAAGCGCTAATGTTGAACCCCAACACCGCAATGTGGTTCAACATCTACCACAAATCCATTACATCAACTAGAACATAACACACAATTTGCAATGTCTATATGCAAGCCTCACACCACTAAACTAGCACCAAATCACCAATGCATTGTGACATATTGGGCGCTCCATCATACTTGAGCAATAAACTGATATTTTTCATCCATTTCAATACCCCTAGAGTTTCCTTGGCAATTGATGCCGTCTAGATCTAGTTCCAATTTTTTAGACTCATTTCAAATTTCCATATCCATTTCTCACTTTCTAAAGAATGTCACTTGGTATATGCATGCATGATGGCATGGATGTCCATGTTCAAACATATTATACCAAAGTGTAACCTTGTTTGGAACATGCCCTTGTCCATAAACATGACCATATTCATGTTCCAGAGGTTTGATATGTCACAGTTCCAAGATTTGGATCCCGGGACATGGGACATAGGACGTGGGACACGGACAAGGTTCAAAGCGGGTGACAAGTCAACCTCCCACAACCTACGCTGGAGGTGTCAAAAGACAATGTTGTCATTCCATTTTTGGGTCCGGCCCCGCCACCAACCACAGCTGGCGGCGGCTACATTGTTTGAGGTGATTTTTGGGCATAATCAATCAAGATCCTAGTATTTCCAATTCCAACATGTTACATGTTGACATGTTTTGGTTTGTTTGTATTAATTTGTAATATATTCTATAGATTCCTCTACAATGATGGGTAATTCTCTTGAAGTCTAGAACTTCAACAGGTTATTTCTCAAACTCAACTGGTCATATGTAACTAGCGGTCGGTTCTCCCCGTGCATTGGGCTGGTGGTTTACCCCTGCTGATTCACAAACCTTGGCTCATTTAACATGAGCAGTGAGTTAAAGTATGAGTTTGTCAATTTCAGGCAAATCACACAATATATACAAGCAAGAGAAAAGGAGGCATAACACCTTATGTCGCGTTATGGTTAACCGTGATCAACATACAACTATCAGGCTCACATTCATGTTGGTACCTAGACACGGGCGTTACTTTTATTTATTTATTTCATACAAGCAGGAGCCATTTACCACATACAGTCAAAATTTCGTACACACATGTCATATCTTTGTCACAATATGTCCAAAAATCATAACCTATGTAGACCAAGTGGCAAATTTGACAGATGTACCTGTGGCCAGGTGTATTGAATTTTTGCTGTGAAAACTCCTCAAAATACTGAAATTTTCCTTGAGTTCAGGAGTGATCCGCTTACTTAGCTCTTTGATGTGAATCCGATGATCCATTCAAAGATGTGAAATATACTTGATGTAGATTTTTCTCCTTTCAATTCACCAATTTTGGTAGATATTGTGGGCCACACTTTTGAGCTTATTTTCATATCAAACTCATTAGGGACAGTATTCAATGCATAGCATTAACATGGAGGCCCACGTTATGGGTTGTGACATTTTGATTGGATCGAAAATAGTGTGCATTTGCAAGACATTTAGCCTCGGGGATGAAGGTGGGTGTGTCATGAGGACATCACAATGTAAAATTGTGTTACTAGGGTTGCACCCAGGGGTGGATTTTTCATTGGAAACCTAAATGACGTGCATGGGTGACTATGAGATATAACCCCCTTTATATATAAAACATTTATATAGAAAATCAAATGTGTAGTACTAACATTAGGCTAGAAAGTGGACTCGTGTATTTTAATGTGATGATTGTCTACACTACATACACAAAATATAAATCATGAAATAAATGGGCCTTTACTACATATATAATCCACTTTCAAGAAGTCATTGAACATTTTTTCATCCATAAGACATATCTCATAATAATGTAACCCTAAAACACACATCATTTGGATGAACTAAGGTAAATCAAATGAAACTAGCACATCTATTGTCAATCTTTCTCTTAACTTTAGGGGTCCCTTTTGTACATCTACGTTAAGTTTGAAATTCTGAATAGCATTTTTAAATGTACACACCAAAGAAAAATAATACCTCTCCTTTTATATATATATACATAGTGTATGCTAATGCCTCAAATGATACCCATCCCCGGGGGTTGCACATTATTTTTTGCATGATGATGTATAATGTCCGGGGATCGCACTCAGGGCATAAAATTGACACCCTGGGGGGTGTATTTTGCTTCCTAGAGTGTCCTAGGACACCCAAATCTCAAACAGGGTGTCCCCGAGGACACCCAAAAATCCTACAAGGGTGTCCTTTTTACACCCAAAAAAAATTCAGGGTGTCCCCTGTACTTGTAGGGCCTATCAGCGGATACCAAATTTGTGGCACAATTTTTGGACATTTCTAGAGGTGGTGAGATCCATTTTCAAGACTCTACAGGAGTGGTGCATTCACATATATTGCATTATGCACCATTGCCTCATGCAATTGAGTTTGGTGGTGATGGTACCCTCCATGGGTGCCAGGTGATTGCACAGGCCTATGTGGTTAAGGTGATAGAATCATTGCAGCAACGATTTCCTGATTTGAAGCTATTCAATGCAGCTAAGCTATTTAGCCCTGTCTGTTTTTCAACAGACTTGACACTTCTTCATCGAAATGCTCGTTTATGGCTTCAGAGTTTCATTGACCACTTCTGCACTAATGGAGGGAATCTTTTTTATGAGTGTGGTTTAAAATCAGAGCTTCGAGGTTTTTTGGATACACTTCATATTTCATGTGGTGGTCTTAAAATGCACCAAGCTTGGATGGTTTATTCTTCCAATTTGGACTATGTTGGAAGATATCCTCATATGACAAAGTTGTGGCAAGCTGTTCTTGTAATTCCTGCTAGTACAGCTTCTTGTGAGAGAGGATTTTCTACTCAAAATCATATTAAATCTACTTTACGGTGTAGTTTGGTATTAGAGACTTTGGAAGCACAAATGAGAGTTGCAATGGCAAAAATCCCCATAGAGGCCATTGACTTTGAACAAGTATGGGTAAAGTGGTGTGCTATGAAAGGCCGCCGCTTGTAGGTTTGATTTGCATTGCAAGTTATGATATGTAGTGATTTTTTTGATTTTTAATTGAGATTTTGAGATGATATTATATATTTTTCAAAATTGTACCTATTTTGACAAAAAAAATATTTTAAGAGAAATTTATGAGGACACCCAAAAATTGGAGCAGGGTGTCCTTGGGATACCCAAAATTTGGGACAGGGTGTCCCCTAGAAATTTGGCTAGGGTGTCAAATTTATGGCCTGATCGCACTCACTATAGAGAACGAAAGTATGTGAGTGAGTACTTTCAACCCCCCCCCCCCCCCAAAAAAAAAAAAAAAAAAAACAAAACAAAACAAAACAAAACAAAGAGAAGAGAAGAAGAAGAAAGTACATTTACAATTGAATGGAAAATAATGTACATGTTAAACCTTGTGCAAATTCTATGTGGTAGAAAAATGCATCCATTATGTGTTTTCATTTTTCCCTTGTAATTCTTCAAAATATAAATAGGAGATTTTGATCCCCACATTTTGGAGTTCACATTTTTCTGATTGATTGAACTACACTATCAAATGAAAGAATTGGAAGTAATGAGATAATATCCAAGAAATCAAACCCTAAAAACAAACATGCTAAATGTACATGGGAGGATATTACCATTATTTCACACTCAAGTACATTTGGTTATGTACATTGAGTGCACCCCCTAGGATATACTATGGACCACACTATAAGGTCACCCATGGTAAGTCACACTATACATCTACCCATATCATTTATCATAATCAAAACAAACTCTTCATATATGCTTGCTTCCCAAGGGAGCCGATGTTTTTATTTATCTACCCTTTGTCTAGATCTATCTATCTATCTATCTATCCATCTATCCATCTATCACAATCATTGTATTAGTTGGACTTCAAACACGAGGGATGGTGTTGCTACAGTTTATTGAGGAGAAGTTCCTTACGCTTGATTTGTGTTGCACGTGACTTGCCATAAGTTCCTTGTGTTGCAGTAAGAACTTAGGGTTGGTTCACACAAAGTCCCAAGTCCTAAGTCCCAAGTCCCAAGTATGACATGCATGCCTACATGGCAACACCTTTTGGAGGTGAGGCCTGGGACTTGTGTTGAGAGTTGGGTTGAGGAAAAAGCTACACTAAATATGATACTTAGTGGCACTTACTATTTGGATTTACACAGTGCTATATCTTTTTAATATTGATGTAACATTTCACCAAGTAAAGTTGTCAATGTTCTATAATGTCCAAACTACCAATTACACATTCGGGTGGTAAAATACATGAGATATACAATAGACATATATAGCGTCGTGTAATTCCAAACAATAAAGGGCAATTTACACTATGGACTATGAAGTTGGACCAGGGCTCTGCAAGGCAGCAGAGCCCAACATTTTCCTTTCTAATTGCACCCATACCCAGACCATGCTCATCAGCAGCAACCTATGCCCACCCATGCCCACCCATAGCATGACATGTGCGCACCCATGCCCACCCATGCCCACACATAGCATGACATGTGCCCACCCATGCCCACCCATGCTATTCAAATTGCGCCCATGTATTCAAAAATTATGTAATATGTATTGTGTAATTTTGTAATTGTGTAATTGTGCCCCACCCATGCCCACCCATGCCCACCCATGAACAATAATATCCCAGCCATGCCCAGCCATGCCCGCCCATGAACAATAATATTGCACCCATGCCCACCCAAAACCCATGGGCATGGGTGGGTATGGGCATGGGCATGGGCATGGGCGCCCGATGTAGGGCTCTGCAAGGCAGTTGATTGGCTCTTGAAGTTCTCCCGGGACAACTTCGGTTTACACTAAGGAAAAAATGGCAGAGGAACCATGAAGGTTGAGGTCCCCAAAATATAATTTTTAAGGCCTAATAAATGCACTGACATGGTCCAACGGGTTTTGCGGTGAGAGAGGCAAGAGAGGTGGGTCTGGTAGGAAAAGGCAAGGGCACATGTTAGAGAAATATCATTTCAAGAATGTTTTAATGAATCTACCTCTTATGTGCCTTAATTATATTATAGCCCATGAGACATACCAGCACTACCTTGCCCTACCCCTTAAACCGGCTTACACGTGTTTCATCAAACAACGCGGGACATCTAGAACTCAAGAATTCAAGTGCAGATTTGTTTTTTTGGTCTACCAGCTGCAATGTTTGGAATTTGGGGGCGTGTAATATACCGTTGGAAAGGTCTTGAAAATACCTTTCCAACGGTATATTACACGCCCCCAAAATATCAAAAAATACAGTTGAAAAAAAAAACGTAGTCGTTTAGTGACTGTAGATCAGGGTGGTCAAAAGAAGCGCAATGGGAAATCTTCTAACATTAATTATCAAAGAATTGAAATTTAGTGTTGAGCAAGGTTGGGTGGTAACAACATTAGATATAATCAAACACTAAATATCCTATTTAGTGTAGTGACAACACAAGGTACATGTCACATGTAAATTACATTGAACATGTACAAATTGAATCGCTCATTTTTTTTGTAAAAATTGTTGTGAGAAGATTTGCAAGCCACATCTTCGACACATTTAACAAGAAGTGAAGACAGTTGAAGCCCAAGAGATGACAAGAGAATGATCAAACTTTAAGGCGAAAAGAAGAAAAAACTGAGTGACAAGATAAGTGAAGGCATGTGTAGGCAAGTGGAGGCAAATTGAAGTCAACAAAATGGTCAAACTTCACTTTTCCCCAAAACTGCCCTTTTTGGGCTTATATTAAAAAAAATCAGCACATCCACTTCTTGCTGCATGGTCATTCCTCTTGGTCCACATTCGGTTTACACCTAGTGATGAGGGGCCCAACGGCTTTGTAAATCAATTTTTTTTAAGAACTCGGACCATGAAATGTAAACCATAAACTCGAACTGCGGAATAAGGCATCTTCCGTGGGACGAGTTCATGGTCTATGGTGTAAACCGCCCTTAAGTGACACTAAATACCAAAGTTAGTGCAGACCCAGCCCTCAACCCATGTCCTACGACTATTTTTGCATGAAACAATCAAGATCCAACTTGAATGACAGTTTACCATATTTTAATGATGTCTTGAGGCTCAAAGGTTGGGACTTTTGCCTCCATGTTGGGACTTGCATGGGACCCCATGTGAACCGGCCCTTTAGATGCCACTCACACTACAGTTTTGGACACTCCAAACCGATGCACAAAATGTTGTATGGAAGTCGGATAGTACCATGGACATCGGCTTCTTTAATGCCCCAAACTGGACACTAGTACTAACAAACACATGGGGGTCTGGGAGTCTGTACGAGATGAGAAAGACAAGTAAATGCTGGTGCTGATCTGCACTGGTAAAGTGTGCGGATGTTATTCAGACCCCTATATTTGATTGATTTGTGGTTAGGCGAGGATCAAAGAACAAACATCATTTTTAAAAAATTATATAGAAAAAAAACATGTGTTTCAAAGAGATTGGACTACGTCTTCAGACTTTGTTATCTACTTCACACTTGATAATGAATACAGTTGGGAGAGCCCATGTGTTTTTTGTTTTAAAAAATCAGCAATTGTGCCCTTCCGATAATCATGAAGGAGTAATGGGAGATCCGGCATCTGTTGATGTTTCATTGTAGATGTGCTAACGCAACACAAGTTCCGTCGTGTAAATCTAATCGGTAGAAGTTGGAGAACTTGGGAAACGAATCGAGTAAGGGGTTGATTGCACCATGGATTGTGAAGTCGTCCCAAGGCCCTATAAAAACTGTGATTGGCTGTTGAAACTTGTCCTGAGACCAATTCGGTTTACACTGAGGAAAAAAATTTCATAGTGAGCATGAAGTTCGAGGTCCCCAAAAGACATGTTTGAAGGCATATATTATCCAATGTCATGGTCCAATGGGTTTTGCAGTGGGAGAGGCAAAAAGGTGCTCTGCTAAAAATAAAAATAAAGGCAAGGGTCCATGCAAAGAAATATAAAAGTTTGAATGAAATTCTTTTTGGGGAAGAGAAGATGAAAACAAGAAAAGTGAAGAGAATGGACAAACTTGAATTTCTTTCTTTCAAAACTGCATTTTTTTGAACATATATTAAAAAATCTTAGCACGTTGATTTTTTGGTGCATGGTCATTCCTCTTGATCCACATTCGGTTTACACCTAGTGAGGGGCCCAAAAGCTTTGTAAGTTGATTCTTTAAGAAATCAAACCATGGAAATTGAACCATCAAATCGGACCATGAAAAAAGGCCATCTTCTATGGTCCGACTCAATGGTCCATGGTATAAACCGGCCCTAACACTCACATACGGAACTCATAAGAGCTTTCAAGTGCACACAGACACATGCTGAGGCAACACATGAGCACAGACATTGCACATCAATTGATACCCTGACAACGCACCCATAACACAAAGTAGGTGAGGCCAGACTGTCACCCGGGACTTGTCATGACACGTGCTGAATGAGGACCATTAAAAAAGGCCATCTTCTATGGTCCGACTCCACGGTCCATGCTGTAAACTGGCCCTAACACCTACATACAGGACTCGGGAGAGCTTTCAAGTGCACGGAGGCACGGAGGCACAGAGGCTGAGGCAACACATGAGCACGAACATTGCACATCAATTTATATTCCGATAGTGTACCCGTAACACATAGTAGGTGAGACTAGGACTGTCACCCGGGACTTGTCATGACACGTGCTGGATGAGGACCATGAAAAAAGGCCATCTTCTATGGTCCGACTCCATGGTCTATGGTGTAAACCGGCCCTAACACTTACACATGGGACTCGGGAGAGCTTTCAAGTGCACAGAGGCACACAGGCTGAGGCAACACAGGAGCACGAACATTGCACATCAATTAATGTCCTGACAACGCACCCGTAACGCAAGGTGAGGCCAGGACTGTCACCGGGGACATGTCATGACACGTGCTGATTGAGGACGTTGATGTGATGAAGGCCAACCGACGATGATGTAAGGTAAGCAGGCCTAATTATCAAGTCGATTCAATCTGTTACTAATCTAGTAATCGAACGCTTATACTAAATTGAGTGCTGGGTACCATTATAATTAATCTACCCCAATTAGTGTGTGTTACTATCCGAAGTTATGCAGTGCAATAACGTCTTACTCAAGAGATCGATTTTTAATTACCCAAACTTCAATGGGTTGTATGGACATTATAAAACGTAAGTGACTTGCTTGGTAAAATGTTACATCCTTGT
The DNA here is from genome assembly GCA_950295325.1 of Polytrichum commune. Taxonomy (NCBI): domain Eukaryota; kingdom Viridiplantae; phylum Streptophyta; class Polytrichopsida; order Polytrichales; family Polytrichaceae; genus Polytrichum; species Polytrichum commune. Next base: position 1,461,550 of record OX485809.1, read on the forward strand.
TAAATGGTTATAGCATTGCGTAGCTCTAAATACCTAGTAACATGCATTAATTGGGATAACTAGTGTAGTACGATCTTGACCACTTTCTAATTTTGATATTGAACGTATTCCCAACCCATTCATGGGTGGGTGCATGGAACTAACGTAGGTGGGTCTTAAATAGTAACATCTCATGAGTAGCCTACTTCTCGTAGAATATGAAACACGCGATTAGTACGAGATGGTTAGCAAATTCATATTGAGGTCATAGCCACTTTCCTCATTAGTTTCAAAGCCCATCGTTATAAATACTTCATTTATTGTTAAATTGGATATTTTTGTGCTCATTAAATGGTCATATAGCCCCCCTTAATAGTGTTGATTACTGAGCCTAGAATGGTTATCATATTTTGAGCAAGTGATCCAATGCTAATTAGATGCATGTCTTTATGGAGCCACACAAAACCACATAGCACCCAAATATGGGTGTTGTGTAATAAGAAAAGTAATCGAATAAGGGTTGTCTACTTTAGGTCTTAAGAAAATCTAGACAAGTTTACATAACATTCTTCTAACGATGGTTACATGTTGTTCACTTTGTATTTCAAGTGTGGCCTAACCTAGTATATATGTGTTAGAGTAGAGAATATTAGCCAGTAGTTGGCAAACACAACATTACTCAACATTCAACTCTCATTTTATGGGCCCTCATAATATAACAATCGGATGCTCAAAAAACAATGCAAGGAGGCTTAGATTCAAACCAAGCTCCCAACATCCCACTATTATATTTTGAGAGCCCATGTCGTTTAGTATGTTATGAATGTGACTTGTTATAATTGGACAATTTTTATTGGCTAAAATTTTAACAAATTGGCAGTGGCATATAGTCATGGGGCGTGGACTCTTCGTTCCATACACAAACTAACATGAGTGTAATAAGGAGTAATAATTGAGTCATTAGCGCACATTATATATATAATAATAAAATATTGAAAGTGAAAGTGGATTTTATATGCAACAAAGGCATAAATTCATGAGTTATGATTTATATATGTAATGAAGGTATTTATCACATTGAATTGAACAACTTAGTATAAATACATGAGTCCATTTTCTAGCATGATGTCAGTACATACACATTTGTTTTTTCTTTATAAACTTCTCAAATATGGGGTTTTAATTTCATAATAACCCACACACATCCTTTAAGTTTCCAATGAAGAGTCCACCCATGAGCATGTAGCATGAATTGTTGCCCACGGTAGGTGCCAACTACTAGCCTCAAAAGGCAAGCTCTCACATGCCACACAAAATTTTATTATTCCAGCTTCCTACCATAGAGGCTGGAAGATTACACTTTATTTTCACTTTCCTCCCTTCAAGTGATCCTTGCCATAAAACACCTCACATACTTAATCCTAAACACTAGAAAACGTGACAACTAACAAACACCCATCACACCCCCACTTCAACCCTACCTTATCCCCACCCACGTAAAGAACCCATAGTCCAAAAAGAAACAAATGTACCCTATACTACATCATGGGCTTTCATGATCAATATAAAGAGAACAAACTAACACACACGTCGGCACAAGATCACCCGTAACTTTCTTCTTCTTCTTTTTTGATTCGATCCTAACCAACATAACATTGTTTAGCCTTGTTGGCCCATGCAACGGGCCCATGTATATGGACATAAATATTCCTAGACTTGTCCCAACTAGCTAAAGTCTCAACATGAATGTGAATAATGGCCCCAATGTGGGGACCGGCAATTTAGCAAGTTACTATTTGGCTTGGCATTTTTCATTATTCAAATCCCACCCCCATTCACCAATAGATGCGGTCGCAAATCCCATCCCCTCACAGAGAAACCCCACCCGACCATGTTCAAAATTGCAATGGGGAGCCCCCCCCTTGTTGAATACACTCTAAGCTCTATAGTATCACACATGTGGCCACCAAAGTGCACGTGATATTATAAAGTGTTGTAGTGTTAACATGGATGCGTGATACTATACAATTAGTGTAGCATGTGACATTATGGAGTAACACAAAGGAGATGTGAGCACGATTCAAATTTGTTCTCCCATCACTTACGCTAGTGTGGTCTACCCCACTTGGCCTTCCCGGGCGATGTGGCGGATGCATGCACCAACATTCAACAAGTGGCATAAAAGGAAGAAGAATAATAAGAATAAGAATAAGAGGGTGACACTCCACATGTTGACACATGGCGCAATGCGAGGGTGTGGGTTGACTTCTTTGGTGGTTTGCATTAATGACAAATTTCGTGATATAAGGCAGAGAAATGTGACAATAAGGAGTGAGATTTGAACTACGAACATCTGTTCCCTAGGGTTTCGGGATATTTGAGAGTGTGTGACATTATGAGGGTTGATATTACGGAGTTTATGGTGTCATGTTATGAAACAAATTTCCATGTAAATATGATAATTATCATGTACAACATCATGTGGACTTTGAAATGGCTGACTTCATGTAAGGTTTATCAATAGACCTTGTTGCCAACTCTGACTGTTAATACCAGATGAATAAAGATGCACCATGTTTGGGCATAATCGGTCATAATCCTAGTGTTTTCAGGTCCAACCGGTTACATGTTGTGATTTTCGGTTTTTTTCTTCATTATCTTGGTTTATGTTCCATAATTTCCTCTTAAATGATCAGTTATAATCATGAAGTCTTTTACTTCAACCGTCTATTTTTCAAACTCAACCAGTTCATATGTAACTACATTGATTATTCCAATTAGTGAGGGTGGTACTAATTCATGAAGCACACACTATTTAGCCACATCTCAAAACTACTAAGGGCTGAATTTTGTACCGAGCGACACTGAATTCATGAACAGAATGCTCACTTATCATAGATTTCAAAAAAATTAGTGTGTGCCTCAAAGTGTTTGTAGAGTGATAAAAATAAGTTATACAAAAACACATGCTTGTCAATGAACAGTGCCAAGTGTTGATACAAGCTCATTGAACAGTGTTGCTATGAATAATATTTCCAATGAACAATGCCGGGATGAACAAAACTTCCTAGACCTTTTGGTGACACTAATTTCATTGAGTATAGAAATTGAGTAACACCTTCATTAATTCCCCACAATTGCTATCAACCCCTCCCTCACTAAATGGGATAACCAATGGAGCAGTCGGTTCTCCCTTTTTATTGCATGAAAATCATTGTCACCTATGATCGGGAAGAATTGACAGTGAATTACAAATGAACCCATTGAAGTTCAAGACTTCAAGAGAATTACTAATCATTTAAAAAGAATCTATGGAATATACCTCAAATTAATATAAAAAACTGAAGGATGTCAACATGTACAATCCACCCTCTATAAATGTTACACCTATAAGTGTTAACCCTCTCTAAATGTTAACTTTCTTCTACTCCCCACATATTGCACACTATAAATGTTAAACGTGTTAACCGTTAACAAAATGGTACTCCCTTCTTTGTAAATTTGACTCTATAAATGTTAACTAAGTTTGGCTACTAATAGTTCTAGTGATGGAAGTTCAAGAATGGAGGCACAAGAGTATGTGCAATAGGAATTAGACTTTGATTTGAACAATCCATATGAGGTCACCGAAGAGGATGTATGGGATGTTTTAGGCTCTATTGGTGGGACTTCTAATGTCTCAAATGATGATTGTGAGGGAGAGGAGTGTGAGGTGGAACCCATTCCATCTTATAGTGGCTTGCAATCTAGTTTTGGTACCATTAGAAGGTACATGGAATCACGTTCATGTGATGTGTCCATGTATGTGGGTTTGTTGGTGCAGATTGAGAAATATTTGCAAGTTGTGCATGCAGATGAATCTCACCAAAGAACCATTGATTCATACTTCACCGGTGATTTGTAAACTTGATATTGAATAAAGTTTTGATTGGGTTTGCAATTTTATGAATGCTATTCTCTCACAAGGACTCTTCATAATTGCTTATATTTATAAATGTTAAGATTTGTATATTGCACAAAAAAGTAATTTTATAATTGTTAATTGTTAACACCTCTATAAATGTTAACTTTGATCCACTCCCGAGGGTTAACATTTATAGAGGGTAGACTGTATCCGGTTGGACTTGCAAACACTAGGATCTCAACTGCTTAGAGCATCTCCACCGTGCCGGGTTAAAGGGACTTGGCAAACCCTTTAACGCGGCCTTGGAGAAAAACCTGCCCCACCCCTCCCCAACACCGAGGCCTTGATTGCCAGGGCTCTTCAAACTTCCGGCTCCACTCACTATCCTCGCGGGTGAGCGTTGCTCTTGCTGCGCCCACATTCCAGGGCCTCATCCACTTGCGATTCAGTGAATCGTACCACTTTTGAGAATCATGGAATATTCATGACAATTTTTCGGCTTGAAGAGCCAGTATGCAAGTAACGGTGGGGGAGTGCCACCCTAAAAAAATTTAGTGCATGCTTGGAGCCCTTCAAAGCGCATTTCGAGAGCCTACCTTTCTGCCCAAGGATGGAGATGCTCTTATGCCCATAAATCTCCCCAGTCACTGATCGTCACAGCTTTGACAAGGAGTAAGATATATATATATATGAGAGTGTCGGAGCTTCCCAAATATTATGAGGAAAATCGTAACAGATCTCCCTCAAGCCAATCGCGAGCGTGTTTAATATCCTGGCAGGAGGAAGTGGGCCAGCTAAGTCAGGGCCAAAGCGTCCGCCGTACCTTACAAGAGGGGCTGTGATTGGCTATAGTGTAGAAGTTTCACTCATAGCCCTGAAGGGCTAAAAGGTAGCCTAGGATCCCCAGCATTGCTTGGCCCTTGGAAAAGCAGAAGGGCTTGGACATCTTTTAACGGTAAGGCATGTGGGTGTTACTCAGTTCATTTTTCCATTTTCTCCAACTCTACCGATTGGATCTAACGACGAAACCTGTGATGCAATAGCTAAGGGCATCGCCAGCCCATTCCTGGCATCAGCTCCCGGCAGGGCGGGATGCAGGGAGCCCTGCTCAATGGAGGGAGGGTTTGGCGGGAGGGGGGTCCAGCCCATTGCCCGGCAAGGGCCCCCCGGCACACAGGTGTCCCAGCTTCACAAGCTACTTTTGGATAAGGCAGTGTGTAGCGGGAGGACAACTTCTCTTGGCAAACTCCAAAAATGTGCCAAGAGCGGGAGTAGCTTTACAGGGACCCTGTGCATAACGGGCTGGGTACCGAGCCCGTTGGCCCGAGCCCGGGCTCACTGTTCCCGGTAGTTACCGTTGCCGGGAATGGGTTGGCGATGCCCTAATCTAATGATGCAGCATACGCAGAAATCGGGCTTATCCTGATTCATTTATGGTGATCGGAAGTGCATGTTTGTTGATTCCTTTAATAGATCCATAGGTTTTTCCAATTGTGTACACCATTGAGTGTGGAGTAGTTAGTGAAAGTTGAGAGCATGGGGCGAATCTCTTTTAAGCTTGTGTCTTTGTGATGTTTGTTCATTGATCCTTACTTAACTGTGCACTTGATCAAATTTAGGGTGTCCAGTTAAGGAAAGTAATCGAATAAAGTCCGCGTACCTTAGCCCAACACCAACACCGAACAGTGTGTATGTTTGACAAAGTTTTTGGAAGTTTTTGACATTTGACACGCAAAAACTTGCACAAAAATGAAATGCATGTCAATTGACATGCACAGTTTACATTTTGACATGTAGTGTGACTTGTGATGAAAAAAACCACATGTCAATTAACACTTTAGAATTTGAAATGACACGTATCACTTGACATGTGACATTGAGGTGACATTTTAGAATAAAATGTACATGTCAATTAACATTCATTTTTTTGTTTTTGAAAACGTCATGTGACACTTTGGATTTGAAGTTGGATGTCAAATGAAATTTGTCAAACATACACATTGACACCGAATCTATGGCCACCCTAATGAAGACAAGGGGCTTCCATTTAGAAAGCAACTCTAGAACTCCCAAAGTGTCAAAAGTAAGAGATTCTTGGGTTTTCGAAATTTGTGAAACCCTCCCAGTTATTTGGGCGGTCATATGTTAGTGTGTTGGTGCTAGGTTCACGAAAAGTTTCACTTACAAACCCCCGAGGCCGATGCCCTTATTGGCTATGCCAAGCACACCAAATATGACATCCAGTGCCACTTACTATTTGGATTTACACAGTGCTATATCTTTTTTTTTTATACCATTGATGTGTTTTTTTATCAAGTAAAGTCGTGAATGCTGTGCGATGTCCAAACTTCCAATTTCACATTTGCTGGTAAAAATGTGAGATATGCAGTAAATGGGTATAGCATTGTGTAATCCCAAACAGGGAAGTGACACTACATCTCATATTTAGTGTGGCTAGGCTTTGGGGGGGGGGGGGCTTGGAAAAAGCACAAGGGCCTAGTACTGATGAGACATTAGCAGGCTGCAGGGGAGTGGCTAGTCTCACCCCACAAGCAGGGGGAAGATTAGATAGGACCGGTGAAGCGAAGCACAGCAGCAGCAAGCAAGCCCAAAGGAGGCGAACAACTCTGCAACGTCGAGAAGAGGAGGGGCGGGGGAGGGGATCGACACAAACACAAACTCAAACACAACAGACAGGCTCACGGAAGCCGGGCCCTGCCTAAAACCGCCACCTTTGGGTACAACATCCGGGGCTCCGACCCATCGCATCCTGCCATCTGACATACTACATGCATACATACTTGCAGGCTTGCATTGTTGTCAGAAGCAGGAGCAGCAGCAGCAGCAGCAGGAGGAGGAGAAGTTTGTTGCCGCGGCGGATCCCGTGGGTGTCCCTCATCAAGACGCTCTCGAGTGGCACTGCACCAAACCACTCCCAAACGGAGCGTTGCCAAGGGTGGTGATGATGGGGTGGTGATGATGATGATGATGATAATGATGGTGGGGGTGGTGTTGATGGGGGTGGTGATGATGGAATGAGAGGGTGTTCATGTGGGACATGATACAAGGGCGTGCGCTGTGTGCCTAGGTGTACCTAGGCTCACATACTGTTGTTGTTGTTGTTGCTGTTGCGGCTTCCGGGCGTAAGCTTCAAGTAACAGCAGGGATTAGCAACAACTAGGTTCGGTTCGGTTCTGTTCTGTTCGGCTACCCGGAATACTTATGCCACTTACCCCTGTACGTGAGGTCGGCCAGTGGCAGCACTCACTATAAAGTGGCTAGTCTACTGCACAGGATCAATCACTTTGTGAGCTGAGGAATTGGATTGCCAAGTGTGTCAAGACATATGATGAGTGAGCGTCGCAACACTACTACTACTACTACTACTACTGAAGCCAATGTTAAGGAGCCACATTTATACTTAGAGGTGGTGGGTAGTGGGGTTGGGGTGACAGGGAGAAGCAGCAGCATCAGCATTGCATGTGGTGTGTCGTAGCTGCCGAGGCAGGCTCATGCAGTGAACACTAGTATACTGCTCTTAGTATACTGCTCTTGGGTTGGGATTGTGGAGCTGTGGCAGGGTTAGGCTTTGGGTTGGTGTATGGTTATTAGGGTAGGGGAGAGAGAGAGAGAGAGTAGTGGAGATCACCCCAACGACGTTTCAGAGAAGATAAGCTGTGCAAGAAGGAGCAAGGAGTGGGTGAGCTTTATAGTGAAAGCAGGGTAAGTATTCAAGGTGGAGCTGTTGTGAAATTGGGTGACTCGAGAGAGGCAAGGAAGCTCACTCTGCCAGCCGGTATGGAGGCGGAAGGGATGGGGGATGCCAAGGCCTCCAGCAGTGGGGGCCAAAGGAGGCGTGTGCTCGCTGTCTCCGCTGGTGCTAGCCATACTGTGGCCCTTCTCTGTAAGCCTAACAACACCATACACTCACTCATCCATACCCATAACCTTCCTTCTCTCTCATCTTTTCGGCGGTGGCAACCGAATTAAGCAGGATTGTATCCAAGCTTGGAATGACATCTTTCCCTCAAGTAGAAGCAACAAGAGGCAAGTTGAACTGTAGTCAGAAGCATATGTTGTGGATTAGGATCATGTGAATGTGGCCCTTCTCTGTAATCCCAACACCACACATTCACTTACTCATTCATACAGCGCACTCATAGCTTCCTTCTCTCTCACCTTTTCGCCAGTGGCAACCGGATTAAGTAGAAATGTAGCAAATTTCGGAATGATAACTTTCTACGAGAAGCTCAGAGTTTTTCCCTGAGCAGAAGCAACAAGATGCTAGTTGAGGTGAAGCAAGGAGTGTATGTTGTTGTTGAGCAGTCATGTGTATGTGGGAGAAGAGGGGAGTTGGGGCTGATCTATGTGGGGAAGGATGAAGCGTTGGGGTCACTGCCATGTAGAAGAGATGCCTAAGTAAGTGGAACTCCTATCCAGTGCAACTTTTGAGAAACTGGGAATTTAGGAGTACTACTGCCTGCTGAGAGGATTCCCCAAAATGAAATGTGTGGGTTACCATTAGAGGGAGTCTTCAAATAAAGACGGGAGAAATGAATTGTTTGGGTTCTTATCAGAATTTCTCTCCAAATAAGCTCTGGAGCTAGAAGTAGTGTGCCAGCTTGATATGCAAGATAAATAAGTTGAACTCTATGTTGTTGAGCAGTCCTGTATATGTGGGACAAGAGGGGTTGGGGAGGATCTATGTGGAGAAGATGAAGGAGCATAGGGATCAGTTAGTGGGATAAGTACAGTCTAGTGCAACTTTTGAGAAATTGCAATTTAAATGTGCTGGGGAGTACATACTGCTTGAGAGGATTCCTCAAGACAAGACAAGGATTCCTGAAAAGATGTGGTTAACAGAAGAATTGCTCTCCAAACAAGCTCTGGAGCTAGAAGTAGTGTGGCAGCTGGATGAGCTTCTTTGTGTTTAATAATTGTGTTTGGGGGATGTGTCAAGCAGCGGGCGATCTAGTGTGTGCATGGGGTCGAGGTGAAGATGGGCAGCTTGGCCATGGCGATGCTGAAGAACGTCACCTTCCAATTGTCGTTACTGCCCTAAGCGACTGTGAAATTTCCTCCATCACCTGTGGAGCTGATCACACTACTGCTCGCTCAGAGTCCACGAAGACTGTCTACAGTTGGGGTTGGTGAGTACCGAGTTTATCTTTTTCTCAGTTAGGTGCATTAGAGAACCACAAACAAATACTCATCCCTTACCACCCACAAAACCAGTGAGTAACAGTCTCTGGCTAATTTTGTGTACATATTTACAAATACCAGTTTTTATTTGAGTGCCACCCCTGAGAGATATTCTATGTTCAGGTCTGCTCTTTGAGGAGTTGCATTTGTAGACAGAGCTGCTTCCAACATTCGACCAGATTTTGGGTCCATTGATACAATCCTATGTTGATGAACAAATTCAATCTGCTCTCACGAATATCAACTCACAAGCGGAAATGGTGTCAAAAACTATGTGACATGCGTGCTTGTTCAAAGGCTGACATTATGTGTGGTGTCTCTGTTGTTTCTTGTGCTTTTTTGACAGGGGAGACTTTGGTAGATTAGGGCATGGTAACTCAAGCGATTTGTTTATTCCACATCCCATAATGGCTATCAAGGGCCTTGAGATCAAGCAAATTGCTTGTGGTGATAGCCATTGTCTTGCTATCACAGCTGATGGTGATGTCCATAGGTGCTCCTACTTGTCCCTTTTGCTAACCTTGAAATTGAAATTCTACACTAGTATGGGTTGATCAACTTATTTGGTTAAACACTGCATACAAGTCGATTTTGCTAGGGGACCTATGCATGTGCCCCCAAAGCTCAGACTTTACTGTTGTACTGCGGCACTTCAAGATTTCCGTGTTGATGGGAGTTTATTTGGGGGTTTGTTTGGTTTTCAGCTGGGGTCGGAACCAAAATGGGCAACTTGGTCTTGGACATACTGAAGATGTGCTCGTACCATGCAAAGTAGCAGCATTTGAGGTGTGCATTTCATTTTTCTGATCACCTTTGCTGTGTAGGTTTAGAATATAATCTGAGGGTTGAATTTCAAGGCAGCTGATTTGTGGACACAAAACTAGTCATCATTGATATGGAGCTTGTTGTCCTCCAACCACACGACTGACATGAATGTTGGTATTAAGCAACGCTTGTTTTTCACCCAAGGCCTTAGCCTGGATCCCATGGGAACTTTGAAGTTAAGCCGGCTAAGGCCGGAATAGTGCTCAGATGGGTGACCTTCCTAGAATTTGATTTCTGGTGCACCCTACCACCCATGGTCCACTACTGTAGTGGGGGACCCGGGTGAACTAGATATTTTCAGCCAACCATGTGGGAACCTATGGGGCTCCCCCTTGGGGGGAGATAGGTGAAGACTGGCTTGTCTGCCCATTTTGAAGGTTTTCACCTTCAAAAGGAGGCAGTAGTCTTCGGGCCCCTCTAATCCTCGTGATGCCCATTTTAGGATTACATATTGAGTTAGACCAACTTTAAGATGAAGCACACCATAATTCACTCTGGTGGCAATATTGAAGTTGTCTTTGAGTCATCTTTCGTTCTTTCTTTCTTTCTTTCTTGATGTATGCTGTGGGTGCAGGGCATAGCAGTGAAAATGTTGGCAGCTGGGGCTGAACACACAGCAGCAGTGACCGAGAGTGGAAAGCTGTATGGCTGGGGATGGGGTCGATATGGAAACCTTGGACTAGGTGACCGCGATGATCGTCTCGTCCCTGGTGAAGTTGCTGCAATTGCTGTATGTCCATACCATAACATACCTCCACCCTTAAGTAATTCATTCATGACACCATGTTTTATAACTTTAAATGAGGTTTGTGGTGTTGTGCCAAGACATTGAATGCAACACCTAAAAACAATAAAGTCCTTGTTGTCAATGTAAATGGGTGGATTTGGACATGCAGGGGGAAAGAATGAACTTGGTGGCATGTGGGTGGCGGCACACAATTGCTGTATCCAATTCGGGGACCTTGTACACATTTGGGTGGAGCAAGTATGGGCAACTAGGGCATGGTGACTTTCAAGACCATCTTGTGCCTCATCAGGTCGAAGCTCTAAAAAATAACAAGATTCAAGTTGTACGTCCCCTTGACTCCCTCCTTACTTGCCCATCCAGTGAAATATTACACAGGCCACTCATATGTTAATGTGATTGACTTCCTTTAATAATGAGTCAGCACCATTGATTTGTATTGGGAAATTTGCTCGTGTGGAATAGATTGCAGGAGGTTGGCGGCACACAGTCGCATTGGATGAAGATGGCCGGCTATACGGATGGGGTTGGAACAAGGTGCGTGCCACTTTTTTAGATAACATACACAAATAGCAAGCTATCACTTGTAGGTTTGAGGGGCATGCGTTATGTCCATTTTGAGTCCACTTGCCTGTTTATAACCTTTATGTTGTTTTTTCTTTGGCAGTTTGGTCAAGTGGGATGTGGGAACACTGATGACCAGAATTCTCCAAAACTGGTCACAGGTCTTCTTGAGCAGGTAACAAAGCCCTGGCCGTTTTTTTGTTTCATATGTTAGCCGAACTAATTATGTTCATGCTTGCTGGGCCTCCATAGCATTCTTAAGTGGTGTAGTGCGTGTTCTCCCTATATCAGCATCTTAGACAGTATACACTTGGTGAGAAAAGTATGTTTTTGGTGAGGTGTTTAAGTTGTGTTTTGGTAGATGGGAGAAGGCTTTGTCCAAGATAGGTACCAATGAGGTGTCAACAAATGAGAGCTTGCCACTTGACATTGCACTTAATCAAGGACCTTGATTCTTGAATTTATTCTTGAAGCTAGAATAGAATGGGATGTCCTTACGCATGCTTAAGAAAAGAATGCTGTGTTTGTATGCACCTGGTTCAAAAACTTGATTCAATATTCTTGATCGGGGTTGGCTTGGGGAGTGCAGAAAGTTGTTCAGGTGACATGCGGATGGAGACATACAGTGGCAATCACAGAGAGAGGTAACGTTTATAGCTGGGGACGTGGCACTAGTGGCCAGCTTGGTCATGGTGATGCAGTTGACAGGTACTCTCCTTAACCTTGATCGTAAGTAATTTGTCAAATGCACTTGGGGTCTTGCTGAAAGTCCTCAAAAGTCTTTTGATGGGAGTCCTGGATGATATCCACACTCAATTCTTTTTTGACATCATGTCGTTTTGTTGTGGGTGTATTTAAGGCATCCCTAAAATTGTTCTTGAGCAGCCTTGCCCCAAGCCCTATGACCACTGTAGGCAAGGATCAGACCCATATGAGAACATATGGCTGAGGGTTCTGAGATAAGCATGCTCATGTTAGTATGCTCATGAAATAGCCACCCCCCATCATGGAATTTCGATCTCCAAAAGTTGCCCAAAACCAATGTCATTGATATCTTTCATAAGCTTTGGCCAAATGTGTTCAACAACCACCTCATTTGGCAAGGATGGGATGTAACAAGCACATGGTGCGTCAATGCACTGTGTTTTGAGTTTTGTACTGGAGTGAACGAGGCCCCTGACTGGTTGGATTGTTTGATTAGGTGTGTCCCCAAGAGAATAGAGCTGCTAAGTGCAGATGGTCTCGCCTGTCAACAGATAGAAAGCTCTCCATCTGGAAATACCACAAGTATGTCGCAAATCTTTTCTTTTTTTCTACGAGTCAACTTGGTTTTGAGGACTAATTTGCTAATTTGTGACTCAAAAAGAAATTGATTTGTATTGTAGTATCCTCTGACTTTTGGGCCCACATTGTGTGATGGTTCCGTCAAAGCAGCTTCCAATTGGATATCTCCTGCTGAAAGGTATGCAGTAGTTCCAGATGAGACATTGGGACCACTTGCCAGTCGACTACATCAAACTGCCAATGTAAGTTCCTGATTTGTGAAAATAAAAGTATAATTATCTCTATATATTGAGTTAGTGACTATTTGAGGTAAGCAGGCCTTAAATAGACACTTTTAGCTCTGCACCTACTTCTCAGATGCAAAACATGCAATTAGTGTGATGTGATTGCCGGTTCCAAATTGTGTCTGTAGCTATTTTCCTCATGAATTTTGTGGAGTTAATATGAATATCTTATTCATGATCAAAGTGAAGATTCGCGAACTCATTAATTGGTTATACAGGTCCCCTCGAATATGTTGACTGTTGAGTCTAGAATGATCAACAAATTGTGAGCATGTAGTCCAATCTCTTTCAAACACACATGTCTTTTTCGATGTCTGTTCTTAGATCTCCACCTAACCACACACCACTCAAATATAGCTGTGCGATTTCAAAAAGTGACCATGAATGGCCCGCCTACCATGAATCACAATTTCAACATCTGCCATTTTGTTCCATGTTGCAAGTGCTATAAAAGACCAAAGATGAGTGCAATTATTTTATATATGACCTTGGTTTGTTCTTTTGCATGGCAGGTGGCAGATGAAGAGCTTCTTGTTCCAGATTCTGACACAAAGCGCCTGCGCACTGGAAATTGATGGGTTTGCTAATATACCTAATAATATGGCAGTACATACACTATGGATATGGGCAGATTATGGGTGAAAACAGGAGAGGAAAGATCTCTTTGTGACAGACTGGCGACCCCAAAGCAAAGTCTCAAGGGCTAGAGTTTAGAATATCAACCTTGAGATACAAGAATTTCCAATCAACTTTTATTCGCGTCACACCTGCTTTGTCTTGTACACTGGTGTCTAGTCTGACTAAAGAAGTTGTGGTGATGCGGGACTTTTCATTTGAGCATTATGGTTGGCGAATTCATCGCATTCCCAGTCCCTTGGATTTGTGACACTCCATGCTCTTTCAAGGATTTTGTATGATTCATTTGTGGTAATTTAATTATTCATAAACCTGTTTCAAATTGCATGCATTTTGTGGTTTGCTATGTCACTCTTCTTTGTGTGACCATTTTATGTGATTTATGTAATGTAAACTGGTGTTTGCTAAATACTCTGTATCATGAATGTATCTAACAGAGTCCCTGAACAATTGGAAAACAAAGGTTTGAATTATATGGGCAAAAGATTTCTCAATAATATCTACAGAATAAGTATTGTTGTAAATACTGATGCACATATCTCAATTATTTAATGTAATGCCCAGATTTTGAACAAGTGTCTTTACCAGGCCCCATTCTGAGGTGCACATTATGGGGGTAAAACTATATCCCTGGAGTTCCATGGATTGCATGGGCCATAACCAATGTATGAGGTCCAAGATTAGTTATGATGGTAAAATTTTAATATAACGCTATCAATCATGTTATCAATGATGGTATGAAAGAATCTACCCAATTGATTTGAGAATTGTAATACCAATCCAATAGGGATACTTGATGGGAATCACAAGATGAGAGAATCTTTGTATACCAAAGTTATTACTTTGGTCAATGCAATACCATATTAATCCATACTGTAGTCCATAAGCCTTTTGGCTTCCTAGGATGGTATTAGGAACAAGAGTAGGTATTTCAAATTTCCATATCCTACCAATATTTTAAAAAGGTGCAAAAATCTCATGATACTTATGTATCGCAAGTGGTGTCCAAAAGAGAGATACAATCCAACATTGGTCATAATCTTAGTAGCAAGTCTGAAATAATTCTTCTTATCGGATAATCAAATTCATGTGTCCTAGAAAACTAGCAAAAAAAAAATAGTTAAGTGTGGTCACAATATTACAAGTGTTCCAACCCGTGTGTATTTTCTTGACTATTGTTATAAGGAAAGAGTGGAATGCAACCCCATCTATTTCACTGAAACAATTGGAAGCCACTAGTATGGCCTTTGGGTAATAAGTTGTTTAGTGGTATTGATTAAGTAATGTTGGCTTTCCTTGGTATGTAGTGTATTGATGTAACTTTTCACATATATTCATGGTGCAAATGTGAGAAGCTTCAAGACAAATGAGCTCCAACAACGCTATGAACCTCCGAATGAAAGGCTTCCATAATTCTTTCTCACATATATATGCTTCGAAATTTTGTTATGTTTCTTCATCTTGGAACACCATAAACAATGTTGAATTTTTGTGATTTATGCACCACACCTTCGTTCATGTACATTCCTATTTTACAAGCTTTTTTTTGCAACATAAGATTTTGAATACCATATGTCTTAGTGTTTTGTACACTTTACTCCATACATCCATATCCAAGTGGCGCACACATCCTCCATAGTCTATATGTTGCCTGAAACCCTCACATTGGGGAGATTGAAGAATGAAGTGATTGGGCGCAAGCACCTAGAGGCAAGGAACCTCCACACAACGCATGGAGTTGGGCAACGTGGCCCTTCTACAAAAATATGTGGGGTACGGTTTCCTTGCATGCATGCATATTTTATTGTTCCAAAAGTGTGGATGTTCTTGTGATCAGTGTCCGAAAAGTTTTTGAAGTTATTGAGGTTAATTGCCTACCTCTTTAAAAGGGCATAGGCTATTTCCCTCATGGCATAGGTTGCATCCTACAATATCAAATTTTTGTAAGTTGAAAACCTTTTGAGTTACCCGCCAATTGCCTTCAAAACTAATTTTTAGTAGGTTAAAATCCTTCATATCTTTTAATGTTGTAGGCTTTAAATTCAAAATTTGAGTACTAAGTGGTATCCTTAGCAGGAATTGAACCTGGCTAAGCCCTTCACCACGTTTGAAGGCCAAGGATTAACCAACTCTTTTTTAAAGAGTTGATTATAATGAAAGGTTGCTAAAATTCAAATGAGTTTAAGGGTGAAAGTCCTCACCATCTTCTGATTCAACCTCTACTCTTCCTGCAAGATATTTTCTCAGGATTAGTAAACAAGAATCGAAACTTTCTTGAATCCTTCCACAAAGATATAGCTTCCTCCAAAATAAACTCAAAATTTTTGGTTGGTCCTTCAATTGCCACCCGCATCACACTATCCAAGTGTGTTGTACACACACACACACACACACACACACACAGTTCAAATCGCTCACAGAGTTCAAATCGCTGACCTCGCAAACACACACAGAGAGAGTTGCTTGATCTGCGACACTTGAATTTCAACGCTGCTTGCGTGAGAGATTGAGAGAGTTGCTTGATTTGCGAGACTGCGACACTTGAATTTCAACACAGCGAGCGAGCGAGAGAGATGCTTCACAGAGAGAGAGAGAGAGAGAGAGGAGCTGATGAGAGAGGAGTTGTGATGAATGGTCTTTGTAAAGATTGGCGGGAAGGGAGTTAGGGCTATTATTGATATCCGTCTATGTGCCACCCAAGAGCCCCGAGTATTAGCCTAAAGATATGTACTTAGGTCAACTAATTTCCCAATTTGAAGAAGGATGAATGGCTAAAATCCTCTCTTTTAAAAACTTTGTAGGCAAAATTTCCTACATGTTTTTTATCACATAGGTTGATATCTTATGTTTTTAAATTGTCCATAGGCTCTTTGTCCTACACTTTCAAAATTTTATAGGCTAAGTCACAAATTTTGTAGGCTGCATTTACACTAGCCTTAGGCTCTTGGTGGACTATGCTTGTGATTATTGTTGTTGGTGCTTTGCAAAGATGTTGTTATTGCTATTATTGTTGTCGTTGTCATTGTTTTCTTTGAATCTCATTCATCATCGTGAATCTAACATTTCAAGTGTTTATTTATTTATTTTTTAGAGCTTCGAATGGGACAGGATGGACCTCCATAGAGAATTTTTGTCGTATTACATGCATTTGTGCATGACATACAAGGTTATGTTGTTAGTATGTGACGTGGAATTGAGTTTAATTGTTTAAATTGCATTTGCATTGAACTTCACTTATGAATGTTTAGGGTTTGTTGTAGAGAGAAAACCAAAAAATGCACCCACAAACAAAATTTAAAGATGGCTTTAAAGTAGAGATTTTTTTGGCGACGGTTGCTGGAGATTGGAGTGGGAGGAAGTTGAATTGCTATCTGTCCAACTTGGAGGCATTGTCACCTGTGCAACACTTTATCAAGCATCTTGAAATTGGGCATATAAGCACACAAAGGGGAGAGTGAGCCCCATTCCAAATCATTGTGCCGCAATGGTAGGTTACGCAATGTATTGAGAGCATGACATTCGTGTTTAATGTAAATTGTTGTTGGGGATTGCACATGTTGTTGATTCCATATGTTGTGCAAAGACTGAGAGGATGTTGCGAAGGTCGCGGGATACCATGGGATCTGCAACAATACCCAAAGCTACTCGAAACTCATTTAGACTAATGAAAAAGAGGCTGATAGTGGCCATTGCTCCAATTGTGGAGAACAACATGTCAATATCCCCATCTAAATTTGTTGCTTGTAGAATGGCTACTGCAAAAAGTGGGCAGAGGGGATGAGGTGCACGACCTTTGAGTTCCACCACGCCGGTTGTGGATTAGAGATTGGTTCTTTAGGTTCGCGCATAGCCCTCATTTTTTCAGTTTCTAGTTTCGAATCTAAGGGTTTAGCATTTGCAATAAATGTGTGGGGTTTAGGTATTTAGAAAATTGCACATCACATTTGATGCAAGGTTGGGTTTTTTTACTACATAGACATATGAGGTTACATGTACAATTATTTCAAATATATTTTCTTCCTTTGGCATATTTTTAAAGTATTGATTTCATGTATGTGAAAATGATGTCACATTTTTATAAATTGTGTAGCAAATTGACATTAATAACAACCCATTACAAACATATACACAAACGTGTAACATAAATACATGTTCATTCATATACAAACATAATCATAGAAGGCAATAGACCTAGATGTATCACAAGAAT
The DNA here is from genome assembly GCA_950295325.1 of Polytrichum commune. Taxonomy (NCBI): domain Eukaryota; kingdom Viridiplantae; phylum Streptophyta; class Polytrichopsida; order Polytrichales; family Polytrichaceae; genus Polytrichum; species Polytrichum commune. The sequence continues at coordinate 1,479,183 of OX485809.1, forward strand.
GTCCGGTAAATAGATCTGGTGAAGACGTAGCAAAGCTCAATGGGACTCCATTTGTATATGTCCCAAGTGAAGTGAACATGAAGGTGGGGCACGGGGGGATCACTCCATTGTCAAGTTGAACACCATGTGCGACCAAAAAAAATCTTCTTTTGGTAAGTTGCACCACCAAAATGGGTCAAAATTTTATCAAATTTTTTTCATGAGTAGATATACACAGTACCTATGACATAGTTAAAAGTGGTAACTAAATTTGATGATTTGTTTTTTTCATAAAACATACCGTTTCTAACTAGAATGACACAAAATTGAACTAAAACAATTACTAAAAAAAATTAAAGATGACTAAAAATTTCAAAAAAATATACAAAAGATACTATCAATGGTTATGTATATGTAGAAAAAAATATCATAAATTTTAAAATTATATATGGCATGTAATATAGGGGTAGCAAACTTTGTCCGCACGTGGTGTCAACTTGACAATGAAGTGACCTCCCCGTGAGGTGGGGAGACTGTCTAAATGAAGGGTAGAAAGTAAAGATGACATGTGGATCAAACCCTTGCTCTTGGTGGGTGGACATGATCATGCAAAACATGAGAAACCAATCTATCAGGGAACGTGGTTCATGCCCTAATAAAATGGTGCTACAAAATGTCAAACACAGACACGCGTACGATGACGGACATAGCACAATATTCCAAGATGGCATGTGGTATGACACTCCCATAAATTAAATGCCATGTATCACTATTGCATACCACATCCACAAATGACAATCATGTGGATACTTGAAGGTGTCTCTCACTGCTCATACGGTCAATTATCAATCAAGCCGTAGATGTCAACCATACAACATCCTGCATATGTGGCTAGGATATGGGTAAAGGAAGCACATTGCTACGACACAAAGTTGACGCATTGCCACATCTGAAGCACCCCTTATATCCAACTCCCTCCACATTGAAATACTCCCACGCAAGTGAATCATGAATTGACAAAAATAGGCTTGGTTAGGAGCACTAGCCCAAACCAAAGGCCACAAGAGACACACATAAATATAACATCTATAGACACAATATGATATTGAATGAAAACTAGGAAAATATTACAAAAGGTAAGGCAAGAACTAAACATACCACATATTGACACAAAAGACAGTAATCTCAACTATGTAGTATAAAACCATTTTCGCCATGGGCTCGTGCGACCACCATCTCCACTGTCATAAATTGAGATTGGGATATCATAATCGAGCTACTCCACATCCCCCCAATCTAGGAAATTTTTACAAGGGACAAGATGACAACCATTGTGCGCGTTCACTAAGCATTGGACAATCTCAACAACCCTTGACATAGTGTCGGACATGCGTAATGCCACATATGACCCTAGGCACACTAGAATTGGGGCGGCCTTCTTTTGAGGAAATGTGAGATGTCACCAAAAAAATATATACCTCCACATGGTGTTGCCATCCCCAACAATGAGAAGGGCAAAAACATCAAGAGTTGTCCCAACATATGGAGAAGTGGAATGCAACGATGGCGCACAATAGACATCTTGTGTTGGCAACATCTCAAGCTCATGCATTGTGGGAGAGACCAACATAAAAACACCATGCATTTTGTCAAACTCCAACATGATGAACACGATCGAAGTGAGGAAATTGTGGTTAGCACCCAGCAAAGAGACACACCCAAGATACACAATGACAACAATGAAAATTGCTACAAATTGGAATTGTGAAGTGCACGCTAGTCGCCGCAATGTGAGTTGCTTCAACCTAGTACTTGAAGGATCATGGTGATTGTTGATGTTGTGAACCTGCGACCTTCCACTTCGCAGTACTCACCTTGCACTTCCAGGTAACGACCCATCGCGGTCGTTTGCCGACCTTTGATATGTTGAAATGTACCTACAATTGAGCTATGATGTGGCCGGCCATGCGGAAACCCTCATACCTCCCACATATAGGGGAGCGGCGTGTCGAAAGCACAACATGTATAAACCCTACCGGTGGAGACAAGCAATGCACCAACCTGCCACTAGCAAGTCATGCATATTAGCTATTACTAAGTAACTTAAACCCAACCATTTCACCTTGTTTTTTTAATATATTTATATATATTGAGGTTGTCCTTTAATTTAGAATGGAACGAACTCTTTCAATTAAAATAATTACTTGTTATGGCTCTTTTTGAAATTTTTGTGGGTTGAATATTTTTGGCAAGCAACTCCTTTTCTAACACCAAGGCCAATAATTCTACTGTGAGTCTCTTAAATGTTTGCAACTTCTGTAGATTACTTGTCTATAAGGCTTGTTGGATGCTTAAACCCTTGCCTCCAAGGAACCAATTTACGGGTTGGTTCGCCCCAGCCCAAGGCATGTGGGCTTGAAACACACACTTTCCCAACTATCCCACTTTTGCTAGAACACTAAGCTTGCAACTAAGATTGATGATTAGCAACATTGAACCAAGATCATTAGAACCATTTTCCTCATGATTTTGGAGCTCACATGAATTGAAAATTTTCACCATCAAAGTCAAGATTCTAGTTCTTCTTACACAGTGAGGCCCTAATTATACTGATGAGGAATAAATGGTTAATCCAAAGCCTTTCACTTGTCATTCTGGTGTTCATTCTTAATAAATTTCAAACCTAGCCCTAATGTACCACTCAGGTATAACTGTTTGATAAGAAGTGAAGGAATAAGATGCTCACACCATACAGTCCACCCTCTATAAATGTTACACCTATAAGTGTTAACCCTCTCTAAATGTTAACTTTTTTCTACTCCCCACATATTGCACACTATAAATGTTAAACGTGTTAACTGTTAACAAAATGGTACTCCCTTCTTTGTAAATTTGACTCTATAAATGTTAATGAATGAAATACAACCATAATAGTTCTACTAATAGTTCTAGTGATGGAAGTTCAAGAATGGAGGCACAAGAGTATGTGCAATACGAATTAGACTTTGATTTGAACAATCCATATGAGGTCACCGAAGAGGATGTATGGGATGTTTTAGGCTCTATTGGTGGGACTTCTAATGTCTCAGATGATGATTGTGAGGGAGAGGAGTGTGAGGTGGAACCCATTTCATCTTATAGTGACTTGCAATCTAGTTTTGGTACCATTAGAAGGTACATGGAATCACGTTCATGTGATGTGTCAAAGTATGTGGGTTTGTTGGTGCAGATTGAGAAATATTTGCAAGTTGTGCATGCAAATGAATCTCACCAAAGAACCATTGATTCATACTTCACCCGTGATTTGTAAACTTGATATTGAATAAAGTTTTGATTGGGTTTGCAATTTTATGAATGGTATTCTCTCACAAGGACTCTTCATAATTGCTTATATTTATAAATGTTAAGATTTTTATATTGCTCAAAAAAGTAATTTTATATTTGTTAACTGTTAACACCTCTATAAATGTTAACTTTGATCCACTCCCGAGGGTTAACATTTATAGAGGGTAGACTGTACCTTAGTGATGATATGCTTGGTGAAGGAATATGTGACTATAAATTTTTTGTCATTAAGATAATATATTAGTTTCTTAATCTGTGGAGGTGCACTATTAGACCTAAATGAACAAGAAAACAAAATTAACCATATTTGACTTTAAATTGGACCTGCCTTGATGTTGTCTGAAAGGTGTGAAATTTGGATCATGTTAGAACTATATGGGTCTCCACCCAAGGCAAAATAAGAAATTAATTTATTTTGATTAAAAGAAATCAAATTTGGCACATGTGATGAGTCATTTGATTTTTCTAGCCCGAAATGTGCATCATGGCATCGAGTATGAGGATTGAGAATTGTATATAGTGGTTGGTGAACACGCATGATGTAGAAGCGTCCACAAACATTTACTTTAAAATGTTAGAATAGATCCAAATGCTACATTCCATTCCAAGCTTATTGTAAATTTGGATGGGACATCATTACATTTTGTTGGACAAACACTATATGTAAATATAGGGGGTTCAACAAACAAAGAAGTATATTTTTCTTGATGTCAAACATTATGAACCTTCAATAGTCTACACTCTTTTTCGGGGGGAGGAGGTGGACCTATCATTAACTAGGATTTAAGTATATTTGGATTTATGCATGAATTGTGGACAATTCCAACCGCCAATATGATGGACACTAGATCGCAAAACTATACAAATATGGTGGTCGACAAACATGGAATGCAAACATTTGAGGTTGTGGTTCTTGTGTTGTTGATTTTGTTGTTGTCATTTGATGATTTTGTTCCTGCAAATGCACATCCCCTAATACTTTTGAACAAATGGTTTGTTCAAATATAATTAAATGCCAATTCATTGCTCATTTAAGAAGAATTAATAAATTATTTGATAATTCTAAGCTATCATGACATTCTTCAGTGTGCTCCCATGTTCGCTTGCCATAACATGTATGGCAGTAATTGACTTCAATGAAAGGTAGTCGGGTTAGATGGAAGTCTAGCTGAAGCCAATCATCAACACACAAACATTTGATGCTTAGGGCCACTGCACACACAAGAATGAAGGCATGTGACCATTGCAATCTAAGAGCTCTCATTGATCAAAAAGGCGAAAACCATTCAAGTTCAGTTCACACCAAAAGGTGAAGGGCTAAAGCTCAAAGAAATTCTCATGGATGAAAAGTCTAATGGAGGCCTATATGGCAGACTATGGATAAGGTTTTATGGTATGCCGGAATTTGTGACAAGCCCACTTTGAAGAGGTAGGCCTGACGCACATTCTAATAGACCATTACAATTAAACAATTGTCATTGACTGCTAGGGTTATTTTGATATTTTTGTCCATCAATAAAGTTTCTAGGACATATAGATAAAGACATCACAGAGGGTCATCTCTCCCAACTACCTACAATTCCAATTTTTTGGAGTTTGCTCTTATGTATGTTTTTAATAGGTTTTATTTTATTTTTCTCTCCATAGCATATTTCTCACAAGATGGCAGTGGTTCTAAAATCCAACAATGGAGCCAAAATTCTCCTTGGATGACATGAAATCAACCACAATTTCAAATTGCATGGATCCTCACTGGCAAGTAAAAATTTGAGCAAAATTCAATTATTTCATGATATAGAATTAGAAGTAATTGGATCCCAAATGCCACCAAATGTCAAAGACAATAAAGGTGCAACCATGGGAGGAAATGTGGAAGGGATTGCCACAAAGGAAGAAGACCCTATTAAGAACAAAAGAAGTAGGGTATCAATTTCAAAATCAAAAGTAGCACCCAAGAAGAAGGCAAAAAATGATGCAATTGAATTGGACAATTTGGAAGGTGAGGAGGAGGTCCCTATTAAATGGCGAGATGATGAGATTAAACCCTCATTGCGATCCGTAGTAAGACAGAAGAAGAATTTGTAAAATCAGCAAGAAAAATAGAATGCAATAGTTTGTTTGAAATGAAGATGTGAAAAATGCAAAAGGTTAGATTCGAATTGGATCTTTAAAAAGCCTTGCCCTTTGCCTCTGGCAATGGACCCCCATTGTGTACCTCAAGTTTGAGGCATGAGTGGAGAACTAAACTCTATACCTTGTGAAGTGAGGCCAATGCCTTACAATGACTTAAACCATTGAGTTTTTTTTCCAAGTTGATAGATTTTGAGACATATTGTATTTAATCCAATGATAGCCTATTCTAATTTCAAAAGGATGTATATGGGCAAGAATGTATACTTGGATTAAGTTTTATGCTCATATTGTTTTAAGTTTGCGCAATTCTGGAAGGACCTAAATAATTTGTAAAAAAAATGCAAGGTATTTTTTATTAAGTATAAAAATGACAAATAGTCAAATGAATTTTCATGTCAAGACGTGAATATCAATACTATGAACATATGGACATGTGAAATGGACAACATGCATGTATGATCAATCAAATGCCAATAATAATCTATTGGTGATTCCTACAATTCTGTTGAATGCTCACACACTATAATTGCTCATGTTCATACTCTCAAAGCACATACTAAAAACCAGAGCATTCTTCCATTTTTCATTGAGTGTCAATGCTTGCATATCAAACAAATATTGTATATTCATGTGCAAACATCATTATAAAGCCAATGTACCAAGAACCCTCCTTCTTCTCTCAAGAGAATCCATCATGCTCTTCTTTCCTTCCTCGCCAATATAAAACTCAAAAAGAGTGGATAAAAGAGAATGAATGAGGTAGGGTTACCCCTCTTTTTCCATCAATAAAATATGTAATAGTTCCTCAACATGGTCCTTTCTCACTTCACACTATATGCTTGAGGGCCCATGACTACAAAAAATGGCTATCCCAACACCCAAGGTACGGGTTGTCACCATTCCATGGTTATGGCCCTTGGCTCATATGTGAAGTGGCCCTTAGTTTTTAAAATCTTGGTTTTCTTGCTAATTTAAGCCTCCATCATCCTCCCCATCACATGTATGGAATCAAATTGAAGTTCGTGGGGTTTCATACTTTTCAAAATATATTTTAGTATTGATGGTCAATAGTGTTGGCCCCACTAAACGGCCTGTGAGCCACTTTGTTATGATTCACATGAGCACCAAAAATTATGAGGAAAATGGCTATAACCTCCATTTGGATTTGCCAATCATTTTATCACACGGATTGTGTGTATATATCATAATGTTTGAGAAGTGGGCTAATTGAGAAGAAGTAACCATTTGGGACCCGAAATGGAACATCCAGGCCCACAAATACATATGTTTACATGCAGGATAAAGCATTATGAGATGCACATCAGTGTCCGGGGAGATTTTTGAGCATCATCGATCAAGATCCTAGTGTTTCCAAGTCCAACCGGTTACATGTTGTGATCTTTCACTTGTATCTTTATTTATTTAAGATACGTTCCATAGATTCCTCTAAAATCATCAGTAATTTTCTTGAAGTCTTGACCTTCAAACCAATTATTTCTCGACCTCAAATGGTTCATCTGTAGCTCAACAATCAATTCTCCCCATTCGTTGATGCACATGCTCTATTCCCCAACAGTGGTCTAGTTCACATGCAAGCACACCCTAATGCCACTCCCTCTCTTACATCTAGAAACCCTCGTCACCAGATGTGCTCAATTCAAATCTCCCTCCTTGTTGTCACATTTACCTCGCATACATCTATCAAATGTTCGACATTCGAATAATCCACTAAAGAATTCAAACTACACATTCACACGCATCACATCGTCATTACTATCATTACTCCATGACGTCACATGCAACACTCTTTCTCTATTGCCATGCATCCACATGGGCACTACATACCTCCTTAATATCACACATGCACTGTGGTTGCCACATGCTTGATATTAGGGAGGGTAGAGTGCACTTGAGGAGGGTGGAGGTAAAGGCAAGGTGTGTGGCTGAACATATACTAAGGATGGCAGTCCGGGTATGTCTCTAAAAAGCTCCCTACTCTCTCTATATATACACATAAATGTATATATTAAAGTAGAGGCCAGCTGCATTGGCAGCCAGGCCATGGTTGACTGTGATTCTCCCCACATTTATGCCGCCCTTCTTCCTCGGACAAGCATTCAAGTCTTCCTCCCTTTCTTACTCCTCAAACATCCCTAGTCTAGTCTACACTACACACTGTAATTTGGAGTCCTATAGTATTGTTTAGGTCACCGTGGTAACTTTCAGACCTTGAACAACTGCCAAAATAACTATAGTTAACTAGATTTTGTTCAATGCATTTTAGGGAATAATGATAGGTAACTAAAAAAATTTAAGACCATATTGAAGAAAAACTATAGTTAACTAGAAAAAAAATCCAAGTATTATTATATATTCGAAGAAGATCACCTCTTGGTTTGCTTTAGTTGAGGGTCTTTCATATGCTTAGGTCATTGAGGATCGTCAAGAAATGCCTTTATACAATCACTCACAGTGTTGGGCTTTGAAACAAACTCCATATACACCAACACAAATAACATACTAGTGACACTACAACACTACAGTAGAATTATGTGAACAAGTTGCACTCAACTTTAGTTAATTAGATATTTAGTTAACTAGATATAACTATAGTTAACTACATTTTTTGACAGGTCAAATCGTGAACAATCATAGTTATGAAAGGAAACTAGTTAACTATGAGTTGAATTAGTTGGTTAGTTGTACAGGGTCTGGTAACTTTTACAATGACGCTTCTTATAAATAAGACCACAAGCAGTGATCGGGGAGATTTTTGGGCATAATCGGTTGAGATCCTAGTGTTTGCAAGTCCAACCGGTTACATGTTGACATCCTTCGGTTTTCCTTTATTAAGTTGGGGTACGTTCTATAAATTCCTCTAAAATGATCGGTAGTTTTCATGCAGTCTTGAACTTCAACCGGTTATTTCTCAAACTCAACCGGTTCATCTGTAACTAACTGCTGGTTCTCCCGAATCATGGAACACAAATACTGGGACTTGCTTTTTAGATCATTCAAATGTCAATAACTGAAATCAAAGTTCATAACATTATTCATATCCATAATAGTGTTCTGTGGGACTTACAATATTATGTGGAGTATTCCCCACATGGAGATTGAATATGGAGAATATTCCACAAAATGTTGTTAGCCCCACGGAACATTGTTATGAACCAGAATAATGTTATGCTTGGTATATTCATCATCTTAACATTTTTGTTGTGAAGTACTGTCATGGATGAGTGAAATTTGGATGGAAATTTGATATCACTTAGTAAGTGACGGTAACTGCAACATCGTAAATCTCGAATGTCTATTTTTTATTTTTTTAGTGTCAGCGCTTCATGGGCGGTTTACAATTAGTGTTAAGGATCACAAATAGAATTTGTAATACTAAATACAATATATACTGTAGTTTAGCACAACAACTTACTGCTTCATGCACTTACTTACTTTCAAACTACTTGCTCGGATCTAAAGGGTGGGTTTACACTAGACCCACATACCTCCAAAATCAGGACAATCCAATTAATCGAGAGCAAAGTTTTTTGGACCCAAGGACTTTACACCAAGGTGTGTGTCCAAGGTGTGAAACATGCATTGGTGTTAATGTGGCATCACCATCATGTCAAATCTTGGCACTTCTTGCTCAAGAAAAACAATTCTCCTAGCTTGAGAAACCAATCATCGAGGTGGGGCTTAATCTCGAGTCTTAAAAGCAGTGTCCATTTAAGGGGTATTCTACCCCCCAAGTTTCTTTAACGTGGATCCTATTGTAAACCCATCATGTGAAGGAGGAATGCTTCTTTGTGATCGCAACGTTCTTGTGGGAGATCTTTTATGTTTTGCACTTCACATTTTGAGGTACTTGCAAATGTCATGTATAAAGATAGTGAAAATCCAATACCAATTCAGAGTTTGTGGGAATCTGACATTATTTCCTAAACACAAGACTCTCTTGTCCCCCCTTGGAAAATGCTCTTGTTGGTTAATAAATACTTCCTGCCACCCCCATGTTGAGCAACATGTCACGTATTTTGGGTGCTCATTCACCCCAATTAGACCATCCATCTAAGAAATTTGTGCAGTTGGCATGTGCATCCACTTTCATACAACACTACATACTTTCATGAATATAGTTGCATGATAGAGCTAATTTGCTGACTCTCTAGGTACAATGTGATTTCAGAAGGTGAGGGACCACTTGATGTTGTTGACCACTACAATTCAACTTTGAAGTGGATATTTTGTTATTAGAGGTGTTGTATTAAGATAAATCTATCCTAGTTGGTCAATGAATTTCACAACATATTTACAATGGATCTATGAGGTGTATGAATTCTCTTGTTAGCTAAATTAACCCCTAGATCAAGGTCCAAGAACCCGAACTAGTCTAATAGAATGAATTGAGACCAATCAACAACCAACGTATAAGGTAAGTATTATGAGAAAGAGGGGATAACAACATATGAGTATACCTCTCATTCATTCAACATAAAAGCTTTGAAATAATATGCATTGCATATACTATTATTTTTAGTTGATTTGATGCCATCATTAACTTTACAAACCCCATATCATTGTGGATCAAGTCATTTGAGATGAGTTGAACACAACCTATAAGGGGGTCAAGTTTTTATATTGGATGGATGAGAGGTAAAAATATGTGGGTGTCATATAGTTTTGTTTGTTTATTTTTCCTAACTTCTACCAATTAGAGTTACACGTTGAAACTTGTGTTGCATTAGAATATCTATGATGATACATCAACAAATATCCGAATTGACAAGCGGATCACCCCTCATTTAGTTATGCTTATAGGAGGTGCATGTTTGTTGGTTCTTAAAATGAGAGCATATTAGGTCCTCCCAATTGGTGTTCATTCTTGAGTGTGGAGTAGTTGATAAAATATGAAGACGTATCCAATCTCAATAAAACATGTATCTTTTATAGTGTTTTTTGCTTTGATCCTCACGTAATCACACATGGTGTGGTAGCTTTTTGCATCCATCACAACCCATTTGACAATCAATTTCTGTCCTTGGCTCCACTTGACCCGTCAAAAGACATTAGGCCAAGACCTTCAACTTGTCACTTGACATATGATTTTTCATAATATTTGTCAACATCTTATCATTATGAATTGTTTGTGCAATATGCTTGGAGCTTCATGCATCCACCTTTGCAGATGTTTATGGAGGTTACAACTTATTGAGCTCGCATTTCACATGTCTTTGCATGCTATTAAGCGGAAAGTGGGTTAACTTTCCAATCACAGTTGAATTGTCATCATTGCTTTGTATTTGAAGCATGGATAGATGTTGGTGTCAATTTTTAGGAAGCACTCAATCATATAGGAATTTTTCCTAGACAAGCTCACAAGTGCATTATTCCAATTTTCTCAAAGTAAGGGTTATAGAGGTCATTGACAACCACATAATGAAACTAATTTGATTGCATGTTGTTTCAATTTGTACAAATTCTATATGAAGTTATGATCAAAAGAAACTGAAAACTAGTAAGAGTCTATAAAGCCCTCAACTTGGAGAATTATGTGTCAAAAGACATGTTGAAAGTTGATCTACTTGTCAAAAAACCAGTGATATAGAGATTGGGCCATCACATGAAAGGCAAGGCCCTTTGTCAAAACAAACACTACACACCCCAACCAAATATAGGGGTTCGATTAAGAAAAACAACTAAATTACACCTTGACATACCTAACGATCGTGTGCAATAATTACCTCTCTCCAGTGTTATGAAACTTGCAAACCATGTTGCAACAGTCGTGAAATGTCGTGCATTGTGAAGTTGTGGCATAGGTTCACCAATTCTTTCAATACACTCTAACTCCATAACATCACACTCGTGACAACCAAAGTGCACGTGATATTAAGGAGGTGTGTACTGCTAACACGAATATGTGATAATAGAATGTTATTGTAGTGTGTGACAATATGGATAAACACAAAGTCAACACTACAACAACAACAACAATAATAATAACAGTGTGATGCATGCGGACGTGTGATTTGAATCCCAGAGTGGACGATTTGAATGTCAAACCTGTGATATATGAGAGGGAAATGTGATAACAAGGAGGTATATTCAAACTGAGCACATCCTTTCCGTACGGTTTCCGGATACAAGGGCCACTTCACACACGAGCCAAGAGCCGTGACCATGAAGTTGTGGGAGCCCAAATGAAAGTGTCCAAAGGCCGTCCCAACACACCTCCATAATCATGTATTGTGGTCACGGATCCTCAAGTGTAGTGTGAAGCCATATATGACCGGGCCCTCAACCAAATGCTATTCCAATGAATTTCTATTCATGCGGATCCTCACACATGATAAAATAGAATAAACCAACAGTTGTGAGCGTTCGGAATGCCATGCTCTCCCAGTTTTGTGTCAAGCCTACCTCCATGACGTGGTTTTTGAAAACAGTCCAAGTGACCATGAAACATGATCCATTCGATGCCATGTAGGAATCCATGTAGACTCTACACCCATCTTGCATTCACATACTCCGTTGGCCCCTCAAGCGTAGTTGGACCGGCTCCACGTTTTCCACCAATGAGAGTGCTTGATTGAAGTGTACTGGTGACGGGCTCTCAGTCTCGTGTGTGAAGTGGCCCTAAGAGAGGGGTGTGACATTACGGAAGACGAGGAGGTGAGGGTGTGTCTGCAGACACGTTTCAACACTCACCTACTACTACCGGCTTTCTTATCCCACTTCAATTAATTTAGTGATAATTGATAAAGCACTCCCGCCAGCGGTTTGTGGCACCAGCTTGCACATGACTTTCTTTTTTCAGGCATGCTCCGTGATTCAAACTTCATATTTAGCATCGAGAAACAAGAATAGCATGCATGCAAAAATGGTGCACCTGTGGGCTCATGGGCGACTCATCACACTACGGAATCCAACATAATGTACCTCTCCTTACCATTCATAAAGTACAAGTTGCTAGTCCCACTCGTGTACTAGCTCTGTACATTTGAGCTATTTGCGAGTGCACCTCCAAGCTTAGCGATTTCGGGAAGTTACACTATTACACTGACACGTGAAAACGCCATCAATTAGGGCCGCTGTAGATAGATAGATAGATAGATAGGGGGGACGTTAAGTACCCCCCCACGAACTAATAGGGATTCCATATTCGGGCGGGGGCAGCCCTCCCACGAAATTTCTGGCCCCGCCCGGATTTTTTCCAAACCCGCCCGAAAATAGCTGCCCGCCCCACCCGAAAACGAAAAAAACATTGCTCTTCCATTCTTGAAGGCCGCTTGACTACAAATCCCATATTGAGTGCACTTCACCTTCAAGGTCTCAAATCCAATATATATGTGCACTTCCACCTAGTAAATAAGGCATTAAATGGGATTTCATTCCGGAAGTGAAACCATCAACCAAGAATGTAATTAACTTGGAAGTCAAAAAATTAGAAAATCCTCATCAACATTGAGGTTATAATTTTTATGACTTACCATTTGAAATTGTCTTCGTCATTCTTAAATGACACTTAAATTTAGTGTGCTGATGTGGTATGTATATTTTATAATATTTTAGATAATTCTGGCTACTTTCAATAATATTCATACGCACTTATTCTAATTAAGTGTGATTTAATGTAATTATGTCTAATTAATTCTGATTAATCCTAATTAATCCCAAATAAATCAGAAAGTATTCTTTCCAAATTAAGTAAGACTAATTAATCCTAAAATTTAATTACTGGAATTAACTCCAATTAAGTCCAATCAATTTCAGTAATTACAATACTCAATTTTTATATCCAGTAAGCCTAATTAACCCTAAATTTTAATTAATGGAATTAACTCCAATTAAATCCGGTAATTAAAATAATTGATTAATTAGTTCCATTAAGTATATTTTATAAATAAGTGCGTATGAATATTATTGAAAGTAGCCAGAATTATCTAAAATATTATAAAATATACATACCACATCAGCACACTAAATTTAAGTGTCATTTAAGAATGACGAAGACAATTTCAAATGGTAAGTCATAAAAATTATAACCTCAATGTTGATGAGGATTTTCTAATTTTTTGACTTCCAAGTTAATTGCATTCTTGGTTGATGGTTTCACTTCCGGAATGAAATCCCATTTAATGCCTTATTTACTAGGTGGAAGTGCACATATATATTGGATTTGAGACCTTGAAGGTGAAGTGCACTCAATATGGGATTTGTAGTCAAGCGGCCTTCAAGAATGGAAGAGCAATGTTTTTTTCGTTTTCGGGCGGGGCCAGAAATTTCGTGGAAGGGCTGCCCCCGCCCGAATATGGAATCCCTATTAGTTCGTGGGGGGGTACTTAACGTCCCCCGATAGATAGAAACTCCGGTCCCTTTTTAGCAAGGGGCCGGCGTGAATAAAGTGTCCGTTCGTAATGTCAATGACCCGATGCCCACCGGACAAGGGGACATTGGGGCAATACTACTCTCCCCTTTCGAGGATGGGCACTATAGTGACACACCATACTAGTTCCTAGCTAGCCACTAGTGCCTTGAAGATACCGGACATGGTATCCCCCCAAAGGGCTTTGAGGTACCCATACAACAAGGTCCAAGGACCCCCCACCATAGTTGGGTGGACTAAGGTGGTGAGCACCACGCTGGCATGGGGAATAGAACCCACAACCTCCTCATTGGGGGTCATGAGCCCTAACCACCAAGCCAAGGCCCGTGGTGCCCCCGCTGTACACCTAGAGGCCGGGCCAATTTGTTGTGTGTAAGGGGCTTGAAATCCTCATTTGTGATTGGTCGAAAGGTTGAAATCGGTCCCAATTCCTTTACACCTAGAGGCTGGGCCGATTGGGTGGTATGAATTCTTTTAATCAAATAATGTATGGTCTGACACGACTTGAGCTCATTGAATTGGGTGCACCCAAAATGATGGCCACTTCTTGGCTTCGGGGCCAATGTCAAATTTCAGCAAACAAATGTTTTTAAATAAAATATGTTTTTTTAGTGAACCATGTCCATTGGATTATGTGGAAATATGAACGGCTCTATGCTAGATTATGCTAGATCTGCTGGATTATGCTAAATTTATTGAATCGACCTAGCTTCTTGGCCCTAAGGCCTTTACATATGGGAAAATTGGCCCCCATTATAATCTTATTCTAATGTGTAGTTGAGGCTGGCCTCCAACCCAAAAGGGAATGAAATTTCATGTAATCTACCTCAAGGGGAATTGGCCCGGCCTCTAGGTGTAAAGCAACCCTTAAACTATTGTTCTCCCTTTTAAAATGACACGTTTGGTCGCACAAGAAAGTGTCGTAGTATCCAAATGTCATATTCTAGATAATATGACATTTTGGCCTCAAATGTCATAAGATCGAGGTTTTTCACGAAAAAATGACCCATTTCAATGTAAATTGTCATTTTGTATACGCAATGACGATACGTAAGTATGAAAATATGTTTTTTATTAAAGAAATATGCTGAAAATATCACACAATATGGAGCTAAGAAAAAATACAATCCCATGATGATGTTTGCACCAAATCACACATAATAGATTGCATGTTCATCACATCAATAAGTGAAACCTCTGAAGGATGCTCCACTGCAAAACTTGACAATAATTGGGCATACTCACAAGCTTGAGGAAGCTTGATTATTGGTGTCGGTTGGTCATCCACATCATTCCCCTCCATCAACTCTCAATTCAAGTCTAAACCCAAATGGAATTTTCTACCCCAAGCCAAATCCACGAACTCAACCATGTTGTACTCTACATCAACAAACTCTTCTCCTACTAATTGCGCATATTCTTCACTAGGCAATTCTTCACTTCCATTTTTTTCTTGCGATTTGGGTATTCATCTCTCTCCACACACTTGAGAGCATAATAGCTTGCCTTACGCTAGGTATTGTTTTCCTCGAGTCTTGGTGAGTAGTAGAAGAATCAAACTGAGAGAGAACCCATTCCAAAGCTTCTTCTTACACCAAACTTTGAATGTAGCGGTTTTCCCCTAATCCAAGGGTTGCACCACACTTGTAACATTAGGTGGTAAGAAAACGATAGTAATATTGCTCAATTGCAAGGTTAGAAAACCAAATGATTCACCCCTACCAACATGCTTAAGGGAATGAGTAGCAAAATCGTCCATAATTAAAACTACCTTCCACTTTGAGATTTGAAATATACAATTAATGTTGATCGTCCAACTGTCAATTACATATGATGTCCTCCATACCGTTTGGTTTGCAAACCACCACACATAATCTATCGGCAATCACCTCCCGAAGCATCTTGGGCGTAGAGATTTGTAAATAATCATACGTTTCAACTTGTCACTACTTGTTGTGTTTACAAACAAGAGCAAGAACAACAATGAATCAACCACAATTCTATGGGAGTCATGATTTTTCTAGTACACTAAATATAGTATTTAGTATCACTTACTATTTGGAATTACACGTTGCTATATCTTTTTCCTATTGACGATATTTATTACCAAGTAGTAAAATTTAACGTTCTATAATGCCCAGAAAACAATTTGACGTATGCTACAAAAATAAGAGATATTCAATAAACATATATAACATTGTGTAATTCCAACTAGTAAGTGACACTAAATATAATGTTTACTTTAGTTCCTCTTTACCTTGGAAATAGTGGTGAGGGCCATGCTCAAAGGGGGGGAGTCAACATGCACTCTTTGCTATTGTCAACAACTTGTGATGAAATATTGTTATGGATGATTGAATTTTGGATGTAAAATCACTTGGTAAGTGACAGTAATTGCAACACTGTAAATCTATTATCCCCAAAAAAATTTACAAGGAACGACAAATAATGTTGGGTTAACATTGAGAATTGGTGACACTACACCGAGGTTTACAATTAGTATTGAACAAGATAATTAAAATTCGTGACACTAAATATCATATTCAGTGTAGCATTAACCTCCTTCTTTTTTCCTTTTTGTCTCCTTTTCATTTTCAATTAGACCAACAAGTTAACATTAGCCTCTATCTCACGGAAGCTACCACACTCTGCCACTTTAGAGAATTAACTAGTTTGAAACCATCATGATATACTTTCAAACTCATTAGCCTTTTCGGCTTCCCGGACTTTGAAATCAATTTCATTTCATTTCACAAATGAGGTTTTAATGTTGGACCATGGCCCCTTGAAAATATTGTAAAACAAAGAACATAATATTTACTTTCCATACAAATGTGTCCCTTGTGATCCAATCTAAAGCAATAATACTTATTCTTTTGATCATTTGAGTTGTGTCAGTAGACCACATTCCTTCCTAGCAAGTGTAAATCACCACTTAGTGGAACACTCATAGATAATAGCACCATCTATTACTATCTTGTACTAAAAGTGACCATGTACCTACTAATCCTAGAGGAAAAGAAAATTATGAAACTTACGCATTTTATACGGCCCACTCAAATGTGTCCCTTGCAAGCGGGTCTAAAGACATTAGTATTGTTTTGATAACTTAAAAACCATGTCATTTAGATCACGTTAACTTTTCTTCTAGCAAGTGGTGATTAATTAGTGCAGCACTTTTTTTCTTTTTCTTTTTTATAGACAGAAGGTCAAAAGACCAACGCCAATATGCATTAAGAACCTAGTAAGACACGACCACTTCAAGGGGAGGCGGAGCCCCTTCGGACCAGTGTGTATGTTTGACAAATTTTATTTGACGTTCAACTTTAAATTCAAAGTGTCACGTGATGTTTTCAAAAACAAAATTGACTGTCAATTGACATCTACATTTTTGTCTAGAATGTTACCTCTGTATCATATGCCTAGTAGTACGTGTCATTTCAATTTGTAAAAGTGCCAATTTGACATGTGATTGTTTTCTTCACAAGTCACACTACATGTGAAAATCTAAATTGTGCGTGTCAAATGACGTGCATTTTATTTTTGTGCGAGTGTTTGCATGTCAAATATCAAAAACTTGCAAAAACTTTGTCAAAAATACACACTGCCTCAGACGCCATGGAAAGAGAATTAGTGGGTATTAGTGGATCACTTCAACACACATAGGTGGTATATAGAGCATCATCTATTGTTATCTTGTACTGAAAATGGGCCATGGTACCATTGTACCTTACCTACTACATACTGCGAAGCGGAAGAGATTCAGAGGAGATTCTTGAGCCCAGGTACATAATTCGTACTTTGCTTAAATAGAAATTATCTCTTTACATTTTACCGCTGCCAAGAATGTTTCGGGGACAGCTGATCATGATCCCTCGGAACTTCGAGGCAGCGAGGTAGATCTGGGCACGTAGTAAGTTAATTAAACTTCCTGCTGTCGAGGCGAGTCCAAGTCCCCTCCTCCGCGCTTCGGACGCATAAAACCTCCACCGATCCACCATTTCTCGTGTCTCCACATCTCCTGCCTCCGCAGTGAGTGCAGCGAAAGTAAGGAAGGCCACCACCGGCAGGTGGAGAGCTCGTCATCGGCAGTACTCACAGATAGATTGAAAAATAGAGGCAACTTTAGCAGGTTGTCTTCTTCTTCATCATCTTCTTCACACACTGGGTTGATCTTAGCAGCACGCAGCTGGGTTTGGGCTGGTTGCAAAGATGGCTCGTCTTATGGCTGTTTCGATGACGCTAGTTGCCCTCCTGGTAGCTGTCGCACTTGTGGCAGAGCCCGTGGTCGCTTTCACTAAAAGCGAGTTCGGCTACTACGCCGACTCTGTCGCCCAAAAATCTGGGGATGGAACTCCTGCTGGTGGAGCGGGAACTCTTAGCACCACCAGTACTGGCACCGCGTTGCAACCCGCTGCGGTGGCCAGCCGAACCATTGTGGTGGACCAATCCGGGAAAGGTAACTACAAGACCGTGCAGCAAGCTATCAACGCTGTGCCCGATAACAACAAGATGCGTGTGATCATCGTCATCAGGCCCGGTGTCTACAGGTGTGCTTCGACACCAATATACTCTAGTTTCATGATGATCAGAACCTTGAAACTCATGAGCTCAGGTTTTGGTCCACCGTCGTTTTGTTGGTCGATCTGCGAGTTGAGTTGAGTTCGAGTGAGCTGGGTAAACCTGGGTGAGATTGGCTTTGTGACATTCCCATCTTGTTGCTCGGATTTTAATTCACGATTGGTTGGTCGTCGATGAGTCTAATTGAGCTGGAGAGACTGGGGTGGGATTGTAGCTCAGGTCTTGGGGCCTTGAGCTACCATTGTTTGCTTGTTTGTCGTGCTCAGAAGAATAAATGAGCTTGAGAAACTAGAATGAGATTCTCTTCTATATCCCAGCTTGTAGCTCAGGTTTTAATCGACAGTTGTTTATTTGTGGAGATCAATAGTGTGATGAGTTGGCTTGCGGCTCTAGTGTCGGACCTTGAACCATCATTGCTTATGAGTCGAGATTAAGTGAGGGAGATGAACCCGGTTAGATTGGCTTGTGAAAGCCCCCGCTGTGGCTTCTCGGTACTCAAACGGTTGTATTTGTGAATTCAGACAGAAGGTGCTCATCCCAAGTTCCAAGCCTTACATCACATTCCAGTGCTCAGGAAGGAAGACTATCCTTGTCTGGGGTGACACCGCCGCCAAGGCAGGAGGAACCTCCAAGAGTGCGTCCACAGCAATCGAAGCCGATCACTTCATCGCCACCGACTGCACATTCTCGGTAATGAATGCGCACACACACTCACCTTTCCCACTTTAACTAAATGCTGTTCGACGTCGGGCCCTATAGTTTATCGTCCTCGGTACAAGGGGCCGTGCAGCTCTATTGTGGATTATTAAGAACCTGGACGAGTGCAGGTCGTGTTCCGCATCGTTCATGTTGAGTGGATTGTGGGGTTTATACGAATCTTCATGTCAAGAACCTAGTTTGGAACATAA
Source organism: Polytrichum commune (assembly GCA_950295325.1). Classification (NCBI taxonomy): domain Eukaryota; kingdom Viridiplantae; phylum Streptophyta; class Polytrichopsida; order Polytrichales; family Polytrichaceae; genus Polytrichum; species Polytrichum commune. The sequence continues at coordinate 1,498,518 of OX485809.1, forward strand.
CTAGACGTAGGAACTTTACTTGAACATGGAAACCACGGAACTTTGATTTTTTTCTAACTTTAGAACACAAGGCTGAATGCAATATTACATCGAAACGGTGAATCTGCCATTTTTGAAATGCTTTCGCATTTTTCTAAATTGTATGTTTGATGTTGTTGTGTGCAGAACTCTGCACCTGCACCACCCGGTGGAGCTGTCGGAAAGCAGGCCGTCGCCCTGAGAATCAAGGGAGACTACGGCGCTTTCTACCGCTGCTCTTTCTACGGAGCCCAAGACACTCTGTACGACCAGGCAGGCCGTCACTACTTCAAGGACTGCTTCATGCAGGGCTCCATCGATTTCATCTTCGGAGACGGCCAGTCTATCTACCAGAGCTGCCGCATTAACTCCATTGCCAAGGCTAACAGCGGATCCATCACCGCCCAGAAGAGGGGCCCAGACAACTTGTCCAGCGGATTCTCCTTCGTCGGCTGCACCATCACCGGGTCCGGTACCATCTACTTGGGCCGTGCTTGGGGAACGTACTCCAGGGTTGTGTTCATCCGTTGCAACATCACCAACAAGATCATCCCCGCCGGATGGTTCGACTGGGGTGACAAGAGGCGCCAGAAAACCGTCTTCTACGGAGAGTACCAGTGCACAGGGCAAGGAGCTAACCGAGCTGGACGCGTAAAGTGGTCTTATGTGCTTTCCGCCAAGCAAGCGCAAGCATTCTCCAGCCTCGGCTTCATTGATGGGCAGAAGTGGCTCGGAAAGTAAATATTAGTAGGTGATGATTGATTGCAGGCTACCACTTGGGTGGTTTTGGTATATAATTGCAGGTTGTAGTTCCGATTACTGTGGCACATTGGCCTCCGGCGCTTGGGAGATAATGATGACCTATATCCCATATTGTTCCAGCTTAGTTTCTTGATTGTTCTATTCATATATTATAGAGGCCAGCTCAACAGAAAAGACTGAAAGGCTGTGCGAATTCAATAAAACTGTCCCATTCATGGAGGCATCCGGTTTCATGAAATAACACGTTTGTGACTTTGAGTGAAATGCGATGTTGCACTATGTGGTCACTGCGAAGCACTTGGACAAGCACTCCAGATTTCTCGATGGATGCATCGGAAAATAATTGTTCGTAGGTTGTTCTTTGTTTGCAGGCAGCTTGGCACTGATCAGTTTTGACTCCGTTAATCTAACTTATTGAGCACTGTAATGGCACAAATATGACACCTTTCAGTGAAAACTAAGAATGTCACAAAGTTGACAAGCGAATGTGATCAAATGCACTCGATTCCAGTATTGGTAGATTTGGTGTATAAATGCAGGTCTAAAAGAGTAATACCTATTTCCCATACGGTTGTGATCTAGTTAACCAGTCATTTGACTTCATACTTTATACATACAGAAATCGGTTCAACGGAGAAGTTTGTAATCTTGTGCGGATGTAGTGAACTCTCCCATGCATAGAAGAAAGGTATGTGAGTGTTAGATCGTTTTCCATGTTTTCCCAACTTCTACTGATTAGATTTACACAACGAAATTTGTGTTGTATTAGCTATACTAGGGGCGCCTATTCCCCATCAAGACCGATCAACAATCTATAGGGTGCCCCGGTTTCGGCTAGACTGGGATTGAACTTCCAATGAGGCTGGTACTGAATTTTGATTGACTCAATAGAGCCATAACATATGTCTTGGTTTTGAGTTCTAAAGTGAGGACAAATAAGCATATCAAATGAGAGGTTAAGACAGATTTTAGACATTGGAAAAACATCTGGGCTAACTTTTGGATTCAAAAATTCAGAATATTTTCAATCCAAGGAAACAAAACACTGAAATATTTGTAGTCCTCTAAATATTATCATCCTACATGGGAAAAGATTACACCACCTTATATTTTGTCTCTACTCTAATCTACTATAAAGTATCAGCAAAAACCGGATTGAGAATTAGACCTCCCTTGCTTTAGTTATGGTTATTAGAAGTGCATGTTTGTTGATTTCTTAATGGAATACACAAAGTCTCCCAATTTTTTTGCTATTGAGCATTAGGTAATAACATTTTGAAGACCTATTCCTACCTCTTATGGTGTTTTTTCTTTATCCTCCCCGAACTACACACCGATCAAATATAGAGTACCGATTAAGAAAAGTATCTGAATAAACACCCGCATACCTAATCCGGTTTCATGAATATTATGTTTGTACCTTAAGTGTAAAATGCAATGTTGCCCAAGGGACTGTGATGAGAAGTGGATATTTCGACCATGGTATTATGGTTTGGGAGAATGCCTGCAGGCGTTGTGTGTTTGATCGCAGTTTGCGAACGCGATGATGTTGTATTGCAGTAGCTGTCACCATAAGGGCCCTCAAATTCATCTCCTATTTTCAGTATCTAGGGTTAGTTTAGATGGTACCACTGCTGAGAGTGTCACATCTACGATGCACCTAGAACATATTGGGGCAAGGGTTTGTCAACTTCAGGACCTCTGATTTCTCAAGAGCCTTGGAAACTTCTACAATGCTGCATTCTTTCAAAGCAATGATGTTTATATATAAGGATTTCAGTCCAGTGTGCGAAAGTTCGGCTAGTTGTAGTATTCATCTAGAAAAATTTATGGCGACTTCCCCGCTTACACCTAAAAAGCTTAACCTCGCTTTGCATGTCAGTTTATTACTGCCTAGTTTGGAGGAATTTCGTGTCTGCTTCCAGATTTTTGGGACAGAAAGTTTCCTCCGCTTGCTGTCACTACATGATTCAAGTTTTGTCGTTTGCTTCCAAATTTCACAGTTCTTGACGAAGTGAGTTATTTTCTTCACTTGACGCGACAAGTATAGGAAGAAAGTCAACGACTTCTACGACAGTTTCGGTGAACAAAGTATGAACTGATATGCGCAATTAGGTTGCTCCACGCTAAATTTTTGACACTCCACATTATTTCGATAATTTATTACCAGAGTGTATATATATATATATATGATTTTATTTTTTTACTTTGGTTTCTATCTGGATGAATTAATAAACTTATACATTTTTGTGATATGATTTTGACCCAAGGTGATTTGCATGAGTAAAGAGGCAACCTAGTTGCACATGTCAGTGTAGAAGTAAATCATATTATAAAATATTTATAGAAGCTATCCATGGGATGCGACGACTTTCACAAAATATTCATTGAACATGGTAACGTTGTGATTGTTGCTCCAACTAGCCACACTCCACCATTGCCAAAAACTTTGCCACATAATTAATTGATCTATCATATAGATACATTATACGCCACAAATTATCTTACGTAGAAAGAAGCCCCCAAAAATACTCCCCATCAACCAACATCACTTTAAAACCAATCACTGATCAGTCATAAAACTACTAGTAAACACATTCAAAATCACACATTCTTACTTTTTGTCATCATTCACATGCCCACATCACTAATAAACTACAACTTGTCTACCCAAAAAGACAACATATTTGGCTCACGAGGCTTAGCCAAGCAACACACTAGCAAGGTAGTAATATGTTCTTCAAAATGTAATCACAAGATTTCAAGTCACCTTCATTAACATTAGAATTTTTTAAATATTCATAATCTTAAATAAGTTTCTCCCCATGATACTCTCATAAATACAAGCATTGTGCAATCCAACTCAGTGGGGTTTTGGGGCGAGTAACCTACACAATACCACATGCACTAGAAGAAAATTGCACACCGCATATGGCCATTGCTATGGAAAATATCATTGCACGGCGTCATTGGCAAAGGTGTTCCACCATGCTCTGTTGTTGTCATTGTGGCCGCGTTGCATGAGCCAGTGGTGTTGCCATGTCATGTTTGCCCAAGCAACGTGCAAAAAAAATTTCATAGCACCGTTTTTGGACCATGTCATGCTTGCAAATACATGTGATGACTCACATGTGTTGAGTGAGTTGTTGAATTAGTAAGTGGGTCCATACAAGATTTTTGATGGTTGCCCTCTTTCACCACATGCATGTGGCGGGATACCATTCCTTGCCGGTTGCCCACCAACAACGGAGTCAATATGGTTCTCAAAATTGCGATAGAAAGGTGGCAATTGATACGAAGGTGGATTGTTTTCACATTGGATGGCATGTAGTGTGCAATGCTTGCAATCTGTTGTGGTTCATGTGCATTTACAAATCACCCTCTTGACAACCACATGTGTGGGTGGGATGTGAAGCTAGGCGGATGTTGCAAGCTCGGTGATTACGCCATGTGTTCGAATCATCTTGATGTATATTCCCCAAATCCTGCTCACTCATGCAGTATTTATATATCATTAATTAGGATACAATGTACGTTATGTAGCAAAACTATTGTACATAGTTTCAAACAATATGGGCAGTTTGATATGTTATTGGAGCAATCCTTTTGAAATTAGTGTTGTTACCTATTAGAGTTGTTTGTAATTATATGTGTATTACACTTTGTGTAATATGGGGCAAACACATATATGATCCATTCGATTACGGGCATTGCATGTGAGTCTAGAAGTACAACACATGGTAAAACCACAATGGTGCTTTCTTTGTTGTTGAGCCCTTAATTTTGGCGCATCTAAACAAGAAATTCATGTTGTGGATGCATTCACTCCATTCCACCAGTTACCAAACCTTAACGAACACCAACCATGGATGCCAACCACAACCTCCAATGCCATCACTTTTTAAAATGGCTTTTCAATATCTGCAAATGGTGGCCCTACATTTTTTTAATTCTAGTTGTCAATATATTAGTATACATACTTCTTTGTTCCATTCATTTCTCTACCTCTCCAATCATGACAAAATTGATTTTTTGACGTTGTATTGTAGGTCGAGTGTCTTTGCATAAGTTACATTATCAAAGAAATTATTAACCCTTAAAATTCATATTGCAAGATCACATCCATAAAATTAAGAATTACATGCAGTATGCCTGCAATTCTAACATATCCTCCCCTATTCTCTACCTGTATTGAAAATGCTTTATGCATGTCTTTGTCACCTTGCACATGGGTTACTTCCCTTGCTTTACGTTTTCAACATAAACGAGCACATCTCTATGAAGACAATGTACTCAGAGCCCTACAAAATATTCATATTTACAACCTGTGGGAGTTTGAATATGAACTCATCAAACCATTATAGAGGAGTTTGCAAGTGGTACGCCTCCACGATCCATACTCTGTACGACCTCTCTGCAATCGATGTGTTGTGGAAATTCTCTAGTAATGGTTTCCCGGTGATTTTTTCCACCACCATCTTGGTGTATATGTTCCATTCCTCCACAAAATACACAAGTTGCTTCCAAGTTGCTTCCAAGGTACAAAAGTCGTTCCAAATCAAACGTTTGTAGAGTATCCCACTTCTTAGCTTTTGAAAAAAAATACTTCTTATAATCATTTTATTGCATAATCTATATTCCAATTCCCAATATGTTTGGGTCTCGGTTGCCAATGTTGTGACTTCAAATTTGGTTGTATCACGTACCCATCACTTGTTTCTTTTAATAGCTATGAGCAATATCACATTGTCAATACATGCACAATGTAAAAAAATATTAATGTTATTTAGAGTGTTAGTTTAAGATTTAAGAAGCTAAGAGTACGGAGTGTGTGATTAATAAGGAAATTAGACAAAAATGGGAGGGGGTTACTCCCTTACTCCCTTGTTGTTACAAACCTCTTACTCGTTGGTCACGTACTATAACAATCACAATTCTTAACCCAATTGATAAAATGAACACCTATTTTATTTCCTTGTAACATCAACTTACAATCGACCAAATATGATTTGGTCATAGAAGCTCTACCACCCGACCATAGGAGAGAGACAAAAAAGATCCTCTCTCCTCCCCCGAGCTTCCTCTTATGCCAAAGCACTACTTTTACTTTCTATATTTACATATAGTAAAAGTATTCTATTCATAGCTCTATCTCATAGTTCTACTATGAATCTTCTATCTTTGGTTCTTCTAGAACCTTCTTTCATCTCTTATCTCAATTCCATTCTTCCAATTGAAACTGTCTAATTCCAATTGGATTCATCCATTCTTCTTTCTAGTTGGAACTGTCTAATTCCAACTCGGTTCATCCAACCTTTCTCTTAGTTGGAACTGTCTAATTCCAACTAATTCATTCATTCAATCTTCTAGTTGGAACTGTCTAATTCCAACTAGCTTTATCTATTCATTGAGAGTTGTCTAACTCCAATGAATAACATTCATCTTTCCAAATATGGAGTGGTCTAACTCCTGTGCACCTCATCGAGAGTTGTCTAACTCACGTGCACATGTTCTCAATTGGAATGGTCTAGTTCCAATGCACTAAATGCGGAGCTGTCTAACTCCAGTGCACATGTTGTCAATCTGGAGTTGTCTTACTCCTTTCCATTCATCCTCAATTGAGAGTTGTCTAGCTCTCATCTTTCTCTGCTTACACACTGGCACATGTACTTAGAATATTCCTTAATAATTCTAGTTACATTACACTTGTATTTAGTGGGAACACATTAGAACACAAGGTGTTTTTCAAGGGGGTATTATATTGGAGAAGATAATAACTATGGACCCTATCATTATGTAATTTTTTAACATTCATTGTTTTATAAGACCTATGGGTAGATTAACTTGGTATTTATTCTTCTTTTATATGGGCATATAGTAATTATAAATAGTAATTATTGATGATATCATGTAAAATTAAAACATTACACATAAAACATCATAATTCACATGACACAACATTAGCTTCAATTATGCATTCTATTCATTCACAACATACACACATGAAATGGTAATAAAAAGATTGCCACAACCTCTGCTAAAAATCCTACCCAAAACAGTTCAACGATTAGTTGGAGGTTTGTATTCCCGTATTTCCATAAACAAATTAATTTTGTAATTCACCTTTACATCATTGTAAGAATCACATAGGGCATCTTAGAGAACCTTCAACTCAATAACACTCAACTGACTTAAAGGCTCAGACAACAATTTCAAATTTAAATCGCTTTGATAAGTGGTGGTTCTTCTTGAACCAACCCAAGTTTTGCACATACCGGTTGCTAACAAATTTACTTGTTGTCATCCACAATGCCTTTCAATTGTCTGCAAAATCCCCACCAAGTTGATTTCCTTCAATTTAGGATCCCTAACTAGATCAAATGGTTTTCCTTATCGACATTAGTCTCATTCACTACACTAAGTATCTGAATGCCTTTAGCCTCTAGTGCTTAATGGTCAAATGCAATCAAGACAATATACTTCCCTTTAGAAATTTGAGATGGGGGATGATCACTAAACTAGATTCCCTTTCATTGGCACCAATTTCAAATATGTATGTTAGACATGAAGTGACATTTTTTAAAATTGGCAAAAAAAATTGAGGATTTTATTCTTGAAATGATCTCTAGTGATGGATCCAAATTCTTTACCACACTCTATACGGCTGACCTTTACTACACTTACATAATTATGGTTTGAAGACTTGAAGTGTCAAAGATGATCCTCCATGATTATTAGTTTAAGATCTTTTCTAAGTGTCTTTTTGGTCAACACGTATCTAGCCATAATGTGAGCCACCCAAACCACTTGCGATTAAGTTAAGGCTCACGGTCCAGTTAAAAAGTATGTTAGTTGTTAGGATTTAGATTAATATCAATTAGTTTGCACTATTAGACGATTAGACAATACACAACCCGATACAACATCGTGTGGATGAAGGTGTTGAGTGAATAAAGACATAAGCGGATGACAACATATGCAAAGGAAGACGTCGCGCAGTTGAAAGTTGAGCGGATGAAGGCCATTGGATCAAAAAGACGATGAACAAATACCATTGGATTTAGGGGTTTAGAGAATGATAGGTAGGGTGGAGTCGGTCATGGATGATATTTGTTCAATTTAAATTAATATTAGGCCTATATTTTTCTTGGTTAGGACAATCTCTCTTCCCTCTCCCCCCCCCCCCCCCCCCCTCCCTTCTATGTAGGTAGAGGCGTAAAATTCTTAGATAGCAAAATGAATGTTGAAGAAAAGAGTTTGAAACTTCCATTTCAATTGAATGAAAGAGTTTCTGAACTTTGTTGGAGAATTGTTGTACAAATTTTTGGCTGTTGGAATGAATTGTTGTTAGATAGATGGCCCCTCGAGTGAAATGTGTCGACATGTGGCCGGTAGAGTGAAGGCCGCAACCAAGCGCAATTTCTAGTTCTGCAAGTTGTATTGTTTTTGTTACGTTGCTTCAAGTTATGTGCTTATGTCATAATGCCTCTATATAATGCGTCTCTTGTAATGTCTTTATATAATACATCTATGTAATGCGTATGTTGTAATGTTTTTCTTGTAATGCTTAGGTGGTATTGTTGGTTGTTGAGTGTGTTGCGGCGTTTGTGGCTTAGAGGCATGAATGATAGATATAATTTGTAGTTAATGACAAAGGTACAACCAAAAATAGAGCCTAAATTAGCTTTAATTGGAGTGTTGGCTTGGCGGATGGCAAATGGTCACCCATCCATGTATTATTCCTTGAAAATGTGGTTTAACTTTCAATCTTTTCATAACCGACCCAGCCAAGAGTGGTTGGTATGGAATTTGGTGGGAGTTAGGTACCTTGAGCAAACCCCCCCCCCCCCCCCTCCTTTTTTAACGGTAGCAACTACTAGGTAGGATGGATAAATGTTAGGTGAAGTTAGATTGATTTAGGTTGGATGAATAACGGATTTGTGAGGGATAAAATGATGAACTTAAGACGAGTTGCATGGATGAATGTGATGTACGAATGAAGGAGATGCATTTAAATGATTGTAAGAGATAGAAGGTCATTGCTTGGAGGCACTAGAGTAGTCCACCAATCTGGCCTATCTTATGGGTTGTTATTTCAATTGGAGTTGCAATTATCACCATACATAACATCGGTAGTCACCAATGTGAATTTTTAGGTTAGATGTCACTTGTATGAGTGTTCTCATTGCTAACTCTAGAACCAAGAAGTGTAGGCAATGGTTGATAAAAAATTACCAAGATGAATAAGATCTTGGATTTTAACCTCCTATGTAACATTCTATAGTTAGTTGGGAGTAAAAAAAAATCTAATTCAACCACACACGTGCGTTTTCTTGATTCAAGGTTGGAATTAGCTAGTGGCAGAGCATATACATGTTGCAAGTACAGAAATTCAGTGCACCCCTTGAGCAATTGGATCAAACCTCAAGAAAAAATACCTTTCCATGATTGTCCATAAGATCATATTCTAGGAGTATATTGTGTTTAAATTGTCCGAATATCTTTGAGAATATTAAAATATTATGTCAAACTTTATTGGTTGTTGTTTTAGACCTTTGTATTAGAGGAATGTTAAAAATATGGCATCTCTCAATTGTGTGGGGTTATTTAGATGTTGCAGACAACTTGTTTTATCTTGTGAAACCTTTCCAAAATAAAAATAAAAATAAAAATAAGTAAATGAATAAATAAATCTCATAGTCGTTTACCCTGACATGCGATGTTTGTTCACCGCTTCCCTCTCATGTCAGTGTCAGCATGAGAGTGGGGGCAGTTTAGTGCCAATTTTCATAGGTGGGCCATGTGATTAGTGTTAGGGCTATGTGTTCTATATTAGTTTTATGTTTTAGTGTTAGTAAGTGTGTTTAGTCAAGTGGGACTGGGGTTTGTTTCTTTTCTAATTTCTCTTTGTTTAGGATTATGTGTGTTAGGTACCTTATAGCAATTTGGGAGAAGGATTTCATTAGTTTATGGATTTTGGAGTCGGGGATTTGTAGGTCTTGGAAGACCCGGGGAGGGCACTCCCACGGGTAGATCACTCTAAGACATATTTGTGCACCACGTGCGGCTAGGGGTTATTTGTTTTGGGGCTATTTACCTTCAAGGGTTGAATTAAAGCCTCCCTATAATTACTTAAATTTCAAAAATGGCCCATTTGTTTGCACCCTTCCATTACTTATATTGTCCAAGTCACTGCAATTTTTTGTACTCTATATTCCTTTTAAGTAATAAAAGCTAATCTACTTCCTAACGCAATTGACGAGTGTTGAGGGAAAGCATGGAAATAAAGAATCCCCGTGAGTCCTAAACCCATTTACATACCATACTAAACATACATTCTAGGATCCTTATCTTCAGCCCTTATATTAATTTTACAAAAAAATAATGGCCCACGTTTTATGTCCATCTAACTTACTTATAATGGGATTGTCTACATTTAATGGCCCCTTCATTATTTGGAATTCCTTTATAATTTTTATTTCAAATGATTTTAATCCTCTCTATATTATGCCGCACGTCGTTTTTAAAATGCACTAAGTGATCTACCCGTGGGCACTCCATTGTCAAGTTGAAACCATGTGCAACGGAAGTTTGCTACCCCTATATTATATGCCATAGATAAATTTAAAAATTATGTTATTTTTTCTATATATACATATCCATTGATAAAAAAAATTAATTTTTTAAAAAGTCATCTCCATTTTTTCTAGTAATTGTTTTAGATCAATTTTGCGTCATTCTAGTTAGAAATGGTATGTTTTCTAAAAAAAACAAATTATCAATTTTGGTTATCAATTTTTACTATGTAATAGATACCGTGTATATGTACTCGTAATTTTTTTTTAATAAAAGTTTGACCCATTTTGTTGATGCTTTTTAGAAAATGTAGATTTTTTTCCGTTGCACATGGTTTTCAACTTGACAATGGAGTGCCCTCCCTGGGTTGGAAGAGTTTAACAATTGTTGTATGCATAGTTATCCTTATTCCTACTGTGATAATGATGGGTGGTAGTACAAACCATCCTAGTTAGGATAGGAGTGGGTGGAGAGTGGCGTATTTATCAAGTTTTCAGTTTGTAGCATCTACATGGAATCTATAATTACGGTAAGTGAATTCAATCATTTGTACTTTGAGGTTAGGTTTGGGTGTAAAGGGTAGTTTAATTGTAGGTGGGGCTCTTAAGATGCATAATATATCGGGTCTAAGTCGAGTTGGGCATTTACATCTCGGTAGATAGCATGTGCATGGGAGTGCATGTATTGCTTTATTGTGTCGATTTGTCCTTAGATTGTTTATGTGCTTGTTAGTGCAACATGATTATAGGTGGAGGTATGTGTCATTTTGGTGGGATGTGCATAGGTTACATGTTGGGGATATGTCTTGTTCAAGGATGTGTTTTTTTTGGTAATTCCCTAAGTATCTTCCATAACTAAATTTGAAGGTTTCTGTTATTTGCGCATCAATATTCCAAGGGACATCCCATAATCAACTTGACCATTTTATGTGTATGTTTGAGCCATTTGTCTATATTGGATATTGTATTTTTTGCATGGGAGTGAGTGCACTTATGTACTCTTTTTCTATGTAGTTTTTGAGGTTGCAGACTAAGCTATCATGTTGTGTGGATGTCAGTGAAGTAGATGGCCAATATGATGTCTAATGGCCAATGAGGTGGAAAGGGGTTTCTACAATGTGAGGTTGCTCTACTCCTTGTTTGGCCAATTTATCAGCCTTGTCATTTCCAACGGTGTTTGTGTGGGATCTGACTTTGCGGATGGTGATATTGTGGTGGTAGGTCTTTAGAGTTTTTACTATTCATATTTTGAGGAGCTTAACTAGGTGGTTTTATTGGGAGGATGGATTTCGTAAGTGGTTGAGGAGAAGATATATGTTGTTGAGGTTGTCTGTGAATATGAATGTATACGTTGGGAGTGGTTTGGTGTGCTCCACGACGAGCAAGAGTGTGTATTATTGTCCTCTAAGAATATTGGGGTATCCAGGTAGGCGAGCAACGATATTGACTTGTAGTAGTCCATTATAAACTCTAGCTCGTGCAATATTGCTTTTTTCTTTTCTTCATGATGTGGTGTGAATGAACCATCTGTATAGTAGGATTGGGTGGGTGGGAAACGTAGGGGGAGGATTGATGTTATGGTTGGTGGGAAGGGAGCCTCAGGGCGTTGGCGGGTTGGTGATTTGGGGGGGGGGGGGGGGTAAGTGGTGCAAATGGGGAGGAGTGATGTAGGGAATTGTTGGAGGAAGGTGGGTATTTGTGGTGTGGTGTGGGTGTGGGAGAGTATTAGAATGGAGATGAGTATGGGTTTTTTGTTGTTCTAGTATGCGGGGAAGGGCAATGTTTCGATATACCGGTATTGTAAAGTGAGGGGTGGAATGGTAAGTATAGGAATTACATATGGTTGTTGAAGCAGGTTGGTTGGATTGTTTGTCCAATCATCATGTGTGATGGTAATAATTGTAGTGGAGTTGTGATGGGTTGCGCGGCTAATCTTCCTCATTTAATATTTTTTGGAAGTACGTCTAGGGTTGTTATATGGGCATACCCACATCCTATCCATTGAGTGGATAAGGTTGGGCCTAATGAGCCAAAGATTACATCTCGTTCATATGGGGAATGATAATATGATAATTAAATGAGACACAATGCCCATATGACATATAACATATGACCAAGCTAGCCAAATGTGATGAGATGGGCACACTGCATTGCCTTAACTACTTAATGTAGATGTGCCACTGTTGAAAATCTATAATTCTATAGTCAAATGGGGGGCAGGGGGGACCTATATGACCATCTAATGAGCACAAGAAGACATATATGTATGAACTCCAAAATTATGAGGAAAGTGGTTGTGGCCTTGATTTGCTAACCATCTTGTCATAATCACATGTTCATATCCTAGAAGTGGGCCAATTAGAAAAAGTAACCATTTATGACCCATCTTTGGGGGTCCAAAGCTCATCTTATAGTTATAAGGTGTACATCAAGCAGAGGAGGTTGTTGTGCACGAATGAAATGGTGTGTTGATAGAAGACAGCTTCTTGCGATTCAACCTCCCATTTGTATGCAATAAATCATGGAATAAAGCTTAGAATTCCCATCAACTTTGTCCATGATAATTGATATGGAGACCACCATTCAAAAGAGCATAAAGTATGAGCACCTCAAACCAAGACAAAACCCAGAAGCAACACCCTCGAAAAGCTTGCATAATAAGTACATGTTAATTTGAGAATGTTCATCATGTGAACATCAAGGCCCCTTCACAGTTTTGGGTGCCATCACAGTTTTCACTTTAAAATTTGGATTTTTTTCAATATTGAGGGGGGGAGCAATGAACGGGTAGTGCCGGCAGTTAGTTACGAGCTAGCCGGTTGATTTTGAGAATTTCCGAATGCAATTGGAAAGTTTAGGAAGGGGTTCCAGAAGAAAATGAAGGTTTACGGAAATGGGCCGATTAGAAAAATAAAATGCCGGCATTTTGGCAAGCTGCCCTAGAGTATTCATGGAACGTTTCTAAAGTGCCTGTCATTCAGTCCAAGGTGTAGTTGCAATAATGCACAGAGAACTATTCAAACTTTCATGTTGAAAAGTGAGAATCAAGTTTACACGCATAAATATTATATGTTTACACAATGAACATTGATTCTCAACATCCACAGGTGAGTTATAAATTTCGGGATGAAAATCCACCTCAGATCTGTAAACCTCAGTCTTGCAAAAAGCACCATAATTGCCTTGGAAAAGAATGGGTGAAGGTATCAAACATGTTGCCACCTGTACTATTTACGATATTCTGAAATACCCTAAAATTTGAAAATAGTACTATAGCCTGGTAATTGCACATCAGGGGACAATCTCTTCCTAATAGAGGGCCTGCAGCAGCACGCTGTTACAAGCCATCTCACCTAATCTTGACCCAAAAACAAATGTAGAAAGACACCACCTATCCACTAACCAGTCAACACCTGTACTTTGGTGACAAACTTGTATCATGAAGCTTCCCACGGATTTTTATACTGTTTGCTCCAACTCTTCATGTGGAAAGTTCAGCCCAATGATGGGCAGGTGAGGATCAGCCTAGGGCAAGGCACAGTGCCCTAAGCTGTCCTCCAATTTCATTCTAATTCTAAAGTGGGTTAATAGGTCAGTGTCTTCGTCGTCTACACTGAACCCTTCATCACATTCAAAAATTGCAACTTTTTTGTTGCAAAGTGTGAAATGAATCAACTGAAAGCAGCACTACTCCCATGATTACCTGGCATGCTGGATCCTTCTGTCTTCATGAAGTTACTGGACAAATTATATGCACCACGCTGCATGAAATCAGAGTGAATTTGCTGCTGTTGTTGTTGTTGCTGCTGTTGTTGCTGGTTGTTGAGAGCTGCCTGAGCTTGTTGTAGTTGCTGCAACTGCTGAGGATTCAAAGACTGAAACAACTGTTCGGCACTGAGACTTCGATTATGGCCACTGCCATTGCTGAGTTGACCAGTTGCCAATTTCAGTCGCTGCACCTCTTCTCGTAATGCATCATTCAAAGCTGAACCATCATCACAAGAACTACATGTCAGCCCAAAGAGTCTTTAAATAAATAAATAAATGACTCCAATGTTGCCACAACATGAATCATGGTGTTCCTTCATCTTCAAGTTGGTCTGACTCTATATAATCCCTAAACAGGCATTACAGTTCAAAAGTGAACATCTTAACCAGGCACAGACAAGCCAGCCAGCACATATCTATCTCCTCCAAGGGCAAGCCTTTGGGTTCCCACATGGTTGGTTCGAAATATTTGGTACACCCAGATAACCCCACCATGATTGGATAGGCAGTAGTGGTAGGGTGCAATAGAGAATGAGGTGTTAGGAAGGCCACCTATCTTAGCACTGCTTAACCTCCGAGTTCCCCTGGGATTCAGGGTTAAGGCCTTGGGTTTAAGGCATCCTTGCAGAATCTTACAGCTTAAAAAGCAAGGAATCAATCCAGTTGGTATCAGATTGGAAATGCAAAAGATTTTGTGAATGCATACCATCACGGAGATGAGCCTGCTGCTCCATAGACTGCAGTCTCAACTTAAGCTCACTGTTTTCTGTGGTCAAAGAGGTAGTATCTTTCTGCAAGACACACAGGCCCATTTTTAGAACTGTTTCTTGATAGCGGTCCATCCACCCAGATTAACAGAACTTAACGACAAAAAATATCCTAACCAAATTTCATGGGCTTCATTGAATGAACGTGATTCATCACATACACATCTGAAGGCAGTTTGAGTGGCAATAGCAGACTAGGAAACCTCACTGGAACATTGCATGCTTTTTCAACTGTTCACTGTTCAACCCTGAAATGCTCTCACCCTGAATTTATACTGAGAATACATAGATTAAGCAACAACATATGTACTTTTTGCACCTTCTCATGTTCCCCTCCCCTACATTGTGAGTCTGTTACAGATATACTGACATGTATGACTCATGTACAGACATATCCATTATAGGTTCTATATTAATTTTGAGAAGTTCAAATTTAAGCTTGAGATTAGAGACACAGAAAAGCCCTCAATGTAAGAGATGAGGAACTTTGGTCATATACATAGATTCATCGTCGGAGAAGACCACTTTGGTCATCAGAATCACTTAGGGATAAAGAGTTCAAAGCCCCTAGGGGGGGCAACAAGATTTTCCTGAATATAATATTAACCAGTCATAGCCACCAGGACTTGCTTCACAGAATGCTCACAATTCCATTATCTTTTCTCTCAAGAGGGTTAGGGGCAGTCAAGAAAAAATATCCATACTTAAACCATCAATAATAGGTGGGGAAAAATGAATATTCAAATCTAAGATAACACGTTTGACTGTTCACAGTATTTAATAGCGATTCAAACAACATTCCAGACATATGAGATCATTATATCCAAGGCCATCAAATCCTTAAGCAGACCATATTTCAGAGACTCGTGTTTTGGTCAACTTCTGAGCACAGGGGTTGATGACATGGGTTTGCTTCCTTCAACCGAACTTGTTCTAGCTTTTGAAAATTCTTAGCTCCAAAGTTTCTGAAATTACACAAAGGAGAAAACGTAGCATTCTACACCCATTTGTTCAACAAATAAGCTTCCCTCTGGTGGGCACTATAGATCAAAGAGACTGTGATTACCAATGTTGGATTTTCACCTGCCCTAGCCTCACTGTCGGGGAGATTTTTGGGCATAATCAGTCGAGATCCTAGTGTTTTCAAGTCCAACCGGTTACATGTTGTGATCCTTCAATTCTCTTTATTGATTTAAGGCATATTCTACAGATTCTTCTAAAATGATCGGTTATTTTCCTGAACTCTTGAACTTCAACAGATTATTTCTCAAACTCAACCGGTTCATCTGTGACTAGCAGCCAATTCTCCCCACTCAGTGCCTTGGCTACAGGCTTGCAGGTTACATCAAATTTTATTAAAAAAAATTAGTAATTGAACTAGGTATTGACTTTCATTGACAAACCTGTAACATCGCAAGTTGCGCAGAGAGTGTAGTAGCTTCTGTCTGCATGCCCTGCACTTTGCGTTCCAATTCCGAAATATACCGCATCTTCCGCTCCTTTGAACGTGCAGCTGATTGGCGATTGGCCAAAATCCTACATCATAAGACATCCCATTTGTCAGTCCATTAACCCATCGTTACATTTTTATGGTTTCTCAACAATATATAAAACAATCTTCTGTTTTCATCAAAGAAGACAATGTAGACCATATCAAAAAAATTCAATCAATCCACTTCCCTGACAGACTCAATGAGAGGACACGATGTAGCATTATATATAAAGGGTACCACTATCATCACAAACCTCTATATTCACATATCAGCATTGATATCATATCAAGGTACAACAATGAACCAATGCCTACCAAACATAAGGTTGTAGTTTTAATCTTTTGTTTCTATATTTAAGAACTGCAAGACATAAAAGATTGAACTGGAAGTTGAAGCAATGTTGAATGAATCACTAGCTAAACATCGAGTTCACACTGGTAAGATATTAAACCCTGAAGAGCGTGTATGGACACTGACTCAACATTCATTAACAGCTGGTCACTTGCATTTGGAAGTGATATGAAAGCTCTTTGCACCACTATCTTTCATCATTTCTTTTTACAGACAATTGACGGTCTTAGAGGGGATCATGCATTAAAGTATACACCATAGGAAGGCATAGTCTCAATCTTGATCATCGTCACAGCTTCATGTTTGGGATGCAACAGAGAAGAAAACAAAAAACCATGTGAATGTCTGTATAGAGTTTATAGAGATGAATTATTACATGTTTCATTGCTGCCAGTTCATAACACTGAGCTTTGAAAAGGTTCACATAATCAGACCTATTTGCACAATTGGGATTGATGAGAGGTACGTGCTTGGGATAAACCATGGGCATGCCTTCAGAGTTTACAGACATGAATTATTACATGTTTCATTGCTGCCACTTGGTAACACTGAAATATGGAAAGGGTTCACATAATCAGACCTCTTTGCAACACTTAGGTTCAATGAGGGCAATGCTACATGCTTGGGATGCAACAGAGAAGACAACAAACTATGTGCATGCCTCCAGAGTGTATTCGGATATGATGAATTATATGTTTCAATGCTGCCCAGCTGGTAACACTAAATTTTGAAAAAGGAATTCACATAATCAGACCTCTTTGCAACACTTAGGTTTGATGAGCAATGTTCAGTGTTTGGGTGCAACAGAAGAAAACACAAACACAAACCATTTGCATGGCCCCAGAGTTTATTTACACATGATGATTATATGTTTCAATGCCGCCCAGTTAGTAAGACTGAAATATGAAAAGCGTTCGCTCAATCAACGCTTAGGTTCGATGAGCAATGCTCTGTGTTTGAGATGCAACAGACAAATACTTATGTGCATGCCCCCAAAGTTCATTTACACATGATAAATTATATGTTTCAATGCTGCCACTTGGTAACACTGACTGAAATATGAAAAGGGGTTCACATGATCGAACCTCTTTGCACGCTTGGGATCGATGAGGGCAATGTCCGCCAACTTGGCTGTGGCCATCACTTTCTTGGTATCGGCGCCCTCGTAGTCGCTGGACAGCATGTCGTGTTTGAAAGAAGTGGAATCATCCATTGAACTACTATGCTGGTGCCGCGGCCGATGAGTTTGGGTTTCCGTGAAATTGTACCCTCCGCTACCACCCATACCACCTCCTCCTCCCCTATTATTCCCAGTCGGCCCTCCCAGACCTCCATCCATAGAAAGACTCCTAGAGTGATTTGAAACAGCAGGTGGAACATCGCCAGCTGATCTTGAAGAAGGCGCCTGGTTGGATGTGGCACTGAAGCTGTTGATTTGCTCCATGTCAATGTACATGGAGAACAGATCCTCCCCGCCCTCGTCTGAGAGAGTAGGCATCTCCGAGCTCCGCACGCCGAGCTCTCGCTCGAAAGACGCGTCATCCGGCAAGCGGAATGCGATCTCCGACTGCGCCCTCCGGTGGCCCCTTCGTCTTGGCGGGGTGTCTGGCATCTGGTTCACGTCTGTGCTGAAATTGCTATGATGATGACCCCCCGGCGGCCGAGGTGGCTGGCCGGAGATTGAGACGCTGCTCGGCCCCGGTGACGTGACCGCCGCAGCATCTTGCATGGAAACCTCCATAGAGTAGGACTCCCTGGATCGCATTGAATTCTCCGACACGGCGGGCGACGTCTCCCTCTTCACCGTGAAAGCGTGCGAGGTGGATGGGTAGCCCACGTAGCGTGACTGGTGCAGCTGCGACTGCGGCTGCGCGGAGTTGTTGTTGGTGGTGGGGTGAGGTGGAGGCGGACCTGCTGCTGCATTGCCTCCTGCAGCCGATGATGATGGTGATGCGATGATGGTTCCTGAAGAGCCCTTGGTGAAATACCCGTCGTAGCCATCCCCAAGCTCATCCATCATATCCTATTGTGTGCAGCCTCTTCTTATTTCTCTCGATGTCTTTGCCTCACGACTCAAACCCTAGCTCAAAAATGCACGATCAAAGTTTACCCCTCCGAATCACTTGGCTCGTTGCCGAGTTACCGTTGTTGTTCTCACGCAGCAGCTCCTCCGGTACCTTGATACGCCTCCAAAGAGGCCAAATGCAATATGCACATCCTCTCCACGAATACTACAATCGATCGACAGCAGAAACAACCCAACCCCGTGATTTCCACTCTTAGGTCAAAAACCCACCACTGATCCGACCCTTGTCATTCCTTCCTTCGCACCGTAGCTTTACCCGATCATCAGCACCAAATGCCAACCTCAGATACTCACATACCACATACACCATCGCCCGCTACCCAGTTGGGATCCCCCACCTTCCAAAATCCAAAATCCAAACCCCCAAACAAACAAACAAAACCCAACCTCAAATGGCTTCAAACCTCTCACCCCATCAACCACAACCCCACCACTGCACTCTCACACCATCAAATCGCCCAAATGATGCCACCACCAACCGAGCTCCCAAAAACCCAAACCCAAACCTCCTACACCACAACAAACAAAACCCCTACACAACCCCAACAATCACACAGAGAAGAAGAATCTCTCTCCCTCTCTCCCCCTCTCTCCAAAGGAACACAAGCCGGGAGCTCCAGGGGCAAATTTGCGTTCTGAAAAGCTCTGTCTTCCCTATGTGCTTAGCAGGTTGATGTTGATGACGACTACTAAGTTCTGATGGTGGAAAGTGATGAGGATGGCAAGCAAATGGAAATGCAGCTCGTAATAGGGTATCTGTTGATGAGTTCAGTTAATAAGTAGAAGGACATGGCTGGCCGTGTGCGGGGTTCGAGGGAGACGAGTGGAGTTGCATGCGAGCGAGTAACATAGTGAGCTATGGAAGCGTGCATCGCAGGGCGCCCATAGCCATGGCCAACTGCCACGAAGCTGCCTGAGGAAGGGCAGGGCAGGGCAAAGCAAAAGCAGGATGCTCTCTCTTTCCTTCGCCTTACTTAATTAAGCTTCCGGTGTGCTTGATTATAAGGAGCATTTGGTGGGTGGGTGCCACGTGGGCTTTAATCCATCCCCCGTGGCATGGTTTTCGTGGGTGCACATTCCTTCTGCAAGAGGGAGGGATACATGTTTCAGTTGGAAAATAACAATTAACACGGTATGTGGGTGTTATTCAGTCACTTTTCTTGATCACACCCCTATTATGCTTAGTGGATTTGATGTGTGGTTAGGTGAAGATCAAAGAACAAACAACATAAAGACATTTGTTTTCAAAGAGATCAAACTACAATTTTAAATATCTTTGACTATTGTACTGCACACTCGATAATCAACGCGTTTGGGAGGATCAATGTTTTCAGTTGGGAAATCACCAAAAAAAAACATGCACTTCCAATAATCATAACTAAATCAGGGGAGATCTTGTTTCCAATTTGGTTGTTGTTGATGTTTCATTCTAGATTTGATAATGCAACACAAAATTGAAGACGTAAATCTAGTCATTAGAAGATGGTGAACAAGAAAGCCCACCGCACAACACTCACATACCATTAGCAAATTTGTGATCATCATCCACAAAAATTCGGATTGAAATTTAGATCATTCCTGATTTAGTTATGCTTGTCGAAAGCGCATGTTTGTTGGTTTCTTGATGGAATAGGAACTTATGTCCTCCCAATCGTGTTCGTTGTTGAGTATGGAGTGGTTCTTCGAATTTGAAGACGTAGTCCAATCTTTCTTAAGCACGTGTCTTTATGGTTTGTTCCTTCATCCTCACCTAACCATGCACCAATCAAAATATAGGGGCCCAACTAAGAAAAGCAACCAAATAACACATGCATGTGAGTTCCCTAAGTTACAATACTTTATGGTGCTTCAAGCCAGTGGATTTGGAGACCATGTTTTACTACCTTTGTAAAAGATTGATAATGTGTGATCAAGTTGTATTCATTTTATTTTGTTCACATGTCATCACATTTACATTCGGATGTAAACTTTCCATATCGAGAAGTTGTCATTGAGAATCACCAATTTCGATTTTAAACCAGTGGTTAAAAGTAGAGGTTTATTGGGTGATTTCGGAACAATCTCACATGAATGGTTTTTTAATCACCACCTTAAAGAACCTTGTTTTTTCAAACATGGTACATTAAATTTTTAGAATAGGACGTGAGAACAAATAATTAGATGGACTAGGTCACAATGTTAATCATCCGATTTTGTATGAAATGTTTTAGATCTCATTGTTATGAGGCACAATATCCTCTAAGTTAGGTAGGACATTACTTTCATTCCTAATGGTGGGAGTCTCATCTTAATGAGTTATAAGATGTCATCGAACTTGAGCCCAAATCTAAGCCACTCTATTGTATAAACTACATTTAAAAAAATATAAGATGTCGTGTAAATAGCGATCGTGTGTCACTGCAACTTGAGTACCAACCACCACTAACAAACAACACTAAAACATAGCAAAATCACACATAAACAACACACCTCAACAGAGAAGAAAGAGAGTTAAATCCTTGCAAGAGCTCTAGTTCTCTCTTCAAATGCACACAATGAATCAAACTATCTTTCACTCCACCACGGGAGAATTCAAGAGTGTAAGAAAGGGGAGAAAAACTCAAGATTTATTGCAAAAACATGCAATCTTCACCTCACACAAGCTCTCTCCACACACTCATTCACAAGATTTGACTTGGCAAGAATGCCAAGCTAAGGAGGAGGCTCCTCACTTAGGAACCTTCTTCTCCACATCTAAGATTCATCCATTCAAATCTAAATGGATGAATCCCAACGGATAAGGTGCGGCCGTCGACGCCACATACCGTGACAGTTGTCGTGTAAATAACGATCGTGTGTCACTGCAGCTCGAGTACCAACCACCACTAACAAACAACACTAAAATATAGCAAAATCACACATAAGCAACACACCTCGACATGCCCCCCCAACTGCCTATGGAGTCCTGCCAAACAGCTATGACCAATGTCAATCCAAAGGGCATGGATAATGAAAGATTACTCCGCAACTAACTAATTTGGTAAACTTCAATCCAATGAATTGTAGGTTGGGTGCAATGTGAGCCCCATCCTTAATCACCTTTGATGTTTAGCCATCAGATTTCAAATAATTTATTCCACCGCCTTATGAGGATTGCATTTCTAAGCCATAACTCTTCAATTTCTACATGGCAGACATAAGATGATGAAAACCGCACAAGATCATTGAATACGATTGGTGGAAGCACCAAGTATCGAAGATCCTCAACAACGAGGACAACTCCATTGTCCCGATGGTAGAGAAGTCAATGGTGGCCTCAAGCATGCCATGTGCCAACCACGTTGACACTGATCACACAAGAGCATAATAACCATTCATTTATTCTCTCCACATACAAAACATGGAAGATCCTCTAGCACGACGGCTAGTTTAGGATGAATTGTGCCCTTAATGGGTAGATGACATGGAGCATAATTTTTGGAATGCTCGCGACATTCTCTGCCATCATTGCCTTCCAACAACAACAAATCACTCGGCAACACCTCTTTCACCCGAAGGATAGTGCGCCCCGTTTTGACATCCAATGTCGTAGGCGCCTCACATTGGAGATAAGCATAATCCTCTTGCCAGAATCTTCGCAACTGAGGTCGGTAAGCACTATTGCGAATGCGTGCATCACGCAATGTGTCACGGTGCTGAGCAATAGACAAATTCTCCATAGCCATAGGCATGGCCCTCTGGAAGAATTGAGTCTGGTCCTGCAACCATTTTGCCCAAATGTTTGGGTCATCCAAGTCCACAACATAAGCTAGCTTTTCCCGAATAGAACTCGGGAGTATAGGCTCACGTCCATATAACAATTGATACGGGCTGTAGGACGCCAAAGAGGCTTGCCTACTAAATCAATAGCCCATAGCAATCCAAGGCAACATAAGTTCCCAATTCCGGTGGCTCCTCCAAAGTAATCCATACTTCCTCAAGCCACATTTGGTTGTCTGAACAACCCGTTCAGCCAAGCTATCCAAATCCGGATAATCCCGAGAGGTGGTGCGGTGATCTATGAGCGCCTTAGTGCACAACTCCTCAAAAGCACCGAGGAACTCCCTCCCTTGGTCCGTCAATACCTCAGCCGATGCTCCAAAACGTGCCAACACACGATCCAAAAAGACGGCCGCGACCAACTCTGCAGAGTTTTGGGGTAAAGCAACAAGTTCAATTCACTTGCTAAAACGCTCCACCATCACGAACATGTACTTTGCTCCACGTGGCGTGACAACCAACGGTCCCGCAAAGTCCAGCGACCAACGGTAGCCCAATCTCATGATAGGTAAGGGTTGTAACTGAGGTGAGAAGGTGTTAAAGCTAGACATGATTCGGTCACAAACTTCACACCTCCCGACATAAGCAACCACCTGCTGATACATGCCAGTCCACCAATGTTGGCCACGCAACATTGAATGTGTCATGCGTATGCCAAAATGGCCAAGTTCCTCGTGCACTTGTCGCACCAAGGAGGCCTCCTGATCCGGTCTAGGGACAATACACCTTGTCCCATCCAACCACAATCGAAATAACAAACCGTTCTCCCAACATAACCTTATTATTCGATGTCCAATCCTATCCCTTTCCATTGCCGAGGTGGACGAAGGAAAAGTCCCCTGCTGAAGCTTATGCAATACGGGAAGATCTTCCATATATCCACAATAGCTTGAGGTCGATCACTCTCATCATCCGAGCCCTACATCAGAACCTCAATAACCGCACCAGAAAATAAAGTGAGGTAAACAGCCGCGTGCAAACTTGAAACCGCCTCTCGATTATAATCTCCATGCCACCTGGCCCCGGTTAAGTCTTCATCTGAAAGAATTGAATTGCGTAAGAGTCCATCCGCATCCAGGTTGGTAATCCCAACATGGTGCACCACCTCAAAGTCATACTCCTGGAACAACAAAGCCCACATGGCGAGTTTGCCAGTAAGTTTATCCGACTTCATGAGCCACCGTAACAACTGATGGTCAGTCACCAAAGTAAAGCGCTGACCATATAGATATGGCCGGAAATGGGCAATAGCCCACACCGCCGCCAATGCTTCTCCTTCATATGACGAATAATTGGCATCCGCCGTATTGTTGTTTCGCGACGCGTAAGCAACAACATACTCCCGGCCAAAGTCATCATTCTGAGTGAGAATTCCTCCCAAACCCAATGAACTTCAATCCGTATGCAACTGGAAAAATTTGGAGACATCTGGACGTCGCAGCATTGGAGTTGTACCCAGTTTCTGCTTCAATGTCTCAAATACATGTTGCTGCTCATGACCCCAAGTCCACGGTTGGTCCTTACTCGTGAGAATGGTGAGAGGCTTGGCAATCAAGCTGAAGTTCTTGACAAATCGACGATAGTAATTCGCCAAGCCCAAGAAAGCACGAAGTCTCGGCACATCGACCGGTGTCGGAAACTTCTGCAAGGCGTCTACCTTAGTTTGCTGCACTCCAAGACCTCTTGGAATAATCATATGACTTAAATATGCTAGTCGGTCATGGAAAAACTTGCACTTGCCATGGTGCAAACGCAATCTCCACCGCCGCAACCGCTCAAAAACGGTTTGCAGATGCTTTACATACTCTTGTGGTGTCTTGCTGAAAATGATCACGTCATCAATGTAACATTGAGCAAAGGACAAGCCAGAGAGAACTTGGTCCATCACTTTTTTAAACTCAGCAGGTGTATTCTTGAGACCAAATGAAAGAAACTTCCAATGATACAGTTGATCATTCCCATCATGATCAATTTCCCATAATGCGGTTTTCACTCGATCTCCCGCAAGTAATAAGAACTAGTGATAGCCGGATCTCAAGTCCAGGATGTTGAAGACCCGAGAAAATCCGATGGTATAGAACAACTCCTCCAGGATTGGCATGGGATACCAATCCGACTTGGTCTTCCGATTAATTGGACGGTAATCCCCGCACATCCGCTTCTCCGTCCAATTGCCAAAGATATCCTTCTTCGATGGCATAACCGTAGCACAAGCATACTCCCCGTTGGAAAGTTCGATTAGCCTTGCTGCCAATAGCTCTCGGCAACAAGCCTGAATGCCAATCCGCTCAAAACACTGAGCCGTACTTTCCGTGCCTCAGCACCAGTGAGATGAGGGCCTAATTCCAATGGCCAATCATCAAACTATGTGGTCTCCCTCTCCACCAAAGGGGAGCCACATGGTGCTGCCACGGTCTAAGTGCTACTGAGAGGAGGGGGAATTAACCTTGCCCCCAACCTCCGTGCTAGCAATAGAGTCCATTCCCTCTCCATCACCACCAATATGTAATGATGAAGCCACCACCGGGGGTGAAGAAACCAAAGCAATATAAACCCGTTGAGCTCGGAGCTCCTCCATCACATGCTGCTTGAATCGAAAGATTCGTTCGGCTTCTCCAACTATGACCTCAATTTTTTCCTCCATGGATGTGAACCGTTGTGCCCTATGACCAAAATTCTCTGCCCCTAGAGAGAACAATTGGTCACCATGATGTTGTTGCAATGCAAGGCATAAACTAACAGTCCACACCATAGTATAAAGATCCATGGTTTGGCCCAACACAAAGCGTCGTTGGCCCTCAGAAAAGCCAAGAGTTGCGGTGGTGCCAGTGCGGAATCCCATGGCATACTCCTGTTCGTAAGCCAATGGTTCGGTATGGGTTTTGGTATGAGTATTCCACACCATACCCGGCCCCCGATCGCGGAATGCGAATAACTGTGAAAACGTCATAAAGGTGGGAAAGACCTTCCGTAGTGCCCCCACTTTGTTGATCAATGCCAACGGAGGTAAATCATCTCAAACAACCGGCAAAGAAGTCCGTTTTGGATTCAAGATGTCATCCATCTTCTAATCAAAAGGTGGAGGCATTGCAAAAAATGTTGCAGCTAAAGTACATGACGGTGCAAGGTTGGTCCAAATCCACCGCGGCCGGTGGGCATAAGAACCAAGGTTTGTGGCATCCACAAAAATGGGATCTCGAAGGTGTTACAAACATAATGACGGCCTTCCAACACCTTGTCCCGAGAGTTTCCCAACAAATGTACATTCTCGAAGATATACCCTAAATGGGAAGGTTGGTGGGAAAACCACCACTGCATGAGGCGGATGAGGTCCCAAAATAGACTATACCTGGGATCCTCTAGACCTCGGCTTGCTCAAGCACGTGAATGGCTTTGGCATGGCCATCCCGCAATTACCATATCCACCGGACCCAAGTGTCGTAAGTCGGCCTCACTGATGAGTGTCACATCACGAGGGAGACGTGAAAAACATTCACGAATGGCAGTCGGGTGTAACTGCTGTGGGTACAACACCATCAACTGGTGAAGATGATGACGAGCCACACGGGTGGACACTTGAGAGTTGTCCATATAGACATACTGTTTGAACGTGAGGCCAGCCTCCAATACGGCCGCCAATCATGTGCCGATGCCTCCAAACAGTTCCACCAAAATAATTCCCGTGTTTGGCGAGTGCCACAAAATGGGGTATGCCAACGTCGATGTGTTATTCGGTATGACTGGTGTCGTAGAGGCGAGAGAGAGGATAATATCCTCACATCGCCGGAATTGCTTAGCGGAATTGCGCTATGGAGGATGAGGATCCTAGGAACGGTACACCAATGTATTGTGAGGTGTCATCTCTCACTGATCCTCAACACTTCCCATAAATGCCAACGATTCCTCCAATAATACGGACCCATAGGGCAATGTGTCAACAACAGCACCACATCCAAAAACCATGGATAAGGGTGCTATGGTAGCGGCCGCCGCGAACGCCACAAGAATAAGGACCCTGCGGCCATCCCCAGCCGACCAACCTAGTCGGATTCACGCCTCCTCAGTCCAGTTGTCCAAACCAAAACCAAGAGGGTAAAGTGCTTGTTGACCAACTACAATATCATAGTTGGTCGCATCCGTCACCGCACACCTAAGAAGAAGAGGTATGAATGGATCTCCATGCTTCACTCGGAAGCTAAGTTGTAATGGCTCCCGCGTATAACATGTGGTGCGCTCCACGTGACCAACTGATGTGACGATGGTAAATGGGCAAGGAGCCAAGTCGTCAGCCGTCAACCGCAATTCTTGTGCAAGTTTTTTATCCGATCATAACAGGTTGTGCTTTCGAATTCATCATCATACACTGGGGAGCAACTCGAATAGGGTTGTCCCCTGCCTGACTGACCACCAAAATACCGGAATCATTCACCATACGTACAACGCCAGCTTGAATGCCTCGACGCTCGCGAGCAGGTTGAGCAACTACATCTGATAGATAAGATGCACCCGCGGAGGCTGGTGAATCATAAGATGAGGTGGGCTCTTGGCCATCCAAGGCGTGTACTTCAAAAGACGTAATTAATGGCCTCTGCTGCAAACCTCGCTCACCGTCTAGCCGCTTCCTCCGGATCCTCCGTAGTAACAAGCTTTGCGGTGGCTTGAGCCACAATCAAAAAATACGGGGGTGTCGTTCTTTCCAAAACCCTACCTGTAGGTGAAAAATCTTAGCGGGTTGCATGCCAGATGCCGCCCACTCCATCGCTGTAAATAAAGGTGTGTGCAACACTTTGGATGCCAAAGTGTGCATCACGTCAGTCGCCGGATTCGAAGCCTCCAAGCTCGAATGACAACCATTGACAGATTAGACAACATCTACCAATTCAAAAGACAATGGCAGACGGGCTTGGCCAATATGATCCGTGGGACCATTGTCCTGAGCTCGTAAGCTATCCACAGACCCCCCCCTGTGGTCAAAGACGTGGCTCGTGACACGGATTGAACACGTGTCACCGCTGCGGAACTCACCACCTCCCCCGAGGCTCCGAACATATAATAATCCGAAGTGGAAGAACTAACCTTAGCTATGGAGGAAGACGGTGTGTCTAAGATTTGGCCAGATGACGCCAAATTTTTGAACCTCTCTTCTAAGGCTCCAATCTTCGCCTCCAACACCTTTTCCCGATCGAAATAATGACGTTTTTTTCTAGATGGAGAGCGAAGCAATTCTCCACCGCGTGATTGTTACGCCCACAATAAGAACACTTCAACTGCTTGGGTAAATGTTTACCCGCCTTTTTTATCAAATCCTTAGCGGGAACAACTGGTCTCTGCTTTAGATTACCTACAGTCTGGGCTTGCCTTTGCTTCGAAGGACAATCTTTCTTAGCGTGGCCCGTCTGCCCACAAGACCAATAATATAAGGTCTTGTCCACCTCTGCCTCCGCCAATCCCGCAAACGCCACCGGAACCTTCCGGGATTTGGTAGAATCCACTAGCATGAACATCAAGTCAGTGGCGTCGTATTGACACAAGGCACGATCACACTGCTCAACAATGACGAAAGTCTCTGCAAGTGTCGTCCGGCCACCATAATTCATGATGATCCTGGGTAGCGCTAAGTCAATGAGGTATTTGTCAATCTTTGACAAAAAAAACCTTCACCAACTGGCTCTCCGCGAAAATACCTCTAGATTCCTTGGCAAACCTTGCCAACCTCATGTACATGGTACGAGGTGTGCCTTCTTTCTCCCATCAAAAGTATTGGATCCGTTGCATTTGATCCCAGCGGAAACCTTCATATTTCTCCTCCAAATGAAGCTGGAATTCCTGTATATGATCAAAATTAGGCGGAACTCTTAAAAATGCTAATGTCATCTGTGTAGCATGGGCATAACGTGAGAGTGTGAAGTTTGGACTCCACGTACTCGCGGATGTGGAAACGGGTTTACAAGGGAATGTACCCTCCATATCCACAACAAATACACCCTCCGCTTACTCCGTCTTTACCACATGAACCACCAATGAACTAGAAGTTGCGTCTTCCTTCAATGCGGGAACCAATTATACTCGAGTCTCCCAATACCACTCCACTTGGTGCAACTCCATCCAATGAGCATCCCTTCATTGCTCATATGTTTGGAACGCTTCATGTTCTAAATATTGAGAAAAAAGCTCAAACGCATATCAATCATTAAAATTGGTATTGCGTTGGCGTTTCTCTCGCATCCACATCCTAAACCAAATTTTCTAGTCTTGCAGAGAAATAGTCCCTGCTCGACCGGAAAATTGGTCTCGGACTCCACCTCGTGTCTCCTCCTTCATATCGTCAAAGGTCCCTACCCAAAGGTCGTAAGACCGAGTGACAGTTCCCCACGCCAGAGTAGGCTCGAAAGCCTCGTCGGGTGCTACCACTGGTTCGACATCTGAGAGGACCGATGGTCGACCTTCCGATGCTCCTGGAGATGACAGACGATAATGTTCGCTTCGAGTCATAACCATAAACTCACAATCAATATGGTAACTGGAACCAACAACCTACACTATTATGGTGTCAAGGAAAAATACAATAAGTGAAAAACGCAACATGCACATGGAATCATCACCAACCTTATGGTTTGTTGGTAATTACTCTAGCCTCACCATGAGGAAAAACAAGCACCGCCCACTTGGTGCATACACAAAGATACCGTTGCTTATCATTCTGACCTCACTTACACAATACCCTATCACAAACTAGTTGAATACAAAATGGGGCAAGTTGACAATTGCCGACAACACAACCCGCCACGGGGGAAGGTACCACGACGAAATACATAAACAATGTAATTATAGCACTAGATCCTCTTCCCCAAACAACACTTAAGCAAAAATGAAAATTGACCTCGTCCAACCGGTACTCGTTTGCGGTTGGTGGTCAAGTGTAAGATACTCTTGTTGCCGTGGAGAAAAAATTGCTTATAAGCATATCTCTCATCTTCCGCTACAACATAAAAGACCTCTCCTCCCCAAAATCCTTGGAATCTGTGTTGCTAAATACAATTCGCCTTTAACAATTATATTGTTAAGTCGAATAATGATTATATATGCCAATTCTTTAATTCCTTAGGCAATCCCTAAACAACCTCCAAATAAATTCCAACGCCTACAACTTGCCCCCCAAAGAATTTAAAAATATCCCCTTATGTTTGTTTAAACCAAAAGAAAAAAAACACCCTTCGATGCCAAATACCTCTTTCAAATTGTTGCGGAGGATGAATAAACCATTTGCACATTCGCCGCAATCTCACGTCTTCCGCGTGTTTCTGGATGCCCCCGCGATGCTCCACCTCCTCCAAAACTTAAACACCTTAAATGCTCAAAATGTACTCTGGAATAACAACCTTGATGTGGCATTCACAAGCAAACATTCTTCGCCTTATTGCTCCATAAATTCGCGGTGTTCTCTGCTCCAACACTTCACAACTTCATCACTCCTTGTCCTCACGCCCTTCCTTGCGCATAATATCTCAAGAATGAAGAAAAAAAAAAAAAAAAAAAAAAATCTTGCCAAGTGAGAAGGAAGAGGGCCAAACCCTTGCAAGAGCTTTAATTCTCTCTTCAAATGCACACAATGAATCAAACTATCTTTCACTCCACCACGAGAGAATACAAGAGTATAAGAAAGGGGAGAAAAACTCAAGATTTATTGCAAAAGTATGCAATCTTCACCTCGCACAAGCTCTCTCCACACACTCACTCACAAGACTTGACTTGGCAAGAATGCCAAGCCAAGGAGGAGGTTCCTCACTTAGGAGCCTTCTTTTCCACATCTAGATTTATCCATCCAAACCTAAATGGATGAAGACCAACTGATAAGGTGCGGCCATTGACGCTGCATACCGTGACGATGGACACAATAAAGCCATTACAATGGATACAACATTTGGAATCAATATATCAAAGTATTCATTGTTTTTATTATTGGTGGTTGATGACTTGAAGAATGATATTCATATAGTATGGGTTTTCACTAGCCGAGTTACATAAAAAAATTTAATCATGTAGTTAGAGTGAATACAAAGACACCTCCATAGGAATATAAAGGATTTTAGTCTCTCTTGCATTCAAGGGAGCATGACCTAAAGACGAAATTCTTATTTACTTGTGTTCATTCCATATTTTAAAAATTGGAATAACTACATTTGGACAAAGATATCTAACTTAGATACTTTAAGGGATTTTGTTTATAAACAATTGCATTCTTTTATATATCTTCTTATTGTGTATAAAGAGACAGTGAAGAAGATTTTTTGAAACGTATTCGCACAATTAGGGAAGATTCGTTCAAGTTTCTGTACGTGAAAAAAATGAAACAGTTAATTGACACGCACTATGACCATCAAGATGAGTTTCTATTGTCATTGCTTATCTCTTTTAATTTCAAGTCACATTTATTTCTTCATTTGAAGATCTGTTCTCTTTCATTCTATCATATTCTTCATAAAAATATATTTTCATTTAAATATTCCTCTATAGTTCTTTCTTAATTCATGTTTTTTATGATTTATACTTCATAAAGATGTGTCTTGTGGGCTACAGTCATAATTCACACCCAAACCAAGATATACACGCAAATATTGAGTCTTACCATGCAACTCTGAAATGGAGATGAAGATTGATAATCACTAATTTTGAGGTCGTAGAATAAAATTCTTAATTTGGCGTTAAACTACTCATGTAGTTACACAATATATGTACAAGCACATGAAAAAATTAAATGACTTTATTCTTAATAAACGGTTAGAGAAAATTATGACTAATGACATTACTAATCCAAAGACCACTTCGTTGGAGCACATCGTCACCATGAAGGACCTCTAGGAGGATGGCAGATATAATCACAAAGTCCTCCATAATGTTGATATGATATTATTGGACCCCTATAGCTCGTATGTCTCATGTTCTTGTGAGTGGTATATTAGAGTAGTCATTTGCAAACATCAACTTGCCATCAATAAGACATTCATTGATATTCCATGAGATGTTATGTTGGAGTTCCTTGGTATGTATTATTGATCATTTGTGGTTCAATTAATATTATGTTTGAACTAAAAATATCATAATTATTAAATTATTTTTGTATGATAATAATATTTATATTTATATTTAATGATATTTAAGGAAGAAAATACCAATATAAGACAAACAGAGATAAACCATAAATTGTATGGTATCCATTGTGCATAAAAAATTCCATTGAAAACAAAGGATGATAGATTATCCATCACAAACAAAAATAAATAAATAAAAATTATATCTTTGTTTGATTCGCGATAGATATTATATATTTGATTTTTTTTGTTCAAAATAGATGCAATATCCACAACGCATAAAAACTTACATCACAAACTTTGATTGGGGCAGTACCCATCACGAATAAAATATAATTTAGAATTGTATCTTTTTTTGTTTTGTGATGGTATTGCCTTATGGACTTCTTATTGGAAATTTTGCAATATGCATCATGTCTCCCGCCAAAAAATAATATTAATTTTGTTCTACATATTTTTGTGGACCAAATGATGAAAAAAAAACTCAAGAAAAAAGAAAACTACATATTAAAATATTAATTCATACAATAAATGATTGTTGAAAAAATGTTGTCATTTATAAAATATTATGTGATAGAAGTCAAATGTGTACTATTTCAAAATCATCAAGACTGCAAAAAACATTTCATAATTACTTATGAAAATGCAAACATGATAAAACACATATTAATTCATAGGGAAATGCCAATTTTAGTTGTCTCCGTTTTTTCTTCTTCTATGTTTTGGCCATTCTCATATATTTGCTCTTTTTTATCTTGATCATTCTCATTTCTACATTCCTCTTTGTTTTGATCATCATTTTATCTTTCATTTTCTTTGTTTTCATCATCTTTATCATTTTTTATTTCTTTACTCTCAACTCACTCTACATCTTTTATCATATTTTCTCCAATAAGTTCTTCCTCTTCAATCTCATTGAAACAATTGGATTTGTAAATTGCACAAACTACCTCAATCCCCTCCATTCTAATAGTATTTTTTATTTTGTAAAAATCCTAATGAAGATTTATGTATGTGAAATTTACTTTTGTTTCTTTAGTATGACTCTATCAATTTTTCTAAAATAAATATTGAATTTAAAGTTAAAATATATTAATTAATTAATTAAAAGTTATGTATTATTTTATTTTATATATTTATATATTTGTAAAATACTTTGCACGATGGTATGTCAAATTGGAGCCACCATTTGTTTCTTTGCATTTTCATAATCTATCCAATCCTTGGGTAGAAAAAAAATTCCTCATAATTTTTGTGAGTGTCTTATTATAAGTCAAACAATTAACAATCGAAGTAGCTAAAACTTGATAATTATGTGATTTCTCAAATTAATTCATGTCAATTATATCCTCATCCAAAGAAACTATTTAAAATAGTTCTTCAAGCTTCTGAGAACTTTTAATCATAGTTAAGAATATAGGATATAAACTTATATGTTGATATTCTTTGTTTTTTGCTTCTAATTTTTTTCATGCAACCTTTGTTTTTACCTTCCATTGCTTTGACTTCTCCCAAGTTTTTTTTATTACCATCTTGAATGAACTTGTCATAATCTTGAAAATCATTGCTTTTGAATTCAACATTCTTTTGTTTTTTCCACCTTTTCTTATAATATTTGCAACATCGGGCCCCGGTTAATTTTAAGAATGAATCAAAGATAATTTTCTCTCATATGATCATTCATATGGAATTTATTTTTAAATGGCTTATATGGACATTTATTTTCTCTCATCTTTACAAGGCAATGGAAAGACATTTGCGCATTGGATAAATGTTGTCACTTTTGGGCCTCAATGATTTTTTTCAAGATTTCATTCACTCGGGATATCTCTTCGCCGTCACATGTCTCCATCACCATGCCTAAATAACCCAAAAGACCAAATGAGAATAAATATTTTTTTAAGTCCTAAATGTTAACTTGAGTGAACTTATAACCAATGTCAAAAGTGCAATTTCTTTAATATGGTTATTCTTCCTAACATGTATGTGAAGCGAGAGAAGTAAGACCTTTGCCTACGTAACTATAACACTTGATATGTTATTAACATGTA
The DNA here is from genome assembly GCA_950295325.1 of Polytrichum commune. Lineage (NCBI taxonomy): Eukaryota > Viridiplantae > Streptophyta > Polytrichopsida > Polytrichales > Polytrichaceae > Polytrichum > Polytrichum commune. The sequence goes on from OX485809.1 coordinate 1,532,276, forward strand.
TTAAAAATCATGGTACAAAAGACATGTTCATTTCTTTTTTTTTCATCCGATTATTAACCATGATCTTGCAAGTTTTTGAATTATTGTAAAATTTGTATAAAATAGGTCGACCTTCTTAAACTACTACAATTGTTGTTTAGATTACAATGTGCATGCTGAGAAGTTCGTATCTAAATAAAACCCCACATGTTAATGAGCCCGACATGAATCAATATTGTTGAGTATCTTCAAATGGACATCCAAATTTTTAAGAACCTTGTAAATTTATACAACCATTCGTTATTATGCTTCAAGAGTAACTAGGTAGTGAGAAGAACACATAACAAATGACTAAAACAAATATGAAAGATGTCAATATGTAATTAGTTGTATTTAAAACCACTAGGATCTTGACAGATTATGTCAAAAAACTACGACATTTCACACCACGACCCCATGCATGGCACTCCTCCCTACGTTCCCTTGCCCACTGCTATACAATCACCTCACTACACATATATCTCCAACTCCTCCCTCTATTTTTCTCTCTCACAATGGCGCCTTCTCCAACCATGCTTACCACCAATTTTTGCAACTGCAATCATGAAGCGCCAAGTAACCACACATGGCACAGAGACGCAATTCCAAGGCAATACAAATTTCAGAAGAACTGCAACACAACATGTAGCAGACGTGCGACCTACAGGACGAGTGGTGATGAGCGGGAGAGTGGGGTCGACACCCGAATGAACCAACCTAAACCCCATATTAACCATCTTCGGTTGGGATGAGACTTGCAGATTCGTTCATCTAGTAAGGTACCAATGTACGGGTTGTTTCGCCCGAACCCTCCTCACATTGTAAGTGTGGAGTCAAAAAACTCATTGGGATCAAATACTTTATCCCGTATGAAAACAAATCTTCCATGAGTTTTGAGATGGATTCAAGATGAAATCCGGGAAATAGATGATTATTGCTTGGCTCATACTACCCAAATAAGGAAAAAATGATGATCGATCTAAGCCGTCCATATAAATTTGACAACTGATATCTCAAGTTCATCCTTGCATAGTTGAGTTTCGATAAGGTAGATGAGTTTATTTCGGTTAGCTTCCTTAATCAAACACCTATTTTTTGTTCCTAATTAGCAGTATAGTCGTTTTCATTATGTAGGTGAATAATACATGGTGATTTAGTAATCGCCTTGATGATATTTGGGTTGATCGCCTTTACAATAGTCAAATTACACTCACCATCCTCCTTAATTGGGAGTGCTATCCACTGAGCTATGATACACTTGATTTTTGTGCCCGAGGTGGGAACCTTAGCAAATTAAGAGGCACCATGTGGCTGTGAGGTGCCGACCAACTTGTATTATGGGTATTCTATAATGAAAAAAACAATTTGATAACATTTTATCTTACATGCGACCACTTTAGAGACATGACACAACCAATATTGCCATTAAACTTGGTTTTCATTGGCAAATGACCAATAGAGAATTTTGCCCACTTGCACAACATTGAATGATAAAAGAATTCCCCTCTACAACACCACATTGGGAAGTAAAATATCTTTGATTCCAAAGCCTAAATCAACACCTTCCTCAACTTTGATATGAGCAATTTCAAATTCTTTGGTCTTGATTTGTAATTGCTAACCTGCTCAAATTTCCAATGCTCAAATCCATCAGCTAGACGATTCCACAAAGGTGGAGGTGTCCACATTAGCCTCATCTACCTTAGGATATATTTAAGTTGCCAGGCCCTTATGGCGAGAACCCGTGGGTGTAGTATGGCACCACTCGAAGAGCCACACGGTACTTAGGTGCGAAGTTCCCAAAAGACGTTCCCCGATTAGGCGCCACGTTCCCTACGGAACAGGTCTGGAAACCCTAATCCTTAAACCCTGAACCCTGCTCCGAAACAGACACTCGGAGAGCATTCAATCCTCTCCGGAGGTCGCAAGTTTCCTATTCTTTTATCGCCGCAACGGTACGTTGCTGAATTGAGTTGTCACTGTGTACAGCAGAACAAAATCGAAGGAAACAGAATTGCTATTTTGATTTTCTTGAGGTGTAGGTGCGAGTTTTGGTAGGAATTTTAAGCCAAGTTTGTGCACATCATGGCGGGGAAGAGGAAGAAAGATGAGGCTGCTGCAGTGGCAGCTCCCAATAAACAACAGGTTGTACAGGAGGCAAAGCCAGAGAAGGCAAAGGTGAACAAGACCGGTGAGGAGGAGGATTTTCCACGAGGTATGTGTTTGTGTCTCTTCTTTTTGTTGGCTGTCATTATTGCCAAGTAGATCACACAGTGTTGGTTGAATTTTGCAGCTTTGTGAAGGACTAGCTGTGACATGAGGTTGAAAATGAGGTTCTCCAATGTCGTTAAATTGGTGATGTTCTGGAGGTGTTTTAATGAATCCTACGTTCCTTTGAATGCACAACCTTAATTGCAGATTCAGAGTTATCTTTGCCTTCATTCCTGTCAGTATGGTCTCTCTTAAGCTTAGCTGTGATAAGAAGAGGAGCACTTCAGTCATGTTGTGTCATCCGTCAGTCAGATGTCAGCCTTAGAGATTCTTCACTACACTTTTTTGCAACGACTTTCTTCAAGAATGGAAAATTTGAGAATTTGAGAAACCTGCACTTTCTAAATAAAGGAGGCATCCTCATGCATTTTCTTTATGTCATGGCACACTTGTCACGGCAGATAACACGTGATTTATTGACTGGTGGCTAGCCTTTCCCTTTGATTCGGCGGGATTTTGAGGAACAATTGGTGTTCCTTGTGACCACCAATTGCCTCTAGATGTCTGTCAAGAATGTGGAGGTAGGTGCGAATGTATCAATCTTTTGCGAACCATGTACTGTACTTGATTACGTAAACACTCCGGAACACTAGTTTGAACAACTTGGTTGATTATCTCTTTGGGCATGGGACTTTCAGCTCTGTTCCATCTCGGTGATTCTGTAGGTCCAGAAAGCATGAGGATGTTTCCTCTATTCGGAAACTGCAGGTTTTACTCAAGCTTTCCAATTTTGAAGAAAGTCGTTACAACAAATGTAGTGAAGATCGAGTCACTAAAGTTGATATGTGCCTTTTTCATTCTTTGTGAGGTCCACGGAAAAAGTAGAGTTTGTTTAATTTGTCCAACCCTGCACATCGATAGCCAGATTCCAGACCTCAAGTTCTGGGGGAATGTGGGGAATTTACAGGTGGTGCGAGTGCACTTACTCCTGCTGAGATTCGAGAAGCGCGTCAGGAAGCAGATGCTGAGTTTGAGAAAGAGAAAGATAAAAAACCTGGGAAGAAACGAAGGGAATCCAAAGGAGGCAAGGGAGAAGCTGAGGAGGGTGATAAGCTTTTCGGCAATGTTCTGGCTGGAAAGCTCCAGAAATCTGTGGATATTCTACGATACAAAGTGAGTCTTATTATAATTATCTATGGACCTTGACTCTGGACTTCTAATGTAGGTTTTATATTAATCTGCGGCACTTTCATTTGTTTCTAGGTTATTAGTTTTAAGAATGGAGGTGATGTCCAGTTCTATCATATAGTCAATGGTTCCTCAATATATTGACATACCTTTTTGCATTCCAACAGAGCCTTGTCGTTGGGATGAAGATTTGGGGAGTCATTATGGAAATAAATAACAAGGACATGGTTATTAGCCTTCCCGGTGGGCTACGTGGTTTTGTTCTCGCCTCAGAGGCCTCAGAGGTATTTGCAAACTCCAAAGCAAGGAGCGAGATGGTGATGAAACGGAGCAAGAAAAGAAGGAAGATGGTTGATGCTGAATGCAATCCAGCTGAGGCAGGCTTAGATGAGGTGCACCTTGTGACCTGAGATGTTGTGTGTGATGTAATTGTTGCTATAAAGAGGAGGTTGTTGTGTAGCGTAATGCTAATAATAGTTCAACTATGAACTCCATGTTGTGGTTGTCTGTTTGATTCATTGATTCAGTAGAGCTCCTCTATGTGTTTGAGCTTGGATTGAACACTTAACACTTCTTGATGCAGAGGCACTTCTTATTTGAGAAATATACTCGATGCAAAGGAGAACAAGTGATATGTTAGATTCATTGATTTCCAAGACAACCATTGAATTGTGATGCAGGAAGATGAGGTTCCACTTTTGTCGGACATGTTCAATGTTGGACAACTAGTGGCATGCACAGTAAGAAAACTGGAGCTTTCTAAGCAAAAGAAGGAGCATGGGAAGGATAAAGATGGAAAAAATGATAAGGGTCGACGTATTGAACTGTCTTTGAGGCTCAACTTCCTCTATGAAGGACTCTCCATTGAAGCTGTGCATGAAGGCCAGGTATGTTTTTGTTCAGGGTTTGGGGTTTGTTGTAGAGGCTCAAATTACCCATTCTTATGAATTCACAACTCGTTCCTTACTGATAGGAAGTTATATTAGAGGGAGATCCGTCAGATAGGTGTTGTGTTGAGTGACCACATTGGTGGTGGCTGTTGCTAAGTATTATATTGAGTGATCACTTGGCAGTGGTTATGCTATTTGTTCTGTGGAGTGATCATGTTGGGGGTGGTCATTGCTTTGCCTCCCCTGGATTTCTCACCAATGAAAATGTGCATAGTATCCAGTTTTAGTACATGCTACCTTTGCGACTGTATTGTGTGTGGCCTTGTATGGATAACGGCCATTATTTAATGTCATCTAAACAATGTGCAGATTGAACTACTTCGTTAATGTGGGTGCTGGGAAATATCTTGTCTGACAGGCCTTGAATGCAACAGTAACTAGTATAGAAGACCATGGGTATCTGCTGTCCTTTGGGGTGCCTGCCATGTCAGGATTCTTGCTACACAGCAACTATATGGATGGTAAGTTGATTATGTTTAAGAACTTGTATTCTGACCTTGTACTGAAGAGCTATTTCCTTCTTGGAGAGAGCCTGAATTAAGCATTGATGTTATGTTTTTCATCCTCTTGCTTCTGGTGATGTAATGGTCTTATTGTGATCACAGGAAAAGGCACTAAACTGCGGAAAGGACAACTGGTGCAAGGTGTGGTCATCTCAGTAGATAAGAAACGTGGTGCAGTTGGTTTGAAGGCTAGCCCTGGTCTGGTGGCAACTAATATGGTACTCTTTGTACTTTTCTTGTATTGTATTCTCTTAGTGACACCTCCAAAATGATGCTGTATATATGTGAGTAGGTTCTGCAAAAATACTTTCTCTTCATTATATACAGATGTAGATAGCAAAGTTGAAGCTGATCATTGAAAGTGTAGTAGATGTATGCTTATTTAATCAACTGTGTTATTTTTTCAAAACTTGTAATTGTATCTACCCTATTGCCTGGATATCTGCATAATTGGAAAATTGCTAAACGATTTTAGTACAGGTGAGTTTTTGATCAACTGTTATGATATTGCTGTGCCTGTAGGTGAAGGAATTTACAGGTCTCACCATGGAACTTCTCATCCCTGGTGCAATGGTGAATGCGCGGGTTCGGGCAGTGCTAAAGGATGGTCTTCTGCTATCATTCTTAACCTACTTCATGGGGACTGTAAGTTCGCAGTTTTTATTGTCTCCTCTACTGTTGTTTTGTTCTTTGACAAAATATCTTGCGATACTGCATGTGTACTAGCATTGGTTGGAAGATATCATCGGGATAACCTGCTTGTTTGAAGGAAGTCAAAATGCCAGTGGAAACATGCAGAGGTAGCATTTTTTCAACAGTAACTTATACTGCCTAAAATTGGTCAATGGAGTAGCACACTAGAGTGAATCTCTGTGAGCCTGACGAAGCTCAAAATCACTCATGCAGGTGGACATCTTTCACCTTGCGGATCCTCTGCCAGGTGTTAACTGGAGTGAGAAGTATTCGGAAAACCAGCGAGTAAGCAGAGCCACTTCTCAGTAATTATATGGTTGTGCTTATATTTTCTACCTCTGCCCAGATCTACTATAGTGCAGTATTTTAAGTCTTCCTTTCTCAGGCGTTCTAAGATTGTGATACTAAGGACACAATCTTTGTAAACCAGTAACTTTCATCAAGCCTTTTAAGCTGTTTGTATTTGTTCCCCATGAATGATAGATTTCAGGATAGCAGTACTGAAATCATGTATTGTATTATTTTTGGTTGCAGCTGAAAGCTCGAATATTATTTGTTGATCCCATTGCAAAGTCTGTTGGGCTGACGCTCAACCCGCAACTTCTCAATCATGGCACCCCATCTACGGTACCCAATTTCTTCTTTTGCAAATAATACTTGCTAAAAAGTTTGGAATATTGAAAATAAGATTTGAAGCTCTTGAATCTTGATGGGAGAAGGCTTTGAGTTCTTTGTGCTTATCTCTTTGCAAATTCATACCTGTTGTTTGAATGCTCTGAGAACACATTCTTACATTTGCAATGTTGTAGGTACTGGAGGTTGGTGATGTCTTTACAGATGCAATTGTCCGTCGGGTGGATTCAACTCTTGGAATGCTACTTGAGCTGCCCACAAAGGAAGGTCCTGCTGCAGGCTACGTCCATGTCAGTGTTTGCGATCCTATTTATCCTCTTACTTAATTCTGGATTTAATTCTTATTCAATCGACTAGTGATAACCCACACAGTGGACATCTGATGGAAGACTTTGTGCACTGAGGCTCCTGATTAGAGAACTTAAATGGCAAAAAGAGGAATTGTCTACCATCAATCTATGAAGAGTTGTTCTGGATTAGGTGCTAGAAATTTATGACTTTCATCACTTTACAATGTAGATGTGATTGATAATTACAAAATTTGTACCTTATAGTTACTAAAGACCCCACCAGTCCAGAAATCTGCAAGGTACACCTTAGTATAAGATTAATCCATTTAGGCTCCAATGGTGGGAGACCTTTGAACCAATGACAACCACCAATTGGGGATTTTAATGCGGGCACCTTATTGAATTTGATTTTTGTGATGTTTTCCAGCAGTTACTGGAGAGTGACAAATTGTCTTGGCATCAAATCTATATTAGTGTTGATTCTCACACATCTTTGCTGGTTTTTTCTATGCAGATTTCAAATGTAGCTGACGATCACATTTCAAAGCTGGAAAAGAAGTATGCAGTGGGAAAGAAAGTGCGAGCTCGCATCATAGGCTTCCGAGTTATGGATGCTCTCGCTATAGTGTCTCTTAAGGTTGTTTCCACTTCTTACTCATTGGACCTTTTTTTTTACTGCAGCAGGATAATTACATAGTGAGTCTCTTATTCATACCAAGCCTGTGTTTGGCATACACTGTCTTGAACTTGTCACCAGTGCAGCATATCTGTTCTCAATCAGAAAGCATGGCTTATCCTAATTCTGTGAGAATTGTTAAATGCAGGAATCTGTTGTAGAGCAACTCCTACTAAGTCATGCAGATGTGACGCCAGGGATGATTGTTCGAGGCACTGTTGCTCTAGTCGAATCATTTGGGGCCTTAATACAATTGGCGGAGGGTGTGAGGGGTTTGTGCCCCCTTCAGCACATGTCTGAATTTGAACGCACTACTGCAAGTGCCAAGTTCCAGGTTTGTCATCATGACCGTGGATGGGATTTTCAATGCATTGGTTGTGGTGAAGTATATGGTTTTCACATGGCTTAAGATCCTCTTTTGAATCAACAATATATGAGATGATTTTTTTTGATATGGTAAGTGATTGATGTGTCATTAGAGATGAGCGCTACATTCATTTTTTTAAACATTATGCCTTCTGCTGTCTGGAAAATTGAGCTTTGTGGTTGGTTGCTCAGGTTGGAGCGAAACTGAAGTTTCGGGTGCTAACATGTGATCATCAAACAAAGAAGATCACTCTTACTCACAAGAAGACTATGGTTGGTTTTTTTCTATGTCATAACCTTGTTTACATTTGTTATGTAAACACATGACTACTGATTATCACTCTTTTCTTCCCTGGTTGCTGATACCTATAAGTGTTGTCTACAGCATGTACCCACAATGATAATGTTTACAATGATAACTGTAGATGGCATGGGATGCCTTCAGTCCTGATTTGTGGTTATTATAGGGGTTGCTCATTCTGTCTTTATATCAACCAAATTTTACATTGCTTGTCATTTGAGGTCTTCCTTTCTTCAGTGTTTGAGTGAATTACATAATGGAGCAACTCACAACATAGTTTCCATGAGGAACTTAATGCATGTTAATGGTGGTGTTGACATGTACATGTTGAATAATGTGGAGGTTTGTGCAGGTAACATCAAAGCTAAGTCCAATAACAAGCTATGAGGATGCGGTGGAAGGTCTAGTGACGCATGGATGCATTACAGGCGTTGAGGAGTTTGGCTGTTTTGTCAGCTTTTATAATGAAGTGAAAGGGCTCGCTCACAAGTACGGTTTCAGAGCATTTGGTCAATAGATTGTTCCCTTCATGTGCTCTAACCTCTTTTGAAATCTATCAGTGTATTATGGATTGGAGCATTCCTAGAGTTTCTACAATAGGGCTCAGATCAACGTTCTTCCATTGATCACATTAGAATTGCTGGTGTCCCTTGATATAGGTCAGAGCTTGGGCTCCAAGCAGGTGTACAAGCCAACACTGTATATCAGGTTGGTCAGAGCATCAAGTGCCGTGTTCTACGCTCTGATCCTTCGTCTCGCCGCCTCTCCATCAGCTTTGTCACAACTTCTACTAGGTTCATATCTATCCAATGTTTGATTTTGAAAGTCTCTATTGAGTTGCTTTTGTCAAAGTAGACAAGAATGTTGGTTTTTTTCTTCCTTTCAACCTCTTTGGGTGTGTTAACTGGGGTTGGATGTATTGAAGAAGTTTTACCAATTCAGTATTGATAGTCTCTCTGGCATTGTGAGGATAATATCCACACCCTGTGTTTTGAACTTATTTATGGCATAAATCGCAGCCTTTCTGCAAATTGGAGACATTCAGATTATCAAAGAATGATCTCATTGTCCCATAGTGTGGGTGCGAGTGGTCTTAATTGTTTACACATTTGTGCAATGGAAAGACATTAGTGTACTCATGTATAGGACAGGTATAGGACCGAGGCCATGAACATTGTTTTTCTCAAATTTGTGATTATGTGATTCAGGGACAATGGTGTTGAGGGTGAAGGAGTGGATATCAAACCTGGAGAGATTGTTTCTGGAACTGCTGCCCATATTGGGGATAATGCCATTGTATTAGACATACCAACGGCAAAAGGGTTGGTGAAGGGATACCTTACATTTCCACACCTCTCTGATAATCTAGGTGAGGTTATGGAAAGAGTTTCACACTGTCTTGAGTCTCAAAGTAAAAACCTGGTGGTTTTTATTGTTATTGAGACTTGAGGCACCTCAAGTGATGATTATTTATTTATTTGGAATTATGAATTATTTATTGTGTGTGTGTTTTATCAGGTCACATTGACCAGATCAAGGCTATCCTTAAAGTGGGTGCAAAATTTGATCGGCTTCTCGTTCTTGGTACGGCTCTCATGTCTTTTGAAAGTACGTAAAGTAGGATCTAATTTCTACAAAGTAGATCTATAACATCAATATTGGGTGCCTGCCTCATGTATGTGGGGATTTGATGTCATCCAAACTCACCTTGGAGTTTTATGCAGCTGTAAGAGGTCTTTTAGTTAAATTAGTTCTGGACTAAGCATTTGAAATGCTATGGCTAGAGAAGTACCTTGTACCATTTTGTCAGACTCATCTATGGCTGACAAATCTGCTTTGCTTTGTGTGTGAAATTTTGCAGAGGTCACAGACAAGCAGAAGCTGATTGTGTCAGCCAAGTTATCACTCATACTTGCAGCTGCAGAACTTCCTTCAGACATCTCACAAGTCCAAGCTCAGTCTGTTGTTCCAGTAATAATACTTTGCCCTCTATAGCAGTCATTATGTTCCTTGATCCTTAGGATTTTGAAGGTCCTTTCTTGTTCTCAGTGGAGTTGGTCGAGCATGAAGGGACCAATCTAAAATATAGACAGATAATCGTCTTTCCTCCTTTCACCACAAGAATCAGCAGAGATTACAAAGCAGTAATTAACTGAACATCACATCTGTAGTAAGTAGCATTATGGTTAAGGATAGAAATATCACATAAGAATAGATCAGTAGATGGTGCTGATCCATATATGCAGCCTAATCAAATCTGCGTTTGTGGAATATGGAATTTGAGAGTCATCCTTTGTTGAGAAACTACTCTGTTTTCTGTGCAGGGCTTCATTGCAAACATCACAGAGAGGGGTTGCTTTGTCCGATTTCTGGGAAGATTAACTGGTCTTGCAAGCATTCCTCAGGTAGAAGCCTCCCCTCTGCTTTAATGTGCAGTAGAACTTAACGATGGTTTTGTGGAATGTTTTTGTTCACCTATATCACGTTGTCGTTTAATATTTTGTGTTTGCATGTAGGTGGCGGATGAATTTGTTAGTGACCCAAGTAACCACTTCAGTATTGGACAGTCTGTGCGCGCACAAGTGCTGGAGGTATTAAAGAGCTCTACTTGGTCATTTCTAGTTTTTATGAGTAGCACTTGGCATTAGACCCCCTTCAGATGACATCCTTTAGAAGAACATGATGACATCCTTTAATGATAGGTAAATTAAAGAATGGTGGAATATTGATGTTCTTTAGTGCACTTGAAACAACATTAGTTGTGCAAGGTCACTGGGCAAATCTACTCCCATTATGTTCAAGTTACGTACTCTGGGGAGTCATCATCTCAAATATATTGTATTTCCTTGTTATCAATCAATAAACTATTCTGGATGATGGTTATATGTAGGTTGATGACATCCTTCTGATGAATTGCTTTGTGGTCACCATATTGTTTATTCAAGGAGATTCTGCTGCATTGGCATAGACCATTACTGGACTGTTTGTAGGTCATCAGATAAGCATGACTTCATGTGCTGTATCAATTTGTGCTAAATGTTAACGTATTGATTCAGGTCCATGTGGAGACAGGCAAATTCAGTCTTTGTTTGAAGCAATCAGTATGCTTTTCAACAGATGCATCACTGATCCATGGGTACTTCTTGGACGAGGAAAAGGTATGCAATTCTCAGTGTGATATTCTTTTGCATATGTTAGTGAGAACTGTGCAGTCATCTTAAAGACTGTCTCTTGTAGCTAATATGTTCTATTTTGCTTGGTACAGATCGTTGAAGCGAGTGGACCATCAAACGTAGAATGGACAGAGAGCCTGGCTATTGGGAGCTCTGTTGCTGGAGAAGTACAGGAAATTAAAGACTATGGTGTGATCATCAATATGCCAAGTCACAACGATGTTGTGGGGTTTGTCACACACTATCAATGTACCATACTCTTGACACCCATTTTCAGCCTTATTAGGCTAGTTCTTTTTGATATTGGTGGCCAGCTGTACTAGTGAAAGTTTTATCAGTTTGTACTTCATGTAGAAAGGAAATCATCTCCTTGTGTTTGTGCGTGTTTTTGTTTCTTCTTTATTCTCATTCCATTCCTCATGGCATGTGGATAACCTGAAGTAGGGCATGGATCACCAGATTACAGGGACGTTTTTGCAATCTTAATGAGACAAGTTTCTGAACATGTCCACTAATGTAACTTAGGAATGGTCCATCAATTTCAAGTGTGAATGGTTTCTTAGGAGTTCTTTGCTGTGGTTAATGCAAGGATTTCAGGCATTTTCTCTGCCTGTGCAAGCATCCATTAGGCTCTAAATTCAATCAATTGCTGCTTCTTTCAATGAATACTTCACAGCAAACAAGATTAGAGTCTGAAATTGTACTGAATTGTTAAATTTTCAGTGGGAGGGCCAGTGGAAGTGGGTAAGTCGGTACAAGCACGAGTGTTGGATATTGTAAAGGCAGATGGTATTGTGGACCTCACTCTTCGGCCTGAATTGCTTCAACTCACCGAACAAGAGACATCCACAAGTGTATCTGGAAGGAAAAAGGTGTGTACTAAACCAGGCCTGATGGATCTGCATGTACTTTTTGCAAGTTTTCTGTTCCCTCATGAAAGATGAACTTGATGTGATGTAGGTGTTCTAGACTTACCTTGATCGAAGTGTCAGAGCATGATGGAAGGTTTAAGGTTGCATGTGAATGGTCTTGTGCTGGATTTAGGATTATCTGTAAGTTGGAAATAATCCTCTTGTTGTTACAATCAACTTGAGGAACACCAAACTGACAAAAATATCAACAAAGAGAACTGTGATTTTGCAATAAAGTTTGCACATTCCCATGAAAATAGGGATTTGCTGACTTGTTATGACGCACAACATATGATCATTGACTGATGGCTAGCCTTTTCCCTTCATTCGGTAGACTCTGAGGAACAGTTGCTGGTTCTTGTAACCACCAACTGCCTCAAGATGTCTGAATGTGGATGTAGGTGCCAATGTATCAATCTTTTGCGAACCATGTATTGTACCTGATTATGTATACACTCTGCAACACTTTGAACAACTTGGCTGATTATTGCATCGAGCATGGGACTTAGTTCTGTCCAATCCCAAATGGGTCTTCCTGTTACCTCTAAATGTGTCAGACATTGAAGACAAGGATCCATTGTCAGGAACTGATGAAGTGAGTGGGGATGTTGTGGAAGTTGGCTTCTACCATGCAGATTGTTGTGTGTGGCCCCTGGGCAAATGGCTTGCCACCATTTGGCTATTGCCACATGTGTGATATGTTCTATATTCTATTCTTATTTCTGTTTACTTCTTTTTAATTGCTGTTGTATTTAGTATGGAACTGTAAAAGCCCTGGATTAATCATCTCTCTTGATTTTATCATATGATGTACTGGTCACCTTTATATGTAAGTGTTGTATGAACATCAATAACTACAAGGATATATGATTCTTCTTGTCATTCTCTCATATGTTGGTTCAATATGCGTAGAGTGATCTTTTCTCAACCATGTAGGCTTTCAGAGGTTGAGGGTTTTAATTGACAAATTTTATGTTTCTGAGTAAGGAGAGGGTGGTGAACAAACTTGTTCCTGTATCAACATGTGTTAAGATTTCTGTAGAGTTAGAACCCAGTAAGCTTAGCTGTACCTATGAACATGTTCAGAACTTGTGTTGACAAACCTGGTAATTTCTGCTCTGAAAGCAGAGGGCAAGCCCGTCAGGGACGCTGGAGCTTCAACAGAAGGTTACTGCTGTTGTTGAACTTGTCAAGGATGACTACCTGGTACACGTTTGAGAAACCCATCTGCAGAAAATGGATTACTCAGATTTCTGTATTTGTGGAACTTGTGCTCATCTTGGCAACATTTCATATATCAGTGAATTTCTATGATGAATGTTGCTTAGTATATTACAGCTGATACCTTGGTTGTTGTAGTGGACATTATTTTAGTTGCACAGAATTGACTAGAGTGTGTGGTTGTCCCTAGGTTTTGTCTCTTCCTGAACAAGGGAACACTATAGGCTTTGCTGCTACAGGTGACTACAACCTTCGACTGAAGGATTCGCACCAGCGTTACAGACCTGGGCAAAAGTAAGCATTTGTAGTGTGCCCATATTAGTAGGATACTAGAAATTGTAGATAATGGTACTCACACTAATTCTTGATGAATTCTAATCATAAAATAATACTAATTGCAATGCCAATATTAGTACGAATTGATGGAGGAGTGCCATAATAAGGCTACTTGTTGAATGTGAACAGATTGATAGCCACAGTGCAACATTTGGGAGAGAAGGCTACTGGTATGAGAGTTCTTCTCCTACCAAGTAGTTCCTGTGATTCTCGAGTGATCCCTCAGACTGTGAAGAAGGCTCGCAAAGAATCCAAGTACGAGATTGGTTCTGTTGTTGCAGGAGAGGTAATTTTTTTTTTCCCTCTATTTAATAATTGTCTCTGAAATAGGAGCTGTTTCTTGAATATACTTGGCACTTCCTAGTTTCTGGTAGCGATAATGAAGCTTGAGGATATAGCTACCCAAATCAATGCACAAGAGTGACAAGAGTGGTGTTTTGACATAGTAGACATTTGCCAAGATTGTCGATCGAATTGAAACAGCCTTAATACAAAGTTGAGCATTTTTGTGCATTGGTTTATAGTAATGCTAAGAAGTTCTTATGTTTGGTGTTTTGGAGTAGGTGGTGGCCATAGAGCAGCTTTACTTGATTCTTCAAGTTGGAACAAGTATGGGAGGTCGCGTTCACATCACTGAGGTGAGGGCCTCCCTAGTAGGAAATGAGATCCAGAATTTAATGTAGAAACTGATAGTTTCAAGAGTGCTTTCACTAAGATTTCGACAGGTTATGGTTTACCAAATTACTTACACACCAGACCCTGCATGACAAACCAAGAGCTATTTGGAGATCAGGACCTCCAATGGAGCTTTGCACCTGCATTCCTTCGCATCTGGAGGTTTTCTAGAGCAAATTTTATGAAATTCTTGGATAGACGATGTGCATGTCACAATGATAGTCCACTGAGATAGGCTTGTAATTGAGAACCTTTGGGAAAATCTCAATTATAAATTATTAAAAACTAAGAATAATCATTTTCTTTGAGAATCCTTCTGGCTTTAGTCTGCTTCAAACCACATATTAATTGTATAGTTGACAATGTTGAACCAAATCAGATCCAGGATGATTATGAGGAAGGAAATCCTCTCAGCTCCTTCACAGTGGGGCAGAAGGTGAAGGGAAAAGTGCTTCAGATAATACGTGTGAAGAAAAGCCCTGGTGGGAAGCAACATATTCATATACTGGAAATGTCCATGCGGCCATCTCAGCTATCAGGTTTTGATTTCTCCTGATTTTGACTGTTTTCAAGAATTTATGTGGCTATTGATGAAGAAGCAAAGGCGCCTTCTTGTTAAGCTTGAAAGTGAATGTGGCTATAGGAGATGTAGATGGATTAGGTTGTTCTGTGTGTTTTATTTGAACACAAGTCTGACACAATATGCTGCTTGAATTTTTGGGTTTGAAGATTTATACAGCCTTTGAAATTTTGAATGCTCTACTTTTGAGTTTCAATGTTGTTAGATAGCTAAACAACAAAGAGGAGAACCATTGGGAAAACCTCAGGTGTAAATTTTAGGTGATCACTTTGACCCAAATGTATGTTATAGTGATCAATTTCTTGACATCCTTAAATTGGCCTGTGATCACTCTCAGATATTTTGGAGGCTGACATGGGAACAGCAAAATCTAGAAACCTTCCGATTCTCACTGAACTCACAACAGGTCAAGTTTTGACAGCTTATGTGCAAGAGGTTACTGAGGAATGGGCTTGGCTGTTGGTGGGGCCCCATCTTCGAGGACGCTTGTTTGTTCTGGACTCCTCGACGAATCCTAAGGAATTAGCAAAGTTCCAGGATAGGTTCAAAGTTGGCACAGCTGTGAGCTGCAGGGTGAAATCTATAGATCATGAGAAAGGGGCGTTAGATTTGACTTTGAAGTCCACAGCTGCAAATACTAAGAAGGCAGAATTTGAAGTTCCTCAGATAGATGATCAGCACTTGTTGACTGGTGTGGCCAGTGCAATAGGAGTTGAAATTGAAAAAGGAGATATTTTGGGTGGGCGAGTTGCACGTGTGAATCCTGGTGTTGGAGGCCTCAGTGTGCAAATTGCACCATCTTTGTTTGGGAAAGTTCATGTCACCCACCTCAGTGACTTCTGGCAAGATGACCCAGCGACAGGTTTTAAGGAAGGCCAGTTTGTGACATGTGTGGTTCTGGATGTTGGCAAATCCTTAAGTGGGAGGCCACAGGTGGACTTAACACTGAGGCCAACTCTAGGTGGATCACCAGGAACAATTTTTGACGAAAGTGACAAAATTACTTCAAGGTTTGCTTACCACACCCAAACTCTTCATCAAGAGTTGGTTTGCTATGATTTTCTAATGGTTGTTTTGCATACAGTATCAATATTTTATCTACACTTGGTTGTTTTGCGTACAGCACCTTCCTTCTTTGGTAAGTTTTCTGTGCATTCTTGGTGGTATTGTGGAGGTTCGAATGAAGAACATTCTATATTGGGTCATTGAGGGTCAAACTCCATTTTGCCATAACCAGAGGTGATAAAACGAGTTTGACTGTCAATGAACCAAATTAGCTTGCTCTTCATTCAAATTCAAACACTACCTCCTAGCATGCACCACAAGTAGAAAGAAAATTTTGATTCTGTATAAAACCATCCAATCGGAGATTAAAGGGGACCAACTCATGAGGAAAACTCCCATTGAATTAAAGGATAACTCTAATATCTTCTGGTTATTTTGTGACACTCCCAGATTTTGTGCATTATTCTAAGCACTGTATGTACATCACAAGGAATGGATGTGCATTTTTTATTTTCCCATAATATATTTGGATGCCTTAATGGAATCATTTTACACAAGTTTTGTTATGTTCGTACACAACTATTGCACTTTGTTTTATTCATGCTCGGATTAATCTTAAACAGGGCGGTTTCACCTGTCATCAACAGCATAGAAGATCTGAAGGTTGGATCACAAGCTCAGGTTAGACACTCCTCCTTTTAGACTATGTGTGTCTACCAAGTAGTGACACGATAATTTGTCTGGTCGTAAATTGAAGAGTCATCCTTTTAGACAATTCAAATAACTATCTTAAGTAGCTACTAGTGCTTAGTACTGAGTATTCTCCTGTGTGACTGTTTTGCATCTCTCAAGGTCATATTGCCACATTCAAGCCAAGTATAGCAGTGTGGCAGATAGTAAGCAGTCAAGAGATGATTGTATTGCAGAATGCATTGAAAATCAGGGCATTGTTGCTCTGTCAAAACTTCCAATAGAAGGCATATTGCCAATTAGGATTCTATGGTGGAAAGGATTGGCAGTCACTAGAGTTCACATGTACCTTTACACATTAATACAAGACTTGGGCTCGTAGCTACTACTTTAGGAGCTTGTGTTCAAGATTTGACATAAATTATTTCTAAATTAAAATTAAAATTCCTCTTAATCCTACAAGTTAACCGATCTCCTTGATCTTGTACCTTTCTGTGTAGGGGTTTGTGAAGAGTGCCACCAGCAAAGGATGTTTTGTTACTCTGGCACCTCATGTGGATGCAAGAATCCTTGTTTCAAATTTATCTGACACATTTGTTCAAGATATCTCTGAAAAGTTCCCTTCGGGCAAGCTTGTTACAGGGAGGTGTGCATCTACTTCAAACCTGACAGCAGAGTCATTTTGCTGTGCTTTTGGGGAATCTGTGGTGCACTTTTGCAAATTAGCAGCACATTTCAAGTCTGGAAAGACATGCAATGATCATATGGAGAAATTTGTAGCATACTGTGGTTTTGTTGAGTCCAATATATCCAAGGTATTGGACCTGAATCGGTTGTTTGAATTGCAGGATTTTGAGTGTGGATAGAGCATCAAGCCGAGTAGAAATGACTCTGAAGAGCACGGATGGTTCAAAAATAACAACTACCAGTGTGTTAGGTCGGCGATTTGAAGACTTTAAGGAGGGTGACATAGTTATTTGTACTGTCAAGCGAATTGAGAAATTTGGCCTCTTTCTGTCAATTGAAAAGAGCAGTGTGGTGAGTATCTGTCTTTTGTACACAAAATATTCTTGCACGAAGGGGGGGGGGGGGTTGAAATGCAAGAAGTTTCAATTTCATTCCTAGTTAGGCCAACTTGAAGTAATCTAATTGATGAACAGATTAAGTTCTGACTACTGTTTTCAAAGCTGGTTGACATTTCTAATGGCACCTTAGACAGTAATGCCGCTCTTATTTCAAAAGATGCTGCAAATAGGATTGAAGCAGTGACTTACCGCATTGGTGCTATGTGATTTGACTACAAGAAATTGCAAGTCCTTGGCAAATCTAGTCATTGAAAGGTATTATGCCACTTAATCAGTGATGTGCTTTGGAACAGGTTGGTATGTGTCATGTTTCAGAGATTGCTGATCACTATGTCAAGGACATTAACAGGCATTACAAAGCGGGGGACAAAGTTCGGGCTCGTGTTGTGAAGGTAACTAAATGTTCTTGGAAAATCTGGCCTTAAATGTACAGAGATTGGGAGAGATGGCAGGGTGATTACTTAGTGGTTTTCATCTTCTGTATGACAAATTTATGAACTGGTTTTGTGATCGTTGCACCTGTAAGATGTTATGATATTCCAATGAGCTGTTTATATGATTTGTTATCAGATTGGAGCTCAAGTACAAGAGTTCCTTATGCTGTTGAAATGTCTATCTGAAACAAAATAGTTGGAATTTGTAAAAGAAATGGCCAATTATCTTTTAATCTGCAATGACTATGTACTAAGTAAGCATCAACTGCATAAGATTGGCAGTATGAAGTATATTATATCCGTTTTGGTGATAATATGATGCTCTAGTTGCCGTCACCAAGATGATATTCCGACATATGTTTTCAGATTGATACAGCAAATGAGCGAATCTCTCTTGGTCTGAAAGAGTCGTACTTCTCAGAGGCAGATATGCATGTAACTGTTGAACCAGAGGAGGAACCATCAGTTAAAGAGGCAAAGGATTCCGAAGATATAGAGGATGACAGTGAAGTTGAAAAGTTGGAAGAAATGAATGCTGA
This sequence comes from Polytrichum commune, assembly GCA_950295325.1. NCBI lineage: Eukaryota > Viridiplantae > Streptophyta > Polytrichopsida > Polytrichales > Polytrichaceae > Polytrichum > Polytrichum commune. The sequence goes on from OX485809.1 coordinate 1,550,754, forward strand.
CCTACAGAACGATTCTGGTAATTTTGACCACCAACCCTGCCTCACTTACACATGTCTACTGCTATGGAGTTGTTTCTATTCTTTCATGTATTGGCTAAGAGGTTCTGAATGTCCACGTCATTTTTATTGTCCTTGGGATGGTTATGCTGGTTTTGACACTGTTTCTTTGGCGATAAAAAGGTAAGTCTCTTCTTAGTCATCTAATGCAGTGGATTATCAATATGTGATTACTCAATGGAAACCCATGATTTGAAGAGTCAGTTTTTCTAACCATGCATTTGTAAATCTGAAGCATGGTTGTCCTGGTGTATTTACCTAACCTAGTTGTATATAAATGAATAGATAAGGTCATTATTAGGCCACTGCTAAAAGAAAAGTCACTATTAATAGACTCAATTAAGCTTGAACTTAATTGAGTCAGAGGAAGACACAACCTCAAGATTAGACATGTTTGGTTGGTTGGATCCTACATTCATGGCCTCAAGGTGTCACAGGGAGAATTTTATATTTTTCCCTGATGCTTTTAGTTAAATTTTCCAAAATTGACTCTATCTAAAACTAGCCCATTTATCATATGCATAATTATGATCAGGGGATACATATATGTAAAATGAATTATAGGAAGCTTTGAGCTCCTATGAATGACCTAGACTTGGATACATACCACGTATATTTATTAACTGTTCACATATAACTTTATATCCACTTCCATATTTTAATAGGGTGTGCCAAAATATCATTTCAACACTTGTTTGGGGTTTGTACAAATCATCACATATCCCATATAAACAGAGCAGGGTGTGAAGTATCTTCAAGTATTATAGAGGAGGAATGTGTCATTGCAAATATACTCAGAAACTAATGATACAGATGAGGACTCTGAGGACTCTGAGGAGGGTGAAGAATTGGATTTGGGTGATGAGGATGAGGATGAGGATGAGGACGAGGATGAAGAAAATGAGCCTGACGTAACTCAACTAGACAATCAGACAAGCACTTTGATGGATGCACCACCCTTGGAGGTTCAGTTAGATGAAGACATGACACCAGGAGGCAGAGTTGATGAGAATGATGAGGAAGAGGATGCAGAAGATGAAGGGTCTGAGGATGCCAAAAAAATCACAAAGCGGGCTAAGAAGCGGGTGAAGGAAGAGAGGTCGGTTCCCTTATGTAGATTTTCTGGAACCAGTGAAAAAATCCATTCAACTTTATAAGTTTCCTTGCTCATCTCTGTAATCTCCATGCTTTTTGAGTCATAATTAATCTAATATTCCATCTGTATTGACTACTTTCACTTGTCTGTGTACACTTGACTACTGGCTGCAGGGAGTTGGAAATCAGAGCAGCAGAAGAAAAGCGACTCAAGGGTGATCAGGCTCCTGAAACTATGGATGAATTTGAAGCTCTTGTCCGTACATCTCCCAACAGCAGCTTTGTGTGGATCAAATATATGGCCTTTATGTTACAGCTTGCAGATGTTGAGAAAGCAAGGGCCATTGCTGAAAGGTTTGTTTGCCACCATTGTTTAGTGGTAGTTTAATCCATTTGTAAAATTTGTGGGTATATCTCTCACTCAGGAATGGGCTCAAGGTTCGAAGTTGTATGTTACTGCTAGTCTTCAGAATTCAGTGTCACCAGTGGTGATACATTGATATAGAGGGAAATAATCTCCAAAGGTTGAATAATCATTGCTTCAGGCAATTTTGTTACTCAATTTGTGTGTTGTGACGGTGTATAAGTGGTTGGGGCAGCTTAGTTTGTTACAACTGATTCTTTGGGATCCACTTATGGCATATTTGGATTTAGATTTCTGTTTTCTTCATACTCGTGAACTGCTGAGCTTGCTCTCTGACAAGAATTTCTTGGAACTTGAACTTTCAAAAGTAACTTGCATTTGAGTTCAGAGTTGAAGGGGTTTAGGATGGATCATCAAATTGACAGCCATATTTCAATGGTTCAGGGCGTTGCAGACTATAAATTACAGAGATGAGGCTGAGAAGTTCAATGTGTGGATAGCCTATTTGAACCTTGAGAATGTCTACGGAAAACCTCCTAAGGTTCTTTGTTCTCTACCAGTACCTACTTATCACTGCATGTCCTAGAGATTGACTTCTATACCTTATGAAACTTTGAATCTGGATTTGAAATTGCAGAAGAGGACTCCTCTTTTGTATGTGCTATATTTGGTCGTAATTGTAAGGCTTACTATCTAAAATTGTTGTCAAGCAGGAGGCTGTGTTGGAGCTTTTTCAAAAGGCTTTGCTTTACAATGACACGAAGAAACTCTACTTTGCACTATTGGGTATTTATGAGAACCCAAAGCAGCCTCAGGGTGTTCAACATGACATGGCTGACCAGTTGCTGAAGACCATGACACGCAAATTCAACACATCTGCCAAGGTGACATTCTTTGCTGCAAATTGGCTTGTAGATCAGTCAGTAACATTGTTTGTCGTAAATCTGGCTGCAATAAAGTGGGTTTCAGTTGTGGTAGCTTGTTGTCCAAGAATATCACTCAGTCATTACAAGGTCTACTGGTTCAATAATTCTCAATGGAGTTTCCTGAGGTGTTTTCCTATAGGCAATGTTGGGACTGGGTCTTGTTAGGTTGTCTAAACAGTACCAGTTGATTGTTATGTCTGCATGGCTTAGAGATTGATGTGTACCAACAATGTCTGTTAGGGGGTGTTGACGTTGTTGAGGTTCATCATTGACATAATACCAGCATCTGCAAACATCGGGAATGGTTTACACTGAACTTGAATGTTGCTCCTCTTGACATATAGGTTTGGCTCAAGCAAATACAGAGCCTTCTGGCAAGAGGTATGGGAGATGCAGCACACAAGGCATTAGACCAGTCACTTCTCAGCCTCCCACGTCGTAAACACATCAAAGTCATCAGCCAGGCTGCCCTTCTTGAGTTCAAAATTGGATCTGTTGAGAGAGCTCGGTCTATGTTTGAGGGCATTCTGCGCAATTACCCAAAACGAACCGATCTTTGGAGTGTCTATCTTGATCAGGTGCCCCCTGCCCCTGAATGGTTTATATCTGCCTTAAACCTCGTAAATCAATCCAAGGGAGCCTTATTGCATTTTCATGGCATGCAAGATTGTGATAATCATCATAGGCCTTGTCTTCCTCCACCGCAGATGATTCAACAGGAACAAACAACTGTTAATCTCGTAAATAGGATCATATCAGAGCCTATTCTTGAGGAATGTATATATTGACGCACATCAATGTTGGGCTATTTCAGGAAATTCGAGTAGGAGAAATTACTGTAATTCGAGCTTTGTTTGAAAGGGTGATCTGCTTAGAGCTTCCAGCCCGCAAAATGAAGGTGTGTATCAAGACTAATTTCTGACCTTGAAGGTGCAACAGAACCATTATGTTATAATTCAGAAACCAAGTTCAAGATGTTGTTGTATTCATCTGTATCAAAGCCTGGAGCACTATGTTCCATGAAATAGAGCGATTTGTGTACCCAGTCAACAAAATTATGAGTAGAGCATATTATGAGTAGGTTCACTTGCATCCTTTTAACTCATCTCTTGAGTAGAGCAACCAATGTCTTCAGTTCCTGAGGTTAGATATGATGTTTTTCGAAAGCTAGAGGATAACATCAAATTCAGACAAGGCTAGGAACTGCAATAAAGTCTGGGCCTGGTTTAGTATTTAGAAGTTATGATTCAGCGATTTCCAAAGATCTCGTGAAGGAAAGCTACATAGTAAGCAGTCAAAAGACTAGGTAGGTGTTAACGAAATGGTATATAATAGTGCAGTAACAAACACGTTTGGATGTTGGGAATCTTCTTCTTGGTGCAGTTTCTATTCAAGAAGTATTTGGATTACGAGAAGCAACATGGGGATGTAGCAAGAGTGGAGCATGTGAAGAAAAAGGCTATGGAGTATGTTGAGACAAAGCTTGGCTGATTTTCTTTCTAGATTTACTTATCTTAACTGCAGAGAATCATCAGTTCCAAAAGTGGGACCTAATTATTTTTGGACCTCATTTAAAGGCTTCAAGCTCGGCACCTAGTTATTTTCTGATCCCATAACATCATGTTCACCATTATATAAAGTTTCTCATCTGGGTAACTGTTTTATGTGAGGGGTCACCCTACTTTCATTGAAATGACTTCTGTAATACGTGAGGGAAACTTCAACATTTGGGTATTTTTCTGTACTCATACAGTAATAGGAGTGTGTCACTTGCATTAGTTGGGGTCATAATCAGTTGGCTATTCATTGAACAAGAACATCATGGTTTGAGTGCTAAAGTGGACTATCTTCCTCTCATCAGATCCAAGCTCCCAAAAACATGTGTGGAGCCTGTGATCGTTTTTATGGAGTCTCCATTCAAGACGTTTCTGTATCTTGTGTATATATTAGGTTTAGTATCTTATATATATATATATTCTGTAAAGTACTCTGTGTAAGCAGCGATAGTTGTTTGGGGCTTTGCCTCCACCTCTCTGCTAAGGTATATGTCCCTATTATGGGCATGTCCAATTCCCACGACAGTTTTCAAATGAGCACATTGGTTTTCCCAATTGTGGACTATTGGACCTAGAATGGTGTATATTTTGAGCACTCTCATATGTATTTTGGGTTTCCATTCTTGTCATTAGAAGCTTTGCCACATACTGCTCAAATGGAGGTGTCCAATTATTTTGATGTATTTTGATCCAACATCTTTGACAATGAGCGGGGAGGACCGGCAGTCCCATACAAATGAACTAACTAATATGGACCATAAATTGGGTATAGTAGGGGGCAACCGGATGGGCATCCGATTATTTATGGGAGCAAACTAGATATCAACCGGACTTCATTTTGAAATAATGGATAATTGGGGGGTTAACTTACTAGTACCTCAGACATAAACCGTCCCCCTTGAGGACATTGGCTGATATTGGATGACCCCTGAGGGTATGGACCAGATTTCAACCGTGTATGAACCTGAGGGTCATGAGGGGGGAGTACTCCCCTAGATCACCATTTTTTGACTCTCAAGCATGGGAATCTTTTGCAGTCTCTCCTCTCTCAAGCACATAACTCTTTTGCAGCTTTGTTTTTGAAGTTTGCAAATTTGCCTTCATCTCCATTCATCTTAGGCCCTTCCATATTTTCCCCCTCTACCAATGATTCATTTCAGCACTCCCTTATGTCCGCTTCCACATCGCAATTTTTTGCTTTAGATCTACCTCTAAAGCTTGCCACAACTTCTGCTACTAAACTTGTGTCAAAAACCTTGTGAGCTTACACTGTGTGTACCTAATATTTTAGGTGAGTATCCATTTCTTTCAGTTTGATCCATGTTGGATTGATGACAATGATGTCCTCGTGTTTAACTTTGTAATTCTCTTCTGTATAAAGATCACCTGTTCATTGTGAATATGGTGTTGTTGTGTTTCATGCTGACTACCTAATCTATAAACAATATGTTTTGTCTCAAAAGTGTATTGTAAAGGCCCATGTCCAATTGTGGCATTCACTTAGGGTTTGATGCAAGGAACTGAGAGAACCGACCTCTAGTTACAGATGAACCAGTTGAGAAATATCCGGCTGAAATTTAAGACTTCAGGAAAATTACTGAAGATTTCAGAGGAATCTATGGAATATAACTCAAATTGATAAATAAAAACCCAAAAGATCAAAGCGTGTAACCAGTTGGACTTGGAAAACACTAGGATTTTAACAGATTATGCCCAGAAACCTCCCTTGACACTGGTTTGATGTATTTTGTGAGCATCTTAATGGGTCAAGAGAATATTGTGTTAAGATTGGGTGCAAGCCTTTGCATGTAAGGCTCATTGTGATTCGTCCACTCTTACCTGGCATTGTGCTCTAGGATTCCACATAGTGTGAGTAGCAACATAAGTTGGCCAATTTAGATTATATGTTGTAGATTTGACTTTCCTTGTATTCTTGTAGGGAAGTATAATCTAACATGCAAATTGCTACTAACTTTTGTGAGTGTTGCAAGAAGGAACATGTTGGGAAGGAGTATTGTTTTTTGAATAGTGAATTATGGGGCACAAGGACATGTGATTTCCTCAAATGAGACCTTGATGATTATGTGCGTGTATGAAGTGTCATTTTAGTTTTGGCGATAGTAAGTGGGATGTTAAATTTCCCAACAAGCATTTATGATTTTGATAAGAATTCTTATGTACAACCTAACAAATTTCTTTGATCTAAGCTCCAACACTTATTAGCTTATTGGGAAAGCACTACTTGGAGGAGGTGTCACATAGAGCGCTCAACTTGTATCAACAATTGTTTTGACAAATTTTCTTTTATAAACCCTATTCGTCTAGAGTCTTGGAATTGCTGCTTGTGTGGTGAGTGTGTGGTGATTTTGTGACAAAGTTAGGATGGGATTACAAAGTGTTGGATGCTTTATTTGTGATGATTAAAGATGTGGGTGAAAATGTGGTGTTATTTGCTTAACTTTGCATCTTCTATGATAGATTGTTGATAGTATGATGATGGTCTCATATGTGTGACTTTTGGTTTTAGAGGGGTTAAGAATCCTTGGCCCCCAAGCAGCAATGTGGGGGGCTTTGTTAGGGATGATCCATGACAAGGATGTTGGGAATGAATTTTGAAATCTCAATTTTTTTTTTGGTTTTCTTTGTTTCCTAACCAAATGATCAAACAAAAATCCGGTTTTCTAACTATTTAGTTTTCAAGGGGTCTGGTTTTTAATTGAGAGGGGTAAACAAGTTGGAAAAAAATTTACTTAATTTGTTTTGGATTCTCATATTCAACCTAGAATGTGACTGAGTTCGCTTTACCATGCAACTAATTTTATGAAGGTGGGATGCATGCACCAATAACATAATTTGAAAATGAATGCACTGAGCCACCACAATTTGGTGATTGAGCTCCCAAAAAAATACAATGTCTGGCTCAACATGGGAGTGGCAAGGAACCTTACTTCAAGTAACAAGGGCATTTTTCACGGGAGGGTCTACATGGCTAATTTATGGGCAGGAGGATCTTGGGTTTTGAAATGCATGCAAATTCCCACAAACCCCAAATCGGTATTAGATTTTTCCTATCTCCTCCACACATTCTCAAGAACTTGAAAAAATACGAGTGTTGAAAAACTCCGACAAGAGCGCCTCAATCCCATAGAAAGTGTCTGTGTAAGACACATCTACTTGACCTTGATTGTTTTTGTCTTTGCCTCTTGCTCTCTAATTGTGTAGTACGCAGTCATTGCCACTAGAGTGTAAGGTAGACATGCATATTTCAGACTCCTACTTTTCAGTGCAAAATTGAAAATTAACATGCTTGTTAAATGGGGTCATACAACCCCCCCCCCCCCCAACCCCCAAATTTGTCGACCACTAAACCTAAAATGGTTAGCTCATTTTGAACACATAGTCCAATCTTTTTTAAACACTTGTCTTTTAGGTGTCTATTCTTAGATCCACACATGACCACATACCACTCAAATATGGGTGTCCACATTATTGCTATGTTGGAGTTAGGCATGTGTCCCTTACGACGCTCATGATGAGTCATTCTGACAAGTCTCCCATCTTGGTCTTTCACTTTCTTTGATCCTTCCTGATCATGAGCCCCCGACCCTGACTGCATCTGTGAGCAATGGGATTTCCCCCTGCATCTGGCCATGCTGCAAAGCAACGTTAAAACACGACAGGAGCTTCCTGCCTGTGCATCAAATCAAACATAGCCAATAGATTGACGTAGAACGACTGCCACTGTAACTAGGCAGGCTCCTGCTTATTGTGGCGTTGTGTGTTTGTAGTGTATCATCAACCCCAGGAACAAGGAGGGAGACCCATCTGCCAGTTACAGATGACCTTGTTGAAGGTTCAAGACTTCAGGAAAATCACCAATCGTTTTTGGAGGAATCTATGGAACACACCTCAAATCGCTACAGAAAAAAACCAAAAGATCACACCATGTAACCGGCTGCACTTGGAAACTCTACGATTTCGAACGATCCTGCCCAGGCATTGTATCAGCCTTGAAACTTTGTTCCCTTGCTTTCACTTGAGATCACTCTTCAATAACGAGTATACAATGACCCACAACATCCAGGTCCTCAAGACCATCACATTATTCAACAATCACTACAAAGTTGGGTGGGGCCGGGAACAAGTCACGCAGTGTTTCGAACTACACTTGACGATTCTCTCTTACCAACCGATTTCAGCGTGGTAATTAAACTCGGGTGAAGCACTCTCACTAATATTCTTTAAAAATGGGAATGACTCGTAACAGTTGAATAATGTTATGAATGATGTTGTGTCCTCACTTGTTGTCAGTATAATGGGCAAGTCAAATTTGTATAATACGGGAGTCAAAGTCGAGTCAGCTCAGTATTATCGCTTGCGTTCCCTGGCACTCTCTCTCTCTCCCCTTCATGAGTGTGTGTCAGACCAAACCCTTGAATGTTGGTACCCACACTGCTACAATTCGCAACATGACGTGGTCCACATGCAGCCCTAAGTTAGTACCACTTGGGGAGGGATTGGTACTGATTGTATTGTTCTCACGTTTTCACTAGATTCTTCAGAAATCGGAACAAAGGAAGGCGATGAGTGGGGAGAGCCGAGCGTTACACTAGTTTTGGTCTAATTAGTGTGGGTTGCCATTCAGAGTTACATGTTGCTATGAATTTTTATCGACCGTATCAGTTTTCACCTACTATGGTGTATCATATTCTTCGGTGTGCATACTAACTACACTAAATAGGATATTTAGGGTTTCACACACTGAATACGAACGCATACACTAAATATCACTAGCACTATGGAAGTAAGTAACATTAAATGTAAACTCAAACACTAAATATCAACTATGGTAATATGTGGAATTTACATGTTTGAATTTAGTGTTCGTAAGGATATGGGAAAAAGTTTTAAAAAAACAATGATAAAAGGAGAATTCCAACATATCTTCTAGCATATCTTCTAATATTTATTGTCAAGAAAATTGAAAATTAGTGTTGAGCAGGGTAGGGTGGTAACAACATTAAATATTATCAAACACTAAATATCATATTTAGTGTATTGATGTTATTTGGGTAAAATTTGATAAGATGTTATAGCACTACGTAACTCCAAATGGTGACACATGCTAATTAGACAAAGTAGTGTAGTTACAGATAGACTGGTTGAGTTTGAGAAGTGACCTGTTGAAGGTTCAAGACGTCAAGAAATTTACTGATCGTTTTAGAAGAGTGTATGGGATATACCTCAAATTAATAAAGAAAACCGAAAGATCACAACATGTAATCGGCTGGACTTGGGAACACTGAGATCTTGATTGAGTATGTCCAAAAATCTCCATGGGCATTGGTGTGTGGGTGTTATGAGGTTCGTTTTTCGTGTTCTCCAACTTCGACCGATTAGGTTCACACAGTGAAACTTGTGTTGTAGTAGTGGTGTGTGATCAAGTTTGGCTCCGAAAACGAATACCAAAAAGACATTTATTTCCAAGAGAGATTGGACTACATGCTCAAGATATGATAACCATTTTAGGTTCAATAGTCAACATAACCGGGGGGAACCTATATGACCACTTAATGAGCATGAGGATCTATCCTCATGTTCACATGAGCTCTGAAAATCATGAGTCAAATGACTACATGCACAATATGGATTTGTTAATCATCTTGTACTAATGGCGTGTTTCATAGCCTATGCGAAGTGCCATGTGTAGGGAGAAAAAATGTCCAAATAACACACACCATATCTTTGAAAAGGAGCTTGCACCAGTTGCACCACCCAATTCTTAATATGAAACCAAATTGGACTCTTTTCAAAACCATCACAACATTACACAACAACGTGGACCCTCAAAATATGACAGTGGAATGATGGGAGTTCAATCTAAATATGGGTCTCCTTGCACAACTTTTCAAGCACCCCACTTTTATGTTTTGAGGGCCCACAAAATGAGAGTTGAACCCTAAGTGATGTTACGACCCTCATTACGTCATCTTAATCAATTTCAACTACTATGTACATGTATAGTGACTGGGGAGGATTTGGGGCATAATTGGTCTAAATCTTACTGTTTCCAAGTTCAACAGCTTACATGTTGTGATCTTTCACTTTTCCTTATACTAATTGGAGGTATATTCCATAGATTCCTCCAAAACAATCAGTAATTTTTTTCCTGAAGTCTTCAACTTGAACCGGTTATTTCTCAAACTCAAACTGGTTCATCTGTAACTAGCGGTTGCTTCCCCTGTTCATGGACTAGGTACATGTGTGCTCTTGCATCGTAACCAACTAGGGTAAGTGGCCCTAAAACATAGCTTTTTAAAAAAACCCGATTACACAACTTCTCTTAGCTGTTAAACTTGCAATTAGTACAACTTAATTAGCATATCCAGACCGAAGCCATAAACCATTTTTGTCAAAATTAATGGAGGTCGTCCAAACATTTTGTATAATATCAAAGTGAGGAGTGTTTTTCTTCCTAGAGGATTACATAGCATGCATTCCCACACAACTGTGTGGAAAGAAATGAAAAGGAAATATTGGTGTCCGTGCACTGATGTGAATGTGAGCCCATTTTCTTTACATTGATCACGGGTATGCATGGTGTATTACCTTCTTCTCCGAAAGTGGGGTCTGTCCCACAATTGTGATAACTATTGGATCTAGAATAAATAATTTTTTTACACAATCGTTCAATCTCTTGAAATCCGCAACTAAATTCATGCCACTCAAACATGGGGGTCCGATTAAGATGAGTGACTGAATTATGTCAGATCACCTTATAACAAGCGGTCAATGTTCATTGACCCTTCCGTGCTCGAAAGGACAGCTTTCATGTTTCAACCCTTTGGATCCACATCTATGTCCGGGGAGAACCGGCGGTTAGTTATAGATGAACCGGTTGAGTTTGAGAAATAACCGGTTGAAGCTCGAGACTTCAGGAGAATTAGCGATCATTTTAGAGGAATCTATAGAAGAATATACCTCAAATGAATGAAAGCAAAATTGGAAGATGTCAACATGTAAGCGGCTGGATTTAGAATCACTAGGATCTTGACTGACTATGTCCAAAAACTTCCCAGACATTAATCCACAGATTTGGGCGAACCAACCCATACACTTGTTCCTTGTTGGATGCCTAAATCCTTGCTTCCAAGGAACTAGTGTATGGGTTGGTTCGCCCCAACCCTAATCCACATATACAACGTTCATTAGTGGAGGGCTTAATTGTTCACATAGTAATCTAAGTTTGGTACGCTACTTTGAATACTTTTGAAGTGGCGTTTGCTTCATTGTCAAATTTCTTGTCACAATTTGAATCAAAGGTTTGTCCTAATTTTCACATGTGTTTATCATAGGTGATAAGCAGGTTTGACACAAATTAAATCAAAGCTTAAGCAAAGTGCCATATGTCACCTCATAACATTAGCATTTCAACATCAATGTGCCGAACTTGTTTTCCACCTACATTAGATATTGTACTTTGGAAAAACTTACTAAATCCATGTCTTCGTGCATGCAACTGAAACAAGTATATTTTCTTAGCACTAGGTACTAAGGTATGTGAGTTTTAGGTGGGGATCCTTCCTAATTGGATGCCTACATTTGAGTGGTATGTGGCAAAGCTTGAAGGTAGTTAAGAACGGACATTGTGTGATTCATGTTATCATAACATCATTCAACTACTACCAACCGTTCTATTCTAATAATATTTAATAACAATGTTTCACCCAAATTTATCAGTTTGAATTTGCTTATATTCCCGACCCCACCCAACTTAGTCACTTGGTTGAATAATGCTATGACAGTGAGGTTCGACTATATGCTCAAACTTGATTAACCACTCTAGGTCCAATATTTACACAAGTGGGAGGCCCTATGTGACCACTTAAGACATAAGAGAACTTTGACTTTGACAATGTCATGACTTTCGTAGTTTCAACTCTTTTTCCGAAATAAGTTGCAATGACAACTTGTGTGATTTGTAAATACGAACCACATGAGACATCTTTTAATAAGATCCAATGGCCAAATATGCATGTGGAGTTGGAAGTGCCAACAATAGGGTCACAAAGGTTATACAATATATGGGACTTGATTAAACAATACCCTATTTCAAACACCTATGTTGGAGTGGTATATGGCAAGGCTAGTAGTCAAGAATGGACATTAAAAAGACACATGGTACAATGAGATTGGACTACATGTTCAAAATAAGTACACCATTCTAGGTTCAAAGAAAATGAAACACTTGTAGCTTGTACCAGCGGAATATGAGCCCATGAACTTTCTATTGATCATAACTTGCCATGATGCAATATAAGGTGTTATGCCTACCTGTCAGGAGGTGGGCTCCAGTAGAGTATCGTTTGGGTTGGGTGTCATGGGTGGGGGGGGGGGGGGGGGGGGGGGAACGGCCCGGTGCTTGCTTGTTGTCTAGTTTCCTTTTATTAAGGACTAGGTAGGTGAGGTATTTGATGACGGGTTTGGAGATTTTGGGTTGCTGAATTTCTCTATGGAGTGTTCATGTATGGGCCCCGCCCGTGATGGTGATGAGGGGGTTTATTTTCCATCCATTAATTTGTAGCATGTTAATAAGTGGGTCATATTTAGTGTGGTTTTGATTGAGGGCTTGTTCTGGGAATTTGTCATGGCAATATGCAAATTCTATGAATTGTAGGGTGTGGGTGGGGGCACGGGTGGGGGATGGAACTATGGGTGTTGGACTTTGGTTTGGGGCTCCTAATATAAATAAGATGTTTGGCCTTAGTTTTGCTAGACAATGGCATGGTGGTTTTGCGCATGTGCACATGAGTAACCATTCCGGGATTGTCAAGCCGGGGGGCTTGTTGTTGAAGTTTCCTTATGGTCAGTGTGAAGCATCAGGTAAATTTGTTAGATTGTATTGATTGGGTGATAAGGTGTATTATTGTTTTGTGGCATGCCATTCGAAGGCGTTTTATGTGTTGGTTCTCACATGTAGATAGGAGGTGGGGTTGTTAAAGGTAGAGCATTAGGTTGCTTGTAGTCATAGGATAGTGTTTGTTATATGATTAAGAGTGAATAAGGTTTGAATAAACCCATATAGTTTGTGGGAAAGTGGGAGTTGAGATATCCCATATTCATTGTATGAACCAAAGAGGAAAAGTGCAATAAAGGGCAAGGCAGGAAGCAGAGGTGATCATCTCACTCCAAGCATTGTTCATATGCCTTTGTGTATGCGTATTTGCTCGTGCAATGTGATCTTTAGTTCTATTATGCTTCAATAGGGGCCATGTGTCTTGGGCGTATTTGGTGCAAAGTATGTAGTTGGAATTGGGGTATGTGGTGGGCCAAAAAATTATCTTTCCTATGGTAGCCCATGGTGTGTATCTAAATATTAGAGTTTGAGTGATTTGGGCTTCCAAGATTCCTAAGGCCTTCCAGAATTAGTTGGATAGTGTACGGTGTATTTGGTTGTTTGATAGCCATTTATCAACATATGGAAATTTGTTTTTTGGCCATCTTGGTTGCCCATTTCCAACGTTCTCTATTGGTGAATGTGTGGAGGTTGCGGATGGCTATGTCGTATCTAGCCATTGGGAAATTCGCTAGGCAATAAGGGGCAACATGTGCAATGTGTGTGCGCGGTGTATTTGTAGGCACCTTCATTTGCAAGCGCATCTGCTATTTCATTGCCGGCAATGCATTTGTGGGTTTTGACTTTGTAAATGGGGATTTTGTGTGGGGCCCAATATATTTGATGTACGATTGCTGCTATGAGTAGTGCATTGGGGTATTGTTATCAAGAGGGGTGTATTATGTGGTCTTTTATCAAGAGTATGCTACGGAGGTTGTCTATGAATATGTGTGTGTGTCTATTTGGGTGGTTTATGGATTTTATGGCAGTTAATATTACATTTGATTATGCTCAGAGGATGCTTTGGTGGTCGGTAGTCTCTCTAATTTTGTATGTTATTGGTGGAGTTGTATATTTCAAACCATGTAATGTTGCCTTCCACTTGGCCTTTTGAGTTCTTGATGGGTAAGATGAATGAACCGTCCATGTATATGCATTGGTGTGGGTCAATTTGAGGAGGTGGTTATGGTTGTATTAGGTTGGGAAGGGGGGTCTACTTTGGGTGCGGATTTCGGTGTAGTCAAAAATTTGATGTTATATTGTGAGAGGCTAGGTTGGATTGGGTAGGTGTCCACGTGGATATCATGGGGGGGTTTTTTATGGCATATTGGAGTTCTTGTGGAGTTTGTATGTATCATGGGGGATTTGGTTGGTTATGTATGAAAATTTATAAATGTGAGGGAGGAATCTGTGAATTGGTAATATTTTGGCCATTCTGGTGTCGGGTTGTAGCATATAGTATGTGATGGGATGGTTGCAATTTTGTGGGTGTTAGTGTGTTGGCTAAGTGGGAGTTGTTGGGTTGACCAATCTTTGTGGTTGACTATTAGGATGGTGGTTGTATGGTTGTCTTTTTTGGCAGCCATTCTAACCTAGTGGATAGACAAAAAGAGTGAAGAGAGAAAAAAAGAAGGAAAAGAGGCAATAGATAGGAGAGCGTAACTGAAAGAGTTAGCACAATGATTGAACGGACGGGTTAGGCCACTAGTTTGTAGGGACTATCATTGATTATTATGGAATGATGTGCGCAAGGGGCTTACCTTTGCGGCTAATTGAGTAGCCGGGCTATAGCCAAAACGAATCTTACCTGAATTGATCATTGCCTTGTTGTTGTACATGTGTGGAAGCATTGTAGCAGTTTTCTTACCTTGCGGGTGCCGGCCTTGGTCTTTTCATGGAAATTAACTTGGAAGTGAATAATGGAGGTTAGACCAAAGCAATCTTATGATGAATTACAACTCAAAAAGATAGTAATTAAGGAATGGACTAATGCATGGCTCATGACAAAAGTCTTGAGAAGACTATTGCCTCCTGAATAGGAAAAAGGCTATTGCCAAGTTACAAGAGAATTGCCAAAAGTTGTTGAGCTTCACGACTCAATTAGAGGATGAAATTAGAGTGATAGGAGTCCACATGCATAGGACTGAATCACACCAGACTATATGAAGCACAAATGAATAATCTTGAGAGAGGAGTGCATATGTAACCTCGTTGAGAGGGAATTGAAAGTGAAGAACCATAAATTATTATAGTTTTCCCATCCCAATATGACAACTAATCCTTATAAACACTATACCAATCTTCCTCGAGACCTAGTTCCCTTGTTTGTTTTATTTTTATGAGATTAGTGATAGTAAAAACCTAACTACAAGTTACTCTAATCATTTGGATTTGTCTTATGGTATTACGTTGTGGTCTAAATCCTTCTTGGCTAAAATGAAGGAGTTTGTATTTTTCTCTATAGCTTGTGCGGATGGTTGTTAGGATACTAGTATATAGTTTGTATGTTGTGTTGCCTAGTGCAATGGGTCTATAGTTTGTGAGGAGTAGAGGGTCCTCTTTTTTTGTGGAGGAAGATGTGGTTTATAGCAATTTCAGTAGGTTGGGAATTCTTTTTGTTTGTAGCATTGTTGGAATAATAGGAAAAAATGTGTTGACAAGAGGATGATAGTGCTTTGATTTTTTCATTGGGGATGTTGTCGGGCCTTGGGGCTTTACCTTGAGCAAACATTTTGAGACAATTTTCATATACTTCTCAAGAGACGTAGTTGTATGTTTGAGTGTTTGGGGGGGGGGTGTGAGCCCAAAAGGGTGCTCACATTTAGTCTTAGACCCTTGAAACGTTAGTTGATGCACTTTGAAGTAGCATGTTACTTCACAAAAATATAAAAAGAGTGAAATGTTAGTCTTAGAAGTACCATGTTGTAAGAGGCTAGGATGTGAGTTGTTATTGTGTTTTTACCTTCGGAAGGATTTGAGTGAATGAGGATAGGTAAGGAGAACTTGGATTGAGTAGTTAGTGAGTAGGCTAGTACAAATGGATGGAGACAACCAAAGTGACTCAAGAGGCAAGTGCATTCGAATTGGGATGAATGGAGGATCACATGGAGCGCACAAGTGGACCACCTCATCATGGCCACTTAATGGGGAAGGCCCAAGGAAGAATGCAAGGTGGAGGATAAGCAAATTCTCAAAGCACCAATCAAATCACGAGTTAAGCATCGTGGTTTGAATTAAGTGGTGAGCGACGATTTGGGAAAGTAAGGGGAGAAAGTTATGGCGGCGGAAAGCGAAGGAGGCTAAGTTTGGGTTGAAGCATCCCAAGTTTGGTAAAGTGTGGTAGGTAGAAAGCCAAGGCTAGTTAAATGTTCGAATTAGGATCCTTGTTGATCATTTGAGGGAGGAAGGCTTAGAAGATAGGATTGGCGCCTACTAAGTAGGAGGAAATCTCAAGGGCTTATCGTGAGCCTTGAGGGTGCTCACCCCCTCAAGCTTACTATATAATCCCTCATTCTTCCCTCACTCATCCTCTCTTTCCTTTGTGCTCCAAGGCACCCCACGAGTTATAAGTGTGGGTGTGGGAAGCCATATTGGAGCACATGTGTGTGCTTAGTTTTTAGTTTGAGAGCCAAGGCTTGTTAGCCTTGAAGAGGGCTTGACCTCTTGGTAGAATTAGTGTTGACGTGAAGGATTTTAAAGTTAATTCATGATTCCAATTTGTGGTACTTTAAGTTCATGTTTTGAATACACGTGGTTGCAAGTTCCATGTTTAAGAGTTGAGCACTTGATGTTGTGATGAGTGCAAAAATATACTTGTGTGGATTAGTTAGTCTTAGTGAAGTTAGGAAATTCTCTCTCCCCCTCTCCTCTCTAGGATTTTAGGATTTTAGGATTAGAGAAGAATTGTGTGATTAGAAAGGGGTTGTTAGTAGAATTAGGAAAATTAGGTAGGAAGATTAGTTAAGGGCTTGAATAATTAGTGAGGTAGTTGGGGATTACAACTACAAAGTTGTGGGTTTATGAAGGAGCTGGGTTTATGAAGGAGCTGGGTTTGTTTAGTTAGAAGCTAAGGAGCTGGGTTTATGAAGGAGCTGGGTTTGTTTAGTTAGAAGCTAAGAAGCTGGGTTCATGAAGGAGCTGGGTTTATGAAGGAGCTGGGTTTGTTTAGTTAGAAAGTAAAGAGCTAGGTTTATGAAGGACCTGGGTTTGTTTAGTTAGAAGCTAAGGAGCTGGGTTCATGAAGAAGCTGGGTTTATGAAGGAGCTGGGTTTGTTTAGTTAGAAGCTAAGAAGCTGGGTTTATGAAGGAGCTGGGTTTATGAAGGAGCTAGGTTCATGTAATTAGAAAGTAAAGAGATGGGTTCATGAAGGAGCTTAGTAGATAGCCTACCTAATTAGCTCATAGACAAGTAGTTAGTTACATTATGCTAGTTAGTGTTATGTGTGGCTTTCACAAGTAAATGTATTTGAGATTGACTATAGAGAATAGTGTTTTTTTTAACACTTGCATCCTCTCTTTAAAAATAAACCACGTGCACAACTTAATGGAGAATGTGGAGCACTCTCGCGATGGCAAGACAAAGGAAGCAAAGACCAAAGTTAAATCCAAGACCACTTGAAGGGTGAACCTTGCACTATGGACTCATCCAAGTCCAAATCCAATACCGCGGAGGAATGTGAGCCCAAACCCACTACTCGGACTACAGACGCTTAAGGGTGGGGGGTTTGGCCTCACAGGGGGGTTTGTTTAAGATGATGCCGTTGGGAGTGTGCTATGGGTGTTTGGATACTATGCACACGCATGTGTTAGGGTGGTTTGTTGTGTCCTTGCCAAAAGTAGTTTGTCGTTGGAATGATTTAAGTTGGGAGTGATGTATTTCATTTGCTATGTCTTTGGGGTTTGTTAGAATGTTACCGTCTAGGTCTCAAAGGCAGTTGAGGGGGTTGTTGTTTGTTGGTTGAAATCTTTCTTGTGGATTGTTTTGGTATCTTGTCTAGTAGGGTTCTATATTTGGTTATGGTAGCCTTGCAATTGATGGAAATTTGTTTTGAGGTGATTTTTTGGGCTTTAAATTTGGCAATTTTGTCAATGTTGGCTAGTTCTTGTATCCATTGGGCATAGTCGGTGGAGTTGTGGGGGAGGGGGGGGGGATTTGCCAGTTTTTAATTATTTTAAGGCTAGTATGTCAGGGTGGTTGGGTGTATGAGGGTGGTTTCATGTGGCTTGAACTACCTTGTGGATGCTATGGAGGATTTTTAGTTGATTTTTCCATAAATTTTGTTGCTTTCTACAGAGGAAGCCACATTGTTTTTTTTGGCTTGGGTGGTGAGTGGAGGCGGGGGGGGGGGGGGCGGGGCAAGTTTTGTCATGCATGTTTGTTCGGTGCATTTGCTGAAGGAGCTTATGATTTCTTGAAATTTGTCATGTGCTTCCTTCCATTGGTGGGGGTGAGCTGCTTGTGGTGTAGTGTGTTTGTAAGATTGTCGATTTCTAGGTTATTGTCTTATAGGATCATTGAGTTTCTAGAATTTGGTTGGGGAGATGGGGCATATTGGTAGGTAGTGGTTTCTTGTTGGCGCTTATGACATTGGGGTGGAGTTGTAGGTAGACCGGGTAGTGGTCAAAGGTTTGGTTGTGGTTAATTCGTGTGTTGCTTTTGAGGGTAGCATTGTTGCAAAAATTGATGTAAAAACTATTTATAAGGCTTGTTGAGGTGTAGTTGTGGCCTCATTGTCGTGAAAAATATTCCTAGTTTTCTATGGCATGGAATCATGAGTTGAGTTTGTATTGGGTCCATTCGTGGTCTGCTTGTTGTTGTTGTTGTTATTTGGGGGGGGGGGGGTGTTATCCGCTGCATGTTCATCCTTTGAGGAGTTTGTCTTGGTTAAAATCCTTGGCTAGGATGATGTGGTGTGGTGTTGTGGATGGTGGTCTATTAGAACTTGGATTTGGTCTTGGATTTTGGTTAGGGGTTGTTTGTCGTCTTGGTGAGTTGGCATGTACATGCTTAGGATTAGTATGGGTTTTATGGGTTTGTTTGTGATCTTGAGTGCTTGCAGATATGGCAATATTGTGGTTGTTGTTGGGAGTTTGGTGATATTGTCATTGGAGTAGATGGACATTGTATCGTTGCTAGGATGCCACCTTTCGCCGGGGTGTATGTTGAGAATTGATTGTGGTAGTGTGGCTCAGTGTTGTTAGAGTTGTTGTATATGTAATTTGGAAATCTTCAGTCTATGTAGATTGTAGACTTGTTTTTGTGGAGTTTAGTTTCTTGTATGAGCATGATTTGTGGGTCATTGTGGTGTGTCTATAGAAATTCTTGAATGCCTGGAAGGTTGGAGCTAATATGGCATTTTTCCATCTAATTATGTCTAGGGTTGTGGTGTCATGGTTGTCCAAGCACTAGTAGAGAATTTTGCGTCCCGATCAACAAAAAAGTGTTGGTCGCGGTTGTTACTTAGGACGCGTTGACCTGGACACTCTGTAACACGGTTTTGTTGATCTGTTCTGTTGATCTGGTCATCAAAAGTTTACCAACAAAAATCAAAATCAAAATCAATTTTTTTACTTTCCGGATTTTCCGGAAAATTTTATTTTTTACGGCCTGGATGTTCGGCAAAAAAAATTAATTTCAGACTACTACCACAGCACAAACTACGTCCCCATCAACTCCAACATACTCGCCTAGGCTTGCTAGGCTAGGCTAGAGGTCGTAGTTGCGGGCCAAGGGATTGGAACCCCAACCTTGGGCTTCCCACTTGGTGGTTCTAACCACCAAGTCAACACACTTTCTTGATATTAAGGGAGTGCTTTAAACCCTTTTATAGTTCACCCTCCATAAATGTTACACCTATAAGTGTTAACCCTCTCTAAATGTTAACTTTCTTCTACTCCCCACATATTGCACACTATAAATGTTAAACGTGTTAATTGTTAACAAAATGGTACTCCCTTCTTTGTAAATTTAACTTTATAAATGTTAACAAATGAAATACAACCATGAGGTGGATGATAAAGACTACACATTCAATTACCAAAGAACCATTGATTCATACTTCACCCATGATTTGTAAACTTGATATTGAAATAAAGTTTTAATTGGGTTTGCAATTTTATGAATGGTATTCTCTCACAAGCACTCTTCACAATTGCTTATATTTATAAATGTTAAGATTTGTATATTGCTCAAAAAAATAATTTTATGATTGTTAGATGTTAACACCTTTATAAATGTTAACTTTGATCCACTCCCGGAGGTTAACATTTATAGAGGGTAGACTGTATGTGAGGAACACTTCAAACCTATTTACAATATATTTTGATATATACTATTTAAATA
The DNA here is from genome assembly GCA_950295325.1 of Polytrichum commune. Classification (NCBI taxonomy): domain Eukaryota; kingdom Viridiplantae; phylum Streptophyta; class Polytrichopsida; order Polytrichales; family Polytrichaceae; genus Polytrichum; species Polytrichum commune. The sequence continues at coordinate 1,570,990 of OX485809.1, forward strand.
AATTCTTAGTATATACGTATATCCTAAAATAGATTATTTATGTATATTATGAAATATACTATTTATGTGTTTTTTGACACATACTATTTACGTATATTTTGACATGTTCTATATACATATATTCTGAAATGTAGTATTTACTTATATTCTAAAATATAATATTAAAATATCTTCAAAAATATACTATAAATAATATATTGCAAGTTATACTATAAATAATGTATTTCAAAATACACTATTTATAGTATAATATATCATATCATATTTTTAATATATTGCAGATTGTACTATTTATAGTATATTTTAAACTATACTATTTATAGTATATTACAGATTATACTATTTATACTATGTTATGTAATATACTATTTATACTTTATTATGTAATATACTATTTATAATATAATCTGCATACACTATTTATAGTATACCCTGCACTATATTATTTATAGTATAATTTGCAATATATTATTTACAGTATTTAGTAGTATTCAAGATTCCAAAAGATTCCAAAAGATTCGAATGGTTTAAAAAGATTTCAAAATACTCGAAAAAATTTCCAAAATGATAATGGAATATTCTAAAGATTCTAATTTTGCGTGAGTTTTGTTGATTTGGCCATTGTACTACTCGAATCAACAAAAAGTAGGCACCAAACTGTTGGTTTTGGCAAGAAGTTACAAATTCAGTGAAATAGGTCATTGCAGTGCCCAAATCAACACAAATCTGTTGATTTTCTGTTGATTTGGTCATGATTTTCTAGTAGTGAAGTTGTATGTGAGGTGTGTGGTGTGATTGGGTTGTGATTGGTGGCTGTGCCTGGGGTTGTATCCTTTTATATTGTAGGCACATTTAGTAATTTCTTGGATCAATTTTTTGTGGGATGCGAGGTAGCTCTTTGTGTAGGTTGTGTCTTGTGTTGTGGGGTCTCTTTTGGAAATTTTGATGGTCTCGAAGATAGCTAATGTCGGTTATTTGAGGCCATTAGCTAACACTATCAACTCCTAAAAGCTTGCACGGCGCTGCCAATGCCGCTCCAAGAGTCTCGAGGCCAATTGCTGAATTGTGGCTTACTTCACTCATTCCCAACCCCTCAGCTTCACACTGAACCCAGCGAAACCCAGGCGTGAACCTCATCTAGTCAAAATCTGCAGAGGAGGGTTTCGAGAATTCGGTGTTGTGAATTTGGTGGGCAAGTAGTTGGATTTAGTCGGTGTAGATTTCAAGTCGCGGCCGATTTGGACTTCATTTGGTCTCAATGGTCGGCGAGGACCGAGTGCTAGTTACAGGTGAACCGGTTGAGTTTGAGAAATAACCAGTTCAAATTCAAGAGCGGCTTAGGAAAATTACCAATCCATTTAGAGTAATTTACAGAATATTCCTCAATCTGATTTTAAAAAAACAGAAAGATGTGAACATGTAACCGGTTGGTCTTGAAAACACTAGGATGCCGACCGGTTATGCCCAAAATTCTCCCCGGACAGTGGTTGGTGTGTGCAGAGCCTCAGGTGGATGAGATGCTAGCAAAAACTGAGTTCTTGACACTCAGAGCGACTTTTTGGCAGGCTACAGAAATTTGAGTTCAGGAAGTTTACTGAATGTACCGGCAGACTAGTCGAAATTGCAGTGACTGGGAAATTCAGAGGACGAATTTCTGAGTACGAGTCTGAGTATTCCGGGTCTTAAACATGGGTAATTTAGCAGGATCTGCGAGTTAATTCAAACCAAAAGCAGGAATGCAGACTAGTTGAAATCTGCGCTACGAGGAAATGATATCTGAATGTGCCAATTGGATTGTGCAGAGTCTAATTGCAGGTTTGAGATGCTGGTTATTTGACTTGAATCAATCCCAAGAGTCTGGCAGACAGGTAGAATGAAGCCTCTGAGCTAAGTGAGTATCGAAATGAAGTGTCTGAGGTGAAGCGTGAACGTGCAAACTTCATCGCGGTGGCAAACTTCGTGGACTTTGAACTCTAGGCTGAGACCTCTCTCCCGCCAAATTGCAAGCTTGAGGAGGCATAATTCTAATGGCACTACATGTATTTGTTAAACCGATGTGGGAAGGCTTTACATTCTGTTGCATAGTATTTCAGCAGGTGCATAACATTACTGAGCGTTCCTCATGATATAACAATGAGATGCTTGAAAAGCTACGCCGGAAGACTCATATTCATATTGAACTCCCAACATCTCACTATTATATGTTAAGTAGTGTTATGTGTCTTCATATTAGCTAAAGCAATACACCTGTGTGAGCAGAGAGTTAAGTACCATAAACTAGCTTGAACTTCTTGTGTTCACGCTAGTGATGCAAAAAAACAACATAGTCAAGTGGTTCATGTGGTTTTGCTAATATATTCACTCTTAGGTAATGTTTGGTGGGCAAAGGACTTAAGCCATTGTTGATGGACTAGTTGGGTCCTATTCATCAAAACTATTGGAGCCCTAGTGGTGTGAGTGTGTTGGTGTAGCAAGGAAGCCTAGTGGTCCTGGCAATGGCAATTGTGAGCCTAGCTATGTGGAGGGGGTCCAATGAAGTGGGGGGAAGTTGGTGCATTGTCATGGGTGCAGGGGAGGGAGACGGCAAGGTGTTGGGCTATGTTGTACATGCATTGTTGAGACAATCGATTCATGGGATCATTACGCCTACCATTTGATGAACATGAAGAGTATGATGCTTGAGAGACACTTTGTTGATGCTTCCACTCGTTGGTTGGTGTTGAGGTTCATGCATGATGCTAGTGAGGCAAGCTTCCCGTCAATGTAGTGCCATTTCTTCACTCCAACATTGCTTTGGTACAACTCTTCTTCACGATCATGGGGTTGTTGGTTGCAGCTTTAGACATTGCTTGAATTTTTCCACAGCGGCTTCTCTAGCCAGAGCTTGGGCTAGGCGTATGGTGGTGCAATAAGGTTCTGTGTTGTTTATACTCCCTTTGTGCGGGACAAAGTCTATCCTCCTTCCCAACATGACAGCGGAGCTACGGATCCATTCCGTATACACGGTTGCGTTAAGACAATGTAAGTGGCACCACCCGGATTGTTTATCATCTACATGCCAGGAGGAGTTGCCGAAGGTGATGTCCACAATGTTGTTTTCTCCGAAAAGCTTCTTGATGGTCTTTATGATCATGGTTTGTGACTCCTTTTGGGGAGGTTGTCAGCGACAATGGTGATGCTAACCTGAAGCTCCAACGTGTTGCCAATCTCCTCATTGTGGGTCATGCTTACTTTGAGCTTCTCACGGTCAAATTTGAGTCCCCAACCCAAAAGTGAGTCCCGTGCTTTTTCAGATGCTAGTGTGAGGAAGGTGAAGTCTTTGGTGAGCTCCGGCTTGATGAGTGTTAAGAACTCAAGTTGCATGTCTTCATAGTAATTTTCTCTCATGATATCCTTAAAGATGCTATCATAGGTTCAATACTTATGACAATTATGAGGGTCAATGTGATCAAGGAATGCAAAATGAAGAATCTTCACTTTAACCTTTTATAATTTTTGTATCTCCACTATGACTTTAAAACTTGAAACGATAACCTCCAATACCAACCTAATCTCAAGTGCTAACCATGTGAGACAATTCATGATCCCATCCAACAACCCACAATGTAACAAATAGAGTTGGTAGTGTTCGCTACAGAGTATGCAGATTTTATTTTGTTACTATTCTTAATCAAACCCTTATATTTGATCGGTGTGTGGTTAGGTGCGGATTAAAGAACATGCATCATAAAGACACATGTTCAAGGAGATTGGACTATGTCTTTAGATTTTAACTTCTCCACACTCAATAATGAATACATTTGAGAGGACCTATGTAATAAGTTAAGACATTGACAACATGCTCTTCCAATAACCAAAACTAGATCAGAGAACGTCCAATTTTCTTATGCTTCATCGTAGATTTGCTAATGCAACAAAAAACTTTGTTGTACAAGTCTAAATGGTAGAAGCTGGAGAAGCTGGAGAACACCAACATATCTTAGGCTTGTGCCATGCTTATTACTACACTAAATATTGTATTGAGTGTCACTTCCAATTTGAAATTACGCTATGCTATAACTATTTGTTGTACATCTCAATTGTTGCCAACAAAGGTCAAATTGGTTGTTTGGACATTAGAGAACATAAAATCTTTACTTGGTAAAAAATTACATAAATAATAAAACTGTATAGCATTGTATAACTGCAGAAAGTTAGTGACAGTAAATAAAATATATAATGTAGACAGCAACCATTGAACACCAATGTCACTGCTCTTCTATAAATTAATGTCCCTGGAAATTTTTGGGCATAATCGGTGGAGATCCTAGTGTTTCCGGTTCCAACCAGTTACATGTCGACATCTATTGGCATTTCTTTGTTAATTTGAGGCATAGTCCACGTTTTTCCTGAAGTCTTGAACTTCAACCGGCTATTTCTCAACCTCAATCGGTTCATCTGTAACTAGCAGCCGGTTCTCCTTGTACATTGCCATAGAGTAGAGGCACCCATAACTGATCCCTAAAGAGATTTTGCACGAGATCTAGAGAAGTACAAGGTGGTGCACATCATCCCTCATGTAGGAAGATAAAAATCAGGAGGATTTGGAAGAAAAAAAATCGATAATTTTATTCTCTAAATTGAAACCACTGTGATTTTTGAAAACGAAGTTGGTCCGAACACATTACCAGTGTTTAGAGTATGCTCATTCCTCCTCACTTCAGCACTCGATACTAGAACGTGTGTCATGGCATTATTGATTCCGGACTTATCTAAATTTAGTCGTATCTTCATCGAAACTCCGGTACCCGACAGATTGTCGATGGGGGTCCTGATGGGGAACACGTGCCTCTACTATAGATTCAATCTCCCCCAAAGACTTCGATGAACCATAAAATAATTCGTTTCAATAGTACAACTGCATGAATCTGAGCGACCCTCGTGTTGGGAATCGGCAGAGGAGGCAGCAGTCATAAAGGGAGTAAGACCAAAAATCTATGGATGGCAAGTATGTGCAAGCTGTGTCACAAGGCATGAAGACAGCCATGTCAGGCCGGAGCGGGGGACAAGAAGTTAGTTGGGGCGTGATGATGGCATGGGTGTCTTGATGCGTGATGGCAATTGTGGACTAGCTTACTTGGGTGTGGATGTGCATGCATCCATTTTCATGAAGAAATCACCTAAGGTAGATGGGTCTTAAGTGGCTCGTTTTCTAGGTCGGGTCTCCAGATTTGATTGGTATGTGGTCTGGTGAGGATCAAAGAGCAAACATCGTAAAGATATCACATGTTTAGGAGAGATTCAGCGGCGTTTTCAAATGTTAGCAGCTACTCTACACTCGACAGTGAACACAATTGGGAGGACCTATGTATCCACTTGAGAAATCGACAAACATGCGCTTCCGATAACTATATCTAAATCAGCAGAGGTTCGATTTTCGATCCGATTTTTGCATATGTTTCATCATCTAATTGCTAATGCAACTCAAGTTTTGTTGTGTAAATCTAATCGATAGAAGCTAAAGAACATGAAAAATGAACCTAATAACACCCACGTACCTAATAAGTCTACTTGTGGCTTGATGGCCGTGAGGGAATGCCCCCCCCCCCCCCCCCCCCCCCGCCCTTCCTTTTACCTTTACCATGATGAAAGATAATGGGTAAGTGAATAATATACATCCTCTTGGAAACATTGAATTGCCTTCAAATATTGAACATAACTCTCCAAGGTTGACCATTTTCACTCTTCAACTACTGTAAAATATGGTGAGGTTAAAAATTAGGGATCACGGAATGTGTAATACAGAAGGGTGGAAGCTAGGAGGCAACAGGCAACAGGCAACATTCGATTCCACGACTTCTTTGTACCAGATGGTATGCTATATATAGTACCATGAAGCATTGGCTCCCTCACTTGTACTTTGACCATGATGAAAGGTGGTGGGTGAATGAATACATCCTCTTAGAAACATTGAATCATCTTCAAATGCTCAACATAACTCTCCAAGCTTTAATGTTCTTCACTTTTCAACTACCGTAGAACATAGTGAGGTGAAAAATTAGGATTGCGGAATGTGCAGTAGAGAAGGGGTTGAAGGACACTCGTATCTTCATCGCTCACTCGTACCTCATCCATGAGGATATGTAGTGGATGAATGAAAACATCCTCTTGGGAACATTAAGTTATCTTCAAACATTCAACATACCTCTCTAAGCATGAATATTTTTTTTTCACTTTTCAATCACCATAGAACATAGTGAGGTGAAAGATTACGCTTGTAAAATGTGTATTTAGAGGAGGGGCCAAGTTAGGTAGGATTTGATCCCATGACCTCTTTGTACCGGAAAGTATAGTGAGCCCTAGTGGGTGACTATAAATGTGCATGCATTCTTGTGATGAGGTTGCATGTGGCTTCATGGCCGTGGAGAATCATACCTTCACCATAATGAAAGATAGTGAGTGAGAAGACATCCTCTTGGAAACAATGAATCGTTTTGAAACATTTAGCAGATTTCTAGGTATCAATTTTTTTCACTTTTGAATCACCATCGATCATTGTGTGAGGTGAAGAATATGGATTTCTTAATGCATTGTAGAGGAGGGGTTGGAGGAGGCAAGGATTTATTTGCATGACCTCCTTGTAGCATGAGTTATAGTGAGTGGGCCAATCATGACCCCAAAATTATGGGGGTGTGGTTGGAGATTCATGTGTCATATCCTAGAGCAATTTGCATAAAATTTTAGATCAAGTTCATAGGTGGTGGATTCAGATGATAATGCGAACCTTGCTTTCATTTGTTGGACATGTGCGAGGTTCACAACTGATGGTGCAAACGAGTTGGAATGAGTAAGAAATTGGTGTAGTTTGTAATACACATATGCATCAAGGGAAGGTTAGGTATTTAGATTATCGAAAAGAAGACACTAAGTATAAGCATACCAATCTCAACGCACACGTCATGCCTAATTATTATCATTTTACTGCACATCTATCACATGGGTAGGTTTACATATCTCTGAATTGCACGTGGCGTGTGCTTTGAAACTCATATTCTTGTTGTGATGTATTGGAGATGGAGTGCGTGAAGTATTTGAGTTCAACTCATGCTAACAAATTTTATGGGCCAAGATAGAGTATTATCTTCACCCCAACACAATTACATAGCATATTTAAGGTCCAGGTTTGCTAACCGTTTTTCCCAAACATCCAACTTGGTCGAGCTGCAATGATTTATGAAGAATTGTTGGCACACTTATAGTGCGACTAACTCATCGATGCAATATAGTGTGGTCCATGATATGCGTCATTGTCTTCATGCAACGGACTATAAAATGAGGTAATTGCTCCTAAAAATTTCTCGCTTTATATAGTCTTTCATCTCTAATGCTAAATCCATATAAATGCCACCTTTATGTCCATTTGGTGGATCTCCCAATCCATAGCTACTCCTAACGCGAGAATGCATCTAATGATGATAAATTTGGCCACGGAAGCAAACGTCTCGTTAAAATCCACTCTAGCCACTTGAGAATATTCCTTTGCTACTGATTGCGCCTTATACCTAATAATTTCACCCAATGCATCATTCTTGGTGTGGAACATCCATTTGCATCCTACACTCTTGCGATCATTTGGAAGGTTGGTTGATTCCCACGTACCATTGGCCATGAGCGAGTCGTACTCTTCTTGTATTGTGGCCTCTCATTTGCTCACATCACAAGATCTCAAAGTTTTGCACAAATTCAAAAGATCATCCAAAAATGTCACATTGACATGTTCTTCACCGTATTGGGGTAGAATGTGATTCTTCCACCATTCTCTAGGCGGATGTCATTACCTCTTAGGATATCTTCCATCTTTGCCGAATCTCTCAATGCGGTCATCATTCTCTGCTGGTATTTTGATTGCTTCGTCATTTGCAACCAAATGATCTTCCACTTGTTCCTCGGGCTCCTTACCCTCATTACACAAAGATGATTTGGAAGATTCGTCCATAACAACCGCTCTAGGGCCTTCATTTCTCCCATTTGGACGCATCTGTTGAGATAGTAATTGAGACCACCCAAAAGTAAAATTTGATTCAAAGGGTTAGACAAAATCAAAGTAACCTAGAAGGCCTGGGAAGATGGCCGAAGCCAAAGGAATATTGTTGTGCACACAAGATGTGCTAAATCCATACATCAAATAAGCAGTTGAATATTTATTGGTGGCAATCATCTACGTGCACTAGAAGGAGAACACGAAAAAATGACTGGGGTTTCTTACTAAATCCGGTAGTAAAGTCCACTGATGACTAGCACCATTTCTAGTCCTCAATCTGGTCATGTCGGACCAGTCGCTCCAGACAAAATGACTACGGTCAAATCGGACAATTTTTGTTCCCCATGAAGCGTTCCCCATGGGGTTTTGGGACCTCATTTTGGGACGCCCCTCAACGCCTTGTTCTTTCTCATTATATTTAGTTATTGATGTGTGACTATATATAGTCATATATAGTAATGTCATTTGATTGGAATTAATGATCACTACATGACTGTAAGTAATGATGTTTTGTATTTGCATGACTACACGGTTTTCTCTGGCACTGTTAATTTGTGAAGTGCATTTGTTCATTAACAATTGCATTTAGTCATGCTGCAACTAATAATAGTCATATGATACATGATTTCTTCCCAAAAGTAGATTCATTTGAAGCTTTACATTTTGAGAGGCTGGTGAATATTTTTGTGCAGTAGTCACTGTTTGAATTTAGATCATTATATGTAGTCATTATGTTTGTCAATAAATAGTATTATTATCAAAATTAACGGACTTTACAGTCATAACGATTACGCTTTTGTTGTGTACATGGTCACTACACATTGACATTATTGACAAACATTTTGTACACCAACATATTGGAAAACGTAGTCATCATATATGAACACCTTACAACAACATGTGACCAAGCATAGTCAAAATATTTCAATGATGTACTACAATTACACATGAATACATATGCTCATTTTACTGACTGGATATGGTCTTCGCACAGGACTACAAATAATAACATTTTGAAATAACATTACATTTTGCATTCATGAATTTTCTTTTATAAGAAAACTAGGCGTAGTCATCAATGGGAATTACTTGACTACAACGCATGACTAAACATTGAGTTCCATGATGTAATATCATATAGACATTGCATTCAGACAATGCATATCATAGTACGATTGTTATATACTAAGTGCCATTACTTGCTGCAAAATATAATATGAATATGTTTCGTCGATATATTGATAAAATTCACTATAACAGATGACAAAACATATTCAATGCCTTGTCGGAAATTCAGTAGGAGACATTGCACATCTACGTCTCGTCCACAAAGCAAAGTCCCACAATTCTTTGCAGATTGTTATTGCACACTCTCCACCCTGTATCCAACGTATATTTCATATACTTAACTACAGCTGCACACATGCATGGCGTAGAAACTCCGTCGGCCACAAGATGAAATTCCCCACAGCTTTCCCAATCTTCCGTATGATGGGTCACCGTTTCCACACTTCTGAAAAACACATACTCATCATTTTCGTTTTTGGCTACCTCCACATATACACATCCTTCGTAAATTGGGACTTCATACACCGTTCTTCCTTGCACGTTTGTCACCTTCCCGTGTGCAACCAATTTACCTCCTCACCTACCTCATACCCCATAATTTCCACAACATCCTCTACGGAGAATGTGGAGGGTGATTCCCCGATCACTATGACTTCTTACATTGCAAACAACACATGCATTAAAAACTTACGAATGCGACATGCAAGAAACACATGGCTGATGCCTGAAAACTATAAACAAGGTCAATGCTCGGTTAGGATGTTAACATTTTTTTAGGCTCCTCCTTCTTATTTCCGATGGCCGTCAACCATCTCGGCTACTTTCGCGCTTCTCACATTCATTTTCGGAGCTCTATGTTGCGCAATCTTCGTCCGTAGCCTCTTTTGCTCCCCCGCAGCTGCCCTGAGTTTAGTTGGACTCACCTGCAACGCTCTTGCAACTTGGAGTTTCTCCACCTCTGATATGCGGGCTCTCTTCCTTCGACCTTTTCGATGCTCCTCTTGTTGTGATACTATGTCGCCTTCTTTTTCATCATCCTTCTCTTTTGTAGCTGCTTCCTCGCTCTTCTTTTCAGGTTCGACTGTCGTTTTCTCCCCATTCTGCAAAAACATTTCTTTGGTCATTGTTATTTTATACAATCAACCTTAACCCCTATGAAGGAAAATTAATCAATATTTTCGGCATAGTCTGCATTTAGCTCAGCCAAAATGTCTGCTACTAGTCATTATTTTTTCAAAATGACTATTACTGGTCATTATATCTCCAATATGACTACTGCCAGTCCTTGCATTTCCAGTCATAACTACAACTAGTCATTACGTTGCAAACCATCACTACTACTAGACATTATATTATCAAATTTCATTACTACTGTAAGAGTGTATGCGGAGGCACGTTCTAAGGAAAAGTTTCTCACATTACTATCTCCTTGCACTGCTCCAATGATCTTTTCCAAGGTTTTTAAGCTGTCCAACCTTCTTGTTTTCTCCTATGGGATCTCCGTGCTCTCTACCCCTCCAATATTCTCCTTTGCGGTGGATAAGTTCTCCACCCCTCTAATGTCCTCATTCGCAGTGTCCAAGCTCTCCACCCCTCCAAAGTCGTCCTTCGCGGTGTCCAAGCTCTACACCCCTCCAATGTCCTCCTTCACAATGTCCAAGTTCTCCACCCTTCCAATGTTGTCCTTCACGGTTTGTGTGGTCTCCACTCCTCCAGCACCCATAATAAGTTTCATATTTTCCTCTAACCCTAGCATCCGCTTATGCAGGTCACGATCCTCATCCGCGTTCGAGACTCATCTGGCTCCTCTTCGAGATACGGAGGACATGTGGCTCGTGTCTACCCTCCGTTTTGCCTCTTCCCTCCGCGATTGAAGCTCTGCTTCGATCTCCGACCAGGTTGGCGCCTTCTCTAAGTTTGAACTCTGTGGTCATACATTTTTTCCCACCCTTGCATTAGTGACTCCTGCATATTGATACAATGGACTTAAAAAAACCTAATCACATGAAAACTTCATAGTTTAGATGTTATCAAGTTGGTTGTCAAGTCTTCTTCACTTTGGCCCACCACCGACAGCCTCTTTACCTACGCACGATTTGTCTTCAACCGCTCGGCCTCCTTCAACTTGCGGTCCTCCGATATTAACCGAGACAATTTACCCAGTGATCCTGCCAAATATGTTTCGGCTTTGCCTTCCCTGCTTGCAATGTCTTCTTCAGTTGGTACCGCTTGATTTTTAGCTGCCCTTTCAAAATTGCATGGAAGGCTTCTTCTGTGACTCGCCCAAGACCTCCCTCGTATTCAAACGTGTTGTCCACACATTGTTTTATGTTTAATAACATGGAGGTCTTATGTACGTTATAATTGTCCTCACTAAAATCCACATCTTGTGAATGTCCCCTTAAACAACTCAACCACAATGACCGGTTTTGGCCACAGGGATTATCTTTCATGTCTACCTTTACGGTGTACCTTTTCTTCCCGCGCTGCTCCCTCACAAATACCTCGTCTTGTTGTTGTTTTGATATCCTACTCCTCCGACTCCGTTGTTCGGATACGTAGCTCCATAGTGTCGGATCCCTCTCAGCAATTGCGCCTCCGGATGATTGGGCATGTTGTGCACTCTGAGTTCGCAACAGTGCACGCTTCGCGGTTAGAATCTCCACCTCCAACTCCACTATTTGCACTTGCAGAGGTTTCGCAGTTCCTTTGCCACCATCGCTATCGTCGTCGTCTGCAAGGTTGTCGACGTTCGAGGACGGAATGATCAAATCATCGATGTCGACATCCTCCTCCAAGTAGTCGTGGTTGGTGTCGTCCTCCTCGTACGTGTCCTGCGACATTCTCACACGTTTATGTGCATCGTTCCTATTTAATGTTTGGGAAGGAGGTTTGGGCGCCTTGAACTTTGAGGCTCCACGTGGATGATTTGATCATGTTGGCAAGCAATGTAATTCAATTAAAGTGGCTCAAATTGGAGCTCAAGAAGGAATTTGAGATAAGTGTAGTGACAATTTTTTAATTTTCTTAGTTGGAACAATATTTAAATATAAAAAATGTTTTTTTGAGCTTCACAAGTAGAAACAAATAGGTATGAAAGGGGCTATGGACTGAGAGTTTAGAAAGTAACTGAAAAGAGGTTATGTCTTGATTCTAGGAAGTTTCAGGGGCATATACATGCCATTGTCTGGTAGGAAATGGAGAGTTTTTTTGGAGAGTATAACTTCGGGTAGATAAAGAAGGCGATAGGGAGAGATTTTGAAGAATTGTTAACTCGTTTCTGAGAAAGAATTGTAGAAATACCGAGGAGCGATTCCTCGAAGTTATTAGGATAGAATCTAAGCCATATCTTGATTGTCTTTTACCATCTAGGGTGTGTAATTGGTTAGGCCATAGCCTGTGCAGAGGAATTTTACATGTCGGCCGATATCTGGATATATGAATTTCAAAATTTATTGAAGTCTGAATTTCTCGTGGTCGAATTGCTACAAGTACAGGCTTTAAATCTTGAGTCATAAATGTCAACGAGAGGGAATGTATCCCAAGTCAATAGGTTGCGTGTATGAGTGTATGTGCATATGTTGTCTTCTCTCAAGAACTCGTTGAACTAAGCATGGATAATTTTAGATTATGATTTTTGGGAACCCGATTCCACTATAATTGCTTCATGAAGGCTGAACGAATGAGGATGTTAAATAAACCAAAAATTGAGACGTTTGCCTGAATGATAAGTGAAAGATGAGAAGGGAGAAGATACAAATTATGTTCAGGGACCATAGTTTGTCTGAATTAATAATTGCTAAGCCGAGAGTTGGTGTGGCTTCGTGTAGGAATTCTTCTATTATTCTAGGAATAATTACTGCAGAGATTGCAGGGATTGCTTGATTGCAAATGAGTATCTTTGTTATCAGATATGGAACTGCCTGATAGTGTTGACTGATACCTATGAGATAAATAAAGAGGCAATCATCTGAATTGGACAGTGTTCACTTTGAGAGAGAGAAAATCGATGTGCAATTAGGCAACTGACTGAGATAAGTTATCATTGTAAGGCAGGGCTTAAGCACTGAAATAATGTGGCAATCGGCTGAGAGGACACAAGGTCTTGATTTCATATGCAGGGCTAGGGGCTGGGAAACTAGAAGGGTCGAGACCATAGCATGCGTAACCTCACGGGAGGAACATCGGCTCAATTGATTGACAGAAACCGAACAATCATTGCGTAGGCCATAGACTCTAAAAGGATTCTTGGATCAGTTTTCAGAAGATGAAAAGACTTGGTCGTTGCTAGCTTAGTAGGTAAGTGGGACATATATGGTTTGCAACTCAAATAAATTTTATACGGACATAAGATGATCTAAGAGTAATCCTAAAATTGAATAATTGCAAGTGCTTGGCAATAGTCTTGTGATTGATCAATGAAGTGAACTTATGAACGACATCGGTTGAAATAATAATTTACTAAATTGAAACCTTAATTACAAATTTAAAGGGATAAAGTGATGAACCATATATTATGAAAGATAGATATATATACGTGGTTTGGCTTATTGATGCAATCCGAGGATGCTATAGTTACTCTGGCCAAGACTGGGTAAGGACTATTGCTGGACAACATAACTTTAAAAAATAGAATAAATCAAAGAATCTCGACAATCCTAAAAGGATGACAACACTGCAAATTTCAAGTTGCACTAAAAGGGTTAATTAAATGCCAGATTATTGACGATACCAAAGTGCCCTTGGCTTTGGTAAGCAAGACTTAAATGAGATACTTTTGCAAAAGACTATTGTCGATGGCGAGACCTATGCTTGTGCACCACACCTAGTCCAATTAAAATGAACTCACTGCCAGACTATTGCCTGGAAAATTAGAGTGAGGTGAGAGACTGCCATGATTGTATGCACTAACACGGAGAGATTATTCCAGTTTTTATCCCTTACTCATAAACCAAGTGTTAGTCTTAATCTAAAATAAAGTGTGATAACCTTGTGTTTCTTTTAATAAATGTTATCTAAGACACCTAGACGAAATACAAATCACCTTTTAAGTCTTCTCTAAGTGTTTCCCTGGGTTTGTTCTTAACCAAAATCTAAACCACAATAAGTGATCTCGGAGAATTACATTATTGAATAAAGTGGAATTTGAGAATAGAGAAGCCCGTACCATCACCATGAACCAAAGAAGCTACATCAAGAAGGCCCTAAAGCGTTCAACATGGAAGAATGTAAACCGGTTGGAATTATGTTCGATGCGAATTCAAAATTATTAAAACTTTCGGAGTGTTCCATACAAAGCCAAGTAGGATCTCTCATGTATGCAATGGTGGCCACAAGGGCCGATATTGCATTTGCGGTGGGTATAGTGAGTCAATTCATATCGAAGGTTGGTCCACCGCATTGGATGGCTCTGAAATGTATTATGAGGTATTTGAAGGTTATTTTGGACTTCAAATTATGCCTCGGAGGCAAGGATATTGCCTTGAGAGGATTTTGAGATATGGATTGGGGGGAAGATGCAAACGACCAGCGATCCATCACATGATACATATTTTTTGTTGGCGTTTCGTAAAGATCCAAGAAACAACCAAACATTGCATTGTTTATGACAGAGGCGGAGTACATAGCCACTAGCCATTGCACGAAGGAAGCAGTTTGGCTTAGGCAACTCTTGGCAGATGTGGAATCTGTGCAAGAAGGACCAACATTCATCATGTGCAACAATCAAATATGCATAGCACTTGCAAAGAATCTCATACAACATTCTCGGACCAAATATATCAATGTACAACATCACTTCATTAGAGAGAAACTAGAAAACCAAGAGCTATGTTTGAAGTATTGTCCAACGAAAGATATGATAGCAGACATGCTAACCAAACACTTGCAAAGAACAGGCATCAAGCATTAACAAGGACAATGGATTTAGAAGCCTTTGATTACTTGCAAAGTGGGAGTGTAGAAGGTAGAGCATTAGATTGCTTGTAATCAATAAAAATGTAATGAAAGAGGCATAACAAAGAATAACGTCAGAATAAGGCTACAATGCTAGTCCAAAGAGGGATAAGAATTATCATATATTGTTTGTATGAATCAATGAAAAGAAGAAAAGCAATAAAAGGCAAAGCAAGGAGAAGATGGGATCATCTCACTCCAAGCATTATTCATATGCCTTTGTAATGTCTATATGCTTGTGCAATCTTATCTTTAGTCCTATTGATATCCAATAATTTTTACATCATCCCCGTTAACAGTAAATCTAAAACTTGTAAGCAGTATACTTGAGACTTGTAAACTGTGAACCATTCATGTTATAAACTTGCAATGATTTGCTTCAAGTTGTTGCAATTATATGTTATGTCTCTATGAAGTTTTACACTTGTATGGTTCCACAATAATATGAATGCATAGTATTTTTTTTGCCATATTTTTTTGCACCACTTTTGTAATGTATACTTTTGAATTAATATTTTTTTGGTTAAATGAATATAGCTGCCAAAAATTGCAATAATGTTGGAAATATAACTCATAGTTGAGTGGATAAAAATAGGTCATTTTGGATAATTGAGTAATTATAGGGAGTTTTAACTCATGCCTTGGAGGTAAATAGCCCTGACACAAGTGCTCCTTATCTTCACATGATGCAAAAAAATCCTATAGAGTGACCTACCCGAGGACACAAGCTGCGATGAAGATGATGGATTCAAGGAAGGTTGAGATTGACTCAATAAATGTTACCTACATTCTTAATGGTTGACACTTGACTAAGTAGTCCATTGGGAATGTTCCGGGGGGGGGGGCCGTAGTGAACGAATGACTTACATGAATGAAAAATAATGATTTATATAGATCTCAAAGGTATAGTTGAATGCTCTAAAAAATAATTTGTAATTTCTAGCGTCCCCTCTTTGAAATGCTCAAGAGTACATTTATTTCTACCTACATGGAGGAGGGAAAAAGGAAGCATAAGAGAAGGCCTCGGGCATGGGCTGCAATGAAGATGCTAGGTTCCAATGAGGGTTGAGATTGACTTGATAAAATTTGCTTACACTCTTGATGGTTGACACATGGTCGAGGGGTTTATCATGAGGGAGGGGTGGGGCAATGAAAAAATTATTAACATGGATGAAAAACAATCATTTACATAAATGGTTAATCTATAGTTGAATGGATTATAAATATATTTTAAATTGGCAACACCCCTCTGAAAAATGTTTAGAAGTGCATTTTATTCCTACCTTTGGGGAGGAGGAACAATGTTTGTGTAACCCCACCCCTCTCCTCGTAATTAACAACCTCTAGTCACATGTGATAACTAACTTCAAAACTACGTGACCTCCCCAAGGATCAGCCTCTGCAAGGTTAGCTTGGCCCACCAATTCTCACAAGTTACAAAGCATGTTTCTTTTTAAGGCTAGTCCCCATTGTTTTTGTACATGTAAATTTAAACTTTGAGGAAGCGTGTGTGCCTCTATAGGTAAGCTCTCAAACTCGCCTTCTAGCCAACTCACTAAAAGTTTGATCCGGAGACTTTACAAATTATTCTAAAAATCCTCATTCAAGCTCATTCAAATTTTGGCATCCCCAAACCGATCAAGCTCACTAGCCACATCAAATTTGAAAAACATGGGTTCTTTCATCCATCAAGGTAGCCCACTACTTAGGATGATATATATGTGAAATGAGGTTGCCTTTATAAGAGGTTGCCTTTGTGAGGGGTTGCCTCTACACCCATGCAAATTATCTTGAGTCAAAACCATATTATAACAACTTATAACATTGTTTATTAATCCATACTTTTAGCAACCACTGTAAGAATTGATTGTTTTTTGTATTGTTGTTAGGGCCACTTCACACACGAGACTGAGAGCCCGTGACCAGTATACATTTCTTCTTCTTTTTTTCTTTTTTTGACAGAAGGTTGACAAGCCAATGCCAAAGCACAGGAGGCGGTTGACCACCTAGCAAGATTTCCGTCAAGTAGAGAGGAGATTTCACAGCCGGGAATCGAACCACCAACCTATTCCTTGCAATTTGGGTATCTCTCCACCATCATCCGGTAGTTTAGGGTCGTCTCGGACCATGTGACCAGTACACTTCAAGCACTCTCATTGGTGGAAAAGGCGGAGCCGGTCCAAGTTCGTTTCCCACTACACTTGAGGGACCAACGCTTAAAGTCTACATGGATTCCACATGGCATCGAATGGATCATGTTTCATGGTCACTTGGCCTATTTTCAAAAACCACCTCTTGGAGGTAGGCCTGACACAAAACCAGGAGACCAAGACACTCCCAACGCTCACAACCGTTGGTTTATTTTATTTTATCATCATGTGTGAGGACCTGCATGAATAGAAACTCATTGACATAGCATTTGATTGAGGGCATGGGCTCATATGACTTCACACTACACTTGAGGATCCGTGACCACACTACATGATTTCGGAGGTGTCTTACGACAACCTTTGGACACTTTCTTTTGGGCTGTCACAATCTCACGGTCACACGGCTCTCGGCTCATGTGTGAAGTGGCCCTTATTATAATGAAAACAAGCCTCCAAAGTCGTGTCCGGTGTGGATAAATTAGTGTGGGGCAACCTGATTGCAAATATCAGTGTAGACATCACACATTTTGTACCAAAGTATTCGTCCTCGAGAATCATCCACCACGAAAGCAAGTCATGTGCTTTCTGTGGTGGCAGCTAATTTAACTTGACGTATGGTGTGAAGAATCATTGCCATTTAGTTAATCGTGTGGCCCAGCCCCTGCCCATACCGAGTGTCAGTTTCATGGACGTGTATCACGATATCATGGGCCACTTTTCTTTCCTTCCCTCCTTCCTTTCATGGCCGCATCTTCCACCCGGTTACTTTTCCCAACTAGCCCACTTCTTCTTCTCCTAGGATATGAAACACGCGATTAGTGCTAGATAGTGAGTCAACTCATGTTGAGATCATAACCACTTTTCTCATACCTTTTGGAGCTCATTTGAAGTATTGTATTCAATGTATCGAAGTGAAGGATTTTGCGTGCTCTTTAAGTGGTCATATGCGTTCTTCCCTCCCTCGATTATGTTGATTGTTGAATCTGGAATGAATTTTGTATTCTGAGCACACAATCCAACCTCTTTTGAGCAAGTGTCTTTATGGTATTTGTCTGGAACCACACCAAACCACAAATCGTTCAAGTATACTAGGTGTATGGTTAAAATAAGTAATGGAGCTGGGCACATTTTCCTTAATTAGGGGAGAAAAATGCGGACTTCGTGGATTTGAAGGGGAGAATAGGTGATTTCCTTCAGAGTGTGATTGACGGTTATTGATGAAGGAGTAAGGAGGTCATACATGTCCACTCCAATCATGTTGACCACTAAGCCTATATTGATTAACATATTATGAAAACAATGCTTAAATATATAAGTGTCCGGATTTTTGTGTTTGATTTAGGCACGTCTACCTTAGTGCCGTATGGCTCAGTCTCTCTCTCTCCCTCAGTTAAGTTACGTCGCATAGCAATGTCACCAAATTCAAATGAACTTTGGATACGGCTCTTTGATATCGCAAGGCAAGGTGTGCACGATCGCATGACCCAAAGAAAGCTACCTTTGGGGTTGATGTTATAAAGACGGAGACTTTCAATTCCGCACGCATTTGCTGCTCATTGGATCATATTAGAAGTTGTCTTGGCTAACGAGCAATTGCAAATCACACCGATTGTCATTTCAAATCTCAAATAGGAATTGAGATGCAAAGCTATAAGAGGTTATAGTGACATTTTTTTTTTCTTTAAGTGGACACAAAGGCCCCTCTCAATTGTGTTGGGAATTGAACCTAGAATGGTGAATACATTTTTGGGCACATTGTCCAATCTCATTGCAACATTGTTTTTCTAAGTGTTCATTCTCAAGTACAAGTCTGCAAAGAGCTCGGAGGTGTCTAAATAAACTCATCCATTAGGAAGTTCAAAATGTACGGAGTTTTTTTATGATTCAGTTTATTATATTTTCAGTAGATTTTGACTACAAAAGTGTCTTCATAGATCCCAAAATTGCTCTAACGGGTCTAGTTGAAATGAAGCGGTTGTCAACCCATTATTGCCCCAAGAACCCCATGGGATCTCTTTCAAAAAGAGAAGCCACAATAAATCCACACCATGGTTTCATCTAGGCCCCCCACTTGCCTTGGACTTATGTGTATGTTTGATCAATTTTAATTGTCATTCAACTTCAAATCCAAAGTGTCACGTAACATTTTTAAAAAGAAGAATGTTAATTGTCATCTACATTTTCTTTTAAATTGTCACTTCAATGTCACATGTCTAGCAGTACGTGTCACTTCAAATTCTAACATGTTGATAGACGTGTGGTTTTTTTTCTTCACAAGTCACACTATATGTCAAAATCTAAATTGTGCGTGTCAATTGATCTGCATTTTTTTGTGTGCAAGTTCTTGGGTGTCAAATGTTTAAAACTTGCAAAAACTTTGTCAAAAATACACACTACATTGGACATAACATTATTCAGCCATGTGGGTCAGTTGCATGAACGTGGAATATGTCAAGTTTATTTTATGGGCTCCCCAAAAAAGGAAGAATATTCACTTATTATTCATACATTCAAGTTGACACTTGGAAATTTGGGTGGAGTTATACTCCCAACACTATTCACATGATTCACTATTCATCATGGTATTATTTACAAGAAACATTGCTCACCCATATATTATTCATTGAAACTTATATTTATAGCAACATTATCACTAAATATACCAACGCTATTCATACCAACCCTATTCATTATTTGTACCAGTGTTGGTTTCTTCCTATTGTCTAAGTACCTTCCCTTGACCGTAAAGGTCCATGTTGGATGCTAAATATAGAATGGAACACACCCATGTAGTTGAATATTGTTATGGAGATTCTTTTTATGTTTCAAAAATATGCAAGTGCAAGTTCCGTTTGAGTTTATTTTAATTCAAAGGAAAATGTAGCTCCATAGTGATTTTGAAGCTTGTAGAAGGTCACCACCATTTGAATGAGGAAGCATAATTTCTTGCATGTGGGTGTTGGCTATTATAAGGATCAACCATCCTCAGTAGTGGCGTCAATACCTTGAACCAAACGTGCTTCAAAATTTGCATCCAAGCCCATTATGAGAGACACTCATCATTTGATTAATGAACTTTGACCACCTCTACAATAGGCTAATGAGTTTCAAATTTTGAACATTCAAATTCTCACATGTATATAACAATTTATAATTTAATTAGGGGTCCTCAACCTGAAGAGCAATTATGTTCTCCAGACAATTTTGTGGGGGCACCACAAGTGGTATACAAATGATATACAAGTGGTATACCAATTGGCCACATCTCATGAAAATTTGGCAAAAAATCATTGCAACACTGGGTTACAACTATCATCGCAATTGGGGTGGAAAAATCCAAGGTACATAAGCATACATACGTTAGTTTTGCAGGAGGTTGAAATGCTCAAGCTGAGCAAGACCCCGCCATAGACACCCAAGCCTCCAACAACCAAGTTGTTAATGCAACTACCAAAAATGGGAGCAACACACACACCCTAATAGCACAATAAGGGCTTCCCTTGAACACTAAGATGGCCAATTCAATTGTGGTGGTGGGTACAAGAGCAACCAAGGGATAGGATCAACCAAGGCTAGCACCACGCGGATTTATACAATTGGAGTTTTATGGGTTTTTATTTTAAAACCCAATCATTTGAGGTCCATCGAAATCTAGTTTTATTCGGTTTTTTGTATTAAACGAAAAAATCCAATGCATCAGCCAGAAAAACTTGGAGTTTTTCCACAATTATTGGCAGCTTTAATACATATGGCGGCAGCTGGAATAAAATCATGGTTTTATTTGCTGAAATTAGGTTAAAACCAAAAACCCAATGCATCGGCCGGAAAAAATTGGGTTTTTTCCACCCTTGGGATCAACAAGGAGTTAAGGCTATTGTGTGAGGTCTAGCTTGATGTGAAGTTGCCATGACATGGTCAACTAGGAAATTGATAAGAAAAAGCAAAAGAAAAAAATTCTCCTAGATAAGGAAGACAAATTGAGTGTTGAAGGGAAAGAAATTGGACAAGGAGAAGGCCTTGAAGACGTAGCCCGAGATCATGGCGCACATTCAAGACCAAAGGATACGATACCTCCACAAGCAGCTATGTCTAAAATTGTAGAAGAGGGAGAAAAAACAATAACCAAGGACATGGTCCGGGTGGCTGAAGGAGAAACGAAGGGAAGAAAAGCCTCAAGAATGAAGGTGAGAGCTAAACCATCTACCAAATGTGCAGCTTTGTCGCAAACCAAATGAAAATACGGGATTACGTTACTTTGGGGAGTTGTTCATGGTTTATTAATTGCCATGTTACTCTTCAATCGACTGAAGAGAAGGATTTGAGAGAGAAAGCACATCCAATAGAATTGTCACTTGATGATGTAGACATGATAGATTCAGAGGATGAGCTAGAGGTAATTGCCAAACCTACAAGGAAGGGTGAACATAAATGTGTTTCTAATACCAATGAGGCTAGAACTACAACTATAACTCAAACCTTGGTCATAGCACATACTCGTAGTGCTTATGGAGGCACTCCTAGTCCATCTACACATAATCCATCTATTTCCTCTATCAAGTTCCCATACTTTGGATTCTAGAAAACTTCTAGGAAAAATAGTGAGTGGTGCCTCCCAATCCACGCTAGTTGGTTCAATGATGTTGGAGAAGATTTCAATATGCATAATGATGGAGAATGGTGTTAATGAGATCCCACTTATGTTGAAAAGATTGAGTTTGTAAAAATAGAATGTTTTTGTTGTCATATGATGTATGTGTGTGTTTAATTGCTTCATTCATGTCCTTATTGCTAGGTGGGAGGCGGGTGGAAGAGGAAGGTTTCTTCGGACGTTGGCAACCTTGGAGGCTTTGATCTAATAATTGTTGATTGGCTTCAAAGCCTACTTGTGCATAGTATCTCTTCCCCTCCCAATGTAAACCCTATTTGAAATGAACACAAGGGCAAGAACATTGGCTATTCGGTTGAATGACCATAACTATTTCACATTGTTGTTTAGATCCTTATAGCAGGATGAGGATTTGAAAGTCATGTGAGAATAGTAATTCATTTGATAGACATGATATTTAAGTAAAACCTAACTAAGTTTAGATCCATAAAAAAACCATGTTGGATGCTATCATAGGATCCTCCAATAGAATTGTGTGTAGGATCCTCTGCTAGAATATGCAAAGTTGATTATGATAATATAATAGCAAATGTTTTGATTAAATGCTCATTACTTATCATTTAGTTACATATAGTTAACAATATTAAAAAGTAGATATTTGAATGTTTCCATCATATTTTTCTACCATAACATTCAAGTTTGCAATGAGGATTCACATATCTTTCATAAAATTCAGGTATATTGGAAGTGTCTCGAAGGATCCGCCCATAGAATTGAAACAACCCAGAAGTCTAAATTTTGTGAATATGTTCGAGTTTAGTTAAACACAAGTATATGAAACACGCAATCGGTGTGAGATGATTAACAAATCCAAATTGTGCCCATATGCATCTGCTTGATGACTTTTGGAATCCATATGAATATCTTGATCAATATCCAAGTGAAGCTTCTCGTGCTCATTGAGTAGTCATCTAGGTCCCCCCCCCCCTCCCCCCAATCATATTGACTATTGAGCCTAGGATGGTCAACATATTTTGATCACATAGTTCAATCTCTTTTAAACAAATGTATTTTTTGGTGTCCGTTCTTAGAACCACACCTAACCACATACCACTCACATATGGGTGCCCATATTATATATTGTTGTGTTTGAAGTAGACATGTCTACCTTGCGCGGGGCATTTTTCATTTCCATACTACACAATGAGTTAAACCCGTACCATTGCCCTTCCTATCATGTGGTAGCTACACCAAAGAGTCTTATTACCATGGGCTACAATAAATTTCTAGAGCCCACACTAATTTTAAACCCACACTAAGTTTCTAGTAGAAAATTAGCATGGGCCACATTGATTGTTTTTCTAGGAAATCAATGTGCATGATTATTTTTACTTTGTGATACTTTCGTCGTGAAACTAATACTCAACGAGTTGGCCAGAACTCTTCAGGAAGACTTCGGAGAAGACCCGGGGTCTTGGAACCACAATGATTCCACCTTGACTACAAACTTAGTGTGGCTCACGTTAATTGTTATCCACGCTAATTTTGAGCCCACACTAAGAGGACTATTTAGTGTACTTCCTCCGAGCAACCAATGAGTGTTCCCCCTTTTGAAAAAACTTCCGGTCATGTGGTTTGAGCCTCATTGGTGTGGGGTTTCCAAACACATGTGGTGCACTAGGAAAGCACGAATTCCTTACGACCGGAGCCCCACATCATTGGTGTGATAAGCTAACGTCTCGATCCACCTTCCCTTCATGGATGCGCAACTCTAACTTAACCTAACTGACCCTTCTTTCCAGCCACTGGGACATTATTATTCTCCCATACGGATGGCTGATGGAGAGGAGTTATCAAGCTAGGCTGTGTCCTCACTCCTCCTCGGCCAAAGCGGGACCCACCTTTTTGATCGGGCCCCACCACTTCACACAACATGCATTGTGTTTAGGGTTGAGGGCCGCTTCACACTATAGCATGTGGTCGAGAGGCCGTCGGTCGATTTCCACCAATCAGATTGCAAGAAACCAAGAATTCGGTCTCTGGACCCTTCACGCTAAAGGCCAAAGTTTAAAGGCCGTCGCTCTCCACAATGCCAACATGGCAGTACTTTTTCATCAAGGCAACGGACTCTCAAAGAAAGTTTGGGTTAGGCAGGAATGGAAACCCAAACTATGGTCGAGTGGCCATCGATTTTTTTCATAAAAAAATTCAAAAACTGAGAAGATCTTGACCGTTAGATTGAAGGGGTTGTTTTGGGCAGGGAATAAAGTGGGATGCTCTTTATGGGTTTGGACTTTGGGCTTGACTTCTGGAGGCTTCACACTCTGCCCACACGAAAGCTCCAATTACTATATTTTATTGGCTATTTTTAGCCCATCTCTTTGGACTCTCAACAAAGTTTGTTCATTCAACCCACAGTCTCTTGACTTGGACGAGCATAGTGTGAAGCGACCCTTACAATACTATGAAGAAGTGCACCGGTCGGTCAAGAATTTCAACTCAAGCCACGGTTATTTGAGGCAACAGTTGGTATGGCAGACAAGATGGAAAAATGATTATAATTGTTTTTTGTGTAAAAATTAGCCTCAAGTTGGAGTTCTCCGGAGACCAAGTTTCTTGTTGAGGGTTTGAGGTTTGCCCACAAAACTCGGTCTTCGGAAACTACCCTAGCAAAAATTGTTGTCATGTTGGCAACCATGTCATTTGTTCATTCATGCATGAAATTCACCACCGGAGAAGTCTCGGCTATAGTGTAAACCCAACCAATGAAGAACCCATTTCATAGCCAATTATGTTGCTCCATTCCCCTAATATTCATGATTGGTGCACTTCATTATAGTCTAAATTAGCCCTTATTGTCGCCAATTTTATTTGCCTTGCTCAATGCTAATTGTAAACCACCCATGTAGTATCACCAACACTTAATGTAAGCCTGATACTATTTGTCATCCCTTGTAAATCATTTTTTTTAAAAGGATATTATAGATCTACAATGTTGCAATTACTATCACTTATTGAGTTATTTTTTATACAAATCTAAATCATCCATGACATTGTTTCATTACAATTATGCTCGGATGCAAAATATATCAACCTTTGTTTCAATAATTGACATAGATTTTATGCATTATGTTGTAGAAGAGTGGGCATGCAGAGCAAGCACACAACCGCACATCAACAACATCCCCGCGGAGCATGTAGGGTTTTGGACAATGGATGAACTAAAAGTACGTTGGGATGACAACACTTGTAATGTTTACAAGCATTGGCATCCCAACTTACTTTTAGTTCATCCCAATGCCAATTATTGTAACAAAGTTTGGTGATTTTTTCATCCTCACATATATGTAAATGAGATAATGTCATGGATGATTGGAATTTGGATGAAAAATCGCTTAGTAAGTGACAATAATTGTAACATTGTAAATCTATAATGCTCAAATGTGTTTTTATAAGGAATGACAAATAATAGGTTTACAATTAGTGTTAGTGACACCACTCGGGCAGTTTATAATTAGTAATTAGCAAGGCAGCTAGAATTGGTGGCACTAAATACAATATTTAGTGTATAATCCAAGGTGAACACCCGGTCAATGTTATTGTAGCATGTACTTTTCTTTACTTAGACAATGTGACCTCATAATCAACATCATTACTCTAGAGAAACCCCATGTGAGATGAATCAACTGCAAATACCGCTTAGTTGGGGCCCACTAACAAACCCGCATGGCCGGTGAGTTGTGCTCTTAAGTGTCCATAGGTACATAGGCATGTACCTGCTGCCATAGCCAAAAGGGAACACTAAGCCCTTCAAGGTACACCACTTTGTCTAATTAGTGTGGGTTACCATTTGGAAATACGCATTGCTTCAACATTTTACTGAGAGTATTAATTTTAATCCAAATGACATAAGTAGAGAGTATGCACACTGAAGAATATGATATAGCTTAGTTCATTATTAATGATAATGGCGGTAAGAAGTTATAGCAACATGTAACTCCGAATGGTAACCCACACTGATTAGACAAAACATTGTAGTTACTAGCCGTGCGCGTAAGTAAGCCAAGGTATATATTCAAGATTGGTTTACACCATGGACCATGAAGTCGTCCCAAGACGTTGTAAGAACAATGATTGGTTATTGAACTCATCTCGGGACCACTTTGGTTTACACCAAGAATTTCAGCAAAGCTAGCGGTCTGGGATTGCCAACAGGGCCCCATGCATCTAGTAGCCGCCACCACTAACTAGCTTTGTGGCATGACCAACTTGCTTGACCTTTAAAAAAAACCCCTAAACCTAAACCTAGTTGGTGGGGGGGGGGGCACAACTAATTTGAGCCCATATGCGTGATTTGCACCAGATTATTACTATATTCATTTGAAAAGTTTGTCAATGGGAGTCTAAAGCAAAACTTTAATGTTGAGTCCTGTCTAATAGCCCACCCACACTTACTAGTGTGTGTCGCAACCCTCGCTAGCTCCCCTTAACTAACTTGGTCATTTTTTCAATTCTACCAAGGGTCACGAACGCTAACCCTTTGCATTCCACCACGCTAATGGTTAGCTCCCCATGTCGCGGACCTTATAATTCATAGGAGGGGAACCAACCCTCATACGTTGTTTTCGGGACTCACCCCTTAATCGGTAACCAATTCTTAGATGTGGACTTCCATCCACGGAAAACCAATCTTGTGTTGATCATCGCGTTGCCGGAGCAACAATACAACAACCTGAACCATACTAGGCAACTATGCCCTTACATTGGGCCAATGCCCATGAAGGCCATGCCGTTCGGCCTCGGGTGGGTTCGGCCACACTACCTCAACCGTATAGGCCTCTAGGACTTTTGGTAGGGCCCCTACCCCACCGTCAAGAAACCTTTTGTCTCTCTACCAAGTGTTGGGGCCAATTAGACATTTTCCCTTAGTCGTTGGGGCTGGAAGCCCCCAGCAGCTTCAGAACATCATAACTTCCTTGTATGATGTCTGATGCTAACAAGCAACCACTCCATCATCATCCACGTTCACGTAGATGTTGATGGACTCCTCACTCACCCCATTCAGGCAAGTATTGAGGAAGTTATGCCTGCTCAAACCTTGGCATTCCCAAGCCACTGCCGTACCAGGACGTTGTCCCAGGACAACGCCCCACTCAAATTGCCATATCTCCTAACTCGCACCTCCGATTGAGGTGTTCTTGAGCATTCTGGAATCCACACCATAAGCTACTTATAGCTGATGGCCTACCCTTGTGCCTCCTAGTCTTTGTGGGTGGGAGGCGTTCCCAACGCCCGGGGCCCTCACCCACACTAGGATCATTGGGGCCCTCTCACCAACAGCGCCACAAGTCCTATGTGTCACTTTGGGGTCTCCCTTGTGCCAATGGTGTTTCAGAGAGGTGCGTGACAATGCGGGCCACCAGTGAACAGTGAGTACCAACACTGCTTGCAACCAATGGCCCCTGCAAGTAAGAATCATTCACTGGTGGCCTACACCAGTAAGTGTGGTTGGGCTATAACTTACATCCGGGTGTGTCACCTACCAACAAGGTGTGATGGTTGATGAGAACTCTACTTCATCTATGGTTGGGACTCTATATTTAGAAATTTTAATTGCAAGCTTGTGGTTTCAGTCACAGACCCTCCATTGGAATCCCCACCATTGTCCCAAATGTAAAATCATTGATGCTTACCACACCTTGAATCGTACACTTGCAATTCAAACTGGTTGGCGGCCAAGTATCCAATTTTTAGGGTTGACATATCATATAGTTTTTTCTCTTACAATGTAGTTGAAAATGAGACACATTTTTGTGTTGGAGTGTCCCCTTGACGACTTCATTATAATTAAACTTCTGACCTTGTTTCATAAAGCAATACTAGGTGGTCTCAAGTCTATTCTTTTAATTGGATTATCATGTTGGTGTTAATTGCTATCTCCAAAGGAGTTCACACAATACAACTCTAGGAAATGAGCCATTTTGACCCCATCTTGATGTAATTCTAGTCTCATAAGCCTTTTGGCTTCTCGGACTTAAAAAACAATTTCATTACATTACATTATTAGTCGTAGTGCATGTTCCCACTACGTGAAAGTTCAAAGAGGATAACTAAAAATAGGCATGCTACAATGTCATCCCAAAAATTGATTGGCAAAGCAGGCCAAGGATAGAGACCCACCTCTTTGAGTTGGGCCCCCACCAACAGTACCCAAGGTGAAAATGCAGCTCATTATATCGTAGCATTTCCTTTTATAATACTATTTTAACCCCAAATTTCACATCAAATTCCTTGAATATGTTTACAACAAAGGCCATGTTCGTGGTGGTTTTTGTCACCAACCATTTTTTTGGGTGAATAAACATAGCCAAATTGAAAAAATATATAAAAGCATGTGAAAAACGTCACCTTTACATTTCCTTGGTCACGACACTCGTTTATCCAACACCCTTGATATTACAACACATTTTTGCATGACCAAACTTTTTTGGTTCAAAACTCCCTCTATTATATAACTACCACACTCGATAATGCGACATTTAGAATCTTCATTTTGTCATATTAAAGAGGTAATTAATGCTAAAATTATTTCATCCATGTTATGTACATCTTAAAAACATCAATTTCACTTGGGAACTGCTTGGGAACTTCACTTATCATTGGGAATTTAATGAGAATTAGGGCTCCTAGTGTAGAATGGACATGGTTTGGGTTAGAGTGGCCTCCTGCCTAATATGTTGCTTTGTACTCATGGTGATATAGTATCACTAGTGTCTTGATGCAAAACATCATCCATCATTGTTGTTTAGTTTCTTATTAGAGAACTCTTAACATTTTGGTGTTAATAGAATTATAAGAAGTGGTAACATGAGAGCTAAAAGAAGAAAGACACAAGAGCATGCATCTTCTATCACTTAAGACATTAACATTCAAATCTCACTACCATTATAACTTATAAGGAAATGATTTGGTTTTACAGTAGCTAACATACTCTTTTGTTAAAGTACCTATATGATTGAATTGATGCGAATACAAGTATGATTGAATAATATGAATACCTATATGATTGAATTGACATTCTGAAATTTAAAATATTTCGTAAATGATAAATTGAACTAAGAGCTTAACCTTCTTCGGGATACTTAATTGGGACCACAGAGAATTGCTTTGTTATCAACAATTAAGGAAATTGATCAAAGTCATTATGCTTAATATGAGATGGATGGAACTTTAGGATATTGAAACACATTCTATAGCTCACTCCATCTTAGTTGTTTCTCACAATCAATTAGTCTTATATTGAGAGTGAAAATGATTAAGTCTGAAATCTAACAAGTATTCAACTAAAATTAAACAATTAAGGAGTCTCAATTTAAAATACAATTAATGAATGATGGTGATTAATGTTTAATTAAATATAATTTTAATAGTAGAAACCCCAAAACATTGAAGTCAACAAGATGGGACTGGTGCCCAAATTGTTCTTGGCTTCAAGTAAAAGAATAAGTGTTTATAAGAAAATGAAAGTAGTAAAAATAAACTATAAATTTCATGATAGGGTATTATAACAAGCTTAATCTCCAAGAGCATCGGGAGGTCTCCCCATCTATATCACTAGAAATCAAATACACTCAATAGAATATATAAAATGAAGCACTTGTGGAGAGTAAAATGGGATTTGGAAAATACAAATTCATTCATAATATCTCAAATACAAGTTGTGCATTGAAATGAAAAGAAATAGATTTTAAAGTCCAAGAAGCCAAAAAGGGGACTAAAAGTACATTAAGATGGTATCAAACCAACTAATCCTCTAAAGCGGCAGAGTGCATTAGCCTCCGTGAGATAGAGGCTAATGTCAACTTGTTGGTTAAATTGAAAGTTAGACTTGAGGCTTCTTGTAACTATGTCCCCAAATAGTGATGGAAACTTATCTTTGATGGGGTTATATAGGGGACATTCCAACGCAAAATTGCAATGTCCAATAAACCATAAAACAAACTACAGTCTAGAAACATACAACAATCCTAGACATAATACTTCTACTAGTTCAACAAAAGGTCAAGAGGACTTTTGAAGACCCCTAGACTTTAAGAGATAGTAAGTAGAATTTGCTCAAATTGAGGCATGCTCGAGAGAAATAGATTTCAGAGAACAACTATATTCCAGTACTCAAATAATAGGTATGCGAGTGCTAAAATTAACATGAATGTACACTCAAACAAAAAAAAACTTTGGATTTAGTAATTCCAAACCATAGATGTTTGGAATTTGAGCAAAATGGAAGAGCACTTGCAATCAATTAAAAGGCTCAATTGCCTTAGTTAATCATCAAGGTATGTGCACATAATGATTCAAAGAGATATGGTTAGAATAATTACCAAAATCCAAAAGCATATGAGGTCAAATCGATACAAGTGGAGGTCATCATTTGGAAAGAAGCCCCCAAAGTGAATCATACGAAGGACATCAAGAAGGTCAAATCACTCATCACATTACGCTTGAGTGCTTATTTAAGATTTTCCCTCGTAAAGAGCAAACATACCAATTAAGAAACGTTTGAGATCAATAAACATACCCTCAATAATGAATGGTAAGTTTACAAGAAGAATTTGAGATCATGAGTAATGAATCCAGGACGAGAGTTCAACAATTGACCTCATTAGGAGATAGTCATAAACACTCATGCTTGAAATTTAATGGAGTAAGTCATACAAAATTCTTTTACCCTTAAAAAACACTTAACCCCAACATTAGGATTTTAGGGGAACATAACCTTGCAGACTTGGGCACATAACTCCATGTGAAATTTTAGAAAATTTTCTAAAGGGATAGATTTTGGAGAACCACATCAAAAGTATAGGACACCTATATATGTAACCTTGAGATATTGAAGAGAATTTTATTGGACACCTAGGAGATACTATCATTCAAACTTAGGAATTAAGACATTTATTTACTATGTGTTTAGATTTCTATGCAAGGCGGATTACAACACTGACGAGTTCATTCATGCTCCTACACATAGCTACAACGAGGTTATGTGAATACTGAAACTTGTTGGTGTTGTAGAGTGTGAGTAATGCTACAAGTGGTGTGTTCAAGCCCATATTTAAGATTGCCATATGATTCCCTGAGAATGTCATAAAATGACATGTATTGTTTTCAATAATTTCATATAATAAAGACCAACAATGGACTACAAATTTTGTTAAATGATCCATGGTTATATGCCCCGGCCACACTTGGTGCAATCAAAATGTATCCATTTCACAACTAAATACTTGCAATTCATGTACTATCAATATTAATCTATAACCCTCAAACCCATTAACATTTACTATATTTACCTAAATTGCTCACATGCATTTGCTCACTGCTATGTTATTACCCACCATTCAACACTCATTGGTCATCACTTACATCTTAGCTTCCCTCCATCGAACTACACGCCATACCATATCTAAGCCTATGGTATTGTTGCCTTTCCAAAAAGGGATGGCAAGCCCTAGTGCTTAGTTAGTGCATGCTAGTTGCCTACCCGGTCATGATTATGGCATGCATATCCCCTACAAGATTCATGCCCTAGTGAGATTGGTATCACCAAAGACCGACCAGACAGTTGCCGCCACATGCGAGCCTTAGCCAACAACTCCAAGAATATTAACAAATCTCAAACACTCATATGTTGGTTCATTGTGTCAGAATGAAATATACTCAACTAAATATTGTCATTTTGTAAGACATTCCCAACATAAAAAGGGCATTATGCCCGTGTTATTTCCACCCTTGGTGGAAGAACGTACCATATCATTACGTAGTAAGGGTGTAGAGTTGGGTGGGCCATGGACAAATATCACAAGATGTCGGGAATCAAAGCGAAGACTTGATGGGGGTGAACAATGCTAGCCTTAGAAAGAGGCCATGTTTGTAGAGTACGACTGGCTCTTTTCGAACATCATTAGTCTCGATTGAGTAATGTTATGACTGCTAAACACCCCTCAGGCTAGATCAAATTTCCATTCGGCTGGGCCCCGCCCCTCCCACGCCTCCTTCATTGGCCGGTCTTCCTGTCCGCACCTGCGTGGAAACTCTTCCTCGTTGGGAACCAATGTGACAATACCCGGTCGTTGAAGCCAGTAAGCTCCTTTGGCATGTGAAGGAACTCCATCAACTAACTTGGGAATAATGAAAGCGTTGTCAACTTGAATATTTGTAATTTTGATCGGGTATTGTCACATTGGTTCCCAACGAGGAGGAGTTCTCACGCAGGTGCGGGCAGGAAGACCGGATAGTGAAGGAGGTGTGGGAAGGGCGGTGCCCAGCCGAACAGAGATGTGATTTAGCCTGGGGCGCTAAACACTGGTATACCAAACAAATACCCAAACAAATATAGTTGTCCAATTAAGAAAAGCAACCGAATAACACGTGCATCCCTTAGGAGGCACATGCTAAGTTATGTGGAGTGGAGGACACACGCGTGTTTCCCGCGGGCAAGGAAGGGACGGAATGGGCGTTGAGGATATATAGTACCAGCAGCAGGGTACTCAAAAATCTGGCCTACTTACGGACAAACTACACCGTACCCATGCCCTAGTTCATTGGAGGCATGTAAGTAATAAGTCACACTCTTTGAGCATACCAACAATTGATGCCTCGGGACCCACTCCCCCTTCCTATATAACAAGGCTGCCACTCCCACTTATTGCTGCAAGAAGAAGAAGAAGAAGAAGAAGAAGAAGAAGAAGAACCAACACCCATGACTTAGCCACCTATCTAATATTCAAACTCCATGACACCAACCACTAAGGTAGAGGGTGCTTAAACCGACACTTTTAGCTATTGCACATACATAATATGGCTGCATGGTTGATATAAAAGAAATATATTTCATATTAGCCTTCGTTCTAAACATAGGTAGAAAGAAAGGAAAATTAGTTTTAGCCTCGATTAGATATTTGATGAATATTCAAAGTCAAAACCACTAGCTTCTTTAAACCAATGTATAGG
Organism: Polytrichum commune; assembly: GCA_950295325.1. Lineage (NCBI taxonomy): Eukaryota > Viridiplantae > Streptophyta > Polytrichopsida > Polytrichales > Polytrichaceae > Polytrichum > Polytrichum commune. The sequence continues at coordinate 1,603,799 of OX485809.1, forward strand.
TCCCGTGTATGAGGACCTTGGATATGATGAGGGCCCCCACCTTCATTGCCAAGAACCAACACAACATAGTTTGGGTATTAGACCCAAGCTAGATCAAAGACCAACTAGTAACAGTGCACAAAGCCACATGGCCACCTCCATGATCCCACCTAGTTCGCTTGCAAAACCATCACCTTTCATCCTGGGTACCAACCCCCTTTGTGCTTTGTGGGCCTACCTCCATGACTTTGTGAGTAGAAAGGCTAATACCCCTCCCCCATGCAGTGTATAGAATGGCTAGAATAGGCATTGACAAGCCACCCTAAACCCACCTTGAACCAACCCGAGACAGAGTGGAGCCCGTTACCTACCCTACATGAAGATAGTGGAGGTCGCTATGAGGTGGTGCCAGTAATGACACCTAAAAGCATCACTTTGTGGGCCCATACACTGCTACACCATGGGGAACGCTTCAAGGTAGTAGAGTGTTGGTGATTGGGAGACATTTATAGGTGTTGGTTTTGGGCGAGGTGTTGATTTTAGCACCCTCTACCTTAGTAACTTCTAGTATTTTGAAACCTTCTCGCACTCAATAACTCTACGTCAGTGCTTCACCTGTGAACCGTCCCTCTTTGCAATGTTGGGGCCTAAGAGCCTTAGGCATTTGAGCAATTCTATAATCTACTATGAAATGTATGTTCTTTTCTTAATACAAAAGTTGTTTATTGAGGAATGATACGAGTGTGGCTGACATTTAAATATATATTTGTAACATGGATACAACTTTCATTGTGTCCTTTGATGGTCAACACCAAATGAATACATACAAACAATATTGCGAGATCCTCTGAAAGTTTTGTTGTAAACACGTTGATTGAATGTGACCAAAACAAAATTGCATAATTCAACTAGAAAATACTGTTTTTTTGTTTTTTGTTTTCCTTCTTCTCTCCAACAATTTACCAATCTCCACAATTGAGAAGTTTAAGGCTCCCATTTTAACCCCTAGAGGCTTAAACAATTCTTTCCAATTACAAGTTGACTTTTTGGTTATAAAAGACATTTCACCTTTGCATAAACTTATGAACAATTAACTTGACCACATCGATATGGCTGTAAATATTGAGCTTCATGATTTCAATTCAAGAAAAATTGACTTCAAGAATTCATAAGATAATGACATAATGTAGTGGAAGGTCTAACTTCTGTCAAAGTTGTCATGGAACTAATGTCTGTGCTTTCAATCTATGAAAATCCTACAAACAAAGTGCATTCCATGTGGATGTTATATGAAGAAAAGAAAAAAATCACTTTTTAGTAAGAATCTATAGGCAATGGATGCTGTCGAGGTGGTGGTGAGGGCTGGGGCGAAACAACCCGTACATTGGTTCCTTGGAGGCAAGAGTTTAGGTATCCAACAAGGAACGAGTGTATGGGTTGGTTCGCCCAAATCTGGTGGTGAGACCCTTGCCCCGTCATTTCCCCCTCCCCCCCGCCCCCCAACACACACACATGTTATTGCTAGAAACTAAAAGTGTTTAATAAATAGGGGCAACATGTAGAATATTCCTCCCCAAAACAAATTTGCAACTCAATTATAAATGGAGGGCGAAAAAGTGGAAGGGTGGGGGCACTACAAGTGCAAAAGGTGGGTATAGTGGAAGAAACTTGGGGACGTAGCAAGCACGGAGCCAAGGTGATGAACATGGCATGGATGGGGGACATGATGGGGGTTATGGCATGGGTATGGACATGCATGCATATGGCTAGTATGCATGGGCATGGGAGAGGGGGGGGGGCTATATGGTTGCATGGGCTCATGGGTTTGGGTGGTCTAGATATTAATTAATATGAACATGTGCAACAGACCAGGACAGCATGTGTCCAAGCTACACTGAATATACCATTTAGTGAGGGTGGTACTAATTCAAGTCGCACGCACAATCTAGCCAATCCTCAAAGTTATTGAGGGCTAAAGTTGCTACTGAGTGACATTAAATGGATGACTACAGTAAATTCTATTCTTATTTAACATAGATTTCAAGAAAATGAGTGTGTGTTGGTGATTAGTGCGCGCCACATGCTTGTCAATGAATAGTGCCAAGAGCCAATACATTTAGTGATTAATGCCAAGTGCCGGTCCTTTCATGCCAAGTGCTAGTACTTTAAGTGAATAGTTCCAGGTGTTGAGATGAACAATGCATCCTAGTCTTAGATCTAAGATCTTTTGGTGGCACTAATTCACAGTGTAAAGGAATCTAGTATCACCTTCACTAATTTCCCACCCTCGCTAATTGGTATATTTAGTGTAGTGTTTAAAAGGAAAAACTCATTGAGAATTTTATTGATGAAAAACTTTTATTTTTAAAAATTCCACTCACATTAGATTAAAAAAATTCTCTACCATCCATCCTCAAAGCAAAAAACATTGGTCATTTTGAGACACTTCAACATTTAGGGGTTCGGGGTTTTTGTGCATAATACACTAATTAGTCCTATTTGTACAAATAGAAATTAGAGTGGGATTAATTGACGTGGGCCACCGTACTTGTCTAATTAGGGTGGGAAAAATGTGAGTCCAACACCATGGGTCTTCCCCTCGGTCTTTCTTGAGATTTATGACCAACACCTTACATAAACTTCAATAATCACCTTACAAATAATCACCTTACATGAATGCAACATAAAATAAAATATCCACGCACATCCATTTCTTGAAAAACAATTAATGTGCCCCCCACCCCACTCAATTTAAACTAGACATTGGCATAGGAAGAAAGTAAATGTGGGATTTAGAGAATTATTGTGACCCACATTAAAAGGACTGTTTTGTGTAATTGACATGATGCGTGCATAACAACAATCATCTTGTTGATCTTCAAATTGCTCCTGCAAAAACTATTCAAGTGTTCAGCGTACATTATTTATTTGAAGAGTATAATATTTTGTCATTAACTTGGACTTTGGTTCATGACACCTACCATGGGGGTGCATTAAATACACGCCCCTCTCAGGTTAGTTTCCATTGATCTTAATCGAGTCAATTGGGGTATCTAAGGTCACATTGGCTACAAATTTACAATTTTAGATCAAATTTTAAAGATTTTTTTTGGATTGGGTATAGAATGGCTCTCTATGTTTTTGCCATGTCCCCTATATGTACGACTCTTGAAATAAAAAACAACAACTACTCCAAATGACCCCAGAAGTTGCCGTGTTGAAAGACTTCTTGATATACAAAGGTTGGCGCAAAAATATTTGACTTTGAGCCTCAACTTTCTAGCTGGGCAGATAAACCGGACAATCATTTTGGGACGAAAAAATCTAGGAAGTAGGACAATCATTTTGGGATGGAGGGAGTATCATATTTAGTGTCACTTACTATTTGGAGTTACACAATTGTGTATTTTTTTACTATTCATGTAATTTTTACCAAGTAATGCTGTTAATGTTTTGTAATGTTCAGACAACCAATTTGACATTTCTTGGGGAAATATATATAGCATTATGCAATTCCAAATAATAAGTTATACTGAATACAATATTTAGTGTACTCCAAGAATTTGCCATGCAACAATGCACAACTAACAAGTGTAAACTACTTAATGGGTGGCTTAAATTGAAGGCATTGCATGGACTCGAATCCCATAGGAACTCCAAGGTTACGTTGCCTAAGGTTGGAATAATAATCAATTGGGTGACCTTCCTAGCACTTGATTTCCAATGCACCCTACCACTTATGATCCGTCCAATCATAGAGGGGGTATCCATGTGAACCAGATATTTTCACTTAACCATGTGGGGGCCTAGGTAATAGGGGCTTGCCCTTGGGGGAGATAGATTAGCTAGCATGTCCATGCCCATTCAAGGTGTTCACCTTTGATAGGAGGCAGTAATCGTTGAGGGCACTGCAATTCTCACAATCTTCGCTTTAAAATTACATATAGACTTAGACCAACTCGAAAGTGAAGCAACACCATCGTACACACTAGTGGTAACATCTGAGTCATCTGTTTTTTTTTGTTTCTAAATTATCCATATCGAAGTTTTGTTCAAGCAACTTGACATGATGGCTATATTACCATGTCTATCTTTTTTTAGAGTACTACACCGTTCATGGTATTTAGTGTCACATACACTATTTGAGAAGGGCGTAAACTAGATATGTAGAGGACTCATGTGTCACATCTATTAATTGCAAAAATGAGACTATTTGTCAACATTAGTAAAAATTTCAAGTGAAAAATTCATTTACATCATGACTTTTAGCGTAGCACATTGTAATACTTGAGATGATAGTTTTGTGTTTCAATATGCAACATGGAGATATTATTGAGCATATCAATGGCAAGTGTCACGTGTTTACAATTTAGTATGCAAGAGGAAGAAAAGTCTTGAGCATACTAATGCCAAGCTTCATTTGTGTACACTTTAGTCAGTTTGTAGACCATTGTGTAACCTAGCGATACACCTCATAACATTGTTGAACATACTCATGCCAAGATATTTGTAAGTGCATTTCAACGCCAAGTGGCATGAGGTGACACTAGTGGTGAAGTTGTTTGATCATTGGTGTAACCTGGCAGACGCCTCATAGGGTAATTGACACTATTACACATGTAACACTACATAACAAAGAAAGAAAAGAAAAATTAAGATGGTGTTATGTGCCGGCGTGAATTTGAACCTGTTGACCTTGAACTAATCATGGTTACATGTAACAGTGTAGCACTATTTGAGCTCCAATGGGATAGTAAATATTTGAAGAATATATTTCTTACTCGAGCATGTCCCACGGGGTCCCACGAGAACTCTTCTATTTCAAAGTGTTTGTCCTCGGGGCCAAGGAACAATGCCATAGGACGCCACTTTCTTCACAGTGATGAAATTATTACATACCGGCATACCTCTTATTCATCCAACATAAAAACCCTAATATAGTATGCATCCCAAAGGCAACTTTTCAGGGCTAATTAAGTTGAGGCCATTTGAGATGAATATATCCATTCACATATGAACAACACATTCAATCACCTTACCAATGGATGAACTTACATAGACACCACATAGCTCTAGCCCTCATTCATGGTTCGAGCTTCGTGAGCTTTGATGTCCATGTAAAACGCATCCATAAGAACGTGAAGACATACGGACCATTTCTATAGCATGTTTGGTTCTTTATTTCTTTATATTCGGACATCTTGAATCATGTGTGGCTTCAATCGTCCAAATTAGTCAATCGGAGTCTTAATGGAATAAAGATGCCCTCAATCTATAAGCGGTTTGATTTCTCCCTAATCCTTTTCATCCATGATGGATGGGTTTGCATTGGTGCCACCTAGCCAACTATGGGGGTTGAAGCTTTGTGGTGTCTAAAAAAATGCATGTTTGGGAAGGTGCAAACACATAGAGTTGCTCTATAATTTAAAATCTCTTGTTCTAGCTTAATTTGGATTGTAACAATGGCATAAGAATTATAAATTAGTTCACATTCGATTATGGTAAATATAGTGGGCACATGCAGCTGTGACTTATGCTTCGCATCCTATCATGTGGTCCACATTATGTAACATTCCAAATGAAAATAACGTGCAATGCTAGAGAGTCTTCAACCATTCACTATGTTCTCATTCTTCCACTTCTAGTTTTGGATGATGTATAAATTGGAATAAACTGAGAGTGTGAATCCAAAGAGCATATACTTGTTTTCTAAATCCAAGAATCGATTCTCTATACATCATAATTTAGAAACAAAACTCTGGTTTTTTTGACACGAAGAGCATCTTATCTTGCAATGGTCGTTGCGCTCAAATGCTTGAGACTCAAGAACATTTCTATAGAAAGAGCACGAGAATCTCTTACAAGACAGATGGTACGTTTGTGGAAAACAAGTAAGATTTGAAAGAGATATGGACATTTGAAACAACTGGAGGTCTTTGTGAAATGTGAATGAGACCGATTTGTGAAAGCTCACAGAGCCCAAACGGATGAGACTTTGGAAACCATAACACAAGAAGCTCTACAAGAAAGACTTATGTTTGTGAAAAACAAAGAAGAATGGAAGGAGATAGGAGATGATATTGTTTGAAGAAGCTCGAAGTGTTTCTTGAACATGTGATGTTATATAGTGTGAGTTGGCACTCCATCATATATACTCCCCCCAATGATTTTAGTGAGGAATATCTCGTTAACAATGTGGCTCAAATTATTTCATGTTAGTTTAATGTAGATAGCAAGATTATACAAGTTGGTTGAATGAGCCCTTAACCTACAAGTAGGAAGAGTTTGTTTTTACTATAGCTCCCTTCCTCCGTTTTGAAAGACTTCACCTACTTATTAGATGCCACGAAGCCCAAGCCCTCTTATTTTAAGTCATTGCATGGGCCTTGTCCGACATGGCAACCTTAGCTGAAACAGTGTTCCATGAGTGCCCGTGTTTGTCTCATCGATTGTATTTAGTGGCTTTGTCCCTGTCCCACAAGCAAGGGCATGCAAGAGGGGGGGTTGGTCCAAACATAGGATGGATGTGGATGAAACCTTGGTCTATTTCATCCACAAGAATTAAATAGGTACCCCACTTGCTCATTGACGTTGAATTTTGGATTGACTTTAAGTTCAGCTATAGTGCTCGAACATATTACCTTCGATATTTTGTTGGTTGAATTTGGAGAACTTCTCATGGACTTATACATTGATTTTCAAAACTAAGTCAATTAACAAAATAATATATTTTGGGAAGCCGTATAATGGAAGAGTATTTATCTTTTTGTCAAATCATAAATCATGTCAACATCGCAACCAAGCTGACTATTATCCCTCTAACGTTCAGCTTGAGTACTATAGCAACAAGAGAAAATCGCATTTCAAATGAACTTAGGTCAATTGACTCAGTTTTAGAAAAAATTTCATCAGTCACCTTCGATTGCAAGAATAAGTTAATGGTGGTCGCCTAGGGTTCTTCCTCTCACTTATGGGTAGTAGTGTGATCTCTTAAAGTATTTTCTCTGACAAGGTTTTCTTTACCCATGAGAGCATTGCCAAAGGAGAAGAGGTTGAATGCTATAGGCATGTTGCAGCATGGGCGTAGCACATGTGAAGTCTTAAATTTGTTAGGTGTCTCTCAATCTACATGCTTTGAGATCCGTAGAGAGTGTGTTCTTTATGTGTAGCCTTCAAGAGAAGGGCACCCAACAAGCATCACCATTGCTCAATGATGAGTCTGCATGATAATGTTGTAGACGTGAGGAATGCTTTGAGTGAGCATTTGAATGTGGTAGTGAGCACCACCACAATGAGACCTGCACTTCCTGAAGCAGGTTTTGGGTCATCAGAGAAGCAAAAAAAAATTGTTGCTCACAGTCAAGAATGTGCATTGTAGGTTGAAATTTGCTCAACATCATCAAGATTGGACTATCCATGATTGGTATAGAATGATTTCTAGTGATGAGACTATATCAATCAATTTTAGTTTGATAGTCCCACTTGGTGTTGGGTGAGGGATGGAGACTCTCAAGTACAAGCTCATCAAGTGAATCAGACAGTTAAATATGAAGATGGTGCAATTTTTGTGTGGGATTGTATGACTTCCCGTGGCATGGGTTACATGTGCAAGATAGAAGGGCAGGTGACACACACTTTATATCTTAGCGTTCTTCAAGATGGGGCCATGAGGACAATTCAATGGTGTTGTTTCAACCCTTCTCATGTCATGTTTTAGCATGATAATGATCTTAAACATACTGCAAAATTGGTCAAAGCAATGATTGTCAATGCAAAATCTAGATATACTTACTTGGCCACCTCAATCACATGACCTAAATCCAATTGAGTATGCGTGGGCACCTGTGAAACAAAAAAAATGAGTATCCAACACTAGCCAAAAGAGTGTGTGCAAGCTCCTTTCCATTTCATCAATTCTAACCAATGTCAAGAGTTCTATCATAGCATGCCCAATCTTATCCAAGTTATTTTAGCTTCTAAAGGAGGGTGGACAAATTATTGATCTATCAGTAGATGTAGGTGACAATATAGTTATGGGAGTTGATTGTGTCTACCCTCTTTCTTTATTTCAAATTTTAAGACTAAATTTGATTTGAGATGTTAAAATCGATTTGCATAAGCGTGTAGTGAGAGTTTTCTATTAGTGAATATACACTGAAGTCCTTTTTCCAATTGACATATCAAAATTATTCGAAAAATCCCCAACATTTTCATGTTGCTTGTATTTATTTTGATATTTTTTCTGAAATTTCAAGGCATAAAGTTCAACGAACTAACACATGAAAATCTCCCATGAGAACAGTTGGATTCCAATTTGCATGTTTCACAATAAAGATAATGTCCTGTATCGTATGTTAACCCCCAACTTGGGGCACACTTTCATGTGCTAGTGCATGCATGTCACTAGATGACCATAAAAATGACCCTCATTCACATATGAATTCACTATTTTTGGTCTTGAAATTACACATGACAACGTCCTATTCCTCACACCACCAAAAAAAACCCTACTAGATTGGCTCACTAAACCAGCATAGCATTATTCAACTGATGAATTGTGTTCAATTGTTGTGACTTCAGATGTAGTCTAATGCAGTGAAATTTTGGCATCTAGATACTTTATTCTCGGATCTACTACGAGATCCATGAACACAACTCATGAGCTGAGTAATATCATGACCCATTCAAACATTTCATGATGGATCACTTAGAATAACTCAACAAATCTTCATAATATACCTCTCATCACAAGCTATTATAGATATATGCAATTGTCACTACCAACATGACAATGAATTCCTAGTCAAGAGATTCATCAACAATAGTCGAATTTGTTTTGGATCGGCCCTTGAATAGACAACTTATACAAACCTTAGAATTAGGAAGATGCCTAGTACATGATAGGTAATGGACCCAAAGACCTATTTCTTCCAAATATGCACTAAACCCCCTCAAACCCATCGACATGTATGGCCTCATCTATTATCATCATGCAAGCAACCACATATTCACAAATTGGGCATTCCTAGCCATCGTAAAGGAACAAACACAAAGAAACATCATCATTGATTTTCCGTTCATATCATATCGTACCTTCAAACATACATGAGAACAATCCCCCACAAACAATGAAAGATGACTCCAATGTTGTCATTGGCGTGAATTATGGTGTTGCTTCAATTACAAGCTTGTTTAAGTTTATATGTAATCTTGAAACAGACAATACAAGAACTAGAGACCCTGCAATGACTACTACCACCTTTTGGAGGTGAACATCTTGAACGAATGCAGACAAGTCAGCTAGCACCTATCTCCCCCAAAGGCAAAGCTCATAGGTTTCCACATGGTTGGTTGAAACTAGCTAGTTTTTCCAAATATCCCCATTGTGTTTGGATGGATCGTAGGTAATTGGATGCACCATAGATCGAGTGCTAGGAAGGCCACCCATATGAGGTCTCAATCCGGGTACTCATGTGACTTAACCTCGAAGTTCGCATGGGACCATGTTAACGCCTTCGCTTTAAGCCACCCTTTACGAAACAATGTATTCCTATGACTCGTACCATGCATATGCTCTTCCACTAAAACAAAACAAAACAAAGAACTAGGATGGTAATAAGAACATGTTGTGGTAATGATATTTGAAGTGCTTGACCTCGTACATAAGCATACCATCAAAGACATCCTAGACCTCAAACTTCCAACTTCATGCATAAAATTCATTCCTCATGGCCAATCTTCAACATAGAACAATAATTATCACATGTATATCATCCTTGATAAGTTGAATTGCACTTAACATATCACTATAATAAAGTAAAATGTGGTAAAATCTTCGCATCCCATCGTCTCCCCCACCCCTCGTGTAGTCAAACATTCTAGTAGAGGATCCCATGGCAAATACCACAACTTCATTGAAACTCAAAAAGAATAAATGCCTTCCAACAAGATGTTTGTCTACTCCATGGAAGAATACAACCTGCAGTAACTTGCTTGATACCAAGCCTAACCTACAACCAATTGCTTTGAGCCACTCCTTAACTATGCACATTAGGATGATCATCTTTGTTCCTCAACATTCATATTAGTCATGTATTGTAGTCGGCACTTTCCTCTTTCACGCTCCAAAACGTTCTACTACAACAACAACAAAAAGCCATGAGGTCCACACAAAGAAATATAACAAACAACCTTGACATTGCATTTATTGGTGGTTGCCACACCCCAAAAATCCCAGACCACACGAAGATATGCACCCAACCTCACCACCCCCCTAGACACCTTAGAATACAACCCCGTACCCAAATGGCCCAAATACCTACACCAACACAAAAATCAATACACATCAACAAGTACCCCCCCCCCCGGAAACAAACAACTAATTCAAAACCTCACAACCAACATATTGGAACTTTACAACACACATGTGAAAACCAACCCACACACAACCCACATTTATAGAATACAAAGGCAAATTCACAAAACTATGGTGAGCAACAACCAAAACCACCCCATCAACCTTACATAGCAATACAACTCTTCTCCCTGACATGTTGCACCACATAAACACCCCTTAATACAACCCATAGCAATGCACAAACATAAATGGTTCCTTCATTCCGCTTGACAAACATGACATAGTCAACGTTGTTGGCTAAGGAGTATATAGTCCTAAAAATGACCTCCATGTTGCAGAAAGGTGTAAATACCCTTGTATCAATCATGCTAAATAAGTTCAAAAACGTATGATTACTTGTGAAAGTAGAGGAATTAATTGATCTATTATAAACTAAACAAACTAAAAATAGCACACAAATATAAGTTTCAATGACAAAAAACTCTTTCAAATGGTAAGCCGCATACATTATAACCTCAATGATAATGAGGATTTTGTAGTATCACTTACTTCCAGGTTCATTACATGCTTTATTAATATTCATTTATATGTTTTGGTTCCACTTCGGGAACAAATTCCCAGTGAATTGCTTATTTACTAAGGGGAAGTGAACATATATATTGAGTTTTAGGCCTTCAAAGTGAAGTGCACTCAGTTCGGGATATGTGAACAAACAACCTTTAAGAATGTAAGGACAAATTTTTTGGGGATTTAGATGGGGCGGGTAACAAATATTGGTCAGGAACCCAAAACAAGTTTTGAAAAAACAATAGGACTGCGCAGCCCTGGCTGATCACGGCCCCCGGCCTTGACACCCCTTTCCCCCATGATGGGGTCATGGCTCGGCTGGCTGGGACCCGCCCAAATTGCATGAGCTCTAACTCCAGCCACTGAACCACATACCAATCAAACATAGGGTCCGTTTAGGAAAATGAGCCACTTAGGACCCATCTACCTTTGATGATGTGCCCACAAAAGACATGGAGAAGGACCATGTGCACAAGATGTGAAAAAAGGTGGAACTAGTGCATGAGTAGGCTTATGTTGGGGGTGGTACAAAGGACTACCACGAGGGATGGAGATGGGATAAAGGAATGGTGACGTAAGTGTTTTGCGGCTAAATTAAAGCCACCCACCTTCCTATTTTGATCATGGCTGTCAACATCCCTCCAAAGCATTGAGGGGTAGCCCACTTGGGGATTGCGGCTCAAAGGACGGCCAACAAAGGATGGATGAAATCTTGTTCACAAAGTGATGCCACTAGTTATCATCCATTCCAAGCATGATGATACAATGTTGCATGTGTACCTATTGCATGGGATCCATGCAATTATGGCATGTTGCACACATGCATATGAATCAATATCATGGGTTTCCCCACCCCCCTAATAAGTCCATGCAACCATGTCCCTCCCTCCCCCCCTCCCCGCTGTCCTGTGTGTAGTATGCCATATGAATGTTTGTTCATGTTTGCCCTTCATGGAGATAGGTGTTAGTTGGCTTGTCTACACCCGTTCATGGTGTCCGAGAATTAATGGAGGAGTCTTCTTGTGCAATTATCTTGATGTAAGTGGAATCAAATCTTGAGTGCAATGCTTTGTAGTTCGAAGGGTATTGAATGTGACGAGTCCAAGTGGGGATGTGGGAATGATTGATTCTTTGTATGCTTTCTTTTCAATTGATCCGGTTGATTGATTTTCCCTTTATGTTTCATTTGACTTGCAAAGTGATTTTCTCTCTCGAGTACACGATGAAGGTAACAATCCAATTTCATCTTTTTGCTTATTTCTCATAGTTTTCAATTTGTCCCAATTTGAATCCTAATTTGTCTTCAATTCCTTGTAGTACATTTGAGCCTCAACGTGCTTCAAGTACCTCAATTTCCGAAGTACTCCACGATTTACCTTAACCTCAAAAGGTGTGTTTAAGCTTTGAGATTGCTCCACAAGTTTTGAAGTTACCAGTTGCCTCAAGCCTCAAATTGCCTCATTTTGACACTTCATGTAAAATAATTCGAGGTTGATTGAAGTGCAATTGGGTCTCTAAGTCCCCTCTTTATTTAGTATGTGAAATCCAAAATAACTTGATTTTTCCATGATTCTTGTATGTTCTAAATATAACATTATTTGCTCGTATGGATTATTCTTAGTATCAATGTATCTATTATTTGAATATTGGAATTTCCTAGTATTTATTTTCCTCGAACATGAGTTGGTTCAAATAGTTTCTACTAACTACCTTCTAAAGTCTAGGAGTCTTCAAAAAGTCTTAAGGTTGGGGTCTTCATTTGTGGTTAAAGACCGGGGGTCTTGGTATGTCAATTGAAGATCATGGGGCTTGGTTAGCCAAAGACCGGGGGTCTTGATTTGTTGGTTGAAGACCATGGGTCTTGGTTAATTGAAGACTAGGGGTCTTAGTTCGCAATTGCCGGTTTCCCTAAGCATTCCCCAAAGTCCCCAAGTTGATTGGGCGTTCCCATGACTTTTAAGTTCCCTTTTGGTGTTCCCTTGGCCTTTAGTTCCCTTCAATGTTTCCTTTGGCCTTTAAGTTCCCTTCAAAGGAATTTCATCTCTCTTGCAACCGCTCCATTGTCGTATCATGGGTGCTCGTGATGGTCTTTCAACAACTCTTGCTTTTGATCCTTCTCGCAATCCTCTTCCTGTTGGTCATGTTTATGCTCGCTTCTACTCGGGGGGGGGGGCAGTGTGTTAGAAAGTTAAGGATATAGGTGCGAACAACCACTATTTTATAGGGGGGTATTACTTTCAATTCTCTTCTTTATTTCACATGCTATCATTATGTAAATTTCTACTTTGGGTTAATAGAAAAATGGCTTGCATTACTTATAATTTCAAATTACCTATTATTCCATACCCTATAGTACTTTAAAGATGTCCAGTGCCATTTTTGATACCCTATATTACTCTTAAGCCCAATTATAAATTTTTGCTCCCATGTTTTTAAAATACCCTATCATTTGTTCGCACGTATATTGCTACTCCAACCATTGACTACCCCCCCCCCCCCCCCGAGGCTTCTAAACTCAATTGTGCGGTGGCTACAATGTCCTTGTGAGAAACGACCATAGTTTGAGAGTTAGCATAAGTGTATGATTTTGAGAGTAAATAACTTGTAGAATGTGGAACGCAAAGGGCATGAGATCGTGAAAACATGAGGGAATATGAACAATAAACCAAGAAAGAGAAAGATTGAGTGGAAGATTGAAGAAGCAATGCTTGTCGAGACATAACATCCATTCATGACGTGATTGAGAGAATGATCAAGCATGCAAAAGTAAAATGCGAATGGTGAAACTTTTGGCAATAGACACAACACGAATGAGTAAGTTCTTGGTGATAGACTGAGAGACATAAGGATAGTGTGTAAGACTTTGAGAGATAGTGAAGAGAGAACCCCTGACAATGAGCATGCATGTTGTTTCGCTCAGCATGTGAGAGGGAGTGAAGATTGATCGCTTCGAAAAGGGCAACAACCTTCAAGAATCAAAGAGAATGGGTGGATTAGTATAAGATTAAGAGCTATTGAATTTCAAGAAAGCCATATTGCCTAATTAAAAGAGGATGAGACACAAAGAATCATGAGATGGGTTGAGTCAAAGTGAGAGTGCCGCGCACCTCTCCACGAGGAGTGCCTGCAACACAATGGGCACAAGGGGGATGCCAAAGTGACACCATGGACTTGTGCCGACATTAGTGAGAGGGCCCAAGTGATTCTAGTGTGGGTGAGGGCCCCGGGCGTTGGGAATGCCTCCAACCCACGAAAACTAGCAGTCACAAGGGTAAGTCCATGAGCTATGAGTAGCTTATGGCGTTTGGATTTTAAAATGCTCAAAAGCACCTCAATCAGAGGTGTGAGCTAGGAGATATGGCAATTTGAGTGGGGCATCGCCTAGGGACAGCAGTGACCTGGGAGTGGCGACTGGGACTGCCAAGGTTAGAACAACCATAACTTGCCCGATACTTGCCCGAATGGGGCAAGTGAGGAGTCCATCATCATCTACGCAAAGAGTAGATGTCAATGAAGTGGTCATTTCATAACATCAAAGATCATAGGAAGAAATTATGGTGGTCTGAAGCTGTTGGGGGGTCCTAATCCCAGCGGCTAAGGGAAATTTTCACCTTGCCCCAGCTCTTAGGAGAGAGACAAAAGGTTTCTTAACGGTGGGGTAGGGGCCCTGCTCAAAGTCCTAGAGGCTTATATGAGTGAGGTGGCGTGGCCAACCGAACCCACCCGAGGCCGAACGGCACGGCCTCCACGGGCATTGGTCCAACGAGGGGGCATAGTTGCCTAGTATGGTTCGGTTTGTTGTAGTGTTGCTCCGGCAACACGATGATGAACATAAGATTGGACTTCCGTGGATGGAAGTCGACATCTAACCATTGGCTACCGACTAAGGGAAGAGTCCCGAATGCAAGTGTAGCAAGGTTGGTGACCCACCTATGGCTTGGAGGTCCGCGGTATGGGGAGCTAACCATTCCCATGGGTTTAATGTGAAGGGTTAGCGCTCATGACACTTGCTAGAATTGGGAAATGGTCAAGATAGTTAAGGGGCGCTAGCTAGGGTTGTGACAAAGAAGAACTTGACATGCTATAGCCGTGACAAAGGCTTGGAGTTACTTGTGAGGAATGGATATTACCATGTAATAGACACCATGATGAGAGTAATACCTAGTCAGGTCTACTACCCCTTCTTAGAACGAATAAAGAGTTTGCATGCATGGTTGACGAGGCCTAGTAATGCCTTATCCAAGATATAGGTTGCCAAGGACAATACCTTGAAAGGAAGAAGACTTTACCTTATCAGACTAAGACTATACCCAATGTCAATAAACTTAATGTCAAACAAATCGTAGCAAGCAACAAAGGCTATAGCCTAACTTGTTTATGTATTGCTTTTGTACTAACCCGTGTGAGTGATTCTTGACTTGATTTGCCTAAACTACTTGAAGATGAGGGTGGTGATTACAATTTTAAAGACTTGCATGATGGTTGTAAGTTGATTAAAAGAACCTAGCTATGAGATTATCACACACACAAATCATGGCAATTAAGACTATGCGCCTACTCAAAGACAATACCCCATAATTTGTTCTAACTATGAGCCATTGATCATTCTCCAAGATATTGAGTTTCACGAGTGACGTAGGTCATGAAATTAAAGTGATAAGAGTCTACGTATAGGACTAATCACACATGACATCTACAATACATATGAACCATTAAGAGTAAATCCTAGACATAATGAGAAAAAAATGAAGCAGTGAAAGACCAAAGATTGTTATTCAAAATCTTAATCCAATGTGACAATAATCCTTACATACACTACATCACTCAACCCTAAGACCTAGTACCATGTGTTGTTTCTTTGAGTTTAGTTTTAAGTGATAGCAAAAACCTAATTATAAGCAGTCCCACTTCGTTTTACTCAAGGTCACCTAAAAGAAAAGTGAGCATGGGTGAGCCCTTAGTTGACACAAGTACAAATGATTTGGGTGAACCAACTCATACACTTGTTCCTTGTTAGATGCCTAAACCCTTGCCTCCAAGAAACTAATGTACGGGTTGGTTCGGCCCAGCCAGTACAAAGTTGCTTGCTCAAATCAACATTAAGCCGTAGTGGAAGTGAACTTTTGGCTCTATCGATGCCCAAATGAGTCAATAACACTCCATGCTTTCACCGTGCTAGGGCGCTTGTATCACCTTAGTGGCAAATCTTAGTGAAATTAATACATGTTTGTGAAGAAATGTGTACGTACTAAGACGACATTAGAGAGCATGTAGGGACTATCTCTTTTAGGCAGATGTCATAATGATGTCCACTTTTTAGATATGCACTTCATCACCCATCACCCATCATCATCATCATCATCATCATATATATATATATATATATATATATATAGGTGTCCAATTAAGATAGGAAACTGAATTAGGTCTTCTTATCTTATGTGTGTATAAAAGCCACTTCACACACGAGCCAAGAGCCATGATCATGAAATTGGGAGAGTCCAAAAGAAAGTGTCCAAAGGCCATCCCAAGACACATCTTAAATCACGTAGTGTGGTCACGGATTCTCAAGTGTAGTGTGAAGTCATATGTGTCTAGGCCCTCAACCAAATGCTATTTCAATGAATTTCTATTCATGTGGGTCCTCACACATGATACAGTAGAATAAATCAACGGTTGTGAGCGTTCGGAGTGCCATGGTCTCCCGGTTTTGTGTTAGGCCTACCTCCAAGAGGTGGTTTTTGGAAATAGTCCAAGTGACCATGAAACATGATCCGTTTGATGCCATGTAGGAATCCATGTAGACTTTACATCCATCTTGCATTCACATACTCCGTTGGTCCCTCAAGCGTAGTGTGAAGCGAACTTGGACCGGCTCTGCCTTTCCCACCAATGAGAATGCTTGAAGTGTAATGGTCACGGGCTCTCGGTCTTGTGTGTGAAGTGGTCCTAAGTGATTTTTATTTGAGTTGGTGTGTGTCATGTATTGGCTGAGCCTTAGTGTCAAGCATTCTTGAACACTAATGCTGTACCTCATTGCCCAGTCAAATGGGGGATTAATATATGTCAATCTTCATTAGCAAAGGGTTCAGAGAAAAGGGTCCCTAATGGTAAAATGTCATGTAACTCTTCCAAGCCTCAAGGGGTGACTTTGTCCATAAATTGTGTTATGAAGGTTTGGTTGTTTGGGCATCAATAATTTTGGAAGGTTCTTATCCTTGGCAATGTTCATAAGAACATAAACTGCACTAAAAATGATATTTAGTGCCATATGGTATTTTATGTCACTATGGTGATTTTTTGGATGACACTTCTTATGAATAAGTGAGCAAATACTATCATGGATGATGGATGAGCTCATCCATTGGCCAGAACCCTGCCTTCTCTTGTCAGCAACTTGTGATGAAATATTGTGATGGATGATTGAAATTTGGATGAAAATCACTTGGTAAGTGACAGTAATTGCAACACTTCAAATTTGTAATCATCCAAAAAAAATTACAATGAATGGCAAATAATGGTGGGTGACATTTTAGTGTTGGTAACATTACGCCACGATTTACAAGTAGGATTGACCAAGACAATTAGAGTTGGTGACACTAATCATCATATTTAGTGAACATCATTGCAATCTTTCCATGGTTTTATAGTGCACTGCAACATCTCCATGTCCACCATGATTAAGGTCATACACTGTAGCCATACACTTAGTATGGTTCTATTGTGCCTTGCCAAAAGCCGGTCTAACACTTTAACCCCTAAATGCTCAAGCCTTCACATTTTATTTTTGGGCATTTATGGCACTAGTGTTCAAAATCTATGTTATGTAGTAAAATGGAGATTGTTTTCTTAAATTTTCAACCGTACGGATGTGAACTAGACTATTATATATTCTTGATGTGAAACTTGAAGACAATCGGACCACATTTGCTAGGTCAGTTTCACATACGAACATGGCCTTCATTTGGGGCGTTTGGGGGGGGGGGGGCAGGTAGAGAAAACTCTGGATTTTCTTTTGTTTTCGTGACCAATTTGGTCATGCCACAAATTTTAGAAAGCTAGTAACTTTGCCATAAATATGTTATGAAATAAAATGCAATTGATTTTAAAGTCTGGGAAGCTGAAGAGGCTAATGGGACTCAAAGTACATCAAGTTGTGTGGATGACAAATGTGTTACTCCCAAAAATTTGGGTTTTCCTTAGCAAATTTAGATGAAGTTCGTCACCTTTAAAATTGGAGTGCCACATGAGGTCATCTTTAGGACATTTCCCCTTTTTCATGGAGCAAACAATATATGCACTCATTTTTTCCTGAATCCATTTGGTCAAGTTGTGCACAACCGTCGCCTTGTCCTCAAGGATAAAAGAACCTCACCCAAATTGGGCATCATATGTGAAAGAGAATGGCTCCTAAATATAGCTCTTATATTTGGGAAATTATTGGGACCACCTCCCAAAACAAGCAATGCCAACCTAACAAAAATTCCTACATGCTTGGAGTATGAGGTCTTTATATTATATTTTGGCCACATGGTAACAAACACCACCCTACACCAATAGATACCTTCCAACCACATAGAGCTGATGGGTCACAAACATCATCAAAATATTGGATGGCAACCCATTTCGGGTTGCATGAGCATTTAAGGGTTAAGGGTTAACCCTTAACTTCCTTATAGACCAACTTGGGCTTATATATGAATCTTGAATGCAAACTCATCCAAAAGGAAGGTGTTAGGAAGGTCACAATAGATATCATTATGTTCCTCATCAGATTTTCTTGTCATTGATCCATTCCAATATGAAAAGATGGTTGTTCACAAGAAAATTTTGAAATCAAGAATGCACTTACTTAAATCCCTTTGTTGATGTATACATTACTACATATAATATATTAATGTTATTTTGAATGGAGATTTGTCAATTTTTGATGGACTCATTTTCTTACCTCAAAGTGTGTATTTGATCTTAATATAATCTCAAATCTTTGGACTATAAGTAGATTGTATACGTTCATCACAATTTTCAAAGTTTAATGATTCTAAATCATTATAAACAAATCATGAAAATTATTAAATATTTGTATCATATTTATGTGATTTAAAATGATAAGCAACAACTTTTCTTTTCAATACAATAAAAATTAAGCTCTAGAAACCTTACTTTGTGAGATGATGTAATGAAACCATAATATGCTCAAGGAAGTTAAGGATTAGAAGATGATCAATTTTGGCTTGTTCATTTGTACCCTATCTTTAGAAAATAATGTTCATTATGCACATTGAATCAATTGTAAGTTTGGGAGAATGTTTTTATAGAGTGAGAGTCATGTGGAATAGTGTATATACTAGTCCACATGATATATGTAAACTAGTATGTATACGTGCATGTTTCATGCAAAACTACTCCAAATCTTGATTATTTTTGGACGTGAAAGTATGCTTAATATTCATTTCCTATAAATACATATATTTAGTGCACACTCACGCTCATAGAATTGACGATCAATTTTGGCTTGCACATTTTCTTTTTGCAAACCTCCTACCTTTCTTGAAAACATTTGTTGATATATATACACACATATATACATGGTCATTTTAGGAACATTGAAGAATGAGCAATTATCCAGTGCACCCTCGATAATCCATTTCATTGAGTTAACGGATTGTCGTGACAGTCTCTTTGGGAAATGACAATAAATAAGGTTGTTTCACAAGAGTCTTGGAAGCCAAAGGTTGCAACATAAGTTAGACAATTCTTATTCATTCGCTTTCCTTATTAGGACACCTACATTTGAGTTGTGTGTGGTCTAGCTTGGCTCCAAGAACGGATTCTAGAAAGACACGTGTTTAAGAATGATTGGATTGCGTGGTCAAACTATGATAACTATTCTAGGCTCTTCAATAAACATACTTGAAAGGACCTATATAACCATTCAATGAGCTTGAGAAATACCACTTTTGATTATGAATAAAATACTCTACCAACTACAAAAATTGTGAGGAAAGTGGCTATGGGCTCAATTGGGATTTGCAAACCATCTTGTATAGTAATCACGTGTTTCATATCCTATGGGAAGTGGGCTAGTTAGAAGAAGTAACCATTTAAATCCAACTTCCCAAGCCTATGAAAGGGTTGTTTTGAGTGTCTTACACTCAATGTTGGTTGCGGAATTTTTATGGACAAGTTTTGAGATTAAAATGAAAATACGTTTGCATGATCTTAAAACATGAGAGATGAGCAATTTCAAGGGGGAAAATGGCATGGATAATCCTTTATATTTATACATTCTAATAATTGAATGAAGGGATGCTCAAGAAATGCCATGTTTTGTCCCCCCAAAAAGACCTTTGACCAATGAATTTTTCTTGGCAAATCAATAAATTGCTTTGTGTGATCCACTAGATGGGAACATCTCAATAGTTGAGTGGCAATCGGCATCACATGAGTAGTGGGCAATAAATTCTCTAAACCCCAAGCCAAATTCAGTAAATAAAAGTGATTTAGGGCATATTTGCTAAAATTATCACTCCTTAAATTAAAATTTTATCATCTTAGAGCACTAACATTTTGAACGAAGAAGAGTGACGGGGCCTATAACCATGGGTTTTTGAAAAACCATCAATCCATTACTACTTTTATCATAAAAATCCACACCAAGACATGTCACTTACTGACATCCTCAAATATACATCTGAACACACCACTGTGGATAGTAGTCACACTCTACAACACCAACAAGTTCAAACAGAAGCAATAAAACAAAATAAAAGTAAAATCGAAGTTTTATTTATACTCCGACGTGAAGCATGACCTTGTTGTAGCTTGACATTGGAGCGTGAATGAAATTGTGACTCTCATAATCAATTTTGCACCAAAATTTAAAACACATAATGAAGATGTTTGCAATAAACCCATGACCTTTCTTTTTCAAAACCTGGGAGGACATTTTCCATTAGAGCATGTGAAATGCGGGGATGTTGTCAATTGTGACACAACTTGCAATATTCTCCTTGGAGACAACGTTGATGATCAATCCAAGGCATGGATATGCAATGGAGATGACTCCAACATAATATAATAACTGTCCATGAGTCCGGTGCTCTCCCATTTGTTTTTGTGATCGGTTGTGAATGCCAAAGGATTGAGACACATTGTCTTCCCAAACCTCAACGTAGGGTGTGCGTCTGGGTATAGTGGCATACAATAATATGACATAGGGATGGAGAGGGTTGCAATTGTTGATAGCCCACAGCGAGGCAAAAGTGCCTCCCTCTGCTGTAGTTGAAATTCAATGACCTCAAATGCCAACACCTCTTGAGTCAATAGATTGGTACCTATCTTCACTAGCCAAGTGCTAGGCACTATAGGCCAATCCAACACATACCTTTTCTTGTTGCCACTCACATAACGCTTGATGTTGTTTGAGGAAAACCAAAATCTATACTCCACATTGGTGAAACAAAATTCCTCCTTGAACCCTTTGTAAAATGGAGTAGGAGTGCCATGCTTGTCATTACTAACTTTTGCATTGCATAAATTACATGTATTGGCTTGCATTGCCAAATATCTTTTGGCCAAGCTGAGAGCAATCTAGCAATGTGCCATTAAGAAGCAAACAATTAGTCTCTAACACATATGTGCTATGAACCACACCATGCTCTTCAACATTCAGAGACTCCCCTTTGCATGCTCTTTTTACCCTAGTGTCATGACCATAATCAAAGTAGCTGACTTTGTTGGATCTATGCGAGTCACAATCTATATTGGGTGGCTAGTTGAGCTTCCGTTTGGTGGGCCCAAATAGCACTGAGCCCTCCAACGCGCAATCCCTAGTGTTAAGATCTTATGCCCCTTGGTAAAACTTCGAGGCAACTACTAGCAACTTGGGATTTCCTCAACTCACAATAACCTTCAATTTCAAAGACGTTGAATCAAAGTATTTACCACTTGAAACCCTTTCAACCATGACATGTAATTTGCAATCTGCAGGAAAATCTAGATCAATTAATTCATTGTTGCCTCATACAAACAAGTCATATTGTTGCCAAATTGTTGAAGCCATTTGTTATGCACCATCTTTGTGAGGTTGCACATTGGCATTTACGCACATTCACCTATTGTCTGATTTTATGAACCACAACAAATTTGTTATATGGTTTTCATGTAGAAATATAAAAATATAAAAGAAACTTGTGTAATTCACTTACAATAAGCATGTGACCACCCAATTGCATGTAGTGGAAGTGCCATAACCCCAATCACTCAGAAAGACCAAGATTGCCTTCTTATGTAGCATCTCTAGATGACAACCACCATAGACGAATCACATGATATTTAGTCTCAGCTTCATACATTGTTTTTGCGTCTTTGTCCCCATTCTACTATAAACATAATTCTTTGAACCCGAGACAAAATAACAACAATTTGGGAAGGCAAGAGTACTGAATTTATCCTTGATGACCTTCAATGATGGCCCTAAAAGGTGATGTGCTTCACCATTTTAAGGATATTTTAGAACTTAGTATGCCAATAACTATTTGCTAGATGCCATTACTCTAGCACAATTTTCTAGTAGTGGGTTTTTCATGACCTCGTTAGCAACACATTGCCAAGCCGTATCTAGTGACTTCAATGACTCAAGACATGTACCATTGGACATAAGGTGGTCATGAATACCAATATGAATGCAATTCTTTGACATTATGGATGATTATGATTGGACATGTAGTATGCGGGCATATCTTAAAGCAATGCATACATGTGTTGACTGACATATCCTATGCTCTATTCTTAATTTTCTAGAAGCCTCATTGCCAATAGAAAATAAAATTGGGTTGATCTAGGGATGTTGAAATTGATGTGATGCAGTTTTTGGCCATTACATCACGTTTGAGCATGACATCCAAAGGACATTATTGTGGTTATAAATTTATTTACCACATAGCATATTTTTTACAGCGCCACCACAAAAATCAACTACACATCAACAATTACCCTCCAGTCAACTACTCCCATTAGAGTTCAATTGCATATCAACAGTTGATTCTTTAGTCAATTTTTCCTATTAGTAGTCTATTGAAATACAATAAAACTAGAGATTAGATTTCACAAGTAAAAACACATATACAGAGGCATGTGAATAATGTTTGGAGTAAGATGGTCACTCTCACTCCTTGCATTGCTTTTTATTGTGTTTTTTCCTCCTTAGTTCATATAATATATATGAGATATCTCAACTCCCACTTCTCACAAACAATATGGGTTTATTCAAATCTTATTCATATTTATACCTCTAATATTCACCGTCCTATAATTACAAGCCACATAATGCTCTTTGTTCAACACTTCCACTTTGTGAGTAGTAAGAGGATTACAATTTCATTGCTCTTGATAGTAATTGTTGTCTCTCATTTGCAAGTGTCATGGCTTCCAATGACAAGGCTTTACATAACTTCAAAAAATTACCAAATCGTGTCACATTGGCATTGTTTCCAATCATATTGGGGCAGTATGTGGTTCTTCCACCATTTTTAAAGCAACCGATGTTACTTTGTGATGTATCTTCGTTCATCTAAATGTTGTCCCTCTCCATGAACACCTATTTTGGTTGTATTTCCTCAATACACTTGTTGTGGGGCGAAGGTGTTAAAGAACATCCTTTGATTGCTGGTTATTTTCTTGCTTCTTGAATTGCAACTTGATTATCTTCCTCTTGTTCATCACCTTCTTCAATATCTCCACCAAGATCAATCAATGGTGATTTGAAAAAATCGTCCATCCCAACCACCGTGAGAGCCTCATTTCACCCAGTTGGATGCATTTCCTAATTACTTTCAATACTCGTACTATCATCTATGAACACAACATATGCTATGTGGCCAAACACGTCCAAATGTGTTATCTCCAAATGTTTATTTGCTCGCCTTCTCCTATCATTGGGCAACACTACCCTAAGTTGGTGCCCCTCAATGTATACTTCACAAATCGACAAAAATATGGGACAATGAATTTTGTCAAAGTATATGTCACTCACCATGCTTTGAAGTGCATAAGTATTCTTTACATTCAAACGTCTACGCTGATGATACCCAAATTCACATACACCGTCTTTCATTGATAATTGTGTGAAATTGACCGCATCCGCTCTATGCACCTTGGTAAAGTTAATTTTATACAAATTGCCTTTACATAGTCTCATTACAATTACCTCTCCATCTCGATCTCTCACAATACGTTCATTGAAATTGAATTGCACTTCCAAACCATTTGACAAAAACATATTCACCAAGAGCCAATTTGCTTGCAACTTAGACACATGGAGGGTATCGTTGATACAAATTTTATTGATTTAGTTTCTCACCGTTACCTCAATTGCAATGGAACCCATTATGATCTTTTCCACAATGCTATAATCACCCAAATAATTAATGCGTAAAAAAATTATCTTTTATATGTCAAATTCCGCCATACGGGATATCATATGTTTCGTTGCACCCGAATCCATAATCCACTTATGTACAATTTTCGATTGTATTTCGTGTTGTGTTGCAAATGTGTACTCATCATTCTCATTGTCTTTGCTTTTGTCCTAATTTATTGAGTCGTAACAAAAACATGTAATATGGCCTTGTTTGCCACAACATTACCACATTCTTGATGTCTTTGCGCCAATATGGATTGCCCCCTTTGTCTTTATGCAACACCATTACAACATCATCACCTTGGGGTTCCTTCTCTTTCCTCTTCGACATCTTGTGCATAAAACATGCCGTCACGTGCTCCATAGTCAACTCCTTTGGCATGGTCTCTAAGGCAGTGATCAAATATTCGTATGAGGATGACAAACTCTTGAGCAAAATTATGATAACATTATCATTTCTCACGGGTACCTCCAAGCAAACGAGCCTAATCCCAATTCGTCGGGCTCCAACAGTAATTATTTTGGCTATCCCTACACATGCATGTCTTCATGACTTCCATAGGTTATGTTTTAGATTAATTGTGCAAAGTTTTGGTGATTGCATATGAATTTTGAAGACTGATAGATTGTTGCGAAGGTTACGGGATATTAAAAGCTATGCATTGGAAGCCAAGACAAACAAGAACGCATTGAGGCGTGTGAAGAGGAGACAACTTGGGCATGTTTTGTAGACGCAAATAATGGTGCGACACCCACTTCATCGCATCTATGCATGCATGGAAGGTGGCAAGGGGGATGGGGTGTGAGATCCTTGGATTTACGGCCCAGGTTGACGAGTAGTGCTCAATTTGCAAGTGTTGGATGCACATATATAGTAGATGTTTGATGTACATGTACATGATGATATGTTACATATTCTCTATTATTATATTATTATAATTTACAATATCTAAAAGTTGTGGAGTCAATATTTTATAATCTAAAGTTGAATAGGGAAAACAATATGAAAGAAGTTCGTCTAGAATTGGAAACCCAATTGACATGTGCAAATCAAGGTCATAGTCTAGGAGTCTAGAAAAGAAGAAGATTTGAAATGTATCTACATTTAATGGTCATTGATAGGCAAGAAAGGAATGTAAATGCTTCCTTGGGTTGGATAATATGTTTTTATCATCAAACTTTTGTGGATTTTTGAAGTTGACTTCAAACCAAATTCCATGATGGTGTGGGTTGCTCAATTTTCACATCCCACACTATAGACTTTGAGACATGTTGGGAGGAACGAAAGCAAGAATATAAAAATATTTGAGATGATAGTGTTGAGGATAATTATTGTGAACATCAACAGTCAAAGTGATTTTACTTGAGTTTGCAACATGACCGTTATACGGATAAAGCAAAATGTATGAGAGGATACATGCCATTGAAGTACTTATGGATTTATTATGAGTGTTTGCCACAAGTGGCTTTGTTGAAGAGACCATAATGGGCTACCATGTGCAATACAATTGACTAAGGCTGTGCATGTGCTTGTGCACCATGCAATGTGCAATTATAAGGAAACCAGTGAGATTGTTGATTGCATAAAGGGTGTGACAGTCACAGTTGCATGCATTGACTTGAGAGACCCCGAACCCGTTACTCCTCAAAAATTGAGTGAATTGTCGAGAAGAAGTCTAACTTATGGGAGGTGAAATGAGCTTCTGCCCTCTCGTGAGCCCATGTCGCTTGTGGTTCCATCATCGTCGGATTCGGTACTTTTTCCCCAACAGTCGATCTTTTACTCACGTGATAGGGCTTGCAGCAGCCTTCCAAGTGTTTTGGCTTGGGTTTGGTGTGCGGTGTTGTTTTTCGCTTTCTCGGCGGGCTAGCGTTGGCAATTGATGTTCGAGGAGGTTGTGTGAAGGGACGGGGCTTGACTTGGCTTCTTGGCTTGGCTTATCTCGCTGTATAAGCTCGAGCGGTGGTTGTTCTCCACTGGTGCTTCACATCCTGCTGTGAAGGTTCAAGTTTGTTGCTTCTTGCTTGAGGATGCTGGTGGCCTGCGACTCTTCTTTGTGGCCGAAGTTAAGGAAGGAAGGAAGGAAGGAAGGGATTGGTATTCTGTTCGTGTTTGTACTTGTGATTCACAAAAACCCACGAAGTTTGCTTTACTGCCAAGATCGGGATCGAATCTTCTCGTTGTGAATCTTTGCACCAAATAAGCATTGTTGCGAAGCAGGAGTAGTTCAGCGTTGAAGTTTTGACTCTTGCTTGAGGTGGTTCTGGAAGTCAAACGCCGAAGTTGAGGAAATTAAGGAAGGTTTGCTATTCTGTAGGTGTATTTACTTGTGATTGACGTCTCCGGAGTCTCGACAATTTGTCTTTGAAAAGCGTTTGTGGTAGACAAAGACTCAGACTCCTGGTTTACTGCCAGGACCCCAATCGAATCTTCTTGCGAACACGAAAAGAGTTCCCGTGCGAAAGGTCGATGGTCATTTCGGCGTGGTTGACTCCTGCATCTCCGGGTATAGAAGATCTGGGTGGAATTCATTTGTTGTAAAACATGCTTTTTAGGTGTCCGAAAACTACAAGCCTTGCCATATACCATTCAAATATAAGTGTCTGGTGCAGCAGAACGACCACATAAAGCCCAATTCCTCACATGGACACTTTGCACATTATCCCTGTGGGCTTCGTTTCATCCAACAACGCAGGTTTAGTTGCGAACATTTTGCTTCATTATACTTTGCTCATTTAAAGTTGCGACGTGGTATAAACGGTAAATGTCATGTTCTAGTCACCAAAAGAAGTGACATTTTGTAGACACGTAAACTGAAGGCCTATAATATTTTCTAAATCTCCTTACTAAGTTAATCATTCTGCTATTTGAGATCATCGAAGCAAAAGGGAAAACACATCAGAGGCATTATTGTCATTCCCAAAGAAATTCAGCTCCAAACAGCTCCCTTCAGCTGTCTGTAGAGGTTTATCAATCCTCAACTTTCGCAATGGCCTTGCCTTAATTTCTTAGATCTGCAGGACCAGATTTATCGTTCTTGGTCCTGTTTGATATCGGGGGTTGACACACAACACCAAACATATGATTATGATCTCGCAGATTTTGTTATTCTCAATCTTGAAAAGCCAAAAAAAGCACTGAGAGAGGATATTAGTAGTGAAGTTGGAAATTGTGTACCTAAATAGTCAAAAGACCAGACCCACGTATTTTTGTGAGTAACCACTACTGAGGACTTCGATTCAGCAGGAGAAGTGGCTGCAAAAACCAAGGCTAATTTGCTGCACTAGGACAGCTTGCTTAAAGACAGCATCAAGCTTTTTTCATCACTTCTTCCACACAAAAATGTCATTCATTACATAATTCACTCTGACACATTCAGATACAACATTACATTGATTTGGAGGCAAGTTCCTCAAGATAACCAACCAGAAGCACATCTACGAATAGACAAGCGTTTCACAAACAAAGATTCTGTACACTCTTTCAATTAATTGTTACTGACAAACAGTGAGAACTAGCAACACCAAATAGTCTATGGGTGCCACAATACTCTTGAGTATAAAGACTTCCACTTCATCTTTGCAGGTCAGTAGAGTTATTTGTAAAGTAAATTAGACGAATCCATGGGTGTAGTCCCAAACTTTGAGCTCATGAAGAATCAACACAAAGTCACCCAAGTTTTCTTAATGCTTAAATACACAAAGAGTGCAAAGAGTGGTGACGGGCTATTAAAAACCAGCTTTCTAGCTTGTGCTGCTAGGATGGGTGGGCCGAACTACTATGGTGTAACAATTCTAGTAGCCCCCGAGTTTTTGTTCAGAGTCAACATCACTCCCAATGGGCATGCTCATCTGGGCATCATCAACGAACACTGCTCTCAACTAAGCAACGCTTGAACTAGGTTGCCCTAAATTACTGTACATCAAAGTCGCTATCTCTTTTCATAAAACTTCAGCAACGTCAAACTTTGCGGCTTCCTGCCCTCCCTGCTTCAACTGCATGCGAAATGTGAGGATTTGAATTGATCGCGGTATCGACCAGACTCTTCGCCCATTCCTGACTTCAGAGTTGTAGTATGAGTTAGCAGCTACCCTCCCACAGCCAAACTGTTCGATTATATGGCCGAGTACCAATGGTGCACTGCAGCCCCCAGATAGAAGGTCAAGAGCACAGGAACAGGAATACGGGCACATAAACCTTCATGATCCTTCTTTGACTTCTTCGATCGACAAAGGCCTCCACTAAACATCTACCCTTCTTTGAGGGCTTTCCTGAAACTAGAAATCCTGTGCACTCAGGACGGTGGGCTACCTGATTTGCTTGCAGCCCCGAAGGTGCAACCTCGCCGTGACTAGAAATCTCCACCGCTTTTCATCTCTTGGTTCGTCGGATATGCAACAGCTCACTCCCTCCTTTAGTACAATCATATTCTCTCGGTGCACACTGTTTGACCAACGAATGGGGAGAACCGACCGCTAGTTACAGATGAACCGATTGACTTTGAGAAATAACCGCTAGTGGATTTCGGTGGGTGAAAAAACTGCTCGGAAAAGCTGTTAAAGGGTGCGAGTCACAATCGTAAGCGGAGGGAGATAGGCAGAAAGACTCGGAGGTCTGTCTGCACCTCCGGAGAAAACCTGCATAATTCCACTTTGGGACATTCCTGCCGTCACTTTATGGCGTCACTTTATGGGATCCGTTGAGACATTACAGACTAGACAATCTAGAAAATTTCGAGACATTAGTATCTGAATATCCCAGTTGTGAACAATAAGAGAAGTTCTTTTGTGATGCATGCTAATCTCAGTTAGTTGTTTGGGTAAGAAACATGTCTATCATACCGTTCTGCTGACAAATTCAAACTTCGGGAATGGCTTGACTGTCCACCATGCACATGCACATACATATGCAATCTGCACTGGCTAATACTTTTTTCTTGAACCACGTGTCGCTCTACAAATTCCCATCCAGATCTGTCACATAACTCAATTGGAGAAGAACACATCCCCGACATGCATTCTAAGCAACCGGGACGGACATTCTTCAGACACATGGCTATATAATCCTCCACCTCCCCTCTTGTCGCTCACTGTTGACAGCTTCCGCGATCAGACTCCTGGTTTACTGCCAAGATCCCAATCGAATCTTCCTTTTGCGAACGCGAAGAGAAGAAGAACCCAACAAGCCTTCACTCGTCCAGAAGAAGTCTCTGTCGTATAGCGCACCAGAGTTCTCTATTCAATTTCTTCCCTTCCCTGGTTTCATCGCATGTGAAAAAAAATGGGTCTCGGTTCCTGTATCTGGGTTTTGGTGCATTGATCGCTTCTCGCCTGGATCTGGAAGTTTCTCCGTCCAAACTGCCGGTTTGGTGGATTGCGGTGGCTCGGTTGTGGTCTTTCTGTGCAAGATGGGGTGGGTTTAGGAGTTTTTAGAGTTTTCAAGTTGTTCATAGCATCAATCGTTTTTTTCTTCCAGTTTCTACTTTTTGCAATGATCACTCCTGGTTGATTTTCCAGAGTCAAGTAATGCGGATGCCATTCTCGTCTCAGATTCTGGCCATTAGGATTCATGTTGCCAGTCTCTTTTTGTATGTACATCTGTTGCATCGGAATCTACCTTCATCGGAGCTTGCTTCTACACCTTCGCTCTACATCTGAATAGTTTTTGTTTTGTCGAGCTTAGTTGTGAAGATATGTTTTGAGGCGAAGACACACGTCGACTGGATAGGATTGTAATGGCAGTCATTAATGGAGCAATGATTGTGAGGTGATGATTCGTGTTTTCCTAAGGGTGGGTGCCAGGGCTGATTTTTCACAAAGTTTTTGCCCATCCACGTCCAAAAACCTTGAATTGAAAGGCAAAAAAATTGCAGCCCGTCCCAAGACCGGTTTGGAAATGAAAATACCCGTCCCGCAATACGTATAAATAAGTCTCTTACAATGTTGGTAAAAAAAAAATTTAAAAAATCAAAAAACAAAAAAATCAAAAGATGTTGACATGTGATTGTTTGCACTTGGAAACAATAGGATCTTCATAAATTATGCCTTCAATGCTCGTCAGTTATCTGTCTTTTGCTGTCGATTCTCATCTTTCCAGTACACCCCATTCTAATTTCCTTTGCCACCATCATTTCTTTTTATTTCTTGTCCTTCAATCTCCCATTTCTTTCCCCACACTCTATCCTCAAGGTGTTTCCATCACCCGTTATCGCCCGTCCGTCACCACCCGCATTCCCTCCACAAGAGGCGTTTTTCTAGACAAAACCTAATCAAAAGTCATCTACGTGCTAGTTTGAAGTTAGAGACTTTAGACTTAATTAGGTGCTCAAGCATATACTTAATTAGCAATTACAGTGGTTGTGGACAGAAGAAGAAGGCACGAGAATTTTGGGTTGCAAATGGGAAGACCTCCTATTCCCCGAACCTCTAATTGCAATATTCAATTTGTTGGTTCGTTGTTCATATCTTCACAAAATTTCAAACCAAAATCTATCACAAGAATAGTCCAATCACTGGAAATTTATGGCTACATGTCAATGTGTTGAACCAACATGGCAAGATCCTTAACCATGATAAAATGCTGGATGGTTCTTCATTATAGAACCATACCAACCGTTTTACCCTTTATAATCTAATAATACAAATGTTATAATCTTTCGCTATATTGTGTAGTGCTCAAAATGGTAGCTGTCGATGGTAATAGTGGGCGCCCCGCAATCAACTACTCACACATGCTCACAAAACTGAAGGTGGATTTGCTAAAATAAGTTCCAAAGAAACCACGTAACACAAAATATTTTATCCAACCGAAGCGCAATGATGGCTCTTGGACATTTGTGGCTACAAATATCTCTTGCATCCACCTGGTTTCAACACCATGCGAGAGGTTAATGAGTTTGTTATTGAGCATGCAAAATATTGGAAGGAGTTCGAAAAGAGCCATAGCAGCCTATTGTGTCCAGGTGCACAAATCATGTTACATTCTAGTCTATTTATTCCTCATTTATATTCTGAGGCTCTTTATATATACATTCGTGTACCTCTTTCAAACCTTAAAAGGGAACTCCAAATGTATGCATGAAGTAAGCTATTTTTGGTTTGAGACCACAAGACCTTGGTCAAAAAAAGAATTGGCATCAAACAACTCATGAAGGAATAGTGCACGCGAGTTAGACAACTCTTGATTGAAGATCTTTGGTTGGAGTTAGACAACTCCAATTGGGAGTTAGAAACCTCCCTCTGATAGATCTTTGTGCTAGAGTTAGACAACTCCAACTAGAGGATATAAATCGGAGTTAGAGAACTCCCAGCAAATGGATGTTATTCATTAGAGCTAGGGAACTCTCAATGATTAAATGAATCAAGTTGGAATTAGACAGTTCCAACTAGTATAATGGATGAATGAATCAAATTGGAATTAAACAATTCCAACTAGAATGAAACATTATTCACATGCTGGCCATGTAGGACACCATGTAGATTTTTCATCCAATCAATTGTATTTTGGTTTCTCTAGCCTTCATGGTCTAGTGTAAAGTGAATTTGGAACGTCTCCGACTTCTCGACCAGTCATATAATTTGTAGAAAACATGAGAAGGGCCCTCAAGCTCTAGTGTAAAGTAGCCCTTGGATATGAAATCCACTATGATCTTTCTCGGGTTTAGAACTTGAGAGGAACATTCACGTGCATGGCATTTTTGGTCCTAAGCTCTCACATTTCAATCGGTCGTATCCGATCCAAGGGGGTAAAAGGTGTTATGAACAGTACCTAAACTGGACACAACCTATGACATTTCTAGACTCTAGACCTGTGCTAAAAATCATCCCTAGATTGTGTCCATTTAACGTACACCCCCACAACTAGGTGCACATATCTTGGTGCTAAGTTAATGAATGTTTGTGGTCACATGAAAAGATCCAAGTTCAAATCACCCAAGAAGATGCTCTTGTGAATCGAACAACGTAGATAATTCGAAAGTTTATATGTGCGAGGTTCATGGCAATGGGGTATGAGACTAGAGATTCGTGGTGTCCATGTAAACTCACCTATTGAGAAGGTGAATAAAGAATGAAAGTGCAAAGTTACATAGGTTGCAAATGGTTGATTGCAAAGCTTACTTGACTTTGGAAATGGCATCAGAGACCCAATCATGGTCGTTTTTACACATATGACTGAGGGCCGTGTGAAAAAAAACGTAGGATTTCTCGTGGTCATGGGTGGCGGTCCAAAGACCGTGATCAAGAGAAATCCACATCACTCTTTAAAAGCCTTGGTCACAAGGTGTAGTGTTACAAGGACTTAGACTAGGACATAGTGTTTTTTTAATGAAGTACAATAAAAGTAATCACTAAAAGTTATAAGTCACTAAACTTGGACATCTTTAAATGTGTTTTGCTAAAATATTATTTTCTTTTCACATGGTAACTTCATTTTCCACCGAGAGAACCTATTTGGGTTATCTCATTGCAAGATCCAGGTGGCCACCAAATGTTATCCATTTTTGGACATGTAGGATCCCATGTCACTTTCTCATCCATTTTCTAACATGCTTACCCATGGTCACTTTTATTTTGGTGACTTTGTGTCAAAATGAAGTGGGGTTGCCACTCATTTCTCAACCAATGAAAGATTTTAGGAAATGATGGTCTTGGTCATGGTCATTGGTCACTAGTGGAACACACGCCCTTAGACTAATGGGATCTAGTTGGAATGAATTGGCCCTCAACTGTAGGGACTTTTTACTAACACCTCCTTCGTCCAAGATAGAGGAGTATACATAGAGGCCACAAGAAGAAGAAGTTCAGTCTCCTAGCTAGGGAGGCCATAGTGAATAGAGAGTGTGTTTAGAATATATTTGTGGCCAT
The DNA here is from genome assembly GCA_950295325.1 of Polytrichum commune. Classification (NCBI taxonomy): domain Eukaryota; kingdom Viridiplantae; phylum Streptophyta; class Polytrichopsida; order Polytrichales; family Polytrichaceae; genus Polytrichum; species Polytrichum commune. Next base: position 1,636,990 of record OX485809.1, read on the forward strand.
GTCCTAAGGGACATTGGCATTAGATGGAGAACTACTTCATTTTTTGCAAAGTGTAGACACTAAGTTAGTAACCGATAACTAGTTACCATTAGTAGCCAATAGCCATTAGCCTATAACCATGTTAGTTGGGTATTGCTTGGGAGCATGTTATTATATAATTTATTCTTATTGTTTTATTTTTGTGAGGGAGGTTATAAGGTTGTATTTTTGGTACCAAGTAGACATCATGTCATTAAGTCCTTGTTGGTTGGGAGTGAGTGTGAATTCCATATCATGAGGTATGAGTTTGATCCATGTGGAGCTCGTTTGAGTGGCTGTGACTGTAAAATGGCCTAGTGTTGCTCTTGTGAATAAAGGCAAGAAATATAGTCTCAACCAACGGCTTATCCCTAAGCAATATTTAATTGAGCTAAAACAATGGTTTGTGCCACTACCAAAACTTTTACTTATTTATTTATTTAAGGAATATGGTGGGTTTGGTAGGTTTGTAATGGGTCATTTATTTGCAAGATGTAATATAGCTCTGACAACATAGGTTTGTGTTTCTAATGTCTCATTTTCAATTTATGATCTAAGGCATGGCTTGTAGGTTTGCAATAGATTGTTGGTCTTATAGTCACCGTTTATGGACTAGTTTAGAGTGTGTATATTGTGTGGTGATGGTGTTGATTAGTTTAAATGTTTTTTAAAAAAAAATATTGTGACAGGGAGTTTTACTTTAGTTTCTAGAATTTTCATTGATGGGATGTGTGTAGTGGCTCATGCACTTGCAACTAAAACCATGATTGGGGCAATGGTCCATCCTTTTGTTGTGATGTTGTTGATTAGTGGTTGATATTTCGTAGTTTTCCGTAGGGTTTATGCAACAAGTCTATCATTACAATATGTAAATTCCATGAATTGTATTGTGCAATATGATGTAGGGGTTTCTTATGGGGGTGGTTATAAGGGTGGCCTATGATACATAGTTTGTCATGTTTAAACTTGTCTTTGTAGTGGCATCTTTACACATCACATGTGCATGGTAGTAGCCATGCTGGCACCGTATTTTCTATTGGTAGTCCATTATAAGTTCAATCATTCATATGTGTGTAGTGTCTTGATATTGTGTTGGATATGGGAAGTTTTCACAGTTCCCATATGGCTTCGTTGTGTTTTTTTTTTGTTATTAATGCATGTATGTGTTGTTGTTTTTCAGTTAAGTAATACATACAACCATCTGTTGAGTTAATACAATGTGTTGAGTTAATACATTCTTTAGGTTACATTCGTTGGCGTGGATGTGACATAGGGGTATGATTTGTTGTGGGGGGATGTATCTAGTGTCTCTAATTTGCCCTTGGTGGAAGTTTGTTTGTAGTATATTGGTGTAGTGTTGGTCTTGATTTCAAGTATAATAATGTGTGAGGAGTAGAATGTTATGGTTTATAGTATTTTGGATATTCCAAGGGAAGAAGTCTCTTTGCAGTAGCCAGTTGTTGCATACTAACTCATTAGAAAGTGTCCATTGGCATAAGTAAGATGTATATGTTTTCATTATTTTGTTTTTGCCTTTGTATTTGTTAGTGTGATCGTGTGTATTGGGAATTATGTTGGGTCTTTAAGGATGTATAGGGGTGGTTTTTGGTGCTCTTGATGTGTTGGGTGTATGGGATGGTTAGTGTGTTGTTGTGGTTTTGGATTATGTATTCATTTTTCAAGGTGTTTGGTGTAGTGTGTATTAGGCACAAATTAATGCGGTTGGTTGTGGCATGTCGGTGCACATAAGAGTAGCATTGCACATCCTAGTGTAGTTTCTCTATTCTATTGGGTGTGGTATAAGAACGTGTGAAGTTGTCACTAGTCATTAGATGTGTTCCATTCGGGTGTGTTATGTGTTTGATTTTGAGTACAATTTGTAGTATTAGTTAATGCAAGTATTTTAGGGATAGTGTTGGGGTTAGTGTTGGTATAGTTATTGCTTGTAGTAGATCCATTGTGTTTCTAGTGGTGTAGAGAAAAGGAGGAAGTTGTCAAGTGTGATTCTTAGGCGGGTCCCCCCGACTATTTTCAATAGGAATGAGGTTCGGGTGATTGGTGGTATTGTACAATCATGTTGTGAGATGCATGTTAGATTTCGTGCCCCTCCATACTTAGCAAATATGTATTGTATTAGTCTTTTATATATTTTACTGAGTCTACCAATGTCATTGAGGGTGTTGATAAGGTGTTCACCTATGCATCTAATGTATGCATTTGTTAGTGAGAATGCCTCAATGCCGAACATGTTGTGTGGTAGATGTGTGACAAGATTTGACATACATTTTAGGAGGCCACATATGGTTTTGTGTAGGAAAATCATTTTTTTTGTCTAGTTTTTTGATAGCTAGAAGTGAGTATGGGACATTGTGGAACTATATGTGATACCAACTCTTGTGACTGTATTGGTTGTGTTTATCTCTTATTTTATGGTGGCGGGGCGTGTGACTACATTGTTTTATGAGTTTGGTTGTGGTTACGTGGATTTGTGTTTTCCATTGTAGCGAAGGAACTAGGTTGATTCCGAGATAGACATATGGTTCGTGTTGGCTAAGTACTTGTATTAATTGGTTTATGAAGTAGATATTTGTGGCTTGTGGGTTTAGTTTTGATTTGTTGGGGCAATTGGTAATTGTGCATTTGGAGATGCCGAGGTCCATCCCTGCCCATTCACAATATTTATCTAGCTTGTTCAGTTGGAGTTGAGCATATATTAGTTTATTGGCTATGACAACTAGATCATAAGTATAAGATGCCGACCCACATTCAAGGTGTGAGGTTTTGAGAGAGTATTCATTGTTTCCACTTTGTAGCCATCTGAGGAGTGATTCGAGGAAGACAATAAAGAGGCATGGGCTTAGTGTGTCTCCTTGTACGTTCATCTTTTTGTGGGGATTGGTTTTGTTTGGCCAGAGTATTCTTCAATAAATGTGGTGGTGGATTGTGAGTAGATGTTTCCTACTAGGACTATAGTATCTTATGAGTAACCAAGATCTTTCATGATAGCAAGGAGAGTCTTACATGGTCAATGAAACCGAAGGCATTTTAAAAGTTTACTTATAATAAATAAATGTCATGGTTTGTAAATCTAGCATCTTCTAGTGATGAAATCAAGGTTTGTAGTGGGCATGATGTACATCTGTCGGCTCTAAATTCTTCTTGACTGTCGTGTAGGATTTGGTATTGTTCCCTGTATGTAGAGAGAATGTTTGTAAGGGTGCTAGTGAATAGTTTGTACCGTGTTGGCTAGGGCTATTGGCCTATGGTTGGTGAGTGGTAGGGGTTGCCTATTTTATATAGGAATATGGTAAGGCTTATTTTCCAAGATGCATGGATTTGTTTTTGTTTATAACAATGAGTGAAAAGTAGCAACATGAGTTTATGAAATTTGGTGGCATGCTTTTGAGTACGGAGTTTGGGACTTTATCTAGTCCAAGGGCTTTTCATTGGCTAGGATTTTTAGGCATATGACATGTGTTGAGACGACGATAATTATTTTTGTGAGAGTTAGTCTATGGTGACTCACATAAAGGATCAGAGCCAAAAAAGAAGTGGCTTTGCAATCTGATGTTATGTCCAATTGAAAATTAAAGTTAAAGCTTGAAAGCATAGGTATCAAAGTTAGTTTTACTTATTCAATGAGATTACAATCATATTGAACACAATGTACTTTAAGCAGAAGTGAAAATATGATCATATGTAACTAGGGCATTAACATTTATATGAATACATGCCTTTTATATGAGTTGAATCTCCTATTTTTTTTGTACATGTATGTATGCATAACATTATTTAGTTGTAATGAACCGTTGCATTTTAAAATAATAAAAAATGGTCGGGACTACTTGTTTATCAGGTTGAATTTATGCATACAGACATCTCAGAGGTATAATTCTTGCACTTTATATGATAGATTCCTGGTTCCACCCAACCTAGTCACTCAATTGGGTAATGTTATGTATTTCAATTGGAAAAATGACATTAATAAAAAATAAAATAATAAGGGGGGAGGTCATTTTTGAGAAATTTGGATCAAAATAATAATAAGTACCTCTAATCTCTTCGTACAAAGTCTATAGGCCGATAATGGGCTTCTTGGATATCTAGTGGTTCTTAGATTCTAGGTGGACAATATAATTATGCTTGCGCTCATTTAACCCTTGAAGGTCACTTGAGACCAATTAAGATGGAAGACTTTCAATGTTCACACTCTTTCAAACTACTCTCATTATCCCTTCAAGTTCCGAGAGGCCCAATATGCCCCTCGAGACATTATATGGAAGTGTCACCTATGCATGGGGAGTTGTCATTAGTACACGTACATTTGTTTTTCCTCACGAAGTTCATGTATACAGGGGCTTTAATTTCATAATGACCCATGTACATCATTTAGGTATCCAATGAAGATTCCACCCCTAAGCACCTATTACCACTTTTATTTGAATATATCAAAGTGACCCCACCTACAATCAACCCATTTACCTATCAAATTCATTTATCTATTGGAACCGACATTGGGGGGGGGGGGGGTAAAATTTGGGCTCATGTAATTGACATAGATTCAAATAAATACCATACACATGTTCACTTCCTCTTTGAAATTAGTTGTGTTTAGGCTATAGAATGTAAACCCTAAACCTTAGCCCAATTTGATCAGTTGCTCCTTACACATGGCTTTGTTGTTGCAATTGGGTATTGAACCGTGGCCAATTGTTTTTGACATAACCAACGTGTGTTGGAGGTTGGCTCCCATTTGCTAATTCACTTTTTGGAAGACCTCTTTCACCTTCCTTTGAGCACTTAAGGTATGTGGTCCTATTGTAGGCACTTCCAGCTTTACCTACAATTTGGGTGGTTGGATCAGATTGGGAAATGTCCCATATGGTTAGCAATTGCAAGTCAAAAAGATTGTCATTTCAAGTTTCTCAACTGTAGCTGAAATCCAGAAGTTATAAGAGGTCAACTTCAATTTTTTATGATCATTGTTTTCTAAGTGATCACATAGACCCTCCCAATCATGTCAAGTACTGAGCATGTATAAAGCCTATAATGATTAATTATATTATGAGCACATATCCAATTATTAGTGAAACAATGTGACTTATAGTGTGTGTGTAAGTCTTACCATATACCATTCAAATACATGTGTCCATTTAAGAAAAATGACTGTATAACCATTGTTGTTACTGCACCAACTATTAAACCAAGGGTCTCATCTCCTTTCTAGGGTGGCAACCTTGCTGGCATCACGAGGTAAAATGTCCAATGAAAACCCTTCCCTCTTCAAATTTCACTCTTCCTCCACTTTCGTGAAGTTTTTGGGCAATAGTAGTGTCTGGAAGTTTTATAGCGTTGCTCCTTTGGCATGTCATTTGATCATTTTGTCACATGAGATTTTAAACCCAAAAAGTGGACCCAAAAAAAGTATTGATGAGCCATCAAGGCCACACCATTGTCCTTCCTCTCACTAGTAGTTACATGCTTGGAGCAACCAATGTGTGTTAATCCTTTAGGAAAACTTATGGTCATGTGGATATGGGTTTGAGGTCCACATGCTTTTGTTTGTTATGGAGTTGAGTTGCTTGACACCTCATTTTTGCACAAAGCAATAACACGATTGGCCCTTAACTACATTCACATGTGCAATTAGGTTGCCCCACACTAACATATTGACATTCCACACTATTTTGATTGTTTAATACCGCAATATAAATCACTTATTTATTTATGTATATTGATTTGAGTTGCTATGTGGATGGATAAACAAATTTATAAGTTTTGTGGTATGGTTTTGACGCAAGGTAATCTTCATGATAAAGAGGTAACCTATTTGCAAAGGGCAACTTAATTGCAAATATTGGTGTAAGGCATGTGGGTGTTAGTTGGTTCATTTTTTATGTTCTCCAACTTCTACCAATTGGATTTTCACGAGGCGGTTTGGTTGCATCAGTAAATCTACGATGAAGCATCAACAAAACTCATATTGAAAATTGGACCTCCCAATGGATGTAGTTATGGTTATGGGAAACGCAAGTTTATTGATTCCGTAAGTGAATACATAAATCCTCCCAACTATATTCATTATTGAGTGCAGAGGAGTTACTAAAACTTGAAGACATAGTCCAATCTCTTTTAAAGATGTGTCTTTATGGGTGATTGTTCATTGATATTCACCTAACCACACCAATCAAATATGGGGATCCAATCAAGAAAAGCAACCGAACATTATTAACACCCACATACATGAGACATAACATTATTCAAATCCATAACAATGTTCTGTGGGACTGACAGTATTTCACGGAATATTCTCCACATTCAGAGGTGAGAACATGATAGTAGCAAATGAGCTTTGGTATGACATGAACCGGATGGAAACAGGATGGATGAAAGTAGTGATACTTCGACGTGACACGGATGAGAGCGTGACACTTGGCAATTAGTATAATAGGTAGATACCTATGTGGAGTCGCTGGAAATAGGGGATTGCTAATACACTGTGTACTGGTTCCAGGGGGGTTGTTGTTCTATATGTGTATTGGGGTTCCAGGTGCAGTTGTGTGTGGTTGAAGGTTTCGATTGCTCCATGTTGGGGAATTCCTACGTGCGACTGTATGGCATCAAGTTGAAATGCCGCCAAGGAGAATGGAAAGTTGGTGTTCTGTAGTTAGGGGTTTGGTTAGTTGTGTGCTGGTGTGGATATTTGTCTGTCCGGTCTGTTCGAACCTGATTGAGTTTGCATTGTTTATTGCGCATTGCTACTGCAAACTCTGAGAATTGAGATGCAATTCTGGCACCATATCCATCATGCATTGGTGGGCAGTGGAAAATCTTATATGCATACGCTTTCTCGTTCTTCTCTCCTTCCTTCCTGCCCCCTCCACGTAGAACCATTTGCTTTCCGCCTCGCCTTCACAGCTGCAGATTTGGCGACGAGATCCACCCAGAGACATACATACACAAACAATTGCTTGCTTGCCCATGCTACGACATGCTTACGTCGGGGTTATAAGGTTTGGGTAGGTGCCTTGGTTTTCTGCATTTCGATCATTCCTTTGCATATAACTTGATGCATCGCGGGCTACATACTTCTCACCCAGCTCGCTCCTTGAAGTCGGCAAAGTGTGAGAAATTGTCGGACGAGAAGCAACGCGCTTTCTCTGCACTCTTTCCTTTAGATTCACTATCGCATTTCGAAGAAGAAGTAGATTTTGATGCACCGGATAAGCTTGCGGGAAGAGAGCATCCTTCTGGAAGCACAGCGTATCGATTTTGCTTAACTGTTGCATACCGCTCATCTACCACTCACGCCAATGTGTTGCCATTTTATGGTTGCTAGGATTTTGCCGGAGTCGTTGTGCCCTGGAAACATCATATCCTCAAGTAAACCGTTTCTGCGTCTCAGCTTGCTTGACTGTGTATCCTTCACATCTACGATTTAGTATACTTGGCAATCTGGCTTCTTGTGACTCCAAGGTTGATTTTTTTGGGGTGATTCTCACCTGACAATCCAACATTATTGAACCCTCTAATTGAATATTAAAAGGCTCATTCCCCGAAACAACTTGGAAAATTTAATATAGACCACATATGAATGTATTTCTTGTTGTATTATATTTTGTTGTGTTTTTATATATAGACTCTTCACGATTTCACAAATCTACAAAATCGTTTGAAAATAGTTAAGAGCCCTCTCACTCACTTGAAATTGCAAAAAGTGTTGAAAGTGTCACTTTTAAACACACTTTAATGATTGGGGAGAACCCACTGCTAGTTATAAATGAATGGGTTGAAGCTAAAGACTTCAAGGAAATCATCATTCATTTGATAGGAATTTAGAGAATATACCATAAATCAATAAAGAGAAACCAAAAGTTGTCAACATGTAACCGGTTGGAATTGGAAACACTAGGATCTTGACCGGTTATGCCCAAAAATCTCTTTAAACACTAGCACACTTACCTTTAGCATGGGAACAAAGTCTCGGGGGGGGGGGGGGGGGGGCAGTGTGTTAAAAAGTTAAGGATATAGGTGCGAACAACCACTATTTTATAGGGGGGTATTACTTTCAATTCTCTTCTTTTTTTCACATGCTATCATTATGTAAATTTCTACTTTGGGTTAATAGAAAAATGGCTTGCATTACTTATAATTCCAAATTACTTATTATTCCATACCCTATAGTACTTTAAAGATGTCCAATGCCATTTTTGATACCCTATATTACTCTTAAGCCCAATTATAATTTTTTCTCCCATGTTTTTAAATTACCCTATCATTTGTTTGCACGTATATTGCTACTCCAACCAATGACAACCCCCCCCCCCCCCCCCCCCCCCCGAGGAACAAAGTGCTTAGGGAATGGGTTTTGAGGATTGCTAAATCGACCACATTTTGGTCAAAATGACCACAGAAACGTGTCGCGTGGTCATGTGGTTCGTCAAAATTTGAAAAATTCTAATTGTATGTTAAAATGTGAGAAAGAGGAAGCAAAACTGAATACCTTGCTCCTCTTCATGTGTGTGATAAAAAAATCAGATTTTGAGAAGTCATGTGACTGTGCAAAACATCTTTGTGGTCGATTCTACAAATAATGTGGTGGATTTAACAATCTCCGTAGAATTTTACCGAACTCTTAAATATGGCTGCCACGAATTGTCAGCAGGTCGACCACTGGAGGCCGAGGTGTCAGGGAGCCAGACGGGCGCCAACCGGGTTCTATTGCAAGCCGACGTGGCAAGGGCTCGAGCAGGACGGGAGCCAACCGGAGTTAGTATCGTGAGGGAAAAGTGACCCAGGTTAAGGGGCCGGGCCACGGGGGGGCGGGTGAGGCGCCTAAAGCCGCGCGTGAGGAAGGAAGGGGGAGAGTATGTACTTACCGGCGCCTGCATTGTGGAGAGTATGTCCGGAGGCGCAGCTACCTTCCTTACTTACTGCGATGGCAGGCGCGGGCGACGTCTGGACCAAAAAGCCTGACGAGGGCCTTGCACTTCAGCCTGTGTCGGTGAATTTGCTCTAGGATCCGTGCTAATAAGATGTTTGGTGGCTGCAAGAAGAGCCTTCTCGCATCGTGTGTCGTTCTTGTGAGAGTGATGGAGGCAGAGAGTAATTTACCTTAACTCACTTTAGTTTGATAGCTTGCTCGGAAGTCGTCTTTTGTGTGTGTTCTCTGTACACGATCCAGTGTCGAGTCAAGCGGGCGGTGTCGAGGAGTATCATCGTCACATGGTTGTGGCGAAGTGCTGTTGTGGACGTTCTTACTTGGAGGTTGTTGACCAAGGGGAAAGTGAAAGTGCAAATTAGGGAGGACGGAGTGCTCTAATTTTGTTTCGCTGGAACGTACAGTACCTTACGGTTTTTTTTGGAGCTGAGGATTTTCTTGCATGCCATTGCTAGAGGAAATGAGGAGGGAGTAATAGGAGGATTTTGTCTTACTCTGGATTGGCGCCACAATCAAGATCAAGAGAGATGCCGGAGCTTGATAGTGTTGCTGTTAATGAGCTTTGGAGCTCTCCCACTTGTAGTATAATGCAGAGGTATCTCTAACGAGGCTCAAGGCTTTACATTGAGCCAGCAGTGATGCGTACGCAGCAACATGTCTCTTGGCTTGGCCGTTTGAATAGAAATAAAGGCAAACATAATGCTATCTGGAGAATCAGTCTGTTTTGATGCTTTCCTCGTTGGAGAGGGGGAGGGAGTGATCTATTAAGGTCGTCATCACGAACAGGCGGGTGTGATCTGAACAACGACAAGCTGCAGTAACTGGAGCCCCGCAGTGATGTGCTGATGGAAGAACCGTCTGGGAACTGTTCGCTGGTGGGACTTGCCTGGAGTAGACGGAAAGTGTGAAGGAAGAGGGCATGAAGGAACGAAGAAGTTGTAAGAAGAGCGTAAAATGTTGAGCAAAATAGATGGCAGCAACTGCAGCATTTCCTAATTAAAAAATAGTCAGACCGTAGGGAAAGTGCGTAGGGCATTGGGTGCAAATTACAACACTGATTGGAAATGGAGATGGCGCATTCACTAGAGAAAGTGAGACATCGCCGTTTCATCAAGGACAAATCATCATCAAAATTTCGGTCTCAGGAGATCTAGAACTGCAGCAGCTCCTTTGTCGTCCTCCTTCCCTTTTCTATCCTCTCCTGCTATTCGTATGTAGTGGAACTTACGAATCAACTTGCTATGTATTCTTGTCCTCCAACGAGGCTTTCCTCTTACTCTGCCTACACTTCAACAGCGATGGACCAAGGTATCCTCCTCAAATTTCATGCTCTTTTGCTTCAGCTCCCAGACGTTCCTCCTCATTAGTAGAAACCGTCCAGTCCTACTTTCATGTGGCGCCAGGGGAGAACGTTTACCTACTTTTACGGTAATTTGTGTGCCTGGAATTAATGATCTTAGAAATTTATATCGATCGGACATTGCCCGTCTCTTCTCCCAATAAAAGTTCCTAGACCGAGAAGCATGGAGTGTGCGTAGCGAGGCATCTTTTTGGACTTCAACAATCTTAATAGATTACTAGAAACCGTGGTACAATTCTCAGCGTGGGGCTTGCTTCAGTTATAGCTTTACAAGCTCAAAAGAGACTCTTGTCTCTGTGGCTGGCACCGGCAGGAGGCGTGTCATGTTAATTGGTTACTTGCATACCGTCGAAATCGTTCCATGAAAACCATCTCTTCTTAGTTAGTGACGTTATGACTTTCTTGGTCCTTTTAAGGCAAATGTTGATAACTTTATTCTGTTCCTACTGCCCTAAAAGATCTCTGTTGTAGCTTCTCTTAAGTAGTTTTAGAAGACAGGAATACAGATAGGTTGCAAGCTGGCGGTTACACAAGCTCGTCGTTTTTACCTCCAGATTTGATTTGCGTTCCAGTTATAAGATCCTCATCAACCCTTCCATATGTAGTATTCAGCCGTCAAAGGGAGTAAAAGATACTTAAAAGAGATCCACTCTTATGCTCAGCTTGGGCTGTGGAATCATTTCCTACATTGGTTGACGAATATTTCCTTGCTTCTTCTTCAGGTAGCAAGTTGCCATCTCGTTGTTTCGTTGTCAGGAACTGGACAAGTGTCCACGTGTTGATCCAAGTAACCTGCGTCCATTCTTATAGTGATTATATTTCTATGCTGACTGGTCATCTTCCCTACTATCTCGCGAGGAGAAGTTTTCATGACAGTAGAGCTAACTCAATGGGACTTGGCGTCAGGAGTTGGTCCCCTGTGATTTTTCATTGATTATTTTGCATAAAAATATCAATTATTTCTTTCCACTTGTGGTGTACATACGAAGTAGTGTTTAAATTTGATTAAAGAGCAACCTATTTCGGTTCATTGAGAGCCAAACTCGTTTTAGCACCTCTTGGCATGCCAAAATGAGTTTGACCCTCAATGAACTGATATAGAACAAATGTCCTCTTCCAAACCTCCACACGACCTCCAAGGATGCAACGAAACCTTACCGATATGGAAGGTAATGTAGGCAAAACAACTAAATCTGGACCGAAGTCATGTTGAGTTAGAGGATAACTCTTATGTGGTCGTCATATGGTGAACTTGTGAAAGGTCACTTACTGGTCTACACTGGAAACTTTCGAGAGCGTGTTTCATGAAGTAAGTGTAGGTGAAAGTTCTCTCAGTTTAGTTCAATGGTACTTGCGATTTAGTGACGAGCACGTGTGTCCCTTGCAAATGTCGCTTCTTCTTTGAATCTGCCTCTTCTGTGAATCCAATTATTGCTAGAGAGTACGGGGACAACAGAGATTGAAATGCAGCCCATCACGACAAATTGTGCTGTCAAAAATAGCGACTATTTTCTATATCTAATTATTTTGACTTATTAAAAGTAATGAATCTATTGATGTCTAGGCCGTGTTATCCTGCTTGTTGCATCATCTTCTTTTTAGATATTTTACTTGCCAATATAACTGTACGGTAGAATCAGTAAACGAATCTCATCCTATTCATCTGCTCCATTTTATGGATGTCACAGGTCCACCAATTGGTGGATGAGCTTCCACTTATGCATGCTGTTTCGTGAGGTCCCTGATTCAAAGGCCTTAGCAACGCATGGTCGTATCTGTGAATTGTGCCTTTTAACCAGTCTGCATCTCATGTCTTTAGTTAAAGTGAAATAATTCCATACAGCAGCATGTACACACGTACCAACTTTTTATGCCCATTAGATACTAATAACTTGCAGATACCTTTTGTACTTTCACAGGGGAGAGGAAGAATCTGAACTCGGAGCTATGGCATGCATGTGCTGGACCTTTGGTTTCTCTCCCCTCTGTGGGCACCCGAGTGGTGTATTTTCCTCAAGGTCACTCCGAGCAGGTATGTCATGTGGTTCACTTCATTTGGTACTGATTGTAGTACCGGGTGTGTTAGTGGCTTGGTGTTCTCAGAAGGAATAGGTTTTCTTGTGGTACTGTCAGGCCCCATTTTCTATAGAGGTTCAACATGGATGTATGCAACTTTCAGGTTCCTGATTCTGGGCCAATTTTTGGGCAGCTAGTTGAGTGGCTTCTGTATTTAAAGTGCGTTCCAAAGTGCGTATGTTGCATTGAAAGGAATGGGTTCATAGAGATGAAATTTTTGTTTATGCATTCTGGAGACATGCCTCTGAGCTTATTCCAAACGATGGTACTGAGCAGAGATGTATAAAGTGAGCACATGTTTAGAAATTCTTTAGTAGAGTCCTACAGTCTTCACCATCATATGTGATGAATTATTTGGTTATCTTGAATGTTGTGCCCATGCGGTCTCATTTTCTGAATTCTTCCAGTTCAAGTACACCTATACAGTGCTCAAAATCACTCATCAATGTCTATTTTTCCGTGACAAGGTTGCTGTGTCAACACACAAGGAGGCTGATTCTCAAATTCCAAACTACCCCAGGCTTCCATCGAGACTCATCTGTCTCCTTGAAAATGTCACACTTCATGTGAGTGTTTCTGTTGGCCATGCTATTCACAGATTGAGTGACTAGTTGTGATATGCAATTTGAGCGACTATTTGACTTGTGTTTGGAAGCGTTGACACAATTTCTGTAAATGAGGTGAACAACTGATGTGGACTTCTGTTCTTTGATGCAGGCTGAACCTGAAACAGATGAAGTCTATGCACAGATGCTTTTGCTGCCTATACAGAATCCTGTAAGTGCTAAATTGGATTCTGCATCTGCTTATAGTTGCAGTATTGTCCTGTGCAGTAGTCTCTTGACTGACTTTTGGAGAAATATTTCAGTCTTCAGTTCTCGTTGTATTTCTTGACAAGCCTCTCTTCATGGATTTTTTACTTTTTTGAGTAAGGAGTTTGTACATCTTTTCTGCTTGTTCTTCTTGCAGGAGAAAGAATCCTCGTCAGCCCCAGATCTAGGTGTGCCTAACAGACAGCCAACTGAGTATTTTTGCAAAACGTTAACTGCAAGTGATACCAGTACTCATGGTGGCTTCTCCATACCTCGCCGTGCGGCTGAGAAAGTTTTTCCACCCCTGGTATGCTACCAAATCTCTATCTATTCCCTTGCATGGTTCCTGTTAGGTGTTCTTCTTTTAGATTATGAAATTCTAGTGCTTTAAGATTGTGTCTATTTTCTACAGGATTACACACAACAGCCCCCAGCCCAAGAGCTCGTTGCTCGTGATCTTCATGACCAGGAATGGCACTTCCGCCATATTTATAGAGGTGAGGTGCTCTGTCCTTGTTGGAGTGTCTAAGAGTATGCCAACACTGATGATGATAGATGAAAATCCTGTGGGTTCCTGGACTAGCCATACTAAATTGATAATTACAATGATTCATCTCCTTGTTCAGGGCAACCACGCCGACACCTTCTCACAACTGGGTGGAGTGTGTTTGTAAGTGCTAAGAGATTGCAAGCGGGTGATTCTGTTCTGTTTATAAGGTAATTCTTTGTTTAGTTGCCTTCTAAGGTTCTCTGACAGTTGTACACCTATTTGTTCATTCTTGAATCATAGCAATGCTTTTATATGCAAGACAGATATTTCTGCCCTATATTGTACTGATATGGCTTTATTCTCAGATGAAGTAGTCCCAATAACATCCTATCTATTACCTCTTATTATGTAGGATTTGTTGTTGCACTATTGATGGCAGCCACTATCACTCTTCCAGGTGATGCCCTCCTCAACTGTGTGCCTTCGACAGTAACAAAGTTGTGTTTTTGTTAGCAGGGATGATAAAGGCCAGCTTTTGCTGGGAATCAGGCGTGCTAATAGGCAGCAGACAAATTTGCCATCATCAGTTCTATCAAGTGACACCATGCACATTGGGGTTCTTGCAGCTGCCAACCATGCTGCAGAACACACTTCACGTTTTACGATTTTCTACAATCCAAGGTGCATAGCCATCCTATGTAATACTCTTCTCTGAAATGACCTACGCACATGAACTGATGAGCAATTTTATCGTGCTCCTAGAGTCTATTCCTTCCTTGTAAAGATTTGGTTGGGTCAGCTTAGTTCCATGAAGAGGAATATGAGTGTTATGCTATAGGGCGTTTTTGTCTTTTAGGAGGTTTGACTACATACAGTTGTACCTCATCTATGTATATTGATGTCAAGTTCCCAGTACAAGATTGCCTGCATTTATAAAGAAACCTCACAATTATCAACGTCATCCACTATGCTTCTCATGATGACTGGGGACACTTGTTTAGATGTAAAATACACTTCTGTGACCAAAAGCCTCTAACTTACCAAAAGATTCTTGCTTGCTTGAATGTGCAGTAAGTCACATTTTTCATCAGCTATCTTGGGTAGGTGAATTTTGCAATTCCTTGGTATACTGATTGTATTTATGTGCTTGGGAACACAGGCAGAGCCCTGCAGAGTTTGTGGTACCACTAGCCAAATATCACAAGGCTGTCTACAACACACATGTCACAGTTGGAATGCGTTTCCGCATGGTGTTTGAAACGGAGGAATCCAGTATACGAAGGTATACATGCTGTTTGTTGAGTTACTTTTTTCATTGTAAATCTGTCTCTTTCAGCACCATTATGTCTCACGTTGGCTTGATGTATCAGGTACATGGGGACAATCACAGGGATAGCAGATCTCGATCCTGTTAGATGGCCCAAGTCACATTGGCGCTCCCTGAAGGTATGTGGCAGGTTATGTTATTTAATTATTTTAAAAAATAAAAATTGCTGAATACAACCTTCAGCTCTTGAGATGCAATTTTGTCTTCGAATCCTTCTGGATATGTGTTTCTTCTTCTCTCCTGGTTACTCTCTTCCTGGTATTTCAGTGCTGTGAAATGTTTTCGCAGGTTAATTGGGATGAATCCACAGCTGGTGAGAGACAGAAACGAGTGTCCCTTTGGGAAATTGAACCTCTGACTACATCTTTCCTGTTATGTCCCTCTCCTTTCACCATGAGATCCAAGCGACCTCGTGGCGTCCCCGGTGAGTGGAGATTGTCAAGGTTGTGAGGATCTAATTTGTGAATGTTTGTAATGGAGGCCTTTACAGTCTGTTCCAGCATGTTTGCTCTAAGCTTGTATTGCCTGGAATTTCTGCAAAGTTTGCAAGTTGCGAACTTATATAAATGCATTATTTTGTATTGAATTGTATTCTGTTCTATTGGCCCCTTATGAAAGTACTTTAGGCTTTGGCTGTCTAATGCTCATTGTTGCACCTTGTTCTAATTGGGTTGCAACTTGGACGTGGTAATAGAAGCATGTCTCTTTCAATCCTCTTCTAATCTTGCAGATGCCTTTCATCTTATCCAGGAGAAGAAGATGATCTTGAACTTCTGATGAGAAAGTCGCACATGTGGCAAAATAGCAGCGACATGTTGAGCCCACTAAATTTTGGTGTTGGTGGCTTACCTATGGACACTTCCTGGATGCGCTTACCACAGCCAAGGGCGGGAACAGCAGTGCCCTCTCCTCACTACCGAGCACTTGCAGCAGCAGCCCTTCAGGAAATTCGAACTGGTGATCCTGCAAAGCAATTGCTTTCTCAGCCTCTACAATCAACACAGATGCAGTTGCGTCAACAGCAGCCCCAAAGTGAGCCTCAGCAGTTGATGCTTCAAATGAATGATGTGCCAGGTCCTCTCTTACAGTTGTCTACAAGCCACACACAGATGATGGAATCAGGAACGTGTGGGAGAGCCTCAAGCTACACAGAGTCCGACTTGCAAATCCCTCCATCACCTTCATCTATATCAGGCTCCTTCTCCTTGTCTGGAATGATGGGCAGAGTGCAGAACAATGCTACTGTAAATCCAAGTGAGGGAAACCAATATGCGACCATGATGCACACCGATTCAAGTGCATTGCAGCCTTGTAGGACAATGCAAGGGGGTATTCAGGTATAGCAACACCTAAACCATGAGCAATGTTTCAAATTCCAGTCTGATGTCCACTGTGTGATTTCGTTGTACATGCACAATCTCAGAGCTTGTACATTGTCAATACCCAGTGTTAGTTCTACTTTGATTACCTCAATAACAGTCCAGCTGGGATTGTAACTATCTGCAATCGTCAATAACAACACATCACATAGGTGAAAGATCAGACACTTTAGACAGTGAGGTATTTGGTGAGGTTGCTTCAAAGATCCGATGAAAAACTCAAATCGTCGCAGTCCTAGCATCTTAATTAAATAATTTTTTTTGTTGATGGCTGACACTGTATTTGGTAGAAAGTTTTTAGAAATTAAAGCCTGAATTTACAGTGATAAGTTTACAAGCTTGGATTTTGCTTCACAGGCTTTTGTCGTGATGATTATTTGTTGTTCCTCAGGAACTGTGAATTTATGGTGACTAAGATGGTTTAGTCTTAAGCAATATGCCATTGGAAACTTACTACTGGTTGAATAAATTCTGTGAGCTGACTTTTGCCATCTACATGATTTAAGGCCACCTGTTAATCCTAGCACACTATATTACTATCCATACTAGTGGACAAATCACCAAAGCTGTGCTGCAGGAGCATGGTAATCACCTGGATCTATGATCTCTACTCTTGGACAGGAGAGGGATTTCAAAATTGAAAACTTGGAGGTGTCCTTGATCAAAAAATATTTTAAATCCATGCTGGACACTTAAATCCCTTTTGGGTCCGATGATAGGTCTAATCACCGTGAGCAATGATGCTTTCATGGAGGCATTGTTGCGGTGCTCAAGTAGTTGGAGCAGTTTGCTGACATCAAGTGCATGATGTGTGGCAGATCACTTCGGGTTGGTTTCCACCTCTGCAAAATGGACTTCAATCTGATCCTCAGTCAATTGTGTCCCCCCGACTAAGCCAGGTTGAGGCCTCCAGCACTGCAGTGCCTGGGTCATATTCTGTATCTCAAAACAATGAACCAAGTGTGCAGCAAGGTCTTGGACTCCCATATGGTTTCCACAATCATGGTCAGGACTCTGAGCAGATGCAAGGAGATAAAAGTCATTTTCTTTTTGGTGTCCCTATTGATCAACCACAAGTCGCTTCAGCTGCTCTTACTTCTCAAAATTTTGGGAAGCCAAAAGATGCTCCAGACAGCAATATATTGTTAGGGTATTGCCCACCAGCTGCACCAGATTCCATAAACAATGGATTGATATCCAATGACAGCTTGGATGAAAATATGTTGTTTCACCAGAGTTCAGGATGGCCGGCTATGCAAACTGCAGCACGTCAACGCACCTATATCAAGGTAAATAGTGTCAGCCTTACAATTGTCCACGACAAACACTGGATATCATAATATTAAATGTTCTCTTCATTCATAATATTTTAGACTCCTACATCTTAATCTTGAAGTAGTATTGTGACTCCGCAGAGATTGAAGCTTTTTCTTCACAAAATCATTATCATTTTCAGGGAATAAAGGTCGTGAAGAGGCATTTTTTGGTTAGGCTTTTGGAGAATTATGAACCCCTCAAGTTTATATAAATTGATATGAAATGTGCTTTTTTTGTTCAGGTCCATAAGACTGGTGTGCCAGGGAGATCATTGGATGTCCGAAATTTCTCAAATTATACAGAACTCCGAAAGGCGCTTGCTCAAAAATTTAACTTGGAGAACCTTTTGGAGGATCCTGAAAAGTCAGGGTGGCAAATTGTCTTTGTTGATACTGAGAATGATACTCTTTTGCTTGGTGATGATCCATGGGAGTAAGTCAGCCTGTTCTTCTACTTTCATTCTGACTCCCTAGTTCTTCCCTTCAAGTGCACTGTTCTTTATATTGCAATGTTATGTTCAATTGCCACACATGATTCTCAGTTCCTAGTTTCCAGCGTTCCTTGTCCTAATAATTGCATTTAAGGCCATTAGTAGGATTTGATTATTGTTTATTACTTTTAACAACATGAATAGGATCTTCAGATTTATAGATCTGAAAATCACAATTGTGGAGATCAGTTGATGCTGACAAGCCATATGCTCTTTTCTTCTCTTGCAGAGAGTTTGTAACCTATGTGCGTAGTATCAAAATACTTTCACCACATGAAGTGGCTCAAATGAATCAGGACCAGTTGGAAATGCTTAACGCAGTGCCAACACAGCAACACCAAAGACCATCCACCAGCAACTCAGAAGAGGCTCATCCCCAGAGCTCTCTTCCCAATCCCTCTTCTGGGACCTTGGACATCTGAGATATTGGTGGGAGAAAAGCGAGAGGAAAAGAGACTGAAGAGTTGTGTCGATAGCTTGAATATGGCAGAGGGCGTTTCGGTTGCCGACTGTGAGAGGGCTGGCCACTGGTCCTCGATACATGACGTTATATCCCGACAGGCTTTCTGGCAGCTTATATACAGAGGAGTAAGAATATTTCCAACAAACACTTGGTATCCAACAAGGCCATAGCTCTAGCAGCAACCTCCACCAAGCCCCATTTTGGTCCAATCTCAGGACACCTTGTCTTGGAGGGGTCATAAAAAGGAGACATGAGACTAAGAGAAGCTATGTGTGATTGCAGTTTTGAACACACTTCTGCATTGCAAAGAACATCCCTGCCACTTGTTGGTAGGCCACATTCTCAAGCCTGGAGTTCCTCGTTTTTAAGTGCAAACTAGAATACAAAACCAGAAGCAATTTTCAGTAGATATATGCAGTGGTCCGATTGGCAGTGCGAAATAGATACTTGCATATCTTGCATGAGATTCAGGCTTTGATTCAATGTTCTTGGAGGCAGGGTATTATCTGGTCTTCCAGAAACAATCCATTTTGCCGCACTTAGAGCAACATCTGCTGTCCAGAGGGCATGGCACTTTGTTGAAGAGGCATAGCCTTCGGCAGTGGGGTTTGAAATTGCTTTAAACCAAGTGAATTAGTTTCAGGTGGCAGCATTCTTTCAGTCGGACGTTTGACAAAGACAAGCTCAGTTTCTGATGGGCACAGAACTACTATTATCTCCACTGAGGAGTCTTGGAGTGATGAGGCAGGCGACTCTCAACTGGTTGTGCGAGTGCCATCTTGCCAACCAGGTAAGATTTCCTTCAATTCACAAGCTCATTGATAAAAACAAGATGACTCTGATGTTGCCACCAGTGTGAATTATGGTGTTGCTCTAACTCTATGTAATCCTGAAATGGGTATCATGAGAACTAGAGGGCCCTTCGTCCTTTCAAAGGTGAACACCTTGAACAGGTGTGGACAAGTCGGCCTGCACATATCTATGTACCCCAAGGACAAGCCCCTGGGTTCCCTCATGGTTGGTTGAAAATATTCAGTTCACCTGAATACGCTCACCGTGATTGAGTTGCGGGCACCAGAAAAATCGAGTGTTAGGAAGGTCACTGTCCTAGCACTATTCTGGTCTTAGGCAGCAACGCATTCATAAGTTTATACTCTGGAGTGCGATGCTTGAAGCAGGACTGCTAGAGGGTGTGTGTACATAGGGAAGTCTGCTTCCCATGCTACCAGGGTGGCAGCTCTGTTTCTTGTCTTGTACTCTTGTCTGGCAAGGCAGAGTTCTGTAGTGTTTCTTTTCACTCTGGCCTCTTCACGCAATGTTAAGAGAAAGGGACAAGTGTGGAAGTCCATGCATTGGCTGCGGAATCAGTTGGTTTGCTTCTGTTGTGACTTCAAAATTGAGAACCAAGATGTGTTACGAACCTTCGACAGATTTGAAGAGATGTGTGGTGCTAGTTCACTTGGTCTGCCAAACACACGGCTGCTGAGTGTGAGCTGAAAGAGTCGTCAAATACCCTTGGGTAGCTTTCTCATAGTTTGCATAATATGAAGTACTTTTGACATTTTAGGTGAGTCATGTCAGTGAACCGGGAGAAATTTGAGCCAACTTGCCACTATCTTTCTTTATTATCAATTGACTATCAATTGCAATGCTTCAGATATTTCTTGCTCTTTTTCTGGACATAGATTTCTTCATGAAATGTGGTTCAGTGAATTGCCCAAATTTTTGATTTTGAAACAACAATGTAGGAAATTGAACCAACTTTCTAGAACTACATTTATTTCAACTAGTATGCACCATATTAGTACTAACCATTCACAATCTACAACTGATGTGGACCACACTAATTTATGCTTACAAAAAGTTGTTCAGAATAAAGTGTATGGTGAAGTCAATTGATGCAAAGAATTTTGTGTATGTGTCATGTGGCACCATCATTGTTATTGGTGCACTGATCACACTATGCCACTTGACATGAGATTTTTTTTGTGTTGGACAATTTAAAAAAATGTGAAGTCAATCACTACAAATATCTTGTTCATGTCACATGGCACCGTTGTTGTCATGGTTGTACCTTCTTTAATACTTGAATCATGCGAAGCTATGAAGTGCATCATGTTGCTTGTTGTCATGTTTTTGGATTGGGTTTCGTTCAACAAAACCACACAGGGAAGACTAAATAAGTGTCAGGTTGAATTCTAAGTGTCACTATTAGGTTAATTGATAAATAACAATGGCTTTAGATTGAGATTTGGATATCAAACGTAGGTAAGATTTCATTTCATTTTGGGTTTTAGGAAATGATGAGATTAAGAAGTGGATTTTGAGGGTCACTCAGTGCAGGACATGCAATTGCATGGTTTCTCCCTTGTAGCCAACTATAGTCCAGTAGTTATGACTTGCTATACCATGGGTTTCAATGCAGGAGTCACAACTCACCAACAATCTTTTTGAGTAATTAGTAACCATATGTAATCATGGTCAAGGGCACCCCAATATTAATAATAGTCTCTCCTTTATTATTTGATAACTTAATGGATCATGACTTATTATAGTAACAACCTTGTGGGTTACGGTGTTCATAGATTTATCTGAATTTTAATGAGGTAGTGTGACCATTGTCCTTATGTGGACCAATTGAAGGATTTCCATTTGTGAGGGTTTAGAATTATAGGCCATAACAAGTTAGTTCATGTTCAAATACCATAGTTTCTTCTTTTATTTTAGTTTGTTTTACACCATGTGGTTATTTACTTCATTAATTCTAACAATAATTCACATGTTTATTTCTAATATCCCTTTTGTAATAACATTTAATTGAGATCATTTCTGGAATATTTTCCATGTTGTAGAATTCAGTTCCTTTATAATATGCCATTATGCAATTATAAGATTTATTGATCTTGATAAAAGTGCTTGAGAAAAGATTAAAAAGAAAAAAAACAAGGGCCATTTCTTTGGCCATTAGCCACTCAAAATATATCACCTTATCACTAATATGTGGGGGCTCGTTAGTTCAAGTGCTCTAGTACTTCAAACCTTCCATTCACAATGGTCAAGATGTATCATATGACCTTTAGGCTTCTTCGGTAATGTGTTCTCATTTTACAGCCCTTTCAGGATCTCGTTAAAACGACGCTTGAAGGTGAATTCCATTGATTATGGGACAATCCCAATTGCTAGTAAATAACTCCCTCATGGCCTCTAGTGATTGTTTCTTTACATCTTCATCTCTGAAAGGCTATGCATTAATTGTCGGCCATGGCCTTCATCCTTTGGCCCGACTCTCTTGGACGATGGTCTCCCCTAGTCTTATAATTGAGGATACTGAATTTTAAAATTATTTTTCTTCATAATTTCCTTTATGTTAGGGCAAATTCATGACAGTCAGTGGAGATTGTTAACATCATATGACACCCTCCTTTATTCATGTCTTGAACTTCTAAGGTGGAGCACCCTAGCCTGTGGCTTCAATGAAGGTCGAGTGAACAATTGCACCTCGAACAAGGAAAGCTTAGGGCCACTTCACACACGAGCCAAGAGCCGTGACCATGAGATTGTGAGAGCCCAAAAGAAAGTGTCCAAAGGCCATCCCAACACACACCTCCACAATCACGTAGTGTGGTCACGGATCCTCGAGTGTAGTGTGAAGTCATATGTGACCGGGCCCTCAACCAAACGCTATTTCAATGAATTTCTATTCATGCGGGTCCTCGCACATGATAAAGTAGAATAAACCAACGGTTGTGAGCGTTCGGAGTGCCGTGGTCTCCCGGTTTTGTGTTAGGCCTACCTCCAAGAGATGGTTTTTGAAAATAGTCCAAGTGACCATGAAACATGATCCATTCGGTGCCATGTAGGAATCCATGTAGACTTTACATCCATCTTGCATTCACGTACTCCGTTGGTCCCTCAAGCGTAGTGTGAAGTGAACTTGGACCGGCTCCGTCCTTTCCACCAATGAGAGTGCTTGGAGTGTAATGGACACGGGCTCTCAGTCCCGTGTGTGAAGTGGCCCTTACTCGACAAGGCCTCACCACCCAATGCTTTATACTCTGGCTTTTCACGGATTAGATTATGGTCTCACACAATTTAACTTTGTATCAATTTAACCTCTCGCCCTTTTGAGAGCTAAGCAAATGGCTAATTACTCAGACCATTATGATATGTGACGGAAAATTCAGAATTCATATAGAACAAATTGTCACTCTTATCCACACTTGAACATTTGACTACAGATTATGGCCATAATTGCATTTTAAAAACATGTTTTTTGTTACACACTATTTTTGAGGATGAAAAACAATGGATGTGGACTCTATCACATTATGTGTGTGTATTCTTAAAACACAATCGATAGCCTCTCACTAAATCATGGCACATCCCTCAAGGTTTCCCACCTCGTGGAACTCCATTGGGAACCTAGCGAACCCTATGGGAACCTTCAAAATTTCACACAAATGCTCTCATATGATGGGATAAACAATCAACCCCTTCATCATGCAAACATTGATTTATTATCTGCCAAAATTTCATCCGATGGAAGGTTTTTTCGGATTGCCCGAGTAGTTTTGTAAACTGTAGGATGGGGCTATGTGAATGGATGGCTTGGATGTGATCTGCCCACAGAGCGTCAGTGACATGGCTGTGGGCCCTTTGAGGGGTCGCTCAGGCCTCATGTGCCATGGCTAAGAGCCACTTCACACACGAGCCAAGAGCCGTGACCATGAGATTGTGAGAGCCCAAAAGAAAGTGTCCAAAGGCCGTCTTGAGACACCTCCAAAATCGTGTAGTGTGGTCATGGACCCTCAAGTGTAGTGTGAAGCCATATGTGACCAGGCCCTCAACCAAATGCTATTTCAATGAATGTCTATTCATGCAGATCCTCACACATGATAAAATAGAATAAACCAATGGTTATGAGCATTCGGAGTGCCATGGTCTCCCGGTTTTGTGTTAGGCCTACCTCCAAGAAGTGGTCTTTGAAAGTAGTCTAGGTGACCATGAAACATGATCCATTCGATGCCATGTAGGACTCCATGTAGACTTGACATCCATCTTGCAGTCACCTACTCCGTTGGTCCCTCAAGGATAGTGGGAAGCGAACTTTTACCGGCTCCTCCTTTTCCACCAATGAGAGTGCTTGAAGGGTAATGGTCGCGGGCTCTCAGTCTCGTGTGGGAAGTGGCCCTAACAGCCTGGACCTCAGCTGCTTGTCGAGGCGGGCACATGCTTAAATGTGCCCCGTATAGGGATTTTTGAAGGCGGCAGCAGTAAGGTCCCGGATGAGCTCCGCTCATGTGCCCATGGCGCCCAAGCCCTAAGAAAATCTAGGACGCTCTGTCGTGTGTTACTTCAAACCCTAGCGCACTCCCATCTTAAGTGTGGAAGCCTCGATTGCGTTTCTGTATCTGAGTTCATTGTGAGACATGGCGACATCGAAGAGGGACTACCTCAAAAGGTACCAGTCTGTAGAGGAGAAGGAGAAGAAGCCCAAGAAATCGAAGAAGCGCAAAGCGGCCTCAACCAAGGCGCTTGGCGGTGTGGTCATTGTGGACAGCGATGCGGGGTGGCAGAAGAACATCGACGAAGACGACGAAGATGTTGCCGAAATTGAAGAGGGAGCTGACGGGCCGCAGGTGATTGAGGATGTTGAGGTGAAGCGAATGCATCAAATGGAGAGGTTGAAGCAGCATAGGCCATATATGTCGATCGGGGATGATGGCAGTGGTTGGGTGAATGTGAAGGCCAACACCCAAGACTCTTCGCCACCGAGGAGGAGGCGGAATGATTCTCCTGAGGAGGAAGAAGAGGATGAAAGACGGATAGATGAGCAGCGATCTCAGTCTCCAGATTTGTCTCCTCAGAGAAGGATGTCTTCTGCAAAGGTAAGTTCACATGTTGGTGAACATGATATGTCTCCTCCCAGGAAAAGGCGATCACAAATTGATGTTGAAGATATGTCTCCCCCAAGGAAGATAGAGAGCGGCATGGATGGGAGGGAGAAATTAACGTCATCTATTGATGGTATCTCTCCCCCGAGGAGAAGACAGTCAGGAATTGATTCTGAAGACATGTCACCCTCGAGGAAGAGAGAGAGTGGTATGGATGGAAGGAAGGATGCACATGGTACTAGGAAAAATGTAGCATCATTTATTGATGATATCTCTCCCCCGAGGAGAAGGCAATCTCGAATTGACTCCAAGGATTTATCACCTCAGAGGAGGATATCTTCTGCAAGGGTAGGTTCAGATGTTGGTAAACAGGATATGTCTCCTCCCAGGAGAAGGCAATCGCGAATTGATGATGAAGACATGTCACCCCCGAGGAAGAGAGAGAGGGAGGTGGATGGGAGGAAGGATGCAAATGGTATGAGGAAGAAAGTAATGGTACCGTCGTCTTTTGATGATCTCTCTCCCCCGAGGAGAAGGCAATCTCGAATCGACTCCAAGGACTTGTCACCTCAGAGGAGGATATCTTCTGTAAGGGTAGGTTCAGATGTTGGTAAACAGGATATGTCTCCTCCCAGGAGAAGGCAATCACGAATTGATGATGAAGACATGTCACCCCCGAGGAAGAGAGAAAGGGAGGTTGATGGGAGGAAGGATGCAAATGGTTTGAGAAAGAAAGTAATGGTACCGTCATCTATTGATGATCTCTCTCCCCCGAGGAGAAGGCAATCGGGAATTGATGTTGAAGACATGTCACCTCCGAGGAAGAAAGAGGGCATGGTGGATTATAAGAAGAGTGGGAATGGTGTGGGGAAGAATGATGATGTGTCCCCTCCACGGAGAAGGCCGTCTCGAATGGTGTTGGAAGATATTTCACCTTCCAGGAGGGGAGAGAATTCGAAATATACTAGCAAGAGCACAATTGGTGGCACAGGGAACAAGAGATTGGACTCCCCTGATATTTCCCCTCCGAGGAGAAGGCGGCAGCGTATGGACTCTCCTGGTGATTCAGTTCCGAGGGATATGCCTCCTCCTCAAAAGATAGGTACAAACCCAATTGGAGCTGTTAAGAAAACAAAGATGACTGATGGCAGGCAAGCTGGGCTCACATCAGATGTGGATCTTGCTGCTGAACTTGTGAGGAAGAAACGGGACGAAGCTAAGAGGATGAAAGAGATGGAGCCTTCTGTGAGTGGCCGAGGTGCGGAAACAGTTTATCGAGATAAGCGAGGAAAACGGTTGGAGGGTTTAGAGGAGTTGCTGAGGCAACAGCAGGGAGAAGTGAAACCTGAAGTAAAACCTCTCGAGTGGGGCAAAGGGTTAGCTCAAAAACGAGAAGTTGAACAGCAGAAAGCTGAATATGATGCTGAGAAGAGTAAACCATTTGCACGATCGCGAGATGATCCTGAACTTGACAAGTTGATGAAGGATCGGTTACGCTGGGGTGATCCCATGGCTCATCTGGTCAAGACCAAAGACCCTGAGGCTATGTTGGTGGATTTGGGGGCAACAGATGAAATGAAGGAATCAGGATTCATAATTCCACAAGATGTACCCAAACACAGCTGGCTAAAAAGGGGTATTGGAGCGCCAATGAATCGGTATGGAATTAAGCCTGGACGTCATTGGGATGGAGTGGATCGCAGTACCGGATTTGAGGCTCAAATGTTCAAGACGAAGGCCGAGAAACAAGCAAATGAGCTAGAGGCCTACATGTGGTCTGTTGCAGATATGTAGGATTGCTAGAATTCCAGGCAGGGTATGCAGTCTGCAAACCCTAATTCTCTGTTTCAATTACAGATGAAACTAACGTCCTTTGCATAATGACTGCAACTTATTCAATAACAATTCATGTGATTTGGAATGTCATTACCTATGTGGCCAGTCTCAGATAGGGTTTAGATGAGTTACAGGGCTGGCACTGAAGTTTCCAGTGGTTCTTGATAATTTGTGGCCTTCCAGAACATGGTAACAGATTTGATCTAGTAATGCACAATAATGTGGGTATGTCAGGGCAGAGCAGTTGAAGGATCATAGCACTCAAAAATGATGATAATTTTGTAATCAATGTTTACTAC
The DNA here is from genome assembly GCA_950295325.1 of Polytrichum commune. NCBI lineage: Eukaryota > Viridiplantae > Streptophyta > Polytrichopsida > Polytrichales > Polytrichaceae > Polytrichum > Polytrichum commune. The sequence continues at coordinate 1,663,692 of OX485809.1, forward strand.
AGATTAGGTCTTCCAAAACTGCTGCTGTCTAAATGCATGGGAGGTGTAAGCCTGCTCCCTTCAACCTATTCAAATTGGCACATCAGAACTCAAGGTACGGAGATGCCCTCCATCAATAATAGTGCATACACCAATAAACTGATGTTATGTTTGGTATGATGAACTAGTGTTACTACTATCAGGAGTAAAGGAATTAATCCATTCCCAACATCCTGTCTGCTCTTACTAAAATTGAAACACTACTATTCATCAGTAAGTGCAACTTCATTATATAAGGGTATCTGTTTTGCGGAATTGGAGTGTTTAGTGAAATATACAAGTCAGATTCCAGGTGGTTCTCAATTTTTGGTGATTGATGCTGATTTGCATTGAAGCCTGAGAAGTCGAAGCTTCAGAGTGTTTGTCACTTCACTTTTTTGTGCTAAGTACAGATCTTTTTGCATAACTGAACTATCTGGACTAAAATACAAGGTGTATCTTGTAGGAATGCGTGGGACTTCTCTGAGATGAGCCAGAGGGGTAAACAGTATTGCTGAGTTAGTTATGCAGAGCACTGACTAAATTCATAACTGGAGTAAGAAGATGATCAGACTCAGTTGGGGACTCAACCCTGTGACATTTAAGAAGGTAGACACACACCTACAGCATGTGGGCGCCTGTGGTTGGTGACCACAGGTACATCATTAAGATTCAATCATAAATGATGGATCAAAGGGACTGAGTCCTGTCTAATTTCGAAAAAGATCTACAATTTGTGTGATTGCCAGAAGTCATGAGCTTCTTACTTGATGAAAGTTGCTTACAAGACTATTTGTTACCTTATTTGGGGCCTGCATGTTTGCTACTCCAATTCCAATTTCAAATTTCGGACTTAACTGCCTTCTACAGCATTCTTCAAATACCAGCTGAGCTGGTGTAAGGCTTATTCTTTGTGCACAAGTATGTTTTAAGCATCACATATGTCCAGTTTGCCCTTTGAACTATGAAAACAAAACTAGTAATCAATGTGCAAGTTCTTAATTTAATCATTATAGGGTTTGTGGTTTGATGCTGGTCTGTTTAACTCTTGACACGTTACATGACAATAATTCATATAATATGAAACTCAAATCACCAGTAGTGTTTTAACATCAGGCTAACCCAGGGACAGATAACTCAGCAGACGAAATTTAACTGTGTCAATGGGTTGCAACTGTATTATTTAAGTTCATCTGTCTGTAGTATGTACCGTTCATTTTTTTTTGCACACATGATGGAAGGGTATATGCCCAATCTGTAACCTGCAGAATTTGCGGGGAAGAAATTATGAAGCCAACAATGATTTGAAAAAATTACTAGTTTTGCTTTCAGTCTTATAGCACAGTAAAGAAGCACATGCATCTTAGGATAGAGACATTGCGTCATTGAACCTCAGGTGATGACAATTGATTAGTTTCATAATATGTTGCACCAACAGGCATGAGGTAACAAATAGCTTTGTAAGCTGTGCACTGTTGACTATGACTTTCTTGGAATAAGATGAACAGAAGCTGAAACTGTAGCTGTTGCTAGTGCTATTAGAAATTATCATGAAAGCACAATGTTGTGGATTGTGTTCCTGATCCTGTTCAACAGATTTATTCAACTTTTTGGGTGCTCAGTTTACATGTTAGGCCTTGATGCAAACTTCTGAATGTGGTGTTCTCTTTCATCTCATGAAGATCCATGAATGTGATGATGCATATAATGTGTAACGTGCAACTTCGAAACCAACATTTAGTGTAAAAGTTGTTGATACACAATGTTATTGGGTAATGTGAAGTTCAGGGAACTTGATACCATCTCTATTCTTTTGATTTGCCTTGTATTGATTGAAACTACCTGCCTGGTCAGTGTGCTGGTGTTTATTGGAAAGTATATTTTCCATGTTATCCTCTGTTGGTTGAGGATTGAGGAAAGGGATGTGCATGGACGTTACAGTTTTATGGTTGGGTCTCACTTCATGGTTGTTGAATTTCAGGTCCACTTTACAGGAAACCCAGGTTCCTGACTCTTCAGGTACCCAAAGAAAATATCCCGACATGAAGATATTGGACTCCATAAGCTGCCACCTAGTATGTTACTTTTGGTTACACTTTTTATAAAAATAACTAAACTTCGCGGCTGGAGCTTATTTATGTTAAAACTCAGCCGTCTTCCAACTGTTGTATACTAGAAAGTGTAACAACCTCTGAGATGGCTCCAAGTTCCAACTTGTACAATTAAACTGTTGTTACAACTCTGCTGTAGTTGGAGATGTACACCTGATACTTTTCTCCTGTTTGGTTAGTTTAATTTTAGTAGATGTTTTCAATCAGGATGGCCGCACCAAACACTTGGCCACCTATGAACCAGTGCTTAAAATGGACACGAAGCCCTGCAATAGGTAGGTGGATGCCTCCGATCCATCCAATGGAGGCATGGATCAGGAACCTCGAAAGCACACCAAAACGTTCTTGTTTGCATGCTTGTCTGCCACGACACACAACAGAAAAACTCAACTTAATCAATCTGCTTCTGCCGTTTCTGCTATTTGAATATTGCCAACATTTCCAGATCCCAATTCTTCCCTATTATTTTGAATGTCATATGTGGAATTCAAGCATATGATATATACACATATAATGTAATCCGAGTTCCATCCAAAAGTACACAGGAAGTTTCGATTTGACGATCAACAAAACACATGGAAATCACTAGATATAAGGTCGATGGGTCTAGAATGGTCACTTTTTTTGGATAGCCTATTTCTCCTAGGATATGAAACACATGATTAGTATGAGATGGTTAGCAAATCCAAATCAAGATCATAGCTAGTTTCCTCATAATTTTTGGAATGCATATGAAAACCTTACTCATTATCAAAGTGAAGATTCTTGTGCTCGTTAAATGATCATATCAATCCCCCCCAAAATAATTTTTTTTATTTTTAGAATGATTATCATATTTTGAATATGTGGTCCAATCTTTTTAAACACCTGTCTTTTTTAATCCGTTCTTGGAGCCTCGCCTAACCACATACCACACAAATATAGGTGTTTCATTGAGATCAATAATCAAATTAGGCACATCTACTTTATGGGCAGTGAAGGACATTGGTATACTAATTTGAATAGATATGGTAATGACAAGCGAGAATGTTCTTTATTGTTGTACAAGGAAAATTCTGTTGAAAGCCACTGTGGATTGAAGTTAGCCCACACTAACTTCCTCTCAACGTTGACTTGCAATATTCTCCATGCTACAATATCTGAAATTTACGACCATCGGCCTCAATAGGGAAGTAGAGGAATGACGCAAGCACCAAACCTAGTTAAGAGAGGTAAACAACAATAGGGCTCAAATAGAGGCCTCACAATAAGGTACCGCAAATATCAAGCATCAATGATATTTAAGCGAGTGTGCATGACATAGTGTCATCACCAACAAAGAAACCCACATCCATGGAAGATCTTATAATGTTTCCCCAATTTGTGATCCGTGGGGTCACTTTGAGAAATAATATCAAGTTGGTTGCCCCCGAGTAAAGGCTCCATGTGTCCGTGACAAAACATTAAAAAACTACTTAGTCGCAAACATTCCATTCCTAATTAGTACACAAAGATATTAAAAAACACATTTTCCCCAATTTCAAGAAAACCATTCACATATTTTATGTTGTTGATTTGCAAAGCATGAACCAAAGTCTCGTAAGTTGTTGGGGTCTTAGATAGTCCATCCAACTACATTTCCCTCGTATACAACACATCAAAGTTTCCATAGTCGGTAAACATAATGTGGACTAGAGGAAGAATAACACATGCATTTTGTGTCTTCACGACATAAGTGCGTGTCATATCGTGAACCATCCATGTGTCATTTGCAAATTTTGCATGGCCCAACATTCTATTGGTGGTAAACTTATTGTTGTGAACTTCTAGAGCTAGTGTGGCCCACACTAACGGTAACCTAAATGATAACTTAATTAGGCCTTTGGACGACGTCCACCCATCAAAAGTGAAGTCCCCAACATTCTTCGCCAATAAACATTTCTTGTTAGCATTGTTCTACTTAGGACCAAGTCCGTCAACATGAATGTCCCTTGAACCAAAGTCAAGGGAATGTATATAATTGACATCCATGTGCATATACCCACACTTTTGACACCGGAACCTCTTGGGACAAAGGTGGTGAATGTTTGGGTCCCCGAAAATGGGCGACACAAAGGGTTGCTTAAATCATGAGAACCGGGTTTCTTTAAAATTAGAAATATCGCGGCCCAATCTTGCCCCCCTCGCGTCGACGTGCCCGTTCAAGAAAAGCCTTAGGACTTTTCATGGGGCCGGGGCTCGACTTAAGGACTTTTGCCTTCCCATGTGGCAAATACGGAACCTCGAGAACCACCATAACTCCGAATATACTTCACTTACTTCCACTCCATCGCCATGGTCTCGGGATGCCATGTGAAGTCCTCATGAGAACGCCCCCCCCCCCCCTCCCGATTCTTGAATCGGAATCGCCTCCCTTTATACTAATACCTTTTTCATCGTTGGCCATGGCATTGCTCATTGGAGCCTCGATATAAAACTCGAGATCCATTCAAAAAACCTCCGGACCTCAATTAACAAAGAGAATGGCAATGGTGGCCCCCAACACATTGCAAGTGGGTGGAGGCATCGCAAGCATGGGTCCCCCACCCGAATAATTTGTGTGGCGCGTGTCGGGAGGAAAATGATTGATGAGGCGCGAGGGGCCATGTGATGTTGGTGGGCTCATGCTAGCAAAGCAAGGCAAGGCAAGGCAAGGCAAGGTCAAGCCGTGCCCACTTGCTCTAAGCATTGTTTGATATATGCCACATATATTCCACATGATGTAGTAGTACCTAATAGGCTTGTCCAAGTTAATCACCCATAATGTACCATTACCCCACCAAGTGGCCCATGGTGGTCCCTCCAACCACTCGGAATCCGACACTTCACGATTCAAATCCACATCGGGAGCAAGCTCAATGCAACGCCGTAATACGACGACGGCACCGTTCATGGTGTTTAGTGTCACCGTACTATTTGGAGTTACGTTGTGTGCTATAGCTATTTTTAACTATGGATCTCATTTTTTCTTTTCTTTTTTTACCAACCAAAGTCAAATTGGTTGTTTGGATATTGTATAACATTAACATCTTTGCTTGGTAAGGATTTACATTAACAATGAATCGGTAGTTCCGAATAATAAGTGACGCTAAATGCCGTAAATGGTGTAGCGCCCATTAGGTTTATGGCTAAGGGTGTGTGAACACAATGGACGTTGGTTACCTACATGAGTTGGGCAATGGAGCACATCTATTCAATAGAGAGTGTTGATCTAGGATATGCCACACTTCGCCCATTGGGAGCAATTTAGTATCCCATGGAATGTCGCCAAAAACAAAGCCTCTTCCGAAGTTTATGGCTAGGGTATGTGTGACCCACAATGGACTATCGGCTACCTACATGGAGTGACGGCCGATCTACTATATTCCATACTTCACCTATTGGGAGTGATTTATTATCCCATAGAATGTCACAAAAATCCAATCCTAAACTTTATGGCTAAGGTGTGTGACCCACAGTGGACATAGTATACATAAGTTGGCAAAATCTCCTAGAGTGTAGCACATCTAATCCATGTTGAATGGCAATCTAGGATATTCAATACTTCATTACCGTAGTTTACTAGCAGGTTAGGCAACTTGCTGCCTAATATTTAATTAAAGTTCAAAAAGTAGGTTCGGCACCTTAAAATAGTATATTCATATTTTCGGCAATTTTCTCTTTTAATTTTTAAAAATTCGGCTTACATTCATTTTTAATTTTCTATTTCAACTTATATCTTGCACATCTCTCTTGCATTGAATGACAAGTAAGATGTGAGTGAAGAGTTGAGAATGCTCTGTGCTTTATGCAAGTAGAGTGGAGTTGTGTTCAACAATGCATATGGGATATGTAAACTTTGAGGTGAAGCACCTAGTTAGACGTCATTTTTATAACACGCATAACTTTTGCATAGAGTCTTCAAATGACATAAAATTTGTTGGAGGTGAAATATTACTTGATTTCTAAACTTTTCTTAGACCAACAAAATTCCAAAAAAGTTGATCTTCTATGCACAAATGAGCTCCAAAAATTTGTTATGAACGCATTTTAATTTTTTGATCTTTACACGGCTGCAATGTTTTGTCCATATCTTTTGCATAAAGACTTATTTTGACACAAACTTGTTGGAGGTGGAAGAAGGATTGATTTCTCAACTTTTGTTAGTTGGACAAAATTCTATAAAAACTTCATCTTCTATGCTCAATTGGACTCCAAAAATTTGTGTACAACACATTTGAAAAGCCTCGCCTAGAGGCTACTTCTTAACCCATATTCTTTGTGGACTAATGTACGTGAGCTTGATTACAAAAGGAGCACCTTCTCTCCTTCAAAATTCACATATGCTTCCGCTGTAAGTAAAACTCTAGTGAGAAGTAAAAATTTCTTACTTTTAGGCAATTTTGAAAAATAATTAATTTTATATTCGGCAAAAAATGCCAATAATATTCCAAAATTTTAGGCGCCTATTTTTAGAATTATTTTGTGCCGAACCTGCTATTAAACTACGGTAATTCAAAATCATATTGGGAGCACAAGGGAAGCGCTAACTCATTAGGGAGGTTTGTAGGCCTCGTACAATTGAGGTGTATTTTTCTAGGGGATATTTTGATGTTGAGGAGATATTAAACATACAATTGCATTACTTGATTTTTTTAATTCATGATGTTTTGAAATACCATACCATTACTTAGAATTGAGGAAAGACAATAATACTTCATACCATTCCTTCATTGTTATAAAAAGAAATAACTTTGTTTGAGGGATAAATTAAAGAACGGTAATTGCACCAATCATCACAAGTATAGCCTTACCTAAACGATCAATCATCACAAGTGATAGAGGTAACCCTACTCAAGAGACAAAAAAACATCATGGAGCAACATGTGCATTACCTATATTCACATGGTATTTTTTTCATCCATACATACATGGTGCATAGTGTCCATTTTCCATCCATCCATACATATAGTTGCATAGTATAGTCTTTATTATGAAGCTTAAATTAGATCTAAAACAATGAAATTGGTCATATTATGCATAACACTTCATTTATTATAATTTCCAATTCCCTATATTTAGACAAAATTTTACCTCCACAAAATTTCAAATTTTTAGCCCAATGAATAAAGCATACAATGCATTTGGCCACACACTATTTGATAATTTCTTATAAGTCACACACCCCCCCCCCAAGATTGGGAATGCCATAGAACGGTGTAAGAAGCCTCCCCTCAAGTTTATGGCTAAGGTGTGTGACCCACAATGGGCATTGGTTACATGAGTTGGCCAAAACCTCCTAGAATACAACACATCTAATCCATGTCATAGTCAACACTTTATTGATTCAAAACTATGTTCCTATCAATCTCATAGAATGTTGCAACAACATCAACTATATAGAAGAAGAAAAAAATTAAAAAAAAACTGCTCAGTTTAATGGCTAACGTGTATAACATGCTCTTTGGGGGCGGGGGGGGAGGCTTGGCCAACACAAAGGCCATGGCCAATTAGGAGAAAGATGGGGCGATTGTGGATTTGGAATTGAGTGCAGGTTTATGTAAGATAGCAATGCACTACCATGTATTCGACAAGTGGATTTTCCTCCTTGCTCATGCTTATTAAAAATGTTGAACACCATCAAAACCAACCTACAAGAAAAGAAAAAAATTGTAGTTGCTTTAACTAATGACATCTTTTAGCATGTCACTACCGACCATAAAAAAAATGCTCAAGTTGGTAACTCATGTATACGCCTTTCACATAAACTCAATTCTTTGAATGATCTATATTTGCATATAATGCATAATCGCTCAAAATGCCGGAAATCAGTGTGTCCACCGTACTTGTCTGGTGGAGAGCATTTAAGAACCTACTTGGCCCAAAAAAAAAATTCATGGTATCATGGACACCACTCTAACCAACACGGTACATTTTTTTACACATAAAAGGATCGCTCATCCAAGAAAAAAAAAAGTTATTTAAACTCGTCGTAATTTTGCATGCATGGAGGCACAATATCATTTACAAGTCTCAGCTTTTGTTCCTGAAATGATTGATTATGACTAATAACCAACTCGAGTAGGTGAGTGAATCGCCCTTCTCACGGAGCTTCTCATCCTCTCCACTTTCGTTGGTTATGTAGTCCATCTCACACCACGTCGAGTGTATTGTGATTACACTCTTTGATTGGTTTCCTATAAGTCGAAGGTGGGGCCTTGATGTTAACATTTAAAGGTTGAGGGTGACCGAAATGGTTGGCTTTGGCCGGGATGTCCAAGGTGGCACTCCAATGCGGAAGTGAAAGTCTTGCCGTGAGTTGCATTGAGGAGATGAGGACATCCTTAATTACTCGTCACCTCATTTGAGATCTTGATATAGAATGAGGTAGGTATACCTACAACTTAGGGCCACTTCCCACACAAGACTGAGAGCCCGTGACCATTACCCTTCAAGCACTCTCATTGGTGGAAAAGGCGGAGCCGGTCCAAGTTCGCTTCCCACTACGCTTTAGGGACCAACGGAGTAGGTGACTGCAAGATGGATGTCAAGTCTACATGGATTCCTACATGGCTTCAAATGGATCATGTTTCATGGTCACTTGGATTGTTTTCAAAAACCATCTCTTGGAGGTAGGCCTAACACAAAACCGGGAGACCATGACACTCTTAATATTCACAACCGTTGATTTACTCTATTTTATCATGTACGAGGACCCGCATGAATAGAAATTCATTGAAATAGCATTTGGTTGAGGGACCGATTACATATGACTTCACACTACACTTGAGGACCCGTGACCACACTAAATGATTTTGGAGGTGTGTTGGGGCGGCCTTTGGACACTTGCTTTTGGGCTCTCACAATTTCATGGTCACGGCTCTTGGCTCGTGTGTGAAGTACCTGTTAGAAATATGGATAGGAACCTATGATGTTTTCTCACGTATATATGTGCATATTAAAGCATGAAGCAAACTTTTGTAAAGTGCTTGGTTGTAAGGCATCTACATGTTTCACTTTGAGTATTCACATGTTTTTCAGCTTGAATAAGAGAAAGCAAGTTCTATTTTTAATAATACTTAGGTGGATTTGCTGAGGTCTTAACCTCTAAATCTCTTAGTTTGAATAACTCTTACATGTCCTATGAATTCAGGAATGTGCATGACATTTGACATCCAACCATACGGATGGGTGAGTCTTATGGTAAGAACTTGGCAAGAAGAGCCTTCCTAAAAAAAACTACCATAGATGTATTAAAGATGTATTTAATGTAACAAAACATGCAAGGTGGTCATTTTGGCCCTGGGCTAAAGCACATCTGTGTTTGGCTAGGCCTTGCCCCTCCCACGCCTCCTTCACTGCCCGGTCCTCCTACTCGCACTTGCGTGAGAACTCTTCCTTGTTGAGAACCATTGTGACAATACCGAGTCACTTAAGCCATTAAGTTTCTTGGCATGTGAAGGAACCCCATCAATTAACTTGGGAATAATGAAAGTGATGTCACATTGGTTCCCAACGAGGAAGAGTTCCCACGCATGTGCGGGCATGAAGACCGGGCAGCGAAGGAGGCGTGGGAGCGGCAAGGCCCAACAGAACACAAATGTGCTTCAGCCTGGGACGTCATTTTGAACAACCACATGGAAACTTCCATGTTAATTTATACAATGGATAATTGGCAGGATGTACATTGAATTTTGAAATGCGAGATGAACTTCATTAACTACACAAAATATGATATCTCGTGTCACCAATTAATTCTAATTGTCTTGCTCAATACTAATTGTAAACCACGGTGTAGTGTCACCAACACAAAACATTAACCCAACATTATTTGTCGTTCCTTGTAAATTTTGGGGGGATTATAGATTTATAGTGTTGCAATTACTGTCACTTATCAAGTGGTTTTTCATCCCAATCTCAATCGTCCATGACAATATTTCATCACAAGCTACTGACAAGAGGAGGTAGTGTTTCGGCAAATGGATGAACTTATCCATCATCATCCATGACAATATTTGTTCACTTATCCACAAGAAGTGCCATCCGGAAAGTTACCATAGTGACATAAAATAACATATTTAGTGTAGTTTAGATGAGTGTTTTAAGTGATCCAACATCCATCCTTTGAATTCCACAATTCTTATATCGCATTGTTCGGTCCAAAGGTCACATCCATCCACATAGGCAAAAAGAACCTCACTTATCACCTCAATTCTTCAAGGGTGGACGGTTATGCATATTAAGTAATAAATAAATAAATAAAAACTACAAAATTTGAACTCGGTTCCATTGAATCATCAAATACTATTACAATCAAAAGTGATACATATATGTCCGGATCCAAATCACCCCCCAAATGGTTCAAAGTGATCATATAAAATTGTATAGGAAGAGCATGTTGATTCCAAATGAACATATATTTGTTGAAATAAATACGTGAAATCCAAGGACACATTCCACCAAATCTTCATGTTCATCGGAGCTAATTAGGTGCTCATTTTGATCAAACACCAAAAACATGGTCATTCTTGGACTCTTGGACTATTAGCGAGAGTCAAGGAAAGGCCAAAACATATACGACACTATAGGGCGTGAAGGAGATCTCCTCATGTGTTGAAATGTTTCATAATCATAGCAATGTTTTTTACATGTGATCTCTTTCCCGAATTAAAAGGTCCAAGCCTTTTTTACATAGTTACACACATTCTTCATGTGATATAATGGAGCTTGCAAGGCTAGAAAGCAAAAACTTTCTGAAACAAACTTCTCAAAATCATCTCAAAATTCACATCCATACGGATGGTGACTTGAAATAACTCCTTGTTAGCCATTTCTAGTTTCAAATTAATGCATATATTCCTTGTAAATCAAGATTACATAACTTGTGGTTGGAAGTTGTTAGGTGTTGTGAGCACTTATAGCTATATGATGTCTCAAAACATGAGACTCAATTACACTTTTTTTTTATCGATGATGGTCAAGGAAACATCAATTTCAAGGGAAATCGTACATAATTTAGACAATTATGAGTAAAACAACTTTTTGGGTATATGTAATGAGGATTAACTCTTAGACATTTGAGAGGCCCGAATTGGGCCTCTCTGTGCACAAAATAGCATATTTGAGTCACACTTTCAAGTTTATCTAATATTGTTGAAAATGACCCTATCTAAGTAGCATGTTCTTCCAATGTACTTTCAAATCAGCGGATTACCTTGATGTTGTTGAAGATTTAAGTTCAAATACGCAGCATGAGTGGCCTTAGATGCAAGTTTATATGTTGTACTTTCATCACCAATGTCAAGTATGGATGAATATTTTCTCTCCTTGACATAAGATAATGCATTAATTGAGATTTCAAACCCATAAATATAGAACACCTATGACTTTTGAACTTGATGAGGCATGTATAAATTGTGTATATGACGGTGTATTGAGACCCTAAGTCTTTAAAGGGTTAATGTCTATGTGTCAAGTTGCGTTGACTACTGACATGACATGTATTATTCATGAACTATGATCTTTCAAATGTGTCTGAATCAACTTTGGAACCCTGTCGGATCCAGATCATTTTATGGTCACAAGTGATCACACATATCATTTATTGCTAAAAAAACATCTAAGCAAATACAATGTCATTTGCATCCCCATCCAACCTTCCAATTACTTTTCATTTAATCAAAAACGTCCTTATGGGACATTAGGGTTAAGGCCAATAGTTATGTGATGAATTTCATGGAAGTAGAAGAGCCTAACCTAAGGTATGTGGGGTCCTACGTGATCACTAATTTTGATTTGATGCCCATATTTGAGTGGTTTATGGCAATGTTTGTGGTTCGTAATGGACACCCCAAAAAATGTGTTTTATGATGACATTGGACTTTGTCCTCAAGGAGTATATCAACTGTTATAGGTTCAGTATGTAACGTAAGTGGATGTTTATGTGATCGCTTAAAGAGTAAGAGAATCTTCACTTTGACCTCATGTAGCTTTTGCATCTCATCTTCGATTCTAAAACTCGACTCGCCAAATGAGACGATTCTTGATATGATCAACGACCAACAATTTATGTGGACATGGAAGTGCCCACAGTAAGGCCAAATAACTTATCCCTTGCACATGACCAGTAACTTGGAATTGGTTAAAGTAAGCATGCCTAATTTGTTTTCTTATCTTGATCAAACACCCATACCTATTTGAATGACATGTCATTAAATTTGGATTTGAAAATGGACATGTGTTTAGAAGTGATTGGACTATGTGCTCAGAATTCGTCAACCATTCTAGGCTCAATAGCCAACATAAATGGAAAAAACAAAAACTTATATGATCATTTAATACAAACCAAATTCTTCATGTTGACAATTTAAATATATATTTGTATGAATTATGAAAAATGTCAAGAAAATGGCTATAGCTTGAATTTGGATTTGCTAATCATCTCGCACTATTCATGTGATTCGTGTTCTTGGAGACAGGGGTGTTTAAGCTAAGGGCCACTTCACACACAAGACTAAGAGCCCGTGACCATTGCACTTCACGCACTCTCATTGGTGAATAGGTAGAGCCCATCCAAGTTCACTTCACACTACGCTTGAGGGTATCACGGAGTATGTGAATGCAAGATGGATGCAAAGTCTGCATGGATTCCTACATGGCATCAAATGGATCATGTTTCATGGTCACTTGGACTATTCTCAAAAACCACCTCTTGGAGGTAGGCCTAACATAAAACCCAGAGATAATGACACTCCAAATGCTCACAACCGTTGATTTATTCTATTTTATCATGCATGAGGACCCATATGAATAGAAATTCATTGAAATAGCATTTGGTTGAGGGACCGGTCACATATGACTTCACACTACACTTGAGGATCTGTGACCACACTACATGATTTGGGAGGGTGTGTTGGGACGGCCTTTGGGCACTTTCTTGTGGGCTCTTAAAATGTCATGGTCACGGCTCTTGGCTTGTGTGTGAAGTGGCCCTAAGTAGGCCCACTTACCTTACATTCCTCAACATCTGAGCAGACTCACAAGGCAATCACAGCATTGGTGGTGTGTAAGTTAGGAGAATTCACTGCATAGTTTTTTGGGCCTAATTTGCAGCATGAGACCCGGCACCGTTACTTATTCTTGATTTGATTGACTAATTAATGAATCGTGAGTATCCCAGGTATTGGTAAGAGTGAAGGAGGAATTGAACCCCAAAAAAAGATGCGGTCACGGCGTTGGTTTACCCCAGGAAGAGCATCTTTGCCGGCCGAGGCTTCTTGTAAGTTAGCCCCTGTGCCTCTCCGACAAACCCAATTGAATCTTGCACTAAAATCAATTAAAGAAAATGGGGGAAAAAAATTGCAACAACTTATAAAGTTTCCTCCCTTTTGTGAGCTAGGGTATTGTGATTTGTTCGCATGGGGAATTACATGGGGCCTACTTGCTAAACCTTAGGCATGTGGGCCTTACACCATCTCCACTCATGGTGCCGTAAGCGAGTCACTACCATTGGCATTTTTCTTCTTTTATAGCAAGATTGGATGTTACGTTCCACCTTCAAAGTTCATATATTTAAGATTCTCAATGCTCAACACTTTTTGTCATGTAGGCCCTCTCCCAAGAGTCACCCTCCAACACGCTATACTTGGTGAGCTCAGAGTGGGTCTGCATGATACAATCGGTGAACAGTAACATTTTTAGATGTGTATATAGAATATGGGTGGGACATATCATCTTAATTTGTGCTGAAAATTCTATAAGGTCAATGGTAGAGGTTTGGTTGTGGCTTCATGAGTTGAGGTGCTCAATGAGTGAGCCCATGGCAATGAGCAAACTTTATTGCTACCATTTGTTCTCTAGGTTATGTAAGGTATGATAGTATGCTTGTTCCTCCATTTATTATCAAAACCTTTCATTGTCCATAAGATATGTTCTAGAGGACTTCTCTTTGGTAGCGATATCTGGGTAAATATGAGAACATTTAACTGGTGTAGGTCTCCAAAGAATAGCCATTTAAAATTTAATTCATGGACGATGAGCAATGTTGGTTATAAATGAGGGGACAAGCATGCCGTCACACCTTATGAAGCCTCAAAAGCTGATGGTAACAAGAAAATGTGTTGCCTTCCAATGGCATGTTTTATGTGGTCACTTGTCTTAATTAGACACCTACCTATGCTCAAGTGGTATATGACAAGGCTTGACGCTTATAATCGAGAATGGACGCTAAACGACACATGCTACAATGAGATTGGATTGTGCGCACATAATATACACATCATTGTTTAGTGATGAGCACTATTGAGAGGGCCTATGCAATCTCTTAAAGAGGATGACGTTGTTCTTTTTGACCTCTTATATTTTTCGGTCTAAACACCGATTTTGAAACTTGAATTGACGATCTTCATGATTTGCAATTGCTAAATGAATGACAATTCCCAAGGTGATCCAATGGCCAAGATTGTTTGTGGAGTTGGAAGTGCCCATGAGAGGGCCACATACCTTAAGATAAACGGGCCTTAAACATACACTTGTAACTCTGCACCCACTTCTCCTCAGACACTAAATACATGTTTAAGAAATAATGGTTGGCAAATCCAAATCATCGAGGTTGTAGCCATCTTCCTTGTGATTTTTGGAGCTCATACGGAATCTTATCCATGATCTAAGTGAACAAATTCCTTCATCTAAATGATCATACAGGTCCTCCCAAATTACATCGACTATTGAACCTAGAGTACTTAGCTAACTTTGGCTGTGTAAGCCCATCTCTTTTAGTATTAGTCTTTTCAGTGCCGTAAGCACACACCATTTTATAGGAGTTCAATTAAGATAAACATTCAAAGTAGGCCAGGTGACCACGTCTTGCGTACGGAGGGTGTACATTAGGATCTTGGTAACAAGAAACTTGGGGTCCACAAAACCTGTGAATGGATCTTATCTTTTGGATTCAAGATTGAACCCAAACTTGAAGTTTGTTTTCTCAAATTGGGTGGAGTATTGTCTTGAACCATGACCGCCAAGATTTGACAGGAAAACGTCGCCACAATTAGTGTCACGTCATTTTCTCATACTTTGGACTCAAGAGCTTAGTGTAAACTACTTGGGTTCAAAACATTACTCTTATCTAATAGTAAGAATGCTCCGTTTTGGGGAATTCCTTCAGTCACGGCCCCTAATGTGAACGCACCCTTAATGCCTCAAACACACACAAAAGGAGGCAGGGTGAGGCGTGGTCCAAATGGGGTCAAACTTGGCAACCCCGGTGATGACTCCGGTTCCTGCTTAGACTAATTCACGAAAGTCAGACACCCGCTGACTCAATCCTTTAATTTGCAGAAAGGAAAACCGTTTGCGAGACTCGAGCCTGGCCTAAGTTAGCTAGCTATAAGCTACTTGTCAAGCTTACATACTTCCACACCCTACGAGCCCTAGCCACAACACCATAACGGCCTCCCTACTACTCTATATTTGGCACATCCCAAAACAAAAAAACGTGGGGTTTTGTTGTGTTGTGTTGTGTGCACCATTGTGGCCATAATATTCCTCCTCATCACCAACGAGACTCAATAACAACTTGTTAATGATCGCGAGAGGGAGAGAGAGAGTGAGTGTGTGTGTGTTTGCGCGCGCGCGGCGCTTCGAAACCCTTCGAACACGCCTACCTTACCTAAACTACCCCACCCAATGATTCATCACTCCCGGAAACCCTCCTCGTGTGCCTAAATATAAAGAAAGAATCGTAAACGAAACTTTTTAAAACCTCCGACTCGTGTCGTAAGTTAGGGTTCGGGTTTTGAGGCGCGTTGTGATGCAATGTGATGTAGTGCAATGTGCGTGACCGGGTGACGAAGCACATGTTGGTGGTGTTAGCACCATCCACCCTTTGATGAAGTTCTATCCGGAGTTTGTATTCGAGGCCCACTTTTGGTTTTTCCCAATGATCAAATTCGAATGAGTTTGGTGGACCATGCATGCATGGAGCCAGCTAAAGGCCATGACCATGTAATTGTGAGGGCCCTTGACCCTCATCCAAAGGCTATACCAGATGTCTAAGGCCCTTGACTCTACCATGGTTTGCCGCTCGGAGGGTGGACTCTTCATACCACATATGAACTACCGTGAGTTTACAAAGGGGTGTTGTTTGAGGCATTAGCGTACATAATATACATAAGGGAGGGGTATTATTTTTCTCTAATGTGTACATCCGAAAAGGTCGTTAAGAAATATGAAGTAAAGGTAGACATACAAAAGGGGGCCCTAAGGTTTGGAGAAAATACTTGACAAAAGATGTGTTAGTTTCATCCAATTCATGTTTTCATCCATTGATGTCATATGGTAATAATCCTCAATGACTACCTGGAAATGAAATGGCGGATACACTAGCAAATGCAGGAACACAACAAAACAAACCCGACATCACACCAAGAATCCACATAGCCCGCACTACCCCATATTGGCTAGCAAGTTGCCCAACCGGCACACACGACGGAGCAATCCGCAACCTCCGCACATTCATAACAAAAGCACATGAAAGTCAAGAATCCGCATCAGCCAACCAAAAATACCTATACGTCAACAAATGGCTATCAAACGAACAAATAAACCAAAAATTGTCAAGTCACTTCTGGAAAAGCAAGCAGGTCCCCGACACACAAATTACCCAAACCCTCAAATTTAGATATGCACAATACATGGGCAACCATAGAAAGCATATATTTTGGCCCCTCCAATACCCAAATCCCAACTGCACACTATGCCAAAGAAATGACAGAGACACATGGCCCCACCTACTATCAACATGCGAACACCCTTATTTAAAAGGGCTTAGAATCTCAAGACATAACAAAGCTGTCCATCTGATCACACAAACACTACAAGCCAACAAAAATACCCAATTCTTTACACTGGCCAATGCTCGTAACCTCAACAACCAACCGCCAGACAACACAGTACCCGGTTGGCTCCTAGCATGCACATGCCCGCAAACGCCATGCCACTGCCAAGCCAAACTAAGACCTGACATAACGTGCATTATAGGAGCCCACAACCAATCACCAACACCGATGCTACCCTCCCCTAAACATACAATCCAATTCATCGAATTTACATACTGCCATGACAGATTTCTTGAAGAAGCACTCACCCATAAACACACCAAATATGACCCACTCATCAACACCATACAAAGTAACGGATGGAAAGTCAACCCCCTAATCACCATCACAGCCGGAGTAAGAGGTGCTATCCACGAACATTCCATGGAAAAGCTAACCAACCTAAAAATCCCAAAACACAACATTAAAACCCTCATGAAGAAAATACATGAAAATGCCATCAAATATCTCACATACCTCGTCCTAAACAAAAGAAAACTCGATAACAAACAAACCCCTGTCCCCCCACCCTAACTAAACTTAACTAATATAATATGATATAATGTGATAACAAGAGCCCACCTCCCAAAGAGGCATAACGCCCTATATTGCATCACGGGATACCGTGATCAATACAGGGCTAACGGGCTCGCATTCATCCCGGTATGCAATACCGGCGTTATTTTTTCTTTTTCTTTTTCTTTTCTTCGAGGCCCACTTTTGGTTTTTCCCAATGATCAAATTCGAATGAGTTTGGTGGACCATGCATGCATGGAGCCAGCTAAAGGCCATGACCATGTAATTGTGAGGGCCCTTGACCCTCATCCAAAGGCTATACAAGATGTCTAAGGCCCTTGACTCTACCATGGTTTGCCACTCGGCGGGTGGACTCTTCATACCACATATGAACTACCGTGAGTTTACAAAGGGGTGTTGTTTGAGGCATTAGCATACATAATATACATAAGGGAGGGGTATTATTTTCTCTAATGTGTACATCCGAAAAGGTCGTTAAGAAATATGAAATAAAGGTAGACATTCAAAAGGGGGCCCTAAGGTTTAGAGAAAATACTTGACAAAAGATGTGTTAGTTTCATCCAATTCATGTTTTCATCCATTGATGTCATATGGTAATAGTCCTCAATGACTACCCTATCCTTTCTTATTTGAGTTTGCATTCTGGGTACTAGGTGTTTACAAATTGGAGGCTCCATGAGTGCTCATGGGCTCCCTCGAGTTTTGTTCTCCATATTGTGGCTAAG
The DNA here is from genome assembly GCA_950295325.1 of Polytrichum commune. Classification (NCBI taxonomy): domain Eukaryota; kingdom Viridiplantae; phylum Streptophyta; class Polytrichopsida; order Polytrichales; family Polytrichaceae; genus Polytrichum; species Polytrichum commune. The sequence continues at coordinate 1,681,956 of OX485809.1, forward strand.
TTATTATGTTTTTGTCTTTGTTTGTTTGATGCAATCGTTGAGTTGCATGCTATGGATGAAAATATGTTCAATGATTTTCTCATTGGAAAGTGATAGTGGATTTCATATGTAATAAAGACATATTTAATTCACAATATATCTTGTATATATAGTGGAGGCATTTATCACATTAAACTAGAGGAAGCTTAGTATATATACATGATTCCATTTTCTATCATGCAATTAGTACGTATACATTTGTTTTTTCTCTATGAACTTCTTGTATATGAGGGGATTAAATTTCTTTAGTGATCCACACATGGTAGCTATTGAATCAATTATCTGAACTCTCTTATGTGTGTAAACTTTGCTCAAGGCCATTGTCTGCGTGGAGTAGTTGAGGGTGAAGTTTGGTACTCTAGACAAGGTAAGAGAACTAGGAACAATCTGAATCCAGAGGAGAAAACAATATATAAGCAAACATATTCAAGTCGGGATTGAAACAACCATGAACAAACGATGAAAAGTGGAGTCAATACTCCTCAATCGACACTCACTATGAACATGGGAAAGACTACCGTTTGAAAAAAAAGGTTAAGGAAGGTGAAAGCCATAGCTGTTGCAAGACCATTGTCCTTTGGAGTCTAAAAGACGTTAACCGGGATGCATGGTGATGCCATGGTTAGTGGCAACATGTGAACCGAAGAGCTAATTGTCTGAGCAAAGGGACTAAAGAAGGTGTACTATCAACCAATGGTTGATTAAGGCAAGTTCCAAATAAGGACTGACCATAGTCCTTTGTATTTTTTAATAAATTACAAGAACCGAGTATTAATTCAATTTTTCACGAACCAATGAACTTAAGTTATTAAAGAATAAATAAATAAAATAGAAGTCAGGTCAGGGTTTGGTTTGGTTTATACATCGACACGAATGGGAGCATGTTCCTTGATACGGTGTTTATGTATGACCAAGTGATACCGAAAGGGTATTTCCTCCCTCTTGGAGGGTGGCCTCCTTTAGTTTTCAAGAAGAAACGCGATGCCTAACATGTAGGGAGGGGTCTTAGGGGGGTTGTTTGTTGTCTAGTTTCCTTTTGTTTAGTATAAGGATGTGTAAACTCAATTTTTTGGCCATCGCCTAGCTTTAGAGCTTAATTCTCTAAGTTAGTAAGAAGTAGTGGCAATAGGTAGTTAGGAACTCACTAACAATGAGAACAGGGGGCTATAGTTGTTTGGAGGCTGTTGCAACCACCTTCTCCTCCCCCGTTGATAAGGAGGAGGTCAGCTTTTGCCAGGGCAAGCTATTTACCATTGTAGAATCCGACGTAGTCTCAACATAGGAGCAATAGGCTTGTAGAAAAGTTCAAGCACTCAGTGATTGAGGCTGAACTCTTAGCGATAGGCAATGCCAAGCAATAGGCTAGCGGAAGTAGAATCATGAAAAAGAGCCGAGTGATTCGGACTCTGAGTTAACTTGGAAGCTTTGACAGTAAGAAATAAACAGGTTGTTAAGTGCAATTGTCTTTGGAGTAGAAGTTTGATTTCTATTGATTGATAATTATGAATAAAAGAATCGTCTTGTGTGATTTCTGGTAATCACCTTGAGCGTTGGAATAGACGTATCCACCGCCAGGAGGGCGAGGAACTTTGAACAACCTAAACAACTATATAACTAACTTAAGACAACTCACTATCTTTTAGGCAACTCTCTATAAATAATTATCAACCATCTAACTTTTAGCAACTAACTTTAGATAACTCACTATCTTTAGACAACTAGGTGATCACTCTTAACTTTTCTTCTTACTATCATTTCTATGAAATCAAACAAAATAACAATATCATTTTTATTTTTATTTTATATCTTGTAAATTTTGCTTTACGACATTCACCCCCTCCAAACCTATACATCTTCCAGTATATGCCAAACTAAATATCTTCATCTTGTTCACATGCCTCCTGATTTTCTTGTTCATCAAAATCAAAGTCCTCAACACCTGCAAGATCATTTGAAGTAAACCTGCTATCCCGGGTACGCAACTCCCGTATTATATGGTCCTGATTATAATCACTTATAATGCGTTTTAGTCCAATATTGAGTGATACAATTTGTTTTAATGTAGGAAACCCTTGTAGACCTTCTAACAAGGAATCCAAAAATGTAATTATATATAGGAAATGAATATATTTTGAAGCATATAATTGCATTAAAAACCTAATTATATGATTTTTTTTAATACAAGTACCATAGGTCAAACTACCCAACTTTTTGGACTTTTTAATAAAATTTTAACATTGTGAATGAATTATAATTTTAATGGGGGGCTTAATAAATATACAACCCAACTTTTTTTTCATCTCATTTATTTAATTTGGTCTTCACCCAACTTTCTGATCATTTTAATTTGATATAATTTTTACAAAAGCCGTCCTCTAAGCCGTTTTAAGTACGATGCCCCCTGCGTATAATATGGGAGTTGCGTACCCGGGCCTGCTATCTCTTCTCCTAAATGTTTTTATCCGCTTCCCAGCCACAAGTATCTTTAACCTTGTGCCATCCAACTCACGAAGAGAATAGGTGTCATTGTCATGTACTGCAATTACCACATATGGACCAAACCATCTTCGAGCAAATTTTGTAAAGTGCTATGTTGATGTTCCAAACTGCTATTGAATACCAACACCCAATCTCCAACATTAATTGGTTCGGATTTTAAATGGTGAATTTGTCAAACCTCTCTTTGTTATATAGTTTGGTAGCCTTTAATTTCTCTAATGCAATCTCTTGATCTTCAAGCAATCTTTCAAGTTGTTGAATTCGGAGCTCCAATAACCTCTCTCTTGTAATGTCATCCTCTCAATTCAACACTGACCACGTGAGAATATAATCCTCTACATGCATAATTGGTTTCTGACCCAACATCAACACAATAGGCATATATCCAATAATAGTGCTATAAGTGGTTCTATCTACCTATAAAGAAAATGGTAGAAGTCTTGGCTAGTGTTTTGGCTTACCTCTACAAGCCTTGACAATAGCATTTACAATGGGAGGATGTCCTCTCTCACTCTTGTCATTTGCCTCAGGATTGTAAGCAGTTGTCAGCTTCAACTTCACACCATATCTTTCAAAAAAATCTCTAGCCTCGGTTGCATCTAATTATCCTCAATCAACCTTCATCCTACCAATGTTACTATATCTGCTAAAGGTATCCTCCAAGATAAATCTACACACATTTATTGTGGTTTTAGTCCTCAAAGCTCTACCTTCAACATAGTTTGAGAGTTCCTCTATTGCCAAAACAAGATATTTCATGCCCCATAATTCTAAAGGCATAGCTACTAAATCAATCACCAACTGGAAGTACATACTAAGTGGATAAGTAGGATGCAACTCGTCCTTGTATCCGACTTTAGACAACAACTGACATTCATTGCAAGAAGCCATAAATTCCTCTACATCTTTATAGAGATCCTTCCACCAATATCATTATTTGATCTTATGATATGTCACCCAAACTCCTATGTGCCCTGCTTAAAGTGTATCATGAAACTCCTTGAAAATTTGATTTTTGGTCTTTACATCATCTACCACTTTCAATGGCATTCCATCTTTTCTTTTTGGCTTTTTTCACAATAAACTATCTCTTAGCAAATAGTCGTAACACTGATGTCTAATGTCTTTAAAAGTCTTGTCGACCAATTTTCTTATCTCCTCAAGATATTTAAATAGATGCCAATGTCTCTTTATTTGCCTATATAAAGATCTTCTCTGAAAGATTGATCTTTATCACTTGAATTAGTAGCATGCACATAATCATATTTTTCATCATCATCATTTTCACCAATCTCTACCGTCTCCATCTTTTCACAATTAAATCTAGTTCTTGATAGCATATCTGACACAAAATCCATTCACATCTAATATGGAGTCTCTAACCTTATTTTTGTAGCCTTTGATAAGTATGTCATCCGCAAATGGAATGGTCTTCTCATGCACAAATTCCATTATGATTTGGTTCATGACACTTTGCATATGAGCTATTGAGTTAGTGGCACCTTGAGACAATGTACACATTTTTATAAGTCCCAATGGAATTTTCATCATTGTTAGATCCTTACTCTTTGATGTCCCCTGAAACTGACCATAACCAAAATAAAGATCTCTAATAGAATAGATTGCATGTCATGCAAACACCTCAACAATATCATCTACAATCGGTCCCAATCTTTTGTTTCTAATTGTCACCTTGTTAGCCGGCTGTATATCTTGGATAAACCTCAAAGCTCCACAATTTTTTTGACACTATGAACCAATGATTCGAATATGGAGCCATAAATGGTTCCAATATTTCCATCTATAACTTCTCCTTCAACAAATTCACCAACTTAGGTAGCAAGACTCTTGGTGCAAGAATTAGCTTGCTATACTAGATAGTTTTCTTGCATCTGTGGCACCCTACCCTCCACGTGTGCAATCTAAAAATCAAAAAAATCATCATGCTTATAGATCATAAAAATTTCTCTAAGTTGATTCCTATGCCTCTCAAAATTTGGCCTCATTACTATGAAAAATTGGATCATTTCATCAAGACTACAAATCCTAGCATACTGTGAACCATCATACAATACCTTAGTTTCCATCATTGTTGCAATGATATATGGTTGTCCCAAAATGGTTTGATAACTCCTTTGATTTTGTATAAAGAAGGTTTTCTCCACCTCCACGTCTCCAATTTTGACACACATTACTGGACATGTTTCATAATCATTATCTTTTCCATCGTTGACAACTCTCAACACCCACCCATGGTTGGTATTAATTGGTCATTTGCATTTCTCATAAATATTTTTAGACACGATACTCATCTTAAAGCCATAATCTATCAATGCTAAGATTGGCTCCCCAAGGCCTTCAATTTTCACACGTGTTTCTAAAGTAGCTCTTACCCAAAATGGATGAGTATAAATTATCCACACATCACCATCACTCATCCAGTTTGTATCAATTTCACATTGTGATATTTGTGCCTCTATTGCAATATCATTTGTTTGGCTCTTATTAGTGTTTCATTTCTCCTTGTTTATCTCCAAAGAAATGACCTCATATTCTTTGATTTTGTCACTGGTGTCCACACTATCAAATCTTAGGGCGAACATTTGTCCAATCTCGTCATCAGATGATCTAATGCATTTACCATCATTGTTTTCACTATCATTTGCATCTTCTACTTTATCACATCAATGATAACCACACGAACCCTTTTCCTGGCAATACAAAGAGTTTCTCTTAAAGTAAATTTAATTTTGGCATCTAAAATATTTTCCTCCAAAATACCCTACAAATCAGCTGAGAACTCAATATCAAATTGGAGTTTATAGCCCAGTGCCTTATTATTTTCCTTGGTATTGTCTCCCTTCTTGGTTCCTTTGTTATTATTCATCCTCTCTTCCCACTTCTCCTTTGGTAATGCAACATCAACTCATTGATGTGAAGTAGATTATGGTCCTGGTTCATGCCTCTGCTTTGTATTGTTTGCAGGTCCTTCTTCTGGAGCAATTTTTCTACCGCTTAGAGTCTTTCTATTGTTAGTTGGCTCGTCCCCCTCTTCTTCTTTCCCACTCCTGTCCCTTTTGACCTCCACTGATGCATCACAAGGTTATTTCTCTTCCTGCTCACTCATCAAATATGCTTTGATGATGGTTGCATCAACTGGGTCATCCCACACAGTCAATCTCCTTATGGTTTGTGCTCTCTTCACCATCAATTCTCTAGATACATGCGTAGAGATTTCCATCTTATGCTCAGCCCCAATTGTATAAGACTCAACCTCCTTACCATGTGATAAATTGTTCCTTCCTAGTTTATCATCCATTAATTTTCTCATTTCTCCTCTCCCAAAGTTAGTGTCTAGAGGCTCATCTGTTGCAGCATCCCTGATTCTACCTTCTTTAAAGGTAATAATACCACTCTTCATGGCATCAACATACAACCCGCAATCACTTTGTTTGTGATTTGGATCATCACACCAAATACACCTCATCACAAATCCCTTCAGTCCTTCAGTCACGGGTAGATCACTCCATTGTCAAGTTGAACACCACGTACGACCAAAAAAAATCTTCTTTTGGTAAGTTGCACCACCAAAATGGGTCAAAATTTTATCAAATTTTTTTCATGAATAGATATACACAGTACCTATGACACAATTAAAAGTGGTAACTAAATTTGATGATTTGTTTTTTTCATAAAACATATCGTTTCTAACTAGAATGACATAAAATTGAACTAAAAAATTTACTAAAAAAAAAAAGATGACTCAAAAATTCAAAAAAATATACAAAAGATACTATCAATGGTTATGTATATGTAGAAAAAATATCATAAATTTTAAAATTATATATGGCATGTAATATAGGGGTAGCAAACTTTGTCCGCACGTGGTGTCAACTTGACAATGAAGTGACCTCCCCGTGCCTTCGGTGCATCGTGAAGAGTATGACTTTGTGTTTTTTGTCAGAACACCCATCTTTACCTTCAGCTTTCTCATGCCTCTCATTAATTCCTCGAGGGTTCCTTCATCTAAGGTCTTACCCTTTGAAAATATTGATAGACTAGAGGGTTGCAAAGTTGTTGCAGGAGCCTTCACATCAATTCTTGACGTTGGTTCCATTCTCCTCCCTAATCTTATAGTTTTTACCAGTTATTGTTTGGCCACAAGATTCAATGTCTCCTTCACCCTCCTCCAATCATTTGTAAAACCACCTTCAGTGGTTCCATCTCTTAGAAGCAAAAAAAAACCTATCTTGTAGTGCATTATCAGCCACTTGCAAAAACAGCTCCGCCTTTCTTTTGTCAAGAAGGCGTCTCTTCGCCAACGGCAACGCTATGTATTTTTTCTCAAACTCTCTCAACAACTCGTTTGGACCCATCTCATTTCCCTGTTGTTGCTCCACCAAATCAAGGAAAACATTCTTACTCATTCTCTCAGTATCTTCATCAAAATATTCATCTCTCGATCGCTTTTCAAATGTAGCCCATGACGTCACATTGGCATCTTCCCAAATCTCTTGGATTCTCTCACAAATTTCGGGAACCACGGCTAAGTCAAAGGTCTGCATCATACGACCCTCTTGTACTTGATGCATCTTCATCTCACAAACATATGCCCTTAAGAAACTTGTAATATTTTTCCCTTCAAATCTACCAACTTTATTAACAACACCTTTGAGGACTTTCGTAGCCTCATGACTACCATAATTTCTTCTATTCTGCTCCATAAACATCGCTAATGCTCCTAAAATAATTTTCATATTCTGTCTCCCTCCCATAGCCTCTTCATTATCCCTTATTATACCCTAACCAACTTAGTTGCCCCAAAACGGCTCTCAGTGGAAGCATCAAAATATCGTATAGAGAACTTTGCTATGGGAAAACGCGGAGTTTCTAGCTGCAACTGGACTAAGTTAAGGATGGTGAATATCAAAACTTGAAACTCGAAACTCTTGACGGAAACATGAGAGAGAGGAAATTGTTCGAAGGGAAAGAAAACTTCCTTCCCTCCACTTTTATATATGCATTGTAGTAAAATCTTGGTTATGAACAAACCGAGGGAAACAATTAGGGAAGACTTAAAAGGTGACTTGTATATCGTCTAGATGTCTTAGATAAGGATTATTAGGGAAAACACAAGGTTATTTCACTTCATTTTGGATTATGGCTGACAATTGGTTTACGGGTAAGGGATAAAATTCTAAAAGCCTCCCCATGTCAATACATGCAAATGTGACAGTCTCACACCTCACTTTAATTCCCCAGTCAATAGTCTGGCAGTGAGTTCATTTTAATTGGACCAAGTGCGGTGCACAAGCATAGGCAAAGCCATAGTCAATAATCTTGTAATAATAACCCATTTTTGTCTCTTTACCGAAGCCAAGGGCGCTTCGGCATAGATCATAGTCTTTCATTCATTAATCCCTTTTAATGGAACTTGAATATGCAGTTCGGTAATCCTTGCAGGATGGTCAGTCTTCTTTGATTAACTTCAATTTTAATTATGCAGTCCGACCATAGTCTCTTACCTGGTCTTGGCTAAGGCCATTGTAACTTCTTCCCTCAAGACAATAGGTCAAAACCACTTATGCGTGTTAACATGTTCTCACATCCCTCATAAGCTCATTTAGTTTATTCAAAGTTCCAATTTCATATACTTAAATCTCAAGACAATTGATTCAACAACTCATTTCATTATTACAAAGAATGTTTCAACCATTCAATTATTAATGGTGGTGAAAATTCCAATTAACCTTAGTTCTTTTAAGGTATTAGTAAACAATCGAATCTTACCGATACAATAAGCGGCACGTCCTTTTGTCTTCTCCGCTTCAAGTTGACTCTTCGCAGTCAATGGTCTTAACCCGTTGACCCTTCAACTTCCACCAAAGGTTAGAAACAATTTCTCCATTTACACTGAGAAGACAATAGTATGACTCTTTGCTCATTTTGGTTGTGCCTGGAGAGCCAATGCTACAATTCCCTATTACTTTCACATATTACAACGACACTACTCCCTTTACCCAAATTGATTTAGTGAATGAAATCACACTGATGACAATTGACTTGGTGTGCAATCAATTTTAGAGGCAATTTAGAAATCTGTAAGTACAATGATGAAAAGTCTATGGCCTCTTAACTATTTCATGCACTCAAGCAAATAGGGGCTACATTAAAATAATTATATATTGTCATGCAGCTTTAATCATATGATTATACATAAAATAACTGCAAACTCTCACTTGAGGAATCATTCCTCTTACACACTTTCAAAGTACTTAAGAGTATTAAGATATAGTCATGGCATTAAAACTCAATTCAAGATGGCTACCATCACCCCATAACTCAAGAATCGGAGATAATATTCAAAGTGATTTGTACAAAGATTATCCGCTTAATCGATCCAGTTATACCCATGAACAAATCAGTTTTGCAGTCTGGAGTGTTGTCAACAGTACGTTCAATTATACCCTAATATTGCTCAACTTCCCAAATCCCGAAGTAAAGGTATTGAAATAACAGTAGGAAATGAATTAGAATAAGACCATAGCCTTGCTTTAGTCTGCACTGCAACCAGCCCGAACAAAGCCTTAGTTACAGGAATTCACTTTACTCGAGGTCCAACAGTAGCAGGAGAATATTTGGTTCAATACTAACTCCCTTAGCCTGATCTACTCAGTCCCTAGTTTACTCAGGCTATTGACAAAGGTTGGCAACAATCTCTTACCGGCATACCATACGACAGACAATTGAAGACAATTAACTGCTCACAAATTACTCGAAGAACCATATTTCAGGACTCTCTCCTGACATATTTACAAATCCACCCTCGATTAAATTACAGACTTGCACTCAAACAGCTGATTCTTTCCAAACCCCCTGGAAGTAAATCAATAACAAGAACATACAACAGACTATGGACTTGTCCTTCAACTCAGAAGCTATCTTTGAATTACAAAATTTTTTGCCACTCAACTGGATTGCCTTATGCGTGAATTCTGGCACACAAAACAAGTCACACAGACAATTCAAAGGTCAATGTAATCCAGTCCACACCCCTTGGAATTACTTCAAATTGTACTTCGATTCCAACAAGATCATTCAAAAGACAATAGACTAGGTGGTATATCAAAAAGTTCTAAAATCAAGGTAAAAATTCTACTCTTCGGCTCTCCCAGCCTTTACTCAAAAAATCCGAGAGAGAGTTATGAGCTTGCAACTCCCTAATAGATCCCGAGGATCGGCCAAGTCCCGGTAACTTCCTCAACCACCACAGACTATTGTCCAACTAGTTATTGTTTCTAATCTCCGGAGACAATTGCCTATTCCCACTAATCCATTTAGGTAATAACTAGATAAGTAAAGGCTCTAATTACACTTATTCCATAAATGAACAAAAAAGTCTGAAATTTACTACCACATGCATTCACATTTTAGACAACCATATAACAAACATAAGACAACTCACTGCCCTTTAGGCAACTCTCTATAAATAACTATCAACTATCTAACTTTTAGCAACTAACTTTAGACAACTCACTATCTTTACATAACTAAGTGATCACTCTTAACTTTTCATTTTACTATCCTTTCTATGAAATCAAACGAAATAATAATATCATTTTTAATTTAATTTTATATCTTGTAAAAGTTTGCTTCACGACAACGGAACATTTTAATTAAAGCAAAAATGAAAGGGCCCTATTACCATGGATCATTTAGAATACTTTCACTCCATTGTTTGATTTTTATCATAAGAATGCACATTAATACATGTCATATAATGATATTCTCAAGTATGCAATTGAACACAAGACTTTATACACTCTACAACACTAGTAGATTCAATTAGCCGCATGACCTCCCGTGAATGAACTTGCCACTCTTGTAGTCCACCTTGCACATAAATACTGACAATCATGTGGGGGCAACTTAGCCTCCTAGTTGCATCCAAAAATTGATGGCAACCGCAACTAACATCCCCCTATTCAAACACACCTCTTCCAATGTGCCTGACCATGCTCAAATGTGAGTCATAATGTTGAATGTGAGTCAAATGTGAGTCAAAATGCTCATAATGTTGACCTTCATTGGGGTCCAAAGTCATGCCCCAATGTTTAGAACGTCTTGCATGATGCAGTCATTCCTCCAATAAGAGCGAAACATGTGTCAACATTATGTCCTATCACATGGGTTGCCCTATGCATCCTAGATGGACCAAAAGTGGTTGCCAACCACTATAACTCCATATATAAAGCCTACATAACATCGCCTCCCAACATTCCAGCAACTCATCCAAAACACTTATCATTTTTCCTTGGTCATTGTAGTGCAATCCTTGTGGGTGCACCACGGTGTATGTTGGGTAGATGTATTTGCAAGACTATTTTGTGTTGTTTAAGGTTGATATGTGTGTGGTAGACATGAAGTTCAATGAACACAAGTGTAAGAGCAATGTCCACATGTGCATTGAAAAATAAATAAATGGCAAGCAACATGGCAAAAAACAACTAGGAAAGAACGAAACGTAAGTCAACATAAAGCACGAGCACTAGCAAATACATAGAGGAGGAAGGAGAGAGCAAAGAACCAAATGTATTGTCTCATCCATATTAGGAATATAAGGCTATTGCCGTGATAAAGTGGCTATTGGATGTAACCACCTTCTCCTTCCTCTCGACAATAAGGAGAAGGTTGGCCAAGGTAGAGTCATGTTATTTTCATATGTAGAATCAGACATAGCCTTAGCATAGGAAGCAATAAGTTGTGGAACCCCAAATCTTATTAACCAAGGTCGGTTCTATAGCTTATAGGATTGATCCCAAATAAATCTTGAGGATAGATGTAGGTTGATTGAGCCGAGTGATTCGGACTCCTAATTTTTCTTATTAAACTTTGACACATGAGTGAAAGACGATGTTTTTTCGACAATTGTATGTGTGTATAGAATAGTGATTATGAAACTTTGTCATTTAAAATAAGAGAATGTTGTGAGATGTATGGAAGATGAGGCTATGAGCATTAGGTATCATGCAAGCAGTTTGTTAAGTGGGTAGTGAAGTGATTGAGAGGTTGTGTGAGTCAAGATTGAACTTAGATGAATGAACATTGGTGATAGGCCATGAGTGAAAGAAATAAAGAGGGTTAAGTGAGAAACTTGGAGGAGTCTTGGTTATTAAGAAGCATATTGGATGATATCATGATTAAGATGAATAATAAGAGGATTGTGGCCTAAACAATGATCCCATGTAGGAGAGGAAGTAAGAATTGAAGGGTAGGAAAGTTGATGTGGAAGTGGATTAGGGAAATCTTGGCAATAGCTTGAAAGGCATAGTGACTGTGAATTCATGAGAGGCAACAATGACGAAAAGAAGAATGACCGAGTTGTAGGATTTGAAAGTATTATAAGTTACATCTTATGGATAAAATTTCTCAAAGAAAGTGAAAGTGAATTGTATATAAAATAAAGACTTGTTTGTTTCATCATTTATGTCTTGTGTATGTATTTGATATGTTTTTCACATTAAATTTTAAAAAAATCATATTAACACATGAGCCTATTATCTAGTGTACCATAAGTACACATACTTTTGTTTTCCTTTATGATATTATTGCATATAGGAGGTTTTATTTCATAGTCAACCTTGTGTAGACCGATTTTAATCACATACATGTCACGGTTGGTTCTCACTTGATTATGTATTATGGGTATCCAAATTTCCATAGATTAAACTGAAAGACCAATGTTAGGATCCACTACATAGAACATTTCAAATAAGGTGTTCTCATTGATAACCTTTTAGTTGTGAAATTGTAAAGTCCACCAAGGAATGTTTTTGACCCCGAGTTCTTGGACATGGTCCCCAAATTAAACCCACCCTAAGGATTATTTATCTTAATTGAAAACATGTATTTGTGTGGTATGCGATTTGGTGTGGCTCCAAGGACTTTTGTTTGAAAGAAATTGGACTACATGCTCAAAAAATGATAACCATCATTCTAAGCTCAATAGTCAACAAGATTGGGAGGACCTATATGACTTATTTAACAAGCTCAAGAATCTTCTATTGATAATGAACAAGATATTCATATGAGATCCATAAATTCATGAGTAGAGTGGGTATGGCCTTGATTTGGGTTCGGTAAGCATCTCATACCAGCAGTGCATTCCATATCCTAGAAGAACTTCATTACATTATTTAGTTACATGGTTGTGTTCCATTTTGTATTGAGCATTTGACATGGGCCTTCACTATCTTACCTCCATGAGCAGAAACTTAGGAAATAGGAAGAAATTGATGCCGATATGAATAATGAATAGTGCAAGTATGGATAGTGTGCCCAGGGAGTGCATTGTTCAAGTACTGTATTTATACACGTGGGTGCACAAAAGGGGTATTATTTAAAACAAGCATGTACAAAATGTACGTACAAGAGACATATTGCTATTAAGCAAGAAGTAGATATACATGAGGCTATAGAAAAATATATGTAAAGTACGCATTTACGTGTTTACGCGTTCAAGTCAGACCTGGACCAAGAATCATGTGTTTTTTCATCCACTAAGTAACGACTTTATAACTAAAAATCCACGATTTGATATTATACATATAATAGGGCCATATTTGTGCATTTCTAAACATTTGTACACATGTTATATACAATTTTTGTATTTGTTTTTGGACCCTTGTGTATGTATGGAAATGTATTTTGAAGCAATGAGATTTGTAAGTATATTGATTGATTTTAGCAAAAATAAAATGTATACAGGGGTATTTTAATAAGGGGCATGCACGCACGTGATGCTTGGTTTTAATGAATAGTGCACTCCTTGAGATAGTGTGAGTAGTGTCAATATTTTCAATGATAGTGATGCCATGAATAGTATTTTGGGGAAAATATTGGGATGAACATTGTTTCTTGCAAATATTATTGGGATGCGTAGTGATTCTTGCACATAGTGCCGGGAATATAACTCCACCCAAATTTTCAAGTTGAGTCTAAATGTATGAATAATAACAAATAATCTTGCTTTGTTCACTGACTCTTGGGATATAATTGACATATTCTAGGGTCGTGGAACTGACCCACATGGTTGAATAATGTTATGTTAGTGGCCAGTCAAAATTTTTTTTTGAAGGCCAAGGCTAGATGCCCACCTCTTTGAGGTGGACCCCCACAACTTTTACCAAAGTAAAGGGGGTCTAGTAAAAACATGACCCACGCATATTTGTGGTACCTTTAACGTAATTGGAGTTCCTACACTAGAGTAGAGCCACCCATTTCCAATTAGGATCCCATCAAGAATCTATAGGGTGCCATAAGTTTGATAAGGTTGGGACTAATTTTGGTAATTCTTTTTGTGGGTGGCTAAAATGAGGTTCCATGTCTCACAATGTCTAAGGTTAGTTTCCATGTGGGTTGCTCACCCATTGTATTCTAGAGTGAATAAGGAGAAAACTGGCCAATTGTAGAGGGAATGAGGTGGGGTAGGTTTGTATGTGCCAACTAGCTATTCCCATCTTCTCAAATCTAGGCCCACTTACTAACCTCTTCTTCATGGTTACCAAAGATAGAGTTCTACACTAACATTGATTCTCTTGAGTCTTGAACCGGTCTTAATCCTTCGGCAACCGGCACTTGTAGGTCAAAGATTCTTTACTGGACACATGGAAGTCTAGTGGCCCTCCACATTCTAGCAGACCACCGGAATGTGGTTGGGTGGTGGCTTGTGTTTAACTGTATGTGAACACCTCCGACCCACTACTATCTAGAATCCAGTGGGCAAGCAACCTACATGATAACCCACCCTAGGTCTCCAACTTTGGTTATGGTATCACCAGCTTTAAGTGCTAAAGTGAAGAGCAATTTGTTTCAAAACAAGCGGTTATGGCAGACTCTAGACAGTGGTAATGCATTTGGGCCAACTTCTGACATAAAAAATCCCCATTAATTTCAATTTAAGGAATAAAGTTACCAAAGTTCTCTGACAGTCCTCCAAAATTCGATCTTCCTACGCATGAAACATTTGCACCACCTCATATTTCTCCAAGTTTAGCACAAAATCTCTTCGAGGATCAGTTATGGGTGCCTCTTTTAAATCAGAGCCTTTGATATTAATTTCAAGCCGTATATCTCAACAAAAGAAACCTAATACTATAAAAAACTTTCCTAAGTTTTCACCTTGGGTAACAAAGGTAGGGGCCCAACTCAAAGAAATGATCCTATTTAAGACCCATCTACACTCTAAACTCCGTAGTATCACACTTGTGGCAACAACGTGCATGTGATATTACGGATAGTTTTTTAGTGTTAACATGGATGTGTGATACTAGTGAATTAGTGTAGCATGTGACACTATGGAATAACACAAAATGCAACATATTAAATGGTGTGGTGTGGTCCACTCCACTTGGCCTTCCGGGGCGATGTGGCATATGCATGCACCAACATTCAACAAGCGGCAAAAGAAGAAGAAGAAGATCCACATATTGACACATGGCGCAATGCTAGGGTGTGAGTTGACTTCTTTGATGATTTGCATTAATGAGAAAATTTGTGATATAAGGGAGAGAAAGGTGGCAATAAGGAGTGAGATTTGAACTACTGTACGAACATCCTTTCCCTAGGGTTTCAGGATATTAGAAAGTGAGTGACATTATGGTGGTTGATATTACGGAGTTTAAGATGTATATGGAGCATCACCACTAACGGTTGCGACATGCCAAATAATTGGGCACGGGTGGGGGCAACCTACATGGCATCCCATGTGCTCCCCCATTGACCGAGGGAGGCACCCATGACCATGCCCATCACTCAAAACCCCCTAGCACCCAAACCCATGTGGCCCACACCCCTCCCATTGGCTTAACTACACTCACTCATCACCACTTGCCTTGTGAGAAGGGGAAATTATCATATACGCACGAGGTATATATAGTACCCTCTCATTGACGCATTATTAAAAAAAAACAAAGCCCTCAAATAGTACACAGCCCGCAGGTCACTTACTTTTACTTCGTTTCAGTCATCCACTAGGGGCAGGACATGGAGTGTCAACACTATAACCTTTTGCAACTCTTTATACGATGATATCTTAGAAATAATATGAACTTGCTTTCATTCAATTCATAATGTAATTTTGAAATGAGAGTCACATACATAACATTTATTCAAATCCATAACATTGTGTTGTGGGACTGATAGTATTCCATGGAATATTCCTCACATTCAGTTTGCGTGTGGGAAATATTTTGTGGTATATTGTTAGTCCCAGAGAACATTGTTTTGGATGTAAATAGTGTTATGTAACGTGTGGAGCATAGTTTATGTTGATCCACCTAAAAGGTTTAAAGCTATGTAGTTGCATGGTGGGCGTTCAAAATTCTCCCTAAACCCTAAAAGCATGCAGGTGTTTGAAATTACAAACTCGTAGGGACAAAGATGTGTTTCCATTTCATACTTGCAAGGTATTTCAACCATGCTTTGGAAGCATGCGTGTTGACTCTTTGCAAAGTCATTTAGCAAACCCATTCACCACACTCATTCATCGCACCACATCCACCTATCTTACCATTCACAGCACATACACCAAACTCTCATAATGCAATGCCATGACCTAAATCAATCTCTTTCACATTGTAGACCTAAACAATCATCCACCATCTTCATCTACTTTCTTCATCCGTCAACAAATTTTCATCCTATATGGGCGGGACATGCAGTGTAAACACTATAATCTTTTTGCAATTCTTTATACCGTGATATCTTAGAAACACTATGAACTTAATCTCATTGAATTAATAACAATCTACATACTTTTTAACTGAAAACCACATATTGTGCATGACATATTTTATTTTGAATTCACTTCAATTCCTTTGCTACCATCAATTAATTTTTTTTATAAAAAAAACCTATCTTTGGCCGCACGTAGTTTCTAGTTTTCGAGGAGTGTATGCCCTAGGGTTTCTCACATGTAATCACAAATCCATGTTTCAATGTCTATAGCATATCGTCTATAGCGTCACTTACTATTTGGAGTCAATTGATTACTTGCAAAAACAAAGACAAGTATATAGTACACTTAATCAATATTATATACTAGAGTATATTCAAAATCTATTTTTTTTAACCTTTTGAGTAAAACATTATTATGGTACTAAGTGATTCCAAATGGTTTAGGGCACTAAATACCATTAGTGATGTGGTAAGTCTTCACATTTATTATTCGTAAAAACTTTGAGTTGCACTTCAAGAGTAAGGAAATAGTCATCTTGGATTCCTCCTTTCGTCTTTTACATTTAAATATGATAAAGAAAATTCATGTAATTTCTATGTTTAAATAAATCCTCCACGATCTCATATAGATTTTGAAGTTTGAGAAGTGCACTTTTAACTTGTAAAGGACATGGGGGATCCATTTGAGGCCACTATAGGGTAGATGTGCCTAAATCCAACGTATCGATAATCCAAACACTTACATTTGAAGTGTTATGTGAGTAGGTGTGGATCTAAGAGAGGCCACCAAAAAGAGAGGCATATCTAAAAAGGATTGGACTATGAATAAAATTTGCTAACCATTCTAAGATCAATAATGATCTTTACGACGATGATTTCATGAGAACGAAAATCTTCGCTTTGGCAATGAAGAACACGTTTATATAAATTCCAAAAACTATGAGGCGAATGGGTACGGGCACAATTGAGATTTGTTAATTATCTCACACTAATTGTGTGTTTCATATCTTGCGAGAGGAGGGTGCAGAAATTATAAAAAGTGTCCAAGTAACAAACATCGACCTTATAGCTCCGGAAATTGACAATTGGGATGATTATCGACCACAAGGTTCTTTATCCAACACGCCACACGAAGACAAGTGGACGGCCCACGTGGATGAAACCGTTACTCATAATCATCCACTTTGTCGATTTCGGTTACCTGATTCCGAACTTCGCTTTTAACCCTAATGAATCCGGGAACCGATGGGCCCACTTTAAATATGCAACCAACTAAATTATGCATCGTGCATGGTTCAAGTGGTCCTGGTACCTCATGCGATTCCTTAACCCCCACACATTCCAAGCAACGCATTTTGGGTTGATGGATGATCCCCCCCCCTTTCATTAACCCTCACCTAACTCATTCATCCGCAACCACAATAACTACAAACATCAAGCTAACATGGATATCTATCCACTGACACATGGGCTGTGTGATTTGGATATGATTTAGAATGTGGGAAAAAAAAGGGTGAAAGTGGAAAGTGGTCGTGTTTGCGCTGCGTTAGGAGCTCTTGTGAGGGTGTTGACTCCCACTCCAATGCTAACATTGTATGAACATCAATGACGTTCGTTTTGATGAAAAAACAAAGTATGTTTTTTGAAGTTCATGTAACTCTAACAACATATAAGGATTTTCCATAATGTTTTCTAAGAGATGATAAGGTATATGGATCTTCAATGATTTCCAACAGCCCTCTTCTCATAGGATATGAAACATGTGATTAGTACAAAACAATTACCAAGTCCAAAGCATTCAAGGGTATACTCATTTTCCTCATAATTTCCAAAGTTTGTATGAATATCTTATTCATTATCAAAGAGAAGATTCTCGTGTTCATTAAGTGGTCATATATAAGGTCTCACAATTATGTTGATTATTAGAGTTATTTTTTAACTCGACCGGAGTTTTAGTAGGGAGTTGGTTGTTTCGCATGCATAACTTTCCATGTTCAGTAAGTTTTGGGTGCATGCTTGGAGTCAATGTGGTGGTTTGAACGAAGGACATTCCATATTGGTTCATTGGGTACCAAACTCATTTTGACATCTCTTGGTGCTCTAACATTTGATTGGCACCCAGGGTGCACTAACTTTATGGGCACATGTGGTGCATAAAGAAGTAGCACATCCTCTTATATATAGTTTATATGTTTTAGAAGAGGAGAATAGAGACACAATTGGGATTAATTCCTTCGAACCTCTATTGGAGTGTCGATAGTCCTTAAGAGTTGTCGACATTGAAGGAGGACCAAGGATTGATCCTTTATAATCAAGTTCAAATATAGCATGTGAGCGCTACCGAATCTTAGAAATATTAAAATGAGGATCATATCCCATTTTACTAATTGTATATCAATTTGAATTTGACTATAAGTCTTCCTTGGAGTGAACTTTTGTTAATCTTGTGACTCAAAATTATATATCCAAAATCAATGGCCTTTGTATCATGTCCTACACTCATCCAATTATAGGTCAAAGAGTAGGATAGGGTGAGAATGTAAACAACGTATCGAAAGAATGTATGAGAGGGATTGGTGAGGTTGTGATATTTGTCAATTGGATGGAGAAAAGGCCACTAGAGGTGTTGTGTTGGTTGGTTGGTTCTTGAGTAATTGCTGGGAGTATTCTTAGAGCTAATGACATGCACATATTTGAATTATGGGAACAATGTTGAAATATGCATGTAGTCTATGGTCTCTAATAAGTAGCGAGTTAAATGTAACTCCTTTGAATTGAATTAAACCACATGCACTTGCATGTTGAATGGTAGCAAGGTAATTGTTTAAATTGAGAGATGATAGAAAATTAAAGTAGGGAGAGGTTCATCACGGGGATTAGGTTGAGTGTGGGTCTGGTTGAACAATCTCCATGATTAATTGGTATTAATGTTGGGTATTAATGTTGGTATTGACTAGTCAATAGGTTGTATGAGGGAAATTTGATTATAGATCAATTTCATGGAGTGAGCACTGGATTGTCTAGGATACATTGTGAATGATTCAATCCAAATCGATTGAACATGAGTAATAAATAATTGTGATACAATATGATTGGACTGCATATTCTCACATGATACTAGGATTGCAATTGTTAACTTTGTTCTAATGAATGATGGACCATGAACAATAAAGTTAGTTTGAAGCATATATAGAGAGAATTCCTTGATAAAGATTATGGTCTTTGTGGGATTAAGAAGCTATTGACATAAGAAGGATTGGTCATAATCATCGAGGGTTGTCATTATAGAATATATGATGTTACCTTGCGTGTAAAAATTGAGGGTTCAGTGAGAGAATTGTTCCAAGAAACCTAAACAACCATAGCCTTTCTTCTAAGTGGATATTTCATGTCGGCCAAAATTAAAGAACATTGTCACCCTTAAGTGAGAATTGTATTGCCATTTAAAGTTACATTATAAAAGGTTTGATTAAGATGAGATAATTGACTACACCAAAGTGCCCATGACTTTGGTAAAGAGACTAAAATGGGATACTTTATGAAATAACATTGTCGAAGGCTATGCCTATGCTTGCGCACTGCATTAGGTCCAATTTAGATGAACACATGGCCAAACTATTGACTAGGTAAGTAGACCGAGGTGTGTGATAGTCACAAATGCACGTAGTATTGAAGTCGAGAGACCTCCCACACACTTTGTTTGTATAAATGAATAAATTGTTAGCTTAAATCGTAATACATTTGAAATAGACCTATGATTATCTTGATCGAACTTATATGAAACACCTAATTGATACAAGAATCACCATTTACGTCTTCCCTAAGTATTTTCTTGGGTTTTTGTTTTATCCAAGAGCTAAACTACAATCATTGTTGGAATTCATCAAGATCAAGTGAAATTAGATTCTAGAATTAAATGAACAAACTTGAGAAGATAAATAACGTAGAAGAATGTGAGGGAAATTCTTTGACCAAGTAATTCGAAAACAAGAGGATGTAAGTCCCAAACCATGTAAGTGGTAGGGTAGGTGAGAAATCACTTAAGCTTCAATTGCAGCTGGAGACAATCGAGAGACACATACCTAGTTCATCCTAGAAACACATAACCTTATCACAAAGATTTTAGGGAACATAAACTAATAAAATTTGATGGATCTCATTCTAGGGTTTATATAAAGAGACTTGGGAAACCATTCAATTAAAATGAATACTTACCTCTTGTGTTTCAATCAAGTGTCAAGGAAGACCAAGGGACTAGTTTAAATACTTAAAGTTGGAAATAATGTTGGAAAACTAAGTGCTATAGTTTGGGGGAAAAACTATAGAACTTTGAGGAGTTCAAAGTATACTTGGAAGAGGTTGCTTCTCTTCACATATAAAAATTAGGGATACCATTCGCTTATAAACAAGTTACGTATATAGCAATTGAAGATAGCTCCTGAATCTAAGGTGTGACATTCATGCAACCAGTCAAGCAGCGGGTTACACCATCAAAGATTGAGAGACCCTCTTAACTTGGGAGGCGACCTCAACAATCGTAACTTCATATCAAACGCTTGAGGTATAATGCTAGCACACCAATGTCAGTGGAAGGAGTGAGTTAGATCGCAACTTCAAAGTGGACTTCAGGTCTAAAGCATGCACACTAACATTGTTGGATTGCAACTTCAGAGTGAGCTTGAGGTTTGATGCATGCAAACCAATGTTGCTAGGAAGGAATGAATTGGATTGCAACTTTGGAGGGAGCTTGAGATTGGAGTGGGAGGAGGGAGTTGGATTGCATCTTGACGGTTGGTGCGTGCACACTTAGCACTATAGTAATCTCCCGCTTAAGTACGCACCCATCTAAATACACATCCCGGTTCAGTGCGCAGCTTTTTTGACAAAACGTAGGGTTCATACTCTATTGTTTGAACATGTCATGCATAGTCATTTGCTGCGAATGCATGATTTTTTTACGCTTGACATTCAATGTCAGTTTGTTAACGTTTCGCTGAAACGTCTCAAACAATCGTTGTAGTTCATCATACATTTGTTCAGCTTCCGTTTGAATAGCGGAGCAAAGCAATTGGTCGTCGATGTCGAGGACAGTGTTGTGTAGAGCTTCAAAGCCTTTGAAGTCGGTAGCACTTTCAAATTTAGCAAATGTCTCGATAGGTTGGATTTCATTGCAAAATGTTCTCCCAATTGTCCCCGAGTTTCTGGATGACGCTTTCACTGACTTCATACTCCCGTCCCAGCGCCCACTTCCTCAACGCGTTCAACTTGCTCAACTTTGCAATGATTCCACATCATTGGGCTTCGGTCAAGCCGGTTGCCTCAGGTTTCATCCGTTTCCCATTGCAAATCATCGAATCAGAGGGTCTAGAAAGTGATATGAGTAAAGTACGCACCTACCAACTAAGTGCGCACCAACGGCTCCGGTTCAAAGTGCGTACTTAAGCAAGAGAACACTTTATTGTAGAGGAGTGAATCGGATCACAACTTTGGAGCGAGCTTGAGGATTGATTCATGCACGTTGACACTATTGTGGAAGGATGAGTTGGATTGCAACTTCGGAGCGAGCTTGAGGGTCGATTTGTGCACACTAGTGATGTTGTGGAGGAGGGAGTTGGATGGCAACTTCGGTGTGAACTCAAGATGAAATGCTAGCACACCGGTGTGAGTGGGAGGGTGGAGTTGGAACACAGCTTTGGAGTGAGGTTGATGGTTGATTTGTGCACACTAGCAATATTGTGGAGGAGGGAGTTGGATCACAACTTCAGAGTGAGCTTCAGGTTTGCCAAGGTTCAAGCCATCCTCTCCATAAGTCAAGTGCATTATCTTTGACCATGGTGGACATTTTTGTTGTGAGCACTAGGTTCAATTCAAGACATATCCACACCCTAATCTTTGGGTCGAGTTTGGATGTGGAATTTGCCACATGAAGGGCTATCATAATAGTCACATTGTCACGTGGCATGGAAAGATTGCATTTGAATGTCCCACCTAAAAAACTAGCGATTTTTTCCATTTTTGCTTTTTGCGCTTAAGAGTTTAATCTTGTACATTTGGGGTTTATAATATGTCGTTGGAAGGGTTGCCAAAATTCTTAATTTTTCTCAATGTGTATTAAGGATCAGACTTGTGCATTTAGGGATTTGAATATGCCACCCAAAGGGCTGTCGAATTCCATAAGAGTACCATTCTTTGGGTTTTTGTGTGTGCATGTAGGTTCATGTTCCCTTTGTGTTTAAGAATTATTGCTTTGGATGGTATCTTGGTTCGGGTTTTAGGCATCGTACTTATTTGTGCTTTGTTGTTGTCTTGCATTGTGATACACCCTGAGACATCAAACAACTCTATTCTACACTCCAAGTTGAGTGCCTATGAAACACAACAACCAATGTGCATGTGCACCTCCGACAAGTCTAAATGTACTTTTCTCTCACCACCAGCCCCAACCGCAATATTTGCGGAATTGCTCATGCACCTAGTCCTAAATCTCAAGTGCAAATCTATTGACAAATCTATGAAGCGTAAACGACTTAGATCCGTCTCTTTGCTTCTATGCACTACTTGCAGTCTGCATCTCCAGTCACACCAACACTAAACCCAGCCGCACCACATGGCATGGAGCAAATTCTCAAGCACACAAGGAGCACTTCGCATGGAGGCGGAACGAAGAGAAAAGCAACCACTAAGAGAAGGTAGGTCTTGGCCAATGGACGTACTCATCTAGGATCCATGACAATATTTGTTCACTTACACATAAGAAGTGTCATATGAAAAGTTACCATATTGACATAAAACACCATATGAGACTAAATATCACATTTAGTGTACTTCTATTATTTGGGTAAAAAATGATACTCTCGGTTAAAACTCATAACAACATGTAACTCCAAATGATAACCCCCACTAAGTAGACCAAGACCCAAAAAGTGTAGGCAACAATACCACGCTGTTTGGAAGGAAAAAACCACCCTCTCTCCACCAAATACCACCGTTATGAATGAGCACAGGCAGGCAGGCACCTTTGCTACTTTGCTGTTTTCTAACTTGTTATACACACTTAGAATATCATAATCGTAGTGGCCATTGGTTGATGGGCATGCGATTTTTGTCCCCATTTTGCCCACTCCAACAACACTTCAACAACATTAACTAAATGTCCCCTAGTAGGCTCCCTCCCCACCCATGAGCCTAAGTTAGAGTACTAGCTCCGGACATAGTAGTAGAGGCCACATGAGTAGGGGCCAAGTTAGCTGCCATCATGGCTCCCTATAACTCACACCACTTTCAACACTCATCACTCATGGTCATGTCAGTGTTTTGTGTTTATATATATATATATTTTTACTTTTTTTTGGGGGGGGGGGGAGGAAGGGAGTGTTGTGAGGTCAAATTGCATCAAAAATAGTCCCCCCCCCTTTTAGAATCAAGACTTGGAAAAGGGGTGAAAGGAGGGTCCAAGATGCCATGGGGCTAGATTACATCTTCATCCGGTTGGGCCCCGCCCCTCCCATGCCTCCTTCGCTACTTGGTTTTATTGTCTGCACTTGTGTGGGAACTCTGCCTCGTTGGGAACCAATGTGACAATACCTGGTCACTTAAGCCATTAAGCTCCTTTGACATGTCAAGGAACTCCATCAATTAACTTGGGTATATTGAAAGTGATGCCAACTTGAATATTTGTAATTTTGTCTAGGTATTGTCACGTTGGTTCCCAATAGGGAAGAGTTCCCAGGTAGGTGCAGGCAGGATGACCGGGCAATGAATGAGGCGTGGGAGGGGGGGGGGGGGGGGGCAAGTCGAACACATGTGTGATTTAGCCCGGGGCTTCAAGAACATAACATTCAAGCAAGATGATGGCGATGTTTTGATAGTATTTCATTTAGGGTTAAGCTCTAGTTTCCTTCTTCGCACTTGGTAGTCTTATATCATGGAGTTTTGGACATGCTCCAATGCTAGTTCCTCTACGGATTTGGACAAAGAAATCCTTTTGGAGTTGGAAGCGGATATGTTTTGATTGTAAAAGTTGTTGGCACTAAAATTTCAATCTTTTGCCATGTATTTCTTTATTTTTGTGGTATTTTATATGTACCACTTAGGTACTTTTATGACGTTATCTCAAAAGTTACATTACATGTAATAATGTTTCACACACCTAGAACACCCTATATTATATATAATTAGTTTACAAATTTTACCCACAATTATTATATCAAACCCTAAATATTAATCCCACATAGTTCTTACGTTTCTTTTTGCCAGTGCCCTCCCCAAGCCTCCCATTACACGTACATAGAAGGTCCCTTCAAACTCGTTGATCTAAGTGAATCTCCACAACAATTTAGCCAATTTATGATTGAAACCTCCTCAAATGAACTTCAAGTTTTCCTTTATTGAGCCTATGGTGGCCAATAACCTCTCAAGTCTACATCAGAACCACAAATTTGGAATCCACGTTAACATGTCAGAGTATGTTGGAAATGGGTGTTTACTAGAAGTCAAGGTACTCCCAATGCAACAATTCGCTTGGGGAGCGAATGCCAAAGCTACACTATATAGTCCTATTAGTGTGGGTGGGGAATTAGTGTGGAACAATTAGTGTGGACCACACTACTTTTCTAGTCAAAGCTGAAATTAACGTGGGTCCGATACCCAGGGTCTTTCCACAAGTCTTCATCAAGTCTTCCGACCAACACATTAAACATGAGTTATAGGACAAAAGTAGCACAAATAAAATAATCACCCACACTGATTTTCTAGAAAATAATTATTGAGGCCCACGCTAATTTTAACTAGAAATGTAGGGTGGGTTGAAAATTAATGTGGTCCACATTAATTCTCATTATGAAAATTAGCATGGGCTCTAGAAATTTCATGTGGCCCACATTAATAGGATTATTTAGTGTAGCTCGTGAGATAAAAACATTAGAACATATTTGGAAGAAGAAGTAAAGAAGAAGCGGGGAAGGATTGAATTTTGAGGTGGCCATGGAGCTTGATAGTGCAAAATTGTTGTAATCTTGTCCAATGACAAACATCATGTTTTGGATTATAAGTGTGTTGGAAAGGGAACATTCCAAAGTAATTGGCAAGGGGACCCTCAAACAACCACTAGTAGCAAAATATGCCAAAAAGAACTGCAACCAAAATCGGTTGCGGTTCTTTTGACCAACCTAATTTGTAGTCATTACACGACTAGATATTTGTTTTTTTGGTTTAGTGATTGAATTTTTAAACATTTATGAGCGTGTAATATACCGTTGGAAAGGTCTTGAAAATAAATTTCTAACAGTATATTACTCGCTCAAAATTTTAAAATTGCAGTCGCACAACGCAAATGAAAAATGTGTAGTTGTTTAATGACTACATATCAAGCTGGTCAAAAGAACCGCAACCAATTTTGGCTGTGGTTTTTTTGGGCATAGGTTTCTACCAGTGAACCCACTAGCACTTGCCCTTAGACACCGCAAATTTGACCCAAACTCAACATACTACTCACTACTTGTCTAGGAAACAATGTATGACAAGTGAGCATGTCACAAGGCTTGATTATTCATTTCTTATTGTCACCTGTAAAATGCTTATAGGTCCTAACATTATGATCCCACTCAACACGCTTGGCATAAGGATCAATATCATAACATAATCCATCTTGGGTGGAGATATTAAAATCATTAAGATCTTTGTATTTCCTCATTAAGTAATATCTCCTCTCAAGATCTACCACAACAATGTGCAGTTGCTTGAAGGTTGTCTTTATGTGAGGAACTTTGCGACTAGTTTCAACGT
Organism: Polytrichum commune; assembly: GCA_950295325.1. Taxonomy (NCBI): domain Eukaryota; kingdom Viridiplantae; phylum Streptophyta; class Polytrichopsida; order Polytrichales; family Polytrichaceae; genus Polytrichum; species Polytrichum commune. The sequence goes on from OX485809.1 coordinate 1,708,014, forward strand.
CCAACTCAATGCAACATGGAAATTTGTAATACCGTAGTTTACTAGCAGGTTAGGCAACTTGCTGCCTAATATTTAATTAAAGTTCAAAAAGTAGGTTCGGCATCTTAAAATAGTATATTCATATTTTCGGCAATTTTCTCTTTTAATTTTTAAAAATTTGGATTACATTCATTTTTAATTTTCTATTTCAACTTATATCTTGTACATCTCTCTTGCATTGAATGACAAGTAAGATGTGAGTGAAGAGCTGAGAATGCCCTGTGCTTTATGCAAGTAGAGTGGAGTTGTGTTCAACAATGCATATGGGATATGTAAACTTTGAGGTGAAGCACCTAGTTAGACGTCATTTTTATAACACGCATAACTTTTGCATAGAGTCTTCAAATGACATAAAATTTGTTGGAGGTGAAATATTACTTGATTTCTAAACTTTTCTTAGACCAACAAAATTCCAAAAAAGTTGATCTTCTATGCACAAATGAGCTCCAAAAGACTGTTATGAACGCATTTTAATTTTTTGATCTTTACACGGCTGCAATGTTTTGTCCATATCTTTTGCATAAAGACTTATTTTGACACAAAACTTGTTGGAGGTGGAAGAAGGATTGATTTCTCAACTTTTGTTAGTTGGACAAAATTCTATAAAACTTCATCTTCTATGCTCAATTGGACTCCAAAAAGTTGTGTACAACACATTTGAAAAGCCTCGCCTAGAGTCTTGCTACTTCTTAACCCATATTCTTTGTGGACTAATGTACGTGAGCTTGATTACAAAAGGAGCACCTTCTCTCCTTCAAAATTCACATATGCTTCCACTGTAAGTAAACTCTAGTGAGAAGTAAAAATTTCTTACTTTTAGGCAATTTTGAAAAATAATTAATTTTATATTCGGCAAAAAATGCCAATAATATTCCAAAAGTTTAGGCATCTATTTTTAGAATTATTTTGTGCCGAACCAGCTATTAAACTACGGTATACATGCATATGCTCATTCTAAACGTTAATCTTATTGAAACCCTCTCCACCTAACCGTTCCACATGCTTGTAGCCTCGATTTGGACCGTCCAATAAAAGTCAGTGTATGTCAAAAGGTCCTTCATTGCATCGTCTACAAGGGTTCAATCCAACTCGGAGTATGAATTCCAATCAACTTGTGGATCCTTATATGGACTCGTTATGAGCATTGGACGAGCTAGCACAATCCATATTGGACCTGCCAGCATAGCACAATCCATGTCACTATATACCATTACATTAACCTTCTATGTAGTACAAGCCAACACGCTCATCGGAAATGTAGACACCCACTTTGGGTGGGTAGTAATGGATGTTGCTCTCCAACAAATCAACCTCCCCTTCACCATAAAGAGAATCTTTAAGAGTTACCCTAAGCAACTCTAAATCCTTAACATTGAGATACATAAAACTTTATATAAACATGTAGTGTGGAATGCACCGAATTGAAGAGTGGAAAGCAATGTTTAAGCTTTCTCATTGCCATCATATAAAACCATAGCAAGGACCTCCAATCTCGGGGGGGGGGGGGTAGTCATTGGTTGGAGTAGCACTATACGTGCGAACAAATGATAGGGTATTTTAAAAACATGGGGGCAAAATTTTATAATTGGACTTAAGAGTAATATAGGGTATCAAAAATGGCACTGGACATCTTTAAAGTACTATAGGGTATGGAATAATAGGGAATTTGGAATTATAAGTAATGCAAGCCATTTTTCTATTAACCCAAAGTAGAATTTTACATAATGATAGCATGTGAAAAAAAAAATTGAAAGTAATACCCCCCTATAAAATAGTGGTTGTTCGCACCTATATCCTTAACTTTCTAACACACTGCCCCCCCCCCCCCGAGCCTCCAATCCTTAAACCTCGTCAACCACTTGTTGATCACCCGGAAAGTTGCGTAACATGTGGTAGATGAAACCAACCATCACCACTTGTGATTCATGAGTTGGAGATCCCACATGATTCCAATGGCATTCAGTGTGTTGATCTTTAAAGGGTTACACTCTTCCTAAACTTGTGGAAGAATGTGCTTAACCATAAGATCATTTGGGAGACTCATTATGTAACACACTAGGGGGTCCTCAAGGGTAAACTCTATGATGAACTTTACGGGGTACTTGCGGGCCTCGAAATTCCAATCCATTTCGCATGCTATGTAGTGCAATGACAACTATTGTAAGGCGGGGATTGAATACAATAGATTCTTCTTGTGTGCACCCAAAACAACCTCTAGTTTGTTTCACATAGACATGATATCAACATTAACCTACACCACAAGACAATCGAGAACAACAATCTCTTAGGCACTGTCAAACTAAAGGGACGTGTTTTTATTGCTACATTCACTTCACATGTAGTAATATGCAGCCATGCATTTCACTTCAATGTCCGTCACATTACGTCACGTTTTGTGATGGCAACATGATGCTGGACCCAAAAGCGTCACATTTGGGGGGGGGGGGCAAAACAATTTACGTTGAGGTAAAGTGTCAATTGTTAGCGAGCAATCAACTATTAGGAAGCAATTTGATATAAAACGGGTACAAAATCAATACAAAATAAGAAGCACATCACGAAAGCAAGATTGCATTAACCTTGAGAGCTCCTCCTCCGAGCTCTCTCTTTTATATCCCCAAAGGAACTCATAGTCTTATCCTTCTTTATCCATAGTATCTAGGAGATACTTTTAGAAGTCTTAAGTCTTACTAATCTTAGACTTAAGTTTCCTTTTCTATGTACATAGATCTTTTCACTCTAAATGACGAGGTTGGGTCTATGGACACCTAGTCATCGACAACAGTGTCATAATACGATTCACTTTTTTAACTAGTTGATTGTTGACGAGCAACCGCCCTGGTGTGTCAACTGCTCTTAAGCAATCCTCTTTGAAGTTGACTGCAACCAGTGCAGTCGATATGTGGACTGCATGTCCACCCAAAGACATGTGATGTTCATGGGTTGGGTGGGGAGGGGTCACATCCAATCGAAGCCCTCCCCTTGGGTATATATGGACCCCACTTCCATTTCACCCTCACTCCAGTGGGTCCTTGGTTGTTGAACAACCATTGCCACTTGGAGACCGAGGTGAGTTAGAGGGCCCACATTGTGGGTTTGTGTTCGGGAATTGTACTTTATGTGTGGTTTTCCGCAATTAAGGTCAAGGCATTCACAGTCGATCATGTTTATTTAACCGCTCCCTAGGGTCGTGTAATGTGACCGACATGCATGAGATCCATGTTTCTTAACAAATGGAGTCAAGGTTTATATGGTGGTGGCTTGTAATCAGATGAGCAGTTATTGGTTAACCTATAGATCCACTATGTGTTCCCCTACCTTTACTGCTTCAAAATTTATAGCAAATTCCATATTCATGAGGGAAAAAACCAATAAAATTCTTCTTCTTCTTTGGATTCTTCTAAGAACATAACATTATGTAGATCGATAACAATGTTATGTGGGACTAACAATATTCCACATATTATTCCCAAAATCAGATTGAATGTGGGAAATAACCAAGAATATTCCGTGGAATATTGTCAATCCCATAAAACATTGTTATGAATTTGGATGATGTTATGAATTTATTTCTCTTTGCCCAAACAAAACCCCCACCGTTACTCCTCCTAAACAGATGCAGACTCTCTTATTTTTATCAGTTTTATTAGATGCGTCTACCTTAGGGGTGGGAATGCTCCAACACCCACCCAGCTAGTTCACCCCCATAGTTTGGTGACCGGAAAGCTCCTTTTTGGGAGGCTTGGAATGGAGTAAAATAGAGATTATATCATGTGGGAGTGTGCATGAGAATAAAGTGGCAACAAAAGGACATGTACAAAGTTTGTGCATGATGTGCATGCACGTAAAACCATTGTAAGAAATAGGAATTTTTGAGGTTGCCATGACAAACGAGCAAGCAAAGGTGGGCCATCGGGCACTCAATTGTGTCTAAGCTTACTTAAAAACCCTCCCAAGCGCATGAGCTCCATATCCCAATGTCATCATCATATCTAGCTTAACTTACACCTATCCGCATAGATCCCAACAACAATCGGCACCACCTTGTTCTTCATCATCATTAGTTACGAAGGAACCATTCATGGGCACGGTTCTATGGATGTCCCTCCATAGTTGCTTGTGTAGGATAAAGTGGGCCAAGAAAGTTGAATTTCGGCAATCAAATGCCAAAAATAGGGAACCACAAGAATGCTAGACTTTTCATGCGTAGGAAATTGACATTAAGCTCTCACTACTAGCAAGTACTCAAACACTTGGGTTGTTTTTTTCTTTTTCTTTTATGTTGTTGTGAGCATAGTCCAATGTTGGTGTGGTCTTGTGCAATGTCCACTGCCTTATCCAATTTGTGGGTCTAGCCAACCAAGGCATTTGGTTTTCAAGTGACTCATTTGAGTGTGTTCACATTTTTATTTTATTTTCTTGCAAGCAAAACCCTCGATCTACGCAAGTAGATCTCTTAGTCGGGCCTATAGTCCATCTCTTAATTTGAGGTGCATCCATATCCCTAGCAAGGGTTATAAATATGTACGAATTTGGTGTACCTAGTCTGTACATGAACCCAAACATTGCTTTTTGGAAGCCATATGATCAAGCGTGTTGTCCATCCCCATGATGACAACTATTGAATAAATATAATTTAATCTCCCACTTGGGACCATGATTGCACCCAACTTAATTTCATTCTAAAGAGAATCACGTACATACAAGCATATATTCGGTACACGTGATGGGATCTCCCGTTTTGTGGGGTTTTCTATATTTTATAAGTCCTACCATTCAGAGTCACACCATAAAGGTAGTTGTAATCACTCATCATGCAAAAATCTCTAATTTCAACTACTTATAGCAGTAAGCGGTGCACTTAGTGATACAAATTTTCACATTTTCAAGATAGCCAATATGGAGACCATTGTTGAGTGATGATGCCACATATGGATTATAAATATAAGCTTTCATCCAACATTTGACGATCTCATTATTTTTTTGCACTTTTGTGTTGGATTTCTTGACATGGTTTCAACCATGAAAAACGTTCACATTTATTTGGTTATTCTTGAATCACAATCTCACAATAAATTGCTAGACTATTAAAGATTAGGTCCACCATGCATTTCTTACATGAAACGGGAACATGTACATGTGCAAATGGATACACTTGTAATAGATAAGCCCTTATGCAACTTCTATATTGACATCTAAGGCTTAAGAGTAGTGATAGCCATGTTGATGGGTCCAGCAAAAACATATCCACTAGTTTCATGTACGTTTTCACTTTTAGCTTACATGGATGCCACAAATCTTTCACCATTTCCTATGAGACGGATTTTGTTTCATAAAAGTTGCCTCCTATGAGTTTATTACCGACATTCGTCAATATTTAAGCTGATAGGACCAATTTGAGGTTTATAACATAGAGGTTGTCTTCTCAAAATAAAAAATTACAGGCTCTACATAAATAGACATTGTTTGCATTCTCCCCACCCCCAATTCACCTTCCGCCTCAGGTGAATGTTCACAACACCTACCGAAAGTGCCATATCTTAAAATTAATGAGTACACGATGAATGGAGGATACGAACCCATTTCAAATTTACATGTGATGGGTGAATCTACTTATAAAATATGAATATGCTCAAACCAACAATAAACTATTCGATGATCTTTTCGACAAAGAATCTTCATCAATAAGCATCTAAAAAGCTTACAAAACTTTTTCATTAGGGGGGGCATTGTTTGACCAAAAGTTGGGATATAAATGTCCGTGGCGTGCTCCCATTGGCTTCATCATGAGGTAGTTTTGTAGGGGGGTGGCATATGGGAACAATTTTGAAACGGGGAAACCGGGTGATCTCCACTTGTGGTTGGGCATGGGAATGTTGGTGCATAATTGACACACCCAAATATCTCCTCCCCGCTCTCAAAGTCACACACTCATGAGTGCCGGCATCCTCCCTCCCATCACCCTATGTGCACCTTGTAGGTCCCTTTATCCACCATCTAGGAGCCAAGTTTCGAGATTAAGAAAACCCAATAGATGGTGTTGAGAGCTTTAAAGGTCTTAAATGGCTATTTCTTCCGACTAGCCCACTTCTCCAAGGATTTTATGAAACGCACGATTAGTATGAGATGGTTAGCAAATCCAAATCAAGGTTCAAGCCACTTTTGTTGTACATTTGAAAGCGCATCCTACTCACTAGAAAGTGAAGATTCGTGTGCTCATTAAATGGTCATAAAGGTCATAATTTCACATATTCTACAAAAGTTTTTTTCCTTCTAAAAAAAAGGTCTTTATAAGAGGATATCATAAGAAAAACAAGCCAAAAAAAAATGAAACAATCATACTAGTAGCTTCAAGACTTGCACACAATATCATCATGTTGATATTAGTTGTTACCATACATAAGGTAGAGGGGCACATTCCCGCTCGAATTTCAGATTGGCATGTTCATTGGGGAGTTATTAAGGGGGAATCAATCTTGGAAGATGTGCAAAGTACATTGGAAATTGGACCGATTGGAATAATTAATTTTGGATTAATATTGAATTAGTTATGAATTTTGGAAGGAGAACTCATAGGGGTACCCAAAACCACTCACCCCAAAAATGTACACCATGATTACATAGAAATTTGAGGTACGAAGTTATAATGTACCTCTTGTTTGGATAGGTCTAGTGAGCAGTTTAAGGACCCGAGCGGGAATGTGCCCCTCTACCTTAAGTCCCCACACTCTATTACTTTAAAGAATCAACATTTAAGACTCCACCTTGATATACTTCTAGTTCATGCCCACCTTTTGAAAGGAAGGCATTAACCCATCAGTACAAGGCGAACATGTTCACATTCATGTTGGTACTAGAATATCAAAATTTCTTTTCTTTTCTTTCCATGAGTCTATTGACTCCTCTCGGGGAGGTCACTCCCTCTTATAATAATGCATACATGTGTGCTCAAGACTTATTTATCGGGGGGGATTATTTACCTTCTAGAAAAGAAAAGTATGGTATGTATTATAAGGTATAGTGCTTTTCAAACAAAAAAATGTATTTTAATACACCCTATCAATAATTATAATTTTTTGGGGGAATCGTTTAAAAACCCCCTATTTACTTATACCGCCAAAGAAAATTCGACGAAAGATTGCAATTCAAATAATGCACTAAGCTTTTCCCTCCCAGGATGTAGGTAGAGAACATTAACTCCACATTTGATACATTGGCTCAGTAACGTTCAAGCCAGCCAGCCTACAAAGTCATCCATCCAAGCTTTTTCAACATAAAATCACCTCTTTTCATTCACTAGCACAGACCCTACCCTAGACCCGCCACCCTTAGTAATTGTTTCCACATTATTTTATATGTACTGACTAGATAAAAGAGGCCATTATTGTAATGGTATTTTACATGCAAACATGATTCATTATTTTTAAAACCCCTATATTATGTGTATTATTTGTGCAAAATTTATCCACAATGAATATATTGGACCTTATTTTTTATCGCACGTTCTTTCTACGATTATTGCTATTGACCTCCCCGAGTGACTCCTTGGACTTTGAAATTAATTGAAGTACAATGTCGCATCATCAAACCACCAAATCCAATACTCACCTTCAATGAACTTAATTCAAATGCTCCGTATTTATAAGTATATACTACATTAACATTATTGTAATTTTGGAACTACATAATATTACAATAATAAACTTCCTCTATTATTGGTTTCTAGTTTATACCAATCCATGCAACATATATGTATAAGTATCCATTTAGAGCAAAATTCTCCAATGACCCACACTATATTGATCGGGTAGATTGGAGTAAATTATAGTCAAAGAAACATTGACATTTCTTGGTGAAGGATATAAGATAGACATGACTAACTCCAACACATTGATAACCACTTATGTTTGAGTAGATGTAGATCTAAGGACATATATTAAAATGACATGTGTTTAAAAGATATTGCATTACATGTTCAAAATATGCTAACCATTTTAGGTGACCCTAACCCCTAAACCACTGACATTTGGGTGTAGTCAATGGTCTCGTGTTAATTAGGCCCTTCTAATGTAACTTGGAAAGGGAGTGCAGTCATCCTTCCAAGATTTTCAATTTTCTTTTTATTAATTTTTTTTCTTAATTAGAGTGTCTAACAATGATCAATACCTAGTCCTTGCCAAAGTAATTATGATGTTCATGAATTGCAATAGTAGGCCAAACCACATATGCGGGTTAATAGATCATGGGATGATTCATTAATTTATACTTTTTCTAATTTGGAATTCAATTTATGCTCTTGCTCTCTTGCTCCAGAGTCTTTTTAGATGTTCCTTCCATTTGTTATGTCCCAAGACTATTGACTAGTGTGTTCATTTATTATGTTTTGACTAATTCAATGTTATCACTCTAGCATATTAGAGTCAAATCACTTTAGTACATCCAATGAGAGCACAATACTTATTGGAATTCCAACCATCAAATTCTCTCGCCTTCTCGATGTCTTCACAGCCAATGTTCTCGGACCGTTGTCCGTTCAAGTTCTTTGTCCTCCTAACATTCACAAAAAACAACCAAGGTACCGAACATGCACCAAACTATGGCCTCTTGACCTCAAAAGTATTCACCTCCTCTTGTTTTCTTGGTTTTGTACACCGACTATATCACTTGCATATCACAACAACATCCTTCTTAAAGGCAATTACTCAAATTCTAAAAGACCATAGTCTTTACCAAGTTCATATTCATATATTCTTCACTCAATATTTCTCTCCTTAATACTAATAACTCAATGCTCCGATTAATGTGAATTCTCTCAATAACTCGAAACACTCATACTAGACAATGATTCTCAATGAGATCTTCATGGATCCTCATAATTATCAAGGATTCCCATAATAAAGAGAAAAATATATTATATTTGTCCCACTACATGATGTTTAACTATATAACACAATCAAACAATAACCTATGAGATATGAGACTATGATGACAACAAAGGTTGATCAACTCGGAGAAAAGAAATCCTCCAATACACCATGAATCCACTTACGTGCCAAGTGCATTATGTGGTCTTTTCCCAATGCATTGAGTCCTAACTATCAATAATTTACTTCACACAATTCTCTATTGAATCTTTTTGTGCCACAAACCATTGATTTTGTATTTCTCCCAATCTATGCAACATTATCCATAAGTCTCTCACAACATACAAGACCATGCACATGAAAATTGTTGCACAATTTCAACAACATTCACTCCAGAATAGAATTCTCAATCGTACACAAAATTAATCATACAATGGATTGGAGAATCACTCTCCGTCCAACAAAACCACTAGCCTTCACAAACTAGGATGCATTTCCTTCACAAAGGATCGATCTCTTATTCTAATATTATCACAATTACCTTCTTTTACAAGTCAATTATTATTCCATCAAAGGTTCAATGTAGGTAGATTTATGGTCTAAGACCCTTTCTTCATAAATCCACTGCCTATATATAGCAACAACAAGGCAAGTGTTGATTTTGCACGATGGTGCCTATTCCTATCAAACCACAACCTTCTATAATATTTTTTTCTTCATATCTCCTAGTCTATGGCATGATTTAACACATGCCAATTAAATGTCTTGTTCTAATGGCCTCTTATCACAATAATTTTCTAATGAAGGCAATAATTTCAAACTTTTGACTTCACACAAACACACTTATGTAGAGTATAACTTTCTTGTTGTCATGGAGCTAGTAAGTCTTACTACCGACAAATATAATTCTTCAATATTTTATAGAAAGATGAAGTAATTTACAAAAACAACATATTTTTAATGTATTTATTGATAAAGACACTCAAACGATCTTGTTATCATGGTCAAAGGTGAGCACAAAGGAATGAATGAGCCTTCTAGAAGTCACCATATAGGATGATTTGTAGAGTAACAACTTTTGTAGAGGAATGGAAGTACTTTGTGCACTCATGCACGAAAGCAATACTTGGTCCTCATTAAAGCCTCAAAAGTGCATTTGTGAAATAGACCGCGGCCATTCAATTTGATCTCACATCATAAGGATAATTTCACGAGGACCTCAAAAAAAACACCGAATGGGGTTGTGTGAATGGGTTCTAGGTGATCACAAGTCAATACCAAAACGATTGATTGCCGATTCCCAAAAGAAAGACAACACTAGCATGCCAAGGCTTTGGGCAATACATAGGTCCCTTCTTTTCGCATGTTCTTTTCATATATAAGTCGACTCGCCGCTTAATATGTATGTGGTTGAATGGAATTTCCTCCTCATAGGCTAATATAACCGTGGTGAGAAAATACGGGTCCATACAATAGATCTCCCATTTAATATGTAGTGGTCCAACTAAGTCCACTTTCCCTTTACACTTGTGGGTGTTTGCGACAAAAAGGGGGCCTCACAAAAGCTATCACTCACAACTATGGGTCTATGTTAGCATAGGAGGCTTTTGAACTTGCATCATAACTTCCTAATCACGGTTGTTTGCCAAGAGATTAACACTAAATGCGATTCTCTTCCTAGAGAGGGGGAAGGGGGGTTGTGGTTTTGGGTTTGTTTCGCTTGCACTTTGTCACTTGCCATGTTTATCCCCATCATCGTAAACCCCACTTTGTACTAGCTTTAGCACTACGACACTTGGCATCACTCAAATTCCATACATTGTAGCTCATTATCCTCGAGAGGACATCCTAAGGCCGCCACAATGTTCTCATGGTAGGAATGAGGAGTGTTCAAGACATCATGGATGTGGTAAACCAAAGTTTGATTGCACGTCTCAAGAGTCCTTGAATTGTTGTGAACTAACAAGCTAAGTAAGGTAGTTGATATGTTCCTGACCACCACCCCATTGTTGCAACTTAAGCCAACCTATTTCTGTGCAATACAACACTAATTTATGATCAATATTGACATGTCATGGTCGAAGTCCAACTTAGCCAAATGTCCGTGGTTAAGTTGATAGCTCGGTTTAGATTGCAAGCATATTTAGGTGCCACGATTATCGACGATGAGAATGAAGAATTCTCGGTAACTGATCCAATGATTGGAAAGAGGGTAGCCAATATCATGAGCATAGATCAAAGAGAATGTCCACTTGAGTACATATTTTTCATAATTATTTGGTTATCGCGTAGACAATCTTGAACCAAAAAAATTGTTTCTTATTCCTATTTCTCTATGAGGGGGATTCGTTTTCTCTGATATACGTGAACTATATATATGCTAAATTGCTTAACTAGTCATGATTGGGTCACCTACGTTATATTGGACAACTTGCCAAAAAACTTGCCAAGAATTTCATAATTAACTTCTATTTGCAATATTGGTGAATTGATTTCTCAAACATTTGGTGAAAATCTCCAATTTAAGTTCCAATTTAAAGTTTCAACACCGATATTTGTTTGCTAGTCCATAAGAATGTTGGTATAAAACATTGACATTCAACCAAATACACTGTAAATTATTCTATTTAGAATTTACCAAGCATCCAAAACATGTCGTTGCCAGTACAAGGTAGGTTTCAAGTATGCAAATTTAGTGCATTTGAAACCATAAACATGGGTTCATCCTAAGATGCTCATTGAAAATAATTACATAGGAAGGGAAATATTAAGTCTTGTTTAAGCTTAACAAGGTGATGGTTGAGAACATTTAGGAAAATTGCGAAGGTTTGAAATAGTGAAACATGTAATAAAAGTTAACTGGTAATTTCACTAAATTGTGTTAAAGTCAATGAACAAACTACCCCAAAAAAGTTACACCCGAACACAACAAAAACTACACACATATGAAGATGCTTATGGACTAGATAGCCGCCAAGAAGATAGTGGACAACGAGCTGCAAAAGTAGCGAGTCATCCTCCTGTTCAAGAGTTGCTTATCAAGCACAACCGTTGTGCTCATGGATGTAAACTGTACGTTATGAATGAAATATCGCGTGTTTGTGGATAGAACACACAAGATAATTATTACAAGCACCCTCCACTTGGATGAGCAACCGGCTATGGTAACATTTTGGCACTCAACTATTCCCAAGTCACGAGAGTCAAGATGGTGGAGTCTCCACGTAACTATTTAATGAAGCATAATCGAATAATACTACAATGAAACGTAATGCAAACTAGAATAACCAAACTACATCATGTGCAATATAATGAAACGTCATGACTTATTGTACTCACAAACGCGAAACAAAGTGAGTGGGATATTTACTTACAATGCAATGTGAAGTCGTTTCTTTGAACTCCAACTCCTCCTTTTCACCTGATCTATGGCTGCAGAAATCTATGAATGTCGTAGATATCAAAAACTCCCAAATTCCACAAGAATCGAAGATATTGAACCTCCAAGCTCAGGTGCAGTGACCCCTCGTGAAGTTACCCAGTACTCTGTTCCCCAGATGATTAGTACTGCCACGTGTCAATTAGGCGACGGTGCATCACCCTGGTGATCTAAGTGGCGACCCAGCTGGCCCACAGGTACTTGCCACGTGTCAGGACACTTCGTGTCAGTGTACTCATATGCACTTCTATGACCGTATGTTCTCCTAGAGGTGGGCCACGTGGATTTTCCCTACCATATCCTTTTCCTTTTGCTGGATTTTTAAATTAGACAATTTACTTAATTTGCCATGAAGCTATGGCCATGCTAGACACCCACTTCTTTGAACTAGGCCCCACCAACACTATGCAAGGGAAAACGCAGTCAGTTTTGTTTTTCTTTATTTGATTATAATAAATAAATCAATTTGGATGAAAATAACCTATAAAATCAATGGGGATTTGATAATGATTATAATATTTTGGAAATTGAAATTATTGTTGTTATTTATCCTAATTATTTACCTATAATGTTTAAATAATGATTTTGAAAAGAGTTTGACATGCTCTCTCTACGGTGTAACTGACAGGACCAAAATACGTCGAGAAAATTCCAACATAACAATAATTTGGACACTTGTATTTGAGTGGGATGTCGTTTGGTGTGGATCTAACAATATATTATACTCCAAAGAGACATGTGTTTCAAATACATTCAACTGCAGTTAACCATTCTAAGCTAAATAATCAACATGATTGGGAGGGCCATCTCATCACTTGATGAACACGAGATTCTTTGATTTGAAAATGAATAACATATTTATATGAACTCCAAACATTACAAAACAATTAGCTGCAAAACATGATTTGGATTTGTTGATCATCTTGTACTACCTAGTCCTATGAGAAGTGGGTGCAAAGGGAAACGTATGTGAATAACACGCATGTACCTTAGTTTTTCTTTTCCTCGACGATTTGAGCTCGGAATTAATATCAAAGACCCTAATCTAGTGAGACCCATTCATGATGAATTAACTTCAAAACTCTATTCTTACTAGACCCCCTAAACCTTCACATGTGGGGCCCACGTCAAGGAGGTGGAGGGGGGGGGGGGGTTGGGCGGTGAGCTTTTTGTGTGTATGGTAAGACTAAGGATTCGGAGATTTGGGACTTTGGGAAAGGAGAGGCTTCGACAGCCATGAGTTGGGAAAAGGGGGAAGCGGCGGAAGCGTGAAAGGCGATTATTTCATCAAGGTACTTACAAAGACAAACTCTCTTTTATTACCCGTGCGCTACATGCATACCGTAGTAGGTAAGATACTCTTGGCTTATTTGACGATAGTTGCATTCTTTTCTTCCTCCAAAAGGCCAATTTCATGCTCTCCTTTTTGGTATGGTAATTGAAAATCATATATTGGTACACTTATTCAAACGAAGGCACGCGTATGTGTATAAACATCGACTCCATGAAGAGCAATCATGAATGTAGAGTTTCTTCATCTACATGTTGTCATCTTTTGAGGATAGGCTCCATGGAGAGAGGGAATCATCATATGTGAGCGTACCTCTCATGTATCCAACATAACAACCTTTAAATAATATGTAGTTCGGAGTTCACTTTTTAAAGTTGATTTAACATTGTAGTTAACTTTTTAAATCCCAAATTAGTGAACTTCATGTCATTTGAGATGAATAATCGATAAACCTACAGGGGGTCGAGTTTTCGTGTTGGATGGATGAGAGGTATGCTCGTACACGATAACTCCCTCTCTTCCAGACTCCATCTTATAGCCAAGTAACATGGATGAAAGATGTCAAACAAATGTTAAAAATTTAGGGTTTATGGGGTGAGTGCACACTCTCATGTGTGATAATATGTCACTTCATAGTTGCTTGGGTTTGTTGGTAATCAAACTTCGGAGTTGAAACAAATATTGGATTGGTGTATAGGTGAGTGCATGGTATCAATAATTGACGTCAATAATGGTATCAAAGGACCTACATGTGGGGTTCAAAATCATATTACCAATCAAATAGTGTAATTTGGTGGGTATGTGAAGGTGAGAGCATCTTTGTGTACTGAGTTATTATTTGGGTCAATTCATCAACATCATTTAATTGTTGGTGCATGAAGGTTTTTGCATGGTATATAGTCCTGAATGATATCACATGGTCAATGGGTCTTAAATTAACACTCTTCTCTTTGCACCCACTTCTTGTGGGATATGAACCATGCAATTAGTACAAGGCGAATAGCAATTCCAAATCGTGTCCGCAACCAATCTCGTCACAAATTTCAGGGCTTATGAATATCCATTTCATTGTCAAAGTGAAGATTCCTTGAGTTTAAAAATGAAGATACGGGTCCCCCTTACAATGGTTAACAAATTTTGGACACGTAATTTAATTTAATTTCAACACATGTTTTTTTGGTCTTTGTTCTTAGATTCACATCCAACCAAATACCACCCCAAATACATGTGTCCGTTTTATTGAAGCATAATAGAACTAGAGATCATATTGCACAAGTAAATACACAATCACAAAGGCATATAAACAATGCTTTGAGTGAGATGATCACCTCTACTCCTTGTTTTGCTCTTTATTGCATTTTTCCTTATGGGCTCATACAATGCATATGAAATATCTCAACTCCCAATTCCCACAAGCCATATGGATTTATTCAAACCTTATCCATTTGTATACCTCTAGCCTTCACAAATCCTATGACTACAAGCAATCTAATACTCTTACCTCGGCACGCTTACAATAAAAACCGAATTAGGCACATCTACCTTAGGTCAAAATTATATCCAATCAATTGTAATTCGGAATTTAAAATTTTCAAAGGCTTCTAGTTTAATCGCAAGGGTAAACAATTTTTTTTAGAAAGATACGTTTAAACATGTTGGAACTTGTAAGTACTTACATGTACATTGGGTTATTGCCATATGAGGATGAATGTTTCTTAAGACACTTAGGTTAAAACATAGTGAACTATCTAGAATTTTACATTATACTTACCTTCAAATGCCTTGTTAGGGTTTGTTTATACACAATCCTTTAGTGTTTCTTTCAATTGGAACATCAAGTTGACAATAGCCTCTATCTCACAGAAGCTACTCCACTTTAGGGAATTAGTTGGTTTGAAGCCATCATGATAAACTTTCAGTCCCATTAGCTTTTTTTGGGTTCCCGAACTTTATAATTAATTTCATTTCATTTCACTTGATTTGTATTGCATTATGGCCAGGCTATAATATGCAATTGATCTATGTGTAGGGTGAAATGTCTCTCATTCATGTCAACAGTGTCGGGTGGTGTTTTTTCTCTCGATGTGTAGTATAATCTTGGGGGGGGGGGGCAGTGTGTTAAAAAGTTAAGGATATAGGTGCGAACAACCACTATTTTATAGGGGGGTATTACTTTCAATTTTTTTTTCACATGCTATCATTATGTAAATTTCTACTTTGGGTTAATAAAAAAATGGCTTGCATTACTTATAATTCCAAATTACCTATTAATCCATACCCTATAGTACTTTAAAGATGTCCAGTGCCATTTTTGATACCCTATATTACTCTTAAGTCCATTTATAATTTTTAGCCCCCATGTTTTTAAAATACCCTATCATTTGTTCGCACGTATATTGCTACTCCAACCAATGACTACCCCCCCCCCCCCCCGAGAGTATAATATTTGATAGTCATCTAAGAACCATAGATGAAGTGCTTTCATTATCTCCCATGGGGATTCTAAATTGGTCTATTATATTTGTACATGGCTAACAACCATATGTGTTTTTGAAATGCAAACGATTTATTGAACAAGGTTTAATAGTGCACTGAAAATCAAATGATTGAATATAGATTTGAAAGGAAGAAGTTTATGATACGACCCATGATACACTCAAATTCCAAGTTGCATGCACTTATGATGTCTACATAAACTCGCCCATTAAGAAAGTGAAAAAGCAAACAACCATTCTATATTACTGAACTTCGTAGTCATAAGAAACCTCAAATGGATCTCGAATTGGTCTAGTGGAATCTAGTTGAAATGATACGGCCTTCAATACATCTTGTAAGGGACTTGATTTCAATGTAACCCCTTCATCAATGATGAAAGATGATAAATGTAGTAAAGCTCTAGCCATGCATATTAGGTGGATGCCTACGTAACAACTACCATGCCTTGGTCCCCACCCCAACTTTTACATATCTTTGCAATTTATAAAGTTTACACATTGTAACAACACATATTCATAAATGGCTTGAGAAAGAGAAACATACGATATATATATACCCCATTTTTCACTGCTTTAGAGGCTAAATGATGGAAAGTAGATTCCCATCATGGGGCAATAAAGAGTAAGAGGGTAATTTAAAGAATATACAAATGAATGGGGAGAACCGGCTACTAGTTACACATAAAGCGGTTCATTTTTTCAAACTACCGGTTCAAAATCAAAACCTTAGGACATGAATCGAAACATATTTTGAAAAACATACGATCTCATGTTAAAATACAAGGAATAATCAAAATATTTCATTGAAAAAGTGGTTGATATTAAAGAAATAATGGTACCGGTCAAGTTGGCTCAAATTCCTCCATGTTCATTGCAATATATCATCAACAAACTAGAAAGATTATCATTCTCCATTCCTCTATTAAACGTTAATGAAAATACTCCATCAAGTCTTCATAAGAGATTCCTTTGGTCAACCTTAAACCCAATTGAAGATGATAAGAAGAAGATGAAGTAGAAGAAATCCTACAATGTGCACAATCAATTCAATGGGACCTAGCAATCCATGGGGAATATTCTTGAATAATAACTTTATGATCCAACTATTATGCACCACTCATGCTAAAATATGACAAAGTCGACAAAAGTAGCCTCAATCTAGGAAAGACGGCATCAACTGCATGTTGCAAACCGTGAGGGCTATTGTAGGCATATAGCCATTCTAGCACAAACCTATGCAAAATTATTGATTAATTTGCCAAATTCTAGTGTGGCATGTTAAGAACTTATTTGGAAGAAGAAAAAATAAAAATAAAAATAGTGTGAGTATTCATTAACTTCGACCTTTTCAAAATTACTGAACTAAGAAGTGGTAGGTTTTCACAATGCACATTGGTTCATTTGCAACACATGGGAGAAAAGCCATCACATAACTAAAGTGGGGTTAGTGGTGACAATCCATGTGGGATATGTGAACTTAGAGATGAAGTCCCAGTAGTCCTCTTATTCATAACTTTTATATAACGACTTCAAATCACAAATTTTTTGTTGAAGGTGGTACTAATTTGATTCTTGAAGTTTTTGTTTTATTTTATTTTATTTTATTTTATTAACTAATTCAATGCCTGTGATGCCACTTTTGGAGTCAAATATTCTAAAACTTAAAAATCTATGCTACCAACTTATTGTATTTCACGACCTTCCCATGGTTGAGGTTACTAGACATTGTGACACTCTCGCAAGAAGTTGTCTACTTGAAAAGCACGAAACATGGTCTGAGATGACTCTAAACTGCCGGACGATAGTGGAAAGGTACCCAAACCGAACGGAGTGGCTGGCAGCTCGATTTCCAGCTGTGAAATTGTATCTCTACTTGACGGAAAACTAACCAAGTGGTCAAGCGCCTCATGTGTTCCCAAAAAAAATTTATTAAAATTAAAGGAGGAGGAGAAGAAGAAGATCATAAGCAATCTACATATTTACTGTCAAGTTGAACCAATGTGTAGGGTATGGATTGGAGTTCGTGGTGTCCATGTAAACCCATCAAGTGCATGTGAAAGGGCCGGATTTTCCCAACTTGACCCATCATACTAATTTTGGGTCTTCAATTCCATTTTCGGAGTCAAATTGTCTAAACATCACCATTTTCATGTTATAGAATGATTCACTCATCTTCACTTTCTCAATTAATGACAATTTTTACCAAATAATGTTATTTACAAATAATCTATAAAATATTCACACCCTTGCTATAAAATAATTTGATGTGTGTTCACCTTCCTAATGAATGAGTTTACATAGACACCAAGAATCCCTAGCCCCAAGTTTGGTTTTTTATTGACTTGGATGAAAGTGTTATAGTATAAGACCCCCCCCCCCCCAAAAAAAACCCTTCAAACCTTCAAACCAATGGTTTATTTTCTATTTTTAACACCAAAATTAGCTTCAAAGACCCCAAATTTGTGAAAACTTGAGATGATTTGGCCAACTCATTCTAGTTTGGCCATAGTCAATCAACTTGGAGTATGTGACAACATCCTAATATCACCAATATATGTAATTTAAAAAAATTGTACTAAGAAACACATGACTCATTGCATTTACACCTTCATGACATTATTCATATGGGGTTGAGTTCCCCTTCTACTCATACTAGGTGCCCCAAAACAAACACCAAAACTAATCAAAGAGCACGCCAACATGGTAACCATGTACTACTTTTTGATGCCAACCACATGGAATGCCCAAGAATGAGGTGGTTGTTGTTTCACCATGGATGGCATGAGTCATTTCACTACGTTAGTAAAGTAAGGTAGACATATGTATGTTTGTTACCCACAAGTAATTTCGCATAAGTGTAGTACAAGTGTGATACTGGAGTGATTTTTCATGGGATTGGAAATTGATATCATAATGATTAGCCCCAAATAAATAAATAATTACAAATTATTTCCAAGTTTTGAGATTATCAGAAATTTTCAAAAGCAAGATTCTCTCCCAACCCATATTCATAGCCTAGGTTGGCCTATTTCCAATAGTTGGGGGATGAAAACTCAAGTACCATACTCAATTGTGTTGCCAAGGTGCATGTCAAGGAGAGAAAACAATTTCCATGTCATACATGATTTCAAGATTGTAGATTCAATGTTTGAATCCGGAGCTCGACAACTCTAACTTACTTAAAACTGGAGATGGTTTTTAGACTCACGGAACCTTTTCTTTCTTTCTTTCTTTCTTTTTTGTTTTTTTGGGAGACAAAAGGCCAATGAGCCAACGCCAAAAAATTGAAACCAAGAAAGGAAACGCACCCACTTCGAGAGGAGGCGGGACCCCTCGGACATGAAACACCGCCACGTAAAAGGTAACAACATCAACCCAACCTAGGATAACCCACCGGACCCACCCAACCAGGGACCACCCCCATCCCACCTCCCAAGGACAACCCCGAGACCACCAAGACAACCCTTAACAAAGAGTTGGACACCCTACCTACGTTGTTGTTTCCATTCAATATGCTCCAACTATGTTCCAAGGTTGAAGAAATCTATGTTCCTGATAGAGAAATTTATTGTGTAAACCACAAACCCCTAGCAAAGTGGTTTCCTAAAGTAGAGGTACCAAATTCGGTGCCTCCGGTTGAGCTTCAGACTTCAATATTTTAGCGGTTAGTGGTGGGGGGGGGGGTGAAGAGACACCAACAAGACGTGTTGAAAATAGTTTGGACTACTACGTGCTCAAAATTTATCAACCATTCTAAGCACAAAAACTCAACATAAATGGGAGACAAGGGAAGGAGTGGGAGAAAAGGAACTTATACGCTCGTTCAACAACTCATAGAATCTTCACTTTGTAAATGCATAAGATATTCACACGAACTCCGAAAATTACGAGGAGAGCGGCGACATGCACAATCAAGATTTGCTCATCATCTTGCATGAGAAGTGGGTGTAGAGAGAGGGAGGGGGGAAACATAAAAAAGGAAAAGAGAGAAGAAGGTATGTTTAACAAAACGGCTCGGCATGTCAAGGGGGGGGGGGGGGGGAGGGGGTGGGGTTGCTTTATGTGGCGTGTTGGGGCTCACTTGCACTTTTTTCTAGCATGCTGGATCTCTTCACGAATATAAGCTTCATGCATGGGCCCAAGTTTGAAATATTGTTCTATTCTTTACGTGTTTTTCCCACCAACATGGCATGGCTAGGTGGGCGGATAAAAAGTTGCATCAAGTCATGGGACGCATTGAGTATCTTATAACATGTTCCATCACACCCGAGTTCGTTACGTGCCCGACAACCTTGACCCTTAAAGGACGTGGGGTCTCAATATACGGCCATATCACACAACTTATACGCGCTTCACCAAGTTCCTAGTCATATTTTATATACTTATGTGTTTGAAATCTTATTATATGCATTATCTTATGTCATGGAGATATTTAAAAAATATACTCATACTAGGCATTGATGATTCAAAATGCATTTTGATTTTATGCTTTTCATTGTGTTGGCATGTTGCATTGAATTTGCTAGTCGCCACTAATCGCTAGTACATGGTGAACAAACTCGGCATTTCCGCATCATGATGTTTCGTCATTTAAAACCCAAGGCAAAGTTTCTTCTTTTTTTTGGGGGGGGGGGGGAAGAAATATGAACTATCCAAGGTGGATGTGGACGCCTTGGACATGTACTGCAATCTCACATTTGCAAGCATGAAACTCATGAACAGATTGTGCCATTGGGAGGTGGTAGAGAGAGAGATTTTGAGTGGATGCAAATCCTAATTGAGACTTCAACAACACTTAGATCAGTTGTCCTAGATGCTTATACATGTACATGCTAGTAATTCTCATACTCTCATTGTGTTTGAGGTGAAAAGAACTTTAGTTTGGATTTGTGTTTGGCTATTGCATAGTTGTTGAGCTTTTAACGTTTCATTGGTATGTGCGTTTATTCATGCTTGCAGACGTAGTGTCCACCACCTAGTTGTGTGTGAGAAGGACTCTACAATATTTGATGCCATCTTGTCAACATTGATTAACACTATACCAACATATAGTTTATGTGGATCTATGGCACATAACACCTCCGTTGCATCCGATGAAGGACATGTTAAGAAGGTGGCAATAAAAATGAATAGAGTATGTAAATTTACAATCTATCCATATTATACATCCATAGCTTGAGAAGTGCACAAATGAGGTCTAATATTTATGATTTTGTTCTATATATAAAAGAAAAATATCATTCTCCTCCAAGTTCTATTGTGTGTTGTCTCCATATGAGGAGAGTGTCGCTTAGGTCATAACATAGTTAGTGACACCGGTTCCTTGTCGTAGGTCTAAATGACTTGCTAGTCCCCCATGTATAGATGATAAGGTAGATGACTGCATTGAGCTTGGTCATTAGTCTAAACTAGTCTAAACTAGTTTATGGCTACTTTAATTGAGTGTGTGTGGCGTGGTTTGATTTTACGTTTTCATAATGTGTATTGTGTTGTTTGTGAGATTGATGTATTCACCTCCATCTTCGCTATGTGTTCTAACAACTTCTTTGTGCAAATTTTGGTACAATTAAAGTGCTAAAATGCAACAATTACAAGAATCATAATCATAGCAAGTTTCACATGTGTTGCCGATTTAATTTTGTTCATTAATCCTTTACCCGTATGTCCATGATCACTTTGGTGTTAAGTGATTTGACATATACCAAGGTAACCTGACAAAAGTGCTAAAACAAATCCTCAATGCTCGTCACTCATCGCTCATATGATAGTGCTCCCTCCCCCCCCCCCCCTTATTTGGGTTATCCCACCGCAAAATTTTGGTGACTAACAAACTTTGTCCATTGATGGACATGTAGGATTTCAATTCACTTTGACATTCATTATATGACACGCATGCCCATTATCACTTTTATTTTTGGTGACCATGTGTATCACAAAGTGGGATTGCCATTCATTTCTTCACCCATGAGAGATTTTGGAAAGTAGTGGTCGTAGTCACTTTTTACTAATGTAAACATGCCCTACGAAAGTATAATTGGAGACCCAAGTAGTATAATGGAGAAGAATTGGCCCTCAACATATACGAAACTAGTTTTTAGGAGACATATTTTATCATCTAGGATGAGTTTATGTAAAGTAGAGGTTGTTAAACTCAACACCCCACCTAAAATGAACACCCTAAAAAATTGCACAACACTTGCATATTGATTACAAAAAATTTAACCAACTCAACATCAAGCTCCCCTACTGAATATGTGTAATCTACAATATAACATTGAAACGTTATAATTTTTGCATATGGAAGCCGAAGAAGGCATATTAAGGTGCATTGGAACCTCTTTCATTTCCTAAAGACAAAGAATTGAATTTCCTTATAAAAATTAATAATAAATATACTCAATGTTCAAATTGACGGTTTTAGCACCCTCTACCTTAGGGCTTGTCTGCAATACCATTGTACCTTTACCAAGTTGGCTATTTAATAGGTGAATATGCATATAATATATTTATATATTATAAAATCCATGACTTAAAGGGAGAAACGTATTTCCTTATATATATATTTAAAGATTCTAATATATGATTTTCAGAAAATTGGTTTTCCCTTAAAATAATTTAATTGGTGCCAAAAGTGGTAAAGGTACTATAATAGTGTCCAATGACGAAGGCCATTAAGTTCTAATTTCTCTCATTAGTTGAGAAATGAGTGGACTTTCTTTTACACAATGTCATCAAATTTTTAAATGACCATGTCAAAGAATGCACAAGAAAGTGACATCAAAGTAATATGGAGTCCAACATGTTTATAAATAAATAATGTTCGGTGGTCACCTAGATTTTACGCTAACATAATTCAACTAAGTTGTCTAAATGAAAATTATGGTGACCGTGTCAAGGGAAATTTACTTTTAACCTAGCAGAAGAAGAAAAAACAAATCTAAATCTCTAGAAAATCATTTAAAACACTACATCATGATATAAGTTTGCATTACAAAAAGGCTTTTAAAATGGCATGGAGTTCTCTTGCTCATGGTTGGCAGTCTGAAGACCACGACCAATAGAAATTCACATCAAATTTTGGAAGCCATGGTCATGTGTCATAGTATGAAAGGGATTCACACCATGAAATAGTGTTTTTAATGGGTTTAAAACAATCAACTGAAAAAACATTGGCTAACTTTGACATATTTGACATCAATATCGCTAAATATAAAAAATCATTGACATGGTCACCCTTATTTTTGGTTGAGACAACCTATTTGGATTCTCTCGCCACAAAATCCATATCACCACCAAATATTATCCATTTCAAGACATATATAGGATTCCATATCACTTTCATGTCACTTCTCATCCATTTTTTGACACGCTCACCTGTGGTCACTTTTATTTTAGGTGATCTTGTGTAAAATGAAGTGGGGTTGCCACCCATTTCAATTGTCTCAACAAATGAGAGATTTTCAAAAGGGGTGGTCGTGATCTTTTGTCACGACATTGTTTATGATATTTACCATCACGTACTCTATTTGTGAAGGGCCTACAATAGATTCCTAAACACAATATTCATTCAAATGAGAGTTTTCCAGTGAATTGAGAGTACATAAAGCAAACTATTAATCCAAGAATGAAATGAAAACCACTGGAAAGTTGTAGAGTACAAGTAAAAAAAACAACATTTGATTTTCTGCTGTAAATTCCGCCGTAAATTCCATTGAAATGGGAGTATGTTAAGCTGGGAAATCGACTCATTTAGGTCGACTCAACCTAAATTGACAACATATTGTCCTCATTTAGGTCGACTCAACCTAAATTGACAACATAATGTCCTCATTTAGGTCGACTCAACCTAAATTGACAACATAATGTCCTCATTTAGGTCGACTCAACCTAAATTGACAAAATATTGTCCTCATTTAGGTCGACTCAACCTAAATGAGTCGATTTCCTAGCTTAACATACTCTCATTTTAATGGAAACTACACGTCTGAAGTATAATCTAGTATTTATCAACCTAACATGACTTTTAGGTGTCCAAATGGCCAATATTATTTTGAGAGGATCCCACTCTCTCAAAATATTGAATATCATGTTCCTAGAGGTCTCAAAGTTTCACGTCCACTAATTGCCAATATGATAGTATTCATCAATAGAATGTACTTTTCAAATGCAATATTATTTGTGTTATGACGATTAGTGAAACACATTGGGATACTTGAAATGATAATTTTGTGTTTTGGATCAATGAATCAATATTATCATTGAGCATACTAATGGAAAGTGCCATGTGTTTACATTTTGTTGTGCAAGAGAAAGATATAATTGAGCATACTAATCCCAAAGTGTCAGTTGTGTACAACTTTAGTCAACTTGTAGACCATTGTGTAATATAGGCATACACCTCATGACATTATTGAACATACTCGTGTCAAGATATTAGTTCGCACACTTGGACACCAAGTGTGCTGAGGTGACACGAATGATGAAGTTGTTGATCATTAGTACAACGTAGCATATGCCTCAAAAATAGGGTAAGTGACACTATTATGCATGTGACACTGAATACCATAATCAGTGGTATTGTAAACCGGCCCTTAGACACCATGACGTGGCAGCCATTGAAACCGGGGGCGAATTGGTAATTTAAGTCCACCTCATTCAGGGGTTCAAAGCCCTAGGAAGACTTTTGCAGTGAAGGTGTCCGTAATGGTGAAAGTATTTTTTTTGCAAACTAACTTCTCTCACCGGTTTAATAATAATAATAATATTGGTGATGTTTCATAATTTAATTTTTTGAGATCATTCTAGGTCTCCTCAAAGGTTCAACTTTGAAAATCCATGTAAGCACACACATTACACCTAGGTGTATGAAAACCATGTGTGTGTTGTGTTGTGTTGTGTTGTGTGTATGTGTGACAATAGGTACAAGGTATGCAGGTGTTGTTCGGTTGTTTTTCTAGTTCATACACTTACATTGAATTGGTGTGTGGTTAGGTGAGGATCAAGGGACAAACATCATGAGAAAACGTGTTGTAAAAGGATTGAACGACATCTTCAAATTGTATCGACTACCCCAAACTCGATGATGAACATAATATAGGAATCAACAAACATGCACTTTGGATAATCATAACTAAGGGGCGGTTTACACTATGGACCATGAAGTCGTCCCACGTAAGAGGCCTATTTTGCGTGGGACGACTTCATGGGACGACTTCCATGGTCAGAGTTACTAAAATATTAGTTTTCATGGTTCGTGGGCCCTTCACTAGGTGTAAACCGAATGTGGACCATGAAGAATGACCATGCACCAAAAAGTGGAGTCATTAACTAAGTTGGAAAAAAAATCATTAAAATGGCATTTTTTTTGACATGGGCCCTTGCTATTTTTCTTAGACCACCTCTTTTGCTTGTCCCAACGGAAAACCCGTTGGACCATGGCAGTGGATAGAGTAGGCTTAAAAAAACAAATTTGTGGACCTCAACCTCCGTGGTCACTCTGTCATTTTTTCCTTGGTGTAAACCCAAGTCGTCCCGGGACGACTTCAACGTCCAATCACATCGCTTAGACGGCCGTGGGACGACTTCATGGTCCATAGTGTAAACCGCCCCTAAATCAATGGAAATCCAATTTTTACAACAACTGCATCATAGATTTGCTATTGTAACAAAAGTTTTGTTGTGTAAATCTACTTGATAGAAGTTGGAGAACATAGGAAATGAAGCGAATAACACCCACATACCTACCCTCTAGATGTACATTTAAAGTACTCAAGGAAATTGATGGTATGCGAAGAATATACAAGAATCCGCAACAATTTGTCAATGACCTCATTTAAATTAGAGCTTCATTACATCAAGAAGTCTCACACGAAGTTTACATAGAAGAACATGGAATCATGTTGGACCACCATTAATTTGGCCATGCTCTAACTGTACCAAGAATCAACCCCCCACCCCACACCCCACCCCAACACACACATGCACACACACAATCGAAATCACTTGGAAAGTGAGGTGTTTTAAACAACTTTTTGTGAATATGAAACTCAAGCGCGGTAAAAACTTGTTATATAAGGTGGGTGCTAAAGTGGCATAAAGTGCAACAAAAAGCGCACTCCATGATTATCGTGGAGGTGAAAGGTCGAAGTTGGAGTTTGTGTACATTTGCACTCCAAATGCTATTTCAATATTCCCTCATCACACCTTGCATCGAATCCCTATGTTACAGTAATATTCTTGTTCTCTTGACAACAAAGGGAATGAGTCGTCAACCTACTCCCCCTCCTCCTCCTCATGGTTTTCGGGATTCTCGGCTACCTTATGCTAAGAACCCAAACCACCAACGAATTTGTTGTCCTAGAATGGAATGAGATACCAAAAGAAAAACATGCATCACCCATGAAGACAAATCTTTCAACCTTTGGACCTTATGAGATGACGATGCCAACATGCACATAAAGAATGCCTAGTTTTGGTGGTGGACATGAACTTAACTTTTAAAGGTCTAAGAGGCACATAAATGTACGACCTATATTGTAAGCGGGTCTCAACATCTAAAGGTCAAAGAAGGATTTTTTGTTCGGGCAACCATCTCTACCTGTCCATACCAATGGATATGTTTGTATTATAGTCTTTTGAATCGGGACATATGAACAGTTGATTTTTGTTTGGAACAACAATCTTAACTTCATGAACATGTCATCCGTACAGTTAGATCCATCACTAGAATACAATTTTTTTCATTATTTTATTTTTATTTTTATTTTTGGCTTGGTTGGGGGGGGGGGGATAGTTTAGCATATGATTTGGGAGATTAAAGGGCCATTTTTATGTTTTCACCCACTTCTTGTAGGATATGAAACATGCAATCACTCCGGGATGATTGGCAATTCCAATTTTTGCTTGTAGCCACTTTCCTCATAATTTCCTCACCTTGTGTGAATACCCTTTTCATTGTAAAGAATCAAGGTTCTTTGTGTAATTAAATGACAATATATTGGTAACAAAAGTTTACTCTTTATCTTCTTCGATTTACATATTTATATGTAATATATTGTGTAATTTACATGCTACACTACCACAAATATATTCCATCAATCACCCAACAAGAATCCCCCACATCTACTCACAATCTCCTCCACAAATCTTTCAACCAAACCTCCAGCAAGGGACCCTCTGATTCGCCCCCAAACCTTAATAAACACTGCCTCAACCTCACCCCCACTCAATATGTGCAAGCCTAGCCAATATCTCAATTTGATCTACATATTAGAAATCCTACACCACCTACTTCCATATCCACATCTCGAGCCGAATCCAACCTACAAATCCTACATAAAATAAAGCATAAAAAATCAACAAAGCCATTCAAAAATCACCCCAAGACAAACCTAAGTCAAGAACACACACCATGCATCCCATGACCACCCCACCAACACCATTACAATAACATATACACTACATCTCACATAAACCCCACCAGTTCTCCCCATAATAACAAACACGCCACACACATGTCATACCAAAACCTCAATTATAAAGCCAAAAATTACATGGCCATGGCACATTGCCAATATGCTACACCTTAGCTTGCAATATCTACACCCATACCCAACCAAGCCCATAAGCCCACTAGAATAGAAACCAAAACCTTCTCTCAAAACCACAACAATGAGCAACCATACAATCCAGCAAAAACACACATTCAAGTAACCATGAGTTTACCCAGTCCACACTTGCACCGAGGTAGACTCACGACAACAATAATAGATCTACACCAAGAGCACACCATCTGGCACCAACACTCAACAATAACAACAAACCATCGCCATGAGCACATTGCCCAACACCAATAGCAGATGGCAAGAACATACCATCACCAAGATTGCACCACCCTTGCACCAACAACCGGCAGAAATAAAATACCATCACCAGGAGCGCACCGCTCAACACCTGCGGTAGAGAAGAAGCGAACGCTGCTACATGGGACAAGTTACAGAATGGGAAACCAGAATCATGAGCCAACAACTTTCAAACACCTCTCAAGAACAAGGGCACAGCTACCAATGGTGATGATCTTGACATGGAGCTGAAGAATGTATCTCCAACCCAGGGGAGTAGTTCCCTAAGATACTCAATTTCACAAAGTAGTCCCATTGGTAGCCAATGCCACCTAGAGGCTTCACTTGCAATCATTAATCTAGAAGAGTTTGCACCAAATGCAAAATGAAGAAAACCCAAATGGAGAAGAGATAATGGCCCCAATCAACACCCACCAAGGGGAAAAGAACACTCCGCAAACATGAAACAAGGGAACCGCCCTCAAAACTGATATTTTCTTTCAATTGTGGCTCAACCTCCCCATTCATAAGGCCATTGCCATAGAAAGAGGGAAAACACCATTCAAAAAAAGACTAACTATGTTGCGCACCTCTCCATGAGTGCCTGCAACACCATGGGCACAACGGGGACCCCAGAGTGACACCAGGGACTTGTGGCACCATTGGTGAGAGGGCCCAAGTGATCCTACTGTGGGTGAGGGCGCCGGGCATTGGGAACGCCTCCCACCCATGAAGACTACGAATCACAAGGGAAAGGCCATGAGCTCTGAGTAGCTTATGGCATCCGGATTCTAGAATGCTCAAGAACACCTCAATTGGAGGTGTGAGCTAGGAGATATGGCAATTTGAGTGGGGTGTTGCCTAGGGACAACACCCTGGGACAACAATGACTTGGGAGTGGCACCCGCGACTGCCTAGGTTTGAAATGCCATAACTTCTTTAATACTTGCCTGAATGGGGCAAGTGAGGGTCTATTGGCATTTACGTAAAGAGCACATGCTAATAGAGTGGTTTCTTGATAACATTAGAGATCATGGGAAGAACTTAAGGTGGTCTAAAGCTGTTGGGGGCATCTAGCCCAGCGGCTATGGGAAAATGTCTACTTGGCCCCAACCTAGGGAGAGAGACAAAAGGTGACTAGACGGTGGGGTAGGGGCCCTGCCCAAAGTCCTAGAGGCTTATATGGGTGAGGCAGCGTGGCCGACTAAACCCACCTGGAGCCGAACAACACGGCCTCCACGGGCATTGGTTTAACATGGGGGCATAGTTGCATAGTATGGTTCGGATTGTTGTAGTGTTGCTCCGGCAACGCGATGATCAACTAAAGATTGGACTTCCATGGATGGAAGTCCACATCTAATTGTTAGTTACCGGTTAAGGGGAGAGTCCCAAATGGAGATGTACAAAGGGTTGGTCCCCCACCTATGAGCTAATGAGGTCCGCGGTATGGGGAGCTAAGCATTCACACGGTGGAATCAACATCGACATTGTTTTATTTCATTTATTTGTGGACCCTTTGACCTAATTTCCCGGCCTTTGCACATGGAGGTGGGGATATGTGGGGGATTTGTTCATGTCAAAATTCAAATGGATCATAGTGGACTTATGACTTCACCGATCATGTAATTGTAGGTCTAGATTATATTATGGTTCTAGCTTCAATGACGTATGATCTACATTGTCACAAGTTACATCCTATGGATAAAAAGACATTTAATGACTTTGTCATTGGAAATGGAATGCTAATTATATATGTAATAAAGGCATGTTCATTTTGTGGTTGACTTTTTGTGTATGTAGTGGAGGCATTTATGACATTAATTTTAGAACCTCGTTATAGATACATTCAAGTCTATTATCTAACATACATTAGTGTATATTGTATGATAGCATCTATTTTCTCCTCCTGTAAATATTATGTATACATGGGGTTTTATTTCATACTCACCTACGCAAGACATTTAGAACTCCATTGAAGAGTCCATCCCTAAAGTATATTTGTAAATCTATGGTATCAAAACATGCACATGTGGGTATTAGAGTTTTAATATCATTCAAATATTGATATCGGTGGGTATGTCAAGGGGAAAGAATCTTTGTATACCTGGTTCATATTGAGTCAAAAACATTCTAACCCATATTGATACAATGACAAATTTACTTAGGAATGAAAGTTCTTGCATGGTATATACACTTAACCCTGAGGCCTTGACTCGGATCCCATGGCAACTCCAAGTTAAGCCATCTAAGGCCATGATAATACTCAGATGGGTGACCTTGATTTCCGGTGCACCCTACCACTTGTAATTCACCCTATCATAGTGGGGATATCTAGGTGAACTACACTAAATATGATAGTTAGTGTCACTTACTATTTGGAATTACGCAATGCTATATCTATTTACTATACATTTCATATTCTAACAACAAATGTCAATACATTATAGAACATTAACAACTTTACATGGTAAGAAATTACATTGACAGTAGTAAGATATAGCATTGTGTAACTTCAAATAGCAAGTGACACTAAATACCATATTTAGTGAGGATACGTTCAACCAACTATGTGGAAACATAGAGGTTGCCCTCAAGGGAGATAAGTGCCAACCAATTGTCCGCACTCAGTCAAGGTGTTCACCTTCAAAAACAAACAATGATCATTGGGACCCCTCTAATTCTTGTAATACCCATTTCAAAATTACATAGAATTTTGGACTAGCCTTAAAAATGAAACGACACGATAATGGCAACATCGGAGTCACCTTGCGTCTTTTTGCTTTGTGCCCTTAAACCCCATGTAGGAGCTTAAACACTTGGCCCTTTTCAAGAAGATGAGGGAAGGGGGGGGGGGGGGGTCATTCTTGAAGAAGAAAACTAAGATCTCAATGGCAGAAAAGGTTGAAGACTTAAAAAGCCTAAATAACGAGCCTATAATGGGCCCTCTGACTAGCCAAGGGTCGGATGTGTTAGACAAGTCAGTGGGATAACTTGTAAGTACACCCTAACCTTGATATTGTCACACCCTCCGTTTCACCAAAAAGTGTGATATAAACAAGGTGTGACATACTTGATAATGTCACATTTTGTGCATAATGTGATATTATCAAAAAATATGTAGAAAATCAAAATATAATTACAATTTTTTTTAAAAAAAATACGAGACTTCAATGTTTACCAATGTAAAATCTAATTCAAAATTGTGAATAACAACAAGAGCACATCATAATGTGTCATTGAGATCAGGTAAAGACCTCTCACTAGAGACAAAGAAGCTTCTAATGTCACATTGTTTTGTTGATGTTAAATGTGCAACACCAATTCTAATGAGTTTGTCATGGATTTTTTCCATTTCTAACAACTCATGAGTGCTTAAAATCTGAGAACCTTGGCTAGCCATAAAATTCAAAACATCTTTAGCATATTTTTGTGCATCGCTTAGCTTCACTACTTTAGACTCATCATCATTGCTATCAACAATCAATGGGTCCACTTCCATGGAATCAAGAACCTGTTCGCCATCTTGCACTAATTGCACAAGCTCCTCATTAGAAAATTCCACCTCAAAATCATCTTCACCTTCCATGTTTATGTACTCCAAAGGACAAAGCTTTTCTACAGGCTTGCCTTCAACATCCAAACCCAAATTTAATGCGGCGATGAGTCTACCCAATTCCAAAGTTGCTTCCTCCATTTTGGACTTCATACGTTCATCAAGATTGTTTATATCTGCATTCCACTCTGCATGCAATATGGCGGACTTTCTCCAACAATTTCTAATGGTTTGATCATCTAATTCATGCCATGCCGCCACACACCATAGCATAGCTTGAAATACATCAACATTCAATTTTCCCAAATCTTCATTTGAGTTGTTATCAATTTGTTGCAAAGTCCAGGCAACAAGCTTGCGCTTATAGCACATTTTGAATGCTGCAATCACTCCTTGATCCAAAGGCTGAACAACTGAAGTCACATTTGGTGGAAGGAACAAGATAGTGATATGGGAGAGTACAAAAGCATGAAACCCATCTATAACTTTCTTGACCTCACCATGAATATCATGGCTTCCTGCATTATCCATAATAATGCAAATCTTTTTGTCTTTCAATGCCATTCTTCGGTTCTCACTCTTCACCCAATGTGTAAAAACATCACCATTCATCCAGGCTGAATTGTTAAAATTATAGTGTATTGTCCTATTTGGATCAAAATTCCGAGGAAAACATCTGGGACGCGCTGCTTTGTGAATGAAAACAAGCTTCAATTGCTCCTTCCTTGAGATATTAGTGCAAAGCCCCAATGTCACACGGTCCTTCTTTTTCTTATTTCCTTTCGCCTTCCCAATATTCAAAGTCTTATAAGGAGAGGCTCTATAATACAAACTTGTCTCATCATACGATGCATACGATGCAGGCGGAGCTGCGAGAAGTTGATATGCGAGAGAAACCGTTGCTTCTTCGGCACATGAGATTCAAGAACCCAAGATTCAAGCGGAAGCAGGTGAAGATGCCGATGTCATCCATAGAATTTGTTGTCCATCCGGCCTTTTTTCATCCATGTTACTTGTTATTATCACACTTACACTACAAATTTTGAAAAACAAATGTGACATTATCAAGGGTGATAGTGATAATAACGAGGGAGTTTTACACTATGGAAATCGGTTTCAAACTTTTAGGTGACAATATCAAGGTGTTCTATTAACAAGTGTGATATTATCAAGGTTAGGGTGTACTAACTTATTAGCTACACTAAGTTTCCCAATCAGTGTATTTTAGTATTTGGAGTTACACAGTGCACTAACGTCCTACTCAGCAGTTCAATTTTTACTAACGAAAGTTTAATAAGTTGTTTAAACATTATAAAACATAAATGACTTAGCTTGGTAAAATATTACACTATCGTTAAATAGTTATAGCACTGCATAACTCCAATTAGTAACACACACTAATTGGGATGCTCATGTCCACTTCACACATGAGATTGAGAGCCCGTGACCATTACACTTCAAGCACTCTCATTGGTGGAAAAGGCGGAGCCGGTCCAAGTTCACTTCACACTACGTTCAAGGGACCAACGGAGTATGTGAATGCAAGATGGATGTAAAGTCTACATGGACTCTTACATGGCATCCAATGGGTCATGCTTCATGGTCAATTGGATTATTTTCCAAAACCACCTCTTGGAGGTTGGCCTAACACAAAATCGGGAGATCATGGCACTCCAAATGCTCACAACCGTTGATTTATTCTATTCTATCATGCATGAGGACCCGCATTAATAAAAACTCATTGAAATAGCATTTGGTTGAGGAACCGGTCACATATGACTTCACACTACACTTGAGGATCCGTGACCACACTACATGATGTTGGAGGTGTGTTGGGACGGCCTTTGGACACTTTCTTTTGGGCTCTCACAATCTCATGGTCACGGCTATTGGCTCGTGTGTGAAGTGACCCTCAGTGTAGCTAGCCTTCCAGAAGCCTAATCTGAGCACTTGTTAGTGCATATCCTCTGCACTCCCTGAACTCCCAGTCTGCACCAGGGGACCAGTGCCTTAATAATGATGATGATAATAATAATAATAACCGGAATCTGACTTACAACTCCGGGAAGTTCAGAACCATTGAGCTAACTAGTCTAGAAGCAATGAACACAGAAAACCAACTGGTTGAGTTTCAGAAATAACCAGTTGAAGCTCAAGACTTCAGGAAATTTACGGCTCGTTTTGGATGAATATATGGAATACACCTCAAATCAATGAAGGAAAACCAAAAACTGACCGCTGGTTACAGATGAACCGGTTGGGTTTCAGAAATAACCAGTTGCAGCTCGAGACTTCAGGAAATTTACGGTTCGTTTTGGATGAATATATGGAAGGCACCTCAAATCGACGAAGAGAAACCGAAAGATCACAACATGTAACTGGTTGGACTTGGAAACATTAAGATTTCAACCCACAATCTTCCCAGCCACTGATTAGACGGTGCTAAAACCATCGTTCTAAGCGTTGAGAGTGTACTATGATTCATACCATGGCCACACCAAAAACCCCAGCAGCTCTAGTAGACAAAAACACCAGCCCTACGTATTCTCCGGGAATACAGGGCTGGGATTTCAGATGGCTGGAGCTACTGGAGTGGGCAACCAACAGCTCTAGCCATCTGAAATCCCAGCCCTGTATTCCCGGAGAATACGTAGGGTTGGTGTTTCTGTCTATTGGAGTTACCAGTGTGGCCCTGGTATCATATAAGCATCAACGGAGGATTTCGATGCCCCAAAGTATGTCTTTTTTTGATGTCTTATTTGAGATCCGTATGCAAAAGTTACAAGGGTGGGCTATTGATACACACACGAAACAATTATCCTTTCATTGCCAAAGTCACATACAAAGTCAGATGGGACCCGACAAAGAGAGTGTGGCACCTCTCTAGGATGCACTCGGTGGAACCAAAGAGTAAATGACCTAAGCATGATTTACTATGTCCACATTAGATGCTTTGTTGTTCCAAGTCATTCTCCTAGTGTTATCTCTATGATAGAGAAGTTCCTTCCCCCCCCCCTCCCAAAGACTTTGTCAAAGTTATTAGTAGGGCCACCGTAAATGCTAGCTCTATCAACGTCCTTTAGAGCTCTTTCCCACAAAATTTAAAAAGACCTTGCCGAATTGTTTGTTGTGACTTCCTAACATCCCATCTAAGTATGGGGTGTAACTTGATAACTGGCATGCTCCACCTTAGGTTCTGAAAAGCTTAGATAGGTAATGATTTTCCATACTCCACATGTGCATTCTCTAAAATAGTTATTTTGTGATGTCCATTCTATGCTATGTAGGGAATTTTGATGCTCAAATTAGGGAGACTCTATTGTGCAAGTAGGGGGTTTGACTTACTTGCCTCTTTGAAAAAATGTAACTAATTATTTATATGGATTAATATTACTTAACAACTTGCATTCTTCATGATTTCCTCTACATCTATGAGAAATATTGCACAAATTGAAGCCACTATTTGTGGCTGAATCACCTTGTTTTCACTGTATTCTATTGCCCCCCCTCCTTGCGCCCAAACACAACTTGAGCCTCCTATGCTAAATTGTAGTGGGTTCCTATAGATCAGTGAGGTTCACAAGTGGATTAATAATCCCTAACAACCTAAAAATTTCCTTAGATGAACATCTTAGACGTAGACTAACATCACACTTAGCCTGGGAAACTAGAGGATGCCATCTTAACATGAAGTGCAAAGATGTGGCTTGACCTATGATAACGTCACATGACCACGTGTATAATGTTTTGTCTATTCACGTATTGTTAAATTTTGTGAGGTATCCTATAAGTATAAGGTCGCATTTGCCTTGGATTACATTATAGTAGTAATAAATGTGCAAACGGTTTAAGGCTTGGTAGTGAACACGAGGTGAACACAAACCCCCCTCCCCCCCCCCTCCCCCCCCTCCCCCCCCTCCCCCCCCCCCTCCCCCCCCCTCCCCCCCCCTGTGAATTTTCGGGTGGAAGGGCCCCTCAAAGGATAGGGACTAGGGTCCATGATCTGAAACCTTTGGGCAACCCTCATAAAAACATTTCAATTTTTTTTGCTCCCACCCAAAAACGTTGCATGCTTTGTATGCCTTACAAAAACAATTGTCCTTGCATTCTTGGAGGCCGCTTGTCCACACAACCCATGTTGAGTGCACTTCACCTTCAAATTCCATAATTATAATTATATATATGTTCACTTCCACTTAGTAAATAAGTAATTGACTACAATTTCATTCCCAAAGTGAAATTATCAATACATCATGTAATCAACTTGGAACTTGATTTTAGTGACTTACCATTTGAAAGGTTCTTGGCCATTCTAAATGAAACTTTAAGTTATATTGCTAATTTTAGTCTATTTAGTTTATAATATTTTGGTCGAGACCTTCCACAGTCATAAGTTTTCAACTAATCAAGAGTGATTAAGTGTATTAAATGTAATTTACTGTAATTAAGACGTGGCTTGACCTACGATATAGGCCACATGTATAATAATTTGTCTATTCATGTATCATCGTTAAACTTAGCAAGGTGTTCTACACTATGAGTATAAGGTTGCATTTGCCTTGGATTATATTATAGTAGTCATAGATTTGCAAACATGTTTAGGCTTAGTCGTGAACACGATAGGGAGAATCGATTTGGTCATTCTAAGATACTAAGAATATTCACCTTAGCCTATTATGACTTTTCCATCTCAACACCGAATCTAAAACTTCAAATAGCAATTTTGTTGATTTCAACATCCCGTATGCATGAAAAAATTCATGCTTCTATTCAACCATAAACTTTGTCATAGGAGTAGGAAGTGCTCAACAATAAGGCCACATACCTTAACTCGGGTCAGTCACAACAATGGCTTCGCCTCTTGCTATTTCACAATGGACAATTAATCATTTGGCACTAGTTTGTTCCTATCCAAATCGAGGTAACTTTGTCTCATTCGAATAATGTCCTTTATTTGGACACCAACTTCTGGGTGTAAAGTGGTTCACTGTTATCATAAAACAAAACAAAGAAAAACTCGTAATATTGTTTTAAGATTTGGTACGATGGTGCTCAACACGCTCTCAACACGATACCCACTTTAGGTACACCAATACACTCCCTTAAGAACATCTCACGCCAAAAAGCACAAATCGAGCTCAGATCGGATCGGCCCGAAATTTAACAAAAGCTTAGTTAAAACCGTCAACTTCTTGGGATGCTTTCATCGTTGTTTGTTTTTTACATGGCATGTCCAATCACAAGATTGGGCACCCTAGCCTATGTTATAATGTCGTTTAGTGCCCCGTCCTCAATGATATGGGCATATGCTCTTTGAAAAATCGACACAATTTGAGATTCAATCACTTAATCTCAATTTCGAGACATTATATTTGATCAAGATTTTCCAAACAACTAGGCTCGTGTTTTTTTTTTCTTTCCTGTTTTTCTTGATTATTGCACATAAGAAGAGGCTGCACCTCATGGAAGAAATCTTCTCCTATATGGGCATGAATTAAGAATTAGATAGAAGGAAAATAAGATTAAGCTCAACACTAAGTGTGCAATGCAAAATTGATCATTGTCGAGGCAAAATTTTAGATTTAACTATGATTGTTGACCCCTCTACATTGATGCACACAATTAGGTTGCCTCTTTATACGCATGCAAATTACATTGACTCAAAACAATGTAACAAAAATTGAAAACTTTCTTAATTTAGCCCTGTGTCAAACACAGTAACAAACAATCATCGCATCTTGTTATTTTTGTAGTAAACATTCTAAATAGTGTGGAATGTCGACATATTAGTGTGAGACAACCTAATTGCACAATATAATCTACATAAATTTACAGTAAGCTAGACAATCCTTATTTAGTTACACATCTTGATCGGGCACCTATATTTGAATGGTATATGACTAGTTGTGGCTCTGAACGGATACCAAAAAAACATGTGTTTAAAAGAGATTGGAATTCGTACTCAAATTATGATAATTAGTCTAGTCAACATGATTACTAGGAGGCTCCCAAAATTCCCAAAATTATGAAGAAAGATGTTGCTATGGCCTCCATATAAAGTTTGCTACCCATCTCATACTCTTAGTGTGTTTATACTCTTCAAGAAGTGGCCTAGTTGGAAAAAGTAACCATTTAAGACCCATCTACCTTAGATTTCCTAGACCCTTCAAGTCTTACACAATCTAACCTCGTTAATATGACACTCAGTTATACGACACCCCTGATACTACGACACATTCTTGCAAGACCAAACTTTTTAGTTAAGAAATCCCTCTTTTATACAATTACAACACTTGATAATGTGACATTTAGAATCTCCATTTTGTCATATTAAAGAGGTGGTTCATGCTAAAATTCCTTTCATCTATGTTATATAAATCTAAAATACATCCATTTTCACTTAAGAACTACTTGGGAACTTCACTTATCATTGGAAACTTAATGAGATTAGGGTTACTAGTGTAGAATGGACATGGTTAGGGTTAGTGTGGCCTTGTGCCTAGTATGTTGCTTTATATTCATGGTGATATAGTACCACTAGTATCTTGTGGACTCTCTTGCATGGATTGTTGGAGAATGGCGCGTATATTACCTACAATATGGAATTTTGATTTTGCCCTGATTGATAAAAGGGAGAAGAATAGAATGCAAAAAACATCAGTTGAACTTGGTGCTCTAATTTCAAAGTTGCAGTTGGGTGATGATGAGATGTCAATCAAGACTTACATTCAGATGGAAGGGGAAGAGATCATTGAGCCAAAATTGAGTATTGATAAGCTGGTGGATGTTGATCTGGGAACTAACAATGCACAAGACTTTGATCTTAATGTTGATCTAGATTCAATATTTGTGCATGATATTGCTTCACCTACAGTAAAGCTTAGTGATGCTAAACGTCATGCATCATTGTTGTCTAGATTCTTATTAGAGAACTCTTTATATTTTGGTGTTAATGAAATTATTTGTTTTCAAAAGTTAATAGGGAATTTAGAAAAGATGACACTTGCTAACTTGTGTAGTCAACACCATAGATCTTTGGACTCCTATTTCAAGAGCTCGTGAAAATATTTGTATTTGTTTGGAGTTATAAGTTATTGTTTCATACCATCTATATTACTTAAACTCGTCGTATAAATTTCAAAGCTCATATTACTTTTGTTCTTGTATTCCCTCAACAATACGACAACTTTACGCCATTTGTCATATTAATGAGGAGATGACACCTCGATAATACGACTTTTTTTGTGTTTCCCAAACGTGTCATACTAAATAGCGAGAACATTGTTATCGAAACTACCATTACATAAAGTCAAAATTTCAATCAAATAATAAGGTTTTTCCGGTCAACCGCCGGGCCACACTTTTGGGAACAAATGCAGCAGTAGTTTAAGATTAACATACATGAACCTCGTGTCAAAGGTGTCCATTCCGGGCACCATTCACGTGTCCATGAATTCAAATTAAGAATTTCCAAGAATAACACCTCCATATAGGGAAATTCGCTTGAAAAGTTGAAGTATTACGTGCTTTGCAAGTGACCGCGGGGTTCTTGCCTATTGGGTTTTTAATTGTTCTTTGTTGGACTCCAATCATACATATTATAGTTTAGAAATTGCATGAATGTTTCATTTATTCAACGATGCATGGCCAACGGAGTACGAAGTCAACCTTTAGCTCTTAACGGACATAGCGGATTAATGTCTTATGGGTTTGAAACTTTTGTTTCAAGAAATGTCTTATATATGTGAAGGAGAAAAGCAAACTATACTCACTTGTGGCATTGACGATCAAAAGATTTAGTATGTATTTGCATCCAAGGCATGTTCATACTGCATGTTAAAACCCTAAAATTTAATAACATGCAAGTGTTCAATTGACTTGAAAAGTGCAATAAAAGAATTAATTAATTTCATATAGCGTCACTACTGTAGCTCTCTAGCAGCTTTGGCAGAAAATAATTGATTTCAAAGGTGCCTATATTTTTGGAAAAGCAATTTTGTTGAGTGTCCCAAAAAACAAATAACATTCAAAGAGTGCCTAAAATCACAATAATGCAAGTGATATTCACGTGGTTAATCGTAGCCGCCATAGATGAAATTAGACAAACCATCCATAAATTATAGAAATGACTTGGATGAATGTCTAACTTATTTTAAATTTCTTTTCTAATCTACCCAATTTTAGAATTTTGTTTGAGCTACCTAACTTACTTTTGCACTTTATTTAATTATTAGGCATAAAGGTGCTTAAGCTGCTAGAGAATTGTGATATTAACACACTTGGCTAAACATGCAAGTATGTAGTTCAAATACCTATATACTTTAGTGTATGGAGATGCCCCGTATTATGCCTCTCAGAAGCTTAAGGACGTTTCTCAAAATCTTGATATGTATGTATACTTAATACATGGTTCAAAATAATAGCCCCCATCAATGAACGTACACGCTATGGTACGTGAAAGCCCACCAATTTGTGTTGCTTATTTCTCAAGTTCCCTCTTGGGCCACAATCAACATCCACCTCACGTAAGGCCTTATGATTCTTTGCGGTGTAATTCTTCACAATCAAGAACACACTCAAGAAGCGTCCTTTCCTTTATAAAAGTATGTGCATCCCGTAGGTTTTAGACTTTAGAGGCCCATTAAGGTGTCAAGGTGTCAAACGAAGGCACCTAAGAGTACACTTGTTCTTCCTTGGATATTATGTCAAAAGATGCCCCGTAAAAAATAACTTAAGTATCAAACCACTCATAATTAGACCATTGTAAGTCCAAGATGACCTGAAACTACCATGAGATAGAGAAAAGGCACCCATTTTCAAATGAAGTGGTTGGCAGTTCGATTCCCGCAGTGAAATCTTCTCTATACTTGACGGAAAAAACTATATAGGTAGGTAGGAAGCCAAGAGCCCACACACTGCAAGATAGGCAGGAAACCCCACCCTGCACCAAGAGGATTCTTGAGCAAGGTAGGGCCGACATGCTCAAATTCATGTCGGATTGCATGACGTTGGTTATTTATTGGACAATTATGTGTATGGCTACTCACGTAGCAAGTGACAAATAGCCTCTATTACTTAATGTGCGTTTGTATAAGTTGTCGCCTAGACCATGCAACCATATCGTGAAACCTTTATAAGATAATTCTCTATTGGTTATCCTATTTCCATGTGTTCAACCGTATCTAGCACCCTTCCTTTCATCACTTATTCAGAATTTTTTTTCTCTCTCTATGATTTTTGTAGCACAATATGCAAAGAATGTCTTCAAAATTTTCAAGCCTTTTCCAAATACGAAGTTACTATGAGATAATTTAAGTTAATGCTTTTCATATATATGTACATTATAGAAACTTATAAATGTATTTGATATATGATGTTGTATTATCATACATCTCACAATTGTAAAAGGAATTAAGCGTATATCAATATTAAATATTAAACTCCATAAACTATAAATAACTCTCGGAGGCCAAGAATAAAACATTCATCATATTGTGTTTGCAAGTTATCCCACCCCACCGCCATAATTTACTAGCTTGGTCGGTATCATTGCCGATATTTAGTACACAACACCCTTAAAATCAAAAGAGTTGCATGTGTGCGACAAGACTCTTCATACATGCTTACGAGAGGGTGTTCGTCCACCTCTCTTGACAAGTTGGACAAAATTGAAATTCCCAAGTAGTAAACCCTAAATTACCTCCCATATAAGACAACTTTCATTCTATTCTTCTAAGTGCTAATCAATGCTCATGCACACAAGACAAGCTATTAACATGGAGTAGTGGTTAGTGGATCCTCGCTAACTCCTTAGCTATGTAGCTAACTATTTGTTGCCTTGACCCGGGCATCTCCCATCCTAAGATAGAGTGTTACTACATTCCCATAAACTCCTTAACCGCGTTCCTTCCACGTGGGTATGTGAGAAAGCTTGATTGACCTCGAGGGTAGGATTTGGTCATGGGATTTCATTAACATTTTGAGACTCAATGGGTCATCTTCATTAACGTAGCCCCATCAAACACGGTTACTTTTGAAGAATGCAATTTTAAAAACACATGCAATGAAAGGAGATTGTACTACGTGCTCAAAATATGATAACCATTCCATACTCAATAATCACCTTCAATGTGTGTGGGGGGGGGGGGGGGCTATATGACCAAACAATGAGCACAAGAAAGCAGCCACAATTTGTTAACCTTCTCGTACTAATCACATGTTTCATATTCTACGAGAAGTGAGATAGTCAAGAAAAACAAGCATGTAAGACCCATGTAGCGTATAGCACTCTTCAATGAATTTGAAGTACTTACATGTTAAGAGAAAGGGAGTTATCATATACAAGCATACCTCTCATCCATCCAACATAAACAACTTGACCCCCTACAAGTTTGTTGTCAGGTCATCTCAAATGACCTCAAATAAACTAGTTTGGTACCTGTACAACTGATACCCGGTGTCAAATCAGCGTAAAAAAATAACCTCTACGTTGCATACTATTTGAGGGCTTTCATGTTTATGAATGAGTGGTACGCTCATATACAATAATTCCCTCTCTCCTATAAAAGTCACGTCTCACCACTCGAGTCCTCGTTTGAGGTCCCCAATTTTTATATAAGAAATGCACAAAACCTTGTGACTCACACTTCGAGCTTTTCGTTCAACCCCCACAAGCAAACTATAGGGGTAAAATAATCATTGTCCTACACACGCTTGTGCTTGGAGACACCTGGCGAATCATGACTCCATTCACTACTCCAAAAGGACACATGGCAAGACTCCAAGGCTTGGTGTTTCTCCTCCTTGGCGAATGTAGAGAGTACCATGCTCATCCCTTTCTCAAAAAATGCCTTTCCAATGGTCTCTAGTACGGGGACCTAATGGATATTATGGTTCGGGAGCCGAGCCTCCGGAATTTTTGATACACAATTCCTTACGCACTAATCAATTTAGTCGAGGTTTGTTTTTGAATCCGTCTCTAAATCATTTATGGTCTTCCACCTCGTATATTTCTTTGAGCGTACGCTTGGCGTGGCCCGATTGGTCCGAATTCCCGACTTCATTCGTTCCCATGCATTTTATGTTCAAGTTTTCTTAGATTCAATTCCTTGAATCCGGTTGTGGAGCTACGACTAGTGGTGGTTGCCATCACTAGTCAAACTCCCGTAGACCAAGAACGCTTATGACCCACGTGGCTCTAAACAAATCATATGCGTATTATTATCTCTCCTTTGCACTCTCATAATTCAACAACCGACCACTCGTCGGCTTCGAAGAGCCTTTCGAGATCTATCCATGAAACCAACTTGTTTGTCACCCAACTTCAAAGCTCAACCGTTTTGCAACGGACATCTAAGGTTGGGTTTACGGGTAAGGGGTTTAGGGTCCAAGATCCCAAATCCCAAATCCAAATTTGAGCAATTCGATTGATTGAGAGTAAACAATTTGATTCAAAGAGTTTACACTACATGCCAAATTTCCAAGTATGACAAAATAAAGTGGCACCAATGTTCTGTCAAGTATTGTCAATCTACACTCAAGAAGATACTCGATCCAGTTTGAGAAACCAAACTTTCAGCTTTGGTCTAATCTTGAGTCCAAATGTAACATCCGTTTGAGGGGTGCTTTTGGATCCCAAGTTTATTGCACCCAAACTCTAATGCAGACTTCCCATGCGGTTGCTAATCGTGCGCATAATCAAGTCGTTTCATATGAATGGGCACGTGTATGAAATCAAGATATACAATAATCCTAGATTTGCATCCTTCTTTTCTTTATCGATCCTCATGTAAGGTGTATGATCCAATGTGGTCACTTCCAGCTCCAAATTCAAATACATCTATGACAAAATTGGGGGTTGGATTGGGGATTGTTTCATCCACATTTAAACTACAAATCATGAAGATTGTCATTTCAAGTATCAACATCAAAATTGAAATGCAAAAGTCAAAACAAGAAGTCAATGGGAAGGATTCTTAGGTATTCTCTTTAAGCAATTACATAGACCTTTGCAATTGTGTCAACCACTAAACCTTGGACAATGTCTCTATTTTGAGCACATACACCAATCTCATCGTAACACTTGCGAGTTCGGTGTTTGCTCTTGACTCTAATCTTTGCTATATACCACTAAAATTTCGTAAGATTATTTTGACTTCATGTACTTGTAATGTGGGGCCCCGGGATTCAATGTGAAGATGCTCGAATCTTGCCTAGGATCTACATCTCGGTGAGGCTTTTGATTGAATCCAAACTCCCAACTAGGTTGGTAGGCTTGAACAACAACAGCCATTTGAATAAATTTATACGTAGGTGTCCAATAAGAAGAGTGACGATATAATGCCCACATAACTTATGTCGAAAGACTCGCCTCAACTGCATGGTTAACTTAATTGTATCGTATCTAACTTTAAACTCCCGCCTTTAAACTTGTGTCTTGTATTCTCGATGCATGGAAATGTGACTTGCACACTAGTACTACTAAACTAAGGCACATACATTGATCTTGTGCATATGTATGTACTTAGGTGACATGTGGCAATGTTCAATGTAGTTAAGATCGGACACCAAAAAAACGTGTTACAATGAGACTGGACTATGTGCTCTACATAAGTACACCATTCTAGGTTCACTACCTAGTGCACACAATTGTGAGGGCCCATGTGATCGTCGAGCCCCTCAAGGTCTAAGCCTATTTTTGTACATAATAAAACACATTGTTTGTGAACTACACAATGAAGGCTACGAGGCTAGAAAGTAAAAAATTGTGAAGCATTTGTTGGTTTGCAAAATTCAATAAACCCCTCATTAATCAAGATCACGTAGCTTTATGTTTTAACTCTTTTGATGTTCTAAGCACATGTATTGTAGGTTCATGACGTATCAATACACAAGAGCTTGTTATGCAAGTATATGGATGATACAGAGAGAGACATTAGTGTAAGTACAAAGTAAAACCAATTTCACACATGTACGGATAAAGTTTGTATGGTATATACATAATTATGAAGAGGTTATTTTTTTTGGTTCAAGTTTCATGTAGTTGCGACTTGGTTAAATTCTTATAAATTATGGACGTTTCAATAAATCACGGGACATTGTAGGGTCGAAGTTATGTGTAAGTTGTATGAATGTCGTCTACAAAATATTACCTATTTACAAGTTTCGATTCTTGGGATGGGAAAGTTGGATGCGGGGAACTTTTTTAAGTCAAGGGTTTTGTGATTCCGTTGCAAGGGTGAAAATGGTTCACCAAT
The DNA here is from genome assembly GCA_950295325.1 of Polytrichum commune. Lineage (NCBI taxonomy): Eukaryota > Viridiplantae > Streptophyta > Polytrichopsida > Polytrichales > Polytrichaceae > Polytrichum > Polytrichum commune. The sequence goes on from OX485809.1 coordinate 1,752,791, forward strand.
TGCATATATGTTTTCTTAGAAAATTTTGTTATAATAAGAATATATCCTTATAATTATTTAATTGTTCTTGATCATAATTTAATACATATGCCATCTATTGCCTTCCCGCCTCCCTCCACCCCCTCTAACACTAACACACACAAAGGAGGAAAACATATTTTGTTTGCGTCTCCATCCACCTTCTAGAATTGTCTAGTTGGATTGAAATGTTATGTAGGGACATTGAAGGCTAAAGAGGAAAATACAATCTTCACTTTGACGTCTAAAACTTTTACATCTCAACTAAGAGACACTTGAAAACCAAATTTTCATGATTTACAACTAATAATCGAATGACGTAATTTGCCTTCTCATTAGACATGCCAAAACTGTACATGGAGTTGAAGGTACCCGTTATAGGGCCACACACCTTAGTTGTGTCATGTCCAACTTAACATGTTAAGGCCGAGACATACTTTTTTTTCCTCTCTCTCTCTCTCTCTCTCTCTTAGTAATCACCTCTGCCTGACCATACCAATGTACATACTTGCATTGTAATCTTGTGATTCTCGACATGTGCATGGTTGGGAATTTGTGTGAACAATCCTAAGTTTACAAACACGCCATCCTTAGCGTTCAAATGTGCCATAAGATTACCGATGTGCCGATTTTCTTTTATAACTTGTTGTATAGGACCAAATTGTTTTAGGCAACACTTAAACAGCAGGTGAAACACATCTTCTCTTCTTGATGTGTGGGAACTTGACTCGCATAGGTGCTGGTAAATCACCGACACTATAAAACAAGTATGGCAAATGGGTGTTTTTCAGATAATTTTATTTTTCCCTCTTTGCACTCGCATCCCGTAGGACCAGTGATCGGGGAGATTTTGGGGCATAATCGGTTGAGATCCTAGTGTTTGCAAATCCAACCGGTTACATGTTGACATCCTCTGGTTTTGCCTTTATTAAATTAGGGTATATTCTATAAATTCCTCTAAAACAATCAGTAATTCTCCTGCAGTCTTGAACTTCAACCAATTATTTCTCAAACTCAACCGGTTCATCTGTAACTAACTGCCGGTTCTCCCCGATCATTGCGTAGGACACGAAACACACAACTAGTGCAAGACGATTAGCAAAGCCAAACCATGCGCCTCGTGATGTTCGAAGCCCATATGACTCTCTCATCCATTATATATATAAATTTTTAAATTTTTAAAAAGAGTGAAGATTTCGAAACCCATCGAAAGGTCACATACGTCCCCTGAATCGTGTCGACAATCGAGCCCACAATGGTTGGCACACTTTGGACATGCAGTGTCCAACCTCTTTGAAACACATGTCGGTTTGGTGCATGTTGGTTCTTAATTAGATGCACATGACACTCCACATATAACTTAAGCGCATACATACCCACCCACTCGAACACATGCAGGTGTCCATAATATTATTGCCATTGTTGGTGTTGGAAGAAGAATATAACTTACATGTTATGGTACTTGGGCCCTTTCGTTCCGTGCGGGTGGTGGGCAATGATGGAGACCAAACGCATGCCAACTGACATACCTATCCGGAACGCCACTTACCTTACCTTAATGCAAGTAAACTCCCCCCCCCCCCCCCCCCCCCCAAATGCATCGTCAGCACGCCAGCATACCATAGAATAGTGATGGAGCCACCTGAATTAACTGGCAAACCCTAGACGCGACAAACGCGGTTAAGCGTAATTTAATCGCCGCGTTGCATTTGTGGGGTCGGTGGCTCGGAATTTGGGGAGCAAGGGGCATGGGTCGTGAGTCAGAGCCATGCGGGGCCGAGTGAGTGTATTGTTCGTTTTCCTTTCTTTTCCTTTTTCCTTTATTTCCTCCTGGTCTCCGGGGTTGCCCGCAGTTGGAAGTTTGGGAGGCAAGTCCGTCCGGGCCACTTCACACACGCACGAGCCACGAGCCGTGACCGTGAAAGCCGTGAGAGCCCAAAAGGAAGTGTCCGAAGGCCGTGCCGAAACACCTTCAAAGTCATGTCGTGTGGTCACGGATTCTCGAGTGTTAGTGTGAAGTCCTATGTGACCGGGCCCTCAATCAAATGCTATGTTAATGAATTTTCATTCGTGCGGGCCCTCACGCATGATGTAATAGAATGAATCAACGGTTGTGAGCGTTCGGAGTGTCGTGGTCTCTTGGTTCAATGTTAGGTCTACCTCCAAGAGGTGGTTTTTGGAAATAGTCCAAGTGACTATGAAACACGATCCATGTGACGCCACGTAGGAATCGATGTAGACTTTATATCCATCTTGCCTTCACTTATTATGTTGGTCCCTCAAGCGTAGTGTGAAGCGAACGTGGACCGGCTCTGCCTTTTCCACCAATGAGAGGGCTCGAAGTATATTGGTCACGGGCTCTCAGTCTCGTGGGTGAAGTGGCCCTTAGGGCGGCTTCACACTATGGTCGTCCAAGTCGAGAGGCCGTGGGAATCAATGCCCAAACTATGCTGAGAGAGTCCAAAGAAATGGGTTGAAAATAGCCAATAAAATATAGGAATTGGAGCCTTCGGCCATGCGAAGTGTGAAGCCTCCAAAGGCCAAGCCCAAAATCCAAACCTTTGGCCATGAACTCCCATGGCCTCTCGACTTGGATGGCCATAGTGTGAAGCCTCCAAAGGCCAAGCCCAAAGTCCAAAAAAAGAAGGAGCATCCCACTTGAATCCCGGCCCAAAACAACCCCTCCAATCCAACGGCCAAGATCCTAACAACTTTTAAATTTTGTATGAAAAAAAACCAACGGCCTTTCGACCATAGTTCGGGTTTTCATTCATGTCCGACCCAAACTTCCTTCGAGAGTCCGTCGCCTTGGTCAAAAAGTATTGCCATGTAGGCATTTTAGAGAGTGGCAACCTTTGGATTTTGGCCTCTAGTGTGAAGGATCAAGAGGCCAAATTCTCGGTTCCTTGTAATAGGATTGATGGAAATCAATGGCCTCTCCACCTTTGGCCATAGTGTGAAGCGGCTCTTAGATGATCGAAAATCAACATGGGAACATGATGTTAAGGAGGTGAATTTTTTGAATTAATGTGTGCAAGATTTTAAGACGTGGGTTTTGAATGGGGTGTTAGTTTTAGCACCATGATCTAGATACCTTATGTGTGTTGACAGTTGCACTACACGATCAACGAACAAGGAGAACCAACTGTTGGTTACATATGAACATGTTGTGTGTGAGAAACAACTAGTTGAAGTTCAAGACTTCAAGAATATATACAAAGACTTCAAGCCATTTCCATAAAGGTTTGACAGTGTTGTCTAGAGCCCACCTCCCAAAAGAGGCATAACTCCTCATGCTACAACATGGTCCGCCGTGTTAAGCATTTGGATAACGGGCTCACGTTCATGCCGGTACAATGTGTGGGCGTAATTTTTCTTTCTTCTTTCTTTGACAGTGTTGTCCAATTTGTACCACATTATATCCAAACATCATATAATCTAACAATTTATGACACCTGGACAGCCCAACGGATCATATTTTTTCTAGACTACAATATGCTCACACTTATACACTTGAACCACCCTATATCTATACTACATCATTTATGGTACTTAGTGTCATATGCATAATAGTGTCACTTACCCTACTTTGAGGCATATACTATGTTATACTAACAATCACCAACTTCATCATTAGTGTCACCTCATGACACTTGGCGTTCAAGTGTTCTTACCAATATCTTGGCATGAGTATGTCCAATAATGTTACGAGGTATATGACTATATTACACAATGGTCGACAAGTTATACACAAGTGACACTTGGCATTAGTATGCTCAAGAATATCTTCCTCTTGCATAGCTAAAGTTAAACACATGACATTTTCCATTACTATAGTCAATGATATCTTCTTCTTGCACATTAAAACTTAAAATTATCATCTCAAGTATCCTAGTGTGTTGTCCTATATGTCATAATGTTAAAAATTAAAAGGCAATCAACTTTAAAAAATTTACTTATGTTGACAAATACTATCATATTGGCAATTAGCCAACATGGCACTTTGAAACCTCCAAGCATCTAGCATAGGCCCTTTCCAAATACCATACTACCTTTACTACCTATTCTATTTATAGCAATTCAATGATTAATTATTTAAATGTAAGATACAACAATCCCAGATTTCAAAGAAATTTTCATTTGTCCATATTCATTTTCGAGGTTTAAAGAAAAACAATTTCCCCTAGATTGCTCTTTTCCTTAAATAATGAAATTAGTGGCAAATTGGTAACACTAGTAGAAAACTATGCCGAAAAGAACCGCAGCCAAATTTGACCAACCTGATCTGTAATCGTTAAACGACTACAAATTTGTTTGTTTTGTTTACCGACTAAAATTTTAGGAGTTTGGGGGCACGTGATATACCGTTGGAAAGGTCTTGAAAACACCTTTCCAATGGTATATTACACGCCCCCCAAAAAATCAAAATCCAATCATAAAACAAGAAAAGAAAAGTGTGTGGTCATTTAGCAACTGCACATCAGGATGGTCAAAAGAACTGCAACCAATTTTGGATGCGGTGTTTTTGAGCATATTTTTCTACTAGTGTGAAGATACTACAATAGTGTACATGACACTAAACAACATAGTTTTCTACGAGTGTGAAGATACTACAATAACGCATGTGACACTAAATAACATAGTTTTTTTCTACGAGTGTAAAGATACTACAATAGTGTACGTGACATTGAATACCATAAACATTGGACTCTTCCACAAGAAAATCCCATAGTCGTAATAAGTGAGTTCACCTATCGTCACTTTGATAATGAATAAGATGTTTAGAAGAACTCTCATGACTATGTGGAAAATGGCTTTGGCCTCGATCAAGGACGTGCTAATAAAATATGGGATTGTTTTAGAAAAGTAGCCAAGGAGTTGGTAAGTTTTGGGGATGATGCCATACAACAAGTGGGTTTTAGAAAGAAAAGGCCAATTAACAACATATTTGGAACATCCCAAACTAAGTGCGTGGCCATATTGCACCAAACTCAAATTGGTCACCATGGAACTAATATGTAATAGGGTTTCAACCCAATCCCGAAGTCTCGGCCCTTCATATTCTCAATTTTTTTTTTACCATGGACGACGGGACGGAGACATTTAACACTGTTGATTTTTTTACCGTGGATGGTGGGATGATAGCATTTAACACATAGAATCTAAACCCTCTTTTGCATGCATGACCTAAGATAGACGTGCCAAATTACTTATGATAGTTGAGTGGACACCCATAGTTGAGTGGTATATGGTTAGGCATGTCTCCAAGAATTGGTTACCAAAAAACCTATGTGTTTAAAATAGACTGGATTGCGTGCTCGAAATATGATAAAGCATTCAATGTTCAATAGTTAACATAATTGAGAGACCTAAATAACCAGTTAATGAACCCAAGAATATTAACATTGATAAGACATTCATATGAGCTCCAAAACTTATGAAGAAAGTAACCACGACCCCGGTTTAGATTTGCTAGCAATTTCTACTAATCACGTGTTTAGGAGAAGTGGGGTAGTAAAAAAAGAAGTAACTATTCAAGACCCATCTAGCTTATTACATAACTCCCATTATCCATCTTAGCTTCATTTCTAAAACGGACAAAAAGCACGGGCCGGTCCGGAACTCGGAGTCACAACCACATATGATTAACACTTATCATCTTCACAAAAGTGAGGTTGCATTTGAAGACCGTGTCACCATCATCCACTTTCAATCTCTCTCTCTCTCTCTCTCAAGCGGGCTTCAAGATAGACTTGCTTGTAAGAAGCCTAATAAGTCAAGTATGTATAATCCGATACGTGGACTTGTCATAAGGCGGCCAATTTTGGAACCGGCTCGGGGACCTTCGCCCTTTGGAATTGGATTCGATTAAATGGCGTTGAAAGTATGTGTGTCTTGTCGGTTCCATTCATAGCCCTAAAGCAAATCATGGCACTAAGTTTGGTGCGATTCCCTACGCAAAATAGGTGATTGGCCCCGACCATTAACCCTTCAATGCATCGGTGTATGTTCTATGTTCTACATAGCCAATTGTTCATCTAGTAGCATAAATGTCATCAAAATATGTCATAGGTTTTCATTTATGAAGGCGCAATACCATACATAATTCTCAAATTTTGTTCAGGAGTCGATTGGGTATCATTTTCAACCTGTTTTGAGTACATGTGGATGACTCGCCGCCCCTGTTGCTCGTCATGCACTTCCCCTCTTGTCGGTTATATAATCCATAATTTCGTATGCACGCCCCAACATGTATTAAAATCATATATGATGTGTATTTTAATCTAACTCATTTATACGACCCTAAAACTCATGATATCCATTTCACATATACGTATGTTGCAATTCAAACATTGATCAATGGGTTCAATTTAGGGGGGAGTGCTACACTATGAGCAATGAGCAATGAGAAATGAGTGACGACCTATAACTTGTGAGCGGTGAGGAAGGCAAATTTTATGGCAATAGGTCCACTAGTATCCTATAACCATGTTGTTTTGGCTCAAAGAACAACGATTTTAAGGTGCAACAATAAGAAGGGTGGGGAGGATAAACTATAAGCATAATCTCGATAAATGCCAAAGTAATTTATTAAAGTCAACAAGTACATACTTGGCACAAGATGATAGAAAACATATCTAATGTGTTTGGTAGATTCCACATCCATTTGTTCAAACACATGCAACCATGTACTCAAACAAAATTGCTCTTAGAGGGCATTGCAGATTAAATAAACTTTAAGTACTTGGATGCAATTATTTAAGTACTCAATTTCAATCAATTTCATGGATGCCCATTCCAATAATATCTAATGTATAAGGCATTCAAGTTCAAAGATACAAGAGAATGTTTCACACAAATCACAATCCACTTTGAATGGATACTCTATTAAAACCAAATAATTGCCACATTAAATCAGAAACATGTGCATGCTCACACAAAATAAGAGAAGCCATGTCTACGAACTTCTCATGTACCCAAATCCATATTCAAATCGTCCTCAATACTACCATTGTTCTCTTTAGTTTCTATATGACACATTTTCAAAATACGAACTTTTTGGCTGCTTCGATTCTATCCGGTGATACATCAATACACATCTAATACATCAAAATTTAATGAGAAATATGTAAATCCTTAGTCATTACTTGAAGGTTTTGTCATTAAGATATGATGGGAAATGATTAAATATTTATTTTTTGGTTAATTATATACAAATGAATGTTGACTAGTGAAAATACAATCAAAACACATGTTTTAATACTATCATAATCAATTATGCATCTTTTTAATTGCAGGTTCTCACCATACAATCCTATTGTAGGATCCTATGATAAAACTTAGTATGTTAGACTTTTGGACTTGGACTTAATCCATTTTTACTTAAACATCAATCTTGTTTCTTTTCAATTTTTTGGTTGTCTAGGATAATATGGGCTAGATATCTCATGGCTATTTGTGAGAATGTTTCCATTGGTTTGCAAATTTTAGTTTGTGTGTGGGGGGGGGGGGGATGTGAAGGTTTTGTAGTTGTTTGGTGGTTGTAGTACATATGGTTCTCTAATGACCACAATGATGATGATAGGAGAGAGTATTGTCCATCCTAGTTGGGTTAATAATGATGTAGAGTGACATATTTTGTGAGTATTTTAGTGGTGGCTTCTATGGGGAATTTGTCATTACAGTATGTGAATTCATATATATATATATAATTTAAGGTTTGGGTTTGAAAATAATGGTGGTTTGGATGTTGAGGGGGGGGGGCACCTAATACACATAGCATGTATGGTCTAAGGAGGGTTGGGCAGATGCATCGTGGTAGGTGGCATGTGCATGGGACTAGCCAGTAGGGTATGATATTGTCTGGGGACTTTCGTTGTTTTAACGGGCATTTATTAATGTACGCATCTTCTTATGGGATGGGCTAAGAGTGTGTTTGCTAATGTGTGTGTCACTTTGTTGTGCCAGTTGATCCTCAAGTTATTAACGTGGTTGTTTGTACATTATTTGGATGAACTAAAAGTAAGTTGAGAGGATAGTATTTGAAATGTTATTCATAAGAAGTGCACTTATAAAAGTTACCACAATGACATAAAATGCCATATGACGGTATTAACATTATCTAGTGTGTTGCTTACAAAATTGGAAGGGATATGTTTTATCCCCCCCCCTAGTTGTGTGTCACAAACTCCAATCCGCTTCAATATAGTTATGTGCAAATGCTCTAAGTACCACATTTGGAGTCAATTTGGTAGCTCTCACATGCGAACATGTCACGAAGGGGATATGTTATGAGAAGGGGCAATGACTCCATGAATGAGCTAAATAGTATTATGTGTTGATGTCACCCATTTGATTAGATACTATTTGGCACTTTTTGAGTTTCTTGAAATAAATTGACAACTTCTAAAGTCCAATAGTTCCCATGGGATGAATGTTCACAAAACCTACTGAGGAGGAGGGTGAAAATGTTGATTACAAGGTAGAGCTTGGAGATTTCTATATTAAGCTCAATTGACCCCTACATTGGAGTTTAAAACCCTATATTAGTCTAATGAACCCAAGCTAGGATGAACCATGAACCAACTTATAGGTGGGGGGGGCATGTTTTTACTACCTATTTTCATGTTGGTAGGTGTTAGGAAACATGTATATCAACTTGAACGTGATGCATTCGGAACATGAATCAAAAGTCATGTAGGCAAAATTCCCCGTACAATCCCAAGCATGCATAACTCCACAACAGGGTTGTATAGTCTTGCACTTGGCATAGATGAAAATAATATAACTTATTTGAAAACCTCCCTATTTGAAAGTCATGTGCACAATAATAATCATGCCTTTGAAAATGCTTGTGATGATGAGCAAAGTTCATACATTTCAATATGTGTGTATGTGTGCACGCTTGTTTTTATTTTGTAAAAATAGGATAAATGGTCAATGGACTCCAAGGATGATGGTCCGGTGGTTTTGACCAAGATGAGACGCCACAAGGTCCCAAGTTCAAACCCTCTCAACATGTCCTTGTCTTCGAGGCATGACTTGGAGGTCACGGCCCCAACAAGGTACAAACGGTTCTAAAACCCTAAATATCACAAAAGTCTTGCACAAATCGATTTTGAAAGTGTCCATGCCACCACATTAACATCATGCCCCATTGTCGGTTTTGCGTCATCTACCATTGAAACCTTAAACCCTTATAACTATACACACAAAGTTCAAATATAGACATACATTGTCCATTGTAACAATGACCATCTCAAGCTTTAGAAGTACATATAGTAATATGGCATCTATGTTCATATATACGCTCTTAAAGTGACGATTTTAGAACATTAAATGTAAAATGAAATGACACAAGTTCTACAAGACATATATCTCTCTCTATCCCACACACACATCTCTAAATTAAGGTTGATAGAAAAGATCTTGACACGACTCCATGATCCCCATTGATAAATATATAAGATACAACATAGTGTATAGTTTTAAAATACAACCAATGGACACACACGCCCAAAATGAGTCCAATAATAGTCTAAAACATCAATGTTTTGAGCCAAGATTCTGTGGAAGGTGACAGAATCAAGGGCATTAGGGTCGATTTGTGTGTCAAGATTGGGAGCCGTGGGTTTGCTGATGCCCAAGAATGTTATAAACTGCAGTACATTCAATTAAATATCAATGAGAATGACAACAAAGAATACTACACTCTCTTGGGTTTTTAGTGTCACGTACTCGGTCTGCAAAGGGTCACTATGGCCGTCGAAATCGAGAGGCCGTGGGATTGAGTGGCCAAACTTTGTTGAGAGTCCAAAGAAATGGGTTGAAAATTGTCAATAAAATATAGTAGTAGGAGCTTTCAGTCGGGCATAGTGTGAAGTCTCCAAAGGCCAAACCCAAAGTTCAAACCTTTGGCCATGAACTCCCACAACCTCTCGACTTGGATGGCCATACTGTGAAGCCTCCAAAGGCCAAGCCCAAAGTCCAAACCCAAAGGAGCATCCCACTTTATTCCTTGCCCAAAACAACCCCTCCAATCTAACGACCGAGATCTTGTCAATGATTGAATTTTTATGGGAAAAAACTGACGGCCTCTCGACCATAGTTTGGGTTTCCATTCCCGTCCGACCCAAACTTCTTTCAAGAGTCCGTCGCCTCCTACAAAAGGAAATCATTTTAAATTGCAATGGCCTTCGGACTTTGGCCTTAGTGTGAAGGGTAGAGAGGTTGAACTCTTGGTTTCTTGCAACATAATTGGTGAAAATCAACGGCCTCTCGACCTTCGGCCATAGTGTGAAGTGCCCCTAAGGGCCACTTCACACACGAGCCAAGAGCCATGACCATGAAATTGTGAGAGCCCAAAAGGCATGCCAACACACCTCCAAAAACATGTAGTGTGGTCACAGATGCTCAAGTGTAGTGGGAAGTCATATGTGACCGGGCCCTCAACCAAATGCTATTTCGATGAATGTCTGTTCATGTGGGTCCTCACACATGATGAAATAGAATGAATCAACAGTTGTGAGCATTCAAAGAGTCGTGGTCTCCCGGTTTCGTGTTAGGTCTACATTGAAGAGGTAGTTTTTGAAAATAGTGAAGTCACCACGAAACATGATCCATTCGATGCCATGTAGGAATCCATGTAGACTTTACATCCATCTGGCATTCATATAGTCCGTTGGTCCCTCAAGAGTAGTGTGAAGTGAACTTGGACCAGCTCCACCTTTTCCACCAATGAGAGTGCTTGAAGTGCAATGGTCACATGCTCTTAGTTTTGTGTGTGAAGTGGCCCTAAATTGCCTAGAGACTTAGAATGTATGCCATGTATGTTAATTTGTCCACATGATACTATTTGTCAATATAACTAATTGATCAAAGTGAACATTTAATGTGTTATGTCATTTAGACTGTATTCACACTAGTGACCATGGGCCATGACCGTTGGTTTCTAAATTTTCCCATTTGTTGAGAAATGAGTAGTGGTCACATTTTGTTTTACATGAAGGTCACCAAAAATAAGAAAGTTCGTGTTAGAAAATGGACGAGAAAGTGACATGGAAGTGAGATGCAATCCTACATTTTCATAATTGGATAATGTTTGGTGGTCACCAGAGTTCGGGAAGTTTTTGAAGCCTTAGTGGCTAATTGCCGGTAGTTGCTACGAAGGGTCGGATTTTTTCCAATTTACATCGGCAAGAGCCGGTCTTTTGTAAAATCAATCAGCCAATTGCCTATATTTTCATATTTTCATTGGCCAATATCCGATTAAATGGAATTCATATCGGCACTAATTGTTTTAAAAATGTATGAAAAGTTATTAGAAATCATTTCTTAGTACAAAATCTTGAATAAGTGAAAAGAAAGGCATGTTCAAAACGTTAAATTTGAAGAGTTAATATCCTTGGCATGAATTGAACCTAGCAATGCCTTCACCGCTTGAAGGCCAAGGGTCCCCCAATTCTTCATAGAAACAATTGGATCCGGTCATGGAAAGGTTGCATAATTCAAAAAGTTTAAGGTTTAGGGTACTTCCTCAAGTGCATCATCAGATGCCCCAAACAAATAGCGCTCTGGATGCTTTTGGCTGAAATCCAGTAACTCACAAGAAGAATCGGCTACATTTCCGGGACATTTTCTGGTCCATCGGCTAATTGCCGGAGGATTGAAATTACAGTTGGATTGCCATCCAATGGTTGGAAATTTGGACCGGCCATGAGGGGAAATCCATCGGCTGATAATGAACTAGCCATCGGTTTTCCCCGAACATAGGTGGTCACCTATATTTTATGGCGAGAGAATCCAAATAGGTTATCTCAACAAAAAATGAAGGCGGCCATGTTAGAAATTTATATAATTGTAGTATTTTAGTTATTTTGTAGTTTATTTTCATTAAATGCACCACTTCCCAATCTAAGTATGCTCTACACTATGTCCCATGACCAAGGCTTGTAAACAAATGACTTAGACAATCTCGTGGTTGTGGCTTCAAACTGCTCAGCATGACCACAAAAAATCCTAATTTTTTTTTCCTTGCGGCCCTTGGTCACATGTGTAAATTGGCCCTTAGAATAGCACATTGAATTACTTAAAACGATAGTTCTACGTTCTAATGTGCTTAGGGGATGGTATAATTGAGCATACTAATATCAAGTGTATCAAAGGAGAAGGTATGTATGTGTTATTTAATTAGTTTTTCTTATCCTCCATCTTTTATTGATCATGGTTGTGTCTCAAAATTGTGTTACATTAATGAATCTATGTTGGAAAAAACAACTAAAAAAACCAATAAATAAAATCAATTTGAAAATTAGATTTTTCTTGATTTAGTTGTGATGATTGAAAGTTATTGTTTGTTGATACCTAAATTGAATACATAGGTCCTCCCCCTAGGGGTGGACTCTTCATTGGCAACCTAAATGACGTGTGTGGGTCGCTATGAAATGAGACCCTTATATATATGAGAATTTCATAGAGAAAAACAAATGTATACATACTAATGGTAGCCTAGAGTACGGACTCATGTATTTATACTAAGATTTTCAATGTAATGTAATAAATGCCTCCATTGCATATACAAAAATGTAATCTTGAATTAAATAAGAATTTATTACATATAAATTCCAACTTCGCTTTCTAATAAGAAAGTCATTGAGCATTTTTCCATCCAAAGCACGTAACTCAACGATCGCATCAAGCAAACAAAAACAGGAGGGCACAATAACTCAACCACAATCTAAAGAGCGAAACTCAAGGGAGCCACGAGCGTTCCATGAGCCTCCAATTTTTTTTAAAAAAACCTAGAACCCAAATTCAAACCTCAACAAAAATGGAGAAGGTAGTCATTGAGGACTATTGTGACAATAATGAATGACAACATGGATTGGATGGTACTTACACTTGTATTGACAATGTTCTCTCCAAACCCTAGGGCCCTTTTTATTGTACATCTACCTTTACTTCAACATTCTTAGTAGCCTATTTAAATGTACACACTAAAGAAAAAAATAATGCATATGCCTTATGCATACTATGTACGTCAATGCCTCAAATAATACCCCTTCTTTCAATCACATTAGTTCATACTTGGTGCGAGGAGTCCACTCCCCAGGGGTCCTCCCAATTGTGTTCACTTATCTAGTAGTTATGAACATTTGAAGAGGGAGTCCAATCTCTTCCAAACATTGTTGAAGATGTTTGGTTTTTCGATTCTCAACTAGGGACCACTTCACACACGAGACTGAAGGCCCGTGACCATCGCATTCTAAGTTGATCTCTCATTGCTCAAAAAGGCCGAGACAGTCCAAGTTCACTTCACACTAGAGAAGGTGAAGGCTTAAGGACCCAAAGAAATTATCATGGATGAAAAGTCTACATGAATTCTTACATGAGAGATCATGAATGTTGTTTCATGGTCTTCCGGAATTCGTGTCGGGCTACCTCCAAGAGGTAGGCTTGACACAAAGTCCAACAGACCATGCCAATTCAACAATCCGTACGACCTTCAGATGAAAGTCAAAAACCCTCACAATTACATGGTCACGGTCACGATCACGACCCTTGGCTCATGCCACACGTCTACCGATTACAAAAGTAACCGAATTACATCCACATACCTTAGCCTCCCCCAAAACACGATGTAGAGTGTGGGGGCTTGCTAGTAGTAGGCTTTTTCTATGTTGGATGGATGAGAAATAACTTGTACAATGTGACACACGCTTGCTCGCATGCATTCAAGTTCAAATTGCGGCCGAGCCGAGCCGGGCCACCAACTGTTAATAAGTGTCAACCGCAACCGATATTTTGTAGGCCAAAAATACCCTAGTGCCATAAGGCAACTACTTTGCATTGCTAGGGCTCCAACTTGGAGGGCACAAGCAAACAAGCAACCCAAGAGAGAGTCGAAGGGTGGGGGCATTAGAACTTGCTTCCATAATAACTGCACTTATAAACCTCGCTTATTATTAGCCGGCAAAGGAGAAGGAAGAGGGGAGGGTGGCGGGCCCTACCACCTCCCAGCATGGCATGTACGGCGCGGGCCGCGCGTGCCTGCCCGTAGAAACCCAAGGGGCCTCCCACCGGCCCCCCGCGGGCAGGGTACGGCGCCTGCCCGGAGAAAAAAAGAGAAGCCACGATGGGACCCTCCAACCGTGGGGCCCACTCCCCCCCTCCCCTTCTCCGCTGTGCAATTGCCTACTTCTTCGCCTCGCCCTCCGGCCTCCAACACTCCGCTCTTCACTCGCTTCGATTTTCCTTCTTCACTTCTTCCACTGCCATCGCTGGCGCCTCCTGCTTCTTCTCCTCCTCCTTCTCCCTCTTTCCTCAACCTTCTTCCTCCCTCTTCAGCCCTCACCGTCGGCAATAAACCGCACGTCCTCGGCCCTCCGAGTTTGACAAAGTTTGAAGGATTTTTGAACCCCTTTGAACAACGCCGCTTTTGCGAGTTTGATTGCCAGATTGAGGGTTGGGTTTGGTGGGGATTGACTCGAGTTTGTTCTCCAAAATTGAGCGCAAGTTTTGTGGAAGGTGTGTTTTTGTGTGAGAGAGTTAGGTTGGGTGATGCTGCGGCGGTGGGCGTACCATTGATTGGTAAAAGGAGGAGAAGTTGGTATAGCTGATGAGATAGGCGTGTTTTGCGTTCTGGAAGTTAATGCGTTCAAGGAAGACCAAGAGGAAGGGGGAATAGTGGTGGTGGTGGTGTGGCTGTGAGGTGTACGTGATAGTTTTGTTAAGTGAGCGAGAATGTTTCTGGAAGTCGGGTACAAGCCTGCGGGCATGTATGGAATCGAGATGAAGCAGAGCAAGATGTTTGCGGAGCAAGACCATCATCGCGCAGCACAGGAATTTGTGCTGGAGCTCACAAGCGCGAGCTCGCCACGTGGTCCTCGCACTTTAAGGCTCCCTGAGAAGAAGCGGCAGCCGATTGTAGCTTATGACGCGCTTGTGCAAGCAGAGGATGTCCCTGTCCCCATGTTTGCCGTCGACCTTGACATGCGCTGTGTCTTTTGGAACAAGTAAGCCACCTTTCTACTTAATAATACACTTAGTGCCCGAGTGTCATGCCGTTGGGAAGCTTGCATTCCAATTGTAGTCGCACGGATGAAATACTGCCCCAAGCGCCAATCTGCAAGGACAGGCCTCCAATTACTAAACGTGGAGAGAGCCTTGTATTTGGCACCGTCTGCTGCACTTGTGCCTTGATGGAGGCGTTTGATAGTATTCTCCTTACGTGCTGCCACTTAAACTCCCATCTTCCTCTATTCTGAACTCTCTCACTACATCTCACAGTGTGTTTCTTGGCATTCGGCCCCTGGCTTAGCCTCATGCTTCCTGCAACATGGGGGTTATGGGCTATGGGTGAGCGAGCTATGCATTCATCATCACGAGTGAATCTGCGCTAAGTGAATGAACGTCTTGTTGGATGGTGGGGGGTTTGAGCGTATAAAAACTGTTCGCTGACCTTGAACTGTATGTTGGTTTGTACAGACGTGCTGCTGAGTTGACTGGCTGGACCGAAGCTGAAATCTTCTCCATGCCCAAGTTTACAGACACCTTGTTCAGCACTCCATCATCATCTCACACGTGAGTATCTTGACTTTGAACTAGCCCCTGCAAGTGCCCGTTGTCAAATGCCACCCGAAATATGTACATTTGAAAGAACAAATTCCACTGGATTCTTACGCTCCCTCACTTTGAGAGATTCATTTCTTTTGTACAACACTGACGGGCTTAGATCTGGTTGTTCAGGGACTGCGAGGATGTGTTGAAGGCTGCTCTGGAGGGGCAAGACTGTGCTCCTGAGGTCTGGACTATGAAGACAGGGCGGAAAGAGGACATCAAGGTTCAACTATTCTCAAGCGCACGCACCAACAACTTGGGTGCTATCTGCGGGGCTCTTTGTGTCATCGTGGCTTTGCCACTTAATGCACGAGTGATGCAACAACCTACCATCGACGTGGAATGCAACACACGGGCTATCGAGAAAGTCAGACTTCTGGATATTGAAGGTAAGAGTCTGCCTTCTGCCTGCCTATCTGCAAGTGCTACTTATGATGATGGCGACGACGAATTACATTCCTTGGTTGTCGGTGAATAAACCTACTAAACCTCATGGTGTGTGGTAGCTGACGAACCTTTCTCTTTTTTCTCTTTGTAATGACAGAGAATCAGCTCAACACTGACGATGAGATTAGTCCCCGAGGCAGTGAGGATCAATTTTTGGCTGCTATCGAGCAACCCCCCTCCCCCTACTCCGATGATGGCTTGGACGTCATTGACATGTTTGGTGACCCCGGGAGCCTTGTGTCGGAAGAAGAAAGCACTTCTGTGTGTTCCCAGGATTGGTGCAAGAGTGAGCAAAGCTCACAAACCTTGGTTGGGTCAGGTAGCGGCCTTGGGCCCAGCAGTTTGACACGAGCACGAGTGATGGTTGTGGATCCCGTCCTTCGCAGCCGCAAATCTCTCAAGCTGATGCTTGAGCGCTGCGGTTTCAATGTCTCGTGCGCACTCTCAGGGAGTGAGGCGTTGTGGAGATTCGAGCAGAGCTTGCAAGATCCTGAAGGCTATTCTGTCATCTTTGTCAATCTCTCGGTAGCACGACATGAAGATTACAATTTTGTTCACGAGATCAGGGCCATGGAGCAAGATGCCAATTTGTCCTCACCATCTCTCATCGTGGCTGTGACTGATCTTGACAGGTGCATTTCTTGAACCTTCCTGTGTTTTGCTAATCAAGTCAGATCTAATTACCCAGCCTGTGTCTGAATTTGGTGTTAGTGATCTGCACTTGGTGTGTTGACAAATGTAGGATTGATTGAATGAGTTCTGATGATGATTTGTGTTTTGTTTATGCAGATGGGACATTGCTAGTGGCAGAGAGGCCTCTATACAGAAGGATGTGGCTGCTGGTGTAGATGCAGTTATCAATTGTCCATCAAGAGTGCAACAACTACGCGATACACTTGCAACGCTCGGTGTTTCAATTGACCATCTCGATTTTGCTAACAAGTCACCGCGGTCGTCTTTCAACTCATGGAATAATCCGCTCATTTTGGCCCGATGAGTGACCTGAGTCATGAGCTTCTTCAGCTGCTATCCCTATCTTAATTCTTTCTCAGTAGAATACATGTAGTTTTTTTTTGTAGAATAGTTACAGCAGCATACCTTTACACTTCCCTCTGGTTCTTCCATCTTTTAAGTGAAGTGACCGGTCCAGAAGGGGCCTACTCTCTTATGGGGTTGAGTGGATAATACCTTCCACCTCCCCATGAAATTTTAGAGGAAAGCCCCATGGGCAGTAGAGTGTTAGCTTTGGTTGGTTAACACGAGCTAGAATGATGTCGAACGCAGCAAGGGCTGTGTTTGTACATCTAGTTTGAGTTCCAAAATCTACGGCTCTCATCTCTAAAGTAATGATCCCTATAGTAGAGGGTGGTCATTGTTTGGGGCCCTGTACAAGAAATTTTACATCAGGAAGACTGCCAGGTTTAACTCGTGGTCTTCCTTTCTGTGTATTATACACACTTCTTGATCTATACTTATCTCAATCACAATTGTACACTGACCTTTGGGGTCTGAGTTATTTTCATTCCTCCGTTGATCTCCATGCAAGTTCTTCAATGATGTACTGTGCCTGAAAAGATTCGTGGTGAATAACTCGCAATTTTCTTTCAGGCTTTGTTGTTGACACTGTTTGTTTCTTTTGAATGCTTTACAGCAGGTAGTTGACCGTAAGGTCTCTCTTTTCATGAGCAACGTGGTCTTTAGGGAACTGAGGGTTTGCTTTTTAACAACAACAATCAGCTATGGGAAATCACACTATCCAACTCTTTGGGAAAGCTGTTTTGACAAACTGTTCAGATACTACTCCCTCTATTGGAAATACTTTAACGTGTAAGATAAGGTATCTGCTTGCAAAACACCACTCCATCCCTCTCGAGGAACAGAATTCAATTCCTCAACGCACACGTCCTCGTTGGATTAAATTCCTGGCAGACAACTCGTACACGGGCACAAATCCAGCAAAATCTATTTTCTGGTGTGTTCAAAGGAACTTAGTCCTGATGAAGAGATGTTGACTTGAGTCGCCTCCAGAATTTGGAATGTGACCTTTATGGTTATGGCTTGTAACTGTATTAATCTTCAAGAGTAGTTCAGACTCTAATCTTGTTTGCTACAAACTAACCGATACTGAACACATTCACCCAACCACTTGTTGAATGTTTGAGGTAACTGGTTGTAACTCTCTGAGACATGTATCCTACTGTTACTTGCATCTGACTTGCAGTCAGTTGCCAGGGATAATGAGGACAGAGGGAGGGAAAGATCATTCAAAACTCTTCTCATTTGCAGTATGTACCCAAGTACTTCTCACTTGGATCCACAAGTGCACCTTACTCCAGTAACTTCCCTGGATTTGACTAACCCTCGAAAGTCAAATCATCATCTCTTGTTATTGTTCTCCTTGTGGCAGCTGTCACGATAATGGCACCCTTCCAGAAGACTGACAATCGTACAGGATGTACGTTACTGACTTCCCTCTTGAGGGTAAGTTTTGTTGGCTTGCGGAACTTCCTCAGACGTGCTAAAGTAGGCCAGATAAATTTGTGGTTACTTATCTTGAACAGACACCTAACTTACATGTGAGCAGTGTGGATACAAGAATGGACACCAAAAAAGACATGTGCTTAAAGGAGAGTGGACTGCATGCTGAGAGTTTGTTAACCATTCTATGCTTCATAGTCAACACGATTTTTTTGTTTCTTTAAGGGGGGGAGGGGGGTCTATGGTCTGCACTTGACAATGAACATGATATTCATATGAGGAAAGTGGCTCCAACCTTGATTTGAATTTGCTCATCATATTCTCTGGCCCTCGTCGCGTGTGTGGAATTTCTAGGAGAATGGTGCAAAGCTAAGAGTGACTATATGGGGCATACATACCTTATGTACTCAATCTCCTACTCTTTCATCATTCGTTTTGCACTTGAGCAAGGCTTGTAACCTAAGTTGACATGCAAACATAGGAACATATAAAAATGTGATAACATTCTTCAACAACATGGCCGCTTCCCTTCACCCATTTTCATTTTGGTGCAAGCTTATAGTCCGCCTACCACTTTCTTAACTTCCCTATTCTAGTGTCCGATTTCTCTCTCCAAATAAGGAGATTGTCCCCCTTGAATTGAAGCTGGAGCAAGAATTGTCATCTTCATGATGAATTGTCATCCCTTGGTTATATTCTCGAGGCCCCCATGAACGAATGCACATTGCTTAATAATGTTATGACAACAAAAATCATGCGCACCCATATTTGACTACTTGCTCAAAACATATCAACCGATCAACCGGTCTAGGTTCAATAGTCAACATAATTGGGGGGGGGGGGGGAGGGGGGAGAACCTATATGACCATTTCATGAGGCACCTGAATGTCCACTTTGATTGTGAATATATTTTTCATATGTGCTCCAGAATCTATGAGACAAATGTGGAGAGAGGCAATGATTGTATACGAGCGTACCTCTCATCCACCCAACATACAAACTTGACCCCCATAGGTTTATAGTTGACTCGTCTCAAATGACTGCAAGTACACTAATTCGGGGACTTTGAAGCTAATTCCGATGTCAAATCAACTTTAAAAAACAACCTCCCGGTTGCACACACATACTTATTTTAGGGCTTTTACATTGGATGAACAAGAAGTACACACACTAGTACACAACAAGGGTTAGTATCCATGTAAGCCATCAACCCACCAAATTCCATCGGAAACGTGGATTTCACCTCGTGGTATTTACATTTCCACTAAAATATGGTCGACGAGCGGCCTAAATGAAAACTAACCCCAGTTCCTCTCTCACGCTCATCAAGACAAATGGCTATGGCCATCGAATTCGCTAAGATTTCATCGCACACTACATACCTAACTGCAATGTGTTTCATACCCAACGAGAAGTGGGCACCGAGGAGATTTTTGGACACAATCGGTCGAGATCCTCGTGTTTCCAAGTGCAACCGCTCACACGTCGACGTCTTCCCGGTTTCTCTCCTTCATGAAATCGAGGTATATTCTCTAGATTCCCGTAACATGGCCAGTGAATTTCCTGATGTCTTTTAACCGGTTCGTGTGTAATTGGGAGCCGATTCTCCCTGTTCATTGGAAGTGGGCGCAAAGAGAGTGGAAAAAGTGGTCTGGGCAACACACAACACAGCCTACCTCAATATATAGGACCTACTGGAGTAGCGAGGTTGAATGTCAGCCTGCTGCTGCTGCTGCTGCTGGGGCTAGGCAATGATATTTTCCTCAATGACATCAGGAACTCCCGGGTGATTGGAGCATCATGATCGCCATGATTCTCGAAGCCACAAAAGCTATGGCATTACAGCAAGCATGAGCTTCCTTGTAACTTAGTGAGCACGGTTGGTTGGTTGGTGGGTGGGTGGGGATGGATGGATGCATAGTATTATTATTAGCAGCAGCAGGCCCAGAGCCTTGGCTGGGAGGGGTCACATTTATAAGAGGTCATGTTGCTGCCTCAAGTACTTCCTCCTCCAAAGGTATCTGTCATGAATGATGCTCCTTTTCATGGCCAAGTGGGACACTAAGGGCCGGTTTACACCATGGACCATGAAGTCGGACCATGGAAGATAGTCTTTTTTCATGGTCTGACTTCCATTAAAAAAAATCAATTTATAAGGTCTTTGGACCCTTCACTAGGTGTACATCGAATATAGACCAAGAGGATTGACCATGCACCAAAAAATGAACGTGTTGCTTCTTTTAAATATATGCTCAAAAAGGGCATTTTTGAAAAGAAAGGAAAAGAAAATTCAAGGTTGATCATTCTCTTGTCTTGTCTCGTCTTCATCTTCTCTTCTTCCCCAAAAAATTAATTGAAAATTAGTATAACAACATTTCTCTGCAAGGCCCTTGCCCTTTTCTACTAGAGCACCTCTTTTGCCTTTCCCACCGCAAACCCATTGGATCATGTCAGTGGATAATATGGGCCTTAAAATAAGTCTTCTAAGGACCTCGAAGTCCATGGTCACTCTGACATTTTTTCCTTGGAGTGAACTGAAGTGGTCCTGGGACGAGGTCAATAGCCAATCACAGATTTTACAGGGCCTTGGGACAACTTCATGGTCCATGGTGTAAACAAACCCTAAAGGTGGGTTTCCATGTAGGCCCCTCGCCCAACATATCATAGTGTAAATAAGGACATACTTGCCCAAATGTAGAGGGAATCTAATGGGGTAGGGTTTGTATGTGCCAACTAGCTACTCCCATCTTCTCAAACCCGGACCCACCTAGTAACCTCCTCCTCTAGGTTAAAACCCCCTCCTCCTTCTAAAACTGGACTTCAAAACCTTCAGTGACTAGCACTTGTAAGTTGAAGATTTTTTTAGTGAATGCATGGAAGTCTAGCAATCCATGTCCACGACCCTCCATATTCTAGTGGACCGCCAAAATGTGGTTGGATGGCAGCTTGCGCTTAAGTACATGCGAACAACTCCAACCCATTATTTTCTAGAATCTGATGGGCAAGGGGCCTACATGGAAACTCACCCTAAGGATAAACCCGTCCAAATGTAGAGGGAATTTGGTTGGGTAGGGTTCATATGTGCCAACTACCTACTCCCATCTTCTCATATTTGGGCCCACCTACTAACCTCCTCCTCCTCCCGGTTATTAACAATGCAATTTTAGACCATCATTGGTTCTCTTGAGTCTTCAACCGGTCTTAATCTTTTGGTGACTGGCACTTGTAGGTTGAAGATTCTTTAGTGGGCGAATGAAAGCCTAGCAGCCCGTGTTCATGGTCCTCCACATTGTAGTGGACCACCGTAATGTGGTTGGATGGTGGCTTGTGCTTAACTACATGCGAACACTTCTAACCCACCATTATCTAGAATCTAATGGGTGAGCGGCCTACATGGAAACTCACCATAACTCACAAACTACAATAACCAAATGATGGTGTAGTCTTAGTCTCCTTCTAGCTATCGATACCCGGTTTTCTCAAGGTATTTTCTCATATTTGATATTGCATATAACTTGGGCATAGTGGAGTACTACATGTAATTACTTTAAGCCTTAAGGTGGATTATGGGTTATTTTTACCGGCGTAGAGTGAATTTCCATGGGGCCACTCACCCAAC
Source organism: Polytrichum commune (assembly GCA_950295325.1). NCBI lineage: Eukaryota > Viridiplantae > Streptophyta > Polytrichopsida > Polytrichales > Polytrichaceae > Polytrichum > Polytrichum commune. The sequence goes on from OX485809.1 coordinate 1,774,971, forward strand.
AGATTCTAGATAATAGTGGGTTAGAGGTGTTTGCATGTAGATAAGGGCGAGTTTCCATGTGGACCGTTTGTCCACTAGATTCTAGATAATAATGGGTTAGAGGTGTTTGCATGTAGTTAAGTACAAGCCACCATCCAACCACATTTTGGCAGTTCGTTACAATGTGGAGGGCTATGGACACAGACCGCTGGACTTCCATGCGCCCACTAAAGTATCTTCAACCTACAAATGGCAGTCACCAAAGGATTAAGACATGCGGAATACTCAAGAGAACCAACGATGGTCTAGACCTCCGTCACTGGTAATCGGGAGGAGGAGGTTAGTAGGTGGGCTCAAATTTGAGGTGGGAGTAGGTAGTTGGCACATATGAACCCTACCCCACTATATTCCCTCTACATTTGGGCGGGTTTGTCCTTAATTACACTAAGAATCTAGTGGAATCTAGTGGGCAAGTGGCCTACATGGAAACCCACCCTAAGCACAAACTGCCAACCAACCACATTATGGTGGCCTACTAGAATGTGAAGGGTCTTGGTATCAAGTTTTGAATACAAATAGGAGGTTACTAACATCAGGTTGTGGCCTTCCGAAGATGACATAGTGTTCAACTACATCATAGAGAGTTGCCAACTCATGAATGGATTATTGCATGGCGGGGAGCTCGGGAAAAGGAGACAATGTTGTTGCAAATGTTAATTGAGTTATTAACAAAGCATGGAGATGTGGTGTTTGATGTGAATGCATCTTTAGGTAGAATTGTACATGTCTTCATTGTGAGTGAAAAAATAACATTATTTTTTGCTATATGAAGTTGCATCTCTATGTGCATGCCGTGCTCTTAGACGGCATGTTGTGGTTTTGGAGGATGACTCAATTACTTTTAAGGCAGTGCTAGCACCTTTAGGAGACTCAACAAATTTTAGTATTTTGAAGGAACAACATGCATCTCCTAATATTCAAATGGATGACGGTGAATTGGTGGTGCAACATGTCCAAAAGCAACGACAATTGAGTGTGTAAGTTTGTATTTTTGTTATCATGTATTTCTTTGCAATGAAACTCAATGGATTCAATAAATAAGGAAGATTAACAAATCCAAAACCGTGTCCAAAATAATGAATTTTGTTATTTTTCCTTCGAGACCCAAGACATTCCCATGCGACATTGAGTGTCTAGTTGTGGAAATAGCCAATGCTCCATCCCCATCATCTAGTATGAGCCAGGTTCATTATAATATGAGAGTTTTTGTTGTTTGTAGACTTAGAGGCAAAAGAAAGTAGAGAGGATAGTGCCTCTGGTGATGATACGGATAGTGAGACATCATCAATATGTCACACTTAGAGTTGTGCCAAACTCTAGTGAAAAGACATCTACATTTTATTTATATGTAATTGTTAGTAAAACCATTCACATCACTAGCAAACTGCAAAAATTGTTGATATCTCATGCTTTGCAGATTCCCTAATTGATGTTGAGTGAACATTTAGCATGTCTTGTTTTATTTAAATTAAATTAATGCATTATGGGAGTTCATTGCCCACGGTCATTCAACACCCACTAAAGTCATTTCACATCATTTTTTTTATCCTCAGTGCTTGCATGTTACCGCTCATGCTCACAACTCACTACTTGTGGATAAAGAGGCACTTCACTTTGTGCTTGCTTTAATAGAAGCCGGTGTTTATGTTTATCTATACCTCTTCGCATGCCAAAATTGTTGTGTCCCGAAAGACACCCAAATAGGTTCCCCTTCCTTGAAATTCAAACACAACCTCCAAGCTTGGACTAGAAGTGGATATAAAGTACTAATTTTGTATACAATCCACGCCAAGTGATAGGAAGCCTTGCCACAATTTGCCTATCAAATTAAAAAATTAATATAATTGTAAAGGAGAAGAAGAATCCACTTTATTTGCAAATACGCAATTTTTTTGGGTATTTGACATTGAAGGCAACACCATGAATCCTAAGAAGAAGAAAAACAAGCTTAGAAGTATGTCGGATACTGGTAATATAATTTGGAATGTAAGCATGACTTCATATCATGATGTAGTACCTATACATAGTACATATTTCAACTTCATTCCCATAACTTGGCCCCTTCTTCCTATGCCAATAGCACAAATAAACCACAAGGTGAGGTGACACCTTGTGGTGACAAACACCCTTAATCAATAAAGGTTAAGGCATAAGTTTTTTGTCAAGGTAATCACTTATGCCTGACCATACCATTGTACATGTTCTTGTTATAATCCTTTGATTTTGACATATGAATGGATCAAAAGCGTGTGTACAATCTTGATTTTACAAAGTTGCCATCTATACAATCATGTCTACCATGAGAAGTGCCGGTTTTCTTTGATAAGCTTTTGAATTGGACTAAATCATTTTAGACAATTTTGAGAAGATTTTGCATCGGCCTTTTGGGGTTACGAACACAACCACACTCCTCTATGATGGTGTGCACATTGTTTTCATTGAGCATGTTGCCAGTTCAAGGAGGAAAAGGTCACTAGTTGATTCCTATTGATACGTTGCTACTCTATATAGTATGCCCCACTCAACACTAAATACACATCCCTACCCCGTTCATCCATGAAATTTTAATATTCCCACAACCTCTTACCTCTTATTGTCTTCAAGTGCCTTGTACCTTGCTCTACACCTCCCTTCATCTTCTCCAATTTGATTTGTGTGGATAAGTTAGGGCTTTGGAGCAAAGATAGAGCATGGTACCTATTGGCAAGACTATATACATTGAACGTTACACTTTAGGTGTACCACTCTACAACGGCGCACCAATTCCACTTGGAACACCTACGTAAGGGAGGATGACGACAATGTACAAGTTGTTGGGCTCCATTCTTGGTGGATTGTGCCTCCATGAGTTATCCCCATACCTACACCTAGCATAAACCTCACCTCCCAATACCCTAATTAAAGTGCCTTAATCTCAATAAAGATAGTGATTATGCCCTCAACCCAAAGTTCCTTAGCAATGAACGGGGAGAACCGACAACCGGTCGAGTTTGAGACATAACCGGTTGAAGATCAAGACTTCATGAAAATGACCGATTGCTTCGGAGGAGTTTAGAGAATATACCCCGAATTGGTAAAGGAAAACTGAAAGGTGTCAACATTTAACATGTTGGAATTGGAAACACTAGGATCTTGATTGATCGTGCCTAACGATTTTCCTAGGCATTGTTCCTTAGGGCAAAGCACCATTTTAAAACATCCACTTCATACAAAGGAAAATAAAATAAAATAAAAGTAACGCATGTATCCAGGTATCGGCGTGAATGTGACCCCGTTAGCCATATGTTGATCACGGTCAACCATGATGCAATATAGAGTGTTATGCCTCCTTGGGGACGTGGGCTTTGGTAATAGAGTAGTTATCCCAAGTTCATTGGGGAGGGGGGGAGGGGGGGAGGGGGGGAGGGGGGGAGGATGGGTGCTTGTTTGTTGTGAAGTTTTCTTTTGTTTAAGACTAGATATGTGAGATATTTGATGGCGTTTTGGTGTATGCTCTTCATGAGGGTTTTATTTTTTGATTTTTGGGATGTTTAGGTTGGTGAGTTTTTTAATGCAGTGTTCGTGTATGACTCCTCTCACCCCGGTTGTGATGATATTGAGGGGGTTGAGTTTCCATCCAAAACATGTCATATCTTCCAACAAACACTACACATAGTTTCTCGATGTTATGTATAGTATTTTAAAATATAAATTACATTAGATGATAACAATTGGGTTCACCCAGCTTGAAGTCACATGCCGCCCAGCCGGGTCCACTCAATAACCATTGTCTACTACCTAATTGAGTTTCTCTTTAATAATAATAAAAACTTCAGTCTCCGGAGGAGACCGACGTGAATTAAGTGTCTGTTCGATCCACCTCCAATCCCATGCCCACAGGACAAGGGTATGGAGGAAAAGATCTACTTCCCCCTTTCGAGAGTAGACACTTAAGTTTCTCTTTACTAATTAGAGGCCTTTCAAGATGCGAATTCAATGTCGGATTTGCTTTTTACAATAACTTGGTGGACTCCAAATCAGTGATCAGGGAGATTTTTGGGCATAACCGGTTGAGATCCTAGTGTTTGCAAGTTGACATCCTCTGGTTTTGCCTTTATTAAATTGGGGTATATTCTATAAATTCCTCTAAAACGATCAGTAATTTTCCAACAGTCTTGAACTTCAACCGGTTATATCTCAAACTCGACCGGTTCATCTGTAACTAACTGCCGGTTCTCCTCGATCATAGCTCCAAGTGGTTTGATATGACTCCACCCAAGTACAACCATAACCCAAATGGCCCATTTTCTTATGTAGCCAATGCAAGAGACAAATACCAATAGGATACCTTGGAACTTTGCGGACCTAAGAGAAGTGTTGGAAGAATATGAGAGGCATCATCACAAGCCATGCAAGCTACTCTTAGGTTATAATTAGAGGACATGTGTCAATGTACAAGGGCCTTGGTATGTAGTCAATAGCGGGTATGGAAGGGTTGGAGCATAATTGAGTTTATTCTTTACTTATGTAAGGTCTTTAATGTGACTCCAATGTCGGATTTTCTCTTTAAAATAACTTGGTGGACTCCAAATGGTTTGATATGACTCCACCCAAGTACAATTGTAACCCACATGGTCCATTTTCTTATGTAGCCAATGCAAGAGACAAATACCAATAGGATACCTTGGAACTTCGAGGACATGTGTGGAGCAGCCTTTTTTTTTTGTTTTTCTGGAAGTTGGTCATCTGGCTACAGAACAAGCATTAAATTTCTCAATAGTGGCAATTATATTGAGTTTGAAGCTAATTTCTTTGGCAACAATGGTCACAAAATTTCATACATTTGGCTACTAACATAAACAATATGTGGAAAAATGTGGCGATGGTCTTTATTGAAATATAGTTAAAAGCGGGCGACATCTTTTCCTAGCTCCAAGGTATTGTGGCTACTCCTAGAAAATCATGCCTTGTAAAATGGCAAACTAACTGTTGTTTAAGTGGTAATATGGCGAGTAATTGTTGTAACATATGGTCATATGGCATCTAAATCTGTAGTTTGAAGTGCAGTGTTCTTCAGTCTTCAGGTTCTTCAGTATTCAGGTCTTCATGTTCAGTCTTCAGGTCTTGCCTGCAAAACAACAAACAAACACACACTCCGATGCTGAAATGAGTTCAAAATTTATACAACAATACATAAAAAAATGGGATGGTTTTCAAGTCCAATCTTCAGGTCTTGCCTACCTGCAAAACAACAAACAAACACACACTCCGATGCTGAAATGAGTCCAAAATTTATACAACAATACATTAAAAAAATGGATGACCACGTTGTTGTCTAGGCAGTAAGGCCATAGCGGCCATTCACTGGTGCAGCATTCGTCCATGAATCAAACACGGCATCATAAGGAAAATTTTGCAAGGTATATATGTTTTGGCTGTACATGCCAACAACTACACCAAGATGGGGGTCAAGGGAGTTGCGGAGTTTCGTCTTCAAGAAAGACACTGATGAGAATACACGCTCATCTTCTACACTCCCAATCACATGGACCAGGGCTATCTCTGCAAGTTTCAAATACTCGGGGAACCCATGTGAAAGCACCCTAGAAGCAGATATTGTGCGCCATATTCTAGTGACAGGATTCACGTCAAAAGGAGGTTCCATGGCAGCAGGGGCGTTGCTCTTCATGGCAATCTTGAAGTAGCCCTGTTGAGAATCCAACGACCATCGATCAAGGATGCCAGGAATGACCTCCTTATCAACCCCAGTTCCAAGAACTCTGGCATTGCAATACCAATTCTTAAGAGTGTCCAGATGCTTAGAAAATGTAACTTCAGCATCTGGCTGCAACCAGTATTGCGGGTAGATGACGCCAAGCGCATCCAAGACTGCGTGTTCGGGGAAACGGTGCTGCAGCTCTTGTATGAGCTGAGCGGCAGCCCCTGCAACAAAACCATAAATTAACACACGTTAATTTAACCATACATGAATCTAATAAAAAATGCACAACACCAAAGGATTGGCTAAACACATACATGCTAAACAAACATAAAGATGAGAGGGTTAGGGTGAGGGTACCTGAGCATTGGGTTTTCACATCGTTCACCATTGCTGCAAATGTTTCACGTGTGATAGGCTCCAATCTGCCCGTCTCTTCGTTCTTGCGCTTGGCAAAGATGTTGCTGCCATTAACAACAAATGCAAGATGTTCTACATTACAGTTTAGATCAAACATGGCTGGGTTCTCGGGATCATTTTGAACCCAACGTGTGTGAATGTGGTCATGTGTGCCTTCGGTGATGCTCTTAAAAAGAAAGAACTCGTCGGTGTTGAAGGCTCCTGAATTGCAATTGTACATGCTGTACAACTGCCCCTCGCACACCTTCACTGCCCCTATGAAATCGCAGATGAAGACATCGCGTTTCTGGGCGAAGGTGATTAGGGAGTCCAGGCATTCTATGAGCGGCAGCAAGGCACACATCCCAATGAGGCAGGTGGGATCACACAACAAGTCCAACACAGCCTGCAAAAGGGTGAAACAAATGTTAAGCAAATTCAGTTTAATTCAGTTAAGCAAATGTTAACAGCAATTCAACAATTCAACAATTGAACTGAAATTGAAACAATGAACAATGAACTGAAATTGAATTGAACTGAAATTGAAATTGACTGAACTGAAATTACAATGAACAATGAACTAAACTGACAATTGACAATGAAGTGAACTGACAATGAACAATGAACTGAACTGAACTGAACTGAAATTGAAACTGAAGTGAATTGACAATGAACAATGAACTGAACTGAAGGGAAATTGACTGAAATTGAACTCTGAACATGCAATTACACACAAGACAAAAAAAAAAAAAAACACACATGAAGGCAAGCAAATTACCTCAGCTGACTTCTCCTTCGAATCGCTGTCCGCCTTCATCTTCGCTATTAGGACCCTGTATTCTTGTATAATACGTCTCAAAGGTTCAATCAAAGAGACCCATCTGGTCTTCACATGTTTTAGGAGCTTCAAACCCTTTGTCTCCATCAAATCAGCAAGTTTCACAAATTCTAGATGCCTCTTCGGCGAATGCTTGAAGTAAGCATGAGAGCTCTTTAGCAAACCCTCGATACGGCTCATTATATCAAGCTGGGACAGTGTCTTGAAGGCCAAGTTGCACCTATGTGCCATGCAATGCACTCCAAGTGCAAAAGGAGCATACTTACTCTGAATCTGGTGAGTTACACCAGTTTTTGGACCCTGGAAAGTACTAACACCATCTGCACCGAAGCACAGCAGCATTTTGGCAAGAGCAAGCCTCTCCAATTTGGCAGCTTGGGTCAAGGCGTCTATGATCACATGGGTTAGGTTGTCTGAACCAGATCCTTCAACAACCTTCTCAAGTGATATCAGGTAAGGGACACGACTCCAATTCTGGACCACATAGGCATGGATGGATATCCATGAGCCATTGTCAATTGTGGTCACTTCATCACATGTTAGTGCAACATAGTTAGCACCCACCAAGACTCTAGAAATGGCAGTCCTCACTTCAGCATACATGAAATCAGCCATAATCCAACCTGAATTGTCTGACCAATGCATCCTAGGGAAATTTGGGACATTCAGAAATTCATACAAGGCTGCCCTACTCTCATACTCCAGCATAGGACGACCATCAGCCAGAATTTGGAACAGGGTTGCAAACTGCATTTTTTTCTTCTCCCTCTCTAACCTATTCGACTGATTCAATTGTTGCAGCACATTATCGGGAGCTCTGGCATTGTACAGTGCCAAATTCTTTTTATGTTTAGAGTCCTTAGCCATATACCACTCCCCTTTTTTCACATTATAGGCCGGCATGTTTCTTATTGCCTTGCGCATTCCCTCATGTTTCTTAAGAGTATCCCACTTAGGTTGCATCAACCTATCTGATTTCTCCATGGTAGAGCAAACTGTGCATTTTACCATGTGCAACCTACCATTGTTTGTTAGGATTCCCTCTGCCCATGGAAGTTTACAAGCCCACTCCAATTGAAACTTCCTTGTTAGATCATAGTTTTTTCTTGGTTTCTTTTTAGGATTTAGACTCTCACCATCCTCATCGAAATCCTCATCGGTGTCAAGAACACTTACCTCTTGCAGATCGGTGGGTGTCTCTGCACCTCCATCCTCCGAAGTGGTGGAGATGATGATGCAGTTCGCAGCTCCCCCATGGCGTGCGTCGGAGGACTCGCCTAGACTTGCTGCAACGGCGTCCAAATCATCCATAGGCGCAGGTGGCGGTGCAGCAGATGTTCACATCAAATCGTCGCTCGCATCAGAGATCGGGTGCGGCACATTGCGTTGAGTCTCCAGCGGCATCGTATTGTCACGGTTGCGGGAGGAGGCGTAGTACACCAGCGTATTTTGTCGATGTACGCGCTTCACTCGGCCTCTCTCCGCCTTCGCGCTGAGCACACTCTCACGGTGTGCATCGGTGCTGGCCTTCTTCTTCCTCTGCGAAGAACAGCTTGCGGCCCCAGGGTGAGGAGATACAACATCGCCATCGCCATCCATCGCGGGGAGACAGGGTTTAGGGAAACACAAGATTGCACCAAGGAAACACAAGGAAATGAGTTAAGCAAATGAGCAAATGAGCAAGTTAATGAGCAAATGAGCAAATGAGCAAATGAGCAAATGAGCAAAGGAGCATATGAGCAAATGAGCAAAGACAGAAGATGATCGCAAATGAGCAAAGACAGAAAATGATCGCAAATGAGCAAAGGAGATGATCGCAAAGGAGCAAATGAGCAAATGAACAAAGACAGAAGATGATCGCAAATGAGCAAAGAAGATGATCGCAAGGAAGAAGAACAGGTTGTGCAATGCAATTCAGCATGTGCACATTATATACTAAATCCAAGCTTGTGAATTCCATTGCAGATGATTGCAACAATTCAATGGAGAGCGACACGGAACAACAACAACCTACACAATCAACACACATTGCAAAGGAAATTGAAAGGGAGCTTGAAGATGATGTGATGTGCAAGGGCTGAGACAGTGAAGGAGGCCCCTAAAGCAACTAATCAGTAGAAATGGCAATTGCAAACGGCGACTGGCATTGAAGAGAAGAAGATTAATTGGCGAGTACACCCAGCGATGAAGGAGGAAGAGGGCGAAGGAAGGAGAGCGATGAAGGCGGGAGTTGAGAGCGACGAAGAGCGATGAATGGAGCGCATCTGGCGCGACTTAAACCCTGCCCAACGGAAAAAGGCGAAGGAGGTGAAGAGAAGTTCCATAAGGCGGCAAGACACAGACGGACGGGAGGCGGGAGGCGGCGAGGGCTCATCAAATCGAATCGGAGTTGGTGGGGGTGAGCTGGCGAAAATCATCCCAGGCAATGATGGGATATGGCGTACTTAACGCTCTCGAGGGATGGAATTCGGCGAGACACGCGTCATTCCATCCCATAATTTAACATACAGGTGTCACGCAACTTTTTTTTTTTCATTTTCTGGCGAAATTTCGCCTAAAAAAAAAGGGCTGGTGTGGAGTGTTGGAAGAATATGAGAGGCATCACCACAAGCCATGCAAGCTACTATTAGGTTATAAATTAGAGGACATGTATCAATGTGCAAGGGCAATGACGTATAGCGAGTATCGGGTATGGAAGGGTTGGAGCATAATTGAGTTTACACTTTACTAATTTAAGGTCTTTAATGTGACTTCAATGTCGGTTTTGCTCTTTAAAATAACTTGGTGGACTCCAAATGGTTTGATATGACTCCACCCAAGTACAATCATGACCCAAATGGTCCGGTTTCTTCTATGGCCAATGCAAAAGACCATGCATACCAATAGGATGCCTTGAAACTTCGAGGACATTAGTGGAGTGTTCAAGAATATAAGAGGCATCACAAGCCATGCAAGCTACTATTAGGTTGTGTTTAGAGGACATGTGTCAATGTACAAGGGCAATGATGTAGAGTCCATGGCGGGTATGGAAGGGTTGGAGCATATTTGCTAGGCCTCCTCGAAGTTCTCCTCACCGGGGTTCTCATGAACCTTCACGGTTGACGATGGGTTGATTGGAAGGGAAGAGGTGTGGAGTTGCCCTACCCTTTCGGTGATTGAAATTTAAAGGTACCATATAGGCAAGGTGACATGGCACTCTTGCCACTTAGGGTCGGTTTAGACTACAGCGAAGAAGTGCACATGTCAATTAAGAATTTCAATTCAAGACAAGGTTATTTGAGGCAATGGTTGGTGTGGTGGACAAGATGGGATAAAAAAAAATTAAATCAAATTAATGTCTCAAGTTGGAGTTCTCCAGAGGCCAAGGTTCTTGTCTGATGGGTTTTGAGGTTGCCCAAGAAACTTGACCTCCAAAGAACTCACCTAGCAAAGTGATGCCATGTTGGCAGCCATGTCATTTTTTCCATCCATACTCGAAGTTCTCCACCAGCAAAGTCTTGGCCGTAGTGTAAACCCCGACGAGTGAAGAACCCATTGCATAGCCAATCATATTGCTCCATTCCCATAAAATTATTGACCAACACACTTTTTCATTGTAGTCTAAATTGGTTCTTAAATACACGAGTGGACACTTATCATAGGATCTCGGAACACACAATTTATGTGAGATGATCGCCAATTCCATACCATGTCAATCGCCATTTTCTTGATAATTTGATGAGCTCGTATGAATATCTTATTCATGCTCAAAGTGAAGATTCTCAATGCGATTAAATAGTCACATAGGTTCCACATAATCATGTTGATTATTAAGCCTAGAATGGTTATCATATTTTGAGCACGCAGTCCAATATCTTTCAAACACATGTCTTTCATGTGTGCATTCTTACATCCACACTTATCCACAAACCATCAATTATAGTTGTCCAGATCAAAGAAATAACCATCAAAGGCCCACTTATCTTACCCTTTGGGTGATCGAAATAGAAGGTACCAAATGGGAAATATGACATGGTGCTCTTAGTCTTTATACTACCGGGATGCACACGTGTCTATGAATGTTGTTTGGAGAGGGCTTTAGAGAATTAGCAAACACATATTGATTATGTAATTTATTTTATCAATGTTTCCCACAATTATAACACTTCAATTCCCCCAAATTTATAAGTTTCTTTTGTATAAAACATTGCATGGGTTTTTATTCACAAGAAAATTAGGCTTTAAAACTTGATGACTTCCTTGCAAATTTTGATCTCAATAGAGTTAAATGTAAAGTCCCTCAAAGAGTGGGTTTGACCCTTCTTTTAGAAAATTTACTATTAAGAGTTCGTTAGTTTCTCAAGTATGAGAGCCTATTTGAAAGTTGGGTGAAACTTTGGGACTTCCTTTTCCCATCTCGTAAATTTTAGAGAATTTTAGAATTTAACATAGGGTATGTGCATGGGACATGCTCTACTGTATCTCATATTGGTCTATGCAAGGCTAGCTTGACCCACTCATCTTAGTAGGATAGGCTTAAAAAAATTCAAATTTTAATAGTCTAGTACCACTCTTTATGTGTGATAATTTAAGCATTAAGAAAATTTGGATGACTTTGTGTTAATTCTCATAAACTCATGGTTTCATCCGCTTCACTTCATGGACAACTCTAATGATGCAAACATCAAGGGAGCATATGGAGACACACCTTGCATGTCTTATCCATTTATAAAGGAAGCATGTGTGCTATGCGGGAAGACACATTATGATCTCATTTTTGCCTCACTAGAGTACTCATAAAAGTTGAAATACTATGCTCTTGAAGACACAAGGAATGGCAATTGATTTTTCAATTTGTGCAGATAAATATTTTTTTAAATAAAAATAAAAATAAACACACACACACACAAGGAATAGTCATGACGGAAGAGAGCCTTAAATTACATACATTGTAAACATAGTGGTCAAAAGATGGCAATAGCCCGCAAGCAAGTAGACTCTTTGTCTTGATTGTTTCCTCATGACTCATTTTTCTATTTGTTGTAAAGACATGGAAGTTCCTCGAAGCGCAACTTATGGTTGTTGAACTTTGAGGGTTTAATTTTGAATTTTTGAATTTTTGAACGAGGAAGCGTCCTTTGCGGACAACCATATTCATGTGCATGTGCATGTGCATGTGCATAATATTATTTAGTTGCATGGTTGTGTTACATTCTATATTTAGCATCCGACATGGGCATCCACTATCTAATCTTCATTGGAAGAAACTTAGAAAATATGAAGAAATTGATGCCGGTATGTATAATAAGAAATGTTGGTTTGATTAGTAAAGATATTTTGAATAGTGTCAGTTTTTTCAACGATAGAGCTGCTATGAATAGTAATTTTAGGGAATAATATTGGGATGAAACAACGTGTCTCCCAAGTATTCATGGGATGAATAGTATTTCCTACGCATAGTGATGAGGTATAATTCCAGTCAAATTTCCAAATTTAGCATGGACATATGAATAGTAAATGAATCTTTGTGGTTTGTTCAAAGGGTCCACATAATATAATTGACATATTCCAAGGTCATAGAACCGACCCAAATGGATAAATAATGTTATGTGATTTCTCCCAAAGATATGACCCTACGGGTCTCTTTGCACTAGAGCTTGAGGGTCCTTGACCCATGCTATATAAGTTATGTGAATGGTTGAAAAGTTAGAGGCAATCCAAGTTCACTTTAACTTGATCCCGAGCACTTGAGGGACCAAAGAAATATGAATGCTTGAAAATCTACATGGCATCCTACATGACACTATGTGAATAATGTTTCATGTTGTACTGAATATTGCATTAAGCCCATCAAAACAAAGATCTAGTGCAAAAGGAGTTTAGAGTTTAGGCTTGTTGCAAAATTGGAGTTCTATTTGCCATGGTGCGGCCTTTAGATAAATTTCAAGGCCCCTTATATTCTCATGGTCATAGCTATTGGTTTTTGTGTGTAAAAGTAACCCAAACTTCCCACATTATTGGTTGGGTATTACCATCAACCAATGGCACTACATTGTAGGTGTTGGAATTTCATGAAGTGAATGTTGGAGAGTATTCTCTCACATCCTTATAAAGTTGGTCAACATCTTGGTTATTATTATTGTTGTTGTTGTTGGAAGAAATTGAAAATTGAATTGCAAAAGAACCCAAAACATGCATGTTGAAGTTTGAGGTGTTCACCTTCAGGAATATAAATACAAGGACTCTTCAACGGAGGTCCCTCTTATCACGTACTATTACAAATCTCGTTACAAAATTCCATATAGAATTGAAACCCTCTTAAAAGATGGGGAAATGACTTGATGAGACACAAATCAATGAACTTGCATGTATCTCCCCCAAAGACACCGGCCTTTAAGTCCCAATGTTCTTCCTTGAAAACGCGTGGAAAATATCCGATTCCCCCAATAGTCAACCCATTTTGATTGGACGGACCCTTGTGGTGGGACACACCGGGAATCAAATGCTAGGATCCAATATTTGAACTTCGCTTTTTCTCTTTTCCTTTTTCCTTTCTTGAGTTACAACTTGAGTTGCATCATAAACTTTCAATTGGCACCTACTAATGTTAGTTCGAAACTCCTTTAGAGCTCCGGAGTGATATTTTATAGTGGCAAAAGGAATCGGAAACTCAAATGATCCCCTCATTTGATATTATTGCTTAAAACACGGCGAAACACAAGCCATGTGGGAAGAAACCTCATGATTTCTATGGCCAAATTTGGAAGAAATAAGTGGACTTAGAACCAATAAGGATGCTTCATTCGCATAGTTCATGTCCTCATATGCTAAGTCCTTGTGGAAAGTAGCCTTGATGAACCTAATTGGTCCATATAAGGACATGATACAAGAGCCGATGCCAATGTTCTCTTTCAAAAAGAGGACATAATTTCAAGTGACAAAACTATGTGGAATCTACATCATCACCCCTCTCCCTTGATCTCATTGGTCTATACCCAAGGTATGCCATGTGGAAAGCCATCTCATCATTTCCTTCTTGTTTCGTTGGGAACAATGGCCAAATATGCTCAAATGGGAACTTTTAAATTTAAGTTACCTTGTTTGCTAATTAAGGTCAACATCCACGAACGACTATGTGTGAAAAGTGACCCTAATTATTTCACTCAAAAGCAACAATCACATAATGATGATATAGGAGCCCACCAACCTATGGCATTACAATCATAGGCCAAAATCTTTGGAGGTCAATGTCCACTCCGTGTGTGCCACGTGGAAAGCCACATCAAAACATCCATCTCACACCTTGGGAACACATTATGCAAATCTTAAGCATATCATCCCTATTTAGAAAGACAAGTCTTTGACCTCTTACGGCCCGAGCCTTTTTTCACATTGTAACACACATTGTCAATGTGTTACGAAACGAAAATTGTAACACTTGGAAAATAGGAAGTTTGTGAGGGAAAACCGTCTTATGGTAGTGTGGGCAACACCAAGCAAACATGTTTCAAAATTGGCATTCAAACTCATTGTGAGAAGCATTCATCATATGGTCAACAACTTTAATCATTTCTAAAACATGCATAGGAACTTCAAATATGAATATTGAATTTCGTACATATTTATATTCAAAACAAATGTCGTTGTTTTCTTTTCTATAGCGGAGTTTCATCCATCGTGCCATCCATGTTTATAAAAGTACAATATTTCTACTAGATGCCCCAAGTTTGGAACTTTACTTTCGTGACAATTAAACCGACTCAAGTTCTATAGAAATGTAAAGAAATTTCTTCCCAAATTTTCAAAATGAAGTTGATTTATACACACTACACTAAATATGATATTTAGTGTGACTTATTATTTGAAATTACGCAAAGCTATATTTATTTAAGGGTCATCTCATGTTTTACCAACAAAAGTTAAAGTGGTAATTTGGACATTATAGAACATTGACAACTTCACTTGATAAAAAATCACCTCAATAGTAAAAAAAATATAGCACTGTGTAAATCAAAATCGTAAGTCACATTAAATATCATATTTGGTGTAGTGGTTGGTCATAAAATATGTTAGTGGGCTGGATTGATCATACAATGTATATTGTGTTGCATCACCCTTTGACATCAAGGGTGGTTTGAAAGCTCAAAATTCATTGGAATGTGCCCGGCAACAAGAAAGGGTTGTATTCCACACCCATATGGTTGCTATTCTTGAAATAACATGGTGAACTCCTTGTAAGCACATTCTAGGTGAGCTTCTTTAGGTGAATGAGCATGTGTAGGTTTATGGTGTATCTACAATAGTTGATCAATACTATTTAAGGATGATATGAAAATGAACATAAGTTTGAATGGAAAATGATAACAATTTAGGACATCTATGAATGACTATTTTTATGCTATACCTAATGATGACAATCATCCATGTTTTAAGTTCCATTCTACTGATGTGCATTCCTTATGAAATATGAATGTTTAAATTGTTTAATTAGATTTTGGGATAGAGGTCCAAATTGTGCATACATTGCACAAGTGTCGTCTATAAAACCTTAATTACAACTTTTGTTGTCTGAGGATTGAATTTGAGATATGGAGCCTCCTTTAATCATTATATAGCCCCCCCCCCCCTCGATCCTCAAGTTATTCACAAATTTGTAGAATGTGGTCCAATGTCTTTTCAATACTTTATCATTTGAGGTCTACTCTTAAATCCACGCGTCACTCAAGTATAGGTGTCCAATTAAGATATGTAACCAAATTTGCTCACTAACCTTCAAACTCTTAGTTTTAATTCATAATCTTTTGGAAGTTAGTCCAATTCAAATCACTTAGGATAGTTTTCCAAGTACAATTGGCCCATTTTTTTGTTCGTATACAAGATGTAACCCATGATTGATTGCGGTTGATCTGAAGAATGGTTGGAGGTTACCCCTAAATTGCCCCCCAAAGGTGCATTCTCTTGTATCCTTGATATCACTTTTGATGTTGGGGGCAGTTGAGCATGTTGTCACTACCATGTTTCCTAATGGGCACAGGGAGGTCACCCCCTCCTTAATTGATGCATACACGTGCACTTAGGACCTATTCATCCAGGGGCTATTTACCTTGCAGAAAAGATTACAAGGTATGGTATTTTTCAAAATGAAGGAAAATGCTTGTATTTTAATACACCCTATCAGTCATTATAATTTTTTGGTGGAGTCATTAAAAAAACCCTATTTTATTTATACTGCATTTTTTTTCTTATATTCCAAGTAACCAATTTTTTGACTTTACCTTAATTTTTTTCTTTCTGTGAGCCCAACTTTTGTCCATTTTTTTTCTTAAACCGCATCTTATTTCGTACACCCCAATTTTTGTTGGTTTTGTAAGCGACATTTTTTTCTTCATGAAGGACATTTCTCTTCTTACAACCATGAATTGTGAAGTTCAGCCACAATGCTAAACTCACATGAACTAAATCAAAACAATAAACCTAAGGCAAAGGTATGCAATTGAAGCTTGTCTTAGATTGTGAGATAAAGTGAAACAAAGCACCAAAAATTTCCCTCCCGCCACGTGGGTAGATACCATTAATTCCACATTGGAACTGTTGGTTTAGTAACGTTCAAGCAAGCCAGCGTGCGAAGTCATCCATCCAAGCATTTTCAACACAAAATTGTCTTTTTTTCATCCACTAGCACATACCCTACCCAAGACCTGCTACCCCTAGTAATTCTTTCCACACTATTTTACATGTATTGACTAGATAAAATAGGCCATTATATGTGATGGTATTTTACATGTAAACATGTTTCACTATTTAAAAACCCCCTATAATATATGTATTTTTTTTGCAAAATATACCTACAATGACTATATCAAACCTTATTTTTATTGCACGTTGTTTCTACGATCCACCAGTGACCTCCCCGTGCTGATGGGCCACTTGTGTACAGAAGCCAACTCTATAGTGAAGGCCTCAGAAGAAAACCCTATATTTCTCCAACAAAGATCGACAAGATCCAATGGTCATCAACTTGCAATGTTCAAGTCGGGACATTTGATTATAGTGATGATTATAATGATGATTTATTTATTTGTTTTGGTAAACTTGGATGATCTAATGGATAACAATTAGATCATATTATTAAAAAAACTACAATTAAATGTAAAAGTTTATCCGAAATCAAAATATATACATGTGATAATTTGAGTAACGAATATGGACTTCACGTCTATGCATGTTCTAAAGGGGTCAAAGTTATTTGATTAGATGATGGGTGTTTTTCAGATCAAACCCAAATTATATATGAGGAGCTGTTTAAGTTCGTGTGGGGTATCGCCCACACTATGTAAGATAGTTCTTACTTCAAAAAAAGCAATACCCGCATACAAGAAGGCTTGTCTCACGCTTATCTCTTTGTTCAAGTCTTTGTGATCTTCATCAAGTGTCAAATGCTCTTCACACATTGCTTTCCTTCACATTATAATGAAATCTAATATGACTTGCACCTACTATTCTTCTTCTTCTTTTTGGCATAAATTGAAAATATAATTGCAAGAAAGAACCCAATATACAACCAACCCGGGCAAGCCAGTGCAAACCGAAGTGGAATCAAGAAATAATGCTCATTTGCGGTTTATCCATCCAAGTGAAGAAGAAGAAGAAGAAGAAGAACTCCGGTCCCGCCTAGGGGGCCGGAGTGAATAAAGTGTCTATTCGTAGGACATCCGTGGCCATACCCAACCATTCAAGTGACAACTAAGTTACTCCGGGTCACAATAAGGTTTTTGACCCCCCAAGTCGAATCAAATTCTTTAAGGACGTCCTAGTAGGCCACATCCGGGGACACTTCCAAATCCCCGAGTGTCCGTTTCCACTCAATCCTATCATAATCCTGCAAGGTATCTCAAACGGCTTGACGTGTTTTTCCAATGGGCCACTTTCAGATTGTTAACAACCATATCACTTCGTTGACACCAGATAATCCACAGAAGACCAATTCTCAAAAAGAACCGGATGCCCCTAAACCGTTTAAGTGTATTGCACATAGGTTGATCAAACAAACATCGCATCATAGGAAATGACACCTACTATTCTCAAAACACATAGTTTTTTTTCATGCCGAGCTAGGACAAGATGATGAAAACGAGATGGCTCTCTAGAATACTTTCCCACCAAAGAGCCCACCCAACGAGCGGCCAACAAGAGGTGACCACTTGGATCAATGAGGCAAGGGTTAAGTGAACCACTAAGATGCAAACCCCATTGTGTAAATCTTCCAAAATTTTAATGGGAAAACAAAGAAACAAAGAAACAAAGAAACAAAACCACCACTTTCGGGTATCACGTTTCCCACGTTCCAATGAGGAAACGATCTCGAATTGAATCTCCTCATTCGGTCCAAACACCCAAAATGTGTGCCACACGGGATGCCACTTCATCATGTCCACGTCCTACGGGGAAACGCAGGCTGGAGCTCGACCAACAAGAAAGATTCGGGTTGTCCCTCGTCAAGGTTATGGAATCGGTCATCATGAGCCAATAGTAGCACAATTCTCAATTGTTGTGTTTTTTTCTCCTCTCTCTCTCTCTCTCTCTCTCTCTCTCTCTCTCTCTCTCTCTCTCTCTCATTCATTTCCCAAAACGTGGATGCCACGTGGGTAGACACCTCATCATTTTCTTGCCCCCTTGGGAACCATGGTCGGAGGAGCTCACATGATGAGAAGATTTGGTTCGCCTTGCTAGGTGGCCCCCTCTCACTCCCCAAAACGTATGCCATGTGTACGCCATGTGGAAAGACACCTCATCATTTCCTTCTCCCCCATTGGACACAATGTGGGTAGAGCTCATCCAACGAGAAGGCTCGATTGAATTCGCTAAGGTCCTCGCATACGGTTGTAGAGACAAAATCCTCTCTCTCTCCCTTTCTAGTTCTCGATCAATGCCATGTCATTAAAACATTGGATGGTAAACTCTTACATCAATCTACCTAGCAATTGTCTTCTTTATAAATAAACGACTATATGCTCAGGAGATCTTAGATGTACATGCATGGAAAGTGGTCATACTTACAATGATGGAAAGGTAACAAGGATGTAGACGAATGGAGCAAAATAACCATAGTTACAGTTGTGACCCACGCCTCTAACCCATGGTAAAAATAGGGTTTGAAAAAAATTACCATAGGTAAGAACTCCAACATAAACCCCTAACCCTAAAGGGAGCTTCCTTTTCTTACCATTCACGCAAGTGTGAGGTGGGGTTGGCTCTGTGTATACTCACTAGAGTAGTAGATACGTGTCAAAAGTGAGAGAAATTAGGGCTAATCACCAAGAGGAGTATTCTACTTGGAGAAACCCAATCATGGCCAAGGAACATGTTTGAACACCCATATGTCATTTTGCAATGAGCGTTGTGTAATTTGAAATACTACAATGCATTTGATGTGGTTTAAATGTGTGCGACATGGATAACAGTTGGGTCCTGCTGTTATTTACCTCATGTACGTAACTAATCCTCAAATGTTTGATGGTTGGTTGCATGGGCACAGGTGAGGCATGCCCTTCACACTTTCAATACAATGATGTATTGTGATTATGACATTTTATGCATATCTATTGGTTGAAGTTACTAGGAACATTTCCCTTGTAAGTACTCCATACATGTGGTGGATTAGCTATATGTGCTTTGAGGTGAAACATGAAGATAGGTGATTAAACTCCAAGGTATGGGACAATGAAAATCAATTTTTTGTTGTTGGATACCATTTGATAGCAAACACCTAAGTAAGGTACATATTCTTGCAAAGCAAATTTAGTGTTATGATGCAACTTGTCTATATTGCACAACACATACAGTTAGCCATAATTGCAAACAACTCTATTATGCAAATTGTTATTATGTCAGCAAATAGGAAGACACACAAGAGATAGAAAGAGTCTTGTGGAAATTCCCACCCACCCACCCTTGTATTGCAATGAGGAAATATTGAAGGATTTGGCCTATGAAAAGAGGAAGTTCAAACTTTGCAATTTTTTTGAAAAGTCAACTCTCTCTCTCTCTCAACCAACTTATGTGGGAAGACAAACCATTCATTTATTTTCGTCCATTGGGGATAAAGGCGGAAGCTCAACCAATGAGAAGGCTCAAATCGGCTTGCCAAGGTCTTAAATATTGTGCCAACGTCACCATAATTCACTACATTGTATTAATAGTCCACCCACATTTACTGGTGCGGCCCACTACATTAGGGAACAATTCCTACTAGCAGGAACCACTTTTAGAGTTGGTTTAGCTAGTGACAGCCACTGGATGTAACTAGTGTTGGTAGGAACCCTTCATTGTTGGCACGCACCAATAAGTTTGGGAGAGCTATAAGGTATGTGGGTCTTAAATGGTTACCTTTTCCAAGTAGCTCACTTCTCTTAGGATTATGAAACATGTGATTCGTGCGAGATGGTTAGCAATCCAAATTGAGGCCGTAGCCACCATCCTCATGGTTTTTTGGAGCTCAAATGAATGTCTCGTTTGTTATCTAAGGGCCACTTCACACACAAGACCAAAGGCCCGTGACCATTGCATTCTAAGAGCTCTCATTGGTCGAAAAGGAGGAGACTGTCCAAGTTCACTTCACACTAGAAGGGGAAGGCCTAAAGGCCCAAAACAAAGATCATGGATAAAAAATCTACATAGAATCCTACATGGTAGACTATGGATTATTTTGTATGGTTTGTTGGAATTTGTCTCAGGCCCACCCCAAAGGCTTGACATAAATTCCGACATACCATGATAATCAAACAATTGTCATTGGATGCCATGGTTAGTTTAATATTGTTGTCCAACAATAAATTTTCCATGGCATATACTTAAAGATAGGACAAAGGATCAATTCTCTCAATTGCCCACGACTCCAAGTTTTGGAGCTTGACAATATATATGTTTGTAATAGATATTTTAATTTCAAATTTTAATATAAATATTTTCTCATTAATGGTATTGAAGCACAATAGAACTAGAGATCAAATTGCACAATCAAATACACACACACAAAGACATAGGAATAATGCTTAGAGTGATATGGTCACCTCCACTCCTTGCTTTGCCCTTTATTGCACTTTTTCACCTTGGTTCATACAATGCATATGAGATATCTCAACTCACACTTCTCACAAACCACATGGGTTTATTCAAATCTTATTCACTCTTAAACCTCTAAAAATGATCATCCTATAATTACTAGCAATCTAATGCTCTATCTTCAACACTCCCACTTTGAGAGTAGTTAAAATATTTCAATTTCATTGGCCTTAATAGTGATTGTTGCACATCATTCGTATTTACCAGATTGTCGAATGACATAGTTTTGAAAACTTCGAATAATCATTCGAATATGCCTCATTCGTCCTTTCTACATTATGTTGGTGCAATATGTGGTTCTTCCACGAGGGAAGCTATCTTATGAGCGATGAGCAGTGAACGGTGAGCGGTAAGCAGTAACACATGAGCAATGACTCCAAATTTAGTAAAGACACACAGGTTTAGGGTACATAACCAGAATTTTGACAAATTAATTGCATATTTTCAATTGTAAATTGCCAGTATTTTAAATGAAGCACACGTGAAAGGGCCCTATTGCCATGGATCATTTTAAACACTTTCAATCCATTGCTGATTTTTATTATAATAATCCAAACCAATACATGTCATTTATTGACATCCTTATACATGTAGTTACAACCAACACTTGCACAACTACTCACATTCCACAACACCAACAAGTTCAAGTAGGTGCATAACCTCATTATACGTATATGTAGGTGTCATAATTGTGAACCACTCAAACCGCTCACGGGTTGAGTTAAGGCCCACAATCTACAAAAGCAAGGAAATTAGATATTAGAAATAGTCAATATGTAGGTAGCTACTAGGTTTTGAGACATCCGCCTGTAGATGCGAGTTGTGTAAGAGACTGGTATTAGGTCTTGATCAACCCGGGTTCGAATCTGGTTGGTTACATTGACTGGTGCTATCCCAAATTGAGCTAATGATAAAGTATGAATAATTTATAGGCGGATACCAAGAAGAGGTTACTACACGGATGTGCGTGGAATCTTCTCGATTATTTTTTATTTTTAGAAACTTGTTATTATTTATCCGTGTGAATCAATCAAACCGTTCACGGTTGGATCGTAGTCTAAATAAAATTGAAATTACTGAATCATTTGAAATACTTTCAGTCCATAGCTAATTTTTATTATAATAATCCAAACCAAAACATGCCATTTATTGACATTCAAATATATGTTGCTTAATAGAACACTTGCAATACTACTCACATTCTACAATATCAGCAAGTTCAAGTAGTCGCATGACCTCATTATAGGTATATGTAGGTGCATGAATGAACTTGTCACTCTCGTAATCATCAGACCATCAGACCCCCTTTACCATCAGACCCCCTTTCAACCATGTCCGGTAATTTGCAATTTGCATGAAGGCACGGATCATGTCATCCACTGTTGCTTCATATAAACAAGTCATCTTGTTGCCGGACTGTTGGAGCCATTTTTTGTGTACAGTCTCTGCAAGGTTGCATATTGGCATTTCCGTACGTTGTTTTATTGTCATATCCTATGAACAACACACAAATATGAGGATAATAAAAATATAAGATATATATAATAATAGAATAAAAATGAATGACATTGAATAATGAATTTTCATATGTACTTACAAATAGCATATGACCACCCCATTGTCTGTAACAAAAATGCCAAAAACCCAACCACTCTTAAAGGCCAAGGATGCCTTCTTCCGAGGCAGATCCGGATGACAACCACCAAGAACGAATCACATCATACTTAGTCTCGGCGTCGTCCATTATTTTCGCGTCTTTGTAATCCTTGCATATTTGCTTGTGTTGAAACTGCAAAAATGGTTTGATATATTTTTGGGTCACCTTATCCAAGCTCGTACACCAATGAAAAAGACATGTACGCTCACGTACAACCATGGAGAAATACGCCACACAATACGAAAAAGAAGAACAATCTTCTGAGCCGGAGATAAAGGTAGGTTGTACGAACGAAATCGTAAGAAAATAACTTTAAAATCAAAATAAATTTGGAGGTATGTAATGTGTACTATATTGTGCACGCCGATAATACGATTCCAACGGTATATAGCATGAACAAAATGATTTTGTTTTGCATGCTTTAGAGCCAAAAAACAATTGGAGCATCTTATATTCTTCTAAAATCTTCAAAAAATAAAGATTTTATGCAGGAAATCTAACCATATTAATTTCAGTAGACTTTGGCGATTTATATAAAATTGATATCATCTCCAAAAATTTTGAAAAACATTGGAGTAATTGACAAGGCTATAAACTATGCATTTGATTTTTTTCGGAAATAAATTAGAATATTTGAAAACGTTATAGCAACTCCGGAAAGTGACTCAAATCAAGGTGTATTTCTCTTCCAAATGGGTAGCTGTTAACGGCCACCATTTTTATGATGCCAACTTCTGTGTTCTAGTTTAGGGTGGCCGTCAACGGCCACCCTTTGTATAATGCTAACTTCTATTTTCTAGTTTAGGGTACCCCTTCTTGGGTTTCAGTCTTCATTTAACAACATAATTTCCTTGAAATAAAATCACATATATACATATATTTCTTATGTCTGTTCCATCTAAAAGTATGGCCGTTAACGGCCACCCTTGGTTACATCTCAGATTTATTGGTATATGTATTTATTTTTTCATGTATACACTCATTTCCACCCTTATTGAAATTTCATATTCCTTTCTATATATGTTTCTTTCTTCATGTATACACTCATTTCCTTCATTTTTTTCCTCCAACAAGGATGGCCGTTAACGGCCATCCTTATTGAAATTTCAGATTTTATTCTATATGTGTTTCTTTCTTCATGTATACTCCCATTTCATTTTATTTTCTATATGTGTTTCTTTCTTCATGTATACATTCATTTCCTTAATGTTTTGTCCTCCTTATTGAAATTTCAATTTTTTTTGCATATGTGGTTTTCCCTTATGTATACTTTCACTTTCATAAATGTTTTTGTATATTATTTTAGTTTGCATATGTGATTTCTTTTATATGTATATACTTATTTTTATTTTTATTTATCTTTCATATGGATGATATTTTTGTACTTTAGATATGGAAGTTGTACATCTTTCTGAAGATCAATTGGAATTGCAATTGCATGCATTTTTTAATAAAAAAACTGTCAACACATCTTCCCGTCTTGAACGGTTGAGGTATCAACCAAGGGCAAAATCAAAATTCAACATTTCACTACGTCGAATGGTTGCATTGTCTGTTGTTAGGTTTTTTTTTTAAATAACGTTATGGACCTGGCTGCACATTTTGTTGCTTGTGGTTATATGGAGGGCAATAGGGTTTTTTACGTGGCCTTGGAAAACAATGAGGAAAAACAATAGATATTACCGATAGTATCATTGAATCATGGAGTCAAAATTGGGTACGAACAAATGATGCCTTTGAAAAAATATTGCAAACAGATGAGGACCTCAAAGTTTTCTCTGACAAAATGTTTAGGGTGTGGGATGGAAACCACCGTTTGCAAGCATGGTTGCCCATTATTAATCGAGATCATACACATGATCATGCTTGACATTATCTTGTTGAAAATATTATTTTGGACGTCAAGGGAGATATTGCAACCATGTTGGCAGTTTTACATGAAGTGGTAATTCTTTCATTTTTTTTTTTAATTTGTTCGGTTCATTTGGTTTTCTTTTTAAGTTTATTTTTTTATTGTATATTTCTTTTCCTTGGCTTGTCAATGGTTGTTTTATTTTGCCATAAGGAACCAAAAATGCCATGTTTGTACAAATCTTGTTCATAAGTTTTTCCGCATTCAAAGCATTGCTGGACAACCACTTTCATATTTTTAAAAAATTGTCTTCAAAGGAGATCTTACTGCCGCTGATGCCAAACAAAAATCCAAATATAGGACTTGGTTCACTTTGACTGGTGAGGCTCTTAATGGATTTCTATACTAGGTTATTCTTCTAAAGTATTAGTTTTTCACGAATTTTTTTTTTGTATATATATATATATATATATATATTGAATTCTATAACTATATGTTTTATTACATCTTATTTTTATTATGTGTGATTTATCATACTCTTATATGTTTTTTCCTTGGTGTAGCAAGAGTTGGGAGATGTTGCTGCTACTGCTCAAAGGAAATTTTATGAGAAATACCCTGATTCTACACATTGGACTTCAAGTGTAGTGGATGAATTTGTTACCAAAGCTGTGGAGAGGGTGAGATTGACTTTCTATTTGGAACTAAAGAAACAACTTCCCATTGCAGATCCTAGACATTCTCCTATGTTCTTAGAGCAGGTGAACTCTCATTATGAAACTCACGATGAGAATCCTGAGATGACTCAAGAAAAACTTTGGATGTTAACAACTTCGGCAATGAATACATCTATGAAGATTAAGTGGCTTGAGAGGTGGAACAATTTACCTACTTTTCGTGAGGCTCTCAAGTTTCCGAAACCAAAATTCAATGATATAGAGTTTCCTAAGTGACTTGATAAAGCTACTTGGTGGGCTCATATGATAATTTTTTGTCTATGTTTTTAAAAAAAAAAAAAAATTCAATCATTCAATTTTTCTAATTTTTATTTTGTATGTGGCAGTTGGCTATTGAGACCGAGAAGCTCTTTGATGCTACTGTGGCTGATATGCATGTGTCCATCAACTATCTTCCAGATGGTATGGATCTTTTGCCCACTATTTTTTATTTTTGATATTTGATTTTCAAGAACTTCAACAATTTAAACCTACTACCCGATTTATATCTACAATTCACTTTTGTTGTTCTTTATGTTTTGGACTTCGTAAATGTCACCCTCATGATGGTGTTATGATGTATTCAAATTTTACATTGATGTGTATTATAGTGAGACATTCTAACATGCTACACTTGTTTTCAACATGAGTTTGCTTACACATTGTCTCCAATTACATTATTATTATCTCAACAGTTGAATGTATATTAGTTCATTTTTTATACAAAATTGTTATAGCAACATTCTCATTTGTTGTTCATTTGGACTATAGACCCTTACATGTAATTCCACAATCATAGGCCCCCAACGGATTTACAAACCATAACCGGGAAAAAATTGAAGGCTCATAGGTTCACACTCGCATGCTCACATACTAGCAACCCCGAGTCGTGTACATATTGGTATTTTTCATTGCTCACTACTTGCAATCTAGCATTCATATTGTTTGTCCTCCCCAATCTTCTTATTATTGAACCCTAAAAAGTTGTTTCTTTAGGCCACGGTTATAGGATACTAGGGGTCCTATTACCAAATATTTTGTTTTCTTCACCGCTCACAAATTACCGCTCATTGCTCACCGCTCACAAGATAGCACTCCCCGTTCTTCCACCAATCTCCAAACACTCGACGCACCTTTGTGAGGTAGCTTCACTCTTCTAAAGGTTGTCCCTTTTCATCAACACCTGAACTTGGTTGTGTTCTCTTGTTAAAATTGTTTTTGGAGGAGGTGTTGAAGAACACCCATTACATGTTGGTCATTCTTTTGGTTCTTGAAATGTAACTAGTTTATCTCCCACTTACTCCTTGCACTCTTTAAGATCAAACGAAATTGATTTGGAAGATTCAGCCACCCCAACCACCATGGAAGCCTCATTTCTCCCACTTGGATGCATTTCCTCTTACTTGTATTATCATTTTATAAACATAATATCTCTCATGTGGCCAAACACTTCCAAAGGTGTTGTGTTCAAAGGCTTATTTGCTCGCCTTCATCTATCATTGGAAAATGCCTTCATAAGTTATTGCCCCTCAATGCATGCTTCATAACTTGACAAAAATGTGGAACTAAGGTTCATACTACTCACTATGCTTTGAAGTGCATGAACACAATTGACATGATCCAATCTCCAAACCTCCAAGTCTCCAAGCACCAACTGATACGACAAACATGCTCTAATGCACTTCCAACATGAAGCACCCCAAAAACTTCTTTGAGCACTGAAACTCTCAAGATTCACTCCCCAACCAGTAGGACTCGTTGCTAGAATTTTCCTGTATGCTTTCGACGCATGCCTTATCCCCTAAGTTTCAAATTTTTAATTCTTAAACATGTGTGAATGGGCCCATAATCTATTGAAGCACAATAAAACTAGAGATCACATTACACAAGCAAATACACGTACAAAAAGGCATATAAACATTGCTTAAAGTGAGAAGGTCACCCTTTGCCTTGCCCTTCATTGCATTTTCCCTCCTTGGTTCATGCAATGTATATGGAGTATCTCAACTCCCACTTCCCACAAACTATATGGGTTTATTAAAAAAAAATTCATTGCTAAACCCCTATCAATGACCATCCAATGACTACAAGCAACCTCATTCTCTACCTTCGACAAATGACATGTTTTTCATAGGATGACAATGGTTCCGAAACCTGACAATGGAACCATTATTCTCCTTAGATGACATGGAGTCAACCATAATTCATATTGCATGGATCCTCATTGGCAAGTAGAAAATATTATAAAATTTTAGTTATTTCATGATGTAGAAATAGAAGTGATTGGATCGAAAATGCTATTAAATGCCAAAGACAGTGGTAAAACGACCATAGAATGAAAAGTTGAAGATATTGCTATAAATGAAGAAGACCATGTTAAGAAAAGAGAATTTAGGGCATTAGTTTCAAGATTGAAATGAACACCCAAGAAGAAAGAAAAAGAATGATGAAATTAAAATGGGAGATTCGGAAGGTGAATTGTTTTTATTTTAAATGGTAAAGTTATGATATTAAATTCCTCATTGCAATATGCAATAAAATAAACTATGTTTTTATAGAATCGATAAGATAATAAGATATGTAATAGTTTGTTTGAAATGAGAATATAGAATATGCAAAAGGTCAAATCCAAATTGAACCATTTGGGCCTTTATCTCTTGCCCTTGGTCCCCAATTCCTCTAATTGTGTAGTTATGGCTTCAAGCTTGAATGAAAATCAAATTTTAGACTTTGGGAATAGAGGTTGATGCCTTTATAGAGGTTTAGATCATTGAGTTATATCTCTCAAGTTGATACAGTTTGAGACATATTGTATTTAATTCATTGCTAACTTATTATAAATATTAGTGGTTGTATGTGGGTTGGAATGAATTTTTGGATTAAGCTTCATGCTCATGTGAATTCAAATTTGCACAGTCTTGAAAGGACATGGTTGGCTTTTAAGAATAAATACAATATAGTTTAGTTTGAATACAAAATGATAAATATTTTAACGAAATTTCATGTTATGATAGACATGAATGTTAATATTATGAAAAGATGAATATGTGAAATGAACAATGTAAAAGTGTGATCAATTAAATGCTAGCAAGCGCTCAAGAGGATGATCAACACCAAGGTATTTAAGGCACGTGATAAAATTCACATGAGGGGAGTCCACCTTTAAGTACTACAAAAGACAACAAACATTCAAAACAAAATATAAGCATTTCTAGAATAAGTAGCCAACAATTCTTCTAGTTTGATAGTATCATTTTAGGCTATAACATATTTAATGAAGAATACGAATGCTTACATGATAGCATTAATATAATAAATTTAGTCACATGTTCATGTCGGATACAATGTCTATATGATTAGATTTTATGTTTTATGTTTTTTTCTTTTTCAAAACTTCATTTTTCATAATTATTTGGCTATTACTTTGTACATTTGTGTAGCCCCATCAATAAATGTTCATATTTTATTCTTTACTTTTTTTAGTATTTTTGTCAACTTCTTCATATCTTTATAGATTAATTTTTGTACCAATAACACTTATTACTTCACTCATAGTTGTCATTTCAACCCTCATTTCTTATCTTTCTCTAAGTCACACACACACACACACACACACACACACACACATATATATATATATATATATTTCAATTTTGTTTCTTGTTATTTTAATCTATTCCCTATCCAATATGTCCTTGCTAATTATACACATGTTATGTAGGACAATACATGTGGCAATTATATTATTCATATGTCGTAAAAGTACATCAATTCTTCTTATAATAATTTTCCATCTACCCTTTAGAATTCCAAAAGCACGTTCTACGCATATGTGAGTAGAAGTTTGAATAAAATTCCAACTGGCTTTGTAATGTTCTAGAAATTTTGGGCACAATTTTTTATCAGCTTATAAAGTAAGAATTTAGCTTTTATGCAATTTTTGTTAGTTAAAATTATGTCCAATCAAGCATGTTTTTTACCCATCCAAATTCATGAATCTAAAACACACATTTTATATCAACAATACCTTGTAGTAAAGCCAAGTGAAATGACTGTGGATAATAATCTTCTCCTCCAATTACATGTAAAAAATAGGAATGTGAAATGCATCAATTGCTTAGATAATATGAGGAATCCCATGAAATGCCTCAAAATCTTGTGCTAAAATCCTACACCGAGTTGGACTTGGAAATTGCACAAAAGTGCGTTGCAAATGAACTCTTATCAATGCACAAAATTTCTCACAATTTCTAGAATTATATTTTCGGCCACCCCATATACTTCTCCTATGGTACACAAAGTATTTTGTGTCTCAAACCTTTGCAATGACATTGCAACTCTACTCCCAATTGAAATTGCCTCTCCCATACGTGTATTAATCATCTGCAAATACAAATGTAACCTTTCACAAAGAAACTTGAAGGTATTATGAGATATATGAGTTCTTTGCTTGAACATTTTTTTCCGTGAAAGAATCGAATGATAATTTGTCAGTGAACCCTACATTTCTTCCAAATGTCCACACACTACAATTGCTCGCGTTCATACTCCCAAAGCAAATGGTACAAATCATGGCATTCTCCCATTCTCCATTGAGTGCCAATGATTGCATCTCAAGCACATGTTGCACAATCATTTGCAAATACCAACATAAAGCCAGTGCAATAATAGCCATCCCTATTGTCTAAAGATAATCCATCATGCTTTTTTTTCCCTTCCTCACTAATATAAAATTCAAAACGAGAGTGAAAGATAAATAAAAAAATGAACATATGTAACGAGTGAGGTAGGACTATCCCTCTTTTTCCACCAATAAATATGCAATGGTCTCTCAACATGGTCCATTCTCACTTCACCCTATCTTCAGGGCTCGTGACTACACAAAATGGCCATCCCAACACATGTATTACGGCCTTTGGATGAGAGTTAAGGGCCCTCACCATTACATGTCTTGATAGTTATGCATTTTGAGCAAATAGTCCAATCTCTTTTGAACACGTGTATTTGTGGCATCCGTTCTTAAAGCCACACCTAACCACATACCACTCAAATATTCGTGTTCGATTCAGATAAGTACCCGAATTAGGCACATCTACCTTAATTCAAAATGCAGTCTTTGTCGCCACCTGTATGTGTGATCCCCAAAACGCACTTTGCGCGCTTGTGTGTACGATCTTTGAGGGGTTGATCACACTGACCAGCTCCAACACCATCTGTCGGCATCTCCGACTGTAATAATGTGAAAAATATTGGGCCAACATCTATTTCTAAACATAATCACCAAACAATTTCATGGCTAGAATTGGATAAAAGTTTGGTGTGATTGGGGCATGAAATTCACTCTACTTATACCACTTGCTTGCATGATATCCGTGTATATCCCCAAAATGCAATGCATCGAATATTGTATTTAGTGTCACCAATTCTCTTTGTCTTGCTCAATACTAATTGTAAATTGCCCGTGCAAGGTCACCAACACTAAATGTAAACCTAACATTATTTGTCAATCCTTGTAAGGTAATTTGGGCATTATAGATTTATAATGTTGCAATTATTCTCACTTACTATGTGTTGTCCATCCAAGTTTCAGTCATCCATGACAATAATTCATTCTAGACTTGTTAGGATACAAAATATACCAAACTTTGTTTCAATTGTTAGCATGGATTTCATCCAACTCTCAATCATCCATGACAATACTTGGAATTGTTTTCACAAGAAGTGTCATTAGAAAAATCACCACAGGGGCATGAAATACCATAGGACACTAAATACAATCTTTAGTGTACTTATGTGTCCTCCAACTTGTGTTGTAATGCTATATTGTGCAAAAACGAAGCCTTCACTTTGATGATGAATAAGATATATATAGGAATGCCAAGTGCCATTGTCCTTGATTTGAATTCGTTAGTCATTTTGTATCCATAATATGGGAATAGCGTGTTTGATGTTGTGGGAGAATTGGGGGCATAACCAAAAAAGAAAAGAAAAGAAAAGAAATTTTTTTAGGCCCCCTTACTTAACTAGGAATCCAATAAGAAGATGTAACCCATAAGTGCCCGAGAAACCTTATCCAAGACCTTCTATGCACACAACATGTATTTGAACTACATATCTTCATTTCTAGTTGATTGTGACCCAATCTCAAAATTAACTCATATATTTGTTTCATTTCTTGAACGGTTAGTACCATTATGTAGTAGAGTTCAAACATACAACACATGTGTTCTTAGATGCAAATATACACTTCATCATCAATTTCGCATATAAATAAATAAATATTTCCCCCTTGATGTATGATAACGTATGAAACAAATTCTCAAACCTTATAAATTGGAGCTCCTTTGCATACAAGGCCAAAACCCTAGAGACCCTAACGGACAATTATGGGGTCTATTTGGTAGAGATGGTGCAACAAGTGTGCACATAGAGGCATGTTTACAACCCATGTGGGTTCAAATCCCAAAAGCATGCAACAAGTTTGTGTCAATAGTTTTATCTAGAGTATGAATCACCCCTCTATCTGTTGTTGGAAAGGTTGAGTTGCAACCTGACCCGACACTAAGAAGGTGAAGATAATCTCTCTTGTTCCTCACCGTCCCCTGTTTTATAACACAGCCGTTCTTCATCTCAAGAGCGGGAGTTAACTCTTTTTGTCCTAGATGGACGTTTTTGTCCAAAATATAAAACTTGAAAGGATGGATGGGGTTGCGAATGAACTCTTTGTTGCTCGATGTTTTGTGTGACAATAGATGGCATATTTCAATACTTGTGAAAAGAAATGATAATATTTTTTTCCCCATATGAAGCTATCATATATTTATACATAAGATGTTGTCAAGATCATGCGGAACCGATGAATGTTTTCCACGAGTTGAAAGGAACGTAATCACAAACCCAACAAAACAAAAAGAAGTTCCCATGTCCAAACGTAATTTTCAAATGAAGCAGTTACAGTGGGTAAGTTCTCTTATGTTAATTTGGACTGGAAGAACTGAATTCCAAGGCCAACTTTGATTCAACTTTTCCCGTTTCAGCACTTTAATTATCTATCTCATATGAAAAGAATGTGGCCACTGGATCCCCAGTCTTCCCATAAGTCTCGATGAGCAATTTTAGTTACCAACATTGATATACCACCCCCCCACTACAAAAATATCATAAAACCAAAAAATCACCCACATCAATTTCATACCAAAACAATTTGTGCCTCACGTTAATTTAAAACTAGAAATTTTGACATGGATTGAAAATCAATAAGGATTCTAGAGAAAAACTGTTACTTACAATACCAAAACAATTTAATATAATTCCTTTTTAATGAAAAAAATAACATTATTAAGCAATGTACGTTTGTTCACGTGGGTCTGAGAATAAAACCATAAGATTCCGCTGGTTTTGTTATTTAAGAAACGACTATGTTCCACGTCGGAAGACACGTCATCATGCCCATCCAAGTCCAACCAACGGGAAGGCTCGATTCGCTTCCGCCATGAATCCCAATATCTTTCCAACTGCAGGAAGCCCCGACGCCGATGCTGGTCCGCAACACGAAGGCAATGCAAACTTGACACAATGGCACCAGAATTCAAACCCTAGCGAGCGCGGGAGCGACCGAGGAGCGAGCCAATTGCACTCACTCAGTCGCGCGGGGATTGCACGCATCGCAATCCGATGAATTTTGGAACAGGTGGGATGTGCTGCGGCGGGGTCGCAAGATTGATGATGGCAGAGATGGAGGAGTGAGTGGAGTGCACTGGGGTTAGGGTTCGGGGTTCAGAATTCAAGGTTCAAGGTTCGGGGTTCAGTTGAATAGGGTTTGGTTGATTTTGATTGTTCCAACCAAAAAATGTGCGCTTCGGGGCAATCTGCGCCCGTGGCAGAGAAGCTGAAGCCGGCACGAATTTCATTCTCGAGAGTGAAGCTCCCCGGGGAGGTGCCTCGAAGGAGAGTTGAAAATGCATCGACCCTAGGGTTAGGGTTTGAGAATCATCGGTTGCCATTTGGGAGTTTGTTGAGTGCTGCAGAGGGGTTTGTGCATTCGGTATGTGCGAAATGGGAGCACATGACCAGCCGAGCCCGGGAGGCTGTATTTCGGGAAGGTATGAAGAGGCCGTTGTTTTTGAATTCGGGGCCGAGGATGATCCTGGCATCGATGTCGCTGAGCAATGAGCCAGAGCGAATGCAGCAGCAGCAGCAGCTGCAGGGTTCGGAATCGCGGCCAACAGGTAAGCGGAAAAGTCCCGGGGGGATACAGATAGGGCAGGAAGGAGGAGGGGGACAAGAGGAGGAGAGGGTTTTGATTAGCGAGATTTTGATCCAGGATAAAGACGGGCAGGTGTTGGCGGATTCCGAGCTCCTTACCACCGCATGGGGAGCTTTAAAGGCCTGTAAGCCTAATTTTGCCTTGACTACCTCTGAGGTTCAGGAGGATGTGCATCGAATCATTGACACCGGCTTCTTTGCGTCATGTATGCCATCTGCGGAGGATACCCGTGACGGCGTGCGCCTAATTTTTAAGGTGTGATTCAGCATGACTTAGGTAGACGGGTCTTAAATGGTTACATTTTTCCTTTTCGCTATGGAATACAGCTCCTTTTCGCAATGGCTGATCCGCGAATGTGAATGAAGTAGCCAGGTTCAATAGTAGCGAAATTTGGAGTCCGCCATGATTTGATATGAATTTCCAAAGGTGATGGGCAAGGAGCCATAACTCGGTCACATAACTCGGTCACTCGGTAACAAAATTCAGCACGTAGTTGAATCTATTTTAAGCACATGATGGCTTTTTGGTGTCCGTTCTTAGATGCACACCTAACGGCATACCACTGAAATGTAGGTGCCCAAATAATTGTAGTAACTGAATCAGGTCTATCTATCTTATGTAAAGCTGATGTGGAGGAACTCAATGCATCAATTTTTTGTCCAAAACCACATCAACTTGCAAGTACCCAACAATTTAATTTCTAATTTCTGATTCTTCAACGTGTTGCTAGAGTACTATGTGTAGAATTCTCATGCCATTGCCCCATCTCTTCAACAATAAAATGCTGTGATACATTAACGACATCATGGTTGGGTGTTCCGCAAGAGCTATTGCAATATATAGATTTGTGCAGGCAGTAAATCTGTTAGGCAACTTAGTGGATTTGCAGGTGTATTCAAAGTATAAAAGTGCAAGTTTGGAGTCATCTATCTCATGAGAGTCAAGCAGGATCCTGGGAATTGAGATCGAATTTGACCCTCTCCCTTTCACCACTCTTTATTTGAATCAATGGGATTTTCAGCTTAGATCAAAGCAGCTTCTGGTTACTGACAGAAAGTTTTCTGGCGTGAATGGTCTGCTTATAGGTAGAGCCTAACCAGGAACTGAAGGGGCTGGTGTGTAATGGTGCCAACGTTCTTCCGACTCGGGTTGTGAATGATGCTTTTCGCAATGAATTTGGTATGATCTTACTCAGCAAAATATTCGCAAACCTACTCGTTTGCCTCTGTTGTAAGCTTATCCATCCAGCTATCTTAAATTGGTATCTGTCCTCATTGGATGGAGTCCATTGCTATACAATTTGTGGTATATGCTCACTTTTTGTGAGCATCTGATTTTTTTCATTTGAAGAATTTAAAATCTTCATTCCTGTAGTCTATGGAGCATATAAACATTGCCACCCTCTGTTTGATCCTTTGCAATTGGAGAACATTTATGTGTCACATAATCGAGTTTTCAGAGTGGCTCAAATTCACCATTTGCTAATCACTGTGCATCTTATAATTGCTAAATAAGCATAGACCCTTGTATACAATCCTCGAACTTGGTTACTCCTTGAGTGTATGTGGTGCCTGGGGATGGAGTTGTGTTCTTAGTGGGATGCCACTACATTTCTTTCATGCAGGAAAGGTGGTAAACATTCAACGTCTCAACACAGTGCTTGACACTTTAAATGGCTGGTACAGGGACCGAGGCCTTTTTGGTCAGGTACAGAGCTTAGCCGATGCCTTCTTACCACAATTATGTGAATATCTATTTAGTATGATTGTGTAGAGCTAATTTGGAGAAACTTCAGTGCATCAATTTTCTGTCTAAACCATGTCAACTTGCTAGTATCTAATATCAAATGGACAGTATAAAGTAGCATCATTCTATACTTTGGAATTTTTTGGGCATCTCCATATTTTGCTTGCAGCAGAGACTCCACTTATAGCATCTCTTCAGTCCTTAGGAGCAATGTATAGACTAGAAATGTGGGACCTTCACGTAGCTGGACCAGTTCAATGCAGAGCACCAACCGTTCCTTATAGGGATGAAAACATCTCATCTTCTGATGAGTCTCAGATATGTGTTCTTCAATAATAGTAAATAGTTCAGTCAGGTTGGGTTGCATTCACTCCTCGTGGTGGGACTATGCTTCTGGTCACTTGCCATGAAACTGTGAGTTTATAGTACTCAATCTTTTTTTTCAGTAATGTTCGTGCAATTTTTATTTTCAAAGGTGATTACAATTGATTACAGGTCACAGATGTCGAGATACTGTCAGATGGGGTGATAAGAGTGCAAGTTGCAGAAGCTGAGGTGCACAACATCAACATTAGATTTTTGGATCGGAAAACGTATGTACTTTCAAATTTCTGTGTAGAATCAATTATGGAGTGTTTTGTTGGACATTTGGCTTTGGAGGGGCTCAGGGTTGAAGGACTGTTGGTTCACATTTTAGATGGTATTTTGCTTGACTTCTGTGTTTCATTTGCAGCGGAGAGCCTACTGTTGGTAAAACACGCCCAGAGACTCTACTTCGGCAGCTGACAACTAAAAAAGGACAGGTAAAATTTACAAATAACAGTATCTTCTCTTCATGGCTTTTTGTCTGTGACTGTCATTGTATTGGTAGGTACTAGTCAGCTCACATTTAAGTAGATTATGGCATCAGTCTGTATGTCACCCTCTTTGAAACAGTTAAGAGAATTTTCTATGTCCTCTCTTGGTTTTTGAGTCTGTAATAGTCAGGCATGAATCCCAAACTAGTATAGCCTTAAGAGCTACCAAAAAATGCATTCCAAACTTCTTTCGTTGTATAGTTTGGTTGTTGAGCTAGATCCACATCCATACATGAAGTCATGTTCTGGTTGTGTTGTTGTGTCTTCATTTCTTTCACCATCTAACCATCTCAATCTTGAACACAGGTATACAGTCTGCAACAAGGACGTCGGGATGTAGAGACTGTCTTCACTATGGGTATTATGGAAGATGTCAACCTCATTCCTCAGCCTGCTGGCGGTATGTTATTAATGTTGTGCCATTCTGCAGAAGATAATGGAAGTAATGCACTGAATGCTGGACAAGTGGGAAAGTCTGATGTGGATCTCAACAGCCTTTTATTAGATTACAAAGAGAAGACAATCTGTTAGTGTTTTGTTTGATTCTTTGAAGCATTAGTTCCTGAAAGGGCTATTGAAAAGTTCTCATGGCTGCCTTTATTTGTGAGTTCTGTAAGTGATCACAAGTTGGTAATGCCATTTTTTCACCAATTTTGTGAGTGTTCTATCATTAACTGCACATGTGAGAGTCTATATGTCGTAGCTAAGATGAGAAATATGTATGGCTTGTTGGTTGCTCCATATTGCGCTTTGTGAACAAATGCACATCATGTATTGGATGTGGTAAATGAAATTCACATTTGTGTCATGTCTAGGGCATAAAATATGTATGGCTTGTTGGTTGCTCCATATCGCTTTGTGAACAATTGCACACCATGTACTGGATTTGGCTAATGTTTTTGTCATTGGACATGCTGTGGACTTTGGACCTGTAATGCAGACACAGGCATGGTGGATTTAACCATGAATGTGGTGGAGCGTGTGACTGGGGGCTTTTCCGCTGGTGGTGGGCTATCAGGCAACGGGTATGTCAGAACCCTTCATGACCAAGTATGTCTGTCAGGGATCTGATTTTGAGTGTGTAGTCAATGGGATTGCACAAAAGAGTGAATACAGATTTTTCCTTTTTAAATACTTTTTGCATGTGCATGTGCATGTGTAACCTGCCTCTAGTTAGGAGCATAGGCAGGATGAGTAATGATTGTTATTTGGCAGTTCACAGGTGTTTCAAACAAAACTTTGCATAGACTTGTGTGAAGCAAATATTGCTTTCCTAATTCTTCTGCTTTTTCAAGTGTCCTAGCTATAGCATATAGGTTACCAGTATGGATGCTCTGCTACTGTGTTTATTTAATGAAACACATGAGTTGTAAATTATTTTTGTCCTCAAATAACATTCGGTTGGTTGATTTTGGATATTCTCATTACAGCATAGATCTCTGCTGATGTGCATACTATGGATTGTTATTTGTGTTTGGGGTGCAGCATATCAAATGGAGCCCTTTCAGGCCTTGTTGGAAGGTGCAGCATCCCTTGACCTTTATTACAAGCACTTGTTAGGGGTAAATTAGCCTATTTCCAACACTTGGCCTGTAATAGGGTTAGGTCATCACTTTGAGATCACCTGTAAGTAATGAAGGTGGAAGGTAGTGCACACCAAAGTTGGTTGATTAGGTACTGGTTATGATTTTCTGGACCACAGATCACTTGAATATTTTAATACTAGGTTGCACAATCTCCATAGCAAAATTTGTGTCTTTACAGATATCTTTGCGACAAGGACATATAGGTGTACTCTGTAGATCTTGCATGAGGTCTGATAAGGATGTATTCTTCAGACATTTATACACCAAATTATTGTGCCAATTTATCCAAAGGGAGTCCAATCTTTCTGTCTTTTGCAAATCATTAAACCAATTTTATTTTACCAATTATAAATCCTTAAGATGTTTAGAATAAATTTGTTCTGACAGTATGGGTGTGCATTTGGGTTGATGGATTTTGCAGCTTTGCCTACTCACATAGGAACGCTTTTGGACGGAATCAGAAGCTCAATATCTCACTAGAGAGGGGGCAGGTTGACTCCATGTTTAGGATAAACTACACTGACCCTTGGATTGAAGGTGATGACAAGCGCACATCTCGATCTATCAATATTCAGGTATGGTAAGGTTTATCACAGATGTTGTGGCATCATGACTGAAGGGATAGAGATGAGTCTTTGTAACATTCACAAACAGTCAGTAGGCCAGAGTTTCCAAGCACTTAAATTGAATGAAGTTTTGTTTCAAAGGGTTTGAATTTATCTGAAGATCCTGCTGTTAAGAATCTTGGATGTATGCGTACGAGTCTTTGATGAATCTTGCAGAATGCACGTTGGTGACTGCTACTTTCTGGATTTGAAAGTGGAGATGTGCTAGGGATGGAGACTGACAAGAGTAGTGATTTATTGGCAGAGATGCTAAATATGTGGTTGGTCGTGGTTACAGAATTCACGGGCACCTGGGACAATAGTGCATGGTATGCGAAAAGATCCTCAAGCAACTGGTCCATTGCATGGTGGGGTGACAATAGGAAGGCTGATGGCAGGTGTTGATTACAGCCGACCATTGCGACCTAAATGGAGTGGCACTGCAGGCATCAGTTTTCAAGTACGGGTTTCATTCCTCGTCCAAATCCTTGATAGACTCATTTCACTTGTTCTGGTTTCCGTTATTTCCATCAAGCTCCTCCACAGAAATCTGATGTTTTGGGAAAATACAAATTCTTTTCCAGCGAGCTGGAGCTCGAGATGAACATGGACTAGTGAAAGTTGTGGACATGTATGGCGGGCCTCTTACATTCAGGTAATTGCACTTGTCCTGCCAAAAGTTACGTCCAAAATATTTTGTGTTCATTTATCTTTGTTGGGCATGCATTGAGAAGTCTACATGTGTAATTGTTTATTTTTTTGTGCTTTATGTCCCCATTTATCCAACTTGATTGTATGTCCCTTGCAGTGGCCGTGCTTATGATGACATGCTGGTGGCGAAACTGGAGACTGTGTACACAGATCCAGGAGACAATGACTCCTCTCAAGTAAGAAGCTGTTGAACTTCAAAAACAAATCAAGCTTTTTTTTAATATTTTTCTTGTAACAGGAACATTTCATTTCTCACTGTAAACCTAGTTAGCCCTGGTTACCCATTTAAAGCAGTTTACTCATACGCTGCTTACTTTGTATGGTGCTGATAATGGAGGTATTTCTTCTTGTCTCTTTTGCAGCTTGTATTCAACACAGAGCAAGGTTTGCCCATTGCTGCAGATTGGCTCTTTTTCAACCGTATCAATGTGCGCGCCAGACAAGGACTTCGGCTTGGACCTGTTCGATGTATAGCAAGGTAAGCATCACCAATTTGAAGCTCTTCATGGGTATGTGATCATTTGAAGTGACGCATGGGTGGCAGAGCTGTGCAAACCTAACTGTTGGATGTTGTCTATTGTTAATCTAGGATTTTGATGTACTGCTTATTAAACAGTAGTAAGAGTGTGTCTATGCGTTTGTGTGATATTTTGATTACAACTATTTAAGTTCATGCTCTGAGGCTGTTCATCCTTTGCAGAATATTGGTGCTTTCAGATTTTTGTATTCATATTGTTCTTGGATTGCCTGTTGCAGTTTCTCAGGTGGTACAGTTGTTGGGGACCTGGCACCCCATGAGGCCTTCCCAATTGGGGGCACCAATAGTGTACGTGGTTATGATGAAGGGGCAGTGGGTTCAGGACGCTCTTGCATTGTTGCTAGCGGAGAAATCTCCATACCACTTGTATGCCCTTGGAACTTTATTTCTTCTTCCTTAGTTCATAACGCACATTTATTTAATCATTCATGCATTAGGTTTCCTTTATTTCTTCCTTTATTTAAATGTATGAATCTGTGGTTCTTGATATTCTTAGAATATCAATATTTATGACTCCACAGATTCTTGGGTGCAGTGTCTGGGGAGATTTGTGGGGATAGTCGGTCAAAATCCTAGTGTTTCCAAGTCCAACCGGTTACATGATGTGATCTTTTGGTTTTTCTTTATTAGTTTGAGGTATATTCCATAGATTCTTCCAGAATGATTGGTAATTTCCTGAAGTCTTGAACTTCAACCGGCCATTTCTGAAACTGGACCGGTTCATCTGTAACTAGCAGTTGGTTCTCCCCGTTCATTGCTTGGGTGCCCAGCCTCCGGGGTTGTGCACATTAACCCTTGGCTGAGCAAAGTCAAGTTGTGTAGTTGTACCCTTTTCTTTTTTCTACTTGGCCATTTTCTCATCCCCAGCGACAGAATACTTTGGAGCTTTGGGTTACAAGTTAACCCTAAATTCTTGGAGTGCTTTACTTCGTATTTCACAATTCATGCAATGATTTCAAGGAGAGCATTGTCCCTTCTATCTGTTTGAGGTTCTAGTGAAGGTTGTATTCATGTGACATGTCTAGTGAATGCAAGAAGATGCATGCCTTTCAGTAGTTTGGTTCATGGCAAGATTTGACAGTGACTCTGGAATTGGATGTTCTCAGGTTGGACCAGTAGAAGGAGCAATTTTTGCTGATTATGGATCAGATTTGGGCTCAGGAAGTACAGTGCCAGGTAATTATCCCTAAATGCCTGGAGGTTCCAACTCAAAGCAATGATGTCTTGTAAAATATGATTCAGAGACCGTATTTGGAGTTGACATACAGAAGAAAGTTGTTCAGATTGTATTTTAGGATACATTCATACAGTGGAACAAGGATCATTGTCCTTGATCCCCTCCAAAATATTTGAAGAAGCATTTTGCTTACCAAAAATGCCAAAATGCTAGGACAAATCAAGATTACCTTATCTTCCATGTGATTGGCTGAAAATATAAATTTTATAAATTTGAGGCAAAACCAACATTACCCAAGTCACTGACCTAGCCACTTTCCCCAAATAGCAGATTTCACAACAAAAGAATTATGTAAGGATTCCAACCATTTCAAGGTCGATTGCAACCACTTGTTGGCCTCTTAGGCACTTAGGAGTGCGCGCGCACGCGCACGCGCACGCGCGCACATAAAGTCTTGCTGATACTTGCACAAGGTTGAAAATGTTTGTAGATGTTGGCATTATGGTGCCTTGCCCCACAAAGGAAAGCTTTTGTAAGAATGAAAACTTCTGAGGCTTAGGAATGTGAGATTATTTGAAGCCAGTTCCAACGCTGATCCAATTTGCAAGATGTTTCCAATCGTCAAAACTAATCATCATTTGTGCATGCCTCAGGTGATCCTGCGGGAGTGCGAGGAAAGCCTGGGAGTGGGTTTGGATATGGAGCTGGAATCCGGGTGGATTCTCCATTGGGACCCTTGCGATTAGAGTATGCTTTTAATGATAGCCGCACACGCCGTTTCCATTTTGGAATAGGCTATAGAAACTGATGATTGCACACCTGAAGGTAGGTTTGTAACACAATTTTCAAATTTTTTGGCTATTTGGAGATTTTCGTGGAATAAGGTTATATGCCCCTCTTTCTTGGGGCGTCTTGTCCACCTGTGAAGCAGTTTATTTATTGATTCATAGTATGCAGGACACACTCAACCCTGTGTCGAGCCCAGTTATGACTTGCCACACTTGTATTGGTCATTAACTTCCTCATGCTTAGGAATACACAATGTCTCCATGTCTACACTTACACCCCTTATTTCAATTACATTAGTTTTGCAGAAGAGAATTATCACATAAAAGTGCGTCTCTCAGTTATCCAACATAAAAGCCCTGAAATAGTATGCAGCCTGGAGATTATTATTTTTGGTTGCTTTGACACTGGAATTA
This sequence comes from Polytrichum commune, assembly GCA_950295325.1. NCBI lineage: Eukaryota > Viridiplantae > Streptophyta > Polytrichopsida > Polytrichales > Polytrichaceae > Polytrichum > Polytrichum commune. The sequence continues at coordinate 1,816,958 of OX485809.1, forward strand.
GCTTTGAAGACCCCGGATTAGTCCAATTGAAGTCGTTTGAGATGAATCGGCCATAAATGTGTAAGGTAGAGGGTGCTAAGGGTGAGTTTCCATGTAGGCCCGTCACCCACTGGATCCTAGAATATAGTTGGTTGGAGGTGTTTGCATGTACTTTAGTGCAAGTCGGCATCCAACCACATTCTAGTGGTCTACTAGAATGTTGAGAGCTGTGGATACATGCCACTAGACTTCCATGTGTTCACTAAAGAATCTTCAACCTACAAGTATTGGTCACTGAAGGGTTTGGAGGTTAGTTTCAAGAGGAGGTCAGTAGGTGGCCAGGGATTTGAGAAGATGGGAGTGGCTAGTTGGCACATATTAACCCTACCCCACTAGATTCCCTCTATATTTAGATTCTCTTTATATTTGGGCGGGTTTGTCCCTATTCACACTAGAATCTGGTGGGCAAGTGGCCTACATGGAAACTCACCCTAATTCCATCCCATTCCTAAAAGTGTCCCTCATGCGTGCCTAATCTTGGAACAAGTGCACACCTTAAACTGCCCAAATGTTTTCGATGCAAAGTGGGGAGGTTTCAAAGAAAGTGGGCTTGGTTTTGGTGAAAGTGGGAATGGATTTGGGTGGATTACTTGCATGTTGTTATCAAGATCCCGTACGCAAAAGCTATAGGGGCTCGAATTTATTATTGGGTGGAGTGTTGGTTTTAGTGTAGGGATGGTTTGGGAAGAAAGCAGGGTTGAATTTGGATAAGCGTTAGGATGGTTTTGAGAGCCGTTTGCAGTGGAAGAAATGTGGGTCTAGGGATGGAATTAAAAAGCTAGGAAATAAGTGACTTTGAAAATATTGTTGCGCAATTCATTTAATTTTTTTCAAATGGACTCCAAATATAGGCTAAATCACCTAAACGGTTGGTTTTAGCACCCTCCACCTTAGGGGGTGAGGTTTTTATTATGCTGGATGGTGGAGGTACCCTTGGATGTGATAGTTCCACCTCTCCAAGTATGATGCATCCACATTGACATCAATGTGGCCCACACTAATTTGAGGTGAATATCAATTCCAAATATGTGATAATCATATGCATGGTCACCGCATTAATTTTCTTGTACCCAAAATGATATGTTTTTGTTAACGAATGTGATATCATAGATTGTTGAGTGCACCCTCCATATTATAGTTATATTGTTTTGGGATAGGCAAGCTCTTTACTTTGTATGAACTTCATGCTAGAGTGGCTTGGAGGTATTGAGACTTTAGTTGTTGATGGTAGCCATGCCTATTCACATGAGAGTGGTAAGTCTATAAGGGCCACTTCACACATGAGATTGAAGGCCCGTGACCATTGCTTCCTAAGATCTCTCATTGGTTGAAAGGCTGAGATTGTCCAAGTTCACTTCACACTAGAAGGTGAAGGCCTAAGGGCCTAAAGAGATTATCATGGATGAAAAATCTACATAAATTCCTACATGGCAGATGACAAATGATGTGTCTTGGTCTACCAAAATTTGCATCAAGCCCACCTCCAAGACCATGTCAGTGGTATGGCCTCCCGATGAGAATCAAGGGCCCTCAAAAAACCCTCACAAGTGAATGGCCACATCCCTTGGCTCATGTGTGAAGTGGCCCTTGGTGACAAATGGCTAGGTTATTTGATCCATCTCAATCCCAAGCAACTCTCGATTGATGTGGTCTACCTTCATTATGGTGCATGTCAATTAGTCGATGTCTATACCAATAAGAGCCATGTTACAAAAAATGTTGGGGGGAACAAAGTTGATCGTTTGAAACACCCAACTTGTAAATAGTGCACATGGGTGTGGAAAATTACACAAATTAGATTTGTGCCAATTATGAATGTTACAAAGCATAGTAGAGTTTAGTTTTAGTCTATTCTAAATGACCTTGTATTATCATCCACAAATTGACATTAAAACACGTGAAGTATATGAAAATGTTATATTATATGGGGAAAAATGATTTTTTTACATATAACTTTTTTTCTGTTCAGATTCATCTTAAAACTTACACAATGCACCCTATTATTAGGAGGAATTCATGACATTTACAACGGCCCAAGTTGTATTGTGTCGGACATCCATTACAAAATAATGCACAAAGCAAAATTGGATTGAAACATAGCTTGAGAAATTATTTGATTTACTTTAATCATTTACTACTTTATAATTTATAAAAAATAAAGATTGAAAGGCATTCTACATGTAGTTAGAATTGAATTAATGTGATATCATAAAATTTTCCAACGGCCCAAGTTGTATTGTGTCGGACATCCATTACAAAATAATGCACAAAGCAAAATTGGATTGAAACATAGCTTGAGAAATTATTTGATTTACTTTAATCATTTACTACTTTATAATTTATAAAAAATAAAGATTGAAAGGCATTCTACATGTAGTTAGAATTGAATTAATGTGATATCATAAAATTTTCCTTAAAATTTTTTTTTTTGCAATCAATTGTGTGTCTAAAATAGATTTTTATCCACCTGCTTGAGGAGGTCACTAGCGAAAATCGTAAAAAAAATGTGCAATAAAAAATAGGGTCTAATGTATTCATTGTAGATAAATTTTGCAAAAAACGTACATATAATATATGGGGTTTTAAAATAATGAAACACGCTACATGTAAAATACCATCAAATATAATGGCCTCTTTTGTCTAGTCAGTACATGTAAAATAGCGTGGAAATAATTACTAGGGGTAGCGGGTATAGGGTAGGGTCTGTGCTAGTGGATGAAAAGAGATAATTTTGTGTTGAAAAAACTTGGATTGATGACTTTGCAGGCTGGAATGCTTGAACATTACTGAACCAACATATCCAATGTGGAGTTAATGTTCTCTACCTACGTGCTGGGAGGGAAAATTTTAGAGCGTTGTTTGAATTACAATCTTCTTTCCAATTTTCTTTCGCAGTTAAGTAAAATAAGGTATTTTAAAATAATTCCTCCAAAAATTATAAATGCTGATAGGGTGTATTAAAATACAAGCATTTAACTTTATTTTGAAAAATACCATACCTTATAATATTTTCTGCAAGGTAAATAGCCCCCCGATAAATAGGTCCTAAGCGCACGTGTATGCATTAATATAAGAGGGAGTGACCTCCCCAAGTCCACCTGTTAATTCCTATCTTTCTCTTGGAGAGAGGGAATTACTATATACGAGTGTATGTACCTCTTATTTATCGATAAAACTTAACCTCATGTATGTTTGTTGCCGATTTATCTCAAAGCACCTCAAGTAGACTAAGTTAGGGTCTTTAAAAGTAATTCCGGTGTCAAGTCTATGGAGAAACGTTGGGTTGCATACTATTTCAAGGCTTTTATGCTTGAATATATGAGAGGTACACTCATATACGATAGTTTCCTCTCTCACTTTCCCTCTCTCTCAAGAAAATTTAAAATCATAATTAAATTTGACAATACACATACATTTGTATCACAGTTACCAAACCAACAAATATGGAGGATTGAGATCACAATTGATTTGTTTTAAAACGTGAATAGGGTGCAAGCATGGTAAAGTGGACCAAAAAAGGGCTCCGGTATACTAAAACCATAATTTTTTGGGTCAAAGGCCTAAAAGTAGTAGCAAAGTGTTATTTGAATAGGTTTTTTTTTAATGATGACCTTAGAGGGAAGCTAAGACATGAACAATGAGCAGTGAGCAATAAGCGGCGAGCGGTTATACATGAGCAGTGAGTAGTAAAAACTACCAAATTCAGCAAATAAAACTGGTTTTAGGGTACACATTCTAAATTTGGTATGTGTATTTGGAAAACAAATAGTATAAAATATGTTCATTTTGCAAAGAAAAATAAAATGAAGGGAGCCTATAACCATGGATAACTAAAAAACTATCAATCCATTGTTGATTTTTATTATAACAATCCACACTAATACATGTCATTGAAATTGTCAAACATGCGGTTGAATACAACTCTTGCAATATTACTCATAGTCTATCATACCTGCAAGTTCAAGTAGCCGCATGACCTCATTATAGGAGTACGTTGGAGCGTGAATGAACTTGTCACTATTGTAATCCACCTTGCACAAAAATCTAAATACATAATAAAGATGTTTGCAATACACCCATTTCCCTTTTCTTCCCAAAGATAGAGCTGACATTTTTATGAAGTCAGGGCGTGTGCATTACGGTATATCACCAATTGTGACACGGTATGCAATATCCTCCTTGGAGATAATGTTGATTAACACTCCCAATCCAGGATATGAAATGGCAGGTATTCCAACCACATAATAACCGTCCATGAGCCCAACACTCTCCCATTTGTTTTTATGTTCTGGCATTGGTGCTGCTAGATTACGGCGCACTAGCTTTCCAAACTTGGAAGTTGGGTGGACATCCGGGTTTAGTGGAGCACGGAAACCCATTCGAGGGATTGGAAGTGTGGTGATCGTGGAAAGCCTACGGCGAGGAGAGAGAACCTCCTTCTGTTGCAATTGGAACCCAACGTCTTTGAGTGCCAATACCTCATGCTTTGAGAGATTGGTACCTATCTTCACCGGCCATGTGTTGGATGCTATAGGCCAATCCAACATGTATTTTTTTTTGCTACCATTTACACAACGTTTGATGTCGTCAGGACAAAACCAAAACTCATACTCCACATTGTTGGTGGAGCAATACTCGTTCAATCCCTTGTACGTAGGAGCATGGGTGCCATGCTTTCCAGTCCCGACTTTGGCGTTGCAAAGAGCCCCGGTATTGGTTTGCATGGCCCAACATTTTTTGGCAGAATTGGGTGGCATTCAGTCTCTAACACAAATGTGGTATGTGTCACACCATGCTTTGTAAAATTCAAGGACTCCTCTATACATGCCCTTTTAACTCTTGTATCCGGACAAGGAATTGAGTAGTTCACTTTGTCAAATCGATGTGAATCGCAATCTGCACCTGGTGGCAGATTAGGCTTCCATTTGGTAGATCCAAAAAGCTCAAAACCCTCCAAAGCACAATCCCTAGTCACGGGTAGATCACTCCATTGTCAAGTTGAACACCACGTGCGACCAAAAAAAATCTTCTTTTGGTAAGTTGCACCACCAAAATGGGTCAAAATTTTATCAAATTTTTTTCATGAGTAGATATACACAGTACCTATGACATAGTCAAAAGTGATAACTGAATTTGATGATTTGTTTTTTTCATAAAACATACCATTTCTAACTAGAATGACACAGAATTGAACTAAAACAATTACTAAAAATAAATAAAGATGACTGAAAATTTCAAAAAAATATTCAAAAGATACTATCAATGGTTATGTATATGTAGAAAAAATATCATAAATTTTAAAATTATATATGGCATGTAATATAGGGGTAGCAAACTTTGTCCGCACGTGGTGTCAACTTGACAATGAAGTGACCTCCCCGTGTCCCTAGTATTGAGATCTTCCACCCCTGGATAGGACTTCATGGCTACTGCCAATAGTTTTGGATCACCACACATAGCAACAACCGTCAATTTCAAGGACCCGAAATCAGGGTCTTTATTAGCTGAACCACCTTTCAACCACGACTTGTAATTTGCAATTTACATGCACAGATTAAATCGTCCATTGTCGCTTCATATAAACAAGTCATTTTATTTCCGGATTGTTGGAGCCACTTGTTGTGCACCGTCTTTGTAAGGTTACATGTTGGTATTTCTGCACGTTCATTCATAGTCAAACATTACAAAGTTTACAGTAAATTTCATATACCATAGATATTCATAAACAAAACATATAATTACAGAAAACAAAGTGGTGATGCACTCACAAGAATAATATGACCACCCCGTTGCCTATAACAAAAGTGCCAAAAACCCAACCACTCAGAATGCCCGAGAACGCCTTCCTCCGTGGCAGCTCCAGATGACAACCACCATAAATGAATGACATGATATTTAGTTTCAGCTTCATTCATTGTTTTTGTGTCTTTATAGTCCTTACATAGATGTTTGTGCTGAAATTATAAAAATGCCTTGATGTACTTCTGTGTAACCTTATCCAAACTTTGTGACCAATGAAAAAGACAAGTGCGCTTGCGACCCACTATTGGTAAAGTTGGATCACCTTCACCATATATCTTTTTGACTGCAATCGAATTCGCTTACGTACGGTCCGCCATAAAACTTTTAAAAATCAAGTTCGACACACCATTCTCCGTCATGACATAGTTTAAATTTTCCCAGAATAGAGTTTGAACTGCGCCATCTTCAGATTACATGTCACAATACACAATGGTCAATACCTTACAATACTTGCTATCATAGAGATGGCATGCGAAGGTGGTCCATTCTTTCAGACGTTTGACATGGTCAAACATTATCCATGAGTTCTCCATATCTCCTCCAACCTATATACACTTAACAAGATTCACACCACTCCCTTGAAGATCTATAGATATTTTGAAGATAAATACTTGGCCTTTAAACTGGCTAGATAATCTGTTGCCATGGATATATTTAAAGCCCAAATGATCTTTAAGCGCTATTATACTATCCATCGTGCCTATTCTCATATGAACGAAACGTTTAGAGCCTGATACAAAGTTACGATAATTTGGAGAAACAGGAGTATTAAATTTATCCATGACAACCTCCAAAGATGAACATGTTAGATGATGTCCTTCATTATTTGATGAAGATTTGAAAAGATAGTCTATAAGATATTGTTTGCTTGGTGCTATCACTGTATTAGAATTCTTGGCAGTGGATGTTTTTATGACCTCATCAACAATACATTAATAAGATACGTCTAGTGACTCATGATATGTACAATTTGACACATGGTATTCATGAATACCAAGACGTATACAAGCCCTTGACATCTCTGGGGATGTAGAATGGACATATATTATCTGAACATGGTACAATGAAATACACACGGGTGTGGATCGACATATCTTATGTTCCAAATTTAACTTTTCTGGGACAACATTCTCTACAAAAATGGGACACGAGTTGATCCAATCCATTCAGTGTTGTTATGAACAACTCCATTACAATACATATAATAATTATTTAAGCACTGACGATGACCAACACAAGAAGAATGTCTGAAGATAGTCCAAAATCATTTTGGATATTTATGGTTTTAGTTGTGTACAAAGGGTGGCTATTACACATCTTATCCATGCCATCCATAGCACGGACATACGCATTAGGAACACCCATAGATAATTGGAGCAATACAAACAAAACATCATCATCAAACGAAGGTGGCAAATACTTGACATTACGTACATCTATGTTATCAAAGTCAATTGTTACCGTAGGTTCATAGCTGGTTCAACATATGTTAGCCGAATAATTAATTAAAGTTCAAAAAGTAGGTTCAGCACCTAAACATAGTATATTCATATTTCCGGCAATTTCTCTTTTAATTTTTAAAAATTCAACTTAAATTCATTTTTAATTTTCTATTTAAGCTTATATCTTGTACATCTCTCTTGCATTGAATGACAAGTAAGATGTGAGTGAAGAGTTGAGAATGCTCTGTGCTTTATGCAAGTAGAGTGGAGTTGTGTTCAACAATGCATATGGGATATGTAAACTTTGAGGTGAAGCACCGAGTTAGACTTCATTTTTATAACACGCATAACTTTTGCATAGAGTCTTCAAATGACATAAAATTTGTTGGAGGTGAAAGATTACTTGATTTCTAAACTTTTCTTAGACCAAAAAAAATTCCAAAAAACTGTTATGAACGCATTTTAATTTTTTGATGTTTGCACGGCTGCAATGTTTTGTCCATATCTTTTGCATAAAGACTTATTTTAACACAAAACTTGTTGGAGGTGGAAGAAGGATTGATTTCTCAACTTTTGTTAGTTGGACAAAATTCTATAAAACTTCATCTTCTATGCTCAATTGGACTCCAAAAATTTGTGTACAACACATTTGAAAAGCCTCACATAGAGTCTTGCTACTTCTTAACCCATATTCTTTGTGGACTAATGTAAGTGAGCTTGATTACAAAAGGAGCACCTTCTCTCTTTCAAAATTCACATATGCTTCCATTGTAAGTAAAACTCTAGTGAGAAGTAAAAATTTCTTACTTTTCGGCAATTTTGAAAAATAATTAATTTTATATTCGGTAAAAATGCCAATAATATTCCAAAGTTTTCGGTATCTATTTTAAGAATTATTTTGTGCCGAAGCTGCTATTAAACTATGGTATAAGATCGGATTTAAACATTTTTCTAGATTTGGTCAATTTTAAGGCACCGACGATATTCAAGCGTAAAGAAGATGAAGAAAGGCGAAGAGGCGGATATGAAGAAAGAGATCCATGAGGAGGCCGTTTCATCAATGATAGACTGCAAAGGGTGTTATCAACATCTGTAGGAAATACACTTGAAAAAGTGGAAGTTCCAGATTTTCTAAAAGGAAAATGCGATATATCAAAAAGATCAACAACATGATAAACATCATCATCCGAATTGGAGAGCAAAAAAACGGTTTTTTCACTTGGTTTAATCTTCATATTAGAGAGTATATGTACTTGGACAATACATATGTAAGAATTGTTTGTAAGTACAACAATGAATGATTGAATATGTGAATCAGGAATACCTATAATTCTAAATGACCCATGATCCAAAATAAAAAATGACCATCTTCATTCATGGTATTCTATAGCAAAATAATTTCCAAATTATCATTATCCACATAATATATCTCTTGTTCCACATACATAGTCCCTATTCGGAGATTGAACCTTAAGCTAAGCAAATCCTCAGAGACATTGACATAACCTTGATCCGCAAGTGGCAAAGTGATGGGCACAAAGGATCCAGAAGCTCTAATGGTAGCCATGATGAAGTAAAGGGGAGTTAGAGAGACATTGGATATAAAAACAAGACCGCTATTTGTATTGCCAATATAAGATTGATTTGATTGCATAATTATAAAATCACGTATATAAATTGTTGAATATGGACATAAGATGAAAAAACCATTTAAAAAAATGGCGGAAAACCTAATGGTTGTATATATATATATATATATATATCAATACAACGATTGCATTTATTTTGTTATGAACACAATGAATACTACAAAGACAAACATGACCATTATGAAATTCCGCATGAAAGAAAAACAAAACCATTATAATAGATGTCATAAAATTAATTGTATGGCATAGAGAAACCCTAAACCAATGGGCCATGTTGTAGTCCATCATACTAGGATCTTTTAGACAAAAAATATAGGATGCGATGTAGATCATTAAATAACATACACATTGTACGTTGTCACAATAATTTCAAATAATTATTTTAAATACAACAATAGGAGAAGATGTAAAATAAAATCTAGTACTTACATATAGAATTATGCACCAATTTTAAAATCAATGCGACAACAGTACCAGCTTGGAAGAAGGAAAAACCAATATCGATAACAAAAATAAAGAAGGCGATAAGAATGGCAAGTTGCACAACATAAGTACACAACTCCTACGTAATGATGCATAATATGTAGTGTTGATACAAAAATTTATTTAAGAAGATTATATGCACACAAACATAGGAAAATCTTCTACGTATCCATCATGTTATATTTCCTGCTTAACCACTAGCTCATTGGGGAATAACACCAATCAATGCAACCAACTGGATTCAAACCTATGTTGATACAGACTGAAACATCAGTCTCTTTATATTATTCGCATCCCCAAACGAATATCTTGAACTTTTTTTGCCACAATTATATTCACTTGTTTAAGGTTTATGTATGCTTCTAACAAGGCTCGTACATACAATGGAAAAGAGGTTTTGGGAACGCGAAGGATATTGGCGGTACCACCAATAGCTTCCCAATACGAAATTAGAATTACGTATGAGAGCCCATGATAAAAATAAAAATTAGTTTTAAAGGCCCAGGGATATTAATGATGCTACCAACACCCGTGGGGCGAAAAAAGAGAGTTTTAAAGGCCTTTGGGGTATTGGTTGTGCCCTCAATACCGCGGGTGGTGTGGAGTGGGGGGGGGGGGGGGGTAAAAATGAGAATTAGTTTTGGATTCCCTCAGGGTATTGACAGTGCCACCTATACCTTGGGGGGGGGGGGGTAAAAATGAGAATTAGTTTTGGAGGCCCTCAGGGTATTGACAATGCCACCTATACCTTGGGGGGGGGGATAAAAAAAAAGTTTCAAAGGCCTGTGGATTTTGACGGTGCCGTCCAAACCTCCAAGGTTCAAAAGGAAAATTAGTTTCAAAGGCCAAGGGGTATTGGGGGTGCCGTCAATACCCCTGGGGTTAAAAATGAGAATTAGTTTTGGAGGCCCTCAAGGTATTGGTAGTGCCACCAATAGCCCAACGGGAGGAAAAATGGGTATGCGGAAGACCAAGTCATGTATAATCGTTTTTTCACCTGACTAGGTTCATCCATTCATCATTTGCAAGTTTAGTATAAAAGGTACGAAACCCTAATTTTGAAGTATTTTTTTCTTGGAGGTATGGGTGGAGGCAATGTGAGGAGCGGATGTGGGAAGAAATGAGAGCAGTAAGAGAGGAAGTAGGAGAGGAAGAATATATAGTAGAGGTGGTGATAGTGTAGAGATCGTAGAATGTTGACCACTTCAACAATAAAAATAAACATTTGTGTTAAAGTTCTGGTGCATTTGTTTGTAAATGAGTTTATGTATGAAGGTAGTGAAAATACCTCAAATATAAGTGAAGAACAAAAAAATCTCTTTGATTTGCAGACTGAGAACTAGTACTCAGACAAGTGAAGACTTTAGAAAATTTCTCCTTGAGGGGTATTGGCGGTACCGCCAATACCCCTCGACCCTTCGAATGCGATTCTAGTATTCTCCTTCTGGGGTATTGGCGACACCGCCAATACATGTCGACCCTTTGGAATTTATAATGGTCCTAGGGAAAGAAGAAGTAATGAATCCATGAAAACAAAATGAGAATAGAATATAAGTCTTAGAAGTGGGTACTAGGGTATTTGTGGTAAAGCAATGTCCAGAGTTTAATCTCTTATAAATTTGAAAGTGAAGACTTTGAGGTTTTGTGTAGTGGTGAAGCCATGGTCCGAAATTGGTAGATTTGCCATTTTTTAAACGATTTATTAAAAACTATTAGAGCACATTAGTTTGTGTTCAAATTTTTTGTGAATATAGAATCAAATTTTTTTTGGGTCAACTCATTGTTTTAAGGATTTAAGGATGCTTTTGGATTTTTTTTTAAAAAAAAATTCCAAAGTCTGTTTTTTTGTGGTGCCTAAGATTTCCAATTCAATGTATCCCTTTTGGTAATTTTTTTATTGTTTCCTTTGTGGCACCTCTTGTAAGTGGGTGGGGGGGGGGGGGTGGGGAGGGGGGAACTTGTAATCACTTTAATTAATTAATCCTACTTGAGAATAATGTTTTTTCGGTTCATACGGTTGCCACATGTATCCCAACTACCTTAACTACTCGGTTTGAGGTGCGAAATGGAGCGAGTGGAGGGTACGTAATGTCATTTCATAATATATTCTTGAAGTTGAAATTTGCTTATAATTGGATTTTATGAAACTCTTGAAGTTTGTTAAACATTTTAACTGTACGACTTTGGTCTAGGCATAATCTTCCACAACTTTTTATGGAATGTTTTATTATAATCAATCCAACCTTCATCCATCCATCTAACTAATTATTTTCAGTCCATAAAATCGAAGATTTTTAGCTGTGCAAAAATGCTAAGAAATCAAAAAATGCTACTCACACTGAGCTTCTGAAAAATTGCCACAACTTGAGCACAATTTTGTGTAAAATGCTCATGTTTTTTGGGGTGTTTGTTCTTATTTATACACAAATGATGAAATAGGTTCAATGGCCTTAAGCTATCCATAACATTATTTAGCCATATGAGTCGGTTTCATGACCTTGGAATATGTCAAGTATATTTTGTGGGTCCCATGAAGAAGAGTAAGAACAATAATTTATTATGCAAACTTTCAAGTTAACACTTGAAAATTTGAGCAGAGTTATGCTCCCGTCACTATTCACATGAATCATTATTTCACCTAACATTATTCATAGGAAACATTGTTCATCCCGGTATTATTCACTGAAAATACTAATCATGGCAACACTATCATTGAAAGTACTGACATTATTCATAATATTCATACTATTCATATTGACACTATTCATTATTTGTATTCATGTATCAACCATGTGAGACACACTGACATATAACTACAACAACATGAAGAAAATTATTCCAAGAGTATAACCTAAAAAATGAAAAATGCAGCGAGAAAAATTAGGCAAACAAGTATGTAAATCCAAGGTTTGAATGTACATTATTATCATGCATCACAAAAGAAGGTTGGTTGTGCCGTACTTGCCAATGTCTCCTCCAATCTCATTGCGATCTTCACCACCCCTAGACCATTAAAGTCATCTGGCTTTAGCACACCAATAATTGTCGTGCGATGACCACTTCAAATTTATGTTCAATTTCTTTGCATGTTCAAGATATCGCTCTCACATATCAATTGGAATAAGATTTGAGTTCATATGTTGGTCCAATGAATCCGTAATTCATGTGGAACCCTATAGCTTCCAAGAGGTTTCACAAGTTGTTCTTCATTGTCATCTTCAATTTGGAAACACTATTTGGTTGGTTGTTGTTGTCTTACATTGGCTACGTGACTTCCATTGTCTTCATTATGTCACTTGAGGGCTTTCTTCAACCCGTTCCACTGCGGCAAAACATACACATTGCCCTATGTGTCATTCCGACCTTCCATCTTTTGCTAAATCTCGCATTTGTCATCATTGTCCCAAAACTCAAACAACCACTCCAACATCGACTTCTCTTCCAAATGAAGCCTAAGCAAGGTGTATGTTCCTTCTCAAACACCTTCAACTTGTTATTAAATTATAGCTTAGCAAAATTGCCCTTTACAATGAAGATCTTCAGTTGTGTTGCTATCACTCAACTCCAATGCAACTGTCACAACGGTAGCGCCACAATGGATTAGAAGCCCCTTATGTACAAATCACTATAAGAATTACTCAACACAACTATTGAACCCATATGGATTTGCTATAAGTAATCCCAACTTTAAAGCGACTCCAAGTTAGAAATGTGTCTTACAACGTGCATCTAAATTCATAGTCAAGCAAACACCAATTTCCATGAACCTTGTACAAGCTTCAACATGGAGGAGCTTCTCTAAAAAAAATTCCTAAAACACATGAATCCTGGTAAAGTGAAAGTGAAAGTCTATGTGTTGGCAAACGGAAAAGCAAAATGAGGAAGATGACCGATAACGAGCGTTGGGGGATTTTCAATTGTTTTGGGCATATGATGATGCAATTTTCATCCAAATATTGTGAAACATGCATGAAAAACTAATCCTAATCAACATAAATTCTAAGGTCCTTTATCTCGAACCCCTATAGCATCAATATATATTTTTGAATGGTTCACATTTAAAGTCTATCTATCTTACTTGCAATAGGATTATTTAATGGACCCCTAATTATGTGGAAGTATTTTATAAATATTAAGTCCAACAAATTTACTCCTCTGTATGTTAGGTTGCATGTCGTTTTCAATATGTGCCAAGTAACCAATGTGAGACAACAACACAATGTTATGTGGTTCAAAATAGATAACTTGGGCTCATTTCATACATGGTCTGGGGTTGGCTAGAAAGCAAGCCCAATTCTCCACCATTAAGCCCTCCATTCACCCCATATTTATCAAGTTTTTTCAAGCCCAACCATGTCACATGTAAATATATGAGGCCCAATTTTAGGTCTCGATGTTCTTCAAGATTTTGGTTCATGACACCTACCATGGGGGTGGCCCTCATGGTTAACAAACTCAACTAAGTATTGCTAAAATACTAAAATATTTCATGCCATTAAAAAAAATAAAAAAAATTGAAATCATCAATGCAAACAACTCATTTGAACATGTAATATCAAGTCAAATTTTACTCATGCATTGACAACTTATCTGCCACAACATTTGAAGAAGCAAACCAAAAGATTAGTGAAATGGAATACTCACCAAATTCTTCATGTTACTCTAAGTCAAAAACATAATGTTGTCCTCTAAAATTCTCAACACACCCAAAACACAAATTCTCAAATATAAGCACCCATAGGGCGGTGCATAACATGTAGAGGAGAGAGAAGAGGAAACAAAGTTGAGAAGAAGAAACTAGGCTGGAGAGGAGATGAGCGGAGAGGGGAGGAGAGGAAGCTGATGCGAAGAGGAGGGGAATGATTTGTGAACAAAATTTACCTTTCATGGATTGATGGTAGAGGGGTGGTAGGGATGTTCATCATCCAACAGATGAGCCCAATCTAGCACATGTTGAGTTTGAGCCAAGGAAAACCTCGTCTCGACTTTTTTCAAGGCGGCTTGAAAATTTGGCTCCAACTTTCTACCACCTAGGTTACCACATAAAATGAGTAAACATGCAAGCCCAACCCTAATATTAAGCCTTTGGGTTGGGTTTGATGTCATAATGGTTGATGTTCTTGGAGTTCAAGCCAGCCCTCAATCCAACCCCAAGTATATAATGGGCCTCAGTATTGGAAAAAAATCTCAAAGCACATATTTATTGTATTTTTTTAAAATACATATTGAATGTTGACCTTTTTCAATCCACCTTCATTTTGTTTTGGCTATTTTTCCTTTTTCTTATATAATCATATTGTGTTGCCAAAGCACTCCATCACCTCTCTTCATTGAAGACGTAATAGAAAACCATATAGCAAATGTTGGAGGTTATTGATGACGTGGTTGAGGACCACACTTGATAAACCATCAATGATGCAGAATGGTAACAACATCTTCAGACAATACTCTTAGTGCCATAACTTTGTAAATAATAGCATAAGAAAAAAACATTTCACACTCCTTTTGTCGACAAAAATGAAAATAAAAACCAAAATTCTCAATGTTGTAAGATTTTGTAAATATAAAATTAGAACATTTATATATCAAAATTGGTGCAAAAAAAAACTCAACATCATTTCAATGCAAGAGAAGTTTGTTGATTATATATCCTTGACTATTGTGCTTAATGATTTGAGATACACTTATGAGGATGTGCGAAAAAATATAAAAAGGTTGGATGCACTATTGCAAAATACATCAAAAAACGATTTAAAATCACAAAGAGAGATTTGGCTGGTAACAAACAAAGGAAATTTTGATTTGCCAAATGTGATGGATTAACTTCAACCACTTTAAAAAAATTCAATCAAAACCAAGAGCTCACTCACTACAAGGTAGGTAGTAAACCTCACCTTGCACCAAGAGGATTCTTGAGCAAGGTAGAACTAACAAGCTCAAATTCATGTCAGATTGTCTGACATTGGTTATTTATTCTCAAATTGCTAATGGAATTACATATTGAAGAACAAAATGAGTGCATCTTATTTCAAATGATCTTAAGCACCACATTGCATTTAGACGTTTAATGGATTCAAGCCTATTCGATGATGGAAGGTCTATGGTGGCAACGGGCAAAATAGTGTGGGTCCATCGCCGCACTCTTGTTGATGACAGTATATGTGAACCAAAATATGATTCCATGGTGAAAGAAATATGTACATCGAAGAGCTAAAACCTTGGAGTTATTGACACTTGTCGGATTTGATCTCGGGGGGGGGGGGGGCAGTGTGTTAAAAAGTTAAGGATATAGGTGCGAACAACCACTATTTTATAGGGGGGTATTACTTTCAATTCTCTTTTTTTTTTCACATGCTATCATTATGTAAATTTCTACTTTGGGTTAATAGAAAAATGGCTTGCATTACTTATAATTCCAAAGTACCTATTATTCCATACCCTATAGTACTTTAAAGATGTCCAATGCCATTTTTGATACCCTATATTACTCTTAAGTCGATTTATAATTTTTAGCTCCCATGTTTTTAAAATACCCTATCATTTGTTCGCACGTGTATTGCTACTCCAACCAATGACTACCCCCCCCCCCCGAGGAATTGATCATCGGGAAATGGATCTTAATGAGGTTATGAGTATGGATGGAGAATGAAAACTGGACTTTGTGGGCACATCACACGAGAATATTGGTAATTTTGAGTCATTTGGTAGGATGGCCAAAATTGTTATAGCTTGGTTGGAATTGCCAAAATTTGAGAATCACTATATTCAATAATCGGAGTTTTTTTCATGATTTTGAGACTATTCAAGGACATGGTTGTTAAATAAAGAAAAAATATATATTCAATGTGACTTAATAAAGTGATTTGCATGGGCAGCACTAACCAGCTTGGCACAAATACATGTCACCACTGAAGAAATTGAACTACATATTAAACCATTTGCATTTGTTTTGAAACTTCCCAAAGTTTCTAATTAATGAATATAATGATAAATGACACAATCACTACATTGGGAATCCACGCGTTTGTGGTGCACCCAAAAGTGGTTGAATTTCAAAATATAGTCGGAAACATAATGCACGTGAAAGTCATTCCATGTGGCAAGATTGCCGTTACTATGTATCCACGTGGCATACATTACTCTATTGGCCACCTCTCTTCACAAAAATGACTAGAACCAAAATTTGATTTCCATTTAAGCAAATAAGGATTGATGTTCATAGACTTGTTGGTGTGGACCTGAAATTGTTATATGTTTTCATTAATTGTTTTAATGCTAGTATATACTTATTATCCAGATTTTGCGGAAGAATTCCATTTCCATTGGAATTATTTTCGTATGTCCACATGTTTATGTTATAGAAGCGCAATAAATCCAATCATGCAATAACATGATGCATCTAGTCTATCATATGTTGCCCCCCACTCCCCCCCCCTCTACACACACACATGTGATAGAGATCAACCAACAAAGAGTTGGGAGATCTCGTCCAAGGGTTCGCCAACATCATGGAAATCTAGTTTCATGCATTGGAGTGATTGGCATACGGGTGCAAGCATAGTAAAGTGGACCAAAAAAGTGCTCCGGTATATGAAAGCCATGATTTTCATGGTCAAATGCCTATAAGTAGTAGCAAAATGTTGTTTAAAATAGATTATTTTTCATGATGACCTCTATTGTTAAGTTAGATACTCAAATATAGAATATCAATATGAGATCTTGAAAAGCTATTATCAAAACTGATGCATAAAAACATCTGACTAAATGTAACACTATATTCGTTAATCGGAGACTTTTGAAAGTCTCAAAATTAAATATGCCCATAGTTTGGGATGCCAATATTGTGGGCATATAGAATATTGGGAACATCAAGAACATGATGATTTATAAATTCGCATGCGCAGAATATTATCATTACTAAAAATAGAAAGTCTCAATTACAATGAAAACGTGTAGTCCATGTAAAAAATAACAATGGACTTTTAAAAACAAATTGTTTTTGTCATTTTAGAGTTTAGGGTGCCCATCCCAAAAGTAAGGGTCTTATAAAGTTGGATGACACATCCCAAACATATGCCACAATGGAATGTGACAAGTCTACTAAGTCTATTAAAAACCAAGCTTGCTAAGCTCACATGCCTCTCGCCATTAACTCCCACCTAGTATGTTATGTTTACCCATCTCCATCTTCCGCTTCATATCCATTGTCCGAGTCATTTTCCGCAGCTGCAATACGTGCCAAATTGTCCTTGGCAAAATCTATATGTTTTTGGGGGATGGTCATTGATTCTGTTTTGGAACCTTTGCGCGGCTTCCAAGCACAAAGTATAGTATCCGTGTTTATCCAAACCGGTTTGTACGCTGAGTCCATTGTCCACTTGAAATTCTTTTTGGTGTCCCAACCTAAATAAGTGCGAAGCACGTTCTGGTCTTTAGTGCTTGGACGGCAATATTCCACCTCAATTTGACGAAAATTGGGGCTAGTTCGAACAAAATTGGGTGAAGACAATGCTTTCACCAACCAAATTGGTTTGGGATGCTCCTCATCCCCAGCTCGTACGAGCACCATATAACCTTCGTGGCAATCAACCCCAACACGAAACGACGGTGCCGGTCGATTGCGGGCAGGGCCAACGTAATGTTCATCCATTGCGAACTCTTCACGAACGTCTCCATTGCTGAAAAACATGGTGTCGGACTCGACAACCGTCAAACGACTTTGTGGCCAAAACCCTTGTGTCAAAGTCGTACGGGTGTCGCCATCAACTGTCACTAGTGCCGAGCGAATGCGATCCCAATATGAAATCAATGGTTCATGAGTATCTTTAACACGTCTAGTGATGTCCTCCTCACACAACTCCTTCCAATATTCAATGAATCCGGATATGCCTTTGATGATCTCCGGTCCATTCCTCATGGGGTCGGGTTTACAAGGCTTTGGATCCCCATCCGGGAGCAAACATTTCCCATCATTGTCTTGACGCCATACTAGTATACCATCATCCGGGCCCCAATTAGGAGATGTGCACAAAAGCTTGAATTGCATGGCCGGGAGACCATCATCCCTTATATAGAATCGGAATTGTTGTGTTTTGGTGTGTCCCACCAAACGGTCCCCTCCTTTCAACATGTATGGCTTGATGAAGGCCTTAAAATCTGTTACTTCCTCGATCATGTGCGGAATCACCGGCATATGGTCCAAATCCATATACGATTTCATAAGAAGTGGTATGGTTGGAAAATCTTCCTCATGCAACTTCATGCTCCACCGTCCGAAGGACGCATCAATGTCGTCATGTGTGTGTCCCACCATCAAGAAAGACACAAACACCTCCTTGAAGATACCTTTTGCCACAAGCAAAGACCAAAAACAAAATACGTATCGACATTTGTTGTCCTTTGCGCAATTATCAAGTTGAACGTGGAGAGTTGGAGGCAAAGGTTTTGCACAAATAGGCTCTCCGGATGCTTCCGGCAATGACGACATACAAACCTCCTTACCCGCAAGCACTGCCTCATAAAGGGTTGTCGTTCCACACCCATCAAACAATGCACGTGAAGACTGTATCGGCGGTTTCTCTAGATCGCGCAAGAGTTTTGCAAATGAACCCACCGTGTGGTTAGCATCGCCAGGGTAAAAATCCAAACCATAATGGGCATATTTTACGTCCCCATGGCCGTGGGCAATCATACCTATAAAAAACAAACGATGGGTTAATCTCCAAAAAAAATGAAGAGACCACTAAAGTAGAACATTTGGAAAAACCACCCAATAAAATAGGATTTAGGGTGAATATAGGTTTGTTATGCCATACAAACCTGTTACAGATACGGGTAACTTGAAAAGAGCATCCGTGGCCTTTATTTTGCGAGCATAACAAGGGCATGCGGTTTTCGAGTGGTCCATTTTATCATGGATAATTGTTAGAACCTCTGTAGGCCTCATTATGGACAGAGCACGGTTCTTGTAGTAATCTTGACGGTGAGCCTCTTGGTTGTTGACATGTTCAATATATTTTGCCTGATGCCTGGTATGAGACTCAATACCTATGGGGTGGGCATCTCGAAGACCTTTGTATTTTTCACACGTCGTGCACCTCGCGAACTTGTCACCAGGTCTCTTCAAAATATATTCTGCAAATTGTTGGTTTTTAATGACACTCAACTTGGACAAAGAAATGGGTCCACAACCCGCTATGCGACCCACTTCGTTGATATCCGTTAATATGTTCTTCCATTTTGTGCCCGTGGGCAACACCATTTGAACAACTTTCTCCCCTGTCGACAATGTCCTCGTCTTGTGGGGCATTGCATCGGCCAATGGCACTATGATCGTGGAGAGTGTGGCGGAGGCTTGGAGTGTAGACTCCCTAGGTTTCTTTGTGCCCGCATTGCCATGAAATCGAGAGCGACGACCCAATGATGAATACTTTCTAAACCTATAAAAGTCAGCCTTGGAGACGGCATGAATGGTATACCATGCGGTACAATACACTTCCACATTCTCGAGGGTCACCACCTTATGGCCATGCGCATCAAGGTGCAAATTTCTATGAACCTCGAGTTTCTTTGCTGACCTCATACGAAAATCCGCAAGCCACATTTCCTGACGCAAAGACTTAATTTTTTCGCGGGGGAAAAATTGGCAACATCTTTTTGCACAACAATCCTTGGCGGACACGAGACGGATAGAATCGTCTCCTATTATGCGATCCCGTCGACGCTCTTTATCATCAGGAGGCGCGCGGCTATAATCATATCTACGGAGGCCTTTGCGAGGACGAGTGTTGGAAACCAAGGTTGATTGAATTTGCTCATGCCGTCGCCCATGATCCCACAAGCTTACTTCTTCATGGAGAACCCGACGAAGGGGCCATCGGCGCAATGAAAACCTCCAAGTCACAGGGACCTCAAGCGGAAGCAAAGAATTCAAGATGCACACCCCAACATCATGGAGACCAAGGGGATTGGCATCAACACATTCACGGGGATCGGAGTTTCTACATATGCCATTTGCCACCGGGACACCTAGATCATTAAGTAGAACCACATCAAGGCCTACCCATTTCTCCCTACCATATCCTGCACACAAAGGAATGTCATCGTCGTCCATACCGAAATGTAGAGAACTGTCGTGCACTTGAAAAGAATCATGAGAGGATGTACGCAATGACACACCCTCCACGTTTGTGTCGTCAAAACTACCCGCGGATGAGGATGAAATTTCACATTCACGAACGGAGGACGACATGTCTGTTGACAACTCCAGAGAACTACCATCCACATGCATCGCCATCCCACCTACAAAAACCAGAGGCACCAGGAGACCCAAACGTAAACTAAAGAATGACAGCCAACATGGACGACATTCAACGCAGCATGTCAAATCAGTCAAGTTCTAAATACCAACGTCCGTTCGTATACGACTGCAATAGTGAATGTGCCTATGTGTGGAAGTCAATAACTTAGAAAGCCTTTCAAAGTGCTATCATATTGATTGCTGATGGAATTTACGAAAGTGCGTTCGTTAATTACAGACCATCGACCTGCATGAGCAGAACGTACAAGTTTTTTATACGAACGTACGTTCGTATAGCATAGGATGAATGAGTTTGGGTATAAAGGTTTATAAACGAGGAGTTTTTTCTGGAAACCAGTACAGAACTCGCATGTTGTATTAACGACCAAAATTTGTAAACCACAACTATCCCGAATTTCGAAGAGTATATTGGGACAAAACAGATAGCATGTTTACGAACGCACGTTCGTAAAACCACAGAAATCACTATCTGCAGGTGTACACCAGGAAATCATAGATGGCGTACTTACGAACGCACGTTCGTAAATGAACAACCATTATATTTATAATTGCACATACATAAAAACGTAGATGCCACATTTACGAACGCACGTTCGTAAATGAACCACCATTCGCATTGCAAATCATTGATATACATGTGTCACAACGTCGACTCTGGTATACTTTGGTAGTTACGAACGCACGTTCGTAAACCCAAAACATTGCGTCCGATCCAACTGTGCTACTGATGGGACCTCATACTTACGAACGCGCGTTCGTAAAACCACAGCAACCCCCATCTGAATGTATAAACTAGGAAATCATAGATGGCGTACTTACGAACGCACGTTCGTAAATGAACCACCATTCGCATTGCAAATGATTGATATACATGTGTCACAACGTCGACTCTGATATACTTTGGTAGTTACGAACGCACGTTCGTAAACCCACAACATTGCGTCTGATCCAACTGTGCTACTGATGGGACCTCATACTTACGAACGCACGTTCGTAAAACCACAGCAACCCCCATCTGAATGTATACACTAGGAAATCATAGATGGCGTACTTACGAACGCACGTTCGTAAATGAACAACCATTATATTTATAATTGTACATACATAAAAGTGTAGATGCCACATTTACGAACGCACGTTCGTATATGAACCACCATTCGCATTGCAAATGATTGATATACATATGTCACAACGTCGACTCAGGTATACTTTGGTAGTTACGAACGCACGTTCGTAAACCCACATCATTCCGTCCGATCCAACTGTGCTAGTGATGGGACCTCATACTTACGAACGCGCGTTCGTAAGTATTCGGTATTTGCGGCGGTATATGCGGGATATGCTATGTCCTGTACCTGTGAGGAATACGGTTGGCAAACAGGAGGGTGGCTTGAGCGCGCTCCGACGACTCTCTAGAGCGAACACCTCCCGTCAGCCGCAGAAAAGAGCTCTCCCGTGGGGGGAAAAGCTTTAAGTACCTCCCCCGGTGGTTCAAAATCTCTTGGATGCTCTTTAAAAAGCGGATTCCCGCCCCCTACCTAGACCTACCAATATGCCATTCCCGCCATGCCATTCCCGCCATGACCAATTATATAAATAGCATTTTGTATGCAACATGTATTGCATGCACGCACATTATATTGGAAAAAAATATAAATCGGTCGCACACCTTAGATGTAACCAAGGTCTGAACCACCAAATCTATCTATATATATATATATATATATATATATATATATATATACATATATATGTTTCATGATATTTAAATATTATGAATTTTGACATAGAAGATTAAATGATTTGCAACCAAGGTGTGAAGTCCAAGTTAATTAACAATTCGTATCTAATGCAATAATGGTATATTTGGTAATTGGAGTCATTTAGTTGATTTTGAGACTATTTAAGAACGCACTTTAAATTTCAAATATGGACTTGTAATTACAAACTAAAACTTCCATACGTATAGTTTCCAAATCGGATACATCTTATATTAGACATAAAGGCATTGAAGGGAACGAAATTATGAAACATAGTTACATGAAAATATTTGCACATGAAATGAGAAATAGACCCCAAAGGAAGGGAACATACCGAGAATTAATGGAACTTGAATCAATTCAATGGAAATACCATCCATAACTCTTCTTAACCTTGATATATAAAAGAAACTAAATATAGAAACTAAATTTATATCACTCAATAAAGTGGGAGTGGGACTCATGGACCCATGAACAGAAAATCATTGACGCATGAATTAAGGGCCTAAGACATGCAAGTTATAATAATATTAAGTATGGATTGTGTGAAAAATTTGTATAATAACTATTAAGTTATTATTTCATCAAAACTCTTAAGTTTCAAGTTTTATTAATCACATAAACCAAATTTTTGTCTCAATTCAATTAATTTAGAATCTCCAAATGACAATCGGCATGATTCTCAATTATTACGATTGATATGAATCGAATAAAGCAATTTCCAATCCATCGAACATCGGTAGATCATTTTGACATGCCCATAGATCACAACATGGCCACATACAAGACTACCATGTAAGATACAAAGATGCAGGGATGTAGAGTTTAGGGTTGGTGATAGTGTTTAGGGTTTAGGGTTTAGGGTTTAGTGTATTCGACCACGTGGCTGCAATGCACAAGTTCAATCTAAAATGTCCTCAAATGAATGACGATAAACAAAATTCAAGCATGTTTACTAAGTTATTGAAGTTAATGTGATAGACGCATCCATTACATATAGGGTTTACAAATCATGAATTTAATGTGAACTCATTACTTATACATTCAAGTCG
This sequence comes from Polytrichum commune, assembly GCA_950295325.1. Classification (NCBI taxonomy): domain Eukaryota; kingdom Viridiplantae; phylum Streptophyta; class Polytrichopsida; order Polytrichales; family Polytrichaceae; genus Polytrichum; species Polytrichum commune. The sequence continues at coordinate 1,840,505 of OX485809.1, forward strand.
TTATAAGTGTTAGATATTGTAGAATGTTTCATTCAATTAATATTTAAGTTGAATTATATATACTATCGTTTATGCTTTTTTTGTATTAAACCTTAGGGTCCTATTTTTAAAAACAATTAGTGTTAATTCTATAAATGTTCATGGTTTAGGGTTTTAGTTGTACAAGTGTTACTTGTACATTTTGTATAGTTGTTCTTTTTTAAACCCCCCCACCGAAGGCTGATTTTTCACAAAGGTTTTGCCCGTCCACGTCCAAAAACCTTGAATTGAAAGGCAAAAAAAATTGCAACCCGTCCCAAAACCGGTAATTATTTCTAAACCAACCCGTCCATGGAAAGGTTAAAGAAAAAACAACCCGTCCCAAAACATGTAATTTCTAAACCAACCCGTCCATGGAAAGGTTAAAGAAAAAACAACCCGTCCCAAAACATGGAATTTCTAAACCAACCCGTCCATGAAAAGGTTAAAGAGAAAAACCAATTAATAAAGATAAACCGAAAGATGTTGGCATGTGATTGGTTGCACTTGGAAACAATAGGATCTTGCTTCAATGCCATCAATACTATGTCTTTTTGCTAATTTCAGCTGCCACCACCAGCATTCCCTCCACGACATTGCCCCCCCCCCAATTTTTTCCATTTGAGTTTTGAAGCTCTTCCCATCGAGCAGGTATTGAAGCTCTTCCCATTAACAAATATGAGTTAGTTAGGTATCTCTTACACACATTCTTTCTATATCTTTTGGGCATGAGGGATTATGAGGTTTTGGGTGAAGGATTTGATTTTTTTTTTTGGAACAAGAACTGGTAGGCTTCGCGGTCGAGGAGATTCAACCTACCTTTTTTGTCATGCACTGCAATATGTGAGAGGGGTTTTCCTAAACAAAACCTAATCAAAAATCATCTACGTACTAGTTTGAAGTTAGAAACTTTAGAAGCTTTGATGCGCATTTCATGTGCAAATATTCCAGTTGAAAACATAAATTGGAATGCAGTGATGCTTGTTTGGAGAAACATGAAGGATAGGAGAATTCATCCACTTCTTTGAAGGGTAAGTAGGTATTTATTTTAAATTTTTTGATCATATTCATATATAATGATTCTTATTCAATTGCTAAGTGTACCTTCAATTATAATCTTTGACATTATGTTAAAAAGGTTCTAAATTTTGTGGCTGATGAATTAATGTATGCAAGTGAATCATGCACTTCAATTTGATATTTTGATTGGGTATTAGTGCTTTGATTGCATTATGCTTATATTCACATGTCATATATGACATAATGATATTTATACCATTTATGTTTTTGAGACAAAAATTATAAAAACATTATTTTTAGAACCCGTCCAAAATAAATTTGAAATGTCCAAAAACCGGTTCATTTTCTAAGAACCCGTCCACTGGAAATGATTTTTTTTAATGAACATGTCCCTAGACATGTTAGGGACCTTGTGAAAAACCACCACTGCCCCTACCCCCCTTCATCTACCCATATCTACCCATCCCATCCCACCCATCCCCCTCACACCCTCCCATCCCCACCCATTCCCCTCTCCTCATCCCTTCCCATCCCCCTCTCCTCATCCCTGCCCATCCCCCTCTCCTCATCCCTTCCCATCTCCCATGCTCATCCCTTCCCATCCCATCCATGTTAAGCGCGGTCCAGTGGAGGGATGCCACATGGCAGCCGCAGGGAAACCCTAGCGGTGCCGGCTACCTCCCCGCGCCCCTCCTCCTCATTCTCATTCCCAACAGAGAGAGGAGGAGCGAAGTAGAGCGGAGCGAAGCTCTGGCAAAATTTAGAATGCTTTAGTTTATGTGTTTTTTTCGCATCTTAGGAGTCGCATATTTCTCTTCAGTTTGGAACGAATCTGATTAGAGAGCTTCAGAGTTGTGCGCATCAGGAGTAGAGAGCTTGTGAGCTTGTGCAGGTTGCAAGCTTTCTTTTTTTTGTTGTTTTTGTGAGCTTCATAGTTGCAAGTTCGGAGAAGACAGCTTGAAGTTTGTAGGCTTCAGAGTTGCAAGCTGTGTTTTAGTGGTTGTTTTTGTGAGCTTGATAGTTGCAAGCTTGGAAGAAGGAAGCTTGATGGTTGCAAGATTGCAATTTCAGTGCACAAGAGTAGTTGCTAGGGTTTAGGTCTCATTCAATTGCATACAAGGAGTGTTCCAAAATTTTCAGCAAGAAGAAACAAGGTCAAGCACATTGCAATGTGAGTGAAGTAATCCTTCTAAACTCGCTTCCCAAACATTCTGAATTTCTGCATTGTTGAATTCCATGGGTTCTGTTTGTATTGTCAACTTCTTTAGCATGAGATCTGGCATGTTGTGTATGCTTTATGAATTCTGCATTGATTTGGTTTGAGTATCCTGGTTCTGATCCAGTGTTGCAGGCACGAACGCAAGCATTCTTCAGAGCTGAAGTGTATACGCATACGCATACATATACATATACGTACATGTACGGACAAAACGCTCTCAAGAAGTTCACATTTACGAACGAGCGTTCGTAAATGTGAACACAACCTGCAAACCAGAGTTGTTGTGACCCCTCCCAGTCCATATGTTTACGAACGCACGTTCGTAAACACGCAACCCATCCTCTTTTCATGTGTTTATGAACGCGCGTTCGTAAACACCCACCCCTAAACCCCTAAATTTTACGAACGCACGTTCGTAAACAAGGAATACATAATAGTCTGAGTATTTACGAACGCACGTTCGTAAGCACATAATCCCTGCCCATACCTCATTATACGAACGAGCGTTCGTAAATGACTGCCTTGTGCCCGTCAAAAGATTTACGAACGTGCGTTCGTAAACACATGTTGAACAAATTGAAGATATAAATCAGTATAAGTCACAACAGAACAAAATAATATAAACACATTGGTATTTAAAACACGCAAACATCTAAAGCGAAAAGAACAGCCTCTCAAACATAACACATTTACGAACGTACGTTCGTAAATATCTCAACAACTATTGTTCAAAATATTTGAAAATTGTAGAACTCTGTCTGCTAAATACGAACGCTCGCTCGTAAATACGATCCTGACTACTTATGTTGTTTTGCAGATGGCCATCCCTAACAGAAGCGCGATAGAGATGTTCGGACAGAAGTTGGAGAGTGTCCCAGAGTCAGTGACAGACGACAATGGGAATGACAATTATGTCCCACAGGAGGACTTCATGAAAGAGTGGACGGCGCTTCCAGAGATGTTAGAGGATGGAACATTCGTCCTCCGCTTCGTCTACCAGCTCAATACCAACGACGATGAACCAGAGCAGTGGGTGCAGATGGCAACATGGGAGATAGATTCCGTGGAGGCACAGGGCAATTACGTAATCCTCAACATGAAGTACAACAATGACCACGTCAACGTGTTGCTGGACTACTTGGCATACACCTTCTCCCACAACTACGCGCAGATGCATGTTAAAGAGGAGGGAAAGCGTTTCGACCTGCCAAAACTCTTCACAAGATATAGCCTAAGTCAACATTGGACAGCAAGGAAATTGACCGCTTTGTGCTTGAACATCTCCAAGACCAACAGTGCTGTGTTGGAGGCCAACAAGAAGAAGAAGAGTCCCAAGAAACCAACGCAATCCGGTGCAGGCGGATCCAGAAGTGCTCCGCGGCCTGTTCCCACTGCGAGCAGATTGACCGAAGGTACGAGCAGACATTCCACTCCTTCGAAGAGAACGAGGGACGACATGGAGAAGTCTGGCGTAACTGAGGGCGCAGAGGTCAGTTCCCCGCCAGTCATGCCGGCTCCTTTGCAGAAAGGAGAGGTACCGGACGGTGCGAAGGCCACGCGCATCCTTCGAGATTTTAACAGTTACTCGAAGGACTGCTGGCCAATGGGTCGATTTTTCACATTCAACGTCGACTGCTTCAAATGTGAAAAATCTCCAAACAAGTGGGTAGTGAGGTCACGGGAGACCGGGGGTGTGAAGTGGCAGTTGAATAACCTCTACAACAACGTCAAGTGGGACAGGCAAACAGTTTGTGTGATGCCAAAGGGCTTCACTACCCGTCCCACGGAGAGGGATTGGCCACGAATCCTCAACGGAGATTTCTGGATCATCGACGGACAGCACAGCTTGGAGGCTGCTAAGATTGTTCTGAATGACGACGCCTTCCAGCACGAGCTGAAGGGCGACTTGCGCTATTGGAAGTCGTTTCTGGTGTAGTCAGACGACTGGGAGAAGCTCCGCAAAATATCAACGTATTTGAATAGCGGAAACAAGACGAAAGCTTTTGAGGCGTCATGGGCTGCGAATATTGTTGCTGCAAGAGACGTCTGGGTGGCACACGGTAGCCCCCCTAAGGAGAGGGAGAACGCCAAGAAACCTTCTCCACAGTGGAAGGTAAGTTTACGAACGTGCGTTCGTAAACATCATCTCAATATTTCCTTTCTTGTTTGCATTTTACGAGCGTGCGTTCGTAAACATCAATTCAATATTTCCTTTCTTGTTTGCATTTTACGAACGTGCGTTCGTATTTTACTCTTGACTGACATCCATTTTAATATGCAGGCGTTCTGCGACGCTATGGTGGACAAATTCTCCTCCATCGACATGAAGTCTACTTCAACCAAGTCGGTGCTGGAGTTGAAAGGTGAGCTCAGGCTCATATGTTGTACAACAGACACCTGGGATTTATGGACCCAGTTTTTTGACTCCCACACGTCGGGAGATTTAACCAACCCCGACACGGAGGAGAAGTACAATGCCGTTGAGAACTTCGAGTGCCCCCCGCTGCTCAGGGAGTTCTTCAGACCCCTCCAAGGGCTGACAGAATCGGAGTTGAAGCGATGCGCCGTGCACGCTCTAATGAAAACAGAGGGAAGGAAACTTCCCTATCCAAAAATATTTTTGAAGAGATCCAAGCACAAGCCCGGGACGTACTCCATCAAGGAGTGGTGCGAGCATCGAAAGCTGAAGACAGCAGCAATGAGGGAATTGAGCGCACTGGCACCTCAATACCAAATCTTCGACGTCGACGGCGACGTGAAGTGGAATCACTGGAAGGTGTTCAAGCAAGCCTTTAATATTAGAGGCCCCTCAATGCAAAGTCTGGTCAGGGAGCACGCCGCATCTTTGAAACTGAAGGGCAACAAACGGACTAAGAAGTCCGAGACGGATGCCCAGGAGGTGGGCCTTTATAAAAAAAAATTGGAGAGGAAGAGGACAGCAACATTCGAAGGAGTGGCGAGGTTTTGCACTGTCACCACCGGCCTGGAGAGGACCACATTCTCTAAGTGGGATGGTAGCTTCACCAGGGCGGATATTAGGGAGGACCGACGGGGATGCCCATTTGCCCTGATCGATTTCAGGAGCATCCCGGGTGCGTCGAGCCGCGGGACAAAGGACCTGCCATTCTACAACCCATTCATGGCCAAGTTCATGGAGTACAAATCTCCTGCCATGAAGGAGCCCCACGTTTGGCTATGGATTGTCGAGCACGAGAGGCTGTCGGAAATTCTGGAACTGTACGAGAAGACCATCAAGTTCGAGTACAGTATTTACCACAACACCTATGTTCCCACCAAGACAGAAGGGATCGTTGTAATCAACGAGGCCAGGGGAAACAAGCAGGTGGGAGCAGTCAGCCTCGTCTTCCTGACCTTCAACCAGCTAAGGGATGGGAGGGTCCCTATCAAGGCTAGCAATGTATTCAAGAAGATATACAACATCCCGCACCCACCTCCCAAAGATCTATTCCAGGAGACGTTATTTACTGTCATTCCCGCAGTTGAACTCAGGCTGGAATTCTACATATCCATTCTCCAGAGTTTGACAACCCATGGAGAGACGGTGTACAGCGTATACGGGGGCAGCAAGTTTTTGTACGCGGCCATGGTAAGCCCACTCTCATTTGTTTACGAACGTTCATTCGTAATGTTCATTGGTCTATTAGTCTTAGTAATACTAGTTATCATACTAAGCTTGACGTTTACGAACGCACGTTCGTAAAGACCAAGGTCTGCACCTGAAATAATAGGTTAGACATGAAGTCATTGGGATTGCTGACTTTTACGAACGCACGTTCGTATTTGCTGACATGTTCTAGTTTATGCTACAGATGCTTGGCTTGGTCGTCAATTCCTATCTGGACGCAACCGACGAAAAGGAGTACAAGCGTCACAGGGCAAAGGCGTCAATGATGGACCTGGGTGACATGAGTGGCCCCAGGACAGACTTCAGCTTGCCATCGGAGGGGGGAACGCCGGTAATTGACACGGATGATGACGAGCCCACCCCCTCAGCTAACCTTGAAGCGATCATCCAGTCGTTGGATGTCACTCCTCTGCTGTTACTGCCGCCATCAAGACTGCCTTCAGACCCCCATGGGACTCCTGGGGGCTACACCGGGTCGTCTGCTGGGGCAACCCAAGATGTCGCCCCCGCAAGAGTATCTGGACTGGATCCCTTCGGCACACCTGGGGGATGCTCGACGTCGGGGTCTCCCAGGACCTCCTCGGTGCCAAAGATGGAGACACTCGACCTCCTCGACCAACGGTCGCGTCCATCCTTGGACCTCTTCAGGAACACGAGGAGGAGGATGAAAAAGACGCCCTACGTGGAGCTGCCGCCGGGGGCAATTATCGATGTGTCCGACGAGGACGAGGGGGACATGGACATCATGTCCGAGCTGGGGGTGGAGTACGACAGGAACAAGCGGGTGAAGGAGGAATCCCTCACAGTTGCCGAGCTCAACTCCAAGCTGGAGTAGAAGATGAAGGAGGAAATGGCGGCAGCGCAGGAGGAGAGCGCCAGACAAATGGCGAGGCTGGAGAAGGAGCTCAGGGATTCCGCCGCAAAGACAGACGCCATCTTCGAGATGTTGAGAAGCATGCAGAGCATGTCTGCTCCGGTGCAACAGCCCTACCCCTATCCCCCTGTAGGACACCCCTCACAGTCCTCTTCGCCAGGAATGTACCAAGCAGGGCCATCCCACCCCCGAGCGCATCCAACACCGGCTGGAAGTCCCTTTCCACCTGAACTGGCAACAACGGCAGCGCCTTCGCAGGATGCGGTCTCTGCGGCGATAAGAGAGGACGAAGATTTACGAACGCGCGTTCGTGAATCTTCAGGTGCGGCAGTCCTCACCCCTCCCCCATCAAGGGTAGGACTGCCCTCAACTGCAGACAGGGTAGTTGCTAGGAGGGGCGATGACACTGCGGAACACACTGACATGCTCATTGTGGAGGACACGCAGGGGAGCCCCAATGATGCGGCATGTATCGCGTGCATGGATGTGGAGAGCCCTGACCATTGTCAGCATCCTTCTGCGCGGATGGAGGATGTCCGCATGGAGACTCTCGACCTGGGCGGGGACGAAGACGAAGCGGATCTCATCGAACAGACCCAGGCGTCCCAGGCTGGCCATGCACCAGAGGCCATGGAGGCAGAGGCAGCTGCTCTGATGGAGGTTACGAACGCGCGTTCGTTAATCGAAGAGGAGGGAACTGCTCGGTCCAGTGCCGCTGCCCCTCCCCCCGATGACGAGGTAACTCATCTCTGAGAATACCTCTCATTTTACGAACGCGCGTTCGTAACCAACTAACCCCCTCGTTTGTTATTGGCGCTTCATGTCCGGCGGCATCAGGAGGCCCGCGCGAGCCTTTTCTGCGTGACACCCTAGGCCTGCCAGTTTTGTAGGACAATTTTGTAGGACACGGAAATTGTGATAGATTATCACATGAGGCATTTGTAAATATTCAACGGATTAAATATATGAGCAGTTTATCTCTGCATCGGATTTTCCCAATTTTGTGCATCGTCTATTCAATCCCTGTGTTGTGAATGGTCTGGCGTCTCTATAAACTCTTGCATGCCCCTTCCTCAATCACGAACGCTCGTTCGTAAATGTGTGCGACCCAGTGTCCACCTCCTTCACGAACGAGCGTTCGTAGATTATGCCTGTAATCTCACTCATGAACGAACGTTCGTAAATGACGCGCGCCGCCACCCACAGCCCTCATTCACGAACGCGCGTTCGGAAGTGTGCCTCTGAGCGCATTCGCATTGCACTCTAAACCCTCGCTCCCTCGTCATTCCCTTAATGCAATTTTAATTTATTTATTGGACCATATCATTGAACTAGTTAAATTGTTAATCACAGGACCCCACGAAGTTAAATCGCAACCCGTCGGCGAGTGGGCCTCAGACCCGTCACAAGCCCTTCCTGGTTCTTGACCTTAACGGGGTGTTGTGTCACACCCAACACATCCCCAAGGTCCCCACCCGTTCCTTCCGCCAACCCGACGAGATGGACTACGATGGCCAGCTCGACACTCTGATAAACCGCAAGGCCGTCCGCGCCCGTCCAGGCGTGCGGGACTTCCTTCGAGAGGTGCTCGACCTCTTTCACGTGGTCGTCTGGAGCTCCATGATCATGGAGAACACGGAGGCCATCGTCGACTTCCTCTTTCGTGGCCTCCCGAGACCATGCCTCGTCCTCGGCCAAGATGCGTGCGACGATCTAGTCGACGAGAAGGGGTTTCCCGTGCCCAAGTTCGGTGGTCGAGGAGGGGGACAACAGTTCCTCAAGGTCCTCCGGTCCAGGTTGTGGCAAGGCATCCCCATTCTCGAGGGGGTCCCCCACGGACACTGGCTTACGCCGGAGAACACCCTCCTCGTCGACGACAGCCCAACGAAGAGCGTCCTCAATCCCCCGGGCACCGTCGTCTTCCCCGACACTTGGACCGGCGATAGGAAAGATACCTTTTTGGTCGATAAGCTAGCACCTTATCTTAGAATGCTAGTGCTCCACCCCGGGAGCATCCCCAATTTTGTTAGGTCCAACCCCATCGGCAACGCCGCGCTTAGTCCCCGCGACAATGTATATAAGAGCATCGTGCGGCTTGCAAAAATCAATAAATTGATTTGAATTGCCACCGTGTATTTGTTTGTTTCCATGTGGATCACATTTCTAATTCCTTTTTTGGATGCCTTTTGGTCGTGTTTGTTGTTGTTGTTGTTGTTGTTCACAGTTTGCCCCGCCTTGCGACGCCCCCCTCCTCGATGGCCCTTTCATTCCCCGCTCGGCCCCTCCCTCGCCCTCGCGCGACGCGTCGAACTTCCGAATGCCATCCCTCTACCAATTCTCGGCGGTGGACGCGGCGTCGGCCGTGGATTACTCCCGTGACGTCGGGATCGAAGACGGTGTCGTCAATAGTCCTCCCCCCAAACTCCACTTGCGCACGCGCGCACCCTCGCCCTCTCCCCTCTCCAAAGAGAAACGAACTCTCGTTCGTTTGGCTACGACGTCAAGGGAGGACGGTGTCCCTCGTCGCGGTCCGAGCCGGCGTCTCCGCATGGAAGCCCCCCCGCAGGAAGCCCTCCCCTCCGCCTCCGCTCCTCCCCCTGCCAACTCCTCCCACGTCGCTCGTCCCCCTTGCATTGATCCCCCCGTCAACGGCCCGAAAGCCAAGGTGCAATTTCTTTTACTCCCCTACCACATTTCCCGCCGTTGGTTTACTTGTCTCCCATGTTTACATTCCCTTGTGGCCACGATGTTTACGAACATACATCCCAAACCGCCGTCGTTTCCCCCACTCCGTTCAAGCCTTTGATTTAATCCCACTAAATTTGCTTTCTTTCGCAGGTGCCTACTCGCTCGATGGGTGCCCATCCCTCCTCGACGTCGTCCTTGGATAGGCTGGCACCCAAGGCCACGTCCTCCGATTCCGATCGTTGTTTGGCCGTCCGGCGAACCACGAGACAATCTGTCTCCCAAACGCAATCGTATTCCACTCACCATACCACTTCGTACAATTCGGGAGCACGTCCGGATAATATTATATGGAAGAACGGCACATATTCCGGGTCCGTCAACAGTAATGGTTATAGCCGCGGGCCAGAGATTTTTAGGGCCATGGAGGCTGCCAAAAAAAAAAAGATGGCCGCGACAAAAAAATAGTGGGACGGACTCCCTAAACTAAAAATAGGTTCAAGGCTATTAGATATTATCTATGACTTTAGATTTTATTTCGTGTTCTCCAAGACATTGATGGTTTTTCCATTATCCTTGTATTTCATTCCAATTGAATTAATTCAATTTCCATTCATCATCCGTATCTTGCCTTCCATTCATGACCATTTCTCATTTCATACGCCAATATTTTCATGTATGCTTCACATTTTCATTCAATTCCATGCTTTTATGTCTTATTATTGTTTCCAACCCTATACATTTCCAAGTTTTAGTTCGTAATTACTAGTTCTTATTTGAAATGTGCGTCCTTAAATAGTCTCAAAATCATCTAAAAGTCTCTAATTAATGAATATAGTGTTATGTACTTTTGAACATAAATTTTATGACCTTAAATATGTTGAACTTGGAATTTTTTTCATGTCCCTTGAATTCATTATAAAATTGAGGTCATTGTAATTTTTTTTCAAAGATTCATCAATTTAATGTAATGTAATTATATTTTAAACATATTTTTGACAATTATCTTTTCAATGTCACCCACTTTTTCCACCACTTGCACCATCTTCTAGAATACATATACATTGTTTTAAAAAAAAATTGTGAACATAAATTGCTTGGCTTTGTAGATTCATATGTTTTTAAATGTATATGAATTTCTATTTCATAAAATTCAAAGTTAGTACTCCCTCCGTCAAAAAATAATTGTCCTACTCCCTGGAGTTTAATGTCCCAAATTGTTGGTCCAACAAACATTTTGGGATACTAAACTCCGGGGAATAGGACATTAATTTTGGGACGGAGGGAGTATATAGTTTTGGATCACTTTCACTTAAACTTGAGCAAGGATCAAGAGCTGTTCACTTTACCGTGCTTGCACCCACATGGATATCTACCCTTACAAGGTTGGATGGATCAAAAATACACAAAACCACACTTATTAGTACTTCAAGCATCTATTTTGAATGATGTAGGAAATACGTATTTGTGATTTAGTCATATACTTTATCATTATTGATTTGATGGTATACATAGAAAAGACTAGTAACTTGGACTTGCAGTAGTGCACACATTCTTGTTTTTCACTACGCATTTTATGGGGGTAGAGGTATACCGTATGATCCTCATGGTCATGGGGTGCAAGCATGGTGAAGTGGACCAAAACAATGCTTTGATATACTAAAACCATACTTTTTTGGGGATCAAAGGCCTAAAAGTAATAGCAAAGAGTTGTTTAAATTGTATTATTTTTCATGATGACCTCTATTATTGTGGTAAATACTCTATGTAGAATATGAAGTTGAGATCTTCAAAACCTATTATTAAAAGTGATGTTCAAAAGCACATGGTTGAATCCAGTTTTGAACGTAGATTTCATGACCTTGAAATATTTTGAAGTTAGATTTTAATTTTTAATTTTTTTTTACTGGTATCCCTTGATTTCATTATATACTTGAGGTCATCATCACAAAAATTTATAGAAAAACATCAATTTAATGTAATTTGATCGTATTTTGAACAAATTTTAGACACATGTTCAATGTCACCTACTTGCACACCACTTGCATAATTTTCTAAAGTATGTAGAATTTTCTTGGAATTATTTTTGTCATCATAAATTACTTGGCTTTGTAGATCAAATTTTTCTAGATGTCTATGATTTTTTTCTTCACAAAATTCAAGGTTAGTGTGTAATTTTGAACCACTTTCACTTGAACCTAGGCATGGATCAGAAGTTGTCCACTTTGCCATGCTTGCACCCCATGCTTAACAAACAATGCTTTGGATCCTATATAGATATATATAGATATATATATATATAAGTGACCCCCTTCCCTTCCCTTCCCTTGCAAGATGATTCCCTTTTGAGTAAACCTATAGGTCATGTGCATTCTATACTCTTTCAAGAATTTCCCAAATGTTATTATCATCTCCCCTTCATAGATCCCGTGTTTTGTAAAAAAAAGTTGAAATGACTCCTAAATGGCCAAGAGACCCCAATTTAGTTCAGAGGAACACATTGGAATGTATTAACGACAAACTCGAAAATGGTATGTTTTTATCACACCCTCCATGGTTGTTGTCATGAACCAAAATCCTTGTTCATGCCCACTGTAAGTAGGTTAGTTTCTAAATACAAACACTATACGCAAAAACCAATGAAAATTGGCCCAATTTTTGTAACACTCCCATAGATGAAGGACATTGATGAAACCATTGAAACTCCAAGTCCAAATGGTTACATAACATTACTCAACTATATAATTGTGTTAAGTTATATATTTAGCATCTGACATGAGCCTCCACTATCTTACTTTCATGGGAGATAACTTAGAAAATAGGAAGAAATTGATGCCGGTACGAATAATGAATAGTGTTGGTATGAATAGTATGAATATTATAGATAGTATTGCTATGCATAAATTTTTAATGAATAATGCCGAGATAAACAATGCTTCGTATGAAGAGTACCAGAATGAAAATGATTCATGTGAATCGTGCCGGGGAGTATAAGCCCACCCAAATTTCCAAGTGTCAAGATGAATGTATGAATAGTAAATGAATATTTTGTTTTCTCGTGGGCCCATATAATATAATTGATATATTCCAAGATCATGGAACCAATCCACATGGTTGAATTAAGGTTATGGATAGATTTGATTTTTTTTAATAAACTAAGTATCACTTCATATGGTGACCTTGAGCCCAAGAACCATGGCTCCCAAGACTTCTAGACATAGAATTGAAAGTATGTCAACACTTGGAAGTTTGTGATTTGTGTGCCGCTACATGTTGTGAGCCCAAAAGGGTGCCCACATGTGTTCTTGATCTTAAAATTCATTAAAGAGAGACTTAGAGTAGTTATTGCATTGAATATTCAAAAACATAAACAGAGTAAGTCCTTGGCTTAGATTTAAATTGAGTTAAAGTCTACGCTAGGAGTTAAGTGGAAGACATGATTTGTGAGGAGTTGATTGGGGATTAGTTAATAATTAGGTGATGCTTAGGTTAAGCTGTTTAAATTCATGCTTTTAGAGACGGAATTAGTCTCCGTGTTGTCCATTTTAGGATAGGGCTTAGGGGTAGGAGGTCGATGGTTTCCCACTGGGCCAAGGCCGGGAGGCTAGGAAGGCCCCTGGAACGGCAGGGGAAGAGAGGACAGGCAGAAAAAAAAAAAGCTTCTTCTTCTTCCTTCCGTCTAGTGAAGCAAGGGGAGCTGCGGCGGAGGCAGCGGCTGGTCTCTCCAGCATTCTTTTGGTCGCGAATTCGGAAAATGCGAGAGGAGAATCGGCTGGGATGAGGGAGGCTCATGCACAAATGGCTGCATCTCAGTGCTGAATACTAGGTGTGTAACAACGGAATCTGGTGGAGGGTTTAAGGCGGGCAAAGGCCATCCAGTGGATTCGGGTGACCTTTAGATGAGGGTCACCGAAGGAGTGTGCACTTGGAGAGGTTGGGAAGGATGCTGACGAGACCTCACTGGTGGAATTCGGCGTGAGAAAACCAGCAGCTGCAGCTGAATGAATGGTAAGGAATGCCGACATTCACAGGTGAATTCAGAAGAGAAGGTCACAAAAACCCAACAAGCAGACATGCTGCATTCAACCTCCCAGTATGCAAGGGCTTTCTTGGGGGCAGGAGATTCAAAGAGACAACTGCCGAAGGCGGAGAGGAGTTAGCACATCAAGCGGCAGAAATGCAGATTGAGGTGGGGCTTGGAATTTAGTTCTAAGCGTCTCAGACAACGGAAAGAGTTCGGTGGTCTGGTGTGAAGGCAGTACTGGCTGGGGACAGGCATATGAGGGGGGTGGACTCTAATTCTAGCGCTTGGGACTGGTAGCTGGTACGGCCGCATTGCAGCTGACCGAGGCAGAGGGTGACTGTGAACAACATAGGTTGGAGGCTTAATTGAACCCAACCAGGGGACTAAGAGGGTAGGCACGACAAAGGCTTGGGATGGCCATGGCTGAATAAACTTAAGTGTAGGCAACTTACTGATTAGATTTTGGGGCATAGCTAGAGACTAAGCTGGGTTAAGGGGTAATCTGGTGTGAGCCTAAGTGGGCCATTGGGAAGGTTTAAGCCAGTGGGCATTTCCTAGGATTAGCCCAAGGGTCCACCCATGTGAGGTAGTACTTCACTGGAGGGTTGGATTATGTGTGGAGTGTTTGAGTGTGATAATTGTTTTGAGGTGACAAGTGTTTTCTTAATACTTGTCACTCTTGAATCTTTGAATAAAATAGTTGTGGGTTTAACATGCACATTACCAAAGCATGGGTGGTGGAATTATAAGGCCAAGGGGGTCAAGCAAAAGAATGTGAGTCATAAGCCTCCACCCGGACTACGACGCAAAAGGGTGGGAGTTTAGGCCTCACACATGTCAAGGCTAAGGTTTCAAGTATGAGTCCCAAATTGTCTTCTAGGTGCAACGCCCTAAAAGTTCTTCTATTTAAGTTTCTTTTCATCCTCTTGATTTGTCAAGCCTTAAGGCTAAATTTCCAAATATGTACATGACTGAGTTCTAAGGGGCAGTTTACACTATGGACCAAGAGCCATGACCATGAAATTCTAAAATCTGTGATTGGAGAGTAAAGTGCTCTTGGTCCCATTTGGCTTTACACTACCTTGAAAAAAGGAGAATGACCACTAACTTTGAGGTCCCCAAAAACTACTAAAATCAGCCATTTGGATAATGTGCCATGGTCCAACGGGTTTTCCGTTGAGGCGAGGCAAAATGCTCGACTCAACGGAAATCAAGGGAGCCGTAAGGCTGAAAATCAGCCATTGGCCGAAAAAAAAATTTAAATATTTTTCTCCCCCGATTTTTTTTGACGTTACTGTATTTATATTAAAAAAATCAGCCCAAAGTTGTCCCGGTCCAAATCCACTTTACACTACAAGAGTGACCAAGCCACTCAAAAATCCATTTTTTATTTTTCATGGTCACGACTCTTGGCCAAGACCTATGACCATGAAAATGATTTCATTTTCTTGGTCATGGCTCTTGGTCCATAGTGTAAACCGCCCCTAACCCCATGCAATGTGTCAATGCTTTTTTGATGTTTTAAAATGACATTTTGATATAATTGAAGAGATGAAGCCGCCAACTCCTTGTTCCAATGGAAAAGCTCATTGACCTTTAAGCAAGTACTTGGGTTGCCAGCTAGGGTTCAAAGGGTGGCTTCAACGTAGCCCGTACGGTGGCACGTGGGTGTACAAAAGGGTAAGGTTTGGTTCACAAAGTATACATATTTGATGGGTATTGTTTCATCTAGTATTGTATATACATTCAGGGTAGTACGGGTTCTAAAGGAGAGGTAAAGGTACCATAAGATTCCCCTAGATTCCCACACGAGGATTTTAAATCATCCAAGGACACCTCATACGTCATGTGGGTGCAAGTACAATAAAGTGAACAACTCTCGACCCTTGCACATGTTTAAGTGAAAGTGGTTTAAGCCTATATATGAACTTTAACTTTTGTGAAGATAAAGATTGTAAACATTTCAAAAATATATTGATCTACAAAGCCAAGAAATTTATGTTGACAAAAAAACTCTACATGTTTTAAAAGACGGCGCAAGTGGTGATATTGTACAAGTAATTGTCAAGATTTTGTTCAAAATATGATAAAATTACTACAAAGATTTTCTTCAAAAAAATTTCATGATGACCTCAAATTTATGATGAATTTAAGGAATATGAAAATCAAAATCAAACCCAAAATAATTAAGGTCATGAAATTTATGTCCAAAACCAAATCTAGCCATTTGTTTTGAGCATAACTTTTAATGATGGGTTTTGAAGATCTCATCTTGGTGTTCTAAATTTGAGTACTTAAAACAACAACAAAGGTCACCATGAAAGAAAATTCAATTCAAACAACATTTTGCTACTAATTTCAGGTGTTTGACCAAAAAAACTATGGCTTTAGGATACTGAAGCACATTTTTGGTCCGCTTCACCATGCTTGCACCCATGTGCATTCATCCATGATGCATTATTCAACTATTGCTCAATCATTTTCAAAAGGGAACTAGGGATATCTCTTGGATACTAGTGGAGCCTTTGAGGGTATTGCCGGGTATGAGGTGGACCTTGAGGGTATGATTTGATCCTCATCAGGCCATGAGCCTTCAGGGTCGGATTTCAAGGGCCTGAAGGGTCCATGCTTTGATAGTTGATCTCTCTCTCTCTACTTCGATGCAAAAGATTTTTCTCTTCCAAAAAGTTCTTGTGTAACATGAGTATGGAATCAAAACTTGTTGAGCCAGAGCATTGAGACTTGCCAGGAATCCTACTTAGATTTTCATGCTTAATTACTGGTTTGGTGTTTTGGGTCAATGGACTAGCACCATGTCCACTTCAATGCATGACAATGACAATGCAGAAGGACTAGAGCATTTGACTAAAGCACTATGATCGGGGAGAACCGACAGTTAGTTCCAGATGAACCGGTTGAGTTTGAGAAATAACCGGTTGAAGTTCAAGACTTCAGGAGAATTACCGATCACTTTAGAGGAATTCATGGAATATACCTCAAATTAATGTAGACAAACCGAAGGATGTCAACATGTAACCGGTTGGACTTGCAAACACTAGGATCTCAACCGACTATGCTAAAAAATCTCCCCGATCACTGGTAAAGCACATAGGAAGCTCGCTTCTCCACTTGATACAAACGCCAAGGCCTACGAAGATGCCTTGAAGCAGACACGCCTCATCAAAACCGCTTCGCGAACTGCCAAACCCCATGAAGATGGGGCGGAATATTGATAAGCCTTCATTGAAAACAGGGTTGTCTGACTCCATCCACTCATGAGCGCTAGATGAACTCACAAAATTGACTTGACTTGAAGATCTCTGTGAGCCTGTCCATTCCTCTCAAAAGTGAACGAGATCTTGCTTTACTAGCTAGTTCAGCCAACAAAGGTCCAACTGTCCCTCTTACTCCTCCTCGCGATGTAGAGGATCAACTATCACAGAAGGCACACAAATGTGGGTAGTAGGAAACATCAGCTTCTTGGCTCCCATTCCACTCCATATTTGAAAACTTTGGGTAAATCTCTCTAATTTGGAAGATAACGAATGCCGCGAGAATGCTCTAACCAATACAAGGATTCTAAAGGGATTCAGAAGACCTTATCAATGCTCCCCCTCACCGTGAAAAACACTCCTCACAATTTTGGATCTGCTGAAGACCTTATATGATGAGGTGTCTTGTCATCAAAATGCCCAAAGAGGATGCAAGGGAGCAATATTGTGGTTCGATCATGCAATGTGGTATATGGTCAATCACTTGGACAAGTTTTTTAATGGAATCTACCCAAGCCTCTTAACTAAGTTTGTTGCCTTTCAGATCTGAATCTTGATTGTAGGAAGACTAGTTGCTAAAATTCAGATCACCTTCATGTCTGGACGGCACTTCATGATAGATGCTAAACTTCTGAGTACCTCCATTCAAACAATTCATTTTTAACCATTCAAACAAGTGAGAGTAAGTGTTCACATTGTTTATACTTATTGGGGCAGTAAATACATGCAGAATTTGGGAGGAGTCAGGGTAAAGTTTCAAAAGGAGTATTCTACTTGGAGTAACCCAATTATGACAAAGGAAGAAGTTTGAACACTCATTTGTCATTTTACAATGATTGAAATACTACAATGCATTTGAATGAAATGTTATGGGTGTGTGGCATGAATGACAACTGGGTCCTAGTGCTTACCTTATGTACACAACTAATCCTCAAATATTTGTTGGTTGGTTGTATAGGCACAAGTGAGGCAAGCCCTTCACATTTTCAACAAATGCAATGATGTATTATGATCAAGAACTTTTAAACAATTTTATTGGTTGAAGTTACTAGGAAATTGTAGCGTAGTAACTACTCCATAGTTGTTATGGTTTTGTTATATAAATCTTGTAGTGTAGGAAAGTGGTGGTTCATTGAACTTCCAAGCTATGAGATATTCATACTCAAACTCTTATTGTTGGTTAATATTTGAAAATAGAAACCCTAAGTACACATTTTTGCAATAGAAATTACTCCAATGCACAACTTGCAAAGAAACTAAACGAGTCCAGGGAAAATTCCCATCCACCCTTGCATTGCAATGAGGAGGAATTTGAAAGGTTTGGCCTCTGTAAAACAGTTCAAGCTTTGAAAAATGTTTTGAAAAATGTTCTCTCTCTCTCTCTCTCTCTCTCTCTCTCTCTCTCTCTCTCTCTCTCGCGTAAATGAATCTACCCAAGTGATGAAAAATAACCCTAACAGGAAAATGACTTTAGGGTTTGGTAAAATCTACCTAACAAATGTCTACCGTAAATAAGCTTCTATGAATCTATGGTCAAGGGAACTTACCTAATACTATAATAGGTAAAGGAGAAACCATGAGAGCTTTCCTTCATAGTTTAAGCAACAACGTCTGCTTCCCCTAAGTAACTCCTGATATTAGGTTACGTAATGAGGAATAGTAAAGGTAGAAGGAGTGTGAACATGCTAGAAAGTTTAGTCTCGCATGGTTCAAATGGTTAAAGACCATGTTGAATACTCATTGGCAGTATGTGTATTTGGTGATACAAAATGGTTGTTTATGTTGAACATGATTTTGTGACATAGATAACAATTGGGTTATGTTGATATTTACCTCATGTACATTATGAACCCTCTTTGTGGATTTGGTTGGTGGCATGGGCACAAGTGAGGCAAACCCTTCACAAATTTGGCCTCGGGGGGGGGGGGGGGGGGGGGGGGGGGCAGCGTGTTAAAAAGTTAAGGATGTAGGTGCGAACAACCACTATTTTATAGGGGGGTATTACTTTCAATTCTCTTTTTTTTTTTCACATGCTATCATTATGTAAATTTCTACTTTGGGTTAATAGAAAAATGGCTTGCATTACTTATAATTCCAAATTACCTATTATTCCATACCCTATAGTGCTTTAAAGATGTCCAGTGTCATTTTTGATACCCTACATTACTCTTAAGTCCATTTATAATTTTTTGCCCCCATGTTTTTAAAATACCCTATCATTTGTTCGCACGTATATTGCTACTCCAACCAATGACTACCGCCCCCCCCCCCCCCCCCCCCCCCCCTGAGAATTTGGCAACACTCTTAAGTTTTGTATCTCTACTTTCTTCAATTTTTTTGTATGTTGCTTAAGTGTTCTACATGACAATCTAGAATACAAAGCATATGAATTTAAGGTAGACACTTGAAGCTCTATTGATTTTTTCCTACACACAATTTTGAACTTGAACATGTAAACTTTGGATATTTAGCACAACACTTTACCTAAGCTTGAAAGTAAGCATAGAATTTAGGTGCCTTTTGGTATTATCCATTTGTGGATTTTGCTTCATGTCATATTTGTGTTATATGTTCGTAGATTATGGGTAATATTGGGGTCTATTCATGTGGAATGTATGCTCATTTTTTTATTCGATTTGAGTTTAGGGGGGATTTTCATGTTTTAAATTTACATGGTTTTGCTTCTTGTTGTATTTTGGTTGTCTAAGTGTAGATTGTGGGTAGTTTCATAAAAATGAAACCACACGAAAACAACCCAAAACTACCTCCAGATAAGAACTAGACCCCAAAGCCTATTAGAATGCAACACCAAATCCTTCTTTAACTCTATGGAACCACAAGAGCATCTATATACAATGGAGGATGTGGTGGTGGGGTGGTGAGCCCTTGTCCTACTATTCCCCATTGTTCTTGCCAAAACAATTTATCTAATGGGTTTGAGGGGGTTGGGGTTGGGATATTAACTCATATGCATGGGTGCAATGGGCCAGGACAATAAAGGTCCAAACTAGTGAACACACAACAAAAAAGAGCAAAATCAAATCAAAACTTTGATCTCTAGCCTAAGAAGAGTCAAAGACTCAACTTTGTTCCAAGCTCCAACACACCTCCGATTTGCTTCTTGTTGTACTTTGGTTGCATTTTGGAGTTCATATTTATAACCTAAAGCAAAACCTAATAAGTAGAGATGCCTATTTTGGACGTATATGTGTCATGTCATTATGTTGTACTCCTGGGGGGTGCACCTTTCATAACACTTATGAGTATGTGTGAGTGCACAAAAGGGGTACTGGTTTGAACTTTGATGTACTACGTACCTATATGCTACACAAATTGTAGCTCATAGTTATGTACATGTATGAAGGACCTCTAGAAAATATACAACATTTGTACTTGTATGATAGTGTTACTAGACTTTATGAATCAAGTATTTAATATTGGATGAAACTAAGATGAATAAATTTCTCATTTCCTTATCTCATGTTGGGGTTTCACCTTTCATGAAAAACCAAGAACTACGTGCGTTTGCAACATACTCTAGAAACCCCCTATATACAAGTTTTTCCCCCTCTATAATCAAGTAATATGCATACAATTTCAATGATAAAAGTAGAAGTGACAATATGTATACGTTAAAAAATTCACATTCATATATAGTCATCCAAATATACTTTTAAATAATAACGAACCCCTATTCTATGTATAACATAAAACCCTAGAATTCATTAATAAAGTTGTTGAAGACTTTATCATTCCCTGGATGTAACTCACAAGCATCTAAGTCTACAGTATATGTCATAGAAGCTATTCCAATTATCGTTTCTAAATCTACCATCCAATGATCTGTAAGATTATAGGTCCACTTATTGTTGGATCCTTTTTGATACCAACATAAACCAATCTCCATGTTTGATGGACAATCCATCAAGTCAATTAGATCTATATACTCCATCCAATGTTTAGATACTTATCCCCACAATGTCTAGTGACCCTACCATAAAGTACAAATGTTGTATATTTTCTAGAGGTCTTTCATACATGTACATAACTATGAGTTATAATTTGTGTAGCATATGTATACGTAGTACAGAAAATTAATACCCCTTCTGTGCACTCACATATACTCATACATGTTATGAAAGGTGCATCTCCTAAGTATCTCATCCATGCATGCATGGAAGAGTCAATATTAGAGTTTTGAAAATGGTCATTGAGTTGAGATCAAGGCCACTTCTTGTTTAGGGTTGCAAGAGGAATGGGTTGCGCTTCATTGTGGAGGTTGATCAAAGGGGATGGCTAATGCATGTGATTGATGCAAGTAGTGATTACATGCATTGGGTGACTTAGAAGTTAGGTCTTGTCGCAAAGGCCAACATAATAGTTCATTGAAATTACGAAGGTGCTCAAAAATTCCTCTCCTCATTTGTTTTGTATGTTTTACATAGTCCCTACCTCCTCTTGGGTGCTCGTCACATTAGTGGTTTAGTGTATTTGATTGTGAAAGGAACAATAGATGTTTATAGATAGATCTTCTGCCAATTGAACTCTTGGTTTTGAATAGAGAACATGGTGCATGTCTTGTCTTCGAAATAAGTTGTGGCTTTTATTAAAGCATTCATGGTAGAGATTTATTAACAAGGGGGATAAAGTGGGTCAAGGAGTTTTTGTTTGGTTCAAGATAGTTTGAGTTTTGATTGCTATCATACTACAAGATGCACACAAAGAAAGTCAAGACAAAAACACACCTAAAGCTAGAATTGTCAAAAAATGTGGTAGACCAAAAAATTTAGCTCCAATCAAGGTTTGATTTGTTGGGATGCTTTATAAGATGCGTAGGAAATTTGGTAATCATTGGATGGAATATAGGGATCCAATTGACTTGATGGACCGACAATCAAACATGGACATTCACCTATATTGGTATCAAAAAGGCCAACAACAAGTGGATGTACGGTCTTACTAATCATTTGATGAAACACTCCATATGATCTTACTAATGTTTTGAAACAATAGTTGAATTAGCTTTCAGGACATATATAATAGACTTTAATGCTTATGAGTTAGATCTAGGGGATGAGAAAGTCTTCAACAACTTTATGAAGAATGCTAGGGGTTGATTGTTGTTCAAAAGTATATTTATATACTTATGTGTATGACTATATATGAATGTCAAATTTTCTATATATACATATTTCCAATTGTAGTTTTATCATTAAAAGTGTACATGTATTACTTGATTTTACCTTGATTTAAGAGTATGTTGCGAACACACGTGGTTCTTGGTTTTTAATGAAAGGTGCATCCCCTAGGGTTGTACTTTCAGTTCGCTTGTTTAGGGATCAATGTGCTCATTTGGTAGTACCCTTGACTCTTCTGGGTTGAGATCCATGTATTAAATTTTTTAATTAGATGAATCGAAAATTGGAAATCTACATTGGTCAATACACTGAATGGCAATCCAACTCTCTCCAAGGATAGGCTCATTAGGATAAAATACAATATTATGTGTATCAAAAACCCTAAATCCAATATAGGAGATGGTTGGAGGTCAATGTTGAAGATGTGAATGTGCAGTGTCGTATTTTAATGTTGCAATTGTTGAGGAGGTTGAGAAGACTCACGGAATTCCTTAAAGTCTCTAACCAACGACCACAATGAAATGGGTTGTGGGGTCTATAGGAGAAGGAGAAATTGAATAATAATGGTTCAAATATAGGGATATGGTGAACCTTATGCATCGCCTTTTTATTTGTTAGAAGATATGTTGGAAATCTCCTTTTATCATTATTTTTTTTCATATCTTTACTAACACTAAATTATAACATGTAACATCCACATATTATCATAGTTGATATTTAGTGTTTGATTTTACATTTAATGTTACTTGCTTTCATAAGGTTATTGATCTTTAGTGTATGTGTTTGTATTTAGTGTAGTAGAAAACTATGTGAAAAAGAATCACAAGCGTTTTCCCATTACGGTTCTTTTGACCACCCTCATCTACAGTCGCTACACGACTACAAATTTATTTATTTATTTCAACTATAATTTTAATATTTTGGGGCGTATAATATACCGCAGGAAAGGTATTTTCAAGACCTTTCCAACCGTATATTATAAGCCCCCAAATTCCAAACATTTCAGTTGGTAGACCCAAAAAACAAATTTGCACTCAAATTCCTGAGGTTTAGATGTCCCACATTGTTTGATGAGACATGTGGGAGCAAGTTTAACAAGTAGGGCATGGAAGAAATGGTATATTTCATGGGCTATGATATGATCTAGGCATATAGAGGGTGGACTTGCTTCTCAAGATTCATTACATCATATATATATATATGTTGAAATGTGTGCCTTACCTATTGGAAAGAGTTGTATATAAAGCCCCCAAAAAAAATTCTTAAAATTTTATTATAACGGCATTTCTTTGCCATGGGCCCCTGCCTTTTCGTACCAAACCACCTCTCTTACCTCTCTCACCGCAAAAGTCGTTGGACCATGTCAGTGCATTTATTAGGCCTTGAAAATTGTATTTTGAGGAAAGTGGCTACGGCCTCAATTTGGATTTGCTAACCATCTCATACTAATCGCATGTTTCATACCCTAGGAGAAATGGTGTGGTCAGCAAAAGTAACCATTTGGACCCATCTACCTTAATACAACTCAGAGTTGATTCAACACAAAAGGTGAACTCAGTGACCACCTAAGGTACGTGGATATTACTTGGTTCGTTTTTCATATTCTCCGACCTCAACCGGTTAGATTTGCACGACAAAACTTGTGTTACATTAGCAAATATACAACGAAACATCTGCAAAAATCAGATTGAAAATCGGACCTCCCCTTGATTAAGTTACGGTTATCAGAAATACATGTTTGTTGGTTTCTTAATTGGATCCACAGGTCCTTCTAATCATGTTCATTATTGAGTGTACAATAGTCATTAGTATTTGAAGATGTAGTCCAATCTCTTTGAAACATATGTCTTTGCGATGTTTGCTCATCGATCCTCACCAAACCAAATACAAGTCAAATATAAGGGGGGCGATTCAACAAACAAGCCACTTAAGACCCATTTCCCTTGTACTCACTTGAGGTTGCTTAGAAGATTCTCGAATCACCACCAAAAGTGATGAGACAATGTGGGCCATGGCGTGGCTTAGCTTAGCTTAGGGCCGGTTCACACTATGCCCAAGTCGAGAGGAGAAGCGTCACTTTTCTAGACCAAACTATGTCGAGAGGAGAAGCCTTTGGGCTGAAAAAGTATATTAAAATAATCCACTGTCACATTTTGAATATTTTAATGAAAAAAAGTTCGGCCTCTCGTCGGAAGTTTGGGTCGAGCATTTTGCTTGACCCAAACTTTGCTCGAGAGGCCGAACTCTTGGTGCCATAACTTCCTAAAAGTGTTGCCACCTAGACTCTTTTGGAGGCGATGTCCTTTGGACTTCGGCCTCTAGTGTGAAGGCTGAGAGGACGAACTTTGGACAATTCTGCATTTTCATTGGTCCAAACGCTTCTCCTCTCGAAGTTTGGCCATAGTGTGAACCGGCCCTTAGTAGCTTAACTTAGTCCTCTTTCGAAGTGCGGGAAAGGGCAAAATGCCCATGGGCACAAGGTCATGCCGCCAGTGATGCCCACTTCGTAACTTCACCGTCAATTTTGGGGTCCGTGAGTTTGAGGCAACTGTTCTAACGGTGGTCGGGTCTCGAGATTCCATGGAGCATTCGTCTCGTTGCTTGGGTCAACGGCCCGTATACTATACAAGAGCCACCGGAACAACTAAGTTAGGGAATTATTATTCATGTGTGTGTGTGTGTGAAGGTCCGCAACTCCAAAAACCCAACGTCTAATTCCACACCGAGGCTCAAAGGCTTGGGCTTGGTGGTGTCTATGGAAACTCGTCCATCACGGAGCTAGGAAGGAATCTAAGGTGTGTGGGTGTGTTATTAGGTTCACTTTTGATGTCCTCCAACTTCTACCGATTTCATTCACACAATGGACGTTGTGGTGTGTTAGCGCATCATTTGGAACATTAAAATTAACTTTAACTAATTGCTTGCTCTCGAATAGTTCACCGTGTTCTCGTCTTCTTGATGGATGAGTTTGTGCGGATGCCAAGAATCCGTACCTGAAAATCAATACTATGTGGGGTATGCAAGTCTCATTCGGTTGTTTTTCTTGATCAAACACCTATATGTGATTGGTATGTGCTTCGTTAGGTGAGGATCACAGAGCAAACACCAAAATGACACATGCTTGAAAGAGAAAGAGATCGGTTCATGCCTTTAGATGTTATTAAGTATTCCACACTCAATAGTGAACACAATTAGGAGGACCTAACGTATGTAGTTATGACATCAACAAACATGCATTTCCAATAACCACAACTAAACAAGAGGACATCCGATTTTCAATCTGATTTTCGTTGATGCATCATTCTAGATTCACTAATGCAATATAAATTTCAATGTGTGAATCTCATAGATAGGTCGAAGTTGGAGATCACTGGCAAATCGAGTTGAATATATAACACCCATATACCTTACGAGAATCATACATTTGAGGCTCCCAAATGCACAACTTTGGTACATTGTGTTGGTGTTGGGTGTGTGTACCTTAGGCCAGACTCCACTCAAGATCCAATTCCTTACTCCCTTCGTCCGAAAATGATTGTCCTACCCCTTAGAGTTTTATGTCCCAAAATGTTTGTAGCATGGGAACAGATAAACTTGGTCACCGCACGCAACCCAATGTCCAGGGTTTTTTTTTTAACATGATTGGTCAAAATCCTAGTGTTTTCCAAGTCCACCAGTTACACGTTGTGATTTTTCAGATTTTTCTGTACCCATGCGAGGGGTATACTCTATAGATTCCTCTAAAATGATGGGGTGATTTTCCTGAGGTCTTGAACTTGCATTTGGTTATTACTCAAACTCAACTGGTCCATCTGTAACTTAGCGGTCTATTTCTCCCCGTTCATTGGGCTGGGGCAAACCAACCCATACAATGGTTCCTTGGAGGCAAGGGCTTAGGCATCCAACAAGGAATGAGTGTATGGGTTAGTTCACCCAAATCTTGTTCATTGACGTAGCCACTGCTGACTTTGGCTTTGCTTCAAAAGCTTGAAAAGACTTCAATACCAAGTATCAAATTGCTGCGCTCCAATGATCGGGGAGAACCAGCAGTCGGCTACAAATGAACCGGTTGAGTTTGAGAAATAACCAGTTGAAGTTCAAGACTACATGAAAATTATCATCATTTTAGAGAAATTTATAGAATACACCCCAATTTTAAAAACGAAAACCGGAGGAGGTCAACATGTAACCGGTTGGACTTGCAAACACTAGGATCTCAACCGATTATGCCAAAAAATCTCCCCAATCACTGCTGCCCTCGTGTTACTCTTCTTCTTCTTCTTTCTTTCTTTCTTTCTTTCTTTCTTTCTTTCTTAACAATCTCTTTTGTCATTAAGCGTGAGGTTCATGTGAACGTGGCTGCTCGTGATGCATTGCATTGGTCACAAACCCTTCAATACATTGGAAGAGGCCTTCATGGAAGCCAGAACTAGACCATTTCTTCCAATTTAACATATCGGAGCCGACTTCATAAAATCACTTGGACCACATAGCCAATTTCAATATCCATCTAGAGTGCTCTTTTGTCAATAAGTGTCGGATTTATGTGAGCCTAACTGATCATGATGCATTGCATCGGTCACAAACCTTCCAACGCATTGTATGAGGCTAAGGGGGTTAGACCTTTATGGAAGCCGGAACTGGACCATTTCTTGCGTTTTAACATGTTTGAGCCACTTTCATGAACTCACTTGGACTACATAGCCAACTTCAATATCCATCGAAATTACTCTTTTGTCAATAAGTCTCAGAATCGTGTGAACCTAACCGCTCATGATGCATTGCATTGGCCACAAATCCTTCAACACATTGTATGTGGCCAAGGGGATCAAGCATGTATACAAGCCCAAACTAGACGATGTTTTTATGTTATCAACAATTCTGGGTCATCTTCATGAAATCACTTGGCCCACACAGCCAACGTCAATGCCCATCTAACGATCTCGTCAATAAGTGTCAAGTTCATGTGACCTAGTCGCTCATGTTGTAATGCATTGGCTACAACCCTTCATCACATTGTATATGGCCGAGGGGGTTGTAATTAATGTCTGAGGTCAAGGTTGTTTGAGAAATTCATGACACACTTTCCACACAGTAAAGGTGAAAAAATGTAGACACACTTTTGGACCGACGTTTAGCAAAAAATAGGACTGGTCCAGGATGACACTGGATCCACACTGGCCTGGATCCTCTATGCAGACCCTGACACATGTCGTGGCCCCAAAACACTGTCATTTATGTGTCCTTTTTGTGTTAGAAAGGACCCCCATTCCTTCTATAATTAAGCCCTTATGAAACCTCAAACTAGAGCATGCATTATGGTTTACACTTATGAACCACTCTCATGAAATCACTTGGACCACACAATTCATTTAGTGCCCATTTATTGGAACAATTTCCAAGGCATCTGGATCATACATGAGACCGTGAGAGCTTGTCAAAGTCCGAATTGTATGTTTAAGACAACACGAAAAGAACGTGAATCTACTAGTCTTGGTTAATTGATTGTTGACATTTTTTCATCCATCCTCCATGGTATTATGGTCTAGAAGTTAATTATAAGCAAGATTTGATATTTCAAACTTGGATTGTACATGAAGATTATATAGGCATTCAAAGATGGGGTGGTTCTAGTAGTAAGATATGTGCAAATGAACATCCAAGGCGGTGGGGAGGGCACATGCCTTTTGTTTTGTATACACATGTGTTAACCAAGTCCTACAATAAATATGATATTTAGTGTCATATGGTATTTTATGCCACTATGGTAACTTTCCGGATGACACTTTTGATGAATAAGTGATCAAATGTTGTCATGGATGATGGATGAGTTCATCCATTCGCCAAAACCCTACCTTCACTTGTCAGCAACTTGTGATGAAATGTTGTCATGGATGGTTGAAATTTGGATGACAAATCACCTGGTAAGGGACAGTAATTGCAACACTGTAAATCTATAACCCCTAATTTTTTATTTTTTTTACAAGGAGTGACAAATAATGTTGGGTTAATGGTAAGTGTTGGTGACACTACACCATGGTTTATAATTAGTATTGAGCAATACAATTAGGTATGTAATGTATTGATTATGGGGGATATTATGTTCTATTCTATGAGTTTTCGAGATCCATATAGTTTGAACAATATCACCTGGACTCATTTTCTTTTTAACACATTGATTATTTACAAATCCCACTGTGAGCCCAAAATGGTGCCCACATGTGGTGATTAACTCTTCGAAACCAATTTTAGTTTGCCTTTGAGGTATTATGATTATTCACAAAACATAAAAAGAGTGAAGTGTGGTGTGGATTTAACTTTAGGCATTAGGTGGTGTTGTTTGATTATTTCAAGGTTTGATTTCAATAGGAGAATGCCTTGATTATGTGAGTAAGGGGTAAGGTGAGGCAAGGCGAGCTCCGCGGGTTAAATGCCCACTTTTGGATCCACCTTGTTAGTTTAGGAAGAAGGAAGCTTGGTGGAAGGGGATTAGTCCCTACTTTAGAGGTGAAGGTTAAGGGATTGTGATTGGAGGTGCTAATCCTCTCACCCTATCCTCACCTCTCTCTCCCTCTCTCCCTCTCTCCCTCTTTGCTACTTAAGGTGTTTTCTCTCTCATTTTCCTCTCTCTCCATCAAGCGCTCTCAAGGGAGCAAGCTCTTAAGAGCTTGAGCCACGTGTGTGGGTTATTAGTTTTTAGTGAAGTTAATTAGTTAAGCTCTCTCTCAAGTCCTCTCAAGGGAGCGAGCTCTTAGAGCTTGAGGCTTTATGTGTGGAGTAGCTAGTTCCTAGTGAAGTTAGGAAGTTAACCCCCATCATAAGGAGGGGAAGTTTAGAAACATTAGACTACACCTATGGGTGATTGTTAATTTGGTTAAATTAGTGGGACATGTTAGTCATTAGTTAGGGGACTAGGGGAATGCTTGATTAGACACTAGTTTAGAGGATTGTTGTTATAATGATTTTGGAACATCAGCCTAGTAGCTAAGGGCTGCCCAAACTACAGTCTACTGGAAATACAGCTGCTGGGACTACAGCTTGCCGGGAGTACAATCTGCTGGAAATACACCTGCTGGATTACATTCTACTGGTCAACACCGAAGGTGCTCCGAGTGCAGTGGCTGGTGGCAGCTAAGGGTTCTCAACTATGAAGCTGGTGGAGGAGCAGCTAAGGTGGCTGGGAGATTAAAGAGGGGTTTAATTAAGTGGCAGATGGTCCAGCTAGGGTTAAGTTGGGACCAAAGAGCCACCATGGTGGTTAGCTAGTTAGGGAAGGGAAGGAATTGAATTAGGTGCTATAACCACCAATTGTTGGAAGTTAATGGGGCTAAGGACACTTAGTAGTTGGCCCAATTTATAAACCAATAGATAGGGGGTAGTCACATTAACCTAGGAAGGGGCATGGGTGGTGACAAGCAGTTGAATTGAGAGGCGGTTACAGAGAATAGCGTTTTTCAACGCTTACATCTTTTTAACCAACTAAATCAATTACACAAGTGATGGAGGATGTCAAGGACCCTTGTCCCCAACTCATGACGGAGGTCAAGGTAAAGAGGACGAGGGGAATATCCTTGAGGGCGTGCGTGGCCAAGGCCGCGGGTTGGACTCTTGAGACAGCCAACACTACCACAAGCCAAGAGGCTAATGTTAATCCACATGCACTCTCTTGAACATGAGGGTCACTTCGCATTTGTTTTTAAGTTCTAGGCAACACATGTGATCCTCAAAGCCATCACCCGGACTAGGACGCTTAAGGGTGGTGGGTTTGGCCTCACACCCACGGTCCTTCTTTTCCAGCATGCTTGATTACTTATAAACAGTAGAAAACCATATGTGACCTTGGGAAATTTTAGCATAGGTGGGTAGAAGGTTAGAAAGGCCAAATCCGGACTTGGTTTGTGAAAACCATCTCTAGAAGTTAGCCGATGTGACTAAGAACTCCAGTTGGTAGTTAATATACAAGTGGTAGGAAATAACCGAAAAACTCTACAGTTGGTGAATATAAGTGTAGAGAGGTCAAATCCATAGTCGGTTTGTGGAAACAACCTCTAGAAGTTGGCCGATCGAGCCAAAAATGTCAATTGGTAGATGATGCATAGAGCATGTGTTAAACCTAAGATGGAGGTTTTAGGGTGGTAGTCACCGAGGGAGTCATCTTGGTACAAAGGACTAGCTTGGAAACATTTTGGCAAGGTTTGGGTGGGACTAGCAGCGGAATATTGCATTGTTCATGGTAAAATTTGTGGGCCACACTATAAACGAGAAAACCAACACTAAAACAGTGTGGGTGTTGTTGTGGATGCACATCATAGTCCAACCCACAACACAAAACATTGGAGGTCTCCATTGTTGGTTACAATATAATTGTTGGATGGAAAGTAGTGTGCATTTAATAGAATTCCATCAAGGTGAGATCCAATTCATACCTTGCCCTACCTGGCGGTTGTGAATAGAAGGTTCAAATATTCTACTTATTCACAAAATGAAACTTCAATAAAATTTAGAATTAGCATTTCCTCAAAGTTTTCCTTGTTAATGTTATTTGTCTTGAGATAACAATTCCATAAATTTTAATATTTTACAAAATAATATAATTTTCATCCAAGCCACATGGGTAAGACTAGCATGTGGAGACATTGATGCAAAAACAATTCCCTTCGAGTATAAGGTTCCATGCTAATTAATATGTGACGGTATAATTGTGGACCACACTATAGTGCACAAAAGGGTGAGTCACACTATAAGTATGCCCACACTATTTACCATGAACAATGTAGTTGAATGATGGGACAAGAAAAGAGTTCAAGAAGTTTGAAAACCCATTGACAACCTTGGGTCACAATGGACAATTAAGGGTTGACTTATGTGGATATGTTATGAACATTATGATTGTTTTGTATTTAGATTCTAAAATGAATGCATGTCCTATATTTCTGAAGAGAGTGTCCATCAAAAGTGGGTGTCCACCAGCGATTTTTAATCCAACTATGCGCTAGTGATTTGCAGTTCTAAAATAAAATATTATTCCATCATTTTGTGGTTGAAATGACCAAAAATGTCCCTTAAAACCATACAAATTATTGAACAAATTGCCAAATTTTGGATGAAGTGTATTAATTTGAATGAAAATGTGTATGACCATCCAGATGCGGCATTGTCACTCCAATGGTTGTAGCCAATGGCCCTCTCCAAAGACCATTGTCAATGATTCACAATTAGCATTTGTTATCCAAATTTGTTATATAAAATCCACTGTAAAACTTTTTACTATCCTATTACAATCTCTTTATCCATTTCCAATTGAGTTTCTATTGTGACGGCCATCACGTGTGACAAACAAGAGGTTATCTTGAATTACTATGAAGGTTAGTTTCTAGGGTAAATAATCAAGGATATGATAATGAACTCTACGCTTTAGGTGTTGTTAATGGTACACAAGAAGTTACCTTTTGCAAGTAGCCTAAAAAATAAAAGTAATTAGGTAGGGGTAAGGTTTAGTTGAAAAAGGAGGAGAAGATAAGGATAAGAGAGATGGTCTTAAGGAAGAAGAACCACTAAGAAGGTGTAGTTAGGACTAGAAGAGGGGGGGGGGGTGCCCTAATTGTGTATGAAGTTTTTAGTTGGGTTACCATCTTTGAAGAATGTGTTGACTCACTTGATTATGCAACTCATACTTGTATGGTTGTGTTGAATGTCTTAAGAGCATGAATGTTACGAAGGTAGCCTTGTGGATATCTTGAATAAATCAAGGAGCAATAAGGGAATTAGTGAAGTAGGTTAGTTCTTGATAGGTTGGTGCAGTATTGGACGACCATAGTAAGGCTTAGGGTAGGGTAACAAAGAGCTGATAAGGGGGGTGTATACAAATAAGGGCAGGGTTTAAGAGAAGAAGGAGGGACTATCAAATAAGATAGATAACTATTGGATGGGTTGGAACCGTAGTAATACCTCTTGCTAGACTTACATGTTACTAGGATTGTGGGGTAAGGTAGCCCACCCACACAACATACAATAAGTAGGGGAGATAATTGTACGTAAGGTAGAGTAATGAGGAAAAGGTCATACCAGTAGAAGGGGAGGAACTAGTAGCATCTGAGGTACTGAGTCTTAATGCTTGGGCTGGAACTGAATAACGTGATAACCGTGTGGTCAAGAGGTAGAGTTTGAGGTGGTAGTATTAGAGAGGTTAATTGGTAATACTAATACACTACACCCGGTAGCTTGGTAGTCCGGTAAGGGGAAGGGACAAGAATCAGTAGGAATAAACCATGGTAACACCGGTAGGGTGATAAAAAAAAAGGCAATGTTTGGTATGACATAAATACCCGGTTCTACTAGGGGTGGAGTGAGGAATTTTAACATGTGTCCATGCTTGTTATTATTTATGAGGATGGTTGTCCCATTGGACATTTAGTTGACTTTGTCGTTGGTTGTCCCATCTAATTTGACACATGGGACGGCCGCCATGCATGACAAGATATGGATGAAAAAAATCGTAATTTTTTAAAAAGTTTACTAGGGGACGTGAAAAGTGCATTCAAATGTAAAACTTTATATGAAGATTGGATGTAAAAGTTTGACCCACATTATTTCCACCCCAACTAGACAATTAGAATGGACCATACTAATTATTTCCACAACAATTTTTCACCCACACTAATAAGACTATTTAGTTTACTTATCATCAAATACTAAACATCCATGGCACAGTTACTTATGTGCATGTGTTCCATGATGGCACAGGCGAAACTTCTAAGATAGTATGAGGTGTAAGGGTCCAACACGGAAGTTGGACAATCTGTGCTCAAATATGAGATATTGATGTCATGTGCATGTCTCCCAATGCCGCCAAGGAAACAAAGGAAGATATTATGAGGTTTATGGGTCCGACACGGAAGTTGTTTTCCGCAATATAGTATGTTAGTTCAATCCATGAGATTCTAGAATATGCTCCAACACCACTCATCTTTATCGGCCTCGAAGTATGCATGTAATTGTTAGCACAAGTTAAAGGGAGAGGGCAATCGATGATCATCACTTACATAACATTATTTGGTTGAGTATGTACGTTGGGTGAGGCCGGGAATAAGTCAGATTTTATTCGCAATTATACTCTGTTTCTTCTCACAACAAAGCACTATTCTAGCAAATTCAATATGAAAAACTTTGGTAAAGCATTGTATTGATATTATTAGAATGGAACGGTTGATAGCAACTGAATAACGTTATGTAGTGGTGTTAAGGTTAGATGGGTCCAAAATGGTTGTTTTTCTCAACTAGCCCACTTCTCCAAGGACCCAAGGCCGACATTCTCTGAAAATTAGAAACTACATGCGGCCAAAGATAGGGTTTATTTTTTTTTAATTGATGGTTTCAAGGAAATTGACGCGGTTTTGAAATAAAATAGGCACCAAACAATATGTGACTTTGAGTTCAAATTAATGTAGACCGTTATAAATCCCATGAAATCAGGAATATATTATTACTAATATACCATGGTATAAATCATGTATGATTGGGTCCTTGAATATTATATCAATGTCACATTAAGTGTATTAAGTCTTTCATTTTAAAATAGAAAAATTTCAATATATGTTTTTTAATTGTATTTTATTTTAGTTCATGAAGGATTGATCCTCAATGACATGAACAGTCCAAAAAGGGATACTCATTTTCAAATGACTAGATCTTGCACAAAACTAAGTGTTTTGGATTGCAAATTACAAACCATCAATGATCAAATATAGGGCCTCCAAAATTCATCGAGGGTGAAGAATTGGAAACTAATATTCTTTGTATGATCACCTAACAACATGATAAATAAGGTGATAAGTTACACTGGATGTTTCAAAATAGAATCTAAGGTGTATTCCTAAAATATTCTCATGGTGTCATCTATATTGGTGGAATATTCCTATTATATTCGTAGAACTCCCCACAAAATGTCGCTTGCATGCTTGTAGTTGATGAACCCTTGCAAGTAGTGAACTCCCTTGTTGTAGGCGGTGCTTGAGATGGAGGCTCTAGGATACCCTAAGCTGGAAACGTCCAATTATGTCAATGACTCAAATTCTGATACCCAATTCTTACTTCTTCAAAGTGGACAACTACGTACTTCG
The DNA here is from genome assembly GCA_950295325.1 of Polytrichum commune. Taxonomy (NCBI): domain Eukaryota; kingdom Viridiplantae; phylum Streptophyta; class Polytrichopsida; order Polytrichales; family Polytrichaceae; genus Polytrichum; species Polytrichum commune. The sequence goes on from OX485809.1 coordinate 1,874,520, forward strand.
ACATAAACACTAATTTTATTATTGTAAGGACTGAAAATGGAACTTGTTAGTACAATGAAACACAATGCCAATGATCAACAATGTGCCTTCTAGGGAGGCCTATGTGACTAAGAACGGTCAAATGAGGTTTGTGACTTTGAGCATTTCTAAGGAAATTAGATAGGTTTTACTCTCTGTGATCTCAATGTCATTATGCTCATAACGTAATTGCTTATATGAATAAAAAGTTTGGATACCTTGTCCAGGCTAGGCAAAGGATCATAGTGCTCGAAGTGTCCATGATAGGCGCTTCTACCTTAAACGCATTGCTTTTAGTGGTTTCGGAATGTTCACATGATCATATTCATACCAAGAAGCCAATCGTGAGGGATCATTTGCACCCCCTTCCTTTACCTTAGTGATGACTGAACTTGGCTTGGCCAAAACAATGTAACTTATCTCGTGAGCTTGCTCATTTGCAGACCTCCAAGTTTGAGGGGGCCACTCATTGTTTAACTTGTGGATCAATGTGCAATGAAAGGGTATTCTAGGGGAATTTAATTTGGAATCTAATATAAATTTAAGGATTTACAAAGAATATGTCATATGATTAGACGATAGGTTGACTTCTTGGGTGGTTTGCATGAATGACAAATTTCGTGATATAAGGGAGAGAAATGTGACAATAAGGAATGAGATTTGAACTATGAACATTCGTTCCTTGGGGTTTCGGGATATTAGAGAGTGTGTGACATTATGGGGGTTGATATTATGGAGTTTAGGGTGCAGTGCATGTTACATCCTAAACGTAAGCTTAAAAAAGAGGGGGAGGTTCCTACCAAACAACAAAGGCCATGATGGACCAAGGATAATATTAAAATAACAAATAACAAATAAAACACCCAAAAGAGATGTTGCCTCTGGCTTTCAAAAGAAACATCTGAACCTATACCCAAATGTTGTGCAAACCTCTCTATCTTAGAGGTTAACCATGTCCACACCAAGGGGCTGAAAAGTCTAGTGCTCATGCATATTTGGGAACAAGGATGCATTTGTGAGCCATTCGTCCTAAAAAGCTACACTAAATAGGATATTTAGTGTTTGATACGCTAAATAAGAACGCATACACTAAATATCAATAACCCTATGAAAGTAAGTAGCATTAAATGTAAACTCAAACACTAAATATCAACTATGGTAATATGTGGAAGTTACATGTTTGAATTTGGTGTTGGTAAGGATATGAGAAAAAGGATACAATAAGGGAGGTGGCAGTAGGGAAGGTAGCGGCACGTTTATGTCTAACACGAATTATCAAGAAATTAAAAGTTAGTGTTGAGCATGGTAGGGTGGTAACAACGCTAAATACAATCAAACACTAAATATCATATTTAATGTAGTTGATTTTGTTGCTCGACAACTCCGATCGGGCTTGTCTGGTAGTCAGGTAATGGAAAATATCGCCGAAGGGTTAAGGACATCATCAGGGACAAGATGGGAGCAGTGTTCAAGATTGAAGCCCTCATATGAGTTTCATTTTGAAGGGCTCTCAAATTTCAGCGCTTCAGTTGAAGGGGTTGGTTCAAATCCAAGACGTTAATCCAAGAATATAAAAATGAAATACAAAACTCATATTAAACTTGTGCATGAATTATATGGTACATGTTTCTAGTATAATGTGAAGAATTAAGAATCAACCATCTAACTCCACTTCTTGTAGTGGCAATGCCATATGCTTGTTGGTTCTTGTGGCAGACAAATTATATTGAGGACTTCAAGTGATGTCTTCATTTTCAAGTTGGGGTTGTATTTTGAAGGGCTATTTGGAGAGGTATCTTTTGAAGTTCCAAATCGCGTTTGAAGGGCATTGAAGACTTCGATCTTGAACACTAGATGGGAGAGTTGACGCGAGACATATGCACATCGAAGGACGTTGTTTTGTGACATGGCCGCCGCCGAAACTATATATTTGTGGAAACATACAAGGCGTAAGTATTGTGAATGATGCAAAGGAGAGTTTGGACGTGGGTAGAAGATGACCCCAAACTCATATTCTTCTTTGAAGTTGAGGATATTAAAGGAATGTAGAGGGGTGTTATGGGGTGCAAATATGCCATTCACTACATCCACATGTTTGATGAATGAATTTTTTATAGTGTTTTCCTCTTAGGGGTCGACTAGGAGTGGATGATTTTACAGTAACATACATATGCAATTTGGAACTCATATGAATATGTTGTGTTCGTATCAAAGAGATGCCACAAAATATTCAACCCTCTTTGTAATATCTTAACTTGTCGAGTGACATGATTGAAGTGGATGATGTAAGCTATGTCCTCTCTCACGATGTCAAATGAAACAATCCATGAAATCTATTCATTGTGAAAGTGAGAATTCTTGATGCGATCATATGGTCAAATAGGCCCCCCCCCCTTCCCCAATTAAGTTGACTCTTGAACCTTGAATGGTTACGACTTACCACATTTTGAGGATGTAGTCCAATCTCTTGCAAACACGTGTCTTTTTATTCCACATTCTTACATCCAAACCTAACTGCACACCACTCAAATCCAATTTGGAAAGTAATATGAAAGGCCCACCTTAACTTATCGCCAGTTTACACTATTGACCAGTGACCATGACCACCGCTTTCTATCATCTCTTATTAGTCGGAAAATTAAGTGATGGTCCCATTTCATTTTCCACTTGGTCACCTAAAATAAAAAAATGAGCTTGGGTCAACATGTTTGAATATGGATGAGAAAACGACATCGAAGTGACATGGATTCCTACATGTCCAAAAATGGATATGTTTGGTAGTCATCCGGATTTTGCGGTGAGAGAACCCAAATAAATTATCTCAGCGGAACAAAGAATGACCATGTCAAAATAAAATGTAATCTTAGCATTTTACATTTTAAATTATATGTTTTGTCATGATTTTATCATAATATATTTATTTTAGATATATTTTCATTTCATTTTCATTAAAAACACATGTCTTGGTCTAGGTTCACATTACACTATAATGCATGACCAAGAATTTAAAAATGTGATGCGGGTTTCTCTTTGTCTTGGTCTTCGGACTGCCGACCATGACCACGATAAGCCATAAATCAAATTTTCTTGTGGTCACTGGAAAATGATCCTTACTCCATCAATTTGGGGTCTAAGAGTGCAGTTAAGTTTGTCTTCTTGTCAGTATGGTCAATCATGTAATTTTGAAAATTGATTCCGTTTTTTTATTCTAGTGATGAACATACTATGACATTGATTATCCCAATTAATGTGTGTTGCCATTTGGAGTTACATAATCCAATAACGTCTTACTCAGGAGTTCAATTTTTATTAATGAAAGTTCAATAGGTTGTTCAAACATTAAAGAAAATAAATGGTGTTGCTTGATAAAATATTACATTCTCATTAAATAGGTATCACATTGCATAACTCCAAATAATGACACGCACTAATTGGGATAATCAACGTACTTCACTATTTTGTCTAATTAATGTGGGTCACCATTCTAAGTTATGTGTTGCTATAACTTTTTTTTACCGACATTATCATTTTTTTACCAAGTAAGTTACATCATATTCTTTGGTGTGCATACTAACCACTTATAATATTTGGGTTTAAAAGTATACTCTCAACAAAATGTTATAGCGATGTGTAACTCCAAATGGTAACCTACACTAATTAGGCAAAATAATATACTACCATACATGCTTGATTACAACAAGTTGAGGTAGAGGGTGCTTAAACCAACACTTTAAGCCATTGCAGATACATGTGGCTATGTGGAAAAACATTCATATAAACCTTTGGGCTAAACATAGGTATAAAGTAAAGAAAATAGCCCGAGGAAAATAGCCTCAAATGAATATTTGACAGCCTTGCATGTGATGAGGACTCCCATCTTCATTGCCTAGAACCAACATAACATAGTTGGGTACAAGATCCAAGCTAGATCAAAGCCCAACTAATAACGGTGTGCAAAGACACATGGCCACCTCCCTGATCCCACCCGGTTCAGTTGCAAAACTATCACCTTGCATCCCGGGCAGCAACCCCCTTTGTGCCCATAACTGACCCCCTTTCTACTTTATGGGCCTACCTCCTTGGCTTTGTGAGTAAAAACATTTGCCCATGTGAATAGAATGGCTAGAATAGGCACTAATAAGCCACCCTAAACCCACCTTGAACCAACCCAAGATAGAGTGGAGCCCGTTACCTATCCTACATGGTGGTAGTGAAGGCCAATATGAGATGACGCCACTGATGGCAGCACTGTCACTCCGTGGAACCAGGGCACTCCTACACCATGGGGAACGATGCAAAGTAATAGAGTGTTGGCAATTGGAAGGCGTTTATAGGTGTTGGGCTTTGGGTGGGGGTGTTGGTTTTAGCACCCTCTCCCTTATATAAGAAGGTAATACCATATCTCATGGTTGAAGCACGCGAATGCTGCAATGATATGCTCGATGGGCAGGTGGCACACAAACACTTTGATTGCAATCCCCTCAGCTGATGTGGAGAAACATTGTGGATAATAATGGAAACAATCCAACCTTATAATATCATGCTCCTTCAAACACAATTGATAGTATATACTTATACTTATATTATATAGTGACAAAGACTCGAATCCCTTGAGAAAGGAGTGAACTATTGATTTGTATCCTTTCATTATGAGAATCTTGTGAACTTGGTGCAAAGTGCCCAAGGATATTGCTCACACGTCATTTCTAAGTGGGGCCACTCGAGAAGGACTCCGTTTTGGGACATTGGTACTACAATTTTTGGGAGGGGGTTCTAACAATTGTGTCAATGGCATGATTTGTTCGTAATAACAATGAATTTTTTCTGAGTGAGTGCGAGGCCAATCTTCAGTCTCTGAAGTTCCTGCGTTTTTTAAATAAGGTTAAACACTTTCAGATAACGTAGATGTGTGTCATTTGGATACTCTACTCTCTGCACCCACTTCTTGTAGGAATGAAACACCCAATAAGTGTGAGATGATTAGTAAATCCACATTGTGTTTATAGTCATTCACCTCATAACATTTGGAGCTCATGAGAATATCCGTGATTCCCATGCTCATGTAGTGGTCATATAGGTCACCCCATTCATGTTGATTATTGAACTTAGAATGGTTAGTAATATGTTTTTAGCACATTTCATTTTGGTCTTTGTTTTTGGATCCATATCTCATCACATACCACTCATATATAGATGTCCATATTATTGCTATGTTGGATTTAAGCATGTCTACCTTGAACTTAGGTGAACTCCAAAACATTAACCCATTAAAATGTAATGAATCGCCCTCAACATCAAGGGTTGTATGACAGTTCTAAGTTCATTGGAATGCACCATGTGATAATAAAGGGTTGAAGAACATGGAGGTCCTCACATAACATAGGATAGGTCTCCAACTCTCCTCGTCAAAAACTAACCACCTTGATCTTGCTACTAGGTCCTACTAAGGTTTGTGTCTTGTTGGTATCCTTACCATGTGACCTATCCCCAAATATGATTTGTATTTCCCTCTACCCTTAGCCTAACTTTTGTCATTACACGACCTATGGCCGGCCCTGCATCCTACCAAGTTGCCCGGGAAATACCAAGGAGTCTAACCTTGACTCTACTTGCACTCCCAAATTGTTCCTAACATGACCACTCTGGGAGATCCTAAAGAGCCTAGTATCCTTTCCTGCACTCTCAATATGTTCCTACTAGGAGCACTATGGAAGATATTGTTGAGCATGTCCTTACCTGCACACTTCCTTCTATACCCACAAAGAGTGCTCCATCGTATGTTGCTAATAAGATGCAAGGGAGGAAGGTTCAATTCTCCTACTACACATAGGACCAAACCATAACCATCAAATACCTTCCTTCCCATTGATATTAGCCAAAAACCTCCCCAAGGAGATATTACAAAGGACACTATTCTAACCTTAAAATCTGGTGCTAAATAGTCCTCATCCTTTTCTAGTGTTGTGTTGCCTTCCTAACTCCAAACTAATGGTGATCCTTCTACTACCTCTACTTTACTTGCCAAATATCTTAAGAAAACCCTCTAGATACTACTTGAGAAAACCCTAAACTACTTGCCACTAACTGCCATGCGTACCTAACCCTATATGTAGTTACCAATGATTGTTTGCCTTATTGTTTGTGCTAGCTATCCTTAATGCTAGCTTGCTGCGTCATTTTGTGGTACTAGCCTTCCATGTCACTCTGCAACCATTTTATAGTGTCACATGACCTATTTCTTCCTTAGTAGTCTCTTTGAGAGAAACCCTTACAAGAGGAACATTTCGGTCACAAATGCAAGAATAATGGACAATCCAAGCCATTCTTAAGGTTGAATATGATATGTAAGGTGAGGTGAGTATATTGTTTGTAGTAAACTTGCCTCTCTACCTATGAGCTTGGATAATGATTCCACTTTTGACAAAGGATCATGTTTACATTCTCTCACTACTAGATAACGTGGTCCTAGAACACACCTCCCATGTGGCATGGGCGGTCATTAGGACATGATCTCATTTACAAGTGTCAAGTCCAGTCTATGACACTTGTAGATTGGACTCGACACATGTAAACAAAATCATGTTCTAATGACTGTTCATGTCAAATGGGAAGTGCGTTATAGGACCTTTTTTTTCTTTTTTCTTTTCTTCTAGTAGTGTCTAAAGATCTCTAAACATATGGCGCAACTCAAAGGTGCACATGAGAATGTACATTGAAAGATTGGACTCGACACATGTAAACAAAATCATGTTCTAATGACTGTTCATGTCAAATGGGAAGTGCGTTATAGGACCTTTTTTCTTTCTTTCTTTTTTCTTCTAGTAGTGTCTAAAGATATCTAAACATATGGCGCAACTCAAAGGTGCACATGAGAATGTACATTAAAATATAGAGTACAATATTAGTTGGCTGTGTCAAATTTGATCCCATCTATTCATCAATGGAATCGTTTTGATTAAAGAAGATAGATAGATATATATATATGGAAGCTCAAAATAACAACCAAGATTCAAAGCACACATTAGACTTATCCATAAAGTCCGGGCTCTTTGAAACTGTGGGTTTGATTCTTTTGTGAGAAAACTTTATATTAGGAGCTTGTAACTTAGCTTGTTGTATATTGGAGATTATACTGAAAGTTGGGTGAAACTTTTGGGACCTGCTCTTTCCACCTCTCAATCTTTGAGAGAATTTGGGAATCTAAAATGAGGTATGCACATGGAACCCTCTGGCCTAAATTCCTAATTATCCTATGCAAGGCTAGCTTGGCCCACCCATCCTAGTATGAAAACCTAGAAAGTTGGTATTTAAAAGCAATCTACACATATTGATTACACAAGTTATACTTTCAATTGAACTAATTTCTCATTATTAAATGGAATAATGTTTTTTTAATTTACTTAAATCCCAGTTAAATGAGATTCCTTAAGGGGAAGCATTGGTCATGTTGATGAGTCCCAATTGGAATGATGGGCCAACAACTTCCCCACACGGCCATTTAGTACTTGGACAAGGGCATTGGATCAGCTTGGGATGTCCTATATGTATTTTCATTTTTTTTTCATATTACGTGCAACAAATGGATGTTTCTAGGGAGGGCTATATATATATATATATATATATATATATATATATATATATATATATATATATATATATATTCTTATAACAATCTACAAATTTGACAAATATTCAGATTATTATCTAACTGTATTTATTGGGCCCTATTGACTCCTAATTGTCCATGAGCCCAAAGATTATATGAAACCCTATAACCCCCCAAGGTAACCCCCGAGTATGTCATTTAGTTCTGTAGTGTGCATGCATCAACTCCACAAACGATACTCTCGTGTGCATTCTTTGGGACAAATAGTTTGTCCAATTTTACTTGAATCCTAGTTGAATGAAAGGCCTTTAAGGAAGGGGCGGCCGCTTTGACAAGTCCCAAATGGAGTGATGATGGCCCAACAACCACTCCACGCGGCCCATCTAGTGCTGGGCTAAGCTTGAATGGCATTGGATCGGGCTAGTTATTGTTTCGATCGGGTAAGAGTCCGTGCCAGTGATTGGGGAGATTTTTGGGCATAAGTAGTTGAGATCCTAGTGTTTGCAAGTCCAACCCACATGTTGACATCAATGGGTTTTGCCTTTATTAAATTGTGGTATGTTCTATCAATTCCTCTAACATGATCGGTAATTTTCCTGCAGTCTTGAACTTCAACCAGTTATTTCTCAAACTCAACCGGTTCATCTGTAATTAACTGCCGGTTCTCCCCGATCATAGGTCTGTGCAGGCATATTGGTCAAGTTAATAGCAATGGCTTCATCTCACAATGAATGTGGAGAACCGGCTGCTGGTTACAGATGAACTGGTTTAGTTTCAGAAATAACCAGTCGATGAGTTGGACAAATATCCGGTTGAAGTTCAAGACTTCATCGAAAATCACCAATCGTTTCAGAGGAATCTATAGAATAGACCTCGAATCAATAAAGGAAAACCGGAAGATGTCAACATGAAACCGGTTGGACTTGGAAACTATGGTTGGATCTTGACTGATTATGCCCAGAGATTTCCATGGACACTGTTTTGGAATCACAGGCATTTCTTCTTTGAGCCCGACAACGTGGCCCAACATTGATAACTTAGGGTTGTCCTCCTGTGAGCTTGGACCAGATCTCCGGGCCTTGATCTCAGCCTAGTGGCCAAATGATCCCGTCTGCAAGAAACCCAATACTAACCACAAATACTAGTAGAGCCATGTGTACATCTACACTTAGAGTGGAAAGGCCCGGAACACACGACTCTCCACCTATCATCAACGTTCCCAATGCTTCCCAACTCTTGGAGCCAAAGCCTTGCGAGGAGAGAGATGGAATCATTGTATACGAGCGTACCTCTCATTCATCCAACATAGAAGCCCTCGAATAGTATGCAGCCTAGAGGTCACTTTTCTCTAAGTTAATCTGGCACCAGAATCAGTTTTAAAGACTCCGAATCAGTCAGCCGGAGGTCATTTGAAATGAATCGGTAACAAGCTTACAGGGGAGTCGAGCTTTTTATGTTGGATGGATGAGAGGTACGCTCATGTACGATACATATGTCTCTTTGTATCAGATAGCTCAACTTAACGCCCACATCGACCTTCTGACCATCCAAATGAATAGGAGGGTTTCATTTTAAAACGCAAATCTAGGTCCTCCAAGGGTTTATTGTTCATTAAAACTCTCATGAATGAGGGATCTTCGGATGTCCTAGATGTTCATTCTAGAATGAAGCCCCCCAATCATTTGGGTAATCATGGGTTCAATGTGGTGCTAGGTTGAGCTACCTCATGACACGGTTTGCAATTGAGAATGAATACTAAAAAAAGACATGTGTGACAGTGAGAGTGGACTATGTGCACAAATTAATCTAATCAATTCCACGCTCAATAGTGAGCACAATTGGGAGGGCCCATGTGATTGGTCAACCCTTAATCATCTAGTGTAACCCATGAGCCCCCCGAAAGGTTGTCTCTTGCAATGAAGCTTCTATTGCACACACACCGGTGGGACCATTTCATAACTTGAAAATATAGTTATCTTGGAAGCATTCGAGGCGACGAATCCAACAAACAAAGTCAAGATTCTAAAGGAATTGTGTACAATTTGCATTTAAATCTGTAGAAGATAGTTCTCATGTCCACCACCAATTTGTGAAGGGATGGGGGGATCATTAGAGTGTAGAGAACTACATTAAATATGATATTTAGTGTCACTATGGTAACTTTTTGGATGACACTTCTTATGAATAAGTGAACATATATTGTCATGGATGATGGACGAGTTCATCCATTGGCTAAAACCCTACCTTCTCCTGGCAGCAACTTGTGATGAAATGTTGTCATGGATGATTGAGATTTGGATTGAAAAATCACTTGGTAAGTGACAGTAATTGCCACACTGTAAATCTCTAATCCCCCCCCCAAAAATTTTTTTTACAAGGAATGACAAATAATGTTGGGTTAACATTTTAGTGTTGGTGACACCAGACCGCGCGGTTCACAATTAGTATTGATCAAGACAACTAGAATTGGTGACACTAAATACCATATTTGGTGTAGTTTAGATCCATGCCATCCCCGACTCATTTTGCACCCATGCATATGAATAAATAACCTAGACCACATCCGAACCATCCGCTTAACACGATGCTGCTGACGACCAACCATTTTGAAACTGTGAAATGATGACTGTGCCATGACCCACCTGCCGTCGCCATAGGTTTCTTAAATGTATATATGATTAGCTGTGTGTTAAGGAGGTGCATGGTAACTTCCCACATATAGTCGTAACTCAATAACTTTAGTTATATCTTCTGAAGCAACTGTGTGGTGCATGCATTTCCCAACATGTGAACCTATGTCCGGGAAGAACCGGCAGTTAGTTACAGATGAATGGTTGAAGTTCGAGACTTCAGGAGAATTACCGATCATTTTAGAGGAATCTACAGAATATACCTCGAATGCATGAAGCAAAACCGGCAGATGTCAACATGTAACCGGCTGGATTTAGAATCACTAGGATGTTGACCGAGAATGCCCAAAAACTTGTGTGAATATCCTAGAAAATCAAACTCCCTCACACTAATCGGACATAATCTTGTCATGGGGATGGGTTTCTCACAATCAAATTCACTAGGTTTTACACAACTTTCGTGTACTTACAAAGTTAGAAGTTTGAACATCAAATTCTCTAGGTTTCCATACAACTTGAGTGTACTTAGGATGTTAGAAGTTTGAACGTCAGGTACGTATTTTGGAGCCACAGAACTTTGCAGCCTATTTGGTGATATATACTGCTTACAGACACCACCACATCCTTGCTTTTTCCTTCTCTTTCGTTTTTGTTTCCTGCACTCAACTACCACTACGGTAGAGCAGGCTAAAACCATTACCCCACCCAAAACCATGACTCTAAAAACTTGCACAACAACAATATCAGCCCACGAGTCTTGGGCAATAGTCTTGCGTCCACGAAAGTAACATGCAAATCTACTTCAATGGTAGAATTACATATTTTTCGGTGACGTAAGATAGTTGTCTAGGACTCAAATCCTTATAGTGTGAAAATATACATTGACTTTCAGAATGTCCACCATGTTAACATCAAGCTCCTCTGATAAATCTGGATTTAATCTACCAATCAAAACTTGAACCTTTATAACCTGTGCATATCGTACTCAAAGAATGCATACTTTGGTGCATCGAGATCCCCCTCCATTTGCTAACAAGAAACATACGGAATTTTATCAATCTAGTAGTAGTAGCTATACTCAATGCTTAAAGGTGATGGTTTTAGCATTGTCTCCCCTAACCATACGCGGAGATCACATGTATACCTAGCCCTACCTTTGGGGGTTGTAGTTGGATACCTCCACTCGCCATGGATGCTTATAAATTAAGCAACCCTAGCTAGCTACTTGGGGAAAGGAAGGAAGGAGGGGGAGGTTGTTGCAAGCCTATGCATGACCGGGGGCTCACGGTGCTTATAGACTTGATGATTTATGTATACGGGTTGTACTTGCCTTTGACCCAATGAAATGTTGTTGTTGTCCCTCGTACACCAAATCTACTTCTATGAGCCGTTCACTGGCATTTGTACGTCCACAGGATGCTATCTCCCCTCCATGACTAGTTGTAAGCCCTAGTATTCACATGATTAAGGTTAAGGTGCCAAATCCTTGAGACTAGAGGGAATCATGTGTCATTCCTTCAACAAAACCACCTTGAAATAGTACTATGTCTTGAAATAGTATATAGTACCTTGAAAACGTAACTTATTTTGGATAATTTGACATTAGAATCAGTTTCAAAGACACACAAGTAGTGTAGTTAAATCAAAATGATCCACAAACTTATAAGAGACAATGTATTCATATCAAGGATGGCTGAGAGGTACTATATTCATCTGCAACAATTTCCCTCTTGCCCGCATAGAGGGTGAAAGGAATTATCGTACACAAACGTACCTCTCATTCATCCATGAGAAAGCCTCCGACATAACATGTAATCCTGAGGTTATTTCGTTAAGTCGATTTGACAAAGAAATCAGCTTCAATTCAGTCTAGTCACACATAATTGAGATGAATCTGTCACAAACGTATGGGGTCAAGTTTTAAACATGGATGGATGAGAGGTACTACTCTCTCGCATGCAACAATCCCCACTTGCGGTCACAGAGTAGCATCTTCGTCTTTGTGACAAGTGACTTTGATGGATTGGGACAATGGACGCATTCGAAATGAGTGCTACCCGGCCGGCTCGCCACTCCCATGCCCGGAACCTATTGTGAGTAGCCTTGAATTTTCTTTCTCGGATTCTTCGTCTCTGCAGACACTATATTCAAGTGAGTTTCTTTCTTTCCTCTTTCTTTCCCGTATTATTTCGTGACGGTCTTGTTGACGTAGGAGGGAAGGTATTGGTTGGTAGGTGCTTCCACTCGCGGGATAAGTAGCATGCAGCTTTGCGACGCGTTCCACGGAAAAGGCTAATCATCTGTACCTCGAGTATAATGATTGATGTTTGCAAGTGCAGACAAATTCTTTGTTAGAAAGTGCAGAAAGAAGATCTCAAGAGTAGTAACAGTAGTGGGAGGTGAATCGAAGTGATATGATTCAGTAAACATGAGCTACAGTAGTGGCGATCGACATAGGATGGTGAAGAAGATTTGCAGAGATTACATACTTTTCCCCCAAGAAGATCCGGGTATTTGGAGGCCATAGTTGCTACTATAAAACACCTGTCACTGGAACACTCCAGAATCATCTACAATAGCGCTCTCGCTCTGTCGCTCTGTCGCTCTCTCTCTCTCTCTCTCTCTCTCTCTCTGTGCGCATCTGTGTGTGTTTGAACGTGTGTCTATATGGGAGCTAGGAGCAAGATACTCATCCTCGCGCAGAGAAAGTTTCGAAGATTTCATTGCAGGAGGAATTGATGTAAGGCTCTGAATGGATATATATTGGTGATGATACTCATGAATATCTCGTGCTTTCACTTCTACGAGCGACTCTTAGTGTTACTTCATTGCCGCAGCTCAATGAGGTTTGGAGGTGTCCTTGATACGAGTCATGATGACAATATTGCAGGACCGAATCCATGTCGCATGGATCTGTCCTCATGTATGTTGGCTCCTGTAGCAGGTCGACGTATGGTATCTTTCTGGGTTCGATGCCACATTCAAATTAAGCAAAAGTTTTGTTGTCAAGTGATGTTTTAGTAACAACTCTATGGTGATCTTGGCTAATATGCTTATTAATCATGTTAGTATAGTTCTAAGTGAAGGTTGAGAATCGATGCAGTTCTTGAGGTACTTGCTTGTCGAGAGTCGTACTCAAAGTATGTGACAATTCCTTGCTTGATTGCTGTACCTAACCGGTCAAAGGAAAAAAAATATTGGCACAGATCATAAAAGATCATTACAGACAGCTCTAAGCAGGTAGATTCTGACATAGATCCAGCTCTCGATGAATCTTCCTCTAGTTCCATCGGTCACGTTTATTGTAGTACCAACTGTTTCTCGGGATGCTTGATCTGTGCTTTTTCTGATAGTGTAGTTAAGAGATTGAGAGGAGAGCTATACAATTAAATAGGATATACACTAATTTCGATATTCCTTTGATATTTCGTCTTGGAAGTGCTGCGACCTGCAACGTGTCAACACGACTCTCTGCTGAATCAGCTCCAAGAAATCTGTGAGTTTAATATTTGATTGCGAGGATATCAAAAGCAAGTGCTCGATCGAATGCGGAGGATGAGCCCGTAGTAGTAACTTCTACAACATTCTGTAGAGTCATTAGCTCTAGTACTACTGCACTCTGTGACAGTAACACGCCAGAAAATCAATCATCATGTCGACTTCTCGAAATCATCAAATACTCTGGGATCTTCGATTCTTCACGAGCAAGTGTGGCTTTGTCTACAAGTCGGGTGAAGCCGGATATTATCCTCAACGGCTCCGGGCATGGAGAAAGACTGGAACATCCATTGTGAGAGTGATAGAAGACAAAGTGAGATCATTTGCCAAGTCACGAAGACACAAATCTCTGGATGGTGTGGCGGTTAGCCTGGCGGTATTGGGCGTGGCCGTGATTGCTGAGCGAACTTCCAGAGACTCTGCACTGCAGCTTTTGGAAGATGTGAGTGTCTTTTCGCAATGGATGGAATACCGGTACATCAAGATGATGGATGGCTTGTATCCTCCAATCTTCGCTGTCATGATCGTTGCAATTATTTCAGCGATTTTATTGGCGGCATGGTGCAGTCATGGTGGCTCCGCATGGGGATTTGCCAAACTTTCCTCTGCATTGAAGCTGAGATCTCTACAAACCCCTCAAGGGCCAAAAGGATGGCCACTGTTAGGGAGCTGGAAGCTAATGCAAGGAGGTAACATGCACAGAAACCTTGCATATCACGCATGGAACGGAGGAATTTCGACACGTAGCCTAATGGCCGTGAGTGTTGGCACATCTCGCATTGTGTTGACATCTGACCCGAAGGTTGCAAAGGAGATCTTACGAAGCGCGGTGTTCGCGGAACGTCCAATGAAGCAAGCCGCAGTTGAGCTCACATTTGCACGAGCCATAGGGTTTGCATGTCAAGGGCCGTATTGGAGGCACTTGCGGCAGATTGCGGCCACTCGACTGTTCTCTCACACTCAAATCTCGGCTAACTATGAGTCTCTTCAAACCGAAACATCGCGGATGTTGTTGTCCATGGCTAGTCATGCTAGCAGCGAGCATTCATCAACTCATCATGGTGTGCTTTGCTTGCGGCCTTTCTTGCAACGAGCAGCTGTGAACAACATGATGAGTATTGTGTTCGGGAAGCACTTTGAGTTTGCGAGTGCGTGTCCTGAAGCAGAGTCTGTAGAAGCTATGATTCGCGAGGGTTTTGAGATTCTTGGCGCTTTCAATTGGGCTGATCACCTTCCTTTACTTCGCCACATTCCCTACCTCTCTTTCTTTAAGCGTTGCAGAAATTTGACTAGCCGAGTGCAAGCCTTTGTTCAGCCTATCCTTGATGAACATCGTCGTCACCAGCAATCCGTGAACTCGGAGGGTAGTACACCACAGCGGAGAACCTTCGTCGATGTCTTACTCGCCCTCGAGGATGACCATAAATTATCCAATGAAGACATGATCTCAGTACTTTGGGTACGATCTTCCAACACAATTGATGTTTGTCCTCCATCTTTGCTGATAGGATTTATTTGAGCATGACCTAAATCAGATTTGCAATCATTTGAAGTTGAAGAATGAATGGCGTCAAGTAAGATGTCCATAACCAGGCATCAGGTTTCGCCAATTCTGTAGTAACCTTACAAATGAAGCAGGGTACTTGGCAACCTCCTGGTCCAATATCGATCCTTGATATGTTCCTGTTCCTGAATTCACAGGGAACTTTGAGAAATTTATCACCTATGAAAACATGTGGTCATTTGTCCACTTTGCCATAGGAGGAAAATGGCCCCAAGTTCCTTGTGATTATGATGCAGACAGTGGTGCTAGATGCTTGATACATATACTGTAGGTATCTTATCAGTACTTCAAGTCATATATCGCAGACTTGTCCACAACCTTTCAATGTAGTAGGATTCAATTTCATCCAATGAATTTTGTCCATTTTCCAGGAGATGTTATTTCGAGGTACCGACACAATTGCAGTGCTTGCCGAATGGGCGTTAGCCGAGATTATTTTGAATCCAGATATCCAGAGTAGACTGCACAAAGAGCTTGACAGAGTCGTGGGATCGAATCGGACTGTCGAGCATGAGGATATCAACCACTTACAATACCTGCAAGCTGTAGTGAAAGAGACGTTGCGTTGCCATCCTCCAGGGCCTCTACTCTCCTGGGCTCGACTTGCTATCAAAGACACACAAGTGGCAGGGTTCGACATCCCTCGAGGCACAACGGCTATGGTGAACATGTGGGCCATCACACACGACCCCTCCGTGTGGAAAGAACCCCATGTCTTCAACCCGTCTCGATTCCTGGAGACCGAAGGAGGTGCTGAGTTTGATGTTCGAGGAAATGATTTGCGTCTGGCACCTTTTGGTTCAGGCCGGCGTGTATGTCCAGGCCGGTCATTAGGACTCGAAACAGCACACCTATGGCTAGCTCGGTTGTTGCACCACTTCTCCTGGTCTCAAGCCCCCAACCTTCCAATCAATCTGGAGGACAACCTGAAATTCTCATGTGAAATGGCGTCACCTCTACACAGTTATCCCACTTTTCGTGTCCCTCTTCAAACAATTAAATAAGGAATACAATATCGTACGAGAATGACAGCACGCAAAACCGTTGCAAATCGTGTAACAGTGAACAACAGAGGGAATAAGTTAAAACTCGATCACTTCGACCGGTGTGAAGTGTCAGGTAAACAATGGCAGCTTTGACCGAGTAAGTTGTAATTTTGTAAAGTGAAACTATATCTCTGTGTATAGTAGAGCTTTAATTAGTACATTTCAATCCTCTGAAGGGATTCACAAAGAAATCAAAAGGAGGCTGGCAAAAACACTACAATTTGTGTTCATATGCACTTCCTTATACATTTGTATAGTTGGAGTAAATTATGTGTATGTAGATTGCACTTTTGAGTCCTATGTCAATTTCTCACATATGCGGCTGATTCAATTTTAATCGCCACCCCCTCTTGTAAAACATCTTTCAATCTGTTTTGACAGTGGGAGACATTGGAGGTGGACATCTCCATGCCTAAGGGTTGTAAGAGTTCTATCTGGGTTCGAATGATTTATTATCAACCCTCTTTAAGTTATTAATGGATGCAAATTTGAAGGTTCGTCATTTACATGGGGTCCTTCGATGCTTAATTTTACTGGATTTACTTTACATGTTCATAGCTACGCCATAGTCACCTGGGTTGGAGATGGCTCGATGCATGGTGTAATGTGGTATGCATGCTTCATTGATCTTTGTCAATACGTTCATTCATAGAATATATTTGTACCAAATGGTGATGATAAAATACTTTTGTACCAACTACTATCAAACCCACCAAGGAAGGTTGGACAGTAATATTCATCACTTGTAAAAGTCCACCATAATTGGAAGACTGTCAGTATCGAAGCCTGGGTTAAGCTACCCATTGTTGTGTAAGCTATATTGAATCTAAAAACACACTACAGTCTAACCTTGATAATGTCACCCTTGTTAATAGAACACCTTGATATTGTCACCTAAAAGTTTGAAACCGATTTTCATAGTGTAAAATTCCCTCGTTATTATCCCTATCACCCTTGGTAATGTCATTATTTTTTTCCAAAATCTGTAGTGTAAATGTGATAATACCAAGTATGGATGGATTGTATGTGATGGTTGGATGGACAGATGTGAAGGTGAAGATGATTTTGAGGTGGAATATTCTACTAAGGAGCTTGTGCAATTAGTGCAAGATGGCGAACAGGTTCTTGATTCCATGGAAGTAGACCCATTGATTGTTGATAGCAGTGATGATGAGTCTAAAGTAGTGAAGCTAAGCGATGCACAAAAATATGCTAAAGATGTTTTGAATTTTATGGCTAGCCAAGGTTCTCACATTTTCAACACTCTGGAATTGTTAGGAATGGAAAAAATCCATGACAAACTCATTAGAATTGGTGTTGCACATTTAACATTAACAAAACAATGTGACATTAGAAGCTTCTTTGTCTCTAGTGAGAGGTCTTTACATGATGTCAATGACACATTATGATGTGCTCTTGTTGTTATTCACAATTTTGAATTAGATTTTACATTCAAAAACATTGAAGTCTTATATTTGTAATTTTCTTAATTTTATTTTGATTTTCTACCTATTTTTTTTATAATATCACATTATGCACAAATCTTCAAAATGTGACATTGTCAAATATGTCACACCTTGTTTATATCACTCTTTTTGGTGAAACGGATGGTGTGACATTATCAAGGTTAGACTGTATTCATACCAATTCATGTCAGAAGTCTTGGTAGGAAATAATGTTTTCCTACTCAAATCTAGCTTGAAGTTTGCCTTAGGACTTTGAACCTTGGACCTTCTTCACATATAAGGTAAGCAGGTGTTAAACAGGCACCTTTCTCTCTACACCCACTTCTTGTAGGATATGAAACACGCAATTAATGTGAGATGAGTACCAACTCCAAATCATGCCCTTATCCAAGTTTGGGAGCTCATATGAATATCCTATTCATTGTCAAGCAAAGATTCTCTGGGTTAGCAAATGATTTTATATGTCCCCCCAACTATGATGAATGTTATGTCTAGTATAGTTAATGAATTTTGAGCACTTAGTCCAATCTTTTTTTGACACATGTCTTTTTTATGTCCATTTTGAGATTCACACCCAATCATAGACCACTAAATATAGGTGTCTATTTAAGATCACAACCCGAATTAGGCACATCTACCTTAGTCAATAATCCATCCACTATGACTAACACAATCTCAAAGGTGGCCCCAACTCCTTCAAAGCATCATATATGTAAACCGTACTATCACAGTATGCGGCGTCGGCGGTGTGGAGGTGTGTTGTTTATGTGTGTTTTTGCCATGTTTTAGTTGTATTTGTTAGTGATGGTTGGGACTCGAGCTACAATGACACACAATCACTATTTACACGACATCCCGGTTACCAAGGATGAGTTGTAGATCATCATTGGTTCTCTTGAGTCTTCAACAAGTCTTAATCCTTTAGTGACTGGCAACGGCCCCTGTCCACGGCCCTCCACATTCTAGCAGACCGCCAAAATGTGGTTGGATGCCAGCTTGTGCTTAACTACATGCAAACATCACTGACCCATTATTATCTAGAATATAGTGGGCAAATGGCCTACATGGAAACTCGCCCTTAGTCACCTTTGCAAAAGTTAGAGTACACCGACCATCCTCCATATAAGGAGTTGTATTCACCAAGCTATGACATGCTCAACTTTTGTGGATGAGGTGGGCATATTAAGAGGTGGCAACTTGAACAAATTAGGAAGCGGCATGTGGCTGTGAGGTGCCAACCAACTTATATTGTGGTTATTTTATAATGAAAAACCAATCTAGCAACATTTTATATCACACATGACCACTTCAAAGACATGACACAACCAATATTGGCATTAAACTTGGTTTTCATTGGCAAATGAATCATGTACAATTTGCTAATGTCATCGTCTTCTTACACTGATGAAACAATATTGAGTACACTTTGAACAAACTCATCTTCAATAGATGAC
This sequence comes from Polytrichum commune, assembly GCA_950295325.1. Taxonomy (NCBI): domain Eukaryota; kingdom Viridiplantae; phylum Streptophyta; class Polytrichopsida; order Polytrichales; family Polytrichaceae; genus Polytrichum; species Polytrichum commune. Next base: position 1,893,802 of record OX485809.1, read on the forward strand.
CATGAACAATTCATAGGCTCTTTTTCATATTTGAAAATTAGATATGATATTGCACAAACTTGTGCACATGTATTGAAATTTTCTCATTACATTGATAGTAAGAGAGTATGCTGCAAAGCCAAATGAGAAACTATATACAAAAACACAATCTTGTTCAAATTGCTTACAAATCTTTAGTAATTGGCACGTCGTCAATCCTTTGTGGCATGCTCTCATAAAGCATCATGCAATCATGTTCATTGAAATTGGGATACACTAAACACACGCGCTCCCAGAATTCTTGGATACCTCTTGGAGGTATCGTAAATTTCTTCAAGGGATGTTTGCGAAGTGCCCAATATTGTTTAATGAGATTCAAATTTGGAAATTATGCAGGCCATTGAAGGAGTTGAAATGATTGTGATGCCAACCATTCTTGCACGATCTTGCTTGTGTGCTTGGAATCGTTATCATGTTGAAAGACCAACCTACTTAGATCCATATTGTAATTCTGTATAGTGGACCACAAGAAATTATCTAAAATAAATTTGTATAGATGCCTATCCATCCTACCTTCAAATATGTACCATGCTCCCAGCCCAAAAGCCATCATGCATCCCCAAATCATCAACGACCCACTACCATGCTTCACGGTCTGATGGACAAGTTGAGGTCCAACGCGTTCTCCATCTCCAGTCCAACACCATAACCTACCATCTGAGTTAAATTTATTTATTTTCGTCATTGAAAATCATTCGTTTCCAATTATCAATGGTCCAATTCTCATACTTTGAGAAAACCTTAGGCGCACAAGAACATGTTTACGACTCAGAAATGGTTTCTTTTGCTACACTTGTGCACCCAACCCAACCTCTCTCAATGCACGTCTCACAGTGATGTCCGACAACAATTTACATGTTTCGCATTGAAGTCATTTTGTTGTCATAGATGCAGTTCCAAGTCAACCTTCAATAACAAGAGTGACATAATGCCTTTTTCTCTCGGTCTACAAGAAGCTTTGGACACTCTCTTCTTCTTGCCCCCTACATCCTTCCTCATGCACTACAAAGGATTGGCTCATGCCCACTATGCAACAACTTTGTGAGCAGAAACACCAGTTCTAAGAAGCACCAAAGTTTGGTGCCTTTGTTCTTGAGATAACGGAGGCATACAGCTACAAACGATTCTACAAATTGTGCCTCATGTACTATGGAATCAAGGCTTCACAATGCACAAGAAATCTCACGACGTTCTCAACTACACAATGCACACAAAGTTGTCAATTTTGGAAGAGTGGCAGCAAACGGAAGTGAGCATTGTAACCCTAACCACTTCAACATTTCCTGGTTTAGAAACCATGAACCCTTTTCAATTTTTGGTTTCACATTTATGCAATTGATTACTTGGACTCTTGCTTTGATCCCTGCATCATTTTGTTTTCTAATTCGAATCAGCTAACAACGAGAGCAGAAGTTAAATTTGTGTACAACGTACTCAATTTTGTTCATGACTGTACACAACATTGAATAATAAAAGAGTTCCTCCCTATAACACCAAATTGGGAAGCAAAAAATCTTTGATTCCAAAGCCTAGATGAGCATCTTCCTCAACACCAATTTCTCTGATTTCAAATTCTTCGATTCTGATTCGCAATTGCTAACCTGCTCAAGCTTCTAATGATCCAATTTGTCGGCTGGATGATTCCAGAGCTGGAGGTGTCCACATTAGCCTCATCTACCTTTCTAGACATCATCATATGAATGCAGGAGGACATGAACTTTAGAGACAAGTCGTACCAACTTGAAATGTTAGATAATCTAGTTGCAAGAACACCACAGGTTCCCTGCAGCAGTATTTAATCTACTTCAAATCTCACAATGCACTGTAAACCCTTACATACAAGAGATTCAAAGAGAACTTATCGAAGAAAGGGAAAACCCTAAGTACAATCTTTGGTCCTATTGACAAGTTGATAACATGCTGTGGCATTTTCTATCACAAGGCAATTAGGTAAGAACAACTGTGCAGCCCAATCAGGCCACATAGCCTGCAATCTACAGCGATCTACAGCGATCTTACAGTTGAAGGATCTGCACAGGGTTGGCAACAAAAATGTTGCTGCAAGTCTGGAACTACATATGAATAGTTTGGACTACTTTAGTTCTAGTGATCCAAAGATTCTGCCAATACTCTGTAACCATTGGATTAAAAATTTGATGCCCAAAAAGTAGCATACTTGGGTTGAGAATTTTTTATGAGTAATTTACAACTTGAGGCCAAACATGACACTCCCTACAACTATCATTCCAACATTTTTGTCCAATCATGAGGTTCCCACATCTTCAGAAAATCCTTTGTAGACTTCTCTTGCTCCCTCCGTGATATAGCATGTGTATTGATGTCCTCTTCTTCCATCTGCAACATGCCTTGAACAACCTCTCTACCAAACTCAGGATCAAATTTACTCTCATCGTCAATAACATGTGCATACCCTCCATTCATTCCAAATTCGACATGGAAGTAGGGAAAATTCTTTGGAATAGAAGACCGCAAGCCTTTGATCCTTGTGTCAATGAGTTTCTTGGCATTGTGTACACTCCACTCGCTCTCTGCCTCATCTATTGCCTGCATTTATATCACAGCATATTGACACATTAGCCTCTGCACCACCAACACATATATGACCTCACTTCTATATACATACATCGCAAACACACATCATATGAATTGACAAGGTACGGATATACAAGTACTGACCTTCTTGAAGTAAAGAGGAGCTTCTTTTGCGTAAGAAGCAGAAATGGGAATACACTCCACAACACAGTGCCGCTTTTGGCGAGACAGATGCATGGCTGTCTCCAAAAATATAGCTTCCTTGCCTTGTGCATCAAACATGCGTACCAGACATTTCTTGAAGTTGCGGAGCTCCTCCCATACAGCATCATCAACATTGCGGGTGGCTCCTTCATGCTGCATGGGCACTATGTAGCAGTGACCATGCACAAGAGGGCGTCTAGGAGGCAGTGCAAGATATGTATAATTAGCAATGGCCATTGTAAGATGCTTGAGGCGATCTGCATTGTCAAAGCACAACTTACACCGCTCTTGTTGTGTTTGAATGCGATTATAGCTTTGTATTGTGGGACGTTCCTTCCCACCTTGTGCCTTCTTCTTTTTCTTCTCTGCCTGGGGGCCCAACTCATCATATTCATCCTCTGCTTTATACAACTTGTTGTGGCTTATTGCTCCTGCAAGTGACCTATCTGCACTCTCCCTCCGAGATTCCAAAGTTTTCTTTCCCAAAGCTTCAAGTCTGGCTAGAATCTGGGAAGGTCGAGATGCAGTATCCTCATCCTTAACAGTCTCTGGCTCCACTGCGACCTTCGCAGCAGACTCACTTTGCCTCTGCTAACACAATAATCCTTAACTTAGTAAAGATAACTAAATATTCATCAACATGAGAAAAAAGAATTCTGCCAGAAACCTTCACACAGAAACCTTCACCCAGGGTTTTAGGGTTCAAGTAATGCTCAAAATTGAGCAGAAACCGATTGACAATGCCGATACTTTTGAATCTGGGTATCCCTGGCACAGGTTGTGAAAATCTCAAGTAGACTTCAGTGGGTTGCATGTTTCAATTTCTTGAAAAACCAAGAGCATTTGACCTCTAAAGGAATCTTTGCATCATGATACTTGAAATTGTTAGAGCAATAATCTTTGTCAAACAATCTCCAAACCCATGTCAAGGCAGTTCATGTTTGAAAATTGCCCAGACCATTGCAATCAAATAGGTTACGCTTGCAGTTAAGATGATGCCAGATGATGTGCCCAAATAAGTTACGCAACATGACCACCCAGTCAGATGAATGAAGATGCGCCCCCAACCACAATGGCATCCAAAAACCAAGAAATAGGATTTCACCTGAAGTTCATCTGCTTCTCTGTGCTTGCCTCGTAAACGTAACTGCATCACTTTTGCTGCAATCTGATTACTGCTCAAGCCTTGAAACTGCACGCCGCTACCCACAGACTTTTGTTCATCAGTAGCCTCCGTCCTTGATGAAGGTTCACCACCACTATTGCGACTGACTGATTGATATTCAGCCCTTGAAATAGACTCCTCATTAGATGTACTTGGAAATTCATCAGCAGATATCCGACTGCTTACCTTTGCATCCTCCTTTGCGCTGCGAACCTCCACTTTGGTCAGTGATTTTGTAGTGTTACCCACATGAGAAACATTGTCAACCCTGGATTGGGTTTCCTTCACACTCCTTACAGTTTCCACTTTGGTTGTAGTTTTAAAAACAGTAGAAACACGGGTGGAGACATCCGGATTGTCTTGAGTGCCTGTAGTTTTTATATTCCTGAGGAAATTTCCATCATTGCTAAACTGGTTGTAAGTCGAAGCTGCAGCTCTCAACACCTCTGCATCCTCAGGTCGAATGCCTCTCCCTTTATTCTTCCATGACAATGTTCGGTCTGCATGAGGTGCCCTCATTCGGTTATCTTTTGCTTTGACATCTTTGAGATAGTCTCTGCGGTCTGTCCTAATTCTCTTGTCATCATCATCCTCTCCTTCACCAGGTGTCTCCTTAGTCTCCTCCTTGGTCTCAGCTTCTTTAGAAGCCTTGGCGACTTTGATGTCTTGTCTGTCTCTTCGAGCGTGCAAGTGTGCATGCGAATGAGCTGCTCTTTGATGTGTAACACTGCTTGTGAGTGAGGCCAACGATCCCCATCGATCTTCCACCACCTGACACCAAAAGCACCAAAATCATGTAAGCTTAAAACACTCGGACAGTAACCATACATGGTGAATTGGTGCTTTTGGTGTTTTAGAGCAAGGTCACCCCGACCTCAATACCTCAATACCAGATGACAACATACGTCCGGGAAGGGCCACACTCCTACCCCGACCTCATCCCCAACGTCCATGACCTAACATCTCAAAACTGGATGACAATATAGGATGCCGTCGGAGAAATTCCCAACCCAACCTCAACGCGACCTCAACTCAAAACCCCAACAGAATTGAGGGTAGCTTGAATAGCCCCCTCCCGGACTCAACTAGAAGGGATGGGAATGTGGCCCTTCCCTTTCCCAACATATATTGTCAGCCGGTATGGAGGTATGGAAGTATTGAGGTTGGGTTAAGGGCACGGTTGAGATCAGAGTGGCCTTGCTCTATAACATCAAAAGCAGCAGAACCATGTAAGAAAAAAGCAGATATACCTAGAATGCAAATGAATTTGGCCATAGCTATTCTAGTCGAAATTTCATCCTATTGAGGCTTACAGTTTAAAGGATGGATTGTCAACCGGTATTGGGGTTTGGGTTGAGGTAGGGATGGCCTTGCTCTAAACATCAAAAGCATCAAAATCATGTAAGAAACATGAAAGCCGAAATACCTTCCTAGAATGCAAATGAGAGTTTGGCCATAGCGTGTTGAACCTCATCCAGCTTGCGGCCCTCTCGTGCTGCTTGCTCTTGTGCCCTCTTCAAGGCCTTCATCCGCCAGCTGGCACCTCCATCACCAACAACTGGAGGTCTCGGCAACGTCCCCTTCCCTCCGGAGAGCATGCCCCCTTCTCGTGCACCTCCTTCGAAATGTTTATCCTCCTCCTCCTCTCCATGCTTCCGCTTCCGATCCTCTCTACTGCCTCCGAGCAACTGCGAGAAATCATCATCCCTTGCGTCGCGCATTGCAATCAAAACAGAACAGCAACAATTCCTTCTTAGGGTTTGAGGTTTAGGGTTTGTGTGAGTCCTCCTCCTGCGGTTCTGCTCTCGATGATTGTTGTCTCGGAAGAATTTGTGTTGAGACAATTCTATTCAGAAATTGATTGAGTTCGGAAATTGTAGAAGGTGGATTGTTGCCGAAGTTAGAGGAGGAGCAGGAGGAGCAGACCTGAGATTACCGAGGTGAAGTCCTTCTCCGCTGCTTTACTGTATCTGGGTCTCAAGAAAGTGGCATGGAGCATCTCCATCACCACCGCCACATCCCCCTCCAACACTATTTTATAGACTCAAATGTGGTTTATGCGTTCACACTAGGGGTGGTGTGATTTCGTTTTACGACACTTACCGAGTTGGAATAGTAAGAACATGCCCCCTCCAGGTTTGTTTGTTATCCCAAGCTTACTACTCCATTATGGTATTTATTGTCACATACACTATTTGCAAAGGGCCTAAACTACCCTAAATATGATAGTTAGTGTCACCAATTCTCATTGTCTTGCTCAATACTAATTGAAAACCGCAGTGTAGTGTCACCAACACTAAATGTTGACCCAAACACTATTTGTCATTCCTTGTCATTTTTTTTGAGGGGGGGATCATAGATTTACAGTGGTGCAATTACTATCACTTACCAAGTGTTTTTTTATCCAAGTTTCAATCATCCATGACAATATTTCACCACAAGTTGTTGACAAGAGAAAGTGGGGTTTTGGCCAATGGATGAACTCGTCAATCATCCATGACAACATTTGTTCATTTATTCATAAGAACTATCATCCAAAAAATTACTATAGTGACATAAAATACCACATGACACTAAATATCATATTTGGTGTAGATGCCTAGAGGTCTCAAAATTTCACGTCCATTGATTGTCAATATGATATTATAAGTCAACATGAGTAACTTTCCTAAGTGAAAAAATATATACATTATGACATTTAGCGTAACACATTGGAATCTTGAGATGATATCATTTGTGTTTTAATAGTATGAAGGGGAAGATATCATTGAGCATACTAATGGCAAGTGTCATGTGTTTACATTTTAATATGGAAGAGGAAGACATGCTTAAGCATATAAATGCCAAGAGAATTTGTGTACACTTTTAGTCAACTTGTAGACCATTGTGTAACATAGGCATGCACCTCATAACATTGTATAGAACATACTAATGCCAAAACTTTAGTAAGCACACTTGAACGTCAAGTGTCATGAGGTGACACTAACGGTGTAGTTGTTGAGCGTTAGTGTAGCCTACCATACACGTCAAAATAGGGAACTGACACTATTACACAAGTGAAACTAAACACCATAAACAACATTGGCTATCTTGAAGTATTTGACCCTAATTTTGGGATCAATTAGTTTTATAATAATCCCCAAGTTGTACAATGGTAATCATTGGATTTGTATGTTTTTTACCACCCCTCCCCCTATGGTAGGTGTTATGAATCAAAATCCCATAATCATCAACACGTCCTTCATATCTAAGCTATACAATTCGCATATAGATTAAAACTTTGGGAAAACTGGATTGTGTTACGTACAGAATTTTCATAGAAATAAATTTTATACTAAAAAAACATTTACTGCCTTGTACTATCAACGCACATGTTAATCATATCCAATATCTCACCATCTTCATTCACATCTAATTTAAGTGTTGAAAGTAGTTTGATGTTTTCAAGTCTACTAACATGTTCAAACTTTTGAATATTCTTAAAGACATGAGGTTACTTGAGGGCCGGTTTACACTTGTGACCAATGACTATGACCACCACTTTCTAGAATCTCTCATTGGTTGAGAAATGAGTGGTGGTCATATATTACCTAAAATAATAATGACCATGGTTGAGAATGTTAGAAAAAGGATGAGAAATTGACATGAAAGTGACAATGAAACCCAAATTTTGCAGCTAATGAATCCAAATAGGTTATCTCAAAGGAAAATAAGGTGACATGGCATAGTTACATTATATTGTTAGCAACATATATTAGACATATATAATCCTAGCAAAATTTATTTGAGTGATTTCTTTTTTTGATAAATATCATTTTCATCAAAAAAAAACTACATCCCACTAAGTCTATTTTACACTATGATGCGTGACCAAGGCTTTTAAAATGTGTTGTGGATTTCTCATGGTTATGGTCTTTGGACCATTGACCATGACCACCATAAAGCATAAATCTTTTTTCCTTGTAGTTTGGTTACGTGTGTAAAATGCTCGTAAGTGAGTCACTACCATACCTAGGTCTTAACAAGTGGCTAGTCGCAATAGTGCTATGCCCTAGTATTATCTTGCACACATGGCCTATTTGGTTAGTTGTTTGAGCAAAACCAAAAAATTGGCTCATTTTAGAGACCATTTTATATTGACAATCACTTGCAACTAGATTACAATTGAAGAGTGAGTTACTAACACCACTTATGGCCAATGCTAGTTGGTTGCCAAACATTTATCCATTTCAAAGACCACCCCTAGGTCTCTTCCATAGGCAAGCCAATAAATCAATTAATTATCAAATTAAACATGTGATATCAAGCATGCATGTACATGATTACACTCTAAACTCCGTAGTATCGCACCTATGGCGACCAAAGTGCACGTGATATCATGGAATTATGTAGTGTTAACATGAATGCCTCACAATGGAGAATTAGTGTAGCGTGTGACATTATGGAATAACACAAAGTGCAACATTGTAATGTTGAAATTGACAATTTAATCATGGGACATGGATAATCTCCCACCCCGAGAATCTCTCAATGTATCAAGGACCATTACAATTGCACATATAATTCTTTTGTTACATGTGCATATCCTTCATCAATGATTCTTGCCCTAAACAATCCACCACAAGATCATTCTTTCTTAACAAAATTACCTACATTCTTTGAACAATGGATGTCATTTCCGACAACATGTAATTGGAAGTTGGAAATTAAGATACATCACTTGTTTCATATGTCACTTCACCACAAGGGAGCCAACCAAAACTGTCACACACCTCTCCACGAGGAGTGCCCGCAACACCATGGGCACAAGGGGGACCTGGGGGTGACACCCGGGACTTGTGACGCTATTGGTGAGAGGGCCCAAGTGATCCTAGTGTAGGTGAGGGGCCTAGGCGTTGTCATGAGGGTAAGGCCATGAGCTATGAGTAGCTTATGGCGTACGGATTCTAAAATGCCCAAGAACACCTTAATTGGAGGTGTGAGCTAGGAGATGTGTCAATTTGAGGGGAGCGTTGCTTAGGGACAACGCCCAACACTCCAGGGGGCGCTGTGGTGGGACAACATAGACCTGAGAATGGCGCTTAAGAATGTTGAGGTTAGAATAGCCACAACTTCCGCAATACTTGCCCGAATGGGGCAGTGAGGAGTCCATTGGCATTTACATGAAGCGTAGATGTCGATGGAGTGGTCATTTGTTAGATTCAAATATCATACAAGGAAGTTATGGAGGTTTGAAGCTGCTAGGAGATTGCACCTCCAGCAACTAAGGGAAAATGTCTACCTGACCCCAACTCTTAGGTGAGGGACAAAAAATTACTTGATGGTGGGGTAGGGGCCCTACCCAGAGTCCTAGAGGCTTATATGGGTGAGGTAGAGTGACCAACTAAATCCACCCAAGGCCAAACAATATGGCCTCCTCGGGCGTTGACGTAAAAAGCAAGAGATCCATAAAAAAAACAATGATTTTTATGCAATTTTTCACAAAAATATCTTTTGATTATAGCTCATAGATCACAAGTACATGTACTTGAGAGCATTTTAATAGGCGTGGAGAGTAGTCTGCGGGGAAGCTTGTAAGTACAGTTTGGTTGGAGGCATATGGGCCCTTGGGAACAAGAACTAGTTGTTGACCCAACCCTATGAGTATTCAGATTGTAACAGTTATGATGAACAATCACTAACTTCTGATAGTTATATGATTCCAGAGGATGACTTAGAATTGGGTCAATTACGCTCATTAGAAGTAGACGATGGAGTAGTTGTACCAGCAAAAACTCATCTACATGTGATCATAACATCTGGTGCCTCCTCAGGCGTTGGCCCAACGTGGGGGCATAGTTGCCAAGTATGCTTCGGGTTGTTATAGTGTTGCTTCGGCAACGTGATGATCAATTAAAGATTGGACTTTCATGAATGGAAGTCCACATCTAACCATTGGCTACTTATTGGGGGGAGAGTCTCGAATGCATGATAGGAGGGTTGATCATCTACCTATGAGCTAAGAAGTCCAAGGTATTGGAAGCTAACCATTCATGTGGGTGGAATGTGAAGGGTTAGCGCTCGTGGCCCTTGCTAGAAATAGTCAAGATAGTTAAGGGGCAATAGCAAGGGTTGTGACAACAACAATATCGTCTACCACTTCGCACAATAGGTCAACAAACTTGTTTCACAAATGGAACCTTCCACCCACAAGCACAAAGATAGATCCAAGGAAGTGGGCAAAATTTGCGTTCTCTGTGAAGAGATTGAAAACAAAATCTCCATATATTCCATAATTCCATTTTAGTGGTTTGACAAGTCAACAATGGTGACAACTCAAAAAACATAGTGTGCATTTCGAGGTAGAACTTTATGTCAACCAAATTACAAAGGAAAACTACCAATAAAAACAAACAAGGTGGTTTTATAGAGCAACTTGTTTATAGTACATGTCCCATTCGTATTTTGTACTTAATTGAAGAAACACCAAATAATACATGGTCATAATTGTTACCTTTAGCCTTCTACAAACAAAACCTAGTTTTTTTACATGAACAACTTCGATATACTTCAATCAATCATATGGATATCAACAAAATTGTTAATTTAGAAACAACATAAAGTTCTAAGTGCTCACTTAAGATACACAAAATGGATTCGAAAATTCCATGCTACAATGCATGTGGCACAAAAAGAAACAACAACATACTTCTTACACTTGATTCTTCTTCATGAAGGAATCATGTGATAACGCTTTGGCTCCGCATTCATTTGAGTCTTGCTTTTGCCCAACCAACTTTCTTCCCACTTGGCCTTCCTAAACAATGTGACAAATCATGCACCAACAATTCAACAAGTGGCAGAAGAAGAAGACACTCCACATCTCGAAACGTGGCGCAATGCAATGCAAGCACTTCTTTGGTGGTTTGCATTAATGGCAAAACCGGGAGAGAAATGTGACAATAAGGGCCGGTTCACACTATGCCCAAGTCGAGAGGAGAAGCGTCACTTTTCTGGACCAAACTATGTCGAGAGGAGAAGCTATATTCATATTTTAAATATTTTAATGAAAAAAAAGTTCGGCCTCTCGACGAAAGTTTGGGTTGAGCATTTTGCTCGACCCAAACTTGGCTCGAGAGGCCGAACTCTTGGCGCCATAACTTCCTAAAAGTGCTACCACCTAGGCTCTTTTGGAGGCGACGTCCTTTGGACTTCGGCCTCTAGTGTGAAGGCCGAGAGGACGGACTTTGGACATTTCTGCATTTTCATTGGTCCAAACGCTTCTCCTCTCGAAGTTTGGCCATAGTGTGAACCGGCCCTAAGGAGTGAGATTTGAACTACGAACATCCGTTCCCTAGGGTTTTGGGATATTAGAGAGTGAGTGGCATTACAGGGGCTGATATTATGGAGTTCAGGGTGCAGTGGTATTACCATATTTAGGTCAACCGGCTACAACTCAATGGGAGCAGAGTTCGGGAAGTTTTTGAAGCCTTAGTGGCTAATTGCCGGTAGTTGCTACGAAGGGTCGGATTTTTTCCAATTTACATCGGCAAGAGCCGGTCTTTTGTAAAATCAATCGGCCAATTGCCTATATTGTCATATTTTCATTGGCCAATATCCGATTAAATGGAATTCATATCGGCACTAATTGTTTTAAAAATGTATGAAAAGTTATTAGAAATCATTTCTTAGAACAAAATCTTGAATAAGTGAAAAGAAAGGCATGTTCAAAACTTTAAATTTGAAGAGTTAATATCCTTGGCAGGAATTGAACCTAGCAATGCCTTCACTGCTTGAAGGCCAAGGGTCCCCCCAATTCTTCATAGAAGCAATTGGATTTGGTCATGAAAAGGTTGCATAATTCAAACAGTTTAAGGTTTAGGGTACTTCCTCAAGTGCATCATCAGATGCCCCAGACAAATAGCACTCTGGATTGCTATACAAATAGCGAAACTTAGCAGCATCCTTCCAAAGATCTAGAGTACTTGTTAGAATGGCATCAAAATCATTGTTTGGGCCTTCTATAGCAACACGCATCATACTTTTTAAGTTAGATGTAGACACGGGTATCGGCCAATATTTGAAATTTGAATACTTCTTCTGGCTAAAATCCAATAACTCACAAGAAGAATCGGCTACATTTCCGGGACATTTTATGGTCCATCGGCTAATTGCCGGAGGATTGAATTACAGTCGGATTGCCATCCGATGGTTGTAAATTTGGACCGGCCATGAGGGGAAATCCATCGGCTGATAATGAACTAGCCGTCGGTTCTCCCCGATCATAGAGTGGGAGTAGCCTAACTGTTCCCTCAGCAGGGGTTAGGAGTCTCAGAGTCCTCCACGTGGCGGGTGACAGGTGACAGGTACCCGTGGGAACAAATCGGGAACACGTCGGGAACCAGGCACATTTAGACCTCGCCTCGCCGACCTGAATGCCCACCACTGCCCATTGAGAATGCCCACGGGAACGTGCGAATCCAACGAGGCTCTGTGGGAGCAAGCGAATGAAACACTCGTAGGGAACGTGAACGTGGCGCTCTGAAAAGTGCAGCGAATGGACAGATGCCAAGTGGCCAGGGAGTCGCATGCTGGCAGAGTGGCCGAGGAAGGCCGAGGACGAACTAAAAGCGCTTTCGATATTCTTGTCAGAGAATGGGCAGGAGCGATTGGCAGGTGGAAGCGGAGACGAATAAGGGACGGAGAGATTGGCAAGTGTGTTCATGTGGAGTCTTGCGTTCTGTGCAGAATTTCCAGGTTTTCCCAGGCTTTTTTCCATTTTTTCCTCCAGATTTTCTAGATTTTCCAAGTTTTTCCAGCACTTTTCCCGACCTGTTGCAGCATACTGCGGTCGAAGAAACTTCTTCTTGTGTGACTTCTGTGTGACTGCCGCCAGTCTAGCAGCTCCTTAGACCACTCAATCACTCATTACTTGCACTTCGCAACTTATTAAGTTAGGGTAGCGAGGGAGGTCGAAGAAGGCTTCGGTAAAGTCATTGCAGGTCTGTATTGATGGCGAGTTGTTCTAGCTGTTTTCGCAATGTTCTTGATTTCTTGATTTTCGAATTGTGGAGTAAACATCGAGTGAGCTTCGTCCGCTTGTTGATGATTCTGTCGGAATGCCCATTGCCGATGGGAAGGAGGGAGAGATTGAACTTTGACGAGGTCACTCGGAGCTGTTTTGATTTTTTTGGATTAAATGTTATTTAATTTGTTGCGAGTTTGTAGAGTGATTCTTAGTGAGCTTCGTCCAGGTTGTTCAGAGTCAGCTGTTTTGGTAGCGATCTTGATTTCTTGACTTTCGAATTGTGTGAGTTGAAGTCGAGTGAGATTCGACCGCGTGTTGATGAGTCTGTTCGAATGTCCATCGCCGAAGGAAGGGAGGGAGAGATTGAAGTTTGACGAGATCCCTCGGAGGTGTTTAAATTTTTCATATTTTTAATGTGTGTGTATATATATATATATATATTTGTGTGTGTGTGTGTATTTGTTGCGAGTTTCAGTGGAGTGATTCTGTATGAGCTTCATCCAGGTTGTTCTGTCCGCTTTGTTGGCGAGTTATCAGCTGTTTTGGCAATGCTCTCGATTTCTTGATGTTCGAATTTTTGTGTAAAGTCGAGTAGATGATGATTCTGTTCGAATGTCCACGACCGAAGGAAAGGATAGAACCTTGACGAGGCCACTACGGGAGCTATATTGAGTTAAAAAGAATTAGTGGTTTTTTTTTTTGTGCCAGTTTCAGTGGAGTGATATTAAATGAACTCCGTCCAGGTTGTTCTGACCGCTCTGTTGTGATCGGATTGGATTGCGGAAGCTTAGGTGTTTAGTTGAGAGGATCAAAGGGACGATCAGGCTGGATGTGAATAAGGTTAGAGAAAATTTCTATGCTATTTCTATGCTACTTCTTTGCTTCATTTTGTAAAAATAATATACATCGCTTTGGGCTTCAGCATTGCGGATAGAGTGAAGCTTGTGGGATTGCGATACGTGTCGCTATTCCGTTTCCAACATTCGTCAAGTCGTGCTTCCGAACCATTTGCTTTCTGAAGATGTCGCCCCTCTGAATGGAACTTACGATGCAACATTGGAGAAAGGATCCAAGGCTCAAGCTAAAGGGAAATGCGATTATCTAAGAGAAATATTCCCTGAATTTCGTTTCTGGAGTCAATCACTTACTCCAGAATGTTGTGAGAAAGTTCGCCTTCGGTTATAACTTCTCATAACGAGAACTCCTGTTATGCTCATCCTGTCCAGCAGTAAAAATTAATTTTATGTACTTTTAGTACCGGTCATAGGTCTACATGACAGGCTAAATATGGTGTATTAGGATCCTCACCTTCTGGATCGTTGGAAATGTTAATTCGAGAAGTTGTAGTTTGAATACCATATTGAACAACGCAACTGAGAAGTCGAACACCTTGTTTCGCTTTTCAGCAAGTTATTCTTACCTATTTGAATGGTCTCTGTTTTGATCACCATCAATTTCTACGTCTGGAATCGCCCTTGCTAGTTAGTTTGGCATGATTGAATGTGAATTGAATGAATTGGGGAAGTCTTTGTTTCCCAGAGGCTGCTGTTGTTTGCTCTAATTATGTTTCTGGTTTGTTATTGCTTGTGGAACGTTCATATGTCACATGGAAAATCGTAAAAATGAGCATCTTTAAAGAAACTCAAGTCCACACGAAGGAAAATTTCTCCTACAAAGGAAAGTCATGACTAATTCCTGATGTTTCGGATCTGTTGTAGAGGTAGAGACAGCGTAGCTACTGTGAGCAGAGAGATTGCACTGAAAAATGTTAATTCTTTCATGCAGATTTCGATGGTTCGCTGATATTGAGGACTATAAGGAGTCCGCTTAGGTTATCGTTATTGGGAATCTAGCAGTAAGAACGTCATTCTACAACTATGTCAGACAGCTACAGGTCACAACATGTGACAAGACCTGGGAACAATGGATCAGGTGAAGGTGTTATAAAATCCTATGTGCCCGCGGGCACAACTTCCGAGGAAGGAGGATCTGCACATACCGAACTTCAAATACCACTTCAAACCACTGTGCCAACAGAGGTTCCTAATGAAGTCCTCGATAATCTTGCTTCTACGGCTGGTCATACTTCCAGTAGGAACGGCGAAAGCTATGGGCTTATGTCTGCCCTTATGTCTGAGGATAGCACTAACGAGAGACAACGGTTCGAAGCTGGTGAGGAGGCTGCTGAAAGGGACACAACATGGCCTACTGGTGGCAGGCACAAATATGTCGACTCTCAAACTGGCCCATATGAGAATGGAATGTCCAATGGCGTAGTTTCCAGGTCTATTCTCGTCAGTTTTCTGGTATTCTGAATTGTCGTAGTGGAGCCATTAAGTCAGGTTCTGGCCCACTTGCTTGCTTCTTTTTTTATTGTAATCCTTAAGTGCCACTAGTGTATAGGGATCCTACCTTCTTGCTTCTTGCCAGGGATAAGTCTTTAGCATGTGGATTGGCTCGTCATTAATGTCAATGTCAAACATTCTCTATTAGGTATCTCCCCCCCCCCCCCCTTTTCCCTCCCTCTTTTCTCCCTTAGTGGTCTTCTATTAAAGAAAGTTGTGTGCCGTCAGTTGTTATATCCTTCCTTTTTTCAACTTACATTGGTGTGCAGATATTTAGATGTGTAGACGCCCTACAAGATATAGAAGACTTTCTTTTGAAGTCATCAAGTTCCAAGAGCTCTTACTCTTGTAATAGCTTACGTCATAAAGGTGTGATTATAATGAGAAGGATGAGGCTCTGACATATGGTTACTCGTGATATTGACAGATCTAGTCCCTCCAAATTAACTGGTCATGATCCAGATACTGGAAATTTTAGCAGACCTGCAGTTGAGCAAGAGAGTATGGTAGCTTCTGGGAAACCACCACTTGGTCCGAAAGCAAAGATTGGTCCAAAAATTACTGCTACTCATAGTGAGCCTCATCTACCAGTTGCATTCGCTGATGCGCCTCTGCACAAGGAGACTCAAAATTTCCAACTGGCAAATGCCCATATTTTTGACCGGAAGGTATTTGCTGCTTGTCCTTTGAAATGTTGTCTCGCCACTCCTTTCCTGAGTATCAATTTGCAGAAGCTTGGTAAAAATCTCAGTCCCTTTGCTTGTTCTAATATCTCTTGCAATTCTATGAAGTTGTTGATATGGATATGAAAGTCACCGAGTCCTTCCTTTCGTTGTGGTGGGGGGTGGGGTGTTAAAGGTGAAGCGGAAGTAATCATATAACGATCTTACATTATTAATTCGTAACTCTGAAGGTGCCTTTGGCTCTAAGAAGGATACAATGGATGTAAATATGATTCAATTTCATTACTGGTAGTGATTCAATAAAAGTAAGCAGGAGTGCCTGGTTGGAATGCTATTTTTTGATCTACAGGCAATCTTTCTCAAAACACAACTCCACATCTCTCTAGTAATAGGGGCACTTTATTCTGGTCTTGGTCACTGAGGTTGTTTATTCCTGTATATTAGTTGTATGGAAAACGATTTGTGCTCATAAACATTCTTTTCCATCCTGAAGGTAGGGAATGGAGCATCTCAAGATAAGCCATCAATTGTGGAGGGGAGGGTGTTGCAGTCCACAGTTTCAATGCCTGTATGGATGCCATCAACAGTGACTAGCACAGCTCTGGACGACGATACAGTAAAGATTCCAGACACCAAAATTCCTCTACAACCATTAGAAGCAACCAAGGAGGATAGCATCCACAGTCTCCACAGCCCAAGGCAGCAAGATAGCCCAGCTACAGGTTCATCCTCTCAATTCTCCTAGTGGCTGTAGAATTTCACTAGTGCAAGTGTCCCCTACGTAATGTAATCATCTGCTTCTTTCAGTTTGGACATGTTTCACTCAGGTCTTCACTAAACAAGACAGCTCAATGAATGTATTTTGGAAGGAAGGAGTTAAACTGCAAGTGAGGTTGTTGGACATAGCATGGTGGGCTAAGTTGATCGGTCAGTGGACTAGCCAATTTCATATAATACAGTAGCTGACGCACTTCAGTGCTGGTGTTCGTGCTGCTCATGTAACTAGAGTACATGGGAGGGCATCTTTTGAACATAAGATATTTATGCCAATTCACTATGTGATGCATGTCTTTGATTTGACCCGTGAATACACTTTTGAAAGACCAAAAATGTGATGTTTGTGCACCTGATCACATCTAAACATGCAACTTTTCAACGAGCCATTTACACCACATCTTAACCCACTGAGGCTATCATCATTCTACTTATCTATGGAGTTTTTATTAAGTTCCTTGAAAATTGTGATTATTCACCATTAGTACGTAAAGTGAGTTTGCTCTACAATTATATGTAGGCATTATCTTAGCAGTTTGGGTTCATATTTTAAGTAACAAGGAATGATGTCCCTGCACATAAGTGTACATGGGTGTACATAAGCAGGAGTTCTTCCTACTCCTGCAGTAGAATCTGAGAACTTTACATTCTAAGAATATTACGTGTACCCATCCTAAAATGTGAAGGATATTTAGAAGCCTTAAAAGTCACTTGATCAGATTGTCAGATTTACGGATGTAGATTAAGGAGATCTGTATGAATACTGAGCGAAGAATGAGTGTTCTATCAATTTGTCGGCTTATTTTTTGGTGTACGGGCACTAGTAAGATGTTGGGCATTGACATATCCTCTCCTTTTGACATGTAAATTGTGTTTGCAGATGTAGCAGTGGCCAGAGCAAAGTCAATGCCTGTTACAGACCAACGAGACCAGAATGTGCTTCGAGGGAGTCTAGAGCGGTCTACCACAGAGAATAGGAGATTCAAGAAAAACATTGACAATGCAAATGTTCGGGTCGTGGCAGAAGCCAAGCTCTCAGACAGGAAAAAGGTTCAAATTTATCCATAACAGAGCACCCTTTGTTGTAGATTATTGAGCATGGCATTATTGTACCAATGCTGTTCTTTGTTGTCTACTGTGGCAGAAAAAGCTCATGAAACAACTAGCTACAATAAAAAGGGATGGAGCTGTGGAGTTTGACTTGGGACAAGATGCACGATATGCCAAAGAACTTTTTGGACCAGGTGTAATGGATGACTATGACAGCTGGCAAGTTACTGCTGGAGAGGAGGGAACACAAATGGGAGATGAGGAATTGGAACAACGAACAATTCCTCCTCTTAAAATTGTCATGCTTATTGTGGGTACACGTGGGGATGTGCAGCCATTCATTGCAATTGGCAAAAAGCTGCAGGTTGTTTGACCTGTTCAACCCTTGTCCCTTATTTTCCCTCTTTTTCTCCTTGTGAAAGAACAAGTTAAGATAGCTTTGGACCTTGTAGTGCATGTTTTTTGAGTTTGTTGATGTTAATCACACGCACAGCTATGTGATTCCTCAGATTCAGTACCTTTTTTCGCCTATTATCATCTGAAAGTAGGTTATGGAGATTCTGCTGACGATATAATTCAGTAAACTTGGTGTCTATTGACAAGGACTATCAACTCAGATACACTCTCTTGATGAAATTGTGCAGGAGTACGGACACCGAGTTAGATTAGCAACACATGCAAATTTCCGGGACTTTGTGAAGAAAGAGGGTTTAGAATTCTACCCTTTAGGAGGCGACCCAAAGGTTCTTGCTGAATGTAGGTTCACTACAGAATTATTCATCTCATGCTATATGTTTTTGCCTGCACTATACAAAATGTTGTGTGGAAGATGATCATTTATATGTGATGAGACTCATTTCCTGAGTGGTGGAATGTATTTGAGGATGCTAATATACTATTATTGACTTTCAGAACATTTATGAATTATTCACAATTAAAGTACAAAATGTCAAGGTTTTTGCATATTGTCCAGGTCCATCAACTCCATTGTGTCAGTAACAAGTGTGAATTTGTTTGTCATGTTGACAGATATGGTGAAAAATAAAGGCTTCCTGCCCTCTGGACCATCTGAAATTTCAGTTCAGCGAAAACAAATCAAATCTATAGTGTATTCTTTACTCAATGCATGCATTGAACCAGACCAAGACTCTGGTGTCTCATTCAAACCTCAGGCCATCATTGCTAACCCTCCAGCTTATGGTAAATACTTTTGCAATGCCATATAGTCAATCACTAGCCTTTTTTGCGACCTTCAATGGGAGTGGGCTCTAATTGGATTGGATGAAGCGATGGAGGGAAAACTTGTTTTATGCTCTGGCTACCTACTTTACATTGTCCTTTTCTCTGGATGAAGCATGGTTAACCACTATTTTTAATGTCATCTGGACATCAGAAGACACAGGTGCTTTTGGACACACAGTTGCTTTGGAGGTCCTCAGAGTATTTTTTTGCAGAAATAGTTTCTGGACATTTCTCCTAAGTTGCCAAATGGGTTCTGTAATGCAGGGCATGTTCATGTTGCAGAATATCTGAAGGTGCCATTGCACATATTCTTCACAATGCCTTGGACGTATGTTCTTTGACCACATCAATCTCAAATTTCATGTCTTCTGTTGTTTTTGAGTTATTAACAGTTAGTGTTCCCTTTTGCACTTTGAAATGATTCTTGCACTTAGGTTTAGATTTCTTCTTGTTAAGATGCCATACGCAAGCTTTTATCTATGTCTCTTGGTAGTTCCTAATCCAGTATATGTCTTCTGGATCACTAATGGTTGGGACTTGGGGCTACACACAGAGCTACCAGTGCATTCCCGCATCCTCTATCGCGAGTGAAGTCTGCAGCTGGAAATCGTGTAAGTGCTAGTCTCTTATATCTCTAACTGCTAGACACTATTTTGTATCTGATCTGATGTCTTCATCTCTATTTCTCTGCATTGTTACTGGATTGTGGGTGATTTTGTATCCTGATTCTTGTCTGCAATACATCCAACTTACAGTGCAATTCTTTATTCTTGAGCAGGTTATACTAACTGAATTACTTGTGTGTTCCTATTACAAATATCAGCTGTCATACCAAATTGTAGACTCTTTAATTTGGTTGGGCATTCGAGGAATCATCAATGGCTTCCGGAAGAGGAAGCTGGGGCTACGACCCATCACTTACTTGAGTGGTTCACAAGGATCAATCTCAGATTTGCCAACTGGGTACATTTGGAGTCCACATCTAGTTCCAAAGCCTAAAGGTATGTATCTCTGCCAATTATGAAGTGTTATGGCTCACATTTCTTAGAAATCATGGCTATGTCTTAATTTGAGAGTCCTGAGTAACTTCTGGACGAGTGTTGGGCAAAGGTTACATATACAATTTCTTGATTTCTGCATATTGTACTGCAGATTGGGGATCATTGGTGGATGTGGTTGGTTTCTGTTTTTTGAATCTCGCCAATAATTACAAACCTCCGGAGGATCTTTCCAACTTTTTGAAAGCTGGCCCAGCTCCTATATACATTGGGTTTGGAAGTCTCGTGAGTAAATTTATTCCACCAAAAATAAATCCTGGAAAGTTGTTGAATGGTTCATATTTGGATGCACTTGAAGTCATTATGTTGAACTCTCTGTGTGATACACCTGGACAAACCTTTAGAATTTCTCTTCCCTGTATGCTTATGATCTCAAGAAGAGTTAGAGGCTTGTCACTACGTTACACTTGCAATTGGTGACCTTCTATTTAGGAGTTCTACAAATTGTTCTATTTTTAGTGCACCACTGCTTGTACACCTAGACTTGAAACGGTCTACTAGATACTTGTTGGCTCTTCTACTATATTATTCTATGTACTTAATTGACACAAGGTGGTCTAATGAATGAGCATGGTTGATATATTGATTCTGTAGCCTGTAGAAGATCCAGAAGGCATGACCAAGATCATAATTGAAGCTTTAAATGAGACAGGACAACGGGGTATCATTGGCAAGGGGTGGGGAGGAATTGGAAACTGTAAGTACCCTTTTCACCCATGTTAACCCTACTAATGGACATAATATCTATATAACTAAGTTCAAAATTCGAATTTTTGCAAGAATTTCGGATTGGGTGGTCCTGAAACAGTGGGCCATTGACATGCTCTTGCAACCACATAAGCTCCAACAAGTATGGTTGCGATATATTGGTTTGTAGTGTTTCTGTATTAATGGAAGGGAGTTACTGAAAATTCATGTAATCCTTGACAATTGGTCTCCTAAAGGCTTGGGAGTGCTTGTTTGATATAGAGCCAATGTTCTAGGCTAAATTGTGGTCAAAGATTGCAATTTCAAGGTTGACTTTGCTGAAGGAGTCGTCACTTGAAAGCCCTAAGTTTCAATCTGTTTGTGATGCTTACAACTGCGCATCAATTGAGTTTATTCTGGCCTTTGCCACTGTTTTCAGTTGTTTGCTTCGTGCTTCTTATTATTGATATGTCATTTTAAACATGTGATCTGTAGTGTCCGAGACGCCAGAGAATGTGTTCCTTCTTGCGGACTGCCCACACGACTGGCTCTTTCCTCAATGTGCTGCAGTGGTATGTTCTGAAAGATAATGGCCTACTAATGTATGCAGTGAAATGAACCCTCTAGAAGTCCTATTTACATACTTTATTATGCTCATGTGGTAATACTTAGGCTCGATCTTGTACATCATGGGACTGAGGTTTGATATTGTTTTTGAGAGGGTTGAATTCTCTTCATTCAGTCCTTACAAAACTCAGTCTACCATTAATTGTGGAAGTTAAATCAGTCGTATGATTTTTTGCAGGTTCATCATGGTGGTGCAGGAACTACAGCTGCAGGTCTCAAAGCTGCGGTAAAATTCTACATTCTACTTGCAGCTTTACTGTATGGCCTTGTTAAATCTGGACTCTTTCATTATTGGATCCCCGCTGAACATTCTAGGTGCTGAACTCAGTACATCCTTACATATTGTGGAGAGTTTGATACAATATCCGCATACATATGTTGACTATGCAGGTTACATAATGTCTGTATTGAAATACAGAACTGATAAATATTCATGTCACATGAAAAAGGTTGATGATTTTCTTACATTCTGTTTGTCTGCAGTGCCCAACAACAATTGTTCCTTTCTTTGGAGATCAGCCCTTTTGGGGTGAACGAGTGCATGAAAAGGGAGTAGGACCAGTACCTATCCCAGTCAATCACTTCAGTTTGGAGAAGCTTATCAGTGCAATTGAATTTATGCTGGAGCCCCAGGTAAATGCTCCACATGCACATGGTGGTCAATTGAGAAAGTACAATGCTTTCCAATTTCTTGGTCTTGTGTTAGACAGTCTATTATAAGCTGTGAATCAAACATGTAACAGTTTCTCTCCTTCAATTCTCAAAATGTCCCTATTGCTTCAATTTCATTAATACGACATGTGACTACAAGACATAGCTGTAATTTAATCCAGACATTGGCAACAATTATCTATGGAGTACCTTTCGATTTTCTTCTTTAGGTTTTTCACTTTGTGTATTAAGAAGTGCAACTTTGTTCAGGTAAAAGAGGCAGCATTGGAGTTAGCAAAGGGTATGGAAAAGGAGGATGGTATCCAGGGAGCAGTTAATGCTTTTCACAAACACCTTTGTAGGGATTTACAAGATTTGTTGAGTGAGAGGCCCTTGCCAAGGCTGCGCCGGCGTGGCAACATCTTCTTCAGGTTCAGAAAAAGGTGTTCTTCCTTGATTCGACGATAAATGGTGTCCTATAATTTTACATTACTCTATCACAAGATAAAAAAGTGTACCCACTTTTATCTGTACAGTATCACTCTCAATTAAGCTTCGAAAAACCCGATTGCCCATGTGTAATGTGTAGCAATCTATTGATTCTTGACCACATAGATGTAGGTGTTAAAGAGTGTAACGTAGCACATGCAATGTAGATCATCCTCTCCCTGGTGACTCAGAGATCACTGTAGGGAATGGATCTGTTGTAAGTTGAGGTCTGTTCAGGATATGGTATCAATTATTCCTAGTTTAGATGTTTTTGAGGTTCCGAAGTGGCCATGTATACATGAAACACGTATAGGATCTGTTATTTACCTCCTAGGGAGCTGCTTTCAGGCATTTTCTAAGAGATAGAAGACATTATGAAATGATTGTGTTGAAGATTCAATCGGAATGCAGTTGGTTTCTTTCAGTTCAATTGTAAAGTGTGGTTTCTGGTATTAGGTTCCGTATATGGATTGTAATCACTGTGCAGATCTTGGCTTGAGCCATCACACTCAACCAGCTCAATGAGGAGAATGTTGCACGGCATCAGGTTGAAGACTGTCACGAGAACAGGACTAGTCAAGAAAATAGCTAGGAAAGTATTTGGATGCGGCTGCAGGACCGAGTGAATAATTTTGTTGCTGAATGCTGTGAAGGAGCTGTGCGTGGGTCATGTTTGGAATCTAAAGGTTAGAAAGAAAGGTAAGTGTTTTTGTATATTGGATGTGTTTTGCAAATGAAGACTTAAGAGTGGTCCTTAAGATACATTCATAGAGGAGAAGCCAACCAGGTCGTCCCACAAGGATGCAAATCATAACCCTTGTTTTGTGTACTCTACATATGTCATTAACTTAGACCCAGTCAGGGTTCTATCTGCTCAAATGTTGCCTTTCAATGCCTTTCTTTTGGGTTCCAAGAGTTGTTCCCTCTTTTTCAAACTAATTGGGTGGTTGCTTATGAGTGGTTTAAATGAGTGAACAGTTCCCAAGTGACCAATTCAATTCCGGAATAAGCCCAAGTGACCAATTCAATGTTTTGATTGGTTTCTATTTCTATTGGGTGATCTGTCAACAGGAGAAAACCTTGTCCCTTTGCTACTTGTCCAGTATCCTTCCTGGTGGAAATCAACTTAAAATTTGAACATAGATCTATATATCTATATATGCTATACATATTTATGAATCTATAGCTCTCTTTATTGCACTACATCGATAAAGTGCGTGGGGTACTAATTCCTGAAACACGCACTATTTTTGCCGAATCTCAAAATTAGTGAGGGCTGAAATTTTTATTGAGTGATACTTAATTCATGAATACATGCTCATTTACCATACATTTCAAGAAAAGTAGAGTGTGCTCTAAGGTGCTTGTAAAGCGATTAAAAACTTATATGCAAACACATGTTTGCTAGTTATTGTCAATTTGAATAAAGCCGGTATGTTTAGTGAATAATATTGATATGAATAGTATTTTTAGTGAATAGTGCCAAGATGAACAATGATTCCTAGATCTTGTGGTGCCACTAATATCATAGTGTAAACAAAATTTGGTATCACCTTCACTAATTTCCCACACTCACCAATTGGGATAACCAGTGGACACAAAGTAAGAAACTTTCTAAATCAATGTCCATTAACTGCAAACCGAGTGACTGGAGTATGATAACTCCACTCACCTATCAATAGGCTTTTGTATGAGAGTGTATGACATTATTAGGTGAAGGATATGCAGTACCATAATTTTTAACCCATTTTAACCCAAACAAAGATGTCATTATAAACACACCTACAATCCAAATTCATGCCCCCATGGCACAAATACACGATCAAATGGGAGATCATCAAGCCTTGATCCTCCTTGAAAGAATTATATGGCTTTGGGAACAATACTCCATACAAATAGAAACAAATATCCTCAACCTCTCACCCCCAATACAAGACTTTGCTACCCAAACCCTCCTACTTATTAACCAATACACCAAAATCTTATCTCACTGCCTTCTTAACACCATGTTACCCACCCACAATCACCAAACCCTATCCTTGGGAATACTGAACAAACCTCATCAACTCAATACCACTCATCACATGAAAGAGATAAAATCTTTGGCTCCATTAGCCCAGCCCAACCCACTCACACCACTGAATGGGCCAAGGCATGGCCCATATTACAAACACATAACTCGCCCCTAAAGCCATAAAATGGGCTAAACTTGTAACCCAAATATACCCCAACTCAACCACCTTTCTAATAAAAAATCATGACAATTGGACACAAAACGCATTCAACCCCCTTAAACAAATGGGTGTAACTCCTCACATTACAATTACCCCCCCCCCTTCATTCCCATCATATGATCACACGAAAGAACCTCTCCTTGTCACAATAGTGAATATTTCCCAACACCACAACCAATCCAACACACACACACACACTGACCTTAGTGGGATTGGTGTGATTGAAATGCCCATTCAACCCACCCTTGGTATAATGTCCACTGGACATAATATCAGTGATGCAAGACTACTAACCCCTCTCGGGGGTGGGCATTATAGTAACCATGGTGACCAAAGTGACCATGGGAAGTGAGTGATTGGATGATTTTTGTAGTGGTGGGGTTAGTGTGGTTGTGGTGTTGTAGGGATATATGATCATTTTTCTTTGTGAGGTGGCCGTTGAGTCATAAGACTTCTTAGTGGTTCATTTTAGCATCACATGTTTAGTGGTCCAGGTTCGATCCATGTTGACCTTGTACGAGCATTGTATTGTGATGTGAGTGACTTGGCATTTGTTGTGTGAGTTACTTGGCAGGAAAGTTGTATCCTATAGCCACCAACCCCTACCGTAAGTTGTGACAGTTCCTTAGCCAATGTTGGCATTTATTCTTTTGTAACCCTAATTATTTATTGGTTGGTGGATATTTGGGTTGCTATGGTAGTTGTGTCTTTATTGGTAATGGTTCGTTGTTTTCTATCCTTCTTTTGTGTAGAATTATGGACATAGCATGTTGTATGGCGATGACGTTGATTGCCTCAAATTTGTATTTGATGCTAAGCTTAGGAATTTTGAATGTTGTTTCAATACTTTCCATAGAAGGAATTTGTGTGGCTGCCCTAGCATATGTTGTGATGACTATTAGTGGATATACCTTCCAGTTTTTGTTGACAACATTGTCCATTAGTGGTTTACATTTTTTTATTTTTCATATTATAATTGCATCTGGTATTCTATCGTTATACTATGTAAATTCAATGAATTGTGTTGTTAGGTTATCATTAGGTTTTGTTGGTGGTGGAGATTGATATGGTAGTCCTTTTACACAAAGAAGGTATGGTTTGAATATGGCATTGCAGTGGCATCTTTGTTGGCCCACATGTGCAAGGTAATAGCCATGGAGGGACATTGTTTTATGGGGGGTCATTATTGAATGTGCTTGCTTTCATGAGAACATAACATCTTGATTTTTTTGATGCCACTATAAGTTTTCTTAATTCTCATACTGCTTTATTGTGTCTTTTGGTTTGGAGGGCATGTATGTGGTGTTGCTTGCACTTTAGAAGTACATGTAACTATGTATCAGGGTCTGGGGAGTTACATATGGGGCATGTGATTGATGGAAAGGCTTCTCTACCAAAGAGTAGTTGTTTCCTGGCATTCCCCATGTATTGACTGTGTCTCAATATTAGGAGACATGTGTTTTGAGAGTGGATTATGTTTTTGTTTGTCCAAAATTTATTTGATAGCTCATTATTTATTTTCCCGTTGGCTATCCATTTATCTATGTTGGGGTATAGTATAGGGATCAATTCTAGATTTATATTCTTATCGTTTTTCGTGAGATATTTTTCTAGGAATCTAATAGGTCCTTTGTCGGGAGTTGTTCCCATCGATGGCCATTCGTCTCTTTGGTAGTAGTACAGTGTTGAGTGGGCAAATTCACGTGGTTGTGAGGCATTAATGTGTTCTTTTGATGTACCTTCTTTAGCAAATGTGTCAGTTGCCTCGTTTCCTTTGATGTTTGCATATGCTCTTACTTTGTATAGTGTTGTGGGTTGGGTTCTTTGTACAAGGAAGTTAACTATTTCTTCTAGGATGGTTTTATCGGTGTGGTTGTTGTGTAGTGTGGGGTGTTTTATTAGGTTTTATTATTATTATTTTGTTTTTTTTTATCACATATAGACCATTAAGGTAGTTTGTGAAGATATGTGTGGGTTTATTTGGGAAGTCTTTATTTATTATTGCGAGGGTGTGGTGAATGGCCATTAATTCCAATCTAAGTATGTTTTGTAGACCTAGTAGTCGTATTGCAAGTTTAATATTTTTTTCGTGGTTGTATATACCGTATCCAGCTTCTTCCCATAGCCATATGTCTCCTACTTTTTTTTGGAGGGTTAAAGCATCCATCCGTTTAAAAACAATATTGGGGGGGGGGGGGGGATTTAAGGGGTATTTCATTCTCGTAGTTGGGAATTGGTGGGATTGTGTTATGTGGGTATGTGTTTGGGATTGGGTAGGTGAGGGCATTCCATGTTTTACTTTTGTTGACTTCTATATTTTGCGGGTAGGAGGGGCAATTTGTGTGATTGTGCGGGTTATGTTAAGGTTGTTACATTTTATTATTATTATATCTATTTTTTTTGTAGTACCAATACTCTTATTTTGGTGATGTATGCAAAGGATTCTTGTAGTGAGTGGTTCTATACGTGGCTCGCTAAATTCATGTGGTTTTGTTGGTTCCTTGTATTTAGTGGTGTCTGGTGGTATGTGAGTAATTACATGTGTGTATGGGAAGGGGCCTAAATGTGGGGTGAAATATTGATATTAGTTTATAGATGGGATGGTAAGTATTGTGGTGGTATGTGGGTTGTGTTTAGCTACTAGTCTGGCCCAATGGATGGTTGTTTGGGCTTCAGTTTCATTGTGAGGGTGAGCATAACCTATTCCTTGCTATATGCGTGAGAATGCTTTACCAAGAGAGCCAAAGATTTTATCTCTAGGAAATGTTTGTTAGATGAATTGAGCATGTGATTGGAGGGGAGAAGTAGGAGTGTGTAATTTTAAAGGACGTTGTG
Organism: Polytrichum commune; assembly: GCA_950295325.1. NCBI lineage: Eukaryota > Viridiplantae > Streptophyta > Polytrichopsida > Polytrichales > Polytrichaceae > Polytrichum > Polytrichum commune. Next base: position 1,921,445 of record OX485809.1, read on the forward strand.
ATGTAGTCTAGTAGTGCTTTGGGTAGGGCGTGGTGTGAGTTTTTTAGTGGGTCATTTTTTGGGATTCTATGTTTATATCTTTGATATAGCCATGTTATTTCAGTTTCAATCGATTGGATAGGGGGTATTAAGTCGTGTGGTTGGTGTAGCATTCAATTGCATTGGTTCCACAACCATACAAGTTTGTTGTAGGGAATGATGATAAGGTGTTTATATGTTTTGTCATATATGTGGGCGGTGTCATTTTGTACTTGGATTTTTTTGTATTAGTATTAATATTTTTCAGGGTTGCATTCATGTGTTGAGGTTTTTATGAGGGGGGTGTTTAGGGGTGGAGATATGTGTCTTAGATCTTTGTTTTGGGTAAGAAAATCATTTTTTATGGTGTTTTCGTATATTGTATATTGTTTTTTGGTATAGTATGTGAGTATTATACTTCTGTTGTGTTGTAAGACTTTTGGGAGATTATAAGGAAATAATTCTCTTTGTAATTTTGTATTTATCTTTGGTCCAACATTAACACCTTTTTACATTCCATCCCTCCCGTAATTCTATAATCTAGCAACACTCATTCTTACCAACTCAACACCCACACACATACTCCAATCACAAGAATCCCGAAAGAATGGCATAACGCCCACCCATCTCCCCCTTGCCCCTCACCTCTCACCTCTCACCACTCCACAAACCCCTCCCACCAAAGCTCAACATCATCCACCCATTGAGATACCCCCCCCCCACTCCCCTCTTACTACACAAATGGCTCATTCACACCACCAAACGGGGAAGGAAACGAAAATATTGCAGGTTCCGGAGTCTTCAATGACCCATTGCAAATACACATTACAACCAAACTCCTTAGCTACCCCAATATACTTTGAGCTGAACTATATGCACTACTCCTTGCCATTGAACACACCAAATTACTCACCACTAACACATTATCTTCATTGATAGTCTCAACATTATATACCTCCTCCTTAACCACATTCGCCACCCCTCTCCTTAAAATAACCATCTAGACAAGCTTCTCATCACACATATCATTGACGCCTAAAAAAATCCACACACCAAATCAAAGCACACATAAATATAATAGGAAACAAAGAATCCAATGAATTAGCCAAAGAAGGTGCCTTAAAATCTTGTATTATTGAGATTTTCCGCCACATAGGCCATACCACACCGTACTGGTCATCCATCCCCCCAACCTCCACTCAACATGATGGCTTTGTCCGTCTCCTTGTACCTTATATAAAAAATGAATACACGGAAGCTCTAATCTTCCAAGCTACAAGCACGATACCAATTGCACACAAATGGTTATCTAACCAATAATTCCACCCAAAATGGTTGGACATCTTTTGGAATGCACCGTGGATAATGGATGCCCAAATTACTCAAGTTCTTAAATTCATATATGGCCAATATCTCGGGAACTTTAGAAAGAAACTCGTCCTCAAACAAGACATCTCCCCCCTTTGCAACATATGCCCACTACAACAAAATGACAATTGCTCACACCTATTATTGTGTTGCACGAAGAAACAAACAAATAACCTCCGCATTAACAAACTCAACTAAGCAATACATACTCTAACCAACACCCTCCGGGGCCATCCCACAACAAGATGTTACACACTCATAAATGCTGATAAACTTAACAACAAAACACCATACAACACATAACATCATGGCTATTACCTTGTACGTGCTACCTACCTAAGTGCAAATGCCCCACTAGACTACGCCCAAATACACTATGATTCTAGGCTCAACCCCTATGGACCAACCCCCTTCTTTCCACACCTCAACCTATACATCCAAATTTTCAAATTCATATTTTATAACGGCATATTCATTCAGCCCGCCACCACATGAAAACTCTACTAACACAACCTACTACTCCCATTACTAACCCATCAAGGATGGCAAGTCCTCCCTTCAAAGACCATCACAGCCTGCATCTGCGGCTCCATCCACACCGATATCACCAAAACTCTCTTTGACCTCAAAATACCTCACAACAAGATCCACAAACTAATGGAAACTTTCTCACAAATCGCCATCCGATACTTAACACACATATCCTAAACAAAAGAAAAACTAGAAAATAAACAACCACCAATCCCACTCATCTAATTCAATTACATACACAACTGTTAATTCCAACCAAGATCCTAACTATAACAATACAATGTAAATTAATTAAACTATGCACTCACATGGTCCACCTGTTGAAAAATAGGCATTAAGCCACCTCCGCCACATGCCTGCGCGGGCATGAATGGGAGGTAGTGAATAGAAATTGCATGTCAATGTAACAAACACACGTTGACGTTCCTTTTTTCTTTTTCTTTTTTTCTTTCTCAACCCATTTTCCACCAACAAAGCATCTTACAACTCTTGCCTTGTCGATGGTGTGAGAATGTCCTAATTCCCAAAACCCTTTATTGCCTTGAGTTCCAAGTTCCAAGTTCCCAAATCATTGTTCATTGTATAATGAACCTTTTATGAACTTGGAAATGACATAGCACCCTTGATGTGGAGGGCATTTGAGGCTTGAGCTTATAAAGTTTTCACCAACATTTGAGATCTTTGTTCCAAAAATTGGTTCAAAGTCACTAATGCACTTTTAGAATCCTTGAATCTTACTCTATCTACCACCATATCACCAAATTTGCACATTGCCAATGGGTTCATTATCAGTTGCATCATCTCTTTCATCAAGCATACCTATAAATTCCTCTTCAATAGGTATGTAGGGATTGTTTAGATCAAATTCCAATTCATAATTGATAAACTCATGTGCATTCATAGTGTGTCAAGTTTCACTCTCTACAAATACCAATGCCAAGTTGTTCCAGTGAGGTAGTAGGGTTTGGGGTTGGGATTTATGCCATTTTCATCCAAGCTATAAACTTTCATAGCCTCACTTTCATCCAAATCAATACTTATCAAGGTGAATTTATTGGAAAAGGGTGCATACTAAAAAAATACAATCTATTAACAATTGACTATCAACACTCACTAGTGTATTTATGGTTTTTTTTTTGGTTTGGGGGGGGGGGGGGGAGAGCACAAATGTCCTTAACAAAGTTGCGAATTTAACACTTATTGGGGTAACACACATCAAGGATGGACTGTAGGTGTCTAATTAGGAAGTTTGGCCACATAAGGTCCACACATATAATACTTTTTGTTCACAATATATACATATGGTCATATTCTTTTAAACATTTTAAAGCATGTCATAAGTCTTCATAATACGAGCATTTTCAAAAAAATCCAAGCAAGCTAATGACATCTCCACTTTATGAAGTGTTTCTAATGTTATTACTTTGAAGATGCTTACACAAAGCTCATGACTTTGTATAGAAGGTCCAACCATGTAGTCAAGTTCGTTGACTTTTTGTCCACAAATTTTCTTCATGAAATATGTTACACAAAACAATCTTGCAAATCTCGTCGCTTTATAACTAATCTTGAAAATATACAAAACCCTATGGATAATAAGGGTAAATATGGGTCGAGAACAATTGGTTAGAGTTTTCATACTAATAATAGGCTTAAAAAACAATCTTATTATTGTGGACCACAATAGGTTGCTAAAACCCACGTTAATTCTCAAAATGATAATTAATGTGATCCATATTAAGTTTCAACCCACCTTAAGTTTCTAAGTGAAAATTTGCATGGACCACATAAATTATTTTGATAAATAGTATGTGAATCACAATTTATTTTGTGCTATTTTAATCCTATGACTAATATTGGTCGGAAGTCTTCATGAAGACCTAGGGGAAGACCCGGGGTCTTGGACCCACGATAAATGCCACATTGGTTAGAAAGTTAGTGCGACCCACGCTAATTTTCCACCCACAGTAATAGGATTATAGTTGAAGTGAAAGGAGGTCCCTATTCCCGTGCCTCTCACGAACTAAGTTAGGCTGACCCCATGACCGTGCCCTTTGTTGCTTTTCCCGGATCCATCAACTTCCTCATCATTGCCGCTTGATTCGCCGCACCGGATTTCAGATCTCGCCTTGCCTTCTCTTCTCCTTGTGCAACCATCCCCACCGCACTGGCTCGCTTTTCCATTTTCAAGTTGGCCATCAGATCCACCACAAGTACTAAGTCGCTGGGATCATACGCTTGCTTGCACAAGAGTCCAGGCTTTGCTTTCAATCTCCTAACCTCCAGGTGGGTACTACTGTTAACATGATCCAGGATTCAACTCAGATTCATTGTGAGATTCCAGTTGGACTCGATTTCTGAGGTTGTGCCGGTCAATATTGTTGTGAGAGCGAGGAGAATCCTATTCCCGTGCAATTCTGGTCATACCGCTTTTTGAACTTCCAAGCCTGCACACCAAATTCGGAGGCTCGCTTAGCACAGGGAACTAAGCAGCAGTTTGAGCACGTTATGTGGGTTTTTATTGACTGATTCTTGAGATTCTGAAAAGAGTGGAGTGGAGTGGGTTGTGTAAGGATTTTGAGTGCTCAAAACTTTTTAAAAATTTCTTCTGTGCTCTACGATCTTGTTGTGAGATGGTTTGAGGCCTGCCAATTGCGGTACTCTTCCTTAGCTTCTGATGGCTAACTCAGGCTAGGGCTCACGTCGTTGTATTTCTAATTTTTATTTTCTTGTTTCAATCCAGAGGGAGTTTTGATGATCTCTTTTGGTGAAGGTATTTGCGTCCATCATGGAGCCCTTGCATCATCAGGTTGAATAAGCATCAGGGTTAGTCATCTTTGCCGATGGGTTTAACGGATGTGAAGGAAGGACGAAGGAGGTTGCAGCACATAGGTTTTAGTATGGCGGCCAACAGGGTTAATCCCAGATAGTCATGTTGGATGAGTAAACCCTGCTTCTTGCGAAAACAGGACGAAGCAAGGGATCCAGCCAGGAACTCATCTACAGGTGCATATTGCAAAATCTGCTCTTCGGCCATACAGAACATGAGCCATCTGTTAGGGTTTTGAGAATTGGCAGGTTTTGGGGGTTTATTGGGTAGGGAAGGGTTTTAGCTTGGGAGGCTTTAAGAAGATGGCACCCGCTATGGTGGCATGGGCCCGAAGAGTACTGGCTGTTGTTGCAGTTTTGTGTCTGTTGAGTTCGCATGTGGTTGGAAGAATAGGGAGAGCAGATTCCGAGCTTGACAGAAGAAGGGGTTCAACAGGAGACAGAAATTTGGAGCAGGATGTCACTAGTTTAGGTGTACTGGAAAATAAAGGATCAGATTCTAGTAGAATTTACGCGCAACAAGATTTGCAGTTAGAGACCCATGGGGAAGTCATCCATTCGATTGGTAGTCGATATCTGGCTGAGGACAAGGCGGCACCTGCCAATGATAAGCAGGTAGTTGCATCTGAAAACCTATGTCTTTTTTTTGTTTGAATGTCAATGTGAATTTGGAGATGATGTTTTCCTGCTTGGAGTACATTGGTTTTCTTCCCCTCTTTTTTGGGGAATGTCTTAGTAAACTTAGTTTATTTGACGAAGTCGAAGGTCGTAGATTCTAGAATGTAGCAGCTCTTGCTCCCACTGGATGTCCTTTTGTATCTTGGCATCCCTCTAGAAAGATACTCCAGTCCATGTGCTGCCATGTGATTTGAACTGGAGCCGCCCCAACTCATATTGCTCTTGGCTAGAGACCCATCTCGTTTGTGAATGTAAGTGAATTTGGGGGTCTTTGGCTGCTTGAAGCACATTGGCTTTCTCCTTTGTGCTTTGAGAACTTAAGTTGTTGTGATGAATACTTGGGTCCTAGAGATTCTAGTATCTAGCACCTCTTGCTCCCACTGGATGTCCTGTGTAGTTTGACGTTTCTTTAATTAAATCAGTAGATGCTCCAGTCCATGTGATGAAAATATTCTAATTTAAACTGGAGCCACCCCAACTCACGATGCTCTTGGCTGGAAACCTCAAATTTTCTTTTTGTCAAAGTCCTTCAATTCTGCTCTCCCTTGGAGAGAAGAAGAAAGAACAAGTAATGATCCTCAGAAGTTGTCATTGGCCTGCTGTCATTCAGTGAGGCAAGTTGTGCATTAAAATCAGGCTGTAAATGCTGTTTTTGGGCATCTCCTTGCTTCCAATTGGAATGTACCAGGTCCCTCTCTCCTTGGTCTTACAGAGTGGTACCTCAGGAACTTTGAGTGTTAATGGTCAAAGTGATCTATTGAGGAGATTTTCTGTATTGAGGCCTTACATGTTGCTGCTTCTTTATTGCTTGGCTTTGTGAAACACAGCCTTTGATGACTGGATCAATAGATCCTCTGCATCCAACCAGCACTATGACATCGACAGAAGCAGGGAAAACCAACAGCCCTAATGCGCAACCTGTGGGATTATCACCACCACCAGCAGCAAACACTGAACATTTGAGTCCTGAAAACCACGCACCACCCCCTCCTCCTCTTTCTCCATCACCTCCACCTCCATCTCCATCTCCATCTCCAGATCAAAACACTACCAAACCTCACCAAGGGGCGCTGACACATGTGAAGGGAGGGAAATGTGAACTTGGACCTGTGATTGGCAGTGCAGTACCCAGCAGTGAAGACAGTAAGTCTTTCAGATGACTTACTATTTCAGTGTGTATATGCAAGTCTTTTAAATATTAAGAAGGATTATGTAGGGATGTTAAGTTTGACATGCTCTTAAAAAATGCGTAGTTAGTGAAAGTTCACTTCTGTATAGATGATTTATGCCACAGAAATGTATGCAGGCAATCACAAGTTTATCCTGACCATTGAGAACAAGGGTGACAAGGTTGAGTTGAATGTTACTATCTCGACTCCAAGTGGTTGGAAAGCAACACCAGAGAAGCTGGAGTTGGTGAAGGGAGTGAGCAACCTGGTATGTTGGATCTTTTGCCTTTTGCCATTTTTTACAGCACACGTTTTACATGTTTCTGGTGAAGCTCTTTTGATACCATGTGAGTGCAGAACAGAAACTTGGGAGAACAGAACGGTGGTGATGATGCATATTTGAAACTTTCTTGTGGTTCTTAGGTGACAATTACTGTGGACGATATTGAAGCTGCAAAGCTTGGAGCAAATATCACTGTTAGCTGGGCTGAAAGCGATTGTCAGGTTGACATACTTCCACTACGCATACCGGATGCCATCATTCATCCATCATTGTTCAGCTTCTTCACATTACCAGGCACTGGTGCTTTGGTTATTGGTGGTAGTGCTGTGTTTGTTCTTATACTAGGTAATGTACCATGACTCTTATTCCTTACCATTATAGTCACATGTTCTGAAAGTCCAAGTTGGTCTATATCACACCATCAGGGGATTTGGGTCTTTCATATAGGGTTTCTTATGATGTTGACATATGGTGATTTTATAAAACTGAGGGCAGGATTTGAGTGGGGACTTATTGTATAAAGGGTTCATGTTCAAGGCCAAGATCCCACCTATGTTGTTTTACTCGCCATAAAGCAACAAAATTATTTGTCAAAGGCTCACTTGATCCTCAAAATGTTTATGCTCATATTCAATGAGAAGCCATCTCCTGTTTGTCAAGAAAGGAACACTGCATAGAAGTTGGGAGCGTGACAGGAAGGCCTCTTGAGTATTGTATGCCTTCTACATTTTGAGTAGTCCCCTTGAAATTGGTGGTTCGAAGTAGATTAGACTTTTGTTCAAGATTTTCTTTGAAGTCTAAAATATAAAATACTGAGATGTTTGTCAGGTGGAGGATTTCTGACTTTACTGTTTTGCAAACAATTACCAGGTGTAGCAGGTGTTTGGGGGTGTATTTCATGGCGTTCACATGCTCGGCGACGTGGGGAAGGGGATGCTAAGTATCAGGAGCTGGAAATGAGCTTACCCTCGGTAGATATTACAAAGAAGGAGGATGAGATGTCTCCCTCGGCTGACGGTTGGGATGAAGTTTGGGAGGACGATGACTGGGAGGACACAGAAGCTGTGCGTTCATCATCAACTTCACTCACACTTTCTGCAAAGGGCCTCAATGCTCGACGAGCAAACAAAGATGGTTGGGACAGTAGTTGGGATGATTAGTGAAAATCATTGGTTGTAAGTCATAACTCTCAACTACCCATTTGCGCAAACAGAAAATGAGGACTCTTAGTGGCAGTATTACACTTTGAGAGTGAAGTGTAAACCTCATAATACTCTTCATGCTGTAGACCCAGGATCTAGGTAGCTGGGAACCAAAAGTGAGGTGTTGTGCACAACCTTTTCTTCTTCACAAATTGAGTTTTGTACTTTGGAGGAATAGAATGTCATATGGACAGTAGAGAGAGAGAGAGAGGTGTTCCATCATATTCGTAACCTCATAACGTGTAGTTGCCATATTAGTCTGCAGTTTAGAATTTCCAACATTATTTGCATAGCCTCGACAGTATTTGCACACCTGTCTTAGTAGGTCTCTCTGTCAACAGGTACTTCAGTTGTAGATGTAGCCACCCAATTCATTACCACTTAGACGGCAAGGAAGTGTGCCATGTATCAAAGAGGTTAACTGAAGAAAAGTACTGCTTTCAGAATGTATTGGGACCATTTAGGACCGGAGCTGGACTGCAGAATTTGGTGCTATTATTTGTTTTCTGGATATATTCTTGCACTCTAATCTTCCACGCACCTTTTGGGAGCAGCAAGCAAAATGCTGCTCCCAAAAATGATGTCTGTTGAGTTAGTTAATGTGTTTATTGAATTGAATGGGCCCAGGTGAGCGTGGAGATGCCAAACAATTGTGGCTCCATCGTCAATAGGATTCGTACAAGGCTTCAAATGCATTTTTCACGTATTGTACATAAACACTCTGCATTTTTCCAGAGCAATGTTGACGGAAGATGTGCTAAACTCCAATACACTAGATATTTGTAAAAAACTTTCCATTGCTCAAGTCAGATTCCATCGCTCACACGATATTGGAACATATTACAGTATTCAGCCACAAAACTCAAGATTCAATACGAGGAAACGGCTAACAACCGCTTAGTTTGCTTCATATGTGGTGATGATATCTGCTACAACAAAGTCTTTCTTCATTTCTGTTCAGATTTCAGGAGGATATCTGAGAAAATGGCTATCACCTGCTAAGTTATCTTCTCTGCATACCTAAGAATACTACCTGACATGAAGGGTAATGGCAACTTGTGCACATGTTGCAGCAGTGCCACTACAGACAACTATGTGCTGTCACAGGTCTAGATTCTAGAATTTGGGTTGTTATAATTTAGGGTTAAGATCCGAAGTGCGGAAGTTGATATTCTCTCAAGTAGATTTCAGTGCATCCACCACGTGTTCCTCACAGGGGTCCTTGACACCTCCACATCAATCACCTAGACCTATCCCTGGGCTCCTATCACGGACCTGGATTCCAAAATGCAGGTTGGGGTTAAAGGTCAACTAACGAGGGTGGCTAAGAGCAAATGGCTGGCACTTGCAAAGCTTGCTCCTTATCTGCATATCTAATGGTACTACCTGACATGAAGAGAAATGGTAACTTGTGCATATGTTGCCAGAGCTTCACTACAGACAACTTCTTGTGTACTGCCACGGAGATGGATTTCAGAATTCGCGTTAGGGTTAGTGTTTTAACTAACGAGTAGAGGAAATGGCTATCACCTGTTAAGGTTGCTTCTTCTCGGACATGAAGACAACTGGGCATCTTGTGCACAGCTTCACTACAGAGAACTACGCATGTCTTGTAACGGAGCTGGTTTCCAAAATCCGGATGGGTTAAAAGTGTTAGAAGTTCAAGAGATGCTCTTAAGTGGAATTCGCTGCGGCATTGCAATCTGGCGGGGCTTGTTTGTGAGTGGCGATCCACCATGTGTTTCCCACAGGGTCCTTGACACCACCCAATCGATCACCATAAACCTCATCCCGAGGCTCCTGCACCGATGTCGCACCGTTGACATTCAAAGCACTCTTGTATGTTGCGTCCACATCCGGGACGTAGACATGGAACCACGCAGGTGATGGCGGGTGCTCCTCGGTCGCATCCGCCACCATGATAGTGGATCCACCCAGACGGAGGGATGAGTGCTTCACGAACACACCGTCGTCACCGAGCTGCCTGTAGATGATCGATGCGCCCAGCACTTGGGTCATGAAATCGATCACCCGCTGTGCTCCCTCCGCCTTGATGTAGCCCGACACCGTGGAGAATCCGAGTCGTTGCCATGGTGCTGGTGTGCTTGGATTCGCCATCTCCTGCGACAACAGATCCAATCACCAACTCTTAAGGGGATGGTCACCGCAACCTAAGAATTTTCCTCAAAATGGGAATTGAATCTGTCAAATCCTTCCTTGGAACTCAAGTAGTTCTATGGCAACTAACTTCGAATCCTCCTCAGAAACTGACTTGCATCTGCTAGCCTAATGCAAATCCTTTCTTGCAACTTGAATCTTAACTAGCCTCTCACAACGCAAATAATTCGTCTGCAAATCTTTATGTTGCAAATCTTTTGTAACTGACTCCAAATCCTCCTCTATTAAAGAATTGGACATGGAACGGCAAATTCGTCCTTGCAACTGAAGTAGCTTCTCACAATGCAAATAGTTCTATTGCAGATCTTTCTGTTGCAAAACTGCGAATATCCTCCTCACCTGAAGAATTGGATATGCAAATGCTTCTCAACGAAATGCAGAAAAGTACCAACTTGCAACGATGATAACTTAGCAAGTTCACCCAGCACAATTCTTCTGCAACTAAGGTAGGTACATGCTCCCAACGGCTAGCTGCGCATCCTCCGGTTTATGCAAAGTCTTCCCACCTAGCACAAGACTCAACAGAAGTGCTCCTCTTTACCCAAATAGGGTTTACAAGAGATAGCTCTTCCGCAAGTTGCCGAGTGTTGACTTCAACCTCTTTGACATCATAGCAACCAGATTAAAGGTCTATGGCCCTCATTAGCATGTAGTATATATTTCACTTGAAAAGCCTTGGAATTGTCACTGGACACTTCCAATTCCATGCCATTCATAATTCTGGCTCTGGGATCGGATCAATAATTGTCTCATCTGATTAGCAATTGTAAGGGAGGCCATGCACATTCGAAAACACCGGTTTCAAAACGGTGTTACGTAGGCCAAAGGTAAAAGAATTTTGGCCTTGATATGTGCCTAATCATAAGGAGCTTGGTTTTAAGGTTGGTCTCTATTTTTTTGGTTCAAAATGTCCATTTTCAAACCCACTCAGAAACTGCCGTCTTGGATCGGAGTTGAAAATGGACATTTATACTCAATAAAAGAGAGATCAACATGGAACCAAGCTCCTTGAGGTTAGACACATGCCAAGGCCAAAAATTCTTTTAGTACCGGTCTTTGTTTTGCAACCAACATTTTCAAACGTGTGTGGCCTCCACATGTGAATCATGAAGTTTGTCATTTGAAGTGTCAAAATTTGAGTTGAGATGCAAAAATCATAGAGCTTGAGGTCAAAGTGATGATTCTTCTTTCTTCTTAACAAATCACATGAGCTCTTCCAATTGTATTAACCATTAAACCTAAAATAGTACCTTCATATTGAGCACAAAGTCCAAGCTCGTCTTGATACTTATGTGTCTTTTTGGTGTACACTCTTAATTGCAAGTCTTGCCAATTAAGTTACCACTCAATTATAGGTCTATGCATGAGATTACATCGTCTATGGTATTGAGTATCATATACACTATTAGCAAATGGTCTAAACTAGGTTGGTAGAGGCCTAGAAGTGTGATGTTTGTTGGTTGGCAATATCACACAATATGTGAACATAAATAAGTATTTGAAGTGTATTATTAGTTACATTATATATGACATTGAGTGTACTACATTGGAGTACTTGAGACAACAATGTATAAAAGGAAAATATGGTAGGCATTAATATGCTCAACATTAAAAAAAAGTACCACACTAGGTATTAATATCCTCAACAATTAGCAAATCCATACTTAAAGGTTGATACAATTGCTTTTATACCATATTTCAATAAAATTTATTGAAATTCAAGGTTTCAATTCACACAAGAAGAATGGTTACAATAAAAAAATAAAAAAACCATACGCACAATACAACATTCACACAACATGCAGGAATTTAACGTCATGTCTTGTGGCAACAATGTGATGGCAAATAAAAATGTCACGTTGGTAGGGGGTATATCCAATTATATACTATAGTCAAAATTTTGGGTAAGACCAAAAACCAGGGAAACACTTAGGAAAGACTTGAAAGATGATTGTTATATCATCTAGGTGTCACATATAAGTTTTATTAAGACAATCACATGATTATCTAAAGTTGTTTTAATTTTGAATTGACAAGGGATGATGATTTATAGGGTAAAGTCTTACAAACTTTCACAATAATATGCGCAATTATAGTTGTCTCTCAATTCACATTATTTACCCAGACAATAGTCTAGCAGTGAATTCATTTTAATTGGACCAAGTGTGGTGCACAAGCATAGGCACAATCATCGTTAAAAGTCTTGCATAGAGTGTTCCCTTTTAGTTTTTTCACCAAAGCCAATGACATTTTTGGTATAGTCAATGATCTTGTGTAACTTGGAAAGACAATGTAGTCATCCATCCATGATTTCCATTTATGTTATTAATTATTTTTTTACTAACATTGTTTGACAATGGTTTTGTACCTGTTCTTGGCCGAAGTAACCATAATATTCATTAATTGCAATAATAGGCCAAATCATATACGTGGGTTAATATATCATGGGACGATTCATTAATTTATTCTCTGCAATTCGGAATTCAATTTATGGTCTCAATCTCTTCCTTCATAATCTTTTTGGATGTTCATTCCATTTATTATGTCCCAAGATTATTAGCTTAGTGTGTTCATTTATGATATCTTGACTAATTCAAGATTATTACTCTAGCATATTAGAGTGAAATTACTTTAGTACATCCAATGAGAGCATAGTACTTCCTAGAATTTCAACCATCAAATCCTCTCACCTTCTCGGCCTCTTCACAACCAATGGTCTTGAATTATTTTTTATTCAAGTTCTTTGTCTTGCCAACATTCACAAAAAACAACCAAGGTACCGAACATGCACAATATTGCCTCTTGGCTTCCAAGGCATCCATCTTCACTTGGTTTTATTGGTTGAGCACACAAACTACATCACTTGAGTTTTACTAGACCATTGTCTTTACTAAGTTAGTTTCCTCATATTCTCCACTCAATCCTTCTCTAATTAGTACTCACGACTCGATGTTCAAATCCTTCAAGATTCTCTCACATTACTTAACAATAAGGTCAAACAATTGTTCACGATTAATTCTCCTTAGTTCTTACTGATTATAATAGATCTCTCATAGTGAGAAAGTATCCATCTTAATTTTCCATCCATCTATCCTTCCATATGATCTGCACTCTACCAAATTGAAAAAAAGAAAAGTAATTGCCTCTCATATATGAGACTATGGTGACATCAAAGGTTGATCAACTTGAAGAAACTTCTCCTCCAATAGACCATAAATCCACTTATGCACCATGTACACTTTGTGGCCTTTTCCCCACAGATTGAGTCCTAACTGTCAATAATTCACTTCATACAATTCTCATTTAGATTCCTTTGTGTCATAGATAATTGACTTTGTACTTCTCCCAACATACGCAATGTTATCTGAAAGTCTCTCACAACATAAACAAAACCATCGACTCAACCGCTCTACATAGAAATCAAAGCAACTCACAACATAGATCATAAACCATCTACTTACACATAGAAACTATTACACAATTTCAACAAGATACACTCGAAAGTAAAGTTCTTTAATCGTATACAAAAACAATAAGACAATAGACTAGAAAATCATTCTCTGTCCAACAAAACTACTAGCCTTCACAAACTAAGGTGCATTTCATTCACAAATGATCAATCTTTGATCCTAATATCATCACAATGTGTTGTACAAGTCAATTGTCATTTCATCATAGTTTCGATATAAATAAAATTATGGTCTAAGACTCTTTCTTGAGAAATCCATCACCTATATACATAGCAACAGCAAGGCATGTGTTGATTTTGCATGGTGGTAATTATTCCTATCAGGCCATAGCCTTCTACTATCTCTTTTTCATTAGATCTCCTAGTCATTGGCCTGGTTTATCACATGCTAATTGAATGTTTCATTTTAATTGGCCTCTTTTTACACTATTGTTTTTTAATTAAGGCAAAAATTAAAGAAAATTGACTCCACATATATCCAAGAGTAAATTGATGTGGTCAACCCCTTGGTCAAAATTATGGTCGATTATTACTTGCAATCGACATGATAGTGGACTACAAAATAACAATCGACACAACAATCGATTGCGAATGAAAGAAAAAATCCAAAAAGTTGGACCATCAAATCTTGTTGGCTACACAATCCAACAATCCAAGATTATTTTGGAATTTTGTGATATTTTTAAAATTTGATTTAGCAATCAACTATTCAAAATTGATTGTTGCAGTCAACCAAGAGCAACCAACTTTAGGGAAAGCCAAATAAATAAATAAAAATAGAAGTTGATCGCTAGTTGCAGTCAACTAGAGTAATTGACCAAAAAAATAAAATTTAAAACAAAAAGGTGCAATAAAAAAATCACATTTGTAGGCATCATGTCATTTGTGACGGGATGTGATAGCTGGAAACTGCATCACGTTCATTTGCACATCCTTGACAATATACTACTATCCACCCACCATCATCATCACCATCCCAACCCATGCAACCATAAACCAATACATGCTAAAGCATTCACAACACATACACCCCAATTAAGGGAATGCTATCATGAGAGCGGTAAGTAGTGAACGACAAGCAATCACATACAAGCTGTGAGGAATAAAATGTCAATGGTAATGCATGTACAAATATCCTATAGCCGTGGATGTGAGCAATGAGAATATGGACAACAAACATGGGTATGGATCAGTTATATGGTTATTGCATTTACAATTCAAATTGGTTGCATTTTAAATTGTATTGTCGTGATCACTATAGTGCTACCAATTGCCAACACATATACATGAAACAAGTAAAATAATGTATAGATATTGGACAATTGACTAAAGTAATATGTCTAATGAAATGATACAGAAGAAGATGTAACTGGCACACAAATCATAATACAATGCATGTGGTTTATTTAAAGAAAGGTAGAACATGAAAACCAACCAACACAAACATTATGTTCGAGACCACCATGATGCTCTTCATATATCCTCACTATTTTCTTTACTACCTTCTTATGCCTTGTCATCTACATATGCGCACTAAATCAACCGTCATGTCCTTCAACGAGCGACCAATGTCGAGGCAACTGCCATAACATGTGCCACATTCTCTACATGTGGAGGAAGCAACATTGAGATAGGAGGTGATGAAGCATTTGCTATAATGCTTATGCTAACATCAATGAATAAATGGTTAGTAACATAGACCAATACAAAATTAAAAACACAGTAATGAATAACATATAATTCCAATATTGAATGCATTCCAACGGTTACCTTACTTACTAATACAAAATCGTTTTGCTACCTTGCAAACAAGTCCATTGTCATCCGCAAGGTTGGTAATGTGAGGTACACTTCCACATGTCACAAGACGGTTAACACCACACAAAAGAGCCAACCGAAAGGTCAAGCATGTACTGCAAGTCCAATCCCTTGGTGGGATGAGCAAGTGGGCGTTTGTAGCCTTCAAGTGTTCTAACTAAATACTAAGTGGGAGTACAAAAAAACTCTCAAAATATGAGGACATTGAGTTTCAAGGGACAACGGCTCAAACTTTGTGTTCTCCAAAAGAACAGTTGTAAGGTGATGGTTTTGTAAGCAAACTGGGTGGGATCATGGAGGTGGCCATGTGGCTTTGCGTACCATTACTACTTGGGCTTTGATGTAGTTTGGGTCTAGACTCTAGTACCCAACTATGTTGTGTTGGTTCTAGGCAATGAAGGAGGGGGTCCTCATCATATACAAGGTTGCCATACACATGACCTATGGATTGGTTTAAGAAAGCTAGTAGTTTTGACTTTGAATGTTCATCAAATATTCAATTGAAACTAAAAATATTTTTTCTTTCTTGATGCCTATGTTTAGCCCAAAGGGTAATATGAATATAATTTTTTTATATCAACCACATAGCCATATGTATGTGCAATAGCTGGAAGTGTTGGTTTAGGCACCCTCTACCTTAAGTAATGTGCAAACTAATTCTGTGCAAACTAATATGCATTTGGCGTTTGCTTCTTGGCCTTCTGTCTTATAAATAAATTAAAAAAAAACTAACTAATTATAGACCTGATCTGTACTGGAGTGGAAATTGTGGCAGGATGTCATCTGAAGCTTTCCCCGGACAGATTGCAGGAATGCCAATCTCGAAACTTCAAGTCTGCAAACCGCCATAGATAATTAAGCACCACCATAAGATTCAGAATTAGGGACGAAATAACCTGCACAAGCTCGAGATGGTGAGAGCAGCGGCGAGTTGCTGGGTAGTATGCGAGGAAATTTCTATTGTGTCAAGAAATAAAGAAGCTACAGTAGATCTGAGTCAGTCACGAAACAGTGGCACTGTAATTCCGCCAGAATTGGATATTTGGCAGGGCCCCCACCCCAGGTTTGCCGAGGATTCCCTGAATCATCCTGTGCAGCCACAATATATAATAGGTAAGGAAAATATATTGTTTAGCAATGGAATTCCAGAATAATGGCAACAAACTTGGCTTCGTCTTGAAGCCATCAAGCCATCATATACAAATACTCCTCAACTTCACCTCCGAACATCACCACCAACATTCTTGCACTCAAAGCTCTCTCTTTTGCATTGACTGTCAGTCGTTGAGGTTTTTGCGCCTGATTGAGTACTGTTGAGAGGTTTCGGAGGTGGCATTTATCTGAACTTTGTGGTGATTGGGAGTTTGTGTTGCAGCGATGGCGATGGCGGCCGAGTCGAAGGCAGCAGCTAGCACTGTCTGGCAGCGACCTGAATTCTCGACTGTGGCAGCGTACCTGATCTCCGATGGGGCGCAGAAGGTGATCGACTTCATGACGGAGGTGTTGGGCGCCACCACCATGCACCGCATTGTTGGCGACGATGGCACTACCATCCGCCATGCTATCCTCAAGATCGGCGACACGGTGGTCATGATCGCTGACGGCAGCAAGGACGAGACCAGCCCTGCGTTCCCCGTGTGGTTGCATGTGTATGTGCCCGATGTGGACCAGACCTATGAGCTAGCGTTGAAGAAGGGGGCGGAATCGGTGCAAGCACCCAAGGATGAATGCTACGGGGATCGCATGGGCGGCGTCAAGGATGCCGCTGGCAACACGTGGTGGATTGCCACCCACAAATTCCTCCCTCAGTGTCCCAAAGCTGATGCTGCCTGCAAAGAAGAAGCAAAATGAGCGTCTTCTCAGATCAGATCGCCACAGCAGAAATGATTCATACTTTCGGATCGTTTGGTGATGAATCGATTGTAGATATTGTGGGCCGCAAATGTTCTGGCAGGTGTGTTCAGAGATGGAGAATGAACTACTATGGTTTTTCAGATTTATAAAGATTAAGGTTTTTCTTTTGCTATAATTCATTGGATTTTGAGATTTTGATGACCTGTCGAGAGACGATCCTCGAGTAAAATCGATCCATTGATATTCTTGCTTTGTTTTATTGGAATCGCCTAATTGTTGTTTTCGCACGTTTTGAGACTGGTCTCTCGTGGTTTAACTTGTGCCTCGATGAGGTGTGGTAATTCGAAATGCTGGCTATAACATCTTCGATGCAAGGAGTGTATATATCTTGCGCTTTTTGCATTCTCCATGTTTCAGCCACTTTACATACATTGCAAGCAATAATTCTAAGATTCGCTGCTTGCAGACCTACCTCACAACAAAATCAGTAGGTGTACCAAGATACCTACACTGGTATTCATTTGCATTATGCATATGCTTAATTGTTTGACGGTTGGTAATATTCGACTTCTGTCTGATGGCATGTTCCCGAATGACGTTTCCATTTTAGTTGCTTTGAAGTTCCAAAAATAGGAATGATAGGAAATAGAAGGGCTGCTGCTTCATCACCATCAAATTCTTAATATTATCATATTCTGGGTTTTGGATATCTTATCCTCATTTCCTTCGGAAGCAGTAATAGTCCTGCATGAAAATTGTGTTTCTGCCAAGGAAAAATAGTTTGCAGAAACAGTCGTAGAATTACTCAGCATGCAGGCCGCCGTTTGTATCTGACAAGGTTTTTGTATAATAACATTAACACATAGTATTAATATTCCTGGTTTCAAACTTAATCTGAGGTTTTGGGGGCAGGATCCCCTATTTAAACACATAACTTAACACAATAGAGGCTGAGTAATGTTAATCTGACTCCGACCAGCGCCCCCTACCTTTTTCATTTTATTAGCAAACTATGCGAGGCATTGACTACTAATCCGCAGAGGTTAGTGAACCCTTCCCAAACGAGCTTTTAGATTTTGTGGGCAGTGTCCGGGGAGATTTGGGGCATATCCTAATGTTTCCGAGTCCAACTGGTTACCATAACATTACTCAGCTGACCAGCTGTGTTCAGCTGTTCTGACTTCAGATTCAGTCTCTGAGTGAGACATTGCCAATCTGGCACTAATTTCAAAGTTAATTTTTTTGGATCTTTTGGCATTGTTGTGTAGATCTCAATGAAAGTAGTTGATTGCCGCACTTCTATTGCATTGGACGTATATTGGCATTGCTACGGGGTTTGTGCGAGAGCTAGGACCGGGTGGGACTGTAGTTAGTTTTTGCTATGTCTTAAAACAACAAACCCAGGGAACTAAGTCTCCAGGAAGACTGAGATAGTGTCTATAAGGGTTAATGTCACATTGGATTAAGGATTATAATAACATGTTAGGTTCATTCTTGCTTCATTCCTTATTCATTCCACTCAATCTTCACTCTTATGGTTCCTTTGTGCCCTTTCAGTCGTGGGTGATTTTGTCCCATCTTTAGGGGATTCCCTATCACTCTAAGGCTTTGACCTAGGTCAGTCGTGAAGCTCAAAAGCTTGGAGATAGTCATTTTTCCCTTTCGGGTGCAATATTCTCGTAACTGCCATCTCTCAAATACAATCTCTCGTTAAGATTTTATGTGTGGATTGATTAAATAATCCATCCTTATTTTATGTATTGCTTCTCAACAAAAGACAGGCTATAATTGATTTAACTCACGGTTTAGCCAAAACGGTTTCTGAGACTGTAGCCACCATCTCGTACACGGGTAAAGTCTGGCGCCTCGAGCCTGTAATCACCACTTTATAATATGGAGATTTGTTCATGCAATTTTCTAGCATCCTTTGCAATTCAGCGAACAATAAATAACTTCATATAGCCATAGGACTAGGTCAAAGTGCCCTTACCTGGCTAGGCAATTAACCTCGCATATTCTCTCTGATTTATGTATTTTACTCTCAAGAACTGTAACTCCAACTCTTCCGTGATAACATGTCATCTTTCTCTCTCGGCTATATACTGCTCTCTCTGCTTGTAGTTAATCCCTCTGACTCCCTTAATCAATTGAGAAGATAGCCTACTTATAATGGATTTATAATGACAACTCTCCCTAGTTATCATGTGTTTCCACTATGATTCGTTGGCCTGCTCCACAGCCTATAGTGACTAACAGTTGAATAACTTAACTTAGACTCATGTAGTCCTGGCTACAATCACACTCTGTCTTATCATTCCCTCTCTCTCTCTACTTAGGTTGTTTGCTCATAAGCTCTCTGCCTCCTTTATCTCTCCTGATCCTTCAACTCTCTGGCTTAACCAATCAACTCACATCCGCTTTTGCTGCTATATCCATGATTATAGCATAATTACTCATTAACCTCACCATCTCAGTTGCACTCATACTTAACACACTTTCTTATTTCCTTGCTTTCCGCTCGACAACATCACATTTCATAAAATAACACTTCCATTATCAATCAAGTAAAACATAAACAAAGTAACCAGGCTGTATCCTGGCTAGTCTATTGTCCTTATACACAACTACTGTCTATAGCCTATGCTCCTATCTCAAGATTCCATAGCTACGACTTGCTTCTACATTCTGCGCCTAGCTTATAGCCTGCGCTACTCTCCTAGCTCTCACAGCTGTGATCGGATTTTTAACTTGAAAATGATCTGCCTCTCTCGTCAGAGAGAGACTGCTTATAGCCGGCCTGTTACAGTAACTGTTGACAGGGTGTAAACCGCCGGTAACTGCCTATAGCCTGCTATTCACACTGCTTTAAGCTTAATATTGTCTTTTTGAACAAGTTTACTACTTGTTAGCCTCCTACCTCTAGTCAGATTAAGCTATAGCCAAAAAATTCGCACTACAGGGACCCCGGGGTCCCACCAATTGGTTCACTTAGTAAATAAGCAATCAATTGGGGTTTCATTTCTAAAGTGAAACCATCAATAAACCATGTAAACAACTTGGAAGTTTAAACTATGAAAAATCCTCATTTGGCAATGTCACAATGAGGTCATAATTAAATTGATATTTAAGTAAAGTTCGACCGAGTCCAAGTCCAAAAATGTAACATGTTGAATTCTATCATAGAAACCTACAATAAGATTGACATGCATGTTTTGTCAAAAGCAATAGGACCAAGTAGTTGAGCATGTAGGACTTTGGTTCTTCAAAAAACTTGGAGAGATGAGGTCAGTAAATGAAGACGAGGTGTCGATGAAAGGAAAGCAAAGAGAGGAAGATAGGTCTTTGCCAAATTTAGGAGGGAATTAGATATTGGATATGCGCAACAAAGATGGTAGGTTTCAGGTTGAAGGGGAATGATTCAATTGGCTTCATCGAGTAAGGCCCCCCCCCCCCCCCCCCCTTGTGGGTTACATTGGTAAGTAGCTAGATATGGTCATTACCAGATTTGGAAAATATTATTCTATACAGGGTGTGTGAACTATGGAGGTTAAACCAAAATTGGGTAAAGTTTGTAACAACAACCTTAGAGTAGAACAATGTCATGCTTTAGTTCACAAGGGTTAATTCACCAAAATACCAAAATTGGGACAGGAGGGCTTGGTGTAGTTCCATTCGCAACATGATTGCAATGGGAAATCAACCATATCCAATAACTGATAGAATGAGATTTGGGAAGGATAAAAGGGTTTATAAATGAATAACCTTGTGGGTATTGATGGTTGGTTGCCCACCAAATATGAAAGAGGCCCCATGATACTATGAAATTTGAGGAAGAGAGATAAAAATCAGCTGAAAGTTAGGCACAACTCTTCAAAGAGAGTGCGTCCCCCAGGGAGTGCACTGTTCAAGTATTGTATTTATACACGTGGGTGCACAAAAGGGGTATTATTTAAAACAAGCATGTACAAAATGTACGTACAAGAGACATATTGCTATTAAGCAAGAAGTAGATATACATGAGGCTATAGAAAAATATATGTAAAGTACGCATTTACGCGTTTACGCGTTCAAGTCAAACCTGGACCAAGAATCATGTGTTTTTTCATCCACTAAGTAACGACTTTATAACTAAAAATCTATGATTTGATATTATACATATAATAGGGCCATATTTTTGCATTTCCAAACATTTGTACACATGTTATATACAATTTCTGTATTTGTTTTTGGACCCTTGTGTATGTATGGAAATGTATTTTGAAGCAATGAGATTTGTAAGTATATTGCTTGATTTTAGCAAAAATAAAATGTATACAGGGGTATTTTAATAAGGGGCATGCACGCACGTGATGCTTGGTTTTAATGAATAGTGCACTCCCTGGGGTGCGTCCTAAAGCTTTTGTAAAGAGGGTTTGAGCTATAATTTGGCCATCATATGTACTATACCACTTCTTAGAACACCTCATGGCTCTTAAAGAAATAATTGATTTAAAAAAAAAATGGTTGACAAGTGCCTATCTCAGGGGGTTCACTGGCGAAAATCGTAGAACAATGTGCGATAAAAAATAGGGTCTAATATATTCATTGTAGATAAATTTTGTAAAAAACTTACATATAATATAAGGGGTTTTAAAATAATGAAAAAGGATTACATGTAAAATACCATCACATGTAAAATACCATCACACCTTTATTTTGAAAAATACCATACCTTATAATCTTTTCTACAAGGTAAATAGCCCCTCAATAAATAGGTCATGAACGCACGTGTACGCAAAATATAAGAGGGAGTGAACCCCCCGAGGTGCCTATACTTTTGCCAAAATATTTCTAGAAAGGGTTTATTTCAATTACAAATCCCACTGACTAGCAAACCCAATATAGGAAAATGTAGAACCAGTTTTGGGCCTTGGCATCCTTAAAGGCTAATGATGTAACTTGACAACCACAATTCAACCTTGAAGTAGGTTTACGGTATTCCGTAATTGGAGATGAATTAGTTTGAGACACATCTACCTTAATGATTATGCACTTAAACCTTTACATCCTCAACTATGTGGAGAATGAATAAGATTTCACATAATCATTGGAATGTGTATTGCATCCATGTGCATGCGAAAATCCAAATATTAGCAAACATTATTTGGAGACATATGTGATAGCATCCATAATAATGAGAATCTATATGTAGAATATTCCTATCTCATTTTGGTGGTGTGAAATTTGGCTTGAAATCATGTAGGAAGGCTCCCATTTCAAAGAAATTGTAACAAAGTTTGAAAGGAAGTTTCCATGGTAATAAAATACACCAAACATCTCCATTTCATAGACTACTTTAAGACTCAAGATTAGATTGACACCCATAACATTACTCAACACTAGGGTTTCAGTCCCCTGGTACCAGGATTTTTGAAAGAACAATTTGCCCCTTATGCTAGACCACCTATCCAAAATAAATAGTATTGAGCTTGAGTATTGTCCACTTTGCAAGGGTGAAGAGTAATGCCACGGTTTGCAACCAAGACAGACTAGAATAATATGTTTAAAAAATTGGATGTAGTCTTTGCAAATTTGTTGACTGCCTACCAATCGTCCGCATGGGGCACGACACTAGTGTGACAAATTACTAATGAACACCCAAAAGGTATGTGACATGTATAGGGCAGCGAATCATGGGATGATCATAATTTAATAACACAACCTCGCTAGCCTACTTCCCTTTTTAGAAAAGTGAAAAAACTCTATATTATTATGGCAATCGACAAAGAAGAAAGGAAAAAACGAAAAAGAAACATGAATGCATTGAATTTACATTGACATGTGATATCCATTCACCATCTCCTACCCATGTCTACGTGGTCAGAATGACCGGACACGTATCCAATTGACAAACTTGTACCAACTAGACAATGTAAGTACATCAAGTGATGAGGACAATTTTATCATGCAAGCTTTTGAGTGATCGGAAGCTAAGTACCTACTTCAACGTGTAAAGTTGAAAACACATAGTAAAGTCAAAGACGGTAGTAGAATATATAAAAAAATTCCCCAATAGATACAATGGATATAGTTTCACAACAACTTTAGCTACATGGTCATGCACTATGTACATAATGTGATGTCAGGTGCTTCCAGAATTTCAAATTTTGAAGCCAAACTATAGTTCCACGTAGGCTTTGAAGGGTAATGTTCAAAACACCTACCATTAGGGAGTGTAAAAACGTTGATTTCTATTTAGAGCTCACATATCACTTTTAGAAGACAATTTAACATCTAAATCAAGATCAAAGACCTCGAAGTAGCCTATATGTAGCTACATTTAGTACGAGTCAACAATAAACCTACATAGGCATATGTTTATTGCACCCCCAATGATAGGTGATAGGAAACGAAATTTGGTTTTGAATGGCTTTCAAGCATTGTGAGATCGCCATGTGGAATATCTTCACAAATACTAAGCATATAAAAAGACGAAACAATAAGCAACCACAGATGGTAGTTTAAACGGGAGAAATTACATTAAACATTTGATTTTGTGCGATCCACACCATTCATCATCGACCCAAATTGGCTAGCAACTAGAGGGTGTCATAAAACACTTGGCACTATAAGATAAGTCGTGAAGACCACTTTAATTGAAATGACACACCAATTTTAAAGCCATGTAATTTAATAAAATATTTAGTGTAGTGTACATTAGCAATAGAGAGAATAGTGCAAATATATATGAAGTATCTCTATTGAAGTTGAAGTGCCATTTGTATCAACTAAGGAGCATAATATGCAATGGGTTCACTTTATAGCTAGCATGACAACGTGAATACACGAAGGGATGATCATTTTTCTGCAAGCTTCAATGTCACATAACCGACATATGAGGCTTGGGCAACACATCATGCATAAATGAAAAAAATGTACAAGTCAATCATAGCTTTACAAGATTTTCAATGACACAGTACACTTTTCATTGGCATATGATGTATTGCCCAAGTGTGCATGCTTGTAGTGTCAAAATATGCACTTTATTTATTTATTTATATATATGTGTGTGGAGGGGGGAGGGGGACTGTCTATAGCAGTAATGTTCATAGGATATTCTCAAAACACAATGGATTTACTATGTCCCATTCTATCATCAAAGTCACTAGTAGTTGCATTTTTTGGTTATCTGGAGAATGTTCTTGAGATAATCCTCAAGGCCTGTAATGAGAATCTACAAAAATTACAAATTTTAAAAAATTCAGTGATGATTTTTCATTATGGGACCCTTTCGTTTGTTATTTTTTATTTGATTATTTCCAAGGCAACAAGATTTGACATCTATTTTACAGTTGCAATAAGTCATGTTGGGCAAGGATGACCTGTGCAATGAATCATTGGGTACCAAAACATTTCAATTTCAATTTCCCTTAATCTCCAATATTCTTAAGCACATGATAATTGAAATATCAATTGCATGATATGAATTATTAACTGCAAAAAAGAATATTTATTTCCTTCTTAGAAGGAATAATTGTAGCTATGGTTTGGGACTCCAATCTCACTTACTTGAAATTGATCTTTCAAGTATAGTCTACCCTCTCTAATTGTTACCTCTTTCAGTGTTATTTTGCCATAAGTTGAGGTTGATATGATCAATTGAGGAAGATATTTTGAATATATTTGGTGCATTAGATGTATATAAAATCATTGAGGATGATTCAAAAATAAGTGAAGTGGCAATTCCTAACTTTTCTTTTTTTCAAGAGTACAAAGCAATGGAAACCCTATCTACATTTCTCGAACAACAATAGAACAATGTTAGTGAACTTAGGACAAAGATTTTGTCTTTAATAAAGAAATCCATCATTATTTCCAGTATTCAAGAATCTCATCAAACAACAATAATCGTTTATTTTGATCACTAAGTGTAAGTTTTTATTATTAATATGTGTGACAGAATTTTATCAGTGCTACTAATGAATATATTTTTACAACATAATTGTTACTCTCGTAAATGTCATTTTGAAGAATTGCCCACCCTCTCTAACTGGTGTTGTGTTAGAATTCCATAAGCATTACAAATCTTATACTCCCGAGAGGTAACACTTTGAGAGGGTACACTGTAGAATTGTTTTGGTACTTACTGTAATGCACCTGGTAATTATGAAGGTTTGTTGATTGGTTACCATTTTACATCTATTACTGCAATTTATTACATTCAGTCGACTGACTCATTTTTGTCTGCAATTGTCCTGCCATGCTTTTCAAATTCAACTGTCTGCTCGAGATTCAACAAACACATGCAAGACTGCCTCAACTGAGAATATTATCACTTTCTGGAGGCAAAAAGTTGCATGTTGTGGTGCTCACTACTTGCGTTGTAGGTTGACTGTCAATTCATCTACTAACGTTTACTCTAATTGGGACAGCAAGCAGTATAAATGATCAGCCATTTCTGCATGTTTCTCACAATCAGGTGCCACAGATCATTCAAGTGCATCCTTGACGCCATTTGAACCTGAAGTTTGCGACTATTCACTCGGTATATTATATCATTCTTAGCTGAATCTTGACCAGCTTGAGTTGATCAAGATGGTTGATCAGGGAATTGCTGCAGCCCTGTGCTTGGCTAGCACTTTGGCGTTGGTGATGATCAGCTTCGTTCAAGGTTCGTCCAGCTACATGTACACATTCTTGAAGCACTTCAGTTGAACGCAGATTGGGAATTGATTTATTATGTTGGTCCATCATATATTGACGATGCATATTTTTATATACTAACCTAGCTATAATCACATTGCCATTGTTTCTGTTTCATTTATCGCAAGAATAGTATTTGTCAAAGTTTATGTGATTCATGTATTTGTTGTTCCTGTGGAGGGCTAAGTGTGGTGTTATCCCCAGTTGTGATCCAATTCCATTCGTGGAGAATTGCATATTGACAGTGGAGAGAACTTCATGGACAATCTGGAAATGAACAGGATCCTCCAAGGAAAAAACATTTCTTTCATATTGAAGCACTTCACTTGGACGTAGTTTGTAAATTGATGTATTGTGTTGGTCCAGCACTTATTTTGACAATGCATGGCATGTATTATACACTAACATAGCTATGCACTC
The DNA here is from genome assembly GCA_950295325.1 of Polytrichum commune. NCBI lineage: Eukaryota > Viridiplantae > Streptophyta > Polytrichopsida > Polytrichales > Polytrichaceae > Polytrichum > Polytrichum commune. The sequence goes on from OX485809.1 coordinate 1,947,944, forward strand.
TGTCATTGTTTCTGAATCAATTACTGTAATATAAGTATTTATCGAGGTATGTGACTGTAGTTCTTTGTGGAGGGTTAACTTGGGTACCAAGATTATAATCCTCATTTTGAATCCATTTCCAATTCTGGAGAATTGCATATGGACAGTGGAGAGAATATGGACATTCTGAGATGCTAAGGGTGAGTTTCCATGTAGGTTGCTTGTCCACTAGATTCTAGATAATAGTGGGTTGAAGGTGTTCACAGTGGATAAGCACAAGCTGTCAACTAACCTCATTTTGGTGGCCTACTAGAGTGTGGAGGGCCGTGGACATGGACCATTAGACTTTCATGCACTCACTAAAGCACTTTTCATCCTACAAGTGTCGGTCACCGAAGGATTGAAGACATGTTTTAGGAGGAGAACGAGGTTTTAACCTAGAAGACGAAGTTAGTAAGTGGACCCGGATTTCAGAAGATGAGAGTAGCTAGTTGACACATACGCACTCTACCCCACCATATTTCATCTACATTTAGGCGGTTTTGCCCTTATTCCCACTAGATCTGGTGGGCGAGCGGCCTACATGAAAACTCACCCTAAGGAAACTTGACTCGAGTTTCTCCAACTAAATCTTTTCTATTGAGCATGTCAATCAAGTTGCGCAATCGAGTTGCGCAATCCTACCACCTCTATTTCTCTACTAATGAATAGATGCACCCGCATGTGGTGCCAACATCCCAACTTCATGTGTTCTAAAATACATAAAAATAGTTCTGAACTCATGAATCAGTAAGAGTTGGTGAATATAAGACAAGCTGGCCTAATTCTACTCCTCATCATAAACAAACACCAAACAAACATGTGTGAGAACAGACTATGTGCTCAAAACGTGTTACTCATTCTAGTTTCAAATTTCAACATAATCGAGAAGATCTATACATTGATCATTCATTGCTTGAGATAAGTTGCACCTTGATAATGATTACTATATTCATACGAGCTGCAAATAGTGTGAGACAAATGGCTACAGGCACGATCTGGATTTTCTCATCATCTTGCACTGATGTTGTGATCCAATTCCTACTAAAAGTGTCTGTCGACGACCCGCTTACCTTACATAAAGTTCCTTTTTGACATATGTCTTTACTTAAACTCCTTTGCTACGATGTGCCATTGCTACGCAGGCACTACAATCGATATCCTCAACCAATGCACTCAAGACTTAACAGCGTGCCGAACTGATCAAGTAGACACGTCGGTGACTTGCTATGTGTTGAGCGCCAGTGGAGGGACACAATCTATCGATGTGGGAAGCACTTGGACGGGGGGCCTCTTCTGGGCTTTCCCCGCCAGCAGCGGAACAGACTCCGCAACCGGGCTCCAAGCCAAGCCTCAGGCAAATCTGGCCGAGTTCACCATCAATGCGAACGGCCAGGATTCCTATGACATTAGCAATGTGGTAAGCAGTGATCGGGGAGATTTTTTAGCACAATCGGTTGAGATCCTAGTGTTTGCAACTCCAACCGGTTACATGTTGACATCCTTCGGTTTTTCTATATTAATTTGAGGTATATTCCATAAATTCCTCTAAAGTGATTGGTAATTCACCTGAAGTCTTGAACTTCAACCGGTTATTTCTCAAACTCAACCGGTTCATCTGTAACTATTTGCCGGGTCTCCCCGATCATACGTGGTGAGTACTAACAATTCTAGCACTTCTCCTGTAGCCCTGCTCCGTAAACATGTGAACTCAGGTTCACATATGAACTCGTGGTTGTGCTGAAAGTGAAGCGTCTGTCTTTCACGTCAACTTCTGGCGTCGTCTCATTCTCTCTCGATCAGTTCCATATAGTTGACAATCCATGTATCTAGATAATGGTTTGCACAATTCAACTTTCCCGGTTCGCCTTCATTTTGCTGAACCTTGTAGTCTTGAAGTTCCTTAGGTATCAAGTGACTTCATATTTAGTGCAACAATTGTTGCGTACATGCAGAAATACTGACGGGTCCTATTTTAAAATTGGAAAAAACTAGTTGTAGATGTGAACTACGTCTATCGTTGAAACACGTGTCTATTGCATGTGCGCGTCGTGTTCATGGTGAAAATCACAACTCTAGGAGCACTCGGTGCTTCAACCATATAGCCTCTTCTCAAAGTATGTATAATTAGAATTCCCATCATATGTTTATAGCCAGTTTTCCTTTATCTGAATAGTTTGTTTTCCAAATTATGGGCATGTATCGATTGCGCAAACGGCACTGTCATACATGCATCATTTTGGAGAAACATTATGTTCATGTTTATCCAATTTGTAATTCTTGGCTTAATATGCTCGAAATTCTTCCGCAAAATGTAAAGAAAATTCAAGGTCCGTGCACATCTATGTTTGTTCAGAGGATCATGATAATGACCTCAAAGTCTAGTTTGAAATGCAATCATGAGTTATGTCCTCAATAGTTTTACCTGCATAGTTTTAATATAGTTATTGGGTAGCCAGTGAGACAAGCCCGGCGACCTTATGTGGCCAACTTCGGCCTTCCGGGAGCTAGTGGATCTAATCTACATTCAATAAAGCAACCGAAAAGTGATGTGTCAACTTGCAGAAGGCCAAAGTTGGCTACGCTAGTGTACGTGAATGTTTGAGTGGCAAATATAGGATGCGCTTGAAAGCTACCTAATTATGGGTGTGTGATGATCCTTGCAGAATGCATACAACCTTGGTATGCAAATAAGCTTAACCTCCATTGCTAATGGAACTCCGCCCTCAGGAACCACTTGCACATCCCCAAGCTGCGTAATCAATGACTTGAGTACCTTTTGTCAGTCGCCCAATACCCTCACCGGGATCCCCGGAGATGGTTGCTACAACACCGACGGTCCAGGAAACGTTCCCACCTCGGGCACTGAAGCTTTCGCATCTGCATGCCCTGAAGCATACTCGTACTCCAAAGACGATGCAAACCATGTGTATGGGTGCCCCACGACCAGCAACTACAAAGTCACATGGTGCCCTTAATTGAGAGACCACCAAATCCAGTTTGACATGAGCCTATCACTAGCAACCTTAAGAGGAAAGACTCTTCATTTATGCTTGCTTCCTCCAAAAGGTGGCGTTTGAATATCTATCTATATGTCACTTGTGGAAATTGACATGCAAATTATATGCGGTCCTAACCACATGTGTTAACGTGGGTTGTTAACCATCCACTTGCTCTCTACTTGTGTAATGTCATATGGGCCAAAGGTGACATGAACCACAGGACTAATCTGTAGTTCATAGTGTGGTTTAGATGCTTTTTTCCAGGTCCTCCTACTTCTTGAGTCCCTTGACTATTGAAAAAATTATAGCTCGTCCTCTATCTTTGTAGTGTGAGTTTCGCCCGGCATGTTGTGATCTTGCTGTGGTGGATCCACAGTGCAAAGTTAATCATAAATAAAAACAATGTTATATTAATTTTTGTATATTATTGTTGACTCGTTACTTCAAAATCTCAAATCTGTCAGTGATTTGGGGGAGGTGTTCAAATTTAATGGTGTGATACATATGTATACTTGTTATACTGAGAGCAATGTGTGTTAGACTAGGTTAAACATTAGATCAGAGTGAATTTGCACTAGCTACGGCATTCCATGGTTATATTTTCAGGGTTCACATGAAAGATCGAAGGAACGCATGTTGCTTAATAATTTTATGATGATCCCAATGTTGCCACCAACATGAACTATGATCGCATTAGTGTTGCTTACTTTTTGAGTCTGTCGAAGTTTAAATGTAATCCCAAAACATGCGTCACAAGAATCAAAGGGGCCCGGAGACTAATGCCTCCTTCCAAAAGTGAACACTTATGACGGCCGTGGACAAGCCGGCGAGCACCTAACTTATCTCTCCCAAGGGCAAATCTTTAGATTCCCACATGGTTCATTAAAAAATCACAAGGTTCCTTTTTGTCATGGCCAAGTTACACATTGCATCCTGCAATGCATAAATGCCCAAGAAGCTAAAAAATGGGTTGCAAGTGTTTTTCAAAGATATATTTCCCATGGTAATTTTTTTTTTTTCTTGTTTTTTTTTCTTCCATCTTGACATAATAAAGTTTTGCACCATCTAGATCAAAATCTTATCTCAATGACTCTAAGTGGTATGGATCTTGAAGTGGTTGAGACCTTTTATTGTATTTTTTTACATGATTAATTTTTTTAGGAAAGTAATAATAGAGGAGGATGGGAGCTGAGAGAAGATGGGTAGGGCCTCCTGGTTAGTGGAAGGTGGCATTCATGGAGCTTTGTGGCTTCGGATAGGTGGCGGCCAAAATAATGGCAGCCCCCTTGTCACTGTGTGAACCCAAATATTTTAACACATGTTTTTCGTGGTCCCCAAATTTGTTTCAATATTTGGCCCCTTTTAGCCCTAATAAAGGATGGTGTGTGGTAGTCATATTGCCACTCCAACCCCCTAATTAACCTACATCACTCCAACCACTTCAGCCTCCTCAACTATAATGAAGACCATATTCTCCATGTTAGATTGGTATATAGGTGAATACATGACATTCATAACATTATTTAGCAGAATGGTTGTGTTCCATTCTATTCTTAGCATCTAAGAGGGGCCTCCACTATCTTACCTTCATGAGAAGAAACTTAGAAAATAAGAAGAAATTGACACCGGTACGAATAACTCGGGGGGGGCAGTGTGTTGAAAAGTTAAGGATATAGGTGCGAACAACCACTATTTTATAGGGGGGTATTACTGTCAATTCTATTCTTTTTTTCACATGCTATCATTATGTAAATTTCTACTTTGGGTTAATAGAAAAATGGCTTGCATTACTTATAATTCCAAATCACCTATTATTCCATACCCTATAGTACTTTAAAGATGTCATGTGCTATTTTTGATACCCTATATTACTCTTAAGTCCATTTATAATTTTTAGCCCCCATGTTTTTAAAATACCCTATCATTTGTTCGCACGTATATTGCTACTCCAACCAATGACTACCCCCCCCCCCCCCGAGACGAATAATGAATAGTGTCAGTATGAATAATAAGAATATTGTGAATAATGTTGGTACTTTCAATGATATTGTTGTTGTGAATAACATTTGCAATGATAATGTTGTGTTAATAATATTTTCAATGAATAATACTACGATGAACAATGTTTCCCATGAAGAGGGCCGGGAGTATGACTCCACCCAAATTTCCAATTGTCAGCATGAATGTATTAATAATAAAAGAATATTCTTACTTTGTTCATGGGCCCCGCATAATATAATTGACAAATTCCAAGGTCATAAAACTGACCCACATGGTTGGGTTATGTTTTTACAATAATCACCATCAATAATGGTATCAAAGAACTAGCCCATGAGTATCAAAATTGTAATATCAATCAAATGTTGATAATTGATGGGTATCTCAAGGTGACAAAATCTTTGCATACCTGAGAAATTACTTGGTTAATTATTCCACATCATGCATTTAATACTAGAGCGGTTTTATCTAGGTATGAGGTTTCTTGCATGGTACGTGTATACAATTGAATGGTATTGAAGATAAAATTCTCAAATACCTATAACCTGGTATTAAAAAAATGTAAAATCCTCAATTTAGATACTTGAAGGGTATCAATAAAAGACTATGCCGATCCAACACTAGTATTGTCCTTCTTGGGCGATTTAAAAAATAAATTTGGGAGTATTATGAAATTAAAAAAATTCCATTGAAACCACCTACATAAGACGGTATAATCCTTACTCTGAAGATTGGTGAAACATAATCAATGCAAGAGGTCCAAACGGTCTCCATGAAGAGAAGGAATTGTGGTATACAAATGTACCTCTCATTCATCCAACATAAAAAATAAAAAATAAAAAATAAAAAAACTGACCCCCCATAAGGTTGTGGCCGATTCATCTCAAATGACTTAAACTAGACTAATTTGGGATTCAAAAAGCTATTTCTAGTGTCAAATCAACTGAAGAAACTCCCCTCTCGGATGCATACTATTTTAGGGCTTTTATCTTGGATGAATTGGAGGTACGCTCATATGCGAAAATTCCTCTTTTCATCTCCCACACACGTCGGTAAAAGAAACACCGAATACTACTATAGTATATTTATTCCATCACCGGATGATATGTATGGATGAAATCCTACTAAAAAAATGGATGCAAATGTGGAGAAACCCCCTGCTGATGGATGATCAAGCGGTTCTGCCAGGCAGGAAATTCATTCTGTAATTTCCTGAGCACTCAATACATCAATTTTGACTGTCTTAGCAGATTCTAATCTCCTACGACTCATTAACATGGCGACGATTGCCACTTTGATTGTACCCCTAAAAAGAAAAATCTGACTGTATTTCACTCATTGCATAAGCTCAGAGAATCAGGAAGAAGGGAGTTGTTGAGAGAGCATCACCGGAAGATTTTCTTGCCAGGTTGGCTGCATTTGGATGCGTATAGCTCAGGATTGCAGTTCAATCAACTGGAGGTGAGATTCTCCCTACTTGCGGTAACTTACCGGTATTGTTCCACAAAAAATTTAAGTTAGGACGAGCTGAAACCCAATAGCTCAGCTGGGGTGATCAATTGCCATTTGCAATCTTGCAGCAATCCCTTCTGTGTCGATCAGGGTTTGGGGGTTTAGGATTCTCGTAGAAAGATTGAGTGTATCATCACTTGCTTGCAATCACAATGTCCAGGTTGAAATTCACCTATATGCATCGAAACACATCCCGTGGCTCATGGTACTTCTGGGCTAAGTCTCTTGAATTGCTGCCTACACATGTTTGAATGGTAGCCCAAGTTCCTCTATGTATTTTTTGCCACATACGTGGGGTTCGGTCCTCCAAGGACCGTTAGAGCTCTCTTCAACCTGCTCATTGCTAGATATACACCTGTTTTCTTACATCTCCATGTGATGCTATGTCTCGATAACTCTGCATCAACAATTTCTTGATCCTGTCAGTCTCGTAGCAGAAATTTTTGCACTCATAAATGTCCAGGTTGAGTGTGCATCGAAACACATCCCGTGGCTCATGTCACTTCTGGGCTAAGTGAGTTTCTTGAGTTGCTGCCTACACATGTTTGAATGGTGACCCAATTTCCTTCTATACACTTGCTTTCTTACATCTCCAGGTGATGTGATGTTATGTCTCGATAGCTCTGCATCAACAATTTTTTTGATCCTGTCAGTCTCAGCCATCAACCGCCACCAATTTCAGCATGGGCCACCGAGACGTGGTGGCAGAGGGAAGAATGAGCCGTCTGTTGCAACACCTTGATCCGCAGCTGCCTTACAAGCGCAGCACTGCATCGCTCAGCAATATTGGTAAGATCGTTGATGCAATAAAACGGTTATTTAATCCCTCGGGTCCTTTGTTCAGGGAAGAGAATGCGGTTCGGTGTCGATCAATTTTGAGGTTGTGGGATTAGGTTTGACTTGCAATCTTGAAGTTTTTATCACAGATACTTGATAATTATGTGCAGAGTTCTCTGCCCTTGTGATGTAAAAAAGTAGTGTATAACTTTTGGTCCTAACAAATTTGGCCGAGGTTCCTCTCCTTGGACATCTAATATACATTTTGGAAAGGGTGAAACTGCAAAGGCGTATGAGCGTTGATGCAATCGTCGTTTCAAAGTTCCATAAACATCACCATTCCAAAGTTCCAAAATGCTCTCCATGGCAAGGATGTTTAGCGGATTGTGGGAGATGGTCTGAGACATGCTTTCATATGCATGGGTGCAACGGGCCCAAACTAGTTACTGTACATTTGAGCTAGGGTTTCCAGCTCACATGTTACTCGGGGGGAAGAGGGGTTTTAGGGAGCATTCTCTGGTAGAGACTGTGCCCAATCCCATCATGTTTGCGCCATTTGATGCACTCTTGAATGGCTGCAAGTCATTTTTGAGAACCATTCCAATCGCGATAATTCGCAAGTTATGCCTGTTTGTGACCATCCATGGCACCGGGTTGCCATGAATATGGTTTTGGGTGTTTGAGGTTGTGTTGATCCATTTACAGAGTTTTTTAAGCACATCACAAAATCATTTGTAGAGTGCCAGGTTTGGAGTCATGCCAAGGACAGAAGGAGGGCGAGATGGCGGCAGGTCATAAGATAGAGGATGGTGAAGCAAAGGCTAGTGAAAGACCGCGTGTGATTCTTGTCGTAGGAGCAGGAGATGCTACTGGGGGGGCTGTGGCAAAAAGGTTTGCAAAAGAAGGTTATGTTGCATGCCTTGTGCGAAGGAATGCGAGTAAATTGGATGCCCTTGTGCAGCAAATCCTGCAAGAAGGAGGCAAGGCACATGGAATTGGAGTCGACGCACGCAAAGAAGGTACGAAGTTCTTGAAGCTTGGATTCAAGTAAAAATGGACTAAAGCATTCTCCAAAACTAATAATGTATCTGAGAGGGTTTCAAGACATGCACATTGCAAAAAAAATGGTGGGAAGTAATTATGATGAGAGCCCTAATTATACATGCTTTGAGAAGCAATGTGGTTAAATAATCACTCTAGATGTGTATTATTACACAAATAGGACAGTGTGCATGCCACTAAAATGTGTCTATAACAAGAGATGCAAATCCCCATATATGACTAGTTTGTGCCATTCTATCATAAGGTCCACTGATAGAAGTTCATATATACAACTTCATCATGTCCAAATTCATCCATAAGCTTTGCATTAGTCTAGATATACTCTAAACCTAATCTTCAGTAAGTGGGTATATATATTTGTCAAAATGGCTTATCTTACACATTGTGAATGATGAAAAGGTGGTACCCTTCCTGCAACATTTCATGAATCATTTGAAGTAAGGGCTTTGGATTCAAGATAACTTTTAGAACTAGCAATTGGATGTGAGGAGCCCAGTCATAGTTTGTTATAAGCACCAGCCTACCGAGCCACAATGGCGGTGAGGTAGGTACTGGGCGCATGCTATGGTCAATGGCAAAGCAACAAGTGTCCATTACTGGTTGTAATGATCAGGTCATGACAAGATCATCAATTACGGGTGATAATGTGCCTCCTTGTATCCAATTGGAATAACCATGTCAACAAAATTACTTGGCCTGACCATTACGTATCAGGATTGTATCTTTTTGAGAGATGATAATTAGCACTCCGATTAAGGAGACTTGCAGTCTGAGTCCATCTTTAGGCTCATCCACTTCCACCGTTTGAAAATGTAGTCATGAATTGCTCTTGTTTTCCATTCCCATCTGTAAATGTTTGTGACATGCCCACGCATTTACAAGACATCCTAGATGTGGGCTGAAAAGCTTGTATTATGGGCAAATATGTAGATCAGGTAGTGACACTCGTGGAGCAGATCGAGAGGGATGTGGGCGAAATCAAGGTGCTAGTATTTAACATTGGCGCAAATGTAAATTTCAGCATACTGGAAACGACTTCCAGAGTGTATCAAAAGGTACAAATTAAATTCATCTAAGTTGTTTTCAAGGCTACTACGCGTTGCTTACTCAATGGCAATTCTTTGTACTTTGAGGAAGAAACTCTTTGATTAATTCTTGAAGACAAACTATCTTTCAAGAGTCCAAACAGTTTGGGTTGACTGTGGCCACTGCAAATATCAAAGCAAGGAACACATTTCGATTGAATACGAGTATATAGAATAATGTAGTAATCTTATACTGTGATTTACTTTCAAATCAAAGGTCTGGGAGATGGCATGCTTTTCTGGATTCCTTGCTGGTCGTGAGGTAGCCAAGCACATGGTTGCTCGCAAAAATGGAACAATCATTTTCACTGGAGCAACTGCTAGCATAAGAGGAGGTTCCGGTTATGCTGCTTTCTCAGGTGAGTCATTTTTCTGCATAGAGCAACTAAAATTTTGTATTTTAGTTTCTCTGGCTCCATTTTTTAGGGATAAGGGGAGATAAGGTGCATTGATGGCATCTACAACTACTCTACCTTGCTTAACTACGATACACGGTGGAATTGGAAGTAGAGGCGATGGTTGTAGTGTACTTCGAATTTATTTTGTTTAAAGTCATTGTTTGGCACCAGGAGAGAACTTCAGGGCCAAAGGATGGCAGAGGATTTGCAGGAGGCAATTATTATTAAGACAAGCTTTCCACTAGAATCTATAAATTGTCTGTCTCCATTCCACGGATTGCACCACTAGGAGGATGATCATTGAGAAAAGGGAAAAGAGCATTGGGGTTCCACACTGACATGAGAAGGGCATGTTGGACAGCTGTGATTTAAAAGCGCGTGCTTTTGGTATGGCAGAGGGGTTACTGCCTACCTCTTAATAGATGTGCCAATTAGAGTGTTTTGAGGTTGGTTTGATGTCAAGGGGGAATATAGGAGGTTGGTATTTCTCGAGTTTGCAGTTACTAAGAACCATAAATGAAGGATATTTAGTCACATTTTGGTCTAGGGATGTCATGAAGGTTGATGTGCGAGGCAGGAATATAAGTCTAAAATTGTTTCAATAGATGGTTGGTGGATGGCGACACAAACTCAATTATCACTGAGATGAAATCCACTCTTCAGCTTACAGGAGTAGTTGTGCATAAACCAACTTTTTTGGTAGTCGTGGTTGAACTTGGACCTGAACCACAACTACAACAACTCGAGTAGGTCTGTATAAACACACCTTCAGAGGTTGATGTCACATCTCCTGCCTGTACTTTCATCAACATAGGTATATTTTCCCAGCTCAGATTTTCTTCCAAAAACGTTCCTATGTTCTTTTCTGGCTAGGGTGTTACTGAATGTATGCCAACTTTTCAGGTGCAAAATTTGGCCTTCGAGCATTGGCACAAAGCATGGCTCGGGAGTTGGGTCCCAAGGGCATTCATGTTGCACATGTGATCATTGATTCGCCCATTGATACCCCGTGGGTGCGAGGCATGATTGTCGACGCTTCTTCGTTGATAGAGAGAGGGGGGATGGTTTCTCCGCAAGATATTGGTGAGGTCTATTGGCAAATACATCAGCAACCAAGGACTGCATGGACCCATGAAATGGATGTGAGACCATGGATTGAAACTTGGTAGATTCACGAGTATTAAGTAAAAGGTCTATTTGTACAGCTAAAACCTAGGGATTATATTGTCATCCCATTAATGCGCGCTTTTAATATTCCACTTTGGTTACAGTATCTAACTCATCGGTTTCATTGTCTTTGTTTGCTAACAACCTTGTAAGCTCCCTCCTACGACCTTCCAGTCAAAAGGAAATAAAGGCTCTCACATTTTAGCTTGGCACTCCTTTCGTCAAGCGTAAGACTTGATATTCAGCCACCATCTCATGATTCTTTGTTGTTCTTACAAAGTTATTTTCGATGGAAAACAAAATAACATGTCTTATAGAGAGTAAGATGACGTCTCTTGATAAAATTCTTAAAAAAAAATCAAAATCAAAAATCAAAATAAAACTATGAGAAGTGCATACATATGTTATCTCTACAATGAGGGTCATTGAGAATATTAGTGTAGTTATTAAAGAACATATATCAAATGTTATCAAGATCTCTCATGATGACTTGGTACATATTATGAGTTTGATCAACAATCGTACAAAGGAAATTAGTAGTGTATGAACCCCTGATATCGAGGCAGTAAGTGAGAAAGTTGCTAACGTAAGCAATTGTACCGTGTTAAAACAAAAGCAAGGATTTGGAGATTGGCAATGATCTCATTGTCATCGTTATAGCTAACAACCCTCATGATATCGTATATAAGGTAAGCATGGAGGAGTTGGTACCCATAACAAGCGATAATACTGTATATATGTATTCATTTGTCAATGAACTTAAGGGCGATACATCAGACAGACTTCATGGAAGCACAAGATAACATAGTTGAAGAAGCTTGATTATCAAGTGCATATTCAGCTAAGGATGTTACAATTATTTTTTATAAAAAAATAGTATAAAAGTAAGGCAACATAGAGTTTTTTGTATGTTTACGAGTTATCATGGTAACAGTTTTTGCAAATGATATATTGTTCACTATATGTAGATGTCATATAGGGCATAGAAGCAATGTTTGACATCAATGTTATGAAAGGATGCAGTGTAATGCAAGAGCTTCAAGATCTTCAAACCTTGGACAACTAACGAACTAATTCAACTATTAGTTAACTAGTTGCCTTTCGTAACTATAGTTGTTTGCGAGCCAAAAAATGTAGTTAACTATAGTTGTTCTAAATTCAATCTGCCAAAAATTCTAGTCAACTATAGCTATATATATCTAGATAATTAAAGTCAAGGGCAACCTATTCACAGAATTTTTTTGTAGTGTTGTAGTGTTGTAGTGTTGTAGTGTCACTAGTGTGTCATTTGTGTTGGTGGTGTACATGGAGGTTGTCCCAGAGCCTAGCACTGTGAGTGATCGTATAAAGGTGTTTCTTGATGATCTTCAATGGCCCCAGCATATTAAAGACCCTCTACTGAAGCAAAACACACACACACACCTAAAAAAAAAAAAAAAAAAAAAAAAAAATCCCCTACTCCTAACAAACTACACACCCATTGCACCAACCAACACAATACACAAGCTATACACTAGCACACTCACATCCCTCCTAACAAACTACAAAGAGAAATACAAGCTCATACACTTCAACCAAGAAGGATTCATGCCAAAAAAGAACACTACAAGAAAAATCCAAACAATCATAGCCGCCCTAGAAGCCGCAAAACTCACAAACAAAGATATTTTTTAAACTTACATTTACTCCAAAAGTGCATTTGGTGTCATTGACTAGTCCTAATGAAAGACCTAGGCTTTCCACAAAACACAGTTGAAGTAGTGGGCAATATGCACACATACTCAACCACTCTGGCACGACACGCCTAGTACAAATATGCAGAGGCACCATACAAAGAGATAACCTTAGTCCTTACCTATTCATCATCTTCTTAGAACCACTCCTAAGATGGCTAGAGAAAGACAATCTAGGACATTAATTAAACATGTCCCATTTATATGCAATATCATTGCATATGCAGATGACCTTGCCATAATTTCATAAAACCTCCCAGCAATATAACCCCAAATTCACAAACTCTAACAATTCACATAATGGTCCCACATGGACCTTAACCTCTCTAAATATGCCATCACCGGTTGCACAAATAAATCCAAACTCAAACCATACACATTCAAAGCATACATTTGGGCCCAATGAGTCACCTACAAAACCAAACCCTTCCCCATCCTCATCCAAAATGAATTGTACATATACATGAATATCCACTTAGTGCCATGACTTAAATGGAAAAATACAAAAAAAAAATCACCACCAATAAGGCCAATCAACAAAGCAAACTCCTATCCACCTCATCGGCCAGTCTCAAACAAAAAAATAAAAACATGGAACAAAATATCTAAGCCCAACATCGCATCTCCTTACTATGCAATCCCCTTCTCCAAACATGTTGACCACACCACCACTGTTGACCACACAATTCTCATAAAAGGCACCCCCTTGAACAAGAATGGCAATCTAATCCAACATACCCAAAACTCATATCGGAGGCAAAACAAAAATCCCAACAATACCTCGATAAAACTATACATGTGCGACACCACAATCTTACTCCAAATACAAAACGGAAAAACTTCAGCCATTCTCATCTCAGATGAATTTTGCACCAAATACAAACACGCACCCAAACTCGTCAAAGTTTCCCTCCAACAAGCCCACACACAAATATACCCAAACTCCACAACCTGTTACACCCTAGGTACAAAAATCTACGCCATAACAAACACTAAAACCGCCGCTAGAAAAGACAAATGGGGAGCACAAGCCATCAAAAGACAAAATACTTATGCCAATGGAAAAACTAACAGGGCATCACACACCAATGGAGGGAGGAAATAGAGCTTTTAAACTGCAACAACATCCTACTAGAACACAACCTACATCTCCTAATCCAGTTCCACATAACTACTCACATACACAAACATTCCAAGCATATGAAAGTTGCCTAAACCAGGTCCAATCCAAAACACTTGGTGTATAAGACCACCCCTACAAATCACCAACCTTACATTATCCACCCAAGAATGCAACCCACACAAAGACATTGAAACAAACAAACCTACCGTACAAAATCACAACAACAGTTCCCACATATATGACCACAAAGGAAACTACATGACTATGATCACCACTAAAAGACTGCATTAGCTATGGAACAGATTTTGCAACAACCATCTACCCCACCTAACTAGCTTCCTTCAACCCCCACCACAAGACTTCACCACCAAAATACTATGGTTTGCACAAAAGTACATAACCACCTTACCCAAGAATAAGCCAAAAACCATACACCCAACCAACCAACATCACATCATACACCCCAAAGTCACAAGTTTACTAATAGACTCATTCAACATCACACACTTCAACTACACATCCCCCTTACATGCCCCTACAACTTACAAACTACAACTTACTCCACAACTGAGACATCCTCTTTGGTTCAACAGGAAATGCCAACTCCTCCAAATGGGCGAGAACGGCCTTGAATACCCAACAAACTACAACAATGCCTTGAAACCTATACATTAGGCAAGAATAGCTACAAATGAAGATCCCCATACATCAACTATCCTAATTGTCAACCACAAAGATTCGTCAACACAACAACTTCCTCTCAACCAACATAAGGACATCCACACCATAGTAACTATACCACCACCACACACAATAAAATACAACCCAACGCCGGAATGGCCAAAATACTACCAATACACCAAGCCATCCCTCACCTCCACAATATGCATACACAACCAAGTGAACCCCCCATGTAACATGCAAACTCTACAAAACCTACACCACAAAACCTAAAAAGGCTTTACAAGATTGATGTTGACACCTACCCCATCCAACCCACCCACCCACCCACTCACAGTAGTGCTTATACACAGATGGTTCCTTCATCCACCCGGTTAGAATCCCAAAGAACAACTAGAAGGAAACACAACTCGATTAGGAGTCTACAATCCCAACAACAACATCCAAATATCATAAAGACTACCCGAGTATCAAAATATACTCTGAGCTAAACTTAACACTATCTTAATTGCCATCAAAAGCATACAAATTACCCAATTTTAAACACCAACATGTTCATTGAAAACCTCAACATATTCCTCATCAACAACCACATCAGACACCCATACCCACAACACCATCACCATGATAAACTACTCATATCAGCTACTATACACCAAATATACTAGACTCCACATAAAATCTCTATACACAAAGTTAGCACACACAAGAATTATTGGAAACGAAAAAACAGACACAATAGCCAACAAGGGGGTTTACACAAGGACAAACCCACCCCAGCACCACACATATACATCACCCACACCACTCCATATTGGCTAGCAAGTTGCCCAATTGCCACCCATGATGGAGCCATCCTCAACCTCCACACATTCATTGACAAAGAACATAGGAAAAGAAAAACCATCACCGCCACTACGAAAGAAAATTCCCATATGTAGACAAATGGCTATGAAACAACCAAATTGACCAAAAACTATCCAACTACTTTTGAAAATCCCCAGAATAATTTGATGCCCAAATCACACAAACCCTCAAATTTTGTTGCTCACAATACATGGGTAACCACATTGGAAGATTAAAATGTTTTTTAAAAAGTAAACAAATTTTTAAAAAACCTTACAGTTGAACCTTACAATTGCCCATCACAATAAATTTGAACTCCTTATTGCACAAACCCTACAAGCCAACTAATCCACCCAAAGCAAGATATTACAACAACAATCCACTAGACTCAATAATCCCAGAATGGATACTCAATGTACTGTACATGCACTCACCCCCCATGTCAATGTCTACCGAAATAAAGACCATACATCCTTTTCATCACAGGAGACCCTAACCATAGCATGCCGCCAATAACTCCTTCCCCATCCAAAACACTTCAATTCATAGAATTCACATATTGCCACGACATATTCCCCAAACAAGCCATCATACACAAGCATGCCAAATATGACCCACTCATAAACATACTCCAAAACAATGTATGGAGAATCAACCCCTAATAACCATCACAAACAAAGCAAGAGGTGCCGTATACAAACACTCCATAGAAAAACTCAACAAACTAAACATCCCAAAAACCATCATTAAAAAAACATATACAAAATATGCATCAAAATGCCATCAAATATTTTACATACCTAGTATTAAACAAACAAAGACTAGACAATAAACAAGCACCCATAACATGAGAGCCATCATCAAACAGGTATTTGTCTTCCAAAAAGGGAAGTATCCACAGCATTCAGCATCATGTATTGCACCATCAACTCAACATGGCAAAGCCAACTGAAATTTCTTAGTCTACATGCAGTCTACACAACACTCCTGAGACTACAAATCTGTTGTAATCCGGGCTTCTAGATGAGAATTGTATGCTCTTCATGTGAGGATTGTTCTGAGCCAACTGCAACCCACTTGGGACCAAAAACTCTTGCCAGTTTCTGGTGCCACCATGATCTGGTACCACCCTCTGCCAATATGGTGACCCCTTTTATGAAGAATAGGTGCCAAAAATAGAGAGGCTGCAAAAGCATGGTGTAGCAATGACAATGCAACACTTTCTAGCACCCAGACAATCAGAACCATCACTTGCTGATATTAGTTTTACTATATGCAGTTCCTGAATTTCTAAATAGAAATTGATCTATTCAACTTCTGTCACAATCCGCTTTTTCCTGGCAGATGTATGTGTAATAGCCCCAGGAGCACTATGGGCACGTTTTCGGCCTTCTTTTCTCCGTTCAGCATCATTAGCAGCATGCCGCAATTTGCCGGCCTTATAGATAGGTTTAGGCAAGTGTCGATGCCTGCAGACCCACCCACAAAGAATGTCAACAATAATTTCTGTTCTTCAAAGGGTGCATAGATAAATTGGTCAGGCATGCTGTTTGGAATAGTGTTCACAGTTGCACAGATGTTGTGACATTGAAGTATTAACATACAGCAATTGATCATGTTTTATCACAAAAGATACTACATCTTTGATCATTGAAATAACGTAGGAGTTTGGAGAATATCAACTTATCCTAAACAATTAATAAATTACACAAACTCCGTATCTGTTTCCATTATTGAGAGGCTCAACATCCTAAGAGAGTATCGAAATAGCTTCAGTAGGCTCTCTCCAGAACAATAAAGTGATGTATAGAATGACTGATAGTACCTATCGATCCTACTGATCTCAGGTAGATGCTTGTAACGCTCCTTCACAGCATCCAGGTAAGCATGCTTTTGCTTCTCCCTTGGTAATAGCTGCAGAGTCACTCAAAGGGTGCACAGACTCAGTATCTATTTCCCCAAAGAAACTCATGACAGCATTGAATTTACATAAAATGAACCTTGAAATCCATTACATACCACTCCTAGTTGCTCGGAAGCTTTTGCCTTCCACAATCGAATATTGGTATCATCACTCCCTGAGAGCACGTACGTCGCATCGCTACTATAATTTACTGCAAACACCCTGTTCATAGCCAGCATAAATAGATTCCAGATTAAAATAGTCAACATCAATTTATAAAATTCTCACAATACACATAACAGTTACTCCATCAGCTTTCACTCCTGACTCTTATAATTACAAAAATCATGCTTGTGTTGGTTAATCTGATCCACAGTACTTGAATAAAGCCATGTAAGCATACCTCTGCATCCTCTTTGTGTGATAAACCTCCCTACTGTGGCCTCCATTATATGTGAAAATCCTAACCTGCATGTCACCAACAAATGAGGCACTCAGAACAGCAAGGGTCATACAATCTGCTCACCACATGTTGCGCACCTTGGTAATATAAGCAAAAAGATTAGTGAACATGCACCAAGATTAATGATTAACGATGCCAGTAAAGAAACTCACCGTTCTATCATATGAACCTGTCACAAACTCGCGTCCTGTTGGTGAATATTCTATATCCATACTGTATCCAAAGAGATACTTAGTGTTATCCATGTGAACCCAAAAAAAGCTTGAGGCTATTGGCCTATTTGCAAGTGAGCAAGCTCAATGATAGTTGCACTCCCAGTCACTAGCAAACAGTAAAACAAGAAAACAGTAAAACAAGAAAACAGTGAACCAAATATTCTCCTTCCTCAAGTGAGAATGTCAGATCCATTTTAATCAGTACCACTTCAGTTAAGAATGGAGTAACTATCAACAGAATGCTTAGTCAAACCTCTATTTCACTTTCAGAAAGCACTTTGATCCGTAATCAAAAGAAACAAGAATTGCAGCTATGGGTTAGACACTTACACAGCTGACACATGGTCTTTATGGATACATGTGGAATGCTTGAAATTCCGCATGTCAAAGCTATAACAGTTTCCATCTTCATTAGCCTGAACACACATCACCAAAAAAGGTATTTTAACTGGACTTTAAATTTCAGGCACTTGTTATGACCAGGTTGCATGAAATCCACCAAATCAACGGACATATGTTGACATGTAAGTGGCTTACAGCAGTGAAGTTCAAAGGTTCTCTTGGATTCCACGCAACTGCATTTGTCCTTGTCTGCATGAGTCGAAACATCCAATACTGAGCACTACTACCCTTTCCTTGTCGCGAACATACATCATGATGCCTCCTAACTTACAAGTGGAAGGTACACATGAAAACACATCCAAGACCTCAAAAACAGAAATACTGGTAAATTAAGCTAAGTGTAGGGAAACATTTTTGCACATTTGAGCATGCTACAATACAGAGATGGATTAAAAACGGTTACACTTATGAGAGGTGCAGCAAAGCTATTTACCTGCATAATGACTTTTCTTAGTGGAGTTCCCATTCGCAGGTCATATAATGCAATACTGCGGTCACTGCCATCTCAGAAGTCCAACACTTGAACATTCAGTAGAATGAACGCACAACAAGAACAAGAACTGAAAACTGAAGCACTTTGATACCACCTTAAAGCAATTGCGTTTCCAACTACTAAGGAGAAAATTAATATGAAGAGCACACTATGTCATGAATTAAGACAAAGTAGTGCCAAGTTCCTGAAGTCAATATTCTCCATTATAGCCAAATACATGTAGAATCTATAGCCAAATAGATCTATCCAGGTTTAGGCAGTAATTTAGAGTCATATAGATAATACAGGTGATTGAGCACCTGGCAGTGGTGGCAAACACATCACGTTCAGCTGGATTGAAGCGCAATGAAACAATAGAATCGGCTCCCCATGTGAAGCTATTCACAGGTTCTGACCTTCAAAAACACATAAACAGGAAATTCACTGATCAATACACCTACCCTTGTACCACAAACCTGACTGAGAATCACAACCAATATCACTTCATAAACTTTGAATCTGACACAAAGAACACAAATATAGAACAACATGTCAAAAACCATGAGATCATTGACCTAAATTGATTGTGCAGAGATAGACTAAAGTTGCACCAACAGAATACATCAGCGCATCTTCTGCTGAATATACACAGTAATTCCGAAATCTTCATTACTCTAACTTCCCTGAAGAAAGTTCTGTTGACAAAGAAAACCTGCAGCTAACAAGACACAAGTATAGAGCAGATGTAGGACCTGTTGTGATCCCAGACATCAACCTGGGCACCTCCTGTTGCAAAGACTGAAGTATCCCATTGGTGGTCTACTGCTCTGAAACCCAAACAAAGATGGTCTAGCAGTTAGAAATCCGCAAAATCTTTGCTATCCACACAACATGGTACAAATCACTTCAAAGGATTATAGAGTAATCAACTGGCTTTTGAGACAGGAAGAAGTACCTGAAGGCATTCTTTCCTTGATATGTTGCCAATGGCTGCAAAACAGGACAACAAACACAGAACTCAAACTGTCAACTGCATATATCATGGACTGCACTTCCTACATGTAAGATACCCATTAAACCAGAACTACTACTTGTGACTAAGTCATCTAGCAAGAAATCATTCAATTTATGAGTGTGTTGAAGAAGTATCTGTCCAAAAATCTTATATGATGTTGCAATATATGTGCTCAACTAAGAGGTCACATCCAGGCTGGGTGCACACCTCAATGACATCCACATCTTCACCTGTGGATTCCCCCGTGAATGAAGATGGTATCTGCCACAGCCTTATTCTGCGATCAAATGCTTTGTCAGCTTCATCTCTTTTTGTGTGCCCAACTTCCACAAGACACTAAATCCAGGAGAACTTTCTACCTCCATTCAATAGTCCAAACCCTTAAACCCTAAACCAACATCCCCAAGTGCAAGCAACAAAGACAACTTACGAGCAATCATCTCCACAAGATACAAGATGTTCTCCATCTGATGAGATTGCCACCCCTCGCACAGACCCCTTGTGTCCTGGAAATTGGCGCACTGTCCTCCTGCAAAAAAAACCCGCCAAATTGTTTCAATGACACCTGAGACCAACATACAGCATAATGTCAGATTACTCCTAAAATCACATAACATACATGAAATAGTTACCTAAATTCTAAAGCCTCACATAAATGACGCCAAGATTTGAAGTCAAAGAGATCAGTACCGGTACGCGATGTCCCACAGCCGAATGTCTGCAGATAAGAGAAACGGGCCAATTTGGGTTTAGGAAAACCTAGAAAGAATCAGGAAAACTGAATTGAAGCAAGAACTAAGATAGATGATGCTAAAACCAACACCCTAAAACCTTGCACAATGAGTAACTTTGATTTGAGACTATCCACCACCTCAACATCAGGCTCCCATGTTGGCTTTCACAATAATCTTCAAGCCCTTATAACTATTATGTACTGAATTCAAATAAGACGTACTTTTATGTGCATTGCGATCCCCTGTCAGTTGCTAGAGATAATCTATAGCAAGAATAAATTGAAGAATAATATCAATGCTCAATGCTTAGAGTTACTATTGTACCACCATCTACCTTATCCCTCTCCCCAAAAACACATCCACAAGAAAAACCAAAGAGAGCACCAAAACGTCCATACCTCCATCCAGCGAAGCTGATACCAGACAGTTGAGACGTCGAGGATTCTTCACCATACAAGAGACGCCATCATTATGCCCACTCAAGGCTCCCACAAACGGTCGGGCAAACACCTGCCGTGCCAAAAATCATTCCACATGTCGCCTCTTAATGTCTTTGATTACCTCCAATCGAAGCACACATTCACAGCATGCAATCTATCCTAGCCATGCATTAAGCACTTGTCTACACAATAAACAAATTTAAAAAACACTCGAAATTGTCAACTTACCTTGTCCAATTTGACTGCATTCAGCGCCCGAACATATTCATGCGCCCTCTCCTGCGGGTGGAGGCCCGGATCCAAGTTGCGGAACACTTTCTGCACAACTCCAATTCATTAATGAAGTGCGTTACAAAAAAACGACACCCTAGCCTAACCCTTAAACACCAACCCAAGTCAAATTGTTGTAAATCCTGAGAGACCAGAAAAAAGAAGCCCTAAATTGATCTACCTGAAGGTCTTGGCTCCGCTCTCTCGTGAAAGCCTCTTCAGAACGTGATATGATTTTGATCTTCATTTCTTCAAAGCTCTGTCGTTTTGCCGCGCAGAAATGCAGAGCCTCTTTTGTTCTTCATACGCAAGAAGTGCCGAAGTTCGAAGGGTTTAGGGTTTAAGGAATCTCCGCCCTTCAGTTCATAAGACTCTGATAACCTGACTGCGTACCGTATTTCGTCATATAGTGGTATAGGAGGTCTCTACCTTGATATCCGGAAAGTGATATCCGGCGGATGGCTGGTGGATACCAGAAACCTAATTTCCTTCTATTGGCGATATTCCTTCTATACCCATGATGCTAACTACACTAAATAGTTCTACTACAATGGGCCACGGTAAATTTCTAGAGCCCATGCTAATTCTCATAATGAGAATTGATGTGGCCCACATTAATTATCAAGCCACACTAAATTTTTACTCAAAAATTAGAGTGCACCACATTGATTGTTTTCCTAGAAAATTAATGTGGATCGTTATTTTATTTTGTGCTACTTGTGTCTTGTAACTAATATTCAAGGTGTTAGTTGGAAGTCTTCATGAAGACTTACAGGAAAACCCAGGGTCTTGGACCTACGTTAATTCCACCTCGACTAAAAAAAATAGTGTGTCCCACACTAATTATTTCCATGCTACTTTTTCACCCACACTAATCGGATTTATTGGTGTCATTTTTACCTTTGATTATCCCAATTTTTTTCTTGAATGCCCGCTTCTCATTTTCCCCGTCTCTTCTCCAACGCGTTATGAGGTGGACCACACTATTTCTTACAACCTCCTAAATTAACATACATTTCTCAACCATAAATCATATTCTATTGATAACTATTAAAATAATGTCATTGATGTTCATTTTTAAATATACACTAATAATTAATTGTTATTATAATATTTAATTTGTCTCAATCACCATGAAACAAAAATGGTGTGGGCCACAAACATCATAATGTATCATAATAAGTGTCATGTTAAAATTCAAGATCATGTATAAGTTTGCGGCTATGATCAAGGTGAAGCATCCCTCATTCACTCCAATTCTAGAAGTTTTCTCTCTCTCTCTCTCTCATAAAATAATCTACCCCGCGTGACGAAAAAATAACCCTAACATAAATTACTTCACGGTTTGGTAAAAGTTATATGACAAATGTCCACCATGGATATGCATCTATGAATCTATGGACGAGGGGACTTATCTAGTGCTATAACAAGTACGGAAGAAACCATAGGAGTTTTCTTTCATAGTTTGCGAAGCAGTTGATGCTACCCTAAGTAAACCCTAATATTAGGTTAAGTCGTGAGGACTAGTAAAGGTGGAAAGAGCATGTAACCTACTACAACGCTTAACCTCACATGGTTTGATTGACTAAAGAACATGTAGATCACTTGATGGCAATATGTGTATTCATTGAAAAAAAAAATTGTTTATGTTGGACATGATTGTTCATGTTGGACGTGATTGACTGACATAAATAACAATTGGGTTTTGTTATTATTTACCTTATGTACAATACTAACCCTTTATTATGTGGATTTGGTTTGGTGGCACGAGGTGAGGCAAACCCTTCACTAATTTCACAACATTGTTACATTTTGTATCTCATGTTTCTTCAAGTTTTGTATTTTTCTTAAGTACATCTTCCACACCATTTACCTTTCAAATCCATCCTCTCAAAATGCATTCACATGTACAACTAATTATTCACCAAGTATTTAAACATTGAACTGTCAAATCCCCCACATGTAGTTACCACATATGCCTCTACAAGTTATTAATTGACAATTTGTATTGTGCACATTTCATCACAAAATGTCAATAAGGCATACATCTTTCCCGAATGTAGTACAACAATTCAAGATTGCATATTCACCAATTCAAAAGATAGTTGTCGCATTATTTTCCTTGCACCCTTCTCTTGATTCACGTCCACAAGAAGAAAACTTGTTCGTTGTAATCATCCGTTGTGAATTGGCCATGGCAAGTCATGGTGAGAAAATGCATAAAAGATCATTTTGGTTACGAGTCAAAAGTTGTTGGCTGCCGTTTTTTGTATAATGGGTAGCCAAAACACTCCAGTTGATAATCAAGATGATTTAATTATGTATTTTCTCGCCACAAGTCATAATAGCCCGCAATAGAGGGTTGCAATGGACAAGTATCTTCTGAAGCTTCATGTTCATCATCGATGAAAATAGTGCCAAGTTGGCCCATGAGCAATGTTGATGTACCTACTTGACTTTTCATAACTTGCATATATATATATAGATATATAGATATAGAGTTGGGCATTTCTTGAGAGAAGCTAAGCTTACTTTCAAGCATAGTTCTTTTCAAATAACATCCTATTGGCAAGAGGCCATACCATTCTTCCATATATCTATGTATCTATCAAAACCCGGGAGGGTGGGTGGGATCATTCCCCCATCCCATTGCAATGCAAATGTTAAAACATAACACTTTGGAGCTTCTTACAAAGATTTTTGTTACAAGTAAAACCTTGGAGTATTCCATAATACTAAGGTTTTCCAATGTAAACCCTATCAGAGTCTCCTTACAACTTAGCTCCAGTAAATCAAATGTAAAATGGTAACACCAATCATATGCTCAATAACTTGCAATGTAGACTAAAATTGGTCATTGCATATGTTTTATGTAACCTTCATCTACTACACACTATTTTGCAATCAAATGGTATACAAAACCTAATGTAACCGTCATATTTGTGAAGGTCTGCCTCACCTGTGCCCATGCCACCAACCAAATCCACAGAGAGGGTTAGTAACATACACGAGGTGAATTACAGCAGAACCCAATTGTTATCTATGTCACACAAACTTATACGGCATAATCATACATTTAGTATCCCCATCATACACAATACTCAATACTTTCTATGAGTATTTTACCTGTTCTTTAGCCATTTGCTTCCTTTGACGTTCAAAGCTTGAAGTCAGTCACTTCCACTTCCTACAAACTCACGTCATGTTTACCCTAATCCCAGAAGTTACTTAGGGTAAACTGCTAATGCAGTTTACACTTGGAAAGGAAGTACTGAGGTTGGCTTCCTCTTATTATAAGATTAGGTAAACTTTTATGACTGTAGATGCAAGTTCTGGATCTATGGTTGAGCCTTTTTTAACCTCCCTTTGCTGAACCCCTAAGGTGGAACCTTACATAGGGTCATTATACAAAGTGTTATGGTCTTTTAATGGCATGCCAAGAACTAAGTAGAGAGAGAGAGAGAGAGAGAGAGAGAGAGATGATCATAGCCATGGCTCATATGTGAACCAAAGATAGGTTCACCATCCTTAGATACACCTGGTAAGAGTTGAAATTTTTGCATTCTTGGATTTGGGGGATACCAAAATTTATGTGTGGTCCTATGACATCCTATTCAACACATCAAACATGTCAAATTTCAAATGTTTGTGTCCTCCAAATACCATAATAGGTTGATACCCTTAACAATGTCACGGGGAGGTCACTTCATTGTCAAGTTGACACCATGTGCGGACAAAGTTTGCTACCCCTATATTACATGTCATATATAATTTTAAAATTTATGATATTTTTTCTACATATACATAACCATTGATAGTATCTTTTGTATACTTTTTTGAAAATTTTAGTCATCTTTATTTTTTTAGTAATTGTTTTAGTTCAATTTTGTGTCATTCTAGTTAGAAATGGTATGTTTTATGAAAAAAAAAATCATCAAATTTAGTTACCACTTTTAACTGTGTCATAGAGACTGTGTATATCTACTCATGAAAAAAAATTGATAAAATTTTGACCCATTTTGGTGGTGCAACTTACCAAAAGAAGATTTTTTTTGGCCGCACGTGGTGTTCAACTTGACAATGGAGTGATCTACCCGTGAACAATGTTGGTGTTTACACAAGTGCTTCATGTCAAAAACACTTGATGGGATATATTAGACTTGACCTCTTTTGACATCTATACATATTGTTATTTTGCTCTCAAAGAGGAGGGACTTTCTTGGAGTAAGTTAAGACCTCTTGTTGAAGGGGATGGGGGGTTAGGGCGAAGTGGCAGGCCCACCATAAGTTCATGAAGTGTTGTGGGAGGAATACGTACAATTATCATAGAGGACTCATTTTATTTTGACTCAAAATAATTAGTTTTGCCACATGTCATGCTCACATTCACTACGACATGCTTTTATCTTACGTGGAAATCACCTTCCAGCACATGTAAAGATGAAAAAAAGAACCCTCTATGGTAGAAAGAAATCCTTTGGAGAATAAAATGCATGGTTTCTTTTCAAAATAACACCCCCAAGGATTGTAAGAGGGAACTTGTTCAACATGTGAATGTGGTTTATACTTACCCCCCCCCCTCTTGAAATACACTAAAGGATGTTGGAGAGGTTATACATTAGCTAATTTGAACAAAAACACTACATTGTGTGTCATGAGGATTCTTTGCATTAGTTTACAAAGGTACTCTCCAATGCCTTTTTAGAAACAATTAGTCAACAAAGATCCAAATTGATAAAACCTCTCACTCTAAGTACAAGAGAAACCATTTATTCTTTCAGTTCTTCTTCAACATCGTTGCATAAGTAATCAACTAAAGTGCTCCAAATACACTCAAGGCACTCTGCTACATTTTGACAATAATCAATAATCAATAATATTTTAATGTCCCTCTAAAATAGAGAGGAATAATAAGAGGCACAATCCACCCAACCTTGAGCTTTATATACTTGTAGGAACTAAGAGTTGAAGCTCCCCTCAACTATTCCGCAAGCATATAATTAATGGCTCTCCCTCCATGCCTTTGGGGTGAGTTAAGTGCTCTCAACTAATGGTCATTAACTACAAGGTGAGAACATAGTGTAATACCATAGTCCCAACTAATGAGTCCTCTAGTCTTATGGACAGTATAGTCTAGTTGGGTCATAATAAAGACCATTATTTATTAAACAATAAACCCATAGCTCAGGAAGGTGGGTAAGAGCCGGTTGGTTGGTACAATTTTCCTGCCTTATACACACTAGCAGCACCAAGCCATGGTAAAGCACATTAGACGCTCGGACGGCCTCAACGGGAATCGAACCCGGACCGACTAAAGTACAATACAAACACCCTCCCTCAACCAACCGAGGAACCATGACTTGGCGCCCACAAAACAGAAAAACCACAAACTTATACTACGACATAAACATAACTACCTGGCATACAACAAGCTATTATTATTTGTTTTCTGGTTACTAAAGTGTCTATTCTCGAAAGAGGAGAGTAGTCTTGTACCAATGTCCCTTTGCCCGGTGGGTACTGGCCCATTGTCAAGACGAACAGACACTCTATTCACGCCGGCCTTGAAAGAGGACCGGAGTTTCTATCTATCTAGTCTAGTTGGATCAGTGATAGCAAAGGTAACCAATAAATAAATACACGTGACACACCTCCCCACTTAGAAATGAATGTCCGCATTCATGTATTGCAAACCCCAAATGTAGTGCATCAAAACAATTGTCAACACCACCAATTGATTAAACCAAGCCATGGGATGTACCCATGCTTCATGCCATTTGCAAGGCAAGACAAATTCATAATAACGCCTCGTTCACACGATATTGTGCAAGTATGAAAGAACAAAAAAAATGCCTACCTTTAAGATACCTTTCGTCTCAAACATTTATGTGCAGTTGGGGCTTTGCGGTCATACTTAATACCATGATGTGTAAGCATGTCTTCTGATTTGGCTAATGCATTTTAATAATCTTGGAGGAATTCTACACTCAAGTTGCTTTCTGACTCCCAAGAATCATCCTCAACCTCAAGTGCATACCCGAATAATTTAATGAGATAAAATTTCTCAGGGCGAGAACGAGCCCCTCTATCTTCATGTGAAAGCACACGTTCTACTTTATATGATGCACCTTCCTCAAGGATTGGCAGGAGGGAGATTGTAGCCTGCCACCAAAAACATTGTGAATCGTGAAAGACAATTCACAATGTCTTACCGACCCTAGTGTAGACTTCTTGGGTTCAAATAGTTGCTCTCTTGGAGTTTCTTTGGTCTGGGACCCTAACTACAGTAGTGTAAACCCAGCCTTAGGGGGTTATCCACACTAGTTTAGAGGGAGTGCCCACACTAGTTTAGCGGTAGCAGCTAGTGGACGTCCAAAGGAAGGTTGGTTGCTTCTATTCTGCTTCTGGTAGTGCTTCTTCTCCATCGTTGCAGGGGCATTTGGCGCCATCCGCCATAGCCACTCACTGAGCTTACCAAGTCGCACAGACTCTAACTTCCTTTTACTCATAATTTCCACCTGCTGTGTGGGACATAGCTGGGAAGGTCATTCAGGAGTTCTGCGAGCGTGAGTTGTTGGGGAGAGAGAGAGAGAGAGAGAGAGAGAGTTTCGTAAGGCTTGGCAAGATGCCGCGCGAGATCATAACCCTGCAGGTGGGGCAATGCGGGAACCAAATAGGGATGGAGTTTTGGAAGCAGCTGTGCTTGGAGCACGGCATCAGCAAGGAAGGCATTCTGGAGGACTTCGCCACACAGGTTGGTTGGTTAGTGAGGGAGTGGATGCATTCATTCATCCATCCGTATTTTTGAGTTTGTTTGTGTGGATCGAGCGAGACTGTTTTGCTTAGCTTACGGTATTGATTGGGAGTGGTTGATGCATTTTGAATTGAAGGGGGGCGACCGCAAGGATGTATTCTTCTACCAAGCCGACGATGAACATTACATACCAAGAGCGTTGCTTATTGACTTGGAGCCCAGGGTGATTAACAGCATTCAGAACAGCGAGTATCGCAATCTGTATAACCACGAGAACGTGTTTGTGGCGGATCACGGTGGTGGAGCTGGTAATAACTGGGCAAGTGGATACCACCAGGTGAATGTCAATTGCTATTGTGTTTTGGTTTTCTTTGGTACCCTAATCTGACATGGGGTGCTTCCCATTTTTATGTTGCATCGCAGTGCATTTGTCTAAAAATAACCCAATATAAAGAGAAGAGATATTCTAAGGGAGCCTACTTTCATAGGTTTTTGATTTTTGAATCCCATACTTTGTTTTGTTTCGGGCATGTGAATGCCTTCACTTTTGAGCAGCAGGAAGAGGATTTTTTATGTGAGTTGAGAATCTTGCTGTGAGAGGGCGATGAGCCTGATAGTTAAGCAACTGTTGCTCGTACCCTAAATCTGAGCTGGGTTGCATCCCATTGTCTTAAGTTGGCAGGCATCCGTCTTGATATAATTAAACATAAGAAACGGAGGGATTCCAAGAGAGTTTACTTCCATACTTTTTAAATTTTTGAATCCCATGTTCTGTTTTCTTTGGGGATTGTGAATGGCTCCACTTTTGAGCAGCATGAAGAGATTTGATGTGAGTTGAGAATCCTGCTGCAAAACAGTGATAAACCCTCATGTTTTAGCACTGTTGTTTGTACCCTAAATCCGAGTTAGGGTGCATATCATTTTTTTGTTGGCAGGCATCTGTCTTGACATAATTAAATATAAAGTAATAGAGGGGTTCCAAGGGACTTCACCTTTCCTGGGCTTTTTATTTTTGAATCCTATCTTCTGTTTTGTTTGGGGACGGTGAATAGCTCCACTTTGGCGCAACAGGAAGAGGAGTTTATTTGAGTTGAAAATCTTACTGCGAGAGATTTTGATGCTTTAGCACTGTTTTTTTTGTACCCTAAATC
Organism: Polytrichum commune; assembly: GCA_950295325.1. Lineage (NCBI taxonomy): Eukaryota > Viridiplantae > Streptophyta > Polytrichopsida > Polytrichales > Polytrichaceae > Polytrichum > Polytrichum commune. The sequence goes on from OX485809.1 coordinate 1,977,165, forward strand.
TGACACGGGGTGCATAATTTTTTGTTTATATGTATTCATCTTAAAATAATCAAGCACAAGTACACAGAGGTATTCCAAGGGAGCTTACTTTCATAGTTTAAAATTTTTGCATCCCATACTTGGTTTTGTTTGTGGAGAGTGAATGCCAATGTGTTCACCTCTGAGCAGCAGGAAGAGGATTTAATGTGAGTTGAAAATCTTGCTGCAAGAGGATGATTGATCCTGATGGTCACGTTTCAATATTGTCCCTTATAAATTGCAGCTGAGCAATGTTAGTGATGTTAAAGCTTGCGTGGGTTACTCAATCTGGACGTGGTCATTTTAGGGAGAACAAGTAGAAGAAGACATTATGGACATGATAGACAGGGAGGCAGATGGAAGTGACAGTTTGGAGGGGTTTGTTCTTTGCCATTCCATTGCTGGAGGAACAGGATCAGGTCAGGAATCTTCTTACTCTAAATCCTTTGCATGGGACCTCTCAAAGTGAATCAGAGGAGCAGGGTTGAACAATGTTTTGTTTTTCTGATGAGTCTTAAAATGAGACTAAAGTGGTATGTGTATTTATGTGCAGGGATGGGGTCTTACCTTCTCGAAGCATTAAATGATCGCTACAGCAAGAAACTTGTGCAAACTTACAGTGTTTTCCCCAACCAAATGGAAACTAGTGACGTAGTTGTGCAGCCATACAACTCTCTACTTACACTCAAGCGCTTGACTTTGAATGCTGATTGTGTTGTGGTCCTTGACAACACTGCCTTGAATCGAATCGCTGTTGATCGTCTTCACATTCCCAACCCAACATTTGCTCAAACAAATTCTTTGGTGTCAACTGTCATGTCGGCAAGTACTACAACTTTACGGTATCCAGGATACATGAACAATGATCTGGTTGGTTTGGTGGCTTCTTTGATACCTACACCACGGTGTCACTTCTTGATGACAGGATACACACCTTTGACAGTAGAGAGACAGGTATTTGCCAATGCTTCACTTTGTCCGTTGTTTTTTTCTTTCTCCAAAGTTTTTCCTGATCACAAGGACTCCCTGAACTAAGCAAAATTCTTACAACAACGTGTGTGCAGGCTAATGCTATTCGAAAGACAACTGTTTTGGATGTGATGAGACGGCTTCTACAGGCAAGTATATGTTTATGTGAACTTGAAGTCTACCTTCTCTCCATATTCTTTTATGCCTCCCTGTGGTTTTGCTATACAATTGTTTTTGGCATTATCAAACAGAGAGAAATTGTTCTAAGGAGGTCATTATGGCTAGATGGTCAAAACAAATCTGCTTGATTTTACATCTTTCAAAAAGTTTTTACAGGGAAAAAGTTCCTTCAGAAAGTGTTGTGGGTAGCAACAAACTATGAAGGCAAATTCTTGCTCAACATTTCTGTTTGCAGGTAATGTTCTCTGTTGTTGTAACATGCATCACCTACTTGTCACTCACTGCAGGCCAAGAATATTATGGTGTCGTCATACGCAAGAACAAAAGAAGCAAGTCAAGCGAAGTACATTTCGATCCTAAATATTATTCAGGGGGAGGTTGATCCCACCCAGGTTAGTGAAGAGCTATATAAAACAGATTGTTTGCCCATTCATCTCAACATCTCTTATTGTGTGTTCTATTTATTCAGAATGCGAGAACATAATGGTTATTATACATAGCAAAAGTAGTAGAGTATTTTACACATGGACTTTCATGTACTCCTATAAGTTTGCATGGTTCTACTCACATAAATCTTTGACATGAGCTCAAATACTTGATACAAATTGTAGCAAAGCTCTTTCTGTGAACCCTACCTTAATATAGTGGAGGAGAACAAGGGATTTGAACGCGGATGCAGGTTTTGATGGAGCTTGTCAATTGATAGGCCTGATTTTTCTTTTGGAACAGGTTCACAAAAGTTTACAAAGAATACGAGAGAGAAAGCTAGCTAACTTCATTGAATGGGGGCCTGCCAGCATTCAGGTAGAATCATCTATCATTTGTTTATATTTTCAGTACAGTTCCTGTTGAAGACATTCCTCCCAGGTTTTTCTCCGAAGATCAGGGTGAAGCAGTCCACAAGAAGTCAGCAATATTATCTTCATTCTGGATTAGACCAAGCTGGGCTACGATTATCAATATTACAGTCTACGTAGTTGATGGATGTGAGATATTCCATTGATTCCTATTGATATATTCCTATTCTTATCGAGGATAGAGAATTGTGCTGATTTTGTTCTTTACCTCTGGCAGGTTGCTTTGTCACGAAAATCGCCATATGTTCAGACAGCACACAGGGTGAGTGGACATATCCTTTAGAATCTTGCAGGGTTTACTGCAATAGACATGTCTGCTGGAGCACTTTTTCTGTAGGGTGTGGTGATGTAGTGTGATGCTAATATTCTAGCAATAATTGTTAATGCTAAGTGAATATTTCCCATGAATTGCAGGTTAGTGGACTTATGTTGGCAAGTCATACAAGTATACGCCATCTTTTCAGCAAATGTATCAGCCAGTATGAAAAACTGAGAAAGAAGCAAGCTTTTTTGGACAACTATCGCAAGTTCCCAATGTTTGCTGTAAGTCAAGGAATAATTTCATATCCAAATTCAAGTCAGATAGACCTTTTGCTATCACATACTAGCAAACCAGAGGCTTTAAAATGTGATCTTTTCTCCCTTCAGGACCCTTCATGTTGTCATGCATTCTTGGGGTGTACAATGTATAAAAATCTTCGCTCTTCTGCCAACTTGAAAGCTTTTTCCAACATCATGTAGTGCGTGTGCCCTTACATTTTGTAAACTTTTAATGGCAGGATAATGACCTTTCAGAATTTGATGAGTCAAGGGAGATTGTTCAGAACCTTGTAGATGAATACAAGGCATGCGAATCTGCTGATTATATCAAATGGGGCATGGAGGTACATACACGGATGTCCTTCACAATTTTATTTTATTTTATTTCCATGTCAAATTGCTCATGAGAGGTTTCTGCTGGCAAAGGAAAAGTGTGAAGTCATGTGTCTGATTGATTTTTTGATTGTATTTTGTATGCAGGACCAAGGCAAGCAAGTGTCTAGTGACGGGAATACTAGTGGAACTATTGACCAAAGAGTGCCACCACCATAGAGAAACTAATCTTTAGTCTGCATATTGGGAAGATTTTCTAAGCAATGTGCAGTAGGATGTAGCAATGCTAGTCTGTACAGGTAGGTTTTTGAGTGAGTACTCCATGATTGCCACCTTGAAAGTTCACACTCGCACTTTGTTCATAACTTCAAATGACTATGGTGTTTGTTATCTGATCTGTACATTCATACAGTAGACAGCCATCTACCTAATGGCTAGGCTGCACATAAGGGTACTGACCCATGCCTAGCAAGTGGTTAAAATTTCATGGGTGGCAAGGTTTTAACTTGTTTAACTAGATAATCTAAGAAGGACTTTCATGAACCTCAGGCTAAGCAGACGTCTGTCTCCTACTCTTGATTAAGTGCAGAAGAAACCTTTAAAAGGGAACCAAGCTTTCGACAAGGGACAAGGTAAGAAAAAGGGAATCCGGTATGAGGGGCCGGACAAAGAGGGGAAGGTGAGACCAAGTGGGCCTTAATCTTATGGCTTAACCACTAATGTGGACATGAAAAGCATGACCTGAAGAGAATATAGTGTTATAGTGAATTTAACTAATCAAATAGGGTATTTTGGGTTATGTTATTGCCCAAAGTCATCTTTTATTTATGTGCTATATTCTACTGTTCTTGTGGTGTCTGGTGACAAACTTGCTCATCTTCCATCTGCCTCATCTACACATAGTTGATTATATCAAAGTTTCCACTCCACTTCATTAAGATTGAGTTCCTCATATTTATGTACTAAATGTTACAAGATCTAAGATTGACAGCCCTTATCTGGTTGCTTTTCTTATCATGACACCTACATTTGAGTGATACATGGTTTGGTGTGGCTCCAAGGACGGACACAGATGGGACATGTTTTTAAAAGAAATTGGACTGTATTATCAAAATATGATAATCATTCTAGGTTAAATACTTAACTTAATTGGGGGACCTATATGACCATTGAATGAGCATGAGAATCTTCACTTTGATAACAAGTAAGATTTTATGTAATGAGCTCCAAAAATCATGAGGAAAGTAGCTACACCCTTGATTTGGTTTTGGTAACCATCTTGTACTAACCGCGTGTTTCCATATCCTAAGAGAAGTGGGCTAGTTGGAAAAAAGTGACTATCAAAGACCCATCTACCTTATTGCTACAAGGAAATGCAGATTCATAACCAATGGTACATGAGAGGGAAGGTCGGCCGGGGATTCGTGGCACTCAAGTAAAATCATCCGGTAACAAAAATTGGATGAATCCATCAAGAAGCTTGGATGGAGCTTACTTTAGTGAAACACCTATGAGTTGGCACGTAAGACCCTCTTGTTCTCTCATAGCTATTATGAACTACTAGCTACTCCAATTTTGTAAATATCAATTAGTTAGCAAAGGGCCATGATGTGGCTTTGGATGCTCTAAGCCTAATTTCTAACCCCTCATGAGTTGTCACCAAGGCCATGATGTGGCTTGGATTCCACGTGGTTATATTGATAAATATTGCAAGTTGTCAATGTGTGCAATATTTGGTAAGTGGTTATGACGTGTTGTCATAGTCATTTTTTTAATTTCTTTCACAACTCTTTTATTTTGCACGGGTGTAATTGCTTACACATTTGCAAAATTCAAAACTAAGACATATCATTTTATGATAAATTGGTTAACTATAAAAATCAGTTCAAAATAATAACTATTGTCATTTCTCTATTATCTAAGTATATATATGTTGAGATAAATATAATATAATTTATTTGAAGAGATATAATATACATCATATTATTTTAGAGATAATATCATATGTGATGATGATAAAGCATTACAGTACATCGGATAGACTATAGTCAGAACTTAGGATTTTCTGAGTATACCCCATCTATAATGTTATCCCACAAGTCTAATTCCAATTAAAATAACATTTATTTGCACATTATATTATATTATCTTAAAGATCAGATTTATCTTTATATATATAATTTTTTGGGATATATTATATACTTTATCTTCATCGTTTCACTTTGGTCGTTTTATGAACATTACATTCATTTATGATTTTTGTATTTTATACCTTATCTTAAATTTATTACAAAAATCATCATCTCAACTCCTTTTAGATATAATAGATGATGCAATACATTTTTGGATTTCTTTAGATACCTTATCTTGTAATTTGTATATTTAGAGATAATATCATATGTGATGATGATAAAGCATTACAGTACATCGGATAGACTATAGTCATAACTTAGGATTTTCTGAGTATACCCCATCTATAATGTTATCCCACAAGTCTAATTCCAATTAAAATAACATTTATTTGTATATTATATTATATTATCTTAAAGATCAAATTTATCTTTATATATATCATTTTTTGGGATATATTATATACTTTATCTTCATCGTTTCACTTTGGTCGTTTTATGAACATTACACTCATTTATGATTTTTGTATTTTATACCTTATCTTAATTTTATTACAAAAATCATCATCTCAACTCTTTTTAGTTTTAATAGATGATGCAATATATTTTTGGATATCTTTAGATACCTTATCTTGTAATTTGTATATTTATGATTAATTCTATATATTGTGTAACTTATTTTTTAAAATATTTTGCGACCACCACAAATAGATTAATAATAAATATATTACAAATTGACCCACAATAATCATATTTTGGTAAATTTTATATGATTTTTTATTCATTTAATATATATTCCCTATCTTACAACCCATCAAACATATCCAATTAAAATTTACTTAAATAATATAGTACAAGGTTATTTATTTCTAGACTATAGTTTATCTTGAGCAATTGATGAGCACAATAATTTGCACCTGTAATCATGAATATTATATTTGTGTGTGCTTCAAACTTTACGAAGAAAGTCGTTATAGGCTTGATTTGGATTTGCTAGCAACCTTGAACTGGTCGCGTGTTTTATACCATAGGAGAGGTGGGCTAGCAAAAAAATTAAACAATTAAGACCAATGTACATTAGTGCCAGTAATGGATCAAGTTGCAATAGGTACCACACAAACTAATCATCCCAAGAGTATTTTTTTGTTTATATAAATAACATTTGTGAAAATGAAATGATGTTGTTTTTAAAATCCAAGAAGCGAATGGCTTATGGCATTAGGTGTACATCAAGATGGTGTCAAAAAAACTAATTTCCTAGAATAATGAAGTGTAGCGGCATTTGTTAGATCTAATAATGTATCATGGAAGAGGCACCATGTTGTATCAATTCAATGGTCTGATTGGAATTGACACTTGAGACAACTTAGTCTAACATTATGAAATAGGAAAATTAATCTATCTCTAATGGAGTTGTAGCAGGGACACTCCAACACAAAATATGTTTCATTGTCAACTGCATTTGGGAGACATAATTAACATATTCATGTTGTAACCTTAGAAATTGAAATAGAGAACAACATAATCAAGCATCGTTCACATCAACAATTCACATTCACAAAATATCACAATTTATGAACGAGATGATTATGATGATGACAACACACAAAAACCTCTAAAGTATATGTGTCTAATTCCAACATGACAATAATTTGGACACCTATATTTGAGTGGTATGTGATTGGGCATGGATGAAAAAATGGACTCCAAAAAGACTTGTCTTTAAAAAGGATCGTGACTATGTGCTTTAATAAATAATGTTATCCTTTCTTGTGTCAATACTCAACAAATTGGTGGGGAGGATGACTATATTTGACCATTTAAGGAGAACAATAATCTTCACTTTGAAGTTGAACAAGATATTCATATGAGCTCCAAAGAATCACGAGAAGATAGACTTCAACCTTGATTTAGATTTGCTAAACATCTCGTACTAATTGTGTGTTTCATATCCTAAAATACACATGCTTGTTGGAAAACCAAGCCATCTACGTTAGGGCCATTTCACATATGGTCCCAAGTCCCATTCATATTAGCAAACCCCAACACGGAGGCAAACTCCCAACTTGTGAGCCTTAAGTGCTGTCTTAAATATGGTTGAATATCATTGTAGTCAAATCTTGATTATTTCATGTAAATATATTCACGGGATTTGGATGGAGAGTTGGGTCTAGTTTTTGGCTTGACCCAACTCGCAACACAAGTCCCAAGCCCTACGTTGGTGTGAAGCCCAACGTTTCTGATCTCTTCCTCCAAGTGTAATTGAAGAGTGTTATGAGTCCTTACCTTTCGATTAACTTGTGTGAGGGCTGGAGTTCAGCTACTTCCCCCCCCCCCCCGAATAATTCTTCTTCTGATTGCTCAATCTCATGTTTTAGTGTATGAAAACTTATTTATGTGAAGAAGATTTCTTGGAGGAAGCCGACCCTCACGTTGTTGACAAGCGTGTAGCAATCACACCGTGGTTGTTGGGTGGAGAAGAGTGGTAGTCTAGGAAAATATGGAATGAACCTACCAGACATGAAGCATTAATGTGGATCGAATTGGATTTAATCTTACCACGAGAATCAGAGCAATTCTTGTTTGAGAGATTCTAATCAGGATTAATTCTCCCGTGAGTAAGTAGATATTCTAAAAATCATTCGCCGTGGCCATCATCTCTCGAGAATGTGAAGAGGCAGAGGAGGTGGAGCGTCGAAGTGAGAAAGGTGAGTCATGGAGAGGACGAGGCGAGTGCACCTTATCCCATATCGTTTGGGGGAAGGCTCAAGGGCAAGCATATAAGGAGGAGTGGCTAGCACCTCATTCGAGAACATGACATTGACTTGGAACTGGTTACTTGGTTACTTCTTACTAAGACTATGGCCCACTCTGGTAAGAGAGGTTACTTGAGACTATGGCCGGACATTGAGACTATGGTCATGCCTAACTAGACTATGGTCCTAGGGATTAGACTCTATGCTTAGGCCAGTTCGCTTAGCTCGGTTCCCGTTACTTGTAACTAGACTTTTGCAAGTTGTAATAATTAATTTTAATACACTCAATTCAATTTGATGGCGTTAAGTCTAAAAGGACTAAAGAAGCAATTCATGTTTGTGATATTGAGTTTAATTCATTAATCTATTTGCATAAAGTTAAGAGTGTCATGTGTGTTTGACCTATCTCCTAACTTGTGGTATGGCCTATGGTCCCTGGATATTTAATTGAAGAGACTATGGATCCAACCAAAGTGCCTTGACCTTGGAGTTTGTTGTCCTAAATTCACCTTAATTCCCTTGTGATCTATCAATTAACTTCATGGTGATCTCTAGATGTAACACATGACACTCATTTGGTCTTCCCTGTGTGGTTTTCTTAATTGGAACCCAATCTAAAATCCTATCTACACATCTCATGTGACTTTGGGACTTAGGACTTGGAACCTGTCTGAACTGGCCCTTAGATAGAAAATAGTTTTCCAAACAAGGAGGAAAAGCAACAATTAAACTTTAAACAACTACATGATATTTAATTATATAATGATATACTAATATTCAACTTTAAGCATTATATTATAATTATTATCATTTTGGAACCTTACTAATTTGGGATTTAAGTTTTTTTCCAACATATAACCTTAATGTTTTTTATGGTCTAGGGTTTAGGTTTGGGTTTAAGTTGGGTCAAACTTAAAATTTGAAGGACCTACATGACCATTTGATGAACCACCATATTGGACTAACAATAGATACATGATTTGCGAACATTATATTTCATAAAACAATATTATATTCTAAAGTTATTTATTGTGGATTCCCTATCTTATAACTCATTATGTATATCCGATCAAAACTTAGATAAATGATCTAGTAGAAGATGATATAACTTGGCAAGATAGTCTATCTTGTGATAGTTTATCTTGTGTTCATTATCACGTATATCTTATATCATATAGAATATATAGAATATTTATGAATTGCTATTAAATTTATATATTTAAAAAATTAAAAAATTCATTAATTTACGATGATATTGTATTATTTAAAGGTTTTATCATAGGTTTGTAGAATGATAAACATGGTACGTTTAAGTCCGTATAATTAATATCATGTGATGTCATCTCATAATATAATCTATATGCATGGTGCATAGATATAGGATTTAGGGTTCAAAGTAATGAAGATTATGTTTCTACATTTTATTTGCCAATCGTTTTCTCATTCATCCAATATGTCTACTATATAAACTTCATTTTAGGGTTTTCAAGGTCTTTTTCTCTTGTACCACTTCCAAGGTATGTTTTCTCTCTATATTTTGCTTTTGTATTGGGATATGATGTCATTGGATAAGGTATATTTAAAAAAACATTTTAGTTACATGGATATTGGATTTAAAGACTATTTGTATTTTGTTAAAGATAAATTCCATATCAGCTAAATATTTAATATATATTCAGTATATATATAAATATTTTATCTATTTGAAGTTATTTTTGTTAAGTTTGAATATGGATAACTCGTTAGATAAGGTATTGTAATTTATAGAATTTGTGGATAACATGTGTGATTTGTTCAGGATAGGTTATCGTCGAAATTATGGCTAACTCTATGGTCATTCAATCGCCCTATGTGGGAACTTTCAACCACCGCCATTTGCAATGGGCAAAATCTACTCGCGGAATGCGACCTTGTAGGATAGCTCGCATTCCACTAGATCGTTTAGATGATTTCCAAAAAGGAGAAAAAATTGGTGAAGGAGGCATGTAAATTTCTTGGACAATTCATAAGATTCGGAAGGTTTCTCCACACCTCCAAAAGCAAGTTCGATCCACAACAAGTCTTGGACACATCACGTAAGATACCTAACTTGGATATGTATTTGGATAAGATATAGTCAGATATATGTATTTTCTTATAATATTGTTATATATTAACATTTATATATGTTATTTCAGATATCATTGTTCATATGGCCCTGAAGACCATAGAAACAGGAAGGAGTTGAGACAAAATCATAAACGGGGATTTCTTGCACGATATTCTATCAAGATTTTGGCTAAACCCGCGGATACGTTAGAGATAGCCTATTTCCATGAATAACATACCCGAATTGATGGAACACCGGCGCATGACGTGTACGATCCGGATTCGTCGGCACGCCCTTCCGCTCTTGCTACACAATGGTCGGATTCATTGAAGACGTATATTGACAATAGGTTGAAGAGTGGCCTTAATGCTCGTCAAAATTATGATGAGCATCATCAAGTGTTTGCGGATCGATCACAGATGGGTTATTCAATGCGTAAAGATGATACTCTTCTTTTGAAGAACATCCGAAACATTGAGTGTACATTTTTACGAGGTAAGTGGAAACGACACACTAACGAGGCAAAAAACGTTGATTCGTGGATTACGGAAAATAAAGATGATGTGTTTATTTTGCAAGAGTCAAATTGTATAGATGGCAAAAATACGGCATTTGTGTTGGGTTTGCAATCACCCGAACAATTCAATGCCATAATAGAGTATGGTGACAAATCCGCTATATCTATGAATGCTACATTTGGAACTAACGCTTTTCTATTATTTTCTCTATACACTTATGGTGTTCGATGCTTGCCGCAATGGGTTTCCCGGTGCGTGAATTATAACAAATAAGCAAGATTCCGAGAGTCTCATTGTCTTTCTAAAGCCTTTGGCGGATAAATTACGAGCGGCGCATTCGGAATGGCGTCCTAATGCTTTCATTGTTGATAATGATGAAGCCGAACACAACGCTTTGAGGTGGGTGTATCATATTCTTTTACTTGCATATCAATATACTCTATCCCAATTTACTAATTTATTTTTTTACAACTTACATAATCAAAATCAAAATCAATTTTATTTTTGTCTAAAAATATAATCTATCCGAATATGTTATCCAAGCATTTTTTTTACATATAGTCTATCCTCATTTTGTTATCCTTATATATTTATTCATTTATTTTGCGTGTAGACGCGTATTTGGAGAGGACGTTCCCATATATTTGTATCAATGGCATGTTTTGGAGTGTTGGAAAGCAAATGCTTTGGCGAAAATGAGATTGGACGAGGAATCTCGGGATTGGATTTATTACAGCTTGCAGAACGTGATGTATATGGACATTATATGGAAAGAAACCGAAAATGATTTCATTGAGGGAGCAAAGGCAAATGGAAATTTTGTATTTGATACGGCAAAAGACTATCGGAGAACCCGGATTGTATCAACGATAGATGTTCGCGGAACACAACAAATAGCTTACGAATTGGAAAGAGACCTTCACAATATTGATGTATTTCAAGCATATTTTGAGAGATGGTATGGAAATTATGGTAAGTTTCAACACTTTACAATGACATTACTTTGCATGATAAGGTATAGTGAATTGATAAGTTCATGGATATGAATATTGGATAAGGTATCATCTAGATTCGAACTATAAGTATGTGCGTTGCAGCTATGTGGGTAAAATGAGTAAGAAGAATTCTTCATACCGGACAAGACACAAATTCATCCATAGAATCTTATCATGGAGCAATGAAGAGATGGTTAGGTTTCACAAGCAAGGGATTGCGGGGTCGACGGCTTGATTGGCTCATCACAATGTTGACAACTACGATTCATAATCATTATACGCACCGTTTGGTAATGAAGAAAGCGGGATTGATCAAGAATGAAATCATGACACTCAAGGTTCGAGAAAGTGTCAATTTGTCTTACTCCATCGACGAGGAATGGATTCTTGAACCGACCAATGAACGAGCACATTGGATGTGTCGAAGCGCAACGTATCCGGAGAATTGGTATTCACTTACATACCCTCATCGTGATTATGCGTGTTGTGATTGTGAGTATGCAATTCGAGGAAATTTTTGGTAACATCAAGCCGCAATAATTTTGAAAACTACGGATGTAGATCAAGATGCCATAGTTGAATATTGTGGCACATATTACGGGACGACTCGTGGAGTGTTATTTGAGATGTTTAAGGCGGAGAGAGGATTTTGTGACGAAGATGGATTGGATGAAGATATCATCATTGATTCGACCGATACGAATCACGATGCAACACCTAATCTAGATGATTTGGAGATTGGGGTGGAATTTTTACAAGAGAATGACGTGATTGAAGTGGATAAAGATGTTCTTCATACAAGAGTTATAAAAGAGCATGCAAAGGATTATAAGAAATTTCAAAGATTGATTGAAGGGCACGGACTACGAATGGCCGAGCATGCTACTTCCGAATTTCGTGTATTGTTGAATTGAATGTCGGAGTTGTGTTTCGCGGATTTCCAAGGCACTCTTCATCCGGACATTCAATTCGCGAATATGGATAGGGGTATAGGTAATTCAATTCGTAGAAAACAAGGGTGGTATGAAAGAATGCTTTCAAAAAGACCTCGTTCATGTTTCCCTTAGTAAAAATAATTAGTTTTATATTTATGATATTTATGATTATTATTAAAATCGTATATATGATTTTGATGTTTATTACAATTGGTGAAGATATTTAGCATCATATATAATAAAAATTTATATTGATTTTATTTTGTTAGTTTTCATGTGTTCATCACTGTTTTTGTATACAATACCTTATCCCTACTCTTATCTTTAAAATGTTAAATGATGATAATTATGGATAGACTATCTTAGCTTTGTATATTAGAGATAATATGTAAAATAAAAGAATAAGGTATACTCAGGAAATGAATAGTTTCTGACTATATCCTATTTTACAAACTTCAACTATATGATATTTGTGATCGATAGCTTATCCATATACTTATGTTCAAAAAAATAAAATTATCATAAATATGGATAAAGTATCGTTATGTGACATTTTAAAGATAATATGAAAATCAATGATAATGTATATTAAAAAATTGAATAGTTACTGACTATACCCTATCTCACAAACTTCAACTATATGATATTTGTGATCGATACCTTATCCATATACTTATCTTCAAAAGTGCAAAATGATCATAATTATGGATAAGGTATCGTTATGTTACATTTTAAAGAAAATATGAAAAACAATGATAGGGTATACTCAAAAATTGAATGGTTACTGACTATAATCTATCTTAGAAACCTCAACCATATGATATTTATAACATAACGATACCTTATCCATATATTTATCTTCAAAAATGCAAAATGATCATAATTATGGATAAGGTATCATTATGGTATATTTTAAAGATAATATGAAAAACAATGATAGGGTATACTCAGAAATTGAATAGTTACTAACTATACCCTATCTTAAAAACCTCAACCATATGATATTTATAACATAACGATACCTCATCCATATACTTATCTTCAAAAATGCAAAATGATCATAATTATGGATAAGGTATCGTTATGTTACATTTTAAAGATAATATGAAAAATAAGGATAGGGTATACTCAGAAATTGAATAGTTGCTGACTATACCCTATCTTAGAAACCTCAACCATACGATATTTGTTATCGATACCTTATCTATATGTTTATCTTCAAAAATGCAAAATGATAATAATGATGGATAAGGTATTGTTATGTTATATTTTATAAATTATATGGAAAATAATGAAATAATGAATATTTATTTATATTTTAAAACAATACATATATGCTCGAAAATACCACAAATCCTAGTTTCCTAATGTTACTTCTTCTTCGTCGTCCACCGAGTTAGCTTCGTCATTATTTTCGGGACTTGGCACTCTCCAGTCAATGTCATCGTCGCTTGCTCGGGATTGCGTTTCACGAGCCAATGCCGCGGCCCGTTCCGCTTTGAGGGCGCGAATGCTCGAAGAAGATGCGCGAAGACGGGCTCTTAATTTAACATAATGCTCAAGAAATGCCTCAAAATTTCCAAAAGACTCTATTTTTTTATGGACATGCGCTACGGTGTTATATTCCGTGAGCTCACAAAAAACGAGTTCACGAATGTTTGCGGATTTCTTCAATTCATATCGTTCCCGGGAAAACGCGGGTACAAGCGTAGACATGTATTGCAATCTTGAAATCGCAATCCGGTTTCGAATGGATTTGCTTCGCTTGAAGGCCGTCCATGTGGCAGGATAAAAAATAACATCACCCCACGTGGAAAAGTCAAAATTAGTTTTGACTGACCGGATGAAAAACATGGCGAGGGGAGGCAATTCATCTGGCAAGGGGAGGCAATTCATCTGGCAAGGGATTCTCAACTGCATCTCGAAGCATATTCTCCCATTGTCGTTCGGCGGCGATGGCCCATTTAGATTTGGCCTTCGCGTCTTGCCGTTTTAGCCGGGCAACCGGATTGGATAAAGCCCGAAGATTTTTAGTTTTTATTTACTTACATAATTTGTTTTGCATTCCACCCAAAGACAATGAAACTTCTTCCGAGCACCTTCTCCTCGAATAGCCCAATGTACATCCAATTGAGCAACCCCGTCGACGGGGAGCTCACTTTCCCGTAGATGCGGTAAACCTTTGGAAACTTCATCTTCATCCATTGGGATGTAATTTGTTTGTTCTTCATCATCCATTGCATTATTCTCTCCTATTGCCTCAAGAAGAGATGATGGTGAAGCCAATCCCAAATGGAGGGGTGGAACATCTATAAAAATCAAATAAGATAAGGTATTGTTAGTTTTCAATTTCATGGATTATTACAAACAATTAACGGGATAGGGTATTGTAAAAGAAAAAATGCAAAAAAAACCATCTTTGCTACTCAAAGAGTAGCAAAGATGGTTAAAACATTACCTTGTGAATGGGTTGCAATGGTACATTCCGAAAGGACAATGTCCACCATTGTTGGGGGAAGCGGTTCAATGTTAAGAGCCATCCGAATTTCTGTGGTTAGTGGAGTGACAATAGTTGGAATATTTGCCATAATTCTGTACCAAAATCTCAAAAAATCACATCGAGTCAATAAATGAATAAAGTAACCGCTATTGAACCCAACATTTGTTGTTACTTGTTGTAAACTGTATTTTATCAAATGACTTTTCATCCAAATTTTAGTCATCCATAACACTATTTCATCACCAATTATAAGAAGATATGATTTCATCCATCATCCATGATAACATTTGTTTACTTATTCATAAAGTGATATCATCCAAAATATTGCTATAGTAACATAAATACCATGACACTAAATATCATACTTAGTTGATATTAGATTAGGGGCCAAATTTTGTCCAATTAATCCTCGAATAACAAAAGCTAGAAAAGTTCTACTGCCATTTCTTTAGGTAATCCAGATTGTTGTAATTGTAATGAAGGGCCAACTACAATAACAGATCGACTTGAATAATCAACTCGTTTTCCAAGTAAATTTTTGCGAAACCTTTACCTTCAATAACCTTATAAGAACCAGATTAGTTACAGATGAACCTAATCTGTAAGATTACAGATTAGTTACAGATTAGTTACAGATGAACTTAATCTGTTATTGTAACTTATCTGTTACAGATTAGTCACTTAATCAGATTACAGATTTAGATTACTAGATTTAGATTATAATCTAGTGATTAGATTTAGATTACAGATTACAGATTTAAATTACAGATTAGATTTAGATTACTAATCTGTAAATTAGATAACTTAGATATAGATTAGTAATCTGTAATCTGTAATTTATTGTAAATTAGATAACTATCTGTATCTAGAGTTATCTAAATCTGTATCTAGATTATAGATTATAGATTACTAATTACAGATCTACAAATTACAAATTACAAATTACAAATTACTCTAGATATCTGTATCTAGAGTTATCTAATTTAGATATTTGTATCTAGAGTAATCTAATTTAGATATCTGTATCTAGAGTAATCTAATTTACTAATCTGTATCTAGAGTTATCTAAATCTAGTGATTAGATTTAGATTACAGATTAAATCTAAATCTAGTAAATCTAAATTTGTAATCTGATTAAGTGACTAATCTGTAACAGATAAGTTATCTAAATCTGTAAATCTATAATCTGTAAATCTGTAATCAGTAATCTAGTAATCAGTAATCTAGTAATCTGTAATCTGTAAATTACTAATCTGTAATCTAGTAATCTAAATCTAATCACTAGATTTGTAATCTACATATCATTAGAGATCACTAGATTTGTAATGAACCAGAGATTAGTTACAGATGAGCAGGTTGAATTTAAGAATCAAGTATGTCCAAAGTATGAGTGACCTTTCTGCACGTGTAACACATAGCAGTTTGAATTCACAGAAGCAGAAGAAGATAGATAGCATGAGAAATTACTACATCCATTTAGCACTACAACAATTCCAAGGCCAAGGTCTAATACATTGAGCACCTAGTCTAAGCAAATGCACAACATTATATATACAAGAAGAAAAATGATTTCATAGATCAAAATACAAGTTGCAAGATTTCAAAAAAGTTGAGTGCTAACATTTTCTCCCTACATTTCAACTTTGCAATTGCTAAGCTATGATACACTAAACAATACATTGCCAAAATGAATGCAAGGTGAGTGATGTGAGAGAGAATGTGAGAGTATGACAAAAGTGAGTGTAAGAGAAATAATGAAGAGGGGGGAGAAGAACCCGGGAGGTTGGGGGAAGAGCCGCTCACACAAAGATGAGAGGATGAGGGGGCAAGGAGCCTTAAATGGCTTAATAAAATGACATGCTAATCTCTTAAAAATAACCGCATGAGTAGTGATGGGTTGGCAACCCATGATGCACCCACTTGCTCTTAAAAATATCCCAACTAATAGTGATGGGTTGCCAACCCATGATTCATCCACTTGCTCTACACTAGGCACTCAATTTTAGGTGCACAAAACTTTGTATTTATCAACACCCTTTTAATTAGGTTGAGATGGTTTTAGACACAAAAGTTTAGTCACCTTGAGACAAGGTACCGACACCATAAGGGTCATTCTAAAGTGGTTGATCTCATTCAATAAGATGAATGAGCTTCTACGGATGATTTTACTTGAGTGCCACGAATCCCCGGCCGGGAAGGTCTCTGCTCTACTGAGCATGTGTCAGAATACCACTTCTGACATGGGTACATACTGCATGAATACAGGTTTCAATTGTTTGTTGATGAGGGTAGGCTTATATTTCTTTAATAATGTTATGTTTGTTCTATTCTTTAATAATATTCACTTTTCTTTTTGATGACATTGCTAATTGAGAATCAACCTCGTCAAGTCTCTTGGAGGTTTATTATTAAGTAATGCATTTCATCATGGGAAAAAGCTCACTTTAATTTACTTTATCTTATAACATTGTTGTTGTCAAAGTGCCAAGAGTCGGACCCTTTGATCGTGTGGGCTTCACAGGTATGTGTTTGGTTTGTGGAGGGTAGGGGGGATTAGGGTCTGGTTTATCTTTAACTTGTGTTTGTTGGGTTAAGTCAATGAATGCATTAAGCTTAGTGTTGAGCTTTTGGGTTTTAATGAATATGATTGGGTCGTTGGGATTGGTGAGATGTTTGATTGTAGACTCATGCAGTGATTACAATGTATAGCTGTAACTTACTTTGCAACCTATTTGTTGTAAGTGGCGATCAAGTGGATCTGACTTTTCATATTTCTTTATGTGGTCCTTTCTGGGAACATTTCATGGCAATCTTGAAGCAAATTGATTTATCTGGAACAATAAATCAAGGACATGTGAGAATGATTTATTTGAGGAAAGGCCACTGTGGCATAAAGAGTGTATGGACAGATTTAGAGGTGGTAATGACATATGCATCTGTATTCAATACATATGATTTGCTCAATTTGACAAATAAGAATGTCCAAATTGTGACATGTTGACATACATAAAGACTTGGTAATGGTAAATCTCATCACATAGAATTATATACTTACTTTGTCTTGAAAGCGAATGTGAAGAGAGTATTATCTTCAGATGCCTCAAGTATGAAAGGATGACGAAAATGTGTGACATTGCAACCTCCTGCAAAACAAACAATAAATAGCATTACAAAAACTTGCAATGAAGAAGATACACGGGAGTCTCCTGTGGGTTAGTAATAGCACAAAGCAAGCACAGAATAAGTTATACATAAACAGCATGATGATTGTTGGTAAAATATAAACATACCTATTCAACATTGCTTTGTCTCACATAAAAGAAAGTACCTTTTGAACCTTAGAAAATGCAGGCTCCTTACATGTGGGCTGTTGTAGTTGAAGTTCCTGCTCTGAGTGACAAGAGTTGAGAGTTAAATTTTGAAACAGGGTTTATTCCCCACTTCAAAATTGGTTATAATTTAACAAGGGAATAAAACTGGTGAAGCCAATTTGTGCCTGAGCCTAGCAGAAAAAAATTCTATATTTCCAATCTACACACCTTGAATCCACTTACAAAAACCCAGAAATTGGGGGATTGATTCTACAAAAAGCACCCTCGAAAGAAGAGGTGGCATGCATACAAATAAGTGCACACAAGGGACAGAAAGTGAGGCGATCCAAGCAAATTAATGTAGGTGAAACCCGAGCTTCTGATGAGAAGGTCAAGTGTAAAAATATTGCATAACTTCAGTAATGGCCTCATGACAGATGTTTACATACCAGAAAACTGAAATAAACTCAAGAAGAGCACGAAGTAAATGAGCTCAATTCCTTGCATGGCTTTAATTAACTGGATTCCAACATTTATAACGGTGCTTGGTCCTTTGTTTGTTTGTTTGTTTGTCAGTCATCCTGAAGGTCATGCTCCTCCAAATCACGATGGAATTCCTCATCTGATCTAACACGCCCGCAGAAATTGCATTCCATGGAGCCCTCCAAACCTTGCTCATCCAGTTTCCCAGGAGGGTAGGGAGCCATGGTGCCTCCACATTCATCGGCGGGGCAGAGGTACTTCACAAAGAACATCGCATGTCCAAAATCATCATCATCATCACCATCATCATCTTCTTCAGATTTCTTCAAATCTTTCTTCCCAGCGCGAGCCTTGACATCATCATCTTCATCTCCTTCAACATTATCATCATCTTCTTC
Source organism: Polytrichum commune (assembly GCA_950295325.1). Taxonomy (NCBI): domain Eukaryota; kingdom Viridiplantae; phylum Streptophyta; class Polytrichopsida; order Polytrichales; family Polytrichaceae; genus Polytrichum; species Polytrichum commune. Next base: position 1,996,176 of record OX485809.1, read on the forward strand.
AGCTTCTTCGTCATCTTCGTCATCCTTCCATTGAGCCTCCACTTGGCACCTCAGGCACTTGCAATTGAATCCATACTCTTCCTCTAATTTCTTCTGTCGGTCGCCGTACGGCCAGTCCACAGGAAAATAACTCAAACATATCTCTGTGCCCTCCTCTACAGCATGCAAGGCGCGAATGTACACATCGGTATTGTTCTCTCCACATCGGTCTATGTACTCAAACCTGCATGCATTGGGTAAACAATCATGGTTGAACATGGCAGCCCTTGCATAGATGGCATACCCTCGAACTCGCCTCTCTCCATCACTGAAAGGCGACATGAGTCCGAATGTGTTGCAAGCATCCCTGGCCAGTAAACCTTTCGTCATGTCCATCGACATCATCGAAACCCTTGCAGAAACATCATCATTCGATGATTCGAACGCTCCTACCAAAAACTCATGCAACTCCTTCAACTCCTGCACCGATGAGCTTTTCGACTCCTGCCCCTCCAACTCCAGCAGCTTCTCAAACGCTTTAGGATCCTCGAAGGATAAGTTGTATGCAGCTATGAGGAAGCGAACTAGGGTTTTTCTCTCCACCGAAAACCCTAAACCCTTCTTCTCCAACGATGCGATCGCTTTGCACACACTGGATGTGTGGGATGTGCTCTGTGCAGCATCCATGCAATCGGGGCTACAGAATGTCGCAGAGCTACATGATGGGCAGAGAGTAGTAGTTGGGTGCGACATCAAAACACGCATACAATGTGCACAAAAGGTTTTGTTCTCAGCCGCTTCAGCTTCTTGGTACACCAAGAGCGGCGATTCTCGAAGAAGGATTTCTCCTCCTTGTAAATCTCGCGCTGCCACCATCCCTCGGCCCCGTCCCTCGATCTTCTCTTGCCGCAATGCGGTCTCCCAGTTGTTGCTGTCCGCAGGTTTCTCCGGTGAAGACATGATGTCTGCCGAAATCCTGCGCGACCGAAGTGCAAATCAAAATGCGCAAAATCCAATAAAATCGAATTGGAATTCAATCTCGACTCTCCCCGCACGTTAATCGAAAGATGTGCACACAAGTGGCCCTTTACAATTAACTCCTTGGAATTCTTCGCCCATTACCTCTTCCAATGCCACTGTCAAGCCCTAAACTCCATAAACCCTTCATAAACCCTAGAGGGCCTGTAGAGGGCTGTATAGCGTTACCGATGGATGTGCTCAAAATGGACCAGGGGTAAGCCCATCTCCTATCTTAATTGGTCTAAAGACAGTTGTAATGGCTTAAGAACCCACTTGTGTGTGTGCACGTCGATTTGTTCGAATCACCAGGTTTCTCAGGCGAAGACTTGCCTGCCGAAATCCTTTGCATATGTAGTGCAAACCCAAAATGCTTCAAACCAATCAAAAAGATAAAATTGCATCCAATCTCCACTTTCCTAGTCCCTCTAGATCCACATATCTCTAATACCCAACTCCCTAAATTCCGGGTCCTGCCACTGTCACGCCTAAAAGCCATTATCCCTTCGTAACCCCTTTCCAGTGTCCAGGGAGATTCTGGGCATAATCGGTAAAGAGCCTAGTGATTCCAAGTCCAACCGGTTGCAAGTTGACATCTTCCAGTTTTCTTTATTGATTCGAGGTATATTCTACAGATTCCTCTAAAATGATCGGTATTTTTCCTGAAGTCTTGAACTTCAGCCAGTTATTTCTCAAACTCAACCAGTTCATCTGTAACTAGCAGTTGATTCTCCCCGTTCATTGGCCCTTCCAAAACCCTAAATCCTGTAGAGGGTTATATAGCGTTGCTGATGGTTGTGCCTGCAGAGAATTCACCAAAGTGCCCATCTCTGATCTTAATTAGGTATATGACAGATGGAAGAGCTCATGAATCCACTTGTGTGCACAAGCTCGGGAAAATGAACGAATCAACTCCAAGTTGACCCTTAATGTGGGACCCGGTGAGCACCAAATCCGGCCCGAAAGGCAAGTGCATGAGTCTTTTAGTGAATTAGATTCCTCCCTGACCTAAAACATCGGATCCCCTGTGACTCCCACGAAAGCAAACCAAGGATTCGCCGGATTCCTTCGTGGAGTCCCATGACCTTGGAATCAAATCTCGATTCTTACGGAGTCACGGGGTTTGCTGCAACACTTTTCCTCCTTCCATACATCTTCTTTTTACACCTCCACTTTCACATTCAGCTCGCAAGTCACATACATGCACAGCTCTGACTCCTCTCTTCTCCTTCGCGGGGTTTTCGCAAAGTCGCAACTGAAATTTTGCTTCCGGGTTATGTGTTTGTGAAGTGGCTCTGCAGCTGTTAGCATTCAGAATGGAGGATGGGTGCGGGAGATATGATTCGGATGGTATTGCATGTGCCTCGCAGGTTGACGATGGGCGAAGAAGGAGCATATTAAGAAATTAAGAGATTGCATGCGTAGTGGGTTAAGGGGGAAGCTGTTCCAATTTCTGTGAGGGTTATGAATTGATCGAGTATTGTTTGTGCCCTGCAGTTCGAGAATCCTTGCCAAGGGTTTGGATTGAGCGATTGAGGGGTTAAGAGGAGAGGGCTAGGCTTGGAATTGGGGAACAGGTTTTCGGAGTGGTGGTTGCAGATTACTCCATGCCAGATTACAATCCCCATCCCACCTCGCAGGCCGGCATGAGGAGGCCTCTGAGGTATCAGGATGGGGAAACGTCGGATAGGCCGGGGGACTTGCGTGCGGATCTGGAGCCAGCTCCTAAGCCATGGCCAGGGATGCCATACTTAGCGGTGTTGCTGGTTTTCGGGTTCCTGGCTCTTCAGCTTTACCCTGCAACACATTGGCGGCACCCGAATGACAAAACTCGGACATGGATCAAGCACTTGAAACCTGGAGAGAAGCCAGAGATCATTCAGGCCACAGGGAGGGATGCATTCTACAGTACCTTGGATGAGGTTCGAGGGCAGCAAGCTGAGGATTTAGCAGCCCAAGAGGGTGTGGTTCAGGTCTGGGAATTCCTCGCAACCTGTTTCTGTTTTCAAGACAAAAACCTAAATGGCAAATTTCTGTTGTAGATTGCAGTAAAGCCAACAAGAGGCATTGTCCAAATTTGTGCTGGATAGGTTTATTAGTCTGTTGAAGCCACGTATATTGTGTAGACTCCGTAAGCAAGAGAAGCTCGTTTTGTCTGCTGCCTTGATGTTGTTTTGTTTTTTGAGGGCGGTTCCGTGTGGGTAATGCTTTTCATGTTCCCTATGTACAACAACCTTCAATGAATTCCGCAGCATTTTCAAGGGGTGCACAAATCATGAGTTGAATTTCATGTGCCGAAGGATGTCGATGTAGATGTAATAGTTCTCCGAGATTGAGGTAGCTATTGAATCCAAGGTTGTTGCAACGTCTGGGTGGAGTTATCTTGAAGGTGGTCCGTGTGGGTAATGCTTTCGATGCTTCTCTATAGTCAACAAACTTCAATAAATCCTGAAGCATTGCACGAGGTGCACAAATTAAGGGCTGATTTTCATGTGCAGAAGGATGTCGATGTAGATGTAATAGTTGCCAGTATTTTGTTCTGAGTTTGAGGCACCCATTGAATTCAAGGTTGTTGCAACGTCTGGGTGGAGTTACCTATACAATATGATTCTTTCCATATTGAGTTCAAAAACACTCTTGCCATTCAAAACAGCACTTGAGTGAGGTGTCAACGTGCCCTCTTGGATTGGAAAGGAATTATGTATAGTTCATGGGAATTAGAAACCTTACTTCCCTCATTGCATTATTGCAGGGTGAGGACCATGATGAAGAAACGATAGCGTTCCTGAAAAAGGCTGGCGAGCAACCAGTGCACATATTTATTTGTACAGATGATACCGACTTCCGTCCTATTGCTGTACTTGTGAACTCCACCTTGTCTAATGCATTGTGAGAACTTCTCCCACTGTTTCTATTCTTTGCCATGATGTACATATTTCCATTCTTGAAATGTTGGGATGATTTTGTTAGATAAGTAGTAAGTGTGTCAAAGTATTGAATTACATCCAAACTGAATTCTTGGCACCTCCTGTCTGTGAACAGGCATCCGGAACGCTTGCACTTTCATCTGGTATTGCCATCAAGCCAACACAAAAAAGCAAGTCATTTGTCTGCAATCTTCCAAAATGCAAAAATTGATATAGCCAGGTATGGTTTCTGCACTGCAGTTAGTATGGCACTTCAAAAGCCCTCCCATTGGAGGGATGCGTTTCCTATTTCTGGTCACCTCTGGCCTTGTACAGGTTAAGAGCTGATCAAATCAATTTTTTTTTTGTATGATCAGTGAATCTATTGACATGAAAGAGCTGGAGCAACACATTTATTATCGAAAGAGCAGCAAGGCAAGGCCAGAACTGAAGAGTCCATACAACTTTGTGCCTTTCTTGTTACCCCGATACTTTAAAGATGTTGGCAGAATCATCTACCTTGATGCTGACATTGTGGTCAAGGTATGACATTGTTCTTGTATCCTCATATATTGTACCTATGAAATAAAACACTTTCAGGTATAAATTTCCCTCCAACACATTGTACTATTTTTCAGCAGCTGTGACAAGTCATCATGTTGTTGCTAATAGTATTGAGTACCTTTAAAGGAGCCAAACAGAAATGCTGGTGCTGAAACCTTTGCATCTGTTTTTATTACTGCAATATCTTGGCAATTCCTATTCACTTATTGAGCAATGAATACCATGCTGTATCACTAGAGGGGTCAGACATTTATCCACTCTTTTAGGTGTGTATCGTGAAGTCAACTGTATGTGGCTTTCAGTTATATTATGAATACTTTGGGTGGTTGGCAAAACTGCACGTTTGATCTGGTATATTTCTGGTGTGATTCTCTTCCAAGGGATTATTAAGTGGATTGTATATTGGTGCAGGGAAATATCGAGGAACTCATGCAAGTTAACCTTGAAGGTAAACCTGCTGCTGCTGTAGAGGATTGTTCTCAAAAACTTGGGACATACTTCGACTTTCACCAGCTTGAGAAAATTCAGGCAAGAAAAGATAACCCGGTGTGGGTTCCAAAGGACCCCATGAGTCGAGAGGCTTGTGTGTTTAACAGGGGTGTGCTTGTGATTGACACAAAGGAGTGGATCAAACAACAAGTGACAGAATCAATTTTCTGGTGGATGGATGAATTTCGCAATGCTAGTTCCGTGCTTTACAAGTATGTACCCATTCCTGAGGATTTTCCCTTGCAATTTTTATCTTCCTCTACTGACCCTCAAGCAATGCACATGTATGTACAATAATCTGATGTAATCGTTAAAACCTTTCTTAAACCCAATGGCCTTGGGTATTACTTGGTTCATTTAAGCCTACTCTTTTCAGGCCCAAGCCCTGAAAAGTTAGGGCTTCTAGATTCAGAAACCCCTCAAGTGAGAGATTTGTGATTTTCTTAAAGTGCCGGTCCATGGGCACCAACAAATACTTAAAGTTGTTAATGTAGGTAGATTGTGTGATACTGTCTTGGTGTTAGTAACCACAATGTGCTCATATTAATTTTGAACAGTTTATGTAACAGTTGTAATATACCTTGTTTTAGAGAAGTTTAGCATGAGTATTATAATTCCCTGCAGCACAAATGCATATCAGGCCACTTTACACTATGGCCATGTGCTGTCACCATGAAATTTTGAGGGCCCTTGAAACTCATCCAAAGGTCATACAATACACAATTGAAGTTTAATTCTGTGTAATGTAAAGACATTATGCAACAAGTGGGATGCTCTAGGCATTTTCCACCAATGAGAAGTTTACTATTTAATGGTCACAGGCCCTCAAGCTCTAATGGAAAATGTCCCTAGAATAACCTTAAGCTTGTTGTGGCTTGGTCAGCATATGCTATGATTATTCATTGAAATGGGTTCCTTCTTCTACAGGTACGGGTTGTCACAACCACCCTTCTTATTGTCACTGTATGATAATTACAAAAAGCTCGAACCATATTGGAATGTCCGTGGACTTGGACGCAATGAGTTCAGTGAACAGGAACGTGAATACATGCTGGAAAAGTACAAGTTCAAGCCACAGAGAAAACCTTTTATTTCCCTGGACGCAGATTCTGCCAAAATTCTCCATTTCAATGGCAAGTTCAAGCCTTGGAAGAGTGTGGCGGGGGCAGAAAAGGTCTCACTGTGTGGACAGAGAGGAGTGGAGTGTGCTAAGCTCTGGTGGGAGTACTTGGGCCATACCTCCGATATAATTCTTAGGGAGTGACGAAGAACCTCCTACTTGCACCAACCTCAAAATTCCTGTTTACATGAGGCCTTCTCCACTACATTCAAAGGTAAGGCTTAGGGTTTAGGTTTTAGGATTCAATTACTCCGAGGAGCATTTATTCTGTAAAATAAAACCTGCAGGTGTACCACATTTTAATAGCTTTGTAGAGAAATGATCATGTGGGATCCCATGTATCCCTTGTATGGTTAGGTGTTGTGTTGGAATTCACAAGAGCTTTGTCAGAAAGTTGTATCATTTGCACTTCCAGGCTTTCAACATACGACCTTCATAGAGGAATTGATAGTGTGTGATCTCTTAACCTACCATCCTGCCTACATTGGGATGTAAACTTTTCATATCATGAAGTTGTCTTCCAGGATTACCAATTCCGGTTTTAAACAATGGTTAAAGCAGAGGTTTGTTGGGTGGTTTTGGAATTATCTCACACATACATTGTTTTATCACCACCTTAACAAACTTTGTTTCTTCAAATATGGTACATTAGAGTTTAGAATAGGATATGAGAAGAAGAAAAACATTAGGTGAATTAGGTGAATTTGGGCTCTCACGATTTCATGGTCGTGGCTCTTGGCTCGTGTGTGAAGTGGCCCTTATATACACAGATCAATATGATCACCCACTAATACTTCAAGAAGCTTCCCACCCTCTCTCACATCAAGCCTCCCCTCTCTCCCCCTTTCTTGTATCCTCAATAGTTTCAGCGTCTAGAGTTGAATGTGCTTGCTTTAGAATTTCATAGGGGAGAAGACATTGCCTTGGGGCTTTAAATAGCTTCATTATTGAGGTTTATAACATACTGGATCGAATTAACATTTATTTAATACGTTAATAAACACCAAGTAACTACACTGAATACTGTCTTTTAGTGTCATATGGTATTTTTTTGTCACTGTGGTATCTTTTCTAATGACACTGCTCATGTCATCCTAACTAACTTTTAGTTCATCCACAGTTGGTATATTTTGCATCCTAACCATTATGTAATGAAACACTGTTATGAATGATTGAAATTTGGAGGAAAATCACTTGGTAAGCAACAATAATTACAACATTGTAAATCTATAATGCTGAAATCTTTTTACGACGAATAGAAAATAATATCAATTAGAAGCAATTTATAACTAGAATTGAGCAAGAGAAATAGAATTGGTGGCACTAAATACAATATTTAGTATAGTAGGAATGAAGTCTAGGAATGCGAGGGGGTTTCCTCTATAAACTCAATCATGGAGGGGCTTCATGCCATTCATTAACTCATTTAGAGCCTTGAGCTTAGAGCTTGAGGGTTACAGCTTGGAACTTGGAGCTTACAAATATCTCTAACCATCATAATAACAAAAATCAGACATATTGGAGATAAATGTGTGTTGCTTAGGATATCATATGCACATTGTATGTGTGCACTTTTATGTGTAGTTTCTTTATAAATATGCGCATTGTCATACATTGGCCTTGTATGTGACACCTTTGTAGTCAACTTGACCACCCCAAGATGCTCATATTTATGTTCGTTATTACACCAATTAATTCAAAATTAAATATTTGATGGTAGTCAGTATATGACTTTCTTGCAAATAACAGTTGGCAATCTCACAAAGCTTTAAAAATTTGTAATTATTGGGAAAACATGTCTCAAGGTCACAACATATTTAAAGTTGAAAATGATAATGAAATGATTTGAGGATGCCACCAAACAAGACCGTGTCTTGAAGAACAAACTTGTGTTGTACTTGCCAAATATCTTTGTGTTTCAAAGATGTGAAACTATGTATTATACACAGAAGTCCAATGGTTGACAGTAGGATGATTAAGTTTCCACTCCAACAGAATGAGGACTTTAACATGCATAATATAGTCTTGAGTTGGTTTAGTTATGAATTCCTTCCATCCAATATGCTAGAAAAATGTGAAAAATCTAACGTCTTTCAATTGTGAGGGGTTAATGTAATACCTTTACCACTTCGGCACTTATTATACTATTTTGAAAGAAAAAAAATAGAAAAGTTTGGAAATTTTATTTTTGAGATCTCAAAAATTTATACGGAAACACCAATTTTTCCTTTGAATCTGTGATTGTTGAATCTCAAAATAAAAATTATTATTATTATTTTCCTATAAATAACCAAAGTGGTAAAGGTACTATGGTATTTAGAGGTTGCAGACAACTTGTCTTATCTTGTGGAACCCTTCCAATGCCTATATGACATGTCAGCAAGCTAGCCAAAATGCAATGAGAAGGGAATGCCACATTGCCTTAGTTACTTAGCATAAACGTGCCTAGTTCAATGACCTAATTTAATCAAACACCTATATTTGAGTGATTGTGGTTAATTGTGGCTCCATGCACGGCTACCAAATATTAAATTTGGAAGTCAGAAGAAGGGCCTAGAATTAATTCAAAAAATTAATTCGGAATTAATTCTTCATTTCATGATGCCTTCCAAAATGGTTGTTAGTTTGTGACAGGTGCTAAATTCTTGTTCAACAAGGTGTCGAGAGAGTAAGGTTGCTTGATTCACCAACAAGAGAAGGATAAGAATTAGTTTCCATGTAGGTCGCTCACCCACCAAATTCTAGTAGAAATGTAGATTCCACATGGTCTACATAATTGGGGAACCCATATGACCATTTAATGAGCACAAGAATCTTCACTTTCATAATGAATGACATATTCACATGAGCTGCAAAATTTATGAGGAAAGTGGCTATGCCCTGGATTTGGGTTTGGTAACCATCTTGTCCTAATCTCATGTTTCATATCCCAGGAGAAGTGGGCTAGTCAGAAAAGGTCACCATTGAAGACCCATCTATGGTGCATTGCATGCATTGGGGGACTAAAGCTCATCTTGTAGATTTCAGGCATACACCAAGAAGAGGAGATTGTGTGCATCGATGAAAGGGTGTGTTGGTAGAAGAGAGCTTCTTGCAATTCAAGCCCCCATTTGTGTGCAATAAATCATGGAATAAAGCTTAGCATTCCCATAAACTCTGCATGAAATTTGCTATGCAGACCACCGTTCTAAGAGCATATAAAGCTGCAAATTTCTTCACTTCCAACAACCTCAGAAGGTATTCCTCCCTCCAAACCTGACTCACTGGGATATTTGAAGGAGTGCAATTACAAAATAAAGAACACTGTCCTAAAGCACCACTAAGGATTCACGATTTCTGTGTTCTTTTTCTATGAAAGTGTGGAGGTTACAGATGGCTCCGTCGTGTGTGGCAGTCGAGCAGCTTGCTAGCCAATATGGAGTAGGGTGGGCTATATATGTGTGTGAGGTGTAATGGTTGGTTTTTCTTTATGTGTCCCTTCATTAGCTAGCATGTCAGCTCTTTCGTTCCCAATAATGCCCGAGTGTGCTCTGCACTTTGTGTATGTGGATTTTGTGCGGGGTCCAATATATCTGATGAACAATTGCTGCTATTACAATCTGGCAATCACTTAACACAAATGAGAACAACGAGCAAGCAACTGTTGAAAAGATGAACTTAAAAATACAATTACTTGCAAGCATACTGACATCATGAGTGACAAAAATGTGATGGGTGCAGTCAATGCTCAGGTCGTGACAACCATGGAAGGATCAAGCAAGAAAAAGATTGCAACATCCACTGGACAAAGCCAGAGGAAATTGAAGCTTCCACGGAGTGGAATGGAAGAACTGACCGCCAGTTACAAATGGCCCAGTTGAGTTTGAGAAATTACCGGTTCAAATTCAAGACTCCAGGGAATTCAGGGAATGCACCTCAGATGAATAAAGGAAAACCGAAAGATGCCAACTTGTAACCGGTTGGACGTGGAAACACTAGGATCTCAACCGATTATGCCCAATAATCTCCCTGAACACTGTCCCCAGTGGGTCTGTCCAAGTTCTTCAAAATGTGCCAAAGAGAGACTGGATCTCAAAGACGAAGGAGAGGAACCCCACCCCACAGACACGAGCCCAGCAACTACAACAACTAACATTGCCGGATCGGACTGAAGAAATCGAAATGAAGAAAGCGGAGGAGGAGGTGGGCGGGACTGACGTGGAGTTGATGCATTTCAACTACGCGAGATGGGAGCGCTGCACCTATGGCTTCCACCCTTGTTACGATCCGCCTAGCTCTTATCGCCAAAGCTACCTCAAGCATGGGATGAAGTCTAACTGCACACGCATTGCAAGTTTTTGAGCAGGGAGCTCAAGTTTTTGTAGTGTCTGTGAGTCCTCCCGCTTCACAAATGCGAGAGTTCCCCAAATTTTCGGCCACAGTGAAACGGGGGCAAGTGGCGAGCTAGGAGCAGGTTGGTAGGCTTCACGCCCAAATGGCCACCGACTCGGTGCGAGTTTATGGTGTTGCCAATTGGAGGGTCCAAGTTTGCAATGGTGCGGAGTACTAACCAGCAGCTGCAAGTCATGAATTGTGCAGGCTCAGCCATGAACTGTGCATCTCCACCAGTCAAGTGGGCCCGATGTTTTAACCCTCTGGAACAATCTAATAAGACCAAATAATGTTATGTCCAGTCTGTAGTTGTACCAATGCACAAAAACTATCCATTTTTCAAATAATTACTTCACATAAGAATAGCAATATAAAGATAAAAAAGAAAAATTGAGCTTGATGAATTTGTAAAACAGAAGAAATTTAAGCCATTTGCATTAAACTCAAAGTTCCTTCTTGCATACGTGCTCCACCAGAAGAACATACAATAATTAGCAACTTTCATATTGGAAAGTAAGAATAAAGTCCACAAGCATAAATATTGAGTATGAGGCATTTATAGTCGACCATGTCCACTTAAGCTCTCACTAGGATCATGTAATGTCGACATGGACAAAATCTATGTTCCTTAGGTGATTGGAGTTAAGGTTTGTGTGGTGGAAGCTTCTAATTGATTACCTTTACAAGAGTTTTGACAACTCCCATAGCCAATCATTAGCATTTAAATGAGCAATTGTGGGTTAACCTATAGATCGACCTTGTGTTAAGCTAACTTGACCGCTTTGAAATTTGTAGGAATTTCCATATTCATGAAAAATTTAATGAAAAAACTTCTATTCTCCCTAAAAATTGTTTCTCTTTGCAAGAAAATAATTCACCAATGTTACTCCTTAACAGATGCAAACTCTATAACTTTATGAGTTATGGAAGTGCCAACCTTGTATGTTTACACAATGGACATTGATTCTCGACATCCACAGGTGAGCTATAAATTTCGGGTTAAAATTCCACCTCTCAGATCTGTACACCTCGGTCTTGCAAAAAGCACCATAATTGCCTTGGAAAAGAATGGGTGAAGGTATCAAACATGTAATCACCTGTACTATTTACGAAATACTGAAATACCCTAAAATTGAAAATAGTAGTATAGCCTGGTAATTGCACATCAGGGGACAATCTCTTCCTAATAGAGGGCCTGCAGCAGCACGCTGTTCCAAGCCATCTCACCTAATCTTGAACCAAAAACAAATGTAGAAAGATACCACCTATCCACCAACCAGTCAACACCTGTACTTTGGTGACAAACTTGTATCATGAAGCTTCCCACGGATTTTTATACTGTTTGATCCAACTCTTCATGTGGAAAGGTAAGCCCAATGATGGGCAGGTGAGGATCAGCCTAGGGCAAGGCACAGTGCCCTAAGCTGTCCTCCAATTTCATTCTAATTCTAAAGTGGGTTCTTAGGACAGTGTCTTCTTTGCCTACCCTGAACCCTCCATCACATTCCAAAATTGCAACTTTTTTGTTGCAAAGTGTGAAATGAATCAACTGAATGCAGCACTACTCCCATGGTTCCCTGGCATGCTGGATCCTTCTGTCTTCATGAAGTTACTGGACAAATTATATGCACCACGTTGCATGAAATCAGAGTGAATTTGCTGCTGTGATGACTGCTGTTGTTGTTGTTGCTGCTGCTGCTGCTGCTGCTGCTGCTGCTGCTGCTGCTGGTTGTTGAGAGCTGTCTGAGCTTGTTGTAGTTGCTGCAACTGCTGAGGATTCAAAGACTGAAACAACTGTTCCGCACTGAGACTTCGATTGTGGCCACTGCCATTGCTGAGTTGACCAGTTGCCAATTTCAGTCGCTGCACCTCCTCTCGTAATGCATCATTCAAAGCTGAAGCATCATCACAAGAACTACATATTAGCCCAAAGAGTCTTTAAATAAATAAATAAATGACTCCAATGTCGCCACAACGTGAATCATGGTGTTCTTTCATCTTCAAGTCGGTCTGACACTATGTAATCCCAAAACAGGCATTACAGTTCAAAAGTGAGCACCTTAACCAGGCGCAGACAAGCCAGCCTGCACATATCTATCTCCCCCAAGGGCAAGCCTTTGGGTTCCCACATGATTGGTTCAAAATATTTGGTGCACCCAGATACCCCCACTATGAATGGATGGGCAATAGTGGTAGGGTGCAATGGAAAATGAGGTGTTAGGAAGGCCACCTATCTTAGCACTGCTCGACCTCCGAGTTCCCCTGGGATTCAGGATTAAGGCCTTGGGTTGAAGGCATCCTTGCAGAGTCTTACAGCTTAAAGAGCGAGGAATTCATGCAGTTAGTAACAGATTGGAAATGCAAAAGATGTTGCGAATGCATACCATCACGGAGATGAGCCTGCTGCTCCATAGACTGCAGTCTCAACTTAAGCTCACTGTTCTCTGTGGTCAGAGAGGTAGTATCTTTCTGCAAGACACAGACCCATTTTTAAAGCTGTCTCTTGATAGCAGTCTATCCACCCAGCTTAACAGAACTTAACTACAAGAAATTTCCTAACCAAATTACATGGACTTCATTGAATGAACGTGATTCATCACGTACAAATCTGAAGGCAGTTTGGGTGGCAATAGTAGACTAGGAAACCTCTCTGGAAACACTGCATGCTTTTCCAACTGTTCACTGTTCAACCCTGAAATGCTTTCATCCTGAATTTATACTTAAAATATGTAGATTAAGCCACAATATATGTACTTTTTGCACCTTCTCATGTTAATCTCCCCTACAGTGTGAGTCTGTTACAGATGTACTGGCATGTAAGAGTCATGTACAGACATATCCAATAAAGGTTCCATATTGATTTTGGGAAGTTCAAATTAAAGCTTGAGATTAGAGACACAAAATACCCCTCAATGTAAGAGATGAGTAACTTTGGTCATATACATAGATTCATCGTCAGAGAAGACCACTTTGGTCATCAGAATCACTTAGGGATAAAGAGTTAAAAGCTCCTCGAGGGGCCAGAAAGTTTCTTCTGAATATAATATTAACTAGTCATAGCCACCAGGACTTGCTTCACAGAACGCTCACAAGTCCATTATCTTTACTCTCAAGGGGGCTCAGGGCAGTCAAGAACAGATATCCATACTTAAACCATGAATAATATGTGGTTAAAAATGAATGTTCATTTTTTTTACAATATCAAAGCTAAGATAACACTTTTGACTGTTCACAGCATTTAATAGCACTTCAAACAACCTTCCAGACATATGCGCTGATTATATCCAAGGCCATTCGAATCCTGAGGCAGATCATATTTCAGCAACTCATGTTTCTATCAACTTCTTAGCAAGGGGGTTGATGACATGGGTTTGCTTCCTTCAACCAAACTTGTTTTACTTTTTGAACATTTTTAGCTCCAAAGTTTCTGAAATTACACGAAGGAGAAAAGGTAGCATTCTACACCCATTTGTTCAACAAAGAAGCTTTCCTCTGGTGGGCACTATAGATCAACGGGTTTGTAGATTACCAATGTTGATTTTTCACTAGGCTCACTGCCGGGGTGATTTTTGGGCATAATCGGTCAGAATCCTAGTATCTTAAAGTCCAACTGGTTACATGTTGTGATCATTCAGTTTTCTTTATTAATTTGAGAAATATTCTACAGATTCTTCTTAAATGATCTGTTATTTTCGTGAACTCCTGAACTTCAACAGGTTATTTCTCAAACTCAACCGGTTCATCAGTAACTAGCAGTCAGTTCTCCCCACTCGGTGCCTAGGCTACAGGCTTGTAGGTTACAATAAATTTTATGGGAAAAAAAAACTAGTAATTGACCTAGGTAATTGAAAAAAACTAGTAATTGAACTTTCATTGACAAACCTGTAACATTGCGAGTTGTGCAGAGAATGTTGTAGCTTCTGTCTGCATGCCCTGCACTTTGCGTTCCAGTTCCGAAATATACCGCATCTTCCGCTCCTTTGAACGTGCAGCTGATTGGCGGTTGGCTAAAATCCTACACCAGCACACATCCCATTTGTCAGTCCATTAACCCATCACTACATTTTTATGGTTTCTCATCGATATATATAACAATCTTCTGTTTTCATCAAAGAAGACAATGTAGACCATGTCAATGATTTTCAATCAATCCACTTCCCAGACAGACTCAATGAGGACACAATGTAGCATTATATATAAAGGGCACCACTATCACCACAAACCTCTATATTCACATATCAGCATTGATATCATATCAAACTACAGCTTTGAACCAATGCCTACCAAACATAAGGTTGTGGTTTTACATATTTCAGAACTACGAGACAAAAAAGATTGAACTGGAAGTTCAAGCAATGTGGAATGAATCATTAGCTAAACATCGAGTTCACACTGGTAAGATATTAAGCGCTGAAGAGCATGTATGGACACTGACTCAACATTCATTAACAGCTGGTCACTTGCATTTGAAAGTGATATCAAAGCTCTTTGACCACCATCTTTCCTCATGTCTTTTTACAGACAATTGACAATCTTACAGAGGGGGTCATGCTTTAAAGTATCCACCATAGGAAGGCATAGTCTCAATCTTGATCATCGTCACAGCTTCACATTTTAGATGCAGCAGAGAAGAAAACAAAAAACCATGTGAATGTCTGTATAGAGTTTATAGAGATGAATTATTACATGTTTCATTGCTGCCGGTTCGTAACACTGAACTTTGAAAAGGTTCACATAATCAGACCTATTTGCACAATTGGGACCAATGAGAGGTACGTGCTTGGGATAAACCATGGGCATGCCTTCAGAGTTTATAGACATAAATTATTACGTGTTTCATTGCTGCCACTTGGTACACTGAAACATGGAAAAGGTTCACATCATCAGACCTCTTCGCAACACTTAGGTTCAATGAGAGCAATGCTACATGCTTGGGAGGCAACAGAGAAGAAAACAAACCATGTGCATGCCTCCAGAGTGTATTTGTATGTGATGAATTATATGTTTCAATGCTGCCCAGTTGGTAACACTAAATTTTGAAAAAGGGGTTCACATAATCAGACCTTTTTGCAACACTTAGGTTTGATGAGCAATGTTCAGTGTTTAGGTGCAACAGAAGAAAATACAAACACAAACCATGTGGATGGCCCCAGAGTTTATTTAGACATGATGATTATATGTTTCAATGCCGCCCAGTTGGTAATACTGAAATATGAAAAGGGTTCGCTCAATCAACGCTTAGGTTCGATGAGAAATGCTCTGTGTTTGAGATCCAACAGAGAAGAAAACAGACAAATACCATGTGCATGCCCCCAAAGTTAATTAACATATGGTAAATTACATGTTTCAATGCTGCCATTTGGTGACACTGACTGAAATATGAAAAGGGGTTCACATAACCGAACCTCTTTGCACGCTTGGGATCGACGAGAGCAATGTCCGCCAACTTGGCTGTGGCCATCACTTTCTTGGTATCGGCGCCCTCGTAGTCGCTGGACAGCATGTCGTGTTTGAAAGAAGTGGAACCATCCATTGAACTACTGTGCTGGTGCCTCGGCCGATGGGTTTGGGTTTCCGTGAAATTGTACCCTCCGCCACCACCCATTCCACCTCCTCCTCCCCTATTATTCCCATTCGGCCCTCCCAGACCTCCATCCATAGAAAGACTCCTAGAGTGATGTGAAACAGCGGGTGGAACATCGCCAGCTGATCTTGAAGAAGGCGCCTGGTTGGATGTGGCACTGAAGCTGTTGATTTGCTCCATGTCAATGTACATGGAGAACAGATCCTCTCCGCCCTCGTCTGAAAGAGTAGGCATCTCCGAGCTCCGCACGCCGAGCTCTCGCTCGAAAGACGCGTCATCGGGCAAGCGGAATGCAATCTCCGACTGCGCCCTCCGGTGGCCCCTTCGCCTTGGCGGGGTGTCTGGCATCTGGTTCACGTCTGTGCTGAAATTGCTATGATGATGACCCCCCGGCGGCCGAGGTGGCTGGCCGGAGATTGAGACGCTGCTCGGCCCCGGCGACGTGACCGCCGCAGCATCTTGCATGGAAACCTCCATAGAGTAGGACTCCCTGGATCGCATTGAATTCTCCGACAAGGCGGGCGACGTCTCCCTCTTCACCGTGAAAGCGTGCGAGGTGGATGGGTAGCCCACGTAGCGTGACTGGTGCAGCTGCGACTGCGGCTGCGCGGAGGTGTTGGTGCTGGGGTGAGGTGGAGGCGTACCTGCTGCTGCATTGCCTCCTGCAGCCGATGATGATGGTGATGCGATGATGGTTCCCGAAGAGCTTTTGGTGAAATACCCGTCGTAGCCATCCCCAAGCTCATCCATCGTATCGTATTGTGTGCAGCCTCTTCTTATTCCTCTCGGTGTCTTTGCCTTGCGACTCAAACCCTAGCTCAAAAATGCACGATCAAGGTTTACCCCTCCGAATCACTTGGCTCGTTACCGAGTTACCGTTGTTGTTCTCACGCAGCAGCTCCTCCGGTACCTTGATATGCCTCCAAAGAGGCCAAATGCAATATGCACATCCTCTCCACGGATACTACAATCGATCGGCAGGAGAAACAACCCAACCCCGTGTTTTCCACTCTTAGGTCAAAAACCCACCACTGATCCGACCCTTGTCATTCCTTCCTTCGCACCGCAGCTTTACCCAATCATCAGCACCAAATGCCACCCTCCAGTACTCACATACTACATACACCATCGCCCGCTACCCAGTTGAGCTCCCCCACATTCCAAAATCCAAACCCCCAAACAAACAAACAAACAAAACCCACCCTCAAATGGTCTTCAAAGCTCTCACCCCACCAACTACAACCCCACCAACTACAACCCCACCCACTGCACTCTTACACCATCACATCACCCAAATGATGCCACCACCAACCAAGCTCCAAAAACCCGAACCCAAAGCTCCTACACCACAACAAACAAAACCCTACACAACCCCAACAATCACCCAGAGAAGTAGAGAGACTCAAAAACAAACTCTCTCTCTCTCTCTCTCTCTCTCTCTCTCACACACACACACACACACACACACACACAAGCCAGGAGCTCCAGGGGTAAATTTGCGTTCTGAAAAGCTCTTTGTCCACCTTTAAGTCATGTGCTTAGCAGGTTGAGGTTGATGACGATGACTAAAGTTTGACGGTGGAAAGTGATGAGGATGGCAAAGCAAATGGAAATGCAGCTCGTAATAGGGTACCTGTTGATGAGTTAAGTAGGTGTATATGTGAGGGTTTGGGAAGCACATGGCTGGCATGGTATTTGCCGTGTGCGGGGTTCGAGGGAGACGAGTGGAGTTGCATGCGAGCGAGTAACATAGTGAGCTATGGAGGCGTGCATCGCAGGGCGCCCAAAGCCATGGCCAACTGCCACGAAGCTGCTCGAGCAAGGGCAGGGCAGAGCAAAAGCAGGAGGCTCTCTCTTTCCTTCGCCTTACTTAATTGAGCTTCCGGCTTGCTTAATTAAGAACCATTTTGGTTGGATGGGTGCCACATGGCATAGAAATCATCCCTCGTGGCATAGGTTTTGTGGGTGCGCATTTTCTTGTTCAAGAGGGAGGGTCAAGGGTACAAGTCTTCCTCTTTGGGTTGGCCTCCCACCAATCTTTACCATGGTAAACAAGGTCTAGTGAAAGAAAAAAAAATCTCATTAGGTTTGTGGTTTGGTTATCTCCATTGGGTCCCCTTCGCCTCAATTAAGCTTGTGGTTTGCTTAATCAAGTATCATTTGGTTGCCACATGGTTTTGAATCCAGCCTATGTGGCATAGGTTTCGTGGGTGCATGTGTGTGAGGGAAGTCCTAGAGGGTAGTCAAATGTCTTGCCCTTGAGTTGGGCCTCACCAATATTTACCTACATAAGCAAACAAAGTAAGTTGTAATCTTCCCTTTGCCTTCGTCAATCATGTGGTTTGTTTAATTGAGTATCATTTGGTTGGCGGGTCCCATGTGGCATTGACTTCAACCTTTGTGCATGGTTACCAAAATGGACCGCCTCTGACACGAGACAATAGCACTTGTCCCATAGCCCTACTCGGTAAACCCGCTTCAAGTTCACATACAAGCTTGTGGCTATGATCAAGGTGAAGCAACCCGCCTTCATATTCTCTCTCTCTCTCTCTCTCTCTCTCTCTCCCCCATGGGTTTCCACCAATTTGAGTTAGGCTCCCACCAACTTTTACCAAGGTAAAGAAGGTTCAATAAAAGGATATCCCCCATTATGTTTCTTGTTAATCCATTCCACTTGGGTCCTTCAACCATTAATCAAGCATTATCTTTCTTCATTAAGTAACATTTGTTTGGTTGATTGTCACACGTCGTTGAATCCATCCCCCAGGGCACAACTTTCATGGGTTCACAATCCTCATTTGAGAAACCTAAGGGTACATGTCTTCCTGTGTGAGTTGACAATTTCCTTCATACAAGTTTGGGGTCTCTTGTACTAAATACAAAGACGTATCCTCTATTATATATACATGTATACATGTATACATACATACATACATACAAAATATATTTTTAATTCATTTTACTATATTTTCTAAGCCGACAATCCTTACCAAATTACTCAATGCAATGTGATGGACAATGTGTTAGGTTGTGATTTAAGGCTCTTGGGAGTTTGTGAGGCCTACCTCAAAGAATGGGCAGGTAGGAGAGGGGAGAGAGTGCAAGCTCGTTGAAACTAAGAAAATAGCACATGCTTTGCATCTTTGGGTTTAATATGGCTCTCGGGCTCTAACCTCTAGGTATATTCTTATGAGTTCATGTGAACATGTTTATGCGTTGATTATTGAAATCAACGTTGATCTCATAGTGGGATATTAGAAGTGAGCTCAGTTCAACCACATTCCCTTAGCCTAGCTTACCAAGTTGTAAGGGCCACTCTACACTAGAGATTGAGGACCCTTGACCTATGATACACAAAATTACGTGATTGGTCGAGAAGCAAGAGGTAGTATCAATGATCGGGGAGAACCGGCAGTTAGTTACAAATGAACCGGTTGAGTTTGAGAATAACCGGTTGAAGTTCAAGATTGCAGGAAAATTATCGATCATTTTAGAGGAATCTATAGAATGTACCCCAATTTAATGAAGGAAGACCGGAGGATGTGAACATGTAACCGGTTGGACTTGCAAACACTAGGATTTCAACCGATTATGCCCAAAAATCTCCCCGATCATTGGGTAGTATGAGTTCACTTTGCACTAGACTATTTATGGTATTTAGTGTCACTTACTATTCGGAGTTACGCAGTGCTATAACATTTTTGCTAAGAGTGTAACTTTTTATCAAGTAAATTCACTTATGTTGTCTATAGTCCATATAACTTATTTAATCTTTGTTGGTAATAAACGAGATCTATTGCGAGAAGTTATAGCATTGCATAATTCCAAATAATAAGTGACACTAAAACCATATTTGGTGTAGATCTCAAAGGGCTTGAGGCCAAATAATTTTTAATGGAAGAAAATTGTACATGGCATCCTACATGGCATCCAGTAGACAATGTTTCACAGTCTTCCGGATATTGCGTTAGGCCCATCAAAAAGAGGTGGGTCCAATGCAAAACTAAGGGGCCACGTGACAAACAATTAAGTTGTTGATGGCTCTTGGAAATATTACATAACCACGGTGGGATCATGGATTACCTGTCGTTTCGGATTGACCACAAAATGTGATGCAATCCCTCACATGATCCACTTTCACCTTACACTAAGCTTGAGGGCCCTTGACTTGCAAATTTGGATTTCTAATTCCCATGGTATGGCCCTTGAATGATTCTCAAGGGGCCTTAGGGCCACTTCATACACAAGCCAAGGGTTGTGACCATGTAATTGTGAGGGCCATTGATTATCATCCAAAGGGTATCCAAAGGATGTACCATTAACATGGTTTGCCAAAATTTGCGTCATGCCTACCTCTTGGAGGTGGACATGATTGCAAATTCTTGCAAATCATTAAATATTATTTGTAGTATGCCATGTAGACTTTTCATCCAGGATAATTTCTTTGGGCCTTTAGGCCTTCACCTTCTAGTGTGAAGTGAACCTAGATAGTCTCGGCCTTTTCAACCAAGAAAAGATCTTAGAATGCAATGGTCACGGGCCTTCATTCTTGTGTGTGAAATGGCCCGTTAGTAGTAAACATAAGCACATCAATATACTTGAATGAAAAATTTCATGAGTAAGTTAGCATGGGTTGAAGATCGGACCTTATAGTACCACACCTTTATGTATACAAATGGCTATCCATTGCTGACCTTCATAAAAAATGGCCCAATATATATCGGGATGCCCCATAGATTACTGATGCACAAATCATGTGAGTCTTTAAATTCCAATATGACAAACAACTAGGCCATTAATGCAAAAAAAAAACATTATCAAACAAGGCATATCCCCATTATGCATTTGCCGTCAAAACGATGCATGCTTCCACATGCTAGCATGTTGCAAAAACAAACACATAAACAACCTAGTACGGACCAAATTGAGATAACAAAGCAATACACACACTAAGCCAACACATTGTTAGCCCACCCTACGACATGATGCATTACCCTAATAAATATTGGAAAAATGAAAGACAACACTCTTGAAAACATTGTACCCTCATGGCTATTCATGTGCACATGTTACCTACCTAGATGCAAATGCCCTGCCAAACTATGACCACACATACTATGCATCCTAGGAGCTCCCCCCCCCCCTCCCCATAGTCAAACCGCCCTTCGTTCCTAGCCCAAACCTCAAAGTACAAATAATTGAGCTTACATATTCCAATGATAGATTCTCCACAGTAGCCACAACTCGAAAACTTGACAAATATGCCATCCTCCTCAATAAGGACGAACATTAAGTCGTTGTCCACCTATGGAAATAGGTACTAAGCCACCCCACCCCTCCATGTCCATGTGGACATGAATAGGAGATGGTGAACAAACATCGCATATCAATGTAAAAACATCAACGTTCCTTCTTCTTTTCTTTCTACCATACCTTGGCACTTAGCATTAATCCATCACTAATGGAATTAAGAAGAAGATTTTTCTTTCTCTCTCTCTCATGGTGGGGTCATGGAAATGTAAGTTATTGTAATGAAGAACACACACCTTTGTTTTTTTTGTCTTCCACAATACCGGTACTAGATAAGTTTCTCCGGTTCCCCCTCCCCCATAGCCTACCCACTCAAAGGTTGGCATTACACCCTAGCATTGATTGAACTCTTAAACATGCTAGGTTTGATAAGCTTGCATTCACATTAGTCATAAACCAATGTGTGTGTGTGTGTGTTTTGTTTTCTCAATGTATGACATGTAGGCGCTTGTGATATGTCTCCAAATGTGCAACTTTGAGGTGCTCATGTCTAAGTTGGATGCATGTATCCACAAAATCCTCAAGGCCTAGTTGCAAGATGAAATAACTTACCTTAATAGTTGTGCATGATAACCCCTCCACCCTTCATAAAATCAAGGCATGCTCAAGTTTATTCAACAACGACATTGCCGGCAAACTTGCCAAGGCACGAACCAACGAATCCCCACAACAACAACAACACCTACTACTACTACTACCCCCCCAAATACACATAACACTAGAAGAAAACTTGTTCATCACAACTAACACATCCATCTATCTTTTGAATCCCTACAACAATCTTGTAGCCCTTGTAGTAGTTGATGGAGCAACTTAAGTTTCTCACAAAGATGTGACACATATTGTTTCTTAAAAGGAGAGGGATGATTAGTTGGTCAAAGATGTTTGGATGGTCTATTAATGCTAAAACAAGTAGCGATCATTTTATTATTGGACACCATTTATGTCCTTCTAATGTGTGCAACATGCCAAAACCTAGGACCAAACTACAACAATTCACCCAAAATATTCTCATGTACTTTTGTCATACTTTCATGAGTGCAAACTTGAAACACTCAAACCATTGCAACTTCTTTGGTGTCCAACCTACTCTTATGACATTAGTAACCATTTAGTGACAAGTATAAGAGGATGAACATGTGGCAGGTGAACATGGCATAAATAGACAATGCAAGATAATTATAGTATGTCGTGGAATGGTTCAAAACTAAAAGATTACATGTGTGCCACAAATTCTTGATGTTATTATCTTGCAATTACAAATGTAAGTTTTTATTGTTGTTTTCCATACTATGCAAACAATCACAAGACATTACAAAAACACACCCTACTAGTATAATTATGCTTTTACAAAATAAGTGCAAAGTTACCAACATGTCTACCATGAAATACATGCTCTTTATATGACGAATCACATGTGAACATACCAAATACTCTTGTGATGTATCCATAGGCAAACAATCAAGGTAGATGCATTTATTGTGAACACTTTAAGCATTTTAAGATGTGGAGGGGTTTTGTATCAACATAGTTACATAAGTATATCAATGATCGAATGATAACACACTAATGCTTTTTTTTACCATTGTTAAAGTATACACATATATCTTAGGAATTCTCTAAGTGAAACTCACAAATGACCTATAATGATTTCTTTAAGATATGCGCATTTAGACTTGGAGATGCACATATGCATTAGAAACTATTGTAGGTCATTCTTTGTATCATGTGAATGTCACTCCTATTTATATGTGTGTATATATATTATATTGTGTCACACACATATTATTATGGTGGTTTGCACAAAGTGTACGTGGAAACAACATTTGGAGTTCATAAATTAGTAGGCATCCCAAGCTTTAAACTTCAAACCTTCCCAAATATCCTCTAACAAGAGCCATCACCAAATTCAAAGATGACCTACAATGAATTTCTTCCAAACATGTACAATTTAGACTTGGATATGTCCATATACATTATAAACTAGTATAGGTCATTCTCCATATTACCTAGGTGTCACTCCCACCTTGTGAGCATTAAGGAGGCATCAAGTTACACAAACAAACTAATATTGATGTGGGTTCACATAAAAGCCTAGTAGAAAACATTTTTTTGGGGGTCATAAGTTATTAGGCAACTCAAGCTTGAAACCCTAAACCTTTCCCGAAGGTCCCTCAATAATCCTTCAATAGGAGCCATTGTGAGATTCATGGATGATCTATAACAATATTCTCCTAGATATGTACATTTTAAATGTGGGTTGGTACATATACATTAGAAATTGTTATAGGTCATTCTCCACATTATTTTGGTGTCATTCCCACCTTATGAGCATTAATGTTTTATGTGCCTAAATTGAACACGTAAAAAAAACTATACACATGTATATTTAGTGGTTTGTGACAAGGTGGGGCTCCATGAAGTGGCAAGAAAAAACACATGCTTTTAAAAGACATTGGTGTACATGCTCAAAATATGCTAATCATTATACGTTTAATAGTCAACGTGCTTGGGTGGACAAGTATGGCTACTAAATAAGGCATAATAGTATTCACTTTGACAATAAACAAGATATCATAAGAGCTCTAAAACATCATGAGGCAAATGGCTACAAGCATTGCGGGGGAGGGGGGGGGCACTCTCTCTTATAATAAGTATACACCTACAATTGTGTAGTATTTATTGGGGGATATTTATTTCTTAGAATGAATAATAAGGCATGCAAATTTCAAAACGATGGTACATTGTTGTTAATACTAGCACCCTGTGGATAATTCTACATTGTTAAATGATTGATTTATTAGTACCCTATAATACTTACATGTAAATGAAATTCCTCAAATCCCCAAAGACCTTAAGTGTATTATGGACTAAAAGACACACTCAGTGGATGAACCTCTTCTGAAGATAGAGAATAATGAAACCCTAATCTAGAAGCTACATGATGATGATTTTGGAGTGATTTCATCCATCCCTCGACACTTCACTTAAAGCCAACAATTATTTATCCGTTCTCCATAAAGGACATGCAAGAAATATGATTTTTCATATCTAGTGCTTTAATTCCATTGTATACTATGTGTACCACTTAGGTAGTTTGATGATGGTATGTCAAATGCTATATTACATCACACACCTAAGCACCCTATGCTATATGTAATTAATTGACAAATTCTTTCCATAATAAATATATTAGACCTCATATTTTATCGCATGTAGTTTCTACGTTTTCTGCTAGTGCCCTCCTGGGCAAGCACGACTTGGATTTGCTTATCATCTTGCACTAATTGCACATTTCATATCCTACAAGAAGCAGGTGCATAAAGAAAAATATTCATCTATGGTAGACGTGCCTAATTCCAACACAACAAATAATATGGACACACATCTTTGTGTGGTACGTGGTTAAGTGTGGATCCAAGAATGGACACCAAAAAGACATGTGTTGCCAAAAAAAGATTGGAATGCGTCCTCAAAGTTTTATAGTCAACATGATTTGGGGGGGGGGGGGGGGACCTATATGACCACTTAATGAGCACGAGAATCTTCATTTTTGGTGATGAAGAAAATATTCATATGAGTTCCAAAATTTTTGAGACAAATGGTTACGTGCACAATTTGGAATTGCTAATCGTCTCACACTAATTTTGCGTTTCATCTCTTACTAGAGTAGGTGCAAAGAGAAAAGGATCCAAATTAGGCACATCTACCTTACATACCCCCTAAAAATTGTGTTGGTGTGGGTTCACACAAAATCTAAGAGGAAAGCAACATTTGTGGTGCCATAAGTTATCAGGCAGGCCTGAGCCTTAAACCCTAAACCCTTCGGAAAGGTCCTTCGATGAGAGGGAGGTATCGCCAGATTCATACATTCATTCATTCCTTGGCTCAACTTAAGTTATTGTTGGTGGAGAATGCAGAAATTGGGCGTTGTTATTCTTCAACAACACACTGTGATGATGCCTCCATTCTTCCCCTGACATTTGTTGCTTAAGAGTGTGGGCAAATGAAGACCTTTAGGTTACGAAGGGCCTTGCATGTTCTAAACCCTCTCAAGACAATCAAAGTCAACATTGTGGACAGGCCCCAATACTGTAAGAATCCTATTCGATGATGCTCCACAAGTTTCTCGCATGCTGAATTTGCCTCTATTTTTGCTATGGTCTGGTGTTAGATGTTGTGTTGAAAAACTTAGTTTCAATGAATTTAGGGCACCAAGTGGTTTCTTGCGATGAAGGGTTTTAGTTCCTCGCTCAACTGGTGTCCCCTCCATCGCTCTTAGTTGTTGTGTATATCCAGTGAAAGTTTATATCTGTATAATTTTGCTTCGGGCACCAGATTCTTCCCCTCTCTTTAGAACAAATAAAATTCCTTGATTTTCCTAACAGCTGAACCTCAGCTTGGCAGAAAGAACTGGGAGATTGGATGTGCGAAAAATCCACGTTGTATATGGGAGAAGCTAGGAGGCAGTTTGGGTTAGGTCGAAATTTGGACTGTGATTTTTCAATAATCCGTTGATTCAATATTCCAATCTTCCAATCTTGTTGTGCAAGTCCAGTCAAGGTTTTATATCTGTATAATTTTGCTTTGGGCACCAGCTTTTTCCCTTCTTTTGCTTCAATAAAATCCTCAATTTTCCTGCTCTACACACATAAATCCCGCACAGCCCGAAGCTCAGTTTGGCAGAAAGAATTGGAAGATTGGATGTGCAGTAAACTCCACGGTGCATTTGGGAGGAGCTAGGAGGCAATTTGGGGCAAGTCGAAATTTGTATTGTGTTTTCTTCAACAGTGTGTTAGATTCAATCTTTTAGTCTTTCAATCTTTCAATGTTGTGGTGTATGTCCAGTCTATGTATTTTCATCTGTATAACTTTGCTTCGGCATGAGCTTCTTCCCTTCTTTTACAAGTCCTCAATTTTCCTGCTCTACATACATGTTGCCCTCACAGCCTGAAGCTCAACTTGGCAGAAGTAATTGGGAGATTGGTCTTGTAGAGCACGGCGTGTTTGGGAGAGGCTAGGAGGAATTTGGGTTAGGTCGAAATTTGTACCGTGATTTCAACAATGTATCGATGCAATCTTTCAATGTTGGTGTGTATGTCCATTTTAGATATTTATTTGGATACCAGCTTCTTCCCTTCTTCTTTTCCAAATCCCTAATTTTCCTGCTCTGTACACATGTTTCCCTCACAGCCTGTAGCTCTGCTTGGCAGAAAGAATTAGGAATTAGGAGGCTATTAGGGCTAGGCCGAAATTTGTACTGTGATCGCTTCAACCAAGTGTTGATTCAATCTTCTGTGGGCCTTGATTGATGTCATCAGATTCTGTAGTGGATTCTTCAGCAGGCCAGAGTACTGCGCGGGTGCGTGTATTGAGGAAGGATGAGCATGGCCTGCGAGACAATCTCATTTCACCCTCTTCGTGGCGTGTACTTCACCGGCTAAAGGATGCAGGCAAAAACACTGGAATCATGTGACTGCTACTTGGATCATGATAATGAAGTTCAATCAATTTTTCATTAATGAGATAATAGACTCCACAACTTGAAATCGAACTTCGAATACCTTTGCATCTTACTATTCATTCTGCCTCCAATTTTTGTTGGAGGAATTTTGAGACGAGTAATCTTTGACCAGTACTTACATATCAGCTTTCATACTTGAAACTTCAAAGTTGCATGCACTTTTGCAGAAGCATTGTAAGGAAGAATCTCTGTGTGGAATCTTTAATTGCATTTTGGCTTCTGTTTAAATGTTACTATAGTTTCATAAAGGTCTCATGATGAACTAAGAGGTCCGGTTAATAATCTGAAATGATCATCGAGTTGTCGTAGTCTTGTCTCTGTCATTCAAGAAACATAGGAGCACAGTAGAGATCCAATTTCCAAATGTGCGAGTTTGAATCAGCTGAAATGGTAGACCATTGTTATACGATTAGGAACTGCAGAAGAATTGATGTATCGGTGTCGTATTTGATGCACCTCATGAAAATGTCTATGCTTTAAGTGGCACAGTGTGGCCACTCTTTCTGGTGCATTTAAACTCCCTTTCAGAAATTATAGATTGAGGAAGACCATATAGTTTTCAGCACCAGCTGCATGATGAGAAACTGGATAAATGTGACCTTCAATATTCATGAACTTTGAATTGCACTTGACCACCAGAAAGAACTTGAAGTGATCATTGTGGAAGTCAAAATTTCCTTTGAGCACTATTTAATCAAAGATGAATCAGAAATATAGTCAGGTTTGCAGGTATCCAAGTAGTTTGTTTGACTTTGTTGGGCAGGGAGTGATTGACATGTGTCAACGTGCAGGACACAAGAGTTACCTTGTGGGGGGTAGTGTGCGAGATCTATTGGTGAAGCAGACGCCAAAAGACTTTGATATTTTAACTACTGCCGAACCAAAGCAGGTCGGTTGTGCAAAATTACTTTTTGGCGATTTGTTAATGTTCTGATAGAGTTATCTTCAACTTGACAGGACTTTTGGTTGGGAGTTGGTTGTATTCATATACAACACCTTCCAAGGTTGGTAAAATTTCAGTGCGTGCTTGGGTGTAGTGTGGAGGTTCGAACGAAGAACACCCTATTGCAGTTTATTGAGGGTCAAACTCATTTTGGCATGCCAAGTGGTACTAAAATGAGTTTGACCCTCAATGAATGTGGAACACGTTGTATGCAAAACAACCAACTCTCGACCAAAAGTCCCGTTGAATTAATAGATAACTCTATTACTTGCACATAGATCTGATGCTTTAAAGGCTTTTGCTGCCCCGCTACTAGTGTTCAGAGACCAGGTTTGAAAGTTTGAAAGGTTTGTGGTTGGCAGGTCAAACAGAGCTTTCCTGGCCGGTGCATCATAGTAGGAAGGCGCTTTCCAGTATGCCATGTGACTTCGTTGAACATGGTCATTGAGGTGATTTTTTAAATTATGGAAATAATGCCTCTGAGTGCCGGGTCAAAAATTGACATCGTGTTGTCCCATGTAGTTTTCATTGGTGGGTTACAACGCTGAACCTTAAACCCTAAGGTTTGGAGAATCTCAGGTTTCACCTCTTGACTAATCACATTTGAACACAAAAGGGTGAATTTTGCAATCTCTTTACATATGAATTAGAAGGACATGGGCTATGTGCCTTTAATTTGCATCCAAGTAGAGTATCTAGGGATGTGTTTCCTTGAGGTAGTGTTGATGGAGGTCGTAAGTTACATGCAACCTTGAGGTCCCACCTCATCTCTAGTTCCTGTGCAATGCTAGCCTTAAGTCAATTAAAGCCTTGCAAGACGTTTGGATTCATGAAAACAGGTCGCAGTTGAAATCTGGGATAGGACAAAACATTCCTCCAAAAATAACAATGCGCATGAAGTATTGTTTGTGCCGTCCATACATGCATATCACAAAACAAATAATTTGGAGAAATAAAACTAGAATTATATGCTGGAAACCCTAAACCTACATACTTTGAGAAGCAATGTGGTTGAACCACCACCACCCTAGATGCATATTTTTCACAAATGACACACTACATGCAACAAAATATCTTCACAACAAGAGATGCACCTCCGCATCTAAGACTAGTTTCTGTCAATTATATCATAGGATCCACCAATAGAACTATATGTATGCAATTCCATAATGTTTAGAATTCATCCATAAGTTTAGATTGACTTAATTCCTAGTTGAATGTTTGCCATGTGTCTTTTGAAATCCCAAGGGAAAAGTATCCAGGTTTTATCGATTTGGGTGTCAAATCTTGCAAGCTGTTAGTATGTTTTGTAACAATTCATAGGTCATTTATGCATATTGCGTACAGAGTTCCCCACAATCCAAGGTCTGGCAAAGGGCACGAAGATACAACTCAAAGGTGGAGTTTATGTTCTCTTCCTGTGGTTTCAAGACATGGCTGATGTTTATGTTTCTGAATTAGGTGTCAAGCTTCAGCACAAAGTTAGAGAAAGATAAGGAGAATAAGGTTGTTGATGATGCTCCAAAAGGGCCTGAGGGTTGGGATTGCCAAGATGTTGCTCGGTGGGAGAACTGCTTGAAGAGAGATTTTACCGTCAATGGGTATGTTATTCAACTCCTGATGGCCAAGCATATCATTGACTTAGAATGAAGTATGGAAGGTTTGAGACATAGATCTTCATAAAGCAAGATGTTCAAACTGTATTAGTGTTCTCATCTGTCCAGTGACTTAGTGAACCCTATCAAGCATTGCTCAAGTTGAAACTCTATAATTTTGCCATAAATCAAGATTTTATAAATTCAAAATGAAGTTTTCCAAGCTGTTTGTCTAACATGTTGGCCTATTGTTCAGCCAAGAGACAACAGTAAGGATTGAAAATTGTAAAATTAGTAAATACACTACTTTCCTTGAAGGTTAACCAATCCATCCTTGGTGGACATCTATACGATTCTTACTAACTTCCACCCATCTAAGTATCATACTTAGTGTAGTTGGAGAGAAGATCACAATGATGAATACATGCTTGCCTACCACGTTGAGGCTAGTGAAAAATGTGAAGGAGGCCGGAAGTGGTCTTTTGATCGTAGAGGTTAAAATGTGCATTGGTGCATCACTGTTGTCTCCTAATTGTGTGAATATAGAGAGGACCTCAGGAAGTAATTCTTGACAAACAATCTGTGGAGACTGCAGGCTTATGTACGACCCTTTCCAACGCATAGTGTACGATTATGTAGGTGGCCTAAGAGATTTGAGGAAATCTAAGGTAAATTTTTGTCCAACTTGTGTGTTTGATGCAATTTTGAATTGATGGTGTTCTCAATCCTCACTGACATTCCAGTGAGCCCATTATTATCTCAATCACCTAAGGAATCTCTGAGCAGACTGCTAGCAAGCATCACTGAGCTATCAACTAAATCAACTAGAATTTTGCAAGGATTTATTGACCTCAGCCAGGGTTTAAATGGTCACTGTACAGATTCGAACTGTCATTCCTGCGGAAGAATCATTTCGGGAGGACCCAGGTGTGCAATTTTTTTCTTATCCTTTACAATTATATGTTGATTTGAGATATGTTTGAAATTGGGGCACAAGAAAGGATCACATGTGCGTACTACATAGTACTGGAAACTTCAGAAGGAGGCCCAAGTTTGTCAGTTGTGCTCTGAATTGTTCAGAAAAGCATCCCAGGGTGATTACTTTGAGCATGCAATTACATTTCTTGGGGTTAGACTTCCTTAGGTTAACAAACTTCCTTC
This sequence comes from Polytrichum commune, assembly GCA_950295325.1. NCBI lineage: Eukaryota > Viridiplantae > Streptophyta > Polytrichopsida > Polytrichales > Polytrichaceae > Polytrichum > Polytrichum commune. The sequence continues at coordinate 2,026,739 of OX485809.1, forward strand.
ATTTGTAATGACATATGCAGCAAGAATATTGCGGGCCATTCGCATTGCGGCCCGTCTTGAGTTTTCTCTTGCAACCAGTACTGCAACTGCAATCAGACAACTGAAATCATCTTTACTGGGTTTGAACAAGGTCTATCTCTTCATCACGACCTATATATATCTCCCAGACTTGTGGTTAGAATTTGATGAGCTTCCGATCTATCTATATATTGTACTGAGAGTACTTTCGAGATCTGCAGCCACTTCTCCTAGGATATCAAAGACAAGATTCGTTTGTGATGATTAGCAAATCCAAATTGAGGCTGTTCTTGTCCTCATAGTTTTTGGAGCTCATGTGTATGTCTGCTTATTCAAAGTGAAGATTTATTTATTGATTTTATTCCCCTTAAATGATCACATCTGTCCTCCCAAGTATGTTCACTGTTGAACCTAGATTGGTTCGCAAAATTTGAGCACATAGTCATATCTCTTTTAAACACATGCATTTTTGGTGCCCATTCTTAGATCCACACGCAGCCACACACCACTCAAATATAAATGTCTGATTAAAGTAACCAAATTAGGCTCACTTACCTTATGCTTAGCAGTATTTGGGAGTAATTCTACCTTTTTTGTCTTGGTCCTCAGACAAGATTGCAGTTAGAAGTGAATACAATGATGGCATATGGTGCTTCAGAACGTTCAATAAGGCTTCAGTGGAGATATGGTCTTCTTGAGTACTTGCTCCCCCTTCAGGTAAGAATCTCTCGAATTATTCAATTCCTCATCCATTTAGTCTTGAATTTTTTTATTCAAAGGTTTCATGATCTCAAAAATTGATCTCAAATGCGTTGCATGGATTAGGCCCAGTATCTTCAAAGTATAAACCTCAAACGGCATGGAAAAGAATCAAATCTACTTCTGGTGAGTTGTCCTCCTTCCTGTTCTTTCTTACTGAGAAACAAGTCTTAAAAAATCAAAATAAAAAACAAGTCTCTTGGGACCGACGCTTGAATCTTAACCTCCACCCTGTAAAGAACGTAGACTTCCTACACTCAGTATACCCATATAGGAAAAAGCTTAGGAATATTTTATCTGTCATCCATGCAGGATTTGCTTCGGAATCTGGACAGGGTGACAGCACCCGATCGACCTTGCCATGGTGGCCTCTGGTGATCATACACGTCATTTTCTCTCCTGTCTTGTCTATAAGAGCATTTACATATGTTTTGGCACTAGCATATCTCATCAAAAGTGGAGTGGGTCTTCCAAAACACACTTTGTGACACTTGAGGTTAAAATTAAATACTACTGATGATTTTTATGACTACTGTGTGGGTGGGGAATTAAATAGGCTATCTGTGTTAGCATTTCACATGGCCCTGAATGAAGTGCCAAGGAAGCCCATGGTGGTATCAGCTGTTGCAGTGGCCTTGTCTTTAGGCACAGGGCTACAGAAAGCTGTGGCCCATATGAGACAGTGTTGTGATTATGCAGATAAGAATGGCCCAAGCCTGTGGAATGAACTTGTGTAAGTACACTTTCGAACAACTCGGAGGGAGAGAGAGAGAGAGAGAGAGAGAGAGAGAGATTCCATAATTTGTTTGTCTCCATTCCACATATTGCACCAATATGAGGTCCAATCCACTCTTCAACTACAACTGCACCGAGAATCGTAGTTGTGTGTAAATGCCCCTTTAGAGACGCTTCGTCCAACTTAAAGGATAACTTTAATAGGAGATATTTAAGAATGTGAGATTGTCAACCATGTGGCTTCAATATGTTCTTAATTGGGATATTTGGTGAAAATTATGGGTACAGACCTACTGTATTTGAAATGGATGACGCAAGCTTCCTAGAAGAGTGCCAGCTCCTGGTGCAGGCGGCAATTCACAATGTGTCTTTAATTTTCAGCCCTGTAGTCACTGTTGCGGCAGTGCGTGAGCTGACTGGTGAAAGTGCTCCTTCAGACTGGGTAGGCTTTCCTTTCAACCTTACACTTCTTATTGGCACGAGGTCAATGGTGCTAAAACCGTTGCTTTAAGCGGCAAATGTTTCTATAATTGTCACATCGATTGTGTTTTAGATATGCCTTGTTATTGAAAGTTTTATTTGTAGATGACCCAAAATCAACACAGGAGACTGATGTTAATGTGGTAGACATTTTTAAAATCAATATTTACCTATAGTTTAAGATTATAGGGTTTTGGTTTTAACAATGCTCTAAGGAGTGGTATGTGGTTAGTTGTGAATCTAAGAACGGACACCAAGAAGAGATTGGTCAAAGAGATTGGACCACCTGCTCAAAATATGCTATCTATTCTAGGCTCAATAGTCAACTTGATTGGGAGGACCTATCTGACCACTTAATGAGCAGGAAAATCTTCAGTTTCATAATGAGTAAGATATTCATATGGAGTCCGGAAATTATGAGGAACATGGCTATGGAAACAATTTGGATTTGTTAGTCATCTCACATTAATGGCTTGTTTCATATCCTACGAGAACAGGGTGCAGAGAGAAACGTACCCAAATAACAGACATCTTCCTTAGATTACTCAGACTGCAGTTGTCTTTCATTCTATGAATCCAATTTTTCTTAACACCAAGTTGGGCTTGTGGTGGATGTGAACAGGTTGTGATTACACGACCGTACTACTACATGGCTAACAGATTATTTAGTAGGGCATTAGTTGGTGAATTGGAGGATAGTTTACCTACAAATAATGAGGTTGACGACGCATCTGATAAGGTTTACGACCCAGCACAAAGTGCGCAAAGGGGCTGTGGAGACGAAGTTGGTCATGTGTTCTCCCATGTGGTACTGAGCACCTTGTTCCCTTCTGTTTATAGAAACAGTAACTAAATGCAGTGATTTCTCCCCTCTTGAATATTTTCAGGTTCTCAAATATCACTGGTGAAGAAGGCCTTGTTGCTATAAAATGTATCTGGTGTTTATGAGATTTATCAAGACAATCTGCAAACGACATGAGAACCAGTCAGAGTTGCTTGATTCCAGATGAAGTTGATAGCAGCTCAGGATGCTACACTAAACAGTCCTATTAGTGTGGACCACAGTAATTCTGTAGAACCCACATCAATTAGTTCTCACATTGAGAATCAATTTGGCTGTGTTGATTTTTAACCCCCACATCAATTAGTTCTCGCATTGAGAAGTAATGTGGGCCGTGTTGATTTTTAACCCATGCCAATCTCTAGTTTAAAGTTATCGTGGGCCATACTAATCAGTTTGCTACAAAATCGATGTGGGTGACTATTTTATCTAAATTTATGATAACTTTTGATTCACAAACTATGGGCCAATACTCAGGTGGGGGCCTCATCTAACTCTGAATCTGATTATTTACACTTGGGGATTGAAGGGTAGCTGGCTGACTTCATGCTTCTTCAACTGACATTGTGGCGAGGCCTTGGGTTGGGGCCCATAATAGTTCATGGGTTAGAATAACCCAAACAGTGTCTGGGGAGATTTTTGGTCATAATTAGTCAAATTTCCAGTGTTTCCAAGTCCAACCGGTTACATGTTTGTGATCTTTCGGTTTTTCGTTATTAATTAGAAGTATATTACATAGATTCCTCTAAAATGATCGGTGATTCTCTTGCAGTCCTGAACTTCAACTGGTTATTTCTGGAACTCAACCTGTCCATCTGTCACTAAGTGGTTGGTTCTCCCCGTTCATTGAACCCAACTGTGTGTTAAGTGTGTGTGGAGGGGGGGAGGCGGCAAGGACTACACTAAATATTTTATATAGTGTCACAATTTCTATTTGACTTGCTCAATACTAATTGTAAATTGCCTGTATAGTGTCACCAACACTAAATGTTAACCTAACATTCTTTCTCATTCCTTGTAAATTTTTTTGGGCAGTATAGATTTACAATTTTGCAAATACTGTCACTTATCAAGTGATTGTTCATTTAAATGTCAATCACTCATGACAAGACTTCATTACATAAATGTTAGAATGCAGAATATACCAAAAGTTTGTAAGTTTTACATTATGAATATTTTATGTTGGAATGACAGTACTTGGAAACTTATTCATACCAAGTGTCATCAGAATAGTTACCATATTGACATAAATTCTTATATGACACTAAATACAATATTTAGTGTAGACACCTTGCTCTTTGAATTTACAAACCCCTACAAACTTGTTCTTGACTCATCCCAATTTTATGTTTGTGGAATTTATTTTAAGATTGAGTTGTCTTAAAATATAATATCTTGAACTCCATATAGAAATCAACATTTTCACCCTCTCTTTGATAGGTGGTACATGCTAGATATTATACATGAGAAACCTTATTACAGCCCGTAGTAGGACAACATGTGCACTATATCAACCATACCGCTCACCATTTTGCAAAGGTCATTTGCTATGATGTATATTTGACATGTTCATGTCCAATGAAGATTACCATGTTAACAAAATTTGAGAAGGTGATCCTACATATTAGGTAATTGGTGTTTGGGGCCGATTATTGGTTGTAATGTGGGGTTGGTTTCTTGCCGAGTCATGTAGCGGTGAGGCATGAAATTTGTCCCACATGACAACGGGCAATTGGTTCCTAGACACAAATTACCTTCATGTAGTCAATTCTTAGAGCCTCGTTGCTCCCATGAAGACCAATTCAGCGAGTTATCTACAACATGTGAATAAATATGGCTTATAATCCTTGCCCAAAAGGATTACTAGGAAATCATCACATCAACAATAAGGCTACAAAAGTCGACTACATATAAGGTAATTGGTGTTTGGGGGCTGATTACCGATTGTAGTGTGGGGTTCATTTCTAATTGTAGCGGCAAGGCATGAGACATGTTCCACATTACAACCGACAACTAGTTCCTAGCACCAATTACCTAATACGTAGTTGATCTTGGGAGCCTTGTTGATCCCACGACGACGGGTTTAACATATTACCTACAACATGTGAATAAATTTCGCTTATAATCTTTGCCTAGATGGAGAATAAACAACCTAACACATCCACATTGGAACTCATGATATATACCTCAAGTTAGTAAAGAAAAATTGAAGGATCACAACATGTAACCGGTTAAACTTGGAAACACTAGTCTGACCGATTTTGCCCAACAACCTCTTTGAACATTGGTCAACAATAAGAGCATGACCACCTATTATCATTATACCCCCCCCCCCCCAAATGGCACAGTGCCTAGTATAGCCCACAAGTTGGATGTATGTGTAAGGCCTAACTACCAGTATACCGTTGGTAGGGCTCAAATCGCCATCCCCAACCATAGTAGCTTGGGTATATTTGTAGCTCAACTTTCAACTCCTTTATAAGAGAATCAAATATCAACACTTCACAATCTTTGACTACATAGATTATTAGCTTCAATTGTTTCTATATAAAGCCATGTGTATTGTAAGATCGTGGGACACATAATTTTATGAAACTCATATAGAGTGAACATAACATTATTCATCGCAATAAGCATGTTCCATTCCACAAATAAGAAAGTTACATATTAAAACCAACAAAGGGGAATTGTATTTAAAATTTAGGAGACCTATCCTATTCGAAAGCCGGTCTCCTAGCCCATCACTATTAGTAAGCTAACAATATTAGTAGGAAGACAACCTTGATGCAAACAGTTTGCCTACCAAAACTAATCATTAACTTATAATAGGAAACGGTAGAATACAAGTTGTTCACTAGTTGTCGAGGGTGGACATGTGGGACCGATAGTTGGGAAAAGATAGATGCTAGTGTAATTATACAAGCAAAATAATTATGATTCAAGCTGAACCTACACATTGAACAATCATAATGACATTATCCAGGAATAAACTCTAACATATTCCCCAGACCCAACAATCAAGCTTATTCAGTTGGATATTGTTATGAAGGTGTGGGACATATAATGAGACTAACTCCCATCTAGAAAAAAAAAAAAAAAAAAAAACTATTAGTTATGCCCGGTATAAAATTTCTAGTACAATAAATATGCTCATAAAAATTATTAGGCCCATTTTATACACGGCTTGGGGCTGCTCTAAGCACTAGCTTAATTCATGTGAAATTAAGTCCTCAATCCGGCTCATTTTTTTATCAACTTTATGCAGGCCCAACCTTGTCACATGTAAAGTGATGAGGCCTGACTTTTGGTTCTGATGTTCTTGAGGGGAAAGTGTGGTGAAGAGAATGAGCCTTTTATAAAACAATTAGAGGATGTTCATTATCCAATGGATGAGCCCAATCTAACTCATGTTGAGAGTTTGGGCCTTGGAAAAGCTCGTCTTGATTTCTTTGAGCCGGCCCGAAGGTTTGGCGCCACAATTGTGCCACCCAAGACACCACATGAATTGAGTAATTGTTCAGGCCCAACCCCAGCATTAAGCCCTAGGGCCGGAGTCGATGAAACTAAGCGATCCTATTGGACCAAACCTTTAGAGTTTGGGCGGCCCTCAATTAGGTCCCATATATAAAATGGACCTTAAATGTTACCCAATTTAGTGTGAGTGTTTGGTGTAACTCACAACGTGCTCTAATGCCCCTTCCACATGACTTCACCAAATAACCATAGTCTTTCTTGGAAACCCACTAAAGCTCTCTCGGTTATAGCGGAGACACCCTTCTATCCCAATGCACCTACAAGGACTTGCTTTGAAGATTTTCAAGTAGGTTTTAGTTAAGTAGCTTTCACACATGATAATTGTTTTATCTATCAACCAATGAATGTTGGATAAATTTTGTCCCATCGCCAAATGCCTTACCACTCATCTATCTTACCATCGGTTTTTGTTAACAAAGCTCTTCGTGCCCTCATAGCTAAGATTAAAAAGCAACCAATCACAAGGGCTGGAGGCCACACTTCAAAAAATCTAACATTCTTGCCTCATCTCTAGGTATCGATGGGAGGGTCGGTGCTTGAGGCTTAAAACCCCCGCTTGTAAACCATGCCACGTCATTTGCCAACTAGGCTCGGGACTAGATAGCATTGATGGTGTGAAGGCCGTGTTTTTAGAACTAACCTTTTAGGCTAAGCTAAAGTCAGGTGGGAAGGGGCAGTGGTGATTTTTCACAAAGGTCCCCAACATGTCCAAGGACATGTTCATAAAAAGAAACCTTTCCAGTGAACGGGTTCTTAGAAAATGAATTGTTTTTTGGACATGTCAAATTCACTTTGGACGGGTTCTAAAAATAACAATTTTTTTGATAAAATTTTCCAAACAATATAATTGGTACAAATATCAATTACATTATGTCATATATGACATGTGAATATAAGCATAATGCAATCAAACCACTAATACCCAATCAAAATATCCATCTTGAAGTGCTTGATACACCTGCATACATTAATTCATCAACCACAAAATCTAGAAGCTTTTTAACATAATGCCAAAGATTATAATTGAAGGTAAACTTAGCAATTGAATAAGAATTAGTATATATAAACATGTTCAAAATTTTAAAAATAAAGAGCTACTCACTCTTCAAAGAAGTGGATGAATTCTCCTATGCTTCATGTTTCTCCAAACAAGCATCACTGCATTCCAATTGATGTTTTCAACTGGAATATTTGCACATAAAATGCACATCAAAGCATCTAAAGTCTCTAACTTCAAACTAGCACGTAGATGACTTTTGATTAGGTTTTGTCTAGAAAAACCCCTCTTGTGTAGGGAATGCGGGTGGTGACGGACGGGCGATAACGGGTGATGGAAACACCTTGAAGATAGAGTGTGGGGAAAGAAATGGGAGATTGAAGGACAAGAAATAAAAAGAAATGATGGTGGCAGAGGAAATTAGAATGGGGTGTATTGGAAAGATGAGAATCGACAGCAAAAGACAGATAACTGACGGGCATTGAAGGCATAATTTGTGAAGATCCTATTGTTTCCAAGTGCAAACAGTCACAGGTCAACATCTTTTGGTTTTTTTTTTTTGGTTTTTTAAAATTTTTTTACCAACATTGTAAGAGACTTATTTATACGTATTGCAAGATGAGCATTTCATTTCCAAACCAGTTTTGGGATGAGTTGTTTTTTCTTTAACCTTTCCATGGACGGGTTGGTTTAGAAACTACCGGTTTTGGGACGGGTTGCAATTTTTTTTGGCTTTCAATTCAAGGTTTTTGGACGTGGAGGGGCAAAAACTTTGTGAAAAATCAGCCCTGGGAAGGGGGCACAAGGCTCGAACTTCGCCCGGCCGGCCGGCTAGCTTTGGCCGGGCGGCCACAGGGTGGCACTGCCAAAAAGTCTGCACTGCTAAAACCATGTGGACTCTCCGTTGTTACTGTCCGACGACTCGTTCGTGGGTCTCCGAGGGTGACGAATCCTGCGACTGAGTTGTGATTTTCAGTAAATTTGGCAAACATCCGATCATATGCACTTGGAAGAAGGAGAGACCATCGTGCCCACAAGAAATGAACATCGATTGCCTGCCTGCGGGCCCAGCGAAGACGTATTCTACAAACCCTAGGCGCACTAGTTTGTGAGGCAGATTGTAGAGCCATTGCATTCCAGCAAGGGAATCCCGCGCGACCCAAAATTCTAATGCCTTCCACCACAACTGGAGGATTTCCTTCGAGCGGCAATGTGACAGAACCTAAATGCAAGCAAGGGGGAAGGATTTCTATTTTGCGGCTAGAACTTGCACAATGAGCTCCCCCGATTTCGCAAAACCCTTGAAACCACATTGATCAATTGCAATTTCTTTGTGTATCATAGAGGTGTGCTCCGTTTTTGCCCTAGTGCCTTCGCCCTGGTGTTTCTGGCAGTTCAATTGTGTTGTTTAATTCGAAACGTCCTACACATGGCTTTCAGAGTCTTATGATGAATTATGTCCAGTGCAGTAGTCTTATGGAATGTCTTCGCTCGATTACCAGATTGAGCCCTACGACTTTAGAAATATCTCGTACTAGATCAGCTCATCTTTTTCCAAAGAAAATATATCGAACATTGGAAGGAAGAGTCTTCCCCACGGTTGGCCACCATAAATCAAATACGTAATATTTGGAGTAACCCCGAATGAATCACCCGACATTGAAGAGGGGGCACACACTGTGGTCTTTTTTTTTCACGTTTTTCTATTTTCATCCTTCAGAAGAGGCATACTTTTGCACTTGAAGGGTGCTCACTTATGGGTTGGGGTTTTTTTGTAAACGTGAAATTAATGTGAAGTCTACTGTGCAAGGGAGGGTTTAGGGCATATGAGTTTTGACTTTATTTGTGCATCGTGGTCAAGGTTACGCATTAGAACCGGAGCTATAGGCGTCGCGGACTGGAATTCGTAGTAAGGAAATTTGTGTAAGATGTAGTACTTTTCTTTAAGATTGAGATTTTCTTAGGATTAGGAAGACGGGGAATAGAGAAGATAGGTTTGTTGAAGAGTGAAGCATTAACATTGGTTTGTTGATGTGTGGTGGCAAATGTGGGGTACAGAGGCAATATCACCAACATTCATATTCCAGGTTGTTTTCTGAAGCCACGCCATGGAGTACCTGGAGAATATAGGAGAGAAAGTAGGTCTGAGGAATGTGGACCTGGATAACATCAAGAAGCAGGCCTCTTTCTTTCTCAGGGACAAGATCAAGTCCGCACGCCTATTTCTCACAGATGCCACGAACTCCCAATTGTAAGTCTTAATGGTGCTTAAATATGTATATGCTTAAATATATATGTGTGTGTGTGTGTGTGTATGTGGATGAACTGGAATAACATTGCTAAGCTCCATCTGCCACTTACCCCTTGCCCTAGGCAGTCAAATAATTATTCGAGCAAGGGCCGGGAACGAATAAACGCATTGTGACTCTCAGAAAATGACAGCTTCAGTCTTAGTGCCGTGGCATCTCCTTTGTTTAGAAAGGGTGAGGGAGCATGAGCTTTAGTAATGTTATGGAGAGCGGCTCATTGTTTTATTAGGGTCACACCAAACTATCATAAGCTTTGGATGTTCGTGCACATGTTGATGCAGAATGACAGAAGAGGCTACAAATGATGATGATTGGGGGCCCTCCACAAAAACTATGGCTGCCATTGCTGATGCATGCTTTAGGACAGATGAGTATCCTCGAATCATGCAGGTTCTACATGTGAGGTCAGTTTAGCATTTCAAGTGCACTTTCCATACTCAGACATACTCATGAATGAATTCTATTCATCTGTAAGACTTGTTTTGTGCGCATGTCCTTTTGGAAAAGTTGGAATAATCTACATCCGACCAGGGCTACCTAAATTTCTGATAAGAGCTACTGGGTTGGCTTATTTGTGGCTGTACAGATTGGGATTGATAGGAAAGAAGCACTGGAAGCAGTTTCTGAAAACACTCACCATTGTAGAGTTTCTGCTGTTTCATGGCCCTGAACAGACTCTCATGGAGTTCGGTTCCGACAGAGATGTTATTGAGGATCTCACTCGCTTCAATTATGTTGATGAACGGGGGTACGATGCTTGAAAGTTAATTTGTCTTGTTTCCAGACTTATATATAGTTGTGTCTACTTACACTAATAATGTTGTCGTAGCAGGCTTGTGATAAAAATATTTCTCATTTGGATTGTACTTCATCATGTGTTTAAAGAGTGGTCAATTCATTTGGTGTTTGTGCCCATTGAGGTCTCAATGAGTTTGTTGGGAACCTTCAGATGTCCAACTTAACCAGACTTGTACGCGAAAAGACCTCCAAGCTTCATGTAGCAGTTTCATACCCCTGACTTAAGACCATGTTTTGTAGGGTTGATAGGGGAATAGTTGTGAGGAAAAAAGCGAAGCAAGTTCTGAAGCTGCTGACAGAGGATGCTTACCTGAAGGACGAACGAGACAAAGCTAAAAAACTTACAAAGACCATTCTTGGACAAGGTAGTTCTCAATCAAGCAGTGGTCAAACTAGTTCCTCACGTTATGGGGGATTTGGTAATACAGATATGTTGTCTTCAGGGAGGAAAGGCCGTGAATTTGATACAGAGTCTGAAGAGTTTCACATAGACAAGAAGTTCACAGCTTTTGAAGAAAGGATTCTGTCAGAGAAGCGAGGGAATAGACCAGAGAAAAAAATGAATGCACATGCGGACAGCACAAATAGTGATGGTTGGAGAGCATTTGAGGATGATGCTACACCAGTTCCATCTACAGCAAACGTCGATGAGACTAGTTGGGCGAATTTTTCTGTAAGGCTTCTTGATCTTGTCCTGGCTGGAAGGGGTGGAACTTTGAGGATTCTTGTTTGGGATTTATTCACTCACATCTCATCCTCACCACCTCAGTCTAATTCTTGTTTTCTTTTTTTGTATGATCTCCTGATCTCAAATATCTGTTGATATACTTGCTGGTGTGATACCTAGGCATTCTTCTCCAGTTCTTGTGACATTTCGCACTTTCCAATTCTGAGTGCATGGACCATGATATAAATGAGAGCTGTTTATTTCAATTTGGATTGAAAATCTATGGATGGGGCTTTCTTTTTTGCAGAATTCGGGCTCAGATTCTATCCCCAAGCTCAATGACTCAGCTTCTGGAAAGGACATTGAGATTGAATACGATACGCCATTGCAGCCTTCTCGGGTTTGGGTCTTTCCTTTCACATCTCATCCTCACTACCTCTTGGATCTTAAATATATGTTCTAACATTCTATACTTGCTGGTGTGATCATTAGCATTCTTCTCCAGGTGTTGCAACATTTGCCCCTTTCCAATTTGGAGTGCATGGAACCATAATAAATGAGAAACGTATTCTATAACTTGATTTGATAATCTCATCAATGGATGGGGGCTTTCTTTTTTGCAGATTTCGAGCTCAGGTCTAATTCCCAAGCTCAATGGCTCATCTTCTGGAAAGGGTATTGGGGTTAAGACACCAAGTAAAACTAAGAATCAGGGGAGTACCTTTGTGCCAGTGACCTCTGTGGGCAACAACTTCAAGCTACCTCCTCCCCCACCACCACCGGGTGGCTCGAAGACCGTCAGTAATATTAAGCCATCAAAGATTCCACAATCAATGCAACCAGTTCCTGATTTGCTTGACATGTTTGATAGTACACCAATTGGCTCCTCTAATGTCCTCGAATCAGATCAAGGAGCTATGGATCAATTTCTGGATATTGAAAGCAGTACTACAACCGGCTCAACCCCTGTGGTTTGGTCTGTGGATGACCACTCATCACCTCAAAAGGTTCAAGCTAGCAACCCAGATATTTTTGCAGCTTTTCGTCGTGAATCGCCTCTAAGTTATGCATCAGCTTCTAACGATTCTGCATCGAAGAATTTAATGCCAGATTTTTTCAATTCAGGAATTGCAACTGCCAGTTTTGGTGTAGTGGGAGAGCAGATACCTCACAACTCTCCTGATATTTCCACTAATTTTGTGGCCTTTGAAGATCAGGTTCCTTCAAGCAAGCAAACAGATATTCCCACAGGATTATCAGAATTAGTCCCAGATTTCTTTGATGGGAGTGCTCCAGACTTTGCAGCCTTTAGTACTCCTGATGTACACAGTAAGGAGTCAGTTGCCAAGCCATCTGATGGCTTTTTTAACCTTCTAGACTAACCAATCAAGTAGATGATACCTAGTCCCTTCAATGGACTATTGGATTACATCGGCCAATATTGATTTGAGAAATAAAAAGGTGGATCATTAGTTAGACTTTGTATTATCCTTTCTTCTCAACTTAAGATGCATATTGGACAATATAATTTTCCTGCTCTATTGTGTAAACTTTCTTTGTAAGCCTTCAAAGGTCCAAGGGTGTTGATAGGTCATCTGTACTGTTGACATTCCAATGTGGACATAGGTAAATGAATAATGTGATCTGGAACAGGCCTTGTGTCGTTTGCCCCTTGATTTATTATAACTAATTGTATGAGGGCCCACATGCGTACGATGGTAATGAAATAGCATTCTGTTGAGAGCTGGTTGTGTATGTCTTTCCACTACACTTGAAGGCCTGTGACCATACAAAATCCAATTTCAATTGTCTATGGCACAGCCTTCATGAATTTCAAGGGTTTCTATAATTTCATGGTCATGGCCTTTGGTCATAGTGTAAAGCAGCCCTCAGAACAGTTGCAAGCTCCTTTAACCACCAATCTGCTCCCCTGTATTCCCTTGCAGGATTTGAATAAATTTTTTGTAAGAAAGCAGAACCCAAACCTTCAAGTATTCGAACAGGACTCAAGCCCTTGAGATCTTGAGGTGATCGAGTAGACCCTGGAGGAGCAACTAGGGAGTCCACACCCTTTGTGAGTTCTTAGCCTCTGTTTGCCTGTTGGCTCCGCCCATCACAATGCCATGTGTTTGCTTATGATGTTTCAGCACCGTAGATGTCTCTTCATTCTGACAAAAATGCATGATTGATGCTATGGTTGGTGCTATGAGAAACTATTGGCTGTGTTGGGTTAGCATGTTTTTAGGACTCCCAACATTACTCTGCAGTGGCTGAGCTCTTTGTAGGCCCTGGAATCTGGGCCACTTATGCTTGGATTGTGGGATGTAAATGCTGCTAATGGCTGCTATACAGCTTGACAGTTCAATGGTGGCCACCCCGACAACTGGTTGCTTGAGGTGGATAATAGGTGTTGCCATAACTTCACAATCTGGTGCTGCTGGTTTCATACATGTTTAGGGCTAGTTTAGACTATGGTGAAGAAGTGCACTGGTCGGTCAAGAATTTCTACCCAAGACAAGTTTATTTGAGGCAACGGTTGGTATGGCATACAAGATGGAAAAAACAATGAAAAAAAATGCCTCAAGTTGGAGTTATGTGGAGGCTAAGTTCCTTGTTTGAGGGTTTGAGGTTGTCCAAGGAACTTGACCTAGAAACTTGACCTCCAGTGAACTCACCTTGCAAAAGTGTTGTCATGTTGGTAGTCATGTCATTCTTCCATCCATGCTTGAAGTTCTTCTCCGGAGAAGTCTTGGCCGTAGTGTAAACCCTACCCGGTGAAGAACCCATCATACTGCTAATCATATTGCTCCACTCCTTTAAAATTCTTCACTAGTGCACTTTTTCAATGTAGTCTAAACTGACCCTCTGCTCAGCAAAACTTGGAGAATATGCCTTGTGTGGGCTGGCCTGTGATGAGAGTTAGTTGTTTTATTTTATTTCAATCAAGACTTGCATTAATGAAAATAGGTGTTGTGCAACGTAGCTGACTAATGTTATGAAGACACTAGAAGCAACCCAAATCATACCAATTTAAAAATAATTGACAAGATTTTACTCTATAATTGAGAGGGACATTTCTCTTCTTCAGAATTTCCCCCTTTTCAGGTGAAGGCATTATGGATGGCTTGGAATTTCGCTATGCAACGTAAACGTCCCTCGGATTTTAAGTAAAGGAACGCTCTTTGTGTTGGCCTTCCCTAATATGTTGGGCCTTGCCCTTGGAACGGCCCCTTTATTTTTAGAAATCCCTCCCCTCAGGGCCATCCCCAATGCAGCGGTGCCACGTGTCGTGCCCTAGTCCAAACAAGTGGTGTACATTAAAAGAATTCCGCAAATCTACGACAACAGTAGATCCCAGACTTATTGTGCATATGCTCTTGGCGTTCTGCCAGCCAGCAACTAGAACCGAGGAAGAGCTCAAGGAGCCATGGCGATGGCGATGTCGCAGATCATCTGCACAAGGCCTGCCAGCATTCTGCGCTCCACCGCAGCTCCATATCCCGAAACTAACTCGACGACAAAAATTGAAACCGAATCAATAGCCAAAGCAGGAGGGCCCCTTGAGGATGCATCCATCTTACCAGTCGTGCGAGTCTGCTCACCTCCCTTCGCAGCGAGTGGGAAGAATTGGACTCGAGTTAGGGTTCGAGGAGGTAAAGCGGAGTTTGAGAGAGCGTGGGAGAATGTAGCAGCTGCGTGCGTAGTTGGCGTGAGCCTGGTGTTTGTGGGAAATGTGGCCACCGCTGATGCGGTGGATATGGCGGCAGGGAGATTTGTGACTTTCCCGTGGGAGCAGGCGAAGGCGCTGACACAAGAGGAGCCGCAGAGAGGTACATGCGCGACGTGCATTGGCGTCGTGGATGACACCCTCGGCGCTTGCAGTGCTACCACGAATTGCGTCTCGTCCTTCGATGACAGGTCTTCATGCCTGTAGATTGTTCACTTTCCTAACGTCTTCTTTTAAAAAATGCTTGTTTCCATAAGGCTTCGATCTGGTTTTTGTGTCGGCGGTGTGGGCTGCTCTTACTTTCACCGAGCATAGTAGGGTTCTGGACATGCCCTGAACCCTGGAAATAAACTTTAGAATTGCTAGGTTTCGATCTAATTCACAATGTACAGAGACAAGGGTAAACATCCCTTATTCGGTTACTTTTTTTATTGGGACACCTACATTTGAGTGGTATGTGGTTTGGTGTGGCTCCAAGAATGGATACCAAAAACACATGTGTTTGAGAGATTGTACTGAGTGCTCAAAATGGGATTCCTATTCTAGGCTCCATTTGTAGATAATCAACATAAATGAGGGGAGCCTATTTGATCATTCAATGAGTAGGAGAAACTTCACTTTGAAAGGATAAGATATTTGTATGAGCTCCACAAATATGAGAAAAGTGGCTAACCATTTCATACTAATCGCATATTTCATATCATAGGATAAGTGGGCTAGTCGAATAAAGTAACCATTTAAGACCCATCTACCTTAGTTTGGGCAGTGCCCGTTGCAATGTGCATACAAATTAACAACCCCTCCTTTTGGAGCTTTGGAACGATGACTGTGTCAACGCCCATGCGCCCTCCTCCTTGTTCCAAATTTCCAAAATGTATAGTAGGCAGTTTGGGCCTGTGCCTTGAGGCTGGTCCATTGCATCCGTGCATATCGATTAATGTTACGGGCCATTCCTGCACCATCCGCACAGAATGCCTCCATTGACGGCCAACCGTTTTGAAATTTTAGAACGGTGACTGCGTCGATGTATAGTCGCCCTCTCAGTTTCAAAGTGTGTAGTAAATAGAAGCCAGAGTATGGATGCCAAAAACCAGATGGAAGTCTGTGGAAGCTAGTATTAGAGATTAGAAACTTGATCCTATTAACTTAGACTTCCATCTAGTATTTGTTTTGGTGATATGGGCTACTTTTACTTCCACTGAGCATAATGTGGTGTTGGACATGGTCTGAACCCTGGACAGAATCTTCAGTATTGCTTGTTTTCGATGTCATTCACCATGTACAAGATAGTAGCCGTATTATGGACGCCAAACCCAGATAGAAGTCTATGTTTCTTCTCTCTACTGCTCGCTTCCATGGACTTCTATCTGGTTTTTGTGTCGGTGATATGGTTTTCTCTTACTTTCACCGAGCATAATTTGGTTCTGGACATGGCCTGAACCTATGACAGAAACTTTTGAAAAATGCACGGTTTCGATCTCGTTCACAATGTACAGACATAGTAGCCATAGTATGGACGCCATATCCAGATGGAAGTCTATGTTACTAGAAACCGGTTCCAGACAGAAGAGGTTGGGAGCGTGGAGTATAGGTCTCAAATGCCCTGTTGTAAGACAAGCATGGCAAATAAAATGAGTAAGCACAGGAATCGTGTCAAAAGAACACTTCTAATTTCATGCTAGTCTGAAGTTCTGGGTTGGATTGGCTGACGTTGTCCATGTGTTATTCTGGCAGGCCAAAGTTCTTTGTTGCACCTTGGGAGTTTCCTGGTAAACTGGAGACTGCTGTTAGTAATCTAAAAGGAGAGTTGTTGCGTTCAGGAGCAACAATCAAAGACCAAGGTGAGAGGTATGTAGAACGCCTCCTTTAAGTATGTTGGAGGGCGTTCAAGTAATAGTGCATTCTTCGCATCAGATCGAATTCTAAGGGTAACCTGTATACTGATTTCTATCTAGAGAGGAATTGACCTAGTTTCTGTTCCTACTAAAGAAGTTGATTCCTTCCTGTGATTCAAAGTGTAAGGGCTCAAGATCGGTGTTGAGGTGCAGGTACATATATGCTGTTTATAAAGGAGAAGATGGTATTTATGATGATGTGGAATTTCTGTTTAGTGAGCCTGCGCTTGATGCTACTGTAAATGTAAGGGCTGCCTCACGTGCAGTTGATTTTAAAGACAGTGGTAGAAATCGCAAGAGACTGGAGGCCCTCCGAATGTCACTTGACTGGGAACAGGTTTGTATTGTCCATTGAATGCTTTTTATCTACATTGATATGTGCAATTAGGTTGCCTCACAGTAGTATATCCACATTGCACAGTATCTTGAATATTCACCACCACAATACAACATACATAAACAATGTTTTTTTCCGGGGTTTCTTTATGGATGAATACACAAGGTTGTAATTTTTTGTAATCTGATTTTGACCCAAAATAATTTGCATGGGTAAGGAGGCCACCTATTCACGAAGGCAACCTAATTGCACATGTCAGTGTAGAATTTTGAGCATCAGATCAAACTTGTACGATTGCTCACTTCAATATTCTGGAGGAATATCACGGCAATAGGTACTCATGGAGACATGTGTATTTACTGATTGCAGGTGCCAATCTTGAGGAACAGGCAGCGGCGGCTATTTTTCATTGAGTCCCCATGGGACACCTTCGGCCCAGAGCCGCCCCCCACCTTCAATTACAATGAGGGACTGGAGTTTGTGCCAGAGTAGCTGGGCACAGATTGTAGAATTGTATCATCCTTGACAAATTTGTAGATGTATGTACAAGAGTGCCAATGAGATCAGATTATGTAAATACAAATCCATTGCATTGGAGTCATGGATGTAATGATTTGAAGCTTAGATGTTAACCAAAATTGGCCACTCTCGCAATACAAACGCAGTGTGACCAGTACCCATTCAGATCAATGCTTAACTATTGCATCGTTCATAGTGAAGCCAGTACCTCCATGTACTACAAATGCAGAGGTTCTGGCTTCTATGTAATATGAACATTGCAATATCAGAGCATTGATCTGAAAGCCTGAAGTTAATGGACACAAGCACTGGCCACCAGTTCAGGAGCTTTAGAAGCTATAAAGAGGAGATGACTCCGATGTTGCCACCGGTGTGAATCATGACGTTTCTGCACTTAAAAAGTTGGTCTGGCTCTAAAGTAGACATGCCTAATTCCATCATAACCATAATCTTGACACCAATTTTATTTGAGTGGTATGTGGTTAGGTGTGGTTTTAAGAACGGTCACAAAAAGCATGTTTTTATAAGAGATTGGACTATATGCTCAAAATATGCCAACCATTCTAAACATTAACATTATTGTGGAGACCTATGTGACCAGTTAAGGAGCACAAGAATCTTCAATTTGATAATGGATACGATAGTCCTATGAAGTTTGAAGATTATGAGGTAGATGATTACGAGTACGATTTGGATTTGTTAATCATCTTGCACTAATTGCATGTTTCATATTCTATGAGAAGGGGGTGCAGAGAGAAAAGTATTCAAATAACACACGTTCACCTTATGTGTTGACTTGAAGGGGATATCATGAGTATTAGAGGGCCCTTGAAGAAGATTTTCTCCTTTAAAAGGTGAACTTAGCACCCTTTTAAAAGTCCCTTTGTAAAGAACCAGTTGGGACAAATTGGAATGTACCTGTTTTTTGTTGAAGGCCCCTAGGTTCCCGCATGGTTTGTTGAAAAGATCTAGTGCATCCAGATAACCCCCGATATGATTGGGTAGCTTGTAGTGGTAGGGTGCATAAAAAAATCAAGTGTGAGGAAGGTCACCCATCCAAGCACGATTTTGGCCTCTAGGGGCGCTTCACATCAGGGTTCCCCAAGAGATCCGGATCAAGGCCTTGGATTTAAGCCACCCGTTTAGAAGCTCATGTCCAGTTAAAAGGAGCCGTTGAACATGTATTACTGATGGTGAGTGATAAATTGCACCATAATTGATGCCATCATGGATTCATTAATTTCTTGTATGCTAGGTTTCTCTCATGATGTTTCCATTTCTGGGATACTTGATTCATCAATTGAAAATTTGTCGTTTATAGGACCATTCAAGTTACAAGAGATATCCTCAGACATGAAACTGCAGCAGTCTTATATGAATATCTAATGTGTTTATGTACTACCTAGTGGGGACCTGATTGCTTTAGTTTTGGTGCAGTCTTTGTTCCTCAAATCCGGTGCAGGCAGCAGAGGAAGAGCTCTACAGTGTTATGAACAATGTGAATTCTACAAGTTAAAGACATTCTACAGTTCAAACATTACAAATTTTTAAAATAGTTGATTGATGTTCCTGGATTTTCTCATGAATCCTATTGTGAAGAAGACATTGCTTATGATGGTTGTTGCACAGATTCACAATATGGCTAATCATGTGACAATTATTCACAAGCTGCAAATCCAAAAAATACCCAGAAATTGCTGGTCCCCAAGCCATAATTCTCTGTGGAATGCTGATCCTGTGATATAATTGTCACTGTCCTGGTTGATTCTGGTGTGAAATCTGCCAGCACCATTTCCAAGAAGCTCTGTTCTGCTTATCGAGTGACCTAAAATATTGACACCATAAAGGAGTTATTCGCTTAGTTTTTTATGTCCTCCAACTCTACCAAATACAATTACAAAATGAAGCTTGTGTTACAATAGAAAATCTACGATGAGGCATCTGCAAAAATCGGACCTCCCCTGATTTAACTATGGTCACTGGAAGTGCACGTTTGTTGAATCGTTGATTGAGTATACATAGGTCCTCCCAATTGTGTTCAACATTAAGTGTGCAGTAGGTAATAAAATATGAAGACATAATCTAATCTTTTCTAAACATGTATCTTTATGATGTTTGTTCTTTGATCCTCATCTAACTACACACCAATCAAGTAAATTAGGTGTCTGATTAAGAAAATTAGTTGAACAACACTTGCATACCTTAGGTGTCCAAAAACAATTGTGATCATGTTCAACAAGCTTCTCTCACTATTGGCAAGTTTTTTTAGGCCCCCTATGGATCACGTGTTGCAAATAGGCAAGAGCATAATAACTTTGGTGGACATCCAAAATGTGGGAGTGTGGAACTAGGGGAGTTCATTCTAAGGGGCACATTAGACTAGACCTTGAGGGCTCATGACCATTGAAATCTAATACTTCTCATTGGTGGAAAGGTCTAGTGGAAAGTGAAATATAGGATGGTCTCAACCTTCTCACAAATGGGAGATTTTAGACTGTCCCACTGCACTTTACACTAAGGTGGAAGAGTCTTAAGTGGCTCGTTTTCTTCATCGGACCCCTATATTTGATTGGTCTGTGGTTTGGTGAGGATCAAAGACAACTATTTATAAAGACACATGTTTAAAAGAGATTGGACTATGTCTAAATATAAATAACTACTCTACTCTCAATAGTGTACACAATTGGGAGGACCTGTCTATCCAATTAAGAAATCAACAAACATGCACTCCCAACAATCATAACTAAATTAGGGGAGGTCCGATTTTCAATCCGACTTTAGCACTCAAAACCAGAGACATGTGACATGTCATGATTCCTTGGCGATACCATAACCAAAGTTGAAGACTTATAATTAGTTTTCATGTAGGCCGCTTGCCCACCAAATTCTAGTGGAAATGTAGATTCCACATGATGGAATCTACATTTCCACTAGAATCTGGTGGGCGAATGGCCTACATGGAAAATAACCTTAGAAACAATGAAACATGGAACCTTATTTTAATCACCCACAAAAAAAGAAATTACAAAAAATTAGTCCCAACCTAATCGAAATTATAACACCCTATAGATTCATGATGGGATCCTGATCGGGAATAGGTGCCTCTATTCCAATTGGTATATTTGATGTATCTTCTTGGTAATAAATGGTGAAAATGCATGTTGGTACCCAAGGTTAAGGTCGATGCCAAGGGGTCCACAAATTATCCAAGTGGGTCGGCTCATACACAAAGGGGGGTTGGGATATGTCATGCAGGCCCATCTGCAGTTAAAATGAAGGGCTAAGTGGGTAGACCCGATTGACAATAGGCACCACTAGACTCAGCTCATGATTAGAGTAGGTTGGTTTAAGGCCTTGCATGCAATGTGTATGTTTGACAAATCACATTTGATGTTCAACTTCAAATCCAAGGTGTCATGTGACGTTTTCAAAAAAAATAAAAAAATTGTCAATTGATGTGTACATTTGATATGTACCAATATGTCAACTACTTGCACGATTCTCTGCTTATGTTTTCTTGTCACCCCTGATCGAATAAACCAGTCATTTATTCACTGATCCGGACCAGCAGCCGCTCTCAGATTTCTCCATATATCTTCGTCAGTTGGCTCGGCAGTGTCTAATGCTCTTTCCACTTCTTCTAAGAACTTTCTCTTCTTCTTGCTAGACTCCCACAATCTAGTAAGCTTCTCTACTAGCTAACAATGCAGCATGTGTACCACACGCAATCTTCAGACAAGTGAACTCCAGTCTACCTTCACAGAAATTTATCCCCTTGAAAGGAAACATGTTACGTATGAGCTCCATCTTCGTAAGACCTGCAAAACGATAAGGGGGCGTGGATGGACATGTCAACTACTTGCACGATTCTCTGCCAACTTTCTTATCACCCCTGCCAAGTTACAAGCCCATCACTTTCTTCAAATGATCCGGCTCAGCTGCTGCTGTCAGATTTCTTCACTTTGTGTGCTCACATGGTACTTGTAGGTCAAAGGGCTGCAAATTTGGTTTTCTTGAATGTTGAACACAACATTAGAGATGTGATGTTATGATCCTTTCACATCCATGTGCCGGCTCCGTCCTCGTTACGAAAACAATAAATGTTTGTCGAAGTGGCAATTAAAGCCTTCGTGCTGCTTGTACTTCGTGCTCAACGAAGCAACCGGTGCACCACATGAGAAATCAAAACATGGCACATGTATGTCTCATGTCCATGTCTCAATGATTTGTTTGATTTGGTTGATGGCCAATATGATCAACTAGCAGTTTACATGTAACATATGTGTAGAAATTGATATGATTCTTGGTAGAAGGAGTGCAGCCTAGTGAACCGTGAAAGAGCCATATTTTCTGTAGTGCGGGATATAGGGTAGAAAAATTGGTAGCCCTTGGACAGGCAATGGAATGCACATTCCTATCACTTCAATAGAAGTGTGTAGTTGGGTGGACACAACTAGAGCTACAAAATTTGGACATTCTTGGCAGGAGCAGCGCTAGTGCATTATCAAATTGGCAGAATGTCCGTTAGTGCACGACATAGGGTAATTATGAGGCAGTCTGCCAAGTACATCTTTCCACATAGTCACCAGGTTTCATGCAAAGATACAAGACTCATACAAGAACTGTTCTACCTATTGTTGCAACACTTGCAAGTGATATCTACCTATTGTTGCTAGATTGTCCTCAATATCATGGACTCAATATCATTAACCAAATAAAATTGTATTTCAACGCTTGGTGGGGGTTCATGTAAATTGTCCCATACCTATTTCAAAACCCCCAGATCGTCAAAGGGTTAAGCTGTGTGACATCATTACAGATGACAAGGGTCGACAATTTTCTTGTGTTGCCATCAAGTTATATGTGTCTGTGTCAGATAGAAGGACGAGGCCAGCTCCGATTTTGAACACATGAATTATCTAAATCAAAGCCACAGTACTCCTCCTAACCATATCTTCAACACAGATGATTAATAGACAAAAAGGCTCATGAGACATGTTATTATCTTTTGAGTTCAGATAGTGAGGTGCAGGTCTGGCCTACCCACAATGCCTTGATCATATCATAGCCTGCAAATCTCTGTTCTAATCTGCAATTTATTCCTGCTCCTTCCTATTCCCCCAAACAATATGGGCCGGGTTTTCAAAAGAATTGCTTCGATGCTCAATTTCAACACTTTGTTGGGGGGTTCATGTAAATCCTTCATGTATCTATATAACCATCATCAGTCTAGACCATCAGTCTTCAATCTAGATGGTCTAGATGATCTAAATTTTGTTTTGGATGTAGATTTCATGACCTTACATGTTCAATAGACTTACTTGCACACTACTTGCACTATCTTTGAAAATATGTAGACTTTTCTTGAAAACATTTTTTGTCAACATAAATTGCTTGGCTTTGTAGATCAATGTGCTTTTCAAATGTTTATGATTATTTCCTTTATTAAATTCAAAGTTAGTATATAGTTTTGAACTACTTTCACTTAAACCTATATAGGATAATGAAATTGTGCTTAACAGTGCTTGCACCCTCCAGTGACATCAAAATTCATGTAAATTGACAAATTCTAATATAAATATAATGGTTTAAAGTGGTTTAATAAGAGAATTTTATATTATGGGGGGTCCTACTAGGCCAAACCTTGATTTTTTTCTTCATATTATTAATAAATATAGTAAAATATTACAATAAAAATTAAATACTATAGTAGAATATACAAGCATTATAGTATTTTCAATCCAGTTTTTATTTTTTAACTTCAAGTCTTTTATAATAACTCTATTATTATAATAAACTACTATAAAACCATTAACAACTTTGAAATAATCTTATTATCCAAAATCCATCCATGATATCCTAGTTGTTGCCACCCGAATGCTTATCTACATGGGAACACCAACAACCCACTATTATCTAGAATATAGTGGGCAAGCGGCCCGCATGGAAACATACCCTAAGCCGCCTCTACGGTCCGTAGTGGACTTCAATTCCAGCGTAAAAGACTTCGCTCTTGCAGATTCAAACAACAACAGCGATGCGGAGGTCTTACGCTTAATTAGGCCAAATAAAAGACTTTGACCTCGTAAGTTTCCTGACGGCTCTGCCAGTTCCTTCCCGCGCTTCTTCCTGCTGCACGTGTATTTGCTTACTCTGCGCGACGATCTGAAGCCCCAGTACGCAATTTCACCTACTACCAACCTGCTGTGTTTGGAAAGGCTGCTGGACTTCACTTTAAATCTCTTGAGGTAAGTCATCAGCCAGATTGTCCATATGCCAAATCCATCACTCGACTTGTGGAGATTGAAACTTTTTGCCTTTGTCGCACATACTTCGGTCTGTTTAATCTGGCTCATGTCGGATCTCTTTAATTAGTCCGAGGTAAATTTTGTCCATGGATTTAATGTGCAGTAGGAGTGATAAGTTTCTTGGTGAACAAGCATTTTGGTGTTCGTTATGATTTAGTATGAGCTTCCATCAGCCTTGCAAAGCAGTTCTGATTGAATGGATCATGTACTGTAACGATACAGGTGAACATGACAATCAAAGTCTATGGCATGTGGTACTCCTCAGCTTCGAGTAGAGTTCTTGAGCTTCTTCTTGAGAAGCAAATTGAGTTTGAATTGATTGAGGTAGACGTCATCGAAGGACAGCAGAAGAAACCGGAGTACGTCGCATTGCAGGTAGGTTCTCTTCGGTTGCCTATGCTCTCATCTTCTTGAACAATGCAGCTACGAATCTTGCTTTGAAAGACACCTAAGTACTGTGATTAAAGCATTATAGCTCCCTGTACATTTGCTATGAAGACGTCACTTATGTGAAGAGGCACAGGAATTTAGAGCGAGACGTTCGACACCACCAACCCTGTGTTGGCATGAATGAGGGACCCTTCACCCTTGATCATAGCTGCAAGTTCATATGTGAACTCGAAAATGGTTTTACACAGTATGAGTTATTGGAAGTGTTCCCTTTTGATAGCCAGATAAAAAGGAACCAAAGGAGGGTCCTGGGGTCTTACGTTGCATATTAATAAGTATGTTGTTTGTTTATGTGGGTACCCTGAGGTTGAGTGTTATGGTGGCAAGATGTCTATACTGGTCTCACCGTGTGTACACGGGTGGGTGTCTGTCCCGTCAACTAACTCAAGTGAGTTGGTTTGAAGAAGATGCTCGTATTCAGCTTTTGGTTATAAGAACTTAGATAGTCTATGGAGTGCGTTGCAGAGTGCAGTGTGTGAAAGTTGACCCATGAGATGAATCTGTTATGGTCCAGCCCTTCGCACAGGTCCCAGTGTTCCAAGATGGAGACCTCACACTGTTCGGTGAGTTTCTATCCACGTATACATGTGAAACGACTTTCAGAACGTTTGAATCATAGTGCGATATTAACAAAATACTAATCTCTGAATTCTAAGATATGAAGCCTTTGTTGTTGCTGATGGTGCTCTTAGCATCTGCTCAGTGAGTTTGTATCCAAGTGTGTGAATCGACTTTCGGAACGTTTTAATCATTGTACGACCTTACCTAAATACTAATTTCTGAATTCTAAGACATTAAGCTGTTTTAACGATTGGAGAGGCCTTTGTTGTTGCTGATGGTGCTCTTAGGATCTGAATATAGATCTACCTTGTGGTGACCTGCACAGAGTCTCGAGCAATCATGAGGTACATTTGTGAAGAGTATCCAACTCCAGGGACGCCGAATTTTTATGGCTCTACCCTCATCGACAAGGCCCGTGTAAATCAATGGCTGGAGGTGGAAGGCCAACAAACCAGTCCAATTTTGAGAGACATCTACTATCCGTTCCTAGTTGAGTCACTCGGTGGAAAGAAGGTCGATCACGAGATTGTTGCACAGAATATACAAAAACTGGCCAAAGTGTTGGATGTGTATGAGGCGCATCTCTCGAAGAACAAGTACTTGGCAGGTAGCTTTGTGAGCATTGCCGATCTCTCACATTTGCTCACATGCTACCTTGTTTTCAACCTGTTTAAGCAAGCTGATCATGAGTTGTTGAAGACACGGAAACACGTCTCTGCTTGGTGGGAGGACATTTCCAATCGTCCTGCATGGTTGACGGTTGTTAAGAACGCTTCCCCGGTGTTCGATACTTGGCAAAATAATAATGGCGTGCAATGATGGTCTTCAAGCTACTTCAGTCTGCGGTTTCATGATCTTCCTACACAGGATAATGCTGACGGGATGATCTGCGAGAATCTTACGGAGTCTTTAATATCTTTGTTCTTCTTAACCCCGATGTAATCTCAGTTCAATGTTCTAAGTTTCAATGCAAGACGATTGGAGTCTGCTTGGTGGCGCGACATCTCCAATCGCCCAATTGAAGACTTGGCTCCTCGTCGTTGCCTGAAACAGACTTCAGCCAAGCTTGTTTGAGAAAATTTGTTCCGAGGTGTAGGATCTGTTCTTATCAGTTCAATATATATCTGATACGAAGCCCATTGAGCCTGGCGATGTTAATCCAATTTCTCTCCGGTGCGAGTAAATTCGACAGCTTGCTATCAAAATCAAATCAAGAGCAAATACTTACTCCCAATGAATCGCACTCAACTCCGATCCAAAATCTCCAAATTGCATGGGTTTTGAAACAAGTTGTGTATGGATATTTGAAAAGTATTTTATTTTTAATACCATTACACCATCCAAAACCTACACACCTAAGTAAAATTACCCTTAGATTATCTATATGGCATTAGTAGGCATGGTATTGATCCAATGAATGACTTTGGTATAAAAATGTTCTCTCATTAAGTGGTCGATGGTGTAATTTGGGAATTTACCGGTTTGAAAAATCTACCAATTTGGATAAACACGGTTACCATCCTCTGTGCTTGGAAGCTGCGCAAGGGTTCCAAATTGGAAACAATGACCATCCCCCAAAAACATATAGATTTTGCCAAGGACAACTTAGCACGTATTGCAGCTATGGAAAATGACGTTGATAATGAATATGAAGCGGAAGATGGAGATGGGGAAATATAACGTAGGTTGGAATTAATGTGGAAAATAGGGGCAGTTTATAAACTTGGTTTTATTGCGGCTACATTCAAATTTATAAGTACGTTTGGGATGTACCATCCAATTCAATAAGATCTTTGTACATGGGATGCGCACCCTAGATTCTATAATGATATGAAAATATCTCTTTTTGGATTTGATTGTTATTTTCCACTTGTAGTTCATGTTTTGATTATGATTTACACACTTACTATATTTAATAATGTGAATATTCTTCGTGTGTGAGTTTGTAAACCGTCATTTCCCTGATGTTCCCAATGTCATATGCTCACAATATTGGCATCCCAAACTATGGGTGTATTTTATTTTAGAACTTTCCAAAGTCTCCGATTAACAAATATAGTGTTTCAACCCTTCATCATAGTTATTCAAGGTAGAGACAAAGTAATTGATAACATAGATCATCAAATTGATTATGTTTGAGAGAGTTGATGACTGCCATGCATAGAAACTCACATGAGGTGAGATAAACATATGTGTCGGAAATTGAGTATGATTGAATTATATAGGACTTCCAAGAAGTGAGAAAGTTGTAGAACTTGAGAGGCAATTGTGTAAGAAGTGACTTATGGAGTCATACATGTGATGAGGGAATTGTAGTAATGAAAGGCTATTGTGTAAGTGTTGAGACATCATAGAAACTCATATGAGGTAAGATAGTCATATAAGCTGAGAGATAAGTGTGATTGAGAATTATTCAGGATTTATGAGAAATGAGAGAAAATTGTGAGGTAATGAAATGCACTTGTGTAATGAGAAAACATAGTAGCTTGAAGTGAGAATAGTTGCATTATAAAGTTGGTGAGTGGAGTCGAATACTTTAGAATCATTGAGAAGATTAATGAGGGAAAGAGGAAATTAAGAACATCGGAATAAGGATGTATGAGGTTGCATGCAAGGACGTTGATAATTGAATTTGTGTATCTTCCTAAATTAATGATTGTCATGAATTTAAGAGATATGAAGATCTTGATATAAATCATTTTTTCTCTTTACATAACTATTTCGTACCGCTATCGTTCTTATCATAATAATTTTTGAAAATTTATGTTATCTATATTTCACAAGTATAATTGATCGCCTAAGGAAATTAAATATGATGAGTAATACGACTATAAATGGTGTTATGATAAAATCTATTATCTGATAAAATTTAGTATATGAATATCTTACCAAGATTGTTATTGTAGTATTTCTGCTCTAAATATACATTGTGGATGTTATAGATGATGCTTTAATAGAATGAGGAGCTTGCTAAAAATAGGATGTATTCTATTTATAAATGAGGTGTGATACATTGATTGCTCTATAATTGGACTGAGGTTAATTATAGAAAGGCTAACATATATTAAAAGGACACACTAAAAATACATTTAAATCTAATTATAACAGAGATTGCAATGCAACTTTTTAGATGTGCTAAAAATAGATTGTAACCAGGGTTGTCTATTGTGTCGTGACGGAGGCTAATCTCGGCATAATGTCATGCCGTCATGACACGTATCCGTCACGACATTATGCCGGATGCTGTCTTTATCCTGACGGACTTGAATTTTACCGAATTCTGTGTGTAATTACACTACCCCATTTCGGACACGTAAGATGTAAGATGTTCACGTGTGATGACATGTCAACAAAGTAGAGGTAAAGTGGGGAAAAAATTACTAGTGCCCGTCCGCCCCCCCGTCCCAACCCCCGTCCGTCCCCGTTCCCCCCCGTTCCCGGCCCATCCGCCCCCGTTCCCCCCCGTCCGCCCCACCTCCCTCCCCCGTCTGCCTCCCCCCCGTCCGCCCCCGTCCGCCCCACCCCCGTCCGCCCCACCCTCGTCCCCCGTCCGCCCCACACCCTCCTTAGTCATATTTTACTACTTTGATTTTAACAGAATGATAAACAGAATGGCAAAATGGTTTACCTGGCGCTAGGCATATCCACGTTCACGTCATCCTTTTCTGCCACATAGGACGCCACCTTGGCAAGAAGGTAAGTATTTTACCCACCCTATTAGCTTCCCCCTAGGTTGACCCTACGTGGACCCTATTGTGTCACCGTCATGACGTCGGGATAGACAACCCTGATTGTAACCTATATAGCCGAGAATGCAAAGGACATTGTTATGAGAAGAGGATCATTATAAGAAGGATTGAAAATTAAGAGAAATTATTAAGTTGAGAGAATGACTCAAGAATGCCTCCTCAAGAGTTGACAAGAAAGTGAAAGATTAGTAGAGGCATTACCACACATGTAAAAAGGAAATCTCCTCTACATGGAAAGAGAGTATCTAACAACCACTTCATCGTTATTTAGTTGCTATCCACACATGTTTTGACGGAAAGAAATTCCTGTAATGAAAACTAACAATAAGGAGATTAGAGATAAGAGTTGAGAGAGAAAAAGTTTAGGAACAAAAGGTAACTTGGTTACTCAGTGACTCAAAGAAAAGCCACTTGGTTACTCGAAGAAAAATTATTTGTAACTAGCTACTTGGTACTTGAAGAAAGACTACTTGGTCACTTGAAGAAATGTTACTTGTTACTAGCTACTTGGTGACTCGGCAAATTGACAAGAAGTTGCTTATTACTTGAAGAAAGGCCACTTGGTTACTTGAAGAAAGTTACGTGTGACTTGAGATACTTAATTAGAAGAGAAGAGAAGACTTGTTAAGTCAAAGAAGAAGTGAACTTGTTACTTGATTACTTAGCTAGTTGTCACCAAGAAGAACTTGTTATTTGATTACTACCTCCACTTCAACCCCATCTTGTGAACTGAATAAGGAATCCCACCCTTATGATCATGATCGAGTAGGGGACATTCTTTCACAACCTAAACAATTACTCAAATCAGATCAACCTTACCCCGAATCTAGTTCAACTTACAACCAATACCACAGACACCTACACTTCAAAAACCCAAACCCCCCACCCCCTCGAAAGCAAGGCCCAACCCCCTCCACGGATTTGCCCCGATCACACAAACAAAATTCAACCTTGCCCCAAATTTGATTCAACTTCCAATCAATATCATAGACATCTACAAATCAAAACTCAAAAACCCCCACCCCCTCGCAAACGAGACCCAAACTCCCTTCACAAATCTGCTCCGAATCCACAAACAAAAATCAACCAACCTTTGCTCGAATTTGATTCAACTTACAACCGGTACTACACACACCTACACTTCGAAAACTCAAACCCCCCCACCCCCCCCACCCCCCCACCCCCTCGGAAACAAGGCACAACCCCCTCCCCCCCCCCCCCCCAAACACAGCTGCCCTGAACCCACAAACAAAAGTCAACCATCCTTGCCCTGAATCTAATTCAACTTACAACCAATATCACAAACACCTACACTTCGAAAACTCAAACCCCCCACCCCTTCGGAAACAAGGTCCAAACCCCCTCCACAAATCTACCCCGAACCCATAAACAAAAATCAACCAACCTTTGCCCAAAATTTGATTTAACTTACAACCAACACATATACCTACACTTCAAAAACTCACCCCCCCACCCCCTTGAAAACGAGGTTGCGGATGATGTCACTGCCTTTACTTTTGGCTGCGCTATCTACCAATGACATTGCTCCTACACCATTCATGATTTCATGTTGTTCTCATGGTTTGTTTCTTTCTTAAAGAGGCTCTCAATAACCACCATTCATTTGTTCACAGTATTTTGACAATGTTTAAACTTATATTAGTTCATTTTGTCTCCCTCGCTTTGCACATTCCAATATAAGGAGCCGAATAGTATGTCTCTATTATGGGGTGAGTTATATTGCGTGAGTTGGGTGGGACAAGTGAGAGGGGATGAGTAGTATGCGTGTGTGATTTTAAAGGATTCTATTAATAGTTTGGTGATGTGTGGGTGTAGGGTGTGGTGTAGGTTGGTTGGTCGTATGTTTTTTGGTTTTTTCTTAGGGAGAGTGGTTATGTATCTCTGGATTAGCCATAGTATTTCGGTTTCGAAGTCTTGTGGTGGGGAATGTAGGAAGGTGGTTAGGTGTGGGACCATTTCAAATTCAGGGCCTTTTCATTTAATTTATGACCTATACATTCCATGGAAAAAGGTCACAAATTTTTACTATTTTGGGAGAATCTAGAATATTCAGAGTATATTCCATTCTTTTAAAATACATTTCTAAATTTAGTCTAGGACGTTTACCATTTTTACTTCCTCTCCGCTCACCGCTCACATAGGAGTGTCATCCGGTCCAATGCTACTAGCGATGAATAAATATTTGGATTTCATGTTGTTTATCCTTCCCACCCCTCTTATTACTAAACCCTAAAATCATCATTTTTTAGGCCAAAATTCCACGGTTATAGGATATTGGTGACCCTATCACCAAATATTTCACCTTCCTCACCGCTCACAAGTTACCGCTCATCGCTCACCATTCATTGCTCACCGCTCACAAGATAGCACTCCCCTAATCCTTAGAGAATGAAATTCCTTTGGATGATTATGACCACATGTGAGAAAGACTATTGGCCAAGCTAAAAGAGCTTCACATCAAACTTTGAAGCGTTTCATTCAAAAATTTGGAGTCTTCATGTAGGATAGATGTGAGCCCGAAAATTGTGCTCACATGTTAATTAACCTTAACATAAATTGTGGGAAATGGAAATGCAATTTAAAGAAGTCAACCTCACCCTTAGGAAGAGGTAAAATGAATTTAACTAAAATAAAAGGGGTAAGAGCAATTAATGTGTGTGGGAGGATGGAATCTTAGAAGGTGAAGGCCAAGGAGAGAGGTCAAACCCGTTTTTTTTTCGGGCGGCCCAAAAAATGCCGGGCAACGCGAGAAAAAAAGGAAAAGTTGGAGGGGTCTCGGGAGGTGGAGGTGAGAGAGCTCATTTTGTGTGAGACTGGGGGGGGGGGGGGGGGAGAGAAGGAAAAAAAAGGAACGCGGAAGCCCTGCCGCGGAGAGAAGTTTGAATAGGAGTTATCTCTCTCGGGTGTGGATTCCGGGTACTCCATCCAACAATTGTGGACCCAAAGGGGGAGAGAAAGAGAACGGGATTGGGGTGATAGGGATGGTGTAGACAGGTAGTACGCCGTGGATGGAAGAAAAATGCGTGGAAATAGTGGTGACGTGAGGCAGCGCCAGGCGATTGCCGCATTTTCAGGAACGAGGACGAAAAAATCAGCAAGGGTGCTGATCCATGTGTGTGGGCGAGCAAGTTGGAGGATATGTGGGAGATTCGAGTTGCCTGAGGTGTTCGGAAGAGTGAGCACACGAATGGTGGGAGAGCTTAATACACTATGAGGCTCTGGTGGTAACGGTCTCGTCCTTGTTTGACATTGTGGATTGTAGTTAGGTTTTTAGGTTTGGGTTCATACTCTCAAAAACCCCAGGGAAGACCAAATAAGTGTCAGGTGTAAATTTAGTGTGTCATAATAAGATTAATTGATAGGTTGAAATGGTTATGAAATGCTTTTGACAGTCAATTAACTTAGGTTTCACTTTCTCATTTATACTTAGTGACCACCTGTGAGGGCTACTTAACTTATAAAGAGTCTAAGTGTTCAAGAAATAAATTATCATCTTGTTTTATTCATCAAAAGTCTAGTAACGAGTAACCGGGACCGAGTCTAAGCGAACGAGTCTTGAGCGTCTTAATCGACCTAAGTCAGTGTCACGAGTCTAGTATCGAGTCAAGTGCCAAGAGTCTAGAATCCAGAACCAGAGTCTCAAGTAGACAGCCTAGTCACCAGTGCCAAGTAGACAGTCTAAGTAGCCAAGTAACAAGTCTAGTAACCAATAACCAGTAGACAGTCTTGTGTCATGAGAAGCGTCTGGACACATTAGCCATTGGGAAGGAATAGGCTTTATACCTGCCTTTGCTGGAACTCCCAACCGATATGGGATAAAGGCGCACTTGACTCCCGTGACTCCTTCTTCACAGCTTCTTCCTTGCGATCGACCACTTCTACACTTTTCGACTCTCCTTCTTCGCGGTCGGAAACAGGTTCATCACAACACTTCTTCCCTCAAATGCATTCGAACTTAGACACCTCATGATGGGAAGTAATCACTACGCCAATTCCCTGCATCAAACAAAGTGTTTCAACATAACAAACCTCACACCTCCTTCGGCAACGATCTCAATTACATGCTCCCGAATTCTGTTCAGTAAAAGAAATCCTCCACGACCGCATCCGATTTTCCCAGGGAAGAATCACCTTCTCCTACACAATTTGAATGCCAAGTATTTCCTTCTCGGAACACGCGACGCGCAAAAAGAAATCTCAGTTAATTGCTCCCCTCGAATCATACTACATTACCTTGAATATTTGCTGGTTGACTTCTCGATTAATTAAACGGGTTGCTCTCACCCGAATTCTTCAGGGGAGATTCCTCTCTCCTTCTACATCATTACGCTCGTTATCACTAATCCCTAGATTCCACGATAAAAAGCTTCTCCTTCCTCAGGTATATGTCTGCGAGTGAAATCTTAAGGTTATCTATTCCCACTCAAGCAAGTGACTTTTACCAAGCAAAGGGAATGACTTCAAAACCTTCGGCCAGGCTAAGTAATTCATTTCTTTTCACAAGAACTCCCTGATCCCCTTATCCTTCAATCACACAACACCTGAGAGACTTACTGTATTCTGAAGTTAGTCGTGATCCGAATAAGATCTCTATTATTGTTCCTGTTTCATAATTCAAAGTTCAAACACTAAACTCATATCATGGATTCGGGCTCCTCACTGTCCCTACACTTTCTTGCTTTTTCCCATGTCCGTCATCATCAAGGTGTGAAAACCTTTCATCACCACAAAGAGACTCAATTTGTCCTTTCACAGGAACAAACCTTCAGAGTTCACAATCATATTATATTTCATTTAGATGTTGACTTCCTACCACTTCAAGTTCCCTCAGGAGTAACCCCAGAGACTCTTTCAAGGTATGGACACTACTTTCTCTTTCTTCTCGAGAGGAATATTAGACTTACACTAGATGATCTCGCATAATTAAACAAGTCTTGTGATCACAATGGAATTTCACATTCCACCTGCAACGTGCAAATATAATTGAATACAAGGATCTAAGAGATGCAAACTGTTTCCCACAGTTCACTTTTTATTACTTATATTATCAAGAGACTCTTCAAGATTAAATCGGGAATTCACTTCCCTGAAAAGACCACCCAAGTAATGGGTATTGCACTGGTTGGTACGAGAGTGTAAATTCTTGGAAGCTTATTATGTGACGGAGAGTTTCTCACTCCCCTATCTGTCACTGACTCCTTCACAAGAGTAGGATGAATTAGATTTCCTCTTGACTTACTCCGAATTAGGGACATTCACTGTCCCCACATCAACTGTAGCTTTTAAAAATCTTAAGACACTGTCCAAGAAGTTTTGGACTAGACGGTTTACAATACAACCATGAAACACATACGAGTTCCTTCAAGAGTTTCACACCCTTGGATAAAAAAATTCCACAATAACAACAATGCTCACACTTCCCACTTTCACAATTATGGTAACAACTCCATAACACACACACCGATCCAATCACAAGACTTTCAATTTCACCTTCACAACTCACTAAAGAAGGATTTGATAATGGCACTTTGTATTGATATAAAAAGAGACTGTACATATAAAATTAAGGGCTTCACACCCTGAGAGTTGAGGAATTCACTCTCTTCACGAGAGGAAGATCAAAATTACAATGCCCCTTGTTTTCTCCTTCCTTCTTCTTATCTTTCTATCCTCAAAAGGTGGTGACTGTCTACAGCTAGGATTCCAAGTGCTACTTCTAATTGTCACATGTGAATTCCATGCCCCCTCATATCCTCTAAATTCTGGGCAGCAAAGGGAATTCTTCTTTCCTAGCCTGTTTCCATTTCGGAGTGACTAAGTGTCTAATACTTCACTATTTTACTAGTCTTGAGTAAAATTTATCATTCATTTACATCTCAAAACTAAAACTTAAGCATTCAGACCAAAAAATGG
The DNA here is from genome assembly GCA_950295325.1 of Polytrichum commune. Lineage (NCBI taxonomy): Eukaryota > Viridiplantae > Streptophyta > Polytrichopsida > Polytrichales > Polytrichaceae > Polytrichum > Polytrichum commune. The sequence continues at coordinate 2,061,357 of OX485809.1, forward strand.
TACCACATGGATTGATTAGAATGATAGCTCCCGGTCGTGCATTGATAGGACGAGTGTTGAATGGGCAGCATGAATGTGTTGGTGGTCGTCACCAATTGCTAACCAAGGACTTAGATGCATGGATAGCCTATGAAGGGTATTCGACTAGTTAGTAAAAGGGAACAAGGGGAGCCTCTCTCTGTGGAAGCCAGGGTGGCTGGCATTGCGGTGACACTGATCATCCCTGGTTTCTGAGCGCAACATGGTTAAGGCGCAACATTGGATGTTAGATTGACAAGTGCATCAATAGGCAAAGCGCCGTATTTGCATTTGGGGGATCTTGTGTTGGGATCTCTACAGCTCCGGGGAATTTGGCCAGGGTGATGTGTTGTGAGGAAGTTGAATGGGTGGTTAGTTGTGGGTGCCTGTCGGCTTTAAAATTGTAGTACAAAGAGTTAGGAGGCGGGGAAGAGGCTGCTAGTGCACCTTCTGGTTTGGAAAAGCAACCTTAGAATTGTGTTCCTAGGATTGGGAGAGGATGTCCAAGCATTCATACACTAGGATCTCCCGCGGGGCTTCATCGGCGTTAAGATTCTCAAAAATTCGTCTACATAATAAAATACTAGAAGGGAGCCAGGTATTGATCTGGTTGTCCATTCCGTTGAGAGTGGCATCCAACTCCACAAGGGGAGTGTAACATGGGAAGTTGGGTGATGGGACCATGAAGGGGGAGCGAAAGGGATTGGCATGGGAGCGAAAGGGGTGGAGTGTCAGCCACAAACCCCCACCTTTGTGCGTCGTAATCCGGGTGAGAGCTCATGGCTCACATGTACTTGTACAACCTCTTTTAGCCCTTGCAATCAATCTCCCAATGCCCCACCCAAATGAACATAAACCACACAACTTTTTATTCAAATGGGACAAGGTCCAAGTATTTAAAAATACTCTTTGCTCTTGTGATCCTTGCTACCCGAAATCATCTACTAAATATCAACACGACTCCAATCCTCAACTCCACAACAATGAACTAGTAACTGTCCTAAGCCATTCTCTGATAGCATTGGAGTAATACCAAGTTATAACGTTGGTTACCCTATGCCCACTACCCCTATTGTACTAATAAATCAATTGACCACATTGCTAATTTCTACCCTCCCTTACAACATTAGTCTCACTAATTCCTAATCCACAACAGTTCTACCACTAGGGATTTACTTAATTCACCCAGCCACCTTCCGCTGGACTCCAGCCAACCCCTTCTGTGCTAAGCTTCAACCTCTCTTTACCCCCTGGTGACTATAATTTTCTCGAAATTGCTAAGAGGGCTGCTGTCCTTCGGCTGCCTCGAGCTCAGCAACTACTTGATGTCTCCTGTATCAACCATCCATGCTGGAATGTGCCACTGTCCACCTCCAAAACTCACTGTGGTAGAGTTGCCCATGAGGAGACTCCTATGATCTTTCTCCATCTAGGGCGGTGCAATGCAGCCTGATCTGCAACTTGGAGGAATCAATTTGAATTCCCCTGTAGTCCGAAAATCACCTTCCCAGAGAAATTCCTTCGTTGCCCAACCGCTGGTAAGATGGTCGCTTCCCCATGTGGATTTTGAATCCTAGAAATAGTAATGCCTCGTAGTTGTGCCTTGCTAGCTGCGGAGAATTTATGTGCACTCTTTCCAGCATTCCTAGATTCAGGGACAGAGGAGGCACACTGAACCTCCTTCGGCCGCACAGCTTCCACCTACCTCCACTGAGCCTCAGCGCTCAATCTTCACTCTTCCTCTCTATGCCTCCAGCCCCGACCATTTTTGAATGTGCACCCCCTGCCCAAGCCTCGGTGTTGGTTTGCCTAGCCTCTGACCTTTCCACATTGCACAACAGCTCCCTCATCACGTCCAAACCTTCCTCGCCGACATTCCTTACTCTCCGAAGGTTGAGCTACCCTCTCGGCACTGTGCAAGTGCATTCAACTACTTGTCCATCGCGTGAACCCTCTCCCGAACTGCTCCCACGTGACCATTCTCCCTGGATCTCATTACCTGAGCGATCAAAAACAGTTGGCTTCCGCTACCTCAGCGATTGCAACTACTGCCACACATTCTCATCCTTCACCGAATCCTTGAGCGCCGACGCCCAACATTAGTCTCCACCCCAGTAGCATCTATCTGCTGCTTTTACTACAATGTGCCTGAGGTAGCTTAACTCCTCCCTCCTCGCAATCCATTCCAATAGTTCTCCACCTCGGTCACATTCCCAAGTGCGGCAGGGCTTCGCCCCCGTTGCCGCAGACCATCGTGCTTGCCCAGAGAGAGAGAGAGTGCCTTGCGGCCTCCGCAACCGTTACAGGTCCAGAGGTCCGGAAAATGCTAGGGTGAGCAGTGCTCCCCCCCTAAAATGAACAGTCACACTGCCTAACTAAACCAAATAAAACCCAGCTCACGTTGGCCTAAGAATGAAGCCTAAGAAAACCCTTAACTAACTTCCAATTCACTCACTCTACTCTTCAAGCACTAAATACTACCATACAAGTCTAGAGTTGCAATCCAACTCAAAGTCCCACTCTTTTTATGTTTTTGAATGCTTGACTAAAAATCCAAACCTAGGTTTTAATAGATAAAAAGGGTTAAGAACACATGTGAGCACTGTATTGGGCTCACATGGAGCGACGGCTCCTGAATTGAGTAGCGGCCGGCTCCTTGTAAGTGTTGGGTTGAAGAGGTAGAATTGCATGGTGTGAATTCATCTGGAGGTGAGGCAGCTGCAAGGTGAGCAAAGAGTCGAACGCTGAATTGGGCAGAATGGAAAGGAGAGAAGGAGGGGGAAATTGACGGATTAACGGGCTATGTGCACAACGCTACGGTCATTTGGTGAATGCCAGGCAAACCGACTGGGAACTCATGAAGTGACTGCTCTCGGTCCGACCTCGGAGCTCGAGGAGGGGCTTGTGGGCATTGACGTTTGTCCAATGGGCTGGGACTCTGAGGAAACAAGGTGAAGGGTGGTGACCAGGACCTACCTGGGAAGAGAAAATGAGTTCACAACCCCGCCACTGGGAAACAATTGGCCTCTGGAAGGGTGAGAGCTAGTTGATAGCAGCTAGCTGGTTTCTTCCTACGGGAGCAACCTCAGCACTTGATGCGTCCCGGTTACGGGCGAAGAACAAGGGAGATGCACGACTTCACCAATTCGACCGCAACTAGAGGTGGAACTAGGGGGAAGTTGCGCCTTACCAAAGGTAGAATGTTAGCAATAAAAATTGAAGCATGAATAGGACAATAGGTAAAGGGGGGGGGGCTAGGCTTAATGTGTAGAAGGAGTGTAATTAGACCTTAGAAAGGGGGGTGATTGGGTAGGTATAGTGCTCAGTACATTGTACCACATTCAAGTGTTTGTTAACACTTGAATGCCTTTAATGAAAAGGGTGTTATACACACCACTTCTCCCACATGAATTAAATTAAAGTTGCACATGTGAATGGGAACTTGGGCGTGTGAAGAGGAATCCTCCACTCGGACTAGGACGCATTAAGAGTGGTTGGGATTCTTGCTCAGAATAGACTCACACAACGCTAAAAGAAACACAAATGAACATTGAAAGGGAAACTGATAAATAATGAACCTTGTCAAATGAGAATAAGAAAGCAAGAGCGCCGGATTGTTACACCAATGTGAAATTATTCCTTATGGAGGTTGCTTAATCGAAGATTAGATATTTCCAAGACATTATTGTTGGAATTAGGTTTTTGGAAGGATTAGAGGAGTTTTGTCTTGGATAATGTCCTAATGACAATATGTGTTGCGTGATGGGGAGCAAAGGAAAATGGGGCATGGACTAGCCAAAAGTGCTTAGTATGTGGTGGATGATGATTGGAACTAATCTTTCCAAGGATGAGGTGTTAGCCTTGGAGAACGTTGGGTTCCAACTACAACAAAAGATGGCATTATCAACGCAACACAAACTTTCAACAATCAATACAAGAAAAATGGGTGTTAATAGAATAATGCTTTAACATTCTGATGTTAAATGGATTGTTGATTCACATCATTTTGGAAAACATGTAAATATTGACAACATGATGAAATATTTGATAATTAACCACAAACAATCATGAGAAGATTGCGCATAGAGAAATGAAAGTCCACCAAAGATATAATTGATCCAAGTGTAGGTGGACTTTGATGGAAGAAAAATGACTCTCATGTATCCTTCAACACCGGTTTCGTTAAAAGTGCACATAAGCATGTGCATTTTTTTGGGGGATTATTTTTTAATATTTTATTCTCAAATTTTGGAATGATTGCATAATAAATTCGTACTTTGACACAAATACTTTCAAATATTATTAGTTTCAAATATTTCCAATACAAGGCTAATACACTATATGACCATCATATATATATATATTGTGTTTAACTTTTTTAGTAAAAAAATTTACGTTATAAAATAAACCAAGGGAATAAAACACATCCATTTGTGTATAGCTTAAAAAACATTATTTATGAACCTAATGAAAAGTGCGACACATACACCTCACCCTTGGACCAAACACATGAAAATATATTGAAACTAAGTGACACAACATTTGCTTCATCATAGAAGTAATAATATTGAAATTGATGGTTCCAAAGAAAATAACGACATACTTCTGTCATCTTATATTGAAATATCAATATATAATATAACAAACATTTTTCTTTCCAAACTATATATATCTATATAATAAAATACGAATATGAACTAAAATAGTTTTAACCATCCAAAGAGTCTAAACCTAAACCTAGAGAAAATATATTTTTGCGTACATCTGGATGTACCAATGCATATTCTCCAAACTCTGTTGCTCCAAATATACTAGCATTTACTTCAAGTTCTTCATCATGATTAAGTCCAAGACTTTGTTCAACATATTTGTATTTAACATGATCTTCTGCATTTACAGAAGGAATCGCCTCACGGCCAAAAAACTTCATATTTCCATCAGTCCACAATTCTGCACCTTCATTCCAAAAATATCCATCTTCGTTTGCTTGAGCTGCTGCAATCTTAGATTTTTGTTTTTTTTGTGAAGTGTCACCTTCAAGCACGGGTAGGTCACTTAGTGCATTTTAAAAACGATGTGCGGCATAATATAGAGAGGATTAAAATCATTTGAAATAAAAATTATAAAGGAATTTCAAATAATGAAGGGGCCATTAAATGTAGACAATCCCATTATAAGTAAGTTAGATGGACATAAAATGTGGGCCATTATTTTTTTGTAAAATTAATATAGGGGCTGAAGATAAGGATCCTAGAAGGTATGTTTAGTATATTTGCTATGGTCTCTTATGTATTTTCTTCATAACTTTGTTTGCAATGATATTACTATTTGCACCCTTCTTTGTTTCCATGGTTTCCCTTAACACTCGTCAATGCGTTAGGAAGTAGATTAGCTTTTATTACATAAAAGGAATATAGAGTACAAAAAATTACAGTAACTTGGACAATATAAGTAATGGAAGAGTGCAAACAAATGGGCCATTTTTGAAATTTAAGTAATTATAGGAAGGTTTTAATTTAGCCCTTGATGGTAAATAGCCCCAAAACAAAAAAACCCTAGCCGCACGTGGTGCACAAAAATGCTTTAGAGTGACCTACCCGTACCTTCAAGAGTAGAAGCATGTTCTTTACGCTTCTTTACTAAAGATTCACTTCTTCCCACCTCACATCCGTTGTCACCATCACCATCAACATCATTGTCATCATCTTCATCATCGCTATCGTTTTCATCATCATCATCAGAAATTTTTTGAAATTTTTCTTTATCCAACCACAATGGATTTTTGTCAGGTAGAACTTGTCTAATTTTGTCCACATAATGTTCTTTCCATTTTTCAAGCCAAACTTCCATGTCCAAATTTGATTCCATCAAAATGAATTGCTCAACTCTACCACAAACGTTTTCAATCAAATGTGAAAACCCTTCCATCACCAACATCCAATCCGAGGAAAAAAAATGACTTATCAACTTGTCAACAACTGCTCGATAACGAGCCATTCTATTTTTTGAACACATACTCCAACCACTCGATGGCTCAATATAGTATGACTGAATACTTTGCGGTGTTCCCTTGTCATTGGCAAAATTATTTTCCAAAGAAGTATTAGGGGGGTGTCGTAAAACCACAATGAATTGCCCAATAGGAGAAAATTTAGCAATACATTTTAGTCCATCTTTCACTACAAAGCCTGTAGTCTCTGATTGTGGACCAAAAATATATGTCCCAACGTGTACAAAAAACTCAGAAATATTGTTCAAACCAATCAAATTTTGAATATGTTCCACATTTTCTCCAACGGGAAGCATAAAAATAACATTCCAACGTTGTACATCTCCCATCCACGATTCAATTTTTTTCATAATTGATGCATATTCTGTCTGTGTCCAATAACCATTTGTAGGCCCATTTCGACAATCAAAAACCCATAATGCACTTCTTCCAAAAATACCACTATCATTCTTGAAAACATAACTGCCAATCTTAACTTCTGTTGAGAATCCCAAAGAATTTGTTCCTTCATGATTGAAACTCATTTTCTAATTTCCAACATCATTTCGAGGAATAAATTTTCCATTGCAAAACAGACCCAAACTACCTTCTATAATAAGTTGATGATGATCAATTACATTACGAGGTATAAAATCAACATGCTTATGTTATTTAACATAAGCTGTTTGAGAATTGATGTGGCTCCATCGTTTCAAAAATTCATTGCCTTTTGGAATGTCTTTGGCGAAATAGTCTAGTGCATCATTTCCACCAAATATTTCAACATCTGTCTGTAACCAATTTTTTTTCTCACCAAATGGATCAAGACGTCCAAATTTCAACCACTTGAATGTATTCTGAATACACTCTCGACGTTTCGTAACATCACACCAATGGGCCAATTCAGGTTCACTTTTTTTTTCCATCAAACCACAATACTTGCTCCTTATCCACAAAGTCTGAAGTTAGCTGCTTACAAAGTAATATGTGTTCATTTGTTGTAAGACCTTGTAAAGGGCGAAGCCAACCAATGAACATACGTGGACGCTCTGACATTGAATCTTTGATCTTCTTCCCTTTGTTTGATATTGATGATCCAAGCTCCACACTTCTATGTTTTTTTTATTTGAATATTAATCCATTATCATATGCATCGCACATATCTTTCAACGCCTGCCAACAAGTATCTAGAAGTGTAGCCATGGATGTATAATCACGAAATTTTTCTCTCATTTGCAAAATTGAAATTTTGCCATCCCCCAACCTTGTGCCTGTAATGCTTGGCATAGAACGTAAGAATTTTTTACGGTTCTAATCTTCAGCATTAGGTCGACCAAGACTTTCCCACAATATTCTAGCTTTTTCTAACATTTCTCCCGTTGTACTATGGTACTTCCTTTCTGTTGTAATGTCATTCAATCTTGTTGATAAAAAAAGATATGTAATGTCATTGTCATACAACACAATTGTTGCGGGTCGACACAAAAATATCTTATCATAATCTGCTTGAGAAAGCGATCCACATAAAAGATCATTTTTAGCCAAAATATTGCACGCATGTTCCACATGTTGTTCATCCACAGGTTCCCAAATAATACCGTTGAAAAAACATTGTTTTTTCTCTTCTATAGAATCTCCAGGCATACTCTCCAAGCATTGGAAAAAACGGTCCTTTGACCCCACACCCTTGAAGCATTTCGCTTCACTTGTATCTCCATTTGGATCTTTATAAAACATTGGGCGTAATGTAATCCAAGAAGAGTCTACAATATGCTTATCTCGCAAGGCCTTGTAGATTTTTTAGCGTTCTCTATGTTAAGAAGACGTTGGTTAGTAAAACCATCAGTAGGAGGCCTTACATGATTCATGTCCACTATAAAAGAAAAATCTCTTCCATAGACATATCCTTCATCAATTTCATCTTGACTTGGAGGATTGAAAGACTCCTCTAAAGAACACTAATTCTATGAGCTCACCAATTTTCTTCCTTTACCTTTTGAACGTTGAGCATTTGGTTCTTGAGTTGGAGATATCAAATCTTCTGCAGTCAATTCAAATCTAGTATCTCCCTCTTGAAGATGAGAAGGTGCCTGAGAACATACAATAAGCTCAAGTTGAGAATCAACATCCATAACACGTTCATATGGAAATGATAATGCTCCACGCCATCTCAAATCTTTTGATGGTTCTTGTGGTTCATGCATGTATGTTTCAGTTGAAAGATTGTCAATAATTCTTGTTTGAAATCGTTGATAAGAATCCATATACTCGATCAATTTTTCCTCTTCAAGTAGACTTAGACCACGATACACTTCCAACATAGAAGTACGAATAAGTTTTTCTGAATCACTCAATTTCTTCCACCACTTTCGAGCCTTGGGAATTCCAACCACTTTCATACCATCAAGATCAACAACATCTCCAATGATGTTGGCACATTTCAAAACATAAGAAGAAATTGCATTTGAGACTTTTGAAACAACGAATATCTCGCAAGAATCCATATCATGTGTATAGGCAGGAGTAACAATTTTTTGAACAATTTCTCCTTTGGCCCATGCTTTAGAACACCATACTTTGTTTTCCATCCAAGGATAAGTAGAAATCTTTAGGACCACATGCTTGTCGTCGCGTGTCAGAAACCATCCATAATCCTTAAAAGCATTCGAAGGCTTCAAATGTTTATTCGGGGGGGGCCCTGGAAGGCCCACCCCCCTTGTCCCGCATGATATCACCTCCAACCTCACTTCCTACAAGCACACATAAACCATTTTAAGACATAAAAATATCCTCTAAACACATTACATTTTATACAATCACAAAAAAATTCGATTTTCTCAGTAAGGGTGACACATGTGCTTGACCTCTAAGCACAAGCATAAGGAAAAATTGAAATTTCTTAAGGAAGGTGAGGCATGTGCCTCACCCCTAAAACACAAATTCACAACATAGAACTTTGTTAGATAAGGGTGAGGCATGTGCCTCACCCCTAAACAAAAATTCACAACATAGAACTTTGTTAGATAAGGGTGAGGCATGTGCCTCACATCTAAACACAAGGTTGAGGATAAATTGAGAAATTTGAAGGACGGCTTGTACTTCACCCCTAAAAAACAAATTCAAAACATAGAATTTTGTTTGATAAGGGTGAGGCATGTGTCTTATTTCTAAACACAAGCTTAAGGAGAAATTCAGATGTTTGAAGGAGAGTGAGGCATGTGCCTCACCCCAATCAAACAAATTCAAAACATAGAATTTTTTGCCTCTGCTTGAAAGGAAGAGAAGTGATACAATATTTTGTAATCAAGATTGAGGAAAACAAAATTCAATAATGCGGATGAGTAATACCGATTTTGGAGGTTTATATAAGGGCAAGGGTCACATATTCCAGAGTTTGAAAAATGAGGATGAGGTAGTTATATTACATGTATATTATATATATTAAGTATACTATAATATTTTGTAATAATTAATAAATTGTGTTGTTTTGAAAAACGAAATCAGATTTAGATCTTAATCCCAAAAAAATGAAGAGTTTAAGAATTACCTGAATGGAGTGCTGAATTGAAGTAGACTTTGAATAAAGTTGAAAATAAGCGTAAAATACGAGGGTTATTGAATAAGAGTTGGTATTGAAGCGCCTATATAAGTTGAAAGTAGAGTCGAAGATCAATTGAGCTGCAAAGGAAGACATTAGAGTTATTACAGAGTGCATTGAACGCAATAAGATGATAGAGAGCTGAAGGATCAAAAATCTGCAGCAATAAGTTAGATGATGTAGACCTAGAAAAACTTTTGAAGTTTTGAGGAACAACAATTAGAAGGAGTGAAGAGGTACCATCGGAGAGAAACAAGAAGGTGCTGGAGTAAGAGTTGCAAGAGAAAGAGAGGCCGAAGTAGATCGGTGTTTGAGAAGAGCGGCGGAAATAAAATAGAATTTCTATAAATATTCAATTTCATCTACATAAATATTATAAATACAAATTTATTATATATTATAGTATAAATACAAATTTATTATATATTATATTATAAAAACATATTTACATCAATATCCATATTTTTTCATATTCAATTCAAGTATTGCTCATTTTAACGTAGGGATAACGGGAGGTTGTTTATCTTATATTCTCCCGTATTTGGTATTTACCCTTACATATTTTAGAGCAATGAAGCACATGCCACACCTTGTGAAGCCTTAATTGGTTATTTCAAGATTTAAAGGGGTGAGGCATATGCCACACCTTGTGGAGCCGTAATTAGTTTTTGTTCAAGTTTTAAGGGGGTGGGGCATATGCCTCACCTTGTGAAGCAGTACTTAGTTTGTTTTCAAGTTTTAAGGGGGTGGGGATATGCCTCACCTTGTGAAGCACTAATTAGTTTTTGTTCAAGTTTTAAGGGGGTGGGGCATATGCCTCACCTTGTGAAGCAATATTTAGTTTTTTTTTTTTAAATTTAAAGGGGTGCGGCATGAGGGAAGAATAATCCAAACCAATACATGTCATTTATTGACATCCTTATACATGTAGTTACAACCAACACTTGCACAACTACTCACATTTCACAACACCAGCAAATTCAAGTAGGTGCATAACTTCATTATACATATATGTAGGTAACTACTAGGTTTTGAGACATCCTCCTGTGGATGCGAGTTGTGTAAGAGACTGGTATTAGGTCTGGATCAACCCGGGTTCGAATCCGGTTGGTTATATTGACGGGTGCTATCCCAAATTGAGCTAGTGATAAAGCAGGAATAATCTATAGGCGGATACCAAGAAGACGTTACTACGCGGATGTGCGTAGAATCTTCGTAATTATTTTTTATTTTGAGAAATTTGTTATTATTTATCCGTGTGAATCAATCAAACCGCTCACCTTGTGAAGCGGTACTTAGTTTTTTTTACAAGTTTTAAGGGGGTGGGGCATATGCCTCACCTTGTGAAGCAATATTTAGTTTCTTTTTCAAATTTTAAGGGCGTGGGGCATATGCCTCACCTTGTGAAGCGGTAATTAGTTTTTGTTCAAATTTTAAGGGGGTGGGACATATGCCTCACCTTGTGAAGCGGTAATTAGTTTTTGTTCAAATTTTAAGGGGGTGGGACATATGCCTCACCTTGTGAAGCGGTAATTAGTTTTTGTTCAAATTTTAAGGGGGTGGGACATATGCCTCACCTTGTGAAGCACTACTTAGTTTTTTTAAAATTTTAAGGGGATGGGGCATATGCCTCACCTTGTGAAGCAATACTTAGTTTGTTTTCAAGTTTTAAGGGGGTGGGGCATATGCCTCACCTTGTGAAGCAATATTTAGTTTTTTTTTCAAATTTTAAGGGCGTGGGGCACATGCCTCACCTTGTGAAGCGATAATTAGTTTTTGTTCAAATTTTAAGGGGGTGGGACATATGCCTCACCTTGTGAAGCACTACTTAGTTTTTTTTCAAATTTTAAGGGGATGGGGCATATGCCTCACCTTGTGAAGCAGTACTTAGTTTGTTTTCAAATTTTAAGGGGGTGGGGCATATGCCTCACCTTGTGAAGCAATATTTAGTTTCTTTTTCAAAATTTAAGGGGGTGGGGCATATGCCTCACCTTGTGAAGCACTACTTAGTTTTTTTTCAAATTTTAAGGGAATGGGGCATATGCCTCACCTTGTGAAGCAGTACTTAGTTTGTTTTCAAGTTTTAAGGGGGTGGGGCATATGCCTCACCTTGTGAAGCAATATTTAGTTTCTTTTTCAAATTTTAAGGGCGTGGGGCATATGCCTCACCTTGTGAAGCGGTAATTAGTTTTTGTTCAAATTTTAAGGGGGTGGGACATATGCCTCACCTTGTGAAGCGGTAATTAGTTTTTGTTCAAATTTTAAGGGGGTGGGACATATGCCTCACCTTGTGAAGCGGTAATTAGTTTTTGTTCAAATTTTAAGGGGGTGGGACATATGCCTCACCTTGTGAAGCACTACTTAGTTTTTTTTCAAATTTTAAGGGGATGGGGCATATGCCTCACCTTGTGAAGCACTACTTAGTTTGTTTTCAAGTTTTAAGGGGGTGGGGCATATGCCTCACCTTGTGAAGCAATATTTAGTTTCTTTTTCAAATTTTAAGGGGGTGGGGCATATGCCTCACCTTGTGAAGCAGTACTTAGTTTGTTTTCAAGTTTTAAGGGGGTGGGGCATATGCCACACCTTTCATATTCATAATTAGCTTTGTTCGAGTTTAAGGGGTGGAAAGGAAAGGTTGAGGCACATACTCCGAAGTAGTAAGTAACTTTATCTAAAGTTTAAAGAAGTGAGGTACATTTCATACCTCCAATTACACACCATAACTTCATCTAATAGATTGTCAATTGAGTCTTACCTATATATTTTACGGTTCAACAAAAGAAGGCTAATATATGTTTTATTTCTTTCATTACATAATTTGTTACTTAAGTTATATAACTTCTCAAATATTTTTAATATGTACTTATCAATGTTTATTTCTTCTTTTTCATCAGACTTTGATATATCATGAAATAAGTTACATGGATCCTTATTTGGATTCAATGGAACGTGAAGATGAAGGTGGATCTCCTTCATTCATTCGACATTGTGCAAATAGAAGTTTTGAGATGCAAAATGAATATCTTCTTAATTACGAAGAATTATTGGAGGACCGAAGGTTTGTTTATCTTTACGACATTCATGGCAAAGAAGTTGGAAAAGGTCTCTTACAAGATATGGTTGTCGGTGATATATTACATGATAAACCAATATCTCCAGATGATGCAGTGATTTTCATACAAGGTATTACAGTCCCGGAGACTCGGGTTCATGAATTGAATTTGACATTTATGAGTGATTGCCTTCACAAGTTTATTCGATGGCCTAGAAGTCAAATCAAACAATTTCAACTACCAACAACTCCTAATTTGCATTTACCTCATATACATTGTACTCCATCACCTCTTATGAGCCAAATGTCAAATACTTCTACTTATGATCGTTCATCTTTTGAACACACTATGGAAGGGTTACCCGAATCTCATGCTCGTCGTCCATATGTTCATAAAACTCGAGCAAACAAAAAATCTAAGGGTCCTCGCATCCTAGGAATTTCCAGAGCTGATAAAGTTACTTTAATTGATGTACGTGAAGCAAAAATTAAAAGGCCTTGTAAAAAACAATGCCTCCAAAATATAAATGAACATGATATTTTATCTTTGCGATATCAAGCATTGGGTATGACAAAGTATAAAGATAGAGCATGTTGGATCTTAACTACTCTTCGAGGATTCAGAGTTTCGTGTCCAACTGCACCAATGAAGATGAAATTCGAAGCAAGAATAGTTGGACAAAAGGTTTGCATTGCATGTTTTGCAAATGCAGTGGGATATTCACTTCGAAGGTTGAATTCTACTTTATCAGAAATACGAGAAATTCATGTGATAGATGTTTTTCATGGAAATTGCGGAAAGAGACAAGAAGCTACTCATATTAGTATGGCCCGAACACATTTTGAGTCATATATTAAGTTTTTTGGAGAACCTCAACCTCATCGCCAGGTTCGTCGAAAATCCGATGGACAAAATGTTGAAGTGATTTGTCTACCTATGAATGTACGTCAATCTGAAGTATGGACTGCTATAAATAATGCATTGGAACGTATGGGTGAAGCTAAAGTTGGATTGTCAACTTTTAAGAAAATGTGGAAACAAGAATATACCAATGTACATGTTCCCACAGAATCAAGATTTTCAAAATGTCAGATTTGTTGGGAATACAAAGGGAGTATTAAGGCAATGCCTAATGAACGTATGAAGCAGACTATTCAACAATCTTATAATCTCCATATTGATTTGACCATGGAAGAAAGAAAAGATTATAGTCGAGCACGACAAGCAGCAATTGAAAGCCCTGATGATATCATGACTCTCATTATTGATGGTATGGACCAAAATACTACAATTGTGCCTAGATTCAAACAAACGGTAAAAGACATTGAGTCTCGATTTGTAAAGACTCATTTATGTGGAGTCCTTGTTCATGGCATTGGTTTATATTGTCATATATGGGTGGATTCTCATCACAAGCATGATAGTAATCAAGTGGTTACATCTATTATGAAAGTGTTATGTGATGTAAAGCACCGAAAATGACGACTGTCACCTGTACTTCGCATCCAAGCAGATAATTGTGGGAGAAAAAACAAGAATGTATATATTCTTGGTCTTTGTGCAATTCTAGTAGCCTTTGGATTCTTTAAAGAGATTCAATTATCATTTCTGATAGTAGGTCATATTCATGAGGATATTGATCAACGTTTTAGCTATATATCTTCAGCTTTGAAGCGACAAGATATTGACTCCTTAGATGAAATGTTACAAATTATTCGTGAACGTCCTACCTTTACTGAACCATTTATTCATGCAGAGCATCTTGAATATATAAGAGATTGGAAGAGTTTCATTACACCGTATTTGCGAGAAGATGCATTTGTTGGGATTAGTAAACCCCATCATTTTAGATTTTATATGCAAGATAATAAGCCACATGTTCAATACAAAGACTATGCAAGGTCTCTATTATGGATTCCTGAAAATGGACATATTTGTCTTTCTGAAATTCCAAATGTTCGCCTTCAAATTCCCTTAGCACCCATTGCTGAGCCAGAAGATAGGGAATTAAGGGCTTTGAATGATTTCATTTTACTAAAAGAACGACATATTGCACGCTACATGGACATTGAGAAGAATCTTCTTGCTATTGAAGCAACTGATAGGTTCATTTCTTATTTGAAAGATTTTCCCTTGCAAAATCACTTTGAGGCCACTTCTGCACCATTTTGGCCTCTTTTGGAAAATTTTCCAACCATATATACATTGTCCAGTACCACAAGAAGTGCAACCACTAGATTCTCAAGTAATGGATATTTTGCAATCACTTCCTCCTGTGATGGAGACATCTTATTTTGGACCTCGTTCCCAAATGCCAAGAGGACATCGCATTCGTGGTTCTTCAAATAATGTACGAGGGCAAGGTAGAAGAAGAGAAGGAAATGTAGAACAAGTGGATGAACAAATAAATAGCGGGCAAACAAATGAACGACAAGGAAGTCAAGGCCGTGAACAAGGAGGACGAGTTAGAGGGGGACGTGGAAGGGGACGAAGTGAACACCAAGGCAATGCACCCAATTTATTCATATCCAATGATAATGCAATTGACCGGTTTTCTACATTTGATCCGCATCAAGATGTGAAGGTGGGAATGGTTGTAGCAATGGAAACCGATGATATTGATCGACACTTAGGGATTCCTTTTTTTGTGGCAAAGGTGCTTTCTTTAAGTCAACAAGCTTGTGAGAATAGTGTTGCAAACGTTTTATGGTATCAACCTAAAATGCCAAGAGGATTACAAGATGAAGAAGGGAAGTTTCACAATCGGTATACAAATTGTATACAACGTGCTTGGGAATCCTCTCGAGAACCACATGATTATATTCCGATTGGTTCAGTTTTTACTTCTTGGCATAATACTGTTGGGACCCAAAATTTGATTACCGTTTTGGGCATAAGAACTGAGAAAGAGTTAAAAATTCCCAATGGTGAAAATTTTCATTTTGAATATCACCTAAACCTTTTAGAATAGATTTGTAATATTAGCTTCAACTTTGTACTTTCCACATCTTTAAATGTTATGTATTTTTTTAATAAAATATAATATTGAAGTTGAAACTTGTCAATGGATTGATGTGAATGGGATTCATTCTATCTTATTGATGACCTATTATTTATTGGTGTTCTTTGTGTAATTAGAAATTCAAACTTGTTCATATGCAATGATGTTTGCCCACAGTATAGCATGGAGAAAATACTTGAATTTCTTATCTTGACCATAGAATATGTATTTAATATTCTTGGCTTTATAACCATATTCAAATCAATAAAATATAATTATACATAACTCCCATAAAATGAATTCCTCATCTTATTGTAGGATGAAGTCTTTTTACAAAAATCATCAAATTGTAATTTAATTAATGACCAATAACATTGATCTAAATGTACCCATATTTATAAAAAATTTATTTATAGCCAATACAATTATAATATGGTCATATTTTCATTGAAATCTATGCGTTTCCAATAATTTGTTCATGTGCACTTTTACATATTGAATTGCACTTTTAACGAAACCGGTGTTCTTCGAGGATCATTTCAAAACATGGCAATTAGTGGAAGTTAATTCTTGCAAAGATAAAAAAACAACTTAATCCAAAAGGAAACTCCTTGAATGCCTCACATGCTTGCATGACAAGTTCTCTAAGACTCATCAAGCCACCAAATCCTTCCTGTATCTCCCTCAAAAACTGGCATGCCGAGATATTTAATCTCCAACATTGAGAGGTTGCTTAATCCAAGATGAAACTCCTCCAATGCCTCACATGCTTGCAAGTGAAGTTTCTAGAGACTCTTCAAACAACAAAATCCTTCCTATGTCTCCTTCAAAGACCGTGATTTAGAGAAATTCAATTCCTCCAGTGTTGAGAAGTTGCTAAATCCAAGATGAGCTCCTCCGATGCAACACATTCCCACATGTCAAGTATCTCAGATTTGTCAGGCCACCAAATCCCTCCAGTATCTAATTCAAAGACCGGTATGCAAAGAAATCTTGTTCCTCCAAAAATGAGAGGTTCCTTAGTCCAAAACAAAACTCTTTCAATGCCTCACATGCTTGCAAGACTAGCTTCTTGAGCTTCGTCTAACCACCAAATTCTTCCAATATCTCCTTGAAAGACTGGCATTTAAAGAAATCCAATTCCTTCAACGTTGAGAGGTTGTTTAATCCAAGAGGAAACTACTCCAATGCCTCACATTCCCACATGTCAAGTTTCTTGAGACTTGTCAAACCACCAAATCCTTCGGGTATCCCCTTCAAAGACCGGCATTTAGAGAAATCCAATTCCTCCAACCTTGAGAGGTTGTTTAATCCAAGAGGAAACTCCTTCAATGCCTCACATGCTTGCATGACGAGCTTCTTCAGACTTGTCAAACCACCAAATCCTTCGGGTATCCCCTTTAAAGACCGGCATTTAGAGAAATTCAATTCCTCTAACCTTGAGAGGTTGTTTAATCCAAGAGGAAACTCCTCCAATGCCTCACATGCTTGCATGACGAGCTTCTTGAGACTCGTCAAGCCACCAATTCCTTCTGGTACCTTCTTCAACGACCGACATCTAGAGAAATTTAATTCCTCCAACCTTGAGAGGTTGTTTAATCCGAGAGGAAAGTCCTCCAATACCTCACATTCCCACATGTCAAGTTTCTTGAGACTTGTCAAACCACCAAATCCTTCGGGCATCCCCTTTAAAGACCGGCATTTAGAGAAATCCAATTCCTCCAACCTTGAGAGGTTGTTTAATCCAAGAGGAAACTCTTGCAATGCCTCACATTCCCACATGTTAAGTTTCTTGAGACTTGTCAAACCACCAAATCCTTCGGGTATCCCCTTTAAAGACCGGCATTTAGAGAAATCCAATTCCTCCAACCTTGAGAGGTTGTTTAATCCAAGAGGAAACTCCTCCAATGCCTCACATTCCCACATGTCAAGTTTCTTGAGATTTGTCAAACCACCAAATCCTTCGGGTATCCCCTTTAAAGACCGGCATTTAGAGAAATCCAATTCCTCCAACCTTGAGAGGTTGTTTAATCCAAGAGGAAACTCCTCCAATGCCTCACATTCCCACATGTCAACTTTTTTGAGACTTGTCAAACCACCAAATCCTTCGGGTATCCCCTTTAAAGAGCGGGATTTAGAGAAATTCAATTCCTCCAACGATGACAGGTTGTTTAATCCAAGAGGAAACTCCTTCAATGCTTCACATGCTTCCATATCAAGTTTCTTGACACTTGTCAAGCCACCAAATCCTTCGGGTATCCGCTTTAAAGACCGGCATTTAAAGAAATCCAATTCCTTCAACGTTGAGAGGTTGTTTAATCCAAGAGGAAACTCCTCTAATGCTTCACATTCCCACATGTCAAGTTTCTTGAGACTTGTCAAACCACTAAATCCTTCGGATATCCCCTTTAAAGAGCGGCATTTAGAGAAATTCAATTCCTCCAACGATGAGAGGTTGTTTAATCCAAGAGGAAACTCCTTCAATGCCTCACATGCTTGCATGTCAAGATTCTTGAGACTTGTCAAACCACCAAATCCTTCGGGTATCCCCTTTAAAGACCGGCATTTAGAGAAATTTAATTCCTCCAATGTTGAGAGGTTCTTTAATCCAAGAGGCAACTCCTCCAATGCCTCACATGCTTGCATGACGAGCTTTTTGAGACTTGTCAGGCCACCAAATCCTTCCGGTAGCTTCTTCAACGACCGACATCTAGAGAAATTTAATTCCTCCAACCTTGAGAGGTTGTTTAATCCAAGAGGAAACTCCTCCAATGTCTCACATGCTTGCATGACGAGCTTCTTGAGACGTGTCAGGCCACCAAATCCTTCCGGTACCTTCTTCAACGACCGACATCTAGAGAAATTTAATTCCTCCAACCTTGAGAGGTTATATAATCCAAGAGGAAACTCCTCCAATGTCTCACATGCTTGCATGACGAGCTTCTTGAGACTCGCCAAGCCACCAAATCCATCTGGTACTTTCTTCAACGACCGACATCTAGAGAAATTTAATTCCTCCAACCTTGAGAGGTTGTTCAATCCAAGAGGAAATTCCTGCAATGCCTCACATTCCCACATGTCAAGTTTCTTCAAACTTGTCAAACCACCAAATCCTTCAAGTATTCGTTTTAAAGATCGGCATTTAGAGAAGTTCAATTCCTCCAACGATGAAAGGTTGTTTAATCCAAGAGGAAACTCCTCCAATGCCTCACATGCTTGCATGACGAGCTTCTTAAGACTTGTCAAGCCACCAAATCCTTCTAGTACCTCCTTCAACGACCCACATCTAGGGAAATTCAATTCCTCCAACGATGAGAGGTTGTTTAATCCAAGAGGAAACTCCTCCAATGCCTCACATTCCCACATGTCAAGTTTCTTGAGACTTGTCAAACCACCAAATCCTTCCGGTACCGTCTTCAACGACTGACATCTAGAGAAATTTAATTTCTCCAACGTTGAGAGGTTGTTTAATCCAAGAGGAAACTCCTCCAATGCCTCACATTCCCACATGTCAAGTTTCTTGAGACTTGTCAAACCACCAAATCCTTCGGGTATCCCCTTCAAAGACCGACATCTAGAGAAATCCAATTCCTCCAACCTTGAGAGGTTGTTTAATCCAAGAGGAAATTCCTCCAATGCCTCACATTTCCACATGTCAAGTTTCTTGAGATTTGTCAAGCCACCAAAACCTTCCGGTACCTTCATCAACGACCGACATCTAGGGAAATTCAATTCTTCCAACGTTGAGAGGTTGTTTAATCCAAGAGGAAACTCTTGCAATGCCTCACATTCCCACATGTCAAGTTTCTTAAGACTTGTCAAACCACCAATTCCTCCGAGTATCCCCTTTAAAGACCGGCATTTCGAGAAATTCAATTCCTCTAACATTAAGAGGTTGTTTAATCCAAGAGGAAACTCCTCCAATGCCTCACATTCCCACATGTCAAGTTTCTTGAGACTTGTCAAACCAGCAATTCCTTCGGGTATCCCCTTTAAAGACCGGCATGTAGAGAAAGCCAATTCCTCCAACCTTGAGAGGTTGTTTAATCCAAGAGGAAACTCCTCCAACGCCTCACATTCCCACATGTCAAGTTTCTTGAGACTTGTCAAACCACCAAATCCTTCGGGAATCCCCTTTAAACAACGGCATTTAGAGAAATTCAATTCCTCCAACGAGGAGAGGTTGTTTAATCCAAGAGGAAACTCCTCCAATGCCGCACATGCTTGCATGACGAGCTTCTTGAGACTCGTCAAGCCACCAAATCCTTCTGGTATCCCCTTTAAAGATCGGCATTTTGAGAAATTTAATTCCTCCAATGCTAAGAGGTTGTTTAAACGAATAGGAAGGTGCTGTAAATTATGACAAACGCTTATGGAAAGAATTTTGAGACATGTCAATTTGCTTAACTGTTCCGGTATGTTTTGAAATCCATCGCATCTACATATATACAATTCTTCCAAAGTTTTGATGAGATCAATTCCATTTAGAAAGTTCTCCAAATTTTTGCAGTCTAAGAGGGTTAGTTGTCGTAATGATATCATATTCAAATATTCACAAGAAGTTGATGCCAAGAAATTACAATTGATTACTTCAAGTACTTGCAACTCCTGAAGATGTTGTCGAAAAATGTTGAAAAACTTGTGGATGGAAGGATTTCTGTGCATTGAAGACTCAATCTCTTGGGTTGGAAAGTGGACCTTTAACCATCTAAGGTTAGGTGATTCTTTGATAATGTCCGAAAGTAGGTCAATATTTTCACAAAATCCAACATGGAGTATCCGAAGATTTTTCATTCTTTTGACTTCCAAATATGCTTCATACATTGGTTTGTGTTCCAACTTTGTAAATGTAAGTCCTTGGACAAGTTCAATCCCCTACATGTGCAACAAAAGTATGTGAGTTCACATACAAAATACTATCTTTGATAAAAATAAATTCATAAATTCCAAAATATACAGCTTGTAAATGTATTAACTTTTGTGAAGAAGTTAGTACTACACATCAATCTCCACAAAGCTCGAACCACATACCTTTTGATTACAATGGTTGGCAAATGTAGGGTAACATAAATCCAAGGTTCGAGTTCCCGCAAATTTATCATATTCTGTTATCATACGACCCATATCACGTAGTTGATCGTGCATGTCAAGAACACCATTGTCGTGCACCTTCACCAACGACTTGTTTTGAAGGCTTGCCAAGAGTTCTTGGGCAATGTTGATATCTCCATCCATTTTCCTAAGGGATATTTTTTCATAAAGATCATCAAGATAAACATCTTTTTGAAAGAAACATGCTATGTCTAGAAACATGTTCTTCTCTTGATCGTTCAACTTCTCAAAGCTAATCTTCAACGTTTCCCAAATTTTCTTATCATGACTTCCATCATGTCTTGCCCTCAACAACCTTTGCAATGTTCGCTCCCATATTCTCAATCGTTTCTCCCCTTGCATGCATGTGCCCATCACCTTCAAACTCAAAGGAAGTCCACAACATGCATCCACAATCTTTTCAACTACATGTTTCAAATATGGTGAACATGATTGGTCAGTCCCAAAGGCATGCATTAAAAATAGCTCCATAGGTTGGTTCCCATCAAGGGTTTGCATGTCCACTTTACCGGCCTTTGGGACGTGATGTTCCAATGAGCTCCAATCACGCGAGGTTGTGATCAACTTATGACTACCATCAACATGGTTGTACATGCTATCCAAGAGTTGATGTAGTTGACATGGTGTGCTCACATCGTCTACCACAATAAGAATTCTCTTTGTTTTTTGAATATCTTCCAACATTTCTCGTGCCTCTATCAGTGATTTTGGTTGAGATGGCAAGTCTTGCATATCTTTTGACTGGTACTTGACTGTAACCGTACATATTTCATCCTTCAAGTCACTCGCAAAACATGTTGCATCGAATTGGTGAGAGATGTGGTCACTCAAAGCCTCAGCCAACGTTGACTTGCCAATTCCGCCCATGCCGACAATTCCTAGCCTACCAACGGTTTGAAGTTGCTTTTCCAATTGGAATATTTTGTCTTGGACTCCAATCAATTTAGAACTTCCTTTCTTGTTGTTGTTGAAGTCCTACAAAAATTTCAACATCTCAAAAGTAAGTGATGATCAAATGATGTGTCTAATGAGGTCTCTTCAATTTTGAGAATTGAAATCTCTTGTATTTTATTCATAATTTCAAAAGCACACTTACCTTCATGAATATTGGATTTGATGATGGCCCAACACTTGAAAACGAGGTTGGATTGTTGAAGTGTTCAAATTGGGGCACTAACCATAACCATGGGACAAAACTTCTACATAGTAAGCATACTTGCCACAAGCAATCGTTTGTTTCATTTGTAGCTTCTCCAATCTCAAACATACCCTTCAACATTGAACATTTCAACCTTATCAGTCTTTTATGAATCTCAAGAAATGTTGGTCTTTTTGATGGATCCAAAGACCAACAATCTTCCACTAACGATCTCAATTCCTTTGAGTAGGTCTTAGGTAGCTTTGGTCTCTTGGATTCTTGTATGTACACTTGGTACTCACGAACCAAACCAAATGAAGGTTTATCTCCTAAGAGAATATCGGAACACATCATGCCAAAACTAAACACGTCAGCTTTCAAAGCATCCACCTCTGACAATTGATTCGCCATGGCCTCAGGCGCCATGTATCCACGAGTTCCCATTTTGGATCGACCTGTGGGCACCTCCGGAGAATCCTTCACTTCAACCTTTGAAATACCAAAATCAAGTAATTTGACATGTATGCACCCAAGATCGACTAGTTGTGAGTCATTTGGTGGAGTCACAACAACATTGCCAGGCTTCAAGTCACGATGTGCCACCTTCAAATCATGAAGGTAGCACATTCCATTTGCAATTTGTAACATAATGTCCACGGCATCTTTCTCTTGGAGAGGACTATGTGCATTTAAATATTGTGATAAGGTTGTCATTCCTAGTTCCATGACAAGCTCAAATTTCTTTTCCACCCGATGGAAACCACAACAATAAAACTTGGTGATGTTTGGATGATTCAATCCTCCTAAAATACTTGCTTCCTTCCTAAGCTGATTTTCATGCTCAGGTCCACCAACGTCCATCACCTTTGTTGCACACTCCAAACCCATCCACTTTGTTGAATACACCCCTCCCCCCTTACAATATCCAAGAAGCCTAGGTGGATCTCCATATTGAGGCCGAGGATAGTTGTAAGGAAAAATGATTTTGTCCAATTCACCACCTTCAACACGTTGTAGACCCATCATATATTCCTTGAGGTATTGGGCAAGTTTGCAATTTTTGCAACCTTCTTTAGTTGTGCACACGTCCAAATGCTTCGAAAGCAATCTACATATTTCATTTTGGTCTTCTTCAATTGCATCAATGGATGTTGGGTAGAATGTCATATTGTTTTCAATCAGAAGAGTTTCTGCTCTTCGATTGGGATTGTGATGGCAAAATATCTCACACATTGTGTGGAAACAATATTCAAAGTCCGAAAGGAGTTCTCTAAAGCACTCCTTATTATTTATCTGCATCACTACAACATTAAACCAATCTTCTTTGCAACAATCTTCAATTAATACCCTTGCTTTGTGTATAGTTTGAAGTAAATCTTGTCCAACTTTGTAGAACACCTTGTTATGACCATTGGCGATGCTTTGCAGTGTTTTGACACCGTTCTGGAAGTTGGATACTAAATCCTCACATTGTCTTCTATTCAAAATTACTTCCATCTTTGATAGTGCAGGAAATTCCACAATTTCCATGGCTAACTGCAAAACATTTGCCATTTAAAGAAATATTGTACAATTCTTCACTATCTTGAATATGGTATTGGAGGTATTGTCCTCTTGAGGACTAATTATAATTGTCAATGAATCTTGATGGATCTTGTACCTGATACAAAATTCACAAAATATCAATTATTATTGATGCAAAATCAAAGCAATACTCAAATCAAGATAAAATATGAGAAGACCTTAAAACAATTCCATAACAAGGTTAAAGTAATAATATAAAGTTCAAAATATAAATAGAAAATTGGCAAATGATAACTTTGAACCATATATAGTGAAAGTCAATATATTAGTCCTAAGACAAACCTTCAACCACCTCATAACTTCATCATAGACAAAATTATGTTCATTATTTCATGACACAATGTTGATGAATCACAATAATGGGTTTTTGGTAATGATTGGTGTACTCTAATTTCAAAGTATTATCTTAACTACCTATACACACATTGGATTAAAGCCACATGACATGATCAAAGTTGTGCTAAATTTGCATGATTCGTTACTTGTGTGTACTTGGTTTTCCCTCTTGCATCAACATACACTCGTATCTTTCATATTATGTAATGGTCACAATTTGAGATGAAGGGTTCAACTAGATTTAAACCAAACTTCAAAAATATCAACATTGACTATATATCTTGTAGTTAGTCAAGTGATACCTCAATACCAACGTTGCTTCTTACAACGATCGTACATTGTGAACATTGGGCACATGGAGGATATGTAGTAACTTGATCCAATGTGTTGGCTATACACATAAGGTTATAAAGAACGCTAAAAACTTCAAGATTTTGGCTATTTGTGTTAATGGATAGGACCCTGCCACAAATAAAACACACTAACAAAACATATGTGCAAATGTCTGTTGACATGTAGAAGACAAGATAGATCCCTAAGTTTGATGTATGTACCTCAACAAATACGATGTTGAAGCATTGCTAACATATCAAAGATAAGGGGCTCTTGAATTGGGATTTAACCATCCAAATTTGTAGGTATTGTGTTTGACAGGGGGATAGTTTAATCCTATGACATGTAGCACAAAAAATTTCAAAACTTGAAACTCATGAAAATAGGATTTGTTGAATACCAAAATTGATATATTTCTACGATTTAAGCTAAAATTGAGTTGGATACCAACCAATAGTTCTCTAAGTGGACATTTGCATACCCCTGGGTACACAACTTCCGTATTATATGGTCATGATTATAATCACTTGTAATGCATTTTAGTCCAATCTCAAGTGACATAATGTGTTTTAATATATAAAACTCTTGTAGCCCTTCTAACAAGGAATTAAAAAAAGTAATTATACATAAGAAATGAATGTCTTTAGAAGCATGTCATTGCATTAAAAACCTAATTATATGAGATTTTCTTAATACATGTACCATAGGCCAAACTACCCAACTTCTTGGGCTTTTCAATATAATTTCAAGATTTTTTCATCATAAGAAACACAAACCTGCTTGAACACAAACCCAATATCATTTGCTGATGAATTTGCTTCATCTGACATACTCCGATATTTGGACATCACGTTAGGGCAGATCTAACTAAAAGATAATTAAAGTTGGCAAAAGGTAGTCATCACTGTATTTTTTGCCCTGAGAAAAATAGTTTTATTCTTCTGTAATTGATCATGGTAGGAACCTTTTTCACTCCAGACAAGAAATTTCTTGAGGTAACAAATCCGTTCTATTCTTGAACCCCATTCTGGACCATTTTGATAGCACAGAGTTAGTTTGTTAGTTTGTTCTTGTTCCTCTCATATGACTAATGTTTTTTTTTAATAATTTTTACACGCAATTAAAACGAAATTGACCATTTACCGTGGTGTTGGGTTTGAGTTCATGCAATTGACACAAATCCTCAAGTTGTTGACCGTTAATGTAACCTAGGCATAGCCAACATAGTAGAGCAAGTGACATTATCAATTACACCATAAGATATCTAGAACCTTATCAATACAAACTAAGAATGTTTAATTAAATTCTTTAAATAATCAAATAGTTGTAATATTCAAATTATGGTTATTGAAATGTATAAGTTGTGACCAAAATCAACATGTTATGGCACCATAGCAAAACATTAAGCAATGATTCTTAGAACCAAAACAATGTCTTAAATATGGGAGATTATATTTATGTTTTTGTTGTCATGATGGATTGCTCTTGAACTAAATTTTGTAGAAAATGATTTCTTCAACTTCAAACACTCACACAACCCCCTTGCCAGGAACAAAAATCCGTAGTAATTAAGCACCAAATTGTTGAGCTTTCTATTTCCTTGAATATTTGCAATAAAGTCCAAACAATGATCCTAAACAAAGTTTGACATGGAACAATAATTCCATTCATCCCTCACATACACTCTCTATAAATTTTTGTTGACAATTGATTATAACAATTCTCAAAGTGGAAAATTTGAGTGCAATCGAATTTTTCCTCCTTATGTGGAATTAGGTTGATTTGAAAGAAATGAACTCGTTATCACTTGCTTTACCCCAAAAAATAACGAATGTCATCAATTAAACCCAATATCACAGTAAATGAAGAATTACAAAACCTTTCACCATCATACAACTACATATGACTATGTAGCAACCTGCTTGTTGCACATGCAATTACCTAATGCATTTTGGATTAGTGGATGACTACAAGTCATCCATGCAACAAAGATGGACATGTGATTGCATATTGTGATGTTTTGTTTGTGGATGGTGCGATGGTTTTTCCTAATACGATTTAATAATGAAGTGGACATGCAATTCCTATAGGGAGAGTATATACCTATGCATGGACGCAACTTCCAACTTATATTGAAATCAACATTTAAACGCACATCATGCTTCTCACAAGACATCCTGAACCAGATGATTTTTTTGCTTCCAAAGCGTTGGGGCAAAGCAAAGCTCTTTGGTAACGTCCCAACTCCACCATGACCATGAACAAAAATATAAACAACTCGACCTTGCTTTTGTATCATAAATAGGTCCAACACCGCTAATGCCTTACACTGCTAGTAGCTACAACATGGGGTTGGCAACAAGCAAATAGTCCCTCCCTCTCTACAGCCATAATACAAGTAATAATTTACACAAAATGCACAAAACAAGTAAGACTTGAGCATGTGATTGACACATGTATTCCAAAGGCCCCATGGAAGAGCACTACATGTCTTATTGCACTATCTTGCTACATTCACTCATTGTGAGCAACATCCAATTTTTTTGAATGTTGTATACATTTTTGGATTTCCTCCATCAACCCAAAATCCAAATTAGTACTATATTGACCTTCCTATTGATTCACTTTATAATATACAAGACTCTAATAGTTGCCTATGTTGGTTTGTAGATTATTTTATGTTTGTTGATGATGACTTATTTCTTTAGCAATCAAAACATTGATTGAGTTGTGACAAAGAATCATGGGACGTAACTATATGACGTTTCTTGTCCACTATATGTCATCCTAATACTAAGTAAGGCTCCATGCCTATAATCTGTAAGGTGACCAAAAGTTGTTTCTTGCGCAAAATTAAGCAAAAACTAGGATTTAAGTATAATTAGATTTATGCATAAATTTTGGACAATTTCAACTACTAGTATGAAACTAAGGGAATGTAATGATGGTTAACAAACATGGGATACAAACATTTCAAGTTGTGGTTGTTGTGTTGTTACTTTTGCTCTTGTCTTTTCATGTTTTTGTCCCCACAAGTGCACTTCCCTTATTAAATTTGGACAAATGGTTTAACCATATATATTTAAATGTCAATTACATTTGTTTTGAATTGATGTGAAATTATTGGCATACATGGCTAACCATGTGCAACTATGATAGTTGCAATTTGAGCAATGTTTGAAGGCAAAGTCTATCAAATATTCAAAATATTATGCAAGCATGTATGATTGGAGTGGTCAAACTATTAGTTGCATACCTTTTAATCTCCAAATATTAAGCCCAAATATTAAGCCTCCAAATATAGAATACCTCATAATATTAAGCCCAAAGTCTCTAGACTAGCTTGGCTTGATGGATTCACAAATTGGGCCTACGCTAGCACCTCAGAAGGAACTCGCTCCTTAAATAACACTAAAACTACATGATCATGATCATGCTATTAAAAGTTCATAATCATTGAGCATTGGACAAGTTCATGTCACTCATAATCTCTACCACCTCAGTTGGGTTGGGTCACATCAATTGTCATCAACAATTTATTCTAAAATCGACTGATGTTTATTATCATGTAGTAAAGTTTGTAGTACCTCCCATAACATATTTGGAGAAAATTTGACTTTGGCCTTACATGGTGAAGGCACCACAAATACTCCAACAGAACACAGTTGGAAGGTGAAAGTCTACCACATGTCTAGAATTCTCATCAAGCAATCAAACTCTCTCCTAGTATATGTTGGTGTTCTAAGCGGCACTCGACTGATCTGGCTTGGCTTGGCAAATTCACAAACGACATGACCACCTCACCCTTGGTGGGATGCAACTCATCCTCTAGCAAATCAAGATTCTCCTTACACAGTTATTTTGATCCTAAATGCCCACAAATTGGTTCAAATTAAGACTGCAAATGTCCCTCATGAACTTTATGCCCCAAAAATTGTTGTGCTTCCTGCAAGCCATGCAATGTTCCTCAAAGTTGGAAGTGCTTTCGACCCAACAACAAGCTAGATGTGGGTCCTCACAAGGAATCATGCAACCACATAGCAATCTTGAGATACAGAAAAATATGCAGCTTTGTGAAAAGGTCGTACATACCTATGAAAGGCGCGACTTGGTGTTTAGATGCTCCTTCAAATTGACATCCCAATCCTCATGAGGCTTGCAAAAGCGAGCATCCATAGAGTCCCTCCTCATGTTATCCCTTGCCCCCAAAAGCGTCGAACCAACGTTGAACCACTATCCAACTCAACAACGAGCTAGTCTCATCACCAAAAAGAACCACCAACAAGTATCTGCTTCCAGGCCCGTTGCTTCCTGTTTACTCTGGTCCTCTCAGCATGAAGCACACCAACTTCAGAGATCCGCCAAGTCATGGAACACAAATTGCACACTTAATCATTAGGACCAATGGATTGAAGCAAGAAACTCCTGAAGTGAGGTTCGCAGTTGCACTGCCTTTCGTTCATGGATCCGAAGTGGGATAACAGGAGATCAGCCAGGAAGCAAAGTGGAAGAGGAGGGCAAAGAGTAGAAAAACGCCCATGAGCCTAAGCATGAGAACATCAGCGCCCTTCAGGAGCCACGAACCAACACTAGCAAAAGCCTGTATGGGAGTGGGTTGATCGTGAGAGCCGTGGTGGAGAAGGAGAGCCAGCCACACAAACGGAAGGGCGGCTATGGCGGGGAAGAAGGTGGGAGCAGCGTGAGTTTCCTCGGCCAAGTCCAGGTTCATAATGCCTGGGCATCACCTGGTCACCTGGCTTGGTTGTGCCTTTTGGCCCAGCATGGATTACCCATTTTTTTGGAATCCTCCCTCTCCTGTAGCTCTCACGCTGTTCAAAGTCTCTGCAATTTGGCGAGATTCACACTCAAAGTGAGGGTATAATTGTTCTGCAGTGGGCTTGAGAGTGAGACACGTTAAAAGCGATACTTACAACTTTGGTTACAAGATTCTTGAGTATTCATGACTCCAGCTTTGCTGTCCAACGTAAGTATCGCAACGTGTCTGGAGGATGTTAAGTTCCCCCCACGAACTTTTTTTGGGGAGGAAGATTCGGGCGGGGGCAGCTGTCCGTTCAAAAAATCAAGTTTCTCTAGACCCAACCGAAAACTGTTGCCCGCCCGCCCGACTTCAAAAAAAACTATTGCCCTTGCATTCTTGAAGCCCACTTTATCCACAAGTCCCATATTGAGTCCATTTCACCTTCAAGGTCCCAAATCCAATATATATATGTTCACTTCCATTGAGTAAATAAGCAATTGGTTGGAATTTCATTTTCAAAGTGAAACCGCCAATAAACCCTCATTAGTTACTGACTCTGCCACCTAGGTTGTACCCCATGGCTGCCAACAACCTCACGAGGATGTCAATTAACAAGAGGTAAGTGTTGTTGAATTTGGACGACCATCCACTTAAGCTCAGGTAGACGGGTCTGTGATGGTTGCTTTCTCGCACTAGCCCACTTCTCCTCGGACTGAATTGTGCGATTCGTACGAGTTGGTTGCCAAATGTAAATTGAGGCCGTGGCCTCATGATTTCTGGAGCTCATATTATGAATATCTAATTTATTATCAATGTGAAGATTCTCGTGCTCACTAATAAATGGTCATATAAGTCCCTCCTAATCATGTTACTATTGAGCATAGAATGATTCTCATGTTTTGAATGTGTAGTCCAATCTCTTTAAAACACATGTCCTATTCATATCCATTCTTGGAGCCACACTTAACCACAATGTACCACTCAAAAATAGATGTCCAAATTCAAAGAAATAATCGAATCAAGCACATCTATCTTAGATAAAGTTGTGATTTGATTGCCTCATTCATAGCATTGTTAGGACCAGGGTAGGCAAATCTAAATTCCTAAAAGACTCAAACCAAACCTTTTTACAAAGATAAGGAAACAAGTGGCCTTCGTACTAGTGTCCACTGAGCAACTAATATATAATAATAGGCTCACTCAACATTGCCCACTAGACGACACTTTGCACCACAAATTTAAGATGTTGAATAAACATTGAAAACGTCATGTCAATTGATGTATTGAAAGCACTTGACACTTTGTAAATTGGTGTTATCGTGATAAGTATCTATATATGTTGTCAAACAAACGCCTCGATTTCTTTGGTCTACATACCCAATTTGAGATACATGAGCCCCCCAAACTTGTTAGCGAGTGCAGACAGGGTTCGGTGTGGGAGGGCACCAGCGATGTGAGGAAAGTTTCCCACAATAGGCCGAGGCCAAGGTCCTGGTGGCAGCTTGCTAGACTTCCACTCACTCAAAAATCCATGGAAAAAACAATACAACAACACTAGCAGCATCGGCACGGATGCTGTGAGTACAAGCTCGAGATCAAGATCACTCCAAGAATAGTTTTGTTGCCCCAACCCAAACCCAGCCCCGGAGAACATCATGGCAATCCTCTCCTTGGCTAGCTGGCTAGTAAGCCTGCAAAACTAATGGTACTGGAACTGCAGGCACCCTGCACAGGAATTATATATCATCAGCAGATCAGCATGCCAAGTCTTTCATCTCATGAATAATCATATCGTACCACTCAGACTCACCACCTTATATAAGAAGCAGCTTTGGGCCTCCCTTCCGACTCTTCCATCTCCTGAATAAGTTAATCGATCTGTGCAATTGTTACTTGACCTTCTAACTGGCAGGTAGATGGGTCTTAAATGGTTACTTCTTACCAAGTAGCCCACTTCTCCTAGGATATGAAACACGCGATCAGTACTGGATGGTCAGTACATCCAAATCAAGGCTGTAGCCACGTCACTCGTAGTTTTTGGAGCTTGACATATTATGACTATCTTGAAAGTGCAGAATCTCGTGCTCATAAAGAGGGCACGTAAGTCTTCCCAATATTGTGTTGTTTATGGAGGATGTAGGTCTACCTCACCAAAACGCATGGCCTTTTGGTATTCACTTTTCCATGTTTCAAAGGCAAAAAGGGAATCACACCCCTTTACGTTTCGTAATCATGTGCGATGATGGGGTATTTAATGGGGGGATATTTATGCACCTCTCAATACTTTTCCCCTCCCTATTTGTAGATGAAAAGTTACTTTGACGTATTTTTTGACACCCTATATTTATTTGTAATTGTTTAGAGAGGCTACTTTTTGGCACAATATAATTTTTATTATAAATCATAACACTATATTCGTTAAATTGAGACTTTTTGGGCATTTTGAGACATTCATAGAAATAAGAACAAGGATAAATGGAACACATATTGGTGAAAGTTGTAAGATGCGAACACTTTGAAGCGGGTGTTTAGACCAAGAACCCCATTAATAACTCATATTTGTGATGGTTTAGGGTGGGCAATCGAAACCTTAGACCAAATTGAAGGGGACATCTTAAAACATTCATATTAATGCACACAAAATATGAGAGCTTGTATGAATATGGTTTAGGTAGGGCACTCCAAACCATAGATCTTATTGAAGGGAAAATCTTAAAACATTCATATTAATGCACACAAAATATGAGAGCTTGTATGAATATGGTTTAGGTAGGGCAATCCAAACCATAGATCTTATTGAAGGGAAAATCTTGAAACATTCATATTAATGCACACAAAATATGAGAGCTTGTAATGTATGGTTTAGGTAGGGCACTCCAAACCATAGATCTTATTGAAGGGAAAATCTTAAAACATTCATATTAATGCACACAAAATATGAGAGCTTGTATGAATATGGTTTAGGTAGGGCAATCCAAACCATAGATCTTATTGAAGGGAAAATCTTGAAACATTCATATTAATGCACACAAAATATGAGAGCTTGTAATGTATGGTTTAGGTAGGGCACTCCAAACCATAGATCTTATTGAAGGGGAAATCTTAAAACATTCATATTAATGCACACAATAAGGCACTCCAAACCTTAGACCATATTGAAGGCAAAATCATGTGACACTTATATTATTGCAAAAAAAACAAAAAAAACAAAGTATGGCACGTAAAATGCATAGCATGCTAACACCACACATCCATTGGATAGTGCGACCCAAAATCATATTGCCTATGGTCCAAAACCCTACGCCTACTATGGCCTATCTAGCCTCGGAGACTGCCTCTATCTCTTTTGCCTTTTTTTCTTTTGCTTCTTTTGTTTTTGCTTCTTTTTCTTTTGCTGCGGCTTCTTTTGCTCGCATTGCTTCAACATTCCTGAAAATCTCCGCCCCGCGACTATAGCCATTTTTGGGTTGACCGCCCTCTATAACACATTTTGGATTCCGTCGGCCGCCCGAATTATACGACGAAGAATTCGAATACGATGAAGTGGACTGTCTTGCATTTCTGGTCATGGAGTAGAAACGCTCCAACTCGACGGACACACTAGACCGCATAGGTTTACGGGTGGGAGCAACCTGCAACGCGTGAATGCAAGAACACACGTGTTAGTTTAGGGAGGAAGACCCAAACGTGTCACACGTTCATTTTTTAAGTGCTGGATGATTGTAATGCGCGGATAACCATGTTTGGGGGGGGGGGGGGTTCACCTTGTCACCGGGGGCGTTCCCGTCGGAGTCGGCGAGGAGGGGCAATGCGTCCCGCAAAGGAATAGGAAGGGTTCCACTCTTCGTTGGCCGAGCGTCCATCCGCAGCCGCCGTTGAGGTGTACTACTGCCGCCGGGCCGAGAGGGGGACGTCCGGACGCATTTGTGATTTATGCCCTTGAGCGGCGACGGGGACGCAGATCGCCGGAAGATTTGCTTGGGTGGGGGGCTATCGACGACGCCGGCGTCAAGAGGCTCCTTGGAGTAGTCAATGGTCGACGCGGCGTCGTAGACGGTCTCGTAGAAGAAGCTCCCCAAGTCCGACTCGCTGACGATGTCAATCGAGGGCTCCAAACGCTGGCGCAAAAAAGGAAACGAAACAAAACCCAAGGGAGGAGGGTTTGCTAGAGCGCGTGAAAATCAAGATACATATGAAGCATATACTACACAAAATGAAAGGGCGCGCGCGCGCCCACACACACACACATACATACATACATACACATACAAACACACGTAGTGTCTCAAATGAGCTTGTTAAATTTCGCGTGAGATAACAACTCTCTGTACAAATGGTCTCGTGGATCCAAGTATCTCTCGCCTATCGGATTGTTCCTAACAAAATTGTTTACGGGCAGTCCGCTTCCGCAGAGCGCCTGAAGGTATTTACCAAGGTCTAACAAAAATCGGTCCCGGACCTTCTCGACCGTCCAGGTAGGGCAAACTATGAGGTTGGCCGTCGGGTTCAACATGTTCTTTGCGGCGCTGTCGTCCACCATGAGCGTGTTCTCGCGGGTGGGACGGACGTCGTAGGGGACGCCTATCAAGGACGGCCGCTGGTCCCAAAAAATGGGCTTCAAGACCTTGAGGTATTGGGGGGAAGCGGGGTTGTTTGGTTTTTTGACGACTTTGCCGTCCGGTGTGTACAATATTCTACAGGCTTCCTGTGCTAGGACCATGCACGGGGGCTCGATGCCCTTGAAGATGAACTCCACGACGGCATTGGTGTTCTCGGCCGTCATGGAGCTCCAAACGACCACCCACCATCGTTGTTGGGCCAGCTGGAGGAAGGTCCGAAGCCACGGGCGGAGGTGAACTAGCTTGCTCTTTATGAACGTGGGCGGGCCGTCGTAATTCGCGTCCTCGGGCTTGCAAAAGGGCACCGTGGGGGTCCTCGGGCAATGAACGCATTGGACGAGGACCCCGTTCAGGTCTAACACCAGGAATCGTTTCTTCGGCCGCGGGGGCGGGGTGGGTAAAATCGGGGGCGCCGCCGCGCTGCCCTCTCTGCTCCTTGGAGAAGAGCGTCGGGGAGCCGCTACGCTATGCTCCGAGCCCTGCGGATACAATCGAGAGAAAATGGTGGGCGACTTATGTCATGCTATGTCCAAACGAAGCATTAAAGAAACGAGTGTTCTCGGTGCAAACACAAAACCATTTGATTCATTTTGGAGGGGGTGCAACAAGGGACACAAGAGAGGCAAGAGCATACAACATACATTCAAACACAGGATACGAGTATATAGGAGTAAAAAATGGTGATTATATTGTATACAATGCTCTATGTACATCTTGATTGGGGGGAGCCGCGTTGAACGATGCGTTCAAACTAGCCTACTTCTACATCTAGCAAAAATTGAAGAGACGGGCCGCCGTGATGAAGACTTCGTCGCAAGCCGGGGGGTATGTGGACGAACGAATGGTCGGGGGGAAGTGGCGAAGGGCGCGAGTGCCGGGGGGGCGACGTGTGCGTGAGATTAGGGTAGGTAGGGGACACAACCAAGGCAAGAAGTCAAAGACCCAGGGAGTTTGGGTCGACCGACCCAAACTGAGTGGGGTCAGTGCATTACCTCGCCTTGGTCGTGCCTCGACGACGTTGATGCCGGCATCGCGTGCGTTGCCCCACCTCTGTCACCGCCGCCTCCGACGACGACGTCAGCCGCAACCTGCTCCTGCAAAGGCTGACTGTCAGGCCTTTGTCCCAACCCAACCTCCGCATGCGCATCATGCATTGGTTCATCGACTGGGTTAGGAGTAGAGGTATCACCAGGCCCTTGCGGACCTTCAACATCTAGCATTGGCTCGTCCACCGGGGTCTGATCGGGGACGGGGTTTGGGTCGGCTGACCCAAACCCTGCTGCTTGGCGAGCGTCGCTCTGGGACGCTGCAACGTGGGCACTGTTTGGGTCGGACGACCCAAACATGTGGGGGTCGTCCCGCTGGTGTTGTGGGAGAGGATGGGAGGCCGGAGCGGCGGGGGTGCCAACGAGCTAGAAGCTCCGGGGACGCGCCAAAGGTTGGGGTCGTCCACCTGCTGGACGGGCGCGTAAGGGCGGGCGTGCGGCTGCAGCAAGTGCGCGAAGCTGAAGGACTGCTACGGCGCCGGCCGTGGGCGGATATCCTGTGGAGGGAAGCCTGCAGGCAAGTGAGGGAATGAACTCGGGGGAGCCATCACCAATCCCTGCGCCAGCATGCCCTGGATCACTTGCGTGATCAGGTCCGCTTGGGACGGAGGTGGGGCCATCGCCCTTTGCCGCTCCTGCTCCAACAGGAGAGCCCTCAACTCCGCGACTTCGTTGCGGACCGAGGGCTCCTCGGCGGCGGCCTTTTGCAATCGGACGCGTTGCTCCTCGTCCCGGAGCATCTTCGCGTTGGCCTCCTCCACGGTGAGGACCTCGGGTTTCACCCTCACCATCCCGGCGAACGCTGTGGGGGAGGCAGGATCCGACCTCAGCCTCTTCGCGAGCTCCATGTCGTCCTCGTCCTCGGAGCTTATGGCGATCGTCTCCTCCACCGCATAATCGCTGTATAATTTCTTCCCCTTCAGCATTCGCCGCTCCCTGAAGGTGGCCGTCGCGTCCCTCGAATACATGTCCTTCGCGTCGGCCACCGTGAGGACGTGTCGCGCACCTCTCCATGAGGAGTGCCCGAAACACCATGGGCACAAGGGGGACCCCGGAGTGACACCCGGGACTTGTGGCGCCGTTGGTGAGAGGGCCCAAGTGATCCTAGTGTGGGTGAGGGCCCCGGGCGTTGGGAACGCCTCCCACCCACGGAGACTAGGATGCACAAGGGTAAGGCCATAAGCTATGCGTAGCTCATGGCGTGGTGATTCTAGAATGCTCAAGAACACCTTAATCGGAGGTGTGAGCTAGGAGTTATGGCCATTTGAGTGGGGCGCTGTCCCGGGACAGCGCCCTGGTACAGCAGTGCCTGGGAGTGATTCCCGGGACTGCCAAGGTTCAAACAGGCATAACTTCCTCACCACTTGCCCGAATGGGGCAAGTGAGGAGTGCATCGGCATCTACGTGAAGCGTAGATGAAGATGGAGTGGTCAAGTGTTAGCATCAGACATCATACAAGGAAGTTATGATGGTCTGAAGCTGTGGGGGCTTCTAGGCCCAGCGGCTAAGGGAAAATGTCCACTTGGCCCCAACTCTTGGTAGAGAGACAAGAGGTTGGTTGACGGTGGGGTAGGGGCCCCGCGTAGAGTCCTAGAGGCTTATATGGGTGAGGTGGTGTGGCCTCACCCGCCCGAGGCCGAACGGCAAGGCCTCCATGGGCTTTGGCCTATTGTGAGGCCATAGTTGCCTAGTATGGTTCGGGTTGTTGTAGTGTTGCTCCGGCAACGCGATGATCAACATAGGATTGGACTTCCATGGATGGAAGTCCACATTGGGGAAATGGGTTACCGATTAAGGGGTGAGTCCCAAAAGCAAAGTAGGAGGGTTGGTTCCCTCCTATGAACTATTGGTCTGGGGTTGCGACACTTGGTATCAGAGCAGGGTTCCAAGTTTTGAGCTCGCACTTTGAGGGAAACATGGGTATCAAAAATGCGGGTTATGATGGTGAGCCCGGGGTTTCCAAAAGGTTGTGAGGCTCAAATTGGAACAAGGATCATGTCACTAGAAGAAATCTTGTCCATTTCAACCGAGGCCATCGCGACTCGTGCACCCAAAAAATGCATAAACAAATCAATTTGTTGGCACCCGGAAGGTACCCGTGGTGTACCCATGGAGGGTGCCCCCCCGGTTGCCAACCAAATTGATTTGTTTATGCATTTTTTGGGTGCGAGTTGTGATGGCCTAGTCGCAAGGCCGGTTGAAATGGACAAGATTTCTTCTAGTGTGTGCAAGTGGAATTTGACCATACCATTGGTTCAAATGACAATGGTGGGCATGAGGGTGGATTTGGTAAGGAAAATGGAGGAGTGCTTTGAAAAGGGCTCCCGCAAACCTCAAAAAACATTTGGGGCCTAGAATACCGAAAGCACCCAAAACCTTGGAGGGCATTAATGTTGGATTGAAATTCCAATTCGAAATGCTTGGAAGGTATTGATGTTGGAATGAATTTGGTGCTAATGAGGCACCCGGGGCCTCTTAAGGCCTATGTGCGCTATTCAAACGCACAAATGAAGGATACACCTAAAACGGACGAGTTTTCTAAGAAATGCATCCTTTTAGGTGGGGTTTTAAAAGCGGGTGGTGGATGCCTTGTTTAAGTCCCCAAGGCTTCTTGAGGACACGGTGGGGACCATCTAGTTTGCAAGAGCATTGAAGCCAATGGTCCCAAAGAGAAGTTCAGCGGCGCATCACCACAAGTGGCTTTAGCAAAAGTAGGTCCCAAAGAAATGAGTGCAAATTGTTTGGTCCATTTTACTTAGGCAAAACATGTTGGTGCCGCGGACGGAATGTTGGCTTTATGCTTCCAAAGCAAATCATACTTGTGCCGCGGACGGAATGTTGGGAGGTGGGTTTGTCCTACCAAGGCAATTCATGTTCGTGCCGCGGACGGAGTGTGGGAAGGTGGCTTTGTGCTACCAAGGCAAAACATATTTGTTTTGCGGACAAATTATTAGAAATTGGTTTTGTGGCACCAAACCAATTTGTCCCGCGGACGAAATGTTTAAAGTTGGCTTTGCGGACCAAGCCAAGCCAAGTTGCCGAGGACCAAATGTTGGACGATGGCTTTGTGGCCAAGGCTAGTAGCCTTAAGCCGAGGCCAAGTATTTTGTACCTTGAGGCTTAAATGAATGGGAGGCTTGTCTCATGGGTTGACAAAGAATTAAGGCATTCTTTCATGACCCCAAAGCTCACAAGGGAGTTGGGGTTTGCCGATTGGTAGAGTGGTGAAGCCCACCAAGGTGCGGTTTGGAAAGGGCGAACCGCATGAGACAAAGGAGGCCGCGATGCATGTAACCTTTCAATGTGGGACATTGGAATTTTGTCAAAATTTCACACCATGTGAAATAGATGAAATGCATGTCATTGTGAAGGCCGCCTTCTTTAAAACTCACATGATAGATGTGAGGCGCAAGCCGGTGTGCTTGCGGTGCATTATGATGTGTCATAATGGCAAAGAATTGAGGTTCAAATTGACAAGGACTCCTATGGTAGGAGGACCCAAGTTGAATTTGGTCTTAATGGACCAAATAAAAAATGGCCAACATAATGGTCGTGGTTCAATTGAAGCAACTCCAAGGAACTCATGGGGAGGCTAGGAAAGATGGGCCTCCCCCAAACCATACTTGTGGGATGTTGGTGAGATACAAGGATGTATTGACCAATGTGTTGATCAAAATGTTACCGCCAAGAAGTGAATTGCAACTTTGCTCAAGAAGAAATTGAGTTCTTGAGGCATGTGGCGACAAAGGAAGTTGGTGGACAAACATGAAGAATTTCAAGGCAATCCAAGAGGAGAATTGGTCCTTGACTCAAAAAAAAAAGCTTAGGTCATTGGTTGGCCTAGCCAACTACTACCACCACTTCATTCTAGATTTGTTTTAAGGTTGCTAGGGCCTTACTCGACTTATGGAGGAAATGGCTATTCCAAGAGTGGGATGAGCCTTGTCACCAAGCCCTTGGGAAGCTCAAGAGCAAGTTCCCTTCACAAGATGTGGTTAAGTTTCCGGGATTTCATAAGCATTTTGAGGTGCACATGAAGACGAAGGACTTTATCATTGGCGGATGTTGATCCAAGATGGATGACCATTGCTTATGAGAGCATTAAGCTCCATGGTTGTCAAACCTTGCCCGGCTTGTGCAAGAAATGGCTATCCCAAGAGTGGGATGAGCCGTGCCACCAAGCCATTGAGGAGCTTAAGACGAAGTTCTCTTCGCCGCCTGTGCTCAAGTTCGCGGAGTTTGACATACCTTTTGAGGTGCATATGGGGGCGAGAGACTTTATTTGGCGGATGTGGATGTAAAAATAAAATAAAAAATGGCCATTGCATATGGGAGCATGAAGCTCGATGGTTGTAAGACCTTGTCCGACTTGTGAAAGAAATAGCTATCCCAAGAGTGGGACTAGCCTTGTCACCAAGTCTTTGGGGAGCTTAAGAGCAAGTTCTCTTCACCGCCCGTGCTCAAGTTCATGGAGTTTGACAAACCTTTTGAGGTGCATACGGGGGCGAGTAACTTTGCCAATGATGGATTGTTAATGTAAGATGGATGGCCTTTGCATATGGGGGCTTGAGGCTCGATGGTTGTCAAAGAAGACAACCAACTCATGACAAAGAACTTCTTTGCCGTAGTGCATTGCTTGAAGATGTGGCGACATTATTTGGGGTCGCACAAAGCAAAGGTCTACATGGACAATGTGTCCTAAAAGTATTTTAACATATACAAGCACAAGTGAGCGCCAAGTCATTGCGATGGCATGATAGTTTGGCGCTTATGAAGGTGGATTTGGTCCACAAACCGGACCATGGAAATGTGGTGCCGGATGCGCTAAGTAGACCGGATGAGTTCCAAGCAATGAGAACCATCCAAACCTTGTGGCTAATGTGTGCGGCGAAGGAAACTTGTGATGCAAGATACGGGAGGGGTAAATTAACTACCCCGAGGCACAAAAGCTTTTAGGTGAGCTTCGCAAGAGCAAGGTGCTCAAAGAGGTTAAGTTGGTGGACGGATTGTTCAAGTGTAAGCAAAGTCGGGTGTATGTGCCTCAAGGCAAGTTGAGGCTATCGGTTTTGAAGGAAAAATGTGATAGTCCTATTGCCGGCCATAGAGGAGAAAGAAAAAACCGCCATAGAATGGTGTCATGGAGGTACCATTGGCGGTGCATAAAGGAGGATATAACCCACTTTGTCAAGGCGTGAATAAAGTGCCAAGTGAACCGAGCCTCTTACCAAAAGCAAGGCGGTTTCTTGCAACCGTTGCCTATCCCGTCGGCGCCATGGCATAGTATGTGCATGGACTTGATCACAAGTTTGCCGGAGTCACATGGGTATGATGCCATCTTGTTGATGGTAGAGCGGTTTGCCAAGTTGGCACACATGGTGCCGATTGTGGGAACCGCCACCGCGTTGGAGACCGCATAGCCTTTTCTCAAAGGATGGTTGAGGCACCACGGGTTGCCAAGAGTGATTGTGTGGGATCAAGATCCAAAGTTCACAAGTGCATTTTCAATGCATTTCTCTAAGGAGGTCGGAATGAAACTAAGGTTTAGCACGGCCTTGCATTCCCAAATGAATGAGAAAACGGAGCGTGTGAATGGAGTCTTGAAGCAATACTTGAGGAACTTGGTGGGGGCGGACCAAGGAGATTGGGCGGACTATGTGGGTCGAGCGGAGTGTAATTGCAATGTAGCCACGCACTTGGCTACCAAGGGGTGGTCTTTGGTGGTGGCTTATGGAGTGGATGCGCTCCAACCTATTAACCTAGCTCTCGAGGGGGCACATTCAACACTAGAGTTCAACCAAGATGGTGAGGACTTGGCCAAGGATGGTAAACAAGTCTTGGAGATGACCAAGTTGTTGGTGGAGAAAGCCCGAAGGTGCTACGGAGTGCAAATCAATGCCGGAAGACGCGAAGTGGAGTATGAGGTGGGCCAATAAGGTGTTGTTGAATGTGGACAACTTCACCTTGCCCAAAGGCCTTACTTCAAAAGTTCATGTCCAAAATTGGAGCTTCGTTTTCCATTGTGGAACAAGTGTTCAAGGACATGTATAAGTTGGAATTACCGCCGGAGATCAAAGTGCATCCAACATTTCATGTCTCATTACGAAAGTCATTTTAGGACGACACCTTGTGGCCCGATCACAAGCAAGTGATTAGGCCACCTCCCGACCTTGTGGAGGTCATTTGGAACATGAGGTAGGAGGGCACCCTCAAGTATAGGAAGCCCAAGTGAAAATGAAAAAAATGTACAAAAGAATACTTGGTGAAATGGTGAGGATACCATGAAAAAGAAACCGCTTGGGTGGCGGCAAGAGACATGGTGAACACCAATGAATAGGTGAAGCACTTTGAAGAAACTAAGGCTAAGGATTCCAATAAAATGAAGCGTAGGCATTGATGAGGACATCAATCTCGTTTAGTGGGGGAGAGACGCTAGTAGCACACTTAGCTTCGAGGCTAATTGCTCCACAACATGTACTTGTTCTTTGGCTTGAGGCAATAAAGTCCAAACTTTAGTGGTGCAAAGAGAAAAGTATGAGATGAGGTCCTAGTCTTGTACTTGTGCTTGGTTAGTGGAAGAGGGGGAATAGACATGCCAAACTAGGTTGGGTAAGCCGAGTAATTGGGGGCCATGGCTTGGAGGGGCCTTGGATAAAACCAAGAAACTTCTTAGTTGTGGGCTTGTCCGGGCGGGGACAAGGTGATGGCGTGTGCTCATAAAAGTGCTACCCGCGAGCTAACGAGAGTTGGCGCATGGGAGTCATGAACCCATGTCTCGAAAGAGCAAAGTGGGAACCGAGTCGGGCGGGACTTGGCATCACCCCCGTGCGATCGAGGCGTGGCTTAACAATGGAAAGCCATCTCGGAGTTGCAACCGAGACAACTTAGTGGAAGCGTTGAGGTCTCGCCTAGATGTGTCACGTTAGGCTAGTGGAGCCTAACGGGGGAGGCCCCAAAGGAGGGGCAAGCCATGTGAGTCCCGAAGTAGGTGGGTCTAGTATAGGTTAGGTCCTTGGAGGAGTTCCAAGGTCGCTAACGGACCACCTAGTAACGACACCTTTGGGACTATGCCAAATTTGAAGATGCATTGTGGGGGTCGCGCCCTAAGGTAAACACAATGCCGCACCATAGAGGATGGCAACTTGAGAATTGGTGTGCCGACTACGAGAATAGTCGATGAGGGCATCGACTCCGTTTGGTGGGGGTGAGTGTCGCGCACCTCTCCATGAGGAGTGCCCGAAACACCATGGGCACAAGGGGGACCCCGGAGTGACACCCGGGACTTGTGGCGCCGTTGGTGAGAGGGCCCAAGTGATCCTAGTGTGGGTGAGGGCCCCGGGCGTTGGGAACGCCTCCCACCCACGGAGACTAGGATGCACAAGGGTAAGGCCATAAGCTATGCGTAGCTCATGGCGTGGTGATTCTAGAATGCTCAAGAACACCTTAATCGGAGGTGTGAGCTAGGAGTTATGGCCATTTGAGTGGGGCGCTGTCCCGGGACAGCGCCCTGGTACAGCAGTGCCTGGGAGTGATTCCCGGGACTGCCAAGGTTCAAACAGGCATAACTTCCTCACCACTTGCCCGAATGGGGCAAGTGAGGAGTGCATCGGCATCTACGTGAAGCGTAGATGAAGATGGAGTGGTCAAGTGTTAGCATCAGACATCATACAAGGAAGTTATGATGGTCTGAAGCTGTGGGGGCTTCTAGGCCCAGCGGCTAAGGGAAAATGTCCACTTGGCCCCAACTCTTGGTAGAGAGACAAGAGGTTGGTTGACGGTGGGGTAGGGGCCCCGCGTAGAGTCCTAGAGGCTTATATGGGTGAGGTGGTGTGGCCTCACCCGCCCGAGGCCGAACGGCAAGGCCTCCATGGGCTTTGGCCTATTGTGAGGCCATAGTTGCCTAGTATGGTTCGGGTTGTTGTAGTGTTGCTCCGGCAACGCGATGATCAACATAGGATTGGACTTCCATGGATGGAAGTCCACATTGGGGAAATGGGTTACCGATTAAGGGGTGAGTCCCAAAAGCAAAGTAGGAGGGTTGGTTCCCTCCTATGAACTATTGGTCTGGGGTTGCGACAGGACGGGCACTAGCTTGCTCTGCGGCGTGGCAGCTCACATTGGCTTCTTCCGCTGAGGGGCCTCGGATTCTTGAGTGAATCCTGTTGCCCCTTCCTCGACCTCCCCCTCCACTTTCTCTGCTTCCTCCTCTTCCTCCCCCTCCTCCGCAACCTCGCCACCTGCTCCCATAGACGGATTGCCCGGATGCAACCCGATGAGCAGCTCTGGCAATTGAACGGGGGCGCGCATGGCGAATTCACCCGGGTTGATTCGCCTCGCCATATCCAAAGGATTCTCGCCCCCCTCGACGATCTCTTTGACGTAGGATCCGGGTATCCAGTCGAGGATGTCCATTCTCTTCGCCAACGCCTTCTGGGTCCTGTAGAATTGAACATCGGTATCCTCCACATAGGAGTAGATGTTCAACCCAGACATCTGCACAATCCAAATCAATAGTATTAGTATCACCAATGAAGAATAAGGAAAAATGACACCCAAAAAAACAATAATAGTTAGTTTGGGTCGATCGACCCAAACTGTGCATGCCCTAGTTTGGGTCGAGCGACCCAAACCAAGCATGCCCATAGTTTGGGTCGATCGACCCAAACTGTGCATGCCCTAGTTTGGGTCGCTCGACCCAAACCAAGCATGCCCATAGTTTGGGTCGAGCGACCCAAACCAAGCATGCCCATAGTTTGGGTCGATCGACCCAAACTGTGCATGCCCTAGTTTGGGTCGCTCGACCCAAACCAGGCATATACATCCACGAGGTTAGTTTCTTACCATTGCTGCAAAAACCGGTTTGGAGCCCCCGAAGACGTTGAAGATGAAGTCCCCCCTCTTCGTGAGGGTCCTCATCATCCGCAGGTAAAAATCCATCCGCAGCTCATCCGCGGGGTAGTTGGCGTACTTCGCCTCGTCGTACAAGCTTCTGCTGGTGCCCAACCCTTCTGGGACTTGGAAAAGCTTTTCCATCCGGGCTATAGGATGGTTTGGCACCTTCAGCAGCTCAGCTTTGTACACGAAGTACAAGCACAGCACACAGACTATCTTCGTCTTCTTGTCTTTCAATGAGCTGTACGCCCCCTCCGCCGGTGCAGCAACGTAATGAAATTTTGAGACGGCGTACTCTGGTTGCAATTTACGCACGATCTCGTACACCTGCTCCGCCCTCCTGTCCTCGACAATCCACAACCAGACGTCGACCTCCTTGAATTTGGGGCTGGCGTAGTCCACGAACTTGGTGAAGAACGGCTCGTAAAACGGGGTGCTCATTGTCCCCTCGAATGACGCTCCAGGAATGTTCCTGAAGTGTATCATTCCGAAGGGGAAGCGGTCCCCGGCTGCAGTCCTGATCGCCTTCCTAGCATCAGAGCCCGGCCAACCTTGGATCTTTAGAGGCTCGAGGGAGACCAAGTTGAAGTGAGCTTCGCCCTCGAACCTGACGATCTTCTTCTCCTTTATAAAGTTGGAGAAGGCACGCGCGGAGTGTTCGGGAAGCGCCCGGTTCCTCCCACCCTTCACGAACTTGGACCTGAGGAAGTCGTCTCCCGCCTCCCTCATGAGTGCCGCCATGGACGCACTGGTGAACTTGTACTTGGCTTTGAATGCCCTCCAGTGCGCCTCGTCAACCTCTCCGTCCACGATGAGCTTCTTCTCGGGCACCAGCTTGTGCAGCTCTTAGACGATGGTCGTCTTCTTCTTCCTGTTCTCCGTCCATTCCTTCAAGGTGTAGCATGAAGGGACGAACATCTTAGGCTTCGTGAAGACGATCTTCGGGTGAACCCAACATCTCTTCGCCATCGGCTGCATGTGGAGGATGTGGGACGCCGCCTTTCCCACCTCTGTCTCCGAGAGACCTTGAAGAGCTCTGAAGAACTCCCTCACCAGTGGCTTCATTTGCTTGAAGCGCGTAGTCTGGTTGTACAGAATGCCGGTGTCGGGATCGATGAGGTCTCCCGTCTCATGTTTTTCGAAGACAGTCTTCCATTTTGTCCACACGGAGTCGGACGCTGTGATCAAGTAGATTTCTCCTCTTAGCTCGTTATATTTTTTTTGCTTGTGGCTAGCGTTGTCAATA
This sequence comes from Polytrichum commune, assembly GCA_950295325.1. Classification (NCBI taxonomy): domain Eukaryota; kingdom Viridiplantae; phylum Streptophyta; class Polytrichopsida; order Polytrichales; family Polytrichaceae; genus Polytrichum; species Polytrichum commune. The sequence continues at coordinate 2,106,078 of OX485809.1, forward strand.
GAGGAGAATTTATTGATCATCTGGTATTTGAAGTCCTGTACATGAAGTCAAGAACATATGTTAGAGAACACATCATGAAAAAAAATGGAACAACAGTTTGGGTCGATCGACCCAAACTTTAAATCTGATGAAGACTATAAGACAATCCAAGAGTTTGGGTCGATCGACCCAAACTTTAAATCTGATGAAGACTATAAGACAATCCAAGAGTTTGGGTCGATCGACCCAAACTTTAAATCTGATGAAGACTATAAGATAATCCAAGAGTTTGGGTCGATCGACCCAAACTTTAAATGTGATGAAGACTATAAGACAATCCAAGAATTTGGGTCGATGGACCCAAACTACAAAACTTGCGAAGAAAATAAAACAATACAAGAGTTTGGGTCGATCGACCCAAACTTATTCACCTCCCATTTTGGGTTCTTGTCTTTTGCATTCTCCCTTTTCTTGGGAGGCCTGCCATAGAACTCCCACACATCCCTCGAGGCCATTATATTCCTAATCCAGGATGCCTGATACGCCCTCTTTTTATTCCCCATGTTGAAAAACCTGGAGATGTCACTGAGGACGGTCTCGTTGTCCGACCAAACCACCAGTGCCTTCCATACCTTCAGCTTCTCCTTCTGGTTGTTGGGGTCGTCCCATTCAGTCATCAGCTGGATTTTTTTGGAGGCCTCGACACTGTGCTGGCCGTCAATCAGCCAGAAATCTCCTTTAGAAATCGCTGGCCACATATCAGCCGTAGGCATTCTTTTTAGCCCCTGGGGCATCACGACAATTGTCTGCCTGTCGTTCTTGAACTGCCCGCCCAAGATTTGAGCGACCATCCAGTCGACATAGGCATCCTCCTTGGCTCGGACACACTTTTCAGGTGGCGCAAGGTGGCATTGTGCAATGTTCACCTCGAACTTGAAGTCCCTGCCCATGAAGAAGCAATGGAGGCATTTCGTCTCAAAATTGTCGTTGATTTTCTGAATTTCCCCAGCATCAACCTCTTGGCCAGGCTTGGGCATCCGCAACTCTGGCGAAACTGGCTCGGTGGTCATGACTGATGACTCCCTTGCCTTTTTCGACGGGGTCGTCCGCCGGCTTCCGGACGGGGTCGTCTGCCGGCTTCCTGAAGGAGTTGGCGTCTCGCTGTCAGCCGGAGTCGAGGTAGTGCTCAGTCTTCTAGAATCTGCCGGAACCGCCAGCGGAATCCTCACAGATTGGGGTCTGGAGGAACCTGCTCCTTCTTCTGTCTTGGCCTTCCGCCTGACAGGCTGTTGCGTTTTTGGTTTGCTTTGCAATGCTTTATTCAAAACCGTGATTGCTTGTTTCAGTTTTGTGAACCTGCTAGCGACCTTGGTGTTCGATACAGTGCCATCTATGAAGATGGTCTCCGGTTTTATTATCTCCGGGTCAACGCACGTCTCCTTGGCGTATAGGGGGTCGAAAGCCTCGGAGAATTGGTGCATGAACATATGCACGTTCTGCACTGCGGAGTTCTCTAGAATAACGTCAACGTGCTCCCCGAGAGCTTGGACGGAAGCAACCTCCCATCCCGTCAGCGTTGCCCAGGTGTGTTGCTCGTGGGTCCCCACTTTCACCACGAACAAGAGCTTGTACTGGGAGGCTTTCACAACCTGAACGGACCACGCAAGAACGATCCCGTCCTTTGGGACGTATGAGTCGTCCTGTGGAGTTTCGTACTCCTCCCAAAGGTGGTCTGGGGCGAGCATGAACCACCTCTCTCCAGGTCTCTTTTTAGTGGCCATCTGTAAGTCCAGAAACAAAATTGTTAGTTTAGGTCGATCGACCCAAAGTTTTTCAACTTGGATTGAACATCAGTGCAAATTGAAAGGTGCTCTACTGGCCATCATGAATAGGTTTGGGTCGACCGACCCAAACCCAAGCCTCGAATAGCCTAATCGTATAAGAATTATTGGTAGAGTTCAGGTCTTAAGAATATGAATATATTGAATATTGTGTAGTGGTCAAATTATCCAACAGGAGAGCAATTTTTGGTGACCTTCTAGGGCCGCGCTGGACGTATGTGGACATGCCAACAAATATCAGACGATTTCAAATTATAGCCATTTGAATATAATTTCTTGTTGATGGTGGGAAGGATGTTTATTTTGGGATATTGGATTTGTAGGTTGCAGAGTTTGGGTCGAGCGACCCAAACCAGCTGCAGAGTTTGGGTCGAGCGACCCAAACCAACTGCAGAGTTTGGGTCGAGCGACCCAAACTAGCTGCCCAGTTAATTCTTTATGGGTTTGGGGTTTTATATAGAGGTTTCGGGCGTCTACCGAAACCGTAGTGTTTCAATATTCACCCATAATGTTTTACGCTGCATATACAATGCTTATGCATTGTATATGCATGAAGACCCTAAAGGCTAAGAAGCAGGTTATGTTGAGTGAGATAAGTTACCTTGATGCAAGCTCTGCCAATCTGATGCTGTTTTGCGAATAGGTTTTGCGAATCTGATTCTTAGAATCAGATTACACCTGAACACTCAGATATCACTAACATTCACTAAAATTCCACTCACTAGATTTCACAAACAACTCACACACACTTCAAAACAACAAAAACACTCTGAAATCACTACAAGGGCGCACTTTAAAACAAAAACACACTCCTAACCAACAAACACACTCTGAAATCACTCAATGCTCGTATTTTTAAACAAAACAACACTCCTAAACAACAAACACACTATGAAATCATTCAATGCGGATGCTTTTACACAAAAACACTACCCTACTACAATCACTCCTAAACCCTTACAAGAAGAAGAGAGAATGAGAGACGGCGAGAAGAATGAGAGAATGAGAGTATGAGAGAATGAGTGTAAGTCGAAAGGCGCCGCTTCCAGTCCTAACCAACAAACACACTCTGAAATCACTCAATGCTTGTATTTTTAAACAAAACAACACTCCTAAACAACATACACACCCTGAAATCACTCAATGCGCATATTTCTACACAAAAACACTTCCCCAACCCATAAACACACTCTACAATCACTCCTAAACCCTTACAAGAAGAAGAGAGAATGAGAGAAGAGGGTTACAAGAATCAGAGAGGTGGAAAGGAATGAGAGAGAGAATGTGGGAAGCGGCGTTAGGCGGAGGCGCCGCTTCACGACAAGGTGAGAAATGAGGGAGAGAAAGGAGGGAGCTTGGCGCGGAGGGAGTTAAATAGACAAAGCGAAGGGTCGCCATGGGACCCAATCTGGGCCATGGGAGCACCCCGAGCCCATCTACGGCTCACAAGCCTCGCGGGCAGCCACCCTGCCATGTGTCAACACCTTATTGGTGATGGTGGCTACCCGAGGCTTCTGGGGTGCACACTTGGCGCCTAGCGGCCACCCGGCCTCCTGCCCGCCGAAGCCCGGCCCCGGCCTTCTAAGCCGCTATCTATAGCGGCTTAGCCCAAAAATCGAAAAGCAACATAGCCTAAGGTATTGCACAAAATTAACACCATCACCAACTCTGATTTTAATGGTGTTCAATTCAATGGTCCCGCGTTGGAATTGCTTACATCATAGAATGAATCCATTATTTGTTTTAGTATTTGAATATTGTAGTGATATGGAGTAAGATGAGAGCGATACAAAGTCTAAGAGGAGTATTTCATAAGTATATTGCAATCCTCAAATGCAATTGCACGGTGCAACAATTAAAATATGGTGACAATTTACATGGTCAAGGGTTTAGACTAAGTGCTCTCTATTGTAATTTCTATAACCCAAGTTCGTAGAAGATAAGGCTCTAGCCTACAATGGATATTACCCACCCAAGTAGCATTAAATTCAACATTTATATCAGTACATAGAAGTTGACATTTGAAGTACATGGGAGATACACAAAGATTACAAATTTATCTACTGCAACCCCATGGAGTTCAACATCATATGAAGCCATGTAAGCATTAAGCTTGATGTTCGATGATCCCTCCAACCTAAACCCTAAACCCTAAACCCTAAACCCTAAACACCGCAAGCCTTAAATGAATGGCACATAAGGTTAAATGACAGGGCCTTAGTGCTTGTAGTTTCCAATACAAATGTATATTGTCTTGACAACATCCTAATCATATGTGCTCACGATCATGTCAACCAATATTAAGTTATAACAATGTCTGTCTAAAAAGAAGAGTATAATAACTTGATTATAGTATATATGATGTTCATACTAGATTTCAAATGGACTTCATGATAGTTTCAAACATCCTTGAAAGAGTGAACTAAAAAGTCCTATTCGTGATGGAATTCCCATTAATGCCTTTCACATAGGTTATCCATTGCCACACTTGTATGTTGGACAATGGATCAACATTGTGTGCACACATTACAAACGTCACATGTTCTTTTAAAGCTTTTCTCATTTTATTGTTGCAAATTGAAAGTTGGCCAATTTATTCAAATTTGTCATGAGATCAATTCCTTGTTTTCAATGTATAAGTCCTCATGTGAAAGTCTTCATAACGACATAAACTGTAATTGTATTTGGTGGCTTCAGCTATATGAAGTTTCATAATGTTGCCACATATATTGTCAAGATATTATTTGAAATAAACCATAATATTTGAGTCCAAGTAGAGTAATATCCTGGAAGTACATAATTTAATTTGTATGCAATGCATCAATGTGAAGTTGTGGAGGATGGGTTCTCAAAATCAGTTATCAAATATCATTTTCTTCCCAATGGTGCATGTCATAGGCACATAAAATGAGACAGTCTACCCCCATCAACAATAATTTTAATTTTTTTGACAAATATTGTTATAGGATATTGGAAGATATATTGGAGATCTTTCTTTATCATTTTTTTTCCATATCCTTACTAACACTATATTCAAACATGTAACTTCAACATATTACCATAGATAATATTGAGTGTTTGAGTTTACAATGTTTGATGTTACTTACTTTCATAGTGGTATTAGTATTGAGTAGATGCGTTCGTATTTAGTGTATCAAACTCTAAATATGTTATGAACTAAACTCCTAAACCCAACTACACAAAATATGATATCTAGTGTTTGATACCCTATATACAAGCGCATGCACTAAATATCAATAACCATATGAAAGTCAGTGACATAAAATGTAAACTCTCACAATAAGTATCATCTATGGTAATATGTGGAATTTACATGTTTGCAATTAGTGTTAGGAAGGATGTGAAAAGAAAAAATATACGTGAAAGTAGAAGGTAAGCGACACATTTATGTGTAACAGTAATTGTCAAAGATTTAAAAATTAATGTTGAGCATAGTAGGGTGGTAACAACACTAAATATAATGAAACACACACCCCATATTTTGTGTAGTTATTTCATCACGGAATTAGCAATGTCATTTGATGGTTGGCGCCACGAAGAGCCACGAAGGCCACACATTAGTAAACTTGAAGTGAACTTCAAGATGGATTCAAATATCATTAACAGATTGAACTAAAAAGCGACATTGGTAGTTAGTATCCCTTTAACAACGTCCACATACGTTCCTCATTGGCACACTTGCATGCGAGATAATAGAGCAATGTTCTAGGGTTTAGGGTTTAGGGGAGACAAATAAATAATTTTATTCATCACGACAATGGCCTCAAGCCTTGGAAACCCTTTCATAATTGCAGCCTCCAAATGGCCCAAACCCCACCTAAATAGGTTTACACTTGAAAGCATTGAATGGAGTTAAAATATTTGTTAAAATATACCGTCATGACACTTGAGAAAATTAATGTGGCCGCCACCCTTCCTCCCAACGGCGTATGTCATATCCACACAAGACAAAAAAAAATAAAAAAATATCATAGACTAAGTCATATGACGGCTGGAGTATCAGAGGGGCATTGAAAGATGCGCATTTTCTACTATAAAAAAAAAAAAGGAATTATGTCAGGAGGTTTGAAATAACCTCTGCAGGAGAACAAGGCGGGAAAGGCATCCAATGAGGAAGTCCGAGAAAGGGAGGTGGATAGTATAAAGGGACGCACCCCCCAAAAGTCTGTCCTTTTTTGCTCTTCTCCCACTCTTGAATTCGTAGAGAGAACTCTTAGTCGGAGCTATACTTCAAGGTTCGTGCATGCTGCCGTTCATTAGCACTTATCCACAGCATGCAAGTTCATGAGCACCTACCCACAGCATGGAAGCCCACCGTGAACTTTGCAATGAGCTTAAAAACAACACATTTCGGATTATCCGCCGCATTATCCGCCGCATTATCCGCCGCATTATGAGGGTTTTAGCGTGACTCTTATCAGGTTTGGGTCGGTCGACCCAAACCCCTCCGCTACTGTGGGCGGGTTTCAGCATGACCCTGATCAGGTTTGGGTCGGTCGACCCAAACCCCTCCACTAGTGTGGGCGGGTTTCAGCCTGATCCAAACCTATCCCCTCGTGAGGCAGGTACTAGAGTGGACAAGGAGCCCATCCTGGCCCTCAAGGTTTGGGTCGGTCGACCCAAACCTATACCCTCCTGAGGCAGGTACTATGGTGGACACGGAGTCCATCTTGCCCCTCAAGGTTTGGGTCGGTCGACCGAAACCTTTACTCTCATGAGGCAGGTACTAGGGTGGACACGGAGTCCATCCTGCCCCTCAAAGTTTGGGTCGGTCGACCCAAACCTATCCCCTCGTGAGGCAGGGTCTAGAGTGGACAAGGAGCCCATCCTGGCCCTCAAGGTTTGGGTCGGTCGACCCAAACCTATCCCCTCGTGAGGCAGGGTCTAGAGTGGACAAGGAGCCCATCCAGGCCCTCAAGGTTTGGGTCGGTCGACCCAAACCTATATGCTCATGAGGCAGGTACTAGGGTGGACACGGAGTCCATCCTGCCCCTCAAGGTTTGGGTCGGTCGACCCAAACCTATACCCTCATGAGGCAGGTACTAGGGTGGACACGGAGTCCATCTTACCCCTCAAGGTTTGGGTCGGTCGACCCAAACCTATACCCTCATGAGGCAGGTACTAGGGTGGACACGGAGTCCATCTTACCCCTCAAGGTTTGGGTCGGTCGATCCAAACCCACCCCCACGTGAGGCATGTACTAGGGTGGACTTTGAGCCCTTCCTGCCCTATAAGGTTTGGGTCGGTCGACCCAAACCTTATCCCATAGTGGGCATGTACTAGGTTTGACACATCCCATTGCCCTTACATAATTTGGGACGGTCTACCCAATCCATCCCCACTGTGTGGGTGCTCTCTGTTATGAGCCTGAACCCATCTTGCGAAAAGGTTTGGATCGGTCAACCCAATTTATCCCCACTGTTTGGATGGAGTCTGGATGACCATGATCCCATCGTGCCACAAGGTTTGGGTAGGTCGACCCAAACCCAAACCCACCGTGTGGATGGGCTCTAAATGATAGTGTGTCCACTGGCCAACCCAAACCTTTACAAAGCCAATGGCATAGCATTCATATGAACATGTATGAACACTGTGTATTTGCAATATTGTTTATATAAGATGGTTTTTGTATTATTCGATTGGAACCTACAATTTTGTGGTTTCTTGATAAGGTTCAATGTTCATGTGTGTAGGCAGAATGAATGGGTTTAGTGAAAGAGGGGATTGGTCATCTGAAGATATGGCCACTTGGCCATCTGCATCTGAGGATGAGATAGACATTGTCGGGGAGGATACTTTGGCTGACAGTGCAGATGAAGATCATTTGGATTTACCTTCGCCTTCCGTACCGCAATGTCCCATTGCTGAATGTACGGGACTCTCAAGGGCTTCATGGATGAATTTGGAGGTGGTACTTCTTAATGACAGTGGAGTTGTTGTGGCGGAGGGGATTTGTCGCAACACCCATCCACAAGATTGCATTGATGAAAACCCGCTTGGCACCGAGGACGTTGGGGTTGTCATATTGGAGTCGCTCGTTCATTCCGAGGTGGATCCCACTCACAGGTTCTCCCTCCGGAGGTGGCCATTGAGGAATGTCACGATTGATGGTGTTTCCTTGTGTGAACATGAGCAACGACACTTGCAAATCCAAAAAGAGCAGCAATCAAACATGCGGCCACGCAAGGGTCAAAGAAAGTACGATACATTGGCACGTCCTGCTCCGTCTGCAACTGATTGTAAACGTCAAAGGTTGCTCGGGGAGGAGTCCATTAGAGAAGTTGCCACAAAGGATTGTTGTGTGCATCGTTGTTGCCAATTGTTTCCCCGGGATAAATTGTTGGCCATCCGCGAAGAAATGTGGCTTGGTGATTTCCGTCTAAGATCCACCAAAAAACTTGATGTGCATAGGGCGATACATGTGAATGGGGCGGGTCGCAAGGTCATCACCATTGAGAGCATAGACGTGTGTTGCAAGGCATGGTACACCATTCATGGTGTGTCGAAAGCGGACTTTTATAGACAAGCTGCTTATGCCAAGGAAGGCCGCCGGTCCCGTCACCATGGGAACGTGGGTTTAAAGAAACCTAGGGAAGCAACAAGGCAAGCAACGGCCACTCTAGCAACCATAATTGTCCCACTTGCCGATGCAATGCCGCACAAAACACGCACACTCACAACTGGTGAAAAGGTTGTGGAGAAAGTTCTTCCCACAGGCACAAAATGGAAAGACATATTGTTGGATGTAAATGCAGTTGGGGAGAAGATTGGGTTGGAGCCAATTTCATCGTCAAAATTGAGTACAATCAAGAAAGCAAACTTCAGCGAATACATTACAAAAAGACAAGGGGACAAATTTGCAAGGTGCTCTAATTGCGAGAAGTTGAAGCGCCTTCGGGATGCACACACGATGGGTACCGAGTCGTTTGCGGTGCATCAATTGAACTATTTCAAGCACGTAAACATGCAAGAGGCACACCGTAATGATTACTACACAAATAGAGCGTTGTCCATCTCCAGGCCCTTGGAAGTTCTTACGGTCATCCATGACAAAATGGACCATGCCAAGACAGCCTCCCCATGTTTTGCAAAACGAATCAAGGCCACGGATGGGTTTTTTAAGTTGCCTGTATCGATTACAGGTGATCTTCGAAACAATGTTGACATATCCTAAATATTGTTGTATTTTATTATGTGATGTACTTGAGAACATTGATTCACTCAAAACGATTTAGACATACATAGATACTAATCACTTTGGGTTGGCATTGTAGGAATGATTGCACATGGACACGGTGATGTCAAGTTTGCCCATTATGCTCTTGATTTGTATCCAGCAGATTCAAACCACACGATAGGGTCATTTGCAAGGCTTTTGCGTGATTTAGAGAAACTGCCAGCCTATTCTTCAGGATTGTTATTTGAAAATACGGGTTCAACACCTTTATATGAAGCAGTGATGGATGGAAAAGATGTATGCTTGCATTCGTTGCCCGAACCACCCAGTGAACCCGTGATAGCCAAGAAGTTGCCCCCCACTTTGCGTGTCCAATTGGACAATAAAAGTAGATATGTATTTGCATATTGGTCGTTGTTGGTTGCGAAAGGCATTTTCAAGGAGGTTTTTGTGTCCTTCCTATTGGTAGGCCACACGCACGACGATATTGATGCATCTTTTGGACGGTGGAGCATGAAGTTGCGGGAGGAGGATTTTCCTACAATCCCGTTATTGATGAAGTCGTACATGGATTTGGAGAACGTTCCCGTCATCCCCCATATGATTGAGGAGGTGCCAGACTTCAAGGCATTTATAGAACCTTATATTCGAAGTGGAGCTCATCGATTGATTGGCCATACGAAGGCACAACAATTCCGGTTCTACATGCGTGATGATGGTGTCCCGGCCATGCAATACAAGTTGTTGTGCACGACACAAGACTGGAGCCCGCCAGAGGGTCTCCTTGTGTGGTGCGTGGATGCGGATGGGAAGACCATGTTACCGGATGGAAAGCCTAGGCCTTGCAAGCCAATAGCCATGAAGAATTTGAAGGATATTTTGAAAGGTATATCAGGCTTCATTCAATATTGGGAGAGTTTGAAGATAGCGGATGTTGGCGGATCATGTTGGCATCGTTATGGGAGTTGGATACATTATTGGACACGTGTTCGTGCGGCCTTGGCAGACCTCCACCAAGATAGCCCTCATACTTTGAGGCACGGATTTTGGCCACAAACTCGTATCGATGTACAAGCTTCGGAGGCTAGTCTTTTGGGAAATGGAGAGGTTCGTGAGGAGTTTGATATGGATGACCATTACGTTGGGCCTGCTAGTCAACGTCCCCCACCATCTTTCCGCATTGCAGTGGATTGTCATGAAGGTTATATGCTCATTTTGCGTCCTGGAGATGAGACATATGCAAAGCCAGTGTGGGTGGCAAGAGCTTTGTCCAATCCAAATTTTGTATCTTCCAGCCCTCATTTTCGACAAATACAAGTAGAGTACTACCGACCGACAGCACGGAATGAAGATGTTGTTCGGCATTATACAGGCTGGGATACAAACCAACACTTTCGGTGGAAGGTGGATTCTGAGCACGGTCCATCTTGGGTAGATACAGATTCCATATTCATAGCATGGAAACCACGGAAAAATCATAGTGGATCAGTGTCCATCCCTCAAAAATACATAACTTTTGCAAAAGACAACCTTGCTCGGATCGCAGAAGAAGCAACCCACGTTGAATGAGAAGTTGGTAGGATTGTGTTAGCATGATTATAGTGTAAACAGTAATTCGACGAATATATATTACTCATATGTGTGCTCCTCAAACTTGGGGCAAAGTTTGGGTAGAACTTGCGAATGCTATATTGTTTGGGGTTGGATGAATATCCATTTACTATATTTCAATACAATTGTGAAGTTCATTTTTTTATTAAATTTGGGACTAAATTTTCCATTGAAGAAATATGCATTTATTGCATGCACTTTGTATGTTGCAATGTCTATATTTTATTGACCATGCTAATAATAGAAATCATTTTATATGTTTCTTGGGTGAAACTAGTTTGGAGTGCTCTACCCAAAGTGTTTTTGTTGATGAGGTTGGTGTTGAGTGCTCTACCATATGTGCTTATGTCCACACATAATAGATTTGGGATATTAGAACATATAATATATTTGAGATTGTTCACAATATAGTTTCTTGTTGTCCTTTTCATTCCTTGATCCTAAGGTGAATAATTAAGACAGCACTCCTGAATGTCCTTTAAGGAATCAAAAGGATATCTTAGATGACCCTATTCCTTCTAAATTAACTTTGTCAGTGTACTCGATATGGAGTATGAAATGTAGGTATGATCCAAAAGAGGCTTCACAATACAAATCTAAGCATACCAAGCATGTGAAGTTATCCAAAAAAGTCCGTTTTCCGTTAGACGGCCAAAAGTAGTACCCTAACCGTGAATGGCCCCTTCTATATGTGTTTAGAACTTGTGTATTTCAACTTGTATGTATAGTTCCGAAACTATATTGTGAACAATCTCAAATATATTATATGTTCTAATATCCCAAATCTATTATGTGTGGACATAAGCACATATGGTAGAGCACTCAACACCAACTTCATCAACAAAAACACTTTGGGTAGAGCACTCCAAACTAGTTTCACCCAAAAAACATATAAAATGATTTCTATTATTAGCATGGTCAATAAAATATAGACATTGCAACATACAAAGTGCATGCAATAAATGCATTTTTCTTCAATGGAAAATTTAGTCCCAAACTTAATAAACAAAATGAACTTCACAACTGTATTGAAATATAGTAAATGGATATTCATCCAACCCCAAACAATATAGCATTCGCAAGCTCTACCCAAACTTTGCCCCAAGTTTGAGGAGCACACATATGAGTAATATATATTCGTCGAATTACTGTTTACACTATAATCATGCTAACACAATCCTACCAACTTCTCATTCAACGTGGGTTGCTTCTTCTGCGATCCGAGCAAGGTTGTCTTTTGCAAAAGTTATGTATTTTTTAGGGATGGACACTGATCCACTATGATTTTTCCGTGGTTTCCATGCTATGAATATGGAATCTGTATCTACCCAAGATGGACCGTGCTCAGAATCCACCTTCCACCGAAAGTGTTGGTTTGTATCCCAGCCTGTATAATGCCGAACAACATCTTCATTCCGTGCTGTCGGTCGGTAGTACTCTACTTATATTTGTCGAAAATGAGGGCTGGAAGTCACAAAATTTGGATTGGACAAAGCTCTTGCCACCCACACTGGCTTTGCATATGTCTCATTTCCAGGACGCAAAATGAGCATATAACCTTCATGACAATCCACTGTCATGCGGAAAGATGGTGGCGGACGACTACTAGCAGGCCCCACGTAATGGTCGTCCACATCAAACTCCTCTCGAACCTCTCCATTTCCCAAAAGACTAGCCTCCGAAGCTTGTACATTGACACGTGTTTGTGGCCAAAACCCATGCCTTAAAGTAAGGGGTGTATCTTGATGAAGGTTTGCCAAAGCGCCACGAACACGTGTCCAATATTGTATCCAACTTTCGTAACGAAGCCAACACGATCCACCAACATCCGCTACCCTCAAACTCTCCCAATATTGTATGAAGCCTGATATGCCTTTACAAATGTCCTCCAAATTCTTCATGGGTATTGGTTTGCAAGGCTGTGAGCCCAAAATTGATGCCCACATTGGTTGTTAACACTTGTAAAACATTACAAGTGGTGTTTTGGTGATTTATGATTATTCACAAAAATATAAAAAGAGTGAAGTTTGAAGAAAGCTTAGTTTGAAGCATAAGGCTTTTGTGGAGTGGATTTAAGTAGGAGAAGGACAAACCTTGGTAAAGTGTGGTAGGTAGAAAGCCAAGGTTAGTTAAATGTTTGAATTAGGATCCTTGTTGATCATTTGAGGGAGGAAGGCTTAGGAGATAGGATAAGAGCCTACAAAGTAGGAGGAAATCTCGAGGGCTTATCGTGAGCCTTGAGGGTGCTCATCCCCTCAAACTCACTATATAATCCCTCATTCTTCCCTCACTCATCCTCTCTTTCCTTGCGTGGGAAGCAAGATAAGAGCACGTGTGTGTGCATGGATGTAAGGTTAGGAGCCAAGGCTAGTTGGCCTTGAAGAGGTCTTGACCTCTTGTTAGTAATAGTTGGGCGTGAATGATTTAAAGTTCAATTTATGGCTTTGTTTGAATACTTGGATTTACATTGATTAGCCTTATACTTATGCGGATGTGCAAAGTCTCTTATTGGAGCATTTAGTTTTGTTGGACTTCATATGAATTTTTGAGAGCCAAAAAACCGAGACTATGTCCAAACTTCCAAAAACTAGTGAAAAAATGTAGGTTCAAAGGGAACAACGTAGAATTGCGACCATATACTTTGTGGCAGTAGAAATATTATTACATATTCATGTAGAGGACTTCATTACCTATCCATGGATACCAAGAACTCATTTTTTGGACTTCATATGAATTTTTGAGAGCCAAAAAAACGATACTATGTCCAAACTTCCAAAAACTAGTGAAAAAGTGTAGGTTCAAAGGGAACAGCGTAGAATTACAACCATATACTTTGTGGCAGTAGAAATATTATTGCATATTCATGTAGAGGACTTCATTACCTATCCATGGATACCAAGAACTCATTTTTTGGACTTCATATGAATTTTGGAGAGCCAAAAAACCGAGACTATGTCCAAACTTCCAAACTTCGAGATTAAGGAGTGTAAGAAGACATAGTATAGACTTGGCTAAGTTGCGTATATTCCAACGATAAATTGGAATCATACATTATGTTACAAAGAAAGAAATCTCTACATGTCATTATAAACTTCTCCATTCGGGCTAGGACGAAATTGAAGGGTGGAGGCTTTTTGGTGACAAAGGCTTAGGCTCTCCGTCAGGCAACATCGTCCTTCCCTCCCCATCAACACGCCATACAAAGAGACCCTCCGGCGGGCTCCAGTCTTGTGACGTGCACAACAACTTGTATTGCATGGCGGGGACACCATCGTCACGCACGTAGAACCGAAATTGTTGTGCCTTCGTATGTCCGATCAATCGGTGAGCTCCGCTTCGAATATACGGTTCTATAAATGCCTTGAAGTCTGGAACCTCCTCGATCATATGGGGGATGATGGGAATGTTCTCCAAATCCATGTACGACTTCATCAACAATGGGATTGTTGGAAAATCCTCCTCGCGCAACTTCATGCTCCACCGCCCAAAAGATGCATCGATATCGTCGTGCGTGTGGCCTACCAATAGAAAGGACACAAAAACCTCCTTGAAAATGCCTTTCGCAACCAACAACGACCAATATGCAAAAATATATCTACTTTTATTGTCCTTCGCACAATTGTCCAATTGGACACGCAGAGTTGGGGGCAAATTCTTGGCAATCACATCTTCACTTGGTGGCTCCGGCAAGGAGTGCACGCATACATCTCTTCCATCCAAGACCGCTTCATATAGAGGTGTTGATCCCGAGTTTTCAAATAACAATCTTGATGCATAGGACGGCGGTTTCTCCAAATCACGTAAAAGCTTTGCAAATGACCCTATCGTGTGGTTTGAATCCGCCGGATACAAATCAAGAGCATAATGAGCATACTTAACATCACCATGTCCATGTGCAATCATCCCTGTAAAGCCAACCCAATGGTTTAATATTCAACTATAACACCAAAAAATTCACATGGTGTACATCTATGGCCCCAAGTACAAACCTAAAGCACAAATTTGTGTTTAGGTAATGCAATGCAATTGTTATCGAAATCACCTGTAACCAATACAGAAAGCTTAAAAAGGCCGTCCATGGCTTTGATTCGATTTGCAAAACATGGTGAAGTTGTTTTGGCATGGTCCATTTTGTCATGGATGATTGTAAGGACCTCCAAAGGCCTAGAGATGGACAAAGCTCTATTTGTGTAGTAATCATTACGGTGTGCCTCTTCCATGTTCACATGCTTGAAATAGTTCATTTGATGTGCGGCATAGGACTCTGTCCCCATCGTATGTGCATCTCGAAGGCGTTTCAACTTCTCGCATTTGGAACAACGGGCAAATTTGTCGCCTCGTCTTTTTGTGATGTATTCGCTAAAGTGAGATTTTTTTATTGCACTCAATTTCGACAACGAAATAGGGTCCAACCCAGCCTTCTCGCCAACTGCGTTTACGTCCAACAATATGTCTTTCCATTTCGTGCCTGTAGGAAGAACCTTCTCCACAACCTTTTCACCGGTTGTGAGTGTGCGTGTTTTGTGCGGCATTGCATCGGCAAGGGGGACAATGATGGTTGCCAGAGTGGCGGTTGCTTGTCTCGTTGCTTCCCTTGGTTTCTTTAAGCCCGTATTCCCATGGTGACGGGACCGGCGGCCTTCCTTGGCATACGCGGCTTGTCTATAAAATTCCGCTTTCGACACACCGTGAATAATGTACCATGCGGTACAACACACGTCTATGCTCTCAAGGGTGATGACCTTGCGACCCGCTCCGTTCACATGTATCGCCCTATGGACATCAAGTTTTTTGGTGGATCTTAGACGGAAATCACCAAGCCACATTTCTTCACGGATGGCCTTCAATTTATCTCTTGGGAACAATTGGCAACAACGATGTACACAACAATCCTTTGTGGCAACTTCTCTAATGGACTCCTCATAAAGCAACCTTTGACGTTTACACTCATTTGCAGACGTAGTAGGACGTGCCAATGTATCGTACTTCCATAGGCCTTTGCGTGGCCGAATGTTTGTTTGGAGCTCCTCTTGGATTTGGATGTGTCGTCGCTCATGCTCATGCAAATTAACCCCATCAATTGTCACATTCCTCAACGGCCACCTTCGCAACGAGAACCTATGAGTTGGATTCACTTCGGAATGTACGAGTGATTCCAGTATAACAACTCCAACGTCCTCGGTGCCAAGGGGGTTTTCATCAATGCAATCTTGTGGATGTGTGTTACGACAAATACCCTCCGCCACAGCAACTCCACTGTCATTAACAAGTACTACATCCAAATTCACCCATGAAGCTCGTGAAAGCCCTGCACATTCCACAATGGGGCAAGAAGGGGCAGATGGCGAAGGACTCCCCAAGTCACCTTCATCTGCACTGTCATCAAAACTATCCTCCCCAACAATGTCTAGCTCATCCCCAGACGTAGATTGGGTGTTGCCCATGTCGTCAGAGAAGGAATCCCCTCTTCCACCAACTCCCTCCATTGCGCCTACACACATGCACATGAAACCTCAACACACATGGAAAGAATGTAAGGGTCCAAAAGAATCAAATATCGGAAAATGCAAGACACCATGATCAATGGGGACACCGAGGATTTCCAACACAACTACAATGTGAACTCCCAACACTGTGTGCAAGTCCAAAACAAGTTCCAGAAATTATTTTGGTGCGGGTTTGGGTCGACCGGCCCAAACCTCATAAGGGTCGGACTGAACCCCTAACACACTGGGGTAGGGGTTTGAGTCGACCGACCCAAACCTCACAAGGGTACATCCACCCACACCAGGTAGGGGTTTGGGTCGGTCGACCCAAACCTGATAAGGGTCAGGAAAAAACCCTAACACACTGGGGTAGGGGTTTGGGTCGACCGACCCAAACCTCACAAGGGTGTATCCACCCACACCAGGTAGGGGTTTGGGTCGGTCGACCCAAACCTGATAAGGGTCAGGAAAAAACCCTAACACACTGGGGTAGGGGTTTGGGTCGACCGACCCAAACCTCACAAGGGTACATTCACCCACATCAGGTAGTGGTTTGGGTCGGTCGACCCAAACCTGACAAGGGTCAGAAAAAAAAACCCTAACACACTGGGGTAGGGGTTTGGGTCGACCGACCCAAACCTCACAAGGGTACATCCACCCACACCAGGTAGGGGTTTGGATCGGTCGACCCAAACCTGATAAGGGTCAGGAAAAAACCCTAACACACTGGGGTAGGGGTTTGGGTCGGTCGACCCAAACCTGATAAGGGTCAGGAAAAAACCCTAACACACTAGGGTAGGGGTTTGGGTCGACGGACCCAAACCTGGTAGTGGTTTGGGTCGGTCGACCCAAACCTAACAAGGGTCAGAAAAAAAACCCTAACACACTGGGGTAGGGGTTTGGGTCGACCGACCCAAACCTCACAAGGGTACATCCACCCACACCACGTAGGGGTTTGGGTCGGTCGACCCAAACCTGATAAAGGTCAGGAAAAAACCCTAACACACTGGTGGTAGGGGTTTGGGTCGACCGACCCAAACCTCACAAGAGTACATCCACCCACACCATGTAGTGGTTTGGGTCGGTCGACCCAAACCTGATAAGGGTCAGGAAAAAAACCCTAAGACACTGGGGTAGGGGTTTGGGTCGACCGACCCAAACCTCACAAGGGTCAGACATAAACCCTAACACACTAATGGACAGGTTTGGGTCGGTCGACCCAAACTTGATAAGGGTTAGACAAAAACCCTAACACACTGGGGTTGGGGTTTGGGTCGACCGACCCAAACCTGTTAAGGGTCAGACATAAACCTTAACACACTAGTGGACAGGTTTGGGTCGGTCGACCCAAACCTCATAGGGTCAGACTCAAAACCCGCCAACACTAGTGTAAAGGTGAAGGTTCGCCCAAGTACACCACAAAATCCGGCGTATAATGCGGCGGATATTGCGTGGTGTGTTGAATTTGAGCTCATTGCAAAGTTCACGGTGGGCTTGCATGCTGTGGATAGGTGCTCATGAACTTGCATGCTATGGATAAGTGCTCATGAACGGCAGCATGCACGAACCTTGAAGTACAACTCCTACTAAGAGTTCTCTCTACGAATTCGACAGCGGGAGAAGAGAAAAAAAGGACCGACTTTTGGGGGGTGCGCCCCTTTATACTATCCACCTCCGCTTCCCAGACTTAGTCATTGGATGCCTTCCCCGCCTTCTTCTCTTGCAGAGGTTATTTCAAACCTCCTGACAGAATTCCCCGTTTTCTGTTTATAGTAGAAAAATGCGCATCTATCAATGCCCCTCTGATAGCCCAGCCGTCATATGACTTAGTCTATGTTATTTAATCTATTTGTTTTGTTTTGTATGGATATGACATACACCATTGGGAGGAAGGGTGGCGGCCACATTAATTTTTTCAAGTATCATCAAGGTATATTTTAACCAATATGTAGACCCAAACACAACTCCATTCAATGCTTTCAAGTGTAAACCTATTTAGGTGGGGTTTGGGCCATTTGGAGGCTGCAATTATGAGAGAGTTTCCAAGGCTTGAGGCCATTGTCATGATGAATAGAATTATTTATTTGTATAACATATTAACATGATCAAGATTGTATTTACTATGACCTTCCGATTAGACTCTTCTTCATATTATGCAAACAATATCTGTTATATCTTCCTCCATTATCTAATACACGTGGAGAGAACAATGAATAACAACATGATGTTGTGCTTCTCCGATTTACTTTTACATGACATTCCATGTATTAAATACATCATGAACGATGGTCTATTAGCGACTAATATGTGATTTCCTAAAGTGAGCGAAACATCCAAAGTTGGACCCCTAGCCCCTATTAACATCCACAATATTTCATGTTATTTGAATAAACACACGACCAATCAATATATCGCGTTTAAACGTCTCAAATAACAAATTAACATAATCAACATCGTCTTCACTATAACCTTCCTATAAGACTCTTCTCACGAGTAAGACAATGTTATACATTGACATTGGATAGATTAATATGTTATAACCCTATCTCCTATCTCCTAAACCCTAAACCCTAAACCCTAAACACCAAATGTAGTTGTGGTTCACTGATGCCCCCATATACAAACAACATCTATTTTATCTTGCGCCATCATCTAATATACATGGAAGGAACAGGGAATAACAACATGATTGCTTGAATGGCTTCATTTGATGTTGTGCTTATCCCATTTACTCTTATATCACAATCTATATATTAAATATATCATGAACCATGATTTATTGGCGACTATGTGATTCGTGAAAGTCACGATGTAAGGGATGTACTTAAAACTTGAGCATGTTCGCATTTTCAAATAAGGATCGTGCATTTCAAAACCCTTGCAAAATGCAGTTGGGGAAGGTATTCATTTATTAGGCTCCACACTCAATTATTCTAAATTGTTCCACATGTTAGGGGGTGTGGGTAATCCTTTTTTTTTCATTCAATATCGTGTGAATTGTTGGCATCATTGGTAAAGACTAAATGTGAATGGTTACATCGTTAAATATAACGCAATTATATGGTTTTTCTAACATGCTCAAACAAAAGAGAAACCAATGCCTTCAATGATTTTGGAAAATTTAGGGTATGGTGTCATGTAAGTAGGGGATAAGTATTAGTTTAGCATAAAGTTTTGTTGTAAGAATGCGCTGGCTATATAAATGGTTAGTTTTGTAGAATAACACATTTTATGTAGCACCTTAGGGTACTCCATAGTTCTTTTGAAAAAACTAATAAGGGTTTAGAGCAGGGTCCAAAAGAACCTAAACCCTAAAATTCGCTAATTTGAGATTTTCTCTTCTCTTAAATTAATATATGGACCACAACAACATAGTGTAATGTTTGGGTCGTCCTACCTAAACCATCTTCATATGAGATCTTAATTGCGTTCTTGATATGAACACCCGCTTCAAAGTATTTGCATCTTACAACATTCTCCAATGTACGTGCGATTTTATCCATGTTCTTATATTTGTAACTTTCTCAAAATGCCGAAAAAATCCCAAATTAACGAATATACCGATTAAAACAAATGCAGCCTACAAAATTAGTGACTTAGCCTATAAAATTTTGAAAGTGTAGGACAAAGAGCCTATGGACAATTTAAAAACATAGGATATCAACCTATGTGATAAAAAACATTTAGGAAATTTTGCCTAAATTTTTTTTAAAAGAGAGGATTTTAGCCATTCATCCTTCTTCAAATTGGGAAATTAGTTGGCCTAAGTACATATCTTTAGGCTATATCTTGCAGGAAGAGTAGAGGTTGAATGAGAACATGGTGAGAACTTTCACCCTTAAACTCATTTGAATTTTAGCAACCTTTCATAACTTATAATCAACTCTTTAAAAAAGACTTGGTTAATCCTTGGCCTTCAAACGTGGTGAAAGGCTTAGCCAGGTTCAATTCCTGCCAAGGATCCCACTTAGTACTCAAATTTTGATTTTAAAACCTACAACATTAAAAGATATGAAGGATTTTAACCTACCCCTAAACCTACCGCTAAGGGTTTAGAGTCAAGCGTTAGGATTTAGGTTTTAGGGTTCCATGTAACCCTGTTTCCGTGGGTGCCCTAATCCTGTGGGCACCCTATTCATGCGGTTGGGGGCCAATGCCCGAGGTAAACAAAACCCCAACCGTCGCATTTTTTATTTCTTTTTCTCTCTCTCTCTCCGCGCCTCGCTTGGAAGCGCCGCCTCTCCTGAAGCGCCGCTTTCGCAAAGCGCCGCGGCAAATCAGGCTTGGTGTAGGCAACCCTTCATTCTCCCGCGTTCATTGCTTTCTTCTGCATCTTCTTTTCCCTCCTTTCTTTTGCTCTTCAATAGAATAGCCCTTGTGCAATCTTAGAAGTTAGGAAGAGTTTTGAAAGAAACATAAACATACGGAGGAAGGTTTTAGAGCGTGAGAGTGAAGGAAGTTAGCAAAAGAGTGTTGAAGAGTATTGGAAAGTGCTGAAGGAAGTTAGTAGAACATTGTGTAGTAGATAAAGCTTCTGTTTGGGAGGTCCAGGTGTTTGAACTGGAAGTTTTAGGAGTGCTTGTGAAATTCAAGAGTTCTTTAAGAGTATCAAGAGTTGTTTGAGAGTTTTCGAAGTCGTTTGAGAGATTTAGTAGTTTTGTGAGGGATTCAGGAGTCGGTTTAGACATTTCGAAGTCTTTTGAGAGGTTTAGTAGTTGTGTGTGAGATTCAGGAGTTGGTTGAGAGATCCAAGAGCTATTTGAGAGAGTTGATACTTGTTTGAAAGTTTCTCATTGAACTTTCTCACAGTTTGTTTGATATTGAGAATTATTGGAAGAACAACCTACTCTACTCCAAATTGTCTGCACAACATCTTTGAAAGGTATTGTGTTTTATTTTAACCAATATGTGTTTGTAGATTCACGGTGTTGTAGCATACACAATGCATAAGCATTGTATATGCTACATGTCAAGTTTAAAAAATATATTAAAATAATACTGTTTGGGGAGACGACCCAAACACAGCATATTGTTTGGGTCGACCGACCCAAACACAGCCTCTTGTTTGGGTCGACCGACCCAAACACAGCCTATTGTTTGGGTCGACCGCCCCAAACACAGCCTCTTGTTTGGGTCGACCGACCCAAACATAGCCCCAAACACAGCCCCTTGTTTGGGTCGCTCGACCCAAACACAAAACAAAGCATCATGTTTGGGCCGAACGACCCAAATATAACACAAAGCATCATGTTTGGGTCGAACGACCCAAACTAAGTCTTCTAATTATAAACTCATAAAGAAATCCATGATTTTTGCATCAATATAAAATTCACATCAACCCAAAATAATAATCAATGAATGTATCAAGGAAAAGTATCAAGGAATCCTGCATGTCACAAACAATATAAAATGCAAATCCACCCAATAATCACAACATTCTTATTATCATTACAAATGATGCTGAAATATATAAATACACAATCCACCTAAACCTATTCATGTCGTAGATGTTTGGGTCGAACGACTGAAACTAACTTTGCACATTATTTTCTTACAGATGGCTCCAAAGAAAAGACCCGGCGAAAGGTGGTTCATGCCTGCGCCGGACATGTTGTGGCAGGAGCACGAAACCCCGCAGGATGACTCCTATTCACTTGGGACGGGCTTGTCCTCGCTTGGTCTATTCAAGTAGTCAAAGCCTCAACATACAAAATGATTTTTGTTGTCAAGGTGGGAACCGTGGAGAAACACACCTGGGCGACTCTTACGGGATGGGAGGTCGCATCGGTACAGTCTCTTGGAGACTATACCAACGTCATCCTCGAGAACTCGGCTGTGCAAAACGCGCATATGTTCATGCACCAGTTCTCCGAGCCTTTCGACGCACTCTATGCAAGAGAGTCCTGTGTCGAACCGGAAGTTATCAAGCCGGAGACAATATTTATCGATGGGAGTACATCGAATACCAAGGTCTCAAGCCGGTTCACAAAACTATAACATGCAATAACCGTGCTGAACAGGGGCCTGCAAAGCAAAACCAAATCACAGCAACCTGTGAGGCGGAAAGCTCCCACAGAGGAAGGAGCAGGGTCGTCAAGACCTCAATCGGTAAGGATGCCGCTACCAGTACCGGCTGACTCGCGTAGGACCACTCCCTCCCAAACACCTACGAATAGTGAGACCCCTACACCTTCTGGGAGCCGTCAAACAACTCCATCCAAGAGGGCGAGAGAGTCATCTGTGATGACTGACGAGCCAGTCTCACCGGAGTTGCGCATGCCGAAGCCCAGCGAAGAGGTGGATGCAGGGGAGCTGCAGAAAATCGTGAACAATTTCACGACGAAATGCTCCCACTGTTTTTTCATGGGCAGGGATTTCAAGTTCGACGTGAACATCAGCCAGTGCCATCTAGCGCCACCGGAGAAGTGTGTCCGGGCAAAGGAGGACGCCTACATTGACTGGATAATCGCGCAGATCGTTTGCGAGCAGTTTAAATACGACAGGCAAACGATTGTAGTGATGCCACAGGGTCTCAAGAAAATGCCTACACCTGAAATGTGGCCAACAATTCAGAAGGGCGATTTTTGGCTGATAGACGGCCAACACAGCATGGAGGCATCCAAGAAAATCCAACTCATGAATGAGTGGGACAATCCCAACAATCAGAAGGAAAAGCTGAAGGTTTGGAAGGCACTGGTGGTGTGGTCTGATGACGAGACCAAGCTCAGCGACATCTCCCGGTACTTCAATATGGGAAACAAGAAGAGGGCCTACCAAGCTTCCTGGATAAGGAATATCATGGCCTCGCGGGAGGTGTGGGAGTTCTATGGTAGGCCTCCCAAGGAGAGGGAGAATGTGAAGGACAAGAATCCCAAGTGGGAGGTGAGTATTGTTTGGGTCGACCGACCCAAACTCCTGGTGCAGCCATGTTTATTTAGTTTGGGTCGATCGACCCAAACAACTGTTGCAGTCTTGTGTTTTTTTTAGTTTGGGTCGATCGACCCAAACAACTGTTGCAGTCTTGTGTTTTTTTTAGTTTGGGTCGATCGACCCAAACAACTGTTGCAGTCTTGTGTTTTTTTAGTTTGGGTCGATCGACCCAAACAACTGTTGCAATCTTGTGTTTTTTTTAGTTTGGGTCGATCGACCCAAACTCTTGTTGTAGATGTTGGTCATGATATGGTTTGGAAATCACATGTACTTATCTAACACGCATTCAAATGTTATGTTTTGTTCACGTGCAGAATTTCAAATACCAGATGATCAACAAATTCTCCTCCATTGATAATTCGAGCCACAAGCAGAAGAAATACAGCGACCTGAAGGGGGAGATTTACTTGATTACAGCATCGGACTCAGTTTGGAGGAAGTGGAAAACCGTGTTTGAAAAACACGAGACGGGGGATTTGATCGACCCCGACACTGGCGCTTTCTTCAGCCTGGCCTCGCGCTTCAAGCAGATGAAGCCTCTTGTGAGAGAGTTATTTAGAACTCTTCAAGGGCTGTCAGAGACGGAGGTGGAGAAGGCGGCATCGCACATCCTGCACGTGGCACCCACGGCCAAGAGGTGTTGGGTGCACCCGAAGATTGTCTTCGTAAAGCCCAAATCCTTCATTCCTTCATGCTACACCATGAAGGAATGGACGGAGAACAGGAAAAAGAAGACGACTATCGTGCAGGAGCTGCATAAATTGGTGCCAGAGAGGAATATTGTCGTGGACGGCGAGGTTCATGATGCTAACTGGAGAGCATTCAAAGATGAATATAAGTTCACCAGTGCCTCCATGGCGGCTCTAATAAGGAAAGCGGGGGATGACTTCTTGCGGGCCAAGATGGTGAAGGGTGGGAAGAACCGGGCGCTTCCGGATCACACAGCGCGTACGTTCTCGAACTTCATCAAGGAGAAGAAGATTGTCCAGTTTGAAGGGGACGCTTACTTCAACCTTGTCACCTTCGAGCCTTTGAAAATTCAGGGCTGGCCAGGTCAAGACGCCAGAATGGCGATAATGACGAAAGCAAGGGACCGCTTTCCTTTTGGGATGATTGATTTTAGAAATATTCCCGGAAGCTCATTTGAGGGCACAATGAGCACCCCCTTCTACGACCCCTTCTTAACTAAGTTCGTCGATTATGCAAGCCCTAAGTTCAGGGAGGTAGATATCTGGCTTTAGATAGTCGAGGATAGGAGGGCGGAGCAGGTGTACGAGCTTGTCCGGAAACTGCAGCTGGAGTATGCAGTGTCCAAGTCTCACTACATCGCCGTACCGGCGGAGGGGGCTTACACGATGTTGAAGGACAAGAAGACCAAGTTCGTCAACGTCTTGTGTTTGTACTTCGTGTACAAAGCGGAGTTGCTGAAGGTGCCGAACCACCCTATATCCCGGATGGACAAACTCTTCCAAGTTCCAGAAGGGTTGGGTGCCAACAAGTGCCTCTACGACGAGGCTAAATACGCGAACTATCCTGCAGATGAGCTGCGGATGGAATTTTACATGAGAATGATGAGGACGCTGACGAGGAGAGGGGACTGCATCTTCAACGTCTTCGGAGGCTCAAAACCTGTCTATGCTGCTATGGTAAGTGACTTTCTATAGCTCGTAAGCAGTTTGGGTCGATCGACCCAAACTAGGCTCTTTGCAGGTTTGGGTCGACCGGCCCAAACTAGGCTCTTTGCAGGTTTGGGTCGACCGACCCAAACTAGGCTCTTTGCAGGTTTGGGTCGACCGGCCCAAACTACACATTTCACTTAGTCTTGTTTATGTGACTGCCTCGACAAATTCTAATTTCCCTATAACTTGGATTGTGTAGATGTCGGGGTTGAATATATACTCCTACATAGAGGATGGCGATCTGCCATTTTATAGGGTGCAAAAATCGCTGGCGAAGAAGATGGACATCCTCGATTGGATCCCGGGTAGCTACGTCGACGAGGTTGTTCAGGGTGGCGAAAACCCTCTTGATAGGGTGAGGCGCATCAACCTGGAGGAAATGGCCATGAGGGCCACGACCCAAGTTCCCGAACCTCTGGTCGGGTTGCATCCGGGCAATCCGTCCCGCACAGAAGGTGGCGAGGTTGAGGAGGAGGAGGAGGAAGAAGAGGAACACGAGGAGGCGGAGAAGGAAGGCGACGTCGAGGAAGGGGCAACGGGCTTCACGCAAGAATCCGAAGCCCCTCAACGGAAGAAGGCGATGCGGGCGGCAACCCCGCAGAGTAAGCTCGTGCCCGTCCTGACTGTGGACGATGCACGGGACATGTACTCCAGGGACGCCACCGCCACGTTCAGGGAGAGGAGGAAGTTGAAGGGGAAGAAGCTGTATGGCGACTACTCCGTGGAGGAGACCATTGCCATAAGCAGCGAGGACGACGATGATATTGAGCTCGCCAAACGGCTCAGATCAGATCCCCCCTCCCCGACAGCGTTCGCTGGCATGGTTAGGGTGAAGCCCGAGGTCCTGACGGTGGAGGAGGCAAACGAGAAGATGAGGAGGGACGAGGAGCAACGCGTCCATCTGCAGAAGGCTGCCGCGGAAGAACCCTCAATGCGGAACGAGGTCGCACAGCTGAGGGCTCTCCTGTTGGAGCAGGAGCGACAGAGGGCGATGGCCCAACCTCCGTCCCACGCCGACTTGATATCACAAGTGATACAAGGAATGTGGGCGCAAGGTTTGGTGGTGGCTCCCTCCAGCTCCTTCCCGCACTTGCCCCCCGGCTTCCCTCCGCAGAGCATCCCTCAGCAGCCTGTGCCGCAATCGTCTTTCAACTTCCAGCACTTGATGCGGCCCCACCAAGTTCCGTACGCGCCGGTCCAGCAAGTGAATGACCCCAACATCTGGCGCGTCTCTAGAGCCTCCTCCCCTTTGGGCCCTCCACCACTTCGGCCCCCGATAGTCATGGCGCCCCCTCACCAATCGGACGACCCCAGGATGTTTGGGTCGACCGACCCAAACCCACGATCCACTGTAGTGTCCGAAGGGCCCTCTCCAGATGCAGGACAGTTTGGGTCGGGCGACCCAAACCCCGTTGCAGCGCAGTCCTCCCTTGACCAACATGGGTGTCAACTAGACACGGCCATGCTAGATGTTGAAGGCCTGCAAGGGCCTGGTGATACCTCTACTCCTAACCAAATCGATGAACGCATGCATGATGCACATGCGGAGATTGGTTTAGGACAAGGGCCTGATGCCGATCGTTTGCAGGAGAAGGTTCCTGACGTCGTCGGAGAAGGCGGTGGCGAGAGAGGCGGGGCAGCGGGGACGGTGGAGGCTTCCACATCGTCGAGACATGACCAGGGTGAGGTAATACACTGAGCCCTCCCAGTTTGGGTCGACCGACCCAAACTTCTTGGGTCATTGTCTTGTTGGCCTGGTCGTGTCCCCCTTGCTAGGAGGAAATGCACACCCCCTGCCCCCCCCCCCCGCTCTACACTTGCTCCCCCTCCCCCCAACGTGCCCCCCCGCGATCCCCTTCGTCTCGTCTGCATTCGACTACGCTCGACCTTGGCGGCGCGCAACCAATTTTGTGGATGTAGAATTAGGATAGTGTGTTTTCCCTCGTTCACCGCGCCCCCCCCCCCCATCAAATTGTACATAGAGATTTGTAACAATAAAATTATTATTTTTGGCGCCCATATGTTTGCATCCGTGTCCCAATGTATGTTGTTCCCCTTGTATGTTTTTTTTGCCACCAATGGTCCAATTCTTCTTGTGTTTGCACAAAATTTCCGTTCTGCTTGAGATGGACATAGCATAACATAGTCCTCGCCGCCTTCTCTCGCTCGTCGCCGCAGGGATCGGAGCATAGCGTCGCAGCTCCCCACCGATCCTCTCCGAGGAGTGTGGAGGACAGCGCGGTGGTCCCCCCGATTTTGCCCTCGCCACCTTCGCCTCCCAAGACCCGGTTCCTGGTGCTAGACCTCAACGGGGTCCTTGTCCAGTGCGTGCATTGTCCGAGGGTCCCCACGGTGCCTTTTTGCAAGCCCGAGGACGCCAACTACGATGGACCCCCCGCGTACATCAAAAGCAAGCTAGTGTACCTCCGCCCGTCCCTTCGGCGCTTCCTACAGGTCGCCCTATCCAAATGGTGGGTGATCATTTGGAGCTCCATGAAGTCCGAGAATACCCAGGCCGTCGTGGAGTTCATCTTCAAGGGACTCCAACCCCCGTGCTTGGTCCTAGGACAGGATTCTTGTAAAACATTGTACACCCCCGAGGGCAGGGTTGTGAAGAAGCCCAACAACCCCGCCGTAAACCAATTTCTTAAGGTCTTGAAGCCATTCGTATGGGACCAGCGTCCGACCATGGTCGGCTGTCCCTACGACGTTCGCCCCACCCGTGACAACACGTTGATGGTGGACGACATCGCTTCCAAAAACATTTTGAACCCGACCTCCAACTTCATAGTTTGCCCCACGTGGACGGTCGAGAAGGTCCGAGACCGCTTTTTGTTAGACCTACTTAAGTACATTCAAACGCTCGTGGGGAGCGGACTACCCGTGCCCCGGTTCCTTAGTTGTAATCCGATAGGCGAAAGATACATGGATCCGAAGGACTATATGTACAGAGAGTTGTACGCTCACGCGAAATATAATAAATTCATTTGAGATACTACATGGTGTGCCATTGTGTGTGATATATTATGCCTCAATTGTATATCGATTTTCACATGCTCTCCCCTCCCCCCCTCCCCTTGGGTTTTGTTTTGTTTCCTTTTTTGCGCCAGCGTTTGGAGCCCTCGATTGAGATCGTCAGCGAATCAAACTTGGGGAGCTTCTTCTACGAGACCGTCTACGATGCCGCGTCCACCATCGACTACTCCAAGGAGCCTCTTGACGCCGGCGTCGTCGATAGCCCCCCACCCAAGCAAATCTTCCGGCGATCTGCGTCCCCGTCACCGTTCAAAGGCATAAATCGCAAATGCGTCCGGACATCCCCCTCTCGGCCCGGCGGCAGTAGTACACCTCAACGGCGGCTGCGGATGGACGCTCGGCCTACGAAGAGTGGAACCCTTCCTATTCCTTTGCGGGATGCCTTGCCCCTCCTCGCCAACTCCGACGGGAACGCCCCCAGTGACAAGGTGAACCCCCCCCCCAAAAAAAAACATGGTTATCCACGCATTACAATCATTTTGCACTTAAAAAATGAACGTGTGACACGTTTGGGTCTTCCTCCCTAAACTAACACATGTGTTCTTGCATTGACGCGTTGCAGGTTGCTCCCACCCGTAAACCTATGCGGTCTAGTGCGTCCATCGAGTTGGAGCGTTTCTACTCCATGACCAGAAATGCAAGACAGTCCACTTCATCGTATTCGAATTCTTCGTCGTATAATTCGGGCGGCCGACGGAATCCAAAATGTGTTATTGATGGCGTTCACCCCAAGAATGGCTATAGTCGCGGGGCGGAGATTTTCAGGAATGTTGAAGCAATGCGAGCAAAAGAAGCCGCAGCAAAAGAAAAAGAGGCAAAAGAAAAAAAAAGCAAAAGAAAAAGAGGTAGTCTCCGAGGCTAGATAGGCCATAGTAGGCGTAGGGTTTTGGGCCATAGGCAAGAACATTTTGGGTCGCACTATCCAATGGATGTGTGGTGTTAGCATGCTATGCATTTTACATGCCACACTTTGTATGTTTTTTTTTGCAATAATATAAGTGTCACATGATTTCCCCTTCCATATGGTCTAAGGTTTGGATTGCCCTACCTAAACCATCACAAATATGAGTTTGGAATATTTTGTATGTTATATTATATTGGTTCACATATTTCCCCTTCAATATGATCTATGGTTTGGATTGCCCTACCTAAACCATATTCATACAAGTTTTTGTGCGATAATATGAATGTTTTAAGATTTCCCCTTCAACTTGGCCTAAGGTTTGGATTGCCCACCCTAAACAATCCCAAATATTGAGTTATTAATGGGGTTCTTGTTCTAAACACCCACTTCAAAGTGTTCGCATCTTACAACTTTCTCCAATATGTGTTCCATTTATCCTTGTTCTTATTTCTGTGAATGTCTCAAAATGCCCAAAAAGTCTCAATTTAACGAATATAGTGTTATTTCGATAGTCACCTCCCTGATAGTCAAACCTCGTCAACTTTTGTCTTGGATGTGGTTAATCAGTACTTGGCACTTCTTCATTTATTTATCTTTCAAACACTTGTGAACAGATATTGAGATGATTTATACCCATATGAATTTGTTACTACCCCGTTTCATCTATTGAAAAATTTATATGTTGTTGGTCCACTTTATACTGCCGGTCTTTGTTGGTATGTACATGAGATTTTGCACATAATTTCCAATGATCGTAGATAGCACATAATAAGAAAGAGGGAGGTACCAAGTGCCAGGAAAGTAAAGGGGATGAAATTAAGCTTGGGTCTTCACCTTGAACATTAGTTGAATACATCATGGGAAGAGAAATGAGGGTTTATATGGGGTAGTAATGTGTTGGTAGGCATTGGATTGCAAGTGGTATTCTCTCCTTTAGGCCCAAGACGAGAGGGGTAGGTGTTTTGGAGGTTCATCATGATGGTTAAATATGACCTTAGTTATTGTGTTGATATCTTCTTTGGTGGTTGGTCTTGCCTAGTGGATTGCTTCCATGATAGAATTTTGTTCTACATGATAGGCTGATCCAATCCCTTCCCATTTGAATGACAAGTAGCTAATCTTGATGAACCAAACACCATGTCTTGGTTGTGACGCAAGTTGAAGTGTGTGAGTTTTATTGGGCATTTTAATGGTGAGGAGAGGTATGAGTGTGTGATGTTGAATGCATTTATTAGGGTGTTTATTGTTGTTAGATGTGGTGTTTGGTGAAGTGTTACTAGCATCAAGTGACAATAGATGTGTTAGTTTTGTTCAATTCACATTTTCATCGATTGTTGTCATATGGTAATAGTCCTCAATGACTAACCATGTCCATTCTTGTTAGGGTTTGCAATTGGTATATAGGATTTCGCAAACTGGAGGCTCTTGAAGTGCTCATGGGCTCCCTTGAGTTTTTCTCTCTAGATTGTGGCTAAGTTATTATGCTCTTGTCTTCATGTGTTAAATGCAGTTGTTGAGCTACATGCTATGGATGAATAACTGTGCAATGACTTTCTCATTGGAAAGTGAGATTGAATTGTTATTTGTAATAAAGGCCTACTTGGTACATGATATGTATTTTGCATATCTAGTGGGGGCATTTATCATAATAAATTAAATTGATTAGAAGACACACATGAGTCCATTTTCTAGCTTGCTACTGGTACATTTTATTTTCTCTATAAACCTCTTGTATATAGGGGGTTTAATTTCATAATGAACCACGCACATCATTTAGGTCTCCAATGAAAAGTAACCCCCCCCCCCCCCGACCCCAAGGCCGCACACTTCATGTAACAACATACATGCCTTTGCTTTGGTTAGACCCATATTTTATGACTCTGTAGATCTCCCAACTATGCCAATTCCCTTTCATAATATCTAAATATTGAGTAATTTGCTTCAAGTATCTAAATATTGAGTAATTTGCTTCAAGTATCTAAATCGTTTTTTAGTTCATTTAAGTCTTTGAATTTTCTCTTGTCACCTACACAAGATTCATCAAAATGATATGTATGAGGCTACCAATGTTCTAGGATTGATTACCAACTACACCTAATCTAAGGTTGGTTCCTACTGAGGACATAGTGGCAAGGCAAAAAACCAGTACCACATTAGAGCCAGTAACCAATTCACAAACACCAATTACCGGACGTAGTCGATGTTTGAAACCCTATTGCTCCCTCAACGAACAATTCAATAATTTAGACCAATTCTGATTGTCTTGCTCATTACTGATTGTTAACCACGATACAGTGTGACCAACACTGAATGTAAACCCAACAAAAATTATCATTCCTTGTAAATTTCTTGGGGAATTATAGATTTACAATGTTGCAATTACTGTCACTTACCAAGTGATTTTTCATTCAAATTTCAATCATCCATGGCGGTATTTCATCACAAGTTGCGGACAAGAGAAGGTAGGGTTCCAGCCAAAGGATGAACTCATTCATCATCCATGACAGTATT
This sequence comes from Polytrichum commune, assembly GCA_950295325.1. Taxonomy (NCBI): domain Eukaryota; kingdom Viridiplantae; phylum Streptophyta; class Polytrichopsida; order Polytrichales; family Polytrichaceae; genus Polytrichum; species Polytrichum commune. Next base: position 2,137,253 of record OX485809.1, read on the forward strand.
TGTTCTCTTATTGACAAGAAGTGTCATCCAAAAAGCTGCCAGTAACTTTAAATACCATATGACACTAAATATCATATCTAGTGTAGTTTAACCCAACATCAAGTGATACAAAGTGGATGTAAGGATGCCACTCTTAGAACTTTAAGAAACTTCAATACCTTTATTTCAAGTGCCTGAGAACACAATTACACTTGATTTATGAGATGCCCTGGCCCGAACATAATTCACAGCCCACCCCCAAGGTCCTCTTCAACAGCCGCATCAATTACAAACCCTAAGCCCGGGCCCAACAAATCAGCTCTTCACTAGGGGGTGGGGTGGGGAAGAAAAGTTGGATTCTATTGCACAGGAGGTGACATTACTGGTTTAATCACCCCAAAAAAATAAAAAATAAAAAATGGCATCTTGTCTAAACTTTCGTACACTCAAAAAAGTGGTCCAGTTCTCCTACGACAAAAATTTGCTTCTTGAAATACAGGAAAGGAAACAAGCTAGACTAAAGAAACCCAACCGACCCTGCAGAGTATTTTACAGGCAATGGCTCCAATTTATGTCGAGCAATGCCACTAAAATCACAAGATGAGAGACAGCCTTGATCTAATCTCTCCCTTTAATTCTGTGAAGTCGCAGAGTACTCAATCAGAAGGCGGTTGTCAACAGAAGGTATAGAGGAAAATAGAATCCTTAGCTTGCTGTTTAGCTGATAGAGCAGGGTCCATTGTGTGGCCATCTCCGACTCCTTAAGTTGTCGCACCACGGAAGCCTGTAACAAGTGGGAAGACAACCTCCAATATGTTGATACATAATTGAAATTAAGAATAAATGACACACATTGGTGTAAGGCCGATGTGCCTAATTCAGTTTGTGATCTTAAACAAACACTTATATTTAAGAGGTGTATGGTTGAGTGTGAATCCAAGAACGGACACTAAAAAGACATGTGTTGGAAAGAGATTGAACTACATGCTCAAAATTTGTTAGCCATTCTAGACATAATAGTCAACATAATTGATGGGACCTGTATGATCATTTATTAACTCATAGAATCTTCACTTTGACAATGAAAAGGGTCGTCATGACTTCCAAAAATTATGTGGAAAGTGCCTACGGGCATGAATTGGACTTGCTAATCATCTCCCACTAACTGCATGTTTCATATCCTATAAGAAGTGGATGCAGAGAGAAAAGCATCTGCTTAAGACTAGCTTACCTTAATGACACCTGTGCGAGTGTCAATCATGAGCTCTTAACAACCAGCAACTGAGTTTCAATGGTAACTCTCTACCTAGTTGTGACCATTGCCCATAAGCAACCCCTACACATTCTTGCCTATAATTAACATGGTTTGAACAAGTAAGCCTCGGTTTGCTTTTGGAGACACCTGTACTCAACACAATTAAAAAACTACAGTTTATTCATACAAGTAGATTTATCTGTTAACTCGACGGGATTTTTGATCAAGAGTTTGATTATTTTGCATACAGCACCTTCCATGTTCGGTAAGCTTTGGGTGCATGCTTGGAAGCAGTGTGGAGGTTCGCAAAAAGAACATTCTTAATTGGTTCGTTAAGGACTTCAAACTGATTTTAGCATGCCAAGAGGTGCTAAAATGAGTTGCTCTTCATTCAAATTCAGACACTACCTCAAAGCATGCACCACAAGAGGAGAGAAACAATTGACTTTGTATGCAAAACAACCAATGGGAAATCATAGGGGACAAAATCCTGACCAAAAACCCTATTGAGTTGAAAACATAACTCTAACTGTCCAAAAACTACATGTTGAGGAGGATTGAAATCCTCTTTCAAATACCAACAAAATCCAACAAAAATGAAGGTAAATTGATAATCAGGAATAACATACCTGCAAATGTCGACCTAGTTGCACCTCCACTTCCGCACCAAACGAGAGATTGGCAAGGGACTTGAAAGGGTCCGTGGTTGGATCAAGTGACAGCAAATTGGGAATCTGGGGTGCTGAGACAAGACGCCATCGAGCTTGCCCAAATTCACCTTTTGTTTCAATTTTAGGCATGAGAGTCTCAACAGTAGCTGCAGCTAGTTTTTTAAACGCCAACTGGCCATCACCCTCGAGCAATGAATCTGCCAATTGACTTTCAAACACACGTGCAGCCTACAATAACCCAGATATATGATGTTAAATCATTGGGAAGAAAGTGAAAATTTCTGGTAGCTGAAACTCTTTGCGTTCATTTACAGGAGCAATGTAATATCAGTTATAAAAACAATGTATAAGTAAAATATTATCATCAGATTGTAGATCTCTAAAAATATGATGAGCGGTATAAATAAGCGTCATCTATCTTGTACCAAAAGGGTGGTGTAAAATATATTTGTTGCACCTAGTGGCATATAATGTAACTATCATGTAATACATGTATCAATCTTATGTAGGAATTTGCTTCATTATAGTATAATGTCACACATTTAAGGAGAATAACAAGGAAATGTAATCATTACCACATTCATTGAAATTTATAATGAAATACATAATGATTTCATGTAAATGTTTAGACTCGGGGAAATTTGTGATGTGGTTTCATAAAACATAGGGTAAGAAGTGAGGACCTCAATACGAGTGAGAGCATCTTGCTCCCCAGTGCGATTCGATGTCACGACAAGATTGTCTTGCCAATTGCTGGCCAGCCCTTGTACTTTAATCTGCCAGTCTGCTCCCACCAATGCCAGGTCGAGACTGGGGTCGAAGCCTTGGTCTGGCTCGAATTTAGCCCTGTTGGGGTGGTCTCTATTTAATCGAACCTGCAATTTAAAATGTAATGCTTAGGGCCACTTTACAGTATGCCCAAGGGCCATGACCATGACATTATGAGGGCCCTTGAAACTCAACCTAAGGCCGTACCAAGGAAAATGAACATTGAATTTTGTGTGGTCACTGGCCTTCAAGTGTACTGTAAAGACACATGTGACCAGGCTCTCAACCAAATTCTATTTCAATACCATCCTATTCATGTGGGCTCTTCTACACAGTAACTTACAATAAATCAAGGGTTGCGAAAAGTGTCAGTCTCCTAGTTTGGTGTTAGACCTACCTCCAAGAGGTGGGCTTGACACAAAACCCAACAGGTTATGAAATATTACCCATTACATGCGATGTAGAACTTCATGTAGGTTTTTCATCATTCAAACTTCCTTGGTCAACTAGGCCCTCAAGCTCTAGTATAAAGTGACGTGGGATGGTCTTGGCATTTTCTACCAATAAAAGATTTTGGGTTTCAATGGTCATGGACCCTGTGCCCTTTCAAATGTACTGACTTCCAGACAATTAATAACCATTTTTGGTACTGCAGTTCATATTCGAATAAGGTATATTATCAATGAGAGATGCGATAGGCATGAGAAATGTTTCATGAAAACAAACCTGGGTGGCAACAAGATTCACATCTCCATTCTCGAATGTCAAAGTACCCTTTGGTTTCACCCTCAAGGGATCAGCAAAACCGTTAAGATCCAGCTCCCCACTCACAGCAAAATTGAGGATTAGTGGGTACACCATTCGGAGCTCAGGGCCTAACTGCAACTTCAAGCCCCGAAGCCGCACTGCAACAGGAGGCTGTGCGATTTGGTCCTTCCCATCATTTGAAGGTAGCTCCTCTGTTGTTCCAAACAATGAAATTAAGTTCGGTGACCTCAACACTCTCAACTGTAGTTTTTTATACAATATCAATAATTTCTTTGTACTAGTGGTGTATGCTGGAAGGTAGTGTTTAAATCTGGATCAAGAGCAAACTATTTCGGTTCATTGAGGGCCAAATTCAGCTGAAGCACCTCTTGGCATGTCAAAATGAGTTTGACCCTCAATGAACTGATATAGAATGTTCTTCATTCAACCCTCCACACATGCACCAAAAACTTACCAAACACAGAAGGTGTTGTATGCAAAACAACCAACTCCTGATCAAACACTAGTTGACTTGTAGGAATACTCTATTGAGGTATAAGCATCCCAACCTATTCAAACAGAATACATTATCATTATATGATCATCCACATTCAAACCCCTGTAATTCATGACAGGTGATGTCTCTGGAGCCTGAGTCCCCCCACAAATCATACTGTACATTCAGGTCTAATCCAGCACGTCTTTGCCTGAATTCAATTTCCATGTGATCTTTTAAAATGTTCTGTGTGATAACATGTGGCACTTTTTAGTCCAAAATAACTAATTTACACCTTACCTGACCCGTGCAAATAGAGAAATCTACAAGTAACATCGTAAAAGCAAACAACCACGACAAATTCCAGTCTGCAGCCTACCTGAGATCTTCCTGATAAGCTGATCAGGCAGAGGGAAGATGTCGGCAGTGTGACTGCGTGCAATATTTCCAGCGGCTGCCATCCAGCTGTAGCCACCGCCAGGTGGACCCGTGGAAATTGTTGAAGCTGGTGGACTCCCAGCTTTCTCCAGCCCTTTCTCTTGTGACAGGTAGGCTTCACCATGGCTCAATTTTACGGAGCCTGTGACCTCCGGCTCCATGAGAGAACCCATCAGCTTGATCTTGCTATCAACTTGCCCACTGCAGGAAAATTCTTACATGAGTGAAGACTAATTTTGAAAGGTGAGAAGAAATATTTTGTAGGCTTGCATCACCTATACACCATTAACCCCTAAATGCCCAAAGAGTTACACACTTTCATAAGACCTACTCTACAATGCAGCATTTTGGTTTCAAAAGGTGTCTTGTGCTTCTACAAAGTTGTTGGAGATGTTTTCTATACTCTAGCAAAACAGATATAATCTGCAAGTTCCTCCATAAGCTACACATTATTACCTATGAAAATTCAAAACTTGAACACATGATATGACAATGTGTAGAATTTTTATCCAAGTCCTTTATAATCCATGTGCTTCCATGCTGTGAAAAGATTCAAAGCAAGGGTGGTCACCTGTAGGAACTAGAGCAAAACATTCCATATATAGTATGGTGTTTAGCAAAGGCCATTATTTGACATTCTTGTGATTTTTATTTCTTGAGATCACTTAATTGACCATACCAAGATGGGAAGAATTCCATGTCAAAGGGAACATCTTTTGGAGCCCAACAACTATGGTGGCAAATTTCCTAGAAACTTCCTTTAGGGTGAAAAGAGTGCAATTAATCACCCATCAACCACTTTTGGGCTTTGTAGGCATTTAGGGGTTAACAAGCATACATGGAAGCAACAGAAACATTGTGAATGTAGCCAAAGTATGATTAAATTCCTTTTTGCTCATTAATCATGATGATGGAAACTGCCAACCATTAGAAATAACTCCATAAAAAAAAAGATCACCAAAAGTCCAGGAACACAGGAGTTTGATGGTTGAAACCAAGGGGACAGCACTTTGTACAACATGAGTTCTTGGCATCAACAAACTTTGTCCAACAAACCTGAATGTGTGCCGAGCTCGCACTTCCAAGCTCTCGGCCTTGATATCAATTGCCTCTCCGTTGGTGTAAGAATCATTAGCTTTAATAGGCAATTGACCCTTGACTTCCAAGTGGCCACGTCGTCCAACACGACCTTCTAGTCCTTCCACACAAAGCTGATTATTCTTGACCCTTATAGTGCCCCCTAGGTTGGAAAGCGGTCTTGGTAAAACAGGAGAAGAAATTGAGACCTTGTGAAACTCTGCGACGCCATCAGCAACCGGTTGCTGTACTGTACCCCTAATCTGAAAATTCCAGTAAAAAAATAACCATGTCTTGAGCAATCACATCTTCCCTTAAAGGACCAAGGGGGCCAAATACACAACTTCTACAAGCCTCATCAAGTCTGAAAATGATATTTTTTGTAATCTTGGGTTTTAAACTTTACTTTATACATAATTTTATGTCAAGGAGAAAATCAATTATACTCACATGTGACGTTGATGATCAAATTACTAAGTATGTATTTGCATCCATCGGCATCCATGCTTTGTATTTTAGCCCAAATCTTCCATAAGTGTACTAAAGGAATTTGTTAGTTAAAGGTAAGGTCACTCCTGACACAATTGGCTTAAAATGGAAGTAGGTAGCTCAAATACATGTGTTCATGTATGGAGAAGCCCAGATTTGGGCCTCGTAGATGCTTAGGGGTTATTGTTACACAACACAGTTACAATCACAAAAGATGTTATGTCCAAAGAAAAGTGGAACCTTAGTGGTATGCATCTTCAGAATGTAACCCACAGATCCCTAACATTGGGAACAAAAATGTCAGCATAGATTCCAGCCTCATGCTGGCTACTGTAACACTTAAAAACCCAAGTTCCAAAATGAACACATAGGAACCCCATTGGATGGCCAACCTCGTTTTAGCAGCTCTTGGCATGCCAAAATGAGTTTGACCCTCAATGCAGAGATATAGAATGTTCTTCGTTCAAACCTCCGCACTACCTCCAAGCATGCACAAAAAAAATTCCAAGATTGGAAAGCGTCATGTGCAAAACATTCAACTCCCAACCAAAGTCCTGTTGAGCTGAGAATAACTCCAATATCCCATGTTGGAGTTTCCAACTTTGCTATATCTCCTTAAAGGTGAAAAGAAAATATGAACAAACCAGACATATATACCGAGTTAGAAATATTGTGAGCACCTGCACAGTTACATCAGCGTTTCCTTGAATCCACTGTAAGCCTGGCGAAACCGCCGTAAGCAACATCATACCCCCATCTTTCACAGCAGCATCAATTTGAACTGCACCTATGTCGAGGAAATCTTTGTCCAAAGCTTTCAAACTCTCTGCCAACCTCACTTCCCACCCTTCTTCTCCACCCCCACTTTTTTCCGGCACATATTCACCATCTTTTTCATCGCCATCTTCGACATCTCGTTCACGATTTCGTTCCCACCCGCGCCCACGGCCACGTCGATGAGTCTCTCGTTTCCTTTCTTGCTCTTCATCCAACTCTTCTTGCATCTCATCTAAACCCCCACCTGGCCCCATGGGTAGGCTCCCTCTAACCCTTACATGCCCAGTTTCGGTCATCGGTTCGAAAACTGCATTGAAAACCAACCGATTTGCAGAGCTAATCGATGCCGCCACCTCAGCACGTCCTAAACTTATGCCGCCAATTGCACCGTCCAAAAGCCGGATCTGGACGTCACATTGAGGTTTAATCATGTGGCCTCGAAGGTCACCTTCCATGTAAAGGGTTCCTTTTAAAGGTGGGGGTGTATGGGTAGAAGGTGAAGGCAGGGGCTCCGGAGAAGATGACTGAATAGCATGATAAAGAGGAGGTACCAAACTGACAGGGAAGTTCAGAACTGCAAAATGGAGATTGGGCTTTGGGCCTAACAAAGTTCCATCTGCGTGAAGAGTCGCAGTGTCTTTTTGGATGAAAAATCGCTCCAGTCGAAGACCATCATTGTTTGTGAAGTCACCCACGGCAATCACACGCTGCGTTCTGTAAGCTCCCCACTCCCAGTCCTCTCCTCGTAAGTCGAAGTCCGCCTGCACCCCATAAAAATATTACAAGCATGCCCTTCAGTCTAGTGGTTATATTCAACATTTGCAAAAGTTCAATGTTTGCAAACCAAATAAAATGTGGGTTTCCAAAATATCACCAATTTAATTTGAGGACGATCAAAGAAAATTAGAATTATCCTCTGACTGTACATAACTTTTGGTTGAGAGTTGGTTGTCTTACACGCAACACCTTCATTGTTTGGTAAGTTCTTGGTGCATGCTTGGTAGTATGGACGTTTGAACAAAGAACAGTCTTTATGGTTCATTGCAAGTTAAACTCATTTTGGCTTGCCAAGAAGGGCTAGAATAATTTTGGCCCTCAGTGAACCAAAAAAGGTTGCCCTTCATTCAAATTCAAGAACTACCTCTAAGCATGCACCACAAGTGAAAAGACAGTTTCTTATGCAAATCAACCAATAGAGAATCTTGAAGGACCAACTCCCTATGCGATGGTCCCATTGAGTTAAAAGACAGCTATGTTAATGAGTAAAACTGAAGAAAAAAAATTAAATTAAATTAGACAAACAAAAATGAAAAATGCAAGGTTCAGAGATAGAGAAAGAGACCGTAGTATCCCCCTTGCCACCACCGGTGGCCTCCAGAGTGCCTTTCCATTTTCCTTTCAGCTCCGCCAAGCCCGGCAAAGGAATGCTCTCAGGTTCACCATCATCTTCCAGCGTTCCAGCTTTTCGATTTCGAATATACTCAAGCAGCTCCTTTGCATTGTCGGCTGAAAAGCCCGCATTCTGAACTCCTTGCAGAAAAAGTTCTTTTGATCGAGACACGACTGCAGGATCACTACTCCGGGACAAAATGCGTGCAACCGGCAACATCTCAGAAACTTCTGCATACGGCACTTCAAGACGCAATCGCCAGCGTCCCATGGAAGTGATAAACGTGCCTAATTGGCCTGCCATAGCTCGCTCCCACATAACCTCTTCGTCTCTTTCTTTCTCTCCCGCACGTTGACCTCGTAAAACATACTCTCCTTGCAATTCGTATTTACTGCTAGCTTGCTCCAGAACGGACTTCTCTAATGTCACCTGTGAATATGAGATACAGGGGAAATTAACCCCTGACGTCACAAAAGCCCTGACAGAGCTTTGGAGACAAGAAAAAAGAATGTTGTAGTCGATAACTTCACCTTAGTCATTTCTCAGAAAAGTAATCCTTCTTGAAATAGCTTTATCCTTTGAACAAATTATTTTATTTGAATTTAAGGTGCAAATACGGTCAAGAAACCCAGCATACAACCCTGTGCAATGCCTAGGAGTTTTAGCCATCATTTCTAAACATGAGTGTATTTCTTCAATCCTTCAAATTATGTTCTACATAGGTTACTTTTGAGCATTGGACCCAATTTCATATATAATACCTTGGATATCTATGAATCTTGCAATCATCTCATACATGGCTTTTGCCACGTCAAAGTGTTAGATTTAGATTTTAACCATATGGATGTAATGTTTATTCGCTTTGAAACAACTTTCTTTGACAACATTTGAGCATTGAGAGTTGTTTGTCTTTCAAGAAACACACAGTGACCTTTTAGGATTATTGTTATTAAGGATTTGGTTTCCAAGACACAGCTTGGGTGCCTTGGATGCAGATACATACTTAATATTTTGATCATCAATGTTAAATATGAGGATATTATTTATTTTCTCCTTAACATAAGATACCGTACTAAAAAAAGAAGAAAACCCTTAAATACAAAACATTATGGTTTTAAGACTTGGTAAGGCTCGTAGAAATTGTCGTATACAGGTCGTACATTGAGCCCCTTGGTCCTTAAGGGTTAAGACATGTGGAACATGGTAATCTATGACACACCAATGATATAGACATGATATGTTATTCAGAAACTATTTGCATATTAATGAAGTAAACAGCATGCGCACCACATCCCCAGACCAGCGAGCTGCGAGATCGAGAGATTCTCCTTGCAAGCCACTGAACCGTGGTTGCCTGACATCAAGGCTCCCTTGGCCCCTCCTCTTCAGCAAATTCAATAACATGTCCGCCTATGTCCCAATACAGAATAAAATACCAAAAACAATGTTATCTGTCAATTGCCTTTGGTACTCAACACCAGAAAGGGAACAAAAACATTTCTTCTTGCACTAAACAATCCAGAGCCACTGTTAGCCAAATTGCTAAGGTGGATGGTAATTATAAATAAAATCAGGATATATTGGACCACAAAGGTGGTGAATTAAAGAAATCGTATCAAAACATCACCTTCCAACACTTTTCTATCTTTTGACCCTGAATACATATTTAACTTAATGTGGTAGAGAAGTACCTTAACCACAGCACCTCGCAGAGAAGCCAGCTCCAGCTCATCAAGTTGCAAGTTACGCACCTATGGCATGCATATCAAACAACATAAGCCAAAGTGATAAATATGAAACAGGAAGATTACCAGGACAATCTGAAGTCTGATTACCGTACATTGATATCTGATTCAATACTTAAGAGTGCTGGAAGGTATTTCTCATAGTATTCAATAGGGTCTTGACCAATGTAGATATGACATGCATCAAATTTCTTCCTGGAAAATATTTATTTTATGTCGACTCAGATAGCACCCTACGGTAAGTGACCCAACATAGAGAACACCAAGTGAACATATTGATCACAAGCTGCCCACTGTGCCACCATATATATAATCTCCATTTGAGGATGACAGTGACTTACATAGGCACTTATCGAAATGCTTTGAGGGTCTAAAACAATAATCATCCCATGGCCAGCCACTGAGCTTGTTCTAGAATAATACCTCAAGCTTTGCCAAGTGTCCCGGTCGATATTGAGCATCCGTGCGCAGGTGACCCCTCTGTAATGAAAAGGATGCTCCCCTCTTTGAACTCTCACCAAAAAATGGTGGCAACACTTGGCCTTCCCGTGAAATAGATCCATCTTCATTGGTATCAAAGATATGAACTCGAAGATGTTCATCGAGCCTGCCCACTGTGTCTAGCTGTGGACAAAAAAAGCCCTTGACAAGTTTATTGATCTCTCAACAAGGAAAGACAAAATCTAAAGGACATTAAAGACGCAGCATAACCAACCCAGATAATTACAGTGCTGGTTGCAAAAGCAATGTATTACTCAACAAAAGATGCAAGCATAATAGAGTTATCCTCTAATTCAGCAAGACTTTTGGTTGGGAGTTGGTTCTTTGCATACAAGACCTTCCATTTTCAGTAAGTTTTTGGTGCAGGCTTGGAGGTAGTTTGGAGGTTGGAACAAAGAAGTCTATATCGGTTCATTGAGGGTCAAACCCATTTTGGCATGCCAGGAAGTGCTAAAATGAGCTTGGCCCTCAATGACACGAAATAGGTTTCTCTTATTTCAAATTCAAACACTACCTCTGAGCATGCACCACAAGTGGAAAGTAATTACTCATTTTGTATGCCACACAACCAGTGGGAGAACATAGGGGACCAACTCCCAACCAAAAGTTCCATTGAGTAGAAAGGATAACTCTAATACCAACTTATTTTCAGTTGTGCATGTCCCAAGCAGACTTACCTTCAATGATGTAGATGAAATGTCGAGTGAGCCAAAAAGATTGGGAGCCACAAGGAACTGGTTCAACTTCAATCCAACCAGAGATACTTCACCAACCATTCCTCTGACCTTATTATTAATCTCCAGATCGATTTCACTTTGTGAATCTCCCTTCGAGGCTCTCTTCAAATCCGGAACCCGTCCATTGAATTTCAGTTTGCCAAAGAGCTTCATATGCATTGACTGAGGGGACGAAGCCACATCATCAAAGCGCAGAGGATGCATACCCATGAGGTCGAACCCATTTAGGCGAAGATCCACATCCACACCATCAATTTTAGGAAGAACAGCTGGCTTAAACTCTAAAGAGCGCGGTCCACGTTTCTGGACAATCGGAGGATATGTAGTGCGAATTTTTGTTAATAAGTTGAACGAGGATGCAGAGGATTTCAGTATAATGGCTTTGCGTGAGATATGGATGTCTCCATAGCCTCCATAAAAAGCACCTTGTGCTTCTGGGGTGGCCCATTTGATATCAAAGACCCTGGCACATGTATGATGAACTTAAATCATCAATTTCAGAAGAATTGAGACAATATCATTACTCACAACAGGATGTATCCACTGAAAACAGTTCATTTATGAACCTGCTCTTCATAAATTGAAATTCAGAAATTCACGCAAGCAAAACTTCCATGCTTGTTCAGCATCATACAACTCCACTTTAAAAATGAAGATTAACCCTTGAAGGACTGGGCTGTGGACATACAGGGTACATGATGATTTATCTAAATCCCCAACAAGCATTCACACAATATTTTATTTGACCTATGATATTGAATCCATTTTTAGCAAAACCTATTTAAATGAGGAAGTGAAAATAAAGTCATATAGGGTGAGTAGATAAAATTAGTATGAGTCTAGGTCATTAATACGAGCTATAATCTCCCTAAAGTTCAATTTACATCTATGCGTGCTAAGATTGGAATAATGCATGATAAATGGCCACATTTTGAATGAGGTCACTTTTGACACTTTGAGCTGAAACAATTCAAGAAGTAATCTTAGATCTATATGACACCTTGAGGCCCAGAATGGGTCTTGGAATATTTAGAGTTAAGGAATTCCCTATCACAATAGGTTTCTTTGTACACTAAACTAAATGAGGGTATAGAGGTGCAGTGATCATACGGCATAAGTAAAGCTCCTCGAATTTTTGACTCCAGCTGTGTGGTCCCAAAGCTAGACGGAGGAATTTCTGTACCTGCAGGTGCATAAAAACCAGCCAATGCATCCCCTCCCAGGGATCCTGAGCAGTCCACATTCACTGAAGATGGATCAACCTCCCCCTGCAACCCACAATGTGAGCAGAGATGAAAATATTAGGTTGTTATAATAAAGTTAAGCATGTAGTCTCTCAAAGAGGGACGAAACCATGGGCTTGATCCAGCTTTAAGAGAATTTTCTATTAAGAGCTCCCTAGCTCATCTGTGTCAGAGCCTATTTTAAAAGTTAAGAAAACTCCTTGGACCTTCTCTTGCCATCTCAAAAACTCCAAGAGAACTTAGAGATCTAAAATTGTATCTGCCCATGGGAGCCGTCACCCTATATCTCGGATTATCCTATGCAAGGCTAGCTTGGCCCACCCACTCTAGTATAACAAGCTAATAAACCAGTGTTTCATAGCCCAACCCCACTGTTTGAGCATGTTAATTTAAGCCTGAAGAAGACGTGGATGACTCTATGGATATGCTCTTGAACTCACAATTTAGCCAACTCACCGGGAGTTTGATCCCAAGACTTTACACAACTCTAATACCTAAAACCATGCAGTGACAGATTCAGGATGGTGGTTGTATACCATTTGTCTATTCCTCACAGACAACTCAGGAAACTGATGATAGATACCTCTGGACAAATCCACAGACTGCCAGCACCACGAATTTCACCTCCACCAACTGGAAATATCCTTAATCCATATAAATCAGCCATCTGCCAGGCATATTCGCAACAAAATTACCTCATAACATAGACTAAATGATGGTAAGTTTATGGCAGCGTTACTAAGAATCAAAAAATTATACATGTGAATTACACATGATAGCAACATCACATACTGCATAGAAACAAATGAAAACATATGGAAGCTGAGTCTAAGTAAGCAACAAAAATCAATCGCACGCAAAAACTTACACAATTGTCGGTGTTGAACGTGAAACTTCCAGAGCCAGAAACAAAAGGAACATGATCATATGCAGCTACTGCACCCCTCTCTAAATTACTGCGTATTGCATCAATAGCTGCTGATGGGCATGTGTCATATGTTAAAGACATATTTCTTCCGGTTGTTTCAACACTGCCTTCAAAAATTGGGCTATCTAATGGCCCCCGACAGTACACAACTCCCTTCAGTGACCCTGCCAGCTGCCACAACACCCCTGTCAAAGTCTTGTTTATATGGTTCATGATAAACAACATTATTAGCATAGAATGTGAAAATGAAAATAAAGTTATCCTCTAACTCCACATGACTTTTGGTCAGGAGTTGGTTGTCTTGTATACAACACCTTCCATGTTCGGTAAATTTTCAGTGCATGCTTGGAGGTAGTGTGGAGATTTATAGAAGAACATTCTACATTGGTTTATTGAGAGTACTAGAATGAGTTTGGCCCTAAATGAACCGAAATAGGTTGCTCTTCATTCAAATCCAAGCACTACCTCCGAACATCCACCACAAGTGGAAAGAAATTATTGATAATGTATGCGAAACAACAGATGGAAAGTCGTAAAAGACCAACTCCCGAAGCAAAGTCCCATTGAGTTTAAGGATAACTCTAAGGAAGAAATAAAGGATTTTCAAGGAACTAAGAATGCATGAAATAACAACACGAGATTTAAAACTATCCTGCACCATTTACAAGGCCAGAAAAACATGCTAAAAAACAAGGGAACTTACAGGAAGAGGAGGGGGCTGTGCACCAAGACTCCGCATCAATGAATTGGCTTCCACCCCAGATACCTTTAACACCAACCAAATTTTTCCCACTCCTTTAGAATGTTGTGATCTGATAGGAGAAAAGATACCTCAAAAGTGTTGCATCATAATTTCTGCTGGTGATATACATGCACAATAACTGACTATTCATGAAGAGTCAAAAGAAAGCGTTGAAGATAGGAAATACACACAAAGCTTATCAGACGACTAGGACTCCTAAGTGATGGTTCAAGATAACTCTCAACTTTAGCACCAAAATTTGAGACAGGGCTTCCCAAAATATATAAATATATTTAAAAAATATTAAAAACCTGGCAACTGAGTCGATATTCTCCATCATCTGGATTGATGTCAATGTCTCCAGATACATCCAGCGGGATTGAACCATACATACCACTAGCATTATGGAAAAACAAGCGCCGCCCTTGGAAAAAGAGTGTGCCACTCACTCCCTACAAAATATGAACTTTGGATATCAAAATCCATCTAAGCTTCCAAATTTCATAATATCAGTACAAGAACACATAAAATAAATAGAAGGATAAGAAGCACACCTTAAAGGAGGCAGGAGCATCTGCAATGTGAAAGTTGAGCCCTTTCACGTCTAATTTCCCTCCAAAATTTGGGAACGTGTCCATTTTTGTCATCCACACATGTACCTGCGGAGAATCTCCCACATCCACCTCCAGCTTAAATTTCAGTATGTAAAGGTTCCAAGGAATTGGATTCTTACATTTACCAGAAGAACAGAAAATGTCTAGAGATTTCAGTCCAGAAATTGGGGACACTTGCTGTCAGCTGGATGGATGATGTGAACTACAATAATAAAAAACAATACCTATCCTGACATGCATTCTCACTTTTCAAGCCCTATTGCTGAAGAGGAGGTATGTAAACAGATAAGTAATGATGTCATCACTCATTGATAAAAACTTGTAAATCTTCCAATCCCCACTTGCAGGCTTGTGCTATTTCACCTTCACTAAATAGACATCTTCTAGTCTTCTAAACACCTCCAAATTATAGTTTAGGTCATATTAAGGAGAGGATGATGATAATACTATGCATTGATGATGGAGCTAGTATTTTGTCATTAAGCCTTGCTGTTGTAGTCACTTCCAATTACCTTAAGCCAATCCAAACATTCACTATAGGTCCAGTTCAATTTGAACAGACAAGACAACTTCATGTCACCATAGCCCTTACTATTATAAAGTGAGTACAAGAGTATTTATTGTAAAAGTGCAGCATAGAACCTCTCCAGAAGCCCTTCCATCCGACCACTCCAAAGGAAGCTCCAGTAACCTCTCAAACAGCTGCGAGTTTATAAAACCAAGGTATAAGCAGAATGAGACATAATTGACCTAATAGAGTTATCCTTTAACTCAATGAGACTTTTTGTCGAAAGTATGATTTCCCATTGGTTGTTTTGCATAAGAAATCAATGATTGCTTTCCACTTGTAATGCATGCTGGGAGGTAGTGTTTGGATTTGAATGAAGAGCAATCTATTTCAGTTCATTGAGGGCCAAACCCATTTTAGCACCTCTTGGCATGCCGAATTGAGTTTGACCCTCTAGTGAACCCATATAGAATGTTGTTCTTTCAAACCTCCACACTACCTCCCACACTACCTCCAAGCATGCACCAAAAACTTACCAAACATGGAAGATGTTGTTTGCAAAACAACCAACTCCCAACCAAAAGTAATGTTAACTCAGAGGATAACTCTGATATCTTCTCTCATGGCAAGAACACAACTACCACAAAGATAAGAATACAATCCCTCCATCCCAAAGCATCAATTCCAACCAATAATTAAGTCATCCTCTAACTCTACATGACTTTTGGTCGGGAGTTGGTGGTTTTGTATACAGTGACTTCCATGTTCAGTAAGTTTGAGGTAGGAGGTTTGAATTAAGAACATTTTATATAAGTTATTAAAGGTCAAACTCAATTTGGCATGCCAAGAGGTGCTAAAATGAGTCCAGCCCTCAATAATCTGAAATAGGTTGCTCAGTCATTCAAATTCGAACACTACATCCAAGCATGCACCACAAGTAAAAACAAACTATTGCTTTTGTATGCAAAACAACCAATGGAAAATCACAGGGAACCAACCCCCATAAAGAAGTCCCATTGAGTTAAAAGATAACTCTACTGTCTCCACTAAGATGATAACGATTTACTTTGGAAGTCCTTTGCTGGTTTATAGTACCAAACATATATAGATTCTCTGAAAATTGGATTCAATTAAAAACAAAACAAGAGCCTGGCATCTGCAGGGTAATGTTACCGGAGCGAATAGATTGAAGCCTTTCACTTTGACATCCCATGATTGCTTCACCAAATCAACAGCCACTTTCACTAGAAGCCTGCCACCATTGCCTGCCCGCCCTGTTCGCCACTCATTCAGCCTTCCTGCCACCTGCACCATAATTTGCTGGTGGTTACTGCTCAGCTTGACAGACCCATTTACCCTCTCCATCACCCTGCAATAACGGAAGATGGAATATCAGAATTCTGAATCATTCAAATTAAAACTTTGGAACACTTGCTCCATGCAAGGACTCATTGCACATACACTCTGCAGTTTCAAAAGCTCAGCATTGATTAGTAGTAGAAACTAAAATCAACAACTTTTGCTTATTTCTCTTCCCCTTGTGCCTTAATTTCTTTCATGTCTTCATTCTTGAGTGCTGACAACATTGCATAATGGAAGATGGAAAAATATCAGAGTCTGATTCAGTCAGAAAAACTGTGAAACACACTTGCTCATTGCAAGGTCTCATTGCTCATACACTATGCAGTTTTATAAAGTACAGCATTGATTAGCTATAGAAATTAGTTATAGTCACTTTATATAAAATCCATGGTTGCAAATTAGTATGGACAAAGTCTGTAGTGCTAGAATTGAGAATTTTTGCATTTGTTCCTTGTGTAAAGAGCAGTCGCTATGATGTGAAGCAACATAAAGTTCAGCATGGATTAGTTGTAAGCCACATGAAGTTCAGTATCAATTACTTATAGGAACTAGAATTGGCAGGTTTTGCTTAGATCTCTTTCCCTTGTGCCTTCATTTCTTTCATCTCTTCATTCTTAGTGCTGCCCTTGGGTTATAATGAACATAAGAATAGGAGAACATGACTTGATACAAACTTTATGGTGGAAAATGGCTACGGGACAAGTGCTGTTAGAGTTATCCTTCAAGTCAAGGGGGCTCTTGTTGGGAAGACCTAATTCGATATAGCGTTTTGTTCATTTTGGTATTCGATGGTCATATATGATATTTGCTGGTGATAGAATTTCACATTTGCACAAGCTAATTCCAATAATTGTTTTAAATGGACACCTTTATTTTGAGTGGTGCATGGTGCATGGTTAGGTGTGGATCTAAGGATGGACACCAAAACGACATGTATTTAAAAGAGGTTGGACTATGTGCTTGACAATTCATTTACCGTTCTAGACTCAACTGTCAACTTGATTTGGGGAGTGGCCTATGTGACCAAGTTATGGCTCCCTGGCCGTCACCTTTGAAAATTCATATCAATTCAGGACGGGCCCCAAATTTCTCTGCGATTAAACCTGGCTTCTCCATCCACATTCATGGATCCACCAAAATTTAGAGTTCACAAATCGGTCTTGCATTTCATAGCGGATATGAAAAAGTAACCATTTGAGACCCACCTACCTTACTTCAACGACTAGATTGCACCAACGAAGGCCACTTACTTACCTGGCTTCATCGTCACCATAGCCCAAGAGCATAAATGTTCCATCTCGGAAGTACACGGTGTCTATGGCAACCGGCGTCCACCCATTCGCGCGCGAAACATCCACCCTTCTCTTTGCTTGTCTCACGAGCCTGTTCGCCAGCCCCTTCACTCTCTTTGTCAGTCCACTCCCAATGGTTGCATCCCCCATTGAATCGTTGCCCCAGAATTCGTCGAAGGCACCCCACTTTGAATCATCATCCGAGAAATTCTTCGACAATCTTCGTTGTTGCTCCACAGCTCTCTCGTCTGCACACACAATTCCTTCGTCGTTCCTACCACTTGGTGGTGGCGATGAAGTGCTTTCAAGCTGAAATGCAGTCTTACCCTGAGCTTTTGCTCCCTTACTGCGCATGGAGAGCAGCATCTTTTGCCGTCTGTCTCGATCGTTGCTTTCAAACATCGAACGAGCAGCCACCGCACTTCGTTGCAAATTTCGGTTTTGATACTCAGATTTCGTCATCGTGGAGCCATGGCTCCGTGACCAACTCCGGAGCAGCTTCCGTTTCACGGGTCGGATTACCCTTCTCCCTGTCCAATCTTTCGCTCTGGAGAATGTTCTTTCCACATCCTTCGCCAATGTAGGCTCCTCAAAGTCATCCTCATCAATCCCTGCGTCGATCTCTGACTTCCTCTTGCCACCTCTCCTGCTTCTACCATTCCGGTGTTGTTCCGGATACTCATCTTCGAAATCCGAATCAGCCTGGACGGGTGAATCCACCTTCCTGCCGAAGTTTTCAGCTTCCTTGGCTCTGCTGCTGCTGCTGGTTACGCATTCCTCCACTTCCCCTGTTGTGTAACCGGTTTTGGCAGCCAATCGCGCGGCGACCTCCCTCTCCTTCATCATCCTCACCCCCATTTCCTCCCTCGCCTCCCGCCGCACTTTGGTTCTCACATCAATCCCGTCCTCGGAGCTTTGCTTTGTGGACTTCTTCTCGGCCGGAGCGGGAATGCCAAGCCAAGACCAATCCTGTTTCTGTGCAACCAACGCATGCGGGTTACGCAACACCGCATCCAACACCAGCTGACCTCTCTTGAGGCTCTTGAGCGGCCGCAAATGGATTTCAATGCCCGGAATTTCCCCACACGAAAATTCCTCCGCGTGAGGCCCTACGGACGTCGGCCCCAACGAGACCGAAAGCAAAGAGAGATGCTCCACCTTCCCAAGCTCCACTTCCCTCCCCAAATGCGCGCTCACAATGCTCGCGAGCGGCGGCATCACCTTGCGCTCCAAGTACGCACGCGCTCGTGATTGCGCGTACAGCGTGCTCGCCACGATTACAAGCACCGCGGCCAGCCATGTCGCAGCCTTTAAAAACTTCCCCCGATGCTCGAGCGTTCGCAAGCTCTCAAGCGCCTTCCGAGAGCTCGTGCCATTCGGCCGCTTCTCCCGCCACCAGCTGCTCCCCGACTCGAACATGTTGGAGAAAGAAGCTCGAGCTTTCGTCGGCAATCCGACACGCGAGGTTCGGCAATTCGGCAAAGGGCAGAACAAGAACCCCCCTCCTTCCTTAGAATTCGAATCCCCATAGCCATAGCCATGGCCTCTCTTCCTCCTCCTACTCAAGTCTCTGGACCCTCCCCATTCGACCGTGTTGGAGAAAGAAGCTCGAGAATCCGGCGGCGGAGGCGGCGATCCGACACCAACACCATGCCGCAATGTGAGAGGGGGACAGAACGGACAATTTGGCAATGGGCAGAACGAGAACCCTCCGCCTTCATGATGATGATGCCTACCTTCCTTAGCATTCGAATCGCCATAGCCATGGCCTCTCTTCCTCAAGTTTCTGGACCACTGCAGAATGCTGTGACTGTCACCGAGCAATTCTTTGTGGAATTTGAAGGGACTCAAACGGCGCGCGGATGACTGCAGGGAGCTTGTTGGCAGCCTCAGGCTTATGCTGCCGCTGACAGGAACCGTCACTTGCATCCTGCATAATGGTCCCTTCCCTTCTTCAAAACCTCTGGCTCACCTCAAAACCCTGAAGCTCATCAAAACAAGATGATGATTCTCCCACCATCACGGCTCCCACACCGAAGCAGCTTGACCTAATTGGAATTTTGGCAACAAGGGTTAGAATCATCAAGCACACAACCAACAACTACACAATTACTTTAATTGTGCGGGAGCCTAAACCTCCCTCCCTCCGCATCCAATTTTGCAAAACAACAAAAGAAAGATGAGAAAGGTATGACAAAAGATAGAGCTTCTGGAAATACATGTAGGATATGCAGGGACAACCCATGTGCCACACATTACACATACATATCAATTGCTGAAATTCAGATTATACACTAACTCATCAAAACCTCGCAGAAGAAGGAGAAGCCAATGTATGTGATGATCAGTCATCCAACATCACCAGCCCACCATGGGCATAATCATACAATCAATGCATTGAACAATTACCACACATTATATTCCCCGGGAATCTCCCTGGAGATACCCGTGTGTTGTGATGAGCAAGCATCCAATGCGAAGAAGTCTCATTTCTTTGTAACAATTATACCAAAATAGTGTAGAAAACCTCAAATATTCTTCTTGTTATCCTGCTGCCATGATGGCAAAGCCAGAACAACACACATTACCAACCCATCAGATTCTTAATGGAATATGATGTCCCTTAAGCTCTTAAATCCTAACCCTACGAAGAAAATTTAAAACATCCAATCGACGCCACCTCAGTGAGGATTCTCTTCACCTGTGCTCCATAGCCAGAGATTCAAACTTCAACTTGAAAGATGTATTGAACCATCGCCATGATACAAGTTCGGAGGCGCCAATTCACAGCAAACCGACTCCAAAGTGCCTTTCATCAACAAAATGGTCATTGTTCGTCACAATTTTCTCTCACAGAACATCCACATTCCACTTATTCAGCCATGCTGCAATCGCGGCGCAACCAGTAAAACGATTTCGCACAACACGCACAAATTCCAAATCCTACGTTTGCTCGGTCGACGAGCAAGTCCCGCCTCGCTGGTGTTAGGGCTTCTTGTCTCTAACATGTACCGTAGACGTACATCCTGAAACTTTGTCTATCGCAATGCGAAGATTTTACAGTGTAAATACTGCTTTGGGAGATTTCTGACCCAAGATGAAGCCATCACCAAGATGTCAGACCTCCAGGGAGAATTATATTGGAACCTAGATAGAGTGATGAAAGAAGAATAAGGAGGAAAAATGAATGTGAGTTATAGCATGCCTTCACTTATGCCCCCTTCCCACCTGACTTTAGTTAAGACCCAAAGTATTTCCTAAAAACTGGGTAAAGCTCCCTCGGTTATAGCGGAGGCATCCAACTATCCCAATGCACCTACAAGAACTTGCTCCGGAGATTTTCAAGTAGGTTTTAGTTAAGTAGCTTTCACACATGTTCATGGTTTTATCTACCAAGCAATGAAAGTTGGGTAGTTTTTGTCCCATCCCCAAATGCCTTACTACTCACCTATCTTACCATCGGTTTTTGTTAATGAAGCTCCTCGTGCCCTCATAGCTAAGACTAAAAAGCAACCAATCACAAGGGTGGGAGGCGACACTTTTCAAGTTCCTATATTCTTGCCTCATGTTTAGGTACCGATGGGAGGGTCGGTGGTTGAGGCATAAAACCTCCACTTTTAAGCCATGCCACATCATTTGCCAACTAGGCTCGGCACTAGATAATGTCGATGGTGTGAAGGCCGGTTTGTTAGAACCAACTTTTAGTCTTAGCTAAAGTCAGGTGGGAAGGGGGCATTACTCTAGCAAATGTGAGACTAGCAACCAGCTCCTACCAATAGGGGCCACTTTTAGCTCCAGCTTGACCAGTGATAGCCACTAGATGTAAGAATTGTTGGTAAGAATTGTTCAGTGATGGCCTGCACCAATAAGTGTGGGTGGGTTATTAGTGAAAACAAGCATATGGATGTCATCCTAGGCTGAGTTGGCCAACTATTAAGGTAGACGCGACTACATCAAACACAGCAATAGTATGCACACATATATTTGAGTGGGTATGTGGTTAGGTGTAAACCTAAGAATTAACACCAAAAAGACATGTGTTGAAAAGAGATTGGACTACATGCTCAAAATATGATAATTCATTCTAGGTTCAATAATCATCATGGTTGGGGGGGGACCTAAATGATCACTTGATGAGCACAAGAATCTACACTTTGATATTGAATAAGATATTCATATGAACTCTGAAAGTTATGAGGCAAATGAAATGAAATTTATTTTAAAGTCCGGGAAGCCCAAAGGCTAATGGGACTGAAAGTACATCATGATGGTTTCAAAATCGGTTGATTCCCTAGAGTGGCAAAGTGCGGTAGCCTCCATGAGATGGAGGCTAATGTCAACTTGATGGTCCAATTGAAAGAAAGACGTGAGGCACCCTAATACTACGTTCTCAAATAATGATGGAAACTTATCTCTAATGAGGTTATATAAGGGACACTCCAACACAAAGTGTGCCTCATTTTCAATTGCGTTATAAGAACAGAAGTGGCATAGTCTATTGTCTGTAGAGATAGGGATAGTTGACAACCATCATGTTTTGATGCCAAGTCTATGATTTAAGGTGCGATTAGCAGCAATGATCTTGCATTGTGGTGGTGGCAATGATTGCTTCAAGTATAACTCACATTTGAGAAAATCCTTAAGGTGGAGGTAATCTAGTTTCGGCCTAAGAGATGGAAAGAGTTCCATTCCTTAGCAAGAAAAGCCTCCTCGATATCATCAATGTTATTTTTGACGTTGTTGGATTGTCATGGTTTCCCCAGTGCAATTGACTCCATGATGCCTTCCACATGTTTGTCAATTCGTGCGAGGTGGTTAATCCTACAATGTTCCAAGTGCTAGGTGTTCCAAAATGGCTATGAGCACAATTTGGAATTGCTAATTTTCTTGCACTGATTGTGTGTTTCGTATCCTACGAAAAATGGATGCAAAGAGATTTTATTTTCTAAGTAAGGCACATCCAATTTAAGCTTGAAGGGTTTAAAATGGAAATAAAAAAACACAAATAGTCAGATGTGACAACACTGTAACACAATCACATGCCAACACAACACTTATTGATGATTACTAGATATACATGATATGTATTTGAGTCTATGCCATTTATACAAGCTCAAATCTCCCTATATATATATATATATATTGTGATTGGCATATTTATGTGAAAATGGCACTATTTAGATTAAGTTATTTTTATACTTTTAGCTCAAAATATCAAGAAATAATCTTAAACCCCTCCATGTCACAACAACTTGAGGCTCATATTGGGCCATTTGGATCATTAAAGGTCTAAGGGGCTCAATCTACGAGCTATATACACGGTTTCAATGAGTCCTTGTCATGTTTAAGAGTTTTTAAGAGTTTATTTAGTGCATTAACTTAGGTCAAGGAGGAGTTCAAAATATACTTATATATGACATATTAATATATTGAGAGTGTATTTGCATTGAAGGGCAACATGGTCATGTGTTTAAATTAAATGTTCAATGACATTTACTTAATGAGCAAGTATTTAATCGATTCATAAAGCGTACTTTATGAACTACTTTAACTAGATTGGGTCACACAATTAGCAAAATAATGAAAGTATGTAGCTCAAGTGTATGATTTTGTGCATGTTAAGGCTACTCACAGACACTTAGGGGTTGAACTTTGTGAGGCTTCCATTTGTCCAATAAGGTTGTGCTCCAAAATGGAGTTGAATGAGCCTACTATTTTAAACCTCTTTTTATGAATTCACCTTAGATAAAAGAAATCTATATGCTTTTAAGAAAAATGTATTAAAATTTTGAACCAAGTCGCAAGAATTTCTAAACCTTAATTCAAGTGCATTTCTTTCATCCAAAAAGTTATTTATAATAATATTCAACTTATCAATGCTAATTAGGGATCAGAGAATCTTTGCGGGTCCACCAATCTCATAAGAATTCTCTTGGGTAATGATAATAATAAGAATAAGATTAACAAGGAGCCCAAATCCAACATTGTATATGGTAACTCCTCCCCTACATTCACTTGGCACATTGTGAGTCACTAAGATATTGCAACTGGGATGGACTGGTGGGCCCATCTGCAAGCTACAACATGCAATCCTCAATATAGCAAGTGTTTGCAATGGTGTGACATGATCTCTTGGTTCTTAACTAAAATGCATTAGAGAATTTATTGTGCCATAGTCTTAGCATCAATCTACCGCATCCCCACATTCACACTTATCCCACTAGATTGGCTACTATCTGACTCCTCCTTGCTGTGAAAAAGAAATACAAACTTAGAAATGATAGGTAAATTTTTATGTTGTTTATTTAGAACATGATCGCAACAATGTGCTTATTTAAAGTCATGTCACAATGGTATACTTCACGTTCATTATGACATGGAGTTATTTTTTTGCTAATTATTTATGGCAAGTCCTCAAACACTAATTACACATGTTAGGTATTGTGGCCCCACTATAATTTTGAAATACCACGATAATTTTGGTCAATGTGATTTTTTCCGCCCACGCTATTTTTGAGCACACAATATCATAGTTCAACATTACGAATATGGAACCAAAATATTTACATTCACATAAAATATTATGGCATGTCAAACATCCTTCTCCATAAGAAATTGCCATCTCACTTATCACAATAGTAGAATGTAGGGTTACCTCTTCCAAAACCCAACTACTTGCTTCTTCACCTCAAATCATGCGACCCATCCTACAACATTGTCCCAAGAAGACGACTTAAAACCCTAAGTCTCACACACCTAAGTTCATATTGTGGCCTGGGCACCCTAATTTTGAACCCACATATAAAATCCAATGAGCCACAATATTTTCTACCGACATAAATTATAATTTTGATACTACATTGAATATTGTATTTAGTGTCACTGATTCTAGTTGTCTTGCTTGATATGAATTGTAACCCACCCATGTTGTGTCACCAACGTTGAATGTAAACCTAGCATTATTTTTTTCACTCTAGTTTGGGCACAGTAGATTTACAATGTTGTAATTTTTATAAGTTACTAAGTGATTTTTCATCCACATTTCAATCATTTATGACAGTATTTCATTACAAAACGTTAGGATGCAAAATCTACCAACCTTTATTTCAATAATTGCCATGAATTTCATCCAAATTTCATCAATGATGACAATATTTATAAACTTATTCATAAGAAGTGTCATTAGGAAAGTTACTACAATGACATAAAATACCATATGACACTAAATACAATAATGAGTGTAGTTGAGTAGGTTCTTTGTAAATGATAAGGCCCTCAGGCTAAGGCATGCTATAAATTAGCACCCCCCCCCTATTTGTAGAAGGCCTTGGCCCAAGGACCTTGTTGAGGGTTAAACCCTAAGGAGAATTCTAGGCTTCATGATCAAGAATCTAATCAAAGGTTAAAGGATCGGTTATACCAAGAAACCCTCTTGGGTCCAAGGTGAATGAGTATGTGGTGCAAGGTGCCTGCCTTTTACATTATAAGATGTGCTAGAGGACTTTACAATACCATAACCGATCACACATCAAACAACACAAGGGTTATTATAAGTTGTTGCAATGTTTCATCCATGTAGGCATGATAGATACCATTCACATTTCTTAGTTCTATTCATGAATTGATTGATTACAACTATTAACCAACTCGTCATCCATTCTCCTTTTGCTAGTTATCTAGTGACCAATCCATGTATTCACCTATATACGATCCAATGTTGATCTTCACTTTTCACCTTCCTAATAGATGAGTTTACGAAGCTTAAGGTAGACAACACTAGACTTACTTGGTTACATTATTTTTCTTACTAGGGCACCTATACTTGAGTGGATATGATTTGTGGCAGCTCCAAAAATAGATATTAAAAAGACACGTGTTCAATCATGATTGGACTGTGTGTGCGTTGAAAATATGATGAGCATTCTGAACTCCACATTGAAAATATTCGGAGACACCAAACATGACCATTTAATGAGCATGAGAGTCTTCAATTTGACAATGAGTAAGATATTTATATAAGCTTCAAAAATTATGAGGAATGTGGCTACGGCATCCATTTGGATTTGCTAACTATCTTGTACTAATCACATGTTTCATATCCTAAGAGAAGGTGGGTAGTTGGAAAAGTAACCATTTAAGACCCATCTACCTTAGACTTGAATGCTGGACCAATACAACAGAATGACATATGGATGAAAAGAGATATGACGTCATTCATCCATATCCTTTTGTCTCCCTTGGTCCTCCGCGTCGCTGCTAGCCTGCTCTCTCAGCTTCTGGCTCTCGCCCATTCGCACACACTTTGTGCGATTTTGCACCTCATTCCTGCTGCTCACATTGTTATTTTATTTTTCTCGTCCCTTACATTTTTCTCTCTCGCATCAAATTCCTCTCACGCGCATGCATTGAGCCACTCCTCGTCGCTTTTGACCTCATTTTGACTTTGTGGTGAGCAATTCGCCAAGCCTGGCTGGCCCATTCCATTCCGTTTCTAGTGAAATCTTCGTAATTTCTCTTGAATCACAAAAATTGGCTCTCTGTAGAGAAATTCGAAGCTGTCAGATTTCATATTAGACGAGCCTCACATTTGCAAAAGAATTTTGGAAATTCAGTTTGTTTGCCAAGCACCCTGTGTATTCGTCATTTCTATCGAATCATAGAATTTGACGCTCTGATGAAGATTTCTAAGCTCACGGGGTACAGGATAGGGGAGGGGAGGCTCAGGAATGGATATCACATTCGCAAAAGACTTTTGGAACTTTCGGGGTGTCTGGTCGCTCAATCACCCTATGTCTTCGTGGTTTCCTTGAATGAGAAAATTTGGCGCTCTGTAGGGAATTTTGAATTTCTCATCAGAGTCCAGCCCTTGGAAATTTCGGAGAGTCGGGCCTATTCTGTTTGGCAATTACCCCTGTACTGTCCTCGTCATTTCTCTTGAACGATAGCTTGAGTTTGGCGCTCTGTAGGGAAATTCCAAGGAGGTTTGGTAATTTCGGGTTGGGAAAATTTGGTCCAATCTGTTCGCCAATCAATCCTCACATGTGCAAAAGAGTTCTGGAAATTTAAGGGAGTCTAGTGTATTCTCTTTGCCAATTACCTTTACTGTGTGACTCTTGTTCTTGATTCATGTCATTGTTATCTTCATTGATTAGCAACACTACTTAATATGCATACGTGGAGGAGGAAATTTTTTCAAAGTCTGAATACTACACCATACCATACCATACCATACTATGCTATATCTCTTCAATGATCTCTTGAATTTGGCGCTTTGTAGGGAATTTCGAAGGCTCAGGAATTCATCTCACATTTGCAGAGGAGTTTCGAAAAAGCACAGGAAGAATTGGGAGAATGAGGGCACTTGGCGCCACAGCATTCGCTGCACGACACTTTGTTGATCCAACAATTTCCCAAAACTTCTCTTCACCCACTCAAGTGCTCTGTCAAAAATTCTCATTGACCCGAAATTCCCACCGGTATCGATCCGAGATTTTGAGATGTCGCACTCGCAGTCCCTTGATGGTGCAATCATGCCTGCCGCCCAATTCGCCTCCAAGTGATGTCGAAGCAGACAATTCTTCCTCGAAGAAGAGCAAGGATGATCCATCGGTGGAGGTTGAAGAAGAAGAAGGGAAGAATAATAAGAAGAAAAGCTCGGTGTCACAGCAATCTTCGTGGGATGCCAAAGACGCAGAGGGAAATGACTATCTCTACAGGCTTGGCAAGGAAGCTGACAATCTCAACATCACCGTGGGCGCCAAGATGGGCATGATTGACCCCCTGTTCGTGGGGAATTTCTTGGGCCAAGAAGGTGAGCAGGAGCTTTTTACCTTTACCTTAGCCCAGATTTTTTGGAGAGCAAATTGATGCATTGCATCGAAAATGATACTCTACTGTTGCATTTAAAAGAACACCATCACATTTTTGGCGGAGGCTAGGAAATAAGTTTCTATCACATGAAAGTTTGCTGAAACTAGGTAATTTACATGGAAGGACTAAATCCTGATTAAAATGTGTTGTTGTTTGTGTTCCTTGTTGGGTTAAGGTGTAGAATTGCACTCTTGCCATTCAAGCGAACATCATCACATGTTGGGTGGCCAGGAAATAAGTTTCGATTTCATGAAAGTTTGTTGAAACTAGGTAATCTACATGGAAGGTTTAACTCCAAATTAGATCTTTTGTTGTGTCCCTTGTTGGGCTAGGTCTACTCTTGCCATTCAAGAGGACATCATCACATGTTTGGTGGCCAAGAAATAAGTTTCTATCACATGTTTGAAAGCTTGTTCCCACTAGGTACTTTACATGGAAGGTTGTCCTGCTAATTAATATCTGTTGTTGTGTTGCGTAAGGCGTAGTAGATTTACTCGTGTTAATGTTCTCAATGCTCTTTCACAGTAAATGAGTTCGCCGAAATTTGGTCTAAAAGGGTTAGGAGGAGCTCAACCTTTACTCTGAATGCTTGCATAATAATTTAGTTGATGCGATGCATTGAAATTGGTATTGCACTGTTGCATTCAACAGACATCATCCCATGTTCGGCAGCCAGGAAATAAGTTTCTATCACATGGAATTTTGTCAAAAGTATGTAATTCACATGGGAATGGTGTTGTCCTATTTTAAAAGCTTTCTTGTTTGTGTTCCTTGTTGGTTTAACTCCTAATTAGATCTATTGTTGTGTTCCTTGTTGGGCTAGGTATAGAATTGCACTCTTGCCATTCAAGAGAAGATCATCACATGTTCGGTGGCCAGGAAATAAGTTTCTAGCATATGAAAGTTTGTTAATACTAGGCAACTCACGTGAGAGGTTGTTCTTTTAATTTATATCCGTTGTTGTGTTCCTTGTTGGGTGAGGTGTAGTATAATATGTCACTGTTCTCAATGCTCCTTATTGTAAATGACTTCGCTGAAATTTGGTTCATGATTCTTGTGACCAATTTCAGCTTGACCTAAGCAATCCAATTCCACCGCCGATAGGGTAGAAAGCCACTTAGATCAATCTCTGCTCTCAATTTATGCCATGGTTTGACAAGACCCACGACAGAGGGACTGATTCATGTGGGAATCTTGGTCTAATTGGTTCAATTGAGGCTAATACGGCAGCAATTGTTATCACATGAAAGTTTGTTAGAATGACATGAAATATTTCTCCTAATTTAAATCACTGTTGTATTCCTTGTGAAGTTAGGTGCTGCAGTTTTGCTCATGTCAGTGCTCTCAATGCTCCTTAGAGTAATGACATCGCTAAAAGTTAGTTCAGGGTTCTTGTGAAATTTGAGCTTGACCTAAGCATTTCGATTTGGGTCATGATGATTCTGTGCAGCTGACATAGTTTTCAAGTATCGACAGACAGTGACGCGATCCTTCGAGCATTTGCAGGGAGATTACTACATCGCGCCATTGTTCATGGTGCCGACTTCTCCTTCTTGCAATTTTTAGCAATCCTTACAATTTACTCAATTCTAGTTTTTCCTATTGTTGCACAAGTATATTAAGGCAAAACCCTGTATCGGAGGTTTTAGCAACACCCAGTGGAGTTTCTTGATATTAGGTCACCATTGTCGGTGATTTGGAATGACAAATGACCTCAGTAATAAGTTCTTGCACTTGTTGAAGAGAGGGTTGTAATTTAGGTAAAAGAATTTCAGTTAACACCATCATCATCAATAGGAGTGTAGATAAAGTTGAACCTCCATTACTGATCAGAGCCCAATGTCTTGATTGAGATACGAAGTTTCTCCCGTATGTAGGTATGACCCAACTTTGAATGTTTACCTCCTCCATGTATGCATATTAGTGTTGTTAATCAACGAAAATTACTATGACATGATTCAAGAACAAGCTATCCATTAACTCAATGGAACTTTTTTGTGGGAATTTGGTCCCCTATGATTTCCCACTGGTTGTTTTGCATACAAAATCAATAATTTCTCTCCACTTGTGGTGGATGCTCGGAGGTAGTGTTTGAATTTGAATGAGGGGCAACCTGTTTCAGTTCATTGAGGACCGAACTCATTATAGCAGCTCGTAGCATTCCAAAATGAGTTTGACCCTCAATGAATTGATATAGAGATTGTTATATTTTTCAAGCCTCCACAGTAGCTTCAAGCATGCACCAAATACTAGCGAACATGGAGGGTGTTGTATGCAAAATAACCAACTCCCAGCCCAAAGTCGTGTTGAGTTAGAGGATAACTCTAGTGGCTCACTGATTTGGTAAGTTGAGCGGGCCCACTCGCTCTGCAAATGTCCAATTGAAAGAAAGGACTAGTTCCAGTCTCTCCAACTTGGACGGATTGTATGAGATTAGACTACGGAAATTGTAATTTTTTGGATTGCTTTATCTGCATCTGTCAGGGGATTCTAACCTTGGGCAATTTGTGTGAAATTGTAGGAGAAAGTGGGTAAGCCAACAAACTCCAGCATCAATCTCTCTATTGTCTACGCAAGTTTGTACCTATGATAAGAAGCAAGTCCCCTCGCATACCATGCCATATCCACCCATTTACAATTTATCTTATGTTAAAAGTTTTTGCATTTTAGTGGCACTTTAGTTACTAAGCCAGTTTATGTGTCAATTGTAGAAATATGAATGGGGACTATCTGAAGAAGATTAATTCCTGTAGCGTTTAACCTGGACAGAGATTTATGTAAGGAACATCTGTTGATGCAGTGATACACATTGCCAAAAACTATTTGGCCGCTCAAATCGATGGCAAAGTACCACTTATCCTTGGTACATTCCTTTTCATTTCTGTATGGTCCTTTCTTGTCAGGTAGTTGGTCAATAGAGTTGGCTTTTAATCCAATGGAACTTTCTATCGGGAGTTGGTCCCCTATGATTTTCCGTTGGTTGCTCTGTATACAATATCAATTATTTCTTTCCACTTTGTGGTGCATGCTTGAGGTAGTGTCCAAATTTGCATACAGAGCAACCTATTTCGGTACATTGAGAGCCAAACTCATTTTAGCACCTCTTGGCATGCCAATGTGAGTTGACCCTCAATGAACCGATATAGTATGTTCTTTGTTCAGATCTCCACACTACCTCTAACATGCACCACAAACCTACCAACTCCAGACCAAAAGTTATGTTGAGTTAGAGGATAACTTCAATAAGGTGCCCTTAAGTTGCTGTGAACCTCTTGTTATTGTAAAATCATATTGCGAGTTTTGCATAACATGCAAGCAACTTAGATTATTCTTTGAAAAGTACTTATCAATTGTAGATCGTTAACATTGTTGATTTTTGGATGGCAGGTGTGTGGGGAGGCAAGGGCCAAGGAAAATCTTTTCAGACTGAACTGATATTTAAGGCATTGGACATTGAGCCCATCATCATGTCAGCTGGGGAGATGGAATCAGAGTGGGCAGGTTGTTGACTTGATTATGAATACCACTCTGCAGGATTTTTTTGTTCGAAAAATGGATAGAATGCTTTGGTATTTTTCTGATAGTATTGAGAGTTTGAGTTACTTGAAATTTATGTACTGAAATAATGCAGACTGAATGTGCTCAGTCATTCCCATTCATCATGTATTTGCCAGAATGGATGTGTGTGCTGGAAACGGAGAGATTGCATTTTAAACAATAATTACAGCACCTGATATGTGGCAGAACTTTTATCTTATGATTAAGCTACTTGGGTTTTGTTGTGCATAGTCTCTGCATGAAGTTAGTGCAAAACCTCATGGTGCTGTAGCTTATGGTACTCTAAGAATTCGCAACGTTTCTCTTTCTAGAATCCTTTACACTAACATTATTCTGGTGGTGCAGGAGAGCCAGGTAAGCTAATCCGAGACCGATATCGGGCTGCCCATCTTGTCATCAAAAATAAGGTGCTTCCTTCATCCTTGAGAATGTCACTATCTCGTTACATTTATTCCAAAATTTGTTTTCTATGCCAGGCTACACGTTTCATATGGCCATAGTGCTCCTCTCTTGAACTCATAAATCCTTAAGAGAATAAAGTCATTCTTCAACTTAATGGGAGTCTTCGTCAGGAGTTCGCTCCTATGATTTCCCATCAGTTGTTTTGCATACAGGATTAATAATATCTTCCCACTTCTAGCCTTGCATCCTCGGAGTTAGTTTTGGAATTTGAAGGAATAGCAACCTATCTTGGTTCAATGACGGTCAAACTCATTTTAGCACCTCGTGGCATGCCAAAATGAGTTTGACCCTCAATTCACCAACCAAAACTTCTATTGAGTTAAAGGATAATATGAATAACATGCTAACTTACATGTCCTATTTTCTCTCCTGAGCTGAACAGTAGCAATTGCAGACAACGAGTTTCTGGATTAATTCATTTGAAAATTTGCCATCTTTTCCCTCCCTTTTGTTTTGAATGTGATGGACAGTCTTCACTTTGTTCATTTACAGGGAAAGATGAGCTGCCTTATGATCAACGACCTTGACGCTGGAATTGGTCGATTTGGTATGACTCCTAGGCAAGTAATGTTGTTTTCAACAAGTGCATGTCTCAGAATATATTTAAATGCCGTCTTTTTTAGCGTAATGAGGATGGAAACCATTGCTGCTCAGGTTATAGCCAGTATCTACTGAGGGCCACTTTATGCTATGGCCAAGGGCCGTGACCATGAAATTGTGAGGGCCCTTGAAATTCATCCCAAGGCCGTACCATGGAAAACTGACATTGAATTTGGTGTGGTCACGGGCCTTCAAGGGTAGTGTAAATACAAACTGGGCTTTCAACCGAGTGCTATTTCAATACCATTCTATTCATGTGGGCCCTTCTACACAGTAAATTATAATCAATGAAGCGTTGTGAGATTTTGAAGTGCCGTGGTCTCCTGGTTTTCTGTTAAGACCCACCACTTTGAGGTGGGCTTGACACAAAATCTGATAGACCATGAAACATTCACCATATTATGCCATGTAGGACTCCATGCAGGTGTTTCATCCATTTACACTTCCTTCGTGTCTTAGGCTCTTAAGCTCTAGTATTAAGTGAAGTGGGACGGTCTTGGTTTTTTCCACCAATGAGAGATTTTAGATTTCAACAGTCACAGGCTCTCAAGCTCTGGTGTAAAGTGCCCCGGATTAGGATCAGTTCATTTAAATAATGGCACATGAGCCCCACTAAATTAAGTCTTGATTAAGCTGCAATCTTTTTGGTACTGGGTGCATTTAGAATGCTTGTGAGTATCATTGGGTTTAGGGTTTAGGATATAGGGTTCAGAATTCCATTGTCAAACGATGTGAACAGATGCAAACCTTACAGTGTCTTTTGATTGAGCAGAAAACACACAGATGACTGTGAATAATCAGATGGTGGTTGGCACGCTCATGAACTTAGCCGACAACCCGATGCGCGTGAGTATTGGGCAGGAGTGGCGAGAATCAGATATCGTGAGTCGAGTGCCTATAATTGTAACTGGCAATGACCTCTCTACAGTTTGGGCTCCACTCATTCGAGATGGGCGCATGGATAAATTTTACTGGTACCTCCAACTGCACATCACTGATTTGTACACTGATTCCGTTTCATAGTTAATTATTTTTTCTATTCAATAGAGTTATCTTATGGGGCTTCTTTGTGGGGAATTGGTCCCCTATGATTTCCCATTGGTTGTTTTGCATGCAAAATCAATAATTTCTTTCCACTTGTGATGCATGTCTGGAGGAAGTGTTTGAATTTGAAGGAAGAGCAACCTATTTTGGTTCATTGGGTGCCAAACTCATTTTAGCACCTCTTGGCATGATAAATGAGTTTGACCCTCACTGAACCTATGTAGAATGTTCTCCGTTCAAACCTCCACACTACCTCCAAGCATGCGCCAAAAACGTATCAAACATGGAAGGTGTGGTATGCAAAACAACCAACTCCCAACCAGAGGTAATGTTGACTTAAAGGTTAATACTAATGGGATGTTTCTAAGAGTGCTATAAGTTACAGATCAACTGTGGTCTGTCACACAAATGTCAATTTCAGCAACAAGGTGCCATGTTTAGCATAATAGTAAATTTAAGCTGAATTCCATGCTGAATGTAGTTTAGCCTGAGTTTTTTGTGCTATTGTGACGCTTGATTGCTTGTTTACTTGGTGCTTTGTTGCAGGCAACCTACCAGAGAGGACCTGGTGAAGATTGTCTTTCAGATGTATCGAAAGGATGGCTTGACGGAGGATGACATTGGTTTTATTATTGACACGTTCCCAAACCAAGGTATTATTTGATTCCTTGTCCTGCTCCACCTTATTTGTCATGTCAAAGTGGACACAATTACTTCATAGCTACAGATTGATTATTTTTATCATAGCAACTACACTAAACATCTGATGTAGTGTGGTATTAAAATTGGCGTGAGAAAATAATTAGGGTGACCTTTGCGACTTGTCATGTGACCTAGTGACTGCATGACAAAAAATGTGGGTCGATCATGAATAGTGTGGGCCACTCTAAATCAGATATTTAGTCAACTGTAGGTGGGTAAATGTAAACAGTCACACATGTTTTCTATTTGAAAATTTCTATAATTAGTAAAAGCGTACTAAGTAGTATGCCATACAAACCAAATGATTGTCAAGAATGCAAAACATGTAAGTATTTAAACCTGGCGGCTAAGTGCACTGCCGGTTGGGGATTGGGAACAGCACTGGACTTTTATGGTGCCCTTCGCTCAAGAACATATGATGCACACATTCTTGAGGTACTCATGCGTGTCCCTCAATCCAAGCCCCCTCCATATATTGCAAAATACCACAAAGATTTTGCAGGGTTTTAGCAGATATCTTAATCTCAGGAGGTGCACAATGTGTTCTTTTGTTCATACCACATGCTGCAAATGGATGTTTTCAGGAGGGCTATGAGTAATGCGTATATTCTCAGAAGTACATCATAAATGGCGACTATTTATCTAAGTTCCTTGTATATTGTGTTATTGGATTTATTGGACCCTATTTACTTCTCATATTTGTAAATTTGAAGTCCAAAGATTATATGGGACCCTATTTTTTGTCCCACATGTTTTCCTAATACCTCCCAAGTGACCTCCCCTCCCAGATCTTAATGGATCTGGAGCAATAGGGTACCATATATTGTCAAACTTGGTAAGTATAACAGTGCCTTATGGCAAAACTGGGTGTAATTTTCTGAACCTCCTCATACATGGACTGCAGTGGGTCGATGAGATAGGAGGGGCTGAAAAGCTTGGACAAAAACTACTTCAACGGAAAAAAGATGAACCACTGCCCACGTTTGTGGCACCCAAGGTTGGTCTCTTTTGACAGCATTTCTTGTGATCGCTATTGACTACTGGTTTTGCATGGCCTAAGCACCTCAATACACTCTGGATGACTTGAATGTTAAGCAGCGGAAACCACAATTGTTTGCTGTTCATTGTCGGCTGAATTATTTCTTGCAAGCTTGCTAGCCAAGCTTGGAAAAAGCGTCCTAAAGAGCCTAATCAGTTGGGCTATAATCTCCTTGAAAACATAAGGAAAAGAGTTATGCTTAAAGCCTAAAAACTTATGGTTTGGTTGGAAATTTTGGCCCAAATTTTATAATGTTTCAAGAAGTGTTCAAGTGGTGTTGGAACCAACGATTTCAATAAATGAGAAGGGAAGGTGTTTGACTTTGGCCAAAAGACAGTTGTATGAAAATGAAATTATGACAAGTTTTGAAGGCACTTAAAATGGTGCTCTCAAAAGTTTGATAATGAGTTCATTTCTAGATAGTTGTCTTTTTCCCAAAGTCAAACTCCTCCCCTTTTATTTCACCTGAATTAGGGATTCTGATAACACTTGAACACTCCTTAAATATCATAAAATGTCAAAAGTGGGCCAAATCATGAGGTTTTGAGAACCTTGAGATTATGGCCAGAACTTCATAGCCAAACTGATTTAAGGAGTTTTCAAGTGAAATAAAAGGGAAGAGGATAACTTTAAAGTCTTTCAGTGAAAAAAAAAGGGGAGAGAACATCCTCTTTGAGAGACTTTAAAGTTATCCTCTCAAAGAGGGACCAAGTAGGGAATTCTCTTTTAAGAGTTCATTAAAGCTTCTTGTGTCAGCCTATTTTTGCAACATGGGTGAAACTCCTCGAGCTACTAATTCAATCCAAAAAAAACTTGGAGACAGCTTTAGGGTCTGACCCATCACTGTAAATCCCAACTCGACTATGCAAGGATAACTCGGCAAACTAAAAAGCCAATGTTTTATAACATGGCTGCACTCCTTTAGTATGTAATTTGAGCTGTTGTACAACTTGGGTCACTCTTTGCATAAGCTCCCAAACTTACATTTTAGCCAGTGCACACAGAGTTTGACCCAAAGATTTTACGGATAATTCTAATAATTATTATTGTTGGTTCTATTGAAACAGCAAACATTGGAAGACCTTGTGAATGCGGGATATGAGCTTGTGGAAGAGCAAAACATGGTGATGAAGATGAAACTCTCGGATGAGTACATGAAGAAGCAAACAGGTCCAGGAATAGGCCTCTCTGTTGGATGATTTTGACCTTATTTTTAAGAAGAGAGTGTACACTAAGTTAATTGCGCATTGCCCTGCACTTTAGGCTGCAGTTTTTGTAACATTCTGGAATCCTGCTTTATCAACCAGCCCTTGTTTCTTGGGTCCCTATTAATGCATTTGCACTTCTCTCAAGATGAAAAAGAAAAAGAAACATTAACTCATGTTTTTACTGTTGAGAATATGAACCCATTACAGTCTAACCTTGATAATGTCACACCATCCGTTTCACCAAAAAGAGTGATATAAACAAGGTGTGACATATTTGATAATGTCACATTTTGAAGATTTGTGCATAATGTGATATTATCAAAAAAATAGGTAGAAAATCAAAACAAAATTATAATGTAAAAAAGAAAATAACAAATACGAGACTTGAATGTTTTTGAATGTAAAATCTAATTCAAAATTATGAATAACAACTAGAGCACATTATAATGTGTCATTGAGATTAGGTAAAGACCTCTCCCTAGAGACAACGAAGCTTCTAATGTCACATTGTTTTGTTGATGTTAAATGTGCAACACCAATTCTAATGAGTTTGTCATGGATTTTTTCCATTCCTAACAACTCCAAAGTGTTGAAAATCTGAGAACCTTGGCTAGCCATAAAATTCAAAACATCTTTAGCATATTTTTATGCATCGCTTAGCTTCACTACTTTAGACTCATCATCACTGCTATCAACAATCAATGGGTCTACTTCCATGGAATCAAGAACCTATTCGCCATCTTGCACTAATTGCACAAGCTCCTCAGTAGAATATTCCACCTCAAAATCATCTTCACCTTCCATGTTTATGTACTCCAAATGACAAAGCTTTTCTACATGCTTGCCTTCGACATCCAAACCCAAATTCAATGCGGCGATGAGATTGCCCAATTCCAAAGCTGCTTCCTCCATTTTGGACTTCATACGTTCATCAAAATTGTTGATATCTGATGGGCACCCAAACTAATTAACCAGTGATAAACAACCCTCTAACTTAGTTTACAAATTATGCTAAACAAAATTGGGGATCTCCCTCTACTTCCCAAATGTGAGTACCCTCCAGAAACCCCAATTCTAGCTCCGTGAAGCAAAATTCCTTGGTTTCCTCTTCTTCTTCTTGTGCCCACATGCGAGAACACCGTGAAAAGACACACAGTTGAACACATGTGACGGAAGGTGGGGTGCATAGGGGCCGAGAAGTCTTGACAACGACGTGAAAAGACAACACCTTTGAGTGCCGTGTATAGACAACACCGTTCAGGGTTGGTGCACAATCAAGTTCCAAGAATAACATTGCATTTATCACAGGGGCGGCGCATGACCCTTTCGGTTACTACAATCTGTCCATCCAACCATCACATACAATCCATCCATACTTGGTATTATCACATTTACACTACGGATTTTTGAAAAAAATAGTGACATTACCAAGGGTGATAGGGATAATAACGAGGGAGTTTTACACTATGAAAATCGGTTTCAAACTTTTAGGTGACAATATCAAGGTGTTCTATTAACAAGGGTGACATTATCAAGGTTAGACTGTAGCTTAATTTATCTTGTTCAAGAGTCCCCTTGTAGGGTATGTTGCCTACCTATCAGTAGGTGGACTCTATTTTGCACTACTTCCATGCCAAAAGATTAAGAGAGGCGGGTCTTAAATGGACACCTTTCTGTTTACACATACTTCTCATAAGATATGAAACAAGCAATTAATGCTAGATGATTAGCAAATCCAAATGGTGCCCATAGCTTCTTTCCTCAACGTGAATACTTTTAGATCTTGTATGAATATCCCATTCATTGTCAACGTGGTGATTCTTTGAATTTTTAAATGATTATATAGATCACCCCCAATTATATTGACTATTGTGTCTAGAATTGCTACCAAATTTGAGAACGTAATCCAATCTCTTTTCAACACATACTTTTGTGGTGTATGTTCTTAGTTTCAGATCCAACACATACCACTCAAATATAGGTGTTTGTTTAAGATTAGACTATATATCTTGTACACGGGGGGATCACACCCCCTTACATTTTGTAACCACGTGCGATAATGGGGTATTTAATGGGGGGATATTTATGCACCTCTCAATATTTTTTCCCTCCCTACATGTAGATATAAAGCTACTTTGACGTATTTTTTAACACCCTATATTTATTTGTAATTGTTTAGAAAGGCTAATTTTTTGCATCATATTGTTTTTATAAATCGTACAAGTACCAAATAGTAGATGGAATACTAGCATTGCAAAATTGACTATGTGAGCAACAAACGTTCCATAGCATCCATCTTGTCATTTAATCGCTTTCAATTAGTTTTACCAATGCTAAACCGTTCAAAATGCCGTTCAAAACACAATCAATAACACTTGGATATTATTTAAAAGGTCACCAATAAACATGGAGATAACAAAATGTACAAGCTAACATAGACAAGTTGTAAAAACGGATAGAACAAAACAAGAAACACAATCAATTATCACAAAACATGATTTTTTGCACAACTATGTACTCCAAAAACAAAAGATTGCATTCAAATGAAATAAAGTTAAATACACAAATTGAAAACATTTACTTCAATTGTGTTCACAAACACATTCAACCTTGTACCAAATATTTACAATGTGAAGGGTTAGGATATAACTATGCACCCTCCAATACATGTCAATATCCTCTACAATGTCATGATAAGACTAAAATTTTTGGAGAGATTTGCTTAACACCAATGATGACGAATAACTAAAACTAATTGATGGCATGAGGCGGGTAACCTTTGAAGTCTCCAACCACTCCACCAAGTCTCCCTCCAAGGCAGAGTGCAAGGCAAAGCGCAATCCTCTACGTCTACCAAGGTGACGTTGCCAAATGTTGTAACGCATCATCGATCATCTACAAAAGATTGTTGTAGCAAAAATATAATCAATAGAATGTTGGCATATTGGACACTACTAGCATTACTATAATTACATAATGAAGTTTGTAATTTTATGTTTGAAATCTTTGAAAGAAACCTATAATTCTAGGGTTGAAAAGGATCATATGAAAAAAGTTGGCTCACATTTCCTAGATGATCCCAATATTGGCCTTTCTAGAACCCAATTCCAACCTCACGAATTTTTCTTAATCTCTTTTTCATATGAGTAATCTCCTAGTTTCCACGACATTAGTTCCAGTTCGATTACAAAATTGGCCTCTCATGAAATGACACTGCAATCTCCAGTAGGACCTCG
The DNA here is from genome assembly GCA_950295325.1 of Polytrichum commune. NCBI lineage: Eukaryota > Viridiplantae > Streptophyta > Polytrichopsida > Polytrichales > Polytrichaceae > Polytrichum > Polytrichum commune. Next base: position 2,176,732 of record OX485809.1, read on the forward strand.
TCCTCTGACTACGAAACCACATGTTACACAAAATCCGAATGACGCATCTCATCAAAACATACACATTTTTACAACTATTGGTAGTGACATCTGAACATCCCACTTGAGGTAGATGTCTCAAAGAACAAGATACAAGTACAGAATAACTTGGAAAGCATCTCACCTTTCTACGCTCACATTCAAGTTTTGTAACTCTTCATCTTTCTACATCTCACATTTAGGAGGGCGTCGGAAATCAATAGCATGTCGTCAAAAAATAGACAGTGGAAGGGAAAAAATCAAGGAGTTGGAGTTTGAAATCAATTCTTACCGCATGCAAGCGGAGCAAGCTCATGAAACACCTTGTGTGAACGTTATGAAGCAAAGAAGAAAACTCCAAAAAATGTATCTTACCTACCGCCTATGCGCCACACTTCACCAACGCAAGACCTCTTACCCGAATGCTTCACCGCCTTCACGCCACTGTGTTTGCCCAACCCTAAGCAAGCCAAGGGCCATTGAGAAGTCACAACATTCCTTCCCCCAAAAAAATCCACAACATTTCCCTCCATACTAACGCGTTTCATTCAAATTTGAACAAAATTTACACGATTCTTCATCCAAGTAGTCAAACCCATAATTATTCTATTGATCCTACTACACACATTTGGGGGGATCCAATATATAATACCCTATTTTTTTCTACTGATTACTAAAATGGAGGAATTATTCACCACCCTATTTTACAAATAATCATGTAGAGGACATATTTCCAATGCTATGGTAGATCTAACGAATTTGTAAAATTTACCCTCAATGAATTAAATTGACCCTATTTTTTATCTCACGTGGTTTCTAAAATTTCAATAGTCACCTCCCCGTGATCTTGTAGTACAAGGGAGGGAAGAACAAGGGATCTATTAATGACAAAAGTAAAGTATTCCCTAATCACATGTGAGCAAAACCTCCCACCTCTTAATTGCGTGGTAGTCCGGGTAGAGGCTTCTGCTTCACACAATTGTTTGCTAATTACTACCTAATTGTGTATTCTATTCAATTCAAATTGAATAGGTAGTATTTTAGTTGCACAATATTATTAATAAACATGAGTGTATTAAATCACATTAAAACATCAATGAAACACCAAATCTACCACCTTCAATTAATGTCTTCGATTCTCATTTTGCACCTTAGCAACTACATCGTCATCTTCCTCTCGACTCCAGTTCCGCTCGCCTCGTGGGTGGCCTTCCAATCTGCTGAACCATCTCCTCCGACACGCTCATTCTCGATCAACTAACACCAACCTCCAATTTGTAGTAGCGTCTCAAATCCATCTTCCAGCATCTTAACTCTAAGTTGCAACTCAACTCCCAACTTGCAACCTCTCGCCTCACCTCAGCTCACCTTGCCTCAACCCTAAACCATGTTCTGATGAGATGCATGATCGAAGAAACCGCATCAATGAAGAAATGGCTAGATTGGTGCCACTCACACCATATGGTTGTTGCGAAGTTGCTCCAAGAATGAAACCCTAAACCCTCGTTGCGTGGGAAAATTTGATGAACTATTTTCACTTGTACCCATTCACTCCTTGCAGCGTGCAGACCAACCAACACCGATCCAAGATCTTCGCCTAATCCAATGTCTAGCACATAAACCTCACTCCAATGCAGGTTTTCCACTTCTTCTCCCCTTACTCTCTCGTGCGCCTCTTTCCAAACTTCCTCCAATCTACTTCCCGAGACCCCTTGAGCTTCCCCATATTTTCCAAGTTGCCTGGTGGCCAACGGTTTCAAGGGCAGCCTGAAGATCAAAGGAAATTTTAATTTTTTTTTCTTTCCCTGTTTTTTGTCACATCTTTATGTAGTTTCTCCCTTTCATACATCCTAACTTAATCTCACACATTTCTAACATTCATAAGGTTATTTAAATTCTAATTGCGTTCTCATTTCTTCGATTATATTATCCTCTCATTAACTCGACATGGGAGCACATTTTTGGGCTCACATAACTGGCAACCATTAGAGGAAGGATCCAGAATTTCTTGCTTGCAAGTGAGCATAATCGCAAAATTCGTGCCATGTATTCTTTATATCAATTGTCTGCGGTGCAAATTGGAAAGCATTCACCATTCAATGTCTCCATCTGTATTATGTTATTGCGTAAAACCTCACTAACAATGTAGGATCCTAACCACACGGCATCAAATTTGCCCGGAAAGTCTAACTTCCTAGCATCTTGGAGCAATACCAACATCCCTGGCCTTAAACTGCGTTTCTTATGCCACTTGTCAAAGACAACCTTCCTTCTTTGTTGGATGGCCTTGATGTGATGGGCACTCAACCTACAACTCTCATCCAATGCCTCGAGGGAGGCTAACCTACTTTTTAGAGACTGGCTATCAATTAGCCTTGAGTCCATCGCCACTCTCAAAGAATTGATTTCAAATTCGATGGCCAAGATGGCCTCGATGCCGTAAATGAGGGAAAATGGGGTGGCCTAAATAGTAACCTTAAAGGTTGTCCTATAGGCCCACAATGTTGTTATGAGTTTCACATCCCAATCCCACTTAGAGTGCTACATTATTTTCCACAAGATACTCACAACCATTTGATTAACTCTCTTGGGATGTGCGTTTGTCTGTGGGTGATACGGTGTGGTTTTCCGGTGGTCAATCTGAAACCTCTTGGTCATCTTTCTAATCGTGTTATTCTGAAAGTGCGTCACCCTATCACTAACCAATATCTTTGGACAACCAAAATTTGGAAATGATGTTTTTATATGAGAAGACTGCAGCATTCGCAGCTGTGTCTGTCCTCACTGCCTTGGCCTCTACCCATTTCGTCAAGTATTCGGTTGCCACAAAAATATACCCCATTCCCTTAGAAGAATGCAGGTGCACCTCTCCGATGTAATTTATTTCCCACTTCTAGAAAGGTATCAAAGGTAATGACACGTAAAATGGCAATTCCATTTGCAAGTCAATCTGAGCGTACCTTTAAAACATATCACACTTCCTAGTGTAGAAGTGACCATCCTGAAACAATGTAGGCCCAAAGTACCATGCTCAAAGTATCTTTTGGCTTGTGAGCTGGCCCGAAAGTGCCCGCCACATGCATTATCATGATATGTGGCAAGATTTAAAGGAACCTTAGTTACAGTCACACAATGACGGAGGATACCATTAGCCCCTCGCCTAAATAGCTTATTCCCAATCATGACAAAACGCTTGCTAGTTATTCTAACTTTCTTTTGTCCTTCCCATGATAATTCAATAGGTAGTTGTTGAGTCGTAAAAAATTCAATGATTGATGAATACCACTCATGTTGTGCAATTACTACAAAGGGTTCACATCCATTAGCCTATTATCAATTGGCGTAACACCCAACCACTTAGATAACCTAGATATATAATCAACTTGAAGATTGACTCTTCTAGGCTTATACTCTATTGTATAGTCAAACTCCTCCAACATAAACATCTACCTAGCTAATTTTTCAATATGCTCGGGTTTGTTTACCAACCAGATAAGTATTTCCCAAGGTATAATTAGGGCCGTCTTGTGCAAATCTAGCAACGCTATCAATATCTAGTTATAACCATTGTATTCATCCATGAATGTATAGCACATGTGACCACCCACCTCCTCTAGAAGTAGAGCAATAAAGGACAGTGGGTAATGATCTTTCTGAGAACTAACGTTAAGCTTTCTATAATCGACACAAACCCTCAACATCTCATTCTTCTTCCTCACTGAGACCATAGACGATATTCAATCAGTGATTTCTATATACTTAATAAAGTGTGCCTTCAGTAGCCGTTCTAACTCTATCTTCACTAACAACTGGAGTTGACGATTCATCTTCGTCTTTTCCTGCCTAATCGCTTTAGTTTGAGAATCAGTGGAATTTTGTGTTCAACTACTTCTGGTGGTGTACCTTTAAGATCCTCGTACGAGTAGGCAAACACATCACTAATTTTTTCTATCAAACTCTTATACGATCGACTTCAGCTCTAGATAGGTGAGCACCCATCATAATTTACTTGCTCTTCCCATTTTTTACATACTTCCTATCATACTCAATGGCGTGAGCCTACTTTGTAGTATTTTTATACCAGTCTACAGATACTTGGGGGTAGTCCTTGACATCCTCCTACTGTAATTCCCGTGGACATGGTTTTAAAATGCAAAAGGTTTTTTAATGGCATACTCTCGGAAAGTACCTCTAAGTCTTGGGTACCATCTACTTGCAATACAAACACATCCTCTACCATCATTTCATCCAACCAGGGTGTCAAACTCCATTGCACCCAATCTCCTTGGAAAAAATTTCACATGCTTTGAAGAATCATACACTCTTTTTTTATCTTCTCTTTCCTCGCACCACCTCTCAAGCTAGTATGCAAGATAGCCAAAAAGATTGGTGCCAAGTCAGAATGCTATTGCAACCATCTTGTATATTGTCCATTATTATCAAATGATAGAAACTAGGCCTAAAGTTGCCTAAACCCTCCGCTACCACTGTTGACTTACCTCACTCAATTGTCCATTTCCCACTAACTTTTTATTTTCTTTACCTTATCACTCTCATCCTCCTTGCTATTTGAAGAAGACTCTCCTTCCACCTCTATACTCACAATGGACCCTATAGGCAACTTAACTCTATACTCTACAGGCCTATATGTAACCGATAACTTACCCCTCTTAGATCTACTACTGTATCGGCCATCCTTATCCAAGATCGGTCCAACAACATCAGGAAGGAATCCTTTGCGGTATGCATCCGAATCACATGAAAAGTCACCACATACACCTCTTTGCCCTTGCTAATCCTACAATCTTTAATTTCTCCCAAGGGCACTACTGGGCTCAAGTTGGCCATGTTAATGATGAAGGGGGATGAACCCGTCAGACTAATACCCAATTTCTGCATGGTTTGAGCCGGTAAGATATTTAACCCGCTACCCCTATCTACCAGAACATTCGGTACACCCTTATCCACTATCGTGGCTTCCATTTTTACTGCCTTATCATCATGGGGCCTCTCTAGTAGCTGCATTTTAGCTGCTATCCGAATTCTTATCCTCTGTTTTCTTCTCACCACCGGCATTCTTTCCTTCAGAGTCTTTCTAGCAATAGATCAAATATCCAGTAATTGGCGGGATTTAATATCCGCCTTTTATAAATTAATATCAGCCCACAAATTATATCATTGAATTTCCCTCTTTTCTCATGTCCTACTACCCTTAATTTTTCTCATGGAATGTTTGGTCCTTCCCACTTTCCTAATATTTCACTACAACACCACCTCCGTTTCAGGAGAAGACAATTCCCCTACCACATTTTTCGAACTCTCAAATGCATCCCTTAGATCTCTAACAACCTTCTTGGCTCCTATTGTTACTCGTTCTAACTATGAAAAACAAGGTGGTTACTCAAAAGAATAGTCTTCTTCATTATTAATCTCCTTATCCGATTGTCCAACACTCCTCATGACCTTCGTCACAACGGCCACTACCGGAGCTTCAGACCTTACTACTACTTCTCATTTCCTTAACCCAGACGTGATGACATTTGCATTGGGAGGCCATGGTGCAACCTCACTAGCGGACTCCATAATAGGATGGAAAACCTTGTTTTGCAGAGGTTTCATCGTTGTACTCATACCTCATACTCACTGTTAGACGAACTCGGATCCTAATTAGCACCCAACATTTTATTCTCTAGGGTCTTGGGGGCAAGAGGTCTAAGATTTAATGGAATATATCCATTGGTTGTCTACAATCCTACATATGGTTGAATTGTTTGTTTCGCATTACCATAGGCATAGTATTAGTTAGGAGGTCTTCACTCATTCAAGTACATGCCTTACGACCTTCTCTTTCCCATCAAATTTTCCCTGGCATGTTAGTGCAGGTTAGCCACGGGATGAGACGGCCTATTCACTTTATCATGTTGTATACACTTGTTTGAAGGATGATTATCCCCGCAATTGCTACACCCATACGATTGCCTTTCCAACCTATATTTGCCAATTGCATGCCACCTATCACACAACTAATGAAACTCTCTCCTTGATATATCTTTCCCTTCAGGCCCTCGCTCGCCTTTGCTGGCCCCCTCTATAGTTGCCTTGTTCGTATTAGTTATATCTAGGAATCTTGTTATTATGGGTGGTGGAGCCCCCATATTATTCTATCCTCCATGTGGTTCTGCTCTACAAAATTGATTAGAGTGACTAGATTGGCCACACTGAATACATCACAACCCTGAGGCATGCCTTATGGACTCCACAGGGGTAGGAGGATTCAATTGTTGGTTTCTCACCATTATTGTCATATGATTAGTTAGACTTCGGATTTGCTTCATGTCAGCCTTTTAAAACCCTAATTGACTTGCCTCCAAATTTTTTCAATGTCTTTGACTTCAAGTTTGGAGTTATGTGAATGCAATGCTAGCAACGAGGCAGGCTCTCTAACAGCTAGTAGTTGGGGGCCAACACCTACTGTTGGTTGTACAACACTAGCTAACGTAAATCCTAATTTTGCATCCTAAACTCTATGTTAGATAGCGATGTATAGAGGAATTGCGTCATTGTGCTTCCTCCACAACCTCTCATAATCCTTATTAATATTCTCTATATTCCTAGCCGCTCTCTTTGCATCTACTAGAGTTAAAGGGTTATTTTCAAAAACTCCCCTGATTGTATTGGACTTAAAGAACCCTTGGATGAAAAATTGCTTAAATGTATCGTTATTAATCATTGTTCCAACAAACCTAGTAGAAACTAGTTCAAATCTCCTGATATATCTTGAAATTTCTTCTTTTCTACCATGTTTCAACGAAGCTAACGCCTTTAAAGTTGTATTCAATGTTATTAGCGAACAAGCCAATCTCTTTATGTAATGTTCTATATGCCTAGGTGGATTTATTCTAAGTGTTCCTACAGCTAATAGAAGTTGCTATGTGCGATCATTTCCTTTACTACCTCTACCAATTTCTTGCAACTTCTCGGCTCCTGAACTAAGAAGGGTTGAACCTTCTTCAGTTGGTGGTTCTAAATTTTGATTTATTCTCAAAAGCTCATTTTCTATTTTCTCTTGTATTCTCAGTTGTAATAATAATTGTAATAGTAGTTGGCCTCTACCTTCCTCACTAATTTTCTTATGTCTCCCACCTCCACTAGGCTTGAAATTAATTCAGGGTGTTTTGACTTGGTCTTTCCGTACATCTATTAAATCATATCATTCAAGCCTCACATTGACCACAAGCACACACACCTTCATAAATTCCCTCCTTTTTGTCTCCCCACTTACTTAGGTTTGAACAGGGTTGTCTATCGCGACGTCATGACGGTGTCGTGCCGTCATGTCGTGTCGTGTCGTGACGGACCCCTCCGTCACGACACAATAGGGTCCACGTAGGGTCAACATAGGGGGAACGGACTAGGGTGGGTAAAATACTTACCTTCTTGCCAAGGTGGCATCTTATGTGGCAGAAAACGCTGACGTGGTCGTGGATATGCCTAGCGCCAGGTAAATCATTTTGCCATTTTGTTTACCATTTTGTTAAAATCAAAGTAGTAAAAAACGACTAAGGAGGGTGTGGGGCGGACGGGGGACGAGGGTGGGGCGGACGGGGGTGGGGGGGGGAACGGAGCGGACGGGGTTGGGAACGGGGGCGGACGGGGGGAACGGGAGCGGACGGGGTCGGGAACGGAGCGGACGGGGGGGGGGGGGGGGAATTTAAAAAAAAAGAAAAAGTGGGGCGGACGGGGAAGGGGGGGGGGGGGAAAACCTGGGGCGGACGGGGGGGAACGGGGCGTACGGGGTTGGGAACGGAGCGGACGGGGTCGGGAACGGAGCGGACGGGGTCGGGAACGGAGCGGACGGAGGGGCGGACGGGGGGGAACGGGGCGTACGGGGTTGGGAACGGGGGCGGACGGAGGGGGGGGAATTTTTTTTTAAAAAAATGGGGCGGACGGGGAAGGGGGGGGGGAAAAAAAAAAAACTGGGGCGGACGGGGGAGCGGACGGGGGGGAACGGGGCGTACGGGGTTGGGAACGGAGCGGACGGGGTCGGGAACAGGGGCGGACGGGGGGGCGGACGGGCTCTAGTAAATTTTTCCCCACTTTACCTTTACTTTGCTGACATGTCATCACATGTGGACATTGTAAATCCTACGTGTCCGAATTGGGTTAATGTAATTACACAAAAAAATCGGTAAAATTCAAGTCCGTCAGGATAAAGACAGCATCCGGCATAATGTCGTGACGGATACGTGTCGTGACGGCACGACATTATGCCGGGATTACCCTCCGTCACGACACAATAGACAACCCTGGGTTTGAAAAATTTATAGAGACAAGGAGAAAAAAAATTAGATGAACAATTCTTCATTTTGAAGATAACAACGCACAACAATGTGCAATTGAGCCAGAGCATCACCTCTGAACTCTTCCTTATGTTGCCCTACGCAGCAAGCCAGTGTATGGAACTGACTAGTGTAGAAGCTGAGGAATCATTGTCGCTTTCCACCTTTGCGTTGTGGTTCGGGAATTACCCCCTTCACCAACAACGACACTTACACGTTACGAAAATCATTTTTTATGTTAATTTTGTGTTCATTTGGAGGAGAGGTTACGTACATTGTTGCGTCTTTTCGCCACCTCTTGATCACACATCCATCCTGATTACTAATGCGTACGAACCACTAATTCCATGTTATTTCTCCTTTAAAATTAAGGTCGGATCTAAATCAAATTTTAGCGTTAGAGTTTAATTTGGGGTTAGCAAAGCTTGACTTGCACTTTTATGTTGTCTACTTATTGATCTGAATGAAAATTAGTACACTTACCTCAATGTGCACTCCGATTCCGCTACACCTCCTACCTTGCAAAGCGTTCCATTATCAACTAGGTCTTGTTTTTTATGCTCCAACTCCATGCCCTCAGACATAGCTCCAGCCCCTTGCATTCCTCTTTCTTACGTTTTTTTGAAGACCCCAACTATATTTCCTTATTCCTACTCCAAGCAAAAGACATGTTTGCTCCCAGTGAACGCACTATTGCATGTGAGCAAAACCTTCAACCTCTTAATTGCGTGGTAGTCCAGGTAGAGAGTTTCACTTCACACAATTGTTTACTAACTACTCTCTTACTTTGTATTCCATTCAACTCAAATTAAGTATGAAGTAGTAAGCTAGTTGCACAATATCATTAATAAACATGAGTATATTTATAAATGCCTGAATCACATTACAACATAAATGAAGCACCAAATCTAAAAACCTTCAAATAATGTCTTCAATTCTCTTTTTGCACCTCAGTCGTTACATTGTCACCTTCCTCTCAACTCCAATTCCGCTCATCTTGCGAGTGGCCTCCCAGTCCATTGAACCATCTCCTCCAACACGCTCATTCGTTAAATCATCACAGCTCAACTCACCTCTAGACTCTAGTAGCATATAGAACCAATTAGCACCTTGCAGCATCAATCGACTTACATTGGACTCCAATTTGTAGCAGCGCCTCAAATCCATCTTCTAGCGTCTTAACTCTAAGTTGCAACTTAACCCCCAACTTGCAACCTCTCGCCTCACCTCACCTCACCTCGCCTAAATCCTAAATTTGTTTTGATGAGATGCAAGATTAAAGAAACCGCATCAATGAAAAAATGGCCAGTTCGGTGCCACTGACATCATCTACTTGTTGCTCCAAGAATGAAACCCTAAACCCTCCTTGCCGAGGGAAAGTTGATGAACTATTTTGCACTTGCACCCAGTCACTTCTTGCAACCTATAGACCAGCCAACACCGATTCAACACCTTCGCCTAATCCAGTGTTCAGCACCGAAACCTCACTCTAAGGCAGTTCTGCCTCCTCTCTCCTTACTCTATCTCTCTCACGCCTCCTTCCGAGCTTCCTCCAATCTACTTCCCAAGACCCCTTGAGTTTTCCCACATTTTCTAGGCAGCCTGAAGATCAAAGGGAAATTTCCTCTTTTTCCTTTTTTTTATTTTCCTTTTCTTTTGTCACCACTTCATGTAGTTTCTCCCTATCATACATCCTAACTTAAACTTGTGCATTTCTTACATTCATAAGGCTATTTAAGTTTTAAGTGCGTCCTCGTTTCCTCGATTGTATTGTCCTCTCATTAACTCGACATGGGAGCACATTTTTGGACTCACACATGTTTCAAGTGCAAACTTGTATATGTGGAAACTACACTGTTTATGATATTTAATGCCAAATGTGTAACATTGTCACTTGTCATATGCCAAATTGTACTTTTGATCAACAACTTCATCATTATTGTCACCTTATGACACTTGACGTTGAAATGTGCTTACTAATATTTTCGCATGATCATGTTCAATAGTTCTATGAGGCGTATGCCTCTTTTACACATTGGTCTACACGTTGACTAAAGTATACACAAATGACATTTTTCATTGGTATGCTCAAGTATATCTTCCTCTTGCATATTAAAACGCTAAATGTCATAATTTAGATGCATTTCACTTACAAAAGTGACTTGTTGTGTTGAATAATATCATATTGACAATTAGAAGGCATGACACTTTCAGACCTCTAGACATCTAGTTTAGCCCCATCACAAAGAGTGAATGTGACACTAAATACCATATATGGTGTAGTAGTACAAAGGAGACATCCTCTTGAAAAAGGTTAATGAATTTTTTTAAAGTACACTTAACCACCTTCATTTTTTCAAGCATCTAAGTATTGCAGTAACTGGCTATTTGAGAGTCATGTTCCAACATTAAGCATCTTAACCCTTAAAACCTTAACGTTCATATGTGGACTCAAAATTTCAAAGGATCGGATCTTGACCTCCAAACTCTTGATCATAGTATCATGAATGGTTATCATGTGTAAGTCGTGAAGTGCTCACATCTCAAGAAACGATTTGACAGTTTGATGACTACAAGATCATATTATTCTTCTGACTTTCCACCAATATATTGTATTTAATTAGCCAATACTATCTTCTCATCCAAAATACAACATTTGCAATTACAGTCTAACCTCGTTAGTACGACACTCGTTAAGACGACACCCTCGATATTACGACACATTTTTGCGCGACCAAACTTCTTAGTTCAAAACTCCCTCTTTTAGACGACTATGACACTCGATAATACGACACTTAGAGCGTGCATTTTGTCATATTAAAGAGGGAATAAATGCTAAAATTCCTTTCATCCATGATATGTACATCTAGAATACATCCATTTTCACTTGGGAACTACTTGAGAACTTCACTTATCATTGGGAACTAAATGATAATTAGGGTTACAAGTGTAGAATGGACTTGGTTTAGGGTTAGAGGGGCCTCCTCCCTAGTATGTTGCCTCTTGTGCACTCTCTTGGATTCTTGCAATCTCCAATCTTTGTGCACTCTCTTGCATTCTTGTAGTTTCAATTCAATCTTCTACAATCTCCAATTCAATCTTGCAGTACTCCAGACTAGTCTCGCAGAATCTTGCTTCTTGATCTGTGTGGCAAATGTTCCATCTCCTAAGCATAGCCTGATATTTTTTTTGTTTGGTGGCCGGCCTAATCTGTAAGCATTTCAATCTTCTACCGAGTTCAATCAACTCAAACAATCAATTCAAAGGCCAATATCGAAAGGTGATTATGATTTTGGATAATGCATCTTCACATGTTGTTAGTTCTGCCAAAGTTGGTAAGTCTCATGGTTTTTCAACCTTGGAATTGAGCAACATGACTTTGGTATTCCTCCCCCCCAATGTGTCAAGCGTAGTGCAACCTTTGGATCAAGGTATAATAGCATCTTTCAAAATTCAATACAAGAAGAAACTTTTGCAGTGGGTTTTGTCACAATATGATGATGCTACATTGAAGGACTTAAGGAAGGTGGTGCCCAATATCAGACAAACTATCATGTGGAGTTATGAAGTATGGAGTGAGTTGGATGCACAAATAGTCAGGAATTGTTGGAGGATGGCGCGTATATTACCTGCAACATGGAATGCCGATTTTGCCTTAGTTGATGAAAGGGAGAAGAATAGAATGCGACAAGAATGAAGAATCAGATGAACTTGGTGCTCTGATTTCAAAATTGCGATTGGGTGATGATGAGATGTCTATCGAGACTTATATTCAGATGGAAGGGGAAGAGATTACTGAGCTAGAATTGACAACTGATGAGTTGGTGGATGCCGCTTTGGGAGTCAATCATGCACAAGGCTTTGATCTTAATGTTGATTTGCATTCAGTAGATGTGGATGATGTTGCTCCACCTACACTAAAGCTTAGTGATGCTAAACATCATGCATCATTGTTGTCTAATTTCTTATTAGACAACTCTTTACATTTTGGTGTTAATGAAATTATTAGTTTTCAAAAGCTAGTAGGGAATTTAGAGAAGATGACAGTTGCTAACTTAGGTAGGCAACACCAGAGATCTTTGAACTCTTATTTCAAGAGTTCTTGAGAATTTTTGTATTTGTTTGGAGTTATAAGTTATTATTTCATACACTTCCTAAACCCTAAACTCAATGTATATGGTTTGAATCTCATATTTCTTATGTTTTTGTATTCCCTCGATAGTACGACAATTTTAGGCCATTTGTCATATTAACGAGAAGACGACACCTCGATAATACGACATTTTTTGCGTTTCCCAAAGGTGTCATACTAAAGAGGGAGAACAATATGATGAATTTTCAAAGTTCTTATATTTAAGTTCATTATAAGGGAAACATAGGTATATATGGTAGTTTAATCGTATGAATGTGATCAATTGATAGTGCCTCACAACTTTTCTTGCGCGGGATTCTTAAGAAACCCTTGGAAAAGTAATTTTATAACACACCTTAGAGATTTCTTTATTTTTGAGGCATTTAGGGGTTATGCATCATTCTCATAGTATTGGGGAGTCATTTGTCTATGGTTATGGAAAATAAATAAATGAACATCAATATTATTACCAACATGAAGTTGAGCCTATTGGCCCTAATGCAATATCTTCAAGATTCCCCTTGGCAAAGTGACAAGGTATAATACCTTCCTTGAGGTAGGTGGACATTATTTCGTGTGTACTTTATCATGTCCAAGATGTTAATGGATTTTCGCACTCCTTCCTTGCTCCATTAACTAGTTCGTTGTTAGTCACATCCAAGCCTTGCTGTAAAGACCTCACCGAGGTTTAATGAGAGGTAACAAAGTACAAACCCCAGAGGGGAAGGCCAAGCAATCGCCCGGGCCGGGGGGAGTCAAAACAGACTCAAAGGCAGACCTATCAAGCCTACCTATGGGGTCATAACTCAACAAGGGGAGGGGCCAAAGTCAACAACACGAGAAACTGGGGGGGAAACGGTCGCCCCGTGAGGGGGGAGACGTTCCAGGGGGGGGGGGCTTTCGAGGCAGCCGGGTCCCAGATTGTCAAGCGGCACCCAAAGTTGGCGCCAAAGCTCACCAAACAGCGGAGGGGGGGGGGCAGGGGCCGGAGGAGCTCCTTCAGTCGTACGCATCCAGGAGGCTGATGCTCTACGCATCCCATTCCACCTCGAAATTGAAGCAACTGGTGCCGAGGTCTGCCGCCCATCTGTACATGCCAAGAAGAGAACCGGAGGTGGGTCTGCCTGTGTTTTTGCACATCCAGAGGTATTCTTCTTTCGTTATTGGGCGGCCTGGTGGCTCTTCGTCTTTGAGCAGGGGGGAGTCCTTCCTGATTTTGTCGTCCTCGATTTCTTTGAGTAAGTCTTCAATCTCTTGGTCGACTCTTTCGTTGAATGTGTCCTCTGAAATGCCCAGTTTTTGTTGAACGAATCTGTAGGGGTTTGTGAGGCCAAATCCACCACCCTTAAGCGTCCTAGTCCGGGTGATGACTTTGAGAATCACATTTATCTATTACAACATTGAACCATGTGCAAGGTAATTTTCATGTCCAAATGAACATGTATTGTCTCACTCATTGTACTTTATTAATGTTGGCCTCTTGGCTTGTGCTAGAGTTGGCTTTCTCAAGAGTCCAACCCGCGGCTTTAGCCGCACATGCCCTTACGGACATCCCCCTCACTCTTTTGATCTTCACCCCGTCTCTCTTGTCATTGCAAGAGTCCTTCACATTCTCCATTAATAATGCAAGTGAGTTATTTTGAACGATAGGTGCAAGTGTTGAAAAACACTTTACTCTATAGTCAATGTTACATTAGATCACATGAGACTTCCAAACCCTGGCCTACCTTATTAAGCTTAACACTTGTCTAAGAACTATTTTAGTCTACGATTGGTCCTCCACCCTATTGGGTGGTTCAGTGGTTCCCTCTACACAACTTTAACATTAACTTGCTAAACATGCCAACCATCTAAATGGCAGCTAATCACCCAGTCGCAGCTGGGTTCCAGCAACTAAGCTCACCCAGTCGCAGCTAGTCCAGCAGCTAATCTCCCAGTCGCAGCTGGGTTCCAGCAACTAAGCTCACCCAGTCCTAGTAATTGTATAGTAAATCCAGCTACTAGCTACCCTTAATACAACCCCTCTAATTCACTAATCAAAGATTTCTTTTTTTCTTTAAATCCTTTCTTTTCTTTTCTTTTTTTCTTTTCCTTTCTTTGCTCCTAATTCATGAGCTAATCTAACACACTACTTTAACTAACTACCACCTAATCACTACATGCAAACTTAAACTCTAGAGCTCCCTCCCTTGGGAGGCCTTGAGAGAGAGAGAGCTTGACTAATTAACTTCACTAAAAACTAATGTCCCACACACGTGGCTCAAGCTCTTTAGAGCTTGCTCCCTTGAGAGCGCTTGATGGAGAGAGAGGAAAATGAGAGAGAAACCACCTTAAGTAGCAACGAGGGAGAGAGGGAGAGAGGGAGAGAGGGAGAGAGGGAGAGAGAGGTGAGGATAGGGTGAGAGGATTAGCACCTCCAATCACAATCCCTTAACCTTCACCTTCAAAGTAGGGACTACAGTCTAACCTTGATAATGTCACCCTTGTTAATGGGACACCTTGATATTGTCACCTAAAAGTTTGAAACCGATTTTCTTAGTGTAAAACTCCCTCGTTATTATCCCTATCACCCTTGTTAATGTCACTATTTTTTTCCAAAATCCGTAGTGTAAATGTGATAATATCAAATATGGATGGATTGTATGTGATGGTTGGATGGACATATTGTAGTAGCCAAAAGGGTCATGAGCCACCCCTGTGATAAATGCAATGTTATTCAAAGGGTCATGAGCCGCCTCTGTGCACCAACCCTGAACGGTGTTGTCTATACACGGCACTCAAAGGTGTTGTCTTTGACGGCGCTGCCAAGACTTCTTGGCCTCTATGCACCCCACCTTCCGTCACATGTGTTCACCTATGTGTCTTTGAGGGTTTCAGCTTGTGTGAAGTAATTTAGGATGTTAAGTTCTACGGTTTAGCTGAGCTGGTACAGAGTAGTGTCGACTTAAGCTAAATTAGTTCAATTGGTTTGCAATGTAGAAATCTCAAGATATGTGGCACGGTCTTCACTGTTTCTATAGTCAATAGTCGCATAGGAGAATCTAGTAAGATCATAAGTGTTAGCCGCTCATCCTAAGTGGGCATTCAATTAGGAACAATCTTCTAGATTAGTTAGTCAAGCTCACAAGTAGAAACAATCTTCTAGGTAGGTTAGTCAAGCTCATAAGTAGAAACAGTCTTCTAGGTAGGTTAGTCAAGCTCATAAGTAGAAACAGTCTCCTAGGTAGGTTAGTCAAGCTCATGGTCGAGCTCACTTGTATATAATGAACCATTGTTCATTTGGAATTTAAATGCACACTTTCTATCATAGGCTTGTGTTTCTTCATGCAGTGCAGGTGTTCTTCGTTGTGTTGTTGTTTTTGTTGTTGTTGCTACATTGGAAGCTAGTGATTGGCTGATCTCAATGACACATTGTGATGTGCTCATGTTGTTATTCACAATTTTGAATTATATTTTACATTAAAAAACATTGAAGTCTTGTGTTTGTTTTTTTTTTTTTTTTTTTTTTACATTGTAATTTCATTTTGATTTTCTACCTTTTTTTTTTTGATAATATCACATTATGCACAAATCTTCAAAATGTGACATTATCAAATATGTCACACCTTGTTTATATCACACTTTATGGTGAAACGGATGGTGTGATATTATCAAGGTTAGACTGTAATCCCCTTCCACCAAGCTTCCTTCTTCCTAAACTAACAAAGTGGATCCAAAAGTGGGCATTAAACCCGCGGAGCTCACCTTGCCTCACATTACCCCCTACTCACATAATCAAGGCATCCTCTTATTGAAATCAAACCTTGAAATAACTACACAACACATTCTAATGCCTAAACTTAAATCCACACCACACTTCACTCTTTTTATGTTTTGTGAATAATCATAACACCTCAAAGTCAAACTAAAATTGGTTTCGAAGAGTTAATCACCACATGTGGGCACCATTTTGGGCTCACAGGGTTAGTGCGCGGTGCCTCGGAAGCTTGGGCTTTCACTACAAGGAAATGGATGTATAATTGACAAAAATGTGACACTAAAATGTCCGAAGTGACAAAATCAGCTCAAAGCTATGAGTTTTTGTCAATTCGGACATTATTCAAAATTTGTCTCAATTTTCTGTCATCAGATTTATATATTTCACGTTTAACTTATTCCCTTCACCTGAGCATGTGTCTCATATTTATTAACAACAAAAGGTGTTACAAAAGGTGTTACAAAAGGTTTTTAATTATTGTAATTACTAGTATAAGTAATTAATATAAGTAATGTATTTACTATAATTAATGTAATAACTAATTTAATTAATTAATATAAATACTGAAATTACCAATTTAAGTAAATAATGAAATTACCCTTTTGAGTAAATACTGAAATTACCAATTTAAGTAAATACTGAAATTACCAATTTAACTAAATACTGAAATTTGCTAATTTAAGTAAATACTGAAATTTGCTAATTTAAGTAAATATTGAAATTTGCTAATTTAAGTAAATATTGAAATTTGCTAATTTAAGTAAATATTGAAATTTGCTAATTTAGGTAAATACTGGAATTTGCTAATTTAAGTAAATATTGAAATTTGCTAATTTTAGTAAATACTGAAATTTGCTATTTTCAGTAAAATACTGAAATTATTGTAATTAATGTAGTTAAAATAATTACAATAATTACTGTAATAATGTTTAGGAGAATTTTTGTAAATTGTTTTTAATACAAATACAATACGTACTAATTAAAAACAGTAAATACATTAATTCTATGCTTGTTTTTACTTTCACTAATTAAAAATATATATATACATAAGTTTATAAGTCTTATGGCTTCTTCATACAAAACTCTTACATACTTGGCTTATATCATGTAATGAGCGGTGGCTTAGTGGCTAAGGCCTTCACACTATAGCCAAGAGGTTCAAGGTTCGATCACCCTGACCCCTCACCCTTGGCTTCGCCTAGGGTAGGTAGGTGGGCTTTGTCCATTAGTCTAGGTTAGGTGAGGTGGCCGTTGCCTAAGACCTATGTGAGTAGGCCCCGAATGCGAGGGTGGATTACTAATTTAGGATTTTTTTACTAGTATAATTTAGACATTAAACCACATCACCATGGGTAAATGACGAGGTAAAGAGAATCCAACATGGCAAGGGGGCCGGAGTAAATGGAATCCTACGTGTATAATTGTCCCAGATGACAAAGAAATTGACAGAACTCTGTTAATTGTATGACCGAATCAAGGTGCCCTATATGACACCCAAATTAACAGAATTTCGTCACATTTTTGTCAAATAGGTCATATAAACTCTTGTAGTGTTTGTAGTGATCAAAAGGTGTTTTTCAGGCAGGGGTGGTCAGCATGAATATAACTCTCTCCGGATGTATGGCGTTGCTCTCTGGTTGATCTTGGGTTGTTTCGTCTGGTAGATCCCACGAGGAGGCTTCCCATCTTCGGGGGGTGGTCGTCGCTAGGGTTCGCCGTGGTGATGGCCGGTTCTTCCGCGGTCCGAAACGACAGCGTACCTTGCCTCTGCTTTTCGGTTTGGGAGGAAGGCTATCAGTTAGTGCATCCGATCTGTTGCTTGCCTCCTGCACATGTTCTTTTCCTTTCCTTTTTCTTGTGTTGTCCTCGTTTCTTATGACTGGGTGAAGGAGTCTTCTTGGACATTTCCTTTTGGATCTGCTGACTGCTTTGTTTCGTGGTAGCTCCGGTCTGTTCTTCTCCCTGTGTTCGTTCAGAGTGGTTTCCTAGTTGGCGAGGACTCGGAATGGTGAGCGGGCGTTTTAGTTTTCTTGCGGTGTTGGGTTTGCTCTGTGTGTGGAATGTTGGGTTGTCTGGGGTGTCTGGGATTGCGAGTTTCCACGCTCTGGTTGCGCTGGGACCTCCTCCCATTCGCTAGGTGTCCTGTTATTGATTTCATGTTCCCTTGACTCTACTTCCTCTCTTGCCGGTCTCCAATTTTGTGCGATTTCTTGTAGGAAATCGTCGATGCATTCTTCAAGATTTGGTTGTGCCATAAACTCCGCTTCTGGGTCTGGAGACGGTGAGAGCCTGTTCATTCTTATGGGTTGCGCCATCCATGCATCCAGCTCTTTGGGGAGAAAAGTCTAATGTGGGGCGAGGTTCCATCGTATGGTGTCGCCATGTCTTCTGCCGAAAATGTTGTTCGTTGTCCACACTGTGATAAAACAGGTAATGGCCTCCTGTCTCTTCTCTTCATTTCCCTTGTGTTTAGATAGTTCTTTAAACGCTTCCATTGCACAATATATCGTGTTTCTCCAAGCATTCCATAATACCGCCCCTAAGTGAAATTGGTCATTTCTGAAGGCTAAATCTACCCTCTGGCACCAAATTGCCCAGAGGATGTGTGCTCTAAGTATGTCCCACAGTGTCTCCATGGTAACTTTGTAAGTTGCTGCCGTGTCCCATTTGAGCTCTTCTTCCATTGTGGGTCCCGGGGGTTCGGTCATAAGTCCTCTGCTAATTTATGCCCATGTGTTGTAGGTGTGAGGCCAAACCGCCCACCCTTAAGCGTCTTAGTCCGGGTGAGGGAATGGGCATCACATTCGTATTCCCATGACTCCATCTTACCAACTTCGTGAGAATCCATTACATTTCCCATCAAATCTTGCACACCAATGTATTTCATAATAAGGATACAAGCATTGAAAAATGCTCTTCTCCTTCTCCCTAAGTTACTTACACACCAACACTTAAATCCCTAATTACATAGCATACCATCTAAGTGCCATTAGTGTCCTTAGGCCTTCCCCATGATCGGCCGGTTCGCCAATGGTCCATACCCGGCTCCTAACTCGGCCCGTTCTCCTAACTCCAACTAGCTAAGCCCACATATTCTCTAGCTCTAAGAGCTCACATTCCTAGAGAGGAAGGAGAGAGAGAGAGAGAAATAGTCCTAGTCGCAAGAGAGAGAGAGACTTCTTCGTACGAATTACTTAACTTAAATCTAATTTGAACCATTGACTTCCTTTCCAATTAACCCGCGAACCTAATAAACCGTGAGCGGTTAGGTGAATATAAGTAAAATGCCCCTAAAATATAAAAAGTAATTGAGAAGGTTCTACTTACACATATGTAGTAACTTCTTCTCCGTATCCGCCTATAGACTATTCCTGCTTTTACCACTAGCTCATTGTAGGATAACACCAGTCAATGAAGCCAACCGGATTCGAACCCGGGTTGGTCCAGACCTTAATACAGTCTCTTACAGACAACTCGCATCCACAGGCGGATGTGCCAAAATCTAGTGACTATCTATATAGGTTAATAAAACCCCGTTTACTAAGCTTAAGCCTTTAGCCTAGGAACCCCATTAACCAATCTCTAAATAACTCTAACCATTCCTACTAGCACTCAAGTACTAACACCCTAGCTTCAACTAAATTCAACTAGTAACTAAGAATACAACTTGTTTTTATGTTTTTGAATATTTGAACACAAATGGAAGTCCAAGTTTTGTTAACCCCTTGCGATTAAGAACACATGTGGGCACCATATTGGGCTCACAGTAGGCGGCCGGTAATTCCGTTAGAGTCTTGTGGTTCGAAAGAGGTGCCAGGCTCGTGCAATTTCCGGGCACTCTTGAAACGTGTGTTGTAGGGTCTCTTGGGCTTGTTCGATGCAAAGTTGGCATGCACTTGGCAGGCCTAGTCTTTCCCTCCAAGCTCCGACTGGGAGGCCTTCGGTGAGGATCAGCCATTGCATAGCTGAGACTTTGCGAGGTAGGTATGGGTGCCATATTCTATTGAAGAATTGGGCCCTTACCTTGCTATTGTACCCTTCCGCTTCAAGTTCTGCATCGACTCTCATCGTGTGGTTGTTTTGTCTTAGAGCTACCCTATATCCTCGCTTGGTTGAGTAGTTAAGCACGGTTGTTTCTGCAAGAATTCCTATGCGGCGCCATTGCCATTTTTTTGGGTTCCATTCTAGGTTACGGACCCAATCATTGCCCCATAGCCATAAGGTTTGCTCTGGTTCCATCTCTCTTGGGTTGAAGTCTAAAATGGTTCTCTTTGGGCCTCCACATAGGATAATGCGTACTTCATTTAGTTGATTATCAGGGGGAATGTGACCTTGTTCTGTGTAGTGTAGGCGTTCTGATGTGTCCTTCCGATACACTGCTGCCTGTAATGGTTCGGTGCTGGTGATGTGCTAGTTCCTCATCCCTAGAAATGTCCTTTGACGTATAATCCCCTAAAACTTCCATTTAATGCTTGAAATCATGCCCTGGACACTACCTACCAGCTCACATTTTTGGCCCAATCGGCCAACTTCCGGAGGTCGTTTCCATAATATAAGCTTGGATCTGCCATCTCTAACCTCCTACCAACCTATGGTGGAGTTTTCGGGCCATTCTGACCACTTTCATATTTTCGACCAGCTCACGTTTTTGGTCAGATCCGCCAACTTCCGGAGGTGGTTTTCGCAAACCGATTCCGGATCTGACCTCTCTAACCTTCAAATCCCTCTTTCAACACTTTACTACTTGCTTTTCCAGGACTATGGTTTGTCCGGATTGCCATACACTTCCAGGATGCCACCTGTCCAGATCTAAAACTCACAAGCATACATATCTTCTCTAAGAGTCTAAGCTATCTTCGCATAGGTGTACTAAGAGAGCCAAAAGGCTCTAAGAAAATCATTATATACTTCAAAACAACTACCTACTAGGGTCAATTTGGTAGGTTGCCACCCTATCAAAACACTACAACTAGCTATCATGATGCGTTCCTGCCCTCTGTCCCGCTCGTGAACAGCTGGCACACTGAGGTCATAAAAAACGGTCAACTAGTAAAAGACTCCCAATGCCAATGTATACAATGTCCGGCCATAGATTTGCTACACATTTACATCGTGCGGTGTTGCACACAGATGATCCTTGACATTATGATATTGTCTTGAAGGTTGCCATTTTGTGAGTGTCATTTTCCCACTACTAGAAACAACAATCCACATGTTAATTCAAGTTCACCCGCAAGTAACATTCCTTTCATGTGGCTCCCTTCATTCAATAGAGTTATCCTTTAATTCAACCAAAGTTTTGGTGGGGAGGTGGTTATTTTGCATACAAAACATTCCATTTTAGGTAACTTTTCAATGCATCCTTAGGGTTGGTGTGGAGGTTTGAGCAAAACCCATTGTGTATCGGTTCGTTGGCAATCAAACCCATTTTAGCACTTGGCATGCCAAAATGAATTAGGCCCTCCAAACCAATATAAAAACTCTTCACTCAAACCTCCACACCAACGACTTATCGAACATGGACTGTATTGTATGCACACTATTTGGAATATTTATTGCCATAGTAGTAAAACATGTGAATTCCTTTTGGTATCGAATGTTTCTAATACAGATAAATAAACAAAGTTAGAAGTTTTGTGACCTAATTTTTTCCAATGTAATTTGCATGAGTACAGAGGCAACCTATTCACGAAGGCATCCTAATTACACATATCAGTGTACTTACCCTAAGTCCTTCATCACGAAACAAGGATACAATGCCTCCCTACACACACTGGAAAAACATAGTTATTGTGAGAAAACAAGCACCAATGCACCAAGTTTTGTGTTGGATTGTCCCCTATATAACTCCATCAAAGATAAGTTTCCATCACTATTTGAGAATGTAGTAATAAGGAGCCTCAAATCTTTCTTTCAATCGGATTAGTCTATGTCATAGGGAGGTTGCAACACTCTACCACTCTAGTAGAATTAGCTGGTTTGAAACCATCTTGATGTACTTTCAGTCCCATTAGTCTTTTGACTTCCCGGCTTCTAAAATCAATTTCGTTGCATTTCATTTCATGACATAAGTTGCCCACATGGATACCAAGACAATCCTTCAAACTAAAGATGTAAATTACATGGTAATGATTCAAACAGTTTAATGAGGTGTTTTAGTCGAATTGGCTCTCAATAGCATCATGATGGAGAGAAGGAATCATCATGTATGAGCATACTTCTCATCCATCCAAGATAACAAACTTGACCCCCTATAGGTTTGTTACCAATTCATTGCAAATGTCCCCGAATACACTAATTTGGGGTTTTTAAAGATGATTTGGTGTCAAATCAGCTAAAAATAACCTCCGTGTTGGGTACTAATTCAAATCTTTATGTTGGATGGATGAGAGATATACTCAAATAGGATATATCCACTCTCTCCGTATGATATCACTATATTCGTTAATTAGAGACTTTGAAAGTCTCAAAATAAATGCAAATGCTTTAATATATGGTTTGATATATGGTTTAATATTTGGTTTAATTTCTTATTGTGATGGCATGTAATTGTGTCAAATTGCTTAGTGTTGCCCATATCACTCGCATTATTAACTCACATTGAATATATTTTTGTGTTTTTCTTGTTCTTCATTTGAAAACTATGTCCTCAAATAGTCTCAAAATAATGAAAAAGTCTCCAATTACCGCATATAGTGATTGATGATAAGTAGCTTTGAAATGTATGATAATCCTCTTCACATAAAGGTTGTCAACATATCGAAGAATCCAATTTAACTGTAGTAAACCATGAATTTGAACTCAAAATATTTTAAGTGCACTTTGAATTGGCACTATTATGCGAGTCTAAGGCCCATCTAAGGGGCTGGGGATTCGTGGCACTCAAGTAAAATCATCCATCCAAGATATCGTGGATGAAGTGGCTCCAATAAAAAAAAGCCCCCCTATGGGGTTGAGGGCCGATTCATTCGAATGTGACGTCACTAGACTAATTCGGGGCCTTTGACTCTATTTTCGGAATCAAATTGCCCAAAAATAGCCATTTAGATGATTCCTGTGTTTTTTTCATCCGCACGGATGATTTTACTTGAGTGCCACGAATCCCCGGCCCATCTAAGGGCCTTAGACTCACACCCTAATACATGCACTTTTCATAACATGTATGAGTATATATGAGTGCACAAAAGGGGTATTAATTTAAGCTTTGATGTACTACGTATACATATGTTGCACAAATTGTAGCTCATAGTTATGTAAATGTTCAAAGGACCTCTAGAAAATATATAACATTTGTACTTGTATGATAGTGTCACTAAACTTTATGAGATAAGTATTTAATATTGGATGAAACTAAGATGGATAAATCTTTCATTTCCTTATCTCATTCATGCATGTGTGGAAGAGGCCATATTAGGGTTTTGGAAGAGGTCGTTGAGTTGGGATTGAGGTCTCTTCTTGCTTAGGGTTGTGAGAGGGATGGGCCGCGTTTCTTTGTGGAGGCCGGTCAATGGGGATGTGGATGGTTGATGTAGGTAGTGATTGCAGGCATCGGGTGACTTAGAAGTTAGGTCTTGTCTCAAAGGCCAACATAAAAGTTCGTTGAAATTGCAAAGGTTCTCAAACTCTTCATTTCCTTATTCGTTTCATGTGTTTCACATTGCTCCTACCTCCTTTTGGGTGTTTGTCACATCGGTGGTTTTGTGTATTGGATTTTGGAAGCAATAATAGGTGTTTATAGATAAATTCTTTCCATCAATTGAATTCATGGTTTTGAATAGAGAGCATAATGTTTGTATTGTCTCCTAATTAAGGTGTGATTATTATTAAAGCATGCATGATAGAGTCTAATTAACAAATAGAATAAATGGGTCAAGTAGCTTTTTTTTTGTTCAAGATACTTGAGTTTTGATTGCTATTAGAACTACGAGATACAGGCAAGGAAAGTCAAGACAAGAACACACCTAAAGCTAGAATTGCCAAAAATGTGGTGGACCAAAAAAATCAACTCCAATTAAGGTGTAGTTTGTCGGGAGGGTTTATAAGATGCGTAGAAAATTTGGTAATCCTTGGGTGGAGTATTGGGATCCAATTGACTTGATGAATTGTCCATCAAACATGGACATTGGCTTATGTTTATCAAAAGGCCAACAACAAGTGGACTTACGATCTTACTAATCATTTGATGAAAAACTTCATATCATCTTACTGATCTTTTGATACAATAATTACATTAAATTCTATGACATATATTGTAGACTTAGATGCTTATGAGTTACATCTGGAGGATGAAAAAGTCTTCAGCAACTTAATGATAAATGCTAGGGTTTTGCATTTTACATTTAATAGGGGTTGAATGCTATTCAAAAGTATATTCGTATACTTATGTTAATGACTATATATAAATGTAATTTTTGAATCTATACATATTGGCACTTGTATTATTATCAATGAAATTGCACATATATTGTAACTATAATGCTTGATTTTACAAAGAAAAAAACTTGTATATAGGGGGTTTTTATAGTATGTTGCAAACGCATGTGGTTCTTGGTTTTTAGTGAAAGGTGCACCTCATGCAACCCACGTGAACTAAGAGTTGTGATTATGAAAACCTGAGGGCCCTTGAATATCATCCAAAGGGCATGCCATGGGAAATAGGAATCCTGTTTTTGCAATTGATGGGCCCTCAAGCTTAGTGTAAAGTGAAAATGGACTTGTTGAGGGACTGCAACATATGTTTGGATTTGGGTCCCCACCATGGCAATACAATATTTTTAGGAGCCAATAGCAATTTTATTAATTGCCACAATCCCACATTATGTGTTAGACCATTTCTTTTTTATGCACCTAAAGCAACATCCGGAAGATTATAGAACATAATCCACTTGCTACCATGTAGGACGTCATGTGGATTTTCATCCACTTGAATATCTTTGGTCCCTTTGGCCTTCAAAGTCTATTGTAAAGTGAAGTAAGATCATCTCCAGCTTCTCAACCAATCACAAAATTTGTACATCACAAGTTAAGGGCCCTCAAGTTCTAGTGTATAGTAAGCCCTAAGATTAATTTAATTTTCATCCATGGAAAGATTAAACCTTCCACCCAAATTTTCTTAAGGTGTACCACACATTCAAGCACATCCAACTCACTCATAAAATTTCATATGGTATATAAGAAGTTATCTACAAAAGTTCAAATTATGTGAAAAATCATGATGAAAATTAGATTTGATAATGGCCCATTGGATGGATCATGCTCATAGCCACCCACTACTCGACAGGGCCACTCCAATAACCATCATACAACAAAATATATTGAGCAAACTCTAAATTTTGTCTTTTGTTAGAAAGGTGAATCTAGCAAAATAAAGTAAGATGATGATTCAAAGAATTAAAAAACATTGATTGCTAGTACTAGGCTCAAACCCTGGAACACATGGTTAAGAGCCTTGCCGAGGCCATAGTAAATGAAGCTCTATGGTTGAAGTCATGGCAAGAGTTAATGTAATCATGGTCCTTGTTTCCAAGATGACCACATCATTCTTGATCCATCTTGTCCATGCAGATATCAACAACAACAAATGCCACCGTCCCCAATAGAGATGGTGCTACAGAGTGCGTTGGCGAAGTGTTGTGACCGGAATGGGGTGTAAGATGTTGATTTGTAGCTACATTGTCATGTACCCACAAGTCGCAAAAGGTGGTCACGTTGCCAACTTTCAAGTGTCTCTCATGGTAGCCAATTTTTTGAACATTTTTGGAAGATCGAGAAGTTTTAGTCATAGGAAGGATAAGCCAGATGGGTAGAAATGGCACATGTTATAGCTTGGTGGCCATGGGATCCCATAGCTTTGGGGTGGGTACATCTTTTGACGGATGACTTGCTAAGGTGTGGAATTCAAGATTGGCGAGGCAAGATGGAAGGGAGAAATTGTTGGTGAGTAGATGGAGGATAGGGTGGTAGAAAGAGAGAAATTAAAGCATATTGTCTAGCATTCAAGGATTTCCACATGAAAAGAAACTCATCGATTGTAGAAGGAATTTTCGGAGGTAGAAAGTTGCCCTTCTTTTTTTCCCCCAAATTGTTAAGATTTTGATTTGTGGAATTATTGGTGCACATTGGTAGTCCTTTTGTTCCCTTCTCCCCCTTCCTTTGTAACTCTATCCACCTTCATTTGTGTGTATCAGCCGGTTGTTGTGTCCTTATTTAACCGGCTTATCCAGTAATATAGCTGAGGTTTTTGCCTATGGACAATTGTGAACATGGTGGCATGTTGCCCGACATTGTGCACACTCATTATGGAGGCCACTATATAGCAATTTGTATGTGATATCCCCCTTTGTATCTTTTCTTTAATCATAATTGTTGACGGGAGTTTGGTGGTGTCTTTTATGTGTATTCAGATCTATTCCCTTCCCGCTATTGTATGGTATTGATCATTGCAATCTACCCCAATCACTCTCCCTAGGAGACATGCTAAGTATTGCAACACCTCCTCTTGTTTTAGAACCACACACATACCAACCATCTACACCCATATAACACAGTCCAGGTTTTGCTTTGTTTCATTTCCTAGCACATCCAAGTGTGGTTGCCATAAGGAGAATATTATGTGTTGCCCCTTCAGCTTGTGATTTGAGGTGTCTAGTGCATGAATATTTTTCCCTGCTTCCAAACTAAAGATTACTTTGCAAATCGACCTATCTTTCATTATGATTTTGAGGAATGTTTTATACAGACAATCTCTTGCCCATATGTTTACCACTTTGTGTCTTTGGATACATCCTTGGATTCTTCCCAATATTATTGCCTTGTTTACTTCTTGACATTATGCTTTAAGCTTGGCGTATAGTTCCTCTAAGAGGATTACCTTGAGTGCCGCATTTGCAGTGTTTTCCTCCTTATTTGGATCTTGACTTTCGAGTGTCTTTCTCTTGATGGTCACCTAATGTGTGTGTGTTGCTTGCAATTCTAGAGCCGTTTGTTGTCTATTGGCCACCTCTCCTCCTAGCATGTTTGTAGCCTTCTTGTCATGTTGCAAATCATTGTGGTAGTTGATAGTTATTTTCCTTGTGGCTTTTTGTTGAGGTTTTTGTTGATGTCGCTCCTTGTTGTTCAACCTAGCTACCTCCTCCTTTTGTTGCTCTCTTGGTGGTGTGATGGTCTCTTTGTCTCCATTTGGTCGTTTGTTAGTTAGTTGTTCTATAGCCCTAAACTGCTCCCGCTCTTTGGTTATGGCTATGCTAATCCGGGTTTTTTAATGACCTAAACAAATTTCAAGCAAACTCAAGTTCACATCCAAAAGTGATGTGCCTTCTAATGACATTGTCAATGGAGTGTCTTTCATGATTCTAAACTCTCAAAAGTAATTTATATATATATATATATATATATATATATGGTGCTCCCTATAAAAATAGGTTTCCTCCTACCATTGTAAATCTCGCTCTACCATTTGGGCTACATCCCCCCTTTGCTTTGCTCTACCAATTGAGCTAGGATGGTTGACATGTCATCGATATAAGAGCCACGTCATGGCTATATTGAACCACATCATCAATGCCAAATTCATTCATTTGAACCTACATAGAAATGATGTGGCTCATACATGAGTATCAATAATGTTATTACTATCATTATTGTGTGATTATTTTAAGGGCACCATTTTTATCATTAAAAGAGAATGAATATCGAATATCAATATTTTTTGTTGGATTAACTATAAAGTTTTGAATGAAAACACAACTTGTTTCCAAGATACAATTTTGTACCATCATATTCTCTACTTTAACTTTTGATGACATTGAGGATGGCTAGGGACTTGTGATCTCTACGTAAACTTCTCCATTGCAAAGGTGAACACACAATGAGTTTTATTGTAAATGACATTTTTAGGATGATTTGACTCTAGAAACAACATCACAAACCCCAAATTAGTCCAGTGGAACCATATTGAAATGAATCGGCTGTCAACCTTTTAGGGGACTTGTTTTCTCATGGGAGTCCCTTCATCCATGATGGAGAAGTTTATGTAGACACCACGAAGTCCCAACTCATTGAGGATGGCTTTTGTACGTTCTAAAAGTACATTGGCGCTTGACAACATGAAAAAAAAACTTTAATAAAGTTCTTTTGAGAATTTTGTGGTAGCCAAGTACCTTAGGCAATAGTATGTATTTCGAAATCGCAAAAAGACAATAATGTGTATAGGTCTCCAAGCCCGAGCTACACTAATTATGGTATATACTTTGGGTCACACTAATAACAAGGAATTGACACTCAAATCACTAGGAATGTCAATATTGAGGGTTGCACACTATCTACCAACCCACAATTTATATAATCAAAGGCTCCAAATATATATATATATGACATCTCCTTTAAATCTTGCTTATTTTCCACTTTCAAACACTCTATCTTGTCAAGCTCATTGTTGTCTTTCTTAATACATCCAAGACTGCCTCCTGATCAGTGTTTGGGGACATTTTTGACCCTAATCGGACAAGATCCTCCTGTTTCCAATCTCAACTGCTTGCATGTTGGCATCTTCCGGTTGTGTGTATTACATTGAGGTGTGTATATTCTCTAAATTCCTCCTATCCGATCAGCAATTTTCCTGAAGTCTTGAAGTTGAGTCAGTTGTTTCTTAAACTCAACTGGTTCATCTGTACGTTGCTGTCGATTCTGCCCTATTCCGTGCTCCTGATTCTTAGGGCCACTTCACACACGAGCCAAGAGCCGTGACCATGAAATTGTGAGAGTCCAAAAGAAAGTGTCCAAAGGCCGTCCCAAGACACCTCCAAAATCATGTAGCATGGTCACGGGTCCTCAAGTGTAGTGTGAAGTCGTACGTGACCAGGCCCTCAACCAAATGCAACTTCAACAAATTTCTATTCATGCGGGTCCTCACACATGACATTAAAACAAAAGAAACCAACGGTCATCAACGTTCGGAGTGCCATGGTTTCCAAGTTTTGTGTTAGGCCTACCTCCAAGAGGTGGTCTTTAAAAATAGTCGAGTTGACCATGAAACATGATCCATTCGATGCCATGTCCGAATCCGTGGAGACTTTACATCCATCTTGCATTCACATGCTCCATTGGTCCTTCAAGCCACTTGGACGGGCTCCGCATCTTCCACCAATGAGAGTGCTTGAAGTGTAACGGACACGGGCTGTTAGTCTCGTGTGTGGAAGTGGCCCTTCGCCATTTGAATGCGTAAGATCCAAAGACCAGATGCATCTAAGTTCAAGAAACGCATGGATGAATGTTCGGAGTGCCATGGTTTCCAAGTTTTGTGTTAGGCCTACATACCTTCAAGAGGGGGTCTTTGAAAACAGTCGAGTTGACCATGAAACATGATCCATTCGATGCCATGTCGGAATCCATGTAGACTTTACATCCATCTTGCATTCTCATACTCCATTGGTCCTTCAAGCCACTTGGACGGGCTGCGCGTCTTCCACCAATGAGAGTGCTTGAAGTGTAATGGTCACGGGCTGTCAGTCTCGTGTGTGGAAGTGGCCCTTCGCCATTTGAATGTGTAAGATCCAGAGACCGGATGCATCTCAGAAGTTGAAGAAACACATGCAAGTCGATATTTGGGGACAAGCGTGACGCATGATGATCCAACCCAACTAATACGACAGGTCACTGACTCCAGGCTAGTGGGCGCCAGAAGAAGCCAGTGAACAATTTGTCGAAGCTGGGATGTCAATTGGTGCATGGGCCATGCAACTCGAGACCAATTAGCTTGGGTGGCAACTCCCAATTCGTAGCAGTTAGGCTCAGGCCTTTATAAGCTGCCTCCATGTCATTAATTATTCACCTCTGCCACCAGTGCTTATTTTAGTCTACATAGACAGCACCCCTGTTCATTGCAGTCCTACGGTAGTAGCTAGGCTTTCCACTTGAATATCTGCTCACTTTTGGACTCACCCAAGTTGGGAGAGTATGTTCAGTGGTGATTTTTTTAATTTTTTTTTAATTTTTTTTGATTGAGACAGAAGGCCGACAAGCCAGCGCCAAAGTACAGGAGGCAGTTCACCACCTGGCAAGTTTTTCCGTCAAGTAGAGAGGAGATTTCACATCTGGGATTTGAACCGCCAACCTCCTCCTTGAGATTTAAGTATCTCTCCACCATCATCCGGTAGTTTAAGGTCATCTCGGACCATTAGTGGTGATTTTTCACAAGGTCCCTAACATGTCCAGGGACATGTTCATAAAAAATAAAAATAAAACATTTCCAGTGGACATGTTCTTAGAAAATGAACCGCTTCTTGGACATGTCAAATTCACTTTGGACGGGTTCTAAAAATTAAAAATTAAAAATCATATTTTTCCCAAAAAAATAAATGGTATAAATATCAGTTACGTTATGTCATATATGACATGTGGATATAAGCATAATGCAATCAAACAACTAATACCCAATCAAAATATCAATCTTGAAGTGCTTGATTCACCTGTGTACTAAAAAGATGAGAATCGACAGCAAAAGACGGATAACTAACGAACATTGAAGGCATAATTTGTCAAGATCCTATTGTTTCCAAGTGCAACAAGTCACATGTCAACATCTTTGGGTTTTTTGTTTTTTGTTTTTTTTCCATTTTTTTACCAACATTGTAAGAGACTTATTTATACCTCTTGCGGGACAAGTATTATCATTTTCAAATTGGTCTTGGGACGGGTTGGTTTAGAAATTACTGGTTTTGGAACGGGTTGCAATTTTTTTTGCCTTTCAATTCAAGGTTTTTGGACGTGGACAGGCAAAATCTTTGTGAAAAATCAGCCCTGAGTATGTTATACATTACAAGTAAGCAACGAACGGGGAGAACCGGCTGCTGCACTTGTAAATATGGTATTTGGTGTCATATGGTATTTTATGTCACCAAGGTTAAAAAAATTTTAAAAAAAAAAAAAAAACGGATTACATAAGTCATGAATGAGTGAACAAATATTGTCATGGATGATTGATGGGTTCGTCCATTGGCCAAAACCCTACCTCCTCTTGTCGGCAACTTGCGGTGAAATATTGTCAAGGAGGATTGAAATTTAGATGGAAATACACTTGGTAAGTCATGGTAATTGCAATAATATAGCTCCATTATCATCCAAAAAAATTACAAGGAATGACAAACAATATTGGGCTAACTTTTATTGTTGGGGACAGTACACTGCAAGACAATTAGGATTGGTGACACTAAATATTAAATTCAGGGTCGTTGCAGATGGATCTGGTTGAGTTTGAGAAATAACCTGTTGAAGCTCAAGATTTCAGGAATATTACACATTATTTTAGAGGATTTTAATAGAATATTCCCCAATTTGACAAAGAAAATCCAAAAGATGTCAACATGTAACTTGTTCGACTTGGAAACAGTAGGATCTCGACTGACTATGTAGATGGGTCGTGAATGATTAACGTTGTTGATTAAGCCCAGGAGCTCCTTGAATATGAATGAATATCCATGGGAAGCCGTATTTAGAGTAAGGCTAATGGACTCATATTCACGTCGGCGGGAAAACACTTGGCGTTATTTTTTTTATAATTATCGATTATGAATGATTGAATATGAGATTAGTACGCGCTAATCGACAATTCCAAATCAAGATTGTAGCCATTTTCCTCGTGATTATTTGTTGTTGTAATAATATTTTGTTCATTATCAAAGTGAAATCTTCTCAAATGATCATATGGGTCCCCCGAATGATGTTGACTATGGAGCATAGAATTTAGCTAAAAAACATTAAGCACGAAGTTTAAACGTGCTTCTTTTGAATGCATGTGCTTGGATCCATACCTAACCACACACACCACACATATATACCGTGGTTGATTAAGATAAAAATTTGCTAAGTTAGGTCCATTTACCTTATGCTATAGTTGCACATATGTATTATGACACCTTGGGAGATTGAGTATATGTTGCTTTATCTAAGGTACGTGGCCCTATTATGGGCATTTCCTACTCCAAAAAAACAATCATAACCGTTGCATTGACTTGGAGATGCTCTCAATTGGTTAGCAGTTATGGATCACAAGGATTGTCACCTCAAGTTCTACAATCATAGTAGAAATAAATAAATAAAGTTATGCAAGTCCAAAGCAAAGATCTCTCCTAGTATAAATAGGGACATAGGCCCTCCAAATTGAGTTCATTATTGCAGTTTGAATGATTTAATGCATTTTTGGACATTAAATCGTAGCATGTCTTATTTGGTGTCCATTCTTAAGTACTAGACCCCACGGGAAGGGGGGAGGGCTCGGGGGAGGGTCCACTTGTCATTGGAATTCTGAATGAAATGCGTGGATGACCATGAAATAGGACCCCCTATGGACAATAAAACTGGAGAGAACAAAAGGCATCCGTATTCCATTACCATATATATATATATATATATATATTCTACAAATTTCAAGCTAATATGATAAAATGCCTCCACTACATAGGTACACAAAATACATTTCATGAAAAAGAAAAGTATGTATTATTTGTATATGGTCCCCTTATAGTCTAAATCAAGAAAATTATTCAAAAGAAATTCATCCATAGGATATGCCTTATTGTAATCCAACCCCACAACATACCTTTCAACTTATAGGACCCCCCCCCCTTATGTACACTATGTACACTAATGCCTCAAATAATATCTTTTTTTACACTTACCAAATGGGCGGAGGCCAAAGCAGTGAAGACCGATACGGCGGAACACGCGGCAACATTTATGTACGAAAACATAATCTCGTGGTTCGGGGTGCCAAAAATTCTAGTAAGCGATCGAGGTACACATTTTTTGAACGACTTGGTTCGGGAAATGACCGAGAGGTTTCGAATCGATCACAGGAAGACCACCCCTTATCACCCCCAAACAAACGGACAAACGGAGAGGGTCAACGGTATTTTGGTAAGTATCCTACGCAAGACGGTCCTAGACTCAAAGCGCGATTGGGATACGAAACTAACGGCGGCACTTTGGGCATATCGCACGACCTATAAGGTCACCACGCACGCGACTCCATTTTCATTGGTTTACGGGTTGGAGGCTACTCTTCCGATCGAATACGAAGTCGAATCACTTCGAGTTGCCGTGGATACGCGACTCACCTACGAAAAATCTTTAAGGAGTCGACTTACGGACTTGGAGGCGCTCGACGAACGAAGGCGAATGGCGGCCCAACATATCGAGGCGATCCAACGCCGACGGAAACGCATCTTCGACAAACGAAACAAAAAACGGGCACTCCAACCGGGCATGATGGTCATGATCCAAGACGCAAGGAAACTCGAATTTCCCGCAAAGTTTGATGCGGTATGGCTAGGCCCTTACCTTGTAAATGAGGTGTTTCCAAACAATTCACTTCAATTGGAAACTTTAAATGGACAACTCTTTCCCACGCGGACCTCGGGAAGTCGTTGTAAACAATACCGGGCGTGAATTCGGCATTTACCTTCGAAGCAAACAATCTTGGATTCACCCCCCGATGGTCGCCAATTATGTGAGCCCAAAATGGTGCCCACATGTGGTGATTAACTCCTCGAAACCAATTTTAGTTTGACTTTGAGGTGTTATGTTTATTCACAAAACATAAAAAGAGTGAAGTGTGGTGTGGATTTAAGTTTAGGCATTAGAATGTGTTGTGTGATTATTTCAAGGATGAATTCAATAAGTGTATGCCTTGATAATGTGAGTAGGGGGTAAGGTGAAGCAAGGTGAGCTCCGCGGGTTAAATGCCCACTTTTGGATCCACCTTGGTAATTTAGGAAGAAGGAAGCTTGGTGGATGGGGATTAGTCCCTACTTTGGAGGAGAAGGTTAAAGGATTGTGATTGGGGGTGCTAATCCTCTCACCCTATCCTCACCTCTCTCTCCCTCTCTCCCTCTCTCCCTCTTTGCTACTTAAGGTGTTTTCTCTCTCATTTTTCTCTCTCTCCATCAAGTGCTCTCAAGGGAGCAAGCTCTTAAGAGCTTGAGCCACGTGGGTGGGTTATTAGTTTTTAGTGAAGATAGTTAGTTAAGCTCTCTCTCTCAATGCCTTCCAAGGGGGGGAGCTCTTAGAGTTTAAGATTGGACGTGTTGATTAGTTAGTAGTGAGTGAAAATAGCGTGTTAGATTAGTTCATTACTTAAGAGCATGGAAAAGGAAAGAAGGATAAAGACTTAGAAAACATGTGATTAGGGAATGAGAGGGTTTGTATTAAGGTGCAACTAGTCGCTGGGTTACCCATTCGGGTATGGTAACCCCTTGGACTTAGACTGCAACTGGGCTGCTGGTGGGTTAGACCACACCGAGACTGTGGGACTGCAGCTGGCCGCTGGTGGGTTAGACCACACCGAGACTGTGTGACTGCAGCTGGGCTGCTGGTGGGTTAGACCACACCGAGACCGTGTGACTGCAGCTGGGCTGCTGGTGGGTTAGACCACACCAAGACCGTGTGACTGCAGCTGGGCTGCTGGTGGGTTAGACCACACCGAGACCGTGTGACTGCAGCTGGGTTGCTGGTGGGTTAGACCACACCGAGACTGTGTGACTGCAGTTGGGCTGCTGGTGGGTTAGACCACACCGAGACTGTGGCAGACTGCAGCCGCAAGGCTTAGCAACAAATCATTTTAGACCATCTAGGGGTTAGCAAGGCTAGTTCAATTAGTAAGTGTTAGCACATAAAACAAAAAAAACTAAACCACATTAGGCACTTAGGGGTGGCTAAATAATTAGATTCATTGGGCTAGTGGGTACCACGTGTGGGTTGTATGAGTGTGTTTTACCATTGATAAAAGTGTTTTTCAACACTTGCACCGATCGGTCAAAAATAACTCACTTGCGTTATTAATGGAGAATGTGGAGGACTCTTGCAATGGCAAGAGAAATGGTGTGAAAATCAAGAGAGTGAGGGGAATGTCCGTAAGGGCATGTGCGGCTAAAGCCGCGGGTTGGACTCTTGAGAAAGCCAACTCTAGCACTAGCCAAGAGGCCAACATTAATAAAGCACAATGAGTGAGACAATATGTGTTCATTTGAACATGACAATTACCTTGCACATGGTTCAATATTGTAATAGATAAATGTGATTCTCAAAGTCATCACCCGGACTAGGACGCTAAAGGGTGGTGGATTTGGCCTCACAGGAAGAAAGTATTGAGAGGGGAAAATACAAGTGAGATCTATGGACAGACTAAATTGAACATTGTGTAACTATAGTCTGAGCGTAAGTGATTGAATATGGTTGAGCGAATGGGAAGTGAGAATCAGATGAGTAAGGATTGATGTAGAAGGAACCTACTGTCGAAGGAGTAACCTCTTCATATTGAGAGATATGGACGTCGTAGATAAGAGATGAATTAAACTATGAGCGTTGAGTCCCTTCAAGAAACAGAGCGTAATTCTTATCCTTGGCCGAAGAAGGCGAAATGAAGAGGAGTAAAGATGAGACCACTATTGTCTGAGAGAAAGATCGAGTTGAGTAGAACTATGAGCGGTTGTTGCCGGAGAGCAGAGTCGAGCGATTGCGTATAAGAGGGAAGAGGAGAACTATAATCCGATGGTGTCGTGAGAGAGAGGAGTTGGTCAAATCAGGAGAAGCGAGAGAAGGAATAGAGTATTGTCGAGTGCAGAGGAGTCCCACTCAGAGAGAGAGAGAGAGGGACAGAGGGCCACGTGTCGGGCAAGCGTTAGCCTGAATATAGTGTAACTATTGGCTATAGTGTTAAATACTGTAGGCTGAGGGGCAGCCGAGAGGTCAATAGTCAAATTGTTGTGCGAGGTGATTGAGTGTTGTTAGCCTGTGAGAGGCATTGTGAGGAGAAATGATTATAGTACAGCCGTAAAGAGATTATAGTTGAACTCTAAAATAGGCTGTTGGTTTTATAATTGAGAAGAATGGAATTTAAGATAGAAATCTCAATCAACCGAGGTGATGAGAAATCACTTCTGATCGGTTGATTAGAGAAATTAGTAAGGATTGTAAGAGGGATCAAGTGTAAGAGGGATAGAATTAACTTTGGTACATAAATGTTATCTAGGCATAAGTTAATTGGATCTTTATTAAGTTTTGATTGTTAAGTAGTCAAGAGATAAGATCTTTGGGTATGGAATGCGAATTAATCCTATCAACTATTGTCTTGTGTGTTGCCCTGGTTGTTGTTGTTGCAGGTTGTGCAGGGCGTCCAAGATTATAGCTTGACTGATAATGGTTAATTGCATAAGTTGTGAGTAATGATTAAATCTGGAATTAATGAATGAACAATTGTTTTGTATTGGAATTAACATTGACCAAGTAATAAAGGAGTTGTTTTGAATTGAAGATGCATTGACCAATGGTTACCAAAGACAATTGTGATACTCAAAGACTATTGTTCTCTCTTGACTATTGTTCTACAAAATCTCATGACGAGATGGTTACTACTGAGACTGACACACATACCCCACTGAATGAGACACAGTGAGAGGAAACCAAGAGAGAAAAGGAGAATAAAAGACATACCAGTCATGTTTTAGAGTGAAGATAGCAACCCTTTGGTCTAATTAAGGAACTATGAAGTGACAAATGCCTGTAATAGACACCAGTTAAGTCTTCCTTGAGAGTCTGTACCCTGGGTTTTGGGTTATTTAAGTGAGAGCAAAAACTAACTACAACAATCACAAATGCAATTATTGAAGTCAAGAGATTTCTCACACCCACTGTTTGTATAAATGAATGAATTATTAACCTAAAATCTAAACCATATGAAACAAATCTATAATTCTCCCGATTAAACTTATCTGAGACACCAAGATGATAGAAGAATCACCTTTTAAGTCTTCCTTGAGTGTTTTCCTAAGTTTTTCACTTGTCCAAAATCTAAACTATGCTTGTGTCCAATATGTATTTTGAAAGTATGGTCCACATACGGGTCTTTTGGACCCCAAGTTTCTTCAACCCTAAACCCTGATGCAAACCAAGCCCTACCACAATTTAATTTATGACAACCGAACTAACATCTTATTCGGTGTGGAGGTAAAATTGGTGTGCCATGTTTAATAGAATGGTCTTTGTGGTTTGTCATGTAGCACCAAGTGTCACATGAAATCTTCTCCAATTGCCACCCAACGATTGCAACATTCATCTGGGTCAATGATGAATAGTGTGGGCCACACTAAACCATATGTTTAACCTCAAAAACTGATCTACCATCTTCTCGAAGGGGAGATTAAAGAAAACTCCAACATCTAGACCACCATCCCCCCACACTGGAGGTTGACTTTGCTCAAAAACAAAATTGCCAACCTAGTCAAACCAAACCCTCAAAGACTTTATATTATGACAACTACCATGAGGGATGTGGTAAAACCATGTCCCTCCCAAGTTTAGTATTTAATTCATTCCATTTAGGAATCCAAGTGATTAAAACTGAAACTATATGAGTTCTACATTCGTAGTCCCCCATGGTAGGTGTCATGAAACTTTACTCAGGTGTGGTTTCATTGCATCTACTATGGGGAGGGCGAAAATGTTAATTGTCATATAGAGCCTTGTGAGTTTCTTTAATATTGAGTCAAATCAACACCTAAGTTGGGGTCATGATCACTAGATAAGCCTATAATGACTCAATTAAGATGAATCGACAACAAAGTTTTTACCAATGTTGGTCTAGTTACGTCTTCTTTTGATACCATTTGGGTATCTATGGTGAGGATTTAATATTTTGTGATACTAGTTGAGTATGGGTAATTGACATGATTTGTGTTTTTTGATGCCATTTGGGTCTAATGCATATCATGTAAGAACCTTCATACCTAGGCCGTATCGTCCTTGTATCAATATGGTTTAGAATGGCATTAATTGAAATAAGAGCTTGGGTGTACAAAGATTTCATTGATTGACTGCTACTATGATTTTGATACCCACAAGTAGGTTCTTTGATACCATTATTGATGTCGATAATTGATACCATGCATTCACATGTATGCGATACCAAACACTACACTGCTAGGGAAGGTGGGTCTACATGACACGCCAATCTAACACGAAGTGTCTAGAATGATACCAACCAACGTCATTCTAAACACGTCGTGTCAAATTGGCTTGTCATGTAGACCCACCTTACCTACTAGTCATGTTTCTATTATAAGATTCATATAGGTGTCGGGTAATGAAATCCACTTTATCCCACCTATTGAACCAAGGTTATTAGCATCAGTGCCCGGGAAGTTTTTGGGCATAGTCAATCTAGATCCTAGTATTTCTAAATCCAGTCGGTTACATGTTGACATCTTCCAGTTTTGCTTTATTCATTTGAAGTATATTCTATAGATTCCTCTAAAATGATCGATAATTCTCCTGAAGCCCCCAACTTCAACCAGTTATTTCTCAAACTCAACCGGTTCATCTGTAACTAACCGCCGGTTCTCCCCAAGCCCTGATTAGTATCAAAAGTAAGTTTCAGGAGATGTACCTTTTAAATGAGGACAATCAATCATCGGGCTGTATGAAATAAGTAGCAAAACGAATCTCGAAAGCTGACCCAGCAGTTAGATTACAACCATGCCCAGAACACAAATTCGGGATCAGAAACCTTGAATTAGTCTATTGCAATTAATGAAAGATAAGTCGTTAACAGAACTGACCTATAGAGGGCAAGTTCTTACCACAGTGCCCATTCTGGGCTATGGGAACAAAATCCATTATACCCTACCTATTGAAGCCTAGAGAGAGAGAGGGAATTATCATATCTGAGCGTACCTCTCATTCATCCCACGCAAAAGGCATAAAGTATCATTAAAATCCAGATGCTACTAAGGTAAGGGTGGCAATTTCCGTCCAAATTTCAGATATGCCTAGTTGGGATGCTGAAACTATTTTTTTTATAAATTTTGAGTGCTCCGCAAAGATGGTGCAAGAGCAACTATGAAAAAATCAAAATTTTCCAGCATGTTTATGATTTCCTACAAATTTTTAAAGGATACCTTGTAGAGTGACCAACACTCGCACATAGGGTACGTGGTATATCCACATGGTGGATTTCTAAAACCGACTGCTAGCAGCCAATGAAATGTTGGCAGTGCTGTGAACGGTAAAAGCACCTTGATAGGTGCTTTTGTAAACCCAGGTAAAAACACCTAAAAAGGTGCTTCCAACATAGGGGTTGACTTTAGGACCCGCACGGAAATTGCCACCCCTACCTTATTTGTAGTCGGTTTGAGACTGGAGTTAGTTCTTTAAAACTCTAGATTAGGGCCACTTCACACACAAGGCTGAAGGCCCATGACCACGACAAAGGAAGAGCTCTCATTGGTCGAAAAGGCGGGGACCGTCCAAGTTGACTTCACACTAGAAGGTGGAGGCCTAAAGGACCAAATAAAAGTTCGTGGATGAAAAGTCTACATGGAGTCCTACATGGCAAGCAGTGGATAAGGGTGTATGGTCTGCCGCAATTTGCGTCAGGCCCACCTCCAAGAGGTAGGCCTGACGCAAATTCCGGCAGACCATAGCAGTGAAACAACTGTAAATGGTTGTCAACATTATTTTGATATTTTTTTCCAACAATAACTTTTCCAGGACATAGTTGTTCAAAGGAGGTGTAAGGCCCCGTTGGAACGAACATAATATGGGACGGAGGAACACCTAAGGGAATTGGGTGTGCGGTGAGCCGCACCCCTTAGAGTGTATTGGGTTGAACCCGGTTGGAAATGCACACTTAGGCGGGTGGACTAAGTGTGTGGTAGGGTGACCCGTGCGAGGTGCACGAAGGGCTTAGCCGCGATGGCTAATGGGTGAGGACTAAGTGGACTCGGAGCACACGCGGAGCGTGTGGGAAAGGCCCGAACCTAGGGCCTTAGAAAGGGCCAGGTTGGCTCGTGGGTTAGACTCGGGAAGACCCCAAGAGTGTTAGGATGCTAGTATCTGGAATTACTAGTGTGTGGACTCACCTAGCAAATAGTTGCGCAAGTGAGTTGTTAGCTTCACGCGGGGCGTGAGGGATGTGACACTATAGCGGCGTTACAGGAGGCATATGGCCGTTTCTCCCACATGCTCAGAACTCGAAGTGGTTAGAGTCTATTGTATGTGCGATTGAAGTAGACAATTTTTTTGAACGAAATTTTTTTTGACAATTTTTTTTTCTTCAATCGCAGGATTTTCGCAAGATGTGAGTGGATCTGAGACCCAACAATGGAGCCAAATGTCTCCTTGGATGTCGTGGAGTCAACCACAATTCGGATTGCACAGATCTTCATTTGGAAGTAGAAATTTCAACAATTTTGAATTGTTTGCTGATGAAGATATAGAGTTGATTGGTACACAAATGCCGCAAAATGTAGAAAACAGTAGAGATGTGAGTATTAGAGAAGAATCAAAAGATACTTTTAGGAAAGATGATGATATTGGCAAAAAGAAGAGAGGTAGCGCAGTAGCTACAAAATCAAAAGGAAAAAAAACAAAAGTAGATGAAGTGGATTTGGGAGATTCAGAAGGTGAAGAAGAGGCTCCAATTAAATGGCGAGATTATAAAATTGAAATTCTTATAGCCATTCGCGGTGAGATGGAAGAGGAATTCGCCAAATCTGCAAGAAAACAAGGTATGTATTTGATTGTTGTTAATTTCAAAAGTATAAGTTGAATGAAAGTATAAAAGTTCATATACAGATTGGACCAATTGGGCCTTTTTAAAGGCCTTCGCCTTTGTGAGCCTGCCCTGGGGCCCCCCTTTCCCCCCATTGAGGACTTTGCCAATTTGGGGGCATCGGGCTTCGAACTCGAGACCTCCTTGCTATAGGTGAGGAGCCTCAGGAGTTGGTATAGACGTATTTGTCCCTCTCTTCTAGTTGGTAGAGTTTCTAGTATATTGTATTTATTCTCATTACACTGTATTTTACTGTATCCTATTATATTAACTTCTATTGTTGTTGTAATCTAGAACATGAATGAATGCTTGGATTAAACAGCATGCTCGTATAGTATCCACTCTGCGTAATTTTGGAAAAACATGGTTAGCATGTAAGAAGAAATACAAGATCTTGCTTATAGAATACAAAAATGATAAACATTCAAATGAAATTTCAGGACATGATAGAAGAGAATGACAACATTATGAACAGATGGACATGTGGAATGGACAACATGCAAGTGTGGTCAATGAGATGCCAGCAAATGCTCAAGATGATGATGACCATCACAATATGCAGATCACACAACATAATTCACCTGCAAACGCTACAAAGGACAAAAAGAAGAAATTTCAAGACAAAATAGAAGGGTTTTCATAACAGATAGTTAGTATTTCTTCAAATTTGATTGCATCTTTTCAAGCAACAACAAATTTACTGAAAAATATGGATGCTCATATGGCAACCTTAGTACATAAGATATAGTTAGAGGCTCATATCATAATTTGTATCCATATCCTGAAATTCCAGGTTTGAATTTTTCTAAAGTTTGATTTGCCATAAAGATTTAGCTATTGCTGTATGTATATTTGTAGCTTCTATCAATAAATCTTCGTTTTTTTTCATTTTCTTTTATCAATAAATTTTTTTATCTCTATCAACTACTTCTGCTTTTCTTGTATCATTTTTTGTAATACTAATATTTTTGACCTCACCTATAGCTGCTAATTCAGCCCTCATTTCTCGTTTTTCTCTCAATGATTTATTCTCTATACGTTTATTCAATTATCTTTCAGCTTTTTTTATCCATTCTATATCAAATTTGTCTTTTCCAATAGTACACATATTGTACAGTACAATACATGTAGCTATTACATCAGTCATATGTCGTAATGGTATATCAAATCTTCTCGTAATGATTCTTCATCTTCCTTTCAAAATTCCAAAAGCACGTTCTACACACATTCGGATGGAACTTTGAATAAAATTCCAATTTGCTTTGTAACCTTCTAATCCTTCTGCACACCTTTGAGTGGACTATAAATCCACGGTCGCACTGGATATGCGCAATCTCCAATCAGCTTGTAAGGTAAAAATTTACCTTTAATGCAATCTCTTCCAACTTTTGTCAATTGAAACAATGTCCAATCATGCATACTTCCTGCCCATCCAACTTCGTAATCCCAAAATACACATTTCGTATCTACTATACCTTGCAATAAAGCCGAATGAAATGATTTTCTATAATAATAATTCTCTCCCCCAATTACAAGTGCAAGAATTGGAATGTGAGACCCATCGATTGCTCCTATAATGTGAGGAATTTCATGTAGAGCCTCAAATTCTTGGGCTAGAACCCTAAACCGAACTGGACTTGGAAATTATACAAAATTTCCTTGGAAATGAACTCTAACCAATTTACAAAAAAATTGAACTATTTCTGAAATTGTACTTTCGGCCACCCCATATATCTCTCCTACGGTACACAAGGTATTTCCAGTTCCAAGCCTTTGTAATGACATTGCAATTCTACTCTCAACTGAAATTGTCTCTCTCATTTGTGTATTCTTCTTCTGCAAATACGGACCTAACTTCTGACAAAGAAACTTGAATGTATTGTGACATACACAAGTTCTTTGTTTAAACATTTTTCCGTGAATGAACCCAATAACAACCTATCCATAAATCCTACATTTCTCTCAAATGCCTACAAACTACGATTGTTAATCTTCATACCCTCAAAGCAAATGCTCAAAATCAGGGCATTTTCCCATTCTCCATTGAGTGCCAATGCTTGCATATCAAGCACATGTTGCACAATCATGTGCAAACACCAATATAAAACTAATGCAACAAGAATCTTTCTTCTCTCAATGTGATCCATCATGCTCTCTTTCCTTCCTCACCGATGTAAAACTCGAAAAATAGAGAATGAAGATATGTAACTAGTGAGGTAGGGTTGCCCCTCTTTTCTCACTAATAAAATATGCAATGCTCCTTCAACATGGTCCATTCTCACTTCACACTATGTTTGAGGACCCGACCCCACACAAAGTGGGTAGCCCATCACCCTTGGTACAGCCTTTGGATGATAGTCAAGGGTCCTCACCATTCCGTGGTCATGGCCCTTGGTTCGTGTGTGAAGTGGCCCTTAGTCTAGTCCAAGTCATTTGAAATGAATCGGTCACAAATCTAGAGGAGGCCGAGTTCTTATGTTAGATGCATGAAAGGTATGTTTGATGGGATAATCCCATCTCTTATGTCATGCTAGGGTTAACATAAAACATAATGCCATGCCCACACTTACTCGTGGGCATAGCCAGTGGATGGCTCTCCCCAGTATGGGACACATTTTCATTCGCTTTTAGTCAACGAACACTCAAAATCCGGGTATGTTACATCCAATTGTTGGCTCAAAGTGACAAAAAGTGTCCCATATTGGCGGGTATTGTCCATTGGCTATGCCCACGAGTAATTGTGGGCATGGCTTAACCCCTAGCTTCCCTCGCCCGATTTCCCTCAAATTTGCCTAAAAAATGTGACCTCAAATTTAGTTATAGTAGCTAAAAATCTAAAGTTTTCTTTTGACAAATTCAATCGTATAGATGTTTGCAAGGTAGAGGTACCTACTCACATTCCATCTTTTAAACATTGAAGTTGGAATGTTTATGGTATTTAGCGTGACTTAATTAATATTCATAGTTACACATCGCTATAACATTTTATTGTTAATGTCACTTATTGCCAAGTAAAGATGGTAGTGTTATATGGTGTCCAAACAGCCAATTTGACCTTTGTTGGTAAAAAAAATGAGATCCATAGTACAAGTATATAGCACAAAGTAACTCCAAATAGTAAGTGACACCAAATACCATAAACAATGTATTGGTCTTGAGGGGTGGCAATTTAGATAAATGGAGGTTGGTTATTTGAACGAACCTCCACTCAATTCATCTCCAAATGATAGAATGTTACCCTCATTAAAAAAAATCAACATAGTCACTCGAACAAGCTCACAAATCTCGAAACCATTATTTTGTGACCTTTTGGGAAGTTTTGCAATTTGAGGCACTGGTGCCACAACTGCGCACCTTCCACATGGATTTACACCCACCAACACATGTCCAACTAAAAATTCTAGAGGGAGTTGTTTAGGATACGTTGTGTTTGAGTGTCATGCAATTTTTTTAGATCAATTGGGAATCATTTGCACATAGGGATCAACAAAAAACATGTTTAAGATATGTTGCCCCTACAGTCTAACCTTGATAATATCACACCATCCGTTTCACCATAAAGTGTGATATAAACAAGGTGTGACATATTTGATAATGTCACATTTTGAAGATTTGTGCATAATGTGATATTATCAAAAAAAAAAGGTAGAAAATCAAAATGAAATTACAATGTAAAAAAAAAAAAAAAAAACAAACACAAGACTTCAATGTTTTTTAATGTAAAATATAATTCAAAATTGTGAATAACAACATGAGCACATCACAATGTGTCATTGAGATCAGGTAAAGACCTCTCACTAGAGACAAAGAAGCTTCTAGTGTCACATTGTTTTAGTGATGTTAAATGTCCAACACCAATTCTAATGAGTTTGTCATGGATGTTTTCCATTCCTAACAACTCATGAGTGTTGAAAATCTGAGAACCTTGGCTAGCCATAAAATTCAAAACATCTTTAGCATATTTTTGTGCATCGCTTAGCTTCACTACTT
The DNA here is from genome assembly GCA_950295325.1 of Polytrichum commune. Lineage (NCBI taxonomy): Eukaryota > Viridiplantae > Streptophyta > Polytrichopsida > Polytrichales > Polytrichaceae > Polytrichum > Polytrichum commune. Next base: position 2,221,569 of record OX485809.1, read on the forward strand.
TAGACTCATCATCATTGCTATCAACAATCAATGGGTCTTCTTCCATGGAATCAAGTACATGTTCGCCATCTTGCACTAATTGCACAAGCTCCTCAGTAGAATATTCCACCTCAAAATCATCTTCACCTTCCATGTTTATGTACTCTAAAGGACTAAGCTTTTTCTATAGGCTTGCCTTCAACATCCAAACCCAAATTCAATGCGGCGATGAGATTGCCCAATTCCAAAGCTGCTTCCTCCATTTTGGTCTTCATACGTTCATCAGAATTGTTGATATCTGCATTCCACGTTGCAGGCAATATGGCAGACTTTCTCCAACAATTTCTAATGGTTTGATCATCTAATTCATGCCATGCCGCCACACACCATAGCATTGCTTGAAATAGATCAACATTCAGTTTCCCCAAATCTTCATTTGAGTTATCAATTTGTTGCAAAGTCCAAGCAACAAGCTTGCGTTTATAGCACATTTTGAATGCTGCAATCACTCCTTGATCCAAAGGCTGAACAACTGAAGTCACATTTGGTGGAAGAAACAAGATAGTGATATGGGAGAGTACAAAAGCATTAAATCCATCTATAACTTTTTTGACCTCACCATGAATATCATGGCTTCCTGCATTATCCATAATAATGCAAATTTTTCTATCTTGCAATGCCATTCTTCGGTTCTCACTCTTCACCCAATGTGTAAAAATATCACCATTCATCCAAGCTGAATTGTTAGAATAATAGTGTACTATACTATTTGGATCAAACTTCTGAGGAAAGCATCTGGGACGTGTTGATTTGTGAATGAAAACAAGCTTCAATCGCTCCTTCCCTGAGATATTAGTGCAAAGCCCCAATGTCACACGGTCCTTCTTCTTTTTATTTCCTTTTGCCTTCCCAATATTCAAAGTCTTGCAAGGAGAGGCTTTATAATACAAACCTATCTCATCAAAATTGAAGATGTCTTCAGGATCATATTTCTTCAATATGAATGGGATCTTTGCCATGGCCAACGCAGCTCCAACTCCATCTACATCTCCACTTTCTCCATGCAGATAATAACACTTTATTCCATGTCGAGTTTTGAAATTTTGCAACCACCCATGAGAAAGCTTGAACTCGGTATCAGATATGCCAAATGAATCCCTCAATTCTGTAGCCTTGTGCATAATGACATCATCAGTTACAACTCCCCTTCGTGCCCTAACCTGTCCAAACCATAAAACCAAAGCTTTTTCAAGCTGAGGCCATTTTCCAACTCGAGCACGTCGTACATTGCCTTCACGCACACATGTATCCACGTTCATCCACTTCTCTTTTGAACGAAGAATCTTGGAAATAGTGGTCCGATTCACAAGCTTGAATTTATGTTGGTCCACCATATATTTTGCAAGGTCTTCATGTTTCAAACCTGGATGAGCTTTGTGGACTTCACAAATTTTCTTCTTTTCAGAGTTTGATAAATCCACTCGTTTGTGCGTGGATTTACTTGCCATTGGAAGTACCTATATTTGCCAAACCATTCCCCTAAATGAGCACTCAATATAAGTCACCATGATAATTTAGCAAAACTGGTGCATTGAATTGTTTTAGCAGCAACATTATTCATGTATCATCACAAATTCGATCAAAACAAGTAACGCACCGTACCACAGGTGAGCGCAGATGAACAACACGTATCACAAGTCAGTAGACTGCCACATTTGATTGAAATGCCTCCAAGATTTTGAGTTGGTTACATAATTTTTTTGATCCTGAACACAAACAATGTCATGTATTGCCCAATTTACAATCGAAGATGTGAAACTACGAGCCAACATTCCTGCAAGTTCATACCATGAACCGATGAAATACAAAAAGGAACCTCAATGCTACTTCCAGGCATCACTCTACTTCAGCACCATGCTACCCATTCCAACAGACATTCTCAAATCAAAAGAAAACTCAAACGAACCGTAATTGTCATGAACAATTTGCTGGCTGAGGCTGCGAGTCAAGAGGCTGGTGGCGAACTCGACGTTGCGCACCCAATTGGGCTCCTCCTGCTTGCCCGTTTTCCTGTGGTAGATGCCGAGGTTCGATTGCTGCAACTGCAGGTGAGCGACTGCGAGGGTTTTGACTCCCCTACTGGTTGGCCTTCTTGTTGCTGCGACTGCAAGTACCAGCGGTGAAGCTTGGCGGTGAGAGTCTCGAATGTGCCCAACCACACCCTCGTCAACCTGCAATGCACACATTGTTCAAAATGCGGGTTAGCCAAAGCAAGTTCGCACACTGCTCATCTGACTTTTCAATTACTCTTACTCCAATTACTTGACATACATCTCGCACCTTGTCCTTAATAATTCATACGCTACCGAATTCACAAAGCTATGCAACAATGCCAACGAAGGCTTACAAGAGCAAAAAACCAGCCAATCACTAGCTTCCAATGTAGCAACAACAACAAAAACAACAACACAACGAAGAACACCTGCACTGCATGAAGAAACACAAGCCTATGATAGAAAGTGTGCATTTAAATTCCAAATGAACAATGGTTCATTATATACAAGTGAGCTCGACCATGAGCTTGACTAACCTACCTAGGAGACTGTTTCTACTTATGAGCTTGACTAACCTACCTAGAAGATTGTTTCTACTTATGAGCTTGACTAACTAATCTAGAAGATTGTTCCTAATTGAATGCCCACTTAGGATGAGCGGCTAACACTTATGATCTTACTAGATTCTCCTATGCGACTATTGACTATAGAAACAGTGAAGACCGTGCCACATATCTTGAGATTTCTACATTGCAAACCAATTGAACTAATTTAGCTTAAGTCGACACTACTCTGTACCAGCTCAGCTAAACCGTAGAACTTAACATCCTAAATTACTTCACACAAGCTGAAACCCTCAAAGACACATAGATGAACACATGTGACGGAAGGTGGGGTGCATAGAGGCCAAGAAGTCTTGGCAGCGCCGTCAAAGACAACACCTTTGAGTGCCGTGTATAGACAACACCGTTCAGGGTTGGTGCACAGAGGCGGCTCATGACCCTTTGAATAACATTGCATTTATCACAGGGGTGGCTCATGACCCTTTTGGCTACTACAATATGTCCATCCAACCATCACATACAATCCATCCATATTTGATATTATCACATTTACACTACGGATTTTGGAAAAAAATAGTGACATTAACAAGGGTGATAGGGATAATAACGAGGGAGTTTTACACTAAGAAAATCAGTTTCAAACTTTTAGGTGACAGTATCAAGGTGTCCCATTAACAAGGGTGACATTATCAAGGTTAGACTGTACACCGTGAAGGTGAGAAATGTCAAGTAGGCATTTGTGGATCGGTTCCATTGTAAACCGATCGAGAGCACGCTCCAATATTTTAATGAATACAAAAATAGCTCAACTATGTTGAATCTAAATTATCCATGTGGCAAGACATAGCAAACATGAACATGAACAAGAGGAGTAGTTGAAATAGTCCATAAACCATATCAAAGGGGTCAAAGCGAACTATGCATGACCAAATTATGGTCTCACACGACATTACAGGTTAAGTTTCAAGCAACGAATGTGGAGAACCGGCTGCTAGTTACAGATGAACCGGTTGAGTTTGAGAGATAGCCAGTTGAAGTTCAAGACTTCAGAAAATTTACCAAACATGTTAGGAGAATCTAAAGAGTGTACCCGATTTAAAAGAAGGTGGACCCGGAAGATGTCAAACTTGTAACCATTTGGACTTGATGGAAACACTAGGATCTCAATCGATTATGCCTACAAATCTCACCAGGCACTGAGTCACATTTTAAATGTGGGCAATCAATCATCACAGTATGAAATAAGTACACTAATAGATATGATATTTAGTGTCATATGGTAACTTTTTGTATGACACTTCTTATAAACAAGTGAACAAACATTGTCACAGATAATGGATGAGTTCATTCATTATCCCAAACCCCTACCTTCTCTTGTCCGCAACTTGTGATGAAACATTGTCATGGAAGATTGAAATTTGGATGAAAAACCACATGATAAGTGACAGTTATTGCAACACCGTAAATCTATAATCCCCCCCCCCCCCAAAAAAAAAAAATTCTTACAAGGAACGACAACTATCTTTGGGTTAGCATTAGGTGTTGGTGACACTATACCACGGTTTAGGGCAAGCCCAGTGGTCCTGGATCCGCATCTGCATTTGCACTTTTTCATCTGCGATGCAAATGCAGATCCAGGAATGTGGCCCAGTGGTCCCCCTAAACTCAGAATTCGGATGAAAACTTAAGCAGGACTAACGCCCTCCCTGCATAACGTCGACTATTTGAATAAGACGCCCATCATTAAGGGTACTTGTCAGATAAGACAAGCCAGCTGCCAACTTCGTAGTGCTTGGCTTCCGTTACAGGGGTAGTTTAGGGTAAATTAATATGGTGGGATGCAGGCATGATTGGCTGACTTACCTGTATCTGCTTCTGCATCCTGGATGGAGCCACTTTCCGTTCCCGGGTGCATATGCAGGTGCAGGAAGTCACTGAGCTTGCTCTTACAATTTAGTATGGAGCAAGACAAGTAGAATTGGTGACACTATCTGAATCCAGAAAGCTGACTCCTCGTCCCAAGCGGGCAGGTAGACAGACTACCCACCAGCATGATGACTTTATAACTTCTTCTTCTTCTTATCTCCGTAGAAGGAAAGCTGCCCCTGCCCGGAAAAAAATAAAATTGGGCAATGAACGGGAGGCCGGCTCTGGGACACATGCGGGCCACAAACAGGACTTCAGATATTGTCTCAGCCCCCTCAACCCCGTTTCTGTGACTGAGAACTGACCCCCACCGCCCAGATATTTTCCCAAGCCCCCTTTATAGTAACCCCCTTTATGCCACCACTACAGTACAGTCCACCCTCTATAAATGTTACACCTATAAGTGTTAACCCTCTCTAAATGTTAACTTTCTTCTACTCCCCACATATTGCACACTATAAATGTTAAACGTGTTAACTGTTAACAAAATGGTACTCCCTTCTTTGTAATGTTAACTCTATTGACTCTATTGACTCTATAAATGTTAACGAATGAAATACAATCATAATATGGATGATAAAAACTACACATCCAGTTACATTCCTCTCTCTCTCTCTCTCAAGTGATTTGTAAACTTGATATTGAATAAAGTTTTGATTGGGTTTGCAATTTTATGAATGGTATTCTCTCACAAGGACTCTTCACAATTGCTTATATTTATAAATGTTAAGATTTGTGTATTGCTCAAAAAATTAATTTTATAATTGTTAACTGTTAACACCTCTATAAATGTTAGCTTTGATCCACTCCCGAGGGTTAACATTTATAGAGGGTAGATTGTACATTGAAGAGAGTATGCCCCGAGCAGGGGTGTTTTTTCACAAAGTTTTTACCCATCCACGTCCAAAAACCTCGAATTGAAAGGCAAAAAAAATTGCAACCCGTCCCAAACCCGGTAATTTCAAAACCAACCCGTCCATGAAAAGGTTAAAGAATTTTTTTTAATAAAGATAACCCGAAAGATGTCAGCATGTGATTGGTTGCACTTGGAAACAATAGTATCTTCCTTTAATTCTGCTTTATCTATTTTAGCTGCCACCTGCCCCATTTTGTCCACATAGACTAGTCCAGCAAATGATGATGAGAGAACTCATATTATTGAAGAGTGGTTGGAAAGGTTGTTTGTGAAGTTTTAGAGTTCTGAAGAAGAACAAGATTGGTGTCGGGGTGAGTGTTTGGAGATGGTAGAGACCATGAGAGAGATGATCCCAAATAAGTCTTTATTTGAAGCTTGGGAGTTTGCATGTACCACTCCAAAATGGTCAATCGATTGGCCTGATTTGAGTAACTTGTGGAGAAGAGTTATGGTGATTCCAGTGAGCACTGCAATATGTGAGAGGGGTTTTTCTAAAAAAAAACTTAGCAAAAGTCATCTACGTACTAGGCTGAAGTTAGAAACTTTAGATGCTTTGATGCGCATTTCATGTGCAAATATTCCAGTTGAAAACATCAATTGGAATGCAACGATGCTTGTTTGGAGAAACATGAAGGATAGGAGAATTCATCCAGTTCTTTGAAGGCTAAGTAGCTCTTTGTTTTTAAAATTTTGAACATGTTTATATACACTAATTCATATTCAATTACTAAGTTTACCTTTAATTATAATCTTTGACATTATGTTAAAAAGGTTCTAGATTTTGTGGTTGATGAATTAATGTATGCAGGTGAATCAAACACTTCAAGATTGATATTTTGATTGGGTATAAGTGGTTTGATTGCATTATGCTTATAATCACATGTCATATATGACATAATGCAATTGATATTTGTACCATTTATTTTTTTGGATTTTTAATTTTAAAATGTTATTTTTAGAACCAGTCCAAAGTGAATTTGACATGTCCCAAAACCGGTTCATTTTCTAAGAACCCGTCCACTGGAAATGTTTTTTTTTTAATGAACATGTCCCTAGACATGTTAGGGACCTTGTGAAAAATCACCACTGGCCCCGAGCTTAACAAACCGGAATCAAATTGTCAACTTGAATGTTTGTAATTTTGACTAGGTTTTGTCACAATGGTTCCCAACGAGGAAGAGTTCCCACGCAAGTGCGGGCAAGAAGACCAGGTTGTGAAGGAGGCGTGGGAGGCGCAGGGCTCAACCGAACACAAATGTGATTAAACCCGGGGTTAAAATTGGTGACACCTTAAGATCTAGGGGTTTAGGAGTCCAAAGTGTCAAAGTGTTGGAAACTTTCAATGCAAGTTCTCTTCAACACTTACTACTTGGTCTTAGGAGACACCTTGAAATGGCACATTCAGAATCAAGCCCGTGGGTGGACTTTTCATACCATGTATGAACTAATGTGAGTGTAAGAAGGGGTATTATTCGAGGCATTAACATACATAGTATACATAAGAGAGAGGTGTCGTTTTTCTCTAGTGTGTACATCCGAAAAGGCTATTGCAAGTGTTGAAGACAAGGTAGATGTACAAAAGGGGACCCTAGGGTTTAGAGATAAATATGACAATACATTTTTTTAGTTTCATCCATTGTTGCCATATGATAGTGCTTAATGACTACCTTGTCCATTCTTGCTGGGGTTTGCATTTGGGTTCTAGGTTTTTATGAACTAGAGGCTCTTGGAGCGCTCATGGGCTCCCTTGAGTTTGCTCTTTAAATTATGGCTACATTATTATGCACTTGCCTTTTTTTTGCTTGATGCAAATGTCAACTTTCATGTTATGGATGAATAAATGTTCAATGAAATCTTCATTGGAAAGTGAAAGTGGGTTTTATATGTGATAAAGCCTTGTTTAATTTGAGATTTATATTTTGTATACATAGTGGAGGCATTTATTCCATGATATTGAAAAGCTTAGTAGAAAGAAAGAAAAGAAAACCAACATTGGGCAATCCAACATGAATTTGATCCCATTGGCCCTACCCTGCTCAAGAATTCCCTTGGTGCAGAGTGGGATTAATTGCCTACCTTGCGGTGAGTGGGCTCTTGTTTGTTTGTTTTGTGTGTGTGTGTGTGTGTGTGTGTGTCTATATATCTATAAAATAGAATAAATCAAATTTGATATTCATTTGTCTTCTTTTGTTTGTATGGCTTGGTCAAGGAATCTATTATGTGTAAAGGTGAATTCAATGATTGGGATGGTTAGGTCCGGTGTAGGTATTAGTCAACCATTTTGTTCATATGTAGCGCCTTATATGTAAACGATATAAGTCTTAGTTTTGCGAGGCATTCACATCATGTAGTGTTGCATGTGCAACTTGGTATCCTTGGTGGGATGGTATTTGTGAGCCAATTTTTTTGGCCAAATACTTTACTATGGATTGATAGGAAGAGTTGGATGGAACTTCATCCAACCTAATGAAGATGATTAACTATAGCCTAGGACGGTAGTTACAACTATAGGCGTGGGCTTAGGCACCCATAGTCGGTTACAACAACTATCGTCTCTACCGAGCCAAAGGGGTTGGCAACGGGGAAGAGAGGGGGCATTTTCTCATAGACTTTTTGAGAGAATTGTTGAACTTAGTGTATTTGTCTCCCTCGTTGCAGAGAGTGCGCGAGGTTACTTGTAGTGAACTATATTCAATAAATCGAGTAAACACCACAGTGATTGTGGGTTACCGAATTCTATTGAATGGCTGCGTATGGTCAAACTATCTTTTGATTTTGATTGCGTGAGTGCAAAATTAGAAAACCATAGTCTATTGTTGAGATTGCAATTGACTGAGACCGAAATTGTGAGTGGAATTGAGTGAGTTCAAATTGTGGAGAGCAATGTGAGATTAAAGGAGAATTGATCAACCCCTGAGGGAAAGAGAGTATGAATCAGAATGAAGAATAAGTAGCGAGAAAGTGAGCGAGCATCGAGAGATTAAGAGAGAATTAATCAATCTTTGAATGATAGAGGATGCGAATGAGAAAGAAGAATCAACAATGAGGAAGTGAGTGATGATTAAGAAATTTGAGAGGAATGAGGAATTAGAGAGGGAAATCAAGAATGAAAACTATTGGCGGTCAAAACTGAACATTGTGCAACCATTGCCTAAGTGTGGATTCTCGAACATAGTTGAGCCTACTGGAGTGGTGAATCAGGAGTTTGAAGATTGTTATGGGAGCGAACCACTGACTGACTGAGGAAATACCTTCTGTTTGAGAAAAATCAAGTGATCAAAACATGAAGGGCAAGGAATTAAGTCAAACTATGAACATAGGGTGTTACCCTAAAATAGGAAGAGAAAGAGTAGAACAATTGCCTGAAGAGAGGTAGGATAATTCAAGAGTATCGTTGAACGATGACCCGAATTACCCTGAGAAAGGGAAGAATCTGGAGACGAGATCTTTGAGTATGAAAGTGCAAGCTAACCAAATCAACTATTGTCTTGTGTGATACCCTTGTGGTTGTTGTTGTTGCAAGTTGTGCAAGGCAATTAAGACTATAGCTTGACCATGTTAGTCGTTGTAAGTTGCATAAGTTGTGAGTAATGATTAAATCTTGGAATTAAGGAATAAACAATTTATCTTGTGTTGGAATTAACATTGACTCATTTTATGAAGGAATTGTTGTGATTTGAAAATGCATTGGCCAATGGTTATAAAGACAATTGTCATACTCAAAGATTATTGTTCTCAAATGACTATTGTTCTACAATCTCATGACGAGATGGATACTTAAAATTACTGACACACATACCCCACTAGATGAGAAACACTGAGAGGAAACCTTGAGAGAAAGGAGAGTAAAAGATGATTGAGTGATGTGTGAGAGTGAAGATAGCAACCCTATTGTCTAATTAATGAACTATAAAGTGACAGATGCATGTAATAGACAATAGTAAAGCCTACGTTGAGAGTTTGTACCATGTGTTTTGGTTAATTCATGGCTTTTTCTTTTATGAGCCTATCGTGTTATGTTTTTATGAATGTTTATAGGTTCCTTATTATGCATGTTAGGTTGGTGCTTGAAGGTGGTATGATATGATGTGGGCTACATGTATGCACAATATGGGTATTATGGTGCCTTTTGAGGTGCCATCATTTGTTAGCGAGTCAACCATGGCATTTCCCTTAATTCCTTTGTGAGCTCTAATTTTTTGGATTATTATATTGTGTCAAAATCATGTTGAACTATAGATGTGTTGAACTATAGATGCTATTAGCAATTTGTCCAAGTGATTATGTTGGGAGGATGGGCGTCTTACGTGGTTGTTGATGAGGTAGATGCTATTGAGGCTATCTGTAAAGATATGTATGTCTTGATTGACTTCTTGTGTGTTGGCAAGTGCTAACCAAATAGCATATAGTTATGCTCTAAGAATGTTTTGAAAATCGGGGAGTTTTTCTGCTATTTGTATGTTGTTGAGTTGGCTACATACTGCTAATCATGCGAGATTTCCATTTCCTTTACCATCTAGTGGGATAAAGGACCAATCCATGTAGATGCTTTGGGTTGGGTTATACTATTGTGGTTTGGGGGGGGGGGGGAGGGGGGCTATAATTTTTAATTGGTAAAGATATTTTGAGGGAATTTGTTCATTTGTCCAATATGTTAAGTTTAATGGCTTAATGGTAGGTGTGGGGTTATGTGTGGGTATGTCTAGGTTGTGAGCTTTCTTGAATGATTTGTTGGAGTCTTGGGGCGAAGGTGTAACTTAGTGTGTGGGTGGGGAGTCTCGGCTATGTATGCATATGATTGTTGTGAGTGAGGTGTCAAGTTACTTGTAGTAGGAGGGTCATTGGGGTGCGGATGGATATTGAATGGTGTTTGGCGGGATGGTGGCTATGGTATGTCTTGGTGTTTTGCTAGGTCTAGTTGTTGGGAGGTCCAATCTTTATGGTTTAGGGTCATGATGATGATGTTGCATGGGTTTTCTTTGGTTGCCATTATGGCCCAACGTATGGATTTTGTTGTTGTGCGATGATTTGCCGGGTGTGCACAGCATGCGCCGTTCCATTTTGAGGATAGTGTGCGGCCTTGTGAGCCGAAGATGATATCTCTAGTATGTGGTGAGTTGTACCTTTTGAATAGGATTGACTTGTTCACCAAGATCAATTTTGGGATTGCTTTTTAGAAATCTTTTACTAACACGTTCAAATTTTTAGTGATTTTAATTCTCTTTAATTTTAATAATAATTGATGCATGTATGAATGGGCAAACGTGCCTAAATTCAAAATAAAAATAATTTAAACACCTTTATTTGAGTGCTTGTAAATCTAAGAACTGGCACCAAAAATAATTGTTTATAAAAGAGATTGGATTACGTCTCAAATGACACTAAGCATTCTAGTCTCAGTAGTTAACTTGATTGGGCGAAGGGGGAACTCTATTATCACTAAATGAGCATGGGAATCTCCATGTTGATAATTTGAATAAGATATTCATATGAGCTCCAAAAATTAAGAGCCAAATGGCTACAAGCACAATTTGGATTTGTTAATCATCTCGCACTATTGGCATGTTTTCATATCCTACCAAACGTGGGTGCAAATAGGAAAATAAATGTCCATCTACGGCACATCTACCTTAAAACAATACATAACATTATTCATATCCATAACAATATTTCGCAAAACATTCCCCACATTCAAACTGAAAGTGAAGAATATTCCGCGGAATATTGTCAATCCCACATAACATTGTTATGAAGTTGAATAATGTTATGTACGGACTCATGAGCACATCAATCTCTTTAGATCGTGCCGAGACGTCACAGTAACACTTACTTATCAGCCCATTGCGGTGGAGGGTGACTCCGAGGTGGAATTTTTCTCTCTTCAATAATGCATCTTCGTCCTTGAGAGTCTCTACTACTAAGATTGCCCCCCCCCCCCCCCCCCCCAACAACAACAACTTGATGTAACCATAAACTGAGGTACCTATGTGGACCTTAGTTGAGTGGCCACCCTTCTTCATCGGATGCCTATAATGTTGGGGGACCTATACGACAAACACACGTTTGTAGTTATGTATGGACATCTAAAAGACTTTTAACATGCTCATCCCTTCTTAATCGGACACCTTTATATATACTGGGAGTGGTACCCATACGGCAAAGCTTGATATTGTGTATGGAAACCAAAGAGACATGTGTTTCGATGAGATTGGAGGATGTGCGCGGTAGTTGCCACGTCACACAATGAGGAGGGTCAATGAGATCACTTCAAGAGGAAAGGGGAGGGGGTGGGGGAACACAAAAACTTTCATGTATTATAATTAGTAAATTTCTAACATAGTGTGTAATTTTAAAATAGAAAAATGTAATTTTGTGATTATTCCATTACTATTGCACATGAAACAACCAAAATAATCCTCAAGAATCATAAAAATTGGATGAGGTTGTTGACATTTGGTTGAATGTTTATTAAGTTGGATTGAAAATTTCTATAACTATTCTTATGTGGCTTTATCACTCCAAGGATGAGGCGGAAAATCTAAGGATGAGGTTAGATTTCCTACATAGCCCAAACGACTAAGATGGACGAACCTACAATGCTCTCAAAGTTCAAAAACAGCCTTGTAAAACTTTATAAAAATCCACATGTTGAATATAAAATCTCATATCCAAAATTTGCATTTCATTTGAAAAACAACAAATATTTTATCGGTTTAAGAGAAAATATCCAGTTTTAATATTGTCCTTCAGGAGAATCATTCCTTCAATTATCTTGCTCCTCCTACATTCAAGTGTTAGTTCCTTGCAAAACATATTTGGACTCCAAACTACAAAATATGTAAACAAACATGTAAGCAACACCTTACAACGCTTCGTGGCATTTGAGCTTGCTTAAAACTAGGGGCACCCACTAGGACTACATGTCATTTTTAACAAAGTTACACTTTTCTTTAACCTTCTTTCGAAAGTTTATTGTATCAAATATAAAGATTCAAAGCCCGCAATACCGAGGAGTGTTATATATGAATAGAACAATGGATCCTCACTGCAAAGCATTTTACACTACAAACTATTATAGAGATCACTTTATATTCAGCCTCATTCCAAATCACCACAGTTGTAATTTAGGTATGCATATAAATTGTAATCATAGAGTACAAAAATGATTCACATCATACTTAGATTTCAATGATCATATTATTATCATTTAGAAGTGAGCAATCATAACCCTTCACTTTTAGTTGGATAGTTATACCCCTCATGCATGTAAACAAACAATCATGCCCCTTAAATGCATAGTTCTACTCCTCCTCAAATATTCAGTTAAAAAACCATATTGAATAGAAGAGTCAAACATCATATGCAAATTTTGTGCAATTTAAAGTCCTTTCCAATCATAAATATTTATTTATTTATGAAATTGTTAAATCAATCACACACTAGTTAAAACAACCACATGAAATATGTAAGGTGTCCACTAGGTTCTTATTTGTCATCCAAGTTGGCCAAGTTTATTGATTCTAATATGAAGCTAATATCTTACTCCTCTTGATGTGTGCAATAAACATCAAAATTTGATAGGGTCATGTGACAACATGAAATGTCTTTGTGGTTGTTTTAATAAATTATGTAGTCAATTTGACAATTCACTATATATCTATAGGTGATTATTAAATCAACCACACAATTTGTTAAAACAACCACAAAGATGTGTCACATAGTCACAAGGCTTGACAAAATTTGATTTTACATCGCACACATGAAGAAGATCAAGGTATCAACTTTATATTAGAATGAATATACTTGGCCAATTTGGATGACAATCCACAGCCTAGTCAACAACCTTACATATTAATTGTGGTTGTTTTAACCAGTGTGTGGCCAATTTAGGAATCCCCTATCTATTTATCTATATAAATTTTTTAACTTACTGAATATTGATTAATTCCTACTTAGGACAAAGATAACAATACATAAATATATTAAAGAATAGTACATATTTATGGATTAAGTGGACATCTTTTCATGCTGCCAAATGATATATTCATATGATTGGGTCAATATAATGTAGTATATATACTTCCTCTTTCTTAATCATACGCCTTTTTAAAAAAGATGAAAAATGAAAAATAAAAAATCCTTATGGGTATGTTGATAACTCACAAAGAAGCTCAAAATGATGCACATCACTCGTTCATTTATGGAGTATGATGTAATATATTTGTGGATCACAACCAATGGTGGTGCCTACCCACAATGCAACATTGACCTAGTAAAATTCACATATGATTAAAATAGTTGCAATCAATAGCTCTACCCAACCCCAAAAGAAAACCTACCAACTAATTTGCTTACATCTAGGCATGTCATGCACAGTGTGTAGCCTACCTAGGCATGCACAAGTACATTAAGCCATGGGATTTGAACTCAAGATTTTACCACTCCTAGATGGTCGACCTAGTCACCAGCTCCACTCATGACACATGCACACTTTGAGGTTAACAACCAATTTATTGATCATGTCAACCTCTAAAGACCAAGGTGATTATTTTTCTTTAACTAACCACCCTTGGCTGACCACAACAGCGTACACTTTTACATCATTAACTCCTAAAGGTTGAGGCAAAATCTAGATTTAGGATAGATTTTGCCTCAACCTTTAGGAGTTAAAGTAGCCATGCTTAAAGTTGGATATCAAGGGGGGGACAAAGTGATACGGCAAACTCAATGAGGTATACTAAATTCTCTTATTAGTGTGGACCACAATATTGATCCCCACCGAGAGAACCATCTTTGACCTCACTTGAGCTCTTCAAATGAGTGCATGTAGTAAGTTTTTGCTATGGCTTAAAACAACAAAACCCAGGGAACTAAGTCTCCATGAAGACTGAGATAGTGTGTGAGGCCAAATCCACCACCCTTAAGCGTCCTAGTCCGGGTGATGACTTTGAGAATCACATTAATCTATTACAACATTGAACCATGTGCAAGGTAATTTTCATGTTCAAATGAACATGTATCGTTTCACTCATTGTACTTTATTAATGTTGGTCTCTTGGCTTGTGCTAGAGTTGGCTTTCTCAAGAGTCCAACCCACGGCTTTAGCCGCACACGCCCTTACGGACATTCCCCTCACTCTTTTGATCTTCACCCCATTTTTCTTGCCTTTGCAAGAGTCCTTCACATTCTCCATTAATGATGCAAGTAAGTTATTTTGAACGATAGATGCAAGTGTTGAAAAATACTTTACTCTATAGTCAATGTTACGTACAATCACATGAGACTCCCACACACCTTGCCTATCCTATTGAGCTTAACACTTGTCTAATAACTATTTTATTCTACGATTGGTCTAACACCCTATTGGATAGTTTAGTGGCAACCTCCACACAATCTTAGCCTTAGCTTGCTAGGATACCAGTTCTGCCCCTTGATTAATTCGGCTGCCAAGCAGCTTACTCCTTCGGCTGCCCAGCAGCTTAGTTCTGCCCAGGGCCAGCAGCTTACTCATTCGGCTGCCCAGGGTCCAGCAGCTTATTCCTTCGGCTGCCCAGCAGCTTAGTTCTGCCCAGGGTCCAGCAGCTTACTCCTTCGGCTGCCCAGCAGCTTAGTTCTGCCCAAGGTCCAGCAGCTTACTCCTTCAGCTGCCCAGCAACTTAGTTCTGCCCAAGGTCCTAGTGACTATATAGTAAGTCCATATGCTAGCTACCCTTAATACACCCCCTCTCATTCACTAATCAAAGGTTTCCTAAGTTATTCTTTTATTTTATTTTCCTTGCTCCTAAGTCATGAACTAATCTAACACACTACTTTCACTATCTACCACTTAATCCCTATATGTAATCTTAAACTCTAAGAGTTCACTCACTTGTGAGGCCTTGAGAGAGAGAGCTCAACTAATTAACCTTACTAAGAACTAACAATCCACACACGTGACTCAAGCTCTTGAAGAGCTTGCTCCCTTGAGAGCGCTTGATGGAGAGAGAGGAAAATGAGAGAGAAACCACCTTAAGTAGCAAAGAGGGAGAGAGGGAGAGAGGGAGAGAGAGGTGAGGATAGGGTGAGAGGATTAGCACCTCCAATCACAATCCATTAACCCTCACCTTCAAAGTAGGGACTAATCCCCTTCCACCAAGCTTCCTTCTTCCTAAACTACCAAGGTGGATCCAAAAGTGGGCATTTAACCCGTGGAGCTCACATTGCCTCACCTTACCCCCTACTCACAATATCAAGGCATACTCTTATTGAATTCAACCTTGAAATAATCACACAACACATTCTAAAGCCTAAACTTAAATCCAAACCACACTTCACTCTTTTTATGTTTTGTGAATAATCATAACACATCAAAGTCAAACTAAAATTGGTTTCGAAGAGTTAATCACCACATGTGGGCACCATTTTGGGCTCACATAGTGTCTATAAGGGTTAATGTCACATTGGATTAAGGTTCTTAATAACATCTTAGGGTTATTCTCATTCTTTATCCCATTCAATATGAACTTATCCCATTCTTTTTCCTTCCTCTTATAAATCATTCGTGATGGTTCCGTAGTGAGTGTTGTCTGTCCTATCTTTAAGGTAGGTGCTATCACTCTAAAGCTCGGACCTAATTCAGTCGTGAAGCTCAAAAGCTTGGCAAGTGGTCAATGGCTCGTAGTCAGGACATAGTCTGGGGTAATGTCTTTTTGTAACCGCATAGTCTTTGCTCATCATAAATCACAATTGCGGTAATTCAACAATTTAATTCCTTCTTTAATCAACTTACAACCATCATGCAAGTGTCGCAAAGCTAGTAGCCATCACCTCCACTTATCCGGTAAACCTGGCAACTCATCTCAAAAACATCCACATTGTCAATACATAAAACAACGCACGACAAGCTAGGCGATATCCTGGGTTAAAGCTTTTAGTCTGCTGTTGTTTACAAAGAACTTGCACAAGGTATAATCTTACTCTTTAATGGTAATGTTTCCTCCTTCTTGGTAACATCCTAGCAGCCTATAGCCTACCTGTTACTGACTTCTCATCTCCTCTCTCTGCTCAATGGCCCTACCCAGGCTATACCCTTACCTAGGTAACTGTCGGGTAACGTCTATCTTTGACACTTGGGCTTCCGCCTTTGCTCATGGCTATGGCCTCCTAATCTCTCTCTGGTTAATAGCCTCGCTCTTCACAAGCTTCTCTCATAGAGCCGTTCCTTCTCAGACTATTGGCCTCTTTCCTCTCCTTTCACAATCTTTCTCAGACTTCAGCTTGCTGCTGATGATATGGTCATTTTGTTAATGAACAGGTGATCGCCCCTCTCAAGCAACTCGCCTTCTTCTCACAGACTCTAAGATCACGGCAAATAGGCTCTTGCTTATCGCCAAGGCTTTTACTTCCCATTCCAGATTTTACATGACTCTGTAATCTCTCAGGCGATAACCCAAGGTGCACTCACGGGTATAGACACGAGGCTCTCATAGTCTCAATGAATCTACTTGCCCTTCTGACGATTCCGTGTCTTCTCTTTTCCCTCAGGTTATGGCCAGGCAATCACTCATTTCCGCTAACTTATGAGTTTCACAGCCTTGTCAAGTTATTTGCTTTCCTGGTCACTCAATATCCTCTTGACTATTGCCCTTAAGCTTCTTGACTATGTCCTGATCTCTGACAGTATTGATTTCTATAGACATTACTCTTCCATTTCTCACTCGAATTGCTCCCACTGATTAGGCCTATCGCCTGATTCTTCTCTCCTGGCTCTCACATACACTTCAATTCCTCCTCACTTCTTCTCCTACTCATCAACAAATTGATGATTCGACTCAAGTTTGACTATCTTTGTCCTTACACACACACACATTACATAGCTTGCACTTGCAATCACAAAGAATACAACATTTCCTTCTCCACTTTACTTCCGTTGATCAAAGTTTAATCACAATTAGAGTCTGAATCACTCGGCTCTTAAGAGTCTATATCCAAGCCCACAAGCATCTCACTTGGGGTTGCCTAATTGCCACCCAATCTCAATCAGTGAGTGTTGGTGCTTTGTAAAGCCTATTGCTTCCGCTAAGAGACTATGCCTGATTTCTAAAAGTGAAAATAGCATGCCTTCTGCCTTGGCTGTCCTCTCCTCATAGTGCCAGGAGAGAGAGATAATCGGTTAGCCTTGTAACCGTCTCTGCAACGGCGATAGCCCTCCTTTTTCATACTGGATGACCTCCAGTGGCTAATAGCCGGATGAATCTCATCAAAATTTGAAAATGGCCAACTTTGGCTAGGCGATAGCCAAAAAATTGGTTTTACAGTGCAGAAGTTGTTCCCCACTGTGGGAACCCTCTCCAAAAAGTTTATGTGCATTTGCAACAATTTTTTCTTCACATTCAAATTATGCTATGTAAATAATATTATGATTCTATTTCATCACTACTTGTATGCATTGATGACATTGTTGATCTCACTATAGGCCCCCTAATTGGAAAACATATACCGGTAGTGAGTTTGCCTAATTGTGCTAGAAATCACATGAACACCTTTTGTATGAAAATATTAAACTAAGTGACATGTTCTAGTGGGGTGACCACACGATCCTTGTAGTGATTTAATCATAAAAGTTTGGAATACACGTGCGATAAAAAGTCTTGTGATGTTACCACTCGTCCTCGACCACTACATGGCGATACCCGTTGAGATTTATTAGATTATGGATATGTTACCATCTTGTAGGTGAAAATATTCTCAAGGTGCTTAAAGGTGTGGTTGTTTGTAAATGAAGAATATAATTTTGACAAGACCTTATTTCTTATTGCATGACATTCGTGCATATCTTGTTGAAGGTGGAGCATTAGATTGCTCATAGTCAATAATGAAAGAGGCACGAGAAACAATATCGTTAAAATAAGGCCACAACACTAGTCCGAAGAGGGATAAGAGTTATCCCATATTGTTTGTATGGACCAATGAAAAGAAGAAAAACAATAAAAGACAAAGTAAGAAGAGCATGAGACCATCTTACTCCAAGCATTGTTCATATGCCTTTGTGTATGTGTTATTGCTTGTGCATTCTCATTTCTAGTCCTATTGACTTCCAATACATCTAACCGTAATCATCCACTTTCCATTAGGAAAAATGAAAGTATAGTAAAATATCCCCCCTTTCTTGCTCTTGATTGGGAAGTTTGAAGTCTCGAGTTTTGCCCTAAAGTGGGCATCTACATACTTCAAACTGAATATAAGTGACATAGTTCAAAGGAGAAAAAACTTGCAACTCATTGGTTGAGAAAGATAAAGCATATTCAACATTGTTGACTTCGGGGAGACCTTTACATACATGACTAAGCCTAGGTATCATAGTAAAATATTGGTTTGGACATGTGTCATAACAACTTGTTGCACCCGTGCATATGATATAATATCTTGGATTGAACCAACCCCATGCAACCATGCATGTGCAAACCTGCCATATGTATGTATGCCCATGTCCATACTCATAAAGCCCACTATCTCCCCTACTTTCTCCCACCATGCCCACATGTTGCACTTGTAAAAACGTGTCCATTTTTGTAGACCACCACTACCAGCTCTGTTATATATAGATTGAGCAGGATGGGGATAGATTGACAATCGCCGGTGGTTAGTAAGGGGGCATGCATGGGGCGCCCATGTTAGGGGCTAGGTTGGCTAATAAGTGAGCAACCTAGGGGTGCACCTTACATTTTTTCAAGTACCCCAAAATGATTTCTAGGAATCCCAATATCTTGCCTTGGCAAACCTACAATTTTAAACCTACAAGTATTAAAAAACAAAAAAAAAACTGGAAACTAGGTGGATTTCGTAAAACCTCACTCATTGTGGAGATTGTTGTGAACACTTGTTACAAAGTATAAAAAAGTGATATTCCATAGCCACCCTGCGTCGGACCCTTTGAAGAGTCAGGGCCCCCACCATTTAAAGTATGCGGTGTGATTTGGTTCCTCTTCTTCATCAGACCCCTATATTTGATCGGTATGTGGTTTGGTGAGGATCGAAGAGCAAATGCACCAAAAGGAAACATACTCAAACGAGACTGGACTACGTCTTTGAATATAATCAACTACTCAACACTCAATAGTGAACACAATTGAAAGGACCTATATACGATATTCAGTTAAAGAGTCAATAAAATGCGCACTTCCATGACCATAATCAAACAAGAAAACGGTAGAACCGTGAGGCTCTGTCCTTTGCTATGAAAGACTACAATTGTAGCTGATTACTTTGCTCATGCCAATCCATGGCTATTCACTATACCAAACCTTTCTTGGATTTTGTGCACCTTCTTCTCAAATACGGGTCAAGGATTGAAGCTACTCATTTTTCACCCAAATTTTTTAAAATAAATAATCAAGAACTGCCGAAATAACTATAGTTAACTAGATTTCTTTCAATGCACTTTAGGGAGCACTTGTATATATATATACATATAAAAACTATAGTTAACATCCATATTACATAAAGTGGACCAAAAATAACAAGAACAAGTAACGTCTAAGTGTGAACACAAAGTGGTTAGGAAATTTGCTCTTGAAACGAAGAAGTTGATGCATAGTCTCTGCCCTACAGACAGAGCCAATAAAGAGAGGTTCGATTCACAATCCAATTTCTGCTGATGCTTCATCTTAGATTCGCAAATGCAACACAAATGGTTGTTGTGATATAATAAGTTAAATCTAATCTGCAGAAGTTGCCAGAGGACATGAAGCCTGAGCCGAGGAACACCCACATGCCCTTAGTTTAGTACTACTTCTGCCTTTACCTTTATGTGTGGTATCGGCCAATCGAGGAAGGCCATGTGTCTGCTAGATTTGCCATGTGTGAAGGAACCTGGATTGTGGGACCAGCTGGAAGGGGACAGAGTTGGGCAATAACTCACTCCAGATTGGATTCAGTTTGGGGACCCCTGGATCCAACGGCCAGAAATCTCCGGTGGCGGCATCGGACGGTCGTCGAGGCGTTGGCTGGGAGGCCGAAAGTTAAAGCATGTAACTATGTGGAGGGCATTGTGAGCCACAAATTTGGGCGTTCGGGGGCAGAGGGGCTGCTATATTAGTAACTGTTTTCCGTGGCCCTCATTCATTTGGAACCACACTCACAAAACGTCATTCTCCTGCACATGTTCAGAAAAAGTGACCAATGGCAGAGAGGTCCTCGCACACGATGCAGAGGGTCACTGGGGCGCTCCATGGCCCCAAGCGCAGACCCAATCCGGGGCATGGGATCGCCCCAGGCCCATCAACGGCCCACAAGCCTCGCGGGCAGGGCGGGCGGGGTTCGGGCCTATGGAGGAGGGGGGAGGTAGGCTCTGGGCTAGTGGCCGGGAAGTTTTTGGGCAGGGTCGGTCAAGATCCTAGTGATTCTAAATCCAACCGGTTAAATGTTGACATCTTCCGGTTTTGTTACATTCATTTGAGGTATATTCTATGGAATCCTCTAAAACGATCGGTAAATTATCTTAAGTCTTGAACTTCAACTGGTTATTTCTCAAACTCAACTGGTTCATCTGCAACTAACCGGTAAATAACCTTAAGTCTTGAACTTGAACTGGTTATTTCTCGAACTCAACCAGTTTATCTGCAACTATAGGTTTGGGCCGTTAAATTCGTTAAAGTTCAAGACTTAAGGTTATTTACCGGTTAGTTGCAATGAACTGGTTGAGTTCGAGAAATATCCGGTTGAAGTTCAAGACTAAAGGTAAGTTACCGATCATTTTAGAGGATTCCATAGAATATATCTCAAATGAATGTAGCAAAACCAGAAGATGTCAACATTTAACTGGTTGGATTTAGAATCACTGGGATCTTTACCGACCCTGCCCAAAAATTTCCCGGGCACTGGTCCAGAGGCTGCCTTCCCCCTCCTCCATGGGCCCGAGCCCTGGCCAGGCCCTGCCCTGCCCTGCCCGCAGCCTAGCAGGGGGTGGCTGCTAGCCGTTGATGAGCCCCAGGCACTCCCATGGTCCGGATTGGGTCTGCGCTTGGGGCCATGGAGCACCCCAGTAACACGGGAGGGGCCTAGGGGCTCGTGGTGTCTAAGGGCGGCTTTATACACGGCCTAGGGCCGGCCGGAGCACCGGCTTGATGAAGCCCTCAATCCGGCCCCACTTTATGAACTTTTTTGGGGCCCAACCTTGTCACATGTAAAGTGGTGAGGCCCGATTCTAGGGCCCGTGTGTCTTGAGGGTTAAGTTTCATAGAACTTACCATGGTCAATGTTCAGTGTTCTCGATAATTAAGTTTTATGACACGATACTAAGGGGATGACATCTACAAGGTTGTGATTAGTGGATTGAAATTGGGTCCCACTAGACTAAATTGGGGCCTTTGAATCTATTCCGGCGTCAAAATGCTCCTATAAATTTATCTACCATGTTCAATGGATTAATCGATGGGTGTGGTTTAGGAGGCACACCATATTCTTGATTAACGGCTTAAATGTTTTGTTTTTGTCTTAAGTGTATAATTAGCACCTTAATTGTTGTGTTATTAGGCTAATGCTACCATATTTATACTAATTGTTGTCTTATTAGACTAACCCATAGCCTAAGTTGTATCATATGCTTGATTAAATGCTTAAATGTTTCATTTTTATCTTAAGTGTGTGATTAGGACCCTAATTTTTGCTTTATTAGCCTAATGCTACCATGTTTGTGCTAATTATTGTATTATTGGACTAACCCATTGTCTAATGCACGCCAAATTCTTGATTGACAACTAAAAGTGTTTCATTTTATCTTAATTGTATGATTAGCGTCTTAATTGTTGTGTTATTATGCTATTGCTAACATACTTATACTAATTGTTGCCTTATTAGACTAACCCATAGCCTAAGTCATACCATGTGCTTGATTAAATGCTTAAATGTTTCATTTTTATGTTAAGTGTGTGATTAACACCCTAATTGTTGTGCTATTAGTCTAATGCTATCATATTTTAGCTAATTGATGCATTATTAGACTAACCCATAGCCTAAGCCATATGACTATATGCTTGATTAAATGTTTGAATGTTTCATTTTTATCTGAGTATGTGATTAATGCCCTAATTGTTGCCTTATTAGTCTAATGCAATCATATTTATACTAATTGTTGTGTTATTAAAGGAGTGGAGTGAAGAGGAGAGGAAAAATATTTACCCCGTAATGGTTATCATAAGTGCAGGTTGTTGATTTCTTAATTGTATGTATACACATGTCCTCCCAACCGTGTGTCATGATGGAGTGTAAACTAGTAATTGGTGTTTGAAGATGTAGTCCAATCTCTTTTAAACATGTGTCTTTATGGTGTTTGCTTTTGGATCCTCAGCAAACCACATACCAATCAAATATGTGGGTATGATTGCAAGAAGTAACCACACAATGCTTGCATACCTTGGTATGTAAACTCATCCATTGCGAAGGTGATACTGTAGTGAATTATATCATAGCCTATGAATGATTCTCTAAGTTAGACAATGTGACTCCGTAAATAGAATAAGAGACAAAGTTGAAGTGGAGTGAATTGGCCCTCAATCTTGTAGGGGACTTTATTATTGGGACCCTTCATCCACATCACATGATGGATGAGAGAGTGTAGACAACACAAATCTCAAGCTGATGGAGAGAGGGAATTATTGTATACCTCTCATCCATCGAACATTAAAACTTGGACCCCTCTTACATGTTTATTGCCGTTTCATTTGAATTAACATTGAGTAGACTAGTGCAGGGTCTTTAAAGCTAACTTCGGGGTCAAATTATCCAAAAATAACAACCTCTGGGCTACATACAATTTGATGGCTTTAATGTTGAGAGAATGATAGGTACGCTCGTATATGATAATACCCTCATCCATTCAACTCTAGATGGGTAAGTTAGATTAGGTACTCTAAATAATCCTATTAATGTGATCCACAATAATTTTCTAGAGCCTACCTTAATCCTCTTAGTGAGAATGAATGTGGCCTCATTCATGTCCAACCCATGTTAAAATTCTAGTAGGAATTAGCCTGGGCCACATTGATTGGTTTTCTAGAAAATTACTGTGGGAGATTTGTTTATTGCATGTTGGTTATGTCCTAGAACTAGTATCTTACATGTGTTGGTTGGATGTCTTCATGAAGACTTAGGGGAAGACTCAAGGTCTTGGACCCACATTAATTCCACCTTGACTAGAAAATTAGTGTGGCCCATGTTATATATTTCCATGCTATTTTTCCACCCACACAAACATGATTATTTAGTGTAGTTGCTAGGTGGAGAGAGGGAATTATTGTATATGAATAAACCTCTCATCATTCAATACAAAACTTTAACCCCCCATATGTTTGTTGCCGATTCATCTCAAATTTCTTGGGCTGGACTAATTCGGGGTCTTCAAAACTGACTTTGGTGCCGGACTAACCGAAAATAGCTGCATATTATTTTAGGACTTTTATGTTTAATGAACAAGAGGTATCCACATATGCAATAAATCCCACTCTCCTTGCTACACTAAATAGGTAGATTAGTGTTGGAAACACTAATAGTCGACGAAAACGCTAAATGTAAATTGTCTCTATAGTGTTAGAACACTACATGTCAACTCTAACACTATTTGTACCAAATAGTAACTTTAAATATTTACATGAGCGCATTTAGTGTTAGATGATATTTTGTAAATCTTGGAATGAAGAATTGAAGGAAGAAGAATATGAGAACCTTGTAAAAGGTATAATTTGTTCAAACCCTATTCAAACACTAATTGTAATATCAGTTGAAAATTAGTGTTTTAGGTAACTATTGCATCTAACACTAATCTTCATCTAACACTAATCTACCTATTTAGTGTAGCTAGGTTGAGATTTTACAGAGTTTTGTTTTGCAACCCTTGTTGCAAACTCTCGATTGACACACAGAAACAAAATTGAAAAAAAAACCCAAAACCTACATTTCGAAAACATGTTACGTGCCCGACATAAAAATAAAAAAGGTTTGCGTCCAAAATTCAATTATTGTTGTCCCTACCTTGCCCATGTATTTAGAAGTGAACTTGTTTGATGCCATGATCCACTATGTACCAAATACCAAGTTTTCTTCCAATACTTTCACCTACTAAGTATATGAGAATCGATGCTAAAGTAGATGTGCCTAATTTGGTGTATGATCTTAGAAATATACCTAAGGTATGTGGGTGTTATTTGGTTTTCTTTCATATTCTTTAATGTCTACTGATTAAATTTACACAATAAAACATGTGTTGCATGGGCAAATCAACCATGAGGCATCATCGAAGATCAAATGAAAATCGGACCTTCCTTAATTTAGATGTGGGGGTAAGAAGTGCACATTTGTTGGCTTCTTAGCTGACTACATAAGTCCTCCCATTTGAGTTCATTATTGAGTGTAGAATAGTTAAGTACATTGAAGATTTTCTTCAATCTCTTTTATACATGTGTCTTTATGATGTTTGTTCTTTGGTCCTCACCAAACAACTAACCGATCAAATAAAGGTGCAGAATAGTAACATAATAATACATGTTTAATGTAGTTCAGGTTTTTGTTATGAATCAAAACAAAACATAGGGTACTAAGTCTCAAGGAAGACCGGTTTAGTGTTTATAAGGATTGATGTAACATTGGCTCAAGGAATTCTATATCAATCTAAGGTTCTTTCTTTCCAATTCCCCTTTTGACAAGTTTCAACACCCATTATTTTCCCTCTCAACGTTCATGTATGTTTCTTTCAATTGTGTGTGCATGTCCAATGTGATGACTCCTAAAAACTCTAATATCAAGCTTCTAAGTATGTCGTGAAGTTCTTTTAGGTTTGGCAATAGTCTTCATGAGAGATTTCATCCATTTGGGGTTAGTAAAATTTTCTTGATTAATTTGATCTTTAGTCAATTCCAAAGTTCACAAATAAAAGTGCTTTATATTCAAGCAATCTAATTGGGAGTACACTAATCTCTTGCCATCAATCACCACTCAACCCACAGTGGCTTGCTTGGAGTCTTCAAAGTCTCCAAAATAAATGTCTATAGGCTATAGCCATTTAATTATAATAAATCCATCATTAGATCGGAACCTATTTCAAAATATCATGATATCATATTTACAATCATATCAAAGTATGTTTTCATCAATTAGATTGTTGACCAAACACCATCATTAATCTTACTCAATTTTTTAGCCTATCACTTCCTAACATATCTTGATCATCATAATCATCATGTCATGCATAATTTCCTAATATTTATATCATGTTCCTTTTATAAGAAAAAGACTATAGCTTGTTTTTTACTATGTTTATATCAAGATTGTATATTGCATCTCAAGCTACTCATCTCACATTTGGTTCACTCCAATCATTGGACACACAAACAAATGAAGACACATAACTAGTGCATGCACAGGCGTTCAGGTTACGATGTCGCATTTACATATTGCAAACAATTACACATCAATTCAAGATCAACCCTTCTTGCCGGAACTTCTCAGTTTCGTTTTCATATGTCTATGTTCATTCCCTTATCACAAGTGGTAATATCATGCTCATAATTTCAACTCTCTTTATATATCATTGTTCATTCTCCTCTCACAAGTGGCAATGAAAAAACCCTAATCTTTTACATAACTATGGGCTCTCTCTCTCTCTCCAACTATGGCTTAGTAGATGGTTCTTGAATGTCATCATGATGTTGGCTATGGGCTTCTTAATCCCTCGGAGGACACATGTGGTTACAACCTCTCAAAACTACCTTCCCTCTCACTATAGCCTTATCAATCTACTTCAGAATGACTTTCACCCACAATTTAGTTTAATTTATCATCTATTCAACTTCTATACTATTTGTTGGAAGGCTATGGCCAAAATAAATTTATTACAAACGTATCCCTTATCTCTGAGTATTTTATGATGGGGTGTGACTTGAAAAATGGACACCAGAAAGAATTGTTTTAAAAGAGACGGAAAAGAGATAGTCACCAACTTTAAATTTATTGAATCTTATAAACGCAATAGTCTATGTAAACAAAGGGATTTATATGGTTATTTAATAACTCATAGAATCTCAACTTTGACAACAACCGTGATATTTATACAAAACTCCAAAATGTGTAAGGAAAATGACCCATGGGCACAATTTAGATTTGATAATCATCTCGCAGTAATTGCATGTTTTATATCCTACAAGAAGTGGGGGCAAAGAAAAATTATCCATTTAAAACTTGCTTACTACAACTATCAAACCATAATTCATGAGTGGTTCACCAATTGGCCATGCTTACACAAACTTTGGCAAAGAATGCTAGTAATCCCTTTTAGTACACCAATGTGTTGAAGGGATTTTTCCAAGCGAAACCAATCAAGAGCTATGTGAACAATGGGAATGAGGCACCACTTGTAGTTGAACTTGCGGCACAAGAATAGTTGTATGTAGTGAATTAGGACAATGACTCCCAAGTAGGTTAGTCACTGTAACACTTAACTTAGATCCTTGAGAAATGGAAGGCATATATGTGCACACATACAAAAGTCTAGCAACCTCCTTCAAGAGACACTACGGGGAGAGCATGGTCTTAATAATACAATATTGATTATCCCATTGAGTGTGTGTGGTACTAATTCATGAAACATGTGTTGTTTGCCAAATCTCAAAATTAGCGAGGGTTGAATTTTTTTATAAAGTGATAGTAAATTTATGAACATTTATCATATATTTCAAGATAATTAGTGCATGCTCTAAAGTGCTTGTAGAGTGCATTGTTTCATTTTTTTGGTTCAAAGAGGCTTCTTCTTCTTCTTCTTCTTCTTCTTCTTCTTCTTCAGGTAGTGCCACTCACTTTTGAGGCATCTCCTACCACTAACTTCCTAAAGAGAACTTGCATCAAGAAACCAAAAACTTGAGAGCTTGCCTTGGCCTCCCAAAGCCCTATATATTCTAGTGGCACTATTTTCATGGTGTAAAGAAATTTAGTATCACCTTCACTAATTTCCCACATGCACTATTAGCCCACCCTTATTGAATGGGATGATCACTATAGTTGTTGATCAAGTGGTCACAAAAATTATGATATATATGGAGTCTTTTTGAGAGGGAA
Organism: Polytrichum commune; assembly: GCA_950295325.1. Classification (NCBI taxonomy): domain Eukaryota; kingdom Viridiplantae; phylum Streptophyta; class Polytrichopsida; order Polytrichales; family Polytrichaceae; genus Polytrichum; species Polytrichum commune. Next base: position 2,249,087 of record OX485809.1, read on the forward strand.
AAAAAACACCCAAAGGAAAGTATGAAGACCTCTAAGTTTTTTTCCAACATAAGTTTAAGCCCAAGTGAACTGTGAAATGTAATGCTTGCACACTATCATTATCTTTCCTCTTGATTTAGAGAATAATGTGATGTTCAATTACAATCACCCTATTATTCACGCTAAAAATTTAACGACAAATTTGAATTAAGAAAGTATACACTAAAAGGAAGAAAGAGTCTACTACGCTAAATATACCAATTAGTGAGGGTGGTACTAATTCAGGTCACATCCACAATCTAATCAAGTCTCAAAGTTACGAAGGGCTAAAGCTTCTACAAGGTGACAATGAATTCATGCCTATAGTAAATTCTATGCTCATTTACCATAGATTTCAAAAAAAAAAAGCGTGCTTGTGATTAGTGCATGCCATGCTTGTCAATGATTAGTGCCAAGTGCTAGTACTTTAGTGAATTGGGCCAAGTTCCGGTATTTCAGTGAATAATGCCAAATGCCAAGATGAATAATGCTTCCTAATCTCAGATCTAAGATGTTTTGGTGGCGCTAATTCATAGCGTTAAGAAATTTAGTATCATCTTCACTAATTTCCAACACACACTAATTGGTATATCTCGTGTAGCCTCCACCCACAAAATATGAAAAATGTGATAAATCAATGTATGTTGACTGGGATGCCCGGTAACTTAGAGTCGTGAATTCCTGCTCTATGTAAACTTGATAATGGTCTCCCAGAAAAAAAACACCAATAAGCAAGCGACACTTGTCCAAACTCGAATACTTGTACTAATAACTCTTGGCTTTTCAACCTCCACCATGCATGGCTGCTTTAGCCACTTGCCCTCATGCACCCGAATGGTAGAAGGGCCTATCCTGGACACCCTACCTAAAGCTCTCGGTATCTTCTAGAACATATATAGCACATCTGCTCGTTTTTAGAATGCAAGTCTAGGGCACTTGTGCATTAGCAACCCCCTTCGGAAGGGGGGGGGGGGGTGTCCGTAATAGACCCCCCCCCAACCTTAATGATCATTGATGAGAGCCGACAAGGCCCAATGAAGGTCGAGATTCAAAATGAAAAACACTACCTACCCGCATGGGGGTCTAACAAATTTCACTAAATAGTCTCATTAGTGTGGGTGGGAAATTAGCATGGGAATAACTAGCGCATGTCACACTAATTTTTGTAGTCAAGGTGGAAATAACGTAGATCCAAGATACCGGGTTGTCCTTTAAGTCTTCATGAAGACTTCCCATCAACACATTGAATATTATTTACAGGACAAAAACAACCCAAAATAAAATCAATCATCCACATTGATTATCTGTTATAAATTAAGCATGGGCTGAAGAGTAATGTGGCCCACGTTAATTTCCGTAATGGGAATTAGCGTGGGCTCTAGAAAAAATATTGTGGCCCACAATATTAGGACTATTTAGTGTAGTGTTGGTATGTTACATAGGTGGATGCATGTTATCAATAACCAATATCAATAATGGAATCAAAGATCCTACTTGTGGGTATGAAAATTATATTATCATTCAAATATTGATATTTGGTGGGTATGCCAAGGTGAGAGAACTATTTATATACTCGAGTTATTATTTGGGTCAATACCATTCTAAACCATATTGAAATAATAACTTGGGTATGAAGGTTCTTGCATAGTATATAAACCCAAATGGTGTTGATAACAACAACACCAACAAATACTCGTGCCATGCTAGTATCAATCATGTTACATAAAAGGATGATACCAATCTAACATTCTTGCAAACTTTGAGGAGTAAGGTAGGAAACCCTTATTTGGATAATTTTCTTAATATGACACTCTCACTTGACTAGTATGCGATTTGGCATGCCTAGAAGAACGGATACCAAAAAGACATGTATTTGAAAACGATATTAGTGCCTACTCAAAATACGATAACCATTCTAGGCTCAGTAGTCAACATAATTGGGGGGGGGGGGACTATATGACCATCTAGTGAGCATGACAAACTTTGGTTTGATGATGAATAATATATTCATATTAGCTCAAAATATCATGAAGAAAGTGGCTACCACCTTGATTTGGATTTGCTAACCATCTTGTGTTAATCGCATGTTTCATGTCCTCGGAGAAGTCGGCTAGTTAGGAAAAGTACCCATTCAAAACCTAACTACCTTATTTACATTGCGATAGAAGGTTACAAAGTTTCCATTGGTTGGAATTATTAGGGCCACTTCAAACACAAGACAAGGGCCGTGACCACGTAATTGCGACATGCCGTGATTCACATCCAAAGGTCATAACATTGGCATGGATTGCCACAATTCATATTCGGCCTACCTCTTGGAAGTCAATATCCATAGTATGCCATGTAGGAATCCGAGCAGACTTCTCATCTATGCTAATTTCTTTGGGCCCCTGTGTCGCAATCCTTGCTAGGCCCCTTAACAATCTTGCCCATTTTCATTCCTAGCAAAGGTTACGAGTGCTAACCCTTCGCATTCCGCCATGCTAATGGTTAGCTCCTCCTACCCCGGACCTTATAGTTCTTAAGAGGGAGCCAACCCTCCTACTTTGCTTTCGGGACTCGCCCCTTAATCGCTAACCAATTCTTAGATGTGGTCCAATCTTATGTTGATCATCGCATTGCCGAAGCAGCACTACAACAACCCAAAGCATACTAGGCAACTATGCACTCACATTGGGCCAATGCCCATGGAGGCCGTGCCGTTCGGCCTCGCATGGGTGAGGCCACACCACCTCACCCATATAAGCCTCTAGGACTCTAGGCGGGGCCCCTACCCCACCGTCAAGAAACCTTTTGTCTCTCTATCAAGAGTTGGGGCCAAATAGACATTTTCCCTTAGCCGTTGGGCCTAGAAGCCCCTAGCAGCTTCAGACCATCATAACTTCCTTATTTGATCTCTGATGCTCACAAACGACCTCTCCATCTTCATCTACGCTTCACGTAGATGCCGATGGACTCCTCATTTGCCCCATTTGGGCAAGTATTGAGGAAGTTATGCCTGTTCAAACCTTGGCAGTCCCGGGAGCCACTCCCAGGCCACTGCTGTACTAGGGCGCCCCACTCAAATTGCCATATCTCCTAGCCCACACCTCCGATTGAGGTGTTCTTGAGCATTCTAGAATCAACACGCCATAAGCTACGCATAGCTCATGGCCTTACCCCCGTGCCTCCTAGTCTCCGTGGATGGGAGGCATTCTCAACACCCGGGGCCCTCACCCACAATAGGATCACTTGGGCCTTCTCACCAATGGCGCCACAAGTCCTGGGTGTCACTCCGGGGTCCCCCTTGTGCCCATGGTGATTCGGGCACTCCTCATGGAGAGGTGCGCGACACCCTAGGTCTCCTTCACCTTCGAGTGTGAAGTGAACTTGGATGGTTACGGACATTTACTTGACCAATGAGAGATGTTAGAATGCAGTGGTTTTAATGACTACAGTGGTACGAGGCAGTGATTGGGAAGATTTTTGAGCATAATCGGTTGAGATCCTAGTGTTTGCAAGTCCAACCGGTTACATGTTGACATCCTTCGGTTTTTCTATATGAATTTGAGGTACATTCCATAAATTCCTCTAAAGTGATCGGTAATTCTCCCGAAGTCTTGAACTTCAACCGGTTATTTCTCAAACTCAACCGGTTCATCTGTAACTAATTGCTGGTTCTCCCCAATCATAGGTACGAGCCTGTAGGCAAGAAGCATAATAGTTTTGGGGGAATGGTATGTATGCTGGTGTCAGCTGGTGAGAGGGGGTTACAGTTCGGCCGCCTTATTCCCCGACATGCAACGCTTTTCTCCTCTCCTTTCCAAGCTGGTGTAAAATAAAAAAAATAGGGGCACTCGGGAACCGAGTCCCTCGAGTTTGAAGCAGGGCAGCCAGTGAGGAACTGGCCATGACAGAGAGCTCAATGAAAGAGCTATGCAGCGCTCGACACCTGAAAGCGGATATTTTAGGACCCTCCACAGGATGACATCAGGTGCCCCCTCTGCGGCTGATGAGGAGCAGTGCCCGGGGAGATTTCGGGCGCATAACTACACCCTAAACTCCGTAATATCAACCCCCATAATGTCACACACTCTCTTATATCCTGAAACCCCAGAGAACGGATGTTCGTAGTTCAAATCTCACTCCTTATTTGTCACATTTGTCTCCCTTATATCACGAAATTTGTCATCAATGCAAACTGTCCAAGGAGTCAACTCACACCCTCGCGTTGCGTCACGGGTCAACATGTGAAGTGTCATCTTTTTATTCTTATTTTTCTTCTTCTATTTATGCCACTTGTTGAATGTTGGTGCATGTGTCCGCCATATCGCCCGGGAAGGCCAAGTTGAGTTGTTAAGCGTTATTAATGAACCTAACATTATTAAGCAATGTTGTTAGTTCAAGTGAGCCCTGAGAATATAACCATGGGATGCGCAACCTTCTGCAAAGGAGACTTAAATTTAGATTGAGTTTCTAGGCATTCCATGGCTATATTCTTAGGGTCCACAGACCTAACACACACTGCTTAATAATGTTAGGTTCATGAGTGTTCTACTACAATAGCTAATTGGGCATAATCGGTCAAACTCCTAGTGTTTCCAAGTCCAACCGGTTACATGTTGTGATCTTACGTGTTTTTCTTCGTTAATTTGAGGTATATTATGTAGATTCCTCTAAAATGATGTGTTATTTCTTGAAGTTTTAAAACCTCAAACCGTTATTCTAAAAACTCAACCGATTCATTTGTAAGTAGCTGTCCGTTCTTCCCGTTCAGTGGTAGAGGTTTGTGGTGTGTAAGGTAGATGTGTATGTAAATTGAACATAGTAGTAATCGAGACACATATATTTGAGTGGTACAGTAACCTCCCGCTTAAGTACGCATCCCGGTTAAGTACGCATTTTTTGGCAAAAAATTTAGGGTTCAAGATTTCTTAATTGAACATGTCGTGAATCGTCATTTGGCGTAAGTTTTGAAGTTTTTTGCGTTTGGCTTTGAGGCCGACCACTTGGATCTTGCTATGTAATGATTCAAACGATTTCTTAAGGCCATCAAAAATTTCCTTTGCTTCTACTTGAACTTCAAGGCAGAGCAGCTAATCCACGATGTCAAGAACCTATTTATAAAGAGAGTCAAAACCCTAGAATATAACTCCGTTTTCTAAATTGACATTCAGTTCCTAAGTGTTAACATCGCCTTCACTAACGATGTACTCTTGGGCTAGAGCCCTTTTACTCAGAGTATTCGTTCTGCTAAGCTTCAAGATGATTTCGCAACGTTGATGCTCATTGAGACGCTTTCCGTTTGGATTCATCGACATTGTAGCGAACACAAACGATTTGGGAAACCTTAAACCCTAAAGTACACACCTACCGGCTATAGCGAAACACAAGCGATAGCGATTTGGGAAACCCTAAATCCTAAAGTACGCACTTACCAACTATAGTGAAACACAAGCAATTTGGGAAACCCTAAAGTACACACCTACTAGCTAAGTACGCACAAACTACGCATGTTCAAGTTGCACACTTAAGTGGGAGGTTACTGTATGTGGTTACCTGTGAAACTAAGAACTAACACCAAAAAGGCACGTGTTCAAAATATGCTAATCACTCTAGGTGCAATAGTCAACATGATTTGGGGGGGGGAGGACCTATATGATCACTTAAAGAGCACAAGAATCTTAATTTTATATTAAAATATTATATTATTACAAGATCCGTAAATGATGAGGCAAATGGTTACAACTAGGATTTAAGTGTATCTGGATTTATGCATGAATTTCAGATTCCAACTGTCAATATGAAGTACACTATATCATAGAACTACACAAATATGGTAGTTGGCGAACATGAAGTCCAAACATTTGAAGTTGTGGTTGTTGTGTTGCTTTTGTTGTTGACGTTTGATTGTTTTTGTCCTCACAATTGTTTAGGTTTATTATATACTTACATGTTAAGTTTTACAAGCACGATTTGGATTTGCTAATCATCTTGCACGAATTGCATGTTTCATATCCCATAAGAACCAGACAATGGGTGGCACACAATTTTAGCATTCTCTACCTTATGAGCATTGGACGAATGCAACTTGGAAAGCCACGTCATTCAATTTGGAATGTCTCATTTGATTGACTGAACTCACCCACCATGTATTGATCTTTCATGCACCACAATACACTTGGGGCCTCTTCACACATGAGCCAAGAGCCAAGAGCCGTCACCATGAAATTGTGAGAGCCCATAAGAAGGTGTCCAATGGTTGTCCCAAGGCACCTCCAAAATCATGAAATGTGGTCACGGACTCTTAGGTGTAGTGGGAAGTCATATGTGACGGGGCCTCAACCAAGTGCTATTTCAATGGATTTCTACTCTTGTGGGTCTTCATACATGATAAAAATAGAAGAAACCAATGGTTGTGAGCGTTCGGAGTGCCATGGTCTCCTGGTTTTATGTTAGGCCTACCTCCAAGAGGTGGTTTTTGAGAATAGTCCAAGTGACCATGAAACATCATCCGTTTGATGCCATGTAGGAATCCATGTAGACTTTACATCCATCTTGCATTCACATACTCCGTTGGTCCCTCACCGGCTCCACGTTCTCCACCAATGAGAGTGCTTGAAGTGTAATGGTCACGGGCTCTCAGTCTTGTGTGTAAAGTGGCCCTTAAGGACAACCTCCTTTGCAAGACTCATATAAGACCATTTACTTTTGATCATAGGATTAAGATTTAAAAATATAGGGTTCAAAACATTTGTGACACTTTTGATTTCTTCTATGAGCGATTGTCAATTCTTCCTTCATACATGTCCTGCATAAACCAATTATGAGCCATACCTTGGAGCAGAGCTTTCGGTTTCATAGCTTTGACGTTTTCAGCCATAACTTTGTCCTTTAATGAATGTGTGGATGAATGTAAATTGAAAGTGCTTGCATGGTCATGTCATTCATCGGCCACAAATATGTACATTACGGACATTGATATTTGCAATTAGGTTGCTTTCGCAAATAGGCTGCCTCTTTACCCATGCAAATTATTTTGGGTCAAAATCAAATTACAAAATTTATTACATCCTTTGTTCATCCGTCTAGCAATTATGATAGAAACAATAATCAATGTATTTTGTTATTATGGTAACTAATTTTCAAATAATGTGCATGTCAATAGATTAGCGTGGGGCAACCTAGTTGCACGCATCATTGTAGGTTATGCCCATAGATTTAACATTTATATTGACAGGAGTTCAAAATACATGCCTATGTTGAAGTGTAGATGTGGAGGTCTAGATTTTTTTCTCCCTATATGTACAGTACAATGCAAAGGTTTCTAACTAATCCACCGGGGCCTCATGTGCGGTGTACTACATTGGTTATGGTATGTAGTGTCATGTATACTATTTTGTGAAGGGCCTGCACTAGATGCCTAGAGGTCTCCAAGTGTCATGTCCGCAAATTAAAATATGATATTATTTGTCAACATCATGTGGAACCCCCTTAACTCTTACGTTTAGCTTAAAATTTGGCAATAAAATAGATGCAACAAGAAACACCCTTACGGGTGTAGGTACCTATATTGTATATCTAACTACAATAGAGTAACAACTTTTTCAACAATTTTTAATAATAGCACTTGGCGTGCAACAATGAATAATGGTTCACAATGAATCACATAAATGTGATGGTGTACTCAAAGTGTGATGTATTCTATATTTCTTGTTAAGGCATGTGGGCCTTATGTGGTCTCATTCTTCATTGAATACATAAATAAGAGTGGTAATACTTATGGAGAAATGCCTTCGTTCAAAATAGACACCAAAAACACATGTTTTACAATGAGATTGGAGTCTTGACTGTGTGATCAAAATGAAGTAACTATTTTAAGATCAATATCGAACACACGACTTGTAGGTAGGTTGTTCATAGAGATAAAAGGAAGACAAAACACCTTATCTTGCATCATGGGTGACCATGATCAACATAAGCCTAAATTCTAATGGGCTCACATTCATGTTGGTTAAGAATATGACCATGGTTTTCTTTTCTTTTCCTTAAAGAGAAAGAAATATTTTCTTTTTACTTATGCCTTTTGCATCTTGATATCAATTATTCTGAAACTTAAAATGAGACTCAATCTTTGTGGTTCACCATTGTCGATCGGATGACATATTCCTCGACCATACCCAACATCCAAAAATGTCTACGGTGTGGCTGGAAGTGCCCATAATACTTTCATACTTTCCAGCCCAATGTAGTAGAGAAGCCATTGGAATCTTACCGGGCTTGGACTCGCTTATAGGCAACCATAACTACATTGATGTGTGCAATCAAATTGCCTTTGCAAATAGGTTGCCTATTTAGCCATGCAAATCAACTTACCTCAAAACTACATACAATTTTTTTTTATAACTATGCTTATCCATCCATATAGCAATCCAAGTATAAAAACAAGTGTTGTATTTTTATATTGTGACAACATATATTAAAAAAAACTGTAATGTCAATCAATTAGCATAGAGCAACATAATTGCACATATCAGTGTACAAGGGGACCATGTATACGATTAGAGAGACTTTTATCAAAATTACGCAATTAACCACATTTCTTTCTCAACAAATGGTTGTCCACACTGTGGGAGCTATATTGAATGACATGTAATACTGGAAGACAAGGACCTAAAGACCCAACGTGAGGTGTTCATCAAGTTGATTACATCACTCACACACACAACACACACCAATGTTTGTTTTCCCATTTTGTTGTAGGATCTAGAGTGGCGATCACAATCACAAGAATATGCCTTTTGTAAAATTTCACTTGGATGTAATGTAGCATTCATCCTAAAAGTTACTAAGAACAATACTTTTGGGGGAATTTGATCATTTTTTTTTAATTTTGAGAAATTGGCCAAAAAAACTTGTTTTTAACAAAATAATATTTTAAAAATTTCTTGTGAAAAAAAGTTGTCATTGACGCACTCCTACGAGGGAAAATTTCTGTGAGTGAAATTTTCAATTTGAGGATTTATCTCTTTGGGGTAATGTTTTGTGGCACTTGCTAGGGGAGGTAGAATCACATTGACACATGTACATCGTGATGCTTCTTTTTTTAAGACAAATTGGCTACTAAGAGAGAGAGAGAGAGAGAGAGAGATTGTCTGTTCATCATGTTCTACCCCTGTCCACATGGGCATGAGGGATACGAAGGTGGCTTACTACCTATTTTCAATAGGTGGACCAAGGGATTTGATAAACGTATCCAATGGGTCACAACTTGTTTCTTCTTTTGAAGCTTATGGCTGAGGGCCCCAAGTTAATCTAGAAGAATCCAATGAAAATGAGTCGACGACAAACTTGGGAGCACTAGGTTGTGAACGGAGATCCTCTAGGTGGATGTTGTCGGTAAGTTAAGTTGCGCACGATTTTTGTTAACACTTTGACACTAGGTGGGGGCACACAAAACAATGTGTTGAATATCAATAAACCTTGAATATGAAGCTTTTGTTGTTTTGGTTACAAATTAAAATGAATGAGTTCAAAGTATTCTTCTCTAGACCACATGTTGATTAAATATGTTGCATGTGGGTTTCCAAATAAATTGAGGGTGCAACTATATCATTTACTAAGAGTTATTCTTACGACCTCACACACCACTTGGCTTCACATGAAACCTTATCATGATGTAAGGGTATTCCTCTTCAAGCTTCTTCATTTGTTGATACCGAGATCGTTACCAAGCACTTTCACTGACATGATGCAATGGGTCCCCAAAAGGGAACAACATGTCCTCCTAGTTGGGTCTCCTTATAGCATATCCACAAGTACATGATGTCAATAATGTAGTTGGTTTAGGAGGTATTGGCCTTGTTTTAGGCTAAACCAACCTAGCAACAAGGATTTCAAAGCTTCCCATTGGCCATGCAAACCTTGAATCTTATAAAGGAAACCATAGTGAGATATTCTATTGTATTCTTATTAATTATTGTTTTCACTAGCATGAAAATTCTCAAATAAGTCTAGTGATCCATGTTGCAATGAATTCAACATAAACCTATAGATGACATGTTTCTAGTATACACCTTCATCTGAGAACAATGAATCTATATATGATCAAATGTTTCTACCTGTTTTAAGACCAACTTGAGGATGAGTCCTTTAAATCTCTTTGATGTGACACTTTAATCAACTGAAATTATGATGATAGTGTACATTAGGTCCGAACGCGGAAAAAGAGAGGAAAAGAGCAACATAATCCCCTTCAAATTCCTATCAACTACCCGCCGCGGGGGCAGGGGGGGGGGCACCTTCATTAAAAGCATACGTCACATGTGTGTGCCACCTTAAAATCATTACCCTATATATAGTTTTAGGATGGACAAAAATGAATATACATACAAAGCTATAGTTAAGAAATAGCAAGAACAAAATATATATGTATGGTGTATCACAAATGCAACTATTTTTTCATCCTCACACCTGACACTTCCAATAACATATGTGTGTGTTTGCCACCCAAATTGTATCCAAGAGTGTATAGTTGAAACACATTTCGGGATTATTTCCTTGAATAAAGAAACATGACTCGATCCACACCCCCAACATGTGGTACAAACCCTACCACTCGCCCGTCGAGATCGACCGGTTGCTTGTTATTGGAAGGCAAAATTTTAGGTTCCGTAGAGTGGGAACACCTAGCCTTTGCCATTCATGGCCCGGGGGTGAATGTGAAAGGGAGAGCGACAAGGCTCCCCATTGGTGGGGGATGCATGCAAAGGGAGGGCAACCTTCTCCACTTTTCCCTTGGTGCGTCGAGGGGCCGGATGAGGAGAAAGGACGACAATCACGCAAGTAACAAGCCGAAGAAGTAATAATAATAATAATAATAATAAGCACCCTCAAATTGTGCTTGGTTGTGGGCTACATTGATTGGTTGGTCTAATTAGTGTGGGTTACCAGTTGGAGGAGTTACGTGTTGCTCTAACTTTGTACCAACGTTATCGTTTTTTACAAACTAGGTTAAATTCATATTCTTCGGTGTGCATACTGACCACTTATGTTATTCATTTGGGCAAAGGTAAAAAGTTATAGCAACATGTAACTCCAAATGGTAGCCCACACTAATTAGATAAAATAGTGTAGTGGATGTCCAAGTATGGTGCACACTCTTAGCATGTTGTTCCCCAAAGTTCCCCATATCCTTTCTGAACCCATGATGTAGGTAATGGGCAAGAAGGACTTTATTTACTTTTCATAATCCGGGTGAGATTCTCCAAGTTGAGGGAGGGTGAGGCTCTGAACTTTTCTCAAGTTGGGGAGAAATGAAGACACTTGCGGAAAGTAACAAGCTGAAGTAATAGTAAGTGCCTCAAATTGTGCTTGGTTGTGGCTAGGCCGTTTGGTCTAAATAGTGTGGGTTACCATTCGGAGTTTACGTGTTACTATAGCTTTCTACCCACATTATTGTTTCTTTACCAACTACGTTATATCATAATATTCAGTGTGCGTACTAACTACTTATGTTATTTGGGTAAAAATGATACTCTTGATGAAATGTTATAGCAATGAGTAGCTTCAAATGGCAACCCACACTAATTACCCGTGGGTGCACCTTTCATTAAAAACCAAGAACCTCATGCGTTTGCAACGTACTCTAAAAATCTCCTATATACAAGTTAAATTTTTTTTTGAAGGTTTTTTCAAAAAAATCAAGCAATACATGTACAATATCAAACATCCGCATCCCCTTTGATCGGCCTCCACAAAGAAGAGCAGTTTGTTCCTCATGAAACCCCAAGCAAGAAGACATTTCATTCTCAACTCAACAACCCTTTCCAAAACCTTAATGTTGCCTCTTCCATGCATACATGGATGACATAAGAAAATGAAAAATTATTTGTCCTAGTTTCATTCAATATTAAATACTTATCCCCATAAAGTCTAGTGACACTACCTACCATACACGTACAAATGTTTGTATGTTTTCTAGAGGCCCTTCATACATGTACATAACTACGAGCTATAATTTGTGTAGGATACGTATATGTAATATGGCAAAGTTCAAAATAATACTCCTTTTGTGCACTCACATATACTTATACATTTTATAAAAGGTGCTAATTGGACAAACTAGTCTAGTGGATGTCCAAACATGGTGCACACGCTCTAACATGTTGTTCCCAATGTTCCCCACAATGTTCCCTTCTTTCCTTTCTTAACCTCTAGAATCCGAGAAGGTTTTAAAAGATCATAATCCGGGTGAGGCTCTCCATTGGATGCAAAGGGAGGGCGAGGTTTGGAATTTGTTTTCCCTTGGCGAGTCCAAGACCTCAGCCAAGTTGGGGAGAAATGACAATAATTACATAAAGTGAGAAGCAGAAGTAAGTTATGCTTATTATTACTTACCTTGGGTGGTGCTTGGCAGGGTGTCCAGATCACATGGTAATTTATGGTGCACAATGTTCCCAATGTTCCCAATGTTCCCAATAAGGTAAGTAAATTCCTTTTCTTAAAGGCCAAATAGCCACATCCAACGGCCGACCCGCACCCTTCGAACGGAGGGGGACAGATCTACGGCTGAGAGATCTAGGGCTGCTCCCGGCGTGTGATTATACCCAGCTGGAGGGCGGGGTGTCTGGGGAGCTTGGAGTCGATTATCGAAATCGCTGATTCCTAGAGGGTGACGCATCTTGGCCGTCAGATTCTCTTTTGGTTCGACGTGGGGGTGCCTTTCCCGTCGGATGGGATCGTATTATCCAATGGATAATGGTGCGAAAGATCTAGTGTCGCGGACGGGGATAGTTACCTTCGATCGGGGCAAGAGACTGTCGGTCGGTATTAAAGGACCGTCGGTCGGCCGCCGCCTGCCAGCCTCTTGAATGGCCGCGGAGGAAGACCACACGGAGAGCGAGCAGGATGCGCTTCGATCGAGCGCGGCGTCCGTTGGGCGCACCTTTTTCCGCTTAGATTTCGGTTCGGGGATGTTTCATAGCATGGTGCAGCTGGGGAATGATCCAAATTCGGAACCCACAGGCCTTGTCCGCCGCATGGAGGTATAAGAGGGGAAAGTGCAGCACAAACATTGGCCGGTGGTTCATATGTTCCGCAGAAGAAGCAAGGATATTTTTCCTTCTGGAATGCTTGCATAAAGTTTAGCAAAAGACAGAAAAAGGGAGAGAGAGAGAGAAAAAGAGAGAGAGAGAGAGAAAAAGAGAGAGAGAGAGAGAGCTCAGAGTTGCAACAAAAAATCCTGAAGATCACTAAGAGAAGAAACAGTTCACAACTGAGGAGGGTTAACTTTACCTCGAGAAAACATACATACTCACTGCCTTGCATTTTCGCCGCCTGTGTTATAATTGCACTGTTTGATCACTCTGAGCGGTGGTGATGGTGGGAATAGGTTAAGAGATTTCCTTCTTTCCCATTTTTATATTCTTCGTCCGGTCTGGGAAAGGTTAGATAGTTTTGGTGGACTTCACCGCCAAGGTGGGCTGTTCTCTACGTCCTTTCCCTGTGGAGAAATGGGAGGCTTCAAGACTCAGGGTTAGTAAAGTTGTGGAATTTGCACTTGGTGGTGGAGGGGGAGCTACAAGATTAAACTGCAGTAGAGAGTGGTCTTGCTTCGGTGGTTGCATTTTCTTTTCCCCATGTTTCATCAAGATTGGGTTCTTGAAGGCGTGATGTGGGGATTTTGTGTGTGAGATGAGGGTCAAAGCGCTTGGGCAACGGCATTTCTAAACTTGGCAGCCATGTGTATCTGTGGTGGTTCAGAAGTGGAGTGGATGACTAAAGCGAGAGAGGAGAGGATGGAAGAGACCGAGAGACAGCAGCGGTGATGATGATCTTCCTGTAAGTAGCAGACATAGCTTATCTAATCTTCAACCCACTTTCAAGTAGCAATCTCCACAACACTCGAATTCGTTTCCTGGCGTCGGAGTTTACAGATTATCAACCAGGGACTTGGATAAGGATAGTAGCAGCAACGTAAACAAGAAGAAGATTGCACCAGCTACGAATGGAAAGGGTGAGGTTGATGAACCACAGCGGCGAGATGGACGGCGAGTACAGGCATGGAGGCAGTTTCGGTAATGGCGATTTTTCAAGGTATAGTCTGGTTGATCTCAAGAAAATGGATGTGGAAATGCAGAGGGATGTATGTTGCACGAAGCTATGGTGGTGGTAAGGACGGATTTGAGAGCAATAAGTTTGAGCTCCAATCTCTCACATACAGATATTGCGCGGAAGCGTTTAGTAGTATGCAGCTCCGTATGTTTGGGATTGAAGATTGCTGGAAGTTGAGTTAGGTGAGGCGATAGGAAGTTGTTTGGGGAGGATGGATATGCTTCGCATTTTCCCTCCTTCTCCTCTTCCTGCGCAACAAAGAGAGATTTTTCCCTTGAGAACTAGCTATACACAACTCCTTTAATACGGACACTCAACATAACATACAGAAGGATTTGAGATACTGTGTATTTAGGAATATAGATGTGAAGCTTTCATCGCCGCGCACCAAATTGACTCTAGATCTGTGACAGTCACGGAGTAGGAATAATGTTTCTGGAGAAATTGCCCTCGAAGTTACTAGTAGTGATTGTGTACTTATTTACATGACGAAAAACTGCATCTGATTACAGTGTTTACCTTTGGCAGGATGGACGGATTAGACTATCCTTTACCCAAGTCGTACTCTGCCATGCAACCCCGAATGCAATCCGCCTCCGGGGGAAATCCTCTGGACTTAACTTCTGCCATTGCCCACGAACTTCAACGACCGAGCGGCCAACAAGCAGGGTGGCTCTCATGGCAACAAAAGTATGCTGCAAATCAAGCACAGGATCTTGTTGAGCCGTTTTCACCATACGGTAGTTTCACAGCTCAGCACCATTCAAGTGATCTAAATAGGTTATTGCTTCCGTGCATCCCACGGTTCAATGATGCAGGCATGGGGTACGCGCAGGGTGCTCTTGAGGTGTCGCCGCAAATGCCCCTGAACAATTTCGATTATGAATTGAACACGGATGCGCTGTCAGGAGCGCACTATGGATTTCAGTTCAGAACCGCAAGCTTGCCAACCAATGCAGATTTGCGGCTCGATGTACCATTCTTGAACTCAGCGCAGGTACTTGCATACGTTCCTCTTCTGAGGAGATGTATGAGTCAGACACTGATGGAGTCTAGGAATATGTTTGGATCGCAGAATGCATATCCACAAGGCGCAATGACATGTTTTTGATACCATTTTTCTTAGGATATGGTAGAAAGGAAGGATATGCATACCCACAAGGCGAAATGGCACATTTTCTATCATGTGAGTATGCATATCCTTTCTACAGGTAGGTACTTACATGCTTTTCTGAAGATATATGTAAGTCAGATATGGAACCTAGGACTATGTTTGGATTTGAAGAATATACGTGATCGAAATTCGCTCTTTTTTCTACCATATTCTTCATGTAGGTGTACGTTCCATGATGCATGTGATTGCTGTAAGGTTTTATCATATTCTGAACAGATCATGGACATGGTGCAGCGGTTAGACAATGCCGGGTCCATTGCTGGAAGTTCGCCTTGGATTGAGCGCGCGATGCAAGCGGATGTTACACCAACCCTGTGCCCAAGTTTGTGCACTTCCACAAGTCCAAGCTTGGTGAAGGGGGCGGTAACGGATGTCAGCTGTGTGTTAAGCCAAACTTTCGACGTGCAATCCTGTCACAGTAGTGACATTCAGCGAAGCGATAAATCAATGAGAAGTGCCTTCCACAGCGATCAACACCACGAGTCGACAGTGGACACTGATGTGTGTACTGATGATGATGACTTGGAGACCACTCCCGTTGATGAGAAGAGGAAAAAAAGGTTTGTCTCATTTCTTCCTGTGTCTTGATGATTTGGTGATGCTGGCTTGGAAGGAATTAGGCTTGAGGTTTGTCTATCCCAATCCAAGAAAGTATTGACTGTTCGGAATGGTGAGCAGGATGTTATCCAACCGAGCATCAGCGCAACGGTCCAGGCAAAGAAGACAAGAGCGGCTTGATCAACTTGAAGTTCTGGTAAGTGTTGCTTTCCTGCAGTGGCAAGTTTTCAGCACAATGTCTTATCTATATGTGGCATTGGAACTTTCAAGCTTTGATGAATGTTGTTGGGGTCAAGGCATTTCCATAGTTGCGCCTCAAGTTGTATGTTTGTTACTAAGTTGAATGCATGAAGTGATTGATATTGTTCTTAAGTTGTATCTATTTTGACCTTAGGAATAGGAAAGATTACCTGTCGGTCCTAGCATTCATCTTAGCTGTTAGGTTGAAGTAGATAATTGCCTCAATTTGTCAATGCTTTTGGCTTGTTGCAGACAGCGCAATTGCGAGTTGAGAATTCCTCTTTGAGAAAGAGTTTGACCTCTCAAACACAACTAACTAAAAAGTTTGAGGAAGAGAATAAGCAGTTGCTAATGAAGCTCGAGAAGATGACTCTGGATCTTGAGGTGAAGAACGTGAAGGTTATGCCAAAGCCTGTCGCCACAGTGGATAAGTGTGTGAGTAGCCAACAAACGACGTGTGCAAGCTCAAGCGAGATGGTGTGTTCCCAAACTTCTTCCTTTAGAAGATTAATTCCTCATAATTCTTCGCTAAATTGCTGTGTGTCCGCACTGCCCTGTGAATGAATTATTGTCCTGATACGCTTGTTTTCATGCTGGCTAATTCTGGCTACGAGTATGTATGGTTTACATAGGTTGGAGGTCAATTATCTGCCCCAAGTATGAACCATGAGGCTGGTACTCTTGATGATGGTGTTTCTGCGCCACCACCATCCGTTTCTGAGGGCAGCCGAGACGCACCCTTTGAACCAGAGCTGAATAAGACTAGGAAACCCTGCGATGTATTTACACGAAGTTTTGGTCCAACGAAAACTTTTTCAACTACTGCAACTGTTTCCAAATCTGCACCTGCTCGGGTAGGGAAGAAAAGGGCGGTTCATCAACGTATCTCTCTCTGCGGCCGTGCACACAGCTTGACAATAGGGAATCACATGAGCTATGGGCCTGGAAATGGGAGCTTCTCCCAACATGCAAGCCTTCCAATGCACCTTGTTGGAGGCTATAGCTTAGTTGAACATCCCAATCAGCTCCCTTCTCAAGAAGTTTGTGATTCATTTGAAATTGACGACATTGAAGAGAAAAACAGGAAAAGTTTCGAATGGTTAGAAGGAATTTTGCAATAACCATGTACCAATCCATTAGTGTACCTTAGAGGTGATTCGGTTAGATGCTTTCCACTTTAGAAAATTATGCTCTATAAATTCAAAATGCTTAGCTCATCGCTCTCTGCGATTGAAAACCCACACACCTTATCATATGGTGTCAAAGTTATGGGTTCAACTTTAGAATTACATTTGCGAATTGACTGATGACTATTGTAACACTCCCAGGGACAGAACAGCTACAAACTTATTGTTTGAGGTTATTTTGTGAATACATCGTGGTAGCAATGTGTGGTATATTGTGCACACATATGAAATTGTTCCTCCGCAATTCAAATTTTACATTCGTACTGCAGGATATTTGGTATGAGATTTGATGATAGAATCACAACTCTTGTACCTAAGTGATTTCACATTGTGCACTTCCAGATGGAAGAGCTGCAACAGGACCTCCAGTGCACTTATTCGTAAATGTAAAAAGTATGCAACCTTGGGCTGCAGACACCATCATTTGACATAATCTGCAGTTCATTACATGTACCTTGCATTTAATGTCTCGAGAATGGTGTTTGGTCATCATGAATTGCGCTTTGCAGATTTGTCACATGGCTGCAAGTTTGATCTTGTACCGTTGACCCTCATAGTGCTGAGATTAACACTGTACATTCCTCAAACATCAAATACTGCCAATGTTCTGTTCTGATCAAATTCTAAGTTTACTGACAACTCAGAGCTATGATGTTAGAAGTTTATTTCAGATTTATAACATGATGCATACTACTTCTCATGTCAGTTTGCTGCCACCTGCTCAGGCAACCCCAGTGTAATCCCAGTGTATCCCTGACCTCGTAAGCAGATATTTCTACAAGCATATAAGTCCTGAACAACACGCCTTGCCCCAGTGAAAGAAACATGCAAATCTCGGTGGGAGGCTTCACCATGTAAGAAATGAGTGGAGAAGTCATTTAGTAGGGGCATATGGAGAAAATAATGGCCCAGATAGGATGGTCTAAAGTGCTATTGATACTTGGGCTGATTGACGAGGAATGGCCAAGGATGCAGGATGCAGGAGGATGAAATTGAAGTACTTCTTTCATGACGGTTTGCAGATATCTAAGCAGATAACCTCATAACTTACACCAAACACTGGAAGGCATTCTTAACAACCCAGTACCCTGAAGGACGCTCTGAGATTTGCTTCCACCAGACAGCAAAATGTTTCCAGGTCGTCAGCAAATCTTCGTTGCTGCTGGAACTAATTGAAGACCGGGTAACATGAGGGCAGATACGCGAAATCCGCAATGCTCAAGAAGTTGCCTGCCAAGTTAACATTCTTTGGAAAGAAGTGCCTCTGACACATCCATCACTTCAGCTTACTGCATTGTGTTCTCGCAACCATTTTCTTATCAATGTCCTTGGAGAGGTGAGGAGCTGTGAGACGATAGAAGATTTGTTGACCCCGACTGATATAAGAGAAAAATATAATTTATCAGTATATACATAAGAGCTCCCCTCGGAAGACATACTGCTACAAAGTAAGAAGAAGAAGAACTCTGTCCGTTAGGGGACCGGAGTGATTAGAGTGTCTGTTCGTAGAACATCCTTGGCCATACCCCAGGGTAATGGCGTTGGGTGTAATACTACTTCACCCTTTGCAGGGAGTAGACACTATGTTAGTGAAACATGGTTTTACCGGTGAACCGGTAATATGTTTTTTTGTTTTTTTTCTAACTTATATATGGTTTTGTATGTCTGTGATAGGTTGTTTATTTTCTATTCGCCTTTTATGAACTAGTATTAGGTGTGCGTATTGTATGGCGATTAAGTTGATTTGTTTAAATGTGTTCCGGATTTGTGGGGGAGGGAGTTTAAGCTTTGTTTCTAGTTCTTTCATCGAGGGGATGTGGGTTGTGGTTTTGGCACCTGCTGCTAATACCATGAGTGGAGCAGTATTCCATCCTCTTGCTATGATATTGTTAATGAGTGGTCTGCTACAAAGCACATATATACTTGAGAAGGAAATTACTGCATTAGCTAGGGTATGGTGAAATATCAGATTCAAGTCATGAGAACAAGTGACAGCATCCTTTTTTGTGGATTTTAGTTTATACGTATGCGAAGAGTCGGGGAGTATCCAATCTGCAGGAATGTCTCAGATTATAATCCGAAGACCGGTTGTAGAAATTACAAAACATGTCTTACAAGTCATTGCAGTGATTGGATGGCAGGAGAGTCATACAAACTTAAACAATATTTTCAGGTCTCCATCTTGTATAACAGGGATTTGTCCAAAGGGCTTGACGGGGCTGTATGCTAATAATCATGATGATTGAAATGCAAGGTACGACAAATTAAACTCCCATTCACTAAAGAATCTTTGTGGTACGATAATTTCCCTAGGGGTGCAGACCAGGCATGAAGCTCAAATCAACAGGCGGCCAGCTTAGGTCGTTGCAAAATCTGCCTTAAATGTAATCTCTGACGAATTAGAACACTTACTGCCTACGTGAAGCTGCATGTAGCCCAAGGACATTAGATATCTCACAAGATTGTAACGAATAAAAATGTGGAGGATGAAGAAAGGCTAGAGTGCGGAAATTAGGTGAGTGTTTGAGAAGATTAAAAGTTGTGATGCGGCCATGCACAAAGAGTGCAAAAGGAGGCAGCTGCAAGACCTGCCTTCAAATACAAATGTGAAATGACAAAAAAATCCTCTCACCTTCACACTTACTTCCTGGAATCCAAGCATGAAGCATGCAGCAAGATTTTAGCGCAAGGGATTCAGATCTTTCACAGAATTGAAACGACGGCTGATTAACTTGATAACAGCCGAACTACTAGTCAGGCTTAAAAGCTAGAGTGCAGAAATCAGGTTAGCGTTTAAGTAGAGTAAACGTTACGAGTCACCCATGCACAAAGAGTGCAAAGGAGGCAGCTACAAAATCTGCCTTGATTTACAAATGTAAAGAACAAAAATATCCTCTCAGCTTCACAGTTACTTCCTGGTATTCAAGCATGAAGCTGCATGCAGCGAGATTTTGGCGCAAGGAAATTGCATGTCGCACAGCATCACAATCAAGGCTGATTACCTTGAAAAGGACCCTGAAAACGGACCGGTTGTTTACCAGGTTTAATCCCTTGTCAGCCTTCGAATACGTGAGGCAGAGCTGTTAGAATGTAGAGGATGAAGAAAGAAGGCTGGCATGTGCATGCAGAAGAAGTTTAATAGTTGTGATGCAGGAGGCAGCTGCAAATCTGCCTTAAACTTAAAACTGAAGACCGATAAAATCCTCTTAGCTACACAATTACTTCCTGAAATCAAAGGATAATGTTTAATGCAGCGAGATAATAGCGCAAGGAAATTAGATGTCCCGCAGAATCACAACGAAGATGGATTACCTTGAAAACAGACCGACTTGATATTATCTTGTCGGATTCAAATTCCTGAAGTGAGTAAGTACTCAGAATGTGAAGGATGACGAAAAGCTGGAGTGCAGAAATCAGGTTCAGAGAGTTTGAGAATATGAATGGTTGCGATGAAGTCATGGAAGAAGAGTTATTGCGAAGGCGCCGTGAGCAGCCATGGCAATTGCGAGACTCTTTCCTTCTGGATGAGAGAGACGATCCTCCGTTGCACGTCACAGTGCCCTGAATGTTTTCATCCATTGGATGAAATATCCTCGCACTACACAGTATGTTATTTGCAATATTACTCCATGCATTGTGGGTTTCCATATTAGGTAGATGGGTCTTAGGTAGCTCGTTTTCTTAATCGAACTCCTAGATCTGATTGGAATGCAGTCAGTAAGGATCCAAAAGCAAACATCATAAAGACATGTTTAAAAGAGATTGGACTACATCTTCAAATATCAATAACTACTCTACACTCAATAATGAACATACTTGGGAGGACTTATGTATCCGGTTAAGAAATCAACAAACATGCACTTCCGATAGCCATAACTAGATTAAGGGAAGTTTAATTTTTGTAAATGTTTCATCGCAGATTTGCTATTGCAACACAAGTTTTGTGGTGCAAATATAATCGGTAGAAGTAGGAGAACATGAAGCACAAACCAAATAACACCCACATACCTTGGTTCATGGATGATGCAATTAATATTTTGAAACGCATCTCAACATTGAAAGTACATGATGGTAAAAAATTACTGAAGATGGCGAGCTCATGATTGTAATCAAAATGGTACTATCCTGATTGTACAACAAAATAATACAATTTTGATGCTTTGGGAATTTGAACCCAAATCATCATGTGTTTAACTTAACAATAGACATGGTTGTTGTGCAAGCACTGGCAATGTACTTCATCTTGTCTAAATTGTTTAGGTCTTTAGAAAAGTTCAATCTAAAGACTCCACTTGTGCTGCTTAGGGTTAGGGCTCTAGAAGACCTATGTAGGTCTCCTCTAAGGGGAACTAAGAGGGGGCTATATAAGTTCATCTAGGCTTTGATACACATTCCTTTGTCCAAAGTTGGGAAAGGGAAACCAACAATTTGGAGATTTTGATGTCAATATCATTTTGCTCATATAAACTAAAAAATTATATCTTGAAAATCTATCATTAAGGGGTCATTAAGTTAAGTTAGTTCAAGTAAAACCATTTCATCAAACAATTTTCCTTTTGAAATTTGCAACTTATATTGCTTAATTGTTAATGGTTTTAGAGATCACATTATGGTCTCGTAGTTGGGGGTAGTATTCTCTTAGCACATGTTGGAGGTCTTTATATATATATATATATATATATATATATATATATATATATATATATATATATATATATATATATATATATATATATATATATATATATATATATATATATAGTTTTTTTTAATAATTTAAAAATCTGGTGTGGGGGGTGGGGGTGGTGGGGAAGTGTGCAAGGCTTATTTCATGATGACGTTCTAAAAAGTGGATTTAGATTTCCATATAATTTGAGCTCATGGCCAACCTTTCAACCAGTGAATGATTGACTTTGATCCTTGAATGGTATTTGTCTCCAAAGAAGAGTTGTTGTAATTATTTTTCTTTGTTGACACCAAAAAAATAAAAAAAATAAAATCTACATATTAATTTCCAAACCTTCAACTTAAATAATTCACGCAAGGAGTCAAACCTTTCATCAAAATCATGAATCACGTGCATTTGCAACATACTCTAAATACCCCCTTATATTCAAGTTTGTTTTTGTAATATTAAAGAGATACATGTATATTTCCAATGAAAAAATACCATTGACAGTATGTATACATAAAATAAATTACATTCATATATAGTCATCAACATAAGTATATGACTATAGTTTAAATAAAAACCAACCCCTATCATACGTATACTGCAAAACCCTAGCATTCACCGAAGAGTCATTGAAGAATTTTTGATGCCCTAGATGTAACTCAAAAGCATCCAAATCTACTATATTCATTCCTATTTTTATACCAATATAAGGTAATCTCCATGTTCGATGGATGGTCCATCAAGTCAATTGGATCCATGTACTCACCCAAGCATTGCCAAACTTTCTACACATCCTATAAATTTGTCAAGTGACAATACCATACAAGTACAAATGTTGTATATTTTTTAAAGGTCCTTCATACATGTAGTACATAACTACGAGTTATAATTTGTGTAGCATATGTATACGTAGTATGGAAAATTTCAAATTAATACCCCTTTTGTGCAAGTCTCATGTATAGTCGTACATGTTTACTAAGCCCCCAAGGATAGTTCACGAGAAAGGCTAATCAAATCGATTTTGTTGAAAATTTGATATGTGTATCACCAAGATGATTTCTGTATCCAACTTAAAAAGAATAATTTCAATTTTGATGAACTGAACGAAAAATTTTGAATTTCATCCACAAACATTGTTGACACTCCACACATAGGATCGTGTTCTTTCATGCATTTTAAAAACAACTCTTAAGTCTTCATAAGATGAAAATATCTATAAACTATCTAAGCAAATTTGATGTCATGTTCATTTTTTATGAAAATTTTCTTAAGTTTATGCTTTGAAAGTGCTTACACGATGCTCATGACCTTATGTAGAAATTCTAACCATACGGATGTATTCTTCAACTTTGTGTCAACAATTTTGCTTCATCGATGCTCCATAAAGGAAGTTTGCAACTATCAATTTATAATTGAATCAGATCTTTAAAATACATAAAACCCTAGGGATAAGAAGGATTAAGACCCAATCAAATCCCTCATGGGAATTATGTTCGGCATCATGAGAAAATATGAACCAGGTTGAAGCATCTTGCGGTAATCCTATAGACACTCATAATACTGGAAGATTTAACGTCCACTGGAGTTGTCGAATTGACATCCAGATTGCTATCATTGTGTGAAACAATCACAAAAACAGATCAGACAACAATTGGTTTCGTGCAATGATCATGTTCAAACCATGCAAATCACGCCAACTGAATCAACCGAATCGACATGAGGGTTCTCAAAGTCGATAATTTCTAGCAGATATCAATATTGTGCTAACCTAGTCGTCAGCTTGGGTGCTTCTTGACTCCCGTTACATGCCGATGCAACATGTTCAAACACGGCAGAGGCATTCTCGACAACTTTTTGCCATGATGCACGGTTAGAGAGATCTTCCCACCAAGCCTCAGAATGCAGCCATGATCTTCAACAACTCGTTGTGCTTGAATAAATCAAAGACTTGGTAACACAAGGACAAATGCAAGAGGCCCACAATGCTCACGAAAGTCGCCTGCCACGTACTTGTTCTTGGAAAGATGAGCCTCGTACACATCCAACATTTTGCCTGACTTCTCCGAGCTCTCCATGATAATTAATGCCGTGGTTGGCCTTTCTCTGTAAGAAGTAAGGAGCTGTGAGCTCGTCGAAGATGTGGTTCACAGTTGGACTCGTGTTCTGGCTTCCAACTCCAGCCATTGCTCCACACGGGCCTTCTCAACTAGTGTGGACGCATGCAAATTTGGTGTTCCTTGACTCGGATATTTCTCACAAATGTATCTCAGGGTAGCACGGACTCTGCAATCACCAATATTTGTCAGCAATAGTACTTATACCACTCACCATCTCAGATCTTGCTGATGTATCGTGTCTTCATTGGACACGAGCACGTCGAATATAGACTGCAGCGAGCAGCCCTCACGACATGGGAGCGTTATGTTCAATCTCATACATGTGTCACCATGCTACCATAAAACATGGTTGTAGCAGGGTTCCTTGTGTACAATATGCAGTACATATGTAACATTGTAAAGGAAGGTGTTTATTAATCTTTTTCTTGTCCCAATAAGACAAGACCTGACCCGACCCAACCCAACCATCATAGGTTCGCATCGTACAATCCCTCGGATTCTCCATAGTTCAAGGAGATTATTCCTTTGTTGAACAAGAGGGCCTCAAGGTTACATATTTAATAAGATCTTCATATTGAAGATGGAGAACGTTGAAAGTATTTGAGAATAGTCATAGTGAATCATGCTTATTCTTATGGGTGAGGGTACACCATACAAGAGAATGTCATGTCATTAAATCAACTATTAAATTAGGCTTTTAAGCCTAGAGAGTACTCTTTTATTTCCCTTGGTACAGCAATGGTTTGTTCTACATGTAAGAGCCCCTCGTGAAGATAGTAAAGGTAAGTGGATTTAATTTAGTTGATTATCTTAATTGGACACCTATATCTGAGTAATGTGTGGATTTAAGAATGGACACCAAAAAGACGTGTGTTTACAAGGAAATGAACTACTTGCTCAAAATTTGTTAAATCATTCTAGATCCATAGTCAACAAATTGAGGTGACTTACAGTCAATAAGAAAAAGAATCTTCAATTTGGTAATGAATAAGATTATCATATGGGCTATAGTGAAATTATGAGTGTGGCTATCGCCTCCACTTGGATTGGTTAATCATCTCTTGCTAATCGCATGTTTAATCCTAGGAGAAGTGGGTGCAGGGATAAAAAGTGTCTATTTAAGGCCCACTTACCTTACTGCAGCTGAGAAATGTCACATTGAAACTGGTACATTTGCGTACACTTCAGAATGAATGTTGGGCACAATTTGCGCACAACCTGTGTGTGGCGATTTACAGCTTGAAGTGCTAAAGGTGGCATTGCGACCATATGTGTACGGATATGTGTAACGCCAAGCAGCTCACTTCTGTTATCATTCGATTTGTAACATGATACAAAGACGGAATGTAAACAAGGACGAAAATATATTTAGAAAATTGAATGAATGTAAAAAGACTACAAACTTACCGAACATAGTGAGGTCTCCATCTTGTAACTCCGGGATTTGGGCAAGGGGCTGCACTATAGAAAATTCAGATGAGACAAATTTCACGCGGTGCATTACTACTTTGTAACTCACTTCAGAATACTTTTAATGTCCTTGCTTGTTCATGGCAGTGAATTCTTCAAATATGACATACAACTTGGAACGGAAAGTGACAGTATATCTGCTAGAACATGAGAGCTTCACTCGAATATGCCGTTCAACTTTCATAGCAAAACATTTGAAATGCAGGCCTGCAACACCGTTGAAGGCAAGATCATAACGAATGCGAGCTTGTCGAGGAGACCGTACCCGTAATGCAAGGTTCTGTGGTTGCTTATGCCCTCCTGTAAGGCCATCCACTGGGATCAATTCAAACGCAACCTCCTTCTCAAGCAGAGTAAGAACTCTGTTCGAAGCTGAGGAGTACCACGCTCCGTAGACCTTGATCGCCATCTTCAACTCCGCCATTACTCCTAGTTAGTTAGTACAAATTAAGTGATTGCAGGAGTGTCGGGAAACTTGAATAAACATCGTTTCCATGCACTACCAGAGACGAATAAATATTGTATGACTGCGGAGATCGATGCACTGCCTAACAACGAGGTTGAGATACTTGCGCTAGTGGAGAAAGCACGAGCTGATAATTTTGAGAAATTATTACAGTGCATGCGTACTATCTCCCAATGCAAACATTCAGGATTATCTACTCTACATTTTGGAGACGTTGAACGGTGATCGCATGGGTGGTGAGGCTGATTTCACGGTTTCAGTATGACGACGATGAATCGATTGTCAGGAAGGGACGCGACGGAGATTCAAAACCAATTCTTACTAGATATCAATGCAATGGATTATAGATTGCATCTGGTCATCCATGCGTGCCGACGACGGCTGAACCTCAAATTAAAGCGCCCACCGAACGGGCTTAATAAGAAGGTGTTGCTTTGAATGCTCCATCGATCCACAATAACTTATGAAGACAAGCAAAAAAATCCTCCCAGCTGCACATATCTGACTAATTTCTATTCGACACGAAAATCCCTATAATCCTCATGTGTGCAGCCGACACTACTAGAAGTAAAGCAAATTGGAGCCACTTTGGAACACCTCTGGAACGCTTTTGTAACGAAAATGAGGTTTTTATGGACTTCTTTGGCGTCACCACGGACCCCACGCAAAAAAGAGCGCTTGTCCCATTTCAAATCCGTTGGATGTTGTTGCATGCAGACTATACTTCCATGTAGTATTTAAGAACGCACGTTCGTAAACTCAACCATCTCATGTGTATTTGGGAAAAATGAATGTGTGTGTGACATACAAACGTCCGTTTGTAAATATTTGGATGGCATATTTACGAACACCCGTTTGTATATCACTATGCCATATTGTTTTTGTCTGCATAGAAGTATATATATGTATGGATTTTGTTGGATGCATAGCCAATGCTCTCAGTTGGTATTTATGAATGCACGTTCGTAAACTCTTGACCCTCCTATGTTTGAACCATTTCTACAAATGCATTGACTCTAGCTTTACGAAAACGCGTTCGTAAAACTCCGGTATAAGCAGCGGTATATGCGGTAGATGTAGGTTGTTCTATACATGGGGAGTGTATTATGGACGCACAAGAAAATGGCTTGAACGCACTCCAATAGGTCTTTAGAGCGCACATTGGGCGTCTACCACAAAAAAAACTATGTTGTGTGTGTGTGGGGGGGGGGGGGGGAGAGCTTTAAGTACTTCTCTAGGGTGCTTTAAAATCCTTTGGATGCTTTTTTAAAAGTAGATTCTCGCCGCCTACTTTGACCTAATAATATGTCATTCTATCCATTCGGAACATACATGATGCTATGTATGGAACATGTATGGCATGCACGCCACATATTGAAAGTATGTACATCGGTCACGCACCTCAGGTGTTACAAAGGTCTAACGAATATTGTCTATGTATTTACAAATGCTCGTTCGTAAATGTGCTTGCTTTTTGTTTATATATAATATTATATATAACATCCATACATGTACGTATACATATACATACAAATACGTATAAATGTGTATTGCAAAGGGTTGCTTGCTGTGTCTCAGCAATGCTTACATTCATGCCTGCAACTCTTGGAGACTTGGTCAAAATGGTGAGATTGAAGAAAAGAATAGAATCAAAACAAATTCTAGATTTAGAATGTGAGGAAGAATTCAAAATGAAGATCATAGCTTAAATTACATACAAAACAAGCCAAACCTTAGCATGCATGTAACAAAACACATGACATTCAACAATGAACAAATTTAGAATGTCCGATGGAGATGTCCGTGAAGAGTTCGCAATGGACAAGCATTACGTTGGTCTTGCGTGCAATTGGCCGGCACTATTATTTCGTATGGGTGTTGATTGTCACGAAGGTTATATGGTCCTCGTACGAGCATGAGATGAGGAGCACCCCAAGCCAATTTGGTTGGTGAAAGCATTGTCTTCACCCAATTTTGTTCAAACTAGCCTTAACATTCGTCAAATTGAAGTGGAATATTACCGTCCTAGCACCAAAAACCAACATGTTCTTCACACCTATTTAGGTTGGGACACCAAAAAGAGTTTCAAGTGGACAGTGGACTCAACGTATGGACCATTTTGGATCGAGCAATGGATACCAAAAAGACATGTGTTTCAAAAGGATTGGACTACGAGCTTAGAAATTTGTTAAGTATAACACTATATTCGTTAATTGGAGACTTTTGAAAGTCTCAAAATAAAATATGCCCATAGTTTGGGATGCCAATATTGTGGGCATACGGAATATTGGAAATATCAAGAACATGACGATTTAAAAATTGGTACGTAAAGGATATTCTTATTACTAAAAATAGAGAATTTCAATTAAAATGAAAAATGAGCTCCATGTGGAAAATAACAATCCACTCCAAAAAAAACAAATGGTTTATGTCATTATAGAGTTTGGGGTGCGCATCCCATAAGTAAGGCTCTTATGAATTTGGATGGCACATCCCAAACGTATACCACAATGGAGTGTGACAAGTCCACTAAGTCTATTAAAAACCAAATCTACTAATCGCCCATGTTTTTCGCCATTAACTCCCACCTAATATGTTATGTTTACACATCTCCATCTTCTGCTTCATATCCATTCTCGGCGTCATTTTCTGCCGCTGCAATACGTGCCAAGTTGTCTTTGGCAAAATCTATATGTTTTTGGGGGATGGTCATTGTTTCTGTTTTGGACCCTTTGCGCGGCTTCCAAGCACAAAGTATAGTATCCGTGTTTATCCAAACCGGTGTGTACGCTGAGTTCACTGTCCACTTAAAATTCTTTTTGGTGTCCCAACCTAAATAAGTGCGTAGCACGTTCTGGTCTTTAGTACTTGGACGACAATATTCCACCTCAATCTGACGAAAGTTGGGGCTGGTTCGAACAAAATTGGGTGAAGACAATGCTTTCACCAACCAAATTGGCTTGGGATGTTCTTCATCCCCTGCTCGTACAAGGACCAAATAACCTTCATGGCAATCAACACCTACACGAAATGACGGTGCCGGTCGATTGCGGGCAGGGCCAACGTAATGCTCGTCCATTGCGAACTCTTCACGAACGTCTCCATTGCTAAAAACCATGGTGTCGGACTCGACAAACGTCAAACAACTTTGTGGCCAAAATCCTTGTGTTAAAGTTGTACGGGTGTCACCACCAAGTGTCATTAGGGCGGAACGAATGCGATCCCAATACGCAATCAAAGGTTCATGAGTATCTCTAACACGTCTAGTAATGTCCTCCTCACACAACTCTTTCCAATATTCAATGAATCCGGATATGCCTTTGATGATTTCCGGCCCATTCCTCATGGGGTCGGGTTTGCAAGGCTTTGGATCCCCATCCGGGAGCAAACATTTGCCATCATTGTCTTGACGCCATACAAGTATACCATCATCCGGGCCCTAATTAGGAGATGTAACACTATATTCGTTAAATTGAGACTTTCTCTAGTCTCAAATTAATATATGGATCAAACAACATTCCGTGTTCCGAAACTATATTGCGAACAATCTCAAATATATTATATGTTCTAATATCCCAAATCTATTATGTGTGGACATAAGCACATATGGTAGAGCACTCAACACCAACTTCATCAACAAAAACACTTTGGGTAGAGCACTCCAAACTAGTTTCATCCAATAAACATATAAAATGGTTTATATTATTAGCATGGTCAATAAAATATAGACATTGCAACATACAAAGTGCATGCAATAAATGCATTTTTCTTCAATGGACAATTTAGTCCCAAACTTAATAAAAAAATGAACTTCACATTTGTATTGAAATATAGTAAATGGATATTCATCCAACCCCAAACAATATAGCATTCGCAAGTTCTACCCAAACTTTGCCCCAAGTTTGAGGAGCACACATATGAGTAATATATATTCGTCGAATTACATATTACACTATAATCATGCTAACACAATCCTACCAACTTCTCATTTAACGTGGGTTGCTTCTTCTGCGATCCGAGCAAGGTTGTCTTTTGCAAAAGTTATGTATTTTTGAGGGATGGACACCGATCCACTATGATTTTTCCGTGGTTTCCATGCTATGAATATGGAATCTGTATCTATCCAAGATGGACCATGCTCAGAATCCACCTTCCACCGAAAGTTAGGGTTTGTATCCCAGCCTGTATAATGCCGAACAACATCTTCATTCCGTGATGTCGGTCGGTAGTACTCTACTTGTATTTGTCGAAAATGAGGGCTGGAAGTTACAAAATTTGGTTTGGACAAAGCTCTTGCCACCCACACTGGCTTTGCATATGTCTCATCTCCAGGACGCAAAATGAGCATATAACCTTCATGACAATCCACTGCAATGCGGAAAGATGGTGGCGGACGACTACTAGCAGGCCCCACGTAATGGTCGTCCACATCAAACTCCTCTCGAACCTCTCCATTTCCCAAAAGACTAGCCTCCGAAGCTTGTACATTGATACGTGTTTGTGGCCAAAACCCATGCCTTAAAGTAAGGGGTGTATCTTGATGAAGGTTTGCCAAAGCGCCACGAACACGTGTCCAATATTGTATCCAACTTCCGTAACGAAGCCAACACGATCCACCAACATCCGCTACCCTCAAACTCTCCCAATATTGTATGAAGCCTGATATGCCTTTACAAATGTCCTCCAAATTCTTCATGGGTATTGGTTTGCAAGGCTTAGGCTCTCCGTCAGGCAACATCGTCCTTCCTTCCCCATCAACACGCCATACAAGGAGACCCTCCGGCGGGCTCCAGTCTTGTGATGTGCACAACAACTTGTATTGCATGGCGGGGACACCATCGTCACGCACGTAGAACCGAAATTGTTGTGCCTTCGTATGCCCGATCAATCGGTGAGCTCCGCTTCGAATATACGGTTCTATAAATGCCTTGAAGTCTGGAACCTCCTCAATCATATGTGGGATGACGGGAATGTTCTCCAAATCCATGTACGACTTCATCAACAATGGGATTGTTGGAAAATCCTCCTCGCGCAACTTCATGCTCCACCGCCCAAAGGACGCATCAATATCATCGTGCGTGTGGCCTACCAATAGAAAGGACACAAAAACCTCCTTGAAAATGCCTTTCGCAACCAACAACGACCAATATGCAAAAACATATCTACTTTTATTGTCCTTCGCACAATTGTCCAATTGGACACGCAGAGTTGGGGGCAAATTCTTGGCAATCACATCTTCACTTGGTGGCTCCGGCAATGAGTGCACGCATACATCTCTTCCATCCAAGACCGCTTCATATAGAGGTGTTGATCCCGAGTTTTCAAATAGCAATCTTGATGAATAGGACGGCGGTTTCTCCAAATCACGTAAAAGCTTTGCAAATGACCCTATCGTGTGGTTTGAATCTGCTGGATACAAATCAAGAGCATAATGAGCATACTTGACATCTCCATGCCCATGTGCAATCATTCCTGCAAAGGCAACCCAATGGTTTAATATTCAACTATAACACCAAAAAATTCACATGGTGTACATGTATGGCCCCAAGTACAAACCTAAACGCACAAATTTGTGTTTAGGTAATGCAATGCAATTGTTATCAAAATCACCTGTAACCGAAACAGGAAGCTTAAAAAGGCCGTCCGTGGCTTTTATTCGATTTGCAAAACATGGTGAGGCTGTTTTGGCATGGTCCATTTTGTCATGGATGATTGTAAGGACTTCCAAAGGCCTGGAGATGGACAAAGCTCTATTTGTGTAGTAATCATTACGGTGTGCCTCTTCCATGTTCACATGCTTGAAATAGTTCATTTGATGTGCGGCATAGGACTCTGTCCCCATCGTGTGTGCATCTCGAAGGCGTTTCAACTTCTCGCATTTGGAACAACGGGCAAATTTGTCGCCTCGTCTTTTTGTGATGTATTCGCTAAAGTGAGATTTTTTGATAGCACTCAGTTTCGACAACGAAATAGGGTCCAACCCGGCCTTCTCGCCAACTGCGTTTACGTCCAACAATATGTTTTTCCATTTCGTGCCTGTAGGAAGAACCTTCTCCACAACCTTTTCACCGGTTGCGAGTGTCCGTGTTTTGTGCGGCATTGCATCGGCAAGGGGGACAATGATGGTTGCCAGAGTGGCTGTTGCTTGTCTCGTTGCTTCTCTTGGTTTCTTTAAGCCCGTGTTCCCATGGTAACGGGCACGGCGGCCTTCATTGGCATACGCGGCTTGTCTATAAAATTCCGCTTTCGACACACCGTGAATGGTGTACCATGCCGTACAACACACGTCTATGCTCTCAAGGGTGATGACCTTGCGACCCGCTCCGTTCACATGTATCGCCCTATGGACATCAAGTTTTTTGGTGGATCTTAGACGGAAATCTCCAAGCCACATTTCTTCACGGATGGCCTTCAATTTATCTCTTGGGAACAATTGGCAACAACGATGTACACAACAATCCTTCGTAGCAACTTCTCTAATAGACTCCTCACAGAGCAACCTTTGACGTTTACACTTATTTGCAGACGGAGTAGGATGTGTCAATGTTTCGTACTTCCGAAGGCCTTTGCGTGGCCGAATGTTTGCTTGGAGCTCCTGTTGGATTTGGACGTGTCGTCGCTCATGGTCGCGCAAGCTAACCCCCTCAATTGTCACATTCCTCAACGGCCACCTTTGCAACGAGAACCTATGAGTTGGATTGACTTCCGAATGTACAAGTGATTCTAATATAACAACTCCAACGTCCTCGGTGCCAAGGGAGTGTTCATCAATGCAATCTTGTGGATGTGTGTTACGACAAATACCCTCCGCCACAGCAACTCCACTGTCATTAACAAGTACCACATCCAAATTCACCCATGAAGCTCGTGAAAGCCCCGCACATTCCACAATGGGGCAAAAAGGGCCAGATGGCGAAGGACTCCCCAAATGACCTTCATCTGCACTGTCATCAAAACTATCCTCCCCAACAATGTCTAGTTCATCCCCAGACAGAGATTGGGTGCTGCCCATGTCTTCAGAGAAGGAATCCCCTCTTCCACCAACTCCCTCCATTGCGCCTACACAAATGCACATGAAACCTCAACAAACATGGACACAACGTAAGGGTCCAAAAAAATCAAATATTGGAAAATGCAAAACATCACGATAAATGGGGACACTGAGGATCAAGACATTTGCAACACAAATGCAATGTGAGCTCCCAATACTATGCGCCAGTCCACAAAATGTTCCACAAAATATTTTGGGTGGGAGTTTGGGTCGGCCGACCTAAACCCTGTGGCACCAGGGATTGAGGGCCATCCACACCTTGCCCGTGGGATAGGGTCGGGTTCCGGTCGACCGACTCAAACCTTGTACAATGATGGGTTGAGGGCCATTTAGAATTCCATCACGCTGTGGGGAAAATTTTGGGTCGACCGACCCAATCCTTGTCATGGTCAACTACAACCTCCGAAACTGGGGAAGGGGTTGGGTCGACCGACCCAATCTTTGACGGGGTTAATCCACCCACACTGGATAGGGGTTTGGGTCGGTCGACCCAAACTTTCACAGGCTAAATCCATCCACACTGGGAAGGGGTTTGGGTCGACCGACCCAAACTTTCACAGGGTAAACCCACCACACTCGGAAGGGGTTTGGGTCGGTCGACCCAAACTTTCACAGGGTAAGTCCACCCACACTGGGAAAGGGTTTGGGTCGGTCGACCCAAACTTTCACAGTGTAAATCCACCCACACTGGGATGAGGTTTGGGTCGCTCGACCCAAACATTACATATGATGGGATAAGGTTCCTACTCTGTCCGTCCAAACCTTCTGAGTACCTTGGGTAAGGGCCATTAACAATTCGTTCACGATGTGCGAAAAAGTTTGGGTCGACCGACCCAAACCTTCTGAAAGGTTTTACGATAAACGCCCATAGTGGGGTAGGGGTTTGGGTCGACCGACCCAAATCTCAGAAGGGTCAGACTAGATCCCCCCCCCAACACTAGTGAAGGGGTTTGGGTCGACCGACCCAAACCTCACAAGGGTCAGACTAGACCCCCCCCCCAAACACTAGTGAAGGGGTTTGGGTCGACCGACCCAAACCTCACAAGGGTCAGACTAGACCCCCCCCCAACACTAGTGAAGGGGTTTGGGTCGATCGACCCAAACCTCACAAGGGTCAGGCTAGACCCCCCCCCCAACACTAGTGAAGGGGTTTGGGTCGACCGACCCAAACCTCACAAGGGTGAGACTAGAACCCGCCCACACTAGTGGAGGGGTTTGGGTCGATCGACCCAAACCTCAGAATGGTCAGACTAGAACCCGCCCACACTAGTGGAGGGGTTTGGGTCGACCGACCCAAACCTCACAAGGGTCAGACTGAAACCCGCCAACACTAGTGTCGACCGACGTATAATACAGCGTATAATGCGGCGTATAATGCAGCGGATATTGAGAGGTGTGTGGAATTTCATCTCATTGCAAAGTTCACTGCGGACTTGCATGCTGTGAATAGGTCCTCATGAACAACAGCGTGAACGAACCTCGAAGTACAGTTCCGACTAAGAGTTCTCTCTACGAATTCAGGAGTGGGAGAAGAGCAAAAAAGAACCAACTTTTGGGGGGTGCACCCCTTTATACTATCCACCTCCACTTGCCCGACTTCCTCATTGGATGCCTTTCCCGCCTTCTTATTTCAAACCTCCTGACAGAATTCCCCGTTTTCTGTTTATTGTAGAAAATGCGCATCTTTCAATGCCCCTCTCATACCCCAGCCGTCATATGTCTTAGTCTATGATATTTAATCTTTTTTTGGTTTTGTGTGTATATGACATACGACATTGGGAGGAAGGGTGGCGGCCACATTAATTTTTTCAAGTGTCACAACGGTATATTTTAACCAATATGTATACCCAACCACAACTCCATTCAATGCTTTCAAGTGCAAACCTATTTAGGTGGGGTTGGGGCCATTTGGAGGTTGCAATTATGAGAGAGTTTCCAAGGCTTGAGGCCATTGTCATGATGAATAAAATTATTTATTTGTCTCCCCTAAACCCTAAACCCTAGAACATTGCGGCTCTGTTATCTCGCATGGAAGTGTGGCAATGATAAACGTATGTGGACGTTGTTAAGGGGATACTAACTAGCAATGTCGCTTTTTGGTTCAATCTTTTAATGTTATTTCAATCCATCCTCAAGTTCACTTCAAGTTTACTAATGTGTGTGACCAAAACATCCAAAGTTGGACCCTAAACCCTTATAACATCCACAACATGAAATACGTATTGACAAAATACAAAACCAATTAGTATATCATGTTTAAACGTCCCAAATAACATATTAACATGATCAAGATTGTATTTACTATAACCTTCCTATTAGACTCTTCTTCATATTATGCAAACAATATCTGTTATATCTTTCTCCATTATCCAATACATGTGGAGGGAACAATGAATAAGAACATGATTGCGTGAATGGCTTCATTTGATGTTGTGCTTCTCTTATTTACTTTTGCATCACATTCCATATATTAAATACATCATGAACCATGGTTTATTGGCGACTATGTGATTCCCTAAAGTGAGCAAAACATCCAAAGTTGAACCCCTTACCCCTAATAACATCCACAACATTTCATGTTATTTGAATAAACACAAGACCATTCACTATATCACGTTTAAACGTCCGTAATAACAAATAAACATAATCAAGATCGTCTTTTCTATTACCTTCGAGTAAAAACCTATTCTCACCAGTAAGTCAATGTTATATGTTAATATTGGATAGATTAATATGTTATAAACCTAACTCCTAAACCCTAAACCCTAAACCCTAAATACAAAAATTCGTAGTTGTTCACTGCTACCTCCACATACAAACAACATGAACTTTATCTTGCGCCATTATGTAATATACGTGGAGGGAACATTCAATAACAACATGATTGCGTCAAAGGGCTTCATTTGATGTTGTGGTTCTCCGATTTACTTTTATATCACATTCGAAGTACATATATCACGATCCATGGTTTATTGGCGACTATGTGATTCATTCAAGTGAGTATGTAAGGGATTTACTAAAAACTTGAGCATGTTAGCATTTCGACATAAGGATCATGCAATTCCAAACCCTGAGAAAATGCTCTTGGGGAAGGTATACATTTAGCAAACACATTCAAATATCCTAAATTTCCGAATTTCATGTTGGGGGACGGGGGTTATATTTTTTATTCATTGCATATTGTGTGAGTTCTTGGCATCATTGGTAAAGTCTAAATGTCAACGATTACATCGTTAAATGTCACGCAATTGTATTATTTTTCTAACTTGCTCAAACAAAAGAGAAACCAATGATTTCAACTTGTTTGGGAAATTTAGGTTATGGTGTCATGTGAGTAGGGGTTAAGTCTTAGTTTTAGCATAACGTTGCGTTGTAAAAATGCATTAGTTGTATAAATGGTTTCATTTTGTAGAATACCGCATTTGATGTGCACCTTATGGGGCATTCCCACTTGACATTAGTTAGAAGTAGTATTAGTCTAAATGCGGTTTTAGTTATCTAGGTTTCACACATATGGCTCTTTTTAGTGCCGAGCCTAGGTGGCAAATGATGTGGCATGGCTTAAAAGTGGAGGTTTTAAGCCTCAACCACCGACGCTCCCATCGGTACCTAAACATTAGGCAAGAATATAGGAATTTTAAAAGTGTCGCCTCCCACCCTTGTGATTGGTTGCTTTTTAGTCTTAGCTATGAGGGCACGAGGAGCTTCATTAACAAAAACCGATGGTAAGATAGGTGAGTAGTAAGGCATTTGGGGATGGGACAAAAACTACCCAACATTCATTGCTTGGTAGATAAAACCATGAACATGTGTGAAAGCTACTTAACTAAAACCTACTTGAAAATCTCCGGAGCAAGTTCTTGTAGGTGCATTGGGATAGTTGGATGCCTCCGCTATAACCGAGGGAGCTTTACCCGGTCTTTATAAAATAGTGAGGGTCTTAACTAAAGTCAAGTGGGAATGCCCCATTAGGGTACTCCAAAGTGTCTTGAAAATACTAATGCCCGCTAAGGGTTTACAGTTTGGCTTTAGGATGTAGGGTTCCCCGTAATCCTAATTCCGTTGGTGCCCTAATCCCGTTGGCACCCTATTCGTGCGGTTGGGGGCCAATTCCCGAGGCATACAAAACCCCAGCCGTCACAACTTTTCGCTCTTTCTCTCTCTCTCCGCGCCAAGCATTCGCTCCGCGCCTCTTGTGGAAGCGCCGCCTCTCCTGAAGCGCCGCTTTCGCGAAGCGCCGTGGCGATTCAGGGTGGCGATTTTCTTCTCTTCCCTCCCTTCTTGTTGCTTTGGCGCCTACTGATTCTTCTCCTTCCCTCCCTTCTCTTGCTGTAGAAGTTAGGAAGTGTTTGCAATAGAACAGAAACCTAAGGAGAGAGTTTTAGAGTGCGTGAGAGTTAGTAGAGTGATTGTTGTAGAGTGAAGTAAGTAGAAGATTGTTGAAGGGTTTTCCAACATTCTAAGCTTGCGGGTTTTGGAGGCTGTATTGTAGTTGGAGAGTTTGTGAGATTTAAGAGTTCTATAAGATAATCAGGAGGTGTTTGAGAGATACAAAAGTCATTTGAGAGAGTCAGTCATTGTTTTGAGAGATTCACTTGTTCTTAGGGATTCAGAGGTTGTTTGAAACACTCAATTGTTGTTTGAGAGATATCTAAGTCATTTGAGAGAGTCAGTTATTGTTTTGAGAGATTCACTTGTTCTTAGAGATTCAGAGGTTGTTTGAAGTATTGAATTGTTGTTTGAGAGATTCAAAAGAGATCTAGGAGTTGTATGAGAGATTGTGGATTTGTGTGAGAGGTTACATTCAACTGTTTCTGTGTTATTGGAAGAAGAACACCTGTTCTAAAGCAACTGTTTACAACAACTGCTACATACAACAAAGGTATTTTCTTTTATTATATGCAATAAGTGTTTGTCAATTGAAGGTATTGTAGCATACACAACGCATAAGCATTGTATATGCTACGTGCCAACTTTTAAAAATTACATTAAAATAGGAAAGTTTGGGGAGACGACCCAAACACGGCCACAGGTTTGGGTCGGTCGACCCAAACACAGCCTCTTGTTTGGGTCGACCGACCCAAACACAGTTTCTTGTTTGGGTCGACCGACCCAAACACAAAACAAAGCATCATGTTTGGGTCGACCGACCCAAACACAAAACAAAGCATCATGTTTGGGCCGAACGACCCAAACACAGCCTCTTGTTTGGGTCGACCGACCCAAACACAAAACAAAGCATCATGTTTGGGCCGAACGACCCAAACAATGTCTTCTAATTATAAACTCATAAAGAAATCCATGATTTTTGCATCAATATAAAATTCACATCCACTAAAAAATAATAATCAAGGAATGTATCAAGGAAAAATATCAAGTAATCCTGCATGTCACAAACAATATAAAATGCAAATCCACCCAATAATCAAAACATTCTTATTATCAATACAAATGATGCTGAAATATATAAATATACAATCCACCTAAACCTATTCATGTCGTAGATGTTTGGGTCGAACGACCGAAACTAACATTGCACATTATTTTCTTACAGATGGCTCCAAAGAAAAGACCCGGCGAAAGGTGGTTCATGCCTGCGCCGGACATGTTGTGGCAGGAGCACGAAACCCCGCAGGATGACTCCTATTCCCCTAAGGACGGGCTTGTCCTCGCGTGGTCTATACAAGTGGTTAAGGGTTCGCAATACAAAATGATTTTTGTTGTGAAGGTTGGGACCGTGGAGAAGCACACATGGGCTACTCTTACGGGGTGGGAGGTGGCATCGGTTCAGTCTCTTGGAGACTACGTGGATGTTATCCTCGAGAACAACGCTGTCCAAAACGCGCATATGTTTATGCACCAGTTCTCCGAACCCTTTGACGCTATCTATGCAAAAGAAACATGTGTAGAACCAGACGTCATCAAACCGGAGTCCATATTCATTGATAACAGTACATCGAACACAAAGGTGTCGAGCAGATTCACGAAACTAAAGCATGCAATCAGCGTGCTCAACAAAGCCCTGCAGAGCAAAACCAAGTCTCAGCAACCCGTGAGGCGGAAAGCAACCACAGAGGAAGGAGCAGGGTCGTCAAGACCTCAATCGGTGAGGAAGCCGCGACCAGTACCGGCTGACTCGCGGAGGACCACTCCCTCCCAAACACCTGCGGATAGCGAGACGCCTACACCTTCTGGGAGCCGTCAAACAACTCCATCCAAGAGGGGGAGAGAGTCATCTGTGATGACTGACGAGCCAGTCTCACCGGAGTTGCGCATGCCGAAGCCCGGCGAAGAGGTGGATGCAGGGGAGTTGCAGAAAATCGTGAACAATTTCACGACGAAATGCTCCCACTGTTTTTTCATGGGCAGGGATTTTAAGTTCGACGTGAACATCAGCCAGTGCCATCTAGCGCCACCGGAGAAGTGTGTCCGGGCAAAGGAGGACGCCTACGTTGACTGGATAATCGCGCAGATCGTTTGCGAGCAGTTTAAAGACGATAGGCAAACGATAGTAGTGATGCCACAGGGTCTCAAGAAAATGCCTACACCTGAAATGTGGCCCACAATTCAGAAGGGCAATTTTTGGCTCATAGACGGCCAGCACAGCGTGGAGGCATCCAAGAAAATCCAACTCATGAATGAGTGGGATGATCCGAACAATCAGAAGGAAAAGCTGAAGGTTTGGAAGGCACTGGTGGTGTGGTCTGACGACGAGACCAAGCTCAGCGACATCTCCCGGTACTTCAATATGGGAAATAAGAAGAGGGCCTACCAAGCTTCCTGGATAAGGAATATCATGGCCTCGCGGGAGGTGTGGGAGTTCTATGGTAGGCCTCCCAAGGAGAGGGAGAATGCGAAGGACAAGAATCCCAAATGGGAGGTGAGTATTGTTTAGGTCGACCGACCCAAACTCCTGATGCAGCCTTGTTTATTTAGTTTGGGTCGACCGACCCAAACTCCTGATGCAGCCTTGTTTATTTAGTTTGGGTCGACCGACCCAAATTCCTGATGCAGCCTTGTTTATTTAGTTTGGGTCGACTGACCCAAACTCCTGATGCAGCTAGTTTATTTAGTTTGGGTCGATCGACCCAAACTGTTGTTGCAGATGTTGGTCATGATATGGGTTGGAAATCACATGTACATATCTAACACGCATTCAAATGTTCTGTTTTGTGGACGTGCAGGATTTCAAATACCAAATGATCAACAAATTCTCCTCCATTGATAATTCGAGCCACAAGCAGAAGAAATACAGCGACCTCAAGGGGGAGATTTACTTGATTACAGCATCTGACTCAGTTTGGAGGAAGTGGAAAACCGTGTTTGAAAAGCACGAGACGGGGGATTTGATCGACCCCGACACTGGCATTTTCTTCAGCCAAACCTCGCGCTTCAAGCAGATGAAGCCTCTCGTGAGAGAGTTCTTTAGAACTCTTCAAGGGCTGTCAGAAACGGAGGTGGAGAAGGCGGCATCTCACATCCTGCACGTGGCACCCACGGCGAAGAGGTGTTGGGTGCACCCGAAGATTGTCTTCCAAAAGCCCAAATCCTTCGTTCCTTCATGCTACACCATGAAGGAATGGACGGATAACAGGAAAAAGAAGACGACTATCGTGCAGGAGCTGCATAAACTAGTGCCAGAGAGGAATATTGTCGTGGACGGCGAGGTCCATGAGGCTAACTGGAGAGCATTCAAAGCTGAATATAAGTTCACCAGTGCCTCCATGGCGGCTCTAATAAGGGAAGCGGGGGACGACTTCTTGCGGGCCAAGATGGTGAAGGGTGGGAAGAACCGGGCGCTTCCGGATCACACAGCGCGTGCGTTCTCGAACTTCATCAAGGAGAAGAAGATTGTCCAGTTTGAAGGGGAAGCGTACTTCAACCTTGTCACCGCCGACCCGTTGAAAATTCAGGGCTGGCCAGGTCAAGACGCCAGAATGGCGATAAGGACGAAAGCAAGGGACCGCTTTCCTTTTGGGATGATTGATTTCAGGAATATTCCTGGAAGCTCATTTGAGGGCACGATGAGCACCCTCTTCTATGACCCCTTCCTATCTAAGTTCGTCGATTATGCAAGCCCTAAGTTCAGGGAGGTAGATATCTGGCTTTGGATAGTCGAGGATAGGAGGGCGGAGCAGGTGTACGAGCTTGTCCGGAAACTGCAGCCGGAGTATGCAGTCTCCAAGTCTCACTACATCGCCGCACCGGCGGAGGGAGCTTACACGACGTTGAGGGACAAGAAGACCAAGTTCGTCAACGTCTTGTGTTTGTACTTCGTGTACAAAGCGGAGTTGCTGAAGGTGCCGAACCACCCTATATCCCGGATGGACAAACTCTTCCAAGTTCCAGAAGGGTTGGGTGTCAACAAGTGCCTCTACGACGAGGCTAAATACGCGAACTATCCTTTAGATGAGCTGCGGATGGAATTTTACGTGAGAATGATGAGGACGCTGACGAGGAGAGGGGATTGCATCTTCAACGTCTTCGGAGGCTCTAAACCTATCTATGCTGCCATGGTAAGCGACTTTCTATAACTCG
This sequence comes from Polytrichum commune, assembly GCA_950295325.1. Lineage (NCBI taxonomy): Eukaryota > Viridiplantae > Streptophyta > Polytrichopsida > Polytrichales > Polytrichaceae > Polytrichum > Polytrichum commune. Next base: position 2,290,675 of record OX485809.1, read on the forward strand.
TGCGCAGTTTGGGTCGATCGACCCAAACTAGGCTCTGTGTTGGTTTGGGTCGATCGACCCAAACTAGGCTCTTTGTTGGTTTGGGTCGATCGACCCAAACTAGTCTCTTTGTTGGTTTGGGTCGATCGACCCAAACTAGGCTCTTTGTTGGTTTGGGTCGATCGACCCAAACTACACATTGTACTTGGTCTTGTTTATGTCCCTCGCCTAATTCTAATGTCTATATAACTTGGATTGTGTAGATGTCGGGGCTGAGTATATACTCCTACATAGAGGATGGCGATCTGCCATTTTACAGGACGCAGAGATCGTTGGCGAAGAAGATGGACATCCTCGATTGGATCCCGGGTAGCTACGTCGACGAGGTTGTTCAGGGGGGCGAAAACCCTCTTGATAGGGTGAGGCGGATCAACCCGGAAGAAATGGCCATGAGGGCCACAACCCAAGAACCCGAACCTCTTGTCGGGTTGCATCCGGGCAATCCGTCCCGCACAGAAGGTGGCGATGTCGAGGAGGAGGAGGAAGAAGAGGAGCACGAGGAGGCGGAGAAGGAAGGCGACGTGGAGGAAGGGGCAACGGGCTTCACGCAAGAATCCGAAGCCCCTCAACGGAAGAAGGCGATGCGGGCGGCAACCCCGCAGAGTAAGCTCGTGCCCGTCCTGACGGTGGACGATGCACGGGACATGTACTCCAGGGACGCGACCGCCACGTTCAGGGAGAGGAGGAAGATGAAGGGGAAGAAGCTGTATGGCGACTACTCCGTGGAGGAGACCATTGCCATAAGCAGCGAGGACGACGATGACATTGAGCTCGCCAAACGGCTAAGATCAGATCCCCCGTCCCCGACAGCGTTCGCTGGCATGGTTAGGGTGAAGCCCGAGGTCCTGACTGTGGAGGAGGCGAACGAGAAGATGAGGAGGGACGAGGAGCAGCGAGTCCGCCTGCAGAAGGCTGCCGCGGAAGAACCCTCAATGCGGAACGAGGTAGCAGAGCTAAGGGCTCTCCTGTTGGAGCAGGAACGACAGAGGGCGATGGCCCAACCTCCGTCCCACGCCGAATTGATATCACAAGTGATACAAGGAATGTGGGCGCAAGGTTTGGTGGTGGCTCCCTCCAGCTCCTTCCCGCACTTGCCCCCCGGCTTCCCTCCGCAGAGCATCCCTCAGCAGCCTGTGCCGCAATCGTCTTTCAGCTTCCAGCACTTGATTCGGCCCCACCAAGTTCCGTACGCGCCGGTCCAGCAAGTGGATGACCCCAACATCTGGCGCGTCTCTGGAGCCTCCTCCCCTTTGGGCCCTCCACCACTTCGGCCCCCGATAGTCATGGCGCCCCCTCACCAATCGGACGACCCCAGGATGTTTGGGTCGACCGACCCAAACCCACCATCCACTGGAGTGTCCGAAGGGCCCTCTCCAGATGCAGGACAGTTTGGGTCGCCCGACCCAAACCCCGTTGCAGCGCAGTCCTCCCTTGACCAACATGGGTGTCAACTAGACACGGCCATGCTAGATGTTGAAGGCTTGTAAGGGCCTGGTGATACCTCTACTCCTAACCAAATCGATGAACCCATGCATGATGCAAATGCGGAGATTGGTTTAGGACAAGGGCCTGATGCCGATCGTTTGCAGGAGAAGGTTCCTGACGTCGTCGGAGAAGGCGGTGGCGAGAGAGGCGGGGCAGCGGGGACAGTGGAGGCTTCCACATCGTCGAGACATGACCAGGGCGAGGTAATACACTGAGTGTCGCAACCCTTGCTAGCCCCCCTTGACAATCTTGCCAATTTTCAATTCTAGCAAAGGTTACGAGTGCTAACCCTTCGCATTCCGCCATGCTAATGGATAGCTCCTCTTACCCCGGACCAATAGTTCATAGGAGGGAACCAACCCTCCTACTTTGCTTTCGGGACTCACTCCTTAATCGGTAACCCATTTCCCCAATGTGGACTTCCATCCATGGAAGTCCAATCCTATGTTGATCATCGCGTTGCCGGAGCAACACTACAACAACCCGAAGCATACTAGGCAACTATGGCCTCACAATAGGCCAAAGCCCATGGAGGCCTTGCCGTTCGGCCTCGGGTGGGTGAGGCCACACCACCTCACCCATATAAGCCTCTAGGACTTCACGCGGGGCCCCTACCCCACCGTCAACCAACCTCTTGTCTCTCCACCAAGAGTTGGGGCCAAGTGGACATTTTCCTTTAGCTGCTGGGCCTAGAGCCCCCCAGCAGCTTCAGACCATCATGACTTCCTTGTATGATGTCTGATCATAACAACCAACCACTCCATCCTCATCTACGCTTCACGTAGATGCCGATGGACTCCTCACTTGCCCCATTCGGGCAAGTATTGAGGAAGTTATGCCTGTTTGAACCTTGGCAGTCCCGGGAATCACTCCCAGGCACTGCTGTACCAGGGCGCTGTCCCGGGACAGCGCCCCACTCAAATGGCCATAACTCCTAGCTCACACCTCCAATTGAGGTGTTCTTGAGCATTCTAGAATCACCACGCCATGAGCTACGCATAGCTTATGGCCTTACCCTTGTGCCTCCTAGTCTCCGTGGGTGGGAGGCGTTCCCAACGCCCGGGGCCCTCACCCACACTAGGATCACTTGGGCCCTCTCACCAACGGCGCCACAAGTCCCGGGTGTCACTCCGGGGTCCCCCTTGTGCCCATGGTGTTTCGGGCACTCCTCATGGAGAGGTGCGCGACACTGAGCCCTCCCCAGTTTGGGTCGACCGACCCAAACTTCCTGGGTCATTGTCTTGTTGGCGTGGTCATGTCCCCCTTGCTAGGAGGAAATGCACACCCCCTGCCCCCCATGCTCTACACTTGCTCCCCCTCCCCCCAACGTGCCCCCCCGCGATCCCCTTCGTCTCACCTGCACTCGACTATGCTCGACCTTGGCAGCGCGCAACCAATTTTGTAGATGTAGAATTAGGATAGTGTGAATGCCCTCGTTCACCGCGGTCCCCCCCCCCCCCAATCAAATTGTACATAGAGATTTGTAAAAATAAAATTATTATTTTTGGCGCCCATATATTTGCATCCGTGTCCCAATGTATGTTGTTCCCTTTGTATGTTTTTGTTGCCACCAATGGTCCAATTCTTCTTGTGTTTGCACAAAATTTCCGTTCTGCTTGAGATGGACATAGCATAACATAGTCCTCGTCCGCCTTCTCTCGCTCGTCGCCGCAGGGTTCGGAGCATAGCGTCGCAGCTCCCCACCGATCCTCTCCGAGGAGTGTGGAGGACAGCGCGGTGGTCCCCCCGATTTTGCCCTCGCCACCTTCGCCTCCCAAGACCCGGTTCCTGGTACTAGACCTCAACGGGGTCCTTGTCCAGTGCGTGCATTGTCCGAGGGTCCCCACGGTGCCTTTCTGCAAGCCCGAGGACGCCAACTACGATGGTCCCCCCGCGTACATCAAAAGCAAGCTAGTGTACCTCCGCCCGTGGCTTCGGCGCTTCCTGTAGGTCGCCCTATCCAAATGGTGGGTGATCGTGTGGAGCTCCATGAAGTCCGAGAACACCCAGGCCGTCGTGGAGTTCATCTTCAAGGGACTCCAACCCCCGTGCTTGGTCCTAGGACAGGATTCTTGTAAAACATTGTATACACCCGAGGGCAGGGTTGTGAAGAAGCCCAACAACCCCGCCGTAAACCAATTTCTTAAGGTCTTGAAGCTAGTCGTATGGGACCAGCGTCCGACCATGGTCGGCTGTCCCTACGACGTTCGCCCCACCCGTGACAACACGTTGATGGTGGACGACAGCGCTTCCAAAAACATTTTGAACCCGACCTCGAACTTCATAGTTTGCCCCACGTGGACGGTCGAGAAGGTCCGAGACCGCTTTTTGTTAGACCTACTTAAGTACATTCAAACGCTCGTGGGGAGCGGACTACCCGTGCCCCGGTTCCTTAGTTGTAATCCGATAGGCGAAAGATACATGGATCCGAAGGACTATATGTACAGAGAGTTGTACGCTCACGCGAAATATAATAAATTCATTTGAGATACTACATGGTGTGCCATTGTGTGTGATATATTATGCCTCAATTGTATATCGATTTTCACATGCTCCCCCCTCCCCCCCTCCCCTTGGGTTTTGTTTTGTTTCCTTTTTTGCGCCAGCGTTTGGAGCCCTCGATTGAGATCGTCAGCGAATCAAACTTGGGGAGCTTCTTCTACGAGACCGTCTACGATGCCGCGTCCACCATCGACTACTCCAAGGAGCCTATCGACGCCGGCGTCGTCGATAGCCCCCCACCCAAGCAAATCTTCCGGCCATCTCCGTCCCCGTCGCCGCTCAAGGGCATAAATCGCAAATGCGTCCGGACGTCCCCGTCTCGGCCCGGCGGCAGTAGTACACCTCAACGGCGGCTGCGGATGGACGCTCGGCCTACGAAGAGTGGCACCCTTCCTATTCCTTTGCGGGACGCATTGCCCCTCCTCGCCGACTCCGACGGGAACGCCCCCGGTGACAAGGTGAACCCCCCCCCCCCCCAAACATGGTTAACCGCGCATTACAATCATCCGGCACTTAAAAAATGAACGTGTGACACGTTTGGGTCTTCCTCCCTAAACTAACACGTGTGTTCTTGCATTCACGCGTTGCAGGTTGCTCCCACCCGTAAACCTATGCGGGCTAGTGCGTCCGTCGAGTTGGAGCGTTTCTACTTTATGACCAGAAATGCAAGACAGTCCACTTCATCGTATTCGAATTCTTCGTCGTATAATTCGGGCGGCCGACGGAATCCAAAATGTGTTTTTGATGGCGGTCACCCCAAGAATGGCTATAGTCGCGGGGCGGAGATTTTCAGGAATGTTAAAGCAATGCGAGCAAAAGAAGCCGCAGCAAAAGAAAAAGAGGCAAAAGAAAAAAAAGCAAAAGAAAATGAAGCAAAAGAAAAAGAGGTAGTCTCCGAGGCTAGATAGGCCATAGTAGGCGTAGGGTTGTGGGCCATAGACAAGAACATTTTGGGTCGCACTATCCAATGGATGTGTGGTGTTAGCATGCTATGCATTTTACATGCCACACTTTGTATGTTTTTTTTGCAATAATATAAGTGTCACATGATTTCCCCTTCCATATGGTCTAAGGTTTGGATTGCCCTACCTAAACCATCACAAATATGAGTTTGGAATATTTTGTATGTTATATTATATTGGTTCACATATTTCCCCTTCAATATGATCTATGGTTTGGATTGCCCTACCTAAACCATATTCATACAAGTTTTTGTGCGATAATATGAATGTTTTAAGATTTCCCCTTCAACTTGGCCTAAGGTTTGGATTGCCCACCCTAAACAATCCCAAATATGAGTTATTAATGGGGTTCTTGTTCTAAACACCCGCTTCAAAGTGTTCGCATCTTACAACTTTCTCCAATATGTGTTCCATTTATCCTTGTTCTTATTTTTGTGAATGTCTCAAAATGCCCAAAAAGTCTCAATTTAACGAATATAGTGTTATGTGCACAAAAGCTTGAATTGCATGGCTGGGAGACCATCATCCCTTATATAGAATCGGAATTGTTGTGCTTTGGTATGTCCCACCAAACGGTCCCCTCCCTTCAACATGTATGACTTGATGAAGGCCTTGAAATCTGGTACTTCCTCAATCATGTGCGGAATTACTGGCATATGGTCCAAATCCATATACGATTTCATAAGAAGAGGTATGGTTGGAAAATCTTCTTCATGCAACTTCATGCTCCACCGTCCGAATGATGCATCAATGTCGTCGTGTGTATGTCCCACCATAAAAAATGACACAAACACCTCCTTGAAGATTCCTTTCGCCACGAGCAATGACCAATAACAAAATACATATCGACATTTGTTGTCTTTCACGCAATTATCAAGTTGAACGTGAAGAGTTGGAGGCAATGGTTTTGCACAAATAGGTTCTCCCGGTGGTTCTGGCAATGACGACATACAAACCTCCTTCCCCGCAAGCACTGCTTCGTAAAGGGGTGTCGTTCCACAACCATCAAAAAGTGCACGTGATGAATGTAACGGCGGCTTCTCCAGATCGCGCAAGAGTTTTGCAAATGAACCCACTGTGTGGTTAACATCGCCAGGGTAAAAATCCAACCCATAATGGGCATACTTTACGTCTCCATGACCGTGGGCAATCATCCCTGCGGAAAAAAACAAACGATGCTTGAACAACAACAATAACAACGACAATTCCAAACGGAGGTATGAAATTGGACATTTGGCAAACACACCCAGTAAAATTTGAGAGAATTTGAATACAGATTATTTGTGATTCAATACAAACATGTGACAGATACGGGCAACTTGAAGAGACCATCCGTGGCCTTTATTTTGCGTGCATAACAAGGGCATGCGGTCTTGGCGTGGTCCATTTGATCATGGATGATTGTTAGAACCTCTGTAGGCCTCATTATGGATAGAACACGGTTCTTGTAGTAATCTTGACGGTGAGCCTCTTGGTTGTTGACATGTTCAATATATTTTGCTTGGTGTCTAGTGTGGGATTCGGTGCCTATGGGGTGGGCGTCTCGAAGACCTTTGTATTTTTCACACGTCGTACACCTAGCGAACTTGTCCCCAGGTCTCTTCAAAATGTATTCGGCAAACTGTTGGTTTTTAATTACACTCAACTTGGACAAAGAAATGGGCCCACATCCCGCTATGCGACCCACTTCATTGATGTCTGTTAATATGTTCTTCCATTTTGTACCCGTGGGCAACACCATTTGTACAACTTTCTCCCCTGACGACAATGTCCTCGTCTTGTGGGGCATTGCATCGGCCAATGGGACTATGATGGTGGAGAGTGTCGCGGAGGCTTGGAGTGTAGCCTCCCTAGGTTTCTTTGTGCCCGAATTGCCATGAAATCGAGAGCGGCGACCCAATGATGAATACTTTTGAAACCTATAAAAGTCAGACTTTGACACGGCGTGGATAGTATACCACGCAGTACAACACACTTCCACATTCTCAAGTGTGACCACCTTATGCCCATGGGTGTCAATGTGGCCATTTCTGTGGACCTCGAGTTTCTTTGCCGATCTCATACGGAAATCCGCAAGCCACATTTCTTGACGTAGGGACTTAATTTTCTCCCGCGGGAAAAATTGGCAACATTTCCTCTCGCAACAGTCATTGGCGGACACAAGACGGATAGATTCGTCTCCCAATATGCGATCCTGTCGACGTTCTTTATCTCCACGAGGCACACGGTTAGAATCATATCTGCGTAGGCCTTTACGAGGACGTATTTTGGCCAACAAAGCTAATTGCGTTTGCTTATGGCGCCGCTCATGGTCCAACAAGCTTACTCCGTCATGGAGAACCCGACAAAGAGGCCATCGACGCAAGGAAAATCTCCATGTCACCGGGACGTCAAGCGGAAGCAAAGAATTCAAGATGCACACACCCACATCATCGGGACCAAGGGGGTTGGCATCCACACAATCACGGGGATCGGAGTTTCTACATATGCCATCTGCCACCGGGACACCAACATCGTTGAAAAGAACAACATCAAGGCCCACCCATTGCTCCCTACCGAAACCGGCACATAACGGAATGTCATCATTGTCATCCCCGGAACGTACAGATTGTTCGTGCGCTTCAAATGATTCGTGGAAGGATGCATCCACAAACCCACCCATGGCATTTGCCATGCCATGACTACCCGCCGATGCCGAAGATAATTCACAGTCACCATCGGAAGAGGAAGCTTTTGTGGACAACTCCAATGAACTATATCCAACGTGCATCGCCATCCAACCTAAACAAACCACCAATAAATGACCAACACACCAACAACCGCAATGCATACAAAAGTGGATACGAGATATGCCTACATATATGGCTGAAAAATCACAACCAACACTCGACACACCGTTGAGGGACCTCACATATGAAGACGAACGTGCGTTCGACAACATCCCCATGACATACAAATCCTACACGGGACTCAGACGTCCCTGCACAACGGAACCCCATTCCGATATATATTACCCATGAAGGGCTTTGGGTGGAGTCGCAAATAAAACATTGGAAGGGTTTTCCACCACCAAGGGACAACACAAGCACATATATTCACGAACGCGAGGACGAAAACATCAACCCAATATACAATAAAATCTAAATGGGACATATTATAAGAGCACCAAAAATATACTTGCCACTTTATTCACATGCAGTAAGCATCATATTTGAGGGGCGTGTATTTGATGGGCGAGAGTTTACGAACGATCGTTCGTTAGCTACAGCCGAAATGGAGGGCTTATGTACACGAACGATCGTTCGTAAGTTCCAGCCGAAACATAGGGGCGGATGCATACGACCGATCATATGTATGTTACAGCCGTGACAGTGTTGGGCAAAAATGATTGGACACGTCCGAATAGAGATATCTATAGCCACGTTACAGGGATACATGAAATTCAATATCCAGTGGAAAATGACAATCGACATCTATCACTAAAATCGTGATTGAACAGATACGAACGAGCGTTCGTATCTATCATTAACACGGTGTAGTCCTCTACACATGCTTGCGTCAACAGGTCTGTTGGTGGATGCGTGGACGGTGGACAGGTGGTATTTACGAACGTGCGTTCGTAAAATTCAAAAACATAATTCTCCGTGGATATAAATGGTAGTGCCAAATACAAACGAGCGTTCGTATCTATCCTAAACATGGTGTAGTCCTCCACACATGCTTGCGTTAACAGTTCTATTGGTGGATGCATGGACGGTGGACAGGTGGTATTTACGAACGTGCGTTCGTAAAATTGGAAAACATAATTCTCTGTGGACATAAATGGTAGTGAGAAATACGAACGAGCGTTCGTATTTAACTTCCATATTGTTAACGTGGCCAATGCACAGAAGTGTATAAATTAAGGAATGTTTATGGATTCTTGAAAAAATAATCCCAGGTGATATTTACGAACGCACGTTCGTAAATATCCCATCATCAGATGTTCCGTTGGAGAAAACGGTTACACGGGAACTCATGCGCGTCTGGGTCTTGAAGGCAGATATACGAACGTATGTTCGTATATAATTGACACAATTTTCGTGCCTAGTTCTGTCTATAAGTAATTCAATGTCGAGTACGGTTGTGAACAACTTACGAACGCACGTTCGTAAACAATTCACATCATCTCTATGTACCTCTTCTGCATGTGCTACCAATTCACGTTTACGAACGTGCGTTCGTAAACGTCCGGTATTTGCGGCGGTATATATGGGTATGTGCAGTCTGTAGTGGACCTAGGAGGTGTGGGGTTGGCGCACAAGAAAATGGTTTGAGCGCGTTCCAGTCAGGTCTGTGGAGCGCACACTTGGATGTGCCGTAGAAAAGAACTCTTCTGTGGGGGGAAGAGCTTTAAGTACCTTTCCCCCGATGGTTCAAAATCCCTTGGATGCTATTTAAAAAGCGGATTCCCGCCGCCTACTTTGACCTAACAATATGCCATTTCATCCATGCGCAATATATAAATAGCATTATATATGGAACATGTGTTGCGTGCACGCAACATATTGTAAATCTATAAATCCGTCGCACACCTTAGTTGTTACCAAGGTCGCACGAAAATATGTCTATATGTCTATATGTATATATATATATATGTATATATATGTATATATGTATATATATATATATATATATATGTATATATGTGTATATATGTGTATATATGTGTATATATATGTATAATTTATATTTTACTATTTTATATATGGGTTATTATATTATATATATATGGGTTGATGGGTTAACATTGAGTATTAAATTATTTGCGACTAAGGTGTGAAGTCCAAGTGAATTGATGAAGGTCTAAGTGATATATATATTCACACACACAATGAGGTAAGAGTGGCTAAGAACATATTGTGGAATCCCCTAAAATTGTAGGTATCATATGATTCACATAAAAAAAATGCTTGTAATATGGTCACCAAGTGCATGAATACCAATAAAAAGTCGCTTAATCCATAGTGGCTTGTGCTAGGTAGATTGAGGACATTTGGAACTGGAGGCTCACCAAACATCGCCCCATATTAATATGACTCATTGTTGCAATTCATCATTGGTGAAAATTAAAGTTTAATGCACTAGTATTCGATCGTTAGTTCAAGTTGACACCTAATTAAATGACTTGACGTCCTATTGGAAATTCACTTTAGGTCCACCATGGTGTGGAAATGGATAACTAATTTGGAATGGTGCATACAATAGTATGCACTTACAATTATATATTTGTATTATTTGCAACAAGAAGTATGTGCATGACCATAGCTTAAACTGTTGATTTAAGTTGAAGTCTTAAACCATTCATGTTATAATAAGACTAAGTGTGTATTTTGTGATCAAATTGCACTCAAAACTATTTAAGGTGAAATGTCGCGCACCTCTCCATGAGGAGTGCCCGAAACACCATGGGCACAAGGGGGACCCCGGAGTGACACCCGGGACTTGTGGCGCCGTTGGTGAGAGGGCCCAAGTGATCCTAGTGTGGGTGAGGGCCCCGGGCGTTGGGAACGCCTCCCACCCACGGAGACTAGGAGGCACAAGGGTAAGGCCATGAGCTATGCGTAGCTCATGGCGTGGTGATTCTAGAATGCTCAAGAACACCTCAATCGGAGGTGTGAGCTAGGAGTTATGGCCATTTAAGTGGGGCGCTGTCCCGGGACAGCGCCCTGGTACTGCAGTGCCTGGGAGTGATTCCCGGGACTGCCAAGGTTCAAACAGGCATAACTTCGTCAATACTTGCCCAAATGGGGCAAGTGAGGAGTCCATCGGCATCTACGTGAAGCGTAGATGAAGATGGAGTGGTTGGTTGTTAAGATCAGACACCAAACAAGGAAGTTATGATGGTCTGAAGCTGCTAGGGGCTTCTAGGCCCAGCAGCTAAGGGAAAATGTCCACTTGGCCCCAACTCTTGGTAGAGAGACAAGAGGTCTCTTGACGGTGGGGTAGGGGTCCCGCGTAGAGTCCTAGAGGCTTATATGGGTGAGGTGGTGTGGCCTCACCCACCCGAGGCCGAACGGCAAGGCCTCCATGGGCTTTGGCCTATTGTGAGGCCATAGTTGCCTAGTATGGTTCGGGTTGTTGTAGTGTTGCTCCGGCAACGCGATGATCAACATAGGATTGGACTTCCATGGATGGAAGTCCACATTGGGGAAATGGGTTACCGATTAAGGGGTGAGTCCCGAAAGCAAAGTAGGAGGGTTGGTTCCCTCCTATGAACTATTGGTCCGGGGTAAGAGGAGCTATCCATTAGCATGGCGGAATGCGAAGGGTTAGCGACTCGTAACCTTTGCTAGAATTGAAAATTGGCAAGATTATTAAGGGACCTAGCATGGGTTGCGACATGAAAGGGCTAGCATTTCAAAATTCATTCTTCACCCCCTAAACCAATGTTTTATATCAAAATGACAATTATTGGCATGAGTCTAGATTATTATAGTTGCTATGACCCAAATAAGGCAAGTTCCAATCGAATCAACATTCGTAGACCATTTTGACATGATGCGCATAGACCACAAGATGGCCATATATAAGAAAGGTTGGTAAGATAAAAAGATGTAGGGTTTAGGGTTTGGGGTTAGGGTATAGATTTTGTGAAAGTTGTCTATGTGGTTTGCGGGCTTAGGGTTTAGATCGTTACTTCAATGCATTATATACACAAACAATATCGACTCCTAAATAATCCATATCGCACTAACTTAATTTATGGGAAGCTCATACTATCAATTATTGATACTACTAGCAAAACATGCGACCACATGGCTATAATACACTACACTAAATATGATATTTAGTGTTTGATTGTATAATATAGTGTTGTTACACTATCATGGTCAACACTAAATTTCAATTATTTGATAAATTAATTAGTGTTGGACATATTAAATGGGCCACCACATTTCCTACTACCATGTCCTTTATGCTTTTATCATTGTTAATTGTTTTTTTCATATTAATTTCCTTACACAAAATTTGTGCATGCGACATACACATATTACCATTATAGTTGAAATTAAGTGTTTGAGTTCACAATGAATAGTAGTTACTTTCATAGGGTTAGTGATATTTAGTGTACTATGCGTTTGTATTTAGAGTATCTAACACTAAATATCATATTAAGGGTGGTTCAAGCTAACACCTCATTAAATTAATGACATCGTATTGAAAATTGAATTTTCATCCACCTCTTGTGGAGAATCAGATAGCCCCTCTCCACAATTCAAATTGAGTCATTTATATATGTTTACAAGGAATCCATATGTCGAGGTACTAAGGGGATACGGAAAGTTAAATTTATGTCCTTAAACTAAGCTCCTCCCATCTCCTATTTCATTTTTCCTGAACCCTCATCCCTCCATGTCCCAATGGTATTCCCTCATCCCCATCCCATCCCCTCCCCATTCCCTCCATCCCCATCCCCCTCCCCCATCCCAGCCCTAGCCACGTGGCTGCCGCTTGGAAACCCTAGCGGCGCCGACTACCTCCCCGCGCCCCTCTCTCTCCTCCTCATTTGTCATTTGGAGCAGAGGGGGAGAGGAGCTCTTAGGTGCGGCGAAGCCCTTGCCAATTTTAGAGCGTCATTGTGTATGTTGTTTTGTTGTGTTGTCAGAACCTTGAGAATAGGAAAGCTTGAGAGTAGGAAAGGTTGAGAGGTTGAGAGTTATAGAAAGGTTGAGAGGTTGAGAGTTATAGAAAGGTTGAGAGGTTGAGAGTTATAGAAAGGTTGAGAGGTTTAGAGTTTTAGAAAGGTTGAGAGCTTGAGTTTTAGAAAGATTGAGAAGTGGAGAGTTTTAGAAAGGTTGAGAGCTTGAGAGTAGGAAAGCTTGAGAGCTTGAGAGTTTCAGAAAGCTTGAGATTTCTGAAGGTTGTGAGTTGTGTACATCAGGGTTTGTGTAGGATTTGCATAAAAGTTGTGAAGGCTTGAGAGTGTGACAAAGCGAAATTGCAATTGAAAGCGAATTCAGCGCTTTTGAAAGACAATTTGGTGTGCATTTGTGAGGATTTCTGGATTTCTCAGTAGGAGGCAGGAGGTTTTCTGTGCAACAATTCAATGTGAGTACAGGTTTCCTTTACAAATCAGTCCTTCACAATCTAAAATTGTTGTTTGATGAATTCCTTGTGATTTGTTTTCTGCATTATGAGGTATGGCATGTTTTGTATGAAATAACACTTTCCTCTTCATTCTGAACTATCAATCACTGACTCGTAATTTTGTTCTGATTCCATTTTTCACTTGTGTTTCATCAATCTGATCATGGGTTGCAGGATCATGAACAATGCCAGATCGCAACATTCATAACAACATATATACGTATATGTACTTATACGTATACATACATGTACATATATATGTATATAAATAAATATACCATTTCCTAATCCCAGATGACCACATTTACGAACGTTCGTTCGTAAATGTGGCGTGAAAACATGCCTTACCCCACAAACATATACGAACATGCGTTCGTAAATACGCACCTCACCCTCCATTTTTACGAACGCACGTTCGTATATTCGTCTATACCCTGTACATCCTTAAATCCTCAAATCCAAATGAAACATACAAAAATACGAACGAACGTTCGTAATCACAAACTATAATAATATCCCAAACCCTTAATGGTAATTGTTCGTAATTAAGAACTAAAGTATTAATTCACCTATTTAGAAGATGCTCATGGAAATTCGAACAACCCTCGTGGAAATTAGATAACACTGGACAACTCGTGGACTTGTTTACAAACAATACGAACGCACGTTCGTAAACTTGTGTCAAATACACCTTAGCAACCACATTCTTTACGAACGATCGTTCGTAAATGAAATCAGCGAAGACATAATTAAAACTCCTCACGGGTACCCATAGCCAGTGTTCATTGATTAGTATATATGATTTGCTTGTCAATTACGAACGCTCGTTCGTAAACACAATACTAAATGTTTATGTGCTCTGCAGATGGCTAGACCGAGCAGGAGCGCCATTGAGATGTTCGCAGTGCAGATAGATCAGCTACCAGAGTCAGTGTCCGACCCCAACGGAAACGATAATTATGTCCCGAAGGAGGACTTCATTGGGGAATGGACGGCACTGCCAGAGAAGACATCAGACGGTCTTTTCTGTCTTCGCTTCACCTACGAGCTGGAAACAACGCCGGACCAGCCAGAGCAATGGGTGCAGATGAAGACTTGGGAAGTAGAATCAATTGAGGCACAAGGAGATTATGTGATTTTAGACATGAAAAATAAGAATGATCACATTAACCTCATGTTAGAGTACAGGAGACATAGTTTCTCCTACACATACGCAGAAAATAACGTAGTGGCTGATGCCAAACACTTCCTCAAGGACCTGTTCACGAAGTACGCCCTGAGCTCGTACTGGACAGCAAGGAAGTTGGCCGCGCTTTCCTTGAATATCTCCAAGTACAATAGCGCGGTCGCCGAAGCCAACAACAAGAAGAAGAGCCCACGAAAACCATCAGCATCCGGGGCAGGAGGATCGAGAAGTGCACCCAGGCCGGTGCCTTCCGCGAGCAGGGTGACGGAGGGTCCCAGCCGACATTCCACGCCATCGAAGAGGTCCCGGGACGAAATGGAGAGGTCTGGGGTAACAGAGGGCGCTGAGGTGAGCTCTCCTCCCCTGATGCCAACCCCTTTAAAGAAGGGTGAGAATCCAAATGCAGTGAAGGCAACAAAGATCCTACGAGATTTCAATAATTACTCAAAGGATTGCTGGCCCATGGGGCGCCACTTCACGTTCAACGTGGACTGCTTCAAGTGCGAAAAGTCCCCCAACAAGTGGGTGGTAAGGTCTTGCGAGAGCGGTGGGGTGAAGTGGCAGATCAACAACCTCATGAACAACGTAAAGTGGGATAGGCAGACCGTCTGTGTCATGCCCAAGGGGCTGACATCCCGACTGACAGAGATGGATTGGCCGCGAATCCAGAATGGAGAATTCTGGATTATAGATGGTCAGCATAGCTTGGAGGCGTCGCAACAGATCCTCAAGGACGACAACTTCCAGAACGAGCTGAAGGCTGACCTGCGGTACTGGAAGGCGTTCTTGGTCTGGTCGGACGATTGGGACAAGCTGCGCAAGATTTCAACCTTCCTGAACTCAGGGAACAAAATCAAGACGTTCGAGGCTTCGTGGGCGGCTAACATAGTGGTTGCGAGAGACGTCTGGGTGGCACACGGATGCCCACCAAAGGAGAGGGAGAACGCCAAGAACCAGTCTCCTCAATGGAAGGTGAGTTTACGAACGAACGTTCGTAAAGTGTTGGACTCACGAAAACATCAATTACTGACGTGCTTTACGAACGTGCGTTTGTATTATGTGCAATACTGACATCTTGTTTTGTGCAGGCATTTTGCGACGCGATGGTAGACAAGTTCTCTTCCATCGATATGAAGTCCACCACCACAAAGTCTGTGCTTGAGCTGAAGGGTGAGCTCAGACTGATCTGCTGCAACAGGGACACATGAGATTTGTGGACCCAGTTTTTTGATGCACACAGCTCGGGCGATTTGGTCAACCCCGACACGGAGGAGAAGTACAGCACGGAAAAAACCGGTGAAGCGCCCCCACTACTGAGGGAGTTCTTTAGACACCTCCAGGGATTGACGGAGTCAGAGCTGAAGAGGTGTGCGATTCATGTTCTTGGGAACACCGTGGGAAGAACCCTTCCCTATCCCAAGATCTTTTTGAAGAGGCCAAAGCACAAGCCCGGCACGTACTCTATCAAAGAGTGGTGTGACCACCGGAAGCTGAAGACTGCAGCCATGAGAGAGTTGAGCGTACTCGTACCAGAGTACAGAATCTTTGAAGTCGACGGCGACATCATCTGGCCGCAATGGCAAATGTTAAAGGTCGACTACAACATCAACAGAGCCTCCATGCGCAGTCTGGTCAAGGAGCACGCCTCGGTTTTGAAGTTGAAGGGGAACAAAAGGACTAAGAAAACCGACACGGATCCCCATGAGGTTATGCTGTACTTAAAATTTTTGGAGAGGAAGAGGAACGCCACATTCGAAGGAGTGGCAAGGTTTTGCGTGATCACCTCCGGCGTGGAGAGGGTCACATTTTCCAAGTGGGACGGCACCATCAGCAGGGCCGAGGTGAGGGAGGATCGACGGGGTTGCCCTTTTGCCCTCATCGATTTCAGGGGGATCCCGGGTGCGTCAAGGCAGGGGGGAACGACATTCCCTTCTACAACCCTTTCATGGCCAAGTTCATGGAGTTCAAATCGCCGGCCATGAGGGAGCCACACGTTTGGCTGTGGATAGTCGAACAAGAGAAGTTGTCTGTGGTCACAGAGCTGTACGAGCAGAAGATCAAATTCGAGTACAGCATCTTCCACAGCACGTACGTGCCAGCGAAGACGGAGGGGATTGTGGCCATCAACGAGGCCAGGGGCAACAAGCAGGTGGGAGCGGTCAGCCTGATTTTCTTGACGTACAATGAGCTAAGGGATGGGCGACCGCCTATCAAGGCAAACAACACGTTCAAGAAAATCTACAGCATCTGTGAGACCAAATCCACCACCCTTAAGCGTCCTAGTCCGGGTGATGACTTTGAGAATCACATTTATCTATCACAACATGGAACCATATGCAAGGTGATTTTCATGTTTAAATGAACATGCATTGTCTCACTCATTGTACTTTATTAATGTTGGCCTCTTGGCTTGTGCTAGAGTTGGCTTTCTCAAGAGTCCAACCCGCGGCTTTAGCCGCACATGCCCTCAATGATTTTCCCCTTGCATATTTTGACCCAACCTCCTTTGTCTTCCCCTCGCGGAAGTCCTCCACCTTCTCCATTACTTGTGCACTTGATTTATTTAATAGAGAGGATACAAGCGTTAAAAAACGCTATTTCCCATAATCAATCCTAAGTGCAATTACTTATGAAACCCACACGTGCCTCCACCTAACCTAATGTGGCCAACTACTTATCTATAAACTAATATAGTCTAATATAGTCTATAAACTAATGTAATAATATAAACTAATCAGTCACAACCACAGCTAACCAGCTGCCTCCAATGCAGTCGCAACCACAGCTAACCAGCTGCCTCCGATGCAGTCGCAGCCGCAGTTAACCAGTTGCCTCTTGATACAGTCCCGGCCACAGCTAACCAGCTGCCTCCAATGCAATCACAACCACAGCTAACCAGCTGCCTCCAATGCAGTCGCAACCACAGCTAACCAGCTGCCTCCGATGCAGTCGCAGCCGCAGTTAACCAGTTGCCTCTTGATACAGTCCCGGCCACAGCTAACCAGCTGCCTCCAATGCAATCACAACCACAGCTAACCAGCTGCCTCCAATGCAGTCGCAACCACAGCTAACCAGCTGCCTCCGATGCAGTCGCAGCCGCAGTTAACCAGTTGCCTCTTGATACAGTCTCCCCTAGCCGCTAATCGAGCATTTCCCTAAGTCTTTGTTTTCGATCCTTTACTAATGAATTAATCTAACCCACTAATTCCACTAAATAACTACCTAATCCCCACATGTTGTCTCAAGCTCTAAGAGCTCACTCCACTTGAGAGGAATTGAGAGAGAGAACTTAACTAATTAAATTCACTAAAAACTAATGTCCTACACGCGTAGCTCAAGCTTTTAAGAGCTTGCTCCCTTGAGAGCGCTTGATGAAGAGAGAGAGAAATGAGAGAAAAAACACCTTAAGTAGCAAAGAGGGAGAGAGGGAGAGAGGGGGAAAGAGGTGAGGATAGGGTGAGAGGATTGGCACCTCCAATCACAATCCTTTAACCCTCTCCTCCAAAGTAGGGACTAATCCCCATCCACCAAGCTTCCTTCTTCCCAAACTACCAAGGTGGATCCAAAAGTGGGCATTTAACTCGCGGAGCTCACCTTGCTTCACCTTACCCCCCACTCACCTAATCAAGGCATCCTCTTATTGAAGTTAAACCTTGAAATTACTACACAACACATTCTAATGCCTAAACCTAAATCCATACCACACTTCACTCTTTTTATGTTTTGTGAATAATCATAGCACATCAAAGTCACACTAAAATTGGTTTCGAAGACTTAATCACCACATGTGGGCACCATTTTGGGCTCACATAATTGGCGACCATCGGGGGATGAATCCCAAAAATCACTTGCTCCCAAGGTAAGTTGCCTAGTTAAGCTCGGTACTCCTTACACCTACTTCCCGATGTACGACTAGGAAAGAGCTCACCGTTCAATGTTTCCAATTGGATTGAATTATTAGGAAAAACCTCATAGACAAGGTAAGGTCCCAACCACACCGCATCGAATTTTGCCGGAAATTCAAGCTTCCGCGCATCTTGGATCATGACCATCATCCCCGGTGTTAAAGCCCTTTTCTTATGTCGTTTGTCAAAAGTAATCTTTCGCCTTCGTTGGATCGCTTCAATATGTTGAGCCGCCATTCTCCTCCTTTCGTCAAGTGCTTCCAAATCGGTTAGTCGATTTCGTAAGGATTGACTTTCGGTAAGTCTTGCACTTACGGCCACCCGAAGTGATTCGACTTCATATTCGATTGGAAGTGTAGCTTCTAGGCCATAGACTAAGGAAAATGGTGTAGCACGCGTAGTTACCTTGTAGGTCGTACGATATGCCCAAAGTGCCACCGTTAATTTTGTATCCCAATTCCGCTTTGAGTCCAAAATTGTTTTGCGTAGAATACTTACCAAAATACCGTTGACTCGTTCCGTTTGTCCATTTGTTTGTGGGTGGTAAGGAGTGGTCTTCCGGTGATCGATTTGAAACCTCTCGGTCATCTCCCGGATTAAGTCGTTCAAAAAGTGAGTACCCCGGTCACTTACTAGAATTTTCGGCACTCCGAACCGAGAAATAATATTTTCGTACATGAAAGTTGCCGCATGTTCCGCCGTATCAGTCTTTACCGCTTTGGCTTCCGCCCACTTCGTAAGGTACTCCGTAGCAACCACAATATATTTCATCCCTTTTGTAGATTGAGGGTGCACCTCACCCACATAGTCAATTCCCCATTTCTCAAAAGGAATTAAAGGCAATGACACATGGAGTGGCATTTCCATCCTTAGGTCGTTCCGGGCATAACGTTGACAAGCATCGCATTTTCTCACATAATCGTGTGCATCCTTAAATAGTGTGGGCCAAAAATAACCCGCCCTAAGGATTTTTTGCCCGGTGAGTTGACCGGAGAAGTGCCCGCCACAAGCGCTATCGTGGCAAGCGATTAAAATCGCTTCAACCTCCGATTTCGACACACATCGTCGTAAAAGACCATCGGATCCTCTCCTAAATAACCTATGACCTACCACAACAAATTGCCTACTATTTACCCTTACTTTTTTTCTCTCCTCCTTTGTCCATTCTTCGGGCAACTTGTGGGTTGTTAGGAACTCCACAATTCCGGCATACCATTCCGGTGTCGAAGTAACTACGAATAGGCTATCATCTACCAACCTATCATCTACCGGATTTTCTCCTATCTCCTCCGACAACCTAGACAAGTGGTCGGCTTGTAAATGCATGCGACCCGGCTTGTATTCTACCGTGTAATCAAATTCTTCTAGCAACAAGACCCACCTAGCTAACCTACCACTTAATTCCGCCTTGTTAACTAGATACTTGATAGCCATGTGGTCAACGAAAAATACAACCGGGTTACACATTAAGTAATGTCTAAATTTTTTTACCGAAAATACCATCGCTAGGCATTCACGTTCTGTGGTTGAATAATTTCGCTCCGCCGGTGTCAATTGCTTACTTGCGTAAGCTATAGGTTGATCCTTCTCTTTTTTCCCCCGTTGCTTGACAAAGTGCGCTCCCAACCGCCACATTGCTCGCATCGCAATAAACATGAAAATGCTTACCCCAATTTGGTGGCATCAATACCGGGTAAGTGCTCAACCTATCCCGTAATTCTTCAAAGGCTCTTTGACACGCATCCGTCCACTCAAATTTCACATTCTTCTTGAGCAATTGTGTAATGGGCACCGCTATCTTTGAAAAATTAGGAATGAGCTCCCGGTACCAACCCACATGCCCTAACAATTTAGATATCCCCTTAGAATTGGTTGGAGTTGCCAATTCGCTTATGGCCGCAACCTTTTCCGGATCCGGTTCTCTCCCCTTTTCACTAACTACATAACCCAACAACACTCCCCTATTGACACCCAAAAATGTCTTATCTGGGTTCAATGCTAACCTCATCTTCCTACACCTAATCAATGCCTCCTTAACACAATGTAAGTGCTCATCCACATTACTTTGTGTACTAAAATCATCCACAAACACGGTCATGGATTTAAACAACAAGTCGGTGAAAAAATACATCACCAACCTTTGAAAAGTGGCCGGGGCATTACATAATCCAAATGGCATCACAATCCATACAAAGGTTCCCCATGGTGTGGTAAAGGCCGTCTTATGGATATCTTGAAGGGCTATGGAAATTTGATTATATCCCGCATACCCATCCATAAAAGTATACCTCGCATGACCTCCAACCTCTTCAAGCAATAAGGTGATGAAAGGTAAGGGGAAATGGTCCTTTTGTGTGCAAGAATTTAATTTTCTATAATCTACACACACCCTTAGTTTCCCATTCTTTTTCTTCACTAGGACCATAGGAGAAACCCAATCCGTAATTTCAACCGGCTTAATAAACCCGGCCTTCAACAACCTCTCCAATTCCGCCTTCACCAACAATTGCAATTGAGGATTCATCCTCCGCTCCATTTGTCTAATTGGTCTAGCACCCGGAATCAAAGGAATCCGGTGCTCTACCATCTCCCTAGGAATTCCTTTAAGCTCATCGTAAGACCAAGCAAAAGTATCACTAAACTCATCTACCAAATTGCTATACTCCCTAACTTCTTTCTCCCCCAATTTGGATCCCATTTTCATTTGTCGCACCTTGCCATTCTTCAATTTCACGTCCACGTACCGCCAATCCGCTTCCGACACATGTGCTTGTTCATCTTTATTTCGATACCAATCGGAAGGCACATTGGGGTAGTCTTTCACATTTTGACCCACAACTATCCCCGTAGAAGTGGTCTTAAAATGTAAGGGCTCCTCCAATTTTGATGACTCGATAATAACCTCCTCCTCTTGAGTTCCATCCACATGGATTAAACTAACTTCACCCTCTTCCACGTCATCTACCCAAGGTGTTAACCCACCTCTAACCCATTCTTCCTCGGTGAGCACCTCACATGGCTCCAATGATGAACACTCTTCTAAACTAGCATTAAGAATTTTATCACCTAATTCCAATTGGTGAGATGTGACCATGACATCAAATTCCTACTCGGGGTACTCCCTTAACCATTGGGCATAATCCCCATCATCCCCATAATGGTAGAAATTAGGACCTAAGCTTCCCGATCCATAATATATGGGCCTACTACGACCTCCCGAATGCACTTCCCCTATCAACACATCTTCATTTTTGTTAGCCTCCTTGGCATCATCTCCGTCCTTCTCGTGGTGATAGAACTTAGGACTTAAGTTTCCCGAACTTGAGCGTATAAATGTGTGTTGACCTTTGGGTTGAACAACTCCCACTAAAGCCTCATCACAGTTATCTTTAACCTCGTCATCAAATACCTCTTCCGATGGTAGACACAATTCTTTCTTCATCCAACCTCCTAGTGACCCAATCGACACCACTACTCTATTATCCTTAGGACCATAAGTTATGGATGGTTTTGGTCCACCCCAATTAACCATAGCATTCGCCATCCGTAGCCAAGGCCTTCCTAGCAAAATGGGAAATGTGTCCTTGTTGGAGTGCATTTTAATGACATGGAAGGTCACTAAGTACTCTTGACCCCCGGTAGTCATCCTACAATCCTTGATCATCCCCAAAGGTGTAGTTGAACTTTGATTTGCCATATTGATGATCAAAGGTGAAGGCCCCGTGAGTCCAAGTCCTAACTTCTTCATGGTATGTTCCGGTAGTATGTTTAAACTACTCCCTCCATCAACTAATACGTTAGGAACTACCTTGTCTACAATCACAACTTCTATCTCTATGGCTTTCACATCTCTTCCGCCTTGTGATTGGATTCTAGCGGCTACTTTAGTTTTGACCTTCCTAGCCCTCCTATGCACCGGCATCCCTTCCTTTAATGTTTTCCTTGCCGCGGGTGAAATCTCCAATAGTTGGCCGAAAGTAATATCCGCCTTGAGTGTGCTAAGATCCGCCCACAAGTTGTACCCGGTAGACTTGTCCATCTTGGAATTACCCACTCCGTCAAATTCATCCAAGGGAATTCCCGGTCCGTCCCATTCGCCCACATCGCTACCATCCAAGTCATGTACTACATTAGGCCTCTCCCTAGCTTGTAGAATTACATTCTCCCTGTCCACATCCTTGGTAGCCCTCCTAGCTACCCTATCTAATTCGGAGAGGTTAAGCTCTTCATCCGAAGACTAATTCCCTTGCTCTCCTATTCCTACCTCCAATGGGGCATCCCCTCTCCTAGCTCTAGTAGTTACCGCTAATGCGGGTGCTTCTTCAACCACACCCTTACCCTTCACTAACTCATGTGTAATAGCATTGGTGTGGGGGGGCCATTGACTTTGTTCCTCTCCAATTCCCATTGGGAGAGGAAGCATGTCATCACAAGTGGCCTCCAACACACCATTCATAAACCTAACGTCTTGGGAGTTAGATGGACCCGGATCCATTGGAGGCGCTTGTCTTCCGCCATTGACATTAGGTGAACTTCCTTGTCTATTTTGTATCGGAATGTACCCGGTTGTGGTTTGCAATCCCGCCGGCGGGTGAAAAGTTTGCCTAGCATTACTATGGTCATAGTATAAGTTAGGTGGCCTAAGTTCATTAGCCGGTACTCCTTGTGGCCTAGCACCTCGCATATTATCCCTTGCTTGTTGTTGTGGATTAGCCACCGGGTAAGGGACATTAATTATTTTGTCCGGTTGGCGACACTCATCCGAGGGGTGACTCCCTCCGCAATTGCTACAATTTAACCCTTGACCTTCGGACCAACATTGTCCTTGAGCGTGCCACCTACCACAAAATGGGTGAAATTCTTTTTTCTCATAATTTTGGCCACCTTGCCCTCTAGGTTGTGATCCTCTATTGTTGCCGTTTCCATAGTGAGGTGGCATTTGCCCTCGTTGATTTTGTTGAGGTGGATTACCGTTTCCCCTTTGGTCACGGTTTTGTCCACCTCTACAAAATTGCCGAGTGTGGCCCGGTTGGCCACATTGGACGCACCATAATCCGGAAGAATGCCTCCCCGACTCAACCGGGGGTGGAAGTCCCGGTTGTTGACTCCGGATCATTAATGACATTTGATCCGTGAGGCTTTGCATTTGTTTTATCATAGCCTCTTGGAATCCTAGTTGGCTAGCACCTAATCTCCTCTCAACCTCTTCTAAGTGTGGATCCGTTCTAGGGGCCGGTAGTGCCAAAAGAGGTGCCGGTTCCCTAACCGCCAAAGGTTGGGGGCCGGTATCCACCATAGCATAGGGGATTTGACCTTCGTATTTAACCGGTTCTCCCGAAACTACTCTAGGTCGGATAGGGATGAATTGAGGGATTAATTCATCCTCCCTTCTCCATAACCTTTCGTGATCCTTATCCAAATTTTCAATATCCCTAGCCGCCCGCTTGGCATCCGCTAAGGTTAAGGGATTTCTTTCTAGAACACCCCTAATAGTTCCGGACTTGAAAAACCCTTGGATAAAAAATTGTTTTAGTGTATCGTCGTTGAGCATAGTACCCACGAGCCTAGTGCACACTAAATCAAACCTCCTAATGTAAGCCGAAATTTCTTCCTCCCTACCTTGCTTTAATGAGGATAATGCCCTTAAGGCGGTACTTTGACCTACTTCCGGCCTAAATTCATTTAGGAATTCCCGTTGTAATTGTTCTCATCCCCTAAAATGACCCTCGGCATGATCCCGATACCATTCATAGGCTTCTCCCTCTAAAGTGGTCGGAAACCACACTAACCAATAACCCGGGTTGGTTATGAGGGAGCTAGCCAACCGTTCGATATACCGTTCCATGTGGCGAGAGGGATCCTCATCCTTGGTCCCATAAAATTTAGGGAGATGAGATGGCATATCCATCGCCGCTAAATTTTGTGGGACCACAATGGGTAGGCCTCTTGGCCTAACCAATGGGTCTATAGGAGGTACCGGAGGTATAGGCGGAATTGGGGGTATGGGTGGTGGATCCATCCCCCGCTCCTCGGCCATAGTGTCCGGTAAGGTATTTTCTAACCCCTCACCCAAGCCTATAAAATTTTCCTTTGTTAATTTATGTGCCTCCGATGAGGTTTCTCTACCCAACTTGGAAGGAGTTACCTCTTTCTCAAGTTGAGTGTCCACTCCTAATGTCTCCACTAACAAACTAACACTAGGCTCAATATTTAAGCAACTCTCTAATCTAACATGAGCTTCACCTACAACTTCACTAATTCTAGAAGTCCTTCTCTTACGGGTAGATTTTTCTAAGCCTAACACTAAACTCGGTTTTTGGGATCGAGTCTTACCTTGCATTCCCCATAAGACGATCAACCCTCACTTGACCAATCGCATCTCTCACAACCCTCCCCTCTTAATGTTTCCACTTATCTTGGTGTGATTTAAATTTTTAGGAGGTGAGGAGAAAGACCCTGCAAGCCCACTTAAGTAAAGAAATCCCAATAGGGGATAGGCATGCTCATGTTAATTTTTGGTTAAGCCGGAGCATCACCTCCGCACTTTTCCGCAAATTAAACACTTGCCACAATACCGATTGTGAGGGGGTGACCTTCCTTGTAGATTATGTTAAAAAGTCGAGGCTTCACCCTTCGACTTCTCACACTATCCACAATTCGGGAATTACCCTCTACAACGGATAACGACAATCACGAATACAAAAGGCATTCCTTAATTGGTTAATAATTTCACTTTGAAGAAACAAACGTACCTTAAGCAATCGCATCCCCCTGTGAGTTAGCACTCCCCTCAATCGTGACTCAATGTGACAACACAACAAACTTCCTAAAATATTAATTTAATCTAGAGCATGAAATGACAACTCCCGAAACTTTGAGACTCACCCCGAGGGGAGTGTCAAAGTTCAATGTCCTAAGGTGAATTTACCCTCTAATGTTTTAATGAGCTACTCGGTTATAGGTTCCTTCTAAGTCCTTAGCAAATCCCCAAAAAGGTTGAGGACGTACCTTCGCCGCGCTCCTTCCTTAAAAATAAATTTGCGTAATTGACAATGCAATCCATTCCAAGGAATAATTGAAATACAATTAATCTAATAAATTCAAATGTAAACCCCAAAGAGAGAACACTTACCGAGTCTCGGGTGCTCCTTCCCCTCTCTCAAGTTTGTGTCTCCAAATTTTCCTAGTTGCCTCCAAGTCTCCTAGTCGCCTCCAAGTCTTGTAACTACCTCCCGCTTCGCTCCCGGCGGACGCACCAATTATGTGAGACCAAATCCACCACCCTTAAGCGTCCTAGTCCGGGTGATGACTTTGAGAATCACATTTATCTATCACAACATGGAACCATATGCAAGGTGATTTTCATGTTTAAATGAACATGCATTGTCTCACTCATTGTACTTTATTAATGTTGGCCTCTTGGCTTGTGCTAGAGTTGGCTTTCTCAAGAGTCCAACCCGCGGCTTTAGCCGCACATGCCCTCAATGATTTTCCCCTTGCATATTTTGACCCAACCTCCTTTGTCTTCCCCTCGCGGAAGTCCTCCACCTTCTCCATTACTTGTGCACTTGATTTATTTAATAGAGAGGATACAAGCGTTAAAAAACGCTATTTCCCATAATCAATCCTAAGTGCAATTACTTATGAAACCCACACGTGCCTCCACCTAACCTAATGTGGCCAACTACTTATCTATAAACTAATATAGTCTAATATAGTCTATAAACTAATGTAATAATATAAACTAATCAGTCACAACCACAGCTAACCAGCTGCCTCCAATGCAGTCGCAACCACAGCTAACCAGCTGCCTCCGATGCAGTCGCAGCCGCAGTTAACCAGTTGCCTCTTGATACAGTCCCGGCCACAGCTAACCAGCTGCCTCCAATGCAATCACAACCACAGCTAACCAGCTGCCTCCAATGCAGTCGCAACCACAGCTAACCAGCTGCCTCCGATGCAGTCGCAGCCGCAGTTAACCAGTTGCCTCTTGATACAGTCCCGGCCACAGCTAACCAGCTGCCTCCAATGCAATCACAACCACAGCTAACCAGCTGCCTCCAATGCAGTCGCAACCACAGCTAACCAGCTGCCTCCGATGCAGTCGCAGCCGCAGTTAACCAGTTGCCTCTTGATACAGTCTCCCCTAGCCGCTAATCGAGCATTTCCCTAAGTCTTTGTTTTCGATCCTTTACTAATGAATTAATCTAACCCACTAATTCCACTAAATAACTACCTAATCCCCACATGTTGTCTCAAGCTCTAAGAGCTCACTCCACTTGAGAGGAATTGAGAGAGAGAACTTAACTAATTAAATTCACTAAAAACTAATGTCCTACACGCGTAGCTCAAGCTTTTAAGAGCTTGCTCCCTTGAGAGCGCTTGATGAAGAGAGAGAGAAATGAGAGAAAAAACACCTTAAGTAGCAAAGAGGGAGAGAGGGAGAGAGGGGGAAAGAGGTGAGGATAGGGTGAGAGGATTGGCACCTCCAATCACAATCCTTTAACCCTCTCCTCCAAAGTAGGGACTAATCCCCATCCACCAAGCTTCCTTCTTCCCAAACTACCAAGGTGGATCCAAAAGTGGGCATTTAACTCGCGGAGCTCACCTTGCTTCACCTTACCCCCCACTCACCTAATCAAGGCATCCTCTTATTGAAGTTAAACCTTGAAATTACTACACAACACATTCTAATGCCTAAACCTAAATCCATACCACACTTCACTCTTTTTATGTTTTGTGAATAATCATAGCACATCAAAGTCACACTAAAATTGGTTTCGAAGACTTAATCACCACATGTGGGCACCATTTTGGGCTCACAGCATCCCGCATCCCCCTCCCAAGGATCTGCTGCAAGAGACCCTCTACACCGTCTTCCCCGCCATGGAACTCAGGATGGAGTTCTACGTCTCTGTATTGCAGAGTCTGGTTATAAGTGGAGAGACGGTATACAACGTATGTGGAGGCTCCAAATTCATGTATGCGGCCATGGTAAGTTGTCCAGACTCCATTTACGAACGCTCGTTCGTAAAGTTAACCAACTTCTCAATGTATTGTTTCACAGTCTCTGCACGTGACGCATTCATGTTTACGAACGCTCGTTCGTAAACATAACCCCTTCGTAATGTAATGCTTGAAACTCGTTGCACGCTACGCTTTGATGTTTACGAACGTGCGTTCGTATTTTCTGACCTTATTGCTTTCTTCTCACAGATGATGGGTCTCGTAGTCAACACATTCGTTGACGCTATCGACGAAGAAGACTTCAAGATCCACCGTGCGAAGGCGTCGACGATGGACCTCAAGGACATCTCTGTCCCCAGGATGGACTTCAGTATGCCCGCCGACAAGGGCATACCATTCCACGATTCTAAGGACGACGAGCCCACCCCCTCCGCCAACGTGGACGCCATTATGCAGTCCTTCGACGTACCCCCACTTTGGATCTTGCCGCCAACGACGGATCTTCCCGACCCTCAAGGGACGCCGGGTGGTTACACCGGGTCGTCCGCGGGGACAACCTTGGACGTCCTCCCGGCGAGAACATCTCTTGCGGAGCCTTTCGGAACGCCAGGCGGATGCTCGACGTCACAGTCTCCAAGGCCCGCCGTGGTTCCGAAGATGGAAACCCTGGACATCCTCGACCAACGCTCGCGGCCATCTTTGGACCTCTTCCGCAACACGAGGAGGAGGATGAAGAAGACTCCATACGTGGAGTTGCCGCCGGGAGCAATCATCGAGGTCGAGGACGAGGACGAGGGGGACATGGACATCATGGCCGAGCTTGGCGTGGACTACGACAAGAACAAGCGGGTGAAGGAGGAGGCACTCACCGTCGCTGAGCTCAACGCCAAGCTGGAGGCGAAGATGAAGGAGGAGATGGCTGCAGCACAGGAGGAGAGCGCGAAGCATCTGGCCAGGCTGCAAGAGCAGCTGAGGGATTCAGCGGCCAAAACCGACGCCATCTTCGAGATGCTCAGAAACATGCAGAGCCTCTCTGCGCCGGTCCAGCAACCTTACCCCTTCCCCCCTGGAGGATACCCCTCACAGCCTCCACCTCCAGTCATGTACCAAGGAGGGCCTTCCCACCAAACAGCGCCACACCCAACGCCGGCGGGAAGTCCATTGCCCCCGGAAGTGACGGCGGCCGCCTCAACCTCCCACGATGCAATCACGGCGGCGCTAAGGGAGGACGAAGATTTACGAACGCGCGTTCGTGAATCTTCAGGTCCGGCAGTCCTCACCCCTCCCCCTTCAAGGGTAGGACTGCCCACAGACACCGACACGGCCTCTTTCACCGTCGTCCCAAGGGTTCTAGATAGGCGGGGCGATGACACTGCGCAACACACTGACATGGTCATTGTGGAGGAAACGCAGGGGAGCCCCAATGACTCGGCAGGTCCGCGTGGGATGGTCGTGGAGAGCCCTGACCAGGAAGGACATCCGTCCGCGCACATGGAGGATGTCCGCATGGAGAGACTCGACCTGGGCGGGGACGACGACGTGGAGCTCATCCAACAGACCCAATCGTCTCAGGAGGAGCGTCCAGCGGAGGTCATGGATCCAGAGGCTGCTTCCCCAATGGATATTACGAACGCGCGTTCGTTAATCAAAGAGGTAACTCATCTCTGAGAATGCCAAATGTTTTACGAACGCGCGTTCGTAATATCTCTAACCCCCCGCGTTGTGTTCTTGGCGCTTCAACTCCATCGACATCACGTTGCCCACGCGAGCATTTTTCTACGTGATCGCTTGGGCCGATCAATTTTGTAGGACACTGCATTTTTTCCTTAGGAAATTGTGATAGATTATCACGCGA
Organism: Polytrichum commune; assembly: GCA_950295325.1. Lineage (NCBI taxonomy): Eukaryota > Viridiplantae > Streptophyta > Polytrichopsida > Polytrichales > Polytrichaceae > Polytrichum > Polytrichum commune. The sequence goes on from OX485809.1 coordinate 2,319,706, forward strand.
GACAAATGTACATATTCACCGAATTAATATATGAGTAGACGATCTCTGCTCGCATCCCCTCAACTTATTGCATATTCTCGCGTCTTGTGTTGTCTGTGCTCTTGCGCGTCCTTGCATTCTTTGCATGCACACCTCACTCACGAACGCTCGTTCGTAAAACTGTGCGACCCCGTCTTGACATCCTTCGCGAACGAGCGTTCGTAAATGATGCGCACCGCCCCGCAGCCTTCATTCACGAACGGTCGTTCGTAATTGTGCCCCTCTGAACATTCTCCTTTCACCCTCCTCACTTCCTCCTCTTTTCCCATAATGCATCGTTTTTATTTTCAACGCAACAATTTCTTTATTGGATCATAGAATTAAACTAGTCGCGTTGTTCATCACAGGACCCCCCGGAGATAGGTCGCTGTGGTACTTTTGGGCCACCCCCTTTCGAGGGAGCCTAAAAGTATCACACAAGCCCTTCGGTGAAGGTGGCCTGCATTTGCAGGCGCCCAAGCCGAACCCGGATGATAGGTGTATAACGTGAGTAGTTAGATTTTTAAGGGAGATTAAATATGCGTCGTAGTACCTCCGGAGGTTAGGCCTTAGTTTTTTACTAGTGTGGCTTTAAACTCCACTAACCAATTTCATATCTAGTTCTAACTTTAACCTACAACCTATTCTACGCGCAGACGCACCAGCCTTGAAACCAAGGCAATCCTAATTTGTGAATTGGGATGGTTCTGATACACCCAACCGGGTGTGACTCATACCACCCTAACTCAACGAACGGAATAACGACAATTTGATGGACCATTCAATTCTTCCTATTTCTTTATTTAGTTCTATTTAGTTTTCTAAGCGGAGGAACTTGGCCTAAGTCCCACCCTTCACACAAATTCCTTCTTAATTACTTACTTTTGTTTGCACGTCCTAACTTACTACATTAACATATTAGGCATCACCCCTTACCTCGGGTCTCTTGCCAACAAGGGTTTACGATTTATTTTGTATGTTTTGATTGTTAAATGTGTTTACACTGGATAGACCACGAAATGCAACTCAATGGGACCAGGGTGACGGGCGACCTGTAGGTTCAACCTGTTGCGCAATCTTCATAAATTGGGGCCATTACTCCCAATCTATGGGGCCAACAACATAATAGTGGATTCGCGGGTCATTAACCCCACCTTTCCACCAACAACATTCAGAGTGGTCGTGTCGGTGATTAATCCGACTTACCACACACGAAACTTGCTAATAAATGAAGCTACTACCACAAAACATACCAAGGGCCCCGAAAACAATGGAATTGGGTACTCCCTTGGCGGTCAAGTGATCAAGCCACTTGACCTTACGAGATAGGTGAGTGGGTTTAGAGATGCGTACCTTAGCCGTGCTCCCTCCAATCCTAAATGGAAGGCTTAAGGTTAGTTAATTTACCTCAATTTTCCTCGGTTGATTTGGGCTTGATGTAGGCCGAGCCGCTACCTCCTTCCTTGCTCCACTTTCCGAGCGTCGACCTTGCCTCCTTCTTTGTAACTAGTTTGGTAGTAAGCGTACCTTAGTTAACAATTAAAATATAAAGTGTTATTCTGCCCTGTAATTTAATCCTAAGCATAATATTTATACTTAGTGCACCAAATTATCTTTCCAATGATCTAAAAATCACTCTAATCGGATAAGAAATGCAAAAGTTATGAGGGTTGGAAGTGTGAGGTCGATTCAACCGACCCTTCCAACCCACCTATCTACCTTCTAACTTCAAAAATTCATAGCACATTCCTTACTACTTGGATCTAGGCTTTCCTTATACCATTGGAAAGCTATGAACAAGCTCTAACTAGAAAAAAAATATGACATCAGCAGGTTAAGCTAATAGAAATTCAGCGGACTCCTTGTAACACAGCAGTCAATCAAGAAGGCTTAAACTATGTATCTCGCCTTCAACAATTCATATCTAATTCAAATCTTAGTCAAATCAAACGTTCTATATGACCCTGGAGAGATATTAAAAAGATGTATTTGATAAAAATATGTGATTAGAAAGGTAAGCCGAAGTGAACCCAGCAGGTCCTCTGTAATGCAGCAGTCAACCAAAAGTTCTCAAACTATGTGTCCCATCTTGCACCATTCATATCTAATTCAAATCATGCTCAAATCAAATGTTCTAAGCCATTTTGGAAAGCTACACAAAAGTTCTACTTGGGAAAAATATAATTTCTTGGAATTAAAATTCCTATTGGGCTCGCAGGTCTGATCCAGCAGCCGCTACCCACAAGACCACCCAGTTTTTCTACTCCATCTTTGAAAATCCATAACTAATTGTCATCTCAACCAAATCACAAATGGGAAACGGCTATGGATAGCTATATGAAATCTCTCTAAGAGAAAAATGATAAGTATCTTGTTCTAGCTTTTGAACTAAGCCTTCAGGGCATTGGCAGATGAGGTCTATAATGCCTCTACTCAAAACTCTACCATCCAACCTACCTCTACAAAAGAAGGAATAATTTTGTTGGTGTGTTAATAAACACACAACCTAACTAGGAGAGAGAGAGTAGAGGAGGTTCTCAAGCCTTTCTTTTAGACCATTGAGAATACATGCTAAAGGATTTTTTCCTAACTACATTGAAGCAGGGCTTCGCCCAAAAACTAGAGAAAGAGAAAGAGCTACAAGGTGGAAGGAGGGGTTTTTAAACCCTCTCACAAAAGGGTTGGACCCCTCCTCCACCGGATCCATTTTTCAAACCCTTTCCCGAAATTTTGGCTCGGGGGTTTTCCCGGTTGAGGTTGCCACCCTCTCGCCGAGGTGGCTCCGACAAAAAACCTTTAGAAATCTTTCTAATTTTTCCGCCATCGAGTTGGCAAGGGGGCAAGTGGGCAAGTATCCCCCTTGCTCTCTTTCTTTTTTTGTCTTCAAAATTCTTCACGCCGATTTTATCTTCTTACGTAAAACACCTCCAATAGTCTTGTGTGCCTCACACTAACTAATAAACTAACACTTGCTTAGCTAGCATCTACTAACATTTGCTTAATAACTAGCATCTACTAATATTTGCTTAGCTAGTTGTTTTTACTAGCTAGCACATTTTTTCTACTTTGCTATCTTCTAGCACTACTTAGTTTCATTTTGACCTTCCTTCTTCTAGGCTAAATGCTAAATGAACTAATTTTTCCTAAATTCCCTATCAATTCTAACTTTTAATGCTAACATTCTAACTAAAAGTGATCCCGCAGAGTGGTGGACCACTCAAAGGGTTCACAGTCGCAACCCCTCGACCAGTGGACCTCGAACCCGGAACAAACCGTTCCTCGTTTTTGACCTCAACGGGGTGTTGTGTCACACCCAACACATCCCAAGGGTCCCCACGCGTCCCTTCCGTCACCCCGACGAAAGGGACTACGACGGCGAGCTCGACACCCTCATTAACCGCAAGGCTGTCCGCGCCCGTCCCGGCCTGCGGGACTTCCTTCGCGAGGTGGTCGAGTTCGCCCACGTCGTTGTGTGGAGCTCCATGGTCATGGACAACACGGAGCCCATCGTCCACTTCTTATTCCGTGATCTCCCGAGCCCTTGCCTCGTCCTCGGCCAAGAAGACTGCGACGAGCTGCTCGACGAGAAAGGCCGACCGGTGCCCAAGTTTGGCGGTCGAGGCAGAGGACAACAGTTCCTCAAGGTCCTCCGTTCAAGACTCTGGCAAGGCGTCCCCCGTCTGCATGGGACGCCCCACGGGTGGTGGCCGACTCCTGAGAACACCCTCCTCATCGACGACAGCCCCACCAAGAGCGTGTTGAACCCCCCGGGCAACGTCATCTTCCCGGACACATGGACCGGCGATAGGCAAGACACATTTTTGGTCGATAGGCTAGCCCCCTACCTTAGAAGGCTCGTGCTCCACGCCGGTAGCATCCCATTTTTTGTTAGGTCCAACCCCTTCGGCAATGCGGCGCTAAGCCCCCGCGATAATGTATATAAGAGCATCATGAGGCTCGCCAAACTCAATAAATTGATTTGAAATGCCTCCATGTGTTTGCTTGTTATCATGTGGTTCACATATCTAATGCTTGTTCTATTTTTGGATGTCTGTTTTTGTTTTTTGTTGTTCTTGTTCTTGTTCTTGCCCATAGTCTGCCCCCATATGCGACGCCCCTGTAGTCGATGGCCCTTCCCGTCCCCTCTCGCCCCCGGCATCCTCTTCTCGCGACGTCACGGACTTCCAAATGCCATCCCTCTACCACTTCTCGGCGGTCGACGCGGCCACGGCCGTGGATTACTCCCGCGACGTCGGCATCGACGACGGCGTCGTCAACAGCCCGCCCCCAGCACTTGTCCCCCGCGCGTACGCCCCGTCGCCCTCCCCCCTCTCCAAGGAGAAACGGACGCTCGTTCGTTTGGGACACCTCTCACCCTCGAGGGACGACGCCGTCGCTCGTCGTGGGCCGAGCCGGCGTCTCCGCATGGAAGGCCCCCGTTGCCACACCTCCCCCGCCGACTCCGTTCCTCCACGCCTCGACTCCCCCCCCCGCCATCCAACAGTGCAATAGTTCCATCGGCTCCGGATGCTCCCGTCGACGCCCCCCTCGTTCCTACCGTTCCCCGCATGGACGTCCCCACAGCCAAGGTGCCCTCCTCAACCCTAAACCCCTTTGCCGCTTTTGTTTTGCTTGTCTTCCGTGTGCGTGCCGTTCTCTTTACAAGCGCCCATCCCAAACCGCCCTCATTATTTTCCCCACTCCATTCCTATTCTTATCTTCCTATGACGTTGTTTCGCAGGTGGCTACCCGCTCGCTTGGTGCCCGGCCCTCCTCCACGTCCTCCTTGGATAGGCACGCCCTCAAGGCCGCATCTTCCGAGTCCGATTGTTGTCTGGCCCTCCGGAGAAGCGCAAGACGTTCCCTTTCGCAAATGCCCTCGTATTCTACTTATAATACCACCTCGTACAATTCGGGAGCGCGTCCTGAAACATGCAAGAACGACACATATTCCTGTCCAGGCAACACACAAGGATACAGTCGTGGGCCTGAGATTTTTAGAGCCATGGAGGCCGCCAAAAAAAAGGACTTAGCCGCAAAAAAAAAATAGTGGGTCGGACTAGTGTGACTAGAAGCGTACTAGTGGGACGGACTCCCTAAATGCTTAGGTGTAGAACATATTTAAGTGCTTACTTTCTAGTATGCTATTCCAAGTTACTCAAGACATTGATGGTATTTCCATTATAATTGTATTTCAATCCCAATTAATTCATTAAACTTCCATTCATTCTTCGCACCTTCCCTTCCATTCATAACGAGTTGTCATTTCATACGCAACTATTTTCATGTATGCCTCACATTTTTGTTCACTCCCATGCCTTTATGTATAATAATAGTAGCATACCATTATACATATGGGATTTTTAGTCGTCATTACTGGTCCAATTTTGAAATGCGCATCCTTATATAGTCTCATAATCAACAAAAAGTCTCCAATTACCGAATATAGTGTTGTATTCTAGGCTCAACAATCTTCACAATTGGGGGGGGGGGGTTCTAGGTGGTTGTTTAAGGCTCCGATGTCGCACACCTCCCCATGAGGAGTGCCCGAAACACCATGGGCACAAGGGGGACCCCGGAGTGACACCCGGGACTTGTGGCGCCGTTGGTGAGAGGGCCCAAGTGATCCTAGTGTGGGTGAGGGCCCCGGGCGTTGGGAACGCCTCCCACCCACGGAGACTAGGAGGCACAAGGGTAAGGCCATGAGCTATGCGTAGCTCATGGCGTGGTGATTCTAGAATGCTCAAGAACACCTCAATCGGAGGTGTGAGCTAGGAGTTATGGCCATTTGAGTGGGGCGCTGTCCCGGGACAGCGCCCTGGTACAGCAGTGCCTGGGAGTGAATCCCGGGACTGCCAAGGTTCAAACAGGCATAACTTCCTCACCACTTGCCCGAATGGGGCAAGTGAGGAGTCCATAGGCATCTACGTGAAGCGTAGATGAAGATGGAGTGGTCAAGTGTTAGCATTCAACATCACACAAGGAAGTTATGATGGTCTGAAGCTGCTGGGGGCTTCTAGGCCCAGCGGCTAAGGGAAAATGTCCACTTGGCCCCAACTCTTGGTAGAGAGACAAGAGGTTGGTTGACGGTGGGGTAGGGGCCCCGCGTAGAGTCCTAGAGGCTTATATGGGTGAGGTGGTGTGGCCTCACCCACCCGAGGCCGAACGGCACGGCCTCCATGGGCTTTGGCCCATTGCGAGGCCATAGTTGCCTAGAATGGTTCGGGTTGTTGTAGTGTTGCTCCGGCAATGCGATGATCAACATAAGATGGGACTTCCATGGATGGAAGTCCACATCGAAGAAATGGGTTACCGATTAAGGGGTGAGTCCCGAAAGCAAAGTAGGAGGGTTGGTTCCCCTCCTTTGAATTATATGGTCCGGGGTAAGAGGAGCTAACCATTAGCATGGCGGTATGTGAAGGGTTAGCGCTCGTAACCTTTGCTAGAAAAGAAAATTGGCAAGATTGCTAAGGGGGCTAGCAAGGGTTGCGACACGTGGTATCAGAGCAGGGTTCCAAATTTTGAGCTCGCACTTTGAGGGAAACATGGCTATCAAAAAAATGCGGGTTGTGATGGTGAGCCCGTGGTTTCGAAAAGGTTGTGAGGCTTAAATTGGAACAAGGATCATGTGCAAGTGGAGTTTGACCATACCATTGGTTCTAATGACAATGGTGGGCACTAAGGTGGATTCGGTAAGGAAAATGGAGGAGTGCTTTGAAAAGGGCTCCCACAAACCTCAAAAAGTATTTGGGGCCTAGAATACCGAATGCACCTAAAACCTTGGAGGGTATTAATTTTGGATTGAAATTCCAATTTGAAATGCTTAAAAGGTGGTGATGTTGGAATTGGTGCAAATGAAGCACCCGGGGCCTCCTAAGGCCTATGTGCGCTATTCAAACGCACAAGTGAAGGATACACCTAAAATGGACGAGCTTTGTGAGACATGCATCGTTTTAGGTGGGAATTCAAAAGCGGGTGGTGAATTCCATGTCCGAGTCCCCAAAGCTTCTTGAGGATGTATCGGGGATCTTTAAGATTTGAAGAACATTGAAGTCGATGGTCCTAAAAAGAAGTTCGACGGCGCACCACCATGAAGTGGGTTTAGCCGAAAGAGGCCCCAAGGAAATGAGCGCAAGTAGTTTGGCCCATTATACCAAGGCAAATCATGCTAGCTCGTGCCGTGGATGAAATGTGAGAAGGTGGTTCGGTGGTACCAAGCTAGATCATATTTGTGCCACGGACGGAGTGTTAAAAGTTGGCCTTGCGGACCAAGCCAAACTCATGGTGTTGCCGAGGACCAAATGTTAGACGATGGCTTTGTGGCCAAGGCTAGTAGCCTTAAGCCAAGGCCAACTATTTTATATCTTGAGGCTCAAATGAATGGGACAAACGTCTAATGGGTTGACAAAGAGGCAAGCCATGCCTTCTTGAGCCCAAAACTCATAAGGGAGTTGGGGCTTGCCGATTGGTAGAGCGGGCAAGCCCACCAAGGTGCGGTTTGGAAAGGGCAAACCGCATGAGACAAAAGAGGCCGCGATGCATGTAACCTTTCAATGTGGGACATTGGATTTTTGTCAAAATTTCACACCATGTGAAATAGATGAAATGCATGTCATTGTGAAGGCCGCCTTCTTTGAAACTCACATGATAGATGTGAGGTGCAAGCCGGTGTGCTTGCGGTGCATTATGATGTGTCATAATGGCAAAGAATTGAAGTTCAAATTGACAAGGACTCCTATGGTAGGAGGATCTAAGTTGAATTTGGTCTTAATGGACCAAATGAAAAATAGAAAGCATAATGGTCGTGGTTCAATTGGAGCAACTCCAAGGAACGTATGGGGAGGCTAGGAAAGATGGGCCTCCCCCAAACAACATTGGTGTGATGTTGGTGAGATACAAGGATGTATTCACCAATGTGTTGCCCAAAAAAACATTACCGCCAAGGAGTGAAAAATAACTTTGCTCAACGAGAGATTGAGTTCTTGAGGTGTGTGGTGATAAAGGAAGTTGGTGGACGAACATGAAGAATATCAAGGCAATCCAAAAGGAGAATTGGCCCTTGATTCAAAAAGGGCTTAGGTCATTTGTTGGCCTAGCCAATTAGTACCACCACTTCATTCGAGAGTTTTCTAAGGTTGCTAGGACCTTATTCAACTTATTGAGGAAATGGCTATCCCAAGAGTGGGATGAGCCTTGTCACCAAGCCTTTGGGGAGCTCAAAAACAAGTTCTTTCCGCCGCCCGTGCTTAAGTTCGCGGACTTCGACAAATCTTTTGAGGTGCATACGGGGGCGAGTGACTTTAGCATTGGCGGATGTTGAGGCAAAATAGATGACCATTTGTGAGCCCAAAAGGGTGCCCACATTTAGTCTTAGACCCTTGAAACGTTAGTTGATGCACTTTGAAGTAGCATGTTACTTCACAAAAATATAAAAAGAGTGAAATGTTAGTCTTAGAAGTACCATGTTGTAAGAGGCTAGGATGTGAGTTGTTATTGTGTTTTTACCTTCGGAAGGATTTGAGTGAATGAGGATAGGTAAGGAGAACTTGGATTGAGTAGTTAGTGAGTAGGCTAGTACAAATGGATGGAGACAACCAAAGTGACTCAAGAGGCAAGTGCATTCGAATTGGGATGAATGGAGGATCACATGGAGCGCACAAGTGGACCACCTCATCATGGCCACTTAATGGGGAAGGCCCAAGGAAGAATGCAAGGTGGAGGATAAGCAAATTCTCAAAGCACCAATCAAATCACGAGTTAAGCATCGTGGTTTGAATTAAGTGGTGAGCGACGATTTGGGAAAGTAAGGGGAGAAAGTTATGGCGGCGGAAAGCGAAGGAGGCTAAGTTTGGGTTGAAGCATCCCAAGTTTGGTAAAGTGTGGTAGGTAGAAAGCCAAGGCTAGTTAAATGTTCGAATTAGGATCCTTGTTGATCATTTGAGGGAGGAAGACTTAGAAGATAGGATTGGCGCCTACTAAGTAGGAGGAAATCTCAAGGGCTTATCGTGAGCCTTGAAGGTGCTCACCCCCTCAAGCTTACTATATAATCCCTCATTCTTCCCTCACTCATCCTCTCTTTCCTTTGTGCTCCAAGGCACCCCACGAGTTATAAGTGTGGGTGTGGGAAGCCATATTGGAGCACATGTGTGTGCTTAGTTTTTAGTTTGAGAGCCAAGGCTTGTTAGCCTTGAAGAGGGCTTGACCTCTTGGTAGAATTAGTGTTGACGTGAAGGATTTTAAAGTTAATTCATGATTCCAATTTGTGGTACTTTAAGTTCATGTTTTGAATACACGTGGTTGCAAGTTCCATGTTTAAGAGTTGAGCACTTGATGTTGTGATGAGTGCAAAAATATACTTGTGTGGATTAGTTAGTCTTAGTGAAGTTAGGAAATTCTCTCTCCCCCTCTCCTCTCTAGGATTTTAGGATTTTAGGATTAGAGAAGAATTGTGTGATTAGAAAGGGGTTGTTAGTAGAATTAGGGAAATTAGGTAGGAAGATTAGTTAAGGGCTTGAATAATTAGTGAGGTAGTTGGGAATTACAACTACAAAGTTGTGGGTTCATGAAGGAGCTGGGTTTATGAAGGAGCTGGGTTTGTTTAGTTAGAAAGTAAAGAGCTGGGTTTATGAAGGACCTGGGTTTGTTTAGTTAGAAGCTAAGGAGCTGGGTTCATGAAGGAGCTGGGTTTATGAAGGAGCTGGGTTTGTTTAGTTAGAAAGTAAAGAGCTGGGTTTATGAAGGACCTGGGTTTGTTTAGTTAGAAGCTAAGGAGCTGGGTTCATGAAGGAGCTGGGTTTATGAAGGAGCTGGGTTTGTTTAGTTAGAAGCTAAGAAGCTGGGTTTATGAAGGAGCTGGGTTTATGAAGGAGCTAGGTTTATGTAATTAGAAAGTAAAGAGATGGGTTCATGAAGGAGCTTAGTAGATAGCCTACCTAATTAGCTCATAGACAAGTAGTTAGTTACATTATGCTAGTTAGTGTTATGTGTGGCTTTCACAAGTAAATGTATTTGAGATTGACTATAGAGAATAGTGTTTTTTTAACACTTGCATCCTCTCTTTAAAAATAAACCACGTGCACAACTTAATGGAGAATGTGGAGCACTCTCGCGATGGCAAGACAAAGGAAGCAAAGACCAAAGGTGCGAGGGAGAGATTGACATAAGTCACATAAGTATTTCTTAATACTTAAAGGCTTATGTACGGTATGGAGACACCAAGTGAGACCTCTTATAGTAGCGATACGGAATACACAAGTGATAGTTCAAGTGGTAGTATAGAGTCAACGGCACAGACTCCATTTAGGAGAGGGATATCCTTAAGGGCTTGTGTAGCTAAAGCAGCCGGATGGACGTTAGAAGCAAACAAAGACAAAATAGCACCCGAGCATAAGGAGGTTAAAATAACATAGTTAACTTGTGCATTCTCCACATACGTATTGAAATCGTACATTGAGTTGTTAAAAGTGAAATTCCAGTTAAATCCAAGACCACTTGAAGGGTGAACATTGCACTATGGACTCATCCAAGTCCAAATCCAATACCGCGGAGGAATGTGAGCCCAAACCCACTACTCGGACTACGGACGCTTAAGGGTGGGGGGTTTGGCCTCACACCATTGCATATAAGAGCATGAAGCTCGATGGTTATCCAACCTGGTCCAACTTATGCAAGAAATGGCTATCCCAAAAGTGGGATGAGCCTTGCCACCAAGTCTTTAAGGAGCTTAAGACCAAGTTCTCTTCGCCGCCCGTGCTCAAGTTTGCAAAATTTGACAAACCTTTTGAGGTGCATACGGGGGCGAGTAACTTTACCATTGGCGGATGTTGATCCAAGATGGATGCCCATTGCATATGGGAGCATTAAGCTTAAAGGTTGTCAAACCTTGTACGACTTGTGAAAGAAATGGCTATCTCAAGAGTGGGATGAGCCTTGCCCCAAAGTCTTTGGGGAGCTTAATACAAAGTTGTCTTTGCCACCCGTGTTCAAGTTCGCGGAGCTTGACAAAGCTTTTGAGGTGCATACGGGGGAGGCGAGTGACTTTGCCATTGGCGGATGGTTAACGTAAGATGGATGGCCATTGCATATGAGAGCGTTAAGCTTGATGGTTATCCGACCTTATCCGACTTGTGGAAGAAATGGCTATCCCAAAAGTGGGATGAGCCTTGCCACCAAGTCTTTGGGGAGCTTGAGAGCAAGTGTTCTTAGACGCCCGTGCTCAAGTTCGCGGAGCTTGACAAACCTTTTGAGGTACATACGGGGGTGAGTGACTTTGCCAATGGTGGATTATGTGTAAATGGATGGCCATTGCACATGGGAGCATGAAGCTCGATGGTTGTCAAAGAAGACAACCAACTCATGACAAAGAACTTCTTTGCCGTAGTGCATTGCTTGAAAATGTGGCGATACTATTTGAGGTCGCACAAAGAAAAGGTCTACATGGACAATGGTCCTAAGAGAATTTTGACATTCAAGTGCAAGTGAACGCCAAGTCATTGCGGTGGCATGATAGTTTGGCGCTTATGAAGGTGGATTTGATCCACAAACCGGACCGTGGAAATGTGGTGCCGGATGCACGAAGTAGACGGGAAGAGTTCCAAGCAATGAGAACCATCCAAACCTTGTGGCTAATGTGTGCCGGCAAAGGAAACTTGTGATGCAAGATACGGGAGGGGTAAATTAACTACCCCAAAGCACAAAAACTTTTAGGTGAGCTTCGCAAGAGCAAGGTGCTCAAAGAGGTTAAGTTGGTGAACGGATTGTTCAAGTGCAAGCAAAGTTGGGTGTATGTGCCACAAGGCAAGTTGAGGCTATCGGTTTTGAAGGAAGAATATGATAGTCCTATTGCCGGCCATAGAGGAGAAACAAAACGCCGCCATAGAATGGTGTCAAAGAGGTACCGTTGGCGGTGCATAAAGGAGGATATAGCCCACTTTGTGAAGGCGTGAATAAAGTGCCAAGTGAACCGAGCCTCTTACCAAAAGCAAGGCGGTTTCTTGCAATTGTTGCCTATCCCGTCGGCGCCATGGCATAGTATGTGCATGGACTTGATCACAAGTTTGCCGGAGTCACATGGGTATGATGCCATCTTGTTGATGGTAGAGTGGTTTGCCAAGTTGGCACACATGGTGCCGATTGTGGGAACCGCCACCGCGTTGGAGACCGCATAGCCTTTTCTCAAAGGATGGTTGAGGCACCACGGGTTGCCAAGAGTGATTGTGTGGGATCAAGATCCAAAGTTCACAAGTGCATTTTCAATGCATTTCTCTAAGGAGGTCGGAATGAAACTAAGGTTTAGCACGGCCTTGCATTCCCAAATGAATGGGAAAGCGGAGCATGTGAATGGAGTCTTGAAGCAATACTTGAGGAACTTGGTGGGGGCGGACCAAGGAGATTGGGCAGACTATGTGGGTCGAGAGGAGTGTAATTGCAATGTAGCCACGCACTTGGCTACCAAGGGGTGGTCTTTCGTGGTGGCTTAAGGAGTGGATGCGCTCCAACCTATTAACCTAGCTCTCGAGGGGGCACATTCAACACTAGAGTTCAACCAAGATGGTGAGGACTTGGCCAAGGATCGTAAACAAGTCTTGGAGATGACCAAGTTGTTGGTGGAGAAAGCCCGAAGGTGCTACGGAGTGCAAATCAATGCCGGAAGACGCGAAGTGGAGTATGAGATGGGCCAATAAGGTGTTGTTGAATGTGGACAACTTCACCTTGCCCAAAGGCCTTACTCCAAAAGTTCATGTCCAAAATTGGAGCTTCGTTTTCCATTGTGGAACAAGTGTTCAAGGACATGTATAAGTTGGAATTACCGCCCGAGATCAAAGTGCATCCGACATTTCATGTCTCATTACGAAAGTCATTTTAGGACGACACCTTGTGGCCCGATCACAAGCAAGTGATTAGGCCACCTCCCGACCTTGTGGAGGTCATTTGGAACATGAGGTAGGAGGGCATCCTCAAGTGTAGGAAGCCCAAGTGAAAATGAAAGAAAATGTACAAAGGACTACTTGGTGAAATGGTGGGGATACCATGAGAAAGAAACCGCTTGGGTGGCGGCAAGAGACATGGTGAACACCAATGAATTGGTGAAGCACTTTGGAGAAACTAAGGCTAAGGATTCCAATAAAATGAAGCGTAGGCATTGATGAGGACATCAATCTCTTTTAGTGGGGGAGAGACGCTAGTAGCATACTTAGCTTCGAGGTTAATTACTCCACAACATGAACTTGTTCTTTGGCTTGAGGGAATAAAGTCCAAACTTTAGTGGTGCAAAGAGAAAAGTATGAGATGAGGTCCTAGTCTTGTACTTGTGCTTGGTTAATGGAAGAGGGGGAATAGATATGCCAAACTAGGTTGGGTAAGCCGAGTAATTGGGGGCCATGGCTTAGAGGGGCCTTGGATAAAACCAAGAAACTTCTTAGTTGTGGGCTTGTCCGGGCGGGGACAAGGTGATGGCGCGTGCTCATAAAAGTGCTACCCGCGAGCTAACGAGAGTTGGCGCATGGGAGTCATGAACCCATGTCTCGAAAGAGCAAAGTGGGAACCGAGTCAGGCGGGACTTGGCATCACCCCCGTGCGATCGAGGCGTGGCTTAACAATGGAAAGCCATCTCGGAGTTGCAACCGAGACAACTTAGTGGAAGCGTTGAGGTCTCGCCTAGATGTGTCACGTTAGGCTAGTGGAGCCTAACGGGGGAGGCCCCAAAGGAGGGGCAACCCAAGTGAGTCCCAAAGTAGGTGGGTCTAGTATAGGTTAGGTCCTTGGATGAGAGATCCAAAGTCGCTAACGGACCACCTAGGAACGACACCTTTGGGACTATGCCAAATTTGAAGATGCATTGTGGGGGTCGCGCCCTAAGGTAAACACAATGCTGCACCATAGAGGATGGCAACTTGAGAATTGGTGTGCCGACTATGAGTATAGTCGATGAGGGCATCGACTCCGTTTGGTGGGGGTGAGTGTCGCGCACCTCCCCATGAGGAGTGCCCGAAACACCATGGGCACAAGGGGGACCCCGGAGTGACACCCGGGACTTGTGGCGCCGTTGGTGAGAGGGCCCAAGTGATCCTAGTGTGGGTGAGGGCCCCGGGCGTTGGGAACGCCTCCCACCCACGGAGACTAGGAGGCACAAGGGTAAGGCCATGAGCTATGCGTAGCTCATGGCGTGGTGATTCTAGAATGCTCAAGAACACCTCAATCGGAGGTGTGAGCTAGGAGTTATGGCCATTTGAGTGGGGCGCTGTCCCGGGACAGCGCCCTGGTACAGCAGTGCCTGGGAGTGAATCCCGGGACTGCCAAGGTTCAAACAGGCATAACTTCCTCACCACTTGCCCGAATGGGGCAAGTGAGGAGTCCATAGGCATCTACGTGAAGCGTAGATGAAGATGGAGTGGTCAAGTGTTAGCATTCAACATCACACAAGGAAGTTATGATGGTCTGAAGCTGCTGGGGGCTTCTAGGCCCAGCGGCTAAGGGAAAATGTCCACTTGGCCCCAACTCTTGGTAGAGAGACAAGAGGTTGGTTGACGGTGGGGTAGGGGCCCCGCGTAGAGTCCTAGAGGCTTATATGGGTGAGGTGGTGTGGCCTCACCCACCCGAGGCCGAACGGCACGGCCTCCATGGGCTTTGGCCCATTGCGAGGCCATAGTTGCCTAGAATGGTTCGGGTTGTTGTAGTGTTGCTCCGGCAATGCGATGATCAACATAAGATGGGACTTCCATGGATGGAAGTCCACATCGAAGAAATGGGTTACCGATTAAGGGGTGAGTCCCGAAAGCAAAGTAGGAGGGTTGGTTCCCCTCCTTTGAATTATATGGTCCGGGGTAAGAGGAGCTAACCATTAGCATGGCGGTATGTGAAGGGTTAGCGCTCGTAACCTTTGCTAGAAAAGAAAATTGGCAAGATTGCTAAGGGGGCTAGCAAGGGTTGCGACATCCGATTACTTTGACTTTGAAAATTCATAGCATCATCAGGAGAGATTAGTAAATTCCATAGATGTTGCTTGAATCTCATATCACATTTGTGTATCCAAGAATCCTGACTTTGAAATCCAATTTGAGAATCATGGCAAACTACAAAAACTAACCGTTTGTGACACATTACTACAAAATGGGTAAGTTCCTTCTCCGCAAGATTGAAGACCAGAGAGGCCTTCAATCTCTGAGGATTATTTTGGACATAATCGATCAAGATCCTAGTGTTCCCAAATCCAACCCATTACATGTTTTGATCTTTCGGATTTTCTTTATTATGTCAAGATATATTCCATATATTACTCTAAAGTGATAGAGAATTTTCATAAAGTCTTGAACTTCAACCCGTTATTTCTCAAACTCAACCGGTTCATTTGTGACTATATTATTTTGTCAAATTAGTGTGGGTCACCGTTCGGAGTTATACATTGCTATACCATTTTACTCAAAGTATCCTTTTTTACCCAAATAACATAAGTTGTTAGTGTGCACGCCCAAGAATATGATACAACTTAGTTACGTAAAAAATGATAATCTCGGTAAAAAGTCAGAGCAACACGCCCTTTCAAAGGGTAACCCACACTAATTACACAAAACAGTGCAGTGGTCGGTTCTCCTCCATTCATTGGAGGGCCTCATATGACAACTTTGTAAACAAAGGCCCAAAGGGGATCTGTTGTTACAGATGATGTGGAATAAAAATGTAATTGAATTGTGTGGCTCTCCTGGTCCTGCAGAACCTGCACACAAGGCTCTCGGATGCCATTCCCAAAACCTCCAAAACCCTCCACAAATAGAATGACTTACTTTTGGCTGAGCATGATCGCCAAGGCTCTTTCAACATTTGTGCATAACTTACAGACACTTCACTTACTTTCCCAGCCATGAGCGTCTTGGTAGACTTTGGCCAAAACCGGTTGAGACCCAAGATTTGAGGGATTCTTTGCATGTATATGGTTAGAAGTATGAGACGGTTTACATACTCCAAATGTAAGGTTGCTAGTTTATTGCGGTTTGCATATTTTCCATGTGAATTCGATTGGTGAAAGATCTTTTCCAAAGGATAAAACAAGACATTTTCTTGTGCATCACTTCTTGCAAGTGTTATAACCTAAAAATTGCAAAAGTTATTTGTGCCCATTATCCCTCTTGATAAAGCTCAACTCCCATGTTTCAAGATCCTACAAAGAAATCCCTTTTAACGTCAAAATTTGTCCATGCAGATTCCACAACCAACACTGAACGAACTGCACTCAAACCAACCCTTTCATAAGCTTGGGAGATGAAGGCTTAAGACACGTTACCTTATCTTGAAATCTTTCAATGTACATTCTTGAATTCAAGATATATAGCAAAGATTTCCTCTAACATGATGGGCTATTTACCTAGACCGGTGAACTTGACCCGGATATTTCTCAAACCCAGACGGCTGGCCCATCTGTAACTAGCAGTTGGATTTTGCCTGTGCATGAGGCTGTGCATCTCCAGATTCTACCCGCAATAAAATCCAATTTCCCTCTCCTTCGCTAAGTTACACCGTTTTTGATGCCGCAGGTGCACAGTGGCGTGCAGGGATTATGCAAGGCGCAGCATACCAGGCTTTCAACCACATCCCGACTGGAAGGTACCATATTTCCACTTGGATTTTGTCGGTTTCCTTTCCTCTCTTGAGTTTCTGAGAAGGAGCAGCACCATAGCCTGTTCCTCCGGGAGTTCTTGAGAGAGAGGGCAACGCCATGGCCAACTGCACGCACGCTCACACAACACTCCACCCACCATTACAGGCTATTTCTTCTTCTCGGAGATCCTCCCTCTGCTACACGAGTGCCAGATACTCTCGTTCACTCGGATCTCAGTGGAAGAAACTGCATGAAGGGAGTTCAGTTCGAGTGCTTGCACTAGCGGAGGTTTCATCGAAAGCTTTGACATGCGTTATTACCCTAGAACGGATGCCAAAGACAAGGTGGAGGGCGTGTGATTGGATCAGCAGCTAACAAACTTGGTAGTTGTTTGTGGGCCTAATTGCGGAGTGCTGACGACGTCTGCCGTTTCGATTCTGCAGCAGCTTTGGATTGCAAAGGGGTGAGGATGAAGTGCAGGCTTAAACCCCTGTTCCTGTCGTCTTTTGTCTCGTCTCTTTCGTGTGCAACACTTTTGTTCACTCGCAGTATAACTAGATCCATGTTTCTTCTGTTTCAGGGAAAAGGAACAACGGATACTGCTGGCCCCTCTGCATCCGCGAGAAGGTGAGCCCCTGGTGAAGCTCGGGCTTTAGGAAATTAATCATTGCATTCCACTTCTTCTTGTTCGTTGTGTTATTGCTCGGCATGTTGGGAAGTGCGGGGGAGTGATTGGGTGGATTGGCAATCGTGCTCGTGGTCTCCGTGAGTGTCCTGAGGGGATGCACTCACGTGGAGGTGATTAGTGGTATGCGCCGTGTGTGTTGGAGTCGTTAGCTACATGAGGTCAGGTAGATGGGTCTTCCATTGTCACTTTTCCCGATCACCCCACTTCCCCGAGCGTATGAAACGCGCGATCGGTACACGATCCTGGTTAGCAATTCCAAATCGGGGCCGTGAACGATGTCCTCACAAGTTTTGGAGCTCATGTGGGTGTCTTGTTTATTGATATCAAAGGCA
Organism: Polytrichum commune; assembly: GCA_950295325.1. Lineage (NCBI taxonomy): Eukaryota > Viridiplantae > Streptophyta > Polytrichopsida > Polytrichales > Polytrichaceae > Polytrichum > Polytrichum commune. The sequence goes on from OX485809.1 coordinate 2,337,335, forward strand.
AGATTCTTGTGCTCTTTACTTGGTCTCGTGGGTCCCCCACTTATGTGGACTACTGGAGTGAGCCTGGAATAGAGTTATTTGTAGAGTAAAGCAAAAGCTCCCATGGAATTAGTCCCATGCCATGAGTTTATGAGGATCAATACAAAAGTCACCAAGTTTTCTTAATGCTTAGATTATCATACACATAGAGTGGTGTCGGGTTATTAGAAATCGGCTTTCTAGATTCGATGTCCTACTAGGATGGGTGGGTCCAACTCGCCTTGCATTGGTTGTTGCAGGATTTAGGACAACGGGTCCCATGTGCATACCTTAGTTTAGATCCCAAAATTCTCTCAAAGTTTGGGAGGAGGAAAGAGGTCATCTCAAAAATTTCTCGCAACTTGGAAAATAGGCTCTGATACAGAACGACCTAACATGCTCGTAATAAGAAGTTTTCTCAACAAGGATCAAACCCAAGGTTTAGTCCCTCTTTGAGAGACTTTATGGATAAATCCAACGTCTACCATGTTTTGAGGACGTAGTCCAATCCAAGTTCTTAAGAAACGGATGCCAATTTAGTATCCATTGCATGCCTAAGCATATGCCACACAAGTGTAGGTGACCAATTAAGTTATAGGTAAGGTAGAAGGGTCTTCACGGGTTAGGTAACTTGATTGGCCCACATCTATGAGCATATGGGCATTTGATTAAGACATTGCATAATGATTCGAATACTTTGTCGCATCTCTTCGATACGAATACAATAACGATCATAACAATCTCGATCAATACGAGATGGTTAGCAAATCTAGGTTAAGGTATGGGTCTGTAGACATTTTCGTCATAATTTTGGAGCTCATATGAATATCTTATTGATCTATAACAAAGTCAAGGTTTGCATACTCATTGAGTAGTCGTATAGGCCCCGCAATTATGTTGACTATTGAGCTTAGAATGTTGACCATAATTTGAGCATGTAGTGTGATCTCTTTTAAACAAGTGTCTTTCCAGTTTCCATTTTAGATGCACGCGCAACCATACACCACACAAATATAGGTAACTGATTAAGTCAAGTGATAGAATTGGGCACGTTCACCTTTGTTGTGCTTGGGACACATGGGATTGTGAAGCACTCGAACTTGCACATGATGAGTTTTTTGAGCTCCGTCAAGGTTGCACACTGTGCCTTACCGAGGGAAATGGGTCCTAAAGAGCTGCCAAACATCCCTTCACGAAACAGATTGAGCCAATATGGCATTTCATAGTAGTATGGTGCAAGTTGGGTCACAGGAATGCACGGTTTTTTAATAATACCTTGGCTCTTTAGTATTGGAATTAGTATTGGAATTAGTATTGTGTAGCATCTCAGTCAATGTAAAGAGCATAGTGGATGCAAGATGTTGGATCTTGAAGTATATATATAAAAGTGATGGACGGTTTGAACCAATTCATGGGTTCTTTCAATTTTAAACTTGAAATTTAGTCGATGTTTGAAATAATTGCTCGATTTGGATTGGATAGCACTTGAGGTTTCATGAAGCACATGAGAGAGTGTTGGATTAGAATGGGCTACTATTCTCAAACGTTTGATGGAGACGTGTTGCTCAAGTTGAACACATTGTTCTTTTTATTCCTTTCAAATTCTTAGTAAGATGCATGTGGCATGTCGGTAGTAGAAATGATTAGTTAGGTTATTGGATCTTTGAGGTTTAGATTTCGACAAAATTTGAATGTTGTCAGTTGCATTCCAAGAGTTTGTTGTGTTTGTATGTCATTATAGTAATGTGCAAACTCAATGTCCTTTATCAAGGTAAATGTATTTTGGTAGTGCTCAAATCTCAAGTCCCATCAACATTATAATGTAATAAACATATTGGTACTATTATTGGAATTGACAACCAACCTGGGTAATATTTGTTTGCATGTAAGATGGGAAAACCAGATGTTGTGAACGCAACGCTAGGTGCTGCATTTGGTGTTGCTTTTGGAGGCGTTTGGACCTTGCTTGCAAAGGTGATTGAAGGATTGAAGTTTGTTCACCATTGCCAAGAACAATGCACATCTTTAAGAGAATATTTGGAGAAGATCAAACCTATGTTGTTAGAGATATCCAATCAATGCCAATCACAGGAAGCATTGGAAAATTGGTTGGGTGCGTTTCAAAAGTGTGTTGAAGATGCCAACGAGATTTTGCAAATTTGTAGAGATGGCTCTAATTGGGAACGGATCCGTGAGGTGAGATATGGGCTTCGAATATTGAAGCTAAAAGATGAAATCAAGGAAAATGTGAATATATCACCCATGGCACTTTTGACACACAAGAGTAATATTAGCAAATCCAACATGGGCACTAGTGTGATGATGCAAGAGGTTCCCCAAGAGATTCTTGGAATTGGAGATCTCTTCAAAAGAGTGAAATCGAAAATCATTGAGGGGCAAAGTGTGAGTCAAAGTGGTAGATGCATTGCCATCCAAGGCATGGGTGGATGTGGGAAAACCTTGGTTGCACAAATGGTGAACAACAATGGAGAAATCCAAGATTTTTTTGGGAAAGACTCCATCTTTTGGATCACGGTTGGACGTGATGCATCCGTTTCTGCCCTTTACGTACGGATGAGGGAGTATCTACGTGTTCAAACTAGTTGCGAAACACCTCTTGAAGACCAACGCACACATTTGATGAATGTGTTTTCAAATCGGAGAGTTTTGTTAATATTGGATGACGTGTGGGATAATGTGCACGAGTATAGAGAGATTGTAGAATGGTTGAACATCGCAAAAGGATTGGGGAGTGTGACATTGGTCACTACAAGAGATTCGTCGGTCGCATGCCGCATTAATGCAAGTGTGGAGGTTATTTTATCACTTTCAGAGGAGCATAGTTGGATATTGTTTTGTACACATGCATTTGGTACGAATGGGCTTCCATCAAACCAAGAATTGATGAAATTGGCTAAAGATGTGTGCAATGAATGCAAAGGCTTGCCGTTGGCTTTGAAAGTCATTGGGGCGGCAATGAAGAGTAAGGATGATATTGCGGAATGGAGATCAAAATTGCAAGATCTACGGAAGTCCAATGCAATGGTTAACAAAATTGTTGGACAGCAACTTTTCAATCGCCTCCAAATCAGCTATGACCAATTGGAAGAACCCACAAAAACATGTTTTTTATATTTTGCAGCCTACCCTGAAGACTCAGAAATACTACCAAAGGAATTATTTGATATGTGGGTTACCGAAGATTTATTTGGCGAGGACCTTGATGCGGAGGATGCTTTGGATAAAGCGCACTCTACTTTGAATGAACTAAAGAGGCGATCGTTAGTTGATGATTGCAAGGATTATTGTGGTGAGAAGTGTGTCAAAATGCATGATGTTTTACGTGATCTTGCAATGCACATGACAAGAAAATGTGAGGAGGTTGTACGCGAGAACTTGTTCAAGCCCGGAATGGAAAATCTGAAGCAATTTCCGATTGCTTGGCTAGGGAAACCATTGAAGGTGAAGAGGATGTCATTACTTGGCCAAAATATCAAAAGATTTCCCAACAACTTCATAGCTCCAGAGTTGGCAATATGCATCATTGGTGATTCTCCATCCTTTCGAATGCCACGCTCATGTGTACAAGAATGTGTCATAGAAGAGGGCTTCTTTGAAAATATGGCCAACATTAAATACATGCGACTACGTTTAGGTGCAACTTTGAAAAATGTACCTTCGACCATTGGGACGCTAAGTTTACTTCAACATCTCGATATGAGATTTTGTCATATGTTGAAAGAGCTTCCGGAGAGCATCGGAGGATTGGAGTCCCTTCAACACCTCGATTTGAGCAGTTGTAGGGCGTTGAAAGAGCTTCCGGATAGCATCACAAGATTGGGTTTCCTTCAACACCTCAATCTGAGGTATTGTGGGGCGTTGAAAGAGCTTCCGGAGAGCATCGGAGGATTGGGGTCCCTTCAACACCTCGATCTGAGCTGTTGTCGGATGTTGAAAGAACTTCCGGAGAGCATCAGAGGATTGGGGTCCCTTCAACACCTCAACATGAGCGATTGTGAGGCGTTGGAGAAGCTTCCGAAGAGCATTGGAGGATTGGGGTCCCTTCAACACCTCATTCTATGGAGTTGTGAGGCGTTGAAAGAGCTTCCGGAGAGCATTGGAGGATTGGGGTCCCTTCAACACCTCGATCTATGGAGTTGTGAGGCGTTGAAAAAGCTTCCGGAGAGCATCGGAGGATTGGGGTCCCTTCAATACCTCAATCTTTGGTTTTGTAGGGCATTGAAAGAGCTTCCGGAGAGCATCGGAGGATTGGGGTCCCTTCAACACCTCAAAATGAGCGATTGTGAGGCGTTGGAGAAGCTTCCGGAGAGCATTGGAGGATTGGGGTCCCTTCAACACCTCGATATGCTCCAATGTACGGCATTGAAAAAGCTTCCGGAGAGCATTGGAGGATTGGGGTCCCTTGAATACCTCGATCTGAGCTTTTGTGGGGTGTTGAAAGAGCTTCCGGAGAGCATCGGAGGATTGGGGTCGCTTCAACACCTCGGTCTGAGATATTGTGGGGCGTTAAAGAAGCTTCCGGAGAGCATTGGAGGGTTGTGGTCCCTTCAACACCTCGATATGCACAAATGTACGGCGTTGAAAGAGCTTCCGGAGAGCATTGGAGGATTGGGGTCCCTTCAACACCTCGATCTGAGCTTTTGTGGGGTGTTGAAAGAGCTTCCGGAGAGCATAAGAGGATTGGGATCCCTTCAACACCTCGATCTAAGATATTGTGGGGCGTTAAAGAAGCTTCCGGAGAGCATGGGAGGATTGGGGTCCCTTACATTGCTTGATATAAGGAATTGTGAGGCATCAGAAGAATTTCCATGCTTCACAAATAGTTCCCGACTTCAGATTTTATGCTAATTTAGTATATTCGCAAGTTTAGTTCATGCATTCAACTAGCTAATCGTCTAGAAAATGAACTTTGCATGCCATGTACATAAGACTTCAGGATTATCTACTTTACATTTTGGAGACGTTGAACGGTGATCGCATAGGTGGTGAGGTTGATTTCACGGTTTCAGTATGACGACGATGAATCGATTGTCAGGAAATGATTTGTGATTTGTGATTTGTGATTTGTGATTTGTGATTTGTTGATTGAGAGTGGCCTTCGGATGTATGTGGGTTGTGAAACCATATGAACCACTAAGGTTGAAGCACAAATTTGTGATTTGTTGAATGAGAGTGGCATTCGGATGCGTGAGATGGGTTGTGAAACCATATGAACCACTAAGGTTGAAGCACAAATTTGTAATTTGTTGAATGAGAGTGGCATTCGGATGTGTGACATGGGTTGTAAAACCATATGAACCACTAAGGTTGAAGCACAAATTTGTGATTTGTTGAATGAGAGTGGCATTCCGATGCGTAAGATGAGTTGTCAAACCATATGAACCACTAAGGTTGAAGCACAAATTTGTGATTTGTTGAATGAGAGTGACATTCGGATGCGTGAGATGGGTTGTCAAACCATATGAACCACTAAGGTTGAAGCACAAATTTGTGATTTGTTAAATGAGAGTGGCCTTTGGATATGTGACATGGGTTGTGAAATCATATGAACCACTAAGATTGAAGTACAAATTTGTGATTTATTGAATGAGAGTGGCATTCGGATGTGTGACATAGGTTGTGAAACCATAAGAACCACTAAGGTTGAAGCACAAATTTGTAATTTGTTGAATGAGAGTGGCATTCGGATGCGTGACATGGGTTGTGAAACCATATGAACCACTAAGGTTGAAGCACAAATTTGTAATTTGTTGAATGAATGGATAACTAATTAAATATAGAAGCTTCAAAGAGGTATCAAAGAGGTTTCCAATGCAGGTGTCGGGGGACTTTTTCATAAAGTGCAACTAACTTTTTGAGTTTACCAACTTTCTTTTTATTTCTATTGTGTTGTTTTTATATTACCAACGAGAATTGGATCCTCTACATCTTGGATTATATCAATTATTATATATTTCATGAAGTCCTTTGAGCTCAGTATATAAGTAGAGTCTTTAGACTCACACGTATAACGAGGGTAGAGTATCATGGATAGGATGGGAGAAAAGAGAGACATGTTTGAGGGTCTAGGATGTGATGAGAAGATAGAGAATTTAGGAGAACTTCATATTCCATTCAATCCATCATCCGAGCGTGAGAGAGATGAGAGAAGTGCTAGAGATCGATTTCGTGATGACTATGTCATGACCCCCTTTTCACAATCTACACAAGCATGGAAGTTGAGGGCGGAGGAGGACCAACGATGATATGCGGTCAAATTCGAGATCGATGCAGTGGAGAAGGATCTAACAAAAAACGTGGGTGGAGATCCAAATGATGTGGTTGATTTGAGCGCGGATATTTTACGGAAGCCCGGGGATGTGGATGTGGATGACAATTCAATCGACATTGAAGAAGTCAAGGTAGCAGAAGAATCTTCAAAGACTTTGCATTTTCGTAAGAAGAGGAGAGGATTATCGCCTCATCCGCTACCGTTGAAGGAACGGATGAAAAACCGAACGATTAGCTATGTTGATTTACTTAGGCCGGATCCTCTTCCACCAAGATTGGTCCCTCGACGGAAGCCACAAGCATCTACGAGGTTGCCATAACGGAAGTCAAGTTGACGGAATGAAGTGGAATATTAGATTACGCATGGTTTGTTCATGTATGTGATTTATAAAGGGCATTTGTACCGTCGTCCCAATAATAAAGTTATTACTTGTACAATATGTTGTACCACTTTTAGAATTTTTTTTTAATTTAAAAATTCAACCAACCGTTTATTATTGCATACTTCTATGCATGTTCATTGTTGTCTTACAAAATTTGAAATTTTAATGTTATATATAGAGTAGCGAATATGTTTATTTTAGTGTATTTGTTCTTATGACAAATTGTTGTATAGATCAAAAATCTCCATAGCGGTGATAATTTGTTGGTCATCATACTACATTGGTTACTTTGTTGCTTGAGGGATCCTTAATTAGTTTTGTGTGGATAAGTAAACCGGTTATGGTATTTAGTGTCACATATATTATTTGCGAAGGACCTAAGTTAGATGCCTAGAAGACTCAAAGTGCCAATATGATATTATTTATGAACATTAGTAACTTCATAAAATGGAAAAGTATTTACATTATAACATTTAAAATTGCACATTGGAATACTTCAGATGGTAGCTTGCGTTTTAGTATCAAGGATACTATTGAGCATACTAATGAAAAGTGTCATATGCTTACATTTTAATGTGCAAGTGATAGATATTTTTAATTCATTTGAATACATGGGTGGCTATGACGATGTATTTTGGTGGATGGATGAATTCGGAAGGCAGGGCGTTAGTTAGTTAGGGAGAAAAAGGGGCGGACGGGGCGGATGGGTGGGAACGGGGGGGAACACGGGGACGGACGGGGGGAACGCGGGAGCGGACGGGTGGAAACGCGGGGGCAGACGGGTGGGGAACGGGGCGGGGAACGAAAACGGAGGGGGTGGGGAACGGGGGCGGACAGGGAGGCGGACGGGGGTTGGATCGGGGGTGTAAGCTCAATTTTTTGGCAATCGTCTGGCTTCGAAGCCCAACCCACTAACTTAGTGATTATTAGCAGCAATAGTCACTTAGGGGCAATTAGCCAGTGTGAACAGTGGGCAGTAGCCATTTTGCAGACAGTTGTAACTAACTTCTCCTCCCCCGCTGATAAGGAGGAGGCTGGCCATTGCCGAAGTAGGCTATTTTCATCGTAGTATCAGACATAGTCTCAGATAGGAGCAATTAGGCAGTTTAGGAGCATTCGAGCACTCAGTGATTGAAGCCGAACAAGTTAGCAATAAGCAATGCCGAGCATGAGGCTGACAGTAATAGACACAATGTGGAGAGCTGAGTGATTTAGACTCTCAGTAAACTTTGATTTTGGACAGTATGAGTAAATTGTCTTGGAAGTGCAATTGTCTTTGAAGTGGAAGTTGTTGTGGTATGGAAGCTGTTGATGAATAAAGAAGTGTTCATCTGATTTTTGGCAATAGTCTTGAGTCTTGAATTGATTTATCATACGCCAAGAGGGCGAGGAAACTTAGAAAGAAAGGTTGTGACATGAAGAGTGGCCTAAGTCTGAATGTGGCCATAGTCAAGAAAGAGGCATTTTGAAGTCTGAAGTGAGAGCAAAAAGGGCTATAGACAGTGAGTGAAAGCAGGGCCAATAGCCGTAGGAAGTGACTGAGAGCATCGGCAAGTAGGCGAGTGAGTGGTAGAGTCTTGGAAGAAACCAGTAAGGGTAGAGACAGGATAAAGGCCATAGCCAGCATCGAGAGGAGTCAAGAGGGAGAGAGAAGGAGAGGAGACAGAGAAGGCAGGAAGTCCAAGAAAGACAATCGCCGGTGTTAGTTGGCTATCGCCTACATGTAACCAGAGAGGCGATTAACAGGAGAAGGAGAGCAATAGTCTTCATGGCCGTTGAGTGAGTCAGAGTGGGAAGAGGGAAAGATAGGCTAGACCATAGCCTTTACAGGTGTCCTCCCTGAGAGAGAGAAAGGTTTTTGAGAGGCAAGTGTACCAGAAGATAGCTTAGGCATGGCTACAAGACATTACCTGGCGTGAAGCCGATGTAGGACTGTAAGGACGAAGACATACTTAGTAGCAGGCTATGTGCTGCAAAAAGACATTACCCTCTCATGAGAGAGAAGTTGTTACTTAGTGAAAGACATTACCGAAGGTGCATCCTTTTAAGCTTAAAATGAACTTAAGTATTAATCAAGGAATATCGCCTGAATTGTTGATACATTGATTATGTATGATCTTGTGTGTTTGTGGCGATGAGTTGCCAGATAAGTGGGAGATGAAGAGGATGGTTATAGTTTTGAGAAGAATGGTCAAAAGACTGTAAGTTAAACTAAAAAGGATTAATTTGAGATTATTGCAAAAGTTCAATTCTTGTTGTGAAAGACGATGTGGGATGCAAAAAAACATTACCCCGGACTACGGTCCCGACCAATTGCCAAGGACAACTTGCCAAGCTCTTGAGCTTCACGACTGAAATAGGTCAAGACATAGAGTGATAGAAAATTCCCTGAAGATAGGACAGAATCACTCACGACTGAGGAAGCACAAAGGAACCATAAGAGTGGAGAATAAGTGGAATAATGAAGGGATGAAGGAAGAAAGACCCTAAGATGTTATTAAGAACCTTAATCCAATGTGACATTAACCCTTATAGACACCATCTCAGTCTTCCTGGAGACATCGTTCCACTAGAAGAAAACTTGTCCATTCTGACCATGGAATTAATGACTGGACGTCCTCAAGTACTCATTCAATGACTCAGTCGCGAGCCACAGTCAGCTCCGCTGACGTGTATAAACGTCTAGTCATTTTTCAATCACGTTGTCATTCTTCGATGAAATTTGTTCAAGACGACCCCAAACATTCGTTCATCTGTGATGTGTGCCTGTCACTTCATCCAGATCTTGGGGATGCTCGAAGACAACAGCCTATGTGGCCTTTGTGCAGTCATTTCCTTGTTGGCCACGACTGGGGCATACTATATAATGACTCCACAATAGTTCTTAACCAATATTAGGTCCATGTGTATATTGCGTGACGTGTCACACAAAAATTGATTAAGTGTATGACCATCATCGTGGTGATGACGAGTCGTTGTAACGACTTAAAACACAACCAATAATGACTGGACGTTTTTTAAATAATGAGGTGGCATGCCACTTCATTCTGTCCGTTACCAACTACTGTGTATTCATTGATATGCAAGACATCCATAGACAAAGTGCATGCATAGATGTCATCACAGCTATGCTTGAAAATCAAATTCAGTGCATTGTCATGTGGCAAGCTTTGAACTTCGAGTACGATGCCACGTACACAATGGCATCCACCGGCAAGTCATATTCCACTCATACTCTAGTCATATTATAAATGCCCGTGCTTAAATGTATTTTCCCGTAAACTCAGTGTTCAACATGTTTCCAGCTATTTTCAACTTTACCATGTGTCCATGTACATGTGACAGTAGACAAAATACACCATATGTGAGCCCAAAAGGGTGCCCACATTTAGTCTTAGACCCTTGAAACGTTAGTTGATGCACTTTGAAGTAGCATGTTACTTCACAAAAATATAAAAAGAGTGAAATGTTAGTCTTAGAAGTACCATGTTGTAAGAGGCTAGGATGTGAGTTGTTATTGTGTTTTTACCTTCGGAAGGATTTGAGTGAATGAGGATAGGTAAGGAGAACTTGGATTGAGTAGTTAGTGAGTAGGCTAGTACAAATGGATGGAGACAACCAAAGTGACTCAAGAGGCAAGTGCATTCGAATTGGGATGAATGGAGGATCACATGGAGCGCACAAGTGGACCACCTCATCATGGCCACTTAATGGGGAAGGCCCAAGGAAGAATGCAAGGTGGAGGATAAGCAAATTCTCAAAGCACCAATCAAATCACGAGTTAAGCATCGTGGTTTGAATTAAGTGGTGAGCGACGATTTGGGAAAGTAAGGGGAGAAAGTTATGGCGGCGGAAAGCGAAGGAGGCTAAGTTTGGGTTGAAGCATCCCAAGTTTGGTAAAGTGTGGTAGGTAGAAAGCCAAGGCTAGTTAAATGTTCGAATTAGGATCCTTGTTGATCATTTGAGGGAGGAAGGCTTAGAAGATAGGATTGGCGCCTACTAAGTAGGAGGAAATCTCAAGGGCTTATCGTGAGCCTTGAAGGTGCTCACCCCCTCAAGCTTACTATATAATCCCTCATTCTTCCCTCACTCATCCTCTCTTTCCTTTGTGCTCCAAGGCACCCCACGAGTTATAAGTGTGGGTGTGGGAAGCCATATTGGAGCACATGTGTGTGCTTAGTTTTTAGTTTGAGAGCCAAGGCTTGTTAGCCTTGAAGAGGGCTTGACCTCTTGGTAGAATTAGTGTTGACGTGAAGGATTTTAAAGTTAATTCATGATTCCAATTTGTGGTACTTTAAGTTCATGTTTTGAATACACGTGGTTGCAAGTTCCATGTTTAAGAGTTGAGCACTTGATGTTGTGATGAGTGCAAAAATATACTTGTGTGGATTAGTTAGTCTTAGTGAAGTTAGGAAATTCTCTCTCCCCCTCTCCTCTCTAGGATTTTAGGATTTTAGGATTAGAGAAGAATTGTGTGATTAGAAAGGGGTTGTTAGTAGAATTAGGGAAATTAGGTAGGAAGATTAGTTAAGGGCTTGAATAATTAGTGAGGTAGTTGGGAATTACAACTACAAAGTTGTGGGTTCATGAAGGAGCTGGGTTTATGAAGGAGCTGGGTTTGTTTAGTTAGAAAGTAAAGAGCTGGGTTTATGAAGGACCTGGGTTTGTTTAGTTAGAAGCTAAGGAGCTGGGTTCATGAAGGAGCTGGGTTTATGAAGGAGCTGGGTTTGTTTAGTTAGAAAGTAAAGAGCTGGGTTTATGAAGGACCTGGGTTTGTTTAGTTAGAAGCTAAGGAGCTGGGTTCATGAAGGAGCTGGGTTTATGAAGGAGCTGGGTTTGTTTAGTTAGAAGCTAAGAAGCTGGGTTTATGAAGGAGCTGGGTTTATGAAGGAGCTAGGTTTATGTAATTAGAAAGTAAAGAGATGGGTTCATGAAGGAGCTTAGTAGATAGCCTACCTAATTAGCTCATAGACAAGTAGTTAGTTACATTATGCTAGTTAGTGTTATGTGTGGCTTTCACAAGTAAATGTATTTGAGATTGACTATAGAGAATAGTGTTTTTTTAACACTTGCATCCTCTCTTTAAAAATAAACCACGTGCACAACTTAATGGAGAATGTGGAGCACTCTCGCGATGGCAAGACAAAGGAAGCAAAGACCAAAGGTGCGAGGGAGAGATTGACATAAGTCACATAAGTATTTCTTAATACTTAAAGGCTTATGTACGGTATGGAGACACCAAGTGAGACCTCTTATAGTAGCGATACGGAATACACAAGTGATAGTTCAAGTGGTAGTATAGAGTCAACGGCACAGACTCCATTTAGGAGAGGGATATCCTTAAGGGCTTGTGTAGCTAAAGCAGCCGGATGGACGTTAGAAGCAAACAAAGACAAAATAGCACCCGAGCATAAGGAGGTTAAAATAACATAGTTAACTTGTGCATTCTCCACATACGTATTGAAATCGTACATTGAGTTGTTAAAAGTGAAATTCCAGTTAAATCCAAGACCACTTGAAGGGTGAACATTGCACTATGGACTCATCCAAGTCCAAATCCAATACCGCGGAGGAATGTGAGCCCAAACCCACTACTCGGACTACGGACGCTTAAGGGTGGGGGTTTTGGCCTCACATAATTGGTGCGTCCGCCGGGAGCGAAGCGGAAGGTAGTTACAAGACTTGGAGGCGACTAGGAGACTTGGAGGCAACTAGGAAAAATTGGAGACACAAACTTGAGAGAAGGGAAGGAGCACCCGAAACTCGGTAAGTATTCTGTCTTTGGGTTACATTTGAATTCATTGTATTTCAACTATTTCTTGGAATGAATTGCATTGTCAATTACGCAAATTCATTTTTGAGGAAGGAGCGCGGCGAAGGTACGTCCTCAACCTTTTTGGGGATTTGCTAAGAACTTAAAAGGAACCTATAACCGAGTAGCTCATTAAAACATTAGAGGGTAAATTCACCTTAGGACATTGAACTTTGACACTCACCTCGGGGTGAGTCTCAAAGTTTTGGGAGTTGTCATTTCATGCTCTAGATTAAATTAATATTTCACAAAGTTTATGGTGTTGTTACATTGAGTCACGATTGAGGGGAGTGCTAACTCACAGGGGGATGCGATTGCTCAAGGTATGTTTATTTCTTCAAAGTGAACTCATTAACTAATTAAGGAATGCCTTTTGTACTCGTGATTGTTGTTATCCGTTGTAGAGGGTAATTCCCGAATTGTGGATGGTGTGAGAAGTTGAAGGGTGAAGCCTCGACTTTTAACATAATCTACTCGGAAGGTCACCCCCTCACAATCGGTATTGTGGTGAGTGTTAATTTGCGGGAAGGTGCGGAGGTGATGCTCCGACTTAACCAAAAAATTAACATGAACATGCGTATCCCCTATTGGGATTCTTTCACCTAAGTGGGCTTGCAGGTTCTTTTCCTCACCTCCTAAAAAAAAATTATAACCACACCAAGACAAGTGAAAATATTAAGAGGGGAATTGCTAGGATTATGTGTGGTCAAGTGAGGGTCGATCGATTCTTATGGAATGCAAGGTAGGACTCGCTTACAAAAACCAAGTTTGATAGTAGGACTAGAGAAATCTACTCGAAAGAGGCGGTCCTCTAAAATCAGTGATAGATTAGAACAAGATAATGTTAGAATAGAGAGTTGTTTGAACGTCGAACCTAGGACTAGGTCAATTCTAGACACCTTAGAACTTGGAGCTCAACTTGAAGAGGAGATCACTCCCTCCAAATTGAGTGGTGAAACTTCTTCGGAAAATTACACACTTAGAGAAGAATTCCCAGTAGAATTTGATAGGGGATTGTTGAATAGTTCACCGGTCACCATGGCCGAGGAACGGGGGATGGATCCACCACCCATACCCCCAATTCCGCCCATACCTCCTATACCTCCAATAGACCCATTGGTTAGGCCAAGAGGCCTACCAATTGTGGTTCCACAAAATTTAGCGGCGATGGATATGCCATCTCATCTCCCTAAATTTTATGGGACCAAGGATGAGGACCCCTCTCGGCACATGGAACGGTATATCGAACGGTTGGCTAGCTTCCTCATAACCGACCCGGGTTATTGGTTAGTGTGGTTTCCTACCACTCTAGAGGGGGAAGCCTATGAATGGTATCGGGATCATGCCGAGGGACATTTTAGGGGATGGGAACAATTACAAAGGGAGTTTCTTAACGAATTTAGGCCGGAAGTGGGTCAAAGTACCGCATTAAGGGCATTGTCGTCATTGAAGCAAGGAAGGGAGGAAGAAATTTCGGCTTACATTAGGAGGTTTGATTTAGTGTGCACTAGATTTGTGGGTACCATGCTCAACGACGACACGCTAAAGCAATTTTTCATTCAAGGGTTTTTTAAGTCCGGAACTATTAGGGGTGTTCTAGAAAGGAATCCCTTGACCTTGGCGGATGCCAAGCGTGCGGCTAGAGATATTGAAAACTTGGATAAAGATCACGAAAGGCTATGGAGAAGGGAGGATGAATTGATCCCACAATTCATCCCCATACGCCCTAGGGTGGTAGCGGTAGAACCCGCTAAGTATGAGAACCAAATTCCATATGCCATTGTGGACACCGGTCCCCGACCTTTAGCGGTTAGGGAACCGGCACCTCTTTTGGCACTACCGGCCCCTAGAACGGATCCACACTTGGAGGAGGTTGAGAGAAGACTAGGTGCTAGCCAACTAGGATTCCAAGAGGCTATGATAAAACAAATGCAAAGCCTCACGGATCAAATGTCATTAATGATCCGGAGTCAACAACCGGGGCCTCCACCCCCGGTTGAGTCGGGTAGGCATTCTTCCGGATTATGGTGTGTCCAATGTGGCCAACCGGGCCACACGCGTCAATTTTGTAGAAGTGGACAAAACCGTGACCAAAGAGGAAACGGTAACCCACCTCAACAAAATCAACGAGGTCAAGCGCCACCTCACTATGGAAATGGAAGCAATAGAGGACCACAACCTAGAGGGCAAGGTGGCCAAAATTTAGAGAAGAAGGAATTTCATCCCTTTTGTGGAAGGTGGCACGCTCAAGGACAATGTTGGTCCGAAGGTCAAGAGTTTAATTGTAGCAATTGTGGAGGAAGTCATCCCTCGGATACGTGTCGCCAACCGGACAAAATAATTAATGTCCCTTACCCGGTGGCTAATCCACAACAACAAGCAAGGGATAATATGCGAGGTGCTAGGCCACAAGGAGTACCGGCCAATGAACTTAGGCCACCTAACTTATACTATGACCATAGTAATGCTAGGCAAACTTTTCATCCACCGGCGGGCTTGCAAACTACAACCGGTTACATTCCAATACAAAATAGACAAGGAGTTCCACCTAATGGTAGTAACGGGAGACAAGCGCCTCCAACGGATCCGGGACCATCTAACTCCCAAGATGTTAGGTTCATGGATGGAGTGTTGGAGGCCACATGTGATGACATGCTTCCTCTCCCAACGAGAATTGGAGAGGAGCAAAGTCAATGGCCTCCTCACACCAATGCTATTACATATGAGTTAGTGAAGGGTAAGGGTGTGGTTGAAGAAGCACCTGCACTAGCGGTAACTACTAGGGCTAGGAGAGGGGATGCCCCGTTGGAGGTAAGAATAGGAGAGCAAGGAAATTACTCTTCGGATGAAGAGATTAATCTCTCCGAGTTGCATAGGGTAGCTAGAAGAGCTACTAAGGATGTGGAGAGGGAAAATATAATTTTACAAGATAGGGAGAGGACTAATGCGGTACATGACTTGGATAATAGCGATGTGGGTGAATGGGAAGGACCGGGGGTTCCCGTAGACGAATTCGACGTAGTGGGTAATTCTAAGGTGGAAAGATCTACCGGGTACGACTTGTGGGCGGACCTTAGTACACTCAAGGCGGATATTACTTTCGGCCAACTATTGGAAATTTCACCCACGGCAAGGAAAACATTAAAGGAGGGAATGCCGGTACACAAGAGGATGAGGAAGGTGAAAGCTAAAATAGCCGCTAGGATCCAATCACAAGGTGGAAGAGACGTGAAAGCTATAGAAATAGAAGTTGTTATAGTAGATAAGGTGGTTCCTAATGTGCTAGTCGACGGAGGGAGTAGTCTAAATATACTACCGGAGGATACTATGAAAAAATTGGGACTTGGACTCACGGGGCCTTCACCTTTGGTCATAAATATGGCAAATCAAAGATCGACTACGCCTTTGGGGATGATCAAGGATTGTAGAATGACTACGGGAGGTGAGGAGTACTTGGTCACCTTCCATGTCATTAAAATGCACTCCAACAAGGACACCTTCCCCATTTTGCTAGGTAGGCCTTGGTTGCGGATGGCGAATGCTATGGTCAATTGGGGTGGACCTAAACCATCCATCACTTATGGTCCGGAGGGTAATAGGGTCATAGTGTCCATTGGTTCATTAGAAGGATGGATGAAGAAGGAGATGTATTTGCCATTGGAGAAGGAAATTGATGACTTAAACGAGAATGAGATTGGCAAGGCATTGGTGGGAGTCGTCCATCCCGAAGGTCAAAGGGTTGTTATAGATTCGGGCTCGGGAAGTCTAGGTCCTAATTTTTACAATTATGGGGATAATGGGGATTATGCCCAATGGCTAAGGGAGTACCCCGAGTCCGAGGTTGATGTAATGGTTACATTTCACCAAGTAGGCTTAGGGAGTGAATTTCCTAGTGTTAGTTTAGGAGAGGGCTCATTGTTGGAGCCATGTGAGGTGCTCACCGAGGAAGAGTGGGTTAGCGGTGGGTTAACACCTTGGGTAGATGACGTGGAAGAGGGTGAGGTTAGTTTAATTCATGTAGATGGGACTCAAGAGGAGGATGTGATTATTGAGTCATCGAAATTGGAGGAGCCTTTACATTTCAAGACCACGTCTACGGGGATAGTTGTAGGTCAAGATGTGAAAGATTACCCCAATGTGCCTTCCGATTGGTATCGGAACAAAGAGGAGCAAGCACATGTGTCGGAAGCGGATTGGCGGTACGTGGATGTGAAATTAAAGAATGGAAAAACCCGACAAATGAAGATGGGCTCCAAATTGGGGGAGAAAGAGGTTAGGGAGTATAGCAATTTGGTGGATGAGTTTAGTGATACTTTTGCATGGTCCTACGATGAGCTTAAGGGAATTCCTAGGGAAATGGTAGAGCACCGGATTCCTTTAATTCCGGGGGCGAGGCCAATTAGACAAAAGGAGAGGAGGATGAATCCTCAATTGCAATTGTTGGTGAAAGCGGAATTGGAAAGGTTATTGAAGGCCGGGTTTATCAAGCCGGTGGAAATCACGGATTGGGTTTCTCCTATGGTCTTAGTAAAGAAAAAAAATGGGAAATTAAGGGTTTGTGTCGACTATAGGAAATTGAATTCGTGCACACAAAAGGATCACTTCCCCTTACCTTTTATCACCTTGTTGCTTGAGGAGGTTGGAGGTCATTCGCGATATACCTTTATGGATGGGTATGCGGGTTATAATCAAATTTCCATAGCCCTCCAAGATATCCATAAAACGGCTTTTACTACACCTTGGGGTACTTTTGTGTGGGTAGTGATGCCATTTGGGTTATGTAATGCCCCGGCTACTTTCCAACGATTAGTAATGTATATCTTCACCGACTTGTTGTTCAAATCCATGACCGTCTTTGTGGACGATTTTAGCACACAAAGTAATGTGGATGATCACCTACATTGTGTTAGGGAGGCATTGGTTAGGTGTAGGAAGATGAGGTTAGCATTGAACCCGGATAAGACATTTTTGGGAGTGAATAAGGGAGTGTTGTTGGGTTATGTTGTTAGTGAGAAAGGTAGAGAACCCGATCCGGATAAGATTGCGGCCATAAGCGACTTGGCAACTCCAACCAATTCCAAGGGGATCTCTAAGTTGTTAGGACATGTGGGATGGTACCGGGAACTTATTCCTAATTTTTCAAAGATAGCGGTGCCCATTACCCATTTGCTCAAAAAGGATGTCAAATTCGAGTGGACGGATGCTTGTCAAAAAGCCTTTGAGGAATTGCGGGATAGGTTGAGCACCTATCCGGTGTTGATACCACCCAATTGGGGTAAACCTTTTCACGTCTATTGTGATGCTAGTAATGTGGCAATAGGGAGTGCGCTTTGTCAAGCAACGGGAGAAAAAGAGAATGATCAACCTATAGCTTATGCGAGTAAGCAATTGACCCCCGCCGAAAGAAACTACTTTACAACGGAGAGGGAGTGCCTAGCCATGGTGTTTTCCGTTAAAAAGTTTAGGCATTACCTCATGTGCAACCCAGTTGTATTTTTTGTTGACCACATGGCTATCAAGTATCTAATTAACAAGGCGGAGTTAAGTGGTAGGTTAGCTAGGTGGGTTTTGTTATTAGAAGAATTCGACTACACGGTGGAATATAAACCGGGTCGTATGC
Source organism: Polytrichum commune (assembly GCA_950295325.1). Taxonomy (NCBI): domain Eukaryota; kingdom Viridiplantae; phylum Streptophyta; class Polytrichopsida; order Polytrichales; family Polytrichaceae; genus Polytrichum; species Polytrichum commune. Next base: position 2,355,459 of record OX485809.1, read on the forward strand.
ATTTACAAGCGGACCACTTGTCTAGGTTGTCGGAGGAGATAGGAAAAAATCCGGTAAATGATATGTTAGTAGATGATAGCCTCTTTGTGGTCACTTCTACACCGGAGTGGTATGCGGGCATAGTGGAATTTCTAACAACCCACAAGTTGCCCAAAGAGTGGACAAAAGAAGAGAGAAGGAAGGTGAGGGTAAATAGTAGGCAATTTGTTGTAGTGGGCCATAGGTTGTTTAGAAGGGGGTCCGATGGTATTTTACGACGATGCGTGTCAAAAACGGAGGTTGAAGCGATTTTAATCGCTTGCCACGATAGCGCTTGCGGCGGTCACTTCTCGGGTCAACTCACCAGGCAAAAAATACTTAGAGCGGGCTACTTTTGGCCTACACTATTTAAGGACGCCCATGACTATGTAAGGAAATGCGACGCTTGCCAACGGTATGCCCGAGACGACCTTAGAATGGAGATGCCTTTACATGTATCATTACCCTTAATTCCTTTCGAAAAATGGGGCATCGACTATGTGGGTGAGGTCCATCCCCAATCTTCAAAAGGAATGAAATATATTGTGGTGGCAACCGAGTACCTCACCAAGTGGGCGGAAGCCAAAGCGGTGAAGACCGACACGGCGGAACACGCGGCAACATTTATGTACGAAAACATAATTTCGCGGTTCGGGGTGCCGAAGATCCTAGTAAGCGATAGGGGTACTCACTTTTTGAATGACTTGATTCGAGAGATGACAGAGAAATTTAAAATTGATCACCGGAAGACTACTCCCTACCACCCACAAACCAATGGACAAACGGAAAGGGTTAACGGAATTTTGGTGAGTATACTACGCAAGACGGTTATAGACTCGAAGCGGGATTGGGATACGAAACTAACGGCGGCACTTTGGGCATACCGTACAACCTATAAGGTAACTACGCGTGCTACACCATTTTCCTTAGTCTATGGTCTTGAAGCGACACTACCAATCGAATATGAAGTCGAGTCACTTAGGGTGGCCGTGAGTACGAGACTTACCGAAAGTCAATCCTTACGAAATCGACTAACCGATTTGGAAGCACTTGACGAAGGGAGGAGAATGGCGGCTCAACATATTGAGGCAATCCAAAGAAGGAGAAAGATTACTTTCGACAAACGACATAAGAGAAGGGCCCTAACACCGGGAATGATGGTCATGATTCAAGACGCACGAAAGCTTGAATTTCCGGCGAAATTCAATGCGGTATGGTTAGGACCTTACCTTGTCTATGAGGTTTTTCCTAATAATTCAATTCAATTGGAAACGTTGAATGGTGAGCTCTTTCCTACCCGTACATCGGGAAGTAGATGTAAGGAGTACCGAGCTTGACTAGGCAACTTACCCTTGGAGCAAAAGATGTTTGGATTCATCCCCCGATGGTCGCCAATTATGTGAGCCCAAAAGGGTGCCCACATTTAGTCTTAGACCCTTGAAACGTTAGTTGATGCACTTTGAAGTAGCATGTTACTTCACAAAAATATAAAAAGAGTGAAATGTTAGTCTTAGAAGTACCATGTTGTAAGAGGCTAGGATGTGAGTTGTTATTGTGTTTTTACCTTCGGAAGGATTTGAGTGAATGAGGATAGGTAAGGAGAACTTGGATTGAGTAGTTAGTGAGTAGGCTAGTACAAATGGATGGAGACAACCAAAGTGACTCAAGAGGCAAGTGCATTCGAATTGGGATGAATGGAGGATCACATGGAGCGCACAAGTGGACCACCTCATCATGGCCACTTAATGGGGAAGGCCCAAGGAAGAATGCAAGGTGGAGGATAAGCAAATTCTCAAAGCACCAATCAAATCACGAGTTAAGCATCGTGGTTTGAATTAAGTGGTGAGCGACGATTTGGGAAAGTAAGGGGAGAAAGTTATGGCGGCGGAAAGCGAAGGAGGCTAAGTTTGGGTTGAAGCATCCCAAGTTTGGTAAAGTGTGGTAGGTAGAAAGCCAAGGCTAGTTAAATGTTCGAATTAGGATCCTTGTTGATCATTTGAGGGAGGAAGGCTTAGAAGATAGGATTGGCGCCTACTAAGTAGGAGGAAATCTCAAGGGCTTATCGTGAGCCTTGAAGGTGCTCACCCCCTCAAGCTTACTATATAATCCCTCATTCTTCCCTCACTCATCCTCTCTTTCCTTTGTGCTCCAAGGCACCCCACGAGTTATAAGTGTGGGTGTGGGAAGCCATATTGGAGCACATGTGTGTGCTTAGTTTTTAGTTTGAGAGCCAAGGCTTGTTAGCCTTGAAGAGGGCTTGACCTCTTGGTAGAATTAGTGTTGACGTGAAGGATTTTAAAGTTAATTCATGATTCCAATTTGTGGTACTTTAAGTTCATGTTTTGAATACACGTGGTTGCAAGTTCCATGTTTAAGAGTTGAGCACTTGATGTTGTGATGAGTGCAAAAATATACTTGTGTGGATTAGTTAGTCTTAGTGAAGTTAGGAAATTCTCTCTCCCCCTCTCCTCTCTAGGATTTTAGGATTTTAGGATTAGAGAAGAATTGTGTGATTAGAAAGGGGTTGTTAGTAGAATTAGGGAAATTAGGTAGGAAGATTAGTTAAGGGCTTGAATAATTAGTGAGGTAGTTGGGAATTACAACTACAAAGTTGTGGGTTCATGAAGGAGCTGGGTTTATGAAGGAGCTGGGTTTGTTTAGTTAGAAAGTAAAGAGCTGGGTTTATGAAGGACCTGGGTTTGTTTAGTTAGAAGCTAAGGAGCTGGGTTCATGAAGGAGCTGGGTTTATGAAGGAGCTGGGTTTGTTTAGTTAGAAAGTAAAGAGCTGGGTTTATGAAGGACCTGGGTTTGTTTAGTTAGAAGCTAAGGAGCTGGGTTCATGAAGGAGCTGGGTTTATGAAGGAGCTGGGTTTGTTTAGTTAGAAGCTAAGAAGCTGGGTTTATGAAGGAGCTGGGTTTATGAAGGAGCTAGGTTTATGTAATTAGAAAGTAAAGAGATGGGTTCATGAAGGAGCTTAGTAGATAGCCTACCTAATTAGCTCATAGACAAGTAGTTAGTTACATTATGCTAGTTAGTGTTATGTGTGGCTTTCACAAGTAAATGTATTTGAGATTGACTATAGAGAATAGTGTTTTTTTAACACTTGCATCCTCTCTTTAAAAATAAACCACGTGCACAACTTAATGGAGAATGTGGAGCACTCTCGCGATGGCAAGACAAAGGAAGCAAAGACCAAAGGTGCGAGGGAGAGATTGACATAAGTCACATAAGTATTTCTTAATACTTAAAGGCTTATGTACGGTATGGAGACACCAAGTGAGACCTCTTATAGTAGCGATACGGAATACACAAGTGATAGTTCAAGTGGTAGTATAGAGTCAACGGCACAGACTCCATTTAGGAGAGGGATATCCTTAAGGGCTTGTGTAGCTAAAGCAGCCGGATGGACGTTAGAAGCAAACAAAGACAAAATAGCACCCGAGCATAAGGAGGTTAAAATAACATAGTTAACTTGTGCATTCTCCACATACGTATTGAAATCGTACATTGAGTTGTTAAAAGTGAAATTCCAGTTAAATCCAAGACCACTTGAAGGGTGAACCTTGCACTATGGACTCATCCAAGTCCAAATCCAATACCGCGGAGGAATGTGAGCCCAAACCCACTACTCGGACTACGGACGCTTAAGGGTGGGGGGTTTGGCTTCACACCATACATTTCAGGCAACCGCCCCCACTCTCCAGAATCTGATTTTTCTCAACTGCACCATAATGCGATCATTCGTTCTCACATGCATGCACCTAAAAACTCGCTAGTGCCAATAAGTTCTCGGAATCAGAAAGTTCTATGGCTCCCACTAGGGAGACGGTGGTAGGAGATGGCTGCATACGGTTGTCTATGTCCACTCCATCTACTTGTGCGCCCGTAGTAATGAAGACATCCGTTGTGCATTGTTCGTGTCTTCTTGCGCGTGCCTCCTTTGCCAACACAACTCTCCATCCCGGTCTGCCCACTTCCTCTGACCAAAACACTTGTGTTGCTTGGCTAGGAAAAATAAATGAATCTAACATCCGTGGCACTTTGTGTCGGAAATTTACGACCATGAATCCAGCCTCATCTCTCACATAAGAAGGATTCCCCCAATTGTCACGTTGTTTCATCCACTCGCACCTAAAAACTATAATAGGTGTACGGAGCGGGCCATAGTTCAATTTCAGTATATCCTTTAGTACTCCCACATAGTTCAATGTTGTTGATTCTGACTCCGTGGACGACATGTGGAACACGGACGCCACACCGCTGTCATAAGTTTGAAGCGTGGTCGATTGCTGGTCTTCTACCCGAAAGTGGTTTCCATAGGCCTTCATCCTTATGTAGCGCGTGGCTACTTGTGATGGTCTACTGCACAACAGCACTCGGTCCATGTCATCCGCATTGTTCGGGTCCACAGGGTGCCTGTGCACTACATCTTTAATCCAATTCTCGAAAATTGGGATGTCGGGGTTCAGTCCCTTTTCTTCTTCCCATTGCCTGCACATGCACAGCCGCCACATTCAATACCGGTATTACAAACTTGCAGTAAACAACCAACATTGTTTTCATTTAATAACCACTGAATGGTGGTGAACGTATGTACTGCTGGGCCATTTGACAATTACGTAGTTCCTGTACTTCAGTGCTTTTAGTTGTGGGGGTCCATAATGACTGCTACTGGGTCTGTTATTGTGTACTACTTCTGTAGAACTCACAGTCATTGTTTGGTTTCAACGAGTAAATAATGACTCACCTGTGCCACGGCTCCATGAGAGACAAATTAGATAGTGCATATTGGTGTGCAAGATCTCTCAGCGCTGGCGACATCAAGTACTTTGCTCCAGCCCCTTCCACCACCTCCTCTGCATCCCCATACTCTTCATCTGCGTCCCAGACTCGGCGGTCAACAACCTCGAATCTTTGTAAGTACTCTGTTGTGAATCCTAGGCATTCGTCCCTCACATATCCCTCTGCCATGCACGCCTCCGGTCTTGCCATGTTCCTAACATATTCCTTTAATGTCTTCATGTATCTTTCAATGGGATACATCCACCTTGATGATACAGGTCCACACACGTCCAATTCATCCACAAGGTGGTACACTAAATGTGTCATAACATCGAAAAATGAAGGTGGGAAGTGTATCTCCAGAAGTGCCATGCTCCGTGCCACATCTGCTTGTAGTGCTTGGATCTCCGAGGGATTCCACACATTGTTGCATATTTTGCGAAACACCCTACAAATTCTCATGACCGCCATTCTTGGTCCACGTTGTAGAAGACCTCGTAGGGCTAGAGGCATCACTTGTTGCATAAGCACATGGTAGTCATGTGACTTCAAGCCCCCAAATTTCTTCTTCCGTATGTACTGTGCCATGTTGGAAACCAAGCCTGTTGGTGGCTTCAAGGACTCAATGGTGTTGGCAAAACTGTCAAATTCATCATTTGTCAGCACATACGGGGCCATGGGTTTAAGCATTCTGCCATTTTTTTTGGGGTGGGGAGTAAGCCACAAATGTCTCCTAATGCCTCTTCGTTGGAGGTCTCGCCTAACCTTCACCGTGTCCTTCAGTCCGGTCACGGTCTTCAGGATATTTTTCGCAACATTCTGCTCGCAATGCATAACATCCAACGTGTACCGTATGAGGAGGTTCTGCATATCCACAAACACAAAATTATATTTTACACAACAAAACACCACTGCGACGGTCTCAACAAACAACAACGTTGTTTATGACTGCGAATTCAGTTGTAAGGAGTAGTTTCTCAGTCATTGAGGGAGTCCGGGAGGACATTGCATAACATTTGCAAGCAATGCATCACATCCAACTTTTAACGTGTGAGGAGGTTCTCAACGTACACAAAGTTGGCAATGGGTTCTACGCAACAAGGACGGCTGCAATATGATCGTCATGCAGCACCTCTGCTCGAGGGGGTTGATTTCAATAGTAAACAGTAGTAACTCTGTTATTAATGGACTACTTAAGGACAATGCAGGAGATTTTGCGGCAATACTGAACATGCAATGATTACCGACTGTGGAGGTCATCCACATCGTCAAACTTCACATTCTGAATGACACAGAGACCACCACTGCAACAAAGGGTATAAACAACATATCTGTTTATGACGTGGATTTCAGTAGGGAAGAGTATTAACTCAATCATTAAGTGAGTACTTAAGGACATTGCATAACATTTTCAACCAATGCATTGCATCCATCGTTTAGAGTGGGGGGACGTTCTCATGATCCAATGAGTAGACATTATACTCTACACAACGAGCAGCACTGCAATAACATGGATGGACAAGAACTCTATCTATGATGTTGATTTCAGTAGTACAGAGTGGTAAATCAGTCATTAAGTGAGTACTTAGGATGATGCATAACAAGGGCCGGCAATGCATAGCATCCACCATTTAACGTGTGAGGAGGTCCTCAATATCCCGGAGAAACAACATTGTGACTGACAAACATGACCACCACTGTGTGGTGGGTTCCGTATAAACAACAACTCCCTCGATGACGTTGAGTTCAGTATAGAATAGTATTTTCTTTAGTCATTAATGTCTGTACTTAAGGACAATGCATAACATTGACCGGTTGTGCATTGCATCCTACGTTTAGGGTTTAGAGGAGGTCCTAAATATCCACCGTCTTTACATTATGTTCTACACAACAACCACCACTGCCAAACAAACCGACGTCCAACACGTCTGTCTATTACGTAGATTTCATCAGTATGCAATTGTAAATCAGTCATTAAGTGAGTTCTTAAGGACGACCAATCCTTAACTCCTTCCTCAGAATTGTCAAGTTATGTTCTGCTCTTCATGACCTGAATCTACATTCTTAATGTGAATAAGTGCGAGGCAATCATACATGCATTGCATATGAAAATTCAGATGGCAGGTACACGGAACGTTGTATTCTCATAGTCCACATCACCTTCGACTCCTACATCTAGTCTTAATAAGCAATTGATCCATTACCTTCCAATAGGGCAGGTTGTGTAGAATACTCCTCCTTTTGACACCATGTACTTTCGACGGATCTCCCGCACCCCCTTGATTGTTGCCCTCGTCCAGCCAACTTTGGTACTCATTTGCTCGATGCACTTGCTCCTCCGCAGTGACTACATTGGGTTTCCCTCGATCTTCTTCGCGGCCATTAAAGTGCTCTTTCATTGTCGTGGACCTCCAAGGGTCGTCGTGTGGAAGCCACCTCCTGGTGTCCGTGTACGTTTGCTTCCCAAGTTCAATTGAGTGTTCACCTTTGAATTGCGGACCACAAATTGGACACGCAGCATAACCTTGATGGGCAACACCTGCAACAGTTCCATATCCCGGAAAGTCGTGGATTGTCCAAAGCAACACCGCTCGTAGTTTGAAAGGCCGGGAGCCAACATCTTTTACAACATCGTAGGCAACCACACCCTTCCAAAGCTCCACCAACTCCTCAACCAAAGGCTCCAAGTACACATCAAAAAATTCCGAAGTCACGGATTGTTTTCCAGGAATCAACAAGGCTAACATGATGAAAAATTTCTTTGTGCTCAACCAGGGTGGCAAGTTGTAATTCAACAACATTACCGGCCATGTGCTCCAACTAACACGTTGCAATTTGAAAGGATTCACGCCATCCGTTGCCATTCCTAGGTGGATGTTACGGTCGTCATTGCCAAAGCTGCAATCTACGACTTCATGTACATGCCTCCATGCCTTGGAGTCACAAGGATGTCTTACTAATCCATCCGTACTTTTATTTTTTGCATGCCACAACAAAAGCTCAGCTATGGCTGGCGTGCGAAACATACGTTTCAGTCTAGGAATCAGGGGGAAGTGCCTAAGGACTTTCCATGGTCTTTGTTTTTGGGCCTCATCTTTGTACCTCGGTTTCTTGCACTTTGGACAACATGTGGCATGTTCATATTGGCCCCTGAACAACACACAACCTGCTTGGCATGCATGAATTGTGTTGTAATTCAATCCGAGTTTCTTAATCAATGTTTTAGCGGCATGGTAGTTTTTGGGCAAATGATTCTCACTTGGAAGAAGGTGCTTGCGGAATAATGCGAAAAGTTGATCCGCGAATTTGTTGCTCACGCCATGTATCGTGCACAGAGTCATTATCAATATCGTGGCTGCCAGTACGGATGACCTCGCTCCATGGTACAACTCCTCCAAATTGAATGCTTCCTCCAAAAGGCGTGGGTCTTCATGGTAGTCTTCTTCTGCACTGCTACAACAAAACCACTGTAAATGATTGCAAATCCATTGTAGAACAACTGCAAGGACAGTTTGCAGTCATTATTTCAGTGGAGGGAAAATTCAGGGATGAAGTGCCGGCACCTCAAACCCCTTGCATGGGGCACCATGTATCGTGCACAATTGTCGTAGAGAGAAAGGGAGGTGGTGAGACAGAGAGACTGGAGGGTGGAGAGAAGTGCCATGTGCAAACTTAGGGTTGCACTACTGTGGTCACGACAAAGCCCAGATTGTTGGAGGTCTTCTTTATGACTAAAACATTGCAATTTCAGGGAATCTAGCACATATATTGGCGCTCTTATTAATCTGTTACATATGGTGTATGCTTTGATATTATATAAAATTGGATGCTACGAACAATTCATTCACAAATCCAAAAAGCTACAAGGTATATAAATTCGTGTTGTTGGAACTCAAGTGAGGATGAATGCGGGTAATAGACATTTCATAACTAGACCTACAGATGCATGTTGAAAATGAACTCTCAAGCCATCTTCAACAAATTCTTACCAGGTGTGGAGCGGTGGAGGGTCGAGGACATCGGACACCAACATACTGTCCACAATCACTGCAGTCACCCTCGCATGATGAATGTTCGGACTTGTCCACCACTGCCTGCCATAAAAGTAAGGTTATTTACAATGCCCACACTTGCAGGAATGCAACGCACTAATTTGAACCACTCGCAGCTAATAAATAGGCAAATGAATTAGTGATTAGCCTCGTACCCTGTTATTTCTATTTGATTTGAAAATGTAACCGCAAATGGTTCATTTGTGGGGAAATTTGTGAGGAGATCCAAATTATGGCCACCAATGTAGTAGTAATTATTGCACTAGCTCTACTTGTGGTCGTCATTAATCTCCAATTGAAGGATGTAGTGATTTAGTGGCCTTGTAGTAATAAACTATCCAGGACAAAGTGGATGGGCACATGGCTGGGAAGTGAGCATGGGAGGCCATGCACAAAGGGCCCCATACACTTATGCCCAAGTGGGATAACACATGAAACTGTAAGGAGCGTACCCATACACTTATGTGGGACTTAATGAAACATATAATATGAAATTATGAACATCTGGCTAATATGAAGAGCAGATTTTAGTTACTGCTCCGCTCTATAAATGTTGGTCCCTGTAATCATTGATGAAACTTCCATGCTAGCGCTTAGTGGAGGAGTATTCGCAAAAGGATACCCTCTTCTACGTTCCCTGCCAAACAGGTCCTTCAAGAATCACATATAATTGCTTATATGATACCATAAACTATCTCAATCTGTCACAGTTCGCTCATGCCCAAGTTGACTTTATGTGGTCATAAAGTAGTTGTTAATGTTGTGAAGACATAACATTTGTCTATCTATGACTGCCCTAGTCATATACCTGGTCATTGACCGGGGCAAAGACGTCGTTGTTTAGTCATTTAGCAGTCATTTAGTCTGTGGGTTTAGCCTGATGTTTAAACCCTACCACGGCGGGAGGCTGGCGCGGCGTCTTCAATGCATAAAGACATCTAACCGTTGGGAAGCAAGGTCTAAATACCCGGGCGTATCTGGACATTACGTATTTTCGCGGAGAGGAAAGGAGAGCAAGTTCAAGTGTGTTAAGGCGGATTGCATAGACAGATCGCTATTCGCAATTCGCTGTGTGCAACATACATTCAGGGCAGGCACAAACATTGCGCTGCAATGCGGCTACATAACTGTGGAGTAAGAGCGTAGTTTGTCTGTAGGTGATTGTAGATGGCCGAGAGTATGTCAGCTCTCAAGCCACGTGCGGAAAGACATGTGGCCGCGGAAAAATCGCCGAGGACCGCGCGTACATGCCCCGAGGCTGATTCGGATGAGGAGAGATGCTCTTATGAGGTGGAACGCGACAAGAGAGTAGCAAAAATGAGAGAACTCTTGAAGCCATTGGTGCTCGCAAGCAATAATTTGTGAGCAGTAGAAGAGACTTACATTCTCATCCCCTGTTATGCTGGGTTGTTCGTCGTTCTGCCTCCGCGTTCGGTGCGCGTCTTTTCCGGAAGAGGTTACGGGGATGCTGGTGGTGAAAACTAGCAGCCCCCGACTAGGGTTTGGTGCCACCAGGGTAAATGGGAAGTCATAGTAGGTTCCACGTGGCTACTGCTCATAGGTCCCACACGGACGGTCACGATCACAACTGGTGGCATCTCCCGCGTGGGAAGCCTTTCTCCAACTCTGCTGTAGACCCTGTGTTTCCTCGTCGTCGTTGTCGTTTCTCTTCTTTGGCATCTGTAGTAGGTGTTGCGTCCTCTCGGCGTTTCTGTCCCACTTCCATCAATGTGTACAGCGACACTAGTTTGTTGATTGTTGCATGAATTGTGTTGGTGTCTTCTGCTGCGGATCCAACTTGAATCTGCTCCGGCGCCTCCTAGGTGAATCTGCTCACGCGGGTCATAAAGCTAGGTGAATCTGCTCACAAGTGTCGTAAACCTACTGCTACAAGGTTTTTCTTCATCCCCTCTCCTGCTGCTGGGTGTTGAGTCCTTGGGTGGGTCGCCCTCCTTGAAGACAACATGGCTGGGGGGTTCTTATACAACGCCTGCACATGTCCCACCTCCCGAGGTTTAGGGTTTAGGCCCAGAGTGCACAGGAATTCGCATCCCGCGAGGACTCTCAGTTGGCCCTCTCTTTAGCGCGCTCTTAGATCACTATATAAAGTGGGAAGAGGATCTCACTTGCATTTGTTGTCATCATAATGATGTTATTTCTTTCATGTGTGAGTGGGAGGATCTAACTTCAGTTTGGTGCAGGCGTGAGAGTGTGAGAGGTCAGAAGCGTGTAGGGCAGTCTGCGGCAGTGCGCCGCAGCCGCAGGCAGTGTTCGAGGATTACGCGGTTGGGAGTATTGGAACATACCCTCGAAATGGAGGGCGAGGAGGAGTCCGCAACAACGAAGACCAGTGACGAATACAGTCCAGGTGAGTTGTAACACACAGCTTCAAGCCATCTTCTTACCTTGTACACCCTTCTTACCCTAAACCCTAAACCCTTACCTTGCTTCAAGTTTTTTCTTATCTTTGTTTATTCAGTGAGTCAGACAGTGGATCTTAGAAATCAGAATGAGTTGCATTTCTGCTTTCAATAGATGCACAGGGTATTTGGAAAGGCCCAGATCAAGCACATTCACACATGAATCAATTTTTTTAGATCCATTGCCAAGTTCAATGCTTTCGGATTTTAATGAACATTATGCAATGAATACTGACTACTGAACATTCTACAACGCACTAATTTGAACCACTCGCAGCTAATAAATAGGCAAATGAATTAGTGAATAGCTTCATACTCTGTTACATCTATTTGATTTGAAATTGTAAAGTCCGGAATTGTGAAGTCGTCATTGTAAACTCTCAAATTTTAATCAACATTCTGCAATGAATACTGAAGTCTAACATCATTCTATTGATGTGACTATGTCGCTGATGTGCTAGTGCTGTTCACGTGAGCTGATATTGTATTCCTGATTCTCAGTCGAAATGGTCTCATACTAGGTTCGGCGTTTTCCACATTTTGTAAACGTCATCTTTGTTCTTAGAATGCACATTGTTCAGTGCAACAATATTTGTCGTCATTGTAAATTATGTTACACAAGTATGGGCATTGTAGCTCGCCATTCATCGCATGACTTATGTGCGATTGATTACCACCTTAAAAATGGTAGATGAGATGCAAGACTGGGCATCTGTCTGTGCAACTGGAATGGTGAAAATAAAAGTCAGCTGACTGTAGTAGTCGTTTATTAGTGAATCCTCAGTCAATTCTGTGTCATTTTATAGTCAATGATTCAATTAATCAGTGAATAAGATTCATGTTACCACAGCTGAGTCACAAGGATAGGGAGTCCTGATATTTGTCCCGGCGTTACATTTCACATGGCCCTGAGCAGATGAGGAGGAGGACGATGAAGCCCAGTCACCTAAAGAACACACTGTGGACCTGCCCCGGTCAAGTGCCACGAAGAGGAAGCCGAGGCGAATTTTTAAGTCCCCCCCCCGGAAGAAGCCAACAGCCCCAAGTCCATCTGGGTCTGCACCATCAAACGCTGCTCCATGGATGCAACAACCATGGATGCAGGGTCCACACAATCAGCAACAGCCCTGGATGATGGGCCAAGCGAACCCCTGGATGATGGGCCAACAATTCCCCGGCCCGTGGTTACCGCCACAGCCCCCCCCCCAATGCGGCAACGCAGGAGGGTCCTACAACAAAGTCGGAGAGTGAAGCAAGGGCAGCAAGGAGAGCAAATAGGAAGGAGATGGAGGAACGAGTGGATGCAAGGCGCAATCAAGGGCAGAAACCTCATCGTGTGAGGGTGAAGGCAGGAGGAGGCATAGATGGAGGATGCGAGGGCAAGAACGAGTGGGACGAGGCTCTTAGGAGCTTAATCCCTAGGATTCTGGACGTAAGTTGTGTCAAGTGGGAGGAGCAGTCCCCAAACAGTGTTGAAAAATTGAGGAATGCGTTAGACAGTGAGTTTGAATATGTGGGGACTAACCTTTCGGACAAGGGCTTCAAGAACGCGGTGAAGAGACAAATGAAGACGGAGAGGTCAAAAATGAAGGGATGGTTTCTTAGCGGGAAGAAAGACTGTCCTATTACCATTGAGCCCGTTCAATGGGCAAGGTTGTGTGAGTACTGGTCAAAACCAGAAACGGAGGAGAAGGCACAAAGAATGGCAAATGCGCGCAAACAAGTGAAGAGGCAGTCAAATGTCGGGCGGGCAGGCAAAGCTGGAAAGGAGGCCCAATTGGTATGGTTCCATGTCTTGTATTCTTTCATACATCTAGATAGCTGGTTATGTTCTTTAAATTTTATTTTATATAGTACTTAACTGTCAATAACCTGCTGTGAAAGCATAATGTTAAAATAGAGTCCCACTAGCCTCTGCAGTCATTTAAAAGCTCAATTGTTAGTCAATTATTAGCCATTTATTGTGAACATCAACTAAGTTCTTGGATTGTAAATGCGAGCCCTTTTTGGAGTGACATCAGACCTTTAGCTATAGCTCGATTTTTTGGTGCAAGTTGAAGTTCATTAACATAGGCAGGACAATCCAGCTGGAAAGGAGGCCCAACAGGTATGCTCTGTGTCTTAACTTAAGGCATACTCTTAGATAACTGGTTGTGTTGTTTACATGCTATTCTGTATAGTACTTAACTGTCAATAACGTCCAAGAAAACATAATATTTCCTTAGAGTCCCTCTGCCCTAAACCTTGCATATCATAGTTGATTTATACATCTTATATTAGTCAGCTATTGTAAACATCAAATTGGTTTGCTTGCTGTCAAGATATACCCATTATTTCAGTGTAATCAGTGTCAAATTGCGAGCATGTTTAAACCCTAAACCAAACACTAGAATACGCGTGAGAAGGCCTTCTTGCAGACATGAACCATGACATCAGTGTTCCACAACATAAACCATGACATCAGTGTCCCGCCACTGTAATCTCCTTTGCATATTTCGGCACCACCGTGTGTTTATAGTCCGTTTTGTAGTTGCAATTGCTAATGTGCGACATGGGACCGCTTTGTGTTGACATTTGCAGAGAGCGAGAAGAATGAGGAGCCCTGGAATCACGGAAATTGCAGAGGATTTCCAAGGATCGGAGCAAACAGGGGCCTGCACCTCTGTAAGTCGCTTCACAATTTTCCCCCAATGGAGAACTAAATTGGCATACATAGTTCGCTGCATCACGCAATTTTATGGGAGACACATAGTTTTACTATTATATTGTATGTGCTAGAAATCAGATTAGTATTACATAGGTTGCTAGACGTCATAGTATGAGGTGTTCACCTTAAGTCTTGTTTACCAACATTTTGTTCATAACTTTTAGATCCACAAGATAAGTCAAGGTTATTGAAGAAGTTGAATGCGCATAATTAATTTGCAGTTTTGATGTAGGCCATGTGCAACCACTTGTGTGAAAATACTCTTTGTACCTCGTTTAATGACTTTACTGAAGAGCACTTTGGATGACATGCCAAAATGTGTTGATGAACTCCAGTATGAACTCCAGTGTGAAGTTTTGCCTTTGAAAGTGCACATTGTTCTCAAAATTTAATGATTCTTGCAGTATTCTGCATGAGGCACATCCAACATAATGTTATGCAAATAGGCCTTAGTTGGTTACTTTTTGCTACGGGTCTTATACTACTCAAATTCGCAAGTTTGAAATTTATGTACATCCGCAAGTGTATATGAAGAAGCCGTGGTCAATCCCAGTGGATTTCAGGGCCAATCTAAAATTGGTATGCAATGTCAAAGTCCACCAACAAATAGACGACAAGAAGGTCACTTAGGATCGGCCATTTATGTTGAACATTAAATTAGTACGATTGATTGTTGTAGTAAATACCGAGTTGTTTCTTGGACTGGACTCAGCCACTGTTGTAGTGAATACTGAGTTGTTTCTTGGACTCGACTCAGTCATTGTTGTATTAAATATTGAGTTGATGATCAATCATTGTGTAGTTGTTTTTGCATAGTGTAGTGAGTTGATTCCTACTGGTTGGCATGTCTGCACTCTAAGATTGGTTGGTGTGTGTGGTGTGATCAGCAAGCTGCGTCCGGCAGGGTGTCTGCACGCATCACTGCTGTGGAGACTAACCAAACTGAACTCAGGCGCCAATTGGCCGAACTCATGATGACTAGTTCGAACAATGAGGAGCGACTGAAATCGTGCACAACAACTTTGGATAGCTTGGCCATTATGGTAACGAGCATAATGAAGAAGCTAGAGTCGAAGTCCATGGCGAGCCCTCCCACCCACAGTGCTCTCAATCAGCATCAAAATCCGAGAAGCCCGCACAAGTCAGCTGTTGAGAATCAAGCTGTCGCAACCCTTGCTAGCCTTCCTTGACCATCTTGCCAATTTTCATTTCCTAGCAAAGGTTACGAGCGCTAACCATTCGCATACCGCCATGCTAATGGTTAGCTCCTCTCACCCCGGACCTTATAGTTCATAGGAGGGGAACCAACCCTCCTACTTTGCTTTCGGGACTCACCCCTTCAATCGCTAACCAACCCCTTTAATCGGTAACCAATCCTTAGATGTGGACTTCCATCCATGGAAGTCCAATCTTATGTTGATCATCGCGTTGCCGGAGCAACACTACAACAACCCGAACCATACTAGGCAACTATGGCCTCACATTAGGCCAATGCCAATGGAGGCCGTGCCGTTCGGCCTCGGGTGGGTGAGGCCACACCACCTCACCCATATAAGCCTCTAGGACTTCACGCGGGGCCCCTACCCCACCGTCAACCAACCTCTTGTCTCCCTACCAAGAGTTGGGGCCAAGTGGACATTTTCCTTTAGCTGCTGGGCCTAGAACCCCCCAGCAGCTTCAGACCATCATAACTTCCTTGTTTGATGTTGGATCATAACAACCAACCACTCCATCTTCATCTACGTTTCACGTAGATGCCGATGAACTCCTCACTTGCCCCATTCGGGCAAGTTATGAGGACGTTATGCCTCTTTGAACCTTGGCAGTCCCGGGAGTCACTCCCAGGCACTGCTGCACCAGGGCGCTGTCCCGGGACAGCGCCCCACTCAAATGGCCATAACTCCTAGCTCACACCTCCGATTGAGGTGTTCTTGAGCATTCTAGAATCGCCACGCCATGAGCTACGCATAGCTCATGGCCTTGCCCTTGTGCCTCCTAGTCTTCGTGGGTGGGAGGCGTTCCCAACGCCCGGGGCCCTCACCCACACTAGGATCACTTGGGCCCTCTCACCAACGGCGCCACAAGTCCCGGGTGTCACTCCGGGGTCCCCCTTGTGCCCATGGTGTTTCGGCCACTCCTCATGGAGAGGTGCGCGACACAAGCACAGTCAAAAACAGCGCGCATTGGAGCGTCTAGTGGCAACCCCATAGATGTGGTGGATGTCTCATACGTTCCTAGCGAGGACGAGAACCCCCCCAAACAATCAGTCAGGATGACTAGGAGCAAGGACGTGAAGTTCAAGGGCGTTAGCGGGGCCACAACTGACAGCGAGGTCGTCATGAAGGGCGGTAGAAGCGAGAAGGTCTACAAGAAAAAAAAGGCGACAAGGGGAGGAGGCAGCAAGGGACGTGGGATCGAAGAGGGCAGCGAGCAACCTGTAAGTGCAGGAGGCACAGAGGAGAGGGGGGGCAGCCAAGGAGGGTTCGTGGAAGATGGAGGTGGCCCCGAGAAGAATACAGAGGGCGGCAGCGAGGTGGAAGGCGTTACTGGGAGCGGGGTTGTGGAAGAGGGAATTAATGGAGGAGGGATCATGGGAGAGGAGGGTAAAGTGGAGAATGGGCAGGCTGCGAGTGGGGGGGTGGGGAGTGCACTTGTTGGGAAAGGGCAGTCTCATAGAGGGGAGAGAGATGTAGTAGGGGGTGGTGAGGTAGGGGTTGCCGCAGAGGAGGTAACGCCGGCATTGTCACCGGGAAGGGGGGTGACTGCATTTTCAGTGCAAGTAAGAAGTAAGAATATGTCACCAAGCAGGGTAGGAGGTAATGGCGCCCAAAACAATGCGCCAGGCAGTGAGGTGAGTCCACCAAAATGGTCCCCTATTCCATGCATACCAGAACCCTACACGCCCACGAAGTTGTTGGTATTCAATGTGCACGGGACTCTTCTAGACACCAGTTTATTGTCACAACCCAATCCAAACCCTAACATCCGGGTAACAAAGAAAACATTGACTCGCCGCTTTGTGTTCAGACCGTGGATGATGGAGTTTCTGGGAAGGTGTTTCAGAACATTCAAAGTAGGCTTTTGGGGATTAAAGAGTGGAGAGTATATGGAAGAGGTCCTCCGGGAGATATTGCCAGTGTTTGAACACTTGGAAAGCCACCAACCAATTTTTGCTTGGTCAGGAAAGGATTGTGAGATCATACAGAAAATTGGCGACATTACAATATGGGGGAAACCGCTGACAAGGGTGTGGAACAAATGGCCATGTTGGAATGGCATTAACACGATCATAGTGGACCATCATGGTCCTAGGGTGGCTTGCAATCCAAAGGCGAATGTCATTGTCCCCCCCTCATTCTATGTTGCAAATTTGAAGGATCTTGGTGAAGACAATGAATACTTAAAGCACATATTATGGCCAGCACTTCAAGGCCTTCATGGGCATCAAGATGTTGGAACATTCTGGTCCAGTTTGCATGTTTCCGGATTGACAACAGGTGTGTATGAAGTAAATTTTTGAGGAACATGGCCCCGCATCGGCCATGCACTGTCATTGGAGATTGAAGGCCCTACAAGGTTTTTGGCCCTTCACATCTGGACCTTTGTGACCTAAATGGTCCAGAACGACTTTATTTCTAAAGAATTGAGTCAGAAAAGACCATGTAAGTCACGAAGGACTAGTTATAAAGGACCAAAATCCTTGTAGGGAGGTTGCATTCACGTGGAGGTGAGGGGACTTGTGGACTGTAAGTTCACATACCTCCATTGTCCCCTCACCTGTAAATCCCTGCAAGACTAACTGAATTTGTGTTTCGGCTGCGTGTGTGTAGGTGGTTCAGGGGAGGGAGTTGCGGGGACGGGCGGCAAAAACACAGGATAGTTTGTCAGAGAACACTCTATGGACGAACCGACTGGTTAGTTGAAACCCTGAAGTCTGATTGTTGTAAAGGTTGTTATTTTAGAATGCATAAGGCAAGCTGTACGAATAACGTCATGCATAACCATAACCAGTCATTTGTGAGTGACACAGACCCAAAGGACTGAATGCAATAGATATTCAGTTGGACTTGAAGTAGTTCAGTCAACAAGGACCCGTTAGAATGGACCCCAACTGCCTGCCTACATCCAACTGCAATCTGTCTTGTTGTCAGTGTTCATATGCACCATGTAGGACGTTCAGAAAATGTGATCATGATGGTTTATGAAGAACCCATGGCGAAGACCATGCAGTTGAAACCATACGTGTCAGTCTATATGCACCACATCTATGCTGCTGATGCGTTTTTTGAGGTATTCAGGTTTGGTATTGACAACCATGTGAACTAGATGTCAGTGTAGATGAGTTGTTCTAGAGTTGTTCAAGTAACTTAGGACGAGATATGTAGGACCTAATTCATACAAACAATATACATGTCTTACACCAGATGCCATAATATGTAACCCGATTGCAGCATTGATGAAAACTACATGTGAAGGCATTTGACTGAATCATATGTGGATGCTATGTGAATGCAGTTCAGTGTGGGCCAATCAGTGCACATGATGAACCCTAGAAACAACAAGCAGAAGGTGGGAAGCGGTAAAGTTAGCGGCGTGGGGGGCGTGGACAAATTCCACTTTAAGACCATCCCCGAATTTTGTTATAAAGTGGATGTCAACATTGCGCATTTGGGTGAAGTGCGTCTTCCATATCCACATGAGGCCGGGGATCAATGGGTAGTTGAGGATGTGCTCGGAGGGTGCACGTTGTGGAATGAGAGGAACTTGAGGCCTGCATGAGTACCACCACATCCTAATCAGGTAGAAGGCATAGGTCATTTACGGTGCTAATCAGTACATCCATTTGAACATGCGCATGTGTTTTGTATGGATCAGAGGAATAAAATTCATGTAGTTCATGCCTGCGATGCATGATTGCCACTGGCATATCCAAAGTGAGTCCGTATGTTGTATAAGTTGTCCTTAAGGGTGTTGTGAAAGTGAATGTTGTTTGTTGTAGCGGTGTCACTTCCAGTCCTGGGCATATTTCGCTTCAGAAGATGAATGGTATTATACATTGTGGGTAATCCCAGGGTGGGAGCAGTAATTATGCTCAATGTATGACTGCACACGGTTTTGCAATGTAGTCGATATCGGAGTCATTGAGGTAGTTTCCTAATGAAAGTACACGACAATGACTTGTTGTAGAAAGTTAGTTATTTTTAAATGTGAAAGGAGAAATGACTGAGCCAATTTGAGTCGTATCCTGAAGACACGTGGACACATCTCATAACGTTACGACTCAAAGAAAGAGTGAACGTAGACAGAACAAGGAGTGGAGAAAGACTGAACAAAGACTCAACAATGACTCATGATGATGCCGTCCCCAAATTGGGACGGACAAGTGTCTAGTTTGAAGTTGGAAATGAGTAACTGATTAGTCATTGGCCGTACAAATTGGAGGTTGACAATGCCCCAACAGACAGCCACGTGGGCACCATGTCATCCCTAAAAACACTCTATGACTACAAAACAACTACAGAAATGCACACGTGGTCAAATCAAAAGTCGCCACATGTACGGTATCCACGCACACAAAGTATTTATACAGGTGGCACTAGAATGACATGGCTCCATGACTGGATAGACACGTATGCAATGACATGGCGTCACAGCCACGTCCACTAATGACATGGAAGGGAGGTAATGCCGTGGAGGGCCATGTCACCACAGCATGACACGTGTGACACACATGTTTATGACTGTCCTCTATGACTTCATTCTGTACATTGCCACGTCCCGTCCTGAACGACTTCATGTCCGTTACAAGTCGTCCATAATAACACAAATAGTATCAGTCATTATTGTCCTTTACAACCAAAATGACGGTCGTAAACATAGTTGTTATTTGCCCATTTTCTTCTAGTGTTCCCTGGGTTTTGTTGTTTTGAGACATAGCAAAAACTTACTACAGGGGGCTAGTAATTTTTTCCCCACTTCACCTCTACTTTGCTGACATGTCATCACACGTGGACATCTTACATCGTACGTGTCCGAAATGGGGTAATGTAATTACACACAAAATTCGGTAAAATTCAAGTCCGTCAGGATAAAGACAACATCCGGCATAATGTCGTGACGGATAAGTGTCGTGACGGCACGACATTATGCCGAGATTAGCCTCTGTCACGACACAATAGACAACCCTGATTCCAAGAGTTTGTTGTGTTTGTATGTCATTATAGTAATGTGCAAACTCAATGTCCTTTATCAAGGTAAATGTATTTTGGTAGTGCTCAAATCTCAAGTCCCATCAACATTATAATGTAATAAACATATTGGTACTATTATTGGAATTGACAACCAACCTGGGTAATATTTGTTTGCATGTAAGATGGGAAAACCAGATGTTGTGAACGCAACGCTAGGTGCTGCATTTGGTGTTGCTTTTGGAGGCGTTTGGACCTTGCTTGCAAAGGTGATTGAAGGATTGAAGTTTGTTCACCATTGCCAAGAACAATGCACATCTTTAAGAGAATATTTGGAGAAGATCAAACCTATGTTGTTAGAGATATCCAATCAATGCCAATCACAGGAAGCATTGGAAAATTGGTTGGGTGCGTTTCAAAAGTGTGTTGAAGATGCCAACGAGATTTTGCAAATTTGTAGAGATGGCTCTAATTGGGAACGGATCCGTGAGGTGAGATATGGGCTTCGAATATTGAAGCTAAAAGATGAAATCAAGGAAAATGTGAATATATCACCCATGGCACTTTTGACACACAAGAGTAATATTAGCAAATCCAACATGGGCACTAGTGTGATGATGCAAGAGGTTCCCCAAGAGATTCTTGGAATTGGAGATCTCTTCAAAAGAGTGAAATCGAAAATCATTGAGGGGCAAAGTGTGAGTCAAAGTGGTAGATGCATTGCCATCCAAGGCATGGGTGGATGTGGGAAAACCTTGGTTGCACAAATGGTGAACAACAATGGAGAAATCCAAGATTTTTTTGGGAAAGACTCCATCTTTTGGATCACGGTTGGACGTGATGCATCCGTTTCTGCCCTTTACGTACGGATGAGGGAGTATCTACGTGTTCAAACTAGTTGCGAAACACCTCTTGAAGACCAACGCACACATTTGATGAATGTGTTTTCAAATCGGAGAGTTTTGTTAATATTGGATGACGTGTGGGATAATGTGCACGAGTATAGAGAGATTGTAGAATGGTTGAACATCGCAAAAGGATTGGGGA
Organism: Polytrichum commune; assembly: GCA_950295325.1. Taxonomy (NCBI): domain Eukaryota; kingdom Viridiplantae; phylum Streptophyta; class Polytrichopsida; order Polytrichales; family Polytrichaceae; genus Polytrichum; species Polytrichum commune. The sequence goes on from OX485809.1 coordinate 2,376,674, forward strand.
GTGTGACATTGGTCACTACAAGAGATTCGTCGGTCGCATGCCGCATTAATGCAAGTGTGGAGGTTATTTTATCACTTTCAGAGGAGCATAGTTGGATATTGTTTTGTACACATGCATTTGGTACGAATGGGCTTCCATCAAACCAAGAATTGATGAAATTGGCTAAAGATGTGTGCAATGAATGCAAAGGCTTGCCGTTGGCTTTGAAAGTCATTGGGGCGGCAATGAAGAGTAAGGATGATATTGCGGAATGGAGATCAAAATTGCAAGATCTACGGAAGTCCAATGCAATGGTTAACAAAATTGTTGGACAGCAACTTTTCAATCGCCTCCAAATCAGCTATGACCAATTGGAAGAACCCACAAAAACATGTTTTTTATATTTTGCAGCCTACCCTGAAGACTCAGAAATACTACCAAAGGAATTATTTGATATGTGGGTTACCGAAGATTTATTTGGCGAGGACCTTGATGCGGAGGATGCTTTGGATAAAGTGCACTCTACTTTGAATGAACTAAAGAGGCGATCGTTAGTTGATGATTGCAAGGATTATTGTGGTGAGAAGTGTGTCAAAATGCATGATGTTTTACGTGATCTTGCAATGCACATGACAAGAAAATGTGAGGAGGTTGTACGCGAGAACTTATTCAAGCCCGGAATGGAAAATCTGAAGCAATTTCCGATTGCTTGGCTAGGGAAACCATTGAAGGTGAAGAGGATGTCATTACTTGGCCAAAATATCAAAAGATTTCCCAACAACTTCATAGCTCCAGAGTTGGCAATATGCATCATTGGTGATTCTCCATCCTTTCGAATGCCACGCTCATGTGTACAAGAATGTGTACAAGAATGTGTCATAGAAGAGGGCTTCTTTGAAAATATGGCCAACATTAAATACATGCGACTACGTTTAGGTGCAACTTTGAAAAATGTACCTTCGACCATTGGGACTGTCGCGCACCTCTCCATGAGGAGTGCCCGAAACACCATGGGCACAAGGGGGACCCCGGAGTGACACCCGGGACTTGTGGCGCCGTTGGTGAGAGGGCCCAAGTGATCCTAGTGTGGGTGAGGGCCCCGGGCGTTGGGAACGCCTCCCACCCACGAAGACTAGGAGGCACAAGGGTAAGGCCATGAGCTATGCGTAGCTCATGGCGTGGTGATTCTAGAAAGCTCAAGAACACCTCAATCGGAGGTGTGAGCTAGGAGTTATGGCCATTTGAGTGGGGCGCTGTCCCGGGACAGCGCCCTGGTACAGCAGTGCCTGGGAGTGATTCCCGGGACTGCCAAGGTTCAAACAGGCATAACTTCCTCAAGACTTGCCCGAATGGGGCAAGTGAGGAGTCCATCGGCATCTACGTGAAGTGTAGATGAAGATGGAGTGGTTGGTTGTTATGATCAGACATCATACAAGGAAGTTATGATGGTCTGAAGCTGCTGGGGGGTTCTAGGCCAAGCAGCTAAAGGAAAATGTCCACTTGGCCCCAACTCTTGGTAGAGAGACAAGAGGTTGGTTGACGGTGGGGTAGGGGCCCCGCGTGAAGTCCTAGAGGCTTATATGGGTGAGGTGGTGTGGCCTCACCCACCCGAGGCCGAACGGCAAGGCCTCCATGGGCTTTGGCCTATTGTGAGGCCATAGTTGCCTAGTATGGTTCGGGTTGTTGTAGTGTTGCTCCGGCAACGCGATGATCAACATAGGATTGGACTTCCATGGATGGAAGTCCACATTGGGGAAATGGGTTACCGATTAAGGGGTGAGTCCCGAAAGCAAAGTAGGAGGGTTGGTTCCCTCCTATGAACTATTGGTCCGGGGTAAGAGGAGCTATCCATTAGCATGGCGGAATGCAAATGGTTAGCGCTCATAACCTTTGCTAGAAACAAAAATTGGCAAGATTGTTAAGGGACCTAGCAAGGGTTGCGACAGGGACGCTAAGTTTACTTCAACATCTCGATATGAGATTTTGTCATATGTTGAAAGAGCTTCCGGAGAGCATCGGAGGATTGGAGTCCCTTCAACACCTCGATTTGAGCAGTTGTAGGGCGTTGAAAGAGCTTCCGGATAGCATCACAAGATTGGGTTTCCTTCAACACCTCAATCTGAGGTATTGTGGGGCGTTGAAAGAGCTTCCGGAGAGCATCGGAGGATTGGGGTCCCTTCAACACCTCGATCTGAGCTGTTGTCGGATGTTGAAAGAACTTCCGGAGAGCATCAGAGGATTGGGGTCCCTTCAACACCTCAACATGAGCGATTGTGAGGCGTTGGAGAAGCTTCCGAAGAGCATTGGAGGATTGGGGTCCCTTCAACACCTCATTCTATGGAGTTGTGAGGCGTTGAAAGAGCTTCCGGAGAGCATTGGAGGATTGGGGTCCCTTCAACACCTCGATCTATGGAGTTGTGAGGCGTTGAAAAAGCTTCCGGAGAGCATCGGAGGATTGGGGTCCCTTCAACACCTCGATCTATGGAGTTGTGAGGCGTTGAAAAAGCTTCCGGAGAGCATCGGAGGATTGGGGTCCCTTCAACACCTCGATCTATGGAGTTGTGAGGCGTTGAAAAAGCTTCCGGAGAGCATCGGAGGATTGGGGTCCCTTCAACACCTCAACATGAGCGATTGTGAGGCGTTGAAAGAGCTTCCGGAGAGCATTGGAGGGTTGTGGTCCCTTCAACACCTCGATATGCACAAATGTACGGTGTTGAAAGAGCTTCCAGAGAGCATTGGAGGATTGGGATCCCTTGAACACCTCGATCTGAGCTTTTGTGGGGTGTTGAAAGAGCTTCCGGAGAGCATCGGAGGATTGGGGACGCTTCAACACCTCGATCTGAGATATTGTGGGGCGTTAAAGAAGCTTCTGGAGAGCATGGGAGGATTGGGGTCCCTTACATTGCTTGATATAAGGAATTGTGAGGCATCGAAAGAATTTCCATGTTTCACAAATAGTTCCCGACTTCAAATTTTATGCTAATTTAGTATATTCGCAAGTTTAGTTCATGCATTCAACTAGCTAATCGTCTAGAAAATGAACTTACATGCCATATACATAAGACTTCAGGATTATCTACTCTACAGTTTGGAGACGTTGATGTCAATGGACTCCTCTTTTACCCCATTCAAGCAAGTATTGAGGAAGTTATGCCTGTTCAAACCTTGGTAGTCCCGGGAATCACTCCCAGGCCACTGCTGTACTAGGGCGCTGTCCCGGGACAACGCCCCACTCAAATTGCCATATCTCCTAGCTCACACCTTTGATTGAGGTGTTCTTGAGTATTCTAGAATTTACATGCCAAAAGCAATGCATAGCTCATGGCCTTACTCTCGTGACTCCTAATCTTTGTGGGTGGGAGGCGTTCCCAACGCCTGGGGCCCTCACCCATACTAGGATCACTTCGGCCCTCTCGCCAATGGCGCCACAAGTCTCGGGTGTCACTCCGGGGTCCCTCTTGTGCCCATGGTGTTTTGGACACTCCTCATGGAGAGGTGCGCGACAAGCAATCAACTCTGAGCCCCTTTAGATGACCAACCTTGAAATGAAATGAAATTTAACCAGTTGTATGAGAGTTGTGTGGCATTTTGAAGGTTCCCAAAGGGTTCCCTAAGTTCCCAATGGAGTTCCCCTAATGGTCTCATACGATGGGATGAACAATCAATCCTCTCATTTGACGAACATTGATTTTCCATCCGCCAAAATTTCATCAATCTGAAGGTTTTTTTTGGTTGCCCAAGCAATTTCGTAGACAGTGGGATGGGGCTTTGTGAATGGATGGCTTGGATGTGGTCAGCCCATCACTACACACCCTTCATTCACAGTGCCTCAGTGACATAGAAAGCAAATACCAAACCCGTCGTGAGAGAGCTCTTCCAAACCTGCAACACCCTCTTCTCCTCATGGCCCTGGATGTTGTTTTGGACTGCAACGAGCGGGAGCACAGACGTGAAAAGCTTCAATGGGGCCCTATATAGTTTGTATTGGCAACACTTGCGCCGGTTGTGCAACACAGAGCTCTTCACCTCCAAGCGCCATGCATCTTACAAGCGAGTACAGACCGAGGAGATTCACGACATGATGAAGACGCTTCTTGAAGACTCCAGGAATGGGAGCTCAAGCCAACCCCTAACCCTAAACACCCGGTTGTACGGTTTGGCTGCCAACAACATTACCCGGATGCTAACCCACAAGCGGTATTTTGGGACTTGCATGAATGTGAAGGATGAGCAAGAGAGGGAAGATTACAAGCGACTCGTTCGCAGGCACCTCGACATGTTTTCCAAGTTTGTTGTGAGTGACTACATGCCATGGTTGAGCTTCGTGCCAAAGTGGCAGGGCATTCACGTGGAGTTTAAGGCCTTTTATAAGTTCGAGCAAGCCGTCACAGAACGGATGTTTGAAGTGGAGAAGCACAAGGAGTGTGCGAAACAAAGGAGGCAGCAGCAGCAGGAGGGCGGCTCAGACTTGGGGGAGGATGTATCATATGTGGCAGACTTTGTGGATGTGCTGTTGGCAGTGCCTTTGGAGGGTGGAAGACCGCTCTCTGACAAAGACATCAAAACGGTACTCACGGTAAGGAGAGGGATATTCTTCATGCGCCACTGTATCTCAAGTAATAATTTCACACTAATAACATGATCCAAAACTGGTTCTTGTTGCCATAACTTTACTAAGCCCTCTTTACAAGTCCTGCGTGTCCAGGAGTAAGAGATGTGGGTGGTATCCAAATCGTTTTACATGTTCTCCACCTTCTACAAGTTAGATTTACACAAATTGACTTGTGTTGCATTAGCAAATCTACGATAAAGCATCAACAAAAACTGGATTGAAAATTAAGCCTCTCTTAATTCAATTATGGTTAACTTATCGAAAATGCATGTTTGTCGATTCCTTAATGCATAGCTGGGATTTGTTAATGGGTGCAAGCACGGTAAAGTGGACAATTCTTGATCCCTACTTTATCTCAAGTGAAAGTGATTCAATGTTATGTACTAACTTTGAATTTTTGTAAACAAAAAAAAATTAAAAAAATTAAAAAAAACATGCCGATCTACAAAGCCAAGCAATTTATGATGACAAAAAAATTTCCAAGAAATCTCTACATATTTTAGAAGACGGTGCAAGTGTTGTGCAGTTTTGTAGACATGTTCCGATATAAAAAAGCCATGCGTTTTGAAGAGATAGACCTACGTCCTCCATAGTCAACACAACTTGGGGACCTATGTGACCTTTTAATGAGCACAAAAATCTTCACTTTCATAATGAGTTAGATATTCATAATTTGTCAAGTTCCGAAATATATGAGGAACATGACTACAACCTTGTGCATCTGCTAACCATCCTGTACTGACATGTGTTTCATATCCCAGGAGAAGTGGGCTACTTGGCAAGAAGTAACCATTTAAGACCCATCTACCTGACAGTTAAAAGGTCAAGTAATAATTGCACATATTGATTAACTTATTCAGGAGATGAAAGAGTCAGAAGAGAGGCCCACAGCTGCTTCTTATATAAGGTGGTGAGTCTGACTGGTACAATTTGATTATTCATGAGATGAAAGTCTTGGCATGCTGATCTGCCGATGATATATTTCCTGTGCAGGGTGCCTACAGTTCCAGTACCAATAGTTTTGCAGGTTTACTAGCCAGCTAGCCAAGGAGAGCATTGCCATTATGTTTTCTTGTGCTGGGTTTGTTTGGATTGGGGCAAAAAAATTATTCTTGGAGTGCTTTACATATCTAGTACAAAAATGCAGGGCTCCTTGGTTTGGCAACCAAGAACAGGGGGTTCTTCAACGACACTACAATTCCAAACTTTTCGTTCATGTCAACGTCTTGTGCAATTTGACCGTCTTCAGGAAGAGTCCAATTGAAGCTATGCAGAAGGTGCGCAATCACCACAGAGACCATCTGATAGCCTAACGCATAGGCTGGACACATGCGTCGTCCGGCACCAAACGGCATGAGCTCGTAGGAACTAAAGATCGCAGTTGCATCCATGTTGCGATGTCGATCGTCCATGAACCAGTTTACATTGAACGTGTCTGGGTCTTCATACACACTCGGGTCACGCTGAATGGCAAAGACGTTGAATAGAAGCCGTGTGTGCGCCGGGATCTTGAAACCCAACACCTCGCAAGCTCAGGTCGATAGATGAGGAACGGACAAAGGCAAAACATGATGCATGCGAAAGGCTTCCTTGGTGATGGCTTGCAGGTATGGGAGGTTGGGAATGTCTGATTCTTGCACAAGTCGGTCAGTGCCCACCACCGTGTCCAACTCTTTGTGTGCTTGTTCCATCACATCCGGTTGCAAAATGAGCTCTGCCATCGCCCACTCTATTGTGCACGAAGTCGTGTCCGTAACACCAACGATTATGTCCTGTACCAATCACCCCATGCACATCAATTTTAGAAGCTGCAGCGTCAGTCCTTAGTCGATTGCGTATATGATAATATTCAATGTTTGGGGGCCGGTTCCCTGCCAAGCCACGTAGCAGCGAGGCGGGAACATGATCCCACATTACAGCTGATAACATGTTTCCAAATGTGATGATTATTGGAAGTAGTCGAAATCTAGAGCCTCATTGCTCCTACAATAACCGGTTAAGCAAGTTAAGAAGAAAGGTGAATAAATATATATGACCCCATACATGTATGAAATATGATTTATGAACTTGAGGAGGCATGTATAAATTGTGTATGTGGTTGTCATGGGAGTTGCACTCAATGTGGCCCATACAATCCCACGTGGGTGCACAAAAAGAATATTGATTATGCTTGGAGGTTACAAAATATACACGATCTACATGTGTTATTTAATTTTAGGTTTGTAAATATACTAGGCACATTATTCATATACTCCTAGTTGGATTTCTACCTTTAAGTCCCTAGTCAAGCATAATGAAGTGGGTAATCTACAAGAGGTCCAAATGAATATTTCATCCAATATGTGAGTTGAATGGTAATCCACATTTTCCAAGGATAGGTTCACTAGAATTAAATATGGTATGTTGTTTGCCAAGCCTAAAGTTTGACTATCTAGAGCCAGGGATAATGATTTCTTATTGAAATTGAGATGTGATTGTGCATAAATTTTTATACCTCAAGCAATAGTTGGAGGAGTGAAAAAATAGGGCTCGATAAAGAAAGCCGGCTAAATCATTGACCACTAAGACTTGGTATTGGGGAAGGCTCTAAAGGATGCGTTGTAAAATTGGCAATAAGTGGATGGAATATCAATAACCAATTGACCTATGGGATTGGCTTTGTAATATGGAGCTTGGGTTATGTTGGTATCAAAATAAGAATGGGTTAGTATGGACCCATAATTTGTCAGATCATTTGATAGTAGAATTAGAATCCATCATTGCATTGGGTACAATGACTTATATTGTAGAAACAAGTTTGTATGATTTACAACCAATGGATGACCAAGGGTTCAATGATAAATAAAATTGTCCCGCTCAGAGTATTTTAGCCATATTTTCCACGTGATCTTTTTGGTGTATGCATATGATTGGGGTCTATATGATTTATTTATTTCTCACTCCTATTTTTATTCAAGGAGATTTCCTACCTACGTATTGTACATATATCATTTTTAAGAGGGGGGATAACTTGCATATCATGGATATTAACTTCAAAGTTTAATTCCGAAATTTCCATATGAAACCCCAAAATTAATGCAATGAAATTTAGTTGAAATGGATTAGCCCTCCATTGTATAAAGAACTTGTTCTTATAAGAGCCCCTTCATCCACAATGAATGCAGTTTACACAGATGCCACGAATCCCAAGCTGTTAAGGATACCAATAAATCTTATACATTGGTGTTAATAGTACTGGCACAAAATATATTAATTGAGATGTGGCAGATCCTTACCATGAGTAAGGAGATGAGCTCTTGGTCCGAAAGTAGCTCCTTGTTGTTGTCTTGAGGCGCTGCCAACAACAAATCAACAAAGTCTGGCACGTAGTTTGGAAGGTCTCCTTTGTGAAGCTGCTGCCTTTCCTTGGCACGCTCCCTGTGCTTCTCCACTTCAAATACCCTGCCTGCCACTCCCTTTCGGAAGTTGGTGTATTCCTTCAGCGCTGAGTAAAGCCCTTGCAATCTTGGGACGAAGCTCAATCATGGCACGTAGTCGCTTATAGCGAACTTAGACACCAAAGCAAGGTGTTCATCAATCAGTCGCTCGAGATCTTCCTTCTCTTGCTCATCCTTCACCTCTGCTCCAAAATACCTATATATCCAAGATTCACAGTCCATGTAAGGTAGCTGTGTCTAATTCCAAACTAGAAACTTATTTGGACACCTTGAGTATATCCGAGTGGTATGTGGTTAGGTGAGGATCTTAGAACAAACATCAAATAGACGTGTGTTCCAAAGAGATTGGACTACGTGATCGAATTGTGTTGACTATTTTAGTTTTCATAGTTAACATGATTGGGGGAACCTATATGATCACTTAACGAGCACGTGAATCTTCACTTAGATGATGAATTAGTTGATATTCATACGAGTTCCATTAATTAGAAGGCAAATGATTACAGGCACGATTCAGATTTGCGAATCATCTTGCACTAAATTGTGAGGTTCAAATCTTACTAGAATCTGGCGGTGGAGAGAGAAAAGTACCTGCATTAGGCACATCTACCTAAATCATTTTCTTGGTTGGTGTGGGATAATAATCAGGAGCAAAGCTTTTAAAAAAAATGATATCCAAGGAAATACATATTTTGCATGCAGTGCATGTGAATTGTCAATACCACTTATCATTACTAAACTCTCCCAACTTGCTATGTGCGCCCATGAAAGGAATTGTCCTAGCTTTATATCTTTGAGGTCTTCCTATGACCTACACCCGTATTACATGTTGAATTTGGTAGGAAGTTATACTAAATAGTCCTATTAGTGTGGGTGGAAAATTAGCGTGGGCCACACTAATTTTCTTGTCAAGGTGGAATTAACGTAGGTCCATGATCATGGGTCTTTACCTAAGTCTTCATAAAGATCTCTGACCAAGTATACATTGAATATTACTTGTACGAAAAAAAGTAGCACAAAATAAAACAATCACCCACATGAATTTCCTAAGAAAATAATTACTGTGACTCATGCTAATTTTTTACCATAAACTTAACGTGGGTTGAAAATTAATGTGGCCGACACTAATTCTCATTATGAGAATCAACGAGGTCTATAGAAATTACTATGGCCCACTATTTGGTGTAGTTTAGAGTGGATGGCACATACCCACCGAAATGGTGTGACAATTGCGTTGGCCACTAGCCCACACCAGAAGTAATGTTATAGTCCATTATAACCACCCATTGCAGCTTTTCAATTGCAACTCACAATAAGATCATGTGTAAATAAATCATTTTAAATGGTAGCTGGAGGTTTTTGGTTGTGATTTTTGGACAAATGGAAACCAAAAACCTCCGGATGCGAACCAAAATTATTTATTTACACATTTTCTCATGATGAGTAGCAACGGACAAGTTGCAATGAGTGGTCGTAATGAACAAGTTTTCTTCTAGTGCCAATTGCAAGATTGGAAGGACACCATGATGGGAAGGTAAGACTAACATGAGGATAGATTGTGTCCTAGGCAGCAACCAATGGGTGGGACATGCTAAGGCCGGCTCTTGGAAAGGTTCCAAAATTTTCGTTTAAATGTTCAAATTTTATGATAGGGTTGCTTAGAGAATGCAACACAACATGATTTATGAAACCTTTGAGGGATCTCCCTTTTTCTATTCTCGCTTCAATTATATATCTCCAAGGTTTCTCATGCATTATTGTTGAGCAAGCTCTTATGAGTCAAAATCACATTATTACTTATCTTCACACATGAAGCTTTCTTGCAGTATCCAAAGTCCATTCAAGAGATGTGCCCCAATTGGAATAGTTCTTGGTTCAACTTGGTAACTTGCGAATTAGTCAATTTGCGCAGGGAGACAACTAAGTACACTATTCAAGAATGTTTCTTGTTCCATATTGTCATGGAACTAAACAGCTTGACTCTAGTCTTACATTTTCTTTAGTGGAGATGGCTTTCCTTGATGAACATAACATCGTCAAGCTGCTAATACAACCACCCCTAGATGTGGAACCGAAAGTCATTACACCAAGAATAAAAGGACCAAATTCATGCGCATTTAACTTGGATTTGTAAATTTATGCGTGCTCAAAATATGCTAGCTTCCCTAGACTACCCCTTTTGGGAATTTAGGATTCGCCTACCTTGGTCCTAACAATGCAATGAAAGAGGCAATCAAATCACAACTTTATCTAGTAATATAGACGTGCTTAAATCGGACACCTATTTTTGAGTGATACATTGTGGTTAAGTGTGGCTCCAAGAACAGGTATGAACAAGACATGTGTTTTAAAGAGATTGGACTACACAGTCAAAACATGATAACCATTCTATGCTTAGTAGTAACATGATTGGGAAGGACTTATATGACCATTTAGTAGTGAGCACGTGAATCTTCACTTTGATAATAAATTAGATATTCATAATATGAGCTCCAGAAATCATGAGAAAAGCGGCCACGGCCTCGTTTTACATTTGGCAACCAGCACGTACGAACCGCACAGTTCATGGCCGAGGAGAAGTGGGCTAGTCGGAGAAAGCAACCATCACAGACCCGTCTACCTGAGCTTAAGTGGGTGGTCGTCCAAATTCAACAACACTTACCTCTTGTTAATTGACATCCTCGTGAGGTTGTTGGCAGCCATGGCGTGCAACCTAGGTGGTAGAGTCAACGGGGCTCCCTTCTCGGAGTCTTGTAAGAGACCCCTCACCAGGTCTCGAATCTCCTCTGTTCGAATTCCCTGGTATGACGCCTGCCGTGTATGAGAAAAGAGTTCCGTGTTGCACAGTCTGCGCAGTTTCCGCCAATATGGTCCATCAGGAGCCCCAGCAAAGCCTGTCGAGCTAAATGCCCAAAACAAAGTTTCTGGACGTGATAAGAAATCCGTGTCATTGGTTTGGATCACCTCCTTGGCCACGGCCGCAGTCGACACCACAAGGCACGGCTGGGCCCCTACAAGCACAAAGAGAATTTCAGTGAAACCCATGGATGGGGAGAACCGACAACAGCCCGTCGCAGGTGAACCAGTTGAGTTTGAGATGTAACTGGCTGATCATGAAGTTCAAGACGTCAGGAGAACTGCCCATTGTTGTAGAGGAATGTAAAGAAGATAATACCTCAAATTAATAAGAGAAAAACCGACGGATGTCAACATGTAACCGGCTGGACTTGGAAACACTAGGATCTCGAGCGATTATGCCCAAAAATCTCTCCGGACACTGAGTGAAACCACAAATGAGAACTCAATTGTCGCGATTAGAGAACTACACCTGAAGTGCTTAGCCCTTATGAGACTAATAGCCTGAGTTTAATAGGCACTTCAATTTGCTTGCCCAAACTGAATTTATTTCTTTTCAATGTCACATATCACCTTCTGCACGCGTTGCAACCAGTGTTGGTATGGTGTACAGGTGAATGCATGGTATTAGTGATCAATATCAATGATGGTATCAAAATACTTACCAGTGGGTATCAAAATTCTAGTTCCAATCAAATATCGATATTTAGTAGGTATCTCAAGGTGAGAGAATTTTTGTACGTGCCCGAGTCATCAAGGGTTGTTGTCATTGGTTTTTTGCCTCTACAAGGTAGATTTTGAGTGTCCAAATCTATTAGTATGTAAGAGTTCAATATCAAAAATCTATCATGTAGTGGCACAAAACTAATGGCAACAACCTGTTGTTCTTGTTAATACCAAACTCAACCATTTCGATACCAAAATGATTTTACGCCCAATATAAAGATTTCTTCCATAACACTATATTCGTTAATTGGAGACTTTGGAAAGTCTCAAAATAAATTGGACCCGTAGTTTCGGATGCGAATATTGTGAACGTAGGGAACATGGGGAACAATGGCAACATAATGTTCGAAAGATCCATATGTGATGAATATATATGTTTCTAAATATAGTAATTATTTGGGGTATAATCAAAACTACGCCAACACAATATTCCAATGTCACAAATTCACAAATATTTTTTATTTTTTATTTTGTATTGAACAAAATTAACGAATCTATAAATAGCCATCTGATTTTATATCTAGGGACTCTTGGATGCGTATCCCAAACATAACATCTTAGCCAATTGTGGGTGAATTGAACGGCACATCCCAAACGCAACAATATTAAAATAATTTGACAGTGTGTATAAGAAAATGCAAATTAGCATCTGCAATATAATTATATAGTTTGGACTCCACATCCGTAAACACAAACATATAAAAAACATTTGATAGCGCATGTGAAGTTGGATTCCACATCCGTAAATCAATACAATCATGATATATAATTGTAATCTATAAAATTGCTATAAAATGTGTCTAATATAGTATTCGACCCCAATGTCATATATTTCATGAAAAACCAAGACACATTTCAAATAGTTGTGGTCCAACCCTACGTCAATATCATTCTCCCTCTTCATCTTCAGCTTCATCTTCAGCTTCATTTCCATTCTCGACATCGTTTTCTGCAGCAGCAATACGTGCCAAATTGTCTTTGGCAAAATCTATATGTTTTTGGGGAATGGTCATTGTCTCTGATTTGGAACCTTTGCGTGGTTTCCAAGCACAAAGTATGGTATCTGTGTTTATCCATATTGGTTCGTATACTGAGTCCATTGTCCATTTGAAACCTTTTTTGGTGTCCCACCCTAAATATGTGCGGAGCACATTTTGATCTTTGGTGCTGGGACGGCAATATTCCACCTCAATTTGATGAAAATTTGGGCTAGTTGGAACAAAATTTGGTGATGACAATGCTTTTACCAACCAAATCGGTTTAGGGTGCTCCTCATCTCCAGGACGTACGAGGATCATATACCCTTCGTAGCAATCAACAGCCACACGAAATGATGGAGCCGGACGATTACGAGCTGGGCCAACATAATGGTCGTCCACTACGAACTCTTCACGGATGTCCCCATTGTCGAAGAACATGGCCTCAGATTCCACGATTGTCACTCGGCTTTGTGGCCAAAAACCTTGTGTCAAACATGAATGTGTTTCGACATCGGGTGCTAGCAATGCTGAGCGAATGCGATCCCAGTACGTAATCAATGGTTCGTGGGTATCCCGAACACGCCTTGTGATGTCTTCCTCGCACAATTCTTTCCAATATTGGATGAATCCGGATATACCTTTGATGATTTCTGGTCCATTCCTCATGGGGTTGGGTTTGCAAGGCTTCGGCTCCCCATCAAGTAGCATACATTTGCCCTCTTCGTTTTGGCGCCAGACGAGTATCCCTTCTTCTGGACCCCAATCCGGGGAAGTGCACAAAACTTTGAATTGCATGGCCGGCAGACCATCATCACGCATATAGAATCGGAATTGTTGAGCCTTGGTATGGCCCACTAAGCGGTTACCTCCCTTAAGAATGAATGGTTCGATAAACGCTTTGAAATCGGGCACTTCTTCAATCAAATGCGGGATGACTGGCACATTATCCAAATCCATGTATGATTTCATGAGAAGAGGAATCGTCGGAAAATCCTCCTCGTGCAACTTCATACTCCAACGTCCAAATGAAGCGTCAATGTCATCATGCGTGTGGCCAACCATCAAAAAAGACACAAACACTTCTTTGAAAATGCCCTTGGCTACGAGCAATGACCAAAAACAAAACACGTATCGACATTTGTTGTCTTTGGCACAATTGTCCAGTTGCACATGTAGAGTTGGAGGCAAAGGTTTAGCAAGAACGGTTTGTTCAGGCGGTTCTTGCAGTGACGATAGACAAACTTCTTTCCCCTCTAGCACAGCCTCATAAATCGGTGTTGTTCCACATCCAACAAAAAGAGCGCGGGAGGATGATGTTGGCGGACTCTCAAGATCTCGTAGAAGTTTTGCAAAAGACCCTACGGTATGATTGGCGTCGCCTGGATAGAAATCCAAGCCATAATGTGCATACTTGACGTCCACATGGCCATGTGCAATCATACATGAATTAAGACATACAAATGAGAAGTACATTCTAATATCATATATGATAAGGAAATTCAATTTTTTCGCAAGCAGGCCAAGAAAATGAACAAACATTTACGGACGTACATCCGTAACTCTTCATAATGAGTATGTGGGTGCGCAAAAAAAATATGAAAACCAACGAACCTATGACAGATATTGGGAGCTTGAAATATCCATCTGTAGCCTTTATTTTCCGTGCATAACAAGGGCACGCAGTCTTCGCATGGTCCATTTTGTCATGAATGATTGTCAAAACCTCATTCGGCCTCATTATCGATAATGCGCGATTCTTGTAGTAGTCTTGACGGTGTGCCTCCTGGTTGTTGACATGCTCAATGTATTTTCATTGATGTCTATTGTGCGACTCAGTCCCTATTGGATGTGCATCTCGAAGGCCCTTATATTTCTCACAAGCAGAACACCTAGCAAACTTATCCCCAGGCCTCTTCGTAATGTACTCTGCAAATTGTTGATTCTTGATCACACTCAATTTTGACAACGAAATCGGCCCACATCCAGCCTTTTCGCCAACCTCATTAACATCCATAAGTATGTTCTTCCATTTTGTCCCTGTAGGCAAAACCATCTGGACAACCTTTTCCCCCGACGGCGGAGTCCGTGTCTTGTGTGGCATCGCATCCGCTAATGGCATAATGATGGTTGATAGTGTTGCAGCCGCTTGGAGTGTTGCCTCCCTGGGCTTCTTTGTACCAGAGTTGCCATGGAACCGAGAACGCCGTCCTTGCAGCGAGTAGTTCCGGAACCTATAAAAATCTGCCTTTGAAATAGCATGTATAATGTACCATGCCGTGCAACATACCTCTATATTTTCCAAGGTCACAACCTTACGACCTTCGGCATCAAAGTGCATGTTGCGATGGACTTCAAGTTTCTTTGCAGATCGCATACGAAAGTCCGCAAGCCACATCTCTTGTCTCAAAGATTTGATTTTGTCACGGGGAAATAGTTGGCAACACCTCTTTGCACAACAATCCTTTGTTGCTACGGACCTAATAGATGTGTCTCCCAATGTTAGATCTCGACGACGTTGCGTGGGTTCACGGGGCACGCGAACGGAATCATATTTACGCCGACCTTGTCTAGGACGCATTGTGGCGAACAAATCCTTTTGTATTTCCTCAAAACGACGGGCATGATTCCACAAGTTCACACCATCGTGAAGAACACTTCGCAACGGCCATCGACGAAGAGAGAATCTCCAACCAGGAGGTACTTCTAAAGGATTCAAGGAGTTCAAAATGCACACCCCAACATCTTCCTCCCCAAGGGGATTTGCATCAATACAATCCGTAGGATTCGAGTTCCGACAAACACCATCGGCCACGGGGACACCACATCCATTGACTAGGACAACATCAAGATCAATCCACTGTTCCCGCGAATAACCCTCACATGGTGGTATGAAATCATCCTCTGCATTTGCGACATCAATTGTAGTTTCCCGTTCCATGACACCTTCAAATTCGCTACCATAGCTTGACGATTCCGAAGAGAACTCAAATGCACTATCACCGACGTTGGAATCCATGGCCACTACAAGTGATCCAAATGAAGAGTATGTCAAAATATCCCATTCAATAAATGTCATGGATAGTCATAATGCTTATTGTCAATGAAACACAATGTGAACAATAGTGGATTTCATGGCCTGGAAACAAAGACACATTGGTATACGAACGCGCGTTCGTATACCTCCATGTAACAACATTATTAGTGCAAGCACACACGTATACAAATTCCTTTATTTGTTCATAGTCGGCGGACAGGTCCAGACAACAAAAACATGACATGTTTATGGACGCGCACCCGTAAAACTCTTCGTGCTCAAAGAGGTCAGTAACATGCGCAAATGGTTTCGCAAACTATACAAAATAGGTATACGGACGCGCGTCCGCAAACATCCCAATGTCAAAAGTCAGTGGTGTCCAAGACACACAGAGGTTTAGGGAACCAAAATGTCCATGTGCCACGGACACGTATACCCAGGCCTGACGACTATGCATTTGAAGAGGTTAACATACGCGCTTCCTACTGTGTTTTATCAATGTCAAAATATTATACTATGACACATAGGGTGATGTAAGTTTAGGATTTAAGGATCTTATACCTCCATTGACCGTACAGTCTCAATGTAATATTCTACATGGCACATGGTCGAAATTATGGCACAAGAGGTTTGCAGGTTTACGGACGCGCGTCCGTAAATCTCTCTGGACGTCATTATTACCACTAAACCCGTAAACGATCAAGGCAAGAAAGGATTAATGCGCCCGGAGGTTTAAGGTTTATGGACACGCGTCCGTAAATTTTCAGGACAATACAGTCTCGTTGGCAGACTCACATAGCAAGTGGTCATGATGTCAGTTCAGGTGCAATGCCGAACTATGGTTCCATAAGGTACGTAGGCTTACGGACGCGCGTCCGTAAACCTCATTGTACATGAGTAATACCTAAAGTACAATTCTCAAAGCAATAGATATCCAATTAACCAACAGGTTTAAGGTTTACGGACGCGCGTCCGTAAACCTCATTGTACATGAGTAATACCTCAAGTACAATTCTCAAAGCAATAGATATCCAATTAACCAACAGGTTTAAGGTTTACGGACGCGCGTCCGTAAACCTCAGTGTACATGAGTAATACCTCAAGTACAATTCTCAAAGCAATAGATATCCAATTAACCAACAGGTTTAAGGTTTACGGACGCGCGTCCGTAAACCTCAGTGTACATGAGTAATACCTCAAGTACAATTCTCAAAGCAATAGATATCCAATTAACCAACAGGTTTAAGGTTTACGGACGCGCATCCGTAAACCTCAGTGTACATGAGTAATACCTCAAGTACAATTCTCAAAGAAATAGATATCAAATTAACCAACAGGTTTAAGGTTTATGGACGCGCGTCCGTAAACCTCCGCGATTTGCGGCGCCATAATAGGAACCTTGCAACAGGAACGATACCTGCCATAAACAAAAAAAAATCAATCATACTAAGTGCAATCCACATAAAAATTGGCTCCACTAATGGGTTTAGAGCTTGGAATTTAGTATTTGGGGTATAAAAGGTCCATTGCAATAGGATCTGTACCTGCACAAAATAAACATCCAGCACGCTACAAGGGTCCAAGCAGCGCAACCCACATCTGAGATGCAAAAAGAGTCCCTTGGTGGGGGGGATGTCCCCTTAAGTACTCATCGTTTTCCCTTGGATCCGTTTTCCAACATAGGATACTAGCCACCAACTACGTCCTATAAATAAAAACCTAACATTACTACATTCCATGTGCCAGCCTTACAATGGAATGTGTATTCATAGTAGACAACATGCATAGACCATGAGTCCACATAATGACAAAGCAAAAGGCATCTACATATTTATGGTGGACAACAAAGAAAATTGGCTAATAAGATATGAACATTGAGCATTGTTGAGGGGGGGTTTTAATATTGAAGTACCTAATATTCAAAGTTCATTGTAGAATTAGTAGACAAAAAATTATAGTATCGTGTAAAACATTAACCACAACAACAACAATAGTACATGGAGAATAAAAATACATGTCATTCAAAATTAAACTAGCCTCTATTTTATTGTTTTGCATACGATGTAATGATATTCACTCCAATATCATGTTATCTCCTCTCATCTTGCATTTAATATCGTAATTACATTGGCCACCACCCTACCATCCAACCCGTTTAATTTACCCACCTTTACACACCTATATATTATTGTATTAATACGTACACAAATTTTGAGCGCCTAGAGGCCATGAAAGTAGCACATCTATTGTCATAGATACTATGGGTTGCATTAAAATCAATATTGTCAATTACCTCTCTTAACCTTAGGGCCCCCTTCAATACATCAACATTTATTTCAAAAAAACTAATACTAGCCTTCTTCATGTACTATACGTGAGAAAAAAACCAATTTTCGTACCCCATGTACATTATCTACAATAATGACTCAAACAATAGCAATTGTTGTTCCAAGTACCATTATGAGCCCAACAAAGCATAATGGAAAGAAGGGGAGGGTGGGGTATCCAAATATTATTAAGGCAAGCAATATTAAGTAGGTGACAGAAGGGGGATACTCTCAGTAGTTCATACGTGGTACCCTAAACCCTAAACCCTAAACCCTATAATCGCCCAACCCTAAACAAACACGAGGACATAGTGCAAGCATGGTTAACTGAATAACTCCCAATACATGTCAAGGCTTAAGTGGAAGTAATTCAAAACTAATATATGACTACCTTTAAATTTTGTAAAATAAAATCATAAACATTTCAAAAGTGAAGCAAATTTATGGGTAACCTTACCTTTCATTTTTTTAAATCTTTCTTTGGCTGGGTAAAATCTACCCCTTAGAGGCAAGTACAAGATTTGGCTGATACTTGTTATCCTTTGATGTGAGCTTAAGATAGCATTATTCAAATCCATAACAATGTTTTGTGGGATTGATAGTATTTTATAAAATATTCCTTTATATTCCCATATTAAGAGTGAATGTGGGAATATGAAGGAATATTTTGTGGGATACTATGAATCCCAGAAAACAATCATGTTATGGACTTCAATAATGTTATGAATGGAAAAATCCACCTACATTATTAATATGATGTCGTTGTTAAATTGTCCAAACATTACATCACATAGATGGATTTATGTTGTAAGCCATATTTTACCATTTGCTTTAAACCTTTACTTTTGATTAAAGGTTTTCAAGATCATATATTGGTATTCTATAATCGAGTACTTAACACAACTTACCACTGAAACAAAAACTCCAGTATAAACAAGTTTGCTACTACTTATAAGCGATAATACAAGCTCAGGCCTCGGTGTGGAAAGATTGGATGAATCCCGAAGGTTGTGTAATGTGCAAGAGGGATGCAAATTCAACACATACCCATTCGTTTTGTTTTAAAACAAGCACCTAGTATGTGTGGAGATACAGAATTAATCCGTAATGTTGTTTAAGATATTATAAACATATGAATTCAACCCATATCTCGATGTTTCGGTTTTGTTAATTGCGTTTCAACTATGCTTAAATTTAAATATCATGGATAATGATACTCGCATCAAAGCATCCAAAGTGTCCAACTTCAATGAAGTTTGCAAGTGGCTCTTGATAGCATAATTTAGGTTTGAAAATCCCCTTTCACAACTTATTGCGATAATTGAGGGAGTCACAAGTATGACATGGCAAAGTTTCATGAGAATTTGTGGCCAATTGGTATATTGTCCCAATTGCATTTGAATCCCACCTTTGAGAAGAAACAAATCTTATACAGAAGTTAATCAACAAGAAATATATAGTCCCCTCCATACATGCTACAATACAAATGGTATTTAGTTTCTCTCATTGTTTGGAGTTACAAAATGCTTTCTTTTTATTATTATTGAAGGGTTTTAATTGTTGACAATGACATAATATACAATGAATAGTTATAGCATTCCAAACAACTAAATATTAAGCGATACTACTTACAATATTTAGTGTACTAGTAATTTAAAGCCCGCTTACGCTTATGGTCATATAGGTCCCTGCAATTATGTTGACTATTGAACCTACATGGTTATCATACTTTGAGCATTGAAATTCAATATTTTTTGGTTTGCAAGTGTTTTTGGTATCCGTTCTTGGAGTCAAACCACATACCACTCAAACGAATAATGTTGGTCAACTTGGTCCTATTTGCCAAAGCTACAAATGAGATGTCTCTTTTTATATTTGGGTGCAAGCATGGTAAAGTGGACCAAAATAGTGCTTTGCTATACTAAAACCATAATTTTTTTGGTCAAAGGCCTAAAAGTAGTAGCAAAGAGTTATTTAAATTGGATTTTTTTTATGATGACCTCTATTGTTGTGTTAAATACACAAATGTAGAATATCAAGTTGAGATCTTCAATACTTAGCATCAAAAGTGATGCTCAAAAACAAATGGTTGAGTCTGGTTTTGGATGTAGATTTCATGACCTTAACCAATTTGGAGTTAGAATTTTTTTTATATTCCTTGAAATCATTATCTACTTGAGGGCATCACCACAAAACTTTGTAAAAAACCATCAATTTAATGTAATTTTATCATATTTTAAACAAATTTTAGACAGTCACTTATTCAATATCACCTACTTGCACGCCACTTGCACCGTCTTCTAAAATAGGTAGACTTTTCTTGGAATTCTTTTTGTCATCATAAATTGCTTGGCTTTGTAGATCAAGATGTTTTTAAAATGTCTATGGTTTATTTCTTCACAAAATTCAAAGTTAGTACATAAAATTGAATCACTTTCACTTAACACTAGGCATGGATCAGGAGTTGTCCACTTTACCGTGATTGCACCCATTTAGAGATGGATTTAGTGTGACTTTTAACTTGCCTTAGCATAAACATAAGATGTTATTATGACATATGATAATAACATCAACGAACTAAGTATAAATCACACAAATAGACTAGTTTATTGAGAAAGATGAGAGTCTATACCACTTGTTGTACCAGTAGGGTTATGCCACGTAAGGGTTTAAGGTGGCGTTTGGGCGCGGGGTTGATGTGACGTTTGGGCGGGGGGTTGATGTGACGTTTGGGGTCGGGACACCTGGAGGCCCTCTTTTGTTTTAGGGTTTCATACTAGCCAGCTCCTCTTCGCCCTCCTCTTCGCGTTTTTGTTTCGTGCTGTTGTTGCTCTTCGTGTTATTGTTGCTCTTCGTGTTGTTGTTGCTCTTCGTGTTGTTGTTGCTCTTCTCTTGCTACTATCTTGCTTCTCTTCACACATTGCTACTATCTTGCTTCTCTTCACACATTGCTACTATCTTGCTTCTCTTCCACACATTGCTACTATCTTGCTTCTCTTCCACACATTGCTCTTCGTGCTCTTGCTGCTCTTCTTCCACACATTGCTCTTCGTGCTCTTGCTGCTCTTCTCTTAGTTCTCTTAGTTCTCTTGCCTCACACACTTAGTTCTATTAGTTCTCTTACCTCACAGACTTAGTTCTCTTACCTCCTACTTCTCTTACTGCTCTTCATGCTCTTGCTGCTCTTCTCTTCCTTCTCTTCCTTCTCTTGATGCTCTTCCTTCCCATTATTGCTCCTCCCATTCTTGCTGCTCTTCTCATTCTTGTTGCAAAACCCATTCTTGCTGGTCAATTGCGGAGGCGCCTCAGAGCGTGAGTAAGTTTCTTGCATGCTGCTGCCCATTAGGATGCTCTAGGAGTACTTTCAGTTGTTGCAAGGTTTTAGGGTTGGAGTAGTTTTCCCCCCCTTTCATCTTGAAGCATGTGTTTTTGACAATTCAAAATGAGTAGCTTCAATTTGTAGTTCATTGTTTTTTTTGCATACATATCAAAATGTTTCAATCTGATTTATGAGCAACTTGTTGTAGACTGTATTGGAGTACTTCTAAATGTTGTTCTTCCATAGATGATTTCCTTAGAGAGCATTGAAAGAGTATGCGACAACAGTTTCATTGAATCATGCATGTGTACATTGAATTACTAGAGGTTTGTAACCTGAATTATATTGTAAATTTGCAGTTGGTCCTACCTGTAGCACAAGGAAGAGGTGTGGTTTAGGAGCAAACATTCTACAAAGGTAAGAATTTCTATAACATTGCAATTGCATTTTGTATGATTGCGTTGTTGTGGTTTAGGGCTTAAGGTTTGCTTGAAAACATATGAGCTACAACAACACTGAGAGCAAGTGAGATTCCAATTTCAATACTTTTTTAATTCCTTTGGCACTTTTGATTGCAGAGTCTGGTATTGCAGTGCAGAGCCATATTGCATTCGCATTTGCTGATCAAAACCATATTGGAAGACAAGGTAAGCCTCCGCAAAATACGGAATCACCCCAAATATTTAAATTTAGAATAATAAGAAATTCCTTAAAGTTTACGGACGCGCGTCCGTAAATTTTAGGGACATTTGTGCGAGTGAGAAACAAGACACTCACACAATGTGTGCAGAGGTTACGGACGCGCGTTCGTAACTTCCAGAGATTTAAGTAGGATGATCTTCTCCAGCATAAAATATTTGCAAAGTTTACGGGCGCGCGTCCGTAAACTAGGCAAACCAAAGTGAGAATCCATCATATAATATATGTGAAGAGGTTACGGACGCACGTCCGTAACTTCTAGAAAGAAAATTCACCTCTTAATATATTAAAAAGTTTACGAACGCGCGTCCGTAAACTAGGGAAAGCAAATATAAGTAAGAAAATGCTTTTCTGAGAAAGCAGATCCCTTTCTAAGAAACTACATCCCTTTCTATTAGACCAAATCCCTTTCTATCATATATGTGTAGAGGTTACGGACGCGCGTCTGTAACTTCTAGAGATATTATATACACAATGTCATATAAAATATTTAAGAAAGTTTACGGACGCGCGTCCGTAACCTCTTCATATATTTGAGTATGTAGTGTACGCGCTATGCGTATTCACTACAACTGGATGTTTTCATTTGAATATATAATACCTAGATGACAGAATACGCAATCTTTACGAACGCGCGTTCGTATATTAGTATCTTTATCCATTGACCACAATACTAACTTGTTGTCTATCTTATTTTTGCAGATGGCATCTAAAAAGAGACCCGCAATTGAGATGTTCGCAGAGGCTCTCATTCCTCCGCTGCCAGAAGCTATCAAAGACATCAGCCCCAACGACCACTACAAGCCACAAGATGACATTGTAGATAATTGGACAGTACTGGTAGAAAAAGACGAAAAAGAGATATTTGTGCTTAGATTTGCCTACCAAATTAAGACGGACATAGATGATGCGGAGAAGTGGCTAAAACTTAAATCGTGGACAGTAGAGTGTGCAGTGGCCCAAGGGGATTATGTAGTAATTGACCTTGAGAAGAAAGAAGATCGAGTCACATTCATTTTGCACGAATCTTACCATCCCTTTAACAAAAATGAGTGTGAAAATGGTAGTCCCGATGCGGCTTGCTTCAATCTCCAGACGGAGTTCCAAGACTATGCATGCAATGCACCTTGGACGGGTAAGCGGCTTGGACGACTCTTGAACAATGTTACAAGAGTGAATGGGGCCTTGCTAGAGGCCAGAAAGGGGAAGGAGAAAAAGAAACAAGTCGTTCCTGAACGGCCCAAGCGTGTCCCTAAACCTGTGCCGGAATCCTCAAGGCCCTCGCAGAGTGGTGCATCAAGGGGGAGCAGACAGACGAGTAAACGCTCTCACTCGCAGATGGAGTCATCAGGGCTAACAGAGGGCCCGGATGTCAGCTCAACACTCACTGTCGCTCCTCTCCTTAAAAAAGGTCAACGTCCTGACGCCGAACTCTCCACAAAGATATTCCAAGAGTTCGATGAGAAGACAAAGGGTTGCTGGCCGCTTGGCAGGTATTTCACTTTCGACGTAGACGTCTACAAATGCCACAAGGGCACCGAAAGTATGAATACCAGAGCGAAAGAAGAGAGCAGGGTATGGTGACAAATGAACAACATCATGAACAACCCCAAATTTGACAGGCAGACGATTTGCGTCACACCTAAGGATCCTATCGTTGAAGTGAACGAAAAAAATTGGCCCATTCTCAAGAATGGAGAGTTCTACATAATCGACGGCCAACATAGTGTGATGGCTGCAAAAGCTCTCCTTGAAGATGACGAGTGGAAAAGCCCATTGAAAGAAACGATACGATATTGGAAGGCATTCGTTGTGCATTCCAAGGACTCGAACCAACTAATTGCAATTTCTGCTTTCATGAACCAAGGGAATAAAGTGAGGCAGTTCGAGGCTTCATGGGCAGCTAACATCGTGGCTGGGAGGACCTTGTGGGTGGAGCACGAATGTCCCCCAAAAGAAAGAGACAATGCAGTCGTCAAGAACCCCAAATGGCAGGTATGTCACTCATATATATTTACGGACGCACGTCCGTAAACCTGGCCATTCTCCTCCCACTGCTTCAATTCTTTGAATTTAATGTCTGCTAATTTTGATGTACTGATTTCTTGCAATTCATGCCTCTTGCAGACATTCAGCAATGCCATCTTGACAAAGTTCTCGAGTATAGACATGAAGACAAGCGGCATGAAGACAGTGCATGAATTAAAGGGTGAACTCAAGCTCATCACTGCAACAGAGGAGACGTGGGCAATATGGTTGCGACTCTTCGATGCCCACAACAACGGGGACCTTGTGAATCCAGATACGGAAAACACGTACAAGAGCGATTCAAAGATTAAGGTACCACCAATCCTGCGAGAGTTCTTTCGTCCCCTCCAAGGATTGATGGACTCGGAGCTGTACAGGGCAGCAGAACACATTCTTCTAGAAACTCCTAGAAGAACTCTGCCCTATCCCAAAATCTTTCTGAAGCGGCCGAAGCATATGAAGCCATCCATGTACCATATAAAGGAATGGTGCGATTACAGAAAGAAGAAGACCATGGCTGTAAGGGCGATTAGCAAATTGCTACCCACCCACAACCTCATTAATAGTGATGGTGAGATCGTGTGGGAGAATTGGAGGAAGCTGAAGAGTGAATACCACATCAATGGCGTCTCCATGCGAGCTTTGATAAGAGGGGCATCATCCTTCCTAGCCCAACGATCCAGGAGGAACGAAAAGAAGGGATCTATCGACGAGAGGGAGGCAGGGTTGTACGTGAACTTTCTCGATAGGAAAAAGAAAGCGAAATTCGGAGGGTTTGCAAGATTCTGCACGGTCACAAAGGGCATGAAGTTCGGCACATGGGACACCCATGCTTCAAGAGCCTCTGTGAGAGATGACCCCGGGGTTGCCCTTTCGCCATTTTTTATTTTCGTGCAATTCCCGGAGCTTGGAAACAAGACGTTGCGGGATCACCCTTCTACGACCCCTTCTTAAAAGCCTTTAAGAGCTATCGCTCGCCTGCCCTCTTTGAGCCTCATGTGTGGTTATGGATTGTAGAGCAAGAGAGGTCCACATCCATTGTCCATCTATACACATCAACGATGGACCTCGAATACGATCTGTACCACAGCACCTACATCCCGGCGAAGACAGAAGGGATCACTGTTATTCAAGAGGCAAGAGGGGTGAAGCAAGTGGGAGCCGTGCAACTTTATTTCTTGACACGCAAGTCCTCACCAACTGGGCGATTGCCTATTAAACCACACAGGAAAGTCTACTCGTTGCCCCCACCGCACCCCAAGGAGCTTGTGGAGGAGACAATGCATGCCGTCTACCCGGCGTTCGAGCTCCGGATGGACTTTTATATAGGAGTCTTGAAGGCTTTAACTGCCATGAGTGAGACAGTTTACAACGTCTTCGGAGGCACGAAGTTTATGTATGCAGCATTGGTGAGTAGTTGTTTGTCTTTCAACCCACCTATCTTTGCATAGTTATTTTACGGACGCGCGTCCGTAAAAACCCAGTATCAGGTGCATGTGAATTTTACGACCGTGCGTCCGTAACATTGTCCAACTTTTGAGTGGTGGTTTTACGAACGCGCGTCCGTAGAATGTGTTGGCATCTGGCCTCATTTATATGTCATCACCACAATTGTTCCTATCTAATTTTCTTGTTTGGTGCAGATGCTTGGATTGCAGGTGAATTCTTTTGTGGAGGATTCCGACTACGATGACGCCCATACTCACAGGGTTATTGCCTCCAAAATGGATATACAGGACATCATGGACGTCCTTACACCCCATCCTGCGGTGCCTCTTGCTTCTAGAGAAGAGGCAATGCCCGGAATGGAGACAGACCCTGAAGAGGACCAGGATCCCAGTTCCCCAAGAGCGCAGCCCTCCACACAGGAGCCTTTACACGGCCTTGTTCGGGACCCAATTAATCCAAGTGTGTTCCTGCTGGGAACAGACGACACGGATGCGCAAGAGGCACGCGTTAACTTCACTCCGATAAGGGTCCCACATACCCCTGTTCTCTCACCTTTTGGGACTCCCACCTCTCGAGTTGGGTTTCCTTCAACTGCGGGTCCATCTCGTGCTGCAGGTGTTATTGCGGAGAAGGATGTGGACCTTGCGGCAGAAGGCGGATGCACGGCTTCATCTGGAGGGGGGTCTCAACATTCAGATCTACCCCCTATGGAGGGGAGGGATGTGCTGGAGTTGATATTGAGGCCTGATATCTCTCTATATCGTGAGAGTCGACGAAAGAGGAACAAGACACCATACAACGAATACCCTGAAGGCGCGGTCTTGGAGCTCTCCGATGAAGACGAGGATGAGATTAGGATCCACAATGCCATCTCTGCCTTGCCTACCGAACCTGGCAAGGTGAAGAAAGAGCCGATGTCAGTGTCCGAATTGGACGAGAAGATGGAGAAGCGAATGAAGGAAGAGCTTGACCAACGGCTTCGAGAAGCTAACGAGGAGCACGCCAAAAAGATGGCCGCCATCCAAGCTGAGATGGAGCAAGCTAGATTGGAGTCTGCTCGAAGGCACGCTGATCTCATGGCTCAAAATCAGCAGTTCTTGGCCTAGAGCCAACAATTCATGAGCTTGATGCAGAGCTTGCAGGCAAGGCCCCAAGTTGTATATGCAGCTCCCGAGGCGGGCATGTCGATGCCCACCACTCTCATGCGGCCTCCATCTAGTAGCCATGCTGTTTATATTCCCGAGCATGCTTATCCAGCTCCCACGTTGATTGTCCCGCCTTCTCCCATTGTTGTCGCCACTCCAGAGCCCCCCTCTCTTCCAACAGGAGTGGAGGAGATACCGGCACGTGACACGGCGGGTGCCGCCGAGAGAGATGTCAATGAAGGCCACGCCCCCATCGGCGATGAAGATGTACATATGCGGGGCAGCGAAGACTCCATTGATGAGGATCAGCCTTACGTGGATACTCAAGGATCGCAAGCGGCTGGAGACACTTTGTTGGTGGTCGAAGATCTAGACAATTTTGCGGACGCGCGTCCGCATCCTGTGCCCATGACGGGGCCAGGTGAGGGAGGCACTGCTGGCGCGGACCTCGCCCCTGAAGAGGTAATCAACCTTTGAGCATGCCTCCCACGTTACGGACGCGCGTCCGAAACTTCCTTGTCTGCCTCCTTCGTGGCGTGTGTATATTATCGAGTTCAATCCTCGACTTCGCCCGGCGGGTGGATACAATTTTGTTAGCATAGATTCCATTAACTTCAACAGATATTTTTTGCGACAATGTATATTATTCACCAAATGTGTATCACCAATTACATTAATACCAATTTTTCAACTAGATGGTTTGGATTATTTTTGGCCTTATAATTCTTTTTTGAGTTCATCCATGCTTGTCAATTGGTTTTCTTGAGTAATACCATTTACCTAGATAGAATGTTCCATCACAGAGTCCGTCGGAGATATGTCGCAACCCCGCGGGAAAACCAAGCGCGCCCATGAGGAAACCGTTCATAATATTTGACCTCAATGGGGTGCTTTGTCATTCCAAACATATCTCGAATAGTGCGTCCAAGGGGCCCTTCCGTAGTCCACAAGACATGGATTACGGCGGACAATTCGATACTCTCATAAATAAGAAGGTTGTACGTGCCCGCCCCGGCTTGAGGAGCTTCCTTCGTGAGGTCCTTGGCTTCGCACATGTCATCATCTGGAGCTCTATGCTCATGGACAACACGAAGGCCATCGTCGGTTTCCTTTTCCGAGAACTCGCAATGCCATGCTTGCTTCTCGGTCAAGAACACTGCGATGACCTCTATGACCGTAGTGGCAATATTGTACCCAAGGTCGGAGGAGGTCGTGGGCCTCAATTCTTAAAGGTCCTGAGGAAGAACCTCTGGGTGGGCGTCCCTATGTTGGAGGGGGTTCCCCACGGTTGTTGGCCCACCCCGGATAACACACTCCTCATTGACGACAGCCCGGCAAAGAGTATTCTCAATCCCCCGGGCAATTGCATATTCCCGGATCCTTGGGAAAGCGATAGAAATGACAACCTTCTAGAGAGTGAACTAGGACCCTACATTAGGAGGCTTGCCTATCACCCCGGAAGTGTCCCGGATTTTGTGCTCTCCAACCCAATTGGCAATAGGCCTCTAGGCCCACAAGATGAGGAATTTAGGAGATTGTACGGCTACGCTAGACTCAATAAATTAATATGAAAACTTTGACAATTTTGGGTTTGTACTTGGACTCTCCGTGTAAATATCTAACCTTTCTCCCCTTATTTTTGTAATGTATTCTTGTGTCTTAGTTGCCTCACCAAGCACCCCAAAGTGTCGTCAATGGCATGTCTGCATCACGGTCAGGCCCCACATCTCCTTCCCTTGGTATGAGCGACGTTGCAATGCCTTCACTATTCCAATATTCGGCCGTCGATGCTGCCTCTGCTGTTGATTACTCCAAAGACTCCGGGTTTGAAGACGGAGTCGTGGATAGCCCTCCTGCAAAGGTTGCAAAACTCAATTACGCTCCAAGTCCATCTCCATCTCCCCTCCGCAGTGAGAAGCACGTCCGTAACCCACGGTCGACCAGACGCCTTTGCATGGATGAACCCCAAATTGATGTCCCGGCGTTTACGAGCGTCCCTGTTGTGCTTGTGGCCCCCCTCGATGTCCCAGAAGCTCAAACCATCGCCCCGCAAGCCAAGGTGCCCAATTATTGGCATTCTCAAGTTTTTCCTTCATGATTTCCGTGTATTAGTGCATTTCATATTCTTGGGTTTTTCGGACTTCCATCCGTAACTTATACTAACCCACGTCATTATATGTATTTATGGTCATTGTTTCAGACCCCAATACACATGAATGTGGGCCGTTCATCCTCGACTTCGTCATTGGATAGGCGAACACTGAAGACTGCTTCTTGCGAGTCTGATCGTTGTTTGGCCCTACGGAAGAGTGAAAGACGTTCGTTTTCCCAATCGCATTCGTATTCCACTTATTCGGTAGGGGGTCGGCAAATATGGGCAAATGGCACATATTCGGGGTCGACAAATACACAAGGTTTTAGCCGCGGACCCGAGATCTTTAGAGCCATGGAGGCCATGAAAGCAAAAGAACGTGAAACGGCCATAAATGCTAATAATAGTATTGCAAAAGCAAAAGTAGTGAGTCGTAATCATGATCCGAACGTATAGGCTATATTAACATACAGGTAGTTGTGGAATTATGTTTCTAGGACTTTCGCCTAATATTGGATATTCCACTTGCATTTTGTACTTCAACCCCTATTCAATAAATATGATATTGATTTTCCATATGCAAATGTTTTCATATATCCCATTTTCTTATTTTTATGTGTAGTTCCATGCATTTGAGTCTCTTATTTGTTTCCAAAATTGGGAACATACCATATTTTTAGTGTTTTCCTTCCTACAAATGTGAAAGCCACGTCCTTAAATAGTCTCAAAATCAACAAAAAGTCTCCAATTACCGAATATAGTGTTCCATGGTATATAGACCCAAATGGTATCAAAAATAGATATATTGTCCAATACCCACACCCTACTTGGTGATTTTTTTTACAAGATAAATCCACATCATAGATCATAACAATATTCAGTTGACTGACCAAGTTGGGTGGGGTTGGGAATGTCATGTAAGGCGCTAGAATTATATCTTATGGATGCTTCTGAATAAGTAGATTCAACTTGAAAAAAGAATGAGATTCAGGTGAAGCGTTGTCACTAAATATAATTCGAATGGAACAACTGATACCAACTACGTAATGTTATGAAACATGACTAGTATCATAAAAAAGACAATACCAAAGCAGCAACTGCATGACACATCGCACCATCACGATCATCAGCATTTTAATTTTATAAAAACAATTGTGCTCAAATGGACCCTAGCCCAAGAAGAAGTCTGTTGAGATTGCAAGGTCATACCCAAGCGAAGATACATGAGGCCCCCAAACTTGGCCGCCAGCGAACGAAGGGCTCGATGCGGGAGCCCGTCCCTCCCAGCCATGTCAAAAATATTACCCACAATGGGATACGGCCGAGGTCCCGGGGGAAGCAGTTGCCTTCTCTTCCGCTCAAGAAAATGCCAATGCACATTCATTACTATCAGCATCAATATTATACACATCAATGCGGACATGGCTAGGGTCTGAATATCACTCCCAGATTGCTGCACCCACAAATTCATCCCAGCTCTTGACAGGATTGAAATTCTGTCGGAGCCAGAAGAATACATGCCATCTTGGACAATCAAGTGACTATCGCGTCGGCCTTGCAAGTCTTCTTCCATCGAAACTCGCTGCCTGTGAAGTAGTTCTTCCAAAGATGAGCCAATCCTCACACAAATGACTCAGAGAAGTATACTATCTATTTCCGAATGCAAAGTAAGCTACAGTGGTTCGAAGTCGTGCCAAGGATATGATGTAATTCAGTCAGGATCTTCAATATATAGAGCATGAGCTTATATGTGGCGTGCACAAAGTGGCTGTTACATAGAAATTCACATGGGCCGGATTTACCCACGTCCCCAGCAACATCACACCTCAACGTGATTCGATATTTTGAAAAGCTGTAAAAGCTTGACAGATGATGGGCTACCTGCAGGTGCGTGAAATTTGTGTCACTTTCTCAGCAGGCAGATTGTGGGACCAGCGAATCATATGTAATGATAGTCCACATATGGCTTACTCATGTTGTTTAGGAAGGTCTTATGATTAAAGAAATAAGTTGAGATTCGGGTGCAAATAAGGTTTAAATGCACAGGAAGGAATATAACATAGAATTAAATATAATATATAGTATTTGTAGTCACCATTTCTACACATGATTGTATGTTTTCCAACATTTCAAAGTGGGCAGTGCATATTAGGTTACTTTTGAGCTTTGAGACACATTTTCGTTATATTATATTTTGACACAATTTTTAAAACTTTAAAATTACAAGGAAAACCTTGTACACAGATCTATGCTATGTCAAGATGCTAGATTTAAACGTCAATTCTAGTTTTATTGTGACTTGTAACAAATTTTATTCTTTGTGTCATGAGGAAAATATTTGAGTAGTGAAAGATGTTCATCTTCAGCCATCTAATTTTTTGGGGGAATCTTCAATGAGTATCTTGGGACACTATATTCAATAATCGAAGAATTTGCGATGATTTTGAAACTATTTAAGGACGTGGCTTTCACATTTGTAGGAAGGAAAACACTATGAATATACTATGTTCCCAATTTTGGATACAATTATGAGACTCAAATGCATAAAACTACACACACCGAAATTAAAAAATGGGATATACGAAAACATTTGCGTGTACAAAATTGGTATCATATTTATTGAATACTATTCAAATAAAAAATACAAGTGGAATATCCAATATTAAGCCAAAGTCCTTGAAATATAATCGATCACCAACTAGTACATTTGACAACTAATTGTATAATAATATGACCTATATGTTTGGATCGTCAATACGGAGCATTACTTTCATTTTCACAATAGCTTTCGCGGCTTTTTTTTGTTTTGTTTTAATGGCCTCTATGGCTCTGAATATCTCGCACCCGCAGTTGTAACCTTGTTTGTACACTAGTTTGGAATATGTGCCGTTTGTCCATATTTGCCGACGTGCTACCGAATTGTGGGATGTGGTATTGTAAGTGGAATCTCGGGGGGGTCACACCCCCTTACATTTTGTAACCACGTGCGATAATGGGGTATTTAATGGGGGGATATTTATGCACCCCTCAATATTTTTTTCCTTCCTATTTGTAGATATAAAGCTACTTTGACGTGCTTTTTAGCAGCCTATATGTATTTGTAATTCTTTAGAGAGGATAACTTTTGGCACCATATTTGTTTTATAAATTGTACAAGTACCAAATAATAGATGGAATACTATAGCATTGCAAAATCAACTATGTGAGCAACAAATGTTCCATACCATCCATCTTGTCATTAAATTGGTTTCAATTATTTGTACTAATGCTAAACCATTCAAAGTCGCATTCAAAACACAACCAATAGCACTTGGATACTAGTTAAAAGGTTACCAATAAACATGGAGATAATAAAATGTACAAACTAACATAGACAAATTATAGCGCAGATAGAACAAAACAAAAAATACAATCAATTGTCACAAGACATGAAAATTTATACAACTATCTACTCCAAAAACAAAAGATTACATTTAAATGAAAGAAAGCTAAATACAAAAATTGAAAAAATATTTTTTAATTGTGTTCACAAATACATTCAACCTTGTATCAAATATTTACCTTGTGAAGGGTTAGGATATAACTATGCACCCTCCAATACATGTCAAGGTATATGTCAATATCCTCTACAATGTCATGATAAGACTAAAACATTTGAAGAGGTTTGATACCAATGATGACGACTAACTAAAACTAATTATTGACATGAGGCAGACAACCTTCAAAGTCTCCAACCACTCCAACACGTCTTCATCCAAGGCAAAGCGCAATCCTCCGTGTCTACCATGGTGAGGTTGCCAAATGTTGTAGCGCACCATCGATCATCTACAAAAGGTTGTTGTAGCAAAAAGGCAATCAATAGAATATTGGCATATTGGACACTACTAGCAAGACAAGTAAGAGCAACAATAAAAATTGATGAAGAATGAACCACAAACCAACCTGAATTCTCATAATTTCATGGCTTAAAAACTAGGTTTTTTTATTTAGAAAATTAATATGTTCATTCAAAAATCTATAGAAGACCAAACAACAAGAAAATGTGTAAATTCAAGGTTTAGGAAAACATAATACCTAGCTTTCTCCGAATTTGGATTGAAAGTTAACTCATTATTTTCATGCATTTAAAAAGTCTAATACATGCTTATCACTTCAACTATCCAATGCTCATCAATAAATGACACCTTTGAATGAAGTAAGAGAATTTTATATATTAAATAACACCTACTAATTTAGATTCCATTTTCTACACTAATCATTCATAAATTGTATACTAGAAAGAAAATTAGTCATTTTATGGTATGGGTATGGGGTTACTATCAATATCCTACATCGCTATCCATTTCATGTAGATTTTTCAACAAATTCATTCAACGAGTTCCCATCAACCGGATCAAGCTCAAAGACATCCCTTTTCTACATCAAATGACAGTCACTATGCAAATTACGCTATCTATATCAACCCAAAGATAATCGGAGTGGTCATATTTGAATTTGAAGTATCCGGGGACTTTTCTAAAATAATTAAGATAGACCATAAAAATGGATTTGGCAATACTTGTTTTTTTACCTTGGTTCACCTCCCGATTAAGAAGGTCAATAGGATGCCTGCAACTTCCCCACCTTGTACCTATCTTCCGTCTCAATTTTTGAACTCGTCATATACACCACGTACCCCAGTCAATTTCATTGAGGACACATGTAGGTTGCAAATTTTTTGAAGGTCTTCCCCTAGTCCTTCTAACAACTGATTTAACTGTAGATGAGATAGTTTTCGTACTTCTCTACATAAAATACACTCTACATTCCATCTCAAGACTCAACAACATTCTTTATGTAGAAGATGAAACATTGATGTTTGTTTGTCAAACTTAAAAGTTTGACTATCTAGAGCCAGGGATAATGATTACTTATTGAAATTGAGATGTGATTGTGCAGAATTTTTTATTCCTCAAGCAATAGTTGGAGGAGTGAAAAAAATAGGGCTTGATAAAGAAAGCCAGCCAAGTCATTGACCACCAAGAGTTGGTATTGGGGAAGGCTCTAAAGGATGCGTTATAAAATTGGCAATAAGTGGATATATGGAATATCAATGACCAATTGACCTCTCGCATCTAATTTAACTATAGATGAGATAATTGTTGTACTTCTCTACATAAAATACACTCCATAATCCATCCCAAGACCCAACAAAATTCTTTTTATAGAAGATGAAGCCCTGGGAGTGCACTTAAAGTTAAGATTAGGAATACACGTGAGTGCATTTTAATGGCATACCCCCTACAATACTTGGCCTTAAAATAGTTTTTAAATTAAGACTTTTAAGTGCCAAATCATTACTTATATATCTATCACTTGGTATAAATTTCAGGACAAAAAGTTTTTAAAAATTATTACAAAAAACGATAGAAGTTTGAACTAAAATGTATTGTTTTTTGCTTCAAAAATTAATTTT
This sequence comes from Polytrichum commune, assembly GCA_950295325.1. Lineage (NCBI taxonomy): Eukaryota > Viridiplantae > Streptophyta > Polytrichopsida > Polytrichales > Polytrichaceae > Polytrichum > Polytrichum commune. The sequence continues at coordinate 2,410,812 of OX485809.1, forward strand.
AAAATATTTACAATTGATTATTTTTTAAAATTTATACAACAAGAATTTTAGATTGTGTTTAAAAACTTCATTTTTTTTTTACAATTTTTAGATGATTTTTTAGTACATACATAAGAGGGTCAAAAGTACGCGCTCACGTGATTCCTAATCTTAACTTTAAGTGCACTCCCCGAGGATGAAGCATTGATGTAATCATTAGCATTTCATTTTTCTACGCTCACATTCATGTCTTGAACCTTGTCATCTTTCTACATCTCACATTCAAGAGGGCGTCGGAAATCAATAGCAAGTCGTCAAAAAATGGACAGTGGAAGAGAAAAATCGAGTTGAAGTTTGAAATCGACTCTTACTGCACAAGAGCAGAGCAAGCCAAATTTTCGACGCTCGTGAAACACCATGTGTGAATGCTATGGAGCAAAGAAGAAAGCTCCAAAAAATGTATCTTACCTACCGCCTTTGCACCACGCCTCATCACTTCACACTTCACCGATGCAAGACCTCCTACCCGAATGCTTCACCGCCTTTGCACCACAACCAAATCCTAAGCAAGCCCAAGGGCCGTTGAGAAGTCACAACATTCCTTCCCCAAAAAAAAATCATAACATTTTCCTCCATACTAACACGTTTCACTCAAATTTGGACAGAATTTATACAATATTCATCCAAATAGTCCAACCCATAATTATTCTATTGATCCTACTACACACATTTGGGGGGATCCAATATCTATATCTATGACCCTATTTTTTTTACTACTGATTACTAAAATGAAGGAATTATTCACCACCCTATTTTACATATAATCATGTAGGGGACATATTTCCAATGCTATGGTAGATCTAACAAACTTATAAATTTTACCCTCAATGAATTAAATTGACCCTACTTTTTATCTCACGTGGTTTCTAAAATTCTTATAATCACCTCCCCGAGTGTCTCAAAAAGGTAGATAGACCACAAGGATCTAGCAACCACATTAGCAATTCCAATTTAATATGGTTTCTAATGGAGGATGTTAAACCTCCCCCTACGAGCTTTTTAGGGGAGGTAGATACAAAAAGGGTTGGGGCAAACCAACCTGTACATTGGTTCCTCGGAGGCAAAGGTTTAGGCATCCAACAAGGAACAAGTGTATGGGTTGGTTCGCCTAAATCATACAGGAAGGGGTAGCCCCCACAAAGAAATTGACATTTTCTAGACCCGACCAAAAACTTCGACCCGTCCCGCTCAACTTTGAAAAACGATTGTGTGTGTGTGTGTGTGTCGGGTCATGGCAGACTTATGAGCATGGACATAAGCATACATGCATAAGACAAGCATGCATACACATGAGGGGCATATGGACATGGACATGTGAGTGCATGAGTGCATGGGTCTGTGGGGGTTGGGTTGATCCGGGAGATTAGTTCATATGCACGGGTGCAATGGGTTGGGATAGCGCAGATCCAAGCTAGTCTATATACAATAGGCAGCATGATGGTGGTTATAGGGATGCTCCACCATTCGTGGTTGGGATGGCAAGGGGACCACATTAAAGTAATGTGTTATTATGCATGGGAAGGGCCAGAACAGCACAAGCCCATACCATGGCTTACTTGAGGGCCACATTTTCATAACAATGTACTAAATTGTCTTATTAATGTAGTCACAACAATTTTGTAGAGCTCACATAGATTCTCATGGTAAGAATTAACATGGACCACATCAATTTTCGAACCACGTTAAATCTTTAGTTCGAATTTAGTGTGGGTCAAATTAACCCCTAGATGCTTCCGGGGTCATATACGACCCAAAATTTCAGCAAATCTTTTGTTCTGGCATCTTAGTGTATCCAATTTCAGCCAAATTTTTGAAAAAGCTACGTGACTAGAAGGGTGGCCTACTACAAAAACAGAAAAATGTGAATTTATGTAAATGTGTCACCTGTAGAATTTTTTTACCCCCACGGGGGTTGCACCATTCAATCAGGTCGATGCTTGTCCCAATAGTAGTCTGGCAATTATTAAATGACATTAGAACACATTAGCAGTTGTAGGGCAGCTAACTTCCAGTAATTGCGATGGGGTCCGTTAACCCTTCAAAACCACATTGCAGTTGCCACATCATTCCTCCAACCCAGTTTAGAACCAGTGTAGAGTGTTCAAGATTACTTTATAACAATACTTTGAGAAGTAGATTTGGGTGTACTGTGCTATCTATGGTTCTCTATTGAGAGGATAGCCAACCTCCCAACTAGTGAACGGTTTTCCCAACAAAATCACTATATTCCTGAAAACTACTGACTTTCAATCCTCGAATGTTGTTTCTCTCCGAATTAGAGTTGATAGGAAAAAGATGAGCACCAGATCTATGATTTACAGAAGTTCCAGAAGCACCGTTGCGGTGGGCTCTGTTCTTGTATAAAACAATATAACATTGTAACTCATGGAATGGATTAACAAATTGGAGTGAATGATGCATTGATGATGTATAGCTCTTCAATCATGGGATTGCGTACCCATAGGTGCAACTCATAAAAACAAACACAAAAATATGTCATGGGATAAAGTCCTCTTTGTTGAAGAACATGTGACGAGCACACAATTGCCAACAGTCATAATCACCAATTGATCATTGTTGTCAACAAAGCCCCTACAACAGACCTGGTTATCTATCTAGCAAATCATGCACAGGTGGAGCAAGCAACTCATTTGATCTAGCTAAACAATAAGCATATTCTGGATTACTTGAACATTGTTTTAGCATTTTGCCATCAACTGATTAAAACAGGATAGATATTCATTCAGATGACCATTTCTTTACTTCAAAATTATTTATTAATATGTTGAGACATTTGGGAGTAGAATGTTATTGAGAAACTACCCTTTCGGTTGGCAACAATTTTGAACGAACCAAGTGGGCAAGAAGCTTCGCCTCCTGCAATTTCTGTAGCGGCCGTCGGGATGCACTCTACATACAAGATCAAGAGGCAATTAGTGAACCCCTATGCATCCAGAAGGCCCAATTTAGGCCTCTCCATCCACAAACAACATGTATTTTAGCTGCAAAGTTCAAAAATTGTGTAGTATAGCTAATTGTGTCAAAAATGACCCTACCTATGATTAACTCATTCTTCATGTGCACTTTAATGTTGTTGAAGATTTGTTTCATTTCTAATAGCATTTTGATTAACTGTTTCACATATGAGTACATGTGTACTTTCTCCTTGACATAATATACTAAATAAAGTTTCATCCTCATAAATATAAAAAATACGATTCTAAGACTTGGTGAGGCTCATAGAAATTATGTGTACAGGTTATACATTAAAAGGAAGATGTGTCTGCTTTGGTTACTTCTCTTAATCAAACACCTATATTGGAGTGATATGTGGTTAGGTGTGGCTCCAATAACAGATACCAAAAAGACATGGGTTTTAAAGAGATTGGACTACATGCTCAAGATATATAACCATTCTAGGTTCAATAGTCGACATAACTGGGGGAACCTATATGACCACTTAATGAGCACAAGTATCTTCACTTTGGTATGTAATAAGATATTGATATGAGCTCTGAAAATTATGAGGTCAGTGGCTCCGCCCTCAATTTGGATTTGCAAACCATCTCATGCTAGTTACATATTTCATATCCTGGGAGAAGTGGGCTAGTCAGAAAAATTGAACAATTTAAGACCCATCTACCTTACGTACCTCCGATTTCCAGAGTCCATCACCCATGCACCTTGGAATAATGTGGAAGTGGGTCTGTTGAACCAGCATGAAAATCATCGACTGATGTTACTGAAAGGTAAATATAAATACCAAGAGTGTTGTTACACAGGGTAACGCTCTATTCTTTGGATTTGTATAAATGTTCATTATACGACAACAAGGAGAAATTTATCAATACTAACTGAAGTAGAACTGGTGAAACTACATCACATCAACATGAGTCATTCTACACTCTTTCTTGCACATCATATTACTCTGGAGAAAACTTCTACTTCTATTGAGCATTTTGAAACTGGGAGATTCAGTATTCTTACATGGAAAATGACTTGGCCTGCTGCAACACCACTATTCACAAGCATATTGAAGGAATCTGCAATTTTGTGCCAACAAACAACTTTATCAATTGCAATTTTTAAGTGATGTATTCATCCACATTATATGCATTAAAAATCTGTATCTAGAAGTATGAATGAGCTGAAAAGGAATAACGGGAGTGGGAATTTACCACACTGAGTGGCTGCCAGAAGGGCACTACTAATCAACGGAACTGCTGCACACATGGCTGCTGCAATCTGCACATAATTTACCAATTTACAAAATAGAAAAGAACTTTAAACAAACTTGCAGAGCAAACATCCATGTTTTGTACCATGACATGTTTCCCTTTCAAATGGATGTGAAAATTTAGAGCTCTTCTAATGCTCGTCATGGACAAAAAGCTGATCACAAGTCAGCACCAGGCTAAATAAGACCCGTCACCAGGCATTTGCACACACAAATGAACATTGCTTGTCGATGTTTTGTGTAATCGCACCCTGCCAACTAAATTTAAAATTGATGCTAGTAAATATTGAGCCATCAAGTGGATATAAGATGGTAGGTGATCCAAACTATTGTTTGTTGCGTGACTCATGCATCAAGTGGAACATCATCAAGGTGATTTACAATTTGAAAATTTGAGCAGGTTCTGACCTGAGGCGGTGTGCATTCCAAGGAAGAAAAATGTGCTTTTGGAAGAACCAAAGAGTGCCTGCAAGATTCGTTGTTAAATCTGTCAAGTGTTCAAACCTGATATGCATATCATATCCAGAAGACATTCTTCCAAAAACCACTACCTTCAAAATAATGAATTTTAGAATTTTTGTAACCGGGTATCCTTAGAGAGGACAGCAGTCCTACCTTCCTATTAAGTCACCTCACATAATGAACTTACAGCTACAAATTTGGGATAATAGTTGAATTTGTCTAATCAAACATGATCTTCAATTAATCTAGTCGACTACTACATAACTAACACACAAACATGTATTCTTCCTTAAATGATCCAGTGAAGGTCTAAAATGTTACAAAACTAGTCAAGAAAATCCGATGTGTTGTAGGCCTTTAGGGCATTACCCGAAGCTGAGAGGGTTGATGTCAAGTATACATAAGCAATACTCATCTTCGTAAAGCTGGCACAAAACACATAGAACACCTTAGCCAGCTGCACAAACAAATTTTGTGGCATAGATTCGATCCTCAAGACCTTAAAATTGAAATGTGGATACATTAACTTCAAATCAGATTGCAATGTTCAAAAACACCCTCTAGGATCACACACATCTATGCAGAATGCAAACCTACTTTCGAGTGTTAAATTCTATCCCAGGAAACTTCTCCTATTTACTAATTTAAAGGTCTAGCCACACCAAGTGTTAAACGTCCTGCCAAGATATTAAAGGCCTAACAACAATAGAGAATGGCACATTAACATTCTGTGTTATTAGTGCAACTGTGCTATTATTATTATTATTATAGGATTCAAATGTCCACACTCAAGTGGTTAAGTAAACATCGACTTAATTGGTCGTTTTTTGATCATGTGAAGTACCACCTCACTTTGAATTGAAAGTCCAGGCTTCACAGTGAGTGCCAATGATAACCTAGCCCTAAGTGGCCTCTTACCGCTTTATTTAACACATCGAGTGGCACCTCATAAGCCACGTAAGATTCGATGATAACTATGACATAAGGTGTGCTCAAAGTTCTCTGTTTGTTAATTTTCTAACATTGTGTTACCATAAGTTATAACATCATAACATCTGCCAATACATGTAAACTTTGCTTGGGCCAATGATTCCAAGGAATAAGGAGGTCAAATAGATCAATTTCACCTTCAAGCATGGGGCCGCGCCATGGATGATATCACAAAACACGCATGCTGCGACTCGGGTGCTAAGCGAGCTGACCGAAACACCCTCCTCCATTTTCAAGTTCAAAAATAAACCTTCTCCCGGACCCGTCATTTGGTCCTCCTTCGAAAGCGCTTGTGCGCTCGAGATGCCTACTTGAACCAACCTCCCTGAATTGGGGGATTCTACCCCAAGCTCAGATACAACAAGCCTGTTATCACCAACATGATGGATTCCGCACTCATCATTTTTCTGTGCTTTCGCATCACCGTCGTCCATTTCCTTTTCTTTTTCTTTTTCCTTTACCTCTAAACCCTCCATTTCCAAGATGGCCCACTTCTTTTTCAAGATCCTCCCTGAACCTCCACACGATTCCAACCCTAACCCTAAATTTTCTGTAGACACTGGAACTTCTGAAGGTGCATAATCTTTCTGTAATCGCACTAAAATTAGATTCTCTAAGAGCTTACACTCTCTAATACTATTTGGTCCTCTAAACTCAATACATGAAAGTCTCATATTCTGCCTTAACTCTGCCTCTCTATGTGTATGACCACCTTGTATATCTTGAACTCTGCTAATTCTGTCTCTGAGTCCACTTACATCTGCGAATTGATCCGATGAGGACCTTGAACTACAAGAGATTATTGGAGGAGATATGTGTGAAAAAACATTTTTCAAGCGCCGTTCTCCCATCATCTTATCCATTGAAGTTTACTACAACATGGAAGTCTTATAAGTACATATTGCTTGTCTACAACTCTTCAGGTTGTGTGCAAGTTTGAGCTTCCACAGAAAATCTTCAAGTGTTCCTCCCTCTGTAACAGCAGCACCAAGATTTTGCCAAGCCTATCTCTGAGTTGCAATTTTCCTGAGACGCCACCCGATTCGAGCGTAAGAAATTGAATTTCAATATAGCTTATAACAAGAGCAGTATCAATTTCTGCTTACTAGTTCAACAATCCAAGCTCCGTCTCGCCTGTACAAAGGGCTGACAGCATTACAAGGAATAAACTTAGTCCAATTCATGGTGATACACTTGATTGTAAATATGTAATTTATGTTGATCCCAACTCCAGAGACTTGCACATTATCTTATGATGTAAGGAAAAGGAACCTCAATTCAAGCTTAAATTAAAGAAAAACCAACCACAAAGATTCCGTCCAAGATAGCTTGTCCTCAAACTCAAAAGTGGGACAAATGACACACACTTGAATATAGAGATGCAATTCATGTTGAGCCCAAATAAAAAAAAATTCACATCCTCTCACGGTGTTGACAAAAATCTCAACTCAAGCTTGGAGAAAAGAAAAAATCAACAAAAAAACACCTCCAACATAGCTTCTCCTAAAACTCCAAAGTGGGTCAGAATTAAGGATATCTCAAAAACTGCGCAAATTTTAAAAAACTCACCAGGTTCAACCGCAATGTGAACTTACAGCTCAAATTCTATCAATCTTCTCTAAAAAAGAGCATATAAGGAGGCTCACAATGCAAAATTTGGGGCAGCCATCTCGAGTAATCGTTGAAACTCTCGGAAAACAATTTCGAGCTCCGGAATTCCTCAGACTGTGAAGCCCACCGCGTGTATTAGAACTCAAAATGATTCTGAAAATGCTCCCAAAAAGAGCACCCAGTTCAGGAAATGGCCACATTCTAAGGTGCGAGCAATCGGAATCCACATTGGGCGTCGGAGTTTTCTGGGCCCGCAGTGAGGAGCAATTGTGGCCACTGCTTTAACCAGGGGTGCTACCGGGGTTAAGTTAAGGGTCCTTAACCATGGTTAGTTAGCTCTCGAGCATTTGTAATAAAATCTATTTGTTGGGCCCAGTGTATTTATTTTTGGCAAACAATTGCCAACATAGAAAGAAAAAAAATTCCAAAGATGTGCTTCTAGTCCAACATGTTTTTTAGCTTCCTGGTCTTTACAATCAATTTCATCTCATTTTATCATTGGCAATGAATTCACGTTTTACATAAATGATATTTTCATTAAAAAATCCCTTGACAATGCTTTAAAAATGGATGATCTCAATCACTTCAAAATTGGGATGAGTTTGCATACAGTAGGTGATAAGAAAGGTCCACACAAAATGTATCCAAATTAGAGAAAAATATCACGTGTCACTCTTTTATTGGTCAAAACATGTACAAATCCTCGTGTGTTACTTCGAGACATTAGTAATTTGGATCATTGCAAAACTTTGCTTATCACCTACGATATATTTATATGATAAAATGTACTCATATCCAAAATTTGACTTCAGCACTCCAACAATTGTTGCAAGTTCAGCTATCTTGAGATATTATGTAAATTAGGTGTGTTGTCCTAGTCGTTAATCCAACCCTACACAAGCTCCATGTGATCATGTTGCACATTAGCGTACCTTTCATCCATGCATGTTAAAACACTCGACCCCAATAAGCTCTAATTTGGGGTCTATGAAGTTGATTCCAATGTCAAGTTGGCTATAAAAACTAACATCCAAGCTACATACTATTTCACAGTAACTTTATTGGATGAATATGTAGCGTGTCACCACTGCGTTTAGTTGGATCTAACACCACGTTATTGGAAAAAACGAACATGTGTTTGGCCGGCAGGGGGGCAGGGAATGGTTTCTGATGGTGATATGATGGACGTTGACAAATGGTATATATAGGTGAGAGCCACACGGGGAAGGTAACGTTAGTGATGAAGCTCAGTGTATTTTGTTGCTAAGTGACAAAGGTGGTGTATTGTGTTGTTGTTGTAACTTAAGAAGGCGGTGCAACATAACTATATATAAGCAATTCATTATGCTTGGCGAGCTTGTTTTGTTTTTTTGTTGTGAGACAAGAGGATGAGAGCTGCAACGAACTCTATTGGATTTGAGCCTGCTGGCTAGGCTAGCACCGTTCCTGCTTTTAGTGGAGCTTCTTGGGAGAGTGGGGGTTCCTTTTAGACATCCTCCTTGCTTGTTCTTTCTATTGATGAAATTTACTCTTCTTCACCCTATGGAACTACAAGCATGTTTTTTTGTTATGTTGTTATTTTCTTTTTTTTCTACTCAACCTTCCCCTTAATTAATACATCTACCATTAGATACATACATGAGAGGCGCGTCCATATGTGAGAATTCCCTCTCACAATGATCATGTGTCTATGCAATGTAGCTCTAAAACCAATAACTCATACCAATTGAAATGTATATTGCACATAGTCACTTTTGTTATCCATGAGCATAGCTTGTCTCAATGGCATGTTGTAGTTAGGGAACATCCATGATTTGTGTCAAAATTGTTTACTCCCAACCATTAGTACAAAGTGGGATAAAGAGGGACGAATCATCACATTTGAACGAACCTTTCATTCGTCCAACATCAAAACCTTTAAATAGTATGCAACCCAAATTTTAATGTTTTTTAGTTTATTTGATGCCCTAATTAGCAATAAAGACCACCCAAAATAATCAAATCTAGGTCATTTGAGGTGAATCAATCACAAACCTACTGGGAGTCAAGTTTACATGTTGGATGGATGAGAGGTGCACTTACATGCTATAAACCCTTTCCCCCAAAGTAGGTGTTGTGCTCAAATACGATAATCCACCTTAAAATAAAAGTTGGCTTCATTAGGTGCAAATTAGGCTCAAGTCATGTATATCCATCTTAAAAACTTGTCCAATCACATTGGGTGTACACTAAATGATAATTTTAAGTGTCGGTGGAAAACTAAGCGTGGAAATACTTAACATGGGCCACACTAGTTTGTTTAGTCATAATGAAATTATCATGGGTCCAAGAACCCAAGTCTTCATGTAAGTCGTCATGTAAGTCTTCATGAAGACTTCGTACCAACACATTACATAAATTAAAACGGTTACCTTATATCAAAAGTGGCACAAAAGCAAATAATGACTCACATTAATTTTCTAAAGAACAACTATTGTGGCCCAAGCTAATTTTCTACTAGGATTCTAGCGTGGGTTGAGATTTAATGTGACCCGCATTAATTCTCATTATGAGAATAGTTGTGGGCTCTAGAAAATTATTATGGCCCACAATAATATGACTATTTAGTATACCTTTGAGATGGATCATTGTCATTAGGTTTTAAACTAATCATGTTCCACATGTTTTAGGAAATTAATGTGATTTACACCCATAAAATTTAAACCTAATTTATTTTGGAACTAAATGACTTCTTCAATAAAGAAGGCATCGAAGCATAGGTCTAAGAGAAAGAATTGTTGTGATTTCCTTCAAGTTTCCATTATGTATTATGTTAAGGGTCGATTCACACTAGAGCTTGAGTGTGCTTGACCCATGACATACAAACTATGTGATTGGTCGAGGGCTAGAGACGGTCCAATTTCACTTTACACTACACCTTGAAGCCTAAGGGACCAAAGAAATGTGAATGGATGAAAAAAACATGGCAACAAGTGGATATTGTTTCATGATCTACCGGATATTGTGTTAGGCCTATCAAAAAGTGGTGGGTTTGACGCAAAACTAGGAGCCATGACAATCAATTAAAGTGCCATTCGCTTTTTAAATACTATAATACCATGGTGGGGACCCAGACCCGAATCCGAACGTATATTTGGGTCCCTCAACATGTCCACTTTCACTCTACACTAAGGTAGAGGACCCACCAATTGCAAATTTGGATTTCTATTTCCCAAATGGATAATGCCCTTAGGTTTTCATGGTCGAGACTCTTGGTTTGTGTGTAAAACGGCCATCATTCAACAATGTCACAAGCAGTTGTCACCTTGACCAACAACACATTCTCACAAAACATGATAAGATTCACGTTTTCACCCTTGTTGTGTGATTGACTAAGGTGATTTGGTGATTTTGCATATACAAAATGTGGTTGCTAAACTGATTATCCCATTTAGTGCATGTTGCTATTTGGAAATATGCAATGCAATAACACTTTACTCAAGAGTTCAATTTTTGCTAATGAACGTTTAAAAGCTTGTTTGGACATTATAGAACATAAATGACTTTAATTAGTAAATTATTACATTCTCGTTAAATAGTTATACACCTAGTTATAGCACTACATAACTTGGAATAGTAACAAGCATTAAATGGGATAATTAGTGTAGTACATGAAAACCTCAACAAAAAAATTTGTTTATTAGGGTCTAGAAATGTATTAACATTTTACACCGTTGTGTTGCTCAATCAAATATTGCTTATGAGGGGCCAACTGGTCCATGACATTCGTGGACTTATTGATAGTTAGGGCCAATTCATACAAGGTCCCAAGTCAATTGAGGTCGATTCGTTCAATCTTAGCCGTTGAGAGCATGAAAGTTGGGACTTAACACTTCATATGAAGTCCCAAGTATATTATGCATGCCTACATGGCAACACTTTTTGGAGGTGAGGCTTGGGACTTGTGTTGAGAGTTGGGTCAAGCAAAATTCTAAACCCAAATTTCAACACAAGTCCCACAAATAAATATTCATAAATTAATCAAGATCCAACTCAAATGATAATTAACCATACGTTAATGGTTCCTTAAGGCTCAAAAGTTGGGACATTACCTCCATGTTGGGAGTTGCTAACATGAGTGGGACACAGTACCCAAGTAACCAACCCTTATTATGGTTTTTCTGATAATAAACATAATGTTGAATGATTATTATTTTATATCGTTAATATACATTTCTTAGTTTTAAAAGTGTCATATTATCTTGTCAATATAGTATTAAACTTCACACTATTTTCCGCTATCTTTAAATTATTTGTTCCACAAAACTCAATATATTCGTGATCATCACATATGCATTCGCATCTAGTGTTACCAAATATGCTCATCAACTATTGGAATATTCATGGATTCAAAATTAGTGGGGGTTACACTAACGGTGATGTTCGGTCTATCAAACTACTCATCACAAGCTTTTAAATGATATTGAAAACAAATATCTAAAACCTAGATCACTAATGTGAAAGGTAGAGCATCAAATCGCTCGTAATCAATAGAAATATAATGGAAGGGGCATGAGAAAGACTAAGGCTCTAATGATAGTTCAAAGAGGGATAAGAGTTATCCCATATTATTTGTATGAACCAATAAAATGAAGAAAAACAATAAAAATTAAAGCAAGGAGAGCATAAGATCATCTCACTCCAAGCATTGTTCATATGCCTTTGTGTATGTCTATATACTTGTGCAATCTTATCTCTACTTCTATTGATATCCAACAGGTTATGGGCCCACCATGCAAGTGAAGTGCCTAGAGATTTGATTGCTTTGAAGTTGCAGAGTGGATCTTGAGGAGTTAGTGCTTCGGAACATTGGAGGTGTCCGAGGCCGCATATGGTTGTTGTATGGTTTTTTTTTTTTTTTGCTTGAATGTATATTTGATGCAAGAGCATGTGATTTGAATTTCTTGAGTGTTGAGAGGTTTTTTTGAGAGGTTTGAAGGTGTTTTGACTTCAAAACAATTAACCTAAATTTTTTTAAGTGTTCAAGGGTTTCTTTGAGAGGCTTGAGTGTTCAAAAATTTCTTTAAGAGTGTGAGAAGCATTTGAGTTGAAAAAAAATCTTATTTGAATGATTTAAATGTCTTAAGAACTCTCATGAGATGTAGAACATCTAACTTGAGATTTTTGAGAGTGTAAGGCATTTGGGGTGAAAGAGATCTTGTTTGAGTGATTTAAATGTTGTAAGGCCTCTCTTGAGACGTAGAAGACATAACTTGAGATACAAAAGATCTTGCATTCTAGAGACCAAGAGACCCATTTGAAAGCATATGGATATATGTGAGCCCCAATCACCCCCACCCTTCAATTGCGTCCTAGTCCGGGTGAGGGATCATGTGCTACATTCAAACGTATCATTCACATGTGCAAGCATGATCAAGCAATTGGGAGAAGTGGTGTGTATAACACCTTTCTTATTCACCAATTGAGCACTTATAAATGCTCCTTCCCCATACAATGTCAATCACCTCCTAATCACTTGAACTCCTTACTCATTCTAGTACCCTGGACCCATTCCCCACACCTGGGAAATGCAACCCACATCCTACCTCTCATCTCCCCATTCACAAATTCATAACTTGCAACATCTCCCCTCAATTATCTTCCACTTACTGCTGACTTAAGCTTCCCTTTAGGAATGGGTTTCGCCTAAGCTACTCCTCAACTAACATTCACCAGGGGACCATTATATGATGGTTCACCACTAGTAACACTTGTGTCGTGGCCATTGCCCTACCATTTGCTATGATTCCTTGCAGCTCGGAACAGGGGATTCCCTAGGAACCAACCATAGCGTGTCGCTCCCTTGGTTGGAATACCCCCGGTGCTGCACGCCTCTTCCCACTTGCAGTCCTCCAGCGCGACCCCAGTTTGCTCCCACCTTGTAAAGCACTTGCCGAGGCATTGGCCCCTGTGCTCCTTCGATCACGCGTAGACCTCAATCCCCACATCCATTCATTGTTGTGCTTGAATGGCGCTCAACCCCTCATTGCATTGACATCGTTCCAGAGTCAATTGAACCAGAGTGCACTCAATCTACAAATCCACGTTAGGCTAGCTTGGAATTTCTAGGTGAGGTTGAGAAGGCTAAGCAACGCCGCTAGCCTAGAACAAGTCTAACTCGAACCCAAGGGGGGTTAATCAACGCAATGTTGACTGCGGCAACCTACAACTTCCCAGTTCCCTAAGGAAACACACCGACAATTCTCAAGGCGGGGAGCATACAACCGAAGTCCAATTGAGGTTAACCTGTAAATCCCAATCCCAGTGAGGGCCCCAAGAGTCCAACTTCTACACACGATTACCCACAATTCTGTCTACATAACGGACCCACACCCTAGGAGAACTAGAATCTCGGCAGGCTAAATCGCATTGTTGTGCCACCCTTATCCGCACAAATCAACCATGGTGCATTAAGAAAACAACTCCCAACTAGCTATATCCAGCTCCCCTACCCACTTGCTACTAACTCCCTCCGCGCACTTTTGCGATTTATTGGATATTGTTGTTCCCGAGCCGACGAAGCAGATTGGGCAGGGCTCTGCCGAGAACCATGCAACCGGTTGCGACCTCACCGACCCTCCCTCGGGTTCTTTCTGGGAATCCCTCGACAGGATCCCAATACCCGCAACCTACACCCACTTCCCTCTTCACCCCAACCTGACTGTGCAATGAGATGCGATGCCAACCACCAACCTACCAACTCCCCCTACTCGAACCCGCACCTGATGCACGATGTGAAAACTTAAGCAGTCAACACCTCCTTCTTGTTGTTAATGTGTTTACATAGACTCGGTATACATTAAGACTCAAACTTGAAAAAATGTTAGGGAACAGTGGTCATGAAGCCCTTCACCGAGATCACGTCACCACAAATGTGCAGCTTCATAGTAATCGATCATGCCTGGGGAAAGTCTGATGCGTCCCTCATCACCGCTCTTCCTCACGCCATGCCACTGCAATCGGCCGCATGTCGCCACTCCCAGAATCCTTCATCATTCTCCTTCGGCTCCCCTTGTACTCCTCCTCTCCGATGCTTTCCTGGGCGGCCATGACTCTGCGACTGACACTTGAGGTCATGGCCGCATGCTAGCGTGTATGTGTGCGTGTGTAGATTCCACCACTACAATGCCCCAAGAACAGGGGAGCTCCCTCCCTCTTCCTATCTTGACTCTGATGTATCCAACTAATCGTTCGATTACCTCGGCTCAACGATCCCTCCTCGCATGGACACCTACTTCCCTCGCTTCTAACGACCCTTAGTTTCGTGTGCATCTGTGCATCACCGCTTCTATCTCCCTTGCTCGGTGCCGCCTCATCTCTCCTAGCTCATCATTCATTCCTCAACAAGCCAGGGCTTCCGCCCCTCTAACCACCTCTCTCCCCTCTTCCCTGCTCTTCCTCTTCTTCATTCCCTAGCGCAGCAGGGCTTCGCCCTCTCCTCTCTCTCCTCCTCTCTCCTTGCCTACGTGCATAATGAGGCCCTTCCTCCTTGCCTCCCGAGACCCCTCCAAGCCTTTCCTTTTTTCCCGGGTTGCCCGGCATCTTTTCGGGCCGCCCGAGAAGAAAAACGGGTGAAGGCTTCTTCCCTTGGCCCTTACCCTTTCAACTCCACTTTCCCACTCCCCTAGTTGACTTTTCCTCCCCCTAGACTCACACTTAACTACTTATCCTTACCCACCATTAATTCACCAAGGTCTCGTGCCCTTCCTAACTCTTATTCACCCCTTAACTTAATTCAACCAAGACTTAACTCCTCACATTTTTCTTATCTTTTTTACGAACCCCGAAAACACCATATTAAGGTTTTAATAGATTTTTATAGTTAAGTCTTCATGTGGGCACAATCTTGGGCTCACAATATATTTTCACTATATTGAATCGCAAACTCGTATTTTGAGTGTAAAAAATTATCTTTTAGTTTGGGTTGGGTTAATTGTAGGCCAAGAAATGCTAGTTTGAATGTTTTGAAAGTATATCCGAGCATACAACGACATCATTTGAGAGCGAGGCCGCTAGAGTCAATGACAAGTTTAATGTAGGGAACCTCAACCTTTGGAAGTTCAAAATCGAAATGTTGTTAGCATCCATGGATCTTTGGGACATAGTGGACGGATTTGAGGAAGCTCGACCTTCCAATGCAGATCCTAAAGTGTTGAAGAAGTACAAAAAACACATCAAACAAGCCATATTCATCATCGGCCTTAATTTAGCAAACAACCAATTTGCGCACATTAAGAGTTAGAAAGGCCCCGCGGAGGCGTAAAAAATCCTTTGTAACATTCATGAGACGAAGGGTTTGTCCAACATTCTTTTCATTTGCCACAAATTTTTCACGTATAAGATACAAGAGGACGACGACCTATTGGACCACTTCAACAAGGTCAATGCGCACGTAGATCAACTCGCTTGTTTAAAGGTACCCATGAGAGACGAAGACATTATCATAACCTTGCTCGAGAGTTTGATGGCGTCGTACAAATATTTGATCATAGCCTTGGAAATGATGTTGATGAAGGAACTTATGATGAACTACGTAACAACATGTTCAATGCACGAGATGTTGAAGCACAAAGAGAAGGGGCCTCAATGTGAGAATGTTGTCATGGTGTTGCGACAAAGCAAAGACGGCAAGTTGGCAACTCATTTTTGTGTCAAGGCGTAAAATTCTTTTTATTGCGGCAAACCGGGCCACATTGCACGTTTTCGCAACAAAATAAAGGATATAAAGCGAGAAATTGCAAAAATGCAAATGACGATGACGACAACAATTACGCATTTATAATGCGTAATACAACAGATTTTAAAAGCATGTGCAAGTGGATCATGAATTCGAGAGCATTAAAATATATGATTTTCATAGGGCCGCATTTGACACATATGAGGTAATCGCTCCACGCAATGTGCATTTGGATAATAGTGTTGTTGAAGCTATTATGATGGGATTCATCATTATGGGGCAATCGTGAAAGGTAAAATCAACCAAATTTGTATTAAAGAGAAGCTCCACGTGCCAAAATTACATGTCAATTTGCTCTCAGCGAGTAAACTTGTGTTGAATGGATTGAAGATCCAATTCAATATAAATGAATGCATTGTAAAATTTTATGACGGTGAAACCATTGCGATTGTGTCACGCAAATGAAACTTATACGAAATAAATTTTGTGAAGGTGCACGAAATAGATGCGGCCAATTTGATGCAATCTCCAACGGGAGATGGCGTGTTCGAGTTTTGGCACCGCCACCTTCACGATTTGAACATGAAGGATGTATAGACGCTCTAAAACATAGTGAGTGGCATGAATATGGGCAAAAAAATTGGCCCACATCCTTGTTGTTTTACAAAGCGTGTATTGAAGGCGAACAACATAGGGCCGTGTTTTCAAACGAGGGGGAGGCGAGCGACCAAACCTTTAGAAATTGTGCATTCCAATGTGTATGTGACCCTATACGAACCACATCTATAGGCAGTGCAAGATATTTCGCAATCTTCATTGATTGTTTTTCAAGGAAGATGTAGTTATATGTGTTAAAATTCAAAAGTAAATGTTTTGATAGGTTCAAGGCATTCGTTAAGATGCAATCCGAATGCAAAATAAAGGCGTTTCAGTTAGACAATGGCGAGGAGTTAGATTCCAAGGCATTCAATCGTATTTAAAATATCATGGCACTGAGAAGCAAACGTCCATCCTATATACACCTCAACAAAATGAAGTGGCAGAGCGTGCAAATCGCACCATTATGAAAATGATAAGGAGCATGCTTCGTGCTCAAAACTTCAACAAATCGTTTTAGGCGGAAGTGGTGGCTAGTGCAGTTTACACACGAAACCGATGTCCAATGAGGGCATTGGACTCCATTACACCTGAGAAAACGTCGAGTGAAAGAAGGCCTTGCATTGTATATAAGCGTGTGTTTGGATGTGTCGCCTACACAATGATGCTAGATGAAAACAAGTGTAAATTTGATGCAAATGGCATAAAATGTTTGTTTTTTTGGTTATTGTGAGGAAACCAAGGTCTATAGGCTAATGTGTTTGCGATTTTAAAAAATCATAAAAAATAGAGACATGATATTCATGGAGAATAACATGAGCGTCGAAAAACGTCTTAATGTGAAAAATGAAGGCCCTACAGAGGTTGTTGTAGATAAATATTTCAAATCATCTTCATGTAATGACGGTGATGAGCCCAAGAAACAAATGGGAGATCATTTGGTTGCAAGTGAAGATGCAATCGAAATACTCGCAGAGAATGATGGCCGTGTTGAGAGATTCGGCAAAGATGGAAAATATCCTAAGAAAAAATGGCACCCGCCCGGAGAATGTTAAAGAATCACATTCTATCCCAACACGGCAAAAAATGGGCCAATGTAGTATAGGCATCAAGAATTAACAAGGGCAATGGTTTCAGAAGCCTTTGATTACTTGTAAACTGGGAGTGTAGAAGGTAGAGCATTAGATTGCTTGTAGTCAATAAAAATATAATGGAAAAGGCCTAAGAAATAATAAGGTTAGAATAAGGCTACAATGGTAGTCGGAAGAGGGATAAGAGTTATCCCATATTGTTTGTATGAACCAATGAAATGAAGAAAAGCAATAAAAGGCAAAGTAAGGAGAGCATAAGATCATCTCACTCCAAGCATTGTTCATATGCCTTTGTGTATGTTTATATGCTTGTACAATTTTATCTCTAATCTTATTAATATCCAATAATTAACTTATCTTTATTGAAAACCATTGTGTTGAGTGGTGGGTGTAAATGTAAAAACGGAGACCAAAAAGACACATGTGTAAAAAGATTGGACAATGTTCTCAAATTTTGTTTCAAAACTCAGTGTTCAACGTTGGGTTGGGGGGGGGAGAGAAGGAGACCTATGTGATTTAAAGAGTTTGGACTACATCTTCAAATTTGATTGACTGCTCCACACTCAATAGGGAACATAACTTGAAGGAATCAACAAATACGCACTTTCAATAACCATAACTGAATTAGGAGAGGTCCAATTATCAATGTAATATTTGTTGATGTTTCATCATATGTTTGCTAATGCAACAAAAGTTTCACTACGTACAACTAATCGGTAGAAGTTGGAGAATGTGGAAAAACGTATTGAATAACATCCATGTCTTCTAGTGGGGACGTCTTTGTAGCTCTTTGCAAGATCGAAATCCAAGCTTAAAGGCTTCAAACAACCAAAATACCCTACTACCATTACTACATTACTCTCCCAATAAGTGCATGTTACCACTCCGAGTTATGGAGTGCTAGAGCTATTTAATAAGAATGTAATATTTTTTACCAAGGATAGTCAATTATGAACTATAATGTTTGAACAAGGTATTGAGCTTTTGTTAGTAAAAATTGAACTCATGAGTAAGACGTTATTGCATTGTCTAACTCCGAATTATAACATGCACTAATTGGAATAATTAGTGGAGCAATTTGTAAGCCAAAATTTTTGGCCGAATTGTTCAACTATAGGCTTAGGATAGAAGCGGGGATGAAACTCATCCAGGTGAATGAAAATAGTTGAACTATAGGCTCAGTAGGTAGTTATAACTATAGTCTTACGGCCATAGGAGGCCCTAGCAGGTAGTTAGAAAAACTATCGTCTCCCTCGCCCTGTAAGAGGGGAGGCGCAGAAGGACAGAGCAGACATTTCTTAGAAGCTTTGAGCGCATTGTAGAACTATTGTCTTGTCTCCCTCGACACCGGAAGTGCGAGGTCTATAGTTGAACTATTTTCTTAAAGCAACACCGCAGTGATTGCGGGTTGCCATTTTCTATGAAAGTTCATTGTTGTCGTATGACTGGAAGTGAATTGAATTGAGTTCTGATGTTAGAGGTAGTATGTTTGATGTGTCACAATGATCTATAGTGCAATTCTGATTGTGTGCAAGTACAATTGATTGTGTGTGGGATTGCGAGTGTCGATCTATGCGTGGAGTTGTTATCGGAAGAAGTTGAATGTTGTATAACTATAGACTAAGTGAGGACTTTTGAATGTGATCGAATTATCTGAAGATACAGAATGCGAAAGAGTTCCGAGGAATCAGAGAGAGAATTTTGAGTAACACCTGTTATTGAATGAAGCAAAGGGCGAGTGCAACTATTGTCAGAGAGAGAACTATCGTACATAGTTAAATCGACTGAAGTAGGAGTCCAAAATTAAGAGCCACTGCAAGAGTGAGCAAGCATATGAACATTGAATCTATGAACGATTAGACATTGAAGAATTAAGAGTGAATGTATCCATTTGCCGAGAAGGTGACGGAGTGTTATGAGAAGGAATAAGTGAGAGAAACAGAAAACAATTGGCTATCGTTGAAATATGGGATGGGAGGTCGAGAGTCACGAGTCTGATTGATTGAGTCAAACGAAGGAGCCAAGTAGAACTATGGACAGGGAGTTCAGTGATTGACGAGAGCGAGGAAGAGAAAACTATAATCACCCTGAGAGAGGGTCTGCGAGAGGGGAAGAAGAGGAACAGAGAGAGAAGTCTGACAGAAGGCCAAGTGTCAGAGCCGAGAGTTAATCAGCATATAGTGTCACTATGGGCTATTGTTGAGACTTAAGTTATACATTGAGGTGAAGTGTAAGGCCAAAGGCCGCCCATGAGGTGAAATGATTATTGTTAACCATAAGAGAGGCAAGAAAAGAGTGAGGTCACGATAGTGCGGCCGAAAAGAGATCATAGTTGAATTTGATATCTTAGGTTGTTAGAGTTATCATTTGAAAAGTGAGGTTAAGGAGAGAATCTTAATCAATTGAAGTGATGAGAAATCACTTTTGATCAATTGATTAGGAAGAAAACTGAGAGATATAAGAGAGATTCAATGAACTTAGAATAGGATTAACTTTGGAGTATAAAGGAAACCTAGGCATAAGTTAATCTCATTCCAATTCAAGGGTAAGTCGAATAAGATTAACTTTGGTTTATTAAGAGAATCTAGGCATGAGTTAATCTTATCTTAATTAAGCTTTAATTGATAATTAGTCAAGAGGAGAGATCTTTGAGTATGGAATGCGATTTAATCCTATCAACTATTGTCTTGTGTGTTACCCTGGTTGTTGTTGTTGCAGGTTGTGCAGGGCGACCAAGACTATAGCTTGACGGATAATTGTTAATTGCATAAGTTGTGAGTAGAGACTAAATTTGAAGATAAGGAACGAACAATTGTTTTGTATTAGAATTAACATTGACCAAGTAATAAAGGAGTTGTTTTGAATTGAAGATGCATTGGCCAATGGTTATCAAAGACAATTGTGATACTCAAAGACTATTGTTCTCAAAAGACTATTGTTATACAAAATCTCATGACGAGATGGTTACTACTGAGACTGACACACATACCCCACTGACTGAGACACAGTGAGAGGAAACCAAAAGAGAAAAGGAGAGTAAAAGATATACCAGTCATGTTTTGGAGTGAATATAGCAAACCCTTTGGTCTAATTAATGAACTATGAAGTGACAAATGCCTGTAATAGACACTAGTTAAGCCTTCCTTGAGAGTCTGTACCCTGGTGTTTTGGGTTATTTAAGTGAGAGCAAAAAACTAACTACACAATTCTCTTCCCTTGACACTAGAGGAAACATGCGCACCAAAGAAAAATATAATAAATTATGTGCTCCAAGGAGTGCGTTGTACATTGTTACCTCTCAATAGAGAAGACATACCTATTTTCGATGACTTAAGCAATTTCATGTAAATGTAGTACATGTGTGATCTCAAGGTGATTTTCATAGGTGCAAAAATTGATATCACAATGTTTAACCAGAAAATCATAATTTCTTTCCAAGTTTTGATATGGTAGTAAATTTACAAAGGCAAGATTCTCTCCCAACCCACATTCACAATATAATGTAGGTCGACCCATTTCCAATAATTGGGAGATGAAAAATTGAGTATAATTAGTGTCATTTTCAAGGCAACCAAATTTGTGCCCTTCTCACCTACTTTCCCTCGCGGTGAATGAGACAACTACATCTTGACATTCTTATGGCCTTTTCCATCACGTTAGAAAATGATGGCTACATGTGTGGACCTTCACAACTTTAGGGGATTCTATGTAGTAGGATTGGGGGGTATCGGAGATGTCTACTCTATTTGGTTCTTGACACTTTGAGTTATAAAAAGATTAAGAACCTTCATGTTGACAAGTGGTAAATATTGCATTTCAATTCGGGTTTTGAAACTCGAAATGACAATCGTGGTGATTCAATTACAGCAAGAATGTTGACAAATCTCTACAAATAGTTGGGATGAAGTTCTCATGTGTGATGCAAGGGTAAACTTGCAAAGAACCACAAGCCAACACTATTATAAGCAAGTGGTAGTCACAAGAGTGCTCTGCCCTATTGTTATCATGCACACGTGGTTGCCTCACATACAATTATGAATTCTCATGTACAACATTGTTCATGGTATTTAGTATCACTTCCTATACGGAGTTATGCAATGCTAAAATTATTTATTAAGAATGTAATATTTTACTATACAAAGTAAATATTTACGTTCTATAATGTCCAAACAACCTATTCAACTTTCGTTAGCTAAAATTGAGCTGATGAGTAAGAAGTTATTGCATGGCTGTGAGCCCAAAATGGTGCTCACATGTGTTCTTAACTCTTCGAAATCATTAGAAGTTATGTTTTGATGTTTTATGATTATTCACAAAAATATAAAAAAAGTGAAGCTTGAATGAAGTTATGTTTAGACATTAGGCTCGTGTGAAGTAGTTGATTAAAAGTTTAGGGGTGTGAAAAAAAATTCCTTAGTTAGGTGAGCGTAGTGTATGGTGAACCAAGGGTGGCTCCTTAAGTTAAATGTTTGAATTAGGATCTAAGTTGTTGGTTTAAGAGTTGAAGGCTTAGATGATAGGATGAGAGCCTACAAAGTAGCAAAGGATCAAAAGACTTATCTTGAGCCTTGGGGGTGTTCACCTACTCCCTCTCAACTCATTATATAAACCCTCACTATTTTCTCTCTCATCATCTCTTTTCCTTCGTGTTCATTGGCATCCCACGTGTTATAAGTGTGGGTGTGGGAAGCAAGAACGGAGCACATGTTCGTGCAAGATCTCAAGGTGAAGAACCAAGACTAATTCACCTTGAAGTTAGTTTGATATTTGTTAGGAGTAGTCTTTGGTTGAGACATTTAGAGCTTAGCTTGTTGTATGTGACTTATAGAATTTAAATTCATGATATTTATATTTATAGTATTTGGAATCATGGCATTTAGAATTGTAGCATCCACATTCATGTTGAGTTTAAAGTTCTCTCTCCTCTAAGGAGTTGAGCTCTTAGAGCTTTGGAAAATATAGTATTTAGTTGCTGGAACTACAGTATTTAGGCTGCTGGAAATACAATATTTAGTTAGAGGGTAGGTTGCTGGAAATACAATATTTAGTTCAGAAGTTAGAAAGTTGGGACATTAGATTGGGTCATAGTTAGTTAACAAGAATATTATCTAATGCTAATTAGGTAATGAGCATTTAGCTAGTGGATTGACTATAAGGCATCACAAGGTGATATCAAGGGGGAGAACTTGTAGTTAAGTTGTTGGGATTGTAATCAAGCACTTAAGGATGCCATGGCGAAGAATGAACGAACTTGGGAGTGAATGGCGAAGAATTGCGGAAGAGGATGTAACGCTAAGTGATGAGAGTGATGAATATTTTTCAACACTTGTGTACTCATCACATGTAGTCAACAAGTCACAACTTCAGCGAGGTGATAAGCATTAGTGAAAAATCAACGGCCAGAACTAAGGTTTCAAGATGGAAGTCCTTAAGAGCATGTGTAGCTAAGGCCGTGGGATGGACCCTTGAGGCGGCCAATACTATACCCACTCAAGAAAATTGCATTAATAAAACATCATGACTTAAGAGAAGTTGGGTGTTCATTGAGATGGGACTTATATCTTATGTTGCTACTTTTGGTGTGATACATGCGAATCTCAAAACCATCACCCAGACTAGGACGCTTAAGGGTGGTGGGTTTGGCCTCACAATGGCGTAATTCCAAATAATAAATGAGGCTACATACCAAAAGTGGTGTCGTATGTGTAATGTTCCAGATAATAAGACATCATTTATATGGCTTTTACTTGAGTGAACTATACTTAACTCCTTAAGGATAGAGCCCAAAATTTTGCCTCATTTTAGATACCATCACTAAGTGTCTTCCACATAGGGCAAAGCCAATAAAGCCTAAGGTTGTTTTGAGCTCGAGTTAGCTTATGTTAAAATCATCATGGAATAGGGTTAAAGTTCAAGATAGAGTCCATAATCCAAGATTATAATTCTCAGTTTTAAGTTGTAAGTTTACAATAACATTTATAGATTCTATTATTGACGATAAATAAGAATGTTTAGAATATGGACATGGTATTTTCATACTTGTGCCCACATTTTAAGTGCGGGCCTAATACAAATAAAATAGTTTGATTATTAATAATTTTGGAAAAAAAATGTGTATCACACTAGGATCTAGAAAAAAAATTTGAGACCCAATTTTAATAAAGTAGTTTACACAAAGATCTAGAATTAAATATTCAAATAATTATTTTTTATTTTTTATTTTTTGGAGTAAGCAGTGTTGCTAACTCAAGAAAAGAAAAAGAAAACCAATGTCTGGCAATCCAACATGAATTTGAACCCATTGGCCCTACTTTGCTCAAGAATCCCCTTAGGTGCAAGGTAGGGTTTATTTGCTAATTTAAAGTCATGTCTCATCAATCACCACTGACTACATGACCAATCACCACTTCACCGTCCCTCAAAAATTGCACAAATAAGACACCCAACCCAAAACCCATTACAAATTTTGGCTTTACAATTATTTGTCAAATTGGTTGTTGCCTTAGAAGATAGTTGCTCCCATCTCCTAGGATATGATGTGTGGATGATTAAACAAATATTTAAGTTTTAAGATGTTGTGTATTCCACACCCATTCAATTGAATATTCTTAAATTATATTTCGATTGACCATGGAATTTGAGGTCCCCCAAACTATGTTTTTAAAGGCTTACATTATCCACCGACATGCTCCACTGGATTTTTTGGTGGGAGAGGCAAAAGAGGTGCTTTGAGGGAGAAAGTAGGGCCCATGACAGAAAATGCTTGTTATTATATATAGATATAGATATAGATATATAGATATATAGATATATAGGATTGATTGGGGGGGGAGGAGAGAAGATGGAGACAAGAGAATGGTCAGACTTGAATTATTTCAAAACTGCCATTTTTGAGCTTATGCTAATAAACATCAACACATTCATTTTTTGGTGCATGGTCATTCCTCTTGATCGACGTTCAATTTACATCTAGTGAGGGACCCAAAAACTTTGTAAATTTATTTTCTTGGGAAATCGGACCATGAAAGTTGGCCTATGAAGTCAGAGCATGGAAAAAAACCATCTTCCATGGTCCAACTTCATGGTCCATGGCATGAACCAGCCCTCAACATAGTATTTATGAATGGATCATTTTTTACTATTATTGGGAAGGAGGAGATTGCCCGGCACGTCTATCAATATTCTTACTTTCATGGAAGAATGTGACGTGATTTGTTCCAATGATTGAAAGCACATGGCAACATGGACTCAATTGAAGCCATGTATGAAGCATAGAGGAATAATCTACACGTCCTTTTATCCAAATATGTATACAGTATCACACTTGGTTGACTTGAGATCCGGCAATTAAATTCACCGAAGATTTTAAATCACTTCACGGATAAATTAATCAGTGTGTGTTACTATTAAGAATTACACAGACTGAAACTATTCAATGAGAATGTAATGCACTCTAAACTCCATACTATCATGCTTGTGGCACCCAAAGTGCACGTGATATTGAGTTATGTAGTGTGTACCATTAATGCAAGATAAAAGAGAATTAGTGTAACATGTGACATTATGGAATATCACAAAGTCGACAATGACAATGTTTATATAGTGTATATCATATTGCACCTTGCCACATTAGGTACACTGAATATGATATTTAGTGTCACCGATGTTGCAATTATTGTCACTTACCAAGTGGTTTTTCATCCAAATTTCAATCATCCATGACAACATTTCATCACAAGTCGCTGACAAGAGGAGGTAGATTTTGGGCCAATGGATGAACTCATCCATCATCCAGGACATCATTTGTTCGCTTATATATAAGAAGTGTCGTCCAAGAAAATGTCATAGTGACATTAAATATCATGTATAATGTAGTTTCCTTATAGGCTTCTAGGGCCCCCAAGGGCTTACAAATCACACCACTAATTATCTCAATTAGTGCATGTTACTATTCGGAGTTACAAAATGCAATAACATCTTAATCGGGAGTTGAATTTCCACTAACGAAAGTTCAATAGGTAGTTTGGACATTATAAAACATAAATGACTTTTTTTTGGTAAAATACAATTTGAACTTTGTAATATCAACCTCCTTGATGTCACTCCTTCTCTTATACCTTGAAACCCTAGAATATGGATGTTCTCAGTTTAAATCTCACTCCTTGTTATCATGTTTCCCTCCCATATATCATGGGTTTTGACATTAAAATAAACCACCAAAGACTCAAATCACACGCTCGCACATTAATGTCAATGGGGATGAACCCATTCCAATATGAGAAGATGGTTGTCCTTCTTTGGGAGATTACTATATATAGCAACTTGTATGATTGAAAGTTGTCAATTTTCTATGGACTCTTTTCTTACCTCAAAGTGTATATCTATTCTTAATATGATCTTGAAAGTTTGGACTATAATTCTATTGCATACATTTATCACAATTCATTGAGGTTTAATGATTGTAAATAAAGTAAAAATAAACTCTGAAAATTACTAAATATTGCTACCGTTGTGATGGTATAATTAAATTGAATTCTAGAAAGCTTGCTTATTAGATGATCTAATGAAACCACAACACACTCCAAGAAACTAAGGATTCAGCTTATTTCAATATTTGTTCAACCGATAGGATTAAGTTTCATTATCAACCTCAACATACTTACAAATCCCTCAAATGAATATCCCTCTACCCAAATTTTGTGATTACCTACTTGAATCACACTAATTCAAGTAAATTAAATGAGCGTATCCAATATCACACAAACACAATGAAAGATGCAAGTACAAGGTACAAATCGCATATTGCAAAGGCAAGGAGATGTATTCATGACAAAGTTGTTGACGTAGAGAGTGGAATTGCCACAATATGCCCAATTATAAAGGAATCACTCCCCCTACCTTTTATTGATGATTTCACATTCTTTCACATTTATGGGTTGTACACAATGAAGTTTTTTTTTACAAGTATGGGATTGAGCACATCCGGCTTTAGTGAACCTCAAAGGAACAATGGCAACGAGCACTCACTTGATCGCATAGAGTATACTATACGAACCCACAATGTTCTTACTAAATTGCATATGGTGATGATGTAGTGAATATCCGCAATATGCCAAACTCAAAAGTATACACTCCCCCTATATGTCTTGATGACTTCACATTTTTTTTTCAAAACTACCTATATGATTTTACCTAAACCAAATGTTATTTTAATGAATTTCTATCCATGCAAGTCTTCACACATGATAAAATAGAATAAACCAACGGTTATGAGCGTTCGGAGTGCCATGACCTCCCAGTTTCGTGTTAGGCCTACCTCCAACAGGTGGTTTGTGAAAATAGTCTAAGTGACCATGAGACATGACCCATTCGGTGCCATGTAGGAATCCATGTAGACTTTACATCCATCTTGCATTCACATACTCTGTTGGTCCCTCAAGTGTAGTATGAAGCGAAGTTGGACCAGTTCCGCCTCTTCCACCAATGAGAGTTCTTGAAGTGTGTTGGTCACATGCTCTCAATCTCATGTGTGAAGTGCCCCTTAGTTGATGATGTTGGTGGTTGAAGTACATTGTTTATAGTATTTAATGTCCTATACATAATAATGTCACTTACCCTAAATTGCGACATATGCTAAGTTACACCAATGATCAACAACTTCATCATTACTATCACCTCAGGTGACTTGGCATTTGCATGTGCTTACTACCGTTTCAAAATACTACCGTAGATGCTTCCTACTGCAGTGTGCTAACTACCGTAGCTGCTCTCGCAGCTTGGGCACCTTTCTGCCTGATAATTAATTAAAGTGCGCAAGTAAGTTAGGCAACCCAAAAAATAATATTTCAAAATTGGGCAGATTCAAAAAGTAATTAGAAAAAGTTAGGCATCCATTCCCGTTTGCTTGTCTCATTCCCGTTTTAATGGTAGTGTGTCAACATGACTTGTAGAGCAAAATCATCCTTGTATTGTTTTTAGACCATGAGTGAGATTGATGCCGCATGAAGACACCGTTGAAGTTATTTGATGCTACTTTGTTGGATTTCAATGAATGTCACTTGCATTATTGTGATTTTAGGCACTCTTTGAATGTTTTTTTTGGACACTTAACGAAATCAATTTCCCAAAAATTTAGGCACCTTTTAAATTCATTATTTTTTGCCCAAGCTGCTATAGAGCTACAGTAATATTTTGGCAAAAGTAGACTAAAATGTATACAAACAACACTTGACATTCATATGCTCAAGCATACCTTCCTTTTGCATACTAAAGTGTAAACACATGACACTTGTCCTTAGTATGCTCAAGCATATCTTCCTCTTGGATTCTAAAATGTAAGCACATGACACTTGCTATTAGGGCCGGTTTACACTACGGTGGAGAAGTCCACCGGTCATGTGAAAAAGGGCGTTTCTCAATTGTGATTGGTCGAAAATGCAACTCTTGACCGGTGGGTGTTTACACTAGGTGAAGAAAACAATGGTGGTGTACTTTTCTCATGGATGATAAAATGACATGGCCGCCTACATGGCGGCACTTTTTGGAGTTGGGCTTCTCCGGAGGAGGAGTTTCTTGTCTGGCCTCAAGAGGCCGGAGAAGCCCAACTCAATAAAAATATTTTATTGCCTTTAATTCTTCTCCGGCACATCCACCATTTGCCTCATATAACCATGTCTTGGCCAAGCATTCTTGACCGACCGGAGGCCTTCTCCACCGTAGTGTAAACCGGCCCTTATGCTCAAGCATATCTTTCTCTTGCATACTAAAATGTAAACACGTGACACTTGCCACTGATATGTTCCATAATAACTACCCTTGCATATTGAATTGTAAAACTATCATCTCAAGTAATCCAATGTACTATGTTGAATGCCATAATGTAAATACATTTTCACTTGAGAAGTTATTTACGTTGGCAAATAGTGTTGTATTGACGATTAGTGAACGTGACAGATTGAGACCTCTAGACATCTAGTTTAGGCCCTTCACAAATAGTGCATGTGGCACTAAGTACCATAACCAGTGTACCACACTATGCCCAACTATAAAGGGCACCACTTCCTCCAATCTTGATATTTTCACATTCTCTCACTTTATGAATCGTACCCAACGAATGTTTGTTCTTATGAGCATGGGAGTGGACACATCCACCTTAGTTAACATTTTGAGAACAATGCGGCAAAGCGGAATGAGATACACTTACTTGATCGGGTAAACTTAATATTATACAAATACTAAGGGCCACTTCACACTATAGCCGAAAGGCCGTTGATTTCCACCAATCAAAATGCAAGAAACCAAGAATTCGGCTTCTCGACCCTATCACTAGAGGCCAAAGTCCAAAGGCCGTCTTTCTCCATGGCAGTGCTTTTTGACCAAGGTGACGGAATCTCGAAGGAAGTTTGGGTCGGACAAGGTTGGAAATTTGAATTATGGTCGAGAGGCCGTCGAATTCTTTTTTTCATTAAAAAAAACAAAAAATTGACAAGATCTTGGTTGTTAGATTAGAGGGGTTGTTTTGGGTAGGAGTTGAAGTGGGATGCTCCTTCTTCCTTTGGACTTTGAGCTTGGCCTTTGGAGGCTTCACACTATGCCCGGCCGAAGGCTCCAATTCCTATATTTTATTGGCTATTTTCAACCCATTTCTTTGGACTCTCAACAAAGTTTGGCCGTTCAATCTCATGGCCTCTCGACTTGGATGACCATAGTGTAAAGTGGCCATAAGTCTTGCAAGAGTCCAAGGTGAGGGCACGGACTCACCATGGCCAAGTTGATGATGTAATACAGTAAGCATCCCAATTAGTGAGAGTGTTAACTAATTCAAGTCACATGCACAAACCACACTAAATATGATATTTAGTGTCACCGATTTTAATTGTCTTGCTCAATATTAATTGTAAACCGCGGTGTAGTGTCACCAACACTAACTGTTAACCCAACATTATTTGTCATCCTTTGTAAAATTTGGTGGGATTATAGATTTACAGCGTTGTGATTGTTGTCACGTACCAAATGAATTTTTAATCCAAATTTCAATCATCCATGACACTATTTCATTTCAAGTTGTTGACAAGAGACGGTAGGGTTTTGGCCAATGGATGAACTCATCCATCATCCATGTCAGTATTTCTTCACTTATTCGTAAGAAGTGTCATATGAAAAGTTACCATAATGACATAAAATACCATGTGACACTAAATATCATTTTTAGTGTAGCTGAAATGCAAAATTTACCTAGAGGTGAAATGCTTACTGAGTGACACTAAGCCCATGACTACAATATATTTTATGTTCATTTACCATAGAATACAAGAAAATTAATGCATGTTTGCGATTAGTGCATGCCACATGCTTGTCAATGAATAGTGCCAAGTGCCGATACTTTCACTAATTGATACTAAATGCCGGTACTTAAAGGATAGTGCCAAGTGCCCAAGATGAACAATGCCAATTGCCAATATTTTCATGCCAAGTGTCGGTACTTTAAGTAAATTGTGCCAAGTGCCAGGATGAACAATGCTTCCTAGATCTTTTGGTGGCACTAATTCATAGTGGTAAAGACATTTAATATCACCTTCACTAATTTCCCACCCTCACTATTAGCCTTTCCTCACTAATTGGGATATTTAATGCAGTAAATTGCTACAATATGTCCAATTGTAAAGGGGTACACCCCTCGTATTCTAGGTCATTTCATATCTTTTCACTTGGATTGTACCCAATGAAAGATCATTCTTACGAACACATGGATGGGGCCTACCCACATGAGTGAACCATTTACGAATAATGCATTGTAGTGGAGTGCAACACACTTGGGGTGAGTTTCCATGTAGGCAGCTCACCCACCATACTTTAGTGTAAATAAGGACAAATTCGCCCAAATGTAGAGAAAATATGATGGGTAGGGTTTGTATGTGCTAACTGGCTACTCTCATCTTCTCAAAACCAGGCTCACTTACTAACCTCCTCCTTCAAGTTAAGACCCCCTCCTCCTTCTAAAACCGGTCTTCAAAACCTTTGGTGACTAGCACTTTGTAGGCTAAAGATTCTTTAGTGAACACATGAAAGTCTAGCAGCCCATGTCCACAACCCTCCACATTCTAACATACCACCGGAATGTGGTTGGATGGTGGCTTGTGCTTAAATACATGCAAACACCTTTGACCCAATATTTTCTAGAATCTAGTGGACGATCGACCTACATGAAAATAAACTCACCCTTATTCAATTGGATGTTACAAGGCATTCACAAATAAATGAAACTAATCCCAAACGGGATGCCACATAAGTTATTCCCATTACACATGTCATGTGACACACTCAACACTTGGCCAAGTAAGAATATTCTTTACAAAAACATTTCTTTTATGGAGTCGCATATGAGTCCATGATGAGGAGATGGATTCACCACCATGGCCAAGTTGGTGATATAGATACTCAATTGCCATGGGCCAACTACCTATATAATAGGACACCCAACCCTCCCATTCTTTCTTAATGATTTCCCAACCTTCACTTTATGGATTGTACCCAATGAAAGGACATTTTTTAGAAGCACGAGATTGAGCACACTCACATGAGTGAACCATTTGGGAACAATGTGAGAAATTACACTCACTCGGTTCATTGGATGTAGTAAAAATTTACTCTATAAACGGAATCTCTTGGTTAAGTTGTGTATGAATCCATGATGAGAAGATGGTAAACCGTGACCAAGTTGTTGATATAGGAAATGAACTGCCACAATAAGCCCAATATTCTCTAAAGGTCCCCCCCCTCCCTCCCCCCCCTTCTTATCTTTCTCGATAGTTTCACGTGATTGAATGACATTCTTTTGCTTTACAAATTGTATCCAATGATCGGTCATTCTTACAAGCATGAGATTGGGCACACCCACTTGTGGGTACCTTTTAGAAAACAATGTGGATAATAACAAGAAAACGGTAGAACTGTGAGGTTTTGTCTTTTATTATGAAAGACTACAATTGTAGCTGTCCACTTTGCTCATGCTAGTTCGTGGTTGTTTATTATACCTATAGCCAAACCTTTCTTGGATTTTGTGCACCTTCTTCTCAAATGTGGGTCAAGGACTAAAGCTACTCATATATCACCCAAAAACTTTAAAATAAATAATTAACAACTGCCAAAATAACTATAGTTAAGTAGATTTTTGGCTCTGTATGTAGGACAAAGACTATGCATCAACTTCTTCATTTCAAGAGCAAATTTCCTAACCACTTTGCGTTCACACTCGGACGTTACTTGTTCTTGTTATTTTTGGTCCACTTTATTTAATGTGGATGTTAACTATAGTTTATGTATATATATATGATTTCTCTCTAAAATGTATTGAAAGAAATCTAGTTAACTGTAGTTATTTCGGTAGTTCTTGATTACTTATTTTAGAAATTTCGGGTGATAAATGAGTAGCTTCAATCCTTGACTTGCATTTGAGAAGAAGGTGCACAAAATCCAAGAAAGGTTTGGTACAGTAAATAGCCATGGAATGGCATGAGCAAAGTGGACAACTACAATTGTAGTCTTTCATAGTAAAGGATAGAACCTCACGGTTCTACCGTTTTCTTGTTTAGTACATTTTAGGGAGCGACTATAATTAACTAGATATATATAACTATAGTTAGTATCCACGTTAAATAAACTGGATCATAAATAACATGAATAAGGGGCGGTTTACACTATGGACCATGAAGTTGGACTAGGGCTCTGCAAGGCAGCTGATTGGTTCTTGAAGTTGTCCCGGGACAACTTCGGTTTACACTAAGGAAAAAATGGCAGAGGGACCACGGAGGTTGAGGTCCCCAAAATATAATTTTTAAGGCCTAATAAATGCACTGACATGGTCCAACGGGTTTTTCGTTGAGAGAGGCAAGAGAGGTGGTCTGGTAGGAAAAGGCAAGGGCCCATGTCAGAGAAATGCCATTTCACGAATGTTTTAATGAATCTACCTTTCATGTGCCTTAATTATATTATAGCCCATGAGACACACCAGCACTACCTTGCCCTACCCTTTAAACCCGCTTACACGTGTTTCATCAAACAACGCGGGACATCTAGAACTCAAGAATTCAAGTGCAGATTTGTTTTTTTGGTCTACCAGCTGCAATGTTTGGAATTTGGAGGCGTGTAATATACCATTGGAAAGGTCTTGAAAATACCTTTCCAACGGTATATTACACGCTCCAAAATGTTTAAAACATACAGTTGAAAAAGAAATAAGAAAATACATAGTCGTTTAGTGACTGTAGATCAGGGTGGTCAAAAGAAGCGCAATGGGAAATCTTCTAACATTAATTATCAAAGAATTGAAATTTAGTGTTGAGGAAGGTTGGGTGGTAACAACATCAAATATAATCAAACACTAAATATCCTATTTAGTGTAGTGAAACACAAGGTACATGTCACATGTAAATTACATTGAACATGTACAATTGCATCGCTCATTTTTTTTTTGTAAAAATTGTTGTGAGAAGATTTGCAAGCCACATCTTTGACACATTTAACAAAAAGTGAAGACAGTTGAAGCCCAAGAGATGACAAGAGAATGATCAAACTTTAAGGTGAAAAGAAGAAAAAACTAATTGACAAGATAAGTGAAGGCATGTGTAGGCAAGTGAAGGCAAATTGAAGTCAACAAAATGCTCAAACTTCATTTTCCCCCAAAACTGCCCTTTTTGGGCTTATATTAAAAAAATCAGCACATCCACTTCTTGCCGCATGGTCATTCTTCATGGTCCACATTCGGTTTACACCTAGTGAAGGGCCCATGAACCATGAAAACTAATATTTTAGTAACTCGGACCATGGAAGTCGTCCCATGAAGTCGTCCCACGCAAAATAGACCTCTTACGTGGGACGACTTCATGGTCCATAGTGTAAACCGCCCCTAAGTAACATCCAAGTGTGAATGCAAAGTGGTCAGGAAATTTGTTCTTGAAACAGTGAAGTCGACACATAGTCTCTATCCTACGGACAAAGCCAACAAACACTCAATTGATAGGA
Organism: Polytrichum commune; assembly: GCA_950295325.1. NCBI lineage: Eukaryota > Viridiplantae > Streptophyta > Polytrichopsida > Polytrichales > Polytrichaceae > Polytrichum > Polytrichum commune. Next base: position 2,444,575 of record OX485809.1, read on the forward strand.
GGTGGTAAAACCATTATCAGCAAGGATATCTTTTTTTGAGTCCATGATGAGGAGATGGATTTTGTCGTGACCAAAGTTGGTGACAATAGCTAGTGAATTTCCACGATTTGACCGACTACCTATAAAAGGTAACACACTCCCCCCCTATCATTCTCATGATATCACATTACCAATTATACCCAACGAAAGGTCGTCCTTACAAGGGGCTTACGATCACAAGATTTGGCACTCCTATTAAAACAACGTGGAGAATAGCATGCAAGCAAGCACTCGCTCACTAATCAATTGGATGTGGTAAAAACGTATTCAACAAAACATTATTTGTTCGAGTTGACATGATTTGCGGTTTGAAGACCATGACCAAGAGAAATCTGCATCATTTTTAAGAAGCCTTGGTCGTAGGACATAGTGTAAAGTGGATTTAGACCTAGACGTAGTAATTCGAATGAAAAGAAGAAAGAAATAACTACACATACACATGTGCTAGAAAATAAAAAACCAAAACGAGACTCTTCAAAAATACCAACACACTCAAAATAGACCAAATCTTTTGACATGGTCGCCTTATTTTTCGACGAGAGAATCTAAGTGGGTTTTCTTGTGTGCAAAATGTGGGTGATCACCAAACATTATTCAAGTTTAGACATGTAAGATCTCATGACCTTGTGTAAAATGAAGCAAGACCGCCACTCATTTCTCCACCAATGAGAGATTTAAAAGAAGTGGCGAGGACCCGCGTGAATAGAAATTCATTGAAATAGCATTTGGTTGAGGGCCCGGTCACATATGACTCCACACTACACTTAGGGACCGTGACCACACTACGTGATTGGGACGGCCTTTGGACACTTTCTTTTGGGCTCTCACAATCTCATGGTCACGGCTCTTGGATCGTGTGTGAAGTGGCCCTAAGTCGCATATGAGTCCATGACCAAGTTGATAACATCGGTAGTGTATTGCCACAATGCGCCCAACTGCCTATAAAGTGCACACCCTCACTTCCCGAATATATTTTTCTTGATGATTTCACATCTCACTTTACGGATTGCACCCAATGAAAGGTCATTCACACCACTTTGAGGAGGGGACGGGGCGAAACATAGGAACATAGGAACCGAATCTGAGCTCAAACGGATCGATGAACCAAATCGCTCCAAAGGTGGAATGCCACATAAGTTACGTTAGTCCTGACCCAAACCACTTGCCTACGTGGCGGCATAAACGCATACGTGGCGGGTCCCATGTGGCAGGTGACTCCGCCGCCGAGCTCCTGGCCAGATTCGTGCTTCCCAGAAGGGTGTGGCGTCTAGAGCCGATTTCGCTCAAACTTTGGTTCGATCGAGTTCTACGGCGGCACGACCGGCCATGGAGGTGCGTTTGGGTCTCGAGTAATTTACTCTTACGCAAGTTTCATCATGGCATTGCGAGAGTCATCTGCAAATTGTGTGAATGAGCGGCGGTGAAGCTTACTCCGAGAGTCGCGGTGTTTGGATTTCGATCGGATTCTTGTCTATTTCGCTGCAATTGTTATCATGGGAATGGCAGCGTGAGTTCTGATAATGTTTCAGGAAGGAAAATTTAAATTACAAGCGAGTTTGGCATGCGATAATCACAAGCTGCTGTCGCCAGAATTGTGACGGGAAATTTGACGGTGAATCGTCGGAAAATTTCGAACGTGAGAGTTTGTGTGCGCCTCAGAAGAGAGTGTATCTCAGGGTTCCGGCATACGGAGCAGGGTGAGTTGGAGCTGGCGGCCATGGAGGTGCGTTTCATTTTGCGATTCGTAAGTATGCCTAATCAAACCCCGTTAGGTAGGGATTGGGGCAATTTGCACGGCATTGCGGGAACCGTGAGGGATTGAAGAGTCTTGTGAACGCTGAGAGGTCCTAAGCGGTTGTGTTTTGTTGGTGTTGCTGCCGTGTTGCGGTGTTTTTTGTCGATCGAGTTCCGGGGCAGCAGCGGACCATGGGAGGGCGCCTTCAGTGATTAAAGTTTGGCGATGGCCAGGAGAATTTATTGTAGCGCGTGAACGGCCATGTTTGGTTGCCCTTGCTGTTGATGGATTGGCAGTGACCGTGAGAGAGTGCGCCGAACATGGCGAGGAAATCGACTCATAACAACGCTGCTAGTACTAGATTGGAACCTGTGCGGCTTTAGTATCGACGATCATCAAGAGTCTCCGTCATTGTTTATTTCGTAGTAGCAGTGTTGTTATACCGAGCAAATTTAGTTTGTCCGACTCTAGAATTTGCATAGCATTGTGGCAGTGTTCTTTTTTCTGAAGTTTTTGTAAGTCAGAAATCTCGCGCTTTCCTTTCACCGATTTACATTGTTGATTTCTGGAGGTTGACGTAGTGGCGCATTTTAGCCATAGAGAAACCTTTGCAGTGTAGAAATCGATAAAGCCGCTAGCACTGGAATGGAACACGTGCGGCTTTAGTATCGAGGATCATCAAGAGTCTCCATCATTGTTTAGTTTGCAGTAGCGCAGTGTTTGTGCACCGAGAAAATTTAGTTTGTTCGACTTTAGAAGTTGCACGGCGTTGTGGTTGTGTTCTTTTTCGTTGACCCTTTTGTAACTTAAGCAAGAACCCTCGCGTCTTCTTTCTGCCGAAATACACAATCGATTCTAGTCGCAATGAGTCATGGAGGTTTACATATGGCGAGTCTCAGCCATAATGACACCTCTGCAGTATAGAAATCGTCGAGAGACGCTTTGGTCCACAGTGGCTGTGTTGTGTGTTTTTTGCTGCAGCGGTATTTTTTTACACCGAGCAAATTTGGTTTGCTTATCTCTAGTATTTGCACGGCATTGTGGTTGCGTTTTATTATATTTTTGGGAACTTTGTGGAAGCCAGAAACCTGGCGCTTTCTTTCTACCGATGGAGGCCTGGCATTGATTCTGGTCGCAATGGAGGTTGATATAGTGGCGAGATTCAGCCACAAAGAAACCTTCGCAGTATAGAAACCGTTGAGAGACGACCCCGAGGACCGTTCAGCTTAGGTCTACGGCGTGGTGTTTTTGATTCCTGTTATGGTGGAGGAGAAGCTCTAGTATAAGTAATAAATAAGGAGATTGGGAGGGGCCCGGTAGGTATTGTTGAGCTCAAGGAGAGGGGGGGCCGGAGGAGATGGCTTCGGCGCGTGGAAGGCCCTCCAAATTCTGTGACACTGTTTGTGTGGCAGGACATGTGCCGTGGCCCGGGCTCCCTCGGTGCCGATCAGAGGTGTTGATGATCAGAGGAGTTGATCAGCGCCGCGAGCACTAACTTAAGTTAATTAGATTTTAGAAGAAGTTTTGCATGTTTTCGCAGTACCAGATGCTCCGTACACTTGCGTGCTTGCGTGTTCTTGGCTACGCTGTCACACTTCCTGGCACCCTTGCCCACGGGGTAGGGAGTTCGTATAGTCTCTCTCTCTCTCCGGTTACAGAGTCGATGACTGAGTGGTTGGCGAAGATGTAGCTGGATCTCAAATCTACGAGGACGATTAGCTACTTCACAGAGAGATTCACTCGTGGAGTGGGAAGATGGCATCTCGTACGTATCATGTCCTTTTTAACACTAAAGAGTTGCAAAGCTTGACTAATATGGCGGTTCAATATTCCACCTAATTGATTCAAGGTCTCGATCGCTACTGAGTGGTATGTGCGCTGAGATTTGTACAGTACCTGATTCCGAAACGAACCCGCACTTTGAAGACATTTAATTGACATCTTTACTTGTGTTTTCGATATTTATCTTTTATAGCCAAATTCATCCGTCGTATAGCAGGTGCTATCTAGATACACTTTTGTCGTCGTGTAGGATAGATGATTTGAAATTTCTGAATAGTGGCGGAACATGCAAAGCTGCTGCATGTTTAATGGACGGACTTGATGGTATAGATTCATTTGGCACCTAGGGCTCCTAGTCTAATACAGAATGATCACTTCAGAAATTTCAGAAGTTTCTTTTGAGAAGCCAGTTGCATTTGTCATCCTGCAGAGGGCTCTTTGCGCTATACGAAGATTTGGTATCTCCACGTCTACTGAAAAATGAGATTAATCTGTATGCAGGTCTAGCATCGTCATCAAACTAAGAGAGCAGGCATTTGTTCCCCTTGATCGCTGGATTTATTGAGGAAATTCTGTAATTGTTCCCGGTGTTGTGAGAAAGGTACTATCTGGAAACATTACTTACCATGTTGAAGAGTAGGGCTGCTAAGAAATGTAGTCACTCTAAAAGCAGCAAGAAGAGTGGTTACCATCTCAATGCTTGGGTTTATAGCTTTGATGCAAGTGTATGTGTCTTGATTGCTACGTAGTTCTAGTTTGGCTCTTGAAATTTAGGGTTCAGAGTGTAAGGTTCAGTTTCTTTGTGTTGCGAAGGTGGAAGGAGGAGTGGGCAATGGACGGTCTGCCGCCGGCGAAGGGGCCGACGAACAAACTACGTGTAGCATTCACAGAGAGCAACATTTTCAATCCGATCCCGGAAGAAGCCCCATTTGTGAGGTCCACTAGCCTGAACGGAGTCGTTGATCACTCTACAGCTAAGTTTGGATCAAGAGACAACTCGTGGAGGAACAATTTGGAGAATTTCACTATCAAGGGGAGTCTACGGAACTCCTGGAGCCTGGGGTTTCTCTTCCCGGACGACGACGAGCACGAAGAGCTTCTGCAAACCCTCCTTGACAACGACAAGGATTCGAGTGATGAAGATGGCCATCTTAATGACTTGGACCATGAATATGAAAGCTACGGAACCTGGGGGAGCCACCATGATGTTTTGCCAAGCACAATTGAGAGGCTCGGGTCAGGCGAATGCCGAGTGTCGATTCCCAGCTCACGGAGCTTACCTGCAGCTCTCGACAAGGTTGGGAAAGAGCCCGGAGTTGTGCCCAACTGTAAAAAATCAATGCACCGGTGCCAAACAGCGCCGGCGATGTCTACTGTAACCCAAGAGAAGAGAGCGGCGACGCGCCTCAAGCGGCCGCAGTTTGAGAAAGGCTCATCGATTGTCATGCAAGCTGGGGTTGGATTGATAATTTACCTCACAATTGGGGTGCTAATATATGCATGGAAGAGCAATGAGTTTTTGGGGTTGGAAACGTATTCCATTGTTGATGCACTGTACTTCTGTGTCGTCACAATGTGTACCATTGGATATGGGGACATTACTCCGGTGACGCCATTTACAAAGCTTTTCTCATGCCTATTTGTGTTGATTGGATTCGGGTTCATTGATGCATTGGTGAGTGGCATGGTCACCTATGTCCTGGACAAGCAAGAGCACCTGCTTCTCAGCGCGGTGGAGGGAAGTCATTACCGCACTGCCAAAAAGTATTTTTTAAATGCCAAACACGGAAACCGAATGCGGATACGGATGAAAGTGGGCCTGGCCCTCGGCGTTCCTGTCCTGTGTATCATTGTCGGCACCATGGTAATGATGCAATTCGAGGAGCTGAGCATGATTGATGCCTTCTACTGCACAATCATGTCCGTCACAACGGTTGGGTATGGTGACCACACTTTCAAGACCCTGTATGGCCGCTTCTTCGCTGCACTGTGGCTCCTGTTCAGCACGTTGGCGGTGGCTCGATGCTTCCTCTACCTTGCGGAGGCCAGGGTGGATAAACGCCATCGATTGATTGCCAAGTGGGTGCTGCAAAGAGAACTCACCATTGGTGACTTGGTGCAAGCGGATTTGGATCACGACGGTTGCATTAGGTGAGCTTCTTGCCATGTCGTATATCCCCTGTGCTTTCCATTCATAGTTCTTAAGGATACTGGCAATCTGATCTATTCCCACTTTGTAAGGTGAACCATGCTTGCAAACTTGTAGAGAAGGATAAGACAGTGCACTTGTCCCCTTGGCAGCCATAACTTCCTCATTCTTTTTCTTGATTGAAGTAGCATATGTCTCCACACTATTCTTGAAGCAGGTTTGAACTTTCTTTTCTCTGTTCCTCTTCACCTCCTTATCGTTGTTCAGGATGTGGATTTTATGGGATTCACCCAAGTCTGACCATGGTGGATTCTGATATTTTGTATGCATGTGCTCGATTTTGTGCAGTAAAGCTGAGTTTGTATTGTACAAACTGCAAGAGATGGGGATGATCCAATCTCGTCACATATTTGATATTTGTAAGCAGTTTGAGCAGCTTGACGTCAACAATTCTGGGAAAATAACCCTCGCACGCCTTCAAGAGGGGAACTAAGATCATTGTTTATTTTTATATCAACAACTGCCACAAAACAAGCTATGTGGCAAATGTTGAGTTACAAATTCAGGGCTTCTAATTTGTTTGGTTCCAGAATTCAGGTGATCCACGAGTATGTGGAAGCCTGGAGGCAAAACCAACTGCACACACTAGAGTGGGAGCGCTGTACATGCCACCCAAAGATAAGTTGTGAAAGCACACAACTGTACATTGCTGTATACTTTTGCCAAAGAATTGGAGTTCCATCCCACCTTCAAATCTTATCATGCGTCAGGTAGCTTGAAATTTCCAAACCCACTGACAGCAATCAGAAACATGCCATGTTTCCTTTGTTACTTAGCTAGTCTTTGCTACAAGGTACTTCTCTATAATTTCAACAATTACTGGCATTGTCGATCCCCTCTTCTTAGACACTGTCGCAGGTCTCAAAATATTCTCTGCTGATCTACAGCGTTGTGCTGTGAAGTGTTTGAACCCATCGTTGGTGGCAGGTTGAGAATAGATTCATGTGGGTTTGTGCCTTAATTGAAGCAAAGAAGGTATCCAGGACAAGGCTGCCATTAAAGTACAAAGCTCACCAGGAATGAAGTAGGTTTCTTTCCATGGACAGAGCAAGATGCTTATTGGGTGGCAGCTGGTGCTTGTAAGCAGTACAGGCTATCGAGAGGGTTGGGTAAAAAGAAACAGTAAATTAACATTCACAGGTACATTTATAGTAAGGATCAGGATCAAGGAGCCCAGGTATGTGACTTGTTAAGCTCTTTTTGAATCATTGAGTTGATAGGCAAGCTGGAGGCTAGCATGTATGGAAGATACTTGTCATGTCCTTTCTTGGAATATGGTAGGTGGTTCAGAAAAGATGGGGAAAAATCTCACTGCACATTGTCTGTTACCTATCGCCCACGTATACTGCAGGAGGGTAGAATTACAAAGGATTCAAGGAAATCTGGACTAAAGAAGAGTTCAAAAACTATGGTTGAGGCATCTATAACTGATGAAATTAGAGAGTTTGGATATGTTTAGGAGGAGTAAGTGCGGGGGAGATATTTTTCTTGTGAAGAGAAACAAATTCTAAGGAGAATGCACTTATTTAAAATAAAATTCCTAAATATGGAAATTGCTACAAATTTTGAAGCGTATAGTTTACAGTTACACATAGTCGATCTTTATGTTAATCCATAATTGCTCATTTTAATGCTACTCCTTGGCTACGACAATTGTCAAAACTCTTATGGGGTACTCAATCACATGCCACCACCACATAAACTTTAACTTTGTTTGTTTGAAAAACATAGATGAGATCTATGTTGCCATTACATGACCCTAGTGAGCGGTTAAACGGACCTATTTGACTATGGATGCCTTGACCTTAGGTGATATATCTCATTGGAAAACATCGATAGGAGTGCATATGTCGGTCATGATTCAGGGTAGATGAGGAACCCAACATCACCAACTACCAACACCAGGGAGACATGCTGATGTTAACAACCATCTAAGGTAATTGGGTCCTACATGGTTACTTTTTCTAACTAGCCCACTTCTTCTAGAATAGAAACACGTGATTAATACAAGAAAGTTACCAAATCCAAATGGAGGCCACAGTTACTTTCCTCATAATTTTTGTAGCTCGTAATGAATATCTTATTCGTTGTCAAAGTGACGATTCACTTATTTTTTAAACTCGAATATAGGTGCCCCATTAAGGTAAGTAATCAAATCAAGTGTGTCTACACTAAAACATTTTCATCTTCCTGCATCAAGAGCTCTGGTTATGCTATTGGACCATCCCCTTTGGAGTCCACTATGCTCCATGTCACTAAACTACTTTCCACAATGCACAAACGTCATTTAACCCCCAAATGCCTAGGAAGTCTGAAAGTGGTTGCAAGTGTTTTTCAAATATGTGTTTTTTTCTCAAATTTTAGCTTTTTTTTTTTGCGCTTTGAATCAATGAAGTCCAGTGTGCCATCTTTGAACAAACCTATCAATCTCATCTATTAACAAGGTTTATTTCTATGAACCTTGGAGTGGTTGGAACTTTTCAAATTTTTTTTTAGTAATAAAACTTTTTATTTGAGGAAATTAACAAGGTTAGTGACATGAATATTTATGGCTTATCCCACCTTATCATGAAGCTCATGTTGTCAACCAAATGATATTTATGGATCGAGTCATTTTGATTAGCTTTGACATTCTAGGTATCTCTTGAAGCATATTCCATCCTTATTTCTATGGTATTCATGTAGTCTAATTTCACTCTTTAGAACTATTTCTTGTATGTCGACTCCAAATAAGGTGTGTAATTCATATTTTATAATGCATTTTTTATTCAAGTTGGAAACACTAGGTTTTTTAGAGGTCAAGCCTAAAGGCTTAGCCTTTGGGAACATGGTCAAGTGCATATTTCTAAATAACTCAACCACTCTCTAGTTCCTTATATCTCTATTTAAATTGAGCTAATTTGTTAAACTTGATTGTGCAATGCCTTACCCTTTCAAGATCCCCATGCTTTACTTCAAAATTTGCATATTGTATCCATGCTTTCACTATAGGCATTTCACCGCGATGGAGACTAGAGGTAGGGCCATGGTTCTACCAATCTCACACTATAATCAACTATATTTGAGGCAATATAAGTAAATGGGGGGATTTCACTCATGCTAAGGGTCGTGCATTCTCACAATCATGTGATCTAGATGAAACCATATAAATAATGTAAGAAATACTATATTCCATGCCAAAGGTGGGATGTGACCTTGTTAGGTAGCACAATAGGATGGTCAAAAAGGTTGTGGAATGTTTTGACTTGGAAATTTTGTTCGAAATTTAGATGTGATCTAAATCATTGGCTCTTAATTCACTTTGAGAATCAAACCATTGAGATGCTCAACACATAAATAAGATCGCTCAAAATATCAAAACTAGCCAAAGTGTTAGGAATTAGGTTTGAATGCCTTAACATAGCTGGTTGGTTTAGGGACTGAGACAACTCCACCTCGGACATTATGGGTACGTTTGATAAATATTTGCTTCATCTTCATCTTCGGCATAAGGCATATGACCTATTGTTGTTGGGCATTTCTAAGTTCAATGACAACAATGGCCATTGGATTGTATTGGGCAGGTCTCATTTGGTTAGCAATTGCAATGCATGCATTCAAATTGTCAATATAGGTTTCAATGTTGAAGTTGAGATGCAAAAGGTATAAGAGGCCAAAATGAAGATTCTTTGACTCTTTAAAGTACTCACAAACTGCCCTACTTGGGCGGCTTTGATGGAAATTATATTAGTTTATAAAACACTATTATGATGAAAACTTTATTTTAGATTTGTTATTTTTTGGAATAAATTCAATATTTGTTGATTAGATTTGAAACTGCTTAAGTACTATGGTAGCCCTTCCTAATTATGTTCGCTATCAAATCTACAATGGTGTCTATATTTTGAGCACATGGTCCACTCTCATTGTAACATATGTCCATTGGTGTTCATTTTTAATTACAAGCCTTGTCATACACCACTCGAATATAGATTATGAGGTCAGTATTTGCTCATCTCCCAATTGTTTTGAGGATTTGCGGTTGCAAGAAATGGGCTTGTTTAGTTTGAACTTTAAGTGGATGGCTACATCCACATTTTGGATTCAAATGCGAATAAGGAAATGGGTGGGAACAAACTTAACATATTTTTCAACAAAAAAAAACATTTAAGTACATTTGGATTTAAGCACGATTTTGGACAATTCCAATAGCCAATATGACGTACACTGGATTGCAAAACTACATAAATATGGTGGTTGATGAACATGGAATACAAACATTTAGAGTTGTGGTTGTTGTGTTGTTGCTTTTGTTATTGTCATTTGATGTTTTTGTCCCCACGAGTGCACATCCCTTAATATTTTTGGACAAGTGGTTTGTCCAAATATACTTAAATGCATGTTGCAACTATTGGACTTGCTCTAAGCTTTGTGGCCCTATTTGTAGGCAATATCAATTCCACATGCAATTTTGACCAATGCATCATATTGGAAATTTAGTGTTCATCACATTAGCAATTGTGTATCACAAGCGGTTCTTTTTCAAGTTGCAGAATTGAAGTTGAGGTGCAAGAGTTATAAGGTTAGATTGTTTCGTTCTTTAAGTGATCGAATAGGCCATCCCAATTGTGTTCTCAATTGAACCTAGGATGATGAAGTTTAAACTTTGAGCACATAGTCCAATCTTAAATGTAACACATCCTCATTGTGGCCATGCATTCTTGACTACATACCTTAATATATACACCTCACATTATGAGCCCATGAGGACTTCATTCTATTGCACTTGCTCATGCGTGGGCAAGACATGTTGAGGCCGCATGCACAATCATGCATATGAGCATGCCTCTCATACGTCCATTGACATTTTTCTATATAGACCATGTTGAGGGCCTACAACATATTCCATGGACTACTATTTGGAGTGTTCATAGAACATTTTGTGGGCCCTCCGCATTGTTCATTTTCACTTAGTACTAAGTTTGAGGGCCCATCAATTTGTAAAATTAGATTTTTATATCCCACAATACAACCTCTTGACGATTTTCAAGAGCATGTAGATTTTTATGGTCACGGATCTTAGTCTGTTGTGTAAAGTGTCCCTCAACCATTTTTTAAATGCGGATTCTCACACAAGGTGAGGGTTGCCTTTCATGGGCCACCTACACTAGGCCAACACTAGACACCCACTTCTTTGAGCTGGCCCCATCAACAATACTAAGGTAAAAGGGTTACAATGAAAACCAAACCTCAATAGACTTGTGGTTGGTAATTTTAAAGTGGGTCTCCCTTAGACTGAATGAAGGCCTTGATGCTAATTTTGGGGTCTAATAACCTAGAAATATGAAAACTACACATTGGAATATAATTGATTGCATTTCCACCTTGGATATTGTAAGTGGGGCCCAACTCAAAGAGATGGCCATATCAATATGCCTAGAATTTAGGCACTTTGGTTTTTGATTGTTGCAAAAATTTAGCGCACACACAAAGATCGCCATCGCCACAACTCAACTAGGTATTTGTTCCAGTAGGCTGTAGGAGAAACCCTAATAAGTTGAGAATTGTTCGGGCATGGAACAACGAATTCCGTGTGGATTTCTTCGCCGCATCGCCGTTCCCCTGCTTTCCATCAAGAGATCTCCCAAACCACTCAAAACTCACCTCCCACAAGTTAAGAAAATCTCGCGTCTGCTGCTATTGCATACGGAGGAGGCTATGGACGAATTGGATGCCATCCAAGCCAAAAAAGGCGGTCTCGGCCAAAGAGAGCAGTGGGTCAGGTACCTACGAATTTATTCTATGCATCACCTTTCTTGAATTCAAACTGGACACGTTTCAATTGGTTTTGGTGGACTCCAAATGTAAAATTTGCATCTTTTGTTAATGTCCGATCGATTGGGTGTAGGTCGTGTGCATGGTAGGGATGCTTGCTTGTAAGCGGGATGTGGCGGAAATGGTTCTAGTGTGAAATTTAAAGTGGAGCTGTTTGTTCCAACCTTAAGAGATGATAAATTTGAGAGTGCTTCTTGGATTGCTTTTGAGCAGAGAGCATTGGTGTTAATTTATATCATGACTTGAAACTGCACATGTCCGAAATGGTTCTGGAGGAAAATCCAGATTTGGAAATTGCATCTTTGATCAGTCAGGTGTAGGACGGGTGTATTGAAGGAAGGGATGTATGCAAGAGTGATGTGACCGAAATGGCTTTGGATGTTATCTGTAAAATGGACCTGCTTGTTTCAGCTTTAACAGATGGAAAAAGCTGAGAATGCCTCGTGGTTTGCTCCTGCAGCATATGTTAAAGGATTTATTGAATTGAAACTGGAGATGTCCCAATTGTTGTTTGAGGACTCCAATTGAGGGATTTGCATATTTTGTTAATGTCCAATCGGTCGGGTGTAGGACAGGCAGATCGAAGGAAGGGATGCATGCAAGAGTGACGTGAACCCTTAATTGGACTTATTTGTTCCAACGTGAAGAGATGGACAAAGCTGAGAGTGACGTCTTGTGGTTTGCTTCCAAGCAGAGAGCAGGATATGTTAAAAGAGCGGTTGGTGCTGTGTGATGATTTCCCGTGGCAATTGAGCAAAGACAAAGATAATGATGCCTCGTCCCCTGAAAATTCAACCCAAATGGCGGATCACGACAAACTCCGGTACGTGGGGGGCGTCGACTTGAGTTTTGCAAAGGAGGATTCCATTGCTTGCGGTGCGCTGGTGGTCATGGACCTTGAAACTATGCAAGTGGTTTATGAAGATTTTGACATTGTCCAGCTAACAATGCCGTATGTTGCCGGTTTCCTTGCCTTTCGGGAGGTATTTGGTCCACCTTCATCACAAACTTTCAGAGGAAAATTATCATGTAGATCCAATAAAACATTGAAATAACAGCTTAAATTCATGGATGAAGTTGTAATCATTACAGGCTTTTCTTATTTTCTTCTAATATGACCACATTATGCCACTACTAAGCAATTAGTTACATAAGATTAATGCGTATTTTATAGATAATTACATTATACACCACCCTTTAGAAGTTTGTGATGTTCTCTCCATTTTCTTATGTAACTGTGTGTCCAATCATTACTTAGTTTGTTTCTGTTTTGTGCTAGGCTGACAGGATTTTGCAATGGCGTTGTGTGCAAATTGCAGACGCCGGTTCTGCTTGGGCTTCTCAAACGGATGGCTACAACTGAGCCTACATTGTATCCACAGGTAACTTCTGATTTTCCTGCAAAATTTTGGAAATAAGTCCATAAAAAACTTACATATGTAGTTTATTTGGGGAAAACCCTAAGAAGAAGCTGGAATGATCAAATTCTTTGCATCAGCATTTGTTTACAGAAGCTCAGCTCAGCTCATATCAGCCTTTCCAGGATGAACTGTCCTCTTTTAAAATATTGGACCCTCAGGCATTTGGAGCTGAATACCCATGCTTCAATGGATTTCTTTTTATTAAAACATAGTTGTACTGCTTGCGATTGTCTATTTAATTATCAAAATCATATGGGTCACACTGTGGGTCACATGTGGCAGCTGCTAATGGTGGATGGAAATGGCATTCTACACCCTCGAGGTACTGAATTGTCTTCAAGGATTTATCTACTTCTTATACTGATCTGAAGACACTTAAGTTAAATGGTGGATGAAAACGCTCATGCTGGACCCTAGAGTTTTATTTTCAAGTTTTGAACTTTTAACAATGTTTTGTGCCATGCTGTGGGGTATTACAAACTTTTAAGTAGGGTCCTGGTGAGTGTTATCAGGATATTCGTTTTTCTCTTATGGTCGTGCACTGCAGGTTTTGGACTAGCAAGCCACCTTGGCGTCCTGGCAGACATTCCCACTATTGGCATTGGGAAAAATGTAAGCATCTATTCACTTGTGTTCTATTCCATAGCAGCCATGCGGGCAATCTTATCATAATCACCTCATGGTAGAGGATGTACCACATCTCCAATAAATATAGGGTGTAAGTTTAGATGCTGCTTGGATTATACATACTTCTTAGGTCCTCGAAATGCTGAATGCTATGCAGGATTTAATCTATTCTATTCGGCAAATTCTTTTGAAAAATCAGCATAGGAAATGAGGATATGCAAGGGATTTTCTATCTGCTAAGTACAAATAGAATGTCACGTGCTACTCTTGATGTGGCAATGATATGCTGAGAAAGTTGGGAAGGGATGTTCAGGCCTGAGTTACTGAAGCATATGTGGGATTTACAGCTGCATCACATTGATGGACTAACGAATCTTGAAGTGAGGCATGTTGCCTCAGAGAGCAACTTACAAGCTGGTGGTGCAATGCCCCTTGTTGGAAGTACAGGTCAAGTCTGGGGTGTGGTATGACCTTACTTGTCAGCCCTGTGAACCCTATATTGCTGAATATATTATCATACATAATAGAGCCTTCTCTGAACAAAATGGGGCTTTTGTTGGGAGTTGGTCCCCTCTGATTTTCCATTGGTTTTTTTGTGGACAACAACAATATTTTCTTACCACTTGTGGTGCATGCTTGGAGGTAGTGTCTGAATTTGAAGGAAGAACAACCTTATTCAGTTCAGGGCCATACACATTTTTAAGCACCACTTGGCATGCCAAAATGGTCTCATTCTCAATAAGACCGATGTAGAATGTTCTCGGTCAAACCTCCACACTACCTCCCAGCATGCAATGAAAACATACTGAACATGGAAGGTGTTGTATGCAACACACCAAACCCCGACCAAAAGCTCTGTTGAGTTAGAGGATCACTTGAATGCCATTGAAGATAATTGCAAGTGAGATCACTGATCCATCTAATGTCTATAACAGGCGTTCCGGAGCCATGATGGTTGTCAAAAGCCAGTGTATATTTCTGTTGGACATCGAATTTCTCTCGACACTGCTGTGGCAGTAATTCGACGTTGTTGTCTCCACAGAGTCCCTGAGCCTGTCAGACAGGTTTGCCATCTCTCTTTCTGTGTCCTCTTACACACACACCCTCACATGTTGGATACACAATAATCATGATTTTTGGCATGGATTATTACTCAATCATCTGTCTTACCTTCAAGGACATATTTAGTTTTTCTTGTTGAGGGGCTCTCCTTTTGCAAGAGTTTCAGACAATGTAAGCACATGGATGGTCTAAATCCAAAGGAAATCATCTTTTTGAAGGTAATGTATATCCTGAAGATGACGTCTATGATAAGGAGGTGAATTTTGAGCATTCAATCTACAATGCTGTAGAATGGCAGTAATTGTTCCAAAAGCCTTTGCAATTGGGTCTTTGGACTACATAAGTATGATACAATGTGTTTGGATGGTTCAGGCAGACATAAGGTCTCGAGAGTATCTTCGGACAAGGCCCCTACCCTTGTCACAACCAACATAGCCTTGAACTTTGTCGCCCTTCTGCTTGTGAGAGCTACACAAATAGGTTTTGGCAGTACAACAGGCCCGGCACATACTTCTTGCAACATACCACTGGGGTTGATGAAATCCAACTGTTAGTCCTTGTTTCAAACCCTGCATCAAGACCAGCTACTGTGCAGGTGAGTCTTGTGTCTAGTCCATCTCTGGTATATTGTCGACAGGCTTGCCAAGCTTTGCTTGAAGAGTTCACCACCAATTGCATCAAGATCTTGTTCATAGAGCACAAAATAGTATTCAAGCATAGAACGAGATAGTGTCAAAGGTACAGTGTCTCCCTTGTGGGAACATGAGTATTCAGCTGTATCATACAACAGGTTGCTGATTTGGAACTGTTGATCTTAAGGTAATACACAAATTCCAGTACAGTACTTTGTGTCATAATAAACCTACCCTTGGTCAGTAGAAAGTTAACAATTAAAAGGAGAAAGGGTCTCAATATACAACCTATATATACAATTTCTACGAGCCTCACCAAG
The DNA here is from genome assembly GCA_950295325.1 of Polytrichum commune. Taxonomy (NCBI): domain Eukaryota; kingdom Viridiplantae; phylum Streptophyta; class Polytrichopsida; order Polytrichales; family Polytrichaceae; genus Polytrichum; species Polytrichum commune. The sequence continues at coordinate 2,460,216 of OX485809.1, forward strand.
TCATAAAAATCATGAGTTTTATTGAAATTTTATTTAGTTATGGTGTCTTACATCAAGGAGAAATGAAATTATATTTATATTTGACATTGATGATCTAAACACTAATTATGTTTGTGCATCCAAGGCTCTGTATTTAAATCCAAATCTTAAAACAAAGCTCAGAGAAATGGTGAGACAAGTGTCTTTATCATTGCTTACTATGCCTTGGTTGCAATTGCAGATATTGTGTGCTTATTGCAGCGCTTAGCATTCAAGCTTGTGGAGCATCGTGTACAGTGCCTATTTCAGCATCTAATGATGCTTGCTCAATCATTCTTCATCAGTTCAGTTTGACTTAGCTACATTTTATGTGTTATTCTCCATAGTTATTTATTTATCATTGTTTAGGGGTACACAGTGTAGGTTGGTTGAGAAATTGTACATTGAGTTATGATTTGCATTGCACATGAAGGTGGAAATGAACCGATTTTACTGACTCGAGTCTCCTTATTTTTATTTCTGTTAATCATGCATCTGTACAAAGTTCTCGCATTGCTCAGTGGACTATATTCTCGATGCCAGATTTTTGGTTATGGCCTCTTTTGGTGAACACATTAGAATCATTAGAACTGGTGGAATAGAGAAAGCGTCCGAGATGAAGTAAAAAAGTGCTCAAAGGGTGCAGTTTATCAACAAAAATATGGAAATAGTAATTTAATGGATCGGAATGTACAGATTGAACTACGCATGGACATACTGCGATAGTCATTTAATTTGTATGCATGAAGTATATATACCTTATGTTCATTTGTCTAGCTACATTTCTGCATTAATGATTATGTACATATTTAGGATTATATCTGATTTTGGATAGGCGCTTTCCTCATAGAACAGCTGCTTTGTGAATCAACAGGAATTCTTAGCGTTGCTAATGGTTTGTGGTTGCGGAGAGTAAGATGTTTGGGAAGAACGTATCGAGAGCAATCATGAACTTGTGTCTGCTGCGTTAGAAGATACAACATAGAAGTTTTTACAACGAGCAGAACATTCAAGATGGTAACTGTGCAGCTGGAGAAATTTAAGTAACAGAGCGAAACAAAAATACGCAGTAACTGAATATTTACCCGCCGAACTCTTAAATACATTTGTCTGCGAAAAATAAACAGGCAAAAGTAGTCGTATACACAAAGGATATACTTACGAAGCTGCCTGGTACAAATCTGGGAATTTTATTCTCAGGAATACCACGCATTCTGTGTAATCTATAAAACTACACTGTATGTATGAAGGTCGGTGGCGAGTAGGCAAATTTGGGTGCAAAAAATGCAATGCCATCCAACGATCGATCGATGGGGCGATGGATAAATCGAGTCCTCTAGAGGCCGAAATGGTGATGTTTCTTTTCCCCTCCTCCCATTGCCGCGGCCTGATCCTTCTCCTGGTGCTTCTGGTGGTGGTGGTAGCCTGCGTACCCCAAGATGCCTGCACCCACCACACCGGCGGCGATCTCCTCCTCCAACTTGCGCTTGCGGCGAGCCTTCTCCTCCTCAGAGATGTCGGTGCGGTTGGCCAAGTTCTCAACCTGTACATTTGACATGCATCCGTTCCATCAGAACCATCATCACATAGTCTAAAGGACAAAGAACGATATGGAGTGTTGGATTCCTTCCTCAAAACTACAAGTTGAATGCATATGGGAGAGACATTTTCACATTCCTTTCTCCCTCAAAGAGGCAAAGTTACACTCAACAAAGAAATCAAAGCATGCTCTCGAGTGCAAGATTTTCAGAGTTTGGAACCCCGGCGCAGGAAACAAAATACATTTCCTTGACATTAACTCTTCACGGAGTAGACACGGAGTGCTCTTGCTGCTTGCTTCCTACAGATCCTCCTTGTGAACGACGTAACCTTTAGAAACCATGCAAGAATGAATAGTTTGAGGGAACTCAGGTAATCTCACCTCGTCCTTCCTCAAAGTGCTCTTGTGGTATCCGTGGCCGATGTCATCGCCATAACCTTGGTTGTGAGCATACCCAGCCATGATGTTGCTGGTGAATCGAAGCTAGCAGAAACCTCAGAAATCTCAAGATGGGCAGATATTGTCGTAAGGATTCCCAGAACTAAGAGATGATGATGCGGAAGACACTAATTACAATTCGCAATTGATGATGTTAAGGTCACTGCACGTTTATGGTCTTATATACGAATCTGGAGGTTACCACTCTTGCACGAAATGGGTAACCCTCATCGGCCGACGCGTTGCAGCAGGAGCGAGGAAGTGGCATAGCAAGTCGCTTCTTTCGATTCTTCCAGCCTAGTAGATTGGGCCATGCACCTTGCTTGACTGATCTTTCTGCAAAGTGGGACTCGGGGAGGCTGTACTTGGCAGCGTATGCATCCGATCGGAATTTACCTGCAGTAGGCGGCTAAAAATTAGCTCCGAATCCAGTTTCCTAACTTAGGCCCGGACAAGTGGAGGATGCGCAATGCGCCTTGGAGAACCGTCGTCCGAGGTGCATTCCAGCTTCCTCCACTTCATCAACTTTCCTCCCCCAGACCACCCGTCACAAGTAGATTGCCGCTATGGTAGATGTGCCTAATTCGGACACTTTCCTCTTTGGACCTACTCTTTGTAACATACGAAACGTGCACTTGTGCCGTGCCCACACTAGGGCCAATCGTTGCTCCTTGGCCGCATCAGGAGTCCTTGTAAGGTAGATGGGTAAGGTAAGGTAAGGTAGATGGGTTTGAAGGGCCAGTTCACATGGGGTCCCAAGTCCCACTCATGCCTGGAAGTCCCGACATGGAGGCAAAGTCCTAGCTTTTAAGTTGCAAGAAACCATTAAAGTATGGTTAATTATCGATCATTAAAGTTGGATCTTGGTCATTTTTGTGCAAGAATATCCAAGGGACTTGTGTTGGGAGTTGGGTCTAGCTTTTTGTTCAGCCCAACTATCAACACAATTCTCAAGCCTCACCTCCAAAAAGTGTTGCCATGCAGGCACCCATGTCACAATTGGGACTTGGGACTTTGGGACCTAGTGTGAAGTGGTAAGTCCCAACTTCCATGCTCTCAATGGTTGAGAATGCACAGATTGACCTTGTGTGAGTTGAGACTTAGGACTTGGGGTCTCTGTGTGAACAAGCCCTAGCTAAGTGGCTCATTTTCTTAGTCCGACTCCTATACTTCATTGATCTGTGATTTGGTGAGGATCAAAGAGTACTATCATAAAGACACATGTTTAGAAGAGATTGGGCTACATCTTCAAGTATTAATAACTACTCTACTCTACCCTCAATAATGAACGCGATTAACATCAACAAACATGCACTTCCGATAACCATAACTAAATCAAGGGAGGTCCGATTTCCAATCCGGTTATTGTAGATATTTCATCGTAGATTTGCAATGAAACACCAACTTTGGTGTGTAGATTAATTGGTAGAAGTTGGAGGACATGAAAAATGAACCAAATAGCACCCACATACCTTAATAAGGAAGGTTCATCTCTTTCTAAAATTTACAGCCATTGGTTAGAATTTCTTGTCCTACTCATAGTAGCCTCATTGGATGTAATGTATAGCAATTTTATCCATTCACTTCATTGCATACAAGACAAAAACTCCTATCAAGATGGAAACTCTCTCACTACGCTTGGGCAATTGTTGGTCCTAGTGTGGACATGCAATTAGTGGGAGATGATTAGCAAATCCCAATCATGCATGTAGTCATAATTGCCTTGTAATTTTCCAAGCTCATTTGAATATCTTTGTTGTCAAAGTGAAGATTTCTAAGCTCATTAAGTGGTCAAATAGGGCTTGCTAATTTGTTTTACTATTGAATTTAGAATAATCAACATATTTTGAGCATATAGTCCAATCACATGTCTTTTTGGTGTTCATTCTTAGCTCCACACCTAACCACATACCACTCAAATATAGGTGTCCAAGTAGTTGCTATGTTGGGAATTAGACACAATTACCTTACTTAGCAAATCTGGGCGAACCAACCCATACATTCATTCCTTGTTGGATGCCTAAACCCTTGCCTCCAAGGAACCAGTGTATGGGTTGGTTTGCCCCAGCCTTACTTAGCAGCACATGACCTCCTTCATGCAAATTCAAGGCAAGGATCGTTCTTGTGGGAATATCTTAGAGTTACATAATCTCAGGAGGTTAACCAATCTCCTTCTTCTTTTTTAATTGAATTCTCAAGTCTGAGAGGTCCTATCATGTTCCACAAATTAGGATAGATGCGAGGAACCATGCCACAAGTTGTAGTAAGTGAGGTATGGGGATGTTATTCGATTCATTTTCATGTGCTCCAACTTCTGCCATTTGAATTACATCATGAGACTTGTGTTGAATTAGCGAATTTACGATAAAGCATCAACAAAATCTGAAAATCGGGCCTCGCGTGATTTAGTTATGGTTATCAGAAAAGCATGTTTGGGGGTTCCTTAACCAAGTACAAAGGTCCTCCCAGCTATGTTGACTATCGAGCGTGGAGTAGTATATAAAATACGAAGACATAGTCTAGTAAATTCTTCTAAACATGTGTCTTTATGGTGTTTGTTCTTTGATGTTCACCTAACCACACACCGATCAAATATAAGGATCCAATTGAGAAAAATAAATGACGTACACATAATTAGTCTTGAAGATGATTAGCAAATCTATATTGTGCATGTAGCCAATTGCCGGGTTCATATCCGGATATCTCATTCAATATCAAAGTGAAGATTATCATGCTCACTAAGCAATCACCCCCCTCTTATTTGACTCCTAAGCATCTTTTGAACATGTAGACCAATCTCTTTTGTATACTTGTCTTCTGCATACCAGTTCTTAGAGCCATACCTAATCTCAAATATAGGTGTCCATAACATTGTTGTGTTCAATTCAAGCATGTGTACCTTAGAATGGATGCGACAAGCCATGCCACGGGTCGAAAGATAGTAAGGTAAGCACCCAACGCATTGGGCCACGGGTATGGCCGATGCGACTTGGAGATTTACCGTACAAGGTGCATTCCATGCAAGATAATATATTCCTCAAGTTTCCATCCTCCCTCAAGTCACCCTATGCCCTTTATAAGTGTGGACATTTCTAAGTCGGTGCTTGCATGGCACCTAATTGACATGCTTTACACCCATGTACCGACCACTCAAGATATCCGACGATGGTGCTTGATAGATTTTTGGGTTGCGTAATCCCATCCTCGACGGGTTAGTTAGCTTTTTAAAAGTCTAAGAGGTTGACATGCCATGCTCTTTGAACTGGTATTCGGGCAGATTTTTGGGCATAATCAGCCAAAAATCTTCCAAGTCTGACCGGTTACACGTTATGATCTTTCCGTTTTTCTTTAAAGATATGGGGAATATTTCATAGATTCCTCTAATGTGATGGGTTGATTTTCATGAAATCTTGAATTTGAACCGGTTGTTTCTCAAATTCATCCGGTTCATTCTGTAACTACAACTGATTATCTTCAGTTGTGTGTGTTACTGTTCGGAGATACACAGTGCAATAACGTCTTACTCACGAGTTTAATTTTTACTAACGAAAGTTCAATAAGTTGGTAAGATGTTATAGAACATAAATGACTTTTCTTGGTAAAATGTTACATCTATGTTGAATAGTCATAGCACTCCGTATAATAGTACTGCGTAACTCTGAATAATAACAAACACGCAGCAATTGGGATAATCAGTGTAGTTGTTGGTTTGCCCCGGTCATTGGTTCTAGAAACTAGTCTAAGTAATGGGTATGGATGTATGGATCCTTGCCATGAGCTGTGGTTAGTATTGGCCTCCTGAGTTGCGGTCCAGTATGGCCGATGGAATATGAAAATTTACCACACAAGGTACATTCAATGTGGTTTTCATCTTCATCTACACTAAATATGATATTTAGTGTCATATATATAGTATTTTATGTCACTATGGTCACTTTTCGGATGACACTTCTAATGATTAAGTGAAGAAATATATCGTCATGGATGATGGATGAGTTCATCCATTGGCCAAAACCCTACCTGCTCTTGTCAACAACTTGTGATGAAACAATGTCATGGATGATTGAAATTTGGATGGAAAACAACTTGGTAAGTGACAGTAATTGCAACACTGTAAATCTATAATGCCCAAAAAAATTAAAAGGAATGAGAACTAATGTTGGGTTAACACTAAGTGGTGGTGGCGCTACACCATGGTTAACAATTAGTATGGAGCAAAACAATTAGAATTGGTGACACTAATGATCATATGTAGTGTAGTATCTACCTTCCTCCTTCAGGTAGCCTTTTGCAAAGGCCGGTGCTTACAGTTGTACCTATTTACCGTGTCTTCACGGACATGTACTTGCCATTCAAGATGACGCCACTCTTGGAACATTTTTGGGGTTGTGTAGTCTTAGCATGTGTACGGGCGACTCATATTTATTGGAGCAAGGTCTAGTCCGGAATTCTAGCTTGTTTGTGTCAATGTGTCAATGAGTTCTATTGTAAGACGTAGACTTCGGTTTAAAATTGCATATTCATACATAATTCTAATTATATTATCTTAAAATGCATGTTTTGATTATGTTTTTTCATTTGAGTATATAAATTAACATTAGAGAGTAATAAATTTATTGTCTCATCATATATCAATAGTATAGTAATCAAGCAAATTGGTGAGGATTCACACATCTCTCTTAAAGTTTAAGGCATATATACATATGGTAAGGGTATCCACAGATCCACTCATTGAATCGAGTTAACTAGAAAGTCCAAAGTTTGAGAACATGTCTAGCTTTACTTAGATATGAGATTTTGATTTTGAAAGTCTAAGAGGTTGTGTCATATTCTATGATGATCAAGTATGCCATAACTTTCATCACTCACACATAATGAACTCTTGGGTTTCATTGAGGTGCGCCAGAGCATCCTACCACATGCTCGACCACATGGAATGAACTAATGTCAGTGCATTATGCAATGTAATGCACCGATCCTAGTCCATTGCTCATGTAAGAACCCCTTGAGCCTCATGTCCTTGGAAGCTATTTACAAGTGAAAGGGCACACGAAATCAACGTGAATGTAGGTGGCCCTATTGTGGGCACAAATTCCAAACCCCCCACAATTTTGACCATTCAATTGGATGGAGAATCATCTCATTTGCCTCACAATTGTGAATCATGCAACTTCTTGTTTTAGGTTTCGTGATCACAGAAAGATGCCAAAGTTAAAAGGTCAAAGTGAAGATTCTCTTTCTCTTTAAACGATCACATAGATCCTCCCATTATGTTGATCATTGAACCTAGAATGGCATTCTCTATATTTTGATCACATAGCCCAATCTTTTTGTAATACGTGTCTTTTTGGAGTGCATTATTGATTACAAGCTTTACCAAATACCACTCAAAGATTGTTTGATTAAAAAGAGTGACCACACATATAAGGCTCACACACTTCAAGTACCCTTTTCCATGCCAAAAGACACAAAAAAACTAATATAAACAAGGAATAAAACAAGGAATTCATTATTCATGTCAAGTGACATACTAAGTGATCTAGAAGTGTTCCCCCATCATAGTGTCACTCTCAAGTGCAAACTTTGATTACACTGCATTGTTTATGGTCTTTAATGTCACTTCCTATTTGTAATTATGCAAAGCTATAACTTCTTTGTAGATTTCATATTTTCCCAACAAAGATGAAATAGGTTGTATGGACAATGTACAACATGAATGACTTCACTTGGTTAAAACTCACATTCTTAACAAAATGTTAGTACATTGAGTAACTCCAATCGGTTAGCAACACTGAATACCATAAACGGTGTAGTGCAAAAGGGAAGTCCTACTGAAGAAGGTTGATCTCTTCTACATGTGTGCACAACTCCCTTTTATCTCCTAATCCATCTAAGCGTTGCATCAACCACACTAAACAATCCTAGTACTGTGGGTGGAAATTAGTGTGGAAATAATTAGCACGGGCCACATTAAATTTCTAAACAGGGTGGAGTTGTCGTGAGTCCAAGACCCCAGGTCTTCCCCTAAGTCTTCATGAAGACTTCCGACCAACACATTGAATATTAGTTTTAAGACAAAAGTAGCACAAAGTAAAATAATCACCCACACTAATTTTCTACTATAGAAAGTATTGTGTGCTGAAAATTAATGTCACCCACATTAATTCTCATTTTGAGAATTAGCGTTGGCTCTAAAATCACTGTGACCCACAGTAATAGGAGTAATTAGTGTACCTTCCTGCACCTAATTACTGTGGTTCCTACCCAGATTTTTGCATTGTGTAATCACAGCAGGTAGTTGGCCCTTCAAAACTCTCAAAGGTCATGTCATCTACGACCATCAAATTTGCCTCAATCCTCATCACTCGTCATCTTAGGCCCGTTTTCCACTACACTAGATATTGTATTGAGTGTCACCAATTTTATTTGTCTTGACCAATACTAATTGTAAACCACCCGTGTGGTGTCACCAACACTAAATGTAGACCTAACATGTTTTGTCATTTCTTGTAAAAGAAAGTTTGGACATTATAGATCTACAATGTTGCAATTATTGTCACTTATCATGTGATTTTCCATCCAATTTTCAATCATCCATGATGATAAATCATAACATACATGTTAGGATGCAGAACATATCAAAAGTGGATGAACTAAAAGTAGATTGGGATGACAATATTTGTAAACTTATTCATAAGAAGCGTCATTAAATAAGTTAATACAATGACATCAAATACCATATGACACTAAGTACAATATTGAGGGTTGTTTAGTGGTTAGAGTTCGAACATTGAGAGCTTGAAGAAAGGAGTCTTCTCATTTATAGGGAGCCTCTTACTCATGTGTTTGTTCACCCAAGTCCAGCTTTTCACTTGAGAACCTAAACTTTTAACCAAGCTTATAACATTACATAAACACCTTGATGAGTCCCATGTGGAACAACTACTACAAGTTCTCAGTCAATCATGACTGGCTCTTGGTTAAACATTTAAGACTCCTCAAAGAGGTCATTCAGAAATGTTGAGAATTTGAATTCTTGTTTTGTACGTCCCAAAACCAATGAAGTTGTCAAGCATACTTTGGCTTATCAAGTGTCCTTTGTTTGGTAGCATTTCCCCCTTTGATATCTCGCTTTGAATATGCTCACTTCACACTTGCTCAAGCTATTGAGAGTTTAAGAAATGGCGAGGCTCTCAGTGATAGAAGCTCTATATGAAAGCATGTCAAATCCAACTTTCAAACTCTAGTGTAAAGGGGGCCTTACATATTGATAAGTGGTCGCTTATCACACAATTTTTTGGGATCCTTGATTCCTTTCTTTTGGTTGCATGCAATTCACTAGAAGAAAACTTGTCCACTACAACCATTTGTTGCGACTTGGTCATTGCGTCTCATGGCGAGAAAATGCATGAATAAGTCATTTTGGTTGACACCTAGACGTTTTTGGCCGCACTTTTTGGACAATGGATAACCAAACCCTCCAATTGACAACCATAATAATTTATTTATGCGTTTTCTACCCATGAGTCATGATGGCCAAGTCGCAACAAATGGTTGCAATGGACAATCTTTCTTCTAGTGATTATGGCAAGACACTTCATTGAAATTGAATTACCAAAGGATTTGAGAGCCAACGTCCTCAAAAGGAAACTATGCCTTCCCCAATTGCACACTATCCAAGCAACACTTATAGTTGCAAATGTGAATATTCTCGATCAAAAGTATGCAAAGAAGTGCACAAAGTGGTTAGTGTCGAGGTGTGTTGAGCATAGACTATTTGGCTATCCCAACCAATGAGTTGTTGTCTCAATCCTTAGAATAATGTCAGTAGTGTTTGTCTTAAGACAATATCAAATCAATTTACACAAAAAGTAGGTAGTTAAGTATGGTTAGTGTTTAAATAAGACTAGTCTATCTTGTCTATTAACCTTTACAGGTCGAGGCAAACCTTTTAGTCCAAGCAATCACCCTTATCCAATAACACCAACATACACATTTATGTTATAATCTTCTACTTTTGGACACATGGAGAGTTGAAGAATTGTGCAAACAATCCTAATTTCACCTAGCTTTCACCTACACGGTTTGATCCACTATAAGAGGAGCTAGTTTTCTTTAATAAGCTTCTGAATTGGACTCAACTATTTATGGCAATTTTGGAAAGTTTTTGCTTTGGCCTTCAGAGGTGAATGCCACTAGAGTTGTTTGGCACTAAACTAAAAGTGGTGCTTTATAAGGTAGATGAGGCTAATGTGGACACCTCCAACTCCGTAGAATCATCTAGCCGATGGATTTGAGCATCAGAAGTTTGAGCATGTTAGCAATTGCAAATCAAGACCAAAGAAGTTGAATCAGAGTTGAAGAAGGTTGTTGAATCAGGCTTCAAAATCAAAGATTCTCTACTCCCCAATCTAGTGTTATAGGCGGGAACTCTTTTATTGTTGAATGTTGTGTAAGTGGACGACATCATTAGCATATTCTACATGTGTCATTTGCCAATGAAAACCAAGTTTGATGCCCATATTGGTTGTGTCATGCCTCTAAAGTGGTCACGTGTAAGATGAAGTGTTGACGGATTGGTTTTCCGTTATAGAATACCCATAGTACAAGTTGGTTGGCACCTCACGGCCACATGCCCCCTCCTCATTTGTCCAAGTGGCCGCCTCCTAGTTTGCCACGTCATGCACAAATATCAAGCATGTCATAGCTCGGTGGACAACACTCTTCATTGTGGAGGATGGTAAGTGAAGTTTGACTTTTGCGAAGGTGACTAAACCAAATATCTTCAAAACGACAACTAAATCACCATATCTTACTTACGTACCAAATTAGGTAATGCCAATTAGGAGCCAAAAATAAGAGTCCGATTAAGGAAGCTAACCGAATTAGCCTCTCATCAACCTTAGTCATTGTCAAGGATCACGCAGATCAGATCTCAAACAATACAAAGCATATTGACATGGTGAATTTTGAGAAATACTGTACTCATTTCAAAAGCTTGATCCTTGACAGCAAATCTTGCTGCTATTGCATCTTCTCAGTTCACTTCGATGGGCTTAAATGTGGGAAAATCGTCCAGTTTATCGCGGAAGCTCCGATTAATTACCAGAGTTGGCGACATATTATTCTTGATTTCCACCGTCTTGTTGTCAGCTTGCAAGGATCATTTGTATTGTGTCCTCATATTTGGCATTCGACTATCAACCTGTCATGATGTGGTCTAAGAGTTTATGGCTTACTGCATCTTCTCACTTCACTTCAATGGGCTTAAAAAGTGGGAAAATCGTCCAGTTTATCATTGAAGCTCCGCTTAATTACCAGAGTCAACGACAAAGTATTCTTGAGTTCCACCGTCTTGTTGTCAGCTTGCAAGGAACGTTTGTATTGTGTCCTCGGATTTGGCATTCGACTATCGACCTGCCATGATGTGGTCTAAGAGTTTATGGCCTCTTTCCAAAGTGTCATGTCGCCATATCAGATCCAATGTACCTGATAGAAGAAGAGATAAATGGGGATCACTCTACTGGGTTAAATGAGCAGTGCAATCAATTGTTATTGGTTGGTACTAAGCTTCGTCAAGTGCTACTTTCTTTGGTAGCATCCACAACACCAAATAAAATTTTGTTTTCTAGGTTCATCTAGAGTGTTCTCAAGGAAAATCCTCATGTCATCGGTCTATGACCAATATACAAGACAATTCCATACGGAATTTAATTTACATGAAGAGTCTTTCCTCCCAAAACCCTATTGTCTATCAATTGCACTATAGGAAACCCTTTTCAAATACAAATACAAATACAAATACAAATGCATTGTATCAATGTGTATTTGAAACATGGCAATGATATTCCACATACTTATAACAAATTATCAATTTTTGTAAGTTATTTGCTACAATCTCTTCTTTTGGGGAGAAATTAAAAATTAAAAAGCAAGACAAAAAAAAACTCATCTACTGCATCTGAATTTGAGATGTCAAGTAAAAACGTTATGCAATACTCTTCTTACATGATTGTGGATGAATTTGTGGATGAATAACAAAACAAAAAAAAAAACGAATCATTTCAATGAATACGATTGAAAAATTCCAATAAAATCGAATATCTCAAAAAAAAATTAGAAGCTTCAAAGAAAGTTGGAATTTTATTTAAATTATTTTTTTAACTCAATCAAATTTTAAACTAAGATCAAAAATCTAAATAAAATTGCCACCGGGTTCCAGTTGTCAACAAAAAATCTCATGTGATGCATGCCCAGTGCAACACAATTCTGTATAGAATTTATGTGGACATGCATGGCATGACAATGGATGTGAGAGGTCAAATTTTAAAGGTCAACATATTATGGAAGGTATGAAAGGTTAACTATGGATATCTTACTAATTGCTAGTCTTGGTTAAATGTGAAAGGTTACAAGATATGGATAATTCAGGGTTCAAATTATAAACATATATGGAGAATATGAGAGCGCAAACTATGAAGTCATTGAAGCTTAACCCTTAAGCAATCAAAAGAGGTTTATACATATGAACTCCCCATATACAATAAATATAAATAAATTTGATGAACAATAATTAATGAAAGGCAGGCATTTTTGCATGGAATTTGTGGATGAAAATAATATCATACAATGATGAAAATGAAAAGTAAAAATAGAAGAAGACATGAAGGCTTGATATGTAAAACCAAATAAAAATAAAAATAAAATTGGTGAAAGAAAGACATTTTTGCATGGAATTTGCGAATGAAAAAAAACAATCATTCAATAAATGGAAATAAAAAGTAAAAAGAGAAGAGAAGATAAATCTAGAGCTCCCTTCCCTGGCCACAGGGTTCTAGTTCATGTCTGATTACCAATATACAAATTATGCTAACATTCATGCTTGCTGATATCCGTAACAAATAATGCACAAAGAAAAAAGAAAAAAAGACCATAGCACTGTAGTGTGTCAGTCTACCTCAAAGGTTCTAATGGTACATGAGATTTTTTCTCCTCAGATATGCTAGTATCATGACCTATTCTTGTAATGCCAAATACCTCTGACCAATGTGCCTGAAAGAAGTGATAAATGGGGATGACTCTGCTGGCTTAAATGACCAGTGCAGTAATTACGACTGCTTTGGTGCTCCAAGTGCTAATTTCTTTGGTAGCAACCAGAGCACCTATTGGCTGCAATTCTGATCTGTGGCATATGAACTATGGTTGCTGATATTTGTAACAAATAATGCACAAAAATAATAATGCACATTAGGTTTGTACCAGTCTACTGTGTCAGTCTACCTGAACGTCTTAGACTCCTAGTAGTACATGAAATTATGCTCCGCAGATGTGCCAGTATCATGATCTATTCTTATAATGTCCAATACCTCTGACATTTGGGGCATTGAGGTCACCAACCCGCTCCAACCTGTACAAGTGTCCACAATTTGTCAGATTAAACCCAAAATTACAAAAGATAGCCAACAGAGCTTTATAAGCTTCAAATCTCAAGAAGCTGGTGCCCTTCCCAATTATGGGATCATGCCTACGAAAGCATGCACTGATGATCACTTACTTCCAGACGTCCTGGACAGCCTTCATGACTTCTGATGAATTTGTTTCCACAACTTGACCGCCCATTACAATTTCATCCAAAATGGTGTGTACCTGTGACAGTTAACTAGAAAATCAGATTCCCATAGTGCCATCACAAATAGAACAAAGCTATTCATGATGGACGATAGAAACTGACTGTAACAGATTCGGCTCATGGTGTGATTGAATTGGTTAGTAAAAGTGCTCCCAAGGGCTAAGGCACTCAAATTATAAATATTGGATGCCACCAAATGAACTAGGTAATGGATGTGAGGAGCCCTACTACAAGTTGTAGTAGGCACCCACCACACATGTAGCAGCATGGTGGGTATTGGGTGCCTACTACAGCCAATTGCAAGGTAACATGTTCCATTTGGTCATGCCCTGGCATGGTCGTCAATTATGGGTGAAAATGTGCCTTCTTGCATCCAATCAAGGATAGACACATCAGCAAACCACTTGGCATAGATTGCTCCAAATGACAGCTCAAAGTGGCTTTAAAAAGCACCAATCCACATGGCTAAGAGACAAAGACCTCTCCCTCCAAACCTAGTTGGTAGACATGCTTCTAGTTCTATGCTAGATAGTGAATGAACTGAATATCAAAAAAAGTATTAACAGCAGCCACCTACCTTGTTGAAGTTGAATACAATATCCAGCTCACATACATTCTTGAAACAGCGATCCAATGTTTCCACAAAAACTGCAACATCAAAAGTGATCACTCGGATAATGAAGAATAAATCTCGCATTTGTTGACAAGCTTGACAAAAAGAGTAGCATCTCACTCACAACAGCTTGCAGATGTGCCAACATTGATAGGTAGTGTAATGAGGTTGGCGTACCCTGAATGAGATCTAGAATCCCAAGCTCACTTTCCGCGCTGTCAATGACAAACACAAAGTAGAGCGTTGCGAAATGCTTGTACACCAGCTTTGTATCCTGCAGAAATAGCAATCACTCTGCCTTATAGCCCCAATACAGCATAATAATGGTGAGGTGACCCAAGGATGTTGTAAAGGCATCTACATCCACCCTTATTCAGAAGTATGGAGGTCAATCATAAGGAATGCAGGTGTTATTCAGTACTTCTCTTAATCGGACTCCTATATTTGATTGGCGTGGATCAAAGAACAAACAGCATAGAGACACATATTCAAAAGAGATTGGCTATGTCTTCAAATTTTACTCCACATTCAATAGTGAACACGATTGGGAGGACCTATGGTGCTCAGTTAAGGAATCAACAAACATGCACTTCCAATAACCATAACCAAATCATGGGAGTTCCAATTTTCCATCTCATTTTTCCTGATGCTTCATTGTAGTTTGCTAATGCAGATCCAGTTTGTCGTGTAAATCTAATCAGTAGAAGTTGGAGAACATGAAAAACGAACTGAATAATACCCACCTACCTTCACAGTACAAATGCAAGTGACCACTCACCGGGCCAAAGATGTCGTCAGCTTCCACAAAATTGCACAGCCCTTCTGCTCTGCTGGACAGAACTGCACCCCATTTCCACACCAACCTCACCAATTACACACATGGCACTACACAACCACTTGTGACCAGTGACACTCAGAGAAAGCTTCAGATACAAATTTCCATCTTCATTCAAATAGGTTACCTACTCATTAACACTCTCTGATAGCTTATAGCTACAATAATCCAAGTTCTGAATGCAGATAGTCAAGACATATACATACATACTCTTGCAATATCCAACCCTACCTGATCCGCAATCAACATGCGAGATTAAGGGCGGAAGCTAGGGCTAGAGAATCCCACAAGGATTCTGAACGTATTCTCACCTGAATATATGGCGCGTACAATCTCCTGCTGCTTCTGCACACCCTGTCGTCACACCCTAGTCATGTTAATGCGTGAATTTTAATTTTGCCTCACCGAATGAAACCACCAGATTAAACGCCATGTGATTTACAAGCACGAGTCTAAAATGAAGGAAGCGAGCCAGGAGGGCAAAGACTAAACTCGGTTGGCTTTTGCCGCAATTCGGTAGCTCTCTCATCATCGATCAAGAGCTGATAACGATCCAAAGGCTGCATTGTGAAATTGCGGCAATGTGGGAAGAGAGCGAGAGAGAGACAGAGAAAGAGAAAGGAGCAATCTTAACCTCGTTTTGATAGAATTTGGTGATCCTTGGCTTCCCCTGCGTGTTCATGACCAACGCAGCCAGGATCATCTTGTCGTCCTCCTCTTCCTCCGACTCTCTCCTTCCTTCCTTCCCTTCCACACTCGATCGATCGATTGCTCGTTGTCTGTCTGCCTGTCCGTATTGCAAATGACAACGTCAGGATCGCACCTCACGTCTCTTCTTCTTCAAACAAAACCCAACCAAAACCCTGACAAGACAAAGAACGGCAGTAGCGGACACAAAAGCCACATGCAAATTCTATGTGGAAATGCAACACCCTTTCACCAACCTCGAAATGTCTCTTCACACTCTCCTCTGTCTCTTCAAAGGTCATCCGCCACCAAACCTACCAAACAAACTGTTTCTCACAAGTTCGATTCCGATGCGACGAAATTGTGAAGATTCTGAAATTGATTCATCGCCAATTCAGCCGACAATACGAATTGGATTGTGGGAAGTACGCAACCAATCTACACTTTGGAAGAATTGTTCAAAGATATGCAAACAGGAGTGACGAGGATCCGGAGTGAAGAGAGCATTGGAAACCCTAATAAAGTTAACTCAGAAGCAAAGGAAAAGGAAGGTGGGAGAAATTGACATAGCTGACGTGGTTACCCCCATGCCACGTCGATACACCAGTTATTCCCAGTGTTGTTGGGAGGAATTAGAGTTACTGTATCTACCATTGATGGTTCCGAAATCAATGAGGCAGGTCTAGGGTTCTTATTTGATACGCTATTGTTATATTGATAGTGCTTATTATTATTTGGATAGTAATAAATTGTTTTATATTTTAGATGAATTTATTATATTCATATTAATATTTGTGATTTACAATAACGGTTACTTTAGAGCCGGTTTAGACTACAATGAAGAAGTGCATTGGTTAGTCAAGAATTTTCACCCAAGACAAGGTTATTTGAGGCAACAGTTGGTATGACGAACAAGATGAATAAAAAACAAAAAAAAACAAACAAACAAACAAATGCCTCAAGTCGGAGATTCTTGGAGGTCAAGTTTATTGTCCAAGGGTTTGAGATTGCCCAAGAAACTTGATCTCCGGAGAACTCGCTTAACAAAAAGTTTCGCCATGTTGGCAACCATATCATTCTTTCATCCATGCTTGAAGTTCTCCACCAAAGAAGTCTTGGTTGTAGTGTAAATCCCGACCAATGAAGAACCCATTTTGTGGCCAATCATATTGCTCCATTCCCCTAAAACTGTGGACCAATGCACTTCTTCATTATAGTCTAAACCAACCCTCACACCAGGGCATGAGGGTCCTTGACCTATGAGATACAAACTATGTGTTTGGTTGAGAAGTTGAAGACGGTCCAAAGTTCACTTTACACTAGATTGTAAGGAAACGAGGGACCAATGAAATTCAAATGGATGAAATATTTGCATGGCGTCCTACGCGGCACCAAGTGCATAATGTTTTATAGCCTACTCGATATTGGATAAGGCCCATCAAAATGTGGGTTTGACACAAAACTAGGGGGGTTAGCAAGCAATTAAATTGCCACTATCCCTTAGATATATTATAGTGTCATGATGGGGTCCCAGACTACCCAAGTCTATTTTTGTTTTTCTAGAAAATATGTCGCAGTCCCTCTACGTGATCCACTCTCACTTTATACTAAGGTTGGGGGTCCATCAATTGCAAAATTGGATTTATGTTTCCCGAGATACGGCCTTTGAATAATGTTCAAGGGACTCTACATTTTTATGATCATGGCTCTTGATCAATGTGCAAAGCAACCCTTAGTATGGGCAAGAGCTATCTTTGTAAGAAGAAGAAGAAGAACTCCGGTCTCCGGAGGAGGCCGGAGTGACTAGAGTGTCTGTTCGTAGAACATCCTTAGCCACGCCCTAAGGCAATGGTGTTAGATGTAGAACTACTTCACCCTTTTCAGGGAGTAGACACTATATTACCTTTGTAATATATAGCATGGACAATTGCATAGTGTGGCTAATCATGCTAACATATAGTGTGGCCCATAGTATATGTCACCATCACACAATAGAACATTGTGCAATTGTAATTAAATTTGTTATGCCATGTGGGATATTTGCCACGCCTTCTTAGGTTTGAAGTATTGCAAATGAAAATCAATTTCAATACAATGGTAAGATTGTAACCTACAAGACATACCTCTAACATTAACCTATTACGATCTACAAACCCCTAAATTCCACAAAATTGGATGCAAGTTTTTTGTTTCAAAAAAATTGTACCTATCAATTAGTATGTTGGCCCCATGTTGGACATTGTTTTTTCTTTCTTGAATAGTCAATAGGACAAGTGCCTTGCTCCTACTATATGTTGGCCCTAGCTCAATATACCAATGATTATTAAGAAATTCCTTCAATCACCTTTTTATAAAATATTTGATGCCCTCCAATTCCCCACCACTCAATTATTGATTGCCACATCACTTAGGCAAAGTAAAGGGCTTTTGATTGGTCATGTGATTTTAGCAAGGGGCATGAATGAGCAAGAAATGATGATCATAGGGAACCTATAATTGTTTTCCATTGGAACCATGTAATTCTATCAAAGTCAAGTTCTAGTACAAGTTTCGCCAATTAGATTGTTGTTCTACTAGCCAAACTACAAGTCTCATGCCTCAAATTTCAAAGTCGACTTGCATACACAATGGGTAAGCATACTTGGATATTTCCATGCATTTGGCACCATATCCAACTTCATTAGAAGCAAAGGCGGGCCAAAAAAAGGCCGTCCCTGTTTGAGACATATTGAGCTCACTTTTGCATAATATTTGCAGGGGCCTGCCCAAAATGGCGGTTGGGCAGCTTGGCGGGAAGAAAGTGGCGCGCATGCATCTTGGGGTTTTGCGCGCCATCCCCCGCGCTCTCGCCGTGTCTCTCCGCACATTTTGATCCAACTTGCCGGCCATTTGGCGCAACATTGCGGTTGCTAGATGGGGTGTGGGTGTCACACTGGGGTTAGGGTTTCGTATTTTGGTAGCCATCGGTGCGTCCTTTTGCACATCGTGCAATTGTGAGACCTGTGGACTGATCTTAGCTTTCCCATTTCGGTGTTTTCTTTCGAGATTGGATCGATTGTTGTGTGGGATGCTTGCAAGCCTGAACTGGAACCACACCCCATTCTTTGAAATCGACCATGTGAAGAACTTGTAGGCATGGACAATTTGTAGCAATGGCAAGCAGAGCATCATCATCTACAGAATCCAACAAACGATGATCAAACTCGCAGAGTATGTAGAACTCCTCAAGGTTAGGGCACCCGGCACGGGGGGATCACACCCCCTTACATTTTGTAACCACGTCAGAGCCCAACATTTTCCTTTTTAATTGCACCCATACCCAGACCATGCCCATCAGCAGTGGCCTATGCCCACCCATGCCCACCCATAGCATGACATGTGCGCATCCATGCCCACCCATGCCCACCCATGCCCACACATAGCATGACATGTGCCCACCCATGCCCACCCACGCCCCACCCATGCTATTCAAATTGCGCCCATGTATTCAAAAATTGTGTAATGTGTATTGTGTAATTGTGTAATGTGTCTTGTATGATTGTGTAATTGTGCCCCACCCATGCCCACCCATGGACAATAATATCGCAGCCATGCCCAGCCATGCCCACCCATGAACAATAATATTGCACCCATGCCCACCCAAAACCCATGGGCATGGGTGGGTATGGGCATGGGCATGGGTATGGGCACCCAATGTAGGGCTCTGAACCACGTGCGATAATGGGGTATTTAATGGGGGGATATTTATGCACCTCTCAATATTTAATCCCTCCCTATATGTAGATATAAAGCTACTTTGACGTATTTTTTAACACCCTATATTTATTTGTAATTATTTAGAAAGGCTAATTTTTGGCATCATATTTTTTTTATAAATCGTACAAGTACCAAATAGTAGACGGAATACTATAGCATTACAAAGTTGACTATGTGAGCAACAAACGTTCCATAGCATCCATCTTGTCATTTAATCGGTTTCAATTAGTTTAACCAATGCTAAACCGTTCAAAATGCCATTCAAAACACAATCAATAGCACTTGGATATTATTTAAAGGGGATTGCTATTTCCACACCTTTTTTGGCTAGATTCACACATTTTTGCCGGTTCAATTGCCGTGTCACTGAGGCGCTATATAAGAGATTCTTCATGGTGCATCCGGACCGTTGATCCACCAAGGCCCATCCAATAGCCTCAATGATCCTAGGTGGCGGTGGGGTGGGGGGCGGGGGTGGTGCTTGCCACCAAGGCGGGGTGGGGCCGTGGGCCTCATGTCTTTTTTGGGGAGGCCGGATTTAGGGTGGTGTCGGGCCTAGTGGCTAGGCGGGCCCAGTGGCTAGGCCTACTTATTATATAACTAGTTGGTTATCCTTACTCTACTTACTAAATAACTAGTTGGTTACCCTTACTCTACTTACTAAATGACTAGTTGGTTACCCTTACTCTACTTACTAAATAACTAGTTGGTTACCCTTACTCTACTTACTAAATGACTAGTTGGTTATCCTTCCTCTACTTACTAATTAACTAGTTGGTCACCCTTACTTTAATGACATTATGTTGTAATTCTATGCTATATGATTGTGGATAGTCTGCTTCCTTGCAATGGTTGTAACATGATAGCCTACCAAAATACCAAGTAAGGGTGACCAACTAGTCATGAGCTAGAATGAATAGACGTGTTCCTCGAATGACGGGAGTGGACCTATCAGATACAACAAGAAATTTGACATACGAAGATATTGTGGCATGCGAAATGATAACGGAAGATGTCTTCGAACATCAAACTCCTACATCTGAAGCTCAACCACATATCGTCTCTGAATGCAATGAGGACGATGAAGAGGAGGAAAATTATGACAAAGGCATTGACGAAGAGCAAGCTACACAATACGAAAAAGAAGAACAATCTTCTGAGGCAGAGATGGAGGTAGGTTGTACGAACGAAATTGTAAGAGAATAATTTTAAAATGAAAATAAATTTGGAGGTATGTAATGTATACTATATTATACATGCCGAGAATACGATTCCAACGATATATAGCATAAACAAAATCATTTTGTTTTGCATGTTTTAGAGCCAAAAAATAATTAGAGCATCCTAGATTCTTCTAAAATCTTCAAAAAATGAAGATTTTATGCAAGAAATCTAACCATATTAATTTCAATAGACTTTGACGATTTATGTAAAATTGATATTATCTCCACAAATTCTGAAAAAAAATTAGAGTAAATGGTTAGGCTATAATCTATGGACTTTATTTGTAGAAATAAATCAGAATATTTGAAAACGTTATAGCAAAGATTCCATAGACTAAAATCTACCAATTTTGTATTTGTTTTTTTTTTTTTTTATGAGTCCGACTTACCCTAATATCTTGGAGCCGTACTCTTTCTATTGTCTTCAGTCCTTCTCTTTCGAAGTGCGGCGGCAACAACATACGCAACAAGGAAGAGCGCGCAACATGGAGGAACCTGATGTTGTCACAGCTTCCAAGCGGCGACGTGGGCACATAGATACAACGAGCAAGAGCGACAAAGAAACTGTAACTCCGGAAAGCGACTCGAATCAAGGTGCATTTCTCTTCCAAATGGGTAGCCGTTAACGGCCACCCTTTCTATGATGCCAACTTCAGTGTTCTAGTCTAGGGTGGCCGTCAACGGCCACCCTTTGTATAATGCTAACTTCTTTGTTCTTGGGTTTCAGTCTTCATTTAACAACACAACTTCTTTTAAATAAAATCACATATATACATAAATTTCTTATCTTTATTCCATCTAAAAGTGTGGCCGTCCACACTTGGTTGCCTCTCAGATTTATAAGTATATGTGTTTTCTTCTTCATGTATACACCAATTTTCTTAATTTCTTTTTCCTTTAACAAGGGTGGTCGTTGACGGCCACTCTTATTGAAATTTCAAATTCTTTTATATATGTGTTTCTTTCTTAATGTATACACTTATTTCCTTCAATGTATTTCCTCCAACAAGACTGGCCGTTAACGGCCACCCTCATTAAAATTTCAGATTGTTTTTTATATGTGTCTCTTTCAGAATGTATTCATTCATTTCCTTCGATTTATTTCTTTCAACAAGGGTGGCCGTTAATGGCCATCGTCATTGAATTTTATTTTTTTTATATATGTTTCTTTCATTATGTATTCACTCATTTCTTTCGATTTATTTTCTTCAACAAGGTTGGCCGTTAACGGCCACCTTCATTGAAATTTCATATTATTTTTTATATGTGTTTATTTCTTCATGTAAATATTCATTTATTTAATGTTTTGTCCTTCAACAAGGGTGGCCGTTAACGGCCACCTTTATTGAAATTTCATATTATTTGTTATATGTGTTTTTTCCCTCATGTATACATTCATTTCATGAAATTTTGGTCCTTTAATAAAGGTTGTCGTTAACGGCCACCCTTATTGAACTTTCAATTTTATTTTCATATGTGGTTTTTCTTTTATGTATATTCTCATTTTCATAAATGTTTTTGCATTTTGTTTTAGTTTACATATGTGATTTTTTTCATATGTATATATTGCTTTTAATTTGTTTTTGGTTTTGATATGGGTGATAATTTTTGTGCTTTAGACATGGAAGTTGTACCTCTTTATGAAGATCAATTGGAGTTGCAATTACATGCATTTTTTAAAAAAGAAACTGTCAATACATCTTCTCGTCTTGAACGGTTGAGGTATCAACCAAGGGCTAAATCAAAATTCAACATTTCAGTATGTCGAATGGTTGCATTGCCTGTTGTTAGGCCTTTTTTGAAAAATGACGTTATGAACTTGGCTGCACATTTTGTTGCTTGTGGTTATATGGAGGGCAATGGTGTTTTTTACGTGGCCTTAGAAAATAATGAGGAAAAAACAATAGATGTTTCAGATAGTATCATTGAATCTTGGAGTGAAAATTGGGTGCGGGCAAATGATGCCTTTGAAAAACTATTGCAAACTGATGAGAACCTCAAAGTTTTCTCTGGCAAAATGTTCATGGTGCCGGACGGAAACCACCGTTTGTAATGATGGTTGCCTATTATTAATCGAGATCATACACATGATCATGCTTGGCATTATGCTGTTGAAAATATTATTTTAGACATCAAGGGAGATATTGCAAGCATGTTGGCAGCTTTACATAAAGTCAATTGGTAATTCCTTCATTCTTCTCTTTTTATTTGTTTGGTTCATTTGGTTTTTTTTTAAATTATTTTTTTATTGAGTATTTTTTTTCCTTGGCTTATCATTGGTTGTTTTATTTTGTCATGAGGAACCAAAAATCCCATATTTGTACAAATCTTATTCATAAGTTTTTTCGCATTCAAAGCATTGCAGGGCAACCACTTTCATATTTTGAAAAACTTGTCTCCAAATAAGATCTTACTGCCGTTGATGCCAAACAAAAATCCAAACATAGGACTTGGTTCACTTTGATCGTTAAGGCTCTTAATGGATTTCTATACCAGGTTATTTTTTCTAAAGTATTCGTTTTTCATGCATTTTTTCCTTTTATATTTTTTTGTTTTTTTATTTGAATTTCTATAATTATGATTTTTATTGCATCTTATTTTTATTATGTGTGATTTATCATACTATTATATATTTTTTCCTTGGTGTAGCAAGAGTTGGGAGATGTTGCTGCTACTGCTCAAAGGAAATTTTATGAAAAATACCTTAATCCTGCACATTGGACTTCAAGTGCAGTAGATGAATTTGTTTCCAAAGCTGTTGAAAGGCTGAGATTGACTTCCCATTCGGAACTGAAGAAACAACTTCCCATTGCAGATCCTAGACATTCTCCTATGTTCTTAGAGCAGGTGAAGTCTCATTATGAAACTCACAATGAAAATCCTGAGATGACTCAAGAAAAGCTTTGGATGTTAGCAACTTCGGCAATAGACACATCTATGAAGATTAAGTGGCTAGAGAGATGGAACAGTTCACCTGCTCTTCGTGAGGCTCTCAAGTTTCCAAAACCAAAATTCAATGATATAGAGTTTCCTAAGTGGCTTTATAAAGCTACTTGGTGGGCTCACGTAATAATCTGTTTTCATTCTATTATTTTTGGTTCATTAATTTTTTGTCTATGTTTTTATTTATACTTAATATGTTTTTAATCATTCAATTTTTTTAATCTTTATTTTGTATTTGGCAGTTGGCTATTGAAACCGAGAAGCTCTTTAATGCTACTGTGGCTGATATGCATGTGTCCATCTACTATCTTCCAGATAGTATGGATCCTTTGCCCCACTATTTTTTATTATGTGGAGGCAATGCACATATTATTGTGGGATACTGCATTTTTTCATGAATTCGGTGTACACAAGGGAGTTCACAAAAACCATAACATTGACAAGCAACTCAATTTCAATCCGGCCATGCGAAGGGTGTTTTATAGGTACTTCAAATATGTCTTATTTCCTGCTAAAGCCATTTCCAAATCTCCCATTTTTTTGGCTAACTATTTGGATATCGAAAGTGAAGAATGCATGTTCCCAGAGGGGAGTGCTATCTTGTGAGCGGTGAGCGGTGAGCGGTGAGCAATGAGCGGTAATTTGTGAGCGGTGAAGAAAACAAAATATTTGGTAATAGGACCCCTAGTATCCTATAACCGTGGCCTAAAGAAATAAATTTTTAGGGTTCAATAATAAGAAGATTGGGGAGGACAAACAATACGAATGCTAGATTGCAAGTGTGAGCAATGAAAAATACCAATATGTACATGACTCGGGGTTGCTAGTATGTGAGCATGCGAGTGTGAACCTGTGAGCCCTCAATTTTTTCCCGGTTATGGTTTGTAAATCCGTTGGGGGCTTATGATTGTGGAATTACATGTAAGGGTCTATAGTCAAAATGAACAACAAATGAGAATGTTGCTATAACAATTTTGTATAAAAAACGAACTAATATACATTAAACTGTTGAAATAATAATAATGTAATTGGAGACAATGTGTAAGCAAACTCATGTTGAAAACAAGTGTAGGATGTTAGAATGTCTCATTATAATACACATCAATGTAAAATTTGAATACCTCATAATACCATCATAAGGGTGATATTTACGAAGTGCAAAACATAAAGAACAACAAAAGTGAATTGTAGATATAAATCGGGTAGTAGGTTTAAATTGTTGAAGTTCTTGGAAATCAAATATCAAAAATAAAAAAATAGTGGGCACATGATCCATATCATCTGGAAGATAGTTGATGGACACATGCATATTAGCCACAGTAGCATCAAAGAGCTTCTCGGTCTCAATAGCCAACTGCCAAATACAAAATAAACATTAGAAAAATTGAATGATTGAAAAAAAAAAAAAATTCAAAAAACATAGACAAAAAATTATCACTTGAGCCCACCAAGTAGCTTTATCAAGTCACTTAGGAAACTCTATATCTTTGAATTTTGGTTTCGGAAACTTGAGAGCCTCACGAACAGTAGATGATTTGTTCCACCTCTCAAGCCACTTAATCTTCATAGATGTATACATTGCCAAAGTTGCTAACATCCAAAGTTTTTTTTGAATCATCTCAGGATTCTCATCGTGAGTTTCATAATGAGACTTCACCTGCTTTAAGAACATAGAGGAATGTCTAGGATCTACAATAGAAAGTTGTTTCTTTAGTTCCAAATGGGAAGTCAATCCTACCCTCTCTACAACTTTAGAAACAAATTCACCCACTGCACTTGAAGTCCAATGTGTAGAATCAGGGTATTTCTCATAAAATTTCCTTTGAGCAGTAGCAGCAACATCTCCCAACTCTTGCTACACCAAGGAAAAAACATATAAGAGTATGATAAATCACACATAATGAAAATAAGATGTAATAAAACATATAGTTATAGAATTCAAAATAAAAAGAAAAAAAATATACAAGAAAAAAAATGTGAAAACTAATACTTTAGAAAAATAACCTAATATAGAAATCTATTAAGAGCCTCAACTGTAAAAGGGAACCAAGTTCTATATTTGGATTTTTATTTGGCATTAGCGGCAGTAAGATATTTTTTGGAAACAACTTTTTAAAAATATGAAAGTGGTTGTCCAACAATACTTTGAATGCGGCAAAGCTTATGAACAAGATTCGTACAAACATGGGATTTTTAGTTCCTCATGACAAAATAAAACAACCAATAATAAGCCACGGAAAAGAAATATACAATAAAAAATAAACTTAAAAGAAAACCAAATGAATCGAACAAATAAAAAGAGAAGAATGAAGAAATTACCACTTCATGTGAAGTTGCCAACATAGTTACAATATCTCGCTTGACGTCCAAAATAATACTTTCAACAGCATAATGTCAAGCATGATCATGTATATGATCTCGATTAATAATGGGCAACCATGTTTGCAAACGGTGGTTTCCATCCCACATCATAAACATTTTGCGAGAGAAAACTTTGAGGTCCTCATCAGTTTGCAATATTTTTTCAAAGGCATCATTTGTCCGTACCCAATTTTTCACTCCATGATTCAATGATATTATCGGTAACATCTATTGTTTTCCCCTCATTGTTTTCCAAGGCTACGTAAAAAACCCCGTTGCCCTCCATATAACCACAAGCAACAAAATGTGTAGCCAGGTTTATAACGTTATTTTTCAAAAAAGACCTAACAATAGGCAATGCAACCATTCGACATAGTGGAATGCTGAATTTTAATTTTGCCCTTGATTGATACCTCAACCGTTCAAGACGGGAAGATATGTTGACAGTTTCTTTCTTAAAAATGCATGCAATTGCAATTCCAATTGATCTTCAGAAAGATGTACAACTTCCAAATCTAAATCACAAAATATCATCCATATGAAAGATAAAACTAAATTAAAAGAAATATATACATATGAAAGAAATCACATATGCAAACTAAAATAATATACAAAAATATTTATGAAAGTGAAAGTATACATAAGGAAAAATCACATATAGAATAGAATCTGAAATTTCAATATGGATGGCTATTAACGGCCACCCTTGTTGGAGGAAAAAAAATGAAGGAAATAACTGTATACATGAAGAAAGATACATATATAGAAAATAATATAAAATTTTAATAAGGGTTGAAATGACTGTATACATGAAAAAAAATACATATATAGAAAAAAATATGAAATTTTAATAAGGGTGGAAATGAGTGTATACATGAAAAAATAAACTTATATACCAATAAATTTGATATGCAACCAAGGGTGGCCGTTAACAGCCACACTTTTAGATGGAACATACATAACAAATATATGTATATATGTGATTTTATTTCAAAGAAATTATGTTGTTAAATGAAGATTGAAACTCAAGAAGGGATACCCTAAACTAGAAAATAGAAGTTAGCATCATACAAAGGGTGGCCGTTAACGGCCACACTTTTAGATGGAACATACATAAGAAATATATGTATATATGTGATTTTATTTCAAAGAAATTATGTTGTTAAATGAAGACTGAAACCCAAGAATGGGTACCCTAAACTAGAAAATAGAAGTTAGCATCATACAAAGGGTGGCCGTTCACGGCCATCCTA
Organism: Polytrichum commune; assembly: GCA_950295325.1. Lineage (NCBI taxonomy): Eukaryota > Viridiplantae > Streptophyta > Polytrichopsida > Polytrichales > Polytrichaceae > Polytrichum > Polytrichum commune. Next base: position 2,487,512 of record OX485809.1, read on the forward strand.
AACTAGAACACAGAAGTTGGCATCATAAAAAGGGTGGCCGTTAACGGCTACCCATTTGGAAGAGAAATACACTTTGATTTGAGTCACTTTCCGGAGTTGCTATAACGTTTTCAAATATTCTAATTTATTTCCGAAAAAAGTCAAGTACATAGATTATAGCCTTGTCATTCACTCCAATTGTTTTCAGAATTTTTGGAGATGATATCAATTTTACATAAATCGCCAAAGTCTATTAAAATTAATATGATTAGATTTCCTGCATAAAATCTTCATTTTTTGAAGATTTTAGAAGAATCTAAGATGCTCTAATTGTTTTTTTGGCTCTAAAACATGCAACACAAAATCATTTTGTTTATGCTATATACCGTTGGAATCGTATTATCGGCGTGCACAATATAGTATACATTACATATCTCCAAATTTATTTTGATTTTAAAGTTATTTTCTTACGATTTCGTTCGTACAACCTACCTCCATCTCCGCCTCAGAAGATTGTTCTTCTTTTTCGTATTGTGTGGCGTATTTCTCCATGGTTGCACGTGAGCGTACATGTCTTTTCCATTGGTCTACGAGCTTGGATAAGATGACCCAAAAATATATCAAACCATCCTTGCAGTTTCAACACAAGTAATTATGCAAGGATTACAAAGACGCGAAAACAATGGACGACGCCGAGACTAAGTATCATGTGATTCGTTATTGGTGGTTGTCATCCAGATCTGCCTCGGAAGAAGGCATTGTTGGCCTTTCAAAGTGGTTGGGTTTTTAGCACTTTCGTTACAAACAATGGGGTGGTCATATATTATTTGTAAGTACATATCAAAATTGAATATTCAATGTCATTCATTTTTCTTCCATTTTTAAATATATCTTATATTTTTATTATCCTCATATTTGTGTGTTGTTCATAGGATATGACAATATAACAACGTGCGGAAATGCCAACATGCAACCTTGCAGAGACTATGCACAAAAAATGGCTCCAACAATCCGGCAACAAGATGACTTGTTTATATGAAGCTACAGTGGATGACATGATCCGTGCCTTCATGCAAACTACAAATTACCAGACATGGTTGAAAGGGGGTCTGATGGTAAAGGTCTTGATTCGGCATCCTTGAAACTCAAAGCGGCTGCCAGGTGTGGAGATCCAAAAATGTTGGCTGATGCCATGAAGTCTTATCTAGGGGCAGAAGACGTCAATACTAGAGATTGTGCATTGGAAGGGTCAGAGCTCTTTGGTTCCACGAAACGCAAACTCAACCTATCACTGGGTGTTAATTGTGACTCTCATCGACCCGACAAAGTGAACTATTTCATTCCTCATCCCAACACCCGAGCAACTCGTCAACGCATAGAGGAATCGTTGAATTTTGCAATTCATGGTGTGGCTCATACCACATCTGTGTTAGAGACTGATTGTCTTGCTTCTAAGTGGCACATTGCAAGATTGCCACCCAACTCAGCAAAACGATGTTGGGTACTGCAAGCCATTACAGGGACTGTGTACAATACCAAAGTCGGGATTGGAAAACATGGCACACCTGCTCCAACATACAAAGGGCTCAAGAAGGAATTTTGCTCACCCAACAATGTGGAGTATGAATTTTGGTTTTGCCTTGACGATATTAAGCATTGTGTGAGTGGCAGTATGAAGAAATATGTGTTGGTTTGGCCTATAGTACCCAACATGTGGCCGGTGAAGATAGGTACCAATCTATCGAGAGAGGAGGTTCTGGCACTTGAAGATGCTGAATTTCAACTACAGCAGAGGGAGGCATTGTCCCCTTGTCGTAGGCTTTCAACAATCGCAACTCTTCCCAACCCTTGCTCGCATTTTTGTATGCCACCAAACCCGGACGTCCACTCTACATTCAGGTTTGGGAAGACAGTGCGTCGTAATCCAACAGCACCGCTAGCGGATCACAAAAACAAATGGAAAAGCACCGGACTCATGGAAGATTACTATGTGGTTGGGATCATTGCCATTCCATATCCGGGCTTTGGAGTGATAATAAACATTGTCTCCAAGCAGGATATCACCTACCATGTCACAATTGGCGACATCCCGCATTGCACATGCCCGGATTTCACGAAAATGTCATCTCATGCATCGGGAAAAAAAGGAAAATGGGTGTATTGTAAACATCTTTATTATGTGTTTAGATTTTTGTGCAAGGTGGATTACGTGAGTGACAAGTTCATTCATGCACCTACATATACATATAATGAGGTCATGCAACTACTTGAACTTGCTGATATTGTAAAATGTGAGTAGTATTGCAAGTGTTCTATTAAGCAACATATATTTGAATGTCAATAAATGGCATGTTTTGGTTTGGATTATTATAACAAAAATTAGTTATGGACTGAAAGTCTTTCAAATGATTCAGTAACTTCAATTCTATTTAGACTACGACCCAACCGTGAGCGGTTTGATTGAATCACACAGATAAATAATAACAAGTTTCTAAAAATAAAAAATAATTGACAAGATTCTACGTACATCCGCGTAGCAACCTTTTCTTGGTATCCGCCTATAGATTATTCCTACTTTATCATTAACTCAATTTGGGATAGCACCAGTCAATGTAACCAACCGGATTCGAACCCGGGTTGATCCAGACCTAATACCGGTCTCTTACACAACTCGCATCTATAGGCGGATGTCTCAAAATCTAGTAGCTACCTACATATTGACTATTTCTAATATCTAATTTCCTTGCTTTTGTAGATTGTGGGCCTTAACTGAGCCCGTGAGTGGTTTGAGTGGTTTGAGTGGTTCACAATTATGATACCTACATATACGTATAACGAGGTTATGCACCTACTTGAACTTGTTGGTGTTGTGAAATGTGAGTAGTTGTACAAGTGTGGGTTGTAACTACATGTATAAGGATGTCAATAAATGACATGTATTGGTTTGGATTATTATAATAAAAATCAGCAATGGATTGAAAGTGTTTAAAATGATCCATGGTAATAGGATCCTTTCACGTGTGCTTCATTTAAAATACTGGCAATTTACAATTGAAAATATATAATTAATTTGTCAAAATTCTGGTTATGTACCCTAAATCCGTATGTCTTTACTAAATTTGGAGTCATTGCTCATATGTTACTGCTCATTGCTCATGTGTTACTGCTCACCGCTCACCGCTCACTGCTCATCGCTCATAAGATAGCTTCCCTCTGTTCCCAGAGGGGATTATGAAATCTTGGGATCCTATGCATTTTGAAAAATGTGGGTGGTATTTGGATTGTCCTCTTAAATCACCTCCCACTTTTGATATTGCCCTTCGATATTCCATTCAACCCGCCCTCAAGGGTACAACTAAAATTGCTCCCTCCATAATGGATGAGGATGCAACCAAGATGCCAGAAAAAATCTAAGCCTAAAATACCAATCCTCCTAATTCATGATAGCGATGACGATGCTCCAATTCAAAGTAGTCTCTACAACCTTGTAGTTATTGAACTTTCTTCTTCAAATCTAGAGGCAATGTTTTATACTTTAAAGCGGAAGAAAACAACCCCTTCTCCTACCTTCGATATGCCTCCCAAGCTTAGAGGTATGATGGATATCTTGCCTTCTTTACCTGCAAATCATACATCTTCGGATTTAATCTTGAATGATTATGTTGTGAGGATTATCAAAGATAAGAAGCAAACATGTACATTTCGTGCACCATATGACGACATTGTGGCTTTTCTATCAAAGGTGAGTTCATTTTATTTTACAGTTTTTAATTTTTTTCATGTTTTATAAAGTTTCACTCATATTTCATCTCGTTATTTCATTTTTTTTTCTTTCAATTGTCGTTTTTATTCATGAATTGTAATATTTATATTTTATCTTTGTAGGTTGGTGAAGGTAGACAATTTTTTTTTATGGCCAATTACAAAAGAAACTTGTTGTGGACCTCATTATTGCGGATTACCCAGATGGTCTTCAAGTTCCTGGTGTCTTGGATCCGCCATCTCAAATTCTCCCTTGGAATGTCAACATTCCAAGTTTTCTCAACATATTCATGGCATTTGCTCTTACATATCTTCATGATTATGGAACATTCTTTTTGTTTTATCTTGACAGTTCTGCGGTGAAGAGAGAAGTGGCAGAATTCTTCAAGAACTATAAGTTCAAGATCAATGATGAGTGGACTATCATTAATTGCTTGCACTTGGCAAATCCTATGAATCCGTCCAAAAATGTAAGTAGCAATTATGGCATTTTATTTGGATTGGTTCATATTTGAATTTTTTTTATGTGGTGTATATTTTTTAATTTTTTAATTTTTTTTTACTTTCAGACTTTGAAGTTCAAGGCTTTGTTATTGGTTCGATCATTTTCATCTCTTATTGCGAGGCAACCTCAAGAACTTCTGATCACCATGCATCCTTCAATTCCAGAGGTTGATTTAGCCACATATGACGTTATTTTCAACTCTATTACTACGGAAACTCAATTATGTAGACAAATAGTTGGTAAGCCATAGAGGGGTGCAAAGGAGAAGTCTGAAGTTTTAATGAAGTTATTTGTTCATGGTTTAAGTCATGTAGGCGGTATTGTGGCAGACTTGACTGCTTTTACATGTATTATATTTTACAGTATCTAATTATTAGTTCATTTTTTTTTAATTCATACTTCAATGTTCGTATTTTCCTAATTAATATTGTGCTTCATCCAGGTTCTTTTATTAGAGCGGCTCATTCATCCAATCGTCATATTCTAGCATTAGAAAGTAATGCCGAACTCTTTGATGAGGTATTAAAGCCTCTTCAAACACCTACAACTAATACCTCATGCGATGGTATGGACTTTGATGATGATACTCCAATAGAAGACGTTGCACTACTTAACTTATGTGAGTAAGTTTTTTCCATGTTTTTTTTTCAACAACTTCAATTACAAATTCTAGATTTTGTATTCTAATTTGTTGTTGCATATTCTAATACATAGTCTGTTGTTTGCAGTTGGATGAATCCATCACCGATACAAACCTCGTCATTTTATCGGCACCGTGGATTATTGAGAATCCCCTCTCTTAGTCCTCATAGCCTCCCTGTGTATACTGAGGCTTTAGCTGAAGCTTATACTAATGCTTCATCTACTTCATCTTCAATTTCACCTTCACCTCGTAGATATTACGATACTAGAGTATGTGCTTATTTTGAACTCAGTGCATCTGAGTCCGACGATATTTAAGTTTGTATTCATGATTTGGATTTTGATATTTGATTTCCAAGAACTTCAACAATTTAAATCTACTACCCGATTTATATCTACAATCCACTTTTATTGTTCTTTATGTTTTGGACTTCGTAAATGTCACCCTCGTGATGGTGTTATGATGTATTTAAATTTTACATTGATGTGTATTATAATGAGACATTCTAACATGCTACACTTGTTTTCAACATGAGTTTGCTTACACATTGTCTCCAATTACATTATTATTATCTCAACAGTTGAATCTATATTAGTTCATTTTTAGTATAAAATTGTTAGAGCAACATTCTCATTTGTTGTTCATTTGAACTATAAACCCTTACATGTAATTCCACAGTCATAGGCCCCCAACAAATTTACAAACCGTAACCGGGAAAATTTTATTTCTTTAGGCCACGGTTATAGGATACTAGGGGGTCCTATTACCAAAAAAAAAATTCTTCACCGCTCACAAATTACCGCTCATCGCTCACCGCTCACTGCTCACCGCTCATAAGATAGCACTCCCCGTTGTGGAAGTTAACTACATGTATAAGGATGTCAATAAATGACATGTATTGGTTTGGATTATTATGATAAAAATCAGCAATGGATTGAAAGTGTTTTAAATGATCCATGGCAATAGGGCCCTTTCACTTGTGCTTCATTTAAAATACTGGCAATTTACAATTGAAAATATGCAATTAATTTGTCAAAAATTTGATTATGTACCCTAAACCGAAGTCACCCATAGGGCTATGGCTATGGCTATGGCCATGGTTGTTTCTCGTCTAGCATGTGCTTTGTCCCAAATATCAACTTTCCCCTTACCATGAAATGAAATTGTTCAAGAAGCCAAAAGGCATATTGGACTACATGCACATCAAGATGCTATCAAACTTGCTACTTCCCTAGATTGCAGTAGCCTTTGTGAGATAGAGGCAAATATTGACTTGATGGTCCCATTGAAAGAAGAATTGAGACTCCCTAATACTACATTCTCAAATAACAATTATAACCTATCTCTAATGGAATTATATAGGGACACTCCAACACAAAGCCTCATTTCCAAGTACGTTATAAGAGCAAAAGTGGCATGATCTGTTATTTCTAGAGATAGGAATAATTGACCACTATCTAGTTTCAATCCCAAATCATTGCTTTGAGGTGTAGTAAGCAACAATGAACTTGCATTGGATTAGCTAGTGTCAATGGTTGCTTCAAGTCCAATTCATATTCATATTTGAGAGAATCCTTGAATTGGAGGTAATCTAGTTTCTTCGCCAAGAGATGGAAAGAGTTCCATTTTTAGCAAGAAAATTTCCTCCTTGAGATCATCGAATGTGATTTTTGATAGTGTTGGGTGTCATAGTTATTAATTAAGATAAAACCCAATGATGCCTTCCATATGGTTGTCAATTTGTGTCAGGTGTCAAATCCTTGTTCGGTAAGGTGTCGAGAAAGTGAGGTTTCTTGATTGAGTAACCAAGAGGAGGGTAGGTGGGCAAGTTGTTGTTGAAAAATATACTTAGCTTAACCCAAATAAAGAACACGGGGTCTCAATATATGGCTATATACACAATTTATACAAGCTTCACCAAGTTCATAATCATATTATATATAAATATGTGTGTGTATTTCAAACCTTATAATACGCATTGTCATGTGTCAAAGAGAAAATAAATATGAACTCATACTAGACATTGATGGTCAAAATACAACGTATGATCCAAGGGCACCTAGGTTGCATATGTGAACTTAGATTTGTGATAACATCAAAGTGTTTAACTTATCCAAATAATACACTTGAAGAATAATTTGATTCTAGATAGGGTCATTTTTGAATGATTAGCCAAGAGTATGTAGTATGCAATTTTTTGCTTGGAGAGGCTCAATCTAGGCATGTTAGATGCTTAGGGGCTAAGAACATATATTGACATGGGAAGTTCTTCAAAAATAGCCAGACATGTTAGGTAATCAAAGAATGGCCTTTGACATGAGACATCATATGTATTTTCATGCTTTGCTCAAAATATTTCTAGTGAGAGTTTTTCAAGTCACCTTCCCAAATCTCAATGCCATACATGAAAGTTGAAAGCACCAAAACCTTCTATAGATGGAATTTGGGTTTCCAATATGTGACTCTAACTACTACTCATTTCCTTAAGGTGGCCATCAAGGTTTTCATACTTTTAATTTGTTACCTTTTACTAGATGACTCAAAGTATCCATGTGAATAGAAATCAATATTGTCGGCCACCGATTCTCATAATCTTGTATGCATGACTCCAAATAAAATGTTTCCACCTATATAACCCACTCCTAGATAAGTTCCCACACTCACTCAAAACCACCCATGCTTATCACCCAAATATGCTCTAGTTGTTTGCGGTAATCATAAGGGCATTTCTAGTAGGTGTCCTTAGGTTGCAAGTATAGGATGCATCTATATGCGATTTTGGGCAGGGATGGGATTACCACCCTCTTGGCCCAAAAACCAACTTGCCCAAAACATTGCGGGTTTAATCATGACAAAATTTAAAGTCGTTTGTAGTGGAAATTGTGGGTCTAGGGAGGGATTTAAGTAGCTAGGGATAAGTGACTTCACAAAATTGTAGCAATGATTGGGGAGAACTTGTAGTTAGTTACAAATGAACCGGTTGAGTATGAAAAATAACCGGTTGAAGTTCAAGACTGCATGAAAATTACCAATCATTTTGGAGGAATTTATAAAATTTACCCCAATTTAATAAAGGAGAACTAGAGGATGTCAACATGTAATTGGTTGGACTTACAAACACTAGGACCTCAACCAATTACGCCCAAAAATCTCCATGATCACTGATTTGCAGTATATTCATATAGTATGCAATGTATTTTATTTTTGTTCATATCATGGATAAGACAATATGTTAAGCCACTCGTGCACACCACCAATCCATGTTGACTTAAAAAAATAGGCTACATCAACCAAAGGATTGGTGTATGCACCCTCTACCTTAGGTTACCTAGGCAACCTAGGGTTATTGAGGTTGCCCAAGGGTCATGATCTCCTTGGCCCAACATGTTGGCTATGGCTATGGGTGTTTTTCTTTTCTTTTCTTTTCTTCACCCTTCTAGAGAAAATGATAAAGGGATGCAAATTAGGGAGGTGGTGTAATTTCCCTCCTCAAAACTTCAACCTACCCCTTACAAATCGTAATGACTGCCATTATCCTCATTCCATGTGGAAAATTATTGAACAAGTCCATATTGAGGGCGTCCAATAATTTTTTCCCCATATTTTGTGGTTTCCGCCTGTAACAAACCTCTCACAGGTTTGTCACCAACTTTCACACCAACACTTATCAATCAAAACAATGAGTTGAAGAACTCAATTTATTTTCTTTGTAATGTCAAATTACAATCATAGACCAAGTAGGTATCGGTCTAAGCTCAACCACCCGACCATAGGAGAGAGACAAAGAGATCCTCTCTCCTCCCCCGAGCTTCCTCTTATGCCAAAGGCACTACTTTTACTTTCTATTTTATATTATAGTAACATTTCTATTCATAGCTTTATCTCTTAGTTCTACTATGAATCTTCTATCTTTGGTTCTTCTAGAATTTTCTTCCATCTTTTAACTCAATCTCATTCTTCCAATTGGAATTGTCTAATTCCAACTTGATTCATCCATCCTTCCTTCTAATTGGAACTGTCTAATTCCAACTTGATTTATCTCTTCATTGAGAGTTGTCTAACTCCAATGAATAGCATTCATCTTTCCAAATTTGGAGTGGTTTAACTCTAATGCACCTCATAAAGAGTTGTTTAACTCATGTGCACATGTTGTCAATATGGAATGGTCTAATTCCAATGCATTAAATGCGGAGTTGTCTAACTCCAGTGCACATGTTGTCAATATGGAGTTGTCTAACTCCAGTCCATCCATCTTCAACTAGGAGTTGTCTAGCTCCCATCATCCTCTGCTTACACACTGACAGATGTGGTTAGAATATTCAATCATCCATCAATATTTCTAGTTACCTTACACCGCCTACTTGAATGTTAAGCTTATCCTTAGACAAACTCAAGGTATATTCATGTTACTTAGAACACCGATTCTTGTTCTATAAGTCAAATGAACACACGATCTCATGTTGGGAGTCCCATTTTTTTTTTTGAGTCATTTTATCCGATTTTTTTGCCAACTTAATTGGGGCATGAAAGTGTGCCCTTATCTTGGGTCCATCCACACCACCTAGTTAAGAGAATTAGCTAACTTATGGGTTAGTGAAGTTTGGCTAACCACGTGCTAGTTAACTGAAATCATGGTAAAAAATGCTTGCACCACATAGTTAGGAGAATTAGCTAACAATATGAGTTTGTGAGAATCACCTGATTAATATGTTGGCTAACCGATCTCACACCCACTAACCAAATGTTTACCAATTCAAGAGAGGAGTGAAGGTTGACTGGCCAAAGTTGTACTCAAGTTGCCTCGGGGGGGGGGGGGTTAGTCATTGGTTGGAGTAGCAATATATGTGCGAACAAATGATAGGGTATTTTAAAAACATGGGGGCTAAAAATTATAAATGGACTTAAGAGTAATATAGGGTATCAAAAATGGCACTGGACATCTTTAAAGTACTATAGGGTATGGAATAATAGGTAATTTGGAATTATAAGTAATGCAAGCTATTTTTCTATTAACCCAAAGTACAAATTACATAATGATAGCATGTGAAAAAAAGAAGAGAATTGAAAGTAATACCCTCCTATAAAATAGTGGTTGTTCGCACCTATATCCTTAACTTTTTAACACACTGCCCCCCCCCGAGCAACTTGCCCAAGTCTTGAACATGACATTACTCAAGAACATTATGAATTTTGTGGCCCACAATATTTGTCTTTCATTATAATTAATTTTAACTACAAGAATAGTAAAATATATAAATGATAAAAGCATATTCAAAGATCAAAATATGCTCTAATTTAGGATGATGTAAGAAATAATGTGGTCCACCTCGTAGCGGGATTTGAAAGAGATGGGCAAAATTGAAGGTGGGCACTCAAGAAAATAAAAGTGGGCTAATCATTGGCAAAAGTTTAGTAAACATCAGGGGTATGGACGAGTTAAGATTTCATCACAAAAGCAAGGTCCAAAAGCTACACCAATTATCCCAAATAGTGCATGTTATTATTTAGAGTTACGCAATGCTATAGCTATTTAATGAGAATTAATATTTTATTAAGCAAAGTCATTTATGCTCTTCTATAATATCCAACCTATTGAAATTTCATTAGTAAAAATGAAATTCTTATTAAGATGTTATTGAACTCTTGAGTAAGATGTTATTGCATTGTGTAACTCCAAACAATACCACACACTAATTGGGATAACTACACTAAATATGAGTGTCACCAATTCTCACTGTTTTGCTCAATACTAGATTGTAAACCCTGGTATAGTGTCACCAACACTAAATGTTAACCCAACATTATTGTCATTCCTTGTACAAAACTTTGGGGGACTATTGATCTACAACGTTGCAATTACCGTGACTTACCAAGTGATTTTTCATCCAAATTTCAATCATCCATGACAATATTTCATCACAAGTTGCAGACGAGAGATGGTAGGGTTTTGGTTGATGGATGAACTCATTTATCATCCATGACAATAGTTGTTCACTTATTCATAAGAAGTGTCATCCAAAAAGTTACCATAGTGACATAAAGTATCATAGGACACTAAAATGCCATAATTTGATAACTTTCATTTAAACCTATATTTTCAACTAGATGGTGTGGGGGGTGGGAGACTAATTGACTCTCATATAGGTTAGTTACCTCATATGTTAGCTAACCCTCTTAACGGCCGGTGCGGCACAATAGAAGTATGTAATTTGAGTGGTCACTTACTCTAAGCAAGCTAAGGCTTAGACTTGGGCCAACCTAGGGTTATTGAGTCCTCACTCCTTGGCCAAGCATGTGTTATTAGTTGTTCTCCGACTTTGTGTCTTGTGGCTCTGGCTGGCTATGGCCGCTGCTCCTCTTGTTCAGCCTGCTAGAGACAACTCTTCTGCCACTTCTCCATCGTGGGTGCATCTTATGTCGCCAGGACGCGCACCTATCTGTTGTTCACTTCCCAAGTTCATCATCTCTCACAATCTCTGACTCACTTATTAAGTTATTCCCTAGGTCAACCTCAACCTTGGCGATTGGGTTCCTTGCAGGCAGGATATGGATTTCCGTTTGTTGGAATTGTGTGCAAGGTGACTTTGGAAGCTGCTGACAGAAAAGAGCAAGCCAAGCGGAGTGTGAATTGGCCCATGTCTCACAGACCAAGACAAGACTAATGTGAGTTGGTTTTCATTTGAAATTGTATGAAATTGTTTGAATTCCCCTCCCCCCCTCCAGCTGTGTCCTTGATCTTTGGTACCGGGATGATTGGTCGATCATTTGTGAGCTATTTTTTTTTGGTACAAGGTGGCTTCTTGTGGATCAAAATTAGGTTTTAGAGATTTTTTGGGTCCAGACTTTCCCAGCCTTGATAGTTGCCTGCTGTTCTCGGTGGTGGGTATGAGTAAGTAGGGTTTTGCAGAGAGAGACAGAGAGCAAGAGAGCGAGAGAGCGAGAGAGCGAGAGAGAGAGCTATATTGCTATTATTTCATTTGTTGGGGGTTAAGACCAGTGGGACACCAGACCTAATTTTCCTTTCAAGATACATTTTTGAGGCATAATAGAATGGGTGCTGCATAAGAGTGCTGTTCTCATGTGCACTTGATCAGAAAAAATACTAGTATAGCAGGAAATTGTGTGGAAGCGAGAGAGAGTTTTATTTTTAAATTAATAAATATTTTACAATAAAATTGTTGTACGAGGATTAGGGGTTTAGAGTGAGCCTGTTTCTTCTTCTTGGCAATAATGTTGCAGGAACGTGGGATGCATGTACAGATGTGTGGAGAAGGTAGTCTGCGAGAAGGAAGGCAAAAAGAGTGCGGATTTTACTTCGGTTCAGATTTGCTGAGACAACATCTACATTCCAAATCTTGTGGGAGAGGTAGCTGCAGTTTTGTGGTGAAAGGTGTCAGGCTTTGTTGTTGAAAAATTCATCGTATACTTCGCAACTTTCTTTGCAAATCCTGGCTACATAGTCAGGGATTCTGGTGGCCCCTTCAATATAATTGGCCACCATGGAGGAGGAGGCGTTAAAGAAGAACACAGACTGTGTGTACTTTCTGGCGTCTCCCCTGACGTGCAAAAAGGTAAAATTACAACTATCACCCTTCAATTTTCCCCTTTTTTATTTTTTATTTTTTTCTCTACACAGCCTGAAGCATTCTTCGCATTTCTTTGGATTTCCAGGCACATTGCTTAGCTATTGTTCAGCTGTTGCGCCTGTCCTTCGAGTATGTGATATGAAAGTGTGGAAATCAAGGCATTAACCAATCTAGGTAACCAGGTAGACCTATTGGGGCAGTTGTCATTGAGACGATTTTTGTTGCCTTTGTAGCATCATTGCCTTGAGTAGAGAGTCTAGTCTTCAGGTTGTTACTAGGCTATGCAATACTATTCCATCAAAATTTCCCAGCAGTTTATGATGAGTAGTAATGCAAAAACTCAAAATTTTCTAGCTAGTTCCTCAAGTTGGTTTCTCAAGTCGCATTGAACATGAAACATCAAAGTTTGGTTTGTGCTTTTTAGAAGGGTACGATGATCTTAAAGTAATGTTAGCTCAGCTATCAGGTATGGGTTTTGCAAAAGCAATGAGGTTACTTCTGCAAGGTCTTGATTATATGGAAGTTATGAGCAGAGTGAGGCTTTCATTATTTAGTGCCATTTTTCTGAGGAAGTTTGGTTGAATGCTAATTAAGTTACCTAATTGATTGGCTGTAGTCACCATCAGTCCTGTATTCATGCTGTAAAATTATGATCATACTAGTTTGTTCTCGTTTGTATTTTTTTTTGTGCCTGATTTGACTTGTCTTGCTCCAACAATAGCACACAACACATACTTTCTGACAAATAAGTGACTTTGTGTTTGTCACTCTTTGGGCTCCTGTTTGACTGTGAAATGTAAAATACATATAGTATGTACGGTTTGATCCACAAATTGATAATAATTTCGCCTGACAGTCCTCTCGACAATCACTGATGTTCTCCTACTTGTGCAGGGCATTGAGTGTGAATTCAGGCATAGCGAAAATGCTCGAATCAATCCAAGGGACTGCTGGTATTGGCTAGGGGGCAAATGTTTGATGGTTGACTGTCCTTTTCGGCATCCTGTATGTTCCTTTCCCTATGCTTTTTTAATCTATTTCAGTAAGCTGGAAAGTCGTTAATCAGAAACTCTGGCTGACATCTTGCTAGGTGCTTTCTGGGAGTTTTGAGTTCTATTTAGGATCCCCATCTCCTATCTGAATATCTGCTGTATGGAGCTTGCTTGATTATCATGCTTTGGTAAGCATAGGACGTCACTACTTGTTAGCTTTCAAACTGTAGGTGATAAGCAGGTTTTGGCACTCTGGCACTTTGGTGCTGAAATGCTAATTTATTGATGTGACACATGGGATTTTTATATAACTCCTAACTAATAAGTGACATGTGGCACTTTGCTCACACTTTGCTCACAATTTTGTTTAACCTGCTTGTCACCTGCGGGTAGTCTTCTTGGTTGCGGATTGCTAACTGATAGGCTGTTGGTAATGACTACTTTGGCAGCCTCTGGATGGGAGGCCAGTGACTGGTGGCGCCCCGATGGCCCCTCCTACCGGGACAGTTCCTGCCAGAGCACCAGCAGTGACCAAGGCTTTAACTCCCTGTTTCTTTTTCTCCCAAGGTTATTGTGCCAAGGGGGACAAATGTCCATTTCAACATGGTGGGTCTACTGGCCATGCCTCCAGTGGACAACAACCTGGGCCTAATATGAGAGCTTCAAAAACCGTTTATGCTGGGCACATGGTCAAAAAAACTGGAAACAATGGCCCAGCTGTTGCGAAGATGGATGAGGGAGCACAAGATGGTACTGGTGTCCCTGAAATGGGACCTGAATCATCTGTACTTCCCAATAAATCTCTGCCACAGGTGGAGAAAAAGGAAGGTCAACATGCAGGATCTTTATTACAAAATGGGTCACCGAAAGGAAGGCTTGAAGGAGTAGCACCCTTGAAGACCAATACTGTAGCCACAGCCGGGGCTGGGGCTAGCAGTAGATTGCGTGTACGCCAACTTCATTCCGGAGACGAACGCTTTTCAAATGGATTGAAAGGGGAGGACTGTTGGGAGGAATCATCACCTGGTTTTGATGTCCTGGTGAATGTGGGCCCGGATCAAATGTACGATGAAGGTGGTCAATATCAAAGTGGGCATGAGGCAGAAGGGGAGCATGGAAGGTCTCAAAGGAGAGGACGGCGGATGTATCCAACCGATCAATTTGATGAGTATGGGAGTGACTATATGGGTGGGGTTGATCCGTCAGGGTTTGCTGTAGGGGGACAGTATAGTCATGGGGGCTATCATGAAGATTATGGGCATGAAGGCCGTGATCCCATGCTTTATAACACACAAGGAATGCCGTTTGGCATGAGGGCCGAAGGTCCCGAAGGAGGAAGAGATAGAATGGTCTTGAATTTTGAAGTGGAAGGGGGTGGTAGGCTTGGGAAGGACCAAAAGCAAATGTTGAAGCGCCAAAGGTCAGATGGTCATCCGGCAGGGAAGAATGCCCGAAGGCCACGGATAGAGCCAGGGCAAGACAACTACTTTCTTAGGCGGATGCAAGAGGAAGCACAAAGGTCACATGAGATGCACTTAAGGCAACAACTAGTCATGCAGCAACAGCAGGGTAAAGGCAAGCCAAATAATGGGAGGAGGCCAAATGACCGACTCTCAGCTGAGATGGGAAGGAGGTTAGAACCAAATCCGAATCTGGAGAGTCTTGATAGAACAACACAAAATGGGGGCATGGGGCTGACCGAACAGGAAATGCTCAAGGGAGAATCTCACAGAGCTGGAGAAGGTGAAAAACATAGAATGGATATTGATAGGCGGTTACAATCCGAGGCTGCTATGGTTGTTGATGATCAAAAAGGACATCAAACCAAGCAGAAGAAAGAAGTGCCTCCTACGACTTTTGCAGGGCCCAAGTCACTTGCACAAATACTAGCCGAGAAGAGGAAAGCGACTACTGCAGTAAGCGTTGTGGAAAGTATTAATAGCCCTGTGGAATCACAGAAAAGAGATCAGAGTAGTAGTATAGACCTGACTCCCCATGGCAGTCCACCTGTTGACACAACACCTGGGGAGGAAAGAAAGATAAGATTGGAAAAGGTTGTAGGTTATCCAGAGTCTACCAAGCCTGTAGCTTTTGTAGGACCGAAGTCTTTGAGTGATTTACTTCAAGCCAAACGCCAAGAAGGGAATGCAGTTTCGATTCGAAGTGAAATCACTCATGGAGGAGATGACAGTATGGTGCTTCCCTTGTCAGATACCAGAAGAAAAGTGACTAATGATGAATATGTCACAGCCATCAATGCACCTAAGCGCATGAACAATGAACCAGCTGAAAACAATGGGGATGAAGCACAAAATGACACGGTGGCAGGAGAGGAAGGCATAGACAATAGCATGGAGATTGATAACCTAACTTCGGATGCACATAGCTTAGGTGGTATTTATGAACTAAAGATTGACACAGATGCTTTTGGACTTGAAAACAAGTCAAGCATAGACCTTGAAGAGGATGAGGAATACACTGTAGATGATGAGGACGATGATTTTGCAAAGAAGCTGGGAGGTTTCTTTTCTTAGCAGTAGACAGGATCTCCTCAGGTTAGGCTAGTGTCATGTGGAACTATTTGACATTGAGGAGATTGGATTATAATGCAGGTGGAAGCAAAATGGGTCAGGATTCACCTGCCTGTTTGACACTATTTTCTTGGGGACTTCCTATACCATCGAGAACGTTGGGTCAGTGATGTGGGAGTAGAGTAACCCAATCCATCCATGTTCACCCTTGGTTGTGATTTCTAGTTTTTTGGGTATGTTCATATTGGAAAATCTGGGGAGCAATTTCTCCTTGTACGAGTTCATAATAAAATGTAGGGTTGGTTCACTCCCTAGACTTGCCAGTTGTAGGGAGTGTAATGGTTGAGCAGCATTTGTGTCTAGGATCACACTCAGGAAATTTGTGGTGTGAGAAATTGTGGTTGGATTTGCTCGATGATATATATCCTAGTGGAATATATAGGTACAGTCTAGTGAAACTCATCAAGGTAACTCCAACTTGTTTTGCAACTATCACAGGCTATGTGCATACATATGTGGCAGTAATCTGAGCATTCATAGTTGTTTGTGTATTTACAATTTGCAAGCAACTTAAAGAATGTGTAAACTGATTCTACCTAGTATGAGATTCGGATGTTAGAAAGGCAATATTGGCCTGGAGTTTGTGAGCTTGTACCTGGGATTGGGCTTGGCTTGTGTACATAGATAAATGTACACGAGTGCTCATTTCTGCATGCAAGCAATTGGAATTCTTGCATATGGCTGCACTTATTAATTGGGTACAAGAGTTCAGCACTTGGATCATTTATCACTGCAAGTGAACTATCTCTACATTTCAAAAGCTTGATTGCAAAAAACAATCATCAAAGGTTATCCTTTATGCCTCATGGTGTGTTCACAAAATTTTGCCACTTGAAGAACATGTAACGTTTGGGACTTCCCATCATTCTAAGGTATTTATAAATTTGTCCAACCATTGCACGTTTCTCATCAACATTATTAGCAAAAAAATTCAAATAGGTTAGTGAAAAACACCCAAATAATCCAAAAAGCCATCATTGGGTGTGCTACTAAGGCATTTCATTATTGAGTGTCTAACATTGGTCTTGTCCATATGAGGAATAATTTTGACAACCTCTGTTTTTGGAGCTCTGTAGCTCTAATGAAGGAGTTAATTCAAGCTCTTCAAGTGGCAAAAGTGTGAATGATAATAATTGTGAGTTTTAGGGGGGTGAACATATTTGGATAAAAAAGTAGTGCATGCCCAAAAGGGATGTTGTACTACCTCAAAGCTAAGATGATGACTCAGTATGGGTGCCATAGTCAATCAGGGGCTAAGTTATGTGAAGTTGAAATCTTCCAAATGCCAAGTCAAACAAACGTGTCATGTATAGTTGAACAAGTCTTGATAAGGATATGTACTTGCTTACAATAAAATTGACTATACTAATGCAAATTGGGAAGGTTTCCTTGATATCTCTACAAGGGGGTACAAGTAATTATACACAATTTTGACTGCATTAATGTCAACTTATTGAGCACAATAATGTCAAAAAATGACACTCTCTCTTAATGAAAACTATAATTGTCACCAAGTTGACAAACGAATATGGCATTAAATCCATTGAATTTCCAGTAGTCTCAAAATGAACATAAATTTAGGAACCTACACTTAATTACATTGACAAAACAGCATTGTCAACTCCTTTAGATAAATCTTCAGACTTTTAAGATAAGACTCAGAGCTGAAGAAAAGTGATGTATACACACACACACATACACATCATCACAACCTTCAAAAAGTGGCCAACTGCTGCATTGTCTGTACTGTGTCCTTTGCGCACTACATGTATCATAACTTCCAATGCAATATTCTGAGTGCTCCCAATTCCCATGCGGAATCGTGGATATTTCCGCACTTACTCGAAAGTCTGCACTAAGTTATGCTGCTCCAACTGGGCATCACTCAACCTTACCTCCAAATTCCAATAGACATTATTGGTCCGTGGGCCGCGACATTGAGGTTCACGTCAAATAAATGGCCTTGACTTCCTTGTCACCTGTTGAAAACCAAGCCACAAGGTGGTTTGCTCTTCTAGTGCCTATATAAGCATCGCCAACTTCAGCTTCTTCCCACTGAGAACTACTGGCAACTACACCCAGCTGATGATTTTCTCACCCTTCATAGAGCCTTCCACTGAAAGGTGACAATAGCATGTGGGTGAAGAGGCTCTTCATTTATGTTTGCTTTCATAGGAATATAATGTTCTTATCTATCTAATTGACCTTTGAACATTAGGTTTTCTTATATTTCTACACAGTTGAGAGTTTGTAAGGTCTCGGTGCTACATTTGTTGTGGTAGTGCTTACTAATGGATCGCGGATCCCGTTTGGGATTAACTCTATTGGGTTTAGTTCTGACAAATATTTTTTCAGTTGGGATGTTTATTATGGGAGCCCATGCAACCACATTTCAGGTTACCAACAATGCGTTAGGCACTTCCGGAGGGCAGAGGTTCGACAAAGAGCTTGGGAACACGGCGATGCAAACAGTCTTGATGGACGCCACAAATTACATCCAGGACCAGTTTTCGTTGAGCACCCCAAAAGACGTGGCAACTGTCACGCTCTTTGTGGACGACATGTCGGGAGTCGCGTATACTTCCAACAACGAGATTCACCTCTCCGCATCCTATGTGGACGGGTTCACGGGCGATTTGACGTACGAGATCACCGGGGTTTTGTACCACGAGTGCACTCACGTGTGGCAAAACAACAACGCGGGAGGGTCTTCAACTCCTGAGTTTTCAGGTACCATCGAAGGCATGGCCGACACCATTCGGATGCGTGCAGGGTGGGGTGCCAAGTCGTGGGTGCAAGACAAAACTGGGTCGTGGTATGCAGGGTACTCCAACACGGCCTATTTCTTCAACTGGATCGAGGATACAAAGAAGCAAGGCTTTATTAACGAGTTGAACCAGGATATGGCCAACCCATGGACCACCGATTTCTTCACGCAGATTATTGGCACCGACGTCAACACTCTGTGGCAGCAATACCAAAGTTCTTGATGAAATCATTAATTCTCCATAGTGCAGAATGTTTGGTAATATTTTTGGTAAACACGTAAACACCAGTGTTGGACTGGTACACTGTTCACCTCTTCCTGATACCATAAACTTAACCAGGTATATATAATAAGCATTTTGTTCTACTTTAGAAATTTGGTACAGTACGGGTATTTGAATATAGCTTGTTTTAGATACTGTTTGGGTAGATTTTTTGATGACATAGGACACATTTTCAGTGACATGCGTCAAGTACCCATTGACTCATACGCTTGTAGTGCATAACATGATGCAGGTCAGGTTTCACAATCATGCTACTTGCACAAATTGCACCAATATTGATAAAAGTACTTCAATCTTGATAGAGAAGTGATCTTTGTAAATTGTGCTTTCTGCCATTCCTTGACCTGATCCATGCATGATTCATGATATTTCTTCCATTACACTCCCATGCCTTCTGAACTGGTGAATATGACAAAACGCATACACAAATTCACATTATTCTTACTATTGCATTATCAATTGGTTATTCACTAAAATGTCCAATGGGTTTCCTTGTAAGTTTACTTAAGGATTTAAAGTATTATCGTTTCTTCAAAGAACCAACAACTGCAGTTGCAATATAACACCATACTTCATGAAACCAATTGCATTTGTGAGATGTTTGGAGTATTTGAAGCTGATGATGTGCATGATCAAGACCTAGCGTTGGTGAAGACAATTCACAATGACAATAGTGGGAAAACAACAATAGTCATCTTTCTTAATAAGATCAAACTGCCATGTAAGCATTTTAAAAATCATCTTCCGAAGAATAAACCATACATTTGATTATGGACTGGCCAATAATGAAGACTAGTCTGTTGTCAAAAAATTCCAACACTAGATCATCATGTGCTAGCTACAAAGATCCATATCTTGAATGAGCTTGGATGGGAGCACCAAGTATAGTAGTTTCAAGCTACATACGGGACACCCCTTCCAAAGACACCATAATTGGAAATTTTTGGTAGTCAAAAACTTAGATTTCATTGCAATCCATAAATCAAACACCAACAACAAGAAAATATAAATTTGTGGTCTCACTGCAACCTCGACTTACCAAAGCTTTGGAGTCCAAGGTTGTATTATCAATATGGAGGAAATTGATGATACTCGGGGTATTATTATGGCTCCCAACAACTTGCTTGCAATTCACAAATACAATGCAAAATTTGTTCAACATTGCATAGTTTGCTTTAGCTTGAATCTTGCCATGAAATGGTTTGTTGAGATTACAAATATGTACTAATTATACATGTTAGCTAATTTCACGGGTGTTACACGGAGACAATCAAAGGATTGGGGAAACTCCATTGTTTACATAATGCGTGTCCTAATCAACAAACACCGGATTATTTGATTTGTTTGAATATCATATTATAAACACCGGAATCAATGTGCTCTTGTAGAAATTCAACTACCAAGAATTTACATTCCAAACTCCGCGTGATTAACCTGAAACCAACTACAATGCCACATTCATACTCACTTTAGACCTCGCCTTAGTACCCATCATGAAATTTCAAAATCCATTCTTTTGGAACATGTTATGATCCTAGAATTCACTAAGTAATGTCATGTCTATAATGACCATTTTCTTCTAAACATAAGCTTTCTATTGCCCACACATCTTTAACTCTCATTTTGTCTCATTAATGGTTCAAGAAGATGTAGCTAGATCCAGTGTCACATGGACAGAGAGAAGTGAATAAACTCACTTGAAATATTATACTCTTGACACTACCCAATTGCATAACTTTAAAGCCAATATCGGAGAATTACAAAACAAAGCTATGTAGGTGAATAACTTGAGGAGTGACGAGTGAACTTTATCAAACATATAACATAACATAATAAAAGAGAGGAGAGGAGACGCAAGTGATGAGTCCAATGTTATGCCATAACCTTAATCCACTCCTTGTAGATGTTCTTACTTTCTCATGTCCCAACCCCCTTGAAATCCTAGGATACATTTGGCGCTTAATACCATGACATGTAAGCTTGTCTTCCGACTTGGCTACCACTTCCCAATACACCTCGAGGACTTTACACTGAAGTTGCTCTCCGGCTCTCAAGAATTGTGCTCAAGTGCATAAATCTGAGCCATTTTATAAGATTGAATTTCTTGGGGTGAGAACAAGACCCTTTATTTGCACATGAAAGCACATGTTCTACTTCATATGTTGCACACATCAAAGACTGGCGGAAGGGGAGGTTGTACCCCGCCATTAGTTGTATATGACCGAAGAAGTAATACATAAAACATCATGAATATTTATTGTGCTTGGCAATTGCACACATCATGCTACGACCCCTATCCTCATGGTTATATGAAATGGTCAAATCTACCATGGTATTAGCTTTCTATCACCTTGGACCTTTAACTTTATGTTGGTAATACTTACAAACATTTGTTGCCCAATTTCATAAGAAACTTCTCGTCTCTTCTCGTCTCTTCTCGTCATCATAGTATTTTTGCCATTGTTGCACAACAATTAGATCTCTCTTGGCTTGGTTAGTTACATCAAACATATTCTCAACAAAAAAACATTTATAGCATGGATTTGACACTTGTTAATCCATGTACTTGGTGTCACGGAAAGTCGCCTTGTGTTTAGAAAAATCGGAGTATTTTGAATAGACTCTTGCCAATAGTCATTTATGTGAAAATCCTACCATAGGAAAACATTCATCCTAGTCATCTTACATTGAATTTATATAATGTCACAACATGTCCTCAATGACGCGATTTATCCGTTCCGTTCTATGGTTTTGAGAATGAAATGTGGTGGACATAGCCAACCTTGTCCCCAAAAGACCATGCAATGAAACCAAAATCTACTTGTGAATCTAACATCCTTGTCGAGAAGAAGTCTATGGGCGATGAAAACAACTTCTGGCTTCTGGTGAGGCCACGTTGCCTGTGTATTCTCGACCGTCGGATTTGACCGATGTAAGATCTCCACCGTTCCTGCCACCACTCATCCACTGCATCCACGTTGTTCCAAATCTACTAATCCTAGTATCTTTGTATTCCTCTCATTTTCTGTCTTCCCTGTGTGTTTCTTCGCCTACGCCTCACTCTTGTGTTTTCCCTCGTCTTTCTTGCTGCTGCTGCCGGTGCTGCGGATTCCTTGCTACACTAAGGTAGACACCAACTCGCCGCCGAATCGCCGCCGAAATGTCTCTTTGAATCCCTCTTCTTTCAGCGACTGTCAAAATGAGGTAAGTCTCCGACCTTGCTGTTGATTTTTTTACCCGTCTTTGGACCCTTATTTGTGTTAACCAACAACAAGCAGGTTCAATTCTTAGAATTCATTCCGATGAAGAGAAGCTCCGTCATTGGACTGTGAAGGGACTTCTAATTAGCGACCAATTTCGAGCAATGTGGGCATGTAGAATTATCGTTTGCCCTTAAGTGCGACAATTTCGTCCCTGTGGATTTGATCTGATTAGAAGCCCGAAGCAATGGAATTGGTCGGCATCGAGGGTGTAGGGATTATATTCACACATGCGACGACATTAACGTAATCGGCAATGCGTGCATTTTGGTCCTCGATCTTCTTCTGTTGCGTCAACCCATTCGATCTGTTGTGTACAACTATTGGGCTTCAAACTTTTGGCAGAGCTAAAGTTGATGCGTTGCAAGATAAAAAGTGCAGCTTTTTGCATGTCTGCTTGCCATTTTCGCCAGTTTTTCTAGAGTTGGGCACTAAGTTCCCAGGCACTGAATCCAATTGCCCCTCACCCTTGTGCATGAGTTGCTTTCTTTTGCGGTCTAAGAGCGGC
Source organism: Polytrichum commune (assembly GCA_950295325.1). Taxonomy (NCBI): domain Eukaryota; kingdom Viridiplantae; phylum Streptophyta; class Polytrichopsida; order Polytrichales; family Polytrichaceae; genus Polytrichum; species Polytrichum commune. Next base: position 2,510,388 of record OX485809.1, read on the forward strand.
CGGGTTTTAGACCATCTGTGCACTGAGGGTTAGGCTGTTTAGTTGCAGTTCAAATGTAACTCTTGGATGCAGCCATGTCTGAGAGAGAGAGAGAGAGAGAGCTCGCCTTGAAAGCCTGTGCGGACTCCTCGCTAACTTGTTACTGTGCTTAGGTTATTTGTTTATACATACATATGTAAAGAAACCCGGCCCGGGCGCTGGACTCCTCACTTACCCTGCTTTCAGCACAAGATGTCTTTCAGCACGCCCAAGCGGACAGGTTTTGTCGAAGCAGGAAAAACTCTCAGGGAGCTTAGCTGCCAAATGTGTGGTGGGGAAGATCTTGACACTTATCTTGAGGAGTATCGCTCACAGGGGCAGTCTCAATGTACCAATGTCTGGTCTAAAGGGAATATAGCCTATCGCTGCCGCACTTGTCAAACCAAGGACTCCAGGTGCTATTTAGAATATTTCCATATATATAGTACCAGTGTTTTTGTTCCTTTGGAGTTTGTCTCTCAATTTACTCTTTGCAATGGTTTGTCGTTCGATCATGTATTTCAAAGCCATAGTTTCTAATTTGACCATAGTCTCTTAAGTTGGAGAATTGGAGTGCTTGCAGTTTTGTGGGGTCATTCTGCTCTCTTGCAGGTGTATATTGTACGAACATTGACAGATGAGTTTCTTGCAAAAATATGTTTTGAAAACTTCTGCGAATCGAACCTCATAATCAGAGTAATGTGCTCTACAGGTGGTGAGGGTTTTGTACAGTGTGTCTCTTCGAGGGTTTTAGGGTTTAGTGTAATATGCACGTTATCATCGACTTTGCGTTTATTCTGAGTAGGATGTCCAAGTAGTAGTTTTTTTGAACTCACTGATAAGTGGAATGGTTTCTTGATGTTGCACTACCAAGAATTTGAGTTTTTGCTCACTTCGTGTATGGATCTCCTTGTATCCAATTTCAGATGAATTTCTGGGTGTCTGAACATGGCCTCTATCGTCAATTGGTCTGTATTTGATCGCCAGAGGTCATCCGATTATGCATTCTCTGTTCAGATTGGATCGATGTCAGTAGGGTTTCAAAGTTGGGGTCTAGATTTGTGTGGCATAGAAAGATTGTGTTGTGAAGGTTGGGAGCCATTGGCTACTGGAGTGTGTAAATTTTAGAGTTCTCTTCTTCGGAATCGGATATAATGGATGTTACTTATTTGTTTGTGGATTGGTTTGTCCGTGTGCTGTCCCTGTTCAGGCCTTTCATTTGGAGGTAGTACAAATTGGAACATACCATCTACAGATCCCTTGCAAGCACCGATATTGTTGAGTCTAATTGAACGACCTCCACGATAGAGAACTCCTAGCGGGCATCATTGGCACATGACTCTCGACAAAAAATTGTGAAAAGAATGTAAGTTTGAGTTGCAGATTGTGGTTCGAGGCAGACATAGTATATGCTGACAGAGTTTATATAGACAAACACAATGCGTGGCCCTCCTGTGATAATTTAAAGTGTGTGATTACGAGAATAGGCATTGTTTTGGGATTGTGTGTTTCCCTCATATTTTAGAAATATAAGCAAAATTGGGCAAGGAAAATATGGTCTGGTCAAAGTATACGTTTGGAACGTATTGTACAGGTATGTTGGAACCAGTTCTCAGGTTATGGAGGTGGTGGAGAACTATGTCCGAGGTTAAGCATAGCATTGGAATGGCATGTTTACGAGAACATGTCTAATTAATGTGGATAATCCCTTTCCGATGAAAGTCATGGTAAATTATGGCCAGGAGCAATTTTAAGGAGGCAACCGAGAAAGCCAAGAAGGAAACCTTTGTCGGTCTTTAAGCTTTTTTGTCGCTCAGGGTATCCCAGTTTAAAATTCTGTTTAGAAGCTGCAGAAGAATAGGTCAAATTGTTGCAACATTGTAACATTGCGAAACCACCAGTTTGGTGATTTTGGTGTTTGTCATTAAGATGTGTGAACCTATAATGGATACTTCTAACGTTTTACTTGCTTCTGATGGGTGGGAGAATACAAACTCAGTGCAGCCAGCGCAGTTTAGTGTAATAATCATGTGCACAATGTGAATTAATTCTGAATCTAGAAATCCAAGATGCTCAGTGACATTGAATAGTGGACATTGCATCGGGCATAAAATGGCAAGTGGTTGTTCATAGGTGGACTCTGGTCCACCTCAGCCACTTTTCTTCAGCCACTTTTCTTCGTGTGCCTGTTTTATGTCTGCACACACCCATTATACCCACAACTAGAGATGTCTATTTCAGAACATCAACCATTTTGGTTCGATATATGTTGTGCCACCACCGACCTTTAGACATTGTTATAATGTCAGTATTTGTATACTCAAAAGGATTCATGTGCAAAGCAGACTTGCTATGCTTTGTTTTAGTGTAATATGCACGTTATCATTGACTTTGCTGTGTTGACTGTTTTCATAAATGAAGGTGTAATTTATCTACACAATTCCATTTTGCATATTATTTTGAGTGGTCAGCGAAGATTGGCAATTTGCATGAAGACAATTTTGGGGCACTTTTTGAAGTGGTAAGGCTGGGTTGTGGTTGGCCAGTTACTGCAACGATTGTAGGGACCTTGATTTGTGCCGTGACCCTGCGCTTTCAGAACATAATTGTCTCAGCTTGTGTTGCATTGTGAGGCTCACAGCTCCTAGATCGCATTCTTCTTGCGCAAGTGTTCTCGGTCAGGAGATGTGCTTCAAAGCACAATACTGCAGGGGATGAAGGAGATAATGCAATTTTAAGGAATCATAATCAGCAAGGAGTTGGAACAGAGAGACCACATCCACATCATGATAATGACATTGGTAAGGGTGGGAGAAGTCATCAGAGCAAAGGCAAGGGGAAATCAGATGAAAGTGCTCAGAATAGAGATGCAAGTATCCAGAGGGATCATCACAAGTTGGGTTACAAAGGTGGTGGCTCCATCGGATTCTGTACATGTGCCAAAGGAGAAAACTGGGAACAAGGTTGTTGGGAATGGGAATAGAAATGGGCGAGACAGTTCTTGGATTGATGGCAAGATTAAAAATTATTACGATAGAGAGAAAGGTATTTTATATGTGCAATATGTTTGGGGTTCTCTGCCCCACGATTGCATAAGGGAAGAGAAGAAGATCCCTGGGGAATGACTTGCTGAGGGAATGGAGCGACACGAAGCCGACAGTTTACGCGGTTTGCTGTTCATGTTTTCTGTAAGGTTTTCCCTCTAATTTTCTCTCTTCTGGACTCCCACACAAAGAGCTTGCCTAACTTTTGAAGTAAAGTGGGAGTATTTCGAATTCTGTAAGAGTGAGTTTAATTTGAGTGCATAACTAATTTAATTCACTGTAGTTCCATGTGGGAATGTAGTTCCATGTGGGATGTAACTTGGTTCAACCAATGCATGAATCACACATGGCAATCTTGAGGAGGAAACAATTGTCTTCTGTCAGAATAGAGCCTTCTACGGTAAAGTCAATTTCTAATGTTACTTTACTCCCTGCAAAGTCTTGGCTTTTTGTGCCTCTAAAGTTTTCTGGCTAGCCCTGCTTTGGATGTCAATCATTGCACGTGTTGAGATGATTCTAACAAGAAGATTGTGGGGTTGTTGTGGTTGGTTTAAGGTAGGGGGTTGTTGGATGAATGCGAAAGAATTAATCGAAGGTTGAACAAACAAGGAAGCGGTATTGGTTCATCCAAGACCACCAATTGTGACCCTATACTCATAGCAAATACTTTTGTCAGCCATTATAACATTCTAATCACATCAGGAACCGTGGTGCCAAGCCTTGTGAAGTGTTTGCTTTTCCGCCTTGACAAATACTTCCATCACTTTAACAGTAAGTTCTCATACCTATACCTAATCTGTGATGTTCTTGTTTGGTTAATGCTCGTGAGTCTATACACTTTTTACCAGTTCCCACCCTATCATGAAGTTTTGAAATCAACACGGATGGGATTTACATGTAATACTCTTGTTAGCCTTTTTTGTGTGAGGTTTTGGAATCAACATGATATTATGGGTTTTTAAATCTTCTGCAGTATATAGCTCTTGGGAGGTTGGCAAGTTGCAGTGTTTCCAATGGGTCAAAGAGCGAGTGGAAAGACTTCCCTTAAAATTCTGCGTGATTGGAGATGGAATAGATGAATGTGAAGCTGCTCATGTGTTAACCTGGCCCTTTGTGAAGATAAATATTGGACCTCATGCCGTCCATCGGTTGCCAACTATGTCAATGGATATCTTGGATCACTACATTAAAGTTATCTATGATCCTGTAGATAAATCTCAGGCAAGTACTTAGAGATTGGGGATTTAAGTTGTACAGGTGTAACTATAGATATTGTACAGCTGTAGTAATATGCGTATATATGCACGCGCACGCACGCGCGCACACACACATATATACTTTGTCAAGAGTGGTGCATAGACCTTTCTCAAAACATTGGATAATCTTCATACAACTCCATCACACCATATACTTCCATGGAACAGTCTTTCATGGCTTCGTGTCAGATTTTTATGTGGTTAATCTTAATTTTTGTGTGAAGCATGTCTTTCATTTCCTACATATGTTCTGGGTGGAGTTGGGAGGAATCATGGCAGGAAAGCCACTAAGGTAGAACATATATCCTTGTACTAATCACAATTTTATATCCTAAGAGAAGTGTGCTGGTCGGAGAAAGTAATCATGTCTATCTTAGTGCCCAACATTACCGTGGTCCCTCGTTCGGAACTGCTTTGACTAGATTCAAGGTTACACAATTTAGAGGTGGGAATTTCGCCAATCCATGTTGGTCCCTTGTTAGTATTCTGCGAAGTTAGTCATTCACAGAAATGTAAACCGATTTCAGACTGTACACACTTGCGGTATCGAAACAATGTCGCCGACGAATTCGTTATTGTCTCTCTGAGGTGGTTTGCAGGGAGAACGAGCATTTCACTGTGCTTTCAAGATCGTCGGATTTGATACTTTTTTCTTGAACCACCGATGTAAAAATTTCCATGCGAAAAGACCACAACCGAGCCACCACAATACACCAAACCAACAGTTTGGGCGGAGAAACTTCCAGGTCCAGGCGAGAAGCGAGCAATGCACCAAAACCCAAATGCAGGAACCGAGACCCAATTTTTTCCACATGCGATGTAACCAGGGAAGGGGAGAAATTGAATAGAGAACTCTGGTGCGTTTTACGACAGAGACTTCGTCTGGACAAGTGTAGGGTTGTTGGGTTCGAAGATTCGATTGGGATCTTGGTAGTAAACCAGGAGTCTGATCGCGGAAGCTTGTCAACAGTGAGCGAAAAGAGGGGAGGTGGAGGATTATATAGCCATGTGTCTGAAGAATGTCCGTCCTGGTTGCTCAGAATCCATGTCGGGGATGGGTTCTCCAATTGTGTTATGTGACAGTTCTGGATGGGAATTTGTAGAGCGGCGCGTGGTTCAAGAAAAAAGTATTAGCCAGTGCGGATTGCATGTGTATGTGCATGTGCATGTTGGGCAGTCAAGCCATTCCCGAAGTTTGAATTTGTCAGCAGATCGGTATGATAGACATATTTCTTACCCAAACAACTAATTGAGATTAGCATGCCTCACAAAAGAGCTCTCTCTTAATGTTCACTACTGGGATATTCAGGCACTAATGTCTCGAAATTTTCTAGAATGTCGAGCCTGTAATGTCTCAACCGATCCCATAAAGTGACGGCAGGAATGTCCCAAAGTGGGTTTCTGCAGGTTTTCCCGGGAGGTGCAGACTGAACTCCGACTCTTTCTGCCTATCTCCCTCCGCTTATGATTGTGACTGGCACCCTTTACCAGCTTTTCCGAGAAGTTTTCTCACCCCACGAAAAAATCCACTAGTGGTTCTTTCTCAAAGTCATTCGGTTCATCTATAACTAGCGCTCGGTTCTCCCCATTCGTTGGTCAAACACTGTGCACCGAGAGAATATGATCGTAATAAAGGAGGGAGTGAGCTGTTGCGTATCCACCGAACCAAGAGATGAAAAGCGGTGGAGATTTCTAGTCACAGCGAGCTTGCACCTTTGGGGCTGCAAGCAAATCAGGTAGCCCACCGTCCTAACTGCACAGGATTTCTAGTTTCAGGAAAGCCCTGAGGAGATAATCTGCACACATGACAATCTTCCCCAACTTTACTTCCTGAATCTCGAATGCTCAAGTATGTTGCCGAGTTGTGTTGTGGCGTGTCATGCTGATTGCCTTTGTGTTGCAATTGAAAGGTCAGATTGGTTGAGCTGATTTCTTACCCTGCCTGTTGATTGCATGTACAACAAGATGGTTTTAATTGTCCAACATCACTCTTTGTGTATGGTAATTTAAGCATTAAGAAAATTTGGATGATTTTGTGTTAATTCTTCATGAGCTCAAAGTTTGGGACTAAACCTATGATTTAATCTACTTTACTTTATAAATAACTCTACTGACTTGCAAAGATGAAGTGGAAATCCTTATAGCCAAGAGTATTGTGGCACCCATAGACTATTTGGTGTTGGTGGTTCTCATTGTTTGTCACTAACAACTTATTGAAAGAGTGTACAAAAGCTTTGTTTGTGAAACACTCGTCTATTTGTAGATGTGCTTTTGGTTGGTTATTTTGAGGAACTTGCTTCCAAATCAATGTAATATTGTATATGAATGCACCAATCTTCTTAACAAATATTTCTGCATTTGTTTTTTTATTTGTGAGATATGTATCAACCAATTGAAGTTGACATGTTGTCTTCACTAATTTGCAGTTGCGTTGAACCTCTCAGCCACGACAATTAAGAGTGCCGACGACGCACCCTACATGCATGCATGCTTGCGTAGTTTTGTGTCATAAATGCAATTGTTGACATGACCAAAATAACACAATATTCAATCTCACAAAATATTATGAATTTGCAACTACATCGCACACATTTTGTTAAAAGCTTGTGATTTCAAAACCTTCAAATTCTGGCTTTGCACACTTCCACACTTTCTCCAAATGTTTGGCTATTTGACTATTTGCATGCCCTCAACAAACTCAAAGCATGATATTGTATTTCAAGCGATATCAAAATTAAGTATCAATATATTAGATTCATCTGCTTGAATAATCAATTGCAATGCGTATTTTTGCACTACACCTACACGTGCGATACAATCTATTGAGAGTCATACATAAGACCTTGTCATTGTGCATATTCTACAAGAGCAATTAAGCGAAGTTATAACGTTGAACAAAAATAAAGCTCTACTTATGCCATAAATCCAAAACCCTGATTTTTTCACACAAATAAGTCTTCAAACAACTTAATATATTGAATTGAATTGATTGGTTGAAGTAAGACATAATTAGTACGATGAGGTTCAAGAAAGAGTACATGAACGAATACGACTAAAGGCGTGTGCAACGATTTCAACCATGGGATCGATCGTAGTCTCATAGAAGTGATATGCATGATTCTTGGTCAATATATACGAATTCATTTTCCAAAGACTTACATTGTTGTGCAATATGTGGCGTGACAAAGATGGGAAATCGTAGGCAACAATATCAATTAGTACATAATTCATACATTGATCCTACAATGCCCATGCAAGGCTCTACACCATATGGAGCAACAAACGCATATCTTGCAAACTTCACAACCAACGCCTCAGGTTACAAAATGATTATCTGTAGTCATGTCATTCAAACAAGAACAAACCTCCAAATGCCCCTTATGTGGTGTACAACTCACCAACATATATGAGATCCTTTATCACAACCAATCATTTCTTATCTTTCTTTGACATTGGAATGTATATACAATCAAAAGATTGGAGTTTTAGTGTTGGCAAAATTGTGGACACTAGTCTTTTGATAATGAATAAGATATTTGTACGAGTTCTGAAAATTACATAATTGCCATGGCCATGATTTGGATTTGTCAATTTGCTATCTACATTCTTTGAGTGTTGCACAACCTACGAGAAGTGGGTGCTTAATTATGAGGAAAATGGGTGATTCTCAGGGTTCCATCCTTCTGTCCTTTGATTCTTGGTTGGTTTAGCAGTTGAAATAGTATTTAGTGTGATTGTCTACGTTAAATAATCTTTGTAGAGATGAATTCGATGAAGGCAGATAACATGTTTGCAATTTCAGTCAATTATTCAGTCAAATTCAGAATTTGAGTTTTTGCTTATTTCGTGTATGGATCTCCTTGTATCCGATTTGAGATGAATTTATGGGTGCCTGAACACGGCCTCTATCGTCAATTGCTCTCTAGTTGATCGCCAGAAGTCATCCGATTACGCCTTCTTTGTTCGGATTGGATTGGTGTCAGTAGAGTTTCAAATTTGGGGTCTAGATTTGTGTGATTGTTTTGTGAAAGTTGGAAGCCATTGGCTACTGGAGTGTGTAAATTTTAGAGTTGTCTTCTTCGGATCCGGATATAATGGTTGTTGCTTATTTGCATAAGGATTGGTTTGTCCTTATGGACGCCTCTACCAAATGAATTGCCGCAACCCTTGCTAGCCCCCTTGACCATATTGCCAATTTTCAATTCTAGCAAAGGTTACGTGTCGCTAACCCTTCGCATTCCGCCATGCTAATGGTTAGCTCCTCCTACCCCGGACCTTACAGTTCATAGGAGGGAACCAACCCTCCTACTTTGCTTTCAGGACTCACCCCTTAATCGGTAACCAATTCCCAAATGTGGACTTCCATCCATGGAAGTCCAATCCTATGTTGATCATAGCATTGCCGAAGCAACACTACAACAACCCGAACCATACTAGGCAACTATGGCCTCACAATGGGCCAAAGCCCATGGAGGCCGTGCCGTTCGGCCTCGGGTGGGTGAGGCCACACCATCTCACCCATATAAGCCTCTAGGACTTTACGCGGGGCCCCTACCCCACCGTCAACCAACCTCTTGTCTCTCTACCAAGATTTGGGGCCAAGTGGACATTTTCCTTTAGCTGCTGGGCCTAGAACCTCCCCAACAGCTTTAGACCATCATAACTTCCTTGTATGATGTCCGATCATAACAACCAACCACTCCATCTTCATCTACGCTTCACGTAGATGCCGATGGACTCCTCACTTGCCCCATTCGGGTAAGTCTTGAGGAAGTTATGCCTGTTTGAACCTTGGCAGTCCCAGGAATCACTCCCAGGCACTGCTGTACCAGGGCGCTGTCCCGGGACAGCGCCCCACTCAAATGGCCGTAACTCCTAGCTCACACCTCCGCTTGAGGTAATCTTGAGCATTCTAGAATCACCAGGCCATGAGCTACGCATAGCTCATGGCCTTACCCCCATGCCTCCTAGTCTCCGTGGGTGGGAGGCGTTCCTAACGCCCAAGGCCCTCGCCCACACTAGGATCACTTGGGCCCTCTCACCAACGGCGCCACAAGTCCCGGGTGTCACTCCGGGGTCCCCCTTGTGCCCATGGTGTTTCGGGCATTCCTCATGGAGAGGTGCGCGACATGTATGCTGCCAAATTAGCTTCATCAGGTGGCTTTCCAGTGCCTACAATTGTAATGTTAGAAGGTCCCTTGGGCTATTGGGAGAATGTTAGAAAGACTTTGGGAATGGGTTTTGTATAATATCTTAGGGGCAAAGATGTTGTGCAGGTAGCTGCCAATAGGTTTGGGTTAGATGGAGTTGCATTTTTGTTACACACGGTAAATTGGAGGGAAGGAAAATGTGGGAAGGGTTAAGCTTTTCTGTTTCGTTTAACGAACATTTAAAATTTTATTACTGGAGATTTTTCGGGAGGCTGGATATTGGCCTGATTCAGGGAGGGATGCAAGTTCTACACTGCTTTTGTGTACACCTGGGGTTTTAGCAGAAACTACGAGTAGTAATGGGTTTGTAAATTTATGTGATGGGTACCACGATTTAGAGTTAATGTTATCAGATTCTTTAAAGATCTATGCTACTGGGCTAACCATCATGCAACTGGAAGTACTTTTCCCATTTATGAAACATGAGAATTGATGAGTTGAGAAGAAAATACACGAATTTGCAATTGACTTCAGGTGCAATTAATGTTATAGGTTGAGATGGAAGAGGGCTCTGTGTCGTGTTAATTTCTAGATGGAGTTGCCGATGAACATCGGATTGTGACATGTATTTACAACCCTACTATGCAGCTCCAAAGGATTGCCTTTGGGGTTCATTCAGCACTTTGTGTCGTTTGGAAACATGTGTTGCTTACTCACCTTTAATATGCCCAGAAACATTGAAGAAATGATTAATTTGAGGATAATTGACATATTCTAGTATATCTAATGGGCTTCAACAATGAAAGCCATAAATTGAGGCCTTGGTGAGTCTTGTGAGAATGTAAAATGGTCATTTGCCTGCAACTAAATTTGGTCTTTCAGCATCTTTGGGGTTGTTTATGAAGTCTGTAAGAAAGTCTGTAATTTTCAGACGGACATGAATGCACTACCAAAAATTTGAGTTTTTTTTTCACTTCGTGTACGTTTATTATGCAGAGCTCACAATGGTGGCTAGCAATGCCAACAACAATTATCCTACAATCAATTACTCCCGGCTACTCACAAAATTGAAGGCTGAGTTGCCGGAGACGAGCCCGAAGAAATCACGCAACACGAAGAAATTCTATCCCACCAAAGCGCAACGGCAACTCTTGGATGTCTATGGGTACAAGAATTTTTTGAATCCACCTGGTTTTGACAGTGTGCGTGAGGTCAATCAGTTCGTAACAGAGCATGCGGACTATCAAAAGGGTTTCGAAAAGATCCATGGTGGATTGCCGTGTTCATGTATTTGTTTTAAATTATCATAGAATTTTTTCCTTTTATATACATATCAATATCATTGCAATTTTCTAAATGTGTTAACCTCCTCAAGTTACTTGAAGCTGCTTTTAAACATGTTTCATATTCAATATGAAAATATCGAAGCCACCCTTCCAGCTTGGAAAGCGAAGACATTGCTGAAGACCATTGTCTCCGGCGATTTGACGCCACACCAAATGTTCCGATTTTTAATGAGTTTGGAATCACTGACACCACTTCGTGGTTTGATCTGTCATACGATCGCGCAGAATCTATATTACGTGTAATGGAAGAAGAAAACATGCAGACGCAAATCGATACATTGACCTTTATTCTTTCAACTCCAAATTCAATCCTCAGTACGGTGTCGTGATGTGGGCCGACTACTACATAGAACTTAGACATTTTATATGTTATTATTATTTTCAAATTGATATTTATATGAGGATGTAAGTTAGTTGTTTAAATTGAGAACCGGTATTAAGTTCAAGGTCGGATGACTCGGTAGATATATGTGGTAGGTAGATTTGGGAAAGATAGGATTTACCGGCGGGCCGTTACCTAACAATCTAGGGATTCTAGAAGGCCTAACCTTTTAGTTTCCTATTTGTTAGCGGGATAAGGTCTCTCGAAGCCTTAAACCCGAACTTTCCTATTGGCTTGCCGGATTAGCTTTTAATCCAAAATTTTCCTACTTCTAGCGGGATAAGGGTTCTAGAAACCTTTAACTCTAACATTTCTTATTTCTAGCAAGATAAGGGTTCTAGAAACTTTTTACCTAAAAAGTCTCCTATTAGTTAGCCACTTGGGGTTCTAGAAATCCTTACCCAATGGTTTTCTATTGGCCGAAGGGGGCAAGGTAGAAGAGTATTTAAGGGGTGTTAGAAGTGTGTTAAGCGGGGGAACGTTAGCATTTGGAGTTAGTACTTGTGTAGAGTTGAAAGAGCTTTGAGCATTTTAAGAAGAAGAAGTGTTTAAAAAGCTCATCTATACAAGAGGGTGAAGGGTGAGAGTTTTAGAATGACTAGGTTACACTAAGTGCATTATTTGTATTATTTCATTCAATATTAAGTAAGCAGAACTTTGGAATGAAAAATTTGTGAATTATGGATGATTAGATTGTTTGATTGTTATGAAAATTTGCGAGGATGTTCTTTATAAGATATAGAAGTCGAGGTAAAAATTTAGAAGCTTCAGTCTATGGGGAGAAAAATTTGTAAAAAGTTGAAGTGAAGGGTGTCTAGGAACAAAGGTAACTAGGATAATAAAGTTGAAAATATGGATCTTTTTTAATACTATAGATATGGCTACAAAAATTTGATATTACCTTCTGATCTTATCTATGTATTACGTGTCAAAAATTGAGATTGATTGGACTTAATGGTCAGAAGTTATTAGAGTTTTAGTGACCGGATGTTATACCACAACATTCATGCTAGAAAGTTAGAGTTAGAAAAACATGCATAACTTTTTAGTATGAGCTCCATTTGTGCTAAAATTTGGTGTGGCTACTTTTAGTAAGGTACTTCATAAGTGTACCAAGTTTCACTTAAAGAAAGTGACTTAGGTGAAAGTTATACTATTCTGAAGTTTAGTAGGACAACATTGAGAGGGTTTTACAACAAGGATATAGGAGAAGGGAAAGGTACTATAAATTTTTGAACATTAGAATAAATAAAGGAGCCCTGTGCTTACCGGATAGTGCACATTTTTCTTGACAACGAGATTCGATGATGCGCCGGTTCTAGCTCCAGCAGGAATTTCTCGTTCAAAAAATGGGAAGCGCGGTGCTTGAGCGTCTACACAATAATCTGCAAGTACAGCTCATTTATTACGTCCATAATTTTGTATTTGTATTTCATTATTATATTGTATATAATTCTAAATACTAACTACATTGCGTAATTAATGGCAGGGACAATGGACGAGTATACGTAGGCCAAACCATATCACCACACAAGCGATTGCTTCAACACGTCCGGTCCCCACCTCTCAAGATGAGGGACAATGCTAGACTATTCGTTTTATTCGCGCAACATTTTAATATGGAAGTTGTCTATACGACTACAAGAAAATATCTAGCTGATAGGAAGGAGAAATAATTAATATGCATGTACCAATCGGAACCCTTGCGAAGCTATAATATAATGAGGGGTCGTCCATCGGCCAACCTTTTATATTGGATGCTTAAGAGGAAATCTACGAATAAGTAATAAAAATGTCATCTTCTTGCTTTATACAAAATGTCCATCTTCGCCTTTGGATATAACATTTATTTCCGCATTTGCTATTTTATACTTGATTACAATCATGATGCACTTGCTAGCGAGTTGTGGCTGCCTAACTACTTCATTGTGCAAGAGATTTCAATTCGTGGACGGTTCTAATTCAAGAAATAAAGAAGTTAGTAAGTTATGAACTTATGAACTTGAACTTGGGGATTGTTAAAGTGTTTGATCTTGATTTGCAAATGTTTTAAAGTTTACAAAAAGGGTGCAATAATAGTGTACCCTTCATGTGACAAATGTGCACATTATAGAAGGTGGTGTAAATTTCGAGCCCCATGCTACAATGAAATCTTTGGCTGTTGTCGCTGCCACAATGAGATCAAGGTAACGTACTGCTCTTTGTGTAATAGTCTTTGTAGGTGTTTTTAATATACTTTATGCTGTAGTTTTTATTTTCAAAATAATAAATGTAATGGGTGGTTGTATTTTTTGAGCAGTCCATGCCCTGGAAATTGATTTAAACCAATTGATAATCCCTTGTCAATTGGAGAGTCATAATAAGTACATTGTACTTTCTGGGTTGGCAGTGTAATAAGCCTGGGAAAGGTAAGATAGCTGACAAGACATGAACCTTCATGTTGTGCAGAATGCAAATGAGAAGGACTGTGAAAAATGTCATGATATTCCAAGACACAACATAAAAAAGGTACAGAGCTCCTCACTAGGACTTATTAGTGAATTCCATTGTAGCGGAGGAAGATTTATAACTCTGTACACATAGTACTTTACTTACATGTTGCAAAGAATATTTTTATGTGAGCCGTAATTTGTCACGTGAGCTGAAACTTTAAGTATTTTGATTCTTTGGTTTGGGAGATTGTAAAAGTTTCATAGATCATTGTAGAGTAGAAATATGCTAACTGTTGCACATACGAATTTTAACAGAGGTTTTTATCACTACAAAGGCCACTCGACCTTCCCTTATATACATTAGCAAGCTTTATCAAATGATTGTAAACGAACAATGTCAAAGGCTTGAAATTTAAAATAATATTCTTGAAATTGGAGGATGTAAGTATAATAAATGTGAAAGAAAGGGGGTTTGATTGAGATGAGTCTTGTGGTCTAATACTACATTGTTCTCGATATACAGAGTATGGGACTACCGCAATCCCGTCGCAACAAGATACTGAAGAACAAGAGAAAGTTGTTGTGAACAATGGGAAGGAACTAATTGCAAAGTTTTGCAGTCAATGTGCACAATCTGAGGTGAGCCAATGAATTTGCTTCTCACGTCCTCAGTACATTGGTGATTTAACCCTGTTGCACACTCGCAGTGACATTATTTTCCTACATTATGAAATGGACATACTGGTGATATCAACACTCAAATACAATTTGCACAATTCTGAAGATGTGAGATGTTTGGTTCCCGTGATCATGAGAAGGCCCCTTTTGTTGCGTAGGTTTCTTTCATGATTTTTGTTCCAAGAATGGATGGACCTCGAGTATTTGTGGAACGAGTTTGGGTTTGTGTATGTTATGCTGAATAAGGTGTCCGGTACAGATTGCTTGTGCAGGAGAGGTAGTAAAAGGCGATGCTGGCACTTAGATTGTTGATGAAGGAAACCGTCTCAGTGCTGATATTATCGTCCTTGGAAGCCGTGGTGGTGGAGTTCTGAAACGGTGACCTCTTTAATGATCTTCACTGCACGTTGTGCTTTGGATATACTTTTTGGGATTATTGAATCTACTTGGCTACTAATGTTAGACTTATGTTCTTTATATGTGTAATATAAAAATGATCATAGGGAGTCACCCTATGACCTTCATTTGCAAGTTGTGTGTTTGTTATAATTATTGGGATTACTCTATCTACTACCCCCACTCATGTTAGTCTTCTGTTCTTTGTATGTGTAATACCAGAATGATCATGGGGAGTAAGAGTAACTACGTCCTGCACAATGCTAGATGTCCAGTGGCAATCATTCGCCACGAAGAAGAGGCCCTCTAAGTTCACCATCCACTGAGTTCTTCTGGAGGGAGTCCGAAGATTGTTATTGCTATAGATGACTCACGAGAGGTATTTTCCGAAATTCTGTAAAAATTGATTGAAGTTCTGTGCAGAAATACTGGAGGGTTATCTACAAGATTTATAGTGATCCATGTGTTGCTCTGGACAGCTTCCCTATATATCAAATTCCTTCTGAGGCAAAGACTAGTGGAAAGGATTTCCAGAATAAGGCTGCAACCATTTTGATTGAACTACATCTATTTTAACTAGTAATTATTGTTTTTACAGGCAGTCTATGCTTTCATATGGGCATTAAGTGCTTACACATTAAGTGCGAGGGAATGGTGGTAACTGGTCACGCTAAAACCAAGGTTATTGAAGGGTAACCAACCTTCATGCGGATGCAGTTATCATTGGTACCCATGATCGCAACACATTGTCTAGGTATGCTTCCATCATTCTTTTACAATCGACCAAGATAATGATTTGCTAAAAGTAACTGAAATCAGCACGATGACGAGATTATTTGCAAGTTTTTGGTGTTAAAGATCTTATAATCACTATACTAGTTACTGGTGGCTATGCATGATATCCAACTTTGTGATTATATTTCTCACTTCCATATGTTGTGCATTTGACATGAGTCTTCTCAGCAGCGTCACAGATTATCTCGCACACAACAACCCATGTCCTTTTATTATTGTGAAATTGCCCAAGGAGCCCACAGCTGCTGAAGTGGAAGCTGCAAACCATGCACATGATACCTGATTGTACAAATCATTGTTAAAATCATTGTTATATATTTGAGGCTTATAGTTCCTTAGATAACAACGAAGTGTAAATGAAGAGTAGGTGTTGTATGTTCTGAATAATATGTTCAGAACAATGATCAAATGAAATGAAATTATGGAATTATGGGATTATGTAATTACTTTTTCCTCCATTCTTGCAGGTGTGTATTCTCAATAACGACTGTGGAAATAGTGGTGAAGTCGTGTTTCACATAGTAGGACAGAAGTGCCAAGGGTGTGTGCTCATACAACACCCGGTCTACTTGCCCACCTCCTGTGGAAGTCCTACCTGGATTGGAGAGGAATTTGATCATCGAAGAGTGATCAAGGATGCTTTGCCAGTGATCATCAACCATGGCATCTTATGTGACCAACTAATTGCATCCTCAGGTTGAACAATCTTGGCAAAACTATGTGCAGCTCCTATGTCAAGCCTTTCACAGTAAAAACTCAATGAGAGACAAAGGACAATTTTTATATCCGATCGCCTGCTTAGAGACTAGGGTGACCACGGACAAGTAGGAAGTCGTCTTGTTTCCTTTTGAATTTTGGGCTTGGGCGTTTGTGTAGTGGACATTCAGGATTGAATATCTTAATTTGAGCAAAATGGTCAAGAGTATAACATTGAATCCAAACATTCTCAACAAGTGCGAACTGCAATACCCATATATATGCACACTTCCAAACACAACTTCATTGAGATTATTGCAGGCCATCTTATAATGGCTTAGATTGTATCCATCATCCCTATGTTAGGTGTGGGCCAGAATTCAATGCCAAGAACAAAGATCAAACAATTCCATATTGTTTTGTAGTTGTTTTGATGATTCTTTTGGTGTAAGCATCACTACCTATTACCCAAACAAACTCTTTGCTTTGCCAACTTCCTTGCGGACTTCTTCTCCCACCAGCGGTGGGCCTTTGACCCCTAGCGGCTCGTTGATTAGGATTACTTTGGATAGACCATGAAGTTTATACACATGATCGTGAAATAACCTTGTCATTCCTTCACCAATAACATGTGTCATGGTTGGCATAAAGTGGACCATGGACAACCAAACCACACATACAAAGGTGCTAGCATAACCATAAGTAGAAGGTGTGAAGCCAAAGATAAAATTCAGGTTGCCAACCTACCATGGGAGCCTTGTTGCAACACTAAGGGCCGGTCTAGACTAAGGTGAACAAGTGGACTAGTCAAGTACTTTAGGGGAATGGAGCAGTATGATTGGCTATGAAATGGGTTCTTCATTGGCCGGGCTTTACACTATGGTCAAGACTTCTCTAATGGAGAACTTCAAGCATGAATGAAAAAATGACATGGATGCCAACATGGCAACGCTTTTTGTTAGGGGAGTTCTCCGGAAGTCAAGTTTCTTGGGCAACCTCAAACCCTTAAACTAGAACTTGACCTCCAGAGAAACTCCAACTTGAGACATTTATTTAATTGTTTTCTTTCATCTTGTCTTCCATACCAACCATTGCTTCAATTTTTTTTGCCTTGGGCAGAAATTCTTGACCGACCGGTGCACTTCTTCACCACAGTCTAAACCGACCCTAAGACTAAAATTATCATTTCGTGAGATTCATAAGTATTTTATTCTTAGCCTTTGGTTGTACTATTCTCCTGCCTAGGGTGAGGGTGAATGAGGCTTAGCAATGTAGAGGTCACATTGCTTTTCTTCAGCTCTTTTTGATTTCAACAAAACCACTACAGCAGTAAACAGATGGACAATTGCTGACCCAAACGTCCCTGGTGGGTGAGAAACGCAAGGATGTCCAAAAGCATGAACTTGCTGCTATTGACACCACAACAACCCCTGTACTGATTGTGACCTCCAACTAAAGAAATTAAAGACCACTGGTATTGGGTGGCATTGTTACGAGAAGAGGTTCCCAGATAGTACTTACTCCACAAGGAGGCCATACGGAAAGACGAAGAATCAGGCTTCCCTAAATTATTCTCTACTACTTTGCCTGCTCCTCTTTCCATCCGTCCGTGACCATATCGACCATGCAATGTTGCTCAGTTTTCGTACACAGCTTATGTCATTCTTGAAATGATGTAAAGCAACCTTCTTTAGGGTACGGGGACCTATTGTGAGCATTTCCAACCCCGCATCCAATTTTGGTCAGTGGATCGGATTAGGAATAGTTTCATCCTGTCATCAATAGCGAATCACGAAGATTCACATCTCAAGTTTTAGAATCAAAGTAGAGATGCAAAAGTTGTAAGAATGATCACAGTTGTGTTGCCTATTGAACCCGGGGTGTCTATTGATTGAGGACAGTCCAATTTCTCATCGTGACATGTGTCTTTTGGGTGTCTATTCTTGATTAGAAAGCCTTGCCATATGCCGCTTAAATATAGGCACCCCTTTAAGAAGAGTGACCACATAAGGCCCCAAATGTAACCAAACTCAAGACTGAAGCCTGATTGAGACTCAGTGGCCGCCATATGTTGAATCATCATACCCAAATAACAGTTGAAATTGCAGCCATTTACATGCATCTTGAGACGAGATAAATTCTCCTTAACGATTCTCTGGTCCAATGCACGGGGAGAAACAGACTGCTAGGTACAGATGAACCAGTTGAGTTTGAGAAATAAGCGGTTGAAGTTCAAGGCTTCAGGAAAATCATGGATGATTCAAGAGGAACCTATGGAATATACCTCGAATTAATAAAGAAGAACCGAAAGATGTCAACATGTAACTGGCTGGACTTGGAAACACTAGGATATCAACTGATTATGCCCAAAAATCTCCCCAGACATTGGTCTGGTCCAATCAGTATCAAAAGCTAGGGTTTTGGTCAATAAAAATTGGCTTGCATCTAAATCATTTTAGCTTTCAGATGGTGTACATGACAAATTGATAGATAGATACGCAAGTCCCGTAGAGGGCAAGCATACGTGAAGAGTCTTTCCACTTGAGGGCTACTGCCACTGATCGGTGCTGGACTATGTGACTTGGCCTGACAAAATTTACCAATGAGGGGTGCTTTAATCGGATTGAATAATACTCGGGGCGGGTGGGTGATTGTGAGGTTTAAATGATAACCTAAAATGGTGTGCATCTAAACCACAATCCAAAAGTTAAAGGCTCACATCACTCGTGTGTGAATCTCAAATGTCTCTCCAGCTAAGTTATGCAAAGCTAAAATGATAATGAAAAACAAGTCAGACTGTATGCCAGAATACAAGTTAATATGTTACTGCAGAAAAGCTGATGAAAAGCAAACAAATAGATATTAGCTGTGATATGCGGGCAGTGCAGGGCTTCTCAAAAAACAAAACATGCACTCTTTTTGGCGCAACAAGTCTTGTGAGCACTACGATGTTGCACGCTTTCAATTCGAAGATCACTGATGATTCTTGAAACATTTCTTTGCTTAACTTAGTACTTGGCTTAGTTTCCTTTCCTTGTCACGCCAAGACTGAAGAACCAACCGCCATGATGTTAGTGTGGGTTCAAGAAATGCTAAAAACACTGGAAGGGGACTGGAAGTGGTCTCTACTTAGAGCTGTTAAGACATCCACAGAACCATGAAAATGATGCATTTGAAAGTTCATGGCTGAGGTGAAGCATCTAAGTAGGAGTTAAAAGAAAGACATGGAATAACTGTTCTCTTCACCATACATTTGCATACCAGCAGTGTACAAATCAGGGTTTGGAACTAAGGGGAGACGTAGGGTACAGAAGTCAGAAAGTTCTCTACTTCACATGGATAAATGCCCTCTTACTAAAGTCATTGAACCAGGAGGTTTGCATTGATGGTAGAGGGTCTGGAATTGACATCCTGTTACTTTCATAGTGGTCAGGCCAAGTGTCTGTTCCTTGAGGAGACAATTCAAATTCTGTAAATGATAACCCTGCCATGTCTCCCACTATTGAACATCTGGTAATGGACATGTCTTGCCCTGCCATTGGTTATAGACACCCAATACCTATCTCATCTCTACCGTAGTGCAGGAGGTTGGGCGCCTATTGCAACCCGTGGGAGAGCTCCTTGTATCCATTACCTACTTAATATACCAAGAGTGAAGGAATGAGCCCCCTAATGTGTGAGGACGTCAATTGGATTGATTCCATCACCTTGCAAGTTCCAGTTGATGGCTTGTACATCAAAATCCTGGTGTTTCCTCACTTTCAGGTTGTAAGGTGAACATATGAACAATGGAGATGTGAACATTGATTCAAAGCTTCCTTCAATTTCTTGTTTAATTCCACTCAAGACCTTGTGTAGTGTAGCTATGGTGGGATCTATTTGAAGTCAATTATTATTCTAATGCCAAGTATGCAAACACTCACAATGGAAGCTGAGACTTGATCAAAAAAATTAAAATGGTTGACCATGAAAGTCATTGGTATACATTTTGTGGTGTATGCAATGCGAGTCCCCAAACATTGTATGCCTACACAATACAAGGAGACCCCAACAAGTACTCAGTCAAATTTCACTCTGTCTATGACATTGAAACTATATTGAACATAAGATGCTTCAACGAGGAAGTGAAATTACAGTTATTATCCATAACTACGGTTTTAACATCAAGATATTATGTACTAAACTCTAGGTCATTTGTATGAGCCAAAATCTCCGAATATTTTCACATATCTGGATTCTCTGAGTGGGTTGAATGAGTTAATTTCCAGTAGTGTCACTTTTGCTGTTTCAGATCAAAACAGCCACAAGTCGCCTTGAACACCTCCATAGGACGCCTTGAGTTCCATAATGGGCCTCTTGGAGCTTGAAGGCTTTAACAGGGACTCTTTGCTTTACATTGAAAATGAGGGCATGCGTTGCTTCGCAATGTTTCTGTGCAAAACTTTGTATTGCAGGTGCTGCTCACACAACAGCAACAAGCGATGTGGACTACATTCTTGTCCAGCTTGAAAGTGTTACATCTATAGCTTCTTAAATCCCCAGCAACATGTGATTTGGAATACATTTTGGTACAGGAAAGTGTTACATCTATAGCTACTCAAATCCTGATGGATGATTTAAACTAGTGCAATGGACTGTATATCAGACCCCTCTATTTATTGTATGAAGTTGGAACAAAGGCGACCGTGTGGAGAGTATTATGTAGAGTGGAGTGGAGTCGATGAGTCATCAATTGATTTGATGGGGAATCTTGAACAGAATGGGGCCAATGGGGCCAATGGGTTCAACTTCACGTTGGCAACAATGTTAGTGTTTGTTTTTGTTTTGTTTTCTTGATGTGATGTGATGTGATGTGATGGTTAACCTCACAAACTCATCGTTTGTAGAAATTAGGTGAGGAGGGTGAGATCCATGTACAATCTGTAGTATGGGTGCATGTGGAGGATCGAATCGTGTAATGAGCCTCTTGGAGCTTTAGGGCTTTATAAATAAGAGCTCTTGAATTACATCGGAAAAGAGGGTCTTGTTGCTTCACAATGTTGTTACTGCAGAACTCTGCAAGGAAAACGTGCTTAATTCGGTTAGTCATCTAATCGGACACCTATATTTGAGTGGTATGTGGTTAGGTGTGGCTCCAAGAACGGATATAAAAAAGATGCATGTTTAAAAGAGATTGGACTATGTGCTCAAAATATGGTCACCATTCTAGGCTCATTACACAACATAATTGGGGGGAAACTATATGATCATTTGAGTCTAACCAATGCCATGTTTTATGTTAATGTAAGTTTATACAAAGTAAAGTTATTAATGTTCTATAATGTCCAAACAATCAGTTTGACCTTTGTTGGTAAAAAATAAGATCTTTAATGAATAATTGTAGCACTGTGTAGTCAAAGAGTCATTTTGTGATTCAGTGGATTTGTTGAATACAATCAAGCTGCAGGGATATGTCTTGCATTGGGGTATTTTCAACAGGCTGCTCAAATGGTGACTTAAGGCACTGATTCCTCACTAATCATATTAGTTGCATTGATAAGTGACAGTTCTCTTCACTACAATGAATAATTGTATTTAGTGTCATATGGTATTTTATGTCACTATGGTAACTTTTGTAATGACAATTCTTATGAATAAGTTTACAAGTATTGTCATCCCAACTTACTTTTGATTCATCCACTCGTAGTTTGGTTTATTTTGCATTCTAACATATATTTTTAATATATAATGTTGTCATGAATGATTAAAATTTGGATGAAAAAGCACTTGGTAAGTGACAATACTTGGAACATTGTAAATCTAGAATGCCCAAATTAATTTACAAGGAATGACAAATGATGTTGGGTTTATGTTTAGTGTTGGTGGCACTACACACACAATTTACAATTAGTATTGAGCAAGACAAATAGAATTGTTGACACTAAATACAATATTTAAGGTAGTGATAGAAGGTTCGATCATCTCCTTCGACTTGCTCCTCTACATTCAAATTGAGTTATAGCATATGTCCACACTAGGACCAGCAACTGGCCCACAACAAAGAAAGAGTTTCCATCTTGATAAAAGTTTCAATATTATATGCAATGAATTGAACATGCAAAACTGCACTACCTTACATCTAGTGAGGGTGTTGTGAGTAAGACAAAGTATCCTTACCGATAGTAGTACATTTCATAAAGAGACTAATGAACTTTTTCTGTTACTACCAAGGAACAGCAACTGGCCGTAGTGTGGGCATGCTATTAGTTGTTGTTGCTACTGTAATTGTAGGAGTATGTGTGTATTAGTAAACTTGCAGACCGTTGTAGATACGATGTCGTCAAGAAAGTAAAAAACTGTATCATTAAATCTCAACACATATAATGAGGTGAAGCAGCGTGATTACGATGGTACATGTATGCATGTCATGTTGATTTGATTGAAGAGAACGGTGTTGTAAGATTGAGTGTGTACATTGATTGATGAAATTTCTTATTGTCATTCTGAAAAGGATTATGAGAGAATTAGCTGAAATAGTAGTGATGTCTGTTTTCACCAGGATTAACCTGACAAACTCATCACCTGCAGAAATCAGGTGAGAAGGGTGGTGGGAATTGTTCAAGTGGAGGATCAAATTATGCAATGGCCCTCTTGGAGCTTGAAGTCTTTATGAATGCGAACTTTACATTGAGAAACAGGGCCTTCACATTGCTTTCCAATTGTTGTCGAAAAACTCTATTACAGATGCTGCTTACACGAGATGTGGACTATGTTTATGTCCATCCTGCAGATGGTGTTCCATTCATAGCTACTCAAATCCTCATTGCCTTAATCTTGTGCCATGGATCATATACCAGATGCCTGTAATTATTTTGTTGAAGGCTATGACCGTTGAAGGAGCAACAGGAGTAGTGCATGAGCCATTTTATGCGATGTGATGCAACCTCACAAAACTCATGGCCCGCAGATATTGAGTGAGAAGGGTGGGAATGGTTTACAAGTGGAGTAAGCGCAGGTGGAGAATCAAATTGTGTTATGGCCTTTACAAATAAGAATTCTTGGTTTACATTGAAAAAGAGGGCCTTCGTTGCTTCTCGACTTTTTTGCAAAACTCTGTATTGCAGGTGCTGCTCACAACAGCAACCATGCGACGTGGACTACAATTTTTTTGTCCACCCAGCTGGAAGTGTTCCATCCATTACCTACTCAGATCCTCATTGCCGAAAACTTGTGCAATGGATCACATATCAGATGCCTATGATTATTTTGTTGAAGGTAAAGACCATTCACGATGTAACAGTATAACTAACTTAGTGTACAGCGGAGTCGATGAGCCATTAAGTGAACTCATCGCCTACAGAAGGGCGAGGAGGGTGGGAATTTTGGTACAAGTGGGCCGAATCATGTGTAGGAGCTGTTACCTAATTTTAGACTTCTTCGGCACGGGTTTCCTTGATGGCGTTGAGACCATTCTGATCAGCGGGCTTAACAGCCTCCGGTGGACTAACATTACCACGCCTGCCACGCTCGGATCGAGAGTTAGCGGCAAACTTCAAGCTGTTTTCGTGCAGCCCCTGCTCCTTCTCCTTGTCGCTCCACTCGGAAGCATAGTAATCTTCCTCGGAAGTCTGGGAGGCCGGGAAGAACATCCCTCCCCACTGGGGGAACCACACTAACAACACAAGCGAAGTGCAACACAGGATCATGATACCCATGTACACAATCCCCACCTCGGTAGAATACGAGGATGAGGTGAAGAAGATGGTTTGTGTTATCACCGATCCAACGTTACCCCCCGCCCCTGTGAAGCCAGAGATAACCCCAAGGGACCTTCGGGAGATGAATGGGATGATTCCGAACGTGGCCCCGCAGGCAGCTTGCACGAAGAAAGAAAAGATGATCATAACACCGATGGAGGCACCCAGAGTGCTTGTGCTGCCGAGGATGATGCAAAAAACGCCTCCAAGTGATTGGATGATCCAGAGGTTCCACAGACGGCCCCGCATGCCGAACCTCCTTCCCAGCAGGTCGGAGATGACCCCACCGCTAGGGCGGGAGAAGAAGTTCATGAACCCGAACAGGGAGGCGATCACACCTGCCTTGGAGAGGTTCATTCCGAATCTGTCGTAGAAGTATTGCGCGATGATGTTGTCGACCGTCAGCTCCACTCCGAAGCAGTAGCCATATGTGATGAAGAATATCCATGTACGGTAGTTTGTTACTGCGTACAAGAAAACCTGCAGGAAGACATCCACCATCGAAATGCTTAACAAATTTGGATTCAGTGTAACCCCAATGCACACAGGCGTCCCACTCCATCAATTTATTCCGTATAAATTTGTTGGATTCTCTGACATAAAGAGAAGAGGATCGAACTTGTGACGAACAAGACTGACCTTAAGGAAGCTGTCTTTCACTTTGGCGCCTTCCTTCTGAAGTTGTCTGTAGTTACCGTCCGGGAGATCTTGCCCGAAGAACAATACCATCAGCCCCATGACTGTATGCATAAATCCAGGCAGGAAGAATGCAAGTCGCCATGCTGTGAAGTCCGTGGCTTTAAAACTGACAAAATCAAAGCGCAAACCAACTTAGCAAATCAGTCCAAGAAACGTATCTTCCTCCAACTTGCCACATTTCAACAAATCTATCGTACGAGTTAGAGGACAAAGGCCAAACAAACGAGCAGGAGAAAGTATTTGGGTGTGAGGTAGGAGATGTTCATACCTGTCGCGGATCAAACTGTAGACAAGAGGCATAATGAGTTGGGTTGCCCCGCCTCCGAGGTTACCCCAGCCCGCAGCGATGCCATTTGCAGTGCCCACAACCTTGCTGTTAAACATGGAGCTCATCCAGAACTGGCAAGACACAAAGGTCGCCAACGAGAACCCTATGAAAAAGCGTACCACGATGAAGCCCGTGACATCGGACACCGTCGCCATGGAGTACACGGCGGGCGCAATGATCATAATCAAGAAAGCGCATCCGTATCGCGGTCCCACCAAGTCGCATACGGACCCCATTACAAGACGTGACAAGATGGAACCTGCAACCACAATTTTTTTTCCCGTGACCATCAAATTCCAAAGGTCAAATGTCAGGAACAACTTCACATAATTGCAGAACTAGCAGCAATTCTAGTCGTACCTCGGAACCTAGGAAAAAAGCTATCCCACTCCTTGACATGGACCTTGACGTTGAATTCATCATCTTCTTCACACCTTGCAAAAATCAAACTCATAGCAACTTTTGTACTTAGACTTCACATTGAATTTCCAAGAACATGACTGACATCCTTGCTTGTGACTGCTGAGCAGAGAGAGTTTGACTCGAAAGATAGACTGACTTACCAGACACGGAGGCGATGCTCGCATTTCCGATGTCCGTCTTGGTGAGGTTGAGGTTGTCACGGATGATAGGGATCAGAGGGGGCGCTGCAAAAGTGGACAGGAAACACGTGAAGAAAGAAATCCAGGAGAGATGAAAAGATCGCATGTGCGGCGCTGCGAAGCTGTAGATTCGGATGGTCTTAGCCTTGTGCTCCGAATCCACCGGGAGCGAGAACTTGGCTGCATTTGGGTCCTCGTCAACTTTCCCCTTTCCTTGCATCACCGAGAATGCGTACACGGGCTCCTTACCCGTCACTCCGTGCATCGACATTCCGGGGTCCCCCTTCCCCTCCCCAACCCCCGACGTCGTCTGGTCCGCCATTTCGATCGACTACCTCGCACCTCCCAACCCACCAACCAACAACCACACAAATCTCCCCGAAAACTCACTCTTAAACCTTAAACCCCACACAATTCTCCCCAACCCACAGTACCCACCCCACACCCATCCACTAAAACCCAAACCACCTCCGACCCAATTCACTCTCAGCAGCAGCAGCGACGACTTGATGACCTCTTACAATTGTGGTCTCTCACTTGCAGACCAGGCTCTTGAGAGATGTTTGCTCATAGCCGGTGAAGGCGATGAGCCTAATACTTAAAAAAATTAGTGCTGTGGCCTGCAGAGGCTGGCCGCAGGTGTGCCGTAGCTTAAATATGCAAGTGTGATGCTTGAGAATGAATTTGTAGGTGAATTCATGTAAGTGTAAGGAGTCTGCAGAATCATGTGCTATTTGAGAGCGTGGGGTTGGGGCGGGATCTGATAGGGGAGGCCGCTTCTGTTGCTACTTTTTACCGCTGCCAATTCTAAAAGCGGGGACGCTTGGCTGGCTGGGGCTTCCTTGCGGCCATGCGCACGCGTCGCCGCGGGCCAACGGGAGCGGCCCCCACAAGCCTGGAAGTGAAGTGCAGATGCTCGCCTCAGTTCTTCCTTCCCCCCCGGCCTCTCTGATCTGGCTGCCCTGAATGAATGAATGCATCCCCGCCCCCTTGGCAAACCTCCGAATTACTGTGGGCTAAAAGGCCACTTCCCACACGAGCCAAGAAACGTCACCATGACAATTGTGAGAGCCCCAAAGAAAGTGTCCCAACACACCTCCAAACTCATGTAGTGTGGTCACGGGCCCTCAAGTGTAGTGTGAAGCCATATGGGACCGGGCCCTCCACCAAATGCTATTTCAATGAATGTCAATTCATGCACGTCCTCACGCATGGTGAAATGGAATAAATCAGCGGTCGTGAGCGTTCGGAGTATCATGGTCTCCCGGTTTATGTGGTAGGTCTAACTCCAAGAGGTGGTTTTTGAAAATAATCCAAGTGATTCTGAAACATGATCCATTCGATGCCATGTAGGAATCCATGTGGACTTTACATCCATCTTGTATTCACATGCTCCGTTGGTCCCTCAAGCGTGATGTGAAGTGAACTTGGACCGGCTCCGCCTTTTCCACCAATGAGAGTGCTTGAAGTGTGATGGTCACAATCTCTCAGTCTCATGTGTGAAGTGGCCCTAATTAAGGTAGACTCAGGTTTCACACACCTTACTGGTGGTGGCCACCAGCAAACCAGCGGACGTTGTCCATTGCCCACCAGTAAGTGTGGGCAAAAATTCACTTGTTGGGAGCAAAGTGGCAACAAACTAGGAGCAAAACCAATAGCAAAACCAATGAACAGTTGTAATGGTCGTCCGTTACTATCTAGTCATTTGTTGTTGGTGAAAAGCATATTCAAAGTGGTCCCTTGCTGGTGGGAGGCGTCCACTAGCCCCTACACCAACAAGTGTGGGCAAGCTATCAGTGGACTCCAGTTGGAATGAATCGGCCCTCAACCATGCAAAGTCCTAGTGTTTCCAAGTCCAACTAGTTACATGTTGTGATCTTTTAGTTTTTATTTCATTATTGTGAAGTATATTCCCTATAAAACTTATGAAATGCTCGGTAATTTTCCTGAAATCTTTAACTTTGACAGGTTGTGTCTCAAACTCAACCGGGTCTGTAACTAGTGGTCGGTTCTCCCCATTCATTGCCTCAACCTTGGGGAGAGGAAATTATATCATATGTATGAGTGCACCCCTCATTCATCCAACATAAAACCTTGAAATAGGATGCAACCCAACAGTTGTATTCTTTAGTTGATTCGACACCATAATTAACTCTAAAGACACCAAAGTAGTCTAGTCGAGCTCATTTGAGATGAATCGACAACAAACATGTGGGGGGTTCAAGTTTTATGTTCAATGGATGAGAGCTTGTGATCGTCTAAATTAATTCCCTCTCATCCATGATGGATGGGTTTACATATAGCATGCATATGACTAGAGTCAATCGTTGCTCCTTGGTAGCATAAGGAGCCCCTTTTGATAGGAGTAAGTTCATCACTTTCCAAAATTTATTGTTGTCGGTTGGATTTCTTGTCTTACTCACGATATCCTCATTGAATGTAATGTAGTACAGTTTCACCTGTGCACTTCATTGCATACAATACATAAATTCCTATCAAAGACATACACCCTCCCTCCATTACGAACGAGCCGTTGGTCCCAATGTGAACATGCTAATAGATGCCACGAACCCCAAGCATGGTCAAAGTGTTGGGTGCCCTAAAACTAACCCTAAAAGTAGCCAAGTGAAAAGGTGTCAACCAAATGGGAGCCTTGATTGTATCTTGATGTAAAGTTGAACTTGGAGACATCAATGGCGGACTTTTTAAGATGAAACCCACAATTCCATCCCTCTTGAAGGACTTCACGGATAACTCTAATATGTAAGTTTAGGTTGGAAGTTATTCTTTGAAGTTGATTTGTCATCAAGATCAACTTTAAGTTGCTAAGTTAGTATATATAGTCAAAATCATTTGATAATACAAGTCATCAACAAACTTATAGAAGGGAAGTCAAGTTTTTATGTTGGATGAACATGATGAATCTTTTTAGATGGATTCAACTAGATTCATTCATGATTTTGGACCATGAATTAGGGATCAATTTGGCTAAAAATAAAAACCACCAACCTAGTGTACAATCTTTCTCTGCTCCCCCCTCCCCTCTCCTCCTTTAGTAAGTGTCACGAGGCATTACTAGGATGACAAATATGCTCATGTGTAACAATTCTTTCTCAATGTAAGTTTATTATGGGCCTTGGTTATTGATCTCAATGTTGTCAGATCTAGGCTAAAGTGAAATATGGCTTACATGTACTGTACTTTGTTGTTCTTTAGGCGAAGTCAATCCTCTTGAGATTGGATAAGTGGCCAAACTTCCACTGCACTCAAAGGTGTACACCATGCTTGAACTAAAATCACACCTCGTTTTTATACCATTCGGTTATATATATTGAAGACTTTTCATTTTTAGGATACAAGTACGCGTACGGATGATTGAAGATTTTTTTAATCTTTGATATCACTCATAATTGTATACTATCTAAAATTATTCATACCTAGGCAGAATAACCCTAGTATCAATATGATATCAACATGGTATTGACCCGAATAATGACTTGGGTATACAAAGATTCTTTCATCTTCTGAAGATCAATAAAAGTGTTTCTACTTCTAACATGGATGTGGACTCAAATTCACCCATCTATAGTTCTTTGCTTTGTATGTTAACTTCAAAGATTGAATTATTAGTGCAAAGGAAAAATCAATGTCAAATGAAGTCAAGAGGGGATTTACAATAATTTGGTTTCTACTAGGAAGTATATTTAGTGTCTAATGTGGTGGTATTTGTGTGGAGAATAAATATATAAGTACAATAGTTATTATTTCTAATTCATCTTAAAATCAAATGACTGCATAATATTTACACTATAAATCTAGTGATCAATTAGTGGAGTCTACACTAAATTCATTACACCGTTGATGGTATTTAGTGTCACATGCGTAATAGAGTCACTTACCTCATTTTGAGGTATATGCTAGGTTACACTAATGACCAATAACTTCATCATTAATGTCACCTCATGATACTTGGCGTTCAAGTGCACTTTCTCATACCTTGGCATTAGTATGCTCAAGAATATCTTATTCTTGTATACTACAATGTAAACACATGACACTTGTAATTAGTACACTCAATACTATATTTCCTTTGCATATGAAAGTGCAAGAATGTATCCCTTTTTGCTATGCTAAATGTAATAAAATTTCACTTTAAAAACTCACTTATGTTGACAAATAACATCATATTGGCATTTAGTGGACATGACACTTTGAGGCCTCTAGGCATCAAGTTTAGGCCTTTTGCAAACAATGTCCGTGACATTATATACCATAAACGGTGTAGCTAGTAGTATAGGTCTCTAGCTCATGCATATCTTGTACTACACCTTGACTTTTGAGGTGTCCCACTTGGGTCATTATTAAGGAACTATATTGAAAGGTCCCAAAGGCCTATCTTTGACCTCAAGACCTTGTACAAGGATATTTAACGTTTATTGTGATTTTGTGGGCATTAACACTGACGTAAATAAGAGCCCATTCTTCCTTGCCGTGACCATGTGTCACCAAACTTCACTGTAAATGTACTTATTTCCTTTGGTCTAGCCAGGCATGTACAAGGGGAGATGGTGCACGAATATTGGAGTAACCAGTCTACGATTTTGATATCTTGGGGTCTACAATTTTACTTTCATGCATTGATGAAGGTGTAAGGTATTGCGTTCCCGTTTGATTGGAGTATGTGTGTGCCATTTACTCAAAAGAGGTGAGTAGTTATGTCCCAATGGTCCTCTGTCCGGTGGGCACCGGACCATTAAACATTACGAACAGACACTCTATTCACGCCGACCTGTCAAAAGGCCAGAGTTTCTATCTATCTATCTATCTATCTATGTGTGCCATTTGGTGTACGGCATTGTCATGATAGGCTATGCGGAGTCATTTTATATGTTAATTTGAGCATGTGGGGAGTAGATGTAGTCATTTGTCTAGGGTGATCTTGGGGCATATTGTACAATTTGGGCTTGGATGTGTGGTTGGCCAAAACATGCGTTTATAGTGGTTGTCCGTGTATTGGGCACAATAAAAATTTAGTGTTTGTGTGATTTGGGCGTTTGAGATTTTGGGCACTTCTGAAAGTGGTTGGGGAATTTGTGGTTAATTTAGTCATTGTATACCCATTTATTTGCGTACATAAATTTTGATCGGGCTAGTCTAATTTTCTTCTTCTTTTGGTGGTCTTTGTTTACGCATGCTTGTAGGTTGCGGATGGTGCCTACATGTGCACTGGTTGGGACGCCATTTAGCCAATATGGTGTGGTGTGGGCTATATGTGTTCAATGCGTGATAGTGGATTTGCGTAGGGAGTGATTCCATCATTCGATAGGTCGTCAACAATTTCACTGCGTACTGTGCCGATGTGTGCTCTAACTTTTTGTATTATAATGTTGTGTATGGACCACAGTAACTTGACGTGATGGTTGTGTTGAGAGGATGGGTGTCATTGTGGGTATTTATTAAATACAGATTATTGAGATCATTTGTGAAGATGAAGATATGTTGGAGTGATGTCATGTAGCGGTTATTGCTATTAGTAAAACATTTAGTTCAACCTTGAGTATGTTTCATAGGCCCAAGAATCTTTCGATGATTCGGGAATTGTTGGTTGCGTTAAAGAGATGCAAGAATGTAGAGATCCGTTGAGCACATGGACAATCGATGAACTTGTGAAGTACTTGTACCATAGTTGCCCCACAATGCGGGCACACCTTTGTCAACATTGGAGGAGATATTGTCATGTCCATTACAACAACTTCGTGGATGATAAAGCAAAGAATGGTTCCTTCCTTTTGAAAATTTGCCTTGTGCCAAATTGAGTGCCCTTGGCCATTATAGTGTACGGTGGCCCTTAGTAAAATTTGACTTTGATGATCAAACAAACTCGGAATATTTTGTTCACAACACCTACTGTAGGGGGAAAGAAGAGGGTGTTAAAACTTGCCTCCTATAAGTTTGTGGCTGATTCATCCCAATTTAGATTCACGAGTCTCATTTGGAGTCATTGTCACCGAGTTAATAGTTAATTTGACTAAAAGTAACAATGCCTTGCCTCTACAATAGCACTCAACTCTTACACCTGCCCCCTTGGTGTGTGTCATGAAACTTTACGCTTTGCAATAGCTTAGAACCTTTTTCCAAACATCATGTATATGTACTCCATTGATTCACATGTGGGAGGGAAAGATACTATAGATCTTTATTCACATGTGGGTATATTAATTATTAATTGTTTTATTATCTTTAATTATAATTTCTTTAACTTTTGTTTCTTGTTCTATTCTTATTTTGTTTCATCTTTCACTTTCTTCAATTTTTGACGCATACATATCCACGTTGAGTTTTTCCTCACATGTGGGTTTATTAGTTTCATTAGTTATTATTGGTTATTGTTTCTTTGACTTCCTTTTCTTGTTCTTATTTAGATTTTTTATTTCTTTAATTGTTTGAAACTTTTGACACATACATACATATATAGTTAGCTTTATAGTTGAATTCTAGAGAACATGGTTTGGGGTTGGAAGCGCATGTTTAAACCCATTCATCATGGATGAAGGGACTCTAGTGAAAACAAGTCCTTTGCAAGGTGAGGGCTAATTCATTCCAACTAGAGTTTTTTAGACTAATTCGGGGCCTTTGATGCCATTTCTAGAGTCAACCAATCATTAAATAGTTTTTGTCAAACTCTAAAATAGCTCATTGCATTTTCACCTTACTAATGGATTTTACATAGCCACAACAAATCCCTAGCCTTTTGACCAAGCCCTAACTCAATTATGCCCATGCCAAGTGGTCTTTTGGAGTCACTCCGACTTCCATGCTTAGTGGGAGACACATGTTATTCATATATTTTCCTCTCTACACCCACTTCTCATGGGGATATGAAACATAAATTAGTACAAGATGTTTAGCAAATATAAATCGTGCATGTTGCCATTTGCCTCATAGTTTTTGGATCTCAGATGAATATCTTATTCATTATCAAAGTGATTATTCTCATGCTCAATAAGTGATCATATAGGTCCCCCTAATCATGTTAAGTATTGAGCCTAGTATGATCAACATATTTAGTCCAGTGGGATCCAATGGCTATGATTTAACAACAAACTTGGGATGGTCAAGTTTTTACCGTACCCCTACCCCTTGGTAGGCATGGTGAATCAAGCTCCAAAAGAGTTGTTCCGCAAATTAGCTATACGAAGACTACACACAATTGAGACCCTTACCCATAAACTATCACCCCTACACGTTTTTATCTAAAGTGGACATGATGTGAAAAGGGTTGGGTTGAATACATGGAGAGAGGGAATTATTGCATACAAGCATGCCTTTCATTCATCCAACATAAAAAAGTACTCAAGTAGTATGCATCCCATAGGAATATTATTTATAGTTTATTTGATGATGAAATTAGCTTCAAAGACCCCACATCAGTCTAGTCCAAGACACTTGAAATAAGTTGGGCAAAAACATATAGGGGGTCAAGTTTTCATGTTGGGTGGATGAGAGCAGTGGGAAGTTTTTTGGACACAAACAGTTGAGGACCTAGTGTTTCCAAGTCCAACTGGTTACATGTTGACATGTGTCGGCTTTTTCTTTATTACTTTGATTAAAAAAATTCAAGGTCTTGAACTTCAACCCCGGTTATTGCTCCAACTCGACTGGTTCATATGTACGTAGTAGTTGGGGTTCTCCCTAATCACTAGATGAGAGGTACACTCTTATGCGATTATTCCCTGTCTCGTGTGGCCTCCCCTTCATGAGACTGAAGGCCTATGACCATTGCCTTCTAAGATCACTCATTGGTTGAAATGGTTGAGACTGTTCAAGTTTACTTCACATGCATTAGAAGATGAAGGCCTAAGAACCCAAAGAAATCGTCATAATGAAAAGTCTACATGAAATCCTACAATGTAGATTACAAATAAAGTTGCATGGTTTGTTGGACTTTGCATTAGGCCCACCTCCAAGAGACAGACATGGCGTAACTTATGGCAAACCATGTTAATGAGGCAACCTTTGGATGAGGACCAAGGGTCCTCACAATTACATGATCACAACTCTTGGCTCGTGTGTGAAGTGGCCGTTAGATTAAAATGGAATTGAGACCAAATAAGTTAATCACACATTTGGGATGCATTGGTTCACTTATTGTGGCATTTCTCTTGTTTAACAAATACTAAACAACTACCCTAGGCCAGGGCCCGGATACTCAGTGCCCATGGTAATTAGTTTTTCATTTATGAATAAACAAATATGCCAATTAGTGAGTGTGAAAATTAGCCAAGGTGATACTAAACTCCTTTACACTAAAAATTAGTGCCAACAACAAATCTAGGAAGCATTGTTCATCTTGGCACTTGACATTGTTGTAGTACCTCTACCAATATGGTTATTTATAGATGAATAACTATTTTGGTTTACATTTTTTAGATGCGGAAATCCCAAATCCAAAGGAAAAATCGTTATTCTCCACATTAAATTTTGAGATATTTTTAAAAACCATTTTCCAAAATCATTGGTTTTCTTTTAAATAAGTGGTAAAGGTACTGCGGTATTCACTTGGCACTATTCACTAACAAGCATGTGGCATGCACTAATCATAAGCAAACAAATTTTTTTGTAATCCATGATAAAGGAGCATAGAATTCACCATCTTCGTGAATTTAGTGTCACTCAATAGCAATTTCAACCCTCAGTAACTTTGAGATTTGGCTAGGTTGTATACGTGATATGAAATAGTACCACCCTCACTAATATAGATTTAGTGTAAACTCGTTTAATTATAAATATGCACTAGATTTACACATGGTTGTTTATACAGTTGGGACATATGAGCAGGAAGGACCAATAGTTTTTTATGATCCCAGAACTAAAACTCACGATTCAAGAATCAATTAAATTGTTGGGGGGAGATTTTCGGACACGCTCGTTCAAGATCCCGACATTTTAAAGTCCAACCAGTTAAAAGCGCTCCGCATCCCCTCCGAGTGGGTGTGTTTTCTTGGTTACACATTGACATCTTTTGGTTTTTCTTCATTAATTTGAGGTATATTTTACATATTCCCCTAAAATGAATGATAACCTCGTTAGAGTCTTGAACTTCAACTAATTATTCTCCAAACCCATGTCCCGATCACCAAACTTCCCGTCCGGTTCCAACTGTGAAATTACTGGTCCGAGACGACCCTAAACTACCGGATGATGGTGGAAAGATACCCACATCTCAAGGAAGAGGTTGGCGGTTCAAATC
Organism: Polytrichum commune; assembly: GCA_950295325.1. Classification (NCBI taxonomy): domain Eukaryota; kingdom Viridiplantae; phylum Streptophyta; class Polytrichopsida; order Polytrichales; family Polytrichaceae; genus Polytrichum; species Polytrichum commune. Next base: position 2,545,196 of record OX485809.1, read on the forward strand.
CCAGCTATGAAATCTCCTCTTTACTTGACTGAAAACTCGTCAGGTGGTCAATTGCCTACTGTGCTTTTGCGTTGACGTGTCAACCTTTTGTCTCCAAAAAACAAAAAAATAAACTTACTGGGAATCAAGTTCAGAAATACTAGATGTTGGCCCACCACTTTTCACACGTTAACAACCGGAAATGCTGATGGATGATGCCAAAAGTGGTTGGTGTGATCAGCCCCTCTATTGGTTCATCTATAACTAATAAGCGATCGATTCTCCATGCTCTTTGATCAATCCCCACGTATGTCGGTGAACGGTGTACTTAATACTAACCTACAGCAGTGCGAGGGAAATGAGATTCCTCCAATTCCACTGATGATGTTCTTTGAATGGTTTAAAGCCAGAGTGGTTCCCTCGACTACAATTAGGCACTAGATTCACAAGTGGCATCATGTCAGGCTGGGAAGCCCCATGAATGTAGCAGTGGAGGCTAATAAAAGAAACCGTGTCTTATTCCTTGTCTATTCACGCAACTGGAGTGGGATTCCCCTTCATGCCCCGGCCCCCTCCCTCCAGGCTTTGAGGAGCGAGGATTCAGGCTCCACACACTTGTTGTCCATTGTTATAAAGTGATAAAAAGACGTTCCCAAAAACATTCCGGTGGATGGAATCCGTCCAGAATCCATGGATGGCACAAATTCGGGAAGTGCATCCACTCATCAGATTCCAGGTTTTTCCTTCTTCTATTGTTGTTTAATACACAGTGCATTGAATGAACAAGGAGAACCGGCCGCTAACTTAGGTTAGTTACAGATGCACCAGTTGGGGTTCAAGGCTTCGGGAGATCCACTGATAATCTTTGAGGAATCTATGGAATATACCTCGATTTAACAACGAAACTCGAAAGATTACAACATGTAACCAGATGGACTTGAATCGCAAAAGGATTTTACCGGTGATGCCCAAAATCCTTCCTGGGCATTGATGTTCATGTGTGTGTGTGTGGGGTGACTTCGATGACTCTCACACTTACAAATTGCCTTCAACTATCTTGCAGGCACACTTGAAGTTATATCAAGAAAAATATCTATTGTGCACATATCTCAATAGGAAGGTTGTCATTCATATCTTTAGTAAGGGTGAGTTTTCATGTAGGCTGCTCATCTACTAGATTTTGATGTGAATAAGGATGAACTCACCCAAATGTAGAGGGAATATGGTGGGGTAAGGTTTGTATGTGCCAACTAGCTATTCCCATCTTCACAAATCCAAGCCCACTTATTGACCTCCTCCGCCTCCCAGTTACCAAGAATGGAGTTCTAGACCAACATTTGTTCTCTTGAGTCTCAACTGGTCTAAATCTTTTGGTGACCGGTCCTCGTAGGTTAAAGACTATTTAGTGGACGCATGGAAGTCTAGTAGCTCGAGTCATGGCCCTCCACATTCTAGTGGACCGCCAAAATGTGGTTGGATGGCGGTTGGGGCTTAACTACACGCAAACACCTCCGACTCACTATTGTCTGAAATTCAGCGGGCAAGTGGCCTACATGGAAACTCGCCCTAAGTAATATCTTAGCTTGTACACCAATCACTTGTTGAATAATAGATATTTCCTTAAAGTCTCTTAGAAAATTCTTGGTTTGGTAGGGAGTTTTGGTCTAATTTTGATTGGTTATTTAATGTTTGAGGAGTGTTCAAGTGATGTCGGAAGCCCCCAACTTTAGTGAAATGAAAGGGCATGTGTTTGACTTCGGCCAAAAGACAAATTATATAAAAATGAATCTCATGAATGGTGCTCTCAAAAGTTTGATAAGGACTTCGTTTGTATGTTGTTATTGTCAGACCAAATTGTCTAAATTGATTTCTTACACATTGTAACATATCCAAAGCAAGGGGGGGGATCCTACCAAATCATGAGTTTTAGATGCTTTATGGATGACCTTTATTGATGAAACTTCTTTGAGAAAACTTTCTATTAAGAGTATGTTGACTTGTGATTCATAGTGTATGTGCATTGGACTCAATGTCCTAATCCTGGATTGACTTATGCAAGGCTAGCTTTGGCCCACCCATCCTAGTAGGACAACCTAGAATGTCGGTTTTTAATAGCCCGACACACTCTTTGTGTACGTGTCCTTCAAGCATTGAGGAAATTTGCATGACTTTGTGCTAATCCATAAAACCTCAGGGTTTGAGACCAAACCCATGGGTTCAACTGCTTTACTTCACAAATAACTATAATGAGATAGAAACTACTACTTGTCTCCAATATAAGAGTATGCATCAGAGGGAATGCATTTTGAGATTTGAGGGCATTGTCCGAGGGCATGTGCTTGAACATCCCGGAATGCACGACCATGAAGGACATTCCATTGCACAACATGCATTATGATGTAGGGAATTGTACATTGGGCATTACACAAGGCATAGTGTATCATCACCTCAAATGAATGGATTCCGCTAAATAACATAAAATTCTAAGGAACATAAAAGTGCCAAGTCTTTATGTTTCATTTATTTATTTTATTATTTAAGTTAATTCTTGTATGCAATTAAGATGTTATTCTCAAATGGTTGAAATCAAGTTGAAGGCTAGCCACGATGTGCACTTTGAAGAGAAGGTACACAACTGGACCAAATTATGATGTAAAACATTTCCAAATGCTATGACAATGAAAGGAAAAAAAACATATTCACGACTTAAATTTCTTGTGTGTGGAGAGAGAGAGAGAGGAAGAGCCTCAATGATATTTTGTAGCAAGGATGATAGTGAAGAGATTCCCAAAATCGAATGAAGTGGTTGGCGGTTTGATTCCCGACCATGAAATCTTCTCTCTACTTAATGAAAAAATCCAGCCAAATGGTCAAGCACCTCCTATATTCCATATACATATACATATACAATTTTTGTTTTGGAAGATTTACTTTTGCAAGCAGGTGAAGATATTCGGCTCCAAAAGTGCGGTCCAAGAAGCCAATCCAATCAACTAGCATCCACTTGAATATCACGTTTTCTATAAAGACATCAAGAGCATCCTCCACCTTTCACGTACACGAATTACATGCATGGTTTCGAGGCATTCCACCTCACGCACTACAACCAGTGTCGGCCAGCCACTCTCCTCTTACAACTCAATTGACAGTGGCCACACGGTCATAGGGCACCCTCCGTACAGGAATAGGGCACCTCACAGGCATTAGGTAAAAACGTGTTAACTTATTAGGGCACCCTTTTCCGACTGCCCGCCGCTACCATCAACCCCCATACCCTATTGCCACTAATGCCCCATCCCCACCCAACTTTACCAAATAACCTAAGTTTTTCCCTAAAACCCGGGTAAAGCTCCCTCGGTTATAGCAGAGGCGTCCGGCTCTCCCAATGCACCTACATGAACTTGCTCCGGAGATTTCAAGTAGGTTTTAGGGTTTAGGGCTTTCACACATGTTCCTTGTTTTATCTACCAAGCAATGACATGTTGCATAGGTTTTATCCCATCCCCAAATGTATGACTGCTCATCTATCTTATCGTCGGTTTTTGTTAATGGAGCTCCTCGTGCCTCCATAGCTAAGACTAAAAGCAACCAATCACAAGGGCAGGAGGTGACACTTTTAAAGGTCAAACACTCTTGCCTCATGTCTAGGTACCGATGGGAGGGTCGGTGCTTGAGGCTTGAAACCTTCACGTTTAAATCATGCCACATCATTTGCCAACTAGGCTCGGCACTAGATAATGTCGATGGTGTGAAGGTTGTGTGTTCTAGAACCAACTTTTAGGCTTAGCTAAAGTCAAGTGGGGAGGGGGCATAACATACACTAGTAACATAGTCTACATATATACCCCGCTCTAAAAGGAGACCAAAAGTTGGATGAATCTGGGTCTACCAACGGCAAGCACTTCCCTTGTCGAATCAATGCTACGATACCCTAAAGTCATGTGTTCAAAAAGTCTTTGTTCATTGGTTGTGTAGCTAGCGAGGAGGCATTGGACAGGGAGAACTGGTGTTCAAGATTGAAGCCCTCATATGAGTTTCAGTTTGAAGGGTTCTCAAATTCCAGCTCTTCAGTTGAAGGGTGGGTTCAAATCCAAGACGTCAATCCAAGAATATAGAAATGAAATGCAAAACTCGTATTAAATTTGTGCATGACTTATATGGTACATGTTTCTAGTACACTGTGAAGAATCAAGAATCAACCATCTAACTCCACTTCTTGTAGTGACAATGACTTATGCTTGGTGATTCTTGTGGCAGGCATAATGTGCCGAGGACTTCAAGTGATGTCTTCATTTCCAATTTGGGGTTGCATTTTGAAGGGTTGTTTTGAAAGAGGTATATTTTGAAGGGCCAAATCACATTTGAAGGGCATTGAAGACTTCAATGTTGATCCAACATATTTTATGATGGGAGAGGCAAAAGAGGTGCTCTAGTAGAAAATTGCAAGGGCCCATGGCAGAGAAATGTTGTTATAATATATTTTTAATGAATAGTTTTTGGGGGAAGAGAAGATGAAGACAAGAGAAGACAAGAGAATGGTCAAACGTACTTTATTCTTTCCAAAATTGCTCTTTTTGGGCATATATTAAAAAAGTCAGCACATTCACTTTTTGGTGAGTGGTCATTCCTCTTGGTCCACATTTAGTTTACACCTACTGAGGGGCCCAAAGGCTTTGTAAAGATGTTTTTAAGAGAAAATCAGACCACGAATGTTGGACCATCAAGTCGGACCATGGAAAAAAACTATCTTCCACGGTCCGACCTCATGGTCCATGATGTAAACCGGCCCTCAACTCCAAAACATTCATACATTGGAACATTGGAACGCTAATTTTTTTTAAATATTGGATAAAATGCGAAAAAAAAAAACATGGATGTAAGTCCCCGAGATGGTGTGCTTTGCCATTTATGACACGTCCATATATAATCAACTCGTGCATCCAAGACTAACGATGAAAACTATGTTGAATCCTACGTGCGGGTTACCTCTCAACACTCACAAGGTTGAATACATGCAACAACCTCCTCAAATAATGTTGCCCATGTTAAATAACAAAAGCGGGGTACGTGCGATGCATGGGTTTGTAAACAAAAAAACGAGAACCCGCATGAAGACCACCGTGAGGATCCGTGTCGACTCCCCATACTACAAAATTAACCAAGGCTAGCTTACATGTTGCTATGCATATGATAGTCATCCAACATGGATCTGTGTTCAGATGCATTAATGTAATACATACCTACACTAAGCTTATATGCACCTCGACCTCAATGTCTTGTTTAATTACGACATCCTGTTTGGCTTCCTGCACATAATCGTTCCAAATCCGTGTGTTTTTATAAGTTTTTCCAACCGCTCACTGTGCATGTTGTGTTCTTCGGTTATTCGTTTCTTGACTTGAGGTATTTATATATATTCCATAACGTATTCTACTAGAACGGTTGGCGAGTATCCCGAAGTCTTGAATTTCAACCGGCTACAATGCGGTCGAGTCTCCCCATTCATTGATCTTGCGTGCCCAACTCTTCATGGTATCGGCTAATTAACTTGGTTGGCAATTGCTTCTTAGAATAGGAGGCATTCATGTAAGGGCCGCTTTACACCTAGAGGCCGGGCCAATTCGTTGTGTAAGAGGCTTGAAATTCTCACTTGTGATTGGCCAAAAGGTTGAAATCAGTCCCAACACCTTTACACCTAGAGGTCGGGGCGATTTGGGGGTATGAATTAATTTAATAAAAAAATGTATGAAATGACACGGCCTGAGCTCGTTGAATTGGGTGCACCCAAAATGGATGGCCAATTCTTGGCCTCGGGGCCAATGTCACATTTCAATATAAAAACATTCTTAAATAAATAAGTTATATGTTTACATATTTAGAGAACCATATATATTGGATTATGTGGAAATTTGAATGGCTTTATGCTAGATTATACCACATCCGTTGGATTATGCTAGATTTATTGAATGAGCCTAGCTTCCTGGCCCTAAGGCCTTTACATGTGAGAAAATTGGCCCCCATTATAGTCTTGTTATACTGTGTAGTTGAGGCCGGCCTCCAACCCAAAAGGGGTTGAAATTTCATGCAATCGGCCTCAAGGGGAATTGGCCCGGCCTCTAGGTGTAAAACGGCCCTAAGTGCACATGCCTGGGACCGATGTCAGGAAGGGTTTCTCATGTTCCACATTCTCAACTTGGATTATAACCAACCTCCTTGCAATGAACCAACTGCTAGTTATAGATGAATTGGTTGTGTTTGAGAAACAACCAGTTGGATTCCAAGGCTTCGGAAGAGTTACCGATCACTCTAGAAGAATCTATAGAATATACCCCAAGTTAACAAAGAAAACACTGAAAGCTTACAAACATGTGACCAGTTGGAGTTGGAAACACTAGACTTTTCAACTAAATGAGCCAATTGGTCCGCTCAATTTAATGTATGGAACGTGATGGGAACGTAATGATTGCTAGTTGATACGAGAGAATACCCGTTGAGGGTTCTTAAAATACAACTCAACCATTCCAATACACCCACACATGTTTATAAAGCCATGCAAATAATCAATTGTAATATGAAAGATCTCATCGATTGTGACAAAAGGATTGTCTCATAATGGCCCAATTGGTTCATTTTAGTTGATAAGGTCAGACTGGTTATGCTTAAATCTCCCATAGACACTCCCCTTTGCCACAGATGATTCTTTCTTTTTCTTCCATGTTCATGACATGCAAACAATCATCGTGGGTTTCACACGAATGTCCAAGTTTCAAGTTTAGAAACACTTCCAGTCTTAATTTCACAGTGTGCACCAATCTCACAGTCACACTTCCAAATAACTCATCTTTGTGACGCTGAAAGCAATGTAACTTATAGACACAGATTATATTAAGCCAAAAGTTGGTGCTCTTTTATACTTGATGTCACACATGATTAGTGACTTTAAGTTTGGCTTACTTAATGCATCGTTGCACACCTGTTGATGATCATGGGATGGAATAATAAGTGTTGATAGCATTTTAGTGTTACTTTTACAGTGGCCTTTGTCATTGTGCTACACAATGGACTCATTGTGTGTGTGTGTGTGTGTGCATGCACACATGGCATGCTGTATCTCTACTTGGTTTTTGGTTATTGAGTAACATCATATGATATGGCCCTTTCACCCTTGATTTGAGGTGTCTATATTCGGTCACCAACAAAATTAGTTGCACCTACCTGACATCACCATCCTTGATGAAAATAATTAATGAAAATGAACAAAACCTTTGCCATGAGAAGAAGTTTTGTCTAACTTTGTTTTTCTTAAGTACACTTAGAATTTGTCTTAGTATTTTAAACCCTACTCTCATTATCAACCTCCTATACGTATCATGGTGGAGTGTGTTCAATGCCTCTAACCTAAGTTCGGCTCTCTACAAATGCTAATATTATTTCCCTCATATGATAATGGCTAGTAAAACAATCTCTCATCTACAAAAAAAGAGAAAATCTAAACTATTATGGTAAGATGGTTCGAGGGACTTCAAGCATGACATGACCATACGATTTTGTTGAAAGATAGCAAAATAAGACCACAACTGCCACATGTCTAGACACGTGTGCATGGGAGTGTAAACATGCTATATAGACAACTTGTGTGTCGAACAAACATTGAGATTTGGGGCACAAGTGTTGTAGTGCACATACACCCCCCCTCCTCCCTTTATGGCTAGAAAGACACCCCCCGAAACCGGGAAAACAAACCCACCCACAATATCTCACGATCGTGGGTGCATCATTATACGTACTTTAAATCAACTTAGATATTATGCGGATGGGATTTTCCGATCCGCCACAAGACCGACGACCCCAAATGCCGCGGAATTTTTTGCAGGATGGGATTGGGTGGCCTTTTTACTACAAGGGACATGAGCACCACCAAACCTAACCTAAAGTGCCATAACCCACAAACACAAAGAGTTATTATGTTGAGAGCCCTAGTTATAAGGTTGTTGGTGGGTGGGTTTATTGGCCCTTGCTTCCCAAGACAGCGGCGAACCTGGGTAGCTGAGGGCTCCCGAGCCGCCGCTTCTAGATGCCGAGCCTACTCTCTTTTTCAGCGCAATACAAGGCGGACCAGGTGCGGACCAGGTTCGGAGCAGGTCCGGTTCAGGCTCGGTCCGCTCCCGCGCGAGTGGCCCCAGCGAGGCATTAAGTAGAATCTCGTCAGGTTGTACCTCACACACGATCTGCCTTTTGTTAGATCCCTCGTCCGGAGTTTGGCGTCTCTGGATTCATCACCAGCTGCTCCAAATTCTCCATACGTAAAAGTAAGTAAGTCAGTGCAAGTGCAAGTGCAAGTGGTGGCGTTTAAAGGACTGCTTCCTGGCATGGTTGCTGTGTAGCGAAATCTTGTGAGTGAGTGAGAACTGCGGAGAATTTTGATCTCTTGACGTTTTGAGATTTGGGTGTAATGTTAGTGCAAGCTTAGGATAGAAAATTTTTGGTAACGGAAGGAAATTGAGTTCAAGTGTGCGGTGTGAAAAATCATTGCTTCCTGTGGACTTCGTTGTGTAGAAACATCTTGTGAATGCCAAGTGAGTGTGGGAAGTGTCGATCTCTTACAGGTTTGAGGTTTTGGGTGCGAGAGACTGGTGCAGGCTCGGACATAGTATACATAAAATGAGCATAAGCTTGAGTTCAAGTGCCGGTTTGAAGGATGTAATTGTTCCTGTGTTCGAACTTTGTGCACCAAAATCTAAGTTGTGAGCCTCTCGGAGGATATGGTGAGGTTCAATGAGCTTTTAGAAAGATTCTCAGTTTTGGTTCTGAGACGGAGAGATGCTCGGAATAGTAAAACACAACGCAATATAACAACGGTCCCTGAACGAAAGTGGTGGCGTGACGAAATTGCATGTTGTGTTAGTTTGGTTGCGAAACTACCACGTGAGCCTCAGCGGATTTAGTGAGATTTGGATAGTTTTGAGGTTGAGTTCTGGGGTTTGGATGGGAAAGCACTGCAAACCCAGACGTAACATAAAATGGTTCACAGTTTTAATGCAATTTTTCTGGTGAAGAATCACAATGAAAATCCTGCGGTGATATTCATTGTTGTTCTTGGCTGCGTGGGGGGATCAAGTGCACTGGATGCAGTCGTAGAATGAATGCTTGCAGAAGAGAACAGTTGAGATGGCTAAATTCTCTTTACTGTCATGGTTCTGTGAAATTCGGCCAGAATGTTTTGAGTAACTAGTGGGGGCTTCAAGATTTAGTAGAGAGATGAGACGAGATGGCGTTCTCCTTACTGTAATGACTTGTGGAATTCGGCCAGAATTTTTGGGCAACTAGTGGGGGTTCAGAATTTCAGTGGAGGCCATTTACAATGCGTTCTTCTCAGTTTAGTGGCGGTCAGTTGGTCTGACATCAAGAATCTGTTGCTAACTAACTGTGCAGAATTTGAAGTCATGGGTGCTTCTCTCAAGGCCGGTGTTCTCTTTGCCATCACTGTGATTCTGGGCGTCACAAACTACGCAAATGGGCAGCTGTTGTCCTCACTACCCAAGAGTTTGATTGTAACAGCCACTCGAGCTGCGGGAGCCAATCTGAGCGGAACAGGTACTATTGCAACTTTACTCTCTTCGATATACTCATGTGGAGGCCAACACACGTTCGAAAATGCCGGTTTCGAAACGGAGTTTGTTAAGCCAAGGGAAAAGACTTTCGGCCTTTGACATGTGCCTAATTTCGAGGAGCTTGGTTTCAAGGTTGGTCCCTCTTCATTGGGCATCAACGTCCGTTTTCATCTCCGATCCAACAGGGCGGTTTCTTGCAAGGTTTGAAACCTCCCTTTCCGATCGGAGTTAGAAACGAACGGTTCTAACCCAAAAGAAGAGGGAACAACCTTGAAACCAAGCTCCTTGTCAAGCACATGTCAAGGCCGAATTATTTTACCTTTACCTTCACTTGCCAAACTTCGTTTCGAAACCGGCGCTTTCGAACGTGTGTGGCCTCCCCTTCAATCCCCCTTTCTCTTGGCTCACAAAAATAGCATACTAAAATGCCAGTCGCACTTTCTTGCTGATTTGACTGTATGTAGTGCAATTTGGGGATATCTGCCACCAATGTCAAAGGTGCGTGTAGCATAGCATCTATGACTATGGCTGGAGAATCCGACGCCATTGTGCCTGGTTACCCTAAAGGGAATACCAAAGGAAAGGCTCCATTTCATAACCTGTAGAGTACAAAGCGATTTCTTAGTAGTTTGAGTAATAAACGTTACTCGCAAAACTGCACCACGAACAATCTCAGATTGCATCAACAAATGATGATAAACCTTTTCACCAGCAGCAGGGCATGAGGCTCTCAATCAAAGCACATGTCAGAAATGAGCAATTCATCTTTCTTTCCATCACTTTTCTGGAGCCACATCACAGATTTATCGTGCGTGAAAGGCAGTAGAAGCATTCACCAGCACTATGTTCAGCATGTCTGAATATTCATTTTTATGTCATTTGAAAACACAGAAAGACAGTACAATTTATCATCACTCTTGAGAGTCTTTTCCCGCATATTTTAACGTCCATGAGTTTGTTATTTGAAAACACAGAATCGTTGTGTATGAAAGACAGTAGTAGAATCTATCATCACTCGAGTTTTTTCTCTCGCACAAGTGAACGTCCATACTTGTGTTTTTTGAATAGAGAGTAGATTCATTGTGCAAGAAAGACAGTAGAATCTATCATCACTCTTGATTCTGTTCTCGCATACTCGAACGTCCATCTTTATGTTATTTGTAACCACAAAATCATTGTGTAAGAAAGACAGTAGAATCTATCATCACTCTTGAGCTGTTCTCGCATGTTTGAGCAACGTCCATACTTATGTTATTGAAAACACAGAAAGATAGTAGAGTATCATCACGCACATATCTGAACACCGTCCCATACCTGATTTATTTGAAAACAAAGAATCGTTCATATTGTGTGTGAAAGACAGTAGAGTCATCTATCATCACTCTTTTCTGGCACACCTGACGATGTGGATGTTTGGTGTCTTTTGTTTTTTTTTTAAACAAAATGCAGAAGTTCACTCGGGCATCGACACCATCACCGTGTCATGGAAGCTGAACGCTACATTGGCCCCGGGAGTGGACGCAGCTTACAAGAAGGTCCGAACGAAGCTGTGCTTCGCATCCAAGAGCCAGGTGCTGCGAGCGTGGAGGAAGACTGACGACAACTTGTCTAAGGACAAGACCTGCCCTTACGACATCTCCCTGGCAGCTTACACCGCGACCGGCGGATCTGCCAACTACACCATCCCCAAGGCCACACCCGGAGCCTCCTATTTCGTCAGAGCCTTCGCCATCGACGCCACAGGAACTAAAGTTGCATACGGTCAAACGAGTGACAAGAACCGAACTGCCAACACGTTCACTGTCATTCCCGTGACCGGAAGGCACGCAACGATCGATATTGCGGTCGGCATCATGTCTGCCTTCTCCGTTGTCTCGCTCTTCACCTTCTACTTTGTGGAGAAATACTACTTGGCCAGGAAAAAGGAAGTGTAGGCAGCCTCTTTAAATCTAATCCTTGGTTAAATATCTAGAGGAGGAGTAGTAGTAGTAGTAGCTCCCCCCTGAAATTCAGAGAAGAGAAAGAAAGAAAGAGGGGAGAATTTGATTTAATGAGTTTCTGAGTTGCCGCAATTTTAGTTTAGGCAACTGTAACTTAGTAGCCCACGAGCGAGATTCAAACGATGTATGTAAACCCTCCTGGTCCAATCGACCAGATTAAAGTGAGCAGATCAGAACTTAACATGCACCCTGAAAGATGTGTAAACACACTGTACCATGATGTTCTTGCAAAATAAAGAATTGCTGATGAGATTGAATCCAGAGGGGGTGCATTGTTTGTTGCCAAGGTTGCTTGCATTAAAGATTTTTTACTTGTCCAGTATGAAAGGAGGTGTAGGATCTTTGATTCTAAGCCTTGGTAGAATCATTGCTTCAATCTGATAACATCGCTAATGATGCATGTAAACCCTACTGGTCCAATCAACCGGATTATTGTGAGCAGATCAAAAATTTCATCCTGACTTGCGAGGCGATTTGCCCTTGAAAGATACGTAAACTCGCACACTGTGCCATGATCTTGCAAAATAACAGAATTGCCAAGATTGTGTCCATATAAGGTGCATTGAATTTGTGTGATTGTGCTTTCACATTTTATGTGCTTTGGGATGATGGGAATTAGCAAAAAGTGAAAATCCAACTATTTTGGTTGAAGAATCACATGATGTTTCGGTCAAGAGGATGTGGGCTAACTATTCTTCCCTGCTGCATGAACGCTAATTCTTTGGAAATTTCAGCAAATGAACTTTTTTTGCAACGAGCGCAAATGCAATACTAGGGTTCCGTCAGATCTTTGAGTTTGAAAAGACAAGCAAAATCCTTTTTTGTCAGATCGGCTCTTTATTGGAGCTTCTGAAATCCTATCATCCTTGGGTAATGGGCGTTTTTCACTTGTTACTGATTCCTACATAGCAATAATTTGGACACCTATACTTGAGTGGTATGTAAGTGAGGTGTGAATCGAAGAACACACACGGCAAATGACCACATGCACAATTTAAATTTGCTAATCATCTTGCACTGATTGTATGTTGCATATCCTATGAGATGTGGGCGCAAGGATAAAAACTATCCAAATAACCTAGGTCTACCTTAGGTGTGCAACACAATTGTAAGAGCTTGTTTTACTTCAAAAAAATACTCCTTTGTCTCAATGATACACTATAGATGTTTCATAGGACTACATTAGAGTAGAGGCGTCCATAACCAATCACTTAAGAGATTCTACGCCAGATTTGGAGAAGTGTAAGGGGGTCTAAATCTTTCCCGTGTAGGAAGATAGAGATCAAGAGGACTACCAAAAAAAATGGTAGTATTATTCCTTAAATTTAAATTACTGTGAATACTTGGAGCCAAAAACTGGCTTGGACGTATTACCAATGTCTAGAGTTTGCCATAACTACTCATTTTAACCGCTCATTCCTTCTCAATTTAGCACTCAAACCATGGACATGTGTCATGGCACTATAGGTTCCAGCTTGATCGAAATTTAGTCCCAACATGATCGAAACACTCTCTTACTTTAAACCTTGCAGCTTGACAAGTCCATGTGATCATGTCATGCATGCTACCTAGCAAGCTACTTGTGAATGCTATGTGGCACTTGATGTGCCTAATTTGGATACTTTCCTCTTTGCACCCACATCTTGTAAGATGGAAATAGGCAATTAGTGCAAGATGATTAACAAATCCAAATCGTGCCCGTACCCATTTGCCTCGTGATTTTTGGAGCTCGTATGAATATCTTATTCATTATCAAAGTGAAGGTCTCATGCTCATTAAGTGGTCATTAAGTGGTCCCCGATTTATCATTTTACTATTGTGCTTGCAACATGTAACATACTTTTGAGCTCATGGTCCAATCTCTTTAAATCACATGTCCGTTCTAAGATTCACACCTAACCACATATCACTTAAATATAGGTGTCCAAATTATTGTTGTATCGAATTAGGCACATCTACCTTACTGCAATAGTCAATGTTGGTGTTTGTACAAAAGCAATACAAACGGTCTACCTTGAAAGACTATCCAACAAATTATGTGGGACAACCACCTTCATACATGGTACATGCTAGAAAAGTAATGGAAGCTCAAAGTATGCTAGATATGTGTGTTTTGGTTGCTCCCTTATAGGCAGTTGGATTCATGTGGCCAAGTATTGAGATTCTAGTTCCAAAACAACTTGCTACTCTCAACGTAGTGGTCAAGCCAAGCAATTTTGTTGAAATGTCCATTCCTAATTGGATATGAGGAGGCACATTATCACTTGTATTTAATTACCTCGACATGGCTCGATCATTACATCCAATGATGTATATGTGTCATCATGTCATCGGTTCTAATAGGGACCCAAATACCTAGTTCAAATTATTTTTCAATGTGCGCAAGAAGCAATCCATCATGTAATGTCACAAATTTGTCTTAAGTCACTATGATAGGAATTCTTTTGGTGGATTCTTGAACGAGAATGGAACTTGATATGATGGCATTCACAATTTTATAAAAGAGAGTTGCATCAACTAGAAGAGAAAATTACTCAAAACCAATATTGTATAAATCACAAATTCATGCATGGCATGAGCTAATCGGCTCAACTATACTACAAACACATTACGCACGAAAGCAACTCCTCTTGCTACTTACTTTGGTCAACCACTAAGTGCACTAGTGGAACAATTCTATCAACACCCATACAAGGTTTATTCTTCCATGTCAATGTCATGCAACTACTATTGGGTATGAATTGATCCTATTTAGTCCTCCGGCCCATTGTTGATTGCTCTACTATATGTTATATCGAATTGACTTCCAAAATCAATTCTTGGATGTGCTCGCCAACATGGCTCCCTCTCATTGGCTCTACACTAGACTAATATAAGTGCTAACCATTGTCCTCTTTTGACAATTACCTTCCTTACTATCAAGTTCCATTTCTACCCATTTGGATGAATTATTCGTATCACATATATTTATTGTCACTTCCATATACAAATTTACAATATAGAGAAGAGAAGAGAAAAAACTTCGGTCTCCGGAGGAGACCGACGTGAATGAAGTGTTTGTTCGATCCTCCTCCAATCCGATGCCCACAGGACAAAGGTATGAAGGTAAAGATCTACTCCTCCCTTTCGAGAGTAGACACTATAGTCACCAGTCACTAGTAACAAGAACCAAAATGGTTAGTTTTTAGGGGGGATTGTTAGTATGGTTTGGGTTTCCAAGTCTCTTAGTGCATTTGTTAGTGGATGGAGTAGAGTGGTTTAGTTACTAAAGTTTTATGGCTTTATCTATGGGGGGTCTAGTGTTTGGGGCAGTGGTTGGTGGTTTTCTATTCTTCTTTGGTGTAGGAGGATAGACATGGCATATTTAATAGCAATAGTATTGATATTTTTAAAGGTATTTTTAATGATAGGCATAGGTATTTTAAATTTATTTTCAAGTGATTTCATTGAAGGAATGTGTGTAGTGGCTCTAGCACCTGTGGTGATTATAATAAGGGGGTCAATTTTCCATCCTCTATCAGCAATACTATCGATTAATGGTTTATATTTGTTATTTTTTGCTTCGAGTGTTTCTGGAGAGAATCTATCATTACAGTATGTGAATTCGATGAATTGTATGGTGAGGTTGGGGTCCATGTCTGTGGGGGGGTCATTTTGGTACGGTAATCCTCTAACACAAAGGATGTCAGGTCTAAATCTGGAGTTACAATGGCATCTTTGTGTACCGCATGTGCAAGGGAGTAGCCAATTGGGAACGGTGTTTTCCTGGGGTGTATTATTGAAGGTGCCAGCGTTCATGAGAATATAACATCGAGATTTTTCAGATGAGATTAGTAATTTCCTAATTTCCCATACAACTTTGTTGTGTCTTTTGACGTGAAGTGAATGTATATGTTGTTGTTTACACGTAAGTAGTGCATGTAACCACGTGTCCGGTTCGTATGAGTTGCAAATGGGGCATGTAATAGAGGGATATGATTGTCTACCGAAGATCAATTGTTTACGAGCATTGCCCATATAGGTTCCTGTTCGGAATTTGATGAGGCAAGATTTTTGTTTATCCGTGATTTCCGGGTTTTCCCAGAATTCGTTAGAAAGTTCTTTGTCTATATCTGCATATCCTGTCCATTTGTAAGTGTTGGGGTTTTGGGTGGCCATGTTTTCCAAGTTGTTTTCCCTATCATATTTAATAATTTGTTTTTCTAGGAATCTAACGGGGCCTTTATCAGGAACGTCCATCATTGAGGCCCAAACGTCCTTTTGGTAGTAGTATGGGGTGGCATGGGCATGTTCATATGGGTGAATGGCAATTCTGTGCTCTAGTTCTAGCCCTTCTTTTGCCAATTTGTCTGCTTGTTCGTTACCGTCAATGTTGACGTGTGCTCTGACTTTGTATAGTGTGATTGGTTGTGTTCGGTTTTGGAGTAGTTGTACCATGGTGGCGAGGGTGATTTGGTCAGGGTGGCTATTGTGAAGTGTGGGGTGTTTAATTTGTGTGTTGACTAAGTATAAGACATTGAGACTGTCGGTAAATATGAATGCGGGTTCATTTGGATATAGTGTATTAATGATTGTTAGTGTATTATGTATGGCTATCATTTCTGCTCGTAGTATGTTTTGGAGTCCATGTAGTCTTTTGGAGATGTTAAGGCCTTTGGGGCTATAAATTCCATATCCAGCTCTTTCTCTTCTCCATACTCCAGGGTTAATTTCTTTGGGTTTCATAAAGGAACCGTCTGTATAATAGCTAAATTGCGGATGGAATTTTAATGGTAAATTAGTTTGGTAATTAGGGAATTGTGGAATAAGAATATTATTATTATTGGGTGTGTTTGGATAGTTAGATTTAGCCCATTTTTTGCTAGGATTGACAACGGTATTTAAGGGGGTGGGTGGTGCAATTTGTGTGTGAATTTGTAATATTTGGAGGTTATTTGCTATGTTGGTGAATTGATTCATTTGTTCGTGGGTACCGATGTGATTGTTTTGGTGGTAGATACAAAATATTCGTAGTGTTGATAACTCTTTTCTCGTGATATTGAGTTCGGGGGGAATTGTGGGTTCTTCGTATATGATGGTGTCTGCTGCAAAGTGGGCAATGATGTGTGTGTCTAGGAATGGGCCAGTGTATGGGTTAAAGTTATGGTACCAATCCATATATTTTGAGATAAGTATAGTGATTGTATTTGGGTCGTATTTGGCCGCAATGTGGGCCCAATGGATGGCTTGTTGTAAGTCTGTTGCGTTATGGGGGTGGGCATAACCAATTCCCTTCCATTTTTTGTCAAATGCTTTTCCCAGGGATCCAAATATTATATCCCTAGAGAATGGTGAGTGAAATTGGGTGAATTGTGTGGGACAAGTAACTGGGGATGAGAAGTATGAATGGTTGATATTGAATGATGTTATTAGGAAATCTAGTATTGGAGTTGGTATAGTATATTGGGCACGTTTAAGTGGGTCATTTTTTGGAATATGGTATTTATACCTTTGGTATAGCCACACGATTTCAGTTTCAAATGATTGGGTAGGTGGTTCTAGACTATGTGGGGTATCTTTAGCTTGATGATATTGTTTCCATAGCCACAGTAATCTAGTTTTTGGGATGGTAATGAGGTGCCGGCCGTTGTCTTCGTATATGTGAGCGACGTCGAATTGTGTTTGGATAGTGTTAGTATTTGTTTCGATGTCACTCTCTGGGTTGCATTCATTAATGGAGATATGTGCCAATGGCATTATTGTAGCAGGGATAACGTATCTAGTATCTCTTAGTTGTTCCGTGGAGAAGTATGCGTTGACGATATTTGTGAAGTGTTTGTGTTGTCTTTTCGTATAATATTGGGTAAGTAGTTCGGTGTTGTGGCAACTAGTATAGGCATCACAATAGGGAAATAACTCTCTTTGGGTGCGCCATTTGTTATATCTGGTATTGTTTGGTGTAGTCCATTGGCATAGGTATGATGTGTCATTTCTTTTAATCCCGTTAGAATCTATGAGTTGTCGTTGTTTGTGATCTAGTATTGTGTGTATAGGAAATTGACGGGGGTTGTTAATCATATTGTTGGGAGGCGGGGGTAGGTGGGGGATAGGGGGGTTTAGGGGGTGTATAGGGGGGTTTAGGGGGTGTATAGGGGGGGTTGGGTGTTGAGGGAGGATGGTATGATTTGTTATTGTGTAATCATTCTTTAAGGTTCGTGGGGGGTAGTGGTGTGGGCATGGTAGATGGCATTCTTGGTGGCAGGAAGGGTGGCAAAATAGTTGATTCGCGATGTTTAATGCACTTTTGATAAGTTTTGTGGGATTGGAGTGGTATATTTTAAAGTCGTCTGGGTTCATTAATGTTGTGCCATTGGGCATGATTATTTGTTCTAATTTTATAATATTGTGCAGTAGAAGTTTTTGTAATAATTTAAGTGAAGTGTTGGGGTTCAGGCCTTGTAAATTTTGTGCTTCTTTTAACCATGCGGTTTCAAGTGGGGATGAATTTAATAAGAAGCTATCTATTGTACTTTTTAGGTGGACTCCGGCTTCGTGTTTAAGTAGGAATAATGTTCTAGTGATAGGTGATCTAACACAATGATGGTATTTAATGCGGGTTATTTCTTTGGAACCTCCGAATTTTGCCAGTATAAATTGTGTTAAGCCATAATAGATTTTACCGAGTCTACCTTTGTCGTTGAGGGCATTTTGTAGTTGTTCTCCAATACAACGCAAATAGGCATTTTGTAGGGAGAATGCTTCGATTCCGAATAGATCGTGTGGGAGTTGTGTAGCGATATTAGATGTACTTTTTGGTAATCCGCATATTGTTTTATGGAGTGCTATAATATTCTTATTGAGTTTTTTGATAGCCGGAATAGAATATGGTACTGCGTAAAAGCTGTAAGCTATCCCAGCACGTATAATTGTATCTGCCATGTTGATTTTTTATTTCATGGTGGTTGGGCATGCTACAAGGGCTTGATATTGTTTAATAACTTTAGCTGTAGTGGTATTAATTTGTGTTTTCCATTTTAGTGAAGGTGCGAGATTGATTCTCATATAAGTGTATGGTTCGTGCTAGTCTAAGACTGGTAATGGTTGGTTTCTATAGGTTATATTGGTAGATTGGATAAGGGCTTTGAATGTTATGGGATTCATTTTAGATTTGTTAGGGTATCCAGTTACTGCACATTTGGATATTCCGAGGTCCATTCCTGCCCATTCGCAGAATTTGTCTAATTTGTTTAATTGTATTTGTAATGATTTTAATTTGTTAGCCATTGTTGCTAAGTCGTCGGCATATGCTGCAGATGATATTTTGATTTTGGAAGTTCCGAAGGTGTATCCATTATCGCCTTGTTGTAACCATCTAAGGAGGGGTTCTAAAAATATTAAAAATAAGTATGGGCTAAGAGTGTCTCCCTGTATTGTACCTCTTTGAATGGGAATAGGTAGTATTTTACCAAAGTATTATCCACAGTATATTGTAGAGGCTTGTGAGTAGATATTGCCTATGAGGCTTATGGCGTCGTTTGGATATCCAAGATCTTTCATTATGGCTAAGAGTCTAGCGTGATCAATGGAACCAAAAGCGTTTTTGAAGTCGATGTAGAGGATATATATATCTTGGTTTGTAAATCTTACGTCTTCTAGTGCTGCAATGAGGAGTTGAAGTTGTCTGGATGTTCCTCTTTCTGCTCTGAATCCCTCTTGGCTATCGTGCAGTATTTGGTATTTTTCTCCGTAAGTGGAGAGAATAGAGGTTAATGTGCTTGTGTATAGTTTGTATATGGTGTTAGCTAGTGCAATAGGTCTATGGTTAGTAAGTTGTGATGGATCACCTTTCTTATATAGTAAAACTGTTAGACTGGTTTTCCACGATGCAGGGATTTGTTTTTGTTTGTAGCAATGTTTAAATAATAGAAAGAGTAGTTTGTGGAAGCGTGGAGGCACATTTTTTAGGATTGAGTTGGGAATTTTGTCTAGTCCTGGGGCTTTGTTATTTCCTAGGTTTTTGAGACAGAAGTCGTATGTTTCTTGGTCAAAATATGTGTGTAGGGGGGTTTGGGGTTCTCCACGTTGATCAATTGTGAGTCCTTCTAAATCGTGCCAGGGATATTGTCTAACGCCACATGTGCAGTATGGTGGGTGTATGTTTTGATAGTGGCATGTTTGTACTGTTGGGCGGTTATTGATGGATTGTTGAATGTATATTTCGTTTGCAATATCTTCAGGGTTTGTTAGGATATTGTTTTGTCTATCTGTGATGGAATCGAGGGGTGAAGTTTCGGAGTGTTTAAAGACTTTTCTATTTATCTTTTTGGGACTTTTTTCATACATTTGGCGGTATTTTGATACAGCTTTTAGAATACAATTTTTGGTGTATTTTGTGGTGATTTTTCTAGCTTCTTTATTGGCGGTTTTTGTGATAGTAGCTATTGTATCAATCCAATCATTTGGGGGTGTGGTTGTTGTAGGTGGATGTGGAATTTGTACATGTTGGTGGTTTTGGATTTCGTTTAGTATGGGGTGCATATACCAGTGTGGGTTGTTTTTGGCAATGTATATAGTTTTTCTAATGAGATGGTATGTGTCGAGGTGTTTTTTCCATTCTTTGGATAGTTTTCGTGGTAGGAAGCCACCTTGTTGTGCTGTTCTGTTCGTAAGGGTTTGTATTGGGGTTGCTTTGCATGTTTTTTCAATGGTATCTAAAATTCTTTCTACAATGTTGTCTAATGCTATACATGCTTCTTGCCATTGGTCGGGGGTGAGGTGATTGTGGCTCTCTAGTAAGCTGGTTAGTTCGTTTAGTTGCGTGGAGTTTGCTTCAAAAAATTATATATTAAATTTTTCTAAGTTTTTCGGTGGAATTGGATTTAGTATTCTAGTTTGTATAGTATTTGCGGGGGGTAGGAGTCTAGCTACGAGTGTGTTTTGGGGTATGTGTAATGTTACTGGGTAGTGGTCTGAGTTTAGGTTCATGTTTGTGTTTGTTGTAGAGGTGAATATGGTGTTGTCTGGTGAGTTGATATAGAAGCCGTCTATAAGGCTAGTAGATGTGTAATTATAGCCTCCTTGTCTTGAAATATTAGTATTTGTTGGGATATATTCTAGATTGAGGGTTGTGGTGAAGTTTTTCCATTGAATGTCTTCTTCTTGTGGTGGCGTATTATTGTTGTTATTTTGTCTACCAGTAAGTGCAATGTCTCGGTTAAAGTCGCCGCATAGGATGTGTATGTGGTTTGGGTGTGTAGTTATTTGGTTAGTGATTTCAATTTTGAGATATGGAATGAGGTGGGTGTCTTCAACGTGTGTGGGCATATACAAGTGTATGATTAGCCATGGTAGGAGTGGATGGTTGTTTATTTTTATTATTTGTAAGTATGGGGAAATATTTGCTGGTGTGGGGATCTTTGTGATGTTTCCAGGAAATGCGTATTTGTTATGAATGAGTGTGAGTAGGCCACCTCTTCCGGGGGTGTAGGGCATTCTTTGTTGTATGCATCTTGTGAGGGCGTGTGTGTTGTTAAAGATGAGTTTGTATTCTGGGAATAGGTTCTGGATGTATTTTGTGGATTTGGTAGCTGTAAGTTTTGTTTCTTGGATATTTATAATTGCTGTGTTTCCAAGGGAGTGATTTATTAGGCTTTGCAAGTTTGGTAAAGCTGTGTTTAGTGATGATGCATTCCATGTTATTATATTTGTTTCGTAGTTGGTGTTTGTGATGATACTAGGGGTGGGTATGGGGATGTTTGGAAGTGGAGGTGGGTGTGAGTATTCATTTATGTTTTCTAAACACCGGAGTGATTAAGTAATTAGTTTTTCAGGGAGAAAGGGGAATTTTCTTTGGAGTATAATTGGAGTAGGTGGAGTCTCTTGGTTGTGTATATATTTATATAATTCAGTATGTATAGAATTTTTGGGATTTATTATATCTTGGTTATTTTCTATAAATGTTGTATATGGGTGTTGTGTTAGAATGTGCCGTTCGGGGGGGTTGTTAAGGTTGGCTAATCTAATGATTAGTGTGTTGGTCCATATATCATTAAAGTCGTAAGTGTGGGGTTGTGCTAGTATATTATTACATGTGTTAATTGAGGGGTTTATAGTAATGATTAATGCATATAGTATGTGTGTTGGTGGAGAGTGGTTTTGTGTTTGGATATATTGGTGTAAGTGTGGGTATTTAGTGTTTGTCTGGTGATGTAGTGGGTGGTTAGTTTTTAAAATGGGGGCGAATGTGTTTGCTATGTGTTGATACTCGGGTTGTAGTTTTATCGTGTTGGGAATAAAATATGTTTTGGCTCTCTTTTATGTGTAGCGGGGTGTGTACGTAAAATATTAGGCATTGGTCCCGGGTTGGGTTCTATATCTCCACATTGTAATAATGCTAATTTATTCATGAAGTGATATCCATGAATTTGGATTATTTTTGGTTTTTGTTTATTTAGTTTTATATATTTTATAAATGTGAATTTGGTTGTACTAAAAAGATTAGGTAAAGCGGGTATTTTATTTGTTTGTTGTTTGGTTGAGAAGTGTGTATTTTCGTTGTTTTTAGGTGTGTTTACAATATATCTTATACGGATTTGTAAATTCATGCAGAAATTTAGTTTGGTGTTTGAATGATAGGTCAAAAATTCAAAATCATGTAAAGAATAGAAATCAACACTAGATTTTTGTTGGCAAATTTGACCTCAAATTTCTTCATTGGCGAGCAATTGAGTGCCATAATTTTGCAAAACAATATGTTCAAAGAATTGCATATACTGCAACTATCTTCTGTGATCACAATGAATAGCAATGTGTTGACTTATGAATCAACACTTGTACCTATCATACAATGTCGAAATTCCAACTTCTTCATATGGTCAAGATCAACAATGTGGAAATTGTATGTACTAATGTGAATAACCTTACCCCCATACTTTGATTTTGATGATTGGGAAGAAAAAAACATGAACACCTTGTTGGAATGATAGACAACTTTTTGAAGACATGACCTCACTGATTGAGAGTTTGTTTTCATTGTAAATTCATCCAAGGCATCAACAAGTTCTACCACCAAGTTATTAGTTGGAGAAACAACTTTAACATCCACAATATCGACATTACGTATCTCTATATTTATCATCTCCCAATCAATTGAATTGCACAATTCAATATCATCTTTGGTGCCTTTAACGCTAGATCCAATGGAACCAAGTAAATACAAACTAGAGCTCTACAATATTAGCATTTCCATTGCTCACTAGAGTAATTCATGACTTATGTGAACAATGTAGATTGATAGAGAATTGGAAGCCCATGATGAAAGCTTCCTCCTTGCCTAGTTTGAATGCCAATTACACGTGTTTCCATATCAATAGGCTTCTTCATAGGGTGAGAATCATACGAAAATTTGAGAGTCGAGCAAAATGGAAACTTTGGAGAAACATACACATATTTGAGAACATGAGTAGTTTCATTAATCGGAGGATCAACTCCGATGACATGAGCATGGACAAAGGTAACAAAACGATGACCATTAGCACCATCAATCAAAACAATTCCCAAATTACTATGTTGCTCTAGTTGAAAGTTTTGTTGTTCAAACTTGAAATAGAACTATAAATCTCTTGAGTCAACAGTTACTTGATCAAAAGGGTGTTTTGTAAGAAATTGTGCAGCTTTGTGTCAAACAATCTTCAAGGAATCACACCTAGATAATTGAGCAAAATTCCTCTAGCCAGTCCATGAGGCCAACGATCTATTAGCACATGAGCCAGATCCACCCAGGTGGTGGCAATAACATCTAACATTTCAGTATATTTGGACGAACCACTTGTCTAAAAATAATGAGGAATGTGCATTTGTGGGGTCAAAGTTTAAACATCAAACGATAACAACAAAAGCAACAACACAACAACCACAAATTCAAATGTTTGTATTCCATGTTTGCCAACCATCATATTTGTGTAGTTTTGTGATCTAGTGTACGTCAAATTTACGGTTGGAATTGTCCAAAATTCAAGCATAAATCCAAATATACTTAAATCCTAGTTTAATCTAGCTTGATTTATTGGTGATATCACCAATAATCCCTCTTGCATCTACTATTGTCAACAACAATGTTCTTGCAACATTCTCGCCTACATTAATGATTTTTTGGGAATTGGATAGGAGCTTAAGATTGAACAATAGGTTGAAGAAACACTTGTTGATGTTCACAATGTGGAGGCATGTGTTTGCACAAAACCTTCCACATATAGATCACATCATGTTCCTTCACATGTATTGGAGCTCTAAAGTGTTCATCCCAAAAACAACTAAACAAAGTCTTCAACAAGTCTCATCATAGTTTAAGTAATGCAAATCTAGTCCTCCTCAACACTCAAAAAGAAACCATCAAGCACAATAACTTGACGGAAAAAACTAGCCAGGTGGGCACGTCCCCCCCCCCCTCCCCCCGGTTCCAAACAAAATAATGAAAAATGAAAAATAAAAAGTTGTACCTCATTAAAAAATAAAAATAATAATGCATAGTGCGGTACTATGAAAGCCTTTAGGGGAAAAAGGATGAGCTTGCATCATGAAGGCACATTTTTCCTTATTATATGATCTTGCAACATACAAGAAACCTTCATAACATCATTCAGATCCATAATCGTGTTGTATGGGACTGACAATATTCCACGTAGTATTCCCAGATATTCCCCACGCTCAAATAACAAATGACAACATAATGACCTAAGAAGCCATTACAAGAACAGAGCGACCAGGATAAAGGGGATTGGTTGCAACATGGGCAATGATAATGAGAAGACCCAAGCATTTGCCAACCTCTAAGGTGATTCAAAGGCGGCAATGGGTGGCAACATGGATTTGCAATGCAAGGTTGTGGAGTCATTTTTTGGGATATTTTGCTCCATTGAGAAAACAATGTGATTTTTTTATTTTTTTTAAACTATAAATTTGATTAAACATGTGCCAAAATTCATGCCCCAACCTAGGAGATAGAGAAATGAAGATTTTGAAAGACTACCATCTAATTATAGGAAGGGTTGTAGCCCTAAGAAACATATAAAGTCAGATGGAAGAAAAGAGTAGATGTGCGATTTTTCCTTTCTTAAGATAGATCTAGAGACAATATTCTTTCAACTTTGGCTAAGAGGCCAATTATCTTACGATGTATCAAGGATCGGGGATTGATCCTCATATATATCAAAATTACCCTAGTTGAGAGGACTAGTTGGTGTGTTCTTTGTAATAAAGAGTGATTGTTTAGGCTATTATCTACATAAGGACTTTGTATTAGTTTATGACACTACACTACACTTTATTTAGTGTTTGATTACATTTAGTGTTGTTACCACCCTACCCTACTCAACACTAATTTTTGATTCCTTTACAATCTTCTCACTTTAACACTCAAAATCATGACACGTGTTATGACACTATTGGTTCCAACTTAATCAGAATTTAGTCCTAGCCTGATCGAAATTCCAGTACCCTATAAATTGTCGATGGAGTCCCCATCAGGAATAGGTGCCTCTACTATAATTCGTGACCCAAACATGAATTCAAGACTCATATTTCTATCACCAGTGTTTAACTAAATGTGTTTATTTTAAGATTTGGGTGAATATATATATATATGGCCTTTTGTTTGCATGCAAGGAATCGAATATCAACACTCCCCATATCATGACCATTCCACCATTTAGATTTACTCCAAGTGCCAAAAGTTGCTTTAATATCTACAACAACATTGAAGTCACCGCTCACATGATGTGAAACTCTTGACTCAAGAATCAAGGGAGAATATCCATGGTCTTTGAGTGGTAATTGCTGAGAGTTAGTATGGGATTTCTATGTCTATAGAAAGGTCATGACAAGCGCTACAAGACACATTCTTTGTTTGTGGAAAATAAGCAAGATTTGAAAGAGATGTCATCATTTTAAGGAGTTGGAGGTGTTTCTTGAAAATAATATGGGAGATGAGCTTGTGATGAGCACCACCTGAACTAGGCATATGTTCACTTCAAGGAGACATAAACCACTTGTTGAATAGATAGCACTACATAGCACACTATCTTCAACCCAATAGAAATATTGCAACTTACAACATGAACCTTCAATGTTATATATTGTGGTTTGACAAATAAATTGCTCTCACAAAATTATGAGCAACATTTATAGTGTGGAAATGTTGTTGACAAGGTGGCTTGCCATATTTACCATAATCATTGCAATCCTAAAAAGATGTTGGTGGATCATGGGAGCTTTCATCTTGGAGCTTTAATGACAACACAAACTTATCCACCATGAGCATACTATTGATCTGAATAAGTGTGGCCACACCATTAGTCATCAACCCAAATTAATTGTTTTTTTAATCATCAAGAAAGTGGTGTGGGGACACTTGTTGCTACAATACCCACAATAGTGTTGCATTTTTTATTCTAGAGGTCGGGGCGGCATTATAAAATACATTATAAAATATTATAAACTACTTTAAATGTTTTTTATTGAAAAACATCGAAGACATCAATCTGTGAGGTCCTTTATGGTAAATCATTGTCAAAAATATTCTCCCTCGTTCAGGATCAATTCTTCGAGCTCTTCTCCGTTCAGGTTTTGATCAAAGACTATGCCTCGATCGTCCCCGATTCAAAATTCGTCTTGTTCATCGTCGTCATCAACATCACCGTCGTCATTCGCCATATCTTGGCACACTGTCGTTGAGATATGAATGTACTAATGCTATATGGTAATATGGAACAATTGGTGAAGTTGCGCATGTCTATTCTTTCCCTACTAACCTGGACTAGCTTTAGTAGTGAATCTATAATAAATAACTTAAGAATGCCTAAAAAATGCCTCAAATTTTGCCGATTATTTTGAAATAAATTAAAATATATGCACCACTATCCACAAGGCAAATCATGGAGGCCACTCTAATTAACATGCCACATAAAATCAAAATTTCAATTTACTCTTCTTTTTAAAGGCAAATGAACATCCTCCTCATAGGTAGCATTCAAGTGGAAATCCCCATGTGACTTGTCTTTGTCCCTCCAAAAGGGGTCAAGTTTTCGTGACATTACTATGTGGGAAGGTAGAAACGCAAAGAAACGTTATCTAGCCCGTGGATTTTTACTGGTAGCCCAATTGACCTCTAAATCGGGGTCAAAGACCCCGAATTTAGTTTGCAATGGTACCATGGCATATATAGAGTTCATTATATTATTATGGGTTGTTTTTGAGATTTATTGATATTAATCTTGTCACAAAGATTCATTTTTTTATAAAAGGAAACATGAGAATAGGATATAGTATTCCTTTTTCTATAACTAAACCTAAAATTTAAATAAATTATTCGACTATGGTTTGAAGTAACCGCCCTAGGACTATGGTAGTAAGGGCCACTTTGCACTGGAGATTTAGGGCCCTTGAGCCGTGAAATACAAATAACGTGATTGGTTGAGAAGGTGGAGATAGTCCAAGTTCACTTTACACTAGACCATGAGGGCATGAGTGACCAAAATCTGAATGGCATCAAGTGGATAATGTTTTGTGATTTACTGGAGATTGTGTTAGGCCCATCAAAACTAGGTGGGTCTAACGTAAAACCAAGGGCCATGGCAACACAATTACATTGCCATTGTTACCTGGAAATACTATATTGCCACAGTGGGGTCCTAGACTACGTGTTATTTTGGATTGTCATAAATGTGTTCAAACCCCTCAACATGGCCCACTTTCACTTTACATTAAGTTTGATGACCCATCAATTGCAAAAATGAATTTCTATATCCTAGGGGTACGACCATTGGATTGTTTTCTAGAACCCCTAGATTTTCATGATCACGGCTCTTAATCCGTGTATAAAACAACCTCCTAAGACCCAATTGTAAAGATGTTGTTTCTTCAACTCAAACAACAAAGCTTCTTGAGAACTCATCAATTGTTGTAACTCGGAAAGAAGAGCTTCGCTTCGCATTAACAACTTAAGAAGGGCGGATTTTTACCGCACTCCAACGATAACTTAATCTAGATGTCATGAATCGAAATACCTCCGAAAGCATTTGGTTCACAAGTTGTTGCATATAACATAAAGTGTGGAGTGGTTTCAAAGCCAAAAGTTGACGTGACACATGGATGTGGGAAATATGATGGCATGAAAACACACAAACAAAGCATCTGTAAAGGATCTTGAAAGGCCCCCATCCACTTGTCGACAGCTTGGAGGGGCCTGTAAAAGCTTTGTTGTTCTTATCATCCACTTGTTGAAGCGTTATCGGAGCAGTGCATGATTGATAGTGGTGAGAGAATACGCTATCTCTTCACATTTAATTGTAAGGTAGGGCATGCAAAAAGGAAAACGGTGAAAATAAGCTCATTCGGCCACAAAGAGTGGCTTAGAGTTGGTGCAATGTTTTTCAGAGATGGAGTAGATCAAATGATGAGTGAAAGCAAGTTGTTTCGTAATACTAGATCATAGTAAAGAACTAGTTACGTTGTTTCAAAGAGGTAAGAGGTAAGTCAAACCCCTTCTTTGTACAGTGGAGTTTCCCTAATTTGAGCATCAAAATATCCTACTTTGCATATGAAAGCCCACCCACACTTAAATGATGGATATAGCTAGCGGATGGCTCCCAGTATGGGGCATTTTTTTCATCATTTTTAATCAATGACTAGATGTAATGTACTCAAGTGGCAAATGTTCACTTGCTGAAAGCGATGGAAAAGTGCCCCATATTGGTGGGAGATGTCCGTTTGCT
The DNA here is from genome assembly GCA_950295325.1 of Polytrichum commune. Taxonomy (NCBI): domain Eukaryota; kingdom Viridiplantae; phylum Streptophyta; class Polytrichopsida; order Polytrichales; family Polytrichaceae; genus Polytrichum; species Polytrichum commune. Next base: position 2,573,534 of record OX485809.1, read on the forward strand.
ATGCCCACTAGTAAGTGTGGCAAGGCAGGATGCACACAAAAGAGTGAACTCACTTTAGTAAGAGATTGGTGGGGTGTGAATGTCATGAAGTTGTGCTTGGGTATTGATGCTTATATGAAGTGTCGCGCACCTCTCCATGAGGAGTGCCCGCAACACCATGGGCACAAGGGGGGCCCCGGAGTGACACCTGGGACATAGGTGAGAGGGCCCAAGTGATCCTAATGTGAGTGAGGGCCCCAGGCGTTGAGAACGCCTCCCACCCATGGAGACTAGGAGTCACGAGGGTAAGGCCATAAGCATTGGGTAGCTTATGGCGTCCGGATTCTAGAATGCTCAAGAACTCCCCAATCGGAGGTGTGAGCGATTGGGGAGACAATTGTGGGCCGACAATTTTCTAGGCATAGTGACCCTTTTATTATGCGCCTCCCTATCAAATGAACACTACTCAACCTAACAAATGTTCATTTCATCACACTAAACTGATAGGTAGTTAACTCCCAAGTTATCTTTGTTGGTAATCCATATTGGATTCTATGTTTATTCATCCTAATAGCTTAGTGGCAGCCGCCTACACTAAACCCACGTGGTAGTCGACACCTTGTAGACATGTCTACCGGAACTATTAGACCATCTTTTGGTGAACCATGAAAAAGAAAACAAACTCATGAAAGATATCCAAAATACTAAAGCAAAACCCGACATTCCTCTTCCAAGTTTGGGCCAAACTTGGAGGTCAACTTGCCAACACCAAAGTTTTGTCAAGAGTGAAGGTGTTGTGCACAAAATACAAGTAAAAATCATACACCTAGCCAGCTGATCAATCAGAGATAAGGTAAGGTCCTAGCACTAAAGTGATGATGACCATCTTTCCTGCATAGGCGTCTTTATCGATTCTCGCTTATCCGCCAGTATCTAGATTTCCCTATAATTGGAAACTGGAGGTGATATTTCACAAGAAACATAAAGAATTCTTCAAAAGAGAGAGAGAGAGACATCCAGACTCTTTGAGCCTGTGCAAAGTGAAACTTGGACTTACACAACATGACATCTGTCTCTTACATACTTACATGCATGATTCAAAAGGCGGGTAAAAATTGCAATAGGATTTCATCACCCTAGTAGTAGGCCCACCCGGTGCCAAAGGGCCACTTTCTCACACAAGGCTGAAGGCCCCTGACCATGGCAATGTAAGAGCTCTCATTGGCCGAAAAGGCGGAGACCGTCCAAGTTCACTTCACACTAGGAGGTGAAGGCCTAAAAGCCCAAAGAAAAGTTCGTGGATGAAAAGTCTACATGGAGTCCTCTGTGGCAGGTTGTGGATAAGGGTGATGGTCTACCGGAATTTGCGTCAAACCCACCTCCAAGAAGTGGGCCTAACGCAAATTCCGGGAGACCATGAATTTTTTAATATATTTTTTCCTAGCATGATAGATTTCAGGACATATTGTAGGGTAGATTCCAAAACAAATTCTAGGACAAATACCAGGACAAACAAACAACACCAAGTAATTCTCTTAGATTCATAAAATTTGAGACATATTGTATTAAACCAAGTCCTCCCTTTTTTCTGCCAACAAAATATGCAATGGTCCCACAACATGGTTCATTCTCGCTTCACACTATGCTTGAGGGCCCAAGACCACATAAAATGGCTTTCCCAACACCCATGGTACGGCATTTGGATGAGAGTTAAGGGTCCTCACCATTACAAGATCACGGCTCTTGGCTCATGTGTGAAGTGGCCCTAAACTGATTGTCCCAATTAGTGGATTTGGGCGAACCAACCCATACACTTGTTCCTTGTTGGATGCCTAAACCCTTGCCTCCAAGGAACCAATGTACAAGTTGGTTCACCCAAGCCCAATTAGTGCGTGTTGTGATTTGGTGCAATTAGTTACATAGTGCAATAATGTCTACCTTAGGAGTCTAATTTTTACTGACAAATGTTCAATAGGTTGTTCGGACATTATAGAACTAAATGACTTTTTCTTGGTAAAATATTGCATTCTCATTAAATATTTATAGCGTTGTGTAACTCCGAATAGTAGCATGCACTAATTGGGATAATTATTGTAGTTGTGTGGTATTCGGATCCTTTTTCCCTGCACTCACTTTCTCATAGGATATGAAACGCACTACTAGTTAGTGTGAGATGATTATCAAATCCAATCGTGCCCGTAGCCAAGTTGCCTCGTAATTTTATGAATATTTTATTTATCATTGGTATAGTAGGGGTTTTCATGCTCATCAAGTGGTCATGTAGGTCCCTCCCAATCATGTTTGATAATTGAACCTAGGACGGTTAGCATGTTTTACACACATAGTCCAATCCTTTTTAAACAAATGTCTGTTTGGTGCATGTTCTTAGTTCCACACCTAACCACATAGCAATATAGTGGATTTAGGCACGTCTACCTCAACATCGTATTTGTAGCTCAAAATCGGAGAAAGTTGTGTTGTCTGTGATTCCAACCCAAAAGTGAATAGGAATAATAGCGGGGTAAGAGGAAATGATTGAAGGCGGGGCAAGTATTAATATGCTTTTACATGTTGACTATTGAGCCTAGAACAATTGACATGTTTTGAGCACGTAGTTGAATCTCTTTTGTCCACATGTCTTTTTGGTGTCTTAGTTCCACACCTAACCACATACCACTCAAATACATGTGTTGAGATTATTGCTTATGTTGGATTTAGGCACGTCTACCATAACAATGTGTTTGGAGCTCAGCATGAATGTGATAAACTTATCAATGATCTCAACCCAAGAGTGAAAAAGAATCACAATGTGATAAGAGGAATGATTGAAAGAGGTGTAAATATTAGACTTTTATATATTGACTATTGAACCTAGAATGGTGAACATGTTTTGAGCACATAGTCCAATCTCTTTATGCATATGTGTTTTTGGATGTTTGTTCCAAGTTCCACACCTAACCACATACCACTCGGCATTAGGTGTCCACATTATTGTCATATTGGATTTAGGCATGCCTAGGATTGAAGAAAATTGTCCTATCAACGATTTCAACCCAAGTGAAAAGTAAACACAGTGTCTGGGGACACAATCGGACACAATCGGTCAAAATCCTAGTTATTCCAAGTCCAATTAATTACATGTTGTGATCTTTTGGATTTTCTTTATTAGTTTGAGGTATAATCCACAGGTTTCTCGAAAACGATCGGTAATTTTTCTGAAGTCTTTAACCTCAATCGGTTCATATGTAACGTTCTCCCTGTTCATTTGAGTAAACACACAGGAGCAAGAGGAATGATTGAAAGGTTGGTAAATTATTAGAGTTTCTACACGTGCCATGTTCTGCGATAAGCTGGATGTTGAAACTGCCGCAAGCTCATCCGCTTCCACTTCTCTACCTGACTCGGCGCAGATGCATGTCCTTTACTGCCTCCTCCAACTTTGAATATCATCACAAATTCGTCTTTCTCTTTCCTTCTTTCTCACTCTCTCTCTTTCTTTCTCGTCATGCTTCAAAGTTGAGAGCTTTCCGTAGATTCACCTTTCTGGAGTTGAGGTGAAGAAAAATCTGCCGAAGCTGAACCCGGAGCATGCACGAGCTTGATCCCGGGGCTTGATCTTTGTGCACATACTTACTTACATGCATTTTGTAGCTGGCGTGCTAAGCCTCTGCCACTAACTAGGAGGAAATCTACCCTCTCTTATCTAGTGGGTTGTGCGAGGAAGGAAGTATTATGAACTTCGGGACAAGTTTTTGGTGGAGGCCTGGTTGTCAAGGCTGCCGAAAGGTGAATTGCTTAGTCGGTGCAACCTTGGGGAGGTTGGGTTAGGGGAATTTGCAGTAGATGTGATCTTAAGTCACCTATCATGTGATGCGAATGGATGTGATGTGATAAGGTCAGGTGAGGAATCTGGGAAGTATGTAAGGGTTGGGCTGGGTGGGTCGTGTTGAACTTTCAACACACACGAGCTGCTTGCGAGGTATGTCACTTTGAGGTTATGGTTTGTGTGAGTTTCGGATTCCCTCATGTGTAGTGGAGTTGGCGAATTGTGAGCTTCGGGGTAAGCATTAGTTGAAGGTTATGAAGGCTTGCGAAAGGTAAGGTATTGGGGGAGAGTTTTAGTTTCTGGTTGCAATCTCGGTGGGGTTAGGGAATTCTGTAGTGGAATGTTGGGCTGGGTTGATCTTGGAGGACACACATGCGGCAGCTTGCGAGCCGGAGAAGTGCTTTGCGGCTCTGGTTTGTGGGGGTTTCAGACTCTCTTGTGTAGTGGGGTTGGTAAATTGTGAGCTTCGGGACAGGCATTCGGTGAAGGTGATGAAGACTTGCCAAAGGTAGCGCATTGGGTTATTTCCAATTTCCCGGTGCAATCTCGGTGGGGTTAGGAGAATTTGCAGTCGAGTTTTAGGTTGGGTTGAATTTTGAGCACACAACATCCGGCAGACTGCGAGCCGAACTATTTTGAGATTCTGGGCTAGGTGGGTTTGGTTTGTCGTGAGCTTTGGGACAAGCATTCGGCTTGCGAAAGGTAACGCATTGGGAGAGTACCATTTTCTTGGTGCAATCTGGGTGAGGGGTTAGGGGAATTTTCAAGTCGGTGTTGGTTTGGTGATCTTTGAGAGCACACGTGCGGCAGCTTGCACTACTTCGCGGTTTCGGTCAGTGTGGGTTTTGGGTTCTCATGTGTAGTGGAGTTGGGCAGTTGTGAGTTTCGGGACAAGCATTCGGTGAAGGTGACGAAGGCTTGCAGAAGGCAACGCATTGGGAGAGATGGATTTCGCTCTTTGGGGTTAGGAAAATTCGCAGTCGGGTGGTGTAGGTCACCCATACAAGAGTTGGAATTTGAGTCGTAGGGATTCATTTTTGAAGGTCACTGAATTCTGGTGGGAAATGGTGAATGTGTAGTGGCAGCGGAAGGGTTGATGGAATCTTAAGGTTTGGCTGCGGTGCCATATGAGAGACTTTGTTCTCAATTTTCGGGGTTTACAAAACTTGCATTTACCGCCCGCTAACTTGTCTGATGATCCTGCAGTGCTGAAAATCAGTTACCGCCATTGTGTGGCGAGAGAATTGTCACGCGAACAGGTGACACCGCTAATTGTCAACTTCACCACTTGCACGAGGTTACCGGTCATTCTTTCGCCTTGGAGTTACAATCCGGTTATCAGGGTGGCGACACCGGAAGTGTTAAAAATCACCCTCCAGAGTCCCGGTGCCATGTCCATCTTGATTCCCAATATCGCTCCCGGGTTGCAGCAACAAAGCGAGGTTAGGCACCACCAAATGGCCGCCACCATGTCAAAGTCGAATTCAGGAAGCGACAACAAGGGGCGCAACTGGGAGGATCTTGTAAGCTCTCTCAGCCGATCATACAACGAGAAAGTCAGCCAAGCGTTGCGACAACATGAGTACAACTTCGTGTTAAGTGATCCCCGCCTCCCTGACCACCCCATTGTTTACGCAAGCGAGGGTTTTCTGAAGATGTCGGGGTACGAGCAATCCGAAGTTTTGGGCCGCAATTGCAGATTCTTGCAAGGCCCGGAGACCGATAGGCGCACTGTAGGTGAAATTCGGGATGCTGTGCGAGAGGAGAGGCCATGTCAAGTCCGAATTCTGAATTACCGCAAAGATGGAAAGACGTTTTGGAACTTGTTTCACATGGCTCCCGTGTTCTCCAAGACGGATGGGCGTGTAATTCACTTCGTTGGTGTGCAAACCCCAATTGCTTCTGACCTCGCTGCTGCTCCGAGTCTTATGAATGACTTGACGCACGAGGCGGAGAGTTTGAGTGCCAAAGTGCACGAAGCTCGTGATGATCAAGACAACTCAGAGCAATCGAAAAGTGAACGAGGGGCGAGGGAATCTGAGGAAGTTGCTGATCAAGGGTTGCAGACTGCGGACAATGATGCCAATAATGTCAACTTGAGAATTAGAGGTGGAGGTCAGTCACCTTTACTCCAGCCTGTATGCCATGTTGTGCTTGTTTTCGCTGAAACAAATGTTGAGGACAATGGAGTTGAAATCAGTAAGGTAGTCAGTCATAATTGTTGTTGTTGTTTGAGAATATATGTCCTATCTCCCAGTTTCACTAATTCTCAAGGATTCTCATGGTAGGAATGCATTCACTTACATTACCATTGTAGCATCCGCAGAAAATTTCACTGGAATTGTGCACAAGAATCTTCATACTACAGTCAGGACTGAAATCATATCACCTTCCTCCGTCTTTCCTTATCTGTCGAGGACCCTCATGATAGGAATGCATGTGCCTACCGTTGTAGCTTCTGCAGAAATAATCATTAGAGTTGTGCCCAAGAATCCATTATAGCCAGGACTGAGGTTACATGACCTTTTGCCCTCTTTTCACTATCTCCCAAGGGCCCTCATGGTAGGAATGCGTATGCTTACATAACCATTTGTAGCTTACCCAGTAAATTCTACTAGAATTGTACACAAAGAATCATGCCACTACAGTCAGGGCTGACTTGTGCAGCTTGAGCAGCTGAATTGGGTCCAAGGCAGTGAGGCACAGTTGTCAATTGAATGAAATTAACATGAGCTTTCACTATCTCTCAAGCACCCTCACGGAAGGAATGCATGTATTAAGCATTGTAGCTTAGGCAGAAAACCTCAGTAGAATTGTGAAATTGAATGACCTTTCTCCCTCTCTCACTATCCCTCAACAACCCTGATGGTTACAGTACTATTGTAGCTTCTGCAGGGAATTTCACTGTAATTGTACACAAGAATTCTGCCACTATAGTGAGGACTGACTTGTGCATCTTGGGTGAATTGAGTTTGGTAGCAGCCAGTGAAGGGGGTGAGGAGGTGGGTGAGGAAGAAGACACATGTACAATACGTGAGGCAGACCAGAAAAGGGCATCCTCAGCAGTAGACAATGTTACTCGTGAGCTTACACAATTAAGTAAAGTCACGGGCGCATTGGCGCAAAATCGATGCATAGGGTTGGCCGAAAGTTCGGCAAATGGCGTGGTGTGCTCTTCACTCATGGGCTCACTTGCTCGCATCCAGCAAAGCTTTGTGTTGTAAGTATCATCTTCCCTCAGCATTCCCAGTCATTGCATTGCATCTCAAAACATATCTTTCTTCTTACTAGGTCCCGTTTACACTGAGGTAAATGTGCCTAATTCAGATACTTTTCTATCTGCACCCACTTCTGGAAAGATGGAAACATGCAACCAGTGCGAGATGATTAGCAAGTCTAAGTTGTGCCCATAGCCATTTGCCTCATAATTTTGAATCTCATTTGAATATCTCAAACATTATCAAAGTGAAGATTCTTGTATGCGGTAAATGGTTATGTAGGCCCCCCAAAGGTGGACTATTGAGATTAGAATAATTTACATATTTCTGAGCATGTAGTCGAATCTCTTTCAAACACATGTCTTTTTGGTGTCTAAATTATTGCTATGTTGGAGTTAGGCACGTCTACCTTAGAGAGCTTGAGAGTTCGAAGAAAGGAGTCTTCTTATGCATCCTTGTTCACTCAAATTTACTTTACACAGAAGTTTTCAACTTGAGATGGCGTAAGCCTTGATGGATTTCATGTGGAACTACTGTGACAAGCTCTTGGTCGAATTCCCGAAGCTACCTCCATGAGGCAGCTTAGGAATGCAAGAGTTCGAGCTCTTATTTTGTGGGCCTAAAGAGAATGGGTTTTTTAAGCTTTTAATGGCTCGTGATGAATGCTTCTTTGTTTGGTATCATTTGTCTCTTGATATCTCCTTTGAGCATGCCCACATTACACTTGCTCAAACTACGAGAGCTTGGGAGATTGGTCAAGCTCTCAATAGTTTGAGCTCTGGATGAAAGCCTGTCTACTCTAACTATCAAATCCCTGAAGTTTGCAAGTTCGAGCTCTCAACTCGAGTTCTAGTTATGAGGGGGGCCTTACTTGTTGACTCACATTTGAGTGTGTCAAGTTGTTGTTCTATTGCACTCGAGTCTTATATTTCTACCATCCAACTGCTCCATATGATGGGGGACTTTTTGTGTCTTGTGGACAGTTTGCTTCTGTTTAAATACTGCAGGTGCGATACAGAAATGTAGGTTTAGGGTTCACTTTTAGGGATTACTTTCGTCAGTTCTCATTGAGGATATTGTTGCATTTGCAAATTCAGAATCTGTGACTTTTGAATGACAATTCTGATCGTGGGTTTCTTCACAGGGCTGACCCAAACTTACCAGATGTGCCTATAGTACACGCCAGCGATGTTTTCTGCGAGTTAACTGGTGTGTTTCATAATCAAATCAAAGCAAAGAGAACCACACTCCCTGACTACTTTGCTATTGAGTTTTTTTGTATACTTAGGTCATCATCAGTAAGTAGTTAGTCAAGATGGGCTGTTTGTCGATGTCTCTACAAGGTTTTCTTGAAATCTAAGTATTCTGGAAACTCTTATGTGTTCTTATCAGTCTTGTTGCTTGAAGCCCCTGATTCTTGACAACAATGGTACCCCATTAGGGGTACTGGAATTCCTCATCCAGAGTTTTCCAAATACTTGAGTCGTGGTTTGCATCTTGCAATTGCTTTCCTGGTCATGTATTGAGGGACCACCACTGCTTATACACCTACACTTATAAATTGCAGGGTATAATCGCGAGGAAGTTGTTGGTCGCAACTGTCGATTTTTGCAAGGTCCAGGGACTGATCCTGAAGCTGTGCAACAGGTAGTGGGATTTTTCAAGGCTCTTAGAACTAAGGACTTCTTTGTGCAATCTCATTGTTCTCTTAGGCAGAATGACATCTATTAATTTGGTCTTAGCAAAAGTTAAAAGCTTGAGACATCAATGAAAGATATAGAGGAGTTTTGGCTTGTTCGAGGGAGCAAGTTCTGCGAGGAAAGAAACTTGCCCTTGTTAAACCACTCCAGACAGGTAGTGGTTGGATCAATACTGCACAGATATGAACAATTATTAATCAGTGTCCTTCCATTGCAGATCCGAGAGGCAATAGAGAACAAACAGTCTTGCACTGTGCGGCTTCTAAATTATAGGTTTGTACCAGTTTGGTTATGTTTTGATGATGGGTTATGCTGATAGCATTAGCCAGTGCACTTTCCACAATGTCTAAATATCTATTGAGCTCCAGAATCTGGTTCTTAACAAGAACTTGAAATTAGAGTCTCCACATCTGCTTGCTTTGTGAGGTATCCAGAACAGTGAAGTTGGTTGAGCCTGGTAAACTGACTTTCCTGGTTGAATATTTAATGGCTATAGAAAGGACAAGACGCCGTTTTGGAATCATCTGCATGTTGCTCCTGTCAGAAGTTCTTGTGGGAAGGTAAGCAATGAGTTTTTCTCTTATCTTATTTTGTAGATGGCACAGGTACTTCAGTTTACTCTAGCAAAAAATATCTCAGAACACCAGAAATTTTCACAGTTAAGTGGGCAGTTGAATGTTGGCGTAATTCTTTGATGAGCTGAATTGTAAATGCATTTAGATGCTGAATGTAGGTTTTACAGAACGTTCTGTAAAACACCTATGTTATGAACAACGTTCTGAACACTATGTTATGAGTAGCAGTCATTTCTGGAGCTATTTCAGAGCAATAATGTCTAGCAATGTACTTGACGGAGAAAGAAAATGCTGAGAAACATAGTCATACTGTGAAGTTGAAGGTTGTAGACTTCAATTTATTCCACACAAAAGTTATATTTCTAAAACGCCATTGATTATGGGATTGCAGGTTGCTTTTTACGTAGGAGTGCAGCTAGATGTATCCCAGGTTGAGGCCGAAGAAGTTCAAGAAAAGGGAATGAGTGCACATGCAAAGCAACTTGGTGCCGTTGGGTCTGTTAGGGTTGCTGTTCGGAGCCTGCAAGGATCAGGCCTACGAAGGACTCCCATATCACCAAGACCAAACTCATCAAATTAAAGCAACTTAAGACAAGTCCAAATTCTGATGTGTTAGTGGTGTTGTGGGCTTATTGACATGGTTGTGAAGCTCCTTCAAAACCAATTTGTCGAAATTGTTGAAAGAAAGGAAGAAGATTATTCAGTACATTGCAGCATAGGTTTGTGGCTTTCGGTGTATATTTGTTCATGGAGAAGTCAACTTCAGTCTAGAGAAGGCCACTTTTAGGAGCTACTTAGAATGGGTTCCCTTAGTTCTTTTGTAAGGATTCCCTCACGTTTCCCTGAGGTATGATATAGAAAGCTGAATCATGTAGTGCAGTTTTAACATGCCATTCATGGTTGCAACTGACATCTGGGAGAACGAAAGAAATAGCTTCCTTTCCTTTCAAGTAGTAGATTAAGAAACTGGCTGGTTATTCCTGCATGAGTGAAGAATTGGCAACATGTCAGTGGTAGATTAGATGCACATGTATAATAAGTGCAGGCAAATGTTGCCTCCAGCAGGACCAAATGTCATCAACATCTTTGTGGAAGATTGTTGTGAAATTACATTGGCTTGGGCCTTGACTTCTAGTTTATTTTTGTTTGAATTATGTGTTTATGCATTGTCGTGGGTGTTGGTCATTCTTGCACACGTTGTTCTCATGGTTGTGTCGTGGATTGTGAAAGATAACCTTCACATCTGACTTTACCATTTGAGCACTTACCACGGTTTTTCTGGTGACAATGGAGGGTTTTGGAGACATTCATGTCTCAATGTTCATCAGGTTATGGGGATGTAAATTGCACGTCTTATTACCAAGAACATTCAAAATCCACGAGGTTCCAGTCATTCATGTCTTGATGCCAAGATACCTACATGGTTCAATGTTCAGTGCAAGGTTTAATTTTGTTAAAAATTCAAGTTGTGAAGTGTATACTTGGCACTAATAAGGAACAGAAGTTACAGGGAATGTAACACAAGTCTGCTTTGCAGTGACACAAACAATGGAAACCAAGAGTATAGCCTCATGGACACATGTCAAGTCAGGTCACCACTAAAATCAGTCCTAGCCTACTCGAAATTGTGGTACCTTATAGATTCCCGATGGGGTTCAAGAATAGGTGGTTCTACTCTACCAACTCAAGCCTCTCAACATGGCTCAACACGTCTTGAGGTCAATTAGCCTCTCTCATAACCTTTGAAGGGTTGTTATTTCATGAGCACACTGACCTAAGTATTATCATGTCAGACCCCTCAGGTATGGGTTTGATAGGGATCAGATCTTTGCCTATAGTGGTTCATAGGTGAGTGGGGTGTCCTAGGAAAATTCGATGATGTCCGAAATGCTCATCCCACAAAAATGCATGATGCCATGGCATTATTAAACTATTTTTCAAGGAATAAATTCAACCAACTTGGTGCATGACATTAATCAACAATGTTGCCTTGTACCATGGGCCCAAGTTTTCATAGAGAGTAATACTTTGAGAATTCCTTTGAGATATCTCGTAGCCTGAGATTTAGGTTGAATATGAGTTTTTATCACATAGCAAGGACTGGCATTTGGCAAATGTTTGAACAAAGAACAACGGGACCCGCCGCTTGGGTTGAGGCTTTGTTCTCACAATTTTGACAATGTGGCTTTCTGAGTGAAATGTGAATGCCATTACAACCTAGCACCACTAAGAATGTGCCAAACCCTAATAAGCATTAATTGTTGCACGCAATCTGTAGAGTTCTCTCCACATTTCGACCGAAATTTTGTTGTCAAATAAGTGTTTCTTAAGCCTAGACATCTCCATACTTATCCATGTCATTCACAACCATTTCTTTAAATTTTGGTGGCTTGTACACACCAACTTTCACCTCGTACAAGCATTTGCGACCCCCTTAATGACCCTTGCGACCTTCCAAATAGTGATGGGTATTTTGCAATGAGTGTGTTTGAGAAGCCTCCCTCATACCACCCACATTATTATGGGGTCGATAATTGCCCCTAGCTTTAAATTTGGAGTGGTGTGTATGTGCAGCCCAGAGTATTGGTTGTTTCAAGTTCCATCCTTAATGGCCGCACTTCCACCTCCTCATCCTGGCATGGGTTCAATGAATTTTTTTATTAATGGAAATGGGTGCATTGGAAAGACGTTGATTAATGTTATGTGTACATAATTTTAAAAATATTATGTATATTTTTCATTAAAAAAAAAACTCCATACATTTACATTGAAATAATATAGTACATGGCCAATCTGCAATTAAAGCATGTGATCACCAACATTATCATGTATGGGAGGAGAGTCAGGAGACCAACAATGTTACTTTCCGGAGTTTTTCTAATAAACTTATTATGATACATATGAAGTTGGAAAAATTAAAGGCCCTTGAACCAGCACATCCATAACAAAAACACTCAAATCATGACTCCAATTTCTAAGGAAATTTGCAACATGCTGCCACATTCATTTTACCTTCAATATCCGATCACATTTTACGTCACTTCTTTTTATAAGGAGGACATCCACCTCCACACATTATTGAGCAATGTTTTCTAACCAAGGTGTTAAAGTATAATTAATGAAAAGACACAATAATTTTGTCTTGAACAATTAATGATACCATAATGTAGACATGTGAAGAGATAGAAGGAAAATATATATAGAAAATTAATGGGTTATTCTTAACCATTTTTGTTTTTGAAGGATTTCAATTTGTGATCATAGTTGTTTTCTATATATGGAGTTTCATCCTCATCATTTCCCTTGAGGTAGTGGCCAACAACACATCCACATTCAACAATTGCTTTATGAATGCATGTTGGAGCTTCCATGGGTGCATGTGAGAGCCCTTATTAAAACCCATGTATACTACATTTTCTTGCTCAAAAGAAGGATATACATACAAATCACAGACTACATAATAGTCTTGTGTGTGTGTGTGTGTGGGTATTTTGAAGTCCTAGAATAAATTAACTTTGTTAGAGTTATTCGTAAAGTCCCTGTAAAGTAAAGTAGATGAAATTGTAGGTTTAGTCCCAAACCTTGAGTTTATAAGAATTAACACAAGGTCACCTAAGTTTTCTTAATGCTTAAATTACCATACACAAAGAGTGGTGTTGGGCTATTAAAAACCAACTTTCTAGATTGTTCTACTAGGATGGGTGGGCCAAGCTAGCCTTGAATAGGTTGATTTAAGACACCAAGTTCCATGCGCATACCTTATTTGGATTCCAAAATTCTCTCAAAGTTTGAGAGGTGGAAAGCGGAAGTCCAAAATGTTTCACCCAACTTTCAAAATAGGCTCCAATACATGACGAGCCAAATATCTATTAATAAAAAGTTTCCTCAAAGAAGGATCAAACCCACAGTTTCATCCCTCTTAGACTAACTTTATGGATAACTCTGTTACGTGTACAGAGTTTGAACAATTGGGAAGAAAGAAACAGGTGGTCTTCATACATCACTTTTTATTGAAGTATGACACTGGGATGACAACTATTGCCTCATAGATGATCACATATGAACATCTAGGGAATATAAGGTATGGTTGAATGGAATAAAACTCCTTCACAAAAACCACAACCCCGCCCGTAAACCCTACAAATAGGTCACTATAGGATAAATTGGGGTCTTACATTCTAAGTTTGAGCTACAACATGCCTAAAATAGAAAATGAGCAAATTGAAAAAGTAAAAGCACACATAGGTCAAGTGCCCTTTTGCAACAATTTATGTTGGGGAACAGGGTTTAGGGTTTAAGCTCCAGCGCACTGGGTTTGAAGCTTCCGCCGATAGGCCGAGTGTGTATTCATCAGCTAACTTACAGTTTCTTTCTCGCAATCCGAAGTGTGGACATCGCGAACACGAAAATCATGACGAGGAAGAGGAGGAGAGAAGAGGAATCGAAGCAGATTTCGAAGCAGTCATCACAAGAGTCTCCTGTCACAAGCCGTCACAAGAGTTCATCGGCAGCTGCGGACGCTCAGGCTAGTGGGAAAACAAAGAAGCGCAAGGATGCGGAACCCAAGCCTGTAAATAGCAACTGGATGCAACTGCAAGCGGTATCTGTAAACCATTATCCTCTTTTGCTCATTCTGTTGCTCCAAGTGAGGGATATGTCTTCGGAATCCAAAATTCTCTTGAGAATGATCTAAATTTCGATACCCAAGTCTTTACATACTCGGATGATGCATAGCAGGTTTCAGGAAAGAGGTCGGTGGATGAGCTTCTTGCAATTTATCTCTGACCTGTTGAAGTGCGCAGAGTGTGGTGGACCCTGTCAATGTGAACTGAAGTTCTAACCCTTTAATTCTGAACTTTCCACATTTACATTAAACCCTGAAATGCGCGCTGCTATCTAGTTGATTGCGAGCTAGAGTTTCTTGTGAGTATTGTGAGAATTATCACAAAATGATCGTACCATTCTTAAGTAGCCCATTTAGGTTCTAATGTAAATGGAAAAATTCTTAGGTGATCTGGACAACCTAAGAATGATTCCATTGGGGACGCACCTCTTCAATTGAATCTTGGTAGATGGAAGAAGGTGCGCACTTGAAAATGTGCACCGCTATCTAGTCGATTGCGAGCCAAAATTTTCTCGAGATTGTGAAGTAGTATCACAAAAAGCATTCTTAAGTAACCTATTTAGATTTTAATACAAATGGAGCAATTCTTAGGTAATCGGGATAATCTAAGAACGATACCCTTTGGGATGCGCCTCTTCAATCGAATCTTGGTAGACGGAAGAAGGCTTTGTGTCCAAAATTAGGCAACAACAAGAGGTTGACTAATAAGAGCTTAGTGCCACTTGAATATGCTCAGCATTCATGCATGTACTGAAGGACCTAAAATCTTGAAAATCTTATTCTTGAAGCTAGAATAAGAAGAGAGCGTCCTTACACATCCTTAAGAATGCTTTGATGCCAAGATTATGCCTTTAGAGCCATTGCCTAAAGCTTCTGTGAGGTACTGACCATCTAGATAGCTATAACTGTCTAGGCCAATTTGCCATTTTGTGGCCAATATAACATGGGACTTTTGGTCGGAAGTTGATTGCTTTGCATACAACTCCTTCCATGTTGGTAAGTTTCAGGTGCATGCTTGGAGGTAGTGTAGAGGTTTGAATAAAGAACATTCTATATTGGTTTATTGAGCGTCAAACTCATCTTGGCATGCCAAGAGGTGCTAAAATGAGTTTGGTCCTGAATGATTCAAAACAGGTTGATTCAAATTTGAACACTACCTTCAAGGGTGAACCACAATTAGAGAAGAAATTATTGATTTTGTATGCAAAAGAACCAATGAGAAATCATCGTAGATCAACTCCCAACAAAGAGTCCCCTCACGTTACAAGATAACTTTATGTGTGCTCCTTTTGTGGAGTTTCTTTGTTCAAAGCAAGGTTGGCGCCCAAAATGCAGATGATGATGTCAGTAGCATAATTGCTTGTTGTGAACTTGCCAGAACTCCCAATTTCTGTAGCGTCTCATTTGTATTCATTTAAATTCTTACGTCTCTCTTTTATTGTTCAGTCTCTAGGCAAAAAGAATGGAGATTTCAGGAGGAAGGAAAGCACAACTCATGATGCTGACAAGGATTTGATAGCAGCAGCAGAGGGTATTATATCAAGACCAGTGCCAATTAATCCTCCTTTGTTGGTTCATATTGCCAAAGAATCTCCATCTTTGAAAGCCTGCTGATGTTTTGTCAATTGCTGGAGGTAAGCTCAGGGCTTGCAAATATATGTACCACTTATACTCGTTGCATGGACAAATTTAACAATTTGTGGTTGGGAATTTGAGGTGCTAGAACAAATGGCGCAACAGCATCATCAACTCTCTCTCCTACAAGTGATGATATGAGGTATTTGGACCTTGCCTAACCCAGATCCCACAATTGGAAGTAGTGTTTAATGGCAGTCTTGAGGAACCTAGAAATAAAGTGAGGTGATTGTAATTTGAGGGTTTAGGATTTAGGAGGAGGGTTTGTTGGGTGAGGTTGAGCTTGCTTGGATTGCTGAAAGTGAAGTAGAAATCCTGTGAATGTGAAGAAGAATGAGAATTGTTTTCAAAATTGTTGTGTCCAAAATCAAGAAAGCTAAAAGCCTGCCTTATTAATCACTTCCTGACTGCTGAGAGAAATGTTCCAAGTGTTAAGGGATGACGGAATTCAAACATGGCATGGAAATTGTATATGCCACTCTCTTATTTATGCCGTCAATTATAGCACACTAGATGATAGTTAGTATCATTTCGCAATTAGTAAGGCTGATTACTTGTGCACTTGTCTCTAATGTGGTGAGTGCTGGTTGAATCAGTGTGACAAAAGTCTTAGCACTTGATTGCGAAATGGTAGGAGTGGGATTTGGAGGCAAGAGAAATGCTGTTGCAAGGGTTTCATTGGTATGTGACACAATCAGAATCACACAGTTTGGAGTTGTTACATCATGCTCAACATCTCTAAGTGATATTGGGCTATATACCACGTCTTTGTTGTAGTTGTGGCATGCATGAAGGCTGCTTTAAGGATTAGGAGATTAATGTTGTTAGAATGATGAGGCACTCTGGCAATCAATGACTTTCTTTACAAGGATAAGATGTTGCCAATACTTGATATGAGAGTTAACAGTTAAGTATCTTAGTGTGTTCCTTGCAACCCAAAATGTATCACATATGAGCTGTCCTTTGTTTGTTGCCTTGATCGACCCTTAACTTGAGACAGTGCAAGAAACGTTGTTTTTGCTACTGAAATGAGTTTGTTGAAGCACTATTGTAGGTGAACCAGTGGGGCAATGTGGTATATGATAAGCATGTCCAACCTCAGGAATTTGTCCAAGACTTTCGAACAGAAGTTAGTGGTGTTCGACCCCGTGACCTCAGGAAAGGTATACCTTACAAAGTTTAGTTTGAAGCACTCTATTTCCATGTTGCATATTTGTCAACTAGGTGAAGTACAGGAGATGTTCATGTGGAAGAGAATTTGGTTGGATTTTGCAGCTGAAGATATTTATACAGTGCAAAAAGATCTCAGTGATCTTCTTAAGGGCCGGATTCTAGTTGGGCATGCGTTGCACAATGACTTGAAGGTGATATATTCTCTCCAGGCAGCCCTAAGTTGAATTCTCTTTTAAGTGTGCTAGTTTGTGTTTATGTATAATCTGGGTGTCCTTATATTATTACAATACTCTTTTTGTGTGTCCAAGGGTATTATTGTGCATACAAAAATAAATCAATTGTGAAGTTGTATGGGGCTATGCAGGTCTTGATGATGAGTCATCCGAAGAAGCATATAAGAGATACACACAGTTATCCTCCCTTTCGCAAGTAAGCATCTGCAGTTTCCATTGAGCTGGATTAGTTGCTGCTTAACAAATTTTGCAAAGGTTTAGATGTTTGCTGCAGTGTTGTCACTTATAATGTAATTCTTAAGGGTTTCTGACTCTCTTAATGTACAGCAATGGACGCCCCCGAGCTCTTCGACATTTGGCGTCTTTGCACCTTGGGTGCCAAATACAAGATGGTGAACACGATCCGGTAGGTTGATGTGGCTGTAGCTGCAAATAACCCAACCTCAATGAATTCTATACAACTATATAATAATCCATCCCTAAGTATATCTTGGATTAGCTCTATGTATGGTTACATGATGCTCTATTGGAGGGTTTACATTCTCTTGCAGAGTAATCTATATAAACTCTTGGAAATTGCTGTAGGCTTGGCACTAACAAACTTACATGTGACCAACAGGTTGAAGATGCTAGGGCAGCTATGGCTTTGTATCAACTGGTAAAAGAAGCTTGGGAGGCTAGTTTGCGTTATAGAAAAGATTCAAGTACTGCACATGTAAAAGATAAGAAATCAAGTAAAGTTGCCAAATGACGTTCTTTAGACAAGCATTCCTTTGCCTGCCTTCAAAGAATGGTTCTTAGCACTTGTATGATGGATATTGCAAGACCTAGATTACAATAGAGTACAAATCAGGTTGCTCTTTATCCCAGCTTCTATGTTTGAGATTCTTCTACAATTTGTTTCAGTATGGTATATAGACCTATACCTTCTATTGGTATCATATCCATATCCTAGTGCTATCAAAAACAGCAAAATCCTCATTATATAGATACCCAATTGACTTTTATGGTGATTTTATTTATTGCTGTAGGTTTTTCATTTAAGATCACAACAGTTCCTTTTCATATGTGGGCACCTGATGCATATGAGGGTTCACCATCAAAAAGATGATACCAAACCAACACTAATCACAACGTCTTGCAAATATAAGTAATTGTTTTAAACGGTTAATCGTCCCAGAAATTCTGCAGTGTTTCACTCTCCTCTGTGGACTCATGGATTTTGTCATGGATTCATGAGTCCACAGGAATTGTGGACTGCTTTACTCTGGAATTCTGGACTTTTGGACTTGCCATGGACAAACACCTGCCCCTATGACCACAATGAGTTTTGAATAATCCAACTTAGAAATTCCACAAGAATTTGAGATATGATTAAGTCACTCAGCTTCCTAATCCACTTCGAAATGCTAATCCAACAAGATTATCAATACCAAGGTATGTGGCTGCTATTTGGTAACTTTTTAAATCGGACCCTTATATTTAATTGGTGCAGTCTGCCCTCTACATCTGTTAGCACTATAAGTGTTAAGATATCTAATTGGGGGTTTATGTTTGCTGTAGTGCTAACAGATATAGTGGGCAGACTGTATGTGGTTATGTGAGGGTCGATCTCTTCTAAACGCACGTTTAAAAGAGATTGGACTACATCTTCAAAGTTTGTTGCACACTCAACAATTGGGAGGACCTATGTAATTAAGAAATCAGCAGACAATACACTTCTGATAATCATAACTAAATCAGGGGAGGTTCGATCTTCAATCCAAATTGTGCTTATGCTTCATCGTAGATTTGCTAATGCAACACATGTTTTGTTGTGTAATCTAATTGACAAAATTTAAAGAACATGACATATGAACCGAATAACACCCACGTACCTTAGCTCAGATCCCTCTAAGCACTTAAACTTACCAAAATGTCGGGAATAAGTGCATCTACCTTATGAAGAAAGGTTCAACATAACATGCAGTGTGTTGCTAGCGCTAACTTTGAAGCATTCTCCATTCGTCCTGGCAAATCATCAAGAACATGCACATGCTTCATCTGGAAATCATCAAGAGGAACAAGCTGATCTCAAAAGTATTTCAAGTTCTCCCCCTCATTCAGTTTGAAAATTCAACCTCTCTGATTGACCTTATAGATGCAATACCCTTTACATAACATATGCATGCTTAATGAATGGACTTCAGGACCATACCAAAGTATGGCTTTTGTTGCTTTCACTTGGTATTAAATATCACGTTAATTTGGTATAGGATGTCAAGCCATTCAGGTGCACTAAAAAGCCAGGTGGGCTAGCATGAACAACGGGCCTGAATCAGGATGTATTGTGCATGCACAGACTCCAACTGTGCTGATGATTTGACAATGCAAGAGCTCATCAAATGTTTCAACATGCAAGGTCAGGAAATTCTTCCTCACTGCCTTTTGTTGCAACTGGGTGGGAAATTAATGTGGAATAGTAAATATAAACATGTCCACAACCACAGAACCCAACAAGGTCCTCTCAAAGCACTGGGATTGGTTTGTGGAGCTTCTTCAAGAAGCTGCAAAACACCTGTGTGGCACCCTTACACAGCTGGAACTCCAAATTTGCATAGCCCAATTTTAAAAAGTTACTACCCTGCCATTCTTTCAGACGCAATCTACATTCTGATGGATATTTTGTGTCTAATCCTTTTCCAGTCCCAATTCTAGTCAATGTTCACATCTGAAGTGGAAACCCTACTAACTCTGGGAGCCTTGGAATTGCAGGGTAAGTAAGATCAACCTCATGGTTTAGCCTGTGCAGAGTTGCAGACCAGCTCAGAAATAAGAATGCCTACAGATGGATTTCAGAGACTTCTCTCGCGGCAAGCAACACATGATGAGCAAGTTTACAGAAGCCAAATGATTTTTTTGCAAGCAGTGGGATGAGTGAGGCATAACATCCTCTGTTTGTTCATATATACTTGTACTATCTTCTACCTGTACATATCAAGTCAAAGTCCTTTTGTAACATGCACACCTTGGGTAGACTTTTAATCACAATCAAAATCATTAACTGAAACACCTCAACATGAAGTTCTTGTTGAGTTGAGAGTAAATTAATCTAATCTGGATCATCTTGTGTAAATAATTACCATCCATTCAACTAAAATTGAGACTTTGAGAAACTCACAACATCAAAATATGTATAAATCACAATAATGACCCCCACGTCACAAAATGGTTCGTGACAGGAAAGGAATACTCCTACAAATGGGCTTCCACTTCCTACTACTCTCACCTTTCCGTATGTTACATTTTGACATATTTGTTACTTCAATTGGAGTGAAGACTGTCATTAAGGGTTAGTTTCCATGTAACCAGAATCTAGTGGAACTGTAGATTTCACCTGGTGGCATCTACACTTTGAGTAGAATCTGGTGGACAAGTGGCTTACATGCAAACCCACCCTAAGAACATGCTCCTGGTGGTAATTTGTCTCTATGGAATGCGGGCCTTATGTGATCGCTCTTCTAAATCGAACTCCTACAATTTGACTGGTATAAATCCAGGCTTGTTAGCAAGAACAAACACCAAGAAGACATGTGTCACATAGAGATTGGACTATGCGCTCAAAATGAATGAACCATTCCTGGTTCAATAATAAACACAATCAAGAGATTACTGATTGTGAAGCTTGAGAAGAATATCTGTGTCATTCCTAATTGCTACTTGCTACCAGATGAGACACTTGCCCATTCAATCCAACAGCCAAAATTGTCCGTGGAGTTGAAGTGCCCACAATAGGGCCACAGACCTTACTCATAATAAACCTGCATGGGTAAGTCTCCTATAATGCCGATTTATGTAAATGTCTTGATGAATATACATGAAACTGCACACCATCCCAAAGCGTGAGAATTTGGACAACTCAATGAATCTCACCAAGACACCCATGGAGAAATCCTAAAACCTCTTGAAATGTTCCAAAGATGTAAGGAATTGAGCCACAAGAAATTATTGTATGCAAAAGGATCCCAATCCTCAGCATTCATGGGTAGACTTAATTATGTACGAAACTGACAACATGCACATAAGATATGTCCTCAAGATATAGACACCATCTCAACTCTGATTCTGAAACTTGAAATAACAAACTTTGTGATCTGCAATTGCTACTAGGATGAGTCGATTCCTGAGCCAGTCTGACTGCCAGAAATGTCTGGAGTTGGAACTTAATAGTGCTCACGATAGGGCCACATACCTTGAGAAAAATGCAGTACGAGGTCTCTGAAGCATATTGCATATTGGTTAATCTAGAATTTTCTGTGTTGACCATCATTGTGGTATGTTGGTTGTAAATTTCTTCTGGGACCTATCACCCCTCAATACTCGCAATAAAGAATGAGCTATTGCTGTGATGGAATAATTCCATCACGTAGGACTAGTTCCTGTACCATTTCCCAGCTAACTATACTAACCTTGTCACAACCTTGCACGGCCTCGTGGCCTACCTTCACGCTCTTGGACAGGTAGATTTAACTCTGACTCTTTCTCCTCTGCTTCAAATGGAGCGAAAATGCGATCCACCATCTCCGATGTTACCTCTGGCAACGTTGGGGGAACCCACTGCATACATGGAAGTCTAATTAAACATCAAAAATCTCCAGATCCACATATCATGGACTTCAAATTGATTCAATCACATCAAACTACACCATGGAATCAATACCTATCACACATAGGGTTTTGATCTCCTGTCTCTATGATTTATAGTTGCAAAATATACGAATTGAATCGATGTTAAACAAATTATTAGCTGAATGTTGAATTAGCTCTGTGAAGGTATTGAACCCTGAAGGGCATGTAATAACAGTGACTATACATTTAACGCTGGCCACTTGCATATTGAGATGTATGTCTCAGTCTAACTAAATTTGGTTTAGACAAATTTAATATGGACAATGCAAGTCAACAGCTTCCGTTGTTGTCTGGAACATTTCTGACGAATTGAAGTCAAAGAAAGCACACAAATGGAATTTCTAAAATCAGAATTTATGAAGCCTACCTCGTAAAAGTCAGTAGTATACGTTGCATTGACTGCACGCACACTTAGCCGGTACTCACGCTCTAAGCACTGAGCAAGAGACTGCTGCCTACCTTCACGAATCTGAAATCAGAAACAAATAAGTAAGAAAACTGTATAAAAGAAATCAATTATGGTCTCATTTTAGTACAATAAAACATGTGCAATACATAAGAAAATCCATCTTTGGCTTTTGCTACACCAAATTTGTTACTTTCAAGAACAACTTGGAGCAGGTGTAGAAGTATGAGCTCACAGATCTCAACGTCACTTTGAGACTTGTGGGAGAAAATTTCTTCATCGTATCTAATCTTGTACCACTCATCTTCAGAGCTTACAGCTGAGGTCTCCTGCATGATGTGCAATGTCAGGAAAAAACTTGCCAGGCATATTTGGTATGATTCATCAATTGCAAATCGAAAATTCATCAAATTATGCACTGTTAATCTTTGTCACCCGGGAGAGATGGACATAGTTTATTGTACCAAAAACATTAAAATTCCACAATTCGCATTACTTTTGAGCATCAACCTCATCAACAGCATCCTCTGACTAAGTTACAAGGGATCCCAGGATATGATCAACTTACAAGTGCCTCAAAAATCTCCTCAACTGTATTCTTCTCAAAACAGTGATCAATAACCTCCCTCCTATGCATCCACACAAACATAAAATTTAGGTTCATGCATCTTTTTATAGTAAAAGAAACCTTAACCCTTTTTCAAAAATTGCAAAAAGAAAACTTCAATAGCCTTTAAGAAGAGTAGAATGCAAGGGTACTTAAATCACAAGTCAAACTCTAAAACTGATAACATTATTACAGATGGGAAAGTACATAGGAAGATGAAATCAGTTTCAAAATATGAAGTACAAAACAAAAAAATCCCATGAACATGTTGGAACTTAGATGGGGCAAATCCCACAGCTGTAACAACCCACCTGTCAGATACCGGCCATATTACTTCCTCACCTGTCAATTACAGAAAATATTGGCAATGCCAATTTGCATGCTGAATCTGCTAATTGTAGTCACCAGGCTCATGCGAGACAAACCACTGCATGAGGTCATGATATAACGGGCAAACTACAATGCTATTATACATTTCTTCACTAGGTTCAGACTTTGCACTGCAGAGCTTAAAATGTGAAAACAACAGAAAGGAACCAATCATCCAGAGATTGACAAGAGAGTGTGTTTCACGATCTTCACCAAGTTTCATAGTTTTCTGTATAATGTGCTTTGTGCAACTTGGACTGGTAAACCCTCTAGACACCCACAACTTGTGGGTTAAGAGAAGTCACCAACAGGAATAAATGTAAGTTTTTTGTAACTCCAAATCTCAATATTGCCTGAGCTCATAATAATTTGCTCACTAACTTATTGTATCCTGCAAACCACAATAGAAATCGTCCCTCTATGAAGAGCCACTTGAATTCCAATATCCCTAGACAGTACCACTTCAATCAATGGCTGGTGGACTTGATTAGAATTGAATCAAATAACCAGAGATCTGCAGCACCTCAGATTCATCTTACAAATTTGTGCTGCTTTCTACAAATCAACGCAACATGCAGGTCAGAGACAGGCAACTGATAATCTAGCATCTTTCCAAGCCAAATGAATCCCAACTGTTTGATTCCAACTGATTACTACGAAAATGGCCTGCTCTTCCCCAAAGAATGTACTTTTAACAAGAAAATAATGCAATGTACTAACTTCCAGGATTCAAGCTAGCCTTATCAAGTAGCATCATCATCACTACTGTTTTGTACAGAAGGACCAGGCTGCATAAAAGTTGAGAATGACTTCCAAAGCCGCGATTGAAATGAGCTTCCTTCTGCATTAGTGGCATCTTTGGAGATCAATTCCACAGGAACAGCAGCAGACAAGTCAAGTTTCTTCAATCTTATTGTTCCCAGAATTCGCTCTGGAAGTTCTTCCTCTGCCTGTCCTTCAATAAGGAAAGCCATGTCAACTGTGAGGGAAGTTACGTAGCCGATGGCAACATGCACAATTGCATTGGCTACAATTGAGGAACCGATATCCACATCAACCTCAAGGAAGTTGGTTCCTTGCGAGTACCTGCAATTATGAGGTGTGGATAAGTCAGAATAATCAGGATAATTCCATGAGCCTCATTTCAAGCTTCAGGCTCCAAAACTTTGCCTTTGCATGTTCTACTTTCTTAGGTTTGACTACCTTTAGAAACATATTTGAGTGCCTTCAGAAATAGCTCTTATTCCACATGTTGAGAGTGTAACCCGATTACCTGAATGAAAGTAAAGTAGCCTTATTATGTTTTCAACACATAATCCCTTACTTCATGACTTCACCAAATAGGTCTTGATAATGCATTCAGGAAATTCTGAACTTTCCATTCCCCCTCACCTTCAAATGGGATGTATCTATGTAATTATTGTGTAAATAGCACTAAAAGATATCAGTAATCATGTAACAAAAGACTTAGAAAAAGGAGAGATAACCAGCCCAGAGATTAAAACTCCATTCAGGCTCTTTAGTGCTAAAGCAGAGGAAAGAGCAATGATCGAAATTTCTACGAATCACCTGTAGCAATAATTGAATGCTCCATATAAGAGTCAGCTTTCTTAACAGATCTATCATTCCAAAAGTTGAAGATGTGATCCTTCCTTGCTTTCAGTGTTTATGGGATTTAGATATGAGAAATGTTCCCAGAGTTTAAGCATTTGGATAAGAGCACCAAAGTTGTGACGACTACACCCGATCATAGCAACATTTTATAAGCATTGTTAGACGATGTGACAATGATCTGGAACTTGTCACTGAAGAACAACACAACAAACTCGAAATCAGAATTTGAGAGTCCACCTGCAAGTAAGGGATCTTCCAAGAATGCAGATTGCCTGCTCTCCAACAGCCGTCTTAACAATCCATGGCCCTTCCGATATATTTGCAATAAGCTTCAGGTGTGAGTTCCTGTACGTATCATCACCTTTCAAAAATCGATCCCACACAGAACCGTCTTCAAATTTGTCGTACGTCACAAAGTACGATACAGCACTGAAGTGCTCCTTGCTAGGAACCTGCTAAGGAAAATTTAAGTTAAGTCAGGAGCAAGAGACAAGAGCAGCAACATAGCATTATTTCCCACTTGCTGATTATAAGACAAAAGTCCACGATTGAATCTCCAAGAAGTTCCCATTTATTTCTTGCACTGCTTGGTATAAGCATACCACATACACAAGCAAAGACATTCTTGCGAGTCACATCATACTCAAGATTAAAAGTCTAAAGCGAATCCTTCCACTGCTCACATTTACTATAACCTCTATCATCTCTTAAACTGCTTTTCCTGCTATAAAACAGAGCACCCTGACTTCGGTTCAGATTGAAATCAAGTGCTGAAGGTAAATTTCTCTCGATTGATAAATCAAGTGCGGGAAATTTTGGAATATCTGACAAAGAATGAGATATATACCTGTAAATTGAAGGCCCAAACGAAGGGATCCCCTTTGCCAAGTGTGCTTGCTCGACCTAGAGCTATCGTAACCCTGTGATTAGGATTCTCCAGAACGTTATCAATTCGAGATCCACTTTTCAACCAATCAAAGGCAAGCGGCTTCAGAAGACAATCGCCTCCTGGAATCTTCACTTTATCAGCCAAGTAATGAGGGCCTCTTACTGTGAAGAAATCTCCCGGTAGCGATGACCATCCAGAAGTACTCTCGCCAGCATCGCTGCAAGATAATGAGCCTCCCTTCTTGAGCTGCTCTATCCATTCCTCTGCTTCCTCAACTTTACCTTGTACCGATGCCTCATTCTCCATTACCAATTCGCTTCTACAGAATAGCTATCAAGGTCCTTCTTACAGCTATCAACGTTAATAAGAGAGAGAGATCTCTTCTCTATGATCACCAAACAGGTCCACACAATTCTTTGGATTATTAATAGTGTGCCTCCACAGATGCATAGTCAAATGTCATATAGCCCAGGATACTCTTCCAGGAAATGATTAACTTCGCAATTGCTACGTTCTTCCTCTTTTTCCTCCTTTATAGAGAATCACCGTCGTATGTGACACGCTTTCAGTCTTCCCTCAGATACGCAAGCGTCGAACAAGATGCGTAGACTTCATTTCCAGATCGTGCGATGATCTTTCGATTCCCGCAACCAGAACAATGGCATCACCAGAATTTGCAGGCAGACCAAGGGATCAATGAACCAGAAAGAGTCCCAGCCAAACCCTAAGGCATCAAAGAATCAAAAGCCGCAAGTGATCTGAGGTCTGAAACCGATCAGACGATAGGAAATCGAATATTCCACACCAATTACACAACCTCTCCTTATTATCAATCCACCCTGGCATTCGTGCACATATGGAGATAAGTTAAGCACATCAGGACCTACAGAACTATCTCACAGGCTCCGATATGTAGAAGGAGACCGTAAGAATCCCCTCGTTGAAACGGCGGGATTACGCGGATGCGAGTGAGCGAGTTCAAATGACCTAGGCTACCGACAGAGCCGATTCGCAGACACAGGGGCGGATTCTGATAGCTCACCCGGAGCAGAACGGTCCATCCGGCTTCTGCCATCGCCAGACCAGACCAGAGGTGCGAGACGGACGAAACGCCGGGTGGCCCGGCGAGCCACCAAGGGTGAGCATACGGGCCAACCCGGGGTGCGAAAGGGTGACCCGGTGAGATGCCTTCGGGTGATCCTACTACGCCCAGTTAGCACACCACGGGTGACCCAGCGGTGAACCGCAGTATAAATGGGGCCCTCTAATACCCGGAGGACAAATCTCCTACCCGGATCTCGACACCCGTCGATACCGTGTATGAGGTATTGTTTGTTTGAGGACGGGTATTGATGTATGATGGGAGCCCCTGATAGGCAAGGCCTATAGGCCAAGCCCATTACACATCTATGATCGGGGAGAACCGGCAATTAGGTACAAATTAACCGGTTGAGTTTGAGAAATAACCGGTTGAAGATCAAAATTGTAGGAAAATTACTAATCATTCTAGAGGAATTTATAGAATATACCCCAAATTAATAAAGGAAAATAAGAGGATGTCAACATGTAACCGGTTTGACTTGCAAACACTAGGACCTCAACCAATTATGCCCAAAAATCTCCCCGTTCACTGTTATACATTGATACCCGGCCTTAGAGAACCAATACCACACATCATCGGTGGCAGGGTTGTATGAGTCAACGATTGCTTGCCACATCTTTCTTACCAGTGTGTATATTTGACAAATTTCATTCAACATTCAACTTTAAATCCAAAGTGCCACGTTGCATTTTTTAAAACAAAAATGAATCTCAATTGACATCTACATTGTCTTCTAAAATGTCGCCTCAATGTCACATGCCTAGTCAGTCCTTGTAAACTTTTGGGGGGATTATAGATTTACATTGTTGCAATTACTGTCACTTACCATGCAATTTTTCATCCAAATTTCAAACATCCATGACAACATTTCATCACAAGTTGTTGACAAGAGAAGATAAGGGTTTGGCCAATGGATGAACTCATCCATCATCCATGACAGTATTTGTTCACTCATTCACAATAAGTGTCATCCAAAAAGTTCCCATAGTGACATAAAATACCATATGACACTAAATATGATATTTAGTGTAGTTATATTCCGGTGTCTTTAAAGCCTTGGTGGTGGACTCTTCATTTAAAACCTAAATGATGTGCATGGGTCACTATGAAATTCAGCCCCTTATACATGAGAGGTTTGTAGATGAAAATCCATGTATACATGCTAACCTTGGGGTGTGCACCTCTCATAACATGTATGAGTATACGTGTGCACAAAAGGGGTATTAATTTGAACTTTTCCGTACTACGTACACATATGCTACACAAATTATAACTCGTAGTTATGCACATGTATGGAGGACCTCTAGAAGATATATATATACCTTTTGTACTTGTATGGTAGGGTCACTAGACTTTATAAGATATGTATTTGACATTGGATGAAACTAGGATGAATACTTTTAATGTTGGATGACACTAGGATGCATGCTTTTATCATTTCTTATATCATCCATGTATGTATGGAAGAGGCAATATTAGGTTTTTGAAGGAGTAGTTTTGGGGACACTAAATAGCTCCAATTAAGGTGGGTTTGTTGGGAGGATTTAAAAGATGTGTAGAAATTTTGGTGATTGTTGGGTGGATATAGGGATCCAATTGACTTGATGGATTGTCCATCAAACATGAAGATTAGTTTATGTTGGTATAAAAAAGGAACCAACAATAAGTGGACTCAAGATCTTATAGCTCATTTGATGGTATATTTAGAATGAACAAATTCATTGGTTTCTATGACATATATTATAGACTAAAATGCTTACAAGTTACATCTAGGAGATGAAAAAGTCTTCAATGACTTTATTAATGAATGCTAGGGTTTTACATTATGTATATGACAGGGGTTCAATATTATTCAAAAGTATATTTGTATACTTATGTTAATGACTAAATATGAATGTAAATGTTTTTACATATACATATTGTCACTTTTATTTTTATCATTGAAATTGTAGGTGTATTGCTTGATTTTACTAATTAAGAAAAAATTATATATAGGAGGTTTCTAGAGTATGTTGCAAACACACACAACTCTTGGTTTTTAATGAAACATGCACCCCGGCCCCTAGGGTACTAATGGCATGCTAGAATATGGACTCATGTATTTATACTAAGCTTTTTAATTCGATGTTATATATGCCTCCACTAAGTATGAAAAATATACATCATGAATTAGCTGGGCTTTTATTACATATAAAATCCACTATGACTTTCCAATGAGAAAGTTATTGAACATTTTTCCATCCATAACATGTAACTCAATAATCACATCAAACAAACAAAGACATCTTAGCACAACATCTTAGCCTAAATATGTGGGGCAAAACTTAACTTAGGGTAGTCATTGAAGACAATTATCATATGACAATAATCGATGAAAACATATATTGAATGAAACAAACACATCTATTGTCAAATTTTCTTTGAACCTCAGGGTCCCCTTTTGTACATCTACCTTTATGTCAAAATTATTAATAGCCTTTTTAATTGTACACACTAGAGAAAAACAATACCTCTCACTTATGTATACTATGTACACTAACGCCTCAAGTACTACCCCTTCTTACACTCATGCCAATGTGTATGTGGTATGAAGAATCCACCCGGACTTTTAAGGATGGATAGTTCATCTTTATGGCATCACAAGGAGTGAATGGCTTGACCACACTCTTGATGTTGTTAAGGAATGGAAGAAGAAGAAGAAGAAGAAGACATTATTCATATCCATAACAATGTTATGTGGGACAAACATTATTCCACATAATAATCTTGTGTATAACCCACATTTTGTCAGTCCCACATAACAATGTTATGGATATGAATTATATTATGAAGAAGAAGAAATCTCTTGGCATGTTTTGATGTTCCTTGGAATGTTATCCTAAGGTTTTCACGGCACCAAATTCCACCAATTAAGCCGCCTTTGAGTAAACACTAAAAGAAATTGCGAGGGATTTTTACAAGCATAAATAAAATGGTATCTAAACTAATAGGTGACTTCATATAAGTAGCCCCCCAAATCTTATCAACATGGACATGGGAGCCCTGAACCATGCAGGGTATGACCCGGGGAAATGGAGGGTGACCCGGTGAAGAGCTAGCAGTGTGCTTGAGGAATGAGGGGGCGGGGGTGACCCGGGGGAACAACGGGTAGTTGGCCGGGTGGGGCTAGGTTCTTGGAATGGGGGTGGCCATGTCAGCGGGCCACGGTGGCGTGACGTGACGTGGACATGCACAAAAGAGTGTGTTGTGTGGATTATCCTGCCATGTAGGCAATCTCATGGTATGAGTGTGTCTCAAGAGTTTGAAAACACATTGGCAAATTTAAGGAGCACTTTACACTGGAGCTTGAGGGCCCTTGACATGTGATATACAAATTATATGAGTGGTCAAGAAGTTGGAGACGGTCCAAGTTCACTTTATATTGGATCTTGAGAGCCTAAGGGAGTAAGGGAATTTAAATGGATGAAAAATCTACATGGCAACAAGTGGAGTATGTTTCATGGTTTGTTGGGTATTGTGTTAGGTCCTTGAAAAAGAGGTGGGTCTAAGGCAAAATCAGGGACAATGATAATCAATTAGATTGCCATTGATTCCTACATATATCACATTGCCATGGTGAGGATCTAAGCCCAAACATTGTCATGTAGATTTTTCATGGTCCACTTTCACTTTACATAACCCTTCACTTCCTAAGAGGCCCGTTTTGGGCTTATGAATGATTCTTGTAGGCAAGTTCATCCAGAAGAAAGGTGCTAGGAAGGACACAACATGTATTGTTATGTTCCTCGTGTAATTTTCTTGTCAATGACGATGATCCTATTCCAATACGAAAAAGTTGGTTGTTCACAAGAAATTTTTGAAGTTGAGAATGAACCGAGTTTTCCTTTTGCTGATACAACAATATATGTACTAATTTCTTTTTCATTTCTATTGATTTTCTTATGGACTCTTTTTCTTACCTCAAATTATAAATCTATTCTCAACATAATCTTGAACTTTCGGACAATCATTTTATTGTATATATTCATCGCAATTTTCTTGAAGTTCAATGATTCTAATTTGATTATAAACAAATCATGAAAATCACTAAATACTACTACCATAATTATGTAATCTTAAAATCATCAACAATAATTTCTCTTTTAGGGTTCAACAAAGATCAAGCTCTAGAAAGCTAACATGGTGATCTAACGAAACCACAATATGCTCCAAGAAGTTAAGTGTTAAACTTGGGTACCCATCAATTGAAAAATTGTCAAGATTTTTATTTCCCACGGTACGGCATGTAGATGATTTTCAAGGGCCCTTAGGTTTTGATGGTCACGGCTCTTGGTATGTGTGTAAAGCGGCCTAAGTCATGAACAAAATCGGCCCGTCCTAGAGATTCCATTCTCCATGTGACCTTGGGCATGCAGATATGCCCAAAGGATTCCCCCCTTGGAAATGTGTTGCGTAAAGGAGAACAATAGTGAATGTCTAGGTGTAGTTGTGCAACCCAAGTTAGTTGTCTTTATCCCAAATGGCGGGCAATGGAGATTGACTATGTTAGCCAGATGCTTGAGAGTTTGACAAAGGAACTATGCATCGGTTACAAACCCATTGGAATTGGAACACAGGGAGGTCACTTCATTGTCAAGTTGACACCACGTGCGGACAAAGTTTGCTACCCCTATATTACATGCCATATATAATTTTAAAATTTATGATATTTTTTCTACATATACATAACCATTGATAGTATCTTTTTCATATTTTTTTGAAATTTTTAGTCATCTTCATATTTTTTAGTAATTGTTTTAGTTCAATTATGTGTCATTCTAGTTAGAAACGGTATGGTTTATGAAAAAAAAATCATCAAATTTAGTTACCACTTTTAACTATGTCATAGGTACTGTGTATATCTACTCATGAAAAAAAAATTGATAAAATTTTGACCCATTTTGGTGGTGCAACTTACCAAAAGAAGATTTTTTTTGGTCGCATGCGGTGTTCAACTTGACATCACCACCTTAGTCCACCCAACTATGGTGGGGGGGTCCTTGGACCTTGTTGTATGGGTACCTCAAAGCCCTTTGGGGGGATACCATGTCCGGTATCTTCAAGGCACTAGTGGCTAGCTAGGAACTTGTATAGTGTGTCACTATAGTGTCCATCCTCGAAAGGGGAGAGTAGTATTTGTCCCAATGTCCCCTTGTCCAGTGGGCATTGGGTCATTGGCATTACGAACGGACACTTTATTCACGCCGGCCCCTTGCTAAAAAGGGACCGGAGTTTCTCTCTCTCTTCAACTTGACAATGGAGTGATCCCCCCGTGAATTGGAATTGGACTTTTCGAAAGCGGTTTTAACATTTGGTGTGAGAGGGATGTGCATCAATGGGGACCTTTATGAAAATGTGTCATCTAACTTCTTAACCAAGACACCAACCGAGTCCCGGTGAAGAGTTTCTATAATTGTGCTCATGTTGGCAAATATAGATGTTATTTTTTTTCGGTTTTGGTATGAGTAACGTTCAATGTTGTTATCGAACATATGTATATGGTAGGCCCTTCTACTAACTGAGGTACGTGGCTCTGTTGTAGGCAGTTCCAACTCCGCATATAAAATTTGGTCATGGGATCCTTCAATGCGAATAACAATTACAAATCACGAAGATTGTCAAGAATTGAGATGTGAACTCTATAAGAGATCAAAGTGAAGTTTTTTTTTTTTTTAAATAAAAAAATAAATTCTCTTCAAACAATCACATTAACTCTCCTCAATGTGGTGGTTAGGAAATATTAGGGGGGGGGGGGGACTCTTCATTGGGAACCTAAATGATGTGTGTGGGTCATTATGAAGCTAAACCCCCTATATATGAGAAGTTCGTAGAGAAAAACAAATGTATATATACTAATTGCAGGCTAGAAAATGGACTCATGTATTTATACTAAGCCTATTAGTTCAACGTGATGAATGCCTTCACTACATATGTAAGGTATGAATTGTGAATTAAATATGCCTTTATTACATATGAAATCCACTGTCACTTTCCAATGAGAAAATCATCGACCATTTTTTCATCCGTAGCATGCAACTCAACAATTGCACCAAATAAACAAAGACAAAAGCACAATGACTTTAGCCAAGATGTGAAGAGGAAAACTCAAGGGAACCCAAGAGCACTCCAAAAGCCAATTTTTTAAACACCTAGAACCCAAAATGCAAACCCTAACAAGAATGGACATGGTAGTCATTAAGGACTATTATGCTACGACAACATCGGATGACATTAACACATCTATTGTCAAATTTTTCTCTAAACCTTACGGCCCCCTTTTGCACATCTGTCTTTACTTCCAAATTCTAAATAGCCTTTTTGGATGTACCCACTAGAGAAAACACAATACGGTCCTCTCTCTTACGTATATTGTGTATGCTAATGCCCAATACACCCCCCCCCCTTACGTTAATTCATATGTGGTCTGAAGAGTCCACCCTCTGGGCTTAGATCGTTGTCCTCATTTTGAACACATAATCCAATCACATATGTACCACATGTTGTTTTGACACCCATTCAAATACCGGCCTCCGGTTATGAAGAACGATCACGGTAGGCCCACAAGACGTTACTCATGTCTCGAGGTGAAGGACGAGTTTGCGGCGACATCCACCCTAATTTGTGAAATTCTCAAGGAATGTCCAAAATATCTACCCAAAAAAGTATATATTGGTCACTAAGTGACAAAGGCATTGGGAGTTGATCCCATGACTTGCTCAAATACAAACTCGTTCACGACCACGTCTATATATAGGTGGGTTAGTTCAACTGCCAATTTCTTTAGGGTTTAGGGTGGAAACCTCACAAATCTCCAAATTGGTTTGACAAAATTGGTTTGATATCATCCATAACATTCCTAGGAGTGGGCCCGACGTTTGGCATGGGTTTACATGGGAATATTGGGCGTGGGCCATTGCAACTCATATTCAAGTAAATCTAGACATATGATCATCAAAATCCAAACGTTTTGGTTGCTACAATTGGGTAGATTCGTCGATACATTTTTTGAAACGTGAATTGCATAAGAGATGTGTGAATACTTAGTGTTTATTTGAATGTTATGTTTTAAAAATATGATGAATTAAACAACATATCCTTTTTGATGTTAAATCTATTAAAGTACATGTTGAATTGTGAAAAATGTAATCGAAACAACTGCTATAATATTTTCACAATCAACATTGCATATTCTATGGTAGGATCCTACCGTACCATCGTATCACATGATCATGTGACATATTTCAACACATTATAACTTTGGACTTTGGACTTAGTATAATTTTATTTGAGTTAGTTTTGTACCCAACCCAACATACTCCAACCCATATCCAAGTTACAAGACATATTGGTGTTGTATGAATTTAGAGAGTTATGTCATATAAATAACCTACTAATCATTGGAGGAATGAAACTTGAACATGCTATAATGGACCTTACACTAGCAACTCATGTTAAGGTGCCCTAGGCTAAATCACATTTGTGTTCGGCTGGGCCCCGCCCCTCCCACGCATATTTGCAAAAGTTGGCATAGAATACCATAAATGTGCAATTGAACTTTGCAGTCACCTTTGTAGTGCTTAACTTATGAATACTTGACAACTTGTAATAATTAATTCCACATTCAACTGAACATGTGGTGGTCGTGGTCGTGGTTGTCACCCCATTGTTTCCCACCGTTCTTGCCCAAAGAACCAAAAAGAATCCAAAAAATAGGCCACGTGTCAGAAGATTTTTCACATAAAAACATAGACAAAAACAAACATGTGAGCAAAGAAAGAGGGAACATGTGTAGAAAGGTGGGGGCAACCCTGGGAGAGGTGGCAAGTATGGAGCCAAGGTGGTGGGCATGGCATGTCAAGGGAGACGATGATGGGTCATGAGGGGCTTGTGAGCATGGGCATGGGGGGTATATGGACATGGGGGCATATGGTTGCATGGGCTTTTGGGGTTGGGTTGACCCAATATATCAATTCATATGCATTGGCGCAATGAGTTGGGACGACACATGTCCAAGCTAGTAATATGTACGTTGGATCATATTTGTTAAGCATCATAGTTGTAAGGTAGGTGGACCTCTCTCGGGTTGTGACCTATTGTGGAAACCTCAAATTAACGGTATAGTGGACACAAAGCATATCTTGAACTAATGGTCCTCAAAAGAATCAAAATCAAGGTAAGGCTTGGCATGACCTATAGGCACACACATGCAAGTATACCGTGACATAAATAGGTGCTCATGGAGGCTCCAAGTGATCGTATTGGCCATGCATGGATTTGTCAGTGTCACACTTAAATGAACCATATATTAAGCATTAGAAGCAAGCATGGTAGCCACTTGTGGTCCCACACTCTCACAATTATGAGGTGCTAAGGTAGATGTGCCTAATTCAGATACCTTTCTCTCTACACCCACCTCTAGTAAGACATGAAACATACAATCAGTGCTAGATGATTTGCAATTCCAAATCGTGCATGTAGCCATTTGCCTTGTATTTTTTGGAGCTCATATGAACATCTTATTCATTATTAAAGTGAATCTCTTGTGCTCATATAGTCTCCCCCCCCCCCCTCCCCTTTATATTCACTATTGAGCCTATAATAGTTAGCATAGTTTGTGCACATAGTCCAATCTCTTGTAACACATGTTTGTTTGGTGTCCATTCTTAGACCCACACCTAACCACAAACCACTTAATATATGTGTCCAAATTATTGTCATGTTGGAATTGGGCATGTTTACCTTAGGTAAGATCATGATAGGTTCTTCAAGAAGCATTTTATCCCAATAAAAAGCAGGCCATGACCAAGATGGGTAGCACAGATGGATGACCCTACGTGACCACAATGGGGCATAGGAACTTTAATTCACTTTGAACTTTGGTAAGAAGTTGAGATATGATTTGATTAGTTTAACTTGCATGGACTCCAAATGGGTTCCAACTCCACTTTGCATCGCTATTTCCAACAAGACAATTGGCATACAAATTTGATAATACCCAAACTCACCATAGTGTCCACAATAGGTGTGGTTGCATTAGATGCAAAGACTGTTGCCCAACCTAAAAGAGCTTCATGACAACTTTAGAAACATGTGATTGAAGTCTTAGGAATCCTCGTACATGACGAACTCACACATGACTGAAATAAGCACGAGTGAATCTTAATGATGAATAGTTTATCTTTTAAAGGGAAACCAAGGGACAAATACCTTGGATTGTTATAGGATTCCTTCTAGACATTAGTCCTCATAGACCAATCTTCCTTGATACTTAGTACCTTGGGTTTTGTTATTTTGATTCATACCAAAAACCTAAGTACAAATGGTAATCCAACCGATGAAGGCCACATGAAGGGTTCAAGAAGATGCAAGGAAGTAAAACATGATCTCCAACATACGGTCTCGAAAGCATGGTTGCTTGTAAGATATGGTGCGAGGTTTGGGTGAGGATCATGTGTATGTCATTCCACAAATAAATTTTCAAAGCTCAAATATGAAGATTAACCGATAATGATAGGAGATTTAATTTAACGTCAAATTTTGCCAACTTAAACATGGAATATCTAAGTTGCTCAAATACTATGTGAGGTATACAACCCACATATCTGCATCAAATTCAACGTGGTCGAAATTGATGTTAAAGAGACTTAACATTTGGCTGGAAACTTTTTCCATAACATCTCTGTTATGACTATTGCAGGTCTTGCAAGATATATGGAGATATCTTGCAAATACTGATACATAATCACGGAAACATCACAAATGTTGTTGCAAACGCTAACTACAAGCTCACCAAAAGGAGTTCCTTAGTCAATATGCTGGTCCAAATGCAAAGTAACACCGTGTTCTTCAAAATTTGGGTCATCACCCACTTCCAAAAACCACAAGACGAAGGCATATTTATCCACCGTTGAATTTCATAAGTGCATGTCGATTGGTAACTTCGTAAATGAGCATGTGTCCTCTCAAAAACAATCGATGAAAGCAAGTTTTTAGTGTCATGCTTCCCTAGGTCACTATCAACGTAATTTGTCAAAAAAAAAACTCCAATTACCACTTTAAGAATCCCAAAGGAAGAGTTCATGTCATGCGTGTCCTTCAAAGTCCACAAGCTCGGGGCACGGATTGCATGGGCACCTCAAATCAAATAATCAAGTCAGCATCCCGCAGCATTGACGTCACAAGTTCAAAAGTTCTTATTACTTGCACAAATTAAAATTTCATTCACCATGCATGGTACCTTGACTGGTGTGACTATTGTCAAGAATTGAAGCAACTATTTACGATGAAGCAACACGAATTACAATCTTCCTTCAACCTTGCACATTGGCCGCCACTATGCAATGCATGATCTTCATAGTGCCAACTCGGCAATTGACATTCTATAAAATGCCCACTCCCTCATTTTACAGTCTCAATGATTTGCGTATACATTGCAACAGTCCGATCTTGGTTGGTAGAATCTCACAAGAGAAGAAAGCCGATCTTGGTTCCAATCAGGTTGTTCGTTTATGGAATTATTGTTGATTTGATAGTCCCAATTGAGATGCGACAAAGACAGTGAAAGGAACTTAGCAAAGCTATTTTTTGCAATTTATTGTCAAGCACTTCATCAATGAGGAATATACACAGAAATAGATAAATTATTGTCCGAAGGAGAAATGATGACATGTTGTTCACGCAGTTGATGGCCATGATCATCGCACAAATGATTGCAAAATTGTCTTCACGTGGGCTTCAATCAATCAAAATGTGACAGTGATCAAAACAAGTGCAAAGTGATTGCGGAGGAAGTTATGAAATTGAATGACACTTCAATTTCTTTCCAGTCATTAGATCCATTGTCCATAACCTTCTCATAGACCGAAAGTTGTGCATGCATATTTGACAGTTGGCAACAGAAAAATGCGCAATGTGCAGAACCCTTCAAAAGAATTGGGTTCCGGCAACAATTGTGAGAAGATTCCAGACGTAGAATCATTTGCCTTTGGAAAGGTTGGCAAGGTAGATTTTTTTTATTGCAAAATCTTGTTGTTGCGACACAATTTGTTTCTTTTCTTTTGTCCATCATGATGATGTAGAAACTCTTGATATGTGAATGTGTGTGCATTTGCATATGACGCATATGTTGCAAAGAACTTCATCAATGTAGGGTTTTGATTTCTACCTTGCTCCAGTACCATAGCATTATTCAATTAAGTGACTAGGTTGGGTGGAGCCGGGAATATGCCATGTAAGGTGCTAGAATTATACCTTATGAATGCTTGTCTAAGCAAATTCAACTTGATTAACTGTGAATTATTCATGTGAAGCACTATCACTAAATATTGTTAGAATGGAACGACTCGTAACAATTGAGTAATGTTATGACAACGACAAGATCCTGAGCAACATGATGCAATCCTAGAAACTTTAAACAAACAAACAGCATTGGGTTATTTTTTCGCACACACATGATACATGTAAAGACAACACACAACCTCTAATGCTCCAATGTAGCAAGCTTTAGAGTATTTTTTTGCTCGCATCTAGATCTTCACCCTGTTTCATTGTTGATCTATTGCGGCCTTTGTAGATATACTTGTGAATTTATTTCATGGTCTTCATTATTGTTCAGAAATTCAACACATACAATTCAGTCTTCTTTTGCGGGGTCATGAATTTTATTGGCTGGTGCAATATAACCAATATAAATATACGAGGCAATTGTTCATTCAGGAACACTGTGACATTGAATAAATAAATTCAGCCCATGCACGCTCGACGATATCCCATATCAAAGCGTCATATTTCAAGTCAAATATTCATACAATAATATTCGGCTGATCAACACCGGTCTGTCTGGACATCTAGACCTAAGGACCTTTTATATTTCACATTAATTGGGAATGGTAGTCATAGTGCCCAAATTGTCAGGATGTTGATACAACCTAGTGAAAGCACAAGTTTTGAAACAAGTCAAACATGTTGTGGGAACTACCAATGTATGAAGTTAAAAAGAATTAGTCTCCCAATACTACAAAGATTCAAATTGTCATCTACGTCATGCTCCACAACGTCGGCAAGGCCATAATGAAGTTTAGCATGCAAATCGGCTTGGCCATGTCAAATGAACTCCAACCGATTTTTGTTTTGTCACAGTGCCAAGCATCAGCAATGAATTAGGCACGTCTACCTTAATGCAACAGTAAATAAGCAAGATGGTGTTCCTTAATGCAATGTTTCACTCAGATGTTGGCCATCATCACCCAAACGCAACACAACATCTTGCATACCTTGAGGAACATCTCCCACTCTTGGCAACAAAACCACAACGCCACTACCGAAAAGATAGCACTTTCGACCCATGTGAATCTCAAAGCATATATCAAGAGCCCAACCGCCTTGCTTTTGATTGAATTCTCTAAGAACCTCATGCACTTGTGTAATGTATAAAGGAAGCGGGATGAATTCTCAATATACCTTGAAGCTTCACCATTGAAAGTTGCATACAATTGGGGATCGTTTGAGGATTGTCGTTCTTTACACGCTGACGATATAAAGTTGCAAATTAACAAGATGCCACACTAAGGTTTGGTGACGACGACTCTGCAAAAAGGTGTCTAAATTTGAAGGAGAATTGAGACATCTTTTTATTTGCAACTTTAAAAACGGAAAGACCGAGTTTTTTGACTTGTGTGACACTCCGCAGAAGTTTTGATAGAAATTTTACCTGACATTCTTTAGATTGTGCATCATCTGCTTGAAAGCAATGGAGGGGGTCTCTGGGAGAAAGGAATTGAAGTCTTGCCATGCCAACAGCAATCAACAAATTTTGGATTGCACATAGAGGACGTTGTGATTCTGTCACCAAGCCAAAACGAAACAATACAATACACACATGATTCATTGATTACATGCCAATAACTTTCTTCCATGAAGAATTCTCTCTCTAACCTTGTAATCTTGCTCAACTTCCACCTGGCTAAAACATAACCTTCAACCAAATACTTCCTCAAGAAGTAGGCTTTGCAAACAAGTCGGAAATGTAGGACTTTGTTTCCTGTTTTCACGTGGAATGATCCACCTTCCAGGACAGTAGAATAATGCCTCTTGATGCTTGGTAGGCTTAGAACTAAAGTGTGAAATCATCCCCACAAAGACAACTCCCTAGTGTCAAGTGGCAAGACAATTCAGAAATCGCTGTAAAACAAACTTACAGTGCAAAACCTCTGTGGAGTGAGTTTATCAGACCAGATTGATCCAATAGATACATCCAAGAACTATTTTCATTTGGTGCAATATATAACAAGCTTAATGACCTCCTATACAGCTCTATCATTCTAAACACGTGGACCCTCTAGCTATGAACTGGATTCAAATTCCTGTGAAGGTGGAGATGCTACATATAACAACAATTCGAGTTACACAGGATTGATGAACAAAAATTATTTATAAGAAAAAGGGCCTCTCAATCTTGCTACTCTATAGCTGTCTAGACATTCTACTTCTGCATATGTTCTATTATTCTAGACATAGACTCGGACCTCGACACCTGATTGTTTGGTCTTCGACGATATAAGTATATTGCACCTCCGAGCAATGCCAGTGTTGCCACAACAGTGGCAAGAGTGCCTACAATGATTCCTGCCTTGGTTTTCGATGACATACTGTTTGGATTAGGTCCAATGTAGGTCTGCAAACACTGTCCTCATTAGCAAATGGTATGGATTGACAAATTCAAAGATTCTGAAAGTCCTATAGTGCTGTTCAAGACTTTTGTAATAACCAAAAGCTTAGGCCCCCTTTACACTAATGAGGTTGAGAGCTCAAAGAAAGGAGCCTTATCATTGGCATAAAGGAGCCTCTAGCCCATGCTTGTTCACTCAACTCCACTTCACACATGAGCTTTCAAATTGAGAGCTTGAACTTTTTACCAGGCATACAATGCTTAGATGGCATAAGCCTTGATGGATCCCATGTGGAATGACTAAGACAAGCTCTCAGTCATTCTTGACAAGCTCTTGGTCGAATTCCTAAGCTACCTCAATGACGGAGGCAGCTTAGGGTGGTCTGAGAGTTTGAGCTCTCATTTTGTGGGCCCCAAAGCAATGGGCTTTCAAGCATTCATTTGCTTGTCATGAATGCTACTTTGTTTAGTATCATTCCACCCTTCATACGTCACTTTGAGCATGGCCACTTTATACTTGCTAAAACTATTGAGAGGTTGAAGCACACTATTAAAAGCTCGAAGCTTTCAATAGGTTGAACTTTGGATGAAAGATTGTCACCTCCAAGTATTGAACTCCCAAATGTTGCAAGTTTGAGCTCTCAACTCAAGCTCTAGGCAAATTACGAAGGGGGCCTTATTAGTCTTTGGTGACATAAATTGTAGCTCGTCCAACTACTGTAATACCCTCTTTATTTTACAAGGTTGTTCAATCTAGAGGCTAGAGAGGCACTTTGCAAGTTCTTGACGACACATATCCTGGTGTACATTGCTTCCAAAATGTGGTTCTAGCAGAGGGGCTATTCCAGATAGTAGGTCCATGTGAGTAATCTGGGACATGAGTAATCTGGGACACAAGCCTTTCCTCTAAGAAAATACTAAAATTCCACACTCAAATAGTCCTTGATGTTCTTTGTGATTGTAATGAATATTGAGAGTATCCGAATCTCACCGAGTTTGGACCAAACTCGCTCCCAGGTTGTTGAAGAACTTGAAGATTTTGGACAGTTGTGTTCTCAATCTGGCCCTTGATCTGCATGCATCAAATCGTGAGGTTTAAACAAAATTGTGCCGGAAATTGGTAACCGGAACCCACATTGGAATTGCTTGTCTAATTGGCAACCACCTCAAATGTACTGTCTCAAGAGTGGTTGTACATCACATTATGGCTCTC
Organism: Polytrichum commune; assembly: GCA_950295325.1. NCBI lineage: Eukaryota > Viridiplantae > Streptophyta > Polytrichopsida > Polytrichales > Polytrichaceae > Polytrichum > Polytrichum commune. The sequence goes on from OX485809.1 coordinate 2,615,070, forward strand.
ATTGTGGGCAGACTATCTCAAGAACATGCATCACCAGGATAATGTTTCTCCAAATACTCTTTTCCAGATGAGAAGCTTCATGGAGATTCTCAAACATATTGTATCCTGTCCTCCCATCCGAGCAATGGAGAAATTACAATAACATTAATTGTCACTCACCTCCCAGTACTCAGAAGTAAGTGCGACAAGATCGTATCCAGGAACCTGCGTTGCTACACTGCGGCTTCCAGTGATTGGGTCAAATGAGACTGTGCCAGAACAACCCTCAAACTGTGGAATTCCAGGACCAGATCCATTGAGTGCTGAGTAAATATTCTGTCGGGTGACAGGCATCTTGGCTTTGATGAGGTTATCAATGATTACATAGTAGGTTTGCACAGCATCAATGAGGTGCGGGACATAAGAACGTGTTCTGTTCTTTCCTTCAGAAGGAAAACCTGTATAATTTTTTGCTTTCCAGTAGGAGTAGAATTTCTCACAATTGGTGTTATTTAAGATGGTCCCACCTGAGACACAAAGGTACCATTGTGAGTTTGTTTAACACTTGAGGAAGGCAAGAAAATATCTCTAGAACCTGACATTTCCTATATAACACACAAATTGCGACAGTAATGTTGCAGGCAAAGAGAATGTATGAACCAACTCTTAGTTTTTACTCTTACATAGAGGCCAATAAGTGTACGAGCCTTGATTTTGAAAGTTTACTCTTCTAACTTTCAATTATTCAATAAGCATCACTGGACACGTAGAACATAAGAAAGGCACTAGAGGGTAAAACTTCAGAGTTCGATGATAAGAAGTTTATTAAAACATACCATCTGGGGCGACCCCAATCTCTCCTTGCAAAGCATTTACCAGGTCGGGATCTACAACAACCATGACATGGAAAATAAAATTCAGGAAGTTCTTAATTTCACCGCTCTGAAGTGACACTCCAGTTATTGGTAGGCATTGCAAACCAGAACAAAAGAGGTGCAAACCAGAGGAGATCCTTTCCCTTCAATATGGAGTAACTACACTCCAATCTGATTAAGCTGCTGTATGCACATTGGGCTCTAATAGTGTGTTCATCATGCACCATCATCTCTTCCAGATAGGTCAGCATCTTCAAAGTAGAGAGCAACAAAGTAAACAGGAAAGAGCTACAAACAAATTTTGCTTTAAAATGTCAACAGGGATTTATGCAAGAATGAAGTAGGAAAGTCATTCTCCAGAAATGCTTAAGTACCTGTCACGTTGGTATCTACAGGATCGAAAGCAGTTACCCCATCCGACCCAAAGTACCAATATGGATATCTCAATTTATTCTGTTCACATAGGAGCGGAATCAGAAGTCATATTCCCAATTTCTCAACTCCTGCCCACTTCAAATGCTCAAGCAGGGACAGATCTATAATGAAACTTGGAGCTCCACCATTTGAAGGTCAATCCCTTAAGAGAGTGCTGACACTTAAATGCATCTGAAAGTAGTAACAAGATGCAACAGGGTGGAGGTATACCAGACTGCGAGCTGCTGACCATATATCATAGGCTTGAAGTGGTTGCACAGCCATGATAACAAACTCATCATTGGCAACAGAATCTAAGATAATTCCAAGCTGGGTGCTGTTAACAGTTGAATTATCTCCAACATCCAGCATGTATATACGAACTGTGGCATATGAACTTACAGTCTGCAAGCAACAAATTCCATCACAAACCACTCGTCGAAGATACAGGATCTTGAAGAAAATTTCTACAAAACAGACGTAAAGAGGAAATTTGTGTGAACTTGTAACTGATTTTTAAGAACTTAAATATTGTTGAAGGTTCAACACTCCTTGTAGTCTTCAGCAACTGGTTATGCCAGATCTGTCTGGGAGGGGTCTAGAAAGTCCTTAGAGAGACCTATGATTAGTTATTTGATTTGTGTAAAGCTTGCGGGTACTCAGCCTTCAACATGTTCGGGGTTGATGCTCGGTTATTCATGCATCACAATGCGAAAATTTATTCCTCCAAAAAAATAGCAGGCATTTTAATCATAGGGATACCATCAATCAAGTAGGTGTAGCTTCTAGGCTCCTATTCTAGACCCTGTATACATAAAGAAGTGACTAGCAATGATCGGTGGACACTACATCCATTTCATTCTCTCCTAATCACATTGATCTTAGTAATTCTCCTAATTAGTAAAAGGTGGCAATCTGAAACGGTATGAACATGCATTTCTTCCCTGAAATCGAAGCAGTGAGGGGAGCCAACGGCCTGTAATCATCATTAGTTGAGAGACGAAGTATAGACGTTGTGGATTATACAGTTACTACACGTAATTCTTAAATCCATTGTGACTCACTAAGTATCGTGCTCTTAAGATGAGAGCATTGGTAGTCACGTGCATTTTTTAATAACAATAGAGAAGCAAGGAATACCTGGGCAAGAATGATTTTCATATACATGCACGTGTACAGACACGAAAGAGACTTCAAGAATTTTACATACCTCATTTATGCTAGTCGCCAAGCTCATGCTGTAGTACTTCTGGACATACAGCAATGTGACCTTCTTTATGCCTAACTTCGCTACCTGCTCATCCATTTCACAACCTCGATTCTTTAATTAATCGGAACTTGGAAGCACTATAACTGGAGAAAGGATGTATCACTGAACACAGTAGGAACCCCACCTTCTCCCAAAACTCTGAATAATGAACATCAGTCTGCACCCTGTTGATAATAAATTAATGCGAGTAAATCTCAAAGGCAGAAGATCCTCCCTCACACCCTTGATGGAAAATTATGTTGCTAAAAATTAGCATAGAAACTTGGTTGTCTATTGAAACCAACTCAGTCTGCTCTTACACATTCAGGTCACAAGTAATAGATTTGTGCAGACAATACTGTAACCAGTATCTGTTACAACTATTGGAGACCAATTTCAGATGAGGACATGGTAGGACATCGATTAGGATTTATTGCTTCATTAAGTGGTATGTTCTATCACTCAATGATGGGAGAGGATAGAAGAGAGTGTAGACCACCTACACTGGCTGCTATAGCTGCTGCTTGATACTTATCACTAAATCTGCAGGAGAAAAGAAACAGAGGATCGTAAGAAATCGTCAAACATAGTTCAAACATTGGGGTACTTTATCAGAGAAAACACTTCTGATTGACAGTTAGGAGGTACAACAATTCCGTTTGTTGATTGAAAGACACTACTTCCTTGAATGGTCTACTCCTAACAGTAATAACTTGATGTAAACTTATAAGAAATTTGAGTGAGGTTAGCAATAGAGTAAGAATTCCCTGAACGTCCAGACTCTGAAATGATGACCCCAGTTGCCAATCAAAGATATTTTAAACAGAATCATACACAGAAACATTATGTCATCTCAAAAACATGCGTTTCCCCCTCACCTTTGGGCAAGTTCTGAACTGTGTGCTTACACTGTGCGGAAGAAATTCGGAAATATTCCTCGGCTTGAGAGAAGCTCTGACGTGGCAGCAAATGATACGAGAGTGTAATTACTATACAGAAACGTTCTGGCAGCTGACATAGCTGCATCACTGCAAGCAGGGCCTACAGCACCGATTAATTCAGGTACCACTGCAGTGACCATCATCTCTGCCGCCAGTTGCCCTTGTTGCCAATCACATTCAGTGTTCTGAGGACTAGAGACAAGTTGATATGTTCTGTTTTCGGCATTTAAAACCTCCATGGCCACTTGGAATGCTGACCTCCTGGCACAGTAGCCCATAAGCAACGTCAAGTTGCATAAGCTGCTAATACGCCGATGCACAATCAAGTATGGAGGGGTATTCCATCCAACACAACTTCTTGTAAACACAAGGGTCTACAACTAACAGCACAATTATTCATATCTGAAGAAAAATTCCTGATCAAGGAAAAACATAGTAACACGCAGAAGATGGTCCTTCTGATGATTATTGTCTATCAAGAGCAAAAGCTCTAAAACATTTTTTAGTAATTACTGACTGTAAGGGTGGTGAGAACGTACCATTCAATTGCCAGGCTGCTGGGGATGGAGGAATCTGGTGAAGGCGCCAGGAAACCAAGCCTATATGTTGTTTTGTTGTCTGCTTCGCCATTCCTCACAAAAGCACAGAGGAATATTACAAGAAGGAGAGATGATACATTATCCACTTTCCTTGCCATGGTTCTAGTCCTCCTTTGAGGCCCTGCTTGAGCGAACACAAGAAAATTCCTACAAGTTCAAAGTAACAGAAAAATGGGTATCAGGAACAGAAAAATGGCTCAGGTTAAGGAATTCCAGAATCATACAGAGCAATTTGTCCCTGCCAGCTGTACATTGACTAGAACATCAAATGCTGAATACCAGCATAAACGATCCTAAACCAGGATGAATTGCAACAACACATTTGAACTCTCGATACAAATACCTCTTGCAATTTGCTTCTCAATAACACAACCAGGACTGGCGTGAAAATTTCTTCACCATCCTTAACTTCTGATCATCCTCAATTCGCATGAGAAAGAGTTCATAGCCTCACCTTGACTCGGGACAAAGAGAGCAATAAATAGGTTGACAGACAGGCTTCTGGTGCTCCGGGAGTCTACATCGCGTTTCAGCTTGTCAGCAGAAGCTGGGATTCCTCTGCAGCTGAAATATAAGAGACACTACCCACGTGTGAGCTGTGAGAATGACAATCTTCAGGCGGAGAACCTTCAGTGAATTTGGATCAAAACAACATATTGATATGCATATATTTATACATGGTCCAGAGTTCCTTGACTATCAAGGGAAAGAACTCATGGTATGATCTACACAAGAACTATACAAGCACTCCATGTGTTTTTTGAACGATAGATAAGAGTGTGTCCATGAGTGGGACAGAAAAATCCCTGGGTGTACACAAGTAGCCCTAATACTGTGATTATAGATACACCGAGAAAATTCCTATTCAGGGTCAGATGTAATCCAATTCGACCACAACAATGGATTACCGATATGGTTCGCTCGCTGCCGATATGGGACCTAGTACACTGTTGTGCAAACGAACTCAATCTCTAATTTTTGGTGACTTTATGCCAAAACCTAAATGAAAATGGCTGACAGAACAGATAAGTAGACTCTGAAATATTGAAAGTTTCAGAGGAACCAAATGTGGACTCACCGTAATCAGTGAGGGAGATGAGGAAATTAGGCACATTCCAGGTTGATTACGCATCGTAATCTGCAAGAGATTCCACGAAGGTATTGAAACTTTGATTAAGATGTAATATATATCTCAGCTCCAAGTCTCAATGCGCCATGGCTAATCATAGTGGACTCATAAATTAGCAAGTCACAGACACGGATAAGAAGAGTGTAATGGGGTTTCTTCATAGATTAGAGAGGAGTTCAATACCACCGGCATGAATACTCTAGAGCGGAGCTAGAAAATGCGACAAGAGGTTAAGTAACAATAGAACTGGAGCTCACAGTCTAATGTGCAACCTCGTTCAATGTTGTTCACAATGATAAGAGCACATGCAAGATGCCTTTGTATGCGGTAAGAGAACATTGCAGTGAAGACGAAGAAATTGTTACCAAGAGAGCACAGTCAGCAACCACAATACTAGTAGCGTTGCCTGGAAATTCGTACTTAAAAAAAGACAACCTTATGAAGCTAGCTGAAGTGGAAACAGTCCATAGTTGGATTCCTCAAATTAAGAGAAAATTAAGATAAAACGTGACGAGCTATTATCACCAGAAAACACGTACATAAGAGTTTAAGTGTTATGGTTGCTTCTACAGACGCTGTGCTTACTCGGCTGTTCTTTCACGAAGCCTGTACTTTAATAAAGTCATTAAATAAAATTGCTCTGTCCAAGAGAACTGTGCATGAAGTACCTTGTCAATGCGACTAATTTTCACTCTGGACGATACAGATAGCAAGAAAAGAGATGAACACAAGGCTATCACTCTTTGCTGCAGGTCTCAAATGACCAGAAAGGATGCTATGACCCAGTGGACACCCTGAGTGCTCGCGATTGCAATAATTCCTCGGCAACCTCAAATGGATTGCCACTCAAGACGACATGCAAGCTGCGAATCGTTCACAAACAGGGAAGTATTTGGCAAAAGCCAGAAAATTATTATGCAGGCTGCCCTTTCTTCCCAAATCCAACAAAAATTGCTGCACAATCCCGCAAATCTCACACGGCCATGAATGCGATCGACAAGAAAGATCCTACTCACCAGAGAAGTGCGAGCTGCGCATAACTCCGTTGGTCGCTTATAGAGTCCTCGAAAGCTGCACCGAGCGAGAGGGGGAAAACAGTGATGTAAACAGTTTTGGAGAGCTGCTTTTTTGGCTGCTAAAACCAGCATGTGAGGTTCTTGCTCCACGGTGAACGGAATCTGTCGATTAACGTGTCTGCGGGTAGCACGGGGGGAGAATTTGGCGATGGGATGGTGGAGTGGAGGCCGGCAGCAAACAACAGCAGCAGCAGCGATTCATCAGCAACGGGTCCAGGGCGATGGTGGAGGAGCTTGGAAGTGAGCGGCGATAGCGGAGGGAGAAGGGGGGAGTCGCCTACGACCGAGACAACCTTGGCCCCACCACCGTGCTCACCAATCATGTTCTGCCACGTCGACATGCAGAGCCCTGTAGCTGGGTCCGTCCCCAATAATGGCACTGGCAAACACATTCATGCCCTCTTAGGTCGTATGTTTATTATTAGTGTTTTGTTATTCCCCCTCAGTTTTCCAGTCAGGATGAGCCTTAATTAACACCATCATGTTATCATAGCCCAATCAGTGGTCAGGACGTTCTCTTGCACATGATGACTTGGCGTCAGGAATGCCGTGTAAGCTAAGCTTATGAATATGGGGGGGGGAAGGAATTATCGCATACGAGCATACCTCTCATTCATCCACGATAAATGCAAAGAAGTCCCGAAAGAGTATGCAGTCCAAAGGTTTTTTTGAAGTTGTCTGGACACTGGAATCAAAGTAGAGGCATCTGTAACCGATCACTCAAGAGATTCCGCGCCAACTCTGGAGAAGTATAAGGTGGTGTAATTTCTTCCCCGTGTAGGAAGATAAAGAAAAGGAGGACTGCCATTTTTTCGGTAATTTATTCCTTAGAATGAAATTACTATGAATTTTTGAAGCCAGAAGTCGGCTTAAACACATTACCAATGTCTAGAGTCTCCCATAACTGCTCATTTTGAGACAAAATCCTCCTCGCTTTAGCACTCAAAACCGGGGACATGTGGCATGGCGCTATTGATTCCATGGTGAACCATGATCAAAGTTGAAGACTTAGGGATAGTTTCCATGTAGGCCACTTCGCCCCCATCATATTCTAATGGAGGTGTAGATTTCACCTGGTGGCATCTGCATTTCCACTAGAATTTGGTGGACGAAGCAGCCTACATGGAATTCAACCTTAGAAAACCATGAAATGTGGAACCTTGTTTTAACCACCCACAAAAAGAAATTATTGAAATCAAGCTGAGCCGAATTGAAATTAAGGAACCCTATATATTGCAAATGGGGTCCTAATTGGGAATGGCCACCTCTACTCTAGCTTCAAAGACCCTGAATTGTCTTCTTGAAGTAATTTCAAATGAATCGGCAGCAAACTTAAGGTCAAGGCATCCATAGTTGACCGTGTCCATTTAACCGCTCACTATGGTCATGTAATGTTGACATGGATGAGATCTATGTTTTGTTTAGGCCAATGGAGTTAAGGTTTATGTGGTGGCGGCTTGTGGTTAATTATCCTCATAAGATTTTTGACAATTGTCACAGCCAAGGAATAGCATTGAGATGAGTGGTTATGGGTTGACGTATAGATCAATTATGTGTAACCCTAAAATCCATGCCTGGAAATTAGTAATCAAGCACGAGCCGCCACCACATACCTTAAGTACGTTCACATGAAAAATATAGATCTCATCCATGTCAACATTACATGACCCTAGTGAGCAGTTTAATGGAATTGGTCAACTATGGATGCCTCGACCTTACCCTCATAAGAGTTTTGACTTAGGCCGTAGCCAAGCATTAGCATTTAGATGAATGGTTATGGGTTGACCTACAAATTGATTGTGTGATATCCTAACTTTACCGCTTGGAAATTTGTAGCAATTTCCATATTCATGACATTGGATAACAAATTGCCAAATTATTGTAGAACTATATATGTTTAAATCCTTATTGTATAAACATTATATATGTCAACTAAGGTAGTATTGGGTTACCTAAACGATAGTAAGAACATCCATGATTTGTGGAAAATGAATCGAAATGCTTTGATGGTGTAAAGTTGGTGTGGGGCTCACAACACTCAATTGAGGATGTACATGAAGAAACCCTAGCCTTATTGTTTTACTTGCAACAACAACTCAACTAAGGGATGTCTTACACATGTGACCCAAGGGTTGTGAGAAAAAATGATTTAGGATATCTCATGGTCACGGTCGACAGTCCGATGACCATGACCAAGAGAAATATACGTCAATTTTTAAAGGACTTGGTCATGAGACATAATGCAAAGCGGACCTAGACATGGATGTAGTATTTTTAATGAAAGTTGAAAAATGAGCAGTTCTTCTATTGAAATAACAGTACCTTAACATTAGAGTAAATATTTTCTTCTAATATGGTCACCTTATTTTCCATTGAGACAACTTATTCGGGTTCTCTCGTTGCAAAATGCATGTGACTAGCAAACATTATCCAGTTTCGGACATGTAGGACTCCATGTCTCTTTCTCATCCATGCTCTAGCATGTGCACCCATGGCCACTTTTATTTTTGGTGACCTTGTGAAAACGAAAAGGGATGGTCACTCATGTCTCGACCGGTGATCATGGTCATTTCAAAAAGCAGTGGTCATGGTCACCTCTTACCAGTGTAGACATTCCTTGGGGATTCACATGTAGGGGAGTTAATTCATCATTTGTGCATCTCATATACATCATAGGTTGGTACATGATTTGGTACATGGTTTGGCACATGTCATAGTTGCGCCACATAATCAACATAGTTGTGTCACATGATTAATCAAGTTTATGAAATGATTTTGTAAGTAGTCATGCATTGATTTTGCACACCGATTAAGGGTGGGTTTACATTTGCTCCACGTCTAAGAAAATCGGGGTCTAGAATACCCACTTGTGAATATCTTACTTTGAACTCAAAATTTAAGCTCAAAGTAAGTTTGGTTTCAGAAAACATGGGTGGTGTGTTTTCTTGAGTCAAAACCAACAACATGTGGTGGGAAAGAAATGCACACATTAGCAGTGCATCACTTTCTTGTATTTTGGATTCATGTCCTAGTGTAAACTCTTTAGGTCCAATGTTGCTCTCTACATGTAACATAGCTCAAATTTGGTGTTTCTTTGGTCTTGGACCTTGATATAAAGCTACTCTAAGTTGTAAGACTTGGGAGGAAAGCCTTAACCTATATACAAGTGCAATTAAGTCCATAATGCATGTGGAATATGTAAACTTGAGATTAATCCTCAATACCTACTTCTTTTGTTTGTATTTGCGCATAACCATGCAAAATAACTCAAACTTCAAAATCTAATTTGGAGGTGAGTATTGGGTTGACATTTTAGATTTTGTTTGTCAACACCACTACCCAAAAAATAATATAATGTATGTATGTATGCAAAAAATGTGCATATCATGTTCCAAAATTTGCTAATAGCACGTTTCTTCTTTAAACCTTCGAACTTTTTGGAAAAATTGCTAAGATTTGTTCATATCTTATGCTAAAAGACTTCATATCACAAAAAATACTTTCAAAGATGGTCAATTGTTTAATTTTCTTAAGTCTCTTAGTGGTACACATTTCAAGGTAAAGTTCAACTTATATGTGCAATTAGAGTCTTTCATAGAGGTTGGGGAACTCTACAAATAGCTCTATTTTGATCCTTCTTTGAGAAACTTCCTATTGCGAGCTCGTTGGGTCATTGAGTTGTGAAGCATATTTTGAAAGTTGGGTGAAACTTTTAAGACTTCCACTTTCCACCTCTCAAACTCTGAAATAATTTAAAGATCTAAGTTAAAGTATATGCATGGAATCCATTGACCTAGATTTCAAATTGGCCTATGCAATGCTAGCTTGACCCATCCATTCTAGTAGAACAAACTAGAAAACCGGTTTTAATATCTCGACACCACTCTTTGTGTATGGTAATTTAAGCAATAAGAAATCCAATAATGAACACAATTGGAAGGACCTTTGTATCCAATCAAGAAATCAACAAACATGCACTTTTGATAACCATGACTAGATGAGGGGAGGTTCGGTTTTCAATCCGGTTGTTGCAAATGTTTCATCATAGATAAGAATGCAAGTGCAACACGAGTTTTGTTATGTAAATCTAATAAGTAGAAGTAGGACAACATGAAAAACAAACCGAATAACACCCACATACCTTTAAGAGCCCACTAGCTCATCATGTATAGGAGACCCTATTTTGAAAGTTGAGTGAAACTTTTGGGACCTCCTCTTTCCACCTCTCAAACTTTGAGAGAATTCTAGGATCCAAACTAGGGTATGCATGTGAGACCCACCGTCCTAAATGCTATATCGGCATATGCAAGGCTAGCTTGCCTCACCCATCCTAATAAGACAAGGGGAGGACAAGCTAGGGACAAGTTTAGGTGAGTTTCGAAATAATCCACTTGCCCACCAGATTCTAGTGAGAATAAGGACAAACTTGCCCAAATGTACAGTCCACCCTCTATAAATGTTAACCCTCTCTAAATGTTAACTTTCTTCTACTCCCCACATATTGCACACTATAAATGTTAAACGTGTTAATTGTTAACAAAATGGTACTCCCTTCTTTGTAAATTTGACTCTATAAATGTTAACGAATGAAATACAACCATAATATGGATGATAAAAACTACACATCCAAATTATAGTGACTTGCAATCTAGTTTTGGTACCATTAGAAGGTACATTGAATCACGTTCATGTGATGTGTCCAAGTATGTGGGTTTGTTGGTGCAAATTGAGAAATATTTGCAAGTTGTGCATGCAGATGAATCTCACCAAAGAACCATTGATTCATACTTCACATGTGATTTGTAAACTTGATATTGAATAAAGTTTTGATTGGGTTTGCAATTTTATGAATGGTATTCTCTCACAAGGACTCTTCACAATTGCTTATATTTATAAATGTTAAGATTTGTATATTGCTCAAAAAAGTAATTTTATAATTGTTAACTATTAACACCTCTATAAATGTTAACTTTGATCTACTCCCGAGGGTTAACATTTATAGAGGGTAGACTGTAGTTGGAATATAGTGGGGTAGGGTTCGTATGTGCCAACTACTTTGAATAGGATATGTAGCGTCATATGGTATTTTATGTCACTATGGTAACTTTTTGGATGACACTTCTTATGAATAACTGCACAAATATTGTCATGGATGATAGATGAGTTCATCCATTGGTCAAAAAGTACCTTCTCTTGTCAGCCACTTGTGATTGCCATAGATGATTGAAATTTGAATGAAAAATCCACTTTGTAACTGACAGTAATTGCAACACTATAAATCTATAATCCCCCCACAATATTTTTTTACAAGGAATGACGAATAATGCTGGGTTAACATTTAGTGTTGGTGACACTATATTGTGGTGTACAATTAGTACCGAGCAAGACAATTAGATTGGTGACACTAAACATCATTTCTAGTGTAGTTATTCTTACCATCTCAAATCTAGGTCCACCTACTAACCTCCTCCTCCTTCTCAAATCGGTCTTCAAACCTTCGGTGACTGACACTTGTAAGTTTTTTTTTTAAAAGTGTTGTAGCGGATGTATGAAAGTCTAGCAGCCCGTGATCATGGCCCTCCACATTCTAGCATACCTCCATAATGTGGTTGGTTGACGGCTTGTTATTCCTTAAACGTTAGTGAATCTTTGGACAATATATCCCAACATTCATTGGCCGAGCATTTCCATGTTGAATAGGAAATCAACAAAATTATGTGAGATGTGCATTGTTGTCACACATGCAAATTAGAATGCGGTGATCATCCCATTCGTCCAATTTTGAGTGTTGTGCAAGTGTGCATATTGATTGAAACAAATCTCAAAAGCATGAAATCGTTGGGGTTTAGGGTTTGGCTGCTAAACATATGCTAGCCTAAACGTTTAGCTTAAATACGATCTTGTCAAACCAATACCAAAATGCTTATGCAAATCAAGAAAAGTGCATTCTCAATTAAAAATTAAACCCCCCCCCCCCTCCCCCTCCTTTGAAACTTCAACTTTGCCCTATTATTGTGCCAGCCATTGACTAGTATTTTGCATGCGCTTCATGCAACAAAACAAGCATGCTTCTACATTGATGGGGGTTTAAATCCTATCTTGTAGTGAGTGGGTTTTGCTGACTTCGTCAATGTATGGGAACGTGCCTTTAATGCACACAAGCAAAGTCCCTTTGGAGTTACATGTCTTTCATATGAAAAAGCCGCATAAGCCGGGAACACCAACTATTAACGTTTGTATAGCCCACATTGATCTTACATGGCTCACAACACTATTTGGCCATGTGGGTCGATTCCATGACCATGAAATATGTCAATTATACCCCGTGCCCCTGAATAAACTCATAATATTCAATCACTATTTATACATTCAGGTTGCATCTGGCAATTTGGGTGGAGTTACACTCCCGACACCATGTGTATGAATTATTGTATTGTAAATCTTTAGAATACTCACAGAAAACATTGTTCATCCCAGTACTATTCCACGAAATTATTATCACTAGCAACACTAACGTTGAAAATACCGACACTATTCACAATATTCTTATTATTCAAACCGACACTTTTCATTATTCGTATCGGCATCAGTTTCTTCCTCTTTTCTTAAGTTTCTTCCGATGAAGATAAGATAGTGGATGCCCATGTTATATGCTAAATATAGAATGGAGCACAACCATGTGGTTGAATAATGTTATAGTGAATCTTCAAATAGTCCATGAATAATAAGGATAATATCATCGAGAAAATATCCACGCCAATTATGAATGTGTTAGTTGTCATCGCTCACATTATTTGGGAAAGTCTAAGAATTAAAGTGATACAAATCAAATTATGTTGATTAAAACTTTATCTGTTTTCAAACCGTACCAATTAATGCAATAAGAGAGACTCCTTTACTTTTATGTAGTTATTAGTAAATGCAAGTAACTCAATGTGGCCCACTTGGCATGGTAAGTAACACCAACTTTAATCCATGTTTTTAACAATATATTCAATGTAGTTGTATTTCCACTATACACATCCATGTCATAAACTTGTAAACTAAAGAATAGTCCACTCGCCATCTTCATTGAACCACCACTATATATACTATTGAAGGTGGAGGAATTAACATGCTTTCATCCATCACACATATAGTATGCAATATATTGAGTGTAAATTGTCATATATTACCATTTGCAAACCATTGGAGCATGTCGACCCTTATATGTTTTTGTATGTACATATGGGCTTGGATTGAAGCGTCTATGTAAACTCACCCTTTGTGGATGAAGAGGCTCCACTAAAAAAAGTCCCATGCAAGATTGAGGACTGATTCATTCCAATTTGACTTTGCTAGACCAATTCAAGGTTTCTAACTTTATTTTCAGTGTCAAATAGACTAATAAATTCACTTACATGCTAAAATATAATTCATGGCGTTCTCACCTTCGCAATGGATGGGTTTATGTAGACACCACTTACCCTAGCCATACATGTGAGGCACATACATGTATGGCTCACCTCTACACTTGGCACATCTATAATATCAAACTCTTCAACATGGAAAGGGGGGGGGGGAGTTGCATTTGCTACAACCATGAGACAAAATTTGTTAAATATGGGTTCTTGCTTCATCCTCCTCATCATCCTTGGTGTATAAAACTTGAATTCTTTACAATATTGTAGAGAAACAATCTTCATAATGGTAATACTCGGTCTCATACATAACATTATTCAACTACATGCTTATGTTCCATTCTATATTCAGCATCCAACATAGGCCTCCACTATCTTACCTTCATGGGGAGAATCTTAGAAAACATGAAGAAATTGATGTCAGTACGAATAATGACTAGTGCCAGTATGAATATTATGAATAATGTCGACATTTTCAACAATATGGATGCTATTAATAGATTTGCAATGAATAATAACGGGATGAACCATATTTCATGTGGATAATGCTAGGGATGAATAGTTATGGGAATATAACACCACCTAAATCTCCAAGTGTCAACCTGTATGTACAAATAAATCTTTGTTTGTTTGGGGGCCCACATAATATAATTGACATATTTCAGGGTCATGGAAGTGATCCACATGGTTGAATAAAGTTATGTAGGATAGACAGCTTATTATACACATCCACTTGATCATAATTGAATGTTGTTGCTTGTGTATATTATTTACAAGTCATTTAATCTATCCATAAAGTAAAGCATATCAAGCCATGGCTTTAGTCCCAAACCCCAAGTTTATGAGACTCAATACAAAGTCAACCAAATGTTCTTAAAATAGCATGTACAAAATTGGTGTCAGATTATTAAAAACCAACTTTCTAGCTTGTTCTATGTACTAGGATGGGTTGGCCCATTTAACTTTGCATAGGCTGATCTGGGGATTTAGGACAATGGATCTCATGCACACACACTACGATATTTTAGATTCTAAAACTCTCACAAAGTTTGAGAGGTGAAAAAAAATAAAGTACCAAAAATTTCACCCAACTTTCAAAATAGGCTCCAATACACGACGAGCTAACAACCTACCAATATGAAATTTTCTAAAAGAAGAATCAAACCCACAGTTTCGTCCTTCTTTGAGGGACTCTACATATAACTCTACTACTCGAATGTTACAAATTTCCCACCCATCATTTTTGTTTTCTAGTTGTGACCAACACATGTTAACAAGATCCTTGTGTTCATTGTTTGGAAGTTCGCATGAATAAGATGTGATATGTTTGCAAAGATTAGCTCTCAAATACCAGGGTTCCCCTTTTAGGGTTTCGTAGTTAGATTTCAGCAAATATGACAACAACTTTGGTTCAATATGAATGGGGAGGACATGGTTTACCAAGAGGAGAGTTTTCCAACACAGAGCCAATAACAACAGAAAACACACACAACACCATTGCGGATGTTGGAGTTACAACAGAAGAGTTGCATGTTACAGAGGAGTTGGCAGTTTGGCGTGTGCGACTCACTCATCTATAAGACAACCACAAGTTTTGGATACCTTATCATAGAACCTCTTTAGTGTGGGCATTTTTCTTGTTACATCCACAAGTAATAAAGTTTGATGTAAAGGTACCACAAACAATGAGGTGTGTTTTGTGTCATCCAACATCATCCACTCCAATTATGTTTGAAGGGCAAAGCTTCACTATCTCATAATCTACTACTCGTTCTAGAAAAAATATCCTTAACTACAACCTTGCACATGGATCTACCTCTATGATGAAACATGTGATGAATGACCATGTTGCTGATATGGAAAGATATAAGGAAGTTGTGACAACTACTGATGTAGTGGGAAAAAAATATAAATGCAAGAAAATGAAACATGTGAACCCTAGTGCCATAATTGAATACTATGGTAGTACTAGCCCTTATGGAAAGAATAATATAACACAATAAAGGTTTTTGGAGGATCTTGTTCTTTAGATTGCAAAATGATACATTGCATTGTCTGCAGTGGAGAATCCATGTTTGCGGTGTTTGGTGCTGCAACGCGATCCGAAGGTATGGTTTCCCACACGAAAACAGTTGGTGAAAGAGATCATCCCATTTATGTTGCAAAAAATTATGGAACGTTTTGTGTGGCCAACACTAGCAAGTTGTGCAACAATTGCAGTGACTTTCGATCCGTAGATGGTGCGTATGGGAGTGGACACATTCTGTTTGGTTGTGAACTTCATAGATAGCGATTGGGAACCCCGACATATCATTGTAGGTATTTTTGAAGCATCAGATATTGTAGGAGCAATTTTAGTAGTTATTGTGAAGATGTTGCTTTCAGATTTCCACCTCACATACAAAGTAATTTCGTATGTGAAAGATGAAGGTAGTATTTTTTCAAGTGAGAACTTGAACTTGAACTTGAACATGTGGCTTCTCCTTCTTCATTTCTTCTTCTTCTAAAAGGGTACCTAAAACGGAATGTACAATGATTATAAGAAGTGTTTGGTCTTGTATGTAATCTAATGTGTTTTCTTCCCTCATGGCCTACTAATTGCTAACTTAACAACTATAATGACCATATAATTATGAAGAATGACCATGTAAGACGCACATAACTTATTAAATTTTGTTGTTATGTTGCAGGAAACATAAGAATATGCAACGGCTATTAATATATGTTATGGTATGCCGTTGCATATTCTTATGGTATGCAGACTGCAACCTTGCAAGCCCAAATCCCAAGTGGGTTGACTTGGGCTGTGGCAAAGGCGGTTACAAAGACTTTGCACCATGTTGTGCAACAATGCATTTTAAACCAATCTCGCGGGTATTGGCTTTTGAGCAATGCATTGTATGCAACCTACTATATAAACATCCAGCTACAAAATGAGTATCATCGAAGGATACATGTGGTGCCAGTACTTCAATGTGGACAGATGGACTCGGAACTGCAACTACTTTATGGCCGCATGACTTTTGAATCAATTGAAGTTATCAAACCATGTCTTGCATTTGTAGGTGAGTTCACTCGTGAGAAGGCACATAATATGTTGTCTTTGATATTAGACCCTAGGTATAAGGGGTTGCACGTGATCATTGACTATGCGGGACGCGAGAAGGCTATACACATTGTGGCAAAATATGATCAATTTGTTTTGGTGCCTTTGCTTGTGAAGGTGTCACGGTTGCTGAATCCGAGCTTGGAGAATAACTTGCCACCCACATTGGAGGCTACCACTGATTCTTTTTTTGGGCACACGAGTTCTACAGAGGAGGCTAGTGAGGGCATGCTGAAATCAGAGCTCATTTTGTTTCAAAAGTTTTTTGTACCTGCAGATAAAGACATTATTGCTCCACTTGCATGGTGGAGGGATAATGCCCCTCGATTTCTGCACATATAATTTTTTGTGAGGCAAATTTTAGCAATACCAAATTCTGAGATCGAGACAAAAAGAATTTTTAAGTGTTGCTGGACTTTTGTATGCCTTGCATCATTGTAGGTTGGGCATCCAAAATTTAGATGCACTCGTCATGATACTTAGAAATTGGCCCATAGATGCTAGAGATGAGTGCAACTCTTTTGCAAAATATGATCTTGGTGAATTTTTTGTTGACGAGGTTGAATTAGTGGATGCTCATGAAGATGAATTACAAGTAGCAGGTTGCTTTGAGGAAGACCGTACTTGTTCAGATGACGAATTAGATGAGTATAATTAGTATAACGTCTAGTTCAAGATGTTGGATGGCCAAGATGCATTTTTGTTTTTTTTTATTTTAGACAAATGAAACATTTTATTTCATCGCCAACAAACCAAGATGCATTTGTTCACCACTTGTATTTGTATGTTCACATTTATAAACAAAATTTGATGAAGTTTCATTTGTTTTGGAGCTTGAAAATTTTATTGAACTTCACCATGCATTAAAAAGTAAGACTTAAAATTATAACAAACCATTGTTTAGCCTTGGATGTTATCAGCAAGGCGCTTGAACTGGTATTTGATATCATTGCAGAGCCATAATTCTTGCATGTTTAATATTATACCAAGCTCTACATTTCATGACCCCCCTAGTACCTTGACAAGGCCTAATAGTGAGCTACAAAGTCATTGCATACAAGGACCCACTGGTATCATAAAATAGTAATATCAGTCCAACACTGGTCCTAACACACCTCCAAAATCATGTAGTGTGGTCATGGACCCTCAAGTGTAGTGTGAAGTTATATGTGACCGGACCCTCAACCAAATGTTATTTCAATGAATTTCTAATCATGTGGGTCCTCACTCATGATAAAATAAAATAAATCAACGGTTCTGAGTGTTTGGAGTGCCATGGTCTCCCGGTTTTATGTTAAGCCTACCTCCAAGAGGTGATTTTGAATATAATCCAAGTGAACATGAAACATGATCCATTATGCCATGTAAGAATCCATGTAGACTTTACATCCATCTTGCATTCACATACTCCGTTGGCCCCTCAAGCGTAGTGTGAAGTAGCGAACTTGGACCGGCTCCGCCTTTTCCACCAATGAGAGGGCTTGAAGTTTAATGGTCACGGGCTCTCAGTCTCATGTGTGAAGTGGCCCTAACTGGCATCGTAAACGGTGGGGGGGGGTGTCCCAAAACGAAACCATTTGTCGGCATGTCATTGTTGCCAAAATGTAGCCAAATTGCTTAAGATAGAAGCTACCCCTAAGCACCAAATGCCAACATTTAGACTTTAACCTTGGATAGAAAGATGAATGTCATGGATAGAAGTTGTCCACCCATGCGACTATGCCATGTTGCCAATAATGTATGTAAATGGTTATACATTCTACATTTTTCCTCTCGTCTTCTATCATTTCTTCAATATTTTGGTTTTCTCAAGCATGTTCTCTTTTAATCATAGGTGAGTTGGCCTCTTTGTTTCTAGGCATGTAACCTTAAAACTCTCATTCAAACATGATTCAACCACAAATTGAGCTCACATGTGATTGAGTGTGGCTGCATCAACTTGTATGTGGATAGGCATCTTTGATTTTCGGCATTTGATCCAAAAATTGCATTCAAGTATGTTTCAACTACAATATAGGTTTATATGTGTTTGTATGTAGTTGCATCTAATTACATGGGAGTTGATGCCTTCGATTCTAGGCATAAATGATAAAATAATAATACTAATATTAACAACATGTCATTTAAATATACATAGTGGTACTTAACACATTGAGGGGAGAAAATAACCAACAAATCATGTAATGCAAATAAAATTGAAATCCAAACTGAACACACTCACAGTCGCTCACATGAGGATGAGAGACATCTAGATTTACATAGAAATGAGGTGTTTTAAACGAGTTTAAGAAAGAAAAAAATTACATTTATATTTAATTAGTAGGCTTAGTTATCATTCACTTCGCAAGTAATAAATGAATGAGAATACTTTTTTCCCACACGTATCTCGGACCTCACCCACATAAGCCTCATTGGCCAAGTGTCACGTTATAAAGTGGAGTAGTTATGTCAAAGAATAAAGCTCATTCCAAGTGGTCTTTACTTCAATACAACACCAAATGACCATGGACGCAATGTTACATGACATCTAAATTAGGTATAAAACTCAACCACAACATGAGGGTACACGTGAGTATGATTACACCAAATCACATGTGAATTGGCGTGCTTGATTATAGGCAAGTAAGCTAAAAATTTCATTCAAATGTGATTTAACCATAACATAAGCTTACATGTGATTAAATATGATTGCATCTCATTACATGTGAGTTGGCCTCTTAGACCAAACTTTGTACACATGTCTAAAGGGATGTTACATCCTTCTTGAGTTGATGCTCACCCGAATTTAAACGGGTCGTATGGGGAAGCTACTATCAAATGAAAATGCTATGTTCAACTGAAAATATATCTTAATATGCATGTCTCTAATGAGATTTTTGGATATTCAAGAGGAAATTCAAGAATATTGGAATATTTGTTGTGCATTATTCCAATATTAAGTTGTAATTATTATTTTCTTTCCACGGTTGTGCATTATTGTTGTATATATTTGTTGCTACCAAAGATCATATATTTGATCAAATCCTAATGAATCTTCATCTTCCATTATAGATCATAACAACTTACCCTCTAAACAAACCATGAATTTTCATACTCCAAGGCCAATAGAGGGTTTATGTGGATGAGGTCTGGGTGGTAGAGTGGAGATAACTTATTCTAATTGGCTCATTGTTTGCCAAGCAAATGATGAATGAGCTTAATAATTAAATTTTCAAAAAATGAAACATTTTCTCTTAAGATCATGTAAATCACCTAAGTTATGTGCAAATCCAATCGTTTCTCACCTTCATGTAATCCATTGCAAATGTGTTCATTTTGCATTTCATTTTGATTTTTATTGCATAACTTGTTGATTAACATTCAACTCGATGTATATTTACACACCATGGATTTTATCTTTTATGTCTAAAATCGACGAGGCCAACCTGCATGTCATTGCCCCCATTGAAGAGGCAGTCCAACCTCTTATATTATGATTTTACTTTTAACATCGTAGTGTATTGAATGGTAGCATTTCAAGCTAAAATTGGAGATTCACAATGATTGGTTTGGTCTTGAGGATGATTGTGGCATGTTTGTAGCAATGACAACTAGTATGTGTGGGACACATGTGCATTATGCCATGACTATACATCTAGGGCACAAAGTCCAAATACACTGGACTCATTGAGCACTAGATTATTGATTGGGTAAGTAGTGTATTTACGAGTGACAATCACAAATGCATGCACTATTATTGAGAGTTTTTGAAGTTTTCATCCCTAGAATAACCTATAAATTACCATATCAAACCATAAACAATCTAGAATAAACATATTTTTACATCTTTTAGGGGCAACCATGGTCAAGTATGCGGAAAAATGCTCCAGTATACTAAAACCAAATTTTTGGGGGTCAAACGCCTAAAAGTAGTAGCAAAGTGTTGTTTGAATTGAAAGTTTTTTGCCCTTCATTGTGGGGTTAGGTAGTCATTTAGAATATCAAGATGAGATCTTCAAAACTTTTCATTAAAAGTATTGCTTAAAAGGTAATGGCTAATTTTGGTTTTCATGACCTTGAATATTTTGAAGTTGGATTTTTTTTTTCATATTCCTTGAATTTGTTATAAACTTGAGGACATTGTTACAAGACTTTACAGAAAATCACCATTCAATGTAGTTTTATCAGTGTTTTAAACAAATTCTAGGCAACTACATGTTGAATAGATCTACTTGCACATTACTCGCACCGTCTTCTAAAATATATAGACTTTTTCTTGAAATTTGTTTTGGCAACATAAATTGCTTGGCTTTGTAGATCAAATAATGTTTTCAATGTTCATGGTTTTTTCCTTCACAAAACTCAAAGTTAGTACATAGTATCACCTTCGCTTAAACCTATGTAAGGTACTAGAGTTGTGTACTTGACCGTGCTTGCGCCCTTCACTCTTTTCGATGTTAACAAACAAGTGATTCCGATTCAACAACCATGTCCAATTTGCTTGTTCTTTTAAAAGCTTTTTCGTTTATTAATTTCCCACATCACTTTGCTCCCATGTTTTCATCTACACAAATACAAAAGAAAATCCTTCGTCCCAATTTATTCATTCAAGGTAGACACAATGACTCTACCTTCGATTCCAACACAAAGTTGAGGACCGAATGGCCGTTTCCACAAAAATACTCTAGTGGTTGAGATTATGTTTCAGTCCATTGTCAACCATAACTTAATTTATTTTGTGTACACATAAGGTGTCATTGACGAGATGATGATGAGATAAAATAGTTATCTTCCAACAACCAAAACTCTCAAGTTAAGTGCTTACATGAGATGAAATGTTCATACCTTCTAACTTATTCTCTCATCTCCCACATCGGTAAGAGTAACATCTATCGATCTTCATATCCTAATGCTTGATGTGTAAGCATGGTGAAGTGCAAAGCTTACATTGTAGGATATTGTGAGTGCCCTTATTAAAACCCCATATATATGTAGAGTTTTCATGGCCAAAAGGAAAACTATTCATAATAGTCTCATATATGTAGACGAGAATTCTAATCTTCTAAAGTAAAATGACTCAATTATGTATAACAACAATAAGTGAGTAGAAATATAGGAGGCATTATCCTTGTACACATGCTTGTGAAATGTTCTAATTGACAAAGTTATTGAACTATGACACATGGATGACAAATATTGCTTTATGAGGGGTATAAGGTAAATACGGATGAATATAAACCCTATTGTGGAAGACCTTCGCTAGGTTGACCACGTGCATGCACCTGCTTGCGCCCACGGGAGGGGCGGGGGGTGCTTTGGGTGCAATTCAATGTTGGGTGGGTATTTGATTTTGTTACTAGCATTTAGTTATGATTTTTGAATACAAATTAGAAGCAAAGCACCTTCAGTTTTGATGTTTTAAGAAGGTTATTTGCTAGGTTTAGATTTTATGAGAACCACCGTTATGAGTTGCATAAAGTTGGATTAGGTTTCTTTGGTGTTCTCATTGAAGCACGCAAGCATATAGTCTAGCTATTTGAAAATTTGAGAACCACTGTTATAAATTTAAAGAATATCTTCATAATTGGCGATGATTTGGTGCCAATTTGAATAGTACGCTTACTCCTGCTATAGATTTATACTATCTAATGCATTTCAGGTGGAACAATACCTGTCTCATATGTATAAATTATAAGCCAATCTCTCATTTAATACCTTTTACCACGTACATGTTGTATTGTATACACGAGTGCACAAAGAAAGGGTATTAATTTGAAATTTGTCATATCATGAATAAATTTGCTACACAAATCATAACTCATAGTTATGTACATGTATGGAGGACCTTTAGAAAATATACAATATTTGTGTTTGTGTTGTCACTAGACTTTACATCATAAGTTGTTTATATATATATATATATAATGGATGAAACTAGGATGAATAAATTTCTCATTTCCTTATCTCATCGGGCATCATGTGTGTATGGAGGCACACTTGAAGCTAAAATTGTAAAAATAAAAAACAGTAGACAAAAAAAAAAAACTCCAACTAAGGTCCAATTTGTTGGGAGGGTTTATAGGATAAGTAGAAAGTTCAGTAAACATTGTGTGGAGTATAGCGATCCAATTGACATGATGAACCAACCATCAAACATGGATATTGGGTTATGTTGGTATCAAACTGGGGGTGTGCACTAAACTACAACCGTATGATTATCTGTGAGTTCACAAAGGGTATTAATTTGAACTTTGTTGTACTATATATACATATGCTACACAAATTATATATGTCATTAGGTACATGTATGGAGGACCTTTAAAAGTACGTAACAATTGTACTTGAATGGTAGTGTAACTAGACTTTACACCATAAGGTTTTTTTGGGGGATGAAACTAGGACGAATAATGATGAGCATGACAATCACATTCAAATCCCCTCTTATTCTAATGTGAAGTCCATTGTGGATTATGTAGAGGTAGGGAATTCTTGGTGCACCCCTGGGATAGTGTCGAAGAGTTGTCTTTTGGTTGATGTTATGGGCCTCTTCTATGTGCATTGATTGCGTGGAGTTGTTAAAGCATCTTTTATACTACCTCATGATAGAATCAATCATTCCAACCATACCATCTACTTCTTTTGCAAGATAATGGCCATTTCTATATCACTACACCGTTTATGGTATTTAGTGGCACTTACTATTTGGAGTTACGCAATGCTATAATTATTTATCAAGAATAAAATATTTCACCAAGCAAAGTCATTTATGTTCTATAATGTCCAGACAACCTATTCAACTTTCGTTGGTGAAAATTGAACTATGGAGTAAGAAGTTATTGCATCACGTAATTCCAAATAGTAAGTGACACTAAACACCATAAACAATGTGCCAATTCTTGGCACTTCCTATCATGTTGTTGACTTTCCCTACTGGTGCATGGTTTTACTCATCTACCAGCATGTCTCTTTTGTCTTGGTAGGATTGTTACCTCATCATTGTACACACCCTCATCTATTGCATGTTTCCAATAGCTAACGTCACTACCGTACTATATCCAACAAGTGAGGGAAGCTAGCATGTGAGCAATAACATCAGCTATAATTTTTTCGTTTTTAGAATATGTTTAATTTTAATTTTAATAATTTGGCTATAAATGAAGAGCAAGAGACATTTGACATTCAAGAAATGAACCTTAAAATCGTGGAATCCATGCTCTACATATTGTCAAGGGATCTATTACCATGTAGTCAACTTGGCATTTGTATATCTAGAAATAAGCTTTAATATATTAGTATAGCTTGAATGTTAATAAGTGGGCCTCAAAAATAGCTACAATTACCTTCACATTTGGAAAGTTCATCAAATATTTGTATCAACAATGTACTAATGTCACATCTTGATCATGTAATTATTGATTATTAGTGTTTGACAATTGTTGCAACCCTATATGATGCGGGTATGATGTACACATGCTTTGTTGTAGTTTAAAGATATGGTTGCATACATGGAGGCGTTTGTCATCACGTAGTCAACCTTGCATAGATACATGAATACATGATACACATGTTTTTATAGTACATAACCCATTGACATTTCTTTCCCATCGTGGCATACATTGTAAGTGTTATACTCTCTCTCATTTGTTCATATGCTTTGCAGTATGTGCATTTGGATTTTGCCAAGTTGTTTTGGAAAACCGAGTGGTGGAGTGTGTGTATGAATTGGATGGAACTTAGATATGAGAATATAATTAAAGATGTTTGAGATAAATTCCAATTTGATGTGATGATAATATCCTCATATTTGTGGAGTTGGAAACCAAAATCTACTAAAACAAATACCTCATCCCCAATCCACTTTCGCTTTCAAATTTCATAAAGGCATTAGAAATGTATTTTTTTATGCATATGATGTAGCTCATGATAATTTGACCATGCAACATGTGTCATTGAAGCCAGGGAAATAGTAGCATCTAGATTTACATACAAATGCTTGCTTAAGTCATAAAGGTCAACACATATATTGTCAAAATTTTCTCTAAACTTTAGGACTATGATTTGTACATCTACCTCTACTTTAAAATTTCAATAGCCATTATATTTGTAGACAACAACAAATTATAGTAAACAATAACTCCTCCTTAAGTATATTATGTATATCAATGCCTCTAAAAATCCCATATTATCCACTCATGTTATTTGATTTGTGGTGTCCAAAGAGCATACTGCCTCCTCCCAAAAAAGTCATAGCACCCTAAATTTAGGTGCAACAATACCCCTCCCATCTATATACTTTGTAAAACGAATTGCACAAATTAGAAGCCTTTGCTACTAGATTATAATGTATGTACTTTGTGTATGTTATGTTGGGTTTTTGGATGCAAGCACATATTGTCTAGAACAACAATAGTTAGATAAATTCCAACAATTAGAGCATGCTATGAACTTACATCTTCTATACGATCTAAGTAACAATAGCATCAATGCAATTGACACAAAATGATGTTATGTATAACACTTGCATGCATTCAAAATCATTCCTTCTTAACACATGTATATACCACAACACATACTATTTGTCCTTAACAAGAACCTACCAAGAGCATGTGATTACTTTATTGTTTATAACAAAAAGGCCACAATCTTAAATTGTTTTAAGAGATTGTGGAAGCCTTCCTTTGGCCACACTAGAATACTACCACGAACATAGAGTGACATGGTATTCTGTTTCAACATCCTCCATTGTATTGTGTGCAACTAATCTTTGCAAAATTTTGTGTTGAAAGCAAAACAACAATTGCATGTGTTTTGTGGTGATCTTGTTGGCATTAACCACAAAAGACAAATTACATTCATAATCCTATATGGCTCCAATGTAAACTTGAGAGTTGTGAAATTTTCACATTCCAATCCACTTCACACAAAAGGGATGGTTCCCAATATTTTGAACACATTAAATTTGGTTTCAATTTTACTAAGTTTTTCAAAGTTCTAAAAAAATGACAATGCCAACGCTTCCTAGGGCCTTTTGAAAAGTGCTCAAAATGTTGAAAAACACCTTCTCGCTGCTAGGGCATTTTCCAACATTTTGGGACATTGAAGTTGGTTCCAATTTTTACTATTTTTTCAAAATTCTTTAGTGATGATGTTGCCAACACTTCATAGGGTCTTCCTAGGGTTGTTATCTGCTATTGGTTTTTTTAAATAATTTTTTTTTAGTAAATGAGTATCTCGTCAACAAGAGGGTCATTTCCAACAAAAAATGAAACTTCGTGATTTTATTTCAATAGGAAAAAATCAATTCAAAAGTAATAAAATGGTTATACAAGACCCTCAAAATGTTTTGCAAACTGTTGTCAACTCTTGGGGGTCCATTTTTTTCTTTTCCAAATGATATCTTGTCAATGAGAAGTTCATTTCCAATCCAAAGTGGAATCTATGAACCTTTTTCCCAATGGGAAACCTCAAATTGGAAAACACGTAATGGTCCTTCAAGGCCTTAACAATGTTTTTTTTGTTGACTATTAAGGGTCCAATTTTTTTTGATAATGAGTATCTCGTCAATCAAATGGTCATTTCCAATCCAAAGTGGAACCTATTAACCTTTTTTCCCCCAATGGGAAATCTCAAATTGGAAAGCATAGGATGGTTCTTCATGGCCTTAACAATGTTTTGATGTTGACTATTGGGGGTCCACTTGTTTTGTATATAGGTATTTAGTTAACAAGAGCGTCCTTTCATATCTAAAGTGGGTACCTAAATGTTTTTATTCCAATGGGAAAAAAATTAATACAGAAAACACAAAATGGTCGTTCATGGCTTTAATAGTGTTTTGCTACCGACTATTGGGGTCGATTTTCTTTGGGTAAAATTGGTATCATGTCAATGAGAGGATTATCTCTAGTCCAAACTGGAATCCCTAAACCTTTAGTGGAAAAACTCAATTCAGAAACATAAATTGGTTCTTCAAGGCCTTACAATGTTTTTTTGGTAACTTGTGGGGTTCTGTTTTTTTTATATATAGGGTTATCTCGATAACGACTGGATCATTTTTAATCCAAAATGGAATCCCCAAAGAAATTTCTAATGGGAACATTTGAAATTGGAAGCACGTAATGCTTCTTAATGGGTTATTTCTGATTGGGCATTGTCAAGAGCAATGAATGGACCCAAATGTCACGTATGAGCCTTTTGTTTTGTAAGAAGGTTGGGGGGGGGGGGGGAGGCTTGGTTTATGACTGCCCACTCCATCCAATAAGCTAGAATGTGGGAGAAAATATTCAAAGAAATAAAGAGTTATGGAAAATGTTTTTTGTTGTTTTTTTGGTCAGCCTTTTGTGCATTCTAGAATTGTTGTTTGCATTACATTTGGTTTATGCAAGGGAAATGGAGGAGGTCACTGAAGCTACCTATGAATCTTGGAATGAACATTGGCAAATCATCAATAATTCTTATAAGTTACTCTTGTCCACTAATAATGATTTAGGTGTGATCATGCATTAAAAAAAGGTTTGAGTGTGGGAAGATAATTAAGTATAATCATCTATTAAAATTAGTATTTAGTATAATTATAGGGTTAGTGCATGGCAACAATCACATTGACCATCTCCATTGTTACGTCTCCTCCCATATTTGGAAGTGGAGCACACATTATCTCCTTTGACAATCACGACACTCTCATTCAGAAG
Organism: Polytrichum commune; assembly: GCA_950295325.1. Classification (NCBI taxonomy): domain Eukaryota; kingdom Viridiplantae; phylum Streptophyta; class Polytrichopsida; order Polytrichales; family Polytrichaceae; genus Polytrichum; species Polytrichum commune. The sequence continues at coordinate 2,642,505 of OX485809.1, forward strand.
GTTGCAAAGCAATATTTCATTAGAAGTTGTTGGAATAATTATTGCCAAACTATACTTTCTTTGATGCCATCACCTAGCCATTCAAGCACACCGGGAGGTCACTTCATTGTCAAGTTGACACCACGTGCGGACAAAGTTTGCTACCCCTATATTACATGCCATATATAATTTTAAAATTTATGATATTTTTTCTACATATACATAACCATTGATAGTATCTTTTGCATAATTTTTTGAAATTTTTAGTCATCTTTATTTTTTTAGTAATTGTTTTAGTTCAATTCTGTGTCATTCTAGTTAGAAATGGTATTTTTTATGAAAAAAACAAATCATCAAATTTAGTTACCATTTTTAACTATGTCATAGGTACTGTGTATATCTACTCATGAAAAAAATTTGATAAAATTTTGACCCATTTTGGTGGTGCAACTTACCAAAAGAAGATTTTTTTTGGTCGCACGTGGTGTTCAACTTTGACAATGGAGTGATCTACCTGTGTTCAAGCAAGAACAATATACACATAATCCAAGTAGATAACAATGTTTATTCCATCTTGGAGATAACCTTTCAAAATGCTAACTCAAAATGGCCACACCTAGGAAACCTATTGTTCCTTGCTCAAATGCTATCCTAAACATAATCAAATTATTCCTAATGCTATCATCTTTGTGACCACTCACTCAAGCATGTGGGTGTTTCTTTAACATAACCTTCTATCTTATCCTTCCCACCTTATCTTTGAGATACTTTAGATAAATACTACTTACTTAGTTTTGCAATCCTTATCCTATTGTGGTAAGACTAGCTCGAACCATTCACATAAGTGGTTCATGCGTTTTGCAAGCCTTGTGCATGTTCAAGACCCACATTTTGACACCCGCTTTTACTAGAGGAATGTCCACTATAAAAATGTGGAACCGAATAAGCTTAGATACTTCCACATTTCCTCGAACTTTGAATGATATTGAACACATATCTGATATAGGGGCTTTGGGCAACTTGCAAGGTAGGCAATTATGTATTTGTCCAAACAACTAATTTGACATTTTCTGGTAAAATATGTGATATATATAAACAAATACTACATTAAATAATTTCAAATAGTAAGTGACACTGAATACAATATTTAGTGTAGTTGTGTCAAGCCCGCTCTCTAGGAATTTATGAACATCATAAACAAATCTAGATTGGGTCTATCCTATCCCAATGAAGTGAAACATGACAAAATAATGTGAAATGTAATATATAATGGGGTTACATGCTTAAAAACACTTAACAACCACAAAGTGGTTAGTTTCTAGTCAAATGGCCAAATTATCAATCCCCAAACTTATGTTGGAGATAATCCTTTTGTAAGATGCTTAAGTTAGATTACAATGCACCTTTTGACTGTTGGGATTGAGCAAAGGACTTAATTTGTAGATTCTACATTGTTGAGAAAATTGAAATCAATTGCCCATAATGCAAACCAACTTCTAGGGATGCTTCAATTATATGCATCTTATAACTTTTTCTTTTAAACTTGCTGACCTACTAATGAATATATATTATCTCTACCACAAATGAAAATTGGATGAAATTCATGTGAATACTCTATTTGTTTACAATTTTATTGTGATCTACATGGATGAATTCATAACTAATCTAGATATGGTCTAGTCATGTTGAAAATTGGTTTCAAATTCAATATATAAGTTGCCAACTTATGTAGGATCTTACTTTAAAATTTGCACTCCTTCAAATAGACAAAGAAGTTACTCATATCCAATGCTTGGACTGTTTGGAACTAGGCCCATACATTCAGGGGTTAAAATTACACATGCACAAACATATCATACAAGCATGTGTGTGTAATTTTGTCATGGACCTTTTTATAACTCATAATATGATGTGTAAAGGACCACATAACATTATTTAGATTCATAACATTGTTATGTGGGATTGACAATATTCCATGGAATATTCCCAATATATTCCCCACATTCATACTTAATATTGTCAGTCCCACATAACATTGTTATGGATCCGACTAATGTTATGAAATGGTTATAATAGTGCATCCTTTATCATCCCTCATAAATAAGCAAAGACAATAAATCACAACCATTATGTGCAGATGTAACAATTCCTAGAGACTTTATTGGGCTATATATTTAAACAAGCGCAATATTGTGGTATGATTCTCATGGAAGTTCAAAGAATGTTGTACTATTCCAAGGTTTATTGCTAACACATTCCATATCACATGTCGATCGGGGAGCTCTATGCTCCGTGAATCAACTTTGCTCTATCCCATCTCAATGAAGAATCTCAATGTGGCATGTTAGCATTATGTAAAATCCAAGTTATGTTCATTGAAAAAAGAAAACTTGAGAGTTATATTACACATGCAAATGGATCTTGCCAAGCATATGCATGTAATTGTGTTATAGGCCCTTTGACATAATGACCATCTACAAATCATGTCAATTAAAATTGTGCAAATACTAAGGTTTATAGTGGGACCCTTTCCTCTCCCTCAAAAATAGAGACAAAGAAAATGAAGTAGTATGTTTGTAAGTGGCTAGAGCTCAACTGATGTTTGAGGGTTAACACTATAACAATCTACGATAGTCTTGAATGCTCATTTCCGGGTACGCAATTCCCATATTATATGGCCCTGCTTATGATCACTTATAATGCATTTTAGTCCAATCTCCAGTGATATAAATTTTTTTAATGTAGGAAACTCTTGTAGCCCTTATAACAAAGAATCCAAAAATGTAATTATACATAGGAAATGAACATTCCTTGAAGCATATAATTATATTAAAAACCTACTTATATGAGCTTTTCTAATACATGTAGCATAGGCCAAACTATCCAACTTTTTGGGTTTTTTAAAATAAAATTTAATGTTTTAAAATAAAAAATAAAAAATTGCTAATGAATTTTAAATGCTATTGGACGCAACTACTCCAATTAAAATAAGTTTAAAATAGGTATTTCAATTCTTTATATACGTTGTAGAGTTAAATAAAAAATAAATATGCAACCCAAGTTTTTCTACATCTCATTTTATTTAATTAGGTCTTCACCCAACTTTTTGGTTCTTTTATTTTTGTATAATATGATATAATTTTTACAAAATCTGTCCTCTAAGCCGTTTTAATGTTGATGCCCCCTGCGTATAATATGGGAATTGCGTACCCGGGCGTTCATTATGCTCCCAATACAAAGCATTGTCCATGCTGCCTATGATAGTTACACATGCCAACATATCTTGCCAAAATTTGCGTGCAATCTTGTAATGAATCCTTGACAAATCAAAGCGTTGTTCAAAACCGTACAAACACTAGGGTTTCCCTCGACATTGAATGCTAAGCCTCATGCTTCCTCATTTTTATTAAATAAAAGAGATGCCATGCTCAATGGACCCTAGGGGGGAGGGGAGGGGGGGGGGGCACCCTTCACCTTAATTTGAGTACCCCTATATACGGTTTTTTTGGTGGACAAAAATAAGGATTTACATACAAAAGGATAGCCAACTTTACAATATTGGATGAATATCCATAAATTAAATGAAATATGAAGATATTGGATGGTTGTATCCAACTTAAACCCTACCTACGTTTCTATTATCTCCTATGTATGTATGCCCTTGTCATATGTAAACCATTGTACCCTAAAGCATGACATACCCATAACAATACCCACATTGCCAATAAAAAAGAATACTCTAATCCTATCATGTGCATTTCGTAAACCATGTTCATTAGTAATACCCCTTATGTGCACCCACATACTACATGCACGAAGTCCAGTGCGCCACGCAAACATGGAAACCTTCCCGTGGTACTAAAAGTTAAACATACATTTTTTTGATAATCATAACATGTTTGTTCCCAACCCTTGGCTATATTATTCTCATGATCCCTAGAATAAGGAAGCATGAAGCTTACCACGGTTACGTACTGTAGTACCCCCTCCGTATCCCTCAGAAAAACCGAAGTAGACAAAAGAAAATAAAATTGTAGCCACTGGGAAACACGGCCATAACCAGGCCGGTGCTCGCCATACAATAGGTGGAGATTCCAATGAGCTAATGTACTTATAATAGTCGGATGCGCACCTTGGCTTACTAGACCTTTCCCATGCAAACCCTGTTGTGTTGCATTGTCACGAGCTTACTATTTTGTGTCACATTATTTAGTAAGAGTTAAGCCGACATTGTTTTGAGAATTGCAACATGTTTATTCCCAACCCTTGTCTATGTTACTCCTCTTATTATCCCTAGAATAAGGGAGCGCAAAGCTTAGCACGGTTACATAGGGCCCCTTCCATATCCTTAAAAACAGTCAAGTAGACAAAAAGAAAGAGAGAGTAAACTATAGCCATTGAGAAACATGGTTATAACCGGGCCGGGACTCACTTTTGGTGGAGATTACAATGAACCAAGGTTTGTTTATAATTCCATGCCACGTGTCGGTCAGAGTGTAATTTAAGCTTACATTTAAGGGTGTGCCCGCCAGGAGGCTGCCACGTGTACAGAACGGCTCCCGATAAAGATTGTCGAGCAGTGTGACAGAGCTCCGAAGTCCAAGGTTCGAACCCCGATACTGCCACCTAGCTGGGGCCTGAGTTATTACTACAGAGCCACCACCTATGTAACTCAAGCTCTGGGGAACATGCATACAGCTTTTTTGACCCTCGGCGAATGATGAGAGTCGTCCCGATGAAAACACCGGCGAGGTAAATCCTGCATTAATTAGAGGCGAAGCACGTGTGCGAATCGTGCGCTTGAAACGGTCTTAAACTACAATCCCCAGGAGGGCGACGGAACTCATCAGGCGCTTTTGGTAGTGCTTTAAGCAGCGAGATTGACGGTGGAAGTTGCATTGCAGAATTATCATCTACATCAGGGGCGGGCCGGTGTGGAGGAGTTAAGTTAGAGCTCTGGAGGTGCTGGTGATCGAGGGAGCAGAGGAGGAGGCAGTACGGGTAGGACTCGGGCGGATGCAAGCAGGGTCGGAGCTGGGAACTCTGCCGGGGCAGATAGTACGAGCGGCCAGCTTGTAGGTGAGTTTTGGTGAGGGCGCTGCTCTGTCGGCGTTTCTGGTAGCACGTTTGGAGGTACTTTTGTTGTTGTTATTGTTGTTCTTAACGTCGCTGACGTACGTACGTAAGTCGAGGGAGTCGAGTCAGCGACGGAGGTCCTGGAATGAGTGGTGTCCCTCTGATCACTACGTTACTTACGTAGCGGCTCATGTGGAGGTGGTTTGAGTTAGCTGCGGGAAGTTTACAGAGGCTTCATCAAGTTCTCGCTTTATGTAATGATCGGGTTGATATTTCGAACAAAAGGAAGAGTTTCTCGAGATTCTCTCTCTCTCTCTCTCTCTCGATTCTGGACACCAAGAGGTGCAAAGTACTGTAATGAATTTCCCCCCCTCTTAATCGCTGATCAATGTGTATTAAAGGCTATGTAACTGTGTTAAGCGAGATTCTACATCACCTAGCAATATGAATGCGACGTTAAGTAGTCTTGCGTGATGGATTCCCTCTCTCTTTCTCGGCTCGTTTCTGGAAAGTAACAGCTACGAGGCTTGTGAGGAATCTTTCGCGCGCAATCGCTGTTCCAATATGTGAAGGCTATGGAGGTGGTTTCAAGAGGTAGCTGTGTTGGAAATGAAGACGGAAAATTCGATGTTCTAATCGCTTATCGTTTTGGATGCAAAGAAGCCCGCGAGAAGTAGTATCCTATCTCCCTCGCTCTCTCTCGGTATGTTTCTGGACAGCAAGAGCTACATGATGTGGACAGGACATTGTGTTGTTCGGTCACAGGAAAGGCGCACGTGGCAAGGAAGACGAAATCTCTTCTTATTCGTATCCGAGCTATGTTTTCTTATTAGCAGGGTGGCACATATCCATCATGGGGGAGGTGGTGGAGAATCAGGATGTACCGAGGCAACAGCAGGCTGAGGACAATGCGTGGCGGCTGGACATTAATAAATTCAAACCTACGAGGCCCGAGGCTTCGCAAAACCCCAAGGCCCACAGCGGCTGCCTGAACCAGCGCTTCGGTAAATCCTGCTACATGCCGAGTTATTTGTTGTTTTCATAATAACGTCGTTCGAAATCAATATCTATCCATACTTTGATGGTTACTGCGGAATGGTCTGAATTTTTTTGAAATGGCATGTACCGACTTGTACGATTTCAGGTTTTCGTTCAGTATGGGGTCTATTGTCACATAGATCGACCTTCAGATCGGTTGTTCGAGATGACAGTTCATGAGTTCTGATGTAATATACATTGCTGTTATTATCAACTATTCACGTTCTTGCTGCTTCCTCTCAGTTCAGCACACCCTTTCTTGTCAGGGCGGGCTCCTAGCAACTTGATGTGATTGCCCCCCTTGCATTTGCTGCTACGGAAATGACGTCGTGGGACCGAACACATTGCCAAAGCATAGGAAACCTCAAATCCCTTGACCTTGTGTTTGTTCCTAGAGCTCGTAAAAGAAGGCAGCTAATTGAGTGGTTGTGCATCTTAAAGCCGCCGTGGATGCCCTTTTGTGTGTGTCTTCATGAAAGGTCGTGCGTCTTTTGCTGCAGGGAAAGCAAAGAAGGTCAATAAATATTATGAGCACCAGCAGGAGCTTTACAATGGATACTCAGAAGTGGATAAATTGGACGGAGTGGATGCAAGATGGGTACCAGACACCACACAGGTAAGGATTCTAATTTGTTGGCCTAGTTTATGACGCCAGTGTTGGCTTCATGTTTGGTTACGATCTCTGTTGTGATGGTAGATCCTGTTCCAAGTACTCACTACAGTACTTGATGATTCATTTTTGGGATGTGGACATGGGTTTCCTTGCGGCTACGCCTCAACGCTGGCAGTGAGATCCTCTACTGGATGTCACCACGAGGGAAATTGTGTCTATCCACATGTCCGAATCCCTCAAATTGCCATTATTGAAGACTGCTTTTTTTTTGCACTGGAGCTCAGGTCGATGCACGCATGTATCACTATATTCGGTAATCGGAGACTTTTTAATGATTTTGAGACTATTTTAGGATGTGATTTTCAAATAGATAACAAGAAAAACACAAAATATATTCAATGTGACTTAATGATTTGCATGGGTGGCAGTAACCAACTTGGCACAAATACATGTCATCAGAATAAGAAATTGAACTAGATATTAAACCATTTGGGTTTATTTTGAGACTTTCCAAAGTCTCTAATTAACGAATGTAGTGATCTGACAGCCACTCTTCCATGATCTGCGAGGGATTATAAATCTGCAAGTATTTTCCAAGCGTTGCACATTAAGTTGTCATTTATGATTAGCTGCAGACAAACACGTTCACGAGAACCTGCCGAACCTCCACCTTCCAAGACGTGTTTTTAGCATACCATTCGCTCACAATGCAGGGCCCATCACTAGATAGACTGAGTGTATCACAATCGGCAAGCCTTTTGGGATATCATTTGCACACGTTTCTAGCAATCAAGATTCTGTCGTCATTGTGAAAGGTTTCGCCTGCTTCTTGTGCAATCAACTGGGACTCATTTTCTCCGTATTTTTGCACATTGAGTAAGTGCCTAAAATTTACTTTACATATGGAGGACTCGTCCAGAGTAAGAGATTGGATTTCCTACTCAGAGAATTTTTAGCTCTGAAAGTCGGGGACGGTATGAGAAGCTCTTGATTAGCTTATGAACAGTAAACCTTTTCCTGTAGATGAGTCTACCAGTCTGGGTGTTTATAATCTTGCATTGTCAACATGTTGAATTGCAGGAAGAGCGAGAAAAGATAAAGAGGGGGGAAAGATTCGCCGTTCGACTATCCAATGGTTGTAACATAATAATCTTCGTAGCTAAAATTATTGCAAGTGTGAAGAGTATGTCACTGGCAATCATCGCCTCAACGCTGGATTCATTCCTGGATTTATTGTCGGGCTTCATTTTGTGGTTTGTGACTCACTCAATGCGCAAGAGGAATCCTTATATGTATCCAATTGGCAAGAAACGAATGCAGCCATTGGTATAATTTTCTAACCAGTCGAAGATGTCCTATTGATGCTTGAGGAAAACATATTTCATGGGTTCCGACCTCTTGCAAGATTTCAGACTCAGAGTGTACAATGATTTCACGTTTCGTACTGTTATATGTGTTACCAAGTTCTTGTTAAACTTCACCAATGGTCTTCATTTGGTGTATTTCAACATAGCATGCAGCTAGCAGATGAGTGCATTGTTATGTTGAGAATCAAGGATTTTGTAGCATACTCATGTAACCAGATTTGTGACTGCAGGGAATTCTAGTATTTTCTGTGATTATGGCCGCACTTGGACTCCAGATCATTATTGAGTCCGTCCGTGAGCTGCTATCTTCTGTAAGTTGCTCGAGAAAAATATTGAAACACCGCACTGTGTTCCTCATGATCTCAAGGGTTGAACTCTGCGATTGTTACAACTAGGACTTCTTTCATTCTTGTAGTTTCATTGTTTTGTTCTATTACATCAGGTGGATGTGTATTCATTATCAAACCCTGATCTGGCAGGGACCACATAACATGGACCTCAAAGGCGCCAAATTGCCCTGGGTGGTGAGTATAATGGCTGGGACAAGCGTTGTGAAGTTGGGGTTGATGTTGTACTGTTGGACTTTCAAAAATCAAATTGTCAGGACGTATGGTAAAGACCATATGTTTGACGTCATAACCAATGTGTTAGGTCTTGGGGCAGCACTGTTGGCAACTTGGTTCTACTGGTGGATTGATCCTACGGGTGCTATTATTGTAAGAGCCCCTTCCAATCTCTTCTGCTAGTTGTCCTCGAGGCTTGCATTTTCACACAAAGACTGCATGGTGTCATGTGAAGTGTCGGATATCCGGGTCAGTGTGTTCTGATGGTATGAATATTTTTTCAAATATCCTTCATACCAAGAACGCATACCTTTGAGATCTCCTGCCGATTCCTACAGGTTGGGAATTTAGATTTGACTTGTTCCTTGTGTATCGTGGACGCAAAAAGTTATCTCGTACATGAACCTTGGCTTTTAAGAAATACACACAAATTTTGGACAATGAGAACAGATCTAGTCTGGCTCTGCTATTGTTTTTTTTAACTAGGATTGTTCTAATGAAGTTGGTCAGTGATGGCTGCAGTTGGCACTTTACACGATGCGAACTTGGTCAATGACAGCGGTGGAAAATGTTCGTGCACTCAACAGTAGGACAGCAACACCTGAATTTCTTTCAAAACTCGCCTACCTTGCTTGGAACCATCACAAGTCCATTCTGAAGATTGATACCGTGCGAGCCTACACACTTGGGACTCACGCTTTTGTTGAAGTGGACATCGTGCTGCCAAAGTATATGTCTTTTCGCGAAACCCACAACATTGGTGAGAGTCTGCAGAACAAAATAGAATCATTGCCAGAAGTTGAGCGTGCCTTTGTACATCTAGACTATGAATATGATCACCAACCTGAGCATGCGGTACCTGACTATGAATTGAACCTGAACCTGCCACAACCGCCAATGGAGCGAAGCCTGGAATGAATAAGAGACTCTTCAGCCATGGGCATAGGCTAGACTCATATGTAAGCTTGAGGGCCTTACGGTGCTAGGTGGTAAACCTGCCAGAGTGATAAACTTAAATTTGCAGTTCTTTGTTGACATACTTATCATAGTTTTGTTCTGGTCTTCAAAAATGTATACTATAGACAAGAGTAGTTGAACTTATAGAGTTGTGCCTCGTTATCTACCGCAAGGTAGATCGTAGTTTTCAAAACAATTTATTTTGGAGGAAGACCACTAGAAGAACGATGGAAATTGTTATATACTTACTTTGAGAAGTGGTGTTACTCACAAATAACACTGTCAATGTAATATGTAATTAAGACGTGTTTACAAGAAGAGATATAGTCCACATCCAAGGCTAGCTTCTCCATTTCTGTCATAAGGCCCTGCAAATAGGATTGCATGTGTAAAGTTTCATAATGTCCAAAATCCTAATCACAAGCTTGAGTTTATTAGTACCCTGTTTCTCATTGCATTGGACCAACATACAGTAGCCCAAATCCTCATCACAAGTTTCCGAAGACAACTCAAGGCCACATCATGAAAATCAACGAGTTGGGTTAAAGCTAACTTTGGCCTTCAGGGCCAGACAGAAGGATTGGGATCAATTAACATGTTGCAAGGAGATGAAGGTGTAGATACGAAGGCAATCTTCTCAAGCTAGTCAGTTAGGATTCCTCAAGTTTTGGGTCTCTAAACTCTTTGGCTAGAGCTTTGTTGATCTCTACCTAAACTCATCCATGATTGGGATGGTGTTGGTCTGTGTAACGTTACATCTACTATTAAAAAACAAATTGATTCCAATGGCATTCGAGACTTTGAGTTAGTTTATTGAAATGTAGTTGGATTGAATCGGTCCTCAACCTATAGGGGCCTTTTGTTTACTAGAACCCCTTCTTCCACCACAAATGAGTTTAACTAGATGCCACTAAGTCTTTATATGAATACATAGAGGGATTGTGATAAGGGTGAATGAGGTATTTAAATAAATCTAGACATATTTTTAAAATTTGGATTTTTTAGTTGTTTCAATTTTATTAGTGGATCCATTGATATACTATAATTTTATGGGAGCTGTGTCTATCCTTAATGATTGCTTGAATGTTAAGCTATTAAGATATAATGAAAAATCAAATGATCTATTTTTAATGTTTAATGTATATAAATAGATGTTGGTTAGTGAAAATGCAATCAAAACAATTGTTATAATGTTATCATAGTCAACTCTAGATTGCTATTGGAGAATCTTACCATATAGTCCTATGATAGGTTCCTATGATAGGTTCCTATGATAGGTTCCTATGATAGGTTCCTATGATAGGTTCCTATGATAGGTTCCTATGATAGAACTCAACATGTTATAATTTTGGACATGGACTTAGTCCAATTTTACTTAATTATCAATTATGAGTAGGACAACACATCATTTATGGTCTTTTGTGTCACGTAGTATTTGGGTTTACGCAATGCTTTAACTAGTCATTATAAATCTCATTTTCTACCAACAAAGGTCGAATGAGTCGTTCGGACATTATAAAACACTAGCATCTTTACTTGGTAAGACCTAACATTAGAGCACTGCGTATGTAACTCCGAAGAGTAAGTGTTACCAAATACCATAAACAGTATACAGTTGTCCATGGATGATAGATGATGAATTGGTGATGAAACTCAGCAGACATGATGCTATGAGTTGCAGTTTTTGGCAGGCTTAAATTTGACATGATAGACTAGGTTTGCATTGGTTTGCTTTGCCAGACTAAAAGCTTGCATTGCAAGTTACATCATTATGAGAGGAGATTGAAATTCTGGACCCTCGCACAATATATGTGTTTTTGACTGTCATGGATCACTCTTTGGCAAAAAACTTAAAGTTCAGATCAGGGTGAACTTCGACATCACCATTATCAGTCATTCTTTGGGGATGGCGATGGGGATGGGCTTCAAATTTGACGTTAATTCCTTGGTGCTTGGAGCCTCTTAAAAAAAGTCAACAATTTGCGATCAATTCCACAACATTTGAAGTGCATCAACAAGCTGGACTTGTACGGTAACCAGATTCACAAACCGGCACCTTTGTTCATTCATAGCTGAGAGCCGGCCAAGAATCATAATCACTAACATCAATTCCGAAATTCTCATTGATTGTTGAATGAAGGTCCGTGGGCAATGAATCACCAATGCTGAAACCAAGTTACAACCAGGTCGCTCAGCATGGTATAATAAAGTTTCAGCGAAATATGAGTCTACTACGAAACAGAAACATCTATACAGTCAGATTCAGCGAGTCTAGTTATATACTCGCTGAACTAACAATCTTATGGCATGGGTAGTTTCTGCACAATAAACGTAAAGCTGCCTGGCTCGCACATTTGCGCCAGTAATTTCAATAAGAAAACGGTTTCCGGTGGCATGAGTTGCTCACACACTTATATGCTCGTCATCGGAGCTAGCTGGCTGCTGAGTTTTGAGGCTCCCTAGTCGGTGCAAGAATGTCTGTGCCTTGGGTCAGAAGATTAATTGATAAAATCAAGCGAGCTGGGTGGTGTTGGCCGTGCAGGAGAAGCTGGGAGTGATGTATTTTCCAGCATAGAAAAGGTTGATGGCGGCTTTGTTGATTGTGTGGGAGGGATGGATTCCATCCCAGTTCGCATGGCCACCTGGATTGTCACAAGCTGTGGTCAAATTGTATGTATTTTTACCCACCGTGCCAATCTCTCCGCACAAAACCTCCTTGTTGAAGTTGTAGTAACCCCCAGCACCACAACATGCCTTCAATGTCTCTGTGATATCTGATGCATCAAATTTTAAATCAACATGATCAGAATGACATTAGTATACAAAGTCCCCAACTGTTCCCAAAACTACTACGAAATAGGTAATGGGTCTGAGCCAGCCTACAGAGTTTCGTAGCAGTGACGGTGGTACTATTTCCGTATTACAACTGACAGGAGGGTGAAACATGTTCATTATTGGACGTAGGGGTCAGTTCGTGACCAAGTCATCAAGTACGAGTGATAATGTGCCTCCTCTTGTATCTTATCAAAAGTAGACACGGTAGTGAAATTGGTGGGCCTGACCACTAGGAAAGTTCATCTGTGACATTGCAGAAAACTACTGTCACAGTGCTAAAGTTTGAAACAACTGCACTAAATATGATATCTAGTGTCACCAATTCTAATTGTCTTGCTCAATACTAAATTGTAAACCACGGTATTGTGTCACCATCACTAAATGTTAACACCACATTATTTTTCATTCCTTGTATTTTTAATTAATTAATTAATTAATTAATTTGGGGTGTGTGTGGCTATAGATTTACAGTGTTGCAATTACTATCACTTACCAGGTGAATTTTCATCCAAATTTCAATTATCCATGACAATATTTTATTAGAAGTTGTTTACAAGGGAACATAGGGTTTTGACCAATGGATGAACTCATCCAACATCCATGACAGCATTTAAAAATTTATTCATAAGAAGTGTCATCCGGAAAGTTACCATGGTGACATTAAATACCATATGACACTAAATATCATATTTAGTGTAGCAAATATCCAAAAGCAAGTAGTCCAAGTTGAGTCTGCAACCTTTTAAGTGTCCTTGGGAGCTGTGAAGTACTACCGTAGTACCTATACGACTTCAGCTATTTATAAAAGAAATAGCATCATATGTTCTATTTTTGGATTCGACAATCCCGCATTTAAATATTTTAAACAAGAAAATTTCCAAAAATTTGGTTTTCCCTAAAATAGTTGAATTAGTGTCAAAGTGGTAAAGGCACTATGGTATAGTTAATTGCAATGGCTATGTACTGGCTAAAACAAGAGAAAGAGAAAGAAAAAAGAAAAAGAAAAAGAACTGCTACTAATGTTACCAAAATATGAATGATGATTTACAAATCTTTTTCCAAGTGAACTACGACATACTATTGATGTGCAAAAGTATGGAAGTTGATATCCGCATGAATTATGTTAGCCTGTTGATGTGCAAAAAGCATGAAAGTTGACATCCTTATGAATTGGGTGATGTATGCGAAGAGCCTTGCCACGGGCTATAGAAAGGCTCCAAGCGATGGCATGTTCATTACAAGACGTAGTGATCATGTCATGACTGGATAATCTTCTACTACGGGCATGCACCTCCTCATATCCAATTAGGAATGTAGTCCACGTTAGCAAAACCACATGACCAAACCACTACGGACCACATAATGGGACGAGAGGAGAGTGAATGATGAGCAACGAGACATCCATTGACTCTTGCCCATTATGAGACACATAATCACATAAACCGATCTGCTCATTTAGATGTAGACTATAGGACGAAGTGTGGCCCGTGTAAATAGAAACGTGCAAGAGAGTTGTTGGAAGTGTCCTCCACTTGAAGGAGCGACCGGTTATGCATACTTGGAAGGCTTTGGAGTAGGAGGAACATAAATTTAGAAGGGTCCCTGAAGCAACGAGGATACTTACTGTAGCTGCTTGGGCTGCTCAAAACATGATTGTAAACGCCGTAGAAGTCGGCTAAGTAGAACTTGATGCTTGGGTGTCTGGCTCGGAAGGCAAGCACCTTGGCTTCCAGCTTCTTGTTGTGGGAGACGCTGATCTGGTTGAACTCCGACAGGCATCCGAAGCGGTTATACTTGTCGAGTTTCCCAGGGTACAAAGTGAGCAGGGCCGGTGTGCAACCCAGCGGTAGAAGGTTGCCAACCAGAATTTCCTTGGCTCCGAAATCCACAAGACCCTATAACAGCAGGGCACGAGCACCACAAAGTTGGGAAATTAATGATTGAACCTGGACTAGTCTCTCAGAAGTTATGCCTCCCAATAATTCCTTCCTCACAAGTCTCTCAATCTCTGACATCAGTCGACGGTGGAGTGATTTTATATAAGTCCAGCTCTTCAAAGTCTCAAAAAGAGAATGGCCACGTAGTTGTCATGTGTGTTGGTATTCGAGAGCATAGTCCTCTACTTTCTAGGCATATGAAGATTGATAATGAATGCAGTGTAAACAGGGGTCCGAAAAATTCCAGTCTTTGTGATGCAACACTAACTTAGTGAATGGGAGATAGCAATCAACCTCTACCTCAAGAAAATCACTGATGGCTGATACGACAAACCTAGTTGTGTGGATGCTTTCAGAAAGCACAATACTCTAATCTTCAGGCATACTAGCCAGCTCTAAGAAGATTGATATTGAATGCACCAATAACACAAGGCTCAAATATCCCAGTTTTGTGATGCAACACACAAACTTAGTAGATGGATAGGAGACAGCTTTAATCAACTTTACCTGAATAAAATCACCGATGGCAGATACAACAGATTCAACTTGGCCGATCAACTTGCTTGCGGTTGCTGTCCCATAGAATAGCGGATGAAAGTAGTCCTGGAATCCAGCTTGCACAGCGTACATAGAGGTGTTGAGTGTGGAGTAAGCAGGCAGCTCCTGTGTAACATCTGGTCATAGAAACAAAACGCAACTCGAGTGCTTCAATTATGCATACGAGAACCAAAGAGGAGAGTGACAAATGATTAGGAGTCCCCCCCAAAAAAAGCTGAAAAAATCCTTATAGATAGAGGGGTCATTGCAAAAAAATTGAGTTGTGTCGATCGACTTACAGGTCTGTTTGTAGTAGAGATCCAACCGAACCTTGTAGCGGCGCAGCCATTGCAGCTGGTAATTGAGGGAGTAAGGGGTTTGTAAACCGGTATTGGGGTACCAGTAGTCAGTCCAGTTCACGGCGGTCGCTCCTGCAACTGCAAAGTTTGTTCCCCATTGTGGTGACGTCGCAATGCTTCGGAGCCAGGGGTAGGTCGGGCCCAAGCTCAGACTGAAGGCTGTCATAAAATAATTTATTTATAGCAAAAAAGTGAGTTCACCCTTACTCTTCCAATATGCCAGAATTGGAGAACAATGAACACTACTCCTGCGCAGTAAGGCTTAACCTTTCTCAGTGAGTGCAGAACATGAAAGTCAGAAGCAATCAAGCATGTCAAAACTCATGATGGTAATTAAGTCAAAGTCGATGATGACGACGAATAAAAATTCAGTACATCGACGTCAGTATACCCATAATTTCCAACATGCCAATGCTTGAATTAACACTTCGGTAATGGATTTCAGAAGCCTTTCAGCATGTCAAAAGGCATGATGGTAATTAAGTCAGAGGCGATGAAGATTAAAAAATTCAGTGCACCGATCTCAGTATACCCAATTCCAATATGCCAGATTTGGATCACAACACTCCCATTATGTCCAGTAGGGTGAGTGATGCAGAGCATGCAATTCAGAAGCAATAATTAATGAAGCGCATCTCAAACACAACACATGAGATGGCTTAAGTCAGCGGTGACGACAATGATGAAGAATGTGGATTCATATGAATGTAAATGCTGATGTGGGCTTACAAAGGTAGTCGATGAAGTTCTTGCCATCGCACCAACGATCCGCGCCATGTCCAGGCCAAGTGATGCCGTAGGGATTCATCTCCTCATACTTAAACTGGATCGGGAAAGAAGCAATGGCGTTTCCATTCTCGGCAATGGAGTCCCCGAACGCATACACAGCCGGGTAACTGCATATGGACTTCGAGTCCACCGCCTGAAACAGGCAACAACAACTGATCGCCACAGTTACTGCAAGCACCGACATCATCCCCACCACTCTCGCCATCTCTCCAAAAACCGGGCCAAAACCTTGCAAATTCTTCCCTCGCCCACCTCTCTCTCTCTCTCTCTCTCTCTCTCTCTCTCTCTCTCTCTCTCTCTGATATATCAGCTCACAATCCAGTAGTACCAAGAAGTTGGCACTCAATCGATCCCTCTCTCCTGTCAGACCCACAAGTGCAAGATGTTGATCTGCACTTGTTGTGAAGAGGATCGAACTTCTGGAGGTTGTGTGTACGATCAGACCCGTGAATCTGATGCTTGAGATTTGTTGGGGTGGGTTGAATAAAATGTGTGGGAATGGAGGAGGGTGATATAGTGCTCTCCCTTGGCGGTCCCACAAGCTGACAGATTGTTCCATCCGAGTCTACTAGGTAGTCAGTACCGCTGCATGCTTTCCTTTCCTTTCCTCTCTGTCTGTCTGATTGTCTTGCATTTTGCTTTGATTTTCTCTTTTGCTTTTTCGTTTTTGTGTTTTTGCGATCTGCCCGAGGAGGAACCGCGCGGTTGCTCCATCGCTCCGTTTCCTGCTCCCTCCTCTCCACCTTCTCCACCTGCTACGTTGGGGTAAATTGTGGTATGCGTTGGGTACAGTGAAAGCCTGGGGCGTAGGCCAACTTTTAGACGCTAGAGGCTAGCTAGAGCTTGGGAGGAGAGATGAGATTATTGTACACCAGCGTACCTCTTGTTCATCCAACATAAAAGCGTTAAAATAGTGTGCATCCTGGACGTTACTTATTGTGAGCTGATTTAACATGTTGGAAATAGCTTTAAAGACCCCAAATTAATCTACTCAAGGTCATTTAAGATGACTCAACAACAAGTCTGCAAGAGGTCAAATTCTTAAGTTGGGTTGATGAGAGGTACGCTGGTATACGATAATTCCCTCCCTCCACTTCTCACCAATGGCAGATTCTAAGATTCAAAGGCCATGGCCCCTCCAGCTCGGAAAGAGGGAATCGTCGCATACGAGCGTACAGTCTCTCATCCATCCAACGCATATGAGAAGTTGACCCCTGCATGTTTTTTGCCAAATCATCTCAAATGACTCGACAAAATTGGAGTCCTTAAAACTACATTGAATATTCTATAATAGTGTCATTTGGTATTTTATATCACCATGGTGAATTTTCTAATGACACTTCTTGTAAATATGTATACAAGTATTGTCTTCCCAACTTGGTAAATTGTGCATCGTAACATTTTTGTGATGGAATATTGTCATGGATGATTGAAATTTGGATGACAAAGCGCTTAGCACGTGACAATAGTTTCAATGCTGTCAATCTAGAATGCCCAATTTCTTTACAAGGAATGAAAAATAATGTTAACTTTACCTTCTTTTTTTTGAGTGTTGATGACACTACACAGGCAGTTTACAAATACTATTCAGCAAGACAAATAGGAATTGGTGACATGAAATACAATATATATTGTAGTATTTCCGATGTCAAATCAACTAAAAAAAGGAACCTCCTGGTTGCATACTATTTTAGGATCTTAGTGTTGGATGGATGAGAGGCAATACGCTCGTGGACGATGATTCCATGTCTCTATGAACAATTCCTAGATGATGAGATCGTCTCATTTTGCTTTCCGCTAAGAGTGGGTTTACACCAGGGTCCAAGACCAAAGAAACTCTGAAATCAAGCGATCCTTATTGGTGGAGAGAAGGTGTTTTTGGACCCAAGGAGTTTACACTAGGGTTTGGGTCCAAGGTATGAGAAAAAATTAAATAAAGTGACACTAATGTGGCATCATTTCCTTGCCAAATTTTAGCGGTCCCAACTCAAGAAAATACTCGTTGATTGAGAAAGCAATCCTCAACCTTGGGGTTCAATCTTGAGTGTCCATAAGTGAGGTCCACTAAAGGGATTTTTTGCCTTAAGTTTCTTGAACATGACTATCACTTTGGAGAGTAGAGAAATGTTGTACATTGGGGAGGGGTGATATGGACCCCAAATTTCTTGGATCCAGATTGCAAGTATAAACCCACCCTTGATCTCACTTGACTAACTTAGGGTCTTTGATGCTATTTATGGGGTCAAATATACTAAAAAAATGAAATATCCAAGCTACAAGGGGTTCCCAACGTTTTCACCTTTTTGAACCTAGTACTTGCATGAGATTTGGCACAAATCCTTGATCATAGCCTGGTATAATGTCTACTAGAATCCATAAAGAAAATTACGCTAAATATTGTATTTGATGTCACTATGATAACTCTTCTAATGACACTTATGGATAAATTTACAAGTATTGCATGGGTCATTAAAATTTAGATGAAATCTATATCAATAATTGAAACAAAGTTTGGTATATTTTGCATCTAAACATTTCTATAATGAGATATTGTCATGGATGATTGAAATTTAGATGAAAGGTCACATAGTCAAAGACAATAACTGCAACAATGAAAATCAATAATGCCAAATAAATTCTACAACGAACGATGTTAGGTTCACATTTGGTGATGGTGACACCACATGGGCGGTTTACAATTAGTATTGAGCATGACAAATAGAATTGGTGACACTATAAACAATATTTAGTATGGACTATAGTACTTGGAAAGTTCCATCATGTTAAAGTTCTTGTAGGATGTAAATTATGGCGAGATCGAGAAGTGTTAGTGTGGGGGGGTTTAGTGTCAGCTCCTTGTAAAGGGTGAAGTAGATTTATGTCCAATGTCATTCCCTTGAGAGTGACCACAAACGTTCTACGAACACACACTCTATTCACTCCAATCTCAGCCTCCTTGAGACTGGAATCCCTCGTCTATCGTAGGGTTTTACGAGTCGGAAGATGCCAAGTCAATTCCGATTGAATCAAAGACAATGTTGATGTGGACTAGTAGGTGAGTCATACGGGTGCGAAATAAGTATGCCAATCAACATCCTCAACCAAGGGTCTTTCATAGCGACCGTGTATGTTGAAAACGACAACATTGAACACCCCTTGCCTCACATTTGAGTAAAATCCGACCAAGGCCCGACACCGATTTACAACATGCTTGAGTTGCATGGTAGGATTCTTCCGAAAGAATCGCACAATGTAAACTCGACTACGATGTAAAAATAAATGTGATCACTTCTTGTCTTGGTCATGAGCATGGCCACGAGAAACCCTAATTTTTATTATCATTTGTAATTTTGTCTCTGAGCCCTCCGCCACGTGTGTATAAAACAGCCCTCAGGTGGTTGATCATTGGGATCATCTGGGAATAACAAGAAGCCCCAAAAGGTGGATTTCTATGTTGAAAGGAGCCTTAGCTAGGCCGGATGGGAAATGTATAGGAAATGACTAGTCTAATCATTGACCTCGGGTGAGGTATGTGATGCGGGTGCTTTTAGGCAACACTCCAATATTCAAAAACATTATGTGATGGAAAGGTGGGGGCATTTCGTGCAAAGGGATCATAGTGTGTAGTGTTATATACGTACCTTATCCCAACATAGCAAGAATATGCACACCTATATTTGAGTGGTAGGTGGTTAGGTGTGGTTCTAAGAATGGATGTCAAAAGACATTGGTTTAAAAGAGGTTGAACTACATGCCCAAAATCTGTTAACCATTTTAGGTTCAATAGTCAACAAGATTGGGGGGGGGGGATATAAGACCACTTAATGAGCACGCGAATCTTCACTTTGTTAATGAGTAAGATAACTGTGAGGCAAATAGCTACGGGCATGATTTGGATTTGGATTTTACCTTGCATTATTTTTGTGTTTCAAATTTTACGAGAAGTGGGGGCGAAGGTCAAAGGATTTGAATAGCACACGTCTGCCATAGTGCAGAAAAATGACTTCTCTATACAATGATGTTAGATAACATGTGATAACATTATTACTAATGTAGGCGAGCCTATGACAAATACTTCCATTAGGTTTGGCCAAGTCTCCTAACGTGCAACAAGTTCAAGGGAAAAAAACCCAATCAATCAACAAATCTTGTACAAATCCAAATGTTATAAGAATGATATTAGGATGATTGAACATCTTGTAACCCAAAAATGAATAAAATTTGGGTTCCATTTTTTGGGGATGACAAGGATGATAAATAGATTTCATCAAAGTTCAATTGGACCATAAACATTATCCCACATAACTCTAATATTTTACCCCTTTCTTGGTATGTTATAATATTTTTTGCTATTGTTAATGCCCACATATTTGTAGGTGTAAAGTAAATACTTATGTTTTTAATAAGGCCATTTTTTTCATCAATAAAGGACTCTATGTTCACTTACAATACGCTTTTCTATTTTTTTTTCCTTCTTAGGATTTGGACCCTATTTTTCAACTTACCTAGTTTCCTAATTTTCTAAGTGCCCACCCCAAGGTCTATGCTTGATGCTGCAATTATTTTTTATCCTTGTCTAGGGGTGGTCCCTTAAGGAGCTTAACAACGTTATGTAAAGTGATTGGAGGCTTTCTTTAAATATTTTCCACCTATTTTGACCAAGACTAATTTGTTGGTCTAAGTTTGGACAACCTACGACACAAATAAGTCATAAACATCTTGGCAATTAGTACAACCTTTACGTGGAAGTTAATGTAGGATAAGTGACAATTGGGTTGGTGACTCTCTATACCATAACAAAGGAGTGTAATACTCATGTACAAAAACATGGCTTGATTGTTGCATTCAAAAACATATGACAATAAAAGATACACAATAATACGATAGTCATAGAAGTTATTTAAGTTATTCTTAGCTTAAACTACTTGGCATCAAGTGTTCAATTCTACATGGTGGGAAAATATTAAGTATTCAACTAAAGGTTGCAACAAGTGATGCTAAAATAATGCAGACAAAAACATGTCCAATGAACATGGTTTATTCAGTAGTACGAAGACAATCATAAACAAATCAAAACCAAATCAAAATCAAATAAACATCTATTATCTTCATTTCCCTCCTTTGCCTCGTTGTTTACGTATGGATTGTGAACCAACCGTTGGGACCTACGAAGAACTAGCGTCGAGGTGGTTGCCATGCTCTGCATATGTAGAGAGCATCATCAAGCTGGTAGGTGATGTTGTTTCTTCTATCATGCTTTTGATGACACCAAATCCAACAGTTAGATGTTGGAACCAATATGAGATACAAACCCACAATCACATCCAAGACAAATCGAAATTTGAATTCACATCCAAATTTTACTTACTAATGCATCATCAATTTGCCACCTTCCGAACACGTGCGTCCTCGTCAGTGAGGGATGTAGTGTGAGGCACACTTCCACACACACATGAGGATTAGCTTTGCACAAAGGTGTTAATATTGCATCGAATATAGTTGAGTCTCCCTCCAATGCCACCAAGTGTCGACCACTTCGTCTACAAGTGTGGATAGAAGCCCCTAGGAACCATATTACAATTGGCAACATCCCACAAGGCATGATCCTAAAATTTACAAAATGGTCCTCTTAGGCTTTTGGAAAGAAAAAGGAAATGGGTGTAATGCATACATCTTCATTACGTGTTTAGATTTTTGTGCAAGGTGGATTACGACAATGACAAGTTCATTTGCACTCCAACGCATACCTACAACGAGGTCATGCAACTCACGGGTAGATCACTTAGTGCATTTAAAAAACGATGTGCGGCATAATATAGAGAGGATTAAAATCATTTGAAATAAAAATTATAAAGGAATTCCAAGTAATGAAGGGGCCATTAAATGTAGACAATCCCATTATAAGTAAGTTAGATGGACATAAAACGTGGGCCATTATTTTTTTGTAAAATTAATATAGGGGCTGAAGATAAGGATCCTAGAAGGTATGTTTAGTATGGTATGTAAATGGGTTTAGGACTCACGGGGATGAATGATAATTGGGATTTCCGTCTGTCCAAAATTACTTAAAAGGAATATAGAGTACAAAAAATTGCAATGACTTGGACAATATAAGTAATGAAAGGGTGCAAACAAATGGGCCATTTTTGAAATTTAAGCAATTATAGGGAGGCTTTAATTCAGCCCTTGAAGGTAAATAGCCCCAAAACAAAAAAACCCCCAGCCGCACGTGGTGCACAAAAATGCCTTAGAGTGATCTACCCGTGATGCAACTACTTGAACTTGGTGGTATTGTAGAGCATGGATATTGTTCCAAGTGTTGTGTTCACCTGCATGTTTAAGAATGTCAGAAAATGACATGAATTAATTTGGATTGTTCTTAAAAAAAATTCAAAAATGGGTTGAATTTTTTTCAACGATACATGGTAATAGGCCCCCTTCACTATTTGTTCATTCAAAATCATAGTACTTTATGATTGAATAATTGCAATCAATCTAGAGCCAAATATAGAGTATGAACTATAACTAATGCATATTTACTATATTTGGCTTCATCGCTCACATGTATTATTGCTCATTGCTCATGTCTTAGCTTCCCTCATCATGGAAGATTCTTGGAATAAAAGCTATGAGACATTCGATCGGTTTAGCAATGTCAACTACCATGGCCCTTAAAATTCATCACTTGCGGCTATGAAAATGTTCTAGTTCAAGGCCAACATGTTAAATCAATATATAGCACTACAAAGTGTTAAAGACCCATAAAATTGATTTGTTAGAATATTTCAAGAGCTCCACCGTCGAAATACAACAAACAAAGTGGTAGTGATAGTGTCGTCCCTCCACCACTGTTCCAAAAATGTAGGGGGATCACATAAAAGGCGAGAAGGACCACCTTTAAGTGGTGTGTTATTATGCACATGTACAAAGCACTAGAATGGCACATGCCCTTACTATTAGGTTCCATGTTGTGTGGATTCCTACAAAGTGTGTATATATCGATCGTACATTGAGCCCCTTAGACCTTTAAGGGTTGAGAAGTGTGACGTTCAATGAGACATCATGTTTTAGGCTTGTGGTTGATGGCCGTGATGCTTGTCCTTTGGGAATCCCTTTTAGTAAATATGAATATCGAAAAATACTACCTAGGTATGACATCCAAAAGGTTGTACCATATGTTGACGGAGCCACCAATTCCTAGATGAATCTTCAAAGGCCTTCCTAACCTGAGCATGCAACGTACCATATCATATTGGGGATTATGTAGAAGAAATGAAACATACTCCCAAGTTTGTGGCTTTCCGGCATTGCCAACTAGCTAGACCTTACCAAAGTATAAGGGAAGTTGGATAAAGGATGCCAATCCCAACTTGAATAGGTAGAGTCCGAGTTTGAAGCATTTCTTATTTTGATTGCCTAGAGGTCCACCAAAGAGTCTCCAAATGTTGTTTCAAATTTCTAAGACTTGTGGATATCACTTGGAGCCTTGTATAGTGAGGACATAATATGGTACTTAAGAGCTTGGAAGTTGGATTGTTACCTTTGGCTACTAGTAAGGAATAAAGGGTCATTCTCTTGGTTTGAACATAACATTATTTAGCCTCCCATCTATTTGCGGTGGGCCCACGTATTTGTCTAACTTGGGGGGGAGGGGGAATTTCTTCCTATGTTCGGGGAAAACCGACGGCTAGTTCATTATCAACCGATGGATTTTCCCTCATGGCCGGTTCAAATTTCCAACCATCGGATGGCAATCCGACTGTAATTTCAATCCTCCGGCAATTAGCCGATGGACTAGAAAATGTCCCGGAAATGTAGCCGATTCTTCTTGTGAGTTACTGGATTTTAGCCGGAAGCATCTAGAGCGCTATTTGTCTGGGGCATCTGATGATGCACTTGAGGAAGTGTGAGGCCAAAACCACCCCCCTTAGGCGTCCTAGTCCGGGTGATGGTGTTGAGAATCACATGTATTGTTCGTATCGAAAGAATGATCTCTTTGCATCCCGAGGCATACATGTCATTTTGAATCACTTTGTTTATTAGTAGTGACCTCTTGGCTTGTGACCGAATTGGCCTTCTCAAGAGTCCAACCGGCGGCCTTGGCAACACAAGCTCTTAAGGATATCCCCCTTTGGCCTTTGATTATTCTCTTCGTTACTTGACCATTGCTAGAGTCTTCCGCTTTCTCCATCTTTTTATAAGTGATCGATTTTCTACCAAAAAGGATGTAAGTGTTGAAAAACACTCCCTTAATGGTTAGACACGCCCCCACACAATTGCCTTGCGGCCACCCTTAATTCTAACTATACTAAAAGTCCTAACTACTTTCTCATGGCTAATTAAGGTTTAAAAGAATCTAATGTGATAGATGCTAGAATATGTTTGCGCCTTATTGATTAGTGCCAACTTCAAGTAGCATTTGTAACCTTTTAATTTAACTAGCTTATAGCCTCGGCGCTCCAGGGCCTTAGCCCAGACCTTGGTGCTGCAAAGGCTTAGCCCAGACTTCGGTGCTGCCAGGTTTAACCCAGACTTCGGAGTTGCCAAGGCTTAGCCCAGACTTAGGTGATCCAGGGCTTAGCCCAGACTTCGGAGCTGCCAGGCTTAACCCTGACTTCGATGCTGCAAGGCTTAGCCCAGACCTCGGTGATCCAGGGCTTAGCCCAGACTTCGGAGCTGCCAGGCTTAACCCAGACTTCGGTGCTGCAAGGCTTAACCCAGACTTCGGAGCTGCCAAGGCTTAGCCCAGACTTAGGTGATCCAGGGCTTAGCCCAGACCTTGGTGCTGCAAGGCTTAGCCCATACTTCGGTGATCTAGGGCTTAGCCCAACCGAACTAAAATCTACCACAATCCACCTAATCACCTAGTTAGTCAAAGGCTCACATGCGAGCCTTTCAACTACACACTAAATGTAATCCTCTCAAGATGCTTAATCGGACAATGGATAACTCTTTTAGTCTTTGACTAATAAACTAACTAATTAACTAACAACACTAACTAATCTACACACGTGGTTCCAAGCTCTAAGAGCTCACCTCCTTGAGGGAACTAGAGAGAGAGCTTAACTCCTTCACTTCACTAAAAACTAATCAACCCACACACGTGGCTCAAGCTCTAAGAGCTCACCTCCTTGAGAGGACTAGATGGAGAGAGAGGAAAATGAGAGAGAAAACACCTTAAGTAGCAAAGAGGGAGAGAGGGAGAGAGGGAGAAAGAGGTGAGGATAGGGTGAGAGGATTAGCACCTCCAATCACAATCCCTTAACCTTCACCTTCAAAGTAGGGACTAATCCCCATCCACTAAGCTTCCTTCTTCCTAAACTACCAAGGTGGATCCAAAAGTGGGCATTTAACCCGTGGAGCTCACCTTGCTTCACCTTACCCCTTACTCACATAATCAAGGCATTATCCTATTGAACTCAACCCTTGAAATAACCACCCAACACATTCTAAAGCCTAAACTTAAATCCAAACCACACTTCACTCTTTTTATGTTTTGTGAATAATCATAACACATCAAAGTCAAACTAAAATTGGTTTCAAAGAGTTAATCACCACATGTGAGCACCATTTTGGGCTCACAGGAAGTACCCTAAACCTTAAACTTTTTGAATTATGCAACCTTTCCATGACCAAATCCAATTGCTTTATGAAGAATTGGGGGACCCTTGGCCTTCAAGCGGTGAAGGCATTGCTAGGTTCAATTCCTGCCAAGGATATTAACTCTTCAAATTTAAAGTTTTGAACATGCCTTTCTTTTCACTTATTCAAGATTTTGTACTAAGAAATGATTTCTAATAACTTTTCATACATTAAAAAAAAATAGTGCCGATATGAATTCCATTTAATTGGATATTGGCCAATGAAAATATGAAAATATAGGCAATTGGCCGATTGATTTTAGAAAAGACCGGCTCTTGCCGATGTAAATTGGAAAAAATCCGACCCTTCGTAGCAACTACCGGCAATTAGCCACTAAGGCTTCCAAAACTTCCCGAACTCTGATGGGTGATTATGAATTAAAACTTCCTATATCTGTGAATGTCATGGAGAAAAAGAAAAAGAAAACACATGTATCCCGGGGGGTGGACTCTTCATACCATGTACAAGCTAACGTGAGTGTAGAAAGGGGTGTTAGTTGAGGCATTAGCATACATAGTCTACACAAAGGAGCAATATTGTTCTTCTCTAGTGTGTACATTCAAAAAGACTATTGAGAAGTTTGAAGTAAAGGTGGATGTACAAAAGGGGACCTTAAATGTTTAGAGAAAAAGTTTAGTTTCATCTAATTGGCACACTTTCATCCATTGTTGTCATGTAGTCCCCAATAACTACCTTGTCCATCCTTGGAGGGTTTTGTATATGTCATAAACGTCTGAACATGGTATACATGAAAATGTCACATGGCATGTAAAAATGTCATATATGTTGTTTTCTCAAATGCAAGAAAGGCCGGCTTAAATTGGTCTTTTAAGACAGTTTTCGCCAAAGTTCAAGTGCATTCCACAAGACTAGAGACTAAGTCAGCCTAATATCACACGTGAATATGACGTTTTCACAAATACTATGTTTCTAGATTTGATTCACGATTTAGTTTATGTGTGTGTAGTGGATGCATTTATCACATTAAATTGAAAATCTTAGTATAAATACATGAGCTAGAGGGGGGGGGCACTGGCGAAATTGTAGAAAACCATGTGCGAGAAAATGTAAGGTGGACTTTATTCAAGACACATAATTTTACACTTTTCTTAGATATACAATAGCATCCTCTAAATATGAATTTGGGAATTATATATAATGTACAATGTGGTTTAAGTTGTGGTATTTTTTTTCTATTTAGATGTAAAGTAGCATAAATAGAATTAAGTCTAGATTTTTTAATTTATAGGTTCAACATATATCATTTGCCATTAGTAGCATTGGATGAGAAATAGGCAAAATATATGTGGACATGTGGATGGATTAGTTGAAACGGTTGCTTTTGAATAAAAAGTACCATCATCCAACAATGAAAGGGTTGGCTGGGTTATTCAGGGTTTCTTGGGGTTCAAGAACCATACACAATATGCTAAAGTTTATAGTATGATGATTGTATATGTGTAAAGTGCAGAGTAATATTTGCGTAGTGTAATGTATGCATAGTGTACCGTATGCGTAATGTACGTGCATATTGTTCACACAAAATTTCTACTACTCATAAATAAGAAAGAGTGATTATGATTGTGCAACTCTCAAATTTATATATAATGATAGGGTGTTAGAAAACACCATCCAATATAAATTTAGCTACTTATAGGGTAGAAATTATTCAACAAAGGAAGGTAAATACCCCCCATTAAATAGGGGGTTCTCACACGTGTATACATAAATCAAGTGTAGGTGCACCCCCTGTGTACACGAGCCTATTCTCTAGCCTACCGTTAGTGTGTATGCATTTTTTTCTTTATAATATTCTCATACATAGGGTTTTAATGAATCATAATCAACCATGCATGGCATGTAGATTTCCGATGAAATGAATTTGATATTAGAGTCTAGGAAGCTAAAAGGCTCATGGGACTAAAAGCACATCAAAATGGTTTCATACCGGCCAATTCCCTAGAGTGGCAAAGTGTAGTAGCCTCCATGAGATATAGACTAATGGCAACTTGATGAATTGATTGAAAGAAACACTCCACCCCTAGGACATGTATACGTACTAACAAGATGCTAGAAAATGGACTTATATATTTATACCATTGAGCTTTCAATTTAATGCAATAAATGCCTCCACACAAAATTTAAATCATGAAGTGAATGTTAGACCTTTATAACATATACGAGTCACTAGGTACTATTACCATAAGACAATAAATGAATGAGAACTTAAATGGGATGAAACTAGCACATCTATTGTCAGAATTTACTCTAAACCTTAGGGCCCCGTTTTGTACATCTATCTTTACTTCAAAATGCTTGGCAACCTTTTTAGATGTACACACTAGAGGAAAACAACACCTCTCCCTTGTATGCTATGTACGTTGATGCCTTAAATAATACCTTTTTTTACATTGACATTAGTTTATCCTTAAACTATCTCGAATCTCAAGGTTTGGTAGGGAGTTTTGGACCACTTCGGACATTTTATAATGTGTAAGGATTGCTCAAGTGGTGTCAGAACTCTCCAGTTTAGTGAAATGAAGGTGGGGCATTTGACATCAGCCAAAAGACGACTATTAAAAAAAGATTAAAAAAAACAATGGGGAGTGTGTGAAGGCACTAAACATTTGATCTCCAAAGTTTTATAAGGAGTTCATTTTCATATAGCCATCTTCCCTTCATTTCACTAAAATTGGGGATTCCGACACCACTCGACCACTCCTCAAACAATGCAAAATGTCCAAAGTGGGCCAAAACTCCCTAACTAGCATTTAAGTAAATTTGGATTTATGCATGAATTTTGGATGATTCCAACCACCAATATGACATACATTAGATCACAAAACTACACAAATATGATAGTTGGCGAACGTGGAATACAAACATTCAAAGTTGGGGTTGTTGTGTTGTTGCCTTTGTTGTTGTCATTTAATATTTTTGTCCCCAGAATAGCAAATCCCCTATTACTTTTGGACAAGTGTTTTTTATTTTTTATTATATATATATATATACACATACTGAAATGTCGGTTCCCTACCAAATCATAAGTGTTTGAGACTTTTGAGAACAACAATTCTACAAATTCTCTAAGTTAGAAGCACAAGAGTTGCAGCTATCCTTTGAATTAGATGCCATTTGTCCCTCGGATGTATAAAGTTTGTACCCATTATAATATTATCATGGCAAGAAGATGCTATTGAAGGCAATTTAATCGCAGAGGGAGGGTAAGAACCATGACATGGGCCCCCTCATGATTGGGGTATTACTTTTAGGACAAAGGAACCAAGTACTATGTCGCATCGGATCTTGACGTTTTAGTATGATTTATTATTATTTAATTAATAAAATTTTAATAGATAAGTAGATAGGTCATAGGACTTATCAAGAAAAATATATCTTATTATTAAATAATAACTAAATAAATAATAAATTCTTTATGAAATGAGTAGATAGGTCATAAGACTTGTAAAGAGGTCATAGAATATGTTTGGGCCACATCAATAGCAATTTCATTATTGAACTGTACATTGGAGGTGAATTATTTCTTGTTTTCCATCCTAGTACCTTGGTGTAAGTGTCACGTGTCCATACATATATATTTTATTATGTCCAATTCTTACCTAAACATTCCTTTTTCATGTACCCATGTTATTGTGTAAAGTGGCACATGTTTGGTGTCATACGTAAAGCTATACAATTGGTATGCAATACATCTTTAGTTGTATTGGTACATAATTGAATGATAAATGTGAGAAAAAAAATTGGGATCATTTCAATTCATTTTTGTTATCCTTTTCATTCCTTAATCCTAAGGTCAACAATTCTGGCAGCAACCATTGATAACAATTAAGGAATCAAGATGATATCTTAGATAACCCTAATCCTAAACCCTTAACTTTGTCGTTGTATTGATTATGAAATATTAAATGTAGGTGTGATCCAAAATATGCTCCACAATACAAATCTAAGCACACCAACTATGTAAAGTTATCTACTTCAGTCTAGTTTCCGTTAGACACTCATTCTTGGCACCCCAAACGTGAATGGCCCCACATAACATTTTCCAACAACACAACGCAGTTCCCCCTCAGAAAACGATTATTAAGTAGTGTGACGTTTGTTCATGCAGACCCTAAGAAAATAATTATAGGTTGCTCAAACCTAGTGCAAGGAGTCTCATATTAAGACTAAGCTTTTGGCATCCCATGGTCATATCACTACACTGTTTATGGTATTCAATGTCAGTTACTATTCGGAATTATGCAATAATATAACAATGTATTGTTAATGTGTATTATTACCAAGTAAAGATGCTATTGCTATATAGTGTCCAAACAACCAAGACTAAATCTCACTATTCAGCACTTGTTAAAAGCCTAGCAGCGGTTTCAAAACTGCAGTCGGATTGCAGTCATCCAGGTCACACCTTCGCAGTTATGGTCTTCAGTTTATTAAGGCCTTTTTCAGAAGACGAATTTACCTTAATATCTATATGTGTACTGCTGAAGAATTCACTTGGTAGCACTGTACTATTCACTACACTAAAAAGGAAATAAATTTAGTGTTTGATACACTAAATACGAATGCATACACTAAATATCAATAACCCTATGAAAGTAAGTAATTTTAAATGTAAACTCCAACACTAGATATTAACTATGGTAATATGTGGGAGTTACATATCAACTATGTAATTATGGTAACTACACTAAATATGATAT
This sequence comes from Polytrichum commune, assembly GCA_950295325.1. NCBI lineage: Eukaryota > Viridiplantae > Streptophyta > Polytrichopsida > Polytrichales > Polytrichaceae > Polytrichum > Polytrichum commune. Next base: position 2,672,918 of record OX485809.1, read on the forward strand.
TTAGTGTTTGATACACTAAATATCACTAACCCTGTGCAAGTAAGTAACATTAAATGCAAACTCAAACACTAAATATCAACTATGGTAATATGTGGAAATTACATGCATGAATTTAGTGTTCGTAAGGAGAAGGTTCAATTCCTCATTTCTTGATTTATTGCACGTAGGGATACATGGCTCAGACACAGGGCTCTCGAATGCCCTCAACAAACAATCACATGTATTGCACGTGACCTCATATTCATCTCCAACAAAAGAGCGCACAATTTCCATCAACAGAGCAAATGAACAAGCGCAGTGCACTCTTCTGAGTCTTTGACAAGATTCTGCTCAACCTACACATCTCAGATCGCGAGGGTTTTGGTTGAATGGACACTTAAGTGAGGAGAGAGAGAGAGAGAGAGAGAGAGAGATTCTTTAAGCAATCAAAGAAGAGTGTTTCAAAGGAAGGGTGGTGGCAATAGCGAAGGTGGCGGTGCATTTATGTCTAACACTAATTGTCAAAGAATTGAAAATTAGTGTTGAGCAAGGTAGGGTGGTAACAACACTAAATATAATCAAACACTAAATATCATATTTAATGTAGATATCAACTACGTAACTAGATATTGACTACATGTATCGATGTAACTATGTAACTAGATATTAACTATGTAACTATGGTAACTAGATATCAACTATGGTAATATGTGGGAGTCACATGTTATGTGTTAGTAAGGATATGAAGAAATTGCAAGCCTAGTGTTGAAATCCATGCTTCACGGGAAGGGAGGTGGTAGTAGGGAAGGTAGCGACACATTTATGTCTAACACTGATTGTTAAGGAATTGAAAATTCGTGTTGAGCAGGGTAGGGCGGTAACAACATTAAATATAATCAAACACTAAATATCCTTTTTGGTGTAGTTCTTAGGGTATATCCTTAGGGTCCACATAACAAACACCCGTTGCTTAGTAATGTGGACAAAGACAATGTCCGGGGAGATTTTTGGGCATAGTCGGTCAGAGTCCTAGTGCTTACAAGTCCAACTAGTTACATGTTGTGATCTTTTGATTGTTTCCTCATTAAATTTGAGGTATAATCTACATATTCCTTGTAAATGATCGGTTATTTTCCTGAAGTCTTGAACTTCAACCAATTATTTCTCAAACTCAACCAGTTCATTTGTAACCACCGGTTGGTTCTCTTCGTTCATTAGACAAAGATACCAAATTTTCTCCCTTAGAATCAAAATGTTTGACATATTCCTAGACCTCCCCCCCCCCACGGGGGGGTGGGGCACTAGTGGTATTTTAGAAAGGATGTGTGACAAAATATAGGGTATTTAATATATTTACTATTTATTCAAGGTAAAATTTTGAAGAATTCTATATAAAATATAAGGAGTGAATTAATGTTGGAAACCAATTATAAAAAATTACCATGCAATATAACATGTGTAAGGGATATCGCATTTTGCTTCATCAAAGAAGATGGAGGGCTCAATTTTATTCCTTGGAAGTTTCCTTGCATTAAGGATACTTTGAGCTCCATTATGTTTAAACGTTGACACGAAGGGGTATATTTGAGATAATATTTGATGTTTGAAATTCGTTTGCAATGTTGTACAAACTCTTGCTATCTTGCAAATGCTGGATAATTGTGTTTCTTAACACACAAAATTTTAAGGTTGCACTCTACTTGCATTCTCCATTACAATCTTGTTGGTGTAATTAAATTTCTATTGTGTTTTCTTCTTGCCATACCACAACAATGCAATCCCGTTGTTAAAATGCCAATTCACAATGCACCCCCCGCCCTCAGCTAAAAATTAAAGGCTATCAAAAATTTGTAAGAAAAATAGGGTATTTAACGTTGAATGCATTCTAGATTTCTAATTACCAATAGGGTATTGAAATTTTCATCTGAGTATATTTTTTTCTACTTTAGGGACTCCTCATTTTAATTCTTAAAGATAATACCCCCCTTGAAAATAAGTGGTTATCGCAAGTGTCTCCAAAAATTTACTCTGAGTGGCCCCCCCCTGGGCCAGACCCCCCTCAACTCCCAACTGATGCTAGATAATGTTATGGGGCTCATGATGAAACAAACGCTCTCTTTGTCCTTGAGCACTGACTCTACATATAAACACCATAAATATAGTTAATAATTGTTATACATATACACTTATATATATATATGAATGATAGGGGACCAACCTAATAATATCTCTATATACTCTTAAAGACTGCCCTCCAAGCTTGTACTCCGAGAGTACCTAGTACGTGCCACGTCGGTGCCAAGAATACTAAAGAATATGTGATATTTTTGTTGATTGGGGTGCAATATCTAATGCTTATATATGTAAGGATACATATATATATATATATTCAAGCTCTATTTCGTGGTACTATGACATTTGTAACTCTTATGAGTTATGACGTTTGTTGAGGTGTCCAAGAAAGGAGGTGCAAACTTTAATATGTAAGCCACATGGGACAACTTCAATTTGCTAGCGCCAATGTCCATGCCTTGCCTGCCATATCATGATGTGTTGATTCAAGGGTGAACACCAACCCGTATACGAAGTTGAGGGGCTTTGATTCCATCCGACTTGATGTATTGTATGGATTATAAAATAAAATAAATAAAGGCTTGTGGTACAATCATATACGTATGTGATTGAATTTCACATAGGTATAATGGATGTCGTTGTTGTCGTCGTTGTAACGGGGGTTTGCTTAGTACTCCCTCCATTTCAAAATAAGAGTTACGTTTGGACATAAACTGTGTTACGAAATAAAAGTTACATTTTGTGAAATTTCTCTTAAACTTCGCCAAACAAACTGGAATGTTGCCAGAAACAATGTAAATGTTGTTGCTGATGAACTACCAAGTCAAATAATAGTTTACACTTGTTTAACAATTGATATTTGGACTTGACGCTGTCGATGCACATCAACACGGTTTTATGTGTGAGATCAATCGGTGTCAATCGTCAATGATAGTGAACAAGTGTTACTATGGACACCCCTAGCTCGCCGGAAAGCGCTTAGTGAGAGCTATGCAATGCACGCAGTTTCGTGCTAAAATTGAGAAAAATGACCTTAAGCCCACGGATTTTCTAAAACATATTTTTAATTTTGAAACAGAGAGAGTATGAGGTATGTGAGGTATTTGATGGTGCCATACCTTTGTCCTGTGGGCATTGGATTTGGGGTAGATCGAACAAACACTTAATTCACGTCGGTCTCCTAGGAGACTGAAGTTTCTCTCTCTTCTCTCTCTATTTGATGGTGTTTTTGGTGTATATTATCAAGCGTTAAAAGTTACTTTGGGGGATGTTGAGGTCTTTGAGTTGTGTTATTAGGCGCTCATGAATCGCTCCTCTGGCACTTGTTGTGATGTTGTTGTAAGGGGGGTTAACTATTGAGCCTGTATTTTTCATTGTTTCTATCAGTGGGTTGTGTTTCGAGAATTTTTTTTTTCTTCTCTAGTGTTGTTTTGGGGTATCAGTCATGGTAGTATGTGAATTCTTTTGAATTTGTAGAGTTATTGTGGGTGCAGGGTTTATGGGTAGTGTGGTTTGGGTCGAGGCACCTAGTGTGCATAGGATATCTGGTCATAGTCTACTAAGGCATTGGCATGGGAGTTATGACATGTGCATGGGAAAAGCCAATTTGAGCCCAAGGGGCCAATTGGCATTGGTTGGGGTGAGAAAAATATTGTGGATTTATTCACATGGAGGGTTTGAACTATTTGGTGTACTACGTTATTGTGTTGAGCTATGTGTAGGCCTTTAAGATATTGGTTTGTGCATCTTGATAGGAGGTGCGTCCATGTGTCATGGTTGTTGGTTGGTGCAATTGGGATTTGCGTGGTTTAGTGGGCAATTTTATTTATATATTTATATATTTTGATAATTTTGATATATTGCACATTTCAGAACTTGAATTTTTGGGAGATTTGGACATTGGATGTATAAGGAATTTTCAAAAGGAATTATAAAATTTGTGGTTAATTGTTTTTGTTGGAAATCCATTTATCAACGTATGTGAATTTGTGTTTTGCAAGGGTAGTTTCTCTCATTTTTTTGTTCTTTGATGACGTATGTGTGTAGGTTTCTATTTTTTCTTTTGTGTGTAGCCATTGTGGGGCCATTTAGCCAGTAGGGTGTTATATGTGTGATGTGAATGTGGGGGGATGGGGGTTTCTATGTCTTTGTTGGCCCCCTTTGTTTGCAAGTTCGTTTATTTTTACTTTCCCTATGATTCCGGTGTGTGCTCTAATTTTTGTATCATTATTTTTTGCTTGGTCTAGTCAATTTGGTAAACTATGCTGGGGGGGGGGTAGTCATTGGTTGGAGTAGCAATACACGTGCGAACAAATGATAGGGTATTTTAAAAACATGGGAGCAAAAAATTATAATTGGGCTTAAGAGTAATATAGGGTATCAAAAATGGCACTGGACATCTTTAAAGTACTATAGGGTATGGAATAATAGGTAATTTGGAATCATACGTAATGCAAGCCATTTTTCTATTAACCCAAAGTAGAAATTTACATAATGATAGCATGTGAAAAAAAGAAGAGAATTGAAAGTAATACCCCCCTATAAAATAATGGTTGTTCGCACCTATATCCTTAACTTTTTAACACACTGCCCCCCCCCCCGAGAAACTATGGAGGCTATAAGTACCATGTTTGGGTGATAGTGTTGTGAGGAAGGATGTTTGATGTGGTTGCATATTAAGTATATGCTATATAAGCTATCTGTAAAGATATGGGTTTCTAATTGTGTGGTTTGGATGGCCTCGATGGCAAGGAATATTGCATTTAGTTCAGCTCTTAGGGTTGACTATGATGATATTGATTGTGTTGGTGTCTTATCCGGTTGCCGTACATGCCCAACATACAACTTCAAGCGTAGTGGTGTAGTGTGTGGGGGCATGGTAGTCCATAGCCTATCCATTTTGAGGATTTGGCGTGTCATGTTGCTCTGAAAATGGTAACTCTATTGTAAGTAGGTTGGGTGCATGGTGTGGTGTTGGTTGATCAAGTTTGTGGCTTTGGGTTTTCTTTTAGGGGGTATAATTATGTATCTTTGGATTAGCCATACTAGTTTAGATTTGAGTGATATATATATATATATATCTTCTTTTTTGAGGGGGGGGGATTGGAAGAACTTTGTTATTTGCGGCATGTGGTTTTGGGAATATTTATTATATAACCACTTTACTTTGTATGTGGTGAGCGTAGCGGTAATGTTGCCTCAGGTGGTCATACATGTGGGTTTCGGTACCTTGAATTTGAATAGTTGGTTGGTTGGTGCTTATGTCTTTATCTAGGTTGCATTGTTGTGTTCTTTGTGTGAGGTTTGTGATTGTGAGTGATGGTCTTATGAACCTTTTATCTTTGGATTGGGTGTGATTCATGCATTCTTCGTATGTCTTTGGTGTACACTGCGTATGCATTTGGTTGATGTGATTGTTGAGTAGGAGTAGGTTATAGTCTAGTAGTATGTTATCTTGGTGAAAGAAGTTTGGCTTCTTCTCTCCATTCTTGAGTAGTGGCTTGTCGGGTGCTCCATTGGCATGGATAGTAATTTTTGCTAGTCTTTTTTGGCGACTGTTTTGGTTTGGGTAATTCTTTGGAATCTTATACAAGCTATGAGTCGTGTTGGTACAATTATTTGTAGTGTGACAAGCGATATTTATGTAGGGAGTTGTTGTAGATAAATTACTTGATAACAATTATGTTTGTGAAGAATGTACATAATTTAAGGTTTACTTTGAGATCATGCTTCAAAGTCTTTGATGGAATCATTTGCATTGTTTATGGTATTCAGGGTTGTCTATTGTGTCGTGACGGAGGCTAATCTCGGCATAAGGTCGTGCCGTCACGACATTATGCCGGATGTTGTCTTTATCCTGACAGACTTGAATTTTGCCAAATTCTGTGCGTAATTACATTACCCCATTTCGGACACGTAGGATGTAAGATGTCCACGTGTGATGACATGTCAGCAAAGTAGAGGTAAAGTGGGGAAAAAATTACTAGCGCCCATCCTCCCCCGTCCGCCCCGTTCCCCCCCCCCCCCCCGTCCGCTCCGTTCCCGACCCCGTCCGCCCCCGTTTCCACCCCCGTCCGCTCCGTTCCCGCCCCCGTCCGCCCTGTTTCCGACCCCGTCCGCCCCCGTTTCCACCCCCGTCCGCTCCGTTCCCGCCCCCGTCCGCCCTGTTTCCGACCCCGTCCGCCCCCGTTTCCACCCCCGTTCCCGCCCCCGTCCGCACCCGTTCCCCCCCCCCCCCCCGTCCGCACCCGTTCCCCCGCCCCCGTCCCCCCCCCCGTCCGCCCCGTTCCCCCCCCCCCCGTCCGCTCCGTTCCCGACCCCGTCCGCCCCCGTTTCCACCCCCGTCCGCTCCGTTCCCGACCCCGTCCGCTCCGTTCCCGCCCCCGTCCGCTCCGTTCCCGCCCCCGTCCGCCCTGTTTCCACCCCCCGTCCGCCCCCGTTTCCACCCCCCGTCCGCTTCGTTCCCGCCCCCGTTCCCTCCCCCGTTCCCTCCCCCGTTCCCTCCCCCGTTCCCTCCCCCGTTCCCTCCCCCGTTCCCTCCCCCGTTCCCTCCCCCGTCCGCTCCGTCCCCCCGTTCCCGCCCCCGTTCCCGTTCCCGCCCCCGTTCCCGTTCCCGCCCCCGTTCCCCCCGTACCCCCCGTTCCCCCCGTACCCCCACCCCCGTCCGCCCCACACCCTCCTTAGTCATATTTTACTACTTTGATTTTAACAGAATGATAAACAGAATGGCAAAATGGTTTACCTGGTGCTAGGCATATCCACGTCCACGTCGGCTTTTTCTGCCACATAGGACACCACCTTGGCAAGAAGGTAAGTATTTTACCCACCCTACTAGCTTCCCCCTAGGTTGACCCTACGTGGACCCTATTGTGTCGTGACGGAGGGGTCCGTCACGACATGACACGTCATGACGTCGGGATAGACAACCCTGATGGTATTTAGTGTCATATGCGTAATAGTGTCCCTTACCCTATTTTGAGGCGTACGCTAGGTTGCACTAATAATCAACAATTCAACCATTAGTATCACCTCACGGCGCTTGGCATTCAAGTGTGCTTGCTAATATTTTGTCATGAGTATGTTCAATAATCTTTTGAAATGTATGCCTGTGTCAAAGACCATTGTGTAACACATGGATCAAAGACCCTGAATTAGTCTAATGAATTAGAATATATCAGCAACCAACCTGGTCTAGCGGATCAATATTTACTACTACCCCTCGGTAAGTATGAGGAAACCAAACCGTCCAATAGCTATCAAATATGCTCCTATCCTACCCTAAAGGAAACAAAACCAATCTACGAATAAAAAGACTACATACTCACTATTAGCAATTGAACAATCCACTACGTGTATGCGTATCACATAAGCTTCCAAGAATTCCTTCCTCTTTTTGGATGCATCTAACTTAGGCGGCTGTTTTTTTCCAAACTTTGAATCAACCGCTGATCTTCAAAGAAAAGCCTGGCATGCAGAAAGTTGAAACACCTGAAATTCTTCAAACAAACACAAATCCTTCAAAGTTATTCCTCCCGGTCTAAATCGAAACAAAACAACATCATCATCCAAGAACATTGGAATACATATCTGGACATACACAGAGTTTTATCACCACCTCACCTCCTTCAAGATTGGCAGGAGACTCATCAGCTGTCATCACAGACAAAGTTTTTGTTTTCATTTTGGTTTTGTTTTTCTCCTTCCCCTCTTTCCGACATCAATGAAAAGCAGTTCACCGGAATTGGTTCATGGTAACTACACTGATTATCCCAACCAGTGAGAGAGAGCCAAGCGTTTGGGAAATCAGTGAAGCTGATACTAATTTTCTTCACGCCATGAAATTAGTGCCAACCAAAAGATCTAGGAAGCACTGTATATCTCAGCACTATTCACTGAAAATATTATCCATAGCAGCACTATTCAATAAAAGTACCGGCACTCTTCACTAACAAGCATGTGTTTTGCATAGGATTTTTTTTATTACTCTACAAGCACTTGAGAGCATGCACTAATTTTCTTGAGATCTATTGTAAACGAACATGTATTCATGAATTTAATGTCACTTAGTAAAAATTTCAACCCTCGCCAATTTTGAGACTTGGCAAAATAGTGTGTGCTATGGGAATTCGTACCACATGCACTAATTGGGATAATCAATGTACCATGGGGGTGTAGTAAAAACATGTGGCATGCCCTCCCATGTTTGTTGTTAATTCATTCAGATTGGACCTCGTCAAACTACATTGAGGATTATGATCCCAATTGAAAGGCTAAATGTATTGATGTCAGACAATATTTCTATGGGTTTTCACCTTCTCCAATGTCACAAAATTTGGTCCAACTTCATTGCATAGAAGATCACAATTGGTAAGGTATGTTAGATCTCACGTATGGGCCACCTTGCGCCATTAGCATGATACGCTCTACCTAAATAGATTTTGTAGAGAACCAAGTAGTATTTCCGAGTGCTAAAAAAAACACCTCACCCAAATTTCAACACCCCAAAGTCTTGCATCGGAATTCCTTAATAAGGTGCTTTGAGTACTTATTGAGATGACCAAATACAGAACCTTAATGTAATGGTGGGGAACATTTGAGTACTTAACACAACAATAGAGGTTACCATAAAAAAAATTTAAAAGTAAAAATAAAGAAAATCCATTTTACACAACCTTTTGCTACTACTTTTAGGCGTTTGACCAACCAAGCTTTGGTTTTAAGATACCAAAGCTCTTTTTTGGGCCACTTTACCATGCTTGCACCCAAGAGTCATTTAAAACTTTCTTTAACTAACAATAGTATACATGATCAATGCTTAAAGTGACAGTTGTAACGCCATCCACATTGTCATGTCAACCCTCATCGTTGGAATACTTTATAGGCTTCTCCACCCCGCCCACTATCAACAAACTTGAAATCTATCACCATAACTACATTCAAAATCTATGAACATTTCACCACTGGTATAACAACAGGTTTCCGTGTTTGATTTTGGATCATCTACCAATGAAACTTTGAACCCTTGTAACTTTTGCGTAAGAGATGTAAACAAGACAAATTACAGTGCGTTGGAATCCCTTGTCAATTGCTAAACGAGAATCATTTACAGAAGCTTCTCAGAACCAACAATAGTACATGTTCTCAGCGCTTATTAAAGTGAGCTGTGATGGTAATCTAAGCCTAGTACCACCTAAACCATGTCAACCTTCATGCATCGTTGATATGCTGCTTCACGAGCAGCGATCATAACCGAGGTCAAAAGTGTACATGTCAAAGCTTGCATGCGCGCTGACAAAAACTTCAAGAAAGAGAGCAGGAATCTCCTACCCTCCCACATTGATTATTCTTATCTTCATCATTTCCTGCTGTCGTGGCATAAGATATACATATCCCTGTAAGCCGAAACTGGATGCTTGCTGCTTGTCGCCTTCCCTCTTTCGAAAAGCTAGTGGGACACAAGTAGTAACATGATTGTGGTCCCTCGCCTGCCAATTCCCCAAAGCCACCCCCTGCAAGGCCATGAACATCGTCCAGTTTTTACTTTGCCCCATTATTGGCCATCGCATTGATGCTGTCATACATGACGGTGTCGAGCCCCACAATCTACCAGGCTCGGTTTGGTGGTTTCATCGATTCACATGTACTGCATACGAGTTTGGAGAACAATTCGATTCGATTCCTGAGCCGACGGTGGCTGTTCACGTGACACACCTTGCGAGCCGCTGCAGGCATCGGCCACGGACGTGGCTGGTTGAAAGCTCCTAACGAAGTCAGCATGGAGCTGCAAACTTTTTGCACGAGGACGAGAAGTCAGCGGAGATGACCTTTGCTGCTACGGTTGCAGTGACGAGGTCCTTCAAAGCGAAGCGGATGCTTGCTTGCTTTGCGTTTCTAAATCTGCGACAACTGGTTGTTGGGGACCAACATCCACTTGCTAATTAGGGCATGTTCGACGATGCCACCGCCAAAGTTCCCTCCAATTCCTACTGCGAAAAGCCGGTGGAAGAGCTCGTGGAGGATTAGTCCAGTGTTCAAGATCGAGGCCCTGAGTCATGTGAGTGTCATTTTGAAGGGCTCTCAAATTGCAGCCTTTCAGTTGAAGGGCTGGTTCAAAATCAAGACGTCGATCTAAGAAGAAAAGGAAATACAAAACTCATATTGAGCTTGTGCATGCATGAATGTTATGATACATGCTTGTAGTACAATGTGAAAAATTAAGAACCAACCATCTAACTCCACTTTTTGTAGTGACAATGCCCTAAGTTTATTGGTTCTTGTGGTGGGTAGATTATATTGAGGACTTCAAGTGATGTCTTCATTTTCAAATTTGGATTAGTCGGACAAACCTTAGCCCCTCAATGCCCAAGCAAAACCTCTTCAAAGTTGTTTAAAAGCGGCCATGGAGGAGCTTGTGGAGTTACTACTCAAAGGGACCTCAACTCCTAAAGGCCTAAGCGGAATCTCGTCAAATTATGTAAAGAGGCGTGGTGGAAGAGCTCGTGGAGTACTACTCGAAAGGACCTTCATTCATGAAGGCCCCAGCGAAATCTCTTCAAAATTGTGTAAAGACGTGCATGGATGAGCTTGTGGAGCACTACTTGGAGGGACCTTAATTTCTAAAGGTCCAAGTGAGATCCCTTCGTAGTCTAAAAATGTTTATCCCAATTCAACAACTTATATTAGAAAAATATTACTTATGATGGTGGATTTGACCATACGTAAAGTTGGAATGGTTCACACAAAAGTTCAGCCATCCACGTATCATGACTCCCAAATTCAAATGTATTGACATAAATGTGTACATTGGTTTGATCATACAGAGGCGGTCGCCTGGACAAAAAAAGTCCTCAGCCTTGAGGGGTTGATATTACATAATGTATTATTGAGCCCATAGAGATTGTTATGGGGGGCTCACTAAAATGCATGAAACAAATTGATCAACATACCTTCCACCATATTCAAAGTGAAATTGAAGTGACCCATATCATTAAGTAGCAAGCAATGCACCTAATAAGACTTATGCAAAAGAGCATCAATTGCAAGCATTCTCATTTGATTCTCTTCAAACATAGGAGTAGCACTACCTTTGATAAATTACTTAGACAATGTTTAAACTTTTTAGATAGATATCTTCATGAGGGTAAATTCACTAGTCTTCAATAGAGGCATATACCCGGCATATACAAAGGACAGAGATTCGGATCAATTCGAGTGCATTACATGCATCACTTGCGCAACATTATTCAGCCGAGTGACTATGTTGGGTGGGGCTAGGAATATATCATGTACGGTGTTAGAATTAAATCTTATAGATCATAGATGCTTGTCAGTTACTATATTCAACTTTAAAATTGAGTAAGATTCGGGTGAAACATTTTCACTGAACATTATTAGAATGGAACGGTTGATAGCAGTTGAACAATGTACAATGTGAATGGATTAAGTACTGGATTTATCAAAGCATAGGTCACTGTGTATATTAGTGTATATAACTTCAGTGTGATGTGCCTTCAACTACAATGGTTTAAAGGAGTGCAAATCAAGTATCATTTAATGGAGTGTTGGAAGTAAATTAATGCAGTAGTTCAGATGATCACAGTAAACTGAACATTCGCCCACCAGCTTAGCAACCAAACATTATACATACACTCACTAAAGAACATTTCAGGCATGGTCTTGATTCTGAACGGATGTTTATGGGATGGTCTTGAATCTTGATGAATGTGTTGTGTTAGAGAAGTTAGATGGTCTCTTCATGCCTTTGACCATCTCCAACGTATATCCATTTCCCCTCGTTTGAGAATTGAAATAGGTAAAATTTGAGCCATTTTGCATGCAACATGAACGGTGAACCAATGTCGATCAATCAACGTTTAGATATTACATTCCAACTAGAAAACTTTCTTTATATCTTGGGTGTTTTAAAGTGCAGATACGAAAGCCTTGCATGCATTGAGAAAGAAAATGCTCTTTGCTTTTTATTTTAACAAGTGATTTAGTTTGTCACCATCATATATGTTAGGATTTAGTTTTGTCACCCATAACGTTATTAAGTAGTGTGTGTTCGTTCATGTGGGCACCAAGAATATGACCATGGGACTACATTGCTTGATAATGTTATGGCACCGGCATTGGGCAAGATTTTAGTTATAGCTATTGAGTGTGAGCCAATTACATTTGAAGTATTTTTGTTTTCTCTACTACCTAAGGTATGTGGTTGTTATTTGGTTTTGTTTTCATGCTCTCCAGCTTTTATTGTTTAAATTTACACTACAAAATGACGTTGCATTAGTAAATCTACAATGAAGCATATGCAAAAATCAGAACTCCCCAGCTTTAGTTATGGTTATTGGAAGTGCACGTTTGTTGGTTTCTTTACTAGACACATTGGTCCTCCCAATTGTGTTCACCACTTAGTGTTGAGTAGTTATTAATGTTTGAAGAGTACATAGTCTGATGTCAAAGAGTAAGCATCAATGTAGTTGAAACCCTACCAAATGGGTGTGAAAGCGGGGAGAACACCATAAAGTTACTTGGGGTTTCCGTGTAGAACGTACTAGGTGTTTGATGAACCCAATGTTGAATTATGACTCCGGATCTAGGTTGGTGGCTTGTCGCGGATTATTGCAACCATGTTGCGGATTTGCGGGTGATGAATGCAAAATGGTAAATGCAACAAGCGAGCAACTTTACAATCATATCATCAATTCTCATGTCTTGCATAACATCCTTCAAACGTATGGATCGGTTCGATGACCCTGGAATTTATCATTCATATTCGGTGGGTCTCCAAATAAAATAAAACTATTCATTTATTATTCATACAATTGAATTGACACTTGGGAATTTGAGTGGAGTTATATTCATGGCACTATTCATATGAATCACTATCCATCACAGTATTATTCTCTAAAAACAATTATTCACAGCAGTACTATCACTAAAAAAATACTAACACTATTCAAATTTTTCACATTATTCATACCAACAATGTTCATTATTTGTACCCGCGTCAATTTCTTCCCAAGAAGGTATGATAGTGGGGGCCCATGTCATATGGTAAATATATAATGGAACACAACCATGCAACTGAATAATGTTATATGTCAAGCAACTTTTGTATATCAACCACTCACATGACATTGAGAAGCCTCATGCTCGATAATCCTTTCTAAATAAAGAAATGCCATGTTCGATGGGGATCTTGCCATGTTCCATGGCACCAGGACTTAGGTTGTCGTCTTTTGAGAAACACATCATGTTTATTCATGTCCTTGGTTGTATTAGGAGTCTCATGCTCATGGTAAGTGACATGTAGAACTTAGCAATGTTATGTAGACTTTGCTCCGGTTCTTCTTATATGAATCGAAGAGGTTGATTTAATGTCATTTGCTACAAAGTGGCTGTACTGACTTCATGCTAAGATCAATGCCTCAACTATTGAATCATTGAGGTTAAAATGTGTAGTTATTATTCTATTTTGGACGGCACAAAACCAATAATTACTATTGCTTGGGTATGAAGAGTATCATACCTTGGTATTAAAACTGGCCATCTTGGAGCACATCCTTATTGATACACTACGGCTATGTTAAAATTTGAAAAGTATGTAAACCCCATAACATGGCTTAGCATTAAGCCACTACACCGTGGGGTTGGGGATTTTTGCAAACATGAATTCTTTATTTATGTCGGGTCCCCCTTACAAAAGGAACAAATTTCAGTTTAAGTACCGTTCACTATGTGCCTTTGAATCAATGGGTTGCCATATCCGGGACTTGCTTCACCAACAATGCTTTGTATAAAATAAATTATTAGTTTGATTTTGCACTACGATTGGACTGCATGTTGAATGTAATTTTTGCAAGGGCCCCATGTGGTGCGGCTTAACATGTTGGGCACGAATGCTAGCTTGGAGTAAACTTTGACCCAAAAGGGTGACTTAAACCCAAAGGCTTAACCCATATCCCATGGGAACTCCAAGGTTAAGCTACCTGAGGCTAGAACAATACTTGGATGGGTGACCTTCTTAGCACTTGATTTTGGGTGTACCTCACCACTTATGTTCCACCAACGCTTAGTAGGGGTGTCCAAGTGAACCATATATATTTATGTTTTCAACCAATCATGTAGCAATCTAGGAGCTTACCCTTGCGGGAGATATGTGCCAGCTAGCTTGTCTGCGCCCGTTTAGGGTGTTCACCTTAAAACGGAGGCAAGAGTCTTTTTAAGGCCCCTCTGATTCTCATATTGTCCGTTTCGGAATCACATATAGACTTAAACCAACTCGACAATGAAGCACACCATATATAATACACATTGTTGGCAACATTGGAGACGTCTTTCTCCATGACGACCAAGCAATAAGAGAACATGCTTGCCAACCCCCATTCGATAAACCCCATCTCGAAAGGGTGCAAAGGTGAGGGGTTAACTACTATTATGTTATGTTATTAACATGAAAATAAATATATTTAAAAAATCTTCATACCCATATATAGTACCCACTGTTTTAATAAAAGAATGGTACCCACACAACTCTGGAGAGAAGGAAGTATTGTATACGAACGTACCTCCTCTCATCCATCTAGCATGAAAACTTGACTCCCTATAGGATTGTTATCAACATATCTCCCAAAAGGACCTCGTGTGGACTAATTCAGGATCCTTCGAACTGATTCTAGTGTCAACTCAACCAGGAAAACTGATTCTAGTGTCAACTCAACCTTTGGACTACAAACGATTTGCGAGGTTACGCCACTTGTATGTGATAATTCCATCCCTCCCCGGGCCCAACTCCGGGGGGGCGGGGGGGAGCTTCAACCATCGAGTAACTTCTATTTTCTTCTTCGCAACAAAACACGGGGGTCCGAACTTTTTGACCACATGAAAGCCGGGTCCCTTGCGCCACAACCACTAGCAAATTAAAGGGGGGAGGGAGGGAGCTAGGCTAGGGTAACTTCTAAGACACAAGTGGCCAGCAGTTTGTACGCACAACTACAATGGCGGCGAAGAATCAAAGACTTAACAAGCAAACCAATGTCTCATGTGCTATTATTCAACTGCCCCCACCCCTCCCGGTATCTTTTTAGTTGACCCGAACACTTGAGAAGCCCATGCTTGGACCTCGGAAGCCAATGGTGAGTTGCTGGGTGGCCACCAAGTGAAGAGATTGTCAAGAGCTTTGTTAGAAAAACTATTCCTCAATCAAATCCAAGTTGAGGAGGTTTGTGAACCTAGCTTATTTCTGACACATTACTAAGGGCCGCTTCACACACGAGCCGAGAGCCGTGACCGTGAAGTTGTGAGAGCCCAAAAGAAAGTGTCCAAAGGTTGTTCCATAGAATCGTCAAAGTCGTGTAGCGTGGTCATGGATCTTCAAGTGTAGTGTGAAGTCATATGTGGCCGGGCCCTCAACCAAATGTTGTTTCAGTGAATTTTTATTCAAGTGGGTCCTCACGCATGATAAAATAAAAGAAACCAAGAGTTGTGAGCATTCGGAGTGCCATAGTCTCCCGGTTTGATGGTAGGCCTACGGTCTCCAAGAGATGGTTTTTGAAAATAATCCAAGTGACCATGAAACATGATCCATTTGGTGCCACGTAGGAATCCATGTGGACTTTACATCTATCTTGCCTTCACATACTCCGTTGGTCCCTCAAGTGTGGTGTGAAGCGAACTTGAACCAGCTCCGCCTTTTCCACCAATGAGAGTGCTTGAAGTGTGATGGTCACGGGCTCTCAGTCACGTGTGGGAAGTGGCCCTAATGCCCAGTTGGCTTGTACGATGGGAAAACATAAAAGGGCTCAGTAGCAATGAATGGCTGATGTGCCTTGGCTAGTTGACTTCAACTTGAGCGTAGTTTTCAAGTTTGTTTATTAGAGGACAGTCAACGGAGTCGACGTGGTTCTAATCTAACCCAGGGCCCATATCGAGGATGCAAACTTGGCTTCAATGGCACTTCCTGCTCAAACTAACAATAAGTTCAATTTTTTTAACACTTTTGTGCGACATCTTCGGGTTCATGGTGGGCCTCTTGAACTTTTGAGGGTTAGTATGATGCTTAGATGACATGTTATGGGTTGACATATCCGACGAATAAGTTGAAAAAGTGATGGTCTTAATCTTTCACCATGTGTCTTACTCGTTGACTTATGTCTCGAGGGTAGACTAGTAGTTTTGGGATTCCCTTATTAATGTAGAGTCAACTGATAGTCCACCTACACCTACTGGATGTGGACCACCAATGAATGGGTTCTACCGACACTAGTTACATCCTCTGGCTCTCACTAACCAAAGTGAAGCTAAAAGTGGCCCCACGCCATTAAGTGTGACCATGCGATGAGTGCACATGGTTCTATTCTAATGATGTCCATATTGAGGATCCATGGGTCAACATTTTCTAATAACAACAACAACAACAACAACAATGATCTTTTACACCTTTGCATGGCATCTCCATGTCTATGGTAGGATTCCTGGATCTTTAGGGGTGAAGAAGATCCGCATTCATCCGCTGACTAAAGTCTCACACCATATATATACAATCCTAGTGTATATATATATCACCATTGTTACATATAATTTTGTGTTTCACTGCCTTGTTGTGGTAGCTCTTGTTGAATATAATTTGAACTATCAAGAGTATAGTCAAATGAACACACATGTTTATTTTCTACCCTTTCATGTATTGAGGGGTCCTTTGGGTCTCTAACATTTTCAGTCAAAGTTAATAATAAGTAACCTTACTAACACTTTTTATGACATTTTGCATAACATTACGTAGTAATGCTAGTAGGGTACCCTTTGAGTACCCACAATATTACCTCAACAAGAAGGGAAAAGTTTGCAAAGCAAGGTTGAATGAATGGGGAATTAATTAATTAAATAAAAAAATTCAAAAATTCAAAAAGGTGTTCAACATAGATCCAATGTGGATTTCAGAAGACTTTTTCAAAATGTACAACTATCTTTTTGACCCCGCCAATTGTTCCCATTGCTTTAGGTATTTAGATTTGTTTAGATCCTACTTTAACCTATATTAGAACCTTTACCGCCACTTGACATTAGTATTGTCTTAGAAACCAACATAAGTAATCCTTAGTAGTGAAAGCAATTACCCAACTAGATTAAAATTAGTTTGAAGAAAACTTAAAGGTAGTGTCACCTTTGCTCTCAAAAGAGCATCAAACCGGTGCATGCCAGGTTTGATGCTCTTTTGAGAAGGTCACTCTGGGTTGTTAATGTTATATAAGGTCCAACGTAATGAACCTCTTGATCTGTCATGATTAACAAGATTTTTATTAATCTTCTAATTGAAGTCTCCCACCATTGAAATTTGCATATCTTATCATCACTCTTACATATAATTGTGTCTTATGGAGCCCACACAATTACTATGAATGAATTTATTAGTTGTCGCAATATTTTGTGACAATATCCAAATTTGTTACCATAAAAGCACTTCAAATACACCATAATAATAATTGGACATGTTTGCCTACTCTCCATGACAAAGAATTAACAAGAGAATATACATGTATCAACGATGGAATATTCCCAACAACTTATGTTTGAAAGCCGAATCTCAAAATGTTCATGTAATGCAACTCTCACATAGACAATCTCCAAAGTTCAATGGAGGACACATTGTAGCCTGACATGGCTAGAGCAATTGTTCTAAGATTAGAAATGGCAATCAACATGGATTATGAAGAATGTTATGGCAATAATTTGTCAAATCTATTAACATATATAAAAAAACTCACTACTTGGCAAATGCAATGTCTCAATTGGTGAACCAAGTGATCAAGCCGTTAACATATATAGATATAGCTAGTGAGAGAGAGAGGTTTTTAATAAGATGGTGTGCACGTTGAGAGAAAGAGAGAGAATCATGAATCGTACCAATTGAATTGTCACATCAATTGACATGTTATGATAGGATAAATGTTCACAACACTTATCAAGAGGGAAGACATATTGAAGGAGGGGAAGGTGAAGAAGTTGAATTTCTAAATTGTAAAGCTAATATACTATTATATTTACTGAACTAACCTAAATCGGGGTCAAAGACCCCGAGTTAGTGCAATGAACTATAATTGGGATGAATAACCAATGAACCTATAGAGGTCGGTTTTACCCCCTTGGTAGGTGTTAGGAAATCAAATTGGTCATGATACCTATGAAAGACTACACTAATTATCCCATTAAGTGCATGTGGTATTCATTCCCGAAATATGCATTATTTTTCCAAATCTAAAAATTAGTGAGGAGTGAAATACATGAATACATGCTCATTTACCATACATTTCAAGATAATTAGTATGTGTTTTAAGGTCTTTGTAGAGTGCATAACCTGTTTTGGTGAACTCAAAGAGGCTTCTTCTTCTTCTTCTTCTTCTTCTTCTTCTTCTTCTTCTTTTCAGTTAACACCATTCAATCATGAAGCATCTACTAACACTCAAAAGTTGAAGAGAGTTGCATTGAGAGCTTCCGATACTTTGACACTTTGGGCTCCCAAAACCCTAGATCTTCTAGTGCCTCTAATTTCATAGCGTGTGTAATTTCACTGATTTCCCACCCGCACTATTAGCTTAACCTCACTAGACATGATAATCAATGTACTATGCGGTTGAAATAGTTGAAAGTATAAGTTCCAAAGAGGGGACCATTGTAGTGTCCAGGGAGATTTTGGGGCATAATCTGTTGATATATCCTAGTGTTTCCAAGTCCAATTAATTACATGTTGACATTTTTTTGGTTTTTCTTTATCAACTCGAGACATATTCCATAGATTCCTCTAAGATGATCGGTAATTTTCCTGAAGTCTTGAACTTCAACCAGTTACTTCTCAAACTCAACCGGCTCATCTATAAATACATTGTTTTTTTCCCAATTAGTGTGGGTCACACTAATTCCCAATTACCCACACTATTCTTAAAAAATATAATTTGAAGTGACCCACTGTAATTTCCAATGCGAAAATTTTATGTGGATTTTTTCTGTCTGCATATTTAGATGAAAATTCAAGACAAGACAAGTTCTATAAAATCAATGTGAGCCACACTAATTTCCAACCCACACTAATGAGACAAAACAGTGTAGTGGTCGGTTCTCCCTGTTCATTGCCATCACATATACACATGAAGTAAACGGTTCTTTTTTCTATTTCCAGTTGGCACTTCAGTCTTAGTCCATTCTTCTGATCTTTGAAGACAAAAGAAAGCGGGAAATCTGGTAAAAAACATTCACCCAATTTTCGGGCACGTACTTGTTCTTGAGGAGTCAATGACAAAGGTTACTTTAGATGTTGACTTGGTTGAAAGTGGTCTAAAAGCTGGGTTGACATTGCAGTATTTCTCAAAGGTAGAAAGACTTATGGTGCAAATTTTGGCACATTACACATGGGGGAAAAGGGGGGGGGGGAAAAAATCCACCCACGTGGGGAGGCACAGAAATCATTCCATTTGTCATTTGCCATTTGCATTTGAAAAAGGCTAAGATTGTTGTTATTGAGTGTCAGTCGGTTGTTCATATGTTGTAGCTTTGGCGTATTCCGTGTCTCTATTTATCTGGAAGAGTATTGAAGCTCTTCAAAAAACAGATTTAACGAACGTGGACAGCTTGTCTTCACTTGTTCTCTGAAGAGACCAAGTTCATGAGTGTCGTGTTTTATGTGCCCATAAGTCAACTATAAAGTTTCTACTTAGAGCAAGACTGCGATTTTTCATTGCACTTTCAGTGGCACCTACGTACCTACAGTATCAGTTTGCATGGTAAAAATGTAAACAGATATTCGAAACCCTAGTCACTTTTCTTTCAACCATACAGCAGGGAGAGAGGGAATTATCGTATCCATCCAACATGAAGTCTCGACCCTCTATAGGTTTGCCGGTTCATCTCAAAGGAATTTGAGTATACTAAAAACAATAAAGAAAGAAAGAAAGAAAGAAATAACCAACGTCGGGCAATCTGACGTGAATTTGAGCCTGTTGGTCCTACCCTGATCAAGAATCCTCGTGCTGCAGGGTGAGGTTTACTGCCTTCCTTGCAGTGGGTGGGCTCTTGGCATCCTACTTATTTAGCTAGTTTTATTCCGTCAAGTAGAGAGAAGATTTCACAGTGGGAATCGAACCGTCAACCATTCCATTCGGAAAATGAGTACATGTCCACTATCACCTAGTTGTTTAGGGTCATCTCGGACCCTTTAAAACTAATTCTGATGTCAACTCAAGTAAAAAGAAAAGTAACTTGAGATGGGTGCATATTGTTTCAAGGTTTATATGTTGGATGAATGAGAGGTACACTCGTATATGTAAGCATGGATGGAGAGAGAGAGAGAGAGAGAGAGAGAGAGAGATTGTAAAGGAGCGTACCTCTCATCCACCCAACACAACCCCCTATAGGTTTGTTGTTGGTTCATTTGAGAAAACCTTGAGTAGATTCAGTGGGGTCTTTCAAACTAATTCCAATGTCAATTCCCCAGGGAGTGCACTATTCATTAAAACCAAGCATCACGTGCGTGCATGCCCCTTATTAAAATACCCCTGTATACATTTTATTTTTGCTAAAATCAAGAAATATACTCACAAATCTCATTGCTTCAAAATACATTTCCATACATACACAAGGGTCCAAAAACAAATACATAAATTGTATATAACATGTGTACAAATGCAAAAATATGGCCCTATTATATGTATAATATCAAATCATAGATTTTTAGTTATAAAGTCGTTACTTAGTGGATGAAAAAACACATGATTCTTGGTCCAGGTTTGACTTGAACGCGTAAACGCGTAAATGCGTACTTTACATATATTTTTCTATAGCCTCATGTATATCTACTTCTTGCTTAATAGCAATATGTCTCTTGTACGTACATTTTGTACATGCTTGTTTTAAATAATACCCCTTTTGTGCACCCACGTGTATAAATACAGTACTTGAACAGTGCACTCCCTGGGGTCAATTCAACTAACAAAGCAACCTTCCGGATGCATGCTATTCCAGGACTTTTATGTTGGATGATCCTCATGTACAACAATTCCCTAATTACTTCTATACGTAAGCGAGGAGAAAGGGAATTATCATATACAAGCGTGCCTCTCATCCATCCAATGTAACATCTTCACCCCTTGTAAGTTTGTTGCCGATTCATCTCAAATGGCCTCTAGTAGATTAATTAGAGGTCATTAAAACTAATTATGATATCAACTCAACTAAAACAAAGTGATGTTTGGGTTGTATAGTATTTCACGGATTTTATGTTGGGTGAACGAGAGGTTATGCTTGCATACAACAATTCCCTATCTCCGATGTGCAAGTGAATGTTCACAACACCTACTGAGGGAGAGGGCAAACTAGGGGAAGGGAGGGTGAAATCATTGATTACTATTATGAAGCCCATCGGGTTTCCATTTATAGTTAAATGGCCAATGAAATGCGATCAAAGACCCCAAATTAGCCTCATGAGCTTGAATTGGGATAAACCAACATGCAATTTATAAGAATCAATTTCTACTACTACCCCCCTTAGTAGGTATCGAAACCAAACCACCCCTAAGCTTCCTAAGGGGTTGATCACACAAACCACTTCTGGCATCATTTGTCAACATCTCCAGTTGTGATAATGTGAAAAGTGGTGGGCCAACATCCATTTCTCAACATAATCCCCAGCAATTTCACAGCTAGAACCGGACGGAAAGTTTGGTGTGATCGGGGCATGACTAGTGTTGAATTGACATCATTTTGAAACTAGTACGAGTTTTCATAAATATTCAAAACAAACCAATATGCGTATGAATTGATTATAAAACTCCTACACTATTAAATCGGTGTTGTGCCTGTTAAATTTTAGACATCGGTAACAATCTGGTATGAAATCCAAGACTCCGAACGCTCACAACCGTTGGTTCATTCTATCTTATCATGTGTGGAGACCCGTATGAATAGACATTCATTGAAATAGCATTTGGTTGAGGGCCCAGTCACATATGACTTCACATTACACTTGAGGATCAGTGACCACACTATACATAAGTTTGGAGGTGTCTTAGGACAGCCTTTGGACACTTTCTTTTGGACTCCCACAATCTCATGGTCACGGCTCTTGGCTCGTGTGTGAAGTGGCCCTATAACTTAGAAGGTCTTCATCAGTTGTTGTTGTAAAGCTCAGATTAGACTGTTGTAAAGTTCAGTGGGAAGAGAGGTTTGCTTGAAGGCTTGTCAACTCCAATTTCATGGAAACTTGGGCTGGGCCTGGACCTGCATGGCAGTTTGCACGAGCTCCAACGTCAGGATCTAACATTCATTTTATGCCAAACTATTACAGTCAATTCATTTGAGAATTGAACTTTCTAGGTCCCAATCATTCCCTACTTTAGGTGAGTCTGTTACGGTCTATGGGTGAATTGATAGTTTGGATTCCACAAGAGCCCCAACTTTCATCCCACGAGACTTGTGCCAGATTGGGAAGACCACAAAGGTGGGAGAATGCTTTTCTCATGCCAACCCACCCACTTCGCACTATGGGAAACCATTAGTTCACTTCTAATAGATGCTCGTGAAACCCTAAGCTTATTGCAGAGGTGGTCATGAGCTCATCGATTGGAAGGTGAGTGTTTCTCACAATGAGCTTGATTGTCAACTTTGAAAGAACAAAATTGGTTCACGTTGTTGCCCATGTTATTAAAGATAGTTGATCTTTGTAATGGGCAGCACCCCAAGCATGAAATTTTATTTGCTTCCTCCATCAAGTTTTAACTTAGTGACCTTCTTCGGGTTCAAGAAAACTTTGGAGCATCATTCTCCTTCAAATTGAAACGAAATGAAATGAGACTTGGATCTAACTATTCTTAAAACATTAAAGAATCTTCATGCCGAGTGGGACCTTTGAATCCAAGCTTTGAGTAACGTTGAATTGAGCTTCTTTGGAGCAATTTGGAGCTCTTTTTGAGAATTTGAACCTTTGTGGGAAAACAAGGACCTCATTCCCTCTTTCTCTTAATCTTGTAAAGTCAAAATCACCATGGAATCATCATATTGCTATATGTTGTTAGGTTGCCCGACACTAATCTACTGACATTACACACTATTTTGAATATTTGACTATCACAACATGAGATTAAACTAATCATTTTGTTACTCTGGTTGTTGTACTGATCAACAAACTATGTTACAAAATGTTTGTGATTTGATCTTTTATTCAAGATAATGTGCATTGTGTATGGATAAACAGGCAAGAGCAACCCATGAGGCAACAACATGCATTCTACAATAAGAAGTTTCTTTTCATCTATTATGCTTAATTTTCTTTCACAAATCTTCTACTCAAAATGAGTTTTGTATTGTTGCAAAGAACTTAAGAAGATGAATGCAAAGGTATCCTATTTGACATAGTTTACCTCCATATTTTCAGTTGATAATGGATAATAAGAGAAAATATAGAAATTCATTATGCATAGGTCCTAGGATATAGTAAGACATTTCTAAACCCTTATGAGATATGAATATTCGTATCTTACATTTAGATGCCCTATAACATCTTATCATATAATACCTTAATTTCTAATACTCATATTACAACACTTTCATGCTTTATTTATGAACCTTATTAAAAATGTTTGCAGACTTATTGCAGATACCAGTGTACCCATGCATAGTATTAAACCATACACTTACTCATAAGAGTTTTTTCACCCCCAGAGGTAACCTTAATTGCACAATGTACCAGTGTACCCAAAATTTTCCACTATTACAGTAGCACAATGTTTCATTTTTATACATGGAATTAACTTCAGCATGCATGCACTCAATTTTGGTAATATCTATGTTAAAAAAAAACTCCATTAATAAAGATGTATCATGCATTCAAGCACTGCACATAAGAGACTACTTTCAAGAGTCAATTGTCTCTGGAAAAAGAAAAAGGAAAAAAATAAGGAAAAAAAAGCAAAAAGTAAAGACTACTTGAGTATAGTAGCTATATGTACCAGAGGCATTTATCACGTTAAGTTGAAAACTTTAGTACATGTACATGAGTCCATTTTCTAGTAGCGTACCCTTAGCATGTATACATTTGTTTCTCTCTATAAGTTTCTTGAATACAACAAGTTTGATTTCATTGTCACCCATGCATGTTATTAAGGCTTCCAATGAAGAGTCCAATTCCCAAGAACACGCAAGACCCATAACTAAACTTAATGACATGTACGACATACCGACAAGGGACTAACATTGATAGCAATGGTAGCCGTCCAACGACTCAATTTCACTTACCCATTATTGCAAAATTCCCTGGTATCACCTTTGCACCCTTGAACAAATTTATAATATATTTTAGATACCACCCATCTTTATTTTAATTTCTAGAGATAACCATACCTACGGATGCATGCACAACGTTACATAGCAAAGCTAGTGAGTTGCATGGGCCAAGAGCCTTGCTGCGAAAATGCTGAAAATATAACGCAACACAGTGAAAACATAAACATTATCGATCTGATCTCGGACAATCATGCTATAAAAAGAATAAGAATTTTTTTAAGATATGTTTAAGTTGGAAGTGAATCATGATGTTGACTAATGTTATGTGGAACAAAACATGCACAACATAGACCTAAAAACCTAGTATATACAAGAGGACAAGTGATTACCGGGACACCCTTACACACATGCCACGTTCCCCAAAGCGGATGGCACGGACCTACCAACAAGAGTTACTCGCATTGAAAGCAAGCCAGGCCCCAACTAGTATGGAGTTCCCACTACCTATTGCCTCCCAAACCAAGCAAGCAACCGCGCGGTTTTTCGGGCAGCCACAGCAGCTGCCCGTGGAAAAACCCGATTCGAACGCCGTCGCAGCCAGCGGCCATCCACGTCTACGCAACGTAACCGGCCAAACCCTCAACGAATTTGCTTATATAAGCTGTTGCAGGATTTGAAGGAAGCATTCAACCCTCCATGTAGGAGAATCACACAACAAAAATCTCGATCCCACTCTCTCATCTCATCTCATCTCAGAGCAATCACAGCCCGCAGCTAGCGGGAGAACTCATCTTGGCGGAAATCTGCAAGGATTTGAAGGATTTTTTGGGGGGGTTGAGATCGAGGAGTGGTGAGCTAAGATTGAGTTTGGTTGTGTTCTTATGGAGATGAAGAAGGGTGTGAGGGTGATGGAGGCAATTCAGTGTTGTTGCGTCCTCCTCGCCTTGGTGGTGGTGGTGGCTCAGCTGCCGAGCTCGGTGGTGGCACTCAAGAACTGCAGTCGTCCTGCGATCTACGCGTTCGGGGACTCGCTCACCGATGTGGGAAACAGCATTGCTGCCTTCCCGGACCAGTTTTACGAGGAGGAGCTGGACACCAAGCTGGAAGCTTACGGTGTGGAGTTTCCCAAGCATGGAGCTGACCGATGGTCCGACGGCAAGCTCCTTGTCGACTTCCTGGGTAAGTGAAGAATCAAGATCAAGTCCCCAACATTTATGGTTTCCACGCACATTTGCAGTGCCGGTATTTTGTCATACTGTTTTTGTTTGTGTTTTGATTGAGATCCCAATCAAGTGTCTGTTTGTAGAATGTGTTCTTCCAAGTTCTGCACTCGTTGGAATGGAATTTACACAGGAGGACTTGCAAACTCGAAATGGTGACCCATGGTTTGAATTTTCTTGTTTTGTTCCTTTTCTTTCGGTGCCATCTGAAGTTGGTCACCTTGAAGAATTTAAAGGTGTTCATCTTGCCTCGGTCTGTAACAAGAAGAAACGAAAATTACTTACCTCTTGTCAGCATTTCGAGTTTGGCCACCTTCCTGTCTGGTCCTGTATAAGTCAGCAAGTGATGCCTCAACGACCTCTAAAATTAGGGGCAGTACGACTAGATCAAATTCTGCAAGCAGCTTTACTATAAAATATCTAATTTAAATAGAAGTCGTCGATTTCCCGTCCACTTTGATCCTGAATATCAACTTGTCAATCTGTTCGATTTCGATCGAGTACCCCTTCAGAGTGAAAGAAATACTAGGATTGCAAGTTTGAAGTAATAGATTCGCAAGTCGTTGCTGCGGTTGATGCACTGGAGGTTTGACAATGCTTGTGTGGAGTGATGATGACCGTTGTGATTCTATCTAGTTCATGTTAATTGCTTACTCATGTGTGGAGATTATAACAATTTGGCAGAATTCGGGTTCCGAGGAGATCCTAACTACGCCTGGCTGAGGAGTGTGGCTGGCGACTTTGAGTATGGAACCAACTTCGCTGCTTCGGGAGGAAGCGCACGGAATAGCACCAAGTGGAAACCATTCAATGGATTCAACACCCCTTTCTCCCTTAACATCCAGCTGGAGTGGCTGGATCGCTACATGGTGCATCTGTTCGACTTCTATCTTCCAGTCACCAGTAAGCCATCTGCAATATCACATCCACTCTGCATGTTTACGCACTTAATCTTGTCAATTTTTAAAAAATCAATCCCAAGCTCCATGTCTCACATATATATTCTCCTGCACTTGACACTCATCATCATCATCATCATCATTTTAGCTGAAATGTGTCACAAAGGGCAGCCTGCTACCCACTCTTTGCCAATTGCAAGTACAATGAATTGGTGTCAAAAGTCTTTAAAATCACACAATTTCATGCAATTCCTAGTGCTGCTGCATTACTCCAGGCTTCCAATATTCTTCACTAACACCAGTGTGGTAGAATCCTGACAGCAGATGCTAGATCTTAGAATCTGAACCTCACATTTTCCTGCAGTTGGCACACAACATCATATTTATGGCAGAAGTGTGTCTCAAAAGGGCAGGCCATGAATCTCTCTTCCAAGTAAATTGAATTGGTGTTGAAAGTCTCTATATTCACATTCATTATGCAATTCCTAGTGCTGCTGCATGACTTAGGCTTTCAATGATGTTCATCCACATATCTATCCTGACAGTAGGTTCTAGATCACAGAAACCTAAGAGGCCATGTCACCAAGATTAATACAGTTGTAGCTCTAACACAGCGCAATGATGTGTTATGGCAGCTGTGAAGGAGACGCTTCCCTCCTTGGCGTCGCTCAACCAGTCCTTGTACATGGTGTATGCTGGCTACCAAGACTACTTCTTCGACTTGTATGACAAGAAGGTCACACCGCGACAAGGATTAGACACAGTCCCTGATGTCGTCTCTGCCATCGTTGATCACATTGAGGTAATCCTCAACACATTTCTCTGAGGGGTGGCTTGATTGCTCATTCCCTGGCCAGGGGTCATAGGTTGTTTACCTATTCATGATGAGCAGCACTGGACCTGGCTCTGGGGTGGACTTGATAGCGCGCATGCAACCTTGAGGTTCTTTGGAGGACGCACAGTTGATGTTTATAACCCAGATCCTATAGAAATTCTGAGGTTAACCCGCCCAAGGTTGCAATAGTGCTCGGATGGTGACCTTCCTAGCACCTTCCACCGAATCATAGTGGGGTATATGGATGAACCATATATTTTTTTCAAACAATCATGCGGGCACTAGGACTTGTCCTTGGGGGAGATTAAGTGTGACCCGGGTTGTCTCTGTCCGTCTGTTCAAGTTGTTCACCTTTAAAAGGAGGGAGTAGTTCTCAAGATTCCTCTACTTTTCCGTGGAGATAAAAAATATTGCATGGGAGCGTACTTCTCATTCATTCAACATTAAATCTTGACCCCTACAAGTTTGTGACGGATTCATCTCAAATGACATGAACTGTACTAATTTGGGGTCTTTAAAGCTAATTTCAGCGTCCAATCGACTAAAACTTGGTAACCTTCGCTTTAAACATTATGTCAGGGCTTGTATGTTGGGTGCATGAGAGGTACACTCGTATCCGATAATTCCCTCTCTCCAATTCTCCTGATGTCTGTTTCGGAATGACATGTGAAATTAGACTAACTTGAAGATGAAGCGACACCATATTTCACTCTGGTGGCAACATCATTCAAAGAGTCATCTCTCTAGACTCTCTATTTCTCTTGAGTGAGTTGGAACACATATTTAGATTAGTACAAAGTGATGAGTTGCAGGAACTTATGATGTTAATTCGACACCCAAGGCTGTCTTCAACGGGCATCCTGGTGTTGCGACCTGGCAAGATTGAGTTAGTTCTTTTATTTTTCTGATGTTTTTCCTCTATTCATTTTGGCGCAGGGACTGATTGCATTGAGACCGGAGTACTTGTTGGTACAAGAGGTGTATGAGATTCTGGTGGTGAATCTGCCACCTCTGGGTTGCATACCTGCTCTGCTCACTCTGTACCCTGGGACGCCAGATGCATATAATAGCTATGGCTGTTTGACTGAACTCAACAAAATCACCTCTTACCACAACAAGCTGCTCGGAGAAAAGGTTGAGGCCCTCCGGAAGAAATACCCCAAGGTTACCCTCTACTACGGTGATGTGCATGGTGTATACACCGACATTCTCAGTGATCCACTCAAATACAGTAAGTCCTCATATCTATAAATGAATATATACAACCTGAACTTCATCTGACGAGATAATTATATAATTATATAATTAATAATTTTATTTTCCCCTCGTCTCCTGGCACTTGACCTGCACAGATATTTCATGTACGAGCCATCATTAATGTGACTGCGATGTCAGTAGCCTTATTGGTGTCAGATTATTGTCAACTTCGTATGAGCTGCTCATGGAGTTCTCTTCATTTCTCACAGAAAGTACCCCCTTTCTGACATTACCCATTAATTATTTTGAGAAAATGTATAATATTAATCCAGGATTGCACTGTTAAACAACAGGACCTTTAATAAAATCGACCAAAATATAGAAAAGGCACGTGGCCACATTCTGGGCCCAATTGGTTTGAATCGGAAATTGTCCCATCTGGTTAGCAGCACATTGTCATTTCAGGACTCAAGTTGGAAGCTGAGATGCAAAAGTAATAAACAGTCAAAATGAAGATTCTCTGCCTTTTAACTTGGCATCTGACATAGCTGTTTCTAGTTGTGCTAACTATTGAAATTAGAACAAAGTCTTCTATATTTTGAGCACATAGTCCAATCTTGTCGTGACACATGTCTTTGTGGTGTCCATTCCATTAGCTTAACTACAAGCCTTACCATATACCACTCAAATACAGGTCCCCGATTAATACAAAGAGCGACCCATTAGGCTGACATACGTTATATATTTTTAACATGGTTCATGGAATTTTTGACACAGATGTGACGGAGACCTTGAAGGCAGTTTGTGGCTATGGCGGAAAATACAACTTCAACACCAAGGTGAAGTGTGGGGAGGTGGGCATAGCTGATGATGGCACATTCTTGAACCTCACCATGATCGACCACACAAGAGCCGTCCACTACTTGAGCTTTGATGGCATCCATCTCTCCAACACTGCCAACAAGGCCATTGCCAAAGATTTCTTCACTGGCAAACACATCACCCCTGAGGGCGGCTTCAACTGCTCAGCTGACTTCTCCAGATTCGATGGCAGGACTTAGAACAGAGTCTTTGATTTGTCTCTGGCTTCTATCATGAGGCATTTAAATATCCAATCACTACAGCCAGAGCAGCATGGGACTACACTGCTATGATTTGAAGTGGTGGGATTGATCTCACAAGAATTCGTATTGAAGGCAACATTTTTCAGTATACTAAGTTAGGTGTGAATAATCTGTTCTGAATTTTTTTTGGAAGTTATGAACGCGTAAACTGCGTCCTCTTTATCTGTACTCATGGGTCTCTTTTCATTGCTTTGTAATTATCTATTTTGCAATCAAACTAGGATCCACCCTTGTGAACCAAGGAATGTGGACCTCAAATGACCTCTTCGGTCACTCTTCTTACTTGGACATCTATATTTGAGTGGTATATGGCAAAACTTGTAGTTAAAAGCGGACACCACAAAGACACAGAGTATGATGAGTTTGAACTACACGTTCAGAGTATATTAACCATTTTGGGTTCAACTGTTATCACAATTGCACAAGCCTATGTAATCACTCAAAGAAAAAGGAAACTTTCAATTCAACTTCTTATTATATTTGCATCACAATAGCACCACGTACCTTATCCAAGAATACATGACAATTTCTATTCAAGGTTTACATGAAAACAATGTAGTTTTATGGACAGACTAGAATCAACATTTTACCAAGACAGAAGTGTCAAAAGTGATTGGGGGTAATATCTGTTTGGTCCGGCAATCATATCACCGACTATCCAGGAAATAAAGGCTCTACTTGACTACTGAGCAGGATTTGAGAAGTACATGATGACAATTGGAAGTCAAGGTGTTTATGCATGGAGCTGATAATGTATATGCCTTCTGGTTTGGTGATAATGTCACCTTTGTGGTGCATGGTTCAAGAATTCAGAGCGATTCCCATTCCACGGTGGGTCCACTGATTCAAGCAAAGAATTGCAATCAAACCAACCTTTCTGATGGATCAATGCCAGAAGCTGAAACTTGAGATAAATGTCCATGACAGGAATGGACTTTGTCGCCACTGTCTGGTGATGGTCGTGCAATTAATTCTACTGTGTTGATCAGACATGAGCTCGAGATTTTTGCTTTGGCAATTGATGAGTAAACAGTTTGACATGCAAAAAGCCAGAGTAGTTTGTGGAGTCCACAAAACAATCATCCAATATTCACACAACAATGATCTTGGGGTTAAATTGTCGATTCCATTGTTCCATTGCTAAGCTCCACCTGCCACTTATCCTAGGCAAGAGAATAGTATGGTCAAGGGTCAGGATTAAACATCCTTTGATTTTTAGAAAACAACGGACTAACTTTTAGGGTCAGGGCCAAACACCCACCACTTTGAGTTGGGCCCCACCACTATTACTCAATTAAAGGGGTCTAGTCAAAACTTGACCCCATGCATTTGTGGTTAATTCGTCTCAAGTGAATCATCCATGTAGACTAATTCTAGGCTTCTAATGTTAATTCCAAAGTCAAATTGCCCAACCCTCCCCCCCCCTCACCAAAAAAAGAAAAAAAAAGAAGCAGAAGTTATAATATAGTTGATTGCATTGCGTTTTCACCACAATAGTGGTGGGTGACAGCTCAAAGAAGTGTCGGGTGCTTGAGCCTTGGTCTAAGTCTTAGTGCCGTGGCAAGGTTTCCATAAAACTTAAGATAGATTTTATTTAAAAGGGTGACAAAGCATGAGACTTAGTAATGTAATGTCACCCACCTTTGAGGTGGAATGTCATATACAAGAATTAAATAACTGAAATGTTTTATCATTCAACTGGAAACAACCAACACACCCGCAAGGGGGGGGGGTGGACTCTTCATTGGAAACCTAACTGACATATGTGGGTGACTATGAAATATAACCCTTATGTACAAACTCATAATACCTTATTTAATCTACATAACTAGGTGGAACAATACTCATCCTATATGTAAACTTTGCAAGTCAAAGTCTCATTATATTCCCCTATGAACACTCACATGAAATTGTACGGGTTATATGTATGTCCCCTCTTGGTGGGTGGAAGCATCATGTTCCTTTGCATCGCGTCTTTGAAGTACAATGTACATTGCACTTTAGATAAATCTCCATAATGTACCTCAAACGTACCTCGAACACACACAGTCTTAACATGTTTGACAACGTTATGTAACATGCTTCAATCTTCCTCGAATGAATCCAATGACTTGAAGACAAATACAAAAGCTTACGAGGTGCACCTTACATTAAAACCATGAATCACATGCGACGCATATTTGAGTAAAATTAGACCAAGTCCAAGTTCAAAATTATAGCATGATGAATTCTATCATAAGATCATGTGATAGGATTGCATGGTAAGATCCTCTGATGATATATGCAACGTTGATTATCATAATATTATAGCAATTTTTTTGGATTGTAATTTCACTATTCAACATTTATTTATGTACATGACATCCTAAAATAGACATTTTTTTTTTAATCATATTTTAATAACATAAAATTGAAGTAATCACTAAGGATTCACACATCTTCCATAAAATTTGGGTATATCAAAAGTGTATCGAAGGATCCTATTGTATGATAGAATCAAAGCAACCAAAAAGTTCACATTTTAAGAGTTATATGTCTAGATTTACTTAAATACATCATGTGCGTTTGCAACATATTCTAGAAACCCGCTATATAGAAGTTTATTTTTGTAAAATTAATTAATACCCGTACAATTTCAATGATAAAAATACAAGTGACAAAATGGCATATACATAACAAATTACATTCACATATAGTCGTTAGCATAAGTATACAAATACACTTTTGAATAATAAATAAGTCCTATCGTACGTAAAGTGCAAAACCCTAGCATTCATCAATAAAGTCGTGGAAGACTTTTCAATCCCCCAGATGTATCTCATAAGCATCTAAGTCCACAGTACATGTCATAGAAGCTCATGCAATCGTTGTTTCAAAGTCCGCCATCAAATGATCAGTATGGTTGTATGTCCACTTGTTGTTGGTTTCTTTTGGATACCAAGATAAGCCAATCTCCATGTTTGATGGACAATACTAGGTGGACAAGTACAAATATGGTCCATTGCTTAAAAGCCCACCATACATGTACATAACTACAAGTTATCATTTGTATAGTATATGCATACATAGTACGACAAAGTTCAAAAGTAATGACCCCTTTTGTGCACTCACGTAAAGTTATACATGTTTAGAACAATGCATCCCCCCCCCCCCCCTTCCCCCCCTTCAAACTCAAAAGCTTCTCAATGGTATCAAGCTCACAATCAAATCTCAAATGTGAAATATGACAAAGATTTAAAATTCATATTGAACCACAAACCTTCTCCATGGGCAAGACTTTGAGAACAAAAGAGGGAGGGGTAAAAAACCATGTTATCACACTCAACACTATTTTTTCTCTGAGACATTGGAGTTATCCGTAAAGTAAGCTGGTGTTTTGACAGATTTTGAGTGCACTATTCACACAAACCCATGGAAACGCAAAGTAAGGCTCTTGAATTCCGGGGCATAATACACAAGGCCAGGGTTTAGGGTCAGAGCTGGTCTGCTTGTTTTTGGATGAGAGAATCCGCCTATTCGTGGTTGAGGCCGTCATGCGTGCTTGCTGATTTTGGGCGTGCTTCACTACTTACTTAGTCTTGTCTGCACCCCTAACAGAATTAGCGAAACAGGGCGACAAAATTAGCACCCTCTGACAAAGCGGCGCTAAATTCCCGGGGCGCGCTCGCAACACAGGAGCAAAAAAAAAATTTCACCATTTCCAGTCCCTCAAAAGATTTGTGCCTGTGTTTTTTTATAGCTACAGACACCTGCTCCACTTTTAGGACCTGTCACACAATTTTCTCAAATCCATGCCCAAAACCCTCTCTTCAGCTCACTTTACGGATAACTCTATTTGCCATAGTTTGATTAAGATTATTGGGGGCTAGAAACATTAAAGAGTGGAAACCCTAAACCCTTAAAACCACATTTTATACTTAATAACATAATTGTATCCAATGACAAAATTAGACTCGCATTGAATTTTCATCCTTTGAGAAGGGCTTGTACTGTATAAGTTATCTTTTCTGCTTGAACAAGAAGCACCGACCAAAAGATGGATGAATTGAAGGTCTAGAATAATATTCAGTAATCAATTATGTAGAGGATTTGCATTAACATATTTTAGCATGTGTGGTACACTAAACATGATATTTATTGTTATATGGTATTCAATGTCATTATGGTAATTTTTCGGATGACACTTCTTATGAATAAGTGAACAAATATTGTCATCGATGATTGATGAGTTCATCCATTTGCCAAAACCCTACCTTCTCTTGTCAGCAACTTGTGATGAAATATTATCATGGATGATTGAAAATTGGATGAAAAATCACTTGGCAAGTGACAGTAATTACAACACTGTAAATCTATGATCCCCCAAAAAATTTACAAGGAATGACAAATAATATTGGGTTAACATTTAGTGTCGGTGACACTATACAGTGGTTTACAATTAAGATTGAGCAAGACAGTTAGAATTGGGGACACTAATTATCATATTTAGTGTAGTTCCATTTCTAAAAAAAAATTACAGGCAAATATTATATGGATGGATTAGGTCACTATGTTGAGATGGTGATCTAGGAGGGGGTTGGGTAGTAGCTCTACTAAATAGTCCTATTAGTGTGGATGGAAAATTAGCGTGGGCCATATTAATTTTTTAGTCAAGGTGGAATTACAGTGGATACAAGACATCAAGTCTTCCCCTAAAACTTCATGAAGACTTCCAACCAACACATTGAATATTAATCCTAACACAAAATTAGCACAAAATAAAATTAATCATCTACACTAATTATCTAGGAAAACAATTAATGTGGCCCACACTAATTTTCTACTATAATTTGGTGTGGGTTGAAAATTTTGTGAGCCACATTAATTCTCATAATGAGAATTAGCATGGGCTCTAGAAAATTATTGTTGCCCACTTGGGGAGGTCGCTGGTGAAAATCATAGAAGAAACGTGCGATAAAAAATAAGGTTAAATATATTCATTGAAGATAAATTTTGCAAAAAACGTACGTGTAATATAGGGGGTTTTTTAATAGTGAAACATGTTTACATGTAAAATACCATCACATATAATGGCCTCTTTTATCTAGTTTGTACATGTAAAATAACGTGGAAACAATTACTAGGGGTAGCAGGTCTAGGGTAGGGTCTATGCTAGTGGATGAAAAGAGGTAATTTTTTTTGTTGAAAAAGCTTGGATGGATGGCTTTGCAGGTTGGTTGGCTTGAACATTACTAAACCAACGTATCCAATGTGGAGTTAATGTTCTCTACTTACGTGTTGGGAGGGAAAATTTCAAGTCGTTGTTTGAATTGCAATCTTCTTTTCAATTTTCTTTGGCAATATAAGTAAAGTAGGGTATTTCTAAACAATTCCCCCAAATTTTTATAATTAGTGATAGGGTGTATTAAAATACAAGCATTCACCTTTAATTTAAAAAATACCATACCTTATGATCTTTTTCTCAAGGTAATTACCCCTCGATAAATAAGTCCAGAGCGCACGTGTATGCATTAATATAAGAGGGAGTGACCTCCCCGAGGTTGCCCATAGTAATAGGACAATTTTGTGTAGTTGCAACAATTTTAGACTACATTTGAAGTCTTGGTGGGCCATTTGGAAATAAGAAGGGATTAATTTCCTACAAATGCAAGACCTTGTAGAAGTTTGATATAGTGCTATGTTATGGCAGGGGAAACACATAGAAAGAAAGAAAGAAAACTTTGATGTTGCCACCTGTGTGAATTATGGTGTTGTTTCATTTTTGCGTTGGTTTAAGTATGTATATGTAATCTCAAAATGGGCATTATGAGAATTAGAGGGGCCCCGACAAACAACTACCACCTTTCAAAGTTGAACACCTTGAACAGGTGCAGACAAGCCGGCTAACATCTATCTCTCTCAAGGGCAAGTCCCTAGGTGTCCACATGGTTAGTTGAAAATATTTGGTTCACCTATATACCCCCCCCCCCCCACCAAACTATGATTGGGTGGATTATATGTGCTAAGATAGGAAAATGGAAAATGATGAAAAAAATGTTGATTTGACTATAATGAGTGGCGTCAATATTGTGCAATATTTTTTAGAGATGGAGTAGATGGCCTTATCAACTAAAATGAGCCAATTGGTCCGCTCAATTTAATGTAGGGAACGTGATGGGAACATAATGATTGCCAGTTGATACGAGAAAATACCCGTTGAGGGTTCTTAAAATACAACTCAACCATTCCAATACACCCACACATGTTTATAAAGCCATGCAAATAATCAATTATAATATGAAAGATCTCATCAATTGTGACAAAAGGATTGTGCTTACACTCCATGGGTGAATCCCCGTGGATTGTTTGGGACCACCATGCACATTGGACGACTCCCATACATGGAGAACATGTTCACAAAATATTACAATGCACATGAAAGTTCACATCAAGAATGCCAATAAAAGTGATAATGTGAACACCCCTAGACAAATGTCAATGTGTGGGGCTCCCTAATTTATGCTCACATTTATCAAAATTGAGCATCAAACATGATAGTCCGTGTCCACCTTGGGTGCCCACCACGGGAGTTCATTCATGGATACCAAGGATTGAGCAATGCATATTCAATCTATATGCCTTTGTTGATACCCCATCCTCAAATTGATCTCTACCGGTCATATGCTCACCTCTTGTGTATCGATCTAAATTATCCTTTGCGAAAAGAATTTGCCTCGTTGGGATGACCACATCGTCATCGGACGAATTCTTCTGTCTTACCCATGATGCCACAACACAATCTAGAGATTGACAAGTTGGAGCATATTCCTTGAGCCTTGTCCATCTAAAAGGTTTTGCCATGTCTCATTCTTCATAACGTTCATCCAAGGTTTTCTTGTTCTTTGTGCCAAGGACCAGTACATAATACACAATCTCAATGGAATGAGCATGAGGACTGAGATGTGCCAAATTAGGCTTGGAAATCACTCGTCCCATCCAGATTGGATTAGCACAGTCCTCACTAGGACGTAGTAAGACATAATGGCCGACCCTTATATGTGCACCAAGGCAAAAGCTCTCAGCGGGTCGAGAACTAGCTTGTCCGATATAAGCACAGTCAGTGATGTTTTCCTAAAATAGATGCTCATTGTCTACATGTAGGGCAACTGCAATGGAGAACCGTGTATATGATATTTAGTGTTTGAATATATTTAATATTGTTACCACCCTACCATGCTCAACAATGCTTTCCAATTCCTTGATATTTAGTGTTAGACATAAATGTGTCGCCACCTTCCATATCATCACTTCCCTTCTTGTTTGCCTTGACATTTCATTTACATTTAATGTTATTTACTTTCAGAGGGATATTGACATGTAATGTGTGCGTTCGTATTTGTTGTATCAAACATTATATATGATTTTTGATGCAGTGCATATAGCTATTTAATGAAAATGGAGTTGACCTTACCAAGCAAAGTAAATTATGTTCTATAATGTCGAAACAACATATGGAATGTTCGGATATGCTATCTGTGGAGATTAATAAATTTGATTCGTCCATATGAAATTATTGGATGGCAGGATATCTTAGAGGGCAAATGTTGGTTAATTACGGAGGGAATTATAATATGTGTGTACATATGATACGAATAAATATGTAATACCATCCGGAGACCATACCATATTGAATGTTCGTTGGTGGACTTGCAACGGAGCAACTACACATTCAATGTCCGGGAAGGGTATCCGTAAACCCTAAACCCTTTTAGATGGGCACTTCTTAGTTTAGAAGGTGGGGATGTCAAACATCAACTTATCCCTTCTCACTTTGGGAGTGACATTCAAGGCCGTCAATATGAAGGTCAAGAAGTGATATACCCAAATTAAGGTTAAGTACGGGTACATCATACTCCAATGAGAAGATGGCAATCTCATACACAATAATTGGGGGACATACATAACAACACATACACATTATGACATACAATTATCAAACCTATATCATGCTACGATTATTGTGGACATTAAATGATCATATGGGCAACTCCCAATGATGGACATGTCTATGGGTGAAACTTGTTTTAATCATTATACCTATAAGGTATTATAATTGTATGAATTCCAAAACAAGCGCCTCCTATGACAACCATTGCGAGCATAATATAGGGTCACTATCGCAACCAATAACCGAACACAATGATCTTTAGCAAGTGCTCATAATAGGACTACGTTTCCAATCAAGTTGACCGTCGAGCTTACAATGGTTGTTGTTTTTTGAGTGGCTAGTCCAATGAATTTAAATGTCATATCATATATTTTAAAGTGGCCACCTTATTAGCCGCACACATCTTACCATATATATATATGTAATATTCATATTGGAAAATGTCCTATATACACCCCACATGGATATGCCCATGTGGGCTATTTACCAAATGAATCATACATCCAATATATTTTGAAGGTGAGCATATCTCACATGACCATTCAGAGGGTTGTTGACATGCAGTGTGTGCGTTCGTATTTGTTATATTAATCATTATATATGATTTTTGGTCCAGTGCATATAGCTATTGAATGAGAATGCAGTTGACCTTACCAAACAAAGTAAATTATGTTCTATAATATTGAAACAACCTATAGAATGTCCGGATAGGCTATTTGTGGAAATTAATATATTTGACCCGTCCATATGAAATGATTGGATGGGAGGGTATCTTAGAAGGCAAATGTTGGTTAATTACAGAGGGAATTGTAATATGTGTGTACATATAATATGAATAAACATGCAATACCATCCAGAGACCATACCATATTGAGTGTTCGTTGGTGGATTTGCAACGGAGCAACTACACATTCAATATCCGGGGAGGGTATCCATAAACCCTAAACTATAAATCCTAAACCCTTTTAGATGGGCACTTCTTAGTTTGAAAGATGGGGATGTCAATATTGACATGAACTTATTCATTATCACTTTGAGAAGACATTCAAGGCTGTCAATATGAAGGTCAAGAAGTGACATACCTAAATTAAGGTGAAGTATGGGTACATCAAACTCCAATGAGAAGATGGCAATCTCATACACAATAATTGGGGGACATACATTATAACACACACATTATGACACACAATTATCGGACCTAGATCATGCTACGATTGTTGTGAATATTAAATGATCATATGGGCAACTCCCAATGATGGACATGTCTACGGGAGAAACTTGTTTTAATCATTAAACTTGTAAGGTATTCTAATTGTATGAATTCCAAAACGAGCGCCTCCTATGACAACTCGCAGACATTAAGTTCCCCCATACGAACTATAGGGCGTGTCAGATCCGGGCGGGGGCAACTTCCAATGAAATTTTTGAACCCAACCGAAAATTGTTGCCCGCCCCACCCAACTTCAAAAAAAATGTTGTCCTTGCATTTTTGAAGGCCGCTTGACTACAACTCCCATATTGAGTGCACTTCACCTTCAAGGTCTAAAATCCAATATATATGTGCACTTCCAACAAATAAGTAAACAATTCATTGGGATTTCATTCCGGAAGTGAAACATCAATGAAGCACGTAATTAACTTGGAGGTCAAATAAATTTATAAATTCCTTATTAACATTGAGGTTATAATTTTTATGACTTACCATTTGAAATTGTCTTCATCATTCTAAAATGACACTTAAATTTAGTGTGTTGATTTAGTATGTATTTTTATAATATTTTAATAATGCAATCTACTTTCACAAGTATTCATACACATTTAAACCAATTAAATATAATTAAATATAATTAAGTCTGATTAATCCTAATTAAGCCCAAATAAATCTAAAAGTATGCTTACCAAATTAAGTAAGACTAATTAATTATAAAATCTAATTACTATAATTAAATCTAATTAATTACAGTAATTAAAGGAATGAATGAATTAAATATAGTAATTACATTAATTAATTAATTAAATCCAGTAATTACATTAATTAATTAACTAATTAAATCCAGTAGTTACATTAATTTCTTAACTAATTAAATCCAGTAGTTACATTAATTTCTTAATTAATTGTGTATGAATACTTGTGAAAGTAGATGACATTACTAAAATATTATAAAATATATATACTAAATCAACACACTAAATTTAAGTATAATTTTAGAATGACAAAAACAATTTCAAATGGTAAGTCATAAAAATTATAACTTCAATGTTAATAAGGAATTTATAATTTTATTTGACCTCCAAGTTAATTACGTGCTTCATTGATGGTTTCACTTTCGAAATGAAATCCCAATGAATTTCTTATTTACTTGTTGGAAGTGCACATATATATTGGATTTTAGACCTTGAAGGTGAAGTGCACTCAATATGGGATTTGTAGTCAAGCGGTTTTCAAGAATGCAAGGGCAATATTTTTTTCAAAGTTGGGCAGGGCGGGCAACAGTTTCATGCCATATATTTTAAAGTGGCCACCTTATTAGCCACACACATCTAACCATATAGCATTAATAGGTGTCCATACATATATATAATATTCATATCGGAGCATGTCCTATATACACCCCACATGAACATGCCCACGTGGGCTATTTACCAAATGAACCATACAATATATTTTGAAGGTGAACATATCCCACATGTCTATTCAGAGGGTTGTTGATATGTAGTGTGTGCGTTCGTATTTGTTGTATCACAACATTATATATGATCTTTGGTGCAATGCATATAGCTATTTAATGGGAATGCAGTTGACCTTACTATCCAAAGTAAATTATGTTTTATAATGTCGAAACAACCTATGGAATGTTTGGGTAGGTTGTTTGTGGTACTGAATATATTTGACCCGTGCATATGAAATGTTTGGATGGGAGGGTATCTTAGAGGGCAAATATTGGTTAATTATGGAGGAAATTGTAATATTTGTGTGCATATGATACGAATTAACATGCAATACCATAATCAAGTATAGTGCATAAAATTTTCTAAGAGTATTCATACCCATTCAAACTATAGTGGATTAGTTGATGCCCTAATTACAATTTACTAGTTTGAATAGTAATCATAGTTTTTTGGTCAACTAGGATTGATTAGACTAAATTAGTTTGAGGGCCTTATGAACTAAATTTATGCTAGGTTACATTGGTGATTAACTCCAACATAATTGTTTTCACATGACATACCTAACTTGAACATTGGCAAGCAAGTTGTAATGACGATTCATGAAGTGATCTTATAGGCCATCTTCCAATGATGACCATTTTTTAAGGTGTATGCCTCACGTACCCTCGTACTATCGCCGTCTCCAATCCGTCCCTTCGTGTCCCTCCCATCCCTTCGTGGGCGATGGACACCATGTGTCTTCTCCCCCCTCTAACTGTTTTCCCCTTCTTCTCCTTTGCTCCTTCCCTCTCTCTTTCTCCCTCCCTCCTCCCTTGCTCCCGGCCCCCTCGCTCTCCAGTTCAAATTTAGTGCATTATTCCCTCCCTCCTTACCTTGCTCCCGCTCCCTCCTCCATCCCTTCCCACTCCCTGGCGCCCTCTACCATCGTCGCCTCCTCCATCGCCAAACCCTCCCAATTCTTCCCTCCTCGCCTCCCTCCCCACTCCCTGGCACCATCCCACCAGCGCCACACTTCCTCTCCTCCTCCCTCCACACCTCTTCACTCCTTGGAGTCGCACCTCCTCACCTCCCTCTAGCACCTCCTCACTTGAATTCTTCACCACTCTCAATCCTCCCTCACTCCACTATCCACTATCACTCCTCCTTGACGCCAGTGAACACTCTCACAAGTATTCATACTTCCCTCCAATCTTCCTCCATTGCCTCCATTGTTGGTGAGTTTTCCAATCACTCTTGATACATTCGAAATTTCTTTGAGTTAGGTATTTTGTGTGTTGAATGTGTTGCTATTGTGATTGTTTGTGCTTTCTTTGTATGTTTGGCATGATTTTCTGGGTTGCTTGCATGAGGATTGATAGGATTGTGCATTGACATTTTCTACTCGCTTGTCAATTTCTTGTTTGTTGGTTCTACACTTGAAGTTGCTGAAATTTCTGGCATGTACATTGCTAGTTGATTATTGTGGAAATTTGTGGATGATTCTTTCTAGTTTCCGATTTCATTTGTCTAGTGAATTGCTAGTTTTAATGAATATCTGAATTGCCTCAATGTTTGAATTTCTTGAATGTTTGAATTGCTTGAATGTGTGAAGTTCTCAAATGTATGAATTGCTTGAATGTTTGAATTCCTTCAATGAATTGCTAGCCTCATGAGAGTCTGAATATATGTTTGAATGAAGTGCATCAATTGATGACCTCAATTGAATGAATCATGAATTGTTGGTGTGCGGATTTGATTGCATTGAAATGATTCACATATGTTTGTTGATTGATATCTTTAATATGTGAACTTCAATGTATGAATGTCTGACAATTAGTGTTTGTGGTTAATTTTTGTGTAGGAACACGCATTGAAATTCAACAACAATTGCAATGAGCCGACCAAAGAAAACTAGTGAGTTATGCCTGTTTAAACCTTGGCAGTCCAAGGAATCACTCCCAGGCACTGCTGTACCAGGGCGCTGTCCCGGGACAGCGCCCTTGTGAGCCAAATTTTTGGTCTCTTAGTTCAACTATGAGCAAAGAGACAGTAAGTAGATGAAGTTCATCCAACCGGATGAAGATAGTTGAACTATAGACTAGGGAGTAGTTAGAACTATAGGCACGGGCTTAGGTGCCCTTAGGTAGTTAAGATAACTATCGTCTTCCTCGCCTCTGTAAGAGGGCAGGCGAGGGAGAGCAAGGCAGACATTTCCAGATAATTGTTGAGTGCATTGTAGAACTATAGGCATGTCTCCCTCAGCGCCGTGAACGGGCGAGGTTCATTGTCAAACTATCTTCTGAGTAAAACCTAGCGATCACCGCAGTGATTGTGGGATGCTGGCTTCTGTTGAAGAATATTGTTATTTTGGATTTTGAGTATATTGAATGGCCGAAGTAGGTCGAACTAATTTCTGTTTCAAAAGAGTAATGTGAATTGTGAAACTATTGGTCGAAGTGGCAAGTGTCTGTGTGAGTATGCGAGCAGAGTCAAGTGAGATCGAGTAAACCTGTGTGTAAAGCAAAATTGATAGGAGGAGTGTAAGAAACTATTATCAATGGTGGTATGTGAAATCTGTTGAGACTAAAGTGAAGAGCAGAGTTGTATGAGTTCAAAATGTGAGGAGCATTGCGAGAAGAACCGAAAAGCAATTGATCCCAGAAAGGAAGAGGATACGATTGAAAC
The DNA here is from genome assembly GCA_950295325.1 of Polytrichum commune. Taxonomy (NCBI): domain Eukaryota; kingdom Viridiplantae; phylum Streptophyta; class Polytrichopsida; order Polytrichales; family Polytrichaceae; genus Polytrichum; species Polytrichum commune. The sequence goes on from OX485809.1 coordinate 2,715,775, forward strand.
AGAGGGAAGAACGATAAGCGAGAGAGCAAGTGTGAGGAATTTGAGAGGAATGATGATTCAGAGAAATAAATTCGAAGTGATAACTATTGGCAGAGAGGAAGCGAACATTGTGTAACTATGGTTGGAATGAAGAACTTGGAACATAGTTGAGCAAATTGATATTGCAAACCTGGAGGGAGTACAGATTGACTGTATGAATGAACTACTGTTTGGTTGAGAAATGTGTCCGAGCAGAGAGGTAAATTGAGTAAGAATGGCACCAAGGAAGAGAGAGGGAGTTGAACTATCGTCTAAGGGAATACAGGATGTCACCGAGTAACCTTCCGACTACCTGTGAGAGGGGGAAACCGGTTGAGTCGAGAGCTAGCTTGAGTACAGTGTAACTATGGACTATAGTTGAAATCCACAATAGGCTGGGAGAAGCCGAAAGGCCATGCGTTAGGCCTAGGATTAAACTATAGACTATTGTTGAGGCCTGTGATAGGCATTGTGAGGAAGCCGGGAGGCACTGAGAGGCCAAGAGTCAGGCCATTGTGTGGAGTGATTATTGTTAACCTGAGGAAGGTAGGGAGAGATTAAATGAATATTGTTCAGCCTTAAGAGAATATAGTTGAAATTTGAACTTAGGCTGTTAGTGTTGTAATTAAGAAGAATGGAATTTAAGAGGGATCTCAATCAACCGAGGTGATGAGAAATCACTTCTGATCGGTTGATTAGAGAAATTAGTAAGGATTGTAAGAGGGATCAAGTGTAAGAGGGATAGAATTAACTTTGGTTCATAAATGTTACCTAGGCATAAGTTAATCTAATCTTAATTAAGTTTTAATTGATCATTAGTCACGAGGAGAGATCTTTGAGTATGGAATGCGATTTAATCCTTTCAACCATTGTCTTGTGTGTTACCTTGGTTGTTGTTGTTGTAGGTTGTGCAGGGCGACCAAGACTATAGCTTGACTGTTAAGCTTTGTTAATTGCACAAGTTGTGAGTAATGATTAAATCCGGAGATAAGGAATAAACAAATGTTTTGTATTGGAATTAACATTGACCAAGTAATAAAGGAATTGCCTTGAATTGAAGATGCATTGGCCAATGATTACCAAAGACAATTGTGATACTCAAAGACTATTGTTCTCGAAAGACTATTGTTATACAAAATCTCATGACGAGATGGTTACTACTGAGATTGACACACATACCCTACTGAATGAGATACAATGAGAGGAAATCAAGAGAGAGAAAGAGAGTGAAAGACATACCAATCATGTTTTAGAGTGAAGATAGCAACCCTTTGGTCTAATTAATGAACTATGAAGTGACAAATGCCTGTAATAGACACCAATTAAGTCTTCTTTGAGAGTCTGTGCCCTGGGTTTTGGGTTATTTAAGTGAGAGCAAAAACTAACTACAGCCCTACTCAAATTGCCATAACTCCTAACTCACACCTCCGATTGAGGTGTTTTTGAGCATTCTAGAATCAACACGCCATGAGCTACGCATAGCTATGGCCTTACCTTCATGCTATAATTATTTTGGTAGTTCTTGATTATTTATTTTGAAAATTTTGGGTGATAAATGAGTAGTTTCAATCCTTGACCCGTATTTGAGAAGAAGGTGCACCAAATCCAAGAAATGTCTGGTATTGTGAATAGCCATGGATTGGCATGAGCAAAGTAATACTCCCTCTGTTTCAAAATAAAATTGTGGTTTCTATTTCAGTGCGGGATTAAGAACAGTGACCGGATTTGAACCACAATGCGCTTTTTAACCAAAATTGGGAGTTGCCGAAAAGTTGCCGACGTCTCTGTCATGCCCGGAGGAGGTCCGTAACGAAACCATGGTTTTATTCTGGCACGGAGTTTATGCAGAAACCATGGTTTTATTGTGAAACAGAGGGAGTAAGTTACAATTATAGTCTTTCATAGCAAAGGACAAAGCCTCACGGTTCTACCGTTTTCTTGTTTATAATTTGTCGCGCACCTCTCCATGAGGAGTGCCCAAAACACCATGGGCACAAGGGGGACCCCGGAGTGACACCCGGGACTTGTGGCGCCGTTGGTGAGAGGGCCCAAGTGATCCTAGTGTGGGCGAGGGCCCGGGCGTTGGAAACGCCTCCCACCCACGGAGACTAGGAGGCACAAGGGTAAGGCCATGAGCTATGCCTAGCTCATGGCGTGGTGATTCTAGAATGCTCAAGAACACCTCGGAGGTGTGAGCTAGGAGTTATGGCATTTTGAGTGGGGCGCTGTCCCGGGACAACGCCTTGGTACAGCAGTGCCTAGGAGTGATTCCCGGGACTGCCAAGGTTCAAACATGCATAACTTCGTCAATACTTGCCTGAATGGGGCAAGTGAGGAGTCCATCGGCATCTACGTGAAGCGTAAATGAAGATGGAGTGGTTGCTTGTTAGCATCAGACATCATACAAGGAAGTTATGATGGTTTGAAGCTGCTGGGGGCTTCTAGGCCCAGCGGCTAAAGGAAAATGTCTACTTGGCCCCAACTCTTGGTAGAGAGAGAAAAGGTTTCTTGACGGTGGGATAGGGGCCCCGCGTAGAATCATAGAGGCTTATATGGGCGAGGTGGTGTGGCCTCACCCACCCGAGGCCGAACGGCACGGCCTCCATGGGCATTGGCCCAATGTGAGGCCATAGTTGCTTAGCATGGTTCAGGTTGTTGTAGTGTTGCTCCGGCAACGCGATGATCAACATAAGATTGGACTTCCATGGATGGAAGTCCACATCTAGGAATGGATTACCGATTAAGGGGTGAGTCCCGAAAGCAAAGTAGGAGGGTTGATTCCCCTCTTATGAACTATAAGGTCCGGGGTAGGAGGAGCAAACCATTAGCATGGCGTTATGCGAAGGGTTAGCACTCGTAACCTTTGCTAGAAAGGGAAATTGGCAAGATTTTTAAGGGGACTAGCAAGGGTTGCGACACAAAGTGGTTAGGAAATTTGCTCTTGAAACAAAGAAGTTGATGCATAGTCTCTGTCCTCCAAACAGAGCCAAAAAACTCAAAGTGGTTTTAGACTCATGGCACACATGTAAGGGAGTCTGATGTCTACAAGGGTATTGTTAAGAATGCTATGAGGGTATGTGGACACTACTAACTATGTGTTAGGCTCCCACAACTCGTAATCCATTTACTTGAGTTGGTTATTAATCATAATTGATTACTCAACCAAGAGCCACATGGTTATTAGAACTTGTCACAATATCATCCATAATTCATAGATTTTGTCAATGAGTTGATTGATCGTGTAAGATAATCACTCAAGTACGTGAATGACTTGCTGCCCTCAACTAATAATCCACTCTCCTCTCATTGCTTATCTAGTTCATATCCAGAGGATACCAAATCTCATTGACAACACACAACAATTCGTTTAGAGTCTTCGATTCTCTTTAGTATGGATTCTAATTCATCGATACTGAGACTGAGTTCCGGCGGGGGCTCCGCGATGGGCGGACCAAGCTCAGACACAGTGGTAGACACAAACAACAGATCGCTAGCAGACTGCCGAAGGCAGCAACAAGGAGGCCACAGCGACCCCCGATTGACCAACACATTGCAGACAGACAGCAACCCAAGCAGTAAATCGTTCGTAGACTGCCGAAGGCAGCATCACGGAGACCACAGAGACCCCCGAGTGAACAACACATCGCAGATACTGAGATCTAACCGAACACCTGCATGCCGAAATGAGCAAAACAGACACCCTCCAACAGACACCCGATGCTGCACTGATCGACACCAAATCACTACAACATATTTACATCAAGAAGAAGGGCCCGATGAAGAACCTACACAAGACAAGAAGCCGCAACCAGATCCAAGCACGGAAGGTAGAAGAAGGAAGCCACCGCAAACTATCAACACTAGGGTTTCCTCCCTGTTTATTCAATGGGTGCTTATCAACACCATTACAATGTGCACATCTGCACACCTCACTGCCCTCTCAATCCCCCTCCACACTCTCCACTCACAAAGCTACATCCCACCCAAGCTACCACCCGAAGTCTACCCACCAAGCTCTTCTCTCTCCACACCCACTTCAACAAACCACAACCCACCAATACCACACCTCTCACTCCAGCATTGCTCTACATCTCTACTCCACAATGTAAATCCCCACACCGATCCGCTCCCACAAGCCGAGAGCTCGCCCGCGCCAATGGCACCCACACAGCACCACCACACAACAGTAAGTATAAAAACTTGCACCTACCAGCAATCAACTACATACTCCAACACAACCCAAAAATCCCACTCCACAACAATTATAAGCTTACCTCCGAAAAGAAGATGCCGATCCCGCACTCCACACGCGATTGCCCGCTCGCTCCCTCCATACCAGCACCCTACGACCACGTACATCCCCCACCCACCACACAGAAAAGTATCCCCCACACAGACAAGCCGCCGAACACATCATACTGCCCTCAAGCTTCCCCTCCCACACACCCAGATCCAACACACCCCCACAAGCAACCCACACTCACTTACCCCAAAAACAGACAATCCCAACCCCAGCCCCAATGCACGCCGACCCCCTGACCCCCACTTGCACCCACCAGCTCCCGAACGGCACCCAATCCAGGATCGCCTCCCCCAAAAATACAAGCGCCAGAACACTCTCCAAGCACGATCCAGCCACGATACCCACTCAGACAAAGCAGACCCCCAACTTAGCCCCCTCCCTCTACACCACTTCACAAAAATACACAACAATAGCAACAACAGACAGGCAATCACCTCCCCCCTAAACCTCACCCTCTACCCAACACAATACCTTCAAATACCACCCCAAACTCCATCTCTCAACACCCACAACTCACCTCTCCACACTCACACCTCCTCCCTCTCACAACACCCTCCAATGGCCGCCCACACTACCTCCTTCCCCACTGACCAGGATAGAACTAGACATGCGACACAGGACCAACAGGATCGCCCACACAACGCCCCCACTGCAGAATTCGAAGCCGCAGCTCCAGGGCAGGTAGTCGAAGGACGTATGGAGCAGAGCGAAGACGGCTACAGAACCAGGGGCCCAACCAGGAGCGAGAAGCCGACCCCGAAGTCGACACCGAAGGCGGACATGTCGACAGGAGCCTCCCAGGGCACCGGGAAAACGGGCCAGCGGAGGGACGGAGGCAGAGACCGTCCCAACCAGCAAGGCCCCGGACCTGCCACACGGGCCCAACTCCGAACCAGTTCACTCAGCAGCAGAGCCCGAACAGAGACCAGCAGAAGAAGCATTGGGAGACGGAGGGCCCTAATCCAAACATATAGTGATGAGGAGGACGACCCAGCTGCTCCACTAGCCAACCAACTAGCACCACTAAGGGTACAAGCCACACCTTCTCATGATTTAGACATAGACATGCAACTTGTGGATGTGTCCCCCGAACACGGCGGTAGCTCACTTCACTTCTCCACTTCGCATGATGACTCCCGAGCCGCACCCCACCAAGCCGTCATGTCTATCTCTCAACTAGATGCTATCAATTTAGCGGATAACACACTTACACCTCCCACTAGGAAGGAGCTCGCCATAGACACCCAAAGTGCCAAGAGAAGGAGGAGCGAGGCGGGAAGGCAAGCTACCCACACCAACACCAACTCAACTCCGTGCACGAAGTCCAAGGAAGACATTCCAAGCATCGACATCGTTGCACACATGTGGCTCGGTTTCTCCATACATGAGGACATGGCCATGAAGGAAGGTAAAGAAATCATCCGTGAACACCGCACCAACGAAGAATTTGCACAACTTGGGACTCCTACAAGGGAAGTCATCGACTTCAAGACACTTCGTAGGGCATTTCCAAGGGTACCACAAACTCTATACCCAAATGAGAGGCCGGACGCGGTTCCCGGCAATCACCTCCACTTTACCCAAATCCCGAGGCAAGAGAGAACCGACCCCATCACCGGCCTCTCCGAAGGCTTCCACATCACAATTCGATACGATCACGGATTCAAAGGCGTCACTAGGCAAGAAGCAAGAGGAGCTTGTGTGGAGAGGCTTCGCCAAATGGACATCCCACTTGGCACCACCTACTCCAACCCAATTGACATCGGCATCAACGCGGTCACCAAGAATTGGGCGGGGTTCATAAAGGTACACCTAAAGAACCCACAACTAGATGGTTTGTCACTCCTTAAGGGTAATAGAGCATTTGTCATGCAAATGGAAGATGGAGAGAAAGTGATAGGCAAAATAGAAAAAGGTTACGAATTAGCTACTAAAGCCCGCAATCTCCGGTTGCACCTTAAGGGTGAAACCCTCCGTCATGAAAATGCTTCCACCATCTTTGAGTGTCTAGTGCAAAATAGTTACTATAATGGACACCAACACGAGTTCATGGGTCTCACAAAACCGGAATTCGATAAGAATTTCGCGTTTCTTACCCTTACAACGGAGGAGGCTAGAGATGTGGTCCTCAAGGAAGGCCTTCATTACAACAACGAGAGGTTGCAAGTAAGCATCACCCGCGACCGGACCGGTGCTAACCCCTCGGAACTCCGAATTAGCACTACTCTAGTAGCTAACAACTTACCACAACGGGAGCCACAAGCCGCCATCACCAAAGCCCTCAAACAAATCTTTGGAGAAGACAACATCGTGGGCTTTAGTTTTGGACACAACAATCAAGACATCACCAACAAGCACGCGGGGTGGTGCCACATACAATGCTTAAATACCGCGGTCTACACCGAGTGGATCCACAAGTCTACCATCATCCTAGGGCGTCGCATCGACTTCATCCCACATCGAGGAAGCATCGACGGATCGGACCCAAACAAGACGGCCATCCGACTTGCCCAAGCTCCCGCACGCGAAGCCATCGCCGACAAAATTCAAGCAATGGGTAATGCCACGAACACGAACCCACTTCTCACCGAGAAGTACCTAACAACTTCCATAAAGGAACTTGAGGAGAAACTCGATGAGAAGTTTGGAACACTCACTACCTCCATCAACCACCACACGGACCGACGACACGACGCAACCACAACAACCCTCACCAATCACTCCAACAACTTGCACGCACTCCTTGGAACAATAGCTCTTGAATTCCAACAATCCAACATTCGAATGCAAGGCATCATCAACGGACTCTCCACCGTCGCCCCGGACATGCTCCTTAGAAATGCCCCACCACCAACAGCACACGGCCCGCACACGACCGCCTCACCACTACCACTTCAAGCGCCACCGGGCTTCAACGGCAACCCACAAATGTACCATCAAGGATCACACACATTTAATGGATAGTACCCACATAGCATACCATAAATGTTTCATTTATGCTATATGTTTTATTTTCTTCTCTTCTCCCAATAAAGCATTCAAGACATTCACACTAGCACAAAGGCTCATAAATATTGTATACACCCTCTTACACTACACTATTAACAATAAATATAACAAACTACCACAATCACCACACACAACCAACCCACCCACATACACTAAAAACCATCTACCTTACCACTATAACCTCCTAGAAAAACCCCACCAAAGGAAGACCTCACACCCCCACCCGAAACCATACCCCTCACTAAGAGGACAAAAACCAACTAGCATCATAATCCTAATATGGCTAGCCTATCTCCCTACCACCAACCAAACAAACCATATCTATCACCCCCCATATGCCCCCCACCCCCACACCCACATAGATCCCTCACAACACAAATTCCCACCCAACACAATACCATACACAAAACACACACAAAACCATACACATATAATCCCCCGCCCTACCTCAACACACCAAACACCACACTACTATACCAACCCCCACATCGCACAACAATCATACACATACACCACACATACAACTAGTCACAAAAGAAGCACCTCGCACACATATCCCACATACAAACACATCCACAATGCATACACTACCCACTACAACACATCCCCATCAATCCCCCCAACCAACATGCTAAACCCCATCCACACCCCAACCCACCAATCACAAGACCACCTAAAGAAACTAACAATACCTCGCCCAACATACCTAATGAACAGATGCCCCCTAGGAAACCACAAATGGTTCCTCCCCCTTATAGGATATATTGTTTTCCTACTACATAACAAAACACTCCCACCCCCTAAACAAAACAAGCTAACATCCAACAAGTACCCACAATCACACGCACCTACTCAAACCAAAATATACCACACCTACACCACACTAGTAGTCCTAACCATAATAATAACATATACACACACACACACCCTAACCTCGTACAAATCCCCCATACCCACATCATACCACCGCTCTACCCAAATATACAATCACAAATCCACCATCACTTCCACACACCAAGACCACACACATAACCATAACACACACGACCCCCCAAAATACCAAACCCAACACAAAATAAACACACCAATGCTACCCATAATCACCACAAGCCTCATAGGCCACATACAACACATTACACACTTACACCTTAAAACCCCAAAAACAATAAACATACACTATTACAGTTGGAATAACTCCACACTCATCATCCTAAGTGGAGATGTAAAACCCAATCCGGGCCCACTCGCACACATCCTTGACAACCTTCCTTGCGAATACACACAACGCCAAAAAAAAATATTTCATACCAAACACAATAACCCTTAAACATCAATATACCCACCTAGCAGAACTATTTAAACCCTACCTATCTCTCCAGACATATAGCATCCAAAATCAAGATTTACCCCACCTACGCAACCAAAGTTTGGCACATGCAACATTCCCCATCCACTTCCAAATCTACGCATTCATCATAACATATAGCCCAATCCCACAAACATGTAACCAATTAATGGCCGAAAACATAGATCAAGATTGCCTTACCATCCTACAAAGACTTCAACAACTCCCACCTAGAACATACCTAAGAAAATACCCAATCACCACTCAACCCTCTCATAACATAACACCAACCACCATAATACAAGCATATACACACATTAATGAGAAAATAGCCAAAGGAGAAATACTAACCATAACCAATCTACAAACAGAACTACCTAACCTCCCTCAAAAAATAACCCAAGAACTAATCAAATGTACACAACAAGTAAGGGGATACACCCCCAATACAAACCCTAACACCACTAACCATACACAAACTAATACCACTAGTGAAGCCAACCCCCAAGCCACTACCCTAAGAATCATCACTTGGAATACCGGATGCATCAGCTCTAGCCTACCCGGCATACAAGAACTCACACGAACATTACATACAGATCCACACATAATACTCATACAAGAAACTAAACTACACAAACTTAAATCCACAACATACATCGACCGCAAATTTCAAAACTATAAAATCATTTATAACAACTCCAACAATGAAACACAAACACAAAATAGATACTCAGGACCTACCCAAGCCCGAGGCGGCATATTGGCCATGATACCCAAAAACATCTACACAAACGAAAATATTACCAAAATACCCACCCCTAGCCCCATATCACCATACCTCCAAATCATAGTAATTAATAACAAACCACTCACACCAATAACTATCATAAATATGTATATGCCCACCCACCCTCAAGACACACACCTCATAAGTGAGATACAAAACCAAATCCAACTCCTAATCACACAACACCCTAACCATCAAGTTATCCTAGCCGGAGACTTTAACCGGGACATACTACTTAAAGGAAGAACATCCAACGGGACACACCTCCCCCCTAACCAAAATGACCTCGAATGGGCCCACTTCACAAATAACATAGGCCTTATCACAATCAACAACCAACACAACCACACAAGACAAGGCGGATTAAACTACACTTCAACAAGCCACATAGATGGCTTTTACTCCAACCTTCCCAACCATAACCACCTAACCTGCTACACACTAGACAAACTCAACCAAAATTCCGACCACTACCCGGTCCAACTAAACCTCCACCCAAATAGCATTGTCATCAAAGAACCACACCCCCACACAAGCAATCCCCGAATCACATACCCCATCCACCCCGCCAACTTACAAAAACTCCAAACAATCTTCATGGAAACACAAAGCCTAACAATAGCCACATTAACAACCACACTACAACAAGAACAACTCACCCACACACAATGGGAAAACGCACAAAACACATTTCAAGAAATCATTAATTCCCTTAGTACATGCATTGAGCAAACATGTATGACACACCCCAAACCCCCACTACCCAATAGAGTAAAAACGCAAGGTGGATTCCTCCCTAGGACACAACAAAAACTATGGAAACATCAACTAAAAATATACCATGGAGCCCGCAAAGCCATCCACGCCGCATGTCAGAACCCCCACGCACACCTTCACACCCACCCGAACATCAAAGCCCTACAACTCATAAAAAACATCAATATACCACCTCTCCCCACAAACCCCAAGGACCTCACAATATGGATTGAAGAAATAGCCAACATAGGTAAAAAAGCTAAAGATGAAGCCCACAAAATCACCGCCAAACAAACCGCAATAAATTGCAAAACTGCCATTACAAAATACAGAGCACTATTAAACATAAAACCCAAAACAATACACAAAAAGATATTCCACCCCACAACTGCTAACTCCCTCGACTGCCTAAAAACCCAACAAGGTCACATTCTTACAAACCCCAATGACATAGCCAAAGAGATACACCATATACAACAACTATCATTCCAAAGACAAGCACCCCTATGCGAAGACCCCACGGATCACCCAGTTACATGCCTATGCGCAGTACGCAAATATCCATGGCATACACACAATGGCATCATATTAGAAAAACGAGGCCCCCCAAATACACAAATATACAACCACTTCACTCGAGAAACATACGACACATGTATTCGGAGACTAACACGTGGAAAAACCCCCGGACCGGATAACATCCCCAATGACATAATTAAAATTTTACCATCACAATGGCACGATTTACTCTTCTTATTTTTCAAACAATGTTACAAACAAAAAGAAATACCAACCCACTGGAAGCATAGTAAAACCATCCTATTGCACAAAAAAGACGATCCAACCCACATCGCCAACTACCGACCAATCGCCCTAGCCAATACAATATACAAACTCTACACAAGCACCCTCACAACACTACTCACGAGTTACGGAGAAACACATAGAATATTACATTTTAGTCAAGAGGGATTTAGGCCGCAAAGAAACACCTCAAAACAAATTCAAATGATCATTGCCACACTAGAAGACGCAAGACTTACCAACAAGGACATATACCTAACCTACATAGATTTCCGTAATGCCTTTGGATCCATTGACCACGCAAGGCTACTAGCTCTCATGGAAGACCTAGGATACCCTATGGACGCAATCGACATCGTTGGTAATATATACAAAAATTCAACCACCTCTTTTACCGGAAACCATTTCGGTTCAACACCACCAATAGAAATTAGCCGTGGGACGATACAAGGGGACACCCTTAGTCCATACTTATTTATCATATTCATCGAACCACTTCTAAGATGGCTAGAAAAAGATAACTTAGGATACCATTTCAATACGTCATCTACCACATGTACTACAACCGCATACGCGGATGATTTGGCAATAATTACCGACAACATACAACATATACAACCACAAATAAACAAATTACAAAAATTCGCGGAATGGTCATACATGGATCTAAATCTCTCGAAATGCGCAATAACGGGATGCCCTAATCAATCCAAACTCAAACCAAATACATTCAAAGCATTCATCCAATCACAAAACATCACCTACAAATCCCAAAACTTCCCAACCCTCACACAAAACGAACCCTACACATACCTAGGTATACACCTAATACCATCACTTAAATGGAACCTTCAAAAAGAAATCACACTCCAAAAGACCAAACAACAAAGCAAATTATTAACCCTCTCCCCGGCAAGCCTCAAACAAAAAATCAAAATCTTGAATACAGTCATCAAACCTCGCATTGCGTACGCATACTACGCCGTCCCTTTCTCTAAACCCGACATCAAAAAATTGGACAAAATCATTTGCAAACTAACTAAAGATATATGTCACATACCCAAGAGCTCCGCCAATATCCTCACACAACTCTCACATAAAAACTTCGGTATAAATGTAACCTCACTTCTCCCGGACTACATACATTGTATTGGACAACAACTTATACAAGCCCTTAACGACCCCGGCCAATTAGGTAATATATACCAAGGACTAGCCAAATATATATCGGCCAAGTACGGTGGTTCACTACACCTACCTAAACTAAAACAACAAGCATGCACAAGATCACCAATAGCGAGAACATTATTTCTCCTAGAACGAGAATACGAAATACACGTCACCACCGCAATCCGTGCATTTCCCATCAAAAACACCCCCCTTGAAGAAATATGGAAAAACAACCCAACCTATACTAGCCTTACGGACGACTCAAAAAGGAAAACCCAAACATACCTAGACAAACTATATACATACGGCATCACCACAATAACACAAATTCAAAACAAAGACACTAGGGCCATATTAACTCCCGACGAATTCAAGACCATATATAGACACACACCAAGAACCATCAAAGAGGCACTCCAACAAGCCAAAATATTATTTCCAAACCCACCACCACCCCCCACACCCCAAAGAACCCACCTCGCACTAGAACAACCAATACCCCCTAGCAACACCCAACACCCAAATATACACACACAACACAACCTTGGGAGAGCAATACATACCATAACCCAAGTAAAAACCACTACCAGGAAAGATAAATGGGGGGCCCAAGCTATCCGAAGAACATATCTATGCCAATGGCAATACACACAAGGATCCACACAACAATGGCGCACAGAAGAAGACCTACTACACCCCGACAACATATTGCTCGATCACAACCTACTTCTCATCACACAATACCAACGTAAAATATTAGAACAAAAAGCCACCCAACAATACGCCGACCTCCTAAAATCCTCCCAATCAAAAGACAAACGATTTATACACCCCCCTCTCAAAATAACTAACCTCACAACATCCACACAAGAGTGCAACCCGGACAAAGATATAATTACCAACAAACCAACCATCCAAATACAAGCCACAATATCCAACATCTACGATCAAAAAGGGAATTATATAACCTCCCTAAACACTGAAAGACTACAATGGCTATGGAGCCGCTTCTGTGACAACCACCTCCCACACCTCGCCAACTTTCTAAAACCCCCACCACAAGACTTTGAAACCGAAATACTATGGCTTATCCAACGATATATAACCATACTCCCCAAGAAAAACCCCAAAAACATACTACCAAATAACCTACACCACACCCTACACCCAGACATCACCAAACTACTAATAGAATCATATAAAATTACGCACTCATACTACTCTTCCCCCCTCACATGCCCTATGCAACTTACACAGTACAATTCACCACATAACCGAGACATACTATTTGGCTCCATGGGACACGCGCAGTCCTCCCGCTGGAGAGGAATAGGCCTAGCATTCCCCACGGACCACAACACAACCTTAGAAGCTATTCATTGGGCAAGAATGGCAGCCAAAGAAGACACACATACGCTCACCATTCTAATAGTTAACCACAAAGACTGGACAACACAACCACTACCACTTAATATTAATGAAGACATCCACATGATTGCAACTATACCACCACACACCATACAATATGCTCCTACACCGGAATGGCCAAAATACTACCAATACATAGAACCATCGCTCACATCCATAATTTGCGTATCCAACCCCGCACACCTATCGATGAATATACAACCCCCACAAGAACTACAAAATGTCCTAAAGAAAACATTTAACATACACATAGACACCCATCCCATCAAACTCAACACAAAACCCTATAAAGTCAAATTCTCCAATTCATGGAACAATGCACCTAAAGCAATCCCCCCGCCAATGCATTCAAACCTCAACACACCACCTCTTCCTATTGAATTTAATCACACCCACCCCCTTAAATTCCAACCACAAAAATGTACATACACGGACGGATCATTTATCCCACCCACCAAAAATTCCGAAGGACAAATAGAAGGTAACACAGCAGGATCAGGAGTATATAGTCCCAACAACAACACCCACATAGCAGAAAGACTACCCGGATACCAAAACATCCTAAGAGCAGAACTCAATGCAATACTCATAGCCATCGAAAACATACAAAATACCCAAACAGAAACACATATATTTACAGACAGCCTTAACAGCATATTCCTAATCAACAACCATATACAACACCCCACATCACAACATCACCACCCAGATAAATTACTCATAGCGGCCATCATCCGACAAATATATTGGACACCTCACAAAGTACACATACATAAGGTACGAGCACACACAGGCATCATTGGAAACGAAATAGCCGACGCACTAGCCAATGAAGGGAACCTCAAGGAAAAACCATCCCCCACACCCCACATACACATAGCACACTCAACTCCTTATTGGTTAGCAAGCTGCCCGACGGCCACGCATGACGGAGCCATACGCAACCTAAACACATTCATAACAAAAGAACACGAATCTCGAGAGACGCAAATAGCCAAACATAAATTCCCATATGTCGACAAATGGCTCTCAAATGAGCAAATAAACCAAAAACTCTCTAACCATTTTTGGACAAACGACAAAGTAAGCGACGCACAAATTACCCAAACACTAAAATTCAGATACGCCCAATACATGGGCAACCATAGGAAAAACATTTTTTGGCCTCTCACACACCAAAACCCCAACTGTACATTGTGCCACAAAAATGACAGAGATACGTGGCCCCACCTACTATCCACATGTGAACACCCATACCTAAAAGGATTAAGAATTGCACGACACAACAACGCGGTACACCTCATCACCCAAACACTCCAAGCCAACAAAAACACCCGATATTTCACACTAACCAATGCAGGAAAAATTAACAACACAATACCAGAACAAACAATCCCGGACTGGCTCATTAAATGCTCATGTCAACAAATGCCATGCAATTGCCAAGCTAAACTAAGACCGGACATCCTATGCATAATAGGTGCTCCTAACCAAGCACAAACACCCATACTACCCTCCCCAACACACACAATCCAATTTATTGAATTTACATACTGCCATGACAGATTCCCAGAACAAGCAATCACCCGAAAACACACGAAATATGACCCACTAATCAATACCATACAAAACAATGGATGGAAGACCAACCCTATCATTACCATCACAGCTGGAGTTAGAGGTGCCATCCATGAACACTCCATTGAAAAACTAACCGAATTAAAAATCCCTAAATCAAACATCAAACTTCTTATGAAACATTTACACCAAAATGCCATCAAATATCTCACATACTTGGTCCTAAATAAAAGGAAACTAGATAACAAACAAGCACCCATCCCCCCGCCTTAAAATTATTATATATACCTATTAGTACACCAGAGCCCACCTCCCCACGGAGGCATAACACCTTGTATTGCATCATGGTGCGCTATGATCAATACAAGGTTAACGGGCTCGCATTCATGCCGGTATTAAAATACGGGCGTTATTTTTTCTTTCATATCCAGAGGCTCATCCAAGTGGAGGGCACTTCTAACTCTCTTGTATTTTTCTATCCATGTAGAGGACATTCCATCCATAATCTATATTTTACATTCATGAGCAAACCATTGAAATGCCACAACAGGTGGGAGTTGATGGATGTCTTGCTGCTATCACAACTCATCATCCATTCTCTCGTCACTCATTATGTAGTCCAAATTCGATCAACTCATGAACATCATATGAGAATTTTGGATGATATTACATGTCCATGGATGAAAATTATGACAAATTTTGAAACCCTTATGCTCTTGGACGAGCGACCGTTTATGAACTACACCGTTTATGCTATTTAGTGTCACGTATTATTTGGAATCATGCAACGCAATAATTAAGGACAAACGTTGAGTCATCCACAGACTCAAGCTTGTGGACCAAATCTTGGAATTATGGATGATATATCATAGCTTCATGGACAAAAAAATGTGACAAGTTTTCATTAACCCTCTCCTGCTCTTGGACAAGTATTTGGTTATGAACTAGATAAGCATCGAGAGGAGAGTGGAGGACGAGCATTGAGTCATCCACCAACCCAAGCTCGTGGATTGTATCTTGGAATTAGGGATGATATCACGCCTTCATGGACGATAAAATATGACAAGTTTTCATTAACCCTCCTGCTCTTAGACAAGTAATTGGTTATGAACTAGATAAGCAACAAGAGGAGAGTGGAGGACAAGCGTTGAGTCATCCACCAACCCAAGCTCATGGACTGAATCTTGGATGGAATTTATGGATGATATCACGCCTTCATGGACGATAAAATATGATAAGTTTTCATGAATTATGGATGATATCACGCCTTCGTGGACAAAGCTTGTGACGAGTTCGAGTTCTCATAAGCCTCGTGCTCTTGGATGAGCGATCTGTGAGGATGCTGGGTGACGATGACAAGCAGGTTCGCCCACCTCACTTTTAGATTGGCGTGGAATTCAAATCATCCCCAAGACACTTCACCTCGCTCAGTAATCTCTTCGTCATGCATGTACAGTAGTGTGCTGGCATCTCTTTAAGCACCTTGGAGTTGTAAGCACCTCTGTACATGTGGCGCGGCTGCAATTCCTTGTCTCGTCAATTCCCTACTTACCTGCCACCACCAGCACCCAAAATCTGTATCCTTTCCTTCACAGTTTGGTGTTTGATTTGAGTGTCTCAATTTGGTTTGGTCTAATTTGTGTGTGTTTGAGAGAGAGAGAGAGAGAGATTTTGTGGTCAGTTGATGGCAGTGTGAATTGAAGAGCGAGGGTTTAGGAAGTGTCGGCTATGGCAGGAGGACAGACGGACATAGGACCTCTGGAGAAATTGAAGCTGGAAGGGATATGCACAGGAAAGGGCGCAGTAGAATGGATCAACAACCGCGTGAAGGATTTGGTGAATGTAACGTCTCTCCTACTCTACTCTGAGAAATTTGGGGCCTGAAACGAGAATGTTTGGGTTATGTTGCACAATTTGGTCCAGCTACGGAAGTTGTAGTTTCCTTTCTCAGAAAACGATATTGGGTCATGAGCCAAATTTGAATTGGCATATTCGACCTAACTCACCATCCTTGCAGTATCCTGTCCCCATGTATTGTTGAAGAAGATTAAACTTCTGAGAGATGTGCATGGGGGATCCTTGTGTGTTGCTCTCCAGGATTTTGAGCTTGATTTGAGATAGCGTTAGAAAGCAAAACTTTGATTGATTGGTAAATTGCAGTTCTGTTCTATCGATTGCTCCATCCATTGAGCAAGAATCTTGCTAATAGTAAATATGGTGATGGAACCTTAGGGTTAAAACTTTTGAGTCAGATTGAAAGGTTGAATATGATACAGCATGCCAACACCCTAGTTTTTTATCATGATGAGAATATCTTCTATATCCTTTGTCTTCTTAAAAACCAAAAAGTGCCTCTATTGCAGCATGAATGCAGATACTTCTCTTTGACAGTCTTGGGCACAAAAAAATTTCATTTGTGTTGTGGGGTTCAACGTTGGGACAGGCTTCTCAACAATCAGTTTCCACGTGGAAGAATGGTCTTCAGCAGCAAATGCATTTGAAGAATGGTAATGCTAGGGTTACACCTCAGCTTGAAGTGAAAGCGAAAGAGGTTCCGCTCACAATTGCGCAAACCTTAGAGAAGGAGATGAAGGCATGGAGACAAAACAGCGCATGGATTGATGAGAAACCTGTCATAGAGGTACATCTTTGAATTTTCTGTACACCTTTATATTTCACCAACTTACAACATCCTAGATTTTTTTACAGACTTGCCAAGGTATGAATTATGTGTTTCTTTCATGTGTCAAGATATCTTTGGAATGTGTAGGAGAACCTTTATTGAAAGATTGTAGTGATAGCCTGCTGTTGTGTGTTTTTTTGTCTTGTGTTGAATTTTAGCCATGGGGTGCTGTCTACAGGTGACAGTGCCGAAAGGAACTCTCTGCCAAGTCAACTCACAGTTTAAGATTGGCATTCCACCTGATACAGTGTACAACATTCTCATCGATCCTGCAAACAAACGGGTCTTCAAGAACATTGAGGTATTCTCAATCACGAGATTCAATTTTTTGGTTGATATTTTTCAAATTCTTCTGATTGTAGTGTTGGATTGAGGATGCCAGACGGACTTACAGAAGGGCAAAAAATATAAAGTATCATACCAATTCTAGGTTTGAAGGTGGAGTACTTTTAACCTGTGAACTTGCAGAAAGGCAACAGATTTGAGTTGCCATACCATGGTCAAGTGAAAATTCTAGGAATCTTCTTATTTAGTAACTCGGAGCACCCTATGTTCCAGCAAACTCATGTTGCAAAATCCTTCGCTTACATAGATTGACATAATGATTTTTCTCTTCCCTTAGAGTGTACAATAATTGGAGTAGAAGTCAATGTGTAAACTGACAGTGTCTTGGGGTAATGTGTGGATTTTTGGTTTTTAGGAGGTGATCTCTCGCAAAGTTATAGAAGATGATGGAGATAGGCAATTAGTTGAGCTAGAAGAAGCAGCAAGTTGGAGGTTTTTGTGGTTCTCTGGGACTTTGAAAGTCTGTGTTGAAGTGGATCAGAACCGACGAACACGAACAGTAAGTCCGTGACCAAACGTTTCTTCCAGCTGATTGCATATACTTATCCTTCTGTGGATGTGCTTTGAAATGTGTAATGCAAGCTTGCAAAGTCACCTCTGCTTTGGTATAAAGAATTGAGCAAGTTTTTGTGGATATCCAGATGAACTACAGGCTTGCAAGGGAGGGATTCATGAAGAAGTTTGAGGGATCATGGAACGTAAGACCTCATTATATTGATGCCATGGGAAATCCTGTTTCAGAGAGTGGTGCAGATCGAGTGGCATCTATTGTCCTTTTGCAGCAGGTGGGTTAATACTAACCCGTAAAAGGACCAAGGGAGTGTTTATATGGGATAAGTGATGATTTGTATGAACTCCCAACAAGTATTGAATTAAAATTTTATCTGGTCAATGATATTGAATCCATAATTAGCACAATCTCTTAAAAAGAGGACATTTCATACCACTTGGGAGTTTCTGCGATTAATCCCAGCTTTCCAACGTTTGTGGACGCACAGAAATTTCGACCTTATGAACCTGAGTTATATAAAGTAGGAAACCGAAAAATGTAAACAAATAAGGCTCACCTACCTTAGAGGTCAAACTGAGCTCGCATTTTGTTCAGAATCTACTTCTGCATACAGGTCAGAAAGTGTTTGTAAACGTTGCTTATTGCAATGGCAGGTGGTGCAACCAGCACTGGTGCCCCCGCCTCCTTTTAAAGGTTACATACGTGGTATCACAACAAAGACAACAGAGATGTTGCTGCATGACCTTCAAGCAGAGGGTAAACGGTTGAGGGATAATCTGCTCAACAACTCTGGAGAACAGCCCGAGCCAGTGAAAGAGGACACACATAAGGAGGATATGTTTAATAACCATTTGAAGCATTGCAGGAAATTTTCAGTTAATCGTCGCAAGCCAAGGAAGAGTAGGTGGAGACAGAAAGAGGAGGATTGTCCATAAGAAATGCACCTCTTCTTCCCTCTCCTGACAATTAGACATGGAGTAACGCCCAAGTGGTATGAAATGTCCTGTAATAGTAATTTGGTGAAAACTTGGTTCAGCCCTCTGACCCATCAGTTATTGCTGATGTAATTGTGGCAGCTCAGTAATTGAGTGCTACACCATCACCTGTAGTTTGTTGGTACATAGATGAAGAGCGCTGCAGAGTCATGAACTGCTACCAGTGTACATTTTAGCTGGTCTAACGGCCAAGCAGAATTCAGAAGGCTAGATTTCAGTCACTCGGTCAAGCATCTAGGTGTAATAGTAGAATTTGTGGCAATGGCTGCTAAGCTCCCGTTGTTGTACAGGGAATGAGAATCTATTGTAATTTGTGACATACATGACATGTTTGTTCATTTGAAAATATTACGCAGTCCTCCCCAAGAAGAGATCTCTGTGAGTAGTGTTCCCTGTGATGGTTTTCCAAGAAAATCACTCATCAACTAAAATGCAACTTCGATCATGGCACTAAAATTTTGTTCTTAAATGTCTGCAACATTGGTCATGTGTTGAGTGTACAGTTCATAATCTACAGCAACTTATTGTGTTGACTCAAAGTGTCTGTGTGTGCCTGTGTGTGTGTGTCTCTGTCAGTCTATTATATAGTACAACCCTAATGTTGGGTGCCAAACTTCAATGTTTGGTTGCCCATCTTCAATGCAATGTTCTTCAATGCAATGCTACTGCGTGTTTGGAACTTGTTCTTCGAACCGATTAAGGCGGCTTGTCCAGACTGAATGTAGTATCATATTGAAGATATCATACTTTTCCGGCTTCTCATGCCACACAAAGTGTTGGCGAACGTGCCTGAGCTGTGATTGCAGGCTCCTGTACTTTGAATCAGGAATGCCCAACAAAATGGATTTCAAGTTAGGGATATCCTTTTCAGGCACTGTGACGGAGAAAGAATCCCAGTTAAGTACATCACTGAAAGGGAGAACAAAGTTGTCGGCAATCAGGACGGGAACACAGTCGTAATAGATTGATTCAACTATGCGGGGGCTGTTGACCTCAAAGCCCATGGCACATATACAGTACTTGCTGGATTTCATGTGCTGCATGTATGACATCTTTCTTGCAATAGGCTTTGGGATGACCTCAAAAATCTTCATGTCAGGGTCTTTGTCTTTCCAGTATGCCAGAAGAGTAGGTCTCACCCGGCCGTGCATTTGGCCAGCAAAGAAGGCCAGGATTGGACGTTTATTGTATCCTGGTCCTCCTAGCCGCAGAGGCAACTTCTGAGAGTGGAGGTAAACTTCAGGGAGGGATGCATCTTTGCCCAGAATAAACTCTTCACTTACGTCTGCGTTGCACACCACTTTTACTGCATTCCTTCGCAAAGTGGGATGATCTCGAGCAGTGGCTGGCCCCTGCAGATGAGATGCACTGTAAGATTCCTCCATACATGCAACTATTGTAAATAACATACCCAACTCTGGACTTGGACCATATGCAATGAAGTCTTGGACAATTACAACATTCTGTGGGGAGCTAACAAACCTCTTTATCATAGAACAAATACAAGGAAGATGTATGGGAATTACTGAGGTGCCTAATGTGGGCTTTGTTGATCAGTCTTAGGACCCCTACCATTCTTGGAGTTGTGTGTTTGCATCGCATGCACCCTGGAGAGTTTTCCTACTCTCTTTTTTGGGTCTTAGGTCTTGACTTTGTATGTTTTTTGAGAGTGTAATAAATTTCATTTATTTGTCCAAAAAGAATAAAGAAAAGAAAAGGAAAAAGAAAAGAAGATAGGGGATTGCTAAATCAACCACACATTGGTTTAAAAAATCGCAAAGATGTGCTGCACGATCACATGACCTACCAAAGTTTGAATAATATTAGTTGTAAGCTGAAATGTAAAGAAAGGAGTAGAGATGATACCTTGCTCCTCTTTGTGTGTGAGATGAAAAATCAAGTTTGGATAGGTCATGTGACTATGCGACGTGTCGTTGTGGTTGTTTTAAAAAATTATTGGTCGATTTAACAATCCCCAAAAGATAAGGTCATCTCAAAATATACTAAGTATTGGTGTTCAAAGTTGAGGTAGTATTGAGACCTATGTGTCATGGTATAACATCTCTCCATTGTGAAGCCAACATATAGCTATTGATCCGTTCAACATTGATTCGATTCAAAATTAAACCTTTGAGGTCTTCCAACTATAAATTGTAGGAACAAATTATCAAAAATTGCAACCCTCTAATTTGTTATAGGTTTCACGAAAGGTGAACATGAAGTGAGCCACCTTTCGTTTTGTGGGCTCACCGAATGTAATAGTCGGATGCTCGAAAAGCTGTGCAGGGAGAGACAGATTCAGACTAAGCTCCTAGCATCCCACGATTATATTTTGAGGTTACTTACCCAGTCATGGCAGGAGACAAAGAAGTGGTCTGCTCCTTGTGTGCGGTTCCAGAAAGAATATCGTGAAGCTATAGAATTGACATAGTTCTTGATGAAGCTGGCGAGTGGCAGCATGGTGTGTGAGTTGGGCACATAGAGATGAGATACCATATGCTGCACACTGTAGGGCAAGAAGAACATGTGCGCTTTCCACGGATCCCTCACCAGGTAATTGTTGGGCCTTCGGATGCGCTCCAGGAACTGACCCTCCGATGCGTAGATCCCCGTTTTCGGGCCCGAGTGGACCAGTGGCTTCGACCCATCTCTGTATACGTATACCTTGAACACCTTTTCCATCAACTCATAGCTCCTGTACAGGAACCACCAATCAAACACCTCACTGATGAAATACATATGATATAACAAACTCCCAATCAGTGGTCAATTGAACCCCAAACCAAAGACAACGTTCCAGATCCGAGTGCCGAAACAATCAATTATCTAGATATGCGATGGAGACGTAGTTGACGAAGAAAGAAATTCTGCAAGCTTTGCCACATGGTGGACTTGGTCATGTCAAGCGATTTTGCTGCCATTTCTTATTCGTAATTGGATGTCAGGAGGCACGATTATTTCTTCTAATTGATGACCTGCCATGGCCTTGACCACTATGCACTAGAGAACCAACGAGAGGAGAGTTATCAATTGAGTTGATTATCAATCATGGCCACCTACTCTAACTGGTTATCAGTATTAACCGATTCGTTCATGAACAAAATTTGGGAATTACGGATGAAATCGCAATTCCATGGGTGAACGATTGTGAAGCGTATTGATAACCCTTTTGTTCTTGGATGGAGAGATCGATTATGTCAAGTAATGGGGACAAACATAACATTACGCAGTTGCTATCAATCGTTCCATTCTAGTAATATTGAGTGTTAGTGCTTCACCTGAATCTCACTCTTTTTTCAAGCTGAATCTACTTATTGACAAACATCTGTAAGATACAATTCTAGCACCTTACATGACATATTCCCGGCCCCACCCACCTTGGTCACTCAGCTGAACAATCTATGAATCTAACCCTGCCATCAGCTATCGTAAGCACCCAATACCTACTGTTGTGGCAAGGCTCCTTGCATCCATTACCTAGCTCATAGTAAATCAATAGTGGCAAGGAGTGACCTACTTGGAGAAGGCTGTGACATTCTTGTAGAGGTTGGTATGCAAATTAGGGTCAGCACAATCTGGAGTTGCTTGGGCGATCGCCTCTTTGGCTGCACGGAGCTCCTCTAGTGTTGGATCCTCATCACCTCTCTGTTCATGCAATTTACACGATCACATTTCTTCCTCATCCAACACTTTGTGCACCATGTTGGTACCAATTTCATCAAAGAAGAAAGATAATGTAGGTCACCTTTGGAGCAAGGCTCTTCCTTGGTGTTCCGGTGCCCCGGTTGTAACCTACTTGATTAAAAAATGAGCAATAATTGGAGAAGAAAGATGCTGCTGCATCATCCATAGCCACTATTAAAAAAATTGTATTTTCAGTACCTTCGGCTGGTCTTGCACCGTTGTTTCTAAGGCAGGCTGCGAGTTGCTCATCACCGAGTGCTTACTGTTGCGGCCACTCTCTGTTCGATTCTCAACCTGCCAGTTCACCGTGCGAATTCGGAATAGTTATTAACTCCACTTCATCACAGTATCAAATCATTACAAAAAAATTATCTGGCTATATGTAGCTCGTGTGATGATTTCAGTAAAATCTTCATCTTTGATGGGAAGAAAAGGTCACCAGCTCCACAATACAAATATGGGAAGCTGATGGTCACCCATTCACTCACCAGGTCATCCGGGATTGCGGACGACTTCAATTCTGGAACAGCCAAATTCTCATGTTGCGACCCGTGGTTCACTCTCGAGCGCTCAGTAGCATCCGGACCTTTGTGAGTAATCTTCGAGCCATTTGTAGATGTTGTTGAGATTGCAAGCCTTGCAGCAGTTCCGGTGCCACCCTCCAATTGCGTAGGAGGATTAGCGGCCACGTTCATCAAAGCTTGCTGAGAAGGGTTTATTACTTCGCCAGATATGCTTGGGGCTGGGCTGAATCTTGCGAGAGGAGGCTGGGTCGAGGAGGGCAATTCTTTACGGGGCGCCATAACTTTTTCCAAGGAAAGGGATGACGATGGGTGCGTGGTGAAGGAGAATCTTAGCAACAAGGAGGATGTGAAAGGATCGTTGTCGCTCCTGTAGCTCTGATGGAGGAGCACCATCAGCGCCATGAACATCGTTGCTCCGACGACATGCGCCGAACGTTGATGGTTCCTGCAACACATGCATATCCTTGTTGTGCCTGCCATTTCTAAAGAATTGGCTTATTTCCTGTCTTGATGATTCTTGCCAGAAGTGAGGAGAAGAACAACAACGGAAATGATACAATTTGAGGGATCCCTGCCTCTTTTTATAAATCCTCACGGCCCAAATACTCCATGGTCGGCCCAAGAGCTGGTTTCGGTGATGAACTTGATTCTTTCTTTGTAACGCCACCAAACATGACGATGATTCACATAAGCGTCGTAATGAAGTGAACCTGGTAGCTTTCGAACCTCTGTACAAACTGCGAAGTGATATTCTTGATGTCCGCCAATTTTGATCAAAGAAATTCGGCAGCTGGTCCTCTTCCTGTTCTGAATTCCAGCACTCACTGAAGAGAAGACGAACAGCGGGAGATGATGTAATTTGAGTGTGCCCTCCTGCCTTTTATGGATCCCTCACGTCCCAATTACTCCATTTCCTGCCTAAGCGCTGGTTCCGGTGATGAATGTGATTCTTCGTAACGCCACATAAGCGAAGTGAACTGGACCTGGTAGCTCCCAAATTTCTGTATAAACGAGAATCCGGAACGTCTGGTTTCAAGTCCCCGCACTCAATTTCGAAGCTCATGCCCTGCTCTACCGATACCAAAAGCTTGGTCACTTGAGAGAATCCAAGAATTTGCATCAAAACGTGCAATTTTGGGACAAAACCAAGACCCCAGAATTCGCAAACATCCAGCTCTCTCAAAATCTCTTCACCTCAACATACGACATCCAGCGCCGAGAACACTAAGCAACTCACATGCGCCAAAAGCTGATGACTCCTGCACCACATCCGTATCCTTGTTGTGTCTGCCATTTCTCTAATTCCTGTCTTTGATCATTGCTGCCAGAACTGAAGAGAAGAAGAGGAACGGAGATGATGCACTTTGAGAATTCCCTGCTGCCCTTTTATCAATTCCTCACGCCCCAATTACTGCATGCTCGACCCATAATTTGATTTTTTGTAACGCCGCCAAACATTACGTGGTTCGCATAAGCACCGGAGTGAAGTGGAGCTGGTAGCTCTCGAATTTCTGTGCAAACCGCGATGTGAAAGTCGTAACGTCTGCTTTCAAATCCCGCACTCAATTCCGAAGTGCACAGCCAAGTCCAAGCCCTCCGAATGTTCACCACCGATACCAGAAGCTCGGTCTTTGGCGGTTATTCATTCGCACATGAGAGAGTCCAAGAGATTGCAACACGTGCACTTTTGGGACAAATTCAAGACTCCAGAGATTGCGAAGCTTTTAGCTCTCTTGAAAACTCCTGAACTCATCACACGACAGCCAGCGCCAAGAACACTAATCAACCCATCGAAGCTCATCTACAGCCTAAGCATCATCATCGCCTCCTCCCTGTCAACCGTTTGACACCCGAAATTGAAACCAAACACCGAGCGCCTAACAGATCACCCCCAAAACCTAATCTTCACCAACCAGCGGAACTTCAACTGGACCTTGGCATCCACAATCGAAGCATTCAACCCTTCACCCTTCCACCAAGTTCCAAGATTGTGTCTACAGATGAGGTCCAGTAATTCCAGACTAATTAATCACCAACGATCAGACACACATTATAAATTTTTCCATAAATTGCAAATTAATTATCAGGATGCAACCTAACTCCTACCTTGGCATCCCCAATTGCAGCATTCAACCCTTCACCCTTGCAACAGCTTCCAAAATATTCCTGTCTACACAACTTGGGTTATTCCAGATAATAAATTACCAATGATCATCAGACACACTTGAATGTTTTCATCGATTGCACAGCAATTAATGGAGACAGAAACCCCTACCAAGGTCATGTCTACACAGGTCCGGTAGTTCCAGTCAAATTAATCACCAATGATCAGACACACAACAAATTTTTCCATCGATTGCATAGCAATTTTCAGGGTGCAAATTACTCCAACCTTGGCATCCACAATTGAAGCATTATTCAAACCCTTCACCCTTGCAACAGGTTCCAAGATATTCCTGTCTACACAGATCGGGTTATTAATCCAGACGAAAATTTACCAATGATCCGGAACACACACACTACTTTCTTTCTTTTTCCCATAGATTGCACAGCAACTAGGAGGCAAACTCCTACCTTGACATCCACAATCGAAGCACTGAACTCTTCACCTTTTGCAACAGGTTTCAAGATCAGGTCCACACAGGTTCAGTAATTACAGACTAATCAATTACCAATGATCAGACACACACACTAATTTTTCCATCGATTTCACAGCAGTTATGAGGATGCAAACTCCCACGTTGGCATCCACGATCGAAACATTCAACCCTTCACCCTGGCAACAGGTCCCGAGGTCATGTCTACTACGTACACAGGTCCGGTAATTGTTCCAAACTACTTAACTGCCAATGACCACACACTGAACTAATTAACCCGACTTTCATCAGATTGCCGCTTGCACAAGAATTCCTCAGGATGCAGATCTTTCCCAAAAGCATGGCGCTCCTTTCTAGAGATCCATGATGAGAACCACCACGTGGAAGTTGGAAGAAGAAGGTGAAGGAGAATCGAACACCGCAGATTCCTATCCAAGCTGCATGCAGCATGTGTTGCAATTTCCAAGGTATTGCTCCGAAATCAAGGAGAGGGATCCAGGTCTTGCTTAATTCATGGTCCCTCCTTATGATCACAGTAACTGCAATGTACAGACTTACCTGAGTGCAGCTCGAACGTGAAAATCTGCACACTCGTCGGCGAAGATTCAGGTGTTTTCCTTTCTTATTACCTCGAGATAAACCTCGCCTACGTGCACAGTTAGATTATTAGTAGGCTTCATGGGCTTCTCGTGGAATACTATGAAGTAGGTACACGTGTATTAAGGTAGGATGGGTCTTAAATGGATAGTTTTTTTCCAACTAGTCCACTTCTCCTAGGACATGAAACACGCTATTAGTACCAGATGGTTAGCAAATCCAACATAACATTACTAAGGAGTTGCACTCTGTGGGCTCTGAGAATCTCTGGGGTGGACTCTTCATACCACATGCGCACTAACGTCAGTGTAAGAAAGCCTAGGTATTATTTGAGGTATTAGTGTACATGTTGCACGTAAGGGAGAGGTATTAATTTTCTATAATGTGCATGTTAAAAACTACTATAATATTTTTTTGAAGTAAAGGTAGATGTCATTGAACAAAAGGGTGCTCTAAGATTCAGAGAAAACATTGACACTAGATGTGTTAGTTTCATCCAATTCACATTCATCCATTCTTTTTATATGGTAAAAGTTGTTAATGACTCCTTTGTCCATTATTATTAGGGTTTGCATTTGGGTTCTAGGACAAGCTAGAGACTCTAGGAGTGCTCATGGGCTCCCTTGGGTTTTGCTCTCCATATTGTGACCAAGTTATTATGCTCTTATCTTTGTTTGTTTGATGAAATCATTGAGTTCATCCTATGAATGAAAAAAAAGATCAATGACTTTCTCATTAGGAAGTGAACATACATTTTACATGTAATAAAGGTATAATTAAATCATGATTTGCATTTGTATATGTAGTGGAGGCATTTATCACATTAAATTGTAAAGGTCAATATAATTACATGAGCACATTTTCGAGCATGTCGTTAATACATGTACATTTGTTTTTCTCTATAAACTACTTGCATATAAGAGGTTTAATCTCAAAGTGACTCATACATGTCATTTAGGTTTCCAATGAAGAGTGTCCCCCCCCCCCCCTCCCCGAGTACGCAACTCATGTATTATATGGCCTTGTTTATAATAACTTATAATGCATTTTAGTCCAATCTTGAGTGATATGATTTGTTTTAATGTACAAAACTCTTGTAGCCCTTCTAACTCGACAAGCAATCCAACATGTAATAAATAAAGGAAATGAATTTCCTTGAAGCCTATAATTCTATTAAAAACCTAATTATATGATTTTTAATACAAATTTTATTTTTTATTATAAATAAAAAAATTCCAATGATTTTTATTTTTAATTGGAGGCAACTACTCGTGTGGATCTTTAAAAATTAGATGCTCTACAAGGTTAAAAAAAAGGTGTTTCAATTCTTTATATACTTTGTGGAGATTGTTTTTTTAATAAATATGCAACCCAACATTTTCTACATCTCATTTTATTTAATTTGGTCTTCACCCAACTTTTTGGTTCTTTTATTTTTGTATAATTTGATATGATTTTCACACAAGTCGTCTTCTAAGCTGTTTTAATGCCAATGCCCCCTGCATATAATAAAGGAGTTGCGTACTTGGACCATACTCTAGGTTGAGCATGTAATCATGAGATACACAAACCTTGAACTAGGCCCGGGTACGCAACTCCCGTATTATATGGTCCTAATTATAATCACTTATAATGCGTTTTAGTCCAATATTGAGTGATACAATTTGTTTTAATGTAGGAAACCCTTGTAGCCCTTCTAACAAGGAATCCAAAGATGTAATTATATATAGGAAATGAATATATTTTGAAGCATATAATTGCATTAAAAACCTAATTATATGATTTTTTTTAATACATGTACCATAGGTCAAACTACCCAACTTTTTGGACTTTTTAATAAAATTTTAACATTGTGAATGAATTATAATTTTAATGGGAGGCTTAATAAATATGCAACCCAACTTTTTTTTTCATCTCATTTATTTAATTTGGTCTTCACCCAACTTTTTTTCATCTCATTTTATTTAATTTGGTCTTTACCCAACTTTTTTTTCATCTCATTTTATTTAATTTGGTCTTCACCCAACTTTTTGATCATTTTAATTTGATATAATTTGATATAATTTTTACAAAAGCCGTCCTCTAAGCCGTTTTAAGTACGATGCCCCCTGCGTATAATATGGGAGTTGCGTACCCGGGGAACTAGGAGACTCAAATTCACGCTAAGCTCCTTACATCCCATGGTTTTGTTCTTAGGGCCCATATGCTATGAAATCGAGATTGTATCCGCTTTTCTCATAATTGTTGGAGCTCAAATGAAGATCTTATCTATAATCCAAGTGAAGGAATTCATGCTCATTATGCGGCCATATAGGTCTCTTAGTTATGGATATGAATGATGATCTCAAAATGGTTATCATATTCTAAGCATGTAGTCAAATCTCTTTTGAAATCATACTCTTTTTAGTATCCGTTCTTCGAGCCACATTTCATTACACACCACTCACATATAGGCATACAATTAAAATAAGTAACCAAATTAAGTATGTCTACCCTAATCACAATAGCCTAAGTACTTACAAACCCTTCTAACTTTGTATGTGGTCCTACTGGGTGCTTCCAATTCCACATGGAATTTTTTCGACCGTTGCATTAAATCAGAATTTATAAGTATAATATGATTAAATTAGCAAATTATGAAAATTGTATGCACATTGCCATGTCAACTTTCAAAATTGAACTTGAGATGCAAAATATATGAGTTTAGTTGAGTTTTTATCTTTTTAAATAATCACATAGGAAAGTGCACCATTTGTCTTCAGTATTGCACCTCAAATAATGATTATCGTATTTTGACTACGTAACCAATTCATTCTCATCATAACACACTAGTTTGATATGTATTATCCCAACCCATTCATGGCCCCCATGTGGTCCTCTCATCATTCATAGTGAGTGGGAATGGTGTAACAACAATCACCACTGCCATGACAACGTCCCATTCAATAACACCTATGTATATGAAATATGAATCTTAATTGAAACATAGTTGATGTTGCTTACAAATAAATAAATAAACAAATATATATATAGATAGATAGATAGATAGATAGATAGATAGATAGATAGATAGAGAGAGAGATTCATGGTCTAAATGCATATTTTTTGTATAATTTTTCCAATTTGTGTAAAAATAAAAATAAATACTACCCTACCATATTGATTTAGAATGAAAAACAAATTATCAAACACAAGACATTTTACTTTTTATTAGATCTTTATAAATAAAAATTATTATTATTCAATGAGTAAAGAAGGTTACTAGATATACATGCCATTATATTTCACATTTCATATTTCATATTTTATTTCTTGATAATGTAAAAAAAATGAAACATGTATGGAACACATGTCATTTTGTTTCAAACTATTTATTTGAATAGTTTAAAATGATATTTGTTTGATAGATGTTTTAGTTTTGTCAAACTATTTATTTCAAACACATGCCACATAATAAAAAAATTGCTCACAAAACAAGTAATAAAAGATGATACGGTATTAAAGTAAATTACGATTCAACACACAAAGTGTTGAACTTGCCACAATACTAATATGAACTCAACCAATGAGATGTTAGCCTGGGGGGGGGGCACTCATAGTAAAATTTTGGAGACACATGTGACAACCACTTATTTTCAAGGGGAATATTATCTTTAAGAATTAGAATATTATGAGTCCGTAAAGTAGAAAAAATCTACTGAGCTTAAAATTTTAATACCCTGTTGGTAATTAGACTTCTAGAACACATTCAACATTAAATACCCTTTTATATTACAAATTTTTGATAGCCTTTAATTTTTAGCGAAGGTACGGGGTGCATTGTGAATTGGCATTTCAACAACATGATTGCATTGTTGTGGTATGGCAAGAAGAAAACACAATAGAGCTTAATTACACCAACAAGATTGTAATGGAGAATGCAAGTAGAGTGTAACCTTAAAATTTAATGGTTTAAGAAACACAATTGTCCAACATTTGCAAAAGAATTTCAAACATCAAATATTGTTTTAAATAAACCCCTTCGTGTCAATGTTTAAATATAATGAAGTTCAAAGTATTATTAATGAAGAGGATCCTTCATGAAACAAAATTGAGCCCTCCATCTTCTTTGATGAAGCAAAAT
Source organism: Polytrichum commune (assembly GCA_950295325.1). Taxonomy (NCBI): domain Eukaryota; kingdom Viridiplantae; phylum Streptophyta; class Polytrichopsida; order Polytrichales; family Polytrichaceae; genus Polytrichum; species Polytrichum commune. The sequence continues at coordinate 2,747,035 of OX485809.1, forward strand.
GTGGTCCCTTACACATGTTATATTGCATAGTATTTTTTTATAATTGTTTTCTAACATTAGTTCACCCCCTATATTTGATATAGAATTCTTCTAAATTTTACCTTGAATGAATATTAAATACCTTATATTTATCACATGTCGTTTCTAAAATATTGCTAGTGCCCCCCTCCCCCCGGGGGTGCTAGGCAATGCCTATAGGTAAAGTGATCAAGTGACGGGTCCAACAATCATGTACATCTTTTAAATATCAATTAAAATTTCAATTTTCCTCCAAATGTTTTAACAAAAATGAAATTGTCATTTGTTTGAAACATATATATCTCTTTCTATTCACCATATGGCTCCACTACTTCAGAATTGGTCACTAGTTTGACTATCTTGGAAAAATGGTTTTAAGATATTTTAATACTATATGGCTTTCTTAATTCATATAAGTGTTGTTGTTGTTGTTGTTGTGTAACTTTGGTATTTGAACCTCAATGTTAAGATTATGGATGAGTTTGTATAATTTTTATTCAATTTCTAATAATCTTGGATATGTTGTCGAGGTTAAGCCACTTGAAGTTCCCCTACACGTTTGGAAACAACAAACAAACAAACAAACAATTTCATAAGTACACCCATCATTTGAAACACAGACGCGTGCACGACGCCCTCTTACTCCCTCCATCTCCAACAATTTGCATCTACAAACATAGGCCATAAGACATTGTAACCCAAGTTGGCTTCAGTTATGCTTTTCAAACTTGAATTTACCTTTTGTAATATATCACAACTTTGGTGGAAATAGCATTGACAAACTTCGTCTTGAGTCAACCCTCTTATGTGTAGTGTTGGAGACAAGAACCTTTGGTGAAATATTATTGTATGTTGGTCAACCAAGGTTCACAAGGGTTGGAGTAAATATGGGCATGTTTGTCTCTAAGTTAGATATATGGGCTCACTTTAGACTCATCTGCCTTAAAAAAGAGCAAGTGGATATAAAAGACATATGTGATTTACTTTGTACACACACATCTTGGAATTTGTTGGTTCATACATGTTTGAGTAAAACAATTATAGGGCGTTTCTCATTGTTTGCAGTTGTGGAGGTGCTTACATTGAGTTTCACTTGCTTATATGAGAGTGCCCAACAATCAAAAGATTGATTTTTCTCTTTGAAGGACTTAGGATCCTCCTTCATATCGTTAAGGATTTTACAACGTTCTCAACTTACTTGGATTTGCATTGATGTTACAATCTTCGTCCCAGTCCACACAACCCAAGTTTTAGGTATGTTTACCATCTTCATCCTCATTAGTTTGCTTGACTATGCACAACTCTTTGTGAGATTTGTATTATAAATCAAAGCACTATTAAAGTGAAAAGGTGGTTGTTTTACTTAGATTTTTTTATACATGGTTTTGGATAATATATCATGTAAACAATACATAGATTGGTCTAATTTTATATGTGTAATGTTAATTTGAAGTAAATATATAGTTGAGCATAACCTCATATAGTTTTATTTTTAATTTTATGTCCAATGCAATTGATTTTTGGGGTATATGGACCTTAAAAATAAGAATGTATAATAAAGAAGAGACATTCAATCATTCATAATGTAGATTATTTGAGGTATTCAATGACATGTAAATATAGTGATTTAAAAATGTTCAGGTATGTGTAAAATAACTTGTATTCAAATCGGGTAGTCAAAATATGATTAATTTTGACCTTCAATTTTGTATTCTCCCTTTAATAAGTGTACCCACGTGTGGATACTTCCTAGATATTGATGTTCAAGGTATTTTATTTTTATAGACAATGTGAGTGGTATCTTTATCACGATTGCATAGTGGTTCCATGGGACCTCGTCTTTTGTCATAGGATTAATTTGTATCTAGAGTAATTACGATTTTCAACTTATAAGATTATGTGTTATGCGCAGGGCCACACTCCAAATTAAGATCCAATTATCTCTCCATCTCCACTCTTGTAAACAAGAGTCTGACTATTGGGGTAAAAGACAATTACATTTGCGTACACAAACAACAAGAGTTTGAGCTTCAAAACATGACCATGTCTCATTTGCACAATTCACACACTTACACATCGTTGAAAGATATTCTAGACACTTCCTCCCCTATTGGAAGCAAACAACACCTCAAAGCTTTCCACTCTCTTCCCGATATCCATAATGTTCGCATGAAAAATCCTTTGGTGGAAAAAGCTGCAAAGGTTTACTTGGCTGTGGGTAACAACATTCAACAAGAACAACACCCTGTTGTACAACCTTCTAGCTTGTTCTCCTCTTTTTTGAAGACCATGCGATCTCCATTTGGAATAACACACAAGAGCTTTCACAAAGTTTGGGGAGGTGCATTCGTTTGGTTGTGGCAAATGTGCATTAAGTGTTGAAGGAGGCAAATTATTCTACATTGTGGATATGGTTGAAGGAGCTACACAATGTGACATCATAATGGATATAGACTTATGATGAAGGTGGCTTGGAGTAAGCCTCTAAAATGATGTAGTTTTTTTAATCTTTTAATTGATTAATCATTTAATCATTTATTTTTTGTTTTATGATGAGGACAACGCGTATGGTTGGTGTCTCTTTTAAGGAAGAATGTGATATTTCATATTTAGCTTGAGACTAGATGAGGAAGAAGTGAGTTGTGTTTTGGAGAAACTTGTGATATGAGCAAATCCTCATCGATGGTCTTTACGACATGGTTGCAATCGCTTATTAAGGAAACATGTTTTTGTTTTTTTTTTGTTTTTCTTGGTATGAACTTCTTGACTACCAGTATTGAAGAATCAACCTCACTTTGGATTTGAAATTAAACAAGGTTAGATACCTTTGAAGGACCCTAAATCCTAGAATTTAGAATTAGAGATTTTTGTGTTCTTTATCTTCATATAAGAACCAAATTATGTATCACTCACTTTTGTTTGCGATTGTTCATCATTAATTTTTGTTCACCTATAGCCTTGAGAATTCCACATCATTTTCAACAAATGACATGAAAAAATCTAATACCACAATTAACATGTAGTTGTTGAAGTGAACCTCATGCATGTGTTGCCAAAAGACTACTTCTAAATTCTAACTTAAGGTGTTGAAAGCTTTTGTTAATTAGACCCTTACATTTAGTTGGTGTTTGGTTTGATGAGGATCAAAGAACAAACACCATAAGACATATGTTTAAAAAATATTGAACCATGTCATTAAATTCTTTACCACTACTCCATACTCAATTGGGAGGATTTATGTGTTCAATTAAGGTATCAACAAACATGCACTCCCGATAACCATAACTAAATCACAAGAGGTATGGTTGCGCAAATATAATCTAATTGCTAGAAGTTGGAGAACATGCAAATAAAAAATCCAAACAACACCCACAATAACCTTAACAAGTTTAAGGCGCAATCAACTCAACTCAACTTAGATTAAGGTAGATGGGTCCTTAAGTGGCTTGTTTTCTTCATCGGACCCTTATATTTGATTGGCATGTATTTTGGTGATGATCAAAGAGCAAACATCATAAAGACACATGTTTTAGAGAGATTGGACTATGTCTTCAAATATCAATAATAACTCTTCACTCAACAATGCACACAATTGGGAGGAACCTATGTATTCTGTCAAGAAATTAGCAAACATGTACTTGCAATAACCATAACTGGATGACACGAGGTCCGATTTCCAAACCGGTTTTTGCGGATGTTTCATCGAAGCTTTGCTAATGCAACACAAGTTTTTTTTTGGTGTAAATCTAATTGGTAGAATTTGGAGAACATGAACAAGGAACCAAAGAACACCTACATACCTTAAGTTAGGTTGTCAAATGTTGTGGTCATGAGCCCTCACGAGAGAAAGAAGGGAAAGAAAGCAAAGAGAGAGTGACACTCCATGCATTCCTTGCGAGACTCTCTCTCTCTCTCTCTCTCTCTCTCTCTCTCTCACAGCTTAGCTTAGCTTTCCTTCTCTTGAATCATCGCAGCCATCGCCATAGCAATGGTAGGGTTTCTGAAGCTGGCGGGACTTCGCGCTTCCGTTCTCGCTCACACTTCCCCGTTGCGTGCAATGGCGGCATCTCGCTCCTTCGCCGCCGCCATCTCCTCCAAGGCTGCCACTCCCTCGCAGGAAGAGGTACCATTTTTCTTTTTCTTTTCTTTTTTCTTGTTGATTTGATCTTGGTAAGGGCTTGTAAGGATTTTGAACGGGGATCTCGGCGATGAGATTTTTTCTTGTGACGATCGCCGCCCTTACATGCGAAGAATTACTCTGTTTTAAACACATCAGGAAATGGTGCACGAGAAGACTTTTATGTGGAAAAAAGTGAACATATTACTGATAGAAAGGCAGGGGTCAATCGGAGCATTTTTACTGAGGAAGTGCTCAATATGTTTCAATGCACAGTACTTTAAGTGTTTGGAATTGTGAAAGTTTTGCGACGTCGAGAGAATGTTCACTAGGTGTATCCAGAGTTTGTGGTTTGAGTCAGAAGTCGTTCTATGAATTTTGTGTGGAGGTGGATCCGTGGAAGTGCAATTTTCTATGGAAGAAGCATACTCTGTGTTCGCCACTTCCATGTGCGAAGAATTGCTCTGTTCTCGCATCAGTAAATGGTGCACGGGAGGATTTTATGTGGAAAGGGTGAACTTGTAACTTGTTGAAAGGCATGGGTCAATCAGAGAATTTTACTGAATAGGTGGTTTAAATGCTTTATTGCACAATGTCTGAGGTTTTAGAATTGTGAAAGTTTTGCTACGTTGAGAGGATGTTGATGGATCACCAGGTGTATTCAGAGTCTGTGGTTTGAATCTAAAGCCGTTCTATAAATTTTATGTCAAGGTGGATCCGAGGAAGAGCAAATTTTCCACTGAAGATGAAAATGAATTCATGCTACTTTTATACTCTTTTGCGAAGTCTCAGGTGCATTTCACACTGAATAAAGTGCAAGCCACTGAAAATTGGAGTTTTTGTTGCAGGTTCTTGTTGAAGATGGCTTTGCAGCAAAGGTTGCCATTTTAAATAGGCCTAAGAAGCTGAATGCTGTCAATGAAAACATGGTAAGTTTTATATTGTGATATCACCTTAAATTATGAGGTGCAAGGTGGATGCATTTGCATTTGCTAATTCTGATGAAATTGTGAATTTGAGTAATTTGATGAAGTGTAATTTGACAAGACCTTTATTGCTCTTTACAATTTAAGATGTGAAGAGCTGAGGAAATTCTGTTCTTTGTAAGTTCTTTGATTGGCTGATGATTGAGTGGAATGGATGAAAAATCTCCATAACTATTCTATAGCAAGAAAAGATCATATTTGCAATGTTCTTGTGCAAGAAACCTGTGAGCTTAGGCTGGTACTTCGGAAGGCTTTACAAGAAAAGTCATTATAATGGATGCATTTCCAGATTGATCGGTTACTCGAACTGTACGAGAAGTGGGAGAAGGACAAGAGTGTGCGCATGGTGATTATTGCGGTAAGCTCTCCTTAATCTTTGGAAAGTACTTATTTGTTCACTGATTAAGGATCTGTACATTCCTAGTCATATACCAAAATGAGGGTCTTTGGTTGATTTGGCAATGTGTGTTACTTTTGCAAGGGCGTTGGTCGTGGATTTTGTGCTGGTGGTGATGTGGCAGCAGTTTATCATATGGTGAAGGCAGGTTAGCATGCATGGCTACCTACAATATGTGAATTCATCCTGGCAGACTCAATCTGCTACTTTAATATTGACATTATTGTGTTTAGGATGCTGTCCTGTAATTTGCCTCTCTTTGTTGTGTACATGAATATTTAATCACTCTGACTGGAAAATCCCTTCTCACGGAGCGTGTATATGTTGTGCACAGGAGAAGGCCACCGAGGGAATTCTTTTTTCGCTAAGGAATATCATCTGAATTATATTCTGGGAACATTCAGGAAAATCCATGTACGTCTACATTGTAACTTGCAAATTCTGTGAGTGAATTGTGGTAGTGGCTTCACATGTTATTAGGTGGTGTAACATGAATGATTGAAATGGGATTGACGTTTGCCATCCCTTCAATCAAGGTATATATGATGTTGTTCAAGAAATTGGTGGTTCTTCCTTGACATGTTTTGGGCTAATGCTCTTAAGATAAATTTGGCAGGTGGCCCTTCTAGATGGAGTAGTAATGGGTGGGGGTAATGGGATCTCAATTCATGGAAAGTTCCGAGTTGCAACAGAAAACACTGTAAGTAGAAATGTTTGACTGGCTATTCTATCTTGTCATACCTCTGAGATTCTGATTTTTGGCCAAGGTTATGATGCTAAGTGCAAGGGAAAACGTGTAAAGGTGTTACATTGGGGTAGGTTGTCCAACTTGAAGCTAGAAGCTAGGAAATAAGGGATAAGGCCTCAAATAAATGAATATAATGGGTACAGTGAAGTATCAGTAATGTGCCTGCTCTTACATACAAACTGATTGTGGTTTGATTATGATGTATAAATTTGAAATGTTTGTTTCAGGTGTGGGCTATGCCTGAGACTGCTATAGGGCTTCACCCTGATGTTGGGGCCTCCTATTTCCTCCCACGGTTACCAGGCCACTTAGGTCTGTTTATAAACCTATGATTTACACCCTTTATATGTGAGACTCAATGTCGCTCAACATATGTATTGTGAGTTTTAGAACTAGTTGCTAGTGATCCTTGTACGTAGCGATGTTCTCTTTATATCCTGCAAGTGTTGTACTGGTTTTGTGGTGATTAAACATGATCATTATAGTTGTCCGTTTTCTGATTGAATTTCATTTACTTTTTTGAAATTTGTATATTATTTCAGGGTTGAAATGTGGGAGGATGTTCTAATCAGTTGTGGGAGATTGGCAGGTGAATACTTGGGCCTCACAGGGGCACGTCTTGATGGAGCAGACATGCTCTCTTGTGGACTTGCCACACATTTTGTACCCTCTCAGGTGATCCTGTTTACCAAGTAGAGTTTCTTGATGATGTTATTGACTTTTGGACACACGAAAAGTCAGTGTCAGTTGAATGCCCATTACAGGCGCCCTGTATGTTGTTTACATGGATTTTGTAGAAAGGCATTGAGTCACACTTGCCAGGCAGATCTGCACCTGTTAGCATTGGATGTGTTCATTTGAGGAGCAGGTAACAAAAAAGTTGTCACATTAAGCAGCACTTGAGTGAGTTGTGCCTTTTGCACCATCGCACTCAACCCATTCTTTAGGTATTCATAGTACAATTGATGGCTTTGCAAAAAAAGTGGCAAACCTTAATCCCTACACTAGCTCTACAAGACACATGGGAACAGCCACCTCCTCTTAAGCTGAACTGCACAAAATGAATCTGTGAAATTCAAGATCCTTTCTATGGAAATGTACTAGGCTTGCTAATGTGTCATATGTTTGTTGTTTCTGCACCCATCATTTGAGTGGTTCTGAAATACTTGTGTAATGTGCAGAGACTGGCTGACCTTGAAGAACGTCTTGGTGGGCTTAATACTGGAGATGCCGAGGTCGTAGGGATAGCCATTGATGAGTTTTGTGATGTTGTTTACCCTGGGGAAAAGAGCCCTTTGCATCGGTATGGGGCATGCATCTCTTTATTTTCCGTTTTGTGGCTCCTTCCCCATCTAAGTTCCAACATTTTCATGGGTTTTTTTTGTTTTGTATTTCATATTTTGAAACTGATTTCATCTTCCTATGCTCTTTCTCATCTGTAATAATGTTATCAGTTTTAGAGTTTGACTTGTGATTTAAATACCCTTGCATTCTACTCTTCTTAAAGGCTATTGAAGTTTTTTTTTGCAATTTTTGAAAAAGGGTTAAGGTTTCTTTTACTATAAAAAGATGCGTGAAACTAAATTTTATGTTTGTGTGGATGTATAGGAGGGAGGTTATTGATCACTGTTTTGAGAAGGATACAGTTGAGGAGATTTTTGAGGAACTTGTAAGTTGATTATGTCCTGGGATCCCTTGTAACTTAGTCAGAGGATGCTGTTGATGAGGTTGATGCTCATTAGTTATGTGAATTGCGGAATTTTAATGTTTTTGTTACAATAAACTATGTCCATCTCTCCCGGTGACAAAGATTAACAGTGCATAATTTGATGAATTTTCGATTTGCAATTGATGAATCATACCAAATATGTCTGACAAGTTTTTTCCTGACATTGCACATCATGCAGGAGACCTCAGCTGTAAGCTCTGAAGATGAGTGGTACAAGAATACACTAGATACGATGAAGAAATTTTCTCCCACAAGTCTCAAAGTGACGTTGAGATCTGTGAGCTCATACTTCTACACCTGCTCCAAGTTGTTCTTGAAAGTAACAAATTTGGTGTAGCAAAAGCCAAAGATGGATTTTCTTATGTATTGCACATGTTTTATTGTACTAAAATGTGACCAAAATTGATTTCTTTTATACAGTTGTTTGCTTACTTATTTGTTTCTGATTTCAGATTCGTGAAGGTAGGCAGCAGTCTCTTGCTCAGTGCTTAGAGCGTGAGTACCGGCTAAGTGTGCGTGCAGTCAATGCAACGTATACTACTGACTTTTACGAGGTAGGCTTCATAAATTCTGATTTTAGAAATTCCATTTGTGTGCTTTCTTTGACTTCAATTCGTCAGAAATGTTCCAGACAACAACGGAAGCTGTTGACTTGCATTGTCCATATACTTCCGGATGTGCACCATATCACTTTAAGGAGTAAGACTTCTGTAGAGTTTGCAGTTAATGGTTTTTTTGTTTTTTCTTCCCCTCAGCTCATATTTCTCCTCTGCAATTTTTTTGACAGGGCTGTCGCGCTCTTCTGGTAGAGAAGGACAACAACCCCAAGGTATCCTTTTTTCCCTGAAAATTACTGAAATCTGCCAGGATGGTTTTGATCTATATGTTTTTTTTGTTTTTCAAAATTTTAGAGCACTCTGTTACTAAACCAAATTTAGTTAGACTGAGACATACATCTCAATATGCAAGTGGCCAGCGTTAAATGTATAGTCACTGTTATTACATGCCCTTCAGGGTTCAATACCTTTTCAGAGCTAATTCAACATTCAGCTAATAATTTGTTTAACATCGATTCAATTCGTATATTTTGCAACTATAAATCATAGACAGGAGATCAAAACCCTATGTTTGATAGGTATTGATTCCATGGTGTAGTTTGATGTGATTGAATCAATTTGAAGTCCATGATATGTGGATCTGGAGATTTTTGATGTTTAATTAGACTTCCATGTATGCAGTGGGTTCCCCCAACGTTGCCAGAGGTAACATCGGAGATGGTGGATCGCATTTTCGCTCCATTTGAAGCAGAGGAGAAAGAGTCAGAGTTAAATCTACCTGTCCAAGAGCGCGAAGGTAGGCCACGAGGCCGTGCAAGGTTGTGACAAGGTTAGTATAGTTAGCTGGGAAATGGTACAGGAACTAGTCCTACGTGATGGAATTATTCCATCACAGCAATAGCTCTTTCTTTATTCCGAGTATTGAGGGGTGATAGGTCCCAGAAGAAATTTACAACCAACATACCACAATGATGGTCAACACAGAAAATTCAAGATTAACCAATATGCAATATGCTTCAGAGACCTCGTACTGCATTTTTCTTAAGGTATGTGGCCCTATCGTGAGCACTATTAAGTTCCAACTCCAGACATTTCTGGCAGTCAGACTGGCTCAGGAATCGACTCATCCTAGTAGCAATTACAGATCACAAAGTTTGTTATTTCAAGTTTCAGAATCAGAGTTGAGATGGTGTCTATATCTTGAGCACATATCTTATGTGCATGTTGTCAGTTTCGTACATAATTAAGTCTACCCATGAATGCTGAGGATTGGGATCCTTTTGCATACAATAATTTCTTGTGGCTCAATTCCTTACCTCTTTGGAACATTTCAAGAGGTTTTAGGATTTCTCCATGGGTGTCTTGGTGAGATTCATTGAGTTGTCCAAATTCTCATGCTTTGGGATGGTGTGCAGTTTCATGTATATTCATCAAGACATTTACATAAATTAGCGTTATAGGAGACTTAACCATGCAGGTTTATTATGAGTAAGGTCTGTGGCCCTATTGTGGGCACTTCAACTCCACGGACAATTTTGGCTGTTGGATTGAATGGGCAAGTGTCTCATCTGGTAGCAAGTAGCAATTAGGAATGACACAGATATTCTTCTCAAGCTTCACAATCAGTAATCTCTCTTGATTGTGTTTATTATTGAACCAGGAATGGTTCATTCATTTTGAGAACATAGTCCAATCTCTATGTGACACATGTCTTCTTGGTGTTTGTTCTTGCTAACAAGCCTGGACTTATACCAGTCAAATTGTAGGAGTTCGATTCAGAAGAGAGATCACATAAGGCCCGCATTCCATAGAGACAAATTACCACCAGGAGCATGTTCTTAGGGTGGGTTTGCATGTAAGCCACTCGTCCACCAGATTCTACTCAAAGTGTAGATGCCACCAGGTGAAATCTACAGTTCCACTAGATTCTGGTTACATGGAAACTAACCCTTAATGACAGTCTTCACTCCAATTGAAGTAACAAATACGTCAAAATGTAACATACGGAAAGGTGAGAGTAGTAGGAAGTGGAAGCCCATTTGTGGGAGTATTCCTTTCCTGTCACGAACCGTTTTGTGATGTGGGGGTCATTACTGTGATTTATATGTATTTTGATGTTGTGAGTTTCTCAAATTCTCAATTTTAGTTGAATGGATGGTAATTATTTACACAAGATGATCCAGATTAGATTAATTTACTCTCAACTCAACAAGAACTTCATGTTGAGTTGTTTCAGTTAATGACTTTGATTGTGATTAAAAGTCTACCCAAGGTGTGCATGTTACAAAAGGACTTTGACTTGATATGTACAGGTAGAAGATAGTACAAGTATATATGAACAAACAGGGGATGTTATGCCTCACTCATCCCACTGCTTGCAAAAAAATCATTTGGCTTCTGCAAACTTGCTCATCATGTGTTGCTTGCCGCGAGAGAAGTCTCTGAAATCCATCTGTAGGCATTCTTATTTCTGAGCTGGTCTGCAACTCTGCACAGGCTAAACCATGAGGTTGATCTTACCCTGCAATTCCAAGGCTACCAGAGTTAGTAGGGTTTCCACTTCAGATGTGAACATTGACTAGAATTGGGACTGGAAAAGGATTAGACACAAAATATCCATCAGAATGTAGATTGCGTCTGAAAGAATGGCAGGGTAGTAACTTTTTAGAATTGGGCTATGCAAATTTGGAGTTCCAGCTGTGTAAGGGTGCCACACAGGTGTTTTGCAGCTTCTTGAAGAAGCTCCACAAACCAATCCCAGTGCTTTGAGAGGACCTTGTTGGGTTCTGTGGTTGTGGACATGTTTATATTTACTATTCCACATTAATTTCCCACCCAGTTGCAACAAAAGGCAGTGAGGAAGAATTTCCTGACCTTGCATGTTGAAACATTTGATGAGCTCTTGCATTGTCAAATCATCAGCACAGTTGGAGTCTGTGCATGCACAATACATCCTGATTCAGGCCCGTTGTTCATGCTAGCCCACCTGGCTTTTTAGTGCACCTGAATGGCTTGACATCCTATACCAAATTAACGTGATATTTAATACCAAGTGAAAGCAACAAAAGCCATATTTTGGTATGGTCCTGAAGTCCATTCATTAAGCATGCATATGTTATGTAGAGGGTATTGCATCTATAAGGTTAATCAGAGAGGTTGGATTTTCAAACTGAATGAGGGGGAGAACTTGAAATACTTTTGAGATCAGCTTGTTCCTCTTGATGACTTCCAGATGAAGCATGTGCATGTTCTTGATGATTTGCCAGGACGAATGGAGAATGCTTCAAAGTTAGCGCTCTACCTAATTCAGTTGGAATTGGCTTGTTAGTGCAATCCATAACTAGAAATAATATCGCCACAGTTAAATCAGTGGAGCGTGAACAGTTTGTTTACAATACATACCAAGTACATTTTGATGAACATCCTTTGATGTATAGCACTTTAGACAAGTAAAGGTTGACACTCCTTACAATAACTTCTACTAGGGTATTAATAATTGATGTGTCAAGAAAAGAGAGTTACTTGTATATGCAAGGCAAATTCAACTTTAAAACACAATGAAGTGGTTCCCTCTGACCACCTTTGCAGCAAAGCCCTTCCCACCCACAAAGCCTAAATTTCATCCAGAACTTTATTGCCCACAATATTGAGAGAGGCAACTACCCAACCTCACAAATCGAGTGACTGTGGACTTTAGAGGATCTTCTCTCTCAATGATGAACATTTACGATGTATATAGTGTACATGGACTTTTGGGTGGGATGAGCATGCGGCATTGGTCCAAAAGAAAACAACTTATTGAGAGAATCATTTAGCATTGACCATAGGAGTCGCTCTTAAGATGAGAAAAATACCTGTCTTCGCAAGGGAACTTGGGCATTGCTTGAACCCCACGTACTTCCATGGTGGTTGCAAGCAGTTTTGGTGATTTCCTGTGCTGATGGATTTAGTAGAATTCTTCAGCCGTAATGCATCTGTGTGGGAGACAACTGGAGCTTTCGCCGTGTATTCCTCTCATGGCTATCTATCTCATGGGCTCCAAACTCCAAAGGATGATTGTTGTGTGGGCTGTTGACGTAATTGTTATACTCAACAAGGGGGGAGTATAAGAGCCCTTTGGAATCCACACCTTGAAGTGGCTCAAATGTCGAGGTCCAGTTTGGCGAGGCATATTGATTTGGAGGCCTTGAACCCCCAGCTGATCTGCTGTTCAGATCTGTCTCCACCACATTGACACCACTCCTCCCAGACATCTCATAAGAAATATGTCCCTTTCCTCCACCTTGCCATTGATCAGTACCAAGAGGAGCACCTTGATTTGATAGCTTCATGGGTGTATTGTAAGTGGACGAGTTTCTGGATGATGCCTGTAGCATACTTATGGTTTCCAGCTGCCTTTGCATGTCCTCTTCCCACTCAGATCTCAAGCTTTGTTGTTCTTCCATGCGGCACAAAAGCTGGACTTTATCAATTATCACGCCTTCAGGATCTTGTGACTCATTCTCATAAGCATTTTGCAGGTGGCTAGCTAGTCCTTCTTCTATTTGTTCCATTAAGCTCAACCGAGCAGAAAGAGCATTAAGAGCTTGCTGCACTTGTGATGTAAACCCAGCTGAGGGTGGGAATGATAGAAGAGCATGCTCAGTCCGCTGCAATCTGCTGCGGCTAGCTTCTCTAGCATGCATCAGACTTGTCATCACATTCTCCAATCTCTTCCTGCTTGGGGCTCCATTCCCTTCATGAATGTGGGCACAGCTATCACCTACCAACTTTCCTGGTGTAATTTGGGTGGATGCTTCCAGGCTTGAAGTTGGTGATGATATTAACATCGTGGAGCCGAATGGTTCATCCCAATTTTCATTCGTAACTGTGTTGTGGTCTGCATGCCAATGATGATACCCTTTCGGGGTTTTGCTTGATCCCTTATCATGGCCCCCGCCATGGCTACTACTTTCTAATCCACCTTTAAGTGCCGAGAATGAGAAGTCCTGCTCATTGGCGTTGCTTCTTTCATTTGGAGCCACCTCGAATTTTGGACGCCAGCCATGAACTTCCCCAATTACCCGTGCCTTTTCTCTTCTCTTTTTAATCTCCTCCCAAGCCATTCGGTTCTCTGCATCCTTAAGCATGTTGTCAGCTTTTGCAGCATGCTTCATACTGGCATGAGAATGTTCTATTTGCTCTCTCTGGAGTGCATCATGCAGCATCTTCAATTGTGCCCTCTCTTTTGTCAGGTCTGTTTTCTGCCTCCTGATGGCCTCTGTAGTCGAAGTGATCTCCCTCTCCCTCTCTTTGAGATTTGTATCACGTTGAATCTCCTTGTTCATCATGTTTGATTCCCACTGGCCACTGCTGGTCCCTGCTTTGGCACGTTCAGCATCCACTGCTCTCTTGGCAGCCTGTTGTATCATTTCCATGGCTTGAGCCTTTTCCTGGTCTAACATATTTTTCATGGTTTCCAGCTGCTTGGCTTCTTCAGCTAATTTTGCTTCTTTAGCAGCAACAGAGGCTTCTGCATCCTTCTGGGCTGCAATAAGCCGCTTCCGCTCCTCCTCCAAGGCCTCTCTCTCTCTATATCAGACAGTTCGCATCACCCCAGTAAAATTCAGGTTGAAAATAGAAGTTGCACTTTATGTTGGATAAGTTGATTCTTATTAAGGGGTTAAATAAGCAAGATTCAAAGATTTCCAGCCAGGAAACAGTATCAAACTTTCAAGCGGGGGACAGCTATTAACCTGGATGCATTTTGAGCAGTAAGAGAAGCATCTGAAACCATCAACTTTGTGGCCTTCAGCTGTGCTGTGAGAGTCATCTTCACCTCCTGAACCGCTTTCCTCGTCTCTTCCTAAAAGTTGAACATAAAGAATTGAGCACATTTAAAATTGTGCACCATGAAATCGTGCCTCGGTTATCTTCATTACATGGAGATGGGGAGGATTAGAACAGAAACGTGTTAAGGACCTTGATGGACCCAATTTAAAAAAAAATCTAGGTACTATCCAAAGTCTCAAGACTTATCTTAGCCTTGAATTGGAAACTTCCTACCAGGTCTTCCTGCTGTAGTTTCAAATTAGCTCTCTCTTGAGAAATCTTCGCAGCCTCTTTTTGAATCGTGTCTTCCATCTGTTTCAGGCGTTCTTCCATAGCATTATCACTTTGTTTGTGTACCAGTGTAGATTGAGCTCGTAGCTCCTGGGACCCATTTTCAAAGCCTGCAAGTCGATCTATTCCTTTGGCTGATTTGCTTACCCACTGCAACATCTCAGTCTGCACCTGGCCATAGCATTATCCTCTTTGTAAGGAAGCATACTACATCTGGAAAGGAATTCTAAATACAAAGAAACTTAGATATGTAATTTGTAAATACTTAGGAAGACAAATTAAAAACCATAAGCCAATCTCTATTACATCAAAAGTTCGAACTTTGTATTTTTACACTGTTTATGGTATTTAGGGTCACAGGCCTGATAGTGTCACCTACCCTATCATGAGGCCTATGTGTAGGTTAACCTGATAATCAACACCTTGACCATTAATATAACCATGTGACACTTGGCATTGGTGTGCTCAATAATATACTGGCATTAGTATGTTCATGAATATTATGAAGCCTATGCCTAGGTTAAACAATGGTCAACAAGTTGATCACAAGTGTAAACACATTACCTCGGGGAGTGCACTTAAAGTTAAGACTAGGAATCACGTGAGTGCGTACTTTTGACCCCCCTATGTATGTACTAAAAAATCATCTAAAAATTGTAAAAAAAATATGAAGTTGTTAAACACAATCTAAAGTTCTTGTTGTATAAATTTCAAAAAATAATAAATTTTAAATATTTTTAAATAGATTTTTGAAGCAAAAAACAATGCATTTTAGTTCAAACTTCTATCATTTTTTTTAATAATTTTTAAAAACTTGTCGTCCTGAAATTTATACCAAGTGATAGATATATACGTAATGATTTGACACTTAAAAAGTCTTAATTTAAAAAATATTTTAAGGCCAAGTATTGTAGGGGGTATGCCATTAAAACACACTCACGTGTATTCCGGGCACATGACATTTGGTATTAGTATGCTCAATAATTTATTCCACTTGCATACTAAATGTAAAACTATCATCTCAAGTACTCCAATGTGCTATGCTAAATGTTGTAATGCCTTGAATTATTCTTCAAGAAGTTATTCAGTTGGCAAATAGTGTCATGTTGAAAATTAGTGGACGTGACATTTCTAGGCCTCTAGGCAACTAATATAGACCCTTTGCAAATAGTGTGTGTGACAGTAAATACCATAAATAGTGTAGTGGACTCATTTTAAAAGTAATTATTGGTAATTTTCGAAACCAGCACGAAGTTCGTTCTGAAATTAGTTTAAGAAACCGGCAAGAAGTTATGAAATAAGCTACTCTGGTCACCAATCATTTCAATGCAGCCATTATGAAATAAAGATTTTGATGTTACTATTGGACGGCATTAATCACATATTCTTCACATATACATCACATAATCACATATACAGAGCACAAATATAGAATGGCTTACAGAATCTTCAAGGTCAGAGACACGCAAACCCAGAACTTGGGTGCGTAACCTATAGTCAGCAGCATCTCCTATTTCATGACGATGGACATTCTCAAGGGGTTTTGTTTGATTTTGCTGTTGTGTTTCCAATGGGAATGATCCTCTCTTCTCCACCTCTCTTTCTTTCAACGTAAGTCTTGCCTCCCTTTCTTCTATAGTTGATGCAATGGCTTCAGCTGCTTTCCGCTTCTCCTCAACATTTCGTCTTTGTTCCTCCAGCTCGGCACGTGCTCCTTGCAGTTGCTGTCGAAGGTCCTGTGCATCTTTCTCAACTTGGTCTTTGTACTCTTTGGTTTGTCGTTCCAGTTTGAGCACCGTCAACTCACGGTCACTTACATTTGTTTCACGAGCGTCGATGCTAGCTTCTCTAGCACGCAAGATGTCCATCATCTCTGTCCGTTGCTTCTCCATCTCCTCCTTCAGGAATACCTTACACGGCATTAAATTCAATTAGTCCCTTGCGTAACAGCTCTAATATGTCTTGACAAAGATCAATCGATTCCAAGTTCTCGTGTTCAAAGTTTTTTGCACACTAGAGCTCTTCTTGAACAGACTCCTTCTACCATACGACTCTAAACTACATATAGCACAAGAAATCACAAGAAACAAGTAGAAATACGGTCATATGTGGCAACGGTGACCATGAGTACTACCTATGTCAAGGAAACTATATACATCATTTGCACATATTTGAGTTTTGGACACTTGTTCTCGTTTAAGACATGTGTATTCTCGGCTCCTTGGGAGTTTAATAACTTCTATGGAAGACAGTGGGCTCGTCTACCAATGAGCAAATGAAAAAAATTCACCTTTTTTTCGTTGTCATCCTTCTCTTGCTGCGCTTGAGTCGCTTGCATCTGGATACACTCAATTCTTTGATTGGCAGCTACTCTTTGGATCTCAGTTTTTGCTATTTTTAACGACTCCTTCTCAAAAGCAAGGTTTGCTTGCCCTTCCTTCAGCTGTTCCCACTCTGTTTATTATCATGACAATTAAGCCCACACTTGAGCCTGGAACCTACTTAAATAAAACATAAAGGAGGAAAGATATTGGGAGGCGAAAAAGCGTGGACAAAATATACCATTCGAAAACAATATAGCAGTATCCAACTATAGCTACCTTCGACCCATCTTCGTTGACATTACTTGGATTCCCAGGTAATAGCTAGGATATAACCCAAAAATTCAAAGATATACATTGGTCGATTTTCAATAACAATTCTACGAACTATAGCTGGCGGCGGTTAGGAAAGCAAGAATTTATCCCTTCAAAAAAGAATAGTATTTATAAAGAATAGTTATTGTTGGAAGGTGCAGCGAGCCTTCCATACCTTTCTCTAGTTCTGAAGACTTTGTTTCAAGGTCTGCAGCTCGTTGCAACCGCTCCTTCACCTGCGTTTCCAGCTTGAAAATGGTCTGACCGTGCTCTTCTAAACTTTTAGCTTTGTTTTTGAGGTCAGCTTCAAAGCTTTCCAGCTCCCTCTCCTTCGCCTCCAATTGTTCCCGTTTCTCTTCCATCAAAAGCTCGTCATGTGTTCGATTTCGGTTACTTTCCTCTACTACAGCTGTTTCTTCTTTGAGTGTCGCAGCATGCTGTTCCACTTCTGCAATCATCTTGTCCAGATCTTTCTTTTCACTAGCCAATCTAGACTCTAACTCCTGCACGATAGAGATACCAATAAACTGTTAGCTCAGCTTTATCCACTGTGCCAAATCAATCAGAAGATTTCAAGCTAGTCAATAACAAGGGAAATCGGGCCAAGACTCTGAATTCTTGCATGTAGACTGCTTACAGGTGTGTTTTAAAAGTCAACGGATTGAACCTCTTGATCTTAAATACTTACACACTGCACCTTCTGGAAGTTACGTTGTTGATCACAACCTTAAAAGACTCTTTTTAAAAATGCATTCGTCCTCAGCAACGTGAGTTGTGTATTTCACAACGTATTAACCCAGGCCAGAATACGAAACAGCACAATATTCAGAAACGACTGAAGCTATGAAAATTCAAGTATGCGGTTTAAAGTGGCAAGAGAATTACTTGCAAGTCTTTCTCGCTGTGAATAACTGCATGCTCTCGGAATCTAAGATTCTTCTCTTTACTTGCTGCTTCAGCAGCCATTCGCTTTAGTCCACTTTGAACTGCAACTAGTTTTGTTTCCTGCTCCAAAATAGAACAAAGACATTCATAATTAGTGTAACCGAAACAATCCACACAACATGTCAGCAGTTCTTCATCCAGTTGAAATAGAGATGTCATATTTGAGTGTACAAACTTTGGGAGATAGAGATATAGTATAGCATAGACATATTACAGATCAGTTGTATGTGCCACCTTTCAATATGTGTCTACTTTGTTCCCATGCTGAATAAACAAACTCTAGAGAGTTTGTGTTAAAATGAGGGCCAATCGTTAGAAGGGATTCTATATTCGTCCAATCTTTGACGAAGCTCACTGCACTTTCCACAGTAGTTTGAATCCACAATTCTTTGCAAACTTAGTTGGTGCAGTGTTGCTTAATGTTACTTTTTTCCTTTTTTGAATTTATTAATATTAATATTATTTTCTGTTGTTGGACATTTGAATACAACTAAAACATGGAGAGATTCTCCAGCACTTGAGATAGCACCTGTGCCAAAAATTCATTTTCACGCCGCTTCAGGACTTCTTGGTGAGAGGACAGCTTGTCGGCCAACACTTCAAGCTTGCCTTTAGATGTTTCAACCTTATGGCGCTGGCGCTCAAGTCTGGTTGAAGCCTGATCTAGTTCTGCGACGCGGTCGATTATTTGGGAGCCAGCTTGTTCAATGTCAACTTGGAGCTTTCTCTGGCCATGAGAACAATCACGAAGAATATGAAGAACTAAGAATAATGTAGACAAGTAGCTAGCTTCAGTTGCATATGCTTCTTCTACACAACATTGTCAACAACATTCCTTCAATAAGAAATGAAGTTTGACGATTGGAGGTCTGTTCTATCACGTATTTATTCGTCTTGCCAGGGAAAAGAAATGTTTATTGGTTGGAACAAGATCTCAGGAACAGTTTTGAGGAGTGATTACTTGCTAATACAAATTTCTTACCCAATTTCTCCCATGCGCATTAATATATTCCATCTATGCCCACAAAACAC
Source organism: Polytrichum commune (assembly GCA_950295325.1). Classification (NCBI taxonomy): domain Eukaryota; kingdom Viridiplantae; phylum Streptophyta; class Polytrichopsida; order Polytrichales; family Polytrichaceae; genus Polytrichum; species Polytrichum commune. Next base: position 2,766,302 of record OX485809.1, read on the forward strand.
TTGGCTTAAACTCATACCACCACCTGTCCATATCTAACCATTGAACCTTAACATCTGTGTGAGTTATCAAGGATTTGAATGCAACTTATTTGGCTGAGTGCTGAATTTCCCAGGCATTCATTTTTCCGGAGAATGAGAATAGAACTTTGACCAGGTTATAAGAGAGGAATACCAGCTCTTGTATTTGAGCCGTCAACTCCTCCTTCCCCTTTACGAAGCTATCAATTCGATTCTGCAAAGTCTCTTCTGCTTCTCGTTGCCATATCTGAAGCTCCATCTTTTTCGCATGTACTTCATGCAATTCTTTGTCAACTTCTCGCTTTGCTATCTCCAGGTCCCCCATTTGAGCATGGTACTCCTTGGCATGATTTCGGACCTATAAGTAATGATCATCAGTTTAGTGCAGTGTGAAATATAGAATATTGAGCATATTTGAAAGCTCTTAGTTATTAAAATTGGCCAGTTTCTGCCAGGCAGATTTGTAATACAAGATTCCCTTCCACATCCAGGAGAGAACTGTGCTTGGCAAGGTCAACGCAAGCGGGAATCTCAAAATGGGCACATGCTGTGAGCAGTTAGTCAGGATAAATCTCTGTGCATGACAACGGCCTTAATTTAACCACAATCACAACACTTACTTCTTTAATGTGCGCATCATGTTTGACCTGCAAGTCCCTCTCCGTTGCCCAGGCTCGAGCCTCCATTTCTGCAAGTCTATTGATCTCCTCGTGTGCAACTCTCCTTTCCTCTGCTAGCTTCTCTAGGTCAGCTTTAATTTCCTCTTCTTTAGCTTCTAATTTTTTATACCGGCTTGTAAGGCTCTCCTGCTTGACCTTCAGTTCTTGGGACCAGGTTTCCTGTTCCTGCACCAGCTTTGCATGCAAGGCCTGCAACAGATACGACCGGTTCCAAGCATATGTAAACTAGGAAGTGCGACCTATTGACCTGTCGAGATACATGAACTATACTCCGCTCCAACTGAAACTGCAAAGATGAAATATCTTTTGCAGCAGCAATACTTACAATTGATATGAAGGAGGGCTGTGGTAGTTTTTCTGAGGAGTAAAACAATTTACAACAATTTTCAGAATTTAGAGCCCTACCTCAGATTGCTCCTTCTCTTCTCTTGCAAGATCTTCAATCTGTTGGAGATTTTTCTGCTGCATTTGCAACTCTTTCTCTTTATCACGAAGTCTGTCCTCCCACTTCCTTACACGCTCCTCAACCGATTTAAGATATTCAGCAGATTCCCGACGCTCCTTAGCTGTTCGAGCCCATGCATCCTCTGCACTTTTCTTGGCAATACGGGCATCAGAAATGGCTTCCTCTGCGTCTTTCATACGCAACCTATCCCTTTCCAGACCAGCAAACAATTCTCTTATTTTGGACCTCTCTTGTTCCAATTGCCTTTGTAATCCAGTGATTCGTTTTTCCCTCTCATCAAGGTTGTTCGTCTTCTCATCTACAGCAGCACCCTGCCGCTTTAACTCTTTCTCAAGTTCTTGAAGTGAAACTTCTTTAGCGCTTATTTTTGCCTCTGTTTCTTTGAGGGTCGACAGAAGCTTCGCCTTTTTTTTCTCCTCTATCGACCTATTCTTTTCTAGCTGATCTGATTTTGATTTAAGTTCCTCTTGCAACTTTTTTAAGGCAGAATTTTTGGAATCTATCTCCCTCTCCCTTGCTGCTACCTGCCTCAATCGATCTTGGACCTTCTGCTTCTCTCTATTCATCTGTTCCTGGTCATCATGCAATCTCTGTGATGTGAGCCTCAATTCTTCTTGTAGAGCAGAAATCTCAAGTGCTCTACCATCTATATTTGACTCGTGCACAAAAAGATCCGCTGCTTTTTTCTGCACTTCTGCCATGGATGCGGCTGCTTCCCTTTCACATTCTGCCACAGCCTGTTGATCAGGTCATCAATCAAGATTTTAGAAATTATGCTCTACTAACTCATAGCAGATATTTCTCTCGACACCAAGATACTCTGTCCAGAGCCTTGCGGTGTTCTAGCAATTAAATGCAGTGCTATCTTTCTGATACATACTGAACTAGTAAGCCAAATCAATGAAGCTAAGTTCAGTAAAGAGTTAATAAAAATGTTACTCTCGAGACCTTATCAAACAGTCTGGAATGAAGATGCCGCTGAACAACCTTAGTTAACAATTATTTTCCATGCTTGTATTTTGAATGGAACAACATTAGTGAGCACTGGAGATCCTTTTTTTCCTACTTATCTTTATTAAACAAATGATCACCAAAAGCGTGAATTCTAGGTTTTATGTCTGGCATGATCAAAGCACCTTCCGACGTTCTTGGAGGTGAGTGACCCAAAGAATAAGGTTGTCACGTTCCTTTGCAAGCTTTACTCTTTCATCTTCCATACTCGAGGCTTGTTCTTCAGCACATTTCATCATAGCTTCAGCTTTGGAGCACTGCTCACTTGCAGCTTCCTTTTGCTTAGCCATCTCCTCCTGCATTTTAGACATTCGAGTCCCTTCTTTTTCCAGCACTGTGCCCCACTTTTGAAGGTGAGTCTCACGGCTCATATAGGTAACCAGGCGTTCACAGATTCCAATAACTGTGGAGCACCATTCCTCACATTTTCCTTCCGCTGCTAGGAAAGCCATTCCATCAAAAGTAGCACTTTTCCTATCCTTCTGTGAGATTTCCGGTTCAAAACCAAAAGAGTGATCACCAGAATAGGATCCTAAGTCAACTGATTCTCTTAGCTCTAGCCAGGCATTTTGGAGAACTTTGTCCTTCTTTTCGAGTTGCCAAAGGACGTCCTTCAATGCTGCACAGAGTTTCCTCATCACCGTCTTTCCGGTTTCTATTGACTTTAGTTTCTCTGCCATGTCACTATTCTGCCGCTGTAAACATCAATTTCCATGAATGTTAGTCGAAGATTTCATGTCTGTAAATAGAACAACTGAAGCTTAGCAATGTCGTTGGGGGGGGGGGGGAGGAGAAGATTTCAGAAAAAGAATCCACAGTGCTTCAAATCGATTACATATCCAATGTGAATCAGGGTTAATGTCGTATTTCAGTTGAATCAGCACAAGAATTGTTATACTGAAGTAGTACTGAAAATGCAACTTCGTCTACTACAGAAGTGATCGACTAATATCTGTCACATTTCCCTACACTTCGATTGTGATGGGAAGGTGTCCACCTCCTTTTCTCGCTGCCCATCATGTTCCCGGTGACTCAAAGCATCCTCACACCTATTAATGGCAAGCCTTTCCTGAGAAAGTTTCTGCTGTTCCTCAAATAATTTCTCTTCAGCAATCCTTAGGGCTGCCTCCCTTTTGGACAACCTTAACTCCCAATTTACCTGCAAAGTGGACGGATTCTTCTGACTATTAATGTGGTTTCACAATAATCGTTTAATTTCATTCAGGCCTGACGGTGTCCACTGTAGAATCTCTAGCAAATTTTTGATTGATTGAACAAAAAAGTAACTCAGTATGTATCTATCAAAATCCAGAAGAGGCATCCGATGCCTGACCATCTCTTTGCTTGAGATATCAATGAATCAAACTTGAGGTAGAAGTGGAAGCAAAATAGGGTCTCTTGTAGTAATCTTGGCTCACTGCTTGTACAGATCTACAAGGAAGATCCCCGAAAGCATTGAGATTTGCCACTTTGACCTCTCAGCTAATCGAACTGAACACAAATCCCAGTTTACCCTTGTAGGGTAGAAAATTAGGGAACGTCTTAAAAATGTAGGAACTAACCCTGCAAAGTCTGTCCCCCAGCTTCATGTTATCTGCTTCTAGATTGTCATTCTTGTCAATTTGAACTTCCAGCTTCAACACGTTGCCTTTCATTGACGTCAGCTCATTGGCATTGTACGTTGACATTTCATTTGCAAAAAACTGATTGGCTTCTGAGAAATTCTGCATTGGGATGCAATAAACATCAGCCAAAAGTTATTCTTTCATGATCTATCTGAAGACATAATTCTTGTCAAAAATTCACTGAAGACATTGATGCAGGATGAAGGATATATCAAACAATTATCTGACACTCAGTGTAATGGTCAAATTATTTTGTATGAAGCTACAAATGCTGCCCAACATGTACTAGATTTTCCCAAATCGAGCAAATAATAAAATGAAAAAAAAAAAAAAAAAAAAACTTCTAACCTCAGATGGATGAGATTTCGGCTTGAGCACTCCCTCCGTCAAAATGCTCCGATCCGCAAGAACTCGCCAAGCTACATTTCTGTGTGACAGGAAAGGCGGGTGCTTCAAATTTCAAATTGCACGAACACAAACAGAGTAAACGGAATTTTTTAAATAAGTTGACACCGTTGCAACATGTATCCCTCATCATTTCCGTCCCCTATCCCCAAATCTAAACACATTTTGCGTTTCTTACTTGCGCTACGGCACTTAAGTTTTAAAGGCTCTTGATTCGACATACATATGCCAAATCCCTCCCTTCCACTCCCTCTAGAATTAAAGACCATTGTGTGTGGACCACGGGACCATAGAGGTCTTGGCTCTTGATTTCAATACCCTTGAGAAACTAGATGAAAACCGTATGCAAGGAGCTTAAGACTAGAATTTGTCCCAGAAAAGAGCTAGGACTACAGCTTCAAACAATGGAAATCCACCGAGAAGGCAGTTTCAACGAAATGCCAGGTTTTGGATTCTCGAAGAGATAGATGGATATCAAAGTGTCCTGTAAAGAAAAGAGATTAAGTCAGAAATGTACCTCGGCGGGGATGCTTTATAGGATGATGTGTTCAATTGCACCTCCTCTTTCGCTGTGAATGTTGGTGCAGCACTTGGGGGAGATCTGGACTGATCATAGTGTGCAGCACCCAACATATTTGTGGCCTCCAGAGAGGGTAATGGTGACTCTGGAGGCCCCTTTCCAGATGAATAGGTTGCAGGGTCTGAAGATGTAGGATTGCAGCTTTCCACCACTTCAACAGAGTTAGTTGAATACTCTCGTGATGATATATTTGGATTTGAGGAGGGTGTTGGACAAACCTCCCCAAAAATATCTTGAAGGTTGAGATTGTTGTCAAATTCCATTACAGGCTCAGATTTTCTATATGGAGGCAGTCGGGTTAAGGATGCACAGCTAACATGCTTCTCATGCCCTGAAGAAGGAGATTTTGAGTTCGTTGAAGTTGCTGGATTCAGAGGAGGTTTGTCTCGATAGACAGTAGGTACCGTGGCCCTTGTGTACATCGCATCACTTGACGGTGATATGTGTCCATCTTTGGAAGTTCTGCCTGAAGACTCCAAAGGGGAGATCGGCATGGACAATGAGCTTGTGGTCACTTGGGCGACAGATGGATACACTAGAGATGACGAGTGGTCATCCTTCAGAACATTCACATCTTTCCCAGAGGTGGCTATTGCTGCCGGTCTTCTGTGTCGTGACGAGAAAGGGGTCCTACCAGAATTCAATGCCGAGGGACTGCCAGTTCGGCTGGAAGCTGATGAAGCTCTATCACTAATTTGTGCAGACCTTACTGATGATGTATGATTGGCAAACAAGGGGTTGGAGTAGGATGATGCCGCAGATGACACAGGATGTTCCTGAGAACGGTTTGGGGGGAAGTTTGTTGTTCCCTTCTGTGGTACATCCTTCTCAACTTCCCATTTGGCGGACTTTTTCTGGAAGCTCAGCCACTGTAGAATAGCAAAGATGAATCAATGAGAGATGAATACTATACTACATTTCAGTCCATGCATTTAGAATCTACTATCCAAGGCTTATGGCCGTATCCACCCTATAACACCCATGTCAATCTTTACCAACAAATTGCAAGAGACCATTGCCCACGATGTTGACCTTAAGATCCACTTAATATTTCATGCATACTGTTCTAAGAGTTAGGAAAATCATATATAAATCATGAGTCAATCTAGAAAGCCTTATGTTATCTCTGGGCCTCAAGCTTCTCAGAGTCTAATATATTTACCTGTGTCACAAGCTGTAGAATAGCAAACATGAATTAATGATAGATCAATACTGCAATTCAGTCCACGAATTTAGTTTCCATTATTCGAGGTTTATAGCCGTATACACCCCATAACACCCATGTTACTAATTACCGACATAGTGCAAGTAAACATTGTCCCACGATGTTGATCTTAAGTTCCAATCCATGTTTCATGCATAATGGTCTAAGAGTTGATAAATCATGAGTCAATATACAAACTCTTTTGTTATGTCTGGGTCTCAAGCGTCTTGGAATCTAAAATATTTACCTGTGTCTCAAGCTGCTCAAAACGCCTTGCAATATCACGGGCCACAGACATATCATCTGCAACTGATGTTCCACAGCGTTCAATTTGCATGCCTCTGCCACATTCTCCCATGTTCTAAGAAAATACTGGCCAAACCTACAAGCCGACAGAATTTTTTTAGAAAATGAGGACTTCCACCAGAACCCTTCAGCAGTGAAGGCCTCACATGTCAAGAGTGCGTCTGAGGAAAGAGGTTTTATTTCTATATTTTGGCTTGAGGAATGATAATATAAACGCAAAAAAGAAGACAATTTCTAAACATGAACAAACGACAGTCATAAGGTTATTATGGTTCAAACCAATATTGGAATAATATATAGGTGAATGCATGGTATCAATACATAATATCAATAATGGTATTAAGGAAACTTCCCAACGAGTATCAAAAACTGTAATTTCAGTCACATATTGATACTTGATCGGTATCACAAGATGAGAGAATCTTTGTATACCCAAGTTATCATTTGAATCAATACCATTGTAAAACCATATTCATACTAGGGCAAGTTTACCTAAATGTTCTTGGATGGTATATGGACCCAAATGGCTCAAAAAACAAAAATTTCCTCAGCTACCCATACCCTACTGGTATCAAAAACATGTCAAATCCTCATTATATACTTGCAAGTGGTATCAAAAAAAAGGTGATACCAAACTCAACACTGGTTCAAACTCTCTGGAGACTGTCAAATTTGGGCTATTTACTGGATTTAGAATCATACATTTAGGTGAACAGTTCTTCAAGATGTTCAACACTGGCCTCCTCTCCGCATGAAGACGTAATTCTACTCTATATATGATAGAACTAAGTGTCACCTAGTCAATAGAAGCCCTCCAAGACAAGCAGAATAGAAATGCTTACCTAAATGATGGTGAATAGAAAGCATCCAATTTAGGGCTGGAATTTGCCTTATTAAGATTGGAACCTGGAATAAAAGAAACAAAACATTCTGGATCAGGACATTGTGCCAAGTATGATACATAATCTGCTTAATTCATTATTTCCTAATTACATTTCAAGTTGTCATAACTTCCTAACCGACAATAAGTTTCAATGAAATAACAACAAACTAAATTATATTATTCGAGAGAAGAACTTCATCAATGGGAACGAGAAGAAAATCTGGAGTATCTACAAAACACTTCAAGCATATTGAAACCTGCCTATCTATCTACGACAACAATAATGTACTCCACAACTTGAACCTCTATTACAGGTCCGAAATTCTATTCAGAAATGATACACCAACTACATGTAAAGAAAATCAACATGGCGATCAACAGCATTCTGATGTCGTTACCAAGTCGTCTACTCTTGATCGAATCCACGTAGTTTAATCGTATTGCCTCTGTCGAAATTCTCTTGGATTTTCACATACATTATCATAAAAAAATAGAAATCCTATGCTGAATTCCACCTATCCTTAAACTGTCAAACCTTTTCTGGAAATTCAAAAGCAATTGACAATACCTTCACAACGAGATGGTTAAGATATATACTCGGCAAACTGCTTCGATTCTTCACCAAATAGCGCTCCGAGAATCGCATTCTCCTCCCCGTCGGTTAATTGATCACCATATAAAGTACAAATTCATTCTTTCTTGGTTAAATTTAGAGAAAATGCGAGAATAGACACCGAGAGTAGCGCAGAGAGGGGACCATGCGACGCTGAAGAAACCATCGCCATTTCTTGCCCCCGTCCGCCTGGTACATTTTTCTGACCTGCTTAACCCCCGGTTACGTGGATGAAAAATTGGATCTCTCATCTACAATGATCGTAGATAAAGATCTTCATTCTTGCCAAATACGTAGATTCTGGGCTGATTTACTTTAGCCCGAGTTTAATCTGAGGGTTACGGGTGAAGGCCAGGATGTCGGGAACGGTTGCAGTTGGGTCCCCGTTCGCCGTCCTCATGAGATGACTAGTGAAAAAGGTAAGGTACTACTTACCATAATTGGGTATTAAGTATAGTTTCTAATGTGGTTGAAACTTAACCCTAATTACTATACTAAATGTCATATTTAGTGGAACTTATTATTTTTAGTCACATAATGCTATATATATATATTGTATATAGATAGATTATATTCTTGATGTGTTTTTCTACCAAGTAAAGTTGTTAATGTTGTATATATAATGTCCACACAAACAATTTGACAAATTTTCACAAAAATATGAGATATATATAGTAAATAAATATAGCATTGCATAATATGAAATAGTAAGTGACACTAAATACAATATTTAGTGTACATATGAGGATATTTCAAAAAAATGGTAACTTACTCTATACCCTTTTCCTTCCTAGAGGTAGGTACATCATTGTAATCGTGTACCCTGTGATCATGGTGTCAAATTAGTGTGAATATATGCCAGATTATTTATTATCGTAATATGCTTTTAATTATTTAAGATTTTGAAAGTTCAAAAACAAAAATGTTAGGAATATTTGTAAAATTTGTATCAAATAAAGGATTTTTAAATACTAACATATTTTGTGTCAAATTGACCATGATTATATGGTATCATCTTTAAATCTCAATTAGGAAAATGCATGCATGGTTATCCTCTATTTATCTCGTGTGGGTCACTACAATACTTCTCAAGTCAATAAGGAACTACATACATACATTAATGTGTAAAGGGGATTAACAGAGTTCTTTTTTAGCATTTGAATACCCTCATTTAATCACATATTTATTTATTTATATATATTCGTTGCTACATGTAAGTCTTTTTTTCCCTTAACTAATGTCCACCCAATAGTAATTATAATTTTTTGGGCTTTGCATATGGTACAAAGAAATAAATAATATACAAACAACATATCATGCAACTCATATTGAAGTAAATTTGGACAATTTTCCAAAATTTAAACTTTTTGGCTAGTGCAATTCTATGAGGATTTCATTGATACACTTTTGATATACTTCAATCCATGAAAGATATGTGAATCCTTAGTGACTACCTGAATGTTATGCTCTTAAAACATGATGAATCACTATATTAGTTAATTTGAGACTTTCTCTTGTCTCAAAATTAATATATGGATCACAACAACATGGTCTAATGTTTGGGTCGTCCTACCTAAACCATCTTGATATGAGTTCTTAATTGGGTTCTTGGTATGAACACCCGCTTCAAAGTATTTGCATCTTACAACATTCCTCAATATCTGTGTGATTTTATCCACGTTCTTATATTTGTAATTGTCTCAAAATGCTAAAAAAGTCCCAAATTAACGAATATAGTGATATGAAAGAAAAACATATTTATTTTTTGATGTTAAATCTATATAACTACATGTTGAAATATGAAAATGTAATCAAAATAACTGCTACAATACTATCACAAGCAACACTACATATTCTATCAAAGGATCCTACCATAAGATCTTATTGGAGGATCCTATGATAGAATTCAACATGTTACAATTATGGACTTGGACTTAGTCCAATTATGCGAACACTTACAGGATGCTTACAATGTTAAAGTTTGTCCCTCTGGTTCACTTCGGAACCTCAAATCTAACATGCTTACATTGTTGGTACTTGCCCTTTTTGTTTACTTGTTGGGCTTCTGTCTCGCGGTCTCCCCCTTCCTACTAGTGTCATCCTACAAATGATCCACGTCTTGAACCAGGATGGTTGGGTAAGGAACTGATGACTTGGACCTAGCAACTAGGAACAATCAACCTCTTATTATTTTATTAGTAACCCCTAACCAATGACTTGACTGACTTCCCTTGTCTCGTGCCCTCAAGGTTTAAGCGCCGATGGTTAGCTTTGAACCATAATCATATTTGTTACCACCCAAGGTCATGTACCTCAACCAATGGTTGCATGTTTTTGACCTGAGCAAGCATCATTTTAGGGGCGGGGGGTTCCGATCCACATGATTACCTTTACCAGGGTGGTAATATGGAGTGATCCAAGGACAATTCTAGTCTAGTTCCTAAGACCCCCTTTTGATTGGCCTTTTGCCTACTTCCTTGATTGCCATCCCCTATTTCTTATTACTAACCTTACAAATTAGGTAGTCACTGTGGATCCCACTTTTCTTCTTTGCCCCTCTACATTTTATACATTCTATAACACAAAATTGTATCGCATGTTGGTTCTTACAACCTGAGTAGGTTCCTCACACTTCTACATCCTTTCATAGAGGTGGATGTCTAGCAACTACTCTTCCTAAGAACCCACTCAACAAGCTGAGGGGTTTGCCCTATTGTTTTACCCCCCAAAAACAATTTCCCTACTTCCTTTTTCCTCTTATACCCTTAGCTCTGCATCCGCTACTTACTTGACTCGAATCTTAATTTTTTGTTGTTTGTCCTATGAGTCCTTGATAGTTGTCTTGTCAACATTTTTGACTACTACCCAACTGACCTATCTTTAACTGCATGTTGCCAATTCAACTACTATTCCCATATTTGCACTTCCCTTAACATTTATCCTAAATTCAACATTTATGTAAGACATTTAACTATATTCATTACCTACCCCTAATATACAAGTGCAAGAAAGACCAAGAAAACACTACACACAAGAAAATTAACATACGTAACAATAAGAACAAACCTTGTTCCATCTAGACTAACATCTATTGATGCAAATCAAGTCTAGCGAGAAAGCGTACGAATCATGAAATTATTTATTCTCAAGATCTCATCCACAACATAAGATGGTACATTTGAACTCATAATTCTTTGTCCAATCCTAGGCAAAATCCAATGCTAACTCAAACTTTCCAATTTCTCTACCACACCACTTTTCACCCAACCTATATTGATTATACTCATACATTTCATAGTACTTTTTAAACCCTTTCTCATGACTAAGAATATTATTGATTTATAGCTTCAAGTAATTAGAGACACCTACCCCATTCTTCTCCACATATATGCACTCTAAACGACCGAGGTCACCCACTCAACCTACACCTTCAAAAATATCTTGATAATTTGATTACTTCAACTTGATCATATCATGTTTGCAATGACATTTCACTAGTATCACTATATTCGTTAATTTGAGACTTTCTCTTGTCTCAAAATTAATATATGGATCACAACAACATGGTCTAATGTTTGGGTCGTCCTACCTAAACCATCTTGATATGAGTTCTTAATTGGGTTCTTGGTATGAACACCCGCTTCAAAGTATTTGCATCTTACAACATTCCTCAATATCTGTGTGATTTTATCCACGTTCTTATATTTGTAATTGTCTCAAAATGCTAAAAAAGTCCCAAATTAACGAATATAGTGATTAGTTGAAACATCAAGATCTGTGTTTAAGATGAGTAATCAAAGTTTCCACTTCTAAACCGACTCCGAACCAAAAGGCAAACAAAAGCATTATTTAAAGAATGACCATTATCTTCTATGTATGTGCTGATGGCACAACAAACAAAATTCATGACTAGCAATTTTGCATAGATTTTTATGCCCCTTCTACCTTATAACATGGGTTTTACAAAGAAGAGATTGAATGTTCAACTACAAACTATCTGGACCGGAAGTTCACCACCCACTTGAAGAAGGTGATATGAAGGTGACATGGACATTTCATTGAATCCGCTTTGTTAAGAAAATACCCTAAATCTACCCAATGAATAAAGCATTTGCTCCAATGTGCTCAACACAATGAAAGCCATGCCACGATGTCATTATGATGGAGGGGTATAACCTAAGGTTCCGAGCTGCTTTAAATTATCCCAAGCCGTAGAATGCAATTAGAGGAAGCTTATTGGGCTCAAACCTTCAAGGCTGCAAGGTTCACTGTTGTAATCCAACGGAGAGAGGGAATTATCACATATGAGCATACATTTCATCTATCCGACATCAAAGCCTAACATCCTGTATGTTTGTGGCTAATTCGTCTCAAATGACTTAGACACAACTAATTTGGGGTCTTTAAATCTAATTTTGACTTCAAATCAACGAAGAAAAAGTAATCTTTGAACTCTATGTTGTTGTAGGACTTTCATGTTGGATGAACGAGAGGTATGCTCGTATGCAATAATTCCCTGTCTCCTAACCCAATTGGCCATGAGCAGTCATTGGCCTCAGTTCCAAAAGCATTAACCTACTCGGTGAAAACATAACCAATGGGAAGTTCAAAAGTTGAGAGAAAGAATTTGATTTATTGAAGAGGAGAATCACACTTCAATGATATTACTCCCTAGTATTGCTACCCTATATACTAGTCAGCCATGATAGGCACCACGGGCCTTGGCTTGGTGGTTAGGGCTCATGACCCCCAATGAGGAGGTTGTGGATTCTATTCCCCATGCCGGCGTGGTGCTCACCACCTTAGTCCACCCAACTATGGTGGGGGGTCCTTGGACCTTGTTGTATGGGTACCTCAAAGCCCTTTGGGGGGATACCATGTCCGGTATCTTCAAGGCACTAGTGGCTAGCTAGGAACTTGTATAGTGTGTCACTATAGTGTCCATCCTCGAAAGGGGAGAGTAGTATTTGTCCCAATGTCCCCTTGTCCAGTGGGCATTGGGTCATTGGCATTACAAACGGACACTTTATTCATGCCGGCCCCTTGCTTGAAAAGGGTTGGAGTTTCTATCTATCTAGTCAGCCATGACACTTATTTCTCTCACCTTGCCCAGCCCCAGCTAATTCAATCAAGACATCCTAATCTAAACACACTCGGTACACCGGAATCTGCTAGTAATTAACATACTCCGATCTGGAAATCTCCAAGAATAATGGTCAGCATCAATGGCAGGCAGCATGATAACTTCCGAATGCAAGCCCAACTGTAATACTCTATAACTAACTTCTAATCATGCTTGAAACAATGAACAGGGACAACCCACAATTCGTTACAGATGAACCGGTCGAATTTGAGAAATAACCGGTTGAAGTTCAAGACTTCAGGAAAGTTACCGATCGTTTTAGAGGAATCTATGGAACACACTCAAACTAATCAAGAAAACCTGAAAGATCACGACCTGTTGACTTGGGAACACCAGGATTTGGACCGATTATGCCCAAAATCCTCCCTGGACATTGGCATGGAATCATCCGTCACTACTTGCTACAGTGTGAGATGATTTGGTTGATAGGTGTTGTTTCATCAAGTTCGGGCGTCCCAGTTGCTGAAGTCCGGGGAGCAATCGAAGCCTCCATCGGGGCTGATGTGTTTCCCAGTGAGGAAGGCCGTGGCCGCCGCCTTGTTGAGGGTGTTGGAGTGGTGGATGCCATCCCAGCTGAGGTATTCGAGGGAGTTGTCACATGTTGAGGTAGTTAAATTCACAAATTGGTTGTCAATGGTTCCCACGTGACCACATGTCACTTGTTTGTTGAAATTGTAGCTTCCTCCGGTTCCACAGCACGCCTTCAATGTCTCCGTCACATCTGAAAGGATAATAATAACGGTTCAAGCAACGATCGATTTGTCACACTTACATCAAACTGTCTTAATTCTTAGTGGTATATTGAAGGTGGTGTTTCATTCTGTGAGCACCTTCAATGCACCAGTCAGGTCCCCTGAAGGTTTCTCTCAAGAAGAGTATATTTTATCCATATACATCGTATACCTCTCCAAAAGTCAATACGTCACAAGGAGATGAGGAGGAGAACAAGCGATGACTCCAATGATGACATCGGTTTAAATCATGATGTTCTTTCTTCTTCAAGGTAGTTTGATTCTACTCTGAGAAGGGCATCACAAGAATTGAATGAATTTTCAAGAATAATGCATCCTTCGAAAGACATTGATACCTTGAACGGGTGTGGACAAAGTAGTCCGCACCTAATATCCCCCAAGGACAAGTCTTTAGGTTCTCACATGGTTGGAAATGCCTTGTTCATCTAGAGTCTCTCAGTGAGTTCTATACTGTTACTAAACTCACCTCACCCATTAGAAAGAGCGGATCACCTTTTAAATGAGGCAACAGTTACATCATGGGGATGAATTAGAGGCTCTACCTTTTAGTTCATGCTACTAAGGGCCAGTCCACATGAGATCCCAAGTCCTAAGTCCCACTCATGTTAGCAAGTCCCAACATGGAGGCAAAGTCCCAACTTTTGAACCTCAAGTCACCATTAATCATCAATAAAGTGAGATCTTGATTATTTTATACAAAACTATTCATGGGACTTGTGTTGAGAAATGGATTTAGCTTTTTGCTCAACTCAACCCTCAAGACACATCCCAAGCCTCATGTCCATAAAGTGTTGCCATGTAGACATCCATGTCATACTCGGGACTTAAGACTTGGGACAAGTGTGACGTGATAAGTCCCAACTTCCATGCTCTTCACGGCCGAGATTGAGATTGCACAGATCGACCTCAAGTGAACTGGACTTTAAAGTACTTGGGACGCCATGCGAACCAGCCATAAGTATTCATTTTCCTTTCATTCTTTTTAGATAAGCAACATGACGTGGTAAGAAATAGAATAGTATAGAGTGTCGAACGCCATACTGTATGCAGTCGGGTTCTTCAGGATGTCGGTGTAGACGCCATGGATGTCGCCATAGTACAAGTTGGCAGTAGGGTACTTCTTCCGCAAGGCGATCATCTTCTCCCCAAGTATCTGATTGTGGGAGGCAGAGATTTTGTTGATGTCCTTCAAGCAGCCATAGCCATCGTAACTGGCCGTGGGGCTCTGGAACAAGGTTAGCATCGCCGGAAAGCAGCCGAGAGGTGGCATATTCACCACGAAGATGTCATTGCCTCCAAATGCTAGTACGCCCTGCCACGCGGATGGATCGGAGAAGGTCATTTAATTATAAGTGAATGAGTGACAATATTTTTCTCATGTACATAAAATCATATCATACCAACCTCAGATTAATTAAATTTTTCTGTGTGCTCCAGCTGTGTCTGGAAAATAACCTCACATCAAGCGTTGCTACCTTCACCAACCGAAGTGATGAGACAACCGTGGGGCGATTGTTCCGCAAAAGTACACCAGTATCACAATACGGAATCAGAATCACTTCACTCATGCAATTGTTTGGATGGTTGATTGCTGTAGTTGATTGTAGACGATGGCATGTCATATCATATCATATAGCTAGGTGTCATATCCTAGTAGTGTATCCTACAAGGTGTGAGTGCAGACAGAAATGTTTGATGTCACTGAGTGCCATCAAAGATTCAACCCAGTCAACTGGACGTTTTAATGTCGCAAAATTGGGTTCAGGTCCTAAAACTAGGAAATTTAGAATGACACCACTTTCACCATATCGCGGGCATATTGCACTATTACATCGTGTGAATTGATTTTGGGTGACTATTTTACCTATACCTGTAATCCCAGAGGCCTTATGAGGTTTCAGTTGAGCTCACCTCAACTAAAGCGACGATTGCATCCACCACATCACCGACAATGTCCAAGGCCTGGCGGGGCGTGTAAGTGCCGTCGTATAGACCAAAGAAATAATCTTGGAATCCCGAATACACCATATAGAGAGATGTGTTGAGGGATGCGATGGTGGGCAAGCTCTGCACAACAACTGCGACATATACACATATACATATTCCCAACCTCAGATCCTCAACTTCCACAGATCACGACTATGGGATCACAGTGATTATAAACTTGAGCAATAAACATGTTAATATTTGGCATCTAAGAACATCTCGAACACCATATGATTAATTCCTGTTGTGTAACAATTCCTCCATCAATCGTGTACTTCATTCGTATCCGATGTATCCTCGCAGAAAACTAACAAATTTACTTGACACACATGACGAAATGATGCTTCAGAAACATGGATGGGTGTGCAACAAGAAATAATTATACTTACTCACGGGATTCTGGTTGTAGTAATATCCAAGTCGCACTTTGTAACGAACTAGCCACTGCAGCTGGACCTCCAGAGAGAAGGGGGTGTTAAATCCGGCGTTCTTCACCCACGCGGAGCTGTTCCTGGCACTGGCTCCCGCGGTCGCAAAGTTGGAACCGTAGGTGAAGTCTGATGCAGTTCCTCTAAGAATTGCGTAGTTCGGCCGCCTCCTGATTCCAAACGCTGCAAAATTCTCAAAACGAAAAAGAAAAAAAATCTGAGATTCAATAGACTTCTCCATACCCGCGCAGGAGGTGTACAGACACACACATATATATATATATATATACAATCCGCAGACCAATCCAGTAATCGGCATCAACATGAAAGAATTGATCTGCACTTACACATGTGAGATATTACTAAGGCTAAGATGTTGTGGTTTCCAATGAATCCCTGTCACTACTTTGAATTGAACCTATTAGTATCATGAGAACGTGAAGAAGAATCTGCAACCTTGATCACAAACACGACACTCCCTCTCAGCGGAAGCTTAGAATGTCCCAGAGATGACATTATAAAGGACAGTAAGGTGACATTTGATGTGCTATTAATCAATGTACAATTTCAAGTAGGCAGGATTCTGGCCCAGAAGGAAAAATTGGCCACTCCCAAGAACATTGTAGAGTTTCGGTTAATTGAGGACAACATCTGGCAGGCCGAAAAGTGGGAGAATCTTATGTGTCGCATTGGAGTCGGTTGCTTAATTTACCCATGAAGTCGCAGAGGAGTTTGCCATCGCAGTACCGGTCGGCAGCGTGCATCGGGAAGTAGACTCCATTAGGACTAAGCTCAGCATTAGCAAACTGTTCTGGGAATGCGGCAATGGCGTTTCCCACATCGGACAGCGAGTCTCCGAAGTTATAGATGGCGGGGTAACTGCAGTTCTTCACCGCCTGAGCTAGCAGGACACAATTCCATAGCAACAAACACGCTACTGGCAAGCTGTAGATCATTAGGCTCCTCCGAGCTCCGGCCATATTCGATCCCCCCCGACTGCAACAAACTGTCCCGGCCACTAATAATGGTCCACAACGAAACCGAAGGGTCGGGAATGATCACTGTCTGCCTCTGCTGTCCTTCCAGGTTCCGGAGTTCAGTACTGTTGGACAAGGTTTGGTTGTCCCGGCCCTGCGCTCAGTGACCAACAACATGCAAACAATTGCTCAATCTCTGCCTGCACACAGGAGTCGCTCTGGAGTCTGATGGATTTCCTGCACCGAGCTGGGCGCAGATCGAATCGAAGGGTACAACGATATCAGTGCTCAAGCAGCTGCCTAGGATCCTGTGCTTTGAAGCCGCGCCTACCGGCTATTTTATATGTGCACTGTATTAGCTCATGCCTTGTGGTTTCAGCCCGGCCGGCAAATTGACGCAACACTGGCATGGTTGGTCACTTTGCTAATATTTTCCTTTGCCTTTCTTTCCTTAATTCTTGTTTGTGTAAATTCTCCTCTAGATAGAATGCAACCTTCCGATCAACTGTGTGACCAAAGTCGAATGAAGGGGAATAACATACGTATGCATCTTCAGAGATGTTGTGTGATTTTAGCTCGATGCGACTGTTTCCGCTGATCCGAATGCAAATTTAAGATTAACTGTGTGATTTACAAAGCCAAATTACGGAGCCTAACATTCTTGTGGATCTTCAGAGATGGTTGTGTGAATCCTCGACGCTAGTATCTCCCCTGAACCGAATTCAAACTTGACATCAACTGTGTGATTTACAAAGTCAAATGAAAACGGAAGGTTCTTATGGATCTCCAAAGGTCGCGGTTGTGGAAATCTATCTCGACGCTTTAATTAATGTCCCCGAACCCGACTGCAAACTTTAGCAACATAATGAATTACATTGTCAAACGAAGCCAAACATT
Source organism: Polytrichum commune (assembly GCA_950295325.1). Classification (NCBI taxonomy): domain Eukaryota; kingdom Viridiplantae; phylum Streptophyta; class Polytrichopsida; order Polytrichales; family Polytrichaceae; genus Polytrichum; species Polytrichum commune. The sequence goes on from OX485809.1 coordinate 2,784,276, forward strand.
CGTATAGATCTTCAAAGGTGGTTGTGTGAATTCTCCCAAAACCAAAGACAAAACTTCACACCAACTCTATGAATTACAAATTTAAGTCAAATTTAGTGGGACCATCTTTCCAAGGGCGGAGTGCTGGAGAAAGGGACCCCATCTCTCTTTGCCCTTAGTTTCTTTGGACCCATTATGCAAACCCTAGTAGCTGGGGAGCTGCAAGTAGGGTTTGCAAATGGCCAAACGGTCATCATGTCATATTTGAAAGGTTTTTGTGTAAATTCTTACTAAGAGTTGAACCCATGTTTAAGTTTTTAGAGCATACTGGAGGTCAGGGTGAAACAACCCGTAAATTGATTCCTTGGAGACGAGGTTGTAGTTATCCAACAAGGAACCAATGTATGGGATGGTTCGCCCTCCCCTACATAGAAGGTGAATAGTAAGAAGATAATGCCAGTCAAAGGTTGCAAGAGCCAACAACACACAAAAATGGGCAAGGGGAGAGGGATGGGATCCCCTCTACAACATTCATTAATGTTTTAACACAAGATCAATATCCAAGCAACATATTATATTTGATCGTTTGTTCAAATAAAGTTCACCACTTTCAGCAACTTCCCATGCTATTCCATCCACACAAGGATATTCCATTCCATATTCCATATCATTTGCTCATGAATAAACCAGTTATGTCTCATTAACGACTTGAGTAGGTAGATATCTCAATGTAATGGTAGCTCATATGTAGTCGTAGAATTCAAGTTGAGATCTGGTGGGAAGATTTGATGAGCAACTGATACATTAGTCAATTGCATTTATTACATATATATATAATCTAGTTTATGTTCAAGACTTTGCGTAAATTGTTAGTTGTCTTTGAAAAATACATTAAAATTACTTTAGGATGATGCTTAGAATAATTTAAAAAGAAATCAATTGGTTTTGGAAACTTTTAGATTTCAATTGGCCCTTCGCCCAATTCCTCCATGTCTACTCTAGAATCAACTAGCAAGACATGCAATATTAGAAAGGACACGAAAGTTTGAAAGCCTACTGCAGGAGGTTTTGGGGTCGATACGGTTGGGGTCTCGATGCATCCCTTTCACCTTACCCCTACATACATCTTCATCATTCATTGTACTCCTTCTAGCATGCATACCAAAATTTTAATTCAATTTCTTTGGATATTAAATGGTTGTTATAATGATGATACATATGTATGTATGTATGTATATGTATATGTATATGTATATGTATATATAATTATAATTATAATTATTTTCACCCATTAGGCCATGGTATTAAAATATGCATAAAATGTTCAAAAATATGTAAGTGGCACTATAGAATTTCGCAATGGTTTATGTACAAATATCAAGTGCTCTTGTCAACATGTGTAGTGAAGAATGTGATATTGGCATATGGGTTGGGTAATTTATACACACATACATGTATCATTATTGACACATAAATTTAACTTAGAAACCCTCACAACATTGGTGACAACTACTAGGGCCATCCAAAGATCAAACACAAGTTGACACACAGAATTCATCCAAAATTTGAATTGCTCTGCTTTTAATGTTTGGTTGGTGTCAATTCTTGTGATCATGATTTGATAATTTTACATAGGATGTGGCTATCATAATTCCCGGGGGAGGGAGGGAGGGGGGGCATTCTGCTCAATGTTGCTCATACATTACCACATGGGTGTACAAAAGAGTATATGATTAAGAATAGGCTTACGAAGTTAACATACATGACAGGTATTGTTCCACCTAATTTTGTACAAATACATAAGGTACAATGATTTTTGAGGGAGAGGCAAGTACACCCCAAGGTTCCCACAAGGTTCCCACAAGAGATATGGACATCCCTACAGTTGGGGCCCACATGAACATGGCTCTAACTCTCAAAGGAGAGAGCAATCCCCCCCCCCCCCAAGTTGCCATAATTGATGTCAAGTAAAGCATTGTGAGAACATTAGCTCTCATTAAGCCCTTGTCAAAGTCTTAGGCCACTTTGGCCCCAACGTGCCTAATTTTGTCATATACCTTGATTGGACACCTATGTTTCACTTGTATGTGGTTAGGTGTGACTTCAAGAACGGATACTAAAAGAACATGTGTTTAACAGAGAGTAGATTATGTTCTCAAATTATGGTAACCATGCTAGGCTCTATAGTCAAGACAATTGGAAGGAGGGATGGGGGTCTTATACGAACATTTAATGAGCACAAGAATACTCACTTCAATAATGAATAAGATATTCATATGAACTCCAAAATTTATTAGAAAAGTGGCTATGATCTCAAATTGGATTTGCGAACCATCTCATGCTAATAGTGTGTTTCATATCCTAGGAGAAAGCAGGCTAGTTGAAGTAAGTAACCATTTAAGGCCCTTCTAAGTTATGAGACCACCAAGAATATCGGTACCGATGTTTGAATTTCAAAGCGAGAACTCATAAATAGCGAGGGCAACACAATTACGCTAATTTAACCAAGGGCTTGGGTTCCTTTGGTTGTCCCACCAATGTGAGCTGCATAGATTGGTGACAATCATTAAGGCAGAAACACCTTAGGCCAGTTCACATGGGGTCCCAACTCCCAAGTCTCACCCATGTCCACAAGTTTCAACATGGAGGCAAAGTCCCACCTTTGGAGCCTCGGGAACCTATTAAAGTATGGTTTGTGTCACTTCTTGATTATTTTATGCAAAAAAGATTTGGGATTTGTGTTGCGAGTTGGGTTTAGTTTTTGCTCAACCCAATTCTCAACACAAGCTTCGAGCATCACCTCCCAAAAAGTGTTGACATGTAGGCATCCAAGCCATACTTGAAAACTTAAGACTTGGGACCTTGCGTGAAGTGGTACGTCCCAAATTCCATGCTCTCAATGGCAAAGATTGCACGGATTGACCTCAAGTGAATTGGAACTTAGGACTTGGGACCCTATGTGAAGTGGTAAGTTCCAACTTTCATGCTCTCCATAGCTAAGATTGCATGGATTGACCTCAAGTGAACTGGAACTTAGGACTTGGGATCGTGTGTGAAGTGGTAAGTCCCAACTTCCATGCTCTCAACCACTAAGATTGCACAGATTAACCACAAGTGAGAATTAGAACTTAGGACTTGGGACCCTATGTGAAGTGGTGAATGCCCAACTTCCATCCTCTCAACAGCTAAGATTGCAAGGATTGACCTCAAGTGAACTAGAACTTAGGACTTGGAACCCTGTGTGAAGTGGTAAATCCCCCAACTTCCATGCTCTCAACGGTTGAGATTGAACGGATTAACCACAAGTGAGTTGGGATGTAGGGATTGGGACCCGTGTGAAGTGGTAAGTCCCAACTTCCATGCTCTCAACAACTAAGATTGCACAAATTGACCTCAAGTGAACTAGAACTTAGAACTTGGGACCCATGTGAAGAGGGTGGGTTCAAACTTGGAAGAAATGGTGGCCAACATTGATGAGAAGCTCTTGGCAGGTGCCAATTGAGGTGATACAAGGGTGGTATTTGTCCCAATACTCTGAGCATCGTGTGATGCACGTGGCATACCCAAGCTCCATCATGTAACACATAACTTACCCAATTATTTTCACTTACTTAGACTAGTTTGGATTGTCATAATCATGGTGTTGTGGAGCCCCAACATAGTTTCCAATACTAATTTTGAGTGCACGAGCTAAGTATGACCATGTCAGAGACAGTAAAGCATATCATCTTGGGGACCACGTAAGGGCAAATGTTTGCATTCTATCAGTAATTACACACATTTAATGTTTTCATATTTCATTGTTCCAGTGTTTAGAGCGGAGCACAAACTCAAGGCACTTGATTGTTGTTTTAAGTCGGGATGCTCAAAAATAGAACATTTGTGTGAAAGTAATAATTCAATGTCAGAGATATGCAAGTGCAAGTGGTAAGATTTGAACCTACAACTTATTCCTCCCAAAATTCATTCCAACTACACTATCTTGATATTCTTAAGAGAGATGACAAAAATTTCACACTTTTATATAATACCAAAGAGCAAAGGACAATGGATTTTGATGTTTCCCTCCACATCTCGTATGTTCACCATGTTGCTCTCAATAGTGGGTTGTTTAGAATCTTTGAACATGCTACTGCATCCCCACCCATTTATAGTGTATAATGTGTAAGAAACGTTTGTTATTGATGTTGCTAAATGTGACACATCTACCTTGATCACCCAAAGGTGACTTTAGCAAAATCCGGAGTTGAGTGCTCATGTCTTATTGGGTCCTACATGGCATCCCAACCTGATGTTTTACCTAGGTTTATTATGGGGGTGATTTCACATTACCACTCCGGAAAGAAATCTACTTAAAAGATTAATTACTAACTTGATCCTCTAGGCTCTTTTTGTTGTCCAAATCTAATCCTTTCAATGGCATCACCGTGGGCCTGGAATATGGTAAAGTGCTTGATTGTGGTACACCATTTTGTCCTTACATAGTCCTCATGATCAATATCTTTTTTTTACATATTTGAAAGAAAATAATTGTTTTTCTTTCTGGATAATAAAGCTACCCGTAAAGTGGCAAAAGAGAAAAACCAAAGAATGAGTGGGCCTGCATTTATTAAGTTTGGTATCTAGTTTGGAGGCTTGGGTTTAGGAGGCCTGATCTTTGATGGGTGAGCCATGCACCAATTTTTACAATCAACTTTGCCTCTTGATCAAACATATTGAAGTTCTTCAGTGGACAATGAAAGCAGACCAGTGATGTCATTGAGAATTCACAACACAAACTGTTCTACAAATGAACTAGTTACGACATTTTGCTTTAGTCTTTGACATGTAATACTGCTTTTAGAAATCAAAAATTGAAGATATAACAATAAACACCTAAAAATACAACACCCACATGTAGAAGGTGACATTGAGGTAGTATGCATGTTGGTGACAATAATGTTTTTTTTTTTGTACTTCTCAATGGAAACACACTCATATTATATCGACATGACATAAGGTGTATGGTTTTTATATAGGAGCCCACCTTCCGAGAGGGAGGAAGTACCCTTACAGTGACGTTTGGTGAAACATGAACACAATATAGAGGAATGGGCTCCCATTCACGTCAGTGTATAAACCAAACCCCAACGTTACATTTATTTTTTTATTGTATGGTCCTTAAGTGGCTCATTTTCTTAATTAAATCCCTAGATTTGATTGTTATTCAATGAGGATCAAAGAGCAAACATCACGAAGACACATGTTTAATAAAGATTGGACAACAACTTCAAATGTTTAGTAACTACTCTACACTCAATAGTGGACACAATTGGGCAGACCCACATACGTATCCAATTAAGAAATTGACAAACATGCACTTTTGATAACACCCACATACCTCAGTACACCGATCATCCCAATCAATGTGTGTTACTATTCGGAGTTACGCAATGCTACAACTATTTAATGAGAATGTAATAATTAACCAAGAAAGGTCACTTCTGTTCTATAATGTCCAGACAACCTGTTGAACTTTCATTAATAGATTTTGAACTCCTGAGTAAGAAGTTTATTACACTACGTAACTCCAAATAGTAACACACACCAATTAGGATATTTAGTGTAATGAGTAGGTAAACCCTGAACTATCGGACGATAGTGGAAAAGTACGCAAACCGAATGGAGTGGTTGGCGGTTCGATTCCCGGCCATGAAATCGTCTCTTTACTTGATGGAAAACTAGCCAGGTGGTCAAGCACCTCTCATGGGTCCGAAAACAAAACAAAAAGTAGGTAAACCTAGGTCCACGGGTAGATCACTCCATTGTCAAGTTGAACACCACGTGCGGCCAAAAAAAATCTTCTTTTGGTAAGTTGCACCACCAAAATGGGTCAAAATTTTATCAAAAAAATTTCATGAGTAGATATACACAATACCTATGACATAGTTAAAAGTGGTAACTAAATTTGATGATTTGTTTTTTTCATAAAACATACCATTTCTAACTAGAATGACACAGAATTGAACTAAAACAATTACTAAAAAAAACAAAGATGACTAAAAATTTCAAAAAAGTATACAAAAGATACTATCAATGGTTATGTATATGTAGAAAAAATATCATAAATTTTAAAATTATATATGGCATGTAATATAGGGGTAGCAAACTTTGTCCGCACGTGGTGTCAACTTGACAATGAAGTGACCTCCCCGTGCCTAGGTCTTAACATACTTTACTTGACTCTCCTTTATAGCCATTATCTATTTTGTACATGTTTCCACACATTCAATCTGGTAATGGTGACTCAAGTGGAAAGGCACTGTACATGTCAAGCTCCAAGTGATGGGGCCACGCATGTGAAATGAAAATGGACCACCATGTTTGACCTTCATTGACCCATCCAAATATTTTCCAACCTTTTGATGCTTGCACATCCTTTATTGACTTTGAAAAATGTCTTGTGAGCTTTAAGCTCACCTTGTGGGTTGGGAGGGAGCCTTTGTTGGTCCGGATGATATATCTACAATCCATCCAATATCTCCACCGGTAATAAGCTTACACCTCCATATAAGTTATGCGTTGACGGTATGATGAACTAGTCCACGCACCAAAGACTCGAACTCACAAAAGTTGGGTAAGGTATTTGCCTATCGGGCCATCACCGAGTCATGGCCGAAGTGGCTTTCAATTGAGTGCCCGTGAAGTTGGTGATGAAAAAAATAAAAAAATAAAAACAAAAAAACAAAAACTCTTTAACTTTGGGGGCTCTTTAAAGCACACCATGCCTTTTGATAATTCTTTCCATAACACGTTGAATGGGCCACAGCTTGGCCTCTTGGCCTAAGTAAGTACGTTGACATTTTGGATCTAGTACTTTCATAAAGCATAAGAAAACATACATGAAGCCTACAAGTCCACTCAGATTCAGTGTCCAGGGAGCTTTTTGGGCATAATCGGTCAAAATCCTAGTGCTTTCCAAGCCCAACCGGGTACACTGCATGTCGTGATCTTTCGATTTTTCTTCGTGAATTGAGGTATATTCTATAGATTCCTCCAAAACGATGAATAATTTTCATGAAGTCTTTGACTTTAATCAGTTATTTCTCAAACTCAACCGGTTCATCTGCAACTAACGGTCACTTCTCCCTATTCATTGCTCAGATTGGAAGCTCAAGTTGACATCTCGCTTTTCAAACCCATTTGCAGGTATTGTAGAGGGCTCTCTATTTCATCTTTACATGTGCCAAAATGTAGTTTTCACAAGGGATACAAGTAGGTCTTGCCAAATGTGAACATGACATGTGACAACTTAAAGTTGAAGAGTCCATTGTGATAGCATTCAAGAAAGAGGAAGAATGCCAATGAGAATTTTTGGAATTATAATTCTGGTCAAGTGTAAATTTTACGATTCATTAAGTGGTTGTGGAGGGGGGGGGGGATTTCAAGGTTTGCTTGTGCCAGCTCAGGTTTTAGAGGGTATCCCAAGGGTGTGTACTACGAGAAGAAGAAAAAAATCAAATTCAAACACATGTCATGTCTTGTGTTTGAAATTTTGTCTATGAGACAACCTTTGGACATCTATGGAAATAATCTCAAAGTGGTAATAAAAAGAAGACAATTGAAAGTGGTCCCAAAGTGGTTACACCCTAAACTCCCTAATATCAACCCCGTAATGTCACTCACTCTCTAATATCTCAAAACCCTAGGGAACAAATGTACGTAGTTCAAATCTCACTCCTTATTGTCATATTTCTCTCCCTTAAACCACAGTTTTGCCATTAATGCAAACCACCAAAGAAGTCAACCCACACCTCACATTGTGCCACGTGTCAATATGTGGAGCTTCTTCTTCTTCTTCTTCTTCTTCTTGAATTGTTGGTGCATGGATTTGCCACATTGCCCTAGAAAGCCAAGTGGGAAGAAAGTTGGTCGGGCAGAAGCAAGACTCAAATGGATTGGGAGCCAAACTACTATCACATGACTCCTTCATGAAGAAGAATCAAGTGTAAGAAGTATGTTTTTGTTTCTTTTTGTGCCACATGCATTGTAGCATGGAATTTTCAAATCCATCTTGTGTATCCTAAGTGAGCACTTAGGGCAAGGCCACTCACCCTGCATCCGCATCTACATCTGCACTTTTACATCCGCGATGCAGATGTGGATGCAGGGAAGTGCCCCACTCAACCTGGCATAACTCAAATTTGGATGAAGGACTTTCCAGGTTGTGCAGAACTCCCTGCATTTCCTCGATTTATGCAGTGAGCCTGCTATCAACTAAAGACAAACAACTTTATTGATGTTTTAGAAATAATCGGTTGAGCTTTAACCGGATAGTTACAGATGATCCGGTTTAGGTTGAGAGTTTGATCCGTGACTGGGTGAGGTTGATTACGGTGTACAGTAAAATTCATACTTACAAAAAATGACACTCACAGATAATCTGGTTTAGGTTGAGAGTTTGATCCGTGACCAGGTGAGGTTGATTACAATGCACAGTAAAATTCATACTTACAGAAAATGACACTCACAGATAATCCGGTTTAGGTTGAGAGTTTGATCCGTGACCGGGTGAGGTTGATTATGGTGCACACTGCACTGTAAAATTCATACTTACAAAAAATGACACTCACATATAATCCGGTTTAGGTTGAGAGTTTGATCCGTGACCGGGTGAGGTTGATTATGGTGCACAGTGAAATTCATACTTACAGAAAATGACACTCACAAATAATCCGGTTTAGGTTGAGAGTTTAATCCGTGACCGGCTGAGGTTGATTAGGGTGCACAGTGTAAATCATACTTACAGAAAATGATACTTACAGAGTTTGATATGTGACCGGCTGAGGTTGATTAGGGTGCACAGTGTAAATCATACTTACAGAAAATGATACTTACAGAGTTTGATCTGTGACCGGCTGAGGTTGATTAGGGTGCACAGTGTAAATCATACTTACAGAAAATGATACTTACAGAGTTTGATATGTGACCGGCTGAGATTGATTAGGGTGCACAGTAAAAATCATACTTACATGTGTTCATGCCTTCAAAAAATTACCGATCATTTTAGAGGAAATCCAAAATGATCCAGGATGAGTGGGAGTTTTGCCTGGGTCTGCATCTCCATCCTGGAGGGAGGCCACTTTTCAATCCCGGATGCAGATGCAGATCCAGGAATGACTAGGCTTGCTCTTAGAACTTAAGCTTCACAGAGAAAGCATTTGCCTACTTCCCTAGATCTATCTTTTTGCTCGTGGGTGGAGGGTTCCATTTATAAGACAAGCTTGTTGACATGGTGTGCGAAATGGTAGACTATATTTGTTGTGCTTGCTAGGGGGGATCACACCCCCTTACATTTTGTAACCACGTATGATAATGGGGTATTTAATAGGGGGATATTTATGCACCTCTCAATATTTTTTCCCTCCCTATTTGTAGATATAGAGCTACTATGACATATTTTTTAGCACCCTATATTTATTTGTAATTGTTTAGAGAGGCTAATTTTGGCCACGGGTAGATCACTCTAAGGCATTTTTGTGCACCACGTGCGGCTGGGTTTTTTTTGTTTTGGGGCTATTTACCTTCAAGGGTTGAATTAAAGCCTCCCTATAATTACTTAAATTTCAAAAATGGCCCATTTGTTTGCACCCTTCCATTACTTATATTGTCCAAGTCACTGCAATTTTTTGTACTTTATATTCCTTTTAAGTAATAAACGGGCGTGGGGAAGACGACCCCAACGACAGCGCGTTCTCTTTTCATTCATTTTTGGACAAAGGGAAATCCCAATTATCATCCATCCCCGTGATTCCTAAACCCATTTACATACCATACTAAACATACATTTTAGGAACCTTATCTTCAACCCCTATATTAATTTTACAAAAAAATAATGGCCCACGTTTTATGTCCATCTAACTTACTTATAATGGGATTGTCTCTCGGGGGGGGGGGGGGGGGCAGTGTGTTAAAAAGTTAAGGATATAGGTGCGAACAACCACTATTTTATAGGAGGGTATTACTTTCAATTCTCTTCTTTTCTTCACATGCTATCATTATGTAAATTTCTACTTTGGGTTAATAGAAAAATGGCTTGCATTACTTATAATTCCAAATTACCTATTATTCCATACCCTATAGTACTTTAAAGATGTCCAGTGCCATTTTTGATACCCTATATTACTCTTAAGTCCATTTATAATTTTTAGCCCCCATGTTTTTAAAATACCCTATCATTTGTTCGCACGTATATTGCTACTCCAACCAATGACTACCCCCCCCCCCCCCCCCGAGGATTGTCCACATTTAATGGCCCCTTCATTATTTGGAATTCCTTTATAATTTATATTTCAAATGATTTTAATCCTCTCTATATTATGTTGCACGTCGTTTTTAAAATGCACTAAGTGATCTACCCGTGATTTTGGCATCATATTTTTTTATAAATCATACAAGTACCAAATAGTGGACGGAATATTATAGCATTGCAAAATCGACTATGTGAGCAACAAACATTCCATATTATTCATCTTGTTATTCAATCAGTTTCAATTAGTTATACCAATGCTAAACCATTCAAAGTGTCATTCAAAACACAACTAATAGAACTTGGATACTAGTTAAAAGGTTGCAAATAAACATGGAGATAACAAAATGTACAAGCTAATATAGACAAGTTGTAAACGTGGATAGAACAAAACAAGAAATAAAATTTAATTGTCACAAGACATGAAATTTTGCACAACTATATACTCCAAAACAAAAGATTGCATTCAAATGAAAGAAAACTAAATACAAAAATTAAAAATATTTATTTTAATTGTGTTCACAAACATATTCAACCTTGTACCAAATATTTAAAATGTGAAGGCTTAGGATATAACTATGCACCCTCTAATAGTACATGTCAAGGTATGGGGAGTGTTATCTTGTGAGTGGTGAGGAGTGAGCAGTGAGCGATGAGTGGTAATTTGTGAGCGGTGAAGGAAACAAAATATTTGGTAATAGGATCCCTGGTATCCTATAACCGTGGCCTAAAGAAATAATTTTTTAGGGTTCAACAATAAGAAGATTGGGGAGGACAAACAATATGAATGCTAGATTGCGAGTAGTGAGCAACGAAAAAAAACCAATATGTACACAACTCGGGGTTGCTAGTATGTAAGCATGCGAGCGTGAGCCTGTGAGCCTTCAATTTTTTCCCAAATATGATTTGTAAATCTGTTGGGGGCCTATGACTGTGGAATTACATGTAAGGGTCTATAGTTCAAATGAACAACAAATGAGAATGTTGCTATAACAATTTTATACTAAAAATGAACTAATATACATTCAATTGTTGAGATAATAATAATGTAATTGGATACAATGTGTAAGCAAACTCATGTTGAAAACAAATGTAGCATGTTAAAATATCTCACTATAATACACATCAATGCAAAATTTGAATACATCATAACATCATCATAAGGATGATATTTACGAAGTCCAAAACACAAAAAAACAACAAAAGTGGATTGTAGGTATAAATCGGGTTGTAGATTTTAAATTGTTAAAGTTATTGGAAATCAAATATAAAAAAAAATCAAATCATGAATACAAACTTAAATATCGTTAGACTCAGATGCATTGAGTTCAAAATAAGCACAAACTCTCGTATTGTAATATCTACGAGGTGAAGAAGAAATTGAAAATGAAGTAGATGAATCATTAGCATAAGCTTCAGCTAAAGCCTCAGCATACACAAGGAGGCTATGAGGACTAAGAGAGGGGCTTCTCAATAATCCACAGTGCCGATAAAATGACGAGGTTTATATCGGCGCTGGATTCATCCAACTGCAAACAACAAACTATGTATTTGAATATGTAATAAAAAATTAAAATACAAAATCTAGAATTTGCAATTGAAGTTGTTGAGAATAAAACAAGAAAAAAAAACTTACTCATATAAGTTAAGTGGTTCGGCATCTTCTATTGGAGTATCATCATCAAAGTCCATACCATCGCATGACGTATCAATTGTAAGTGTTTGAAGAGGCTTTAGTATTTCATCAAAGAGTTCGGCATCATTTTCTAATGCTAGAATATGACGATTGAATGAATGAGCCGTGTTAATAGAAGAACTTGGATGAAGCACAATATTAATTAGGAAAATATGAACATTGAAATATGAATTTAAAAACATATAAACTAATAATTGCATACTGTAAAATACAATACATGTAGAAGTAGTCATGTCTACTACAATACCGCCTATAGGACTCAAACTATGAACAAATAACTTCATTAGAACTTCAGACTTCTCCTTTGCACCCCTCTATGACTTGCCATCTCTTTGTCTACATAATTGAGTTTCCGTAATAATAGAGTTGAAGATAACGTCATTTGTGACTAAATCGACCTCTAAAATTAAAGGATGCATGATGATCAGAAGTTCTTGAGGTTGCCTCGCAACGGGAAATAAAAATGATCGAATCAATAACAAAGCCTTGAACTTCAAAGTTTGAAAGTCAAAATTAAATTAGAACTAAAAAATACACATCATATAAAAACAAATTCAAGTATGAAGCAATTCAAACGAAATGCCATAATTGCTACTTATATTTTTGGACAGATTTATAGGATTTTCCAAGTGCAAGCAATTAATGATAGTTCACTCATTCTTTATCTTGAACTTATAGTTCTTGAAGAATCTTTTTACTTCTCTCTTCACCGTAGAACTGTCAAGATAAAATAAAAGGAATGTTTTATCATCATGAAAATAGGTGAGAACAAAGGCCATCAATATGTTGAGAAAACTTGGATAGTTGGCATTCAAAGCGGGAACTTGAGATGGCGGATCCGAGACACCTGGAACCTGAAGATGATCTACATAATCCACAATAATGAGGTCCATAATAAGTTCCTTTTGTAATTGGCCATTGAAAAAAAATTATCTACCTTCATCAACCTACAAAGATAAAGTACAAATATTACAATTCATGAATGAAGATGACAATTCAAAGCAAAGGATGAAATAACGTGATTCAATATGAGTGAAACCTTATAAAACATGGAAAAAAAAAACTCACATTTGATAGAATAGCCACAATATCGTCATATGGTGCACGAAATGTACATGTTTGCTTCTTATTTTCGATAATCCTCATAAAAGAATCATTCTAGATTAAATATGAAGATGTATGATTTGCAGGTAAAGAAGGCAAAATATTCATCATACCTCTAAGCTTGGAAGGCATATCGAAGATATGGGAAGGGGTTGTTTTCTGCCGCTTTGAAGTATGAAACATTGCCTCTAGATTTGAAAAAGAAGGTTCAATAACTATAAGGTTGTTGAAACTGCTTTGAATTGAAGCATTGTCATCGCTATCATGAATTAGGATGATTGGTCTTTCAGGCTTGGATTTTTTTTTGGCATCTTGGGTACATCCTCATCCATTATGATTGGAGTAACTTTAGTTGCACCCTTGAGGGCGGGTTGAATGAAATCTTGAAGGGCAATATCAAAAGTGCGAGGTGTTTTAAGAGGACAATCCAAATACCACCAACATTTTTCAAAATGCATAGGTTCCTAAGATTTCGTGATCCCTTCTGTGAACATGCATTCTTCACTTTCGATATCCAAATAATTAGCAAAAAAAGTGGGAGATTTGGAAATGACTTTAGCAGGAAATAAGACATATTTGAAGTACCTATAGAACACCCTTCGCATGGCCGGATTGAAATTGAGTTGCTTGTTAATATTATGGTTTTGTAAAATCCCTTATCTACACCGAATTCATGAAAAAATACAATATCCCATAATGATATGCGCATTGCCTACACATAATAAAAAAATAATGGACAAAGGATCCATACCATCTAGAAAATAGTTGATGGGCACATGCATATCAACCACAGTAGCATCAAAAAGCTACTCGGTCTTAATAGCCAATTTCTAAATATAAATTAAATATTAGAAAATATTAATAATTGGAAAAATATTTAAAATATTAATGAACGAAAAATAATAAAAGGATAAAAATTTATCACCTAAGCCCACCAATTAGCTTTATGAAACCACTTATAAAACTCTATATCATTGAATTTTGATTTCGGAAACTTGAGAGCCTTACGAAGAGCATGACAATTGTTCTACCTTTCAAACCACTTAATCTTCATAGAAGTGTCCATTGCCGAAGTTGCTAACATCCAAAGTTTTTCTTGAGTCATCAAAGAATTATCATTGTGAGTTTCATAATGAGACTTCACCTTCTCTAAAAAATTGAAATATCTCTAGGATCTGCAATGGAAAGTTGTTTCTTTAGTTCCGAATGGGAAGCTAATCTCATCCTCTCAATAATTTTGAAAACAGATTCATCAACTGTACTTGAAGTCCAATGTGCAGGACTAGGGTATTTTTCATAAAATTTCCTTAGAGCAGTAGCAGCAACATCCCCCAACTTTTGCTACACCAAGGAAAAAACATATAAGAATATGATAAATCAGACATAATAAAAAATTAGATGCAATAAAAAATATAGTTATAGAAATCTAAACGAAAAAACAAAAAAATATACAAAAAAAAACAAATGCGCGAGAAATTAATACTTTTGAAAAAATAACCTGGTATAGACATCCATTAAGAGGCTCAACAGTCAAAGTGAATCAAGTTTTATATTTATATATTTTTTTTGGCATCAACAACAGTAAGATCTTCTTTGGAGACAAGTCTACTGAAATTAACATGGTTAGATTTCATGTATATAATCTTCAATTTTTGAAGATTTTAGAGGACTCTAAGATGCTCTAATTATTATTTCGCTCTAAAATACGCAAAATTTAATTATTTTATTCATGCTATATGTTTTTGTCAAAACAATTGTGGGCTATCCGGTAAGTACGGGGCTTCTTTTTTATGATAGTGTTTTAAGTCCCTCCCTAATACTTCCACTTCTTTTAGAATAAAACTTGGTATACTTATAGAATACCTTAATAAACGTTAATATATAAAAAATAGAATTAATAAACCTCTAACTAAAATCTTATGTATGATTTAATAACTCTAACTTCTTCTCATGAACGATATTTTATAACATCCAGTTACTGAAATTTTAATAACTTCTAACATTTAAGTCCAATGAAACTCAAATTTTAACATATAATAGATAAGTAAATTCAAAAAATGCTTACAATTTTTTGTAATCATAGCCATACTATTTTATAAGATCCATGTTTTTTAACATCGCTCTCCTAGTTGCCTATGTTTCTAAACACCTTTCACTTCAACTTTTTATAACTTTTTCTAAACAAAAACTGAAGTCTCCAAATTTTGTACATAATTTTCCTATCTCATAAGGAACATCCTCTCAAAATTTCATATCAATTTAACACTTCTATCATCCACAATTCACAAATTTCTTCACTCGAAAGTTTTGCTCATTTAATGACCAACGAAATGAT
Source organism: Polytrichum commune (assembly GCA_950295325.1). NCBI lineage: Eukaryota > Viridiplantae > Streptophyta > Polytrichopsida > Polytrichales > Polytrichaceae > Polytrichum > Polytrichum commune. Next base: position 2,799,678 of record OX485809.1, read on the forward strand.
GCAAATAGTGCACTTAGGGCAACCTATTAGCTCTAAAACTCTCACTTTTATACCCTCAAGTATAGTAGAACTTTCTAAATTTTTTTTATTAAATGCTCGATCCTCCTCTAAATTCCACATAAGTACTAACTCCTAAATGCCAACTTCCCCCACAACATCTTTCTTTCACCCCTTAAATTTTCTTCCTCCTTGCTCCTTCGGCCAATATGAAACAATTAGAATAAGGGTTTCTGGAACTTTTAAACGGATAGCCAATTGAAAATAATTAGAATAAGGGCTTTCAGAACCCCTTAATGGCAAGATAATAGGATACTTTTGAGATAAGGATTTCTAGAACCCCTTAGCGGCAATGTAATAGGATTTTTTAAGGATAAGGCTTCTGGAACCCCTTAGCGGCAACATAATGGCCACTGGAAGTAAACCTTATCATTCCCAAGTTCTACCTACCAAGTGCTACCTACCAAATATTTTCTACCAAGCTCTGCCGGTCTTGAACTCAAAATCGGTTCTCAACCTAAACAACTAATAAGAACATCATATAAATTTTTATTTTGAAAATAACAATAACATACATAAATGCCTATGTTTAACTGATATCCGACCCACATCACGATGCCATTGGAATCGTATTATCGGCGTGCACAATATAGTATACATTGTATGCCTCCAATTTTATTTTCATTTCAAAGTTATTCTCTTATAATTTCGTTCGTATAACCTACATGCTTCTCTGCCTCAGATAGTTGTTTATCTTTTTGTATTGTGTGTTTTGTTCTTCGTCGATGTTTTTGTCATAATCTTCTACCTCTTTATCGTGCTCATTGCCATCTGAGACGAGATGTGGTTGAGCTTCACATGTAGGAGCTTCGAAGACATTTTCCGTTATCATTTCCCATGTCATAATATCTTCGGACATCGAATTTCTTGTTGTGTGTCATACGTTTACTCCTATCATTCAAGGAACACGTTTATTCATTCTAGCTCTTAACAATTATTTTTTACTTGAAAAACGAAAGCTATTTTTTTCCTTTCCTCCACTGGAGTGACCATTGCCGACATGGACAAATGACGTTTTTTTACATCTAAACACATTCAACTTCCTTTTTTAATACATTGTCCATTCTCAACAACATGTATTTCATGGATGTTTATCATGATTCGGCCTCTAAATCTATGAGCTCGAAACAGAAGCCATGGTTTCGGTATCAATAGGGAGGCTTCGTGAAGGTGATGAATTTGCTACAAAATTTGGATCTTCAAAAAAATGTCGCCAACGTCTATGACATTGTGGTAACACATTGCTAGTACATGATAATATAGATGTATTAATATCTATAATAATCCAACTATATATATATATATATATATATAATAAAATAAAAATTATACAATCAACTGTATGAAGCTTTCGAACAAAATAAACAAACAAAACTTACTCACAAAATAGATTGATTTCCTTGCGATTAACAATTAGATAATCATCCGAGTCTGAAAAATTGATATTTTTGCCAATAGGTAAAGGAGATTATATAATCAAAGACTTGAAGACGGAATCAAAAATATCTTTATCATCTTTCAATGTCAAGAGGTGATGCTTCAAAGAGATAAAAAAAAATTTATCAAAAGATCAATAAATAAAAACATGTTAGTTTGTAAAGAATACATAATAAAATAATTTCAAAACAAAAAAATTGTTTTATACATGAACTAGCATTTTCATTTTCATACACGTGGGATTATTGGCAGTACCGCCAATATTCTCGGGGCCCTCTTACATATTACCACACTCATACTTGAGAGGGTATTGATAGTACCGCCAATATCCTTGGATCTTCATACGTGTTTCTACTTTCATACGCGGGGGGGGGGGGGGTTAATTGGCGGTCCCGTTAAAATCCTTTGGACTTTCATACGTATTTGTTGTTGCATATAGCAACCCAACTAGAAGTGATTATATACCTTTGACAAATGAATAAAAATGCGGGGAAATTTTTTTAAACATCCACCGGTGGATACGAGTAGTCCAAAGAGACTGATGTTTTGGTTTGCACTAACCGGGGTTCGAATATGGTTGGTTGCATTGACTGGTGCTATCCCCTAATGAGTTAGTGGTTAAGCAGGAAATAAAATAGGTTGGATAGATATAAGGTTTTTCTACGCAAGTGTGCATAGATCATTCTTGATGATTTTTTTTGTTAAATTATCCACTTTGAACAAATTAAAGCACTTGATCAACCATCTAGCTGACTATTGCTCTCATCAAATTGCAACTCGAATATCATTTGCGTTATCTTAAATATGCATTATTTTCTATGAGATGCTCAAAAAATAATAAATATAAGGTCAATACTTGCGCGATAAATTTCATCTTCGGCTTCATTTTCTTCGTCTAATTCGGCTTCATATGCTTCGTAGTATTATTGTATACATCCCACCAAGCTCTACTATTGCTTTTTCACTTTTTTCGTCAAAATCATTCAAATCTATTGTCTTTTCTGTTTCTACTAAATCATCTATATATTTTTGCACTATAATATTAGATTTTTTTCTCATACAACTTGCTCGTTCTCAAACTCTCTTTGTTGTAAAGTACAATCATTTTTCGTCTCTTTCATCCTCCATTCAATTGTGTACTACTCTCATGCTAAACTACCTCTTGCATCTGTGATAGTCAATTCTAAATGTTATATAATCCACTCTCTATAATACTCACATGAAGTTTGGTGCATTCTCCTATATATTTATATTGAATTTTATCAATGTGTGGTTCTATTACATTGATTAGAATATTTATTCCAAAATTAATTGACAGTGTATAAGTTCCCTGTTATTTTTTTCATGCGGAGACTCGCTTATTGTTTTCAATTTTATTATTTGAATGTGATCACCTTCATAGTTGTTGGATATTAGGGTTTGCTCCGAAGGCCCAAAACTGCCAATACAAATAGTCTCTCATCTACATATTCCAATGTTTTTCATTTTCCAATGTCCTTTACTTCAAAATGGCTACCATTAAAGCATCCAGATCATTTGTGCCCTTCACCTTACCTCTTGAGGATGATCATCATGTGAATGTCTCATCATTTGAATATGGCGTAGCTCAAACGCTCTTTTGGGAAAACTTCAACTCCGTCATGTTAGAGAATGGAGTGTCGAAAATGAATTTCAAAGGTTTCATGGCAGATAGTACTTAAGCTAATTGGAATGCGGTTAGAAAGATATATGGTGTAGGTGACCCAAATTTGCCAATGGTGGTTCGTAAGCGTACTTGTCTTTTTCATTGGTCACAAAGTTTGGATAAGGTGACGCAAAAGTATATCAAGACATCTTTGTAGTTTCAGCACAAACAACTATGCAAATATTATAAAGACACAAAAACAATTGATGAAGCTGAAACTAAATATCATGTCATGTGTTCATGATGGTTGTCATCCGGAACTGCCACAGAAGAAGACATTATCGTTTTGTCTAAGTGATTGGGGTTTTGGCACTTTCGTTATAGGCAATAGGGTGGTCACATAATTCTTGTAAATGCTTCGTCATTATGTATTTCAGATTTTATTTTTCTTTTGAATATCCATGATATATATTTACATATACCATCTATTATAATTTGTGTAATGTTTGCAGGATATGACAATGGATGAACGTGCAGAAATGCCAACGTATAATCTTGCAGAAACAGTGCACAACAAATGGCTCCAGCAGTCTGGAAACAAAATGACTTGTCTATATGAAGCAACAGTGGACGATTTAATCCGTCCATTCATGCAAATTGCAAATTACAGATCATGGTTGAAAGGTGGTTCTATTGGTAAAGGGCCCGATTCTGCGTCCTTCAAATTGAAAGTTGTTGCCAGTTGCGGAGATCCGAAACTACTAGTAGATGCCATGAAGTCCTATCCGGGGTTGGAAGATCTCAATACTAGGGATTGTGCTTTGGAGGGGTCTGAGTTGTTTGGATCCACCAAACGAAAGTGTGATCTGCCACCATGTATGGATTGTGACTCACATCGACCCGATAAAGTGAATTACTCCATTCCTCGCCCTAATACTAGGGTTAGAAAGGCATGCATAGAGGAATCTTTGGTTTCTGTAGAGCATGGTGTGGCACATACCACATCAGTGTTAGAGACTGATTGTTCTTCTTCCCATTGGCATATTGCAAGATTGCCAGCCAACTCTGCCAAAAGATGTTGGGTAATGCAAGCCAATACAGGGACTTTGTGCAATGCCAAAGTCGGAACTGGCAAACATGGCACACCAGCTCCCACGTGCAAAGGATTGAAGAAGGAATACCGCTCCACCAACAATGTAGAGTACAAGTTTTGATTTTGCCTTAATGACATCAAACGTTGTGTAAGTGGGAACAAGAAGAAGTATGTGCTAGACTAGCTTGTAGTTCCCAACATATGGCCCGTGAAGATAAGTACCAATCTCTCAAGGCAGGAAGTATTGGCACTCGAAGATGCTGGGTTCCAATTGCAGCAGAGGGAGGCTCTCTCTCCTCACCGTAGGCTTTCAACAATTGCAATGTTTCCAATCCCTCACTATAAGAAAACCCTGTTTTTTGGGACGTAAAAAAAAAACGTAAGTGCGCGTTCACTTTGACATGGAAGTTCTTCTCTGGGACGTCACCTAAAATCCGTCATGTCAGACAAGACAAAAACGCGTCTTAGACATGTGAAAACATGGCGAATTTCAGCACGTTTTTATGTGACGTCACATAAAACATGGTGTTCCATAGTGTCCACGTACAGACACGTGGACGCCACCTGGATGCCACGCAAGCATGTTTTTTGCGGGCAGTGCCACGACGGCGCGTTTTTTATTTCGTCCCCTCGCTGACGTGGGGTGTCGCGTGGACCCTCTTGAAATGACGTGGAATGCGATTAAAAACTGACGTGGCATTCGCTATTGTTGATGTGGACATTGCATTACGTGAAGATGTGTGGTGTTACTAACGTCCTCTGCGACACAAAAATGTCACATAAGACATCTTCCTCGACGGATGCATTTATTTTTTGGGTGTTTTCGGGGTGACGTCTAGTTTTCTTGGACAGCCTTTATGACAGTGGGATGTTATGTGTGACATCATATTGGGCATTACGAATTATGGGGATGTCCTCTGTCCAAAACCATAGCTTGTTTGTGAGTGATGATGTCGTTTTCAAGCTTAGCCCGCCTTGACGTGGCTGATTGCCTCAAATTCTCAAACACATTACTGACATCAAGTTGTTTGGCTATTAGCACAACCAAATGTCAGATGCACGTTACTTATGCCATCTACGGGAACAAACACCGACATCAAGTGTTCCACCAAACAGTCGGAACAGACACAAAGAACGCGTGGACCAAATGTAGACCAATGCTTTCCAAATTCGTAAATGCAACGTATTCATTGATACAATATGAAGCAACCAAAAGGCTGCATATACACATCAATCGCTAGTTGCCCAAAAACTTAAACATTGTGCATGATCGAGGCATCCATGTCTATATAGGCGAGTCTACTCCTCTATGACTAAGTGGATAATTCATGAGCACTCAAATGGAGAGCCGCATCGTTATTGAGAACGTCCACTCATTTCTCCTTTTGTGTTTGTGCCTTCGTACTAGTCCCCACCTGCCCCATTCCACCGCCATTCACAAAACAACATGAATTCTATTAGTGGTCATCCGAACATGAAATGGACTCACATGTGAGAAGTAACTATATGCGAGTGCTCCACTCTCCTCCTGCGATCAAGCAAGCAATGTAGGCATACAAACACTAGTTCCCTCACCTTCGCAAGATTTTGGGGAGGTTTAGGCAAACCAACCGCTTTTGGTGCACCGAGTTTGGCCATTGAGGATTTCGCTTGTGCGCTTCTAGCCACACGGCGGGGTCGGCCACCTGACTCCTCCGGTAGGGGCACCTCATCCTGCCATAACATTCCGCATCAGTACTCGAAGGTTTCAAATGATGTCCCTTATGTTCTGCAATAATTGCAGTCTGTCAAGGCAAACGTCCAGCCTAATGTACATGTCGACAACGCAGATGACACGACGAAGAACATGCCCGACGAGTACATGAAGGTAAAATTTTTTTGGAAACGAGGAGAGAGTTTCATGTATGTCTAATATGGGTGGGTCTTACTTGATGTTACCTGCTCCAGAGATGCAATCTCTTCAGGCACGTCCGCATTGCCGGATATCTCGGGGTGTCCTTCCTCGACGTCCTCCATAGCTTGCACTGGCACTTCCTCGTTGGTAGGCTCTACATGGTCATCAATTGCAGGTGTCTGCGTCATTTTTTTCCCCTCTTCGAGAATGTCCTCGATGATAGACGCAATAATGGTTTCAGAGTTGGTCTGCACTCCTTGAACGTCTGTGACGGCATCTGTCGCAGCATCCTCAGCCACGTCGCTCGGAACATGAACTGCGGACGCCAAGCGCATGTCCGCACCGCCCACGGCGTTCAAAACTGGGATGGGAGCTTGTTTCTGTGCCGCCATCACCAAGTCCTCCGTCGTTGACGTCAATGCAGAAATATCGAGCATCTTCGCAAACGATGAAGGCTCCGTCATGCTGTCAATGTTGGCCGGGTGTTTCTGACTCTGATTCTGAAGAATCATCCGCATCATGTCCTCCATGCGCTTGTGTGAGGCTGCCACATTCTCTCCAAGGCGTGTGACGCTGCCCTCCAAATCCGTCACTCGAGTGCGCATCGCCTCGATTTCAGAGCCATGATCGGGACGCACTCTGCGTTTTTCGTCCTGTATGCGTTGGTACTCTTTGGCAACCTCGGCGTCAACCTCCGCATCGTACGGTGCCCTGTTCTTCAACATCGTCTGCAACAAACATTAAAGTCATTGAGAAATCAAAGAAGACGTCGACACATATTGGTTTCAACAGGTGCAGGTCCCGTGACGGCCTAGGAAGTGATCGGATTAACATCCACGCACAACTCAAACCTCTAAAGTTACATTGCCAGCTCGGAAGACGTCTAAGTAAACGCTAAGGCAGACATCTGTTGTCGACATTGACATTGTAGGGGATATGAGCCGTCACAGATAGATAAAGAGAATTGCAACATTGGCATTTCTGTCAACATAGACATAGTTCCACTCTTACCAGACGGGACACAACCTCCCTTTCGATCGCTTTCATCTGAGCTGTGGTCGACCCTTTCCCTTTTGAGATTGACCGCATGTGCTGAGACTTCAAATGCGCAGCCTCGGTAGCGCGCATACCTACAAGTGTCTTCCAATGCTCTGCATCCACATCGGCTGGTTTACCCGCATTGTTGTCTATGAGCTGGTTTAACCTCCAGCGGGTGTTGATGAGTACCTTTGTTACAATAGGCCGCATCCACTTCTTGCACACTTTGTCACAATGCCCGCACATCTCCCAATCTGCATGCCAGACACACACGACAATGCAATCAGCAACACCTCACATGCGACCAGCGATGGATGCCCACTCTACACCCACGTGGCAAAGGTTGCAAACCAGTATGTCACCGAAAGACAAAAATTTGTCTTCATCGACGTCGCGTTGGACGTCTCCAGCGACGGGCGAGCGTTTCAGTACACATGTCCAGAAAAACACAAAGACGTCTTGTGCGGCATCTAGTCACACATTGTCAACATGACAGCCTAGGCTAAATACATGTCCACACTGACGTTAGCAAGAATGTCACGTGTGCCTACATAGACATGCACCCTGTTGCACATGTCCAGAAGGATGTTTGGTTGCACTTAAAATGTCAGATTCATTTTCACACCGCAAATTAGCGCGACACATGCATGCCAAAAAATTCATGTGCAAACCTTACCTGTGTATAGGCGTTTGAATAATCGCTTCCTCTTGTGCCGTGGTTGGCCTTCCCATCCCGTCGTGGGATCCAGGTCCTTTGCATACTTCTTGATGTCTCCGCAATGGACAGCCTTCATGGCGCCAAAAGGCTGCCCTTGCGCATCCAGCTCCACACGTTTCTTCATGGCCGTGCTCCCCCCTGCCTTACGTGTTGGTAGCGGCTGTGATGTTTCAATTCCATCACTGTTCTCCTGATCGGAGTCTTCTTCAGTGCCCGAGTGGGTTGCGTATCCTCGGCTACAACAACCCAGACCACAATAGTGGAAACCCTAGTTACTTACATATGCGACTACCCATTGCGCATGACCAGCCACGTTTAGACCAGTTGCTATCCCTATGTGTCATATATATGAGAGTTCAGGATATTTACCCATCACAAGTGAACTGGTTGTGTTTAAGAAATATGACAATTGAGGGTTGGGAGTTTAGAAGATTATACGAGAACAGATGAACTAGTTGAGTTTGAGACATAATTAACCAGTTCAGGGTCCAGAGTTTGGGAAGATTACTGGCCTCAGATGAACGGATGCAGGTTGTTGTATAACCAGTTCAGGGTTGAGCTGAGTACAGGAAGATTGGCCATCACTTATGAAACCATGCTAATACATGAACCCAGGTGAACGATCAACCCTAATGAGGGATCCAGCAAGCATTTCATAGACATTGTACACCTCAGATAAGACTCACATACGAAGAAACACATACAAGAGTGAAATACTGCAAAATTCAGCATAAATTCAGCGACATATGAGGAAAATTCGACGACCCTTTTCGGCAGCTTCGACGCTGAATACATGGGTGTATTCACAAGCAAATCCCCAAACCTCTGCGGGCATTTAGTGAGGGGCAGCGCTTAGGGTATTCATAATTTCTAGGTTGCAACAAATGTTTCTTTCCATTAGGCACAAGCAACCAATTGCTGGACCTCGACGTCCTACACTAAAACCGCCCCTGTATGATTCGACAACCCTGACAAATGAGCGAACATAAAACCAATGGAATGGCGATTTCGACGTTTATCTTTTCGAATCTACTTCGCCCACCTCGCCTTTAAGTCCCAGACTGGGGGTCCTAACAATTGGACGTCACATTGACGCTACAGATGAACCTTAGGTGTCCACAGGCCTGAAACTAAGTAGATATTGTGCATTGCAACCGTACCCAATTACCACCCTCTTCGACGGCTGAACATACTTTAGGGTTTAGCGTCTCAACTGACATCTACATGTTCGTCTGGACATCCTCAGAAACGCCATCACTGGCGTCGGAGACACATGCCTGCAACATCAAGTGAAAAAAAGAAGGCGAAAGAAAGGCAAACCTCCAAGACTGCTCCCGATCGCTTTGCCCGCGGCTGCGCTCCGACTCCTCTCCTGCCTCCTCAGAGGTACTCACCTCAATTATGCGGCCCCGCTTCGGAAGAGGCGACCCATGCCTTGATAGCTCCCTCGTCTTGGAGCTGTGCACTCGCCTGAGGTCCTCCCTGGCCTTCGACCTCCTCTCCCCAGCAGCTCGCCGGTGTTGCCTTAGCGCTGCAACATCCACCTCGGAGGGTGGCAAATCTGCAGGAGAGTTCGCCTTGCGCTTCCCGCGTGCTTCACGTGAGCGCACCATCTTCTACGACGGACAGCAACACCGAAATGTCGACAGGGACACAACAGACACAGAGTCGACGCGGGTGAGAGCTCGCTAAGAAATGCGAAGACAGGCGTGACCCATGGCCGCCTCCGAAGCCCTATGGGCACAGATTCGGGAACCCTATGGCCGAGAAATGGCCCCTATGGCCACAGGGGGCAGACCCTATGGGCGCACATGGCGCAACCCTGTGGCCGCTACCCTACCCTATACCCGAGACCGGTACTGGACCCTATGGCCGCTACCGTACCCTATACCCGAGACCGCTACCGGACCCTATGGCCGCTACCGTACCCTATGGCCGTGGGACCCATACCCGGCTTAGTCCCCGTGTTCACCCATCGCAGAGGCGGGCTTTCTCGAGGAGGAGCCATCCTCGGAAAGAGCGCACAGAAATTCAAAACCACTCAAAATTCGACACTCTACACCACCTACAATTTGAAGCACACACAGGTTTTGGAAGATTCACCTGATTTGCACATGGTTTGTGCACAATGTGACTCGAAGGAGAACCTGTCAAGTAGTTTTCACTCCTAAAGAATTGCAGCAAGCGCGAGGAGCGGCGACAGTGTGTGCGTTGTGGAGGTGCAAATGTGTCAAGTTTTGTGGACTTCGGCATTGCGTTCTCCTCACCGCAATGTGCTACCAAATTCGAGAGCACTGCAGCTGCCTCTGAGTCATCGGCATCCACTGTGGGCGTTTGTGGGCAAAGGTTGGAAATATGGACAACCCTAGCACGCTTGCGTGCTGCACGCGACATCGCCATCGACATCAGTGTTGCGTCTCTAATGGGCCGGAGAAGGGTCACCGTTGCGCTTAGGGTTTAGAGGATGTGTTCGACCCTTTTTGGTCACTTCAGGGCCTTGCACAGTGAAGGTTAGCTTGTGGGACACGTGGGAAATGGTCACTTACATGTTTTTTTTACTTTCGGAATAGAATTGCCTGTCTGCTCCGATGTCCTAGTGGACATCCAATGTGACATGTGCGTAATTCCCACATTGTTTGTTCTTCATTGAGTATTCAGATGTTCTGATATATGGAAATGGTCTGTGGTTGCTCAGGTGTGCGCTAAATTCGATATGTGTGCACACAAAAGTTCAACTTTTGAGCGAATTGTGCCACCTTGCGCATGACGTCGTCCACACACTGCCATGTCCTATGGGTGCCTTCATTGGGGTGTTAGACCAGATGTCATCTTTGACAGCAACACGTCAACATTAATGCCCACGTGGACATTCTCTGCGACATGCACCCTGGTTTTTTTCCTCGTAGTGTGCGCATTTACAAACTGCCACACTAATAGTTGGAAGAATGTTGCATTTCAGACAGCCTTGAAGTCAATGGTGGCAGTATGGCTGCGCATTCTTAATGTTTGAAGTGTACCTCAAGCCAAACGTTACCATGCAAAGACCCTGAAAATTCAGATGTTTGGTTTGGAACATCGGCCAGGTTAGTGGAGGCTTGTGCAAGGCCTTCCTCGCAACATCTCCAAATACAGTGTGGACATTCATGGGTTCGGCTGTGCGTCGCGGTGCAACCATTCGTTTGACGGAAGATGGACGCACACTACGTCATGTGCCTGTTGGGGACATTATACTTCACACGGAGCTCCGCGTGGCTACAGAGAACAATGTGCACACATTTAGGTGCCCATGCAAAGACTGCAAGGGTGGACGCAGGAAAACCATCCAAGTTATACGAGAACACCACGCTGCGGTAGGACGTGATCCATTCCTGCATAAGTCTTTACTAGGCGGTGATCCCCCAGAAGGCTACCCAGCGGCTGGAATTTGGATAGAGGACGTCTGTTGTGACAACGACGTTGTAGAAGACATCCATGCGGACACAACAACTCAACATGTGGACACCGACGACGGGGTACTTCACCCACCTCTCCTGGATGAATTCCACGAAGTTGAACGTCAGGTGCTAGAGGCATTGGGCAGAGGGAATGCACTCCACGAAGAGGCCGAAGCCGAAGGACGCTTGCATGTGCAGAACGAAGAAGACGTTGACATTGAAGATGAATTGGATGGTTTGTACACGGAGGCCACCACTCCAGTGTACCCAGGTTCGAAAATGAGCGTTGTGTCCGCTACGATCATCATAATGAACATGTGCTCGGTGTTCCGTGTGAGCAATACATTTACCGATGAGTTGTTCCGTTTTTTGTCCGGAGACTTGTTACCGATGCCCAACAAGTTGCCCAAAACTCACTATGCGGCTCAGAAGAGCATTCGTCGACTTGGTTTGACCTACAACAATATCCATGCATGCCCCAATGGTTGTATTCTATATGACAAAGAATATGCAAATCATGATTCATGTCCCAAGTGCACGGCGCGACGATGGCTGGATGGCAGCAACAACATTCCAGCAAAAATAATCCGACACTTTCCCCTAATTCCTAGGTTGAAACGGATGTGGCGCTCGTCTGAGATAGCGCGTCTATTGACAGGCCACACCAAGCACGTCAGTAGTGATGACATCATGCGTTCTGTGGTTGACAGCCCTGCATGGAAGCACATCAACACAGACGTCGCGTTTGGCAACTTTGGGTGTGACGATAGGAACATGAGACTGGCTCTTGCGCTGGACGGAGTGAATCCTTTTAAACTAAACAACACCAACTGGTCGACGTGGCCGGTGTTGATATTGATTTACAATTTTGAGCCATGGTTGGTGACCAAAAAGTTTTTTATCTCGTTGTGCATATTGATTTCCGGTAAGAAGTCGCCATCCTCTTCAAACATTGATGTGTTTATACGACCACTTTTGAAGGAGCTACAAGACCTTTGGCATGGTGTTGATGCTTTAGATTTCTCCCAACCACAAGGGAATCGCACTTTCACTTTGCGTGCCATACTTATGTGGACCATTTCCGATTTTCCCGCATTCGGCCTCATTTCTGGTCTTACTTGTAAGGGCTACAAGGGGTGCCCTTGTTGTGGACCAAACACCGATGCGAGGATGGCGAAAACGGGGGACATGCTTCCAAATCGGAGCATTAGGGGCACCAAAATTGTTTACGGGGGGCATTCGCCGTTACTTGCCCCGTCACCACCCGTATCGCCGGAATAGGAGATTCAATGGGGAGGAAGAGCAACGTCCTAGGCCAAAACCGCTGTCGGGGGATGATATCATTCGATATGCAGCTTGGTGCGATTCATACCTGCAGATGGGCGGGAGAGAGAATGGACCCAACGATCCTGTGCATGTCACAGGTGTCAAAAGACTTAGTGCGTTCTTCAAGCTGGATTATTGGCAGGTGATGCCCGTATAAGAATCCATGATTGCCCATCATGTCCGCATGATGTTGAAGTGGACATAGCGACGTCCGTCTCAGTCACATCGTTTGTAATGATGTCTACAAAGACGTCTGACCTGACCCAGAAGGCTATGACGATTACTACCTTTGCTCAAACGGATAGACCAGACATGCAGGTATCCATGAACTTGCTGGAAATATGTCTGAAATTGCTCATGTGTCCTGTACAGCATCTGCTAGAGCGTCACATCCTCGATGTTATGCATTGCGAGAAGAATTTGTGCGAGAACTTGTTGAAGACTCTGTTTGGAATGAATGATAGTCCTGAAAGCAGGGTCGACGCGGAGGACCTGGGAATACGTGAAGAGATATGGTTGCAACCCCCACGGCGGCGACAGGATGGGTACTATATGCCGCACGCTCCCTATGTTTTTAGGCCAAATGAACGCGCGGAGTTTGTTGGAATCGTCTCCAATATTCGCACTCCCACAAACTACGTGGGTAGCATTCACAAGCGCCTAGCGGATGGGAAATTGCAGTATATGAAAACGCACGACTACCACGTTCTCATGCAACAGGCAAGTCAAGATTGACACCCTCGGGAATGTCAATGTTGTAATACAATGTATCAATGTGTCATAGGAGTATAGGCACACCCCGCATGATGTCTTGCGCGACCTCATTGCAAACATGGTTGACGCGTCACCATCCTGGGTAACGTTATCATCAAACTGTTCCAGCAGTCCATGTTCTTCATGACGCTCCTAGGTGTTGTGGGTGATGTCCAGGGGGGCGCGACACAATCTTTCTCTGACTTTCTAAGTACATGTCTTCCAGATTCTCCCAGTGGCTGTACGTAACCTTTTGGATGAAAGCGTGCGCGTTGCTATAATCAAAATGAGTAGAGTGTTTCAGAGACTATGCGCTAAGGAGGTGAAGAGAAGCGACAAAGAGGGTACGATGGTGGATGTGGTGATGGCGACGTGCGTCATGGAGAAGGAGTTTCCCCCGACATTTATGAATGTCATGACGCATCTTCCCGTGCATTTGGTGGGGCAGTTGTACACGTGCGGTCCAGTGCATTGTCGTTGGATGTATCCCATAGAACGGTACATGAAAACATTGAAAGATTACGTTCGAACATTTGCACATCCGGAGGGGAGCATAGCGGAAGGTTATCAAATGGACGACACGCTTGGATTTTGCACGGAGTACATGCATCAGTACAGAGGAACTACACATCATGTATGGGACGCTGAAGAGGATGCAATCATGAACGATGAGATTATGCGTTGCAACTCACAACAAAAGCGGAAGATGTCCGACGAGTTCCGCAACTACGCGCACGCTTTTGTGTTGGACAATGCGTCGTCATTGGAGCGTTGCAGAGAGTTAGTGGAACCCAGACTTTCTTTACTTGAAGCCTCGCTGATGTATGTTGTCACCCCATGCAATATACATGTGGCATGTCAACTGTGACATGCAGCCGTGCATGAGGGTGTGTTCGACATGATATCCCAATTGACATTCTATCTGAGATATACGCGTCACATGTGATTTTGCAGATGACTGGCACTAAGCATTTGCATCACTTTTATATACATGCAAGGGCCATTTCTAACCAGAATTTAATGGCACCCAACCTTGGGCAGGGAGTATATGGCAGCTAGAGTTTCGCGTTGGAAAGAGAGGGAGGCCTTCCGGAAAATGTGTCGCCGTCGGCATCCGTCGTTGGCAGTGCGGTACCTGTTGGAACTACACGATCTTCCTCCCTTGGCAACGTGGTTGACGTCGCGGCTGTCACGTCAGCGTTCCTCCGGCGAAGATGTGGACGTCGATGTTGTGCAATATGCGCAACCTCCTGAGCGATATGCATCTCACACCGGAAAATGTATGCGTTTGGCATGCACTTCCGTGTCCGAGGTGCTGAGGGTGGCCTCGTCACGTGCGATTCATGTGTGGTGGCCTCTTTTACACGACAAATACCATGGGGCTTAAGAAATGGGCGACCCATAGAGACAACCGAGGAGTATGTGGGCTACATCGAAGAGATCTTGGAGCTAGACTACCGAAACCATTGCACCACCGTGCTAGTGTGCGATTGGGTTCGCCCAAGTGCAGATCCTCGACATCCTAACATCACACGGGATCAATATGGTTTCACCGTTGCCAACTTCAACCGCATGGATGGCAAAGTGCATTCAAACTCATTTGCATTTCCATTGCATTGTCAACAGGTTTTCTTCTCCAATGATCCGACTCGGCCAGGATGGAAGGTTGTATGTCGCACGGACGTGAGGGGTAGACGTGGGCAACTACAAACCAACCAATGTTTACCGCGCATAATCGATGTGGGCCACGATGCTGACTTTTTGGGTTTACAACCACAAATGGAAGATGTAGAGCCCACTAGGGAGCCTGCAACGGACGGCGGCATGCACATCCCGGCCTCGTTGGATGTTCGTGGGGAAGAAGAAAACGAAGGAACACAGTGAAGTGGCTACGCCCCAAAGCACCTACAGCAACGTCACATTACACATGGCATGCAATGTATAAGATTGTGTAGCAAGGGATGCCTTGCTGGAGAGGAACCCACTGTCAAAGCTGATGTCTACTTGGGTGTCCGCAGAAATGTCCTTTGTGTTCAAACAAACTAATGGTCAGAATTTTCTAGGCACACATCTTTTCCATTAGGAGTTGCTCGTCTATATATGGCATGTGGCCACGAGATTCCGCATGGGTACTCGAATGTTTATCAGCATGTATTTTTGGAATTGTGTCTGCAATGAGGTGCCGTATTTTGCCATGCTTGCAAAAGTCTTCCCTTGTTTGAATTTAAATGATAAAGCTTGTGTCTAAATTCACAAATATATAAATCATGGAATTAAAAACAACGATTGCACAGTATGGCAATACAACCAACTTGTAAATGACGTCCGTTGTGTTCATGTACCGGAGGTTCATAGCGGGTCCGACACCAAAGATTTCAAAAAAGAGGAGTTCAATTTTTTTGGAAATTATCATTTAATGTTGTTGAAATCCTTTGAAATCAAAATCAACATATGACAAACCAAATTATAAACAATTGACTGAGAAAACATTCATTTTGTAGCAAAAGTTGAAATTTTATATTTTTTCTATGTTTAGCCGAAGGCCATTTTCCACTTTAATTAATTATTCGGCTAACATGTGTTGAACACGCTATGAACCTATGGTATTTAATTGTGCTCAAACATGTCTACCTTGTGGCAATTAGAGAATGACTCTATAACCCTTGTGTTTTTTGGTTCATCCACCCCAAATATTTCAACGGAACTCGGGAGAATAACACGCATGCCAAGAACCATATTCAAGAACCGTGAGAAATTTATGTGGCATTCCCTTGAATTTTTGCAAAGAAGTTTGTCTTTTATAGCCAACCACACGTAGTTGCCCATTCTCTAACCTTTTTTTTCCCGGGCAGCACTTTGAGTCTGCCCGCCGCAACTACATACATGCCGTGGATAGACCTCTGGGGATGACGTGGCGTTAGCGGCCTTACAGACGCCCTGACGCAAGAGTCAGCATATATTAAATGACATCCACAAAAATATGGTTATCCTCCCTGACATCGCCATGTCGTGCCCCATGATCTGTCATGTTTCACGCAACGTCCAATAAAATCTACAATTTTGTGAGCGTTAATTGCCAAACATAGTGACATCTCAAAAGACATCACTCGTTTCTCTAAAACGACCCCAAAAACGCGGGTTTCTTATAGTGCCTCGGACGGATTTTCATGTGCTACTAAAATTGGATGCCCACCCAACTTCCAGGTTTGGCAAGTCGGTGCGCCGCAATCTAGTAGCGCTAACAGTAGATTATAAAAACAAATGGGAGAATGTTGGGCTTATGGACGGTTATTATGTGGTTGAACTGCCATTCCATATCCAAGATTTGGAGTGCTAATCAACATCGTCTCCAAGAATGACATCACATATCGTGTTATAATTGGCGACATGCCGCATTGCACATGCCCTGACTTCACCAAAATGTCATCTCAGTCTTTGGGAAAGAAAGAAAAATGGATGTATTGCAAACATCTTTATTACGTGTTTAGATTTTTGTGCAAAGTAGTTTATGATAGTGAGAAGTTCATTCATGCTTCAACGTACTCCTACAATGAGGTCATGCGGCTACTTAAACTTGCAGGTATTGTAGAATGTGAGTAATATTTCAAGTGTTGTATTCAACCGCATGTTTGAGAATTTGAGTAAGTGACATGTATTAGTGTGGATTTTTATAATAATAACCATAATGGACTAAATGTACATGGTAATAAGTTCCCTTCATTCTTCTTTAATTAGGATGCGAGTACTTTATATTTCAAAAATAGGAGTACCAATTTTAGAAAATATTACCTAAAACCGTGCCCAATTACTAAATTTGGTATCATTGCTCATGTGTTACTGCTCACCGCTCACCGCTCACTGCTCGCGGCTCATTGCTCATGTCTTAGCTTCCCTCGTCAAGGTACATGTCAATATCCGCTACAATATCATGATAAGACTAAAATTTTTGGAGAGGTTTAACACCAATGATGACGAATAACTAGAACTAATTATTGGCATGAGGTGGGCAACCTTCAAAGTCTCCAACCACTCCACCACGTAATCCTTCAAGGCAAAACGTAATCCTTCAAGTCTACCATAGTGAGGTTGTCAAATGTTGTAGCGCACCATCGATCATCTACAAAAGGTTGTTGTAGCAAAAGGGCAAATCAATAGAATATTGGCATATTGGACACTACTAGCAAGACAAGTAAAAATAACAACAAAAACTGATGAAGAATAAACCACAAGCCAACCTTGATTCTGTAAATTTCATGGCTTGAAAACTAGGTTTTTTTATTTAGAGAATTGAACATGCTCATTCAAAAATCTATACAAGACTAAACAACAAGAAAATGTGCAAATTCAAGGTTTAGGAAAACATAGTACCTAGCTCCCTCCAAATTTAGATTGAAAATTAGCTCATCATCATCATGCATTTGAACAGTCTAATACATGGTTATCACTTCAACCATCCCATGCTCATTCATAAATGGCATCTTTGAATGAAATAAGAGAATTTTATAAATTAAATAACACCTACTAACTTAGAAAACATTTTTTACACCAATCATTCATAATTTGTACACTAGAAAGAAAATTAATCATTTTATGGTATGAGTATGAGGTCACAAACAATACCCTACATCGCTATCACTTTCATGTAGATTTTTCAACAAACTCATTTAAGGAGTACCCATTAACCGAATCTAGCTCAAAGACACCCCTCTCTACATCAAATGACATAGTCACTGTACAAATTATGCTATCTATACCAACCCAAATAGAATCCGAGTGATCATATTTGAATTTGAAGTGTCTAGGAACTTTTCTAAAATAATTAAGATAAACCATAAAACCGGATCTGGCAATATATATATATATATATATATATATATATATATATATATATATATATATATATATATATATATATTTATTTATTTATATTTATATTTTACCTTTGTTCACCTCCCGGTTAAGAAGATCAATAGGATGCCTGCAACTTCCCCACCTTGTACCCCCGGGTACGCAACTCCCGTATTACATGGTCCTGATTATAATCACTTATAATGCGTTTTAGTCCAATATTGAGTGATACAATTTGTTTTGATGTAGGAAACCCTTGTAGCCGTTCTAACAAAGAATCCAAAAATGTAATTATATATAGGAAATGAATATATTTTGAAGCATATAATTGCATTAAAAACAAAATTACATGAATTTTTTCAATACATGTGTCATAGGTCAAACTACCCAACTTTTTGGACTTTTTAATAAAATTTTAACATTGTGAATGACTTATAATTTTAATGGGAGGCAACTATTTGTGGCTTATAATTCTAATTGGAGGCAAATATTCGTGTGGATTTTTTAAAATTATGTATAGGCAACTTACTGGTCTAACTGTTGGGATAGAAAACTAATGATTTGTGTTAGGATACAGTTGAGGTATGTATTTTTAAGACCTTATACATCATATGGTGCCCCGACTACTCAAGGGTATCATGGGGTATTTCAAAATATCATGGGTTCCCGGTTTAGGGTTAGGGCTTAGGAATTGAGGCTTCTATATATTCGCTTTGAAGCTTTTGTGTTCGGTTTTGGAGCCTTTGTGTCTTTGCTTTGGAGTGTGCGGCTTTGCTTTGGAGCCTTTGTGTCGTCGCTTTGGAGTGTGCTTGTGCTCATTTGGGAGGGTCATCCTTGGCTTAAACAAACACATGGATTGTGAGATGAAGAGTAGAGGCTCATGTAGTGGAGGTAAAGATAGGGAGAAGGAATATGTTACACCTTTAATTGCCACAACTCCTTCCAAAAGAGGGAGACCTCGAAAGGACCCTCTATCATTTGTGAATACTAATCCGACATCTACATTGAATACCCCTCGTAGACGCTCTATAAGGTTAAAAAACTAGGTGTTTCAATTGTTTATATACGTTGGAGTTTTTTTTAATAAATATGCAACCCAATTTTTTTTTCACCTCATTTTATTTAATTTGGTCTTTACCCAACATTTTTTTATCTCCTTTTATTTAATTTGGTCTTCACCCAACTTTTTGATCATTTTAATTTGATATAATTTGATATAATTTTTACAAAAGCCGTCCTCTAAGCCGTTTTTAATACGATGCCCCCTGCGTATAATATGGGAGTTGCGAACCCAGACTTGTACCAAACTTCCGTCTCAATTTTTAAACTTGTCATATACACCACGTGTCCTAGTCAACTCCATTGAGGACACATGTAGGTTGTAAATGTTTGGAAGGTCTTCCCTTGGTCCTCCTAACAACTGATTAAATTGTAGATGAGATAGTTGTCGTACTTTTCTGCATAAAATACACTCCACAATCCATCCCAAGACCCAACAATATTTTATTTTATTTTGTAAAAGATGAAGCATTGTAATCATTAGCATCTCATCTTTCTACGCTCACATTCAGGTATTGTAACTTTTCATTTCAAGAGGGCGTTGGAAATCAATAGCATGTCGTAAAAAACCGGGCAGTAAAAGGGAAAAATCAAGGAGTTGAAGTTTAAAATCAACTCATACTACACAAGAATGGAGCAAGCCAAATCTTCGGCGCTCGTGAAACACCCTATGTGAATGCCATGGAGTAAACCAAAAATCTCCAAAAAATTGTATCTTACCTATCGCCTTTGCGCCACGCCTCACCGCTTCATCGCTTCATGCTTCACCAACGCAAAATCTCCTACCCGAATGCTTCACCGCCTTTGCGCCACTGTGTTTGCTCAAAACCTAAGCAAGCCCAAGGACCGTTGAGAAGTCGCAACATTCCTTCTCCCAAAAAAATCCACAACTTTTCTCTCCATACTAACGCATTTCATTCAAATTTGGACAACATTTACACAATATTCATCCAAGTAGTCAAACCAAAAAAAAAATTCTATTGATCCTACTACACACATTTGGGGGGATCCAATATCTATGACCTTAGTTTTTTACTACTGATTACTAAAACAAAGGAATTATTTACCACCCTATTTCACATATAATCATGTAGGGACATATTTCCAATGCTATGGTAGATCTAATAAAATTATGAATTTCACCCTCAACAAATTAAATTGACCCTATTTTTTTTTATCTCACATGGTTTCTAAAATTCTAATAGTCACCTCCCCAAGTGTGCTTGAACCCCCTATAGTATAGTGACATGAGAAACAAGTGATGTATCTTAATTTCCAACTTTCAATTACATGTTGTTGGAAATGACATCCAATGTTCAAAGAATGTAGGTAATTTTGTAGAGAAAGAGTAGTTTTGTGGTGGATTGCTTAGGGCACACATGTTTTAAGTGTCATTTTAGAATGACAAAGACAATTTCAAATTGTGAGTCACAAAAATTATAACCTCAATGTTAGTGAGGGTTTTGTAATATTTTTGACTTCCAAGTTAATTACATGTTTTTTTTGACGGTTTCACTTTGATAATGAAACCCCAGTCAATTGCTTATTTACTCAATGGAAGTGAACATATAAATTGGATTTTGGCCCTTGAAGGTGAAGTGCACTCAATATGGGATTTGTGAGTAAGTGGCCTTCAAGAATGCAAGGGCAATGGTTTTTTCGAAATCGGGCGGGCGGGCAGCAGTTTTCGGTTGGGTCCAGAAAATTCAGATTTTCTGGCCGGGCGGCTGCCCCAGCCCGACTCTGACAGTCCGAAAAGTTCGTGGGGGGGTATTTAACGTCCCCAGATATAAAATTACAACAATTTGGAAAGGTTAAAGCATGGAAATTATCCTAGACAACCTTCAAGGAAGAACATGCCAAGTGGTGTCCTATATCGTTTGATGGAAATTTTAAAAGGTAGTCTGATAGGAATTTTTTATTCACTGCTATAACTATTGCAAAGTTTCTGGCAGTAGGTATTTTCATGACCTCATTGACAATGCACTAATAAGCCATGTTAAGTGACACACGACATGTACCATTTGATGTTCATGAACACCAAGATGTATACAAGTTTTAGACATTTCAAGGGATGTGAAATGGACATTTATTATGCGAGAATGACACAATGCAATACACACGGGTGTGGAATAACACACCTTACATTACAATCTCGATTTTTTTGGGACGACATCTCCCACAAAAATGGGATAGAAGTCGATTCAATTCATTCGGTGCAGTTGCGAACACCTTCATTGCGATACACATAATCACAATGTTTGTTTATGCACTGCAAATGACTGGCACAAGATGAATACCTAAAAGAAAGTCCAAAATCATTTTGGATATTAGTTGTTTTCATTATACACCAAGGATGCTTGTCGCACATCTTATCCATGTCATCCATGAAATGATCATACATATTAGGAACATCCATATTTATTGGAGGTAAAATAAATAAAAATCACTATTAAATGTTGGTGGCAAATATTTCACATCACCTACATTTATATTGTTAAAATCAATTGTAGTAAGATTGGATTTAGATCTTCTTCAAGACTCTGCCAATTTTAATGCATCAACAATATTAAAACCTGAAGATGATGAACAAGAATGAAGAGGTGGATGTTGAAACGAAGATTCATAGTTAGCCAATTTTGTATATGGCGGACTTTAAGGGGGTTTATCAACATTCATAAAGACCAAACCTAGATTGGAAATTTTAGTTCTACAAGGAAAATACGATGTAGCAGAAAGATCAATAACAAGACAAACATTATCATCCGAATCCAACAACATAAGAATGTCATCGTCACTTGGTTTTATTTTTACAGTAGTCACACTAGGTTCATTGATAGTAGATGCGCCAAACTCGTTTGTCAACATAACACTGGATGATTGCAAGTGTGAATAAAAAAACCTATAATTCTAAACGATCATGGACCCAAAATATAAACATAACCATCTTCACACATGTTTTTTTGAATAAAATTTGTTTCCAAGATATCACTATTTACGGAATACATCTTTTGCTCCACGTACATGAATCCAATCAGGAGATTGAACCTCAAACTAAACAAATTCTTAAAAACTTTCATATGATGATCATCCTCATGAAATAAAATGACAAGCACAAATAATCTAGATGCTTTAATGGGTTTAGGGTTTAGGTTATTTGGATGTAAGGAAAAAAATGAGAGACATTGGAATGTGTGAATGAGACACTATTTGTATTGGCAATTTGGGACCTTACGCAACAAACCCTAACTGACAAAAAGAATAGGAAACAACCAAAATATTTAAAATCTATAAAAGTGTTTACTTTCATAAAATAAAATACAAAGCAATAAGAGAGTCTCTGTGCGAAAAAAATGAAAAAATAACTATAATTTTTTTTAAATAAGTGGAGAGAATTTACGAACGCTAACTCTAATCCTAATCCTAATCCTATCCCTATCAAATTTAATTCTACAAGCCTCCCTAATCTTTTGAGTTTGATAATTAAGTTATTGCTTGTAACTAGGAATTGGATTGTATATCACCAAAATAACAAAGAAAATGGACGCTGTCAAAATATGTTGAAATAAATACTATAATCAATATAATAAACCACATGTTGATAAGATTCAATTCAAATGTGTAGGAGCATGCATCAAACTTCATGTGAGTGTTAAAGAGAGTGTGTTATATAATGCTTAGATTTTATCATCATAGATGCAAAAGACAAATTATCATGAGACTGGTACATAATTGAGTAGAAGAAGTAAAATGTATGGAGTTGTGTTCATTTTTTCATATATTGTATTTTACAGCAAAGAAAATTCGAGAACAAACGAATAGTATGGGAAAAAAAATTCCACATTGTAGTGCAGAATTATATAAAGGATTTAGCAGAAACAAAAGTATATATAGATTTGATTGATTTGGACAAAGAAAATGAGGAGGCAACATAATATTTTGATGGAGATCTATCCAACAACATTGCGGATCAAATTGAAATTTAAGAAAATGATGAAAAAAAATAAAAATGAATACAACACAACATATGAAAAAAATGAACACAATTCCATGCATGAAAATAAAAGAGATGAAGTGAGAGAAAAAAATTATTGCATAACTATTGATCTTATATTTCTTATCTTTCAAGCGCCACTACCTTCGACATACAAAATAGGAAAAATTTATTGAGTGCAATAGTTAGCCAGATGGATAAGCAAGCGACTTAGTTAGTTCAAAGTGGATGATTTCACTAATAAGTAATTAAAAAGGATTTACGCACACATGTATGTGAAAACCTTCTATGTATTCATTCTACTTTATTTATAATTTAATCACAAGCTCATTAGGGGATAACACCAGTCAATGCAACCAACCGATTCGAATCTGGGTTGGTGCAGACCGAAATATTAGTCTTTGTTTATTACTCGCATTCACAAGTGGATGTCTTGAAATTTTTTGTCACACTTATATTCACTTGTTTAAAATTTATAATCACTTCTAGCTGGGCTGCTATAAACAATGAAAAATACATAAAAGAGCGACAAGGATATTGGCGGCACCGCCAATAAACCCCGTATACAAAACTTGTAGTACTTATGAAAGCTCGAAGGGTATCGGCAGCACCGCCAATACCATCCAGGTACAAAATTTGAAATACGCATGAAAATTCCAAAGGCATTTGCGGCACCGCCAATATCCTCTGGATAGGAAATTCATAATACGTATGAAAGCGCCAGGGATATTGACGGCACCGCCAATACTATTCAAATATGAAACTCGAAGACTTATGAGAGCCCTAAGGACATTGGCGGCACCAAAAATATTCCCAGAATATAAAAGTAAGAAACTTGAAGGGTATGAGAGTATTCAAGTACAAACAAAATTTGTTTATAAGAAGACCAGGGCTATTGGCGGCACTGTTAATATCATTAGTACAAATAACCGTCATTCAAATAATCTCGTCATCCAAATACGGTTCTTTATCTAATAAGATTCATTCATTAAAAATTTAGATATAAAGGGTAAAAAATCTTAAGTTTATATTCTTTTTGGTTACTGAACCTTAAGGTGGAGCGACAAACCGAAGAAATGTAGTCATAGAGAATAATATGTGTCGTTAGTTTTTGGAAATTTGGGCGTAATAATAATATGAGGTAAATATTTTGTGTGTATATATTAGTTGTATTCTATCAAAACATATGTAAATGTGTTATGTATAAGCTTATGTGGCTATAATTGATAAGAAAATTATGTGATTGTGATTCATATAAGTATACGTGGTTGCGTTCTATATAGGCATATACGATTGTGTTTGAAGATATTGACGGAATATGTGACTGTAATCTGTATAAGTATATATGATTGTATTCAATATAGATATATGTGATTGTATTTGAGGATATTGGCGGTGCCACCAATACCCTCGTGAGAATCAAATATTGAAGTAAAAAAAAGTTTGATAGCATAGCGAAGCACCAACAATAATCTTCAAACAGTCTGAAGAGATTGGCGGCACTACAAATACTCTAGAGAATCCAAAACCCTTAAACTCCATATTAAGCATATATGTGTGTGTGAGAGTGTGTGTGTGTCTTTAGGTTTTAGTCCTAGATTGGTAGATTTGGATTTTTGAAGATAAATTTTTAAACTTACAAATTTTTTTGGATGAAATTGGAAAAAAATAAGTGCGTATATTTAGATTATGTCAACATACGTGATTTATTATAGGATTTTAAATTTAAATTTAAATTTTTAGACATTTTCCAAAGTCAATTTATTTTGTGAGATCATGAATGTATAATCTAATGTAGACATTCGATATATTATAGAATATATATTTTTGGAATACCTCTTTAAGTTAGATAATTTTAAAGGTCCATAGAAAATATAGATTTTGATCCAAAAATATGAAATAAATTGGATCAGATTTATTTTGTTTAAATCTACTACTTGTTTAGATAATGTCTTTTCATGTGAATTGATCTTCTATTGTTAAAAAAATTTGAACTTTTATAGGGAATTTTTATTATTATTTTAATTGAATAAATGAGTTGACGGATTCGTACTTTATAAGTTATTACTGCAGATTGAAACTAGTGATATCTCAAAGCATATGACATTTGATAGCAAACACCAAAATGATTTATTTGAATTACGTTGATGTAATTTCTACTCATGTAAGAACGCATGCTATGTTGAATGATCATTCATTTTATTCCAACTCAGTAATTGAGAATCTGCAGTTTTAACCTCTTTCAAAGTTGAGGTTTTTAATTTATTTATGTCATTTATTCTTAATGCCTTTGGTTCGATTAACTTTGATGTTATATGTTTTGAGGTAAGAACATGAAATTTTTCATGGATATAGATCTAGAATTGTAATATTTTATCTTTTAGTAGTGAACAATTATATAAAAATTGACAATGTTTTTTCAGAATTTATAGAGTTTTAAAGTTGACACTGGAAAAATGCAAGTGCAAAATTTGATGAACATTTGAAGGAAGAAGATATGCTCAACAAATTTGTGGGTAAGATGTTCTAGGTTCGGGAATGAAATCATAGTTTAGAAATGTGAAGGTCTATTATTGATGAGGTTAATTTTGGAGAGGCAAATTGATAGATTCCAGTTGATTCTATTTTGCTAAATTCATGCTCCGATATTGTTGTGCTACTCATGGAATATATGACCTCAACATATTGGTATTTTTTTACGGCTATTTTTTTAATTTGTCAAATGTTTATTTTATTTTATATTTTTATCATATATTTTGCATTTAATTTCTTATTAGGTGTCTTATTCAATTTATATTTATTTTTTCAGTCATGATGAACGTTTACATATGAAGACCAATCTTATTCATGAGTTGTATCATGTACAAGCTAATGGAAGTTTTTCTATTGAATATTTCATAAATTTATTAATACCTAACCAATACAACAAATGCATCACGAAAAAAATTGCAACATGGTACATGCTTACATTGAATTTTTTATTTTTTTATTTGTATTATATCAGTTTCATACCAAAATAAAATTTTATGACTTTCTTATCTTGTATCATATTTTTTTGTTCATCTAATGTTTTTTTTGGTTCATTATAATATTGTTGATGTAAGAGATTTGGCCAAGAAAATTTAATTTGAGCTCACTTTAGAGTATGAGAGGTCCTCTCAAGAAATTATGGAATTTTGTTACACAAAGTTTCATTTTGGAGTCATGTATGAATATCTTGCTCAAGTATGTTGTTGATTAATTTTTTGTCATATTGTAATTCTCTCTCTCTCTCCCGCTTTGCTCTAGATTTTGCCTTTGAATTAAAAAGTAATATTACTGACAATCTAATATGAACATTCCAATAGGGCTGAGACACCTAAGGGAATCATCACCATAGTCAGATGGTTGAAACTAACCATGGGTTAAGTTACCATGGTAAAAAACAGTTACCATACTCCACGTTTTAGGGTTTCCGTGACCTAAAACAACCTCTTTGCTTGACCACACCAATACTTAAGCCTCTCTTTCTCCCATGTGAAAACTCTTTTACATGCGTGAAGGACGTGAATGTGAGAGCAAGGTTGGAGGGAAGGTGAAAAAACTGACATTGGGTGAATTAGAGATTGTCACTATCAAGTTACACAACATGGCAAAAGAGCAGGTTTGTATACTCATTGATTTGTAATGAGTATTGTCTTTGCAAAGCATCAATGGACTTGACAGGTGAGGTTAATGTGTGACATGGATAGCAACTGAGCTTAGCTGAAGACACCTGACACACGCCTTTCTAACACACATTTTGTTTGTTTGGGTTGGCACGGGTGCAGGTGAGGCTAGCTCTTCACATTTTCTACACCAACAATAGTACATTGTTCAAGTTTGAATACTCTTTCACCTTATTATATGATAAGTATGAAAGCTTATTTACTGCTTTGAAATAGTATTTTGATTAACACACAAACACTACAAAGTAGTTGAGATAGTATGGAAACATATATGTAAGCTTACATCTTACATACTCAACTTATTACTTGATGGTAACATTGATAACATTAGTAACATTAGTTACATTAGTTACATTGACTACCAAGCATAATGCATTGCATAGTTAGACTCTATTATAGACTATGTTACTATATACAAAGTCATGTGATGAGCATATCATTACATTCTGACCACTTATACCTCACAGCTAGGGTTTCAAAATGATTTGAGATGATTTGAGTTGAAGGAAGCATGATGGTGAGGATACATGTTCCTCCTTGAGAATGCAAGATATTCCATGTTATACAAAACTTAGCAACACAAGCATAGTTACATTGATAAGTACTATGACTTGATAAGAAAACAAATTTGTATTGAATGAAAATCCCACCCACCCACCCTTGCTTTATTTTGATGAAGAATAGAAAGGAAAGGGCCTCTGAAAAGAGGAAGATCAAGCTTTGAAAAAAGCTCTGAAAAATACATCTCTCTCTCTCTCTCTCTCTCTCTCTCTCTCTCTCTCTCTCTCTCTCTCTCTCTCTCTCTCTCTCTCTCTCTCTCTCTATATATATATATATATATTTCTTTTCTTTTCTTTTCTTTTCAACAATTGGCTTAAGAAGCTCTTGGTCATTAAGATTCCTCAATTTCCGAATTAAACATCATCATCAAGATTGCCTTTAATGCAATGTGAGCCCAATATTGTGCCCACATGTGGTTGTAATCTCTAATTCATTAAAATTGTAGGCTTTGTATTTGCATTTGAATATTCAAAAAGATAAAAAGTGTGATGTTTTTAAGTTTAGGCTTAAGTTGAGTTAGAAGGCTAGTAGGAAGTTAATCAAGGCTTGAAGCTTACAAGAATTGATTTTTGGAATTAGTTAAATGCAGTTGAGCTACAAGGACCAGCATTGGCTTGAATCTCGGAGAGGAGGGAGAGCATGACGCCGAACAGAGCTGAGCGGAAACTTTGCAAAATTTACCCAGGAGCTCCTGCCCCGGTGCAAGGGAGGGAAATGCGGAGCAACTGAAGTATAGAATGACCGAGGAAGGGAATTTGGTGCAGCAAAGCAGGGAGCTTTCCGAAGTTGTTTGGTGGTCTACAGATGTTGGTGTGTATTTGGGGAAATGAGAGAAACTTTAAGGGCACAGTCTGACGCAAGAGATGCAGCAGGAGGACTAGAGGTGAGCTCATACAAAAGGGATTGGTTGACAAAACGGATTGAGATCATTTGTATGAGGAAGCGGAAGAAGGTGCAGATGTCGAACTCCAGCTCTCAAAAATGGGTGAGTGAAGGTGGCAGTAGTTTGGAGTGAGCCGGGCTAGTAGGGCAAACAATGGCAGTGCAGTTTCGGCACTGTATTGAGTCGCATTCGGGGAGGAGGCCTCAGGTCTTGCAGAAAATGTTGTACTAATTGGAGGAAACACATGTGTGTTCTGTTGAAGTAAGGAAGTGTGGCCTCGGCATGATTGAAGATTTGGCATCGTGGGAGCGACTGAGAAGGAGTCGCCAGGGTATGAGTGATGATGAACTCACGCGGACTACGATGCATAAGGGTGGGGGTTTATGGCTGACATGCAACGAAACTTTTTTTTATCACTTTTTTATCACTTTTAATTATATTGAATCTTGGAAGGCTACTTACTAGCAAACGATATTTTTCAAATTGTTCAAATTTTATGATGACATTATAAAAAACAAGACTTTTGATAAGCAACATGGAGGATTTGAAGCTATGAGACAGGTTATTTACAAGTATATTTGATATTTGTGTTCTATATATTTGATATTTAACACTCATGTTTTATTTTTATTTTTGGTAACTTGATTATAATTTTTTGTTTTTATAGATACTTTACGCATGTGTTACTCCCTGCCAATGCTTTGGGCAAGGGACCAACTTTTTTTTTTATTGTTTCAAGGAACTTCAATTGGAGAATTTCATGTTCATTCATGAAATATGCATAGATTGGAATGAGGTTCATTGGTATGAATATGGATGGTATTTGAATTGTCTTATGAGTAAAATTCCGCATTCCGAATTAGAATTGCGTAATCATCTTAAGCGTGCATTTGGTTTACCTATAGTGGAAGACTTACCACAAAGAGCACCCACAAAATGCAAGAGGAAAAATATATTATTCAAGTGCCTGAATAATCTAAAGACAATACCATTTTTGGTTATGAACCTTCTAGCAAAAAGCTCAAGGTTTTATATTTGTAACTCCATTATATGTCAACCATGCTTATTTTTACCATTTTAGAGCCTTTCACTTATTTAAGAATGAAGACTAAAGCTTCTCAAACTACATAATGTAGTTTTGATAAAAACTAGTTTGAGCTCATTTTGAATGACAATTTTTTGAACCCATTGAATATTAAAGAGAAAATAAAGTCTAGACCTCAATCTTTTCAGGACATCAATGCATTTCTTACTAAGGTATATTTTTTACCAATTCTTTCTAACTGCATGTTGAATTATCAATGCAACTTTGTTTTGCATTTTTTTGCTTAATGGTATACTAAACTTCCATTGGTTGTATTTATGTTATTCAAAGTTGGTACACATTGCACATTCCACTTTCAGGGTGTTTAGACTGCAATGCTGGCAAATGATTTGGTTATAAAAGATATTCCGGAGGGATTTCTTATGTTTGGTATTTCAATACCTCCTTCATCAACACCTTCTTGGAATGCAAAACCTGATATATTTTTTTAATTTTTTTTAATTTTTATGTAATATCTTTATAACAATGATGTTTTGTTGATATTTCATCCCAAAAATCCAAAGCGGATGAAATAATTGTCTCCATATTTTTTCAATTATAATCTCAAGGTTGGTCATGAACCTTGCACTTGTGTGAACCCACTTCGTTTAGCCAATCCTTGTAATCCAAACAAAACGGTTAGTCTCATAATTCATTTTCATTATTATTTTTCATTTTAATGAATCATGTTGTTTGTGTACATTATAATTTGATTGTTTTGTTATTTTACTTATTTTACATTTGTTGTGTAGACCATCAAGTTCATAGCGCTCTTACTTGTTCGCTCTTTAGATAATAATATTGGATTGAAACGCATGCCTTTGCCTTTTCAAAGGAATATTAACAAAGACCTTTCGGAAAATAGTATAGATTTGGATGATAATGTTTTAAACAACTTCACAGAGGCTACTTTTCAACTGATGAGAGATAATGATATCACACCTTGGAAAGACCCACGAGAAATACATCCATTGTGTTTCCAAGTTTGAATCGATGCTTTCTCAAAACCCGAAGGCATTGTTCAAACCGCAATGTTGCCACACATATAAATCATTTTGTTTTTGCTTTACATTTCTTCTTAATATGTCTTCTTTACAAACTAACATGCTCTCATTGGCTGTTCTCTTGATAATTGTTTATTATCTCTTTGATAAGACGCTCCATATATGCATGCCGTGCTTTGAAGCGTCATCTCTTGCCATTGGAAGGTGATACAAATGTTTTTGATTTCGTCTTGAAGCTTTGATTCTACAATCTCCTTTACTTATTGGTAAGGATACCAATTTTGAAGAGTTAGATGATTCTTTAATTGTTCATCCCGAGGCCATCAATCTATTTTATGAATAAGTTTTGTTTATTTATCTTGTTCGAAAGCTTCATATGATTGATTGTATAATTTTTATTTGAACTATATTGTACATGAATTTTTTTGTATTATTATGGATACATCAATAATTATTAACACATGTATGTTGTCATGTACTAACAATGTGATACCACAATGGCATTAACATTGGCGACCTTTTTTTGAATATTGAAGATTTATAGCAAGTCCGTCACCTCCACGAAGCCTTTCTATCGATGTTGAGACCATGGCTTTTGTTCTTGCTGCTCAATCTTACCCTTCTTCTACCCATAGCAAAGCTAGATATTATGATCGTCAAGTTTTGGATTTCATAAATTTAGAGGCCGAATCATGATTAACATCCATCACTTCAAGTTATAGTGTGGCTAGTTTTTTGTTAGCACGTGTTCAACTGTCATAATCATTATTGGTATTAATTCTTTAATGTACATTTACTTATGATGTACCTTAAAGAACTTACATATGTTTTGTGTCCAACTCTATCTTTTTTGCACTTTCTATATTTGTGTTGTATAATTGACCTATCACAAAATTGAGTATCATTTTGCAACATGTTTTCTTTCATTGTTTCATGTGTGCATATTATGAATGTTAATGATCATCATTATCATGAGCATCATTCACTTCAACTTTGTTCATTCCACTGTCATACGACATGCAATACAACTATGAAAATTTATATATGATAAATATATATAGCCATAGTTGTATACATATTGGTTTTTTTTGTTGCTCACTGTTCACAATCTACCATTCGTGTTGTTTGTCCTTCTCAATCTTCTTATTATTGAACCCTCAAAATTATATTTTTTAGGCCACGGTTATAGGATAATAGTGGTCGTCCTATTACCAAATATTTTGCTTTCTTCACCACTCACAATTTACCGCTCACTACTCACCGCTCACAAGATAGCACTCCCCAGGTTGTAGGTTATAGTGTGTGGTGGGATGGTCACTATTGTGTGGATGTTGGTACGTTTGGTGATTAGGAGTTGTTGTAGTGTCCAATCTTTGTGGTTGACGATTAGGATATATGATTATTGTTTGGGGTCTTTTTTGGCTGCCATTCTAGCCCAACAGATGGCTTCCAAAGTTATGTTGTGATCGGTGGAGTACACTAGGCCTATGCCAAACCATTCAAAGGATTTGGCTTGTCCCATGGAGCCAAAGAGAATGTTGAGATTGTGGGGTGAATTGTAATGTGTGAGTTGCGTGGGGCATGCAAAGGGGATGAGTGGTAGGAGTGTGTGCTTTTGAAAGAGTCTATTGATAGTTTTGTGATTTCAAAGTGTAGGTATGGTGTTGGTTCATGGGTTGGGTATTTCATTGGTTTTTTCTTTGGTAATATGGTTATTTATCTTTATAGGAGCCATAGTATTTTGGTGGCAAAGTCTTGTGGTTGGGTTGGAGGAAATTCATTAATTGTGGAAGGTTGTTGTGGGAGAATTTATAACATAGCCAATACATCCTTTTGGTGGTAATGGTGGACGTGTATTTCCCATGTTGGTCATATATGCATGACTTTAGGCCTTGTATTTGTATGGTTGGTTTATTTGTGAGGATATCCTTTTCTGGTTTGCACTCCTATGTGAATAGCTTGAGGTTGGTGATTTGTATGGATGGGCATATGTATCCAATGTCCTTTGATTGGGTGTGGTTGAGGTACAGTAATCTCCCGCTTAAGTACGCAATTTTTTAAGTACGCATCCCGGTTAAGTACACATTTCTATTGACAAAAATCAAGGTTCACACTTTATTTTTTAAACATGTCATGCAATGTCATTTGCCGTGAATGCATGAATTTTTTACACTTGACATTCAATGTTAGTTTGTTAACGTTTCGCTGAAATGTCTCAAATGATCGTCGCAATTCATCATACATTTGTCCAACTTTCATTTGAACATCGGAGCAAAGCAATTGGTTGTCGATGTTGAGGACAATGTTGTGTAGAGCTTCAAAGCCTTTGAAGTTGGTAGCACTTTCATATTCAACAAATGTCTCAATAGGTTGGATTTCATCATCGATAAGTGATTCTTCTTCAATTCGCATCGTTTGTAGAACTTCATCAACGTCCTCCAACATAACAACACAATATTCTTCGTTGTTTGCATCATCCATATTTAAAAAACCATTCATTTCGTCCGGTTCGATGGAAATTTGCAAAGTCTCCATGGGTTGCATAACATCGGCAACCAAGCTGTCGTCAATTTCTTCTTCTTTGTTGTTGTTCGGTAAGTTCATAATCTCTGCTTTCATGAAGGCATTCTTGATCGTAGATGCCGAGATTGAATCCCATGCACACTTGACATAATTTGAAGCATCAAGTAAATGTGCAGGATTGCCATGACCGACACCTCCTGCGCCTCGCCATAACCGCTTTGCTTGCTCCCTTTTATGGTTCTTCACCTCATCAGTAAGTTCATAGAAATCAAAAACGTCTTTGAGATACAAATATTTGTTTCGTTTTTTAAGAGCTGCAATAATCCCCATATCACATGGTTGTTTCCAACTTGTCCAATTGGGAGGAAAGGATATAACCCGAACATTGACATGTTCAAAGGCATCAAAGTGCCGAGGAGCATTATCCATCAACAGGAGGACACGGCGTCCAATTCGTTTTTTCACTTCAAGGAAGAATACTTCATTGAACCATTGCCAACAAGTTTCCACATCCATCCAAGCTTTCCCTTGATTGAAATATGGAACATGCCATACCTGATTTTTGATGCAGTTCAGTTCCTTCGGTTTCCCAATGAGTGCGCAAAAGATCTTATGCGTTCCTATAGAGTTCGCAGAGACTATAAGCGATACACAATCTTTGGACTTTTCCTTTCCTCTGGTTGTCAACATATCTTCATTTGGCATTAAAATGCTATACCTTGGAAGCAATCGGAAGAACAATCTCGTCTCATCCATATTATAAATAACACCATATTCAAAATTTTGGGGGATTTCCAGTCTCCCAATTTGATGACAGTTTAGGTGGAGTCGACCTAAAATGTACCCAGTGGGTACATTTTAGGTTGACTCAACCTAAACTGTATTTTCCCAAAATCATGGAATTTTCCCAAAATTTCGAATATGGTGTTTAATGTTTTCCGGATCATATTGCTCAATGACATCATACAATTTTGATAATGCTGCTAGCAACTTTGGATCGTCTTTGTTGACCTCTCCTCCTTCTCTGTGAAGCAAAAGTTTTTGCAGACCACGATGAGCTCTAGATATGCTCAACCACTACCACAAAGCCTTAAATTCTTCTTTAGATTTTACTAGACTAGATGCAATAAGCTTTGCTTTAGCAATAGCCAAGGATGGCGGAACAAGTAAATTGGCTCGACGCATGCTGTCAATCCAGAGGTAAAGCTGATCTTCCAACTTGGTATATTGGCCAATAGAGGCGCAAGATGTTTTTGATTTAGCATCATTAGACATTGGTGTTGTTCGTTGCAGTATGTTCTCCCGATTATCCCAGACTTTCCTAATGGCACCTTCATTGACTTCATACTCCCGCCCCAAAGCCCGCTTGCTCGGTGCATTCAGCTTGCTCAACTTTGCAACGATTTCACATCGTTGGGCTTGAGTCAAGCGAGTTGCCTCAGGTTTCATCCATTTCATGTTGCGATTCATCGAATCAGAGTCACCAGCTGTAGATCACACTCCACAAAGTGCAGAAAAATTCCCCTAAAACAAATCACCCGCCCAACAAAGCAACCTTAAACCCTAAAGATCGCACGATTCCACAAACAATGCGATTTGAGGTTGTCGAAGCTTTTCCTCTAAAGCAGATCACCTGCCCAACAAAGCAGCTGTAACCACTCTGTAAAGATTGCACAATTCCACAAACAATGTGATCTAAAGTTGTCAAAGTTTTTTCTCTAAAGCATATCACCCGCCCAACATCTCTAAATATTCTGTAAAGATTGCACGGATCCACAAACAATGCGATACAAAGTTGTCGAAGCTTTTCCTCTAAAGCAGATCACCCACCCAAGAAAACAATTCTAAACACTTTGTAAAGATTGCATGAATCCACGAACAATGTGATCTAAAGTTGTCGAAGTTTTTCTTCTAAAGCAGATCACCCGCCCAACAAAGCAACTCTAAACACTCTCTAAAGATTGCACGAATCCACAAACAATGGGATTTGAGGTTGTTGAAGCTTGTCCATCAACATCAAGCCTCAACTTCAATCTGGAACACTTGAAGCTTGAATGTCAAGATTTCAATGCAGAACACTGCCAATATGAATAAAGTACACACCTACCAACTAAGTGCGCACTAACGGCTCCGGTTCAAGTGCGTACTCAAGCGGGAGATTACTGTAGTTCACATGTGTTTGGAGGATTTGTTATGCGTTGGTTTTCATGTGATATCGTGTTGGGAGTAGTAGGTTGTGGTCTAATAGGATGTTGTCTAGGTGGAGGAGTTCTTCTTCATTGTGCCATTGTAGTATGATGTCTTGTGGGGTTTTCCATTGGCTTAGGTATAGTCATTTCACGGCTTGTGCCCCCCATTTGTTGTTTCTGGTAATGATTTTGGTGTTGATTGTGGTGTGAATTTTAGTGCCTTAGGGTGAGGTGTAGTGGGATGTTTGAGGTGTGCATGTTGGGTGCGTGTTGGATAGTTATCAAGGTATTGTTGTGTGCATGTTAGGTATTGTTAGGCCTTTATGCCCGTCACAAAGGTGGCATATATTGGGTTGGATAGGTTGATGTGTTTGGAAACGAAGAAATTCATAAAAAAAAATAAAGTTGTTGTGTTTATGGAAGATAGTGGGAGAAACGAAGGCCCTACGGTGGTGGACGAGGGAGCAATGACCATTTGGAGAATGATGGAAGAACCACATTTTGCTTCAAAGTAGTGAGGAACGGGCAATGTGGCAATATCCAAAGGTCCTTTGAGTTGGAGTGAAGCAATTAGGTATTATATAGGAAAACTTATGGGCAATGTTAGAACCTCACTACATAGGGTTGAGAAACTAAGAACTCAATAGTATTACAAGTTTTTGACTACTTGCAAAGTGGGAATGTTGAAGGTGGAGCAATAGATTGCTTGTAGTCATAGAAATGTAATACTAGAAAGAATGAAGCTTGTAATTAATTAGCCTACAAGGCTTGTCCGTAGTGGAAGAAGAATTATCCCATATTGTTTGTATGAGCCAAATTAAAAATGAGCAATAAAAGGCAAGGTACGGGGTAAGAATGACCATCTCACTCCAAGCATTGTTCATAGGTCTTTGTATATGTGTTCTTGCTTGTGCAATCTCATCTCTAGTCTTATTAAGTTCCAATAATAATTGCTATGACTATCCATGTGATTTTCATTAGTTTCTGTCATGAGTTTAAATTTTTTGAATTTTTTTGTTAAACTATAGATGTAGTCTATATTTCACCCTCTACAAATCTCCTATATGTAAAGGGAAAGGTTGCTTGTATAGAACCCTCTATTAGATTATGCAAATTGTAATACCTTGGACATAAATGTTAATAGCATAAATATGTAAGTTAAAACCAATCCCCGTGTGAATCCAAATCACTATTGAACCTCTTTTGGAAACAAGAAGTCATCCACTTATATGGAATTTATTTATTTATTATTTAAAAAAAATTCGTGTGTATGTGTGTGGGGGTGGGGGGGGGGGGTTAGGGGTTCCATTACATCACGAAGCAATGGTTATAGAGAGGGCTATAAGTCACACTAAGGTATCCACATAAGCGAGAGATTTTAGGAGGTTCTACATTGTGTTTCAAAACGAAGTTTTGTGTCACATGTGAGTGGTCATAGGTTCGGTATTGATGTTACCTTAGGTTAAACCTACACTTTTTGTTGAGTAAGTAAAAATTCAAGGTTTACCATGGAGGATGGATGAGATATGCAAGCAAAGGGTGGTTGGAGCAAGTTTTGATGGAAAGCACTTGAAGCAATCCAACTAATGTGGAGAAACAAATTTGGGGGTATATGTGAGTCAGGCACTATATGTGGTGAATCACACATATAATTAAGAGATATTTGGAGGTTCGTGTTCCAAAATGACACAATCCTCCTCCCCCCCCCTTCCTTCATTTGGGTGATCATGAGTTTGGTGTTGGTGTTTGGTTAAACTACACTTTGTGGAGAAAAAAGAAATTGAGAAGTTATATCATGCAACATAATGGGATGAGACATGCTAGTAATGGAGGGGTAGAGAAATTTCTACTTAAAACAACTTCAAGCAACCCACTTGCCAAATGACATGAAGAAACAAGTTTTTAGAATTAATATAAGACACACTAGCTAGTATATCCAAGAAATTGGACACATGCTTGAGAGATCTTTGGAAGTCCTAAATGTGTGTTCCAAAATAAAAACGCCCTTGCATTTGAGTGGTCATAGGTGAAGAGAAGGAATGATTTATACAAGCGTACCTCTCATTCATCCAATATAAAGGCCCTGAAATACTATGGAACCCGGAGGCTAATTACTTTTTTAAATTGATCTGCCAACATGGTTAAGTTCAAAGACCCCAAATTAGTTGTACTCGAGGTCATTTAAGATGAATTGGCAACAAACCTATAGGGGCTCAAGGTTATATGTTGGATGGATGAGAGGTGCTCTTGTATGAGACAACTCCATGTCTCCATCATAGGTTGGATGTTGGTGTCACTAAACCCACACTTCATGTGAGTAGTAAGTAAAAAGTGAAGTCTCGTCACCATGAAGGATGGAACTTGAAAGCACTTGAAGCCACCTCCCAGCTGCCACTGAAGTGATGTGGAGAAAACTTGAAGGATTTGGCAAGTGATTTGGGGCTTTTTGCATATTGGATGGCTCTTTCTGGAGTAGCTCACAGCAGCCACAGATGCACGATCTTGGACTTGTTCGCACTTGCTGCTCCAGTCGCTACCAAACATTTCCTGAGCAAACACAATTGGATTGCGTGTCTCCCGTGGCGTCTGGAGAGGTTGCTTTGCATTGCATTGAATTGAATTGAATTGAATTGGAAGCATAATTGTGCTGAATTCTTCTCCTTTTTTTTGGAGGGGAGGGGAATGCTGTGCAGCTTCTGTCATCTGCCAATGGGTGCGACGCTATCGATTTAAGTTGAGTGCATCTGCAAACACACCAATCTTTAGCTACCATCCCCTGAGATAACAGTGTTGCAATTCGGGTCTTGCATAGGTACACAGAGGCTTTGTTCCGAGATTGCGGTGCAGTTGTGCGGATTGGGTAAGTTAGGCAATTGAGCAAATGCAAAGCCCCTGTTTCGAGTGAGCTACTTTGGGGCAATGTCGCAAATTCAAGTCCAAGTTGGGATGGCCGCGTGCAGCCGCAATGTGGGTGTGGCGGGGAGCAGCATGTTTGCAGGCACCAGTAGTGTGACCTTTGTGAGGAGCGTCAGGTATGTGCTCGTCTTCCTAATTGGACACCCAGATTTGAGTGGACACCTATTATGGCAAGGCTTTTGTAGCGAAGACGACTGGAAAAAAAGAAAGAGACATCATCATGTGTTCCAATAAGATTGGTCTATGTGCACAAAACATATTCAAGCAATCTAGGTTCAATTGTTAATATCGCAATTGGGAGGGCCTATGTGACCACTTGTGAGAGAAAGAGAATCTTCACTTCGACCTCTTAGAGCTGTTTGCACCTTGTGATGAAACTCCGATGATTCTGATAATGTAATTGCGTGATTCATTGCAATTGCTAAGAGGATCAATTCCTGAGCCGGTTTCAAGATTACAAATGTACGTGGAGTTGGAAGTTCCCACTATAGGGCCACCAAGAGACATGTGTTCTAATTAATGTATGTTCAATTGTTAACATCACAATGGGGAGGGAGGGCCTATGTGATCACCTCGAGAGAGAGAGATTCCTCACTTTGACCTCCTACAACTTTTGCATTTCGTGATGAAATACCCATGATTCTGAAACTTGAAATGATAATGTATCTGCGTGATTCATTGCAATTGCTAACCGGAGGAGAAGGTCCAAAGGTCAGAAAATGTCTGTGGAGTTGGAATTAGGGCCATACCTTACTGGCTAAGGTGTGTGGGTGGGGCAGGGGTAGAAGGAGGGGGGTGGCGCTCATTAGAGCAGGAGGAGGAAGGCAGGAAGCAGCTGTGGCCGAGTCTGGGAAGGAGGAGAGGAAGAAGGTGGCGGTGGTGGTGGGAGCAGGATGGGCGGGTCTCGGCGCTGCCCACCATCTCACCAAGCAGGTTAGAAAAGCACCTCACTCTGCCCAATTGCTGCAACTCAATTTTTTGTTTCTCAAACTGTCGAGGCCCAGGAGAAAAATGATCAAATTGTCAAATTAATCTCTGTCGCGGTGTGCAATCATGGGTGTCAATGCACTTGTAACAACCTTTGGCAATTTTAATTGAGATAATGGCCATAATGTGGACCTGGCCGAGCCGACCGGTGGCGATTGTCTAATGTAGATTTTCTCGGGAAAGAGAGCACACACGTCAATTGACGTACTTGGTCTACAATCTGTTGGACCATAGTACATTTTCTGAATGTGGTGGGTGTATTTGAATGTGTGATTCACCCTAAGAAACTTCAGGTGGAGGGACGGCATGACCTCTTCCCAATTAAAAATTACCTAGACATGTAACTTCAACAGATGCATATTATTAAAAGCTCAGATAACAAGGGGCATTAAGGTAGATGGGTCTTCCATGGTTACTTTCTCCGAGTAGCCCACTTCTCCTAGGATATGGAACACATTATTGGTATGAGATGGTTAGCGAATCCAAATGGAGGCCATAGCCACTTTCCTCACAATGTTCAGAGCTCGTGTGAATATCTTATTCATTATCAAAGTGAAGATTCTTGTGCTCATTAAATGGTCATAAAGGTTCCCCCGCCCCCCTAATTATCTTGACTATTAAACCTAGAATGGTTATCATATTTTGAGCACGCAATCCAAACTCTTTTGAACATGTCTTTTTGGTATCTGATCTTGGAGTCACACATAACCACATACCCCTCAAAATATAGGTGTTTGATCAAGATAACCAAATTAGGCACGTCTACCTCAGTTGCTGAGACCAGCAATGTGTGCGGCATTTTTAAGAGCAGTAGCCACATAAGTTTACAGCTATTCTTAATGAGCTTCACAGTTGCCTTAACGAAATTGGTTCATGCGTAGTTGACTTGAAACCATCAGTACATTAATCTGATTGATAACTAGAGGGCAAGAAGTTTTCCTGCATCTTATACAATACATTTGTGAGGATGATAACGCAAGCTTTGACAATCCATGCCATGTAAACAGAAGAGAGGATTTGCTTCTGTGTTAGGTCCTTAGGGTTTCGTCACTAACAAGTTGGATTTTTCCAGTAGTAATATGGATTTTCTTTTATCTGAATTAATGAGTGATGAATACCGTAGCAACCTAGGGTAAACTCAGGAATGGAATTTGGAACCTTCAAGTGCAGGGTTTCGATGTTACCCTGCTGGAAGCAGGGGCTCAACCTGGGGGTCTAGTTGCAGGATGGCAAACGCCTGGCGGTCGCTCTGTGGAGGTTGGCATTCATGGTAAGCATGTATTTTTTCATCATCTCTGGTAGATATGTGTGAGGATTCCACCAAAAATTAATTCATCATTGCTACTCGAATAGCTGCTTGATTTTCTGCATGTGCGGTCTCTCCAGGATTTTGGTACCCATACAAGAATATATTCTCCCTTGTCAATGAGCTGGGACTCCAACCCTTCACACAGTGGACCAAGTCTGCCCAATTTTCCCCGGCCGGTTTAGAGGTGATCGTTCCACCCCTGCTGACTATCTTGTCAACACAAGACATTTGTATCTCCCCCAAGGATTTATACATTTCTGTTCGTGTGTTTGAACAAATGAATGTGAAGCTGTAGGATATTCTTCCATTGCAGACGCAAAGAAAATATATTCTAAAATGTGTGGTGCTAAGTATTGGGGGAGGTGGCTGAAGAGGGTGTTCGTGGATTAGAGGGTCCAAATTTCGGGGCATGAGCCCTAGTTCCTGACCCGAGAATCCAAGGGTGCCTGAGGCAGCTACCCTTCTCTAATGTAAAAACCCTTCCATTTGTTCCCACCGTGGAC
Organism: Polytrichum commune; assembly: GCA_950295325.1. Lineage (NCBI taxonomy): Eukaryota > Viridiplantae > Streptophyta > Polytrichopsida > Polytrichales > Polytrichaceae > Polytrichum > Polytrichum commune. The sequence goes on from OX485809.1 coordinate 2,840,619, forward strand.
ACTCATCTTCTGCCTATGAATGTCCCTTTGCCCGACATGGCTCCTCAAATATCAAAGAGAAAATCCAGAGAGGTTTTTACGCATCTGCTCAGTCAGACGTAGTTAAGCATTTTAGGCCAGCTTTGATGGCCTGGCCATGAGATGCATAGGTTTGTGCAACAATAGGCTAGAACTAACAGGACTGAATTGTTGAGGAATGTAGGTGGAATCACCAATTTTTCAAGACATGCCCCGGTTGCCTAGTCCTCTGGGCACTTTTGTGTACACACAGGTATGTCGATTGTCTGTCAATTGTGCGACGTCCATCATCCCAGCAATTGAAGTATGGATTTTTTTTTGCAAAACAACCGATTTCCAACCAAAACTCCAGTTGAATTGAAGGATAACTCTACTACTATCTTGAACATGTTCCAATGTTCCAGTGTCCACTCAGCCACCTGTTGCTGCACGTTGATGTGTGTTTATTCAAAGTGATAAAGGAATTAAAGTCAGATAAAGGAAATATAATGCTTGAGCGTTGCAGTTCAAACGGCTGCCGCTACTTGACCGTATGACCGCCCTTCCTCTCATGTATGCAGGTGATTCCTTCGTTGCATAGCCTGACTCCTCTCATGTGTTTTCTGACGCTGGATTTTCAACCAGTGTATCTTAAAGTCAAGTCTTATCTTACAATTATCACCCTTGCCTTTCACAAATTCACAAAATCACAGATCAGCTCATGCATTGCCATAGTACATTCTACCTGTACATACTACACAAGAGTTTATTTATTGATTGACTGATTGCCTTAGACTGTCTGACATTGTGACTGGGTGTGGCAGTGGTTGATTTTGACAACACTGACCGAGCGTGGCAAGACTATGACTCAAGTAAACCCCTCATCCATTGATATCCTTCTAAATTCCAATAAGTAGGTTATCTGGTTTGAGTTCAATCCTGGAAATCCCAATAGAGACCACCTCCAAGCAGGAGGCAGGAGTGCTTGTCCCATAGGCTAACTCCAGAAACATGTCCCGGGTATTTATGCGAGTTTAAGGTTATGATCAAGGGTGAAGTGTCTCTCATACACACCAATCTAAGGTGGACGTGCCTAACTCGAACATAGCAATAATCTGGACACCTATAGTTGGGTGGTACGTGAGTTAGGTATGGATCTTAGAACGAACACCAAAAAGCCATGTGTTTAAAACAAATTGGACCATGTGCTCAATATATGCTAACCATTCTAGGCTCAGTGGTCAACATGATTTTGGGGGACCTATATGACCACTCAATCAGCACAAGAATCTTCATTTTGATTGTAAATAAGATATTCTTACGAGCTCCAAAAATTGTGAGGCAAATGGCCACGGGCATGATTTAGATAAGCTAATCATTTTGCACTAATTGTGTGTTTCGTATCCTATGAGAAGTGGGTGCAGAGAGAGGAGTATCCAATAACACACATTTTATCTTAATTCTAATTGGCATCCTCTCTCTCTCTCTCTCTCAATTCTGAAAAGCTCCCACACTTGACACTGAACCCTAATTCCTGGAGATTATGGATGGCAGGAACTGCACGGGAGCTTTTCAGGGAGTTTGGGTGCTCGGAACGCGTATACCAGGATGCATTCAACCCAATGCTCCTAGTGGGGCTTTTTGCCCCTGGCGAGCTGTGCAGCGCCGCGGCTTGCCTGGGCATGCTGTACTACTTCATCTTGGCCCATCAGGTTCTTAACTCCTCCATCAACCTCCCAGTCAGGGCACTTTTACACTCTTACGAGCTTGAGGATCATTGAAATCTAAAATCTCTCATCGGTGGGAAATGCCGAGACCATGCCACTTTGGTTTACACCAGAGCTTGAGAGCCTAAGGGACCCAGGAAGTTTGAATGGATGGAAAACTTACATGGAGTGCGACATGGCATGCAATGGATAATGTTTCCTCGTCTACGGGGTTCTTCTTACAAGCCCATCTCAAAGAAGTGGGTCGAGCCCAAAACTGGGAGACCAAGACACTTCAAAAATCTCACAAATCGTGATTTATAGTAAGTTGATGTGTAGAGGGGTTCATATGAATAGGATAGTGATGACTTAGTATTGGTTGAGAGCCTGGCCGCACATGTCATTACACTACACTTGAAGGCCCATGACCACACAAAAATCAATGTTAGGGCTGGTTCACATAGGGTCCCAAGTCCCAAGTCCCAGGTCTCAGTCATGTCAGCAAGTCCCAACATGGAGGCAAAGCCCCAACTTCTGAGCCTCAAAAAAACCATCTGAATAATGGTTAATTATCATTAAAGTTGGATCTTGATTATTTTATGCAAAAATATTTTCGGGGGTTTGTGTTGAGAGTTGGGTCTAGCTTTTCACTCGACCCAACTTCCAACACAAGTCCCGAGCGTCACCTCCAAAAAGTCTTGCCATGTAGGCATCTGGCTAAGGATTGACCTCAAGTAATCTTTGGATACATACAAGTATATGAGTGGTACCATATTGAGGTGACTGCATCCTTGATATGGAATTGCTAATCACCTGAGATGTATTGCATGCTTAACATCCTAGGAGAAGTGAGCTAATAAGAAAAAAGTGCATGTTTGAGGCCCACTCACCATACAAGAGAATGCGCACGGTATTGCCTCCGACTGGGTCAGTGTGATCTTGAATTTGAGAAGATGACAAGACAATTTTGGTTATGTTTGTCGTTGTTGTTGCAATGCTGCGAGGAGAGTTTGATGGGATGAAAAAAGAGCCCAGGGTGACAGCACCTATATATTTAGCAGGAGTCACTGGCAAAACAAGGCTCTAAAAATTTATAATAAGTTCATAATAAAGCATGGAACAATAAAGGTATCAAATGTAAATGCAAGGTATAATAAGGCATTATATGGTATGCTAAGGAATATTCTTATACCGTAAGATTATTGAAAACTCTTATTATATCCTACAACCCATGCATAACGAGTCTCCTTATATGGAGGCCAACCATATCAAAACAAAAAAAGTAAAAATACCATTGGATTGATCTTCTTGAGTTCTTTGCAAGAAGACCAAATTCATTGAGAAGAACGGGATTTCTGAATGAAAAATATGCATAAGAAATTATTTCTTTTTCAACAAATATTAATAGCTTCATGGAGAACGCATGTTGCTGCCTGGGGGAAAAGAGTCCCACAGTCCACTCAACTTCACACACCATTGTCAATGGATCTCAGGATAAGGGGTTTAGCAGTACAAGGGTTAAGATTTTTCCTATATGGTAAAGCTAATACCTCTGGTGGATTATAATTTATTGCTTGGTGCAGCCAGACTTCGATGTCGTATGGTGCCGAGGAACAGTGGGTGAGATGATCTTCAAGCCATGGGTAGCGGCCATGCAGGAGGGTGGATGTCGATTCCTTTCGAACAAAAGGGTCACTGACCTGGTCTTGGACGAAGCCTCAGGGGAAGTGTCTGGTGTTCTCTGTGGGGAGGAGGAGTTTCCAGCTGACGCTGTCATCTTCGCCGTTGGTATATCTGCAATGCAGAAAATCGTCCCCAGTAGGTACTTTCTCACAACCACACACATGAGAATGATATCAATAGCCAGTCATATCATGTTCGTTTATGGTATTTAGTGTCACATGCATAATAGCGAGTGTCACTTACCCTATTTGGAGGCGTACGCTAGGTTACACTAATGATCCACAACTTCACCATTGCCTCACCTCATGGCACCTGGTGTTCAAGTTCGATTACTGATATCTTGGCATGAGTATGTTCAATAAGGTTATGAGGTGTATGCCTATGTTTCACAATGGTCTACCAGTTGACTTCAATGACCACAAATGACACTTGTTGTTAGTATGCTCAAGAATGCCTTCCCCTTGCATACTAATATGCAAAATTATCATCTCAAGTATCCCAATGCGCTATGCTAAATGTCATAACGTAAATAGTATTTCACTTAAGCTAACGAATAGTATCATATTGGCAATCAACAGATGTGACACTTTGAGACCTCTAGGCATCTAGGTTAGGCCCTTCATAAACAATGTACATGACACTTACCCTATTACAAGGCCTGTGCATGGTTACGCTAATGGCGAAGAACTTGATCATTAGTGTAACTTCATGACACTTGGCATTCTAGTGTGCTTATTAATATCTCAAACATTAGTATCCTCAGTAGCATTTATGAGGTCTATGCCTAGGTTACACAATGGTCAACAAGTTGACTATAAGTGTAAACACATGATACTTGGCATTGGCCTTCGTATGTTCAATAATATCTTCCTCTTGCTACTAAAACGTAAAAACTATCATCTCAAGCACTCCAATGTGCTACACTAAGTGTCATACTATAAATAGTTATGCTCTTCAAATATTTTCTTATGTTGAAAAATAGTTTCAATTAGCAAACATGATATTACTAGGCATCTGGTTTAGATTGGCCACCAAATAGGGTACATGACACTAAATACCATAAACATATACCTAGGATGTTAAAGTACACGATTAGCACAGGATGATTAGCAAATCCAAATTGAGGCCATGAACATTTTCTTCATAATTTTTAGAATTGACATGATTGTCTTATTCATTATCAAAATGTAGATTCTCTTTTTTCCTTGAATGATCATACAAGTCACACTAGGCCAATTATGTTGCGTATTGGACCTAGAATCCTTAGCAAATTTTGAGCATGGAGTTTGTTCTCTCTTAAACAAATGTCTTTTTGGTGTCCATTCTTAGATCCACACACCACTCAAACATAGGTGTTTGGTTAAGGTAAGCACGCTCTAACCTCTGTAATATCATACTTTGTGACAATCAAAGTGCATGTGAAATTAAGGAGGTCTGCAGTGTTAACATGGATGCATGATAATAGAGAATTAGTGTAGCATGTGACATTATGGAATAACACAAAGTCAACATTGTGATAATGACAATGCGACGCGTGTGAGCATGTGGTTTGAATTCTTTGGTGGATTATTTTTAATTTCAAAACCCATGATATGTGAGAGGGAAATGTGACAACAAGGAGGGAGATTTAAACTGAGGACATGCGTTCCCTAGACAGGGTTTCAGGACATAAGAGGGGGAGTGACCTCACAGAGGGTGACATTACGGAGGTTAGGGTGTAACCGAATCAGACCTGCTTATTTCATGTAAAAGCTTGGGAGATTATCTTTTGTTGTCCTGGGGGAGGTTATCTCAGGAAACCGGCTGCTTACATGAGTGGTTGCATCTGTAACCAGAATATTATGCTGATTTCCCTTGACACGGTAGCTTAGATCAGTGCCTGGGAAGTTTTTGGGCATAGTCGATTAAGATCCTAGTGATTCTAAATCCAGCCGGTTACATGTTGACATCTTCTGGTTTTGCTTTCATTCATTTGAGCTATATTCTATAGATTCCTCTAAAACGATCGGTAATTCTCCTGAAGTCTCCAACTTCAACCGGTTATTTCTCAAACTCAACCGGTTCATCTGCACCTAACCGCTGGTTCTCCCCAAGCCCTGGCTTAGATGATCTCAAATAATCTGCCAATTATTTATGAGGGAGAAAGTCCCTTTAACCCAAGAGTTGCTATGTCCTTTAAACCAAGTCCCTTAAACTCAAGAGTTGCTATGTCCTTCAAACCAGGAAGCTCCCTTGTGAAGAGGACTTCACCTGTACATACTTGCTAACAGATTGAATACAATAGGTCAATCAAGTAGAAACAATCAATACAATTAAGTTGTTCCTATTCTTCAACAACTCAATATGTCGCACCGTTCTAGATGCACTTTATTCCATGAATTACAAACAAAGAAACATAACCAACAACGTACACTGATATGTGCAATTAGGTTGTCCCATGCTAATTTTATTGACATTCCACACTATTGTTGTACTGTGGTTGCTATACTGATCTATAAACAAAACTATAAGTTTTTGTGCTTTGATTATAACCCAAGGTAATTTGCATGGGTAAAGAGGCAACCTATTCGTGAAGGCAACGTGATTGCATATATTAGTGTAGCTAACTATGTATCTAGGTACCAAGTATTTGTTGTGGATGCATGATAGTACCTACAATAAATAGTCCGATTAGTATGGGTGGAAAAAGAGTGGAGATAATTAACATGGTCCGCTCTAGTTGTCAAGTTTGGGTGGAAATAACGTGGGTCCAACCCCTCTTCCCCTTGCTATTCGTTGAGACTTCCAACCAACACCTTACATAAAATGAAATATTCATTTCACATCAACAATTGCATAAAATCAAATACTTACCCACATTAATTTTCTAGAAAAGTAACTAATGTGGTCCACACTAATTTTAAATTAGAGCTTTGGCATTGGTTGAAAATTAATGTGGGCTCTAGAGCATTACTGGGGCTCACACTAATAGGACTATATAGTGTTGTTGAGCATCAAGTCTTCACTTATGTGTGTGTGTGTGTGTGTATATATATATATATCTCTGAGTTGGCTTAATAGCTGGACCACTAACCCTACTATTGCAATGTTTAGGGATGGAGTTTCTGCAACTGACCATTTACTTGCGCTTGTTGTGTGTAGTAAGGTATTGAAAACGAGGGAAGAGTTTGTGAATACTGCAAATCTTGGAGCTGTTGACATTCTAGCTGTGCGTCTCTGGCTTGATCGCAAGGTGCCTCTTCTGTTTTACGGGTGTTTACAATTATAATTGGTGTTATCTCTTGGAATATGGTATCATATACTTGATAGGTGCTTGATCTAGCTTGGACCTAGTAGCCAACTATCTTGTGTTGGTTCTAGGGAATGAAGGTGGGGTCCTTATCATATGCAAGGTTGTCATACACGGGGCCTAGGGATCTGTGTAAGGAACCTAGTGGCCTTGACTTTGAAAAATCATCAATTGAGCTAATTTTTTTTCCCTTATACCTATGTTCAGCCCAAGGCTAATATGATCTTTTTAATGTGCGATAGCTTAAAGTGTTGGTTGAAGCACCCTCTACCATATACAGCTATGGAGGAAAAAAGATGCGGGCACAATAAATGGAGGAGATCCCAAATCATGATAAATTTTATATGAACTTGAGATGCCTGCTGAACAAGGACTATGATCATATATAATGGTGATTCTCACAGGTTGTCATACCAATGCCCAGCAACGCGTGCTTTGGATTCGATACCACGACAGGGTGGACGTTCTTCGACCTCAACACATTACATGACGAGTACAAGAATGAAACCGGCACTGTTGTTGAAGCCGATTTTGTAAGTTTTTGCCACTCCATTTTCAACTGGACCTCACTCCCCTGTAATATAAGGGGTCACGTGTGATGATGGGGTGTTTTTAGGGGGGGCTAGGAAGCAGTGCGCACATATTCATGGGATATTTTGCATCTTTGATGAATATTCATGAATATTCATGATGAATATTTGATGCACCTGTTACATTCTTAAATGAACTTTCAATACCCTATTTAGAACCTTCAAATGAGACCCTGTTTTTTTATCGCACCACATTTTCTAGTGGAATGTTGGTTAGCCCCGTCTTGCAAATACTGCCAACATAATAGGTGCAGAGATCAGGTCACCTCATTAATAACTGTCTCCAAGAAAATTGTTGTGTCATGCTCGCTTGGAGAACCCTGTTTGAAAGCACTACTAGTGTGGATCAAATAACAACAAGAATGCAAGCAGTTCGAAACTTAAACATGACGAAAATTGTCATGTCACGATTGTTTGGAACCACGTGTGATAATGGGGTAAGTTTCAAGGGGGCTATGAAGTCAGACACATATTCATGGGATATTCCATGTATTTCATGATTTTCCTTGGAACAGAATCTATATATTTCTCAAAGCAAACTTTCCAGTACCATAAGTCTATTTTAATTGTTTCATAAATCTTACTGCTTTGGAATTCACACCACCCCAAATTGTTTCCGCATGTGGTTCTTAATATTTTACACAGAGTTACCTCCCTGGGGTTTGAGAGTACTTCCAATGTGTATCAGTTGGTAACAAGAGTGGAAGTGGGTTCATGGATTGTTTCATGGCAGTATCATGCAAACCAGTTCCTGCCTTTAAGTGACGACCAAATTGTGGAGAAGGTGCAATCGTACCTGGCTGCCTGCATTCCGGAGTTTGGTAATGCAAAGGTTGTTGATCGAGCTGTTGTTCGATTCCCGAAAGCCGTCACCCACTTCTTCCCAGGTAATTTCATAGGCTCTCACCACGATTTGGGCGAAGCAACCCATACACTCATTCCTTGTTGGATGCCTAAACCCTTGCCTCCAAGGAACCAAGTGTACGGGCTGGGTTCGCCCCAGCCCTCTCACCACTATACTGCCACCACCTAATTTGATGAGCAGATGCCATATGAAGGGTTGCTTCACACTATGGCCGAAGGTTGAGAGGCCGTCGATTTCCACCAATCAGGTTGCAAGAAACCAAGAGTTCGGCCTCTCGACCCTTCACACTAGAGGCCAAGTCCAGAAGCCATCGCAATTTAGAATGCTTACTTTTTGACCAAGGCAATGGACTCTCGAAGGAAGTTTGGGTCGGACGGGAATGGAAACCCAAACTATGGGCGAGAGGTTGCCGATTTTTTATTCATCAAAAAATCAAACATTGACAAGATCTTGGCCATTAGATTGGAGGGGTTGTTTTGGGCAGGGAATACAGTGAGATACTCCTTTGGGTTTGGACTTTGGGCTTGACCTTTAGAGGCTTCACACTATGCCTAGCCGAAGGCTCCAATTCCTATATCTAGCTTTCTTCAGCCCATTTCTTGGGACTCTCACAAAGTTCGGCCACTCAATCCCACAGCCTCTTGACTTGGATGGCCATAGTGTGAAGCAGCCCTAAATTGAATTCAGAAGGCCGGTTCGATTCGAGATATATAGTTCCGAATGCCTTCATAGTTTCCTTATTTGCCTGTGCTGAGGTCTTTGTTGCAGGTTCGTATCAGTACATGATGCGGGGGACGACGAGCTTTCCGAATGTGTTCATGGCAGGTGACTGGATTGTGAATCGGCATGGCTCATGGTCTCAGGTACTTGCATCACACATCTCCAAAGGGTAGTGTCCACGTGAAATTATCTTATGATGTATTAATTAATTTGATGTGACACCTTGATTTGTAGTAACATAATCATACGCAACATATTAGAAGAGTAAATAAGAGATCACAACATGTTTTTAGAAATTTTATGATGTTTTTTTATTTCATTTCCATTTTTTTAATATGAAATCCTTGCCTCTGGAAGTTTCTGATATATGTACATTCATCATCCGACTCATGTCCTCCAACACATGTGGAAATGTTCATCAAGGCCTAGAGTTCACTACATCTCAAAACACAAGCGACCAATGCTTGATGTTAAATTCAGTGGTTACACATACCCTCCAGGGTTTGATAAACTGTCAAGTTCTGACTCAAACACTTAGCTAATCATCTACTCAACACTCATTCAACACATAGTTCAACCTTTTAGATCTTGCAGCTATTAAATTCAGGTACGAAAGTTTAAAATTGAAACCTCATGTTTGGACATTGATTTGATGCTGTAGATTGATGTGATCGGATCGATGCTGACCTAGTGACAAGCGTACTAACTTGATGATGTATGAAATTAGAGGTTATGAAATTTTGTGATACACCGATCTTCAAGATTGTTGCTCATCGTGCTGGATGGATCGTATTTCAAAATTGTTGGATCAGGAAAAGGCATTCGTAACGGGCCTGGAAGCTGCGAACCGAGTGGTGGACCAGCTTGACCAGGGGGAGCTTGCAGAGATTATTCCCGTGGACGCCGATGAACCGCATGTGCAGGAGCTTCGGAGAATAAACGAAGCAGCGAAAGGGCTGATGAGCCAGCTGCCCTTCTCCCAGTTCTTCCTTTGACTTACAACTCAGATTGCAGTGTCTGGGGAGATTTTCGGGCATAATCGGTCGAGATCTTAGTGTTTCCTATTGTTACGATTAGGTTTCAGCATTGTTAGAGCGTAGAAGCTGGAATCTTCTAGAAGCTTCATAGGTAGGTTACTAGTTAGTTGTTGTTTACGTTGTGTTGTTACCATTTCACTTAGTATTGCTATCAATCTTTTAGGTAGTTTGATTCATTGTTGCTAAGGCTAGTTGTGAGACATGTTAGTTGCATTGTAATAAAGGAAGTAAATAGGAATTGGTACACTTCATGTGTGAGCTATGGAAGCTTGTTTGGTTCTATTGTTGCAATAGGTTATGGGCGCCAGTGACAATCTGTTGCGTGGAGATAAAGTCAGTCCAGAAAGTTGTTCCATAGTTTAGGGTCAGTTCTTGAATTATCAGAGGTCACTGCGATTAGTTCGATACGACCAAGAGGATAATCGTTACTTCCAATGGCAGATACCAGTGCCATGTCTGACATCCGGAAGTCTACCTCAGTCGATAAATACAATGGCACAAACTTCCACTTATGGAAGATGCATCTGAGTTTCATTTTTCAATCTCGCGATTTTTTTTCGATCGTCAATGGTACTTTGAAGAAATCTGCTCTTACTACTGTTGCCCACAAAATGATGTGGGAGAAAAAAGATAAGCAAGCCATTGTGGCCATTCTAGCCACCCTTGATTCGTTTCACAAGGCAGAGGTTATCAACTGCACCACTTCTCATGAATTGTGGACGCAGCTTCAAGCCTATCATGACCAACACTCCGACGAGTGCGTCATCGCGCTTCAAGAAAAATACTACGGGAGCAAGCTTAGTGCTGATGAGTCTATTGCCACTTTCATCAGTTCTTTGCAAAAATTGGCGAAGCAGTTGACTGATCTTGGCCAACCAATTTCTGACCAACAGTTAATAAATAAAATCAAGTGCGGTCTGCCTTCGGTGTTTGATCCGCTTCTTCTTGCTTGGGATAGCGTTCCTGTTGCCGATCAGACTCTTCCCTCTTTTCAAGCACGGCTTGTAAAGTTTCAGCACAAACTTCGTGATCATGTTCTTTCATCGGAGGCTCCTTTGGAACAGGTGTTCCTCGCTAAAGGTTTTTTGCCTGCACCATCTAAGTCTCACTCCTCTCAGACTGTTGAGCAAAAGCATGAACGAGCAGAGCGTTTAGCACGGCAGAAGCGTCGATCCCGTTGCTACAAATGCAGCAGGCACGGTCATTTTGGCGAAGAATGTCCACACGACAGTGATACATCATCCTCTGTTGAATCCCCGAAACGACACAAGGGACTTCGTTCTGATCGTATATTTTCGCAACAAAAAATCACCTCTAAGGGGAAGCATAGTCATGCTAATGTCACTGCGAGTTCCGTATCTTTACACTCTGATTCCTCTGAGTATGTCTCTAGTGAGGCATATTGTGCGAACTCTGGTACACTTGACCCTTCGAGTGAGGCTGATTTTTCTTGGATTGCTGATTCTGGTGCTACTGAGCACATGTCTGACAAACGGCAGTGGTTTACGAATTTTCATCCCGTTCATGACAAATACTGGAGCGTCTCCATCGCTGACAATCATCTCCTGTATGTGTGAGGCATTGGTGATATCACAGTGCATGCCATTATCAATGGAGTGGACAAGCCTTTTAAACTCCAAAACGTCTTGTATGTATCTTCGGCGGAATTTGATTTCTATCAGTTGGCTCACAGAGAAGCACATTGCAATTATTCATGTCCGTGATGAGTGCAAAATGATCAACCACGATGGTACTGGCCGAATCCTCATGACTAGCTCCAAGTCTGATGGTCTCTGGCGGCTTCATATTACTTCTATCACTCCTTCCAGCACGGCTAATCTTGCTTGTGTGGCCGCCTCCTCCTCGGGACATTTATCTCGATCTACTCTCAATCTTCACCGGTGGCACACTAGACTTGGTCATGCTAGTTTTCGCACAATTCGCGACATGAGTAGCCGGGAAACTGTTTTTGGCCTTCCCTCTTTCAGTAAGGCCACTCCTCTTGTCTGCACTGGCTGTGTTCAAGGCAAGATCCATCACCGTCCATTTCCTGTCAACACAGCGGAAGCGTGTTGCTCTTCCGGGTCTTTTCTTTCACTCTGATGTGGCTGGTCCGTTTCAAGTTCCTTCTCTTGGAGGTCATTCTTATTTCATGACTTTTAAAGATGACCATAGTAGCTTTCGTTTTGTTTTTCTCATGCCATATCGCACTGCTATTTTGTCCATTTTCAAGAGTTTGTATAAACTCTCCAAGAAGGAAACTGGTCGATCCATGGTTAAACTTCGCACGGACAATGCGAAAGAGTTTCTCTCCCGAGAGTTTCAAGACTACATCAAGCAAAAGGGCATTCGCCATGAACTCACGGCTCCCTACTCTGCAGAGCAGAATTCTGTAGTCGAAAGGGATAATCGGACAGTGGTTGAGTATGCCCGGAGCACGCTTTATCAGAAGTCTCTTCCCCTTGAATTCTGGGGTGAAGCTGTCAATACAGCAGTCTATGTTCTCAACAGAGTTTCTAGTCGCACTCTTCATGGTGAAACTCCATTCACTAAGTGGTATGGCTACAAGCTAGATGTTAGTCATTTCAAAGAGTTTGGCAGTATTTGTTATGCTCATGTGCCAAAGCAAGTTCGAGCAAAGCTTGACAGCAAGGCTCAGGAATGTTTATTCGTTGGTTACTGTTCAACTTCCAAGGCTAATCGCTTATGGTCTATTCATAAACGAAAAATTCTGCACTCTCGAGACGTGATTTTTGATGAGGAAACGTCTCCTAATTTCCCATCCTCTCTCATCAGGGCCACTTCTCCGCCTGACTATTCTCTTCTGTTTCCTGTTGAATCCCATGACTCTCAACTTTCTGTGTCTGCTGACTCTTCTCAAAGTGTCTCCTCCATCTTTCCTTTCACTGATCCCGTTTCAATGGGAGTTGCCGGCTCCGCGGATGTTCTTGTTGAACTCGGTGGTTCATTGTGTGAGTCCAATTCGTCATCAGTGGGAGCATCACCGTCGAATAATCGTTCTCTGTCACTCTCAGGTCATGTTTTCTCAAGGTCTTCTGATACTAGTGTCGACACATCTTGCCTTCCTGATTCTTTTTCTCCAGATGCCTATGATTCTTCTCTTCAGTCTTCATCCCCGGTGGCTATATCTCCCTCTGACTCAAGCGATCCTCTCAATCCAACTATTCGTACGTGACCTCTCTCTGAGCTCTATCTGCACAGTACGGCTAATTCTCGGCACACTGCTGCTTCGACGTCTTTTGTGGCTGCAGCTAAAGTGAAGTTATCCCAACGTGTGTTTGTGTTGCCCTCTGAGCCTCAAACTTTTAGCCAAGCTTTAAAATCAGATCACAAAGCAGAGTGGGAGAAAGCTATGTTGGAGGAAATTAATTCGTTACTTAAGAACGAAACCTGGTCGCTAGAGACTCTACCACCTGGGCGTACTACTGTAAAAAACAAGTGGGTGTTTCGTATTAAAGTTAAATCAGACGGCACCATAGAGCGTTTCAAAGCTCGATTAGTTGCCAAAGGATTCACCCAAACTCCTGGCATTGATTACACAGAAACTTTTGCTCCCACTGCGCGAGCTGAGAGCATTCGAATTCTTTTGTCCATTGCGGCTGCTGACGGTTTGTTTCTTGTTCAGTTTGATATTAAAACTGCTTACCTCAATTCCCCTATCCATGAACTCATTTTCATGGATCTGCCGTTTGGTTTCGAAGAATTTTTTCACAAACATTTCCCTGAGAGTCGTGGAAAGGTGTGTCGAATTCTCAAAGGTCTTTACGGATTGAAGCAATCTGCTCGCAGTTGGAATACTACCTTTTCTGCTTTCTTGAAAGCCTATGATCTTCTTCAAAGTACAGCTGATCCGTGTATTTTCTTCTCCACTACAACACTGCGTCTTATCATGGCTTTGTGGGTAGATGATGGCTTGGCGATGTGTCAGGATCAAGCTCTCTTGGCCAAGATGATTGCTCATCTTCAAACCGCATTTGAAATCACCGTTGGCGATGCGGATGTTTATGTGGGCTTACATATTACGAGGGATACCGCTGCTCGACGGATGTATATTGACCAACAAAGATTTACTGAAACTATTCTTGTCAAGTATGGTTTTCAGGATGCACATACGGTGTCGACTCCTTGTGACCCTCATGTTCCCTTGAGCTATCCATCTGCACAAGATACCGATACTCCTATTCCTCATTTTCCATATCAAGAAATTGTTGGATCCCTGCTCTGTTTGGCTACTCACTCGTGACCAGATATCGCTCATGTAGTTTCGGTTGTTGTACAATATGCTAACAATTTTAGAGAAATTCATTGTACTGTTGTCAAAAGGATTTTAAAGTACTTACGTGATACTACTGATTTTGCTCTTTGTCACTCGCGAGATCCCAACGAACATCACCTGCTTACTACTTTCACTGATGTTGACTATGCTAGTGATCTTAATGATCGAAAGAGTCGGAGTGGCAGTATCCTTTTTCTCAACAATGGACCTGTCATTTGGCTTAGTCGCAAGCAACCGTGTATGGCTTCCTCGACAACAGAGTCGGAATATGTTGCTGCTTCCCTCACAAGTAAAGAGATTATGTGGGCGAGGCGTCTTCTTGCTGACCTTGGTTTTTCTCAACCTAAGCCTACTCCATTTTTTTCTGACAATCAGTCTGCTATACACCTTGTTCAAAATCCCGAGTTCCACAAGCGGACAAAACACATCGATGTCTTGTTTCATCTTATTCGTGAATTCCAAGCTCGTGGTGACATTTCTATCTCCTATGTTCCTACTTGCCTTCAATTGGCAGATATTCTTACCAAGGCTCTGACTCCAGATACTTTCCACAAGTTGCGCTCTGCACTCAATCTTTCCAAGAAAGTCTTTCATCAAGTGGGAGAATTTGGCTAGTGCTTCTATACGTTCTTGGACAATGAGTGGGAGTATTGTTACGATTAGGTTTCAGCATTGTTCGAATGTAGAAGTTGGAATCTTCTAGAAGCTTCATAGGTAGGTTACTAGTTAGTTGTTGTTTACGTTGTGTTGTTACCATTTCACTTAGTATTGCTATCAATCTCTTAGGTAGTTTGATTCATTGTTGCTAAGGCTAGTTGTGAGACATGTTAGTTGCATTGTAATAAAGAAAGTAAATAGGAATTGGTACACTTCATGTGTGAGCTATGAAAGCTTGTTTGGTTCTAATGTTGCAATATTTCCGAGTCCATCCGGTTACACGTTGACGTCTTTCAGGTTCTCTTTATGAATTTGAGGTATATTCTCTACATTCCTCTAAATTGGTGGGTTATTTTCCTGAAGCCTTGAACTTCAACCGGTTATTTCTCAAACTCCGCCGGTTCATCTGTAACTCAGCGGTCAGTTTTTCCCATTCGTTGATATTGCAACTCCAAATCCACATTATTCATTAGCATTCATAATTGACGTCTAATTCCATGGAGTTTTGTGTAGATCATCTACTTCAATGCAAATTACACAAGGAGATTAGTATTCACAGGTGGTCATGTTGAGACTAGCCTCTTGTTCAATATGTATTGGTTTAGTTTCCTTGTGTGCAATGAGGAGTAGGGAAGTGGGGGATTGGGTCATTGCCTAGGAATTTTGTATAGGTTGAAGGTGAACTAAATAGTCCTATTACTGTGAGCCACAGTAATTGTCTAGAGCCCATGCTAATTTTCGTAACGAGAATTATTGTGGGGCCACATTAATTTTCAAACACTCTAAATTTTCTAGCAAACATTTGTCGTGGAACACATTAGTTGTTTTTCTTCTAGAAATTTAATGTGGGTGTCTATTTAATGTTGGTCTATTTTTTTTCCAAAACTTTATTTTGGTCGGAAATCATCATGAAGACTTAGGAGTAGACCAGGGTTTGGGACCCACGTTGACTAGACAATTAGTGTGGCCCACATTAATGATTTTCACGCTAACTTTCCACCCACACTAATAGGACTATTTAGTGTAGTTGAACTTGAGCCTAGTGTCCGTGGATTGGTGATCCTTGTTCAATTTGTGTTTCCTACACGCAATGCATAGCCTATTCATTGTTGGAATTGGGAAGTTGGGAGTTGGGTCCCCATTGGGCCTAACAACCCATAACTATGTATAGGAGAAAAGGGTAGCTTAAGAGCATGGATGTTCGTAGACTAGAGGGATCTTGTGTAATATCGGTTTCCTACATGCAATGAATAGGGAAGTCGGGTGATGGGCCATTGCTTGACTACTTGGAATTTGGTTATATGATAAGGGTATCTTAAGAGCATGGTGTTTGTAAATTAAGGTACAAGCACCTATCGCGGACAGTGTGAGCACTCCAGTCCTCTTATCTAACCCATACAAATCATCCAATATTTTATCTGGATTAGAAATTACGTCATGAGCAATGGCAATGCCAAGAGATAATCTAGCCAGACTTTCACACACCAAAAAGAGCATGCCATGGAGTGAAACCAAAAAACTCTCTGTAGGAGTCTTTGGATAACTGCCCGGGAAGTTTTTGGGCATAGTCAATCAAGATCCTAGTGATTCTAAATCCAACCGGTTACATGGTGACATCTTTCGGTTTTCCTTTATTCATTTGAGGTATATTCTTCTATAGATTCATCTAAAATGATCGGTAATTCCACGGGTAGATCACTCCATTGTCAAGTTGAACACCACGTGCGGCCAAAAAAAATCTTCTTTTGGTAAGTTGCACCACCAAAATGGGTCAAAATTTTATCAATTTTTTTTCATGAGTAGATATACACAATACCTATGACATAGTTAAAAGTGGTAACTAAATTTGATGATTTGTTTTTTTCATAAAACATACCATTTCTAACTAGAATGACACAGAATTGAACTAAAACAATTACTAAAAAAATAAAGATGACTAAAAATTTCAAAAAAGTATACAAAAGATACTATCAATGGTTATGTATATGTAGAAAAAATATCATAAATTTTAAAATTATATATGGCATGTAATATAGGGGTAGCAAACTTTGTCCGCACGTAGTGTCAACTTGACAATGAAGTGACCTCCCCGTGGGTAATTCTCCTGAAGTCTCCAACTTCAACCGGTTTCTTCTCAAACTTAACCAGTTCCATCTGTAACTAACCACCGGTTCTCCCCGAGCAGTGCTCTGGAGGTGATTCATCTAAACAGTGGCAAGCTTTAGGACACCCCCTATTTCCATTTGCCTTTCTGTGTACTACTAAGAGTTTCTTGGCATTGTCATGTTGGCAACATTTGCGTTTTTTTGGCTCTGGCCACTCGAATATTGCAACAATCTTGTGTTTTTAGCCTGAGCTTTGGCGGTGTTGTGTCACAATTTTGGAAGGTTCAAGACTGTTGTCTCCAGGAGATACATTCGGTTAACAATCTACATTTGAGAGTCAAATCATTCTCAAAACTAATGAGTTTGAAATACACAAGATTGCTCACAAGCCATGAGTCATGAGGACAGGCAATACATCCTCCTATTTGTTATTGTTCAATCCCTGGCCCAAAGATTTATGGGCGATATTTGTCATCCTTTTGCAACAACCACTCTTCTTCTGAGACTTGTAAACTAGGATAATGACACTCAAGTCATAAGCTTCAAGACTTCATTCTTGTAATTACATTTTGAGGGAGTTCCATAAACCCCTTTCAGGTTCACATATGAGGCCATGGCTATGATGTAGATGTACACAAGTGGTTGGTGTTGTCTCACTCCTTGAGTCTTTACATTTTGAGCATATTGCAATCCACACAGTCACATTCTCCAGTTATGAGGGAGCTAAACCCCAAGTGTAGGGATTGGAGTTGGATGTCATGGCTATCAAGATATCCAATGACTAAATTTCAAATAGCATTAACTTGGAAATGATCAACATGTTACAATGGCAACAATGTGTGTTCTAGAGGTTTATGAGTCCTTCATTCACAAAGGAACGCATGTAAAAGTTCTTTGCATTGATTGGTACTATATTGCAATCTCTTGATTAAAGAATTGTTGGTCTCCGTTGATAGTTTGACTACCTCTTTGTCAAACGAAAGTTCATAATTTGAGGAGGGGAACTTGACTACCTCTTTGTTCCAGGACCCGACAATCAACTATCATTTTTTCATTAAAAATAGATATCCATAGACCTGAAGTTGGTGTGGACAATGTGTGGACATGAGATTGTTGTATTTTACGCTTGCCTTAATGACAACATATTCTTATTATTTAAACCTCACATTAAGTTTTCACATTTATGTTTTCATAGTTTTAGAGTCTCAAGACATAAAATTCATCACATCCTTGTTAAATCCCAAAACATCGCTAAGAGACCATTAAAATAAACTCCATTTTGTGAGCCTAGTACAACCTATCCAAACATTGTAGTGCTATAGAGATCAACCAATACTCATCAATAGATCTACCCTTGAACCCCGGAGGTCTACTTGAGCACTTTGTGAATAGTACTTACCATGGCACCTCAACATGTCGGTACATTCTCTAAAAGATTTCAAAGAATGTTATTCGTCAAAAGGACCATGCCAACCCTGATGAGGAATGTTATGCGACTCATGCAACACTCCAACTTGCATGTCAGACAAGTGTGCGAATCTACTTTCTTGTATGTTGACCCCCCTACTACACATGGAAATGCTTAGCTGTCAATCACTTTATGCTTAGACATACTAACTTATCAAGAGGTTTGCTAATGTTGATTCTAATTTGCTTCCCGGAATGGTTGGCACATGGAAGGATGCCGTGAGCTTAACGATTGTCGTTGTGGTGGTGGCAAGTTTATATCTAGGTGCAAGCATGATAAAGTGGATAGCTCTCGATCCTTGCCTAGCGTTAAGTAAAAGTGATTCAAAACTATACACTATTTTTGAATTTTGTGAAGAAAAAACCATAGACATTTGTTAATTAAAATAAAAATAAAAAACTTATTTATATATATATATATATAGTAATCCACAAAGCCAATCAATTTATGATGACAAAATCAATTCCAAGGAAAGTATACTATATTTTAGAAGACAATGCAAGTGGTGTGCAAGTAGGTGATATTTAACAAGCAACTATCTAGAATTTGTTTAAAATACGATAAAATAACATTAAATTGACGATTTTCTAGAATAATTGTGATGATGTCCTCAAGTGGATAATAAGTTCAAGGAATATGAAAAAAATTCAACTTTAAAATATTTAAGGTCATGAAGTCTACATTCAAAACCAAATTCAATCATTTGGTTTTGAGCATCATTTTTAATGATAAGTTTTGAAGATCTCAACTTGATATTCTACATTTGAGTATTTAACACAACAACAAAAATCATCATGAAAAAAAATCCAATTTAAACAACACTTTGCTACTACTTTTAGACCTTCAACCAAAAAAATTATGGTTTTAGTATGCCATAGCACTATTTTAGTCCACTTTACCATGCTTGTACCCATCTACAATGAGAAAACACCTTGTTTTAAAGATTGATGATCGCCAATGAGCCTTCCACAAACGGTGTGGCAAGTATCCTTCCTAATCCATCTAGCCACTGTTCTCATGCCAAGTGGAAGTCACCTACGTGGCATGCCACGTGTGAGAGCGCGTACACGTCAGCCCATGCTATCTTGGAGCCCAGGAGCGGTTCCTCAACATTCAAGCACGCGCTTCAAGCCACTCCATCTATAAGTTCTCACCCAAGCATATCGGATCCTTTGGCCTGTTTGAGGAACACGCGTTTGGATGCTTGCCTTGTTCCCCGTGGACAATCAGAGCAGTTTTTGCATTTGGATTTGGTTTCTTGAAGCATTTTGAGCTTTATGCTGAGGAGTTGTTTTGCAATTCGTGGAAACGTTGTTTGATTGATCACCATTTCTTCTTGCTGTTGTGCAATTGTAGTTCTTGCATTGTATTCGAGATCTGGTGGTTTAAACAGTTTGGAGCGAGACGAGAGGCTCTTAATGACGAGCGGCTGTGGTTTCACAATTCTGGCGCTGCATTTTAAAGCGTAGGTTGATTGATAGATTGACCGAACAATCCAATATTTTGCATTGCTATTTGCCATTCTGGTGAGGAAGTTTTTGATAGCATCTGGCCGTTGTACTTAAGAGTGAAGTTTTTTTCTAGTAATGGTCTTCAATGCCGGATTGAGAGGTTATCGATTATGAGTGTGAGGGTTTCACAGTTTTGGCGCTGCATTTTTGTTTCATAGGCTGGTTGATTGATTAATATATAGATACATAGATTGATCGGTCCTTTTGGTGAGGAATTTTGGATCGGCATCTTACCGTTGTAGGAGTGAAGGTTTTATTCGTTAGGGTTTCACATTTTTGGCGCTGCCTTTTGATTCTTAGGCTTGGTGATTGATTGATATATAGATAGATAGATAGATTGATCCCTTTGATGAGGGATTTTGGGTAAGCATCTGGCCGTTTTATGAGTGAAGGTTCTGTTTAGTTGTTTAAGTGGTGAGTTCCGGATTGGGAGGGTCTCAATGATGAGGGTCAGGGTTTCGCATTACATGTGGTCGGTGGCGGTTGCCCTTCTGGCGATAGAGGCGGTGGCCATTCGCCCCGTAAGGAGCAACGGCACGGAGAGGAAAACTGCCGTGTTTGCACTCGGTTGCTTTTGGCGCGGGGAGGCCGTGTTTGGTTGTTTACCAGGGGTAATGCGGACGAGGGTTGGATATGCAGGCGGGTCGAAGCAGAGTCCGGATTACCATAGCGTTGGAGATCATGCCGAGTCTGTGGAGGTCGAGTACGACCCCACGGTAATCCAGTATGAGCAGTTGTTGGAAGTCTTTTGGGCCAACCATGACCCATCGCAGGTGTTTGGCCAGGGACCAGATGTAGGAAACCAATATAGGTCGGTGATCTTCACATCAGGCGGCGAGGAGGAGGCGAAGCTGGCCATGGCGAGCAGGCAGAGGGAGCAGTTGAAGGTATCTGACAAGGTCATGACAGAGATTCAGCCCCTGCAGGCCTTCTACCCTGCTGAACCGGAGCACCAGAAATTTGAGCTGCGAAGGAGACCCCAGTTGCTTCAGCTCCTGGGTGATATGGTTGATGAGGAGTTGATATTCTCCACCACGGCGGCCAAATTGAATGGGTACGCTGCAGGGCTGTGCCCTTCGAGAACCAAGATGCTGCTGGACACGAAGGTCAACCCTCTTCTGCAACATCGCCGGTCTAGCAGACTGTTTGTACTTTAGTTACGCAATTTGCCTTGTACAATGCCGTGTCACTAGGGCGCCGTAGGAGGTTAAGCGCAGCTGCAATCTGGGCCATTGGAGCGCGCCAACGGTGGATGATGAGGCGAGACGAGCAGCTGCGGGGCCGGGCAAGCCGCAGCTCCAGGGAGCCGGTTGGAGCACAGGCTGGCCTCGGACAAAGTATGAGCAGAACACAAACGAAAGCTGAAGTTGGTAGACCTGCTGATGCTGAGGTCAGATTGCTAGGGAACTGTTCATGATGTAAGTATCCAAGTTTCATTCACTCCTCTGGTCCACTTCTTACTGGCAATACTAGGTTCTACGGATGCGTGGTGCAAATCCGGATTTAAGGACGGCGACTACAACTACAAAAATGGATGAGACATGCATCAAGAACGATGTGAAGAATTGCGGCGACTGGTGTCAAGTGCCCCACCTACCCCTACTGCTCCGCCACTTGCTCCATTAGCAAGTGCGGCATCACCCTGCAGCCACGGATGGACTGATTGCAACACGAATACGCAGGACGGATGCGAGGCTGACACCAAGAGCGACATGAAGAACTGTGGCAAGGGTGGAGTGTCATGCCAGACCTAACCCCTTCAGCAGCACCAAGTGCAACGACGGAAAGTGCGAGTCCGTGTGAAAGAAGTGGGAAAGTAGATGTCATTTGAAAATGATTGTCATTCTGGATGATCTGGAATCGATTGAAGATATTTACTACTTGTCTACTCATTTAAAATTCTTAGGAGGCATACTTTCGTCTCTCTTCTAATTCCACTCTTGAGTCGAGCTCTGTGCAGTTATTGAAGATTGAATATATGTACTTCTAGGCTTGGACCTTGCATTCTTTATAGTGACCATGGCCTCCCTTCAGCTACCAAGACCTGGAAGGAGTTTTTGGCAATGTTTTTTTGTTAGCATATATCACCTGCCATGCAAGTTTCTTGCAAATTGATCAAGACGCATGAAAATTGCATTAGCAAGAGAAAGAAGTCATTATTGAACGGGGGTCCATTGAATCTGAGTTTTGCATCGATGGCATTTGCAGCGAGTTAGGTGATTAAATGCTAGTATGTGGGATTTGAAGTTTTCAACTATCCGGCCATCTGAAAGTTAGACTATTGTGTGACTTTTGAGCTACTTATGTCAGATTCAAAGAAATACCCCAATTGGAGCCAGAAATTTGGGCCTCTCGGTTTGTATTGGCAAGTTAGGGTCCACATACGTTGGACGAGTATGTCGTAATTCTGGATCAGAAAATGTGAAAGGAAAAAAGAAAACACCTTTTTACGCATAAAAATCTTGTGGTTAATGGTGGCTGAACATCTTGCAGAATTACGTATAGGTCAGCAGCTGAAGCTTGCTTCAGTTTCATATTTTACAGCTAATGGTGAATATGCTGAGTGACTGGTCTCGTGACAGAAGTACCCGATACTGCATGTGGTTTCCTGCTAGGAAACTTCCTTTATATATACAGTGACTCACAAAATTGAGTCACGTAACTGGAGTACTTTAGTTAAAGGTCCATAGCTTGATGATGAGGCAATAAAACTTACCCCACCAGATACAAAAGGTGTAGATTGTGATGTATAGTGTCATCCCAAAAATTATGAATCAAAAAACATGTATGGTTTGGGGGTAAATGAATTTCAAAGTTCAAATGAAATTAGTCTATTTAAAACATGAGTTCAACAAAATTTAGCGGATGAGAAGAAAAGGACACATTCAAATTTTGAGCAAATAATGTGGTTAGGACCCTTACAGAGCAACAATACTACCACAAAAGTTTGGGGGAACACCCATCTCATGCTAATAAGACCTTTATACCAAAAGTTCGCAAAAATGAAAATGATTCAATTACAAATCCAATAAGATGCAACAACAACTTAGATTACAACATGTAGGTTGCTTGTAATGATGAACTTTGAAACCCATATGCTCCCAAACCATACATGTTTTTTGATTCAAAGTCTTTGAGATGACACTACACATCACATACTATAACTTTGGTATTTAGAAGGTTAAGTTTTGTTGTCTCATCGTCAAGCTATGGACCTTGAACTAAAGTACTTTTGTGAGTCACTAGAGTTATTCATAAAGTTAAAGCATATGAAACCATGGGTTTAGTCACAAACCCTGAGTTTTTGAGAATTAACATAAAGTCAACCAAGTTTTCTTAATGTTTAAATTGTCATGCAAAAAGAGTTGGTGTGGGACTATTAAAAACCGGTTTTTTAGCTTGTCCTACTAGGATGGGTGGCGCAAGCTAACCTTGCATAGGTCAACATGGGATTAAGAAGAGTGAATCCCCATGCAAATACCCTATTTTAGATCTAAAATCCTCTCAAAATCTGAGGATGCAAAGAGGAAGTCCCGAAACCTACACCTAACTTTCAAGATAGGGTACGAACCACGACGCGCTAACGAACTCTTCGTAGAAAGTTTTCTTAAATAAGGATCAAATCCAAGGTTTCCGCGCTCTGAGAGACTTGGCGGATCACTCTACTGCATAACCTCGTTTTGGCGGTGCATGCACGCTAATTCCATATTTGTAGCTAATGTGGTTGTTCCTGTCCTAGGAGTCGCGCCCTGATGTGACGCCAGAATTCAACAACACCACGAGGTACACATGGAGCCGCTTGCAGAATCTGGAGATAATGGAGCAGGAGCTAGCATCTCGGTTTTCGTTTTGTTGAAATCCTCACAGCAGGCTACTTCTGCTTGGGGGCTGACATCCAGCGACGGGAGGTTGAGTGGAATGAAAAGGTCAAACTGTGTGTGCGACAGAAATTGAATAAGTTTGATCAGGTGTGTCCAGCGATTGATTGAGTGATTGACGGGATGAATCGGACATGACAAGACCGGGCTAGGGTTTGTAGGTTTGGTTGGTGGAGGCGACGGCAGGGGGAGTTGTGTATTTGTGTGTGAGAAGCCAAGCCAAGGGAAGCCGTTGAGGGAGAGTCGAGTTCGGAGGAAGAGGAGCGGAGCGGTAAATAATAGGAAAGGCGTAGGGCCCAGGGTTGAGTTGAGTGGGATAGAAAAGGTGAAAGTTGGAGGTGAGGCGTGCGAGGAATGTATGAGCCTGTCGAGTGACTCCGGCTCCGTGTCTACCTCAAGCGCCCTGGCGAAAACATCGTTATAATCAGGTGATGACTTACCGCATCGCATCTCGGTGGAGTTTGGCACCGAATTTTGGTGTTCTCTGTGCATGGAAATGTCCAGGATTTACGGACTATTGAATTTTCCGTCTCTGCTGGGTACTACATTCAGGGAGCTTTGTTGTGGCCTTCGAGTGGCAATCCCCATAATCAGGTGAGTTTCTTTGCTTTCTGCATCAGTTGTCATTAGCAGGCCAGTTCAGAGTGGATGTTGTGTAGTTTTCTTTGGAGGTTAGTGCATCTTTATTTCTATGGTCCCAAAGATTGGTGACTTATGAACATGAAATTTTCATGAAGGTTGATTACCTCTATCTCAAGAGACTTATTGTACTCGAAGCGATTTCGTACCCTGTGCTTCAATTCTGTCTTGTCAATGTCAAGTTTTTCCCAGTGTGTCTGCCCTAGGTTATTACAAACTGGTTCTTAAGGCCCAGTGATAGGTGTTGTCTTACCAGCACCAATTTTTCTTGCATATTATAGTTATGAATGTAACGGAGGTCTTCCTGCTAGGTACTTGCTTTATTGTATTTAACTGGTCTTCAGATGACACTTGGCACTAAGGATTGGGTTTCTGGTTGCAGTTGGCAGTCTTGGCAACGTATATTAATGATGAACTATTTGCTGTCTATTGATATTTTCGAAGTCTTGCAGTGGAGACCCTCTTTCTTCCTGCTAGGGATCATCTAATACTTCTCTTTGAAAAGGTAAGCCCTTTGTTTTGAAGGTCACGATGTATATCAGATATTCATCATACTTCTGTTGCAATTTCGTGAACAAGAAACCTTCTCAATTGGATAGGCAATGAGTGATTTGGTTTCCGTCTATTGTACAAGAGGACCAAGGCTCGAGTAGCGCATCTATCATTGATGTTTTGAGCTGGTTTGTAGCCGCAATCACATGCGTACTCCACTATCATCGTACACCGCTTATGGTGTTTAGTGTCACTTACTATTTGAAGTTGTTCTGTAGTGCAATAACCAAGTGAAATATACGATTTTGTTCAATGTATATACTACTTATATGTACTTTATTTTTATGAATTGAAATATGTGGTAGTAAAAGTATATATTTTTGGCGACCTCCAAATAGTAAGTGACATGAAACCCATAAACAGCGCAGTTTAGTAACTTGTTTTTACAGAGATTCGGTGCTGACAGTTTTTTGCAGCTTGAGTTTGTGAGTCCACTCCTAACATGGGTAGGATCAATATCACTGCAGAATCGAGTCAATTACAGCCAGCTGAACTCATTGAAGAGTGTTGTATCTTCTACTGGACCAAATACTGGAGTAGGATTAAAGTCCTCAGGAATCGGCATTGGTGGCAGAGGCGATCGAATGCACTCTGTTGGGAATGGTGCTGTCAAGTTTGCAAAGAAGAAAGGAAAGTCAGAGAATAGTGATGTGAAGGGGAATGCAACAAGTGTTCTGAGCTGAGGAAAAGTTTTCACATTTGGTACTTTTTACCCAAATCAGGTACTGTACTTTCTGATCTTGATAGCTAGGTTTGATGGGACTTGTCTTAGAGTGTCTACAACAATCACTGTAAAATTCTCTTAATAACGAGGTTTGCTCCAGACTCCACACCAATTTTCTGCGTAGGTTTTACAAAGTATTTTTCTGGCAGGAAGTGCTGCATGTTCGGTGAAGGTTGAGCTGTAGAGTAAGTTTGGTATGCAAGGAGGCAAATGATTTGATCAAGAGGCAAAGGCTTGGCAAAAGGAACAGCAGAGGAATGCAAGCAAGAGAAGAAAGGCCAGGGGCTGTGTATGAGCTTGCTTGCTTGAGTGACTGAAAGTGGAGAAATTGGAGGATGGGAAGGAGTCGGATGCGTTAGGGCAGTTGAGCATGACCAGGGAGCTGTGTATGAGATTTGCACTTGTTCGGTTTGGTGCACAGGGGTAATGATGGAGGGTGGGAAGTGGCCCGATGTCTAGTGGGCTGAGAGTGGAGCTTTTGGGGAGTTGAGCATGAGATTACCAGTGAGCGATTGTTTTGGTGCAAAGGCAGGGATGGAGGATGGCAAGGAGTCCGACGACACGAGCAATGGGTGTGGTGCAGTAGGCCAGTTCAACAAGATGGCGTTGCTGAACCTGAACTTGGAGGATTACACGAGGTCCTTGATGATTTCCCAGATTTGTGAGCCATCAGTGCATGTGGAGGAGGGGTTAATGCAGTTGCTGCAGGTTTGCTATGAGGAAGAGGACAAACAGACTTCCGCAATGGTGTTGTTGTCAGGATGCATTGAACACTTTGAAAGCAGGGTGATGGAAGATCTGGGCTGGGGCTGTGGGTGGCGCAACATCCAGATGTTGTGCTCTTACTTGCTGGTGCAAGATGCAGCGATGAAGGAGGCCTTGTTTGGTGGTGCGGGCTTCATCCCGAACATCTTTGCAATGCAACAGTGGCTAGAAATTGCGTGGGCTAAGGGGTTCGATGTTGCAGGTGCGGACTACTTTGACTGGAAGATTTCGGGAACTGAGAAGTGGATCGGAACCACTGAGTGTGCGGCGTTGCTGCGGTCGTTTGGGGTCCGTGCACGAATCATCGACTTCCAAGCTGTGGGCAAGGACAAAAAAGATGGGCTTCGGCCCAAGTGCGGATCACAGCCACAGGAAGCCGCCTCTTCTGACACCCCACTGGAACCGGGGGAACCGGATGTATTTGATGGAGACTTGCATGCCCAGGCCTCCACTTCTGCACATGGAGAACATGATGAGCATGGGAATGTTGAGCTCTGTATTGCTCTTGTGGAGGAGCGTTCGTCACACAAGAGGTGTGAGCTTTGTCTCCGGTGCATGGAGGAGCGCAAACGCAAGGAAACCGCTGAGTTCGGAAGCTTCGTGGAGATCACCTCGGAGCAGCAGAAGCGGGAGGGCAGCAGCGGAGGTGGGGTTTCTGACCAGGACGAGGTGGACGTGAACCACAAGCATATGACCAACTGGATATGGAACTACTTCTCGGACGACAAGGGGGATGCCACCATCGCTGTGCCGTCCATCAATCTGAGCAGCCGCTCACCTCTGTATTTCCAACACCAGGGCCATTCTCGCACCATTGTGGGAATTGAACGATTCCATGGAACTGGAGGTTTGCTTCAGGAGGACAAGCTTATCATCTTGGACCCATCACAGCAAACAAGTGACCTTGTGAGTTGTCTTCGGAAGAAACAGGGATGGCAGAACCTGATGGAGCGTGGGGTGCATACCTTGAAGCAAGCGGAGTATCAGCTGTGTTACATTGAGCCTGGGATCGCCGTTGGGGAAGAATTGGAGAGCTTGAAATTTCTTAGCACCATGCGGTACAAGTATTGAGATTATGAACCAAGATGCTTATTACTATTTGTCAAATTGGAGGTCTTCTCACCCCAAACATTCAAGGCTTGTTGACTCCACCCTACAACGTCGTTCAGATTATCTCTGTAAAGTTAAAGCCACTTCGAAATGACATCACAAGCTCGGGCTGTGGGCTGTGGGCTGTGGGCAAGCATGGAGTTGTTCTGCAACTCCCTCCACACATCTTACTGGGTAGGCTGGTTGCAACCAGATGCTGCTGCATGATGGTCAGGACAAGATGATCAACTGTGAATCCATTCCTCTTGCATTTGATCAGCATACTGTACGGTACTCCTTGCTGAGTTCTTCTGCAACTCTCTGTACATATCTTCCTGGGCAGGTTGGTTGCAACCAGTTGCTTCATGATGATCAAGACAACCTGATCAGTTGTCTGTCTCTGTGAGCCCATTTCCTCTTGTATTCGATCAGCAAACTCCACAGTTTAGCTTCAAAATGAACCTCAATGTCTCCAGCCCATGGCTATCTTGTGGTTGCATATTGATGGGCCGCGGAAATTCTGACGGGTTTCGTAACTGCTTGTCATCTTACAGCAGCGGCAAGGTGACACGAGACCTGCTCATTTTTCTGGATTACATGTCACATCTCTTGTTAGAAACTTTTGATAACAATTGATCTGCTGCCTACATTCTTCAGGTGCGATGCCCTAATATCGTCTTTATCCTTCATAGCAGTTTCTTGTGAACTTGGATTTCTAGAATTCTTAGTCAGTCTTCTCCAGTGCCAGGTCATTGATGCATTTCGTGCTCAATCATTGGGAGTTCTTAAATGTGTCCCCAGTATCTGGTTATGTTCCTGCAATTTCCAAATCGTTGTGTCTTTCAGATGGCAAAGCTTTGGCTGTATGCAGTATCATGGAGGCTTTATGAAATACTGTCTATGTTATCTTTCCAATTTTGTCTATGATCCACAATCATAACTGGTCACCACTGGTTGATCTTTGCTTGTTCGTTTTGGGTGTTACTTCACCTGCGGTATAATCCTAGAGATCTCCGGAAACTCCCATGTCTGGGCTGCTCTTCACGTGCAGCATTTTTTTATAGATTTGGGACAAAATAATGGAGGGTTAGTGGGGCTGGTCCCTTCTTACCAGTAGGAGCTAGACCTTCTTGCACTGATTATGCAGACCTTTATGTTGGTGGTCTACAGATAAATCCACTATCCTGCGTTTGTGGAGTTGACATTGTTCGAGATAACTATTGCAGAACGAGAATTCACTGCTATTAACGCCCACGCTCGAGCCTCAGCCTGATCTCACGACTGATGAGCAAGTTCCATTTCCTTGCACAACTAATTGAGAGCTTCTCATTTGCAATTTATTTCTCTGAAGAAGAATGACCTGGCACTGATGGTGGTGGTCTACAGATAAATCCACCATTCCAATGGTTGTGGAGTTGAGCTCGTTAAAGATTGTCATTGCAAAACAAGAATCCATTGCTTTCAACACTGAGCTCAAGCCTCAGCCTGATCTCTCCACTGATCAGCAGGTTTACCTTCCTTGCTCAACCAATTGAGAGCTCTTCATTTGCGACTTCTCCTGTGCCAGGAAGAATGACCTGGGTACTGATGGGTGTATTTTCTGCTTCAATGTATAGTTGGCGTAGTCAAAAATCTGAGTTGGTATTCCTCAGTACCATGATATCAGTGACGGTCAGTGCAATCATACGATTGAAGATTGTTTGTACCTTGTGAGTAGCAAACTAGTGTGGCAATCTGTATGTCACTCACATCCCAGCAAGTGAACGACTTCCTTCAAATGGCAAAGGCTTTTAGAAGCAAAATTATCGGCAAATGATCACAGGTAACACCCACGACCCAAAAGAATTTGAGGTGCATCAGCAGGGAGTCCACTTATCTCATGGTTTGTCTCAAGACCATGGATCACTGGTAACCTCAAACATAATGGCATATGAGCTGTAGATCCTGGCAAGCATCTGATGGATCAACTCTGATCCCGGCCTTTATGCTGAATAATGTCCTCAGACCAGGGCAGTCTGAATATAATGGGCGCACCATTATTCGTGAAATGCCATGGTCCTTGGGCGTTATCTATCACTCTCAATCTTTGATACAAAAGGTTTTGGCCTTCTTCGAGTCATGCTGTGTGGCAGTGGTTGCACATCATGTGCATGGAGCAAAGTCCAAAAAAAATTACAAGGAAAGACAAGTAAAATTAGGATGGCATTTCATGTTGGTGACACTACACGAGTGGTTTACAATTAGTATAGAGCAAGACAAATGGAATTGGTGACACTAAATACATTTTTCAGTGTAGACATTTGGCGTGGGTTGGAAATTATGTGGGCTCTACAGAATTATTGTGCCCCACACTAATAGGACTAGTTGGTGGGGCTAGATATAATTATGCATCGTATTTGTCTCCAAAATTGTCCAATTTGTAATTCACATCCATGGGTGACGCATGTTGATATAGTGTGGGTCAAATTAGTTGTATACAAACAAACAATTTGATCCAAACCCCCATGACATAAGTGATCTTATACAAGCACCTCAATCAATTACTTGGTACCTATATTGCCCTCAAAAACATGGTAATTATTCTTAGGAATGGAAACATATGTTTAGAAATTGTTTCACAACATAACCATTTTTTAAGTACCATGTGTACCAATGATTTTTAATCCGACAATGCGCCAGTGAGTTGCAATTCTAAA
This sequence comes from Polytrichum commune, assembly GCA_950295325.1. Lineage (NCBI taxonomy): Eukaryota > Viridiplantae > Streptophyta > Polytrichopsida > Polytrichales > Polytrichaceae > Polytrichum > Polytrichum commune. Next base: position 2,870,887 of record OX485809.1, read on the forward strand.
AGTATAAAATAGATTATTCAATGATTATTCGATGGATTTGTGTGGATGAAATAGCCATAATATCTCAACAACCTATAAAAATTGGATAAGATTGCCAACTTTTGGATGAATGTGTCTAAACTTGAGTGAAAATTGGTACAATCATCCATATGAGGTTGCATCACTCCAATCGTTGTAGCCAATGCTCCTGTCTTCCAAACTTGACATAAAGAAACCATTGGTGTGTACTATGTACGACATTTTAGAGGTGCACACACAACCACTTGTTACAAGATTGTTGGGATCCCATTCTAAGTGGCCACACACACTTTGCCAAGTTCGGAAAATATCCCATGTGCATGGAGTGTACATGTGGCGCTTTAAATACACTCTAAACTCCATAATCTCAACCTCCTTAGTGGCACTCCTTCTCTTATATCTTGAAACCGGAGGGAATAGATGTTCACAATTTGCATATCATTCCTTATTGTCACGTTTCCCTCCCATATGTCAAGGGTTTTGACATCAAAAGTAACCACCACAAAATTCTTTCCCTTGCTCTCATTCGTCACATTCTCTTCATTGTAAGTATTTCAATACATTAATGTTGACATTGTTTTATTCCATAATGTCACATGCTACACTAATTCTCTTTTATCACGCATCCATGTTAACACTACAAAGCTCCTTAATATCATGTGCACTTTGGTTGCATAATGTCACAAGCATGATACGACGGAGTTTAGAGTATGGTTGCACACTTTGACTTACAAGTGGAGATATCTTCGTAGACATTAAGCAACATTGTGCATATCTATGATGTGAAGAATGCGTTTTATATTGAATGCATGCTCATCTTGCCAGTGATTTAGGTTGTTTGTAGATGGCACCCATTGAATGGTGATTGAATAACATCACTCGCCTTATATTGCCAATCATTTCAATTCTTAAGACATTTACTAACTACACTAAGTATTGTATTTAGTGTCGCCAATTCTATTTGTCTTGCTCAATACTAATTATAAACCTAACAATATTTGTCATTCCTTGTGAAAGAATTGGACTTTATAGATTTACAATGTTGCAATTACTATCACTTGCTAAGTGATTTTTCATCCAAATTTCAATGCTTCATGAGATAATACATTACACAAACATTGGGATGCTAAATATACCAAAAGTGGATGAACTAAAAGTAAATTGGGTTGACAATATTTGTAAACTTATTCATAAAAAGCGTCATTAGATAAGTTAGCACATTGAAATAAAATACCATACAACACTAAATACAATATTTAGTCTTAAACTTTGATATTTTTGTAGTTCAAACACATTGCATCAACCTTCAAACATCAACAAATTTGGTACCTTAATACATGTTTGTCATGCACATGACCTAGGTTCGTTTACATCAGTTTGGGAGGTTTGGAGTACAGTCTTTGCAACATGTAAGTGTACTAGAGGAGAAATGAGGTCAAGGAGTGCTCTTGAGTTCTTATTAAAACATGACATCATTTCATCTTATATGTTCATCTCAATTATGACATGAATGACCTTTTAGGAAGGACGGGTGAAGTTAGACCGAGAATGGATCACTATGATATGAAAGGAAGTGTAAGTTGAGGTGCAATAGGACCTAGAAAGGGCCATTGTGGGTTTCCAACAAGTGTAAAGGACCATGGGAAGATATTTGTATTTCCCATGCGGACTCCACGTATTTGGGATGCAATTTGAAGACTCGTTATACTTTCACAATGGCACCTAGGGTGCCATGTAGGAAGGTAACGGCATGTTCACACTAAAGGCATCAGGCCATGGCTCTTGAATAACAATGCTACCCCGCTTTTTGGATGAGACCACAAAGAAGTCCATGGATTATAGTCCAGGGTTATGGAAGTCACAAGCCTTTAGTGTAAATTGATGTGGGATCATTAAAAAGATCTCACAATAATTTTAATTAGATATAAGAATGCATCATGAAGGAGAGAGAAAACAAAGTGTTCATAACTTTTTTATGTATTTGTGTTTGTGTATGTTTATTTAGCAACTTTTGAGCATTCAAGAAAAGTCACCTTTGTTTAGGCACTATGAAGGGGTTAAACCTTCCATACTTTTGACTTTGATGTTTTTTATGAGTGGATCATATGAAGTGTGTTCTTTTTGGGGTTTTTTTTTTTTTTTTTTGGGGGGGGGTAAATAACTTTTTGGTGTATATGTCAAGATAGAATGTAAATTACATTAATTGTATTTTTTTGTTTTGGTTACATGTCGGGTGATTGTTGGAGAGTTATTAGTATTCCATGTATGTAATATTCAGTTGTAGCCTAGCTAGGCAATGTGCATCTCATGTTGTTGCTTGTGCAATTTAGTAACCATGTTGGTATTGTATTGCCCAAGGAGTAGTTGTGAGCCTATGTGTTTTAGGTATAGGACATGGTTTGGGCACATGCGTTTTGGAGGTTTGCTATTGAGTGTGTAATGCCTTGCAATTCTTAGCCCTTAAAAGTTGCTTGTTACTTTGATTGGATATGAGATGGGGCCAATTGTCTCATTTGTTATCGCAATAAACCACTTTGGATTGCAAAGAAACCTTGACTTTCCTAAACTCAATTGCTTTTTCCTCCTTGTGGGTTTGCTAATAGTTTGTATTCACCCCCACCCCCCCCCCCCCCCCCCCCCCCCACTCGTCATGGGGATTCTTTAGTGTTAAAAAATAGAAAGGTGCATATAACATTACTCATCAACGGGCTCTTGCTCCGCGGGGCCAAGACATTTTCAGTCAAAATTTCCCTTTTTATTTATGGGCCTCCCTTACAATTTGCCCAATGTTAGATAGCTATCCCAAACTTAGCCTTGTAATCTTCAGAAAATTGTGAATAAGTTGTGCCAGCATGTCCCCCGCGACCCATGTTGCATTTGGCACCTACTAGGCAAGTCAGCATTATAAAACATTTAAACATTCAAACATTATAAAACATCAAACCATTATAAAACAAATGGTCAGTCCATAGATTTCGTAAAGTTTGATGGATCTCATTGTATTGATTGGTGTTCATACTCCTTGTAGCAAGGGAACTAGCCTATAGGTTGAGTAATGTTATGCAAGTCGCATTGAGGGAGAATGATGCTCCGAAGTTCTGCTGAAGCTTGTAGGTGGTCATTAAGACTTGGAGGAGGAAGCAAATTTTCTTGGTCATGGGACATGGCATTGCCCATTGCAAGGATCAACAAAAGTAGTGTGGGCAACATCACAAATCTTATGTAATTTAATATTGGCATTCAAGCTCATTGTGAGAGACACTCATCATCTAGTAAATGAATTGTGACCATCTCTAGAATGTGCATATATATACAAATTCTCCATCCCATCATCCAACTCAAGAACTTCAACTTTACGACCCTTAGATCTTCTCAAAATTTGTTGACATTCGTGATAGGGATTTTTTCCCAAATCTTCATGATAGAGTTGGTTTCCACACAAAAGTGGCCAATTATGATATATGTTGATGATGGTAGGCTGAATTATCCTCGACATCAAGGGCAGAATGGAAGTTCCAAGTTCCTTGGAGTGTACCCGGTGGCAATAAAGGGTTATGGGTCTCAAGTGCCAAGATACTTCGCTTCACAGGCATTTCGCTTCATACCCATGTAATTGTGTCCTAATATCCCACATTCTGTGCTACTATCCATTGCAATCCAGCCTCCAAAGAAAATAACTCAAACTTGCTAGAGCTTGCAACCCAACTAGCAAGTTCCACTCATGTCTCAAGTGCAACCACGTTTAGAGATCAATCCACTTTACTTGAGAATGATCCTTTTCTCTAAAGTTGTATGGATCTTAATCCTGCAATTCAGTTCATTCACGTCTATTAAGACCTACTTTGCAGGAGAGTTCATTCAACAACAGAGCCCAGCCTCACTTTCAACCTAACTCACTTAGACAAGCTTTGCATTTCACAAGTACCCTTTTTCCAGGACACAGTTTAAACCTAGATCTAACTTTGGAGGTGGATCCAGTGGAGAACTATACTCTCAACACACTACATCCCTGAGCCCGCTCATGCCCAGACATGCTTCTAAGAAACAGATTCGAATATTGATGCTTGCTCCTTAAATTCAAGTGATAAAGTGTTGAATGTAAGACCTTTAACTCGATTGCAAAGATGGAAAGCAGTGCAGCTTACTCCGCACAAAACCGCACAATTGCAGTCTGACAAAGTCCCATGCACCAAAACATAGTTAACAAAAAAACATTTATTACTTGGGAGAATGCCACATGGAAACCAAGTTGCACCTCTACTGTAGGACAAAAAAAGATAGTACTTAAGTTATGAGCAGCTTCATAGTATTGCATGCTCTGAACGATGAAATTACGAAAAATGATGGTTCTTTCCACAAGTGAAGAAGACCGTTTAGTATTTAAAGTCTAAAGCCTTGTTTGGAAGGTAGTCTTCTCAATTGAGCTGACTTGCAACCAACAATTGCTAGGACAAGAACTGGTCTTGAGGAGGGCTTTTGAAAGAGGCATGCCAAACACCAGACTCCTTCCATCTGTGCCCCAACAACCAGTTGCTCCTGGAATCATCCCACATGTAAAGATCAGAACTGTACAACTCCATCCACATGCATTTTAGGAGCACCTTACTTGTGCATTCTTGATGAGAATGTGAGAATAATGGCTACATGTTCTCGCATTGACAAAATGGACGTAAATTGGTGGTAAGTGCCACTCAATCGCTTAACATCAACTATCTACAATGCTTCACAATGATGATGCATCGCAAGGTGCAACAATATGGAGATGAGAAATAGTTGGCAGTGCATTTTTTTTTAACACTAAACTTATTAAGACACTAAACTTCCCCTGCATACTATAGAAAACCTGATGTGCGATAGGGACAAACAGCACAGAACACTCATGCTTACTTGGTTGAAGACCATTTTAAGGTGTCAGAAACCACTGCCGTACATCTTCCATGAAAAACGATCAAGAGAACATGGATGCAGCTATCCACTCGCTCCACCCAAAATATGTTCTTTAGTGCTGTAGGCAAACGGATTGAGGTATGATGTGACTCTCAAGAGACATATTTTCAATACCAAAGATGACTATATCGCACATGTCTGCACTCTACAGCTTCTGCGGTGAGTTCTCTCCATGTGATCTGCAACAGTGATATTCATAAGTCTTCCCTGGTCTGCATAAGTAGATGGTGCAATAGATGTGCTTGCGTCCCAAGCTTCGACAGTGATGGTACCTGCCATATGATTCCAGCATATAGTGATCAGATGATCCTCTCCAGAAATACAAGATTCTGATGACCTACATCTTCCCGACATCATCATTTCGCCATTTCAGAACACCAAGCTGAACATATAAGATGAAGTATGTAAATGGAGCTTACCGGATCTGAAGAGTCACTTTCTCATGAGACGAATGGATCACAAGAGTGAAACTGTCCTGCCCACTGCTGCTGCTGCTGTTGCTGCTGGCGATCAAGTAACAGCAACTGCTGGTGTTGCTGGTGTTGCTGATGAAGTTGATGCAATTCAGCCTGGGCCCTTCCTTGAGACTGAGCATGAGCTTTGTCAATAAGCCTTTGCCTCTCTGCACTGTAGACTTGCTGATTCTCATTATAAGGAGGCTGAAATTGAGGTGCGCTGGTGTTGATCTTCCTATGAGGGGCTCCCATACCTTTGAAGGCAAGCACATGTTGTAAGCATAAAAAGAGCTACAAAGCTTAAATCAAGGAGTCAGAAGTCAGCTCATGGAAGCTGATAGTAAACACAAATACAATCAGTACAGATATTTACCTGGAAATGGAAATGGTGAACTTTCAAACCCTGAGCTTCGAATATTGCCATCTCCAGTCGACCACATATTACGGTTATTTGAATACGAAAAGAAATCTCTTTCTCCAGGATATCCAGACTGGGAGGTAACCGGCTTAGGTGTTCTGAAGTCATCTAACCAGCCATAGTCATCAACTTGATCATCTCCCTCGGTATGACGCTGGCTTGGCAAATGTGCAGTGGGTGGCTGGATAATTCCCTGTGAGTTTACAGCTGATGGTCTTCCAGTAGATTTTCCTGGAAGAGGTCCAAAGCCAGGGGGGGGGCGCATTGCAGGTTGGCTTCCTCTGTTTGGAAAGGAACTCTCTTTTCCACTCCAGCTGCTAGTCATTGCAGTTGCTGAATCTCGGTTGCTTGATGTGGGGTATTTTCCCAATTCTGGACTTGCAGACAACTCTGATGCACTCAATGGAGGTAGAGAATTGGACACCAGTGGACCCTCACCACCAAGGGGGTTATGTGATGAAAGTCCGCTACTGTACATATTAGGCTCCAACTGTGAACTCCAAAGTGATGTGTGCACATCACCCTGGTTTGAGAGCCCAAGGACTTGACTTGTGGACAATGTCTTGTCAGGACCATTCACAAATATACTCCTCTGACCCTGCATCCAGGATTCCAAATTGGAAGATGCATAGCGTGGTGCAGGACCACTTTGTTGTTCCAGCCAGTCCCCTGCTCTTGTTACAGGTGAAGTCATGATGGGTAACTCATGCGACCCTGCTACAGACAGCTCCTTGAAAAGAGGGTTCAGCCCAGGTAAAGACATGGTTGTCAGAGGGTTTGAAGTCTCTGGTATTGGGGCTACTATTGGTGAAGACACATGTACAGAACTGCTCATTAAAGGAAGAGGAATGGCAAGTTCGGCAGGACCAGGTTTTGAAGCTGCTATCAATGTGCTGGAATCCAGAAGATAACTGCTTCCCCCCGAAGTTTTTTGAACAGACCCTTGACTTATCTGGTTGTAAGTCCGAAAGTTTGAAGCAACAGAAACTGAAGGGACCTGTCCCGAAACTTCTGACACCCAAGGACTTTCAATACTCGTGTTCAAAGAAGTGATCCCGGGTGCAAAAACATCAGGTGTAGCCAGAGCAGGAAAATTAAAAGATGGTGCAGGTGCAAGATTGTCAGAGAATGAAGGCTCGGGAGGTAGTAAAGGAGGACCTTGCCTTTCTCTAACCATGGGCTTAAACACAATCACTTCCTCATCCTCCTCTTCCTCATGAGTTACTTTTACACGAGGTGTAGCAGGCTTCTCCACAATAGAAGTGCCCAGCGGCCAAGAGCTTTTGCTGGATAATGGTGTGCTCTGAACTGAAACCCCTTCCTCTTCCTCCTCATCACTCTCTTCCTCTGCCTTGACAATGTCATCCTCCAATTCAGCAACCAAAACCTTTTCTTCATTGTTCTCCACCTTCCCCTCCCCAGCCAGATAGAATTTCTCCTCTTCCTCATCAAAGCAAATACCTCGTTTTGAGCTTTCCAAGGCATTTGCTACTGCTTTTCCAGCTGCCAGTAGCCTCTGAACACGCACTTTCAAATCTTTGTCCCCCATCCCCTCACTAGAACCCCCTCTTGAATAGTCAAGTGAACCCCCTCTTGTGTAGTCCAGAGCCATCTGAGCCGGAGCCAGAGGAATAAACCCTTGAAGCTCGAAGTCTTCCGAAAGTGCAACGCCTCGGTCATTGTCACCCATACCAAGGCCACCAGAAGAAACCATCTCAAGTTCACTGTTAAGGTCTCCCTGCTCTTTATGAATCCTTATGAAGCTGTTAAGAAGGGTGAGACACTCTGCCCAGAAAAAAGATCTAGCAATGCCTTGTTTCTTATCGATCTCACTTCCTACAGCCATCTCTGGACGGCCAGCTAGCCACTCCATCAATAGTAGTAATGCAGGGAGAAGAGAGCTGCGAATTGGCTCTTTGGAGTCACTGCAGCGTCGCATCAGGTAAGCACCAAACTCAAAGGCTGCAGTTAGGGCATGTCCACAAAGATCTGACCTCTGTAGGATCTCTGCATATGTAGGGTGGTGATTTGTTGCATCTGGGCTCCAGTTTATATTATGAACAGTAAAAATAAGAATAGCTACAAGTTGAAGAACATTAGTTGGGCCAGTACTGCCCATAGATTTTGCACTTCGATGATCAACTCCCAAGCTAGCCTCCAGCATAGAATCATCTGCAGCAAGGAGCTGTTTAAGCTCACTCACTGTTTCTGAATAAACCTCTGGGAAAGTCTCTAAACTGCAAACAGTGAAAACAAGTAACACATTATTCCTTGATATATCATGGGACTGGCCCCAAGGGAAGTCAATTGCAAGAAGGTGTGCAGTACTTTGTTGTAAGAAGCATGACCACCGATCACTGTGAAATAATTCTCTCAAAGATCGGCCTTCACAGTTTCTTGGGCCAATGTTCCGTGCTCATCCCACCCATAAGTCCATACTTATCATGAATCTTCACTAGCCACCAATTATTAAGAGAGGCAACCCTCTAAAGTCCTTGATCACTCAATTGGAGGGTGGAAAGAATTTAGAGCACAACCTCTCCCAACAACTGGTAGGCAATTAGATTTTGAAGAATATTCGGATTTTATGGGTAGGATGAGCATGCTGCTGTGCTCCCCAGCAAACTAGGATGCCAGTTATTGAGAGAATTTTACAGTGATTGTTGTAGACGCTCTAAGACAAGTCCCATCAAACCTAGCTATCAAGATCAGAAAGTACTGTACCTGGTTCGGGTAAAAAGTATCCCATTCATCCGGACAAACCGAATGTGAAAACTTTTCCTCAGCTCAGAAACACTTGTCGCATTCCCCTTCACATCACTATTCTCTGACTTTCCTTCCTTCTTTGCAAACTTGACAGCACCATTCCCAACAGGGTGCATTCGATCGCCTCTACCACCATTACCGTTTCCTGAGGACTTTAATCCTACTCCAGTATTTGGCCCAGTAGAAGATACAACACTCTTCAATGAGTTCAGCTGGCTGTAATTGACTCGATTCTGCAGTAATATTAATCACTACCCATATTAGGAGTGGACTCACAAAATCAAGCTGGAAAAAACACTGTCAGCACCGCATCTCTGTAAAAATAAGCTACTAAACTACACTGTTTATCACTGTTTATGGGTTTCATGTCACTTACTATTTGAAAGTCACCAAAAATATATACATTTACTACCACATATTTCAATTCTTACGGATAAAGTACATTCAAGTAGTAGATTCTACACTCAATAGTGAACACAGTTTGAAGGACCTATGTATTCAGTTAAGGAATCAACAAACGTGTATTTCCAATAACCATAATATCTTAAATTAGTACACTTCACTTGTACAAACCAGCTCAAAACATCACTAATAGATGCGCCACTCGAGCCTTGTTCCTCTTGTACAATAGACGGAAACCAAATCACTCATTGCCTATCCTTTTGAGAAGGCTTCTTGTTCACAAAATTGCAACAGAAGTATGATGAAAATCAGATATGCATCATGACTTTTAAAAACAAAGGGCTCACCTTTTCAAAGAGAAGGATCAGATTATCCCTAGCGGTAAGAAAGGGGGTCTCCACTGCAAGACTTCGAAAATATCGATAGACAGCAAGTAGTTCATCATTAATATAAGTTGCCAAGACTGCCAACTGCAACCAGAAACCCAATCCTTAGTGTAAGTGTCATCTGGACACCAGTTAGATACAATAAAGCAAGTACCTAGCAGGAAGGCCTCCGTTCCATTCATAACTATAATATGCAAGAAAAATTGGTGCTGGTAAGACAACACCTATCACTGGGCCTTAAGAACCAGTTTATAATAAACTAGGGCAAACACACTGGGAAAAACTTGACATTGGCAAGACAGAATTGAAGCACAGGGTTTGAAACTGTTTCAAGTAGAGTCTCTTGAGATAGAGGTAATCAACCTTTCATGAAAATTCCATGTTCATAAGTCACCAATCCTTGGGACTTTAGAAATGAAGATGTACTAACCTCCAAAGAAAACTACACAACATCCACTCTGAACTGGCCTACTAATGACAACTGATGCAGAAAGCAATAAAACTCACCTGATTATGAGGATTGCCACTTGAAGGCCACAACAAAGCTGCCTGAATGTAGTACCCAGCAGAGACGGAAAATTCAATATTCCGTGAATCCTGGACATTTCCATGCACCTCCTTGTAACGTGCCAGGTCACCCAAGAAAATTAGGCAGCGATGGCATGAAAGCTGGCAACGTTTCACTTCAGACCACCGGTTTTTCTCATTCGCACCTGTACCAGGAGCCTCTATGCCCCTAAAGGCAAAAATATCCTGAGGAATTCCATGCTTGGCTCTCAATTTCACAATAAGGTCATGGTAAAAAGCAGTGGCTTCAGCCAGAAAACTTTTGAATGCGGCAAGAACTTTATGGATAGACTCTCTTGGAGGTGGAGCCTTGGACCCTGGTACAGGGGGGGCTGCAGCAGAAAGATTAATTTTCTTGATTCTGGCCCGGAACTCATCAATCTGTTTGTAGTGCAGCCGCCAAATTGCTTGCTCAACTTCATGTTGTTCAGCAAGTTCATGATCTTCAAGAATCACTGCCTCATATTTCTCACGAACAGAATTTTGCAAAGCTCGTACGTTAGAATCAAATGGCCCCTTCACCTGAAGCAATGTGCGCAGCTGCTTCTCTAGATCCAGGGCCTGCATATGTAAGTGACTGGTTAAGACAGAGGAAATTTCTCAAGCTAGGTAGAAAATGCCACCAAGTAATACTGTTGATATTTGGTCACAAAAAGCACCATACATTGTTACATTTGTCAATGAAAACTGCAACACAACTGGTTGTCACAGAAATATATACTTTAAACCTCCTGTAACTTGAAACAAGCACAAACAAGCACAAAAAATTAAAAGAACTACTGATCAAATCTCTCAACGTGAGAGACGTTCAACTATTGATCTCAAGTCCTGCTCCACAGGAACAATATACAGCCAGAGGGATTCAGTCCAGATTGCTGTAGAGTCTAGAGCAATCCTCGTAGAATAAAGGTAACCCGACCACACAAGTCGAGAGAAGAAACTGAATCACTTGCATTGCGAGGAGTTAGTATGACGCACACAGAAATAGGTATGAGGAACAATCCAGGATATTCCACACAAGGTAGAAACAGAACACCTACAACACATAACAAGGATTTCAAAAGTAGCAATGTCAACTGCTCCTATGCATTCCTAAATTCATCATAACAATTAAATTTTGTGTTCAAACAACCAAGCACCAAGAAGTAAGGCAAAGGCTCTTCTGAATGTACGTCTCATCCGTGACTCACACAAGTTCGATTCACGTTTAAAATGATGAAAATTAACAGAAACTACTAGTCAAATGAGAAGTCAATTCTGATAGGCCTTTCTCATAGACTGAAATCATAACCATGACCTAAATTGGCTCAACGGAGAGCGCAATATAGAATAATCGAAGAGATTCGGTTGACACATTCCGTGTTCCTCCTTTCCCAAATAATTCCAAAGAAACAAATGGCTCTATCCTGATTCAAGACATCGTACACCACCATCAACTGCATCACGTGTAGGTATCTTCACACCACCGAAAACTGACAAACCGTTGATGGAAAATTTGCCTTTCACGTTTATTATGCAACCGAAAAAACTGATCGGCCGCACATGGCATGTGACAACACAGAAACACACCCCACCGCATCACAACACCACAACAACACCACACCACACCACACCACACCACACCACACCACACCACACAAAACAACACAGAGAACACCAAAATTCGGTGCCAAACTCCACCGAGATGAGATGCAGTAAGTCATCACCTGATTATAACGATGTTTCGCCAGGGCGCTTGAGGTAGACACGGAGGCGGAGTCACTCGACAGGCTCATCATCCATTCCTCGCACGCCTCACCTCCACCTTTCACCTTTTCTATCTCACTCACCTCAACCCTGGGCCCTACGCCTTCCTCTATTATTCCCCGCTCCTCTTCCCTCCAAACTCGAGTCTCCCTCAACGGCTTCCCCTTGGCTTGGGCTTCTCACACACAGATACACAATCCCCCCTGCCGTCGCCTCCACCAGCCAAACCTACAAACCCTAGCCCGACCCTGTCCTGTACGATTCACCCCGGCAATCAATCAATCACACCAATCAATCAATCACTTGCTGGACACGCACACCGAGATGCAGAGCATGCTAAAGAGCGGCAGCAGGAAGAAGACGGCCGAGAAGACGTCGCCGGGGCTGACGGGCCGGTTGTGGCGGTGGCACGCGAAGAACAGGTAGGCGGCGATGGCGCAAGCGGAGGCCACGAGGAGCGCGGAAACGAAAATTAGGCAGGGCATAGAAGAGAAAGAGAAGGAGAGGAGAGGAGAGGAGAGGGGGAGGGGAGGGGGTCAGTTAGCAGCTGCTCGTCGTCGATGAGGAGGAGGTGAGTGCTGGCGATGGCGGAGGAGGGCGAGGATGGGGAGCTTGGGCGATGTAGGGGGTGGGGCGATGACGATGGCGCATTGTCGATGATGGATGCATGGGGTGGGGCGCCAGTGCGAGCGAAAGGGAAGGGAAGGGCAGGGCAGGGTAAGTTCGGAGAAGCCAAGGGAACCCTCGCCCCGAGAGCCTTGGTGATGAGAGGGTGCTAAGTTGCCATCCCTCCACTTGCTACCTACCACCCTCTCTCCCCCCCCTCCCTTTCCTACCGTCCTACCTTCCTTCCTTCCCACCCACCTACCTACCGGCCTAAGGGTCCAATCTAACACACAATAATTCAAGGGGATTGTTAGATCCACCGCGTAGTTTGTTAGGGCCGGTTCATATGCGGTCCCGAGTCCCGACGTGGAGGCCAAGTCCCCGTCCCAACTTTTGAGCCTCAAGAAACTATTAAAGTATCGTAACCGGTTGGCCGCTTTGTTTCGCCGAGGTGGCACTACACGATTGGCTCTGAGCACACAGGTTTGCAGACGATAACCTTGGGAAAACCTCAACATCCCAGCCGGTTATGATCATCTAAATTAGTTATGGTGACATGTGACCCACTGTTTAGGTCACCTGCGCGGCTCAACAAAGCGGCCAACCGGTTACGTCCGGTAATCGTTTTATTGGAACCGGTTCTGCACCGATAACCGGTTCCAATAAAACGATTACCTAATACGTTTCTATCCATTAAAATACGATCTTTATTGTTCGCACAAAAAGAATCGCAACACTGGTGTTGAGAGTTGGGGCTAGCATCTTTCTCAACCCAACTATCAACACGAGTATCAAGTCTCACCTCCAAAAAGTGTTGCCGTGTAAGCATCCATGTCATAGTTGGGACTTGGGACCCCATGTGATGTGGTAAGTCCCAACTTCCATGTTCTTAAGAACTGAGATTGCACAAGTTGACCTCCAGTGACTTGGGGACCCCATGTGAACTGGACCTCAAAATGACCACCACAGAGACGCATTGCGTGGTCACATGACTTGACAGAATTGGATTGGTTCATCGCACGCATGTAGAGGAGCAAGGTACCGTAGCACCGTAGTTGGTTCGTGCAAAAATAATTCCCAAATAAAAAACCATAAAAACCATAAATTATGAACCCAATCATATGAATAAGTGAAATTTTATATTAGGAAAAAAACTAATTAATGGAAATTTTGGACTCTTCTAAGCTCCAACCACGTCAACGTGCCATAAGAGGTTGCATGCTAACACGTTAATGACTCCGCGTCTTGCTCACTCAAAGCGGCAAATTCTCTTTCTATATCCATCTCCCTCTCCTCCTTGCTAATAGGGATAAAAGCAAAATCAACGCGTTATTGTTTTGGTGCCATTTCTAACACTCTTCTCACACATATCAAAGTGCAAATACATACAAAGGACCTAACACATACAATGTGCAAAGACAAACAAGAGCCACACTAAGTAAGGTTAAGGTAGATACTTAGGTTTCGGGCCAAAAAGCCGCCACGAATGAATGTAAAAAAACAACAACCTAATTCTAGTACTACTGGACCTTACCAGAAAAATGAATTAAATGTTTTTAAATCATAAGAGTGAGGAAAATTTATAAATTATACTTTTAGTTGATGAACCTTGTTTTTTACCAAATAAATAAATATTCGTTTTGCGGTGCACAAACTAGCTATGGTGCTACAGTATTATTTTTGCTTCCTCTATCCACCATTTCAGCTTACAACTAGAATTTGTTCAATCTTGACATGTCACGTGAACACATGACGTGTCGTTGTGGTCATTTCAACCAACGTGTGGTCGATTTAACAATCATATAATTCAACATGTACACACCTAATGTTGGAGTTAAGGTAGATGGATTTTAAAATGACCTCAAAATGACCACAGAGACACGATGTCACATGACTTGGTAGAATTTGATTGTTTCATCGCACACATGAAGAGGAGCAAGGTATTAGTTTTGCATCCTCTATCTAACATTTCAGCTTACAACTAAAATTTGTTCAGTTTAAACAGGTCATGTCACCGCGCAACACGTCATTGTGGTCATTGCAACCAACGTGTGGTTGATTTAACAATCCCCTAATAAAACATGTCCACACCTAATGTTGGAGTTATGGTAGATGGATTTTAAATGTTTTTTTTTTCGATTAGACCACCTCTCTTAGGATATGAAGCACACAATGGTGCGAGATGGTTAGCAAATCCAAATTGAGGTTATAGTCACTTTCCTCATAATGTTTGGAGATAATATGAATATCTTACCCATTATCAAAGTGAAGAAAATTGTACTTGTTAAGTGATAATATACGTCATCCCCAGTTATGTTGACTATTGAATCTAGAACGGTTATCATATTTCTAACACAAGTCTAATCTCTCTTACATACATGTTTGTTTGTACTCGTTTATGAAGAACACTCAACCACACACCACTCAAATATAGATGTTCGATTAATAAGAAGGAACCAAACAAGGGTCGTTTAACTTACCACCCAACTTTTATGTGATATATGATGCGTCGCTTGATGTTAAGAAAAGCAATAAAGATATCACTTTGGGCTAAGTTATCATCAGCTCTTGTTATTTGATCTCAAGTTTTAGCTCAAAAGAATGTGGTATTTTACAATGTCCAAGGAACGGACAACTAAGTCAATCTTAACATTACCATTAGGTGTGGACATGGGAAATGCTATACCAACAAAAGCAAAGGTGCTAACAATGTTAATGATTAGATGCCATATTTTCAATTGGTGTTAGGATTTGTATGTAGAAGGGTGGTGGGGACACCCTCGCATGCAAATCTCGGCTTAGACTATATAATCCTTCTAGCATTTGTAACAATCAAGAAGCATCAAGACATATTTGGGTATAGGAGTCTTATGTGAAAAAATGTGAGCACCCAAAGAGAGGTTTGATGTTTTGAGTTGTAGCCACCATGGTGGCCTTTGGTTGAGAGGGTGAGGGCCATTTCATTTCACACACGAGACCAAGGACCGTAAGAACATGGTTTAGGGTTTCTTGTAGTCATGGTTGGTAGTCTAAAGACCATGACCAAGAGAAGTTCACGTCGTTTTTGAAAATCTTGGCTATGGGGCATGTTGTAAAGTGGACTTCGACCTAAATAGTAGTGTTCTCTATATTTATCTAGATTTTAGAGTGTTGTCAAAGAAACGTCTCATGCCATCCATTCATGCATGCATGGAGACTTAAAGATTTCATATAAATTTCATATATTTTAAATCCTTGATTAAAAGTGGTCTGTGAAAGGAGGGCATTTGCATGGAATTTTTGGATGGAAAAATAAATAAATAAATAAATCATACAACACACTAAAAAGTGAAAGTGAAAACAAAGATGTGAAGGGTTGACATGTGTGCAAAAGATGCGGCTATCAAACATAGCTCTAGATAAATCTAGAACACCCTTCCATGCCCATGGGGTTTCAATGTAATAGGAAAAATCTCATACGATGCATGCACGGTTCAAGGAATTAAAAAACAAAATGTTTATAAAAATCAATACTCTCTAGATTTATCTAGAGTGTTGTCAAAAAGAAATCCCATGCCCTACGTACATGCAAACATGAATGGTACAATTCAATTTCATATGAAATTTAATTTACTTATATTTCTATAAAATAATTGTCTTAAGGAGGGCATTTTTGCATGGAAATTGTGAATGAAAAAACAATCATATCAAGAAATTAAAAGAGGATAAGACATGAAGGCTTGCCATGTGTGGGTAAAATAAGAATCAAATTAATAAGAGTAGAAGATGCGGCTATCAGGCATAAATGTGGATTGTTATATATATATGTATGTATGTATGTATGCGTATATATATATACGTATACATACATATTTGCATGGTCAACCTCATTTTTTGTTGAGATTTGAGTTCTCTTGCTACAAAATCCAAGTGACCACAAACTATTATTTGTTTTGGACATGTAAGAATGAATGTCATTTTCTCATTCATTTTCTGACATGTTCATCCATGTTCAAATCCATTATAGGTAACCTTATGTCAAATGAAGTGCAACTGCCACTCATTTCTCAACCAATGAGAGATTCTAGAAAGCAATGGTTATGGTCATTGGTCACTAGATGTAGCGTGAACATGCCTTGAGCAATATGTATTGGTTTCTTAGTTTAAGTATGTGGTCAAGATATCGAAAGCAAGATCATATGTTCAAAAGAAGTCAAGAAGATGAAATCTCCAAAGTGTGTCATCTGGACTATGCTTTTGTATGCTCATCAAAGTGGAAATGCAAGCATCCTAGTGGTGACAAATTGGGAATATTCTCTGAGGTGGTTATGTTTTGGTTCCTTTCTTGCAATTAAAATTTCAATTTGTGCCCCCCCCCAAAAAAAAACATGGAAATACAAGCGGCACACTAAATATTGTATTTAGTATCACCATTTCTATTTGTCTTGCTCAATACTAATTATAAACCACTCGTGTAGTGTCACCAGAACTAAATGCGAACCTAGCATTATTGATCATTCCTTGTAAATAATTTTATTATTTAAAAATGGACATTTTAGATTTAAAACGTTGTAATCATTATCAATTATTCATCCAAATTTCAATCATTCATAACAATATTTCATTGCATACTTATTGGGATGTAGAACATACCAAACTTTTGTTTTGTCATGAATTTCATCCAAATTTCCATCACCCATGACAGTACTTGTAAACTCATTCATAACCAGTGTCATTATAATTGTTACCACACTGACTTCGAATACCATATGATGCTAAATGTAAACATTTGTGTAGCCATCAAGCATGCTTTGACAGCCGATTTGAAAGTGGCTATAGCTCAAAACATAAAAAAAAAATTCTAAGCATAGAACTCCAAACAATGTGGAGGATAAAGAAGAAGAAGAAAAACTTCGGTCTCCGGAGGAGACCGACGTGAATGAAGTGTCTGTTCGATCCTCCTCCAATCTGATGCCCACAGGACAAAGGAATGGAGGTAAAGATCTACTCCTCCCTTTTGAGAGTAGACACTATAGTCACCAGTTACTAGTAACAAGAACCAAAATGGTTAGTTTTTAGGGGGGATTGTTAGTATGGTTTGGGTCGCCAAGTCTCTAGTGCATTTGTTGGTGGATGGAGTAGAGTGGCTTAGTTACCAAAGTTTTATGGCTTTGTCTATGGGGGGTCTAGTGTTTGGGGTAGGGGTTGGTGGTTTTCTATTCTTCTTTTGTGTAGGAGGATAGACATGGCATATTTAATAGCGATAGTATTGATGTTTTTAAAAGTATTTTTAATGATAGGCATAGGTATTTTAAATTTATTTTCAAGTGATTTCATTGAAGGAATGTGTGTAGTGGCTCTAGCGCCTGCGGTGATTATAATAAGGGGGTCAACTTTCCATCCTCTAGCAGCAATACTATCGATTAATGGTTTATATTTGTTATTTTTTGCTTCGAGTGTTTCTGGAGAGAATCTATCATTACAGTATGTGAATTCGATGAATTGTATGGTGAGGTTGGGGTCCATGTTTGTGGGGGGGGGGGGTCATTTTGGTACGGTAATCCTCTAACATAAAGGATGTCAGGTCTAAATCTGGAGTTACAATGGCATCTTTGTGTACCGCATGTGCAAGGGAGTAGCCAATTGGGAACGGTGTTTTCTTGGGATGTATTATTGAAGGTGTCAGCGTTCATGAGAATATAACATCGAGATTTTTCAGATGAGATTAGTAATTTCCTAATTTCCCATACAACTTTGTTGTGTCTTTTGACGTGAAGTGAATGTATATGTTGTTGTTTACACGTAAGTAGTACATGTAACCACGTGTCCGGTTCGTATGAGTTGCAAATGGGGCATGTAATAGAGGGATATGATTGTCTACCGAAGAACAATTGTTTTCGAGCATTGCCCATATAGGTTCATGTTCGGAATTTGATGAGGCATGATTTTTGTTTATCCGTGATTTCCGGGTTTTCCCAGAATTCGTTAGAAAATTCTTTGTCTATATCTGCATTTCATGTGGAGGATAAAGTAATGAATCAAGTGTACTCTCTTGAAGCTTATGCACCCATGAATTCAAACATCACACACAATGTAACAAAAATTCACCTGCAAAGGTGAATACCGTAGCTCTCCAGCAACTTGGGTACCTTTCTGCCTAATAATTAATTGAAGTGTGAAAGTAAGTAAAGCATCTAATAAAAGAATAGTCTAATATTGTGCATATACAAAAAATAATTTGAAATAAGTTAGACATTCATTTAAGTCATTTTATAATTCATGAATGGTTTTACTATTTTCATCTATGACGGCGAAGATTAACCTAAACACTTCCCTCAACCAACATTTCTTACCCTAAAGTTTGTCTTTTACTTATATGTCAGGGTTTTGCTTGGCAACATATTTTGCTTTGTGTGAGAGTTATATGGAGTGGTTTTGTGAGTGACTATGTTGTTATGGCATTTGTGAGAGATTATTGTGATTTTAGGCACTCTTTGAATGTTATTTCTTTTTTTGGGGGACACACAACGCAATTAATTTACTATAAATTTTGGCACTTTTAAAAATAATCATTTTTTGCTCAAGTTGTTAGAGAGCTACGCTAGCAACATAATATTTTATTTTATTTTCCTTTTGGAACACATAAGGCACTTGACCACCTAGCTAATTTTTTGTCAAGTAGAGAGAGGATTTCGCAGTCGGGAATCAAACCTCCAACCACTCCCTTCGGTTTGGGTACCTCTCCACCATCAATCAATAGTTTAGGGTCATCTTGGACCAGAAAGCATGTGTTATTCAACATGTCTTATCATAATAATACTTAACGGAGTAAAGGTCCTTTTGTCATCATGCTAACATTGTAGTGTGGATTAAATAAAATTTGCAAGATGTTGTGGTTATACTCCTAGGATTCCATGACCCACCAAACTAAAGGTATGTATTGATTAATGTTATGATGGGAAACATACAATTAAAACATATATCTTCATAGTAAGTAAAAAAACACTTGTTTATTCACAAAAAATCACACTCAACACAATTGCATAACCTTGTTTGCCATGAAGCTATCCTTTGCACCTTCTTGCCTTTTGAGCATAAGTGGAAAGATATTTACCACAAGTTGTTTAGGACGTAGCATCTAAAGTGTAGTGTTCTTTTCACACCCTAATTAGGGTTTCCTTCCTTGAATGAATGAAGAAAAGTTTGGTGGATTCCTTATTTTAGTGATCAGGAGGTCCAAATACCAACATAGTATTGACCCATGCCGTCCCAACCAATGGTGATTTTTCACAAGATCCCTAACATGTCCATGGACATGTTCATAAAAAAGAACATTTCCAGTGGACGGGTTCTTAGAAATTGAACCAGTTTTTGGATGTGTCAAATTCACTTTGGACGGGTTCTAAAATTAACAATTTGTTTGATAATTTTTTTCAAAAAAATGGTACAAATATCAGTTACATTATGTCATATATGAGATGTGAATATAAGCATAATGCAATCAAACCACTAATGCCCAATCAAAATATCAATCTTGAAATGCTTGATTCACTTGTATACATTAATTCATCAACCACAAAATTTAGAATGGGATGGACTGGAAAGATGAGAATCGACAGCAAAAGACAAATAATTGACGAACATTGAAGGCATAATTTGTCAAGATCCTATTGTTTCCAAGTGCAACTAGGCACATGTCGACATCTTTCGGTTTTTTTGTTTTTTTACCAACATTGTAAGAGACTTATTTATACCTCTTACGGGACGGGTATTTTCATTTTCAAACCGGTTTTGGGACATGTTGTTTTTTCTTTAACCTTTCCATGGACGGGTTGGTTTAGAAATTACCGGTTTTGGGATGGGTTGCAATTTTTTTTGCCTTTCAATTCAAGGTTTTTGGACATGGATTGGCAAAAACTTTGTGAAAAATCAGCCTTGGTCCCAAACCTTTTATATTACATATGACACATCACTCCCCCCACCTTTTTGGAACGGTGTAGAACAATGGGGCAACAACCTCGTCACCACCAAATTGTTGTTATATATAAACATCTCATTTAATATGATACCAAATGTTTTGTTAGGTCATTCTCCCATGACAAGTAATATCATCCCCAGTAGGTTGGGTATACTCAATGGGTAAAAAGGGGAATCTATCACGGATGGTGACCCCGGTCAAGTAGTGGTCCCCATATTCAATGAGATTGTCCATCAATCCTGGCACATGGGGGCTGGGACCCTTCCCACATCCTCATGGACCCAGTTTGAAACCTCAACCACACATGTTTTGCCATGGTATTTGGGCGAAAATATGCACGCACACAAAGTAAATATTTCGGACTAACGTCAACAAACCGCATATGAATGCTAGAACATCTTGCTATCATATGCCTTATATTCATTCTTGGACTACAAGTAAACATTAGCACATGCTATCTCATGAGCCTTACTCAGACAATTTTGATGCTCCAACAATTTCTAATCCTACAAAGACACGGGGAGGTCACTCCATTGTCAAGTTGAAAACCACGTGCGAACAAAAAAATCTACTTTTTCTAAGTTGCATCAACAAAATGGGTCAAAATTTTATCAAAAAAAAATTGTGAGTACATATACATGGTATTTATTACATAGTAAAAATTGATAACCAAAATTGATAATTTGTTTTTTCTAGAAAATATACCGTTTCTAACTAGAATGATGCAAAATTGAACTAAAAAAATTACTAGAAAAAATGGAGATGAATAAAAATTTCAAAAAAATATGCAAAAGATATTATCAATGGATATGTATATATATAGAAAATATCATAATTTAAAAAATTATCTATGGCATATAACATAGGGGTAGCAAACTTTGTTCGCACGTGGTTTTCAACTTGACAATGGAGTGACCTCCCCGTGTACAAAGATCTAGTTGCAATACACGTTCATACAAGATTGTGGCTAATATTGTATCACTTGTTGAATAAATTGAGCACTATACTTCTTCAAAGTGTTGGGGTATTGTTTGTTTCATTAAAGATTAACTTCCAACCAATCGCTATGCTCTTGGGAAATTCATATGATGGTATTGGATTTACGATGGAAACCTTGCAATTGGAATGGTTTCCATTACTTTGTTATTGTTCTTCCACTTGTGCATGTTAATCCCAATGGTACAGAGGGTTGAATTGGATTGAAAGCAATGATTGAAAGTTTGGTTTTAGAGTCAATACTCAATTACATCAAATTTGGACAACATCAATCAACCATTGAGCAGTACATGTCATTGCAAGTATTTATATGTATCAAGCAAGGCATTCAACACAAAGTTGTATGTATTTTGAGGAATGACTGCAAACATGAGATAGATGGATTGCATCAAAAAATATGTGACCTTGTAAAATATGTATCAACTTTTATTCATAGGCTCATATTGAGCAATATATGTTTACATAGAGAGTGACTGCAAATGGGCACAAACGATTGCAAATGGATTGATTATTTCAAATTTATGTAGCTTCATTAGGGCAAGGCTATTCAAATGCACCAAACCCTCTTCTTGAACTCCTCTTTGAAGTGTGAAAATAGTTCCAAACTCATGTTTGACAACAAAAACTTATGACCTATGCAGCGAATGGTGAGTTACCAATAGATGCCATTAGTGGTCGAAATGAAGGTGGACAAAGAGATCGCCATCAGCATGTTCAAACACAAGTTTTGTGCACATTGTAAGATGGTAATCTATTGTACAAATACATTGACATGCCTACCTAATGAAAAAAAAACCAATGTTGCATATGTGTTGCCACTGCAATGCACATCAAATCACAATTCCCTCCAAGCACATTTTGCTTCTAAAGACCTTTGGACTACAATCTATGAAAAAAAAAGCATATGTCCTACAAACACTACCAATAAACAAAATTTACATACATGATTTAGTTTACTTTAAGAGTTTAATTTTGTTATATACATACATGAGACTATTATTTAATTTATGATCCACATCCAGAGTCTTTTTCACACACACACACACATAGAAGAAGAAAAAACTTATATATATAGAGAGATAGATAGATAAGAAGGTTTGATAAGGAGTCCCCAACACACATGGCTCTCGGTTGCAAAGAAGAGTGCACCTTGCGAGAATTTATACAAGAGAATACATTGGCACACCTCGTGAAAATTAAAGTGTGCACTATGTACGATGAAGTGGCAAGGGAATTCAATTGGAAGGGAAGGTGATATGGCGCAATAGAGTGATCATTGCGTCAAACCCTAGTCACTTACCTAAGTTACTTACTTTTTTGGCACAAAATTGAGAAAATCGATTACAAAAGTAACCCAAAAGACAACCAACCCGGGCAAGTCAACGCATCTTACTTAAGTTACTTACATTCCTTCCTGCCTACAATGTTTCTTAGATAGAAACTCCAACCCCTTTCAAGCAAGGGGCCAGCGTGAATAAAGTGTCCGTTCGTAATGCAATGTTTCCTAACTTAAACACGCATGAATCATGTGTCACCAAGGCTCAATCACGGATCATGGTTGTAGTTTAACTTTTGAATGAGAGCAATCAAGCAAAGGATGATACAATGAAAATTGGATGGTAAGATTGGGTTGCTAAAGAGGAGACGGAGATAATAAATCCATATGCCACCCTAACTATGGCATTTTAATGGGTACCGATAGAAATAAGCATGTTCGTGTCAATCAAATACATAGCTCTCTAGCAGCTTGGGCACCTTTTTGCCTAATAATTAATTAAAGTGCGAAAGTAAGTTAGGCAGCCCATAAAATAATATTTTAAAATTGGGTAGATTAAGAAATTAATTTAAAATAAGTTAGACATTCATCCAAGTCATTCTTATAATTCATGGATGGTTTTCCTAATTTCATCTATGGCAGTTACAATCAACCTAAACACTTCCCTTAATCAACATTCCTTACCCTAAAATTTGTCTTTTACATGTATGTCAGGGTTTCGCTTTGTGTGAGAGTTATACGGAGTGGTCTTTGTGAGAGACTATGTCACTTGCATTATTATGGTTTTAGGAACTCTTTGAATATTATTTCTTTTTTGTTGAACACTTAACAAAATTAATTTCCCAAAATTTTAAGCACCTTCAAAATGAATTATTTTTTTGCCCAAGCTGCTAGAGAGCTACGGTGTTGATTGGTGAACCTTTTAGCAATTACAAAGTGCACCTATATATGTGCATCCTTGGGTCCTTCATGCAATTATGTGTCCTGTGGTCCTTCACTCTCCTTCCTACCTCCCCGACATGGGAGAACATAAATACAAACCAATCATTTCACCACTTTGGTTCAATTATAGTCCTCACCCGTGATTTTTGAGAGGAGCAGCAAGGCGCATGTGGAATGTGAATGTGATGAATTGGGAATTATTGAGAAGCGAATGTGAAAGGGAGGGGAGGGGAGGGTGAGGTGGCGGTGATACACTACACTTATTATCCCATTTAGTGAGGGTGGGCTAATAGTGCATTTGGTAGATTATCGCAGATAATACTAAATTTCTTTTCTTTGTGAAATTAGTGTCACTAGAAGAGTTGGTGCCCAAGGTGATGGAAATCCACATTGTGAACTCTCTTCAATTTCTTAATGTTAGGAGATGGCTTAGAAGTGAGTGGCACCAACTAAGAAGAAGAAGAAGAAGAAGAAGAAGTCTCTTTGAGCTCACCAAAACCAACTATGCACTCTACAAACACCTTAGCACATGCATTAATGTTCTTGAAATGTATGGTAAATGAACATGCATTCACTCACACACACACGCACGCGCGCACACACACACACATATATAAACGCCGACTCTAGGGCATAGTGAGCATAACTAAAGAACCTCTTCGCCCTTGAGTTATTTACCCCTTTTGGGGGTGGGCTTTATGCGTGGTATCCAAACAATGGTGCCACTTGGGCATGAATGTATTTTAAGGGCTATGGTCATGCGGAATTGGTCAAATTGGGGTCGAGTAGTTGGTCGGTGGTGTCACGGTGTAATGCATGTGAAGGTCCGGGTTTGAACCCATGAGAGATCCCTTAAAAAGCTACACTAAACAATCCTATTAGTGTGAGTGGAAAATTAATGTGGAAATAATTTGCATGGGCCACACTAATTTTCTAGTCAAGGTGGAATTAACATGGATTTGGCCTACATTAGAGTGGGGTGATAGGTGGCGCACCGGGCATGGAGGAAGAAAGCATGATAGGCAATATAGTTGCACTGACCCAACAACAGAGTGCAATCTACAACGATGGTCCCTCACCCAATTGATCGCAATAGACAAACAAACCCAACGCCATTGTTAATCCACGAACACCAGGTGTGCCTGAGTGGAGGACACGGCAAAGAATGTGACCAAGACAATACATGGGAAATTATGGTGTGCGGGCAACACAACTCGCGGCCATGCCAACTGTCAGTGAATACTGCTCCGTGGGAAGGCAAATACAAACTCTTGAATGCGCCGTACACAAAGCAATTGCTGAGGACTTTCAGGATTGGAGGCTCCGCACACACCGGAGAATGACCACATGTTTGGCAGCCATGGGTGGAATTGTCGGGAGAGGCAACCCTGTTTGGGAATGCATTGTCGAAACCCAAATGTATGTTTGAGCATATATGGCAGTATATATTGTGCAACGTAGGAACATGTGTTGTGAAACATATGTGGATGTTCGTGGCCATGGCTGCAGGATGTGCAATGGTTATGGAAGACCTGGAAACTGATTGTGCAAAGGGTGGAATTGTGAATGATATCGCAGGACTAAATCCAAGCTGCAGCAAGCAAAGAACGGGCATGTCTGCAACCGCAATCTAAGACCCGGTTCCACGGAGAAATGTGCACACGGCGTCGCGGAGGGAACATCCATCAACATTGACTGTCGGGACAATGGAAGCTGGAGGTTGGACACACTTCTCGATGATGGAGCGTAGCGTTTACAACCAATGCTCCATTGCACTATCCCCCTACACAAAGGCGAGAATAACACCTTCCATTGTAACACAACATGACCATGACCACCCATTTTGAACCTTTTGATTTACACATAAAATCATGGTGTGCAGGGGAAAGTGATAATGCGGGATGCCCCAACGGCCACCACGGGGGGGGGGGGGGCACACATAGCGGGAGACCTTCACAAGCAAGCTCTCTGACCCATGTACATGATTTGTTAGTGGGTTGAATTTTATATTCTACAGGAATTTGCGGGGTAGGAGTGTGGTGCATGTGTCCATTGTCAAGTGTGCCCGGAATTGGAAGAAGGGAATGGGAGGTGAATGGTGTGTACGGAATCAGGCAAATGTACACAAAAGACCATACAGTAATCCCGCCACACCTCTAAATGTTGATGTGTGAACATACTCGAAGCCGGTTGCATGGAAGTGAAGAAGAGCTTAGCATTAACTGTACAAGGTATCGACAATGTACCATAGTGGCTTGCCTAACACGTGGTCACGTCTGGTATTGAGTATTGAGTTATTGCTTGTGCAGGTGGCGACCACAAGTAGGGGAAGCAGTGGACGAGCCTTGCAGAGAGGAGGAGTGCATGTGCAAAATGGTAGGACATTGAGCGGGAACGTGCCGCCACAGGCGCTGCAGAGCTTGAATAGCAGGGCAGAAGGGAACCGCCTGAGAATAGAGGGGGCAGCGGAAGTACTTGCCCTCCGAGAAGGGGAAGCACTCCCCAAAGGATACACGTACGTCACTCGCACTCGTGGGAACGAGGGTGTGGCACTTGTGCGCAAAGCCGTGATCTCCACAGACATGGTGGACCTCACAACACCTTCAGAGGGGGGACACCATGCAGCAGGGGGAGACGTCGGCACAACCAAGCAAAGGGCAGCCGCAAAGATGAATGTGACCAGAAACACAAACAAGGAGGTCAACGCGGCATTTGCCAAGGAGATGAAGGACTCATTCGCAGGGGGCAGGCTACCGGCGATGAATGTCAGTGAGGGTCAAACACACTTGAAGGCACGCTGGCACTCGACTGCGAAGGAGGTTGCTTACAATATTCTTGATCTTAGCAAGGATGAATGGAAGGTGTACTCCATGTTTGACAAGGGCAAGGTACACAAAGAACTGATGAACGAGAAATACAAATTTGAGCTGTCTTTGGATCCAAAACGTGTGGACAAGTACTTGGACGGGCACCTACGCAACTCAAGGGCAGCATGGAAGGCACATTAGCAAAAATACAGAGACGAGGAGAGGCACCAAAATTGTCCAGAAGATTCTTGGGCGAAACTAATATGTTGGTGGCCCACAGGAACGTGCATGGAGGAAGCATCCGATATGGCAAACAGGAGGTCATTAGTGTAGAATGCCAACAAAACGGGGCGGAAGGCACTGGTCGAAAGAATGGATGATGAGGTGAAGAACAATTGCTTCGGTTTGAATGCCCCATTTGATGTTTATGTAGAAGCATGATGATAATAGAGGGAGCATTTAAAGGGTTCATGGGGTGCAAGGACTGAAATGTGGTGGGGGAGTGATGGAGATCATGTGCTCCCACACACCCAACGCCAAACGGAACAATTGCAGCTTTCAATTTACGTTATGGGACCACAACTGCACAGGAGCCATTGCAGGCAACGGAGGAGGGGGGGGGCAACAATGGCGCACGAAGACGAGAAATGTTTGTCGTACGGCACCTGAGAGTTGGAGGAGGAGGGCACCCTGGAAATCCAGCAGAACCATGGGTCGGATGCCTTGCTCAACATACTGGACGACATGAAGTGCACCATAGCAGGGATTGATGCCACACATAATGCCAACGCCGACAAACTTGCCTCGCTAGAGAAGGCGGTAATGTCAATGCAGGAGGACATGACATGGGTGTGAGAGGATGTCGGGGTGGTGCATGAGGTCATGGAGAAGTTAGCGGACCATGTATGCACGCTGAGCAAAACGAGGTCAGAGGCAAATGGAGTGTGGGAACAAAGGTCCCCAGAGGTGTCCGCGTGGGGCACATGGAAGGACGAAGCGCACACGAATGCCAGCGACAAGGTTGGCATAACGACAAACACGTAAGAAGCTCCAATACACCTCCGCGACGAGGAGCCAAGCCACATACGAGGAGGTCAGGAGGCCGCGTGCTCGATACGGGAGACACAGATATATGACATCTACTCGGGGATGCACGCGAACATCACAAGCTTGGTAGATGATGGCGGGGTAGGCGGGTGGTACAAAAACAGGGAGACATCACCTGGAATTTGCTCCCTTGCAGGAAAACAAACACGGAGGAGCAATGCAGAGCTTGTAGTGGACGAGGAGGTGCAATAGATGGAGGTGACATTAGATGACACCCAAGCGCGAACACATGCACCAAGGCAGTTGATGTGGGTTGATTTCACCGATGTGGTTAGGGACCTACTAGCGCATCCGCCAATAGGCGGCGACGGATAAGAAGGGTGGGTGCGTTCAAATCGTGGCCGCGTCAGCTGCATGGACCAAGTAGGAAGAAGTTAGTCGCAGCCGAGGGACACGGAACTGCTAGGGCACGGAAACTTGAACCTTAATTTATCGCTAGAGAAACTTCATGGAGGCGACGACATGCGTGGGAAGGGGGGGGGGAGTGTTGAACAACATGGGAGGGGGGAGAGCAGGGGAGGGGGTTGGAGATCGAGACGAGGTTGTGGATGTGTGAGGTGACCGCTACTGGTCCAACCACAGTATCGATCATCGGCAAGTGTTTGAACAATTGACCCTGGCATTCCTTCACTGCAGTTTTTGGGGATTCTACATGTGGATGTGTCACCCACTTTATTTGCACATGCAGGGTTGAAGTTGACTTGCATAACAATCACTGGTCGCAAGAGCTTGTTAGAGTCGGAATGCCATGTTGGGTGCTACATCCTGGGAATGAAATAAGACCAGTGGCAAAATGAATTGCTAGAAAGGCGCCTCCCATGCGCATCACAAAACGCGGCATAGACAAGAGTTTGTTAAGGGAATTATGCGAGGAAGGGCAACATATGATAACGGTCACAAAGTTGCACAAGAAAAACACCGAGCTCATGTTCCTTGAAGAGAACAAAGGCTCGAAGTACCTAGAGGACTATGTCACCCCCCCCCCACTTTCAGCAACACCAGCGTAACGTGGGCCACACGGTACTTGGTGGAGAAGGAGGACGAGGCTTGAGAGAGGCAAGAATGATTGGATGCAAGCACGTAAAATTTGCGGTGTGGACAGCCCATCCACCATTAACGACGTTGTGGTTGTGATAGCACAGATGCCAAAATTGCCCGAAACATTACGGAGGACATTTGTGGCCTCCCAGAGGAGCTCAATTTGACAAGATGTGTGCGACAACAATTGAAAGCGGAAACCCACGACGTTTGCGGTTTTCCCATATGTTTGCAAAGGCCAGCCCATTACAATACTACCTGGAGCTGATGACTACAAGGATGCATTGCAAGGATGTCAAGGAGGGAGTAGGCAAAAATGTGAAGTGACCTCGCATCACAGAGCAGGTGGGCACATTCAGAATGGATGGATGATGGAGGAGGACATTGCATGGTTGACAGGGAAGAAGGCAGAACGTCGTTGAGCGGCACAGGAGGATTAGGTTTGCATAGCCGGTTGTTTGCGGTTGGCATGGTAAACAAAAGCAATAAATGAAATATGGTATTCATACCATACTTGTTGTCCGCGCGGCATATGCATCAAATGCCATCTTGTGCAAATGGATGTGGTGTTTTTTTGGGGCAAGGTGGCACTTGAGAAATGGCCACAACATATTGCAGGTTGTGGTTTTGACAATGTGTGTGTGTCACACTGACAGGATGGGTGCCGAACATAGCCCACCACGACAACCATTTTGCTTTATACTAGACGGACTTGCTTTGTGGCGTGCAACGCACACAGTGCATCCAATATTAGAGTGTGAGGGGTACATGTTCAGAGCAGAGAACCCCAATCACAAAGAACGTTCCATGTATTTTGTGTAACAATGAATATATTGGTTGTAGTAGTGTAGTTTTTGGTTACAAACAAACCTAGGGAAACATTCAAGGAAGACTTAAAAAATGACTTATATATCATCTAGGTGTTGCATATAAGTTTTATTAGGGAAATACACGGTTCCTTAACTCCATTTCAAATTATAATTGACAATTTGGTTATAGGTAAGAGGAAAAAAACTTTTAAAACTCTCCAAACCAGTACATGCAATTGTGATAGTCTCTCACCTCACTTTAATTACCCGGACGATAGTCTGTCAATGAGTTTACTTTAATTGGACCAAGTGTGGTGCAAAAGCCTAGGCACAACCATAGTCAATAATCTTGCATGAGTAACCCATTTTTTGTCTCGTTACCAAAGCCACGGGCACTTTGGTGTTATCAATGGTCTTATATTAATTAATAATATTTAGTGCAACTTGAAGGATCTGTACAGTCATCCTCTCAAGATTTTTAGTCTCCTTCAATTTAAGAGGATTTTAGTTATAATGTTAGACAATGGTCTCTTACATGGTTTTCATCAAATGAATTATGTTTTCCTTCATCGTGTCAATAGGTCATTACCACTTATGCGCTTAAACAAATCCTCAAACATTTCATAAGTTTATCTTATTCATTTAACATCATAACGCCACCCTCTTAGTTCTTAAAACACAAAATCGTCTGGTCACTTCCATCTTTCTTAATTACGGGCTATGTTTACGCAATTCCATTCTTAAAGATGATGGTATTTTAAGTTATTCTTAATTCCCTTAGGATCTTAGTTGTCAATCAATATTCACCTCTTTCACGAGCGGCATGCCCATTAATCTTCGCCATGCCACATTGTCCCATCGCAGTCAATCGTCTCTACAGGTGACCGCTTCAAGTCTTGTCAAAGGCTAATATATAACACGTGATCCATTTACACTACCCCGGCCATAGCCTTAATCTTAACTCAGTAAAATACTTCAATAAAAGGACTATACATCTTCTCTGCTTTAAGAATATGACCCCAATAAGGCAAATATAATGATACGAGATGGGTTCAATACGTGGCCTTCAAATTAGATTAATGCAATTACAAAACCATATCAAATCAAAGTTCATGATTTATTTCTGTTACAACCTGAAATACATTGATTATTTCATAATCTCACTCTAGTATAACAGTCAATGGACCATAATCCCAGTACGTAACGTATTTCCAAAACTTCATCTTATGTTTTCTCTCATATTGCTATCTCTTCTCGAGCAGGTAACCACAACATAATAATTACTTCTGCGAGGCCTAACACGATAGACTCAACTATCCGGACGACCTAATTTCATTCTCTGTAATTATCGAGAGGATCTAAGGCTATTTCTCACCGACCATATCTCTCACAGACAAGGGCCTCACAATCTCCCTACCTTGCCCTGCATACATTTATAGAAATAGATTCAAAGACACGAAACTAAAGCCAGGTAATTTCTGCACTTAATATTGTCACGATTCTCACAAGTCAATTGTAATTTTGATTCCCCACCAGACTTATAGACTGCAACATCACACAACCACAAGACAATAGATACAAAATACGATTCTTGTATTATCATATGATTACCGTACATTCCGCTTCTCAATTACCAATGTTCACACAACAAGGGGAATCCCACAAACCATGTGCAAACACTTCTAAATACAACCACAAACTAGAGATAAATATATTCAAATTAGCAAAATGAATTCAGTGTAATATCATGAAATATGATATGGTAAACAATTTTTTTTCTCTATCTCTTGGCTCTCCCGGCCTCGCTCTTCTTAAGAGCCTCTTTGATTTATTCATTGCCTCTATATTCCTGAGAGTCTACCAAGTTCCTATAATTGCCTTGGCTACCAACAGAGTTTAGTCCTTACTACTAGCTTTTCGGCCCTCACTAGACTATTGCCCTTTTCTCACTAGTCCAGTTAGGTAATATCTAGGTAAACAAGGAATTTGTTTCTACATTTTCAGTTTTGAACAGAAAAATCAAAATTTTACTACTACAACCGTCATTGTATTTTATTTTGCAACAAATATATGGGTGGCATTGGGTTTTGCAATAAAACACTGTGTCTAGGCCCGTATGGCCCACCACGCCCCCCATATTGAATGTGCACGGCACTCGCAACGCACCCCAAAAATGGGCGACTTATATTAAATCGGTGGAAAACAAAAATACAAAAAAACCAACCACAATATGGAGAATACCAAACAAAATACAAAATACGCCCATGAACAACGAAAACACATAATACGGAGATGGCGTACAATACGGATGGTGACCCTACCAGCATGACGCAAGACTTCCATGTCCATATTCCGGCCCACCCCCCCCCCCCCCCCCCAATCAATTCCAAACGACGCCACATTCATCAACGCATTAAGTGTTTCCAATTAATGTGTGAGGTCAAGGTTCACAACCGACATCCTTTCCACACATCACAACAACGAAAATGTAGACATACTTTGGACAGACGTTTTGCAAAAAATAGCACAGGTCCAGGATGACAGAGTGTCAACACAACCTTAGGCCACCAGCTCACGCTCTGACATGTGTGGTGCTCGCCAAACACTGTCAGATCGTTGTCCTTTTTGTGTGCAAAAGAACCATGTTTCCTTCTAGTGCTTGGGACCACCAAAGTAGGGCACACTAAATGTATAATGGTCTAATGCTCAAGGGTAGGTTGACTTTCAAGTCAATGTTTTTTATGAACTACAAAGTGAGAGTTCTAGTAGAATTATTTAATTGTCAAAATGAAAAAGTGGATTTATTAACAACTTGACATAACTTTGTTGACACCTTCAAATAATCAGTGCTTATTGGGGTTGCAAGAACACGACACCAACCACAATATTGCTAAAAGACATCTTCATAGTCGTTGCCACATGTACTAGGTGGGTGGATTTGGGGGAGGGGGGGGTGATATCAATAAGTTCATCATGAAAAAGTTAGTTTCAAGCATGAAGTGCTATAAAAAAAAGCATTTTTCTAGCATTGAAAGAGGTTTGACCATGATAGATGACCCTTTATCTTGTTGCCCAGAAACATAATGCCCTCTTTATTTGGATCCCTTTAAATCCACGTTGAAAGTCTAGAGGAAGACAAGGTGCAATGTAGTGGCAATTGTTATGCCTATGTGCCATGTAAAGTAGCGTTGTCCGGAGTTACGGTACCGTGGAGATTACATGAGTGTCTAAGAATGGATTGACACTAAGGTCAGAGAACAAAAAAAAGCCAAAAAAACAAATGATTCTATTGGTGGAGAGATTTTTTTTGGAACCAAGGAGTCTACATCAGGGTTTGGGTCCAAAGGCATGTAGAAGAAAAAAATGAAGTGACAATTATGTGGCATCATTTTCCTTCCAAATATTGTTGTCCCTTGCTCAAGAAAATACTCCTCTTAGTTTGCGAAACCAATCTTTAAGCATAGGTCCAATTTTAAGTATGAAAGTAAGGCTCGTCAAAGGGGTATGTTGGACCCTACCAAGTTTCTCAAACCCAGTTCCCGATGTAAATCCATCCTAAGAATGGGTTTCATCAAGATCCAAGACCAAATAAACTCCCAAATTGAAGTGATCCTATTGGTTAAAGGGAAATTAAAGACTCGAGGAGTTTACACCAAGGTCCAATGGCCCCCTCTCAAGAAAGTCTCCTCCTAGTTCAAGAAGCCTATCTTCAAGCTTTAATCCAATCTTGGGTCCGAAAGTCAGGTCCATTGAAGGGTTTTTTTTGAACCCAAGTTTTATGGATCCAATCCCTAATGTAAACCCACCCATGTACAAGAAACTTGGGTCCAAAGCAACCCTTAACAAACCTAACTTTTGGACTCAAGATTGAAGGCAAGCTTGGAAATTGGTTCCTCAAATAGTCCTTAGTGTAAACTCCTTGGGTCCAAATTTTGCTCTCCACCAACATGATTGCCTAATTTTGGAATCTCTATGGTCTAGAACCCTAGGGTAAACCCATCATAACTAGGGCGTGCATGTGCTATTTAATTACTTTCTTAATCAAACACCTATATTTGATTGGTGTGTGTTTAGGTGAGAATCAAAGAAGAAACATCTCAAAGACAATGTTTTGAAGAGATTAGATTACAACTTCAAATTCTATCAACTACTCCACACTCAATAATGAATACGATTGGGAAGACCTTTGTATTCATCTAAAAAGAAACAAAACATACACTTCCAATAACCTTAACTAAATAAGGGAAGGACTAAATTTACTTCCAAGTTTTGAAGATGCTTCACCGTACATTTGCTATTGCAAGACAATTTTCATTGTGTAAAACATAGTCAGTAGAAGTTGAAGAACATGAAAAAAAACAAAATTGAATAACACCCACGTGCCTTGAGTAGAGAAAGGGGTTACCATGGTCAAAAACTTCCACCCTGTGAACCCAAAATGGTGCCCACATGTGGTGATTGACTCTTCGAAACCAATTTTAGTTTGACTTTGAAGTGTTATGATTATTCACAAAACATAAAAAGAGTGAAGTGTGGTGTGGATTTAAGTTTAGACATTAAGTGGTGTTGTGTGATTATTTCAAGGTTTGATTTCAATAGGAGAATGCCTTGATTATGTAAGTAGGGGGTAAGGTGAAGCAAGGTGAGCTCCGCGGGTTAAATGCCCACTTTTGGATCCACCTTGGTAGTTTAGGAAGAAGGAAGCTTGGTGGATGGGGATTAGTCCCTACTTTAGAGGTGAAGGTTAAAGGATTGTGATTGGAGGTGCTAATCCTCTCACCCTATCCTCACCTCTCTCTCCCTCTCTCCCTCTTTGCTACTTAAGGTGGTTTCTCTCTTATTTTCCTCTTTCTCCATCAAGCGCTCTCAAGGGAGCAAGCTCTTAAGAGCTTGAGCCACGTGTGTGGGTTAGTAGTTTTTAGTAAAGTTAATTAGTTAAGCTCTCTCTCTCTCAATGCCTCCCAAGGGAGTGAGCTCTTAGAGCTTGAGATTGTCTAGGAGGATTAGGGGTTAGTTTAGTGAAATTAGTGGGATATGTTCATTCATTGGTCAAGGGACTAGAGGAATATTCGATTAATCATTAGGGGTTGAGGATAGTTGTTAGGACTTATTAGACATCTGCCTAAACACTGCTTGGAACCAAGCTTAGTTGCTGCTGGGCAGCTGAAACTACACCCAGCTTAGTTGCTGTTGGGCAACTGAACTTGTACTGAGCTTAGTTGCTGCTGGCAGTTGAAACTGCACCCAACTTAGTTGCTGCTGGGCAGCTGAAACTACACCCAGCTTAGTTGCTGCTGGGCAGCTGAAACTACACCCAGCTTAATTGCTGTTGGGCAACTGAACCTCCGAGCTTAGTTGCTGCTGGGCAGCTGAACCTGCACCGAGCTTAGTTGCTGCTGGGCAGCTGAACCTGCACCGAGCTTAGTTGCTGTTGGGCAGCTGAACCTGCACCGAGCTTAGTTGCTGCTGGGCAGCTGAACCTGCACCGAGCTTAGTTGATGCTGGGCAGATGAACCTGCACCGAGCTTAGTTGCTGCTGGGCAACTGAACTTGCACCGAGCTTAGTTGCTGCTGGCAGCTGAAACTGCATTGAACTTAGTTGTTGATTCCAGGTTAACCAAGGGACTGGCGGTAAATAGGCCGGATTTGGACCGATAGGTTAATTAGCCGGTTGGCTGGTTTAGCGAGCTAAGGTTAAGATTAAGAAGGGGGTGCCGCTAAACTAGTGTCCTTAAGGGCATGTGTGGCTAAAGCTGCGGGTTGGACTCTTGAGAAAGCCAACTCTACCACAAGCCAAGAGGCTGACATTAATAAAACACAATGAGTGAGACAATATGTGTTCATTTGAACATGAAAATTACCTTGCACACGGTTCAATGTTGTAATAGACACATGTGATTCTCAAAGTCATCACCCGGACTAGGACGCTAAAGGGGGGTGGATTTGGCCTCACACACCCTTCGACACCCATATCATATGTACCCACTTACCAGGCACCACAGGCCTTGGCTTGGTGGCTAGGGCTCATGGCCCCCAATGAGGGGGTTGTGGGTTCTATTCCCCATGCCGGCGTGGTGCTCACCACCTTAGTCCACCCAACTATGGTGGGGGGTCCTTGGACCTTGTTGTATGGGTACCTCAAAGTCCTTTGGGGGGATACCATGTTCGGTATCTTCAAGGCACTACTGTAGTGGCTAGCTAGGAACTTGTACAGTGTGTCACTATAGTGTCCATCCTCGAAAGGGGAGAGTAGTATTTGTCCCAATGTCCCCTTGTCCGGTGGGCATCGGGTCATTGGCATTATGAACGGACACTTTATTCACGCCGGCCCCTTGTAAAAAGGGGTTGGAGTTTCTATCTATCTACCCACTTACCTAGTGTCCCAATCTTAGTTTCACTACATTGATTATCCCATTTGGTGATGGTGGGCTAATAGTTAATGTGGGAAATTAGTGAAGGTTGATACTCAAATTCCTTCATGCTATGAAATTAGTGCCATCAAAGATCGAGGGTTTCATGAGCCAAGAGTGTCAAAGTGTTGGAAACTCTTAATGCAAGCTCTCTTCAATTCCTTAGTGTTAGGAGATGCTTCATGAGTGAGTGGCACCAATTACAAAGGAGGCGGAGGAGGAGAAGAAGAAGCCTCTTTGAGCTCACCAAAACAAATCATGCACACTACAAGCACCTTAGAGCACACACTAATCTTTCTTGAATGTATGGTAAATCAACATACATTCACAAATTTAATACCACTCTTCGATAAAAACCCCAATCCTCACTATTTTAAAAGTTTGGCAAAATAGTGCGTGTTTCGGGAATTGCACTGTTATGGTATTTAGTGTCATGTGTGTAATAATATCACTTACCCCATTTTGAGGCATATGCCATGTTACACTAATGATCAACAACTTCATCATTAATGTCACCTCTGACACTTGGCATTCAAGTGTGCTTACTAATATCTTCGCATGAGCATGTTTGATAGTGCTATAAGGCGTATGCCTATGTTACACAAATAACCTACCAGTTGACTACAATGACCACAAATGACACTTAACTATAGTTGCTCAAGAATATCTTCCTCTTGCATACTTAAATGTAAACACATGACATTTTCCATTCATATGCTCCATGATATCTTCCCCTTGCATACTGAAATGAAAAACTATCATATCAAGTATCCCAAGTGCTCTCCTAAATGCCATAATGTAAATAATGCTTCACTTACAAAGGTCACTTGTGTTGACGAATGATATCATATTGGCAATCAGTGAACACAAGACTTTGAAACCTCTAGGCATCTAGTTTAGGCCTTCGCAAATAGTGTGGGTGACACTACACACCATAAACATAAACGGTGTAGTTCCACACACACTAAATGGGATAAATGGTGTGGTTATGTACATATATAGGTGCTATGGTATCTACCTACTACTTTATACACGGGATGTATCTCGATACCAAGGAAGGCACCTACCAAGGCAGCCCACTCAATCATCGGGTGCAACCGGGTTTATTTTTGGCTGCCCAAGACTGGGCCCATGTGTTGATTGAGTGTGGCCCAAGTGCACCTAACGTAACTTTGCTAGCTCCCAAGCGGGAGGGCTGGCTTTCGGAGTGAGTGTGGCCGATGGACTCGTTCTTCTATATTGTCGGGTGCTTGTTTTGGCATCTATATAACAAAACCACTTCTTGGAGGTAGGTCTAACACAAAACCGGGAAACCATGGCACTAGGAATGTTCACATCCGTTGATTTATTCTATTTTATCATGTGTGAGGACTGGCATGAATAGAGGCTCGTTGAAATAATATTTACTTGAGGGTCTGGTCACATGTGTCTTCACACGACATTTGAGGATCCGTGACCACACTACATGGTTTCGGAGGTATGTTGGGACGGCCTTTGGACTCTCACAATTTCACGGTCACAACTCTTGGCTCGTGTGTGAAGTGGCCTTGATGCCCGGTTCACACGGGTCCCAAGTCCTATGTCCAAAGTCACTTGAGGTTATTTGTGCAATCCTAGCCATTGGAGCATGGAAGTTGAGACTTTTCACTTCACACATGGTTCCAAATCTGTAAGCCCTAGGTATGACTACATGGCAACAACATTTGGCTACATGGCTTGGGACTTATGTTGAGAGTTGGGTCAAGCAAAAAGCTAGATCAAATTCTCAATACAAGTCCCGCAAATATTTTTGCATAAAATAATCAAGATCCGCCTTTCATGATCATTAACCGTATTTGGTTGGGTTCTTGAGGCTCAAAAGTTGGGACTGTGACTTCATGTTGGGATTTGCTAACATGAGTGGGACTTGGGACCCCATGTGACCCCGCCCTAAGTTACAAAGGCTACACTAATAGAACATTGCTAAGCAACTAGACGATGCTCTCTTTGCAAAGAGAGAGGCTGCAAACTAAAGGACTTTGGATTCATAATTGCATGTTGAAAAGCTCATAGTACACATCTTGAGTGCTCCTCGTAAGCGGGGATTCCCATAATTAAAGTAAACTTATGCTTGCTCGATACATGGTCCACGGAACGTAGCCAAGGACCTAGTAATGTTATGAAATTCTATATTTAGTGTCATATAGTATTTTATGTTACTGTGATAACTTTCTTATGACACTTCTTGTGATTCATGTATTGTCATGGATGACAAGAATTTGGATGAAAGTCCATGCCAATTATTGAATCAACATTTGGTATATTCTACATCCTAATATTCTTGTGATGAAATATTGGCTTGGGTGATTGAAATTTGGATGAAAAATCACCTAGTAAGTGACAGTAATTGCAACATCATAAGTCTATGATGCCCAAACTATTTTTGCAAGAAATGGCGGGTGATACTAGGTTTGCATTTAGTGTGCATGACACTACACGGGCGGTTCATAATTAGTATCAAGTAATACAAATAGAATTGGTGACGCTAAATACCCTATTTAGTGTAGTGACCAAGTTCCTTTCCCCCACACAAGGTAGATGTCCCTACTTCTAACACAACGATGATATGCACACCTATATTTTAATGATATGCGGTTAGATGTGGATCTAAGAGTGGAGCCCCAAACAACATGTTTTTAAAAGAAATTACACCATATGCTCAAAGCACGATGACCATTCGAGGCTAAATCATCAACATGATTGGGGGGGGAGAGGGACATGTATGACCACAAGAATTTTCACTTTGATATTGATTGAGATAGAAGTGGTGACACTAAATGTTCTATTCATGTTTTGGATTTGCTAATCATCTAATGCTACTTGCCAACTTCATGTCATATGAAAAGTGGGTGCAAATAGAATAACATCCAAATAACACATGTCTATCTTAGCTTGCAAAATGGTGGTCATTGTGGAGTATAATAACTATCAGGTCGGCCCAATGACACTCCACGTGCTTGTTGAGTTGTCCTATAAAACAAACGGTGACAAACGTGGGTTACACTCAACATCAATATTTGAGTTAACGGTTTAACACTTTTAATTAGAAATTCACATTTTAATATTATTGATTTCCTTTTTCTGACACCTTGAGGTCCATAACGGGCCTTGCGAACCTATATGGGTTTGCTGTAAAGAAAATGAAGAATTTGTGGGAATTGAAGGTGGATTTTCCCATTTCAAGTGTGACCATAGAATCTTGGAGGGCTTCCTTGAGTTTAAGGGCCACTTCACACATGAGACTGAGAACCCGTGACCAATACACTTCAAGCACTCTCATTGGTGGAAAAGACGGAGCCCAGTCCAAGTTCGCTTCACACTACGCTTGAGGGACCAATGCAGTATGTGAATGGAAGATGGATGTAAAGTCTACATGGATTCCTACATGGCATCAAATGGATCATGTTTCATAGTCACTTGGATTATTTTCAAAAACCACCTCTTCGAGGTAGGCCTAACACAAAACCAGGAGACCATGGCACTCCAAATGCTCACAACTGTTGGTTTATTTGATTTTATCATGTGTGAGGACCCACATGAGTAGAAATTCATTGAAGTAGCATTTGGTTGAGGGCCCGGTCACATAGGACTTCACACTACACTTGAGGGTCCGTGACCACACTACATGATTTTGGAGGTTTCTTGGGATGGCCTTTGCACGCTTTCTTTCGGGGCTCTCACAATTTCATGGTCATCTGGGTTGACATGTTTCATCTTTACAATATTAAAAATCTTCTTGTTTTCTTTACCACCTGCACACACATGTTTTCTTTCCAAGCGCTCTTTGCTCCTCTCCTCACTTTCATACGCTCAAATGAAAGCAAACTCAAGAAGTGGACCCAAAAAGTATCTCAATATTTTGCAAATTCCGAACGGAATCAATTCAAGTTTCAACTCCAATTTTCATAGTCACTGACACATGTTTGGGAAGCGGCGATTGTGTAAGAAGAGCCCGTAATTTTGGTAATTGTATGGTGCACTCTATTGACCTTCACATTTTCCACAAGTACTTAGCACTTGTGTATTGGTACTAATGTATGAATTTGATTGTGCACACATAACGGCTAAATGCCATGAGGTCAAATGTTTATAGGTCTAGGATCTTGTAGTAGAAACATGATGAGACTACAAACATTTCAAACCCCCGATGAGTCCCATATGTCAAAGGTTGTCATATTGCACTTTTATTATCGCCGATTGTGCTTTCCCATGCTTTGTATATCATAAAGTTGTTAAAGTCAACACTGACCACTTTAGGCACCCCTGTATAACCACCAAAGAAGATTACATATTCAAAATTTCATTAAGGGCTTCATAATGCTCCACCCAGCCAGTGGCAACGGTATATGATTTAGGGAGTGGAAAGTAAAAGCCAAATAATATTGGTATATGTATTTAGAATTTATGATGTGTTTTGTCAAATATGCATTGATTCATCTTTGGATATTGAGACCATTTATATGTTGTTTATTTGAATATTGATATGTATCATTGGGTGGGGGGGGGGTGAATATTGTCCCCTACATTTTCACAATGAAGAATCATTCACATAATAATGATTCTACTTATAAATAGAATGTTTCATGATATTACTCTATTGA
This sequence comes from Polytrichum commune, assembly GCA_950295325.1. Classification (NCBI taxonomy): domain Eukaryota; kingdom Viridiplantae; phylum Streptophyta; class Polytrichopsida; order Polytrichales; family Polytrichaceae; genus Polytrichum; species Polytrichum commune. The sequence continues at coordinate 2,911,180 of OX485809.1, forward strand.
ACTCAAATTAAAGAATTTAAGGGCAAAATAACCATTTAAAAGCATCGGGCTTCAAGTCAAACCAAAGATGTGCTATTAAATGTAAGATGGACTAGGGCCTTCTCCTTTAGCTTAAGGAAACAAGTATCTCCAATTGTGTTCACTAACACAAACATCAAATCATTTGGCCACTATCTTCCTTGTGGTTGGACACTCCAAACATACGGGTTCACACCCATAGTTGATGAAACCCATCTTGCACTTTGTCATTGTAACCTAAGTTGCCATTTACACATAACAAGGTACTTAATTCACAAGGGACTCACAACGGACAATGAGAGGTTATCATCAATATAAGTAAGATTTAAGATGTGCTCTATGACGTAGAAAATTTCTTAAAAGATATGGGAATTTTATAAATTACATTAGTGTTGAGATAGGTAGAAAATTTCAAAGAAATCTATGCTCTAAACTGAATGGTAGTAAAGTCACTACATTAAATATTGTAATGTCACCAATTCTATTTGTCTTGCTCAATACTAATTGTAAATTGCCCATATAGTGTCATTAACACTCAATATAACCTAATATCATTTCTCATTCCTTGTAAAGAAAAAAATTGGGCATTAAAGATCTACAATGTTGTAATTGTTGACACTTACCAAGTGGCTTTTCATCCAAATTTCAATCATCATGGAAATGTTAGGATGCAGACTATACCAAAGTAAAAAGTGGACAAACTAAAAGTAAGATTGGATGGCAGTGCTTGTAAACTTGTTCATAATAAGTGTCATAAAAAAAAGGGTACCAAAGTGACATAAAATATCATATGTCACTAAATGCAAATTTAGTGTAGGATTGCTCATCATCCAAATCATAATAAATATCACCCATATCATAACATGTATTTACAAGAAAGTTCTGTATAGACATGAACAGCCAATTACATAGAATGCCATCATAAGGGCCACTCAACACATGAGCCCAGAGCCGTGACCGTGAAATTGTGAGGGCCCAAAAGAAAGTGTCCAAAGGCCATCCCGACACACTTCCAAAATCATGTAGTGTGGTCACAGACCCTCAAGTGTAGTGTGAACTCATATGTGACCGGGCCCTCAATCAAATGCTATTTCAATGAATTTCTATTCATGCGGGTCCTCACACATGACAAAATAGAATAAGTGAACGGTTGTGAGTGTTCACGGTGCCATGGTCTCCCAGTTTTGTATTAGACCTACCTCCAAGAGGTGGTTTTTGAAAATAGTCCAAGTAACCATGATACATGATCCATTCGATGTCATGTAGGAATCCATGTAGACTTTACATCCATCTTGCCCTCACATACTCACTCCGTTGGTCCCTCAAGCATAGTGTGAAGCGAAATTAGACCGGCTTTGCCTTTTCCACCAATGAGAGTGCTTGAAGTGTAATGGTCACGGGCTCTCAGTCTTGTGTGTGAAGTGGCCCTAAGACCTTGCAAGACTTGGAGACTATAAACAATATAGTCTATCCAAAGTGCGATGCAAAATCAGAGGAAGGTAGTGCTACTTTGAGGGCCGCTTTATATTAGGGCCCATTTGGAGGAGAGCCCACTTGGACTTGAAGTGGGCCTTACTTTACTCTAACTTTAGCCCTACTTTACAAAGTGGGCCGTTGAGTGGGCCTTGCAATATCAAGTCCATAGGCCCACTTGTAGGGTCCAAATTGGAAATTCCGCTTTAAAGTGGGCCTTCCAAATGGGCCTAGGGACTTTATATTGTAAGGCCCAATCCACGGCCCACTTCGTCTTAAATGAATTATGCCCTTTCTTGAACTAAAGTCATAAAGTCATAAAGTCATAAATGACTATATGACGGAAGTTGGGTGAAGTGGGCCGTAGATGCGAAGTGGGTCTCCATAAACTCTCGACCCATTTTTTTGCCTTCGGCCCACTTTTTTCCCTCCAAAACGCCGCCATGTCACCCGCCACGCAAGCTTTAGGAGAAGTGGGCCGACTCTCAATATAAAGCCCTCGGGAGTCGGGACCATATTAGGCCCATTTGGGCAATCTAAGCACTCTCATTGGTTGATGCCTAGGGTTTGGAAATAGGCCCTAGAAATGGGCCCTAATATAAAGCGGCCCTCAAAATGAGAAATAAATTGTGTACCCTTGTTGAACCATGAACAAACTGGCATTATACTTGCATTAACAAGCAAAATTAATTGTTCAGCACGTGGAAGATTATAGATTTTAGAGTATTTTATCCATACATTGCAAACAAAAACAACACAATTTGCAAGCATGTTGTTCCATTGTGATAATACAAGCTTGCAAATAGCAATTCAAAGCACTTCGTTTGGATTTTGGACCCAAGCATCTTTGATTCCTTTATCAAATTGACGATTTATTGGAGAAATTCGGGAATTATATCGTAGTTTGCAAAGGCAATGAATTGTCTCTTGGACAAATCAAACATAGTCTAAGTTGCCCCATGAAATTCGATATTTTGCACAAAGTTGTGGAATTTCACAGCTAGAGGTTGAAACTAATGCCTAGCCCTCACACTCTAATGACACCATACTCTAGTTTTACCAATGTGTTGAAGAAGTGAGTCACTTGTTACCTCTTGATGATAAAATACTCAAAGTCAAATTGCTCACGATGATAGTGTCACTGAGTAGGTGATAGACGTGCATAGGGAATCACAATAGGTAGGTGTCACCTTTTTGTTGCAAAAGTACGTTTTTACTTCTAACCCGTACTCAACATAAAAATTCACTCACCAAGGTACCAATTGCATTTGCCTATCCTCTCTTCTCTTTGTTGCACGCACACTAAATTTGAAGCCAAGCCAACCCATCCTCCTTTTCACTTTATCTCTCCTCTTTCTATCTGTACATCTTCACCTATTCCACCGACAACTACTACAACTACGAAAAACATGTTCAGCTCAACTACATTGTTAAAATGTGCATGTATAGAAGGTGCAAACTTTGAAGTGTATGTACGGAGGAGAACATGCCACGAAAACGTGGTTACAACTTTAATACTTGAGCACTTCAAAGTTCATCACAAAGGACATAAACCATCTCCGACTTTAGGTCATCAATGGAATTAGAAATTGAAGTTCAACAATCTCAACCTTATTCTTATGGCATTGGAACCATACAATGTTCCTTAATCAACTAAGTTCATCCGTGGAGTAACTTAAGTTATTTCATATTGGAAGAACCCAACCATCTTGGAAGTAACGGGAATTGGCTCGTCTAAGTTACGTTGAATTTTGAAGAGCTTATGAGGCTATGGTATAATCTCCTTTTTTGGATAGTCTAGGAGGTTATGTCTCCATTTTGGGCCTTTTGTAGTGCAATAAAGTGACACTCTTTTGACCGGTCAAGCGGATCAAGCTTGTGCTTTGGAGCACCTCCGCCCATCTCGAAAACCAAGGATGGCATATTTTGGCTCTTTGGCATTTTGCACACAAAGAGCTCCAAGTCCTTTCACTAGTAGAAAACATGGTAAAAAAGAACCGCAGTTGTTTTCCCATTGCGGTTCTTTTGACCACCCTGATCTGCAGTCACCAAACAACTGTGGATTTGTTTTTTTGGTTTTACGACTGTAATTTTGAAATTTTGGGGGCTTATAATATACCGCTAGATAGGTCTTGAAAATACCTTTCCAACGGTGTATTACATGCCCCCGTAATTTCAAAATTGCAGTCATAAAACCAAAAAAACAAATGTGCAGTCGTTTGGTGACTGCAGATCAGGGTGGTCAAAAGAATCGCAATGGGAAAACGACTGCGGTTCTTTTTTACCATAGTTTCTACTAGTGTTTGCAATGTCCTTGTATTCTTTGGGCCCGATAAGGTATGCGAGTGTTTTGGTTACTTTTCTCAATTGGACACTCATATTTGATTGGAGTATGGTTAGTGAGGATCAACGAACAAACACAATATAGACGCAAGTTTACATGTGATTGGACTACAATTTCATTAATTACTCTACGCTCATTACATTGATTATCCCAATTAGCGCATGTTATTATTTGGAGTTACAAAATGCAATAATGTCTTGCTCAAGAGTTTAATAGGTTGCTCGGATATTATAGAACATAAATGAAGTGGCTCGGTAAAGTATTACAATGTCAATGAATAGGTATAGCATTGCGTAACTCTGAATAGTATGGTGTACTTATTGGTATAATCATCTAGTGAACACATATTGGAAGACTTGCGTATTTAGTCAAGGAATCAACGCACATGTGCTTTAGATAACCGTAATTCAATCAAGGGAGGTATGATGTTCAATCTAGTTTTGTTGATGCTTCATCATAGATAGATATGATAATGCAACATGAGTTTTGTTGTGTAAATCTAATTGGTAGAAGTTGGAGAACATGAAATCAAACCGAAAAACACCCACATATCTTAATGCATATCAAGTGCCCTACTTTTGATGTCCATGGCTCTTACCCATCAACCATCCTTTAATTTGGGGTCACTAGCTAGTATGGGGAGCTCCATAGATACTTGAAAATTAAATTGTACCAACCAACAACAACAACAACAAGGAGCAATGAGGGGCATGGAGACTAGGGATAATGTTATGGGAATTGGTGTAATGGATATTTGGGGTTATGTGCACTTTTTCTAGACAATCATGTGACCATCGAAAGTAAATTGAAGGATGCAGTTATCCATCTAATATGACATAGCGTTTTCAACTTTTAAAGAGATTTCATCACTACAACGATCATCGCAATTAGTGCGTGTGGTACCAAGTCTCTAACGGGGGTTGAGATATTTACTAAGTGATACTAAATTCATGAATACATGCTCATTTACCATGCATTTCAAGAAAATTAGTGTTGCGTGTTCTAAGGTGCTTGTAGATGGTTTAAAAAACGACGTGCAAACACATGCTTGTCAGTGAACATTTCCAGGATAAATAATGGCAGTCTTTACCTTTAGTAAACAATGTCTCTATGAATTGTATTTTCCAATTAATAGTGTCGGAATGAACAATGTTTTCTCGATTTTTTGGTGACACTAATTTCCTAGCGTAAAGAGTTTAGTACTGTCTTCACTAATTTCCCACACGCATTATTAGCCTTCATTCGCTAATAATTGAGATAATCAATGAAATTACTATCACAGTAGTTGGGAACCAAGTCATAATATAAAACTTAATGCACGACTTATAACTATGTTTCATTATTTTTTGGTACAAGTTATAATGAGGCAATTGAAAGGCGAATCCCAAGGATCTTTTCATGTATTAGAATCTTGAAAAGTGATTTTATTACTTCTAGTCCTACTTTTGAAGTTTTCAAATAAAAGCTATAAATTTTTATAGTTAACATACCATCCTATCAAAAGGTTTGAGTTCCAATATTATGTAATTATAGGATCCTTAGAAATTATACTAAAAAAATTTATACCTCCCTAAAACATGTTGGATCTCAAAAATATATGTAACATATTATACTAGGTGATCCCCCCCCCATGGTGGTGATGATAAGATTGGCTTTGAGATTTGTTCTCCGTAATGTGGTAGTTGCAAAGATGGGATTTAGGGTTAGGATTGGAATCCCAAGCTTCTGCAAACCCTACATATGGACGTGCACCTTGATTTGTGTGGCTTCAAATTCTAGTATGAAGTTCGTCAGTGTGGCATTGTGAGCAACATTGGCAAATGATTGTAGATCTTGTGAACCATAGCTATAGTTTGTCACCCTTTTCATTTATTTACCTCTATAGTTTGATTGGGCAATGCATTTTGCATTAGTGGCCCACTTTTCTATCTAAACTTAACTTTAGTGTTTATCGTGTTCTAGGTGCAAAATATGATTATGATAGGTATGCTTGAAACCTTAAAGCACAAGTAAACTTGTGTCTACTATGTGCACATTCATCCCTTGGTTACGACCAATGTAGGTTTCTAACCTTCATATTGATGAAATATGTGAATGATGAAATGCTTATGAACTTCTTTCTCACCTTTGTTTTCATATCTCAAGTTTTTTTTTTTTTTTTTTTTTTTTTTTTTTTTTTTGTATTCCAGGTTTGCTTATAAAGGAATGGCAACATGTGATTAGGATATGACGCTCAAAATTTGAAACCACAAGCACTTCTGTATCTACTATGTGCAATATTTTAATGGAGCAAGTTAGTTTTGGGGGTGCAAGGTTTGAATTTTTGCAATGGATTGATTTATGTCTTTTGAGGGTGGAGGATTGATGTTGAAGCATCTATCCAAGGTAAAGATAGCTTGTCATGTTCTTGATGCCCATGTTGCGCCGGGTATGGGTAAGGGAGGATAAGAGTGTGGGTGGTGTTATTGGTGATGAAGAATACATCTTCTTCAAGATATTAGCTTGCTTCTAAATTTCATGAAGATAGGTTGATTATCAAGCACCTAGATGATGGATGACATCCTTGTCAAGCTCTTCATGTCTTTCCCTCCAGTTTATGTAAGCACAACAAAGACAACATATGTGTGTGAAGACACTTCCTTCCTTGTAAGAAACATACTCATATAAGCATGGGTGCAGAGGAGAACATCGATGTGGAGATAACCCTACCTCCATCTGTGGTAACAACCACATCATCGCTCGAGTCTACCTTCAACTCCCACTGCGATTATTGGAACTCTGTGTGCACCATGTTTACCTACACATTTTAGTTGCACTTTCAACAAAGCCCAAGGATTCACATACCCCGCCCCTCCCCACTTGATTACACCTGTATGAAACTCAAAGTAGAAGTAAGGAACCTAACTTTGAGAGCTCCCCTCTATTCTCTAGAGGCTCCACCATTGCACATATTCATTTTGCAACTTCTAGATCAAACATATCCTAGAAAGTTTGAGCTTTGTGTATATGTGCAACTTTGGGAGATTATCCATATCCCATGTATGAAATTGATGATTTCAACATTACAATGTTGCACTTTGTGTTATTCCATAACGTCACAAGCTACACTAATTCTCTTATGTTACACATCTAGGTTAACACTACAAAACTCCATAGTATCGTGTGCACATTAGTTGCCACGGGCATGATATTACGAAATTTAGAGTAAATTGTAGGATGTACATGATGAATCCAACATGGTTTCATGTGTTATGTCTTCTCAAACATGCTCACATTTTGACACTCCACCTTGAGAGCGCGCGTGTGTGTTGGGGGGGGGATCAAAGTTGCTCCAATTCATAAAGCTACTCCTTACATAAATTCGGTTCTACTAATATCACACAATTATTTACGAGTAACTTCTTAAAATCTAATCCTTTCATGAATTCAATGAACATCATTTTTTTTGAGCTTATGGCATTAATATTTAATTTGGTAGATGCCCCCCCCCCCCCCCCCCCCGGTGCCTCCCCCAAAAAGAGAGAGAGCATGGGACATGCATTTAACAAACATTATGAAAGTTGCAACACATATAAACTTGTGGTCTCAATTGTCAATAGAAGAAAATTGGTTCATTGCAACCATTCATTGTGACTCATGGCAAGAAAATGCATAAATGAATTATTTTGGTTGTCAACTCAAGGGTGTGGTGATCCATTGTCCAAAAACCGCAATCAAAACCTCCGGTTGAAAATCAAAATAATGTACTTATGCATTTTCTCGCCATGAGTCGCAACAGATTGTTGTAATGAACAAATTTTCTTCTAGTGTGTGCCACTCAATGCATGAACATTGATAAGAATTTTCATTAACTTCAACCTTTGGTTTGATCATGCTGGATATATGAAATCATCAACACTTATCCGAAAGAAAATTCCAAGTACTCCACTGTAAAGTACTATAAAATTGATTAGTGTGGTAGAACTTTTGGGGTCTCTCTAGAAATCCCCTACAAGCGTTGCATGCGTCAGGGTGGCGAGCAGGGGCAACACCGAAAAAGCCAGAGCCTTGGCCCCTAACCCTGGCCTACCCCGACCTTGGCCTAACCCCCGACCATGGCATAACACTCCGACCTTGGTCTGACCTTTGCATTCTTGAAAGCCACTTGTCCATATGACCCATATTGAGTGCACTTCATTTTCAAGGTCCAAAATCCAATATATATATGTTCACCTTCATTGAGTAAATAAGCAATTGATTGGGATTTCCTTTTCAAAGTGAAACTGTCAATAAAGCATGTAATTAACTTGGAAGTCAAAAACATTACAAAACCCTCATTAACAGTGAGTTTGTAATTTTTGTGACTTACCATTAAAAGGGTCTTTGTCAATCTAAAATGGAACTAGAATTAATATTTTTACTTTTAGTATTTTTATTCTATACATTTGAGCTAATACCTTCTACTTTCACAAAGTATTCATACACACTCAAACTAATTAAGTGTGATTAAATCTAATTATGTCTAAATAACTGTATTGGAAGGTAATTCAGCGCAAGGCCTAGGTTTCTACAAGTATTCATACACATTCAAACTAATTAAGCATGATTAAGTGCAAGTAAGTGCATTCAGCCTAATTAAGCGTAACGAAGCCTAAACAAGTGTAGTTAAGCACATCATTATTCATATCTGAATTAAATCATGATTAAGTGCATTTCACTAATTAATTAGGATTATTTAATTTGATAAGCATACTTTCTGATTTAATTGGGCTTAATTGTATTAATTAGGATTATTTAGACTTAATTACATTTAATCACACTTAATTATTTTGAGCGTGTATGAATACTTTGTGGAAGTAGAAGGTATCAACTTAAATATTATAAAGTAAAAATAGTAAAAGTAAAAATAGTAATTTTACTTCCATTTTAGAATGACAAAGACCCTTTTAATGGTAAGTCACAAAAATTATAACCTCGGTGCTAATGAGGGTTTTGTATTGTTTTTGACTTTCAAGTTAATTATATGCTTTATTGACGGTTTCACTTCGAAAAGGAAATACCAATCAATTGCTTATTTACTTAATGTCAATGAACATATCTATTGGGTTTTGGACCTTAAAAATGAAGTGCACTCAATATGGGTCATATGGACAAGTGGCCTTCAAGAATGCAAGGGTCATGCCAAAGGCCATGGTTGGGGGTTAGGCTAGGGTCGGGTGGTTGAGGCTTTGGCTTTTGCAGATAGACAACATCAATTAAGTGTATATTATATGTCGAGCTTTAGAAACAATATGTACGCTTTAGCAAGTTGGAGGTTGTCTTGAGGCGGTCTTGCATGTGAGTTCATGATTCACTTGTGCTTAAGTTAGAGTGGCAAATTTGTGTACCTACCCATGTGTCATATGATGCTTTAAAAAAGTGTGTGTATATATATATATATGTCACTTTTAGACAAACGACTAGTGTGTTTGAAATTTTGTCTATGAAGTATTTGTAATATGCATGGAAGTGATCCCAACTTAGTTATAAAATAAGAGCAACATGGAGTGTCACCCTTCAACCATGTCTACAAAATTAAAACTCTTGTTTCTTCAAGTGCCTCACTCAAGCACCATGCACGAAAGTGATTGCATGTAGAGAGCCATAAGTGACTTGCTCACATGAGATTTGTAAATAATCAAAATGTGACCAACTTACTAACACTTGAAGTCCAAAAACACCCCAAACTAGCTACTCACATGGTACAAGTGACCACATAAGCAAACATGTGTACCTTAGGTTATATTTCTGCACCTTGCACCTAGCAATATACCTTGAGAAAATGAAGATATGTTGCCAATTCAATCTAGAAGAAATTAAATTTCATGCATTTACTTCACAAAGTACATACTATTAGTAAATTAAGAGTTAGAATGATTCAGAGACACTCGTTATCTAATTCCAATTGTCAATCGAAGTTTTGAAAACCTGTGTTTCCAAACATCTTTATCTACAAGGACCTAGAAAATTGGTCCTCCCTACTACTAGTTTCCTTGAGGCTAAAGAGAATAGAAAAAGAAGTGAAAGAAAGAACATTGTTGGTTTATATCATTCCTCAATCACTTTAATACTGCTCTCCGCAAGAAACAATCCTTGAGGAAATCTTGGAATAAACATGGTAAGATTCCCCAATTTCGTATCTTCAATCCAAATCTAAGACTTTTGTTTCAAATGAGACAATCTTCATCCTTGAAGGACAAATCAGGGACTGTGGAGAAATAATTAATCAAGTGAGAGGCTAAGTTCATTATAGCATATAAAAGAATGAATATCTATGTATCTATAGGTGAGAATGTTATGTCAATTGATATTTGTTTTCCCATAAGCTAAGTTGCACATGGGTGGGTTGTCCAGGATGCATGTTGATGCCCAAATTTCAATGTGGTGGACCACCTAATACCTCCATGGTCTAGTTGATAAGACCAACATAAACAAAGTTATCTTAATATGGATGCACATTGGATTGATCGGTTTGGTGGACGGTGCTTCCATTGTCCAAGATTCCTTTTGGATGAGATAAATAGATAACATGTCCAAAGATTCTTCTTATGATGATGTGAATTTTGCACACGCAGTTAGATGGAGGAGGAAGGCATCAATTTGTAAAAGAGCTTTTCCACACAAACCATTTTGCAAACCTTCCCCCCCCCCCCGGAAAAGAAAATGACATTGGTAATTGCTCATGTACACACTCATTAATTATTTTGAATTCTAAATTTGAACATTATTCTTTGTATGATTTTTGTCTAGGAAATCTTTTACACACTTTAGAAACTTACACATAATCTCAACATGCCAAAATAAAGGAAAAGAATGCAAAATTGTAATGAGTATCATGTATCAAGTGTTATAGAAACTATCTATGATTTTTGTATTTACCCGTGAATTTTTTTCATTGATTTTATATTTAAAATAATAAAATAGAGTATACCAAGTTGGGATAACTGCAAAAAACCAAACTTTCGTAATATATGAATGTCCAAAATTTACAAACATCCTTGTATGGTACATCTATCCACGACATATATCTACAACAAAGTGCTTATGGTTGTGGGTGACCCATTGGACTCCTGACCACACTACATCGTCCTAGTAGTGTGGGTTGAAAATGAATGTGAGCAACTCTAATTGTCTAGCCAAGTGGAAATAATGTGGGCCCAAGGCCCCGAGTCTTCCCCTAAATATGCTTGGAGACTTCCAACAAAGTCTTACATAAAATGAAACAATCACCGTACATTGAAAGTATCAGAAATAAAATGGTTATCCTCATTAATTGCCTATTAAAATTATTAAAGTGCCCCACACTATTCTAAACTAGAATTTTGATGTGGGTTGAAATTTGACGTGGCCCACACTAATAGGACTATGTAGTGTTCTTGATGGTTACACGGGTAGATCACTTAGTGCATATTAAAAACGACGTGCGGCATAATATAGAGAGGATTAAAATCATTTGAAATAAAAATTATAAAGGAATTCCAAATAATGAAGGGGCCATTAAATGTAGGCAATCCCATTATAAATAAGTTAGATGGCCATTAAATGTAGACAATCCCATTATAAATAAGTTAGATGGACATAAAATGTGGGCCATTATTTTTTTGTAAAATTAATATAGGGGCTAAAGATAAGGATCCTAGAAGGTATGTTTAGTATGATATGTAAATGGGTTTAGGACTCACGGGGATGGATGATAATTGGGATTTCCGTATGTCCAAAAATGGCTTTAAAGGAATATAGAGTACAAAAAATTGCAGTGACTTGGACAATATAAGTAATGAATGGGTGCAAACAAATGGGCCATTTTTGAAATTTAAGTAATTATAGGGAGGCTTTAATTCAGCCCTTGAAGGTAAATAGCCCCAAAACAAAAAACCCCTAGCCGCACGTGGTGCACAAAAATGCCTTAGAGTGACCTCCCCGTGGATGGTTATGCTTATCATGTAAGCTAAAGGCATACTGTTGGTACTGTGTAAAAGGGATGTTGTTGTAATAGGGATTTTGTTACTAGTGTCTTTATAATTTTGTCGGGTCATGTGCTTCAAACCTTTGATTCTTAAGAATGTTCACGAATGCAAACATGTTGTCTTCCACTACATGGTGTCCCCATTTTCGTGGCAACCAACATTTGCACAACATCGTGGCTTAGGGCAACTTCATAGATAGAAAGATAGATAGAAACTCCGGTCCCTTTTTAGCAAGGGGCCGGCGTGAATCAAGTGTCCGTTCGTAATGTCAATGACCCGATGCCCACTGGACAAGGGGAGATTGGGGCAATACTACTCTCCCCTTTCGAGGATGAGCACTATAGTGACACACTATACTAGTTCCTAGCTAGCCACTAGTGCCTTGAAGATACCGGACATGGTATCCCCCCAAAGGGCTTCGAGGTACCCATACAACAAGGTCCAAGGACCCCCCACCATAGTTGGGTGGACTAAGGTGGTGAGCACCACGCCAACATGGGGAATAGAACCCACAACCTCCTCATTGGGGGCCATGAGCCCTAACCACCAAGCCAAGGCCCGTGGTGCCCTAGGGCAACTTCACACACAAGACCGAAGGCCCAAAACCATTGCATTCTAAGATCTCTCGTTGGTCACAAAGGTTGAGGCCTCCAACTTCACTTCACACTAGAAGGTGAAGGCCTACTGGCCCAAAAAACTTCTCATGGATGAAAAGTCTACATGGATTCCTACATGTCATACTATAAATAATATCTAATGATTGGTCATAATTTGCATTAGGCCCACCTCCAAGAGGTAGACTTGACGCAATTTCCAGGAAACCCTGTCAATTAAACAAATGGTACGGTCTTTGGATGAGATTGAAGGGCCCTCACAACTGCATGGTCACAACCTTTGGCTCATGTGTGAAGTGGGTCATCATGACGAGGGCCACACCAAGAGCCTTTTTCCAAATACACCTTGAGGTTGGAGATAAATTTAAATTTTCTATTCAAGCAAGCATGTAGACCTTGATGCCAATATGGATTGGTTTATTTGACGATCTACAATGATCTCCCTTTTGGAACTACATATTTTGTGCATGACAAAGACACAAAGCACAACAACGTCCATCTTTCTTCATCTCCAAACATACAAGTGTTTTCATCATAATGTGAGCATCTAAGGATTGTCTCCCACCATGTTCTTGAAATTGCTCCAAAAAGCATTGTAGATTGTATAAAATCCTTCCAATTCCATCCAAGACACTCACATGCAGGGCAAGCCTTTGCAATCCATAAGAATAAGTATTCATGCCAATCTAAACGCATAGTTATTCTACACCCACATCCACCCATCTAGGGAGTCCTTTAGCTACAAAGGGGTATGTGATTTCGACAAACCCCTCTTGGTAGGGGTACATGTGCATATTATATTTTATAATGCTATGCATTGGAAATGTTGTCTCGCCATTGAAAATTAACTATGTTTTGGGTGCTTGAAATTTAATTGGACTGAGATCATATGTACTACAAGATGCCACGCAAAAATCATCCACCTTCCAAAGAGTTTGACACTTGGGTTGTTCCAACTAGCATTTGTTGCAACTCCTCTTTATTGATATGGACTACCTTATAGGAGTATGGGTTACTACATCAAGCATAGGATCTATACTGGGATGGTCCACTATATCCAATCTTTAAGGATTGCAATTACTGCCAATATCACACTTCTTAGTCCAACTTTGAAGCCCTGGACAAGTTGTTGGAAGATTCACATGTCAATCATTGAATTTTCTTAGCCAATCCTCTCCAAAGCAATACCTTAGATGTGACTCTCTAGGATCACAATTTCCATTTGCTTTTTGCTTCCTTAAAATTTTCTTTTTTCACCTTCAAGATAGAACTTGCAATCTTGCCTTCAAGAAAGTTAGGCATGCATGCGTGACCCTTACTAGAGAACCATTTATTCTTGCTTTGTTTAGCGACATTTTGAGTCAATAACGAACGTGTCCCTTGTCACATGTAACCATGCAATTTCAAATCACCACAACTTTAATGTCATTTGATCCTTCTTTAGGTGTGATTTGACCAAGCATGTCCCCCTTTCACAACATAATGGCCTTGGCATGAATGACTTTTAATAGTACCCATACAAAGTGACCAAACTCTGGAGTTCCCTTAGCATGCATGCTAGAGTTGATAACAAAATCATACTAAAAATAACAATCTTTGCTTCCAAGGTTTACAATGACCATCTCTTCTTAACACTAGTTTCACAGGTGGCATCATAAAGTTGTTAAACCTCGGACCTTCAAAACACACTAGACCCGAACATGGACAACATTTGTCGCGCACCTCTCCGTGAGGAGTGCCCGATACACCATGGGCACAAGGGGGATCCCGGAGTGACACCCGGGACTTGTGGCGCCATTGGTGAGAGGGCCCAAGTGATCCTAGTGTGGGTGAGGGCCCCAGGTGTTGGGAACGCCTCCCACCCACGGAGACTAGGAGGCACGAGGGTATGGCCATGAGCTATGCGTAGCTTATGGTGTGTAGATTCTATAATGCTCAAGAACACCTCAATCGGAGGTGTGAGCTAGGAGTTATGGCAATTTGAGTGGGGCCCTGTCCCGGGACATCGCCCTGGTACAGAGCAGTGGCCTGGGAGTGCCTCCCGGGACTGCCAAGGTTTAAACAAGCATAAATTCCTCAATACTTGCCCGAATGGGGCAAGTGAGGAGTCCATCGGCATCTACGTGAAGTGTAGATAAAGATGGAGTGGTTGTTTGTTAGCATCAGAGATCACATAAGGAAGTTATGATGGTCTGAAGCTGTTGGGGGCTTCTAGGCCCAGTGGCTAATTAAGGGAAAATGTCTACTTGGCCCCAAGTCTTGGTAGAGAGACAAAAGGTTTCTTGACAGTGATGTAGGGGCCCCGCCTAGAGTCCTAGAGGCTTATATGGGTGAGGTGGTGTGGCCTCACCCACCCGAGGCCGAACAGCATGGCCTCCATGGGCATTGGCTCAATGAGGCCATAGTTGCCTAGTATGGTTCGGGTTGTTGTAGTGTTGCTCCGGCAACGCAATGATCAACATAGGATTGGACTTCCATGGATGGAAGTCCACATCTAGGAATTGGTTACCGATTAAGGGGTGAGTCCCGAAAGCAAACTAGGAGGGTTGGTTCCCCTCCTATGAATTATAAGATCCGGGGTGGGAGGAGCTCACCATTAGCATGGCAGAATGTGAAGGGTTGCGACAACATCACTGATCACATGGTCATATGGCAACCAATTATGGTCCACTATAACGAACCTAGTGGTAAATTTGAGAACCAAAACGCATACAATATATGCAGCAACAACACACTCCTCAGTTCAACAAGCAACCATGGGATTCCAAAAAAGTGAGGACAATTAATCAAACTTGCGCCTTGGTGATCAAAGGTTGACATTGGAAGCACATATGGTGGGAGCACCTTGAACCAAGAAGTTGAGGTATTTAGCATACACGTGACAACCATATAAACCAATTTTTATTATTCCTAGGTAGGAAAGAAAAAGACCACGTGTACTGCTACTATCTTGCTCTATATCTCACGTCTATAATAGATATATTGAATGTCAATCATCTCAACTCTCATTCACCTTGGAAAGTTACTTCAATACGTCAATGAAGGTTGTGACTAGCCTCACTCATATTACAAACATGTCACTTTCTACTAAAAAGGGTTTTGGTTTCACATCAGCATTTATTTACTTCAGAGTGCCTCTTGCATAAAAACAGCTGCTCTTCATCTTCATCAATGCATCGGTGTATGGGAATCAATCCAGACAATCAATCCAGAAAGATGTGATTCTCGATTTAGTTACAAACTGCACTTGAAAATTTGCACCAGAGTGAACCAATTTACATTATCCTGGAATTGAAGCATGCTACCTTGCCATCATGCTGTAATTCAGTTATATTGTCAATCATCTCAACTCTGATTCTCATGCAAAATGGGAACCTTTAACATGTCAACGAATGTTGTGACTAACCCCAGTCATATAACAATAATGCATCTCTCTACAAAAAGGAATCGATTTCAAATCAACATATAATTCCATTTCAAAATGGCTGATCCTGATCTTGCCATTCACCCGCACAATACTATAATACTGCTCCAATCTATACTTAACTTGCTGGTCAGCTTCTTCGATCCACAAGGAATTTCCTCATCTGCAGACTGCCACATTTGAACTAGCTATGGCTGGTACTTTTCTTCCAGAACTTGATGGAGCCAAGATGAGCTGGTTGATGTAGTTGGAAAGAGGTAACACCAAGAGCGAACGATGAAACGGCGGATTTCCTGACACCCCCAATTTGTGTCTAAGCACGCGCGCTTCCTGGATCCATCAAGTGGTGGAAGAGAAATACCCGCCATAGCTGTGTCAAATGTGGCAATCTGTAGATGAGAGGAAATAGCTTGTGAATTGAAGAAGTTGACCAACAGCTCAAGTATAGATTAGAGCAGTAGTACAATTTTTGTGGGTGTGAAAGACAAGATCAGGATCATCCGTTTTGCACTGTAATAAAATGCTGATATGAAATCGATTCTTTTCTGTAGGAAGATGCATTTTTGTTATGTGAGTGAGGTTAGTCACAACATTCGTTGACATGTTCAAGTCTCAAACCGTCTGTTAGAGTTGAGATGATTGACAAAAATTTATCGAGTTACAGCAAGATGGCAAAGTAGCGTATTGACAATCCCAGGCATAGCCTTCTTTCCATCAACCGTTGCGCTCATCGACCAGGAAAGAAGATTAAGCAAATCAGGACTGGAATCATCTCTGCCATCATCTTTCCTACATGCAAGCGGTAAATCTGGTGTCATGAAGCACTCAAGCACACAACAAGCACTGCGTTCTTTAGCAAGAGTATATAGAGAGATTAATTAATTACTAGCCTTATGACTGGTGGAATTTCGAAGAGTCTGAGGTAAGGTATCTCAAACCAAAAGGTCTCAGGTCACCTTATCACTCTAGATGAGTAGATGAACAGCCAAGTGATTGGCATTCTAGTATCTTGACCTTAAGCATCAAGAGACTAGTGCAAGTGTAATCCAAGAGGCTCAAGCGTGAGAAGAACATCACCAGCTTAGGTGACTTCTTTCTCTATCTTTGGGTGGAGAGCCTCTCTCCAACTTCTCTTTCTACCTCCGTTTCTAACAATAATGATCATGTGCGATCAACGTCAACTGCTCGCTCACAAAACTAGAGCCGAATTACTACCGCACCCACACACAATCATAACATGGTCACAGTATTGCCCAGCCAGTGCCCAACCAGCTAGGGCCGCCCATCCAGGGCAGATGGGACAACGTCCCAAAGAGGCCCGGTTGGTTGGCTGCAAGGCATCAACCAGCTTGAGGTCTTTGGGACGCTGCCCCATTATCCCATATGCCCTGGATGGGCGGCCCCAGCTGCGCCGGGGGGGGGGACTAGCTAGACCCCTAGTGTGGCCACACTATCAATCTCCCACTTGAGATTGAGAATGTCCACTACTCGATCACAAGTCTAGAGTCGTGGCACTCCCAAATCGCCAACCACCTGAAGAAGTGTATGACAACAAAAGCCATGTCATGGTCTCTTAATAGATTCACACGAGCTTGAAACTGCATTGCCCAGCATGTTGCACCCGTTCTCCCCCACCCCTCATCTTTCCAGAACGGTGGGGAACGGTGGGGCAATGGCCTCATCACCACCACCAATAAGGTATATGGATCTTAAATGGTTACTATTTCCCAAGTAGCCCACTTCTAGGAAATGAAACATGCAATTGGTACAATTTGATTAGCATATCCAAATTGAGGCCATAGCTACTTTCCACAAAGTTTTTGGAGAGAATTTGTATACATTATGCATTATCAAAGTGAAGATTCTCGTGCTCATGAAATGGTCACATAGGTCCCCTCCCATCATGTTGACTATTGAACCTAGAATGGTAATCAAAACTTTTGAGCGCACACAGGACTTTTTGGTATACGTTCTTGGAGCCACATCAAACCACATACCACTCAAATATAGGTGTCATAATAAGAAAAATAACCAAATGAGGGTTGTCTACCTTACAAACGACTACACTAAATATGATATTTAGTGTCACCAATTCTAATTGTCTTTCTCAATACTAATTGTAAACCACGGTATAGGGTCAGCAACACTAAATGTTAACCCAACATTATTTGTCATTCCTTGTAAAAATTCTGGAAGCTTATAGATTTACAGTGTTGCAATTACCGTCACTTACAAGTGATTTTTCATCCAAATTTCAATCATCTATGACAATACTTCATCACAAGTTGCTGACAAGAGAAGGTGGGGTTTTGACCAATGGATGAACTTATCCATCATCCATGACAACATTTGTTCACTTATTCATAAGAAGTGTCATCCTAAAAGTTACCATGGTGACATGGAGTACCATATGACACTCAATATCATATTTAGTGTAGATCATTTAATGTGATGAAGAAGCAACGGCCCAGGGAGTGCACTGTTCAAGTACTGTATTTATACACGTGGGTGCACAAAAGGGGTATTATTTAAAACAAGCATGTACAAAATGTACGTACAAGAGACATATTGCTATTAAGCAAGAAGTAGATATACATGAGGCTATAGAAAAATATAGGTAAAGTACGCATTTACGCGTTTACGCGTTCAAGTCAGACCTGGACCAAGAATCATGTGTTTTTTCATCCACTAAGTAACGACTTTATAACTAAAAATCCATGATTTGATATTATACATATAATAGGGCCATATTTTTGAATTTCCAAACATTTGTACACATGTTATATACAATTTCTGTATTTGTTTTTGGACCCTTGTGTACGTATGGAAATGTATTTTGAAGCAATGAGATTTGTAAGTATATTTCTTGATTTTAGCAAAAATAAAATGTATACAAGGGTATTTTAATAAGGGGCATGCACACACGTGATGCTTGGTTTTAATGAATAGTGCACTCCCTGAGAGCAACGGTGGTGCTATTTGATATCCATATTCCAAGTTGTGAAGTTGACACGTTTTCATCTGCTATGTTCTATTGTGTATTTGTCATATTCAAATTCATATGCTAATGCTATTCACATCCATCACACCCACTTCACAAGTAGCAAACATAACCACCCACCCATTGACATTACAATCAAAGTTGCTTTTGTGTCAAGTAATGTTTCTGCATAAATTTAGTTAATAGATCTAAGTTGTTTAAGCCTATAGCATTGCAACATGCCCCGATAACATTATTCAGATCCATAACATTGTTCTGCGGGACTGATAGTATTACAGAGAATATTCCCTGTATTTTCACATTCAGTCTGAATGTGGGGATTAATTCCTTGGAATACTGACAATCCCGCAAAACGTTGTTATGGATCTGAATAATGTTATGTCAATTTAGTTGGACATAGCTAGTCAAATTTGCTTCTGTGTCAAGTAGTGATTCTGCATAAATGTAGTTAATAGATCTTAATTTTTTAAGCTTGTTGCATTGCACCATGCTCCAATTTAACTGGACATAACTAGTCAAGTTTGCTTTTGTGTCAAGTAGTGTTTCTACATATAAATTTAGTTAATAGATCTAAATTGTTTAAGCCTATTGCATTGCAACATGCTCCAATTTAACTGGACATAAATAGCCAAATTTGCTTTTGTGTCAAGTAGTGTTTTTGCACAAATTTAGTTACTAGATCCAAAATTTTAAGCCTATTGCATTGCAACATGCTCCAATCTAGTTGGATATAACTAGTCAACTCTTGTATCCCTAGCAAATGTTGTTCATGAGGTTTGGAAGTAGTTGTCATGTCCAAACTAGAGGAGATGTTGCATTGCTATACTAATTAAATTGTCAAATTGTTTTTGGATTACGGACCTAATTGTCACATGGCCTTAATCTTGGTGAACGTTAAACCTCCCTCTACGAGCTTTACAGGGGAGGTAAGTATGGGCAAGGGCAACCCCCCATAAAGAAATCAATATTATACTGGACCCGATTGAAAACTTATGCCCACCCCGTCCAACTTCGAAAAAACCATTGCCCTTGCATTCTTGAAGGCCACTTATCCACAAACCCCAGATTAAGTGAACTTCATCTCCAAGGTCCAAAATCCAATATATATGTTCACTTCCATTGAGTATATAAGCAATTGACTAGGATTTCATTTTGAAAGTGAAACCGTCAATAAAGCATGTAATTAAATTGGAAGTCAAAAATATTACAAAACCTTCACTAGCATTGAAGTTATAATTTTTGTGACTTACCATTGAAAGGATCTTTGTCATTCTCAAAATGGAACTAAAATTAATGTTTTTACTTTTAGTATGTTTATTTTATAATAGTTTAGTTAATGCCTCTACTTTCACAAAGTTTTCATACAGATTAAACTAATTAAGTGTGATTGAATGTAATTATTCCTAATTAATCCTAATTACATGGCAAGTCACATAAATTATAAGGTCCTCAATGCTAATGATGATTTTGTAATATTCTTGACTTCCAAGTTAATTACGTGCTTTATTGATGGTTTCACTTTGGAAATGAAATCCCAATCAATTGCTTATTTACTAAAAGGAAGTGAACATGTATATTGGATTTTGGACCTTGAAGGTGAAGTGCACTCAATATTGGTTTTGTGCACAAGTGGCCTTCAAGAATGCAAGGGCAATTATTATTTTTGATGTCAAGCAAGGTGGGCAGCAATTTTCAATAAAAAAAACAAAATAAAAATCGAATATGATGGTATCATGCCTTGCAAAAGCAGGGCCCATGTGGTTTGGCATGAGCTCTAGCCTGAGCCGGTAATCGTGGATTCAAGGACAAGAAAATTCCTTCCTATTCCTATCCTATGATTAATTTGCTAGAGTGTCAGATATAGGACACTTGGTGAGGATATTTAGAGGCAACTTAGTGTGTAATTAACTCACTAGGTCTTGGTTCCAAGACACATGATGAGTGTGTAAAGATAAACTAAGAGGTAATAGATAAACAAGTTTTGATTCTATGATAGGAGTTGTTCAAATTTAAAATGAAACATTTCGAACTCCATTATGGCACAACCTAGCATAATACTTTGAAAGTCAAAAAATCATGGCTTATTTTTGTTCACTTCCACTGGATGGGAAAAAAAATTACATGTCAAATGCCAATGTACATAAATAGAAAATATGCTCAACATGTAGAACACTACAATAAGGTTGGTTATTTTATTTGTAGAGGGAGGTTTATCCTCATGTTAAACATCCCCTACAAGCTTTGGGGGGAGGGGTCCAAGCCTTGGGTAAGGGAAGGGTCCAGGCCCATTGGAATTTAATTAGGCCTTCAACTTCCCTAACTTGGCCAATAACATTTGAGTTGGATCCATCAGTTTAGAGGCCCAACAGTGCAGAGAAATTCCATGTGGGTTTCGATTGCATTTGACAACCCAATTTTCCCATATACACATAGATAGATAGATAGATAGAAACTCCGGTCCCTTTTAGGGGCCGGCGTGAATAAAGTGTCCGTTCGTAATGCCAACAACCCGATGCCCACATGACATGGGGAAGCTGGGACAAAACTACTCTCCACTTTCGAGGATGGACACTATAGTAACAGAGAAACAGTAACCGAGAAACAGTAACCGAGAAACAACAACCAAGAAACAAATAACAAGGGCCGATAATGGTCCACAGAGGTGCATGCCTTTTAGGTATAATTCATGTTTTTGTAATGAGAGTGAACGCCAAGTCATGATTCCTCGGTTGGTTGTGGGAGGATGTTTGAGTTAAGACGTTCCGGGTTCGATTCCAGTCGAGTCCGTATGATCGTCTAAAATGTAACACATGACTAGGTGCTGCTAGTGAGTAAAAGGCAGGAAATTTGTACCAACCAGCCGGCACCATTCCTCATTCTGAGCTGTACGTAGATACTAGATATAATATAAGTTTTTGGGTTTTATGGGGGGTCTAAGTTTTGGGGGAGTGGTTGGTGGTTTTCAAGTCTCCTCTTATGTAGGAGGATGGACATGGCATATTGTATTGCAATGGTATCAATGTTTTTAAAGGTATTTTTGATGGTAACCATGGGTATTTTGAGATTTTCTTCTAGTATTTTCATAGATGGGATGTGGGCCGTAGCTCGGGCCCCAGCTGTGAGTACAATAAGTGGTTCGATTTTCCATCCTCTGGAAGCGATATTGTCAATCAGTGGTTTGTATTTGTTGTTTTTTGCTTCTATAGTTTCTGGGGAAAATCTGTCGTTACAATATGTGAATTCAATAAATTGTATGGTGAGGTTAGGGTTAACGTCGATGGGAGGGTCATTTTGATATGGTAATCCTTTGACGCAAAGTATGTCAGGTCTGAACCTTGCATTGCAATGACATCTTTGTGTGTTACATTCGCAAGGGAGTAGCCAATTGGGGACAATATTTTCTTGGGGATTATTATTGAAGGTACCGGCATTCATGAGGGTAAAACATCGGGATTTTTCGGACGAGATTAGGAGCTTCCTAATTTCTCCAACTGCTTTGTTATGCCTTTTAATTCGTAGTGAGTGTATATTTTGTTGGTTACATTTCAGTAGTACATGTAGCCAAGTGTCTGGATCGTTTGAGTTGCATATGGGACACGTGATGGAGGGGTACCTCTGGTGACCGAAAAACATTTGTTTTCTAACATTACCCATGTATGTTCCTGTGCGGAATTTAATAAGGCATGATTTTTGTTTGTCTGTGATTAAGGGATTTGTCCAGAATTCGTTGGATAGTTCTTTGTCAATGTCTATATTTTCTGTCCATTTACACGTGTTGGGGGTTTGTGTGGCCATGACTGCTATATTAGTTTCCCTGTCATATTTTTTAATTTGTTTTTCTAAGAATCTTACTGGACCTTTGTCTGGGACTTCTTCCATTGAGGCCCAGACGTCCTTTTGATAATAGTATGGGGTGGCGTGGGCATGTTCGTATGGATGTATGGCGATTCTGTGTTCTAATTCTAACCCGTCTTTTGCTAGTTTATTAGTTTTTTCATTACCGTCAATATTGACGTGTGCCCTGACTTTGTATAGTGTAATAAGCTGTGTACGGTCTTGGAGGATTTTTACCATGGAGTTGAGTGTGGTTTGGTCTGGGTGACTATTATAGAGAGTGGGGTGTTTGATTTGTGTATTGAGTAGGTATAGTACGTTTAGACTATCTGTGAATATAAATGCGGGTTCGTTAGGGAATTGTGTATTGATGATTCTTAGTGTTTTATGTATAGCCATCATTTATGCACGTAGTATGTTTTGATGCCCATGGAGTCTTTTGGCGATATTTAAGCCTTTGGGGCTATAGATACCATATCCAGCTCTTTCTCTTCTCCATACTCCAGGGGCAATTTCTTTGGGTTTTATAAAGGATCCATCTATGTAGTAGCTAAATTGGGGGTGGAATTTTAGCGGTAAGTTGGTTTGGTAGTTTGGGATTTGTGGGGTGGGATTATTATTGTATAGGGGTGTGTTTGGGTAGTTTGATTTAACCCATTTTTTTACTAGGGTTAACGGTGATGTTCGGGGGGGTGGGTGGTGCAATTTGAGTGTGGCTTTGTAGTATTTGGAGGTTATTCGCTGTGTCGTGTATTAGCTTCATTTGTTCGTAGGTACCTATGTTATTATTTTGATGATGGATACAGAATATTTGCATGGTAGATGGTTCTTTCCTTGTAGTATTGAGCTCGGGGGGTATTGTTGGTTCTTCGTATGTGATTGTGTCAGCGGCAAAATGGGCAATGACATGTGTGTCTGGGAATGGGCCTGTGTGTGGGTTCGAGTTTTGGTACCAGTCAGTGTCTGGGGATATAATTATAGTGATTGTGTAAGGGTCATTTTGGGCCGCTATGCGTGCCCAGTGAATGGCTTGTTGTAGGTCTGTTGAGGTGTGAGGATGTGCGTATCCAATTCCTTGCCATTTATAGTCAAACACTTTTCCTAAGGATCCAAATATTATGTCTTGTGAAAAGGGTGAGTAGAATTGGGTGAATTGTGTAGGACATGTAACTAGGGATGAAAAGTAAGAATGGGAAATATTGAATGTTGTAATTAGTAAATCTAGTATTTGTCCATATACACATACTTTCTTATTCAAGTGGAAAGTGAGCATTTGATTGGGATTTCTTCCCTTAGGCAAAACCACAAGTAAATAATGCTCTCTCAACTTGAAGGAAGAAAATAAATGTCATCAAGAAATTAAACCTCAATATCATAGATGTAGTTTAAATACATGTTATTTTAAGAAAAAATATTGACCCATCATTATATTAACAGTTAAAAATCCCAATTTTTCCACAAGTGAAGTTATAATTATACTGGTGAGAAAACTTAGAATTTTTTCACAAAGGTTGAATATTTATTAAAAAATATGTAAATACTCATTCTTTTTTTAAAAAATTACAATATTGATGATATTTTATTTTATTGATGATATCTATTTTCTTTTATTAAGTTGAAAGAGCATTATTTACATGTTCCCAACAATCTTCTGAATCCCAGTGGACCAAGGACCCTCCCTTATACAAGTCTTGGACTCCTCCCCTCAAAAGCTCCCGGGGGGGGGGGTAGTTGTTAGCTTGGTGGATTACCCATTCACTAAAATAGAATTGATGCATGTTGTCTATATTGATTAATGTTATGTTGTGGCATGTAGGTACACCAATATTTATTAGGTCTTGCTAATTTGGATAAAAAGAAAAAATTAGTGTAAGTGTCATATAAGTCATTTGCAAATCCTTCAAGGTTGACCAACTAATCCTTGAATGACATGCTACACTGATTCACAAAACTGAATGATTTAGTGTTTGCCCATGCTTAGTATAATTTGAAATATCTATTGCAATAATTAGGATTTAGAGGTGTCGTCAAGAGCAGATAATAGGTATCCAAGTGTCTACTAATGCATGGAAGTTTTAATGAAAAATCTATAAAAATTGTTGAGATATTTAATTTTAAAATAGTCTCTCACTAACTCCCTTTTGGTCTTGCATGTCTACACCTCCTTTTCTTTCATATATAGCCGATGTAGCAGAGAGTTTCAATTTAGCAATGAATGCTATAAGTAAGCGAGAGTATTCTTCTCCTTCTCAAGTAGTACATTGCAAGTTTGCTTGTTCCACACTAAGACAAGGCCATTGTCTTATGAAAAGCATAATAGTGTTGTATCATTGCTACAAAGGGATGGAAGCACATGGAAAGTAGCGAAATGATTTGTTATTAGTTAATCTAGTGTAGAGAGAATCCAAAAGAAACATCTTCCTTATGCTAAACCATATGTAGGAGGAAGACCAAAAGTGATTTCAAACCACTTGAGGAGGGCATGTGTGAGAGTGGTGACAATCGGAGGATTTAGTATTGCCATAGAGGTATGCAAATTAATTAGGGAAGAATTAGCCAATGAGATCAATGTTCAAATAGTGCAACAAGCATTGCATTTAACAAGTTCGGAGGCTTGTGTGAACCTCTTCTTCCATATAAGAATGTTCAAGCCCATCTAGATTTTGCCAAATCTTACGAGAATTGGACCGTTATGTATTGGAAGAAAGTAGTTTTTTCATATGAGACTAAGGTCAATTGTTTTTGCTCATATGGTTGTTATTGGTGTTGGGCTCAAGATGGAGAGGGTCTTATTTATTGAATAGTGAGGAAAACACTAAACCATAGAGGAGGTTCAATAATGGTTTGGGGTTGCATGAGTGCAATTGGACCTAGTTTGATTTGCAAGAAAGAAGGTAGAAATGAATCAATATGTCTATCGTGAGATGTTGGAGGCCAATCTATATGGCACTTTTTCAAAGTATGGCATAAATGCAAACATAGTCATTTATCAACATGACAATGATCCTAAACATACAACAAAGCCAATGAAAGTGATGATCTAAACAACCTTTCATTGTTTTTGAGTGGCTTGCTCAATCACCTGACATAAACCCAATAGGCACCTGTGGGCAAAACTAAAACCGAAGCTCCATTCTTATCCAACACCTCCAAAGGATCTTCTAGAATTATGGGAGAGTGTATTTGAAACTTTCCATTCTATCACTTCCATAGAGTGTGAGAAGCTTTGAGAACATGCCACAAAGAATGCAGACAATTATTTATGCAAAGGGCAAGTGTACTAATTTTTTTTATTGTGTATAGATTCAGAAGTTCAAAACTAAATCAATGAGGGGCTTGATTTCAAAATTGAGGTGCTTCCATATTTTATGTATAATTAATTTTCAAATCCCTTGTAAACAATCAATAAAACTTCTACTGAAGTGATTTTATGTTTGTTTATATATTTACTCTGAAGTGTTGCATTGCTTATTTACCGAAAAACATTCAATCACCAACTCGGTTTTGAGTCAATGTAATTCTATTGACCCACACTGAATACCATAACTACTGTAGTTGATCACCTTATAGCTGTTTTATTTAAGATGATTTGAGTGTAGATGGCTGAAGATGGGTAAATCAGAGATAATAATGATGAAATAATATTGGACCAAAAGTAATGTACTTCCACTTCAACCAAACTAGGTACAACACGGACAAAATAGGCGATGTATGGAATAATAACAATTTGGAAAGTGTGAAACTTATATTTGAGGAGCTGAACGGAATTAAGGGATGAAAACAATGTTCGGAGTCTGCACATGATCCATGTTTCAGATCTCCTCACACTTGTTCAAGGGAACACTGCACTATCAGCTCCACTGTAATACACACCAAAGTATATCAGCTTGGTCAGTGCATAAAAGATCCAATCGCTTGTTCGAAAGGATACAGTAAGTTGATCCTACAGAGTTGAACAGCATCTCTTTCAACATCGTAATCTTAATTCTGCTTTTGCAATATAACAAGGTCCAATTTGGGCAACAGCATGTCAAGGGTACCAAAAATGTCCCCTTAAATTAATAAGAAACTGCAGTCAAACCTCACAACTTTGCCACCTGAAAGTGTTCTGCTCAGTGACCATGGCACAAATGCTGTCTCTTTGATTGTGTAGTCAACCT
This sequence comes from Polytrichum commune, assembly GCA_950295325.1. Lineage (NCBI taxonomy): Eukaryota > Viridiplantae > Streptophyta > Polytrichopsida > Polytrichales > Polytrichaceae > Polytrichum > Polytrichum commune. Next base: position 2,938,033 of record OX485809.1, read on the forward strand.
GCTGAGAACAATCAAGTCAGAGTTCAAAGAGGAGCCTCCTTGCAGAGATCATTAACTCCCTCCAATAACATCCGCACCTGAGTCATATTGATACCTAGGGGATTCCGATGCAATCCTACACACCTAAAAAGATGCCTTAACCTTCAAGCTATGTTGATAATTCCCTAAAACAGTTAGCTCATCGAAATCGCCACTGGGTTTAAGGTGGTCTTCATTCGTGATATTAGTTTAAATGTCTCCTCAGCCTCCACTTGGCGCCGAGGATCGCCTTGTGCTAGGGCTGATGAACGGTCAGGATGGAATCGTAGAAGTGCCTTCTTATAAGCGGCATTTACCTGCGAAGGTCAACATCATATATCAGTCCGATGCTCATACCTGGAACTCATAAGTTGCACAAATAGAAAAATTGACAGCAAGAAAGTATGAATGAACAAATGTAGGCCCAAGACAACACTTCCTTCGCATGAGTGAGGAGATCACAAGGTGAAAAATGTTACCTGTTGGGGGGATGGGAATATACCACCTTCGACAGGTATTTGAAGGCGACGAAGTAAAGATGCCAAATCTCTACATCCTAATGCCAATCGCTCAAGGTTGGCTTGAATCTCACCACGTATCTGCTCTTTCATATCCATAGTCCTCTCTTCCTGTTTTATAAAATCAGGAAAACAATGAGAATAAGCTTTGTCAAAAATGTATAGGAAATTGAGTTAATTGATTCTCCAGTTGTCTAAGCTGTCAAAGACAGGTTCATGCTCAACCAACTAAAATACCTTTTGTTGTAATATGCGGATTTCCTCCAGCCGCATCTTCTGGCGATTCTCCATCTCATTTTTCCTATCAGTTTCAGCCCTCCTCCTTTTCCGTAACCGCCGCGTCTCCTCGGCCTACCAACCAACCAGATACATGAATTCCACACTGGCTACTTCACAAGGTTAATACCTAGACCACCACATAAACAGAATGGGAATCACATCCATATAATTCCCAGCAATGAATCACACAACCCAATAAATCACCATAATTTGCACTATTTTGGAATGTGATCGTTTTCCACGCAATATTCAACCCTTTCAAAGTGAGTACTCCCAACAATGACCTACAAGTCAATTGTGACAACTGTCATCCACATAGAAACCTCTTCATGCAGACCAAACTACATCATCTCAAAATGCAAGTGACCAGCATTTAATGTTGAGTCAGTGTTGTTACATACCCCTTCAGCATTCAACATTTAGGTGATGAACCATACATTGACTCAACTCACATTTCACCTTTTAGTCTTCCAACTATAAATAATTGAAACAAAAGATTCAAATTCAAACCCTATATTTGATGAACATTGAGTCAATGTTGTAGTTTGATGTGATTGAATCAATGTCAAATCAATGTTGAGACATGGCTCTAAAGGTTTGTGATGAAATACTAACTGCTGGGAGAGTTCCACAACCATACAGTAAGCAAACCATTTACTGCTGCTACATGTCAAAGAAAGTGCTTCCCAAAGAACAGGTCAATTATCCAGTTTGACCACAGTAGAAGTAACAATTTTCCAGACTGGGCAAGTTTGCAGCTTAGTGTGCAGAACCCAGAGCAACCCCAAGGTTATGGGGGTGGGTCAACAAAATGGCTAAGTATCAGCTATGAACTTTTGGCCTTATTGATGATCCCATTCATTTTCTTCATACCAACAGAGAAGTTTGAGATTCTTGGCGTGACCAGGGGACACTCTAAGGAACTCCAGATGTACCTGCTAAACTGTACACTCACCCTTCTAAGTAAAGCAAATTAAATAGATACTTCCAATCATGTTAATTAAATGATGACACTACCCAAAAACAGTTTACCTGCTTTTCCAGCTCCTGCTGCCGCCTTGCCCATTCTTCTTCATCAGCCCGCTTAAAATCGTCGGTTTGCTTCAATTTCTCTCGATCACCAGCCAAGTCTGATGTTCCCGCAATCTCAGAATTAGGTTCAGAACATCTTGCATTCCTAATGTTTTGGTCTGTCCCTTCTACTATGTCTATGAGATCATTTTTTCCACTTGTACTAGCTCCATTAGCAAAACAGGTACGAGGCTCTGGCTGGTTCAGATTGAAGTCATGGAATTTTCCTGGCTCATGCGAACCTTTCCCCGTTTCTCTTGCTCCCGACGAGGTTTTGAACTGCACATCTGATGCAGGATTTACTTCTGCATCTTTGTTCCTGCCACTTAATGGACTACTTGCAGATCTAAACTGAGCTTCTTTTGGAGAACCAGCATGTGAATCAGCCTCTTTATCTCCTGACACACTTGCAGTTGCAGCAAATGTGGTTTCTCCTTGACCCCTGTACTCCACATCAGTGATTTGAACCTCAGAATCTGTTGATTCAGATGAGCTCATTGTCAGGTCATGACAACTCATATCTCCTACTTGGCCTGTGGGCCCATATGATTGACCTGTTTCAGATATTGCTTGGTCTGAGCCTTGACCTGCAGATGACACAGTTTCTCTACCAGGACGGGCGGATTGACTTCTCCAACCAAAAGTACCCGCTTTAGAGCCCTCACTTTGCATAGCCCGGTTTGTCCGGCGCCGTAACGTAGCTTCCTCCCATTGTTTCCTTAAATTATTTTGAGAATCATCTGCGAGTTCAGGATCTCTGGAAAAACACCCTCGCTTTCTATTCCTGCTAAAATCCATCTTAGATGCAAAAGCTTTTGGCTCCATTTTCGACTGAAACGCCCTTCGAAGTTTGTTTGTCTCTGCAGGTGACACTCTCTGCCTCTGTGAGACACGCCAACCCACCACCTGACAGTCATCGTCATCACTATCATCCGAAGAACTCAGAGATCCAAAGCTTGAAACACTGGCACTGTATGTACTTGTTGGCATGGATGTGAACCTCATTGTACCCATTGGATCAGCACGGCTGCAAATTGCCAGATGAATGACACATGAGTAAACAAGCACTATACACCAAACAAATGTAAATCTGAAAGCTCTTCAGCAAAGCAAAGCACAGCAAGAACATCCATCCACAAGTTCATTCAAATGTTGAGCTGGACCTAAGACGGGAAAAAAACTGCATTCAATCTGCATGCCTGCCGATAAGGGCATGAAGATAACCTGGATGAGCTTTTGGCCTATTTTCATATTCAGAGCAAAATTAAAATTCTTTATTTTAAATAAAGTAAAAAAATAAAAATAAAAATCTAGACCATAATCCTCACTTTGAACATCACCATACTTGGTGTTAGGTATCTGGGACTTCTAGAACACACCAAGAAGCATATCCCCTGCAATTTGATCATTGATGCCCTATGATTGCTCAAAGTGCAGCAAAAAAACTAAGAGAGTAGAAAAGTGATAGAGGTAGTCAGAGGATCTGTTCCACACCATTGCCTTGATACAAGTGGTGGTTATCTCCATCTAAGCTCCATTTGGCAGTCCAGATCCTCAATTCAAAACTCATGGCCATCACAAAAATAGACAACCCAATGTCCAGGAAGGGGCTTTTGTCACATCTAGATAGTACTAATAAAACTTATTGTGTTCCACAGAAACTGGGACACAGGTATTTCGCAAAACATATCCAACCCTGAATAGAGTGAAATGAAAACAGAAAGAGTAGCATGTGGGTGACAAGATGATCTGAGACGGTGGCAAGTTTACATATTTTTCAATACTTCTTACAAATACTGCGAAGCTGTCTCTGAGAATAAAGAATACATCTCTACAACATGATAAGGGTGCCTCACAACTCAACCCAAAACATTCCAGATGCTTGTGCTATTCTGATCTCCACCAATTTGATAGTGGGCTCCATCGGAAGCATCTACACCCACCAGCTGGTTCTCACAAACTGTTGTAGGTCCTAGTTGTCTGGTGATGGAAATTGAAACTATAGACATTCCATTCATCCCTCTACGCCATCTCCAACATATGATATTTGCAAAAAACTGAACCCACCCTCCTCCCATTCCCCCTGCAAACTCCTCTAATCAACATGGTACCTGGTGGCACATTCCCTGGACCTGATAATATTTCTCTGAGTTGAGTGTCTCTTGTAACCAGGACGCCTCTGTCCCTCCGCCATCCACTTACAAATCCGCCTCCATCATACATCTGAAACAGGCCTCAGACCGAACCAACCATCTAGCCGAACCCAAACTCTTACAAAATCATTGCACTGCTATCCCAGATAGCCTTCCGACTTTATAAACACCCTATTGTGCACCAGTTAGTGCAACTTACACCCAAATTCCTTGTACTCTGCTGTCAGCTGAACCACCCCTCATAACTTTTCTTCTTCATCCTACTTGGGGCGCCAATGCCCATTAAGATGAAGCTCAACCCCCCCCCCCCAGCACCACCACCACCACCTCTCTCTCTCTCTCTCTCTCTCAAAAGCAAGAAAGACTTGTTGCCTTCTGGGCCTCGAACAACATCGCCCAGTTCCCATTCCAAATGCATCATCGTCTTTTATTTTATCCTCTCAGGTGAGCACTACCGACAACGAAAGATTGGTGTGGTATGAACTTATGCTACCCCTCCATCTCTCTGCACATAAGGTTTTCCTATACAAATAGCAGACAGCAATTGCTTCAATTTTTAAACAATAGTAAAATAGAACCATTCCTACTCGCGATGATGATGGTTAATTTAGGTCCACAATCACCATCTGATGATGGAGAGACCCAGCAGGCGCCTTTTACTTCATGGCCACCTAGGGTTAATGAAATGAGAGTGAGGAAACCCCGTACCTACCTGCTGTTATAAACAAGAAGAAGATGAGGGATGAGGAACAACAACAACAACAACAGCGAGCGCCCACTACCACGGAATGTTGGAAAACAAGCAACAGCCCTCGCTCACCTTGTCATGTTAATCGCCTCCCCTGCACCGCCCGAGCCCCATCGGCGCCAGTTTATCGCACCGCCCAGACCACGAAATTGAAAGCCCGGACTTCGGAATTGGAAGCCCCGCCTCGGAGGTTGCTCCGGCAGCTCCCACATGCACACACACTCTCCACCAATTGGCCGAGCTTTGCAATAAGGTACGTTCTGTCACCCCTACCCTTCGCTTCAAAGACACGAATTCGGAAACAACCACGAGAAACAGAAAATTCCGCGCGCTTCGAGCAAACCCTAGAAGCAATTGGGGATGCAAAATGCGAGGGGCTTGGCTGAAGCAGCAGATTCGACGCTTTTGCGCATGCATGTATGTATCCGCCGGCGGCTATACGAGGTTACGAGAGCCACCGAGGATGTGACGATTTTGCGATGTAAAGAAAGACAGACAGAAGTAACCATAACCAGAAGAGGAAACGGAAACGGAATCTTCGTGCACTTCAGCAAACCCTAGGATCCCGCAAGAGTGCGAACGGAGGGCAATTGCATCGCGTGTCAACCTGTATTGTTACAACATCTAGTGACGGCAAGGGCGCGTGGAGCAGATGGAATGGGAATTGCGATGTGAGGAGGCCAGAATTGGTGGTGACGCATGTCGGAGATGGCGGGAGGGCCATCAACGAAGCACCCCGGGCACCGCGGAGAAGCCCTCGAAGCGAGGGAAAAGCTGGCGGATTACTGTAGAATCTACGAGCTCGGGAGCTGAAAATCTACGAAATTGTAAATGACGAAAGGGCGACTGGAGGCTGCAATCTAGGCAGGCAAGAGATGTGGGCGCAATCATCAACAGCGGTCATTGGCAACGGATACTGCCAACCAAAACCTTGGCCCACCAATTGGCTGCCCTTTTACTTAAGGGCATGTTTACATGAAAGCCAGTAGGCCATGGCTCTTGAAAATCCTTGCATTCTCATTGGCTGACAGTGCCACGAGCCCATGTTTTAGGTTTACATGAGGTAAATTTGAACTGCAATCCATAATAGTTTTCTATGGATGAAAAATCTTCATGGGTCCAACATGGTAAGTATGAATAATGTTGGCCAAGATTGTAGGGGGGGGGTTTTGGGACAACCTCCAAGGTGAGCCTGGTAGAATGTGCAACAAGAATTTGGGTTTACAGTAAGGGCTCGTGACTTTGGGCTATAGTCCATGAACTTCTCAATGCTCTCATTCAAAAAGTGGGGTACCAAGGTCGTTTGGGAAGCATGGTCTCATGCCTTTAGTGTAAATAGGCCCTAAGTTAGCCCTCTAGACACTAGGGTATGGTAGATGGGTCTTAAATGGTTACTTTTCCCACTACCCTACTTCTCCTAGGATTTGAAACTTGCGATTAGGACAAGATGGTTAGAGAATCCAATTTGAGATCATAGCTACTTTCCTTGTACTTTTTGAAGCTCGTGTGAATATCTTATACATCATCAAAGTGAAGATTCTCATACCCATTAAATGGTCATATAGGGTCAATGTGAAGATTCTCATACCCATTATGGAGCCACAACCCAAACACATACCACTCAAATATAGGTGTCCAATTTAAAAAACAAATCGATTAGGGGTTGTCTACTTTATGCGGCTCTATTGTGAGCATTTTCAATTCCACAAAAAAACTTGGAAGTTGGATCAAGTCATGAAATGTCTTATCCACTTAGAACTTGTTGTCGCGTAAACAAGAAAACGGTAGAACCGTGAGGCTCTGTCCTTTATTATGAAAGACTATAATTGTAGTTGTCCACTTTGCTCATGCCAATTCATGGCTCTTCACTATACCAAACCTTTCTTGGATTTTGTGCACCTTCTTCTCAAATACAGGTCAAGGATTGAAGCTACGCATTTATCACCCAAAATTTTTAAAATAAATAATCAAGAACTACCGAAATAACTATAGTTAACTAGATTTCTTTCAATGCATTTTAAGGAGCACTTGTATGCATGTATGTATATATATAAACTATAGTTAACATCCACATTACATAAAGTGGACCAAAAATAACAAGAACAAGTAACGTCCAAGTGTGAACACAAAGTGGTTAGGAAATTTGCTCTTGAAACGAAGAAGTTGATGCATAGTCTCTGTCCTATAGACAGAGCCAATAATGATTGTGTGTTACTGCAGCTCGAGTACTCGGGGGGTGCACTGTACTAAACATGTACGAGTATACGTGAGTGCACAGGAGGGGTATTGATTTGGACCTTGCCGTATTACGTATACATATGGTATACATGTTATAAGTTATAGTTACGTACATATGTGGAAGGCCTTTAAAAAATATACAATAATTGTACTTGTATGGTATTGTTACTATACTACATATCATAAGTTTTCATATTGGATGAAATTAGGATTAACTAGGATTAACGATTTTCGTTAGCAACCTTATAGGGTAGTATGAACCCATGTACAAGGTGTCAAGGTAATATCGGGGAAAGAGGCAGTATTAGGGTTTTGAAATGATTCGTTCAACTCAAAGTAACAAGGACCCTTTTCCCCTCCCATCCCTAGGTTTTTGTTTTCTCTTTTTGTCGGGTGCTGAAGGTTTTTGTTTTCTCTTCTAGTTGGGCGCCGAAGGTTTTTTGTTTTCTCTTCTCATATAGCCTGCTTCTTTTGCCGACAACTGCTTCACTTTTCCTTCTTTCACTTGTTGCTTTCAACGCTTCTCAGCGTCCATGCGGTTACTGCTGCCATGGGAATCACCGAAAGTCATGACATTGTCATGGCCTCGTTCTGAAATTCCCTCTCTCTCAAATGCAAAGTCACATGTGGCTTATGTAATGGCAGGGGAGTCTAGAATTTTTAAAAGTACACTTGTTAGTCAATTGAATGGCAATCCTTCTTTGTCTAAAGATCGGTTGACTCGAATTAGAGCTGGCATATTATATATGAAGCCTAAACTCTTGAGTGTTGGAAACCATGACACTTTGTTAAAGCTTGGTTGTGACTGTGGTGTGTGTTTTTTGAGCACACATGAAGCTAAAACTGTGAAAAAACGAGGTAGGCCAAAAAAATCTACTCGAGTTAAGGTTTGGTTTGTTGGGAGAGTTTATAAGATACGGAGGAAGTTTGGTAATCGTTGGATGGAGTATAGGGATCCAATTGACTTGATGGACCGTCCATCAAACGTGGAGATTGGTTTATGTTGGTATCAAAAAGGGGCTAACAACAAGTGGACATATGATCTTATTGATCATTTGATGGTAGACTTAGAGACAATAATTGCATTGGCTACAATGACATATATTGGTGAATCAAATGTTTATGAGTTACATCCAGGAGATGAAAAAGTTTTCAACGACTTTGTTGATGAAAGCTAGGATATTTTGTTATACATATTATAGGGGTTGATTATTGTTCAAAAGTATATTTGTATACTTATGTTAATGACTATATATGAATGGATGTTTTTTGTGTATACATATTGTCACTTGTATATTTATTGTTACAATTCTATGTGTATTACTTCATTTCACAAAAAATAACTTGTATATAGGGGGTTTTTAGAGTATGCAGTGAATGCACGTGATTATAGGTTTTAATGAAAGGTGCACCCCCCGAGCTCGAGTACCAACCACCACTAACAAGTAAAACTAAAGCATGGCAAAAACACACATAAACAACACACCTTCACAAAGAAGGAAGAGAGTCAAACCTTGCAAGAGCTTTAATTCTCTCTTCAAAGGCACATAATGAGTCAAGTTATCTCTCACTCCACCACGGGAGAATCCAAGAGTGTAAGTAGGGGGAGAAGAACTCAAGATTTATTACAAAAACATGCAATCTTCATCTCACACAAGCTCTCTCCACACACTCACTCACAAGGCTCGACTTGGCAAGAATGCCAAGCCAAGGAGGAGGCTCCTCTAGGATTCATCCATCCAAATCTAAGTGGATGAAACCCCACGGATAAGGTGTGGCCGCCGACGCCGCATACTGTGACATTGCGAAATACAAATATTATATTTTCAAGATTCAAAATCAGATCGGAGATGTAAAGTTTTAAGAGGTCATGTGAAGATTCTCTTTTTCTTCAAACGATCACATAGGGTTTTCAAATTGTGTTAACTATTGGACCTAGAAAAGTGTTCATATTTTCGACACATAGTCCAATACTATTGTAACACATGTATTTTTGGTGTTCATTCTTAATTACAAGCCTTATCATATACCACTTAAATATAGGTGACATGTTATGTAGAATGACCGTAGAAGACCCACATATCTTAAAGTGGATGGAATATATGGGTCACCTTACATTATGGCCAAGGGTTGTGGTCATGCAATTGTGTGGGCCCTTGAAACTCATCTGAAGGTTGTACATTGAACAAATGAAATTGATTTTTGTGTGGTCATAGGGCTTCACAGAGTGCAAAGACATACCCAACCGTACAAGGCTCGACTTTACATTATTTCATTGCCAGCCTATTCATGTGGGCCCTTCCACACAATAACTTATAACTAATCAAGGATTGTGAGATTTGAAGTGTCGAGGTCTCCCAATTTTATGGTCCACCTATTTGAGGTGGGTTGGATGCAATTTTCCGATCATAAAATGTCATAGGAACATTATTCATTTCATATCTTGTAGGACTCATGTAGTGTTTCATCCATTCAAATGTCTTTGGTTTCTTAGACCCTCAACTCGTAGTGTAATGTGAATTGGTCTTGGCCTCTTCCACCAATAAGATATTCTATATTCCAATGGTCTTCTTGAAGTCTCATGGTGAAAGGTTATGCAAAAGATGGGATCATATTATATTGGATCATCATGGCATGCACGGGGAGGTCACTTCATTGTCAAGTTGACATCAAGTGCGGACAAAGTTTGCTACCCCTATATTACATGCCATATATAATTTTAAAATTTATGATATTTTTTCTACATATACATAATCATTGATAGTATCTTTTTATAAATTTTTATATTTTTAGTCATATTTATTTATTTTAGTAATTGTTTTAGTTCAATTTTGTGTCAATCTAGTTAGAAACGGTATGTTTTATGAAAAAAACAAATCATCAAAGTTAGTTACCACTTTTGACTATGTCATAGGTACTGTGTATATCTATTCATGAAAAAAATTTGATAAAATTTTGACCCATTTTGGTGGTGCAACTTACCAAAAGAAGATTTTTTTTGGTCACACGTAGTGTTCAACTTGGCAATGGAGTGATCCCCCCGTGATGGCATGTTCAACACTTCGCATGTTGGATCGTTTTTGTGCCACATCACCTCTTCTTCTTTGTATGTAGTTTCAATCACCAAATTTGTGGCACGTGACTTTCACCAAAAGACGAACTACGTGGTTGTTGTTAAAGTGTATGGTGATACATGGGTCCCAAATGTAAGATGTTGATATATAGGGGGTCGCAAATGGAGCCACCACTTTGGCACCAATGATGGAGATTTCTTTTTATGGGTGCTAATGATAGCTTATCACTTGACTCATGGGGAGGAAAGGCCACATGTAAGCAAACTTGAAGTAACATGTGTATATATGTATGCATAACAAGTGAGGATCGTGACTCTCAAATAGGTCAATCACTACGATACTTACTTAGATGCTTCAAAATGAAGATAAGTAACTCTCTGCAACATTTAGATGTTTGAGAAATGAGAAACAACTACGTGAACACAATAGAGAAAATTCAAAAAAATCACAAGGAATTGTCCCTTGCACTAGGTAGTACAATCACAAGTTTACACTGTGTGCCATGTGATTAGGGACAACTTCACTTTTGTCATGATGTGGATCACTTGTTTTTTTCCTTCTCTAAAATCCTTTCGGCATGGGAGAGGCCACTATCTAATGCCAATAAGGAAATCAAGTGTTCTTTGGGGGCACACCCATCATTGCAAGTTAGAAGTGAGTACATAGCTTAGCAACAAATAGCGACCGATGAGGGGTACCGTGATGGATGGAGTGGGTGTGACCCCCACCAACACATGAGATGGGAGGGTGACATTCGGGCATCACATACCACATGATGCCATGTGTGCTCTCAAGTCCGACAAACTCGCACATTGCATATCCCTAACCAATAATTAAGGTATGTGTATGTTATTCGGTTGGCACCACGGGCCTTGGCTTGGTGGTTAGGGCTCATGGTCCCCAATGAGGAGGTTGCGGGTTCTATTCCCCATGCCGGCGTGGTGCTCACCACCTTAGTCCACCCAACTATGGTGGGGGGTCCTTGGACCTTGTTATGTGGGTACCTCAAAAGCCCTTTGGGGGCATACCATGTCCGGTATCTTCAAGGCACTAGTGGCTAGCTAGGAACTAGTATAGTGTGCCCCTATAGTGTCCATCCTCGAAAGGGGAGAGTAGTATTTGTCCCAATGTCCCCTTGTCCAGTGGGCATCGGGTCATTTGCATTACGAACAAACATTTTATTCACGCCGGCCCCTTGCTTGAAAGGGGTTGGAGTTTCTATCTATCTGTTATTTGGTTCATTTATCATGCTCGTAACATCATTCAGATCCATAGCAATGCTTTGTGGGACTGACAATATTCCACAAATTTTTCTCCACATTCAGACTGAATATGAGAAATATTATGTGGAATATTTTCAGTCCCACAAAACATTATTATGGATCTAAAAAATGTTACGCTCTCCAACTTTTGTTGATTAGACTTACACAATGGAGCTTGTGTAGCGTTAGCAAATCTGCGAGAAGAATCAACAAAAATCAAATCTTCCTAATTTAGTTATGGTTAGCGGAAGCGAACGTTTGTTGATTTTTTAATTGAATATGTATATGCCCCCTAATTATGTATTCACCGTTGAGTATGAAGTAGTTAATGAAAATTGAAGATGTAGTCCAATTCCTTCTAAATATGTGTCTAAATGATGTTTGTTCTTTGATCCTCATGTAACCAAAACCCAATAACTATAGGGGTCCGATTAGGAAAAGTATCCAAATAACACCTACGTACCTTACTTGCTCACCACTTTACAAAAGTAGTGAGCACGTCAATCGTGGGTGCACGTAAACTTTTTTTCACACACTAAAGTTAACATAAAAGGGAAAAGATAACCATTCATGCCACTAAGTTCTCAAGGAATCGAAGTCATTCTTTTTCTTGTGGACATTGTCCACACATTTTTTTCCAATGGAGTTATACCCAAAAATGCATTGATACTGGTGCATTATGTGTGGGAGAATATTCCAATTCCGTTCCAACACACCTGTATGCAAGTCTATAAACAATTAAGGGAATTAGGTCAACCTAATATCGACACCAAACTTATGACCGCTCAAATGAAAGGGAGAGTGTCATATTAGATCACAAGTCTGAGGTATTTGAGGATCTCGTATTCATGAACTTATCATAAATAAGAGAGTTTGTGGAGAGAAATTGCAAAATTACACATGTACATGGCCCTATTGCGGGCACTTCCAATTCCACGTACAACTTCAAATTATTGAATCAAAGCATGAATTGTCTCATCCAACCAGCAATTGTGAATCACGTCATTTCAAGTTTCATAAGTGGAGTTGAGATGCAAAAATCGTGGGACGACAAAGAGAAGATTCTTTGTCTCTTCAAGTGGTCACACATGCCCTCCCAATTGTGTTCACAACTGGACCTAGAATGATTGAATATATTTTTGAGCACGTAGTCTAATCTCGTTGAAACACGTGTCTGTTGGGTGTGCATTCCTAACTACAAATCTTGCCATGTACTCGCCATATACCACTCAAACAAGGCCCACAATCCTAAGGTAGATCTTAAGACACCTGATTGTGGACCTTTATCATGATTGAGCCCTATAAATTCTTGCCTAAAATGACCTTGGTTCAAACATGAGAGCCTAGTATTTATTTTGGACACGCCTATATTTGACACTTTAAAAAATTGTATGGTGTCCAAAAACGATATATCGAGCCATGTTGGAAACTTTTTTCAATTACTAGCAAGTCCAACATTAATTATGATAATCAATTAACAACAATTGTGCTCAAAACACAATTTAACAAATGAGTATAGTGTCGTTGTCATACATATGAGATATTTCCTTGTGTTGTAGGTATCAAGCATTGCATCTTGAATTTCCATGCCCTCGCATTGGTCCACATCTTGTGCACGCTCCCAACTCTACACACAAGTTGGTTCATTGGATAAAATCGAGAATTGTCTCACATGGTTAATAATTGTCAATTATGAAGGTTGACATTCCTAGTTTCATAATAAGAGGATCGGATGAAAAATTTGAAATTTAAGTATATTTGGACAATCCACTTGTCCAAAAATAATAAAGGATGTGCACATGTGGGATAATAACATCAAATAACAACAACAACAAAAGCAACAACACAACAATCACAACTTCGAATGTTTTTATTTCACATTCACCAACCACCATATTTGTGTAGTTGCGAACTAGTGTACTACATATTGGCAATTGGAATTATCCAAAATTCATGCATAAACCCAAATAAACTTAGATCCTAATTAAGAGTTTGGAAGAGATCAAAGTGAAGATTCTCTTTCTTCTTATACAATCACATAGATTATATCAATCGTGTCGACTATTGAACCTATAGAATGGTTGAATTTATTTTGAGCACATCGTACAATCTCATTGTATCAACACACCTCCTCTGGATGTCCATTCTTAACTACGAAGCTTGCCATATCAGACCACTCAAACATAGGTGTCCAATTAAGAACAAGAACTATACAAGGCCCACATTCCTTATGACGTATACATGAGAAGTGTTCAAGGCTTGTATGAAGTAAGCATCTAGAATTTCTTGAAAAAAATTCATCCTAGCCTCGCTCGCATTGGGCTACCACACATAACATTACCAAGCAATGTGCAAATTATTATGCGGGCGCTGAGAATATAACCATGGGATGCGTAAAAACTTGCACATGGACTGACTCAAATTCAAATCGATTTCCCAACATCCTGGTTATATTCTCAGGGCCCACAACTGCTTAGTAATGTTATGCAATGTCACATAATAGTCTTGTTGGTGTCCATTCTTAACTTCAAACCTTGCCATATAACTCACCACTTAAACATAGGTGTCCAATTAAGAGCAATGGCAACACAAGGTATGTCCCCACATGCCTCATGCATACATGAGAGAAGCTCCTACGGCGTGTGTTAAGTAGCATCTCTTGAATAATTTCCATCCTGGGAAGCTCGTGACATTGGGCTGCCACATCATAGTCAGTTTAGAAATAAATTGTATGTCTGAAGTTAGAAGAAAGTAGCCATAGCTGCCACACAAGTGCAACAAGCGGCAACAAAAGGGTGAGACACACAACAACATGCAGACAACAAAATGACCTAAAATGTGGATGCTCTTGCCTATGGCGAATGACGATGTTGGCACACATCGCACCGCCACGCTTTTAGAGCATCGATTTTAGCTTGCGTTACCTAATCGCCCCGAAAGCTCGCATCGATGCACGGCCACAGGAGGTTTGCAAGGATTATGGCGCACTCGCATGAGCTCAGAGATGATTTTTTAGCTTGAGTCGACCGAGTTGCTTACATACAGTAGTGATGGTGGTAGGGATGTGTGTGATGATCGGGTGGGATGGGAATGCGTCTAGGAGGTGGAAATCTTCTTGACGGCAAGGGTTAGTCTATGTGGCCGATCGTCTTTCGAAGGTATGGTTTGAGTGATCGAGTGTGAGAATTGGAGGTTTCTGTTGATTCATCGTGGCTTGGAAGAGGAGAGGAAGGCGAAGAAGTAGAATAAGAAACCCTACCTTCTTACTCTGTTTGGCGGGAGTGACGGGGGTGACGGGAGGGCAAGAAGAAGAAGAAGAGGAAGAGGAAGGAGCACGGTGTGGCGGAGGCGTGTAGAAGAGGAGACATTATTGCAAAGGGAGAAACGGCGGGGATAAAGATCGTTTGGAAGTTGGAGTGATTGTTAAGGTATGTGGGCGGAGAGGCCGATCTGGCTATGTTATTGAGCATCGCAAGGAGCCTTCGTGGTTTTCATTGGGGAGGTTTGAGAGAGTAGGCAGGTCGTGAGGATTGTGGAGGCATGCGCTCTTTTTCTATCAAAGCAACCTAGAGGGGGAAATGAAGGTGGTTCAAATCTTGCGAATTCTCCTTAGCTAGTCTTTGAATGCTGGTGAATGTTACAGTGCGTTAGAAATTCGGCAGATATTTAGTGTCGCGTCGTTGTATTTCTCTTGAAGGCGAGTTGATTGAAGGTTAGGACGACAATCTTTCTTTCTCAAGATTGTCAAGGTTATTAATCTTGTCACTGCCTATCTTGGAGAGACTTGAAAAAAAGAATCTGTGGCTGTGATTCATTTTGATTTTGAGGAAAGTGAGACAATTTGAGAGTCACGAGAACGAGAGAGAGAAGGAGACAATCGAAATTCTCAACATTGAGCACCGCCAGGAGCCTTCGTGCTTTTTCTTTGGAGGTTTGAGAGAGCAGGCAGGTTGTGATAGCCTTGATAAACTCTTGATGACTGTGGAGGCATGCGCTCTTTTTGTTGTGAAAGAATAATTGGCGAATACTTGTTAACTTAGCTCGAGTCTTTAAGTACTGGTGAATCTCACGGTTGCGATGTTTCATAGGTTTGGAAATTCAGCAGGTATTTATTTAGTGTCGCGTCAATGAATTTCTCTTGAAGACGAGTTGCTTCAAGGTTAGGACGACAATTCTTATTTTTTTTCATCAACACTGTCTAGGTTAATAATCTTGTATTGTGGAGATACGTGGAGATACTTGAAAAAACAATTACCTTTGGCTTCGATTCTTTATGATTTAAAGAAAATGAGACAATTTGAGAGTCACGAGAGAGAGGAGACAATCAAACTTTATTGTGGAGGTTTGAGAGAAAGTAGACTGGTTGTGAGAGTCTTATTAAGCTTGTGATTGTGGAGGCATGCGTTCTATTAATAAACGCAAGTTCGAGGGGGAATTGGAGATGGTTCGGCGGGGTTTAATTTTGCGAATACTCGTTAACTCGAGTCTTTGATTGCTGGTGAATGTTTAAAGTGCGTTTGAAGAAATTCGGCAGGTATTTAGTGTTGCGTCAATGAATTTGTCATGAAGAAGGTTGCTTAAAGGTCAGGGCGGCATTCTTTGTTTTCATCAAGACTGTCTTGGTCAATAATCTTGTCAGTGCCCATCGTGGAGAGACTTAAATAAAGAAATCTGTGGCTTTGATTCTTTAAGATTTGAAGAAAGGGAGACAACTTGAGAGTCTCGCGAGAGAGTAGGATGTAATCGAAATTCTCAACATGTAGCGATTTATGTTACAGGTTTTGTCAAGAATGTAGATATCATGGATTTTCAAGTAATAATCACGTGGGGCTCAGTCCTGAATGCAGAGAGAGGGTTTTAGATTCACAAACGTTTCCCTCTTGAGATCTTGGTTCCTTTAGGTAGTACTTCTGCTGAATTTCATGTGCACGCGATCAATTCAGCTTGAAGTTGTTGATATTGTATTTACATAAATTTTCAGTATTGTGAAGAGTATTAGTGATCAGTGTTGTGTCCTGTTTAGAAGAAGCAGGTGAAGTGAATGAGGCACCTTTGACATGAATGTAGAAATTTGAGATTTTGTTCTGCTAGAACCAAGAAATTGCCTCACTGTTGTCGGAAAGGTGTTTAAGGTTTCTTTAACGAGAGGCTTGAAGGTATTGTTCAGGGTAAGTAGGCTGCCATTGTCTACGGTACTTATTATGTAAATCTCTTCTAGGTTTGCCCGAAGTGAACGTTATCTGATGCAGAATGACTCTCATCATCCTTCGATTTCTCCTCTTCTTAAGATTCTTTTAGGCAGGATGTCAAACGATTAAACCTTGAGGGAGCATCTTTTCAAAGTAAAGGAATAGCAATTATCATCAGTTATTTTTCTCATACAACGTTTCTGAAGATGAACTGTTTACTTTCTGTTACAACAACACATTCAGGTGTTTCTGTGTATCTTACCTGCAGGTTGTATAATTGAAATATAGAGGCTGCTTGAATTAGTTGCAACTGGGAAGAAGAGAAAGTAGCCAAGATTACATGTGCAATGGCGAAAACCAAACGCAAGCAGCTGGCAGCACTTGCAGCAATAAAGGTTGGCTTCCCAGCGTCGAATGGTGTTAAAACAAAAAGTTTTCAGGATTTACATAACCAAGCTTCCACAAAAGAAACCCTTAAGGATACCTGTATTGAAAATTCACCCTCACCTGAAGTTCGACAACAGCGAATCATAATTTGGATTCCCTCTTCGGATCCAACACCATCGCTGGTGAGTGTAAGAAAACGTGCCAAAATAGGCACACCCACTAGGAAGAGGAAACGCTCCAATGACAAGGGAGAAGGAAAATCATCGTCAGATACTGATGTGGGGCGTGTGTATCAAAAGGTTGCAAAGGTGAGTTCTGTCTAACTACCTTTGTCACCTATTGTGGATTTTGAAACACGGAAGGAGACTCACCAGTTGGGGGTGCATTCATGAGGAGCACTGTGAGGTTTGATTTGGTGATAGAGCTTGAAGGTATTAGCATGCACAAGTGGATGGTTGATATTTAATTCGCTTAAGAATTCTGGCATGATTATCTACAGCATGTCCACTAACTTTGTATCACTTTTCAGATCATTTTCAAGCTTGACAACTGGAGGTTAGAGAAAAGCACTGAAGTAGCTGGACCTTCAAATGAAGGTCATGAGACTCCTCCTAGAGCAGCAAAAGCTTATCGAAGGATGAAGTCAAGTCCTCATACTGGACCTAAGAAGGGATTGCTTTCAGTTTTGGTTGTAAACAATGAACCCTCATCCACTGCCGCAGCATTGGCTGATGAAACTGGAGCACTGGATGAAAATGCAGGGCACTTGCATTTTAAATTGCCTTCAAATAGAAAGGGTGAGTTTGACAGGGTAGTTGAGGACAGTGGTGTGGCTAGGGAATCTTTGTCTGATGTCTCGAGAATACTGCGAAGGCCAAAGTTGTATTCAACAGTGAAGAGAAAGGCTGCTTCTCTTGGTGAGTGTGGGGCTGCTATTCAGGCTGCAAGAAGTCTTGAGCAAGGAGAGCCTAATGCAAGTAGGAAAAGGATATTCAATCCAACTAGGAAAGTTGTAATTGCATCTGAGAAAGAGGCAGATATCTCTCCTGGAGAAACACAGGGAAAAGGATCAGGTGGCTCCACCCGACAGAAATCAAAGGTTGCAAATGAGGCTCGCTCAAGTAAGCAACAAACAATGGCTATTGTTGAAGCCCCACAGGGGGTCTTTGTCTCAACACGGCAAAAATCCAGGAAGGCACAAGAGATGCTGAGGAGTCCTGAACAGTCACAGGCTGGTGCAGACATTGCAACAGGCAATTCCTACCATGATGACCAAGAAGGGGTCTCAAAATCAGCATCAAAGTCGAAAACTCTCTCGCCTGTAGCAGCCACAGATTCTGCAGAGAACAGTCTGACTCTGCTAAGTTCTCCAAACCATTCAGGATCTCGGAAGAAGGTGGTGTCACTGGCTCACACGAGTATGTCTGGGCCTAAAGTTACCCAATCTTGTGCATGGAATGATAAGAAGTATCAGCAAACATCACCAGCCTCTTTAAGATTGGAAAAGCAAGTGGTTCCATCTCACACACTGAAGTTTCCATCAGGTAGGAGCATGACCCAGCAGCCTCAAACCACTCCTTTGACTTGTCTATCAAAAATTCCTTTGAGAAGTCGGGCTATTTTGAAAGAGGGCACTGCTGTATCTCGATGGCAGTCTGCTGCTTTGAGCTTGGGGCATGTAAATTCCAACAGGAAGATGCTATTGTCAGGCGAAGCAGAGCTCTTGGACCACAAGTCTGGTGCCACCACCTTGAGAAATGGTGTAACTGCACATGCCGAAAGACTGAAAGCGGCTATCCTGAGTTTCCAAGGGAAGGTACCTGACCAACCAAATGAAAGAAATTTGTCTGCCTATAGAGTGCAGAATTGGAGTTTACGTCAGGGCCTACGACATGAAGCACCAAGCATGGCTATGATGAACAAACCAAAGGAAGGTTATAGCAGTGGCAACAGCCAGTTGAATCGAAGGGTTGGGTGGTCTGCAGCTTCTTTACATGGTTCAAATGGTGTAAGTAGAAGCATCAAATTTGTTGGGCCAACAGGGGTCATCAACAAGCTCCAACCCCGACTATCAGATGGTGTTCCCATGCTATCTTCTACTCCTATGGCTGCCAGCACAGTTCAAGGTCCCAAACAGGGTGGCAGTTGGTCAGTGGCCAACAATGTTGTAGATTCAGCTGCTAAAGTCAGATCTAAGCTACAGGAAGTAGGTGGCTTGACTGAATGGCTAGTGGAGTGTGGTCTTGGAGTGTTTGTAGGCTTGTTCCAAGATAGGAAGATTGGTGAAGGTGATTTGCTGCACTTGACAATGGGATCCCTTAAGGAGATGGGAGTCCATGCAGTAGGCCCACGTAGAAAACTTATCTCCATGATTGAGCATCTCTTATAATTTTGTTCTTGTATACTTTGTGCCAAATAGTTAGTATGAAAAATGCTCCCCTTCAAACGAGCCAAATCGATAGCTTCAAGTTTAGAACTGCCTGACTCTAGCTACAAATCAGTCTAATTTCGCAATTTCAGGTGTTCTTGCAGTTCTGAAGTTCTACCCTTGAAGGATCATGATTGTGGATTCAAATTTCATATAGAACAGGTGTTGCAGCTGGCAACATTCAATGGAGTGCAGAAGTGTCTGATGTGGCTGAATTGTGCTCTCTGTTACGTTTCTCTTATTTGGCTGACAGTTTGATTTTTTCTGTAATGAACAACAGTCCCTGGAGTAATTTCAATGATTGTGATGGTTAAGGTTGACATATTTACAGTTGAAATACATTCAATGATAGCAAGGTTAGTAGTCACTATGTCAGTAGGTTTGTGCTCACCTCCTAAGACTGATGAGTAGGGTGTTTGACGGGACTTTCGAATCTTAGTCATATAGGTGACGAAGTCCAAGTGTTGATTATTATTACAACCTTTAGCTATTTTGAAAGTTCAGCAGAAACTTTTTTTTATGTATTTAAGAATACTGTACTGTGACATTACTCTTCATGCTGTGAAAGGACAATATGCTAGAAATAATAGAGTGGAATTCCTTTATTGTGAGCCACATAATTTGCACTTGGCCATGTTCTTCGTAGACATAGATAAGATATGCAAAGCATAGGGGCAGGGAAGCTTAAAGATAGACAAATATACCTCATGGGAAGCAACTAACTTAATTGTTGTGGAGATGCATCCATCCCAGGTGCAATGTGTTGCTTAGGGACAGGCTACATGCATACTGGACTTTTGTACACCTAAAAGTGCGATAAAGGAAGGTTTCGCTTGGTGAAGAAGACACATGCCCATCTATCCTGAGGTGTGCTTCAGGTGCCAGTCCAAAGTTGTTGTCCTTATTCTTCTTCAGTGCAATCAGAATCGTCTGAGCAGGATATTGTGGGACCCGCTTCCAGGTAGAAAGTTCATTAAATCATTTAGGCCCATGGCCTTCCCCTCAAGAATTACTTACATCAGGCCTGTAGGAATGGTCCGTTGATATTATCCCGTATCAGCATACTGGGACGGTCTAAAAATATGGGTCGCTCGTGCAGAGAAACTCAGGGAGGTATTTTATCTTGCTATCATTTGGAGTAGGGAGGAGTTTGGAATAGTAGATAAGTTTCTTGGTGCCCCCGTTGTGAAGAACACCCAGACAAAGTGATTCCTACAACCTGCCCCTAGATGTACCTTCTGTGTTCAGACATAAAAGAGGAATCTCTCACCCTTTGATCTGGTCAATTGCAGAAAGCAAGAAGATAGGCAAATGGTAGGGCACCATATGAACCAGTCATCCACTGTAGAATGCAATACTCGCCTTGCGTGGGATATGATGTTGATGATGATGATGATGTGTATTTGTTCTCTATTTACATGGTCAAACATTAGGAGATATTTGCACCCACTTCAACAAACCACTTGCACTGTAGGAGATATCTTATAGCGCGGGCTTCAAACATGCTGCGCTGGGATGTGATGTAGTGGTTCAATGATTTCGATCATTGCATCACCTCTTCTGCAAACCAGATGGCAACAAGGCAAGCCTTCCCTCTCTGTTTCTGTGCCTTTGCCAAAGGGGAAGGGGGGAGGAGTCCCAGAATATTCAACACTGTTCACTGACTCACAGAATATTGGGGCTCATAGAATATTCAACACTATCCACTCCCAGTCAGTCAATAGTCGCACTCTTGCATTAATAATAAACAGATTCGCTTCACTAAGTGACCTGGTATTATGAACTACTTGTAAGCTCATCTGACTTGGGGACTGTAGCCATGGATAGAACTCTCAATACAAATGGATGATGCAGCTTCCAGGCTCCAGTAGATAACACAAGGCAGGTCAACAGGTTGAACAGCAGCAATGAGTCATTTACTCGCAACACCAGGGGAACGCTTTAGAAGAAAAAAGAAATGCTACTGGATAAATGCCAGTGCTTGCCACCTGAAATGCGTTGAATGGTAGAGCAAAGGCTACCCAGCTGCAATCAAGAAGAACCAAATGTACACGTGCTATCATACTCTACCTAGAAAAGCCAAACACGCAAAAACCCACATATCACTCTTTATGGTGAGAAAATCCAATCAACCAGAAGAACCTCACTATTGACCACCAAAGCAAACTAGGAGTTACAAACTTGCTCTCACACAGCCCTGTTGCTTCAGAATCGTCCAGCCAAGTTTTCAAATGCTCGAGCTCCACTGCGCACTGCTAACAGTACTCCATCATCCAATCTCGCGCTGTCGTCCACTTAGTGCTGCTGGCGTGATAAAACTGGCTCAGTATGCAATCTTCGTTGTCCTTGAACCAGATTCTTCAATCAGCTAGGGTGAATCGTTTCCATGTTCCCATGAGGTTTTGGAAGGTCGATGAGGCTTGATTCTTGAACAGAAGGCTTGCAAACAGGATCAAAAAAGCTACATTTTTCCCCCTTCTCGCCACAAGTTTTCACACAGAGGTCCAAAAACCAAAATCTCCGCTTCCTCGCCACAGGCTGGTAAACAACTTCCTCTAAGGGCCACCCCGTCTCCACAATACAATCCAAAATTCAAGTATGCACACTTCATTCCACTTGAACAGGTATGGAGGCCCCATCATTGAACTTATCTTATGGACCACCCAGGTTTAAGTGGCCACTGCAGTATGTTCAGATCCACCAGACACAAGATTGTTACCACCAGAACCCCCTTCCCCACCCTCATTTCCCCCAGGCAATGAGTGGAAAGCTGACGAGTGGTAGGATTGTGGAGGGTGAAGGTTGAGGTACGCATTATTCTGACCATGTGCCATCATTGATGCGTGATAGTTTACATTATCCCCTGGCCCACCTAACATATCCATTCCCGAGTGAGAAGCCTGTGTACTTGACCCATTGCCACCTTGAGAGGACTGACCCTCGTGAGACCCATGATTCCCATCAGAGCTGGACTTCTCTCCATCCTTGGCTTTTGTATTCAAAAACCGACCCCCACAACCCCTTGCTCTTCGTAAAGCATGTTGATGCCTTGATTCGTGCAAGTATGGCTGCAAAACACAATAGCCTCACATTAATACTGGCCGGGACAAAAATAACCACCAACATGCTCAATGCCAACTGAGGAAACAACAAGACAAGTTGGACCTGTCAATTCTCTCAGCTTATTTAAGTCAGCGTATAGTTCTAGTGGCTTGTGAATGTCAATTGTTTCTGAACCTTTGGATATTAATACCTAAATTAAGATAAGGTTGGTCTTATACGGATAAAGAGAAGCTCACTGCTTTAAAATCTAGCATAAGCAACTGCAATGTCCTCCGATGAAGACCTCTCTAATTGGAGAACAACACTCTCATCAATGATTCCTTCATTTTCTTGGACATGACCAAAGTGGAATTACACCTAAACTACTGCAGAATCAGATTATTGTAAACACTTGTTCTCAACAGATAAGACAAATCCTCCCACGTCCAATTTAATTAGCCTATCCAACATAGAAATGCAGATCCAATAGCACCCAGAGTTCTGAGACCATTTATTAGAGAAACTGGCAAATGATCTACTGATTCAAACTTCTTTGTCTCTGACAGTGTCAGTCAATAAATAAACCTTTATAGGTGCTGTCAAAACATCCATACCTCCACTTAATTAAACCCACCCAAAAAGCAAGGGTGCAGGAACAATAAATAACTTGGATGGATTCCAAACTAAGAAGGAAATCAAGTCAAATAACAAAGAGTCACTCCTAGGGCAATTCCTCTCCCCCAACAATACCTTCCGAGACTTAATCAGCTTATTTTCAGACTCTGCTTTTGCTCGCGACTGTCGTCGCCTCAAAATTCCATGATACTGCTTAGCATTGACATACACAGGCTCCTCCTCCATCATTTCCGAAGGGAGAGGCATGCGTGCCTGCTGAACCCCTAGCATATGCGGATGTATCTGTACAGAAACAGATGATCACTCTTGTCACAATCACAGTACCTCAAAAATCAATCACAAGTACACATTCTGCAATTTCATGCAGAGAATTAGCTAAATATAGATAACGACCACCCTAAAAGAATCACTGATATCAATCCAGGTTGCTGCCAGTGCTCACCACTGCTTGCGCACCATAGGCTGCAACAATACCTCCAAAGTATGGATCTGCAAATGGATATTGAGCTCGAGCCTGCGCAAATTGCAGGAGTATGAGTCCATTGGCTGTCCAATACACTGATGTTACCCCCCCCCCCCCCCACCTTTTTGAGCAGACTAACAAACATCCTAAAATAACTATTCACTGACACCACCCTACTGAAGTTTCTCTACAACATCCACGATAATCCTAGATGGAACTCTCTATCCACACAAACCAAACATGATCATGGAATCCATACACACTAAAATAGAACGCAGAACAATTCGTAAACACGGACCATCGAGTGGCCGAGCTCAAGTTGAGTGGTTGGTAGCAGGTATTCCCCTGAAGCAGACACTCCCAAAGGCGGTCGCTGCTGAGACTCCTCAACCCCCGCAGTTGCATATCCTGGATGATCACCAAACATACCAGGTCATCAATACACCATCAGAAAGATCCCCCCTATCGAACTGCATAATTCCCTACCGAGCTGACAGAACAGGGCTCAAAGGGGGACAAGACTGTTCATAATACGCAGAGGCAGCTCCGTCTCTGAAATATACACCTCTAGGGTAAGACACCACCATCATCCTGGGCCTCTCGGCAACTCCGAGAACCTCCAGTGCTAATGGAGGACCGCTAGGGTAAGACATCCCGCAAAGATAGATTTCCGTGCTGGTACGAGGTTTGAACACACTTCCAGAGCCACAATCGGGCATCCGAGACATCCTTCTTCTTCATGGAAGATGAGGGAAATGGCGTGCAGCACATCCACCTATCATCATCATTATCATCACAACATACGTCTCGCACCCTCATCATACTGGCATCAGGTCAAACATATATCTCTGTGCGCCTGCGGCAGCTTCCATTCCACAGAAATTCCGATGCATCCGACCCAAAAAGAAAGAAGAGCGCCCAAGATTCGTGATGGTGGCCACATCTATGCACTTTAAACTTTAGAGACTAGCTTCATTCACATGGAAGCAGGCTCGTAAAATAACGGAGGAGGTCAGGAATCCCGTTTTGGCAGCTCAGCCTGCCGATATAATAAGAAGGACCAAGCGAATTGTCCCCAGACTCCCCGAATTCCACCCCCCACAGACATTATAATCCAAGCACGAAGCGAGTGGGAGTCCAGTAGAGGGCCACAGAACCGCCTACCCGGTTGCGGAGGCATAGCCTGCATTGTTGGAGGCACGGCCTCGGTGTCAGCAGTAGCCGGTGCTGCTGTCTGCGGCGGCGCCTGCATGGGAGATGCAAAGCTTATTAAATGCTCCTCCTCCTCCTTGTCCCTTGATTGCACAAACCAGTCGCCAACCGCGGCTGCTCCCCCACCCCCTGCTAAGTGTTTGTCGTCCCCCACGCTCCGGTGCATAATTCGTCGATGAAACCTACATTGATTGGCTCCTACTACTCCACTCCAGCCCTCCCCCGTTCGCAATCGATCGGCTCCACGCCGTCGAACGAAGTAGACGGCAAATCTTCTTGTTAGCGCGACCCCACTCCCACATCACCATCTAGGCCCTCCCTCCTTGCCACTCCTTCCCCTTCCTGTTCCCACCTCCACCACATTGCTCCTCCTCCAATTCCCCCCCTCCCAATCCCCCCTACCTAAATCCCTCGCTCCCACACCATCCCCCACTCCTCCTCCACCCCCGACCAACCCAACACACCAAAATCACCTCCCCATCCTCCTCCTCCCCATCATCCCCTCACACTCCCACACTCCCACTCTCCCCCGCATCCACAGCTCCCTCGCTCCCTCGCTCCCACCACCGCCCTAACCCCAACCCCCTCCCCACACAAACTCCCCTCGCCCTCCAAATCGCGCGACACAATTAGGGCACGCCCGCGCACCGTGGCCCACGAAGCGGCAGCTCGCAAGCTCCCAAGCGGCGCAGCCAGCACCCGCGAAGCGTCGAGCTCCAGAAAGGTGGCCGGCCCACGCCCTCGCAAGCTCGCTCCCAGCCCGAGCCGATACACACACCCCACCACACCCGCGCGCGCACCAAGGGTTTCCCAACGCACCACCTACTCCTCTCCACCCTCCCGCACCAACAACAACAACAACAACAAGCCCCCACACCCCCCCTGCCCCCCACCCCCTCTCCGTCCCTCTCTCCCCTGCTTCACTTCCCTTGTTGTTTCGCCTTTGCGCTTCCTTGGGCCCCTCTCCCTCTCCCTCTCCCTCTCCCTCTCTCTCCCCCTCTCTCTCTTTCTCCCTGCGTCTGCTGCGCCCATGAGTTCCTTGAAAGGGCTTCCCAGCCCTGCGAGGCACTAGTAGCTACAGCCCTGCGAGGCACTAGTAGCTACAGCCCTTTGCCTTAGCCTTTAGGGATGATGCCTGCCTCGTAGGCAAGCGCAGGATAAGAGCAGCGCCCTCTGCGCACGCAGCCTGCCCCCTACCCCCCCCCCCTACTCCTCCTCCTCCTGCTGCTAGCTAACCTTCACTTAACCCTTCCTTAGCCCTTCCTTAGCCCTCCCTCCCTCCCTCTCCACTCCCTAACTAAGAAGTTAAGCCACTGATGAGGAGGGAGGGGTCTCCTCTCCTCCTCCTCCTCCTCCTCCTCCTCTCCTCTCCTCTACCACACTACTGCTGCTCTTGTGTGTTAGTGTGCACTAACACTCCATAGTGTTGGTGTATTTGCTACACTAAATGTGATATTTGGTGTCCCTGTGCTCATGTTTTGGATGGCACTCTGTACTTATGGATAAGTGGACAAGTGGTGTCATGGATGATGGATGGGTTCTTCATCCATCCGCCAAAACCCTCCCTTCTCTTGTCTGTGAGGGAATGTTGTCATGGATGGTTGGGATTTGGATGAAAACAACAACACTTGGTAGCTGACAGTATTGCCCACATTGTGAATCTATAGTCCCCCCCCCCCCCGAAATTTCTAGGGAATGTCAAGTGATGTTGTGTTGACGTTTTGTGTGGGTGACACGACACCGCGGTTTATGATGAATATGGAGCAAGACGGTAGAGTTGGTGACACTAAGTATCATGTTTAGTGTAGTGTTCTCTTGCTCAACTATATGTCGTCGTTGGAAACAACCCGAGTAGTGTCACTTACAACACGAAGGTAGAGGGTGCTATATCCAACACTTTCAGCAAAGTAAGTTGTTTTTGGAGTATGTTTGGATTAGTGGTATGCATGATCGGTTTACCAAATTGGCTTAGGCATAGTGGAAACCAAAATAAAAATAAAATATCACATCATATGAATATACTACATAATTGTGAAGTCGCTTACCCCTAGCATCCTAAATCCGTCCATGGACTCCCACTTTTTTCACTGTAAAGCAACTCCCAAAATTGTCTTAGCACTCATCCAAAACTCTTCCATGTTGGCCAGTTCACACATGGTCCCAAGTCCTAAGTCCTAAGTATGTCATGGATGCCTACATGACAACCCTTTGTGGAGGTGAGGCTTGGAACTTGGGTTGAGTGTTGGTTGAGCATAAAAGCTAGATCCAACTCTCAACACAAGTCCCGTGGATATTTGCATAAACTAATCAAAATTTGACTTTAACGATAACTAACCACATGTTAATGGTCTCTCGAGGCTCAACATGTTGGGACTTGCCAACATGAGTGGGACTTGGGACCCCATGTGAACTGGCCCTAAATGTAAACCTAACATCATTTGCCATTCCTTGTGGAATTTGTTGGGGTGTTGTAGGTTTCAATCAACGTCACTTACGAAGTGATTTTCATCCAAATTTGAAACATCCATGACAATATTTCACTACATAAATGTTATGATGCATGATATACACCAAACATGGATGAACTTATAAATAACAAGTTTGGCATGACAACTTGTAAACTTAAGTCAAACGAAGTACCATTGGAGAAGCTACCACGGTGACATAGAAATACCATATGACATTAAATACACTATTGAACGTACCTAATATGCTCCACCTAGCTTAACTTAACTTGGCCCCACTAAAGTGTAGTGTAGTGTGGTGTGGTGTGTCGTGTCTTAGCCTCACCAACACTAAATCGTTGCTACTTGTACACTTTAAAGTGGTGTATTAAATCTTGAGTGTTAATGTATGGGGCAGTCATGTCAAGGTGTATGGTTAAAACTTACTCCCTATAGCTTTATTATTGTTTCATGCCAACTTAATTTCACTATACTTGGAGTATACTACACTAAATATGATAACTAGTGACACTTACTATTCGTAATTACACATTCCTATATCTTTTTACTATTGATGTATTTTTTCATCAAGTAAAGGTGTTAATGTTTTACAACGTCTGAACAACTAATCCAACCTTTGTCGGTTGAAAATGAGATGTACACTAAACACTTAGAGTTGTGTAATTCCAAATAGTAAGTGACACTAAATATCATATTTAGTGTAGTGACATTCGCACTTGGCCACTAAAGTGTTGTGTGTTGTTGTTATAGCCTCACTCGTGCCCACACTAGGTTGTTGCTACCCATACACTTTGAAGTGGTGTATGGAGTCTCGAGTTCTCATATGTACTAGGGCAACCATGTTAGGGGGTATGATATGTTTATTGCCTATTTAACCCAACTTAATGTCGCTAATTTAGTTTGGGGCTTATGACACTAATGTTGGGTTCAGATTTGTTGCACGTCCCTTGGCTTATTCCCTCCCTCTCCCTTTCTATCGTATCTATTGCCATAGTGTATACTATCTATCCTCCCCTTAATTTAACTCGGCCCCACTAAAGGTTGTGTGTTGTGTTGTAAGCTTCTCATTCACTCACACCTGCACTAAGTTGTTGATACTTATACAAATGTAAAGTGGCGTGTAGATTCTACAATGTTTAAAGTACATGGCATCCATGTTAGGGTCCAGCTACACATCTTGGTGAAGGGTCCAGTTAGAGAAAGTAACCACTAAAATTAGTTATATTATGCATACGTGATCCAGTTAAGAGAGTTAGCTAACATATGAGGTAGCTAAACTATGTGAGAGATAATTTATCTCAAGGTTGCACCACCTAGTTAAAATTAAGGTCTAAATAAAAGTTATAAAATTAGAAGTTAGCTAACTTTTGGGACCTTGCTTTTGCGAGGAATTCTTAACTCACCCATACCCATGTTGCTAACTAACTTTTACAGATGAGTAGCCCATGTTTTTTGTTTTGAATGCCCGCCTTCATTTCCCCATCTCTTCTTGGGTTTAGTTCGAGGTGGATCACACTATTTCTTGCATCGTCCTACATTAGCATACATTTTAAAATTTAAAATTTTTAGTGATTAAAATATGCTAAATATGTTTTAAATGTTTGAATTTACAATACTTAATATTATTTCATTATTTTAATACTAATCAAACACAAATGGTGTGGGCCACAAAAATATAATGTATTATAGTTAGTGTCATGTTCAAAACTTGGGGCAAGTTGAGCAGGTGTACCTTTGGTCAATGCTAACCGGGATGTGCGGCTCTGCAATTGGTCAGCTTGCATATGAGTTGCCATATTGGGCTCCATGTTTCATCTTTGCATGTGCCAAAATGTAGTTTCCACACGTATCCCCTTTATGAAAAACATTGAAACAATATTTAAAATCCCCAAGATAAACATCAAGCACGCATTTGAGGAAATTATTGTTATTAACATACAATATGCTATGTCCATAATCCTACACAAAAGGAGAATAGAAAACAACGAGCCACTACCAACAGATACACAACTACCATAATAACCTCAAATACCCGCCAACAAATTAATAATTAAGATGAAAAGAAAATATTAAATGTCAACGATAGCTAAGGAACCACTCCAACCCAAGCTAGGGTTGTGGGCCATAATCTCATGACAAGCAAAACCACATAGCACATGCCAAGTCACTAACATTAGAACACAACGTCCATACGAGGCATCCACCTTGATTACCCCGATAACTATAGTGCCCACCCCGAGAGGGGTTAGTAGTCATGCACCACTGTTATTATGCCCAGAGGGTATAATATCAAGGGTGGGTCGAACGGGCATTTTAATCACACTGACATGTGGTCAACATTTCTTCTCTCTCTCTCTCTCTCCCTTAGTTTCCACACGGGATACAAGTGGTCATGATGAATGGGAGCATGTCACGTGGCAAATTTTAAGTAGGAAAATAATTATTGTGTTGGAATAGAGAGCCCTTTATGGTAGTTGATTTCACTAAGAGCGTCCCCACCAGGTTGGGTACCTGGCAGGTGAACAACACTCCGGGTATATCGCTGCCGGGGCCACCAAGTCCCAACATCCATCATTCACCGCTATCTGGTAAAAGGGTCCCGGGGCGGGCATTTTAGAGGAGTTTACTGGGTATTTTCACCTCGGTTACCGAGCTTCCCACGCCAACGCCATCGCCCATATTTCCTTTCTTTGGATTTATTCTAATATGTCAGCAAGGGGAGAAGATGTGGCTGCAACGGGTGGGAGGACAAAGAAGGGCAAGAACTTCTGCCCGGAGGAGGAAGAAGTATTTAATGTAGGGGTATTATGTCTAGATGTTAGATTTGAACACGCCGTTTAATTATATAATTCCCTAATATGGTGTATTATTATGATGTCTTACTATAGTTATAACTCACATAAGATTATTTTTTCAACCCTATGTTCATTATAAAAAATTAGCTCACCCTATTTTGTGTTTAAGGATTGCCTATGTTCATTACAAAATTCATTTGACATGCAATGAGAACCAAATCTACTGGGATTTAAGAAACCTATGGACCCCAACTGCACTACCTGGGGTCTTTGTTTTTTACTTTCTACTTAATTTAATACACACTTTTACTTTTTAAATTGACATTTTTACATTTAGGGTCACACTTTTAAATACACACTTTTACATTTACTTTTAATACTTTTAAATTGAAAAGTAAAGTAAAAGCTTTTACAAGTAACTATATAATGAGGATTTTTTATTTATTAAAATATATCCAAAGTATTTAGTGCCTTACATTCTACTACCTTACATTCTATTAGTCTATAACCATTCATTTTATTGCAAAGATGGTTGAGCTTGAGATACATGAGGCAAAAAAACCTAGAATTACACAAGTCATTGCTCTTAACTTCATAGAATCTACAAAGATTTTAGAGTTAGTTTATGATTCAAATACAAAAGGTTGTAAAACTCCTGGACACACTCAGAAGTTGTATGATCGTTTGTATGTTATTCCGTGTACAAAAACCCTAGAGTGGCATTATTTCCATAAAACATTTATGGACGCAACATTTAGGGTAGAATTGACTGTTCATACTAAACAACAATAGTATGTTCATTATTGCCCCCACATGAATTGGATTTGCTAATTATCTCGTATTAGTGTAGTGTTTTATTTCATTCCCGGGCGGGGCAATAAAATTTGTGCAGTGAAACTGGGCAAAAAATATATTCTCAGGCAGGGCATCGGGCAGGGCTTCAGGGCCTGCTTATCCCGGGAGGGGGTCAGCCTCGGAGCGGGTCTGCAAGCCGGTATGTACTGGGGCTAGTGGGCCTCAGGGGATGTGCCGGGCATCCCACACTGTGCCGGGGCTGCCACCGAGGCCATTATGCCCGGGGCGGTGCCCGGGCTAGTGGGGATGCTCTAACTCACTTTGTTAGCTAATTCTCCTATGCAAACGGTGTAGCCATGATTTTAGTTAGTTAATCCTCACTAACGCGTTGGTAAGCTAACCCTCATTTCCTCACAAGTTAGCTGATTTTCTTAATTAGGTGGTGCAGTTGGACCCTTAGAGTGTATGGTAAAGACATGCCCCCCCCCCCACTCACCCTAGACATTTATTGTTCGTCCTCACTTAATTTCACTATATTAATTTGGGGCTTCTAATGCTATTAATGAGTTCCAATTTTGTAGGACGTGCCCTAACTCCCTCCCTCCTTCCCTCCCTAGTATTTGTTGTTGTAGTGTATACTAGCTATGCTCCCCTTGACTTAACTTGGCCCCACTACAATGTTGTGTTGTGTTGTGTTGTAGCCTTGCTCGTTCGCTCACACCCACACTAAGTTGTTGTTATTTGTACAGTAAAAAGTGGTGTGTGTGTGTGTGTGCGCGCGCGCGTAGGCCTGAGTGTTTGTGTAAGGGGGTGTAAGCCATATTTTTGGTCATGGCCCAACCGATGTGGGCAAATTTAAATTTTTAATGGCTTTCATTTGATGTTTGGTAGTTGGGATTTTATTCATAATTGGATTAGGAGGCTATTGCATTGATAAGTTGGTTGTTACCCATAACACTTTCATCCCCTCCTTACTGATAAGGAGAAGGTTAGCCAAGGAAGAAGCAAGCAATATTCATAAGTAGAATCAGGCATAGTCTCACCATAGAATAGCAATAAACTCTTATATGAACACTGAAGTTGAGTGATTGAATTTGGGTGTGTAGGCAATAGGCGAATCCCAAGTGAGATGCTTGAGGATAGGAAGTTAGTATGACGGGAGCCAAGGGTTTCGGAGTCCTAAATTTTCTTATTAAACTTTGATATGAGAGTGAATGTATGTGTTATTTATGCAATTGTCTAGATGCATAGAATGTTGATAGTTGAACTCTATAATTGGAATTGAGTGAAGTTGTGGCACGTGTAAAAGAGAAGGTTTTGGGTAACCGATCACATAGGTCCTTCGAATGGTGTTGATTGTTGAGCCCAAAACCATGAGTCTATAGTTTGAGCATCAAGCCTATTACAACGCAAGGCATGTCTTTCGATATCCATTCTTCACCACGATCCATCACACCCATGTACGTGTACGATACAAACAAATGCGACCCAATTAGGCCACACACCTTTTACACTACTCATTTCACAATAAAGTTATCCGTAATAAAAAAATACTCTGGATGCAGGGTAGAAGCCAAGTTTGGACCCCTGAGATGCACATCTACGTTTATTATTAAGAGACCAACACTCGTACGTCAAACACCTCTATTCTTTATAACCATGGGGTCAGGCTTTCAAGACCTCTAGTTTGTCTCCATTGGGCTTGATTCCAGAGATTAGGTCATGACCCGCCCCCACCCGCCCCCACCCACCCCTAGCCTTCTCTCTCCAACCTTCATCTCTCCATTGCTTGTGCCTCCATTGGATCTCCCGGCTTATGGGGTGTGTGTGAGATGCCATGAGGAGTTATGAGCTCTGTGAAGAAGCCGGGGGTGGTTTTGGC
This sequence comes from Polytrichum commune, assembly GCA_950295325.1. NCBI lineage: Eukaryota > Viridiplantae > Streptophyta > Polytrichopsida > Polytrichales > Polytrichaceae > Polytrichum > Polytrichum commune. The sequence goes on from OX485809.1 coordinate 2,970,688, forward strand.
TGCCATGAGTTAATTGATTGATAGGCCTCCTCAAGCTCGGCCGGCTGGCTATGGAGTTTCCATTGCTCATACCAGGGCCACACCGGTAGGCCCAACCAGAAACACTAGCCCTACGTATTCTTCGGGAATACAGGGCTGGGATTTCAGATGGCTGGAGCTGCAGGCTACCCGCCTTCTTCCAGCCACTCCAGCCATATGAAATCCCAGCCCTGTATTCCCGGAGAATACGTAGGGCTGGTGTTTCTGTCTACTGGAGCTGCTGGGGTTTTTGGTGTGGCCCTGGTATCATGCACCAACATCTTCGACAACCCCCTCCCAGATACTCCAAGTCGGTGGCACGCATCAGGTTGGTTTTGGTGCGCCATTTGTTGCATCCATAACATTATTCAAATTCATAACAATGAACTTGTGGGACTGACAATATTCCACGGAATATTTTCCACATTCACTTTAGTTACAACCAACGCTCCTTGTTTAGGTTTCGTATTTGGGATTTGAATATTGCCCCAAGCAATCAGGCAACATTCTTGGGAGGTAACTCAAAGTCCTAGAATTTGTCAAATTGTTCCACAAGTTAGGTTTGATTTATGCTAGGATCCCCAAGGAATATAGATAGATAGATAGAAAGTCCGGTCCCTTTTTAGCAAGAGGAAGGCGTGAATAAAGTGTTCGTTCGTAATGTCAATGACCCGATGCCCACTGGACAAGGGGACATTGGGGCAATACTACTCTCCCCTTTCGAGGATGGGCACTATAGTGACACACTATACTAGTTCCTAGCTAGCCACTAGTGCCTTGAAGATACCGGACATGGTATCCCCCCAAAGGGCTTTGAGGTACCCATACAACAAGGTCCAAGGACCCCCCACCATAGTTGGGTGGACTAAGGTGGTGAGCACCACGCCGGCATGGGAAATAAAACCCACAACCTCCTCATTGGGGGCCATGAGCCTTAACCACCAAGCCAAGGCCCGTGGTGCCTTGAATATAGATAGATAGATAGATAGACATACATACATACATACATACATACATATGTAGGAAACTAGTGCGCACTTGTGCGTTTTGTACTATGGCCTTGAAGGGTTGCAAATTCTGGAGGAATTTCATGTAGATTTGTACACTTTTGGATATGACCCAAAAGGCCTACCAATTTTTTTTGGTGGGTAGGGGGGTGTATTTTGCGAGTATTGGTCAAGGCCCCGAAGGGTGGCCAATTTCTTTGTGAAAGTAGAGCTTCTGCATGTGTCCCCAATTTTCCTTTGCTAGGATTTGATTGTAAGCTTGTTGGACTTTGCTCTTAAGTGGGGAGGATGTTGCTTTCACCCTGGTGGATTTGGTGAACTTCTTGTCCCCTCCCCATGCTCATACAAACATGACTAGGAGAGGGTGAGGCACGTAGCACGCGGGTGTAAAAAACATTATTATTATTATTATTATTGTTGTTGTTGTTGTTGTTGTTGTTGTTGTTGTTATTAGCAAACTTCTTGTGTAGCTTGATGGTTGTCCAGTGGGAAGTTGGTGCATAAAGCATGAAATGTGCTAAATTTAGCCCATTGAGATTGTCCAAGCTTGCTAGAATTTCTATATGCATGCTGAAAGTTGTCTTTGCTTCCTGGAATGTTCTTCATTATGTTTATTTTGTGTATTGTTCTTCTTGTGATTTGCTTAAAGCCTCTTGAGTTTAGTTTAGTTTAGTTTTTTTTTTTTGCTTGTTGACATATACATGGGATTTTAAAACATACGGCGTTGTGTTTGTAAGTGTTAAATATTTTGTTCCGCCACACGTTAAGCATCAGTTGAGGATTAAACTAGGTGGTAATGGGGAGTGACAAATTCTCAACCAGTTTTAAGGAACTCATGTGAAACTATTTATATAATGTGTTCATACCAAGTGTTTTATTATTTGGAGGTGAGCATGAGCCCATATATTGTATCTCAACTAACTCCATGTGCATTTACGGTGTATCTTTCTTTCATTTTGAGGCCTCTTATTTTTCTCGCATGTGTGTGTAGATTGTTGACGACTTTGGACAAAGTTGCCATTATGGGAGTAATGTACTTGCATGCTCAAATTGAATGCTTGAATTGAATGGTATGATTGCAATCTCTAGGCGTGGACATGAATTGGAACTTTGAGGTACCCGCACGGGGGTGGCCCGGACCTAACCTACACACTTGAGGGTCTAGATGTTGCATACATCCCGAACCTCCCTAACAATATGGTGGTGCGATACATCTTTCCATGTGTGTTGTAAGGATGCAACCCATAGCAATGTTTCGTGTCACATCGTGTGCAACCTCCATGGTTTTAACCACGAATGGAGATGGTTAATCCCTAAACTCCTAATCATCCCTCTTACCGTGTTTGTAAGCATTGTCTAAAACCATTTAAAGGTTGTAGACATATGGGGTTGGTTTGAGAACGAATTTTTCACAAAGTTCAACTACTTGCATTTGAGCGTCTTAAAAACCAAGATGATGTATACTCTAGATGTTTCGGTTTACTTGCAAGTGACCCCTTTCCCTAGTTTGAGCACCAAAGGTGTAACTAAACTTTAAAACACATTGAAGGAGGCAACTACGGTGATATGGACCCCACTATCTTAGCTACTAGTGTTGTGTGCATCCCTCCCAAGGTGGGAAAGAAAGAAAAGAAAAAGTAACACATGTAGATGTGATTTTGAGCTTGTTCGCCCTACTTTGCGCATGACTCCCTCCCAAGGTTGGATTGTACCTCTCGGACGAGTGTCAAAGTCTTCACAATGACCATGAGTAGTGCCTAGAGCGAGAAGGGGTTCTGCTATAGGGTTGTGCTTTTCATACAAGTAGTGAGAAAAACTTAAGTTACAATTTCCTTCGATTGCAAGTTGTGGGTGTTCATTTGGTGATGCAACCTTCTATCAGTTGTATGGGTTGTACGAGGTGCTGAAGTTTGATTGGACTTCGTATTCTAAATACACCGAGCTTATGGGGATAACGCCATGAGAGAGTTGTTTTCATAATAACGTCTTGCAAGAGGAGACATTGAAGGATCATCTTTGAGATGGATTGAATGAGGTGAAGATTGGAAGGTCCGACCCAAATGGGAGGTCGAGTGCATGTTTTTGGAGCAATGTGGTATTGGAAGAATTAAAGCAAAGAGATGGCTATGCATGTAAGAATTTATTTAAAAGGAGGTAAGCTGCACATGAAGAGGTGCATGGATACCACCAATTTGGAAAATTGGTAACATGTCATCATCCGTTTCCACCAATACAACAACCTCCACGCCGGTCGTCACTTTGTCCGTCTACATAGAGAAGGTTCTCAATGCACTTTTGAAGAAATATCGTAGGTGATGACAAACCTTTAACTAAAGGGGAGTGTTTAACATCGCAAGCACACTTCATGATAGCTATAACATAGGTATTAGAGGGATATAGTGAGGCTATAGACAGTCTTTTAGTTGCAAGATACAAGAGTAGCAATATAAAGGGAATGAATGTTAAGATTTTTAACACCAAGATAGTGGTGAAGATGGGGATGATGGACAAAGAATACAAGAAGAAAAAGGTGGCCGAGTTGTTTGGTATGAAGTGAAGGCACATGTGGAAATTTTTCACATGTGTGGGTGGTGGTGTGAGAGTAAACCTCTACTTGGTGTAAATATACACTTCAAACCATTATCCCTTGTAATTTGTGAATCAACCTCGAAAAATGATGCGAACATATGATGTCCACTTAAGCTAACCCAAATGTATGTGCTTTGCAATGATAATCATAGATGTACTAATATCTCAAGAAGATTTGAATGCATACTTGAATTCCATGTGCAAGCATTGTTTATTGTGCATCCAATTGGGACCAATCTCATATGTTACACCTAGATATGTGTGGATTGCAACCACTCGCATGCATTCCAACCAATCTAAAACACACTTGGATGCACATTCCATTACTAACACTTAAGCCCACCTTGACTTATGTGCATTGCAACCACTCGCATGCATTTCAATCGATCTAAATCACACTTAGATGCACATTACCACTTGAATCACCTTACCTTATTACATACCTTAGACTTAAGCCCGCCTTGACTTATGTGCATTGCAATCACTTGCATCCATAGAACACACTTGAATGCATATTCCATAACTCAAACTTAAGCTAACATGGACTTGTGCACATTGCAACCACTCACATGCATTCAAATCAACCGAGAACACAATTGTATGCATCATCCACATGCCCAATCAAACTCTAGTCAAATCATTTGCATTCCAATCAACATCTAGTTGTTATAGACGAAGAAAATAATGGGCACACATCCATGAAGACTTCCACGAGTTGCTAATCAATTCTCACCCTCCCATCCACAAGGAAGAGAGGGATCAATCTAGGGAACATGGACAAAATTAATTTGACTTTTATGTATGAAGTTTGTTGAAACTATTGTGGCTCACAACAAAAGATTGTACTTGGGCTTGTTGGCATCAAACTGCTTCATGAGTTTTCAAGATTTCCACTTCAAGCCACCAATTTCCCATTCAACTAGCACATGATAGTTGGCATGCATCTTGTTGTAAGAAATTAATGCTTCTTGATCCATATCCGGAGGTTTGTCCACATTGCCAAACCTCCTCATAATGAACACATTCTCTCCAAGGTATCCGAGATTCCCAAGCAAATACTCAAAGTAACCTTGAACATGAATGGAATGCACGCGCCAACATCAATAAAGATCAAAATGATAGAAGATTGGAACATCATGATAGGACCCCGGAAACCCTAAGTTCAAGTAAATAAAGACCTTTGTGTGACACCACAATTGTATGGTTCATACAACTCATCTTCTTACAATCATTAAACCTCTTGACATGATTTGAATTGTACCAAGCCTTCCAAATTTTGATGAGGGTACCGTCAATGATCTTGATACAACCCAAGAAATCTAGATTCATAGTAGCCAAACATCGGCGCACTCAACCTCATTGGGCCAAGCTATCTCATGAGCAAGAGCATTGGTGATGCATGAAACAACAAATGCATTTTCACACGATGTGGACATTGCGATATTCCATTGTAAAGACTCATATATAACTACGTTGTCATGATTCAAATACATTATGAACTGGTGCAAACATTCTTTAGCTGTCAACTTCATTGGCATGCCATTTGGGTGAGGATGTGAATAACACCCTTGTTGTGGTCGATGGTTCATTGGCCACCTTCCTCTGGTTCGTTTGGATTTAATAAGTAATGAGTATTGCAAACTGCATCATCATGGTGTACACTAACAAGATGTTGTTTTCTAATTGTTGCAAGGTTTCATCACCAATGTTGATTCTAGGGCTTTCAACTATTATTGGAGTCAAAGCATGTGAATTCCATCTTGGGAGTGAATGTACGCTATCAAATTTGATTGGACCAAGTGTATGACCCTAAATACTTGAAGGAGCTCAACCTAGCATGCTTGCCACAACCAAAAAGTGTGTTGGTCTCCATTGTTTGCAACATAAATGAAAGAACATTGGAACGTGGGAACGTGTGACACTCTCACTTCATACGGGTTTGTTTTGGAATTCTTGAATCTCATCCCCTCAAACTAACTTTTTTTAATGAATATATACATATTTAAAAATTCTATTTAGAGTTTTTTCTTCTTCAAATCTTAGTGTCATGTTTCTCAACTACTAATATTTATCAACTCATTATGTAACAAACCAAAATCAATTCGCAAAGCTAGGCTAGGAACGCTAGTAGAGTGACCTGGAATATGGCAAGACTGATGTCGTACCATGCTATTAATGCTTGGTTTGAAAACTTAGGAAATTTTCATTGATTGACTCAACCTAGGGGTACAAGGTCAAATTCAAAACTCCAAGGCCTTACACTTTAAGGATAATTTTATTACGAAGGAGAAATAAAGAAAGCGGTTCTTATCAATTTTCAACTGCCTTAGAAATAAGATTTTGTTTATGTATTTCAAACTAATCAAACTTTCAACATTCAATGGAGTGATGAAACCAATTTGTCAATGAGTATACATATATCTCCATTAGTGTGGCCATGAGGGGACCCTCCTTGGATTTGCACTCATTTCATAGATGTAGTATTGTAGTTGGTATGAGATGAACCGTTCGCAAGCATATAACAAAGAGGAGGGACACATTGGAAACTACACAATTGTCGAGAAGACAAGAAACAAGTTGTGGTAACAACAACAAGCCATCTACTTATTAAGCTAGTTGGAGGACTTCCATCGTATGATGGGAGCTAGAGAGGCTAGGGAGAAAGGAAACAATGTTATTACATAACGCTTTCTTTACACTCAATTGGTAACTTAGAGTCAATACCCTCTTGATTAAAGGGGTTCGGTCATTTCAAAGCAATTGGAAAACATCCATTCCAAAATATTTCTTCTTAACTCCCTAGTAAAATTGACCCCATATTGTGATTTTTTTTTGGTAAGAATGTGAATGGCCAACCATCACTCAAGATAATTAGAGTAAATGAGAGTAAGGGTCATCAAAACTCAATAACCATAAATTGGAATAAGCTAAAGACCTTGCAAACCTCCTCTCCAATAGTTGGTACCTAGGTCCCATTCCAACCTCAAGTGGGACCATTTCAAGTAGTAAGTTAATGGGAGGGCGGCCTTGGCCCTACTTAGAAAGCATTTTCTTGAAGTTCACCACCAAATTGGGTTACATCATTGCGCTCAACACCTCCAACAAGGAAAAGAACGAGAGAGTTCATTATGGTATGCTTTGGGCACCATCATTTAGCATAATTGGTGTGCTAGATGTCGTAAGGTCTTACGAGGAGTTGTTTGTTAACTTATTTGTTTGAATACTTAGAGAGACACTTGTCATGTATAACATTGTTCAAATCCATAACAATGTTATGTGGGACTGATAATATTTCACATAGTATTCCTGGTTATTCCCACACTCATATTGGAATATTGTCAGTCCCACAAAACATTTTTATGATGTTATGATGTTATGTGTTGGCATGGCTCATAGGAATTAACTTATGAAGGTTGTTGTACTTAGAAGTGCATAAAACAAGGACGCCCATGAAGATGAGTTTGTTAGAATCTAGTGTGTGTTGGTGAGGTCCTCTGTAAGGGTAACTTCTTTCACCTTTAATGAGCCTCCAACGGAACTTAAACCCACCATTTGCTCACAACCACGATGACTCCTTGCATGACTTAGGTTGATTGTGTGCTTCTTCTTTTTTGGTTCTTATGAATTTAAGTTCAAGTCTTTCAAGCAAAAAATGAAAACCTATATATTGTACTTATGTCGTTTATGGGGCACAAATGGGTCTCTTCATGGACACAAGTTGGAGGGTTCGGATTAAATACCTTCGTGTAGATAAAAAAAAACATATGGGAATTCTTGGAAGTGCTCTCCGCTTCAATGAGCAATGAGCAAACGCTAATGGGATTGGATGCATGAGAATCGATTAGACATTGAGCTCATGCACTAGGTAGGATTTGCTCAATGTTCAACATGTTGTGGGCTTCCATTCATTGCTCTTGAGTAGTGATAAGGTAAGTGATTTTGTTAACATTTCTCTACAAGGTTAGAGACAGGAGGGAGGCACAATATCACATGTAATTGATGACTATGCTGTGGTTTACAGTAATCTCCCACTTAAGTACGCACTTTGAACCTGAGTTGTTGGTGAGCACTTAGTTGGTAGGTGCGTACTTTACTTATATTGCTTTCTAGACCTTCTGGTTCGATGAATCGCAACGGGAAACAAATGAAACTTGAGGCAACCCGCTTGACCAAAGCCCAACAATGTGAGATCATTACAAAGTTGAGCAAACCGAACACACCAAGCAAGCAGGCAATGGGGCGGGAGTATGAAGTCACTGAAGGCACCATCTGGAAAGTTTGGGACAATCGGGAGAACATACTGCAACAAATCCCAACTTATCGGGACATTTGTTGAATATGATAGTGCTACAGACTTCAAAGGCTTTGAAGCTCTACACAACAATGTCCTCGACATTGACGACCAATTGCTTTGCTCTAATGTTCAAACGGAAGTTGAACATATGTATGATGAACTGCGATGATTGTTTGAGGCGTTTCAGTGAAACATTAACAAACTGACATTGAATTTCAACTGTAAAAAATTCATGCATTCATGACAAATGACTATGCATGACATGTTCAAACAATAAAGTATGAACCTTATTTTTTGTCATAAAATTTGCGCACTTAACCGGGATGCGTACTTAAGCGGGAGATTACTATAACCACTACATCAGGTAATAAACATGTGTCAACCTACCACCAACTAAAGATAGGGTTGGGTGCCTACTACCGTAGTTTGATAGCAGGTTCGGCACAAAATAATTCTAAAAATAGATGCCTAAAATTTTGGAATATTATTGGCATTTTTGCCGAATATAAAATTAATTGTTTTTCAAAATTGCCAAAAAGTAAGAAATTTTTACTTCTCACTAGAGTTTTACTTACAGTGGAAGCATATGTGAATTTTGAAGGAGAGAAGGTGCTCGTTTTGTAATCAAGCTCACTTACATTAGTCCACAAAGAATATGGGTTAAGAAGTAGCAAGACTCTAGGTGAGGCTTTTCAAATGTGTTGTACACAAATTTTTGGAGTCCAATTGAGCATAGAAGATGAAGTTTTATAGAATTTTGTCCAACTAACAAAAGTTGAGAAATCAATCCTTCTTCCACCTCCAACAAGTTTTGTGTCAAAATAAGTCTTTATGCAAAAGATATGGACAAAACATTGCAGCCGTGTAAAGATCAAAAAATTAAAATGTGTTCATAACAGTTTTTCGGAGCTCATTTGTGCATAGAAGATTAACTTTTTTGGAATTTTGTTGGTCAAAGAAAAGTTTAGAAATCAAGTAATCTTTCACCTCCAATAAATTTTATGTCATTTGAAGAGTCTATGCAAAAGTTATGCGTGTTATAAAAATGAAGTCTAACTAGGTGCTTCACCTCAAAGTTTACATATCCCATATGCATTGTTGAACACAACTCCACTCTACTTGCATAAAGCACAGAGCATTCTCAACTCTTCACTCACATCTTACTTGTCATTCAATGCAAGAGAGATGTACAAGATATAAGTTTAAATAGAAAATTAAAAATGAATTTAAGCTGTATTTTTAAAAATTAAAAGAGAAAATTGCTGAAAATATGAATATACTATTTTTAGGTGCCGAACCTACTTTTTGAACTTTAATTAAATATTAGGCAGCAAGTTGCCGAACCTGCTAGTATACTACGGTATAACTTGCAGTAGGGCTCCTCACATCCATTACCTAGTATGTGATGAGTCCCCAAAAACATGTTTGTGTATGAGTATAGTCATTTTCATGTACCAAAGCTCTTCTTGTAGTTTCGCATCTTCATAAGGTAAGTGGCCTAAGTCGGCTACTTATTGTAAATGAATACCTATATCGAGTAGTGTGTGGTTAGGTGGATCTAAGAATGGACACCAATAGTACTTGTGCTTTATAGATAGATAGATAGAAACTCCAACCCCTTTCAAGCAAGGGGCCGGCGTGAATAAAGTATCCGTTCGTAATGCCAATGACCCGATGCCCACTGGACAAGGGGACATTGGGACAAATACTACTCTCCCCTTTCGAGGATGGACACTATAGTGACACACTATACAAGTTCCTAGCTAGCCACTAGTGCCTTGAAGATACCAGACATGATATCCCCCCAAAGGGCTTTGAGGTACCCATACAACAAGGTCCAAGGACCCCCACCATAGTTGGGTGGACTAAGGTGGTGAGCACCACGCTGGCATGGGGAATAGAACCCACAACCTCCTCATTGGGGGCCACGAGCCCTAACCACCAAGCCAAGGCCCGTGGTGCCTTCTTGTGCTTTATAAATCATATTACATCCTCAAATTTGTTAATTGTTGCATGCTCCAAAGTCAACATAATTGTCAGAACGAGAATATATGATCATTCAACATGAAACAAAAATTATTTGATTTGGACAATAGATATAATTTTCATATGATGTCCAAAATTACAAGGAAAATGTCTATGATGGTGAATTGAATTTGCTAACCATCTTGCACTAATCTCGTGTTTCATAGGAGAAGTGAGTGCAAAGTTAAAGTGTTTGTTTTAGGCCCAATCACCTTGGTAATAAGTTTCTTTGCAGTACAATGCTCCGGCAAAAACTTGGTTTGTTTGTTTGTGTCTAATTTAGAGACAAGGAGGGAGAAGTTTGTTGTATCGAATGTGGTTGCGGAAGCTATCATAACATTATTTAGATCCATAACAATGTTGTGTGAGACAAAATATTCCCGGATATTCACCACATTCAATTTGAAGTACTAAAACCGGTTTTTTAGCTTGTCCCACTAGGATTGGTGGGCCGAAGCTAGCCTGCTTAGGCTACTTTGGACTTAAGACAATAGGTCCCATGCGCATACCCTATTTCAGATCTTAGAATTCTTTCAAAATTGGAAAGGTGCAAAGAGATGGTCCCAAAAGTTTCACCCAACTTTCAAAATAGGCTCAAATCCACAACGAGCTAACAATCTTTTCGTATAAAGTTTTTCCAAAAGAAGATGAAACTCGTGGTTTTGTCCATAACATTGCTCAAATGATGAGTTGTGCTTGGTTGCCCTAACTTTAGATTTGGTCTAAAGCACTGGGATTCCGATATCTAGAATCTTTATTCTTGAATCTACTATTGGACATGTGAACACAACTCATTATTTGAGTATTGGTATGTCCCTCTTTGAGAGATTTTACATAAAACTCTAATAAGGGGAGTATTCCCATATCCATAAGAAATACTACATTTTGATATTGTAGAATAGACATGTGGTCCAAAGCTTCAAGTAGAAGATGGTAATTCTAGCTCCAGCTCAAATGGGGCAATCTTTTTATTTGGAGGAGAATTCCAACGTTGAGAAGAGAAGTTGTGAGGGCTAGACACCCAGCTCTTTATGTGTTGGGCTCCCCACCAACTTTACCCAAGGTAAAGTAGGTATAGTAAAAATTGGAACCCCATATAGTTGTGACTTATTCATCTCATAATTTTATTTTATTTAGATTAATTTGGGGCCTTTGATGCTAACTTTGAGATCAAATTATAGTAAAAAAGAAGACTACATGTTCTAATAGAATTGATTGCATTTTCACCTTGGGTATTGTTGGCGGGGTCCAACTTGAAGAGGTAGGTATTTAGCCCTAGTCATGAAAGTCACATGCTTAACTTTCTTTATTTTTGGAAATAAAAAAGGATGAAGAGTCACACTGGTGAAGAATCCTGATGGTTGCATGAAGACATTAGCAAACCCATACAAGGGAGATGAGAACCGAATTTACAACTGCTCAACTTGATATGAAGTTACATTCTAAGGGTTTTTAAATAAATAATGATTTACATAACATTATTCAAATTCATAACAATGTTATGTGGGATTGAAAATATTCAACATAATATTCTTGGATATTTTGACAATCCATCTAAATGTGGAGAATATTCTATGGAATACTACCAATCCCACATAACATTGTTATGGATATGAATAATTTTATGTATGCCCCATTCATGTAGCTTTAAATAAATAATGAAACCAAACAAAGTTTTTCATCTTAGTCCTTCTAGCTATGTATAGTAGATAGGTCCTTAACTTTGAGATTGTGCAATTCCTTACCAAGGGTCTACGACCATGCTTTGGACATATCATTTGCATAACATTATTCAATTGAGTGACTAGGTTGGAGGGGCCAAGAGAATTTCATGTACGGTGCTAGAATTATACCTTACGGATGCTTATTAGAAAGTAAATTTAGTCTGAAAAACGAGTGAGCTTTGCGTGAAGCATTGTCAATGAATATTATTAGAATGGAACAGTTTATAGCGGTTGAATAATGTTATGTATAATTATGCACTTTACGTAATAAACCTAATTATGATTATTTCATTGTAAGTTCCAATAGTAGAACAAAAAATATATATAGTTAGAAATACATGTTGAAGGAGACGATGGAATAAAGAAGGAGCAAAAAAGCATAAATCTTATGATTGTGGCCATGTGATTTTAATACTATATATGACACAACAGAAAAAACTTATACCCTCCCCACACATACCGGTGGTAACAACCAGCAGACGGCTCCCACTAGTATGGGGGATTTTTTCCATTCGCTTTTAGCCAACAAACAATTGAAAGTCACATATGTTACATCCAACCGCTAACTAAAGGTGACAAAAAAGTCCCCCATATTGGTGGGAGCCGTCCCTTCCATGTTACCACCAATATGTGTGGGTGGGTATTAGACTATTTGGCACAAAATATAAATTATGAACATAGGATGATTCACCATGTCAACTGCACCACCCAAAAAAAACATATCGTTACCATGGAGCTAAGACCTATTCAAAATGGCAGTTGTCACTTGGTTCATTAATGTATGCGGGTGTTATTTGGTTATTTTTTATAAGATACGGACCTCTATATTTGTTTGATGTGAGGTTCGGTGAGGATCAAAGAACAAACATCATGAGCACACATGTTTAAAAGGGATCGGACTACGTCTTCAACATTCATTAACTACTCCACACTCAACATTGAACACAACTGAGATAACATGTTTATTCGTTCAAGGAATCTACAAACATGCACTTCCAAAAACCATAACTAAATCATGAGGGGTCTAATTTTCAATCCAAATTTTGTTGTGTAGATCCAATGAGCAGAAGTTGGAGAACATGAAATATGAATTGAACAACACCCATGTACATTAGTCAAATTGAAGCTACTTAGTTGTCATATTTTTATGAGGCGATTTTGAGATTTTAGATCAAAACACTTACATGGAAAAGAGGGGGGGGGGGGGGGGAGGGGGTCACTTTCTACCATATATTGCATTAATCCCATCAAAAAGAGGTGGGTCTAGTGCAAAATTAAGGTCCATGGCAATCAATTAAATTGATATGGCTATTGGGAATATCACATTTTCATTGTGGAGACCCAACCCAAACATGTATTGAGTCCCTCACTACAATCCACTTTCACTTTACACTGAGCTTAAAGACCCATTTTGCAAAATTGGAAATCTATTCTCCACGGTACAACCTTTGGATGATTTTCAAGGGGCCTTAGATACTCATGATCATGGCTCTTGGTTTGTGTGTAAGCAACCCTAAGTTGAAGATTGTATGAATTAAACATGGAGGGAGTTCCACTAGAGGGAAGAACTCAATTTTGGATGGGTGGCATGGTGATGGAATGCGCTATCATAGTTATTAGGGCAGGTGTGATGCCCAACTCTTTGAGTTGGGTCCATGCCACTATTACGTAGGGCGAAAACATAAGCAATTATATTCTAGCATATTGATTATATTATTTTTTGAAAATTATGACCCCTAATTTAACATTAGAAGCCATGATTTGGTTTAGAGGACCCCCTTGAGATTAATAGACCACAAACCTATGGGGTTCATGTGTTCTTTACCTTGGGAAGAGTGGATGGGGCCCAACTCAAAGAGATGAGCGTCTAGCCCTAGCCAAGTTATCACACTAAATAATGTATCTAATGTCATATGGTATTTCATGTCACTATGGCAACTTTTCTAATGACACTTCACATGAATGAATTTACAAGCACCGTCATGGATGATTGAAATTGAATGAAATTTATGTCAATTTTCGAAACATAAGTTTGGTATATTTTGCATCCTAACAATATTACAATGAAATGTTGTCATGGATGATTACGATTTGGAATGAAAATCACTTAGTAAGTGATAGGAATTGCAACACTGTGAATCTAGGATGCCCTAAATTTTATAAAGGGGATTGACAAATAATGTTAGGTTTGCATTTAGTGTTGGTGACACTGCACGGGCACTTTACAATTACATTAAATATCAAGTAAGACAAATAGAATTGGTGACAATAAGGGCAAGTTTACATGTAGGTTGTGCGTCCACCAAATTCTAATGGAAACAAAGATAAACCCGCCCAAATGTAGATGAAATATGGTGGGGTAGGGTTCATATGTGCCAACTACAATACATTTGATATTTAGTGTCATATGATATTTAATGCCACTATGGTAACTTTTTGGATGACACTTCTTGTGAATAAGTGAACAAATATTGTCATGGATGATGGATGAGTTCATCCATTGACCGAAACCCTGCCTTCTCTTATCAACAACTTGTGATGAAATGTTGTCATGGATGCTTGGATGAAAAATCACTTGGTAAGTGGTAGTAGCTGCAACATTGTATATCTATAATCCTCAACAAGATTTACAATGAATGACAAATAATGTTGGGTTAACATTTAGTGTCGGTGACACTAATACCGCGGTTTACAATTAGCATTGAGCAGGACAATTAGAATTGGTGATACTAAATATCATATTTAGTGCAACTCCTCTCTTGTTCTCAAATGCATGCCCACCTACTAACCTCCTCTTCATCTTAAAATCAGTCTTCAATCCTTCGGTGACCAGCACTTTTAGATTAAAAAATGCTTTACTCAGCACATGATAGTCTACAAGCCCGTGTCCACGGCCCTCCACATTCTAGTAGGCCACCAAAATGTGGTTGGTTGACAACTTTAGGGTGAGTTTCCATGTAGGCCATTCCCTGATAATGGGTTGGAGGTGTTTGTTTGTAGTTAAGCACAAGCCATCATCCAACCACATTTTGGCGGGCCATGGACACGGGCTGGTTGGCTTCCATGCACCCCACTGAAGAATCTTGAATGTACAAGTGCCAGTCACCAAAGGATTGAAGACCTGCTTTAGAAGAAGGAGGAGGTTGATAGGTGGGCCCGGGTTTGAGAAGATGGTAGTTGGCACATACGAACCCTACCCCATCATATTCCCTCTACATTTGGGCGGATTTATCCTTATTCACACCAGAATCTGGTGGGGAAGTGACCTACATGTAAAACTCACCCTAAATACAACGATTCAGTGTACTGGATACTTCATGCTTTGGATTATATGACGCAATGAAACTGATGTATAAATTCCAAGAATACTAAGTAAACACAACATATATAAAGGATATAAATATAATTGAACATACTTAGTCTCCTACTAGCTAGGTAGTAGGTTCCCTTTTAAACCCACACTAGCATTAGTGTAGGACCCACTAACTCACCTTCCCAATATAGGACCCCTTAGGCCGTGCTCATTATTAAAACTCTACTCAAGGGCCTCGCCCTAGCCTACTACATACTCTCTTTCTCTCTCTAGCCCTCTCTTTCTCTCTCTCTAGCCCTCTTTTCTAGGGTAGGGTTGTACTAGGGTGGATAGAGTAGGTGGGGTATTGATAGGCTTAGCTTTTGTCTTCCCTCCCTTTTGCTCCTCCATTTTTGGTTTCGGATCCATCGCATGCACACACATTGAATTGGGGTTTCTTATTTGGCAATGCCAACTTGGGAGTCGGGACTCACTCACTCGAGGAGGAGTTGGGGATGATGATGAGGTGGATGCGTGGATGATTTGTTGGGAGTTATGGCAATTTGTGGATGGATGGATGGGTGGGTGGGTGATGGATGGATGGATGAGTTGTGAGAGCTTACCTTATGACGCTTTGCTTTTTGGCTTGTGAAAAACACCTAAATTTTTATTGTTATTTTCCCATGTGGTAGCTATACATACGTCCAGGCACACAGAGATCGCATTACGGAAATTCCTAGAGTGTAATGAAAAAACAATGGACATGGCGGCCCAAGACCCTTTTTTGAACATCACTCGACGTGACTAGGGTGTTGCACCCTTAATGCCAGGAGTTTTGCAATAGAGATTCCCCACATATGTTTCACCCGTCAACTAACTTGTTGCATGAGGGCCCAACACCGGTTGGGCATGTTGTAGAACCTCAGGGCACGGGTGTCATGGGATCCCGCTTCAAGAGCTTGTGGCCAGGTATTAGGTCTCCCTTTTCAAAAAAAGGAAGTTCATCACATAGGCTTTGGAATGTTATGTTATGTTGTTTTAATTTGTTACTGGGTGTATAACTAAATATTGTGTTTAGTGTCACTTACACTATTTGGAACTATGCAATACTGAACTATGTATTGTATATCTCATTTTTTTTTGTCAATAAAGGTCAAATGGGTTGTTTGAACATTACAGAACACTAACATCTTTCCTTGGTTTTAAATGACATAAGTAGTATAAAAGTTTAGCATTGTGTAACTCCAAATAGTGAGTGACACTAAATATCATATTTCGTGAAGTGTATGCTTGCTATGGTGGACTTTGGGTTCATAACATTTATGTAAACCCGTCCATTGGGGATGAAGGGGCTACAACAAAACAAAGCTCTAGTAACACTCCATGATTATGAAATAGTTCGGGTGAATGTTCACAATACCTAAGGGGAGGGGGAGAGGAAGAGATCATGGTAAGGGAAGGTGAAGACAATGATCTCTATCCTAGAGCCCAATGAATTTGATTGTTGGCTAAATTAACCCCTAAATCAAGGTTAGAGACCCCAAATTAGTCTAATGAACTTCAATTGGGATTGACTCAACAACCAACCTACAGGGGTTCATTGTTGAATAACACCCCTCAGTCGGTGTTAGAACACCAAACCAGAAGAGCTCACTAAATTTCACCTTCCCAATGGAAAAGTCTATGTAGATACTATGATGATGAATCCCTAGCTTGTGCTATTTAGTTCAACAATTTGGTGTCCAAATGTAATTATGCTTGCTCATCTTTTCTAATTTGAATCTAAATTGTTGCCAAAAAGATCCCCCCCCAAGTCCCCCTCTCTTATGATGGAAGCTATCATGCTTTGGCACTTTGGGGAATTAGCCAGTTTGACACCATCCTGATGTACTTTCAATCCCACGTAACATTATTCAAGTCCATAACATTATTCGAACCCAAAACATTGTTATGTTGAACTGACAATAATCCACAAAATATTTTTCACATTCAGTTTGAATGTGTAATATTTGTGAAATATTGTCAGTCCCACAAAACAATGTTATGGATATGACTAACGAAATGCACAAACCTTTTGAATTCTTAGATTTTTTATTTTTAACATTTATTTTTTCTTTCATTTCGTTTCTAAGGAACTAATCTTGAACCCAGTCCTCTATAATATTCAAGTTAACAATAAGTAATGATAGAATACATATTTAATTAATTTTGTTGAAAAGTTTCGGGGTATCAATAAGTGACGGGTATCTATGAGGAATTTATTTGTGGAAAAAGAACAAGGGAAGAGCATGTCCCCAAGGAGGAGGGTTACACCATTGAATGGGTTTTCTATATGAAGAGCAAATGGATATGTAGGGAAATCACATGTGGCATAATTATGGATAAATAGATAAATGGGATGAGCCATGCTCAAACCCTAAAGGTCGAGGAGGAGGATGTTTGTGTGAATGATCTTAACTTCACAAAGATGTCATCCGTATGGGATTACCTATCATGAAAGGTGCCAATTTTTCTTAATAAGATGTTGGGTTGATTTAGTTTGTTTAAGAAATCTGGAGAAGATGTTGCTTCGGTCTTTAGAGGCTAGGATCTCCCATGCTAGATACAGTCCACCCTCTATAAATGTTACACCTATAAGTGTTAACCCTCTCTAAATGTTAACTTTCTTCTACTCCCCACATATTGCACACTATAAATGTTAAACGTGTTAATTGTTAACAAAATGGTACTCCCTTCTTTGTAAATTTCACTCTATAAATGTTAATGAATGAAATACAACCATAATATGGATGATAAAAACTACACATCCAGTTACATTCCTCTCTCTCTCACCATGCGTTAGGGCGATATGTGCAATACGAATTAGACTTTGATTTGAACAATCCATATGAGGTCACCGAAGAGGATGTATGGGATGTTTTAGGCTCTATTGGTGGGACTTCTAATGTCTCAGATGATGATTGTGAGGGAGAGGAGTGTGAGGTGGAACCCATTCCATCTTATAGTGACTTGCAATCTAGTTTTGGTACCATTAGAAGGTACATGGAATCACGTTCATATGATGTGTCCAAGTATGTGGGTTTGTTGGTGCAGATTGAGAAATATTTGCAAGTTGTGCATGCAGATGAATCTCAGCAAAGAACCATTGATTCATACTTCACCCGTGATTTGTAAACTTGATATTGAATAAAGTTTTGATTGGGTTTGTAATTTTATGAATGGTATTCTCTCACAAGGACTCTTCACAACTGCTTATATTTATAAATGTTAAGATTTGTATATTGCTCAAAAAAATAATTTTATAATTGTTAATTGTTAACACCTCTATAAATGTTAACTTTGATCCACTCCCGAGGGTTAACATTTATAGAGGGTAGACTGTATGGTATCCAAATAAACTAGAGAATGTCAGGTTTGCACCCTAATCTGCTCCTAAGACATCAAACATGTGATCACCAAATTCAATTTGAGATCATAGCCATTATTTTTATTCTTCATTTTTTTGACATGGAATGAAAATATGATTCAGTGTGAAAGTGACCCTTGTATTTCTTTCTTGAATGATCATATAGGTACCCCTGATTTTTTTTCATTTATTATTATTAGTAGTAGTAGTAGTACCTAGTCCGATCTTTTTTGCATAGCATGTGTTTTTGGTATTTGTCATCAAAACCACACTTAACCACACACCACTTAAACATGGGTGGTATTTAATTATGAGGAGTAACTAGGGTAGGCACACTTACCTCAATATAAAGGTGTGTGAGGCTTGGTCTTTACTTCCTCCTTGCAATTTCCATGTAAGTCCGTGCTATTGTGGACTGAAAGTCTTTGGTAAAATTAAGGAAAATAGGAAAAATAATGTAAAAGGGAGCTCAATTAGAGCTAGATATTTAATTGACATTTGATAAGGAAGAGCATAGTCAAGGAGATTAGAAACAAGGAGGATTTGAAGGGACCATGGTTTGATTGGAGAAGGTTGTGAGGCCAAACCCCCCACCCTTAAGCGTCCGTAGTCCGAGTAGTGGGTTTGGGCTCACATTCCTCCGCGGTATTGGATTTGGACTTGGATGAGTCCATAGTGCAAGGTTCACCCTTCAAGTGGTCTTGGATTTAACTGGAATTTCACTTTTAACAACTTAATGTACGATTTCAATACGTATGTGGAGAATGCACAAGTTAACTATGTTATTTTAACCTCCTTATGCTCGGGTGCTATTTTGTCTTTGTTTGCTTCTAACGTCCATCCGGCTGCTTTAGCTACACAAGCCCTTAAGGATATCCCTCTCCTAAATGAAGTCCGTGCCGTTGACTCTATACTACCACTTGAACTATCACTTGTGTATTCCGTATCGCTACTATAAGAGGTCTCACTTGGTGTCTCCATACCGTACATAAGCCTTTAAGTATTAAGAAATACTTATGTGACTTATGTCAATCTCTCCCTCGCACCTTTGGTCTTTGCTTCCTTTGTCTTGCCATCGCGAGAGTGCTCCACATTCTCCATTAAGTTGTGCACGTGGTTTTTTTTAAAGAGAGGATGCAAGTGTTAAAAAAAACACTATTCTCTATAGTCAATCTCAAATACATTTACTTGTGAAAGCCACACATAACACTAACTAGCATAATGTAACTAACTACTTGTCTATGAGCTAATTAGGTAGGCTATCTACTAAGCTCCTTCATGAACCCATCTCTTTACTTTCTAATTACATAAACCTAGCTCCTTCATAAACCTAGCTCCTTCATAAACCCAGCTTCTTAGCTTCTAACTAAACAAACCCAGCTCCTTCATAAACCCAGCTCCTTCATGAACCCAGCTCCTTAGCTTCTAACTAAACAAACCCAAGTCCTTCATAAACCCAGCTCTTTACTTTCTAACTAAACAAACCCAGCTCCTTCATAAACCCAGCTCCTTAGCTTCTAACTAAACAAACCCAGGTCCTTCATAAACCCAACTCTTTACTTTCTAACTAAACAAATCCAGCTCCTTCACAAACCCAGCTCCTTCATGAACCCACAACTTTGTAGTTGTAATCCCCAACTACCTCACTAATTATTCAAGCCCTTAACTAATCTTCCTACCTAATTTCCCTAATTCTACTAACAACCCCTTTCTAATCACACAATTCTTCTCTAATCCTAAAATCCTAAAATCCTAGAGAGGAGAGGGGGAGAGAGAATTTCCTAACTTCACTAAGACTAACTAATCCACACAAGTATATTTTTGCACTCATCACAACATCAAGTGCTCAACTCTTAAACATGGAACTTGCAACCACGTGTATTCAAAACATGAACTTTAAGTACCACAAATTGGAATCATGAATTAACTTTAAAATCCTTCACGTTAACACTAATTCTACCAAGAGGTCAAGCCCTCTTCAAGGCTAACAAGCCTTGGCTCTCAAACTAAAAACTAAGCACACACATGTGCTCCAATATGGCTTCCCACACCCACACTTATAACTCGTGGGGTGCCTTGGAGCACAAAGGAAAGAGAGGATGAGTGAGGGAAGAATGAGGGATTATATAGTAAGCTTGAGGGGGTGAGCACCCTCAAGGCTCACGATAAGCCCTTGAGATTTCCTCCTACTTAGTAGGCGCCAATCCTATCTTCTAAGCCTCCCTCCCTCAAATGATCAACAAGGATCCTAATTCGAACATTTAACTAGCCTTGGCTTTCTACCTACCACACTTTACCAAACTTGGGATGCTTCAACCCAAACTTAGCCTCCTTCGCTTTCCGCCGCCATAACTTTCTCCCCTTACTTTCCCAAATCGTCGCTCACCACTTAATTCAAACCACGATGCTTAACTCGTGATTTGATTGGTGCTTTGAGAATTTGCTTATCCTCCACCTTGCATTCTTCCTTGGGCCTTCCCCATTAAGTGGCCATGATGAGGTGGTCCACTTGTGCGCTCCATGTGATCCTCCATTCATCCCAATTCGAATGCACTTGCCTCTTGAGTCACTTTGGTTGTCTCCATCCATTTGTACTAGCCTACTCACTAACTACTCAATCCAAGTTCTCCTTACCTATCCTCATTCACTCAAATCCTTCCGAAGGTAAAAACACAATAACAACTCACATCCTAGCCTCTTACAACATGGTACTTCTAAGACTAACATTTCACTCTTTTTATATTTTTGTGAAGTAACATGCTACTTCAAAGTGCATCAACTAACGTTTCAAGGGTCTAAGACTAAATGTGGGCACCCTTTTGGGCTCACAAAGGTGCAACCCTAGAGATTAGCACATGCATTATTATGAATATAAGGGCTATCTTCTTCAAGAGAGGGGAGACAAATTGGGATGAATCACCTCAAACCTTTGCAGGAGTGTCGATAGTATGGGAGTTAGTCTTGGTTAACTTTACCTTGAAACTTTGTCGATGTTGTATTGACAGTAGACTTAGAGGTTATTCTTTTTTGCATTAATATAGGATCAACAATTGATCCTTGTAAATTGAATTTATTCCAACATGTTATTGTTGGTAGTACTTTCAAAGATATGGTTGAGGAGTGATTTCTCATACCACCATCTAGTCTCATTCGTATTTGCTTGTGAGGATGAATTGTGATTGAATTTGTTTATGTCTACAAGTCAAAATCCATATTTGAAGTCAATAGCCTTGGAATTTTTTTGTAAACTCGTTCACCTATAAACTCAAAGAGGTGTGGGTAGAGATTGCAAACCTACGTTGTCTAGAACCGGGGGCCTTAAACTGCTTGAAAGTCTAATTGTGGACTATTTTGGAGTGAAACAATTCTTGGCCTATGTGGGTATATAAATAGAATTGAATGGGACTTGCAAGGGGAATTTGTTGATCATTGAATATGAGAGTTTGTAGACTAAAGTGTTATTGGGGCCAGAACGTTAAGCTATATCAATATAGTCTATGGTATGTGAGAGATCTTGTGAGAGCCACGAGAGAAGAATTTGCAAAGAGAGTTATCAAAAACATTGTTGATCAATTGGATGATTGAATCCTTAATTACCAAAGTGATTGTGTTGTTATGACAAGTCTCTCATTAACACGGAGAGTGGAATAAAAATGTGATTAAGAATTATATTTAAGATGACCATGAGATTGAATCATTCCAGATTGATAGATAGAAACTCTGGTCCCTTTTTAGCAAGGGGCCGGCGTGAATAAAGTGTCCATTCGTAATGTCAAATGACCCAATGCCCATTGGACAAGGGGAAATTGGGACAATACTACTCTCCCCTTTCGAGGATGGACACTATAGTGACACACTATACTAGTTCCTAGCTAGTCACTAGTGCCTTGAAGAAACTGGACATGGTATGCCCCCAAAGGGCTTTGAGGTACCCATACAACAAGGTCCAAGGACCCCCCACCATAGTTGGGTGGACTAAGGTGGTGAGCACCACGCCGGCATGGGGAATAGAACCCACAACCTCCTCATTGGGGGCCATGAGCCCTAACCACCAAGCCAAGGCCCGTGGTGCCTTTGAATCATTCCACTAAAGAGTTAAGTCAAGTGAGAAAGAATGAAGTAGGGTTCTAGAATGATTGAGTGAAGATTTGATCTCCATTACCATTCACGAACTCATGAGTATGGATGGTTATAGTTTGTGTAAATCATTATTGAAATTATGCAAAGGCAATGGCCTCGTCGTAAATAAGAAGTTGGTCATGGAGAAAATGGCACAAGGAAGAGAAGGTTGTCACTGTAGTATATAGAGATTCCAATTGAGTCTATGCATGAATCATTGGGAGCAGAACGTTGAAGTTGAACATGCCATAGTCTCAGCTAAAAGGTTAAGCATAGTCGAGATACTACAACACTTCGTATGATTGGGAGATGAAAGGCTAAACTAGGAAGACCATTGGTTGCCAAGGCAAAGCAATTCTTGAGCAAAAACTTGAAGATAATTACTAATATTGGTACCTTGAGGAGTTAATTGCTTAAGGAATCATGATTGAAATTTGTAATACATTTTGTTAAATGTTTTTATTTTGTTCATCCAAGATAATAATATGACTGGGCATAGACTTATAAGAAAATATAATTTAAATGAGTGGAAATGAATGGTATACTTGCCAAGTTAAAGTATTAAAATAAATAATTATTATAATAGTCGGAATTCAAAAAGAAGGAGGGTATGACCCCAAAAGATGTTTATAGGCTTTCAACTTTGATGGTGTTTGAGATTATAGTGATGCTTGGAGCATGTGTGGATGAAATGGTTGGAAATCAACAAATATAGCCTTCCAATAGCCTTACATTAAAACGATTGATTAAATAATATTTTCACTCTTGGGTGAGGACTTGTATTGCTATTTCAAGTTATATATATATGAATATTTAATATGAGAAAATTGACTATACCAAAGGGCCATCAGCTTTGGTAAAGAGACTGGAATGGGATACTTTATGTAAGACAATTGTTGACGGTTGTGCATATGATTGAGCACAACACAAGGTCCAATTAAAATGAATTCATTATCATACTATTGAGCGGGTAGATAGAGTGAGGTGTGTGACGATCACAAATGCATGTATTGTAGACAAGAGATTTTCCCACACCTTTTGTTTCCATAGACGAGTGATATGTCATCCTAAAACCCAAACCATCTAAAATAAACCTATAATTGTTGTGGTTAAACTTATCTAAGACACCTAGAAGATTAAAAAAAAATCACCTTTTACGTTTTCCATGGGGTTTTCACTAGGTTTTTCTCTTATCCAAAATCTAAACTACACCTATTACAATCTCTTCCAAGAGGTGTGTCCTCTTCTAATGTGCAAGGATTAAAGATAAAATCCTAGTGATTAGCACATCTTATACAAATCAAATCCCACAAGAATAAAAATAAGGTGTCTTCTAAATATTCACACCATGCATGAATTATGATGTAATGTCAATGGCGATGATTCCCATTCCAATATGAAAAGATGGTTGTTCATAATAAATTCTAAAGTCAATAATGAATTAACTTTTTCCTTTGCTGATACATTACTACATGTAGTAACTTCATATTATTTTGAATGGAAATTGTCAATTTTCTATGATTCTTTTTCTTACCTCGTAGTGTATATCTATTCCTCAAATAATCTCAAAGATCTAAACTATAAATATTTTGCATACATTTATCATAATTTTTTGGAGTTCAATGATTCTAAATACATTATTAAAAAATACTAAAAAATACTAAATATGAGCAAAAGAAATTCATGTATAATTAAATTTGAGCTCTAGATTGCTTGCTTTTTAGATGATCTAATGAAATCACAACATGCTCCAGGTTATTAGGGGCCAATTCATACATACATGGAAATCTTTACAATTTGGTATGAAATGAATGCTACTAAGCTCAAAAATTCGGTTGAAGAAGTTGTTAATATCAATTCAAAGATCAAACCCACATGGTTGGAACATCAAATAAAGTGAACAACAAACATCAGAAGTAAACTAATTAAGTGCGCAAAAAGGGGCTCCTCTCCTTTTTTACTTGAAGGCGAAGAGCTTCATTCGCATCAAGAGTTGGGATGGACTCTTGGAGTTTTCCATTTACTAATGTATATAGACGTCATGTCATTGTGTGCTCAAGAGTCCCATCCTAACTTGAAGTTTCTCATGTCATGTCTCAATTTTACACTACTTGGACAAAACTTTAAGCCAATTACATGAATGACGATGATGGGCACGTTGCATCATGCATGTGATCATATGAATTTATTAGTGGTTAATTGTAATGGTACGTACCTCTACCCTCTAGGTTCTTTGCTACTTAGTCCTTTGGCTTCATGAACTCTATGTGCCCAAGAGAACCCTAGGACATGTCACATTACATAGGAATATAAATACGTGGAGGGTTGAGGTGATGTACTACGTTGTAACTACAATCTATGGGACTTTAGGATATATCATATTGCTCTCTTTCTTAGTGTTCGAATGATATATTCTATCACTCTTAATATATTTAGCTAAATTAGAACTCAAATTTTCTATCATTACATATTTCTTAAGGGAAGTTTGAAAGACAACAAGGTGTATCCAAACCTCCTACATGTCATTGCGTCAACAAAGAAGAAGAGATGATTGCCACATCGTTATTTGCTTTATATAAGGTATGCAAGTCTTATTTTGTTCCTCTTCTCAAGTTGGACCCCTACATTTCATTGGTATGTGGTTCGGTGAGGATCAAAGAGCAAACACCATTATGATACATGTTCAAAAGATACTGGACTACGTCTTCGAATAGTATTAAGTACTCTACACTCAATAGGAATACAATGGGGAGGGCCGTTGTATTTAGTTAAGGAGTCAACAAATGTCCACTTCCACTAGCCATAAGTAAATAAAGGGAGATCCAATTTTCAATCTAATTTTTTGGCGGATGTTTCACTGTAGATTTGCTATGCAACACAAAGTTTGTTGTGTAAATCTAATCGGTAGAAGTTGGAGAACATGAAAAACGAAGTGAACAACACCCACATACCTTAGGGTGTTTCTTTGTCTTTGCATTTGCATGATGTCATGTAAACTCCAAGACATGCATCACAAGAATCATCTGGACTTCAAAAAGTCCTCCTTTTAAAGGTGTTCAAATCATCAATGGGTTGGACAAGGCAACTCACACCCATTTCCCTAAAGGTGAGCCCTTAGTCCAACATATCATACCCCCCCCCCTCCCATTGTGATTAGGTGGATCATAGTACTAGAGTGCCCTTGAAATCCCTTTCTAGGAAGGTCACCAAATCAAACACTATTATGGCCTTAAGTGGCCAAACGTTAGAGTTCTTATGGGATCCAAGTGAAGACCTTGGGTAAAAGTCACCCCACCTTGCTAAACTGCATGCAATAATAATTTAAAATGTTATGCGGCAATAAAATTATTTCACAAAAAAACTATTGCATACATATATTTCAAAAACATGAGAAACGAAGGGCATTAGAATGTCAATACCTAGCGTGCATGCCATCTAGTCTTTACAAACTACCAATGACAAAATAATTTTGTAAGCATATTAAGAAATTTGGAACTAAATTATTAATTTTAATTAATGTTGCGATAATTAAATTAAATTTTGTTATCATCCTTCAAAAGTGTGCCACGGTATATTATAACAAAGTGAAGTGTTACATTAAGAATATTACACATTCTACACATGATAATTACATTAGAAACCACACGTTGTTAGTAATCACATTATGATTCTATCATTCATAAGTAAGTTTTTTGATGATCTTCTACATCCCTAAACTCTGGAGAATGCTTTGTCTTCCACCGGAAATGACGCACATGGAGAGTTGATTGCTAGTTATAGATGAGGAGACAACTAAGTTTGAGGAATGATAGAGTTATATGTCGTAAAGTCCCTCAAAGATCCATATAACATTATTCAGATCCATAACAATGTTATGTGGAACTGACAATATTCCACGTAATATTCCTGGATATTCTTGACATTCAGACTGTGGGGAATATCCTTGTATGAGAAAACTTTATGGGAATGATGTTATGATGAGACCATGGGGTTTGATCCTTCTATGAGAAAACTTTCTAGTAAGAGCTTGTTAGCTCGTTGTGGATTGGAGCCAATTTTGAAAGTTGGGTGAAACTTTTGAGACCTTCTCTTTCCACTTTTTGAGCTTTGAGAAGAATGTTAAGATTTACAATGGGCTATGCAAATGGGGCCCGTTATCTAAATCCCAATTGGCCCATGCAAGGCTGGCTTGCTTGGCCCACCCATCCATCCCTGTAGGATAAGCTAGAAAGATGGTTGTAAGAGCTTGATACCACTCTTTGTATATGGTAGTTTAAACTCATGGTTAAATTACCATGAGCTTTAATGACTCGTGTTAATTCTCATAACCTCATGGTTTGGGACGAAATCCATGGTTTCATCACCTTTGCTTTGCAAATAATCCTAATTGGTTCAAGTTAAAGACTGTAGGCAAATCACTAGTCGTTTAAAGGAATTTATAGAATATTCCTTAAATCAATACATGAAAACCAAAAGATATCAACATGCTACCGATTGGACTTGGAAACACTTGGATCTCAGCCAACTTTGCCCTAATTCTCCCCGGACACTACACGGAATGGATACTTCCTTTAAAGAAAGTTAGATTTCCTTAAAAGAAAGTTAGTTTGCACAACATAGGTGTATTTTATAAAGTCGCTAATTACCAATCCAACTTAATTTTCTATCAAGATTTTGTGGGAATTTTCAAAATGGTTCCATTGAAACAAATTACAAGGAGCTTCTCAAGATGACTCGAATTACCCAACCTAAGAGATGGAACCTATGATTTAAAGGCTACCGATTTTATGTTCTTTGTACATGGCTGATACCACACAAAGGTTTTGGTCTCCGTTTTACAAGGATTGAAGCAAGTCATGAAATTGCTAGGTGGTTAGGGGTTAGCTCACTTTCATTCACTATGTATTATGTAAAGCAAACTAAGAAATAGTCATATTTGAACCAATTCATGATTGGGAAGAATAAGAACTGAGGCCCATGCTACAAAGGAGTTAAACAAACAAGGAGGACAACAAACCTCAAAGAGAGAGAGAGAGAGAGAGAGAGAGATCCAAGCAGATGCCACATTTTCATCCATCCAAGAAGAATGCCACGTTGTTGTGATGACATTTGTTCATCCAATCTTTTCGAGCATTCTCAGATCATAACATTATTCAAATCCATCACAATGTTCCATGGGATTGACAATATTCCACGTAATATTTTTGGATTTTCGCCATTGCAACGAAGCCAACATAAAATTTCCAATTTCTCTCGCATTTTACGAGCAATTCATAGCATGTTGTCTGAGATGACCTTAAACTACCGGATGATGGTGGAGAGATACCCAAATCTCAAGGAAGAGGTTGGTGGTTCGAATCCCGGCTGTGAAATCTCCTCTCTACTTGACGGAAATCTTGCCAGGTGGTCAACTGCCTCCTGTGCTTTGGTGTTGGCATGTCGGCCTTCTGTCTCCAAAAAAAAAAAAAAAAAAAAAAGGTTTGACGATGTATATATTACCACAAGGAATACCTGCTGACATTTATGACGACAACCAACCAACTATGTTGAGTGTGAAATGGGACGTGATTCATTGTTGCATGTGCGACAAGCATGTTGCTACTATCCTATTCATTACAAGCCATTTGTTCCCTCCCTTCTCCCTAGAAAATGAGGACTCTACTCGGATTATCCATTTCATCTATAGTTGCGATATTGTACGATCACATGAGCATAAGAGTGTACAATGTTTATTGCAAGGAGAGTTGGAACTTGTAAATTTTGGATAGCCGAGGGGACAATTCGTTGGTAAGGTATGGACCAATTCCAAATGATGTGGACATTGAAAGTCGTCTTGATAAGGTACTAACATATAGAATATCTAATTTCTTAGTTCGCGGTCCTTGACGCTTAGAGTATTTGGAGTATAAGGTTTTAGGTAGTAGGCCTAGTAGTACCGGGTCCTTGATCTACGTGGAATCTTTATCACAAATATAGGAGCCCCATCCGTGCTTGTGAGAAAATTCTTTGAACGTCGTCATAGAGTTTGGTAAACTTTGGGATGGGCATAATAAGTAGTTGTCGGCCCATAATATCCGCGTCCCTCTCTATCTCTCTTCCCAACAACTCCTTCATGGCACCCACCAATGAAAGCCTTCCCAAAGTGATGCAATTTGTAATTGGTTACAAAGACGCATGGGGTGGTATTGAGCACATGTTATGATATTATGTTGTTATTCTTAAGCAAACGGTTTATTTTTTAAAAACTTTTTTCTAGTATTTTTTTCAATTTTTTAAGTGGGTTATGTAATGGCATTCCCACAAGTTGCTATTACGAAGGACTTTAATTGCATGTTGTGAACTCACATGAAAAATTCAACAAAGTAGTCGTCCATGGATATTCATTGTCACTAAATTAAAGATGTTTGCTTCATTTTTAGACATTTAGTTCTCATAATCATGCAACTCAAAAGGGGAGCTCCATCTCATTTGTAATGAAATCAACTATCAATATCTCACATTCTTTAACCAAATAGAATCTTAATTGTGTTTATTTATTTATTTATTTTATTTATTTGGTTTAAATATGTAGAGTTGTGTATGTTATATTTGGTTTGTGAGGGAGCCATCAAATCACATGACCTTTGCACGGGCTAGGATGCAAAAACACCTACAAAACATTGGGGTGAAATTTAATCTACTTCACTTGTGATTTGGATGTAATAACATCAAAGGATTTGCGAACTTCTTGAACCAACTTGTAATCCTTGTTGGGAGCACATTTGGCAACATGGCATTCCTATAGCTCTGATCCCTTTATCGACAATTCTATATAGACATTTTTTACACTCAAAAGTCAACAATGCTCTTTGAAGACTAAGATGACTAAAGACGAAGGCCTCACAATGCTCGATTTGTTGATTGCATTTAATGAGAACTTATTACAAATCATTTCAAGACTATATTTATATTCTTGAGATCTAAATTTAACATCTTTGACATGTCACAATAAATTTTTGTATAAAAATATAACTGCACATATATGTGAACATTTCTTTGCAAAAAATTTATTACATGAATATGTGTCCCAAGGCTCATAACTTGCAACTAGTTTTTCATGGCATAGTTTTAACATATACAAAATTGCTACACAATCGTGTGTAGCATTGGTGACCCAAAATACTAGATATTGCATTGAGTGTGTATGTTTGACTATACAATATAATTGATTGTACTTATAGCCTATTTTAAACTTATTCCTTGGATTGGAGAACCTCCCTATAGGAATAAAAGTACTATCGTACATGCTTTAAATAAAAATAAATGATTAAAGATGATTTTTTGAAAACCAAATTTCAAAAGTATATTCAAAGTTATAGCAAGATAGTTCCCACTCATCTTTGAGTGACTCCATGATCATCACACAACAATCTTTGCTCATTTTTTTAATTCATAAATTATGATGCCAAAAGGGCATTGATGCTCAAATTTTAATCATATGAGAGAAACGTGTTTTTGATCACCAATATGTTCCATAGTACATGAGCTATTGTTATTCATTAGTTAGTATGATATTCACTCATTAAGCTAAGCAACATCCACCAAAGAGATAGATAGAAATACCAACTTTTCAAGGAGACATGCATAAATGAAGAACCAAATCTTTGTTTGTGGGTTACTACGATCATTTGGAGGGGGGTTCCATAGAGATTGACCAATCAAAATATTTTGACATGATGACGATTTTATACGGGGGAGAGTGACACTAGTGGTGGGGGGCAACCACACCCCAATCGGGGGGTGGGGGGGGGGGGTGTTTAAGGTATTGCAAGAGTGGCATGACTGTGTTGCAAAATATTGTCATAGCATCCACTGTACTTGGGACAATGCGATGCAGTACCAAAATATTCTTCCACAAATTTCAAATGCCCAACAAATATTTCTTCGCATGATGCATTCGTCGAATATTGTAGGAAAGTTGGCATTTGATTCTTTATGAACTAGAGTTGTTGTTTCTCACATTGCATATGCATAAATTATGTTGTTATTGCCATTAAATATAGAGTCACACTCGTATACTCCAAGTTCTAAATGGCCTTAGACACCATGAACCCCTAAAATGCCGCTACCACCAACTTTGGTTTTTTGGGGTGGTTAAATAAGGCCATATGCAAAGAAAGGTTTCCAATTTACTGTGGGCCATGCGCCTCCCCTCCCTTGGGGGAAAAAAAAGAAAAAAAAGAAAAACTTGTTGACATTGAATGTTACACTCTCTAGCCCAAGCTTTTAAACCTTGCTCTATTATGCTTGCAACTTTCTGAGCCCACCTCTCAAAAGGAAGTATTTGAGACATTGATTTCCACTTCACTCAAATACATCATAGAGCAATTGGCCTCATCTTCACGTCGATATGCATACATAAATGGTCATTTTTTTATTTGCATACTTGCAACTTCTCACCAATCTATAATGTATACAATTTCAGACATTTGTATATGAATCTCTTCATCAAAGCAAAGTTTAGAACACATGTTTCAAGACAGTCTTCCCCCAAAGGAGTGGTTCTTTCCATTTTATTCATAAGTAGTCATTTTCAACCCCTAAAGACTCGAGCCTCTTAAAAAATGGAGGTCATCTCTAACTATTCATGAATGACATGGTAACATACATTGCATCAATTTTAAAATGATACGACTATGAGATGTAAATTTAAATGGGTTTCTATACAGTGAACACAATGGTTCATAATTGTGCTTATGTGAGGTTTCATTCATTTTGTGATTTGTTGTGCATTTCTTATAAATTACAAATGCTTCAATTAGTTCAAGCATTTTGTGGGATTGGCCCAAGCCATGAATAAATTGCATGAAAATCTTCCACAAAGCTTCCGACGAACTTTCATTTTCTAAGAAGTGACATATGGACATGGAAACCCTTTTTAGGTCAAGGATTTTTTATTTGCATTTAGCTTGTGAAATGCGTTAATTAATAGCACACATGTTTAAGTTTCTTTGATCATGGAAAAAACAAGCACTATGAAACAATAGCAACATTTTGGATCCAAGGAATTCACATTGGAGTCGAGTTTGGGTCCAAAGTATTAAACATATTGGTGCTAATGTGGCATCACTTTCTTGCCAAATCTCATCGGTCCTCACTCAAAAACATAATCCTCTTATTCTAATAAACCGAGCTTGGGTTGAATCTTGATCCGGCTAGAAATAATGTTCACGAAGGGGTATTGTGAACCCAATTATCTTGGACCTATCCCTAATTCAGACCCACTAAAGGCTAAGGAGGACATTTTCGTCTAGGCAACCACCACGGCCTCACGATACCGACATACATTATAGTCCTTGGAATTTCGGACGAATATAAATGTATGTGAACAAACCCATAACATTATTCATACGCTATCATCCATTTTATTCTAGTAACATCTGTGACACTGCTTCACCCAAGTTTATTAGGCTAAATTTATTCTACTGAGAGAATAAACATAGTATAATTTTGAATAGTATTTGGCTTATTCCCAGCCCCACCCAACATACAGACTCAACCGGATTATGTTACACCACAAAGCTTCTATCGGTGTGGTCATATCCACCATAAGAGGCGTTGTTTTTCTTTAGTGAACTCCTCGATAAGATTGAACCGTGTGAGGATTTTGGGGCCATTTTGCTTTGGCCTTTATGAATTAAACATGTGAAAGAAAGAGTGATGGTTGGAAGATGATCTAACTATCGTCCTATATTCAATGGCAGGTGGCAATATTGGAGTTATCTCTCCTTCTTGCAACTAAGCATGAGCTTAGAATGTTCAAAGTGGATTGAAGACTTGGTTCCTTGACTTGACTTAGTTGCAGCCACACTTGCTGCCTATGGATTTGTTTGGGATTTGTTTATGAAGGTATACTCACTCACCTATATAGAGTGTTGTGGGTCCACGAGTCAATTAATGCATCGGGCACTTTACATTAAATGCGGAAATAAACATAAGGCACGAGAGTTCTAAACATTATGTGCATTTTAATCTCCGGAACCACTTCTCGTAGGAATATGAAACACACAATCAATGCAAGATACTTAGCAAATCCATAACATTATATAATTGAGTGGTTCGGCTAGGTTGGTTGTATTTTGGGTGTTTTCTGTAATTGAATTTTCAAGTTGTGCCCCCAAAAAAACATTATATAGTTGAGTATGTACGTTGGGTGGGGCTGGGAATAAGTCAATTTCTATTCGGGAATTATGCTTTGTTTTATTCTCACAATAGAGCATTGCATTGGCAGATTCAGGTTGCAAATACATGTGAGGTAATGTAATGATATTATCACAATGGAACGGTTGATAGTAGTTGAATAATGTTATGTCCAAATCTTGTCCATAGTTAGGCCCACTTTACATTGGAGCTTGGGGGGCCTTGACTTGTGTTATACAAATAATGTGATTAGTCAAGAAGTTGGAGATTGTCCGAGTTCACTTTACACTAGACCTTGAAGGTTTGAAGGACCAAAGAAAATTTGAATGGATGAAAAATATATATGACATCCTACATGGCAAGAAGTGGATTATGTTCATGGTCTACCACATATCGCGTTAGGCCCATTGAAGAGGCGTCTCTAATTTAGAACTTGGGGCCGTGGCAATCAATTGAGCTGCCATTGGATCCTAGTAACATTTTTTTGCCGTGGTGGAGGCCCAAATCTTGAGCATATATTGCGGCCCCTCAACATGGTCCACTTTCACTTTATAGTAAACTTGAGGTCCCACCAATGCAAAATTGGATTTCTAGTGTCACAATATGGCGTGTGGATGGTTTTCAAGGGGCCTTAGATTTTCATGGTCACAACTCTTGGTTTGTGTGTAAAGTGGTCTTCAATATCCTCATAATTTCGGAACTCATATAAATATCATTCTCTTTATCAAAGTGAAGATTATGTATTTTTTCATTAAGTGACCGTATATATTTCTCCCAATGTTGACTATTGAACCCCAAATGGTTAACATGATTTGAACATGTACACCACTCTCGTCTTCAAACACATGTCTTTCCGGTGTCCATTCCTTTATCCACATCTAACCACACACCACTCAAATATAGGCGTCCTTTAGATTGTGGGGCTTGCTTTCTTTAGAGTGGCAACATAAGATGGCAACATACTCTGTCCGTGGTTGGAAATGCTCCAGAACGAATACGGTATTTAGTCACTACAAACATATGAGACCTGGACAAATCGTCTTTCGTCGATGAACCTTCTTACAAATCTACACCAATAATAGATTTCCATCATCTTTTTCAAGTGAAGCAAGGCAATTTTCATCGACGCAAGATGAGTAGCCTAAGCCTCGTAAGCTTGTAGTGGGTGAATCCCTTGAGTTTCAATGATGCACCGGGCAAGTTAAAAGGGGCTATGATTTTAGCGAGGCATCGTGCACAAGGCATTCTAGTAAGGCACGGAGCTAGCCTAGCCTAGTAAAGTTTGAGTGCCGGGGGGGGGGGGGGGTGAGGAATAGACCAAAAGCCTTTGATGGGCTCAAAGGGTTTGCAATGATGAAAAGCTAAAAGAAGACTGTGAGTGTGATCCACAAGTTGGTGGCATGTCAACTCTCAAGTGCCATCGCAACTCCTCGAGTGATTGCTAAATATAACTTTCAAGGTATTCAACATACGATTTATTATGTCGTGGATTAGGGAGAAGTAATTTGTGTTTCCGTGAGTATTCACATCTTTCACTCCATTGTTATTATTAGTAGTGCTTCCATCCCATTGTTCACGAGTGGATTTGAACATGGGTCTTGGCAACATTGAACACTAGACCGTACCACCGTGCCATCATTTTTGTGAGTCTCCGTAACTTGTCTCCAAAAGTTAGCTCCAATGAATTCCTTTTGAGTCTTATGTCAATAAATGAGATAACTTGTTCTCGAGTTTGTGGTCTTACTTCTCTTCAAACGGTAACATATATGTTTTAACCCCATCCTCAATGCTCAAGCTCGGTTTTTGCTTCAACAAGGGTGAAAATGCTTGATTCTCTTTTGATGAGGAACATCCCAATTGCACAACGGCACGAAGCCAAAGAGTAGAAAATTCATCAAATTTTGAACAATGCTTGTGTTGATGATTGGTAACTACAAAGAAACGAAGGCAAGGGTCGACGATATGGGCAATGCATGTCCTTGTGTAAGAGGGCACAAATGTTGATGAGATGCATACCGAACCATAAATATTTGCCACAAATCAAACAAGAAATGTCTTTTTTGAAACAAAAATAGTGCAACGCAAAAATAATTATCATGTATGGTGGATATGAGACTTTTATGAACCCCAACTGAACAAGGCTTTTCCTCAACGATTTCCAACATCTTCTATCCAAAACAAATTGCATAGAGAGCGAGAGAGACCTCACGTAAAGTAGCATGGTATCAATGAAGTGTATTAGGGGTCTTTAGTGGGCCTTCTAAGGGCCGCTTCACACACGAGTCGGAGAGCCCATGACCATTACATTGCAAGCACTCTCATTGGTGGAAAAAGGCGGAGGCGGTCCAAGTTTGCTTCACGCTATGCTTAAGGGACCAACGGAGCATGTGAATGCAAGATGAATGTAAAGTCTACATGGATTCCTACATGGCATCAAATGGATCATGTTTCATGGACACCTGGATAATTTTCAAAAACCACCTCTTCGAGGTGGGCCTAACACAAAAGCGGGAGACCATGGCACTCCGAACGCTCACAACCGTTGATATATTCTATTTTATCATGTGCAAGGATCCACTTAAATAGAAATTCATCCAAACAACATTTGGTTGAGGGCCCAGTCACATATGGCTTCGCACTACACTTGAGGAACTGTGATGACACTACATGATTTTGAAGGTGTCTTGGGACGGCCTTTGGACGCTTGCTTTTGAGCTCTCACAATTTCATGGTCATGGCTCTTGGCTCGTGTGTGAAATGGCCCTAAGTTCTTACATAGTGGTCATTATCTAGGAGTTCATGATTCCTTTTTAGTCCTCTTCCTATCTACGACCATTTCTAAATTTGCATCCACATCTAGTTACAAATCTAAATTCAATAAATGCTAAACGTAAGTAATTAAATTAGTGGAATTGATGAAGGCTATGTTTTGCTTGAATTTACTTCCTTCTCTATACACTTGATACATAATCTTCCATCCCTTGTAGCTTAGGTACATTGAA
This sequence comes from Polytrichum commune, assembly GCA_950295325.1. NCBI lineage: Eukaryota > Viridiplantae > Streptophyta > Polytrichopsida > Polytrichales > Polytrichaceae > Polytrichum > Polytrichum commune. The sequence continues at coordinate 3,006,343 of OX485809.1, forward strand.
AATCCCCATCAGTGTGTGGTACTATTTGGAGTTACATAGTGTTACAACTGTTTATTGAGGATGTAATATTTTACCATGCAAAGTCATTTATGTTTTAAAATGTCCGAACAACCTATTGAACTTTCGTTCGTTAAAAATTGAGCTAATGAGTAAGAAATTATTGCACTACATAACTCTAGTAGCATGCACCAATCGGGATAATCAGGGGTTGATTACATCACGGACCATGAAGTTGTCCTTTGCTCCTCTAAAATATGTGATTGGTTATTAAACTCATCTTAGGACCACTTTGGTTTACATCAAGGAAAAGAAACGTAAGAGAAACCATGGAACTTGAGGTCCCCAGAAGGCCTATTTTCAGGCCTACATTATCCATTGTCATGGTCCAATGGGTTTTACAATGGGAGAGGTAACAGAGGTTCTCTTGTTGCAAATGTCATGGGACCATGGTAGAGGAATGCCGTTTATTTTTTAAAAAATATTCTCATAGTTACGAGGGAAGAAGGGAACAAGAAGAAGAGGAGAAGGTCAAGCATGAAGAAAATTCCCAACATTGCCCTTTTTGGACATTTACTATAAAAACTCAACACACCTATTCTTTGGTGCATGATCACTTTTGTTAGTCCATGTTTGGTTTACACCTAGTTAGGGGCCCAAAGGCTTTAAAAATGTTTTTTCATGAAATGAAACCATGGAAGTGTGACTATGGAAAAATGCCCTCGCACATAGGACAACTACATGGTCCATGATGTAAACAACCCCTCAATGTAGTTTTCATCCCCCGATAACTATGGACATCTCCTAATTTTCTATCATCCCTCAAAGAGGGTCATCAAGTGGAGGAGTCTTGAACTTTAGGGACTTCAATGCAGTCTTTGAATGCTTAGGAGAACTTGGTTTGTGAGCACTAGAAGAAACCTTGTCCATTACAACCATTTGTTGTGGCTTTCCCATTGCGACTCATGGTGAGAAAATGCACATACAAACCATTTTGGTTGCTAACATAAGGTTTTTGGTTGCATTTTTTGGACATTGCCAACCAAAATCCTCCACTTGACGATCACTATGATTTATTTATGCGTTTTCTTACCATGAGTAGCAACAAACATTCGTAATTCATGAACAAGATTTCTTTTAGTGTTGCCCTAGGGCTTGAAGGGGTTCTTGGGGAGGGGTCTCATCTTCATAACGTTATTAAGTAGCTACATAATGGTCTCATTCCAAAGAAATAATATTCTATATATAAAACTTTGAATTATAGTGCTTGTTGAGAAGTTCATAGTACATAACATGTGTGCTCCCAATTAATAGGGCATCTTGACATTAAAGAATTTTTTTTGGCTCGTGTGATACATGGTCCCATGGATTGCAGCCAACGAGTTGTAATGTTATGTTCCTCGGTGAAACCCATCTCGGGTTCCCAATTCCTTGGTTGAGCTCCATTCCTCCTCTTTTCCTCACTTGAGCTGAACTCAATAGCTAATCCTAAACATCCTCTCTCATGTTTTTATATATGATACAATAACATACATATATGTATGTATTGAATTAATGTCTACCAAACATAGGGTTACAATTTTGATGTTATGAATCTATTATTCATAGTTGCAAGTATACCTAAAAGGTTGACTTAAAACGTTAACTCAAATTTGATTCATTTTCATAGATGTTGAGTTAGCAATGAAATTGTATTAAGCCTCAAAAGGATTGTATCGACACTAACTCAAGACCCCTAAATCCTCAAGATGAAATCCCTCCAAAAGTATCTCAACTTGAACAAAGGCCTATTTCTAGGATTTTGGTAGTGCATCTTTGAACCTCATGCCATCTTTCAACACATGAATTGGTGGCCCCAACAGTAATTAATGCTTCCCAAACTTTCAACCATCCACGTGCTCATGAGCGGGAGATTACAATAGAAATATGAGGAATTGGTGGGGGGAGGCAATGATGGTGAAAAAGTGGCAAGCATGTTCATTGGAAGGAACGGATGACGGGATGAATGAGGTTTGGAATGAAAATATCTTTTGGATGATATTCTCCACATATCTATATAGTGTGCATGCTTTGAAACACCATGTGGTTTCCAATTCCCATCCATAGTGGACACAATGTCAAAGATTATTGGGTTTACCTCCAACATTGAGATATTTCATCCATCCCAACGCTACGTGTGTTGAAATGGTGGAAATGGAAATTTCAATATCGAAACTTGAAACTAATGGTGTTCAATGATCGTGGAAGACCACATTCCAAAGTTTGTGTAGTTCGATCTCAAACTCTTTATGAGTGATGCAACTTAGATACATACAATTGTGTGGTATCAACTAAACCTACATAATTGAGTGAAGTGAGGGTGAGTTTCCATGTAGGCCACTCATCCATTAGATTCTAGATAATAGTGGTTTGGAGGTGTTGGCATGTAGTTAAGCACAAGCTGCCACCCAACCACATTTTGGTGGTTTGCTAGAATGTAGAGGACCATGGACACATACTGCTCGACTTCCATGTGCCCACTAAATAACCTTAAACCTACAAGTGTCGGTGACTAAAAGATTGCATACCGGTTTTAAGAGGAGGAGGAGGTTTTGACCTAGAGGAGGAGGTTAGTAGGGTTTAGGGGTTTGGGAAGATGGAGTAGGTAGTTGGTATATATGAACCCTACCTGACCAGATTCCATTTACGTTTGGGTGGGTTTGTCCTTCTTCACACTAGAATCTAGTGGGTGAGCGGCTTGATTAGTTCTGATCATGCAAATGAACCGGCATTCTTGGGAACAATCTAAATACCAAAGTTGGTTTTCGGCAAGTTACATGAGATGTTGATATGGGACAATTTTTGAAATATGCCATCTTGCCACATGATACATGTTACGTAGTCGACACACTGATTATCCCAATTAGTGCATGCGGTGCTAATTCCCAAAACAAGAACTATTTGCCAAGTCTCAAATTCAGTGAGGGCTATACTTTTTTTCTAAGTGATACTAAAATTCATGAGTGCATGCTCATTTACCATACAATCCAAGAAGACCAGTGCGTGCTCTAAAGTGCTTGTCGAGTGAAATAAAATAAAATATATGCAAACACATGCTTGTCGGTGAACAGTGCCAGGATGAATAATGTCAGTACTTTCAGTGAATAATGCTGCTACGAAGAGTAATATTTAAAGTGAACAGTGTTGAGATGAACAATTCTTCCTAGATCTTTTGCTGGCATCGATTTCACAACACGAAGAAATTCAATATCACCTTCACTACTTTCCCACAATAAATTAGTCCTACCCAGTTGGGATAATGAGTGTAATTGTGATGTGTTCCTTATAGTCCACAATGCCAAAGCATTTTTGCTAAACATATCCATGAGAGGATGCATGGCGGGGGCGCACAATAAACGAGTAGTTGTGGCTATTCAAGATATACCCATTTGGTTCATGAAGTTCTCGATTAGCTACCGATGTTTTGTATTGGAAACATATCATAGCAATGCACATTTGAAGAGATAAGATAGAGTCCCAAAGCGGTACTAGGTATGGGCAAAACACGATAAGCTTAACCGGTTGTTGGACACAAAATGTTTATGACAAAATGGCACATAGGCGCGTAAAGTTTGGACCAAGTACGGGTCGGTCCTAGCTAGAATTTGATCTTTAAGGTTGGCTTGCAAAGGACACCGTAGAGATTCTTGTTGGAACCACCCTTTATGAATGTTATTCTTGGAAGGCACAAAAAAATCATATGCTATTGATACTTGTGAATGTTTAGCCCTAAGAGAAGGCCCCTCGAGCATGTGGAGAGCTATTTATGACGCGATACATGGACTTACGGGATGGGTGCTAATGAGGGTGTAGTGAAATCTCTCTATCTCTCTCTAGGGAGAGAGAACTTGGCATGGAGTTATGAAGTCATGATATGGGCTGAGTGTTGTTACCTCCTATTTTAGGTGGATGAATTGTTGTATCTTGAAGTAAGAGTTTAGTTTTGATAATACACAAATAATCTCACGTGCCCCTAATTGTTGATAAAGTCTGGTTTACTACAATGGTTTGTGTGAAAATTGTGATCTTATGCTACATGTTACACGTTGTTCTAGTAATGATCTTCAGTTGGTAGTGTATTTTGATCTTTCCATGTGAAATTTTGGGTGGGTCGTAAAGCGCATGTTCTGAACTCAATGCACAAATAATCTCAACACAATTATGAACAAGTGACCTAAACTCCATTCCATATACCTAAAGGGCGCAATCACCGTTAGGTACACAACTCCAACACCCTGTATAGGTTTGAGTGAAAGTGATTCAATACTATATACTAACTTTGAATTTTGTGAAGGAAAAAATCATAAACATTTGAGAAACTCATTGATCTACAAAGCTAACAATTTATGTTGATTTATTATTATTATTATTATTAATTATTTTTTAAAAAATTTCCCCAAGAAAAGTCTACATATATTAGAAGATGGTGCAAGTGTTGTGCTAGTAGATATATTGAACATGTAATTGTCTAGAGTTTTTTTAAAACATGACAAAATTACATAAAAATTGATGTTTTTTTCTAGAAATTTTTGTAATGGTGCCCCAAAGCTTATAATGAATTCAAGGACTATGAAAAAAAAATTCCAACCTCAAAATATGTAAGGTCATGAAATCTATGCCCATAACCATAATTCACCATTACAATTTGAACATCACTTTTAATGATGAAGTTTTGAAGATCTCATCTTGATATTCTATACTTGGGTACCTAACACAACAATAGGGGGCACAATGAAAAAAATTCAATTTAAACAACACTTTGCTACTACTTTCAAGTGTTTAACCAAAAAAATTATGGTTTTAGTTTACCGGAGCACTTTTTCCATATACTTGACTGTTCTTGCTCCCTAAAGTATGTTTGATCACGCATTGTCATAAATGATTATGTTGTTGTTGTTTATAGAGCATGTTGTACCAGATAAAAATTCCTTAGACCTATAGGTGCAGGAAAAAATAAGATTAAAAATTGATACATGGTGGGGGCTCGTAAAATACATGTAAGGTTGTCCAATAGCCGGGAGCATATTAAGAGCATACTTCTCATCCATCTAGGCATGAAATCATATTTCTAGGTACATGTTTGTGATTCATTCATCCCAATAATATCTTACTAGACTAATTCAATCTTTAGTTCAATAATAAAGTTATTTGTATAGTAAATCATATGAATTAATGGGTTTATTCCCAAACCCTAACTACACTAAATATGATATTTAGGGTCACCAATTCTAATTGTCTTGCTCAATACTAATTGTAAATCGCGGTATAGTGTCACCAACACTAAATGTTAACCCAACATTATTTGTCATTCCTTGTGGATTTTTTTGGGGGATTACAGATTTGTAGTGTGGCGATTACTGTCACTTACCAAGTGATTTTTCATCCTTATTTCAATCATCCATGACAATATTTTCTCACAAGTTGCTGACAAGAGAATGTAGGGTTTTTGGCCAATGGATGAACTCATCCATCATCCATGATAGTATTTGTTCAGTTATTCATAAGAATTGTCAATAAAAAACTACCCTAGTGACATAAATATCATATGACACTAAATATCAAACTTAGTGTAGTTGATGAGAATTAACGCAAAGTCATCCGAGTTTTTTTAATGCTCAAATTACCATACACAAAGAGTGGTAATCAGGTTATTAAAGCCCGGTTTTCTAGTTTGTCCTACTAGGATAGGTGGGCCAAGCTAGACTTGCATAGGCCAATGTGTGAGTAAAGATAGCGGGGTCCCATGTGCAAACCCTATACGAGATCCTAAAATTGTCAAAGTTTGAGAGGTGGAAGGAAAGGCCCAAAAGTTTCACCCAACTTTCAAAATAAGCTCCGAAACGCAATGCTAATGAGTTCTTAATAGAAAGTCTTCTATAAGAAGGATTAAACCCACGGTTTTGTCCCTCTTTGAGAGACTTCATGGATAACTGTAACCAAGTTCATATTTCAGACCTAATTATGGTTTCAAATCTACCTACACTGCAAATTGTAGGCTGGGAGGGATGAGGATTAATGTTGCCATTAGATGGTATTCTTAGATGCAATAATCCTTTGGAGCCATCTTGTAGGGGTTTCTTAATATTGAAAGGAAAGTTATGTAGGTGTTATTTGGTTACTTCTCTTAATCGGACACCTGTAATTGATTGTTGTGTGGTTAGGTGATGATCAAAGAACAAACACCATAAAGACACTTGTTAAAGAGAGATTGGACTATGTCTTCTCCACACTCCATAATGAACAATATTGGGAGAACCTATGTAGAACTCAACTAAAAAGGAAATCAACAAACCTACACTTCAATAACCATAACTAAGTTAGGGAAGGTCTAATTTTCAAATTGGATTTCATTGCTGTAGATTTGCTCATGCAACACATATTGGAAGATGTAAATCTAATCCATAGAATACGGAGAACAAGAATTTAAATGAACTACAAAGTAGTACCCACATTCCTTACATCAAAATAATATTTCATACACCGGAGTAGGTACCATGAGTACATTAACCCCTAAATTCCAAAGCAACCCATGTTTGGTTGATGAATGAATTCTTCCCTACATCAATCCCACCTAACTCATCCATTCACGATCAAAATAACTATAAACATCAAGCCAACATGGATATCTACCCATAGACACATGAGCTATGCAATTTGGAGATGATTGGAATGTGGAGAATAAATCGTCGAAGTGGAAAGTGGTCATGTTTTTGTTGTGTTGGGAGCTCAAGTGAGGGTGTGCCCTCCTATCAATGGTTGCCACTCCAATGCAAACTTTGCATGAACATCAATGATGTTTGTTATGATAATAATGAAATATATTTTGATGTTCATGTAAAAAAAACCTTTGTGTTGACATTGATCATTCAGTTAAGCATTTGGATATTCTTTGATTTTTAGAGGATTCTTTGCAATATATATATATATATAGAAAATATGGGACAATTTACATACTCTAAATCCAAGGTGGCTAGCCTATTATGGTTTTGTGCATTTTGCCATCATAATTTGTGAAGGTGTTTGGCTAATTGAGCTATTCCAATCTCACACAAGCATTCCACTTGTTTTCCACGTGAATTTGGTTGGTCACAAATTCTATTATGGAGATGAAACATGCCACTTTCTTGTACATTCTTGCCTTCATTTGTTATAAATTTAAAATTCCAAGTGGTGGTTCATGCCCATTTCCCCCTTAAAATAGCTAATCTCTCATGTTTCAAGACCTTATGGATAAATCTGATTTTAACCTCAAAACTTGTCCATGAAAATTCCACAACTAATACAGAGTGAAATGCCCTCAAAACAACCCTTTTCATATGCTTGGGAAGTTAGAGGTTGCCAATATTGCTCAATTGTGAAAAAAGCCTTTGACGGTAGAGCCACATAGAGTGCATGTAACTAGTTGTGCCTGAGATGTACCCATTATGAACATTATGACTTGAGTGGTTTTGAGGACCAAAACGGTCCTTCGCTCCTCCAACAACTCTATGTCTTTGACCGAAGTACTAGCCCTATGGAAGCTTAGTTCATTATCACTAGTACGTCTCTCCCATACCAAAAGCAAAAGATTTGTCAATAAGATAAAAAACACAAGGGATCCACGTCATGCCAAAAGTGAAGTATTCCGCAACCACATGGTTCAAATTGCAAACTTGTGAGTGGACAAGTGCGATGGAGAAGTCCTATGAAAGAAGGCTATATATGTATAACCGTCTTTCATTTATGAAGCACCTAAGTTTTCACGATGACTATGCCACAATTGGGGGTTTTTGAATCTACGATTCAAATGTTTATTTTATATTCCAAAATATTAAACATGAAACCCATTAGTTTGAAAAGAATAAAGTTTAATGATAATTTTGTCAGTCTAAATATGGAGCATCCATTAATTCTGATTTTTTTTTGAAATAAATCAATTTATGTTTGAAACCGAGTAGGTACAATTTACCTTCTAAATATGTGAACAATGGGGAGTGGAAATTTTCTTAACACATACAAAATGTTAACACTTTAATTATTACATATTTCAAAGAACAAGAAGATATGATATAAGTGTAATGCAAATAAAATATCATTGACATTGAATGAAGTTTCAATATTTAAGTGAGGAGTTGCACTCCATTTCCAATATCTCTAGGAAGGAAGAATAAGTATATAGAGAAATGTTGGAGTTGATTCACATGGGAGGGATCAATGTCTTTCTGAAAAATTTGTAGTTTCTTAATTAAGCAAATGCATAACATCAGTAAACCTTTGCCCAAGATAATGATGTAAAGTTTGAAGAGAAGATTGCATATTCTTGTTACACACATGACTGCATATATAGGTGTAAGAGGTTTAGTGTCATCCCAAAGTGCAGCGTTCAATGTTCATGTTCAATTGCACCCTCAAAATATTAGAGACAGAACTTGTGGCCCTGGCAAGAGACTTGGAAAGGATATTTTGGACAAGCATAACTCGCTTGTTGGGTGTCGGAATTCAACAAAACTACTACTGTTAATAACACCTTTTCAATAACTTTTTAATAACTTTTCAATTGTATGTGATTTGACCTACAAATCTGAAAGTCAAAAGCAACATACTCAAGAATCTGAGCACTAGTGCATTGTGCTTTAAGAAACTAGGACAAACTGAGTTGGCGTTGAGTTGGGGCTGAGTTGATGAGACTTGAGAGGGACTCACAATCAATATCATACATTTCATCATTTATACTTGGGGATATATTTGAAGTTGCACATAGTATGTTATATTGTACGATGTATTATAATATTATAATAAATTAACATATATATAGGAAATATACAAAAAGGGAGTTGACATTCAAGTAACACTTAACACTTAATATCTTTGTAGTCTCCCCAAGAAGGGAGTACAAGAAATGTTAACACACATGGAATTTCAACACTTATAGAGGTAATAGATATAGAGGATAGATTATAGGAATGTGATGTAATTCAGAGCCACCTTCATGCTTTCATACTTAAATATCGAAGTGTTGTGATCATCATATTTGAGATTTAGTATTCCTATTGCTTAGCAACAACTATCACATGTGGGGTCAAATTTAGCTGCAAGTGGCTTTCCTACATGTGATTCATAATATTTAATTGTACCAAAGAAAAGCAAAGAAAAGAATAGGAAAGATTTTTTTTTTAATATTGACATGCATTGTTTGTATGCCAACTCATGCCCACGCGGGTATGGGTGTTAGAGTTGGTAACCTGCCTATGTTATTTGATTGAACCAACGATCAGTAACGAGGACACTTTTTGTGCTTAACTTCCAAAAAAGGCTCCATCTCACATTGAAACCTCCTATCGATCTTGAGTATTTGAGGCATTTTGTGCATCTAATACCAAAACTAAAACTTGAATTTCTCCATTTGAAACTAATATCATAGAAACCATTCTCATCCTTGTAGAGGCTTGTATACATGACTTTTTATGATTCTCAAGATATTAGTTTTATACAATGACTTCCATTTGTGGCCTTCTACCACCGATATTTTGACATGGCCCTAAATAGAGGTCAAAATGTAAACTTGGAAGCTAAATTTCTAAGTGACATTCTCTATTGTAGAAACATTTTTTAAAGGAAAAAAACATTCACCAAATTATGGTCATAACCAAAGTTTGTTGTCAAATTGTCTTTTTTTTTCCCTTTTTTTTGTTGGGTTAGTTACATATTAGGAATGTCACTCAAAATTTCATATTGTGTTGATATTTTCCATTTTGTGGTTGCCAACTAGGTCCACTCAATGGCCATTATTTAATGTACTTTCCAGACATTTGGGGGGCCCGTGGGGGGGGGGGGGGTGGGGGTGTTGTGGAAGGGTTCTGATATTAAGACATATGCTCTAAGTGGGGGAAATGGAAGCAAAGAGAGAACCAATCTTGGATTGGTCATCGGCTCTTTTAACCTTTTGAACCACATGAGAAGTGTCACGTGCAAAGTGAACATGAACCATCATGTAGAAAGTTGCTTGTAGCGAGTAGAGAGAATGACTCATCACAACACTTTGCAACGTGAGGATGGATGGTGGATACTAAGTAGGTTAATCATTGCAATACTTAAATGCTTGACAAATGGAAGGGGATGGGATCTCTGGAATCATAAGTATCCTCCCTGATTTTGGGCATAATCGGTTGAGATCCTAGTGTTTGCAAGTCCAACAGGTTACATGTTGACATCCTCCGGTTTTCCTTTATTAAGTTCGGGTATATTCTATAAAGTCCTCTAAAATGATCGGTCATTTTCCTGCAATCTTGAACTTCAACTGGTTATTTCTCAAACTCAACCAGTTCATTTGTAACTAACTGCCGGTTCTCCCCGATCATTGCATAAGAGACAACAATTCTTCAAGAGGATTCATCCTTTACACTAGTATAATTGCAAGTTTGCAGTGAAACTATGTGGCTGGGGAATATCCTATTTTTGTCATGATGTAATTTAAAAAATATGTTTTGATTAAAAAATTCTCATTTTCACTACATTCGTGTAATTTGGGAGAGCGACACTAATGCTAATGAATTAACTTATGAAAGGCACCCAACAATCAATTGCTTACATGAGGCAAGAGATTATGCACAGAAGAACTTTGTGAATATCATATTAGACCAAAAAAACATCTTTTGAATAAAGTGCATGTGTTCAATAACTTGAACTGAATAAATTTTAACCATAGGATGGACACCGACTGAATAGTGAGCGGCCATCAATGATGGACCATTTAAATGAGTGATCCAAGGGATGAAATGAAGCCTCTTCAAGAGGTCACATCACTCATGCAGGCTTGCAACACTCGGCTACACTGACCATCCAAATCAGAAATCCAAGGGTTGAATTAAGCCTCTCCAACTGGTCATGTCACCCATCGATGCATGAAAGGCTTGCAACAACACTCGGCTACACTGACCATCCGAAGCAGATGTCCAAGAGTTGAATTTAAGCCTCTCCAAGTGGTCATCTCACCCATCGATGCATGAAAGGCTTGCAACACTCGGCTACACTGACCATCCAAATCAGAAAATTCAAGGGTTGAATTTAAGCCTCTCCAAGTGGTCATCTCACCCATCGATGCATGAAAGGCTTGCAACAACACTCGGCTACACTGGCCATCCAAATCAGAAAATCCAAGGGTTGAAATTAAAGCCTCCAAGTGGTCATCTCACCCATCGATGCATGAAAGGCTTGCAACAACACTCGGCTACACTGGCCATCCAAATCAGAAAATCCAAGGGTTGAATTAAAGCCTCCAAGTGGTCATCTCACCCATCGATGCATGAAAGGCTTGCAACAACACTCGTCTACACTGACCATCCAAATCAGAAATCCAAGGGTTGAATTTAAGCCATCGATGCATGAAAGGCTTGGAGCAACACTCGGCTACACTGACCATCCAAATCAGAAATCCAAGGGTTGAATTTAAGCCTCTCCAAGTGGTCATCTCACCCATCGATGCATGAAAGGCTTGCAGCAACACTCGGCTACACTGACCATCCAAATCAGAAATTCAAGGGTTGAATTTAAGCCTCTCCAAGTGGTCATCTCACCCATCGATGCATGAAACACTTGGCTACGCCGGTGGTCTAGATGGAAATTCAAGGGTCCAGGTTAAGCCTTTCCCAGTGAAACACAATGATCGTCCATCCATGCATGCAACACTCGGCTCCAGCGATTGTGCATATGTGAACCTATAAGAGAGCATGGAATGGGCTTCTTTAGTTGTCATTGGCCTACTCAGGTGGCCGGCGAGGCGAGCATTCGACATTCGTGACGAATTTAAGCTGGGTGACTACATCACTTTATTTGTGGGTGCCGTGGTTCGAGTCTCTTGCGTGCTAACAGTCGACGTTGATCAGGCAGCAGCATCATCAGGTGAGTAAATAATCATCAGGTGGTCATTCAGGAAGAGTTATCTACTCTTCCTGAATGACGTAAGTTAGTTGTTGTGTCCTCGCGAGTCCTTCCTGATGCCAGATTCAACTCTTGGATGTTGGAAACATGATGATGAGCCTAGTCCTAATTTGCTCCATCTTGATCATGGTCGATGAGCGCATGCAGCGCTGGTAGCCGGATGGGTTGCAACGCTTTTGAGGTGTCTAGGTCAATCTGCAAGAACAGTAGTCATGATGAGTTACTGTTGCAAAATGGTCAGGGCTTTGTTATTCGCTCGGGAGTTTCTCCTCACCAGGCTGTGTCTACGGTCACGCTGAAATTTGTTGTTTGCCTAAGGGCATGATGAGAAGATCATACACACATCATCTATGATTCCTGATGCAACCGGAAAGACGACAAAACCCCCTCGCGATCTCGATGTCGCAGGAGTAGATCATCACAGAGATAGTCGTGTCATTTGGTAATTCTTTCTGATCGATGATCCCGCATCAAGTATTTCTGCGACGGTTTGCAATTAGGGCGCACTGGTTCGATGAGCATGGATCCATCACTTGTTGCAAAATTTTCTCAATCAAGTCAATCAGGTTTAATTGGATGGGTGACTGCTAATTCGTATTGCCATTCTGACTCCTTTGATTTGCGTGTAGAGTGCGTACTAGCAACCCATCATGGGGATGGCAGAGCCGGCTCATCTGGTGGGCGTGGTGAAGCAATGCCTCCATTGCCCATCCACAGATAATCACTTCCGTTATTTCAATAATGGCCGCGTGAACCAGCCACGGTACCTGTGCCATGGATGCGGTCGACATTTCACCCTCGGCGGGAAGACGCGGACCAAGAAAGTGGAACCCCAACTCAAGAGCATCAAGGAGAAAGAGTCGGAGAAGGAGATGGTCATGAAGTCGGGAAAGAATCTGACGAGCCAGAAGTTGGGAGAAAAATTAACCAGCTCTTCTTCCTGTGCACCTGTCATGGAAACAACAACAGCGGCACAATCCGGAGAAGCGGACACGAGTACTCCAAGTCACGCCCAGAATTGTTGTCTGCGACAAGTGATTTACGTGAGGAATGTGTGTCCCGCTTGTTCTGCCACCTACACGACAGGGATGAATGCGCCCGATATGGAGCGCTACTTGGGGAGGATAATTTACAGGTCATCGTATTCTTGTAAGGATTGCCACTACACGTTCGACGTGGATCTTAGGTGGCCCACAGACGGCGCAAGTACATCTTCTCGCACTGCTGAACCTGCGCCTTCATTAGTAGTTCTGGTTGATGAAGGCGGAAAGAAGGTTGCGCTAGGATCGAACGATGAACCGGCAAATTATCTGGCGCCCCCAGTTTGTGGCGAGTGCTCTTCCGAGCACACCTGGTTCTTGCATTCCATGAAGTTATGGAAGAAGAGGACCAGCCGTAGGTGTGTCCGATGCAGTGTAGATTAGGGCAACTTAATATAACAACTCGGTCACTTTGCACATCATATGGAGTGTTACTATGACATTCGAGAAATAACTTATAGTTTTTTGTTGAATATTGGACGCTATCAAAGAATTTTGGAGAACGGTTTTTGCCCACGAAGATTGTAGGACGATTCATCAAGAGCACCATTTTGGGGAGTTTTATGAGGAATAAATGGAATTTGCGTTGAATTTGGAAGAAAAGAAATGAAATTGAGTTTTATCTACTTGGATTAACAGACGCCTTGTGCACAATGAAACTTGGCTTGTTGTGAGTGTGCACAGAGATGTTAAGGACGTTTTGCAAGCCTTGAATCCAAGATTCTTGCATGAAACGTGCTTGTTGTGCAACCAGGTGAGAGGGCTTTAGAAATACTAAGTCTCAGTTCTTCGTTGTTTTAGGAATTTCTTAACTATAGGAGGTTCTTATCATGTCAAGCATAGTATGTGGTTTATCTCTTGTCACTCCCCAACCCTTTGACAGACCTATTCATGAATAGGAGGTTTGCAAATGAAGGAGAATAACATTGAGTGTTCTGAAGCTGGGAATTCTTAAGACCATAAAGTTCATCTCATTTGAAGTTGAAGATTTTTTTAATTTTAATTTTTTTTTTCAATTTTAATTTTTCTAATCGGGATATTTTCCTAATGTTCTATGTCGGCAGTGTACAGATATATGAGGAATTTTGGATTGTTTTTGATACCAGTCGGGTCTATATACCATGTAATGGAGAATATTTCGGTGTCACAAGTATCTGTGAGATAGAGTAGCTTTGCTTGATTTGAAATTTTATTGAAGTGTTCAAGTGATACACCACTCCTATATAATATACAAGTTCTACATTCTTACGGCTGATACTCAAATCATTACGCTATACATCGCCATACCTTACACTAGGTGGCTCTTACAACTTCCTAGTTTGATATACTGCATGCACAAGATCCTTAGAGAGATGCTTGTGCCGCATGTATCTTAGTGTTAGCTTACTTCCTCTACAAGGTTCCTGGATGAACATCTAACTACCAACTACTTCAACGCTAATAATTAGATGAACTTCATAATAACACGATTCTGTTCAGCACCATGCAAGAACTTTTATAAGTAGGTACAATTAACTACGGTGGTATTGACGCAAACAACGATTCTGAAATACAAAGATTCTCTCATCTTGTGTTACCCCACCGTGTATTAATATTTGATCTTCAATTTTGATGACACTGGTCGGACGGGCTCTTTGATACCATCAATGATACTGTGTATCAAGACCTGCATGCATTCACCTTCACTCCAGTCCAACATTGAGTCCAGACTTTTTTTGAGCAGGGGTCTGGATTTGTAGTAGATTGTGCAAATTAATTGATGGCTGTTTTCATGGTGATCCATTATAACAGTAACATTGACGTGTGTGTCTGTGACAAGAACTCTAGCCACTTGCTATGGTATGGGAGAGACAGTCCTTTGCGTTGAAGTAGGCTTGCCTCTTTTTTGTGAGTTAAACCCTGAGTGAGTCACTTAACATTAGTGAATGTGAATTCAATAGCTGGACTGTCTATTGAATCGTCTCTTGACATGCTGCACGATAGTCCCAGCATAGTTAGTGAGGATCAAGATTCGACACAGTTCATGGGAGATTTTACACCTATGCACAAGCGTAGAAGGTTGCTAGTAATTGGTGGAAGGTCGTTACTTCAACACATCATTACAGGTCATGTTCAGGTTGAACAATTCTTTTGACCAGTCAGGGTGGTGTTGGTTTCCAAGGTGTTTTTGCTTTATTAATCTGGAAAAACCCAGGTCAGTAGATCGAAGAAGCTGATCGGCAGCTCGGGTATAACTTAGAGCAGTAGTAGAATAATTCGGTTAGTGTGAACAGCATATCTAAGAGAGCTACTGTGACATTTGACCAAGAACTTATGTGTGTTGAATTTTTGAGACCAATAATGCTCATCATCTGTAAACTGTTGCAGTTTTTGAAATCAGCCTATGTACCGTTAACTATGTAGATCATATTACTAAGCACTCATTTTCTTTTGAACACTCTGGAAATTCATGTAGATGATTCCACTTCTGAAATACTCTGGACTCGTATTGTTTCGATGATGACCGTTTGTTATCAGAAATTGAGATTGAAATCTTTCTTTTACATTCCGTTGCCTGGTGTCTGATGCGCAATGCTTGGTGCCTGATGGCCAATGATTAAGCTACATGGCCCTATTCTGGGCACTTCCAATCCACATACAATTTTGGCCATTGCGATTGGATTGGATTGGGAATTGTCTCAGCTAGTCGAATCATGGAGGTTGTCATTTCAAGTTGATCAAAGTTGACATGCAAGGCTTTTGAAAAGCCAAATGGGGGAATGTTAGGGATAAATTTAGGAGTAAGAAGGAAGGGTCTTTCATTGGGTCGTTTTTGTTTAAAAAAGATGTTGTTAGAATTACATGAAAAAAAAGCTCTCAAAGACTCAAAGAGGGAGGCCATCTATGATGATGTCTTTGCTCAGTTTGATGCTATGTGGGTGGCAACAACCTCCTCTAACATAGGCTTTCCCAATTATGTTAATTGTTAGACTTAGAACAATGTCTATAACCTAGACAAATAATCCAATCTCATCACAACATGTGCCTTTGTGGTGTCCTTTCCTAACTAGTACAAGCTTTACCATATATACCACTCAAACATGGAAAAGTGACCACATCATGCCCACACGCATAATACCTTGATGTATAATGTCCGTGCTCTCTCAAGCATCTACTAATGTTCATTGTCTTCTGCCATTGGCTTGGCTAAGTTTTGTTGGATAATTATTCTTCACGAGCACCACCTTGTTGTCATAGGAGAACAAAGTCAAAATCTGATTCCAAAATAGGATGTTGTGCCTCACTCAATTTGGAATCATTTTGTCCAACAAAATTCTTGGAAGTTGGTGCATGATAGGAAAGCACAATTTGGGTCACCAGAAACATCATATAAGGAGTTAACAACTTAACATGACATTTGCAACCTTAACTTATACATTGTAGTGAATTCTGAGATCAATAATGCTCATCATCTAAACTGTTGTAATTTTTGAATCTCAATCAACATATGTACCGTTAAATATGTACATGATGCTCCTTAGCCGCGAATATTATTAACATTTTGGCAAGTTGTGTAATTAATATCAACTTCTAGATATAACTTGGCATTGTTTCATGAAGATATCTTTTTTTCACATAAATCAAATTGAAATCATTTTGCATACAAAACAAGATAACACATTTTTGTGGTTGCATATTATGTCCGTGTTCTGGCTTCAATAATGGGTGTATTGATTGACAATAAATCTGGGGACAACCTTATCTGTCTCTTTTGTTGACATAATTGAACACTAGTTTCTTTATTGAAATTGGCGTACTAGGTACATGAATATGATTTTTTGACTAAATTGAGTACTAATTTTGCTACAAGAAGTGAATTATAGAATGCTTTGTTGTCCCTCAAGCTCCAGTGTTGTTACTTCTTGGAGTTCATCAAGTGCTAGAAGAGAAGTACCAGCCATAGTTGTTTCAAATGTTTGTAGAATCAAGACGAGGAAATAGCTTCTAGATCGAAGAAGCTGACCGGCATCTCAAATATGGATTAGAGCATAAGGACAATCCCGGCATGGCAACAACTGGGACTTTGATAGAGAATTATCAATTGGTATATCACTTTATAATGGTTACAATATGATTATTGACTTGGCATATTTATAATGTTGATAAAGAGAAAGTCAAGATGAATCCAATGGTATTAAAATTTATGTAAATAGACTAGTTTTAATATAAAATAGAATGGTTTAAAGTTGTCTATTGAGGTATATTTATATTACGGGGGTCATAGTCCAAACCTTGAGAATTTTCTTCATCTTATTAATAATTATAATTATAATAGTATACTAATTATAATAAAATATACAAGAATTAGAGTATTTCTAGTCCAACCCATGTTTTGAAGTACTTTATAATAATTATATAATAGTTTATTATAGAACCATATTATGCTCTCAAATGGTTTTATTATCCAAGGACCCGTGAAATCCCAAGGGGTGCACCTTTCATTTAAAACCAAGAACCACGTGCATTCACAACATACTCTAAAAAACCCCTACATACAAGTTTTTATTGTAAAATCAAGCAATACACCTAGAATTTCAGTGATAAAAATAAAAGTAACGATATGTACACATGAAAAAAATTACATTCATATATAGTCATTTACATAAGTATACAAATATACTATTGAATAACAATGAACCCCTATCATATGTAACATGCAAAATCCTAGCATTCATTAATAAAGTTGTAGGAGACTTTTCCATCCCCTAGATGTAACTCATAAACATCTAAGCTTACAATATATGTCACAAAAGCTAATGCGATACTTGTTTCTGAATCTACCATCAAATTATCCATAAGATCGTAAGTCCACTTATTATTGGTTCCTTTTTTATACCAACATAAACCAATATTCATATTTGATGGACAATCCATCAAGTCAATTGCATCCCTATACTCCACCCAAATGATCATCAAATTTTCTACGCATCCTATAAACCCTCCCAACAAACCAAACCTTAATTGGAGCTAAATTTTTGGTCTACGACATTCTTGGACAATTCTAGCTTCAGGTTTGTTAAAAAGAATACACTCCACAATCACAACCAAGACCTAATATATAATCATGATTTGTGGCAATGAGGAGTTTAGGCTTTAGGTACATGGATGAGATAAAGAAATGAGAAAAAATCAACCTAGTTTCATCAATTATTAAATACTCATCCCATAAAGTCTAGTGACCCTACCATACAAGTACAAATGTTGTATATTTTCTAGAGGTCCTCCATACATGTACATAAGTACGAGTTATAATTTGTGTAGCATTTGTATACATGACACGGAAAAGTTCAAATGAATACTCTTTTTGTACACTCACGTATACTCATATGTGTTATGAAAGGTGCACCCCCCAGGCTTGCATTATATCCCAGATGTTGCCACCCCATGAGTACAATATTATGTAGGTGGATGGAAAGATCAAGATTAGTCACTTTACAAGAGGCATGGCAATGTAATCAAATGCTAATGTGAGACTGAATCCTTTTTGAAGAGAGATACAAGTTTGTTATGCCAGTGAGGCCAGACACAACCCTCATTGACATGTTAAAGGTTCCCTATTTGTATAAGAGTTGACATGATTGACATTAGTATAGAGTTACAGCATGATTGCTAAGTAGCATGTGTTGATTCAAAGCCAAATTATAAATCATATAGGGACATTTTGGTGCACTTTCTCAAATGCAAACAGTTAAGGCAACCATGTTTAAGGTAGATGGGTCTAAAATGGCTCCTTTTCCCAAATAGCCCACTTCATCTAGGATTCCAACCGCCAGCATGACATACACTAGATCACAAAATTACACAAATATGGTGATTGGCAAACATGGAATACAAATATTCAAAGTTGTGGTTGTTATGTTGTTGCTTTTGTTGTTGTCATTTGATGTTTTTGTCCCCACAAATGCACATTCCTTCTTATTTCTGAACAAGTGGTTTTTGCAAATAGACTTGATTGTCAATTTGAAGTCATGTCATCTGCAGTAGAAAGCAACCTTGTGTTGCATTATCCTCCACTAAAATGGACAACATGTCTTAATCTTGTTGCACCAAGGAAGGTGTATGGCTACACCAACTACTTGTTGAGATTCAGGACCCTCACAAACCTTACTTCTATCTTGTGCGATAATCAACATGTTATTAAGCTCCTTAGAATCTTGTGTTTCAAGAAACATATTTTCCATTCAACACCACTTTATTAGCGATCTCGTCCTTGGAGGAGTGCTAGTAGCTACAATTTTCTCATGTTCCTTCAACCAACCAGATTGCTAACATCCTCACCAAACCTCTTGGCGCACTCTCTTTGAAAAGCAACGCCAAGCTCTCGGTCTTGTTCCCATTTCTGAGCTCCCATCTACCTCTTTCTAATCTACACCATGGAATTTTGGACAAATGCCAACATTAGGTGGCATGTCATTTGCCACTACATATGCTGATAGGAGGTAGCTCTAACTACACTCATGCCTCCATCTCGCACTCCACTCTCCCCAAACGCTCCTACAGAGACTCTCAGAAGTGGCCAATTCCATTTGGCTTGCAAAAGTATGTCTTCTCTCACAAGTGCACTGAAGCAATTGGTGATAATTCCCACAAATCGATCTGCACAACACCTAGGCATTCCATTCAATAGACTGGGATACAAAGCGGGCCCATCCTCAATTCACCCACCAAAATCTACACACCCAAGCCGGCCGTACTGTCTATCTTTGAATCATGACCATACCAGGGTTTTACCAGCTCATCAAGAAAGATGGGAAGACATGAGAAGACTTCAGAGATTCTCTGGCACACTTTCCATTCTTGAAAACTTTCCAATTCATAAGGGAGTGTTTCGGCACTAATGCCGTGCACATGAGCGCCTAGCAGAGGCAATGAATTTCATCTAGCTCCACCAGCGAGGGTGGAGAAGCGGATTGTCCGCTTCAATCCGGAAACCACAGGTTCACCGCCCTCCGCCGGGTAATTCTTTGCCAAGTTTCTCACTACGAAACAACTTCAACACTCTCAAACTCCCTCTTTCTCCTTTCTCTCTCACACTCAGACACATATGAAAGCAAACAAAGGTCAGGGAAGAGTGAGTACCGGAAGCGGGCGGAGGTGGAGGCTGGGACGCAAGGCACTCTCCACCCACCTAGCATGTGAGCCTCTACACACGCCCCCGGCTAGCCAATCGTAGGAGACCACGTGGACCGGCACCATGTGTGCCTGCCTACCATTACTACATGCTCCCTCCTTAGAAATCTGAAGGCATGCACCAACTAGCTCCTTACCAAGGTCCAAAGTATCTACAGCTAGTGTTCCCTCTCTATCCCCTTCTTGTGTCCTAAATTCCGCATTCGCATCCCTTAAAGGTCCTCCCACCTTAGGGTTGAAGGAACTGTCAAAGAGCTTTGACTCGTCACTCATCACAGTGCAAAGACTGGAAGAACCAATGACCTATCATAGAATATATCTTTCAAAACAGTAGGCACACCAACCAAATGCTGAGCAAACTCATTCCCGTAATGACACTCTCTCTACTAAGTGAGTGTAGAAAGGATCTACGGATTTGTTGATAGGAACTACCATGGTGGTTCACTTGGCTCAGGTTGAGTTCGAGGGGAGGTGTTGTCAGCAGGATGAAGTACCAGTGCTCACTATCAGTTAGACTCAGCAATAGCAAAAAATAGACTCGCCATTAGACAGTTGTTACTCCACGGAGTGACGTGACCTAGGAACGCAAGCAGTACACCAGGAAGTGGCTACTGGGCACTTTCAGGAAAGATCGTGAGCCCAATTAATAGGTATGGCATTACTTTCTCCTGACCTCTATAAGAACTGAGCTCCCTTTGTAGATACTCTGCTGCAATCAAATTTTAATACGTTTTGCTTTTAATACATTCTAACTGTAGTCAACAGCAAAATCTCTTTTATACACATGTCTTCTTGGTATCCATTTTTGGAGCCACACCTAGCCACATAACACTCACACAGGTGTATGATTAAGATAAGTAACCGAATCAGGCAGGTCTACCTTGGTATTCCTAGAAGTGAACTCCTAACCTTCACCAGGAATCTTTTCTTTGTGAATACAGCATGCGGATCAATTCACATGCACTGATGCATTGATGACTGGAACACATTGATGCATTGATGCACTGATAAAAACAAGAAATGACTAGAATCTCTTTACCTTGTGTCAGTTGACTAAGAAATCAGTGGAGGCGTTGAGAGGCTGGTGAGCATGGACAATATTTTACCTTGAATTATATGTTACAAGTAGAATTCAAGATCATCTCTGCAGAAATGTGCAGTGCATCAGGTGTGAAGTATGATAAACAGAAATCCCTGTACTAGTAAGAGGGTTATCTTTAGATGTTCACATGTGTCCATGTGCACAAGCATTCACTACGAGTAGAGTCCTAGAAAATTGTTCAAGGTTAGATCTGAAACAGATCGCTAAAGTAGCTGATTCTACTCGGGTCCATCCCTGTTGTGTGGCTCCTAAGTCTGTAGCTGGTATGCAACTCTGCCAAGCTGCAAACCTCTTTACTGAAATCCAGCAAGATCGTCAACACTGAACTTGTGGAAGTCCATAAGAGAAGCGTGCACAGACTGGTGTTATCAACTTGAAGTGGTTTACTCGTCCATAGTAGGCACACATCACAACAAAGCAAGCAAGGGATCAGACGTGGAACTTGTTCAAGTGGAGCTTGTCACTCCAACAAAGCATGCGAGTGATTCAAGAGGCTGATAAGCATGGACAAGAAATTTGTGGCTTTAATTTCACTGCTGCTGCTCATCGTGCTTCAATGGGGACATTCGACAAGCTGTTCCCAAAGACCGTGGAGGTTTCCCACTCCAACGAGGCAGCCAACATCTTGGAGAGGCCGAAAGTGGCATCCTTCATGCTCGGCCGCGCTGCAGGGTCGGCATCGACACAAGTTCGCGCTAGACTTGCAATGCTGAATGCTGTGTCCATGGGGTACGCATTATGCAACTGGGGATCCATGAATTCGCGGAACCGTTCCATTTGCATCTCATCACCTCCATGAGCACCGTCCAACACGTTGTGTATCATGTCAGAGAGGGCCCTCTCTTTCCCACCTGATCTTCCTTCATCATCGTCGGTGCGGACGATGGCTTCCTTGCCAGATAAAATCTCCAAGAGCACCACCCCAAATGCAAATACATCAGCCTTTGGTGTAACAAGGCCATGCTCTAAATACTCAGGTGCCATGTATCCCTGAGTACCCGTGATATGGCGTGTCAACAGAGGCCCTGCCCCAGAGTTGGCAGATGATTTCGCCATGCCGAAATTGGCCACTTTGGCACGGAAGTTGGCGTCCAGGAGAATGTTGCTACTCTTCACATCTTTGTGCACAAAACTGGGGTTCGTGTAGTTGTGGATGTACTCCAGTCCGGAGGCAACATCCAGAGCAATCTGCACTCGTGCTGTCCACGGTAGGTATACCGAGCTTTGGGTGAACCTGTTGTTGGGAATTGCCGGTTGATTGCACAGACAATCACTGAGGGACCCATTCTCTGCATATTCGTACACCAAAAACAAATGCTCCGAACCACCGACACACAAGCCGACCAGCTTCACCTGTGAACATCCATCATGTGATATCACAGTTAAGGTACACAACCCTTAAATGGTTATTGTTTTCAACTAACCCCACATCTCCTAGGATATGAAACACACAATTAGTGCGAGATGGTTAGCAAATTTAAGTCAAGGCCATAGCCACTTTTCTCATGATTTTTGGATCTCATATGAATATCTTACTCATTATCAAAGTGAAGATTCTAGTGCTCATTAAATTGCCATATAGGTGAACTCCCCCATTTATGTTGATGATTGAGCTTAGAATGGTTATCATGTTTGGAGCACACAGTCCAATCTCTTTTAAACACATGCTTTTTTGGTATCCATTCTTGGACCCACATCTAACCACATACCACTCAAATATAGGTGAGAGATTAAGATTAGTGACCGCACATCTACCTAGTAGAGCATTGAAGTGCAACAATAGTAGAACAAATTACATAACTACCAGGTGTCGGCCTAGGAATATGGAGATAAGCCAAGTCTCCAGCAATTTGCGACTTGCATTAACAATGCACTAGGAGTTACATCACAAACCTCTAAATTGATGTATCGACATTGATTTCACATCAATTCAATCACCTCAGCCTGCAACATTTAGTCAATGCCTACCAAACATAGGGTTGCAAAATACTCTTTTATTTCTATATTTCATATCCATCTACAAGACCTAAAAGGTTGATTTATGAGTTGAATCAATGTTGAATAAATCATTGAGATATGTGGATTATCACAAATAATCCACCCTGAAGGGTATGTACCAATATTGACTCAACATTAAACCCACTGTTCACTTGCATTTCGACTCTTGAGATGTGGAGCCAACTAAATAAGTACACTAGTATATCCAAGCAAAACAAGTGTTGACCCATCACAAAGAGATTGACTGTTCTTTCAACTGTTCTGGCTAATGAGGAAGAAGCTATGCACCCCCAAACTGCTGCAGATTAATTTTCTGACAGACTTGACACAACATAAGGACGATCACTCAATCACAAAAGTCTAGGTCCATATCTTAAGACTGTTTTTTATCACATCGAACTACAACATTAGAGTTACCCTTGAATTCAACCGGAGTTCTCGTTGGGAGTTGGTTGTTTTGCATACAACACTTTCCATGTTCGGTTGTGCATGCTTGGAGTCAGCGTGGAGGTCTGAATGAAGGACATTGTATATTGGTTTATTGAGGACCAATTTCTTTTTAGCACCTTTTGGCATGCCAAAAAGAGTTTGGCCCCCAACAATCCGATTAATAGTATTATACGCAAAACAACCAACTCCCTATGAAAAGGAGTCCGATTGAACTAAAGGAAAACTCTATTGAACCAGTGCCGATCAGAGATAGGGTTGCCATTTTAATCACACTGACTCAACATTAAACGCTGGTGCAGAACATCTGATCAAAGCAAGTGGTAACCAGAACAGGGCTGCTCCACACATGTCAGGCTAAAAGCAATGGCTGTGGAATACACTACCTACTACCTTTAACAAGGCTGTGATTGCTAACACTTCTCAAAACTTTAGTCGGTTTCAGGTTCTGGGTTGCATGCATGTGCAGTGTAGGAGTGAAAACACACAAAAGGAACTCGGAAGGATTGAGCAGGAAAAGGTCGAGGTTTGGTGAAGCTGTCTCCACTGTGGATTCGGTATTTATTGTGTCGATGGATCCAAATTGAGGTTAACTTCACGTTACAAGAAATTTTATCTTCTGCAGATTAATCTTCAGATAGACACGAGAGAGTAAGGGCGACTCACTCAGTGCAGATGTGGAAATGGACAAATGCTGTGAAATGCAAAAGCAAAGATCCCGATTCTAGGAGTGTGGATGGAATTGCCTTAAGAACTGCAAAATTAGTAGCAACAAAGGAGCACACCAAATGGGTAGGAGACAGACAGATAGGTGATATACATACCAAATTGCTGTGGTGCACTTGACACAAGATTTTGAGTTCTTGCGACATGTTGCCCTTCATCTGTTTGATGGCCACCATCTGGCCCGCCAGACGACCTCGGTACACAGATCCCTGAATGTTGTTCGCTTCGCTGAAATCGTTCGTTGCAGATTGAAGTTCCTGGTACGAGTATAGAGTGGGCTTATCGGAGCCCATCATGTCCGACATGCCAGACATAACCATGTCCAACTGAAATCCATTGGCAGGTTTGATCACGGAGTCAGGGTTTTTATCTCCACTCATCATCGGTGCACTTTGGTAAAACTTTCCATCTGCACTCTTGTACACCCCTTTTTCGTCATCAGAAGACTTCTCTTTCTGACACACCTTGAGTAACAGCAAAACCCCACAAAGGGCACCAAAAGCCATCCCCACAACACCCACAGCAACTCCAATGTACAAGGGTTTCTTGGAGGTCGAAGATGTGGTGGCAGCAGTTGTGGGAGAGTTTGGAGATGGCGAAGGGGAGACAACAGGCGATGATGCCGGTCCCGAAGAGAAGGAAATCGAAGAAAGAGCAGGTAACTTGACAAGAGGGATGAGCAGAGTGGTGTTTGAATTAAGGGTTACGTTCGATGCGAGGTCATTCGCAGCGAGAAGCGCCGAAGTGGAGATGTTAAAGTAACTGCTGATGAGGCTAGGCGTATCCCCAGGGAACACAACATATGTGAGCAAATACTTCGTCCCATTTGCAATCTGCGCAGCAGTTGGACATGCACAAAAGATTGGCACCGTCATCACTTGTCCGATTTGGAGGTCGGTTGGCACCAAAGTGGGGTTAGAAACTTCTATGGCCTGGTATGTCGTCAAACCCCCGTAGATTGTCACCGAGAGAAGCCAAAATGTGTCTCCACTCACAATCGTGTGCAACACGTCCCTCTGTGTCGTTACGTTCTTGCATGCGCAAGATAAAGGGATGTATAAGGGTTGCTGCGCTTTCAGCAAGGTGCTGCTTGTCAGATTCGATGATGTCCGGCTCAAGCTTGCAATGCTTGAGGCCGTTGTGTTGAAGTAGCCTCCCACCTTGGCGAGCGTTTGGTTGCCGTCGATGGTTCGGTACAATGCGTAGGTGCTGCATGATTTCTTCGCCCCCGAGCATGTGTAGCCATCTGTGAGGTTGTACTGCTGCTGAGCCATGGCGGTCATGGACATGGAGCCAAAAACAAACACCATCAACAACAACATCCGGCCGCTTCCGGAAAACATCGTCATCCTCCTGAACGTTGATACAGATGAAGCTGAACTCTGCTTGTTTCCTCCCAAGTTACAACACACAAACATCTTTCCCACCGTTTCTCCTTCAGTACTATCTAGTGTGGTTCTTCACCCTCCTCTCATCAAAACTGCTTTCTTTCTTCTTCTTTTTCTGTCTCGGTGCTGCTTAGGACTCCTCCGCACCTTGTATATTTTTTGCAGCCTGTATAGGCAAACTGCTCATGAAGAACAACATGAGGAGCTCGTCTCCGAAACAGCGTCAACTTAAGTCCAAATATGCGACACACCTTAAAAAAGGACCTCCTCCACAAGAATCAACGTACACACAATAACACATGTCTGTTCCGGCACAACAGGGCAATCGGCCGACACTTGCTTAACCTCCGCCAAGAGATTTTGAGCTAAGGTGACGATTTTCTCTAAACCCACCACTGTATGCAGCTATCAAACAACAGAGTTTGACATCTCTAGAAGAGCAGCTTGAAACCCCAGTATCACAACCTCCACGCAACGAATTTAGAGTTCCACTCAACCCTCCGGAGCACCTGAAACACAAGGGTATCAGCAGTGCACCCACAAAAGGCTTTCTACATTTCTACATTGAGTCGAGGTAAGTAACCACAAGATCATTCTTCTACCTCTCATTCAACTAGTAAGAGACTTCCAAGCAAACAGCACTAGTCTGGGCTCATTCCCTTACCCCATGAAAGTACTAAGAGCTTGAAGCTCCGTCAAACCCAAAACCCCTCCGATCACTAGTTAAGCCCTTCCCACGTACTTATGGCCAAATCTCTTGACCCCGCGGTGAAACGGCGTCAATGAGGATGGATGGGGCAGCTAACAAGCACACAAGATGATGTTTTTGACTCTCAATCATGATCGACCGGCTGCAGAAATCTCTTCCCAAATCACCTCCTATTCCATTTCAGCTCACATGTAATGAATGCACTGTTTAACTCGGCACCCTGACAGTCCTCCAAATGCTTTACCTACCACACAACACCAAACGTGCAAACTAATGAAGCCCCAGCTTTAAGTGATGTACTAAAGTCTAATCCGTCAGACGTCGTCCATACCTGCTTGAAACAGCAGCAAAGCCGCAGCTACATTGGGGTGGAGTCTTGATGGATGATCACCGACAGAGTGAGGAGGGATCCCGCAGAGGAGGCGGAATTCAGGGGAATGGTCCGACAGAAGCCGTTCTTATTGATTGATTGGGCTGAGGTTCCTCCTGCTCCTGCGGGATTGAAAGAAAGAAAGGGATTGACGACCGACGAACGAACGAAGACCGAATCGATGCAACACGACGAACCAGGCGATGACCACGGACGACCCTACTTTCCTACCTACAATCCCCATTTCCCTACTTCAGTGTCTTGTTTTCCTCCTAGCCTCCTCAAGATGTTCCCAGGAAAGAGGGAGGGAATTATCGTGCTCAAGCGTCCAACATAGAAACTTGATTCACCCCGAAGGGTTGTTCCCGATTCATCTCAAATGACCTCGAGAGTATACTAATTCGGGGTCTTCAATGTTAATTCCAATGTCAAATTCACTTATTGAAGGAAGAAGAAAAAAATCCAAGATGAATGACATGAGAGAGAGGGAGAGAGAGAGATGTGTCGTTTTCCATGATGTTCATGTGAAATATATGAGGTAGACTGTCGTGTGTTATTTGAATACTTTTCCCTTTGCACCCACTTCTTGTAGGATATGAAACATGCAATCAATTGGCATTTGAGTATACTTGGACAAACCACGTGTTTTACGATAAGGGATGTGCGCTTGTGGGGACAAAAACATCACACGACAATCGCAAAGGCAACAACACGACAACCAGAACTTCGAATGTTTGCATTCCATGTTTGCCAACCACCCTATTTGTGTAGTTTTGCGATCTAGTGTACGCCTTCGTATTGGTGGTTGGAATTGTCCAAAAGTCATGCATAAATGCAATCACATTTAAATTATGGTTAATTAGTGCAAGATTATTAGCAAATCTGAATCACGCATGTGACCATTTGCCTCATAGTTCTCTTGGAACTC
This sequence comes from Polytrichum commune, assembly GCA_950295325.1. Taxonomy (NCBI): domain Eukaryota; kingdom Viridiplantae; phylum Streptophyta; class Polytrichopsida; order Polytrichales; family Polytrichaceae; genus Polytrichum; species Polytrichum commune. The sequence goes on from OX485809.1 coordinate 3,034,173, forward strand.
ATGTGAATATCTCATTCATTATCAAAGTGACCATTTACGTGTTCATGAAGTGGTCATGTCAACCCCCCCCCCCCAATCATGTTATTTAACCTAAAACAATTATCATATCAGCGACCAAAAACTAAATCTTATGAGAGCCAATAACACGTGAACCATGTTAAACTAAAGTAAATAAGTATCCCCAAAAAACACGTTCTAACTTCTTCCATAATACTTTCGAATTGAAAAACAAATTGTGATATTTTGTCATGTGTTGAACCCAATAAGAAGGAGAGAAATGTCGGGTTGGCTTTTGTTGCGTCCAATAAAGTGTGCAATCAATCATAAGGCCATGCCAATTCTATTCCCATTTTTTTAGTGGTTAGAGGCATGCCCTTATCAGTTTACTACATCCGAGGGTACTCTTTTGAACACGTAGTCTTATGTTTTTCAAAAACACATGTGTTTTTTGATGTTTGATAATAAATCACACCTAACTACACCACATACCACTCAAATATAGGTGTTCAAATTATTGCTGTGTTGGAATTAGGCACCAAACAAAAAAACAAAAAAAGGAACTTGGTCACTCGTAATACAAAAGGGTTTTTATCATGCATTCTTTATTACCCCCTTTTCTACCTGCCCTTGTTCCTTCCTACATGCTTGCCTGAAGCACTGCTCGAGGAGGACCAGCAGTTAGTTACAGATGAACTTATAACTAGGATTTCAAGAAATAAGAACTTGTCCAAAAATGAACAATGAGATGGTGTGAAAGTAATGTTTGTGCCGTCAAGATATGCACATCGCATAACACGTTGTTTGGAGAAAGACAACTACACTAAACTTCCCAATTATTGTGTGTTACTATTTGGAGTTACACGGTGCAATAACGTCTTACTCAGGAGGTCAATTTTTACTAACAAAAGTTCAATAGGTTGTTCGGTCATTATAAAACATTAATGACTTTGTTTGGTAAAAAAATTCATATTCTCATCAAATAGTTATAGCATTGCGTATCTTCAAATAATAACACGCACTTATTGGGATAATTAATGTGATGGAAATCTTAATTAGGAATCAATCTAGTCAAATAAACACTCTCGACTGTTTTTTCTTTTTCTTTTTTTTACAAATAACATAGCATTTACATGTTATTAAAACGACTTTGGATAGATTGGCCCCTACTTTAGGTTCACAAACTCCACTCAAGTCTACTTTGACCCTATTGAAATGAATTACTTCCATTACTCAATTGTAGGCCAATGCACCGCGGGGTTAGGAATCTAACGGGCATTATGCCCTTTTCTTTTGGGAGGCTCTTACAAAGTCAACAATACTTAGACCAAGTATTGTTCATTGCTTCCCCATCAAAAACCAACACCTACACCAACCCAACTTGCCCAACAAAAATGTCAGTTTATTTTCTTATAAATGTACACATTATCGCCCCGATGGCCATGCAACGAGGGTCCCATGTATGTTGCAATACCTATCATGTCAACTAAGGATAGAGCTAGCCAAGTCTACTCCGATTAGACCATGCTTGTCACCATGAATAAATCAAATCACATTATTGCAAAATTTGTGGGTTATGTCAACCTCTCACTTCCCACTCCCCTTTTAGAAGTAGAGAAGAAGTGAGAGGTTGAGTAATGTCATGTAACAACAAACTTAAGAGCGGCATTTTTTTACCCCCCCCCCCCATCCCCAACATGGTAGGTGTTATGAATTGATTACATGCACAAATTATTCAAAGAATGGAAAATAAGAACCATAGATTCCCTACATTCACTACAGTACTTACCTAGGTATATTCAATAGGATAACAACATAATTTGGCTAATGTAGTGCCAGTGGAGAATTGGTGTGCCACTCTAATAAAAGGGCCACAACTACGTCCACCTCTTTGAGTCAGGTCCCACCACTATTATCAAGGTAAAGGGAGTCTAGTAAAAGATGGCCCCATAGATTTGTGGTTTATTCATCTCATGTGTGTCCCCAAGACTAATTTGAGACTTTTGGAATCAAAGTCCCCCCTCCAAAATAAAAAAATAAAGCATGTATGCTATAGAATTGCTTGCATTTTCACCTCATGTAAGACTGGTACGGCCGAGCTCAAAGATGTGCCACCTTTGAGAGTAACTTAGCACCATGTGTGCCATGCTCAAGGCTATGTTTGTCACATGGGGATAACATAACAATTTATATGGATCAACAATGACACTCGTACCATGGTCACCAACTTACACCATATTGTACTAGCCAAGACTTGAAGAGTTCAAGAGAAGCAATTGATTTATTAGTTTCCAAGGTTTCTTTTTGTCAAAAAAAATGGCATGCATTCATAAGCAAGTCATCACCAAGTGTACTCATGTAACATGTTGGGTACAACAAAACCCAATCATGGTGACTGACACCAAGTCATCAACAAACAATTTCCCTCTACGTTCTATATTGGTGGGCATGTCATGACCATCCTCTCCTTCAATCACAATCATCTAGTTGGAGCTATGTGATTCCAACTTCATTCATTCATTCATTCATTTATTCTTTTAGTTGGATTTATCTAATTCTAATTTGATCCATTCAATCATTTTTCTAGCTGGAACCGTCTAGTCGTACCTTTATTTATGTATTCATTGAGAGTTGTCAAGCTCTAATGAATAACATCCATCCGTTGGGAGTTGTCTAACTCCAATTCATATCTTCTAGTTGAGTTATCCCGTGCACAATTCCTTCATGGGTTGTCTGACCCAATTATTCCTCCAGAGTTGTTGGACTTCAAACAACATTTGCTCACATGCTAAGTACATCAAAGTATGGTTAGCGTTTTTTTCTTGCATAATCAATCAATAAATCTTTGACTCAAGGCACATCACACCCCACAAGCCTACCTAGTGCCATCTCATGTTTTCCTTACTTGACATGAAGATTTTTGTATATTCAAGAATAGAAAGGTATAAATCCCATAAGATTTTGTTTTGATTTGGAGACCATCACTTCAAGAAAGATTTGATGTTTGTAGAAGGTCATTAAGACTTGAGGGAGAGACCTTTGTTTTTGGTCAAATATAAGATAAGTGGCCTACATTTTGTTACTTATTTAATCAAACGCCTATAGGTATTTGAGTGGTGTGCATGTGATGCACTTCCTCATATCCTTAGCAAAGTTCTTATTAAACAAGCAATGAAGTGGTGTGAAAGACATCCACAAACCATTTGCCAAGAATGAAGCTTCCAAATAATGTTCACCCCATACCTCCAAACCCTTTGCACAAGGGGGCACTCAAAACATGTGTGAGCTATGGTCTCCATATCCAAGGGGGTGCTATAGATTTTTATACTTGTAGCATGTGGGTGCACAATAGGGGTATTACTTGTGATTGTGGTTTTCAAAATACGCATAAGGTGAGGGTATTTTTTCTTGGCAACGTAAATATGTGTTGAGTGTGAAACGCATTATGGACATCGGACCCGTATGTAAATCTACAACAATGGCATAAATATATAGAAGATTATAGAATGTTAGATAAGGCTTAAGCTGGGGGACAAATATCCAACATCCTCGTATTTCATCCGGTTTATGAATAGTTTATTCATTCACAACCATTGCACGTCACCAACCAAACACCTTGGGTTTGGATATTGATTTCAATGTGATGGTTATCTTAGGAGTAAGTGTTTGAACATGGTAGACTTGAAAAATATAAACATGTTGGCTACATTGGCGTTCACGGAGGAACCAGCTGGTTCGGGTTACATCCAATGGATGAAAGAGTTTTCCGCGGCTTCATAAAGAAATAATAAAGTATTTTTACCTACAAATATTGGAGTACCTCTCTTTAGTGAAGGGTGTACCCCTCATGTCCCCATAGAGACATGATTATAGCATATACATCTAAGATCAGTTTCAGAAAAATCTCGTTGCACCATGTGTTGACTGCCACAACTTTTTTGGAGAATATACCGAAGGATAACAAACTCTTTCTTTCTTTCTTTCTTAAACTTGAGCTTGTGCAACATTCAACCCCAACAAGGAACGAAATTGGGTAGGATCTCATTCTTCCACTCCTAAAATATTGGCGAGATGAGAGCCTCTCACTTTTGTAAGCCATTCTCACCCATTTTTGGCGAAGCACTCCTTGAATATGGTGTTTTGTGGCCACCCTCGTTACATTGGCTAGAAATAAAACGTCATCCACCTTGGCAAAGTAAATGATGAAGAAGTGATTCTCCTTGCCTTTAACAACATTGTCAATACTAACATACTACATTCACCCTTGAAAACCATTAAGAGCAAAACGGGGACCTATAGTCTTTGTTCATCTTTCATTAGTAAACCTTATGGGAACGTACCAAGCAATTGCATGACCCCACTTATCCTCTTGAGTGCATCCAATCCTATTTAGCAGTCCATAATCTTTGCAAGGTAACCTTTCGCTTCCTTCATATTATTGACCTTTCAAGTTCCATTTACCATAGACTGACTACACTAAATAGGTAGATTAGTGTTGGAAACACTAATAGTCGACGAAAATGCTAAATGTAAATTGTCTCTATAGTGTTAGAACACTAAATGTCAACTCTAACACTATTTGTACCAAGTAGTAACTTTAAATATTTACATGAGCGCATTTAGTGTTAGATGATATTTTGTAAATCTTGGATTGAAGAATTGAAGGAAGAAGAATATGAGAACCTCGTAAAAGGTATAATTTGTTCAAACCTTATTCAAACACTAATTGTAATATCAGTTGAAAATTAGTGTTTTAGGTAACTATTGCATCTAACACTAATCTTCATCTAACACTAATTTACCTATTTAGTGTACTTCTTATGAAAGTTTACACGCGCACAACCAAATTCATACTACAAACGACATCAAAGTATTAGAACTCTCCGATTCTTTATATTCCCAAATCTATGGTCTCATCATAATTCTGCAATCTCAAGCACTTGTCTTCCTAAGTGGTTTTGCACACAAACTATAGTCTTCACCTTGCTACTTAGGGTTGATTCCATAAGACAATTATTTATAGCACGGCCATCAACTAAATCAAACATAACATGTCCTTATTATTATTTACCAAATTAATTCCCTCAGTTTGATGGTGGTGAATTGGTCTTGAAGTCTCACAAATCTCCCTCTTGTTATGGCCTCTCTCTAGTTATGTTAGACAATAGTTTGTATTGACAGTATGAGAGTATTATCCCCTAGATGAATTGGACAGAGGGACATTAACCGAACAATGTCTAAACCGATTGGTGACACATTTCCGTTGGAGCAATGACCTTGTTAATTAATGCAATGCGGAATTGCTAAAATTTGTGCAAATATTATCTTCTATTTGTGAACACCGAGGTATGCACGAAGCTTGGGTTTTTTGTGGCAGTGACCGGGAATTCATGATTAATTGGCCAATTCTAATGTCACTATGGCAAGGCATACTTGTGATCCCAACTAGCATTGTTGTTTGTGAGCATGATTTTTCGAAGCGGAATTGGGTTAAGAGCGAAAAGAGAACTAGACTCAACCTTGACACACTAGATGCTTCGATGAGGGTTAGTTTAAATGGGTTTGGAGTTGAATTCGTGAATTGGGATGGCATTTTTTAATCTTGGAAAACCGCCATAAGAACCAACAAGCGTAGGACATTGTCACTACAAGAAGTGGAGTTAGATGGTTAATTCTTAATTCTTCACATTATATTGGAAGCATGTACCATGTAATTCATGCGCAAGTTTAATACGAGTTTTGTATTTCATTTCTATATTCTAGGATCGAAGTATTGGATTTGAACCAACTCTTCAACTGAAGGCCTGAAATTTGAGAGCCCTTCAAAATGAAACTCATACGAGGGCTTTAATCTTGAACATTGGCTACAAGATGAGGTTTTGAGAGTCAATTCATAAAGTCACACAAAATGATCAAAGCTTAAATTAACATGCTACAATCTAGTCGGGTTGGGCTACATATACTTATTTTATAGCTTGTCAAACTATGATATGTTGGCCAAGCTAACCTTCTATAGGCTTATCCAAAATTTGGGTGGTCACGGGTTCCATCTATAAACTTTTTTTAGATAATAAAAGCTCACTCAATGTTTTTAAAATTGAAAGAGGGGGTCCCAAGGAGTTTCACCCAACTTTAAAATTTTGGCTTTGGCATTAGATGAGCTAATGAGCTCTTAATTAATAAAAAAGTCTCTCAAAGAAGGATGAAAGTCCTAGTTCGGTTGTCTTTACTGGATTTTATGGATAACTTCAATATATGCTACATATATTATACCATTGAGGTTCATGATTTCATATTTGGCATCAACTTCTATGTTAAGTTAGACTCTAAAACTTGAAACTTAGCTAAGGTACGTGGGGTCTATGTGATCATTCTTCTCAACTAAATATATATATATTATAGTGGTACATGACAAGGCTTCTAGTTAAGACTAATAACCAAAAAAAAATTGTTATGTGAGATTAGACTATATGCTTAGAACAAAGACATAGATTTTAGTTGAATGTCATATATAATTGGGAGGGCTCCATGTGATGGAGAGAGGGAATTATCACGTACAAGCATACCTCTCATTCATCCAACATAAAAGCCATGAAATATTATGCAATCCAAAGGGTTTTTTTGGGTTGATCTAACACCAAAAATAGTTTTAAGATCCCAAATTAGTTTGGTCCAAGTCATTTGAGATGAATTGGCCACACACCTCTAGGGGGTCATTTTTTTTTATGTTGGATGGATGAGAAGTACGCTCATATGCAATAATTCCCTCTCTCTCCCGATGTGATCACTTGCACGTTTAAAAGTTAATGATCTTGTATCACTTTGACCTCCTACAACTTGTGCATCTCAACTTGACTTTGAAATTTGAAATAACAACCTTTGTGGTCCGTAGTACCTAGTCGATAAAGACAACTCTTGATCCAATCCAACATCATTTGTTATTTGTGGAGTGGGGCATACTTAATAATGGCCATTGGGCGGACCTGGGCAAGTGGTAGATGGCCATGAGTTGGGTCAACCCAATGGCCATTATCTAATGTAAATTCCACTAGGAGGAAATTATGCACATTATCTAGAGCTTTTGTAAACACTATTTGAATAATATGACCTTTTTGAGTGAGATAAATGTGTTTGAATGTGTGGTTCACCTTAAGAAACTTCGGGAGGACAATGTAACCTCTTCCGAATGGAAATTACATGTCCCAGGTAGAACCACATACATGAAATCAAAGTTTTGGATGGTAGTTGGCTTATAGGCTATATTCTTAGGACACATTAACCCTTAGAGGACTAAGGTTGTGTTTAAATGGGATAAATGACAATTTCTACATACCCCCAACAAGAATTGAAGTAACCTATATGTGATCCATGATCCTAAACCACTCTATATAACACCTTGAGACCCGGAGAGGGCCTCTTAGACCTTTAAGAGCTAAGTTAAAGGCCATATAAGTGAAGTACACTTTGAGTGTTTTTGTAAGGAAATTAACCTTGTTGTCTTCATGTCGAAGACTTACATATGGCATGTTGAACTTGTTAAACTTATTTCCATTGACTTGGGATGGTTAGTCATCATGATCTGGTTTCGAGAAACTTGGGGTTTGAAATATCCTTTGATGGACCTTACTTTCAAACTCAAGATTGGTACCTCAAAGTAAGAGAAGTTTTTTCTTGAGTGGGGACCGCCGAGACTTGGCAGGATAGTGATGCCACGTAAAGTAATTTTAAAACTCTTGGACCTAGACCCTAATGCAAAGCCCTTGGGTCCAAATGTTTACTTTCAACCAATAAGATTGCTTGATTTTGATGTTTTTGGGTCTTGGACCTAGTGTAATTCACCCTTAATGATGGAAAGATTATATAATGTTCACTCTTCTTAAAAGGCCACCTACATATTTGTGAGGGATGTAGAGTAGATGGAGTGATATTTACTTTACAATTATGAAAGGAATAGAAAGAGAATAGTCGTCTTACTACTTAGAATGCTAGAGGAGGTCCCAAGGGGATAGACTCTTCATACCTCGCACGAACTAACATGAGTGTAGTAACAGTAGTATTTGAGGCATTAGCATGGATAGCATACATAAGGGAAAGGTATTGTTTTATCTCTTGTGTGAGAATTCATCATAATTATCAATAAATCTAAAGTAAATATAGATTCACAAAAGGGACCCTAAGGTTTAGAGGAAAAATTGACAAGAGATATGATAGTTTCACCCAGTATACATGTTCATCCATTATAGCATATGATAATAGTCCCCCATGACTTGAATATGTAAAAATATGTTATTTATTCCACGATTTGTATTTTGTGTATGTAGTGGAGGCATTTGTCGCATTAAATTGAAAAGCTTAGTATAAATACATAAGTTCATTTCCAACCTACCATTAGTACGCATACATTTGTTTTTCTCTATAAAGTTCATGTGTATAGGGGGGGGGGTATTTCATAGTCGTCCAAGCACATCATTCATGATTCCAGTAGAAAGTCCATCCCATGGGAGGAAGTCATCATGAGTGCAAATTAAAAAACCATCAACAATCGAATATGGGGTGAATATAATACATATGAAGGTAAAAAAAAACTCTAAACATGACGTTCCAATTTATGTACCCAACAATGTGACGTAGAAGGTTTAGTCATACAGTCTCATCTAACTTGATGGCATAATAATATTCCGCCCCCCAAATGTCTCTATATGTATATATATATATATATATATATATAGAGAGAGAGAGAGAGAGAGAGAGAGAGAGAGAGAGAGAGAGAGATCCGTCCTTGCACACAACTTGTTAGTGAATCCCTACAAGTAGGCAACTCCCCAAACTAAGGTGAAGAGTCTACCTATTTCTCAAAGTGATTCCTAAAGTGACTATCAATGTACGAACCTCTGAGATTTTCATTCTCAAAATATCGACCTTTTTAGAAAAAAGTGGAAAGACTTACCACAAAGATTGTTATTTTAGGTTTCAAAATAAACCTCCAAATTCTCAACCTTTGCCATTTTGTTCTTGAATTTTTAGAACTATTCCTGTATTGTTTGGACTAAATATTTGAACCACATCCAAGTGGATATCTTTGACACCACCTCTTGGTCTCCATGTTCACGTGGGTGAAGGAGATATTACTCTTAATGTTGTAGATTGGTACACCACGTTCGTACAAGCGTTATGCTTGCATCATCACCCTCCAATGCCACTTGGTCGTCATGAAATAAATAGTGTTTTTTGTCATGATGCCACTTAGAAGGGTACATCTATGGAGTCTATATACATGCAACAACCTTGACCCTTAAAGAAACCAAGAGGTCCTCTTTGTCGGTATCATCCATTCTCAAGGCCTACAATGACTTTGCATGGTAAAATGTTCTTGAGAGGCCCTACATGAAAATTATTGCTCTTTGTGATGATTGTCTCCCGTCATGAGCTATGTAAAAGTCCACATTCTCCTCAATCAAAAAAATCTCACAGCCGACAAAGGTTCGTATCATATTGTTCTTGGCTTTTCACTCAAGGGGCTCGATTCTTGTCTAAAGGTGAAGTATGGGTTGTGAAGGAGGAATTGGATAACCTTCTTTGAGAAATTGATGAAACTTTTTGGGTCAAAGCACTTTAACCTTCTTTCAAATGTTATCCTAGATTGAGTAGCCAAATTCCATTGTGCTCAAAAAATTCCTAGGAATAACTTGGAAGACAAATACAAGGTATTATGAATACAATGAAGAAGATATTCTTGGATTATTCCAATGATATTCTCTAGATTTTGGAAATTTTTGGTAAACACGGTGGTTGTGTTTACCCTCCTTTCATAGTACCACTTGTTCTTGGGTGATCTCACTTGACTACAAAGCCCGCACAAAGGAATGACCCCCTAGGTTCATATTACAAGGTGCAAGGTTTGCGATGACCCTCAACTACTTGAGATAGTGGAGAGGTACCCAAAACCGAATGGAAGTGGTTGGCGGTTCGATTCCCGACCGTGGAATCTTTTCTCAACTTGACATGGAAATTAGTCAGGTGGTTGCATGCCTCCTATGTTCCAAAAACATATTACAAGGTGCAAAGATGTAAAATTAATATAGAATTTCTATTCATGTAGAAATAAATCGTGGTAATCGATGCTTGGCACCATTGACATTCCATTTGTGTTTCTTAATGAACATGCACCATAAATACCACCCAAACTTGAGAAAGTGTACAAAAATAAGAGGTTCCAACACCGACTACAAAGATGTGATGTAAAACCCCCTTTACACTAGAGTTGTTTCTCATTATTGGCACTTGTTCACCCAAGGCCACTTTACACTTGCCCTCTCTTCTTATCATTCTTAGATGGCACCTTAATGGATTCCGTGTGGAACAACTTCAACAAGGACTTCGATCATTTGAATCTACCTCACAAAGGTCCATTAGTGTAAAGATTTTGAGCTTTTGTTTAATACGTCCCCAACCAATGAACTTTCAAATAGTTTTGGGGATTGTTATGAATTCTACCTTTATGCCCTTGACATCTCAATTTGAGCATGACCACTTCCCACTTGCTCAAAATATTGAAAAGATTAAGATTTGGTGAAGCTTTCAATAGTTTGAGTTGTTGGATGAATGTTTGCCAAATCCAAGCATCACATTCTCAAAATTGCAAGTTTCAAGCTCTCAACTTGAGCTCTAATGTGAGAAGTGTCTAACAATAATGATGAAGTTAGACTCCTTACACGTTGTAGTTACTAATTAAAATTTTGGGATAATGTGAACAATGAGGAGGATACATATGGTTGCTTATCTTAATCAAACACCCATATTTAAGTAAGATTTGAGTAAACATGGATAAAAGACTTGTCCATAATCAATAATGCAATTGAGGGTAGATTTTTTGCATTGTCAAGATATGCACATTGCAATAAACATCACCTAGGGAAAACTATCTAAAGAATATGACAAAACTCTTAATCATACATACTTTGAAAACAATGTGGTCAAATAATCACTATAAATGTGTGTTCTACACACATACACAGTGTGCATGCAACTAAAACGTGCTACAATAAGAGATATAGTCTACATCCTCTGATAATAATAATAATAATAATAATAATAATAATGAGTTCATTGATACAAATGCATGTATACATTCTCATTTTATCTAGAAAGCATGCATAACTTTATATTTAATTAATACTTAGTTCTTTGAGTTTGTGTGTGGTATGTGGATCTAATAATGGATGCCAAAACATGAGTTCTAGAAGAAGATTGATCTACATGTTCTAAACACCAAGTACATGACTGTTCAAAAATAAAAATAAAACATTCACTTTGATAATGAAGGAGGCATTCATATGTAATGTAGAGAATGACTCCAACCTCGAATCAAATTTGTTAATCATCTCTCACAAATCACACGTTTAACATCCATAACATTACTAAACCTCATGCTCACCCATTTGAAATGCAAGAATGCCTTGTTCCATGAGGACCATGTCATTGCACTAAAACCAAAATCATTCTTTTTTGAGAATCAAATCATGTTTATTCTTGACCCTTGGCCAAATTATTCTTATGCCCAAGGTAAGTGGTGGATGGAGCTTATAAATGTCATGTCCTAGGAGAAGTGGGGAAATAGGGGAAGCTTGAAGTAATCACCTAAGGTTATTCAATTACTTTTTCTTATAAGGATGCCCATATTTGAGTGGTATGCGGTCTAGTGTGACTCCAAAATTGGATATCAAAAGAGATATGTGCTTAATAAAGATTAAACTACATGCTCAAAACATGATAACTAGGATCAATGATCAATGGGGGGCCAAGGGGGGGGGGGGGGGGGCTATATGACCATTTAACGAGCACATGAATCTTCACTTTGACGAAGAACAAGATATTCATATGAGCTCTGAAAATTATGATGAAAATAGCTACAACCTTGATTTGGATTTGCTAACCATTTGTACTATTGTGGAGGGCGCTTTATTTCATCTTTACTAGTGCCGGGATGTAGTTTTCACATCAAGAGGGTCTCAACCAATATAGGATTGACATGTGGCAAAATTGAGGGGAAAATATTGATTGTTGTCAAAATAAAGAGCCTTCTACAAAAATTGTATTTTTTGCTTAACCGCAAAGAGATTATAGCCCATAGTGCATTGAATTTTAGGGCAAACCACAAGGTGCATCTAGTGCACTATTACATTTCATATCATATCCTAGGAGAAGTGAAATGGAACGTTGGGGGGGGGGGGGGGGAGACACACACACATTCAAGGCATGTCTGTTTTCTAGTAGATATATAGAAATGGTGACAATAAGTTGATTCGGCTAAAATGTATGGCTAGAAATTATGTGCAATATTTTTCAGAGATGGAGTAGAGGAAATGATGAGGAATGCAAGTTATTTTCTCAAATTTATTCCTTGTAAATAATTAGCTACATTTTCCCAAAGAGGCAAGTAAGTTAAACCCCCTATTTGTACACTAGAGTTACCCTAATCCGAGCATCAATGTGTCTTACTTAGCATACAAATACACACATAATGTTTAACTCAATGGCACCCAAAAGTGATTGCAAGTGGTGTGAAACAACACCTATCCCTCCAATCATTGCATCCTTTTTGGGCAATTACTTTTACATTTAATCATTTTGGGTCCACGCAAAAATCATCCTACCCTTAGTCCAATGCACCATTACATCATTTATGGTATTTAATATCACATGCATAATATGTCACTTACCCTATTTTGAGGCGTATGCTAGGTTACACTGATGATTAACAACTCCACCATAAGGGCGGGTTTAGACTTGGAGTCAAGGCTCAAAAATGGGCTAGGGTGCAAGAAATCCATTCCTCTCATTGGTAGAGAGGCTGGGACTCGCCTCTTCAAGTTTACACCATGAGTTGGGGCCAATTAATAAATAAATAAATTTTATTCATCATGACAATGGCCTCAAGCCTTGGAAACGAGAGCTCCCAACCTTGTGGACTCTTTCCCTCTAGTTGAGGCCATTGTCAGAGCTTTTATTTGCTTGTAGTAGTTTATTCTTTGAGCGTTGAATAGGAGGGGAGAAATTCTAAAATTATTATACTTTAATCATTATCCATAGAATAGTTCATGAGTACGTTGGAGCCCTCTCATAATTGCAGCCTCCAAATGGCCCCAACCCCACCTAAATAGGTTTACACATGAAAGCAATGAATGAAGTTAGGTTACTTTCTTATTAATGACCTTGGGGGGCCATTTGCATGCCACATGGGACATATTGGCCTTCGTTCATATTGGCCCTAGCCCCAAGTCTAAACATGCCCTAAGTGTCACCTTATGAGAGAGAGAGCTGGGCATTTCTTGGTAAGAGCTAAGCTTGTATTCAAGCATAGTCCTATTCAGAAAACATCCTCCATATGGAGGCCATTCCATTCATATACATATCTTTGTACTATTTAACAAAAACCCGGGTGGGTGGGTGGGATCCCTCCTCATATCAGTACAATACATGTCTTAGTAGGTCTACTATAAGGTGTAACCATGGTTTGACACCTTCTCTTGCATACAACTCATATTCAACTAACTCTATATACCTTGCATTTCTTTGAAGTTACTATGTATATACTATACAACTCCTTAGTCAAAAACTTGGAAGGACCATTGTCATCATGTGCACTTCAAAATATAACCCAATAATCAATATATGTGTAAGTATTCATCATCTCCATCAATGAATACATACAATATATGAGCACTAAGTGTATGAATCCAAAAAGGTAAACAAACTCTAAGGATGTCGTTCAAAATCGTGAAGGGTCTGCCTCACCTGTGCCCATGCAACCAACCAACAAAAAATGAGGATTAGTCACGTACACGAGGTGATTAACAACAGAACCCAATTGTTATCTATGTCACACAATCAAACAACAATACATCTATTGATTTTGCATTACCACATACTCCGTAAGAGAGTATTTTACCTGTTCCTTTGCCATTGAAGTTTCTTGTGGGGTTAGATTGAAGCCCTTAGCCTAAATCACCCACTAGTTAACTTCCTCTACCCTAATCACAAAGTTTACCAAAGATAACCGTTTAGTGCGGTTCAACCTTTGAGTGAAAAGGAGCTTTCTCAAGTCCTTGCTCTTGATATATGATTAGGTTTACAATCTTGTCCGTAGATGCCATGAGTAGAATCTATGGTGGACAATAGTTAGGTAGAGTTCTTCTAACCCTAAGGTACTTATCCTTTAAAGATTAGATTTACAGATCTCAGTAATTTATGTTTGGCAAAGTAAAAACAGAGTATAGAGAGAGAGAGAGAGTTTAGTGTCACTTGCCCTATTTTAAGGCGTATGTAGGTTATATTAATGACCAACAACTTTATCATGAATGTCACCCCATGACACTCGGCGTTCAAGTGTGCTCACTAACATCTTGGCATAGTGTTATGAGGTTACACAATGGTCTACAAGTTGACTGAAATGTACAGAAATAACAATTGCCATTTGTACGCTCAAAAATTTCTTCCCCTTGCATGCTTAAAACGCAAGACTATCAATTAAAATATCCCATTGTGCTACTCCAAATGTTTTAGTGTAATTTTTTTTCGCTTGAAAAAGTTACTTATGTTGACGAATAAAATCATATTGACAATGAACGGGTGTGACACTTTGAGACCTCTAGTTTAGGCCCTCTGCAAATAGTGGACGGACACTGAGCACCATAAAAATGTGTAGTTGTCATTCACTGGTTTAGGTTTTCCTAGCTCACATATTATCCCACTCCGTGCTGTACCTTGGCAACAAATGAAGGGTGACAAAAAGGAATTGTGGAAAGAAGCTGTTGACTGCATGTACCTCTCCACCCACAAAGGGGAGATATTATTACCTTGGTACGCCAACAAAGATTACTCCTCAACCCCCCATGATATATATTATGCAAGAGTCCGACTTACAATATAATAAGTAGTTAATACTATATAATCAACTTATAATGTACGTATTTTTCACTTAAAAGAAGTTACTTATGTTGACAAATGAAATCATATTGATAATTAGCGGGCGTGAGACTTTGAGACTTTTAGTCATCTTTTTAGGCCTTTTGCAAATAGTGAACATGACCCTGAGGGCCACTTCACATATGAGATTGAGAGCTTGTAACCATTGCACTTTGAGCACTCTCATTGGTGGAAAAGGCGGAGCCAGTTCAAGTTTGCTTCACATTGCACTTGAGGGACCAACGGAGTAAATGAATGCAAGATGAATGTAATGCCCACATGGGTTCCCACATGGCATCGAATGGATCATGTTTCATGGTCACTTGGACTGTTTTCCAAAACAAAACCACCTCTTGGAGGTAGGCCTAACATAAAACCTGGAGACCATGGCACTCCAAATGGCTCTCAACCGTTGATTTATTCTATTTTATCATATGTGAGGACTGCATGAATAGAAATTCATTGAACTAGCATTTGGTTGAGGGCCCGGTCACATATGACTTCACACTCCACTTGAGGATCCGTGACCACACTAACATGATTTTGGAGGTGTCGTGGGACAACCTTTGGACACTTTCTTTTGGGCTCTCACAACTTCACAGTCAAGGCTCTTGGTTCGTGTGTGAAGTAGCCCTGAACACCATTAAATGTGTCGTGGGCATTCATTATTTCTAGTTTTCCTAACTCACATGTTACCCCACTCCGTGATGTACCTTGGCAACAAATGAAGGGACCCACGCTTGACCAAAAAAGCATCGTGAAAAGAAAATGTTGACTGGATTTGGACGAACCAACCCACACACTCGTTCCTTGTTAAATGCCTAAACCCTAATCACCTCCAAGAAACCAGTGTACGGGTTGGTTTGCCACAACCCTGTTGACCGCACGTGACTACCCCCCACCCACAAAGGGGAGATATTATTACCTTGGTACGCCCACAAAGATTACTCCTCCAACCCCAATGATACATATCCTGCAAAGAGCCTGACTCCCCACTAATTAATAACAATCAATCATCCATCATGAATCGATTATATTATGTATTCCCGTGTTTGACAAAGGCGGCCATGCACTCACTCGGCCGAAGCTTCTTCTCCCTCGGAGTGTGTGCTATTCTATTCTATTCTATTCTATTCTATTCTATTCCATTATACTATATATATCAACCCATGTGCCATTCTGCTGCTGCTGCTGCAATGACTGCTGACTGTTGCAATGACTGTTGGTCATGTCTTGCAAGTACTCCTTTATATTCTTCTAGACATTCTATGGATAATAAAGTGAACGGTGGTGAACGGTCATGAACTTGACCGTTCAACGTGGTGACGGCTCAAGGGAAATTCCTTGTTGTAAGGATAGTAGACCGACAGACTCGGTTCCGTTACCTGTAAGCGATTCCACATATCATGTGTGGAAGTGTGTAGTACAAGTGTGGTATTGGAGTGTTTCTTTTCATAGCTCTGATAATCGATATCACAATGTTTTAACAAATTTGAATGAAAAGAAGAAGAAGAAGAAGATGAAGGAACGTTTTGTTTCTTAGTTTAGACATTATCGTAAATTTTCGAAGGAAAGGTTCTCTCTCGATCCGTATTCACCACAGTGGTCCATCTGTTTTTAATAATTGGGAGAGAGTAGAGTTATCCTTTAACTCAACTCGAGTTTTAGTAGGGAGTTGGTTGTTTCGCATGCATAACTTTTCATGTTCGGTAAGTTGTGGGTGCATGCTTGGAGTCAATGTGGAGGTTTGAACGAAGGACCTTCCATATTAGTTCATTGGGTATCAAACTCATTTTGGCGTCTCTTAGCATGAACCAATATGGAATGTCCTTCAGTCAAACCTCCACATTGACTCCAAGCATGCACCCACAACTTACCGAACATGGAAAGTTATGTATGCGAAACAACCAACTCCCTACTAAAACTCCGGTTGAGTTAAAGGATAACTCTAGTAGCTTAAGTATAGTTAGTGCGTTTTCAAGGAACCCATAATCCTTGCCCTCTTAACTTACTTTTTCTTTGTCATCATGTCAAATGTGACAACGACATGTGTGTAACTTCACGGCGAATGCCTCGCAAAACTAAGATCGGATATCGTTTACAGACAATACGTTGCATATGGAAATAATATGGGTCCACTAATACCTACACCGGACCTAACCATCCGTATCATTGAATTCACCTTATGCGTGATAGATTCCTTGACCAAGCCATACAAACAAAAGAAGACAACTACAACCTGTTAATAAACGCAATAAGAGCACGAGGCTAGAGTATTAGACCCCTCATAGTTGTCACTGCAAGAGTAAGGGGAGCCATTCACACAAAGAAGCATAGAACTCCTCGAGAACCTACATATCCCCACATCACTAATAAATAAAAACAATGAAAACCATCCACCAAATAGCCATCAAATATCTCACATACCTAGTACTTAATAAGAGAAAGCTCGACAATAAACAAGGACCAATACTCCCCCCCCCCCCCCCACATAGTAAATAGGTATCATTATGATTTATTTTACTTCATTATATATGTATACACACACAAACAAGAGCCCATCCACCGCAAGGTAGGCAGTAAACTCCACCATGCACCAAGGGGATTCTTGAGCATGGTAGGGCCAATGGGCTCAAATTCACGTCGGATGACCCGATGTTGATTTTTCTTTTCTTTTCTTGTAACTTCATGGCTTTTCGCATCACGTTAGACAATGATGGCTACATGTGTGGAACTTCAAGGCTTAAGGAGACTCTAGGTATTATGATTGGGGGTGCGCATGCGGGGGGTGGGTGGGTGGGGGGGGGGGGGGGGTAATCGAAAATGGGTATGTCTACCATATACTAAGTTAGAGCACGCATTTTTGAAGTGATGTCAAGGCCACAAATTCTCCTTTAATGATCAAGTAGCGGGTCGAGCCATTGACTTCACTTCATATGAGTCAATGAGTTGTATTAATTTATTTCTAAGTGCTCATTTTACAAAACAAAGACATAACATTACTTAGCCAACGAAGCTCATTCTCTCGTTCTTTGTAAAGCTACTGAATCTCTCTCTCCCCCCTCTTTGCTCTTGTCATTGCCTTCAAACTATATAAATAGAAAATGTGATATTCTTGACAATTTGATTAAAACCTCCTACAAAGCTTGGACTACTTAGTAGGATCTACACCAATGTTGAAATATTACACTATACTTAACCATGAGTTAACTAACCATGGTCAAGGAAATTACCGTGCTCCACGATTTAGGATTTCAGTGACCTAAAGCGGCCACTATATCTTACTAAACCAATACTTAAAACCCTAAACTTTTTCATGTGAAAACTCTTTTACATGCTTGGAGGAGGAAACACTTGGTTTAGATTGTTCAATAAGGCTAAGTAGATACGTGATTAATGTAGAAGCGCATGGTGTTTGGTGTACTAAAGGTTGATGTTGTTCAAGAAAGTTACACAATATGGCAAAAGAGCAATTTGTATATTCATTGTTTTGTATTGAGTATACGTGTTTGCAAACATTCAATGGACTTGACATGTGAGGTAAATGTGTGACATGGATTGTAATTGAGCTTAGCTGAAGACACCTAACACACGCCTTTCTAACACACAAATGTATGTTTGGGTTGGCACGGGTGCAAGTGAGGCTAGCTCTTCACATTTTCAACGCCAACAATAAGGCATTACTCATGTTTGGATGCTCTTTCACTCTTGAAATCTTACATGTGTGTTATTATGTTACACAAGTTATTATGTTACTTTGAATTAGTATCTTGATGTATATACAAATTCCAACAAATAATTAAGACATTGAGATACATACATACAAATAAGGTATGCAAGTCTACATATCACATCTTTGCTTTATTACTTGGTTGTAACAATAATCATTGGGCACAATTAATGCAGTCATATATTAGACTATATTGTGAATTCGGTTGCCATACGTGATGGATATTTGTTATCATGACACATATCATAACATTTTAGTACTTTATGCCTTTATGACAACCCATGTTATTAAACTTTGATTTGAAAGCAAGGAAACATAGCGGAGTATCTAACTACTTTGATAAGCATACAAATTCCTAGTTGAAAGTTCAAGCAACCTACTATGATGTAAAACATAGCACTAAATCCATAGTTATAATGTTGGATGCTATGTTTAGGGAGGCAATAGACTTGTGATGAAAGAAAATCCCACCCACCCACCCTTGCTTTATTTTGATAAAGAATGATAATAAAAAAGCCTTTGAAAAGAGGAAGCTCAAGCTTTGAGAAAAAGCTTTGAAATATCACAACTCTCTCTAAGTTTCTACATCTTGCACTTACCTTATGAAAGCAAAGTGCATTCATTGAAGATTACTCCTACAAACATGCTCTCCCCACTTAATAACATCATGGGGACCTTCAAAATGACCACTAACCATATATAAGTGAATGTCTTCAAAATAAGTGTTCATAAAAGTTCGCAATCCATGGTATGTGCAGTACTCACCTTATACCCTAATCAGTGTAGGTGCATGAATCTTGTGAATTGGTGTTCAATATGAATATATTAAATCCTTAAGTTATAGGGTAAACCAATCGATGTTATCGTGCACTCATCCTAATTAGGGCATAAGATAGACATGCCTTATTCGAACACATCAATAATTTGGACACTAACGTTTGAGTGGTATGCGGTTAGGTGTGGATCTAAGACCTTGTACTGAAAAGACAACGTATATTTGAAAGAGATTGGACTAAGTGTTCAAAATATGTTAACCGTTCTAGATTCAATAGTCAACATGATTTAGGGGGGGGGACCTATATGATCACTTAATGAGCACATGAATCTTCACTTTGAGAATGAAGAAAATGTTCACACGAGCTCCAAAAATCATGGGCCAAATGGCTATGGATGTAACATGATAACAATAATCATCATGCTCTAATCATGTGTTTCATATCCTAAGAGAAGTGGGCGCACATAAAAAAGAATCCATCTAAGGGCCGGTTCACATGCAGTCCCTAATCCTAAGTCAGAAGTCACTTGACGTCAACCCGTGCAATCTTAGCCGTTGAGAGCATGGAAGTTGGGATTTATCACTTTACTTGGAGTCCAAGTCCCAAATCCCATGTATGACATGGATGCATACATGCAACACTTTCTGGAGGTGAGGCAATTTTTTGCATACAATAATCAAGATTGGGCTTAAATAAAATTTAACCAAATTTGAATGGTTTCTTGAGGCTCAAAGTTGGGACTTGGGGCTTGAGAGTTGGGACCCCATGTGAACCGGTCCTAAGGCACATCTACCTCATGCAATGCATTTCATTGATGTTATGGATTGAATGGCTTTTCTCAAAGCAAATTGCAAACCTATAAGCCTACAATCTATGTAGAAAAATGTCCCACTGACAAAGGATATACTCCAACCTTCCTAATGTCACACATGTAGCAACCAAAGTATACGTGGTATTAAGAAGGACTGCAATGTTAACATGGATGTGTGATATTAGAGAATTAGTTTAGCATGTGACATCACAAAATAATAAAAAGTCAACTTTGCAATAATGACAATGATGACAACATGATGCGTGTGGTTTTAATTCTTTTGTAGATTATTTTATTGTCAAAATCAATAACATATGAGAGGGAGATGGGACAACAAGGAAGGGGGGTTTAAATTAAGCACATCCCTTCCCTAGGGTTTTGGGATATAAGAGAGGGGGGGACTTTACAAAGTTTAGGGTGTAGTTGGTAGGTGCAAACTTCCACTTTAATGTAAAAGAGACTAAGTGCAATGTAATGAATCTACAGGAGTCAAGTTCAATGATCGGGGAGAACCGACCACTAGTTACATATGAGCTGGTTGAATTTGAGTGGTAACCATTTCAAGTTCAAGACTTTTAAAAAATTACCCATGATTTTAGAGGAATCCATGGAACAAACTTCAAATTATTAAAGAACAACTTCGTGATCAGAACATGTAATCGGTTGGACTTGGAAAACATTGGGATTTTGATTGAATATGCCCAAAAACCATCCTAGACACTGGTCAAGTTCATAGAGAAAGCAAAAGAAAAATAGTAGTAAAATATCATTATGCTTGGGGAAGGCTCATAGAAATGGGGCAATGATTCATGACAACCAAGTCCGAGATGACCCTAAACTACCGGGTGATAGTGGAGAGGTACTCATTTCCGAATGGAGTGGTTGGCGGTTTGTTTCCCGCCGTGAAATCTTCTCTCTACTTGGCAAGAAAAAACTAGGTAGGTAGGTAGTAAATCTCACCCAACACCAAGAGGTTTTGCAAGGTCATGTTATCTTGAGCATGGTAGGACCAACATGCTCAATTTCATGTCGGATTGCCTGACATTGGTTATTTATTAGTTTATTTATTCATGACAACCATGGAAATTGACTGTCAAAAATGTTGGGAACCACCCATCATTTGGAAGATTTTCTCAAAGTAAATCTAACACCCAACTTAGGGTTAGACAATTGCCATATACGAATGTACCTCTTATCAGTTCAACGTGAAAAATACGACCCCTGTAAGGTTGTGACTAAATCATCTAGTCCAACATTTGGACTCGACTAATATGAAGTCTTTGAAACTACTTTCGGGGTTGAATCAACTTAAAAAAGCAACATCTCAAATCTATATTATTCGAGGGCTTTTATGTTGGAAGAAAGAGAGGTACATTGGTACACAATACTTCCCTCTCGCATGGACTTAGCATCACATTCCCCAATTTGGTTTGGTTGGATTAACCTACAAAGGTTGAAATTCTACCGTGAACCTCTCTTACATGCATGGTTGAAGAAAATCTTAAGCCATAGATGTGGTGTATTTAGGTTGTACAATGGACCCCCATGTTCTTTGGGGGTTCAACGCAGTCAAACATTGGCTTCTACTCTTGGATTGTAGGCGAAGTACCACCATCACGGTGCATTTTCATCACGGGCTTCGTATGTTGCACTCCTTGACTACTAGTAGCTTACAATTCATGGCACCCACGTTAGGGGGTCCGGTCAAACATACATGCAATAGGTTTGTGGTTGACTCATCCCAACTTAATTTCACTAGACTATTTTATGTTTGGATCATTCTCATAAATTTTGAAGCAAATTTTGAAACATGGCCAAATAATGATAAAATTGTAGATCCACATAGTCATTTATACATTCCGTTGAATGGTGCTTCTTTGAAGGATGTTTTTACTGAGTGCACATTAGAGTTCTTTACTTTTCTTCGGGGGTACGGAGTGGGTACAAGAGTTTGGTCTCCTCTTATTTATTTTTTACGTCGCATTTATCTTTGAAAAAAATTCACTTGTTTCTTTGTCACGAATAGTTCTATTTTGTCCACTGAAGTCACTTAACTTGCCCTCTAACCCAACACTAAGCATAGAGATGCAGTTGTTCTCAACACTGAACATTCTAAACCAAATTATCCATGCACTTGATTTGCTTCGAAATTCTAATTCTAAATGCAATGTGTTTCAATGTGTTTGGTCCTACTATTATAAATGTATATGAAAGTGTTTGAATTGTTAGAGGTGCCTTTGAGAGAACTTTGAGGATAATTTAAAATAGAAAAAAACATTCATCATTTACAATGACTTTCATATGAGAAGTAGCATGAACAAACCTCCATCGACCATACGATAATGTAGACTTTGTTGAGCTTAGAACGTCTTTGAACAATCTAAATTTTTCCTAGTATTTATGCCATCTTGCAAATAGTGTACTTGATGGGCTACAATCTATTGAATGGAGACGTTCATGAATGTTGGGACCAAGGTGGGACATACATGTTTACTTGCACCTCCATAACTTAGTACATAAGCTTTGCGTGCACAAATTTTCCTCTTGCATTAAGAGGTACATTGGATGGATTAGAGGTACATTCGTACCCTATGGAGTTAATGCTCTTGCACCTTCCAAGGTGTGGGCTAGCCTCGTCTCTAAGGGCTCCTCAAAAAGGCCCCCCGCCCGTATCCGCCTTTGTCTGCTTTGCGCTACCCTGCCCACCAGGCCCTGCCCGGTAGAGCTCTTTGTGTTTCTAAGTCCAATTAGGCACATGTTAACATCTTCCAAATTTTCTTTATAAATTTGGGTATTTTTGTTAAACATGAAAAAATATTGGTAATTTTCTTAAAGTCTTGACTTTCAACCGGTCATTTTTCAAACTCAATCAAGTCATTTGTAATTACACTAAATATTATATTTAGTATCACTTATTATTTGGAGTTACACAATGATATATATTTTATTTATTAATTTGTTTCCTTCCAAGTAAAGATGCCAATGTTCTATAATGTCTAGACAACAAGTTTGACCTTTGTTGGCAAAAAAATGAGATAATATTCAATAAATTGTCATAGCATTGTGTAATTCCAAATAATAAGTCACAATACTACAATATTTAGGTAGTGGTTGGTTCTTCATGTTCATTGGTCTACAAAACCCATCTTAAGTGCGCCTCACCTTCAAGGTCCAAAATCCAATATATATTAGATTCATGAAAAACCATTGTTTTTTTAAATAATTTAATATCTACTTTAAGCAAGGTTATTATGACATTATTGATAATTCAATTTGCATGACATCTTATGCTTTATTAGAATTCTCATGGTTTAGGGTCTAAACATGTATAACCTATAGCCCATCCTCATAGCCCACGAGATCAGAAAGCATATTATTTCAAGAAGCTTATTTTTGGAGGATAGATACTCTATTTCTCATGCATCAACCAAAAAATTATCGCATGGGCAGTTGAGATTGAAGTATCATTCCAACATATTTTCCATAAAATACGTGCTAAATAAAAGGTGAGTGAGTTGGTTTCAATCTCCAATTTCTCAAAAACATTAATCACACGATATTTCAAAGTGATTGATGTTTAATTATGAAATTATTTGGAAATTATGATTGATGATATGAACCACCTTAATATCATGTGTTTAACCTTCCATGGATTATAATTGACACATAAAAAAACATTATTGAATAAATTTCATCATGCATGTCAATGGATAGGTTGAAAATGTACCATTGCAAAATTGTTGCAAGGATGTCACAAATACATTATTATATTGTTTACACACCTTCATTTAGGTGTAACCACAAAATAGTTTGACAGTGGAGATAAAAAAAACGACACCCTAACTAGACTTGGGACTAACACAATGCGTTGAGGCTTTATTGTAAACCAAATCATTCATAATCCTTAAACTCAAACTGTGAAGACAAATCGACTCCGAACATGAAATTAAGGAACCACCACTTCATCATACATTATTTCCAAAAACACCATGTGCAATAAAAGGGGTTGACAATCACATAGTCATTTTTATTTACTGAATATTAACAATGTCAAGTTTTCTCTTTCAACATCAACTTGAAAGCCTTGTAGTGCAAGGTTATCACTTTATCTCTTATGATAAGCTTTAATTTTTTTGATTCAAATATAAAAATAATGTGAAAATGACGGAATTAGAGGTAGATACTTTATTAACATGTGCAAATTAGGGCAATAGTCTGGGAGATAGGAAAAGAAAGGATATGAGTAGACTATTGTCTGATTAGGGAAGGTGTAATCTTGCAACTTAGCACCTAACCTCTTAGAAGACGCATATAAAGGAAAAAACTTAAGGGAGAAAGATGATTGATTCTTTTTTTGTTTTTTTTTGTTGATGTTATAAAAACTCTTTAGGACTATGAACTTGAAATTCATGTAATTGTAATTGACATGAGGGCTTTTTATTCCATTGAAGGAACAAAGATTGATTCTTAGCATTCTATTGTGTTCATTCTAGTTGTGAGAACTAGAATTGTTGTGGTGTATATCCGAGGAGTGATTCCTTAGTAAAAGTTTTGTGGAAATCTCATTATGAAATTGCAAAGTAAGTTCTCGGGGGGTTCACTCCCTCTTATATTTTGCATACACGTGCGTTTTGGGGGGCTATTTACCTTGCAGAAAAGATTATAAGGTATGGTATTCTTCAAAATAAAGGTGTGATGGTATTTTACATGTAATCCTTTTTCATTATTAAAAAACCCCCTATATTATATGTAAGTTTTTTACAAAATTGATCTACAATGGATATATTAGACCCTATTTTTTATTGCACGTTATTCTACGATTTTTTGCCAGTGAACCCCCCGAGAGTAAGTTTTAGTGACAGTCAATCATTTAATCTTGTGCAATTCGTGAATGATTGGTAATCTTGTCTATAGCTTGAGAGAGGTAATGATGATAAGTGGCTACTCCATTGAATTGAGTGATAAGTTTGATTACATGATCGTGCTAGGATTGGTATTCATTGATGTTGATTTTGGAAAGATTATTGTCTTGAGTGAATAAGCATGTGAATTACTTAAGTAAGACTAGGTGAGTCGATAGCTTGACAACAAGACCAACACCTGAAGTATCGCAGACTAAATTAAAGAAGTTAGGGTAGTATGTGAGGAACTATAGCCTAAGTAACTGAAAGATCCCAATTAATCAACCGCAAACAATTGACTATGAAGATAATTCAGTAAGAAGATAACTAAAGTGACTAATCTTAACGACATGAAATATGGAAGCCTTACCTTGAGATGAGGTTAAATTAATTACGAACAAAATGATTGTCTAGAAGAGGGACAAAGGTTGCCTAAATAGAGAAGGAAAATGGCCATAAGACTATGGTCTCTTGAAAATTGAATGGAGTCCTGAAAGGCGATTGTGATTGTAAAATTGAGAGGATATATTAGTTCAAGTGAGTGATTAAACCAAAAAGAGGATGAAAGGGCAGTGACCTTTGAAAGTTGACCTTTGAAAAGACCATCTACTAAGGGAGTTACTAGATAGCTCTAGGGAGAAGAAGACGATCGACTACACATATGATTGTCTTCATCTCGATTTACTACTTTGCGAATATAATACCGACCAACTTATTTGATCAAAGGATTTATAATGAACTTGAACGTGGAACTAATTGAATATGAATCAATGAAGACTGCAAATTTTGAAAGGATGGCTGCACATATATTTCAAGTTAGATTAATCAAATAATAATAATTAAGACGAGACTATTGACTACACCAAAGTGCCCTTGGCTTTGGTAAAAAGACAAAAACGAAATACTACATGCAAAACAATTGATGATGGGTGTGTTTATGCTTGTGCATTGCATTTGGTCCAATTAAAATGAACTCCGTGCCATATTATTGCATGGGTAATTAGAGTGAGGTGAGTGAATATCACGGTCGCATATATTGACATGGGGACATTTTAAAGTTTTTACCTGTAATCCATAATTTAATTGTCCGTTCAACCCGGAAATAAAGAAAAATAACCTTGTGCTTTTCTTAACAAAAATTATCTGCCATACCTAGATGATACAAAAATCACCTTTTAAGTCTTCGTTGATTGTTTATTTGGATTTGTTTGTAATCAAAAGCTAAACTATAAGCCTTTTGATTACATGATGAGTCAATGAAGTTGTAGCTACTTATCCTTAATGACTACTGGAAACAACTACAATTGAAAGATCACAAGAGTTGAAGCAACTGTCATTTTTGGAGAGGAAATGGAAAGTTGGATAATTATGAATGTAATATTGACAAAACATAGGATAAAGGCTAGCATATGTTGCTCATTATAGTTATATGAATGACCATACATATAAAGATGGTTGCCAACTCTATGAAGTCGCAAATATCTGCAACAAACATAATATAGCTCAAGAGATTGTTTGTCAGCCTAGAATAAGCAAAATATTGTACGAAGAATAACCAATGTTAAACCAACATGCTTGTTATCAAGTTAAATTGGTTAAAAACAGAATATGAATCATTCACAAGTAATTAGACATTTCAAACTAAATCGAAATATATTTAACATGTTTCATTATCGTCAATACAATTGAATTGTAGTTAAAATTTTATTTATTAAACATATTGCATATTCATCATACATTTAATCAACAAAAATTAATCATAAAATGAATATTTTATGATTACTATTTGTTAACCATTGAATATTTGGAAGAGCTATTGAATTGCAAAAAAAATATTCAAAAGATGGTTAAAATACTAAAACTTTGGTTAAAATATATATACATTATTCACATGATTATTCAAAAGATGGTAATAATCCAAATACAATATATCGTCATAATTCTTACATTCTATATAACCATTATATTTCTTCCACCCTTATTTTCTTCATACATTTGTTGCAATATGTTTTTGAGACCTTTAAGAATATAATTTTCAACCTCTCTATTCATTGAGGGCGAGACTCACCTCACATCAATACTTTCCCGAACACACAAAAACACCTCCTCGTAGTTATACACACAATTGGAGAGAACCGGTAGTTAGTTGCACCGGCATGTATACATATAGTCAAAAAGAAGAAAAACCATTGGGATACTAACACCTTCCCAAACCAACGCGCACAAAAAACACCACTATGAAACTACAATACCTTCAAAACTTTTGCTTGGGAAAGAAGATGAGAGCCGGTAGAGGTGGGATGTGTGGTGACATCGGAGTGGATAAGAAGTTGGATAAGAAGGCGGGGGTTTAGGAGGGATTGTGGAGGGGGGGGGGGAATTGAGAGAGAGAGGCTCCCCATGAAGTTTATTGGGAAGCGTCCTTAGGAACGTCTTCTTGGGAACAAAGGCTAAAATAAGTATTTCTCTAAGTTGAATACTAGTTTAAATTTGAAAATAGCTTTTCATTAATTGCTTGCACTTTGTGTAAGACTCTAAATTTTTGTATTTTATCTTTGCTTAGCCTAGTCTTTACCTACACTTTCCGGTCATTTTATCACTTTTAGGACATTCACCTTGTACTCGCTCGCGGACCTAAAGGGTACCCCCGTAGCATTGCTACTTAATGTTATGAACTTTGAATGACAAACCAATTTATGTGCAAAATGTGTTGAAATTAGATGTAAAACATTGCATTTTCTTATTTTTTGGAATATTATTGGTTTTGTCTTTATCCTATCATTTTCTATTTTCTATTATTTCAAATATGGACTATAGATCCACGCCATTAAAAGTCAATAACAACAAATCTTTCAAAAGTTATAGGCTTTGAAATAGAATTAAGATTCTCAATGCAATTTTTGTCTTGCATGTGACTTCTTCTTCATTATAATGTTTAACGAAACATCATTATTTCTTCATCAGTTTTTGAACTTCATCTAAATAATTTATATATCAATTTTTCTTATATTATTTTTAGTAACATTTAAATCTAATATATACATTTTTATTGAATATATTAGTCTTAAATTGGAACCATTATTTATATTATATCCATACTATACTTATAATAATAAGTACCAATCTAATATGGATATCCGTTAAATGTATGAGTGAATACAACGTAAACATACATTAAATGAACAAATGATATCTTTACATATAATTTATAATATAAATATTTTTAAAGACAAAAAAATAATCAAATCGTGGGCATAACCTTCTTTAATTATATTCTTATGAGTCCATTATTTTTTCTATATAATTTATTAAATTAGGTATATATTAAAAAATATCATAAGAAAAATTGACATTAATGTTAAATTTTTATTTTTACATATTTTTCATACCAAAATTCTATATCACTGAAACAATATCTTTGCCTAAAATAAAAACACGAGGAAAATCATAGAACTTTTACTTTTAATATTTAGAATACAAAATGAACATCAGAATTCATTGCTACCTATTTGTGTTTTTTGTATATTTTAAATTTCAATAAAAACTATTTTTTTTCAATAAATTTCTTAATAAGAATTTGATGATTTTTTTGTTATTAATAAAGACTTACAAAACATCTCATATTCTCAATGATATAAATTAAGCAGTAGGAGCTAATTCCAAAACAATACCTTTATAACTTTGTTTCGTATGTTATTACAACTTTCTTATACACAATATATTAAATATTGAAATTTATTTTCTATTTTAAATTGATACACTTGTAATATATAAAAGAAGACAATATTAATTTGTTGAAAAAAAAATTCATTTAAATTTTTTTTATAATTTTTTTAATTTAATTCAATAAAATAAAATAAAATAACGTTACTTAGGGCTTTTGTATTTTTATAAGTATTATTTATAGAATATATGTCTTTATTTCGATCTTCTAAAATTTTATACTGTAGCTCTAAAATTTTTAATATGTCCCTAAACCCTAAACCCTATGCTCGTGCCTTGGGACTACGAAATGGACCAGGGTATCCGGAGGGTTGACTGGAGAGAACCCCAAGAGTGTTATGATGTTAGCATCCTAAGGTCACTA
This sequence comes from Polytrichum commune, assembly GCA_950295325.1. Classification (NCBI taxonomy): domain Eukaryota; kingdom Viridiplantae; phylum Streptophyta; class Polytrichopsida; order Polytrichales; family Polytrichaceae; genus Polytrichum; species Polytrichum commune. Next base: position 3,063,439 of record OX485809.1, read on the forward strand.
AGTGTCAGGACTCACCTAATAAGTAGCTTGTGCATGTGAGTTAGAGGCTTTGTGCGGGGCGCGAAGGACGTGACGCTAAACGGGCATTACATGTGGTATCAGAGCAATTGAAGCTCGGAATTGCGATTTAGAGTCCTAGAACTAAGCGGAGCTAAAAGGAGACCTTGGAGGTTTCAACAATGGCGGCCGCTAAACGTTCGAAAAAGGGCGAGAGTGAGTTGCGACAAGAAGACGATCGAGAAGACTTAGCACCGGGAGTCGAAATTGCGACTCAAGGTGAAGAGGGCGGGTCGAGCAAGAAAATTCGGGCCACCCGCAAGAAGAAAGTTCTTCAGGGTGAGAAAACCGCAAGTTAACTCCGAGAGGAGTTGAATTTAGAGCCAATTGCCGTTGAGACCAACCCGGAGCCAGGTGAGGTCAATCAAGGCATGACTGAGTTGGAACAACCCAACATACCGCTCGTTGCGAGCGATGAGGTTGACTCCGACGGGTTCGAAAGTGACTCGGACTGAAAATGACCTAGATGAAGTGAAACGCCAGTTGCGAGGCTTAAGGATGAGGTCAAAGAGATAAGGGCGGTAATGACCAACCTTTATTGACGAAAACCACTTATTGATGGAATTTCTTAAGAGCACGCGAAGTGCTTCGTCGGATGGACCTCGGCCCACGTACATGAAAAACGTGCCTAAACCAATGACGTGGGATACGAGAGACAAAAGAAATATAGAGGCATTCCTTACCGAGTACGAAGTGTACTGTGACGCCTCGGGCTAAATTGGCGACGAGGTGCGAGTAAGGAGTTTTGGGTCATTCCTTAAGGATGGCGCATCCATTGCCTTTGCGGCTTGGAGGGGCTCGCGCGGCAATGACCTTTTGTGGGATGCGCTAAAGGAATGGGGGGTGGATGCGTGGCGAAAGCCGCATCAGCATCTACTCGACGTCACGGCACTAGGCGCTATGAAGTGGCGGAGTGATAAAAACCTCTCGCGGTACGCCGAAGAATATAAGACAAAGTTCTTGCAGTTGGACTGCGAGAAGAATCCGCATTTAGGATGATGGGATCATTCCTAGCTAGCCTAGACGAAAATATTCGTCGTAAAGTGTGGGAGAGGAAAAACTTCCCCACCACGATGATGGAACTACTTGACGTAGTTATTCATCTAGGTGACGCGAGGGAGGTTGGCCGCCCTTAAATCCCGAATGATAAACGGCCGTTCGAAAGGAATTTCGAGGGTGGAAAATACAAATTTCCAAAGCGAAATATGAGGCTAAGGAAGAAGACGAAGGGAAATCGGTTGGAAAACCAACCACCCCGAAAGGTTACGTAAAGCGGGCGAAGCGAGTCGACTCGAAAGACGCAACTAAGAAATGCCTTTGTTTCAAATGCGGGAAAGCGGGCCACATGGTGAGGGAGTGCCGTGAAGGTGAGGGCGGAAAGGTAGAGTTGAACTCTACCACGATTGCGCCACCCGAAAGGCAAGCCGATTGGCCGCCCGCGACCTCAATTAAAGAGAGTGTGTTTAAGCAGGGGTACCGGGTGCTCGAGAGCTTAAGTCGTAGATTGCTAGTAGCCGAAGGTGGCTTCGAAGCAATTCTCTCGTTAGTTAGTCCGACTAAGAAAGGTCTAGTATATTTGAAAGGCCAAATAAACGGGACTAATGTTTCTATGTCGATTGATACAGGGGCCTCAAATTTATTTATGACGCCGAGGTGCGCCGAGAAGTTGAAGGTGGAGGTGACGGACACGGCCTTACCCGTGAAGATCAATTTCGCGCAAGTTGCTAAAGGAGTGCGCTTCAAGGCGGGTGGAGTAAAGTTCGACGAGGACTTTACGATTTGCGGACTAGAGGGCGTAGATATAGTATTAGGAACTACGTTCCTGCACTACTATGGAGTGGAGATTAGGCAAAGGTCAGCGTTCACGTAGTAATAGTAGGTTCGGATGAAAATCCGAAGTCGCTACCATTTACTAGACTAGCGGGGCTAGATGGACTAGGAATAAATCTAGTCACGAAAGAGATGCTCTTTGAAGAGCAATTTGTATTGATCTTAAACGAGAACTTTCTCTGTAAACTTTCTCTAATATATTTTTCTGAACTTATATATATATCATAATTATCTAGTGTTACACTTTGTTTTTCTGTAATTAACTTCATTAATAATAAACTTGTTCGTTTGCAAATAATCATCTTCATTCTAAATTAACTTTTCTTGCTCGTAAATATTTACAGAGCATCAAAATATTAAAATATATATTAAATTTCATATTTGCATTGTTCTTGAATAAAATTTAACAGTATATTAAATATAAAAAGAAAAATTTATATTGATATCATTATAGTTCACTAAAACTTTTCTTATTATATATCTTAATTTTGAAACCATTAATGAATATCTGTGCTGACCTTAGAATATTTGACATAAAAATTAGTCACACCAAAGACACTAAATACAAGCGATATAAAAAATTAAAAAAATTGATTTTAAATGTCGATTGTCAATTACTGATATGATTTGAAATGTATGTTTATTGAAGATAACAGACGTTTTTGTATGAGAACAAACTGCGTCAACTTTCAATTATATCTGATCATTCTGTAACTGGCTTCTAAAAACCAAATATTTTGATGAATCATTAGTTTCCATCTGCAACAAACATATGAAAATAACTACAGTAATTTAGTTTTCCAAATATTAAATAATTTATAAGACAAACATATATATCTTCAAAAAGTTAATTTTTTAAATAATAGATGAATAATTATTATGAAAAATAATATGAATTAAATGCAAGTTATATAAAATAAATGTGGTACAAATTATTTTATATTTTTTTATTAAAATCTCGAATTAATAATATTTCAAGTGCGTGTGTGAGCCCAAAAGGGTGCCCACATTTAGTCTTAGACCCTTGAAACGTTAGTTGATGCACTTTGAAGTAGCATGTTACTTCACAAAAATATAAAAAGAGTGAAATGTTAGTCTTAGAAGTACCATGTTGTAAGAGGCTAGGATGTGAGTTGTTATTGTGTTTTTACCTTCGGAAGGATTTGAGTTAATGAGGATAGGTAAGGAGAACTTGGATTGAGTAGTTAGTGAGTAGGCTAGTACAAATGGATGGAGACAACCAAAGTGACTCAAGAGGCAAGTGCATTCAAATTGGGATGAATGGAGGATCACATGGAGCGCACAAGTGGACCACCTCATCATGGCCACTTAATGGGGAAGGCCCAAGGAAGAATGCAAGGTGGAGGATAAGCAAATTCTCAAAGCACCAATCAAATCACGAGTTAAGCATCGTGGTTTGAATTAAGTGGTGAGCGACGATTTGGGAAAGTAAGGGGAGAAAGTTATGGCGGCGGAAAGCGAAGGAGGCTAAGTTTGGGTTGAAGCATCCCAAGTTTGGTAAAGTGTGGTAGGTAGGAAGCCAAGGCTAGTTAAATGTTCGAATTAGGATCCTTGTTGATCATTTGAGGGAGGGAGGCTTAGAAGATAGGATTGGCGCCTACTAAGTAGGAGGAAATCTCAAGGGCTTATCGTGAGCCTTGAGGGTGCTCACCCCCTCAAGCTTACTATATAATCCCTCATTCTTCCCTCACTCATCCTCTCTTTCCTTTGTGCTCCAAGGCACCCCACGAGTTATAAGTGTGGGTGTGGGAAGCCATATTGGAGCACATGTGTGTGCTTAGTTTTTAGTTTGAGAGCCAAGGCTTGTTAGCCTTGAAGAGGGCTTGACCTCTTGGTAGAATTAGTGTTGACGTGAAGGATTTAAAAGTTAATTCATGATTCCAATTTGTGGTACTTAAAGTTCATGTTTTGAATACACGTGGTTGCAAGTTCCATGTTTAAGAGTTGAGCACTTGATGTTATGATGAGTGCAAAAATATACTTGTGTGGATTAGTTAGTCTTAGTGAAGTTAGGAAATTCTCTCTCCCCCTCTCCTCTCTAGGATTTTAGGATTTTAGGATTAGAGAAGAATTGTGTGATTAGAAAGGGGTTGTTAGTAGAATTAGGGAAATTAGGTAGGAAGATTAGTTAAGGGCTTGAATAATTAGTGAGGTAGTTGGGGATTACAACTACAAAGTTGTGGGTTCATGAAGGAGCTGGGTTTATGAAGGAGCTGGGTTTGTTTAGTTAGAAAGTAAAGAGCTGGGTTTATGAAGGACCTGGGTTTGTTTAGTTAGAAGCTAAGAAGCTGGGTTCATGAAGGAGCTTAGTAGATAGCCTACCTAATTAGCTCATAGACAAGTAGTTAGTTACATTATGCTAGTTAGTGTTATGTGTGGCTTTCACAAGTAAATGTATTTGAGATTGACTATAGAGAAGAGTGTTTTTTTTAACACTTGCATCCTCTCTTTAAAAATAAACCACGTGCACAAATTAATGGAGAATGTGGAGCACTCTCGCGATGGCAAGACAAAGGAAGCAAAGACCAAAGGTGCGAGGGAGAGATTGACATAAGTCACATAAGTATTTCTTAATACTTAAAGGCTTATGTACGGTATGGAGACACCAAGTGAGACCTCTTATAGTAGCGATACGGAATACACAAGTGATAGTTCAAGTGGTAGTATAGAGTCAACGGCACGGACTCCATTTAGGAGAGGGATATCCTTAAGGGCTTGTGTAGCTAAAGCGGCCGGATGGACGTTAGAAGCAAACAAAGACAAAATAGCACCCGAGCATAAGGAGGTTAAAATAACATAGTTAACTTGTACATTCTCCACATACGTATTGAAATTGTACATTGAGTTGTTAAAAGTGAAATTCCAGTTAAATCCAAGACCACTTGAAGGGTGAACCTTGCACTATGGACTCATCCAAGTCCAAATCCAATACCGCGGAGGAATGTGAACCCAAAACCACTACTCGGACTACGGACGCTTAAGGGTGGGGGGTTTGGCCTCACAGCGTGACAAAAATAAATATTATAAAAATGTATTATAGGATGTACTGATAATGTATAATATATTTTAAATATAATTAAAATATAAATATAAACTTTGAGAATTTCTTCAAAATTAAAGTCGATGTTTAAAATTCTAGAATAGATCTTGTGTGTTCAAATGGTCCAATTCTATGGACATAATATTTTCAATTTCATACACAAATGTTTGATAATTTTAAATTATATTTAAAAAAATAAATATATACTAATTTCAGAATTAATACAAAATTTTAAAAATAAATACACACTCATGACGAGTTTAAAGTTCTAGGATTTAAGGTTCTCTACGATATTGGCGATACCACTAATATCTTTGTACTATTGATGAATATTATTCTAAATACTTTGCTATAATATCAATTTTGTACTTCAATATTTGTTTAAAAAAAAAATCGGTTCGAAATGCATATTATTATATAGTGTATATTTATATATATACAAATTATAGTAATATATTTTTATATAAATTATATGCATATATCCTTATACAAAACACAATTATATATAGTTTTATACATACAAACAATAAACATATAAATCTGTTTTAGATATTTTATTATGCTGTCCCTTCGACTTTAGTAACGACTACAGAAACCAGCTCTTCCAACACCGAGCGTCTAAGGGAGACATCACCGCCTCAGCCAACACCTGCCATAGCCAGCAACCCTCTACGCCGCTCTGACCGCATACGGCACTTCCTTCGACACCTTCAGGATTTTGCCGCTCACGTTGAACTTGATCTCTCTGACTCTCCACTAGAGCTTCAACCCGAGCTCACCTTCCAACATGTGCACACTAATCCTTTCTGGAAAGCCGCTATGCAAGCAGAAATGGACTCCATTCGCAGCAACAACACATGGACGTTGGTTGCACTCCCTCCCCATAAGAGAGCCATATCCTCAAAATGGGTCTTCAAAATAAAAACCTGCAACAATGGTAATCCTCCTTGATACAAAGCGAGACCGGTGGCACGCGGCTTTGAACAAGAGGACGGTTTAAATTTCCTCGACACCTTCGCCCCGGTTGTCAGGTGGAAGACGATACAGATTCTCATCGCCATCACCACACATCTTAACTGGCCAATTCACCAGTTCGACGTCTTGATCGCCTTCTTCAACGGTATTCTTACGGAAGAAGTCTACATGCAACAACCGCTTGGGTTTATTTGACGAGAAACCGAACACCTTGTCTGTAAGCTCCACAAGTTCCTCTATGGACTTCGCCAAAGCCCACGTGCTTGGTATGCACACCTCCATGCCGTCCTCCTCGTCTGACAACTCACTCAATCCCAGACAGACCCTAATCTCTACTTCGCGCTTATTAGCAACAACACAATTGCAGTCCTCGTCGACGTCGACGACATCCTTATCACTGGAAGCGACATTCGGCTCAACACCAAACTGAAAAACCATCTTCAATGCACCTTCAAGACCAATGACCTTGGTCCAATTCACAGATACCTTGGCGTCCAATTCGACAAAGTCTCCATGGGGCTACGCATGCACCAAACCGACTATGCCTTAGGCATTCTCAGCCTTTTCAACATGGAGGAATGTACACCCACTCACACCCCTCTTCCCGAGGCTATGTCCTTGTCCAAAGATTCCAGTACTCCCCCTGTCAATGCTACAATTTATAGGATGCTTGTAGGAAAATTATTCTTTCTTACTAAAACACGGCCAGACATTGCACATGCCGTCAGTGTTGTAAGCAGGTTCATATAGAGTCCCCAAGAAGCCCACCTTCAAGCCGCAAAACATATTCTACGCTATGTGCGTCGATACCCAGATCTTGGCTTGTTTTTTAAACAAGGGAAGGAGAATCATCTTCGTGGATACAACAACGCCGACTACAGACAAGATGTAGATGACAAAATTTCTGTAGGAGCATACATTTTCTATCTAGGAAATTCACCTATTTCTTGGGACTTCAAGAAACAGTCTAGCACCTCTAGGTCCTCCTGTGAATCCGAATACAGAGCTCTTGCTCAGTGCTCGTGTGAAGCTATATGGATTAGGAGATTGTTAGGTGAGCTCAAAATTCTTGGCAACCAACCAACCAATCTCTACTGCGACAATCAAAGTAGCATCAAACTCAGCTATAATCCAGTGTTTCATGAAAATTCCAAACATTTCGAAATTGATTTACACTTCACTCGACAAAAGGTCGAAGACAACATCATCAAGGTGGAATTTGTTCCCTCTTAAGAGCAACCCGCTGACATCCTCACGAAATCGCTCGGAAGGACCAAGTTTGAAGCCTGCAGAGAAAGGCTTCATCTTCGCAGGGACTTCAATTCTCATCCCCTCACTAAGTGACGGGGAAAATAAACCCTCAGAGAGTCTTCGGAAGAACGATTCCACACTCCGTCTGAACCTATCTCCTCACTTGGCCAACTCTCACTCTCACTGCAGTTGTAAAATTCCCCTGAACAAGGGATTCCGGCTCTCGCACACACACAGTCGACCTCGACTGAACTACCTGATGAACTCCAAGTCCTCTCGCTCTTCCAACTCCTGCCCGTCACCAACTGATGACTAGTCGACTGCGAAGCAAAGTCCTCCAGGCTCTCGGATAACAACACCGAAATGGATCTCAGTTCGTCCTCAACTCGCTCCCGTAAGGGAGCACGACACTCCCTACGCTCCTCAAGATACTGAATCAATCCAGGAGTGTCGACTCTGACTACTTCCAGCACAGTCCACTCCAGCGACCTCGCATAACTCTCCTTCCAAGCATGGTTCACTCTCCTGAACCTTCACAAAAGAGAGATGTTCACTCTCTTGTGGAGCAGTGGCTAAATTCTCTCAAGGACCAATTCATCATTTAGAAGGGGAAGTAAAGTGGCTGCACCGACTTTTCCCTTCGGATTTTCCTCTCTCAAAATCTGCGCACTTCTGTCGAAAACCCTCTCTTCGATCACATCTATCAATTGGCTGATCCCACGCCTCAACATCATCAATATTGTCCATATCAGTAACGTTAGCAATCGGAACCAAGTTATCTCCCTCAGCCGCAAATCCATCTCTTCCCACGATCACTGACGGCTTGACACTTGTACTTTAGTTCTCAAGACGTCTTGTGTGCAAGAGGGGGTGTTGAAACCCTGTCCACAAGGCCGTTAGTGGTTAGCTATTATTTTATTCTTTTACTTAGGGTTTCCTTGATTAATTAGGTCTTATCAATTCTTGTACATATACAGTGAGTCTGCTCACACCTCAATGAACCAGTTAGTTCCGGACAGTGAGCTCTGTCCTAGTTCATACACAATCCTACTTGTGTCTTGTGAGTTTCAACACTTAGGTTGTGAAGAGGAATATAGGTAGAGTTCATATTTTCTCTGTTCTTGATTACACTATCTTTCGAGGTGCATGGTGTGGGAGTCCAAATTCGACGGAAATACGGAAATACGGAAATACGGATTCATTTTCCATATTTTACCCTGTTTGTATGAAGATAATAGGGTCCCTTAGGATAAATTAAGTGTATTAGGAAATAGGGCATTCTAAACCCGCCTTGCGCGATAAAAAGGATAAAAAGGAGTATTATTACTAGTCCGTCAAATTGAATTAGGGGGACCGTTTAATCATGGTCCGAACCGCTGGTCCGGACCAACTAACGGTTGCGCCAAGATTAGCCAACGGTCCGGAAGTGGCGGTTACAACGGATTTATGTCGGTTGGGGGAAAACCGTCGGAAAACGGTTGGTAACCGTTTTCCGTTAAACCCTAACGGCAACAGGGGAAGGAAGAGGGGGGAGGATATTTAAGGGTCCCTTCCTTCTCCTCCCCACTTTTTGCAAGGAGAAAAATTGTTGAGGGAACGAGTGGTGAGGCTGTGTTTTTTTTCGAGCCGCCACCAGTTGGATTGCTGGGACTCCGTAATTTCCAGTCACCGGCAGTTAGCTTGCCGGGACTCCGTAGCAGTTCAGCGGAAGAGAGGGTACCCGGAAGAGAGAGAGTTTTCGTAATTGAGACGGAAGTTGAGAGAAGAGAGGAAGATGCCGGAAACACGGGAAGAGGATCAGAGGGAACCCATCCCTATTCCGCTCAAAGCCCTAGTTCCTGCAATTCCAAGGGAGGACAGGGAGTTGCAGGAGCTAGCGGAGGATCTCCGGGTTATGGGCTGTGCGGGGTTGCTCGCCAAACCCTGGAACCTCCGGGCGGAAGATACCCTCCGGGAATTTAGTTTGAGAGAGGTAATCAGTGGCTAGGGACCAAGAGGAGGGATCCGGATAATTGGATTCCTGATGTTTGGAACAGGGTCTACGGGTTCCCGAGGGGAATTGCTTAGGGATGGGCCGGACGCCGTGATGGCCTGTTTGCCGGAAAATTTAGAGGGGACGTGGATCCAAAGGACGGCTTCCACCCCGGGAACTGCCGGAACCTGAGAGAGCGGAGGGTGTTAGAATTCCTCCTGCCCATCCTTAACCCGGACAAGCCGAAGCGGATTAGCCTTACCATGGCTAACACCCTGTTTGGTGCTATGTCCGGAGTCCGGCCAGTGAATTGGGGTCTCATAATTCAGGAGATAGTAGGGCGGGCCCTCTCCCATATAGGCCGGAAACCCTCCTTCCTCTCCCCCTTCATTCTGCACCTCTATTAGCATTTTGACTGTTTTACGGCTGAGGAGGAGGACCTGCTGACGATAGCGGTGGACGAGGTCACCTACAAGCTCCATCCGGAAGCCGGAGACCTCGAGACGGAAACTTCCAGCGACCCCATCATTCCAGAAGCACCTCCCTCTTCACCCGGAAGCCCGCTGCCACCCCTCCAGAGGCCAGTCTCCTCCCCCTCATTATCATCCAGAAGCCGGGCCCAGCCGGGAGACCACGTGGCGGAATGTGGATCTCTCCGCTTGGGACTTTCCGGAAAATCCCTTCAAGCGGGTCCAGGAGGGGATGGAGGACCTGCAGAACCAGTACTACCGGCTGGAACACATCGTCCGAGGAGCGAACCAGGCCCTGGACGACTGCGGACCCGGAAATATTCTCCAGGAGTTGGCCAAGAGGGCGGACAGGAAGGAACTCGAGCAGGCCAAGACAGAGAATGCTCACCTCACCGCGCAGGTAGCGGCCATGACTCAGGAGCTGAGTCAGAAGAGCGAAGAGATCCGGAAGTACCACGCGGAGCAGGCATTGGTCTTCAGCTGGATTCGGGAGCTGGTGGGGCATCCGGCAGAGATCGTCAACAAGGCGCATCTCTACGACTGGATGATGGAGTCCGGAGAACCCGCTTCCGCCAGGCAGACCCTCCCCATCCTCGTGAAATATTCACGGACGATGAAGGATCTCATGGCGGAAATCCAGAAGGTGGTTCCGCCAAGCGGAACACCCCGGCGGGTACTCTACCCGGGTCCGCCTGGTTCACCAACCGGAACCCTCTACGAGGTAGTTGGTGAAGTCGCCCTGGTTCAGAACCCGCCAACGTCTGGAGGACCCAGCCAGCAGGGAGGCGACTCTCGGCCTGCTAGTTCCGGGAGAACTCCGAAAAGGGTCCGTTCTCCCCAGGTGAGGAGGAAGAGTACCGGGTCTGTTAGATCCGGACGAGGCCAGTCCCCTGTTCTGCGGACCTCGGATCGGTCCCGGACTCCGGATAGGGCTAGGACGCCGATAAAGCACCAGACTTCGGATCGAGAGGCAACTCCGAGTAGGGGTAAGGCCCCTATGGCCCAAGCCTCGTCGTCGTCTCCTCCGGACTGCCAAATGGTTAGCCCATTCCCTCCGCCACCCTCAAGGGCGGCCTCCAACAGGGATCCGCGGACTGCCTCGATCTCGGGCGGGCAAAATCCGGAACAGCGCACCGGAAGCGATCCTTCTCCGGTCCGGAGCATCCGGAAGGGGAGTACAGTTTCCGGAACACCAGGGACCGGAACACCGCGGACCGAGAGAACATCGGACTCGGAGGATGAGATTGCCCCTTCTCCGAACATGAGGAAGATGCTCACGCGGTTGCAGAAGGCGTCGCCAGGAGGCGGCTCATCCGCCGTCAGTGGACTAGGCAGCCAGTCGAAGGAGGGAGCGGATCAGAAGAAACACCGCTCTTCTTAGGTTAGGATGATAGTTAGATCAGTTAGGCAGAATAGAGGTAGGAAGGTAGGACTTAGGAGTTTTTGAAGATGAGGAATAAAATTCTCCCTTGGGAGTTGTCAGCGGAAAATCCGGATCTTGATCCGGGAAATCCGGGATGACGGGTGTAGTTAGGGTTTTCCTTAGGGGCGGCCGCCTGGGCCACCGTCCTCAGGTTAGGGATTTTGGGCCTCTACTTAAGGCTGAATAAGGAGATGGGGAAGGGTTCCTTTTCCATTGTTGTATTTTGATTGCTCCTACTTTAATGAATTCTTTGATTTCTCACTCCTTGACTTTCCTTGGTTGATTTTGTGTACGAATGATCCGAAGATCGTTAGCGGAGGAGAGAGAGAGAGCATGAGGGATAGGAGTTCCGGATAGGACATGGGAGAGGAGACCCAGATCCGATCTGGTTATCGCCTTGCAGATCCTCTTTGGGTGTAGTGGGAGGGAAACCTCACTGATCCGGATGGTTGAGTAACGTCTAGGTGGGATAGCCGCTGGGAGGATTGGGTGAGATCCAGAAGGGATCCGGACTTACGCCAATCTGATCTTCTGAAGAGGTCCCACCGCCCTTAGACGGATCAATCCGGCAAGTGGTACGGATCGCCCAGTTATCTCAGATTGAGTAGAATCCAAGGTAGAGGTAGTCGGATCGATCCGTCGGAAGGAGAAGGGAAGGATCGGAACAATTAGGGTTCCGGGTTGGAGGCCATCTCCGGAGTGTAGTGGGAAGGGAACCTCATTGTTCCGGAGGTCTGGGTAACGTCCAGGTGAGATAGCCGTGGGGAAGATTGGGCAAAGGTCCGGAAGGGATCCGGACTTGCGCCAATCTGATCTTCTGAAGAGGCCTCATCGCCGGTGGACGGGACAATCCGGAAAGTGGTACGGGTCACCCACTTATCCCGTCGAGCCAGATCTCCGGTTGGAATCCGGACTCCTCTGGTCATTGTGGTCCTAAGAAATAATCCGGATCTCTCTGTGTGACCTGCCAAGACGGATTTGATCAATCCGGATTGGTTGTGAGGGAATTTCCGGATTTTAATCTTATAAAGGACGTCTTCACCGGAAGAAACCACCTATTCTGGAGGGTAGACGTAGAGGGGTCAGTAAGCATTATAATTAGGATTTAGAGATACAATCCGGAAAGGCATACTCCGGAAGAAGACGAAGAGTGTCCCAAAGACCAAAAGTCCGAAAATCAGGGTTTCCAGAAATTTGGCTAAGGAAGAGAAGATAAGCAGGTACGGAGCGTTCTAGACCTCCTACACTTCACAGAATCCCTGGACGATACTAGGGTCATCCGGACAAAACCGGATTAGGCACTTAAAAACGCCAATCCGGATTTGTTGGTGTTCACGTGTTCCCACACATGGATATCGGTGGGTATATATGTATTCCATTTTCCTGGTAGCCATGAGGTTTCTCCGCTAATAAGTTTATGTTTTGTTCTCCTGCAAAAATTTATAGACGGAGGGTAGCTGAGGACAAGTTCCTCTTTGCAGACCACTTTCTTTCATTCTCACTGTCACCATTCTCTTACTTGATCATCCATATCTCTTATTTTGAGTTGCAGCTTATGTCTGCAGACAATCAGGAGTTTATGGTGGTTGGCGTTCTTGGATCCTCAGGTTCAGGGAGGTCCACATTGTTTAACTGAGATATACGGCTTTGAGCCAAGCACTCAAGCTGCACAAGGAGCCCCGGAGGCCTTCCCCACATGGGAAAGTGGGGTGGTTTCCCGTATGAAAAGGGGGGCCACAACACTACACATGTTGTCCATGTGGGGAAGGGCAAAAATGGGGAACTTTGATCATTCCCCTCATGGTCAAGAGGGGAAGTTCCCCACATGGTAATACTGGCTGGGAATAAAATTACGAGCATTATATGGACGACTTTCATCCGCCATGCTGAGGATGATGTTATCGAATTTTCGTCACAAACATGTACATGATTTTCATCCATAAAACGTTGCAATGTGCACCACTTTTCGTTTATGTTGATGTCTGTAAACATGAGCCGTTGCAAAGAAAAATAAACAAATTTCCCTTTATTTTTGCTTCCAGAAAAACAATGTTCATACATGATACACTTGACCGAGCCTCTCCTAAGCCGCTTCGACAATTTCAGAGGCCACTTCTAACAAAAAAGACAATTTTACAAGCCACTTCTAACAACCTCCGACACTTTTGGGAGCCACTATTAACGACCTCCATCAATTATGGACGCCACTTCTAACATGCTCCCACAATTTCTGATACAACTCTATCCATGCTTCGGAACGCAACAAAACAACAACCGTAGTCGCTTCATTTTAACACATTCCACGGCAACCACCTCCGAAGCATTTCCCTTCACTGACACTGCTGCCGCAACAACTTCTGCACCCATGTCATCGAATGGATGGCTTCTAAAGGGGGAATAATTTCTTGGGAGGAAACACCCATGAGAGGAGGTGGATTTGGCCAGCTTGCTCCAGTACCGAGTTGCCATTTCTTCATGTCCTCTTCGTTTTCCAGGTTCCCTCTCCAATGAGAACGAAGTGACCTACACAAGAAATGTTTCTGTTAAGATAAGTGACTACGAAGAAGTAGGACACATGATGCTTGCTTCAGAAGTAAATCAAAAATCTCTCATGTACATAATTTACCGGCCAAGGTTGTAAGTGATCTAAGTGCGACACTGAAATAGATTGCAGGACTTCACAAGAGTGCAACAAAGCATCTTCAAGTTTGTTTCACATGCTCCTACACAATGAACAATTACATATTCCAGTACTCTCTCAATGGCAAAACAATGCTGCAGGAGGGCTTACCTGGACGTCATCCAATACACCGTCTTTATTGACATCTGCATGTTATCCTCCTTCCAAAAGCGAGAGCTACATGTACAAATGCCAAACAATATTTCAGTCACATGCTCAGCGGAAATGCTTGTTGCACAAAGGGAAATGCAATGACTCCCATTATCCTCTCAAATGAAGCACAAAAAATGGAACAACACAGTCATGCCGTGAAAATATTGGAGTCCCAATTGTGGCAACAAGACCTACAACGAAATGTGTAGTTCGACTAGTCGAATGACAATGGTGGCAGCAAGGCTAAGCAACTTGGTCAACTTGCAGACTGTGCGGCCAATTCCCAAATGAACACGCTCTATACCTTCCATGAGATGCGCAACAACAACATTGGGCACCCACCAATGGCCACTGTGCTTTGCAATCATAGGTGCATACTGCAATGCTTGCTGCAAGTTTTCAAATCGGAAACCAAGTCAATGACTGCACTTCATTGCATGTCATTACAACCTCATTATCATAGCCTTCATGTTTGCTCTCGTTTTGCAGGAAATTGACATGAAATGGTCAAGTAGTCCTGAAAATGCGTGAAGACAAAGTAGGACTCTGCGGCACTCTGCCCGTTATGTGGTAAATTGTAATTATGTTCTGAGTCACTGATTAATTCTGTGTATGTTCTGCGTCTATTCATATATTGGATTGTGCATGTGGGAGAATTCACCTCATCTCTGATGATAGAGGAGAAATATGGTGAACAAAAGCTTCAAAGAAACATAACCATTTCGAGGCGTTTCACTCTGTAACAAACCTCTGTGCTTCAGACAAACAAATGGACTGTCCAACCACAGGTGCCCCCATGGCCATCCAACTTTACCATCATCTCCAGCAATTAACAAGTTCAACAAGACGCAAAGACTCACAGACTCAAGTTCGAAACAGATTACAACTAGCTACCTACGTTGACTTAAATAAACACATCACATTAAGTTGGTTGTCATAAGCTCTGATTGACCGTAGTCATTTGATTAAGAATGGACGGGAAGGGCAACAGTAGCAGCATACTAGTGACTCTCCACAGGCTACCTTAGTTTTACCTCTGAACTGATCTTTGGGGGCTTCCCGGCTGTGCTCATCTCTGCCTCCACGTCTCCAATTCCTAGAGTATTCATTTTGTCCTGAGAAGATAAAGAAGCTCCATGGGTCAACCCAAAACACAGCTCACGCCTTAGCATAGCAAGATAGCAGAGCCCAGAGCAGGCTGTACAGAATTATCTTACATTGAAGATCTCAATGAAAGCATCAAGAGTTAACCAACTCTGCATCTGCAAGCAAAGGACATGCTACAGGTCCCTGTCATGTAATAAACCTGCACACAAAAGTATGCCTCCATTCTGGTAGGATCTCCTATGTTCATACCGATCAGTCATCCTCCAGTAAACTGCACTTTCGGCTGCCTGAAAGTGCACTTTCATGCACGGGTATGAACCGGTTGTCAAACTCGGTATATCAGAGCATTGTTGCACATTGTTAGTAAGAGTTGGTGTTAAAACTGTGAAGTTCTCCTTCAACATCGTGAGATTCAGAATGCAATGTTCCTCCAATCTCACTTTTCCTGATTCCAAAAGGATGCAATGTGACAGCAAAGGAGGTAAAGTCCATAACCAAACGGTTTGCTTGTCTACACATGTGCATAGAATACATACCAGAGAGGCAACCCAACAGCCAGCCCAGGGCTGCTTTTCGCCGAAACTCCTGGTTTTCTGCGTCCATGCGCTTCTGAGTTTCGTCTATCTTCTTTCTCCTATTAAGCACCAGTCCCTGTGTCTTTTGAATCTCCAGCTGCAGATTCTCTATGAATTTTTGCAGCTTCTGGGCCAATCACAAAGAACAGTTTGTTCGGCTTTAGTGCTGGATGCAAATATCCTATGGATCATGCGAGGTCATTAGTTCAAAACAAGTTGTAGGGAAAGACGATTACATTTCTCTAATTGGCTGGTTTACTGACGTGCAGACTATTGTTGACAACAATATTTGACTGACCTTTACAATACACGTTCAGTAATAAAACTGCACAGACATACACATGATGTTCTGCAAAAATCACTCGTGAACAACAAACACTTTATTCAGATTCTTGATTCTACACTGTGGTCAATCAGCTTGCAATTTCCTACCGTGCAGACACGCACTCAACCTACATACGTCACACACTCTTAATCCAAATGAGAGAGGTGCCGTCATTTATTCTTTTACTGAAATGGGAGAGGAAGCTTCTATCACTAATCAGTCTATCTGCTCTAACTAATCAAATGACTAATCTTGAACAATGCAAAACGAACTGTCTCCAATACTCCCACTCGTTGAGCATTGGAAGATGAACCAAGCTCCCACTCAATGCTCAACTGAACACATGCCAAGTTGATGTCGCAGGCGTTGGAAGGTCCCTTTTGGCAGGGCTTTGGTGAAGATATCAGCCAGTTGATCATGAGAAGAGACAAAAGAAGGAAGGAGAAGATAAGCTAAGAAAGCTTCACGGATGACGTGGTACTGAACATCGATGTGTTTAGTCCGTCGATGAAATTTAGGATTCTTAATGAGACGTAATGCACTCTGATTGTCAGTGAATAAAGGGGTAGGAGAAGTGGGGGTTTTCCCAAGACTGGAGAGCAAGCGTCGGTGCCAGATAATTTTCTTGGTAGTGGAGGAGGCATCAAGATATTCGGCTTCAGTGGTGTCGCTTGCGCAGCTAGCTTGTTTGCGGGAAGCCCAAAGAACAGGGCCATGATTTACAAAAAGAATGAACCCTGAGCGAGATCCATTGCAAATGAGATACATTGCAAAATCAGCATCACTGTAAGCAGTAAGGGAAAGAGGATGATTATTCCCAGAGAAAGAAAGACCAAGGTGCAGAGTGCCGGCAAGATATTTGAGAATCCGGCGAAGAGCATTACAGTGGGTAGGTGAAGGATTGATACAATATTTGGTGGCAACACTCACTGCGTAAGAAAGATCAGGGCGAGTTCCAATACAAGCGAATTGGAGACAACCGACGATAGTTTGATAAGGAAAATTAGTAGCGGAAAAAGAATCGTCAGATGAGAGGAAACTTAATTGAGTGTGAGGATCAGCTGGGACAGAGAGAGGAACCGAATCATGAAACCCAAATTTGCAAACCAGCTTGGTAAGATAATGAGTTTGGTCCAAGAAAATTTCATGGGTATCGCGGCGATGAGTAATTCGGAGACCAACATAGCAACCCGCTGGTCCTCGGGTATTTGAAAAGGCCTTGTCCATGGAGTCCAGAATGTGGTCAATATTAGTGCCTCGGGAAAAACAGATGAGCCCATCATCTACATAGATGAGGAGAATGACAGTTTGCCCACCTTGAGACTCGGGGGGGGGGGGGGGCAGTGTGTTAAAAAGTTAAGGATATAGGTGCGAACAACCAATATTTTATAGGGGGGTATTACTTTCAATTTTTTTTTTTTTTCACATGCTATCATTATGTAAATTTCTACTTTGGGTTAATAGAAAAATGGCTTGCATTACTTATAATTCCAAATGACCTATTATTCCATACCCTATAGTACTTTAAAGATGTCCAGTGCCATTTTTGATACCCTATATTACTCTTAAGTCCATTTATAATTTTTAGCCCCCATGTTTTAAAAATACCCTATCATTTGTTCGCACGTATATTGCTACTCCAACCAATGACTACCCCCCCCGAGCCTTGAGAGGAATAATATGCACAGGGATCAACATCACTTGCTTTAAAACCAAATTGAAGAAGAAATTGATGAAACTTGTGATTCCAGTTGCGAGAAGCTTGTTTGAGGCCGTAAAGAGCCTTGCGAAAAAGACAAACATAATCAGGATGATCATGGTCAACAAAGCCTTCAGGTTGTTCCATGTAAAGGAGCTCAACAATGTCACCATTGAGAAAAACAGTTTTGATGTCAAACTGGATAATCTCGAGATCATCAGCAACGGTGATAGCCATAACAATGCGGACAATTTCAAATTTGACCACAGGTGAGAAGGTTTTACTGTAATCAATCCCAACCTTTTGAGTGTAACCCTTAGCAACTAGGTAGGCTTTAAATTTGTCGATATTTCCGTTGGGAAGATACTTGGTTTTGAAAACCCATTTGCATTGAATAGTTTTGCGCCCATCAGGAAGACGAACTAGCTCCCAAGTCTTGCTTTCTTTGAGAGAATTAATTTCTTCAGTCATTGCATAAACCCACTGTGCAGCATCAGGACTGTGGAGAGCTTCAAGATAGATGAAAGGATCATCCGGTGAAAAATCGGCAGTAACATGGTTGGAGGATTGCGAAGAAGGAGCTGCTGACTCGAGAGAAGGTGAGCTGATGATCGGAGAAGAATTAGAAAGGGCGTGAAATGAGCTTGAGTTAATGGAGGAGGAGGATCAGAAGATGATGAATTAGGAGCAAGATTTTCAATCTCTGCAAGAGGACGCAGTCGAACAGGTGTGTCCGTTTGATAGTTGGGATGAGAAAGAAGAGTCCTAGGTGTAAGAGGAGAGAGACTGACAACATCTGCAGAAGAATGCTCAATACGATCAGTAATAGGGATCGAAGGAGAAGAAAATGTAATGACGGAATCATGAGTTAGGGTGGGCTCAGAAGGAGAAGAGGAAGAAGAGGAGGAGGAAGAAGAAGAGAATGAGAAAGAATGAGGGGGATCATCTGTAGGATGAGGAAGACTTGTGAAAGAAACAGTGGCATTTGGCAAATTGTCAGAAGAAGAAGATGGATGAGATTGCTCCACCGCATTGCCATAAAGGAGTTGCTCGTTGAAAGACACATCTCGGTGAAGCAGAACCTTAAAGGTCACTGGATCCCAGATCCGATAACCTTTGGTGTTATCACAGTAGCCCAAAAAATAGCATAGATGGCTTTTGGGATCCAATTTGGTGCGTTGCTGCTTCTCAATGTAGGCATAAACTTGACACCCAAAAACTCCGAGATGCTCCAAGGAGGGCTTAAAACCATACCAGAGAGTAAAAGGTGCATTTCCAGGGATCAATCGAGAGCCAGTACGATTGAGAGTGTACACAACCGTGTGACAAGCTTCAGCCCAAAAACTCAGAGGAAACCCACTGGTGTAGAGGAGAGAGCGTACACTTTCGATAATTGTGCGATTATCCCGCTCACAAAAACCATTATGCTCTGGTGAATAAGGTGCAGTGATTTCATGTCGAATACCTTTTTGAGAAAGATAATCTTGGAACTTCTTGCTGTTGAATTCCCCACCTCCATCTGTGCGAAAAATCTACATATAGTTTCCAGTGTCTCGAAAAATTTCGTTGTAGACGTCCTGAAAACATCGAAGGGCTTCAAACTTCTTGGCAATGCAGAAAATGTATCGATATCCTGAGTAGTCGTCTTTGAAAAGTAAGTAATAAAGAGCACCTCCCAAAGAAACATGTGCCATGGGTCCGCAGATGTCGGCATGTACCAGGTAGCCAGGAGTCAAGGAAGGTGTGCGTATTGGTTGAGAGACAAAACTGTGTCGATGACTCTTACCAAGAACACAACCTTGACAAAATTCAGGGATATGTTTGTTTTGAAGTATCATCCCAGTAACTGCCTCAGTTCGATCCATGACAAGAATTGTTGGATAATTAAGATGACAAAGCCATTGATGCCAGATGGCTAAGCTATTTTAGAACTGGTACCCATGGATTGAATGACATTTGCATGAGAAGGAGAAGGGAGTGCTCTAATGTGGAGTTTATAAAGCATTCTTTCTAAAGAACCTTCCATAAGAACAATGCCATCAGCAAGCATTTGACAACCTGTCTTAGTGTAGAGGGTGTCAACATTCTTGAATGCTGCTGAAGAAACAGAGAAAAGATTTCTCTGAAGAGTTGGTATGTACAAGACATCAGTTAGCATGCCACGCTCCCACTGATTCCGTATGTATATCTCAATGGGAATGTCACCAATTCCTTCAACAAAAGTCGTATGCCCAGCTACCGCTTGAACATGCCAAGTACCAGCATGTACTGCAGTAAAATTGGTGAACCAGGAGCGTAAATCTGACATGTGGTGTGAGGAACCACTATCGGCAAGCCAATCTGTGGGTTGCACATCTTGATCAAGAAACTGAACCATGTAGGCTCGCGGTGTTGTCATGGTCTTGTGAGGCAATCTTGCAGAGTACCGTGAATCCTGAGGAGGAGAAGAAGCTCCGGACGCAGGTGAGGTGTGATGTTCTGTCGGACTCTGATGTGAAATATTTCGAAGTGAGACAGGTTTTCTTGGGGGTCGAGAACACTCTTTGTGCCAATGACCAATCTCCCCGCAATTACCACAACGTAACACTTGTTTCCGAGCTGCAATTTCTTGAGCTCACTGGAAATGTGGATTATGCTGCTCGTGAGGCAAGAAAGTTCGGGAAGCTCTGATACCATCCGGAGTAGTTCCACTCATGATCCCACTGGCTGGGAAGTGGGGCCGATACCTCCCTGGGTTGCCAGAAACTCGTGAGCTTCTAGAATAAAACGCCGAAGTGTGATTGTGGGCATTTTCAGATTGTCGTTTCCGAATGGCTTGCTCTTCATCAAGTAACCATGTTTGCAGGTTAGACAAAGTTTGTTGCTCTGGAGCCACAGTTTTCCACATGGTCTGAAAGGAATCATAAGCTGCTGGTAGATTGCTTAACATCTTGGAGATGACCATTTCCTCGGAGAAGGGTCTTGTGCCAAGCTCTTTAATCTGGCTGTTAAGCATCTCAAAATTGCCAATGAATGTGGCCATATCACCATTTTCGCCAAGCCTCATGTTGTAATAATTTTCTTGCAGTTGATACAGGGATTGCACAACAGTTCTTTGGTGAATTAGGGCGAGTTTGTCCCAGATCTCCTTGGAGGTCTTGCAATTGATGATCTGATGAAGAATTGGTTTGTCCACCAATTGAATTAGTATGGAGAAAGCTTGCTTATCACGTTTCTTGAAATCAAGAATAGCATTCTGAATAGCATCGCTTTGTGCTGGGGACATCCATTCATCGGGAGTTGGAGTGAGCTCTGAGAATAAAGTGCGACCAAATTGGATCTCAGGAACTGGGGTGGAAGATTGTTGAGATGGCAGAGCTGGCATAGTTTCTGTCCCATCAACAATCCCCATGAAGCCTCGGCCATCAAGGAAAGCCTGTGCTTGAAACTTCCAAAGATTGTACTCCTTGCCATTATACTTCTGCAAATTGCTTAGTTCTTTAAGATCACTCATATTGGACACAACTCGCAATCAAGTTGGAAAAATCTTGGCCGCCTTGACAGTCACAAAGAACGGCAGACACCAAGAGCTTGTGCAGACATCAAGAAAAAGAAAGAATAAGATGTATCGAATGATTAGGAGGCACCACCAGATTGGTGGCGTGAGAATGCTTCTATCATTGTAATATGTCAATATACGCTTTGATACAGAGAAAGATGAAGAAAACGAGAGCCGTCAAAGCAGACTTCTACTTACGCCAGAAGAGCATCGTGATGTGGCCAGCTTACTTCACGAGAGGGGATCAGTACATGAAAAATGATTGAAGAATTGAATAACAAGATTCAATTCTTTTAACAAGATTGAGAGCAAGAAACAATTCAAGAGGCGTGCTATTCTTTAAGAAAGAAAAATAGCCTATCAACAAAGATCAAGAAAACAGCAACAGACTTCAGTCAGCGAAACTATGACCACTTGAAGCGCAAGATGTGGGCCCATAACCTATTGTTGACAACAATATTTGACTGACCTTTACAATACACGTTCAGTAATAAAACTGCACAGACATACACATGATGTTCTGCAAAAATCACTCGTGAACAACAAACACTTTATTCAGATTCTTGATACTACACTGTGGTCAATCAGCTTGCAATTTCCTACCGTGCAGACACGCACTCAACCTACATACGTCACACACTCTTAATCCAAATGAGAGAGGTGCCGTCATTTATTCTTTTACTGAAATGGGAGAGGAAGCTTCTATCACTAATCAGTCTATCTGCTCTAACTAATCAGGTGACTAATCTTGAACAATGCGAAACGAACTGTCTCCAATACAGACTGCTAAGGCTTCACCTCCAACAAATTGCTTGAAGACTCCATCCAACTTCACGAAATCACAGTCCATGTAAAGTGCCAGAGGCAGGTTCACCCTGGGCAGATGTTTATTTGGCTTCTACCTAAGATATCATTCCACAATGCACAGTCCACGGTGAATAAAGAATCCATCTCCAAATCTAGTCCCTGAAGTAGACCCCTCACATTGATCCTCAGAAAGATTGAAAATAATTATTCAACGGAACATTTCAATGTGCTCAATACTCATATCTGGTAAAGATTCAAGTCAGTGACACAAATAAGAAGTAACACATTCATAATCACATCTATTGTAATCACATTGCATTACATAATTCAAAGAGAGACGTGGAAAGATATTTCGATGATTGAATATTGTTTCTCTGCCTTGATTTTGGTAGTAACAAAAGTATCTAAGATGTTTGATGTGCAAGAAGAGAGGATAGGAATCATCATAGCAAAACAAGAAAAATCTCTTTGAAAGGAGAATTTGTCATACTTCGGCCCTTGTTTGCTCGCATTGAAAGTTCCGCTCATGCTGCATGCTCTCAGCCCTGAGGATGTCAAGTGCCTTCTCCAATTTGCGGATCTCCTCAGGATGTCGAGAGCTGTTGGCCAACAAAACCTCATCAGCATCTTGTGCCAATTTGTATGAAGTTCTTGATCTTCCATCCTTGATCCACACTTCCTGTCCTATCTCCCGCCTTCGTGTCATGACCACATCATCATAGCACAAGCGGCCTATGAACGATTATCATACTCCTGCAACAATTAGATCCAGGAATTTGTGAGCACTTTCTGTAATCAGAAGTACAATTGGCCAACTTGCAATGGGAATGTAGAATCTGCACCAATTCAACAGATTTTGTAAAGGAACAAGTGGGCGACAAGGTGGATGCAACCATCGGAAACAAGGTTTCTCCACAAAGCTCAGGCCCATAGCTTTTAGTTGCAGGATACTCAAAGCCACTTACAGACACCTATTTTTGAAAACACGCACGAGTTAGCCTGCCGTGGCTTGAAGGAGGCACAACACCATAGGCCTACTATAGTAGTATCTGCAAGGAGCATATGAAAGGGGTGTTGATTGTGGATCATATCCCTTGTATACGCTGTCGAATGGTGGTTTCGGATGACATTGAGGTTTCTAAGGAAGATCCTTGGGATATGACCGTGGTCGTCAAGCAGACTGGAGATTGAGCATTTTCATGGATGCATGGACACACAATGAGAAGCTTGGAAATTTCATGAACCAACTGCAGAAGTTACGGCTCCAAATTCAGCATTCAAAGGAGATTCAGGAGCTTCTCTTCAAGGATGAAATCAAAATCTGAAGAATATGAAGTGATCGCTGCTGACCTTGAACGTTGAGTTGCCCACCTGCATTCGGCATCAAAATATCACCTGAGAGTCTTTCCACATCTGTAGTTTTCCTGAAAACACTTGAAACCCAGAAAAGCTAAGTCCACTGGCTGACTCCCACATAATAGACAACCCCTAAGCCGGCAATTCCAGAACCCCAGAGAAGCCATCTAAACCATGTAATATATGATGCTTGGCCAAGGAAGACCGGATTGACTCCTGCTTTTCGAGGGGTCTCATGCCATGATGGAGAAAGCAGTAGGTAGAAAGACCAACTCTACCACGCCCAAGCGACCTAGAGGAGGCGTCTACAAGAGAACTGAATTGCCACTTTTGACTCAATCCCATCAGCTCTCCAGTTGACCTTTGGAGGCAGAAAACCATTGAGCTGCCCTAAGATGTTGAAGAGGAGGGTAACAAGGGCATGCCTTATGAGTTCTCAACTCCCCCTTCAGTCCTTACAAACCTCTCCTATGTGATCTTGTATTCCTCATATAGTATGTACCTTAGGAGTCTGTGTAGACAGACAATATGTGTTGGGCAGTCATCGACGAGCACCTGTGCATTCCACACCTGCAGCACCTCATCCATGCTTGTTTATTTATCGATCACCATGGCTGAGTGAACGTTGACCATTTCCGTACCTTTGGAAAGATCAACATCTTTCAGAACAATCCTCTCCTCGAGTGCCCATTTTGTTACAAACTCCAACTCCAACGTCCTTCGCTCTTTTAAAGTCTTCCTCGCAAAATCAGATTTTCTGTACTCAGGAATCTGTTTGGCAAATGCAGATATGCTTTTCATGACTTCCACCAAATTATCACATCCCATGGCATGCTTCACAATGACTTTTTTGGATACTTCGGAAAATCTTCCAATGTCAACAATTGGAACTTCCGATTGAATATTATTATCCTTCACTGTTTCGCTCTGCATCGAATATGCAGAGGCTCGTTCCTTCATTTTCTGTCTGGTTCGTGGTGCTTCCTCCTCGTTGTAATTCTCCTTCATTTTCTTCGGCCTCTCTTTCTGCATGCTACTAGCTGTCTGTCCGCATTCTCCATGTGACGCAGAATAATCCTCCACAGTATGCTCCACTCCCTCCACAGTATCTCTGCAGTTCTCGAACTGTTCGGCTTCTTGTCGTGGGGTTCCACTCCTTCCTCCTTCCTCATTTGTGTGTGCTATGTCCTCCATGTAGTAGTCGTCTATGGCACCCAAAACTTCATGCAAACACTCGTTGCGCTCTTCCTCCACCCATCGTAATACTTGGATCTCCCCGTTGTCTTCTCCTTCCAACAGAAGTTGGACTATGGGTTCATGGCATTCACCTTGCATAGTGAGGCAGTAACCATAGCCACCATTTTCCTCGAAATCTCTATTTTTTTCCTCACAAACTGTGTTCTCATTTTCGTGTTCTGTCATAGTCTCATCGCTCACAATCAATCGTTCGTTGGTTCGTGCACCCTCTAAGTTAACAAGTGCGCCTTGCTTTCGTATTTTCTTCAAATAGTCCGCTTTCATCTGTTTGAAATACTCACAGATTTCGTCGACCTCCCATGACATCGTTGTAACGTTTCGATTACAATGTAGGTGATAACGATACAATGCGGAAGGTTCTGCATCCAACTTCTTCTTTATGTATTCTTTGACCTCCCCTTGAAGTTTTTTGTTATTTTTTATGTTGCTATTTAAGAATCTATATGCCTCCGGTTCCGTAGCATTAAACCACAATTCCCTAATAATCCTCATATTCTCCAAGTGTGCACGCCAAGCCACGCCATGCTTGTAGTCTCACAAATATAATTTGCCATATTTTCCACTACGATCTTTCATTCTAACTGTTTTTTATTTAAATATCCTCTCATATGTGGATGGTGACATGCCTCCATCCTGAAACCACAGCTATAGATGTTCATCTCACGCAAATACAATCAACATTGTTTGACAATTTTGGGCTCCATTATAGCTTATACATGAAAATATGAACTCGGACTCATTTTCTAAATATATACAAAGCAGAATTCCCCACTACAATTTGTATTCTCTGATATAAAGGAGACAATAACTTCACCTCTTTTTGTTTGGAAAGCATGTCCTGCCGGTCACATGCGAGGGCCATATTAGAATCCACCGTACTTGGCGCGGGTGGCATATTGGCAGTTTCCACTCTGTTACATAGAGACAATGTTTGTGAATGTTTCCATGTCACTTCATCTGATACTTCATTGTAGTAATATATCTTACCTGCGTACAAAAAAAAATCTTTCCTTAGAACAAGCACGTCCAAAAATAATCTCACCTCCTTGTACGGGTCTAACATCATTATATGAGAACCATGGTTCACAATGCTAGTTAAAAATTGAAAACGGACCTCCTCACTTGATTCTGGGTCTATTGTGCATTTCCATTCCCCTCTTGCTTTTGTACATACGTTCATTTTAGGCGGATCCCACTGCACTTCTCCACTTTCGACATTATAAAAATACTTGGTTCCACTACGGGGGTCAGTGTGCATCTTCCACAACGTAAAAATTTCCACTTCTGTCATGTTGCTCTCCGGGCATTTCATTCTCTGTCAACTCCACTACAATCAGATTTTTCAACAGTTCCGTCCACAAATACTACACAGTAAATTCCTAACACCTCTGAGCTTCCTAATCGACACAGAATGAAAGCGCGGGGATTTCATTGCATATTATACCGGATCTTCAACTTATTATCATTGTTGAGTGTGACAAAATATGCAACATTCCCAAGAAGCACAACAAATCGAGAGAGAGAAGACTTGATTAAGAAGTGTATGTCTACTCACCAACACAATGCCCAAGTTGTAGACAACACGATACTAATCGAATCGAAGTTGAATTGCTGTATGAAACTAAAATACATTCATGCAACATAAGACATCCAATAAGAAATGGAATCCAAGATAACTATGATTAATTCCAAAGTCTGCCCTTACCATATTCCATACCCAAAAGATGTATCCAGCAACTATGAAACCAACTTGAATGAGCAGGAACAATCCATAGGCAAATACTTACTATGTGTGTATACCACAAGTATAGTTCTTAGTACTAGTATTTGGCATTTTAAGTGTTATCGCCCATGAAGTTAGGGACTATGAAATAGTACTGCTTTTGGTAAAACCAAATTTTTCAATTATTCGCCTGAGACAATATAGTTCAGGTTCAGGTGATGGGGCATAAGCAAACTTCATTTTCATACAAATTAGAAACAATTTCCGAGAGTGTTGAAGCGCACAACATTGGGGACGTTGTACTCCTAAAAGCAATTTTATTAAATTTTACAGGCGATCATCCTGCACAGTCGAAAGTTGGTTTCTTGAAAGGCGGGGGATATTTGGCGTGCAGAAGACATGATCTTTTTTCATGTATGGAGGATATGTCAGCAGATCATGGTAAAATTTTATATGAGCAGAACAGGAAACATGCGCGTTTCAATCCACCACGGCGAACAGCGGAAAGTCTGTTAGAAACTCTCACAAAATGGAGAACCATGCCCAAAGGAGGAGAACGAGCAAGATTGGGAAGACTTCGTGGTATATCGGGGCATTCTATTATGTGGAGGTTGTATGATTTATATGGTTTCAATTTGTCCACGGACTTGGTATACGATACAATGCATGTATTGGCATTATGTATATTCAAGAAGTATGTATACCTTCTCGTAAAGAGTATGATAGAAATGGGAAGAGAGAGTGAGCTAGAGGAAACATTACATATTATATCGCAACCGACATGTAGACCAAAAGGTTTAGGGCAGTGATGGCCGATATCAATGACCACATTGGGTTTTTTTAAAGCCGAAGAGTACACGAACTTTGTGTTGTGGTGTTTACCGTTTGTGTTGGACAAATTGGGAATCGAAAAATATTGAGTCCTAGGGAGCTTAGGTATTTTGCTTACAGAGATTGGAAGACTTTTTTTCCTACATACACGGAGGCATGGGTGGACTAAAGACAGCATGACAATTGGGAGGATGTTGTTGTGTGCATGGAGGGTGCGGTCGGAGGAAAGTTTGGGCCCTAATAATTCGCCTCTGGAACATATAGCAGGTGTGATAACTCGATCATTGTTTTGGAAACACTATGTACCCAAGTTTGTAAATGTATATTGACTATCAACGTATGCTAACAAGTGTTCTTTCGTACTTGTTTACAATGCAGGGAGCGGTGAGCTGTTTGACGATATCGTCCGACACGGTCCACACGATGTTTTTTGGTGTTATGGTTTTGAACGGGATGTTGCAAAATACAAGAGGATACGAACGAATAACAAGTCGAACGAAATTTCATATTCCTCGTATTTTTTGCGGTAGTGTTTTACAAACACATACCATAATATGCAAAAAGATCTAGATGGACTTCTAAGTGATAGTAGGGGGTTACGAGAAATACACAAACATCTACGACTGCCGAGTCATTTGTATAGGACACAGATGGAAAATATGGTTGTATGTGAGGATTGGCATGAAGATTGTATTGTGGTTGTTCAATCACAACAATTAGCAAGAGAAATATCGGGTATGCTTCCATGCATAAAAATCTGCCAATGTTCGGAGATGATCAAAATGAAGGGTATCGTTGTGGGAAGGAGAGAACGACCCCTGCCAATGCAAGCTTCAACAAAGACGTACCTGTTGAATTACTGGAGGCAAAAAATGGTGCTCACAGACAACAATGCGCAATTCTTTCGAGATGACATATGGAAATTCCGTTCGTTGTTTTTCAGAGGACGAGAGTATTGGATTGGAAGTTATGTTGTGGTTACACCAGACGAAAGAACAATAATGGCGACCACCAATGGATGTGGAAAGCAAAAATCGAGGAATTTTTCATTCATGAATTTGAAGGGATGCAGGATGTCTTCTTTAGGGGGGCGTACTATGAGCAGAGAGTAACGAATGAGAGCTCCACAATACCACTAGTTCACGAATTGAGTGGCATGCAAATTTTGTATTCCAAATCAGTGGAAACGTGCGTGAGGCCAGTCAGTCAACTATTGTATGGATTCATGCCTTTACCCTTAGATGCGGACAGTGGTGGAAGGCGATTTCTAGTGGCTTATGAATTGGAGGATCCAGTACCCAGAAAACACTTGATAAATGTGGGTGAACCCGGCTTGTGCCCTCCATTTCCTGTGGTCGGAGATGTAATAGTAGTGCGAGGAGAGCGTGGCAATGCACTGAATATGGTAGCAATTAGAAAGGTGCATGACAAACATTCTAGACATGCACCCGTTGAAGAAAATCTTGGCCGTCTGCAAGAGGAAGAACACTTAGTGGGCGCTGTTGATGTGAGCTACCTCCGACGACGAGGGCCTCGAAGCTGCAAATTCGAGGCCCCTTCGCAGCCTAGTACGACATTGTCTTGGCATAGTTTATTGCAGATAAAGTCTGATATGAGGGCCATAAGATTCTGTGAAGGTTTACCTGTGGAGTGGGAAGAAGGGCAGCAACGATTGTAAGTGAAAGTGAAGGAGGGGTGACGGTTTGCTATGGAGCACCACACAACGAATGTGCAATCCATGGATATACAGTACATAAATATAAGTTAATTATCGCTCTCATCGTGAAGGTGTCATTGTGCTTCTTCTCGTTGTGTAGGCTGTTGCCTCCATTTGTGCTCTCCATGTGGGTCGGAGCAATTGTATTAGAGATCATTTGATGTTGACAAAGGATTTTTCTTTGGAGTATCCATTTCGATGTGCTTAGGTTTTTTTCTTCAAAATGTAACCTTGCAAAATTGTGGAGGTGTGACCACCAACTTTGCATTCTCATCAAACAGCTGTTTAGAGAATGCACTCTTTGATATTCTTGCTTGGTTACTTGCCTGATGACAGCTCAGTCTTGGATTCTGGTCCCATACCGGTTATTTGTGGGATTTATTCTGATGAACGGAGTTGATCTTATGCAGGCAAGCTGCATTTGATGGAATTCGGAGTCTTTGCTTTCGACTACAACCTGAGGTACTATATCCAGCTGTTTGTTTTTGGGCTTTACAACCATAAATTAGTTTCCTGGATTTGCCTCATTCAATAGTATGGCATGTGATGTAGGTCTGTAACTGAGCTTCTTAATGCGATAGACATGAGTGATTGCTCTAAGTGGAAGGTATGTTGATTGTTAGATATGAAACGGGGGCTCTTCCTCCTCATCATACTTTAAGAAGAACTAGAATTTGATTGTTTCTGGGAGGCTTATACTTCTGTCTTTTCCTACTGTTTGTGAGGTCCAAGCTGGGACTGATAGTTGAGATGCATGTGCTGCATGTCTTTCAGCACTTGGATGCGCGGAACTGTGCACTCTGTTACCGCTTTGTTTTCCTCATGTGCCGAGAGCGAGGACAGAAGAGCATCTGTAAGTAGGCAGCATTGTTTTCTTGAAACTTAAATGCCTATGTAGAGTTCAGTGCTCCTGAAGAGCCTAACATTTTCTGTATTAGATGTAAGGCCACAAATAGCTCAAGGGAGAGTAGATATCCAGTGTTGTGTTGTTTGCTACATTTTGGGCCTTCTTGGTTATTAAAAAAGAATAACTTCTTCTTTTTGCCCTATCTCAAATATTGTGCAGCAAATGTCTTTCTACAGCCGGTTCACACCAGCAGTATGTCTAGAGTGTTTCTCCTGTACACCAGCTCTTTACACTAGGGTCAAATATGACAAACATTCCCTGAGAAAATATCCTGAACTAACCTCTGCTAAAGACAGTCATCCAAGTCTCTTCCTGGTCTATTGTTTCCAATCTCGATGCTTTTACCAATACATATCAATCCTTCGTGGACTAACAGATGCTACATCTAAAGACTTGGTTGGTTTAGGTGAGCAGCTATGGAGAGAAGGTAATCTTGGAGCAAAGTGTAGCATTGCAACCAAGAAACAGTGCCACAGAAGATTCTTTCCCTCAGGGAAGTACTGCCCTTACTGGGTTCCATGCCCTCACAGATTTTGTGCTTGCTCTCACGAACGCGGATGAGGATGGGCGCATACTTGTGGTTGGTGTGGGGGTTGGGCTGTTTGAAGCCCACCCAACGACATTCCCCATGCAGTGAAGGGCTTGAGACACATTGCCATTGTGGTACCTGACCTTTTGGTTGCTGCCGAGCATTATCGCAGTGTGTTCGGTGCCCAAGTTAGCGATCCTGTGGTATGTCCACATTTTTTTTCTCTTCTCTTTCTCTTTGAACAATCTCTGCACTCAATCAAGTGTACAACTTCGGCGGAGTCTATGCACATCACACATTTTCATATAATCTTTGCGAAGAAACTATACCCAGTGGTGTATATTGTAATCATCTTATGTAGCTATTTGCGTCGTAGTAGTAAAATGTGGCACATATTGGAAGATAACAGGAAATCATGTACTCATTATTAGTACGACAGCCTTCATGAATTCATGATGCTATTACAACTTAATTTTTGGATCTATGTGATGATTTAGCCTCCAGAAGGTTTGTGTTGCACCTCACCCTTTAGGGTTTAGGGTTCTTAGAGGGTTTGTAGTTTTTGGTTTGTTTCATGACAGCAGACGTACTTATTTTGTGGGAACACCTGCAGTTTTTCATGTTCATAAGCTGGATAAAAATGTGATTGCTATTTGCAGGAGTATCTTGAACATAAGGTTACAAAAATATTCGTGCAACTGCCAAACGTGTGCAGTGAGCTGCTACATCCACTGGGTAAAGACAGTCCAGTTGCTGAATTCCTCCGAAACAATCCGCCCGACGGCGTACACCATGTGTGTCTCGCGGTGAGTTGTAATCCTTGCCCCATCTCCTCTGCCATCCATCCATTCACTCACTCGCGTGCACATTCTGAATCATGTATTGCTTCATTTATTTGCACAATTGATTGTGACTGATTATCTTTATTAGCTCTCAAGGATGAATGGATTGCCTGGTTGCAAAGGGTAATACTCAATGATGCACCTTACGACTATATTGTTCTTTCAATTAAATTGTTCTCAAATGCCGATGAAGGCTATGAAGTAATCTTGTTCATGTCAAGCATTTATGGTCGTTTGTAATCTACAGGAAGCTGTCAACTTCGTCGTCGACCTTTGGCTACGTTGGATTTCAACCATGACATGTCAAGAATGAGTAGAGATTGATATTGTGCTGCACGGAAATAGGTTGGCCTAAGCTTTGAGAATGGGGTGGGGGTCGGGAATGCATCGCTTACCTTAGACATAGACTAACTCAAAGATGATGCATCAAACAACACGAAGATTTATTGGAGTCATTTCTTACACTCACTAAGCTTAAACAATGGCAACTCTTGGGCTATTTTCCTTCTTTTTTTCAGGTGGACGATCTTCAGTCCGCGGCTGGTTATTTGGGTGAAGTGGGTGTCAATGGTTGGGGCGGTGGTCTGCCGAAGCCGAGCTTGGAGAAAAACCGTCCCATGTTCATGCACTGGTAAAGGCAACATGGGTGTGCTCATGGAGCTCCACCAAGCAAATATTTACCGCACCCGCGATGAACAGCCGAGTGCCGTGGGCATGTAAACATTGACTACATTTTTACAGCTGATCACAAAGTTTCTGGTGGAGAAATGATCACCAAATAACTGGAGTAAGTAGTTGCTGCAATCCGAGACTCGCCTTCCAATTGTAGACCGGTGGAATGAAATCTGTACTCTGGGCTCCGATCCGCAAACAGGCCAAAAACCAAAACATCATGATGTAACATTGTTTGGTGCGAAGGATGACATCATGAAGCTGGGTGGAAAAGCTAGCATGTACTTTTTGTGGGTGTAGCATAGTGAAATTCACAACGTCAGTGTTGTGTGAGTAGTACTGACTAGGGCGAGAAGAAACTATGTTGACGATCATGTTGGTGGAACCAAAATGTATTCTACTTGGAAAATAAATGCCCAATATGGAAATTATCCTTTTTCCCTTCTTTTGTTTTCATGGCACAGAAAATTTTGCTATTCATATTTCTTGTGGTCTGTATTTCCAGGCCATACATTTTCATGTATGCATTGTAAGCTCCGTGGGCACAAAAAAGCTCAGAATTCAAAACACATTTTCTTCCCCAAACTTTTCAAAGCAATGGAGGAATAGGTCTTACAGATTTACACATATCTTTGGATTAACTGTCTTTGATGGCCGAGGGCAAGAACCCTTTCAGAAATCACAAATTCATAATCGCGAACACTCACAATATAAAGCACACACCAAAACTTCTCCGACATATATATGCAAAATTGTCCAGCATATAGAAAGTTGTCGCAAGTGGGGAAACAAAATCCCCACTTGGAGGCTCCAAGCACATGGGGAACATGCCACACTCCCCACATCTTCCATGTGGGGAAGGCCTCCGGGGCTCCTTGTTAAGGTTAGTGTGATTGGCTTCTTCTTTTCGCGATGTCATTTATCCAGAAATTACCTGCAGTCAGCGACAGACATATGGAAGATGCTGTTTTGCATTCTTTTGATGTTTAACCTCGTGTTTAACTAAACAATGCTTGTCAATGTGAGTCAATCGAAGGTGTGCGGCCACCTTTCGGCACTCAAACTGAGGAAATACGACTTTGGCAAGACACTGCTCTGTAGGCATTGAGCTTCGAATGTGTGCAGAGCGCATTATATTGGTTGACAAACAGGTCTGTATTAATCACTTTGACCTCTACCCATTTTTTGTGAACTTAGAATTGCTGTATGCTTAGCCAGGGGTGTGGTAATTGCGCGTACGTAACTTATGCTTAGATTCGATGTTTTACGGAATGAAATCGTGTAGATCTCTTTCAGCCTGTAAGACACTCTTTCATCATGTTAAGGTAGTTGTGTGGTGGCATCAGCTTTTAACAGTTGCCCTGTTATGTAAACAAAATATAGCAAGCAGTGATCAGATGCACCTGAGGTTACAGTGGAGTTCCACAATAGTGAATTGAAAAATGGTTTCTGTCAAGAAGGATGATTGATTCCTGTGCTCTATTACTTTTTGGACTTGTGCAGCCACTTTTTAGTTCTTCAGTTCTTGTTGATCTTGTGCGCCCTGATGGATCATTAGCCATCTCAGTCATGGAAGTGAGACAATGGCTGCAGAACTGGCCCATGAAATAATGGGGATACAGGTACACTTATAATTCTATTAACCGGTGACTACTGAAATCAAAGCACTTTTCTACATTGCTAGGCAGTGATGAAGAGCTAGGCTAAGGGCCGCTTCACACTATGGTGGAGAAGTGCACCGGTCGGTCAAGAATTTTCGCCCAAGACATGGTTGTTTAAGGCGAGGGATGGTATGCCGGAGAAGATGAAAAGAAAAGAAAATAATTCCTTAAGAAGTCTTGACCAACCATAATGTAACCACCTAGAGGAGAAGTGTATTGGACAATTTCACCAAGAGGAGAAGTCCACCGGACTACTTCACAAAATGGTCAAAGCTGGCCATAGTAGAAACCTTACTTGGGAACCACTTGGAAACTTCACTTATTGTTAGGAACTTAATGGTAAGTAGGGTTACTAGTGTAGAATGGACATGGTTAGGGTGAGAGTGGCCTCCTGCCTAGTATGTTGCCTTGTACACGGGTGATATAGTATCACCAATATCTTGATGCTAAACGTCATGCATCATTATTGTCTAGTTTCTTATTAGAGAACTCTTTATATTTTGGTGTTAATGAAATTATTAGTTTCCAAAAGTTAAATGGGAATTTATATAAGATGACAGTTGCTAACTTGGGTAGACAACACCAAAGATCTTTGGACTCTTATTTTTTAAGAGTTCTTGAGAATATTTGTAATTGTTTTGGAGTTATAAGTTATTATTTCATACCATCTATATTGCTTAAACTCGTTGTATATATTTTTAAGCTCATATTACTTATGTCTTCATATTCCCTCAATAATATGACAACTTTACGTCATTTTTCATATTAATGAAGACGACAACTCGATAATATGACTTTTTTGTATTTCCCCAAAGTGTCATACTAAAGAGGGAGAAGAATAGTGCAAAGATTTCTCTCGGGCCATCACACCCCCTTACGTTTCATAACCACGTGCGATAAAAGTTTGCTACCCTATATTATATGCCATTTTTAATTTTAAAATGTGATATTTTTTCTTCATATGCATAACCATTGATAATATCTTTTGTATATTTATTGAAATTTTTAGGCATCTTAATTTTTGTAGAAATTTTTTCAATTCAATTTTGCGTCATTCTAGTTAGGAACAATATGTTTAAAATCATCAAATTTGGTTACTATTTTTTACTATGTATATCTACTCATGAAAAACAATGATAAAATTTTGACCCATTTCACACGGGGTCCCAAGTCCTAAGTGCCAAGTCCCTTGAGGTCAATTTGTGCAATCTTAGCCGTTGAGAGCATGGAGTTTGGGACTTACCACTTCACATGGGTCCCAAGTCCTAAGTCCCAAGTCAGTTGAGGTCAATCTGTGCAATCTTAGGCGTTGAGAGCATAGAGGTTGGGACTTACCACTTCACACGGGATCCTAAGTCCTAAGTCCCAAGTATGACATGGATGCCCACATGGCAACACTTTTTGGAGGTGAGGCTTGGGACTTGGGTTGAGAGTTGGGTCGAGCAAGAAGCTAGACCCAACTCTCAACACAAGTCCCGTGAATATTTTTGCATAGAATAATCAAGATCTGGCTTAAATGATAATTAACTATATTTTAATGGTTTCTTGAGGCTCAAAAGTTAGGACTTGGCCTTCATGTTGGGACTTGCTGACATGAATGGGACTTGGCAGTTGGAACTTGGAACCCCATGTGAATCGGCCCTGATTTAAGGTTAAGTTTGGACCTAAAATGGACATGAGAAAGATGTTCAAATGAACTCCAAAAATTGAGAGGCAAATGACTGTGGACACAATTTGGATTTGCTAATCATCTTGCACTAATTGAGTGATTCATATCCTACGAGAAGTGGGTGCCCACCTAGAATCTCTCTCAAAATAATAATAATAATAATAATAATAATAACGCCAGTATTATATACCGGCATGAATGCGAGCCCGTTAGCCCTGTATTGATCACGGTGTCCCGTGATGTAATATAGGGCGTTATGCCTCCTTTGGGAGGTGGGCTCTTGTTTCCATATTATATTAGTTAGTTTTAGTTAGGGTGGGGGGACCGGGGTTTGTTTGTTATCAAGTTTTCTTTTGTTTAGAACTAGGTATGTGAGGTATTTAATGGCGTTTTCGTGTATTTTCTTCATGAGGGATTTAATGTTGTGTTTTGGGATTTTAAGTTTGGTTAGTTTTTCTATGGAATGTTCGTGTATAGCTCCTCTTACTCCGGCTGTGATGGTAATTAGGGGGTTGACTTTCCAGCCGATGTTTTGTATGTTGTTGATTAGTGGGTCATATTTGGTGTGTTTGTGGGTGAGGGCTCCGTCCGGGAATCTGTCATGGCAGTATGTGAACTCAATAAATTGGATTGTGTGGTTGGGAGAGGGTAGGATGGGGGTGGGTGATTGGTTTTGGGCTCCTATAATGCATAGTATGTCGGGTTTTAGCTAGGCTGGGCATTGGCATTTCGTTTGTGAGCATGTGCATGCTAAGAGCCAGTCTGGTACTGTGTGATCTTGCGGTTGATTGTTGTGGTTACCCGCATTGACCAATGTAAAAAACCTTGTGTTGTTGTTGGCTTGTAGTGTTTGGGTGATCAGGTGGACTGCCTTGTTGTGTCTTGCAATTCTTAGTCCTTTTAAGTACGGGTGTTCGCATGTGGATAGTAGGTGGGGCCATGTGTCCCTGTCATTTCTTTGGCATAATGTGCAGTTAGGGTTCTGGAATTGGAGGGGCCAGAATATATGTTTTCTATGGTTGCCCATATATTGTGCATATCTAAATTTTAGAGTTTGGGTAATTTGTGTGTCGGGGACCTGTTTGCTTTTCCAAAAGTGGTTGGAAAGTTTTTGGTTGATTTGTTTATTTGATATCCATTTGTCGACGTAAGGGTATTTTTGGATGGCTAATGCGCATTCACGGTTTTCGTGCTCTCTAGTTATAAATGTGCGAAGGTTTCGGATTGCTCCGTCGTGTGTGCCAATTGGGCAGCTTGCTAACCAATATGGGGTTGTGCGGGCTATGTGTATCTGTGGTGTGGTGTCGGGTTTGTCATTAAGTGTTCCCATATTTGCTAATGTATCTGCCATTTCATTGCCACTAATGCCTGTGTGCGCTCGTACCTTATGTATGTGGACCATGTGTGGGGTCCAATATATTTGGTTGATAATGGCTGCGATAAGAAGTTTGTCCGGGTGGTGGTGTTGGGATGTTGGGTGTTGTATATGGTTATTAATTAAGTATATGCTATTGAGG
This sequence comes from Polytrichum commune, assembly GCA_950295325.1. Classification (NCBI taxonomy): domain Eukaryota; kingdom Viridiplantae; phylum Streptophyta; class Polytrichopsida; order Polytrichales; family Polytrichaceae; genus Polytrichum; species Polytrichum commune. The sequence continues at coordinate 3,100,043 of OX485809.1, forward strand.
CTGTCTGTAAATATATGGGTGTCTCTTTGGGTGATTTGTATGGTTTTGATGGCTATGAGAATTGCATTTAGTTCGGCTCTTAAGATGTTTTGGTATCCGGGTAATCTTTCGGATATTTGGGTGTTGTTGTTGGGGCTATATACTCCCGAGCCTGCGGTGTTGCCCACTATTTGTCCCTCGGAGTTTTTGGATGGTGGGATGAATGATCCATCTGTGTATATGCACGCTTGCGGGTCGTATTTAAGGGGGTGGATGTGGTGATATGTGAGGGGTAGGGGTGTGGTGGTGGTGTTGGGGGAGGGGGGGATTATTACGTGGGGGGTGTTTTGCCACTTGTTGGAGAATTTAACTTTATAGTGTGCATGGGTGGGTTGTATGTGGTGTGTTTCTATATGTGTGTTGGTTAATCTTTTTAGTATGTTTTGTAGTTCTTGTGCTGACCTTGGGTTTGGTGTTATTGTTGTTCGGTTATGTATGCAGATGATGGACGTAAGTGATGGTTCAATGTATTGATAATATTTGGGCCATTCTGGTGTGGGGTTATATTGGATGCTATGTGGTGGGATGGTTACTATTGTGTGTATGTCTGGGTGGTTGTTGAGTGGTATTTTTTGTGGTGTCCAATCGGTGTGATTGATTATTAGTATGGTAATGGTATTTGTGTCTTCTTTGGCTGCCATTCTAGCCCAATGTATGGCCTCGACGGTTGTGTTATGGTCAGTGGGGAATGCTAGGCCTATGCCATTCCATTTAGAGGAGTGGGCATGTCCTAGTGAGCCAAATATTATGTCTCGGGTGTGTGGTGAGTTGTATTGTGTGAGTTGGGTAGGACATGTGAGTGGGGATGAGTAGTAGGAGTGTGTAATGTTAAATGTTTCTATGAGGAGGTTAGTTATATCCGGGTGTAGTGTATGGTGTTGGTTTTGGGATTGGATGGTTTTTGGCTTTTTCTTAGGTAGTATGGATATGTATCTTTGCATGAGCCATATTATTTCAGTCTCAAAGTCTTGTGGGGGCGGTTGTAGGAAGTTGGTTATGTGCGGTTGGTTGTTATGGTTAAATTGGTTCCATAGCCAATGTAATCGTTCCGTGGTGATTGTGGCTATGTATTTCCCATTTTGGTCGTATATGTTGGATTCAAGGTTGTGTATTTGTATGGTGGGTTTATTACTAAGGATGTCTTTGTCCGGGTTGCATTCTTGTATGTTGGTGTGTAGGTTGGTGATATTGAGGGGGGGGGGGGGGCGTATGTATTTTTTGTCTTTTGTTTGTGTGTGAGTGGTGTGGGTGGCGTATTCTTGAATGGCTAGTTGTTCCGTTGTTTTGTTATGGAATTGTGTAATGCGTAGTAAGTTATGGTCTAGTAGGATGTTGTCGGGGTGTAGGAGGTCCGTCTCCTTTCGCCATTGTAGTGTGGGTCCTTGTGGGTTTAGCCATTGACATAGGTATTGTTTTGTGATGGCTTGTGCTCCCCATTTGTCTTTTCTTGTGGAGGTTTTGTCTTTGATTATGGCGTGGATTGCCCGTCCGAGGGTGTGTTGGGGGAGGGGGGGGATAGGGGGGATAGGGGGGAGTGTTATGTTTGTGGGTGTTTGTTGTGGTAGGTGGGTGTGGAATCTCTCCCAAACATATAAACCCACCTTCCACTTCATCAACCACTGGCCAAATGACCCAAATTTCCTCCAAAAATCCCCTCCCAAAGCTCCCATATATTATCAAAGATCCTGCCCATACTTCCACTCCATGATGCAGCGCAAATCCCAAGAAAGCCCAAAACAAACTGGCCAACATTGCAAAGACATCAACCTTGACAGAAAGTAAAGCGAATTAGTTGACTTGCGTGCGTGAACTCAAGCTTAAACGAGAGCAAAAGCAGAGAACGCGAAACCCTAGGCGCTCGGTAAGGTGGGGAAGATGACCAGTAACTACATCCCAATGTTTCATCCATCCTCCCACTTACATCGAACGCTTTTCTGTCCCGGTCACGGGTCACACGGTGTGTAAAAACGGCCTTAACCATGACACATCTCGTATTTCCAGGAAAATCCAGGTGTCCTGATACGATTGGTTGGGCGTCGTTGCTAACGAATGGCGATGCGCCACGCGTACCTTGTGACGACAACCCCCTTTCTCCGGACCCCGTTCACTCATCGACTCGTCCGGATCGCCGCATCGACTCCGTTAGTCGCAAGCTCCCCGCATTCATGCATCGAGCTCGCATTGCATTGCGTTGCATTGATTTGTTCTGTGTTGCCGGAAGCTGGTGGTGGGTTTGTTGAGGAAGTTATGGAGGCCGTAGATTCAGTGGTGCGGCCCGTGAAGGAGTTCGCCAAAGACAGCATCCGCCTTGTGAAGAGATGCCACAAGCCAGATCGTAGAGGTATTTTCAACATTTCCACAATTCCTTTGTTCTTCATGATGTTGTAACCCGGATGGCATTGTTAGCCTGTCTCGATGTCCAGCTTCGGTTTCAAGTGGTTTGTGAGGATTGTAGGGTCATTGGGCTTGTGTTGAACAAAGAAGTAAAGCTCAATTTGGCCAGATCGGGAGAACTACGGATTGATGTTGGTTGCATGTTATTACTTTTTTCTATTTACTTTGCTTATTTGTTCATGATGTTGTAACCCGGATGGCATTGGTAGGCTGTCTTGGTGGTCTCCAGCTTCGGTTACAAGTGGTGTAGGAGGATTCTAGGGTTATTGGGTTTGTGTATCCCGTTTGTGTGTTGAACAAAGGTATGAAGCCCAATTTGGCCAGATCGGGAAAATAATGGTTTGATGTTGTTTTGATGTTATTACTCGTTGCTTGATGGACAGAATTCTCAAAGGTGTCGATTAGGACAGCGCTGGGATTTGTGGTGATGGGCTTCATCGGGTTTTTTGTTAAACTCATCTTCATTCCCATCAACAACATCATCGTCGGCTCTGGATAGTCGGAGTCTCGGTGAGTTTTGTTTTTGTGGCCATGATTCGGTCAATGTGCTTTGATAGGGTCATCATCGCACAATGGAGGGTCGTTGCATTGGTGTCTAAGGTAGACGAGCCTACTACAGTTGCTTCCAGGAGGTTTGGTCTCTTCTGATTTGTAATATATTCTGGAAAAACTTTCAGTGGAAGAGCAACTCTTTGTACGAGTCCATGCCATAAGAATGAGATTATGGTGACTAAACATCGATTTATGATGAATTGTCAAAGAGAAAATATCTGATCCTCAAGTGGTTACATAGGTGTGACTGAAGCGGTTAGTGTTGAGTGGGTGTTGAGCATTGAATTTTTGGCTATCCTAACGGATGAGCCGGTGCACATATCCTTAGAAGAATACTAGAGGTGTTCGTTTTAAGAGGATAATGAACCATGTTGAACCCAAGAGTGGGTGTTTGAAGAAAACCTGTGTACCTTACATGCTATAGTTCATCAGCTGGGTTGTGTAACCTATCGAAATGATAATGCCACAAGATAGTGTTTTCGAAGGATATGGCTACCTATTTGTCTCCACCTTCATGATGTTGCTTGTTTTTAAGAAAACTATTCCTTAAAGGACCAAGGGGTTCAATCTACGGCCATATACACAATTTATACGAGCCTTACCAAGTCTAAAAATTATACTTTTCATTTTTGGGAGTTTCATACTTTAGTTTATACATTTTGTTGAGAAAATGAAAATATACTCCCATGGTACATTGATGATCAAAATACTAGGTACGTATTTGCATCCAAGGGCACATATGCTGTGTATGTGAACCCAAATCTGCAATAACATCAAGGCATAGGTCCAGATTGCGCCTCTCAGACACTTGGGGTTGACCTCCTTTTCAGTCAAGCTCTCGAGGTTTTAGTGACAGGACCAAGAGATGCAGCAATTTGTGTCGAGAGTTTGTTTTTTTGACACCGTTTGATTTGATTGTTCTCAACTTTTTCTACTTTGTCCAATTCTTGTTGAGCACAATGTTGCGAGGCAAGTCTTTAGGAAGATAATGACATTCTTACTTTGTGTCGGATTTGTTGTTGTGGATGCTTGCAGGTATGCAATTTTGTACTCCAATTCTTTAATTTCAAGATTGCAGCAGCGAGAGAGCCAGACTGTGTGAGTTTCCAGTCAGAGGCTGCTGCTCCAGCTTAACAGGACTAGCTGAATACACAGTATTTCCTGGCTTCTGTCCTGTGGAAATTTAAATCATGTATACCGTCAGGGGAGAAATGGCAGGACCGCCTGGGTTCTCTGCACCTGTTTTTCTCGAGGAACAAATGGAATCTTTTCTCTTCGACTGTTTTTATATTTAACACATATTTGTGATTGGAATTCAATTGAACTCCTTGTTCATTTTAACATTTGCGGATTAATTATGCTTGAAGAATTCAGATGGTGCATGTTTGCCGGGTATGAATATACAGTACTTGCTGGCTTCCTTCCTGTGGAGTTTTGATCATGTATACCATCAGGGTAGACATGGCAAGCCCACTAGGACTCTCTGCACCTGTTTTTCTTAAGGAACAAATGGGAATATTTTATAACCTAGACTACTTTTGTATTTGGCATAGATATACGGGCCCAACTCTATTACTTCTAATCAAACGCCTATATTTGAGTGGTGTGTGGCTCAACCTAAGTACAGATACCAAGAAGACACATGTTTAATAGAGACTGGACTACCTGCTCAAAATTTGTTAACCATCTCTAGGCTCACTACCTAGTCAAAACTAATTGGGCGGGACCTATATTCTTATAAGCTCTGAACACTATGAATAAAGTCATCGGCTACAGCCATGGCTTGGATTCATCAATCATCTTGCACTAATTAGGTGTGTTGCATCCTACAAGAAGTGGGTGCAGGGCTAAACATGTTCATTTAAGACCTGCTTACCTCAAGTTGGTGGTTTGAACTTAAGAACGCTTATTTTTCCTTGAAAGGGCCTCAAACGGGACTAAGACTGATTGGTCGAATTACGATGACTGTATTATCTTGACAAATGAAATCATGATGGCAAAGTTATTTAGACAACTCCTTTCATGGGGAGTTTCTGCTATCTATTTAAACTCTTTTCTGCAGCCCATCTGAACCAGTGCCTGGGAAGTTTTTGGGCATAGTTGGTCAAGATCCTAGTGATTCTAAATCCGAGTGGTTACATGTTGACATCTTCTGGTTTTGCTTTATTCATTTGAGGTATTTTCTATAGATTCCTTTAAAATGATTGGCATTTCTCCTGAAGTCTCGAACTTCAACTGGTTATTTCTCAAACTCAACTGGTTCAATTGTAACTAGCTAGAATTATAGACAAAAGCCATGATATCCATCCTGTTGAAAAGTAGGCGATGAGAAACATGACATAACATTAAGTAGCAATGCTAGGAGTGTACCCTTTGAGTACTTGCAATACTACCTCAACAAGAAGGAAAAAGTTTGCAAAACAAGGGTGAATGAATGAATAATTAATTAAATATAGTAGCGTCAAAAAGGTATCAAAGAGGTTTTCAATGTGGATGTTGGAGACTTTTCCAAAAAGTGCAACTACCTTTTTAACCTCACCAACTTTCGCGTTGCTTTATAGCTATTCAGATTTGTTGGTTGTCTGTAGGATAGAGACTATGCATCAACTTCTCTATTTCAAGAGCAAATTTCCTAATCACTTTGCATTCACATTTGAACGTTATTTGTTCCTGCTATTTTTGGTCCACTTTATTTAATGTCAATGTTAATTAATGAATGAATTATATATATATATATATATATATATATATATAGTTAACTATAGTTGCTCCCTAAAATGTATTCAAAACTATAGTTATTTTAGCAGTTATTAAAATTTTATTATTAAGTTTTCAAGTGATGAATGAGTAGCTTTAGTCCTTGACCTACATTTGAGAAGAAGGTGCACAAAATCCAAGAAAGGTTTGTTTATAGGTGTAGTAAATAGCCATGGATTGGCATGAGCAAAGTGGATAGCTACAATTGTAATCTTTCATAGTTCTACCGTTTTCTTGTTTAGATCGTAATTTAGCCTAGATTAGAACCTTTACCACTACTTAGCATTAGTTTTGTCCTAGAAACCAACATAATTAATTCTATGCATTGAAACTACCCAAATATTAAAAATAACCTAAGTAAAACTCAAAAGTAGTGCTACCTTTGCTCTTGAAAGAGCATCAAACCAGCACGCACCAATGTGATGCACTTTTGAGGTGGTCATTCTAGGCGTGCTACTTAATGTTATGGATGTGGATGGGACATCAACCTCTTCATTGGCCTCTTCAACCTTTTCTCAGATTGATTGAAATTATGTCCACTTTAATAAGACACCCTTGGAGGTTAATTGACAATGTTTATATGATGCTAAAGTTGGATTTGTCTCATGGTTACACATGGCAATGAAGTGCACTTTACACTTGAGCTTGAGGGCCCGTGACCATTGAAATCTAAAATCTCGCTGATGGAAAATGTTGAGACCATCCCACTTCACTTTACACTAGAGCCTAATGGCCTAAAGGAACAAGGATGTTGAATGAATGAGAAACTACATGCCATGCAATGGATATTGTTTCATGGTCTACCGGGTTTGGCGCAGGATGAGCAACATACAGAGAAAGGGTATGCGGAGACATGTATAAAGAAGGATGTGATACAAGAAGCGGTATTCACAAAAATTGCCATCATGGAGCAGAAGCTTACAAAAGGTGACTAGTAGAGTTTATGGTGGTAACTGAGTTGAACTAATAGTCTAGTGTACATGCACCTTATTATCTCCCTTGAATGTGAAACATTGAAACACTGGGGTCCAATACTGAGCTGCATTAGGTAAGGCTATGTATAAGCTTTCAATGGACCATGTATGCACAACTTACGATGATCATTTCAATGTATTTTACCTAGTATGAAGATGGGCAAGTTGGCATTCATGAGTTCACAGCTGAGCACACTCTTCGAATCTGTCCAGTAGAGCCTAGGTTAACCCCAACGCGTCCCATTTTCAACATGGCAGCAACAAACCGTTGGAAAAAGTCTGTCCTGTTGTTTGCATACTCCATCACATATGCAGATGTTTTTGGGCTTTTTAACAGCTCGGCATCGGAGGTCAAAAGACCTCGGTTTTGTAAGATGGCCGTGTAGTAATTTTCGTCAAACTGATCCGGGGTAATTGGCTCTGCTGGGATCCGAGCTGTGTTGTCTATAGGTTGTGGACACATCGAGCGCAATTTGACACCATAATCTGAAGCAAGCATAGGATCCATTCCTGTCGTGCTGTTAAACCCAAAAAAACGCCGTGCAACTTGCGCACAATGCACCCTCCCAAATGTATGTGCACCTGATAACAGGAAGATTGTTGTGAGGACTCCAAAGCAGGAATAGTACCCCGGGCGAGGGTCATCAGCAAAATAAGGCTGACAGTTTGTGATAAGTTCATAGTAAAGCATGCAAGTAATACAATATGAGCTTCAAATGTTATAAAAGTACCAAATGTTGAAATAAGGTATAGTAGCATATAATAAAATATAAAATGAAATAAAGACATTCTTATTATAATAATGTTTTTTAATGTCTTATGCCATCTTAAGACTAATACATAGTATTCTCTTATTATCAATTGCCTGCAGGAAATTTAGAGGTCAACTATGTCAAAGTAGATACAGTTGGATTCATCCTGTTGAGTTCTTTGCAACAAGGCCAAATTCTTTGAGAAAATGAGATTTGTGGAAGGAACCTATGCGTAATTTTTTCATAAAAAATCTTATTATAAGGTAAGGTTGCCGCTTCAGGAATAAAACAAAAGTAGAACCATAGACAAAGGGATACCAAAAATCCTAGAGGAGAATAAAATAAAACAAAAATACTCAGAAAGGACAACTTGTATATCAATAGCAGTGAATCTTAGTATTTCTGCTGCACATACTTTCCATTATATATTATGTCCTTTGTGTTTTCTGCACCATAAACAAGAAATCTGCCTACAAATTGGAACTGATACATTCAGAAACATTTGATGGATAATAACTCCAGTTGCTGAAAGTCTGACGACTTCTGTTGACATGAAACTCTTTCATTAAGGTCAGTGGGGCTAATTTGGTTACTCCTTAAACGGACACATATACTTGAGTGGTGTGTGGTAAGATGTGGATCTAAGAGCAGACACCGAAATGATATGTGTCTTAAAGAGATTGGACTACATGCTCAAATATGTTAGACATTCTAGTCTCAGTAGTCAACATAAGTGGCGGCACCTATGTAATCATGATAGAATAAGATATCGATATGATCTCCGAAAATCATGAGGAAAATGCTACAGACACAATTTGGATTTGCTAACCGTCTTGCACTAATTGCACTAATCGTCATACAAGAAGTGAGTGCAGAGCTAAAAGTGTCTGTTGAAAGTCCGGTTACCTTATTGTTATATATGGTATTCAATTTCCTGAAGTACAGTCCTCTAATCAAACAGCACATGATCTTCAATGCAAAGTTTCTTCCTCCTCTCACTGCTTGGTGTCAATCACAAAATGTCCAGCTCAAGGAAGACAATGTTTCTTCTATCTCATATGAACTGGACTGAACGAGTCAAATAGATATAGAACAGGCACAAATTAGGACACTGGGTGTGGTGGTTTACAGTAAATGGGCCTAATGCGGTTACATATCAATCGGACACCTGTATTTGATTGGTGTGTGGTCAGGTGTGGATCTGACGGACACCAAAAAGACATCATGTGTATAAAACAGATTGGAATTTTTGCTCAGAATGTGAGAACTATAATAGGGGTAAGTAATGGCCAACATAATTGAGGAGACTTATAGAATCATTTAGGAAGAAAGAGAATCCTCACTTCGATAAAGAATTAAGATAATCATACGAGCTCAAGGAACTGAGGAAACGGAGTCAGCCTCAACTTGTATTTCCTGATCATCTTGACCTAATCGCATGCTTAATATCCTAGGAGAAGTAGGTGCAGAGCTAAAAGTGTCTGTCATATGCCCACTTACCTAACTTACCTAAGTCAAAAAATGTAAAGGCAAAACGTCGTGAAGCGTCTTATCGTACCTGATAAGGTAGCCATGTCTCGTGGAGTTAAACCCATTGCGGCAAAATTTGCCATGAGTGCATCAGCAGTTGATAACGAAGAAGGCAGCCGGGCAGCTGCTTGATCAGCCCTAGATACAATTCCGTCCCGTCGGCCAAGCTCAACTACCCAAGATGGTCCACCTTGCTGCAAACAGTACAACATCATCATTGTTCATTATGTCTCCAAGAACGATAATGTCAGCGTGATGATCACACTGATATTCTGATATTCTGGATCTGATTAGGAGAATAAAAACTGCTGGTTGTGATTGACAGAAATTAGAGCTCAAGCTTGGAAGTCTGGTGGACCCACGTAAAAGAATAAATTGGACCCTCTGTGGAACTTTGGTTCCGGATTATTCCTTATTTGGGATGACTCGAACTTGTAATCGCCGAACTTGAAAATCAAATGAAAAAGAAGTGGAGACCGACCTTGACACAATTGAGCTCTACCATCCTATGTACTTGTTAGTAAGGCTCTTGAAAAGCTTTATCCCTTGCCCAACAAACTTGCAAGCTTGAGCTCAAGGTGTGTGTGACAACTCCATGAAAGATTGATTATAGAATTGAGGTACCTCATCTTAAACGGAACACCTATATGTGAGTGGTATGTGGTGTGGTGTGAATCCAAGAACTGGCACCAAATAGACATGTATTTGAAAAGAGATGGATTATGTGCTCAGAATTTTTTAATTTAACTAATTACATAATTGGGGGACCTATATGAAAAATCTTCACTTTGAAGATGAAATAGGATATGCATACCAGCTTCGAAAAATATGAGGAAAGTGGCTACAGGCACGATTTGGAATCTCACACTAATTGAGTGATGCATAACCTATGAGAAGTGAGTGCAGAGAGAAAAGTGTCCATTTAAGACCCACTGACCTTGTGGCAATTCAAGTTAGAGAACGCAGAACATTCTGTAGCCTATTTTGGTTCCATTGCATATAGAATAAATCGTAGGTAATCTGGATAACCTAAGAATGCTTTCATTTGGAACGCATCTCTTCAATTGAGTAGAAGGAAGAAGGCTTTCTGTCCGAAGAAGATAGGCAACAATGAGGTATCGCATAATGAGAGCTTGCCACTTGACTATCCTCGGTATACATGCATGTACTCAAGAACCGTATTTTGAAAAATCATTCTTGAAGCTACAATAGAAAGAATATCTTTATATATAGTTTAAAATGCTATGCAGGCTGTCTATAAGGTAATGGACACCCAAAATGAGTGTCTATAAGGTATCTCTTTCAAACATACTCATTTTTGGTGTCTCGCATAATGAGAGCTTGCCACTTGACTATCCTCGGTACTACATCCACACCTGACCACACAACACTAAAAATAAAGGACTCATGGACACCAAAAATGAGTATGTTTGAAAGAGATTGGACAACGTCCTCATAATTTGCTAACCATTCTAGACTCAATACTCAACATAATTGGGGGGAAGGGCTACCTGGCTGTTTATGGCTCTGACATTTCTGACTTTGAAAAATCATAGCAGCGGCAGGGAAAATCAGAAAATTCCGTAGATTGTTGCTGGAATCTCATATCACATACCCAGATCCAAGAAAAATCCCAACTCTGAAATCCAAGCTGCCAAGAATCATGGCAGACAGCAAAAACTAACCATTTAGGTACCTTACCTGCACAACTGCATCGCGGCTTGCAAGGGCAATGATGTCAGCACATGATACAACGCCAGGACAAATGGCCTCCACCTGTTTCTTGATGTCGTCCACAATATCAAAGCCCCTGAGTGTAAAATTAGGAACTGCATCACGCTCCGCACTGTTACTCGGAGTTGAAGCAATCAATACTGATGCATCACAACCCTGTAAAGAAAACAACCCATTGTCATTAATTCCCTTTAATAATTTACATTTTCAATTACCAACAAGGCATGACGAAAACCATCGACATCAATGGTGGTAAACCGGTCCCTTAAACTTCAACGCTCTCCCATTCCAGTTCTTGGCAGATGCTGCATGTGAATATAATGTAAGTCGATGGATTTGATCTGTCACTTCATTTTGAGTAAGTCAACATGCATCTCACTCCTCTGATGATATTTCAATCCTGAAGAAAACACTTAATCCTTCAAGGGATGATGAGAAGTGCAAAAGTGTTCAAAGTCCTTTCAAACAACTTTGTTTAGAATAGTAGTAAGAAACTCAACTACAGTGCAAGCGACACATCTTCAAATTCAAGACTGAAGGTTCCCAAGGACAAAGCTAGCTCCAAAAATCATAACTACCAAGCTTGTAAATGCCTCCACACATTTAAGAATATCAACTCAGGACATGACCGAACCCATTATTAATATTTTTCAACCAACAATCGAAATGTTTGTGTGATACTCATCAGCACTCTGTCCGAAAGGCAGAACGATTTCGAACAATTAATTACGATAAGTTCCATTTCGAGGATTACTCAAGACACACAATCAACCCAGACTAGCAGGCAATTCATGTGAAGAATTAACTTGATATTATACAAGAATGATAGTATCAAGACATGACTGTCAAGTGCTTGATTAACATCAGCATCGTGTGGTGATGTCCTGTACATGATTCATTTCAATGTGCCGTGTCACAATATTCTGAAAAAAACTTCCATATGCTCAATGTATGACCTGCTATGCTCAAACATCACATAAATATCTGAGTCTACGACAAGGCCCTGATGACTTCTTCTAAATTATCTAATTGGTCTGGCTGAAACTCTTACATTGATAGCACAATCATATATTTTACAAGGACTAACCTGATATAATACAAGAATGATACCGGGATGATACTATGATCATCAAGACCTGACGAGTCCTTAGCATCAGCAGCATATGTACGGTGATGTTCTCTACATGATTCAATTCAATATTGTACAGTGTCATAACATTTTAAAGATCATTTCCATATTGTCAATGTGTATAACCTGCTATGCTCAAACATCACAAAAACATCTGAGTATGACTTCTTCGAGGTTATCTTGGTCGGAACGAAAAGCTTACATTGACAGCACAATCATGGAAGAACATGCGCACAAGAGGAGCTCCCGAAGTGATATCTTGTTGAAAGTATCTGGCCATGGTGGAGGCCACCACCTGCTCTAGCGCTGGGCAACTACGGTGGTAGAATAACGTGTCCAGCTTTAAGACTCCAGTACTGCTAGTTCCTGCCGTGGCTTGAGCTTCCATCACCGCAAAGCAAAACAATGCCCATATGGCCGACGTCATTAACACCGGTTTCTCCAGCCATTGAAAGGCCATTACTCAAATGCTCCCTTCCCGGACTGCTCTAACCTAAACTGATCCCACCGATCTCAGTCGATGATCACTCTATGGAGGGTTGCCTCGATCCTTAGTGGTCGAAGATTTCGGAACAAAGAGCTTCAAGCTCAATGGACACTCTTCAAATCTCTAATCCTTCCACTTCTTGGATGGCCCTGCACTACACATGGACAAACAAAGAAAGAAACACTTCTTGTGAATTTTCAGCAATGGGTATGGCTCACGTGGGACTTCTGGTGGTCTTGACCCTACTAAATCTTGAATGGTTTGTACTGATGAAAAACATTGTTCGAACCACTGCTTCACTACAGATTATAAGCAATCTGATGACGTTAACCTCATCGCCTCGCCTGCAGTCCTTTCATCTCATTCATTCATTTCTGTCTGAAATGAAAATGTAACGCATTCTCCAACGAGCACTAAACTCACACAAGAACTTCGTCTGAAGAACTCGTTGAACTGTTTCACATTTCTCGCATTTGGCCACAGCCACTCTGCCAAATCTCTCATCTACTCCAGCACGCATACCATTCTTTCGATTCGATCGGCAATATCAAATACCAAATTGAGTGCAATATTAGCCCTCAGCAGGCCGTGACGCTCCCCTCAGATAGCAACGCATATGTGTAGTTATATATGTACATCTATATATATAAAACCTCACATACATCCATACATTGCGAGGATGGTCTTGACCAAGAAAGCGCTTCAAGTCACTTGCGATCGATCGACTTTACCCTCACCCGGCTCTGACCACATTTACAAACATGAATACCAACATGATCCACCTTTGAAGCTCAGCTCAGCTCAAGATGCTATGGAACTCATCAAGTGTAGGTATATGTATGTACCTATGTACCACCTGCTAAAGAAGACACTCTTCTCGATGCATTAAAGCAAGACGGCCGGCATTGAGTAAGCTGGAACTATAAGGGACTATGTGAAGACTCAGCTAAGCAATGATCTGACACTGCGATGGATACGATCAATGGTGATGGACAGATCATGAGCTGGCCAACCACACGGCTGGGCTTAGCTGAGATCAACTGAGAACTGATAATGGGGGAAAAGGGCATGCTTATGATCATGCGCTGCAGCAAAATGGTACTACTTAGCCACCGCCGACCCCATAGCCATGATCCTTTTCTGCAACTGTACTTGATCTCGTCCTGCTGCATCACAGTCGATCCCGGCCTGTTTCTCACACCCTCCCTAGCTATCACCAATTTTGACTTTTGATGTTTTCCCCAATGATCTGCAAGAAAGAAAAACTATGATGAACTACTTATGGATGATCATCGCCATGGCAGAGATGAATCGAAGCCACTATCATACTTCACAGTGTAGGATTAAGCATGGCAGAGATGAATTGAAGCCACTATCATACTTCACAGTGTAGGATTAAGCATGGCAGAGATGAATTGAAGCCACTATCATACTTCACAGTGTAACTTCATAGGATTAAGCAGACCGTATAACTTCGCGATAGCCATGCTTTTTGTTTTACTGTATTTCTCTGAACCTTGATCTCTTCCACATCCCTATCAGTTTTGATGATGTTTTCCCAAATTATCTGCAAGGTACCATAACTATGACTTATGGGTGACCGTTGCCATTGGAGTGATGAAGTGCAGCCATGACTGTCATCTTTAACAATGTAAGTTTAGGCATGACTGCAGCATATTACACTAACTTAGCCATCACTAACCCCATAGCCATCCTTTTCTACTACACCATTTATGGTATTTGCATGATAGTCTCACTTATCCTATTTTGAGGCATATGTTGGGTTACATTGATGTATGGTTAACAACTTCATCATATGTGTCACCTCGTGACACTTGGCATTCGAGTGCGCTTATTAATATCTTGGCGTGAGCATGTTCAATAGTGTCATGAGGTGCATGCATATGTTACACATGATCTATAAGTTGATTGAAATATACACAAATGCCACTTGCCATTAGTATGTTCAAGAATATCTTCCTCTTGCATACGAAAATGCAAACATACGACACTTGCCATTAGTACACTCAAAAACATCTTCCCCTTGCATGCTAAAACGAAAAACCATCCTCTAAAGTATCCCAATGTGCTAAATGTCACAATGTAGATCTTTTTACTTATGTTCGCGAATGGAATCATATTGGCAATTAGCAGGCGTGACATGTGGAGATCTCTAGGCATCTAGTTTAAGCCCTTTGCAAATTATAGTGCCCGTGACACTAAATATCATAATCGGTGTAACTCTCTAGGACTTGATCCCTTCCGGCTTGGGATTCGTAACATATATGTAAACTCATCCATTGTAGATGAATGGGCTCCGGTAAAAAAACTGCCATACAAGATTGAGGGCCGAGTCCTTCCAATTCGTCTCCACTAGACTATTTGGAATCTCTGAGTCACTTTTCAAATCAAACTATCAAAAAATTAATCATTTACAAGCCACAATACAATCCACTGTGTTTTCGCCTTTGTAATAGATGAGTTTACGTAGACACCACAAATCCCTAGCCCTCCCTTCCTGCACTTAATGCACGTATACCTTGATCTTTCACACCCTCCTCAGTCCAGCACCGGTTTGGATGTTATTTTCTTTTCCCGATCTCCAAGACAATTTACTTATAGGCGATCGCCATGGGAGTGATGAAGCAACCGATCTCATCCTTAACAACGAACGATTAGGTACGCAAATGTTGGATGAAATTTGGATGAAATTTCTGGCAAGGAGGGAAGGGAAGGGATGAAATTTCTGGCAAGTGGGGAACGGGAGGGATGAAGTTGGTCAAGGAAGGGAAGGCAGGCAGGCGTGATTCAGGCGGCGGCTGCCTGCTTGTTTGCTTGCTTGCTTGCTTGCTTGCTTGCTTGCTTGCCAGCTAAAATTATTGTGGGCTCCTGCCCGCTGCCCGGACGGGTGGGGGGCAGTCTGCATGATTGCAGTGAACTGCAACAGCTCGTACATGCTGTTTTACTCAAACCCTCATCATGGGCAGGAGGGAATCGTTGCATGCTTACTTACGAGGCGCAGCTGTGTGTGCTTATCTCCCATGCATCCAACTGAACCACGCCCCATACCAGTGTGTACAGAATAAGCTCTGAGCACAGTTTTTATTATCATAAATGGGTTTCTTATTTTATACAAAACCTGTGTTGGCGACTTCAAGAGGGTTCCAACGCACCAGAGAACGCATCATTCGGACACCGTGTGCAAAAGTTGTAAGGGTTGGAAGTTTCAATTGTAGGAGACCTAAATCAGTATAATTGTATCTAGTATATCAAATGTTTGGAAGGTGTGAGGTTGAGGTATCCATGCGTAACCGGTTGGCCGCTTTCTTTCGCCGAGGTGGCACTACACGATTGGCTCTGAGCACACAGGTTTGCAGACGATAACCTCGACATCCCAGCCGGTTATGATCATCTAAATCGGTTATGGTGACAGGTGACCCACTGTTTAGGTCACCTACGCGGCTCAACAAAGCGGCCAACCGGTCACGTCCGGTAATCGTTTTATTGGAACCGGTTATCGGTGCAGAACCGGTTCTGCACCGATAACCGGTTCCAATAAAACGATTGCCTAATACATAGTCTTCGGCGGGGGGGGGGGTGCACTCGTTGTTAACACTATGGACTCAAGTGGGCGCACAAAAAGGGGTGTTAATTATGCCTAGGGGCTACAAAAATATATATCATAAGGTATGGGTATTATACATGTATTCTAGCTTTGTAAACATGCTAGACATGTTATTCATATACTCCTAGTGGTATTTATGTGTTTAGCTTCATAGTATGTTATATTGAAGTGGGTAATCTACAAAGGTTTGAATGAATATTTCATCCAATATGTGAGTTGAATGATGATTTGACTTTGTCCAAGGAGGATAGGTTCACTAGAACCAAGTATGGTATGTTGTATGTCAAACCTAAAGTTTGACTCTCTAGAGTCAATGATAATGATTACTCGTTGAAATTGAGATGTGATCATGCGGTACCATGTGTCTCTCAAGTAGTAGTTGAAGGAGTGAAGAATTGGGAGATTTTTTTTAAAAAAAAAAATCATGCTCTCTAAAACATTCACTAGCTACTACCAAGACTTGGTGTTTGGGAAAGGTCTATAGGATGCGCCACAAAACTGACAAGAGGTAGATTGAGCATCGACAATTAAATGACCTCTAGAACTAGCCTTCCAATATGGAAATAAGGTTATTTTGGTATAAAAAAGAATGGGTCAATGTGGACCTACGATTTGACAAATCATTTGGTGGTAGAGTTAGAAACCATCATTGCATTGGCTACAATGACTTATATATGTAAAAACAAATTTGTTCGAGTTACATCCAATGTATGAATGAGTGTTTAGTAATTTCATTAATGAAAAATAAATATGTCTTGCTAAGAGTATTTAAGCCATATTTATTATATGATCTTTCCAACGCATACATATGATTGGGATCTATATGATTTATTTATTGCTCACTTGTGTATATTTTTTAAAAAGGGTAAAATCATGTATATCAGGGGTATTAATTTCAAGGTCATGCACGCACATGGTTCCCAATTCTAACAATGAGTGCACCCCCCGTGTCCATAGTTGACCACGTCCATTGAACCGCTCACTAGGGTCATGTAATGCCAAGATGGATGAGATCTGTATTATTAAGGCAAGTGGACTTATGTGGATTGATTACCTTCAATAGAACTTTGACAATCATCGTAGCCAAGCATTAGAATTTAGATGAATAGTTATGGGTTAACCTATAAATCAACTATGTGTTACCCTAACTTTACCGCTTCGAAACTCATAGCAAGTTCCATATTCATGAAATAAACTTAAAATAAAATAAAAGTACATTCTCCCTAGAATTTGTTTCTCTTCACAAAAACATAACTCTCCGCTATTACTCCTCCTAAACATATTCAAACTCTCTTATTTTATCAGTTATAGATGCCCCAAAATTACATCTTTGTACTCAATATCTATCTATTGCACGAGGTTCATAGGTGTTGGTTTTGGGTTACGTGTTGGTTTTGGGTATACGGCACTTAAGTTATCTGAATGTGGAGGTTATTATCCTTTTCTTTAGTTCATGTGACGCTGGAATCAGCTCCAAAGATCCCCAAAGAGACTCACATTGAGGTGAATTAATTCGTCTCTCATATGCACTTGAGCAGCTCACAAACCATTATGTGGCAAAAGCAAGTGTGCATACCTCTCATTCATCCAACAAAAATGATCCAAATAAGTATAATATATGTAATATGGGGGTTGTTTTTTTTGGGGGGGGGGGGGATTGTTAAAACAACCACAAACTCGTTAAAACAATCACCATCAATATGTAAAGTGTCGACTAGGTTCTGATTTGTAATCTAAGTTGGCAAAGTTTATCAATTCTAACACAAAGGTTATATCTTGTTCCTCTTCCATGTGTGTGATGAAAAATCAAATCTTGACAGATCATGTGACCGTGCAACACGTCCTTGTGGTCATTCTAACAAACTACATGGTGCAAACTACACCAGAACCAACTGCAAATACCATGAATCAGTCTTGAGGGGCACAATTCAGGAAAATTAACACAAGGGTCACTTCACACACAAGCCAAGAGTTGTGACCATGAAATTGTGACAACCCAAAAAACAGTGTCCAAAGGCCATCCTAAGACACTTCCAAAATCACTCAATGTGGTCATGCACCGTCAAGTGTAATGTGAAGTCATATGTGACTGGGCCCTCCACCAAATGCTATTTCAATGAATCTCTATTCATGCAGGTCTTCATACATGATAAAAAATAGAATAAATTAACATATGTGAGGATTCGGAGTGCCATGGTCTACCGGTTTTGTGTTAGGCCTACCTCCAAGAAGTGGTTTTTTCAAAAAAAATCCAAGTAACACTTGGAGGTAGGCCTAACACAAAACCGGGAGACCATGAAGCATGATCCATTTGATGCCATGTAAGAATCTATGTAGACTTTACATTCATCTTGCATTCGCTTACTGCGTTGGTCCCTCAAGCGTAGTGTGAAGTGAACTTGGACGAGCTCCACCTTTGGGAGAATTTGAGCCAACATAATAGGTACCTACGTCTCAATATTCAAATAAAAAACGACTCAGTATAGTATGTAGCTCAAAGGTTATTTTGTTCCAATGTGTGAAACTGGAATCACTTGCTACAAAGATATGGAATCATGATCTAAGATTAAAATAATCAGTTTCTCATATGCATATGAGGCATAACATTATTCAAATCCATAACAATGTTTTGTGGGACTAATAGTACTCCACGTAGTATTCTCGGATATTCCCCACATTCAGTCTGAACATTGTCAATCCCACAAAAAAAGTTATGGATCTGAATAATGTTATGGGTGTATTCATAATTGTGCAAAACTGAAACAATTTGTATGTCATTGTTAATTTGTTCAACTTACTTAGCGAATAGCATCATAGGTTCCATTTGGCGAGAGGGGATTGTTGCATACATATCAGCAAACTATCCCATCGTTCACCCAACAATAACAACCCGAAGTATCTTGTTGCTCTGTTTTTTTGACTTTTTATTCTATGAACTTTCTTTTTATTTTTCTTAAAACCATCAAAGCCAGTTGATGCAATATTGGAGGTCATGAATCAGATAGAAGGTCCCCAAACCAATTACGGAGGACACAATTGAGATGAAATGATCAGTCTCTTGGATGCATGAAGGTGATATACTATAATTTTAGCATAGCAACTTGTGCCCCACTTGGCAAGAGGGAGTTGTTGCATACTTCAAGAATGCACTTGCCCTCCCATTCATCCACCAAGAACAATCCAAACTACAATAAATATTGTAATTAGTTCTCTATCGCATTTGTGTCATCGTGGTAACTTTTGTCGTGTAAACTAAGATCGTTAAACACAACAGATCGAGTGTCGTTGTCAACATCAATTAGCAAAATAAAATAGCAAACTAAAATGCTAAACAACCACCTCTTCAAGATGAGGGTTTCTCTCTCCAAGCTTAAGAAACTAAAATGTCTCCTTACAAAGCTTAAGAAACTCTAAAATTCACACACAAGAGTCAAGCTATCTCTCACTCCACGAAGGGAGAATCCAAGAGTGCAAGTGGTGGAGAAAGAATGCAAAGGCTTTACTCATAATCTACTTCACCATAGCCATGAGAAAGCAACAACAAGCTCTCTCTCTCTCAAAACACACTCACAAGACTTGACTTGACAACAATGGCAAGTCAAGAGGCCTTCCTCTCCATACAACCCCAATCCTATGTGGAGTTCATCCATGGAGTGGATGAACAACTAACTAGGACTCCCAATGGAGTCCGTTACTCATCCCAACACACATGGACTCCTAATGGAGTCCATTTACTCCTAAATTGACGTAACTTAGCCCCCGATGTCACCTCACGTGACACTTTCCTAATAACACTTTTCATAAATAAGTTTACAAGTATTGTCATCCTGATTTACTTTTAAGTTCATTCAAGGGGTGGACTCTTCTTTGGAAAACCTAATGACGTGCACGTGTGATAGTGAATCAAACCCCCTACATACTAGAAATCTACAGACAAAAAAAAATAAAAAATATAGGTTCTAAGGATAGGCTAGAAATTGGACTCATTTACTTATACTAAGCGTGATAAATGTGATAAATGTCTCCACTACATACAAAAAATATAAATCATGAATAAATAAGACTTTATCACATATAACAATGTCCAATGAGAAAGTCATTGAACAAAATTTCATCCATAGGATGTAACTTAAAATCATTTGATTAAAAATATATGTCATTGAAACTTAGGCAACAATAACATCTAAATTCACCATCATATGATCAATAAAAAATTGTAAGTCCATTTTGACCCATTCACTTTTGGTACCAACAAACCCTATCTTCAAATGCAAATACTTTGTGGTTTTTAGATGGTCTTCCTCTTTATTGATCTTCTTGATAACCAAAAAGGCTCATAGGTTTAGCTCCAAGAGCTTCAAGAGGGGAAGAACCTATAATCCAAATGCAAACCCTAACAAGAATGGATAGGATAGTCTTTGGGGATCATTACTAAATGACAAAAATGGATGAAAACGTAAATAAGATGAAACTAGCACATCTATTGTCAACTATACCTCTAAAACTGAGGCCCTTTTTGTAATTTTTCCTTTACTTCAAAATTATCAAAAACATTTTCATTTGTGCACACTAGAGAATAAAAACAATACCTCTCCCTTATGTACTACGTACGCTAACACCTCAAATAATACCCCCTTTTACACTCACGTTTGTATGTGGTATGCAAGGGTCTCCGTGATGGTATGTGTTATGAAAATGTGCCCCCATGAATGTTCACAACCTACTGTGGGGGAGAAGGAGGGCGAAGGAGAAGATTAACTGTACAACTCGTAGGTTTTTATTGGTAGTAAAATCAATTCTTAAAGCGGGATTAAATTCTCCAAATTAGTCTAGTGAGCTGAAATTGGGATGAATCAACAACCATCCTATAGGGGGCATGTTTTCACTACTTCTCCTTCGGTAGGTGTTAGGAAATCAAATTGATGGTAATCATGATGTAGGACTGCAATATTTTAGAGAATTTTGATCACTTGCACAATGCTACACAACACATGTTTAACCACCTACCACATATGGCACTTTACTTTATCTTCACAAATAAATTTGGAGAGCATTAGTTAGGGGCGGGGGATGGGGACGGCGTAAATATTAAGAAACCGAATTGAAATGGCCAATGGTAGGAAGGTAGAAGAAGGGACCAGGAAGCAAGAGAGGTTGGGTAAGGACTCAAATGTGTGAGTGATTCAACTACTACTTTAATTAGGTTTCCCTTGGGCCAAGGCCTTTGAAATCAGTTTTTGTTATGGCCAATACATGATAACTATAAGCATGAGTATTCCTTGGGTTACCTAGTGGTCCATGCGATTTATATTCCTTAGTTATATTCCTTAGTTATTTCAATGCTTTTTTTGCATGAAGACATAGTAATAAAATTTGGACTTACTAGAGCTTCAATGAACGAACGAACTAACTATATATACGAGGGTAAGAGAAGGACCCCATAATGCATAAGGTAGAAAGGAAGGGGGAGAGAGAATGGAGCCTGAGAGGAGGAGAGAGTTATGGAGGAGAGGAAGGAAAGAAAGGAAGGGAGGGTGGTAAGGTAGAGTTTTCTTGATTTTGTTATTGGAACCATTAAGCACACAATTGAGTTTATTTCCACATTAATTTCTTTTGGGGAATGATAACGTGGGTGTACACTTTTCACCAACTCACAACATTGAACATCAAAGGTCAACATCGTAAGTTACAATACTTCAATTGAATTGAAAACATTGTGCATTTGAAAGGCTCTTAGTCTAGGGGGAAGGAGGTGGGTACATCATGGGGGCTCAACAAAAGTTATTTTTCTTTGCATGATGGTGCACACTGTTGAGCACACTATGATGAGCACACTATATGTCTACCTATGAAACTATTTACCATGATCAATGTAATATCAGAAAGTAGTATGCACATGGGTTTTATGTCGGTCTCAACCAATATATGCATGCCATGCTTCCAAATACACTACAAAGATTTGGGATCATTGATGCTGGTTGTTTAGATTTTAGATATCCAATGCAAGACACTAATATATTTGGATACATAAAACTACCTTGTAGTGGAACAAGGGCCTCTAAGGGTGAGTTTCCATGTAGGGCGCTCGCCCATTAGATTCTAGATAATAATGGGTTAGAGGTGTTCTCATGTAGATAAAACAAAAGCAATTATCCAATCACATTTCGGTGGCCTACTAGAATGTGGAGGGCCATGGCCATGGGTTGCTACACCTCCATGCACTCACTCAACACTTCTAACAATAGTTGGTTGACACATACAAACACCAACCCACCATATTTCATCTACATTTAACCTTATTCCCACGAGACTTTGGCGGGCAAGCAACCTACATGGAAACTCACCCTAAATCAACCAATCATTCACCCAGTGTGTATTTTTTGACACAATTTTGCAAGTTTTTGACATTTGACATACAAAGAATTTGCATACAACAAAATACACCTAAACTGACACACACACACACACACACACAACTATCACTATATTCGTTAATTTGTTAATTTTTTGGCATTTTGAGACAATTACAAATATAAGAACATGGATAAAATCACACAGACATTGGAGAATGTTGTAAGATGCAAATACTTTGAAGCGGTGTTCATATCAAGAACCCAATTAAGAACTCATATCAAGATGGTTTAGGTAGGACAACCCAAACATTAGACCATGTTGTTGTGGTCCATATATTACTTTGAGACAAGAGAAAGTCTCAAATTAACGAATATAGTTACTTAGAATTCGACATGTAATGTGGCTTGTGAAGAAAAAACCCACACGTCAATTGACACACTTGAAATCGAAACACCACATACCACTAGGCATGGGATATCGAGGTGACGTTTCAAAAGAGAATGCACATGTCAATCGACATTCACTTTTGTTTTTGAAAACGTCACATGACACTTTTGGATTTGAAGCCGAACATGAATTGACATTTGTCAAATACACACATGACATTTCACCCATGAAAGCACGGTGCTATTACCACAATTATGGCAACGGTGTATCCTAAGATTTTGCTACCAAGGACTCTCATCTCACTCAGTGATCGGGAGATGTTTGGGCATTCATAATCAATTGAGATCCTAGTGTATGTTTGCAAGTCCAACCGGTTACATGTTGACATCCTCCGGTTTTCCTTTATTAAGTTGGGGTATATTCTTCTATAAATTCCTCTAGAATGCATCCGTAATTTTCCTGCAGTCTTGATGAACTTCAACTGCTTATTTCTCAAACTCAACCGCTTCATTCATTTGTAAGTAAGGTAAGGGTGGCTATTTCCGTCCAAATTTCAGATGTGCCTAGTTGGGATGCTGAAACTTTTTTTTTTATAAATTTTGAGCGCTCCGCAAAGCTGGTGCAAGAGCAACTATGAAAAAATCAAAATTTTCCAGCATGTTTATGATTTCCTACAAATTTTTAAAGGAAATCTTGTAGAGTGACCAACACTCGCACATAGGGTACGTGGTATATCCACAGGGTGGATTTCTAAAACTGACCGCTGGCAGCATTAAACCGACCGCTGACAGCCAATGAAATGTTGGCAGCGTTGTGAACGGTAAAAGCACCTTGATAGGTGCTTTTGTAAACCCAGGTAAAAGCACCTAGAAAGGTGCTTCCGACATAGGGGTCGACTTTAGGACCCGCACGGAAATTGCCACCCCTACCTTAACTTCCAGTTCTCCCCGATCATTGAACTCACTCGGTCACCAAGTGCGGCAATGTGCATGTGATCCGGTGAAATTGGGACTTGGGATTTCACACGAACTTATAATTATTGAACGGAGCGGAGGTGGGATTGGCAATGGCTTCCGTTTCCCGAGGATTTTGCGAATATGATTCAGACTTGTACATATATATACTGATTGCACAAAATGAAACTCTCATTGTACTCTCACACCCACATGCTTCCTTTAACTTATCAAGCGCCACAGCTAGGCCTCTCAGTCAGAGATTTTTCTTCCAACCAAGTCTCGATCGCTTTCCCGTTCCTTTTCGTCTCGGAGTTTGTAATGTAAGTTTGGAGATTTGGTAGACTCTTGTTTTGAGTTTTATGGTCATCAACGATTCAACGTTGTGAAGAGAATGTGAGGTTCTAGTAGACTACTTTACATGTCAAACAAAAATCTTGGAAACGAATAACTCATCCAATAACAAGTTGTTTGAGCCGTTTTGAGACTACGGTAATAGGGTCAAAGTGTCACCTATATATACCGTGTTCGGTGTCCATTGTAGTTTGAAGTGTCAACCACTAGTACCATATTAGACCGGTGGTACAAGTTGAAAGTGGTGTATATTGTTCAGCTGGCTTGGTGCTAGTTGTACTTTGAAGTGTTAACCAAAAGTACACATTAAACCGGTCGTATAGAATTGGAAATTTGTGTCTATTATCTAGCTAGTGCTCAGTGCCAGATGTAGCTTGAAGAAGCACGTGCATTAAACCAATAATACACATATTGAATTCTATAAATACATAAATAAAACGGACAATGTGTTGTACATAAATGGTGGAAACACACGGGACCAATTCAATCTTGGTTGGAATTAATAGATGGTTCAAGTTGCCTATCCTCCATAGACTTTCCCAAGCACTTGCACTCACATTCCTGTTGTTTTGTGCCACAAAATCCTAGTGACAAGAAATTTCTCCATCTTGACATTAGGCACCTTTGACTTGTATCGGCCGAGATGGGCAATGCATCCTAGTCTTAGATCTAAGATCTTTTGATGGCACTAATTCATAATGCAAAGGAATTTAGTATCACCTTCACTACTTTCCACACTCACTAATTGGTTAATTTATGCCCCCTTCCCATTCAACTTTAGTGTCAGCCTCAAACTCCCACCCTTCTGCGTCGTAGTCCGGATGGAGGCCCAAGGCTCACATGTGTATAAATTTCTTAACCCAATCCTCCAACCCATCTAACACACCTTCCATGCCAATGTGCACACACTTTTACTCACATGAATGGCATCCACATCTCAGCATTTAGGAATGCTTGTAGTACATTTAAATCTTGGCTTAAACACACATTCTAGTCACCCCACTATGGTGTGAGTGAGGACCTAACTACCATCCCTTCACCTTGATCCCATACCCTACTCCTAATCCCTAAGGTAGCCCCACACCAATTGTGCTTAATCTGCCTACATCTATTACCAATCTGCCCCAGCCTAAGTGCCGGCCTAATGTTGGTTACTGGTTGCCGACTAGCAGAGGCTAAGAGCTGCTGGCCTTAAGTGAAAGCCCCCTGGTTGGTTCTCAAGGCCGTCAGAACCCGTCAACAATTCCCCAGCCCGTCGCTCCCATTAGTAACTGCAGTGATTGCCGATAGCAACCTCAAACCCATAAGCAGCTAAGTCGCCACCAAGGTGCATCGATCCTCCTTAGTGGCCCCATCCCTGGATTGAGCTCTGCAACCCTTCCCCATGTTGGGATTTTCCGAGGCCCAGCAATGCAAGTACTCCACCTTCGAGCTCACCTCGCCCCCCAGCCTGGTACCTCAGAGGTGAAGCTCGGCCGCTTCCAAGTATGACCTTGTTTGGTGGCTTTTCACCCTCACCTGGCGTCCTAGGCGCTATATTCCCAGGCTAATTCTTCCTCTTGCATGATGAAAACAACCGAATTTAGCTGCATTGCTCTGCAACCTCCGACAACACCTTCACGATCTGATTCTCACCCCCCTCACGGTTGCAACATTTTGGCTTGACTCCCCTGTTCCAGATTCGCCGCGATTTTGTGCTCCAGACTTCACCCTCTTCCTCCACACTTCCAAATCCCGCCCTTTGGTAATATGTGAGGCTCTTCCCTCTCACTCCCTCCGCCTCAAGGACCCTGTCTTTCCAGCCACCTTGTGCCACCTAACGCCTCCTTCTCGTACCGATGCCCCTGGCCCAAGCCTCACCCAACTCCATTCCAGTCACCGCGGTTGTGTGGATTAACTCCTCGATTGTCCTCGCCTGCCGTTACTTTCCCCTTCGCCGAGAGCTCCCTGATGCGGCAGGGCTTTGCCCCCTGTCCTGCAAGCTTCCCCTTTCTGGCTGCCTCCTGGCCTCAGTGTGTGTCAAGTGAGTGGAGGCCGCCTCCAGTTCCAAGGACCCCTCCGATACCTACCCCCATTTCAGCTGACACTCTCCTCGGATTGGACCCTCAAACCTCCTTTTCCTTCAGCCAAGAGCCTAAAACAAACACAAGTCTAGCCCAAAACTAACAATTCCCCCACCTCGAACCTTTGAGCGTGGCATCCCTAACTTAACCAAGCTAATTAACTTCTTTACATTTTTCTTACTTAATAACTTAAATCAAACTACTTAAAATCACCAACGCCCAATTCCTAAACTACCATCCACGCTAACCATCCACTGACTCGAGAAATTGTGATTCAAGTGTTTTTGGTCATTTCCCAGTTTAACTTGAATTATGAGCACTTCTTTGGGCTCACATTTACCTAAGCCTGGAAGTTGGCTCTAAAAACACGGCCTTCACACCATCGACACTATCTAGTCCCGAGCCCAGTTGCCAAATGATGTGGCATGGTTTAAAAGTGGAGGTTTTACGCCTCAAGCACCCACCTTCCCATCGGTACCTAGACATGAGGCAAGAATGAACGACCTTTTAAAGTGTCGCGTCCCGCCCTTGTGATTGGTAGCTTTTGGTTTTAGCTATAAGGGCACGAGGAGCTTCATTAACAAAAACCAATGGTAAGATAGATGAGTGATAAGATATTTGGGGATGGGACAAAAACTATCCAACATGTCATTCCGTGGTAAGTAAAACAATGAACCCATGCTATAATTACTTAACTAAATTACTTAACTAAAACCTACTCGACAATCTCCAGAGCAAGTTCTTGTAGGTGCATTGGGATAGTTGGATGCCTATGCTATAACCGAGAGAGCGTTACCCAATTTTTTAAGAAAAAACTTTGGTTATTGTTGAGAGAATATTACTATCAGATATACAAAGAGGCAGAGCAATTGGATATTTCTCTGGAACTACCATGATACTAGGCAGTTGTTTATATAATAAGTAAATTAATAAAGTAATACCACTTGGCTGTACCGGCTTTACTTACTAGGCTGATACCCTCGGGATAACCAAGGAGGGTATCTGGTAGACTTCTAAATGCTTTCTGGTACCCTCGGAATACCCGGGGGCTAATCTCAAGTGTTTATCTTTAACTAACCCGGTACCCTCGGGATACCTTGGACCTCATATGGTCTTTTCCCCTAAGGGTCTCACATGGCCATTCCATCTTGTATTCAATGTCTATGTTGGTTAGCTGATACATCAGATTGTCTAATTAGCTGAAGTCTAATTGTCTAACACTCCTCCTCAAGCTGATGTATTAACCTCGTTAAAAACTCTACCAAGTAAAAACTCATATTGAGATAAAAACCTTGGTTAGAGAAAAGAGTGTTAATTATCAACTGAGATTAGTTCTTGGAGTGTTCTAAGTCCAGCTGAATAAACTAACTTCTTATGCTTATAAGCTGGAAGTGCCTTTGTTAACATATCTGCAACATTGTTATCTGATTCTATATTCACAATACTTAACTAATTCTAATCTATCAAGTCTCGAGTAAATCCAAAAATATAAGGGCTAACATGCTTAGTCCTATTAGCCTTAATGAATCATGATGACATTTGCTTCACACATGCAGAGTTGTCTTCATAAATGATTGTTGGCTGGTCTGCAGTCTTGAGCTTGCATTGTTGGTCCAGGATCCGCTCCATCGTCCGTAGCCACACAGTCTCGCGAGCAGCTTCGTGAAAAGCCAACAGCTCCGCGTGATTTGTTGAAGTTGCGGTAATTGTTTGCTTGGTAGACTTCCAAGAGATCGGGGCCCCACACTTCAGTAAAAAGTAACCAGTTTGCGACTTTCCTGCATTCAAATCAGTTCTAAACCCGGAATCTGTGAAACCTTGGATTTCAGGATGGTCAGTCTTGTGGTAATATAGTCCAAGGTCAGATGTTCCTCGCAGGTACCTTAATGAGTGCTTAACTCCATTCCAGTGTCTTAAGGTTGGGTTCTGGCTATGCCTAGCTAGGATACTAGTAGCAAAGTCAATATCAGGTCTTGTATGAGTTGTAAGGTAAGTAAAAGCACCAACCGCTGTGAGGTACTTAAACTTATCAACTATCTCCTCCTCCTCCTCCTTCACGAGGTTAGTAGGGATCATCATTAGTCTTACTGCGTCCTATAATTGGAGCTGCTAATGGATTTGCCTGATCCATTTGGAAAAACTTAAGGATCTTGTGCACATAAGCTTGTTGGTGTAACAATATACCACCATTAGGCACATAATAGACTTGAAGGACTAGGCAATATGTAGTTTGGCCTAGGTATTTCATATCAAAAAAATTTGTTAGAATTTCTTGGGCATATTTACACAATTCAGGTGTGCCTAGGATGTTTAAATCATCAACATACACAACAAGTATAACAAATTCACAGTTTGTACTATAAGTAAATATGCAGGGTAGGGTGTTGTTACGTATAAACCCTTGTGATATCTGAAAATGACAAAGATGGTGGTACCAAAGTTCTACCAAACTGTTTGAATCCATACAAAGCTTTACAGATTCTCAAGCCTGTAAATCTACCTGGTTTTGGCTTAGGTTTGGATTTCAAAAATCCAAGTGGAGGGGTTAAGTGTACGATTGTGTCCAAGTTACCATGCAGGTATGCGGTAACCACATCCAACAAGTAGATTTTTAAAGAAAATTGCACTCCTAGGGCAAGTAAGTTTCTGAATAATACGGTATTCATAATAGGCAAGTAGGTTTGATCGTAATCAATATTTGGTCGTTGTGTGAAGCCTTGTGCAACGAACCTAACCTTGTAACGGATTACATAACTTTGGGAATCTAACTTTCTGGTAAAAATCAGCTTATGTCCTATTGGGTGTTTTTCTAAGTCTATGGATATTTCTCCAAAAACATTTTGTTTTCTTACGGACGAATATTCAACCTCTAGTGCTAGTTTCCATTGACGCCAATCTGGTCGCTTCATTGCTTGGTCTAGGTTAGTAGGATCAGGTTCGGGTATCGAGTCAAATGACTCGGTTGTATAATGAGTTTTGGGTTGCTTGATTGATTTTGTGGTTGAAGGTGTTGGGTTTGATTGCTTGCGAGGTAAGTTAAGCCCGGTTCTAGGAATTGGATTTCTAATAATACAAGGCTCGGTAGAAAATCCATCGGGTGTGTTTTTTGCTAGGGATTTCATGTTGAGAAGTTATGTAATTTCTGTGTTAGGTAATGAAGTAGGTGGGTTTGGGTTCATGGTTAGAGTCTTTGGTGCACCAAAGTTCAGGGGAGGATGGGTCGAGGTTGTGGATAAGGCTAGGAATGTAGTTTCTAAAAATTTGCAGTTTGCAAATCGGGCTTTATGTGAGCTCGATTTCGAGCCCACAATTCAACTTAAACTTTGAAAAGACCAAAACACTAGAATTAGCAATGGTTGAGTTAGTTGAGAGCTAGATCGGATTGGAGTTTGGAAGTTAGACTTTAGTCGTGTTAAGTTGTTAGATTTAAGTTATTAAGTAAGAAGAATAAAAAATGAATTAATTAGTTTGATTAAGGTTAGGTAAGCCCACGCTTAAGTGGCTCAATGCCAATGGCATTAGTTGTTTAGGCTTAGTGTCACGCACCTCTCCATGAGGAGTGCCCGAAACACCATGGGCACAAGGGGGACCCCGGAGTGACACCCGGGACTTGTGGCGCCGTTGGTGAGAGGGCCCAAGTGATCCTAGTGTGGGTGAGGGCCCCAGGCGTTGGGAACGCCTCCCACCCACGAAGACTAGGAGGCATGAGGGTAAGACCATGAGCTATGCGTAGCTCATGGCGTGGTGATTCTAGAACGCTCAAGAACACCTCAATTGGAGGTGTGAGCTAGGAGTTATGGCCATTTGAGTGGGGCGCTGTCCTGGGACAGCGCTCTGGTACAGCAGTGCCTGGGTGTGATTCCCGGGATTGCCAAGGTTCAAACAGGCATAACTTCCTCAATACTTGCCTGCATTGGGCAAGTGAGGAGTCCATCGGCATCTACATGAAGCGTAGATGAAGATGGAGTGGTTGCGTGTTAGTATCCAACATCATACAAGGAAGTTATGATGGTCTGAAGCTCCTAGGGGGTTCTAGGCCCAGGGAAAATGTCTACTTGGCCCCAACTCTTGGGAGAGAGACAAAAGGTTTCTTGACGGTGGGGTAGGGGCCCCGCGTAGAGTCCTAGAGGCTTATATGGGTGAGGTGGTGTGGCCTCACCCACCCGAGGCCGAACGGCACGGCCTCCATGGGCATTGGCCCAATGTGAGGCCATAGTTGCCTAGTATGGTTCGGGTTGTTGTAGTGTTGCTCCGGCAACGCGATGATCAACATGGGATTGGACTTCCATGGACGGAAGTCCACATCTAGGAATGGGTTACCGATTAAAGGGTGAGTCCCGAAAGCAAAGTAGGAGGGTTGGTTCCCTCCTATGAACTATAAGGTCCGGGGTAGGAGGAGCTAACCATTGGCATGGCGGAATGCGAATGGTTAGCGCTCGTAACCTTTGCTAGAATTGAAAATTGGCAAGATGGTCAAGGGGGGGCTAGCAAGGGTTGCGACACTTAGGTTGGTGTTAGTTTTATGACGGGGGGGGGGGGCTCCCAAGTATAGATTAGGACCCTGGATTTCTGGGAAGTCGGAAGGGGGTCTCGGCAGCAGAGGCCGAAGTGCTCACTCTCTCGACGGGAACGCAGCAGGCTCCTGGGGGGTTCGTTCTTCAAAACGGCAGAGGACGGGAATTTTCCGTCATCAAGGAGTTGGACGCTCCTGGGTGGCAGGAGGTACGAGGAAGATCGGTTTTTGCCCTGCCGCTGCGAGGCTGATGGATGCAGCTGCAGCTGTTGGAGCCAAAGATTGTGTGCACTGCAAGTGGCGCTAAAAAGGCTACCTATGAGGGGGGGGGGAATTCAAAGATAGCCAGCACTAACAAGATAAGGCTGTGCAAGGAATGGACTTATCCAGGGGCATCAAGGCAAGAAAATGAGCTCTTGCAAGGTTGCAGATTTGTGATTTCGGTTGTAGCTACGTTGCTGCGGCAAGTGATTTACACATTTTAAATCAAGAGGGTAGAAGGGTTGTGGCCAAGGATTGAAGTGTCGAGGAGGAGGGTGTTCCTCACCGCTGAAGATTTGAGGTGGCGACCAGCTCCTTGGCCGTGGTTGGTTATGTGAAATGCGTGTTTCCAAGGTTGCTGCTGGGAGGGATTAGGGGGACAAGGTCGGATTTGGAGATTTCGGGTGCCTCAGACAGAAGGAGGGGTAGATAGTGTGAGGAGGTGCTGTAAGAGGGAGAGTTGGGAAGGGACTGCGCTGATCCAAGGCTGAGAATTCAACACTGATCAGCGGAAGTGAGATAATCGACATGAGTTAGCGGCCAGTGAACCGATAAGGCATTGTGAGCTAGGGGGCGCCGGCAGCTGCAAGCTGGCTACAAACGTTGATACAAGGGGCTCAACCAGTAGTGAGGAGAGGACTACAAAAGGCGTTGTGCTCTAGAGTGGCATTAAGGGTTAGGCAAAAAACAAATAAAAGTAATTGTGTAGAACTAGGGTAGGAGTTAGGCCTTGCATGACATTGAGTTGTAGGGTAAATACAAGAGTTCATAAGCACTTGTAGGTTCAATTAAATAAAATGAATTAAGGGTATTCTACATACCATTTCTTCACATTGAATGAATGGAGGTTGCATGTACACATGATAAAATTGTCATGTGGAAGGGGGATCCCCCACCTGGATTACGACGCACTTAAAGGTGGGGGTGATCATAACTTACACTTTTTATATAAGGCTCCAGTTAATGGATCAATGTATCTTATGATGGATGGAGAATCAAATCCATCATAAATTCTTTCTTGGCGATGTGGGCCAATTGTATGTCTTTTAGGATCAGGTAGAAGTACTCATACTTGGCATCCGAATACTCGGATGTGTGAGACATTAGGTGGCCTCTCGCATAACAACTCGTAAGAAGTTTGGACATTTAGCCATGTCGGTCTGAGGCGTAGGAGTGCGGCTACGTATAACACAGTGTGGTCCCAAAGGTTAGAGAGTAAATGAGCATGTAACAACAAAGGCCTAGCTACCAATTGAATTTTCTTAACGAATGCTTCGGCTAGGCCGTTTTGTGCATGTTCATACGGAACTGAATAGGTTAAGGTAATCTCTGTTGTTGTATAATAATCTTCAAATGCATGAGATCTAAACTCTTGAACATTGTCCATACAAAGATATTTAATGGAGTTTTCAGGGAAGTGATTTTGGTAATGAAGGAGGACCGCTAATAGTCTTGAAAAAACCATATTGCGGGTTGGGAGAAGTGAAACTTCAAGATGAGTCCCTGATACATTAACTAGAACAAACTAATGTCTAAATATCCGTGAAGGTGGGTTATTTGGACCACATATATCCCCATGAAGTCTGTAAAGAGGTGGGAGAAGTTTAGTTGGTAATGTATAATTCGATGGTCTCTTGATGTATTTCACCTGAGTACATGCCATACAATCATGTGTTTTCTCAGCATCTGCTATGACCAAGTTATGACATGTCAACAAAAGAAGCATCCGGCGAAATATGGTCGTACCTAGATGTCCTAATTTCTCATGTCATAAATCAATTTCGGCTTTAGTATCTAAAGATATTCCCTGCGTCAGGTTGCGGCGTAATGCTTCAGGATCTCTAGCCCAAGCTGCCATGCACACCTCTTCTCCATCTATCAATGAGATGGGGCTTTCATTATCAAGGGGCTTTATGACAATCTTATATAGGCCATCGTCTTCTGCTTTCGCGGTGGCAAGGATCATCAACCCTTGCCTAAGTTCTAGAACCTCTTCATCATTTTCCATCGCAGTGGGAACGTGGATATTCCTCGCTCTCAGATCCTTGTAGCTGATCGGACTAGGAGGGGCATCTAAAGCTTACATTGTGCTTTCGCAATTGAGGGGAATCCTCTGGGCAGAATTACTGTTGCCCGACCCTCCCGAAATTTCATATTTCGGCTTCCTGCCATTGTAATTATCTTACAATGCTACTATGGTTCATCATTTCCTTTCAAATGGGAAAACTTGGGGTTTGTCAAAATGGTATGGATAGATGTACTATCTAGAAGAGCCACATTTTTTTCTGATGCAAACTGTTCGTAGATAGTCATATAATTCTCGACATCATTAGTGTACAAATTGGGGTTTGGGGTCTCAAAGTTGTAAGTTTGATGGGTTTGATTATGGAGTATTTGTAACTCCCTATACATGTTACTATGTATGAGTGAGCCCTACAATCTTCTGCATTTAAGATTATCCGGGCATCATTGATCTACTCGAGGAAATTTGATCCGTCGGAATTAAGAGGAGCAAACATAAGAGCTTGGAGGCGGGAATGTACTGCAGCTGGGTATGTAGTATGGGACTCTCTAGAATACATATTCATTTTGGAAAAAGGGAGAGTATACAAGAAGAGTAAGTGTATATACAGAAAATGTTTAGGTACAGTATTGTATTCTATGTAATATAAAATACAGGATAAAATACATATTGTATTTCAGTATAGTATTGGACAGGGTGTATGTACAGAGTACAGTAGGGGTATGTCAGACTGTATATGGGAAAGTTACTGTATACATACAGAATACATACAAGGTACTGTTTTACTGGCAGAATACAATATATGTACAATATATTGTATACAGATAGAACACAGACAAGGTATTCTTTACTGACAGAATATAGTATATGGGAAGTATACTATATATAGACAGAATACAGAGTATTACAGACAGTATGTTACTCAGTATTTAGGTTAGTCAATATACAAACAGAATATACAAGACAGTATATAATTAATATATATATATATATAGTGTATAGAAATTTTATTTTATTTTGGAAAAGAAATGTTAGCACTGGTTTAAAGCAACTTTAATCCTATATATATATATATGTTAGTATATACAACATATATGTATATATGTGTGAGTTATATATATATTAATATATATGTATATGATCAAAATAGGTTAGTACATATATATATATATATATGTACACAAAACAAGTTAGTTGAAGTATCGAAAATTTTTGGCAGTAGTTTGGTATCCAAAACTGATCTAGAAATGAGCGGAAGAAAATGGGATTGGAATTCAAAATTTCTAATGAAATTTTGACATAATAACTTTCCTATAAACATAATTTGGACAGATTTGGACAGAATTTTTTGTGGAAAAATTGGGCAGAGTAACGCCTCTATATACGGATTTTGTGAAAAAAATTGGACAGAATTTCGGTAAGGTAAAAAAAACTTCGAGATAAGTGTAAAAGATCTCTACATATATTCTATCTATATGTGGAAAATGTGTGTATATATATGCAACCAGAATAGATATTTCCTACAAAATTCACTCATGTGATCACTCGGTCTCCTCACATATTGTTTATACAACTAATTCTATCCTGATGTGGAGCTTTATTGAAGAAGTAAACTAGTTATGTTGCAGGAGAAATCTATCTGAGGTTGGATAGATGCGATCAGATTCAAGAAAAGTATAGTTAGGGGAAAAAAAACTTTAGTGAGTGAGAGCGGTAAAAAAATATAGGTGAATGGTAAAGCCAGGAGCGTGTTGATAACGTGTTGAGAGAATACTACTATCAGATATACAAAGAGGCAGAGCAATTGGATATTTCTCTGGAACTACCATGATAGGCAGTTGTTTATATAATAAGTAAATTAATAAAGTAATACCACTTGGCTGTACCGGCTTTACTTACTAGGCTGATACCCTCGGGATAACCAAGGAGGGTATCTGGTAGACTTCTAAATGCTTTCTGGTACCCTCGGGATACCCGGGGGCTAATCTCAAGTGTTTATCTCTAACTAACCCGGTACCCTCATGATACCTTGGACCTGAGATATTCTTTTCCCCTAAGGGTCTCACATGGTCATTCCATCTTGTATTCAATGTCTATGCTGGTTAGTTGATACATCAGATTGTCTAATTAGCTGAAGTCTAATTGTCTAACAGTTATTTAGTAAAATTAGGTGGGAAGGGGGCATTTAGTGTAGTATATAGTTGGACAGTGTTGTGGCTGCCCGGACCCCAAAAAAAGGAGAAAGACAAAAAAAGAAGAAAAGAAAAGTAGTCCTTCTGAATGAGCCTTTAGGGTGAAGGCGGCCTGTGGAAGTCAGAGACTTTTACAAAAAAACGTCCGAGGAGGGACGCCTGTGTCTCTCCCGCCTGGGACTCTGGGCGTCTCTGACTTGAGTGTAAATGCATGGTGCTGCAAGTGCATTGAAAACCGGGAAAGGGTTGAAAAAAGAATTGTCTGTAAGTTATGGGCACTTGTGCTCAGTGAACAACAACACATGTTGCAAATTATATGCAAATGGACAGCCAGGCTTAGCTGGGTATGGGCGAGAGAGAAAGAGAGAGATCATATACGAGCGTACCTCCATCTCATCCATCCAACAATTAAAGCATGGACCCCTTTATAGAGTGGTCGTCGACCTCCTATAAGGTAGGCGTAGCTATTTCCGTCCAAATTTCAGATGTGCCTAGTTGGGATGCTGAAACTATCTTTTTATAAATTTTGAGCGCTCCGCAAAGCTTGTGCAAGAGCAACTACGAAAAAATAAAAAAATTCCAGCATGTTTATGATTTCCTACAAATTTTTGAAGGAAACCTTGTAAAGTGACCAACACTCGCACATAGGGTACGTGTTATATCCATAGGGTGGATTTCTAAAACCGACCCGCTGGCAGCATTAAACCGACCGCTGGCAGCCAATGAAATGTTGGCAGTGCTGTGAACGGTAAAAGCACCTTGATAGGTGCTTTTGTAAACCCAGGTAAAAGCACCTAAAAAGGTGCTTCCGACACAGGGGTCGACTTTAGGACCCGCATGGAAATTGCCACCCCTACGTTAGACTACTTCTGGGTTTGTAACACTTAATTTTGGTGTCAAATCAACTAGGAAAAGTAACCTTCGTGCTTTGATTGGTTTCAAGGTTTTTTTTTTATATAAAAAAAAAAATCTTGGATGAGCGAGAGGTACGCTCGTATGTGATAATTCTCTCTCTCCGTAGGCGATCCATCGGTTGTTGTTGGGACGAACTTATTTACATGAGTTAGGGGTTGTTTACGTCATGGACCACGAAGTTGTCCCTTTTTCCATGGTTAGGTTTATGAATAGTGCAATTTTGAAGCCTTTGAGCCCCCTTGGTAGGTGTAAATCGGACATGGACCAAGAGGAGTGACCATGACCAAAAAGTGGATGTTATGATTCTCTTAGTAAGTTTAGGATTTTTTTCCCCTCCCATGTTTTACCTTTTCCCGTCCCCCCTCTCTTCTTTCCTCCTAACTACAATAACGTTTGGCAAAAAAGAAAAGACAAAAAGAAATTGAAGATCAAAACATACTGAAGCATGACACTTCTCTCCCATGGTCTTCTAACTTTTGTAGCACAAAAACCTCTTTTGCCTCTCTCGTTGTACAACTGGTTGGATCATAACAGTGGATAATGTAGGCTTCTTGGGAACCTTAAACTCCATGATCGTTTTAACATGTTTTCCTCGATGTAAACCGAAGTGGTCCTGCGATGCGGTCAACAACCAATCACATATTTTAGGGGAGAAAGGGGCAACTTCATGGTCCATGATGTCAACAACCCCCCTTCGTGCTTTGATGTGCATCATGAGCAAGCTGCGGCTGCAAGTGGTTTGGTCTAGCAATATCATATTTGTGGGCTTCAATTACCACTTGATAGTTTCATGTTTCAGTATGTTTCCATCTTCATTCTCTCTTTTTTCTTTTCTCTTTTGCCAAACGTTGCTGTAGTTAAGAGGAAAGAAGAGAGGGAGAATGGGAAAAAGGATAAAACATGGAAAAAACAACAACAACAACAACAACAGTATCCATTGCCATGGTCCAACCGGTTTTACAGTGAGAGAGGCAAAAGAGATTTTCGTGCTACAATCCAAGAAGGAACAATTTAAGAAGGCCGCGTATGAAAACAGGCGAATAGCTCCTGGACAGCCTGATGATTGTTGTTATAAACTTATGAGGTGTCAGCTCCTTTTTCAGGGCTTGAGGCTCGAGATAGACAGGGGAACTTGGCTCATTGACTGGGCAATAATTCAGTGATTTTTGGGGTTATTGTTATAGGTCACTCTCACTGATGACAACTTACACGACGGTGTAATTAAGTTGCAATGAAACGTGTTTCTGTCCGCTTCAGAAAAAACAGCAACTCAATTAATACCATCTATTATAGCGACAAATCGTGAAGAAACCTTAGCCCATTCAGCAGCCAAACGACGTATGAACAGAAAGAGCATGAGCTTAGATCAATGTTTATATGATGAGATATTGGATGCTTCCCAAAAGATGGGGATTGCACATAAAAAAAGGGATGATCTTCATAAACTTGTTCAAGCCAATCGTAGTTTTTTGCATTATAGATGGTGGTAAAGTATTTAAAGTGTAAGGAAAAGGATCAGGCGATGGGGTAGGTGAAGCACAAAAATTTATAAATAATGCGCTTCGCCTCCTTGTGCCCCACTTGGCTACTCAAAGGCCCTTGATTTCATGGCCTTTATCATGATTGAAGTATTTGTCTATTTTGAGACTCAGACATTAAGCGTCCCAGTAGCGTCCAACGTTCGTTTCAATGGTGTTTCGATACGCGAGTCTAGGTTTAGGAGTTTTGGGTTTTGTTGTGATTGTGCATGTGCGGAATTGGATGACCTTCAGCTCGGTACATATGTACCAAAACATGCAACATGCTATTCCTCTCTTGAATGAAAAACGTTGGGTTTCGCTCAAACGAACTTGAGGATGTCGGAGAGCATGGGAACTGAGCATGCCATTCAAGAATTGAATCCCGATGAAATCGGCATTCCCAAGGTTCCTTCCCTGCCTTCTCGGTTGGAAATTTTTCTTTCTTGTATGAAGAAAGAGCTGAGCCATCTCAACGCGTGGCCACAAAAATGGGAATCCGAGAGTTTGAGTGAAGTTTTGACCACACCAACTTCAACAAATGAATCTCAATTTCAAGAGACCTCTACTTCAAGTGTTTGTCTTTTTGAAACACGCGATTTGAAAGTAGCACTTATGATGATGATGATGATGATAATGATGTTTTTTTCAACAATGGCACTCATGATGACCATTTGAGTAATCTAGATGATTTAATTGCTTCTAGTTTGCAAGTATTTGATAGTTGTGAAAGACCTCATGCTTATTCTCGTAGGAAAAACACACTTCTTAGGGTTTGTTAGGGCTTTGTACACGTGATGGATACCAATATTTTAGAATAAGTACTTCAACATGAACATTAATTTTTTTTATTCAATTTTACGATTGGCAGTTGATCGGTTCTCCCCGCTCATTGCTTCTCGTCGTGAAGGTTCATCCCCTTCTTGACTTGAGGGATGCACGAGCTATGGCTGGTGAACAATTCGCACCTTGATTTGGTCTAGTAAGGTATGTAGGTGTTAAGTGGCTCATTCGTTTTTCATGATCTCCATCTTCTATTGATAAGATGTATGTCTTCAAATTTGTGTTGCATTAATAAACTTGTGATACGAGACCACAACAAAATCGAGATTGAAAATTGGAGTTCTCTTCTTATTTGGTTATGGTTATCGGGAGTGCATGTTTGTTGATTCCTAGACTACATACATGCGAGGGTCTTCTTGATTAGAGTAGTCGATTGAACCTAGAGACATAGTCAAATCTCGGTTAGACAGGTGTCTTTATGGTGTTTGTTCTTTTACCCTCACTAAATCACAAACCAATAAAATGTAGGGGTCCAATTAAGAAAAATAACCGAATAATACTTGCATATTTTTAGCCTCCACCATGTTCTCCTTCTCCGCGGCTATAAGGTAGAAACGTCTATTGTGACACTTTGCACACAACAATCCTTTATCTTATCCAAACAAATTATCCCATGTTTAATTTTGGATTAGCAATTGTGTTACATGCACAACAATATTAAGGTCACAAAAATCATAAGATATCTTATTTCTATAGAGATGTTCAACATTTCAAACCTTATTCGACCCTTCCTAGTCACATAGCCCCCTCTGCCTTCCCCTAAATGTAATAAGTTGTTCGTTGACATTTTGTCTCCTTAAAATTGAATAAAAAAATTAATGTTCATGTTGAAGTACTTATTTGTCCTTTTTCTTTTCTTTTCTTTTTTCCGGGGGGGGGGGATTGTCAAAATTGGGGTCGCTGATGGGATTAGGAAGTTATTACATGTTACCTCATGTATGTTTGATTTCTAGAGCACTTCACGGAGGCAAGACCCTTGAATAATACAACCAAAACGGGGCACGATTGGTGCTCATGCACTTGCTAATAAGGCGAGTAGCCCTTATCACAGCCTGGTGGAGGTGCTCTTAGCAAAAACCTTTTCAATCCTCGAGAAGCTACAATAAATATTGTATTTAGTATCATCAACTCTATTTGTCTTGCTCAATACTCATTGTAAGTTGCCCGTGTAGCGTCACCAACACTAAATGTAGACCTAACATTATTTGTCATTTCTTTCCAAAAAGAAAAACAAAAGAAACAAAAAACTTTGGGCATTATAGACTTGGAATATTGCAATTACTCATTTCCCAAATGATTTTCATCCACATTTCAATCATCCATGACAGTACTTGTAAACTTATTCATAAGAAGTGTTATTAGAAAAAGGTTACCACGGTGCAATAAAATACCTTTAAATTTTTTGTAGGAAATCATAAACATGCTGGAAAATTTTGATTTTTTCATAGTTGCTCTTGCACCAGCTTTGCGGGGGGCTCAAAATTTATTAAAAAATAATTTCAGCATCCCAACTAGGCACATTTGAAATTTGGACGGAAATTGCCACCCCTACCTTACATGGTCACGGCTCTTGGCTCATGTGTGAAGTGACCGCCCTTACTTATGGATGAAGTGGCAGCCGAGATTTCCTTTTTGGACCCGAATCCCAGTTCTGACCCCACTTCTGTCTTGGCAGGCGGAAATTGTGTTGGATTTATGTGAATGGCTCAAGCAATAATTTGGCTGTCTCAGTGACCGGCCTCTGCTGCTTTAATTCTTCCCCAATAACAAACATAAAAGGCTCCTCATCTTCGACTGAGCCCCAGGTCTTGGGATTTATTTATTTTAGAATTAAATTAATTTTTTCTTTTCATTATTGTTGAACAACTCTCGTGCACGATGTGTGGGAGTTGAAGGATGGACTCTCTCTCCCTCTCACACACACTTTCGACGACAAATCAATGCAAAGCTGACCTTATAAGGGAGCCTTTGTGAAGACTTTCCGAGCACAAAACGCGGCCCACCTGTGCCACCAAATTAGGGTTTAGTCAGGGCCTGCTCATGTGCTTGTAATGTACAGTCGACCCGCTCGGAGGGCCACTTCACACACGAGCCAAGAGTCGTGACCATGAAATTGTGAGAGCCCAAAAGAAAGTGTCCAAAGGCCGTCCGAAGGCACTTCCAAAATCATTGTAAGGTAACTGGAAATATTGATGAATGATTGAATATCCTAACCACATATGCGAGTGTGCAAGCAGAGGATGATGGGAGCTAGACAACTCCCAGTTGAAGATGGATGGACTGGAGTTAGACAACTCGAGATTGACAACATGTGCACTGGAGTTAGAGAGCTCCGCATTTAGTGGGTTGGAATTAAACCATTCCATACTGAGAACGTGTGCACATGAGTTAGACAACTCTCGATGAGGTGCATTGGAGTTCGACCACTCCAAAATTGGAAAGATGAATGTTATTCATTGGAGTTAGACAACTCTCAATGAATAGATAAATAAATAATTAGACAGTTCCAACTAGAAGAATGGACGGATGAACCAAGTTGGAATTAGACAGTTCCAACTAGAATAAATGATGGATGAATCAAGTTGGAATTAGACAACTCCAACTAAAAGGAAGGATGGATGAATCCAGTAGGAATTAGATAGTTCCGACTGGAAGAATGAGATCGAGTAAAGATGGAAGAAGGTTCTAGAAGAACCAAAGATAGGAGATTCATAGTAGAACTAAGAGATAGAGCTATGAATAGAACAATTTACTGTATGTGAAATTAGAAAGTAAAAGTAATGCCTTTGGCATAAGAGGAAGCTCGGGGGAGGAGAGAGGATCTTTTTGGTCTCTCTCCTATGGTCAGGTGGTTGAGCTTAGACCAAGACCTACTCGGTCTACAATTGTAATTAGACATTACAAGGAAAATAAATTGAGTTCTTCAACTCATCATTTTGATTGATAATTATTATTGTGAAAGTTGGTGACAAACCTATGAGAGGTTTGTTACAATCACATAGTGTGGTTACGGACCATCAAGTTTAATGTGAAGTCATATGTGATTGGGCCCTCAACCAAATGCTATTTTAATGAATTTCTATACACGCGGGTCCTCACATATGATAAAATAGAATAAAACAATAGTTGTGAGTGTTCGGAGTGCCATGGTCTCCCGGTTTTGTGTTAGGCCTACCTCCAATAGATGGTTTTTGAAAATAGTCCAAGTGACCATGAAACATGATCCATTTGATGCCATGTAGGAATCCATGTAGACTTTACATCCATCTTGCATTCATGTACTCCGTTGGTCCCTCAAGCATAGTGTGAAATGAACTTGGACCGGCACCGCCTTTTCCACCAATGAGAGTGCTTGAAGTGTAATGGTCACGGGCTCTCAGTCTCGTTTGTGAAGTGGCCTTAAGTGTTACCTCTTGGGGGTATACATTTTTGTAAAACTTATGGCATTGTACTAACACAATGCCAATTAGAGAGGTCGGGCAATTTAAACATTTAGAAAAATAAGACACTGATGAAGGTAACAATACCATAGTAGAAATAAAGTTGTTAGTAATGCTTATAAACTATCATCCTATTTTATCAATAAAGAAAATTAGCAGTACACTTGCTTAGTGACTATAATAAGAGTCTATTGATGTTGTTTGATGAGGCTCTTGAATACAGGAAACGATGATGGATTTCTTGACAGACAAAAGTTTTGTCTTAAGTTCACAGACATTCTCTTATGTTGTTTTGGAAAAGTAGATAGGGTTGTCATTGCATCTTGCACTTGGAGAAAAGAAACATTAAGAAGTACCACTTCATTGATTTCCGAATTATCCTTAATGAATACACTTTGATTCACCAAGTAAATTCAATATATCTTCCTTGATGGAAAATGAGGATGATTAAGATCAAACCTTGGGTAATTCACTTAGAGCATTTTTAAAATGACGTGCGGCATAATATAGGGAGGATTAAATTCGTTTGACATAAGATTTATTAAAGAATTCCAAATAATGAAAGGTCCATTAAGAGTAGACAATCCCATTACAAGTAAGGTAGATAGGCTTAAATGTGGCCATTCCCTTTTTGTAAAAATAATATAGGGGATGAAAATAAGGATCATAGGATGTATGTTTAGTAGGATCAATTTTGTATGCATGCCTCATGAGGGATGGATGAAAAATGACTTATCATTTGTCCCAAAATGGATGAAAATTGTAGCATCCAGTATTGGTCGTCTTCTTGCATTGCCGTTTGTAAAAAAACACCCAGGTTTTTATATAAATAAATAAATAAATAAAAATTAATTAATTAATTAATTATTATTATTGTCGTAAATAGTTTGTTTCCTTGGTGCATGATTGGACACTAAGGTATGGGACAAGGTTATATAGGTGAGTTTTTTTTTCATACCCTAAACCCACCTACACAAATTTGTAGGGAACCACATGACTTCTGCATAGCTGCAATGGTGTTGTGTTTGTGAACACATGCTCACTCTTGTTGGTTTCCACCCTAAATCTTCTTTGATGCATGAAGGTTATGTTCTATGGACTAAAACTACAAATTTTGAAGCAAATTTTAAACTGCATTATGCTTAAGTATCCTTGTGTCCTTCATCACTTGCAATTATATGTTATCATTCATGTTATGGTCTTGAAATGATATGCATCATGTTATCTTACTTGTTCTTCTGTGATTTGGTTAACGATACACGTATTTTGCACAAGTTAAGATTTGTTTTGTAAGCATATGTTTTTCACATGTATAAAATCTTTTTGCACTTAGTTTTTGCAATGATATGTTTGGTTTATGCCTTTTTGTTGCCATGCTTTTCCCCACCACTTTTGCACTACATACACTTTTAAATTATTATTTTTAATTAAATGGAATGTAGACTACAAAAAATTGCAATGACATGGGCAATATAAATAATGGTAGGGTGCAAAAAAAGGCCATTTTAGAGAATTAAGTAATTATAGGGAGCTTTTAATTCGTACCTTGGAGGTACTGTAAATGGCCCTTAAACAAATATCCCTCTACCACAAGTGGTGCACAAGAATCCTATAGAGCGACCTACCCGAGCCACAAACCAACCCATAGATCCAACAACCCCTTGTTCCCCCTCGCCTTTTGTCTTTGGTTACCCATAGGGCCTGCTTTTGACAGGGGGTAG
The DNA here is from genome assembly GCA_950295325.1 of Polytrichum commune. NCBI lineage: Eukaryota > Viridiplantae > Streptophyta > Polytrichopsida > Polytrichales > Polytrichaceae > Polytrichum > Polytrichum commune. Next base: position 3,143,552 of record OX485809.1, read on the forward strand.
TAGCACTTGCCCTATAGCTCTGCTCAATAAACTTGCTCCGGGTTCACACATGAGCTCGCGGTTGCGATCAAGGTGAAGCGTCTCTCCTTGACGTCGTACATGGCAACAAGTGTACAATGTTTCATGATCTATCAGATATTGCGTTAACTAGACTCATCAAAACGAGGCGAGTCCAACACAAAACTAGGGGCTGTGACAATCAATTAAATTGTCATTGGTTCCTAAAAATATTATATTGCCATGATGGGGATCCAAATCTGAACACATATTGCGGTCCCGTACATGATTCACTTTCACTTTACACTAAGCTTGAGAATACATCCAATACAAGATTGGATTTCTATTTCCCACGGTGCGGCCTTTGGATGAATTTCATGGTCATGGCTCTTGATGTGTGTGTAAAGCGCCCTACTGTAAGTGATCCTTGCAGTGAAGGCATCACATTGTGTAGGACAGGCGTACCTTATCAATATTTATAATAAGCTTATTGCACTCACTCTTCACTTGTCACATCTTCTTTAAAACTGCTGGTGAAATGGACAGGCTTCAAGCGGCAATAATGCTGAAATAAAACATACCTGATTCAAGTAGATAAATCCATGTTTTTCTGCAAGAGGTTTAGGGCTGTGAGGAGTTGTTGTGGATGGGTGAAGTAGCGTTCGACGCCTCCATATGAAATGAAAACACCAACTGACCCATTAACAATTTACTAGCTTCACAAGTTTGTGGATTCTGGGTTACAGATGGTGTACAACGTTTTCATTCGGTAGATGAGAAGTATTTTTGTAAGCAACAATTTTTGTAGCAAAGGATGAGCAGGAGTTAGGTGAATGGACAAGGCACGTGAATATCATATGATGGCGTCGTTCTTTTGTTCTTTTCATCATGTGGCAAAGTTTTCTTTCTAGTTATTATCATTACTCAGTCGATGAAATGTGTTTAGTTGCCCTATCTTCATATTCAGTCATGTACTGAGATTCCAACATTTGAAACCTTTATTCTCAAATCTATTGCTGAGCCCATGAACACCACTCATAAGCCGAGCCATGTTATGCTAATAAGCTAGACTCGCTTCCTTTGAATTCATTATGATATTCCCCTGAATCAACGAAACTCAAGAAACAACCACAAAAAGATAACATTTCTTCAACTAGATGTGCATGTTCGTTTCCAGGATAACCATGAGAATCAGATGTTGGGTTCTAAATAGGTAGATGTGGAAATCTCGATAACTTTCAGTTTGAACCTCGATTGTGCAAAAAGGGAGGGCGCCTGTTTATTTGAAGATAGAAAGAGAGCAACTGAGCGTAGCTGGAGAAGTGTGTTTGAATGCAAGCAACTGGTTTCTTGACTATTTTCTCACATTTGTATGCTTTGGGTGAATCGGAAGATACTGAGATGCATCACCGTTCTCTAGTAATAAGCTTGAAGCATTCAGTATTAACATGCTTAATGAACACGTACATGGACAGGCCAAATTGCTGCACCTATCTCTTGAAGATCGAAGAGGATGATATATATCCTGAGGCCCAACACACAAAAAACACAACTTGTTGTTCTGCTAGTATGCACTAAAGAAAAGAAAATTTTATGTGAACCCAACATGGTTACAACAAACGTGCTGATCAATCAACTGAATATGTTGCATTCATAGTTTGTGTTCTGCTGTGCATGATGGAGAGAGGGAGTTGATACAGACGAACGAATCTCTCATTTGTCCAACATGGAAGCCCTAAAATAGTAGTATGCATCCTTGGGGGCTCGTATTCTAAGTTGATTTGACACAGGACTAAGGTTTAGAGACTTCAAATTACGCTAAGATAGACATGCAATGTTCGGACACCTTTCTCTCCGCACCCATTTCTCATAGGATATGAAGCACGCACCTATTGTGAGATGATTTGCAAACCCAAATCATGTCCGCAACCATTTGCCTCATGGTTTTCGGAGCTCACATGAATATCTTCTGCTGGTTGGAGACGATCCTAAACTACTGGGTGATAGTGGAGAGGTACCCGTTTCTGAATGGCGTGGTTGGCGGTCCGATTCCCACTGTGAAGTTTTCTCTCTTGACGGAAAAAAACTAGGTAGGCAGTAAAATCCACCCTATACCAAGAGGATTCTTGAGCAAGGTAGGGCCAACGGGCTCAAATTCACGTCGGATTACTCGACATTAATTATTTTATTTATTTGAATATCTTCAGCATTACCAAAGTGAACATTCTCCTGCTCTACTCATTAAGTGGTCATATAGGTCCCCCATTATGTTGATTGTTGAGCTAATAAAGGGTAAGCAAATTTTGAGCACATACTCCAATCTCTTTTAAACACTTATCATTTTGATGTTCATTCTTATGTTTATACCTAACCAGATACCACTCAAATATGAGTGTCCAAATTATTGCTATGTTTGATTTAGGCACATCTACGTCCAAGTCATTTGAGATGTTTTGGCCACAAACCTACAAGAGGTCAAGTTTTTATGTTGTATAGGTGAGAGGTACACTCATAGTATGCAATAATTCCGTCTCTCCGTGTATGACCATGTGGCATTTGAGAGTTAATTTACTTCCTTCACTATCCTCCTGCTCCTTCTCACCTCATCATTGAGCTTTCTACAACACATCACACAAGCTCCTTGTGAAGTTGGTGACAACTGTGATGAAGTTATTACGTCTGAAGGTCGATTACACTAAATATTGTATTTGTCTTGCTCAATACTAATTGTGAACCGCCCGTGTGGTGTCACCAAGACTAAATGTAAACCTAACTTTATTTGTCATTACTTGTGGAAAAATTGGGCACTTAGATTCACAATGTTGCAATTATGATCACTTACTGAGTGATTTTTCATCTAAGTTTCAATTATGCATGACAATATTTCATCATAAAGTTGTTAGGATGCATAATATACCAAACTTTATTTCAATAACTGACATAATTTTGGATGAATTGAAGATAAGTTGGGATGATTGTATGTGTAACATTATTCATAAGGAGTGTCATTAGGAAAGTGACCATAGGGACATGAAATACCATATCACACGAATTACAACATTTAGTGTAGCGACCATTTGAGTCATGTTTTAGTTGCATATTCCATCACTTCCAGCATATAAGGTATGTGTGCCCATTGGGGGCATGTTGTGGGCACTTCCAACTCTATATGAGACCAATCAAATGTTGGATATGGGAGTTGAGGAATTGGCTCTCTAGCATCTTTTAATGAGGGAGAATGCCAATGCGACCTTTGCAATCGGAGTTCGTATGCTAATGGGATCACCCTAACGTCAAAGTGCAAATTTTATGATTTGTAAAGTGGACATGCAGATATTGCAGAGGGTTAGAATGGCGCTTATATGTGTGCCAATTCAAGTGTTAGGTAATGTGTAAAAGAATAGTCTAGCACAATCAAACCAGCATGTTTTGTGTTTAAAACTTTGCCTGTGAGGTACCTATTGGATAGATGGAAGTGGTCCTAGAGTAGTTGTGCTCCTCCTTCAATAATCGGCAACAAATTTCAAAATTTGAAAGTGGGAATTTTTTTCATGAGGTTGTACTGCAACTATGATAAAATCAAAATTATGATCAATATCTAAATATAACCACTTTATGTGTGCTTAAACTCTGAATTAACCCACAACTAGCTAAGGTGACCACACCTATTGTGGGTCCACTTTGCTGAGTTTGGGCACTTAGAGTGATCCCCTTTATATGCGGGCTATCTCATTGGATTAGCAAATCAACAATTTAGTATGTAGTTCAAACCGGGCCAAGCCTCGCAAATGATTGGAAGTTAAGTGTGCACTTGCTCAACTAAACCTAGAGAAGGATAAAGCAAATGAAATTGGTATTAGCCCTTAAGCATCCGAAAGGCCCAAACTAGGCCTCTCCTTCCACAAAAACACATATTTAAGATGCACACCTCTATTTCTAGTTGAGTATGTCAAAAGTAGCCCTATTAAGAACTAACTTAATTTTGAAGTGTGCTTTTTTAATTCGTTAAAAATCTTCATGTCATTGAAGATTTTAGTTCAATGTGCAACACTTTAAGGGGCGATTTACACTATGGACCAAGAGCCATGACCATGAAATTCTAAAATTTGTGATTGGAGAGTAAAGTGCTCTTGGTCCCATTTGGCTTTACACTACCTTGAAAAAAGGAGAATGACCACTAACTTTGAGGTCCCCAAAAACTACTAAAATCTGCCATTTGGATAATGTCCCATGGTCCAACGGGTTTTCTGTTGAGGCGAGGCAAAATGCTCGACTCAACAGAAATCAAGGGAGCCGTAAGGCTGAAACTCAGCCATTGGCCGAATTTTTTTTTTAATATTTTTTTTCCCCGAATTTTTTTGACATTATTGTAGATTGTTGGGATAGAAATTTAAAAAATCAGCCCAAAGTTGTCCCGGTCCAAATCCACTTTACACTACAAGAGTGACCAAGCCACTCAAAAATCCATTTTTGATTTTTCATGGTCACGGCTCTTGGCCAAGAGCTGTGACCATGAAAATGATTTAATTTTCTTGGTCATGGCTCTTGGTCCATAGTGTAAACCGCCCCTAAGTCTCTCAAAAATTCATGGTTTGGTAGAAATATAAAATCAGTTTTCATGGCAAACTTTTGAAGGCACCTAAAATGATGCAGCTATGAAAATTTTTATAGCCTTCTTATGGCCAAAGTCAAACGCATCCCTTTCAATTCACCAAAACAAGGGTGTTGACACCACTTGAACATAGTTCCTTAAACATTACAAAATGTCAAAAGTGGACCAAAACTCCCTACCAAACCATGAGTCTTTGAGAAACTTTAAGGCCATTTCCACTGCAGTAGGTTTGCTGCAGTACAATTTACATAACGCACAGCCATGGTCATTCTTAAAGTACTTGCTTAGGTTCTTCATCTTTTTTATCCCTTTCTTGAACTAAGTTGTGATTGTAATTTGTACCACATCATCAGCTGCATGAAACTCTTCAAATACAAATCGATCATGTGAATCAGGGGAGAGCCAAAACAGAACCCGAGATAGACTGTTAACAATGGAGAAAGAAAAGAGTCAATGACAAAGGTGGCAGGAAAACAATGCAATCTGATGCTGAAGAACGAGGAGGAGGCATGCACGCACTACGGGTGAGTCCATGCCTCAAAACTTCAACAGTTTTGAGGGTCTCACCATACATGCATTTTTCTGCAGAGAACCACAACTTCCATGTAATTCTACAACCAACATTGTTCGTCGGAAAACTTATGAAACAGTTTCAATCAGATTGATTAATCTGGTGTAGGAAACAGTTAACCATGGCCCATCCCCATGAGACCAACCTGAGGTATCCTGTTGAATGAATATCACGCCGGGTTTCAATCAAGAATATTAGATATCCCTCGTACGATGCCGCTGTGCAATGTGCATTCATCGAATTTCATAACTGAAGTAAAGGCTATGATGCATTTTAGATGGGAGTATGTTGTCTATGGGGATCGCTCGGACACTTGGTGACAGGCTAGACCCAATTTCCTTGAAATTAACCAACAATATACAATGTCCCACTCCAAGTTTCTTACAGATCAGCTGCATTCATTTATCAAGCATGGTGGATGAGAACAAAGTCTTCATTTATCTTGTCATATAAAACGCTGCTGTCACTCTGAATCTCGCTGATATGACCCAAATTCTCTGGATGTTGTCACAGTAGCAATAGTGAGATATTGGAGTTGAACTTTTTTCTGTTGTTGAGGTTCCAATAGTGTATACACTGTATGGAATATTCTACATATAGAGGTGACCTATTTATACTTGTGTACATGATTGATTCCGTAGTGAGCTCTAGTGTACTAAGGCAAACTTCAAAATTCATATATCAACAACGATTTCACATTGATTCAATCACATCAACTTACACCATTGTATCAATGCCTACCAAATAAGAGCCTAGAATTTCTATGTTCTGTTTCTATATTTTATCGTTAGTATATGCTTGCAAGACCTAAAAGGTACAACTGTGAGTTGAATTGATGTTGAATGTAATATTAGCTAAATGATGAACAATTTGCATTGGAAAAGTGTTAAATCCTGAACTTGGGTCACATGTATCAACGTTGATTGGACATTAAAAGTTGTTCACTTGCATTTTGAGATGACCACACAACAACACAACAAAGTACGTTGTCAACTATCACACGATCCAATCACCACCACGCATTGCAATCTCAAAGAACTGGGTCTCTGCATTGTAATTCTGACTTTATGACTATGAAGGATGAGAACTGTTGGAACTGTTCTCCATCACAAATCATTGAATTCATACATCAACACTTGACATTTCACATGGATTCAGTCACTTCAAACTACAAACATTGAATCAATGCCCACCAAACAGAGGGTTGCAATTTTGATATTTTTATCTCTATACTTTATAATTGCATGAGTTAAAAGGTTTGCCCGAGGTTGGATTCTGAGCTAGAATAAATTGGAATGGATCGATCTGGAAAAGAAACAAATTTGAGTGGTATGTGATTAGGTGTGGATCCAACAATGAACTTGAGAAAGACATGTGTTTAAAAGAGAGTGAAGTGCATGCTCAAAATGTGGAAATCATTCTAAACTCAATGGTCAACATGATTGGGAAGCCTATACGACCACTTAATGAACACGAGAATCTTCACTTTGATAATAAATAAGGTATTCATATAAGCTCCGAAATTTTTGAGACAAATGCCTACAGGCACGGTTTGGATTTGCTAATCATCTCGCAGTAATTGTGTATTTCATATTCTACGAGAAGTGTGTGCAGAGAGAAAAGTATTCAAAATGACAGACGTCTTCGTTAGTGCTTCATCATGAGGTTCCAATATCAACACTGTCTGATTTGACCCTCAAGAACCTGTCGTTTTGTTTTTGGATTCCAGCTGCAACTTGTAAGTGTAGTATTATGTGTTGTTATAGTTTTTTGTTCAAATTTTTGATCTTTGATCTTGGGGCCAAATTTGTTAAAACCAAAGAAGAATCAAACAACCTGTTCAGGCTCCCAAGTTTGGCATCAATTAAGGTTGGTGATAAAGGTGAGGACAACTTCCAATCAAGGTCATTGAAGTTGCCCTAATAAAGCACATAACTCAAGCGCACCAAATTCTAATGAACTTAGCCTCAACAACTACGTAAGGTCTGCAAATTACATGGTGTGACTCCTATGAGCCATTCCGGCATAGTTGGTGACACTCCAAGCCTTAAAAATACTTTACTTAGCATTCATGTCTTCATTAGAGAATGTCTTCCTATTTATAGCTTAGCAAATGTGTAAAAGAATGGCGCCTTTAAGCATGACTAAGTGGAGATTCTCTACATGTTACCTATTGTAAATTCCTTGGTACTTGAATGGTCTCAACTTTTTTCATTTCCCTGTTGCCTGACTAGTACATAGTTTGATCTAGTTTGCAATCCTAGATTTTGAACTGAGCTTTATCAGTCTTTTCCAGCATGGTTGGTTGCATATTGATAGAATGCACATGGGTACAAATTTGATATAATAGATGATGACCATCGGATGGTCTTGGCTGAGCTACGGCAAGCCGGGTCCACTCAAAAACCATTTTATATATCTAATGTAATTTCCATCAGGAATAGGTTATGCAAAATACATGGAACATTGTGAGTGAGGCAGTTGTGCTTGAATATGTGGTTCACCTAGCTACAAACCTTAGGGTGGAGGACATGATCATCACATCCCGATAGAATTTATATTATGTTGTTGCAGCTTTGCCATTTGGGACTTTGTAGACAATTTGTTGAAGCATTTGACATTTTCGGAGTGAGGTAGATGTGCTTGACTGTGTGGGTTGATTCACCCCAAAAAAACTATAAGTGGAGGTCATGATAATCTCTTTTTGATGGAAATTACGTTCTTTTGTTGCAGCTTTCGTATCTGGTTGTGGGATGAGATTTGGGGGACCTTGTGCTAATTAGTGCTGCAAATTTAGGGGTCTGGTTCAAAGTGCTTTGAAGTTTCTGGTCCATGGTCATGTTATACCACTATGTATCTTTGCTTGCAAGCTATGTTCTATTGAACACTGTAGCCTTCCACACTAGCAACTATAGCAATGCTTTCTTATATTATGGTGATAAGGTAAGCATGCCTTAAACAAACATTTTTCTCTGTGCGCCCACTGCTCATAGGAGATGAAACGTGCAATTAGTGTGAGATGATTAGTAGATTCAAATCGTGTTGTAGCCACTTTCCTCATAATTTTTGGAGCTTGTATGAATACTCTATTCATCATCAAGTGAAAGTTATGTGAGTTAACAAATGATCACATCGATTCCCCTAGTTATGTTGACTATTATGTCTAGAATGATTAACAAACTTTGAGCATATAGTTCAATCTCTTTTCAACACATGTCTTTATGGTGTCCGTTCTTAGATTCAAAACCAACCATACACTGCTCAAATATAGGTGACCATACAAGATTAGGAACCGAATTAGGCACATCTACCTTGCTTGAATTTCTGATTGTGTCATTGCAGTCTGCGCAACTACTGGTAAAGTGGATTTTAAGACCCAAAAAGTATGATTCTGGAGGTCAAGGAAGAACAAGGGTAGATCCTTTGAAAGTTTTTTTTCATTTGAATCTCCCTTCTTGTCTTCTATTTGAGATGAACAAGCCGTCTTACGTTGCAAGGTAAGGTTGCCTTGTGTTATGAATTTTGACCTGAAGAGTATGAAATTTGTTGCAATCCAATCCAGTATGAAATGTAGAAGGCATGCAACCTCCAAAATATGCTGATTAAACTCTCAATGCACATACACAACATGAACCCTGATTTATGCTGCAGGTTCAATTTCATGTGGTGCTTCTGTGACAAATTCATATGAATTGAGTGACAATTGAAGCACAGATTGTATTTTAACAAGAAGTTCAGTGTTTTTGTCTACAGTGGTGACCACCATTTATTTCATGCAAAGGAATTCAATAGATATCAACGTCTTCTTTATATCTCTACATGTAGCTGTAGCACATCTGTCAACACTCACAACAAAACCATCATTCTTGAGTAGACTAAGTACCAAGCAAATTGTGGTTGATTAAGGGCATTTAAATTATGACAATTATGATAAACCGGGACCATCCCATCTGTTGGATCTCCGCATTGAATGTCGTATCTTCTAACATAGATGGGTCTTCAGTGGTTACTCTTTGTGACTAGCCCACTTCTCCTAGTATTCCAAACACGCACTGAGTATGAGATGGTTGGCAAATCCAAAGCGAGGCCGTAGCCACTTTCCTCATCATTTTGGATCTCAAATGAAAAGTTTGATTACTCTCAAAGTGAAGATTCTTGTGCTCACTAAATGGTCATACAGGTCCTCCAAGTATGCTGACCATCAAGCCTTGAATGATTATCATGTGTTGAGCACACAGTCCAAACTTTTTTGACACGTGTCTTTTTGATATCCATTCTTGCAACTACACGTAGTCACATGCCACTCAAATATAAGATTCCGATTACTATAAGTTATCAAAATAGGCGCATCTACCTTATATTTGTAGCAAGTTGTAGATTACTACACTAAACATGATATTTAGTGTCACTTGCTATTTGAAATTACACAATGTTATATTTTACGACTATTGATGAAGTTTTTTGCCAAGTAAACTTTATTACAGTTCTGTAATGTTCAAACAACCAATTTGAAATTTGTTGGTAAAATACAAGATATGCAATAAACAGATTTAGCATTGCGTAATTCCAAATAGTAAGTGATACTTAATACAATGCCTGGTGTAGTTCCCCTTCGTTCTCCCTCAATGTTCTCCTAACTCTAACTTGTCAGCCGAGAACAATGCCATTGTCTGTATCTTTCTTTCTTTCTTTCTTTCTTCTCTTGTTTTCTTGCAGGGGCACCTTGGCTTGAAGCCGGAGTATAATCATAGTGCTGACCAAGATATCTGCAGCACCTTGGAAGCCAATGAATTTACCAAGTCAATGGTAATATCACTTACTAATACCATAAGCCTTTTGGCTTGCTGGACTTTAAAATCTACTTCAATCCATTGCTCAACTGAAAAGTATACAACAATCAACAATAACATTAATGGTATCCTTAATGTTGGGAATGGGTCAGGTAGGAAAACAATAATTAGGTTATATAATTGGCACTAGAGTTATTCTTTAATTCAGCCTAAGTTTTGGTCGGGAGTTGGTTTTTTCTCATATCACAAAACTTTCCACATTCAATATGTTTTCAGTGCATCCTTGTTGTTGGTGTGGAGGTTTGAACGAAGAACATTCTATATTAGTTCATTTTAGGGGGCCACACTCGTTTTAGCACCTCTGGGCATGCCACCTCTCAAACCTAAATGAACCAAATACATGGAAAGTTTTACGGTTTAACCTCTACATTGACTCCAAGCATGCACCAGAAACTCACCGAACATGGATGCGAAACAACCAACTCCCAACCAAAATCCCGGTTGAATTAAAAGACAACTCTATTGAATTGCTCATATTGTTCTCAACGATGTTCATGTTGTGCAATATGAAATGGCTATGTGCACTCACCGAATCAGGTTGGCATCTTTGGAGAGAGGGAAATTATTGCATACAAGCGTATCTTCCATCCGTCCAATATAAAACTTAGACCCCCTACAAATTTATAGCCAATTCATCTCGATAGGCTTGGACTAGACTTCATTCGGGGTCGTTGAAGCCAATCCTTGTGCCAATTCAACTAGAAAATGCAACCTCCGGGCTGCAACCTATTTCATGGCCTTTATGTTGGATGAATGAGAGATATGCTTGTATGTGATTATTCCCTCTCTCCGACATGTTACCTTGAATCACTGGGGAGATTTTTTAGCATAATCGGTCAAAATCTTAGTGTTCCCAAGTCTCGGGGGGGGCACTGGCAAAAAACGTAGGAACTACGTGCGATAAAATATAGGGTCTTGTATAAAAATTTGGCGTAAAATTTGTAAAATTATTAGATGTAGTATAGGGTGCTCTGGGATTGTGAAACATGATTATATGTAATATAGCATTTGAGAAAACATGATTAAATTACCTAAGTGGTACATATAAAATAGCATAGAGAAAAAGCGATAGTTTCAAAAATTAAATACTTTGCCACCAAAATATTAAACCGGCCCCACTTTAGACCTTTTGGAAATTGCATAAATGAAAAAAAATGCCGGCTAATTGCCTAAATACATTAGGAAATGGGGGCTATCAACCGATAAATTCTGCACTCTCTAGGCCCACTCTCGGGTAAAATTTGAAAAATCCGAGCTACCTCCAGAAAGCTCGGCAATTAGCCGTTTCCTCTACATAACTCCCCGGACTCTGCTCCCGCCCTCTCTCGCCCCCGCCTCTGTCAACCCTAGTTGGCAGACCTCAACTTGGTGCAAGAGTGGCACTCTGCTTCTCCGAGGCCCTGGATTAATCGGAGGATTCGGCTTTCAAACAATCGAAAACAATCAAGCAATCACCACCGGAAGCCTGGACATATAAGTAATATAGGGTACCATAAAATCAACCATCCAAGAATTTATAATTACCAATAGGGTGCAAATAATCACAACAATTTACCATTATTTCAAAAATTAGCATCCCTTATAATCCTTTCTCATAGGTAAATAGCCCCCATTTTAATAGGTCATTATCGTAGGTGTATGCAAAATATACAAGGGAGTGCCCCCCCCCCCTCCGAGTCCCAAGTCCAACCGGTTACATGTTGTGATCTTTGGGTTTTTGTTCACTACATTGAGGTATATTCCATAGATTCCTTTAAATTGATGGGTTAGTCTCTGGAAGTCTTGAACTTCGACCAGTTGTTTCTCAAACTCTACTTGTTCATCTGTGACTAGCACTTGGTTCTCCCAATTCATTGCCCTGAGTGTATCTGCACAGAATCTTCTGTCAAGGTTTTTAATGTTAGGGTACTGAGCTCCTAATTAAGAGATTCAAGTCTGACATTGCAAAATGCAGTATGTAAGACAGATTCTTGTGGTCATTGATGCTGTATATTTGTTTACATGCCAAGTGTCTTTGCTGAAAAGTGTGCAAGGCTCCCCCACCCAGTACTTATTATCACTGCGATAATTTCCTTCGGTCCAAGTTTTGTCTGACAAATCTCACTAAGTTATCACCAACCAAAATTTTGAAGCATCATTTCCTCAGAGATCCATAAGGAAGTCGAGATTTTGTGAAGCTCTATTGTATGCATACTGCTGTTCCAACTCGCTCTCTGAAACTCGGATTAAACAATACAAGTATGTCGATCTTGAAGCACCCTGTGAATTAAAGTACCCAGTGCAAGGGATCTTTTATCCCAGGTTCAGATATTAGGGTCATGCATCCTGTATAAATCTTATTGACAGAATCACCAAGTTGACGCATGGCATCAAGTCTCTTCAATTTTGAGCATGAGTTTGGAAATTATGAGCGAGACAGTATCATGGGCTTTAGCATCACCTGTGGGTTGCAGACAAGACAGTGGATGCTAAATTAGTAAACTGTTATATATGCAATTAGGTTGCATTCGCGAATCGGTTGCAGTAAAACAATTCATGTGTTTTTCTTATTGTGGTAATAAATTCTCAAAGTAGGGTGAAACTCAATAGATTAGTGTGAGACAATCTAATTGCACATATCAGTGTAGCGTCTACACAAGTTTTACTTGGGATGAAGAGCTACACTAAATATGATATTTAGTGTCACCCACTATTAGAATTTAGCAATGTTAAATTTAGCAATATCTATATATTGTACATCTCAGATTTTACCAACAAATGTCACATTCATTGTTTGGACATTATAGAACAATAACAGCTTTACTTGGTAAGAAACTACATCTGTAGTTAAAAGGTGTAGCATTGCGTAACTCCAAATAGTAAGTGACACTAAATATCATATTTAGTGTAGTATCTTTCCACAATTATAACTACTATTATGATTGTGATTAATATTGTTTTGTTGTTGTATTTTCTGAATTTGATGGCACAAGAAGAAAGATTTTGATGTCCAATTCATACCCCTCCTAGATTGCCTTAAATTTGTCAGAATATTGAATTCATTCTAGTTAGCTTCAACATGGAAACGGCTTCAAGAAACTATATTGTGCAAAACAAACATATTATTGTACAAATTGTCATTGTAAGCATGTCAAGCATGAGACAACATGAACTAATGACTTGTTGACTTCCTATACACAAATACTCTAAATATCCAATTTGGTGTGGCCCACACTATACAAAATCAACTCATGTAAATGGTCCTACAATCATTGAGTGGCAATTAGAGAAAGTGATATGAGACACTTGCTACTACATGACAATTCATGGAGGTCACTCTAATTAACATCGCACATCAATTTTAATGCCACATAAAAATCAGATACACATATAGATAGGATAAGATAGGATAGGACAAGATAGTAGGACTTCCTTGTGATGATGCATTGTGCATAGTAGGACCTCCTTCAAATATCTATGTTAATAAGTTCCTCATGTTCAATTTCATGTGTCAATGTGAGTATGTATCCACAAATATTTGCAATCATGATACCACAAATGATGCACATTCCGTAAGAAGATGCTCATTTGAATTGGAATGAAATGAAACTGTTTTGGGAGTCCGGAAAGCAAAAAGGCTTATGAGACTAGACGTGGGATTTGTGGCCCAGCTCCCTGATTCCGCGAAAGCTTGGGTAGTGTAGCATTGCATAATAGAAGACTGCCACAAATAGAAGCTTGGGTGGAAATCCGGTAGAAGCTTGAAGGTTGTCATCGAACCTTGATCACGCAGAGCATCGCACATGAGTCTCTACCCACGAACTTTCGCTTCACAGCGTCGTTTCCTCGCTGCGAATCCTCAGTGTGATTCTCTGGTATTTTGAAGCCCTAATTTGTTGCTACATTGGTGTTGTTGCCATGGCATCAATGACACAATCCTTAAGCTCTGTAAAGCATCAACGAGGAAACCAGTGACCACACAAGTCATTTGTGGACATTGTCCGGTTTGGACACAAGTCACAAGCGATCACCAATGACCAACTCTGGAGCTCAATTCACAACCAGCCAGGTCAAGCTAGAATAGGGGAATTTGGAGGCGCGCACAAGGTGGTTGAATTCCAGTAGCACAAACAAAGCACGCATGCGAGCCTAGGCAAATTGGACCCATCCGAGCTCAAACAAGGGAACCAGGGTTCGGGAGATTTTTGAGCTCAACCAGCTAAAATCCGTCCCTTCATAATTTCTACCGGTTTTTTTAGGATTTGATCGGTTGCAAACTTGTTGTCATTAATTTGGATCGGCCAATGTCCTATATTTTCTTTCAAGTGCCAATTAATTTCCTCTTCATTGTAATGACAACCGGCCAAAAACTCGGGCATTGATAAGTAAGTTGGTTTTCCAATTATATCTACAAACAACATACACCATTCAACAACAATGTCCAAAGAACATATCAGCATACAACAATAATATGTAATGATATCAACATCCAACAAGAATGATCAACAATTTATCCGTAGCAGGAGTTGAACCTAAAATAAGCCATCAACCGGTTGATGGCCATGGATAAACTCTTCTATCATACCTAGGTCTTAAAACCTCATATTAGATTTGAGGCCACAACATGATAAAAGAGTAACCTAACATACCATACTATATACAAAAATGAAATTCACCAACTGTTAGAGTCAAAATCAACAATATCATCTTCACCTTCAAGAGGAAAACGCCCTGAAAGGTATCTTTGTGGATGTGAAAACAACCATCTAAACTTTGTAGAGTTCCTTCATATGATCATCTAAATCGGATATGTTGAAGAAGACGATAGGTGACCCACTGTTTAGGTCACCTACACGGCTCAACAAAGCGGCCAACCGGTTACGTCCGGTAATCGTTTTATTGGAACCGGTCATCAGTGCAGAACAGGTTCTGTCCAGCTGACTCGCCCTCGCGGGCTCGCCACCTTGACAGAACCGGTTTTGCACCGATAACCGGTTCCAATAAAACGATTACCTAATACATATCGAGGAGTACATAATCTGGGGTGATGATGTGACTTTGGACCATCATCTGGTCTCGTGCTAAATTGAACTATGCACTCCTTCCTCAAAAGGCACGAAATGGAAAGCCAATTCCCTCTATCTCGCAGAAGCCAAGGAGAACATGCAAAAGCTTTGGGAGTCAAGACCATAGTATGAAGCCTTCTTTACCAAGTTGAAGAGAATCGTAAATTGGTGTAAGTTATTTTGCTAAAAGCAAGCTCGCAAAGTTGATCAATTAGGGGTAACCAAACGTCCTACCTTAATGGCGGCCTAATCTTCCCTTCAAGTTGACCCAAACTCCACAAAAGCACGAGAGGAGGTTAGGCAAAGTGGAGACTTACGAGGCACAAGCGATGCGAATAAGATCGAGGACCAAATGGATCCAAATCATAGATCGCCTCACTAAGGAATTTCTTGTCTCCACAAAGGAGAAACCTTTTGATCCGAGATGACCCTAACCTACTGGATGATGGTGGAGAGATACCCAAACTCAAAGAAGAGATTGGTAGTTTGATTCCCGGCTATGAAATCTCCTCTCTACTTGACAGAAAAACTTGCCAGATGGTCAACTGCCTCCTGTGCTTTGACGTTGACCTGTTGGCCTCTGTCTAAAAATAAATTTATAAAAATAAATTAAAAATAAATAAAGAAGAAGAAGAAATCTTTTACCATTTGATTATTCAATTTAGAATGGAGGATGTGTCGATCGCTACAAAGAGATTTCATTTCAGAGAAAGTGTGTACCGATTACTATACTAAACTACATGAAGATCATTCTTATACCACCGGACGTGAACAAATTGAGAAGCTTTACAACATATCTCATAAGAAATCTCATGTGCGGATTATGGTATCTTTGATAATGAGATGTCTATGGAGGAGCTTTCATTTGCACCTAAAGCAATGAAGAACAACAAGGGCCCTGCATTGGATGATGGTCCAAGTGACCTTTGCCTGAAACTTTTCCAAGGCATGTTGGCATTACATTAAGCATAACCTTATTATGGTTTAGAAATGTCTTTCAACTTGATAAATTTTCCAAAGGAGTGATAAAAGGGTTAATATATCTTCTACATAAAGGTGGTTCAAAGGTCAAACTCACCAATTAATGGCCAATTACCTTCCTCAATGTAGCACACAAAATTAATGCCAAAGCACTCCAACAAAGGCCCCAACCCATACTTTTGGAGGTGATTGAAAGTTACCAAATTGTTTTCCTTACATTTTTTATAGTCTAGATAATATCTTCCTCTCACACGAAGTACTACAATGGGCAAAGGAGTCCAAACAAGATTATATTTTTCTCAACCTAGGCTTTGTAAAAACTTATGATAAAATTACTTGACTTTTCTATTTAGAATCATACTTAAACTAGGCATACCACACTCATTTGTAGTCGAAGTTAAACTTCTTTCTCAAGATGTGGGAGCCATGGTCAACCTCAATAGTCTACCAACTAATAGTTTTCCTATTCATAGAGTGGTGAATTAAGGATGTCTTCTTGCCCCTTAATTTTTTCGTATTATTACGGATGCATTTAACAAAGTGGTCAAGGCTTCTATAGCATGTGGACAACTTTAAGGAATCTTCCTCAACTTTAAGGAAAACTACTGAACAACATATCACTAAATATGCAGACAATACTTCCATCACTATAAAAACCAAGGAGTATGTGGATGCTATTGTCACCATTCTAGAAAAATTCAAGGTCGCCTTTGGATTAGCTCGGGGGTGTCACTAGCGAAAAGCATAGAAACAACGTGCAAGAAAAAATAGGGTCTAATATATTCATTGTAGATAAATTTTGCAAAAAATGTACATATGAAATAAGGGGGTTCTAAAATAATGAAACATGTTTACATGTAAATACCATCACATGTAATGGCCTTTTTTATCTAGTCATTACATGTAAAACAACATGAAAAAATTACAAGAGGTAGCAGTCTAGGTAAGGTATAAACTAGTGGATGAAAAGAGGCAATATTCTATTTAAAAAGCTTGGATGGATGAATTTGTAGGTTGGTTGGCTTGAACGTTACTGAATCAACGTATCCAATTTGGAGTTAATGTTCTTTACCTACGTGCCGAGAGGGAAAATTTCAATGCATTGTTTAGATTACAGTCTTCTTTCCAATTTTCTTTGGCAATATAAGTAAACTAGGGTATTTCAAAATGATTCCCCAAAAAAATTATAATTATTGATGGGATGTTTTAAAATATAAGCATTTACCTTTATTTGGAAAATGTCATACCTTATAATCTTTTATGCAAGGTAAATAACCCCCCGATAAATAAGAACTAGGCGCACGTGCATGCAAAATATAAGAGGCAGTGACCCCCCCCCCCCCCCCGAATGGATTAGAGATCATTTGACCTAAGAGTGTGGCCTATTGGTTTGGCAAAGGTGACCATCTTGTAGGGCCATGAGAATACCAACGGCAATGGGCCGCAAATGGAAATATTTCCAAACTTCTTGGTACACCATTATCTATGATGTTGATTCTTACCTTTTGAACCAAGTTTGGATTAAAACAAGGCTATCCTTAGCCGTTAGAATCTCTATAGTAAACCATGTCCTTCCATCCTCATATTGTACTTTGTTATTATATGGGCGATTCTAACGATGTACTATCCAAACTCCGGACCTTCCTTTGAAATTACCTTTGGTCCAAGTTGCAATCTACTACCCAGACCCGAGTGAGGTGGGACACTACAGTACAACGCAAGAATGGAGGCCTAAGTATTACCAACCGGGAAAGTCCCTCACCGTCCTCATGTGCAAATGGTCCATTATGGCATTCCTTCCCAATAACTCTAACCTCCAAAAGTTAATAAGATTTAGAACGTGTCAATTGCAATTCTCTCCTCATTTTAGCTGGAAACCACACCTTTTTTGGTATTCACACCAAATTTTTGAATCAATGGCCACTCTAGGGTGTGACATCATGCAGCCAAAGTTTGGCGCCACATACTCCCCTTCCATTTATTCAAACATCCAACCATCAAGGAGGAATTCAAACAACTCTTCATTATGGTACAGTAACCTCCCGCTTAAGTACGCACCCATTTAAGTACGCATTTTTTGGCAAAAAATGTAGGGTTCAAGATTTGTTAGTTGAACATGTCGTGAATCGTCATTTGGCATATGTTTTGAAGTTTTTTTGCATTTGGCTTTGAGGCTAACTGCTCGGATCTTGCTTTGAAATGATTGAAATGATTTCTTAAGGTCATTGAATGTTTGCTCTGCTTCTACTTGAACTTCAAGGTAGAGCATCTGATCCTCGATGTCGAGAACTTGCTTCGTTATGTTAAGCTTTGAGATGATTTTGCAGCGTTCATGCTCATTGATACGCTTTCCGTTTGGTTTCTTCGACATTGTAGCGAAACACAAGTGATTTGGGAAACCCTAAACCCTAAAGTACGCACCTACCAGCTAAGTACGCACAAACTCCGCAGGTTCAAGTTGCGTACTTAAGCGGGAGGTTACTGTAATTGAATGGCTTCATAGGTTCACAACTTGGCACTTCAATCCCTAATGTTGAACAATGGGCCTACGAAGGCTTTGATACCATTGGTGACACTTGGGATGAGGGCATCAATAATTTCATCCCTTGGCAAGTGGTTCCACAACGGTTTGGAATCTTTGATATGGAAAAACTAATTTGGGAGCGCGTGTTGGAGAACTCGGAACCATGGGAAGAAGAACTTATGGCTCCTCCACGAGATATTCTATTTGGTGGTGACTGGGCCAATTTTTCTTGAGGAGCATGATGTTAGCCAATTCGAGGAATTTGCATTCAAAGAGACTTCCAATATGAAATTGGCTATGGCAAAATCTCACCCGAATATTTCAAAGAGGTGGCCAAGTTTATGGTGAAGTTATTACAAAATTACTTGAAAATTTTGAAGGAGAACTACTACTTGAGGATGGGGCAACTACTTTTGGAGGATGGTTCTTCCCGGTTGAGTGGAATCGATGACAAAGGGTAATGCACAAACACATGTGGATATTCTTTATGAACAAATTTTTTATTTAGTTTTTGATCCCAAGGATCGGAGATGGGGTGATGCGTCAAGCTTTCTTTCTTATTCACCTAAGAGAATTAGGAGTTTCTTTGATGACTTTCGTCAACTTAGTAATTTCCTTGCATCAAAATGGCATGGACTAGTCCCCAACAATTTCACCTTGGCTTGAAATTTGGTATGGCATAAACTCAAACTTCAAAAGAAAGCCGCTTTCCATTGATGTTTTCTTCAATGTGCAATTGATGTTTTCTTCAATGTGCAATTGATGTCAATGACTGGAGAGGTTGTATTTCACCCCTTTTGAATGCTAATTATATATGTTGCTCACAAAATGTGCTAGAGACTCAACTTTATAGGATTCCACCATTGTCCTTTCACCTATAGAGCTTGGCAATGGGCCTCAAATTTGATCTACAAGCTGAAAGTGTCTTCATCCGACAACGGCCCTTGGATAGCCTTCTCAATGAAGAAGTGTCTATTCGATGAATTGCTTTGGTTACGATTTGAAAAGTTTCACAGTATTTGACAATTACTTTGTAGTCTTGTCCCTTGAACGGTTTGGAGAGCTTGGAATGCCCTTGTCTTTAATAATGAGAAGTGGACGGATAACCGACTTTGCTCACATCATGTGGACTACCTTGCTTGATTACAGCCGTAATCATTGGTACAAACTACTACAAGCATACCTAAAACCACCGGAGGTGGCTTGGCCTATTTTTAATGACAACTTTGATTTATGATGGGTGCTAATAGTTTAATTTGTATTAGGAATGAGTTGAATATCAGTTGGATTACTAGCAGCCCAAGTATAGGCATGTTTATGTAGAGGCATGTGATTTTTTTAATGTTTATGTGGTATGTTGGTAGGATTGAAGTTGGTGCATACATGCTAGCCAAGTTGGTCTCAACATTGTCTTTGGTACCAACTGTTGCAGGCAAACAATGGTTGATACCGAGCAAGTAGGGGCATGTTACCCAACCTGGTTGTTACATGGGCCTATGTACATGTTAGTGTCCTGCTTGGGAGGGTGGGGACTGGTCTTAATTTTCACCCTCTCAGATTTGCAATGAAGACTTTATTTGTACCAGAAGAAAACTTGGAAGAAGAATATGCAATGGAACCTCCATAGCTATGTACTTGATATTTACTCTACAAGAGCCATGGGCACTAGGATAAGGTGTGTGGGTGTTATTTAGCTACTTTTCAAGATTGGATGCTTATATTTGAATGTGGTATGGTTAGGTGTAGTTATATGAACAAACACCATAAAAGACGCATGTTTAAGAGAGATGGATTGCGACTTTAGATTTTAATAATTATCCTACATTCAATAGTAAAAATAATTGGGAGGGAGGGGGGGTATGTATTCATTCAAGCAATCAACACACATGTCTTTTGATAATCATAAATAATTAAGGGAAGTCCAATCTAGAGTTTGATTTTTGTTGATGTTTCATCAAAAAAAAAATTCAACACAAACTTCATGACATGACTCCGGTCAGTAGAGGAAAGGGAACCCAAAAGGGAGGATTTTTTTTTAAAAAAAAAAATTACATTTGCATACCTTATATGGCAATTGTTACTACACCGGTTATCCCAATTATTGAGGGAGGGCTAATAGTGAGTGTGGAAAATAAGAGAAGGTGAGACTAAATTTCTTTACACTATGAAATTAGTGCCACCAAAAGATCTAGGAAATATTGTTCATCCCGGCATTATTCATTGATAATATAACTTATAACAACACTAGTCATTATTCATCCTAGCACTATTCACTTTCACATATGAATTTTCTATATTTTTTTTAATCACTCTACAAACACCTTAGGACATGCATTAATTTTTTGAAAATATTTGATAAATGAGCATGTATTCATGAATTTAGTATCACTTAGTAAAAAAATTCAACCCTCACTAATTTGAGACTTGGAAAAATAGTGCAATTTTTTAGAATTGATCTCATAGCTTGCGTTTACTGTGGATCAGGGCCAATTTAAATGAGGATCCTAGCCAAAAAAAAGTGACCAAGTTCCAAATCACCTCCACAACCTAGCCAATCAAGTGAAACCCAAACAGAGGAAACATGGTCTCCTCTAACTACGGAGCACAAATTTTTTGGGAGGTTTTACGCTTTGTCGAAGCACTTGAGCAAATTCTAGGCTTTAGAGTCGGGGGTCAAGACCTTGAATTGTGTTAACCCCTTCATCGCAACAATCATCCACAACCTTGATCTTAAGGACCATGTACTTCATAATCATCTCTGCCTATCGTGAGACCTTAGGAGGATAAGGTAAAAGCGTGTCTTAAATGACGAGTTTTTGTTATTTGGCACGTTTCTCAACTTGAATTTCGGAATTAGAAAAAGTGTTTTTTTGGATTTGGCAAATGTCGTGCAAGATTTTCGTGATAATCTATGGAAATTTCTGATCTCTGGTGTTGTTGCTATGATTTTTCAAAGTCGAAGTGGTCTAAGCCATAAAACGATCATGCAGCCCTCCCCCTCTCCTTCCTTCCCTCCCTCCCCCCAAATTGTGTTGACTATTGAGCCTAAAATGCTCAATGAATTTTGAGCACGTAGTCCAGTTTCTTATTTACACACCACTCAAACATAGATGACCGATCAAAACAAGCAACCATACTAGGCACGTTTATCTCAACATACTCCAACACATTGAGTCCTACTATGTGCAAGATATGTTGCCCTATTGTTGGCACTTTGAACTCCACAAATCATCTTGGCTTTTGGATCGGATTGCGAATCACTCCAGATTAGCGATTGATAATCGTGCAAAACAGACTTTGGTTCCATGAGAACATTTTGCAAGATTCATGTTTAAAGCGAATATTCTTGGGGAGCATCGCCTGTACCAGTGAAGGATATATAAGAAAAGAAAAGATAAGATAACGCCCGTATTATGCATACCGGCGTGAATGTGAGCCCGTTAACCCTATATTGATCTCGGGAATCCGAGATGCAATATTGGGTGTTATGCCTCCTGGAAGGATATATAGAAGGTGGTGTGCTTCAGTCTTTAGATATTTGAATATCTTGTGTTTTTCTCAACGCTGTTGCAGAGATTGCGGATCGAGAACTGGATATCTAAGAATCAAAATCCATCTTTTGCTTTATGTTTAGCGTTAAAGATTGTTGTAGGAATCATCTTAACAGAAACAAATATCTGCCAATTCGTTGAAAGTGAGCTCATTGTGTGCCAAGTTGAGTCAAACTTCTTGATTCGTGAATGATTCGATTGTAATGATCTTTGTGGATGTTATAGTCTAACTTATGCCATGCCCACACTAGGAGCCAGTCGTTGCTCCCTTGGCACTAGGAGGAGCCCCTTTTGGATAGGGAAAGCTCTCTTTTCTGTAATATATTGCTAAAAATAAGGATTTCTTTTCGTCCTACTCACAATATCTCATTCGATGTAATGTACTGTAGTTTCGCCCGCTCACTTCATTGCATACAAAACAAAACAAAAAAAACTACTCCTATCAAGATGAAAACTCTCCAAATGTTGTGGGCCAATCGTTGGCCGTAGTGTGGACATAGCATTCCTCACGTTCACAATAAGGCAAGTTCACTCTCCACAGACTACACTAAATATGATGATATTTAGTGTCACCAATTCTAATTGTCTTGCCCAACACTAATTGTACACCGCGGTGTAGTGTCACCAACACTAAATGTAAGTCCAACATTATTTGTCATTCCTTGTAAAAACAATTGGGGGAAAATAGATTTACAGCGTTGCAATTACTGTCACTTACCAAGTGGATTTTTCATCCAAATCTCAATCGTCCATGACAACATTTCCTCACAAGTTGCTGACCAAGAGAAGGTAGGGTTTTGGCCAATGGATGAACTCATCCATCATCCATGACAACATTGGTTCACTTATTCATAAGACGCGTCATCCAAAACGTTACCATAGTGACATAAAATACCATATGACACCTTAATATCATATATAGTGTAGTCACGTGTTTCATATCCTTGGAGAGGTCGGCTAAGTTACTCGGGGGAAATAGTAACCATTCAAGACCCATTTCACCTTATGAACAACCTACACTACACCCTCCACACTATTATAATAGTGGAAGTACTTAAAAGACGGTGGAGGCGTGAAACTAGAGGCACATATTGAGACACGTGGCACTTTATGGTCTCGACCGCCAACCGTGGAGCTTTAATTCAAAGAAGGGGCTCACATTTCAAAGCATGCTTGCCTCACTGGCAAATTACTACATACTCCATTATGTGGCCGGTGACAAACTATGTTTATAATATGTCAAATATGTGCTAATATAATAGTTTGAATTTTTAAAATTTTAAATACTCATTCTCATGCCACAGTGCCATACATATGCTCAGATATTGTATTGTTCCATTCATTGCATGCAGTGTGTATATAGCCGCCATCATTGAGGCTTTGGGAATGAGACTCGTGTGGTCAAGGGCTTGGGGGAGTATGAACCGTCGATTCACCGAGGCCCATCGAACGGGCTCAAAGAGTCGAGGTGGCATGGGAAAGGCATGAGGACAAATGCATGTCATGTTCACCTATTTACGAATTCAGCTTGGATTAACTTTGAGCTCACCCACACAAACCGGTGTATCATGGGCCACCAGTGAACGGTTTGTACCATCATGGGCCACTTTTTTGGAGTTGGTTCAGCCAGTGAGAGTCACTGAATGTAACCAGCTGGTGGCCATGCACCAGTATGTGTGGGTGGGTTGTTATTAACTTAGTTGCAAGCACAAATGGTGGGGCTAGAACCTACTCAACTAAGTCAAGTGCACGCCAATTATATGTTTCTAGCCTCTACCTAGGGATGCTACACTAAATATGATGATATTTAGTGTCACCAATTCTAATGGTCTTGCTCAATACTAATTGTAAACAAGCGGTGTAGTGTCACCAACACTGTTGTTAACCCGACATTATTTATCATTCCTTGTAGATTTTTCGGGGGAATTATAGATTTACAGTGTTGCAATTATTGTCACTTACCAAGTGGATTTTTTCATCCAATTTTCAATCGTCCATGACGATATTTCATCACAAGTTGCTGAAAGACAAGGTAGGTTTTTGGCCAATGGATGAACTCATCCATCATCCATGACAATATTTGTTCACTTATTTATAAGAAGTGTAATCTGGAAAGTTTACCATAGTGACATCAAATGCCATATGACACTAAATATCATTTCTAGTGTAGCATGTTCCAAGGCTGGTGCTCTTGGGCTAGAAATAAGCCATGGCCTAGAAATAAGTCATGGCCCATGTCATTATGGTCACTTCCTGTCAAATTGTCATGTTATGAAACTACCACATTTTTATTATATTGAATATGTCAATTAGTGAGTGTGGAAAATTAAGTGAGGATTCGAAATTAGTGAAGGTGATACAAAATCCCTTTACACTACGAAACTAGTGCACCAAACGATTTAAGAAGCATTGTTTATCCCAACACTTGGCGCTTTTCATGGAAGGTACCGACTCTTGGCATGAAAGCACTAGCATTTGGCACCATTCACTTACAAAAATGTGGCATGCACTAATTTTTCTTGAAATCTATGGTAAATGACCATATATTCATGAATTTAGTGTCACTTAGTAAGATAATTCAACCCTTGGTAACTTTGAGAGTTGGCTAGATTGTGTGTGCGACTTGAATTAGTACCACCCTCAATAATTGGTATAGTTCTTGTAGTGACTGCAAGGGACACTTGTATGCACTAATTTCTTCTCACCACATATATGCTAATATACAGGTTTTTGGAATGAAGTATAAGTCATAAGTTTATCTATATAGGAGAGGTGCCTATTCCTGATCAAGGCCCCATCAGCAATCTATAGGGTATTGGTATTCAATTAGGTTGGGATGGAATTTCGATCAGGCCGAAAGTATTAGTGCCATGACACATGTCCTCATTTTGAGTGCTAAAGTAAGGAGGAATGAGTGGTTATGACAGACTCTAGACATTGGTAATATGTCTTGGGCCAACTTTTGGCTCTCAAAAGTTCACAACAATTTCAACACAAGGAAGAAAAAAAATTACCGAAAAATTGGCAATCCTCTTGGTTTCTATCTTCCTACATGGGAGAAATTTGCACTGCCTCATACTTCTCTAGATCTAGAGCATATTATGACAGACTCTAAACATTGGTAATATGTTTAAGCCAACTTTTGACTTCACAATGATTTCAATATAAAGAATAAAATTACCAAAATAAATTACAATCGTCATGATGTCTATCTTCTTACATGAAAAAATTTGCACCGCCTTATACTTCTCCAGATCTGGTGCATAAGCTCTTAAGTAATTGGTTATGGGCGCCTCTACTCTAAACACATTACACTACATTTTGCTTTGCATTGCATTGCCCTCCAAGGTTCCACTTGGGAGCTTGGTCTTCCATAAGTTAAAAGTAATACAAGAATCTGCAGCCGTCCCAAGGCTTCAGTCATCCGACTATTCATGTGTCTCCTAATTGATGCCAAAGAATGATGAAGAATTATTCACTCAGCCCCTTATTAACATGGAGAACTGACTGCCAATTACAGAATTGGTTGGGTTGGAGAAATAACCAGTTGAAGTTCAAGACTTTGGGAAAATGACCGGTCGTGAAATTATGACGAATTGAGAGAATAGACCTTAATTTTAATAAAGGGAAACTGAAAGAAGTCATCACGGAACTGGTTGGACTTGAAAACACTACACTAAATGTTGTATTTAGTGTCACCAATTCTATTCTAATTGTCTTGTTCAATACTAGTCAGAAATTGCCCGTGTAGTGTCACCAACACTAAATGCAACCTAACATTATTTGTCATTCCTTGTAAAAGAAAATTGGACAGTATACCTTTGGACACTTTCTTTCGGGCTCTCACAATTACATGGTCATGGCTCTTGGCTTGTATGTGTAGTGGCCCTAACTGGTTGGACTTGGAAACATGCTCGGATTTTGACCAATTATGCCCCAAAAACCTCCCGGGACACTGCTCCTTGAATTCTGATTCTCTCTAAATTTAGCAACACATCCAACCCAGTTGCCTCCCCAAGAAGATCCTCATAGTGTTGTTGTTAAGGTAGGGGTGGCAATTTCCGTGCGGGTCCTAAAGTCGACCCCTATGTTGGAAGCACCTATCAAGGTGCTTTTACTGTTCACAGCTCTACCAACATTTCATTGGCTGCCAGCGGTCGGTTTTAGAAATCCACCCTGTGGATATACCACGTACCCTATGTGCGAGTGTTGGTCACTCTACAAGGTTTCCTTTAAAAAAATTGTAGGAAATCATAAACATGCTGGAAAATTTTGATTTTTCATAGTTGCTCTTGCACCAGCTTTGCGGAGTGCTCAAAATTTATAAAAAAATAGTTTCAGCATCCCAACTAGGCACATATGAAATTTGGACGGAAATAGCCACCCCTACCTTAATTGTACAGAGATCAATCCCATCGTCTGATGTACTTTAGGGGGTGTCAGCACATTCTAATGTAATTGGAATCCACTGGTTATTTACTGGAATCCCTTGTAATACCAAAGCCGACTCTAAGAATTTACATAACCTACTTTTCTTGAAAGGGCAAGTTGCTTGAGGGGTCTCAAAGTCTCAATTGGGCTTTCCAGTGGAGGGGGAGCATCACATTCCCGAAGCCCAACAATGCAAGGATCTCCCACCGATTTCACCGTCAATTTAAGTAGATGGGTGTAATTAAGTTACTCCCACCACCCCCCGAACGAAATATGGACACCTCACTTACGCCTCCCCCCCCCCCCCCCCCCTCCTTCCTTCCCACATGACTCTAGCTTAGCCTCAAAATTCGTTCAAAGAAACACGGCCTTCACACCATCGGCGCAATCTAATCCCAAGCCTTTTTGGCAAAGGATGCGGCATGGTTTAGAAGTCGTGGTTTGAAGCTTCGAGCACCAACCCTCCCATCGGTACCTAGACATGAGGCAGCAATGGAAGACCTTTAAAAGTGTCATCTCTTGCCCTTGTGATTGGTTGGTTTTAATCTTAGCTATGAGGGGCACGAGGAGCTCCAGTAACGGAAACTGATGGTAAGATAGATGAGTGGTAAGGCATTTGGGGATGAGACAAAACCTATCCAACATGTCATTACTCGGTGGATAAAACAATGAACATGTGTGAAAGCTACTGAACTCGAACCTACTCGAAAAACCTCTGGAGCAAGTTCTTTAGGTGCATTGGGATAGCAGGGTGCCTCCGCTATAACCAAGAGAGCTTTACTTGGCTTTTAGGAAAGACTTTGATTATTTGGAAAAGCATGTGGGGATGGGCCTAAATTTGGGTCGAGTGTGGTAAGGTGTGGATCTAAGGAACTAACACCAAAGAAGACACATGTTTAAAAGATATGGGACTACATGCTCAAAAATGTGTTAACCATTCGAAGTTCAGTAGTCAACATTATTTGAGCGGGGGGGGGGGGGGGAGGGGGAGGGGGGAGGGGGGGGGGGGGGGGGGGGACTTATGTACCCAATTCATGAGACACAAGAATCTTCAATTTGGTGAGGAATAAGATATTTGATTGAGCTCCGAAAAATCACGAGGAAGATGACCACAAGCACGATTTGGATGTGCTAAATCATATTGCACTATGCTTACATGCATGTTGCATATCTTACAAGAAGTGGGTGCAGAGAGAAGAGTGTTTGTTTAGGGCCCACTTAGCCTACATGCATTGCCACCCCGACCCCGTTCCCATGCTGCAAATGATTTGCCATTTGCACATGAGGTGGGAGGCAAGTCGGTGAGAGACCAACTTAGGTAAGTTCAATGATGTTGAGGTCCAAAATGCGGAAGATATGCTGAATGCAATTGATGGCCCGGAGCTCGGTCGTAAAACATATAAGATATGTGGGTGTTATTTGGTTACTTTTCTCAATTGGACAAAAAGAATTTCATTGGTGTGTGGCTCAGTGAGGATCAAAGAACAACCTTCATAAAGACACATGTTTTAAACAGATTGGACTACTTCTTCATATTTTGTTAACTACTTCCCATTCAATTGTGAGGACCTATGCAATCAATTAAGAAACCAACAAACTTGTACTTCTGATAACCATTACTAAATATGAAGGAAATCTAATTTTCAATCCAAATTTTGTTGATGCTTCATTAAAGATTTTTAGTGCAAACCAAGCTCCATTGTGCAGATCTCATTGGTAGAAGTTGGAGGACATGAAAAGTGGACCAGATAACACCCACACACCTTGGCCACCCACTGCAACTCCTACAAACTCTAGTGTTTGAGGATTTTACATGCGGCAATTGGCAATAGTTGAGCATGGAGTGCAAACAACAACAACAACAACAACAACAACAACAACAACAACAACAACACGCCCCAAACCCTAAATTCTAAACATGTACATTTGTTTACATAGGTAGTAGATTTCCAAAACATGGACCCACATTACAAATTACAATATGACACCTTGAATATGCTTGAAGCAAATGTGGTGCGCAATTTTTTTGCACGTTGTCTTGCTCAATTATGGTTGCATGTTTTACCCAGTTTTGGGATAGCCTTGCACTCGTTTCACTTCGCCACAACCTCCCATGAGACCCCACGAATAACTAGGCCACCATCTGCAACATCGACACATGACAACAATTGTGATGTGAGTGCATAGTGACCCAGAGAGCTCGTGGGAAGCAAGCCATGCACTCTTCGTGGGTGGGCTAAGGCACCATCTCATAATATGACGGTAACATGCATCTTGCCAGCACCAAAGTAAGGCCTTGCTCCCATACCCCCCGGCCTTCACCTTAATGTCATTATCAATTCAAATCATTGTAGTACACTAGGCATCATCCCCTGTCATAAGAGCCATTGACATCCCTCCTCTAGTTTGCCAAGGCACTTATTCAATCCCACTACTTTATCCCGTGTTAAAAAGTAGGTGTCATTATCATATCAGCCATTATATATATATATATATATATATATATAGTATCTGGTGTTGATGTATTCCGGTGGAATGCTCATATTCAGTGTAGTTAAGCCCTACCCCACCAAATTCCCTCTACATTTTGGCGGATTTGTCCATTTTACAGTAGAATACGGCGGGCAAGCGGCCTACATGGAAACTCACCTTTATGCCTCCGCTCCCTCTAAAGTAAGGTAGGTAGTGTGGGACGGAGATATAGTAGTGGCTTTGGTGGAAATACTCAAAAACGGGAAACCTTCTCACAAAGTGGACTCAATTTACCCTCTTACTCCCTCTGTTTCACAATAAAACCATGGTTTCTGCATAAACTCCGTGCCAGAATAAAACCATGGTTTCGTTACGGACCTCCTCCGGGCATGACAGAGACGTCGGCAACTTTTCGGCAACTCCCAATTTTGGTTAAAAAGCGCATTGTGGTTCAAATCCGGTCACTGTTCTTAATCCCGCACTGAAATAGAAACCATGGTTTTATTGTGAAACAGAGGGAGTAGTTATTTACATCCTGCTAATCTCATTAGCCACTTTTTCTCCTATAAGGCAATTGCAAATGAGGCACACTTTGTGTTGGAACATTCCCTATATAACCACATGAGAGTTAAGTTTCCAACAATATTTTAGAACATAGTAATAGGAAAACCTGAAATCTTTCTTTCAATTGGACCATGAGTTGACATTAGCCTCTATCTCACTCATATTACCATAGTCCACCACTTCATACAATTAACCAGTTTGAAACCATCATGATGGACTTTTAGTCCCATTAGCTTGTTAGTTTCCCATGCTCTAAAATCAATTTCATTTCATTTCATTCAATGATTCAAATCATACTTTTGTAAGTGCCTTTGCATGCCAGCCACATGATTCTGAAAGGAGGACTAGGCAATTCTCGTTCAGGTAATAAGTTGCTTTTAAAAGAATGTTTTGAGGCTTGCAAGTTTCTATTCATGCCTTAATGCTTAATGCTTAATAATAATAATAATTATTATTATTATTTTACAGGCGCTGCCTGTGATGACAGCTCACCACATCATGCCAGTGCTTAAATAAAACACTTTTCCTGGGAAACCCACCCGGGACCATCCCAATTAAAAAAAGGAAGGAAGGGCAGGGGCTTCAGTCAACAGAGTTGCACAGTATTCTCATCCACAGTGGATGAATTTGGAGAAATTTACAGGGGGCCTGGGTGGGTGGCTCACAATGCTTGTGCATCCTGCTGCAAGAGGTCATTTCAAGCGTCTTCTAGGCGCCGCTTGTGACCTACTTTGGCTCTTCATTTTGGATGATATTCATCCATCCATCCATCCATTCTTTTTTCTATTCAAGGGAAAGGGGAGAGCTTCCATGTGACCTCCTTTCTCAAATACATGTGTTAGCTCTGTACTTGTCCTATTCTATATGGTTTTGTAGAAAACTCAAAACTCATGGAAGGACCACCTCACGTTGCTTTGGATATTTTTGAGAGCAACGTTTGCATGAAGTAATGACTTAGTAGAAAATTGGCATATACATGTGCGACACGTGATGGACGGTGTAGGCAACTTCCGTCCAAGAGTAAGAGGAGGGGTAATAGGTGTCTTGATGTGATATTTATGTCAAATAATAATGGGTGCACGAGAAGCTTAGGAAATATGAAACATTTTCCCATCGGTCCACCACGTGAATTACGAGAGGAGGCATCACTCACGTGTAATTTAAATCAACATGTGGATAGTTGCATGTGGGAGTATCGCAAACCAACTCTTCGTTATGTAAGTCAATCATCACAATAGTGTTTAGATGTTTGAGTAGTTGCATGTATGAGGACGGGAAATTGACTCTATAGTTAGAGGTCGGTCATCACAAATCTATTTGGATGTTTGAGAAATGAGATGTTGTTGTCTACACATGTATAATAGAGCAACCTTCTTCAAGACGGCGTCTCCTTTGCGCTACATTGCCTAGGGTGTGAACTGTCACGTGCAGAATAGTGTGACTTACCCCATTTTGAGGCACATGCTAGGTTACAACTACATCACTGATGTCGCCTCATGGCACTCGGCGTTCAAATGCACTTACTAATATCTTGGCATGATTGATCAACGATGTTATGAAGTGCATGCATGTGTTACACAATGGCCTACATGTTGACTAAGGGTACACGAATGACACTTGACATTAGTATGCTCAAGAACATTGTCTTCTTGCATACTAAAATGTAGTTAGACCACACTTGCCATTAGTATGCTTAATCATATATGCCCCTTGCATACCACAAAGCCATCATCTCAAGTATCCCAATGTGCTACGCTAACTGTCATAATTTGATTTTTTTTTTCATTTCAAAAAATTATTAATGTTGACGAATAGTGTCATGTTGACAATTAGTCGATGTGACACTTTGAAACCTCTAGATGTCTAGTTTAGACTGTTCACCAATAGTGTGTGTGACACTAAATAGCATACACAATGTATCTTTGATTTGAAGAACACACACAACCACCACCTTGACCATGCAATGTATATAGCGTGGCAATTATTGGTCAGTGAAAGCTAAGTCAACATGATGTGCAAGTCTATGACTTCTTGGAAACTCAAGTAGGTTTACACATTATAAAACTCTCTACATTCACCTCTACTTTCAATGATGGATTTTATTTATTTTTTAATTCCTCATTTATTTTCTAGTAAGAAACTCTTATAGTAGAGGTGCCACATCATTCACCTAATGCTCACACAAAATGCCCCTTCCCACCTAATTTTAGCTCAACCTAGAATTTCGTTCTTAAAACATGGCCTTCACACCATCGATATTATCTAGTCTTGAGCCCAGTTCATAAAGGACATGGATTGGTTAAAAAATGGATGTATTAAACCTCAAGCACCGAAATTATACTAAGGTACTCCCTATCATGCTTTGAGTTGTAGCTTAGTGGGGGTGAGATAGCTCACCCTTGGAAGAAGAAGTGGAACCCCTGCTCCGATCTTAAACACATTCAGAGTTGTGCCTTATTGAATTTAATGTGAGTATTTGCTTAGATATGTTAGGCATTGATCAACATAGGTTGAATACGAGTTTTTTGTTGGAATGATTAAGGTTTAAAAGAGGAACATGGCTTCAAATCCAACTTGCAGATGTGGATTGTACAGGGCCTTATAAGGTAGAAGTACCATAACCCGTGAAAATAAGGTGGTTCGCATTGAAGATCTGGTCTGACAATCATGAGATAATTTTCCAAGATAGGCGAGAAGGATTCATGAAGAATGCAAGTTGTTTCATATTTTTTTGCTCTATACAAAAAATGATACAAATTTTCAAAGTGGAATGTTGTCCAAACCCTACTCATTCACTAGATTATCCCTACACCGAACACGGTAATCCGCATTTCCATACAAATGATTGCCTAAATCAGTTATCTCATGAGTACATTGACACTTGACTCCCATTGGTTACACTAAGTGTAAACGCATTGAAGTTGTCGCCGAGCCATGACCGGTTTTAGAAATGGCACTTCACCATTGTGATGGCAGTTTAGTGCACGGCTAGAGGATGGTTAACGGGTTATGGTATTTCTACCTTAACAAGGTTCTTGGAAGGCTAGATCAACACTTAGCCAGAACACTAAAATGGAGTTCTTTGCCAATAATATCATATTTGGAGGAGGAGTTTACTTTGATCAAATGATGGAAGAAAATAGTGGATGGGATCTCAGGGGACGCTCCAAAACATAATGGGGAGATGGCGGATGCGGTAATTGAGGTGATAGCTAAGGCAAGCCAAACCGGATTTGAAGATGACCTCAATCCCTTTTGGGCACAAAGTGGTGAAACTTCCGTTAGATGTTGAAAGGAATTTTAGTGGGTTCTTAGTTAGGAAAGAGGTCGTAACATTCAAGGTTGATCCTCAAAAGTTGCTTAATCATATGGCATTTTTGAAGGATCAACTTGTGATCACCAAGTTGGTCGGCCCTAAACCCAACTCTTGTATTTTGATGAACTTGACCCAATTCCGGGTAATTGTGTTGATGCCAATGTTGATTGGGTTGGAGTAGGCGATGCCTAGCGGCATGTTCATTGTTCAAAGCGTATGGTTACATGTAAACCTCCGGTGAGGCCCGTGTCTTGGGAAACCTTCTCGTACATTGGGATTTGTGTGAAGTGCAGGTGTTGGCACTACGTCCAGTCGTTTCGTGGGGAAGATAATTCGCTTGGGTTGTGGGAAGGCTCGCTGTATAGAGCAAATTTTTTGCATCTCACTTGCAGGTGTAACGGTGGAGATGAATTCCTCTTTGGTGCATTTCTCCTTCAGCTCTCGTTTGCCTCTTTGTGTGGCGAGTGTTTCCTTCATTTGGAAGACTAACCACATTTGTCCGATCATGTCTATGCTCAAGGTAGCTATCCATTTTGATCGTGCATGTGATGGTCTTGATGTAGGTTTTGCAAGTATTTCGGGTGTGGACATCGCGGTGTAGTCATCGGTTTTTTGTCCTTTGGTGGTTTGGCTCTCCGATGCATTTTTTATTCTTGGTTTACGGTATTGAAACATCACTGGTGTACATTCAATGATGTGCATGGTTTTAGGGAGTGTTGCTTGGGTGGCTTGCCTTGAGTTGTGATCGTATGACAACTCTTGCGCTCCGGTGACACATTCTCCAGTTGAGCGTCCATGTCTGAATCTTCTTCGGCATCTAAGTCATGGAAGCGAAGGGCCTAATTTGAGTGTTGTGGGTTGTGTGAGATTGGCAGTTGTGCGTGAACATGTTGTCTCAATTTATATTGGTCATTGAGTGTTGACCACTGCATTGTATTCGGCTGCTAGTTAGGTTGCTATATGCTAGTGAGGGGTCAAGCCAGGAGGTTACATGTGTCACTATAACTACGTTGTGGGTGGGTTGGGGGTGTCGCTCCAGTTACTTGTTCGATGGTCGTTTCTGGGTGGTGTCTTGTTGTGGATTCGACATTGGTTTCAATGTTATGGCGTGTTACTCTAGTTGCAAGTTTGGTGTGGGTTCAACGTTGGCGTTCAAAGAGGGGGATGTGAGGTGGTAAATTATGTGCGAGGTGGGATGGAGTGTGCTATGGGGG
This sequence comes from Polytrichum commune, assembly GCA_950295325.1. Taxonomy (NCBI): domain Eukaryota; kingdom Viridiplantae; phylum Streptophyta; class Polytrichopsida; order Polytrichales; family Polytrichaceae; genus Polytrichum; species Polytrichum commune. The sequence continues at coordinate 3,177,680 of OX485809.1, forward strand.
GGATACCACTAGTGGGTGCTATGGAGAAAGATGAAGGGGTGTGGCCAAGGATGAGTGTCTACTATGGTTTTGGGTTCCAAGAGGCTATCTTGTTGGTCATTAAGGTGTGCTATGAGGCTTTATGAAGAGTGGACACATCTCCCTCCACAACATCAAAGCCTCATTGGTTGATGCAGTTGTCCTTTGGTGGTGCTTCTGCGGCAGTTCCATCGATTCCATAGTTGTCCTTTGGTGGTGGCTAAGCTCGGTAGATAATGCGTAGGTTGTGGCGTAGATCTGGGAGAGAGGGAGGAGAGGTGCATATTGAATGAGTTGTGGATCTATGGCTAGGTTGGCTAGAAGGTGCATTGAGTGTAAGAGAACACTCCGGGTAGCAGATGTAGGATATTGTTGGCTGGTTGAGGCTAAGCAGGGTACACAACACTAATAAACTCGCATATTGATGATTATGAAGGTAGATGCGTTGATGACCATTGGTGTAGGGTTTTGTTGGTGATTGCTTTGTCCTTCTTGTGTTGTTGTGTATCTTCGGAGCATCATCTTCTATGTTTTGATCTTGATCTTGGAGCTCTGGTGTTTACGATCCACCAAGATAGTGCAACGTTTCTAGGAAGCGTGATGCAATGGCCATGCGAGCCGCCACCAGTGTCATAGCTCTCATCACATTTTTTCTCCCTTGTCCTCCATGCCACATGAAAACCCTACACACCGTAGTTTCTAAACTATAATTTGTATGATTGGAATCCAACAAAGAACAATTAAATATCCAAGGCAAGAACCCCACAATCACTTGCAAAGTGCTTGATACTTCAAGTATATGGCACCTCGCTTCGCCTTCACATGTTATTCATGAAAATCCTCCTTGGGAAAACAACAAAAGAAAATGAAAAGGAAGTCGAAGAGGACAAATCTAATCACTCATCTGTTAAAGGTCCGAGAGGCCCAATATGGACCTCAATATGTAATGAAGATATCTTCTTGAATGCTTAAGCTGAAAAGTCAAAAGTAACTTTTCAGTCTGAAATCAGCCAATTATCACATGCATTGCTCCAATCAGAACTTATCATAAATAATTCATATGTAGTTGACATATATGTGCATTGAATGTATACATTTATACATAAATTCAATTTGTATTATATTCTACAATTATGACATATATAAGGAGCCAATATAGTTATTCATAAAGTCTCTCAAAGAGGGACAAAACTCTATGCTTGATCTTTCTTTTGTGAAAACTTTCTATTAAGAGCTACACCATTCATAAATTTAGTGTTACATGTGTAATAGTGTCTTTTACCCTAATTCGAGGCTTATGTTAGGTTGCACTAATGATCAACAACTTCATCATTAGTGTCACCACATGGAACTTGGAGTTCAAATGTGCTTACTAATATCTTGGCATTCATGAGTACATTCAATAATGTTAAGAGGTGTATGCATATGTTACACAATGGTCCACAAGTTGACTAGAGTGTACACAAAAGACACTTGCATGCTCAATAATATCTTCCCCCTTGCAAACTAAAACACAAAACCACCCACGGGTAGGTCACTCTAAGGCATTTTTGTGCACCACGTGCGGCTGGGGTTTTTTTGTTTTGGGGCTATTTACCTTCAAGGGCTGAATTAAAGCCTCCCTATAATTACTTAAATTTCAAAAATGGCCCATTTGTTTGCACCCTTCCATTACTTATATTGTCCAAGTCACTGCAATTTTTTGTACTCTATATTCCTTTTAAGTAATAAAAGCTAATTTACTTCCTAACGCATTGACGAGTGTTAAGGGAAACCATGGAAACAAAGAAGGGTGCAAACAATAATATCATTGCAAACAAAGTTATGAAGAAAACACATAGGAGACCATAGCAAACATACTAAACATACCTTCTAGGATCCTTATCTTCAGCCCCTATATTAATTTTACAAAAAAATAATGGCCCACATTTTATGTCCATCTAACTTACTTATAATGGGATTGTCTACATTTAATGGCCCCTTCATTATTTGGAATTCCTTTATAATTTTTATTTCAAATGATTTTAATCCTCTCTATATTATGCCGCACGTCGTTTTTAAAATGCACTAAGTGACCTACCCGTGAAACCACCATCTCAAGTAAATGTCATGATCTTAACATTTTTTTCACTTAATTTTTACTAATGTTGTCGAAGAGTATTGTATTGGCATTTAGCGGATGTGACACTTCGAGACCTCTAGGCACCTAGTTTAGGCCCTTCACAAATAATGAACATGACACCAAATACCATAAATGATGTAGTTAGCTCATTGTACACTAGAACCTATTTTGAAACTTGGGTGTCATTATTGGAATCTCCTCTTTCCACATCTCAAACTTTGACAAAATCTTTGGATCTAAAATAAGGTAGGTGCATGGAACCCATGTTCTTAAATCTTGGATTGGCTTATGCAGAACTAGCTTGCCCCACCCATCCTAATAGGACAAGCTAGAAAGTCAAATAGCCCAACACCATTCTTTATGTATGGTAATTTAATTATTAAGAAAATGTGGGTGACTTTATGTTCATTCATCTCCTTTACTTCGCAAATAACACTATCGGCTCTTATAGTTGCGAATGAGACACTCATAGGCAATATAGCAAATTAAATTTCATTTTGCTAGGACATTAAGAGATGTTGTTGAACCAAGCTTGGGAACCGTTTGGATATAAAGTATACTTAGGGCCACCAAGGAAACATGACTTGGCGTCCACCAAACACAACAAATTACAACTTATACTATAACATTGACGCAACTACGTGCTAAACAACTAAGGAGGGTTATTTTGTTTTCCGGTTACTATAGTGTCCATCCCCGGAAGGGGAGAGTAGTATTGTCCAAATTTCCCCTTGTCTGGTGGGCATTGGGTCATTTGACAATACGAACGGACACTTCATTCATGCCGGCCCCTTCAAATAGGGACCGGAGTTTCTATCATCATATACTTAGGGCCACTTTACACACGAGACTGAGTGCTTGTGACCATTACACTTCAAGCACTCTCATTGGTGGTAAACGTGGACCTGGTTCAAGTTCACTTCACACTACTCTTGAGGGACCAACATAGTATGTGAATGCAAGATGGATGCAAAGTCTACATGGATTCCTACATGGCATCAAATGGATCATGTTTCATGGTCACTTGGAATATTTTCAAAAACCACCTTTTGTAAGTAGGCCTAACACAAAACCAGGAAACCATCGCACTCTGAACATTCACAACCGTTGATTTGTTCTATATTATAATGTGCGAAGACCCGCATGAATAGAAATTCATTGAAATAGCATTTGATTGAGGGTCCGGTCACATATGACTTCACATTACACTTGAGGATTCGTGACCACAATACATGAATTTGGAGGTATCTTGGGACGGCCTTTGGACACTCTCTTTTGGGCGCTCACAATTTCACGGTCACAACTCTTAGCTCGTGTGTGAAGTGGCCTTTGGCCCCATGCCTAAATTATGGACAAAATGGACTTGTATACAATTTGTCATGTACGTTTATCAAGGGACAAGTCCGTGATACAAATTCCTATGAAAGAAAATGATGAAAGTAGCCTTAGATTAACACTTAACTTCTTAAGAAGCATGTTTTGGGCTTATGAATGACTCTTGAAGGCATATTCATTCAAGAGGAAGGTGCTAGGAAGGTTACAATGGGATCATTGTGTTCCTCGTGACTTTTCCCTTGGTTGATAAATTGTTATATATAGAAACTTCATGTTATTTACATAGAATCAATTTTCCATGGACTCTTTTTCTTCCTCAAAGTGTATGTCTATTCTTAATATTATCTTCAAATTTTGGACTATAATTCAATTACATATATTTATCCAAAAAACTGAAGTTTAATGATTCTAAATTTATTATAAACAAATCAAAAAATACTAAATATTGCTACCGCATTGATGTGATCTTAGAATCATAAGCAACAACTGTTCTTTTTGGTACAATAAAATTTGAGCTTAGCAAAATTTATTTTTAGATGATCTAATGGAACCACAATACGCTCTAGGAAGTTAAGGGTTAAGGATCACATCTTTTGTTGCAAACACACTTTTGTTGCATGTACATGGTGTTCTTTGTGATTAATGACATCCACAATGTTGTTTCAATCATATTGCTTCACATAATGGATGTATAATTGGAGGTGTTGACCTACATTCCAAGTTTATTCCAAGTTTCAAATGACATGTTTTGAAATGTGCATGTATTGACAACACAAAAACGTACTCTCATAACATTTTAACTTGTGAACAAATTTTTGTCAAGATTAACCGTTATTTATTCATGGGTGCATTCTAGTGAACTTGGAACTTCATACCACCTCTTAACATCTTGTCAGACCCTTAACATCTTGGAGAGTATTGTGGTGTTAATAGATCATTTAAGAAGTAATCTTTCTAGAGAGCATTTTTTTTTATTGTATTTAAATTTTTTTTGTTGCTAATGAATTCAAGATCACATCATGTACAAGCATAACTAATGATTCACCTTGACCATGAAACAAATGGCCTACCTCCAAGAGGTGGTTCTTGAGAATAGTCCAAGTGACCACGAGACATAATTCATTTGATGCCATGTAGAAATCCTTGTAGACTTTACATCCATCTTGCATTCACCTACTCCGTTGGTCCCTCAAGCGTAGTTTGAAGTGAACTTGGACCGGCTCCACCTTTTCCACCAATGAGAGTGCTTGAAGTGTAATGGTCACATGCTCTCAGTCTCATGTGTGAAGTGGCCCTTAGAGCAAGCCCACTCTCCTTGCATTTGCATTTGCACTTTAACATCCGCAATGCAGATGCAGATGCAGGGAAGTTGGCCACTCACTAACGTAAATATCAAGCACAAATGAAAATTTATGCAAGAAGCTTCGAATTCCTTGCATATGTGAGAGATATGCAGGGAGGGTTATATATAATACAATAATTTTTTTCTTAACCTTTGACCTACTGCTTTTCTCTAGTACCAGCTAGTTATAGATGAACGGGATGAGTTTGAAAAATAAACAATCGAAGTTTGAGACTCCAAAACATTAACCATCACAAATGAACCGGACGAGTTTAAGAAATAACTAGTTGAAGTTTATGACTTCACACAATCACTTATCAGTTTAGAGGAAATTCAAAAGTTAGTATTGAAAACAATGCAAGATGAGACGCAGGTTTGCATGGGTATGCCACCAGCATCCTGGACATACGCCAACACTTTTCATTCCCAGATGCAGATGCAGATCCAGGAACGACTGGGCTTGCTCTTAGACTACGTCACTTGCAAAGAAGCCGGGACGATTACCCAACCCAAGATCGACCCGAAATGAGGGGCTCCACTTGAATTAAAATCACTGAATGGAGGCCTTTTGCAGCTTGAGTTGCAGAAATGTGTGTGGAGGCCACTGAGACGGACAAAGTTGCCACCCACTCCTACTAAAAAACACACACCATGATTGCTCCTGAAATTGAAAGCAACGGTCTTCGTTGTTCTTGCGGCGCCAATGTCAGGTGGGGAAAGATACTTTTGGCTTTGGGCTTACACTAGGCCCACCCATCCACTAGACCAACGGCCCCACCTCATAGTCAACCACCCCTAGTGGTTGAGGCATTTCTTTGCATTCAAAGGGGTTGGGTGCACACTAGGGTTTGGGAATAAGAAGATGATACGATGAGGAATTTGAGTGGCACGAATGTGGCATCACTTTCTTGTCATCAAATGTCGACGATGGTTTCAGTCCAAGATGACCCAAAACTACTTGAGGGTAATGGACAGCTACCCCAAACCAAATGGATCAGCTAGCAGCTCGATTCCCGGTTGTGAAATCTTCTTTCTACTTGATGGAGAAACGAGCCAGATGGCCGTGCGTCTCCCATGTTTACCCAGAAATAAATAAGTAAATAAACCATCTTTGATGGTTTCTAAACCATTCGTGTTTTAAGAAACCAATGTTTAAGCGTGGGTCTAATCTTAAGTTCGAAAGCAAACTACTGTAGTCCATTGAGGGTTGTTTTCAACCCCAAGTTACTTGGGCCGAAACCCTAATGGAATCCACCCATGTAAAGATGTTAGATTCCTCTCACACACTGTCGTTTTTGTTCTGCAAATTAAGTGGATGTGAAACACAATTTCATATGATAAGCCCTGATTACAAATCATGAGAAAGAGATTTACCATGTTAAGCCTGCATAAAGAAAAAGAAAAAGAAAAGAAAAAGAAAAAGAAAAAAAGAAAAAATTATTCCCGTACATTGTACCGACATGAATGTGAGCCCGTTATCCAAATGCTTAACGCAACGAACCGTGTTGTAGCATGAGGAGTTATGCCTCTTTTAGGAGGTGGGCTCTAGGCATGTAAAGCCTGCATACCTTAGAGGCTAAAGGTAGATGGGTCTTAAGCTCATGTTCTTAATCAAACCCTTGCATTTGATCGGTATATGTGGTTTGGTGAGGATCAAAGAGCAAACATCATGAAGACATAAAAGAAAAGAAAAGAAAAGAAAAACCAACGTTGGGCAATCCGACGTGAATTTGAGCATGTTGGCCCTATCATGCTCAAGAATCCCCTTGATGTAGGGTGGGGTGTACTGCCTACCTTGCGGTGGGTGGGCTTTTGTTTGTAAATTTTTTTAAAAATGAGGTACAATATATTTTTCTGAAACCTATTTACGATGTGGAGGGGGGGGGGGAGTATTGATTCTTGTTTATTGGCGAGTTTTCTCTTATTAAGTACTAGGTATGTGAGATATTTGATGGCTATTTGGTGGATGGTTTTCATTGTTTTTCATTATTAGTGACGTGGGGATATGTAGCTTTTCAAGGAGTTCTATGCTTCTTGTGTGAATGGCTCCCCTTACTCATGCGGTGATAACTATAAGGGGTCTAATATTCCAGCCTTGTGCTCTTATTGTGTCTACTAACGTGTTGTATTTATCTTCTTTTGTTTGTGTGGCTTTGTTAAGGAATCTATCATGCGTAAAGGTGAATTGAGTGATTTGGATGGATAGGTCCCTTGTAGGTATTATTGGATCATGAAGACATATGCTTAAAAGAGATTGAACTGTGAAATCAAATACTAATAACTAATGTACACTCAACATTGAACGCAATTGGGAGAACCTATGTATCTAATAAAGAAACCAACAATCATGCACTTCTGATGACCATAGCTAAATTAGGGGAAGACCGAATTCCAATTCGATTTTTGCAAACATTTCATCGCACATGTGCTAATGCAACATGAGATTTGTTGTGTAAATATAGTCTGTAGAAGCTGGAGAACATGAAAAATGAGCCAAATAACACCTACACATCTTGGAGTGAAGTTATGTACGCTCACCCGACCTTCATATGACCCAAAACATCATAATGTTGCAGCCCTTGTCCATCCATCACTACCATGGATGGAGTCCTACATAAGTAAGGGCCACTTCACACACAAGACTGAGAGCCCAAGACCATTGAACTTCAAGCACTCTTATTTGTGGAAAAGGTGGGACCGGTCCAAGTTCACTTTACACTACGCTTGAGGGACCAACGGAGTATGTGAATGCAAGATGGATGTAAAGTGTACAAGCATCAAAGGGTTTATGTTTCATGGTCCTTTGGACTATTTTCAAAAAATCACCTCTTGGAGGTAGGCTTAACACAGACCCAGGAGACCATGGCACTCCGAACGTTCATAACTGTTCGTTTATTCTATTTTATCATGTGTGAGGACCCACGTGAATAGAAATTCATCATAACAACATTTGGTTCAGGGCCCGGTCACACATGACTTCACACTACAATTGAGGGTCCATGACCACACTACATAAATTTGGAGGTGTGTTGGGATGGCCTTTGGACACTTTCTTTTGGGCTCTCACAATTTCATGGTCACGGCACTTGGCTCGTGTGTGAAGCAGCCCTAATAAGCATATTGAGGTGATGGCCTCTCCCCACATGACTTTACCAAATAACTACAGTCTAACCTTGATAATATCACACCATCCGTTTCACCATAAAGTGTGATATAAACAAGGTGTGACATATTTGATAATGTCACATTTTGAAGATTTGTGCATAATGTGATATTATCAAAAAAAAAAGGTAGAAAATCAAAATGAAATTACAATGTAAAAAAAAAAAAAAAAAAAACAAACACAAGACTTCAATGTTTTTGAATGTAAAATATAATTCAAAATTGTGAATAACAACATGAGCACATCACAATGTGTCATTGAGATCAGCCAATCACTAGCTTCCAATGTAGCAACAACAACAAAAACAACAACACAACGAAGAACACCTGCACTGCATGAAGAAACACAAGCCTATGATAGAAAGTGTGCATTTAAATTCCAAATGAACAATGGTTCATTATATACAAGTGAGCTCGACCATGAGCTTGACTAACCTACCTAGGAGACTGTTTCTACTTATGAGCTTGACTAACCTACCTAGAAGACTGTTTCTACTTATGAGCTTGACTAACCTACCTAGAAGATTGTTTCTACTTATGAGCTTGACTAACTAATCTAGAAGATTGTTCCTAATTGAATGCCCACTTAGGATGAGCGGCTAACACTTATGATCTTACTAGATTCTCCTATGCGACTATTGACTATAGAAACAGTGAAGACCGTGCCACATATCTTGAGATTTCTACATTGCAAACCAATTGAACTAATTTAGCTTAAGTCGACACTACTCTGTACCAGCTCAGCTAAACCGTAGAACTTAACATCCTAAATTACTTCACACAAGCTGAAACCCTCAAAGACACATAGGTGAACACATGTGACGGAAGGTGGGGTGCATAGAGGCCAAGAAGTCTTGGCAGCGCCGTCAAAGACAACACCTTTGAGTGCCGTGTATAGACAGCACCGTTCAGGGTTGGTGCACAGAGGCGGCTCATGACCCTTTGAATAACATTGCATTTATCACAGGGGTGGCTCATGACCCTTTTGGCTACTACAATATGTCCATCCAACCATCACATACAATCCATCCATATTTGATATTATCACATTTACACTACGGATTTTGGAAAAAAAATAGTGACATTAACAAGGGTGATAGGGATAATAACGAGGGAGTTTTGCACTAAGAAAATCGGTTTCAAACTTTTAGGTGACAGTATCAAGGTGTCCCATTAACAAGGGTGACATTATCAAGGTTAGACTGTAAAGTCTTTCCTAAAAACCGGTGAAGTTCCCTCGGTTATAGGGGAGGCATCTGGCTATCCTAAATGCACCTACAAGAACTTGCTCCGGAGATTTTTAAGTAGGTTTTAGTTAAGTAGCTTTCACACATGTTCATGGTTTTATTTACCAAGCAATGACATGTTGGATAGTTTTTGTCCCATCCCCAAATCCCTTACTACTCATCTATCTTACCATCGGTTTTTGTTAATGGAACTCCTCGTGCCCTCACAACTAAGACTAAAAAGTAACCAATCACAAGGGCGGGAGACAACATGTTCAAAAGTCCTATATTCTTACCTCGTCTCTAGGTACCGATGGGAGGGTCAGTGCTTGAGGCTTAAAACCTCCACTTGTAAACCATGCCACATCATTTGCCAACCATGCTTGGCACTAGATAATGTCAACGGTGTGAAGGCCGTGTTTTTAGAACCAACTTTTAGGCTTAGCTAACTTAGGGCCGGTTTACACTACGGTGGAGAAGGCCTCCGGTTGGTCAAGAATGCGTGGCCAAGACATGGTTATATGAGGCAAATGGTGGATGTGCCGGAGAAGAATTAAAGGCAATAAAATATTTTTATTGAGTTGGGCTTCTCCGGCCTCTTGAGGCCGGACAAGAAACTCCTCCTCCGGAGAAGCCCAACTCCAAAAAGTGCCGCCATGTAGGCGGCCATGTCATTTTATCATCCATGAGAAAAGTTCACCACCATTGTTTTCTTCACCTAGTGTAAACACCCACCGGTCAAGAGTTGCATTTTCGACCAATCGCAATTGAGAAACGCCCTTTTTTTCATGACCGGTGGACTTCTCCACCGTAGTGTAAACTGGCCCTTAAAGTCAGGTGGGGAGGGGGCATGAGTTTTCTAGGGACGCTAGCCACAAACACAGTCTATGAAAAGTGTGTACAGCGCACACGCACCATGCGTAACTTAGGGCATCGCCAGTGGATCTAGGTAAAGCTCACTGCAAACCAAAACCTATCTTTTGACTGACCTAAAATTAGAAACTGAAATTACCATCATTAGAAGCACACCTAAATAAACGTGAGATATTTCTCAAGAAAAAAGAATTGTAAAAATTTGACGTAGGTGAAATCCCTCATTGAAAACACGTAGGTCAAATTTTTACAATTCTTTTTTCTTGAGAAATATCTCACGTTTATTTAGGTGTGCTTCTAATGATGGTAATTTCAGTTTCTAATTTTAGGTCAGTCAAAAGATAGGTTTTGGTTTGCAGTGAGCTTTACCTAGATCCACTGGTGATGCCCTTAGTTATATATGTGGCCCTGGGCCAAATTAAATAGCCAATATATAGCACGGGATCCTTTCATATTCTGGTAGACTAGTAAGCATGACTATACATGTAGGTGCTTCCTGGAATCATGAGGCTGACAAAAACCCCTGTGGACCATGCTCGCATTTGTTATTTCTTAGTATTTAGAACACTCACATGAAACTTTTCCGTGGAATGAAATGATGGAGCTTTTTTGCACTGTAATGAGGAGTGGACTCACACTTGCCACTACTTGAGAAGTTGAGATATTTCCGGCATAGAAAACTGGGTATCAAAGTCAACATTGGACATGAAAAGAGAGAGAACCGAATCATGCAGGAGTTGGTTGGGTTTTGCCTATCAACTACACTAAGGGTCACTTCACACTCGAGCCAAGAGCCATGACCATGAGATTGTGAGAGCCCAAAAGAAAGTGTCCAAAGGCCGTCCCAACACACCTCCTAAATCATGTTGTGTGGTCACGGACCCTCAAGTGTAGTGTGAAGTCACATGTGACCGGGCCCTCAACCAAATGCTATTTCAATGAATTTCTATTCATGCGGGTCCTCATACATGATAATATATAATAAATCAACGACTGTGAGTGTTTGGAGTGCCATGGTCTCCCGGTTTTGTGTTGGGCCTACCTCCAAGAGGTGATTTTTTGAAAATAGTCCAAGGGACCATGAAACATGAACCATTTGTTGCTTGTAGACTTTACATCCATCTTGCATTCACCTACTCCGTTGGTCCCTCAAGCGTAGTGTAAAGAGAACTTGGACTGGCCCCGCCTTTTCCACCAATGAGAGTGCTTGAAGTGCAATGGTCACGGGCTCTCAGTCTCGTGTGTGAAGTGGCCCTAAATAGGATATTTAGTGTTTGATACACTAAATACAAATGCATACACTAAATATCGATAATCCTATGAAAGTAAGTAACATTAAATGTACACTCAAACACTAAATATGAACTCTGGTAATATGTGGAAGTTACATATTTGAATTTAGTAGGGATATGGGGGAAAAAATGATATAAGGAGATTTCAAGCATATCTTCTAGCATATGTTCTAACACTAATTATCAAAAAATTGAAAATTAGTGTTGAGCAGGGTAGGGTGGTAACAATATTAAATACAATCAAACACTAAATATCGTATTTAGTACACTGAGGGAGGAGGAGTAAGAGAATACCGCCTATAGGTTGGTTATTGGTTTGTCTATATTGACCCCTAAAATAGGTAGAAGCAAAATCGTTTTAAAATAGTTCAGTCCCATTTAGAAGCTTTTTGAGGAAAACCGGCTCCTTTCATGGTGCATCTGACCATACATATGAGAGGTTTGTAAAGTTAGGATTGTTTTTACAAAAGTTTTCAGCCGATTTTGTAGTGTAAACATGTGTATTGGTATTGTTAAGCATGGGTGACTATTCGGACAAAAACATCCGCCTTGGTCTTTAGGTGTTGAGTTCATTGGACTACTTTGGGGTCTTTGTTCCCAATTTAGGGGTTCGTTTATCTTCAAAATAATAATCATGGGATCGACAATAGTCATGAATGTTACCCCCCTCCCCTCCCCATGTTCGTTCTCCTTGTCGATAGGTGTTGAGAACATTCCCCCATGTAAGGTTAGAATTCTACGTACTCAACCTTTAGTGAGTGTTGTCTTTCATCATCAAACAAAAAGGGCCTTTCCTTGTCAAATATCGACGATGTCCCAACCATCCTCTGTGCATCAACAATGAAGAAGAAGAAGAACTCCGGTCTCTCAGGGGAGGCCGGAGTGAATAGAGTGTCTGTTCGTAGGACATCCTTGGCCATACCCCAGGGTAATGGCTTTGGATGTAATACTACTTCACCCTTTGCAGGGAGTAGACACTATTTGAGTAACTAGTAGTTTTTTTTACCGGTTAGCCGGTAATCATGAACTAGAGGAGGGGGGGGGGGTGAATGTGTTGGGTGTGGGATGTATTTTTATATATTGTGTTGAAGGTCGATGATGGGTTGGTTATTTTCTATTCTCCTTTTATGGATTAGTATTGAGTGTGCATATTGTGTGGCAATTATGTTAATTTGTCTAAATGTGTTCCGGATTTGTGATTTAGGGAGTTTAAGTTTTGTCTCCAATTCTGCCATTGAAGGGATATATGTTGTAGCTCTGTGCATCAACAATGACCATTGTAGTCTCCCATACCATAGTTTGTCTTAAATTGGTGTGATAGTGGGATACATCTTGGATAGTCATGCTACAAATCCTAGAGCATCCTCTATGAGTTGAGAAATAATGTTATCGTTAAACATGCTCAGAAGCTTTGTTTTTGAAACATGGTTTAGTAGGTTGAGATAAAAGAAAAAAGACTCTGACATGTGACTTGTCCCAAAGTTTCACCCCCACATGCTTATATATATATATATATATGTTTTCAACTTTGATTCAATGTTGTGGTTTTCAAACTTACAGAACTTCATCTTGGAAATGTCCTTTTTGAAATAAAGTCTAGTGGATCAAGAGGAAAGAATTTTGACCGTCACAAATGCTCAACCTTGGGAGGATTGGTCTCAAGTTAATTAGCTACTTTAGTTATTTTATGTATCATGTATTTATTTATTAGTATAAGCTAGATGTTTATTGCACACGATGGAACTCCCCCCTGTAGTTACGTTTTGCTATGACGGAAATAACCAAACCCCAGGGTACATACTCTCAAGGAAGGCTTTACTAGTGCCTATTACATGCATTTGTCATATGATAGTTCATTAATCAAACCATAGTGTTGCTATCTTCACTCTAAAATTCAATCATCTTTTACTCTCCTTTCTCTATAGGTTTCCTCTCATTATTTCTCATCCAATGGGTATTGTGTGTCAGCCACTGTAAGTATCCATCTCATCATGAGATTGTAAAACAATAGTCTTTTGAGAACAATAGTCTTTGAGTATCACAATTGTCTTTAGTAACCATTTGTCAATGCATCTTCAAATCACAACAAGTCTTTCATTAATTGGTCAATGTTAATTCCAATACAAAACAAATTGTTTATTCCTTAATTCCAAAATTTAATCATTACTTACAACTTTTGCAACTAACAACGATTATTAGGGTCAAGCTATAGTTTTGATTACCCTGCACAACTTGCAACAACAACAACAACAACCAAGGTAACACACAAGACAATAGTTGATCTGGCTAATTTGGACTTCATACTCAAAGATCAAGTCTCCAGACTATGTATTAATATAAAACTCTTAATTAAGTCTAGGACAACTTATGCCTAAATGTCCTTGATAATCCAAAGTTTATCATATCTCAATTCACTTAATCCCTCTTATTTTCTTTATTCCCTATTAATCAACTAATCAAAGTTAATTTCTCATCACATTCAGTTGACGTGGTTCTCTCATCAGATTGACAACATATTTTACTACTACCAGCCTATAGTTTTTACTTTCACTAAAGTCACTATGAGCTGCACAATTGACTCATTCCTTCCACACAACATCTCGAAGGCTTAACAATAGGCTATTGTGTCATTCAGAGACCGATGCTTAGCCGTTTGACTTCATCTCACTGCCTATCACAAGCCTCAAGCATCGCCAATAGTTCAACTACAGACTGTCTCTCGGCCTTCCAACTTCCTCCCTCTCTCATGGTTGTTCTTTACTGACACTCAACAATACGCTTCATTTACCCTCCAACTCATCAGATGATAACTCACTTTGTTGCTTTTTGTCACTCAAAATTACTCCTCATAAGGCGATATCAAATTATGGTTTCCCTACATTCCCTCTCATGTAGAGATCGTTTCTCACTCCTTGCACTAATGGTTTTATTGGCTCTGTCTGTAGGACAGAGACTATGCATCAACTTCTTCGTTTCAAGAGCAAATTTTCTAACCACTTTGCGTTCACACTTGGACGTTACTTGTTCTTGTTATTTTTGGTCCACTTTATTTAATGTGGACTCTCTCTCTCTCTCTCTCTCTCTCTCTCTCTCTCTCTCTATATATATATATATATATAAAATTGCTCTCTAAAATGCATTGAAAGAAGTCTAGTTAACTATAATTATTTCGGCAGTTCTTGATTATTCATTTTTAAAAATTGAGTGATAAATGAGTAGCTTCAATCCTTGACCTGCATCTGAGAAGAAGGTGCTCAAAATCCAAAAAAGGTTTGGTATAGTGAATAACCATGGATTGGCATGAGTAAAGTGGACAACTACAATTGTAGTCTTTTATAGTAAAGGACAGAGCCTCACGGTTCTACCGTTTTCTTGTTTCCCTCTGTTCATGTTAACTCTCCATGTTCTCTCGCTCTCAAGTGCCGAACTTCGCAAGGATCTTTTCACTTGGACGATGGCTACATGGTATTCAATCTTCTTCCAACTATAGTCTTTCACTCTTGAATTCCTCCTCTAATTCCTTCTGCATTCCCATTATACCATCTCTCATATATCCTTTCATTGTTGATTCGTCTTTGTGATCCGTATCCTCTTCTTCACATGTTGATCAATTTGCTGTCCATTTTGCTTTACACTCAATCACTTCCCAACCGCTCACTCTCACAATTTTGATTCACTCGATTTCTCTCACAACTCCGGCCTTCGTCAACAATAGTCACAACAATAGACAATGTTTTTTTGATCTTGCATTTATGAAATCCAAACAAACAAATTGTTCGACCAAATTTAGCCACTCAAAGTAGATATCATTCGAAATAACAATGTACTTAACAAACTTCGGTAACCCCACAATCACTGCGGTGATTACTCAATCTATAAAGAAAATGATTTAACTATTTTCCTTGCACAATATGTGTCGAGGGAGATGATCCTATGGTTTAACTTTGCACTCAACAATAGTCAATGAATTTATACCTTCCTCTCCGCTGTCAGCCCCTTTGGCTCGGCCGGAGAGGTGATGATAGTATCTATAACCAACTATGAGAGCCTAAGCCCACGCTAATAGTTATAACTACATTCCTAGCCTATAGTTCAATTGTTTCCATCTACTTGGGTGAAACTTTATCCAAGTTTAACATCTGCCCATAGTTAAACTATTTGGCCAAAAATTCGGGTCACGCTCTCCCCCCCCCCCCCCCCCCCAAAAAAAAAACCCCCGATATAAAGTGCAATTTCTAAACATGGTGTAAATTGGAGACCATTTTTCCTTACATTTAGAGGTAGGGATAATACTTTCTTTCAAAATGCATGTACAGTTCTAACCTACAAACTTTGCTATGTGGAGAAAATTCATACTTCTCAGCCTCTCATACACCCACTACACTATATAATTTGCCTTTAGTGTCACAGATCACTTCCAAACATGCAATGCTATAAACATATAATGTAAATCATTTTTTTGCCAACAAAGGTCAAATCGGTTGTTTGGACATTATAAAACATTCACATCTTCACATGGTCAATATTACATTAATAATAGTAAAGATCTAGCATCATGGAACTTGGAATAGTAAGTGACACTCAATACAATATTTAGTGTAATGTGTTGAGCAATAGAACTACTAATATATTTCATATAGGTAGGTATCAAACGAATATAACTTGCCGAGTACATTATTGAAGAAGACAATTTTCTGGTGTAGATGTTGTGTTGAATGGAGAGGTTTCTCCAATAGTGAGATGGTTGCCAAATAGATTTATTTGAGTATTGGAACTAACATCTTCTACACAAACATGGTACGTGAGGACCAAACCGTTGTGAACTAGAAGTGTAGTAAACGACATTCTCCTTGCACTAGGTTGGGGCATCCCATAATTATATCCTCGAGGCCCACATGAACGAATGCACACTGCTTAATAATGTTATGGTAACACGTGTTTTGTGTGAACAACTTCTTTCATCTTCAATGGAGATTTCATCTTGTCGCTTCTCACCACTTGTGGAGGCACTATTGCTCAGGTGCTAGAATTGACTTTGTAACTCTCTTTTGCAACTAATCATAAACATATTTCTACAACATTTTAAGAGGTAAAGTTCACAACACAAAACTTGGCATACCACGTGAACAAAGTATGTGTTGCATGTCTTCCCATGTGCGGTATGATTTTGATACACTATTTGTATGACATGTGACATGTGGTTCATAGAAAGGTTGCATGTTTTACACATGCACACCAAAATTTGATGGAAATTTGATAGAATTTGAGACATGTTCATGTGAATCACAAGCCTCAAACTCCAACCACGGTGGGAATTGCTTGATCATGCCACTAGCGTTTACAATGTGTTTTGGGATTGATATGTTCCACGCCAATCTCTTGTATATGGTAAGAAGTGTAGTGGAAAACAACCAATGCAGCAGACACTTCAACTTATGATCAGACTTGAATAGTATTGTTTTGCAAGCCAAGGTTATACGATTTCTTTGCAAATTACAAAATTTGTTGAAAACAATTACTACGAGCATTAATAAAATGTCATAATGGAAATGGAGAGTGCATTTTTTCAAAATTTATGTGAGAATTCAACCTTTCTTTATAATCCAAGTTTCGTCATTTCTATCCGTGGGCAATAGAGTTATGCCTAAAGTCTCTCAAAAGAGTGACGAAATTATGGGTTTCATCCTTCTTTGATAGAAATGTCTATTAAGAGTATGTGAGCTCGTCGTGTGTTAGAACCTATTTTGAAAGATGGGTGAAGACTCCTTGGACCTCTCTTGGCATCCCAAAAACTGTGAGGAAACTTTAAGATCTAAAACATGATTTGCTCGTGAGAACTATCACCCTAAATCTCATATTGGCTTATGGAAGGCTAGCTTGGCCCATTCATTCTAGTACGATAAGCTAGAAATCCATTTTTTTTATAGCCAACGCCCCTCTTTGAACATGTCAAGCTTTAAGGAAAACTTTGGGGACTTTATGTTTACACTCTCAAACTCACATTCTAGCCAAGTCAACGAGAGTTTGATCATCAGAAGTCTTTATAATTAGAATTCAAAGAGCCCGATCTCACTTCACAAGTCCAAGATTTAAGAGAGAAATAATCAAGCACTTATATGAAGAGAAGCTCACACTACATCCAAATGACTAAGAATTTGGAGGCGAGATTTGTGTCTTTGGAGAGGGAGCTCAATATGGTGAATCTAAAGAGCTTAATCTCACATGCTAGGTTTAGGAGATTGAGGGAGAAAACATTAAAAAATGGACACAAAGAGGAGTTGCAGTTTGAATGGTCACCAGCCCAAACGGCTAAGAGTTTGCAAGTGCACTGCAAATCCCAAGCCCTAACAACTCCATCCACCCGCCTACTAGTGAGTATCTCTCTAGTAGCCATCTTGTTTCTATAATGAGATAGTCTTAAATATTGTCTTAAATAAATAGTCTTAATATCGTGGGCCACAATAATTTTCTAGAACCCATGCTAATTGTCATGATGATAATTACTATGGCCCACATTAAATTTTTGACCACATTAATTTGCCACCTATGTGGCGCTATGTGGCTAACATCATTTGGCAACTCTTTGCAAAAGGAGGTAATTTTAGCCCTTGGAAGTCTTCTCAATGATGCAATGCCTATTTGATCAATTACTCCACAAATCTCTGAAACCTTTTAATAGAATTGGTTCTTTTTAAGAAGCAACCTCACACGATTCATTTGGCGTCAACGTAACAATTTGATTTTCAATGCTAGTCAATGGCCTTTGGAAAAGGCACACCAAGTGGTGTGGGACTCCTTACTTGACTATGGGAGATTGGAGTGGCAATGGACTCTCCATGACTTGGAAAAAACTCCGGATGTTGCCTATGAGGATGTTTTTAAAGAAATTGTCTCATCAAGGTGTGTCAAAGGCCTTATTGTTACTTGTAACAATTTGTTGGTTACTTGGAAGGTTAGACCTCATATAGGCATTGTTTCTTGAGTCCCCTTGGTTTTGCGTCGGTTCCCCCAAGGTGACATGTACTTTTATGTTGCAATTGAATTTGTTTTCAATGCGTGCCCCCCTGGCCCCAGGCCGCAAAAAAGAAGAAGAAGTGTAATTTGCACATATGACACAACTCCACAATTGACCACACCTTTCCCACCTTTTACATTGGCTCATTATAATTTTGACATACCATGATCATTTTGATCAATGTAACCTTTTTAAACTCACATCATTGTTGAGCCCACAATATGGGTAAGTGTCCATAATACCTATTGAGGGGGAGGGTGAATTAGGGATGGGAGGGTGGGAGTGTTGATTACCATTGTAGAGTCCAAGGAATTTTTTCTTTTTGGCCAAACTAACTTCTAAATTGGGACCAGACCCCAAATTAGCCTACATAGTGCGCTTTAATTATGATGAATCAGTATCCAACTTAGATGGGGCATGTAGCTTACTCTTACCCTCTCTATGGGCATTATGAAACAAACATCCCATAATATCATATGTTCAAAGTGAAGAATAAATAAACAACAAAATTTTCCAAAGATAATGAAATATCATGAGCTGAAATACAATATCAAAATCATCCTAATAGTATAAAATATATCAATTTTTTCCCTTCTATTTCCATTATTATTTCATATTTGAATAATAATATTCTAACAACCACCCCAATCTTCAACTCACATATAAACCACGGTGGACCACTATATTTTCTACCGCACTAATTTTTAGCCTACACTAATCGTATGTGTAATGATGCAACTGATATGCCTTGTCCTTGCTCAAAGTTGCTAGGCAAAGCTGATACCATGCCCACACTAGGGTTAGTCACTGCTCCTTGACAATCGTAGAAACCCTCTTAACAAGAAGAAGTTCATCTCTTCCCGAAATTCACTACTACGAGAATGGATTTTTCGCCCTACTCACAGTAACCTCACTTGGATGTAATATATTGCAACATGACCAATGTATGCGAGGCAAAAACTCCTATCAAGATGGAAACTCTCCCATTGGTGTGGACCAGCTCCTGGTCCCAGTGTGGACCTCGTATAAAAGTTTGTGCCAACCATATACCACTTACGCCGGAAATTTGGAAGGCTTGGTAACTTGTGAATTTCCGGAGAGCTTCATAACTGCACACGAATCTCGATTGGCCAATGCCATGAGTGTTTTTGTTTTGTGGACATGCAATGCGTGCTTTTTAGTGGGCAAGCTAGTCATTCTTATAATGGAGATGGTGCTCATCAACCGTCTAGAATCTAGATTCGGCCGATGCCCTTCCACTCACTTTCACACACACACACATGTAGAAAGATTCATATATACATGAAGGTTCCACATTCCAAGTCCACACTTTATAATTGTTCATTGACCTAGCTAGGGTTTGAGGTTTGGCATCTTCTAAAGACTTGGAGTGGTTGAAATTAATCATACGCTAAAGGACAAGGCTATGGCACCCACAAGAAGAGTTTCCTATTCGCTCCAGATCTCTTGGACGTTGGGACACACTAGGTTTAAGCTAGCGAGTAGAGGGAGAATCTCATTCCTCCAATTGCAATAGGAATTGATCTCATGAGCCTGCTGCAAGAATCTCATAACTTATTAAAAGATCTCGTTACATGCGTTCCTTATTATTAACTCGTACGAAAGAAAGTGTGTTGGGTACGTACGTGGCAATGAAAACTGCAAACAAATTCATGTCCATGGCAAGGGGTTCGTGATGTCTAATTAAGGGCCGCTTCACACTATGGTTGTCCAAGTTGAGAGGTTGTGGGATTGAATGGCCATATTTTGTTGAGAGTCTAAAGGAATGGGCTGAAAATAGCTAGCCAATACAATATAAAATTGGAGCCTTCGGGCGGGTACAATGTGAAGCCTCCAAAGGCCAAGCCCAAAGTCCAAAGGCAGAAGGAGCATCCCACTTTATTCCTTGCCTAAAATAACGCCTCCAATGTAACTGCCAAGATCTTGTCAATGTTTGATTTTTTTTATGGAAAAAAATCGATGTCCTCTCGACCATAGTTTGGGTTTCCATTCTCATCCCACCCAAAACTTCCTTCAAGAGTTCATCGCCTTGGTAAAAAGTTATGCATTTTAAATTGCGACAGCATGTGGACTTTGGACTCTAGTGTGAAAGGCCTAGAGGCCGAATTCTTGGTTTCTTGCAATCTGTTTGGTGGAAATCGACGGCCTCTCGACCTTTGACCATGGTGTGAAGTGTCCCTAAGTAATGTGGTGCAATTTCTACCGAGTAGATGTACACAACAAAATTGTGTGTTGCAATAGCAAACCTACGATGATGCACCAACAAAAAAATCGGGTTCGAAATCGGACTTACCCTGATTTACTTATGGTTATTGAAAGTGCATGTTTGTTGATATATCTTGTAAGCTTGAGTCTTTATGGTGTTTATTATTCGATCCTCACCTAAACCCACACCAATGAAATACATGTTTTTGACTGAGTAAATCGACCAAGTATCACATGCATACCTTATGCATGTTCACGTATTGGGAAGGTTTCTATTTGAAGATTATTTGGGCATTGGAAATGGCTTTGGGAATAGTTGGAGTGTGGTGCACTTGAAATCCAGCCCTCGAGCATGTACCCATGGGGTGGACTCTTCATTGGAAACCTAAATGACTTGCATGGGTCATTATGAAATTAACCCCTATACATGAGAAGTAGATAGAGAAAAACAAATGTACATGTACTAACATTAGGCTTGGAAATGGACTTGTGTATTTATACTACGTTTTCAACTTAATGTGATAAATGCCTCCACTACATATGCAAAAAAATAATTCATAAAATAATTATGCCTCTTTTATATGTGAAATCCATGTTCACTTTCCAATGAGAGAGTTATTGAGCAATTTTTCATTCATAGGATGTAACTCAATGATTGCATCAAATAAACAAAGAGAAGAGCAGAATCACTCAGCCACAATCAAGAGAGCAAAGACTCGAGGGAGCCCATGAGCACTCCAAAAGGCTCTAGCTTGTCCTAAAACCCAAATGTGAACCCTAACAAGAATGGACAAGGGAGTCATCGAGAATATTCAACGTATGACAACAACGGATGAATGTGAATTGAACGAAACTAACACATTTATTGTCAATTATTTCTCCAAACCTTAAGGCCCCCCTTTTGTTCATCTACCTTTACTTGCAAGAAACTCTAATAGCCTTTTTAAATGTACACAAAGAAAATTAATGCCTCTCCATTATGTATACTATGTATGCTACTGCCTCAAATAATACCCCTTCTTACACTCATGTTAGTCGTACGTGGTATGAAGACTCTAACCCCCATGGGCTCTTCATTGAAAACCCAAATGACATGCATGGGTGACTATGAAATAAAACCCTCTATATACAAGACATTTAAAAAGAAAAAGAAAAGTATAGGTACTAATATTGGGCTAAGAAATGGACTCATGTATTTATACCAAGCTTTTCAATCTAATGCAATAAATGCCTCCACTACATACACAAAATACAAATCATTTAATAAATGGGCCTTTGTTAAATATATCCACGGGGAGGTCACTTCATTGTCAAGTTGACACCACGTGTGGACAAAGTTTGCTACCCCTATATTACATGCCATATATAATTTTAAAATTTATGATATTTTTTCTACATATACATAATCATTGACAGTATCTTTTGTATACTTTTTTGAAAATTTTAGTCATCTTTATTTTTTTAGTAATTGTTTTAGTTCAATTCTGTGTCATTCTAGTTAGAAATGGTATGTTTTATGAGAAAAACAAATCATCAAATTTAGTTACCACTTTTAAATATGTCATAGGTACTGTGTATATCTACTCATGAAAAAAAATTGATAAACATTTGACCCATTTTGGTGGTGCAACTTACCAAAAGAAGTTTTTTTTTGGTCGCACGTGGTGTTCAACTTGACAATGGAGTGATCTACCCGTGCATATATCATCCACTTTCACTTTCCACTGAGAAAATGCCATCGACCATTTTTCCATCCACACGATGTAACTCATAAAAATCCACATGATACTCATGATACTCATAAAAATCTAACACTCAAACACATGTCATTTGGATGGAATAAGGTAAATTAGATGAAACTAATGCATCTTTTATTCCAAGATTTCCAAAAAGCTAGACTACTGGATCGGTTTCAATGGATGGTAAGGCGTGGGAAATTATGGTGAAGGGATTTTTTCAACTCCCTCCGCAAATGGGGATGGAACTGTTGCATGCCAATATTTGATGGTTGGAAGGGCTAGACATCATAAACCATGGTTTCACATATTCCAAAGGCCTTACTCTATACTGCAAGGGTATCCAATGTGTTGATGATGTTTGGGGTAGTGAATGCCGAGACTTCCTCACATGAGCCAAAGCGCAAGTGAAGTTTAAACTTACCCCCGCGGATTTGGGGGACTGGGTCATGCTTATCAACAAACTTGTGGAAAAATGGAGGACCCATGCCAGAAAATGACTCAGACACTACACATGGCGGACAATGGGTTGATTTTTTACTTTCTAGGTAAAGAAGACCCAATCTTTGTTCTTAAGTGCACAAGTGACTTTATGTCCCAATGCTTGCAATTCCAACACCTTGTCATGCCCCTTAGAGCATTGCCACTCATCGAAGACTAAATTGAAAAAAAGGATGTAGAGTAGTTCAGTTCAATATGGAATTGCCCCACCCATCTGTAACACGGATGAACTGAACACCGAGGGCAACCTCAATGCAGTGAATTTCTTGCAAAGCATAGCAAGTTTGCAGTAGACAAGCTGACCTGAATTGCAACGAAATGAGAATAAGACAAGAGAAAAAAATTACCCTGAGAAAAAAAAGGGGGAGAATGGTTTTGCCCTGAGGAGGATAAGTTCTCCCACAATCATTAGCAGTTCTCGCCACGCTTGGTGCATATTAAGTTTAAGCTTACTTGAAGCCAGTCGACGAACTTAACTTTCTGTCAACAATGTGCGGCCCATTCCCAGGGGAATTAGCAAGCAACTTAGGGCCAGTTCACACTATGGCCAAACTTCGAGAGGAGAAGCGTTTCGACCAATGAAAATGCAGAAATGTCCAAAGTCCGTCCTCTCAGCCTTCACATTAGAGGCCGAAGTCCAAAGGACGTCGCCTCCAAAAGAGCCTAGGTGGCAGCACTTTTAGGAAGATATGGCGCCAAGAGTTCGGCCTCTCGAGCCAAGTTTGGGTCGAGCAAAATGCTCGACCCAAACTTCCGTCGAGAGGCCGAACATTTTTAGCCGTGGATTATTTTAATATACTTTTTCAACCCAAAGGCTTCTCCTCTCGACATAGTTTGGTCTAGAAAAGTGACGCTTCTCCTCTCGACTTGGGCATAGTGTGAACCGGCCCTTAATATTACGAACCGATGTCATCATCTTAAGTTGGACCTCATGTCAAACACAGGCATTCAAGCGAGTATATAGGTTCGAGGTTTCTAGAACTGAAATGAAATGAGGATAATTACTTCTCCCACAATCTGCATCTTCTCAACACACCGGATTCAGCTAGCTTGAAGCCAATCGACAAACTTTTGGGCCGCTTTACACCTAGAGGCCGGACCAATTCCCCTTGAGGCTGATTGCATGAAATTTCAGCCTCTTTTGGGTTGGAGGCCGGCCTCAAACTACACATTACAATTAGATTATAATGGGGGTTAATTTTTCCATATGTAAAGGCCTTAGGGCCAAGAAGCTAGGCCGATTCAATAAATCTAGCATAATCCAACGGATCTAGCATAATCTAGTGGCTGTGGGTTGGGAAGGAAGCCGCGTTCATGTGGTCAGTTTGGCATAAAGCGGTGGCAGTCAATGAGCGGAGGGCTCGCATTGCTCCTACTTCCATTTCTAAGCAATGCATCTTATGCCTCCCTACCACGAGTGAGTTGGTTAAGCTCAAATTTTGGGATTGCATTCAAGCGCGGAGGGCTTGGAGATGGGCCACGTTCATCATGCATGAGCTTTGCGGAGTGAGAATCGGCAATGATGATCGCTTCCATTGGAAACAAGTTATGTTTGGGGAAAGGATTTGGAAGAATTTCCGCACACAAATTAAAAATTGGCACCTCCTTCGTGGCATTACTTTGTGGACCATTTGGATCGAGCGGAATGGCAAAGTCTTCAACCAAGAACAATGGCATGAATCCAAGGTCAAACACCATATCTAGGGCGAACTCATCATGCATGCCAAGGCAGCATGGAAGCAAGTGATTAAGCTTGTCAAGATTAGTAGGTTCGCTTCTCCGCTATGGCCTTGCTCGAAGGTTTTGACAAGACTTGGGGTGCTAGGAACGTCCTGTGTAGGAGGAACAATTCACATGTTGAGTGGAATTGGAAACAACAACGTAGATAGGGTGTTCAACTTTTGACAGTGGTTGTCTTGGCATATTGGGGGCTGTCCTTGGTATATGGGGTGGGGGTGGTCCCTGGCTTGGTGGGATTGGTAGGTTATCCTTGGTAGGTTTGGGTGTTGTCAATGTAGCCTTACACGTCGATTACTACTTACTTGTGCAGCATGCCAAATGGAGGCGGAATGTGGACACGAGCAGTTCACTGCTAGGACACATGTGATTGCCAACTGTGTATATTTAATTTGGGACTTGCCCTTTACGGCTGCCAGCGAGGCACAAAGGTGTG
Organism: Polytrichum commune; assembly: GCA_950295325.1. Lineage (NCBI taxonomy): Eukaryota > Viridiplantae > Streptophyta > Polytrichopsida > Polytrichales > Polytrichaceae > Polytrichum > Polytrichum commune. Next base: position 3,202,701 of record OX485809.1, read on the forward strand.
GCTGGACCATGGTGACGTGGAAATGACTCATCAAACATTCACGTGTTGGCAGTGGTGGTGGGAGAGGGGTGCCTTTCATGTTTTTCTTTATATAAAAGCCTATTTCCTATAATAAGGTACATACCTATTACGTGAGCCTAGGTTTTGGTATTCAAAGAGATGTAGAGACCTTGCCACACTTTAGAAAATTTTACCACTGTAAGTTCAAGGCAGTGCCCGGGAAGTTTTTGGGCATATATAACTTAGTTGGTCAAGATCCTAGTGGCTGTAATTAAATCCGGCCGCTTACATGTTGACATCTTCCGGTCTTGCTTTCATTCATTAGAGGTATATTCTTCTATAGATTCCTCTAAAATGACCGGTAATTCTCCGGAACTTATCTCTCTAACTCAACCGCTTCACATGCACCAAACCGCCGGTTCGTTCTCCCCGAGCCCTCAAGTACAATGAATGTCCATTCTAATAAGCTCACGTTACCTTCCATTACAAAACCAACACGCTTGAAGGAGTTCCGGTTTCTCTTTATCGTCAAAAGTCTGATATGTTCGGCTCTCATCATGAGCCTACAATGCGTACAACCCATGCTAAAAGGTGAAGGTTCACGTGTTGCTTCCCAAAATGCATTTGCATGTGTAAATATCACATTTCGTGTATTAAGTATTTGGATATGAGGGTGAGGTTTACGCTAGGGTACTGGTCCAAGAAAGGTTAATTTTCCGACACAAAATTGAACCCAACCTTGAACATTGGTACCTCAAACTAAAGACATTTTTCTTGAGTGGGGGGGAACTATGAGAATTGATGGGAAAGTGAGGCCAAATATACCAATATTTTGGACCCGTGTTCTAGTGTAAATTCCTTGGGTTCACGTTTTTGCTCTTGACCAATACGATCACTCAAATTTGAAGTTTTCAATTTATTATATTATATTATATTATATGTTCGGATCCTAGTGCAAACCCACCTTTAGCTTGCATGTAAATTTTCTGAAGGCCTTGGATATTGGTTCTGGTGGAGGGAGAGAAGGGATTCTCACACGCAAGCATAAATCTCATCCATCCAACATGAAATCATATTCCTCATAGTTTTGTGTCCGATTTATCTCAATTGGCTTGTACTAAAGAATAATTTAAAGCCATATAATTTTTTTGTAGATCAAATCATCTCAACATAATACCCTGTAGATTGCATAATAATTCATGGCTTTGTATTGAGTGAATGCGAGGTACAGTTGTATATGATAATTCCCTCTCTCCCTAGTGAAGTGTCATTTTGACTTTCTAATTCTTTACATATTGATGGGAGCTTACCTCTGAAGGCTATGAAATGCAATAAAATGAAATTGATTATAGAGTCCAAAAAACCGTCAGGCTTATGGGACTAAAGCTATGGACACCTCATATATGACACTTAGAGAGGAAATATTACCTTGTGCAATATTGAATTTTTTTAGAATGTCGGCCAGTCCATATTTCTTTTTGAAAAAATGCCTAGATACAAGTAACAACAACAACAACAACAACAACAACAACAACAACAACAACATATGCTCCCTTGTGTGTTTTTGAAAGTCGTAAGATGTGTTGGACTTTCACTACTTACCACTAAACCATGTGAATCAAAACGCTGGTGTTTCTGTAATATTATCTCAAACTATATATAAAATTATGGCAAGCTCATATATAAGTCATTCCTTGAGTGCCAAGTAAGGAATAAAAATAATAAGATGGGAGTGTGTATGTTTGATGTTCAACTTCAAATCCAAAGTGTCACGTGACGTTTTGAAAAACAAAAATGAATGTCAATTGACATATACATTTTATTCTAAAATGTCACCTCAATTTTGGGTTACACATTATTTTTGAAAAACTAATACTTTGAATAATCAAAATACAATCTTGATTTGTAATCAAAAAATTATCAATCAAGCGTAAGTATCCTTTGGTCTCACATGTTTCTCCAAATACTGAAGATGGTAGCCCAATCCATTGCATCCACTTCAAGCCCACAAAGAGAGACCCGCATAAGAGCATCAAGGGTCTTCAAGTTCAACCTATTGTGCAAGTGGCTTATGATTGCATTTTGTTTGGAAAATCCTCCTTTACAAATAATTAAACTTGATGGAATGAATATAACTTTCTGCCAAAGTTGCATAAGTTTAGGCCAATTTGTTTGTCATTCCAAATTGCTACCACATATGCACCAACCCTTAAATATGGTTTTGTTCTCACACATATGTCAAAGTGTTTCCGTAAATTCCAGGAGTTCTCCCTTACACATTTCGCTTTTTTTTCTTTAGTGTATTAAAACTTGAACAATATCCTTTCGTTCCACAATTTGATGTTTGTGATTCAGTCACTATCATCGCTTGTATAATTACGAGGGCTGAGAAGTTTGGCTGCATTGAATACTGGAAGGTCTAGGAAGTGATCATTCAAAACATGAACAACTCTTTGCACATAAGATGCACCCAAAAGTATGCATCGTTGTAGTTCATTGGGCCCATTAGTTGCCAACGCATAATTAATACGATCTCATGCATTGCTTTCATAACTCAATTGAAAATTTCTTGTAGATTCCCTCAGGAAGTTTCCAAAATTCTTGCTTGTACAACCAAACATAGGTCCATTCTCGGATTAAAAAATGACGTGATAAAATTGAAATTGTGATATCAATGGTTGCACTAATAGTTGTGATGTCAACTATATCATATTGAAATTTGATATTTAACTTATTTAACTCTTGTAAACCATCTACAAGCAAGTTCAAGCAAAAAAGGAATTTAAAAGAGCACATGATCTCATACCAATGCGGCTCTTCATCTTTGAATAACTCCAATAATGTCGGCATGCACTACAATATGCGGGTCATGACATTACCTTAAGAAAGCCACCGTACTACATGAATTTGTAAAACCAGTACATAATTTTCTTCAAATGCATCCTTCAACAATCGTTTCAGCTCGTTGCATTGATTTGTACTACGGCCCACCCACTCATAAACTTTGTTGGCAAAACGATCCAACATTTGAATCTTTGGAAAAGCTCTAGCTGTATTTTTTGTAGCTAAAGCTTCACGATGCGCAATACAATGCACATTTATGAAATTTGGAACCAAGGGTGGTCAACCCTTTGCGGCCATGCAAGCCAACATCACTAAACCGTTTTCCCACTCACTCGTCCAATTATATTGTATCTAAAGCATACGACAAGCATTTTACACTCGACCACATGACAATACACTCATATCGAGACAAATTACACATACTACACACATAATTATCATTTGTTAAGGTTCCTATTCCCACCATTTAAAAAAAAAAAAAAAAAAAAACCTTGACAGTTAGGGCCTCCATGCCCACAAATATCATCAAAGAAGATTGGTCCCATACATAAGGTAAGAGCACCCCTCAAACTGAGAAGTCAAAGGATTTCGCATAAATGTGGTAGCTGCATGAACCGAAAAGGTTACCTAGGTAGGAAAAATAGACTACAGTCTACCCTCTATAAATGTTAACCCTCGGGAGTGGATCAAAGTTGACATTTATAGAGGTGTTAACAATTAACAATTATAAAATTACTTTTTTGAGCAATATACAAATCATAACATTTATAAATATAAGCAATTGTGAAGAGTCCTTCTGAGAGAATACCATTCATAAAATTGCAAATCCAATCAAAACTTTATTCAATATCAAGTTTACAAATCACGAGTGAAGTATGAATCAATGGTTCTTTGGTGAGATTCATCTGCATGCACAACTTGCAAATAGTTCTCAATCTGCACCAACAAACCCACATACTTGGACACATCACATGAACGTGATTCCATGTACCTTCTAATGGTACCAAAACTAGATTGCAAGTCACTATAAGATGGAATGGGTTCCACCTCACACTCCTCTCCCTCACAATCATCATCTGAGACATTAGAAGTCCCACCAATACATTGTAACTGGATGTGTAGTTTTTATCATCCATATTATGGTTGTATTTCATTCATTAACATTTATAGAGTCAAATTTACAAAGAAGGGAGTACCATTTTGTTAACAATTAACACGTTTAACATTTATAGTGTGCAATATGTGGGGAGTAGAAGAAAGTTAACATTTAGAGAGGGTTAACACTTATAAGTGTAACATTTATAGAGGGTGGACTGCAGATGTATTGCAAGTTTCTATTTGTATATTCCCCTATCCAATATTAAAATAAATGCAAATTTTTTAAGTGAAAAATGTGTTGGCACCCAAAACCATTAAGGAGGCCTTGATATTCACACGGTGAACATTCTCAAAACTAACATGTCTTACTAGGCAAGACTTTGAGGGTGTTGGTTTGGTGCGTTGTTTTAGTTTAAGGTACTACACTAAATAGGATATTTAGTATCATCAATTCTAATTGTCTTGCTCAATACTAATTGTAAACGATGGTATAGTGTCACCAACACTAAATATTGATCCAACATTATTTGTCATTCCTTGTCATTTTTCTGGGGGATTATGGATTTACTAGTTTGCATTTACTATCACTTATCAAGTGATTTTTCATCCAAATTTCAATCATTCATGACAATATTTCATCACAAGTTGCTGACAAGAGAAGGTAGGGTTTTGGCTAATGGATGAACTCATCCATCATCCATCATCCATGACAATATTTGTAAACTTGTTCATAAGAAGTGTTATCCAAAAAGTTACCATAGTGACATTAAATACCATACAACACTAAATATCATTGTTATTAGTGTACACTATTGTAGTCCAAGTGCAAAATACAGAGAGTAGCAACCAATTTTGGGCCCCATGCCCCCTTTAGGAGTTAACTCTTAAAAGACATATGCTTTCCCGATACCACACCCAAAATATCTTTTAAAATTCATTTTAAGCATGATTAACCAATTAATTTACATAGGCTTTATTCTAAAGAAGTATAGATCTTGCTAAGATGCTCGATTTGACAGTCTAAAACCCCCATTTGGTGCAATGGAGTAGAAGTTTTGAACAGGATTCTCCCAAAATAATACCAAGCATTGTCCTTTAAGGGTTAAACATAATGAATGAACCCCTAACTGAACTGGCAGCCAGTGTCTCTCTTCTTCTATATTTTTGCGGAATGAAGTACAAATAAGTTATTTGTTTTTTTTCCCCGGCTTCCCAACCGCCGGATAGAAATTCACGGTTCTCTGTCTTTAGGTCTCTCTTCTAAAGTGCCTCGGAATGGAAGGTTGTAAGGCATTTCAGGGACACCATCAGTGCCTTTGGAAAATTCTACTTCTTTTGTGCTTTATGGCCACTTTATATACACAGCTTGGGCCAGCCCGTTTCATGTACAGTAGATTCATTAAGGGTGAGGTTCCATGTAGGCCGCTGACCCACTAGATTTTAGTGTAAATAAGGTAAATGCCAACCAAATGTAGAGGGAATTTAGTAGGGTAGGGTTTGTATGTGTCAACTATCTACTCCCAACTGCTCAAATCCGGGGCCACAAATTAATCTTCTCCTCCTTCTAAAACTTGTTTTCCAAACCTTTGGTGATTGGCCCTTGTAGGTTGAAGGTCCTTTAGTGGATGCCTAGGAGTCTAGCAGCCCGTGTCCATGAACCTCCACATTCTAGTGAACCGTTAGAATGTGGTTGGAGGGTGGCTTGAGTTTTATTACATGTGAACACCTCCAACCAACTATTTCCTAGAATCTAGTGGGCGAGTGGCCGACATGGAAACTCACCCTAAGCCCTCCAACATGGAAACTTCCAACATGGCACTACATTTATTGTGCCATGTCACTCTACTTTATTGCCAAGTAGATCCCGAAGCAATATCCAAAGCAAAATCCAAAGCTAAAAAGTCATTGTTGCCACTCCCCATACTTCCTCTCATGCAACCACTTGCTCATTTGAACCAATGCTATTCATCCAACTCACTGCCATTCATGCAAGTTTCCTACCATGTGGTTTGGGCCTAAGTTTATTACCTAGTGAGTGCTATGTGTTCTATATGGAGAAGCTCTTCTTGTGAAGAGATAGAGAGAGAAAGAGGAAATTACCACATGCATGTGAGCATGCCTCTCATTCATCCAAGATAAAAGCCTTCAAATACTATGTAGCTTGGTGGTTATTATCTTTAGTCGATTTAACATTGGATAAAGTTTATAATGATTCTATATTAGTCTAGTCCAAGTCATTTGAGATGAATTGGCCACAAATTTAGGGGGAGAGGGGTTTCAAGTTTTTCATATTGGATGGATGAGAGGTACATCAATATGCGTTCATTCCCTCTCTCTCTCTTCTCATCCAATTTTTATAGGTTTGGTAAAGTGAAGGGAGGATGACATGTGCCTCGTGCAATTCCCTTGCAATTCAACATAATGAAACTTTCGTTTCCATTTCACATTTCACATAAACACAATTTAATGATTTGAATAATTTCTCCTTAAAGAATTCCGGTATTTTTGTATATGTAAGCGTTTCAAAAGTCATATTTGCCCTGATTGAAAGGATTTTCATTGCACTGAAGAAAAAGAAAGAGCAAAGGCTCATTTATTGGCCAAAACCATAAGCATTGGAATTCTCATGAACACTACACTAAAAAAGATATTTAGTGCTTGATTATATTTAATGTTGTTACCATCTTACCATGCTCAATACTAATTTTCAATTCCTTGATAATTAGTGTTAGACATAAATGCGCCGCTACATTTCCTATTGCCATCTCCCTTATTATATCTTTTTTTTTCATATCCTTACTAGCACTAAATTCAAGCATATAACTTCTACATATTACTATAGTTGATATTTAGTGTTTGACTTTACATCTAATGTTACTTACTTTCATAGGGTTATTGACATTTACTGTATGGGTTCGTATTTAGTTTATCAAACACTAAATATCATTTTTAGTGTACTTGTTAAGTGTTTTTTGGAATGTGATCATGTGCACATCATTTAGAAGTTTGTTTTGGACTTGCAATTCACAATTGTAGACTTTTGACTTAGGTGTGACCAACACCTTTGAGAAATCATAGGAGTTTATACATCAATTGATAGAGTACAATAATTGCATTGGAATCGAGTTGTAAGTAGTTGTCGTCCACCTTAGTATGTAGTTGCTTGCTTCTAAGTCCAACATAATAACAAAGTGTGCATGATTGATTGAGACCAAGAATGTAAAAGAGACTAAAATAATTGGACATCATGTTGTTGTAAAAAAATATTATATCAACATCAAGTGAACTTCAAAATTTTCAATGAATGTCGAGTATTAACCCTTAAAGAACAATGCTGCCCCACGGGCTTGGTGTTATTTTGGGAGAATCTTGTTCAAAACTTCTACTTCATTGCACCAAATGGGGTTTTTAGAATGCCAAATCGAGCACCTTAGCAAGATCTATACTTCTTTAGAATAGAGCCTATGTAAATTAATTGGTTAATCATGCTTAAAATGAATTTTAAAATATATTTTGGGTGTGGTATTGGGAAAGCATATGTCCTTTAAGGGTTAAGGTAACACCTTTTGATGAGGTTGAAAGGTTGAAACCAAGATCTATGCACTTCAAGGGGTCCCACTCAATAAACTATGTATGATATTTAGTGTCCCCGATTCGAATTGTCTTGCTCACTCTCGCCCTTCCAACCATCATCACATTAAGAGGCAAGAATTACCATCCTTCTATGTTGTTGTTGAAGAACAAATGAAATTTGTTCTACTTGTTAAGGATTCTTGGAGCCTTCCAAATCAATCCATCAAGGCTACATTGACTACATTGCCCCACAAAATTTCTTTTATAGCATTGCAAGAAATGCATGGTCATGACATTGGAAACTGCTACTTTAATCAATTATATGGCACATACTCATAAACAAATGGTCCATGTCCAATGAGAATTTGTTTGTGGACACTGTTATGAAAGCCTCTTCAAACAATGATATCTCTTTTAAATGTTGGTTATCATTTACAAAACAAAAGTCCATATGTAGAGCTTTTTGTGCTCTTTCCATAGAGAAGAGAGAAGAAACGTTGACCTTAGTGGGATCAACGTGATTGAAATGCCTGTTCGACCCACCCTTGGTATTACGTCCATTGGACATATTATTAGTGATGCAGGACTACTAACCCCTCTTGGGATGGACACTATAGTAATCATGATGAGCAAAGTGACCATGGAAACTGAGTGATTGGATGATCTTTGTAGCGGGTTAGTGCAATTATGGTGTTGTAGGGGTATACGATCAATTTTCTTCATGAGGTGACTGCCAAGTCATAAGATTTCTAAGTGGTTCATTGTAGCAACACATGTTTAGTGGTCCGGGTTCGATCCCAAATGGCCTTGCACGAGCAGTATATTGTGATGTGAGTGACTTGGCATTTCTTGTGTGAGTTATATGGCAGGAAAGTTATACGGAGTATCTTATAGCCACCAACCCCTACCGTAAGTTATGACAGTTCTTAGCCAATGTTGGCATTTATTCTTTTGTAATCCTAATTATTTATTGGTTGGTGGATATTTTGGGGTTGCTATGGTAGTTGTGTGTCTATTGGTAGTGGTTTGTTGTTTTTTTATCCTCCTTTTATGTAGAATTATGGACATAGCATGTTATTATGGCAATGATGTTGATTGCCTCAAATGTGTATTTGATGCTTAGCTTAGGGATTTTGAATGTTGTTTCAATACTTTCCATAGAAGGAATGTGTGTGCCTACCCTAACACTTGATGTGATGACTATTAATGGATCTACCTTCCAACCTCTGTTGATAATATCGTCTATTAGTGGTTTATATATTTTTTAATTTTTTGGATCATAGTTACATCTGGTATTCTATCGTTATAGTATGTAAATTCAATGAATTGTATTGTTAGGTTATCATTAGGTCCTGTTGGTGGTGGAAACTAATATGATAGTCTTTTCACACATAGAAGGTTTGGTTTGAATCTGGCATTGCAGTGGCATCTTTGTTGGCCACATGTGCAAGGTAATAGCCATGAAGGAACAATATTTTGTGGAGGGTCATTATTGAATGTGCATGCATTCATGAGAACATAGCATCTCGATTTTTTTGATGCCACTATAAGTTTTCTTAATTCCCATACTGCTTTATTGTGTCTTTTGGTTCGGAGGGCATGTATGTGGTGTTGTTTGCACTTTAGAAGTACATGTAGCCATGTATCAAGATCTGGGGAGTTACATATGGGGCATGTGATTGATGAAAAAACTTCTCTACCAAAGAACAATTGTTTTGGCATTCCCCATGTATTGACCATGTCTCAATTTTAGAAGAAATGTTTTTTGAGAGTCGGTTTTGTCTTTGTTTGTCCAAAATTTATTTGATAGCTTATTGTTTATTTTCTTGTTGGCTATCCATTTATCTATGTTGGGATATAGTATAGGGATCGGGTGTAGACTTATATTCTTATTGTATTTCATGAGATGTTTTTCTAGGGACCTGATAGGTCCTTTGTTGGAAGTTGTTATGATTGATGGCCATTTGTCCATCCGTGTAAAAACAATATTTGGGGGGGGGGGGGGGGGGGGGGATTTAAGGGGTGTTTCATTCTTGTAGTTGGGAATTGGTGGGATTGTGTTATGTGAGCATGTATTTGGGATTGGGTAGGTGAGTCCATTCCATGTTTTACTATTGTTGACTTCTATATTTTGCGGGGTAGAAGGGGCAATTTGTGTGATTGTGTAGGTTATGTTAAGGTCGTTGCATACATTTTTAATTGTATCTATTTATTCTGTAGTACTGATACTATTATTTTGGTGATATACGCAAAGGACTCCTATAGTGAGTGGTTCTATACGTGGCTCGTTGAATTCTTGTGGTTTTGTTGGTTCCTTGTATTTTTTGGTGTTTGCTGGTATGTGAGTAATTACATGTGTGTCTGGGAAGGGGCCTAAATGTGGGGTCAAAGTTTGATACCAATTTATGCTTGGGATGGTAATTATTGTGGTGGTATGTGGGTCGTGTTAAGCTGCTAGTTTGGCCTAGAGGATGGTTGTTTGGGCTTCAGTTTCATTGTGAGGGTGAGCATAACTTATTCCTTGGCACCTGTGTGAGAATGCGTAACCAAGAGACCCAAAGATTTTATCTCTAGGAAATGGCGAGAAAAACTTTGTTAGATGAGTTGAGCATGTGACTGGAGAAGAGAAGTAGGAGTTTGTAATTTTAAAGGATGTTGTGATGTAATCTAGTGTTGCTTTGGGTAAGGCGTTGTGTGAGTTTTTGAGTGGGTCATTTTTTGGGATTATGTGTTTATATCTTTGATATAGCCATGTTATTTCAATTTCAAATGATTGGGTGGGGGGGGGGGGGGTATTAAGTCGTGTGGTTGGTGTAGCATTTGACTGTATTGGTTCCACAACCATACAAGTCTATTGTAGGGAATGGTGATAAGGTGTTTGCCTATTTTGTCATTTTGTACGTGGATTTTGTTTGTATTAGTATTGATATATTTTTCAGGGTTGCATTCGTGTGTTGAGAATTTTACGAGGGGGATGTTTAGGGGTGGAGATATGTGTCTTGGATCTTTGTTTTGGGTCAAAAAATCCATTTTCTTTTATGGGGTTGTCATATATTGTATATATATTTTTAGTATAGCATGCGAGTATTATACTTGTGTTGTGTTGTATGACTTTTGGGAGATAATAAGGAAATAATTCTCTTTGTGGAATTTTGTTGTTGTTGTAAATTATGCCATTGGGTAGTATCCATTGGCATAGGTATGTGTGTTGTTTTTATTTTATTTTTTAATTTAAAAATAATAATTTTGTGTTTATCTTTGGTTGGTTTTATGTAGTGGTCTATTACTGAGTGTACTTGGTATCTTGTTGGGTTGTTTTTTTATATGTGTAGGTGTGGTCAAATGTGTTAGATGTGGTGGGGCAGGTGGGTGTGTGAGAATTTCTTTGATTAGTGGTTTTATTTTATGTTCCATTATAATGTATTTTTGTTTTAATGTATGTGGTGGATGATGGTCTTGGCATGTTTCTTGACAGTTTTCATTGCAACTTGGATGGCAAAATAGTTGCTATGCTATTTTTAATATATATTTTATCAAGTGTGTGGGTTTTCTTTGTAATAGTTTGTATACTCAGTGTGTGACATCAAGTGTGTGCCATTTGGTAGAGTGAGTTCTTTTTTGTGATATATTTTTTCTAGGAGTAATTTGTGTATGTATTTTAGGTTTTGACTAGAAAGTTGTTTGGGGGGGGGGGGGGTGTTGTGAATAGTTTATGCCATTATGTTTCAAGTGGTGTTGCTTCCAGGGGAATTTTTATTTTTTATTTAAAAAAAATTAATATCTTGCTTCTGAGATGGGCTCCAACTGCTACTTTGATGGAGTATAATGTCCTAGTGGGGGGTGATCGATTACAATCGTGGTGTTTGATCCTAGGTATATTTTCTGCACCCCATATTTGGCTAGTATATAGTGTGTGAAACCCCTGTATATTGTTCCAAGTTTGCCTTTGTCATTTAATCCATTTCTAAGTTGTTCTCCGATACACCTTAGGTAGGCATTTTTCTAGTGAGAATGTTGCTATTCCAAAGATACCATGGGGTAGTTGGGGGACCATGTTCGGTGTGTAGTTAGGGAGTCCACATTTTTTTTGGAATTACTATTATTATTTTAATCTAGTTTTATGATTCCGGGTAGTGAATGCAATTCCTGCTCTGATTATTGTATCTACCATATTGATTTTTTGTTTGATTGTTGTTGGACTGTTGCTAATTGACTGCATTGGTTGATAACTTTGGTGGTTGTGATGTGTATTTGTATTTTCCATTTGAGGGATAGGCTTTTTCCATAAACACCTAGTAGGTTGCCTCTTGACTTCTAGTTGTTTGGGCACGGTGAGCATTGAGATTGCAACTCCTCTTCATGTCAAGACTTTTGTATGTTTCCCCCTCAAAATCTTGGACTTCGTATGTGAATTTAAGCTCTATGAATGTGCCTTCTCGAGCTTTCTCCATAGACATTAATCTCGCTTTGAAACTTTTAGTCATTTTGGTCCAATGACCATTCAAAGAGGAGCTTCTCTTCATGTTGATTTTTTATGTTATCTCCCTCAGATTTTGGGCTTAGGAAGTGAGAATTGGGTAGGTCATTGAATTATCATTCTCAAGAGCTTTGATATGATACATTAAGCATAACTAGAAAGTGAAAGACATGGAGTAGAGTGAATGGTTGAAGTTTCACATAAAAACTGGCAGTTGCACTCTCCATTTCCATCATGACAATTTGCCAATACTCGTAATAATCAATTTTTACACATGATGTGTACTTTGCAAAGAATTGTTTAAACTAGTCTTGCAAAAGCATTGTACTTTTGGTCTTTGGAAGTGTCCCCACGGCACTGGTCCTTTTCCACTATGGTTTTTACTAAATACAAGTCATTGTTATGGAACATCTCAACCCCAAAATGCACTAAGAATGCTAGTAGCATGACCACACAATTCCAGTGGTGTAAGTATCTAGACTACCTTTGTCAAGTCATGTCAGTCAACGACGTGCAATAGGGAGCAAGTCAAGTCCACCCAACATGCGCATGTTGTCTATTTGTCATGAGCACCATGGTAGACATATGCAACTTTTTTGGACCTTTGCCAAACCTCTAGATTCAGACACTAATACAACTTGTATGAGGTATGTGGGCCCATCTACATTCCTCAAACCTTATGCATTCCTCATGTGATTTGTCCTCATATACATTTCATTCAAACCACCTCTAATATTGTATGTTCCAAGAAAAGATAGAGGCATGCAAAAAACAATGAAATAACCAAGGAAACGAAATCACATGCAATTACAAGTGATACGGCATTGACATTTAATGTATGATTCAATGGTCATGTTTGTCCAAGGAATGCACATATTACCCTATTCTCCTCGATATATCCCCAAATCCCATGCGTCTTATTTCCCCTTGCTCTCATTGGTAGTTATGATTTGATTTTTTGACAATTCTAAAGACCTTTCACCAATACTCCCAAATGAAATGGTTATCATTGCATAAAGTATACCACACCTAAACAACATATAATAGTGAAACACTCAAGTATGATCATGCACATATTTGCCTAAATTCATTTCCACATCATATTTGAAAACTTGCAATCAATCACATGATGACATGTGGTAGGTATTGGACCAAAACATACCTATGCTTAATGTCTAAACCAAATTTGAACCACCTCTATGGATGTTATGTCCAATCCTTCTTTCATCCATCCACCCAAGGTGACAATGCTATGCTATGTGATGACAAGGCAAAATACAAGGGTTAAATGGTTACCATTGCATAAATCATAACACACCTTGCAACCTAAAATAAAACGACATACAATAAAACCATGATTTGTATATTTTTCACTCATGTGAATGGATTACGTTTCCCTTTACGTTGGTCATGTTTTACCAAGCACCAGAGTAAGGATAATTCCTTCCTCTCGGAAGGTGGGCTTCATTGAAACCTAAAACAACTTTGTAAATTTTGGTATGTTTGGGCATTAATTTGCCCAAATGAAATTTCCCGCCATCTCTCTAAAGGTTTCAATTAGTCACATGATGACACATGGCACCTTTTGGACCCGCCTTGGGAGGAATGTTATAATCCAAGGCTCATATGTCTATGGTAGGTGACGTTGTTATGTTGTTGTGATGACAAGACATACGATCATGGTTGAAATCGGTAGTTTTTTTAATTACTATTCCAACCAATCACTTGATGATACATGACTTTTTTTTGGATCCAAAACAATTAAGTTACACCTAATCTTGCATGTGTTGGATGGATAATATATCCAATCCTCATCCATCCATTTGTCTATTCATCCGTTCATCATAAGTGATTATGCTAACTTTAATGTTGATGTGACAACATGACCAACCAAAAAACCATGTTTGAATTTTCGTTGAATTCCTTCACCAATGCCAAAATTTTGCAAGAAGTTTACTTGCAATGTGGAACTCAATTGGAATGGTCATTTTTTCCAATCAAATGATGATGACACATGGCACTCTTGGCTGGGACGAACGAACCCGTTCACTAGTTCCTTGGAGGCCAGGTTTTTAGACATCCAACAAGGAACGAGTGTTTGGGTTGGTTCGCCCAAATCCGGCACTTTTGGACCATAGATAATTTCATTACGCCTTGGTTGACCTAATTTGAATGGATGTCATGTAAAAAAGTTCGCATTCAACTATCTCTCCCTTGCCGAAATTGTTGCCCCTCTGGTGACAAAAGTGCTCGAAGGCCATGACTGATACCAGGGCCACACCAAAAACCCCAGCAACTCCAGTCACCAAAAACATTAGCCCTATGTATTCTCCGGAAATACAGGGCTGGGTTTCAGTTGGTTGAAGCTACTGGAATGACTGGAAGAAGGGGGGTAGCCTGCAACCAGCAGCTCTAGCCAACTGAAATCCCAGCCCTGTATTTCCGGAGAATATGTAGGGTTGATGGTTTTGGTTGGGCCGCCCGGTGTGGCCCTGGTATGAATCTCTTCACCAGTGTCAAATTATAAGAAGTTGCTTGCAATTTATATACTGCTAGACCGACCAATTTCAACCAATCACATGATGCCACCCGACATGCTGTGGACCCAAAAAACGACCAGTTTAAGGCAACCCTATTTTTCCAAGGCAAAAAGGGCTAGATGAAAAAGTCTAAAAATAGATACAAACTAAATATTCCGTCATTTTGTCGCGGATGAAATCACCTGAAACATCTCTTAAAAATTTACAAATTTTTGGAGAGTGTTATCTATTTCGGGTGAACATGCTCATATCTGGATGATAATCAGTACTATCATCCACATGTGGCTCCATCATCTAATCGGTGTCGCAGTTTCGGCTTTCTTGATATTTTGAAAATACAAGGGCCTGGTTTAGGCCTAACCTGACCCTCCTTGGATGGATGATATGTCTAATACTCATCCATCCATCTCTTCAAGTATCCATCCATCATGCATCAGTCTGCTGCCGCAACGGTGACGACAGGAGTGGCGACAGAGGGGAGACATGGCCGTCGCTGAATTTCGATGGGTTTCTTCACCAATGTCAGAACAATCGCAAGAAGTTACAGTACTTTCTCCGCTGAATCTGCACCCACCATCGGTGGTTATAATTTGCTTGGACAGATCCTTTGGCTCCTGGGGACAGCGAATTTCGAGCCGTCACTCTGATTCTGGAATCATCGCCGCTGCTCCTTCTGCTCCCGCATGTGTGTGAGGCAGGAAGGCACCACCAATCAGCCGGCGGCCCGGTGGGGGGTTTAAGTAAAAGTTAACTTTGTTTGATTCTTTGATATCGACGAAGCCTGAGGAGCTCGGCCTACCGTTCAAACCATCATCATGACGCTTTTCAGTTGTAAGTTGGGTAAAATCGATTGTTTGTAAGAAAATTACTCCGTCAGAGAGCAGAGATTTGAGGAACTTGACGGAGTTCTTTCCTCTCTGGCTGCATCCATCATTGAGTGCTGGCAAGGAATCTGGACGTGGTTAATACAAGTTCACAGATTCGGCCCCACAGCAGTGCATTTCCCTCATTGCCAAGCTGCGAGCTGCAAGCTGCGCTTCACAGTCAGCTCCCTCTCCCCCGAGGGCAGAAGACTCTCTAGCCAGCACCAGCAAACAGCAGCAGCAGCAGCAACAACAACAACAACAGCAAATTTTACTCCCTCACTCCCTCACTCCCTCACATCTCATACCGTCACATATCGGCTTCCATCGTGTTCAGCAGCGCTTTATGTTGGCGGAAGAATTGCCTGGGAGGAGGGCGTGAAGATCTACGGTTTGTCGGCTGAGCAAGGAAGGAAGGAAGGGAGAGAGGAAGGAATTCTGTGTCTCTTTTTCAATACTTTTGTTGGCGACAAGGGGAATCTGCATTTGAGATTTGGGTGGGGCTGTAATTCGAGGCGGGCACCCCTGTGTGGTTGCGGTGGACAGGGAGAGTGCATCATCCTGAGGCCGGTGATGAAGAACCTTCTTGCGGTCTGTTTCATTACATTTTTGCTGTTCCTGCAATCACGTTTAGCGGCTGCGTTTCTCGTGAGCGCAGCGTCGCAAGCGTTTTCAGCAGGTCAGGCCCTGGCCTCCTCCTTCTCCTGCAATTGCTGTTTTCACTCTTTTTTTTGGGTTTTTATGTTTCAAAGTTATATGGTTGGGTCTACAATTGTGCTTATTGACCTTTTCGTGAGACCAGTCGTAAGGAGGTAGCCGTTGGAGCCTGTGCGTGAAAGCTGAAAGCTGAAAGCTGAAGGGATGAACGTGTTGGCTTATGTATGTGTGCAGGAGGACACAATGGTTACTCGGCGGAGGAATTCAACGTCATGCGACACCGCACAATTCTGCGGGACGAAGTTGCGGCAAGGTTGCAAGAGCTCGGCAATGTAAATTTACTCTCTCTCTCTCTCTCTATATATATTTATGTATATCTCTGTGGACACAGGGAATCGGGACGGATCTGCTGACTTTTGCAACAAATTGCAACAAATTCCTCGTGTATGTGTGTGCAAGATAGATAGAGTCTGTTAGTTTACAGAGGTTACCATAGTTGCCTTCTATTGAGCGTTTTGTCTTCATGGCTACTCAACATTGTGCTTACATTGTGGCATGGTTACGTTGTGTTTGTTTGCAGGTAAGTGACTCGAACGAGTTTCTGGAACGCACATTTCTTAGCCCCGCCGCTGTGAGGGCCGGCCTCCTGATTTCGTCGTGGATGAGAGACGCTGGTCTTTTCACGTATGTACCCAGCCCCCTGCCAAGTCTTGCAGAGAGAGAGAGAGAGAGAGAGAGAGGTTTCATTGAGCTGGAAATTGTCCATTCCTCTGTGCAGATATTAGCTGTGCTGTTTTCATGGTTGGGGTTTGGCAGCAAGTCTGAAAGATTGAATTTGTTGGGATTGCAGATGGGAAGATGCTATGGGAAACGTGCATGGTCGCTCCAACGGTGCCAACGCCACTGCACCGGCTCTTCTCCTAGGCTCTCATTATGTATGCACTTCACTCTTCAGATTTATCCCTTCATTGATATATACATGTATGTATGTATGTGTGTGTGTGTGTTCAGTGAACTTGTTTGGTTTCTGAACATTCTCCCTCTTAAACATTTGTGGATTTCTCTCTTCCACACATCTTCGTACTGCAAAAACCGTTTAGGTGTGGAGTGTTCCTCCTCTTCATGAATCTTCTGGAAGGATGTTAAAGAAGAGGATGGTGTTGTGTGTATTTTCGCATTTACCGAGCTCATTGGTGGGGTTGATGCAACAGGACACAGTCATCGATGCAGGAAAGTATGATGGTGCATTGGGTATTGTTGCAGCAATTGCAGCTGTCAAGGCTTTGAAAGCGGAGGGAAAATTGCAACAGTTTCCTCGTCCCATTGAGGTTGGTTCTGCTCAACTTTGTCTCCACAGTAGAAATGGAGTCATGTCCTGCGGCTTCCTTTGTTTCTGGCTCATCGAAGATAGGAATTGGAAACTGACCGTGTCGGTCGAATACAGATTATTGCGTTTAGTGATGAGGAGGGAGTTCGATTCCAGACCACATTCCTTGGAAGCAGTGCTGTTTCGGGAACTTTCAAGCCTAAGTACTTGATGGGCGAAGATGCAAGGTTAGTTCACTACTTCCATAGCATTTTCTTACTCCATGACACCACATGCACACGATTCAATGTAAATTTTTGAGAAGTAGGAAACACTTGTTTTCACTTTGACTATGAGGAAGAACATGTAACACTATGCTGCTGAGGTAGATCCCTGACGCGAAGAAGCGGGGTGGATCTTATAATTTTGCATACATTTGCAATGTTTTCAGTGAGAGTTGCCTAGAACTACCTTCTTGGTGTATGTGAGAGTAGGTTCTAAATTAAATATATGTACTATCTTGTCATTTCAGAGGAATATCTGTTGGAGCTGCTCTGAAGGCGGCCTCACATGAAGGGAGTATGGAAAGCGTTGCAGCTATCAGATACAAGCCTGATTCAGTTTGGGGTTACGTTGAGGTATGAAACTGCTTCCATTGTCAAAGCCGCTATTTCAGTGTCCATCTTTTGAAGGAGACATTGAAATTAATTGCTGCCCGTGGGAATGTCTGTGCAGTTGCATATAGAACAGGGGCCTGTTCTGGAAGCAGAAGGGCTTCCCTTAGGAGTTGTTGAAGCAATTGCTGGTCAAACACGGTTAACGGTGAGCATCATGAACACTCATGTTTCTTACCTCTTGTCTTTGAATATGGGTTGTTTGTTTGCAATCCTGGCCTTGGCTGTGACGCTATTCTCATGAAATGCTGAACTTATTGGAGTCATCCTCCCTAACTCTATGGGACGTCAAGTTGGGAGTTGGTTCCCGATGCTTTTCATTTGGTTGTTTTGCATACAATACATATCGTTTTTTTCCTTCTTGTGATAGTGCATGCTTGGAGGTAGTGTTCGAATTTTAATGACGAGCAACCTATTTCATGCAGTTCATTAGAGAGCCAAATTCATTTTAGTAGCACCTCTTGGCATGCCAACATGAGTTTGATCCTCAATGAACCGATATACAATTTACTTCGTTTATATTTCCACACTAACTCCAAATATGGATCTTGAACTTACCGAACATGGAAGGTGTTGTATACAAATCAACCAACTCCCGACCAAAAGTCATTTTGAGTTAGAGGATAACTCCATAACTACGAGTCTACCTCTAGTCAACTAATTTTGTTGCAGCATGTTTGTACTCTATGAATTCTTACAGTTTGTAACCACTGGATCTTTACTAACCTGATGGGTTTTGGGTTTTTGTGTGTAAAAGGTGCGAGTTCGGGGATCACAAGGACATGCAGGCACAGTGCCCATGACAATGCGGAGGGATCCTATGATAGCAGCTGCCCAATCTATTGTGGCCATTGAGAATATCTGCACGCATCCTGAAAAAGCAAGAGCTGGGAGTCGAGGCTCCAGTACCATGTCATATGCTGTGAACCACGCAGGTGCAATCGTGTGTACAGTTGGAGAGATTCATTCATGGCCGGGTGCGAGCAATGTCATTCCTGGAGAGGTAAAGGCTTCTGCCTTCAGCTAGTAATTTTTGTTTTGATACTTTGTGTACCTTAACAACGGTTTGCATTACCTTTGGATTTGTTATTGGTTGTTCTAAATTACTTTATTTTATTTTTGTAAGCAGGTTATGTTTACAATTGATGTGAGGACCAAAGACGATATACAGCGGGAGCTTGACACCAGGCGAATTGAGCGCCAAATCTCCATAATATGTAACAAGCGAGGTGTAGTATGCAATATTGAGAGAAAGGTACAGCAGTCTACTGGAACCTTTGGGACATTTTGTAGTATTTATCTCCTTTGTATCCACATGCTTCCAATTTTGAAGTTATTTTTATGGTGACTTAATCTATAAGCTGGAGATGATGAGTCTTGGATTTAGTGTTGATGTTCTGTACAATTGATGTGCTGCAGCATGAGGCGAATGCTACCTCTTGTACCAAATCATTGAGTGATCAGTTGGAGGCAGCAGCCCAGATAGCCATGAAGGAGTTGCCACCATTTCAGAGAAATATTGCTTTACTGGAGGAACGGCAGGGGACATTGACAGTCCCAACACTTGTTAGTGGTGCTGGTCATGATGCAATGGCAATGTCACATCTCACCCAGGTCAGTCTCATTTTATTTTACATTTCTAAATTATGTTGAAACTGCAGTTTAACTATATTGTTGGGTTTCTTGGACAGGGTTACTTATCTCAATTCTCTTGAACAAAGAGAAGTAGGCTTCTAGAGTGCAAAGTAAAAGCTAAGTAGCAGTCTTTTAAAGTTTTCTGCAGCATAGACAGTAGTCTTCAAAAGTCCTCTAAAAGTTTAGAACCTTTGTTAACTTCTTACCAAAGTTCTTATCAAGAATTATGGTCATCTTTTGCAGGTGGGAATGCTGTTCATGAGATGCACAGGTGGTATCAGCCACTCCCCTGCGGAGCATGTGTTAGATGATGATATCTGGGCTGGCAGCTTTGCACTTCTTCGTTTCCTGGAGGGTGCTCTTGGTGACCTATCCTCATAGGTGCATGCACGTGGTGCCTCTGGGTGATTTTTTACCAATGAGGTAGTTGTATATATCAAAGGAGGTAACTGTAAAGAAAGTATTTTATTCATAGTTGGGGAACCCACGTATTTTTTTTAGTATTTGTGTCTGTACAGAAATTAAAGATGTGCTTTTACCATTCAACTTAGGTCTAGCATAAGATACTAGATCTGCAGAGCCGTCAAAGGACTTGGGTCAAGATTCCTTGACCCTATCCAAAATTATTGATTTGAACATTTCCAGTTGACACTGGACTGTGATTTTGTACCAAGGACGCCATTTTCCGCCTATTAATATGAAGGAAAGACGATTTATTCATTATTCTACATTTGTGACTGGTTGTTGTCCAACAGCTTTCCCGGTATGTATGGCAAGCTGTTTGATAGGTAAGGAGGTATACATACTTGAAGATTGGGCTACTCTTTTAAATTGAAGATGGAGGTCGCAATGTTTGAGTCCTTTGAAACTTGTCACCATGCTTGACCTTCTACAGCAACAGACTTTGCATGCTTAGGAAGGGATCCTTCACAAAGGAGGAAATTTTGACACAAAGTTTCAGCACTTGCAACGAGTGATTTTACCAGCCATCTCTGTTGAGAAAGGTTTGGCCAAGGACTCCCAGAAGAAGATAAGATATTTTGTGCTCTCTTCTGTTTCTTTTTCATTTTATGAGTGGAGACTAGTACTGTAGTGGCATCTCATAATCTGGAGAACAAGCAATAGATAATGTCTCAGAAACAAGGTGTAGTTTGAAGAATAGGAACATTCTTCTCCTGTTGCTTGCATATCTCCTATGGTGTTGATACATACCCGTCAAGGTTTAACAGCTCTGCAGCACCAACTCAGTGTCTAGCTAAAGATTCAGTCGACATTTTTTGAACTCATATAACATGGCGTTTTAAGTCTTGTAACAATAAAACATCAAAACAGAAGGTGAATGCTTGGCAGGCGTTCATTCAATGTTGATGTGATTGAATCTATGTGAAATTAATGTGGATATATGAATTTAGGGGTATTGGATGATAGAATCAGGCAAGCAGCCTTGCAATGTTCTTAATACATTATAATTATATGTTTAGAAAGAGGTTGGTTCAATTGTTAAGGATTTTGTTGTCTAGCACCTGCCATTGGGGGGTGTAGTGTCTGGGCTCTACATAGCCATCACTGTTTTCACCCTCCCTTGGTAGGTGCTACGAAACCTCACCCAATTGTTGAGTGAGGTGTCAAAACGCTATGTTCCAAGAAACCCTTGACCATGGAGAACTGGATTTACCTTAGAAACTACGCTATGGTGGACGTGCATACATTATGTGTATAATAAATTTTTATTGTTGCTACATTAGTGACAATATCCATTCCATGACATGCAGATATGGTTGGACATTGATGCAGACAATGCCTACATCTCAAAATGCAAGTGAGCCCTTGCACTTTGGTTCCTGGCTTGGTCCTCTTTGATCACGGCTCTTTGATGGGGGTTTCCTATTTCTTGGTAACTGTATTTGTTAATGCAATGATAAAAATCACTTGCTTTCAAATCAATCAATCAATAAATGCAAGTGATCAACATTGTCAATAAAAACTGAAGTTGCTATGTGTAAGAGAGAAAACCATCTTAAGCGAAGTTGTTCACAATGATCAAAGCACTAACCTATACAATTGGTGTTTGGAATGAAGCTTAGTATATTTGTTTGAGCATTTTTAGAAGATAATCATTTAAAAATACTTCATATATGCGATTTGGATTTTTTGGAGTAAAGTATTGATCATAATCTTGCTATATAAGAGAAGCTTTTTCATGAAAAGTTGCAATAAGTGCATTCAATGACTTGATGTTATTATATTACTCCTCAAAGTCTATTGCATGTGATTACAATTATTCAACCTCTTGTTGAGGGTATGTTATCAAAAATAAAACTCACCTAATATGCCACATGTAATGGATTGGATAATGCTTGGTAAGAACCTCCCCATGGTTGGAGGCTGGTTGAATGTTATTGCTGTTATATCGTTGGCTCTTGGGCATGTGACACACTATCTTAGGTGATGGTGATGGTTATGGTAGCGGTGCCCAATGCACATGTGGCATGCTAATTAGGAGAGGAGCTAACAATTTTAGGGTTGAATCTAGCCTACCAATGATTCTTTCAAAGTAATTTTCCAACATAATTCACATCGAATTTGTGGGCCCATAGAGGTTTGCATAGAAGTTGATTAATGTTACGGTGAAGAATCTAAAGAACTTAGTTTGTTATCCACATATCTTGGAAATTTTCCACAAGCCTAAATTACCACATAAACGTTGTACTTGAGATTTGCATGAAGACGTACATTTAGTGGCTAGAAATTGTTTAGAGTCCTCAAGTCACCAACTTATGTGTCAATTGATTCGAATGCCATGGATTCAATGTATATCTTTGATATACTTAAATACAACAAATAGGGTCATTAGTGCGACCTTTTTGAATAGAGTGACTTACTGCAGTGACTTGCAGCTCTTCCTTACTAAGATTTATCAATTTCACTTTTTGACACAATGGAAATTTGTAACGCCATGTGAGTGTGTCTTCTTGCTTCTTCAATGCATTCATTTATTGGCTATTCTATGTGGAAGAGGCCTAGGAGTGGTCTATAAAATGGTCAAAAGTGTGCCAACCAACCAAACTCGGCCACATATGATGTTAGTAACTCACTTTTCAAGTGGAGTCTTGTTGCAAGTGAGTGTTGATGTAAAGTGGTCTCCAGTATGAGGCAAAGTTTAGTCTTGGTCATACAATCAACCATGATTGACCACGTGTGCAAGATAATACTAGGGCATAGCACTCTTTCAACTAGCTGCTTGTTTTCTCTAGTATTGAAGTCCATCACTACAATTGCTATCATAGTAAAGGTAAGTATTAAAGATATTTATGAAATATTAGAGAAATTAGTGTTAGTCACACTAATGACTCTATTTAGTTAGAACTTTGTTGGGGATTCCCTATTTTACATGCAAGCTTAATATTAGACTAGAAGTACTCAATGCATGCTTGGCCCTACTATGGGCACTTTTAGCTCCATGTACAATATTGAGTGTCCGATCAAATTGGAAATCCTCTCACCAGGTTAGCAATTGCAAAACATGAGGATGTTTGTTTCTAGTTTTAGGATCAAAGTTGAGGTGTAAAAACTCTAGGACGCCAAAGTGGAGATTATCTTTCTTTTAAGTGATCACAGAGGCCCTACCAATTTATGTTCATTATTCACCGAGAATGGTTCAAAGAGCAACTGGAAGGTGGAATTGCAATAGAAGTTCACTCTAGTATCCCATGGACCAACATGATGAGGAGCAGGGATTGGTGACGCATTTGCACCCTTCAAAAAGAAAAATGCTAGCAGAAACATGAAGCAGCAAGACATTGCAAATTCATTCAGCTTTTCTACACAGGTCAATACCATCTCTTTCAGTATCTTGGTGGAAGCATGAACCTGAAGAGTCTTCTCTCGGTGAAATGAGCAACACTCACCAGAAAATGAGCAACATCCTCAAGGTCACAGCAACTCAAATTGTATTTAACTGATTTGTTCAGTTTTGGTTCTCACAGCGTCGAGTTGCCACAGCAGAAATTCCTTGGTGTTAATCTACAGCTAGAAAAACTGGACCGATCTCTATTGCAAAATAGGAAAGAGATAGAGATAGACAGGGCCCTAAGCGCATCATAATTTGCTACTTCTGAGCAGGATAAACAACAAAGAAGCTTAGAATGGTATATCAGGAGAATCCTTTGTCTCGTTCACTTGGTTGCATGGAGCATAGAGATAGGTAAGATCTTGAAATTTGCCGAAGGAAAAGCTTGATTACCCCACTCTGCCTCCATTTCCTAGAGTGGTGATTCTGAGAAATTGCTCAATGCAATAACGCCTTTGTCAGGGTCCTCAGTGATGGCGCCTGCTCAAAATTGCTAGAGAACGGAATGCCCCTAGTGAGTAAACCACTACTTAGCTTTCTGTTGAGCAATGAGGAGCTCCAAAACCCTAGTACTGCAGCCAAAGAGTATTAACAGTTTGCATAACCAAGAGGCATAAGAGGACCGGCTGGGAAAGTAATTGAGAATGCGCACAAGTGAAATAAAGTACGTTATTTTGACTGGGTGAGGTTGAATTTAACTGTCAGGCTCTCGTTAACTTACATAACTTGGTCCATTGAGTGCGAACATCAAGTGGGTGTCAACTTGCATCTTTTGCTGTCCTCTAACCTCAATCAAGAGGACGGTGCCTTGACAGCCCATAAATCTTCCATCAGATCACTCCTGAGAATGAAGTAGGTGTCCGAATTTCCATCTCTTCTGAGCCTTGCTTGTAGGCATCGAGACTCGGCCCTCGCCTCAGGTTTGTACCAACCCTGTTATCAAATAAAAACTCTAGTTTTAAATCAGCCTCGTCCTCGATAATCATGTTATGTAGAACGACACAAGCTAGAAAGATGTCCTTCATTGTGTCCCTACTCCATTTCCGGCATGGATTCTGAATGGCTGTGAAGCGGAGCCTGGAGAACAGCTTAGGCCGTCTGTACGTCCTTCATTACCGACTGTTGCTTCTTTGCAAAATGTTCTACTTTCTAATCCTGGAATTCATGCAATTCGTGTGTAGTCTGCACGAATATCGACCATCTTTGGGTAGGTGCTATTGGTGAGCACATAGTATTGCGGGTACGTCTTGCCGTTTGGTCCATAATTGATTTCCGCAGCTTCACCCTTGAGCAGCTTCGCAACGAGAGGGAGATCTGCCCAGGGACGCTCAAATCGTCCTTCCAACCCGCTGGCCTGAAGTAGGCATACCAAATCCAAAGCGATTGATCGGCTACGGCCTCAGAAATGATTGAGCGGTTCGTGTCTTCTGTCTTGGAATTGGGCCTCCCAGTTTTTCCACCTGTAGTGCATACAATCCAGTGAAGCAAACATGCCTGCAAACCCCCTCTGCGTATTGTTTTTCCAGCTGCTTCAAGATTTCCTTGCGTGCGGGCTGCCTCAAGTACTTTCTCTCGAGAATCTCCCTAATCAAACGCACGCTCAACAACGCGCTTCAGACATTAATGTGCGGTGCTTTTACCCAAAAGTCTGCAATACTCACCTTTTGCAACTCCCCATGCGAGCATTCGCAGTGCAGCAGTCGACTTTTGGAAGTGAGCTCAAGCCAAGGGCGCCCGTAGCATCTCTCTTTTGCAAGAAGCACCGATCTTAGCGAGGTTCTGAGAAACTAGCTCCGGCGCATCCTGTGCCGCTCTCATCATATACAGATTGTTCGCTCGCAGATTCAGTAGTCTCGCACAATCTGTTGGTGCCATTGTTCTCTCTCTCTTGCACGATTGGACTCGACACATGTAAATGGGTCATGTCGCAACGATCGCCCATGTCAAATGGAAATGAGAAGTGTGGTAACTTGCAATCTCAATCTGAGTAGTGCTTAGAGATGGTCTGGACTATGTGAAGTACATTTTTTTTTAATAATGATAAAGTTCGGGTACACAACTCTTGTATTATATGCTCCTGATTATGATAACTTATAATGCAGTT
The DNA here is from genome assembly GCA_950295325.1 of Polytrichum commune. Lineage (NCBI taxonomy): Eukaryota > Viridiplantae > Streptophyta > Polytrichopsida > Polytrichales > Polytrichaceae > Polytrichum > Polytrichum commune. The sequence goes on from OX485809.1 coordinate 3,228,322, forward strand.
TAGTCCGATCTCAAGTGATAATTTTTTTTTAATGTAGGAAACTCTTGTAGTTCTCTTAACAAGGAATCCAAAGATGTAATTTTATATAGGAAATTAATATTTCATGAAGCATATAATTGCATAAAAGCCTAATTATATGAGTTTTCTTAATACATGTACATAGGTCAAACTACCCAACTTTTTGGGTTTCCTAATAAAAATTTAAGATTTTATTATTATAAATAAAACATTGCCAATGACTTTTAATTTCAATTAAAGGCAATTACTCGTGTGGATCTTTTAAAGTTATGCATAGACATAAGTTAAGAAATAAGTGTTTTAGTTATTTATATACATTTTGGAATATTTTAAAAGTAAATAAATATGTAACCCAAGTTTTTTTACATCTCATTTTATTTAATTTGGTCTTCACCCAACTTTTTGGTCATATTTTTGTATAATTTGATATGATTTTTACGAAAGCAAGATTTTCAAGAAAGAAAGAAAAAACTATTGGAACAACAACGATCTAATGGTAGAAATCAATTTACTAAGCATATTAAACGTTTCAAGAGTTCTATGTGTTGCATACATTTGAAGGCTAGAGATTCGCAACATCTCTAGTAAGAATTTTTAAAGGAGTTCATCAGGTGTGTAGGATAGGCTTTGTTTTAGAAGGTTCATTGCCAGTTGACGGGTACGCCTTCCTTGTGTCCTCTTTGCTGACCATGCCCATTAAAATGAATTGAATTTTTTAATTCCTAATTTTTTTTCATAAAGGCTATTTCATATGAGTATAGTACGGTATTTTTTATTTCGTTTATTTGTTTGTTGTTATGTGTTTGAAATAGGAGGTTGATTAATTATTTCCATTGTTTGTGGTAGTTATAATTGGGCATTTGAACCAAAAGATTATGAAAACCGTAAAGGGTCATGATAAAATCACAAACGTAAATGTCTTGCAAAATATTTCATTAAAATTTTGTATATGTTGGAGATTGTAGTTAACGTTTATTTCGAAGAAAAACACGTGGACAAGGATGAACGGCCAACTCAAAGATGAACCATAAAAAACCGGTTCACTCCAAAGAAAAACTGACACTTTACACGCCTAGATGATCAAATGGGTTGATAGAATATATGGAGGGTAAATTGATTTCAATCTTTAATACAAAGATAGATGTATGTGAAACATAATATCACATGACAAACATGTAATTAAAACCGTTATCAAAAATGATGAAAAATGATTTTTTGTTGTAAATTTGTTTTTGCAATGTTAAACGTTTTTTTTAAAGATAAATGAAGTTAAATGACAATGAGGCTTGTAATGTAGAGGGTTGGATTGAAAGAATAATTATTGGATTTTTGTTTTGCAATTTGAAATTTTTTTTAATGAAAATGAGTACAAGTTTGTATTAGGATTGGAATCATTCAAACAATTCATGAGTCGTATAAAAATTCAATAGCATGTCTATCTAGATGATGCTTTTGATTTCTAGAGTCTCATTACTTCCTTTGTTGATAATCCTTGAACAATTAAAAGTTTTAGGAATTATTTCAACATGTATTATAATTTATTTATATTTTTACAAAAATCTATGTTAATTTTGTGGATAGACTCTCGTGTGTATGTAAATATCACCAATGTATATAATTTTAAATTTTTGGATTTTTGAGGATTCTACATAAAGGTCTAAATTTAAATTCTTTGATTGAATTTTATCACAATGTGTTGAAATGGTAATTAAGTTTCATGGTAAATATGTCAAAAAATTAAAAATAAATTCATGGCTCACACTATTAACAATCAACATTCACAACTATTATACACATTAGTTTGAATCAAAGAAGAACAATCATTAAAATCGATATGTTGAAATTAAATATTTTTTAAACGATAAATAAAACTTATATCAATGATGACCAATGGATGGTTGGTCCAACTTCAAAACAATTGCATTGGTATTATCAAAGTGTAAACAAAATTAAGCAATTGGTATTTATTGTCCATCCTTTCTTGTAACTATGTTTGTTGCAATTGTGAATACGCAATTCGAGGCAACTTTTGCAAGTATGAAGTTGTTATCTTTTTTTTAAATGCTAACATTGGCCAAAATTTAATAGTTGAAATTGTGGCACTTATTTTGAGAGAGAAAAGATGGTTCGGTGAACACGTTCAAAGTTGGAAGAAAATTCCACAAGGACAAAAAAAATGGTTATCGTTGATCTAATAGATGGACCAAATATCGTGAATGAATTGAAAAGAATTTAGAAGTTAGATGATATAGACATTGACAAGGAAGGCAAGAAAAAAAGAAAAAACAAACAAACAAACAAAGAAACAATAACCATATATATGCATTCTTTGAATATTACAGATTGCTAGCTCGTGATCAAAGAAAGTGTAAAAAAATGAGGGAATTTATCACAATCATGGTATTATGAATGATACATGGCGGAATACATGGCTTTGAAATGCAAAATATTGTTTAGGAAGTATTTCCTTACACAACACAATGGTGATCTCCATGTAAGCAACAATGTTTGTATGAAGATATGGGTTTAGAATTTTGGTACAAAGGATGAGAAAATGTTTTTGTTCACAGCCTTTGAAATGTTTTCGTCACATGTCTCATAATAACTCACGCACAAGTGTGCAAAGACTATCGTGTTACACCTATTAATCTATTGTCCAACTTTTTTTTTCTAGATATTCTTCATTTTTCATGCATCCATAATATCTTAAAATGCACTTAGCCTTTGAAATGCAATTCTACTTTATTGAATCCTTTGATATTCTGAATTGCCTATAATGAAGGCTCAAAAAACTAGTGGTCCCACCTCCGAATTCCAAAGCACATACAAACATTCATTTTTTGAATGCTTTTACGATAGGTTGTGAAATGAAATATTTATTCCAAGTGGCCAACATTTTCTTTCAATTCACTTCTAGTTGTTGCTTTGTAGTGGAACTCCATTTTTCAATCAAATTTTTATACCCTCAATTCAAATTTGATGCAACATCAAAATAGTGACATTTGGTCTACAATGGGTGGTATTGCGCAATAAAGAGGGCAAATCATGCATGAGCTTATCCCTTTAGTTCTACCTCTATCCCAACCGCCAAGACGCCAATAGATGTTGGAATTAACAATATCATCCTCAAGAAAGATAGATTTTAGATTTTGATGCTTAGTTTAATTTTTTTTAAATAGGTTCCATGAGAATCAACAATTGTACTTTGAACACGGATTCCTTCATGGTGTACTCACCTCCTCCATAATTAAAGTATTTTTTACAAATTCGTTGTTTTTTTTCTCTACAAAAGTTAGGATATTGGTAATGAAAACATTCTATGGTTAAATTAAATTTATCAGAATAAGCTAGGATGTCACAAAGAATCAAGGAGCCAAAAAATCCCATCAACACTACTTAAAATAGTATTGTTAAATTAGCTCACTTGTTGGAGAGTCTTCCAATATTTCTCCGTCTAAAACGACTATGTCAACCAAAGTAGGTGGAAGCAAGAGCTCATACGAATATTTTATCTATTATTAGAGTGAAGGTTTTTGTGCTCAATAAGTGGTCATGTGCCCCTTCCCCCCCCCCTATTTTGTTATGTTGATTATTGAGTCTAGAATAGTTATCATTTTTTTGTTTGATATCCGTTCTTGGAGTCACACCTAATCACACAAATCTCAAATTCTATAGGTGTTTTGATTAAGATAAGTGAACAAATTAAGCACGTCTACCTCAAGTGGTTATTTCCAACACTCCAAGTTCTAAATTCCAAACAACTTTTAGCTAAGGTAGCTTAACATAGAGCAATGTGACCCTCTTGTGGGCACGAGGGAAGCTTGAACATGAGTGATGAGCGGTGAACTATGAGCAATAACACATGAGCAATCACTCCCTTCGACAATTGTTCTCTCGGCTTGACACATTCTAAGAAGAACTGTATTCTTTGAAAGTTTGAAGGTTAACCTCGCATGTAGCTAATTTGTTGAGGTAGGCAAGTCTATAGTTTTTCCTCTGTGCTCAAACAACTCAAGAAAAACCTCATTTTCTCTCCTCCATGTGCCTCGTTATGACGAGAGGGGGAAGATGATAGTTTTAACCAACTAGGGGATCCTAAGCCCATGATTATAGTTCTAACCACCTAACTTTGTCCATGATTCACTACTTTCATCCATTGAAGTACAATTTTCATTTACATATCAATAAAATGTCTATAGTGAAACTATTAGCATAAAATTTTGGCTCACATCAGCCGGCTACCTAAGTACCCCAAATGTATGCCCAACGAGTTGCTTCATGGTCTGCACTTTCGCAACCCACCATGAACCCTTATTTTCTCTAGACAAAGTGTTAGTAACATTTCCAACTCTATTGGCAGTAGTTGACTTAGTGCAAGCTTACAAACATACCACACCAAACATAAATCCTAGGATCCTAAACCTCAACCTCTATATTAGTTATGCTAAAAAGTAATGGCCCACATCTTATACTAATCTTACTTTACTTATACTTGGATTGCCTACTTTTAATGGACCCTCTAATATTTGTAATTCCTTTACAAATTTTATTTCAAATGAATTTAATCCTCCCTATATTAGGCCATATGTCATTTGTAAAATGCACTAAGTGACACACCTGTGAGGGGGATGATGTGGATGACTGGCCAACACCAATAGTAAAGCTTCCTCAAGCCCATGAGTATGCCCAATTACTATCAAATTTTGTAATGAAGCATTCTTCAGAGTTTTCAATTATAGATGTGATGAACATGCAATCTTTTATGAATAAATTGAACCAATTTCCAACATCAAGAAACATTATCAAAAGACAAAAGATTCCTACCATTAAGTGTGTGATATGATGAAGACAATATCATGGAACTATCATTTTTTAACTCCACATTGTGTGACATTCTGAGCATATTTCTTCATTACAAATTTTCTTTCATACTTATATATCTTCCTTGTGTGTACAAAAGACATTTGATATTGAAATAGGCCACTTTCTTGAAACACCTTGATAGTATGACATTTGAGGCCAAAACGTCGTGTTATTGAGAATACGACATTTGGATAATATGACACTTTCTTGCACGACCAAATGTGTCATATTAAAGGGGGAGAACAATGTGTGTGTTTTGTTTGACATAAGCATGTGTATTACCGGATATATCCCTTGTACTCATGTCAAGGTCAAGGGCGACACCAGTTTCAAGAGGGTTAGTGTTGGAGAGGGAACTCTTTGGAAGATGTGCCTAACGCAGTGTCCAATCTTAAATGGACACATGTATATGAGTGGTGTATGGTTGGGTGTGACTCTAAGAACATGCACTAAAAAGAGAATGTTGAAAGAGATTGGACAAGGTGCTCAAAACTTGTTAACTATTTCAGACACAATAGTCAACTTAATTGGGGTTAGGGGAGGGGGGGGGGGGCATAAATGAAAATTGAATACCTCATAGAATCCTCACTTTGACAATGAATAGGATATTCGTACAAACTCCAAAAATTATGAGGAAAGGGGCTACAAGCACGAACTAGATTTGCTAATCATCTCACACTAATTGCATGTTGCATATCCTATGAGAAGTGGGTGCAAAGAGAAAAGTGCTCATTTAAGCTCACTTACCTTAATACTAATGGATAAACCCTTCCAACCATTCAATTAGAAAAATGCATGAAAATCATTGTCATAGTAAAGTAAACATGGGTCTTAAGTGGCTCGTGTTCTTAATCAAACCCATATATTTGATTGGTATGTGGTTCGGTGAGGTCCAAAGAGAAAACATCACAAGGACACATGATGACAAAAGATTCGACTACGTCCTCAAATATTAATAACCAATCTACACTCAATAGTGAACACGATTGGGAGGACCTATGTATCCAGTTTAGAAATCAACAAACATTCACTACCGATAACTGTAACTAAATCAGGAAGGTCCGAATTTTCAATCTAGTTTTTGCAGATGTTTCATTATAATTTAACTAATGCAACATCCGTGTTGTTGTGTAAATATAATCGGTAGAGGTTGGAGAATATGAAAAATGAACCAAATAACACCCACATACCCTTACTACCGTATCATTCTAGTGTATGATACCTATGCCCTCCTTCTTCATTCGAACCCATTTGTCGGTTGGAAGCATGAATCTTGCCCCATGCAATTTACGGCCCTGCCATGGTGGCTAGGCACTTCATTACCTTGGATAACTCCATGTCGGCCCAGTCACCGGGGGTGATCATATCAAGGTCAAGCTCTTACACACCGTTTTAAAGAGACTCGTTCAAGTGGCCCTCAACGATGATCATTGCTCCGCATTTTCTTTGAATTTTTTTCCTTTCTATTATTTCTCACATTGAAGAGGATGAAAGTGTTGTCTCCCAGGAATATCATTTGGAAGGTGTTTGTATGTATGTATGTATGTATGTTTCATGTGGTCCGGGGATCATTCAAGACCCCATAACACTACACTAAATATCGTGTTTAGTGTCACTTACTATTTGGAATCACTCAATTTGCAATATCTATTTACTCTATATCTCCTTTCTATCAACAAAGGTCAAATTGGTTGTTTGGACATTATAGAACATAAACATCTTCACTTGGTGAAAAAGTTACATTAATTCTGGTAAAAAGAGATAGCATCGTGTAAATTCCAAATAGTAAGTGACACTAAATACAATATTGATTGTATTCATCTTTCATGTTGAGGAATGTGCCTATCCAAAAATCACAACGTATTTTAGGGCCAAAGTTTATTCTTAACATGCAAAGGAGGGAGTTTAAGAAAGAGAGATTGCCATTTTCAAGACTTCTCTCGCTCTCCCTCCCTCTCCCAAGGCCCCTACATTCCTTCAAATTCTTTCTCGAAACAAAGCAAGACATGGGTGGGTGGGTGGGTGGGTGGGATTAGATTTCATACTTGCCTCATATCAAAACCAAAGTTGAGTACGAACATCATATGGGTTTGCTAAGTACATTGCAGTATATGGGGAGATTTTAAGGCATAATCGGTCAAGATCCTTAGTGTTACCAAGATTAACTGGTTACATGTTGTGATATTTGGGTTTTTCTTTATCAATTTGAGGCATATGACATAGAGTGTCCTCTAACACGATTAGTAAGTTTTTGAAGTCTTGAACTTCAGCTAGTCATTTCTCGAACTCAACCGGCTCATAATAATAATAACAATAATATACAAAGTCAGGCACTATGACGTGAATTTGAGCCCGTTGGTTCTACCCTGCTCAAGGTTCCCCTAGGTGCAAGGTGGGGTTTATATTGCCTACCTCGCAGTGGGTGGGCTCTTGGTTTTTCCGGTCAAATAAAAAGAAGATTTCACAACTGGGAATCGAACCACCAACCCCTCCATTTGGATTTGGGTACCTCTACATTGTCATCCGATAGTTTAGGGTCATCTCAGACCCAACCAACTCATATGTATGTCATTAGCTAATGTATATTGTTAGCATCTACAGTATGAAGATCTTGCCTTATGTGTGTTCATACCACCAACCATCCTAAATAAATGAGGAATAGTAGCGAAAACGGGGTGACATGCCTAGGTTGTTCTCCATGTCAAACCACTCATCCTTGCATACAAGTTCATTGAATTGCTAGTAAATACTCAATACAAATCTTATGAGGATTTGAACCTTTTTGTTGGGCATTTCTGGGGAATCCTCCCTACTTAGTAATAAAATAAAAAACCTTCTGTGACTTGCTTCAATTATGGTCTTGCTCAACATGTGTGTATTGATTCATTGCTTGGGGAGAACTGGCGGTTAGTTACAGATGAACCGGTTGAGTTTGAGAAATAACCGGTTGAAGTTGGAGACTTCAGGAAAATTATCGGTCATTTGAGAGGAATTTGAAGAATATACCTCCATTGAATAAAAGCAAAATCGAAAGATGTCAACATGTAACTGGCTGGATTTAGAATCACTAGGATCTTACCGACTACATATGTCCAAAAACTTCCCGGGCAACTGCTGTGGACCATGAAGTCGGACCATGGAAGAGGGTTTTTTTTCAATGGTCTAAGTTCATGGTCCAACTTCCATGGTCCGACTTTGAAAGTCCTGGGCCCCTCACCAGGTGTAAACCGAATGTGGACCAAATAGAACGACCATGCACCAAAAAGTGAATGTGTTGATATATGTTCAAAAAGGACATTTTTGAGAAAATAAAATAAATTCAAGTTTGCTCATTCTCTTGGCTTCTATTGGGCTTTACTTGTCTTCACTTCTTGTTAAATATCTTGAAGATGTGGCTTGCAAATGTTCTCATGACAATTTTTACAAAAAAAATGAGCGATTTAACTTGTACATGTTCAATGTAATGTACATGGGACATGTACCTTGTGTTGTACATTGAGCATTATTTGCAACTTGCTTCACGATGTGTACTCAAATTCTTGAGTTCTAGATGTCCCACATTGTTTGATGAAACATGTGGGAGCAAGTTTAAGGGGTAGGGCATGGAAGAAATGGTATATCTCATGGGCTAAGATATGATCAAGGCACATAGAGGGCGGACTTGCTTCTCAAGATTCATTACATCAAATAGATGTTGAAAAGTGTGCCTTGTGAGCCTTACCTAGTGGGAAGAGTTGTATATAAAGCCCCCCAAAAAAAATCATTAAAAAAGTATTATAACAACATCTCTTTGCCATGGGGCCCTACCTTTTCCTACCAAACCACCTCTCCGGCCTCTCTCACCGCAAAACCATTTGGACCATGTTAGTGTATCAATTAGGCCTTAATATATGTCTTTTGGGGACCTCGACCTCAATGGCCACTCTGCCATCTTTTCCTTGGTGTAACCAAAGTGGTCCCGGGACAAGTTCAGCGACCAATCATTGCTTTTACATCGCCTTGGGACAACTTCTTGGTTCATAGTGTAAACCGGCCCTAAGTCACATGCAGTGCCCAAGAAGTTTTTGGGCATAGTCGGTCAAGATCCTAGTGATTCTAAATCTAGCCGGTTACATGTTGACATCTACCGGTTGTGCTTTATTCATTTGAGGTATAGAACTCAAGAATTTGAGTACACATGGTGAAGCAGGTTGCAAATAATGCTCAATGTACAACACAAGGTACATGTCCCATGTAAATTACATGTCACATGTACAAATTAAATTGCTCATTTTTTTTTCATAAACATTGTCGTGAGAAGATTTGCAAGCCACATCTTCGACACATTTAACAAGAAGTGAAGACAAGTAAAGCCCGAGAGAAGCCAAGAGAATGAGCACACTTGATTTTATTTTATTTTCTCAAAAATGTTCTTTTTGAACATACATCAGCACATTCACTTTTTGGTGCATGGTCATTCTTCTTGGTCCACATTCGGTTTCCACGTGGTGAGGGGCCCAAGACTTTCAAAGTCGGATCATGGAAGTTGGATCATGAACTTAAACCATTGAAAAAAACCCTCTTCCATGGTCCGACTTCATGGTCCACAACAGTTGTCCAAGAAGGTTTTGGGCATATGTAGTCGGTCAAGATCCTAGTGATTCTAAACCAGCCAGTTACATGTTAACATCTTCCGGTTTTGCTTTCATTCATTTAAGGTATTTTCTTCTTCAGATTCCTCTAAAACGATCGGTAATTCTCCTGAAGTCTCCAACTTCAACCGGTCATTTCTCAAACTCAACCGGTCCATCTGTAACTAACCGCCGGTTCTTCCCATACACCATAGGCCCATAGTGTAAACCGGCCCTTAATATACTCCGGCCCAGGGGGGGGGGGGGGGGGGGGAATTCATGGTGACAGTCACGAGAGGCCATGTGCAGCTCTGACTCCACATTCGATCGACGGTGCTGCTCATGTCCACTGCCTTCCTGCCTTCCTTCCTTCCTTCCTTCATTCCATTTGGAGTGTTGTGCTTGTCTCCGTTTCCTTAACTAATCCAGTGCACCGCTCCCACACTGACTGTTCTGCCCCCTCCCCCCTCTCTCATGCGCAACATAATGATCGCTTTCGAGCCCCCTCCCAAATGATTTTGTCTCTTTTATAATAAAATATTTCCTCCCCAAAAGAATATCATGCATGCTGCAGTCCCCTCCCCTCCCCTCCTTCCCACTTCATAACCCAAGTTGTCCACACAGGTGTGTGATAGCCCAACCACACTTGCTGGTGCGGGCCACCAGCGAACGGTTCCCACCAGCAAGGATCACTTTCAGAGTTGTTCCTCCCAAAAAGAATATCATGCATGCTGCAGTCCCCTCCCCTCCCCTCCTTCCCACTTCATTACCCAAGTTGTCCACACAGGTGTGTGATAGCCCAACCACACTTGCTGGTGCGGGCCACCAGCGAACGGTTCCCACCAGCAAGGGCCACTTTCAGAGTTGGTTTAGCCAGTGAGAGTCATTGGATGTAACCGTTGCTGGTAGGAACCGTTCGATGGTGGCCCGCACCAGTAAGTGTGGGTTGGGTTATAATATGAGACCCTCGAGGCTTGATGCAAATGGTTGGAGGTTATTGCTTTAGCAAATTATAGAGTTCCTTTAGAGTAGCGGGTGCTAAAACCAACACCCCACCCAAAAACAACACTTATATTAAACGTCTCTCAATCACCAATATTCTATTATCTTGAACTGTTCCCCATGAAAAAGGAGTGCCCGGGCCCACGGAGTGATGGGTTTAGATGTCATTAGTGGTGCCACCGGCCGCATATATACCGGCCTCCACTACCTCCATATAAGATAGGTAACGGGATCCACTCTATCTTAGGTCAAATCAAAGTGGCTTTAGGGTGGCTTGTTAATGCCTATTCTAGTCATTCTATTCATGGGGGGGGGGGGGGGGGGGGCAATTCAAGCCCACAAAGCCAAGGGGTCGATTATGGGAATGAAGGGGGTCGATTCTGGGCAACAAGGGGTTGGTGCCCGGGATGCAATGGGATGGTTCTACAACCAAACCAAGTGGGATCATGGAGGTTTAATATGACAACAATGGATGAAAATGTGAATTGAAGGAATTTAACATATCTATTGTCATTTTTTCTTTAAACCTTAATTAGGGCCCCCTTTTGTACATCTACCTTCACATTAACATTATAAATAGCCATTTTAATTATAAACACTAGAGAAAAATAATACCTCTCCCTCATGTACATTATGTAGGCTAATGCGTCAAATAATGCTCCTTCTTAAATTCACGTTAATTCGATCGCATGTTATATGAAGAGTCCACCCTGCAGGATCAAGGGGTTGAATGTTCAACCTACACACACAATTTCTACAAGCCTCACCAAGTCTTGACTAGAAAAAGAAAAAAAGGTATGGATTTAAATTTTTATTTGAATACATTTTCTTACAGTGTGAAGGAGGGGTGAAGAAGAAAAGAAAAGAATTGTCATATGTGACATTGATGATCCAAACGGTTATGTATGTATTTGCATCCAAGTGCACCCACTATGTGTATTGGAACAAAGATATGTGTTATTGTGTAATTTTTGATACGTGCATTAGACGCTAGGGGTTGAGGAGTTTGAAGAAGATAATTGAATACACATGGACTGACATTGAACTATCAATCTCTAGGGAAGAGGGGATTGTTGCAGACAAGTGTTCGTTTCAATCATCTATGTTAAAACCTTTCCATGTGTAGGTTTATGCTTGGTTTTTCTCAATTATGTCCCTCTAGATATATTTAGGATCTTTGAAGTTTATTCCAATATTGAACAAGAAACAATACAACCTCCATAATACATACTATTTCATGGCATTTTTGTATGCTCGTATGCCATAATCCCTTTTGTCCCTTCTCCAATCTATGTTGCTTCACAATTATTTCTCATAAATTGAAATTCAAGAAAAAGAATAGATTATGCTGATGTTCATCTCCGACATGAATAAGAACATGTTAATATGATAGGGGCTACTCAAGAGTTTCCCCCTAAATACATGATAGGGTGTATGCAGTGTTGTTGTAAAATCCACTAAATATGATTTTTAATGTCATATATTATTTTATGTCACCATGGTACTTTTCGAATGACACTTCTTATGAACAAGTGAACAAATATTGTCATGGATGATTCAAATTTGGATAAAAAATCACTTGGTAAGTGATAGTATTGCAACACTGTAAATCTATAATTCCTCCCAAAAGATTTACAAGGAATGATAAAGAATGTTGGGTTAATGTTTAGTGTTGGTAACACTACACCACGGTTTACAATTAGTATTGAATAGGACAATTAGAATTGGTGATACTATATACCATATTTTGTGTACCTAGTACCTTCGGTATGTGGGTCCCAATGCATAAGGAGAACCAGCTACTAGTTACAAATTAAGTGATTCAAAATCAAAACTTTAGGAATGAACCAATCCATATTTTGAAATTTTCCTATCTTAAGTAAACAAGAATAACTGAAGCATTTCAATGAATAACCGGCTGATAATGAAGCAGTAAGTTAAGGATAGCAACCAAATTGGCTCAAATTTCTTCCCATTCTTCTGTGAAAGCGTTGAAGGTCAAAACTAATTCTCTGTTTGGCTGGGAATGTGATCCATTTGAGGTTTGAGAGGTGGCTCGAGCAAGCTGGAAAGACGAGCGGGTGCAGTGATTGTGCACATAAAGAGAGAGAACAGGTGGGAATTGATGAACCAAAACTTGAGAAGAGCATGGTGCAAGACGACATCATCATCATCTCTGAAAACCATTCCGTAAGTCCGCAAGAATATGATCAACTAGTCAACCAGTCATTCTTTGCCTCATTGATGGCTCTTTGTCTTTCGCAAAACAGAAAATAAAATAATTGTGGTGGACTTGTACTGCATGGCCTCTCAAGAGTCTCTTGATTGCTGGACTCATGATCATCTATGGCAGACTGCTCCTTCAAAGCGGGCTCGAAGCTTGATCTGCTGCCAGAGTGAAGCTGTGCCCAAGCTAAAGCCGCACAACTTTTTGGTACTTGCAAAAATGCTGACACATTTCACAGGAAAAAAATAAATTGTCACAAAACACTCTGCCTGCTCCTGCTCCCTGAGTCAAGCAAAGTGGAACACATGTCTGATCCATGTATGTATTGCATTCACATCCACTGTTCCCAACTATCTTGAAAGTACATGGTCCATTCTAAAACAAAATTTCTCTCTAGAATGATGGTACTAGACGTGTGACCAAGCTAGACAAAACTGGAGAGCGGCCAATCCGTAACCTTAAACTGGGGTCAGTCCCTACTACCCAGGATCAGGACCAACAATATGACAGGACACCACTTTGTGGAATTGGTGTGAATAATATGGAGAGAATTCTATCACCACATCATCTCATGTGCATTGTGAAGGATTCAATAAATATCCCAAGATGGTTTTATCTTAAGAAGGTGTCTCTCTTGATAAGTCAAACTGGTTGAGCTTCTTCCGTCATTAACTAATATCGACTTCTTTTTTTAGAACAGAATTTACATCTATTTTGCAAGCCACTCATCATATGCAGCTCTAGGGTAGATACAATGAGTTATTGCTTATCAAGAGTGAATGGAATTGGAGCATTCAACGATCCATGTGGTCTTTGTGAGGGTTGTGTGGATGTACTCATTAAAACATAGAACTGGGGGACTTTCATATGAATGTAAAAAAGCCAACCTTAAAAGACTTATTCACTTCTGAGGAGGCATGTGTTTTCTTAAGTTTTCATGGCCCTTTCATGGACACTTATACATGTGAATGAGGTTTTCCACAAGAAGGAATTATTATAAGAAAAAGGAAGCTGAACTAATTTACTAGGTTGTTAAATGGATCATCTATACTCCCCCCATCAGTGACTGCATCAATCCACTCCTCATCATAGTCTGTCTTCGTGTCTGAAACATGCTATTGCAACTTGATGCACTCACATCACTTAAACGGGCTTCTCTACTCACGCTCTCGCTCCAATATATGTTGGAACATTCACGTGCCACATGTAGGCTTGACTAATCATGTTAAGATTTCTAGTTACCCCTTCATGGGGTTTGTGTGGTTCCACCGAGTGCACCCAAGAGAGTTGCCAAGCTATGTTTTTGGGTTCTAGTGACCTTGCATGTTGTTGGGCAATGAAATGAACCTTGGCTCCTTTGTCTTAAATACTAAAAAAATGACAACTACTTATGAGTTAAGTTTCCTACGAGAAGTAATTATTAAATGGAAGAAAGAAAGCTAAGCCAATTTGTGGAGTAGATAACCACCGAGAGGATTTCTACAGCCCGTCATCCACCTCCTCAAACTTGTTATCGGTCATAAGCGATCAACTCATAGACAAAATCTAGAGACTATGGGTGATTTAGCACCTTCATGGATGACAAATAATGACGAGTTTTAATAATTCTTTTGCTCTTGGATGAGCAATCGATTATGAGGTTGCTAAATTGATTGCCTACATACCCCCATTAGTCCACCTTCCTTCCCGACACATGTCGCCAACAAATCAACCATGATAACTCTCCCTTGTAACCTAACTCCAAAGTTTTAGAAGAAAACCTGCATCCTATCACCAACTTTAAGTCTGGATAAAACAAACCAAAAGCCAAATGGCATTTTTCATCATGCAACCAACACGCAGATACGCATAAAACCAAAAAGAAAATCCCTGGTTGGTGCTGCACTCACATCAACTGAGTCGGCTTGCTGCTGCTGATGATTTGACGCCATGGCGGAGTAAGTAGGCAGCAAACATGAGCCTGACCCGCCTGACTGACGCTTGCAAGCAAGCAAGCAATCCTTTTGGGGAGTGGAGGAGGCTATGGTGGAGTAACTTAGCTCACAAACCAGATCCCACTGTCTCAGGAGTTCACACAAATGCCTACAAACTACTCAGTTAAGCATGTTAATCAAGTTGGTTAGCCCACACAACGTAAGTAAGTACCACATGCCCTCACTGATGCTGCTGAGCTCATCAGCTATGGTGGAGGAGCCCACTAAACTGCAGATGAACTTTCTGTGTGTACCTTCTTTCTCACGGTTTGAGGACAGTGGTGGAGTAGCCCATACTACTGCTGCTGCTTCTTTGGCCTGATGCACAAGGTGATGGGTTGGTGTGGAGGAGTAGCGGACAATGGATACCAAAGTCTTTCTTTGATGCTCGCGCATCTGGCTATGGTGGAGTAGCCGGCTGGCAATAAGGACCGTAGAGGTTATCCCACTTGCCAACCTCTTTTCATATTTCCTGTCTGTAAGTGCAGCCAATCCAGCTAGAAACTGGTGTTACTTTGAAGTTGATGCTTGTTGACACATCTATCTTTGGGTTCCTGGATCTGGAAACTGCTTTCCTTTCCTTTCACGTGGGCTTTAGGCTCTTGACATTGCCATGGATAAGTTTGTGGAGTGGAGTAAGTAGCTAGCTGTAACTGGTACTGCAATATTAGTCTCGATCGTCACAGTACTCCATTGAGTCATATATAGAGCATACTGCATGCGTCGACTGTACTGAAATTTGTTTGTCTGGAGTGACCACTCACTTCCTGGAGCTCTTGGAATATTAGGGCTGACCCGTCTTCCACTCTTCCACTCTTCCACTCGTCACAGTGCGTGATTGGCAACGTCTGGAGGAGCTCGAAATTAGCTCGGTGGATTGCCGCTTCTTCTTCTTCTTCTTCTTCTCCTTCTGCAACGGGAGTCGTCATGCTGGGACAGCTGCTGCAGCTTCTCCTGGTCGCCTGCGCCCTCACAGGTGTGTATGTAATTTTTATTTATTTATTTATTTATTCCCATGGCATTCTTATTGCATGTGGAGGCGTGGGAGTTTTCATATTTGAATCAGAAAAACCATCACATTTGCTCACCCTTGCATTGTGGAAAGTTTTAGCCGCAGCACGCCATGCCTGTCTTTCAGAATTGCAGAGTGTGCCACCACAGAATGTTAAAGTCAGCTTACTATGCGCGGTTGATGTGTTTGGAACGAGTACTAATGTGTGCGAGCTCTCGAAGAAGATTCAGATTTTAAGTATGCTACGGGGTTTCTCAATTCGTCTCCAGGAATGGCTGGTGGAATAGTAATAGAGATTAGTGATCACTCTGGTCTCTGGTTTCTATTGTACTTCTTCGGATTCCATACTGTAATATGCTAAAAGCTTGAGCAATGAGAGGATTGGAAATTCCTTGAGTTATCAGGCTCCGGCTAACCCAATTTCTAGTTTGGTTTGGGAATGCAGGTGCACTATCTGAGCTTTCTCCACGACAATTAATGGTGAGCAACTCTAAACTCGTGATTAGTTGGTGTCCCTACTATTACTGTGAACCTCTGTATAATCAATCCAAAGCTGGCATCTGAAATGTTTTTCTTGAGAATTAGTATGCGCATTGGACTCATGTGTAGGAACAAGTGTACTTGAGAAGCAATGGGATCGAGCTTTTAGTTGAGGTACCATCTTCTTCCAATGAGATGTGAGAACAGAATCAACTCAGTCACCTAATTAAAATAAGCGCAATATGAATTCCATCTGACAGATTGCAAAATGAGAAATCAACCTGATTTTTTTATTGAGACTTGAAACAATGCCACGTACAATAATCATTCCGGAATTTCATTAGCGGAGAGGGAAGGAATGCCATGGGTGTCAAACCTTCTGTAATGCTTTGGTATACCTAGACTCTTGCCAGCAACACCATTCTATGGCAATGATTTTCCCTTGCAATTATTGGACTGTCCTTCTGATGAATGCAAGTGTGAAATTTAAAGGACTCCAAGTGTATCATTGATCTAAGGAAGGGGTGGCTTAAACCCAAGGACTTGATCTGGATCCCTTAGGCACTCCCAGGTTAAGCCGCCTAAGGCCAGATTAGCACTCGGATGGGTGACCTTCCTGACACTTGAAGTCAATCGAAGTGGTGCACCCTCCCACCTATATATGGTCCACTCAACCATAGTTGGGTATCAGGTGAGCCGAATATTTTCAGCCAACCATGTGGAAACCTAATGGCTTGCCCTTGGGGAGATAGGTGCTGGCCGGCTTGTCCGCGCTCGTTCAACATGTCCCACCTTTGAATCTGAAAGGAGGCAGTAGTGTTTGGGGGCCCTCTAATTCTCATAATGCCCGTTAGGGGATTACATATAGACTTAGACCAACTCGCTTGATTGAAAATAAGTACCACCATACTTCATGCCGGTGGCAAAATCGTAGTCATCTTTCTTTTCTTTCTGTCTTGTCTGTCTGTCCTTATGATGAATGTATGTGTGAAATTTGATTTCAAAGACTTCGAGTGTATCATTAATTCAAGGAGAGCATGCATTGACCCGTTTAATTTGATTTTGTTGCAATAGACTCATCATCTCACGGAGTGGGGCAGTATAGCCAGCGGCCCGTTGGCAACTGACACCATCACCTTTGCAAATGGGACCAAGTTGCAGCTCTTCCCTACTTCAGAAGCAACTCTGCGTCACCAACACATGAACGGGACACGGAGGAATTTAGGTGACTTTCGTCAGTGCTCACCCTGCACTTGCTGTGACCGAACACGGAGATGGTGTCTGCCGACCGTGTGTTGCTACAACATCCGGTGTGGGATTCCGGGTTTGCCCTTCGGCATGTGTTCCTTCATCCCCATCTCTTGCACCTGCTATGGATGTCGAGACTAAAGGTCGGTCGATCGATCTACACAATTTGAAGGTCGACATGTGGAGAAGGCAATTATACACAGCTCGGCCAATTTCAAGGTCAAAGTGAAGCTGCAAGCAGTGCGCATTCTGACAACGATGAGGGAAGTTGAAGGTGATGATTCTTGATGCATCATGGCAGTTCTTCAAGTCAACTGGAGAAGTTGGCCGGATGAGTGATATGAAGACTTGACATTAACCCTCCAAGGTCACGGTCTTAATCCAAATTCCACTGGATTGTTGACCTCAAATTAAGGTGTCACCTGTGACCTTTCAGGGTTAATTAGTGATTGGTTCATGTGCCATATGCAATAAGCAGTATCCTCGAAGTTGAGAATCTGCAGTGCCTATATTAAATCAAAACCTCTCTCTCTCTCTCTCTCTCCGAGTACTCACATATCAGTAGTACAATTCACATGGCTGCTGCTGCTGCTGCTGTTCTCCTCACCATCATCTATGCTCATCTGAAATCTACACCTTAAACAAAATTTCTCCTCAAGGTGTGGGTGTGTAAACATTGCATGTGGTGGTTCGCCTAAAGCAACTGTAACTACAATTTCCTTACGGATATTATCTACATCGAGGTGCTAATTCTGAATCAAACCGTGCCAGTAATTTGTAACGAGTAATTCGATCCTTTCTTGCAGCAACAGCAGCATTACCATCCTGACCACGGGTCCAGTAGCTGGTAAGTATGAAGAATGCCAATGCTTCACCTCCCAACTCCCTCCAAGCTGGTCATCGCTGATTGATAAATTCATTGCAAGGTGTGGACATTCATCACACTACGTAAATCCCCTCTCTTAAAATCAAACATGGACATAATATATTCTCTGAACAGATGCTTGCCCCTCCTCATCACATTCAATGTTTTGCTGCAGCATTAAGTTAACTAGCTTTCATAAAATCATAAGATGGATTTCTGTCTGTCTGTCTGTCTGTCTGTCACCTCGACTTGTGCCCAGGGCATGAATTGGACTGGATAAAGTCTAAAACCTACACCTTCAACAAGATTTCCCCTCAAGGTGTGTGTGTGTGTAACATTGCATGTGGTGATGATTTGCTATCCTAAAGCTTCTGTAACTACTATTTTTCACAGATACTATCCAGATCAATTTGCTAATTCTGAATCAAACCATGCCAGTAATTAGTACGAGAGATTCAATCCTTTCTTGCAGCAACAGCAGCATCACTATCCTGGCCATGGGTCCAGTAGCCGGTAAGCATTAAGAATGCCACTGCTTCAACTCCAGGTTCCTGCGAGTTGGTCACCGCTCATTGATAAATTCATTGCAAGGCGTGGACATTCTCCCTCCATTAAATCAGACATGAACATAATGTATTCTCTGAACAGATACCTGCCCCTCCTCATCAGATTCAATGTCTTGTTGTAGCTAGGATCCTAGCATAAAATCATAAGATAAATTCCTGTCTGCCTGTGCGTCACCCCAACTTGGCAGCTAATCTTGGGGAAGACTGGAACATGCTCCAAGCTTGGTGGAGCCTAGCCAGATCGGCCTAGACTCTTGGTCCAGCACGAACTATGGTCATAGTCACTATTGTAAACAGTCTGTATAGTGTCACCAACACTTAATGTAAACCTACCATTAAACTCATATTATTTGTCACTCCTTGTAAAAATATGGATATTATAGATTTACAATGCTGCAATTATTGTCAATGATTAAGTGATTTTCATTAAATTTCAATCATCCATGACAATAATTCATTACAAAGATGTTAGGATGCAAGGTATATCAAACTTTGTTCCAGTAAGAGTAAGTTGAGATGATAGGACGTGTAATAATATGCAACTAGTGTTAGATGATTAGCAAAATCCAAATCATATCCGTAACCATTTGCCTCATAATTTTTAGAGGTCATATGAATATCTCATTCATCATCAAAGTGAAATTTCTTGTGCTCAATATCTGATCATATAGGTCCCTTCAACCATATTGACTATTGAGCTTAGAATGGTTAGGATATTTTGAGCATATAGTCAAATTTGTTTTTGGTGCTAATTCTTAGATTCACACCTAAACACATACCAGTAGTATCACTCAAATATAGGTGTCCATATTATTGTTGTGTAAGACACATCTACCTTAGCACAATTGGGAGGGCCTACATGGTTGTCAAAGAGAAAGAGGATCATCACTTTCATTGACCTTTCATAACTTTTGCATTTGAAATCCAATTCTGAAACTTAGAATGACAATCTTTGCAATACGCAACTGTGAATTAGATCCAACAATCATACATGTTTTTGGAGTTGAGCCCATAATTGGATCAACATAAGGCGTGCAGGTGTCAATATGCATACCATTCTTAATTAGAGACCTATATTTGAATGATGTGTGGTTAGGTGAGGACCAAAGAACAAACACCATGAATATGCCACGGGGGGATCACACCCCCTTACATTTCATAACCACGTGCGATAAAAGTTTGCTACCCTATATTACATGCCATAGATAATTTTTAAAATTATGATATTTTTTCTACATACACATAACCATTGATAATATCTTTTGTATATTTTTTTGAAATTTTTAGTCATCTTCATTTTTTGTAGTAATTTGTTTAGTTCAATGTTGCGTCATTCTAGTTAGAAATGGTATGTTTTATAAAAAAACAAATCATCAAATTTGGTTACCAATTTTTACTATGTAATAGATACTATGTATATCTACTCATGAAAAAAAATCATAAACTTTTGAACCATTTTGGTGATCCTTTATGTAAAAAGTAGATTTTGTTTTATCGCACGTGGTGTTCAACTTGACAATGAAGTGCACCCCCCGTGGAATACGCTTGTTTAAATTTCAAGATTAGACTATGTCTTCAAATGTTATTAACTACTCCGCACTCAATAATGAACACAATTGGGAGGACCTATGTATTCAGTTAAGAAATCAACCAACATGCACTTAGGATGACCATTTACTAAATAAGGGGAGATCCAACTTTCAATCCAATTTTTGTTGATGCTTCATTGTACATTTGTTGATACAACACAAATTCCATTGTGTAAATTTAATTGGTAGAAGATGGAGAACATGAAAATGAACGGTTTGCGAATGACACCCACATACCTTAATATCACATGGCATGCCTTAGGGGCGGTTTACACTATGGACCAAGAGCCATGACCATGAAATTCTAAAATCTGTGATTGGAGAGTAAAGTGCTCTTGGTCCCATTTGGCTTTACACTACCTTGAAAAAAGGAGAATGACCACTAACTTTGAGGTCCCCAAAAACTACTAAAATCTGCCATTTGGATAATGTGCCATGGTCCAACGGGTTTTCCGTTGAGGCGAGGCAAAATGCTCGACTCAACGGAAATCAAGGGAGCCGTAAGGTTGAAAATCAGCCATTGGCCGAATTTTTTTTTTAATAATTTTTTTTCCCGGTTTTTTTTGGGCATGTATTAAAAAAATCAGCACCTTCACTTTTTGGTGTGTGGTCATTCCTCTTGGTCCACATTCGGTTTACACCTAGTGAAGGGCCCATGAACCATGAAAACTAATATTTTAGTAACTCGGACCATGGAAGTTGTCCCATGAAGTCGTCCCACGCAAAATAGGCCTCTTACATGGGACGACTTCATGGTCCATAGTGTAAACCGCCCCTTAGAGTGTTGAAAGAAGACTCATGAGCACTTGGACTGACAAACGGTAGTAGTTGTGGATACTATTCTTAGGGCCGGTTTCCACTATGGACCTTGAAGTTGGACCAGGGCTCTGCAAGGCAGCTGATTGGCTGTTGAAGTTGTCCCGAGACAACTTCGGTTTACACTATGGAAAAAATGGCGGAGGGACCATGGAGGTCGAGGTCCCCAAAATATAATTTTTAAGGCCTAATAAATACACTGACATGGTCCAATGGGTTTTGTGGTGAGAGAGGAAGAGAGGTGGTCTAATAGGAAAAGGCGAGGGCCCATGTCATAGAAATGCCATTTCAAGAAATTTTTAACAAACCCACCTTTTATGTGCCTTAATTATATCATAGCCCATGAGAGATACCAATACTACCTTGCCCTACCCCTTAAACCGGCTCACACGTATTTCACCAAACAACGCAGGATATCTAGAACTCAAGAATTCAAGTGCAGATTGTTTTCTTTTTTGTCTACCGACTGCAATGTCTGGAATTTGAGGGCTTGTAGTATACCGTTGGAAAGGTCTTGAAAATACCTTTCCAACGGTATATTACACACCCCAAATGTTTTATAAAATCCAGTTGCAAAACAAAAAAGAAAAATCTGTAGTGGTTTAGTGACTGTAGATCAGGGTGGTTAAAAGAAGAGTAATGGGAAATCTTCTAACAATAATAATCAAAGAATTGAAAATTAGTGCTGAGCAAGGTAGGGTGGTAACAACATTAAATATAATCAAACACTAAGTATCCTATTTAGTGGGCCAGGGATTCGTGGCACTCAAGTAAAGTCATCCAGGAACGAAAATCGGATGAGTCCATCAAGAAGCTCGGATGGAGCTTACTTTAGTAAAACGCCTCCGAGTTGGCATGTAAGACCTATTTTCTCCCTCATAGTTATTTTATAATTATTAATTAATTGGCAAGGGGCAATGATGTGCCTTGGATGCTCCAAGCCTATTTTCTAACCTCCCATGAGTTGTTTCCAAGGCCATGATGTGGCTTTGAATTTCACATGGTTATTTTGATAAATATCGCAAGATATCAACATGTTAAATATATAATTATGAAGTGTTGTCATAGACATTTTTTTTGTTCATAATTCATTTAGTTTGCACATGTGTGATTGTTCAAACATTTGTAATATGGCAAAATAATATATATATATATAACCTTATGATAAATTGGTGAACTAAAAAACTCAATTCAATATTCTTATTATAATCAAATAATTATATTTATTTTAAAATAATTAATATACACCATGTGATTTCAAAGATAATACAATATGTGATGAGGATAAATTATTACAATAATTCAGATAGGCTATAGTCAGAAACTTATGATTTTCAGAGTATACCCCATCCATAATGTTGTCCTATAAGTCCAATTCCAAATAACATATCATTTATTTATACCTTATAATATATTATCTAAAAATAAAAATGATTTTTATATATGTTTTTGTTATATGTTTTATATTCTATCTTCATTGTTTCATTTTGGTCATCTTATGAACACTTGCACTAATCTATCATTAGAATGACAAATATCATTTTAAATGGTAAGTCACAAAATTATAACCTCAATGTTAATGAGGATTTTGTAATGTTTTTGACCTCCAAGTTAATTGCGTGCTTCATTGATGGTTTCACTTCTAGAATGAAATCCCAATCAATTGCTTATTTACTAATTGGAAGTGCACATATATATTGGATTTTAGACCTTGAAAGTGAAGTGCACTCAATATGGGATTTGTAGTCAAGCGGCCTTCAAGAATGCAATATTTTTTCGAAGTTGGGCAAGGCGGACAACAATTTTCGGTCGGGTTTAGAAAATTTCTCTAGAAGGTTGCCCCAACCCGGATTTGATACCTCCAAAAGTTCGTGAGGGGGTATTTAACGTCCGCCCATCTTAATTTTTCTTTAAAATAAAACCGGATTAGTAGTGATAGGTTGGCAACACAAGCCCGGGTACGCAACTTCCATATTATACGCAGGGGGCATCGTACTTAAAACGGCTTAGAAGACGGCTTTTGTAAAAATTATATCAAATTATATCAAATTAAAATGATCAAAAAGTTGGGTGAAGACCAAATTAAATAAATTCATGAGATGAAAAAAAAGTTGGGTTGCATATTTATTAAGCCTCCCATTAAAATTATAAACCACGAATAGTTGCCTCCCATTAAAATTATAATTCATTCACAATGTTAAAAGTTTATTAAAAAGTCCAAAAAGTTGGGTAGTTTGACTGTATTAAAAAAAGTCATATAATTAGGTTTTTAATGCAATTATAATATGCTTCAAAATATATTCATTTCCTATATATAATTACATTTTTGGATTCCTTGTTAGAAGGGCTACAAGGGTTTCCTACATTAAAACAAATTGTATCACTCAATATTGGACTAAAACGCATTATAAGTGATTATAATCAGGACCATATAATACAGGAGTTGCGTACCCGGGAACACAAGATGCCCCCACTTGCTTCTATATGAGGCATTCTTTATTTTTTATGTCTATATCCCTTTATATTGTTGCCTTAAGTATTAGATTAGACTAGTATTTTTAAAACTACTAAAACTTGGTATTTTTGAAACCCTTGAGACAAGGAGCCGACGACGTATGGAAGTGTCTAAAGTGGTTCATCTCATCCGCAAAGATGAATGAACTCTCACTAAGGGGCGGTTTACACTATGGACCAAGAGCCATGACCATGAAATTCTAAAATCTGTGATTGGAGAGTAAAGTGCTCTTGGTCCCATTTGGCTTTACACTACCTTGAAAAAAGGAGAATGACCACTAACTTTGAGGTCCCCAAAAACTACTAAAATCTGCCATTTGGATAATGTGCCATGGTCCAACGGGTTTTCCGTTGAGGCAAGGCAAAATGCTCGACTCAACGGAAATCAAGGGAGCCGTAAGGCTGAAAATCAGCCATTGGCCGAATTTTTTTTTAATAATTTTTTTTCCCGGTTTTTTTTGGGCATGTATTAAAAAAATCAGCACCTTCACTTTTTGGTGTGTGGTCATTCCTCTTGGTCCACATTCGGTTTACACCTAGTGAAGGGCCCATGAACCATGAAAACTAATATTTTAGTAACTCGGACCATGGAAGTCATCCCACGCAAAATTGGCCTCTTACGTGGGACGACTTCATGGTCCATAGTGTAAACCGCCCCTAATGAGAATACATGAGTGCCACGAATCCCCGACCTATTTAGTGTAGTGACAACACAAGATACATGTTACATGTAAATTTACATTGAACATGTACAAATTAAATCGCTCACTTTTTTTGGTAAAAATTGTTGTGAGAAGATTTGCAAGCCACATCTTCAACACAATTAACAAGAAGTGAAGACAAGTGAAGCCCAAGAGAAGACAAGAGAATGATCAAACTTGAATTTTTTTCAAAATTGCATTTTTTGAGCATGTATTAAAAAATTCAGCACCTTCACTTTTTGGTGCATGGTCATTCTTCTTGGTCCACATTCGGTTTACACCTAGTGAGGGGCCCAAGGCTCTCAAAACTATTTTTTTATGAAGTCGGACCATGAAAGTTGGACCATGAACTCGGACCATTGACAAAGGCCATCTTCCATGGTCCAACTTCATGGTCCATAGTGTAAACCGGCCCTTATGCAACTCGGATTGAAATGGTGGACTGATCATGAACCATATGTCATGTAGCCCATGAAAGTTTGGGCCTGGTCATGTGCTGAACTTTGCTGCCATAAGTTTGTCTCTTTGCTTAAGGTAGATGGGGTCTTAAGTGGCTCTTTTTCTCATATATTTGATTGGTATGTGGTTTGGTGAAGATCAAAGACCAAACATCATAAAGACACATGTTTCAAAGAGATTGGACTACGGCTTCACATATTAATACCTATTCTGCACTCGATAGTGAACATAATCGGGAGGACCAATGTATCGAAAAAAAAAATTCAACAAACATGCACTTATGACAACCATAACTAAATCAGGGGTGGTCCAATTTTCAATCTAATTTTTACACATGTTTCATCATAGATTTACTAATGCACCACGACTTTTGTTGTGTAAATCTAATCCGTAGAAGTTGGAGAGCATGAAAAAGGACCCAAATAACACCCACATACCTTACTGATCAGGTTGCACCAGGGCCTTAACTGCAGTTCATCACCGCCGTCCAGAATCTAGCAGTGAGGTAGATTAGTGTCATTAAAGTACATAGTGACATTGGCACATCTAACGTTTTCCTAGATTCTAAAATAGAGGTGATGAACTTCATCAGGTTGCTTCATGTCCTGAGTGGGTAAACAGGATCTTATTGCGGACTACTACCTACCAATCCACTTACAACACTAATTCCATGCAAGAAAAATTAGGACCAAAACCCCGCTCCAAGCTGACTGCTAAAGTGCATCCAAATCCAAACTTCGGGGGATCGAGCTTATCTTTTTGGATTTGGTGTAAACTTCGGAGGTTAACATACACCTAATTATCTCTTGTCTCAGTCCTTGACAGAGTTCGATATAGCAGGTTAGTTGAGCTCACGCAGCTAGCTGCCGATCCCTCAACAAGTTTCATACTTGCAGGTTCATCAAGAATGTGGGGCTAACATCCTGCTGTAGGTGCTTCAGCCCAGAGATTATTAATCCTTCACGCAAGACTAATAATTGCAAGAATTATCAGAGAAAATGGCTGCAATGACGGCTTACTGCAGATTCAGCTCAGGTTCAGCCAAGTTTGTGGTGAAACTGGCTTTAATATTGTTGTAGTTGTTGGTGGCCGGCCTGCAACAAGTATTAGTGCAGGCACAGCAGGCAGCAGAGTCGACATGGGCTTCTTCGGAGCCCACTGACTTCAATACGCTTTCTTCAAAGGACGATGCTAGCTGCTGATTCCAGCTCCTTCGCTGCGACGAATGTTGGCGAACCCCAGGTGGACAGCTCGTTTGATCAGGTTCCTCCGAGTTCGCTGCAGATAACAACAACAATCTGGTATTCACCGGTAACTCAGATGCGGGCTCCGAGGATAGCTAGCTACGCCAGCAATACCGAACTTGTCCAAAATGCAGTACTTGCAAACCCTGGGAGCGACAATGGCTTCGATATGACCGAAACTGACGACGACGACGACGACAGCAACAATGGGTACGCGAGCATTCCGCCGTTTTTTCTAGTATTTCTCGTCTCATTATGGTGTCTCAGTGTCTGAACTGAGAAACGGTCTTTGACGGTGTTTCAAAATGCAAGTCCTATCTTTCTTGTGGATTTCCTCTTATTCGTAAGATGTTTCGTCTCATCATGATCAGGAGATGTGTCCGCGCTCACAAATCTCGTGAAGTACCTTGTACGGAGTGGTGTTCCAGAAATGAATACGCAAACCCTTGCTTGTTACTGAATTTCCTTTCTTTATAAGAGTTTTCGTCTCATGATTGATGAAGTGTTTGTGCTCAGAAATGTTAGAAAACTGTTGAGATCTTCGACGCGAAGTCCTTTCTTTCTTGTGAATTTTCGGTATTCTGTAAGATTTTTCGTCTGTAAGGTCATGATGGAGGAAGTACAATCTGTGCTCACAAATCATCTTACGAATCAGATCACTACTACACTGTGGGCTCATACCACCATTGCATTACACTTTCGTAACGTTTTTGCAACGGCT
Organism: Polytrichum commune; assembly: GCA_950295325.1. Lineage (NCBI taxonomy): Eukaryota > Viridiplantae > Streptophyta > Polytrichopsida > Polytrichales > Polytrichaceae > Polytrichum > Polytrichum commune. The sequence goes on from OX485809.1 coordinate 3,255,230, forward strand.
TAAAGATTTTGTGAGAGTGTTGTCAATGTATTATTTATGTAACTATGTTGCAATGTGACTCATCCATACATTTTTGTTGCAAAGGTGTTCTTATAATTTACCTAATATGTAGAAGTAATATAAGTAACTTTCTTGAATTCACAATACTGTTTCAGAACTTCGTCGGCGATGTTTGAATCTTTGCAGCGAGGGGAAGCGGATGCGCGACTAGAAACCCCGTCGACGACTGCTGGAAGTGCGATGCCAACTGGGCGCCTCATTCGCCAAAAGCTCGCCAACTGCGCAATTGGGTTCGGCCTGGGTACCATTGGTGGCAGGAACGGCCGGATCTACGTCGTAACCTCAGCCCGCGACGACAGCCCCGCAAACCCCACACCCGGAACTTTGCATCACGCCGTCGCCAAGGCGGGGCCTCTGTGGATCATCTTCTCGTACAGCATGACCATCCGTCTCAAAAATGAGCTCCTGGTGACCAGCTACAAGACCATCGATGGGCGCAGCGTGACGGTGCGCATCACCGGTGGCGCTAGGGACCACCCTCCAGTATGTGAATAACATCATCATCCACGGCATCGCCATCCACGACATCAAGCCCACGGGGCCAGGGAGGATCATGAGCTCCACCTCGAATGTGGGCAACAGGGGCAGGACGGATGAGGATGCAATCTCCGTCTTTGCCAGCAAGAATGTGTGGATCGACCATTGCTACTTCTCTCGATGCGCTGATGGGTTGGTGGATGTCATCCGCGGCTCCACCTATGTCATCATCTCCAACAACTACTTCACTCAACACGACAAGGTAAGTTTAGGTACCAATCCACATTAAAGTTCCATCTGAAGGCATGCATTATTTCCTCTTCATATTAGAGTTAATCTTAAAGTCTCATAAAAACTCTTTCATGTTTTGGTAGGGAATTCCTCCCCACTTTAAACATGTTTTTAATGTTTGAGTGTGCAAGCGGTGTCGGAACCCCTAATTTCGGTGAAATGAAAGGGGGCAATTTGACTTTAACCAAATGACATATATGAAGGAATGAATTTCATGGCAATCTTGTGAAGGCCCACCTGATATGGTGCTCTTGAATGTTGGGCCTTCCCTTACGAAATGAGGGGTTCTGACACTACTTGAACGTACCTTAAACATTATAAAATGTCCAAAATGGGGCAAAAACTCCTTACCATAACACAAGTTTTTGAGATGTTTCAAGGATAACTCTATTATTATGGCACCATGTGACTCAGAGTAAATTCACTGATCGGCTTTTCTGCTGTGATCCCTTCACTTAATCTGCCGGTGGTGCTGCTCGGAGCCAACAAGAACGACGCTATGGACAGGAACATGCAAGTGACAAGGGTATAACGTCATCAGACCCGGTCTCATGCAGAGAATGCCGAGGTGGGTTGTTTCTGTTTGCCATGATGTGCTTCACCTCATAACTCAATTAAGTTCCTCCATGCATGCTTCAACATCCACACAGGGCCCGAGAGTTCATCCACTGATGGCCATCTACACTCTTCCTAGATTTTGGACAGGTGGTGAATCTGAGGGCGCTTGTAATGGTTCATTGTGCGGTTTCTCGTAATAAGTTATACCTCACCCCATATCTCCTCTATGCTTCAACATGCACAGGGGCCCTAAAGTTCATCCCCTCTATTTCAAGATCTAGGAAGATGGTAGATGTACCACTTTCAGAGGTGATGAATTACAGGGCTCTTGTAATGGTTCATTAATAATTATGTTTCGCATACAGGTACCTCGCCATACCCTCCTCTATGCATGCTTGGACATGCACACAGGGCCCGAGAGCTCATCCACCGATGGCCATCTACAACTTCCTAGATATTTAAGTTGGACATAGGTGATGAAGTTGAGGGCCCTTGTGATGGTTCATTGTGCGATTTCTCATGATATACCTCACCCCATATGTCCTCCATGCTTCAACATGCACAGGAGCCCTAAAGTTCATCACCTCTGTTTCAATATCTAGGAAGATGGTAGATGTACCACTTTCAGAGGTGGTGGACATAGGTGATGAACTAACTACAGGTCTCTTGTGATGGTTCATTTTGTTTCGCATACAAGTACCTCACCTCACATTTTCTCCATGGTTCCACATACCAACAGAGCCTTAACTCTGTCCCAATATTTCGAACCGGGGAAGGTGTGTCATTTTTACCAGTGGCACAATCTGCACCGGTTTTGGATAGCATTAACATGCACACAGGGTCTTCGCCTCCATCACCTATGTACCAATATCTAGGCTACCACTTTCACCAGTTCTAGATACTGGACAACGGTGATGCGCTTCACATCGGGCCCTTGCGAGTGAGATTTAAGTTCCACTGAAGGGTCGTCTACACTACAAACGTGGTCGTGGTCATGGTTAACCACTCCAATCAACCACAATTACAATCTACTTCATTCACATTTGTCTTTGTGCAAATCCTTGTGGTTATGGTTGATGGTGCGGTTGGTCTTCTAAATTTTTATCTAAACCAATGATAGATGATGTCTTGAGCTTGAGTGAAAATTAAAGTGATTATCATCCTTGTTGGCTTTGGATTTTAGTGTAGTGTTCAATTGATGGGCTCTTCAACTTTCTCCTCAGACTTTGATCTTGAAGCTCTCTAGTAATGCCACACACGGAATAGGGGGTTGACAAGGTAATAGCATGCCCACGCTAGGACCAGCCACTCGCCCACAATAGTGAGAGAATCTCCATCTTGATATAGGAGTATGGGAGTGTGCACATGGTGAACAACGACTACTCACTCGGCTGGGGAGTATACGCCGTAGGCGGCAGCGAGGATCCTGTCCAAAGGCAACCTATTTTGCCCGGGGAAAGGTCCCAGACAAGTGACAAAAGCGGATCAACGATGGCGGCCCTAAGTTCGGTGCGTAGCCAGTGGAAATGGAAATCGGCAGGTGACCTCTTCTTCTCGGGATCCTTCTTCACCGCCTCCGGCACACGGCTATCTGCGCAAGCATATGCGAAGGCTTCCAGCTGCCAAGCCCGGCCTGGATCTATGACGGCCAGGATGACCAGCCAGGCAGGGCCCCCGTCGTGCCGTCGCGGATCCCGATGCTGATTCTTTCGTTGAGGAAGGAGACAGATTCATTCGATTAAGCACATAACACGGTTCATTAGTCCGAGATTCCATCTAGTGTCGGAGGTTTCATTCCAATCCCCAATGCTGATCGGTGAAGGAGACAGACAGAGAGATTCGTTGTTCCGGGCACATTCATTGTTCCGAGCTTCTGCATCAAGTCTAGGAAGACGACAATAATATTTTTGGGTCCAGAAAAAAATATGCATGTCGAGGCTGCGATAGGTGTGGCCCACGTGTGATTGATTCATAGTTAGTGTTGGTTTCTCGTTTCAAGGTTAGTCTGGGTTCTGGGGGGGGTTGTGGGTTGTGGGTTGCTTTGGTTTCGGAATCCCAATGCTGACTGAGGAATGAGACCTAGATTCATTTCGGAGCACATAACACATATTTCATTGTTCCGAGCTTCATCATCAAGTCTTGGATGATTCCAATAATGATTCGTTCAGAAAGTCATTACTATGCATGTCGAGGCTGCGATAGGGCGTGGCCCGCGTTTGAATGGTTCGTAGTGTCGTTGCAGAATTCTATACGTAGTGTTGGTTTAATCTCTAGATTTTGAGGGTCCAGTGTGGGTTGGTTTGGGCTGCAGCAGCATTCCGGAGGGCTTGTAATAAAAAGTTTTGATTTCTTAATTAGTCTACAGTCATTCGAGAAGAGAGTCCGCAGTTACTAGCTGATTTATTAGTAGCATGTTGTGGCCGCGCCGACTGTAGCTCACATGTGATTTGTGATAAGCAAGTAGCATGATGAGATTTGGACCCGGATCCACTGTTCTTTTATTTTATCCTACTGCTATTTATTCTGTAAATACATGCCTCTTTCATTGTCCCGTAAGATAATGCAGAATAACGTTGTTGTCACAAATATCTGTGAGATATGCTCAGCTTTGCTTTAGTATTGAAATTTTACTGAAATGTTTAAGTGATACAATCAATGAGTCTCTTACAAAATATATTAATTCTATATTCCTATGCCTAATACTTAGATCACTATGCAATGCATTGCCATACCTTACAGAAGGCGGTTCTTGCAATCTTCCTCCGCCTAGTATACTGCATTCACAAGATACTCAGAGAGATGCTCGTGGCGTATGTATTGCTAGCCTATTTCCTCTAGAACGTTCCTGGATGAATATCTAATTAAAAATTTGGTTGAACACTAATAATTGGATGAACCTCATAGTAACATAATTCTATTTATTACTCCCACTCGTTCAGCTAATGATTTGTGGTAAACACTCATCATGATCTAGGAATCATGACATGAACTCCCACTCATTTAACACACATGATTAGTAAGGCGCAGGAGAGTGTAGAGATTGTGAAAAGAGCTTTCATTAAGAGATCAGCCAATTGCAGCTTGGTATTAATGTACTGAACATTGATTTGCTACCGCTCATACTTTTTGCGAATAAGATAATACTTCGTCTCAATATGCTTTGTTAGCTTATGATAGCAAGGGTTTTTGATGAGTTGGATAGCTCCTTGGTTATCCAACAGAATAAGGGTAGGTTTGAGGAAATCCAAGACTGGATAATAAACGTCGAAGCCAGATGGCTTCCTTGATGGATTATGCCAAAGCAACAAACTCTACTTCTGTAGTGGAGTCTGCGCCCGGGGTGTATCAACGCATACACTCGTACTACACATGTTATCCATGCCTCGTCATCCAAGTCCCCCTCATCCAAATTGGGTTAACCACTTGAAGTGGTTAACCGTAGTTAGAGGGGGCCCACTTGTGCATGCTCATGCTCGCCTACCTGCTCCCGCTCGCCCTCCCACTGCCGTTGTTGCTTTCCTGTAGTGCTAAATTCATTCATTTGTTGTTATTGTTTGATATCCTGAGGCTGCCATTTCGAGAATTCCTGTTGTAGAAGCTTGGTGTGCAGCACTCAGGATTCACAAATTTAGGGTTTGAGGTTTGTTTGTATTCACCTTATTCTTTAAGTGCTCTACTGGGAACTATATCCTTGGTTGTCTTACCATTATCGAAGGATGTTCAAGCCTCAATTAATCAAATGGTGATGATGCATTAGTGTATAGGTACATCAAAGCTCGTGATTCCTTAACATGCACCTTATGAATCTAAACTAGTTTTTTTTTGCACACACAAGTGAGAATAGCTCATTTTTCTTTTCTACCTATCAAGCTCAATGTACTTGAAATGTGCCATCACCATCGACACCAAGATTGAGTCTCTGGATCAAGTTTGCTTACTCCATTTTCAAAGTTTCGATGATGGATTTAGCCTGCACATCACTCCTCCGGGTGAGAGTTCTTCCCGGAAATTGTGCAGTCTCAACTTCATGTAAGGCACTTCAAGTTGGGATATACCAAGGATTCACCTTGAATGATAGTTGAATCATTAACATAGGATCCCAAATTGAAGTGTAAACTAGAAGGAACTCCTCGGGTTAACTTCTTTAGTAGGAATCATCGTGCCCAACTAAGTTCAACTTTTGGAAGGCATCTATTGTCTCTCATGTCTATGTGGAGACTACAAATTCACTGAATGTTTTCTTTTTCAACTGCTTCTCAGTTGCTTTAGTCCCTCCATTCCTCCGCTTCCTAGCTACTTTGGGAATCTCTCATACAGATTCTCCCAGTTCGAAGCTTGCATCTCCAAATTTATGCTCTCAAACTGGGCAAGGATTCATCACCATTGACACCTGCTCATCAGAATCCTATGGTTGTTTATTGCAGGCATCAAATTGCTAGCTGAAAATTAATTGAATGCTCTTAAGTTTCAAGACTATTTTAAGTGTCCAGGGAGATTTTGGGCACAATCGGTCGAGATCCAAGTGTTTCCAAGTCCAACAAGTTACATGTTCATAACTTTCAGTTGCTCTTTATTAATTTAAGATTTATTTTATAAATTCTGCTAAAATGATCGCCAAGTGAGCAACTTGGATGGCAGCAATCACATGTTATGATGAGAAATCCCCCGGTTGATGTAATCATATCTTGCTTCACAAAAGAAACTCAAGCTTTGCAATATGAGCTCACAAGGTTAGAAAGACCCCACTAGCTACTTAATTGAAATCCAAATGAGTTGAACATTTTTGCTAGATGTAGTAAGGAAGTATGTGCCAACACAACCTAATCTTTCCAAAAGAAATTGTAAGAAAAAAAATTCTAACAAAAATGTAATTTTTTTAATGTAATACAAAATTCTCTTCAAATTGCACTTCGGATTGAGGATGAGGCTTGGTTAATTTTCACAACTTAAGTTAATTATACTTAAGTGAAGTGAAGAATCTTGTTTTCATGAAATAGTTATAGATCCTTCTAGTTCTCAAGCCATTTAATATATTAGTAAGATCAAACATGTAAAAAATAATTTCTAGTATATTGAAAATCGAACACCTTCGACAATATGTGTATGTAATGTTTCTTCTTAAAAATCAAGTGCATTGTTTTCTTCGTTTCAGATTTGAGGTATATACAATTTCAAAGACACATCAATTCATTGAGGAATTGTAATTGTAATTGTGAGTGTGAGTGTGATTGTAATTGTAATTGTGGATTTGATTGTGGTTGTCATTGTATGGTGATTATAATGGTAGGTTTAATTGTGGTTGTAATTTTTAACGGTGAATCTTCTTTATAACTTTGATTTTGGTTGGCCTCATCTTAGGCATCTCCAATTTTTAAAGTTCATATTCAAGTTTTAGATTTTTTTTTTTGTGTTTTAAAATGTTTAGTCATGGCGAGGGTGACATATCATGGCGGAGATGTGGCACTAACAAAGGCAACTTTGGAGAGGCCATTAAGAAACAAGATCGTATTCAACACATCAATGACCAAGTGTCTTTTCATTATCTTGTGAAGGCAAGAAAAAATAAATGCTCATATGATCCATTCAAATATAGATTTCATTTAAATGACTACATGAAAAAAGCCCATCTTATGGTACTTTCTAAACTCAAGTCACGGCCGAAAGTTGTAAATACAATCAAGAAAGGTGAAAAGAAGAATTCAAGGTGGTCAATGCAAAAGACATGAATTTCAATACTACAATAAATTCATTGAAGAGGGCGAGAATAAAATTTTGGAAAAAATCAAAGCAATGAGAGGCAAGAACAAAGGTAATATGGAAGTAACTAGACTAAAAAAATAATGACAACGAAAATATCGGTTTTTCTACAACACTTTTAACTCTCATAAATTTGAAGAGCTTTCGGTAATAGTATCTTTGAATAAGGATATGATTGACATGACCAAATTTAAGAAGTTATACAATTCTCAAGTTTCTTTAATTTTAGATTGTTCTACTTCTAACAAGAGAGTCATCAAAGCAATGAGAAATTCATTTCTACCCAAAAATTGAGAGCAAAATAAAAATGCACGGAAAAAATTTATAGCTCCAATTTTGACATAGCATCGTTCTAAATTCTTCTTTAACTTGTAAGTATTCTCATTTTCATTTGAGTTATCTTATTCACTTCTAATGTTTATTTCTTAACTTTTTATTTCTTATTTGTCTTAAATATTTATATTTATATTTTTTATGTTCATTATGTTTAATGTTTATATTTTTGTAATTGAAATATATTAAGGAAGGAGAAATTAATTTTTCAATACATAAATCTTCAAAAAAAAATTATGGATTAGAATATGTCACAACAATGGAGAAGATAGAGATAAGGTGTGGGAATTACAAATCAAATCATCTCAATGATATTGAAAATGAAGAAGTTATTGAAGAAATAGTTTTAAAAAAATGAAAAAATGAAAAAAATGTGAAGGACGAGAAAAGAAAGAAAAAGACAATGAAGATAAAGAACACAACAAAGAAAACCGATATAGACATTTTGAAAGGAATCAAAGTGTGTATTTGTTTATTATAATCATATTTTTATGAGTGATTATAAAATATTTTTTATATTTTTTGTTATTGTAAGGATTTAGAGTTTAGCCTTCTATTATACAACACATTTGAAATGCAAAAAAAATTCCTTCTAATAATAATTTTTTTGTAAAAAAATATTTTGATATGTAGTTGTTCAACTTACTCTTTAATAATTTTGCAATATACAATATCCATCACGAATCAAACAGTAATATAATTTCAATTTTTTTTCAGTTTGTGATAGATATTGGCTCTACTTTCAAAAAAAATATCAAATAAATAATACCCATCGTAAACCAGATAATAATACAATTCTTAGAAAAATATGGTTGGTGATGATTATTGCCTTCACTTTTAAAAAATAAATCAAATATGCTATACTTATCACGAAACAGATAGTGATACAATTCTATTTTATTTTTTTATTTATAATGGGTATTGTTCAAATAAAAATTTATTATACTTTTATTGGCAGGCGACAAATACCTTTGAACTGAAACTTACTCATATGATTTTATACAGTTTACATTATTCTTACACATTTTTTGTTAAGAATTTTAAAGTTATGATATTTACAATTTGCATGTATACTATTATAATTCATTCCACAGACCTCTAGTGTATAATATTTTAGACAATCACGAACTACGTTGAAAGACATATCAGCTTTATAAATATAAAATTATGACAAACATTAGGGTTTTTTTTATCTTTCCACAACATATTTTTTTATAAGACAAATTATACCTATTTAAAGCACTCTGGTTTCTTTTTCTTCGAGAAGATATCGTAAACATTATTTACTCACAAAAATTCTTCTATCTTATAATAGAATTTTTAAAATCACCATCAACTACCTCAAACACATATTAAAAATGTAATTTGTCATCTTTTATTTCACCCCGAATTTGTTTAACATCGGTGAAAATTTTGTCATCATTGCTTGCAATTCTTGTACAAGTAGAATAACATCTTCCATTGCTTCTTCTCTAACATTTACCTATAATTTTTCAATATCAAAAAAATATCCCTCTATGGATGGTTAAGTTTGTCTTAAAAGTTGGGTAGGAATAATTTCGACATTTCCACCGATGGTTGTGGCATCCATCATATCATTTTCTTTGTCATCCATAATATATGTGTTGTTTATATTATCTCTACAATCATAAATATCACCATTTTCAAATGGATTTATTGATACACTAATTCAAACATAGCCTCAATTTCTCCACGAAGAAATTTATAATATGTACCAAATAATTCCAACATAACATTGTACGAAATGTCTGTAGATGCCTTAAGAATAACAAATTGGTATTTGTGCATGTTTCATCTAATACACCACTCACAAGAGCATGAGACATATAACGTGTATGGCTCACTAACATTATTCAAACATCCCCGAGTGTTTTATGATTGTATTTATCATCATCCAACATGTATTTTTTGGCAACGGATATGTTTCAATGTAATAGTCTTTGCTCTTATAATGTCATTAGTCGCAATCTTGTTCATCTGCTTATTAAGAACAAAATCTTTTTATTTTTATTTTTTTTCTTTCGTAGTTGTATATATAGTGTGTAACTACAAGAATAGTTAAACACCACACTAAAAAATTCATTCTCCAACCTCGAAGTTGATAGTTGTGAATCTTCAGCCACCGTTTCAAAGTTGCATGATAAGACTCAATATTTGTTTGGGTGTCTTGGTTTGAGTGTGCGTTCTGACGGTGGCCCACAATATATGGGTGGGTTGGGAGTCTTCCTGATATACATGAAGGATAATGTTGCCTCATTGGGATGAGAGGGTGACTGGCTCATATGGGGTTTGGGACAAACCAACCTATACACTAGTTCCTTGGAGATAAGGGTTTAGACCTCCAACAAAGAACGAATGTATAGGTTGGTTCGCCCAAATCCTCATATGGGTGGGTTGGCAAGCTCGACTTACCCCACCGTGCTTATAGGAGAATCGCCCACCTTGCAAATATGAACATTAGTTGCCAAGTGGCATACTCTTCCCACAAGGCACTGACATAAAAAGAATGTTTATCTTCGCTAATCGTTAGAGGATCCCTCATACTCTTTTCGTACTACAGGGTTTACATCAAGGAAATTCAAATTCATGCAAATCCAGACTAGGGAGATGATATCGTGCTCAACTAAGCTTGACTTGACTAGTCGAGGATTGTGGATTCCAAACGAATAAAAATAACAAGTTGCTGCCACATGCATTCTTTGATGTGCATCTCAAATACTACTCTTACATCTCTCTCAAGTTCATGGTAGTTAAAATCCGGGCAGTTAAAAATTTGATGTTAGCCTATGTGCGAACATGATTAGTTTCTTGTGTCTGATGCTTGAAGTGTGCACAAATATAAGTACTTGACATCCCCTTGACCTGAACAGCCTCAAGATTTTGACATGCTTTTCAGCCCTGATCTTCCACTTCGATGCAGATTTGTAGTGCTTTGGTAGATCCCCAGTAGCTGAGCTGCAACTCTAGACCGAAAATACTCAAATCCATGCTTATTACCCAATGTCATAATACATGGTTTATGTCAAGGAACTTCAAACTCATGCAGAGGATCAGGGAGATGATCTCAAGGACAACTAAGGTATGCGGCCTTTCCAGGTTCCAACACACACAGTTTTTTGGGGGAGAGGGGTTGAAGTGACTCCATAAAACTAAAGGAGAAACCAATCATCCCTAGGGCTCTCTAAATACCCCGACGAGCGTTGCACTCGTCAGGGTGGCCAGCAAGGGCAACACCGAAAAAGCTAGAGCCTCGGTCCCCCGAGCTTGGCCTGCCCCAACCCGGCCTAACCCCGACTCTAGCCTGACCCTTGCATTCTTAAAGGTTGTTTGTCCATATAACCCATATTAAATGCACTTCATCTTCAGGGTCCAAAATCCAATGTACATGTTCACTTCCATTGAGTAAGTAAGCAATTGATTGAGATTTCATTTTCGAAGTGAAACCATCAATAAAGCATGTAAATAACATGTTAATTAAGCCGAGGCATGTTACTTAATTAGGCAATATAATTTAGTGTAATAGGCCAAGCTCGGGGGCCTAATTAAGGAACATGCCTCAGTTTAATTGGGCCTTAATTAGTTTGAATGTGTATGAATACTTTGTGAAAGTAAAAGGTATTGAGTAAAATATTATAAAAAGATATACTAAAATCAAACACTAATTTTAGTTCCATTTTAGAATGACGAAGACCCTTTCAATGATAAGTCGCAAAAATTATAACCTCTATGCTAATGAGGGTTTTGTAATGTTTTTGACTTCCAAGTTAATTACATGCTTTATTGATAGTTTCACTTTGAAAAGGAAATCCCAATCAATTGCTTATTTACTCAATGAAAGTGAACATATATGTTGGATTTTTAACCTTGAAGATGAAGCGCATTCAATATGGGTTATATGCACAAGCGGCCTTCAAGAATGCAAGGGTCAAGCCAAGCTCGGGACAGGCCAAGCTCGGGGTACCGAGGCTCTGGCTTTTTCTGTGTTGCCCCTGCCCGCTGCCCTGAAGAGTGCAACACTTGTTGGGGGTAAATGAGAGGCCATCACCCCTTGATACAGGTCCCGGAAAGGGAACCATCAAGGTTGGTAGCGAAATGGAGTCAACTTTCACTTATGATAATAGAAGTGGCCCATAGAAAGCACCTCACTAGTGCACCAATTACTAACAAATTCAGCCTCAAGATTGGCATGGATTTCTGCACTTCTAAATTCCATTTACTTCATAAGGTGGCTCCTATGAGCCATGCAAACATAAATGATATCATGTCAGGCCAGTTTTTACTATGGATCAAGGGCGGTTTACACTATGGACCATGAAGTTGGACCAGGGCTCTGCAAGGCAGCTGATTGGCTCTTGAAGTTGTCCCGGGACAACTTTGGTTTACACTAAGGAAAAAATGGCAGAGGGACCATGTAGGTTGAGGTCCCCAAAATATAATTTTTAAGGCCTAATAAATGCACTAACATGGTCCAACGGGTTTTGCGGTGAGAGAGGCAAGAGAGGTGGTCTGGTAGGAAAAAGCAAGGGCCCATGTCAGAGAAATGTCATTTCAAGAATGTTTTAATGAATCTACCTTTTATGTGCCTTAATTATATTATAGCCCATGAGACACACCAGTACTACCTTGCCCTACCCCTTAAACCGGCTTACACGTGTTTCATCAAACAACGCGGGACATCTAGAACTCAAGAATTCAAGTGCAGATTTGTCTTTTTGGTCTACCAGCTGCAATGTTTGGAATTTGGGGGCGTGTAATATACCGTTGGAAAGGTCTTGAAAATACCTTTCCAACGGTATATTACACGCCCCAAAATGTTTAAAAACTACAGTTGCAAAAAAAAAAAACGTAATCGTTTAGTGACTGTAGATCAGGGTGGTCAAAAGAAGCGCAATGGGAAATCTTCTAACATTAATTATCAAAGAATTGAAATTTAGTGTTGAGCAAGGTTGGGTGGTAACAACATTAGATATAATCAAACACTAAATATCCTATTTAGTGTAGTGACAACACAAGGTACATGTCACATGTAAATTACATTGAACATGTACAAATTGAATTGCTCACTTTTTTTTGTAAAAATTGTTATGAGAAGATTTGCAAGCCACATCTTCGACACATTTAACAAGAAGTGAAGATAGTTGAAGCCCAAGAGATGACAAGAGAATGATCAAACTTTAAGGCGAAAAGAAGAAAAAACTAAGTGACAAGATAAGTGAAGGCATGTGTAGGCAAGTGAAGGCAAATTGAAGTCAACAAAATGGTCAAACTTCATTTTTTTCCCAAAACTGCCCTTTTTGGGCTTATATTAAAAAAATCAGCACATCCACTTCTTGCCGCACGGTCATTCCTCTTGGTCCACATTTGGTTTACACCTAGTGAGGGGCCCAATGGCTTTGTAAATCAATTTTTTAAGAACTCGGACCATGAAATGTAGACCATGAACTCGTACCGCGGAATAAGGCATCTTCCGTGGGAAGAGTTCATGGTCTATGGTGTAAACCGCCCCTCAGATTGGGAATTCTTCCATATATGCTAGCAATTGCAATAGTGAAGAATGTCATTGCATGTTTCAGGATCGGCAGTTGAGATATAAAGATTATAAAAAGTCAAAGTCAATGTAATCTTGCCCTTGAAGTGATTCCATTGACCCTCCTAATTGTGTTATCTATTGAATCTAGAATGGTGTCTAAGGTAGATGAGGCTAATTCGGTTAGCTTCTTTAATTGGACACCTATTTTTGGCTTCTAATCAATCGCTCTAATTCACTGATTGAGTGATATATGTTGATTTAAGCACTGCCTTGATGACATTTGGGTTAGTCTTCATGGGGTGTATTCATTATTAAATCCGGGAACCATGTGCATGCATAACTATGAAATAAATGCTCTAGTATACAAGATTTTCTCCATCATAAAAATGATATACGTGCAAATATATATCCAGAATGTCCCCTCGACACATATACAAGTGAAAAATAAATTAATCGTTTGGACCCCAATCGTATGTATTCACCAAAAAGATTTTGCGAAAAATATTATTAGTATATTCTTAGCAAGACTTATTTATTTATTATTGATGAAATTATTGAACACTCGTTCATTCATTGGATGTAACTCATACAAATTTGATTCTACAAAATAAGTCAATGTAGATAATGCAATGATGATTTCTAATCCTAGCATTAAATGATCCGTCAAATCATAGGTCCACATTAATCCATTATTATTTTGATACCAACATAACACTATTTCCATATTAAAGGCCAGTCCAAGAGGTCAATTGGTTGTCGATACCCAATCAACCTATTGCCAATTTTGCAACGCATCCAATAGATCTTCCCAAATACCAAGTCTTGGTGGTTAATGTTTTGACCAACTTGCTTCTTTCCCTCTTTTCTTGACTCCTTTCAACTACATTTGAGAAGTGAACTTTATTGCATAATCACATCCCAATTCCAATAAATAATCATTATCTCTGGCTCAAGATAGTTGAACTTTAGGTTTGACATATAGCATAACAAACTTAATTCCAGTGACTCACACTTGAATAATAAGATTAAGGTTGCAAGAGCTAGTGATCTTGAAACAACACATACTGATCCCGCTCTTGTGTTTAGTGTGAACAAAAGTAGGCGATGACCGTTACTGAGAAACACCGACCCACTTGGTTGAACCGAAATGCAATGTAAGTAATAATGCAAATGCATATGTAAGGCAATGGCCATAAACTATTGATGTTGAAGATGAAGATAGGCACCATAAACCAACATCCAAATGTTGACGTTGCAAAGGCCCCCAAACTCCACAATTTCCAGCAACAATCTCATTGCCAATATATGAAGCAACTAGAAGATGAGGGGAAAAAAAACCACCTACGAGCTCCACCTTCACTCCACCTACAAGCTCCACAATGAGAAACCTTTAGGGTTTCCAAAGAGTGGTATTCCCCCTCTCGTTTTAAACTTTAAAGTTCATGGATGAATGTGGTTAGCACATTGGATAAATTATTCATTTGGACCTCTTGTAGATTTCCAGTTCATTAAAATTGACTATGGGCCTGAAGATAGAAATACAACTAGGATTATATGAATAGTATGCCTAATATATCGACAAACCTATAATAAATAATACCCGTACCTTATGTATATTTTGTAACCCCTAGGCATAATTAGTACCCCTTGTATGCACCCACGTGGGTTTGTACTTTTAACAATGAGTACACCCCACAAGGGTTAGTCACCTTCATGAAAGTCAAATTACACCCACCATCCTCCATATTTAGGAGTGCGATCCACCAAGCCATTCATATTTAGGAGTGCGATTCAAGTCACAAAACCGGGAGACCATGGCACTCCAAACACTCACAACCGTTGACTTATTCTATTTTAGCTTGTGTGAGGACCCACATGAATAGAAATTCATTGAAATAGCATTTGGTTGAGGACCCGGTCACATATGGCTTCACACTACACTTAAAATATCCGTGACCACACTAAGTGATTTTGGAGGTGTGTTGGAATGGCCTTTGGACTCTCACAATTGTTTGGTCACGGCTCTTGGCTCATGTGTGAAGTGGCCCTAATTCTCCTCAAGTCTCAATGAACTTCAACCGGTTATTTCTCAAACTCCACCGGTTCTCCCTCTTTTGGAGCCTTCTTCGTCCGTGTGCAATGCAAAGAGGAATGAGGAATGGAAGGGAGTGTGGCTCTTCCCTTCCGCTACAAATCCATGGCTGGCCTACATTCCTCTCGCACTTTGCCTTTAACTTAGGTCCACTTGACACGAGAGGTCGAGGCTTCAAAATTTGAAGCCAATTCACACGATATATTGACTCGGGTCAAGAAGAGAGGAAGCTTTGACACAAATCCCAGGAAGCCGCGTGGGTTTTTATTTGGTCCAATTGGATTCTTGTTTTTCAGGCCATGTCAAATTTTGCCTTTAGTGCATCAACATTTCATTTTGTCTCCTTAGAGTATCAATTATGGGAAAGGCCTTCACTTCATCATGTAGAGGCCTTGAAGTTGGTTTAATAGTGGATTATATCATTTACGCATATCAGAGTCCCAATTGGTCTTGACCCAAGTAAAGCGGCCATTAGGACCACTTCGCACTCAAGCCAAGAGTTGTGACCATAAAATTGTGAGTTCCCAAATGAAGTTTCCAAAGGTTGTCCCAAGACACTTCCAAACTCATGTAGTGTGTTCACGGGCCCTCAAGTGTAGGCGCAATCACATGTGATTGGGCCCTCAACCCAATGCCATTTCAATGAATTCTTGTTCGTGCAGGGTCCTCGCATGGGATAAACTATAATAAATCAATAGTTGTGAGATTTCGGAGTGCCAGGGTCTTCTGGTTTTTGTTGTAAGCCCACCTCCAAGAGGTGGGTTATGAAAATAGTCCAAGTGACCATGAAACACGATCCATTTGATGCCACGTAGGAATGCATGTAGACTTTACATCCATCTTGCATTCACTTACTTCATTGGCCCCTCAAGCGTAGTGTGAAGCGAACTTGGACCGGCTCTGCCTGTTCAACCAATGAGAGTGCTTGAAGTGTAATGGTCATAGGCCCTCAGTCTCATGTATGAAGTGGCCCTTAGTTTCAAAAAGCCAACATTTTGTGTGTGTTGATACCACCCAGTTCCTTTGTTCTTTCTTTCCTCTTATTGTTTTTGTTTAGAAGGACACACAACATCCTTAAATGGTAGATGGGTCTTGAATGGGTTCTATTTAAAAATAGCCCAATTCTCCTAGTAGGACATGAAACACATGAACAGTATGAGAGAGTTAACAAAATCGAGGCCGTAGCTGCTTTCATCATAATTTTCAGAGTTCAAATGAATAATTTTGTCATTATCAAATGAAGATTATCATGTTCATTGAATGCTTGTATAAACCCCCCCCCCCCCCCATTGTGTGGACAATTGAACCTAAAACATCATGGGGTCTAATATTACTTAGAATAATATATTAAACACATAATCCAATCTCTTTCAAACAGATGATGTTGATTTGGTATCCATTCTCGTAGCCACACCAAACCTTGTTAGGGCATCGCCAGTGGATCTAGGTAAAGCTCACTGCAAACCAAAACCTATCTTTTGACTGACCTAAAATTAGAAATTGAAATTACCATCATTAGAAGCACACCTAAATAAACGTGAGATATTTCTCAAGAAAAAAGAATTGCACTGGTCATCATCATACATAGTAATGGTATTTCTTAATGCTATAAAAATTCAGTTGCTAAGTTCCAAAGAACAGGTGCGTTCAATTATCAGCAAAGTTGACCCCAGTTGGCCTTAAATTAGCTGATTTGGGAAGGAATCTCTATGCACAAAGCAAGTTCAGCCTTCCAAATGAGACATTCTCGGAGAAGGTGGATTTATCTTATCATACTTTGACTCTGCATAGTTACAACTTACAAGCAATCAAACTTGCATCTAGGTAAAATATACACGAGATGTCCGTTTCTGTCAGTAACCCCACTTTAAGTATGGCAGACGTTAAAAGGAACCCAACGACCTCTGCTCGGCGTGACAAATGTTGGTGGGAC
Source organism: Polytrichum commune (assembly GCA_950295325.1). NCBI lineage: Eukaryota > Viridiplantae > Streptophyta > Polytrichopsida > Polytrichales > Polytrichaceae > Polytrichum > Polytrichum commune. Next base: position 3,272,282 of record OX485809.1, read on the forward strand.
TCACCACTGCCTTTGTGCCCCGAAATTTTTCGCATCCTTGCCCACGCGGTTCAAGCAACGTTGCCCGACATCTCTTCCCAAACGTCTCTCTTCCTTGATGTCTGCCACTTCAACAGAATAACAATTGCCTTTTAGCAAAATTTCTTCAATACCATGGTGTTGTCCTTCACTACGATTGTCCTTCAAGACTCAATTTTTTCCTTCATGCTTATTGTCCTTCACTAGGATTGAAGGCCGTTCTCCATATAACCCATATTTAGTGGACTTCATCTTCAAGGTTCAAAATCCTATATATATATATATATATATATGTATATGTATATGTTCACTTCCATTGAGTAAATAAACATTTGATTAGGATTTCCTTTTCGAAGTGAAACCATCAATAAAGCATGTAATTAACTTGTAAGTCAAAAACATTACAAAAGCCTCATTAGCATTGAGGTAATATTTGTTGTAACTTACCATTGAAAGGGACATTGTCGTTCGGCCTCTCGACCCTTCACACTATGGCCAAAGTCCAAAGGCCGTCGCAATTTAAAATGATTACTTTTTGAAGAAGGCGACGGACTAAAGTTGGGTCAAACGGGAATGGAAACCCAAACTATGGTCAAGAGGCCACTGATTTTTTTCATTAAAAATTCAATGATTGACAAGACTTGGCCGTTAGATTGGAAGAGTTATTTTGAACAAGGACTAAAGTTGGATGCTCCTTTGGGTTTGGACTTTGGGCTCGACCTTTGGAGGCTTCACACTATGACCGTTCAAGTCAAGAGGCCGTGGGAGTTCATGACCAAGGGTTTCACCCCCCATTAGCTTTAATAAACGAATAAATTTGCGCGAGTGCACGAATAGAGTGCTTCGCCGCGAATACCATAAGATCTGGACTTTGGGCTCGACCTTTGGAGGCTTCACACTATGACCGTCCAAGTCAAGAGGCCGTGGGAGTTCATGGCCAAGGGTTTGGACATTGGGCTTGGCCTCACACTGTGCTCGGCTGAAGGCTCCACTTACTATATTTTATTTTCTATTTTTAGCCACTCAATCCCACGGCCTCTCGACTTGGACGGCCATAGTGTGAAGCGGCCCTTACTACCTTGTTAACGATGTTGTGCATGATTCACGCCTTAATTTCTTCCTTTTGACTTACTTTGCCAATTTTGCCATCACAAGATCCGCTTTCTACTCCGTTTTTCTCACAGATTTGCGGTGAAGGGCCCTGATTTCTTCCTCCATTCTCCGAAAGTTGGGGGAGCACTACTTAATTATTGGCCCGCCGCTAAGTCTTTGGATGCGTATTGTCCTCATGGGCGCCAAGTTCTGTTGATTGATGCTACCTTCGAGGAGCCCAAATTGGCATTCAACTCCTTCCGTTATCAGCAGGATTTAATGGAGATATGTGGACACCTTGTTCATTTCTCAGCGATTCATCAGCTTCTTAGCGTTGGTGACAAGTGCACTATGAGATCAGCACTTTATCAAGAGTTTTAGAACTGTTCTGAATTCATTTTGTCAATTTTGTAGAGATAGAGATGGCGATGGCTCGATCTCTGTTGTTCCTGTGCATGTTTGCGGTGTGGGTGCAGGTTGAGACACGCCCAGCCCCCGATGACTGGGATACTTATTTCAATTACGCAGGTGTTAAGCACACCTACCACCACAACAACTTCGGAGATTCTAGCCATGTCGCTGACTTTAGCTCCAGTAACTTAGAGAGCGAGTTTAGGGTTAAGAATCCAAGCAGTTCTGAACTTGGCGAAGAGTTCACCTATGGCTCCGGTGCCAAGTACTCCGAAGCAGCAGACTCTGGCAGATTCTCGGCCAATTTGTACAATGCAGATCAGCCTCGAATTGTTTCAAGAGATGAGCATTTTCAGGCTCTCTACAGCTACAATCCCAAGCAGATCAATGATGAGAGCCAAGTTGATGATGAGCCTCGCATGTCGAGCTTCAATGCCAACAGGTTCGCGTCCAATGGTGATGGCAATGGTGTTTATACAGATCAGAGCAGCAGCTTTGCAAGTCGTAAGGAGACATACAGCTTCGATGCTGCGACGACGACCGCCGAGACAAACTTCGGGAACGATGCTTCGGAGACCTATGCCTTGCTTGCCTCCGACTTCTCTCTTGATGGTTCGAGGAGGTTTGGAGGGGCTGTTCCGAAGTCGAGGTTCGACGATGTGAGTGAGGAGCATTTCGGTGATTTTTCCACATATACCTTTGATGCTACCAGATCCACCAACGAGGACTCGGCTCCGACTTTTGCAGAAGCTCCAGTGAGCTTCGATGATAGTGAGGAACATTTTGGTGATGTTTCTACTTCCAGCTTGCCCTCTTCAGGGCTTACTCGTGTTGCAGTTCCATCTTCAGCTTTTGATGCCAATGAAGACGAGTTCAGTGGCGCGGTGGCAAAAAGTTTCCCTTCGGAAGATTCCACCTTCGAAGTCGCACAAGAACCTGCAGGGGACTTCGTAGCACAAGCACCTGCAAGTGCGGCTAACTTCGATGATGTTAGCTTCGATGATGTTTCGAACCACAATTCCTCGGAGACGGAATTAGCACCATGGAGCTATGATGCCAAAACCGATGAGTGGACCACACGCACTTTCCAGACGGCAGAAGCTCCGGAGAGTTTCCATGTTGATGAATCCAACGAAACAACAAGCTTCTTCACCGAGAATTCCACACGCACAGTCTCCCACTCCGATGCTGACTCTCCTGCTCCTGAGAGCTTCAATTTCAGCGAGGTAAGCCTCAATGCTGAGTATGCACGCATTATTACGAAGCAGGAGGATGAGGCTGAAGCTCCACAGAACAGCGATGATTCTTCCACATACACTAACTCTTTGACCAATGTGACCTCGGAGGCGGCTAAAGCGCCCGGGAGCTCCGAGGGGTCGAATTTCCAAGAGTTTTTGACAGACACTCACATGTCGAACGACTCTCTCTCCAACGCAGAAGACGGCGATGAGGAAACCTTTGCTGATGTTTCCTCTCACAGCTTGCCATCCTCGGAGACATTTGTAAAAGACACGGAGGTTACCCTCAGTGATCCTTTTACAATCACCATGTCAACTAGTTTCAGTCATGACGATGATTCCAGCTCTCACCAGTTGTTTGCCCACACCAAATTTAACAGCAAACCCGCCCCCACATTTGAGAGGGCCGATGATGATCCGTAGAGAGATTTGTAGTACATTTCGAAAGACATAAGAAGACTGCCTCTTCCGAGGAATCTTCACATTTTTGCTGAATCTGGTTTCAATTGAAGAACTCCTAAGAAGTCAGTGACTGCCATTTAGAACATTTGCTGAGGCTGCGCATGTGTAGCCCAAAATGTATCCAGATCTACATGTATAGTGACCACATTGCATCCCTCCAGACTATTAATGTCTGAAGCGTGTTGAATCGAATCATTTCAACCAATCTCGCTCTTTTGAAGGAAATTGAAACATGTCTTGTCTCTTCTGCAAACTTGACTCACATGTATGCCGCCCTGACTTTGCAATAACAGCCGCTTTGTTATGATAATCCAACTTTGTACACGAGTGGGCAATAACTGAAATGTTTAAGTTGTACATTGATGACAGTGCAATTTGGGGTTAGATTATTGAAGACTGCAAAAGTCTATGCAAGTCACATCTCCACATCCGAATTGGCTCTGTGGCAAAAAACATCGTACCACAGCCGCTTTGAATGTGACCATGACTTCAGCGAAGTCACAGTATCGTCCCTTACCAACTAGGTGCTAGCAATATTAACAATGTTGACAAGTGAACAAATATAGTGCACATTTCAAAGCCGTTATACCAAATTTTAAATACATCCAATAAACTATTCATTGTACACCACTGTGTTGAATTTAATGACAAACCTGTCCATGCCCGTCGTTGTTGGGCCTGGAACAGGATATGTTGTTTTACATTGAAGTCCCTCGATTTCTGTAACAGGTCAGCTTCCCAAATGGTTTGTTGTGGAGCCATGTGTAAGCTTTGCTCTGTAAGGTAGATGTGTCTTGGATGGATACTTTATCTCTGCACTCGCTTCTTGTAGGATATGAAACATGCAACTAATACAAGACGATTAGCAAATCCAAATTGTGCTTGTAGCCATTTGCCTCATGATTTTTGGAGCTCAAAAGAATATCTTATTCATTATCAAATTGAAGATTTTCATGCTCATTAAGTGGTCATAGAGCTCCTCCTAATCATGTAAACTATTGCATCTAGGATCATTAACATATTTTGATCACATAGTTCAATCTCTTTAAAACACATTCTTTTTGGTGCAAGTTCTTAGATCCACACTTAACTACATACCACTCAAATAAGTTATACTGAGGTGTCAAGATTATTGTTGTGCTTGATATAACCTGATGTGAAGAATACCATCCTAAGGTGCATCAGAAACTCTATTTCTACCAGTGCAGAAGCTCTACTTCATCCTTTCTCATCCTCTGCCAAAAATATAAACCCTAGCCTTTGATGTCGTCACTGCCGATTCCCCTCAACAGGGTCATTGTCGGTATAGATAGGAGTCCTTTTCAGGCTTTTGATTACTCCATTCAAGAACCAAAGTGATATTACGAGGACCTCTTTCCTTCTGTCCCTTGCTTTCACCCTACATCAATATTGTTCAAAGAATGCAAAGTTAGTCAATCTTAAGCTGAAGAACTCACAGCTCAAATGCGAACAGTTGCAAAGGCCGACAACCCCACACTAAGGTAGATGTACCTGAATCTAACATAGCCGGACACCTATGTTTGAGTGATATACGCAATTTGACTTTGCTGATCATCTCATATTAATTGTGTAATTCATATTGTATGAGAAGTGGGTGCAGAGAGAAAAATATCCAAATAACACACTTCTAATCAACTATATGGATTTGTGATTTACTAAGATGGTAGGATTCTAAATCCACATAGAAAAGATAGCAACCTAGTGGATAAGAACCACTAGTAAGATTGAACAATTTCTTTAATCCTTTGTAAATTTTCCGCTATCCCTAGGAAGTGATTTGGTCCACCCACATTTTTCGAAACCGCAAAGCAAAAAGATACCATCTCTACAATTGCAAGAGCCTAGGAGTGTGAAATTTGATTGGGATTATTCTAATAAACAAACACTTCCTAAACATCAAATTTAGTGTGGCCCATGCCACTCATCACCGACCCACATTAAATATCTTGCAATCACTAGACAACAACTAGAGAGAATGTTCATATGAAAATTGGGCTTATGACAAGTCATGAGCACCACTCTAATTAACATGACATGCCAATTTGAATTCGACCCTAAATCATATGTTTGGTGTACTAATTGTACTAATTGACCTCATCATCCAGGTGCAAACAAGTGCAGTGTGTTTTCACCATCCTGTGCAGAACGCCTCACAAATATGACCAAACCTTCAACATCTCACAAAACCATAATCAATACATTGAACAAAGCAAGGCTAAAAGATTAACAAGGGGCTAAAGACAAGCACTGGTGGTGTACCTCAATGCTTGTTGCACCATATTTGACTCCCTAAGGTATGTGGCCGTCATTTGGTCCCATTTTCATGTTCTCTGACTTCTACAATTAGTTTTTTAAACGACAGAACTTTTGTGGCAATAGAAAACCTATGATAAAGCATCAACAAAAATCAAATTGAAAATCAGACCTTCTTTTATTTAGTTGTGATTATCGAAAGTGCATTTGTTGATATCTTGAATGAACACATAGATCTCCCAACTATGTTGACTATTGAGAGTGGAGTGATTAATAAAATTTGAAGACGTAGTCCAATCTCTTTTCAACATGTTCTTTATGGTGTTTGTTCTTTGATCCTCACCCGACTGCACACCAATTAAATATAGGTGTCCAAATAAGAAAAGTAATTAAATAACACCCATGAACATTAAATAGTATGCCGACAGGCCTTTCTTCAAAGGCTCAAATCAGTGAATGAAGAAGAATGACTGGAATGAATTTTTTCCTCAAATACCTCTCACCATGTACAAAAGTCACATTCTTTCGCAACAGGCCAATGTCCTGGCTCTCATTGGCACTACAATCTTCGTCTATGAGGTCAATTTTGGCCACCTGTGCCTTAAACCCTAAACCGTAAACCCTAACACCTAAAATCTACAGCTACTTTCACCAAGCTTGCTATGCTTGGTTAAGCAAAGTACTAAATCCTTACCAACTCCTTCATCAAAACAGCATGCCACGGACCTAATTGGACTGTGCAAAATTGTGAAACCCTCTCTCTAACTTAAATGGTGCCAGAACATGAAGAACAGAAGCTGTTTAGCGGCTACTTGGCTTGGTAATACAAGAATGTTCCCAAAATTGCAATGGTAACACCAACAGCATTGATTGGCCTCACTTGAATATGGAAGACGATGATGGAGGACACGATCACAATCACAGGCTTCATGATGTTGCCAATGCTAAATGAAAGAGGAGAGATTGGGTCGAGTGACATGTATGCCACCAGAGCATAGTAATTCATGCCGCCCGCTTGATGGTTGCCCTTGCGTATCCCCTTCTTCGAAAACCTCATGTTGCAATTCACAACAGCAATGTTGGACACCATGACACCGACGAACACTGTCATGTTGATGGAAGAACAGAAACAACTACTTGGCTTGGGAGTACAAGAATGTTCCCAGAATTGCAATGGCAGCGCCAACAGCATTGATTGGTCTCACTTGTGTGTGGAAGACGATGATGGAGGACACAATGACAATCACACGCTTCATGGTGTTGCCGATGCTAAATGAAAGCGGAGAGATTTGGTCGAGTGACATGTATGACACTTGATTGTGCAAGTGGTAGAGCACACTCTGCGCCATCACCCACCACACAAACTGTTTGCCCACACTTTGGTTGGCTGCATTCCACCCAGCCGCCCAAAGCTTGGGACCCTCCATGGCGAATGCGAAGGGGGTGAGAAACACAAGCGACATCATGCTCAAACAAGCATAGTAATTCATCCCGCCCACTTGGTTGGTGCCCTTGCGCATCCCCTTCTTGGAAAAAATGTTGCGAATCACGAAAGCAATGTTGGACACCATGGCACCGACGAATCCTGTCATGTTGAAGTTGAGCTCCGTTGCAGCCGCTAACCCACAGCCACCGATGATGGGGATTAAAGACAAGTAGACAGGCAAGGAGAAGCTATCCCCGAAAAACAATTTGGATACAATCACACTGCAGGCTGGCTCAGCACTCTTGATTATGTGGTGTGATGATACAGCCACCTTGGACAGACTCAATGTTGCTGCCACAAATCCAATTGTGTGCAACAGTGCCACCGGAACAAGTCCTCTCAAAAACTCAGCATCCACTTTCGGTGGCTCCACAATTTTCAAAGCCCAGGAGGCAAGCATGATAGTGGACCCGGCTGCCAGCGACAACGTGGACGTCAACCATGGGAAGGGAAAGACGTTGAGTACCATCTTGTTGTAGATGTTGAACACAGCATTCAATCCCCACCATGTGGCGAAAATCATCTCGGTGTTGAACCTCTTTCCAGCTTTCACATTTGTCACTACTACTTCCTCTGAAACGTCTTCCACAACATTCAGTGTCCTGTCATGGTAAGAAGAATCGTGGTGATAGGAATCGGCCATGCCAACATTCACAGCTTTTGCTGCTATCTTCAGACGAAATCCTCTCTTCTTGACTCCCTCATCCTTGTGAAAACCTAAAATTTGTTGCCCAACTACAAAGGTGCTCCTGCATCCTAGATTCCTAAACCCCAACATGGGCTTAAGCAACAACCTTCTTGCCACTTCGGAATTCTGGGAGCCAAAAACTCCGTGACATGTGTGAGCGACATGTGAACTCGAAGAACCGATGTAGCTATTTTTCGATTTAACATACTCAAGGCTGCTTGCGGAGGCTGGAGTTTGTAGAACGGATGACCCCATCTTGATGGCTGCCATAGGCTCCTCCCTCCCTCGTATGGATTCAGGCCTTATTAGCCCCGAAACTCCAAACAAAGATGTGAATTCAGATGTAGGCGACAAGAATGATCACAACTTGGAGGAAACTGCAAAAAGAGAAAGTGGAAACTTCTCCATCGCCTCTAGTCACCACAGAAAGCGGTGGCTATTTCGACAACTCCCGCAATAAACTCGGCCACCCCTCCACTTGTAGGCCTTCAAAAACGACAAAGTCCAAACGTGAACTACAACCTTGCATGTATCTGTTCCGTTGTCGTCTACTCACAAAATCCCCGAAGAAGCCACACTCGCAAGAAAAAAGACAGCAAGCACTCCTCACACAAAGCAAATCTCGCTAAACCTCCAGATTGATTAGTGAATGTCTCTATGGCTCCCTGGATATATTGTATACCAATCGAATGCGGAAGAGTAGCGTGTCTTATACCGATGGAAAGCTCTCGACATGGGAGGGGCGAATCTGCGAAGGGGAGGTTCCAAGCAATCCACAATTCGTTCGCAACGGGGAGCTGCCGCGGAAGCAGGAGTTCGTAAGTCAGTCACAGCCTGCCTGGATCGACTCTCGAGCAGAGAGAAGCTGGGGGCCCCATGAAGTGCCACGCAAGCAAGGCGGCCCCGGGTATATTGGGCGGGTATGGTCCAGATTCATCTGTATTCTCGGCCCCCTGTCCAAATTTGTCCTTTACAAAAGCCTACGTTCATAATGAGACCTCCGAATTTGCATGACAGGTCACGGACGGATGAGATCTCCGAATTTGAATGATATGTCACGGACGGATGAGATCTCCGAATTTGCATGACATGTCACGGACGGATGAGATCTCCGAATTTGCATGACATGTCACGGACGGATGAGATCTCCGGATTTGAATGACATGTCACGGACTCTGTCGGGAACACACTGAAGGTTACAAGGAAGCCCGCCCCATGAGTGAGTGACTTCAAAAGGCCTTTTAATCCGTTGTACAACATGCCTAGGTGTCATACCCTTCATAGATACCGTTTGCTTTTTGGCACGTTTTAATAACCATATCGTTCCGCCTCCTATGACAACTTCCTTACCAATGGTGGACCCAAACATGTACATAGAGAGGGCTTCCAAAAACGTGGATGAGCAATTGTGAATCGGTTATGGTGGAGGCACGATGGATTTATTTTTTTATTATTTTTATTCCCGACGCAAAGATCGTTGACTTTGTACATTGGAGTGTTTGATGATTGTTGGCAAAAGGTCGGTATTGCTAGTAGGTGTGAGGAAGATGAGAGGGGTTTTGTGGTAGCTCGGCTATAAGTTGGGTGAGGAAACTAAGGTTGTAGTTTTCTATGTATAGACTTGCTTTGGGAGGTAGGAAGATTTACCATAAGGTGTGTGTGACTTATGTTTGACTCCAATTTGAAATGGTTACCAATGAATGAGCATGCTACAGTAGTCTCAAAGCGGTTAAGACACACCATTGTTGAGTGGCATATTTATTTTCATGGAATTCCGATTTTGAAAATTGAAGATTGGTGTATATATATACACTCATTTGTTTTTATAAAATAGAATGACATTTGACCAAAATGTGCTCAAATAAGTGCAACAATGCCATGGTACTATGATAGACTTTGTTCATTTTAGAAACTCCAATGCTTTGTTGTGGGTAACACACCTTGGTAGGTATGAACTTCATGAGTTTATAGCACTTGTTGACTTTGATAATTGGTGGTCCACTCCTTTTTGCAATCCTTCAAATCATTACCTCACAAATCTCAATTTTGTGAGCTTTCTAGTTTGCACGTGTTCATAGTAGTAGCCAAACAAGAGTGTACGATTATCACATATTGCAAAGTTTCCATTTTGTTGATCTTGATGATCAAGAGTTTGAAATAATCAACTTACTTTAAAGGTTTTATAGCATGGACACATTCTCTTTGCCATATACTATATAACTCATATAACTCATATAAGGCATTATGTGAATTCTACCTTTATAGAGGATTTGAGACATATCCACCTATACAACTTATATAAGGCATTATGTGAATTCCACCTTTATAATGGATTTGAGACATATGCACCTATATAATTCATATAAGGTTTAATCCTATACTAGCCAAGAGTCAAGGGGGAAGGGGAAGATGAGCATCCACCTTTCCCTTGCTCCCAACACTCTGTCTTCCAAAAATAACACATAATAGAGTAGGATCCCGAAGATTCATGAACCTACTTACCTCCATTGTTTCAAGTACACTAAATAGTGTGTGGGTGGAAAATTAGCATGGGCCACACTAATTTTCTAGTCAATATAGAATTAATGTGGATTCAAGGCCCTAAATCTTCCTATAAGTCAATACGAAGACTTCCGACCAACATATTAATCTTTTACTATAATTTTAGTGTGGGTTGAAAATGAAGTGGGCTCTACAAAATTATTGCACGGCCCACACGGACTATTTAGTGTAGCTACCTATCATGAACCTAACATAATGTTTATGTAAGAATGTGAACCATATAATATAAGTATCGCCCATTCATCGACATTTGATTGTGGAACATATGGGAGCAAAGTACACAATAATACACAACAAGCTTTGTCCACCTTAATAGGAACATAATTGTTGAAGTGTCTAAGGGAGATAGAATCTAGTGATCAACTTTATGATTCTTGAACATTTCTAGGACCTTGTCACGATTGATTTGTTCCTACACTAATTTGCAATCATTGTCAATTTACGTGTGTCAAACATATTGGATTATACCTAGATTAAGAGATTCAATGTTTCTTTCTTGCATAATCAAATATTGAAGCATGGTTAACCATATTAAGCATGCAAAACCTTAATCCCATCTCCATTTGGGATTAAAATAAGTATCTAGTGAAGAAGGTCATAGTCCATGATTACATTAATCTTCTAAAGTAGATGTGCCTAATTCAGATACTCTTCACTTTGCACCCACTTCTAGAAAGGTGTAAAACAAGAAATTAATGCAAAATGATTAGCAAAAACAAATTGTGTCCATAGCCATTTGCCTCATTGTTTTGGAGCTCATATGAATATCTTATTATTATCAAAGTGAAAATTTGTTGTGTTCCTTAAGTGGTAACGTAAGTCCTTTGATTATGTTGATTGTTGAACTTAAAATTGCTAACATTTCGAGCACATATTCCATGCTCTTTTAAACACATGTATGTTTGATGCCCATTCTTAGTTGCACACCTAACTACATACTACTCAAATATAGGTGTCCAAATTCTTGTGATGTTAGAATTAGGCATGTCTACCTTGTTCTTCATAAAGCAACTTCATACATTCCTTCACACTGCTTGTAGATCGCTCCATAACTAGGCGAGATCCTAGTGAGGACATTATAAGCCAATACGAGTTGATATTTGCATCCACTATATTCTTCATAGGATTATTTTTATTTTTATTTTTTTGATGTGATCCACACTATTCCCCCCCCCCCCCATCAACACTGATTGCACAATTTAATGTACTTAGGGCCGCTTTACACACAAAGCAAGAGCCATGACCGTGAAAAATCTAAGGGCCCTTGAATATCATCCAAAGGCCGTACCTTGGGAGATGGAAATCCAATTATGCAATTGATGGGCCCTCAAACTCACTATGAAGTGAAAGTAGATCATGTTGACGGAGCACAACATATGTTCAAACTCACGTTCCCGCCAAAGAAACAAAATATTACTAGGAGCCAATGGCAATGCAATTCATTGCCAAAATGCTTGGTTTTGCTTTAGACATAACTCTTTTTGATGGACCTCGTGCAACATCCGGTAGACCATGAAACATTGTCCACTTGTTGTCATAGAAGACATCATGTAAACTTTTCATCCATTCGGATTCCTTTGGTCCCTTAGGCCTTCAAGGTCCAATGTACAAAAGTAAACTTGGACCATCATTTGCTTCTCAACCAATCACATAATTTGTATATCACGGGGTTGAGGGCCCTCAAACTCTCTAGTGTAAAGTGGGCCTCATAGCCAAGTAGACATCATGTAAACTTTTCATCCATTCGGATTTCTTTGGTCCCTTAGGCCTTCAAGGTCCAATGTACAAAAGTAAACTTGGACCATCGTTTGCTTCTCAACCAATCACATAATTTGTATATCACGGGGTTGAGGGCCCTCAAACTCTCTAGTGTAAAGTGGGCCTCATAGCCAAGTAGCATCTTCAAAATCAAATCAAATTGTTGAACACATGTTTATGCAATGTCCGGGGAGAATTTTGAGCATCATCAGTTAAAATCCTAGTGTTTCCAAGTCCAACCGGTTACATGTTGTGATCTTTCGGTTTTCCTTTGTTGCTTTGAGATATATTCCATTTATTCCTATCACATGATGGGTATTTCTCCCGAAGTCTTGAATGTTAACCGGTTATTTCTCAAACTTAACCAGTTCATCTGTAACTAACTTAGTGGTCAATTCTCCCCAGTTATTGTTATGTTGTTCTTATTTATTTTAGACGTACCTAGTTCTTACCTGCCATTCATGGCCACCAAAATAAGTACGAAAGTACTTACATACGAAGATTTCACTCAAATTAATTGCCTTCCAATAGCGAGAACATCCATCGTGCGAGATTCCATGCAACCACTGATGTTTTGACTCTCAAAGGCATTGAAGATGACGATTTCCATGCTCATTATTTAGAGTAGAGGTGCCTATAACCAATCAATTACAAGATTTTGCGCCAAATCTGGAGAACTATAAGACGGTGTAAATTTTTTTTGTATAGGAAGATAGAAATCAGGAGGATTGCAATTATTTTGGTTATTTTATTCCTTAAATTGAGATTACTGTGAATTTTTTAAGTCAAAAGTTGGCACAAACATATTACCAATGTCTAGAGTTTGGCATAACTGCTCATTCCTCCTCACTTGAACACTTACAATCAGGACATGTGTTTGGCACTATTGCTTATGGTTTGATCAAAATTTGATCATAGTTTGATGGAAATTCCGGTACCCTATAGATGTTGATGGAACCTTGATCGGGAATAGACGCCTCTATTATACCCCGCAACAATTGCAAGCTTGAACACAATGATAAATATGCACGTTATCCCTTAAGTTATTGCCTATCCTAGTAGTTACATTGATTTGTTCTACTAGTGTGAGTTACTATTTAGAATTACATCATATTGTTGTATTATACCAATTTTTAGAACCATAAATCTTTTTTTACCTATCTAATGTTGCCACAAATAGAAGAATTTTAAAAACCTAAAAAAGAAGAAGAAGTGACTCCAATGTTGCCACCAACATAAACTACTGTGTTAATTTCAAAGGGTGACTTAAATCCCAAGGCCTTACCTTGGATCTTGTGGGAACTCCTAGGTTAAGCTGCATAAGATCGGAGTAGTAATATGATGGGTGACCTTCATATGGTCCACCTAATTAGAGTGTGTGTAGGTATTTGGGTGAACTACATATTTTCCACCAACAATGAGGGAGCCAACAAGGGGATTGCCCTGGGGGAGATAGGTGCCATTTGCCTTGTTTGTGCTTGTTCAAGGTGTTCACCTTGAAAAGGAGGCAATATTCATCAAGGGCCCTCTAATTCTTTTAATGTTCGTTTTGGGATTACATATAGACTTGGACCAACTTAAAAATGAAGCAACACGATGGTTCACGCTGGTGGCAACATCATAGTCATCTTTCTTTTGTACCGTCTTGTTGCTTCATCTTCGAGTTTGTTTACGTCTAGAGGTATATGTAATTCCAAAACGGGCATCACGAGAATCACAAGGGCCCCGAAGAATAATGCCTCCTTTTTTAATTTCATATCTTGAATGGGCACAAACAAGTTGACTTGCATCTACGCATATCTCCCCCAGGGACAAGCCTCTTGGTTCCCGAATAGTTGGTTGAAAATATCTAGTTTTATTCACATACCTCCATTATGATTGGGTAGAACATAGGTGGTAGGGTGCATCAAAAAGCAAGTCCTAAGAAAGATCAACCATCCATGTTTCTTTTAACATAAAAAGCTACATTGAATATATGATTTTATTGAGCCCCACATTATTCATCATCAACCAACGTGTATTGCTTTGCAATCTTTGCGTGATAACTAAAGAGGATATCCCATGACAGTTAAAACCAAATGACAAGACCATTCTAATTAACGTGGCAAATTAAATCATATGGTTAGTGCAATTTGCACATCAAGAATTAGGAAATGACTTGGTGAAGAAAAATACAAAATCATCAATAAAAGTTATAACAATGCCTAACTCCAAATGGTAACCCACACTCATAGGACAAAGTTGGAGTACATGCTACAAACCGATAGGGGCTTATTATTGGGTTACTTGTCTTAATTGGACACCTATATTTGATCGGTGTGTGATCATGTGAGGATCAAAGAACAAACACTACAAAGACACATGTTGGAAAGAGATTGGACTACGTCTTTAAAATTTATTATATAGTCCACCTATGTATTCAATCAAAGTAATCTACATACATGCAATTTTGACAACCATAACCAAATAAGTGCATGTCGGATTTTCAATATGATTTTTGTTGATGTTTCATCATAGATGTGGTGATTCAATACAAATTCTAAGATGTAATTCTAACCAATAGAAGATAGAGACCAAAATAAATAAATTGAGTAATGTCACGAACCTTGTATTCCACGGAAGCAACTAACTTAATTTGCCATCCCATGTACATAACTCCATTTGGATTTTGTTTCCAAACACCTATCATCGGGTGTTGTAAAAGTATCTCTTATGTGTTCATTGTAATTTCATACTAAATTAACCTCAATGGACTAGTTGGAGGTCTCTAATCCCGATTAAGGTGTTTAATTGGCTTAAAAAAACAATGTTTGGGCTCTACATAGGAATCCCTATTTTGATGTGATTGAACATGTACCCCTCCTCTTTAGTTTTTAATGCACTAAAACTAAAGGTGTCCTATGCCACAAATACATTGACTCTCATAACTAAGTTAGCGACTCACTACATCAATTTTGACACAATATGGCACGCAAATAAAAACAATAACATACAAATGTTCACTTGTGTAAAATAATTGTCATAGTCTAGTACAACATTTCCATAATCTCATGTCTATTGCAAAATTGCATATGGGGAAACAATGATTTGAAGAGAACTATAAACATTGACTCAGTTTTGTAACCTACATCTACCCATAGACTAATAATTTGTCCATCCTCCTTTAGAAGCTTGGATACAATGGGGTATGCTATGATAAAACTTTTGACACTCCTCAAGAGTAATGGAATGGAAATAAGCTTGCACACACTCCCACAATTGAAACATTCCTTTGGTTGGTGTTGGATATTCATTTAATTTATGTTTCACAAGTGCCCACACATGCTCCGTTGGATTTAGGTAAGGTGATTGAGGAGGCCAAGTGAGCACACTAGAAATTTGCATTGACAACCATCACTTGACCAAATTTGCAGTATGTTTAGGATCATTTTCATGCTAAAATATGACGCAAGAAGGGTTGAAACGGTACCATTCAATTGTCCTCTCAACCCCATCTTGAAGAATGCTAAGACACATAGCTTGTATCATCTTCCCCTCTATCTTGCACATGTAACCAATGCCACGGGAAGTCATACAACCCCACACAAAAATTGCACAACCTCCATGTTTAACTATTTGACCTACATGATGAGCTTGTAATTGAGATTCTCTATCCCTCATCCAACACCAAACGCAACCATCATATTGAAATCGACTGATCTTAGTCTCATCACTAAAAATCACCCTATACCGATTATGGATAATCCAATCTCGATGATGTTGAGCAAATTCCAACTTAAAACGCACAATCTTGGTCATGAGCAATGGCTCCCTTTGCTTCTCTAATGACCAAGACCTGCTTTGTGAAGTGCATGCCTCATTTTAGCATGAAAACAATTATAGGATATAATGTTAACATAAATAGGAGGGCCTGAGCTAAGAGAATATGCTTGAAACTCTTGCAATTTGTATCTGATGATTATAAAACTTGAAAAGGCAATTGTGGAACAACATCGGCAAGAGGAGCAAGATCAACCAAAAGAACAACATCAGAAAGAGGAGCAAAATCGACCAAAAAGGACAACATCAACAAGAGGAGTAGCATGCCAACGATGAACATGAAGAAACAACCACTAGTTATAGATGCACCAATTGAGTTTGAGAAAAAACCAATTCAAATTGAAGACTTTAGGACAACTACTTATCTTGACTTATCATGTGTGAGAATGTAGAGTAATATATAGAATATTCCTCAATATAATACTCATTTTGTAAGATGGTATCACATAAGTGCAAGCTCAAGTTCGTGAAGGTTCCAAGCTAGTTCATGAATCTTTTGATCAATGTTGCAAGTGTTCTACCAATTTCATGAACCTTTTAAGTTAGTTCATGATTCTTCTAAACCAACTTGACATGTGGCACACCTCAATTTCATGATAATGGACCTTGACCTTTAGCAACTTCATGAATCTTCCAAACCAATTTCATGAAATCTTTTCTCACCATGCAATTTTCCTATTCTTGACTTCTTGCCTCCTTGTTTTGTATTCTTTGTCTTTTCATTGTTCATTAGTTCCTCTTTGTTATGTGTTTACATGGAAGCCTCTAGCCTTGATGTTGATTTTTCTTTGGTCTTTCATTACAATACCTCAAAGCCAGAAGCAAGCAATGCATGTGTTTTTATGGTCTTTGATTATTGTACATTGAAGCAAGCAACATGTACCCAATGTAGTTGGAGCGCACAATCTCATGGATTTGAGAGTGCAAGTGTGGTTTTGGAGTTGATTGTGGGAAGAGTGTTGGATGCATGAGCAAAGCACAAACGTGCTTGAAATATGTTGGAGACATGGTCCAAGGTTGGATAAGAGAGGTCAATCAAAATTTGGTAGAACTTGGGGAGCAACTAGGAGAATCTTATACATGATGTACCATCTTTTGTGAAATTGATCGAAGTCATGAATATGGGTACCAAGTCATGAAAGTGTTCACAACATGTAGTGAAGTGGATTCAAGTTAAATTGGTAGCGTATATAGTGAACTTGGCTCAGGATTCCAATGAATTTGGTAGAACCTATTGTTAAAGTGGTTTGTAAAATCATGAAATCGAGTTTGCAATTTTGTGGATTCATCTTACCAAAGGAGTAAATCAAAACGGAAAGATGCCAACATGTAACTGGTTGTCATCTCCCTAGACATTGCACGCAACCTACCAAGCAAGGAAAAAAAGAAGGGGAAAAAAAAGTTTGAGCCTACCTCGGAAGGATGACTACCAACTACAATAACTACTCCAAGGCCCAAAAACTACCATCAAGAGGAGCAAGATCAACCAAAACAAACAACACTAGCAAGAGGAGCAAGATCAACCAAAAGAACAACATCACCAAAAGGAGCAAGATCAACCAAAAAAAACAACATCAATGAGAAGAGTAGCCTACTAACATTGAACAAGGAGAAACCACCACTAGTTATAGATGCACTGATTGAGTTTGAGACTACACTGGTTGAAGTTGAAGATTTCAGGAAAACTACTTAACCCGACTTATTAACATGTACATTGTTGGTTATGAATACACTAGGATCTTGACTGATAACCACCCATAAACCCCCACATTGCATGTAGCCCACCAAGCAAAGAAAAGAGAATAAAAAAAGAGAAAGAAAGGGAGAAAAGAAAGAAGTTTCGGGAAGAGGTTTAAGTGACCGGACAAAAACCAGGTCATATATCCTTGGAGAGTTTTAAAAATCCGGCTCTTATTTACCTGGTTCACCTGACCGATATCCGGATGCTCACCTTTCACACTCGGATGCTCCTCTGGCTCTCTTTATTTTGAACCAGTTGTTTCTCAAACTCAACCGGTTCACCTGTAACTGGCTGCCGCTTCTCCCCTTTCATGGCGGTGCTTATTGGGATGGTGTTAGCCCTGCCATCTAGGTCAGTGAGAAGAGGGCCTTAGGGCCGCTTCATGCTATGGCCGAAGGTCGAGAGGATGTCGATTCCCATCAATCATATTACAAGAAACCAAGACTTCGGCATGTCGACCCTTCACACTAAGTTAGAGGCCAAAGTCCAAAGGCCGTCACCCTCCAAAACGCCTACATGGCAATACTTTTTGACCAAGACGACCTGCTCTCGAAGGAAGTTTGGGTCGGACAAGAATGGAAACCCAAACTTTGGTTGAGAAGCCGTCAGTTTTTTTCCATAAAAAAATTCAAGATCTGACAAGATCTTGGCCATTAGATTGGAGGGGTTGTTTTGGACAAGGAATAACGTGAGATGCTCTCTCTCTCTCTCTCTCTCTCTCCAAGTCGAGAGATCGTGGGAATTCATGGCCAAAGGTTTGGATTGTGGGCTTGGCCTTTGGAGGCTTCACAGTGTGGTTGGCCGAAGGTTCCAATTCCTCTATATTTTATTGGCTATGTAAGTTCAGCCCATTTCTTTGGACTCGCAACAAAGTTTGGCCATTCCATCCCATGGCCTCTCGACTTGGACGGCCATAGTGTGAAGCGGCCCTTATCCATCCAAGGAAGGAAGTTAATAAGTTAGATGTAAGGTACGGTGGGAGAGCCACATTGCATTGCATTGCATTGCATTGACGGCGGGCTTACACTGGTCCTTTTTTGCAGTGGCCTCCTAGCTTATAAAGTAGTGATTGCCCACACCGAGGGTATAAGTTAAGGGACTGTCCATCATGCCTGCACCTGCATGCACGAATATCGGATTTGTGCCATGGCAAAGCCTGGACACCGATTTGTTCCATTATTGTGGCCTAACTTACTTGCCGTTTCAAGGGGGTATAACTTACCGGCTGGGCCAAACCAACCCGTACATTGGTTCCTTGGAGGCAAGGGTTCAGGCATCCAACAAGGAACGAGTGTATGGGTTAGTTTGCCCAAATCGGGTTATACCTACTATTATTATTATTATAATCTTATGCTTAAGTACGCACCTGTTTAAGTATGTATCCCGGTACAGTGCGCAAACTTTTTGACAAAAATCAGGGTTCATATTTTATTGTTTGAACATGTCATGCATAGTCAATTATCGCGAATGCATGCATTTTTCATGCTTGGCAGTCAATGCTAGTTTGTTAATGTTTTGTTGAACGTCTCAAACGGTCGTCGCAGTTCATCATACATTTGTCTAGCTTCCATTTGAACATTCGAGCAAATTAATTGGTCGTCGATGTTGGGGATAGTGTTGTGTAGAGCTTTGAAGCCTTTGAAATCGGTAGCACTTTCAGATTCAACAAATGTCTCGATAGGTTGGATTTCGTCATCGATAGGTGGTTCTTCCTTTGAGGTTGTCGAAGCTTGGCCATCAACATCAAGCCTCAATGGGAAGGGGATCAAACAAAACCGGTGGCTTTGTGAGCACCCTAACATGTATTCTTCAGGGGCAAGCTAGATGGGTATTAAACAATTACTTTTTCCGATTATCCCAATTTGGAACACTAGCGATATGAGTAAAGTACGCACCTACCAACTAAGTGCGCACCAACGGCTCCGGTTCAAAGTGTGTACTTAAGTGGGAGATTATTGTATTGCAGAGGGCTTTATATTCCAACACAAAATAACGATCCCTCCTCCAATTTGCCATGTGTCATGCTCACATACACCACAATTCACTTGTATCCCGCATGGAAATTAGATTCAAGTACATGTAAAGATTAGCTAGGGAGCCCTCTATAATTTAACAAATCCACCAACTTCAAATCATTTAGGGCCACTTCACACACGAGCCAAGAGCCGTGACCATGAAATCGTGAGAGCCCAAAGATAGTGTCCAAAGGCCGTCCCAAGACACCTCCAAAATCATGTAGTGTGGTCATGGACCCTCAAGCGTAGTGTGAAGCCATATGCAACCGAGCCCTCAACCAAATGCTATTTCAATGAAATTTTATTCATGTGGATCCTCACACATGATAAAATAGTATAAATCAATGATTGTGAGTGTTCGGAGTACCATGGTCTCCCGGTTTTGTGTTAGGCCCAACTCCAAGAGGTGGTGTTTGAAAATCTTTCAAGTGACCATGAAACATGATCCATTTGATGCCATGTAGGAATCCATGTAGACCCTACATCCATCTTGCATTCACATACTCTATGGGTCCCTCAAGCACAGTGTGAAGCGGACTTGGACCAACTCTGCCTTTTTCAACAATGAGAGTGCTTGAAGTGTATCGGTAATGGGCTCTCAATCTCATGTGTGAAGTGGCCCTTGTATATCATCACCATGAGGCCTTGGGCAAAGACAGATGAGTCTAAATCAAACACAACAATTATATGGACGCCTATATTTGAGTAATATGTGGTTAGACGTGAATCTATATATTGGCACCAAAAAACTTGTGTTTATAAAGAGATTGGACTACGTGCTCAAAACATGCTAACCATTATTGAGAAGAAGTCTATGGGAGGCGAACCAGGGTTCTGGCCTCAGGTGAGGCCACGTCGCCAATTCGAAACCTTGAAAACGTCGTAAATCTACCAATCAAGACTAGTATCTTCGCATTGCCGTCATTTTCTGTCTTCCCCGTTTGTTGCTTTGCCTACGGCTCGCTCTTCGGAATCGTTTCTTTCCGTCGCCCCGCATGACTCTTCAGAATCTTGTTTCGTTGTTGTGTTTCGTTTTTCATCAAGGTTTGCAAAATCGAGCGAGCCCTACTTCGGCGGCCACATTTGCAATTTCCCCATCCTATGTAGGTTTTGGATTCCAAGGACACACAGATGCTTGGGAGCTGAAGGGGTTTAGGGTTTCGGAATCGTTTCTTTCCTTCGCCCCGCAGGACTCATCTTAATCTTGTTTCATTGTTGTGTTTCGTTATTCATCAACCGTTTATAATTTGAGATCGTAGATAGGGTTGAATTGTGGAGAGCAGCAAGTACAAAGATTATCCAGTTACAGGTTGTGGAGTGGAAGAAGTAGATTCAAACTTCTTTTCACTCTTCCACTTGCACATTACTTTCATTAGGAGCTTATTTGATTCAGGTTTTCTTCCTCCCCCTGCCCCATTCCCCCTTAATCTAGTTCTCTCAATACTCACTTTCTCTTCCTTCCGAGGACGTTTGTAGTCAGTCTTTCATGGGGTGTTTCTTCCTCAACCAAGCTAGGGTTCAGATCTCGTCCAAGAGGTTCTGAAGGTTTTGTATTTGTCAAGGCCATTGAGTCATTCGGATGCCGATCTATGATGAACAAGGTTCCTTGCAACAAGATTGCCTTGAGTTCCACTGTGATCGTTTAGGACCGAACTGCCTTCCTTCTGAGGTTTCATGTGACAGGTCTGTGTAGGTTGTGAGTGGGTGTTGCAATGTCGCTGAGGACGAAATAGTGACAAGCATATATCCTATCCATATGAGGACATTCATTAGAACTGAGATGTTGCAGCCCTAGTTTTAGGTTTGGCGCCGATGTGGAGCAGGAGAATGATGCTTTGCTGATGAGAGAATTGAAACCCTAAATGGCAGTCCACACGTTCCTCTGCAATCCTCTTCCTGCTGCGTTCACCGGTATAGGTTCAAATTCTCTATATTTATTTGGGGGTGTGGTTGAATGACCACTTAATGAGCATGAGAACTTTCACTTTGATTATAAGGCAGTTAGACTTTCCGTGGAAATGAATATGTTTGAACACCAAAGACATTGTTAACTGCAACCCAAATTGAAGTCGCCTAGGCCTTTCTACACTAAATAGGCTCATTAGTGCGACTAACACTAATTCCCCGGCGATTTATAAGCATCCGTAAGTATTACTCTTTTGGTAAGAGTAATTATAATATGAAATCAAGATTACTGTAGAAAATAATTTGATGTCTTGAATAAGCTAGAAGATATATTCACTAAACTATTGTAGTCGTACTTAGGCCTCCAACTGCACCGCCGGTTAAGACTAAACTTGATGGTAAGTTCGTTCAAAGTTTTATGGCAACACCGGGCTGAGCTAGAGCTAACATTAGCCAAGGATAACATAACTAACCTCGTCTTCTAGGTCTGTCCTTAATGGTCCATGAGAGGAGGAGGAGTTAAATTAACTAGATTACATTGTTTATGGTAAATAATGTAGGTCATAGCATAAAACAAAGACCAACATTTAAAACATTGTGGGTATTATTGTGGATGCACGTCATAAGTGTACATTAGAGGTTACATAATTTCTATTGAATGGAAAATACTTTGCATTTGAGAGACTTCCAACAAAGTGGGGTCAATCCCTACCCTTCCTACATGGGTGATTTGGAATCTAAGAATTAATTGTTTAGTATATTTCTCAAAATTAACTTCAGCAAAATCGAGAATCATTATTTCCCAACAAGTTCCATGTTACTTATCTAGGAATAGAACCGTGTAATTTTTGGTATTCTACGAAACAATGTAGTTTTGATTGAAGCCGCTTTGGGTAGGATGGGTATGTGGAGAAACTAATGAAAAACGATTCCCTCAAGTATAAGGTTCCGTGCTATTTTAATGTGTGATGGTGTAAATTGTGGGCCTCACTATTGTGCAATGAAAGGTAAGTCACACTATAACTATGCCCACGATATTTACCACCAATAATGTAATTATGTGCCCAAACTTTAGATTTTGAAGTAGGTCATTACGTGCATGAACAAGAATAGTAGGGTTTTGGGCAACCAATGCAAAAAAAAAAACCTAGCATTAATTAAATCAACTGGCAATGTGGCCACACAAATAGAAGTCAACAATAATTAAGTTGACATTGGTTGCTCCCAACTGGCGTTGTAGGTGGGATTACATAGTGCCATGTGAGGCTCTAAAGCAAAGCGCATCACGTGTCTGAAATATGCATACTTGAAAGAAAACCATTCCATGTTGTTGTCAACGACTTTCACGTTGGGATTGTCCACTACAAACTTGCATTTTTACTTGAGACTGCCAAAGTTGGTTTGGAACAACACTCCAAGAACGAGTAAATAAACAATAGCTCTTATTGCCACACAATAACTTTACATTTGACGTGTCACATGGCACTCGTCAATGTGAGACTTGTCACATACATGAAATGTACATATGTGAAAGAAAAAACTCATTCTAAGTTGTCTATGACTTTCACTTCAAGATTCTCCACTACAAACTTGCATTTTAACATGGGATGGGTAGACCAATTTGGAATGGAGAGAAAAAATCATCGCATACGAGCATACCTCTCATTCATCCAACATAAAAACCCTAGAATAGCATGCAACTTGAATGTTTTTGTTAAATTTTTTTAATGATTTGACATTGGAAGTAGTTTTAAAAACCTTGATTAGTTTAGTCCAAGTCATTTGAAATGAATCACCTACAAACCTATAAGGGGTCAAGTTTTTATGTTGGATGGATGAGAGATAAGCTTGTACGCAATAATCCCCCCTCTCCGTTTGGAACAACACTTAAAGAGCAAGTAAGTATGTAATGTAATAACTCTTATTATTCCCACATGACAACTTTATTTGACGTGTCACATGGCGTCCGACGGAAACGAAGGGGAGGCGCCCAGTGCAGCCAATGCGCGAGCGCCGCGTCAGCAGGTGCGGTCCACTGGAGTGCCGGTGGAAGCTCCGAATTTCGAAGTTTGCACATGAGCGATCGCTTGCGCGTCGCGTCCTCCCCATCGCGCTAGTGGGTCGTCCTGCGCATCCGCGTCAGTGCTCTTCTCAACTTCAATCCCACTCTGCGCATCTCAAACAAACCCATTTTCACTCCACCACTTCAGCATTGCCATCATTTCCGCCTCAACCTCCAACCTCTCTGCAATAACTTTTCCCCACTTATTCCCTCTCTCCCTTCCTTCCTTCCTTCCTTGTTGTTTATATTGCATTGCATCGCAGAGCTTTCAATGTGCACAATGGTTAGAGGTTTAGGAATGCAATGGTGGGAGCGGGGTGGGTCGTGTTGCCAGTGTTGTGCTAGTGGTCAACAGTACAGAAGTCTTTGAGCCAGAGTCGGACCGATCTGGAGCAAGCGGGGAGGAGGAGTCGATGGCACTTGGTTTGCAGCATGTTGTAGAGGCTACCCGGAAATATGTGCAAGTATGAAGTTTAGGATTGGTATGATTCATCACCAAAGCTGGAGACAAAAGATTAACAACAACAACAACAACAACAACATTCGAGCTAGCTGCTGCCCCCTATGTGATGATGCACCTAGGTTTGGTACTATTACAATTACTATCACTACCATTATCTCTAACAATACCATTACCACTACTTGTGGCAATAGAGTGAGGGTTTAGGAGGTTCTAACAGGTTTTAGCATCCTCATCAAGAGTACTTCCCGTGACGACGTTCTTCAGGCAGGCTATGGCAGTAGGAAGCTCTTGGGCGGGAAAACATCAACAACATCATCAACAAGGTGACCAAACCCAAGCCCAGTCGGTGGCAATGGGGAATAACAAAGTGAACGCCATAGTGGGCATGGCATGCGCATGCTCATTTGTGTATGTTTTGTCACTCATTTTGATGAGCTCGCGGCCATGTTGGGATACATGTCAATCCACCCCTTGCGCACCTTACGCACAGACGACCTCCGACATCTCAATGGCATCCCCTGCGGCGTCGGTGTCTTCGGTAAGTCAGAAGAAGAATGAACCGGTGTTGGTGAGCAACACATTGACGCCGCTGCCCCAACCAGACCGGGAGTCAAACTCAGCTCTTCTGGCTGTGGAAACCAATAAGGAGACGATAGGGGGAAGTCTGCAGCAAGCCACCGGGGTCGGAAGGAAGACGGACCTGTCGAGGATAGTGTTTGGTATCGCTGCCGCAACCGACATGTGGTGGGACAGGAAGGAGTATCTGAAGCTATGGTGGAAGCCATCGAAGATGCGAGGGTTCGTGTGGCTGGACAAGGCGCCGTATGGGAAGTGGGGTGCTGAATTTCCCCCTTACAAAATCTCCCAGAACACCTCCGACTTCAAGTACACGTACAAGAAAGGGTGGCGCTCTGCCATTCGAATCTCCAGGATTGTTTCCGAGACGTTCCGACTAGGGTTGCCCGATGTCGACTGGTTCGTGCTCGGAGACGATGACACCCTCTTCTTCCCGGACAATCTCATTAGAGTCCTGTCCAAGTATGACCACACCAAAATGTACTACATCGGTAGCAACTCCGAGAGCCATCTCCAGAATGTCTTGTTTTCTTACAACATGGCCTTCGGTGGAGGCGGGTTTGCCCTCAGCTACCCTCTTGTCAAGTCCTTGGCAAGAATGCAGGATGACTGCCTCTCAAGGTAAACAAAATGCTCCACTCCTCCCGTACTCAACACTAGTTAGCAGTTCGATAGATAATTGGAACCTTGAGGGGCCCAAAGCTGCAGTTTTTCTATGCACTTTCAGCATGGAGATGCACACCCTGATGTTTTCGTACATAGTCTTTTGTAAACCTGAGGCTCAAGTTTGTAACCTGAAACCCATTATCCGAGAGACCGATTGAGATTGTAGATTTTGTCACCTAGGTTGCTTCTCTGCCGTATTTTATGAGAAAGTCAGGGCAGTCTGGGTTGAAGGATCTCTGCATTTTTAATTAGTGCCACTAACATTACACTAAACATCTGATAACAACTCTATCATACTGGACTAGTAGTTCGGAGTTGAAGGACGACAGATAGTTGGAACCTTGAGGGGCCCAAAATGCAGTTTTTGTGCACTTTCAGGAGGGAGATGAACACCCTCGCACTTTTGGACAGAGGCTATTGTTCACCTGGGGCTCAGATTTGTATCCCTGAAATTAGCTAATGAAGAAACCGATTGAGATTCTAGATGTTGTCATCTAGGTTGCTTCTCGGCTTCATTTTATGAGGGGTTGAGTGCGGTCTGGGTTGAAGGATCCCTGCATTTTTAATTAGTGTCACTAACAATACACTGAAATATCTGATAACAACTCTCCCATACTGGACTCGTAGTTCATCGTCAAAGGGCGACAGATAGTTGGAACCTTGAGGGGCCCAAATCTGCAGTTTTTATGCACTTTCAGTATGGAAATAAACACTAAGGCATTTGTAAAGAGGCTTTTGTAAAGCTAAGCCTCAGGGTTTGTACCTTGAAATCTACTAACCAAGACACTGATTAAGATTGTAGATGTTGTCATCTAGGTTGCTCGTCGACCTCACTTCATGAGGAAGTGAGTGTGGTCTGGGTTGAAGGATCTCTGTGTTTTGAATTAGTGTAACTACTACTAGTAGCTGTATTTCGAAAACCGTCTTCAAACATCCAGTGGAATGGATATCAATGTTGGCATTCGTTTGTGAGAGCTAGATTGACAGATGTATTATGGAGATGAAACCCTGACATTTTTGGTCTAAGGCTTTTGTAGACCTGAGGCTCTGGGTGTAACTCTAACAGAGACAGCTGATTGAGATTGTAGATGATGTCATTTAGATTACTGCTTGGCTGCATTTTATGAGGAAGTCAGTGTGGTTGGGGTTGAAGGATCTTTGTGTATTGAATTAGTTTGACTAACACTAGCAGTTGTATTTCCAACCCTGTATGTAAACATCCAAGGGCATTCATCAGGCTACACTTGCAGGAGATAAACTTTGGCATTGGTGTTTGTGAGGCCTAAGGTAAATGGGTCTAATTCGGTTACTTGTCCTAATCACCCACCTGTTCTTGAGTTGTATGTGATTAGGTGTGTCTCCAAGAACGGATACTGAAAGAACATGCGTCTAAAAGAGATTGGACTATGTGCTAAAAAATGTGATAACTATTATAGGCTAAATAGCCAAAATAATTGGGGAGGGACCTATATGACCATTTAATGGGCACAAGAATCTTCACTTTGATAGTGAACGAGATATTCATATGAGCTCCAAAAATCATGAGGGAAGTGGCTACAGCTTTGATTTGGAATTGCTAATCATCTCATACTAGTCATGTGTTTCATATCCTAGGATAGTGGGCTAGTCAGAAGAAGTAACCATTCAAGGTCCATCTACCTTAGTTTCTATCTGAGTGGAGGAAGGGACTGTTGTACGGGCTTTGGAATGGGAAGTGAAAGTTCCTCATTGTTACAGTTGGAGGAGTTTGTGCTGTTGGCTTTTAATGCCCATTCTATTTTCACAGGTATCCGCATTTATTTGGAAGTGATGATCGAATGCATGCTTGCATGGCAGAGCTTGGCATTCCTCTCACTAAAGAACCTGGTTTCCATCAGGTTTGTTCATGATTCCATACACTCTGCTAGATGGTTCTAAAACCGTGGAGTACATATGCATTCTATTATTAGTTTAGACAGTTCTAAATGATTATCATCAGCAATTGACAGGGGATTTTAAACACAGCAAAGCATGTCTTATTTAAATTCTGCATACAAAAGTTATAAGGGCTCAAATTTTACTGGTAGATGACCCAAAACCATCAGAGGAGCCTGATGCTAAGGTGGTTGACATTTTCAAAAGAATATGTATTTATTCTGCAAGATTTCAGGGTGTTAGTTCAGGGTGGGGTTCTGGTTTTTATCATGCTCTACCTTAGGGTGGGTTTACATTAGGGTCCAGGTCCAAGAAACTTGGGGTCTAAAACACCCCTCAATGAACCTTACTTTCGCACTCAAGATTGGACCCTAGTGTGAAAATTGGTTCCTCAAACTAGGAGGGGTGATTGGTGAGATTTTGTGGGAAAGTGATCCTACACTAGCTTCACTTCATTCTTTCATACCTTGGACCCTTACCCTAGTGTAAGCTCCTTGGGTGTAAAATTATGCTCTCGACTACCTAATACAGTTACTTGATTTTGGAGTTTATTTGATCTTGGACCCTAGGTTAAAACCACCCTTACTTAGTCTGCCCACCTCTCTCTTTTAGGTGGCATCTTCATCTCAATTTTGGCATGCAAAGTTCCCTTGTTGAAATGTTTGCATAAAGTACATGGTCCTTAAAGCGACACCCCCAGTGGTTTTGCTGATGTTTGGTTTATTGCCAATTTTAGAAAAATTTAAAGAAATTACCCTAGGTTAGCAAATGGATTAGAAACATGGTCATCATTTAATTTTTTTAATTTTTTAATTTTATTTCGGACTCCTATAAATCATTAAACTGCACTGCAGCATTGGGTCTTTGGTGTCACATAGGGGGGTCCACTTTTGTTGGACTGTTAGGTGAAAATTACCTCATAATCAGCTTGATAACACATAAGAGTCTTCTATCAGTGAGGGTATTATTCACCTCTTGTGGAACACTTGCACTGCCTTGTTAAGTGGTTAGATCCTAGATTAGTCACTGTGATTGGCAAAAGTGGGTGCTCTTCTTAAATAGGTCTTACATACTTCGTACACCACCTCTATGATTGGCCAAAGTGGTTCTGTTTTGTCCTTGATGCTGCATATGGATAGTGGTTTTCAATCTGTGGCTTAACGCACCATCGCACTCACTTGTTGACACTTGAAGGATGAGATGTAGGTGTTGCTTTAAGCCTGGTGTTACTTTTAGGCACAGGTGGGAACTGAAAGCAATCACACATGTGTGTTTGTTTTGATTTGACCTAATTGGTGGGAATTGGTGGAATTGGAGGTTACAGTTCGATATCCATGGAGATGCCTCGGGTCTACTCGCGTCCCATCCTGTGGCGCCTTTGGTATCAATTCATCACCTGGACCTCATTGACCCAATATTTCCAGACACACAAAAGAAAAACTATTCTAGGGTTACCGCATTGAAGCACTTTCTGGAGCCAGTGAAGGTTGAATCGGGGAGCATTTTACAGCAGTCCATCTGCTACGACTCGAAGCGCCGGTGGTCATTCACGGTGTCATGGGGATACGTCATCCAAGTGCACAAAGGTTTCATCACGCCCCGTGAGCTCGAAGTGCCCCAGAAAACCTTCTTGTCATGGCACAAGGAGACGAGCAAAGTGGAGTTCCCGTTCAACACGCGAGACAACCCTGAGGATGTGTGTAAGAAACCTACGCGCTTCTTCATGCACTCTGTTAAAGGGTTGGCCTCCCCCTCTAATTCCAATTCTAATGACGGTCTCATGGAATCTGTGTTCCTTCGAGAGTGGAGCCCGTCCAAGAAGGAATGCAGTGGACAGTTGCAGCCACTGAGCCTTGTGCAGAGGATTCGAGTTGTGAAAGAGATGACGAGCGAGTCTTGGTATCAGGTAAGAAACATATGCATCACAAACTTCCAAAGGGTAGTGGTATATAGTAAAGTTATCTGTTAATTCAACCAGAGTTTCGGTTGGGAGTTGGTTGCTTTGCATACAAAACTTTCCGAGTTCAGTAAGTTTTCAGTGCATGCTTGGAATTTATGATGATTACAACATTTTATGTAGTTACTTAATAGTTTTTGCTTACAGAAGTTTGTGATGTGCTTCCTTACAACTGAGGTGGGGTCTTTTGAGAGGAAGAAAGTGCTTCAAGCTTAATGCCCCCTTTACACTAGAGCTTGAGCTTGCAATGTATTGGGAGTTGGATACTTGGAGTTGTAACCTTTTTATCCAAAGCTCAAACTCTTGGGAGCTTCACCAGTCCGCCTGACTGCCCTCAAGTGTAGACTGCTATAGATTGGTTTGAGCCACCATGTATATGGTAACTACACCCAATTGTGACCCTTACTCAAAAGTGACCCTAAATTCTTGCCTGAATCGAACATGACTTGAACATGAGAGAGCAGGGTTGGCTTTGGGCACACCTATAATCAACACGCTGAAAATCCTTCACTCAAAGGGTGTCCAAAAACTGCATGCTAAGGCCCCCTTTTACCTCTCTAGTGTGTAGGGGGCCTATGTCATAGTATTACAAGCAGCAATTCTAAGGCCTGATGATCTGCATAGGTGAGTGGTGCAGTAGTCCAGGTCCAAAAAACTTGGGGTCCAAAACACCCCTTAATGGGCCTTACTTTTGGAATAAATCCCAAAATGTGGCGGGAAAGTGATGTCACATTAGCACCACTTCATTTTTTCGTACCTTAGACTTGGACCCTAGTGTAAACTATTGGGTTCCAAAATTTGGCTCTTGACCAGTAGGACCCTTCGATTGTAAAGTTTCTTTGGTCGTGGGCCTTAATGTAAACCCATCCTTCTGTTGTGTTCCATTTCTGTTATCTCAAATTCCCAGGACACCAAACAACAAGGCCTCATGATCGATGATAATTTTCTTCTGTGCAGATGCCAAGGCGACCGTGCTGCAGGATAAAGAAGTGGAAAAATGACAACATTGACATCCATGTGGGTGCATGCAAGGAGAATGAAAGCCTCATCAGCAGTTTCTAGGTTTCCTTGATACCATTATATTATCGATCTTTTTGGTTTAAACAACTTGGAGACGACGACCATAGTCAAACTCTAGATTGGTCCACAACCCAACGGGCAGAGAACTGTACACAAATGCACATTCACCAGTCTCGTCCTATGATTCGATGGACGCAAATTCTGTACAGCAAACATTGCAAAACGTGCATTTTTGCCAATTTCTTTTGTGACACTCATCTTTAATCACACGAAACGGGGGTGGTGTAACAAGATTTTTAGTTTCGTCTGGCAGTATGATGGTACACCATTTAGTGGAGATGAGTTTACATGGTGTGGTATGCTCCCACATATGGTTCTTGCCAAGAGTTTTGAACTACTACTAAGTTCAAATTTTGCCAGAAGTGCTTTGTACTTTCTGATATCTTCCCAAGTTTTGTGTCAGTGCTTGGTAATCTGGGTGTCGTGACAGTACTGCTCCCAGAAATGGAGTTCTAGGTTTTCTGAGCTTGACTTATGCCCCCTCCCCACCTGACTTTAGCTAAGGCTAAAAGTTGTTTAAAAAATGAGGCCTTCACACCATTGACACTATCTAGTCCTGAGACTCGTTGGCGAATGATGTGGTATGGTTTAAAAGTGGAGGTTTTAAGCCTCAAGCACTGACCCTCCCATTGGTACCTAGACATGAGGCAAGAATGTAGGACCTTTAAAAGTGTCGCCTCTTGCCCTTGTGATTGGTTTCCTTTAGTCTTAGCTATGTGGGCATGAGGAGTTTCATCAACAAAAACCGATGGTAAGATAAATGAGTAGTAAGGCATTTGGGGATGGGGCAAAAACTATCCAACATTCATTGCTTGTTAGATAAAACCATGAACATCTGTGAAAGCTACTTAACTAAAACCTACTCAATAATCTCCGGAGCAAGTTCTTGTAGGTGCATTGGGATAGCAGGATGACTCCAATATGACCGAGGGAGCTTTACCCGGTTTTTAAGAAAGACTTTGGTTATTTAGCAAAGTAAGATGGGGAGGGGGCACTAGTTTCAAGGTGATGGAGGATTAGCAATGCAAAAAGGCTTTCTTGTGTTGATGTTTGACCTAAAAGTGGCTGCATTGTGCATAGTACCTATATGTGTGTGTTGTACTTATGAAAACAAGCAAGTCCAATGAGAACTTATAGTGCTACTGTAATTCCAAATGGTAATTGTTACTAATTCATATGAAAGGTGTAGGAGCTTGGTTTGGCTGTTTGATACACTTTTTGGGTTTCACTCAGAGGAAGAAATGATCGTTTGAATTAGAAACTCGGAGGATTTGTAGCTTATTTTCATCTGATCATGCACCTAGTTGGTTGTAAATATACTTGCCAATTTCCATTTTACCCATCGTAGCCTATGAGTAAAACCACGGAACAAGTTGCAAAATATGCAGTGTGTTTTCCCACAAACACTACATAGACTTTATCATGGAACTGTGCAATTTACGAACTCCATGTGAATGCAAGTTTGAAAATAAATTATGATAGTGGGTTTGCTAAAATCTTCAAAATTGTAAAGCCAGTACAATATTGCAAGCTGCAATATGACATTCAAAGAGATGAAACAAATTGCACCATATCTAAGTACACTTTTCAACATACAGTATGTCTCTCTACTTACAACCTCCCCAACTTTCTAACTACTTTTGGCAGAAGGGTTGCAGTTGTTTTTAACCTTTGTATAAAAGAACTGTAAGTTACCCATTCCCACTCGAGTGAGGATCCCAACATCTGTATATTAATGGGGGTGGCTGAGGCAGGCTGACACAACCTTTTTTTGGAAAGTTATTCAACGATTATCTTGGATAACTTAACTTGATAAGGTAGAAATACCATAACCCGTGAAAATAAGGTGATTCGCATTGAAGATCTGGTCTGACAATCATGAGATAATTTTCCAAGATAGACGAGGAGGATTCATGAAGAATGCAAGTTGTTTTATATTTTTTTTGCCCTATACAAAAAATGCTACAATTTTTCAAAGTGGAATTTTGTCCAACCCCCTGCTCGTTCACTAGATTCTCCCTACACCGAACACGGTTATCTGCATTTCCATACAAAACATCACCTAAATTGGTTACCTCATGAGTGCATTAACACTTGACTCCCATTGGCTACACTAAGTGTACACGCATCGAAGTTGCCGCCCGAGCCATGATCGGTTTTAGAAATGACACTTCACCATTATGATGGCGGTCTAGTGCACGGCTAGAGGGTGGTTAACATGTTTAGGTATTTCTACCTTAGTGTCACCAATTCTATTTGTCTTGCTCAATACTAATTGTGAATCGCCCATGTAGTGTCAGCAACACTAAAAGTGAACCTAACATTATGTGTCAT
The DNA here is from genome assembly GCA_950295325.1 of Polytrichum commune. NCBI lineage: Eukaryota > Viridiplantae > Streptophyta > Polytrichopsida > Polytrichales > Polytrichaceae > Polytrichum > Polytrichum commune. Next base: position 3,304,803 of record OX485809.1, read on the forward strand.
TTCTTATCAAGAAACATTTGAGAATTATAGATTTACAATGTTGCAAATATTGTTACTCACTAAGTGGATTTTCATCCAAATTTGAATCATTCCTGAAATATGTCATGAAAAAATTGTTAGGATACAAAATAAACCAAACTTCGTTTCAATAATTGGCATGAATTTCATCCAAAATTCAATCATACATGACAATACTTGGAAAGTTATTCACAAGTGTCAATAGAGAAATTACCACAATGACATAAAATACCATATGAAACTAAACACAATCTGGTGACAAAGTGCATAATGAAAGTCATTGTCAAATTTGAGTATAAAATATGTTGGTGTTATTTGGGTTTGTTTTCGTCATCTCTAACTTCTACCAATTTAATTACATGATGAAACTTGTCTCGTATTAGCAAATCTCTAATGAAGTATCAGAAAACATGGGATTGAAACCCAAACTTCCCTTGATTTAGTTATGATTATGAGAAGTGCATGGTTATTTGTTCCTTAACATAGATCTTCGCAATTGTCTTCATTGTTGAGTGCATACTTAGTTGTTTTTGAAGACAAGTCCAATCTCTTTTAAGCATATGTCTCTACAGTGTTTGTTCTTTGAACCTCACCTACCCATACGCTGATCAAATATAGTAGTCCGATTTAGAAAAATAACCGAATAACGCCCACATACCTCACATGCAAAGAGGATAAATTTAGAAAAGTTTTAAATTTGATTCGGCAGTGCATAGTAGGACACCAGCAGATCGTCCAGGGACAGAAGAGCAGAGTCCGGGGAGTTTTTTACCAAAATCGGTAGATTTCCGATCTTTTATGAAAAGATTCAGATTTTTATTTTTTTGATCGGAAGCTACCTAAATCCAATTTTTTTTGTCGGTTAAATTCCGATATTTAACTTTTTCATTCGGTAATTTTCCGATTTTGTGAATTTCAATTCGGTATGTTTCCGAAGATTTGTATTGTATGTCGGATTTGTTTTTTTTTAATATTATAAAAAAAATTATCAATATTTCGAAGAGTGGTAAAAAAATGTTCCTTTAAGGACCTTTGTCGTTTTGCCATTCTTAATTCCAAGCCCACATTTCATATAAGAAAATTATACACAATTTCAGTAACCAAAGCACATTATAGTAACCAAAAAAGCAGAACAAACAGATTCCAATAAGCTGAGTGAAGGATTAATTCTGATTTCAGACAGACAACATTTCGATGGGTAAGCTTTGAATAAAGACAGACTACAAAAATAAGCATTTCGATGGGTAAGCTCTGAATCAAGACAGCTGCAGAAATAAGCATTTCGATGGGTAAGCTTTGATCAAGACAGCTGCAGAAATAAGCATTTCGATGGGTAAGCTTTGATCAAGACAGCCGCAGAAATAAGCATTACAGACTGCAGAAATAAGCATTTCGATGGGTAAGCTCTGAATCAAGACAGCTGCAAAAATAAGCCTTACAGACTGCAGAAATAAACATTTCGATCTACAGAAATAAGCATTTCGATCTACAGAAATAAGCATTTCGATCTGCAGAAATAAGTATTTCGATGGGTAAGGGCTGAATCAAAACAGACTAAAGAAATAAGCATTTCGATGGGTAAGGGCTGAATCAAGACAGATTAAAGAAATAAGCATTTCGATGGGTAAGGGCTGAATCAAGACAGACTAAAGAAATAAGCATTTCGATGGGTAAGGGCTGAATCAAGACAGACTAAAGAAATAAGCATTTCGATGGGTAAGCTCTGAATCAAGACAGACTAAAGAAATAAGCATTTCGATGGGTAAGCTCTGAATCAAGACAAAATCAAGGTCGCAAAGACTAGCACAAACTCCTCTTCGCAGTGTCGCACCCAAATGAAGATGAATCTAGCAGAAGCGGAAGAGCAGTACAAAGAGCATTCAACACAGAGAGAAATCCCGATGGAAGAGTGAGATACTCTGCAGAAAGGACTGCATCTCCTTATACTCGTGACAGAGGGTCCTTGGATGCTTAGAGCGGCTCAAAACCCTAATCGGCCTTGTGAACGGAACCTTCCCTAAATTACTTAGCCTTCATGGTTCTTAGAATCTTAACCTTATGGACGCATGCACCTCAAGCTTGCCAAACATGGAAGGTTTTGTAAGAAACTCCCTACCAAACTCATTTGAATTAAAGGATAACAGTATTACCCTAGTAAAAATTTCCACCCTATCCCTAATCCCTTCGGCTACTTGCCTAAAGTTTAAAAATTGGCTCGGTAAATATCCTAAAATATGATGCCTCAACCGGCTATATTGCCGATATTTTCTCATTTCAACCGGTCAATTTCCGACCTTTCTAATTTTAAGTCGGTACCTCGTCCGAATCATTGCAAACTCATTCGGAAATCTTCAAAAAAATTCGGCTAGCTCGTAACTAAAGTTCGGTACTCCCCGTTCATTGCAGAAGAGCATCCGTATTCCACATGCCTGTATGTGATTTCGGAAATGCAAGCCAAGGAGTTCACTCAGATTAGGGCAACAGATCAGACATAATTGTTGGATGCACAATAGCATTTGCTGACAATGGGTTACAAACCAGGTCGAATGCCTTTAAAAATCAAGCGAATTGGTAGGTTTATTTTGGTTTATAAAATGGAACAACACAACAAAGTCATGAGGACGCAAGCTAAACAACTCCTGCATAGCGAGTTAGTAAAAAATATCGCTCCCTAAGAAGATATTAAGCATTGCAGAACTCCATTTTGTGACAGACTAAATCACAGATTCAATGTACCAGGTACCTGAGCCAGAAAGTGAACGCTGGACTGCAGCAAACTACACTATCTGATTAGTGTGGCCCATACTATTCATTATCAACCCGCATTAGTTCTTGTGCAATCACTGGGTGGCAACAAGAGAGGGTGCTCATAGGACACTTGGTGCTACATGAAAAGTCATGAAGACCACTCTAATTGACATGGCACACCAAATCAGATCTTTAGTGTATGAGTTCTTCATTAGTGCAAGAGTTCAGACTCGCCACTTTCATTGAAAGCCATGCAAGTATAGAAACTAGGCCACACAAAAAGATGCAGCAATATCTGAGGTAAAAGCTTTGTTGAAAGAATAAGACAATGGTTCGTTTGCATCCTCTACTCTTCAAGGGAGGCCCCACGTATCTACTTTACAAAAACCAGTTCCCGCTGGGGTTGGATCCCACAATCACCAAGTTTAGGAACGAGTTTCTTGTGGGCAACTACGGTTACCACAACACTCTACCCCCTCACCACACCCTGACTCTATCCATCACTCCTTGCACCACAAGAAACCTCATTTGCATTGGTACAAACGAGACAAGCAGGAGGTTGACAAGGAGGAAGAAATATACAGCCCCAACACTTTTTTGAGGTAAAGAATTGCCTGGGCTCTACCATAGGCCCCATTTGTACACTTGTCCTACCGCCTTCGGCTTACAAAAAACTCGTAGTCCGAATGCTTTGAGCTGCCTTGCAATTTTCGAGCCATTGTGGCTGCTGTCATCTGCAGTTAACAATCACACAAATCAATTCTTGGCTTGAGGTCAAATCTACAAAACCAGACTTGAATATAAGATCTCCCTCCTCATTCAGCTAAACTACGCTAATATGCTGAGGGTCTCTAGGATAATAATAAAATTTGAATCCGATATAACTACCAATAAAATATGATAAAGCTAAATGATGATTAACGTCCTGGACCATCAAGTATTTCTTGCTAGGCATCTCATAATGCTCCATGATACTTATTAGGAAACTCAAATAAGGGTCAACGCTCACTGATAGAAGTAAACATTATCCCTTATTTCTGGCATTTCAATATTACAGGGAAAATTGTGAGAATGTTTTGCTTGAAGTTTACAAACCCGGATTAAAACCACATCCATCCCTATCAGGTATGGATCATATTATCCATTCCAGAAATGCATTCCTGCCAAGCACATCTGAAATAGCTCTGATAGAGTATTTAAAGCCAGCCCCCTGCAGTAGGTAGTCAAACCATGTTTCTACATTAAACTTCAGTTACCAAGAATTTGAGAGAACCCCTCCGGTCACTAGATAACCCAACCTGGAGGAAGTCCTGTTTGTGAAGTTGAGCCAATGACCTTGTTGAATGAACAGAGGTTCAAAATGCAGGCATGAAAGGCCGAAGAGTGATGGCACAGCTTTATTCTTCCTTTCAGATCATCAGGGTGGTGCCTACCAAGGTCTTCTCTGAAGGTTACGGGACTCGGATTTCTGATTCCATGAAGCAAAGAGATCCATGAATAACGAATTTATTATCACCAACCATTAGTGAGACTGACCTGCAAAGAATCCAGCCGCTGTTTGAGAACCTGAGCAGGATTGATAGCCAATTTGTTGCGGCCGCCCTTCCTGTTGCTTGCTGCCTCTATGGAGGCCAACACTGACAGCCATCTCTCTGACTGCCACACCCACAAAGCCAGCATGGCACACGTTCATCAGGGCTAACATATTCCCTCCTATTACAAAACATGCCACCAGAAAAGTCATGTAGAAGTTTGCAGCTAGAAATCCTAACCACAAGATTAAACCACACAACTTACTAAGGTAGGTGTACCTATTTCAAATTGCAACCTACAATGGACACCTATTCTGGGGTATACTGGTCACACAGGATATGTCACGTACTCCCCCCAAAAAATAAAAACCAAGTGGAGGCCTAGCATGACCTACTTGCACAACGGCAAGTCCACCATGTAGCACACAGTGACATAAACAAGTAGGTGAAGAGTACATAGGGCTATAGATTTTCCAAATTTTACATTTTGATGAACTCTATATAAGGCATTTATGAGTAATTGTGGCATCTCACTTGTGATCTCACATTCTCACAATGCTAGGTCATAATAGGTGATTCAAGAAGCATGCCATCCCATGCAAAAAGGTGGATTGCACAAACAGATGCCCCTGTATGGGTTTTGAATATTCTTAGAAATTCCATAAGAGATTGAATATGATGCAAATAAATTTGAGTTGCATGGCCTCTGCTATGAAAGACTAATCCAATGAGATAATCGGCACATAAGTCTGATCACTGTAAATGTCGGGAATAAATGCAATAACCATACAACTGAATGATGCTCATTACCAGACCAGAAAATAACATACAAACCAATTGCTCCAGAAAGGGCGATACCCAGAGATGGAAAGACATGAAAAACAGTGCAAACCTGTGTGTTGTAGCATTCCAAGCCAACAACTGGGAATGCAATGAGCCCATCCATAGGGCCCGCAGATTGGCCCAACGAACAACGCAACTCACTGTTTAGAGTGGTATGATGCAGAGAGTGATACGTCAAAAACACCGACCTTAGTGGTCCATCGGATATTCTGTAGATTGGATACCAGGCAACAGCAAACCTGGCCAAAAAAGACCACATACCAGGCAGTTCAATGTTACTCCAAATTGTGGGCAGCTGGGTAGAAGCAAGATTACTCCAAGTTTCTTCACTATGATATGAAAAACTTCCAAAAACTTACCAAGAGGCAGGATGGAGGTCTCCCAGCAATGTGTCATGAAGGTATATGGCATCACCAGACATGTGACTAGTGCTGCTTGTCTCCCCGTGTAACAAATCCTGTATCCTGGGATCAAAGATAATGAAAGTTCTAAGTGCTGCAATATACTCTGCATAATTAAGAGAACCCAAATCTAGCCTATCACAACAAGTGGAAGTGCAATTTGAACTTCCACTGAACCAACCTCATGACTGTTCAATCAACTAAAAGCCCAATCTTTCTCATCATAGATGGCATTAACAAATTTCTAACACTCTAGAGTCCTAGATTCAAACCAGACAGAGAAAGATGGGCTCTCACAACTGAGGGAACAGCTACGAGAACCAGATAGCTTTTGCCATTTCATCCAACAGCAAGAATATCAATATTTCTTTCCAAAAAGCCTCAAGGCTAGATGGAGGAGTTATGAACAAAGAGAATGTCATCAAAGACACCTTATGATCCATACTAACAGAAAACCGATGCCAAGGCCAGTCATATTGAACGTCAGCATGGCAAGCAACCAGTTTGCCAAATTGAAAAGCTTGAAAACAAATACTTAGCACACAAGTAGCCACTGGTTGACATACTTTTGCAAAAAAGGCTGCCGATGTTGAGGCTGATCGCCTTCAAAAAACTCAAAGAGAAGCTGGACAGATTCACTACCACCCTCGTGATCTCCTTGGTCTGTATCCCCTCCAGCTTTGCCCATGGTTGCTATGGACTGTTTCTTGTCAACGCATCTGCCCTGACTACTCCTCCTTTGCTGTTTGTAGCCATACAGTTGTATACCAGAGAGATACGGCACAAAATAAGATAGATACATATCAGTTCCAGACTCATCACGTAGAGTGTCTTGAGCCTGCACTTCAACCCCGTAAACACTGGGTTTTTCATACCACTGCCATATGTCACTTAATGGAATACCAAACAATTGACATGAACACATCTTCTGGACGCTTCTCCCATCTCTGCTCATAGAACAGTTACATGAGGAAGAGCTTGGTTGCAGAAGACAAGTCTCTTTGAACTCTGTAGGAATTGGATTAATAGCTGGTGTTACTGCACACAATACCCTTTCAAAATCAGCTAGTGGAGCACCAAATGCAACGGCTGCACCTTCCGACACTTCCCTACCCTTGCTTGAACATAAAAGTGCCTCGATCACTAGAAAATTCAATTGTTGAGTAGCAGCATCAATCAATTTGTGTTTCTCCACAACCTTGCTAATCTCAGCTGATTGTGAGGACCTTGGTGCCGTGCTTGGATCCAAGCTATCAGTAACAGAACTCTGTGAAGGTAATACTTTCTCATTGTTGCCATTAAGTGCAGCTCCCTGTCTTGAAACAAAAGGAGCATCCCCATTTAGTGATGATGAAGATTCATTTGAATCAACGATTAGCCTCAGAGTATGTGGTGGATGTTCACCAGTCACAGAAGCTTCTATACCTGTTAATGTTCTCACCTTTGCTTCATCAACAACTGCTTCCAAAGGAACAGACTTAATAGGACTTGTTAGTGGCTCACTTGCAGCCTCACACAGAACCTTCAATGGTAGTGCATCCGCACTTCCTGATGCATCATCCTTACCTCTACCAGTGGATCCACTGCAAGCAAAAGTAGGCTCTTTCTTTGCTTCATCGTGGAGACAACTTGTAGAGTCAGCCTGTATCGTGGAACTCAAAGAGACAGGTGTTTCTGTCTCCTTCCCATCACTGCCTGAAGCTGGATTTTGAGGTTCAACTCCTGGTCTACGCTCTCTATTTCCAGGCAACTTCAGCACATTTGCAGGTCCCTTGTCAACAGGAACCCATTTCTGAATAGGGGCTGTGGAAAGTGCGCGTTCCTTGTCACCACCCAACTTCTCGGGCAGCCTCTTTTCATGCTCAGAAAGTACTGCTCGGCGGTTTCCTCTCCATCTCTGAGAAGTATCATCTTGATAAACTCGTGAATCTGAGACATGACCACTACCAACGCCACCATTTGCATGATATCTTGCATGTGATGCTGACCCTGACAACGAATCTTGATGAAACCCATACTCTCTGCTCTCATAAAAATTGGACTCTCCTGAGTGACTATATGGAGTAGAGGGTGCTGACCGTGTTCCAAAAGGGTGCAAGGCATCAGGGACATGAGAATCCTTGCTGTTTGGAGTTTGTTGTGAAAAATGAATAGGGCGCACACTCAAACACTTTGCGTTTCTTCCATTCCCAGAAAAATGTGAAACTTCAGAAGCACTTTTTGAAGAAACCGGTAGCTGCTCATCCGAACAATGGAGAGGATCCCTCTTCCGCCAAGTCGGCTTTGCTACTTCTTGAGTATGACTATTTCCTGCACTCCCAATGTTCCGATGTCTGTAGTGACCTCCATTCGTTGGCAGTGAACAAACAGGAGCAAGATTTACAAGATTCACCTCCCTAACACTTTGGTTTTGTCCAGACCTTGGCATTCCCCTCCTTGAGTACTGTTCTGAACTCCCAACTGCAAAGTCTTTTATAGTGGATCCTTCTGCAAGCGCATATCCATTACTATGGAGTCTATCATACGAATGATTTGAAAGGCTTCCACAAGTGCTCCCAACAGGTGCACCAAGACAAAGCACTTCATGCGGATCTGTGCCTAGGTTGCCCTCACCTGAATCACCGCTCCTTAGATGAGATGACTCAAAAATAAGTTCATCTTCATGAGAATTCAGTTTCGGCTTCCATACACGATTGTTTTCTTTACCAATAATGTTTACAGGACTAGGCATTGTCATGCCATATCCATTTCCACTATTTCCATTCTGAAAAGCATCACCAGAGGGTGTCCTCCGCACTCTATGGTCTAAAGGGGTACCACTGTACTTCCTCCTTTGTGGATAATCATCTGTCAAGACGATGCCAGTCAGCAGGTTGCTTGCAAGATGCTTTTAGATTTATTGTTGGGGCGTAACAGAAGTTGACAAATTGATCTACCAACTAAGGAATCCAAGATGTCAGAAACTGAAAGTGAAGTTTGTAAGATTATTATATTCATCAATTCCTCAACACGATGCTCTCCAGAGATGTGACACTCCAGGAGCCAACCAGTGACAAACAACATAATAGTCAATGGTCAACTCTTGTAAATGATACCAATATAATGCAGTCACACTATTTCTAGAGCCATCTGCGACATACCTGAGATGAGATCTCCATTTCCGCTTGCCACAAACCCATGTCGTAGTTCAACATCTGGTGTGTTTCTTCTTTCTTTGTTCCCGTTTACCATGTTCTCATAATGCCAATCGATGTGAGATTCCCAACCTCCCCCACCACTAGCGGTGGTTCCACTTCCTCCAAACCCCCTGTTCCCACTCCCACCTGGAAAGATGACCAAAAACATCAATATGCAATTCAGAACTAACAGCATATTGTTGAAAACCATGGGTCTTATTTAGTACTCTACTTTTACCAAAAATCCATTAAATCTTACACTAAGAGGCCTTACACTATGAAACCTTACACTATGAAACCTTACACTATGGCCAAAGGCAGTGACCATGAATTTGTGAGGACCCTTAAAACTCATCCAGGCCCGTGCAACAAAATTTTAAATTTTAAATTGTGTGGTCACAGACCTTTAAGTTAGTGCAAAGACATATGCCACCACACTCTCACAAATGCTATTTCAAAACCATCCTATCCACATGGGTCCTTCTATACAATAAATTATAATAAATCGATGTGCTCCTTAGGCCCTCAAACTCTAGTGTGACATGAAGTGGGATGGTCTTGGCAATTTCGACCAATAAGGGATTTTAGATTCAAATGGTCACAGGCCCTCAAGCTCTAGTGTAAAGTAGGCCTTAGGAACGAACCGCCCACATTACATCAGCTATATAATCAATCAATAAAGTCAGGTTAACAAACAAGAAGCACACCTCCTGAAGCAAAACCTCCACCACCCTGACTTGTAAATCGTCCAGAGCTTTGGCTGGTACCTCCACCATTATTATTCGAAGAAGGCCCTCGCCTCTCATCTAAACTCCTCCCCTGCCCTCTACCTGCAGATCCTTCAGGAGGCCCTCCTCCTACCCGACCATTTCTGCTGCCCCCGCCCCATGTATTCACTTTACAATCTCGAGCTCCCTCTCCATCACCATTACAAGTAGTTTTGTGTAGAGTTTGCCCACCTCTGACACTGAGTGAATCTAAAACTACTGAACTTCCAGGACATATCTTCCCATGATCATTGATAGGGTTCCTGGCTGCCACGGAATCAATCTGGGGGCTCTCATGAATAACAGGCCCATTGATGGGAAACCTCTCAAATCCCCCAGTAGATATATAGACATCCTTCAAGAAATTCAAAGAAGCAAGTCTGCCAGAGTTTGCACAGTAGGTGGCTGCTTTGTTCAGACCACATAAAAGAGACTTCTCAGCATCAGTTCTCCCATTCTGACATTGAAACAGAGTTTGCAAATTACCGTTTCCACTTAGGAAGCCCATCTGAGAAGATGGTTTCTCCAAAAAGGGTTCAGAGTCGAGGAGCTCACATGGACGTTTGACTCCCCAAGGTAGTGGAGACAAATTTCCGGAGATGGTGGCACTCTCTGAATCACAGCCAGATGAGGCCCCTTGTTGCCACTCACAACCAACAAGACTCGGCAAGTGAGACTGTCCTCCCATTTCTAAACAGGTCTCCTCTGGACAGGTAGTAATTTCTGTTACATTGATCATAACATGACTAGTCTGGTCATTACTTGGACCTTTGACCCTGCTCTTCTTAGTCCCACTTGTCAATTTCCCACATTTGGGAGATGCCAGGTCTATGTTCTCCAAAGAACCGCGTAATGTTGCTTCTTGCACCGGGGGGGGGACTTGAATCATCTTCACATCTGCAGAAAGAGAATTTTGTGAGTGTAGGTCCACAGCATCTGACCCCCCTACTGGAGATACAGCAGCATCGTCGTGAGTGAGTGTCTCACTGCTTTGCACCAAAGACTTTGTAGGTTTCTTCTTGGTCTTTTTCTTCTTCTTCTTCTTCAACTGTTTTCCTGAAGGGCCTTCTTTTGAGTCTTGAAGGGGATCAAGTTCACACACCCCACAAACACTCTCTGTCTCTGCCAACACAGTTACAGGAGATTAGAAGCCACATGGTGACAAATGCCATAACATAGGAGTAATATCCTCTGTAAAACCAAGAAATTGATGAATATGTAGAGCAGCCAAGTGTGTAACACAACTGGGTGGCACTCCAGAGAGCACAACCGTGACACAGAGCCATGATTTCTTGGCAAGCCATGTGATGAACGTAATGTGATAAACGGAGGTATGCTGAAAAAAATAAACCAACATAAAATATAGAGTCGCTAGAGATACAGCAGCTCCACAGAGGAGGCTTGGCCGCATTATCTAACGAAGTCCAGAAGACATCATGAAACACACCTACAGGGGAGGGTGTACACGAAGATGAAACATGATCTTCAGATGTGGAAGGAGAAGATTGTTGCTCATTGAGCCAGTGTAATGAGGTTTCTGCTGCACGATCCACCGTATGAGAAGCGGGTATATGATTCAAAGACTTCACAGAATTAGACTGCTCCAACTGAGCCCTATGACTACTGGGACGCGCCTTTTCTGTGGAGTCAACATGAGTTGGCCAGGAAAATACTCCCAACTCCTTTTTTACTGCGTCCCGAATTTCCGGAGGTAATGTGACCACCGTCAGTAAGACACCCCTGCGACCAAAAATGGGGCTTAACAAAGCAAGAGAAGCACATTGTACATAAAACATGTTTAGTAAGAGCCACATTTTGGGCCTAAACATTTTTGAAATGGGAACTCAAAGCCAAAAGAGTCACATTGGAGTTAGAGGTCACTCACTGCACAGTGTTTTCACGGGATACAACAGTGGTGAATTCCGAAGTCTGCACCCAAGAAGCCGCAACAATAATCAATCAAATGAATTAGACAACAAACCATTTACAGCTCAAGATCAATCTTAACTTCACAAGAGCAAGAGAGTCAACTGTAGTCACCTGTTCTGAATTCATGATGTATAATAAAAGACAACTAACTAAATAAGGAAAAATCATCATCCCTCAATCCGCACATATACCAAAGCAAGTTGCCACACACAGGCCCAACCAAGTAAACATCCTCCTCAGTAGTGCCACAGAGCCACTTCTTTATAGCGTTCAACAATTGCAGTAACACTACTTGATTTAGAAATGATCTCTCAAGATTGTGCACTTTATAAAGAACATTACATAGCCCTGAATTGCAAACTCAAAAAAAGACCATACTAGGGGAATAGAGAACCTTGCTAAAGTGTGTCAAATGGCGCTCTGGAGCTTTAAAAAGAGCATCTGTTAGCTTGTTGTCTGCAAACTGAGCATCTCGACCTGCTATCCCCTTTCCTGTGCTTTGACTTTTTGATTTATGACGCATTTGTTGACCTCGCCTATACTGTACCTGCATGAAAATCAACCAAGTTGTATGTAAAGGTGCAAATACTAGAAAGATTTGATAGGCAACTCACTGACAATCTATGGCAAGATTTTCATCACATGGTACAGGAGCATATAAGAATCTGATAAAATGTAGTGGACTATTAGGCACTTACAATTCAAAGATAAAATAGTTAGGTGTAGCTTCAAAGTCAACCTCAAATGGGACACAGGTAGTGCATTGCAAAGGATCTGAAGGCAAGACTTGTGACCTGTCAGAAATAAGACCCAAAATATGTAGCACAGGTCTTACAGTCTGTTGTTGCATGGACAGCTGAGTATGGAACTCTCCACCATTCATTCGATATTGAAAAACCAGTGCCTGTCCTCTTCCTTCAATACGACCAACGAGATCGATGCGGTAACTGCTTGTCTTATCAATCTGCAAAGAGCATATCAGAACAAAGACCCTGAGCTCAACCCTTCCTCCTCCTCCCCCCCCCGCGTCCAAAAAAATTAAAAAAACTACATAGCCTACAATAACACAGGCACAAAAAGGGAAACAATGATTCAAACCCATCAGCTCCTTGGTGGATAACTTGCAGATTCAATCGTTAAGAAACCAAAACCTCAATTATATATTGCCCCACATTCACAGAAAGTATCACCTAGTTGAGAAGTCAAAAGCATGACTACAAACCTCAATAGACAGATTTACGGGCTTTCTACTGCTTTTCGAGGAAAGTTCTTGCACACCCCGTTGCCAGGTTGCTGGAATCCACTTGTCAAAAGATAAGTAGAATACGTTGCATGGGACTGCAATGCAAGATAAAAACACCTTAACATGCTGAAAAAGGATCAATTTGCCATTACTTGTAGAAAGCTGGGTCACAACCCTTGCATATTTGACTCTTGACTATACTTATGATCAAAAAACCATGTCTAACTAATCATAGCAAACCAAGGTCTGCAATCTAAAAGTCACAAGTGGACACAGCCAAGTGACCTGCTGACGCATAATAGGGTACCTGCGAACTTGCAGAAACAAAAGTCCACACAACATGTAAAGGTACCATGGTGCAAGTAAAAATTCTCCAGACGAAACCTAGAGAGATACAACAGGTTAGATGTGCAATTCTAAGATTTGTGCCTAGATTAATGCCCATCACCTCCACCAGGAATGACGATTGCAGCTTGCAAACGCTTCCCATGGACATTAAGTCCCGAAATATTGATTTAGGTGCAGGTTTTGGACATACAAGTTACCATCCCCATTTGTTTTGTTCCGGTATGTAGTTAATTAAAAGGTTTAGTAAGGACACAAAAGCATGGAATGACTAGAAAGTCTACTCAGCCAATCATCAACTTGTAAGGTCCAACTTCACTACAAATTCAACCCCTGAGCGCTAAGACTATACTTAATTGAGGGGCCTGCCAAAATAGAAGTATCCGAGACCCCAATGTAACAAGTAGCTATTGAAAGAAAAAGAATTACGACAATCACAATAGATAGCACCACTGTAAGTGTAAAAACAATCTGCACACTGCAAGTCTTAGTTAGACCAACTGCAAGTCTCATCACCCCAGGTTGACTTAGATTATCACAGATAGACAGTCAGACTTGAAATTATGACCAGAGGATCAGATGCTTGCATCCCACCAATGTAACACTAATAAGTAATACATGAAGATGACAACTAAACAAACAGGCAAATCATCGTGGGAGAGAAAAGTAGACATACTTCCAATATTGCGAAGCTCTTGTGCTGCTTGACAATAAAGATTTGGAGTTGACTGCTCACTTTCAGCTTCAACCTGCATAACATGTGAACAAACATTTTCTTAAAATAGATCTCCTTGTACATTATGCATGGATCCTAGAGATATGTGGTCCTTGAAAAAGCTTACAGCAAGAACCCTAGAACCACAACCTTTGTGCTTAGGATCAACCCGTTGAATATAACGCCGCAACAAAAAAGATTTAACAGTCATCTCCATCCCAGTACAACAGACTACCAGAAACCTAAGGAAGAATAAACCCTTGGAAACATGGTATACACCTCCTATGCAAACCGGAGGTGGAGGAAAGGATACAACTACGATGGAAGTTCAGGTTGAGTTGCACTACTCCTAAATGACACTCTTGAAACTGATTGACACAGAGATAAGTCTTCCAAAAAGCTACAAGACCTGCACAACTTACAAGAGGATTCTCTAGTTTTCCCAGAATCACATCGTTACACCGCAGCAGCGCCTTCCATGTTTGGAGGTCTTGAATCAAGTCAGTTGCTCCCAAGCCCTTTCCACTAACACCACAAGTACTATCCTTGGGTCTTTGAGGTAGACCTTCTTCTTCCTCTTGATTCCCTACCTTAAATGTAAGTCGTTGTTGCTGTAATGGTATCCCGTCTTTGCCCTGAAATCAGAGTATGCCCACTTTAACATCACATTTTCTAAGAAAGCACTGTGAGCTCCCAAGGTTCTGCCACCCACAGCACTACAACCCACAAAGTCAACCACTCAATCAAAAATGTCGACAAGACAATCTTCATCCACTTCTTTCACCAGCTTACAACCTGGTTTGAACTCCAGAGAGCTAGAAGAGAAGAGAAGGAGTAGCCAGTATTTTGAAAGAACACTAGGCCCAGATAGAGGGACCCTGTCTGCATTTCTGGCAGAGAAGGGCTGCATCCTCACCTGCCTCAGTGCTCTAGTCAGGTAGAGTGAAAGACAGAAAATAAGACCTGGATCTGTCGCTTCCAATTTTCAACAAACGCTGCAGGGTCCAATAATACCTGCAAAACGGTAACACACTTAAAACGCGCAAGTTCCACATCTTTTGACATTCTAGAACTTCAAAAATTACTTACGAGTTGGCTGGAATAAAAACAATCAGGTGTTGTTAAAAGATTGGCATATTTTTATTTCAACTAAAGGTGACGTTTGCCTAGAAAGCAATGATTTAGAATAAAAGAAATTGTGAAATCGGTAGAAGCCACACCCACACTGAGGGGATGAAATTTATGAGCACTAAGTTGCAGGAGAAAATGGCAAGCAGCTGCGATACTTGCACTTTTGTATAAACTGCAGTAATATCTATCACGTACTCCTCACAGATAGATGAGGACACTTAGGCAATTTCAAATCTATCTAACGATGTGAAATTGCACACGAACTGCACAAAGCCTTGACCAGACCCAAACCCTAATTAATTATCATGCATGTTCCCCATAGGTTCTGGCTGACACCACAATTCAACCACATATCAACCGATACTTGAGATTGCATGTCACTGGCTTTTCATAGCAGGTGTGTCTGTGCACGGACCCTCCACGATGAACCCTTTCATCAAAATTGAGAAGCTAGCTGCTACTTTTAACCTGAAGGAGAAACATTCTTATGGTGTTCCAAGAATGTCTAAGAGGAGGAGAAAACAACCACATGCCATTTGGCTTCTTCAACAAACGTAGTGCAACTACAAGCCATGAAGCACACAATTCGAAGCATAATGCTAAGTTTAAAGGCAAATGGCACAGTGGGGCTGAACTAGAAAAAAAGACATCGTCAATCTTTGTGTCTCCCTCCAGCGAGAGAGAGGATAGGAATGAATGTGTGAGAATGCCGATTTCATTGTCATTCCATCATCCATCAGCCACCTTGGAAGTTCCGGTCACCAATTAAACCGTGATCAACTCAATTACAGATCCACAACCCACACAGGAGACACTCACTCCTGTACAATCATCAGCAATGCCATCTTATATGGATCCATCCCTGGCCACATTTCAGACTCTGAAGCAGTTGTACATTCAAGAGAATGTCATCCGGCATGCTGCACATCGGTTGCACACCGGTACTACAAGATACACATAAACCCGAATGGGAACCACCCTCCTCTATGTTCAAATGGCGACGCAGCCAGTGCCAGGGCTTTATCAATTTGGTTGTCAAATGCGAAGGCTTGAGGTTCAAATTCCGAGAATACACAGAGACACAAGCAAGCAAACAGAGCAGGAGCAGCAAGAATAGTAATAATAACTCACTGTGGATGACTTTGAGTGCGCCCACCACCGAGACTCCCCTTCCTGCTTGCCCATTAACCTTTTTCTCTCACCCTATCATGCTCCCCTCCTCTCCTCGCTTGCTCAAACCGCTTTCCCTCTTGATTCCAAACAGCCTGCCGCGCAAATCCACCTTCGGAGAACCTCAATGACGCTCAATTCAGCATTCGTAAACCCATTGTCGCCATGACCAATCCGCCCCCGCAGCTTCTTCTTCCAATCCTCCAATGACCTAGCCCCGGTTTCTGAAGCCCTCCCCCTGAGCAGTCCTCCGCATCAACAAGCCTGGTCACAACCTCCTTTCCTAATCCAATGATTCCTCCAGCTGTCGCCGCTGGATTGCCCAACTCTCTCCACACGAAAGCATCCACAACAGGCGACCCCTGCTTCCAGCTTCCAAACACAACACACAACCCTAGCGGCCCTAAATCGCCACCCAAGGTGCTACTACCGCCTTCAACGAGGCTGCCACTTGATACGAATGCGCACAAATCCACGATTTCACAATTCCCCGATCACAACCGCGAGAAATGTCCTCCCGCACACACCTTCCCTGGAACTTGAATAATAATATTTACGCTCCGCGAACCCTGGCCCGATTGGCACTAAATCGGCGTCAGAAAATTCGAAATAAAATCGCACGAGGTCACCGACCTGCGTGGCTACCCGGCGCTCCGGCTCCTGCGAGCTTGCGAATTGCGACGGCTGTGCGAAAATTGCAGCGAGTGCGAGGTGTTGTGAGCTCTTTCACGGTGCGGGGAAGACAAAAAGGGCCGAGGGTTAGGAAGCCAAGCGAAAGGCAGGCAGGCAGGGCCGGGCAGGGGGCAGGCCCGGGCAGGGCAGGTAACTTACTATTCTCCTGGGCAGCAGCCCGGTCAGGGTTTCACCATTCTTCCCTTTATTAGGTCTCCCCCCCCCTCAGCCTGGGACGACCTAGACTACATCGTTGATGGTGTTTAATTAGTGTCACGGACACACTATTTGTGAAGGCCTCAACTAGATGCTTTGGAGGTCTCCAAGTATCATGTCCGCTATTTTGCCAATATGATACTATTCGTCAACATAAGCAACTTTTGTCAGTGGAATTTAATCTGCATTATGACATTCAGAGCAGCACATTGGGATATACTTGAGGTGACAGTTGCAAAGCTCAGTATGCAAAGGGAAGATATTATTATTGAGTATACTAATGACAATTGTCATGTGTTTACATTTTGGTATGCAAAAGAAAGATATTAGTAAGCGTACTTGAACACCAAGTGTCATGAGGTGACACTAATGATGAAGTTGTTGGTCATTAGTGTAACTGAACCTACGCCTCAAAATAGGGTAAGTGATATTATTAAGCATGTGACACTAATCCCATAAGTGATGTATGTAGTACCCTCCTTACTATGTATGTACTTATTAGTGTCAACTACCCTAAACATTTGGTTTAGTGTGGCCAACCATATTCGTCATCGACCCATATGAATGATCTTCTAATCACTACGTTTGTGTACTAAATATTGTAATTTAGTGTCACCAATTCTATTTGTCTTGCTCAACACTAATTGTAAACCGCCCTGTAGTGTTGCTAACACTAAATGTAAACGTACGATTATCGGTCATTCTTTGTGATAAATTTTTGGGCATCATGAATTTACAATGTTGCAATTACTATCACTTACTAAGTGATTTTTCACCCAAAATTCAATCATCCGTGACAATATTTCATTGCAAAAGTGTTAGGATGCATGATTAAAAATGGATAAACCAAAAGTAAGTTGGGATGGCAGTACTTGTGTTGTGTTCCATGCCTATTTTGTGTATATGTTGTGTACCTAGTCTACTAGATTAAGACATACATTGATACTCATCCCACACTCATTCAATGTATTGACACTCTCACACTTTTTTGATTGCCTCTTACCCCAATAACAAAATCCATAAAATGTGATCCCCCCCCCCCCCCCCCCGAGCTTGCTATACAAATGAATAAACAAAATTATAAGATTTTGTAATACGATTTTGGCCCAAGATAATTTGCATGGGTATGGAGGCAACCCTAATCGCAGTAGGCATTGAAAATCCAATATGACCCCGGATATTAGGGTTTACCGATGAGTCATAGTTGCTCGCTCTCAAAGGAAAGTTGACACAACCTTCACTAATTGTGTCTAAAGGCAAGGCAAGGGAGCCATGCCGGGATAAGTGTTTCGCCATAATAATTATTACCAACCAAAAGGGCATTTATGGCGACTGCCCTCGTGGCACGCCCTCCAAGGCAAGCGAGACCTGACCCCGCCACCTGGAACGGGCTTTTGCACACGTGGAAGTCCATGAGTGGTCGGATTAGTGTGTGGATTTCACGGGGTCTGGTCCGAACACCAGTTTCTGGGTCCCACACCTTGTTGACTAGGACAATGTCGGGAACGTGCATTTGGGACGCTCGTGACGCATGGTGGTTGTGTCCCCGGCAGAGTTCGGGAAGTTTTTGAAGCCTTATTAGTGGCTAATTGCCGGTAGTTGCTACGAAGGGTCGGATTTTTTCCAATTTACATCGGCAACAGCTGGTCTTTTGTAAAATCAATTGGCCAATTGCCTATATTTTCATATTTTCATTGGCCAATATCCGATTAAATGGAATTCATATCGGCACTAATTGTTTAAGAAATGTATGAAAAGTTATTAGAAATCATTTCTTAGTACAAAATCTTGAATAAGTGAAAAGAAAGGCATGTTCAAAACTTTAAATTTGAAGAGTTAATATCCTTGGCAAGAATTGAACCCAGCAATGCCTTCACCGCTTGAAGGCCAAGGGTCCCCCAATTCTTCATAGAAGCAATTGGATTTGGTCATGGAAAGGTTGCATAATTCAAAAAGTTTAAGGTTTAGGGTACTTCCTCAAGTGCATCATCAGATGCCCCAGACAAATAGCGCTTTGGATGCTTCCGGCTGAAATCCAGTAACTCACAAGAAGAATCGGCTACATTTCCGGGACATTTTCTGGTCCATCGGCTAATTGCCGGAGGATTGAAATTACAGTCGGATTGCCATCCGATGGTTGGAAATTTGGACCGGCCATGAGGGGAAATCCATCGGCTGATAATGAACTAGCCGTCGGTTTTCCCCGAACATAGTCGGGAACGTGCATTTGGGACGCTCGTGACGCATGGTGGTTGTGTCCCCGGTTCTGGAGGCCCCGGGTTGCTTAGAGATTCCTAATAAGTCCCTTTGCTCTTTGCGGGCTTGGACTTGGGGACATACCATTATTATGTTTTGATTGTTATCAGCCATTTCATTCTAATGATGTCAATACATTGTTTCATGTGAGTTTTTTTTAGCCTGTGTATGCTAGTGCGGTGTTTTGTTGTGAGAATGAACAGAGCATAGTTCCGATTCGGATCTAGCTTAATTTCAGCCTCACCCAACGTACATACTCAGTTGAATACTATTATGGACTTGGGACGAGTCTCGAAAATGAGGAAAAATGTTATGGTAGGGATCATTACTTGCTATTTCATTGCGAAACTTAACTTAGGCTTCTTTCTCTAATGTACGTATGTGCACCTGGTGTGGCCGCTCTTTCTTAAGGGGTGCGCTAGAAAGACACGAGTTACGATGAGGTTGGACTATGTGCTCAGAATATAGACATTGTTTTAGGTTCAAATGTACAAAACAATTGGGAGGGCGTGTGTAATCACATCAAGAGAAGGTTCAATCTTCATTTTGATATAGGATTTGCATGCCTTGTAATGATTAATTGGACAAAACAACACGATCCAACGGTCTATTGTGTTTGTGTAGTTGAAAGTGCTCACAATATGACCACATACCTCACACTCAAAAAGTTCAGAGCTCAAAGATTACGAGTCCGAGGAAAAGAGCCTTCTCATTGGTGGGAAGGAGCTTCGTATGCATGTTGTTCAGTCATGTCCACTTCACACTAGGCTTTCAATGCTTATGTGACACCTCTAGATGGATCCCATATGGAACGACTATGACAATCTCTAATGTCTAGGATTGAGTAAATGATGTTTCAATGTTTATGGCATATCAAAGTCTCCCTTGTTTAGGACCGTTTCGACCCTTGGATATTTTACTTTGAGCATAACCACATTACACAAGTGTTCAACCATAGAGAGTATGAGAATCGGTGAACTCTCCGTAGTTTGATGTTTGGGAGAAAGCTTGTCCAATCCAATCATCAAACTCCTGAAACTTTGAAATATTCAGGAGTTTAGACTCTCAACTCAAGCTTTGGTGTAAAAGGGGGTCTTAGACCTTGTTTCTTTCCCTCTTCATCAACCGGAATGCTCCAATAACATACAATAAATCACACTTAAGGTAATGTGTATAACTTGTATTAACCTTTGTAAGGACACAATCGAGCTAAACGATGTCATCAAAACCTAGGGGGTGGACTCTTCATTGGAAACCTAAATGACGTGCGTGGGTCATTACTAAATTTAACCCCATGTCATATACAAGAAGTTTATAGAGAAAAATAAATGTACGCGTACTAATGGCATGCTAGAAAATGGATTCGTCTATGTATATTAGCTTTTCAATTTAGTGTGATAAATGCCTCCACTGGATGGATATATAAAATATAAATCACAAAATAAATAGGGTTTTTTTTGTCTAAATAATCCACTTTCACTTTCCAATGAGAAAGTTATTAAACTTTTTTTTTGTCCGTAGCATGTAACTTAGTTGTCGTGTAAATAGCGATCGTGTGTCACTGCAGCTTGAGTACCAACCACCACTAACAAACAACACTAAAACATAGCAAAGTCACACATAAACAACACACCTCGACTTAAGTGAGGAGCCTCCTCCTTGGGAAGAAGAACTCAAGATTTATTGCAAAACATGCAATCTTCACCTCACACAAGCTCTCTCCACACACTCACTCACAAGACTTGACTTGACTTGACAAGAATGCCAAGCCAAGGAGGAGGCTCCTCACTTAGGAGCCTTCCTCTTCACATCTAGATTCATTCATCCAAATCTAGATGGATGAAACCCAACGGATAAGGTGCAGCCGTCGACGCCACATACCGTGACATAATGATTGTATCAAATAAACAAAAACAAAGCATAATAACTTAGCCACAATTTGGAAAGCAAAGTCGATGGAGCCCCTAAGCACTCCCAAAGCCTCCAATTTGTGAGAATCAAGGATCCAAATGGAAACCCTAACAAGCAGAGACATGAAAATCATTCATAATTATTACATATTACAATAGTGAATGAAACACAAGCATTGGATGAAACGAGTGTATCAATTGTCAAACATGTTTCCAACCTTCATGGTCCTCTTATGTACATCTACCTTTACTTCAAAATTCCTCATAACCCTTTTAAATTACAAACTAGAGAAAAATAAAAAATAAAAATCGTACCTCTTCCCTTTGTGTATATTGTGTATGCTAATGCCTCAAAACATATCCTTTTCCAAAGCCACGTTTTATTTTTTATTTTTTTTATATGGTACAAAGAGTCCACCCCCATGTTAACGTATGATGTGAAATGAAATAGCCTTATAGTTTAGACGATGAAATCATAAATGGGCTTATGAAAAAGGTTGAGGATAACCCTAGCTCGTTGACTTGTGGTCATGGGATCTTGGAGCATTTGTAGTCAAGATATATTTCTACTATGTACTTGAAAGTGTAAATCTAGGCCCATTTGACATTTTGATGTTATGCGTGCACAATTCAATTCACTAATTGGCACCCATGGGGTTTCAATCTTCATTGGAATTTTAAATGACATGCGTAGATGATTAGGAAGAGAACCTCCTATACACAAGAATATGATAAAGAAAAGAAAGCGATACGTCCTAACAATATTCTAGATGAATTTTTAGACAACTTTACGTTAAGATTTTCGATAATAATATGATAAACGTCTCAACTACATACACGTACTATAGATCATGATAATGTAAGTTTTTATTATATGTACAATCCATTTTCCCTTTCCAAAGGGTTACTTATAAAAGAACTTTCTTGTATAGGATGTAACTCATGAAAACATGATCTTACAACATATGTTGGGAAATAGCAACGTCTACATTTACCACTAGTTGATCAATTCAATCATAAGGGAAGCACATGTAATGTTTTTTTTTCTTTCTTTCTCTAGATTGTAGTACCCCTTTTGTACATCTACCTCTACTTTTCAGTTGAGTAGTCTTTACATTTGTACACACTAGAGGAAAACAATGCCTCTTTCTTATGTATATCATGTACATGATGTCTCCGAAAACTGTACCACTTTTTACACTCACGTTAGTTTGTACATGGTACAAAGAATATGCCCCCCTAGGATTAGCATGATACACAATGTGTGTAGTACGTAGGTGTGGAAGATGTGAAAATTCAATATTTCTTAATCCACGGTCAATTTACGATGTGAACAATCGTAATGAAGTGAAAGGATGGTTACCTTTTGTTTTACAGGGTGACTTGGCAAATTGGGGTAGTGTCCTTGGGTTGGGCCGATAAAAATCATAGATATTGGGGTATCACTTTGGTTCCCTTCTAGTGTTTCTCCAATGTCATTATAGTGTTTTTAGTATGATTTATATTTGATGACCACGCAAATGGAAATCTCATTTCAACAATGAATGCATGTATGTATGCTAAATCTTATATGTGAATTAAAGACGTAGCTTTTGAAATCCTTCTTCCTCCATTCCATTTTTCTAAAACCATTTTGGTCTATGAACTAATGTTGTTGTGCCATGTTTGTCACATAGAGCGGCCTCAAGGTAAGATTGCATGGCATAGTTCCTAAACAATTATAAGAAATATATGGTTTTCTGTAAGCATTGCATGGTCCCACATAAAGAATACCTAAAGGCATGAGCCCAAGAAACTCTTTTATGTGAAGTGCACCATAACAACATGGAAGGTCATGGGTGACTAGCTTCAAAGTGAGGAACACAATACTTTTGTCTTTTATCTAGAGATGCTATTAGAAAGTATTAGTAAAGTGGATATTATTGGTGAGAGATCACCTGCCGACCATAGGAATTAGGGGGGGGGGGGGTACGCTCCTCAAAACGATTGCCGTGCTCTCTTTTTCATCGGAGTGATCCAATTTGGGCTTCAAATTTAGCTGGTCCTACTTCATCATTCTCAACTCGATAGTGCCCAACTTGTTGACAAAGTTACGGGGCATGCTCAAACACATTGATCACAACTGCATTCCATTTGAAATGATACCAAACACACCTATTCAATGCATTATCAATGTCAACAACTTTGCCTACATATTGATAATATTAGGCACATGTTGACTTCTTCTCAAAATATAGAACTTTTCATGCAATACACGCAATCTTTGTGGGCAAAGCACCACAAAGGTGTTGAGGTCGAGTACGGCTTCTTTTTAACAAATTAATTTGGCATAATCAAGTGTTCAACCAAGAGGCGGGCATACTCCTTGGGCTATGTCCATTGAAGCCCCAAACTCAAGATAAATACTAACATTTCAATTTCAAACACATTATTTTCATTTAATGGGTGGCTACTAAGACACAAAAGGTTCAATCCAATAGACTATGAGAAATCACCTTGTGTGGATTCTTGGTATGGGTTATTTTTTAGTGTTTTCCCACTAATTCCCTCAACCTTTGATTTCCTTGGACACGTTCCAATGAACTTGTGGCTTTCATACCGCCCTTAATGTTGTGGGTACTTGAGCCCGTTATCAGGTCCAACATTTGTTTGATCAACCACTTGTATGTGGAAACCGACGTACAATTTTCCTGCCGTTAAAACACTAGCAACACCAAGTCATATACAACACACTAAACGCTCAGGCGGGCCCAACGGGAATCGAACCCGGACCGTCTAAAATGTAATATAAACATCCTCCATCAACCAACCGAGGAAACATGACTTGGCGACCATCAACTCAACTAACCACAACTTATACTACACCACAAAAACCTACCACTTACTAATAAACTACGAGGGGCTACTTTTATTTGTTTTCTGGTTACTAAAGTGTCTATTCTCGAAAGAGGAGAGTAGTCATGTATCAATGTTCCTTTGCCCGGTGGGCACTGGCCCATTGACAAGACAAACAGACACTCTATTCACGCCGGCCTCGAAAGTGGACCAGAGTTTCTATCTATCTATCTGGAAACCGACTCCACAACAAAGACGTGGAAGAATAATGTATAAATGGCAACAAAATTTTAGAAGATCCAACAACAAAAAACCTAAAAGTTTTGAAGTTGGGGCACCTAGTGAAAATCAATATTTTCCAAAATTTGGATGATAGTATGGATGATAGTATGGATGATATCCTTGGATGAAAATGGATTACATGTATGTAGTCAAAATACATACATGTGAGGATTTGAGTTTTCCATATTTTAACTTCATATGCCTCTTCTAGAGGTGGTCAAAGTTCATTGACCGCATGATGGGTGCCTCTTGTATTAAACTTGAATGGCACCTTTGGAGCATATTTGGTTTGGAATGTTTACCAACTTGCTAAATATAGTTGATCCTTGCAATGCGCAACACCCTCAGGCAACAAAGTTTGCCTCCTTGCTCAAGTGTTAGTGATTGTTTATGAGTGTCAATTTCACTTTTAAAGCATCGTTCTCCTTATAATGAAAGTGAAATCAAAAGGAACCCACAACCATCTACTTCAGACATAATATACACTAGTCACACATGGAGGTTTTTAAACTCAAAATGACAACTAACTGATGATTGTCACATAATTATTGTTAGTCTCTTCTTTTTGGGTCGATTGTGACCGTTTTGAGTTGGTCAATGTCTTCAATGTTTTTATAGCTACAACTATAAATTATATGATAACCAAATCAAATCAAAGGATTGTTTTCGTTTTGCAGGTCTCAACTGGAATTGCAAGTTCATAACACTAAATGATTTTCACTAATATCAATATTCATTTCTTAATATTATCAAGTTCACATGCATAGTTGTTGTGTAATTTTGTTTCCATCTTAGAACATTGGTTATTTCAATGGAGCATGTAATGAAACATGTATACATGCTTCACTAGCAAGATTTCCCAAATTTAACAATCAATTTGGGCTCCTAACACATATTCCCAAGCACAATACCTTAAAGATTCTAGGGTCCACATAACAACCCGCAAAGCATTGAATGATGCAACTTTAAAGGTAATTCACATATATTAGTTCCAACTTTAAATTGGTACTTGTTGTTGTGAGGGCAACCATTGTAAGAGGTGCCCAAAGGGGGGAGTAACAAAGTGTTCCACTACAAAATGTGGTGCAATAAAATACAGGGTCTCATTTAAAATTTTAAAGTGAAATTTATAGAATTATTAGAGAATTTAGGATATTAAAACTATTGTATTGAGAATGTAATAGGTATGTTCCAACAATATTAATCAAATAAGCAGAATATCCCATGAATCTGGACGTTATTGGAAAAAAAACCTCTACCCCCCCCCCCAAAAGACCCCATTATCACATGTGACCCCCTCCCCCTAAAACTACCCCTTGGAAATACATTAAGTTTTATTTCACCCCCACTATGTGCCCACTCCACCTCACAATTCATCCATAACATTAGACGACCTACTACATCTAGTCCCTTTCTTTTTAAGGGAAGCCCCAATACTAGCAGTGTATTCCTCACCTCTTATTCCCTAACATTGCATATTTGGTAGTACTTAACCGGTGCTCACCAACCATCCATTAGGCAAGTTGCCTAGCTAGTAAATTTAATTCTAAATCAAAATTTTATATTAGTATATATTTTTTGGTGAGTACATTATTCGGAAGCCCATCTTTGTTCACCCTTGCAAAGTTCACAATACTCACGCTGAGTATTATTCATTTTACAAGGCCCTTACAAGAGTGGCTGAAACAAAAGTAGGGATTCATGCTTACATGATTCCCAAACACTAGGGGTGCAACACCATAATGATGAGTAATGTTATGTCAGCTGTTCAAAACCCAAAATAACTCTTAAATTGCGATGCGAGTTCTTTCCAACACACCTATCATGCACTCGATCACCCAAATCACGAACACACTAGACTCAAGTGCGAGTTCATCATGCAAGACTCGACATGCATGCTACCACTAGTAGAAGACATGGGTTCAAACCACACGGAGGTCCAAGGTCATGTGAGATTTTAAAAGTGTGGTTGTTTTTTCCGTTGACTTTGGACCCATGTCCACTCCTAGTGTTTGTCTACTTTACAAATGTTGTCTATAACCCTTGTGTTGATAATTCATATTATAGAATTGCATCATCAACAATAAAGATTGGAGATACAAAGTGATTGGATCAAAGAATGTGAGCTCTTCATAAAATTGGTATCAAGAATGTATGCAGGTGTTATTTGGTTACTTTACTTAATTGGTTCCCCATATTTGGTTGATTTGTGGCTTGATGAGGAATAAAGAACAAACACCATAAAGACACATGCTTAAAAGAGATTGGACTTTATCTTCAACTTCTAACTACTTTGCATGCGACAATGAACACAAGTGGAAGGACTTGTGTACTCAATTGAAAAACCAACAAACATGCACTTCCGATAAACATGACTTAATAAGAAAAGACCCCATTTTCAATCTTTTTTTTTTTTTTTTTTATAATTATGTTGATGCTTTGTTGTAGATTGGCTGATGCAACACGAGTTTCATTGTGTAAATCTAATCGGTAGAAGTTGGAAAGCATGGAAAATGCACCCAATAACACCCACATGTGACCTTACCTCCAACTTCCTATGCAAGTCCACGAATTGAGTCTTGGAGTATAATTCACGAGTATAAAGTTGAGAGTAGGAATGATAATTCACCACTGGTTCTTCTAAGGTTCAATGTCCGTGGAGATTTTTGGGCATGATCAATCAAAATCCTAGTGTTTCCAAGTCCAGTTGGTTGCATGTTGTGATCTTTTGGTTTTTCTTTATTAGTTCAAGGTATCATTGTTCCATAGATCGCTCTAAATTGTTTGGTAATTTTCGTGAAGTCTTGAACTTCAAATGGTTAAATCTCAAACTCGACCAATATACATGTAACTACACTAAATATGGTATTTAGTGTTTGATTATATTTAATATTGTTACCACCTTACCTGCTCAACATTAATTTTCAATTCTTTGACAATTAGTATTGAACATAAATGTGCCGCTACCTTCCCTACTGCCACCTCCCTTATTATATCCTTTTTCATATCCTTACTAACACTAAATTCAAACATGTTACTTCCACATATTACCATAGTTGATATTTGGTGTTTGAGTTTACATTTAATGTTACTTATTTTCATAGGGTTATTGATATTTAGTGTATGTGTTTGTATTTAGTGTATCGAACACTAAATATCATATTTAGTGTATCGAACACTAAATATCATATTTAGTGTAGTGGTCATTTCTCCCCATTCATTGATCAACGTTAGGCAACTGTTGCAACAAATCAAGATTTTGCCTACTGTCTATGATTCTTGAGTGCGTTGAGCTTGCAATTAATGCGATCATGGCAACTGCAAAAAAACATTCACAATCACATATTAGACACTTGTTACCAGTGATCGGGGAGATTTTTGGGCATAATCGGTTGAGATCCAAGTGTTTGCAAGTCCAACCGGTTACATGTTGACATCCTTTGGTTTTCCTTTATGAAATTGGGTATATTCTATAGATTCCTCTAAAATGATCGGTAATTTTCCTGCAATCTTGAACTTCAACCGGCTATTTCTCAAACTCAACCGGTTCTCCCCGATCATAGTTTGTTATAGACCTAGCCATCAGTGTTCATTTGCATAAGCATACCCAGAAAGTGGAACTGGAGATCTAAATCTCACCAACCTTATTGACTACACGGGTACGTGCAATTAGGTTACCCGACACTAATTTATCAACAATTTCACATTATTTTGAACATTTGTCATCACAACAACAGAATACTATAATTACTTTAATTATTTATTGTGGTTGCTATATGGATGAACAAACAAAATTATAATTTTTTGTGATAAAAATCTGATCCAAGGTTATTTACACAGTCAAAAAGGCAACCTGATTACAAATGCAATTGCATATTAGTGTAAGCATTCAACGTACAATGATTTAATGTTAAAGTTCTATGTCTAATACCAACGTGCATGTTGAATCCCATTTTGATTAAGTCCTAACATGTAATTGTCTAATACTGTTGTAACACATGGATGGAACACATAATACTTTGTTTAATGTAAGGACCTGATTAAGTAGTCACGAGTGTGACAATATCCAATTGTGAGGCCAAGTTATGCTTAATAAAAAAAAATTATGTCCCTCGTTGGTTTTTTAAGCATGAATCTTATCCCAAATGGAAAATGATTTGGAATAATGTCTAGTCTAGTGTTGCATTTTTAATTCTAGAGGTTGAAGGCGGCATTATAAATTTTTTTTGATATTTTTTAAATTGAAAATCATCAAAGACATCAATCCGTGAGGTTCTTCATGGAGAATTATTGTTGAAAACATTTCCCTCTTCTAAGATCAGTTATTCGAGCTTTTCTCCGCCCAAGTATTGATCCAATAATGAAGACATTGCGATTGCAAATCATCATTCATGACTTGTCCGGTGTGCCATGTTGTGCGTTATGTATTCCAGTATTTGTGAGTTTGTGTGGGAACACTCAAGGCTCAGACATTGCCATTGAGTTTGAGTGTACTAATGCTATATAGTAATATGGAACAATTGGAGAAGTTGACCGTATCTATATTTTCCCTACTGACCTGGACTGACTGTAGTCGTGAATATATAATAAAAAAACATAAAAAATGCCTCGAAATTTGTTGAGTATTTTAAAATGTGTATTTCAAAATAAACTAAAAAGAAATGCACCACTAGTCCAGTCCCATAGAACTCGCATAGCCATATGAGTAATGTCATGAAACACCTAGTAGAGACTAAGTAAAGAGCCAAGCACTTGCAGTGTGGATTTTTTTGTCAAGAGTCACTAAACATTAAATCAATTATGCACCTTGCTATTCTTCAAGGTATGTGTGCTCTATGCGGTCACTTGTCTTACGTGACTAGCTAGTTCTAGGTTTTGATTGGGGTTTAAGCACACATAAATTGGTGTTGTGTGCATTCTTTTACACACCATCTAACCTCAAAACATACAAACCGTCTCCGATCACAAATTTCTCCTTCAGTCATTGGTAAAGCTCCAAAAAGAATGAGTTCTCATTCTCTTACTGTGATCATGCTTGAAAATGAAAGTATTTCCACACAAGCCCATTCACCACCTACATGTTGTAAGTATCACAACAACCCTAATCTCCTGCAAGAAAGGATCTCACATCAACTATGCACTGTCAAAGTTGAATGTCTTCAAACACTGTAGGAAGACTGTGATACACAATGCAAGACTCCTTTGTGAAATTATTCATAAGATGCATCTCAAGTCTTCACTCAGATTTAAAAGTCTTCATTCAGATTTCAAAGTTTGAAAGTACTTTGTGGACCCATTATGAACTGAGGAAATGAGATTCGTGCATGTCCTTCAAGGAACACATCCATAGCCATGTCCAGAACGAGATTCAATTAAACTCGTCAGAGTCCCCAACAGCGATCGGGGAGATTTTTGGGCATAATCGGTTGACATCCTAGTGTTTGCAAGTCCAACCGGTTACAAGTTGACATCCTTCGGTGTTTCTATATTAAGTTGAGAAATATTCCATAAATTCCTCTAAAGTGATCGGTAATTCTCCTGCAGTCTTGAACTTCAACCAGTTATCCCTCAAACTCAACTGCTTCATCTGTAACTAACTGCCGGTTCTCCCTGATCATAGGTTCCCAAGTGCTTGTAACACCATTACCTATTCAGCACAAAGACAGGCACGCATTTAGTGAAGTTTCATCAAGGTTATGTAATTAACCTATCTCGAAGACTTTCGAAACCGGCCTACGTACACAGTCTACTATTTCAAAAGATCAATCTTTATTCACACTTGGCTTTAGAAAACTAATAGTCAACTCAGCAACCATAAAAAATAATACATGTCCCCAAGGATCCTTGCATATCCTTCACGAGCACGGACAAACAGACAGACAGACAGAAAGAAAGAAAGACATGTATTGAGTTATTTGATTTCCATCAAGGTCATCTAACTATGGACCAATTCAGACAAGTACACCATTGATGGTATTGAGTGTCACGTTCACTTTTTGCAAAAGGGTGTAAACTGGATGCCTAGAGGTCTAGAAGTGCCACGTCCACTAATGATCAACATGACACTATTTGAACACTTGGATCATTTCTTGAAGTGCAAAATTATTACATCGCGTCATTTAGTGTAGCACATTGAGATGCTTAAGATGATGGTTATTGCATTTTAATATACAAGAAGGTAATGGGGCCACATCAATGTCAACTTCCACAAAACGACGAGGCAATTATGAAAATATTATTAAGTATGCACATAACATGTGTCGCATGGTTACACTAGTGATCAACCTTGTTGCTCATGAGTGTCACCTAATAAGATAGACCCCATAAGAGGGTCAGTGACATCTTTAGTCAGATGACACCGAATATCATAAACAATGTAGTGGAAGTCTTTGTTGCTACACAAGGTCAAGCACTTAGATTAACATCAAGCTATCCAACGCTAACGAGAAAAATTCTAAAACCTTAAATATCATAGTTAGGAAAAAAAGTGCAACCCCTCTTATTCGGTCATTAAGTGAAGCGCCCAACACTCAAACTTGATGGTAGTTGCCGCGGTTACTTCAACTTAAGGTATGTGGGTGTTGTTCAATTCATTTTTCATGTTCTCCGGACAGGTTCTACGACTTAGATTTACACAATTCAAATGGTGTTTAGCAAATCTACAATGAAGCATCAATGAGAATCGGACATCCCTTAATTTTCTGGTTATGGTTATCGGAAGTGCATGTTTCTTGATTTTTGAACTGAATGCATAGGTGCTCTTGATTGCGTTCACTATTGAGTGTGGAGTAGTTATTGGAGATGTAGTCCAATCTCTTTTCAACATGTGCCTTTATAGTGTTTGTTCTTTGATCCTCACCTTACCGTACACCAACCAAATATAGGTGTCCGGCTAAGAAAAGCAACCGAATAACACCCGCATACCTTCCGTTCTTAGATTCATGAATCATTTCTGCCGGTGATATTTTTTGGAGCGAAAACTAGATGAATTTGCTTGACATCATCCTTAAATGTCCATTTCTCCAGATGCATGAACCTCAGGAAATACTTAAGTTGCACCAAAGGTCAGCACATTGCTTCATTATTCGCGATGCTTTTGTCACCGAGAGGAAAATGATTCACAATATGGTATTGGGCGCCCTTGGTGTGTATGTGTGTGTAATTGCCATAATTTCTGGAGGGAAATGTAATATTTGAGCATAAATTTAAACTTTGGAAGCTTGTATGTATATGTAACTTGAGATCATTGCACAGCTGTGATGCAAAGGTAACAAACTAAGCTTATTCCATGAGAATGTTGGAATACCAAGAGTCTAGATAGCTTCATAAACACCAACAGGTCTCCTTGTGAAGCATTCTGCATGAAGTGCCAAAGAATTTCAAGCATTAGAGTAGATGAACAAAAAAGTGAATATTGGTGTTCTAGATGCTCGGACATGGAGTGTGAAGAGACTTATTCAACTGTTTTACAGTACCTCTTTTACCTATGTCAATTTCATATTAGTTTCTTCAGGGCAGCATAGGAACTGAAGAGAAATTACACCAGTCCCGCATTCACATGTCATTCTTTTGATAAAGAGAATGCCACAGCAGAAAGAACTGATTCAAGTACATAGTTGCCCATATGAATATCTTATTCATTTTCCAAGTCAAGATTTTGTTTTGTAATTAAATGCCGGATGTTAAAGAACCCCTATCGAGCACTCTCTGCCAAAGAATCCGCTGCCCCTGGCCCACCTGCCAGTGCCCAGACCAAAATTTACTGGTCTTGCCCACGTGTTGCCTGGAGCTTGCTTGACCGGACAGAACTATGGACGGAGTCAACTCCAACCACGTTAGTCATCCTTCGAGCCATGGACGTTCCTCATGAATACATTGTGAACATTCTTTGCTCACATCCTTCCGGTCTTGCACCGCATCTGCTAATGTGTTATGCACCAAAACCATATCCAGAAATGTTATGCACCAAATTTAGATCCAAAAATATGTTAAGCACCAGGTTTGCTAGATCCAAATCCATAAATGTGTTATGCACCAAATCTAGATCCAAAAATGTGTCATGTATAAGATCCAAAAATGTAGTATGCAACGAAATTAACGGATTCGAACTTGTTAGTGTGTGCAACCATTTCATACAAATAATGCTTGCAATCAAATGGCCTTTCTATCTAAGCCTGTGATGTTAATATTCTATAGTTTAGTGCAGACGTCCTCTTGTTATGTATCTACGCACACATGATTTGTAGGTTGTGCATAAGTATTTCTAATCGCACTTAATTCGATTATGTGCTAGTAGTCAATGTGGTGTTATAAAATTTTGCTACATTTGATGATTATGTTGATTCATTACAATCTACCATTCATATCAATGTAGACTTATGATTATTTTGTATCCATTTGGTTGGATTATCACTTATGAGGTTTGTGAGTCTTTAATTAGTTAGTTAATCCAATTTCTTTAACAATAGGAACTTATTGATATGATTATATTTATCCACATATATATAGCATATTGATTTGATGAATTTTGCGGTTCCAATACAATTGATCAAGACATGGCTGAGATTAGGTTGTGATTTGTGCAAAATACTTACATTTTTCATTACAGGACTCAACCCCAACTACAAGACATACGACATAAATGTTAGTATGATCCGGTTGCCGTTACAACTGTGCATACAAATTTGATGATGAAATTACAACTATTGACTCCATATTCACTAAGAAGCCTATTTGCATTTGAGGACCTCTAGCGGACTCAAAACATTATGTTCGGAAATTGTCCTTACAACAACATAAACTATGTAGTCATACCTTGGGAAAGATTTAATGACTTTATAGTTGGTGAACAAACGAACAACTTCTTTCCCTAAGATTTATCTCATAGATTAGTTTATGGTATGATACATTCTAAAAGTAGTTGATATTAATTATCATGCCATGAATCCTTATACATTTTATGTTCTCGCTCAATGGGTAAGATCACCAAGTGGTGGAAGCAGTGATATGATAGTTTCAATGTGTGGATAATAAGAATGCACACCTCGGGATTATCTCCAGCTCAAATCCTAACCCAATACAAATAAAAAATTGAGGAAGTTGGTAAAGAAAAATATATTCATTTAATCGCAAGAGAGGACTTACTTTCATAATTCAAATAAAAAAACATAACGACAATCATTCATTGAAAAAAAATATAGAAGTCTTTTTGAAGGATCTGCTAGAGGATCATCCAACAGACATATTGCTTATGGGAAAGAATTTGTTAAAATAGAATTAGAAATGTCAAATGAAATTATGTTAATTCATCACAAAATATATCAAAATCAACAAATGATGTGTATTCATGTATCTACACAACACATTAAGCATTACAAATCATGCATGACACATTTGCAAGACAAATTTTGCAAGACAAATTTTGTGTAATAGATTATGCCATATGGATTTTACATGACAGATTCAGCATGATATATTCTGCACAACAAATTTGGTAGAATAATTTCTACACGACAAATTTTGCACAATCAATTATGCCAGACAAATTTTGCATGATAGATTTTGAACGACACATTTTGAATGACATACTTTGCTAGACACATTTTGCATGATAGATTTTACATGACACATGTAATATACCATGGTATGTATTTAATGATTGATGTTCAATTAAAGAAATATACCATGATGGAAAATTGTCAATATTACATAATCATAGGGTGGATGTAAATCAACCAATTTTGTTTTATTAATACTGTAATGTAAAATACTCCATTAACTCACGTGCCTATGCAGAAATACACTAAGTGAATCCCCGAAGAATACAAGAAGCATTGTTTCGCAGATCATAGCGGTCTTTAAGAATCGTCCAAAACTCTTAGACAGAGCATGGATACATGACATGAAGAACGACATGCATTTTGACGGATGACTTGAGAACTCTTTAGAGCTTTCTATTCTCTTTTCTTTTTAGCTCCTCAGGATTTGGGATAACAATTGCAACAGACAACGTGGAGGAGCTGTCGTCAAAATTTGTCATTTATTACTCCTCGTTGAAGAATGACAGGAGGTTCTGGGTCTACCGATTCCCAGACTTCTGAATCTCCTCGGATTGGCTTCAATTTTCAGCTTCCAAAGATGGCAGTTTGTCTCCCCATCTAACTTTTCTGACTCACTGACATTTGATAAAACTGTCTCTGAAGACACGATTCAACATGATGGACTATAGTAGAGAATTTGTAGAATGACAAAAAGGAGAACAATGTTGATCACCGGAAGAATGAGAGCTTTTGATAAGTTCTGGCTTTACTAAGAGCTACTCGATGGAAATCGACAGTTTTCTAACGCCTCTGTGTGGCAGAAACAAACAATCGTGACGAATGGAAGAACACCGCTGTTCAACAGGAGCTCCACAGGAACGATCAAACTTCATGTACGAAGACGACACGACAAACTCATGGATTCAATAAACTTCTCTAGAGCCGGTGGTATGGTGCACCATCGCTCTGGTACCATGATACAGGAGCCATTTGGCTTAGAGATAATTGCAATTGATGAATGACACCGGTTACTATTATCTAATATTTAGCAGATAAGCTGCAACTGGGACTATCTAAAGCCGATGACGTCATCAATGAAAATGATGTGTCAACAGTTTTCTCAAGATAACTTGATATTAGTATGGCATTCGTGATTAGAACATAAATCGAAAGTGTTATAACTCCCCGAATATTATCAACAAATATGACGTTAATCATCAGCCTGTACACGGAATACATTCCATTAAATAATAAGTTTTTCGAAATTCTGTTAACAAGTTTCAGAATACTACTATGCTATACTATTCTCCCACCATAAACCTCCAATCTTTGAGTACATGCAACCTCGAAATCAGAGTCCTTTTGCTGGAATAGCACTTTTGCTGTCAAATTTCTGTCGTATCTACTACGGACGAAGGACAACGCTGTATGGTACACCTTACAATGAGTCCAACGAGCAGAGTGAATGATCAGCGATAAATACATCTGGAATGCAGACCTTGTAGGGCATTGGGGTTCAGATTTACTCACTCTCTCAGCCTGCAAACAACTCTGGACCTCCAAGCGTCCCGTGGGTAGGCCAGGTGACCACTGGACCTTCTTCAAGTCTAGGATTCCACTCATCCCCAGTCAGCAAGTCTGGGCTGCATTAAGTGAATACAAATCACAAACTGCAGTGTTAGATGGCGAATAATCTACATGATAGTTTTCGATCTTAATTTTCAGTATAGAACCAATACATGCACAAAAGTTCAGTGCCTGAACTTGTGTAGAGTATTTATTTTCATCAATCCATCAACGTTTGAAGATCAACTTTTCATCAAACAATCCTCGTAATACACTGTTCAAACTCAAACAGTCACAGGGCCTTACATCCCTACTACATTATTCTTCACCTTCATTGCTTTGTATAGTACATCATCTGGATCTGATGATTCGGTTCTCATTTTTAGGACGCCTTGCATTTCCTGTAAAATTTCAACCACTACCAGGGATTTTCACAAGTTCCAATATATGAAGCCGTTCCTAGATGTCATAAAGTGCCAATTCCAAATTATCCAACAACCAAATCTAGCATTGTATTGGTCATAATTGAGAACTTGCTCTCAGGCTGTAGAACTCACATGATCTGCAGAAGATTGTCTTGGTGAAGTGTTTGCTCAGAATGAGAAGAACCAGGGTGATCAAGAGCAGAAACTTGTATCGGCAAGGGTGAGTTTTTGATTTGTTTAAGTACAACAACCATGTCGTTAATATCGTTCAGGGCTGAGTTGATTTCCATAGCGGTCACAACAATACCTTTTAGAGGCTCCGAGGACTTGCCCGGCATACAATGGACCAGAGAACGTTGTTGCAGGGTCGAAGCCTTCCCTCTCTTGAGCTCAACATCTATGCTAAATACGTAGACTCTGTCAAAGTCTTGTAACGAGCTCTCGAAGTTCCCCATAAAGAACCTGATTCCGCCTTGAATTGTGCAGTGATCCATCGTTAAGGTTGCAGAACACATGGAGTTTTATAAACTGAACGAAGCAATTATAATCAACGTGAAAACAACTTGTGAGCTTCACGAACGTTCAATCATAGATGCAGAGATAACAACTCACCTTAAAATGACCTCTGATTGCTTGTGTTGAATTTTCCAGAGAACCATTTCATTCATTTCATGATATGAAGACCCCTTCGCCAGTACATCCGGTCCATGATCGGAAACATCGTGGAGGTATCATAGGATTTAGAAGTTTTGGTGTTTTCAAGGTAGGTAAGAACTCTTTGGCGGTATTCAAGCATCTCTAGCCGCACAACGCTGCAATCAGAGAGCTTGTTAGTATGCATTAACACATTCAGCGAGAACTGTAATTTTTCTACTACTTGGCAAAGTTAAATAGACCTTCTGCACTTTTTACCACTTCACTGTGCGTGCTCTCAATTGAAGCGCCAAAACACTATGGTAGCGTATTCGGACTTTCTTCTGAACTGCCTTTGCACTGCGCATATTCTTACCTCCCCCAGCAGTGGATGAGCTCCTGATGCCCGTTTTGAAGTTCACCCTTCAAATCAAGGAATGTAGACCTAGTTTTGTTGCTTGAAAATCCTCTGAGTCTGCGTAGATATAGACTTAATAAGTTTCTTATAGAGAGTCCGATTCTCTCTGACGCCACGGCCATCACAGCTCGATAGTACATATTGACATTACATAGCAAACTTGCCAGCATGAGGAGGTTTGACACAGTATATTCAACCCCAAAAGTATACAACTAGCAAGTTGCGAAACTGTTGCTTACTCATTCAGAGATGTCGATGCAATAAATTGATGCCATCGAAGTTTAACGGTATTTGAAGTCACTCCCAATTCCAACATCGAAGAGTTTGTAATCAGCGAAGAAATGCTCTCCACTTTGTTTTACGATTACACATGAAATCATGCTATTCGAAACCTTCACGAAAACACGAGATATGTAATGACAACAAGAACACAAGGTCGATAATATGATGAAAGTGCAAACGTACCAGATATAGGCGATTTCTTCTGTGGATGCAGAATGGCAGTAGCTTCACTCCTCACCACTAGTGAGCAACCATTTACCTCTAGAACTTTAGCGGCGTGGATGAGCGATCCTTCTTCAAACTCCTTTCCTTCGGTGGATATCCGAAGATAATCGAGGCATCCCTGACCCTGCGCTTTAGAGAGGGTGTTCAGCTAGCAACATAAAGGATGTTGATTAATTCTATGCAATTTTGTCAGTTGATAATCTCCTCTGATCCACTCACTCTGTGCAGATGTGACCCTTTCAACGAAAAAATTGGCCTCACTAAACTGAAGGCATAACCACCAAATAGCAACCATTCATGAAAGAATATGAACCATCAAAGGGTCAATAGATTCGAATAAAAATGAAAATTCACCAAATGTCATTTATGCGACATTCAAGAAACCACTGCCACTATCAACTTCGCAAACCTTGTTTGGTGGGCCTTCAATTCTCAAATTTGTGGCAACTTGCTCAGATGGTACTTTAATCTCAGCTCCGTTCAAATACAGTCCGACCATAGTGATCCCTGTAACTGGAGTCTAATACAGCAGTCATGCTGGAGAATTCATAGACTAATCATGTACAAAAACCCGAAGCTTCACTAGACTTTTCGCACTTAGTATTCCACAAACTTTTTCAAACTGAATTTGCAACAGACTAATTTGGCTCAAGCTTGCTTCATCGTCTATATACCAGGTAGTCATCATTATACACATACATATGTATGTCAGTGATTAATATCCTCAAACAGAACGCCTAGACAACTGCAAACCAATCGTCTAGTTATCATCAGAGTCCACAAAACTTACATCGTTCTTGCCACCTCGCTTCAACGTTGAGTGGTGCTTCGCCTTCTTGAAGGTAAATGAAGATGGATCTCCCCATCTGCATCACCATCAAAACCTGAAAGACTCCCTGTATAGTCTGCATGTGTCGTTATGCATAAAGTCTCTGCCACTCCATGATACATTGAGTTGTGGCTACTTCGACAAGCTCAAGAATTTTACCACTAGTGCTCCGCTGATGTAACTACAACTGTGAGTTTAATTACGTACCTTTATAGACAAAATACCCCAAGTCCCCAACTGAATAGTGCACCTTTTGTGCACCCTTAGACAATGTTTGACAATGTTCACAATCTCTCCTAACACAAGCGGATGAGAAGGTAGCCGCGACACTTGAAGAACATTCGAGGACTTCCACTGTCGCACTTTGTCGTGCGCAAGCATTTGCACCATCCTGCTTTATATGTCACACAAAGCCCTTGGGAATGGTGTCGGGAAGGTACATTGCTGCCAGGTA
The DNA here is from genome assembly GCA_950295325.1 of Polytrichum commune. Classification (NCBI taxonomy): domain Eukaryota; kingdom Viridiplantae; phylum Streptophyta; class Polytrichopsida; order Polytrichales; family Polytrichaceae; genus Polytrichum; species Polytrichum commune. The sequence continues at coordinate 3,343,363 of OX485809.1, forward strand.
CATGGACTCCGACTGGAAAATCGATTCACTGAGTTGGGTTGCGGACGCCACCAACGGTATGGGATGTAGTGTTTCCGAGCATGTGGATTCATGGACTCCGACTGGAAAATATCGATTCACTGAATTGGGTTTCGGACGTCACCAACGGTATGGGATGTAGTGTTTCCGAGCATGTGGATTCATGGACTCCGACCGGAAAATATCGGTTCAGTGAATTGGGTTTAGAACGTCACCAACGGTGTGAGATGTAGTGTTTCCGAGCATGTGGGATTCATGGACTCCGACCGGAAAATATCGATTCAGTGAATTGGGTTTAGAACGTCACCAACGGTGTGGGATGTAGTGTTTCCGAGCATTTGGGATTCATGGACTCCGACCGGAAAATATCGATTCTGTGAATTGGGTTTAGAACGTCACCAACGGTGTGGGATGTAGTGTTTCCGAGCATGTGGATTCATGGACTCCGACTGGGAAATATCGATTCACTGAATTGGGTTTCGGACGTCACCAACGGTGTGGGATGTAGTGTTTCCGAGCATGTGGGATTCATGGACTCCGACTGGAAAATATCGATTCACTGAATTGGGTTTCGGACGTCACCAACGGTGTGGGATGTAGTGTTTCCGAGCATGTGGGTTCATTGTTGTGAGAAGATATCGGATATTCTCGGATGGGTGGTTCGACATCGAAGGTGTGGGAACATGAACGCGCTCCTGATGTTCAGAAGTGTGGAATGAGCCAGAATCCGAAACGGCGACAAAATCAAAGCCATCGACATTGCCACGATCCGATTGTTCCGTGGTTGGCCCTATGATTAACGCATCAGCCATGGCCGAGAATTGCAAAGACATAACCTAAATCTAATGAAGGTGTCCACCAACCAGAACACTACACTAAATATCAATAACCCTATGAAAGTAAGTAACATTAATGTAAACCTAAACACTAAATATCAACAATGGTTATATGTGGAAGTTACATGTTTGAATTTGGTGTTAATAAGAATACGAAAGAACAAATAACAATGATAAGAGGAGACTTCCAGAAAATTAAATATCAAAAAATTGAAAATTAGTGTTGAGCAAGGTAGGGTGGTAATACCATTATATATATATTCAAACACTAGCTATCTTATTTAGTGTAACGCTCTGCTACACTAATATGATGATATTTAGTGTCACCAATTATGAATATCTTGCCCAATACTAATTGTAAACCGTGGTATAGTGTCACCAACACTAAAATGTTAACCCCGATATTATTTGTCATTCCTTGTAAGTTTTTTGGGGGATTATAGGTTTACAATGTTGCAATTAATCTCTCTCTCTCTCTTGCACAACCGATTATAGATTTGGGCTTGAATAATCATATTTAAATGGATTCCGTTTTGTACAAACTTTTTCAATATTTTATTTTTCTCAATGCGATTGTTGCACCCTAACCTCCATAATGTCGTCCTCTATAATGTCATTCCCTCTCTCATATCCCAAAACCCTAGGGAACGAATATGCTCAGCTTAAATATCCCTCCTTTTGTCACATTTCCCTCTCATATATCGTGAATTTTGACATTAAGTAATTCGATAAACGAATGCAAACCACACTCTCGCACACATCACGTTGTCATCATTATCATTCATTGTCATGATTCTAATGTTGGCTTTGTGTTATTTCATAATGTCACAAGCTGCATTAATCTTTTATTATCATGCATCCATATTAACATTGCAAGCTTCCTTGTGCACTTTGGTTGCCGTGGACGTGATATTAGGGAGGTTCGAGTGTAGGGTTTAGGGGTATCAGAAGTTCATGGTCACGGCTCTTGGCCCATGTGTGAGGTGGCCCTTAGCTTGAGAAAACTCTATTTTTTGGAATGGCAAGTGTGAGGCCTAGGTCTTAAACTATATTCCATGTCCTAGAATACCTCCTTGTTTTTTTCACTTCATGCCCAAAAAACTATTTTTCGCAAGACATCTAAGATTGCAATAACATCACATTTGTGACAACAATGACCACAAAAAATTCTCCTTGGTGGGTCTCAAATCCAAATTGAAACCTCAAGACAAATTTCAAACTCTTTAAAATACTATCAAAGATGAGGAAGGAATATTGGATCATCACACCTAACACAATTCCATGTTCAGTGCGACCAAACTTACCAAGACACTAAAGGTTTAGCCCTTAAAAACTTTGGGGAAAAGCCCATGATAGTATCATAAAACCGGTGGACTCTTCAAAAATCCTGGCTTAGTCATATGGACAAATCATGGAAGATTATGCAAGAAGGCACTACCATTTCACAAATGCCGATGCTTAGTACTTTACCAAATGTCGAAATCCTTATTTGGAACAAATTTCTATTTCAACTAGAATAATATCTAGAGTAAAGGCACAATCTCCCATTCACCTTTGTGCCTAGTCAAAGTAAGACCAACACATGGTCTACATTTTGGGAATTACAAGAGAAATTAGCCCACCCATCACCTCATCCTAAAATCACATAATATACCTTATGCCATGAAAGACTAGCTCAAAAAATTAATAACAACTATGGTGGACAACATAACATTGTTCAAATCCATAACAGTGTTTTGTGGGACCGATAATATTCCCATATATTTCCCACAATCATATTGAATGTGGGAAATATCCAAGATTATTCTATGGAATACTATCAATCCCACAGAACATTGTTATGGATCTGAATAATGTTATGAATACATCCCATTCATTACTAAACATAAAATATTGGGATAGCAAGTAGAATTCCTTATCATCTTTCATAGCAAGCGTGAGGGGGGACTTACAAAACTTATTGTCAACCGACTTAGATTAATGAACATCATCATCTTCCATTTCATTGTCACCTTTCTCATAGACAAATTCCGCCATATTGCAATCAACTGACCTAATACTTAACATACACCAACTCGAATGCATGCAAGCCCTAGTAATATCCCCCCCTTCAAAAACATAGATTTCTCACGTCCACAAACACCAAACATCACTCATTTACCAAGTACTCTCCACAAGGCACATACTTGCCAACAATTAGAAACTACATGCAGCCAAAGATAAGGTCTTTTTGAACGATGGTGTCAAAAACACGTTCCAACACAGTATGTGAATTTGAGTTCAAAGTAATGTAGGGTGTTTTAAATTTCATGAAATTAGGTTTACATAATTCTAAAATACTATGCTATTGAAATTTTGCAATAGGGTCATAGTGTATGCATTTCCCGGTCCTGGCCATAGTGGATAAAATTTGTCAATAGATGGAAAAATGGCTAAAGAACGTTCGATGTTAGGTTTAAGTAAACAGCGTGGAAGAGATTGGATTAGATCATGGTGTTGCATTCTGAGAGATTGGTGTTTTGTTGGCATCTACAAAATCTACACATTCTAGCAGTGCGGTGTTAGCACATTATCTTTTTTGTTGCTTCACATGAATAGAAATGCAATAGGAATCCCAATACTTTACTCGGGATGTCATTGGTTATGCTTCAGTGTTAAAATGCATTTCGTGTTGCTCTTGAGTGCGTTTCAATTCTGTCTAAGCATGTTTTGTATTGTGGCTTTATGAAATTGCTTGGAGGCTAAACCACATTGCAAAGAATTATAGGCATTGCCTTTTGAGATAGTCTTTGGAAACCAAAGCTTGGCCTCAGTCAAACAACCAACTAGAATTACCCAAGTGTGGAGGATCATCATAGGGCATAAGCACTCTTCCAACCAACCAATTGTTGATTTATATTCAACAAATGATACATGAAAATGACTAACCCCAACCTTTCAAAGCAAGCAAAAGGTACTTCAAAATATGCACAATTAGAAAACTACCAATCGAATGGGTCATTTCAATGCTTGTGAGCAAGATAATACCCCCCCCCCCCCAAACAATTGTACCCTCACCGCACGTGGTTCTTGTAAGTCACACAAAGTGTCAGCTCCATGGTACTCTCTTAGCCAAGCTACTACACACACAAAACATAATATAACTATATAACATCGTCCTTTCATTATTCAAAATTTGGGAATAAAACCTAGACTCTAGCCAATGGTGGTAAGCCAAGAATTTCTCTATTAAAAAACAAGTGTGATAAATCATTCTTGTGGCAACTACTTGGGGGGGGGGGGAATGTTATTTAATGAGCATACTCATATTGTACATGTTCGATCTTTGTGAACAAGGGTATCATTATAACGCAACCATTATCAAGGGCATGCAAAAAATGTACTTGCAATTTTTAACATATGGGCTATTTGAGTTGCCCAAAGAAAAAAACATAGAGGTTGAACCTCTCAAAATGAACTACACAGTAAATTATTTGAATACATGTTATTATATATAAAATCACATTATTGAGACTTATAATATCCTTTGTGTATCCAATTTAAAATTGCAATTCCCAAAATCCATGGCAAACACCTGTCATATATCCAAGTCACATTCAAGATAGAGCCCCAAAAAATCAAAACAAAAACATAATAGAACCAAAATTAGATTTAGGGACCTAGCCCTTAGTGCATACAACTCAAGCCCAACCCTTGAAATTTTTGGCAAGCACTTGTCATAATTTCCAAACAGCATTGAATAATAGAACAAAAGAAAAAAAAATTAAAAGTTAAACACGAAATAAAACAAAAAAAACACCAACATTTTTTACAATCAACTTGCATTAAAATTATATGACCTAATTCTTAAGCACGCACTTGCAATACAATCCAATCTATATTAAAGAGTAGAGTCAAACAAATAGTTATAACATTAAAGTTAACTTGCATTTTATAAAACATGGCCTAATTCTTTGATAGACACTTGCCACATTTATGAGGGCCTCAAGTAGAGTGCAACACATTCAATAAGAGGAGAATACAAGAAGAAGAAAAAGAGGGCAATGCCCTTAGGCCCAAGCCTTTGTGCACTTGGCTTGCACTTTAAAAACATGGCCTAATTCTTCAACACGCATTTGCCACATATCTAAAGAAATCAAATAGAGTGTAACACATTCACTCTTTGGAAGGCACATGCTATTGATATAGACACACCATTTGCTCCATTATAGCCATTTGTTCGCCAAAACAAAAAAAAAATTCTGGGGGCCATACACTCCAACCGTTTACATGATGTATAGCATGCACCTACTATCAATTTTGGTCTTCCACTAGGATAGTTTGAGCCGAAACTTTCCTTCAATGTAAACAAGTAGGGGTTGACCCCACTTCTCCTTTGATTGGTGCTCTTTCAAAAATCTATAGCATGTATTTACTATTAGTTTAAGCCTTTGACTTATGGTTTCCATTTCAATACACCCTATCAGTAATTAGAATTTTTTGGGGGGAATCATTTAAAATAACCTATTTGATTTATATTGCCCAAAAAGGAAAATACATTGCAGTTCAAACAACATGCTAAAATTTTCCCTCCCGGCACGTAGGTAGAGAACATCAACTCCACATTGGATATGTCGGTTCAGTAACGTTCAAGTCAGCCAACATGCAAAGTCATCCATCCAAGTTTTTCCAACAAAAAATTACCTCTTTTCATCCACTAGCATAGACCCTACCCTAGACCCGCTACCCCTAGTAATTGTTTCCATGTTATTTTACATGTACTGACTATATAAAAGAGGCCATTATATGTGATGGTATTTTACATGTAAACATGTTTCATTATTTTAAAACCTCCTATATTTTATGTACGTTTTTTGCAAAATTAATTTACAATGAATACCGTAGGTTCATAGCTGGTCTGACACTAAATAATTAAAAAAAAAGAAGTCAAAAATTTTGGAATATTATTGGCATTTTTTTCCGAATATAAAATTAACTATTTTTCAAAATTGCCAAATAGTAAGAAATATTTACTTCTCACTAGGGTTTTACTTACAGTGAAAGCATATGTGAATTTTGAAAGAGAGAAGGTGCTCCTTTTGTAATCAAGCTCACTTACATTAGTCCACAAAGAATATGGGTTAAGAAGTAGCAAGACTCTAGGTGAGGCTTTTCAAATGTGTTGTACACAAATTTTTGGAGTCCAATTGAGCATAGAAGATGAAGTTTTTATAGAATTTTATCCAACTAACAAAAGTTGAGAAATCAATCCTTCTTCCACCTCCAACAAGTTTTGTGTCAAAATAAGTCTTTATGCAAAAGATATGGACAAAACATTGCAGCCGTGTAAAGATCAAAAAATTAAAATGCGTTCATAACAGTTTTTCGGAGCTCATTTGTGCATAGAAGATCAACTTTTTTGGATATTTGTTGGTCTAAGAAAAGTTTAGAAATCAAGTAATCTTTCACCTCCAACAAATTTTATGTCATTTGAAGACTCTATGCAAAAGTTATACGTGTTATAAAAATGAAGTCTAGCTCGGTGCTTCACCTCAAAGTTTACATATCCCATATGCATTGTTGAACACAACTCCACTCTACTTGCATAAAGCACAGAGCATTCTCAATTCTTCACTCACATCTTACTTGTCATTCAATGCAAGAGAGATGTACAAGATATAAGCTTAAATAAAAAATAAAAAATGAATTTAAGCTGAATTTTAAAAAAATAAAAGAGAAAATTGTTGAAAATATGAATATACTGTTTTTAGGTGCCGAACCTACTTTTTGAACTTTAATTAATTATTTGGCTAACATGTGTCGAACCAGCTATGAACCTACGGTATATTAGGCCCTACTCTTTTTATTGCACATTGTTTTTACGATTTTCACCACTGACCCACCCACCCCAAGATAATGTACTCAAGCACCCCGAGATAATGTACTCAAGCATTGTCATAAAATCAAAGTCCTATTGCCCTCTGCAAGATCTCGTTGAAGGATTTTGATGAATCCCAAACCAAAAAACCATAAGGTATTGGTTTCGTCATTGCAAATGGCTTTGATGAGGTCTTCTTGAGAGTTGATTTGGTGGAAATTATACTTGAAAACCCTTGCTCCCTTGAGGTTGAGCAAGTAATGGCTTGCCCTTTCCCGAACTTCTTTATGAGGAGATTCAAGTCACTTTCCCTTTGCACAAGTGACGCATGGAGTTGGTTTGGACCTTGAAAATATTCAATCTACAACAAGTGTGTCTGATGTGTTGGGCTTTGTGCAGTATCAAATATGGAAGGGTTGGGCAGTCTGGAAGCATTATGTAAGGAGGAAAACAAAAGGAGCAGCAAATACCAAAATCAAAAAGCTATTATTCAAATCAAACACCATATTCCACAAAGTCTTGGTCCAAATACGGACGGTAATTTGATTGTTGAGCCTTCTAGAAATTTTTCTTTAGTAGTTCTTTACTTAATATATTTACCTATAATAGATATTTAAATGCATTTCAAGTTTCATCATATTGGCACTAAGTATACACTCTATGATATTGCTATTTAGTGATGGATAAAATTTGCTTCATTTGTCATTCTTTCAATTTATACATATGGACGCAATGGAGAAAGCTAAATTTGAACCAACTCGCTATTATTGTTACTTTTTGTTTTATCATGTTTTGTTAATTGAAATGCTTCGGTTTTTTTTCTTGCAAATAATGTATTATGTGAAGTCTGGCTTGGTGAGTTTCTTTTTTAACAGTTCTAATTGGAAATTTGAGAAAATGAACTAGCTTCTTTGTAGCTTCTTTATAGATGAGCTTTCCATCCCAATAACAAGTAGGGTGAAACCCCACTAATTCATTTATCAGTATAATCTAAAAATCCTACGAGAATCTATTACAAACAATTTCTATCAATTTCAACAACCTTTCAAGAAAATTTTAAAATATTATCATAATTTTACATGCAACCCATAAAAACTCCAATATGTGTTTGGCAACCTGCAAATTTATTCATATACTCGCATATGTTGTGCAAAAATTACTTAAGTGCTTGGAAATTGAGGTAAATGTCTAAATATAGACATGTTTCCATGGATGTAGGCCGTTTGCTCATGGTCTTGCTCATGCTTCTCTTCTAGATTCATCCTAACTCCTAGCATGCTAAAATTAAGCTTCTTGAACTACAATAAAGACCTTGTTATTTGGAAATGAAGCCAGACGCGTGGTAAATATCATTGTAACCTCTATTTGATGATCGAACCAAAAAAAATAACATTCGTATATTTATCATTGGTGGTGATTGTAAACAACTTCACCATCACAAGTCCCACTAAAAAATGGTTGCTTGTGAACATTTAAAAGCTCCCAAATACATCATTAGACGGTCCATATGCAAATTTTGATAGCACGTGCTTTAATATAATCGTCATCAAACCATAAACAACAAGCATCCATGACATTCCCTCGATGAAATAACAACCGCTTTTTCACACGTACGACTTCACAATGGACAACATCCATCATATGATCATTGTATCTTGTACCACAAACACACATATGTCCACTTCTAATATCATGTGGTGGAAAAACTACTTTGTACATTGTTGGTGGAAAAAAAAAAAAAAAAAAAAAAAAAACTCTCTTCCCTATTAGAAAAGGTATGCAATGTCTTTTATCTATTTTGTCACCGTTACTGCACATAAGGGGGGGGAATTAATTGTATTATCATTATTATTTATTAATTTTAAATATACAAATAATTTAAAGAAAACTTACAAATTACATACATAGTATACCTAAACCTACCATGCATAATAAGATTACACCGCTCTCCAAACTCTCCACCCTTAACAACTATATAACACAATGTGCAAATAAGATAAATAATAAATAATAACCATCAACCATTTATGATCTATCTCTTGTGATACAAGCCTCCAAAAATACCTCTAGAGAAAAACTACAAAATATCTTCTTCAAACTAAGAGCCACTTCACACACGAGCCAAGAGCCGTGACCATGAAGTTGTGAGAGCCTAAAAGAAAGTGTCCAAAGGCCGTCCCAACACACCTCCAAAATCATGTAGTGTGGTCACGGACCCTCAAGTGTAGTGTGAAGTCATATGTGATTGGGCCCTCAACCAAATTCTATTTCAATGAATTTCTACTCATGCAGATCCTCACACATGATAGAATAGAAGAAATCTACGGTTGGGAACATTCGGAGTGCCATGGTCCCCCGGTTTGGTGTTAGGCCTACCTCCAAGAGGCAATTTTTCAAAATAGTCCAAGTGACCATGAATCACGATCCATTTGATGCCATGTAGGAACCCATGTAGACTTTACATCCATCTTGCATTCACATACTCCTTTGGTCCCTCAAGCGTAGTGTGAAGCGAACTTGGACCGGCTCCGCCTTTTCCACCAATGAGAGTGCTTGAATTGTAATGGTCACGGGCCCTCAGTCTCATGTGTGAAGTGGCCCTAAGATAGATACTACCTACTAGTTACATTAGGCTCCAACAAAATGCAAAGATATATGTGGAGAGAAAGAGGTTATTTTGGCCCATCTCATATTTAGGAATAACGTTCTACTGCTTCAACTAGCCTAAAGAATCCATAAGGTTTTGCATATTTGAGTTTTTCTCTAAAAGTACATAAGTATATTTTTAGTAGGTAGACATATTTTATTTCTATACCACCAACATTGTTTAGCACACCTCAATTTGTTGGTTACCCCATCACCTCTCCTTGGAATTCGAAACAAAAATTTAGCTCGACTACTCTTTGTACATTTGAACCTCGTGACAGGATACTAGTGTCCCATAATACACTGGTTAAACCCTAAAACACGTGTCAACGTCAAAAATGGTCGATTGAAGGCGATCAAAGTGGTGTTGAGATTATCTTGATGTCTTGTACATGCTCGGGTGTTCGAAGTTGGATTTTTATTTTCGATCACTTACAACCACAAAACCAATCATTAAGGAGGTTTCGATTTAATTGGGACACAGGTGTCCTACCATAAGGTTCATTTAGGCCTTAGATCTTGGGACTCCCTAAAAAAATCTATATTGATTTGGACTCTTTGCAATATTGTAGCAAAGTCTAGAAGGTCGGATAAAACCTATCCTAAATCCTATCCCTTAGTTTTTATTTTTTATTTTTTTAGCACAAATTGAAAATTCAATTATAGAGAGAACCCAAAATACAACCAACTCAACCAAAACAACGCAGCCCGAGTGGCCTATTCCTTAGTTCTAATCTCTACATTGTAAATTGAACACCTTAAATTTAAAAAAAATGTGTACCATGTTGATACCAGTGAATACATACAACTCATTCTATATACCCAAGTGATATGATTAAAAAAATGTGATATAGTGCAACATTCGTAAACATCGGTGCATTCATATCATTTTTTGAATAGCACTATGATATAGATATTTTCAATTGTTTTTTTCTGTTATTGATACCATTCAAGTCTATATACCATATATGTAGGCATCTTCACGCACAAGAAAAATTTCCCTAGCTATTAATATGGTTTAAAATGTTATTGATCCAAATAACAATTCGGATCTACAAAGATTCGTTCACCTTGAGATCACCACCAAATTTGAACTATCAACATCCAATTGGTGTAACATTTATGATGACCATGAATGAATTCTTTGATAGCATTGATGTTGGTTATCAATATCTTGCATGAACTTATTTACCGATCCAATTCTATTCTTATTTTTTGGGGCACACTAGGCCAAAATGCACCATAACTTAGTACAATGATCTTCTGCTTAAGTACACATCCCAATTAAGTGTTTAACAAAAATCGTGGTTCGTACTTTTTTGTTTGAGCATGTCATGCAGAGTCATTTGCCATGAATGCATGAATGTTTTACGCTTGACGAATCAGAGGGTCTAGAAAGTGATATGAGTAACGCATCAACGGCTCCGGTTTAAAGTGCATACCTAAGCAGGAGATGGCTATAGTGTGAATTCTTCTATAGGAACAAAAACTTGAGAAAAATAAAGATGGAAAAAGGCCAACAAAGCAATGTGGTTTGGTGGGTTGGTGGCAGCTCCGCATCAAATATCACGTGCACCACCTATGTTGTCACCAACAAATCAACCATGATAGCTCCTCCCTTGTGACCTAACACCAACTTTTAGGGGGGAGGGGGGGGGGGATTGCGTTATGTAGCCAACTTTCAATTTGGATAAGAAAAAAAAAAAAAAAAACCAAATGGACATTCTTCATTATGCATTAAGCAACCAATATGCAAATACACGTAAATAAATAAATAAATGAAAACCGTGCACCTTATGCAAGTGCTACATTGTTTATGGTATTTAGTGTCACATACAATATTTGCCAAGGGCCTGAAATTGCAATAAAAATAGTCACCAATAGCCGGTTTGTGGAATATCAGGCGTAGTCTTGATAACCAAGTTGAGAGGTTGGTGTTATGACGGTGCTCATTGTTTTAGTGACATAGAATGATACGAGGGTGAGTATCTTCATTGTGGATGATGCATACCAATGTACACTAATGAAGGTGGATGTATTGAGTTTGGAATGCATCTCTCCACCCCATCATGGGTGGCAATTACATTTTACATCAACGATTGTCAATGATACTCTAATTACTACCAAAAAAATTAATTTTTTTGTGGTGGAGATTAATATTTATACTAATTAGAGTATCATTGACAATCATTGATGTAAGTAAAGATGTGGATGTTTTGTAATGTCCAAACAACCAATTTGACCTTTTTTGGTGAAAAGAGATATACAATAAATAATTATAGCATTGTGTACAATAATTCTAATAGTAAGTGACACTAAATACAATATCTAGTGTACTCATTCTAGAGGAGGCGAGGAGACTATATTATGAGTATTTATAGGCAAATTGTGTGGCATTCACAATAACTTGAGATTTGATGACATTGTCATCATTCATGTGCATGGTTGTGTTCATTTCTATATTTAGCATTAGACATGGGCCTCCACTATCTTATCTTCAAGGGAAGGAAAAAACTTAGAGAATAGGAAGAAACTGACTCCAATATGAATAATGAATAGTGCCAATTTTGAATAATAAGAACATTGTGAATGGTGCCGGTATTCACAGTGACAGTGTTGCTATGCATAGTAATTATAGGAAATAATATTGGGATGAATTGTTTTTCCTTGTGAATATTCTTGGGATGAACAATAATTCATGCGCATAGTGTCAAGAGCATAACTCCACCCACATTTCCAAGTTCAACCTAAACGAATATTCACACTTTGTTTGAGGGAGTCATAGAATATAATTGACATATCTGCAAGGTCATGGAACCGACCCACGCGACTGAATAATGTTGGGTAGATGAATGCATATGTATCATATGCACATCCGATTCTTTTGCCATGATATCCAAGAACTTTTGATCACACTCACCAGGGGCTGATCACACTGGCCACTCCTGGCACCACCCGTCGACATCTCCAACTATAATAGTGTGAAAAGTGGTGGGCCAACATCTATTTTCTCAACATATATAATCCCCACATCCGCAGTTTCACGGCTAGAACCGGATGGAAAGTTTGGTGTGATGGGGACTTGAGGGGCTGATCATACCGACCACTTTAAGCACCATCCATCGGCATCTCTTACTGTAATAGTGTGAAAATTGATGGGCCAACATTTATTTCTCAACATAATCCCCACATCAGCAGTTTCATGGCTAAAACCGGACGGAAAGTTTGGTGTGATTGGGGCTTGAGGGGCTGGTCACACTGACCACTTCAGACACCATCCGTCGGCATCTCTTAATGTAATAGTGTGAAAATTGGTGGACCAACATCTATTTCTCAACATAGTCCCCACATCAGCAGTTTCATGGCTAGAACCGGACGGAAAGTTTGGTGTGATTGGGGCTTGAGGGGCTGGTCACACTGACCACTTCAGACACCATCCGTCGGCATCTCTTAATGTAATAGTGTGAAAATTGGTGGACCAACATCTATTTCTCAACATAATCCCCACATCAGCAATTTCATGGCTACAACCGGACGGAAAGTTTGGTGTGATTGGGGCCTGAGCCTCATAGCCCCCTGTCAACTTAGTATACGACTGTGAACAAATTGATAAGTTAATAAGCATGTGGTCGTGTCGTATGATAGTGCCAGTTCTTTACTTATAAATATATGCTTATATCTGAGTGCGTTTTGCTTCTCGATGCATTATTATTGCTGACACTTTGGTACCACAGCCAGTGCCTCACCTGACCTAGTTTCCAACTTACGAAGGTTTGCCACATGATAGAAACTTAGCCACACCTTACAAGTCTGCCCTCTATAAGTGTTACCCCCGTAAGTGATAACATTTTTATTGCAAGGGAAACACTTTTGAAACATTCTAAAAATGTGCCTTGCAATAGAAATGTGAACATTTATAGGGGTAACACTTATAAAGGGTTGCATACTACTTCACGACTTTTATGTTAGATGAATGAGAGGTACGTATTTCAAGTTGTGCATGGAATCATCATTTACGAAAGCACCTCTCATCCATCCACCATTGGGGGAAAACAAAGGAAAAAATAAAATAAAAGAAGACTCGACTCCTATAAGTTTGTGGCCCATTCATCTCTTCTCAAATGTCTATTTTAACAATTAGCCTAATACACCGGTCTTTGAAGCTAAATGTAATACCAAATAAACTAGAACCAGTAATTAACCTCCGAGATGCGTACTATTGCAAGGCTTTTATGTTGGTTGGATGAATGAGAGGCACGTATTTCAAGTTGTACATGGAATCATCGTTTACAACTCATCATACCTCTCATCCATCCACCATGAAAAAAAGACTCGGCCCCTACAAGTTGAGCCGATTCATCTCACCTCACCTCACCTCACCTCACCTCCACTCAAATGGTTGATTTATAATTAGACAAAACCTGGATCTTTGAAGCTAAATTCAATGTCAAATTAAAAACCTCCGAAATGGATATTGTTGCAGGTCTTTCATGCTGGTTGAATGAATGAGAGATACGATGCTCATATGCGATAATTCCCTCCCTCCCTCCCTCCCTCCCTCCCAAATGATGAGTAAGAGGCTCTCATACACATGCGAGTGCATTATTGTTACGGAGCCAAAATTACCCCGTTTCCACTCTCCCGGTAACCCCTTGACTCCCCTCCCCTCCCCTTGGGTTTTGTGGTGGAGGTGAGTCCTTTGAAATCCCCATAGCCGGCCATATCAACAACAACCATAAGATGCTATACATGCGAATCCACCAGGCAATGGCAGAGGTGCTGCAAAGTGAGTGAAGGAGATGAGTGATGGTCATCGTGTGTGTGTGTAAGAAGGAGTTATTATTATAACTGTGTAAAGGCATACACCTGCTCCTTCACCTTTTCCCCCCCTCCCGGCCGCTCCATTCTGGTAAAGGAGGGAGGGGGCCTTTGAGGGATATGAGTGTAAAGTGGAGTAAAGCACTGGAGAGTGAGGGCCTCTTCACACACGAGGTTGAAGGCCCATGACCATGGCAATGTAAGAGCTCTCATTGGTTGGAAAGGCAGAGACCGTCCAAGTTCACTTCACACGAGGAGGGAGAAGGTCTAAAGGTCCCAAGAAAAGTTCGTGGATTGAAAGTCTACATGGAGTCCCCCTCCTTCCCAGCCGGTCCGTTCTCGTAAAGGAGGGAGGGGGCCTTTGAGGGATATGAGTGTAAAGTGGAGTAAAGCATTGAAGAGTGAGGGCCACTTCACACACGAGGTCGAAGGTCCATGATAATGGCAATGTAAGAGCTCTCATTGGTCAAAAAGGCAAAGACCGTCCAAGCTAGTTCACTTCCCACGAGGAGGGGGAAGGTCTAAAGGCCCCAAGAAAAGTTGGTGGATTGAAAGTCTACATGGAGTCCCCCTCCCCCCTTCCCCGCTGGTCCGTTCTGGAAAAGGAGGGAGGGGGGTTTTGAGGGATATGAGTGTACAGTGGAGTAAAGCACTGGAGAGTGAAGGCCACTTCCACACACGAGTTCGAAGGTCCATGATAATGGCAATGTAAGAGCTCTCATTGGTCGGAAAGGCGGAAACCGTCCAAGTTACTTCACACAAGGAGGGGGAAGGTCTAAAAGCCCCAAGAAAAGTTCGTGGATTGAAAGTCTACATGGAGTCCCCCCGCCTTCCCCGCTGGTCCATTCTGGTAAAGGAGGGAGGGGGCTTTGAGGGATATGAGTGTAAAGTGGAGTAAAACACTGGAGAGTGAGGGCCTCTTCACACACAAGGCTGAAGGCCCATGACCATGGCAATGTAAGAGTTCTCATTGGTCGAAAAGGCGGGGACCGTCCAAGTTCACTTCACACAAGGAGGGGGGAAGGCCCCTAGAAAAGTTCGTGGATTGAAAGTCTACATGGAGTCCTACCAAGAGGTGGGCTTGACGCGCATTCCGGGAGACCATGACTTTTAAATTTTGATTTCCAGCAAGACAAATTCCATGACAGACATACAAACACCATTAAGTGATTCTCCTAAATTAATAGTGTTTGAGACATATTGTATTGAAACCAAATCCTCCCCTCTATATTTTTTCCGCCAACAAAATATGCGATGGTCCCGCAACATGGTCCATTCATTCTTAGTTCACACTGTGCTTGAGGGCCCGTGACTACAATCGACGGCTTTCCCAACACCCATGGTACGGCCTTTGGATGAGAGTCAAGGGTCCTCACCATTACAAGGTCGCAGCTCTTGGCTCATGTGTGAAGTGGCCCTGAGGGAGGACTGTTGCTTGGGCAGAACCAGCGGATAGTTATAGATGAACCGGTCAAGTTTGAGAAGAAATAACTGGTTGAAGTTGGAGAAATTGGGAAAATTATCGACCATTTTAAAGGAATCTATAGAAGAATACACCTTAAATGAATTAAAGCAAAACCGGAAGATGTCAACATGTAACTGGCTGGATTTAAAATCACTAGGATCTTGACCAACTATATATGCCCAAAAACTTCCCAGGCATTGATAGAGAAAGAGAGAAAAGTGATCGCTAGTTACATATGAACCGGTTGAAGTTCACACTATTAGAAAATCATGACCAAATCAATAGAAAATCAATAGGTCTATATTGATCCGGGCACTGCAATGACCGATTTCACTGTTTTTTGAACTCTTGTAAAAATCAATAGTTTGTTGCCTATTTTTTGTTGATCTAAATAGTACAATGACCAAATCCACAAAATTTTAGTAGATGTGCAATTTTTTTGGAATTTTTTGGAATTTTTTGGAATATTATAGAATCTTTTTAATCTTTTGCAATTTATGGACTCAATTTATGTACTTATAAGTGTATGGATGTGGAAATAATTACGAATTTGAAGGGAAGCAAATATTATTAATAAATAATAATAATAATAATAGATGGTAACTAGTAAATGATATACTATAAAAGTAAATAATAATATATTAACTATAAATTATAGAGAATAAAAAGTAAATAATAGACAGTAAATAGAAAATAATGGGCATAAAACAACAAATAGTGGGAAACAAACAATAAATAGTAAATAGTAAATATCAAAAAATAAATATTTGAAAATAACTATTACACAGTAAATATCAAACAGTAAAATTAGACAGTAAATAGTCAAAGGAAGGCAGTAAATTATATACAGTAAATATATACATCAACTATATACAATAAATATATAATAAAAGAAGGCAGTAAATTATATACAATAAATATATAAAATAAATATATATGGTAAATATACAATAAAGGAAGGTAGTAAATTATATACATCAAATATTTATTGTAAATATATACAATAAATATATACAATAAATATATACATCAAGTAGATAATAGAGAGAAAATAATGGCCTTAGTCTAGAAAGGTTTGAAGCACTCCATATATATCATGTGTGATGTGATGACTTAGTGGTTAAGGCACATGTGTAGATGTCACTAGGTTCAAGGTCCAAACCCCTTGGCCTTGCCCCCTAGGTGAGTGGTAGGTAGTTTATTTTTGCATGTGACGTATAGGTTGAGGGTTACTTGGGAGGGGTTAGAAGGTGCGGACCTACCAACCATCCATGTAAGATTTTTAATGATATATATATAATTATATAATTAAATTACCTCTTAACTATATATATATATATATATATATAGTTTTTTTTAAATGTGACCAAATCAACAGAAAAAATCAACAAAATTATGTTACATCATGTGCAGGTCAACGTGTCCTAAGTAACAACCACGACCAACGCATTTCTGTTGATTTTTTGTTGATCTGGACGCAAAATTTCTACTAGTGTCAAGACTTTGGGAGAATTGGTGGGGTTTAGAGGAGTCTATGGAATATACCTCAAATTAATTAAGACGAACCACCAAAAGAGTGTAACGTGTGACCGGTTGGACTTGGGGATGTATTAGGTTTTTGATCAATTATGCATAAAACTCTCCCCGGACACTGGAGAGAGGGGGATGATTGCATACGAGCGTGGTATGATATCTCTCATCGATCCAACATAGAAACTTGACCCCGTGTAGGAGTGTGGGGCACTGGAAGAAAACTTGTCGATTGTGACTCATGGCAAGAAAATGCATGAAAGAAATCATTTTGGATGTCAACAAAAGGTTTTTGGACATTTGATAATCAAAACCCTTGGGTCGACAACCATGATGATTCGTTTATGCATTTCTTTTTGTCATTAGTTGCACAGGACAAGGTTTTTCTTTTTTCTAGTGTGGACGATTCATCTCAAATGACTTGGACTAGACTAATTCGGGGTCTTTTGAAAACTAATTATGATGTCGGATCAACCCAAGGAAAGAAACCTCCGGGTGTCATATTGTTTTAAGGCTTTAATGTTGGGATGAATGAGAGGTACAATCATACGGAAAAAGTTCCCTCCCTTCATATGATGGTATTGCCATTCACGGATGCAACACTGTAGGTAAGGTAGATGTGCTTACTTCAAACATAGCATTAAATTGGACACCTATTAAATTTGAGTGGTGACTAGTTAGGTTTGGATCTAAAATTGGACACCAAAAAGGCATTATGTGTTTAAAAGAGATTGGATTCTCGGGGGGTGCACTGTACTAAACATGTACGAGTATACGTGAGTGCACAGGAGGGGTATTGATTTGGACCTTGCCGTATTACGTATACATATGGTATACATGTTATAATTTATAGTTACGTACATATATGGAAGGCCTTTAAAAGTATACAATAATTGTACTTGTATGGTACTGTTACTGTACTACATATCATAAGTTTTCATATTGGATGAAATTAGGATTAACAAGGATTAACGATTTTCGTTAGCAACCTTATAGGGTAGTATGAACCATGTACAAGGTGTCAAGGTAATATTGGGGAAAGAGGCAGTATTAGGGTTTTGAAATGATTCGTTCAGCTCAAAGTAACAAGGACCCTTTTCCCCTCCCATCCCTAGGTTTTTGTTTTCTCTTTTTGTCGGGCGCTGAAGGTTTTTGTTTTCTCTTCTCGCATAGCCTGCTTCTTTTGCCAACAACTGCTTCACTTTTCCTTCTTTCACATGTTGCTTCCAGCGCTTCTCAGCGTCCCTGCGGTTACTGCTACCGTGGGAATCACTGAAAGTCCTGACATTGTCATGGCCTCGTTCTGAAATTCCGTCTCTATCAAATGCAAAGTCAGCTGTGGCTTATGTAATGGTAGGGGAGTCTAGAATTTTTAAAAGTACACTTGTTAGTCAATTGAAAGGCAATCCTTCTTTGTCTAAAGATCGGTTGACTCGAATTAGAGCTGGCATATTATATATGAAGCCTAAACTCCAGAGTGTTGGAAACCATGACACTTTGTTAAAGCTTGGTTGTGACTGTGGTGTGTGTTTTTTGAACACACCTAAAGCTAAAACTGTGAAAAACAAGGTAGGCCAAAAAAATCTACTCGAGTTCATGTTTGGTTTGTTGGGGGAGTTTATAGGATGCAAAGGAAGTTTGGTAATCGTTGGGTGGAGTATAGGGATCCAATCTCGGGGGGGGGGGGTAGTCATTGGTTGGAGTAGCAATATACGTGCGAACAAATGATAGGGTATTTTAAAAACATGGGGGCAAAAAATTATAAATGGACTTAAGAGTAATATAAGGTATCAAAAATGACACTGGACATCTTTAAAGTACTATAGGGTATGGAATAATAGGTAATTTGGAATTATAAGTAATGCAAGCCATTTTTCTATTAATCCAAAGTAGAAAATCACATAATGATAGCATCAATTGACTTGATGGACCGTCCATCAAACGTGGAGATTGGTTTATGTTGGTATTAAAAAGGGGCTAACAACAAGTGGACATATGATCTTACTGATCATTTGATGGTAGACTTAGAGACAATAATGGCATTGGCTACAATGACATATATTGGTGAATCAAATGTTTATGAGTTACATCCGGAAGATGAAAAAGTTTTCAACGACTTTGCTGATGAAAGCTAGGATATTTTGTTATACACATTATAGGGGTTGATTATTGTTCAAAAGTATATTTGTATACTTATGTTAATGACTATATATGAATGGATATTTTTTTGTGTATACATATTGTCACTTGTATATTTATTGTTGCAATTGTATGTGTATTACTTCATTTCACAAAAAATAACTTGTATATAGGGGGTTTTTAGAGTATGCAGTGAACGCACGTGATTCTAGGTTTTAATGAAAGGTGCACCCCCCGAGATTGGATTACGTGCTCAGAAGATGCTAATCATTCTAAGTTCAATAGTCAACATAATTTGGGGGCGGGTGGGACATATAAGACCATTTTAATGGGCATGAGAATCTTCACTTTGATGATAAACAACATATTCATATGAGCTTCAAAAATTTGAGACGAATTGGTTAGGGTCCTCATTTGGATTTGCTAACCATCTTGTATTCATCATGTGTGCAATACACAAGGGTCCGAGTCAAATGAACCCATTGTAAGACTATTTCTTGGGTAAATAGTGTGAGATTGAGTGAATCTTACAATATTCATGTATTGTGATTGAGAGATTTTTTAACCTTTCTTCTTGAATTCGTGTAACATCAACCAAAGTCCTAAATAACTTGCAATGAACCTAGAATTTCCTAATCAAACTTTTATGAGACACCTAGATGATATGAAGATCACCTTTTAAGTGTTCCCTTAGTGTTTCCTTGGGTTTTGTCTTATCCAAAATTTGAACTACGTAGCCCATGCAATCATTCCAAGTGAAAGAACACCTTACATTTTGACATCCTACAACTTATGCATCTCAAGTCCAATCCAATAACTTGAATGAGAACTTGGGTGATTTGAAATTGCTAACCAGATGAAAAGATTCCCAATTCTATGCAACAATCAAAGTGGTCTTCAGAGTCGGACATCCCCTCCACAAAACTACATATGATGCGTGCCCACACAATAAAAGGTTAATTGCAAAGTAATAGAGTCATCAAGACATTATGAAAAATTATGTTGCAGTAACAACATAAGTTTGCATAATAATTTAGACTTTGGAAATGCCTCTAATGATGTTTGTATATTTAAGTGCATAATGCAATCTCAACGTCACACAATGTCTTTGTTGGACGCAAACTGACACTCATCCACGAATCGTTCATGAAAATTGATGCCCATTCATGACCAGTTTGTACCTAAAGCCGCCCCTATGGATTTGGTATTAGAGGACCTAAAGCCGCCCCTATGGATTTGGTATTAGAGGACCCAATGCCACCTGCTCATCATGCACAAGAGTTTTGTTTGCAATCAAAAAGCTTAAGTTGCCACAACCCCTAGTTTTATGTCAAACCCACCTCTTTTTGACAAGCCTAACACAAATATGATAGACCATGAAATTTTATTCACTTTATGTCATGGAGGATGCCATATAGTCGTTTCATTCATTCAAATCTTTTCGATCCCTCATGCCTTCAAGAATTATTGTAAAGTGAACTTGGACCGTCTTGAGCTTCTTGAGAAATCAAATAATTTGTATGTAAGTTAATGGGTGAAGGGTCCTTGATCTCTTGTAAAGGTCATGCTACAACAAGTGTTAGTCATCCATCAAATGAAATAAGCATGTCTTCATTATTATTGTTAGCACGTAGTATGATACATAGTATTATAGGTGAATAGCAGGTCTGACACACTTGTGCCGAATAACGAATCAATTTACTTAAAGTCAACTTGGCACCTTCACAAATGATTTAAAAATCTCATTTATTTTCCTTGAATTGTTATCGATTCCAGCTTGTTCATCACGGCCCAATCATTAAGGGCCACTTCACACATGAGACTGAGTGCCCATGACCATTACACTTCAAGCATTCTCATTGGTGGAAAAGGCGGAGCCGGTCCAAGTTCGCTTCACACTACGCTTGAGGGACCAATTGAGTATGTGAATGCAAGATGGATGTAAAGTCTACATGAATTCCTACATGACATCAAATGGATCATGTTTCATGGTCACTTGGACTATTCTCAGAAACCACCTCTTGGAAGTCGGTCTAACACAAAACTGGGAGATCATGGCACTCCGAACGCTCACAACCATTGTTTTGTTCTATTTTATCATGTGTGAGGACCCACATGAATAGAAATTCATTAAAATAGCATTTGGTTGAGGGCCCGATCACATATGGCTTCACACTACACTTGAGGATCCGTGACCACACTACATGATTTTGGAGGTGGGTTGGGACGGCATTTGGACACTTCCTTTTGAGCTCTCACAATTTCATGGTCACGGCATTTGGCTCGTGTGTCAAGTGGCTCTTAAACAAACCAAGGGGCTCCATATTGTGTGATGTTGACATTTTACATTGGAATAGGCCTTTTTTTTTTAAAAAAAAAACCTCAATAATATGACATTTGAGGCCAAATGTCATATTAGAGGGGGGAGAACAATGCAACATCATACAATATGGAATTTTCAAGAAAATAGTCCCATCATGATGTCTTCACCATGTCCACACTACAAAAGTAAGAATCTATTGTCTTCTGATGATGTTTGTTGATATTCGAAATTGACATCTTGTTCAATCACCCATAAAAGATTGCATGTTCATCACATCTACAACTGAAAACTCCAAAGGATGCTGTGGATTTGATAGTAATTGGGATACTCATGGGCTTGAGGAAGCTTGAGTGTCGGTGTTGGTTGGTCATCCACATCATCCCCCTCCATTGGCCCTTCATTCAAATTTAAACCCAAATGGATTTCTCTACCCCATGCAAAATCCACAAACTCAACCATGTTGCACACCAACAATTTCCTCTCGAACCAATTGCACATAATCTTCAATAAGCATTTCCTTCACTTCCAAGATTCAAAGAGGAAATGTGACTTGTCAATTCATTTGTTACTTCTCTCATTCTCAATTTCTCACTTTCACGATCCACGGCAAAATCAACACTCTATTCTACAAGTAAAGTCTTGGACATCCTCCAGTTGTTTTGTATGATTTGGGGATTCATCTCTTCCCACACTTCAGAGCACCACATAATAGCATGCCTTACATTAGGCATTATAATCCTCAAATCTTGGTGAGTAGTAGAAGATTCAATTTAAGTGAGAACCCATTCCAAAAGCTTGCTCTCAAATTGAACTTTGAATGAAGTAATTATTCCTTCATCTAAGGCTTGTGCCACACTTGTAACGTCAGATTTGCAAATAACCACATGTTTCAACTTGTTAGTGCTTGTCGTGTTTATAACAAAGGCGAAAGTGAGACAATCCTTTTGAATTTGGCACCCACAATATTTTCCTTGCACTATGTCTTGGTTGGTTGAACACGGTAAAATGAACTAGTCTCATCCATATTGTAAATATCTTCCAGTGCCATAACCAATGTGGAGGAGGTCAATGCTTACCAAATTGTGTGCAAATTGTTTTTTCGTGAAGACGTGGTCATCAACAGCAAAATTGTTGAAAATTTTAGTAAAATGAAAGCATCCGCCACTTAATATTATTATCATCTTTAGAGCCAAAAAATTCAAGAGTGGCATGGGCAAATCTAGGAGTACAAGTTAGCAATCACTGAAATTTCCAACGTAAAGAAATGTGAGATTCGAATGTGAGAACAAATTTTCAAATGAAAAAGAGAAATCAACAACTTCATAAATCTAATTTGCGGATCCAACATTCCCTACACCCTTCGACCTCCATCCAAACCCAAAGACTCAAAAGTGTAATGTATGTTTTGAAACCAAGTTTTAAACCATTTAATGTGAGTTAACTCAAGTTAGCCCACTGATGAATTCACCATGTGCTCCTTGATCCCCCAGGCAAATCCCTATTGTGGGTCCCACCACTTGCATGCATGTATTACCTCCGTCATATGACAAACCGTGCCTTTAAAATGCCGTATACGAGCATCGTAGTCATATTATCAAGATAAATTAACACTAGAAAAGTTGAGTTGATGGAAAAATATGTTGTATAATCGAGGTGTCGTATAATCGAGGTTAGATTATACAAAATTCCAAACAATTCCATCTTCTATGTGGAATCTAGGTCCGATAATTTGTGGAGGTGGGTTGGTACCCATGTTCTTGTGATGAATTTGGATGTACTTGAGTAAAAGGTAAACTCCTTCTCTACGTAATATCACGGGGGGATCACACCCCCTTACATTTCATAACCACGTGCGATAAAAGTTTGCTACCCTATATTACATGCCATAGATAAATTTTAAAATTATGACATTTTTTCTACATACACATAACCATTGATAATATCTTTTGTATATTTTTTTGAATTTTTAGTCATCTTCATTTTTTGTAGTAATTTGTTTAGTTCAATGTTGCGTCATTCTAGTTAGAAACGGTATGTTTTATAAAAAAAACAAATCATCAAATTTGGTTACCAATTTTTACTATGTAATAGATACTATGTATATCTACTCATGAAAAAAAAATCATAAACTTTAGAACCATTTTGGTGATGCTTTATGTGAAAAGTAGATTTTGTTTTATCGCACGTGGTGTTCAACTTGACAATGAAGTGCACCCCCCGTGCGTAATATCTTACATAGAACTTTTACCAAATCACTACATCATCTTATGTAGAGTGGGGATTTTTACAAATTTTGACAATTGTGCAAGGGAAATAAGAATGCACTTGACAAAAAGCCTACAGTTGGAGTGCATATGTAGGATTGTTTTTATGCCGGATTGGCTACAAACCTACGGTACTATTGCAAGATATCTATGTCCACATGTAGTGGTTATAGAGCCTAAAGAGGACTTAATTGGGCGTTGTCTAGACATGTTAAGTACCACATCAGGTTTGAGCTAAGGCTTCATACTTAACAAATTATAATCATATAGACCTCCCGATTGTGTTTATAATTGAACCGAACCTAAAATGATGTCTCTCATTTGAGCATATCGTCTAATTTCATTGTAACATGTCTCTTTTTGGTGCTTCACAAAAAGATCTATCTTTGCACCACTCAAATGCAAGTTTCCAATCAACTAGATGGACCACTTAAGACCCGTATACCTTATGTGTTTGTTACTACCTAACATTTTGTTACCGTTGATGTACCAGGCTTTCCACCATGTTCCCATTTGTAATTACAAACATATGAATCTTGGGTGATGGTCTCTTGTCAATGGACAATCGTCTTGCATCACTAGAAAATTTGCTATTCTAGTACAATAATAGATTTTTTTTCATAAATTTTTTCCCACCGACGTAAAATGATTGCCTAGGACTCTTATGTTGGTAATGTATGGTAACTAACATTTATGTATATTTGGACAAACCACTTGTTCAAAACTAATAACGGGATGTGCACTTGTTGAGACAAAAACATCAAAGGACAACAACAAAAGTAACAACACAACAATCACGACTATATTGTTTTGTATTCCATGTTCGTCAACCACCATGTATGTCTAGTTTGCAATCTAGTGCATGTCATATTGGTGATTGGAATTGTCCAAAACTCATGCATAAATATGAATATACTTAGATGCTTGTTTGAAACAAACTACACTTAATATCTTGTTTAGTGTGACATTGAAATTGGTGTACCATGTTAATTACAATGATTTGGAACTTCTTGTATAGCATCAAGCATCATGTATAATAAATGTGACCATTGGTGAGCATGTTAGCAAATGAAATAAACCTAGGGGGTAGACTTTTCATGCCTTGTACGAACTAACACGAGTGTAAGAAGGAATATTATCCCCTAAATCCTTGAGCACCATTCTCCTCAAAATCGGCCTTCAATAGTTGTTTCTAAGAGAGATTATTTTGGACTCAATCTATAGGCATTCTTGAGCATTTTACCATACGGTTATGATATCAAAGAGGATGATATGAGGAGTGAGACATTAGTGGGAGTGGTCGAGTCAGGTAGTCAAGGAGCTAAGATAGACGCAGGATTGGGCCAACTAGGTCCTGGTTTTTATCATTGAAGTGACAATGGTGAATATGCTCAGTGGTTAAAAGATTATCTGGAGTCGGTGTGTGATATGATGGCGACCTCTCACCATGAATTCTTGAAGGATGATATGGATAGCTCAAAGAAGGAAGAGTATGCGTTGTTGGAGCCATGTGAGGTGCTTATGGACAAGGAGTGGTTACAAGGAGGATTGACTCCATGGGTAGATGGGATAGAAGAACGTGCTGTGAGTTTAGTGCACATAGATGGGACTCAGGATAAGGAGGCATTGCTCGAGGCTGCAAAGTTGGAGGAACCCTTGTATTTCAAGACTGCATCGACATGCATTCTAGTAGGTCAAGATGTCAAGGATTATCCTAAGGTTCCTCCAGATTGGTATAGAAACACGACGGAACAAACCCATGTGTCTGAGGCAGATTGGAAGTATGTGGAGGTAAAAACCAAGAATGGGAAGGTTAGGCAAATGAAGATGGGGTTTAAGTTGCAGGAAAATAAAATCAATGAATATAGTGAATTAGTGGATGAGTTCAGTGACACATTCGCATAGTCATATGACGAGCTTAGAGGCATACCTCGGGAGATGGTGGAACATCGCATTCATTTAATTTCAAGTGCTAGACCAATTAAACAAAATGAGAGAAAGATGAGCCCACAGTTGCAGTTGTTAGTGAGCGCAAAGTTGGAGAGGTTGTTGAAGGCTGGGTTTATAAAGCCAGTAGAGATCACGGATTGGGTGCCTCCCATGATGTTGGTGAAGAAGAAGAATGAGAAGTTGAGGGTATGTGTGGATTATAGAAATTTGAATGCTTGTACGCAGAAGGACCATTTTCCATTACCATTCATTACACTACTTTTAGAGGAT
The DNA here is from genome assembly GCA_950295325.1 of Polytrichum commune. Taxonomy (NCBI): domain Eukaryota; kingdom Viridiplantae; phylum Streptophyta; class Polytrichopsida; order Polytrichales; family Polytrichaceae; genus Polytrichum; species Polytrichum commune. Next base: position 3,369,479 of record OX485809.1, read on the forward strand.
GTAGGTGGGCATGTTCGCTACACCTTCATGGATGGGTATGCATGATATAACCAGATTTCCATAGCGTTATGAGATATTCATAAAATTGTTTTCACCACGTCTTGGGACACGTTCGTGTGGGTGGTCATACCATTTGGATTGTATAATACTTCCGCCACGTTTCAAAGACTGATTATGTACATCTTGACCTACTTGTTATACAAGTCCATGATAGTGTTCGTGGATGATTTTAGCACTTAGTCTAGTTCTAGTCAACATATGGAGTATGTGAGAAAGATTTTAATTGATCTGATGTAGAAAAATGCAGTTGGCTTTAAATCCGGACAAGACCTTCTTAGGAGTGCAGAGAGGAATGTTGTTAGAATATGTGGTAAGTAAAAAAAAAAACTGGACCCGGAAAAGATAACAGTTATAGTTGAGTTGGCTACTCCAACCAATGCTAGGGGATAACCAAGTTGTTGGGACATGTATGGTGGTATAGAGAGTTGATTCCGGATTATACAGAAATTGCGGTACCTATCACGCAATTGCTTAAGAAGGATTGTAAGTTTGAGTGGACAGAGGCATGCCAACAAGCATTCGAGGAGCTGAGGTCGAAGCTTAGCACCTACCCGGTACTGAGGCCACCAGATTGGGGAAAGCCATTTCATGTGTTTTGTGATGCTAGTGCGGTGGCCGGAGGTAGTGCATTGTGACAGTCATCAACCGGTGGCTTAGGTGAGCCGACAGTTGACCCCCGCGGAGAGAAATTATTCAACCATTAAAAGGGAGTGTTTGGCCATGGTCTTCTCCGTTAAGAAGTTCCGCCATTACTTCATGTATAACCCAGTGATTTTTTTCGTCGATCATATGGCAATTAAATTTTTAGTCAACAATGCACAGTTGAGTGGGAGGTTGACTAGGTGGGTCCTAATGTTGGAAGAATTCGACTATACCGTGGAGTATAAGCCCGGGCGTATGCACTTGCAAGCGGACCACTTATCAAAGTTGTATAATGAGGTTGGATGCAGTCCAGTTGACGATAGCTTGAGGGATGACAATTTTTTTTCTGGTGACCGCTAAAACGGACTGGTATTCACGCATTGTCAAGTTTCTAACAACTCAACAGTTAACTGGAGATTGGACGAAGGATGATAGGAGAAAGGTTAGAGTTAATAACAGACACTACGCGGTAATAGGGCATAGATTATTCAAAAGAGGGGCAGATGGTCTATTGAGGCGTTGCATGTCGGAGATAGAAGTGCCTCCCATCTTGGCCGCATGCCATGATAGTGCATGTGGTGGATATTTTTCTAGACTACTTACATGCCAGAAAATACTTAAGGCATGTTATTTTTTGCCTGGTCTGTTTAAAGATGCTAAGGACTACCTCGAGAGGTATAATGCCTATCAAAGGTATGCGAGGAATAACCTCCGCATCGAGATGCTATTTCACGTGTCCTTACCTCTAGTTTCTTTCGAGAAATGGGGAATCGATTATGTGGGAGAGGTTTACCCCCATTCCTCAAAAGGTATAGCGTACATTGTAGTAGTCACAGAGTACTTGACTAAGTGGCCGGAAGCTAAGGCAGTGAAGACTAACACGGCTACCAATGCCGTCACATTCATATATGAGAACATCACCTCAAGATTCGGGTACCCCAAGATTTTGGTTAGTGATAAGAGAACTCATTTCCTGAATTCTTTAATTCAAGAGATGACAGATAGGTTCAACATAGATCATAGAATAACAACTCCTTATCATCCGCAGACCAATGGTCAAACAGAGCGTGTTAACGGGACATTGGTGAATATTCTTCGCAAGTCAATTCATGACTCGAAGAGGGATTGGGATGTTAAGTTAAGCGCGACATTGTGGGCTTATCGAACGACCTTCAAGGTGTCAACACAAGCCACACCATTCTCATTGGTTTACAGGCTGGAAACCACTCTTCCCATCGAGTTCAAAGTGGAGTCATTACGAGTTGCAGTGGATTCGCGTCTCACCGATAGTCAGTGACTAAAGAATAGACTGATGACACTCGAAGAGCTTGACGAAAGGAGAAGAAGGAGCGCTCAACATACAGAGGCCATCCAAAGGCGAAGGAAGATCACCTTCGACAAGCGGCATAAGACAAGGACCTTACGGCCAGGCATGATGGTGTTACTTTAGGATGCTAGGAAACTAGAGTTTCCGGGTAAGTTTGATGCCGTGTGGTTGGGCCCATACCTCATTCGTGAGGCCTACCCAAACAACTCACTGTAATTGGAGACTTTGAACGAAGAGAGCTTCCCAACTCGGACGTCCAGCAGTCGGTGCAAGGAATACAGAGCATGACAGCCACTTACTTGCAAGCAAGAGATTTTGGATCCATCCCCCGATGGTCGCAAGTTATGTGAGCCCAATTTTGTGTTCACATTTTTATTTAACCCAAAATCACATGAGGAACCTAGAATTAACATTGGGTTAAGTTAGTTTAAAAGGTAGAAGAGATTGAGTAGCATCAAATTAGTTATCGTAGTGATTGGAGTTAGGTGTTTAGTTCAAGAAAAAGAAAAAAACCAGAAAGCTTTTAAGTTGTGTTAATTAGATGGAGGGTGATGTTAGGTAGGGTGTGGTTTGAGCTTAAATCAAGCGGTTACTTTTGGTGCGTGGGTGTTTGTTTTAGGCTTAGAGTAGGTTCATAAAAGGAGTGAGGTCGTTACCCATGGTTGGGTAATGCACTGGATTCCCAGATCTGGGAAGGGGGGGGGGTCCCCTGTTTCGGCTGGGTCCGAGCTTCACACTCTCTCTTTGCTCTAAAAAAAAAGCAGACTGGAGGAGACGGCTAGGAAGAGGCAACTGCAAAGCAGAGGCGAGGGAGTTGTTGGGATGGGCTTCAGCGGTGGTGGGGGATTCCAAGCCGCGGCTGTGGGGAATGAGAAGGAGGGTGCCTGCTGAGGAGGACAGGCGCCTGGCGAACCTACTGAAATCCTCGGAACCGGAAGTTGTGACCAGTCTGCTAATGTAGCCGCAAGGTTGAGATCAGAGCGGTGGTGTGAGCATCCACAAATTGGGTGATGAAGGATGGACACCGGCAAAAGAGACTGCCCGGACAACAGTTGATTGTCACCCTGCTCAGGTCGCCATTGCTGAGCATTGAAGAAGGCGGGTGGCTGTTGGTGGATGGAAATAGTGTGAGCTCGGTTAAGGACCTCAAAATGTGATGTTGCGGCTACTGAATATGTGCCCTCCTTCGGGTTCATCGTTGGGAGGGGGTTGGTTTCCATGGGGAGCTGGTCAGGAGAAATTTGAGGTTGGTCTTGAAGCTGAACCTGGGAGCTCGGGGAGTCTCTAGCAACCATTGGTGCCCGACCATCCACATCAGTACGCATTCCTTCAAGCTGGAAACTTTGGGGAAGAGATTCACATACAATCCACAAGCATTGCGGGAGCAGCTAAGGCTGCAGGTGCGGTAGCATTTGTGGGAGAGAATATGAGGGAGTGTTGGCGGGGCAAGGCGAGGAAACCTCGTCCTTGACATTCCATAGCTCCAGGAAGGCTGGCAGATTCGTCGCGGGGGGGTGTTGGGATGAGTAATCTATGGGTCAGGGCTTAGGAGCAGTCTGGGATGAGACTGCAACCTGCTGGAGCTCTCATCGTTCGGGAATCATCACCGAGCACCAAAGGAGGCAAGGCACTGGCAATCAGTTCTGTGGGAGGGAGAGATTGTTGGTAGGTGGAAGCGTTAGGTAGGTTGCTGGATGATTCACTAATTGTGGAGGGGTGTAGGAATTAGTTAGGGGCTGGGAAGAATTTCACTGGGTCACGGGTATGTGGCATTGTGTGGAGTTAAGCAAGTGTTAATGCTTGCCGGTGTGCTAATTGTGTGTGGGTGATGAATGAAGGAGATAGATGGGGTTAGTTTGGTGTGGTGTTCAGTAGCTAGGGATACAGACAAAAGCATTTGTTAATGCTATTGCACGATTTTCTTTGCATTATAAAGTGTGTGGGATATGAAGCTCAGTCAAGGGTGCATTGAAGGAAGGGTTGGAAGGAAGGGATTGATTTAGGACATGTGAGTCTCAAACCCCCACTCGGACATTGACGCATTAAAGGGTAGGGGTTTGGGGCTCACATATGTACATCTTGAAAGGCTATTAACTTTTATGAGGTAAAAGGTAGATGTACAAAGGGGGCCTAAGGTTTAGAGAAAGAAATGAAAATACATGTGTTAGTTTCACCCAATTTCACATTCTCATGCATTGTTATCATATGGTTACAATCGTTAATGACTACTGTGTATGTTCTTCATAGGGTTTGTATTTGGGTTCTAGGTTTTTAGTATTTACACATTGGGGGCTCTTGGAGCACTTGTGGGCTTCCTTGAGTTTTTCTCTCCGGATCATGGCAAACTTATTTTGCTCTTGTCTTTGTTTATTTGATACAATTCTTGAGTTACATGCTATGGATGAAAAAATGTTCATCCTCGTTGGAAAGTGAAAGTGGATTTTATGTGCATTAAAGGCTTATTTATTTCATGAGAACATTTGTGTATGTAGTAAAGACATTTATCACATTAAATTGGAAACTTTAGTATAAATACATGAGTCCATTTTCTAGCATGATGTTAGTACGTATACGTTTGTTGTTCTCTATAGATTTCTTATACATAAGGTGTGTAATTTCATAGTGACCCACACACATCAATTAGGTTTCTAATTAATAATCCACCCCCGGGAATGACAAAGTGGCATGGAAGTGACATGGAATCCTACTTGTCTATAAATGGATAATGTTTTGTGACCACACGGTTTTGCAGCGAGAAAACCCACATAAATTGTCTATGTGAGTGGACATGTGAGTGATCATGTTCCATGAACATTCATGTAGTAACATCCATTTGAAGAAACATCTAACTATGATAGCTTTTAAAATCTCATCTCTCTCTCTCTACACATACATATACTTGATTCATTGAAACACCACCCCGGTCTAAGTTCACTTTACATTATATCATGTGACCATGGGTTTTAGACACCGATGCACTTTGGACCGCGACATGGTCACAAGAAACCCGAAACCAAATCTTCTCATGGCCCTTGGTCACCTGTGGAAAACGTCACCTCCACCCGAGACGATGTAAATGTATGTTCTATTAATTTACTGAAACCCTATATTTTGTGGTTAACTTCAGAAAGCTTTCAGGAGGTGAACAAACATACCCTAAACGACGACAAAGACACGAGTGGCAGAAGAATTATTAATCAAAGAGAGTCAGTGAAGTTTTTTTGGAGGGGGGGGGGGGTTAGTAAACCAGTGATCGGGGAGATTTTTGGGCATACTAATCGGTTGAGATCCTAGTGTTTGCAACTCCAACCGGTTATATGTTGACATCTTCCGGTTTTCTTTTATTAAGTTGGGGTATATTCTATAGATTCCTCTAAAATGATCGGCAATTTTCTTGCAGTCTTGAACTTCAACTGGTTATTTCCCAAACTCAACCGGTTCATTTGTAACTAACTACCGGTTCTCCCCGATCATTGTAGTAGACTGCGCTCTCAAGTGTCTCCTCCCCCAATTTAACCACTTCACAATGTGCACACAAATGTGTTTGTAAGAGCAACACGCAAGCAAGGAAGGAAACCTCTATCTCTCTCTCCCCGGGTGGCAACTAGTGCAAATAATTCGTAACAAACTATCCATCCATATTATCCTTGTACATTCATACCAAAGATCAATTTTACAAAAACTTAGAATGGAGTGATGTAGTGCACATTGAGATTGTCCATAATATGTAGTAATTTTATGATTTGAACATGTCTATGTGTTATAATACACGAATAAAATGAAAATAATGTGGACTTTCTCTTGGAGGGGGAAAGGGGGGGGACTAGTCCATAGTCTAGTCTCCATCATGCCTATTTATAATTCATATAATCTACACAAAAATGAAGATAACATAGATTATTTTGGCTTGTAAGCCATACCTGTAACTCTCTTTTCTTGACGTCTCTCGGTGGCTTCTCGTCCGAAACTCTTCATCCCCTCTTCGATAGTTGAAAGTTGTAGATCAATTGAAACATGATCTAGATTATATGTCGCTTATGTGTACATAATCTATGCCTTTGCGAAATTTTTGGACAAGCCCCTTGTAATTAGTTGTTTGAGCTGCCACCCAGGGGTCTCTCTCTCTCTGTCTCTCTCTCTCTCTCTCTCTCTCACGTTCTGGTTCTGGTTCTGGCAAGGACACGAAGACAGACAAGGAAAGGAATCCTCCATGGGCGTCACAGGCGTCACAGGCGTCACTTGGTCGGTGTAGGGAAGTTGAGAGAGGGAGTGAGAATGGAGCTCACAAATGAACAAAAGCAGAGGCTCATCTGGCAAATTAAAGGGAGGGGGCCTTTATCACAGACAATTAGTGTCTGGGAGTGACTGCAGGAGCAGCAGCAGCAGCAGTAGCCTCTGCCAAGTGAACTAACCTGACCTGACCTAACCTAACCAAAGGGCCGCTTTAGACCACGCCCAAGAAGTGCCACCGGCCGCTCAAGAGTTTTAGCCCAAGACAAGGTTATGTGACGCACGCCGACCACAGTTGGTGGTATGGCAGACAACATGGCATTTGTATGAGGAGAGAAAAAAAGAACTATTCAAATAGAATAATGCATGCCTCAAGTAGAAGTTCTGTGGAGGCTACGTTTCTTGTCAGAGGGTTTGGGTTGCCCAAGAAACTTGATCTCCGGAGAACTTCACTACCGAAACGTGGTTGCCATTTAGGTTTCCGTGTCATTTTATTTGTCTTCGTGCTCGAATGTCTCCACTAGGGCAGTCTTGGTTGTAGTGTAGACCCTGGCCAGTGAAGAACCCATTTCGTAGCCAATCGTATTGTTCTCCGTGTGCTTCTTTGCCGTAGTCAAAATTGGCCATAAGAAGAAGGGGGGGGGGGGGTTAAGGTTTGGGGCGAACACAACACAAACTAAAGAAACTACAACATTGAGTGGGTCTATCAGTTGAGAGCAAGTTTATGGATGCAAGCAATTTGCTTTGGGTTTAGGTTCAAGGTGTGAAAAATGAAGTGGTGCTAATGCGGCATCACTTTCGCATCAAATCTCGGTGGTCCGCACTCAAAAGAAAAGAAGACCTCGGATTAGTTTGAGATACTAATCTTAAGTCCAAAACTGATCTGCATAAAAAGGTGTTTTGGATTCCAATTCTCTTGGACATGGATTCTAATTTGAACCCACCATAAGTTATGCATTGAGGCCTCTTTATACTAGTCGGAGCACCTCCAAGCAATAATGTCGATACATCATTGCAAATGCTAAGGTGGAGAGGTCCTTGGTGAGACAAGTGAAGAGTATGGCAATCGGATCACCACTATAGCCTCACTATTGTAAAGGGGAAGGATTCATTCAAAAAATAAATAAGTAATCCAACATCAAGTCCTCGCATAACGGAGTGTGTCTCAAAATACTAAAATGTGGTGTGGAGTTGGACTTAGCTCATTATAATGACCTCGTGAACCCCTGTGCTACTATCTCAAACATAGGGTGCCATCATCCATGAGTACAAGTCTAACCTTGTTGATAGGACACTCGTTCATATGACACCCTCAACATTATGACACATTTTGGCGAGACCAATTTTTTTAGTTCAAAACTCCCTCTTTTATATGACTACGACACTCAATAATGCAACATTTAGAATCTACGTTTTGTCATATTAAAGATGTCGTGAATGCGAATTTTTTTCAATCTATGTTATGTACATGTAAACTACATCCATTATCACTTGGGAACTACTTGGGAACTTCACCTAGCATTGGGGACTTGATGATAATTAGGGTTACTGGTGCAGAATGGACATGGTTAGGGTCCATACATACGCCCGGCTCCAAGGTGCCCCAAACCCTAGTATTTATGGGAATTGAAGTTGGGAATCCCCTAAACTCACAGCCCCAAGGACATGGCCCAACTCCCCATAAGCTACCCCACCACTCACCAACCAATGGAACTACAAATGCGAGTATGGAATATGCCATTATCGTTGTGGGTAGCTAAAATGGCGAATGCCTTCGCTTGAACTAGCCGCACTAATTTTGAGGGTAGGGGATGTCTTGGCCACCGCCCCATGACTTCATAGCCCTTCCAAGTGTTAGGTGTTTACATTTTAGTATGCAAGAGAAAGATATTCTTGAGCATCCTAATGCCAAGTGTCATTTGTGCAAACTTTAGTCAACTTGTAGGCAATTCTTTAACAATAGGTATACACCTCATAACATTATTGACCATACTCATGCCAGAATATTAGTAAGCATAGTTGAACGTCAAGTGTTATGAGGTGACACTAATGACGAAGTTGTTGATCATTAGTGCGACCTAGCATATGCCTTCAAATATTACACATTCGACACAAACTACCATAAATGGTGTAGTGTATAAGACCATCTCTACCAATGCCACGCATCTCCCTCCCACACTACTTTAGAAGGATCATAGGCACAATGACCACGAACCCTCCTTTTACACTAGTCACATAGATTTAGAGGCAATGGAGCATGTTTCGTTGAAATGCAATATAGTGGCTTGTTTATTTTAGTCAAACCTTACTTTCAATGCTACAAACTACTATTTTTGCAATCGTTCATACCAACTTCATATTTAGTTTTACATGGTTACTTCATTGATTTTAATACATGCTCATTGTTGTCATACAAACTTTAGGATTATGATAGCATGTACATAGAGTGGCAATTGGTATTGTAGACAAGGGGCTTCCCTTATTATATAACCTTCGAGCCTTATTGTGTAGTGCTCTACAATCTCCTCTACCGCTGCATTGGAGTAGGAATTGGAGGGAGATGGGGTGACAATGTCACTTGGAGATGCCCTAAGGTGGGCCTAACTCTCCTTATAAATCATTGCAACCAAAGCATAAGGTCTTTGCTTTCAACACATGTACTCAAAGGGAGGGAATTATCGAGTCGTCTATCCAACACCAAAACTTCGAAACAATATGCAACCTGAAGGTTCTTGTTTCTAATTGATTCGACGGTGAAAATATCACTTTATAAGATCCAAAATTAACCCAGTCCAAGTCATTTGAGATGAATCAGTCACATACCTATAGCCGGTCAAATCTACATGTTGGATGGATGAGAGGTACACTTATGTGTGATAATTCATAACCCAGTACTCCACCACATCGGTGTGAGTGTACCTCTTTTGTGTGCAAATAGTTGCTCAAGATGGAACATGCCCATCTACTATTGAATTTGACATGTCGTGGTTGTTGTGGTTTTTTTTGTTAAATTTCTATATAAAAAATCCTCTATTTTTAACGACATTGGAGAATGGAGCTCAAGAAATTGATAGGAGTCCGATGAATGTTGTGTACGAGCTCCGAAGATGTATTGATGTCCAACTTTAGGGTCTATGAGACTTACTTCGAAGAGAATCAAAGAGAGAAAGTAAAACATTGTCATAATATGGACATCCAACATGGAAAAAATTGACCATAATGACAGGTGGTGTTGTCATTTTGATCGTGTCACGAAGCTACTACTACACTGATTATGGTATTTAGTGTCATATGATATTTAATGTCATTAAGGTAACTTCCAGATGACACTCCTTATGAATAGCTGAACAAATACTTGTCATGGATGATGGATGAGTTCATCCATTGGCCAAAATCTTACCTTCTTTTGTCAGCAACATGTGATGAAATATCATCATGGATGATTGAAACTTGGATGAAAAACCACTTGGTAAGTGACAATAATTGCAACACTGTAAATCTATGATCCCTGACACAATTTACAAGGAATGACAAATGATGATGTTGGGTTAGCATTTGGTGTTGGTGACACTACACCTTGGTTTACAATTAGTATTGAGCGAGACAATTAGAATTGATGACACTAAATATCATCATCATATTTAATATACTTCTCTACTATTGACATGACACGACCGTGATAATAGTTACGTGAATTATGGTCATTTATACAAACTCATGAATATTTTTATATATTTTCTCTCCTCTAAATGATAAGTATTAAGTCTAAAAGACCACATTGGACATATTCATGAAACATGACACTTTGTACAAACCCCCAACAATCATTGAAATTAATTTTGGTTGATGACGTTGACTCCATCCATGTTCACCACAATCCTATTAGAAAAGAGGAGATGAAACATAGAGTTACGTGGGATATATATGTGGTATGTTTTTGGTAAAGTCTAAGTCATTTAATTAGTTTTACATACACATGTATGTTGTGATTGGAGCACTATATATACTAAATCTCGAAAGAAATATCCATTCAAACCTTGAAGAAGTAAACATCAATAAGTAGTCTTCAACCCCTTGGTTCAACACCGGATGAATGACTTTCTATCCTTAAATTTTGGTTCACTTGTTAAAAAGCACGTAGAGATTTCATCCATATGGTGAAGGTTCAAACACAACCTTGTCTTGACATGCCATAAATCCACGCACGGGAATTTGATTGTAAATAATTAGTAAGAAATTTGTAGCAAGGTTTGTATTACATAATGGAATTATGTCCCGAGGTTTAAAACAAGCCTATACATGTACAACATAGTTTGAGAGATTGAGAACTAAAATCGTTTGTGGAAACGGTGGCTTAAAATTTTAGATAAATTGCATAACATTCATACATTGTAAACTTCCAATTATTTTTTACCGTATTTTCACCCAATTTCAACATGTTGTTGTTTTTCTTATTGGAGATTCTCACGAGAAGGATAAAGGGATTTCAGTTCGGGTGTCCTTTATAAGATTTGAATAAAATTCAATTTAGTAACAACAAAACTTCAAGCTTAGGGTCACTTCACACACAAGGCTGAAGGCCCTTGACCATGGCAATGTAAGAGCTCTCATTGGTCGAAAAGGCGGAGACCGTCCAAGTTCACTTCACACTTGGAGGTGAAGGCCTAAAGGCCCAAAGAAAAGTTTGTGGATGAAAAGTCTACATGGAGTCCTACATGGCTGGTTGTGGATAAGGGTGCATAGTCTACCGGAATTTGTGTCAGACCCAACTCCAAGAGGTGGGCTTGACGCAAATTCCGGGAGACCATTACTTTTTAAATATTTTTTCCAGCAAGATATATTTCAGGATAGACTGCATGGCTGATTCCATAATAGATTCCAAGACAAATTCCAGGACAAACAAACACCACCAAGTAATTATCTTAAATTGATAAACTTGGAGACATATTATATTAAACGAAATACTCCCCTCTTTTTCCGCCAACAAAATATGCAATGGTCCCGCAACATGGTTCATCTCACTTCACACTATGCTTGAGGGCCCAAGACTACATAAAATGGCTTTCCCAACACCCATGGTACGGCCTTTGGATGAGTATTACGAACCTCTCACCGGTTGGCAATTTGTGTCTTGACCACAAAATCTCAAAGTAAAGAATTGAAACCAACACCAATTTTATTTCTTCCTCTAAGTACAAACCGCAACCAAATAAAGTTTGGTCAACGAAGCTCTACCACCCGACCATAGGAGAGAGACAAAAAAATATCCTCTCTCCTCCCCCGAGCTTCCTTTTATGCCGAAGCACTACTTTTACTTTCTATATTTACATATAGTAAAAGTATTCTATTCATAGCTCTATCTCATAGTTCTACTATGAATCTTCTATCTATGGTTCTTCTAGAACCTTCTTTCATCTCTTGTCTCAATTCCATTCTTCCAATTGGAACTGTCTAATTCCAATTGGATTCATCCATTCTTCTTTCTAGTTGGAACTGTCTAATTCCAACTAAATACATTCATCCTTCATTCCAGTTGGAACTGTCTAATTCCAACTTGGTTCATCCAACCTTTCTCTTAGTTGGAATTGTCTAATTCCAACTAGTCAATCTTCTAGTTGGAACTGTCTAATTCCAACTAGCTTTATCCATGGAGTGGTCTAACTCCTGTGCACCTCATCGAGAGTTGTCTAACTCATGTGCACTTGTTCTCACTTGGAATGGTCTAGTTCCAATGCACTAAATGCGGAGCTGTCTAACTCCAGTGCACATGTTGTCAATCTGGAGTTGTCTTACTCCTTTCCATTCATCCTCAACCGAGAGTTGTCTAGCTCTCATCTTTTTCTGCTTACACACTGGCACATGTAGTTAGAATATTCCTTAATAATTCTAGTTACATTACAATCTCCCCCTTCCATTAAAAGTCATTGTCCTCAATGACAAAATTAGGATAGTCCTTTCTGAAATCAACTTCTCTTTCCCAAGAAGCTTCTTCTTCAGGATAATCTTTCCACTTCACATAAAATCTACGGAAAGTCTTATTCCTTAGATATTGATTTTCTATTTTCAAAATCTTCTCAGGTTCTGCAAGAAGTTCTCCCTCTGGAGCAACTTTGGGAAGGTCAGGCAAAATATGGTTAGGATCAGACACATATTTTCTTAATAAACCCACATGAAAAACATTATGGATCTTCCAATCCTCTGGTAATTTTAACTCATAAGCTACTTTGCCTATCCGTTTCAAAATTTCAAATGGACCACAAAATCTAGGTGATAACTTTCTTGACTTGCCAAGCTTAAGTCCAGATCGATTAGGTGCTACCTTTAAAAATACCTTATCACCAACTTCAAATTCACGAAAAATTCTTTTGTTATCAGCATAATGCTTAGCTCTATCCTGAGCACTTTTCATAGCCAACTTTGCCGTTTCTCTAATTTCATTCATCTCCCTAATCATAGCATTAATGCTTTCGAATCTCGTATTAGGAGTAGAAAGTGTAATTGGGGTTCTACATTCCTGACCATATAGAACATAAAATGGACTTACCCCAATACTACTATGAATATGATCATTATAAGCAAATTCAATCATATGCAACCACTTATCCCATGATTGTTGTCTCTGGCCAACATACATCCTTAACATATCCTCAAGAGTTCTGTTTGTCCGTTCAGTTTGTCCATCCGTCTCAGGATGATATGCACTGCTTAACTTAATCTTAGTTCCACACAATTTAAATAGAGTAGTCCAAAACTCACTCACAAACTTACGATCTCTATCACTTATAATTTCTCGTGGAATTCCATGATGCTTAAAAATTTCTCTCATGAATAGTTCAGCAACTCCATAAGCAGTAACAGTAGTAACTGTGGGAATAAAATGAGCAATCTTTGTCAACCTATCCACAACTACCATGATACTATCAAAATTTCTTTGAGTCTTTGGCAATCCTACAATGAAATCCATACTGACTGATTCAAACTTTAAGTTAGGCACACCAAGTGGTTGGAGCAATCCAGGGTCCTTCACTTGTTCTGTTTTAGTGACTTGACATTTTAAACATCTCTCAACATATTCTTTAATATCTTTTTTCATTCCTGGCCAATAGTAATGACGCTTAACCGCCATGTAAGTCTTTTGAAACCCTGGATGACCTGCTATTGGAATGTCATGAAGGTTATTTATAATGTTGAGTCTGTGTTCTCCAAACTTGGGAACACAAACTTTACCATTATAATATAAAATTTCATCTTTCACTTCAAAACATTTAAATTTTTCAATTTCATCTGCGGTTCTAGCTTCCTTAGACAAACTTTCAAATGAAAGATTAAAGAAATCATCAGTAGCATAATGTCCTTTAATTTCATCCATTAAAGGATTTCTAATGCATGAGATGGCATTTGCTAACGGTCTTCTAGACAAAGCGTCAGCAACCACATTTTCTTTTCCTTTAATATACTCTATGTCAAAATCAAATTCTTGTAAAAATTCCATCCATCTACATTGTCTTCTACTCAAATGAGGTTGAGTTGACAAATATTTTAAAGACTCATGGTCTGTTTGAATCTTAAACCTTACCCCTAATAAGTAATGTCTCCAAACCTTTAGCGAATGGATTACTGCTAGTAATTCCTTTTCATGTACCGGATAATTCAACTCAGCAGAATTCAATTTACGAGATTCGTAAGCAATTATTTTCTTATCTTGCATCAAAACTGCACCAATAGCTAAATCGCTAGCGTCGGTACATAGTATTATGTTTCCTTTCAAAGGATCCATAATAGTTAAAACAGGAGTTTGGGTTAACAATGATTTTAAAGTCTGAAAACTTGAATCACATTCCGGGGTCCAATCTATCGCATTACTTTTGCCTTTTAGCAAGTTGGTCATAGGCGCAGCTATTTTAGAAAATCCTTTTACAAATCTTCTATAATAGCTTGCAAGACCTAAAAAACTTCTAACCTCAGTCTTATCTTTTGGTATTGGCCACTCAGCAACGGCCGTAACCTTTCTAGGGTCAACGGAGACTCCCTCATCAGAGATAACGTGACCCAGAAACTCAACACGCGAAGTAAAGAAAACACATTTACTTAGTTTAGCGTATAACTTATGTTCTCTCAAAATTTCAAAAACTTGTTTAAGGTGTTGTTTGTGTTCTTCCTCACTTTTAGAATATATAAGGATATCATCAATAAACACAAGTACAAACTTACCCAAATAATCACGAAATATTGAATTCATTAAAGTCATAAATGTAGCAGGAGCATTTGTAAGACCAAAAGGCATTACCACATACTCGTAATGACCCAAACATGACCTAAATCCAGTTTTCGCAATATCAGATTCTTTTATTCGAATTTGGTGATATCCACTTCTCAAATCTATTTTGGAAAATATTTTTGATCCATATAGATGATCAAAAATATCATCAACGCGGGGCAAAGGAAACTTGTTCTTTATAGTTAGTTTGTTGAGACCCCGATAATCTACACACAATCTTAAAGATCCATCCTTCTTCTTAGTAAAAAGAACAGGAGCTCCCCAAGGTGATTTACTTGGCCTAATATATCCTTTGTTTAACAAATCCTTTAATTGATTTTCAAGCTCAACATTTTGAGCTAAAGAATGACGATATGGTGCCTTAGCCACAGGAGCAGCATTGGCAACGAGGTCAATAGCATGATCAACCTCTCTAGTAGGTGGTAGCTCATTTAACTCTTCAGGAAACAAATCTTTAAAATCATCCAAGAATATCTTCACTCCGTTATTACTCAAAGCGTCATCTTTAGATTCATTCTCAACTTTGCTTATATGTATCAAAAATACTTGATGACCTTTTCTACCACATCTTTTCATTTGTAGATGTGAAAGAGTAGGAGTGTTCGGCAAAGATCTCTTACCTTTGATAGAAAAAGATTTACCGTTCAGAAGCTTCCCGTGCACTTCTCCTTCTTTGCATGCGATCCATGCATCGACTTCTTTAAGCCACGCCATCCCTAGTATCACCTCATATCGCGCTCCATCCCAAACCTCAAAATCCGCTTCAGTGTCCACTCCTTGGATGTTTACAGGCACTCTCAACACGCGGTGAGTAATAAAACTTGGTTGATTGTTCGGCAACCATACTGAACATGGTTTGATAGGAATTAAGGGAAGTCCTAACTTATGAGCAAATGAAACTGACATCATGTTATGAGTGCTGCCAGAGTCAATCAAGATCATCGAAGAAAAGGTAGAATTTAGAAATCCCTTGATTTGTAGCACTGTTGGCTCTTGTTCCACCTCCATGTTCATGACTGCTGTTGAGATGCTCGGAACTCCTTCCTTGGTTGGCTCACCATCTGACTCATCACCGTCTTCGTGTTCTACTTCGATTGCTGCTATCTTCCTCTTGACTGTTGGGCATTCAAAACTCCGGTGCCCAGGCTTGTGACATCTGAAGCATAAACCCTTCTTGACGTGCTCCTCTTGCTCTTCCTTGCTCAGCATCAACGTCTTGTTTCCTTGGTTGAACTTTGAAAATTGAGATGGTTTAGAACTCTTGGAAAATTTCGCAAACTTGGAGCTTTGATTGGCAGGGTATTTAAATTCTGAAGTTCTTTTTCCCAATTGACCTTTTGTTCTCTCCATCCTGCTATTGACTTCTCTCTCAAAGTTCATAGCCAACCCATAAGCTTCATCTAAAGTCCGTGGGTTATGAGCACTAACTTTGTACCTTATTGAATCCTTTAAGTTGCGGACAAAGAATTCAATTCTATCACTCTCACCCCAATTGGGAAAGTAAACAATGTGTTCATCGAATTCTAACTTGAACTGGGTTACAGAAAGATTTCCCTGTTTCAAGTCGTATAGCTTTTGGCGCATGTCTTCCCCGTAATTGCCAGGGAGAAATTGATGAAGAAAAAGTTCTTTGAACGTGTTCCACTCTGCAATAGGTCCCAGTCCCCTATTCTCTCGGTCCCTCTTCAGTGTGTCAAACCAAACCCGTGCCTTGTCCTTGAGGAAAATTACTGTGACTTTGATTTTATCTGCATCTGTGTATTTTGAAGGAAAGAAATCCTCCACTATTGAAATGAACGACATGACTTCTTCTGGTTTGCAGTTTCGGCCTCCAAAACTCGGCTTAATTGGATATTTTTTTACATCTTTCAAAATATCCACATCTCCATGAGATAGCCTCCTTGGAGATGATGTTGAACTAGACTCCTCCTCCCTCGAGACAAGTGGTGTAGCTACATGATCCTCTCTTGGAGGAGGTGGAGTATTGGGAGGGGGATCCCTAGGAAGAGGTGGGACCTCTTGTAATGGAACACCTTGATTTTCTCTCAATGCTATCAACACCGCTCTCGTAACTCTTTCTTCCAAACTCTCCATGGCATCCAACCTGCTCTGATACCAATTTATTACGAACCTCTCACCGGTTGGCAATTTGTGTCTTGACCACAAAATCTCAAAGTAAAGAATTGAAACCAACACCAATTTTATTTCTTCCTCTAAGTACAAACCGCAACCAAATAAAGTTTGGTCAACGAAGCTCTACCACCCGACCATAGGAGAGAGACAAAAAAATATCCTCTCTCCTCCCCCGAGCTTCCTTTTATGCCGAAGCACTACTTTTACTTTCTATATTTACATATAGTAAAAGTATTCTATTCATAGCTCTATCTCATAGTTCTACTATGAATCTTCTATCTATGGTTCTTCTAGAACCTTCTTTCATCTCTTGTCTCAATTCCATTCTTCCAATTGGAACTGTCTAATTCCAATTGGATTCATCCATTCTTCTTTCTAGTTGGAACTGTCTAATTCCAACTAAATACATTCATCCTTCATTCCAGTTGGAACTGTCTAATTCCAACTTGGTTCATCCAACCTTTCTCTTAGTTGGAATTGTCTAATTCCAACTAGTCAATCTTCTAGTTGGAACTGTCTAATTCCAACTAGCTTTATCCATGGAGTGGTCTAACTCCTGTGCACCTCATCGAGAGTTGTCTAACTCATGTGCACTTGTTCTCACTTGGAATGGTCTAGTTCCAATGCACTAAATGCGGAGCTGTCTAACTCCAGTGCACATGTTGTCAATCTGGAGTTGTCTTACTCCTTTCCATTCATCCTCAACCGAGAGTTGTCTAGCTCTCATCTTTTTCTGCTTACACACTGGCACATGTAGTTAGAATATTCCTTAATAATTCTAGTTACATTACAATGAGAGTCAAGGGTCCTCACCATTACAAGGTCACGGCTCTTGGCTCATGTGTGAAGTGGCCCTTATTGTCTCCAAAGCCTTGTCGGGCCCTTGGTTTGTTTAAGAGCCACTTCACACACAAGCCAAGAGCCATGAGCCTGTGACCATGAAATTGTGAGAGCCCAAAAGAAAGTGTCCATAGCCTGTCCCAATACACCTCCACAATCATGCAATGTGGTCACGGACCCTCAAGTGTACTATGAAGTCATATGTGACTGGGCCCTCAATCAAATGCTATTTCAATGAATTCCTACTCATGCGGGTCCTCACACATGATAATATAGAATAAATCAATGGTTGTGAGTGTTTGGAGTGCCATGATCTCCTGGTTTTGTGTGAGGCCTACCTCCAAACGATTGTTTTTTGAGAAATAGTCCAAGTGACCATGAAACATGATCCATTCGATACCATGTAGAAATCCATGTAGACTTTACATTCATCTTGCATTCACATACTCCGTCGGTCCCTCAAGAGAACTTGAACCGGCTCCGCCTTTTCCACCAATGAGAGTGCTCGCAGTGTAATGGTCACGGGCTGTCAGTCTCATTTGTGATGTGGCCCTAAGAGTTCACCTTTAAACAACAAAGGGTCTGTTTATAAAAGATACCTGACACTTTGAGTGCACCTTTAACAAATTGAAACACATATTTAATTTCGTGGAAGGTAAAGATTACATATTTAGCAAAACTTATCATAAATAGACAGTTCAAAGAGAACTCATATGTGACAAGAATGATGAGATGATACGGTATACATGGCTTTGTTTGGGGGAGGGGGGGGGGGGGGGCTCATTGTAAACTACAATGACGTGTGTGGATGACGGTGAATTAAAATCCTATGTATGCGAGAAATCTATAGAGAAAACAAATCTATATATATATATATATATTAATGATAGGCTAAGAATGGTCATGGTAGTCGTTGGGGACCATTATCATATGACAATAATGGATGAAAACATACACATTAAATGAAACTAACACATTTTAGTCATTTTGTTTATTCGAAAATCTTATTGCCCTCTTTTGTACACCTACCTTTACTTCAAAGGTCTTAGTAGCCCTATTGGAGAAAAAGATCATAAAATAATCATTTATTTATTGAATAGTATAAACCCCAATAGCTCAGGAAGACGGGTAGGAGCCGGTTGGTTGGTACAATTTTCCTGCCTCTAAATCACTAGCAGCACCAAGTCATGTATAACACTAAACGCTCATACGGATTCAACGGGAGTCGAACCCGGACCGCCTACATGTAGTTAAACATCCTCCCTCAACCAACCAAGGAAACATGACTTGGCGACCACCAAACACAACAAACTATAACTTATACTGTAACATCGAAGCAACTACGTCCTAAACAACTAAGGAGGGTTACCTTTGTTATGTTTTCCGGTTATTATAAAGTCCATCCCCGAAAGGAGAGAGTAGTATTGTCCAAATTTCCCTTTGTCCTGTGGGCATCGGGTCATTTGACAACATGAACGGACACTTTATTCACGCCGGCCCCTTTAAATAGGGACCGGAGTTTCTATCTATCTATCTAGCCCTATTGGACTGTACATACTGGAGAAAACCAAGACCTCTCCCTTATATAAAATGTACGTTGATGCCTCAAATAATACCCCTTTCTACACTCACGCTACTTCGTACAAGGTGTGAATAGTCCACCCCCAGGGTACGTGATATGTATTTGATTCTAGGTCATTTATATAAATTCTAATATCCCTATGATGAAGTCTACATTTAAGTATACTTCATTTGGAATCGTGCATATAAGGAATAGACTGGGTGATTTTGGATGGGGCTAGTTTCGACATTTTTAGCTTAAAATATCAAGGAATATTCTAAATCCCTTCCCAATGACATCTTGATGCATGGACATGACCCTCTTGGACCTCCATGCATCAAACATAATATAATAAGGTGAGCAGATCTTATACGAACATTTTTTAGCATGCATTCACTCCTCTTGGGATACGAGACACACAATTAGTGCAAGACGATTAGCAAATCCAAATCATGTCCATAGCCACTTTCCTCGTAACTTTAGGAGCTCGTATATTTATCTTGTTCATTATCAAAGTGAAGATTCTATGAGTCATTGAATGCTCATGTAACTCTCCTCACTTATCTTGACTATTACATCTAGGATGGCTAACAATTTTTGAACACATAATCTGAACTTTTCTCAAGACATGTTTTTTTCTCCATTCCTAAATTCACACACAACTATACACCACTCAAATATAGATGTCCGTTAAACCCTTAAAGATCAAAGCAAGATTGCCCCAAAATGGTCTAAACACAATTCAATCCCATTCAAAAGCTCACTTAAATAAAGCAACGAATACCTCTTATGACAAGTTTTGGGTCGTATGGATGGACACTTTATAAAGATAGGGTCATTTTTTCACCCGTCTACGTGCCCAAAATCAAAAAAGTATAACGTAAACGTGTATGTTAGTATTATCAGACAAGAGCAATTACCCGGATAAAAACATCCACCTTGACCTTTAGGGGTTGAAAATCATACACCAAATGAAGCACATCAAACCAATGAATGGGGAGAAATATCCGCTAGGTCCAGATGCACTGGTTGAGCTTTAGAAATAAGCGGTCAAAGTTCAAGACTTCGGGATAAATGTAGAGGAGCCCCCGGAATACATACCTCAAATTCATAAAGAAAAACCCGAAAGATCGTGAGAAGTCACCGGCCGGTGGGACTTGGAAAACACTTTTAGGGTTTTGACCTAACTTGACTCATACCAATTGTGAGAGACGATTCGGTGCCATATTGTAAGTTGGTGCAATGATGTGAGGAACATGAAAGGAGGGGAGGCATTTTGTATGAGGGGAAACGGAGTGAAGAACGAGCGTGTGTACTTAGGTACCTCATCTTATCCCCGGGACTCACATGCTTCCACACCCCTTCCCTTGTGCCAACTAAGTTACGTACTCCTCGCCGAATGCCTACTTTTGAGGCTCGCACTTGATAATGGGCTCCAAAGCCCTTCATCCCCACCACCTTATTCGCATGCAAAGAGCCAACTTCGCACACTCTCTCATGGCTTAAGCGTTCGGAGTAAGCTACACGTGCTTCATCCACTTATTCACGTTATCGGACACCAATGTTTGAGTGGTATGTATTAGGTAATCGTTTTATTGGAAAGGTTATCAATGCAGAACCGGTTCTGTCAAGGTGGCGAGCCCGCGAGGGCGAGCCAGCTGGACAGAACATGTTCTGCACTGATGACCGGTTCCAATAAAAACGATTACCGGACGTAACCGGTTGGCCGCTTTGTTGAGCCGCGCATGTGACCTAAACAGTGGGTCACCTGTTGAAATTTGAGCATCCTTAAAATGCCACGTGTCAGAATAGTTCTCATATTCGTTTCAAATTGCTTATAACCGGCTTTAAGTGATTATGTAATTTGTCTATATCCGATTTAGATCATAACCGGCTGGGATGTCGAGGTTATCGTCTGCAAACCTGTGTGCTCAGAGCCAATCGTGTAGTGCCACCTCGGCGAAACAAAGCGGCCAACCGGTTACGTGGTTTGGTGCGGCTCCGAGAACAAACGGATACCAAAAAGACACGACACCGTGTGTTTGCAAAAGAGATTTAGACTACATGCTTCATATGTGGTATCTAACTTGTTCTAACTTCTAATAGTCGACGCAATGGTGGGGGGACAACTGATATGACCATCTAAACGAGCACAATCCTCTTGAGTTTGGTAAAGGATTAAGATACTCATATATGAGCTCCCAAACTTGGATACGGTCTTGCTTTGGATTTGCTACCCCCCCACCCATCTCTCGTGCTACTAATCGCATCAATCGTCGCCTAGGAGGAAGTGGGCTCGCTCATTGGGGACGAAGAGGAAGTGACCATTTAAGGCCCTTTAAGCACTCTTTGACGATCTTCTCATGTGGCCACACGTGGGAGGAATCAAGTGCAACTCCCAATCTCAAAATGGCCATGAGAACCATGAGAACTTCGGCTCGTACCTTTGGGTACTTTACTTTACTTCACTTTACTGACTGACTCACTCACTCACTGACTGGGCTCTTTGTAGTTGCACCGTACCCTCACCTCAACTTTACCTGCCTCGAGGGTTCAACAATTTCCGTCCGGTCACATCATAATATATGGGCCTTAAATGATTCCTCATTTCGACTAGCCCACTTCTCCTACAATTAAGTTAGGGCAAGCCGCTTCTTCACACCATGGCCGTCCAAGTCAAGGGGCCGTGCGATTGAATGGCCAACACTTGGTTGAGAGTCCAAAGAAATGGGTTGAAACTACATAGCCGATGAAATATAGGAATTGGAGCCTCCGGCTGCGCACAGTGTGAAGTTTCCAAAGGCCAAGCCTAAAGTCCAAAGGAAGAAGGAGCATCTCACTTTGTTCCCTGTCCAAAACAACCCCTCCGAACTAACGGCCAAGATCTTGTCATTTTTTATTATTATAAAAATAATGAATGAAAAAATAATTCTTGTCTGACCCAAACTTCCTTGGTCGAGTTTGTTGCCTTGGTAAAAAAGTTAATGCCCATGTAGGCATTTTGGAGAGTGATCACCTTTGGACATTGGCCTCTAATGTGAAGGGTTGAGAGGCCAAAATTCTTGGTTTCTTGCAATATGATAGGTGGGATCAACTGCCTCTCGACCTTCGGCCATAGTGTGAAGCGGCCTTCGTAAATCCAAATCGAGCCCGTACTTATTCTCCTCATAATGTTATGCGGCTCATACAAATATCTTATTCTTTGTCCGAATGAAGGTTCTTGTGTCCACTAAGTGGTCATGTTTGTCGTATTGACTATAATTGAACCTAGAATGGATATTATAGTTTGAGCACATCACCCAGTCTCTTTTAAGTCACATGTTTTGTGGTATCCGTTGTTGGAGCCACATCTAACCACATACATACCACTCAAATATAGATTAAAAGAAGTCCTTGAATCATGCATGTGTACATGAGAGAGAGAGAGAGAGAGAGAGAGAGAGAGAGAGAGAGAGAGAGAGAGAGAGAGAGAGAGAGAGAGAGATCATGTAAGTTGATGAGTAGAGAGTCTTAAACCCGATTCATTACACTAAGGGCCACTTCACACATGCATGAGACTGATTGCATGTGACCATTGTGTTTCAAGCACTCTCATTGGTGGAAAAGGTGGAGTTGGTCCAAGTTCGCTTCACACTACGCTTGAGGGACCAATGGATGCAAAGTCTACGTGGATTCTTACTTGGCATTAAATGGATCATGTTTCATGGTCACTTGGACTATTTTCCAAGATCACTTCTTGGATGTAGGCCTCAACACAAAATCAGGAGACCACGGCACTCCGAAATCTCACATCCGTTGATTTATTCAATTTTATCATGTGTGAGGACCCCGCACGAATAAAAACTTATTGAAATAGCATATGGTTGAGGGCTTGGTCACATATGGCTTCTACACTACACTTTGAGGGCCCATGACCACACTCCATGGTTTTGGAGGTGTCCTGGGATACCCTTTTCACACTTCCTTTGGGCTCTCACAATTTCGTGGTCACAGCTCATGGATGAAGCATCTAGTGCAGTGTAGCATCAAACATGAAAAGTGGTGAGTATGTTAATCAATAGAGGTGGTGTTTATGACCTGTAATGTAGCACACTAAATAAGATGTTTAGTGTAATGTGGACTACAAGATTTGGGTATGCAAGAGATTAAATTTCTACACAACGTTCATATCCAGTGTCATAAGTTGTTAAGCAATAGATATATGTGCTTACATCCCATACTCCTTATTATTTTGATGCAGCTCTTCATTGGGCTCAACCCTAAACCACCAAAAGCAAACGATAACAAAGAAACCATCTTCACAATGACATAAAAAAACACATTTTTACATATAAGTTGTGTTTCTGAAAACTAATGAAATGAACAATGACTTTTATTTCAAATTATTTTTGCACTTAATAAGAGAGGAAGCAAAACGTGCATACCCCCCCCCCCCCACCACCACCACCACCACCACCACACTTCCACTATGTCTTGCGGCCGACACCCTATATTGGTTGTTGTTATTTAGGACATCATTGATGTCCTTTATGTATGTGTGTGTACATATATAAAGCACATAAGCGTTAGGTCTTGCAAACTAAGAGCATGCCCAACCGACCTACTTTTGTCAAGAACATCAACAACAATGAGCATTATTATGTGGCCAGATAAATCTAGCTCTTGGGAGAAGCTTAAAAAGGGGGGCGGAGCTCTAAATGCACACAATTTGATTTCACGGGGTACTTGTAGCTTTCTAACACATTATCACAAATAAATAAAGGACAACTGGGAGATGGCAGAGGCGGGGATTACACGACATCCAAGCCAAATCTAGAGGCCAAGCCCCCCCCCCCCCTCTTAATGCCTAACGTGGGAGGCCGTATGGGAAAGGTGGGACATATTGGTGTTTTCCTCTCGGCCCATCTCCCAAAATAGGTGGAAAGGCTTTACCCAATAGCTTGGCAAGGATGTTGGGCATGCTCTAAGCAATTAGGTAAAGGTAACTTTCATGTCAGACTCCTAAAGACATTGATGTTATTACGTCGTTGTGTGTCATAAGGTGACACTATTTCCATGTGTTTATCTCTTCGATGAGAAAAAAAATCATTTAGAATTAAAAAGTTACAATTAGATAATCACATATATATATATATATATAATTGAACTCCCATAGCTCACAAATCAAACACATGTAGACCGTGATTACGTCTTGTTGTTCCCATAAGTGCACCTTTTTCTTTCTTTCTTTTTCCTATTACCTTGCCAATATCCTTTCCAACTTAGAAAGCATGTGTGCATAGCAATAAGAGGAAACCAACATCGAGAGTTGAAATGTGAAAGTTGAGTGACATAAAAACCACAAAATGCCTTACAACCGTGGAGGATAGGTGATATTTGTTATTACAATAGCAAGACAAAGCATGAGGTTGCATGTGGAGAGAGGAGAGAGGTGCACAATGCAAGCAAATGAATACACATTCAAGATGCAAACAACTTATTTATTTCCATTACGAATGCTTGCTCCCTCCTAAGAAGAGCTAATCCATCCTTGTGTGGTTGTTGTAGATGTAAGTTGACAAAGTTTGTTTAATTCTTAGTCACGGCGTTAGAGCCAACATTGATGGGTTTAAAGTAGCATGTGCCAAGTGTCATGTCCATCGTTCGGAGCCTCTCGATGCATGCTCCCCTTGCTTTGTTTCAACTAATGCTTTTGAAGCCAGTCTCAAAGTGAATTGTGATGTGAAAGCCATTGTAGAATCTAGTGTCTTTGTTGACCTTTCTCTTCGTTTGGGATTTGTGTGAAGTGGAGGTGGTGTCCCAACATTGGACACGTATACTCATTAGGGTAGAGTTTTGTGGGAAGGTACACTTTAATGTTTGGAATTCTATGACTTCATTTGGGGATTTTGTGTGTGTGTGTGTGTGTGTGTGTGTTGTGGAGATCAGCATCATTAAATGCCACTCAATGATTAGGGTGGCTCAATTTTTCCTTAAGCTCTTCATGGATGGGGAAGCCTAACCATATGAGTGACATGATGTTGGTACTTGGGACAACTACCTTGTGCCACGCCTTCTGTGTCCTCCTTGCTATGTTGGCTATGGTATGTGGAGATGTCGATGTGGATCTCGGAGTCCGCTTTCCTTTTCTTCGAGTTGTGGTTATTGATAAAGGTTGTACAAAGGTTCATAAAAGTAAAGGTTGTCTACCTTAGCAATGTTACATGACCAAACGTGTTCTCAAAACTCACATTCAAGCTCATTGTGGGAGATGCTCATCCTCGAGTCTATGAACTTTAACCACTTCTACAATTAAGCATAACTCCAAATTTAAAAGTCAAATTCTCACATATGTGTATCAAAAAAACTATTTTTAATTGAGGACACCTATCCATCCAATCATCCAACTATAGAAAAAGAAGACTTTATCCAACTGTCCGGCATAAGAACTTCAACTCTGCAACCACCGACTCTCCTCCAATTTTGCTGAAAACTATATCTATCTTTCTTCGTAAATCTCTTTTTAGAGGAGTTGATTTCCGCATACTAAGTGGTTGCGCATAAAATAGACTGGTGGTAGTGGACTAAATTGCCCTGAACATCAAGGGTGGTATGAAAGTTTCAAGTTCATGGGAACATGCACCCTTCGCCCACAAAGTGTTGAAGGCCAACAAGGACTCCGGTCGGCTGCCAGGTGGACATTTGGGACCCAACAGCTGTCACACTGCCCTTTGGCCTTTGCAGCATGGAAGTGAAGCATGGGGTAGCTGGGGAGTTGGTAGGCCTTTCCATGCCCACCCATGTGCCAAAGTGTCATTTAACTTAAGACTATGCACCCACCCACCTTGTTTCTAGTTAAGGTAAGGTAAGCTTAGACGTGTGTTGTTTGAATATGTTTCTCACTTCTCATCGAAATGAAACACGTGATTAGTGTGAGATGATCGGCAAATCCAAAATCATGCCCTTAAGTATTTGCTACACAATCATTGGAGGTTAAATGAACATTTGGTTCATTACACATGTGCAGTTTCTCGTGCTCATTAAGTGGTCATACAAGTCCACCCAATCGCGTTGATTGTTGAACTTAGAATGGTTAGCATCTTTTGAGCATGTAGTCCAATTTCCTTTTGATACGTGTATTTTTATGCGTGCCTGTTTTAAATCCACATCTAACCACATACCATTCAAATATATGTGTCTAGATTTACCGTTGTGTTGGATTGAGACACGTCTATCTTGTGTCGAGGCTTGTTTGTGGATATTGGGAAGGAGTGATTTACGCTACTTAGAGTTTTGAGGGCATGTGATCATATACATCTAGAAATCTCTGAAGTGTTAGATGAAAATACCAAGACCTAAGATGTATGAGGCATTCCATGTCCCTTTGCACTAGAGCTTGAAGGTCTAAGGGACCAAGGAAGTTTGAATGGATGGAAAACGTACATTATAATTACATGCCATGAAATGGATAATGTTTCCAAGAGGTGGGTATAGACACAAATCACAACACTTCTGAGTCTTGCAACTTTTATAATTACAACGGGGTATGATTATTATGTAGTTTGTTCATACCCCGTGTGGTAAATTGAGTAGTTTTAGAGGGTCTATAAGAAACATGCGTATCCCTAAAATAGTTCATAGAAATCACAAACATCGTATAGTTACTTTCAAACTCAATACATCGGAACCTTATTACTTTATAAAAGAATTGGTCCTAAGATTATATGAAACCCTATAATTTATATAGAATTTATGTATAGTATCCGGACTCATAGGCTTTCAAAGAGTTTTCACCTTCTTCAAGTGAAATATGACACACTGCTTGATTGAGTCCATGGAAAAGATATGCGCGTCTTATTCGGTCAATTTTCTTAATCGGACATGTAAAATTGATTGGTGTGTGGTTGCGTGAGGATCAAAGAACAATAAACATCATAAAGATAAATGTTTAAGAAAAATTAAATTGCGTCCTCATATTTTCAAATTGTTTGGCAGATTCTCACGTGTTACACACCTGCTCATCACTTTCTTTTCATTTTGACTTGAAAACAACAACTAAACTATTCCACGTCCAATAGTGAACATGGTTGGGAGGATCTATGTATTCGATGTGAGAACCAACAACACATACGATTATAATAATCGTAAGTGCATGAAGGGAGGTCTAATCTTCTATTCAATTTTTGTTGATGCTCCATAGTAGATTTGTTGGTCTTGAGACACAAGTTTTGGTTGTGTGGATCTAATTGGTAGAAGCTGGAGAACATTAAAAATGAACCAAATAACACCCACATACCTTGAGACACTTGAAGAATTGTTCAAAGTATCTTGGCATTTAGAATAATGTTGCTAAATTCTCCAATTTTTTTTTCTCCAAGATTCAAAATGCATTGCAATTTCATAAAAACTCAAACTAATAGACAAAGCTAACATAACCCAACTATAGAAGTCCCTTAGTCACATAGGAGTCTGAACTTGACAAATTGGAAGTTTCATTTGTAGTTTAAGGGGTTGTTTACATCATGGACCATGAAGTTGTCTCATGTCAAAGGGCATTTTTTTCATGGTCACACTTCATGGTCACATTTCCATAGTCTGATTTTTATAAAAATGCATTTTAAAGCCCTTGGGCCCCGTACTAGGTGTGAACCGGATGTGGACCAATTCAATTACTTCATCAGACACCTTTATTTGAGTGGTATGCAGTTTGGTTTGGCTCCAAGAATGGAGAGAAAAAACACATGTATTTCAAAGAGATTGGATTACATACTCAAATTATGATAGTCATTCTATGTTTAATAATCAACATGTTCATAACATTCCTCAGCGACGTGGGCTTTTAGAATATAACAATGGGATGTTAGGAGCTCAATTTGAATATGAGTCTCCCTACACAACTTTACAAGCATCAGACAATTATAATACAAGGGCCCACTATAGTTAGGTTTTTGCTATGACTTAAAATAACAAATCCAGGGAACTAAGTCTCTAGGAAGACTGAGATAGTGTCTATAAGGGTTAATGTCACATTGGTTTAAGGATTGCAATAACAACTTAGGATCTTTCTTTCTTCATTCCTTCTTCATTCCATTTATTTTCCACTCTTATGGTTCCTTGGTGCTTCTCCAGTTGTGAGTGATCCCGTCCTATCTTTAGGGAATTTCCTATTACTCTATGGCTTGACCTACTTCAGTCGTGAAGCCCAACAACTTGGCAAGTTGTCATTGGCAATTTGTTAGGACCTAAGTCCAGGGTAATGTCTTTTTGTAACCGCATAGTCTTGGAAATGCCATAAACAGAGCTTGCAACGTTCTTTGATTAACTTCTTGTTAACAACTTACAATCATTATGCATGGCTTCGCATAACTCAAGTCACCACCTCCATTTTCAATCATCTGGTGACTCATCTCAAATGATCATCCAATTGTCAATATGAAATCAATGCATCAACAACTAGGCTATATCCTTTCCTTAAGGCTTTAGTATGCTTTAAACTAATAAAAACATGTAGATGGTAAAGTCTTACTCCAGTAGGGTAATCTTTCCTTCTTGAGAAGGTAATGTCTTGGCAGCCTATAGCCTGCCCCTTGTCCTTCCATGTCATGCGCTGGCAATTAGCCCAACTCTATCTCTCGGTGGCTTCCTAGCTAATGGCCAATACTTTAACGGCACTTGCCGAGGTGATGGCCCCTCTCTGCAATTTCTCTTTCAACCTCCCTCAATAAAGGCTATCGCCCTCTCGGCTACCTACTAAGCAGCCTTCAGGGTTCTCTCAACCCTCTCTCAAGACTGTGGCTATCATCCTTCTTCACTCAGCCAATTGCCTACACTCACTGCCCTTGGCTAATAGCCTCGGTGTAAGCTTATTGCCTATCTTGCTTCTCACTAAGTCCTCTCATAACTTGCCTTCTTTACGACAAGCTGACATCACCCGTCAATTTCCTTCTTGGACTAATTTCTTCGCCACTTTTTGGCTCGCTTATCATATTATTGCCACATATTGGCTTCGTCCTACCGTTACTCATAGACACGTATTGGACACTCGGCCTTTTCGACTTCCCCCGTATGCGGGAGTACATTGGCCAATAGCCCTTTTAGAATGTGGCCTCACTGTTTCTCCTGACTCAAGACATCTTTCAACTCTTCGTCATATACTCAACCTCTTAATTTAGACTCTTCCAGCGATTGAACATTCTTCTGCCAATAACCTTTCCTGCTTCTTCTCTGATCACTCACTCTTAATCAATTTTGGCTCACTCCAATGCAAACTTCCTATCAGCCTATTTGCCATATATTGTCATTACAACGCTATGTCATACTACTTGCCCAAATTTAATCTTCAGACATTGCTCACAAGAAAAACTGACACAACACACTTCAACAATTCCTCTCCGCTCATAGGATGTACAATTGCACGTCACAACTTGATCATAACTTCCTTATTTAAAAAAAAAAAGCATTTCCACTTCCAGGGTCTGGTTGCTACAACCCTTCTTCTCCTAACATTATGATCTTAAGTTTCTTGCTTGGTCCTGTCTATGGCCGAACTCAATCATTGAGCGGGTGTCTTTCTACGCCTATTGCTAACACTACTTTGAGACTACGCAAGGTCTTTTCTGTATGCAAATAGCATGTCTCCTACTTGGCCAGTCTCCTCCTTATCGTCGAGGGAGGGGACGAGGTGGTTAGCAGTCGTAACCACTTCCTAGCGGCTATTGCCCTTGCCTGCCACTATGGATGACCTCCAACCGCCAATCGCCGGATGAAAGACGTTGAAATTCAAGAAATGGCCCTATTCGGACAGGCGATGGCCAAAAAATGGTTCTACACCCACAAAACATGAGTTGAATGTTTAGCAATCTTATGTTGGGGGGAGGGGGGGGGGGGGAACCTATATGACCATTTAAAGAGCACAAGGATCTTCACTTTGGTGATGGATAAAACATTCATACACAAACTTTGCAATTTATGAGGAAAGTGGCTATGGCCTCAATTTGATTTTTGCTAACCATCTCATGCATTACTAAACGCATGCTTTATATCCTAGGAGAAGTGGGCTAGTCAGAAAACAAACCATTAAAGGCCCATCTACCTTATTCCAACAACATGTTGTAACTAAAATAAGGAGCAAGAATCAAACGGTGGCGTGCTTGAGTTGTTTAAGAATGTTACGTGTCTAAATGAAAGTGATATAACATTACTCAACTCCTTGGGTGTGTTCCATGGGACCAAGTATCGGACGAGCATAATTCCCCTTTGATTCCACGATTGCTTGGTTACAAGGAGCACTCAGGTTGTGTACTATTATTCAATGAGTGAGGTTTAGCACAAACAATTGTAAATCATCATGGTGATTAGGCCGGTTTAGTGCATAACAACTTACAAATTGAGGCGGTTGGACGGCCATGTGTAGGGCAATTGATATTGGCATGTGGCAACACAACCGGTGTAATACCTCTTACTACCCTAAACACAAGATGTGTTTTTATGTTCAAACCCCAACATGATTGATGGCTCAAAGTTTTCTAAATACAACTTGTTTCTTTGGAAAGAGACCATCATCTAGCTAGTACACTGGGAGAAAACACCAACCGCTAGTTACAAATGAACCGATTGAGTCTAAGAAATAACCAGTTCGAGTTCAAGACGTAAGGGGAAAATACCTATCATTTTGGAGGAATCTATAGAATACACCTCAACCCAATAAAGGAAAACTAAAAGACTGCAACATGTTAACCAGTTGGACTTGGAAACATTAGGATTGTGACCGATTACGCCCAAAACATTTTCCAAACAAAAAGTTGAAATCGGCCCCAACCCCTTCCCACCTAGAGGCTGGGCCGATTTGGTGGTATGAATTTTTTAATCAAGAGATGCATGGTATGACACGGCCCGAGCTCGTTGAATTGGGTGCACCCAGGCCAATTCTTGGCCTCGGGGCCAATGTCACATTTCAATAAAATTGCCTTTTTTTAGCAAACTATATCCTTTGAATTATGTGAAAATATGAACGGCTCTATGCTAGATTACGCTAGACCCGTTGGATTATGCTAGATTCATTGAATCGACCTAGCTTCTTGACCCTAAGACCTTTGCGTATGGAAAAATTGACCCCCATTTTAATCTTATTATAAAGTGTAGTTGAGGCCGGCCTCCCACCCAAAAGAGGCTGAAATTTCATGCAATCGGCCTCAAGGAGAATTGGCCCGGCCTCTAGGTGTAAAGCGGCCCTTACTAATGTCGTGGAAACTAATGAAAATTTAAGAGCAAAGCAAATTTTATTTAATTATTTATTTTACTTCTCAATCTTTTTTGAAGCGGGGGTGGCAAGGCATTTAACGTGCCCTGTCCGGCTTACAGCTTAACTAGAAGAGACAACAATACCGGAACATGGAGAAGGGGGCGGTCCTTGATGAGGGGCCATTGAATGGGCAGAGGGGGTCATGAATGCATGCATCGCGGAAGAGGATCACACCTCGGGAGAGTATCTTACCCACAGCATTCAATGCCACCTCCCCACGCCTCGACCGGGGCCGTCAGATTGTCGCATCGCCAGCCCCACGCCGTTGGATCTCGGGAGCTTGCTTCCTTTGTTGTAATAGGGGGGCATAATAATAAGGCTATCCGGGCCGGTCCCTCGTGGCCATGTTTGTTTGGTTGGTGGGAGCCCGACGCCAACTGAAGCGCAATGTGCGGGGTCGGTCCAAGTGTGGGTTTATAGTTGCAGGTGCTTCAATAAAGAATTTGAGCGGCTGGATGGGGATCTTAATTATCGGAGGGCTACCGTAGGGCCACGTCACACACGAGCCAAGGGCCGTGACCATGGAATTGTGAGGGCCCTTAGACGGTCGTCCGAAGGCCGTATCAGTAGTCGAAGGGCCACTTCACACATGAGCCACAAGCCGTGACCATGAAATTGTGAGAGCCCAAAAGAAAGTGTCCCAACACACCTCCAACATCACGTAGTGTGGTCATGGACCTTCAAGTGTACCTGGGAAGTCATATGTGACCGGGCCCTCAACCAAATGCCATTGCAATGAATTTTTATTCTTGTGGGTCCTCACACGTGATGAAATAGAATAAATCAACGGTCGTGAGTGTCCGGAGTGTCATGGTCTCCTCGTTTTGTGTTAGACCTACCTCCAAGAGGTGGTTTTTAGACATAGTCCAAGTGACAATGAAACATGATCCATTTGATGCCATGTAGGAATCCACGTAGACTTTACATCCATCTTGCATTCACATACTCTGTTGGTCCCTCAAGCGTAGTGTGCAGTAGTGAACTTGGACCGGCTCCGCCTTTTCCACCAATGAGAGTGCTTGAAGTGTAATGGTCACGGGTTCTCAATCTCGTGTGTGAAGTGGCCCTAAGGTCCTTGGCTTTAACACGGTCTGCCGGAATTTGCGCCATGCTTACCTCTTGGAGGTGGGCTATTAGAGGGCTACCTTAGGGTTGCTTCACACACAAGCCAAGGGTTGTGACCATGTAGTTGTGAGGGCCCTTGCATGTCATCCAAAGGCCGTATCAATCATCTAAGGCCCTTGACTCTAAAATGGCATGTCGGAATTTGTGTCATGCCTACCTCTTGGAGGTGGGCCATGCAAATACCGGCGGATCATGAAACATTACTCGTGTTCTGCCATGGAGGAATCCATGTGTATTTTTTCATTTATGTCAAAAAAATCTAGCCCTTATGCGTTCACCTTCTAGTGTGAAGTGAACTTGGACAGTCTCGACCTTTTCAACCAATGAGAGATCTCAGAATGCAATGGCCATGCGCCTTCAATCTTGTGTGTGAAGTGGCATTAAGTTACCTACGTGGACATTTGCTTGAAACCTCGAGACTTGCGTAACATTCTCTAGCAAGCCTTGCTATGGAGGACCCGTTGGAGTTCACCTACCGAAAGCCGGGGAGGCTAATAAAACTATCTTTACACAAACTCTAAGGTGAAACATGGTGAGTATACATAGAATAGTCTCTCATTCACGTCAATGCAGTACAAACACCTATGTTCTTTTTTGTTCTTTTCCTATAAGGATTCTTTCAGCCTTCTTAATTGTGTTGACTACTTAATTTAAAACGTTGTCCTTATTTTGAGCACATAGTCCAATCTCATCATAAAATGTATGTTATTAATTAAAAGCATTGGCATAGCACTCAAATATTATAGGCATCTGCATAAGGTTTCGTTTTTGATTGGCCCTTAAAGATGGGATAACTTAAGGTGAAGAATTTTCTATGCTCAAATGATGTCCACGAAAAAAAGGTAGTTGTTACAAAGCACACAAATATTACATCCATGTGATTGAGATCCAAGTTGTTTCTTAGAAGAGTTTGTTGACATAGCTCTATCCTTCTGGTGAATGCTCCGATAAACAATATATTGAAAATATGGTGCAAATATAGCAGAATAAGATGTACAATACTTAGAGCCACTTCACACTGTGGCCGAAGGTCAAGAGGCCGTCGATTTCCGCCAATCAGATTGGAAGAAACCGAGAATTTCGGGCTCTCAACCCTTCACACCAGAGGCCAAAGTCCAAAGTCCGTCGCTCTCCAAAACGCCCACTACACATCAATCTTCTCAACCAAGGCGACAAACTCTCGAAGGAAGTTTGGGTTGGACAAGAATGGAAACCCAAACTACGGTCGAGAGGCCATCGATACTTTCTCATAATAAAATAAAATAAAATAAAAACCTGACAAGATCTTGGCCATTAGATTAGAGGGGTTGTTTTGAGCAGGGAATAAAGTGGGATGCTCCTTCTTTCCTTGGACTTTGGGCTTGACCTTTGAAGGCTTCACACTACGCCCGGCCGAAAGCTCCAATTCCTCTATATTTTAATGGCTATGTATGTTGAGCCCATTTCTTTGGACTGTCAACAAAGGTTTGGCCATTCCATCGCACGGCCTCTCGACTTGGACGGCCATAGTGGGAAGCGGCGCTTAAAGGATCGAGGCGTGCATGCGATTAGTCATTATAAGAGACTGAGAAACCGGCCTACTCGATGATTACAAGCTAAGTACCTCTCCTCCCTCACCCACCACTTTCTGCTGCCTGCCTGCCTACTTGCAGTGAAGGGAAGGGAAGGGCAGGGCAGGGCAGGGCAGGGTGTACTTATATACACGCTGTTGTGTGTAAGTTATTCCCTACACTTACACAGTAGTTGTAAGACTGCAAGATTGTTATTGGGTTTGTGTAAGTGAATGAATGCATGCAAAGGAAAGGAAAGGAAAGGCCCGGCCCTTGCGGTGGCCCGGGTGTTGGAATTATGAAAGGCCTCAAAAGCAACTGAGCACAAGATCATGTGTAAGCCTACGGTCTCCCCTCTCTCTCTCTCTGCACCAGCCACTGGAATTCAGCTGACACACAGACATACACACAGATCTCTCTCTCTCTCTCTCTCTCTCTCTCTCTCTCTCTCGCGCTCGCTGGCCTTTGACTTCAATTCCCTTCTCCCCACTGCCCGCACACTTTGGGCGGTTTACAAAATCATTTTGGACGAAAATATCTCTTCAACGCATGCAACGATGACTGAGTGCATGCAACATGTTTAGTCTATGAAATGCTTCATGTTTTATGTTTTTAATGTTTTTTAATGTTTTCCCTTCTTTCTGAAAGCAAACCGATTTTTTATGCCACTTGGCTTTGGCTTCCCGTAACATTATTCACATCCATAACAGAGTTCTATGGGACTAAGAGTATTTCACTCTCTCTCTGGTCTTTGACTTCAATTCCTTCTCCCCACTGTTGTCTCCTGCCTCCTGCACACTTTGGGCAACTTACAAAATCATTTTGGAGGAAAATATCTTTTCAATGCATGCAACATGTTTAGTCTATGAAATGTTTCATGTTCTTCTTTTTCTTTTTCTTTTTCTGAAAGCAATTCAATTTTTGATGCCACTCGGCTTTGGCTTCCCGTAACATTATTCATATTCATAATAGTGTTCTGTGGGATTGAGAGTATTCCACTCTCTCTCTGGCCTTTGACTTCAATTCCCTTCTCCCCACTACTGCCCCCTGCTCCCCGCACACTTTGGGCAGTTTACAAAACCATGTTGGAGGAAAATGTCTCTTCAATGCATGCAACGATGACTGAGTGGCGACATGTTTAGTCTATGAAATGTTTTATGTTTTTGTTTCCCTTCATTTTGAAAGCAAACCGATTTTTGATGCCACTCGGCTTTGGCTTCCCGTAACGTTATTCATATCCATATCAATGTTTTTGTGGGACTGAGAGTATTCCACGTGGTGTTTTTGTATATTCCCCACATTCAACACTATACAGATCCATAACAATGTTCCGTGGGACCGAGAGTCCGAATGTGGACAGAAACACTATTATGGATTTGAACAATGTTGACTGTGGGGAATATACAAGAATATTACGTGGACTATTGTCAGTCCCCACACGACATTGTTATGCCATGAATATGAAATCTATCGCATTTCATTGAGAGACACATAACATTACTTAGCAACGGGGGTTGAGGGCCCCATGTGCCGGAGATTTTGGAAGCATGGTTTCTTTTTCCCTTGTGCAAGGCCACCCCTGCAAAAATGAAGAGTACACAACCCAAGTATGTTTCATTCTGCAAGGGTGAATACACACTTTTTCTTTTTCTTTTTCTTTTTTCCTCTCCCATTATTAGAACAAAAAAAACAAGAAAAAACAAGAAAAAAAAACAAGAAAAATGTTTTTCATGTTCATAGAAAAACTTCCTGGGCTCTTGTTTTTTTTGTTCTACTTAAATTGGGCAGCATGCCTATCAACCGAAGTTGAAGCCACGTGGGGCCCGACTTCGGTTACACAATCACGTTATTGGGCATCAATATGGTTTTGACTCTTTAAACATGAGGTAGGGTTGCCTTTTTAATAAAGGAAACCCATACATCATAGGCTTCCTAGTGTTGTGTGTAATTACAATTGTTCATATTAGAATCACATAAAGAGCCACGTTCAAAGGGGAGTGGGTTGGAGACAGCTCAACTTCATCAAGTATTTATGTAGCCGAACAACCAAGTAACCAAAGCATCCAATGATCCATTACCAATCGTCAAAACTAATCAACCAAAGAATCACGCGCCCAAGGCCAACATTCCCCAAAAATTAGAAACTACATGCAACAATAGGGATATATATATAGTAACGGTTTCAAAATAAAAAGATTCCACACATTATGTGACTTTGAGTTCAAAATAATATAGGTTGTTATAATTTCCATGTAATTAACTTTCTATAATTCTATTACTTCCAAGATATCATGGTATAAATCATATATCATCAGTCTATGGTTCCTAATGAAAGCAATTCATGTTGTTCTTGAGTGCATATCTATTTTGTGTACGTGTGTTTTGTGTACGGGTCATTTATCCCATCTTCCACGAACCATGAAGGCCAATAGAGGGCAACACGGCATGATCAGGAGTATACAACCCCAATAACAACATCCAAATATCAGAGAGTATACCAAAATACCAGAATATCCTAAGAGTAGAGCTTAATGCAATACTCACCACTATTAATATTATACAAACCACCCAACTAAACACACACATATATACATACATCCTCAACAACACATTCCTAATTAACAACCACATATAACATCCAACATCACAACACCGCCACCCACACAAATTACTCATAGCAACCATTATACGTCAGATTTACAAGACCCTACACACTATCCACATACACAAAGTGTGCGCACACTCGGGCATTATCGGAAACGAAATAGTTGACACACTTGCCAAGGAGGGGACTCTCAAAGAGAAACCAACCACTACACCCCACATACATATAGCCCACCCTACCCCCTACTGGCTAGCAAGTTGCCCAACCGCCACACATGATGGAGCCATCCACAACCTCCGCACAACCATAACAAAAGATCATGAAATCTGTGAAATTGCATTAGCCAAATACAAATTCCCATACATAGACAATTGGTTATCAAATGACCAAATAAACCAAAAACTCTCCAACCATTTTTAGAAAAGTGAAAATGCGACAGATGCACAGATCTCCCAAACATTAAAATTCATATTCACTCAATACATGGGTAACCAGAGGAAAAACATCTTTTGGCCCCTCAAACACCAAAACCCCAATTGCACATTGTGTCATAAAAACGATAGAGACACATGGCCACACCTCCTATCAACATGTGAAAACCCATATCTTAAGAGCCTAAGAATTGCACGACACAACAAAGCGGTACACCTCATCACCCAAACACTAGAAGCCAACAGAATCACATCGTTCTTCACACTAACCAATGCAAGCAAACTTAACAACAAAACACTTGAACAAACAATCCTAGATTGGCTCCTTAAATGCACATGCCCACAAACATCATGTGGATGTCATGCCAAACTTCGACCAGACATACTATGCATAATCAGAGCCCCAAACCGGACACAAACACCTTTGGCAGCCTCCCCCACATACATTTTCTAGTTCATCGAATTCACATACTGCCACTACAAATTCCTTGAACAAGCCCTCACACACAAACACATCAAATTTGACCCATTAATTAACATCATACAAAACAATGGATGCAAGACCAACCCCCTCATTACCATCACAACAGGGGTCAGAGGAGCTATACACAAACACTCCATAGAGAAATTGACCAAATTAAAAATCCCATAAACTAACATCAAAACTCTCATGAAAGACTTACATCAAAATGCCATCAAATACCTCACATACCTAGTCAGGACTAAACAACAAAAAATTAGACAATAAACTAGCCCCTACCCCCCACACACACACTAATGTAATGGGAACACTATGACACTACTAGAGCCCACCTCTCAAAAGAGGCACAACACCTTAAATTGCATCAAGGAACATTGTGATAAATGTAAGGCCAATGGGCTCACATTCATGCCGTATTTATATACGGGTGTTATTTTTTCTTTTCTTTTCTTTTTGTATGTGTGTTTTGTATTGTGGATTTTGGACATTGCTTTGAGGCTAAAGCACATTCCAATGGATCGTCAGCTCTGCCTTTTGAGATGGTTTCAAAATGAGCCAAATTTTGGCCTCAGTCGAACATCCAAGTAGAATTGGCCATGTGTGGAGGATAATCACAGGGTATAGCTACATAGCACTCTTGCGACAAGCTACTTAATTAAATGGGTCTTTAATTTGCTTGACACCAAGATAATACCCCCCCCCCTCAAAAAAAAACAATTATACCATTGTCACACACGGTTTTCATAAGTCACACTAAGTGTCAGCCTCAAGACCAAGTGGAATGCACACCTACATTGATATGTGCAATTGGGTTGCGCTATGCTCATTTCTCGACATCCCACACTATTTCTAGCATTGGTTACCACAATAGTTTATAAAAAAATTCTTCTTATAATGACCTTGTAATTTGTTAAAAGTGTCTTAGAGACACGTCACATGGTCACATGTCATTGAACTGCCAAATTTAGATTTTTGATCACACACATGAAGAGGAGCAAGATATTGACTCTATATTAGAGCTAATAAAGTTGGCCAACTGAAACAAGTTAAACAACTTGGCCAATGCTTTTACATGTGTCTATGTGGTGGTTTTCAACCAATTTGTGATCAATTTAACAATCCCCCCCCCCCCCCAAAACATGAAATGTTTTTCCAATGTGGTCATTATATGCATTGATTGTCAAAGTTATAAGTTTCTGTGATCTCGTTTCATACCAAAGATAATTTGCATTGGGTAAAGAGGCACCCTAATTGCATAATTAGTGTTGAAGAACAAAACAACGTCCATTGAGATCTTGGAAGATTGGATGGTTCACGTGCCATGTAATTTTCCCTATCAACCATCTTGCAAAGGATCTCATGAAGACCCCGACTTTTATCGAATTTTTAAAAGTAATACTTTTCACATCCTGGAATTGATTCAATGCCTTGAAGAGTGTTTTCCTAAGCTAATATGCATGCTTAAGTAAGTGTTGCCACACCTCAATTTCCAACTTCGGAAGGGGCCACTCCCCGGGCACTCTTTCCTTATCAAACACCTTGTCATTCTTGCAAATCCAAACCACCCACATACTATTAGCAATGTCACAAAGAAGATGCCAAATGTCATTTGGGGACCATGGTTTTCCTCGAAGTTGTACCACACCCGTTTATGGTATTTAGTATCGCATGCGTGATACTGTCACTGATCCTATTTTGAGGCGTATGTTATGTTACACTAATGAACAACAAGTTCATCATTAGTGTCACCTCGTGACTCTCAGCGTTCAAGTACGCTTACTACTATCTTGGCACAAGTAAGCTCAATAGTATTATGAGGTGTATGCCTATGTTACATAATTGTCTACAAGTTGACCAAAGTGTACACAAATGAAACTTGTCATTAGTATGCTCAAGAATATCTTCCCCTTGCATACTAAAACGCACAATTGTCGTTTGAAGTGCCCCAATGTGCTACGCTAGTTGTCATGATGTAAAAAAAATTCATTGTAAAACATTACTTATGTTGACAAATAATATCATATTGGCAATGAGTGGACGTGAAACTTTGAAACCTCTAGGGATCTAGTTTAGGCCCTTCGCAAATTGTGTATGTGGCACTAAAATACCATCAACGGTGTACTTTGTAGTCAAATGCTCCCAAAGAGCTTAGCATGAACATTGATAAGTCATTATATAGATGATGTTGATAGACGATTGTTACAAAGAAAAATGGACAAGATGACAATGCCAAACCTATGAGTTCCATCCCAAAGAACATTAAGAGTGCAACATTTGCATACAAGAGGAAAATGCTATATTCACTAAAGATTGGTGGGTGTGCCACCACATAGTGCAAACCAACCAAATGAAATTGACTTCCTTAACAAAATTGTTTTTCCTTGAAGATCAATACTTTGAGTCATAACGCTATTCAACTCCATAACATTGTTATGTGGGATTGACAATATTCCACGTAGTATTCCCGAATACTCCCCACATTCAATCTGAATGTGTAGAATATCCAGGAATACTACGTGAAATACTATCAGTCCCACATAACATTGTTATGGATCTGAATAATGTTATGACAAGGTAGAGAAATAATCCATTGATTTTGTGCAAGGTTGATGAATATCTCTTTGTTAGAGAGTAGATTTATACCAAATTTGGAAGTGTATTATAAAATCTTAACTCCACCAACCCATGGCCCCATGACCAAGTAAAAAAATGGTATCACTTATACTTCCATAAAGGACCTTGATTTCTTCATCCTCAATCTAGAAGCTCCTTTTGGGGCCAATTTTGACAAATCATATCGTAGCATGTCATACTTTGGACTCTTTCCTCTTTCAAGGAGGAGAGACAAGGCGACACGAGTGCTCATTGCTACCCAATGCACATAACCTAACACCAAAAACACATTAGATGACCTATCACATGAAAATATTCAACCGAAATTTGCCCCCATTTATATCATTGACTTACCTTGATACAAATTTGAGAAGCCCCCACACCTCCAAATCTTACAATCCTTGATCTACCTAAGAATCACACATACATTACACTAATAGAACAACCATTGCAAACCCAACTTCCTTAGAACACCTTGATGTCTAACAACTACTAAGGGTGAGATGCATCCTAGTTGGGAACAAGTTGTGTATACTTTGTGTATCCATCCAAGGCAAATGGACCCGGGGGTGGGGGATTTCGATCGTGTCAATGTGTAACTAATATCTATGTGTTGGTGGATGCCTTGTGGAAGATTTGTGTTGATGGATAGTGTGATATGTTTTGGAGGTTGTTGAAATTTGTTCAAAGTGTTGCATTCTAGGGGATGTAGTTGTGGTGGTGGTGTAAATCATAGAGTCCCCGAAGATTGTTCAAGGTGAAAGTCATTATGGTGGCATGATGTTGCTCCCAAGGTTTACAAATGTGGGGAATGAGGGCTTTCTTTTTCGAGAGTAGGAGCCATGCGTCTACATGACCCCTTATTAGAATCTCACGCATGGGAAAATTTCCATGACCAACAAAAAGACTATACATACATATTATAGACTACATAATAGTCTCATGTATTTATCCAGGAGTTTTGAACCATTATAAAATATTATATCATTTACATATTAATATTATAAACGATTATATATATATATATACATATTTATTTATTTATTGACAAAGTCATGAACCCAATTGGCCTTGAGATTGCAATTGCATGTTCTTCCCTCCTCAAGATGACAATGGCACTAACTTAATTAAGGTCGCAATCATGTAATGGGCCCACTTGAGAGGGACGTTGGTTATGATATTAATTGTCAATTTATAAAATACAACACAAACATTATGTTGTTTCCAAGTGTGCGAAAAGCTCCCCTTCCTAGAAGAGTAACATGAGCCAAGCATTAAAGACTATGGAGAAAGAACAACCAACGTTTGTCAATACTAGGCCCTGCTGTCAGGGGTGCACATTCTTTCCCGGAGTCCAATGACTGCGCTTGATACTAAGTTAACTTACCCCAGTCTCAATGTGTGAAATGAGCCATGAGTCCAATAGAGAGGCACATTGTTTGTGACATTGACTCAATTTATTGGCTTTGTCTATAGGACAGAGATTATGCATCGACTTCTATGTTTCAAGAGCAAATTTCCTAACCACTTTGCGTTCACACTTGGACGTTACTCGTTC
Organism: Polytrichum commune; assembly: GCA_950295325.1. Lineage (NCBI taxonomy): Eukaryota > Viridiplantae > Streptophyta > Polytrichopsida > Polytrichales > Polytrichaceae > Polytrichum > Polytrichum commune. Next base: position 3,411,193 of record OX485809.1, read on the forward strand.
TTGCTATGTTTGGTCCAGTTTATTGGCTCTGTCTGTAGGACAGAGACTATGCATCAACTTCTTCGTTTCAAGAGCAAATTTCCTAACCACTTTGTGTTCACACTTGGACGTTACTTGTTCTTGTTATTTTTGGTCCACTTTATGTAATGTGGATGTTAACTATAGTTTATATATATATAAGTGCTCCCTAAAATGCATTGAAAGAAATCTATTTAACTATAGTTATTTCGGTAGTTCTTGATTATTTATTTAAAAAATTTTGGGTGATAAATGAGTAGCTTCGATCCTCGACCTGAATTTGAGAAGAAGGTGCACAAAATCCAAGAAAGGTTTGGTGTAGTGAATAGCCATGAATTGGCATGAGCAAAGTGGACAACTACAATTGTAGTCTTTCATAATAAAGGACAGAGCCTCACGGTTCTACCGTTTTCTTGTTTAACATGGATGGTGAAAGCTCACATACCTTGGACAACTAACCAATTAATTAAACTTTTAATTAACTAGTTGCCTTTCGTAATTATAGTTGTTCGCGTTTTGACCTACCAAAAAAATGTAGTTAACTCTTGTTATATATGCCTAGTTAACTATAGTTGTTCCCTAAAATGTATTGAAAAAAATATAATTGACTATAGTTGGTTATAAGTATAATAAATAGCCATAGATTGGCATGAGCAAAGTGTACAACTACTACTGTAGTCTTTCATAAGAAAGGATAGAGCCTCATGGTTCTACCATTCTCTTGTTTTTTTTTACTTTTTTATTAAAAAACACACAATTTCATCTTGTTTCCAAGTGTGCCCAAAATGCCCCTTACTACTAACTAGAAGAGTAGCTTGAATTGGACATCAAAAATCAATGAAAAATCAACCAATGTTTGACAAGAGTGACGTAAGCCTGGCCATTGGGATTGCAAATTTTCACCCCCGCTCTCAATGACTATGATACTAACTTAGGGTGAGTTTCCATGTAGGCCATTCGCCCACCAAGTTCTAGTGTGAATAAAGACAAACCCACCCAAATGTAGATGGAATCTAGTGGGGTAGGGTTTGTATGTGCCAACTAGCTATAATAATCTCCTGCTTAAGTAAGCACTTTGAACTGGAGCCGTTGGTGCGCACTTAATTGGTAGGTGCATATTTTACTCATATCGCTTTCTGGACCAACTAATTCGATGAATTGCAGCGGGAAACGGATGAAACCTAAAGCAACCCGCTTTACCGAAGCCCAACGATGTGAAATCATTGCAAAGTTGAGCAAGCCGAATGCACCAAGCAAGCAGGCGTTGGTGTGGGAGTATGAAGTCAGTGAACGCACCATCTGGAAAAGGCTGGGACAATCGGGAGAACGTGTTGCAATGAACGGCGTTGATGTCTAATGATGCTAAATCGAAAATGTTTCGCGCCTCTGTTGGCCAGTTTACTGACTTGGAAGATCGGCTTTAAAGGCTTTGAAGCTTTGCACAACACTATCCTCAATATTGATGACCACTTGCTTTGCTTTGATATTCAAATGGAAGTTGGACAAATGCATGATGAAGTGCGCCGATCGTTTGAGACGTTTCAACGAAACATTAAGAAACCGACATTGAATGTTGAGCGTAAAAAAAACATGCATTCGTGGCAAACGACTTTGCATGACATTTTCAAACAATAAGATATGAACCCTGATTTTTGTCAAAAAATTGCAAACTTAACCATGATGCGTACTTAAATGGGTGAGTAGTTAAGTGGGAGATTAATGTACTCCCATCTTCTCAAATGCGGGCCCACCTACAACCCACTATTTTCTAGAATTTAGTGGGCGAGTAGCCTACATGGAAACTCACCTTACACTACTACACTCGTTATCCCATTTAGTGTGTGTGGTACTAATTCTCAAAACACACACTATTTTGCCAAATCTCAAAATTACCGAGGGGTGAAAGTTTTTACTAAGCGATATTAAATTTACAAATATATCCTCGTCAAACGTATAATTCAAGAAAATCATTGTGTGCTCTAAGGTGTTTGTAGAGTGCATAATTCGTTTTGGTGAGTTTAAAGAGGGTTCTTCTTCTTCTTCTTCTTCTTCTTCTTCTTTAGCTCGCGCCACTCACTCCTGAGGCATCTCCTAACATTAAGAAACTCACTAGAGCTAGCATTGAGAGTTCATGGTACTTTGACACTTTGGGCCCCTACAACCCTCGATAATCTAGTAGCACCAATATATCTCATAACACAAAGAAATTTAGTATCTCCTTGACTAATTTCCAACATTCACTATTAGCCCACTCTACTAAATGGGATAATCGATGTAGAAAATGTGATCTTAGAACACAATTCCCATTTAACACGGGTGGCCACTAGGATATGATCCCATTTACACATCTCATATCCAATCCACAACATTTGTAGATTTTACACGACACATGTAAATGGGGTTATGTTGTAATGATTGCTTGTGTCAAATGGGAAGTGTGTTCTAAGGCCCACAATCCTAGTAGATTAGTGTTACAATGGTCCCATGATCCTCACATGTTGAATGGGCCTTGACTCCATAAGAAAGAAATGTTAGTGGTGACATGGGTTCGATTTACACAAATACAATTTACACTCTTTCCAAGTGTGGTAACAAACCCCCCAAATAACTAGACGAGTAACATGAGCCAGGCAATAAGAAAGATACAAAAACACAAAACAAAAACCATGCATGACAAGAGGAGGCTCGGCCATTGTGGCTGCCTTTTGTTTTTGTTTTATGTGGGTGTGTGTGTGTGTTTGTTCATGACGAGTGACCATGTGACCATTACTAACTTATCATGGTCCCTATGTGTCAAATGGGCCATCATCCACTAGATAGACAATGACACATTAAGCTAAACATGCCTAATATCAACATAGTAGTAATATGGACACATGTATTTGAGTGGTATATGGGTAGGTGTGGGCCTAAGAATGGATACCAAAAATACATGTGTCAAAAAGAGATTGGACTATGTGCTCAAAATACGCGAACTATTCTAGGTCTAATAGACAACATGATTGGGGGAACCTATATGACCACTTAATGAGAGGGAGACTCTTCACTTTGACATTGATTAAGATATTTATATGAGTGCCAAAAACGTGTGGGGGGCAGGGGTTTTACTTCCTTGTAACCTCTATCATGTAAAACCTAACACTTACGCATACAAAATCGAAATTCACACATCAACACAACATGCACACAATTTAGCTTCCTAGTATGCACTCTATGCATTCAAAACATACATACATGAAAATGGTGATAAAGTGCTTGTGATTAAAAACACATGCAAATGCTTCCAAAATTTGTGTTTAAAAACATAATGCCATGCATACATGTAGCATTAGAACAAATCCAAGCACACTCAATTATAGAGTTTGTTTGAGGTTTCCACATTCATATATGAAGCAATTTTTGTTATTGTTCATGTTCAAGTGATTAAAACCACTTGATACACAACCTCCACCTTTCTATGCTCAAGAGAAAAAGTTCAAACCCCATCTCTAACCCCAACAATCCAACCTATACAATATGCCAAAAACATTGCCACGACATCTACCTAAAAGCCTACCCAAAACAATTCAACAATCAATTGGAGGTTTGTATTCCTTCCCTCCCTCAAACAAACCAATTTTGCAATTCACCTCTACATCATAGTAAGAATCACATAGGTCATCCTAGAGAACCTTCAACTCAACCACAAATTTGAGTTGCTTTGATAAGATGTGGCTCTTCTTGAACCAACCCATGTTTTGCACATACTAGTTGCTCATGTACACACTTGATGTCACCCACAATGCCCCTCAATTGTCTACTAGATCCCCAACACGATTGGACTAACTTCAATTCACAATCCCCAACTAGAGCAAATGATTTTTTTTCTTCCATTTTTTTTTCTTTTCTCATCGGCACTAAACACATTCCCTGCACTTGGCATCCAAATGCCTTCAACCACTAGTTCTTGATGGTCATATACAGTCACAAAAATAAACTTCCCTACAAAGGCTTGTGATTGGGGATAATCACTAAAGTAGACTTTCCTTCTTCGGCACCAATTTTGAGTATGTATGTTAGACATGAGGAGATTTAAAAAAAAATTTGGCAAAGAGGTTGTGAAGTTTGTTCTTGGAATGATCTCCAACGGTGGATCCAAACTCTTTACAACACTCCACACATTACATGTTTACTACACCCACAAAATTATGGTTTGAAGACCTCAAGTGCCATTGGCAATCCTCTAAGGTTATTAGTTTCAAATCTTTATTAAGTTTCTCTTTGGTCAGCATAAACTCAACATTTACCAATGTGCACTTTACTCAGATGTTTAAACAATATACCATTGGGCTCCGGGGGCGGGGGGTAATCATTGGTTGGAGTAGCAATATACGTGCGAACAAATGATAGGATATTTTAAAAACATGGGGGCTAAAAATTATAAATGGACTTAAGAGTAATATAGGGTATCAAAATGGCATTGGATATCTTTAAAGTACTATAGGGTATGAAATAATAGGTAATTTGGAATTATAAGTAGAAATTTTTGCAAGCCATTTTTCTATTAACCCAAAGTAGAAATTTTACATAATGATAGCATGTGAAAAAAAGAAGAGAATTGAAAGTAATGCCCCCCTATAAAATAGTGGTTGTTCGCACCTATATCCTTAACTTTTTAACACACTGCCCCCCCCCCCCCCCGAGCCATTGGGCAGGTTATGATAGAACTTTTGACATTGATCGGGAGTGATGAAGTGGAAAGAAACTTGCACATGCTCCCACAATTGAAGCAATCATTTCGTTGGTGTTAGATACTCATTTAATTATTGTTTCACAAGTGTGTACACATGCTCAATTGGATTTAGGTCAAGTGATTGAGAAGGCCGAGTAAGTGCATCAAAATTTTGCATTGACAACCAATGCTTGATTAATTTTGTGGTTTGTTTAGGATCATTATCATGCTAAAATATGACACGATAAGGGTTGAAAAGCTACCATTTGATTATCTTCATGACCCCATCTTGAAGATGCTAAGATATTGATTTTGTGTCATCATCCCCTTTATCTTGCACATGTAACCCATGCCATGGGAAGTCATACAACCCCATACGTAAAGTACACCACCTTCATGCTTAATTGTGTGACTCATGTGATGAGTTTGTAATTGAGATTCTCCATCCCTTGCCCAACACCAAGCGCCATCATCAAATTGATATCAATTACTTTTGGTCTTATCACCAAAAATCATCCTATGCTAGTCACCCTATACTTATCATCTCCTCTAGTAATGCTCTCATGGACAAACAAAACCTTCACAGATGTAAGAGAAAATGACCTATGAGACCATATCACTAACCATAAGTGATAAGAAGAACCCTAGGTGGCGCTATGAATTTCTTCTTGCAATTGAAGGTTAGTGTTGAAAACAATTCCAAAACTAAGTCAATAGACCAAAGTTCATTGAAGATGAATTTTATCCTTTGTTGCTACAATAATCAATTTGAAATTGGGAAGGATGATAACTAGTTTGGTTGTGCATTTGACCCAATCTATGGTTTGGCAAAAAGGATCAATACTCTTCCAAATAAACCTTCCCAAAATTTGTTGTTTTGTTGATTGACTTGATTTTGAGAGTCAGTGTACATCCAAAAACCTCTATTGAACCCCTCAACGTGGCATTTAATCCTTCATCTAGTCTCGATATCAAAGATGTGAGAGGGCCAATCGACAATAAGAATACCTTCAAGTAGTGGCATGAGTTTTGCATATGGGTCGTCCTCAGCACATTCACAAGATCCAATAAGTTTTGGACTAGCATAGGCATCAACAAGTGAGAACAATTTAAACTTCAAAGACATTGCAAACCAAGTTTGTGACCAACAACCTCACTAGAACCAAGATCCTTGAGTCACAGTTGACATCACTTGTAGGAATGCCTTTGTCTAACGTCGCGTCCTTCTTCTACGACGACAATGCTTTCAAAAAAGTATAAGAAATCACAACAAGAATTCAAAACTCTACCCATATACCAAGTGAGCAAAAAACCCAAAGTAGAAAAGATGAAGCTTGGGATGGGCGAACTTGAGGAGCGCAACTATGTACGTGCACCTATTGTCCGACCTTTAAAAATCAACCATCAACATTTGCCAAGTTTGCTAGATGGTGGGAGTTTGCACATGCATAAAAACTTCAAAGAGCTCTTTCAAATCTTAGTTGGTAATGCACAAAGCCAAACATAATGCACAAACCTGTTGGGAGCCCTTCCTGCATCTAACCCAACATATTACATCCAACTACCTAGGGGCATCTATAACAAGGATTAAAGTATATTTGGATTTATGCATAAATTTCAAACAATTCCAACAACTAATATGATGTACATTAGATTGCAAAACTACACAATATAGTGGTTGGAAATCATGGAATACAAGCTTTTGAAATTGTGATTGTTGTGTTGTTGCTTTTGTTATTGGCGTTTGATGTTTTTGTCCCCACAAGTGCACATCCCTTATTAATTTTGTACAAGTGGTTTGTTCAAATGTACTTAAATTTTAGTTTCATGAGATGTCATCCAATGATGCTCATTCATAGTGTGGGGCCTTGATATATACTATTTTAATACCCCACCCTATCAAATTCTATATCATGTTATTTAAAACTTCTTTAACATTATTAGTTTGTAAACACCCTAATTTATTTATACCATAGAGTTCAATATATAACTTGAGATTTGTTACCAATATGTTACATGTTTTACAGTTTGTAGGTTGTAACTTTAAAGTGGGCCCTATATTTGTTCTCACGTAGATTTCTAAAATATCCAAGTGACTCCCCCCCCCCGGGGCCAAAAATTATGAGGTAAATGGCTACGCAAACAATCTAGATTTGCTAATCATTTTGCAGTAGTTGTGTGTTCTATATCTTACTAGAAATGGGTTAAAATGGTTCAAATAGTGCCCTTGGATAGGCCCAGTTTGGGCCTCTTAGATGCTTAGGGGTTAAGGAGGTCTTTTGCCACACTAGGAAACAACACATATTATGTTTATGAAAAAGGAATCAATGTCACAACTAAGGTAGATGTGTCTACTTCAAATACCTTTTCTCTTTGCAACTACATGCTTTCATTTTTTGAACTAATCATACCTAAAGTGGCCCTATCTATAAAACGTATTTGTACAACATATTTGTTAGTTGCATTCTTTGAATAAGTTAAATACTTCAATGCATTTGAAAGTTTAAGCTCAAATACGCAACATGGGTGCCCTAGGGTGCACAGTTACACATTCCGGTATGCCATGATGTAGAGGGGTTGGTTGTGATAATCACCCCACGGGGATATGTACGTGACCATATATCGAGGCCTGAGAATCATGGCACCTGCGCAAATTGGTTCATTGTGGATGAAGGGGTTGCAATTAAAGTTGTATAAAACAAAACAACTCCCCTACAAGATTGAGGGCTGATTCACGTCATCTCATTTCAACTCAACACCACAAAAACAACTTCAAGACCTTTGACTCTATTTCCAGAATGAAATTGTGTAAAACTAATCATTCACAAATTATAACATAGTTCACTACGATTTCATCTTTGCAATGGATGAGGTTACGAAGACACCACAAATTGCTAGCCGTATGAATATATATTGTGACTTGCGTCCTTGAAGGGTTGGTATGGGTAGCTCGAAGAGTAGCCTCAGGCGGGCAGGGAAATAAATTATTAAAAATAAAAATAAAAATAAAAACCACAACCGACATCTGACAAGAGGACGCCCAGCCGTTGGGTTGGGGCTGCCCGTTCATTTTCCGCCACGCCGGGTGACCCTAGATTTCCCCGGGCCACCCTTCGTCTCTCTCCCCCTCTCTCTCTCTGTGTCTGGCGGCTCGCCTCGACCACTATTTTGCCTTGATTGTGCCTCTTGCATTTCCAGCTTACCTCTGTCACCTCCATTGAGTGCCCTCCCACGTTTCCTCTCCTCACCGCACCTTCATTGCCTTTTCTCACACATTCCATGCGTCTGCGGCACTCTTAGGTTTGAATGCCGAGCTAGAGAGAGTTGTTGAAGGTTGCAGGGGGCGTGGTGTAGTAGTGGACTCTGGGCGTGCTTCTTCCTTCATCTGAGCCTTGTTGTTGCTCATGTCACTTATTAACTACAGCTCACAGATTTGGCCTCAAAATAGGATTGTGGCAGAGTCTTCCTCTGAAAAAGGGAGCTCAGTGTACTTACTGGAAGCGGGCTGGGAGCAGCTGTATTCAGGAGACTTCAGAGTGAGATTGGGAGTTTGGTGTTTTAGTCATCGGGTCCTACTTCTGCCCACCTGCAAGTTGAGTCCTCAAAGTGAGCTTGCGAGCGACATTGCTCATTGGGCTAGCCCATCATCGTCATCATCGAGTGATTGAACTTCTTCGGCGCGAGTGAGTTACATGTGAGTGCTTCCAGTGAGGTCCTCAAGCCTTGGATTGGGCTTAGATTGTGTGTCGCGGTTCTTTATGTAGGTTTCGGAAGTCCAGAGAATGGCCTCTCTTGCCTCTCAGCTGTCATAGTTTTCTAAGGGTCATATCTCGACCTGCATTGTTGGGCTAAGCCACCATCATCGAGTGATTGATCTTCTTTGGTGAGAGTGAGCTACATTGTGAGTGCTCCAGTGAGGTCCTCAAGCCTTAGGTTGTGTGATAGTTTCACGGCATTGGAAGCAATATTGTGTGTTCTCGGTTCTTTTGGAACTATAGAGATCATTGCCTCTCTTGCCTCTCAGCTGTCATAGTTCTTGAGGGTTCTTCGTCTTCTGTTGGAGCTATTTGTTTGTCAACTCAGAGTGTCACTCTTTCTCTTGGATGCTCTCTCTGCAATGTGGAACTCATTTCTCGACCTGCATTGGTGGGCTAGGCCATTATCATCGAGTGATTGATCTTCTCTGGTGCGAGTGAGCTAAATATAAGTGCTCCAGTGAGGTCATCAAGCCTTAGATTGAGTACTAGTGTCACGACATTGTGTATTTTCGGTTGTTCCGGAACTACAGAGATTGCCGCACTGTAAAAGTTCTTGAAGGTCCTTCATTGTTTCTTGCAACTAGAAGTTCCCTTCAAAGTTCGTGAGTTATGTCACCCTCTCTCTTGGATGCTCTCTCTGCATTGTGGAACTCAATTCTCGACTTGCATTGTTCATTTAACAGCTTCTGCGAGTCCCTCAACGGCATTTGTAACCACACTGTGCTGTAGACATGATGTTCCATGACCACTTTCATCCACACGTTATTGAATGCTAACCTTCTGCCATTTCTGTGCAGTTCTTGCGCTCAGCGAAGCTCCTCAGGATGCAGCAAGGGCTCGACATGAAGAGAACCTTGTGACATGGGTTTGTTCGGCTGCATCTCTTTCGAAGCATAGATAGAGAGACTCCTGTACAAACTCAAAATCAGCCACGGCGTAAAGGTCTTCAGATATGGCCAAGAAGCTCGGAATCCACACAATGCCATGGGTGGTTCTTGCCATGGCTATGGCGATGGTGATGGCCATGCATCGTCATCATCATGTTGGGGCCATGAGCCTCGACTACGGAGACGCCCTCCACAAGAGTTTCTTGTTCCTGGAGGCTCAGCGCTCTGGGAAGCTGCCATCCAGCCAGAGAGTCACATGGCGTGGAGACTCCGGTCTCTCAGATGGCAGGACTGCGGGGGTAATGGCTTCTCTACGATTGCCCAGTACTTATTAATCTCCTTGGGATCAGATGACAATGAACATTATTTTAGGTGTTGCACACTCTTTTTACCCTGGATTATAAGTTGGAAGATTTTTGCATCACTGTCTTTCGTAACAGAAAGTGTAACATAGTTGAGGTAACCTATCTGAACCTCTGAGGATGTCTTTCATGTTTGGGTTGGCCCAGTTCTGAAAGACATCAGATCCTCCTAAACCAACAAAATAGAAAGCTTTCAATGTTGTGTTGTTCTCCTGAAGAGTGAAGATAAGGGATGTTTCTGCATCACGGTCTTTCATAGTGAAAAGAAAACACTTAGTTGAGATAACCTATCTTGAGCTCTGGGCATGCCTTCAATTGCATGTATGGGTTGGCTCAGTTCTGAAAGATAGTTTTTAGATTCTAGTAAAACAAGAAAACTTACAGAGAGCTTTCAATGTTTTGTTGTTCTCCTGAAGAGAGAAGAGATTGCATGTGAGTCTGCATTACGGTCTTTTGTAGCAAAATGAGAATTATAGTTGAGATCACACTCTTAAGTCTTTCATGTATGGGACGGCCCACTTCTACTAAACCAAGAAAACGGAGTCATTGTTGTTGTGGTTGTTTTCTTGAAGATAGAAGAGAACGGAAGTGAGTCTACATTACAGTCTTCCGTAAAAAAAAAGAAAACACAGTTGACACCACCTATCTTAAGCTCTGGGCATGTCTGTCGTGTATGGGTTGGCCCACTTCTGGAAGACATCGGTTTTTACTAAAATAAGAAAACATAGAGCCTTCAATGATGTGTTGTTCTCCTGGAGAGAGAAGAAAAGGGGTATGTCTGCACCAGTCATTTGTAAGAAAAAGAAACACATAATTGAGATCATTTTTCTTAAAGCTCTGGGGCATGTCTTAAATTTCATGTATGGGATGGCCGCAGTTCTGGAAGACTGTCTTCTTATCCTTCTAAACCGGAGAAACAGAGAGACTTTAATATTTTGTACTTCTCCTGAAGAGAGAAGAAAACGGACGCTCTGACACCCATGTACCAGGAGAACTGATATTGTTGCTTGTCTGAAGCCATCAAGTAAACGCCTTGGTTTAGGGGTCCTCAACACTTCTGAATTTTCACAAGTTTTTCTTTTCTGCAGATTGATCTTGTGGGAGGGTACTACGACGCAGGTGACAATGTTAAGTTCGGGTTACCCCTTGCATTCACCGTCACAATGCTTTCATGGAGTGTTCTTGAATACGGATCGCAGTTGGGTGCCCAAGGCCAGTTGGGTTACTCGCTGGATGCAATAAAGTGGGGCACAGACTACCTTATCAAAGCCCATCCAGAACCCAATGTCCTTTATGGCGAGGTACCTCCCTCATTATTCTTAATGGTATCTCTCATCTGTTGTTGTTGTTGTTGTTGTTGTTGTTGTATGATATTACAAGAAAGATATGGAAATTACATTGATTGGAGTTTTATTTACCGAGGTTACTCTTCTTGAAATTCGATCACTGGGGTTCAAAAGATCTTTTTTTGCCATTCACTTAAGGATGTGTCCCACTGATTGGAAACTTGATTTTGTGTCCTGTGACGAGTTTGTAACGGACTGTTCAGGTTCTTGTTGATATTGAAGTGAAGTCCAATAGACTTGCAACAAATAAACATTCCCACCTTACGTGATGACAGTTTCTTGGTTGTTCCAGTGATGTTACTCATGATAGGTGCTCTTAAGTTTTGCTTCTGCATGGCGTTGTGTGCTGCATGTTATAGTGTGTGCTTTAAACATTAATTTGTCCCAATGTATATGTACATTCCTCTCCTTGAATTCAGTCAATGTGGATTTGTAGCTCTTTTTCTCTCATACATGTAAGGATGTGTTCCACTGATTGCAAAGTTGATTTTGTTTCCTGTCACGGGTTTGTGAGGGGTGGGTTAAGGTTCTTGTTTTGATCGAAGTGAGGTCTTATTTTCTGTGTTAGACTACATTAAACGAAAATCCTTCCCTTAAGTAATGACAAATTCTTTTGGATGTTCCAATGATGTACTCATGATAGGTGCTCTTCAGGTTTTGCTTCTGCTTGGCTTTGCGTGCTCCATGTTATGTGTTTGCTCCAGACATAATGTGTCCCAATGTACTTAATGTAGTCTCTTAATTTACTCTGCAGGTCGGAGATGGTGATTCAGATCACTTATGTTGGCAGCGGCCAGAGGATATGACTACAAGTCGTCAGGCTTATGCCATCAGCCCAGACAGGCCCGGCTCAGATCTTGCAGGAGAAACTGCTGCAGCCATGGCTGCTGCATCCATTGCTTTTCGGAGCAGTAATCCTTCCTACGCCGATGAGTTGCTTTTTCATGCTCGCCAGGTCAGAATCCCATCGTGCACAGAAAGTAGAAGGAATTTAGTGGATGGAGTACAGTCTCTTTATTTTGGATATCTTCAGCAATTAATTGAGTGACCTGATGTAGTTTCCAAATGCCCCTGCCATTTGAAATTTTTTTGGCGCATCACAATGAAATCTTGCAATGAGTTTGCAGAATTTTTCTTTGAATTATTTGTAAGTAGCTTCCAGCTTACATGCTTCTGTATGTGTGTGCGTGTGTTGTGGCAGTTATTCACATTTGCTGATACATATCGTGGGAAGTACGATAGCAGCATCCCGTTAGCCAAGAAGTATTATCAGTCTGCAAGTGGTTATGATGTAAGCCAGCCATTCTTGATCAAACGTTTGCACCAGGAGAATAGACATACTGTAGGAGGTTCTCTAGTTTAACTTTACATATGCCGGAATGTAATATACACGTGAGATTTGAATGGTCTCAGCCAATGTAAAACTGATAAATGGCAAAATGTAGGAGAAAACAGTTGTTCTCTGTCGGAATAGAAGCCCACTATGGTATTGAGGTGAACAAGCACCACTTGTGTGGTCCATGAGCCTTGGCAATGACCCAAAGGACAAGGAAACTATATCATGTTCAACTACAGTCAGTTATGGATCGTGTGTCAATCTCTGGATGAAATACTTATTGAACCTGTGGTTGTCTAATTTGCTGCACAGGACGAACTGCTGTGGGCTGCAATTTGGCTTCATGAGGCATCTGGAGAAGAATATTACTTGAAATACGTTGCTGATAATGGTGAACAATTGGGTGGCACTGGATGGGGTATGGATCAGTTCAGTTGGGACAATAAGTATGCTGGAGTTCAGCTCAAAGCATCAAAGGTACAGTTTATATGCTTCCTTGTGTGCGGTCATCTCTGCACAGTTGTCATTGAACTTCGTGTGGGGTTGGACAGCACTGTATAGTGTTCTGAGAGGCTTTGACTGATTGAACTGCCTTGAATGAGACTTCTGGATGTCAGCAGTTATTGGTCTTACTCTGGATAAATTCATCCTAGACTTGAATGAGTAAGGTGTATTCTAACTCTTAACCTGTGTGGTCTGCCTACAAATTAATGCAGCTACTTATGGATGGAAAAGTTGGAGCATATGCATCAACATTTGAGCGCTATCAGGCGAAGGCCGAATACTATCTCTGTTCTGCACTTCATAAGAATAATGGCATGCAGATGCCTAAGACACCTGGTACTTAAGTTCCTCCGTATATAATTTTGTTACAGTTCAAAATGACACTCCAATGTTTTATTTGAGGGCAAAGGAAAATGTTTCCTTTGAGTTTGCATTTCCATCTTTAAGAAGGAAGCGTTCAAGAGCTCATGACATGTCGATACGCACCTGAATTTACTGTGCCAATATTGAGTGTGTAACTGTGATTTCTATGTGTAGGGGGAATGTACTGGATTTACTACTGGAACAACATGCAATATGTAACTACCGCGGCTTTCCTCCTGACTGTGGGACATGACTATTACTCGTCAGCTGGAAAGCAATTAACTCACTGCAGCTCAGCAGTTGACAATGTTGAACTTCTTGCTGCGGGAAAAGCACAGGTAGGCAATTAGAGGTCATCAGTACTGTAAGGTAGATGGGCCTCATTTGGTTACTTATTCTGTTTACTACCTTATGCTACTTGGATTTGTGAAGTTAAAATTTCTCTGCGTCCGAAAATGCATGTGAAGAAGCCTGGATCACTCCCAGAATTTCTTTTGGAGCTAATCTTGAAGTGCTATGAGTTGTCAAAGTCCACTGATAGTGTGTCATAAGAAGGCCACATAAGTGTCCCCCCGCCCCCCTTATTATGCGGACTATTGAGGCTGAAAGGGTCAACAAATTTTGAGCACGTAGTTTATTTCTTTTAACACATGTATTTATGCTGTGAGTTCTTAGATCTGCACCTAACCTTCCACCTCTCAAATATAGGTGCCTGATTAAGATAAGGAACCGAATTAGGTCCACTTACCTTATAGAAATGTTGTCTTCAGATGTATTCAATATTCCAGCTTGGCCATGTGAAGCCTCGTTAAAAAATTTCCTGGAAGTAAAACTGTGCAGAGAAACGATTCTCGTCAGGACCAGAGCCTAATTGCAATGATCTTACATTTGGTACAGGTGGATTACATTCTTGGCAACAACAACAGGGGGTTGAGTTACCTTGTTGGATTTGGTAACAACTACCCACAAAGGGTCCACCATAGAGCTTCTTCAATTGTAGCATATAAGAAGAATCCTGAATTTGTGGCTTGCAAGGCTGGCTACGCAAACTGGTACAACATTCAAACCCCTAACCCAAACCTTCTTGTGGGCGCGGTCGTCGGAGGCCCAGACCAGAATGATGACTTCATTGACCAGAGGGATGCATATCTTATGACTGAGCCAGCCACATACAACACCGCCCCCTTGGTTGGAGTGCTTGCTCGCCTACAATCTGGAAGCAGGATGCAGAACGTTGCAGGTATTATTTTCGTTAATCCTCGCCTTACCTCTGATTTTGTGATCCTAGTTGCAAATATGTTGATGAACTCGTCGCAAGGAAATTCTTACCTATTCAAGTTATCCTTTTAAGTCCTAGGACTTTTAGTAGGGAGTTGATTGTTTTGCATACAACAATTTGCATGTTCAGAAAGTTTTCAGGTGCATGCTTCAAGTTGGTGTGGAGGTTTCAGTGAAGAACAATCTATAGTGGTTCGTTGGGGGCAAACTCATTTCTGCACCTCTTGGCCAAAAGGAGTTTGAGCCTCAATGAACTGATATAGAATGCTCTTTGTTCAAACCTCTACACCAACTCCAAGCATGCACCAAAAGCTCACTGAACATGTAAAGTGTTGCATATAAAACATCCAACTACCGACCAAAAGTAATTAAAAGGAAAGTCCTATTGTGAGAAACACAACGACAACCAGAAATAATCATGCAAAGTAAAGGATCAGTGTGGAATGGTTGAGTATGATCTCAGGGGCGGCTTAAACCCAAGGCCTTAAATGTCATTAAGCCTGGAATAGTGCTCGAATGGGTGACCTTCCTAACACTTGATTTTCAGTGCACGCTATCACAATGTGCACTCAATCACAGTGGGAGTACCTGGGTGAACCGGATAATCTCAACCAATCATGAGGGGACCTAGGGGCTTGCTCCTTGTGGGAGATTAGGTGTTTACTGGCTGGACTGTGCACATTGAAGGTCTTCACCTTTGAAAGGAGGCAGCTGGCTTGTCCACGCCTGTTCAAGGTGTTCACCTTCTTCGAAAGGAGGCTTTAGTTTTCCAAGGCCCTTGTAATTCTTGTAATGCACGTTCCAGGATTACATATAGACTTACACCAACTCGAAAAAGAATCCACACCATGAATCACGCTGGCAGCAATGTCAGAGTCATTTTTCTTTCTTCCTTTCTTCAGATTCACCCCTGAGATTTTTGGGTTGCGAGTTGCTGAGTTAGAAGCTAAGGTGTTCTAATTTGTTCAGATTTACACCAATCCGAAGCAGCGGTACATCCAGCCACGCATCAAAGCCAGATACTCCACAACCACAACCAAGCTCCGAAGATGGCTCTTCCACCAGTGCGGATTTATCAGCAGCTTCAGGAGGATTGGAGTTTTGGTGGAAACCACTACTACAAGTACATTGCATCGGTGGTTAATGAGTCCAAGAACACAGTAAACAGCCTCACTCTTGTAATCCACCGGCTCTATGGACCCCTCTGGGGCTTGACCCCAAAGCATGTGAATGGAAACTTCTTCACCTTTCCGAAAACAACGAAGAGCTTAGCTCCGGGCGAAAAGTTTGATTTCACCTACATTCATCATTTCAAAGAGGCACAAATCTTTGTGGGGAAGTACACTCTCGTCTAACCATAATTGGTGGACGAATGAAAGACACAGTAGAAAAATATTATTGTTCAACACAATATGGAAGTACATTGTTTTTTCTGAGCCGTTGTCCTCAAGGCCGGCCGAAACAAACACAACTCTACAATATAGAGGTAAACTGAAAGAACTCTACAAAATTCTATGATGTTGCGAGTTGCATTATCTTAGAAGGATTGAAATAACCCTCCAGAGGTTTTCATTACTCTTGGAGATATCTGAAGTAGGTATAGTGGTGTTGGGGTGTGTGTTGGTCAGCAGTTTTGAGTCCATAAGTTAGATGATACCTTGTGGAAATTGTTTTGACCACAGCTCCGACATACAACAATGTACTATGTACCATGCTTGGGGGTTTAAAAGTTCAGCACCTCCAGCAGTAGATGAGGAATAAATAGACTAAATGTACTTAGGGCCGACTAAATGTAACAGTGCTCTATATTTGGTGCAATGAAATTTGAAAGGTTCGTGCACAATATTGGCCATGGTGACTTGTACAGAATGCTTTGATTTGCTCCTACAGAATGGATGTTTCTGCAATCCTACACTCTGAACTAGGTGTGGATGCTACAGGTATTGCTTCCATGGACCTCATGATCTAAACTCGTGTTTTTGAGGGCAGAGAATTGATGCCTAATGTGAGCTATGAAATCTGCAGTAGCCTGATGACAATGTAACCTCTCAGTACTGGAACAACACAACCCATATTATCATACTTCACAAGCCCTAACTTGAGTATTCTGCTCTGTAGAATCTTGAGCTACATGCTCCCTTAGTCTTGAGCATCTCTCCTCGTTGTAAAACTTGAGATGTCTTGGAGAATTCCCCGTTTCGTTGAGTCACGAAGAGTGGATAGATGTGGAAGAATTAGAACAGGGAGGTAGAGTGGGTAGAGAAGTTTAAGAGGATTGGAAGAGTATAGAAGACTATCACTATATTACGTTCTTCCTTGAGGTCATATAAGATTTGATCTGCTGGTGATTGACTCATCATGCTGATTGGTTTCAAGGTGCGACATCGTACAGTTGGCGACTGAAAATTGCAACCCAGATTTTATTTTTCATTTGAATGCAGGTGGAGCAATGGTGGAAGGGAACATGAAGCTCTGTGGAATCGCATCCTCAACATGCACTCTGGCAGATTTTTGGTCACTCTGTTTGAGAAAGAGGTGGAAAATTTTGAGCTTCAAGTGGTGAATGTGCACAAGGGCGAAGAGAAGACACCCAAGCACATGCCTCTTCGGGTTAGTTGAAGTCCGACACTTCTCTCGAATTTATCACATCTTTTATATATTTTAGAGCTTCGGGACGGGGAGGGCTCATGGGCATTGACGCTAACCACATTCCAAAGCTCCAAAATAGCAGTTGTCAATGCCGGCATGTTGAGTGCTATGAACAGGGAGATCAGATCATTAGTTACAGATGGGCTGGTTGAGTTTGAGAAATAACTGGTTCAAGTTTAGGTAGATTACCGGTCATTTTAGAAGAATCTAAGAAATAAACCTCAAATCAATAAAGGGAAACTGGAAGATTGCAATATGTCACCCGTTGAACTTGGAAACATTTGGATCTGGAACAATTTTGCCCAAAATCTCCCTGGACACTGGAACTTGAGCAGACAGTGTGGGGATGGCTTGGAACATCAACTCATATGCACGGGTGCAGCAGGGTGGGATGACACGAGGCCCAAACTAGTGCTTTACTCCAGTGTCGAAGACTAAGTGCCTCTTTTCACTACTACAAAATGTGGGGTTTTTGAGTGCGGCTCCATTAAAAGGGAGCATGTCCTATGTGTCTTTCAATGGTCATGTCAACGTATTTTTGGCCATTTGGATTACTAAGGTCGAAATGACTTAAAAGTCAAAGAGGACGGGTTCCATTTAATGGACGGGCACTTCAGTAGTAGTGTTTGGTCCTTGGTCTATTGCCTCTCTATTGTCTCCAGCCTGTTGTGAAGGTCAGAAAATTGCGCATTGTTTTACCAAGTACTGTTGGTGTTGCTAAATTGGCATTGCCAAAGAATCGAATTATGATGTTCCACAGTTTATATGCACCCAATCCCAGGGGTGAAATTCAGTGGGTGGTATTGGGAACTATCTCTGTGTCATAAGGTATGTGAGGGTTATTTGGTTCGTTTTTTCATGTTCTCCAACTTCTACTGATTAGATGCACACAACAAAACTTGTGTTGGGTTAGCAAATCTATGATGAAGCATCAGCAGATTTCAGATTGAAAATCGGATCTCCCTTGATTCAGTTCTGGTTAGTGGAAGTGCACGATTGTTGATTCCTTAAACGAATGCAATAGGTCCCTCCCAATCGTGTTCACTACTAAGCATAGAGTAGTTAATGAAATTTGAAGACGACACAGTCCAATCTCATTTAAAAATGTGACTTTATGGTGTTTGTTCTCTGATCCTCACTTAACCACACACCAACCAAACATAGGTCTCCAATTAAGAAAAGTAACTGAACCAACACCCGCAAACATTACATGGAGAATGTGAGGCTCTGGTACTCCTAGCAACGGGCACTCCTAAGTGTGAGCTTTCATTGAATTTGTAAGTTGTTTAGTACTTGCTATGAAAATTTCTGTTGTAGGAATTCTTAGAGAGACACCTGATTCTGTTGCAGTACAAGTACTTACAAGCTGCTGACATTCAGAATGCTGGGTGTTTATCTCGTTTGTGAGTTTCTTATTCAGCTTAATTAACTTATCTTGAAATGCAGCTGTCATTGGACTGATTCCAGTTGTTCAAGATGGCGACTTGACCCTATTCGGTACATACCTATCTACCTTTACTTTGGTGACAGCTTACGTTTCTTATGTGCGGTATTTGAAATGCCATGAATCATGTGACTCTTAGTGGTGTTGCGGGAATTTGGTCCAGTTCACAAAGAGTGGTTAGAAATGTCTGCATTGAGATGAACTGTGCACAAAACTTCACTTTCCAGATAGATGCGTTTTCTACTTTGAGAAGCTTTGTCAAGGTGTTTTCTTGCACTTGATCGTGTAAACCAGTGTTGGACTGATATCATCCTTTTTAATACCATTCGGGCACGGATAATGAGGAGTTCAAATTTTCTGATACCAGTAGGGTATGGGTATATGAAGATTCTTATGTTTCCGATACCATTCATATCTACCTGTATGCCATGCAGGGACCTTCATACCTAGGTAAAATCATCCAGGTATCAATAGTATCAATGTGGTTTAGAATGGAATCGACTCAAATAACAACTTAAGTATGCAAAGATTCTCTCACCATGACATTACAGTCCATGACCTCTTTTGGATTCATTGGGAAATTGAAAGTAGATAAAGAATATAGTTGTTTCTATTAAACCCCCACCAAATATCAACATTTGACTTCTATTGCAGTTCGATATTTATGGGTAGGTTCTTTTGAGTACCATTGTTGATGCTGATCATTGAAACTATGCATTTCAGCTCAGTGTCCAGGGAGATTTTTCGACATAATCAGTCAAGATCCTAGTGCCTCCAAGTCCAACCGGTTACATGTTGACATCTTTCAGTTTTTTTTTTTACATCTATAAATTAAATGAAGGGTAATTTCCCTGAAGTCTTGAACTTCAACAGCTTATTTTTCAAACGCAACCAGTTCATCTGTAACTAGCAGCCGAATCTCCCCGTTCTTCAATCGATTCACCTTTATACCAGTCCAGCATTGGTGTATACCGATTCCGCATCCAGCGTTATGAAATCTCCACCTTCTGATGCTACTTCAAGGTATGTAACTTACCCCACTATTTACAGTATTTCTTCAGGGAGATTTGACAATTGTATAGTATAACAAATACTCACAATTATCGAGAGATTGAGTGAGAAAATATATAGGAGGACTGGTGTGCATACCGTGAGTGGATGCATTACCAGCATCCACTCCTAATACTTTAGGATATGAACTACCAGGGGATTTTTCAGGTGGTGGGTCTCTCTCTCTCTTGATCAAGGCCATGATATTAAACACTTTGTGATTATAAACTTTCACATTAGTCAACTAAAAATTGCTTTCTTTACAAATAGATGACAATGCAATCAAGAGATCCTACATATACATAAATGGAAAACGGTCATACTTTCCATACCAGATATGTAACGAGGATGTAGATGACATGTGCAAAGTAACCATGATTACAACTATGAATCACGTCTGTAACCCATGGTAAAAATAGGGTTTGGAAAAACTTACCATAGGTAACAACTCCAATATAAACCCCTAACCCTAAAAGAAGACTCCTTTTCTTACCATTCATGCAAGCGTAAGGTGAGTTGACTTTGTGCATACTCACTAGAATAGTTGATACGTGTGGAAAGTGAGAGAAACTAGGACGAATCACCAAGAGGAGTATTCTACTTGGAGTAACCTAGTCATGGCCAAGGATAAGGTTTGAACACCCATATGTCATTTTGCAATGAGTGTTATAATTTGAAATACTGCAATGCATTTGATGTTGTTTATATGTGTGCAACATGGATAAACAATTGGGTCTTGTTGTTATTTACCTCGTGTACATAACTAATCCTCAAATGTTTGTTGGTTGGTTGCATGGGCACAGGTGAGGTAGGCCCTTCACACTCTCAATACGAGGATGTATTATGATTATGACATTTTAAGCATTTCTATGGGTTGATGTTATTAGGGACTTTTCCTTTGTAAGTACTCCATACATGTGGTGGAGTAGATATGTGTACTTTGTAGTGAAGCAAGAAGATAGGTGATTAAACCTCAAAGGTATGGGACAGTCAAACTTAAACATTTGTTGTTGGCTACCATGTTATTGCAGAAACCCTAAGTAAGGTACATAGTCTTGCAAAGCAAAGTGAGTTATAACACAAAATATCCAGGTTATACAACACATAGATAAGCATGATTGCAAACAACTACACTATGCAAAATGCTATTGTGTTACCAAGTAGGAAGATGCCATGAAAATAGAAAGAGTCTTGTGGAAATTCCCACCCACCCACCCTTGTATTGCAATGAAGAAGTTATTGAAGGATTTGGCCTCTGAAAAGAGGAAGTTCAAACTTTGTAAAAGTTTTGAAAAGTTAGCTCTCTCTCTCTCTCGCTATATATATATATATATACACACACAAATATACACACACATACATGAACCTTTATACCTAGATTAGAAATAACCCTAGTGTCACTATGGTATCATGTTCAAAATTGACCTGACTACATATTCAGGTATCAAAGATGGTCTAATCTTGTGATGCCCACTAAGCATCTATATTGGACTAATGTTACAATTCTTACCCATTTGGTATGTTCTTTAATACCATCATTCATATTGTGTATTGAAACCATGCACTCACCTATATTTATACTTGTCCAGTTCATTGAATTGAACTAGTATTGGACTGGTATTACATTTTTCTTTTTGGTATCATTTGGGTATCTATAATGATATTATCACATTATTTAATATCAATAAGGTATGGATATTTGACAATATTTGTGTTTCCAATACCATTCGGGCATGTATATCATACAAGAACCCTTCATACCTAGGTAAATCGTTGTAGTATCAATATGATGGTTTAGAATGGAATTGATCCAAATAAGAACTTGGGTATACAAATGTTCTCTCACCTTGAGATGCCCACAAAGTATCATTAATATTTGGCTGATACTATAATTTTGATACCCATGGGTAGGTTCTTTGATACCACTATTGATGTTGAATATCGATACCATGCATTCACCTATATACCAGTCCAACATTGGTTCAAACTATTAACACTAGTTGAGTGCGGACATGGATTATCAATTTTGGGCAATGCAAAGTCACACATGATTAGTCGATACATAGCCAACAAGTACAAAAACCAAGGCACATCTCTCCTTGGCCCACCCCCGCGGGAAAAAATAGAGAGGGTTAAGTAACTTAGTGGAGCAATGGCTTGAAGTGGAGGCCCAAAGCCTTGCAAAGTTTGGAAAGGTTTTGGACGTGTATGAAGCGCATTTTTTTCCAAGAACAAATTTCTAGCCGGTTGATTTTATCACCCCGGCCTATATATCACAACTCACCACCGGTTGGAAGCTTTTTCCAACAAGTAAGGTAGATGGATCCATTTCCAATAATCACCCTAGCCTTAATACATAGAGTCCCCTAAAGTCATGAAGTTCAACACATATAGTCGTCCTTCTGTAATTTGGAACGTTGGAAATATGTAGTGACCAGGTGACAAAGGAGTCATAGCCATGGAGGTATTGATCATCATGATGAAAAGAGTAAGTTAAAAGGGCACGAATCTAGGTTCTTTGAAAAGGACATTGAATGTATCCAATGTTCTTTGAATGTTTTCATCTACCAGCTATCAAAAGTAAGTCGACCTATGCTATGAATATGGGTTAAGAGAGAATCTAGCCTTTCAAAATAAACTGCAATTTCAATAATTTAAAACGTATTGTGTAATTTTTATTTTTTTTGGTTGAACGTTGTGAGATCGATTTCCAAGCCTATGAAAAACCACTCCAATATCACACTTGTACCACACTTATGCGAGATTGATTTAAGTTACTGGACATGGTTTTGTCTACCTTTTAAGAAGGGAAGCACGTGCTTTGAGGGTTGGCCTCATGTGAAGGCATTATGGTGGGAGGGTGCACTATTTCTTTATGACCGGAGTGGAAGAAAGTCCTCAATTAAATGATAACAAAATTCTTTAATTAGTTGCGCCCACTACCTTCGCTACCAACATATGAGCCCCAAAAATCGTCCTACTTGGTGAGACAAATATGTAAATCTACCACTCTGATAGACTTACAAATTTCCGGGTGATGTAGGACGACTTCTTAGTGACACAAGTCAATTGCTCAAGACTCATGTGCTTGTTGTGCTTCCTCTCTAAACAATAGGTTTGGGCAAACCAAATTAAGTCATAATATTATTCAGTTCCATAACAGTGTTCTATGGGATTGACAGTATGTTGTGAAATATTCCCACATTCAGACTGAATGTGAGGAATATTCCACAAAATATTGTCAATCCCACATAACAATGTTATGGATATGAATAATGTTATGGTTCTTCTTCTTCTTCTTCTTCTTCTTTATTTTTTTTTGTAGAAATGATGCTCGTGAAAGCCGTGAGATAGCAAAGAAGATGGCAGGCAACATGTTCACAATGGGGGGCCACTTGTGTGATAATCATTCATTTTTATTTGTTTAGGGACATTTTAGGATCATGTTTTTGATGTCCTCCAAGATTGATTAAGTAAGTCGGTGCCTTTCGTATGCAGATAGGCTTAGGGCCACTTCACACACGAGACTGAGGGCCCGTGACCATTACACTTCAAGCACTCTCGTTGGTGGAAAAGGCGGAGCCGGTCCAAGTTCACTTCACACTACGCTTGAGGGACCAACGGAGTATGTGAATGCAAGATGGATGTAGAGTCTACATGGATTCCTACATGGCATCGAATGGATCATGTTTCATGGTCACTTGGACTATTTTCATAAACCATCTCTTGGAGGTAGGCCTAACACAAAACTGGGAGACCACGGCACTCTGAACACTCATAACCATTGATTTATTCTATTTCATCATGTGTGAGGACCTGCATGAGTAGAAATTCATTGAAATAGCATTTGGTTGAGGCCCCGGTCACATATGGCTTCACACTACACTTGAGGGTCCGCGACCACACTACGTGATTTTGGAGGTGTGTTGGGACGGCCTTTGGTCACTTTCTTTTGGGTTCTCACAATTTCATGGTCATGGCTCTTGGCTCATGTGTGAAGTGGCCCTTAGGATTGATGTACTATGATCAAGTTTTATTTCTGCAGTTCAATGAGGTCATCTCGTTTTTGTGTCTTTTGAAATGATGGATTAATTGAGAGACTTTCAATGCACGTACCTCTTGAATGTAATTGCTTCCTCAATGGCAATTACATCAACCTATTAAGTTACGTTAAGTTACGTTAAGTTAAGTTAAGTCGATGATTTTTCAAGTTGGTGTGTAGCAATGTTGGACCGGTATATAGGTTAATGCCTCCATAGGTATTCATAAACATCATCAATAATGGTGTCAAGGAACATGTTCGTGGGTTTCAAAATTGTAATATCAATCAAATATTGATGTTGGTGTTTATGTCAAGGTGAGAGAATTTTTGTGTACTAGAGTTATTTGGGTCAAGACCATTCTAAATCAAACTGATACAAGGATGATTTTACCTAGGTATGGAGGTTTAAGGTTCATAATTTAGGGTTTAGGGTTCATCGTCCTCAAACCCTAAACTCGAAATCCTCAAAGAGAATTGCCATAGTTGATTATCCCCATGAGTATTAACATCAATATCTTGGAAGAAATATGAGTGCTTCATTTTGCTTTGGCGAAACACTTACCTTTTGATTGTTCATGTTGACTACAAAATGTTATCGGGGTGCAATTTATAGCAAAGCTCCCCATAACAATGCAATACAATTCTACTTGGTGTGAAACTCAACAATATTAACATCTTAAAATGGTGTTAGATTGAATGCCACCATCTAAGCACACTAAAAGCACTTCACTCATAGATCTTCCTTCAAATGCACAATGCTCTAAATAACACGCTTATGTGATAGCCACCATAGATAGATCAAGAGGTCGTTTTCTAGAATAAGTGTTGAACCGAGCTTCTCATACATTGTGGGTGGCCATGCAACAAGGACTCATATCCTTGTATGTATCCAAAGTGGATCAAGCTAGAGGCCACAATAACCGAAGAAGGTTAAATCATTGAATAGGGATGACATTGAAGTTGGGCGTGAATCGTGAGCACTCGGGGCAAGCTTGCAAGCTTTGACATCCCCATGATGCTCGTGGGACTTCTCCTTATTTATGTTGTTAAGAGAAGTTGATGATTTGTGTGAAGACGATTTGGAACGTTGTGGAGGTGTATCCAAAGAGCACACCACATAATTTTCATGACATTGTTGGGCAGACAATGAAGACAACTTTAGTTGCACATTTTTTAAAGTTTTTTTTCTGCAAATATGATCAATTAAGGATTTTGAGCATAAAAAACATCGTGGGCTGATGCAAAATGGTATTTGTTGGACGGTGGCTCGACGAGATTTGTAAGTTGTTGATATATCTCAAGGACTCTTGTTTGGGCTTGGCAAAAATATATTTGATGCACAACATGCACGCATCAAACCTTCATCTTGCAAATTCTCATTGGAGATTTCAAAGCCTTGATTTGGCGCCTCAAAGATTTTTTCTTCTTCTTTTCCCTATCATTGTGTTGGTGTTGCATGAAGAGGAGACCAGAGATCCATGGCAACATCCAAATCTATTGGTCGCCTTCGTATTGTTGATGGGTATGTGATTGTGCTTCCTACTCTTAGGCCAACCAAAGTGTGCAACTTTGTACCTGAACCTAAACCTGAACATGGACTTAATGTATATGTGCCACCATTGTTCTTTCCCATGGTGATGTTCCTGGCCGTGGTTTCTCAACCCTTGCAATATTTTCTCTTGAGGCATTCAATTGGGGGAGTTTGATTTGATGCTTGGTGGTGTGGACCTTCTACTAGGTTGCATACATTCTTCACAACCTTCCTTTGATATTTCACCCATGACAACCTGAAGTACCAAGTGTTATGCATAGTTTGTAATTCCATGAAAACCATGGAATACTCAAAAAAAAGATAAATTTAGCTTTATCTAAGAGAACCCTTTGCATTTCTCCAAAAAAATGGCCAAACACTAGAACTTGTTCAGAAATATGTGTATATTCGTTTAGGGGTGGTAGATGAGATCTAGGAAACATATGAAATAGATGAAAATATTAGAATGTGCATTCATTTGATTCTTAGTTGTTTCATGCATGTTGAAAGTTGCTAGTACTTGACGAATTGATAACTTGGTAACTATATTTGATGTGACCTCCATCTTATGCCTTACAATTTGGCACTATTTAGGCACTCATTATCACATTGGGATGTGATGATTCCAAGCATGTACAAACAATATGGTTTGAAGTGGGGCATCTTAAAAGTATCAACTATGTCCCATGGCATAGAGCATGTACCGTGGGTCAAAGCTTGCAATTAAAGAAATTATATCCAATTGTGGCCTTTCCTCCTTTTCAAACTGAATAGAATCCATTTGCTTTGAGGTTGGACACCTTCTTGGCAAAACTTGAGGTAATTCCATCGGGTTCATGTATTGTAGGGGCATTGCCAAGGGGGCACTCCCTGACTGGCTTTTCCACGAATGGTCCAACACAGAAGGTGTGTGGGAGTCTGAAATAACATGCACGTTGTTCGTTGCTTTGCGCTTTGTCAGAGTTGGTCTCTCTGAAGAATACTGTAACATGTTTTTGTGGCACACCTTAAGTGCCTCACATGCATTGATTGGCAACATTTGCACATGAAGATGTTCTGAAACATTGGTAGCGAGCCACCCAAACCAAAGGTCACCCAATGAGAGAATGGCTTCAAAGCTCGAGTTCGAATGAGGAAATGTATTTGATCATATTGATATTAACGTATCATGAAATGTCACTTTGATTGTTGCTACCTTACATAATGGTGGTTGTCTTTTAGTTGTGAAAACCTCTCAACTGAAACAAATTTGATGACAATTAATCTTGTTGATTACTACAACATGACATGATAGCTTTTAGAATAAATTTTGAGCATCCATGAGTGTCATTGAAGAGGAATTAATTGTAAAGTTACGTGCTTGCATGGGAAATGCCTACATTGCTTGTGGTTGATCACTATATTCGGTAATCGGAGACTTTTTCATGACTATTTAAGAAAATCACATTACCTTGGCACCTTTGGATGACACAAATACACCAAATGTTTCGGTTTAATGCACATTGTGAAACGAAATGATCTCATTCAAGCCAAATTTTAAGCATGATGATCAAGATCAAGATTGAACAACGATAAGATCAAGAATTACTTTTTGCAGTGACCATATGAAAATAACATGAGAATCCATATCAACAATGAATATTGTCATATGGAAAAGCACAAAAATCTATGTACTTTGTTCACTTCTAAAATATGTTGATCATTGATGGCACTACACACTACCAAAGGAAAGGATCATTTTGGGTATTAAAAATTAGTAATGAAAGGGATTTGTTTATCAAAGCAATGCTTTGTGTACAAGCCTTGGTTGTAGTTTCCTATTGTCATAGTCTTTGTATACTTCAATGCTCTCAAGTAGTAGGCATGAACAAAGAAAAAGAGACTTTAAGTACATGAAAGAAAGTTGAGGATTATTTGATAAAGCACCCTTTATTTCTTATAGTGAGCAATTGCAGACATCAAGAAAACTAACCAAAGTGAACATTGTTGTGCATGTAGCATCCGAGGCATTATAATAGGCATATATGCATCTTAAATGTGTTTCAATTGCCTCTATAACATTCAATAATTGGGGAAGAAAATTTACATGAGGAAGTGGACAATTTATTTTGTGCTTTGATTGCCTTGGCAACCTTCAAGGAATGAAACCTTGCATAACAAATATGATTGTTGTTTTGTGCTTCAATGGCCTTTGCAACATTCAAATTTGAAGGAATTGAACCTCATGTAAGAAAGTGGACAGTCATTTGACTGTGATGATCCTCAATTGACTATGCAATTCCATAGGCTTCTAGAAAACAACTCAATTGAAGGTTCTAGGGACACCCGTTATGCATACAGTTGTCCAAAGCATATAGACATTTGCAACACACAGACCAAGGGCTCATTGTGCGGCATTTAATTCTTCAAATTCTACAATTTGACAAAGTTAAAATAAAGGTCAAGCTGATTAAACATCTCTCCCTCTATTATATCACAAGTTCATCATATGGGTATGTGGACGATTATTTACATGTGCCCTAACACTTGCAAAGATGGAAAATGATGTTGGATGTAATTTATAAACCCCCCCCCCTTAAATACATGATCAATCATTTTTTAGCTTACTTAATGTCAAGATTAGGTTATTCACATAACAAATTGCTTTGTGGTTTGCACCTAGATTCTACCAATCATATGAAGTTTTTTTCAATCTACTTTCCATTGAATATTGAGAATTTGATATTTTAAACACAAAAATAAATAAAAAATGAAGCTAGTGTACGGAGCTTTTAAAAAAAGGGCTCAAAAGACACTAGAGCGCACCATTTTTCAATCAAGTCTCTCTTGATTTTGAAAATCTTTTCTACCAAAAGACTTTCACTAACACGTCTTTCTTGTCATATTTGAAATAATTTGTAAGTACAAGTTCGTGATGTCACATTTGATCAAAATTATTCCACACATTTGACCACAAGTTGATAGGGAATGAAACTCAAGAATAAGGTACAAATGCATGTATATGACAATTTGAGCAATGGGAATGCTTATTATATTCATAGCACTTTATCGGTATTTCCAAATTTTAGTTACTCCATGAGGAAGTGAATGCACTTGAGTTCATCAAAGTTTGACATTATGTGATGTTGATATGATTTATGAAGGTCAATTTGCGATCCAAAGCGGTTGCATGGACCCATTGAAGCAAACAATGTTGAGCAATGACTCTTTTTGTCTCTCAAATGAGTCACATTTTATGGGTTTTAAAATAACATTGTTAACTTGTTCATTTTGATGTACACACTTACATAGTTTGGGGCAAAGAATAGGTATCCAAATTGGACGCTTGTACTTGTGCATGGGATAAGGGTCTCAAAAGGGTGGTCCTCAGGTCCCAATAACTCTATCCTAGTTCTCAATGTGTATTTTGATGCACCTTCTCTCATGGAGAAATATTGGCATCTTACAATTGTATACTACAAATCCATATGAATAGAATAATAGTCCTTCGTGCTATTATTAGTAGATAAATTACTTGGGGTTATACCTCCTCATGCTTTTCACCTCGATTCGTGGCCCTTTGTCCATCTATATTTATTAATTATGAAGAAATGATGATGATAAAAATGACGACGTATGAATGACATGGATAGAGATGTTAATCTTATGAAATTTCATTTCAATTCAAGGCTTCAGTTGGTGAAATGCATGTTGATGATTAAAATGAAGGTCTATGTGTCAAGCTTCATGCAATTGTGATGTGATGTACTATTCTTGTGAATAGTAAAGGCAAAGTATATTGAAGTTAAATTTCGGGGCACCATAAAATCCAAACCATGCTTTAATTGCATCGATGTCTTTTATAGACGCTAACATAAAACCTTCATTATATAAGAAGTGGTTTTTGGACAAAAGGCCTTTTATGATTATATAGTAAAAAATTGGGTTTATAATATAAAATGGGAAGTTAATGCTTAATTGCATGAGGATCCCCCTTGGGTATTTTTATATGGGTCAAAATTGACTTCCACTTTCAAGATAATCTCGATTGAATATGAGCTCAATCAACAAAATGAGATTCTCGGAGTCTACTTTTGTATTCCACTTTACAAATCTACAAGTTACCATAATTTGGGTTTTAAATTGCATTTGCAATCATTGTAGGTCTAAGATTCCAACTACGATATATATTGCAAAAATGTATCAAGGTTTCATATTTAATAATCCTATCTAAATTCAACATTACCATGGTATTCTTACAAAACATATTACATAGTTTGCAAAAGTTTTATAAATTTTGGAGTTGACACATTATTTCTTATGATTGAATGTTAATTCACGTTAACCAAATCTTAACTCTTTAATTTCCTATTATTAGAGGAAAGAAAAGAAAAATAACGTTGGTGCTATGTCCCAACGTGAATTTGAACCCATTGACCTTGAACTGATCATGGTTATCAATGATGCAATTTAAGATGTTTTGCCTTCCTTTCGGAAGGTGGGTTATTATTAAAGGAACATGCAGACTACGGAATAAGTTGTCGATGTCCTTGTGTCCTTATAAAAACTAATAGAGAGGAGAAATTATTAATATTTAAAGTTTTGAGATGTGGGTTGCAAGATACCGTTGACCACGTGGAATAGGCTCAGCCAATAAAAACGGGTAGCAATCTTGCACATAGAGCTTTAGCATATTTGGGTGCAAGCATGGTAAAGTGGACCAAAAAAGTGCTATGGTATACTAAAACCATAATTTTTTTGGTTAAAGGCCTAAAAGTAGTAGCAAGGAGTTATTTAAATTGGAATTTTTTTTATGATGACCTCTATTGTTGTGTTAAATACTCAAATGTAGAATATCAAGTTGAGATCTTCAATACTTAGCATCAAAAGTGATGCTCAAAAACAAATGGTTGAGTCTGGTTTTGGATGTAGATTTCATGACCTTAACTATTTTGAAGTTAGAATTTTTTTTATATTCCTTGAATTCATTATCTACTTGAGGGCATCACCACAAAACTTTGTAAAAAACCATCAATTTAATGTAATTTTATCATATTTTAAACAAATTTTAGACAATTAATTTAATATCACCTACTTGCACGCCACTTGCACCGTCTTCTAAAATAGGTAGACTTTTCTTGGAATTCTTTTTGTCATCATAAATTGCTTGGCTTTGTAGATCAAGATGTTTTTAAAATGTCTATGGTTTATTTCTTCACAAAATTCAAATTTAGTACATAAAATTGAATCACTTTCACTTAACACTAGGCAGGGATCAGGAGTTGTCCACTTTACCATGCTTGCACCCATTTGTGATTATGAACCATTTATTCTCTTAAACAATTTGGTCTAAATGACACTCACAAGTAGTCACAAATGCCACATATTCCCACACAAGATTTAAACCAAATGGACTTCATTTGCACCCCCAATTTGCTCTCCCAACATTTCTCACTTGGACCCCCAAAAAACCCTTGTGCGGGTTTAGATTTTAGTGGACTCAAACGTGGAGTTGAGGATGGGACCCATAACCTCCTACAAAGGGAAATCCTTTGGCTCACAATATGTGGGCCTTGCATGGACCTTGCTCCATTGATAGCAACTTATTAAGTAGATGTGCCCTAATTCGGTGTCTTGTCTTTATAAGACACCTATGTTTGAGTGGTGAATGATTAAGCATGGATCTAAGAACGGACATCAAAGAAGACATGTGCTGGAAACAATTTAGGGGCGCTTCACACTATGGCCGAAGGTCGAGAGGCCGTCGATTTTCACCAATCAAATTGCAAGAAATCAAGAGTTCAGCATCTCAACCTTTCAAACTATGGTCAAAGTCCAAAGGCTGTCGCAATTTAGAATGATTACTTTTTGAAGAAGGTGATGGACTCCCGAAGGAAGTTTGGGTCAGACGGGAATGGAAACCCAAACTATGGTCGAGAGGCCGTCGGTTTTTTCTCCTTAAAAAATCAATCATTGACAATATCTTGGCCGTTAGATTGGATGGTTTATTTTGAGCAAGGAATAAAGTGGGATGCTCCTTTGGGTTTGGACTTTGGGCTTGGCCTTTAGAGGCTTCACACTATGCCTGGCCGAAGGCTCCACTTATTATTATATTTGATTGGCTATTATTTCCAGTCCATTTCTTTGGACTCTCAACAAAGTTTGGCCACTCAATCCCACGGCCTCTCGACTTGGACAGCCATAGTGTGAAGTGGCCCTTAGACTACATGCCCACGATTTATCATCCATTCTAGTGGCACAATAATCAACATAATTGAGGGTGGGGGGGGGTCTATGTTTGTTTTATTTCTCAAAGAATTTTGGCAATGCATAGGATATTTACGAGAGCTCCAAAAAATTACGAGGAGAGTGACGACATGCATGATTTGGATGTGCTATTTATCTCACACTAAGGGCAGGTTTCACATGGGGTCCCAAGTCCCAAGTCCCACTCATGTGAAGCAAGCCCCCTTGAAAGGAAGCAAAGTCCCAACTTATGAGCCTTGTAAAACCAATGAAATATGATTAATATTTGTGCGGCTTGTGTTGAAGGTTGGATCAAGCTTTTTTTGCTTGACCTAGTTTTGGGTAAAGAGAGAGATGAGGTTGTGGGTGGTATCCCTTATTGCTATAATTCTACATTGTTCTAACAAGGTTCTTTAATTGACGAAGTGATTTAAAATTTGGGTGCAAATACATTTGAATAAGTGAAAGAGGAATCCTACATACAATTTTCCATGCAATATATCCATAGTTTTGACCACCATTTCCACATACAATAGTGTTCAATCTTTTGCGTCTTTCATGTTGTATTTTATCTAAGTTAGTTTTAAACCTTCCGACACAAAATTGTTGATAAATGCCTTGCTATGATTTTTTCCGTGAATTTTGCGATCAAATTCGTATACACTTGATTTTGGCATGTCGAGATGTTTGAATTAACTTTTAGCATTCATGGATGTAATATTTCAAGTCATGTGTACAACATATTTTTCCTTTAGTGTTAACAACTTTTAAGTATCAAAAGCCATTTTACTTAAAAAATCTCAATTTGTTTCTAAAACACCCTTGAACTTCAAGGGTTTACGATACAACGGAGGTTTCTATTGATCACAATGGTAACTATAATGATGCTAGTAGAGTCAAAGGGGAAGGACTGTTGATTGTACATGGAATTCTTAAAATTAGAGATATCAGGAGAGGTTTCCTATTTCATCTTTACATGTGCCAAACTGTAATTTTCATGTGGGATACAAGTGAGTGGGTCATGGCGAATGTGAGCATGACATGTGGCCAATTTTGAGGGGGGGGGGGGTAGGTGTTTTGTGTCGTTGGAATAGAGAGCCTTCTATGACAATCTTTCACCAAGATACATTCAAGCTTCATAGTAACATATGTAAACCATAGGATCTCCCCTCTTCTAAGGAGGCTCATGCACTTGAGGGAAAAATAACTCTCATGGTTGTTAGATTCCATTGAAAATGAGAGAATATTATAATTTGTGCAAAATTATTTGAGCACCAATCTAGTATGTTTATTTTGTGGGTTTGGCGGGCACCACTCCATTGGCTTAATGTTGTTGTAAACTCAAAGTACATTTGTCATGTTTGAATGAACTCCGGATGTAACCAATCCTTCAACTTTAAAGGTCCGGTGTGTACTTGTATGGCATACAATGGAAATTTGTACGACTCTCCGTAACTATTGAAACAAGAGGGAGTTTACTTTGTTTGTTTTGTTGACTCCATATTGGGTGCAATATATTATGACAAGGGGAATAAAATTATCACACATGACAAGAATGATAGCATATGTATGTGGTATGGTTTAGGTCTTTGATACGAGTTTAAAACTTCCCACATCCCAACCTACAAGAAAAAGAAAGAAAAGAAAGACGACTCCAATGTTGTCACTTGAATTAGGGTGTTGCTTCATTCTTGAAATGATCTGAATCTAAATGTAATCTTGAAACAAACATTGTCAGATTTAGGAAGGTCCCTGAAGACTACTCCCTCCTTTCAAAGTGGGAAACACCTTGAACACTTTCAAAATGGGTCAAATTCGTTCTTCAAACTCAACTAATAATTTGGGCACATGTAAGATTCTCCCACCTTGACTGGTGTTACAAGTTTTATACCCATAGGTACGTTTATTTAATACCGTTATTGATGATGTTGGACTGGATATGATACCATTATGTCTTCACCTATATACCGGTCCAACATTGGTACGTATGTACTATTGCGCATAGGAGATGGCAAAATCAAGAGTTGGAATTTATAGATCGCTAACAAAATTGGGTGCTTCTTCTAACTTAATGACGATTCGGGAGCATAAGCTTAGTCTCAAGTGGCTTGTAGGTTATGAAGTAGTTTCGCACATTGGCTATCTTAAAAGGATGTTGACTATTTAATACTCAACAACACGAATGCATCATTGTACTCCGAACACCAAACATGTGGATAATCTTTTTCTTGAAACAAGTATAGAAACCATTTACGATGGTAGGCACAAGTACTATGGGAGAAAGTTATGCCATATAGGTAAGCAACCGGCCCTTGGTTATGCGAGGAGAGATGAGGGAATGAATGTATATGAGCGCCGTACTTCTCATACATCCAACATAAGAACGTTCATCCTTATAGGTCGGTCGTCAATCCATCGCTAAATGACTTTGAGTGGGCTAATTTGGGATCTTTAATGTTAATTTAGTGTTGAATCAACTACTAATAATAATAACATCCGGGTTGTATACGATTCCAAGGCTTTTGTGTTGGATGAATGAAGATACGTTCGTAACGGATGATTCCCTCTATGCATTTTGCAAGGAAATATATACACATTCGACTTGAGATAAGCATGGCTAATGTGGACACTTCCAACTCCACAAGCAACGACGATGGTTATTGGATTTGACCGGGAATTGTCTCATCCAATTACCAATTACAAATCAACACGATCATCATCCCAAGTCTCCTAAAGCAACATTCACCTCGACAATGAATACTATATTCATTCATCCATTGGAGCTCCATAAATCGTGATGGAAGTTTGTGCCGAGCTAACAAGTGTCCGTTTAAGGCTCGCGTACCTTAGTAAGCATCTTGGCTAGGGAAAAGGGAAAATGTTGGGGCCACCGGAAGGCAAGGCAAGAAAGAAATATGATGTGGACTAGAAAGATGATGCGTTGTGTGTGCACATGAAGACGCACGTTTGACCGCGTCCTCCTACTTCTTTTGAATATATGAGTTAACAAATAGGCACTTTTGGTGCCGATTTCAAAACAAAATTTCAAGTGTAGGCGTGACTTGCCATTGGCGGCAAAAGGAAGGGAAAGGTAGAAAGGTAGACTAACATGCCTAAATCGCACACACCACACTAATTTGGACGCCTAGAATTGGGTGGTATATCGTTCGGTGTGGTGGATGTACGAATCGGCACCCAAAATGAGACTTGTATTGAACAAAGGTTGAACTACGTGTTCAAATATATGCTAACATGCATGCATTCTAGGTGTAATAGTCAACATGACTTGGGGTTTGGGGACCCAAATGACCACTTAATGAGCATATTGGTTTTCACTTCGATAATGAATCATATATATATATATATATCTATATCTATATATATTCCATATGAGCTCCTTAATTATGAGGCGGCGCTTACACACACAATTTGGATTTGCTAATCATCTTGGAGCAAGTGTGTGTTTCGAATCCTACGTGATTTGGGCGTAGAGAAATGGTATCCATCTAAGTAAGGCATGTTTACCTTGAGCATTCCAACTTTAGATGTGTATTATAATGTGAGAGTTTGCATCGTAGGTCGCGAAGAAACACGACTTTCATAGGTCATATCTAATGAAGAAAGGTGTTGAGATTTCACAAACGTAAGTGCATTGGCCTCCTCCTTATGGATTCGCCTATGTTTCTTTCTTTCTTTCTTTCATATTATTTTCATAGTAAAAGAATTCAACAAACATGGCAAGGGTCTCAAGTCCTTAAAGTATCCGTTCTAAGTAATTCTACCTTAATTTATGAGACATATTCATGATCCAATTCTTGTTGAC
This sequence comes from Polytrichum commune, assembly GCA_950295325.1. Taxonomy (NCBI): domain Eukaryota; kingdom Viridiplantae; phylum Streptophyta; class Polytrichopsida; order Polytrichales; family Polytrichaceae; genus Polytrichum; species Polytrichum commune. The sequence goes on from OX485809.1 coordinate 3,446,520, forward strand.
ATAGTCCATATGCATTGAATTTGTTAGGTAAGTTTATTACCCCCATGTATGCATTTTCAAAGTTTAGAAAGTTGTGCGTGTGCATGTATATATATATGGTTTTATTTTGAAGGTCACACTTAGTAGTCTTAGTTGAAACTTGATGAAAAAACATTCGTTATGTGTGGACTCACATGGCATGCTCTAATTTCCTTTACGGTTTGTAAATACATAATCATATTGAAGAACGTTGTCGTATGCAAGGCTATGTCATGGATGGCAATGGGATGGGAAATCCTCTAAAAAACGAAATGACACCTTCTTCACTTAGAAGAGTAAACATAGAACAAAAGTAAATTTAAAATATCTGGGTTATAAGAAAGCCATGATATTGAAATCCATAAAAAAGAAACTACTACATATCATTCCGTCAATGCAAAACCAAATTTTGATTTCTATATAATTTCGAAACATTTGAGTTAAGAACGTATAGGCTAAACAAACGTATTTTACAATTGGAGTTGAACACAATCTGGAGGGTCTATTGGATAACTAAAGGGAAAGGTGATTCTCACTATGACCTCTCATGCCTTTTGCATGTCTATCGCAAATTCAAAATTTGAATGACAATCTATGCAACTCAAGAGTGAAGTGCAATTCATGGTCCGATCCAACGGTCAAGATCGTGTGTGGAGTTGTAAGTGATGATGACAACAAGACCACAAACATGAGACATTGAATTTGAAAATTGGTTATTCAAAACTTCCAATAAGAAGCCAAACAACAAAAATCCTCTTTCTTGTCACACGATCCCATAGGCCCTCCTAATTGCATTACAATTCAACCTAGGATGCTTAACATGTTTTGAGCACGCAATCCAATCGCATCGTAATACGTTGTTTCTTGGCGTCCATTTCTAACTAAGGTAAATAAGCATGCCTAATCTGGTGGCTTATCATTATTGGATGGATGGCTACACATGAGTGGCATGTGGTTAGATGTCAATATAAGAACATGCACCACAAAGACATGTGTTCAAAATATTTTGGGTTTCGTGTTCAAAATGTATCAACTACTAGGTTCAATGGTCAACGTATTTGAGGGGACCTCTGCGATAATTCAAGAAGAAAGAGGATATTCACTTTGACAATGACTAAAATATTCACATAAGTTCCAAAAAAAATACAAAGAAAACAGATCCACGGGGAGGTCACTTCATTGTCGAGTTGACACCATGTGCAAACAAAGTTTGCTACCCCTATATTACATGCCAGATATAATTTTAAAATTTATGATATTTTTTCTACATATACATAATCATTGATAGTATCTTTTGTATACTTTTATGAAATTTTTAGTCATTTTTTTAGTAATTGTTTTAGTTCAATTCTGTGTCTATCTAGTTAGAAATGGTATGTTTTATGAAAAAAACAAATCATCAAATTTAGTTACCACTTTTGACTATGTCATAGGTACTGTGTATATCTACTCATGAAAAACATTTGATAAAATTTTGACCCATTTTGGTGGTGCAACTTACCAAAAGAATATTTTTTTTGGTCGCACGTGGTGTTCAACTTGACAATGGAGTGATCTACCAGTGAACAAATCCGACCTCCATTTGGATTTGCTAACCATCTCGTACTGCCAATCGCATGTTTGATATCTCAAGAGAAGTTGGCGCGGGGTGAGCACAAAGCTAGAAATGTATGTTCGAGGCCCACTTACCTTACATGCCTTACCACACCACATAAGGTGTTTCACAAGTATTTAAAAAAAAAAAAAACAACGATCCCAAAATTATAATCCCTCTACTTATCATATCATCTCTTTAGCTTCACGTCAAACCGTGCTGGCTTGATTGGGATACTTGAATGAATCATGCACCTATGTTTTTTGAGTGGTGTGTAGTTAGGCATGTATCTAAGAACACACACCAGAAAGACATGTGTTGCAGAAAGATTAGACTACATGCTCAAATTTAGTTAACTATTCCATGTTCAAACATGATCGGGGTGGGACCCATACGACATTTAAGCAAAAAGAATAATAATATCCATTTTGAAAATGAATAAGGTATTTCAAACGAGCTTGAACAATTACAAGGAAAATGACGATGATGACATAGTCATTGCATGTTTACCATCCTATAAGAAGAAGTGGACTAACCATGGGTGGAAAAAGAAAGAAAAGAAAAAACCATTTACGACTTGTCTACAATAGCAACAAAGTGACCCCAATACAATAGTTAAAGTGTCTACACAAAAGCATGGAGTTGCATGCCAATACCACGCTGTAATATACCATGGCATGGTATGTGGGAATGATATTTTGAAATGACATGTGACACATTTAAGCAGGGACGAATGAAGAATGTGATTGACAGAGTGGATGAAAACTCCCACATGACTTGACCATTACATACCATGCCATGGTAACGAAGCATGACATTGGACACATTCAAGCAGGGGGCGGATGCAGAATGTTGTTCGATAGAGTGGACGACAGCTCAAGCAATATGCATGCATTACCATGTCATGGTATGTCATGGGTGTGTGATGTTCTTTGCGGCCCATGCCATGTGTGAGTTGTCATCCACTCCGTCAACCACATTCTTCATCCGCCCCGCTTGAAATGTCGCGTGTCATGTCAACGTATGATGCCATGGTATATGGTGGATAACGGGGTGGATGAAATATCGCGATCGACAAAGTGGATGGTAATGTAGAATGGCATGGGACCACATAGCGTACCATTGTGCACGATGCCATGGGCCACATCCAAGTGGGGCGGATGAAGAATGCTGTCTGACAGAGTGGATGACACCTCACGCATGGCATGGGACCACATGTCATTCCACGCTATACACTACCATGCCAAATCAGCTGTTACCATGCCATGGTAACGGTACTTGACATGGTGCACATTCAAGCAAGCAAGGGGCCTGGCAAACGAGCCATGCACGAGGCAGACCAGGAACGGAAAGGAAAGGAAAGGAAGGAAAGGGAAGGGAGGGGCAGAGAAACGAAGGAAAGAAGGACGGGAGGCACGGCATCATCGCCATCGCCGAACAAAGACATCGGCGAACGAGCAACGGCATCTTCTCGTCTGGCTGCTGCAGACTTGAACACAAATTTTGTGGTTGATATCGGGGTGGCAACGACTGAAAAAGCGCGGCAACAGCAAGGCGCCATTAGGTTCAGTGATTATGAGATCGACGGGAGAGCAGCAGCAGCGGAGGTCACGGTGTAGTAGTCGTAGTCGTCGTAGTAGGAGCAGGAGGTTGTTGATGTTGAGGTTGAGGAGGAAATAGCGCATGAAACAGCGGTATGGCAAGTACCTACAACTGGGCCAAACAGCCATATGAAACAGCATCGATTCTTTGCATCCGAATCTGGGGCACTGGAACAACAGCAGGTAGGTCCTGTCTGTCTGTTTGTGCGTCGTGTCTCTCCCTTTCCTTTCCTTTTCCTCCCATAGGAAACAGAGCAAAAGACTGAAGAAACAGGGGAGCAGAGGGGAGAAGAGGTGAGGTGGCTGCGTGGTAAGTAGAGTTTTTCAAGAAGACGGAGAACCGTGGGAACCGGACCTCACCAAGCGAGTCACTTTTTTTGGTAGCTTACACCGGGAAGGTTTTTTAGTAGCAGAGTAAACGGTGCGTGTTAAGTGTAAGCTGTGAGAAGAAGTGAGGAGAAGCTTCCTTGGGAGGCTCTTGCGAGGGAGAATATTGCTCTACATGACCGGCTAGAGGGGTGTATGGAGTTGTGTCTTGGAAGTTCCGGCTCTCTTTTTACTGGTGCGGTGGTGTCTGGAGTTCATTCCGAGGCGTTCATTCCACTTGATGTCCGTTTGTTGTGTGCCTTGTTGTGGTGTTTATTACGGTGTTAAGGCGGTGTTAAGGATGTGCCAAGGAGCCATTATGCATTCAAATTTTGAAATGACCGAAGAGTGTCTATCTCCCCTGTTTGAAATCAATTGGTCTGGATTGATTGAATAGGAAACACTTTGTTGAACGGGCTGGCTCATTCATCACTAGCAAAGATAGGTCAGGCAGGCTTTGTGGAGGCCAGTGTTGGCGGAGGAGGAGAGACGAACGGGGAACGACGTGTTGAGGAGGTGAATGCCGGTGGTGAAATAAGCTTGGCAAATAAAGATCGTGGTAACAGCATCAGCAATGTTCGAAATGGGAAGAAAATGGAAGCAATCGACGAGGACTCGGTCGTACAGAAGGATACTAATCTTGCAGGTGTCCTGGATTCCTTAATAAGGTGACTCCTCATTGCATTGATCTAGTTACTCACCTCGGTCACATTACACTGTGACCTCACTCCTGGCTCGTTGTCTAAACCCGTGCGTAGTACCGACTGCTTTGTTTTTTACGCTCGGGATGTCCGGGAAGCTTTCATCTCTACCTATGCTTTTTATCTACTTCCAATTTCAAAATTTATTCCTCTTCAGTAGTCTGTACAAAGCAAGCGGCAATGAGCCCATGTCTTGAGAGAGAGAATCTCTTAGTAGTGGATGGATACGTTTCTTGGCGTTGCACTTTAGAGATTGATACACTCGTCTCCTGGAAACTTCCCACCGCATTTCTGTCACATTGTGAAGTCCTGTTTGGAGCTTGTAGTAGTGCGAGAGAGAGAGAGAGAGAGCCACAGTAATTAATCTTAGTGGAGTTACGACTCCACTAAGTCCTAGAATAGTGTCATCGTCGAGGGTTTAAAGGCTGTGGAGATAGGAAGTCCTTTAAGCAAATGAGGTCGATGAAGTTGTTCTCAATCCTTCAATCAGGGAGCACTTCTGCTGCAGCAAAGTAAATGCTTACTCCACGTACACTTTTCTTTTCTACCTCCAGGCTGCCATTAGATACAAGGAGCTAGGTTTTAATTTAGCAAGGGTTTGGCAACTATTTGTCTCTTTTTGTGTGCAATGCCCAGTTAATTTTCAATGAGGGTTTTGAAACCTGACACCCGTCAATTCTCTTGTTCATCGTTCGTTGACTGCTGTCAACAGTTAGACGTGAAATAACTGGCTGGTGTGCGGAGGGCTCAAAACATGCTCACAATTGCCTTGTTATTTCTACGGTCATTAGCATTACTAGCTCTCTCCTGTGTCAGAAATGAAAATTCAGTACCATTTGCGACAATGAACTCTGAAGATTTGTTAGGGAGCCTTACATTCAACACTCTTTCGATGCTTGAGTGTTCAAGAAGTGATGAGAAGTGCTAGAATGTTAACGGGTTAATTTTAAGCGATGCAATTTCTGATAACCACGGGTTCACAAGCATACAATCCCTGTAGCTGGAGTTTGGTTCTAGATTCTGGTTTGTGGGTGAGCCATTTCTGAAATACAACTCTCTTTTTGTGGAGAGCTTACCGTGTGATGGTTTTTAGTGGCCACCAAAGAGTCATTAAAATGTTGATGGCAGGTGCATTGATTTGAGATGCTTCTAATGTCCTCGTAAATGGCCTACTCTTCTTGGATTGAACTTTTTATATGGAGTCCTCCGAGGTTGCCTTTATTATAAAGTGCCATATCCTAATGTGAAGACTTCCAGCCAGCATTGTTGAGAATCTTGAGGGACAAAAACTGCAGGGAAACCAATAATGGGTCATTCCGGTTGGAGTAAATGAAGTGATTGGGAGTGGTGGTGACCTATCATTTACCATGGCCGAAGGTTTAATTGTGTGGAGATTTTTTTGTGCTATATAATTCTCCTAAGTATGAGGACTTTTTACACTCTTATCTTGATAACGTTTCAGGCAGCTTATGACTCTTCTATACCCTGCACTTACATAGTTGTCAGCTAATTTTTGATTTTTGATTTTGTGCTTGTGGAACAGTTTGGACCTCAATGGGAACTTCCTGGATCCCCTGGATGACTTCAGTGCTCCTAATTATTCCAAGCTTATCAAGTCCCCGATGTCCTTCACAGTCATGCGGGAGAAAATTTTGACTCACCAGTATTCAACATGGCGCCTGTTTGTGGTATGTTGATTCTATCAGAGTTTTATACTAGTATCTATATTTCTTTTGTTAAGAAGGGGTGATAGCATTTGCAAACCAAGAGAGTGCCAAGAATTAGTTCGACACACCCTCGTCTCCTGCTCATATGCTGCTGATGTCTTCACCTGAGAAAGTCAGGGTGTTGATATCTATTAGATTGAGGTGGTTCTTGTCCTTTCATTTGGGAATACTGAAGCTGGTCACTTGTCTGTGCAGGAAGATTTTGAGAGGATATGTCACAATGCTATGAATTACAACAAAAAGCGCAGCATTATCTGGACAGCAGCAAATGATCTTCTTCGGAAAGGTAGAAACTGCTTAGAGCAGTATGAAAAGCAGGGGGATACTCTGGTGACAGTGAGCAGATCTTTAGAGTCACATGCTAGTACCAAGTCGAAGAGTGTTCCAAGCGCAAAATCAGGATCTGACAATGTTGATTCTAAGATTGATAAGCAAGATACTGTTCCAGCTAGTCAACGAGTAGGAATGGCTATATCAAGTGCTGTCACTGGCCAAGCTGAAATCAAACCATCAATTTCACAAGCTGCTCCAATTGGCAAGAAAGCTATTGTGAAGGAGGATGTTTGTTTGGTACCTCAGTCATCAAAAGAAGAGAGAGGTGTCAATAATGCTATTAGCGACCAAATCCTTTGTACTGCTGTGGGGAAGGAAGGAGCTGTTGAGGAACGCACAAGAACTTCAGAGCTGGAGGAAGGGCAGAAGCATGTAGGTGAGGTCCCAGATGTATCACCCAGGTGCAGTATACCAGTGCATGAAGTGGCTGAGTGGCAAATTGATGTGGAGGGTGAGGGCTGTATTGAGCCAGATGATTCTCATTTTGATGTGGGAGGTGAAGCCACAGAATGCTCAAGTTCATTTGAGTCCACTGGAAGTGGATTGGAAGGTGAACTCGGAATTGACCGGCTGCAGTTAATATCTGAAGCTGAGTCAGATTTGCGAGATGGAAATGGAGCATTTGGATTGCAGGAGGATGATGATGGAGCAGGAACAAGTGAAAGGTAGGTTTACTATGTCAGTCATTGAAAACTGAAAGAAAAACTAAAAAATGGGAAGTGGTAATAGATGCGAAGTATGAAAACCATCTTTACTAAAAAGGGATTTTATTGCAATGATTTTCTGAACAGGGGTAAAAAGGCATTGGATGCTGACTGGAAGAAGGCCAGACGTGGTATTGAATGGAGGTGTCATTGGCTAGAGTTACGAATGCAGGAACTCCGAGCACAAGCTGTTGAGAATGCTAAGTCATTGGAGAAACTTCACAAAGAGAAGATTTGGGAGTTGGAAGGAGAAGTCGGTGAGGGAACGGCTGCACGGACTGTCCCAGTTAAAATTCTTCGAAATCATCCGATTCTACGGCGCAGGCGACGAAGGAGGGCCGAGGAGGCTGCAGACCTGGATGCTTTTATGGGGAGGCATCCTCTGTTCTCAAGATATGGTACTGAAGGAGATACTAAAAGTTGGTTGTCAGTGCTATCTTGTCAGTTCTGCACTTCGCAGTGCATTTTAGCAGCAATTCTTTACATGTACAAACATCCTAGTAATGTACTACCACGATCAGCTGAAATGGAATATTGGACTATCTTTATGTTGTGCAGAAGCATATTGTTTCGATGGATGATGTTTCAGTATTTATCTCTGATCACATTGCTCCTCATTGTGATTTCTCGTGGAGAACCTATGACTGGTGTTGTTCTTGTGTAAAAGTTTGGATTTTGCATAAGACGTATAAGGCTAGTCTGCTCTCAGATTGACAAACTCTTGAAGGGTTTGTTCTGTACCAACTTTTCACTCTAGTGATGGATGATGGCAGTGCTTTGGGTACAACTTGTATTCACTGACCATCCAGTCTGCGCTGTAGATGCTTGGAGGTTTCAAATGAAGTAATATATAAGAATTCACAAGGAAGTTGAAGAGATTACAGTAAATGATATCCTTCAAACTGTTTGGTTTCATATTCTTGCTCTTGGTTGAGTCTGATATGTCTATCTGACCGTATGCCCATCTGAGTATGTATGGGACTATTGCCTGCAGATAAGAAGAAGCGGAAGTCAGAAGATGGCCTTGCAGGGGGCAATGAGGATAGTCAACAGAATCAGCGCTTCCAAATTGACAGTGTGCACCTAACCTACCAATTCTACATGTTTTTATGTTGTAGCTGTTCATATTGGAAACTCAATTTCATGTAGAACTTTGCTTTTAATCCAGGTGGACCTAGTTGGATTGTGTGCAACTCTTTTCTGATTAAGTTGGAGTCATCCCGGTATCAGCTTATGATGGTTTTATCTCCAACTTGCTCTCTTCTAAAAACCCAGGGGTACTTTGAATGGTGGTCATTTGTTTCTCTTAGGTTGTGAAATCCATGGGATCCCTCTACAGCTCTACACTGCAACAAAACATTTATCAATTTTAGTTTCACAATCTGCAAAGCAGGATGCTGCATCCAGTGATTACCTATGGCAAGACTTTGCATCATAACTGATTTCAGTTTGTCATACACAGTTCAGGAACCAGAGACTATGTTGAAAGAGGATGATGCAAAGGAGCATTCAGCAGCAGCACATGTTTCTGTAGAAGGGGAACAAATGGAGCAGGTGCTGTGGCAGGTGGAAGCCCTCCAGGCTCGGCTGGTGAAGGTGAAACGGCAACTGAGAAAAGGAGCACCCCCACCAAGGGACAAGGCTGTTCTATCTAATCTATCGCCTCGAGGGCCTAACCAAGGTGCTAAAGCTGGCTTCACTGCACCAGGGGTGCCCTCAAAGATTTCACCAAGAGGGGTAGCTCCAACAGCCCCTGCTGGGGGTTTAGCAAGAGGAGTGCGAAGGCGTTCTTCAGATTACGATATCAACAATGTTGTTATGCCTGGAAGTATGGGGGCAAAGTATGTTGGGCAAATCCGGCATGTGGATATTGAAACCCCTCAATGGCGTAGTGTGGGCGAAGGGCATTTGGCACAGCCTAGTCAGGGCCAAGACTCCAGTGATGAGGTTGGTTGAACAACATACTGACTTCTGTGTTCAGAATAAAAATTGGGGGCTAGGTGACCTGTCATTGAGCTTGTAAAGGCTTGATCAGCATATTTTACATACTTTAGTGATGAAAATGGCTTGATGTGTAGTTCTGAAGAAGCCAAGGTTTTTATGGATGTTTCACAGAGTAGTGGAGTAACCATCTCATGCCCTTATGTGACCCTTGTGATGTTATTTATACAAAACGCTTCTGTCTCAATTCAAAGACCTACTAACATGACCCCATGAGCAGGGGACTTTCTGGGTTTTCTGTTGAATTTTTTTTCCTGAATGTAAATTCCTCCAGGATACAGACAATGAGCATTATCAAAAGAAGCATGCGATAATGGAGACAAGAGAACGTGAGCAACGATACATGCCCCCTCTTAAGAGGAACCCTGATAGTGATACAATGGGAAAGGGACACTCAAAGGGTGGAGTTGGGAAGGCTGCTGCAAAGATGGCTAGCAAAGCAAGCAGCGGAACACTGGCTCTACCAAGTACCTCAACTCTCACAGTACCAATCGTTATACCGAAAAAAGCACGGTCCAAACGAAGGCCCAACAATCCACATGCTTTGCCAGGTGCTAATCCTGCAGTTGCTGACCCTCCCCAAGGTGCCGACCCTCCTCCTTTAGTTGATCAAGCTTTGGCTCCGACAGATGTAGCTGGCACGAGCAAAGGAGTTTTAGAGAGGGATCCCTCCACAGGTAACTCCGATGGAGATGCTTCCAAGATTGAAGGCAGTGAGCTGGAAGATGCACAGTTGAAAATCCATTCAGCTTTGAAACGAAAGGAGAGGAAAAGCTGAAGAGGGATTCCCTAGCATGGAGGTTTTGCTTGTTGCAAAGTTCCTAAGTTGTCACTGCATTTTTTGGGTCAGGCCACCTGTAGGTAGGAATCAATCGTTATTTTTGGCCACCGGTGTTTGTTGAAGATACACTCCACCGGGGTTGCGAGACAGTAGTAGTGCACTTGGGTACAGTATTTGCCGTGATGGTTTCAATTCTGGAAAGTCATCTGGTCTTGTACAAAGCATGTCCACTCACTTTCCCCTCATTTTTTGTGCATTTTCTATTCTCGTCTCATCATTCTAATACTTCTCACCCGCTGTGCAAGTTTGTCTTATCCACAGGCGAGAGTTAGAATTGGTTTCCTATCATCGGTGGCTATTGTTTCTTGGAAGGTTAAACTTTCACCAAACTCTTCCCCTTCGCTATGTCACCAGCACTTGTGAATTTTAGAGTGTTTGGGTTGCGTTTTTAAACTGGCACCTAAAGGAGAGCTCAGGATGGCAGAGGGAGGTAAATGTGAAGGATTTCCGACTGCCAGGTCATGAGGAATCGAGTGAGCATGTAATTCTCTACTTTATAATATCATATGGCAATGTTGGATGTTAGACTTCTTGGCCCCAAGCCCCACTCAAGAGGCAGCTCCCAGATGCATACTATTGATGGAGGTGCAAATCTCTTGATAAGTGACCTAACTTATGGAATCCTTTCTCCTTTCAAATAAGGTATGTGGGCCTTATGTGTCACTCTTCTTATCCGACACCTATATTTGAGAGGTATATATGGCAAGGCCTGTTGTTAAGAACGGACACCAAAAACACATGTGCCATTGTGAGGTTGGACTACCCTATGCGTGGGTCAGATTAGGTGTTGATTGATTATTCTTTCAGTTGTTGAATATTTTTGTGAAAAACTCAGTCTATTCTCTGAATACTGAATATTATATTGAACAGCAAGTGTCCATAAAATGTGTAAAATTACATGTTTCCTGCAACACATGGATATCTAAGTACATGTAAAATATTTCTTGACATTTTTACGGTAGGCCCTTAAACAATGAATACACTATTATCATGCACAGGTTCTTCCTGCCCAAGATTTCTACTAAAAAATGCACCCGATTTGATCTGAACCTACATTATGCTCTCGAAGAGTAGGCACCAGCATCAGGGAGGGCCTCTGTGCAAACTTAAAAGAGAAAAAAGTAATTTGTAGTTTGACCTCTTGTAACCCTTGTATGTTGGCTCCGATTCTAAACCTTGAACTGACAATCTTCATGACTTGTGAATTGTTCAACAGGATGAGACGATTGCTGATCCGTGATCCAACAGTTGAAATTGTTGGAAGTGCCACGTACCTTAAAAACTCATTCAAACAGGTTTTTCAAACATTCCACAGAAGAAGATTTGAAGGACCTCCCAATTCCGACAGTCCAGTACTGTAGCAGTCCGTGTGCGTGCTAAAATAGCCCATTATGTGTGCATGCTTGTGCGTATTAAAAATTGCAGGAGGCATTAAACTTTGCATGAAAAAGGTGTCCTTGTTTGTCTCTTCTCCGTCACTTGCACAAATTGGGTATCGTCAACACCCTTAAAAGCATTAAACCTCTAAGCCTCATATTTAGTAGGGATTCCGGAGGCATTTCTTGTCATCACCCTTTCCCTCTTGATGATGGAATCATCGAGGCTTGCTTTTGTGGGTTCCATAAATGGCCGTTTGAACTTTTGTAGGTTTGTGGTTGATTGATTAATTGATTGATTGATTGGGGTCCCTTTCCGGACAGCAAATGGTTGGTTGAGAGAGGACGGGAGAACGTTTGTTCCCGTAGATTTGGATGGCCATCGTGAGACTTCACTTGGGTCAGATTAGGTGTAATTTTATGTTTACTATTCTTTTTTTAATTGTTTGAATTGTTGCTTTTTGGGGATTCAAAAAGTATTGTTGAAAATTTGAAGACAATGCAGATACGTTTGAGAGTGTTTTTGTAAGTGAATGAGGATCCTTGAAATATGTGAAAGGCATGTTATAAACAATGTTCAACATCAAGTAGATGTAGAACATGGATAGAATACTACACTAGATTTTGTATTTAGTGTTATACGGTAATCTATGTCACTGGTAATTTTTCTAATGACACTTTTCTATGAATAAGTTTACAAAGTACTGCCCACCCAACCTACTTTTACGTTGTTATATTCTGCATCCTAACAATTTGGTTATGAAATGTGTCATGGATGATTGAAATCTGGATGAAAAATCACTTAGTAAGTGACAATAATTGTGACATTGTAAATCTAGAATGCGCAATTTATTAATTATGTTAACAAAGATGGACAAATAATGGTAGGTTTGCATTTAGTGTTAGCGATACTACATAGGTGGTTCATAATGAGTCTTGAGCAAGACAAAAAGAATTGGTGACACACTATCAATGTACATGTCAATAATGTCCAAGATTTCAACATCTTCAAATATTGTATGAAGTGTTGAGAGTACCTAAAAAGTTATGGGTCAATAGAGTTATATGTAAAGTCCCTCAAGTAGGGATGAAATCGTGGGTTTCATCCTTATTTGAGAAACCTTCCTATTTAAGAGCTCATTAGTTCGTCACGTATCATAGCCCATTTTAAAAAGTTGGGTGAAACTTTGGGACCTCCTCTTTCCATCTCTCAAACTTTGAGAAAAATTTAAGATCTTGAATATAGGGCATGGGATCCGCCATTCTATTTCCCAGATAGGTTGCTATGTAAGCCTAGCTTGGCCCGCCCATAAAACAAGACAAGCTAGATAACCCATTTTGACATAACAACTCCACTTTTGATGTATGATAGTTTAAGCACTAAGAAACTTGGGTGACTTCGTGCTGATTCTCATAAACTCATGGTTTGGGACTAAACTTGTGATTTCTAAACCTAGACTTGTGGTCTAGACCATTCAATTGTTTTAAAAGATGAATAGTCATGTAAGGAAATGTTCTTTTCCCATGGATTTCTTTACAACTTTGGTTTGTACGTGACATAAGTCTCTGAGCTTGCTTTTAGCCTTACATCTAGAAAAAACATGTTACAAAAAATGATGCTCAAAAATTTCAACAAATCATGAATAATTTCTTATTCATTCTAAAAGTGAAGATTATCTTTCTCATTAGGCCCCCAATTATGTTCACTATTCAACCTAAAATGGTCGCCAATACGTTTTTTTGTAGTCTAATCTCCTTTAAAGATGTTGTTTTGGTGTTTGTTATCATATTAACACTAATGACACACCACTCAAATATTGGTGTCCATTTAAGACAAGTATCCAATATGAAGCCCGCTTACCTTTGGGGAACTTTGTTGTTGCCAAAACCATGGCTCAAACAAGGGTCCCATATGATGATGAGTTGGTCCCCAATTCACACGTGAAGTGGTTGGTCCATTTCATGACATGTGTTGAATGAAAATCATCCATGACGTTGTGTGGCCCTCTTGAGCCTTGAACTCATATAATGTGGATGGATGTAGACCCGCCACTTTGCCATGAGAGAGTTGTTTGACACAAACTTCTTATTCTAACTTGGACTAAGTTAAAAATTTCTCTTTAGATGTAACCTAACCTATCTCATTACTAACCTCCTATACTTACATGGTCGGAGTTACTCCCAAATTCCCAAGTTTAGAAATGCGCCATAAATACAAGTACTAGTAGCGTCAATGCCGGGGGGGCGGGGGGGGGGGGCTCTTCTTTAAATTCCTAAATGACGTGTGTGGGTGATTATGAAATAAAACTTCCAAAATGTGAGAAGTTTGTAGAGAAGAACGAGTATATATGTACTAATGGCATGCTAGGAAATGAACTCATGTATGATTACTAAGTTTATTGAATTTAATGTGATAAATGCCTCCACTACATACACAATGGTACAAATCATGAAACAAATAGGCCTTTGATACATAAACAATTTACTTTCACTTTTCAATGAGAAAGTCTTTTCATCCATATGAGGTGTCTCATAATAATCAGACTTGAAAACACACGTCGATGAAGCTAAGGCAATAACATCATCTAAATTCATCATCATATGATTAGTTTGACCATAAGCCTAGTTTGACCCATTTGAGTTTTGATACCAACAAAACCCTATCTCCATTTGCAATAGGTTGGCCCATTTGGTCCATAATATTTGCATATTTTGCCCACTTATGACACAACACTATCACCACATTGCATTAAACAAACAACGACAAGAGTGCAACAACCTAGCCACATCTGGAGAAGAAAACTCAAGGAAGGTGGTGAGTGCTCCAAGAGCCTCCACTTTCAAAAAACCTATAACTCAAATGCAAACCCTAACAAGAATGGACATGTCCATAGTTATTTGGGATCATCACCATGTGATAGCAATGGATGAAAACATATAAATTGAATGAAACTTGCACATTTATTTTCAAAATTTTCTCTAACCTTTAGGACCCCCTTTGATACATCTACCTTCACTACAAGAGTCTTAATAGTCTTCTTAAATGTACGCACCAGTAGAACACAATACTAACCTCTCCCCTTATGTAACATGTGTACGCTACTGCCTCAAAATGATACCCCCTATTGAACTCATGTCAGTCCATACGTGGTACGAAGAGTCCACCCCCAAGTGTTGATGTAACTCATAATTGTTGAATAAATTACACTAAATATAATATTTAGTGTCACTTACTATTTGGAATTAAAATGCTATGTCTATAGAATGTATATCTCACATTTTATTAACAAATATTAAATTGGTTGTTTAGGCACTATAAAACATTAACAACTTTATTTGGTAAAAAAATTACATTAATGGTAAATATATATAGCACTGTGTAAATTCAAATAAAAAGTGCCACTAAATATCATATTTAGTGTAGTGTCTCCTTATTTATTATATTTGTATTTGACTTCGTGATGGCCCTCCCTTTCATCTACGTTGACTACATATCACTCTTACTTGAGGAGGAGCAACAACACTCATGGACACCCCAAGCCCACAACTAAGGTAGGTGAGGCTAATGTGACACCTCCAACTTTGTGGAAACATCTAGTTGATGAATTTGAGCATGTTAGCAATTGCCAATCTAGACCAAAGAATTTGGAATTGTTAAAATTGGAGTTGAGGAAGGTGTTGGTCTAGGCTCTGGAATCAAAGATTTCCTACTTCCCAATGTGGTGTTATAGGGGGGTCTCGTTTATCGTGTAATATTGTGTAAGTGGACAACGTCATTAGCAAATTCTACATGGTTATTTGCTGATTAAAACTAGCTTTAATAGCAATATTGGTTTGCTATTACCAAAACTATGATTATTTTCATGGTCAAAAAGTTCACAATACACGGCCCCAAGTGCTCTTCATAAACAAGGAATCTTGAAATTAAACACCTAACTTAGGGTGAGTTTCCATGCATGTTGCTCACCCACTATGTTCTGGATAATAGTGGGTTCGAGGTGTTTGTGTGTAGATAAGCACAAGCCGCCAACCAACCACATTCTAGTGGCCTACTAAAATGTGGAGGTCCATGGACATTGGCTACTAGATTTCCATGTGCCCACTGAAGCACTTTTTAACCTACAAGTGCCAATCATCAAAGGAATGAAGATCATAATTAGGAGGAGGAGGAGGGTTTAACTTGGAGTGAGAGGTTAGTAGGTGGACCCAGATTTGAGAAGATGAGAGTAGCTACACTAAATATATCGATTACTGAGTGTGGGAAATTAGTGAGGGTCGGAAATTAGTGAAGGTGGTACTAAATCCCTTTATGCTATGAAGTTAGTGCCACCAGAAGATCTAGGAAGTATTGTTTATCCCGACACTTGGCATGAAAGTACCGGCACTTGGCACCATTCACTAACAAGAGTGGTGGCACACAATAATCACAAGCACACACTAAATTTCTTGAAATCTATGGTAAATAAGCATGTATTCATGAATTTTGTGTCACTCAGTAAAAAAAATTTAGCCCTCGATAACTGAAATTTGGCTAGATTCTGCATGTGACTTGAATTAATACCACCCTCACTAATTGGTATATTTAGTGTAGTTGGCACATACGAACCCAACCCCATTAGATTCCATCTACATTTGGGCGGGTCCTCATTCCCACTAGAATCTGGTGGGCGAGAGGCCTACATGGAAAGTTAGCCTTAGTCTCACATAACGCAACAAAGGGGTTGTGTAATGTTATTCCTTTGGTAAGATGGCTTCAAAAAAATGCAAACCCATTTTCATGAAGGTTCCAAGCTAGTTCATGAACCTTCCAAGCATTGTTACCATAATATTCTACCAATTTCATGAACTTTCAAAATTAGTTCATAATTCTTCTTAACCGACTTGACATGTGGCAAACTTCAATTTCATGATAACAAACCTTTACCTCTAGAAACTTCATGATTCTTCCAATCCAATTTCATAACTCTTTGTGCACTTTCGGGTTTTCGTATTCTCAAATTCTCATTTCTCGCCTCCTCGTTTCGTATTCTCAACTTTTCACTTCTCAGCCTCCTTGTTTCATATACTTTGCCTTCTCATTGTTCATTGGCTCTTCTTTATCATGTGTTTACTTGGAAGCCTCTACCCTTGATGTTGATTTTCCTTTGGTCTATCATTACAGTACCTCACAGCTGGAAGCCACGAGAAGGTCACTTCGTTGTCAAGTTGACACCACGTGCGGACAAAGTTTGCTACCCCTATATTACATGACATATATAATTTTAAAATTTATGATATTTTTTCTACATATACATAACCATTGATAGTATCTTTTGTATACTTTTTTGAAATTTTTAGTCATCTTTATTTTTTTTAGTAATTGTTTTAGTACACAACTGTGTCATTTTAGTTAGAAATGGTATGTTTTATGAAAAAAACAAATCATCAAATTTAGTTACCACTTTTAACTATATCATAGGTACTGTGTATATCTACTCATGAAAAATAATTGATAAAATTTTGACCCATTTTGGTGGTGCAACTTACCAAAAGAAGATTTTTTTTGGCCGCACGTGGTGTTCTACTTGACAATGGAGTGATCTACCCTTGTTGGAAGCAAATAGTGTTGGTTCTTGCATGGTCTTTGATTATTGTAAATGAAAAGAAGCAACACAAATCCAATGTAGCCATCCAACTCAAAGGGGTTGAAATTTATCTTTGGTGGTTGCAGTTGATCGTGGAGGAATCATTGCACACGATGCCACACTCGGTGCCTCCAATATGGACACGTTCTTAGCATTCATTCAAACTAAGGTCATTCCTAGCCTCGATAGACAAAAGGTTAATCCTCATGGACAATGTCCCATTTCACAATCTCTTTTAATACAACAAGTTTGTGAAGATGTTGGACACATCTACTTCCGTCGCCATCATATAGTTCATTTCTCAATGTTGCATAATGGGTATTTGGGCACATCAAAAGCCATGTCTGATGGAATGATCTCCAAAATCATCAAACATTATTAGGTCACATTAACGATGATGTAAGGTTGAGGCATCCATAGTTGACCATGTTCATTTAACTGCTCGCTAGGGTCGTGTAATGCCGACATGGATGAGATCTTTATTTAAAGGCAAACATAGTTTAAGTTTATGTGGTGGTAGCTTGTGATTGATTACCATGTTTAGAGTTTTGACAATTGGTGTAGCCAGAAAATAGCATCTAGATGAGCGGTTATGTGTTGACCTATAGATCGACTTTGTGTAAGCCTAAACTTTACCGCTTTGAAATTAGTAGTAATTTCCATATTCATTATTTTTTTGTTTTTAATGTTTTCAAAGCATTCTCCTTAGAATATGTTTCTCTTTGCAAGAATTTTTTTTTTGCTCTTACTCCTCCTAAACATATGCAAACTCTCTTATTTTATCGGTTATAGATGCCTCAACCTTACAAGCAATCACTGCATACATGGTTCAAGGTTGGATAAGAAAGATCAATCAAAATTTTGGTAGAGCTAGTGGTGGGGAGCGATTAGGAGAACCAAATACATAATGTACCGTTTTTTATGTGAAACAAAGTTATAGAGTTCACGAGTTTGTTAAGTGAAGTTGTGAAGATGGATACCAAATCATAAAATTATTCACAACATGTATTGAAATTGGTTGAAAGTTCAAGTTAAATCGGTTGTCTATATGAGCTTGCTTCATGATTCGTACATAATGAAATTGGTAGAACCTATTGCTAAATTGGTTTGTAATATCATAAATATGAGTTTGCACTTTTGTGAATTCATCTTACCAAAGGAGTATGTGATATTGTGCCAATGAACAAAACATTACTCAACAACATGGAAATATAACAATGAGTTGTTGGGAGTCCAATCTGAATATGAAGGGTTGTTTACACCATGGACCACGAAGTTGTCCCAAGGCCCTGTAAAATCTGTGATTGGTTGTTGAACTCAGCCTAGGAGCACTTTGGTTAACGCCGAGGACAGAATGTCAAAGTGACCATGTAGTTTGAGATCCCCAAAAGACATATTTTAGGGCCTACATTATCCACTGACATGGTCCAACATGTTTTGTGGCGGGAGAGGCAAAAGAGGTGCTTTTGTAGAAAGAAAAGGCAAGGGTTCCGTGGCAAAGAGATATTGTCATAATAAAATTTGAATGGTTTTTCTTTTTGGGGAAGAGAAAATGAAGACAAGAGAAGACAAAAGAATGATCAAACTTGATTTTTTTTTCTTTTCAAAATTGTTGTTTGTGGACATATATTAAAAAAATCGCCCCGTTCCCTTTTTGATGCATGGCCATTCCTCTTTGTCCACATCCAGTTTACACCAGGTGAGGGCCCCAAAGGCTTTGTAAATTGATTTTTTAAGAAAGCTGCATCATGAAAAAAAGGCCATCTTCCATGGTCCGACCTCATGGTCCATGTTGTAAACTCTCCCTGAGTCTCCTGGTGCAATTTCTCAAGCATTTCACTATTATATTCTGAGGGCCCACGACATGAGAGCTTATATTGAGGGCCCACGTTACAAGAGCTGAACATTGAGGCACTGACTAATATTATTAAAAAAATGTTCTTGGTTCTTGGTTCTTTTTATTTCTGGTTGTAGTGGCGGCCCGGAAGTGTGGATGGATGCAGTGCCCACACACATCCAAAGCGCTTGGATGAATGTTTGTGGATGAAGTAAACCCCCTGTGTTGTTTCTCCTGGAAGGGTGTTCCCCACTCGGCAGAAGCGCGAGCATCTTGGCGAGGAGCAATGGGATGGAGGATTCGGCCATGGCGATGGGGCCAATCGGCCATCGCAGCTGCTGCGGGAGGAAAACGAAGTTTCAATAGAATTCCATGGACGGATGGCCTCCAGGTTTGCGTCGTCGGGAGCGGCCCGGCAGGTTTCTACACAGCTGAAAAGGTAAAATGGCCAAAATGTAAGAAAAAAGAAACCCACACGGACGATCTGATTCCTCGTGCTTGTTTGTGTTAGGGTTTCAATTCGAGCATGCAGTGGGATCCGGTTGTGGCCAGGAAATGTATTCTGTTATACATATGTATATATATACTTTTTCCGGATCAATTGAGCGGGATCAGATGAAGGCATTGGTGTTTCAGCTTGCTTTCTCGATGTTTGGCCGATGTTATTCATATCATGGTTAAATCACAATTGAGGTTCTTAGGTAGGTAGCTCAAAATGTAATTGTCTTGGGTTTTTGTGTTATCCAATTTGATCAGGCAGTGGGCACCCGATTGTGGTGGGGGATGACAATTTAGTTGTGGATTAGTATTTTCATGACTACTTACATCAATAAAAAGGGATCAGAACTAAGCATTGCTGTCTCGGCTTGCTTTCTTAAAAATTTCTGATGTTTTCCGTATCGTTGCCAAATTACAACTGAGGTTCTACGTAGCTGATATATGTCTTTGCGTTAGGTTTCCAGTATGGCCAAGCAGTGGGTTCCGATTATGTTCGGGCATTGCTGTTTAATAGTGTATCACAAATTTTCGGGGCACTTTGCATAAATTAAGCGGGACCAGATTTTGAAGATTTCTTGATTTATTCATATCTTAGCTACATTTCAATTGAAATTTCTACACAGCTGATAAGGTAGACTCCAGACGATGCTTTTTGTATTTGTATCAGGTTTCTAAATATGGCCAGCAGTTAGATCCGATTGTTGTTGGGAATGGCCATTCGGTACTGAATCTATATTTCAAGATAAATTTTCAAAAAGCTAAGAGGGATCAGACAGAGTAGTTGTGTTTCGGCTTGCTATCTTGATGCTTCCTGGTTTCCACATCTGGGCTAGATTATGCTTGAGGTGAAGCGAATGATGTTGTCATGAGTGAATTCATGCATGCATTTCTTGTTTTTCGCGAAGTTCTGACTGATTTTGTCCGTGATCGTGCTGCAGCTATTGAAACGCATGGAGAAAGGCCACATAGACATTCTGGAAAGATTGCCAACTCCATTTGGCTTGGTTCGCTCTGGAGTGTCTCCTGATCATCCTGAAACTAAGGTTTCAATCTACTCCCCTATTCGATCCTTGCTTTGGTCCAGGCTGTGCTGCTGCTGAATAGTAATGGAAGCTGAACATATCTTCCGAAAATGCTATTCTTGACTGGCAATTTGGAGGCATACTATGTGTGTTAACTATTCAACTATAAAATAATTCAGAAGTGTCTTCACAAAATGTATCGATTAAAAATGTCACACAATAAGCTTGTTTCTAGGAGGGCAATATCTCACTTTTCTCATCACAGGTTGTCATCAACCAATTTTCACGAGTGGCGATGAACAAGCGCTGTGCTTATTTTGGAAATGTTACCCTTGGAACGGATGTGTCACTTGAGGAGCTCCGCAAGTTATACAATGTGGTTAGAATCTACTCAAGGCCATAGAGTTATGATCATGTCTATGCTGGTTTTTGTTTGGAGGTATTAGCGGCAAAGGGGGAAAATTGAATAAAAGGAGTTCAGTCCCTGACATATTATACACTTCGAAGTTGCAGTCCTCTCTGTAGTTTTTGGTAATACTGGAGACACAAGTATGTTTCAAGTGTGGAGGCAGCTTTCAGTTAGTTGTAACTAATGGTTGGGTCAGATCCTCAATGCAGTTGTAGCTTTTTGTCTTCTGTAAGGTCACATTGGACTTTATACTGACCAACCATCCATTTTTGTTTTGAGTTCAATAGGTGGTTCTTGCATATGGGGCTGAGAGTGATCGAAAGCTCGGAATTCCTGGAGAGGTTGGATGGTTCTTGGAACCAGTTATCTACCATTATTTTAGTTCTTGCTGTGGCAGTTCTTATGTGTTGATCAAGCTAGCTTCTAATGTCGGTCACTCACTGTATGTGGGACAGATCCTTAGGATATAGATAAGCGGATTAGCATTTTTGGGTGCACTGCTACAATATGTTTGCAGTCAACTTTGAATCTGCTGGCTGGGATGTTTGTAGCAAGCCTTTGTGCAGAATTTTAGACTTGTGCAGTTTCCATGAATGTATTTTGCAGAGTGAATAATTCTTGCAAGGATTTTCTCCTTTTGATCCTTAGTCATACTCTTGAATTGAGTGTTGCAGTCCACTCTAGTCGTGGTTCCATCTGGGTAGAATTCCAATTACTGCTTTCTAAAGGAAGTACTGATTGTGAATTATGTTTGTCTAGCTTACCTTCCATTGATTTTTCATATGATCAATAAATGTCTATTGTAGTAAAATATGGACATTTGTCATGATTGTAGGAGTTGACTGGTGTACATTCAGCAAGGGAGTTTGTGTGGTGGTATAATGGGCATCCCGATGGAGCCAACCTGCAGCCAGATCTGCAAAGTACAGATACCGTGGCTATTATTGGACAAGTAAGCTGTAATGAATAGAATTTTCTCCACTGAAGCATGTTGTTTAGGTGAAGTGCATATGATTGACCCCAACAATGAACTGCAGATTGATAGCAAGAAGATTACAGGTAAGAT
The DNA here is from genome assembly GCA_950295325.1 of Polytrichum commune. Lineage (NCBI taxonomy): Eukaryota > Viridiplantae > Streptophyta > Polytrichopsida > Polytrichales > Polytrichaceae > Polytrichum > Polytrichum commune. The sequence continues at coordinate 3,468,238 of OX485809.1, forward strand.
AATTTTGAGGACTTACATGTTTCATGATAGGTTTGAAGACTTAGATGTTTGACCCCCTCTACCACTTGATGATTTTGAGCATGTTGTGTGTCTTGAGAATCATGTATACAGATGGCTTGTGTCATACAGGATTGCAGCTATGTGATTGATCAGGATTAGTCTACTTGGTTTGATCTGAAAGCTCAATGTTCAGCACATACACATGGACATGACATAGTTGATTGCAGGGAAATGTGGCTGTGGATGCTGCACGCATATTACTACGCTCCCCAGAAGAACTAGCCACCACTGATATTGCAGAACATGCTCTTGCTGCATTACGGGAGAGTTGTGTGAGGTGCGTTCCTTTCAACAGCCTAGCGTCTTGCATATCTATTTGGCGACAAGACACTTGTGCTGGTTTTATACAATTTCTTCAGCGCTTGCCCTTTCCTGGCTTCCGGAACTTAAATCACTCTCGGCATGATATGGCAAAGTCCTGGATGTTGTTTCATCTTGTTCCTTAAGATCCGAGTCACTCAATAATGTGTATGACAATTACACTTTTGAAGAGGTCCCTGGTTTTTCCTTGGGGTTGTTGATTGCTCAAATAGTGAATGCAGAGTTGACTTGGATGTAGGCGTGTCTATTTAGTGGGTCGCCGTGGACCTGCACAGGCTGCATGCAATGCCAAAGAATTACGAGAACTTCTGGGTAAGTGAATTTCTATTTTATATTAGATACCAGTTGATATATTATCTGCTGAAAAAAGTTACACAAGGGTATTAGTGAGTCTCTCAGTTGTTTCATATATTCTCTGTACCCTCCTTTCCTCTTAATTCACTAACTCTTCTGAATACTTGCCTTAAGAGATTGCTGCAAACATGGAGATTGCAGGTATTAAAGGGTTGACTGTGAAGGTGCATGACAGTGATCTTACAACTTCACCTGCAGACTTGGTGGGTCTTCATATCTATTCGCTTGATTACATCCTATCAGGCAATGTCTTTGAAGGGTCTAAGAGTGACTAGGTGTTAACTGTCTTGTTCTTCGCTGTGCTCATATTCCTTGGCGATGGCAGTTCTTTACCAGACAGGTAAGTTGCATAAAGCAGTAGGATTATGGGAGTTGGTGACAGTTCTACCATGGCAATGCCCATCAGAATTGTTTGGTGAATCATTTTAGTAGTCACTGTGTCAACTTTGCAGGGGTCTATCTCACATGAGCATTCAACAACTCAGGCAGCTTGTTGTAGCGTCCTAGTATTTCTGTTTCTTGTTTAATAAGTAGGTAGAGCAGAGCAGCTTGGCATGTAGTGGAGATAACAAAGTTGGGCTGCACGGTGCAGCCATTATGGAATTTTTCAGGACGAGATGAAGGCAAGCCGGAAAAGTAAGCGTGTGTATGAGCTTTTTGTAAAGGCTGCTGCACAGAATCCTTCTGCCAGTTTGAACACAGGAAGCCGAGAGCTGCCCTTTATGTTCTTTAGGAGCCCAACAGCATTGTTGCCATCTAAGGATGGTGTTCGGGTTGCAGGTGTTAAATTGGAGAAGACCATTTTGAAAGGTATGTTTTTGATGTACCCCAAAGAATACCGTGCATGCTGAAGATGATGGAAAGATGATGAGATAACATGAGAGTCCTTGTGTACTTCAAATTCTTAAAGAATGTGCTTATGCTAGTAGCTGATTGAAACATCACGTTATGCACAATGGCAGTGACTATTCTCACCATTCCTTGCTACCTCGACAAGAATTAATGGTTCGGTTTAAATGCGTTCTTAAGTTGTCCATGTTCTTTCTGTGCTAGCAATCTTTTCCTACCTGCTTCCCAACTATTTTGTGGCTTTGAGACCATCATTAGTGGACTGGAATCTTGTGTCCAACACCAAGTGGACCATCTATTCCTAGCCCTTTGGATGCTTTCAAATTCAAATAATCTCAGAATTTTCAGGTAATTAACGTAGGCATTCTAATGAAATGAGGATATTAGTAAAATAGCAATGTATGTTTTGTGATCCAGGGGAAAGGGGAAAAGATCAACGAGCAGTTGGTACCGGACAGTTTGAAGATCTCCCATGCGGGTACTCAATGTCCCTTTCACCTGATAAGGATGAAGTTTTACTGTCAACCTATGCACACAAGTATTGTATGCATACTTAATTAGTTGTGAATAGATAAATAATGTCCAATCTTTGTTTCCATTTTTGACAAGGGATGAGAATTTGTCAGAATGTTGGTGAACATTAGTGTAGATATGAACCTCTGAAACTAGGTGTTCTTGTTTTGTCAGGCTGGTTTTGAAGAGCATTGGATACAAGTCATTACCAGTCCCTGGGCTGATTTTTGATCACAAACAAGGTAGCTCATGCCTGACATGTGTGCGTCTGTTATTGAGGTCTTGATATCTATGCAATGGAGTAGTTTCTAAAGTTGAAGTGGTATATTCTTATTCCTCATCGCATCCAGTCTTTCCTTACGTGGACAACTTCTTTTGTGGAACTGACTACTGTAGGACTTTTTGTAGGCGTAGTTCCCAACATAGAAGGTCGGGTGCTGAGCAGCACAGAGCAAGGATCATCACACACTGAGGCAGGACTCTATGTTGTTGGTTGGCTCAGGAGGGGTCCCTCAGGGGTCATAGGCACTAACTTGATTGATGCAGAAGAAACGGTAAGAATAGTCCTTCAAGGTGAATTTTACACACAACCACTGTTTCAGTTGTTGATGATTGTAGTTGACCTCCCTTTGATTATTTTTGAGGGATAAGGAGGGATAAGGTACATTAATACAACCACAACCACGACTACTCTACCTTGCCCAACTACAAAACAAGGTGCAGTTGGGAGTAGTTGCAATGTTTTTAGGTTTCTTTGGTTCTATTTTGTTTGTAGTTACTATGTGGCTCAGGGAGAGAATTATCAATGCCAAACCATGGGAATGGGTTTGTAGGAGGCAATTACTCATATACAAACTTTCCACTAGAACCCATAAATTGTTTGTCTCCACTCTACGGACTGCAATAATAAGAGGACAGTCATTGAGGTCAAATCCCACTCTTTAACTACAGTGTGTGTAAAGAATTTTTTTTGCAGTTGTGGTTGAAAGTGGGCCAAACCACAACCACGATCACACCACTCAAGTAGTTGTTTGTAAATGGCCCATCAGCATGCATCTCAGATACTATTTTGTACTTGATATTGGAAACGGGCCATTGACCTTACCTTCCAGATTCTTTTATTGTTTGGAAGTGGCCAATAAGGGTAGGATTACATTAGGTCTGAGTCCAAGAAACTTGGGGTCCAAAACACCCTTAATGGACCTTACTTGCGGACCTTAATGGGTCAATATTGAAGATAATTTTCTCAAACTAGGAGTATTTTCTTGAGTGGGAACTCCCAAAATCTGACAAGAAAGTGTTGCCAGATTAACAACACTCCATTTTTTTTGTACCTTGGACCTGAACCCTAAGGTAAACTCCTTGGGTCCAAAATTTTGCTCTCAACCAATAGGTCGTTTGATTTTCGAGTTTCTTTGTTCTTGGACCCTAGTGAAAAGCTATCCTAAGTTGTTTGGTTTCAATGAGCAGGTTGAAACCATATTGGCAGATGAAATAAGTGGAGTTCTGACCAATCAACCTGCATTAGGCCGCTCAGGAGGGGAAGGTCTTCAGGCTTTGCTGAAAGGGAGAGGCGTCCCTATTGTGACTTTTGAAGATTGGCTGAAGATTGATGCAAGTGAAGTAGACTTGGGGAAGCAAAAGGGTAAGCCTCGACAGAAAATCATCTCAAAGCAGGACATGCTCATGATTGCCAAACAAGTCCCGTCATAAGCAGACTAGCACACCTTTTCAGAATTTGCACATCTTGGTCTCATCAAGGGAGCAGTCATCATTCTGGTGTAAGTTCAAGCATACTTAAGTGTACGAACACTTCAAATTGCTCAAATATAAGTTAAGGTTATTGGGCAGGCAAGATGAGTGTTAAGATCTTCCATGTGTTTCAAACTCTCTACTTGCCATAAGCGTGTGCCAAGTTTATCCAATTTAGCCATTTGAAAGGGGCATTGTAAGGAAATTATTTTTTTGGTAATTTTGGTAATGATGGAATCGCTTCCCATTCATGAAGGCTGGACCAATTTTCACTTGGTCTGAGATTGAATTTAAACTTAACACATCATCTTACAAAGAGGAAAATGAAAATATGGATACATGCAGTAATGGTGATCAAATACACAAGGCATGTGTTTAAATCTAGGTCATTTGTACATGCCTAACCTTCCTCTAGTCTTATTGGTCCAACTTGGAAGCAGATGAATTAGTTTTAGATGGGTCCATTTGGATATTATCACCTAAAAATAATAGTAAGTAGCCTCAAATACCTTTGTATGATACCTTAGAGGGTTAACACTCTGAAAATTGGGAACATGCCCATGATACTGGGCAAATCTTCTCATAATCATCTGCTTTCGAGGCTTCTACAGGTATGATGGTATGCTTGTCCATTCACTTGCAACCAAAATTTTTCATTGTCCACTGATATTATGTTACAGAGGCCCTCTCTGTGGAGGCATTTTCCAGGCAAATGTTCTCATATTTGCCCGACTTTCAAAAAGAGGATTTCCTCTTAGGGAGACATGATACATGGATATTTTTCTACCTACACCCACTTTTGGTAGGATTTGAAACAGACAATGAGTGTCAGATGATTGGCAAATCCGACTTTCCCCACTCTCTTTGAGCTCATAAGAATATCTTATTCATTATCAAAGTGAAGATCCTCATCCTCATGAAGTGGTCAAGTAAGTCTCCCCAATCATGTTGACCATTGAGCCTAGAATGGTTATTGTATTTTGAGCACATAGTCTAGTCTCTTTTGAACACATGTCTTTTTGGTGCCAATTCTTAGATCCACACCTAACCACATTTCACTCAAATATGTGTGTCGTGTCCATTTTTTTCTTTTCGTGTTGGATCTAGGCGTATGTGTGGCATGATGGGGTTGTCTCTGATGATATCCCAACAAAAGAAAGCTCATTGAGCCGGTTGGGATGTAAAAGATTAGTTTGGGCATGTGTTGTTGCACTTGTGCAAATGAATGAATGTCCCATGTCATCTTGCACCTTTCTAGCTTGACTTGTTAAGGTTGAATATTTGAAAATGGTGAATGACCACTGCTAATGCACTACACTAGGGTAGAATGATTCTTGTGTGGACCCAAAAATGGCTAATTGTAAAAGTGGTGGGCCAACAAGGATGTAGTGATTGGTTGGATAGGCCATGTTTCACACCACTTGGGGTCACTTTTGGGTGTCATTGAGTTAACTGATTTTTGCGTATTCATGTGTAAAGTAGGATATTTCGACGCTCAATTTGGTAAACTCTACTATACAAAGACGAGGTTTGACTTACTTGCCTCTTTGAGAAAATGTAACTAATAATTTACATGGAATAAAATTATGAAACAACTGGCATTCGCCATCATTTCCTCTACTCCCATCTTCGAAGAATATTGCACAAATTTCAGGCCACTCTTTTTGGCCAAATTAGCTTATTTTCACAATTTTTCATATTTTGCCTTACACATGTGAATATGGGAATCGGTGTCTCAGACCATCCCCACATTGTTTGTTCCATTTGTTGCTGTCAAAAGTCGACCATTTTGGAACTTTGAAATAGTGATTGTTATAATGTCCACATGTCCCGCATTGAATATAGAGTAACCTTGTATATTCAACACTAAATAGGTTCATAAGTGTGACCATTTGAATAGTTTTGATTTGCAGTTCCATGTGATTGAGAAAGGCACTTCCATTTATTGACATGTGGAGACATGTGGTGTTTCATTTTGACAAAATCTATTTCTATTGAGCATAGCATTCTACATCGATTGAGACCACTTTGAATCTTGCATCAAAACTACATCTAATATGGGTATCCTACATCCTTGTATAATTAGGTTCTATAAGGTAGAAGTGCCCAACTCGATCATGGATCTAAGCATAACACGTACTTTTGGTCTCTTTACGGGCTGCCACAATTCCTTAATCAATTATCATGTAATTAGTTTAGTCTTGTTAGAATTCGTTATTAGCAAGTTGGTATGGAGTTCAATTATTATAGGTGATAAACATGTTGGACACAAATTAGTCCAAAATTTAAGAAAAGTGGCACATGGCACTTTCCTATAAGTGAGAACCTGACAAAATCCTATGTGTGACCTCCAAAAATTAGCATTTCCGCATCAAAATGCCAAAGTGGGTTTGAAGTGATCACCTGCAATACCTTCATAATGTGGCTCCCTACTGTTTGATTTAAATGGTACATGGTCAGCTTGGAAACTATTGCGGGTATGTCATGCAAGTGGTTGTCACAGATCTCAAGCAATCGCATACACACATGATGTCAACATTATTATGTTCACAAAGTTGGAAGATACAAATGAGTGGTAGTGGCCAGTGGTGATTTTTCACCAGGTCCCTGACATGTTCATTAAAAAAAAAACATTTCCAATGGACGGGTTCTTAAAAAATGAACTGGTTTTTGGACATGTCAAATTCACTTTGGATGGGTTCTAAAAATAAAAATAAAAATAGATAATTTTTTCCAAAAAGAAAAAATGGTACAAGTATTAGTTACATTATGTCATATATGACATGTGAATATAAGCATAATGCAATCAAACCACTAATACCCAATCAAAATATCAATCTTGAAGTGCTTGATTCACCTGCATACATTAATTAATCAATCACAAAATTTAAAACCTTTTTAACATAATGTCAAAGATTATAATTGAAAGTAAACTTAGCAATTGAATAAGAATTAGTATATATAAACATGTTCAAAAATTTAAAAATAAAGAGCTACCTTACCCTTCTAAGAAGTGGATGAATTCTCCTATCCTTCATGTTTCTCCAAACAAGCATCATTGCATTCCAATTGATGTTTTCAACTGGAATATTTGCACATGAAATGCCCATCAAAGCATCCAAAGTCTCTAACTTCAAACTAGTACGTAGATGACTTTTGATTAGGTTTTGTCTAGAAAAACCCCTCTTGTGGAGGGAATGTGGGTGGTGATGGACGGGCGATGACGGGTGATGGAAACACCTTGAGGATAGAGTGTGCGGAAAGAAATGGGAGATTGAAGGACAAGAAATAAAAAGAAATGATGGTGGCAGAGGAAATTAGAATGGGGTGTACTGGAAAGATGAGAATCGACAGCAAAAGACAAATAATTGACAGGCATTGAAGGCATAATTTGTCAAGATCCTATTGTCTCCAAGTGCGACCAGTCACATGTCAACATCTTTCGTTTTTTTTGTTTTTTGTTTTTAAAAATTGTTACCAACATTGTAAGAGACTTATTTATACCTCTTGCGGGACAAGTATTTTCATTTTCAAACCGGTTTTGGGACGTGTTGTTTTTTCTTTAACCTTTCTATGGACAGGCTGGTTTAGAAATTATCAGTTTTGGGATGGGTTGCAATTTCTTTTACCTTTCAATTCAAGGTTTTTGGATGTGGATGGGCAAAAACTTTGTGAAAAATCAGCCCTGGTAGTGGCACAAGTCACTTTGTGCACAACTTGTGTCCACTTGACTACTAATAAAGAGCATGCAATCACATCATCACACTAAAAAAGTTCCAGGTTAGGGAAGGGAAGAAGTGCTCACAGTGTCCATCCTAGGCACATCTACCTTATGAAATGCAGTATAACAAGAAAAATTTACTTACTCACAGAAATGCAAGAAATTCAATATCCCTAAGTATCCACCTGAACGATTAAAAATCTATTGCTCTATCTACTACTTAGGCATCACAAAGGACGCTACTTATTTGCTGTGCTTTGAAAATAGAACATGCATACCATAATGCTACAAAGTCTTGCACAAGTGTACTTGCACTTTATTTGCCGCCAAAATTTACTTTCGCAAGAGTTCGAGAATGTCTGAGCATGAACTCTTTATCTATTTTCACAAAATGTAAAATGGAAATCAAAACTGTGGCACAGATCGAGGCTTACGTAGCATGTACTTATGTGCCTAATAAGTTATGTACATAAAATACTCATCCTTACTTTTCAATATACAGTGGCTTCTGAACAATAGGCTCTGCCACCCACACTCCGGGGGATGCCTCATATAGCTTGGAGCCCTTGTGAATCACTGCAGAAGTAAACAATAACTGCCATTAATGACTTAAGGTAATGCATTTAAAAATGTTTAAAAAAATAAGTTGTGAAGCACTATCAAAGGATCACATCCATATGCTTAAGAATACCAAAAAAATACTTTTTGTCCACAATTAGAAGTGAAAGGTATGGAAATTCACCATAATCACAAATCTCATCTTTTTCACAATAACCTTCATGTAATTAGCTGAAATTACAGACACTGTAGATTGGTGGAAATTTGCAAAGCATGATATGACCTTGAAGTAGATAAAAGCTACCTCTGAGATAACAGTTGCTAAAGGAATATTTTTTTAAACTTGAGAGTCCCATTTTGGGACATATAGGCCATTAATGGCTAGATAAATTTAGATTGCTGTATGAATTACAATGAATTGCAAGTACTCACCAGTATTGGGGAGATTGTAAATGAACTCATCCTGTCATTCCAATTGAAACATGTCAGCCTCAGCTTGTAGTTCAAAAACCAATGCCCTGTGCTTTAGGACATTGTTGGGTCTCAAGAGTCGTGTTTACCCTATTCTCTTACCATATTGACTTTGGTTGATTCAATTATATGGAAACTATGTAACACTGTTCTGTTATTCATAAAATCTTTTAAAAAAATGCTAAATTGTTTTGTGCTTCAGTAGCAGCATAAGATTGTCAAAGGTTTGTGCTTCAACCTGTTGAAAATTATACGCAGACTGGTCACTATCTTCCTTGTAATTTGCTGAAACAATAGGATCTTTGTGCCTGAAACTCTCTTCTTGAACACAAGAGGAATGGTCTCTAGCCTTCAGATCCTCAATTGCAAGCACCATACCTATTATTGAAAATTATCCTATTAAGCCTTTTGTGGAGACCACATACGATAGGAGCAGAAGTGGCCTTGTTGTGACATAGTCAAATAAACTCAAATAAAAACAACTGTAGAAAGAAAATTTTAATTCATGTTTATCCCTACAAGACCTCAGATCTGTCTTGCCAGAAAGACCCTACCCTGAAAGAAAGGAATACAGAGACTACATAGTGTTAGAAACACAAGGTAACCAAACAAACCGTTTTTATAAATGATCTACACTTGGAGCCTCTGTTTTCCTACAATATGGGCCAGTCTTCACTATGAATGGAGGCAGTGACCATGAAATTGTGAGGACCCTTGAAACTCATCAGGAGACTGTACCATATAAAATTGAAAACCATAAAATTTGTAGTTTCACAGGCCTTCCAAGTGTAGTGTAAAGACAACCATGACCAGGCTCTCCACTGAATGCTATTTCAGTACCAATGATGTGGGCCCTTCTACACAACAAGCTATAATAAACCCAGGGTTGTGAGATTTTGAAGTGTCATGGTCTCCCAACTTGAGGTGGGCCTGATTCAAAGTCTGATAGACCATGAAACATTATCCATTGCAAACCATGTAGGAATCCATGTAGGTTTATTTTATCCATTCAAACTCCCTTGGTCCCTCAGAGGGTATCAGCATGTTACACCAATGACATATTTAGATTTCAAAGGTTACAGGCCCTCAAGCTCTAGTATAAAGTGCCCCTAACATCTCTGGAACTGATGCAGCCAGGGAAATAAGACTTAGTACAAAGCACCCACCTCCTCAATTCGTGGTATGGAAGTTGGATCCAAGATGGAGATCCAGGAAACAATGTTGCCATCCATCAAATTAGAATCCTCAAACTTAGGTAGCTTCGGCAGCAGACGACGTATTGATTCAATCGGTGACAAGTCAACTGCTTCAAGGACTGGTACAGCTGCAACAAGAAGTAAAATTAAAATTCTCAATGGATGCACACATACACACCATGAAGCACTAAGACAATGCTTTCATCCTTTAAGAGCTTAAAAATATAACATGAAATATGTGAATGAATTTGTGATACCCTCTTGGGAATTTCCAGGGGAAGGATAAAGATGGTAAACTGAAGGGCTGTCTTCCACTTCTGCAATTGTGTTGCCACCATTGTGGACATGTTTGGCCTGTAGAAACAAGATAAGATATAAAGCAGGTCTGATTAGTGCTTGTGAAAGAGGGATTACTATCTTCAGACGTTTATCCAATGTGTTCCAATTTCCACTGGATGAGTTCTGGGGACTTGCTTGCATTGACAAAAATAGTGAACTGCCCTACATGAATATCACAACTACTAGCATCAAATAAAAGCTTTGATGAAAAATTGAACAATACTACAAAGGACAGACCACCAGGTCTGCATGCATGCCAATTTCTTGATAATTGAACAATCCAGGAACAACTAATTAAGGTAAGGTTTTTACATGGTAAATTAATCAGATCAGCACCACTACTGCAGTTGAAATTGGTAACCTTACCACATTTTCATATACTGAGAAATGAGTCTCTGCACGTGACATGTTCCCGATTCCCTCATAAAGATTGGATACTTTGGACCCAACTGCAGTACAGCATTGAACATGTCAGTATTGCTTAGAATGCAAATGCGTAACAATCATACTCAATAAAAGATTTTACATGATCACATAACTAACTCGTCTGAGAGTCAACCACCACAACTATTTGCTCTCTGACATCCCAAACATCACATAATCTTGGGTCCATAACAATGTTGGACTAGTATATTGGTGAATGCATGGTATCAATACACAACCTTAAAATGGTTGTTTCAAAGAGCCTACCGACCAGTATCAAAATTGCAAAACCAGTCAAAATTGATACTCAGTTAAAAGACTCTTTGTATACCTGAGTAACTATTTGGGTCAATGCCATTCTAGTACTAGAAAATATTTACCTAGGTATTTAGGTCCTTGCATAGTGATAGACCCGAATAATATTAAAATCAGAAATATCGTTCAACACACGTAACCTACTAATACAAACATCCTCAAAAGATATATCCAAGTGGTATCAATAAAAGTTTAAATTCAGTCCAACATCGGTCCTTACCCATGTCCTTGGATGCTTCATCCACTGATTCATCCTGAAGACAAGGAGCATCCTCCACAGTGTGTCCCTGCAAATGCTGTCAGCATCAGAATACAATGCCTGTAAGCACACTCGGGACCAAATTCCTCACAATTTTGAACACCACCTTGCACCCAGAGGTAAGCTTCTGCATCAATTGTGACCTGGTTGTAACCAACTAGAGCGACTCCCTCAACATGAAAAATGCTTAACTTTTGCCACTGAATCATCACTGCATGTCACTTCCTCTATTTAAAGGACAGTGCAAGGAAATATCATGGACTGTTTTTTATTTATAGAAGTTGGCACCACTGTTCTGTTCCTGTATAAACTGGTAGACCTACCACAATATTATTTGTAGAGGAAAGTTCCCCAGTAGTCTCTGCAAGCTGTAGTTTTCCACTTGCCTCGGAAAGACTAGGAACTGCATTAAAACCTCAAACATGTCAATAAATATTTTGAATGCAAATGCATTACCACCATTACAAGAATGCTCAACAACAATCTTCACATGACGACCCACCTCCAGCAGACAGTCCACAACCACAACAAATTGCTTTATGACATCCAAAACATCACATATTCTCAGGTCCATACCTGTGTCCATTACTTCTTCATCCTTAGAGTCTTCCTCCACTGTCTCTCCCTGCAAATGCATTCAAGGCAAGTGTTTCAGAATCTGAATACAAAGCATGTAAGCACATTGTAAAACCTCACATTTCAGCCTTACCTTCATACAGGAACTTCTGTATTGTCATCTAGTTGTAACTGGCTAAATTGACTGCTCAAAAACAGAAAGCTCACTCAACTACAAAGAAAAACCAGCAGACTACCGATAACCAATTATGTGTTCTTTCTACCAACTAGTACACCCTTCAATGCATCATATTCAAATATAACATACCAGATATGGAATGTCAGTTGGTGACATGATTTCAGTCTTGGTCAGCTGAGGCAGGTTGTTGAAGTTGTCATCAAATGAGCAATAATGCAACAACCACTTGCTTCCACTTACAACATCCTCGATCAGACCCTTTACTGCTTTCTTCATCACCTGCACAGACCAAGCCTTCTGATGTGAATACAGAGCCCCTCACATTTGCAGCCAAATTCAAATAAATAAAACAAAGCACAAAACCCTGCAATTTGTTCCTCTGTGAGGTAAGGATGCCTAATCCAGTTACTTACCTTAATCAGACACCTATATTTGAATGGTGTGTGCTTAGGTGTGGATCTAAGAATGGACACCAAAAAGACATGTGTTTCAAAGAGATTGGACTACATGCTCAATTTCTGTTAACCATTCTAGGTTCAATGGTCAACATAATTTGAGGGACCTATATGATCCTTCAAGAGAATCTTCACTTTCAAAATGAATAAGATATTCATATGAGCTCCAAACATCAGGAGAAAAATGGCTACAACCTCGATATGGAATTGCTAATTATGTAGTACATATCCTAAGAGAAGTGGAATGGACCAGCTTACCTTAGTGCAAATCTCCCACTCTTCCCACATCAAACATTCACAAACCCCAAAGACTTTCTGTGCCAACAAACTTTATATCTCACCGTTTCAGACCTCTCATATCTCATCGCCATCTTGACTCTCAGCTGAGGATTCTGAACACTTGAGGATTTCCTTGGCAGCTGCCTGGCTCCCTGTAAGCTTTGAGATTCAATGCAGGACAAAATGCAGCCTCTCCCTCCTGGTCTCTTACACCTCTCTCCCTCTTCACAATAAACTGCAACCACAAAAGAAATCACCACATTGCTTTTGCGTTTAACCCTTGAATGCAATTAGGGGTTAACAATCAAAGCCGTTATGAGAGATTGTCCAGAAACGAGAACCAAATCTGTGCTTGCCATTTTTTCTTTCCTGCATAACTGAAGAGAACCATCTAAAACCCTAACTAAGCTCCACGCCCACTGAAATGGCTACTTTACAATCCAATTGGTTGACGAAAAAGATGCTTGTATCATGCGTATAATTTTGGAGTGAAAGCATTCAGATAATAACAATCCAAGCCGTTCAAATATTAGTCCAAAAACGGATCTCTGCTTGCCATTCGCTTTATTTGAAAGACTGAAGTGAAGGCTCAAAAACCCTAACTGGCTGAATTTGATAATTCTGGATCCAACTGGTTGATGACAGTGATGTAGGGGTTGACAATATAAGCATTTCAAAATTTCTCCAATAGCCTCCACTGCTTGCCATTGCCTTCTCTCTAAGACTGAAGAGAAGGCTGCGAAACCCTAATTAAGCTGCAAGCTCACCGAATTGGATATTTCTGAATCCGATTGGTTTCATACACAACTGGATGGAGCATAGCTCCTAATTGCAAAGAAATAAGCTTGTGTCGGGGTTGGGGTTAGGGTCCGGTCCCACTTTCCACCACAACTACGGTTTGATTTTTTTGTTTTGTTTTCCATTTACGTACAACTACTCCTTGTAGCAATTGAAGAGTGGACTACAACAATCAACCACCAAAACAATGCAATAATTACAAGTGTGTAAACGCAACTTGAACTTGAATGAGCTGTTTTCGACTGCGAAGATTGGAAGATTGGAATTGCAATTCGTTTTCGAAGCCTGATTTATAGCTGCATGCAAGCAAATGATTGCGGAAGGTTACTCCGGAATTCCCCAATCCATTTGCCTTCCGCAACCAAACCGATACAATCCAGTGATGTAATAGAATGGCCAGAAAATTGAGCTTATGCCCCGTGACCATTGAAACCTAAAATCTCTCATTGGTGGAAAATGGTAAGACCGTCTCACTTCACTTTGCACTAAAGCTTGAGGGCCTAACTTAACGGACCAAGGAAGTTTAAATGGATGAAAAATATACTTAGAGAAGTCCTACATTCAATGGATGATGTTTCACGGTCTTCTTGAATTTGTGTCAAAGCCACCTCAAAGAGATTGAGGGTCTAAGGGACATTTTACACTAGAGCTTACGTTGAGGGCTTTAAACTAATATTCAAGTATATTTGGACAAACCACTTTGTTTAAAATTAATAAGGGATGTGCGCTTTGTGGGGACAAAAACATCAAACAACAATAGTAACCACAACAACACAACAACCACAAATTTTGAATGTTTGTATTCCATGTTCACCAACCACCATATTTGTCTAGTTTTGCGATCTAGTGCATATCGTATTGGCAATAGGAATTGGTCCAACATTCTTGCATAATTCCAAATGATACTTCAATCCTAGTTATAAGGGATCAAGGATGTTTGAATGGAAGTTCAAACTTACCTGGAATCTTATATGGCATGTAATGGAGAATATTGTTTCGTGGTATACAAGAGTGTGTGTCAAGCCCACCTCACAGAGATTGTGAGCTTTAAGGGCCCGTGCTCATTGAAATCTAGAATCTCTCGTTGTTGGAAAATGACGAGACCGTCCCACTTCACTTTACACCAGAGCTTTAAGGGCCCAAGTGACCAAGGAGGTTTGAATGGATGGACACGGATACATGACGTCCTACATGACAATGGCTAAGATTGTGTCATTGACTATCAAATTGTGTGTCAAACCCACCTCAAAGAGATCGTGCGCATTAAGGCTTGTGACCATTGAAATATGGAATCCCTCATTGGTGGAAAGTGATGAGACCATCCCACTTCACCTTACACTAGAACTTGAGGGTCTAAGAGACCAAGGAAGTTTAACGCATCAAACCTCCTTGGTCACTTGGGCCAAAATTGTGACAACCCTTATCCCGTCCCATATAAATGCACCATCGAGAACACACACCATAGAAGGTCTTCCAATCTTTAACAATAATATTTAGAAAAAAATCACATTCATGAGTTTTTCAACCATCTAGATTCTAACTAGGAATGAGTGGTAGGACTACATCATCCCCCTAATGAAATTTTGAGTGAAACTTATGCCAACTAAGGTAAGCATATCTAATCTAGTTAGTACTTATCTTCATCAAATACCTAATTTGAGTGATGTGTGGTTGGGCGTGGATCTAAGAACAAACTCCAAAATTACATGTGTTTGAGAAAGGTTGGATAGGTTCTCAATATTTGCTAATATATCTAAGTTCAATAGTCAAAATAAAGGGAGGGAGAAATTACATGAAAATTATATATATATATATATATATATATATATATATATATATATATATATATATATATATATATATATATTTCACTTTGATAACAAATTGAACATTTGTAGGAGCTCCAGAAATTTTGAGGAAAACGACTAGGGCTGCAATTTGGATTCGTTAATCATCTTGTACTACTAAGTTGCATATTCAAGTTAACCAAAAAGTCACCAAAAGTGGGGACCAATTCAAGCTTTTTGATGGCAAATTAGCCACTTCTAACACTTGTGTCAGTAACCTTAAAATAAAACCAGGGAGGGAAGCCATTTTGCTCTATTTTGGGGCAAAAAAACTTTGAGAAAAATTGGAGTTCTTTCTTACGTTTGATTTTATTTGAGGAATACACAAGTGGTGAGAGGAGAAAAGAGATGCATGTGCACATAGATGGCAAAGTAAATATATATTTTTTTTTAATTATTTAAAGATTAAACATGTCGGCGTCTAAATCTCAAAGAAGCTACTCTACAAGGAGGAGGTTTGACTCACTTGCCTCTTTGGAAAATGTAACTAATCAATTATTGAAAAAAACTAAAATTTTAAATTTTAAATAACTCACAAACAACTTGCATTTGTCATCATTTCATGCACTCCATCTTTGAAAAACATTGCACAAATTTGAATCGACTCTTTCTAGCTGAATCAACTTATTTCCACCGTTCCCCGTTTTCCCTACCTTATAGCCTTGGAGAAGTGGGCTAATTGGAAAGTTACCATTTAAGACCCATCTACCGTACATATAGCCCACATCAAGCATGTTATTTATTCCCATGGTACACAATGTGCCTCAAAACACAAGAATGCTCTCGATCCTTACAAAAGAAATAATAACACCTATAACTCAGTACCGGCATGAATGCGAGCCCGTTAGTCTTGTGTTGATCACGGTATTCCGTGATGCAGCATAAGGTGTTTTGCCTCCATGGGAGGTGGGCTCTGATAGCATATTAGTAATCCCAATTCATTATGGTGGGGGGACAAGGGTTTGTTTGTTGTCTAGTTTTCTTTTGTTTAGGACTAGGGATGTGAGGTATTTGATGGCATTTTGGTGTATACTTTTCATGAGGGTTTTGATGTTGGCTTTTGGGATTTTTAGTTTGGTCAATTTATCTATGGAATGTGCACGTATGGCTCCTCTAACTCCAGATGTGGTGGTAATGAGGGGGTTGGTCTTCCATCCATTGTTGTGTAGGGTGTTGATTAATGGGTTATATTTCATGTGTTTGCGCATGAGGACTTGTTCTGGAAATCTATCATGGTAGTATGTGAATTCGATAAATTGGACTATATGTGTGGGGGAGGGTGACATGTGTGTTTATGTTTGGTTGGGGGCTCCGATTATGCATAGGATGTCCAATCTTAGTTTGGCTTGGCATCTGCATGGCAATTGTTCACATGAGCACTTAATGAGCCAATGAAGGATTGTTTGTTATGGTGTTTTTGTTCTCAATCCTTAGACTTCCTTACAATGAGTGGTGTCAAACCAAAAGAAGGTTGTCATTATGTGCCAAGAAATTATTGAGAAACCACAAGCTATGTAGCGTAGTTGCGTCGGTGGTTTTTCTTAAGAATTTCTCCAGATACAACTATTGGAGAGACAAAGTTGCACATGGATGATAGTGCAAATTTCAATCCAAAGTTGTACACATTCATCTCAATATACATCCGGTTCCTATGACTATTATGACTTTTGTAGCACCTTCTAGTTTCTACTTTAAACTAAAGAGTTTCTCGGTCTCATTAACATTGGGCCACCTCTAAGTAGTGTAGCTTAACCCATGGTTTACATGGAGGTGTTTGTATGTTACGTGCGTGGAGTTAGTCAAGTAAGTGTCTTGCATCATGAGACATTTGTAAATCTATCATTTTGGTAGATTTGTAAGTTGTTCACCAACGCACGATGGGTTACCCAAGTCTCATGTGTTGTTAGTGTAAGGTCAACACGGTGGTATGTCAAAGAGAGATAAAATATGCTATGAGAGGCTTGTTGTTGCCACATTCGTTACCAACATATGAGTCCTAGAACACATGTCTTGTGTAGAATTACACTGTTTTATTTTATTAGTGTGGGTTACCATTTGGAGTTATGTGTTGGTATAACTCGTTACCGACATTATCGTTTCTATCCACTAAAATATATCATATTGTTTGGTGATACTCTATATAAAAAGTTATACCAACACATTAACTCCAAATGGTAACTCACACTAATTACATCCCTACTTTGGGTGGATAAGCAACCCTGGCTTTTTGAGGCTAACTGGCTAAACACAAGTTACAAGGTTAAAACTAGGAGAATCGGCCTTCATCATTTTGGGGTAACTATACTATAGTTGAGAATGAAACACTTTTTTTTTTTGTGTTGGAGTGTTTCCTTTATAATTGCACTTTATTCCTTTATTCCTTTATTCCTTTATTGTTTCCTTTAAGAAACAATAATTCTTCATTATTTGAGAATGTAGCCTCAAATTTGTCTTTCAATTGGATTGTCACGTTTATATCAACCTCTATCTCACAGGAAGATGCACTCTGCTAGGCCAAGGAATTAGCAAGTTTGACACCATCTTGATGTTATTTTAATCACATAGGCAATACCACAGTTCAAGGGCTAGTCCAACACTAGTAAGCCGGATACTTAATATAAGTATGCCAAGGAGGTCCAGCTATTAGGTGGCATTTTCTTACTTTTTTGGCACCCATCCATAGATTTATTTTAGAATTAGGCAATCATTCCCCTCTTATGACCTCCCATCTATATAATTCTAGATTCTTAAACCCTAGAACACAAGACTTGCTTAACTAGTTGGCAAGTCATACACATGCCAAACCCCATGAAAACCCACAAGATGGCCAAATCAAGGTCAACCACTAACATGGACAAAAAAATTTAGTGAACCATGCATCTCTCAAAAAATCAACCAAATCATGTCATAACACAACATGGCCAAATGAAGGCCAACTTACAACATGGCTGCCTTAGTTTTCTTTGTGCCAAGCATCAAAATAGAAAGACTTAGCCATGCTTTCTAAGTAGATCCTTTCACAAAGCAAGATTGCCTTTGGCATGCTACTTACATGCTATTTTTTGAGGACTTTGGTAGAAGAGATTCCATTTTGGGTTTGAAAAATTAGGCAAACTTTTTTTGCCGAAATAAAATTATTAGAGAATAAACTAAAGATTGAATTTTTTTTCGAGCGTGCCCTTGAAGTAGGGTAAGCCTTTTGATGATGACAAGGAACAGAACCTAAATCCTGGGACGAGATGTGGACGAATTCCTGCGTCATCGACGAAGCATGAACGGAAGTTCATGATATCAACGAAGCCCTGACGGGAAGGTCATCACATTTCGCGGTTAGTCTTTGTCAATCTGAGAGATTGCGCACTCCATTTGAGCTCGAGAAGTTGCGGTGTTGTGGGTTCCTCTGAATTGACATTCGGATTATCTAAGGGACTGCTCGAATTCAAAAAATATTGGGTTGGTGACTGCTCAACTTCAAAATTTGTGGGTTGGTGTGGAGCTCGCTCTTGTCGGCAGAAGAGATTTTGGGTTTTCAAGGGCTTAAGGAAGGTTTTAGAAAATGGTGCGGGGAGGAGGATTGTTAAAGCAAGCAGTCTTCAACAAAAGTTTACTCGAGGTTATAGCTTGCCCTCTTTCAAAGGAACCTCTCAGGTAAAAATTGTTTGGTCCCTTCAAATTTGGCTATTAGTCTCAACCCGTCTCTGTTTCACCCATAAGGCATGCAGGTGCCATTTGGTTAGTTTTTTCTTATTCTCCATCTTCTATTGATCAGATTTACGTCTTGAAACTTTTGTTGCATCAGCGAATCTATGATGAAACATCAACAGAAATCGGAGTTCCGCCGATATAATTATGGTTATCGAAAGCGCATGTGTATCGATTCCTTAAATGACTACTTAGGTCCCCTCCAATCGTGTTGACTATTGAGTGTAGAGGAGTTAAAGTGTGAAGGTGCAGTTCAAGCTCATTCAAACATGTGTCTCCATGGAGTTTGTTCTTAGATCCCCACCTAACTACACCCCATCCAAATATAGGCGTCCGATTAAGCTAAGTAACCATATGCAATCTATGGAAACATATGAATTTGTAACGGAAAAGAAATCAGGAAGGAATCTCAAAATTGCTCATCTTATTCTATTGTGTCAAAATGCAGGTACTGTGAGAAGTCTCAGGAGCTAGTGAACGATGCATTCGGCGTGGCTTATCCGGTTAGTGATCTGAATTCACTCACTATGTAGTTGACCCACATTTTTTTTATTGTCCCCTAAGGTAGATGGGCCTAATTTGGTTATTTTGTGTTGTTTGCTACCTTACACTACTTGGATTTGCAAGGTTGAAATATCTGTGTGTCCACCAATGTAAGTTTCTGAAGAAGCCAGGAACAATCCCAGAGAGTTTTGGAGCTGATGTCAAATTGTTATGACTTATTAAAGTCCACTGATATAGAGCCATGAGAAGGCCACTTAGGTCCCTCCAAGTATGTTGACTATTTTGGAGCCTAGAATGGATAACAAATTTGGAGCATGTAGTTCAATCTCTTTTGAACACATGTGTTTCTGGTGCCTGTCCTTAGATTCACACCTAATCACACACCACTCAAATATAGGTGTCTGATTAAGATAAGTAATCGAATTAGGCCTGCTTATCTTATACTTAAATTCTGACGTGCAGCTCCTCTTCTGAATGTTCTTCGTTGCAAAAATAGGGTGTTTTCTCGAATGACCTAAACTTTTTGGCTTTTGTTTTCCCACTCAAGGGTTTAGTCTTATTTGTCCTGGTTTCCTTTGGGTCCAAATTGAGGTCTTTGTACACATTTTATAAGTATAAGGTACATGGCCCTATTTTGGGCACTCCCAACCCCACAGATAACTGTGTTCACTACATTGGATCAGGAATCCTCTCATCTGGTTACTAATTGGGGATTGTTGCTACAAGTTTCAGAATTGGAGTTTAATGAGATGCAAAAGTTATAAGAGGTCAAAGTGATGATTCTCTTTCTCTTTGAGCTATTGCACAAACCCTCTCAATTGTGTTAACTATTGAATCTAGAACGGTGTCTATATTTTGAGCACATATCCTGTCTCATCATAACATGTGTCTTTTGTTGTTCGTTCTTAACAAGAAGCCTTGGTAATACATCACTCAAATATAGGTCTGATATAGAAAAGTGACCACATATCTTACAACAGTTTGCTTGAGTTTTCCTGTTACCTCTAGAGATGGGTAGCAGAAGCTCAAGACAAGAATTCACTGATAGGAGCTGATGATGAGATCAGTGCGGATGCATGTCATGGAGGTTGGCTTCTTCCTTCCATTTAGATTGATTGTTGATGGATGGCCCCCTGGTCAAATGGCTTGCACCAAGATTTGGCTATTACCGTATGTGTGATTTGTTCATTTTATTTTATTCTGATTTCTGATTGCATCCTTTTGATTGCTTCATACATCCAATGTGAATGGCATAGTTCCTAGGTAATCCGGATAACCTAAGAATGATTCCATTGGGGACTCATGCACCTCTTCAATTGAATCTTGCTACATGGAAGAATGCTTTGTGTCCAAAGATAGGCATCAATGAGGTGTTGACTAATGAGAGCTTAATGCCACTTGAGTGTGCTCAGCAGTCATGCATGTCCTCAAGGACCTTGATTGTTGAAGCTCCCTTGAAGCTAGAATAGAAAGAGAGTGTCATTGCACATGCTTAAGAATGTAATGAAAGATAGACGTGCCTAATTTGGTTCTTATCTTAATCGGACACCTATTTATGAATGGTATGTGGTTAGGTGGGGCTCCAAGAACAGATATCCAAAACACATGTTTTTAAAAGAGATTGGAGTATGTGCTCAAAATATGATAACCATTCCAGGTTCAAAAGTCAAGATAATTGAGGGACCTATATGACCATTCAATGAGCATGGGAATGTTCCCTTTGATAATGAATAAGATATTCATATGAGCTCCGAAAAGTATGAAGAAAGTGGGTATGCTCTCGATTTGTATTTGCCAACCATCTTGTACTGATCACATGTTTCATATCCTAGCAGAAGTGGGCTATTCAGGAAAGAGTAACCATTTTAGGACCCATCTACCTTATGGAGTATGTAACTCTAAAAGCTTTGGAGTGACTATCTATCTCGATTTTCATTGTATGATATACCAGTTATCTTATCTGTAAGTGTTGATGTTTCAACACCGATACTTACAAAGATATGACTGATCTGAGCAGATTGTGAATGGAGTGCCGTGCCTGGTGCCCATGAGAGGACGAATCCTTGACAATTCCAAAGATAATATCTCCGACCCCAGCCTTGCGAAGTAACTCTCGCAACAACTCATGTAAGTAAGTTATGTACTACATATGGAGTATACAAAGATGAGTTTGGTGGGACGACAAAAGTGTTACTGATGATCTGGTGATGCCTATCATCGAGTTTGACTTGTCGATTAGACTTCCAGATTATTTTGAAACTATCAGTACTGCACCTGTGAAGTATTCTCCCCAAGAGTTGCAACCTTTCAATCCTCACAAAAAGTAGAAACCCTAGCAATATGTTTGCAATTTCTTAGACCTTGCAACTGAGGAATTCCTCCCCTCTGAACATGCTAGAAACACCGTTTGTGTGAAATTCGGCATTTGATGGAGGAACCACAATGGCAGAAAAGAGGGCAGCGATCGTGGTGGCCAAATGGCTGAAGGAGCAAGTGGGCAAGGACCGGACCCAAACCAATGACCCAGAACAAGCCGAGGAGCTTCGTGGCCGTGCAGAGCGATTTTTTTCGCACTTGTTTGTCGATTTCCCGTCATTGATGAGGATTATGCTTGTGAAAAACTTGCCCCTGCGGTGTTTGATCTGCTCTAGGAGACCGCCGTTCGGGAGCCTCGGGGAACTCAAAAGGCACGCGCACGATCGCAAGAGGACGCGAAGAAAGGCTGAGCATTTGGGTTACTATGATGCTCTCACCCGTGCCCGGCTACCGAGGTACAGGACGGAGAGTAGTAGCGACTCTGGCTCGGATGAATCTGATTGATTTTTGTTGTTGTTTATATACTGCTCCTCCTCCTCCTAGTAGTAAATCTATCCTCCAAATTTTGCACGGCATTCCTCGCATAAGCCTCATGCTCAACTTTCTCATTGTCATCTTACTTGCAACAATCTCTTCTCAAAGTTTGCATTTGGTTTGCGTCATGGTCAACATTCTCATTGTTACCTTACAACAACTCCTTTTAAAGTGTAGAAGGTACGTGGGCCTTAATTGGACACTTTCCACTCTGCACACACTTCTCGCAGGATACGAAACATGCAATTAGTGTGAGACAATAACCAAGTCCAAATCATGGCCATTTTCCTCGATTTCCAGAGCTCATGTGAAAACGTTCTACTCTATCAAAGTGAAGATGCTTGTACTCAGTAAATGCTATATATAGGTGCCCCTCAATTGTATTGACTATTTGAGCTAAGAATGGTTAACATGTTTTGAGAATGTAGTCCAATCTCGTCAAACACATGATGTGATTTTGGTGTCCGTTCTTAGATCCACACCAAACCACATACCCCTCAATATAAGTGCCCACATTTTAGGAGTGTTGATTAACACCAGTCTACCTTGTTGGGTTTGTGTCATGCTCAACTTTTTCTTTGTCATCTTACAACAATCTGTTCTCAAAGTGTGCATGTGGTTTGCATCATTGAATCACATGTGGTTGACTTGCATTCGGTACAATGAACAGGGAGAACCGACCGTTAGTTACAGATGGAGTAGTTGGATTAGAGAAATAACCAGTTGAAATTCAAGACCTCAGGAAAATTATTCATCATTTTAGAGGAATTTAGAGAATATACCTCAAAACAATAAAGAAAGGCCGAGAGATGTCAACATGTAACCGGTTGAACTTGGAAACACTAGAATCTCATCTAATTATGCCCAAAAACCTTCCTGGACACTGATTTGGTAGACATGAATCATCCAAATTGATGTGCACTCCCATGTTCATGTTGTGCTCCTTGTAGTCGTAAATTTATCCTCCAAGTTTCTATGGCATTATGAGGGTGTTGCATTAATATCCGTCGACCTTATTTAATTTACATCATGCTCAACTTTCTCATTGTCTTCTTACAAATAACCTCTTCACAAAAGGGTGCATTTGGTTCATGTAATTCAAAGACAGAGGTAAGGTAGAGGATCTTAAATTATTACTTTTTCTGAGTAGCTAAATTCTCTAGGATATCAAACACATGATCAGTACAGCATGATTAGCAAATTCAAATCAAGAGGCTATAGTCAATTTCTTTCTGAATGTTCACTTCTGGAGCTCATATGAAAGTGAACATTGTCATGCTTATTAAATGGTCACATAAGCGCACCCCCCCCCCCCCAACTTCCCTGCAATTATGTTGACTAGTGAACTTCGAATAGCTATCATATTTTGAACACGCAATCCAATTTTTTTTAAACATATGATGTCTTTTGGGTATCCATTCTTGGGCCACATCAAACCACATACCACTCAAAAATAGGTGTCTCAATAAGAGAACCAAATAAGGGTTTTCTATTTTAGGTGTTTTACATTTTGTATAAGCTAGAAGTGTGTTATTTGGATACTTCTCTCTACACCCACTTCTCCTAGAATATGAAACACACAATTACTACAAGATGATTAGCAAATCCAATTCAGCTCGTAAGTCATTTGCCTCACAATTTTCAAGGCATATATTATCCCATATAAAATTGAAGATTCTCTTGGTCATATAATATCCCCTCCTCTCAAAATCATATTGACAATTGCACTTCAAATTGTTAGTGTATTTTGAGCACATCATCCAATCTCTTTTAAACACATGTTACATTTTTGGTGTCCGTTCTTAGATCCACACCTAACCATATATCCAAATTATTTATATATTGGATTTAGGCGCATCTACCTTAGGGCCACTTCACACACGAGCCAAAGGTTGTGACCATGTGATTTTGAGGGCCCTTGACTCTCATCCAAAGACCATACAAATCATTTAACTGACGTGCTCTGCCAAAATTTACTTCAAACCTACCTCTTGAAGGTGGACCCTGACGCAATTTCCAATAGACCATGAAAGATTATCCACTATCTATCATGTAAAAATCCATGTACACTTCTCATCCATGATCATTTCTTTGGGCCCTTGGGTCTTCACCTCCTTAATACAAAGTGAACCTGGACATTCTTGGCCTTTTTGAGCAATGGTCACGGGCCTTCAGTCTCGTACGTGCAGTCAAATGGCTCAAGTAAGTGGGGGTTACTAAAGATGACAAGGGTTGAGATGAGAAAATTGGGGTTCCACCAATCATTGGCTGCCACGTGGAAGGCACCAAAGGGAAGAGGTGCAAATATCAAGAGGCAGGCCAGAGGCTTGCTTAATCATATGTCCCTGCACTTTCTAAAATAGTTGAGCCTAAAAGCGACACTTCCAAAAACCTTTTTCTATTCGAGGCAGTTTGAATAGTTTTGGGAATTTTCAAAACACTTTTCATAGGTCTGCAAAACTTTGAAGATTGTACATGGGAGGGAAATCGAAATCGAAAATTAAAATCAAAACATCGAAAAAATAAAATTCACATGCAACCTACACAAAGAATTCGTAAAGTTGTTTGCCTGAAATGAGCCTTTTGCAATTATCCATTGGGGGAGTCCATTGATGTTGGATTGCTGGGTGAGAATTGTCACAAATGAGCGTTATTGCAGGTGAGTCTCATCTATTGAATAAAGGTTTTATCCTGCTTTTGTGGAACACTTCTTACACCACCTCGTTGAGTGGAGGAAATCTTGGAATAGCCATTGTGAGTGGCCAAAAAGTTGGTGCTCTTCTTAAAGTGTTCTTACATCCTTCATACACTGCTACTATGAATGACTGAAGTGGTTCTATTTTACACTTGATGTTTGTCGCAACCCTTGCTAGCCCCCTTAACAATCTTAGTCATTTTCCATTTCTAGCAAGAGTCACGAGCGCTAACCCTTCGCATTCCGCCATGCCAATGGTTAGCTCCTCCTACCCTGGACCTTAGAGGTTATAGTAGGGAAACCAACCCCCCTACTTTGCTTTCGGGACTCACCCCTTAATCGGTAACCAATTCTTAGCTATGGACTTCCATCCATGGAAGTCCAATCTTATGTTGATCGTCGCGTTGCCGGAGCAACACTACAACAACCCGAACTATATTAGGCAACTATCCTCACATTGGACCAAAGCCCATGAAGGTTGTGCCGTTCGGCCTCGGGTGGGTGAGGCCACTCCACCTCACCCATATAAGCCTCTACCACCGTCAAGAAACCTTGTCTCTCTACCAAGAGTTGGGGCCAAGTAGACATTTTCCTTTAGCCGCTGGGCCTAGAAGCCCCCAGCAGCTTCAGAACACTATAACTTTCTTGCATGATGTCTGATGCTAACAAGTGACCACTCCGTCGTCATCTACGCTTCACGTAGATGCCGGTGGACTCCTCACTTGCCCCATTCGGGCAAGTATTGAGAAAGTTATGCCTATTCAAACCTTGGCAGTCCCGGGAGCCACTCTCATGCCACTGCTGTATTAGGACGCTGTCTTGGGACAGAGCCCCACTCAAATTGCCATATCTCCTAGCTCACACCTCCCATTGAGGTGTTCATGAGAATTCTAGAATCAGCACGGCATATGCTACGCATAGCTCACGGCCTTACCCTCATGCCTCCTAGTCTCCGTGGGTGGGAGGCATTCCCAACGCCCGGGGTCCTCACCCACACTAGGATCACTTGGGCCCTCTCACCAACGGCGCCACAAGTCCCAGGTGTCACTCTGGGGTCCCCCTTGTGCCCATGGTGTTTCGGGCACTCCTTATGGAGAGGTGCGCGACATTGCTGCACATGATTTATCACTTTTATCCATGACTTACTTGTTGGCACCCGTTGCACTCACTTGTTGACGATTTAAGGATAGAAAATAGGTGTTACCGCAAACAAGGTATTATTTGAAGGCATTGCTACTTTATTTAAATTCCACTTCCAACTTGGGATATTTCGCACACAATTGTTTGTTGATGGCATTTTTCCTTCATAGAGGGCATTGTCGCGTAAGATAGACGTGTCTAATTTCAACATAGTAATAATTTGGAAGCTTACATTTGAGTGGTATGTGCTTAAGTGCGGCTCTAAGAACGGACACCAAAAGGGCATGTGCTTAAAAAAAAATCAAATTATGTGCTTAGAGGATTTGTTACCTAATCTAAGCTCAAAAATCAACATAATTGGGCAGGATCGATATGACCACTTAACAAGCATTAAATTTCTTGATTTGATAATGAATAAGACATGCACATGAGCTCCAAAAAATTTGAGGAAAATAAATATGGACACTATGTAGATCTGTTAATCATCTTGCACCTATTGCATGTTTCCATCTTACTAGAAGTGGGTGTAGAGAGAAAAAAAAATATGAGTTAGGCACATCTATCTTATGAAGGTACCTCTCATCCATCCAACTTAAAAACTTAAAGCCTTATAGATTTTTGAATGATTCATCTCAAATTCACTTGGACTAGACTAATTCAAGGTCTTTGAAGTTGATTCCAGTCTCAAGTCAACTAAAGTAGTGATCTCCAAGTTGCGTACTATTTCAGGGATTTTATGTTGGATGAATGGGAGGTACGCTCATTGCGATATAATTCCTTCTTGCCCATTTTCATCAATGAACATGGAGAGCTAGCTGCTAGTTAGAGTCGAACCACCTATTCCCAATCGGACCCCATCGGGAATCTATAGGGCACTAGAATTTCAATAAGGTTAAGACTGATCTTGGTGATTTCTTTTCGTGGGTGGTAAAAACAAGGTTCCACGTTTCACGGCTTGGGCTTTTGTGCATAGGAGGACATGATTTCCGTATGTCCCATTAATTAAAACACGAGTTAGTGAGAATGTCAAAGTTTTCAAAACTAATCATAAGCAAATATTTCCAGAAAGCAAGGGTTTGTAGGTCCTAATCTAGACCCCAAGAAGGTATTTATTTTCACTTCTAAATAGAACAAAAAAACACAAAAAAAAATGCAAAATGCTTGCAACCTGAAAGAGACTCCAAAAGAGTGTTTAGAACTTTTCACTCTTTTATTCTTCGCTCCAAAATTCCAAAGAATTGCGGGTAAAATTTGCACCACCTTGTACTTCTCCAAAATTGGTGCAAATCTCTTAAGTGATCGGCTGTGGGTGGGCTCTACCTTTCAGATGAACCAGTTTGAGTTTGAAAAATAACCAGTTGAAGTTCAAGACTTTAAAAATGTTCCCAATCATTTTAGAGGAATCGATGGAATCTACTTCAATTTCGTTCTTTAAAAACAAAAGATCGAACTATGTAACCTGTTCGACTGGGAACACTCCGATTGTGCCCCAGAAATCATCCCGGACACTGGTTTTCATGGATCTGAACTCCAGATGAAAGAGTAACATCAATTGTTAGATCTTGAGTTCGATTCTTCATTGCAACTCTAATGGGTGATATGTGAAGGTAGTGGAAGCTAAAACCATTACACTTTCATAACCAAAAGCATAGTGGAATCTTGCACGATGTAATCGTATATGATATTGAGAATGTCCACCCCTTCAACATGAGGTTAATAAAATGAAATTCAATAGGCTAATGGGACTGAAAGTACATCAGGCTAAACGTGATGGTTTTAGATCACCTACTAATATTAATAAAACCGAACCTACATAGTTTTTTATGCACTTCTTGTGTAAGATTATGGAGTGCTGGTATTGGATGCAATGTTAGTACAAGTGCATAAACGGTTTTGCACCAATCAAGCAATAGATTTTAAAACTTCAAACACTGGGAGTTGTTTGCAATGGAAAAAGTGTGGGAATTCTTGTGGGTCACTTTAGAAAAACTATAGTACATTCATTTAATGTGCAACTTATTTTTTTGTTTCTGGCATGTCGAAGCCAATTTGCGAAGCTAGTAATGCATGCCACTAAACCATGTGGATTCCAAAAATAGGTTGAAATGTCTGAGGGACGATTGAACCCCAAATGTTGAGGACTTTTTGCGGTAATGGCAACCAACATGTACAAAGTCAACTTAATGTGCTAGCTTGAGTTTTTTTAGAACTTGAGAACGTATTATTATCCTACACAAGACAAGGGAATTGCTCGTAACAAAATTGGCATTAAAATTGACAAGATGAAAGCGAATGAAGGATGCTCTAGCTATGAAAATACTTGGGTACCACAAATCCCCAGCTGTCTCCAGTGCACAACTACTTTAAAATAGACCGTGTCATAATGTCATTTAAGAGGAAGGGTTTACCCAAAAAACATATAAATTTGTAGGATCTCAATTGAAAGTTCCAATCAGCTTCTACCTTCAAGAACTAAAGTAGACCTACAAAGGAAAGAGTCGTGCACAATCCCTAGAGAGAGCACCTTTCTAGCTAAAACAATTGTGTCAAACCTGATCAGTACTGTTTAGTACTACTAGTTCGAATGGCCTATACTAAGTCCAACATTCGAAGCTCCCAAAAGCAAACAAATCCAACAAAAGCAAACAAATCCAACACAAGCAACTAGAGCACAAATTGTCCTGAACCCTAGACCACTGTGACAACAGAGTTAAGGCATGAGACAGGCACATAGGACACAGATGAGGAATCTCAAAGTATGCAACAAATATGGCCTAATATTCAATACTACAATCCAAACCCCCATTATTAATTTGGAAAACCTACAAGAGCACCGTCAGAATTTTCTGCGTCCAGGTATCCACTAATCTGCATCAAAGAGCCGCCATGCTGGATCTTCACTTCACCTCACAGCTGCAATGAAATTGATCTAAGCATATCGCTAACCTATACAAACCCTAAGAAAATGCAAGTGGATCGCCTGGCAAAGTTTGCTCATACAAGATGATTTCCAGCATCCAGGTAAACAGAGTGGACAAGGTCACAAGTTGTAAAATGCAGCTCTGTCTGAAGCTTGGCTTGATGTCATCATGTGGGAAGGTATAATGCACAGCGCTGGGGTAGTTAGTTGTCACCCAGAAGCGTGGATAGAACAAGCTGTTGTACGAATTTCGCACGTAGCTTTGCTTGTTTATGTTTCTCTTCGCGCTCTTCGGCTGTTAATGAGGGGTCGACACTGTTCAGCAACCACCAACAAGCACTTGTAAATACAAACACATCCGCACAGCAAAGTACAAATGCATACGATCCAAGTCACATCTCGCCCTATCAGATTGCATGGTTTAAACATGCACAACTTCAAGTATTAATCTGACAAGAACCAGACACAAGAAAGTCATGAAACAGTGCCTTTATTTAATTGACCACAGCCATGCTGATTCTAATTAGTAGATTGTTCCTGTGAGGAAGACATAAATGGCACCAAGGTGTCACAAAAGGAAGAGGATAGTTTCTGTGCAACATGCAACAATAGAGTTATCCTTTGACTCTATGGAGCTTCGAAGGTCCCCTTTCATTTTCCATTGGATGTTTTACATACAATATGAATAATTTCTTTCCACTTGTGATGCAACTCAGAGGTAATTTTTGAGTTTGAAAGAAGACCAACCTACTTCAGTCATTGAGAGCCAAACTCATTTAGCACCTCTGCGGATGCAAGAATAGTTTGACCCTTGCTGAACCAATATACAACGTTCTTCAATCAAATTTCCATACTACCTCCAAGGAAGGTTGACCACATGCCATGTTCAATTATAGGACACCTCTAATTTAGTATAACTCCTAGCAGATAAAAGAGGGCCAGAAAACAGTTTTAAGGAGCAACTTGCCTTGGCTTTGACTGTTGACTTAGCGAGGATAGTTTCGATGGTGGTTCCTCATTAATAGCACTAGGTTTGGGAGGATCTTCAGCCTCAGTTATAGGAACATTGTACACCAAGGTGGAGAGTAGAGGATCAGTGGCATGAGACAAGCCCGACAGGCCCGACGAGCGAGATGTACCCCCTAGAAGGGCCTGCAAGTGCGCCTCCCGAAGTTCCTTCCCAAGGAGTGAAAGTGTTGCATTTGATGGAACACCAGCTCTCCTGAACCTCCTCCGACGCTGCATGTGAACTGTTGTTAAGGGTCCCTGCAGATAATAATTGATATATCTCTATCCTTACATGGAACATTCAACACACTTACTGAAAATCTTTACATGACCTAGTAGGTAGATGTCTTTTCCATTCACTCTCTCCACTTACTCAACACAATGATACAGGAACAGTAGATAAAGAACAACTTCAAATACTAGCAAGTTGTCAAAAGGATATCTTAAATAAGTGACCATGCTGCAATGAAATGTGTCCAACCATGTCCTTTGGAATCTTCGCAGCACAAACAGGGCACATCTGTTCCCACATGTCACAATTAGATGTGCAGAGATAACCTAATTTGCAGTCAGCCACACCCTACATGTAGACAATCGGCACAAGAAACCACTCCAAGAGTAAACAGTCAAAAAAGTATATTAATAAAACAACATCTCTAACATAGGCTGACTATTGTGGGATATTCAAAATGCCCTAATGTATAAAACGAAATGGATTGCCAGATTAATTACAGTTGCAAACTAGCCTTACCCTACAAGAACATCTGCAAATTCAGTTTAAAAAAATGCAGAATTGAAATCAGGTTTACAAACTTACAGCAGCTTTAGATTCAAAACAATGTTCATCTTCAAGATGTGAGCAGAGAGCAGTGACATCAAATTCCTCGTAGCAATAAGGGCATGAAAATTCAGGTCGCAAATCCTCATCACCATCCACATCATCTAGGTTAATTTGATGACGATCTGCAAATCAAGGTACAATGCCTATTAATTATGATTCTTAACACTGACGTGCTACACTACCTGCTAAGACACTGTTATAAAAAGAAAAAAGTTTGAATTCAATAGAGATCTCTAGGAAACTCCCATTGTTGCAACATTGCCTTGCAAACTCCATCTCTTAAAAGATGGTGTAATGCACTGACAAAAACCCGTAGATACCTCGTGCAGATTTTTGAATGGTGAAGAATATTGGCACTGTCTAACTGCTCTTTCTTCCAAATCTAGAGAACCGCTGAGATAGCAGACAAAGTAGTCCATAAAGATGTAGAGTAACTAGATGTAAGTTGCATCACTGTGGGCCAAACCCATACCAACACCAAAAAGGAGATAGCAATTGTAAACTTGCGACTCACAAACAGCATATCAAGAGGTCACCTTCATCATGAACAGCATCGAAAACTATCATTGCAACCTAATTAAATCAAGAGACCCAAACATCTAGACAAAATGAAGACAATCACCTTACACATTGAAGAAAACAATGGAATCCGAGTCCTAAATTCTTTAACCTGCAACCTCGCCTTCTCGTTCAATCGACAAACATACCCACAAAGCAAGTAACTCTACAAATTTCCCAGGCACTAATCCAAATGACTAAGTCACAGCTGATCATCTTCACAGGAAGATGAAAAAAAGGAAAACATTGAAATAAAGGAGGCTCTCCATGTATATAGTTCAGCAGAAGAGTTGAGAGGAACAAACCTAGAAGGGACTGAGAAGGCTGAAGTGTGTGGTGGCGCTTTGAGGTTGACATCCGCGCAGTCCACAAGTCCCCATCCATACTGCCTGCCGCTTACTAACCCTCCCTTTGCTTTCTACCTAGAGCACCTTCCACACCCAAGGTACCAGATATCCCAGCAATTTTACCCTACTCCTTCACCTATCCCTGCTTTTGTTGGAACTACCCTCTCTTATCACCACAATGTTACTGTTGCATCTATATAAATAAGGCCTCCAGCAATGTCTTCTTCCTTATATCCCTATGGACTACCTTCAAACTGCTTCTTGATCTCCAATACGAAGAACCTGAAATTCCTTGATTTTTATGTTCAATATAATCAAACCATCTTGACCTCTTCAACTCCTTTCCTCAATGGTGCAAAACGGTACCACGGTTGTCTTGAAATTTCTTTACACAAGTAGTGACCTCACGGAATTCCTAAAAGCTATCTATATTCATAAAATCCAGTGTACAATATGTCTTCCTTTTCTGCGCAACACAATGAACGGGTCTCAGTAAAATAATACAAAATCAAATCTGAGTCTTTAAACTTTTCTTCCCCGCCCAATGCAATCACTCCATTGCACAGTCCTTAACTGAGAAACCTCCCACGCAATTGTCAGGGCTTAAGAAACCTACATACTCAAAGACAGGCAAAAATCAGAAATGACAACCCACTTTCCTCACTAATTTGTGCATGAAAAAATCATAAAGACCTATTCATTCCTCCCTTCTGATATCCAACTCAAGAAGGTCCCCTAAAATACCACAACCCAATGACCGGTGAAAACCTGGTTACCCGGAACCCTAAAACACTAACCCCAGTTCAATGCGACCTATCCAATGCCTCCGCCTCGGACAACCAGTTCTCCACGTAAGGCATAACATATCCAGGGCATTAGTACTATTGTTAGGATTGCTCCTAAATCAATTGAATTAGGTACGTGACAGCCAATTGAAGAACTCTAAAGCCATAACTGGTTCTCATAAGGATCCCAAAGCCAATTCCAGAACTGAAAACCTTCCCAAGGAGCATCCTCTTCTCCTTTTCATTCTTCGCTTAAGCTTACACCTACACCGACAACCTCAAGTGCCTCTCCCACCGCAAGAGATCAAGGAGCAACCGTAGTGGAAAATATACACATACTACATACTCACGTCACAAGAGTTTCCACATGAAACCCCACAACACACCGTTCAATGAAAACCCTAGTCGTGTTGCTTGAGAGGCGCAACAAGAACTCGTGTGGCACAGTCTGCACTTTCAAGAGATAATTTTGAAGTAGTGAAACAATACACAGTAACCAAGGCGGTCACAAAATACCCAAGCATAGCTTGGAACTCAAAGTACCAGATGATACACACATGAACGAAGCTCTTCTCTTCTTTTCCTTCCAATGGAGTCTCAACCAGCCTTCCTGAAAACTACAGAATCCAAATAAGATGTAACATTCGTGGACCTCACACTTCAATGGCCACCGCCACCTCGCCTTTTGTCTTCACTTCTGGATCTAAAGCCTAAGGCGTTGAAATGGCCGGAATTCACTGTGATATCCGCACCAGAGGAGTAGCGAGAAACAAAAAGCACTGACACGGGAGCACAAAGGCATCAGAAGATGAACGAAAAGTCTATGGCACACTGGCAATGGCGGTAGTCTTATAGACAAAGCTCATGCATCCTCTTCTTCCATGGCTTGAAAAGGAAGTGATGATGCATCATCACAATTGCCGTGAGACCAGAATAGGAACTAATTATGGAGGGCGGTGCAAACCCTACCTCAACAGGAAACGTGGCACAATTGGTCAAAATTCCTCTCTCCTATGTCCAACCACATTTGACAGGAGGAGCAAATCCACAAGAACCCGAACGAAACCCCGACGGTATGCATCCACGATGGCAAAATGGACACACCACTAACCTCACGCTCTCTCTCTCATTCTCTTTACTTCTCTTTCTCTCTTTCTCTCTCTCCTCCTATTACCACCGTCTTGATGTCCGCACGAAGCCACCGAAACCTCACCACCTAAAATACGACCTGTGGCGAAGTAGTCGTGCGCACCAAGGGCACTAGGAAACCCTACCTCCGAGTAATTGGCCGCGTTCCTCCTCCCCCACAGCCCGCGCCACGCGCTTGCTCCTCCTGTAACCACTTGAGAAGGAAGGCGCCCCTGGACACGATGATTCCCAACCAAATGCGGCGTGGGAGAGGTCGATGGGAAGAGGGAAGCGCGGCCGTGACGAAGTAGATGTGTGCGCGATGTCAATTTACGGCCTGCGTAGAATCTGCGTCGCAATCTGTCGAGTGTTGTCCAAGTTCGGTCTGTGCTTGCAAACCCCAGCTGCCCTTCCCTTCCCTTTCCTTCCCTTTCCTTTCCTTTCCTTCCTTCTCCGCCAGCCCTCCCTTGCTTCCTCCCTTCCTTCCTTCCTTCCAGCTGGGAATGGCATCGGGAACGAATATGGGAACTCGGGGAACTCGGGGATCGGGCCGTCGTGTAGGCAGGGTCCACGCGGGGTCCACGCCACGCTCCCGCGTTCCCAACTTCATGGGGATCTTTTTGGTAAAAAGGCCATGCACCCAGCCAAAAGGTGCTGCTCATCACTTCAATGCCAAATTATTGCCCCATTACAACTCCATTAGACATAGGTTTCCTTCCCTATTTCCAAATGTAATAACTAGGGGCATCGATTGTCCCAATGAATGCGTGTTACTCTTCGGAGTTACAAGGTGCAATTACGTCTTATTCGGGAGTTTGATTTTTTACTGATAAAAGTTCAATAGCTTGTTATAGACAGACATCATAATAGAAGGACGATGACTTTGCGTAGTAAAATATTACGTTCTCGTTGAATGGTTATAGCATTGTGTAACCCCGCATAGTAGCACGCACTCCTTGGGATGATCAATGTAGTCTGAAGTGGCCAATATCGTATCCAAGATTACCTCTCATTCATCCAACATAAAGATTGCATGAACATAGTATGCAACCCGAAGGTTAGGTTTTCTAGTTGATTTGACACAGAAAAATACAGTGTTTATCCCGTTTAGTGCGCGTGGTACTAATTCCCGAAACATGCACTATTTTGCCAAATCTCAAAATTAGTGAAGGTCGAAACTACTGTTTGAGTGCCACTAAATTCATGCGTACAAGCTCATTTCACCATACATCTCAAGGAAATTAGTGTGTGCTCTAAGGTGTTTGTAGATTGTACAATTTGTTATGTTGGGCTCAAAGAGGTTTCTTCTTCTTCTTCTTTTCGATTAGCGTCACTCACTCCCAAGGCACCAAGAAAATTGAAAAGAGCTTGCATTCAAAGTTTGTGGCACTTTGACACTTCGGACTCCCGAAACCCTAGAACTTTTGGTGGCACTAATTTCATAACGTGAAGAAATTTAGTATCACCTTCATTAATTTCTTACACCCACTAGTAGCCTGTCCTCACTAAATGGGATAACCAATGTAGTTTCAAAGACCCACACTAGCATAGTTGAGGTCATTCGAGAAGAATCGGCAACAATCCTATAGGGGGGTTGAGTTTTCTTTTGTTGGATGGTGAGAAGTATGCTCGTATATATGATGATTCCCTCTCTTCGTCTTCAGTCTTCCTTCCAATTGGACATCAAGTTGATATGAACAACCTCTATTTCACAAAGGCCACAACACTATCGTCACTTTGGGAATTAGCTCTTTTGAGACACCATCTTGATATACTTTTATTCCCATAAGTTTTTTGGCTTCCCAAACTTTAAAATCCATTTCATTTCATTGGTTTCTCATACTTAAGTAGCATTAGGTAAATTACGGGATGAGGTTGAGTGGCAAGTCAAATTTCTTGTTCTCCATCTTCTATTGATTATATTTACATCTTCAATTGTGTATTACATAAATAAACCTTTGATGAAATATCAACAAAACCCATATGCAACATTGGACCTTCTCTAATTTACTTATGACTATTGAAGTGCATGTTTGTTGATTCACATAACCGATCATATATGCCATCCCAACTATGTTTGGAGTAATTAATAAAATTGAAGGCTTAATCCAAATTCTTTTAGACATGAGTAATTTATGGTATTTTTTCTTTGACCGTCACCTAACCACACACTAATAAAAAATAAGTGTCCAATTGAAAAAAAACTTTAAAAAACTAAACACTAAAAACCACCCACATATTTTAGTATATGTGCATTCATGTGTGGTGTTTGAATAGCAAGGGCATAACATTGTTAAGTTAGGATCGGGGTATGATAATTATTTTGTCGAAATGAGGAGTCTAGACAAGCTAACATGTTTGGGGTAAGTCCAATCAATGTTGGATTGGCATATAGGTGAATGCATGATATCAACACACAATACCAATAATGGTAACAAAGAACATACTTGGCTAGTATCAAATTGTACTACCAATCAGCTACATTGTTTATGGTATTTAGTGCCACTTACCCAATTTTGGAGGCATAAGATAGGTTCACTAATGATCAACTACTTCATAGTTAATGTCACCTCATGACACTTGGCATTCAAGCACGCTTACTAATATGTGGGCACAAGTATGCTCTATAATGTTATGAGGTATATACATGCTTATGGTACACAACGGGCTACAAGTTGACTAAAATTGTACACAAATGACACTTGATATTAGTATGTTCGAGAAAATCTTCCTCGTGCTTAGGGAGCATGCATGGCCAAGTATACGGAAACAATGCTCTGGTATACTAAAACCATGATTTTTTTGGTCAAATGCCTAGAAGTAGTATCAACTTGTTTAAATTTGATTTTTCTCATGGTGCCTTTTGTTGTTGTGTTAAGTACTCAAATATAGCATATCAAGATGAGATCTTCAAAACTTATCATTAAAAGTATTGCTCAAAAGGCAATGGCTAAATATGGTTTTGGACATAGTTTCATGACCTTAAATATTTTGAAGTTGGATTTATTTTTCATATTCCTTGATTCATCATAAACTGAGGGCATCATTCCCAAAAAAAACAACAACAACAACATAAATCTTATATAAATTTATCATGTTTAAAACAAATTTTAGACAACTACGTGTTCAATATATCTACGTGCACACTACTTGCACCGTCTTCTAGAATATGTAGACTTTCTTTTAAAAAAAATTGTCAACCTAACTTGCTTGGCTTTGTAGATCGATGTGTTTTTCAAATGTTTATGATTTTTTCCTTCACAAAATTCAAAGTCAGTATGTAGTTTTGCATCACTTTCACTTGAACCTATGCATGCTAATGGAGTTGTGTACTTGACCATGCTCGCACCCCATACCCAAATGTGACACACGACTCTTGCGATTAGATGCTCAATAATATCTTCCCCTTGCATATTACAACGCATAACTATCATCTCAGGTATCCCAATGTGCTACACTCAATGTCACAATGCAAACATTTTCACTTCCAAAGAGCTACTTATGTTGACAAATAGAATCATGCTGACAATCAATGAACATGAACTGTGAGGCCTCTAGGCATGTAGTTTAGATGATTTGACAACAATTTGCATGACACTAAATGCCATAAATGTTGATTTGCTACTTGGTGGGTACCACAAGGTACCACAATCTTTGTGTTACTAAGTTATAATTAGGGTGAATACCATATTGATAGTAGGATGGTTTTACATGGCTATGGAGTAATCATGGGTGGTATATAGGCCCGAATAGTATCAAAAAAATATAACACGTTAAAAAGGGTTGGGATGGTATCCATGCCCTATTGGTATTAGAAGCATGTAAAATCCTCATAATAGAATCCCCAAGTGATATAAAAAGGGTTCAAAAAGGAAAACACCATTCAACACTAATCAGAACTTGAGTAAACAACATTATTACCTCCATGCAAATCATTATTCTTGTTGCAATGCTTGGGATGGGACTCATAAAGAGCTTGGCAATGTTGTGGGTCTCCAATGTATGTATGTGTGTGTGTGTGTGTGTGTGTGAGAGAGAGAGAGAGAGAGAGAAAACCACATCAGGCACAAGTAAGTATATTGCACCTAAATAGTACTCCGTATTCCATAACATTACTCATCTCCTTGTCTACATTCCATGGGATTAGGTCTCGGAAAAGCAACATAAATCCTTCTTTACTTATGACATTCCATATTCATGAGGAACACTCATGTTGTATATTATAAAAGTCAACAAAACAACTATAATTTCACACAATTAATTACAACCTTTTCTTTTCGAAAATAAATAAATAAATAAAACACTACGTCAACATCCTATTCCCCTAAAACAACATGCAGACAAAGCCCATGAGCTTAGACACAAAAATTGTTTTAAATACATGCCAAATAGCTTATTTATGCACATGCATTGCTTAGTATAATTATGTATACACGAGGTAGAAATTAAACCCAACTTACTTGACTTGCAAGCATCATGTTATCTCTAGCATTCCCAATGGCACATGTATACATATGTCGCCATGTGCACATAATCAAACCAAAGCATTTATGGAGGAAGAAATTCTACACAGGTGCCACATCATTGAAAATATGACAACACTAGTATGTGCAATTAGGTTGCCCCAAACTATTTTATTAATGTTCCACACTATTTTGAACATTTATTCTCAAAATAACATAAAGGAAATCTAAAATTAAAAATGTGGTGCTATACGCATTAACAAAGTTCCATGTTTTTGTAATGTATTTTGACCCAAGGTAATTAGCATGGGGTAAAGAGGCAACTTAATTGCACACATAATGTACATGTTGTCTAGCATAAAGGAGTACATAAAAGAGAGGGAGATAGGAGTTGACGCTAACCGTAAGTTGGCATGAATGAGAGACGCTTCACCCTTTATCAAAGTTGCATGAGATAAGAGGGTTTTAAACACTTTTCTTTTTCTTTTTCTCTCTTTACACCCACTCCTTGTAGGATATGAAGTACACAATTAGTGCGAGTTGATTAACACATCCAAATCATCCCATAGCCATTTTCCTTGTGATTTTCATAGTTCAGGCAAGTATCTTATTTATCAAAATCTGAATAATCTGTAAGCTATTAAGAGATTATATAGGTCCTCCCCCCCAATTACGTACTACTATGACTAAAATGACTAATACATTTGAGCATATAGTCCAATCTCTGTTCAACACGTATCTTCTTGGTGTCCACTCTTGGATTTAACAATCATACGTGTTTGTTTAAGAACAACATAACATTATTCATATCCATGACAATTTTATGTGGGATTGACAATTCCACGTAATATTCTTGGATATTCCCCACGTTCGGTTTGAATGTGGGGAATATCCAGGAGTACTAAGTGGAATATTGTCAATCCCACATAACATTGTTATGGATTTGAATAATGTTATGAAACACCAACGTAGGCACATTTTCCTTACTTAAATGTAAATATGGTTTATGGTGAGTAAATTTGTCTTCCATCCCATCTGCCCTTCAATCCTCTCCTCATCCTCCTCCTTCCTCCCTTCACTTCTACCTTGTGCGTTTCATGGGTGTTGCCTTACACGTGTATACCTTATTGCGTAGATTAAAGTTTTAGTGAGTTTCAAGCTTTTGACTATGTATTTGTTTGAGGATCACAACAATTCACACATTGCCCATAGCCAACTCTCCCATAAGGGGAATGCTATCATGTGACCGGTGAGTGATGAGTAGTAACTTCTGAATGAAAATATTTGGAAATACTCCCACTAGTATCTAATGCCCATGGTTTTTTGGCATATCTAGTAACACATCTTATATAGTAATATAAGTATACCAAGGTGCCAACAAAATGCAACTAACATAATAAATGGTTTACTCTACAATCACAAACCATAGGAATGGCATGAGGTTAGGGGTCATCATGAATTTAATATTGTTGCTAGCTTCAACATGAATACACATATGCAATCACATTCTAAGTATTGAGGATGCACCATATTCAATTCTATGATTCACTTAGGTTTGAGAAATGAATGGAGAGAAAGAAACAAAGTCCCATGGATTCAAGTGAGGGGCTCAAACTTTATGTTTTATAACAATGCCAAATCTAATGTCTTTCATGTTCCATACTAGTTGTGAGCCCAATTTGGTGCCCACATGTGTTCTTAATCCTTGTTTACGTTAAAAATTGGGTTTGCATGTTATCAGGCCTTGAAAATGACATAAAAAGAGTGAAACTTTGATTGAAATTGCCACTCTTAAGGTTAGGCTTGAGTGTGAAGATTGGTGTTAATTAGGATCAGGGGAATTGGTTTTTAGAGGCTTGATTAGGTTAAGTAATGTTTAAGGCAAGCCGGGTGAGCCATGGTTTTAGTGTTAGGAATGGGAACCCTCACTATCCATTTTGGGAAGGGGGTCGGGGTTTATGGATCAGACTGGATTATGGGCGAGGAGAAGTCGGAAGCTAGTTGGGCCTCAGGAGTTCGGCGGCAGGAGAGTTTGGCAAGAGGCATTGTTCGGTTGCGGTGAAGGGAGATGGGTGAAAAAACAGGGTAGGAGGAGGGACTCTCCAGGGGTGCTCCTTGGCAGCTGAGGATGGCGTAGATTCGAGGGAAAAGTGAAGGGCAACTGGGGATTTTGGCAGCAGCTGGTGCTCCTGGGCAGGGCATTGGCGAGCCACCAATGTGAGGATTCGGCTAGAAATTCACAAGCCTGGAATGGCGAATCTGAGCGAGGAGGAATCACTAGTATCAGGGATCGCACTAACCGAATGAGGAAGGCTCACATAAGTTGAGGCCGAGAAACCCACTGTAACCAGGTAGATTCAATCTGTAAACGCTGAGCGCTTAGGCAACTACCCTGGAGTCTGAGGACGAATTTGAACACTCGAAGTCTGATGGGTAATGGCGCTGGGTTATGAATGTTAGTGAGAATCAGGGGAATGCGGATAGGCTATGTGGAGGGAACAGAGAGGGGAATGTGAGAGGGGGCGAGGTGAAGCAACATTCCAGAGTGGGTAGTTTAGATGTTGCCTGTGGGCGGCATTGGAGGGTGTGAATGGAAGTTGTTGTGTGAAGGAGGGAGTATGCTACCGGCCGAGACGGTACTCGGGGGTCAGAGAAGGGGAATGGCGAGAAGGAGGGAAGTGGAGGACTGGTCCGGACTGTAGCCGGTATCTGCAGGAATCCAGGGCAATGCCGAGAGGTGGTTGGACACTGGAAACTCCTGCCACTTAATTAGTGTGTAGACAGTGGATGATTAGGTAGGATATTAGTTAGATTAGGGCATTAGGCATGATGTATTTTCTTTACGATTACTTAATGTTAGTAGTGATGTGTTGTGAGTATGTACACACAGTGGGTGTTTTTAAACACTTACATACTGTGTGAATTAAATAAAGACTTATTGGCTAAGGTTTAAGCATTGGAAAATTGGGATGGAACCCTCAGCGAGAGGGATCAAGTGAACACATGTGAATCCCACAACCTCACCGGGACACAGACGCATAAGGGTGGGTGTTTTGGTCTCACACTAGCCATACCCAACCATATTCAATCCAATCCAATCAAACTTATGGTGGATGGTATTGTCAACTATCTAATCCCCCCCCCCTTGTCCTCCAATGCCCCAATTTTGAACAATATCTTCATGTTTGGATCAAATTTGCGGAACTTCGTTCGAGGTGCATGTGTTGATGTTGCAGCTTGTGCAATAATAATGCCCTCTGCATAGATAGGGAGCACCGACTCCTTGGGAGGGGATGCCACCAACTCCATCATCATGCTAACAACGTGCACAAACATTTTTATTACATTGGGAAATGATCATAATCGAAGCACTTCCATGTATTTTTAAAAAGCAATTAAATTGAGGCTAAACTCACTCAAACGGGATGTTCTTGTGACCTTCCAAGGAGGTTCCTCATCCTCGTATGTTGGAGGAGGTTGTGATACAAGACCCGCTCCGGGTTGTTGTGAAAATGACTCACAAAGTGATTGTAACGTTTCCTTGAAAATGTGGTCATATTGCTTCGTAAACAACAAGATGGCGTCCACTTTGCAGCATGCATGGATAGAGGCGCTTACACATCACACCCCAATGAATATCACAAAGAAAAAAGAAAAAGAATTAAACATGGAGGTGTTATAAAAACCAACCCTTGAAAATGGTGACATCCACAACGATCGATCCCGGTGTTGTTAATGCCTCAATAAGTAAATTGTGTGGACCAACCTATACAATACTTTCCATGATCATCCACAACATACACATACAAAACTTTATCGTCTTCTCTAAAAGCCATTAACAAGTTCATTTTCAAGAAGTTGGACATCCACTTCAAGAATTGGACGAATCAATGGCAATGAAACCAAATGGCATATGGGGACCGAGAGGCATGGTTTTCCAAATGGTCTAATACGCAAGCCATAAATAACTATGAAGTTTGTATTTAAGCCTAATGCAAGGCTGTGAATATCACCATCCGATTCATCCATAGACTCTTGGGACTCGTCATAATTGGAGTCACTAATAACCACATGTTGCAAAATGATGTTCAAACAATATCAAACCCCGTATCCCAAACATTGATATTGACAATCATTGTTCACAATCTAGAAATTGTATTGGATTTGGATAATATAATATAATTAAAAATCTAAAACTCAAAATTCCTAAACTAATTAGCAAACCAATTTAAGACCTATTTGCACATCCACAATTACAAGAGGCCATGGGAGGGGGGCTAATATGGTCACCCCCAATAACACCACACTTGCATATCTATGCTAAATTCTTGGAATTAGTTATGGTAGATACCTATACAGTCACAGGGGGTGGGTTGGGTTGGGGGGGGGGGGGGGGCAATGTGGTCACAAACGTAGAACAAAAAGAATTTATTCGAACTCATATATGAATCAAGTTTGAGAAAAAAAACATAATTGCAAAGTGATATGAGCCACCAACCCAAAATCGTAGTGCACAAGGCTTGAAATCAAAGGCTTCGATAAAAGGGACTACATGTACTGAGGTTTGATACACATTGGCAAGCACATACCACATGAGGGCATGAAGGAGGAGGTTGCATGGTCTCGGGGGGTTCACTGGCGAAAATCATAGAACAACGTGCGATAAAAAATAGGGTCCAATACATTCATTGTAGATAAATTTTATAAAAAATGTACATGTAAAACAAGGGGTTTTAAAGTAGTGAAACATGTTTACATGTAAAATACCATCACATATGATTTTTTCAGGCTTTTTACATGTGAAATACCATCACCTTATAATCTTTTCTACAAGGTAAATACCCCCCCCCCCCCAATAAATTGGTCCCGAACGCACGTGTATGCAAAATATAAGAGGGAGTGAACCCCCCGAGTGCATGGTTGGGCAAGACTTGAGCTCAAACATGAATTATCATTTGCAAAAGAATGGGGATCACAACTGCACAAAATGGATCGGTATTACACTCTCTCCATTTGTGGTTAGCAGAGAACCACTAGAAAATCTAGGGTCCATTGGAAGGTTTGTCATGCCTCTCCCACGTGTCTTGTTATTTGTCACACCAAATTAAGTTGCATATGTTCAATCTCAATCGCCTATCATTTATCATGCATGTATCCATTGGAGTGTTCACAACCACCCTATGTCCATTGGACTTTGTTGTGAATCACTAATGTAGCTCTCCAATTTGTGGCTAATGAGGTGTTCAAAGCCCCTACTGCGAAGAATTTTGCGATTGTTATGGTTGCTAGTAAGTAATTCTTAGTTGATTACATTCTCAAATCTCCGCTCCTTGGAGAAAATAACCATCTCCATGATGCTTCCTTCGAGATTCTCATGGACAAATTCTTTACTTTGGCCTTTCCTAACATGAACTTCGTGGCAATTTCTAAGCATTGAATTCGTAGTGGGATGGGTTCCATGGATAGTATAATGGCCCTGAAATGCCATTTTGGGTTCAAATGTGTTTATGATACTCAATTTCTAAG
Source organism: Polytrichum commune (assembly GCA_950295325.1). Taxonomy (NCBI): domain Eukaryota; kingdom Viridiplantae; phylum Streptophyta; class Polytrichopsida; order Polytrichales; family Polytrichaceae; genus Polytrichum; species Polytrichum commune. The sequence goes on from OX485809.1 coordinate 3,511,969, forward strand.
GCAATCCAAAGACAAGGTTCAAAATGTCCATGGATTTTGTTGGAAATGAAGTCGATCTTGTGAGGCACATGTAGAGTGAAGGCGACATGAGGGAATGCATGGATCATGGTTGACCATGACAAGCGATTTCGCGATTGAACTATGATGGCATGTCATGTCTATGACAACAAACATTGCAAGATTCTCACCAAAGCCTACTGTGTTATGCAAGTGCAGGATGCCTAGGCTCAAATTGCTTTTGGAAAAACCTAAATGATGTCATTATAGACAATGGTATCCCCAATGTTAACTTCAAGATGTTCATGTTGGATAGTGCACATGCAAATTGGATTCGTGTGAGGAAGATTTGTGGTGATGGTGATCTGTGTGTGCCTATGTAGGGTTGTGAATGTACATGCCCTTTCCATTGGTATGCCAATCTAGATAAAAGAACACAAAAACACATCATTTTTTCTTCGTAGCATCATCACAAACAACTCTACAAGGAATACAGAGACGCCAAGAGTATAAAGGACACGGATGTCAAATACCATGTGGCTTGTGTTTGGTGGTTGTCCTCAAGTGCGACCACATAGGAGGGCATCTACAACTTGTTTGAATGATTGGGGTTTTGGCATTATCATTATAGACAATGGGGAGAACATGTGCTTATTATAAGTTTTTGATTTCTAGTTTTTATCTATATTCTCTCAATGTTTGTATAATAGTCTCGTTGTATTGGACTCTTACATTTTTTTCTTTTTAATATGTCGTGCAATCTCTCTAAAATATTGCACCCTAAATTTATAGACCAATTATATTCCAGTTCATACTTAATTTAGCCTCTTATAAGATTAAAAAAATCCTCGCTACTCACATGTCACTGCTCACCACTCACATGCTAGTTTCCCTCCTTCCCATACATCATGTGCATCTCCTCGTGTCTAATCTTCCAAGTGCACCAATTCATCTCATCTCTAGGAATAGCTCAAAATTATGCATATTTGAATTATGTACAATGTGTGTTCATTAATATAAACTATTTCTTTCTACATGTTTTTCCCCTTCCTTTGTGGTTTTTAGAACCACTTTGTAATAATATATCCATGGAATGGCACGGGCCAACCAACATATAATAAGTTTGGTAAGTTTTAATGAATTGATTCATATTTCATGATGAGTGTTCACTTTCATTAAATGTAGTGTATCTTGATGCTATTGGACCACACGTAAAATATGATAATAATGTTTGATGATTTTGGACATCGTTTCATCGGACATGGCTTTTGGTGTTTTTGGAGGCTTTCATCAACAATGAGATGTTGCAACAACTAAACGTCACACTCCAAACACATTATGCATTGTGCTCATGTGGCCAATACTCTTCCCACAATCAAATCCACAACCACACTTCACTCTCAAATCCACAAGATCGTGCACTCCAACTACATTAGGTCCGTGTTGCTTGCTTTGTTGTAATTTAATCAAAGACCATAGAGCCTACATTGCTTGCTTTAACTTATAGGTAATATAATGAAAGGCCAAATAAAAATTGACCTCAAGGCTAGAGGCTTCCAAGCAAACACAAAACAAAGAGGAACTAATGAACAACGAGAAGGCAAAGAATGTGAAATGAGGAGGCAAGAAATTGAGAAGTTGAGAAGTTGAAAACCACAAAGTGCGAAAAAATTCATGAAATTGGTTTCATAAATTCATGAAATGGATAGAGGTAAAGGTCCACTATCATGAAATTAAGGTGTGCCACATGTCAAGTCAGTTTAGAAGAATCATGAACTAATTTACAAGGTTCATGAAATTGGTAGAACACTATTATAACATTGGTTGGGAATGTTCATGAACTAGATTGGAACCTTCATGAAATCGACTGTGCACTTTCGTGAAGTCATCTTACCAAAGCGTCATAAGGAAAACAAAGTGGTGGAAATTATTTTGAATCCATGACATCATGATACATGTAGCGGAAGTCAATAAAACATGTGCAATGAAGATATGTTGTTTGGGATTGCACATTTTACCTATCATGCATATCATAATGTTTGATTATAACAACACCTTATGAGAGAATGTGCATGGAATCAAAGAGCAAAGCACAACCAAGGTCGAAGAAAAACAAAAGGAGGAAGCTCCCCATGGCCATTGAAGAGCGGATCATGGAGGAACATGAGTAGGAGACGACGAAAGCCTGGAAATCGAAGGGGGGGGGGGGGTGATTTAAAGGCGAACCCTCAACCCCGCTAAGAACCCCCCCCCCCCAACCTCAAGACCCCCAACGAAGACCCCATCTGAAGACCCTAGCCCAAGACCCTAGCCCAAGAACACCACCAAAGACCTATGTCTTGGGAAATGATGAAGACCTAGTATTCAAACTTAGGACTTAGAAAATCTTAGAAAGTAGTTGAGAACAACTACATTAACCATCATATGTTAGTGGAAATATACATTAAGAAGTTGTTAGAGCCACATCTTTAAAACAAAAATTTGTTTATACTAAATATAGGTTTCAATGACATCACATTGTTATATTTAATAAATACGAAAATCAGTTGAAATAAGGTCATTTTAGGATATTACAAACTATAAAAAGGGGAATTAAAATACCCTATTACATTTCGTTCGACCTTGAACTATTTACATGAAGTGTCACAAAGGTCTTGATATATGTGAGAAACCACATGGGACTTGGAATTTAGAATTGGACACTTAGCATGACACTTGAAACTCGGCACATAGATTCTCAAGATTTTTATTTAAAAATTTGAGAGCTCCGATTTGAGTCTTTCAATTAAAATTTACTTAGAACTTGAAGGCTCGAGGGTTGAGCCTTCTCATGGATATGCAAGATAGGACCAAGGAAATAAAGAAATTTGAAAACTTTGTCAAGATGTGTGAGAAGAGAAATACCTTTGATATTTTGATATTTAGACACATGAGATTGATATTTAGACATTTTGTAGAGCTTGGAACATTTGAATCATAAGATATTCATTGAAGGCATATTAACTTCTCGGAATTTGAAGAACGGTCAAACTTGGAAGCTCAAAAATACTTAGAATAACATTTGGAACGGGTGCTCAAGTACGAGAATAACTCGAAGTTCTAAATGAAGGTTGGAAGATTTGTGAATTTGGGTACTTGAGGATTTAAATTGGAATTTGAGAACTCGAGCACTTCAACAAATGTGAGAGTTGACACTTAAAGAGTACTTGAAAACTTATTATGCATGCTTGGAACTTTTTCTTTTCTTTACGTGGATATTGGAGACTTAAAAGAATGATATAGGAAATCTAATTAGGACAAAGTGAAAATCATCATTGGAAAGGAGATTCAAGGGTGGAAGATGATTCATACGAGGCCGCCAAGTAGGCCAAATCATAAGGGTCCTCAATCAAATCAAGTAGAATTAATCACTGATAAATAAAGGAGTAAACCCACTGATCACATTTGGTAACTCATGAAAGAATTCAAATTGAGGTCTTTCATCAACAGACTTGATATATAGGAGGATTTTCCACTTAGTTCATGCAAGTTGTAAGGAGGGTGAGGGATCACTTAGCTTTAATGTATTTGATAATAATATTGGAAGACCAAATCCTAGTTCTATCATAAAGACATCTAACTTTGACATTAAGATTTTAGGGGAACATAGGCTTATAAAAACAATCGAGCACCTACTACTTAGGAGTATTAAAATTAACCTTTGATAACCCATTCAACTAAGAGGAAATCTTACCCCTTGTAATTGATTGTGCGTATTTCTACCTTCATGGATTTTTGAAATTTGTGAAGTCTAATTCTGATAGGGGTGATGTTCATGAAATTAGTCAACAACATGTTACACCGTCTAAAGCTGAGGGTAGAAGGTGACCTCGACACTAGTGTGATATGCTCCAAATGCATATGACGTTGCCATGGATTTCAAATGTAAATGCTTGGAATTGGGAGGATCAAACTTTGTTTGCAATCAATATATGAGTAAAATAATCATTATATAAAATAAAAAGGGATTACAATCTTTAGAGACAAGCATTATAAAAAATAAATATTGGATAAAAATGGATATGATTTCAAAAGATTTTTTGACAATATATAATTTTTCAATATATGAGATGTTTAACCATATGTAATATAATTGATTGGGCGTAGCAACTTCATATACCACAAATAGAATAGATTATAACAAAACAAGTTTTACACTAAGTAAATTTTAAACTAATTTTTTTCCGTTTTTGTTTCAAGAGAGAGACAATCTCCCACAATTGGAAGCTAGAGAGAGAGGGCTTGGGTTTCTCTCCAAATCATTACAATGTAACATGTCACCATATGTGGTGGAATTCATGTTATATTGATTCTAGATTTAGGGTACTTGGTTTGATAGTTCCATGTTTGCATCATCATCAATATGGGAATGTATGTGTCGCGGAGGACAATAATATTGATCTTGTAAGCATTTTTGTGGTTGTAATTCATGTGAGTCTAAAATGGACATTGATTGTGAGAAATGGGCCAAACCTTCTAAGGGCCACTTCACACACGAGACTGAGAGCCCGTGACCATTACACTTCAAGCACTCTCATTGGTGGAAAAGGCGGAGCCGGTCCAAGTTCGCTACTTCACACAACGCTTGAGGGACCACCGGAGTAGGTGAATGCAAGATGGATGTAAAGTCTACATGGATTCCTACATGGCATCAAATGAATCATGTTTCATGGTCACTTGGACTATTCTCATAAACCACCTCTTCGAGGTAGGCCTAACACAAAAGCGGGAGACCATGGCACTCCGAACACTCACAACGATTGATGTATTCTATTTTATCATGTACGAGGACCCACGTAAATAGAAACCCATCAAAACAACATTTGGTTGAGGACCCGGTCACATATGGCTTCGCACTACACTTGAGGATCCGTGACCACACTACATGATTTTGGAGGTGTCTTGGGACGGCCTTTGGACACTTGCTTTTGGGCTCTCACAATTTCATGGTCATGGCTCTTGGCTCGTGTGTAAAGTGGCCCTAAGATATAGCATGTCTCGTTCATTTTATACGTAAATCTAGGGTCGTTGTACATTGATAACCATTTATGAAAAGGGCTCATTTCAGGCTCACACACAAGTCACGTACCCTAGTGAAGACATGTACAAGGTGGCAAGGGATTTGTGTTGAAGGACTTGAAGGAATGGGGAAATATTATAGCTCTAAAATTCTCTGCCTACAATACCAAAGTGTTAGTGCAATTTGTGTAATAGAATTGACCAAAAAGTGCCCAAGTGGGGACCGACCAATAGGGGTCTAAACCCCACATATGTTGCCCTTTCATATCTACAGTCTACCCTCTATAAATGTTAACCCTTGGGAGTGGATCAAAGTTAACATTTATAGAGGTGTTAACAATTAACAATTATAAAATTACTTTTTTGAGCAATATACAAATCTTAACATTTATAAATATAAGAAATTGTGAAGAGTCCTTGTGAGAGAATACCATTCATAAAATTGCAAACCCAATCAAAACTTTATTCAATATCAAGTTTACAAATCACGGGTGAAGTATGAATCAATGGTTCTTTGGTGAGATTCATTTGCATGCACAACTTGCAAATATTTCTCAATCTGCACCAACAAACCCACATACTTGGACACATCACATGAACGTGATTCCATGTACCTTCTAATGGTACCAAAACTAGATTGCAAGTCACTATAAGATGGAATGGGTTCCACCTCACTGGATGTGTAGTTTTTATCATCCATATTATGGTTGTATTTCATTTGTTAACATTTATAGAGTCAAATTTACAAAGAAGGGAGTACCATTTTGTTAACAGTTAACACGTTTAACATTCATAGTGTGCAATATGTGGGGAGTAGAAGAAAGTTAACATTTAGAGAGGGTTAACACTTATAGGTGTAACATTTATAGAGGGTGGACTGTATGTCTCCCCTTAAAATATCCCAAAACGAACCGGGGTAGAAACTAACTCATACGAGGACTAATCTTGGCAAAGAAAATCTTCATGCCTAGGTGTGGACTATTATGGAGTCCTAAGCTTCAACGACCACCTCTGAAGCAACAACAGTGTCGAAGCCTTGAGCCATGCCACACAAATTGACCAGTACCAGAACATGGATTTCGCATTGTGGGACGATCCATACGTAGTCTTGGATCAATACTTGGATAGAGAAGGGCTCGAGGAACTAATCTTGAAAGAGGACAATGTTTCTGACAACGATTTGTCATAAAGGACCTCATGGATTTATGTCTTCGATGATTTTCAGTAGAAAAATATAAACAAATATTTTAAAATGTATTTCATAATGCCGCCTCCGACCTCTAGAATAAAAAATGCAACACTAAACATAGTACATGCGGATTGTGGCAAAATGTAGGCGTTTAAGAGTTTAAGAATCTCATCAATTGGAGTTTCATCCTTGCCTACTTGCTTTGGAGGCAATCACGGAGTTGAAGTTGCCGAATGTTTGCAAGCTTGCCGAAGTTGTCGAATGCTTGATGAACTTCTTGAATGTTTGTTGACATTGCTAACTTTCAATGCTTGCACCCACAACCCTATCCCTTGCACCACATGTTTGACCTATGAGCTTGTTTGAATTGAATAATTTGTATGAAGGCGTTGTGCCAACCATGATTATGTGCCACTTGAACAAAATATCATCGAACTCCTATGTGATTTCATTGTAAGTACCATAATCATCTACATGTACGTCGCCAAATCCATGATTGTATGAATATTGTTGTTGTTGGTATATTGGTATTGTGGATGTAACAAAGTTGTAACTCAAACTGTTGCCAAAATTTTAAAGTCTTGGCCTAACTACATCCCCACTGTCAGAAACATCAGTTAGTGTGGGACCATTGGGTTTTTTCCATTTATGTTGGGTGTCGACCCAACATAGACATTGTAAGCCAAAAAGCTCAAAATTCCAACAAGGACCACGCATGTGTGATGGGACCTGCTAGAAGTGTTACCTAGAGGACATGTACAAGGCTAATATGGGGTTAAGCTCCTTACATGTACGACAAAGTGCAAGGAGGTCCGACTTTACGTTTTTACTCAAACAAGGGGTGAACTATGTATTTGTTGCCATGTTGGACCGAAGACTTTATGGTCAACTCTAATGTGCCATTAAACACATGTTACGATTCCCACGTGAATGCATAATCCATGCAACCTCCATTGATCAAATTTAACTTTAATTTTACATTATATATATGATGGAATTGAAATAATATATTTACAATTTATGTATATCTAATGCATTTGAGAAGTATATTATTGTAAGACATTACCATTTTTTATTATATGAGCTAGAAATATCAATATCTAATCATCAACCCCTCCGTACAACACCTTGAGGTCCATAATGAATTACAAATTAACATGGACAACATTCGTACTATAGGAAGAGCTTACATGCCAAATTCACAAGCAAAGTGCTAAGAAAGGATATATATATATATATATATATATATATAGACAGACAGAGAGAGTTTTGCACAAAACAATCCACAATTTCTAGGAATGTCCATAATCTAAGGACAACATTTTTCTTTAGACAAAACACAAACAAAAGACAAAATAAACACTTGGAAAAGTCTAGAAATAAAATAATGGTACGTAGTTGGCAACACGTATCAAAATAGCCAAGGTACTATAGTGCTATGGTGGTTATTGGTACCTTAGCAAGTTTAACAAGGTTCAATAGATTGTCCCATTGGATACATCAATAGAATTTATATACTTAAACAAACAATGGGAATCTCAATACACTACAGTCTACCCTCTATAAATGTTAACCCTCGGGAGTGGATCAAAGTTAACATTTATAGAGGTGTTAACAATTATAAAATTATAAAATTACTTTTTTGAGCAATATACAAATCTTAACATTTATAAATATAAGTAATTGTGAAGAGTCCTTGTGAGAGAATACCATTCATAAAATTGCAAACCCAATCAAAACTTTATTCAATATCAAGTTTACAAATCACAGGCCGGGTGAAGTATGAATCAATGGTTCTTTGGTGAGATTCATCTACATGCACAACTTGCAAATATTTCTCAATCTGCACCAACAAACCCACATACTTGGACACATCATATGAACGTGATTCCATGTACCTTCCAATGGTACCAAAACTAGATTGCAAGTCACTATAAGATGGAATGGGTTCCACCTCACACTCCTCTCCCTCACAATCATCATCTGAGACATTAGAAGTCCCACCAATAGAGCCTAAAACATCCCATACATCCTCTTCGGTGAGAGAGAGAGGAATGTAACTGAATGTGTAGTTTTTATCATCCATATTATGGTTGTATTTCATTCGTTAACATTTATAGAGTCAAATTTACAAAGAAGGGAGTACCATTTTGTTAACAGTTAACACGTTTAACATTTATAGTGTGCAATATGTGGGGAGTAGAAGAAAGTTAACATTTAGAGAGGGTTAACACTTATAGGTGTAACAATTACAGAGGGTGGACTGTACTTCCAAAGCCCCCAAGATACTGCGAGGTATTTGAGCTTGAAAGTGACGCTTTCAAAAACTTTTTCTATTTCAATCAAGTTGAATACTTGGATTTTTTTTTTAAATATTTCCATTGATCTAAAAAACTATAAATAGTCTACACAATTTCATTCAAATTCATATGCAATCTACATAGTTTTGCAATCTACATAGTTTTGCAAGATTGTTTTTAAGAAGTGAGCCTTTTATTATCCACAAAGGGTTCATTGATGTCGGATTGCTAGGTGAGAATCATCACAAAATCAATCTTTTCATGTGAGAGTCTTCTATTACTCTCGAAGGTGTTGTCCCTCTTTGTGAATCACTTCCTGTACCACCTCATTGAGCAAATAGGTTCACAATTATCGATTGTGTTTGGCCAAGTTGGTGCTCAACTTGAAGCGTTCTTGCACCACTACTCACTACGAATGGTCAAAGTGCTGTTATTTTGTATTTGATTAGTTGCTATCAATAATGACTAACTCGATGGCATTCTTGCACTCGGGTTGGATCACACATGAGATTGAAAGCATGTGACCATTGCATTCTAAAATCTCTTATTGGTCGAAAAGGCCGAGATTGCCAAAGTTCCCTTTACACTAGAAGGTGAATGCATAAGGGCCTAAAGAAACTATCATGAATGAAAAGTCTACATGGATTCCTACATGGGCACACCATAAATAATGTTTCATGGTATGCTTGAATTTGCATGAAGCCCACCTCCTAGAAGTAGGCCTGACACAAATCCTAGCAAACCGTGTTAGTGGTACGGCCTCTAGATGAGAACCAAGGGCCCTCACAAGTACATGGTCACAACCCTTGGCTTGTGTGTGTTGTGGCCCTCACTTGTTGACAATTCAAAGATGAAAAATAGGAGTCGCCAAAAGGAAGGTGTTACTTTAAGGTGTTGCTGCCTTAGAATGTAGATTTTGTTTCATAACACCTATTGAAGGAGAGAGGGAATTATTGTATATACAAGCATACGTCTCATCCATCCAACATACAAACTCAATCCCCTATAATTTTGTTGCCAATTCATCTCAAATGACCTTGAGTTTGACTATTCAAGGTCTTTTAAACTAATTACAGTGTCAAATTATGTAATAAAATAAAATCCCCTTCAAACTTTTATGTTGGATGAATAAGAGGTACTCTTGTATATGATAATTCCCTCACTCCCCTGCCAAAGATGTAATATTAAAATGTTTCCTTTTGAAGGTTGGTTGTTTACTCATCCCAACTTAGTTTCACTAAACTAATTTGGGTTTCTAACTCCAGTCTAAGAATCAATTGGCTAAAACAAAAGAAATCATGGTCCTACGATAGTTATTAACATTTTCAACCCCCCCTCCCAAGGTTCACCCTCCCTTTTGGTAGGGTTTATTTATGCACCCATACAATGTGGCCAAATATTTATGGCAACTGTGAGGCCAAACCACCCACCCTTATGTGTCATAGTCCGGGTGAGGGCATGGAACTCACATTGATCCCTATGTCATTCTCAATGTCACATGATCGCGCTCCACTGCATTACACATTGATGTGGACACACCAGTTTCTTTATAACATGAGCATGAGCATTGAAAAATGCTCCTCTCCTTTATTGCACTCTTCCACACAAACTCACAAAACCACACACAATCCCTCACCTAAAATTCACTCCCTAATTTCACCACATTACATTGAGTGGCTCCCTAATCCTCCACTAACCCCATTTACTAGCCTAATCCCTTGTTTTCACCCTAGCCAACCCTTCCACCATGTAAGGTAGTACTAATACTAACCCCCCTCTATACTAATTAAGGTCAGCCTCGGTCCCCTAAGCACAAAATTACGTTGTTCGGCTCGGGGACGCTACCCGTCATCGCCCGTCACTGGGCAGGCCGTCAGTCCCTGGGCCGGCAGTTAGCCACCGAGCTTCTTCCTTGCTGTTCAGCCACAAGCTAACTCTCTGCTGTCTAGCCATTGAACTTCCCCCTTGATGTTCGTCCCCGAGCTCAGCTCAATGTTGTGCGGCCCCTGAGCTAACTCTCTGCTGTCTAGCCACCGAGCTCCTCCTTGTTGTTTGTCCCCGAGCTCCGCTCAATTCTGTTAGGCCATCGAACTAACTCTTTGCTGGTCGGCCCCGAGCTCAACTCATTGCTGGCTAGCCACCGAGCTCCCGTTCTTTTCTGTTCGGCCACGAGCTCAGCTAAATGTTGTCTAGCCACTGAGTTCCCCCCTTGTTGTTCGTCCCCGAGCTCAGCTCAATGTTGTGCGGCCCCTGAGCCAACTCTCTGCTGTTTAGCCACCGAGCTCCTCCTTGTTGTTCGTCCCCGAGCTCAGCTCAATTCTGTTAGGCCATTGAACTAACTCTTTGCTAGTCAGCCCCGAGCTCAACTCATTGCTGGCTAGCCACCGAGCTTCCTCTTTTCTGTTCGGCCACGAGCTCAACTCAATGTTGTCTAGCCACTGAGCTTCCCCCTTGCTGTTCGTCCCCGAGCTCAGCTCAATTATGTTAGGCCATCGAACTAACTCTTTGCTGGTCGGCCCCGAGCTCAGCTCATTGCTGGCTAGCCACCAAGCTCCCGCTCTTCGGAGCCTGGGAACCGAGCTTCCTCCTTCGCCTTCTCGTTCTGCAACTCTAACCGGAACCACCACACACAAAAACCAACAACTTTTTTCTCTCTTTTTCCCCGCATTTCTCCACCCCCTTAATTAGGAATCCGAACCAGGCTTATCCATAAGTCACCCCTTCAACCCTTAAACCAACACTCTAAGGCCCTAATGCGAACATTAAACCCGAACCCCTTGTGGGCAAGCTCCACTCCCAATTCGGACACCTAACCCGGCCTTAAGCCCAAGCTCACATCCCCTCTCCCAATAACAAAAGTACTAACTACCATTACTCTAACTAAAACTAATTAACACTAACCCTCTCCCAACACACAAATGACGTAAATCACTTGTTAACCCAAAAACACACTAAACCCAAGGGTTACACTCTTTTTAATTTTGAGTTATCAATCACAATGAACAAAAATCAAACCCCTAATAACTTTTGAAATTAACCACACATGTGGGCACCATTTTGGGCTCACATCAACCATAAAAGTGGAGGTAACAATGTTGGAAACCTATTATAGCTTTTTGTTCTTATTTTTTGAGTAATTTTGATATAAAAAATAGTAGCATTGATTGCCTTGAGCTAGTCTAGCAAGATGCAATTGCGATGAATTAATCATAAACTTATAGGGGGTCAGTATCTACTAGAAGCCTTAACATGGTTGTCGCGAATCCTAAGGGCCACTTCACACAGGAGACTGAGAGCCCGTGACCATCACACTTCGAGCACTCTCATTGGTGGAAAAAGGCAGAGCCGGTCCAAGTTCGCTTCACACTACTCTTAAGGGACCAATGGAGTAAGTGAATGCAAGATGGATGTAAAGACTACATGGATTCCTACATACCATTAAATGGATCATGTTTCATGGTCATTGGACTATTTCCAAAAACCACCTCTTGGAGGTAGGCCTAACACAAATTCAGGAGACCATGGCACTCCAAACGCTCACGACCATTGGTTTATTTTATTTTTATCATGTGTGAGGACCTGCATGAATAGAAATTCATTGCGATAGCATTTGGTTGACGGCCCCATCACATATGACTTTGCACTACACTTGAGGATCCTAACCACACTACATGACTTTTGAGGTGTCTTGGGATGGCCTTTGGACACTTTCTTTTGGGCTCTCACAATTACATGGTCACGGCTCTTGGCTCACGTGTGAAATGGCCCTAAGCTTACATTTGAGACATTCATGCTTTAAAATTTGTATTTAAAACATGGGTTGCACAACAAAAACGCCATGATGTTATCCAATATTCTTACATTCATGAACATTGATACGATGTCCTCGAATTCTAAACATGTATTTTGTTTGTTTGTTGGCTCTGTTTGTAGGACAGAGACTATGCATCAACTTCTTCGTTTCAAGAGCAAATTTCTTAACCACTTTGTGTTCACACTTGGACGTTACTTGTTCTTGTTATTTTTGGTCCACTTTATGTAATGTGGATGTTAACTATAGTTTATATAAGTGCTCCCTAAAATACATTGAAAGAAATCTAGTTAACTATAGTTATTTCGGCAGTTCTTGATTATTTATTTTAAAAAAATTGGGTGATAAATGATTAGCTTCAATCCTTGACCCATATTTGAGAAGAAGGTGCACAAAATCCAAGAAAGGTTTGGTATAGTGAATAGCCATGGATTGGCATGAGCAAAGTAATCAACTACAATTGTAGTCTTTCATAGCAAAGGACAGAGCCTCACGGTTCTACCGTTTTCTTGTTTATTTGTTTGTTTGTTTGTATGATACAACCACTTGTGAATTTTGTATAGATGTTTGTTACCAAAATGTTTTTGGGAATTCACACAACTTGTAGATTTTAAAAAGACACAATGAAAGACCATTGTGGAAAACGGTCAATATCCCCTTGCCCGTAGCTAGCTTCATAAGCTCGTGTTGGGCCTACATGTAATGTCCACCTATACCTAAAAACGAAAGCATCTCTCATCACGCCAACCCTTTCTTTGTAAGTGTCAACTATCTCTTTTTGATACACTCAATCCTTATCATACAAGACTCGTTTCAACATACTTGTAGATGTTGTCAACAAGGTTATCAAAAATTCAAATACGTTCACATACATTATTCTACTTGTCGATTCATTTTCTTTGTAAATGATCATATAGGGTCCCCAAAGCATGTTTTATTGTTGAGCTTGGAATGGTCAACATTTTTATTAATCACGTAGTTCATTCTCTTTTAAACACATGTCCGTTCCTAGAACTACACCACTCAAATATAGGCAACACTTCATTGAAGATCGGTGACCAAATTTGGACTACTTCCCTTAGGTGTTTAAAAAGCATTTTTATTACACACAATGCACTGGTATTATCACATTATGTAGTGAAGTTCATTAAATATAATCAAACACTAAATATTCCTTTTTTTTGGTGTAGTTCTAAATTGAAGGATAGTCCAACCATTGTATTATTCCATACAAAATTTAAGTAAGTGACTATTACCATTACTCCATCGGTAAAAGATAGGAAACCACACGGGTGGGAAAGTGGTCTTTTGTTACATGGAACATCATATAGTGATCATGCCCACATTTACATTAGTTCTAGTCAACTTGAGTGGTCAATATAGCCAAGTCCTCAAAGGAGCAACTTCGATTTCCAAGATATTAAGATATGAACTCTCTATTGTCTACTAAAGTCTCGACCTTTGCAAATTGCTTGACTCTACCAACTTCAAGTTTTGGAGGACTTTCTATGATCTTTGTTGTCTAAACAAAGATACAAAACCAAACTTTCCTGATACAACATTATTCCACATAATATCTTCAGTTATGTGGACTTTCATGTGTATATAGGAAACATACCAAAGACTAGGTTTCCTTATTGTCATTGTATTTTGGTTATTTGATGTGGTCATCACATCTTTACATTCTTCTTCTTCTTTTTTCTTTTTTTATTCCTTGTTTTTCCTCTTCGATTGAAGCTTGAATTTAAAGCAAGGATGTTCAATGAAATGATGCACACATTTTAGATTAGACATACAAGATCACGACTGTTTGTTTGGGTTCAAGGAATTGGATATGAATATACATCAATCATACACAAATGTACAAGATTAGAGTTGGAAATAGTATACCACTTGTTGTAGTTGACAAACGTCAACTTACAGTCTTTAAATCAAAAATTAGATGGTCATCACGAGACCCTAAAAGACTCATGTGATCACAAAGTGGTCACTCACGTCTTCAAAATCCTCTTGATTTATGAAAAGTGTTATTTTTTTCTCCTCATGTTTATGTAATAATTTATAATTTATAACAATTTATAACTATATAACTATATAATTATATATATATTTCACTCAAGTACCATGCAAAATTTAACTCAGGAATGAAGTACGTATGTGGAAAGGTAAAAAACATGTTATTTATAGAGTTCACTACACAAGGAATTTGTCTAGCTTATTGATGAACATGTTATTTATAGAGTTCACTACACAAGTTGAAAACCACGTGCGAACAAAGTTTGCTACCCCTATATTATATGCCATAGATAATTTTAAAAATTATGATGTTTTTTCTATATATACATATCCATTGATAATATCTTTTGTATATTTTTGTGAAATTTTTAGTCATCTCCATTTTTCTAGTAATTTTTTAGTTCAATTCTGCGTCATTCTAGTTAGAAACGGTATGTTTTCTAGAAAAAACAAATTATCAAATTTGGTTATCAATTTTTACTATGTAATAGATACCATGTATATGTACTCATAATTTATTTTTTTGATAAAAGTTTGACCCATTTTGTTGATGCAACTTAGAAAAAGTAGATTTTTTTTTGTTCGCACGTGGTTTTCAACTTGACAATGGAGTGACCTCCCCGTGGGTTCCAACCACTCATAGCAAATCTCGAGAGGTGTGGTCTAATAGTTGTTGTTTATTTTAAAGAAGATGATTTCTTACGGAGGTCATTGCTAGTGTTTGGGTTGGAACTCTATTGATGAAGCGGAAACTTTTACCCATCCACACCTTTTGTTTTCGTCATCAACTCTAAATTAGAGTGACATGCGAATCACGGCTTGTAATGTTTTCATGCATCTCATGGGACTGCAAATTTTAGCTATATCCATGTTTGATAACAAAAAATGTTATTATAAAGAATATAAAGAATGACGATTATGTTATCAATGCTAACAACTATGAGCCTACCAACACTAGCATATTTGGAGAGTCTCGTTGTTTGGAGCCTAACACCTCAATTACGGGATGTTTGATCTCATCAAACCATAGCTTGATTCTTGAATGTCCAAGGAACCCCCACAAGGCTTCTCAACTTCATTATGTTATTGAACTCCTTGGATGCAGTCCATTGGACCAAGTATTTGACGAGCATAATTCTCCTGTAATCTAGGGATTTCTGTTTACAAAGAAGACTCAAGTTGTGTACGGTAAAGTTTTCACCGAGCAACTATAATTTATTGCAGTTTTTTTAATCGCAACTTCTGTTTTTTTGGGAAAGAGAGTGTCATCTTGTTGCTTAGTAAACTCATGTTGTATTTTAAGCTTTACGTATACGTTTTGATAGTTAATCTTCGATTTTTTTTTTGGGGGGGGGCACAAATTGAAAATTAAAATGAAAGAATAACCAAAATATAACCACGTTGGGATAACCAACACAAACCAAGGGGAAAGCAAGAAATAATGCCCATCTGGGGCCTAACCTTCCACGTGACCACTTAGTTACTCCAGGTTATAATAAGACCTTTGACCCCCCCCCCAAATCGTATTGAATTCGTTAAGAACATCTTGGTAGGCAACATCCAGGGCCTTCTCCAAATCCACGAGGGTCCGTTGCCACTCAATACTAGGATAATCCTGCAAGGCGTCCCAAATGACTTGACTTGTTTTCTCAATGGGCCATTGCAACACATCGAACACCAGATCATTCCGTTAGCGCTAAATGATTCACGGAAGACCACTCTTCAAGAAAAAACTAGATGTGGTTGAATTGTTTCAATGTCTTGCACAGAGGTTGATCAAAAGGGCATTGCACCATAGAAAGGATTAGCTCAGACCAAGGTTCCCTCTTTTGGCAAAGAATTGCCACATGGTATTGGTGGCGCACTAACATCCTTGTTGAGCAAGTGGACAGCTAAAGAACCTACGTTCCACCAATTCCACCGCCTACGGGGTGCAGTGGGGGCAACTTTTGTCAATCTATGCTGAGATTTTCCCAAGCTACTCATTAACCACCACAACCTTTTTGAAGGCCACTTATCCACAAATCCCATATCAAGTGCACTTCATTTTCAAGGTCCCAAATCCAATATATATGTTCAGTTCCATCGAGTAAATAAGCAATTGACTGGATTTCATCTTCAAAATGAAACCGCCAATAAAGCATGTCATTAACTTGGGAGTTAAAAATATTACAAAATCCTCATTAGCAACGAAGTTAAAATTTTTGTGACTTACAATTGAAAGGGTCGTTGTCATTCTAAAATGGAACTAAAATTAAAGATTTATTTTAATATTTTAATATTATATTTTATAGTTAATACCTTCTACTTTCACAAAGTTTTCATATGCATTTAAACTAGTTAAGTGTGATTGAATGCAACTAAGTCTAATAAATTCTGATTAATCTTGATTAATTCTAATTAAACCCAATTAAATCAGTAAGCATGCTAACCAAAATAATTAAGCCTAATTAATTATAAAATTTACTTACTGGAATTAATTATGTTTTAATGGAATTAACTCCAGTAAATATAATTTATAATTAATTAGGCTTAATTAATTTGGTAAGCAATTTTCTGATTTAAATAGGGTTATTCAGGATTAATCAGAATTAATTAGACTTAGTTACATTCAATCACACTTAATTAATTTAAATGCATATGGATACTTTGTGAAAGTGGGAAGGTATTAACTAGACTATAAATTTTAACATATAAAAAATAAATCATTGATTTTAGTTTCATTTTAGAATGACAAAGTCCCTTTCAATGGTAAGTCACAAAAATTATAAGCTCAATGCTAATGAGGATTTTGTAATATTTTTGACTTCCAAGTTAATTACGCGCTTTATTGGCGGTTTCACTTTGAAGATGAAATCCAATCAATTGCTTATTTACTCAATGGAAGTGAACATATATGTTGGATTTGGGACCTTGAAAATGAAGTGCACTCAATATGGGATTTGTGGATAAGTGGCCTTCAAGAATGCAAGGACAATAGTTTTTTCGAAGTCAGGCGGGCGGGCAACAATTTTCGGTCGGGTCCAGAAAATATGACGGGTCGTTGCCCCTGCCCAAATATTCCTCCCCCGAAAAGTTCGTGTGGGGGGGGGGGGGCGAACTTAACGTCCGCCAAACCCTTGAGGGTGAAGCTTGTCATGTCACCTCTACTTCATGTAAGGTAAGGAAGTCTTAAAAGACATTTTTTTTCCTCTCTCTTTGCACCCATTTCTTGCCGAATATGAAATAAGCGACTACACTAAATATTGTATTTAGTGTCACTTACTATGCATCCACCTCAAGTACCTTGTTAACTCAATTTCCATCGCTATGCTCCTTGTTAGCTCGATCCCCTTACGGTAATTAGAATGGTTTTTAATTGCTATGGTCAAAACCGACTAAAGTGACCCCGAGTTGGGATTGGCAAACTAGGAGAAGTACATAAGAAGTTAGAAGTAGTACCCACAAGTGGAGCTCCAATGGAAGCTTTGGCACGAAAATCGCGGCGACAAGTGGCCTTTGGTTGCCTTTGAGAAGTTGCTTTGTAAGCACCAAGTTGTCTGCACAAAGGGGAGGCATGTATCATAGGGTACATTTAATATGGATATTAGCCAATAGCCACAAGAATCCGGGTATAGCCAATAGGGCTAGGGCAGAGTTCGGGAAGTTTTTGAAGCCTTAGTGGCTAATTGCCAGTAGTTGCTACGAAGGGTCGGATGTTTCCCAATTTACATCGGCAACAGCCGGTCTTTTGTAAAATCAATCGGCCAATTGCCTATATTTTCATCTTTTCATTGGCCAATATCCGCTTAAATGGAATTCATATCGGCACTAATTGTTTTAAAAATGTATGAAAAGTTATTAGAAATCATTTCTTAGTACAAAATCTTGAATAAGTGAAAAGAAAGGCATGTTCAAAACTTTAGATTTGAAGAGTTAAAATCCTTGGCAGGAATTGAACCTAGCAATGCCTTCACCACTTGAAGGCCAAGGGTCCCCCAATTCTTCATAGAAGCAATTGGATTTGGTCATGGAAAGGTTGCATAATTCAATTTAAGGTTCAGGGTACTTCCTCAAGTGCATCATCAGATGCCCCAGACAAATAGCGCTTTGGATGCTTCCGGTTGAAATCTAGTAACTCACAAGAAGAATCGGCTACATTTCCGGGACATTTTTTGGTCCATCGGCTAATTACCGGAGGATTGAAATTACAGTCGGATTGCCATCCGATGGTTGGAAATTGGGACCGGCCATGAGGGGAAATCCATCGGCTGATAATGAACTAGCCATGGGTTTTCCCCGAACATAGGGCTAGGGACTTGTCATGTCTACGTAAACTCATCCGTTGTGAAGGTGAAAACGTCATGAATTATGTTATAACATGTAACTCTCTACATGGTTTTAGACGGTTCCACTCCAGAGATAGAGTCAAAGACCTCACATTAGTATGGTGGTGTCTAATTGGAATGAGCTGGTCATCGATCTTGTAAGGATTTTAAAGTTACTCGAGCCCCTTCAACCATGATGGATGGATGAGTTTACGTAGATGCCACGAATCCCAAACCAGCTGATGGCAACAAGAATACATGTACAACCAATAGCCACAAGGGAGGCTAGAAGTTTGGAGCCCTAAATGAAAACGCAATCAATTCTATCATAGCATGACGATTTGACCCCAAAATTAGCATCATATGTCTTGAATTGGATTGGAGGGACTCGTTTGAGATGAATCAACCACAATTATACGGGGAGGTCGGGTTTTTACTAGACTCTTATTTATTACCTTGATTAGATTAGTGGGGGTTTGTTTGTACAAACATGAGGCATATTATAGGTACAATTAATACGAGTATAGCCACTAGCCACAAGGGAAACCATAAGTTTGTGGCCCTAGGTGAAACCACAGTGAACTCTATTATAACATGACGATTTGACCCCAAAATTAGCATCGGATGACTTGAATTGGTTGGAGGGACTCATTTGTGATGAATTAACCACAATCATTGGGAGGTCATGTCTTTACTAGACCCTTATTACATTTTTTGGTAAAGTTAGTGGGGGTTCAATTCAATGAGGTGTGTGTCTAGCCTTGGCCTACTTAGGGTGATGAATGATCAACTATATTGTAACAGAAAATTGATTTGTAGATTATGATCCACATCCGATGTCAAGACTATCCTCCTTTTACCTCAGTGAGTTTGTTGGGGGCCTACAACAAATGTTATATTTAGTGTCATGTGGTATTTTATGTCGTTGTGAAAATTTTCTAATAATACATCTTATGAACAAGTTCACAAGTATTGTCATCCCAACTTACTTTTAGTTCATTCACTTTTATTTTGGTACATTTTGCATCCTTCCTATTTTTTTTTGGGTAATGGAATATCTTCATGGATCATGACATTATTAAGCAGTGTGTGTTCGTTGATGTGGGCCCTACGAATATAACCATGGGATGTCCCAATCTAATGCAAATTAAGACTTGATTTGAGTCTCGTTGCACTAGGTTGGGGCATCCCATGGGATATATTCTCATGCCCACATGAACTAATGCACACTACTTAGTAATGTTTTGATGATTAAAATATGGATGAAAATCCACTTGGAAAGTGACAATAACTGCAACATTGTAAATCCATAATTCCCAAATGATATTAAAAGGAAGGACAATATTTTTAAGTTAACATTTGGTGTTGGTGACACCACACGGGCAATTTACAATTGGTAATGAGCAAGACAAATAGGAATGATGACACTAAGGGTGTGATTCCATGTAGGCTACTTGCCCACCATATTCTAGTGTGAATAATGAGAAACCCGTTCAAATGTAGATGCAATATAGTGGGATAGGGTTCAAATGTGCCAACTAGCTACTCCCATGTTCTCAAATTCAGATCCACCTACTAACCTCCTCCTCTTGGTTACCAAGGATGGAGGACCAGACCAACATTGGTTCTCTTGAGTCTTCAACGTGACTCAATCCTTCGAGTACTATCGCTTGCAAGTCAAATTTTCCTTAGTGGGTGCATGGAAGTCTAGTTCTCCATGTTCACAACCCTGAAGTCACATTCTAGTGGACCACCAAGTATGATTGGATGTGTGACTTGTGCTTAACTACATGTAAACACCTCCAACCCACTATTCTCTAGAATCCAATGGACGAGTGGTCTACCTAGAAACTCACCCTAAATACAACATTTAGTGTTGCACTTCCCCGAGTCCATTCATGTATGGCATTCCTCAAAAGATCATTAAGTAGGTACATACTTAGGGCCACTTCACACACAAGACTGAGAGCCCGTGACCATTACACTTCAAGCACTCTCACTTGTGAAAAAGGCGGAGCCAGTCCAAGCTTGCTTCACACTATGCTTAAAGGATCAACGGAGTACATTGTCCTCCCACTTAAGTACGCACTTCTAACCGGAGCCGTTGGTGGGCACTTACTGTAGTTGGTAGGTGCGTATTTTACTCATATAGCCAATGTTCCAGATTGGGCTACACAAAAAAAAATACCGTTTAATACCCATCTAGCTTACCCTTGAAAGAAAACATGTTAGGATGCTCACAAAGCCATTGGTTTTGTTCAATCCCCTTTCCATTGAGGCTTGATGTTGATGGACAAGCTTCAGTTGACAACCTTAGAAGAAGAACCACCTATCTATGACATTATCTAGCCTATCGAGACATTTATTGAATCTAAAAGTGCTACCGACCTCAAAGGCTATTTAGCTCCACACAACACTATCCTCTACATCGATGACCAATTGCTTTGCTCCGATGTTTAAACAGAAGGTGGACAAATGTATGATGAACTACGATGATCGTTTGAAACGTTTCAACTAAACGTTAACAAACTGACATTGAATGTCAAGCATGAAAAATCATGCATTTGCAGCAAATGACTCTGCATGACATGTTCAAACAATAAAATATGAACCCTAGTTTTTGTCAAAAAAATTGGGCACTTAACTAGAATGCGTACTTAAACGGGTGCGTACTTAAGCAGGAGATTATTGTAAGTGAATGCAAGATGGATGTAAGGCATGAAATGGATCGCGTTTCATGCTCACGTGGACTATTTTCAAAAACCACCTCTTGGAGGTAAGCTTGACACAAAACTTATGGACCATGGCACTTTGATTGCTCACAACCGTTGATATGTTCTATCTTATCATGTGTGAGGACCCACATGAATAGAAACTCTTTGACATAGCATTTGGTTGAGGGCCCGGTCACATATGGCTTCACACTACACTTGAGGATCCGTGACCACAACACATGATTTTGGAGGTGAGTTGGGACGGCCTTTGGACACTTTCTTTCGGGCTTCTCACAGTTTCATGGTCATGGCTCTTGGCTCATGTGTGAAGTGGCCCTTAACCCTTAAACGACAAATTCATGGCTTGGGCGGGCAACCCCAAATTGGATCACGGCATCTTTTATGCTTGGGCATCATGAATAGTGCACTTTTTGAACTTGGGCATCATGAATGAGCCAATCAATGATGAGCTTGCAACCTCCTACAAGGTTGTGTGCAACCCCAACCTACCTACCACAATCCTTTCAAAGCACAAATCACTCATACAAATTGTGATTTCAATTGTAAAAGTTCACTTTGTGAATGTATCATAAGAAGGTGATTAGAATGATATCAAAAAATAAGTGAAAAGTTGAGTACCGGAAGAGCTACAGAGAAGATTCTGTAGAAATCAAGCCCCTCGGGCTTGCTCTGTCGTTTAAGGGTTAAGCACTATCCCCGGCTACGGGGAACAAGAAAACAGTAGAACTGTGAGGCTTTGTCCTTTCTAATGAATAACTATAATTATAGTTGTACACTTTGCTCATGCCAGTCCATGACTATTTACTACACCAATAACCAACTATAGTCAATCAAATTTTTTTTCAATACATTTTTTGGCAGGTCAAATCGTACACAACTATAGTTACGAAAGACAACTAGTTAATTAATAGTTGAGTTAGTTGGTTAGTTGTCCAAGGTATACAAGCTTTTACCATCCACGTTAAATAAGTTGGACCAAAAACAACATGAACAAGTGATGTTCAAATGTGAACACAAAGTGGTTAGGAAATTTGCTCTTAAAACATAGAAGTTGATGTATAGTCTTTGCCCTATAGATAGAGCCAATAAACAAAGACCACTTGTAAGCCTTTCGCCCTATCCCATAGCATCATTCACGGGACGCTTCCTTCATTAAATTATACCTTCGTCTACTAGATTTTGCAAACAATTTCCTACTTTTGCTCCTTGTATTCGGCCCTAAATATCCGGGCTTATCAACCCGGGCCTATGGAACGTATGGTAAGTTGGATTCCGGGTGTTGGAAGTTTGGATTCCGGGAACTTGGGGTCCGGCCCGGCTCCCAATGGACAATGGAACTCATTAGTTGGTACATCATTTGGCCCACCTTTTACAAACGGAAAGCCCAAATGGCGGCCATGGCTACACTATATATTGTGTGTAGTATCACCCATTCTATTTGTCTTCCTTAATAAAAAATGTAACTGCCCATTTAGTGTCACCAACACTAAAGCATACCTGCCTTTGGTATTGGTAACAAGAAAACGGTAGAACTGTGAGGCTTTGTCCTTCACTATGAAAGACTACAATTGTAGCTGTCCACTTTGCTCATGCCAATCCATGGTTATTCACTATACCAAACCTTTCTTGGATTTTGGGCACCTTCTTCTCAAATGTGGGTCAAGGATTGAAGCTACTCATTTCTCACTCGAAATTTTTAAAATGAATAATCAAGAATTGCCAAAATAACTATAGTTAACTAGATTTCTTTTAATGCACTTTACGGAGCAATTATATATATATATATATATATAAAGAGAGAGTCCACATTAAATAAAGTGGACCAAAATTAACAAGAATAAGTAACGTCCAAGTGTGAACGCAAAGTGGTTAGGAAATTTGCTCTTGAAACGAAGAAGTTGATGCATAGTCTTCGTCCTATAGACAGAGCCAACAAAATTGGGCATCATTAAAGTAGAACTACCTTCGTCACTAAAGTAGACCTACCTTCGTCACTTATTGAGTGATTTTTTCATCCAAATTTCAATCATTCATCACAATATGCCAAACTTTGTAAAAGTAAGTTGAGGTGACTGAACTTATGAGTCCATTCATAGAGGTCATTAGAATCGTCATCACGGTGAAATAAAATACCATATGATACTAAATACACTATCTAGTTGTACTTATATTGTAGTAGTGCTCTTTCACTACTACACTAAATGTTGTATTTAGTGTCACCAACTCTATTTGTCTTGCTCCTTACGAATTGTAAATTGCATGTTTGGTGTCACTAACACTAATTGTTAACCTAATATTATTTGTCATTCCTCATCAAATATTTGGGTGTTATGGATTTGCAATATTGCAGTTAATTGGATTAGAATGTTCCAAAGTGGATTTTCATCCAAATTTCAATCCTCTATGACAAATGTATTCCATTACAAAAAAACAAGGATGAAGAATTTACCAAACTAAAGTGGATGAAAGTAAAAGGGATGACAACACTTGTGAACTTGTTCATAAGAAGTGCCACAATGACATAAAATACCATGTGACTTCAAGTACCATATTTAGTGTAGTGTTGCCCATAACTTAGTGAAATGCATATGGTAAATACCCCATAAATACTAAGGGCCGCATTATCAATGAGGAAAGCAACACTAAAACAACATGGGGGATTTAATTGTGGGTAAATATTACATTCCAACCACACTATATGACATTGGAGGTTTGCATTGTAGGTTGTATTATTTATAATGGATGGAAAATAGTGTGTGTTTGAGAGATTTCCAAAAAAATGAGACCCAACTCTCACACTTGTTTTGCATGGTGATTTTGAGTATTTATTTATTAACCTGAAAATACATGTCAACAAAATTGAAAGAGTGCCATTCTCCCATGAGTTTTTTTTTGGTCGAACGTTATTGATTTGTACGTAGACTTATGCAAAATTTGATACACATATTGCGAAATAATAATGATACATACAATGAGAGACAAATGCAAATCATCCCCTTGTATACTAGGTTGCACACTATTTTAATCCATGTAACCAATGGACATTGTGAGCCACACTAGAGTGCATTGACAGGTAAATCACACTATAAGTGTACTCACTTTGTTTACTATGAATGATGTAGTTGTAAATTCACGAGTATGATTAATAAATTTACTTATGCCCATTTCGGAATTGTAGAATGAGACTAACTTGAAATGAAGCGACACCGTAACTTACGTCAGCGGGAGGATCATAGTTATAATTTTCTTTCTTTCTCATAATTTATGTGGCAACGCCAAATGCAAGTACCCATGCTGATATGAATGAATGGTTGTCATTTTAAAAAAATAGTCTATGTTAATTTTATGCAATGATAAGTGTGGAATTGAATCTTACTTCAATAAAAAGCATTATAATAATAACATATTAATTAAGAAATTAATCAATAACGTAATCTACTTATTAATTCACCCTTATTGTTGCCTAAAGGGGGCTCATGGGGCCTTTTGGTTGGTCAAACTTTAATTACACTATATGGTACGTTTTTCCTACCAAACTTTCACATTGACATGCTTTAGATAAAACGTTCAACCTTATCACGATGTATTCATACATATGTCACATACTTTGGAGAAAATTTATGATATTTGAAAAACGTTCCCCAATCAATACGAATCATTTCATTATTTTGTATTTAGAAAGGATTAGATTTTACATTGTTATTATAGAAAAATAGAAATAAAGAGTGAAAGATGTGCTTATCTTTATGTAAGAAAGTCGTTGAGGAGGAAAAAAAAACAAAAAAACAAAAACAAAAAAACTTGGTGGAATTGAACATGCAACGTGTGTTGAGTGCATGGAAATGAGCTCATGCAATTAACGAGTTCATACAATAATAAGCATGGTTTCACTTGGAATGATAAGCAGCCCTAACTATCAACCCACGTCAATGGCAATATCCAATGTAGCTCGAATGTCCCACACATTCCCAAATTTAGGGTTGATAAGAAGCTTCGGGAGCTTGGAATTAGAAGCTTGGAAGGTGGGCCCGATTTTGATGGTGTTGATATTGGAAAGGAGCTTGTGGACCTCAACTTGGCACTAAAAGGGGGGAAAAAAGAAAAAAAGAAAAAAAAGGAACTAGAATCTAGAGGACGAGTCATGACATTCATGAAAGGCCCGGGTTGATGGTGATGAAAATGGACCGGTTTTAGGTGTAAGATAGATGGGTGCTTAAGGGCCGGTTTACACTACGGTGGAGAAGGCCTCCGGTCGGTCAAGAATGCTTGGCCAAGACATGGTTATATGAGGCAAATGGTGGATGTGCTGGAGAAGAATTAAAGGCAATAAAATATTTCTTAAGGAGTCTTGACCGGTTGAAGTCTAAACACCTAGAGGAAAAGTTTAGCGGAGAAGTCCACTGGAGAAGTCCACCGGTGAAGATTTTTTGTGATAAAAAACCATAATTCTCTACATTCACATTGTATCAAAAGATTTCAACAAGAATTGTGTTCATAAGAATTGTGTAATATAATGTTTAATTTTATTCAAAAGATAATGAAAATTGCCAATTGTCAAGTTTGGCCCATGTAGGAAATAAATGTCTCCTTGGGTGTTTAAGAATGAAGAGGGGAAAGCCCATACACATTGGACAAAGCACTACTCTTTGGTATTACTCTTAAGACATGCTCTCCTCTTAATCATCCTCATCAATTTCTCTCTTCTTATCTTTGATCTTCAGTCATGGATAATCGAAGAAGAGAGATTTTGTGCTCTCTTATGATCTTTATGGTTTTGAAGTATTTTATCGTTTCAACTATGGCGATACAAAAAACCATCATGTATCACCATAATGCTTCAATTATGGTCATCCTCATCTTTTGGCTACTACCAAACTGGAATTGTGAGTAACCAACCATTGCGAAAAAAAATTGCACAAAAAAAATCGCTAAGGAGCTACTACAACAAAGAGAGAGAGAGAGAGAGAGAGAGAGAGAGAGAGAGAGAGAGAGAGAGAGAGAGAGAGAGAGAGAGAGAGAGAGAGAGAGAGAAGCTTGCCAACACCTTAGGTTTTGAAAAAAACCAGATCTGAAATCTACGGTCCAGATCTGTTTTTGAAAATTAAATTTTTATTGAGTTGGGCTTTTCCGGCCTCTTGAGGCCGGACAAGAAACTCCTCCTCCGGAGAAGCCCAACTCCAAAAAGTGCCGCCATGTAGGCGGCCATGTCATTTTATCATCCATGAGAAAAGTTCACCACCATTGTTTTCTTCACCTAGTGTAAACACCCACCGGTCAAGAGTTGCATTTTCGACCAATCACAATTGAGAAACGCCCTTTTTTTCATGACCGGTGGACTTCTCCACCGTAGTGTAAACCGGCCCTAAGTAAATGTTACTTCTTCCAACTATTCCACTTCCACTAAGATAGATTATGGAACACATGATTACGACAAGATGGTTGGCAAATTCAATCGAGGGTCGTAGTGACTTTCCTTACAATTTTATGAGCTCATATGAATATCTTATTCATTATCAAAGTGAAGATTGTTGTGCTCATTAAACGGTCATAGGTGACTCAGTCATGTTGATCATTGAACTTGGAATGGTGTCATGTTTTAAGCACAAAATCTAATCTATCTTAAGTTAGTTTGGCGTGTGCCATACTAACACATGTCACATGTGCACATGAGTTACGGATGGGTAAGATCCGAAGAGTAGCATGATGTGTATGATAGACAACCCTATTTCCAATCCCCCCCCCCCTCTCCGAAATCTTAACACATAGAGTCCCCTAAAGTTGTGAAGTTCCACACATAGAACTGTCATTTTCTAACGTGATGGGAAAAGCTAAGATGTTTCACACATGTAGTTGTCACGTATAACGTGATGAAAAAAGTAAGTTAAAAGGGCACGTACACTCTAACCTCTCTAATATCATGCATGTGGCAACCAAAGTGCATGTGGTATTGAGGAGGTTTGCAATGTTAACATGGATGCATGATACTAGAGAATTAGTATAGCATGTGACACCATGGAATAACACAAAGTCTACATTTCCACAATGATAACAATGTGATGTGTGTGAGAGCATGTGGTTTGAATTCCTCGGTGGAATATATTAATGTCAAAACCCATGATATATGACATGGAAATGTGATAACAAGGAGGAAGATTCAATCTGAGCACATCCGTACCCTAGGGTTTCAAGATAGAATAGAGGGAGTGACATTACATGGAGTGATATCACAAATTAGGGTGTAGTTGGGTTCATTGACAAGGACATTGATTATACCCAAGTTTTCATCTCCCAGTTGTTGGAAATAAGCCAACCTATGATGTGAGTATGGGTTGGGAGAGAATCTTACCTTTGAAAAGTTATAATATTTCAAAACTTGAATTTTTTAAACTTTCTTTAATAAAAATGTTGTGACATCAATCTCATGACATGTGGAAAATCACTTTAGAATGACACTTGTACTACACTCATGCAAAATTGCTCAAATGAATGGAAACGGATTTATCTACCTTAGTTGGTTACAACAAGATTGTAGTGTGGTTTGTGACACCTCTTGCCGAGCTTTTAGAATAACCCTTGCACATGTGGCCACTATCACGCCTTGCTTTTTAAAATTGACCTAGTTAATGGCACATAATGTGTGCTTCAAGAGGGCCAAGTTATGGAGAGATTGAAACAACAATATTGAGATTCATGAAACTTATACAATGGTTATCTTTAAAATAGGATTCATGTTGCATGAATTAAAAGTGAAGGTACACATTTTCTTCAAATAGTGCGGATTTCAAATGAGTGCAAGAAACAATGGAACATGAATCTCTCAAGTGCATCAGACTTTGAAGTGGACATGTATAATGATCAAAGAAAATCACAAGATATAACAAGTGTGTGTCCTATTGCTTGGTGTGCTTGGTTTATTGACACATGACATATATCCAAGTTTACTCAAATTAAGTGATTTCATAATGCATGCACCTCGTTTTGAATGGCGATTTCTTTTCATGTGATACACACCGATGTTGTGTACACATAGCTAGTTTTGATGTACGGTTATATTGGTTCACATTAATTTTAGATTGTGGATGCTTAACGTTGGTGTGCGCCTTGTTGGGCCACTAGTAACCAAAATCTTCTCTAAGGAAGTCTTTGAAAATAATATCAAGGAATTGGCCTACCAAATCCTCAAAGCATTATCACCAATTTCTCACACAATGGTTTTTTTGTTTTGTTTTGTTTTTTTTTTTTTTAAATACTACTACTTACAAATGAAACTTCTCAAATTGTTGGAAACGTAGCAAAATAATACTACTCCACAAAAAAGGACACACTCTTCCTTCTCACCAACTACAAACCCATTGCCCTAGCTAACGTTGTCTAAAACTCTATACTAGCACACATATTGCCCACATAACCAACTATGGAGGAAAAACATAAACTACTGCACTTCAACCAAGATAGATTTAGGACAAAAAGAAACACCACAAGAAAAATCATAACGATCATAACAAAACATGTATGCTTTATCGAGAATGACACATATTTCACATACATAGATTTCATAAGTGTCTTTAGATCTAGACTATGCGTGACTACTCATACTATTGAAAGATGTAGGATAGATAAAAGACACCGTAGAACTAACTAGTAATTTATACATAAACTCCATCACCTCCTTCCATGGAAGCACTTTGGCACAACTTACCAATCCAAATTAGTAGAGTTTTAATTTAAGGAGACAGACTTAACCGCTATCTATTCATAATCCTTTGAGACCCACTCTTATGCTAATTAGAAAAATAAAACATTGGCTATCATATCAACACGTCCTCAACCACATGTAAGTAACACTAGTACATAAGTGGGCAACCTCCCCATTATCATAACAACATCACAAAGATTCAACCAAAAATCAACAAGTTACAAATATTCTCATAATGGGCCTACCTTGACTTCAACCTATCCAAGTGTGCAATTATAAGTTGTCTAAAAAAGTCCAAGCTAGAACCTACCACATTCAAGGCATAAATACAAGCATAAAACATTATTTGGAATAAATCAAACCCTCCTTACCCTATCTTATAACGAACCATGCAACATACCTAGGTATTTGGACACCTTGTTTCATCGTTAAAATGGAAAATACAAAAGGACATCACCATGGGGAAAATTGTAAATAAAGCAATTACTGATGACATCACAGTCATTATTAATCACAAAAATCCCTCAACATTCAAAACTAGGCACATTTAATGACTAATCGTCCCCCTTCTCATACCCAAATACTAGAAATCTAGATAGCGTCCTAAGCAAATTGACCGAGGAAATATGCAACTTTTCCAAAAGCACAACAAGCATTTTAACTCACCTCTCCCACAAATACTTTGGCATCAAACTCAAACTACATAAACTACACATGAAAACAATCACTAGAAGCACTCGACGACCAAGGTTGATTGTGATAGACATGCCAAGGACTAACCAATTTTATAAACGCAAGTTACAAAGGTTCACTCCACCTTCCATGCCAAGCTTGCTCCAAGTCACCTATTGCCACATGTTCCGTAAGTTTTTGCTATGGCTCAAAACAACAAAACCCAGGGAACAAAGTCTCCAGGAAGACTGAGCTAGTGTCTATAAGGGTTATTGTCACATTGGATTAAGGATTTTAATAACATGTTAAGATCTTTCTTCCTTCATTACTTCTTAATTCCAGTTATTTTCCCACTCTTATGGTTCTTTTGTGCTTCCTCAATAGTGAGTGACTCCGTCCTATCAAAAGGTAATTTTCTATCATTCTATGGTTTCGACCTATGTCAGTCGTGAAGCTCAACAGCTTGGCAAGTAGTCATTGGCAATTTGTCAGGACCGAAGTCCGGGGTAATGTCTTTTAGTAACCGCATCGTCTTTGATCAATGTAAATCACAATTGCAACAATTCAACATTTTAATTTCCTTTTAATTAAACTTACAACCATCATGCCTATCTTCACATGCTCAAGTCACCACCTTAGTCTTCGACCATCTGGTGACTCATCTCAAACAATCATCCATTTGTCAATACGGAATCAATACATCAACAGCTAGGCGATATTCTTCCTTAAGGCTTTAGTCCTCTATAGACTAATCAATCAACATACAAAGGGTAAAGTCTTACTCCAGTAAGATATTCTTTCCTTCAGGGGAAGGTACAGCTTTGACAGCCTATAGCCTGCCTCTAGCCCTTCCATCTTTTCCGCTGACACTTTGCTTAGCTCTTCTCTTCTTTCCCTCTCTGACACACTAGCTAATGGCTGTGAATTTGGGGCGCTAGCCCAGGCGATGGCCTCACTCTAGCCTCCCTGTCTTTCTCTCTTCCTAAGACTATTGCCCTTCTCGGCTGGCTACTAAGCAGCCCCTCGGGACCTCTCAGTCCTCTCTACAGACTATGGCCATTATCTTTTCTTGACTTGGCCCATGGCCTGATCCCACTGGTCTCGGCTACTAGTCTTTAGCCAAGTCTATTGCCCTTCTTGCTTCCTATCAAGCCTTTTCTTACTTGCCTTCTTCACGACAGGCGGTATGTATCCGTCAAACTCTCTCTGACCAGTTGCCTTGCCACTCTCTGGCCTTTTATCAGACTATTGCCTGTCTTAGCCTTGCTCTCGGCCACTTCTTGATCTTTCAGACCATTGCCTCACCTCAGTCACACTCCATATCTCTCAACCTCTTTCCGTCTCATCTCTGATCACTCACTCTGAACCAATCTCTACTCTTCCGAATGCAGATTTCCTCTCAGACTACTTGCCTGATTTTGTCATTACAATGCTATGTCAGACTACTTGCCCAACCTTACTTCCAAATATCACTCACAACATTTCACATAACTTACTTCAACAATCCTCTCCACTCATAAGACAAACAATTTCACATAATACTTCACTCATAATCATCTCATTAACACAAAAGAGATAAGTCCACTTCAGGGTCCAAGTTTTTTGGCCCTTTAACTTCCTAACATTGTCATTCCAAGCTTCCTGCTTGTTCAAGACTATTGCCTGGCTCAATCACTGAGCTACAGACTTCTACGCCTATTGCTAATCTGAGACTATGTAAGATCTTGCTGCTTGCAAATAGCCTGCCTTTCTTCCTGACACCCTCTTCCTAAATGCCGAGAGAGAGAAGGTCAGGTGGTTAGCCGTCATAACCACTTCTTAACGGCTATTGCCTGCTTTCATCCCTCTGGATGGCTACTGACTGCCTATAGCCAGATTAAATACGTTAGATTTCAAGAATTGCCCTTTTCAGACGGGCGATAGCCAAAAAATCAGTTCTACACACACCAATTTCATGTTGGAAAGAGAATACAAAATGCCTGTGAACACAAATAACCATTAATTTCAAGTGTAGAAAACCCTAATAGAAATCGCATGGAAAAACTTACCTAGATACAACTCACTCACACATGAACAGTAGAAGAACCTCCAAAAAACAAGTCATTGAATTCTTCTTGTATAGTATCACCACTCTCCACCAAACTCAAAACCCAACCACGAAAGCAATCCTGAACTAAGAAGAATTCAAATACAAATAAAAGGCCTCCCAAAAATTAATCAAAGAAGCCTTTCAACAAGCTTTGTTCCAATTCCCACTCAACCCACTCCAAAAACCAACCGCCACTATCACAACACCCAAGATATGTGCCTACCACAACCAAATTGACCCAACCAAGGGGACACAAATACAAACCATTGTAGACACAAGAAACACTTATTGGAAAGATAAATGGGCAACACATACTATCAGAATGCAAGACGTATGCTAATGGAATACACTTCCACTAGATTGATAGAAAATTTCCAACTCATCCACCTTGATACCATAACCTTAACCACAACTTCATTAACAAAATTCACAATTAATAATCACATTATGAACACGCTATCTTCTTTCGACTAATGCCTCTACATCTCATAATCCAAGGACCACAAATTCATCTGCCCACCAATCTACATTCCTAACCCAACCATGTCCATCAAAGAATGTAACCTAAACAATGATATCGTTACTAATAAACCTGCCATGCAAATTCAAGGACTAGATACTAACGTATCCCACCAAACATGAGCCTACATCAAGATTGTCCCACTAATTAGACTTCAATTGATGTGGAAAAGATTTAATCAAAATAACACACACCTCGTGGCCAAAATCCTTCACCTACAACCACAAGAGTTTGCCACAACATTCCTATGGCTTCTCCGAAGGTATGTCACCATCCTATCCCCTCAAAACACAAAGAAATACAACCCCAACAACAACTATCAAACACTACATCCAACAACAAACAAACACCCTAATCGATGCCCACAAAATTATCCACTCATAATACTCCTCACTACTTACATGCCCAACAAATCTCACACATAATATTTCACCACACAACTGTGACATATTCTTCAGCTTAGTAGGACTTGCTTAATCATTGAATTGGGAAGGAGTTGGACTAGTCCACCCACTACAGTGAGACTCCACCATGGAAGCAATCCACTTGGCAAGAATATCTGCCAAAAAGAATAACAAAATCACAACCATAAATATAATCAACCACAAAGTAAACATTCTTCAAATAAATCTCAAAGGCGTGTATACAATCCCCACCATTCCATTGGAGTACCTTACAATACAATCCCACTTTAAATGACCAAACACACAACCATACTATGCATCCACAATCAACGAGCTCCCCCCGCCCACCAACAAACCATAAACACACTCACATCCAACATAGTCATAATTTACAATGCATATTTAGGAACTGATAAAGTCATTACATTTGGTAAAATACACCTTGAGAATATAAAATCAAATTCTCCAAGACTTGGAGAACAATGCCCAAAACCACCAACATTACCCCCCACCCACCCACACACACATAGCTAGCACACTATTCGCAACCACACCCTTAGAGCTAACCCACAAGTATCTACATACACCAATGGCTCATGCATACCTTTGGATGAACGTGGCATATGTAACCTAGCCAGCTCCAATGTCTACAACCCAACGAGCAAACTCCAAATAATAAACACACTCCGTACTTTACAAAACCTACTCAAATCATAATTATATTTCATACTAATATATAGTTGGACAAATTGGTTTCCACCTACCAAATCAACCACCAATGTCAAACCAAATATGGAAAGCCTCCATATGCAAAAATCACAAAAGAAACACTAAAATACCAATACGCCCAACATACAGTTAACCACCCCCTAACACACCCAAACCCAAATTGCACACTATGCACAACCAACACAATTGACATGTCGCCACATTTATTATCCACGTTCTCCAACCAAAAGGCTCAAGATTAGCATGACATAATAATGCAATACATCAAATACTGCACACACTTCAATAATAAAAAATGGGATACAAGGTTCTATACTCTTATCAACAAGGGGAAAACAAAACCTAGACCCATAGACATAACACTCGTATAATGGATGCCAAAGCGCTCATGTGACACTACTCCATGTTAAGGGTGGGCATTACTAATGGTGGGCATCCTATGTGTATTAGGAGCCCCTAACAACAACCAACCATTGTCAAACCCAACACCATCCATTTCATAGAACTTACATATTGCCACAATATATTTACCTCCTGACCACCCAATTTTAACATGGCAAATGCAACACACTCATGCAAAAACTTAGAACCACCTAATGGAAGGTCAATCTTCTCATCACTATTACGATGGGCATTAGAGGAGCTATCTTGATATGAAAATTGAAGCACCTCAAAATACCCCCAAACAAGATGAAGAAACTCATGAAACACATGCATGAAATAGCCATAAAATATCTCACATACTGGTATTGGACAAACGAAAGTTCGATAATAAACAAGCCCATCTCGACCAACCATAGCAACCCCCCCCCCCCCCTTTTCCTCCTCTCCTCCCATATCACTTGATTCCACACCACCCAAAAGAGCCCATCTTCCAAAAAGCAGGAAGCAACTCTACCTTGAAGCTTGGTAAAACATGATCAAGGTAAGGAAGAACATGCTCGCAATGATGTCATGTCCCAAAAAACACCAACGATAGTAATAATAATAATTAATATGAACGTGTTCCACTTTGATTGAAGGAAAAAGGTGTAGCTATGCACTAGTCTATGTATTAAAGGCTAAGTAAGATTAGGTGATACTCATAACATTATTCATATTCATAACAATGTTCAGTGGGATTGATAGTATTCCATAGAATATTCTTGGATATGTGAGAAATATTCAATATGAATGTGGGAAATATACGAGAATATTACATGGAATATTGTGAGTCCCACATAACACTGTTATGGATTTGAATAATGTTGTGCTTATGTGACTTTTATGTTGTGAAATTGATAACACCAATCAGCCATGTTTGTTGGCTCTTTATTATATATGCATGTATCGATCAAAGAATATTGACAACAACATGTGTTTTTAAGCCGACTCTTGAATTGGAGTGCTCACGCAACATCTAGGGTCCAAGGAGAATCCAACGATGACCATTGGTTGACCACTTTAGCACTACAATGTCTAAAGAGGTTACAACAGGACTAGTAAGGGGGGAATAAATAGTGGTCCTTTTGTCTAAAAGTTCACATTCACGTACAAGGCGAATGTGCTCATGAAGTAAGTTATGAGAGGCGGCAATTGCTTCATGGAAGTTGTGTATGAAATGAGATTGTATCATCTAAGAAAAGGGATAAAAATAGGGTGAAGAGATGAACAAATTGTTGAGATTTATTTGTTGCAAATGTTGTGGCAATTGTCTGCCATGGCAGTATGTGATCATCCATATTATGATAGATGGCAAGGTTTCCATAACATTATCCAGTTGAGTATGGAGGGTGTGTGGGGCCGGGAATAAGTCATATACCATTTGAGAACTATACACTTTGAACTCCATAATATCACACATGTGGTAACCAAAGTGCACGTGTTATTACGGACTTTTGTAGTGTTAACATGGATGCGTGATAATATAGAACTAGGGTAGTATGTGACATTATGGAATAACACAAAGTGCAACATTTCAATGGTGTGGTGTGGTCTCCTCCACTTGACCTTCCCGGGCGATGTGGCATATGCATGCACCGACAATTTAACAAGTGGGAGAAGAAGAAGAAGAATAAGAATAATTAGGTGACACTCCACATATTGACACATGGCGCAATGCAAGGGTGTGGGTTGACTTCTTTGGTGGGTTGCATTGATGACAAAATTTGTGATACAAGGGAGAGAAATGTGATAATAAGGAGTGAGATTTGATCTACAAACATCCGTTCCCTAGGATTTTGGGATATTAAAGAGTGAGTGACATTATGAGGGTTGATATTATAGAGTTTAGGGTGTACCATGGTTATTATCTTACCAACAATGTCATACGAGATTTAGTATGATAAACTTGGGTCCGGTATCGTCATTGAATATTATTAAAATGAAATGGTTGATGGCAGTTGAATAATTTTTTGTCAAGCAAAAACAATTACGGTAAATAATGTGGGTAGATGTATAGTGTAGCTCACAAATTTTGGTCCATGACACCTACCAAGGGTAATGGTAAAAACAAGGCCATCCCAACTTTATTGTCAATTAATTCAATTGGGTCCACCTAGATTGTATCGAGGTCTCCAACCTTGACTTAGTCGTCAATAAGGCTAAATAATAATAATAATAATAATTCTTGGGCTTTGCAATGTTTTGCCGCTTTTCCACCCTCCCCCTCAATAGGAGTGGGAAAATTTTACATGTGACTTACTATGGACAACCTTATAGTGGTCCACAATATACACCATCATGCATGTGTAATTAACGTACAACCCTAGTTATACTTGTTTTGCCCCATGATACACCCACCTCCTTTATGTAGGTTGGAAGAATCTCAAATGCACCACCCTTTTTTTAATTGATGAGAAATATTGTAACCCATAACGCGAACCTCCAAACATCATGTGTTGATAAATAAGTTATAGCATTCGTCTCAAATGTTTTTGGTGTGGAAATAAGCTCAACAATGCAGCTCACGCTCTCCACCATAAAGACTGTAGTAAATAAAGAAACAAAGAAATAAAGAATCCTTTCCAATTGTTGGGTCATAAGTGGGTCCTCAATCAAAACGATTTACTACCTAAGCGCTTCTTCCATGCAAAAGCAATTCATAACAGTATTCAAATCCATAACAATGTTGTGTGGGACTCACAATATTCCACACAATATTCTCCACATTTAGATTGAATGTGGGAAATACCTAGGAATATTGAGTGGAATTTTATCAGTTCCGCAAAACACTTGATTACATACTCTTCCATTTCTCAAGCATAAGAGTGTTGCAATGACTAAGGTAGACGTGCCCAATTTGGTTATGACACCTATATTTGAAGAGTATGTAATCAAGTGGTGGTTCCAAGAAAGAACACCAAAAAGACATGTGTTCAAAAGAGATTGGACTACATGCTCAAAATAATGTTAACCATTCTAGGCTCAATAGTCAACATAATTGGGGGGGGGGGGGGACTTTTACGACCATTTAATGAGCTCAAAATTTTCCACTTTGATAATGAATGAGTTCCAAAAATGAACAAGAAAATGGCTATGGCCTTCATATAGACGTGCTAGTCATCTCGTACTAATTGCGTGTTCCATATCCTAGGAGCAACAAGCTAGTAACAAAAGGTAACCATTTAAGAACCATTTACCTTATATCACTTGATGACTATCACTATTATTTATTTTTCACTTCTCAAGCATTTACATACTGCTACAGATAACCTACTTGGAAGTCATTTTCTCTACTCATTACCGACAATCGTCCACAAGTTAGTTCAAGTTTTCCCGTGCAAGTGACACTTCCTCCCCACGGTTCACATGCTTAAATCAACCAGTGACCAATATCCATTAAATTTAGTCATTCATCCTTTTCTTCTTCTTCCTCTTCTTCCGCTTTTCATGTCCCCACTATGAAAACAAAAACAAAGCCCTACACCACACCACCATTGGTGCCCCTACGAGGCGGTCCTAAGGTGGCTTATTAGCGGTTGATTCATTCCCAAGGACATAGGCATTGCTCTTGGGAATGGGTCATCGGGTGTTGGGAACAAGTAGGTAAGCTTAGTGCCTACCTAGGGAGGGATGTCTTTTGCAATTGGAAACCTTCCGGGAAGTCGGAACCGGTCTTCCTCCTTCACATCGAGCCGAGTGGGTCCGGTCCCTACTCCTCATGCCTTTCGTTTCCTTATTCGATTGTGCTTGACATTCTACGCCTTTGGCTTTGGCTTCGGGTTGTGTTTGCTTTTGTCGGCAAATGTGGCCGAGAAATGTGTGCCGACCAAACTTGACCCTTTCATGGACGGACGCCCCACCACTTGTCATGTGGGAAAGGCACACAACACACAAAACCACTAAGTTATTGAACGTCACGATTGCAAGTCACGGCCTCAAATTGCATGGAGTGAGTGTGCACATGCGACGCCCTTTGTAATGAGTTAGATAGAAACTAAGTTACAAGCACCGAAAGGTGGGGTGGGGAGGTGAGGTGAGGGTTGATGAGACGGCACGGGCCCCATTGGTGTTCTATTCATGTTTTTTAATGGGTGGTAATGAAAATCCCAACTATGGTTTCCCTTTATGGATATTGAGGGGTGTTTTTGAGCCTTTGGACCTTACAACCTTTTATAATGGTTCCTCCAAAACATGAGCAATTTCTTTTCTCCTTTGAGCTTCATTCTTGGTTCGGATCATTAATCACTATATTCGTTAATTTGAGACTTTCTCTTGTCTCAAATTAATATATGGACCACAACAACACGGTCTAATGTTTGGGTCGTCCTACCTAAACCATCTTGATATGAGTTCTTAATTGGGTTCTTGATATGAACACCCGCTTCAAAGTATTTGCATCTTACAACATTCTCCAATATATGTGTGATTTTATCCATGTTCTTATATTTGTAACTGTCTCAAAATGCCAA
Organism: Polytrichum commune; assembly: GCA_950295325.1. Lineage (NCBI taxonomy): Eukaryota > Viridiplantae > Streptophyta > Polytrichopsida > Polytrichales > Polytrichaceae > Polytrichum > Polytrichum commune. The sequence goes on from OX485809.1 coordinate 3,550,384, forward strand.
AAAAATCCCAAATTAACAAATATAGTGATAAGTGTTCTCTTCCAAAATGATGCCATGTAGAAGACTAGTGATGGCCCACACTGGATACTAGCTTGGTGACTATATCATAATATATATATATATATATATATATATATAAACATATATATATATATATATATATATATATATATATATATATATATAAACATATATATATATATATATATATATATATATATAAACATATTTTTCAAAAACAAAAGGCGAGAGCAAATCATCACACAATTGTGTGCATCTCATTCATCTAACATAAAAAAAAAAACCCTGAAGTAGTATGCAATTTATTTTTTAAGGTTGAAATTGACATTATAATTTTTTTGTTAGATTATGACAATTACATTTTGTAAGATGTAGCAATGAGCTTTCCATTTAATTACACCAAATATACATCCAATTGCTTGTCATGCACATTCAGGAACTACAAATGTACATGCAAGGTGTACCAATGTATTCCCTTTGAACAACACTGAAGCCAACCCAAAGATTGCATGTGGCATTTTCCATGCATTGAATTGTATGTGGAGGGCAAGTTGTTGTTGTTGTTGCTAGAACCGTCTCCCAAAAATCACTGCCCCTCATGAACTATAAGTTTTGATGAGGAAACCCAAACCCCACTTCACAAGCAGTAAATTGCATGCAAAGTGCTTGGAAGTGAAATGTATTGTGGAAAAGGTAGACAACCATTATTTGGTTATTTTTCTTCTTAGGACACTTATATTTGAGAAGTAAGTGGGTTGGTGTGCCCCTAAGAATGGATACCAAACAAGCGCGTGTTTCAAAAAAATCAGATTGTGTGTTCAAAATGTGATAACTTCACTTTGACAATGCATAAGATATTTATGTGAGCTTCAAAAATCATGAGAAAAGTAGCGATGCCGAACTCAATTTGGATTTCCTAACCATCTTATATGTACTTAATTGCATGTTTCAACATCCTTGGAGAAGTGGGTTGGCAAAAAACAAAGGTATCCATTTAAGACCCATGTACATACATCCACCTTGATAGAGATCTCGACTTTGGATTAGGGCTAAGTGACTAAATGCCCTTCCTATAACAGGGTTCAGTTACATTGGATTTCCGTGACCCAAATCCATGCTAGAGCGCTTCCCTGATTTTATCTTAACTCATAGAAATTATAACAGTCCTTTATGTAGTTCCAAATTCAGACATAGACATACATACATACATACATACAATATTACTATAGTCTTACCATTGACTTATTCAATAACATTATTCAAATCCATAACAATGTTATGTGGGACATATAGTTTTCCACGTAGCATTCCCGGATATGTCCCAAATTCAGTCTAAATGTGGGGAATATTTGGGAATGCTACGTGGAACACATTTGGTCTCACATAACAATATTATGGATCTGAGTAATGTTATGATTTTGTAGTTATGTTTTCTAAATGACGAGAAAGTGTGTCTTGTTTACTTAGCGTTTATTTCCAAATTTCAAGTTTAGTAATTTAGTAGATCATAGTCAAATCCTCCACATGCCGTTTGCTCACTTGCATGCATGGCAGGGGTGGATTGTTTTTTCGTAGTTGGAACCATCTCCCGGTTGCAAACAAAAACATTGCCCCTCCATGTATAATAGATGCCTCACTTTGCCCCTTCTTGGTCTTGGGCCCTCATCCAAAGGCTTCTGGTCCAATTTGCACCTCTCTTCCAATTTACATCCCCCCATCTAAAGTGCCCCTAACACATTGTCATAACAAGACATCGGATCACATGTCCATGGTAGCCCTCGTGAAAGAAAACCCAATGGTCACTTGGATAATTAAACTCGCTAATCCTCACATTCAATGTTGCAGTCTTTCAACGTTACAACAAGTGTTTTAGGGAATGCCATGGGAAACACCAAAGTACACTCCCATCTTGTTCTTTATTGTTAAGAACCATTGAGAACAAATAAAAACACAAACCGCATATACAATTTAGCATTATAACAAAGAGACAATGTTACACCCATTGTTACATTCATTGGGAAGGTCATATTACCCTAGGCAATACCTTGTAGTAACCTAGAGGCAACATGGATGGACATGTTTTGAAACACGTGTATTTATAAGATCACATTGGTAACCATCATGGGAAACTATGATAAGGCATATTAACCCTCAATTCGGTAATAACTTAAGTGTTTCTTGAGATTTTGAAAGAATTATGAAATATATTTCCTAAAAGAAATCCATATAGATGCTTGTGATCACAAAATTGGTCAAGTTTGTTGATGGTTGACTATTGTAGATTATATGTGAGATGTGAATGTAGATGGGATTGGTTTCTTAGCCCCCTTCATATGTGGGCACTTAATATGCATATGATAGTTACTTGCGAGACTAGGATGAGCATGAACATACCCCCTTTAAGGTATGTGGGTTTTAACTTGGTTCATTTCTCATGTTCTCCATCTTTTACCGGTTGGAGCTACACGAAATTTAAGTTGCCTTAGCAAATTTATGATGAAGCATCATCAACAAAAATTGGACTAAAAATCAAACCTCTCTTGATTTAGTTATGGTTTGGCCTCTCTTGAAAGTGCAAAGTTTGTTGATTCCTTAGCTTAATACATAGGTTCTCTCATTGTGTTCATTATCGAGCGAGAAGTAGTTGACAAAATTCAAAGATGTGGTCTATAACGTTGTCCAGCTATTATTAGCCATTCCATTCTAAATAATAGCAATACACTGCTTCACAATGACTTTCAACTTGAATATGTTAGTGCAGTGTTATGCTCTTGGAATAAACAAAATATAATTCTAAATAGAGTATGGCTTATTCTTGGTTCCACCCAACGTACATACCCAACCAAATGATGTTATATCCAATATTTTTTGGAGCATTTGTCTTTATGGTGGTTGTTCTTTGATTATCTCCTAACCACACACCAATCAAATAAAGGTGTATGATTAAGAAAAGTAACTGAACGACACTTGCATACCTTAACATGTTTTGTTTTCTCAACGAAAGGCATATATGGGCCTGTAATATCCATAAGGTGGTGAGCATTGATGAGATGGATGATCCCCTATGGCTTTCAAGGAAACTCTCCCATACTTACGTAGTGTTGAAGTGAATATGGACAAACAAAAAAAGGCCGAACAATACTAATGCATACGATTGTATCATTTGCGCTATCAACACATGCAATCTGCAAAATAACATGTTTTGGAGGAAGAAAGCACAAGAATATGATGGAAACCCATGCTTTGAGAAGCAATATGGTCTGAACACTAATGTAGATGTGGATTTAGATTTCGCAAATAACAAAATGCTTAGATTTACGTAATGCATGGACCCGTGCACCCCACACCCATCTTCAAAGAGCATTGTCATTTTGAAAACCGGGCAATGGAGGAATGGAATTAGAAGTACTTAAACACTCATACACGAGGATTTGAAGGTTCCTTTCCTCTTGTCCAAGGTATGATGATCCTTTCCAAAGTTATTTCTAGAATATTATGAGACATTGTTGTTGTTGTTGTTAGAAAATGTTACGTTTTATCCATGTCAAACACGTCTCCACACACCATCCTACAATAGAGATGCTCTAAATATACCGTGTACTTGATCAAGGTAAGAGGATGATAATTCCATGTGATTGATTTTCTTGACCATGTCCTTTCAATGGTCATACTAAAACATCGAAGAACATGTTATAGCTCACTAATTTGCAGGTGGGCCCTTTGAGCGGCCGCTCCTTTGATTTGTCAAACACGTCCTTATTAGAGCTAGTTAACGCTATTCCCATGCTCGTTCTAAGGCCGGGAATGTCGATAGAGAATCAACTTGTGCGTGATGTGTGCGACTCGTTTCTCCAAACTTGTAACGCTAAAAATCTAAGGGATGCGGGCCTTCATCATGTACTTTTTTCTTGATCGAAAACCTATGTTTGAGTGATTTTTGGTCAGGTGTGGATCCAAGAACGGACATGAGAAAGACACATGGTTTAAAGAGCTAGGACTAGGTCCTCCAAATTTATTAACTGCTCTAGACTTAGGGCCGGTTCACACTATGCCCAAGTTGAGAGGAGAAGCGTCACTTTTCTGGACCAAACTATGTCGAGAGGAGAAGCTATATTCAAAATTTTAATATTTTAATGAAAAAAAAGTTCGGCCTCTCGACAAAAGTTTGGGTCGAGCATTTTGCTCGACCCAAACTTGGCTCAAGAGGCCGAACTCTTGGTGTCATAACTTCCTAAAAGTGCTGCCACCTAGACTCTTTTGGAGGCGACGTCCTTTGGACTTCGGCCTCTAATGTGAAGGCCGAGAGGACGGATTTTGGACATTTCTGCATTTTCATTGGTCCAAACGCTTCTCCTCTCGAAGTTTGGCCATAGTGTGAACCGGCCCTTAATACTCAACACAATTGGGAGGACACCGTTATTTATGTAAAGAATCAACACTCATGCTCTTTTGATAGGCATTAAGTTAGTGTATTAAGCAACGTCCGATACCTACACCCTAACCTTGATAATATCACACTTGTTAATAGAACACCTTGATATTGTCACCTAAAAGTTTGAAACCGATTTCCATAGTGTAAAACTCCCTCGTTATTATCACTATCACCCTTGATAATGTCACATTTTTTTTTCAAAATTTGTAGTGTAAGTGTGATAATAACAAGTAACATGGATGAAAAAAGGCCGGATGGACAACAAATTCTATGGATGATAAATTCTACAGATGGAGTCGGAGTTGCATTGGCCATGGCAAAGATCCCATTCATATTGAAGAAATATGATCCAGAAGACATCTTCAATTTTGATGAGACAGGTTTGTATTATAGAGCCTCTCCTTATAAGACTTTGAATATTGGGAAGGTGAAAGGAAATAAGAAAAAGAAGGACCGTGTGACATTGGGGCTTTGCACTAATATCTCATGGAAGGAGCGATTGAAGCTTGTTTTCATTCACAAAGCAGCACGTCCCAAATGTTTTCCTCGGAATTTTGATCCAAATAGGACAGTACACTATTATTCTAACAATTCAGCCTGGATGAATGGTGATGTTTTTACACATTGGGTGAAGAGTGAGAACCGAAGAATGGCATTGAAAGACAAAAATATTTGCATTATTATGGATAATGCAGGAAGCCATGATATTCATGGTGAGGTCAAGAAAGTTATAGATGGGTTTAATGCTTTTGTACTCTCCCATATCACTATCTTGTTCCTTCCACCAAATGTGACTTAAGTTGTTCAGCCTTTGGATCAAGGAGTGATTGCAGCATTCAAAATGTGTTATAAGCGCAAGCTTGTTGCCTGGACTTTGCAACAAATTGATAACAACTCAAATGAAGATTTGGGGAAATTGAATGTTGATGTCTTTCAAGCTATGCTATGGTGTGTGGCGGCATGGCATGAATTAGATGATCAAACCATTAGAAATTGTTGGAGAAAGTCCGCCATATTGCCTGCAGATATAAACAATCTTGATGAACGTATGAAGTCCAAAATGGAGGAAGCAACTTTGGAATTGGGTAGACTCATCACCGCATTAAATTTGGGTTTGGATGTTGAAGGCAAGCCTGTAGAAAAGCTTTGTCCTTTGGAGTACATAAACATGGAAGGTGAAGATGATTTTGAGGTGGAATTTTCTAATGAGGAGCTTGTGCAATTAGTGCAAGATGGCGAACATGTTCTTGATTCCATGGAAGTGGACCCATTGATTGTTGATAGCAGTGATGATGAGTCTAAAGTAGTGAAGCTAAGCGATGCACAAAATACATGCTAAAGATGTTTTGAATTTTATGGCTAGCCAAGGTTCTCAAATTTTCAGCACTCATGAGTTGTTAGAAATGGAAAAAATCCATGACAAACTCATTAGAATTGGTGTTGCACATTTAACATCAACAAAACAATGTGACATTAGAAGCTTCTTTGTCTCTAGTGAGAGGTCTTTACCTGATCTCAATGACACATTATGATGTGCTCTTGTTGTTATTCACAATTTTGACTTAGATTTTACATTCAAAAACATTGAAGTCTCGTATTTGTTATTTTAAAAAAAAATTGTAATTATATTTTGATTTTCTACATATTTTTTGATAATATCACATTATGCACAAAATGTGACATTATCAAGTATGTCACACCTTGTTTATATCACACTTTTTGGTGAAACGGAGGGTGTGACATTATCAAGGTTAGGGTGTAATCCGATTTCTGTTAATGATAGTTCATCATAAATGCGCTAGTGTAAGACAAGTTTAGATGCTCATCAAGAGATGACCTAACTTAACACATCTCATGAAAAACTAACCGGAAAAACCACTCGTATGCTTTAATGAGGCGAAACCAAGTCCTTGTGAGGGAAGTGATAATGATCATGAGCCAACTTAAAATAACTAATTTTGTAACTTAATCATGTCGGGTTCGTTCCATTTAAGGAGGACATCCAAAAATTTCTTAGGGACATGTTGATATCTTTCTAGTGCTCTTTATTGAATTGAAATATTTTCCACAAAATGTTCACAAAATAATTGGAGAGTTGCCTAAAAACTTAAGCTTGGACTGGTCATTTTTCAAACTCAACCGTCTCATCCGTAACTAGAGGTAAGCTCTCCATGTTCGTAGGGTGATTTACAAGATTGGCGAGTTCCGTCAAATGTTGCCCTTGAGGCCCCGTAATGTGGGGCTTTCCACCTATCGGTGGAGGAATAGAGGCCAATTTATAGTAGAGGTGCCTATTCCCGATCAAGACCCATCAATAGTTTATTGGGTATCAGATATTTGATCATGTTGGGACTAAAATGTGATTAGGTTGAGGATGAAAAATTGTCATGCCAGAATCAATAGTGTCATGATACATGTCTTGGTTTTGAGTGTTAAAGTGGGGGAGGAATGAACAGTTATGGCAAACTCTAGACATTGGTAATATATATGTTCGGGGCAACTTTTGACTTTAAATTTTTATTTGTATTTCAATTTAAGAAAGAATATGACAAAAAAGTTTGGATTCCTCGTAATTTCTATCTTCCTACGTGGGGAAAATTTGCACCACCTTATACTTGTCCAGATTTGGCGCAAAATCTGTTAAGTGATCACTTATGAACGCCTCTACTCTAAAAGAAATTAGGTTCACATGGGTCCCAAGTCCTAAGTCCCAAGTCATTGGAGGTCAATCCGTGCATTCTTAGCCATTGAGAGCATGGAAGTTGGAACTGACCACTTCACACGGGGTCCGAACTCCTAAGTCCCAAGTATGACTTGAATGTCTACATGACAACCCTTTTGGAGGTGAGACTTGGAACTTGTGCTGAAAGTTGGATCAAGCAAAAAGCTAGACCCAACTCTCAACACAAGTCTTGTGATTTTTTTGCCTAAAATAATCGAAATCCGACTTTAATGAGAATTAACCATATTTTAACGGTGTCTTGAGGCTCAAAAGTTGGGACTTAGCCTCCATGTTGGGAACTTGGGACTAGGGATTTGGGACCCCATGTCAGCCGGCCCTTATATTAGGGGTTTCAAGTACTTCTCCATGCAATTTGAAATCTCAGGCTCACCAACCAAGTTTTCCTCAAGTCCAAAGACTGGGTGTGTCATCATATGGCCTCAATCTAACCAATTCGGTGCTAGTGTTTTGGATGGCAATCCATGACTTTGAGGCCAATTTGGGGCCAAGATATGCTCTAATAATAATAACAATAATAATAATTTGAATGAATTATAATACATGAGCTTCAAGTTGCATTTTTTGCAATCTTAGGTTCCCAAAAATCCATGTGTTATGAACATTGACAAAATTCATTATGAAATGAAGGCAAAGGAAATTACATCTCTCAAGGAAAGTCATAACATTACTACGCAGTGTGTGTTCATTCCATGGGCCCTAAGAATATAACCATGGGATGCGCAAACCTTGCCTTTGGAGACTCTAATTTAGGTTGAGTTCCAATCATATTATGGTCATATTCCCATGGCCCAAAGTTGTTTAGTAGTGTTATGATCTACTAATCATACCAGGACACTTATAATACCGAGGGGATGCAAGGAGAAAAATGTCTCCTCTTAAGTTTGTGCTTGATCCAACCGAAGAGAGATGATGATGATATAAATGTTGGCTCCAGATGGAGCAAGCATGAATAAAGAGCCTCCTCGCATGCATGCTACTTCCTTCTTTCGGGATGACTAACATAACTATGATAGTGTGGGGGGTTTAGAATTATTTTGTTTAACTATAATAGTGGGTTGTGGTGTTGTCACCTAGGAGTCATGTGCGTTGGTTGGTGGGTGCCTACATTATAGGTTTGTTTGAAGCCCCAAGTTCAAAACCGTGTAAGGCTCCTTTGAGAATGATTCATATTGCCATCCCCTTACCCTGAATGCGGCCTTATTGGGGCTCACTTGCTACCCTTGAGGCTCTAAGGGCTTAATTTTGGCCTAGAAAGTTGTATTGTTAGTTGTTGGTCCACAATGGGTGGTTGGGCAGGGGGGGGGGGGCTGGCGGTGTGGCAACTTGTCGATGAGTTCTCTTTGGTTAAGGACCAAACAAAGCAATAAGGGCTTGTTTACACTAGTGACAAAGGGCCACAACCATTGCTCTCCAAATTCTCCCACTGGTTGAAAATTGAGGGGTGATCCCACTCCCATTAACATTAGGTCACCAAAATCAAGGGTTGTTTTACACACTTGACTAAATACCATGAGAAAAAAACAATTTAGGTTATCTCGTTGTCACAACCTTTCTGTCTAGAGTCATGATCAATAAAAATCCACATGGCTGTGGTCACGGTACGAAATGCTTAGACTTAGACACATGCTGAATGAAAAGTGGAGATTACGGTTTTCTTAATCAACAAGATCATCTAAAATGAGTATCTTTGATTTAAATAGAGTAAAGTGCCCCAGTATGACATGGCAAAGAGAAAGACAATGCGAGCTTAATTATGGGGCTGGCATGACTGAGAGATGCTTCACCTTGATCACAGCCTCAAGCTCATGTATAAACTTGGAATGACTATGAATACGGAGAATGGCTATGGGACAAATGTAGATGCCATGTAGGCATTAGTCTTTCCAACCATGTGTATGATATGGTTTTGTAGGTGTGATTGTAATTGGGTTCGGACTACCAACTAGAGGGTTCAACAAATTAAAACTGTTCAAGGATTTAAGTTTCTTAATTAAAGTTGGCCGGTAGTCTGGACAGTCTAGTGTATTGGTTTGGGCTGGTTTTATAAAACTACTACACAACAAGTTGACCATGGATGAAGCAACAACTCTAATATTCTTGAATAATTGTGTGATTGTTCGGGAATATGCTCAATTTTCAGGTCAAACATATATGGAAATGAGTGATGCTAGAATTGGCTACTTGAAGTCGTGATGCTCACATAAGTGAAGTTGTGATGGTATATATACATATATACATATATACATATATACATATATACATACATACATACATACATACATACATACATACATACATACATACATACACATACATACATACATACATACATATATACACATATATACACATATATATACATATATACATATATACATATACATATATATACATACATATATATACATATACATATATATACATATATATACATATATACATATATATATATATGTACATTATCGTGTAGTGTTGTTATGTTTAGGCCATTTTAGTGGGTCGGCTTATAACTGGTTGTTCGTGTCCCCTCGGGGAGTGCACTTAAAGGTAAGACTAGGAATCACGTGAGTGCGTACTTTTGACCCCCCTATGTATGTACTAAAAATCATCTAAAAATTGTAAACAAAATTTGAAGTTGTTAAATACAATCTAAAGTTCTTGTTGTATAAATTTCAAAAAACAATCAATTATACATATTTTTAAATTGATTTTTGAAGCAAAAAACAACACATTTTAGTTCAAACTTCTATCATTTTTTTAAAAAAATTTAAAAAACTTTTCGTCCTAAAATTTATACCAAGTGATAGATATATACGTAATGATTTGGCACTTAAAAATTCTTAATTTAAAAACTATTTTAAGGCCAAGTATTGCAGGGGGTATGCCATTAAAACGCACTCACGTGTATTCCTAATCTTAACTTTAAGTGCACTCCCCGGGGGCGTCCCCCATTCCTTGGGTCTCCATAACTAGGTCGACATTGGTAGGGTTGGGACTCAATTGGAGCGCGAATGAAACTCAGACTCAAATAAGAATTGTCGATCGGCATGGACTAAGGCTGGCAACAAATTAACGGAGTTGTATTGGTAACTTAGAGAATTTTATGCCATTCGATTATCGCGTGGTTTTCTTACGACCAGTTGTCGGTCCACCCCGTTCATTGGGAATGGATCCGTGAGTGTAAAAGCCGGATTTGGACGCATCGATCCGTAGCACGAATGGGGGAAAAAAGTAGAGGCAAGTAGGGGACTTTGGAAGTTAGGGACGCCTCAAAAGGGGAGATCTAGATCACCACTCACATGGCCAATAACGACCGAGTGTCCCCCTCCTCCCTCCCCTCGAAAAGAGAAGGGAAAAAAAGCGGCATGGATCGATTATGGAAAGCGAGGAGATCATGGACACCGAAGAATGTTATGAAGTTTCTATCGGTTGGCCTTTATTATCACTAGCTATCGCCTCCTCCCCCCCAAGAAAAAACTCATCGGGAACATGTCCCATAAGCCTAAAGCCGGAGTTGGACTCATCGAAAGCACAAATAAGCCGTAGATGCAAATAGGGAGTCACCACGTGAGTTAGGAACACCTCAAAACTGGTGCTCTTGACCACCTCTCACAAGCTCAATAAGACCAAGTGCCCCCCCCCCCCCTTCCCCTAAAAGAGGATGTGTACTCCTCATGAGAAAAGGGGAGAATGCAACTTATACAATTTTGGCCGTTTCCACTGGTAGGCGTTCTCAAAACTAGTTGCCGATTCTCCCCATTCTTAGGACCGGGTCCCATGGGTCTCATAGGGCCGGGTTTCTTTGGACTCCTCGGAAAACACTAATGAACCCTAGAGGCAAATAGGGGACCGTGTAAGTTAGCAACGCCTCAAAAGCGGAGCTCTTGACCAAACCCATTCAAAGCGGGTGAGTGACCTGGTGCCTCCCCCCCCCCCCCCCAATCAAACAAAAAACAAAACAAAAAACAGAACCCAAAGGGAAATGGGAAAAGAAAAGGCAAAAAAGCAAAAGGAAAAAGTGCCATAGCCATCGAATCACTCCTAATACTTAAGTTCTTGTGCAGCGCACTGCAAGCTCTTCACCACTCCTTCATCAAGAGTCTCTCACTCCACTCTCGCTTTCTTTCTTTCTTTCCATCCAGCAGCCCGCCCTCCCTCCCTCCCTCTGCTCATCTCAGATTTGCAGGCTCTTCTTCACTCCCTTCTTCAAACACGAAAGGAAAGGGAAGGGAAGGGAAGGAAAGGGAAGGGAAGGAGGAGTTTCGAGTTTGTCAGAATAGACGTTTTGGAGTTGCAGCGTGGATTCGAACTGCTTGGCTTGCAGGCAGGCAGGCAGGCAGCATTGGTGCGTACGAATTGACTGGCAAACCCAAAAAGGAAAGCCCGGACGAGACTCAGGTCAGAACTCCTCAGAACTCCTTAGAACTGGATTGTCTGCATGCCGAACTTTTTCACCCAAGTTATTAGACTGGCCAGGTGGATTTCGGGGTGGGGGATTCGATTCTGTAGTTTGTCAGTTTTTTGGGGGCGTATCGATCGGCGTATAGGAACGGAGGGCGTATTGATCGGTGTATTTGAGGACGCGTGAAGTTGTGGGTGTCTCTGCATTTGATTGTGGCCACGAGTTTTTGATTAGAGTCTTACCTTGCGTCTGTCTCAAGGTTATGGAAAGAATCCATCCGCATGACATGCGAGTTCTTGACAGACGCGGGGTATTTGTGAGGCTGTACGTATTGATGTGGTCGTGCATGGATATGAAAAATCTCCAGATTCAATGTCGGATGGGATATGATTCACAACGATATGCACGTCATGATTATCGCTCGCATAGTTCTACGTACGTAGTTCCTGACCGACCTTCGAAAGACCGGCGAAAGAAATTCCTGACGTTTCTCTGACGGATCGTGAGGAGTGGTGTTGCCGAATCGCTTGTGCCACGAGTGTATTATGAGTCTTGTGCGAGTCTTGAGGTTATGGTAGGAGATTCCGGATGTGCAAGTTCTTCGTAGACGCAGTTGATCATGATGAGAGTTGTATAATGAGTATGGTTGTGTGAGAAGAATTGAGTTTCTTCGGATTCAATGTTGGAGCAGACACGATTGAGGCACACTGCCAACGTACGCCATCATCATTGCTCGTGTCACTTGTATAGTTCCCAATCTTCCAGAGAACTTGGAAAACAAGTGTTGCATCGAGATTCGAGAGCGTATCGTCAGGTCACAAATTAATTGCTCATGAGATTATTTTATTATGTGCTCATTCAACTTTGTGCGCTCATAAAACTTTAGGCGTCCTCAGAACGCACACTTAGCAGTTCCTTAAAGTCTGCTCCATTTCAAAGTAGAAAACATTCTTTTGAAATTGAGAGCGAATCAAAACAGCGAATCGAATGATGTCGTGTGTAAGTTGATTAGTTTGTGGGTGATTCAGGAATCTGAAAAGGTGCACTGGCCCGATTGCACCTGTTCACTGTCACACTCTGACTCTCTTCCTCCTCCCACCACCAAATTTAAAGTAATTTCGGGCTCATTTTCTTTGATTTGTTTTTGTTCATTGTTAAATTTGTGTGTAGGCCACCAACCGCATTGTGACCCGTTATGGTCTCCAAGTGTGGTGGTCACTCGGGTGCTCTCACAGAGCACCACAACAAGTAACTTATGCAAAAACAATTGGGTTCAATTATGTAGATTTCATACATAGGTTTATGAGTTATGATTGGCAATTTTGCATGAAGAATGGGGAAATGGCTTGAAGCACTTGTGTGAAGCATTTTGAGTCGTGGAGATTCTTGAGCATTCCTATGATGCAATCATAGAGGGGCGTGACATTTTGGAATTAACGTAGTGTCCCTTCATCAATATGCTTAGCGGTAGATGCACCATTTGATCGTCAAGGTCACGATGGGCATCAATCGATCTTCCTCTAAATTATGCTACGAGGAACTCTACTTACACGATACCACTATGATAAGATAATGGTCCTTAGGTCTTGCATGAGTTTTATGAACTCTTTATCAAAACAATGTAATCTAGAAAACATAGAACACCACTAATGAATGAAGTCTTAAGTGTTCCAAGAAATGATGGGTTAGTGAGCAAGCAATGGCTTGCTGATTAGGTTATTTACATATGCTTATCGATGAAAATAATAGAGTCATGACAGGTTGTGCAACATATGAATTGTTCGTGCTCCCGTCAAAGGCGAGTGGCCGGGTGGATATATTGCAAAGGTCAAATTTCGATTGAGCCCGGAGGAGTATGAACTTGGGTTGTAAGTGATACATATCTTGCAATTTGGGTTGGAATGCCAAACCCTCATAATCTACGTGTCTTTCCTTTTCCCCTCGATCCATGGTTCTTTTTTTCATGCAACTCACAATGTTGCAATATATAAAAAACATTCAACTATTAGTGCAACTTGATGTATCATGAACTCACATGACAACTTGGACATCTCACTCATACTATCTCGTTTTGGGTGGAAGATGAAGTTGAGCGTTTTAGCAACGTCTTAACGAATCAAATACGTGACGTATTGGCCATCAAAGGTGACGAGGGAAGGAGTGGCCCCCGAGGGGAAGGGAGGGGTGGGTGGGAAGGGGGGAGGAGGGAACAACAACAAAGGTGGCCGACCACTTGGGCCTCCCAAGGCTCGCCAATTGAAAGGAAAAGGGAAGGCCAAAGAGGCGGGGGACATCATGGATGGAGATTTATGGACCACAAGGACGTCCACGTCTAAAAGGCTTCATTCGGCGCAACCCTCCCAAAATATACTAGGCACGCTTTCTCACACTCTCAAAAACCAATAATTCCATGTTGCATCTCTTGTGCACGGTCTTTAACCTTTTGGTTGTTAGTGTCATCACTACGACCACTTGGGGGACGTAAACTTTATACTCATAAAATTGATGGTGAGGAATACATCACCATGCCCCAAACTTACATGATCACATTTGAATTTTTTATATCTATGTTGATATTGCAGATCGTCCCTACACAAATCTAGATGACTTGGGTGGTGATGAGGAATTAAGAGTTGAATTTTCGTGCCCATATTGTCTTGAAGAATTTGATGTCACAACTCTATGCTCACATCTTGAAGACGAACATTGTTTTGAATCTAAGGTGGCTGTAAGTGAACCTTCAATCCATTTTCTTGATGATGATTTCTCTTTTTGGTTTTTGCTACCTGCACTTATGGAGTTGGTACAATGAACAAACATCGTTACATTGGTGGTCAAAATTTGTCACTGCAAGTAATATGTGTATGCATGCATTTTGGATTGGATGTTTGTAATCCATAATGGAACATTCTTAAAGTTGGTGGTATACAATGCAAAGGTTTTTTTATGAAGAAGTACTTTGATTTTATTATTTTTGAAGAAAGAAATCGGCTAACACGTCTTTAAGGTTCTTTAAAGACCTTCCGCTTGATTTCATATACACAACATGTGTGTCTCTCATGTGCAACTTAGGTCAACATTGTAAGCATTAATTGAGGAGACCTAATTGATATTGGGTGTTGGATGTAGACTTGCCCTATATGCGCAACAAAGATTGTCAAGGACATGGTGGGCCACATCTCATTACAACATGCTCAATCCTTCAAGATATCCTTTTATATATTGTTATGTAGGTCAAACTTGAGTCCAACTCTTTGTACATTTACAATGAGCACCATAACTATACCTATAACTAAGTAGTTTGTCTTGCCTCTCTACAATGTTGCTTCCAATTGGGTGTTGTAGGATTCTCCACTTGTTTTCAGAAACCTGTGGCCTATGATGGCTACCTTGTGGTCAAATAAAAGAGAGTTGGAACATCTCAACACTTGGTAACCTTGACTGAAGATTACATGCAACGCCAACGGAGGTTTAGAAGAGGAGCTGCCCCCCCCTCGACTGCCGCTTTGTCTCTCCTCGGGAAGGAGCTCCGAGAAGCGCATTTGCAATCTCTCATCGGAAACTCGTCACGGATAAATAGCTTGATCACCAATGCTCCCGATCCCCTACTCTCCACATCCGTATACACCGTTCCCATTATGGAGACAATTGAATCGACTTCCAAACCTAGTCCAAGTGTCGAGGAATCCCCGTCCAATCCTCCACCTCTAAGTCAACAACCACCAAAGCCCATGTGAGTTCCCATTTACACACCACCCAAATTTCCTTTGCACAATTGAATTTGGAATAGAAAGTGATGTCTTGCATGCGGCGGTAGGGTTTGAAGCTTGGGCCAATATGGGAAGCACTTTTAACCCCACAAACCCTTTCTTTTGAGCGTTGGATAAGATTTAAAAAACTTTCTCATTTGCTTAACAATTGCAAATTGTGCAAATCATCATTCAAGTTCTAGAATAGCCATTAAGATGTGATAATGTTAGAAGGCCAAAGTGAACATCCTCTTACTCCTTGAGTGGATCGTACATTAGGCCCCTCTCAATTGTGTTAATGATGAAACTAGGGGTTTAAGAATATAATCCAATCTCATTGTAACACAACATATGTATGGTGTTCATTCTTGCCATAAACCACATAAGTACCTTTGAAAGTCTAGTGATATGTTTTTCTTTTCATTTCTTTTCACAGCGCCGATTCCTCGTTGAGTGAGGAGGAGCGGGAAGAGAAGCAAAAACAAGCGGAGCTACGGGCCACTTTTTTGCAACAACTCGTTTTGTCAACACTTCTCGGTGACAAATAACAATGGTTTGATGGACCTTGATTTTTGTTTCTAGAGTAGGATTTGTTTTTTCATTTCTAAAAGCCCACTCCCGCAAGGAGGTAATAATATGTGGTTGAACAAGCTCTTCATCCATGCTTTCTCCAATAGGAGCCGACATATATGTATATGTATCTAACTACATATCTTGTAGGATGAATCCCATTCATTTGGAGTTACATCAAAAGCTGACATACATGAGCCCCCCCCCCCTTCCGTTCAGTAGGGGTCTCACTGCCAAATTTTATATGTGAATTTCAAAGTAGAAAATAGTAAAAATAACATGATGATACAATGGAGTAGTAGCACAATTCAGAGTAAAGAAATTTGTAGTTCAATCATGGGTAAATTGGTGCGTGCACTTCAAGTTCATTTTAGACAGTAAGTAGGTATTTTAAGCAAGATTGCAAGTCCTGATTCTTCGGGACCTTACTTGTAACATATTGATTTACTACAACTTCGTCTTTGTTCATAACTTACATATTATGCACACGCTTTCCACAGACAATAAGGTCGATGGTGCTAAAACCACCACTTCAAGTGTTGAGGATATATATATACTATGTTATTATTAGGTCTACTTTTTTTTGTAAATGATTGTTGGTAGAAAGGTGGATTCCAATGCACCGAAGTATGTCTTATTTGAATGTCATATTGCAAAAGTTATAGAGGCCGAAAGTTTTAATGATGGATGATCCAAACCCAATAATGGAGTCTGATGTTGTGGTGGACAGTTTCAAAATCTATATGAACTTAATGTGAAAGATTTCATGGTGTTGGTCTTAGCACCCTTTACCTTGGATGAAGAATCTCAAAGTTTGTTACTGCTTTGTCTTGAATTTTACACGAATTTTAACATGCTTTGAAAATGATTGCCTGCATTCATGGTATTGAGATGGTGTTGTCTCTTTCAATCTTAGGAAATGTAGAGATTTGATTGCAAGATTTACATGAGCACACATTTCCAAATACAAATGAGGAACATGAGAGTTGAGCTTGATGATTTTAATCAATATCTTTTTGAATTCTTGAAGTAAAAGTCGTACATAATTTATATTAATTTTTAGTCGTGCATGCATATTAAACAACACAGATTTGTATCCATACGTTAGAATCCATTATAGTTCAGCATAAAAGGTCGGGGTGGGGGGGGGGGGTATAGTGAGCACGAGAATATTTACATGAGCATCGTAAATCTATTTAAAACTCGTGTATGCAATAATTTGAATTTTTAGATTTATAATGCCTATTTTAGAGGTGGTGAGAAGTTCATTCTTGGATGATGAGGCAAGCTGCTCCCTGCTTTGCCTAAACTTCAGGCCTAAATTTACCCATATCTCAAAATGGTCGTTCCCTGTAATGGACAATACCTAGGCCCGAAAAATTTGCTCCCTCGTTCAATTCTCAGTGATCTTCTACAAAGCCTGAAAAAAAAATGAAGC
This sequence comes from Polytrichum commune, assembly GCA_950295325.1. NCBI lineage: Eukaryota > Viridiplantae > Streptophyta > Polytrichopsida > Polytrichales > Polytrichaceae > Polytrichum > Polytrichum commune. The sequence goes on from OX485809.1 coordinate 3,567,739, forward strand.
ATTGTTCTCCTTCAAATCATAACAAAATTGAACAAAAGTTGCACACATCTAGATTCTCAAAACATTAAAGAACTTCCATGCCGAGTAGGGGCAGAGGGTGAAAACTTGAAGTGGCTCCACACGACCTCTTTTTTAGTTGGAGGGAGAACCCGTGGACCTCTTGGTAGCAATGAAAGGGTTAACTACAATGAATGCCATACACCACTTAAGTGTAGGCATTTGGTTAGAGAGAGCACATGAGACTTGCTATGGATCTGTGGTGTCTATGTAAACTTATCCACTGTGAAGGTGAAAACATACTATCACTACATTCGTTAATTAGAGACTCTGGAAAGTCTCAAAATAAATGCAAATGATTTAATATCTAATTCAATTTCTTATTGTGATGACATGTATTTATGCCAAATTGGTTAGTGTTGCCCATGCAAATCACTTTATTAAGTCACATTGAATATATTTTTGTGTTTTTCTTGTTCTTTATTTGCAAAACTACGTCCTTCAATCGTCTCAAAATCATGAAAAAAACTCCGATTACCAAATATAGTGAACTAAATTATATCATGTCAATAGATATATTTTGATACTTGAAGTCCGAAAACAACATCAAAAATCCCAAATTAGTTTAGTGAAAGTTAGTGAGAAAAATCCGGCCCTCAACCTTATTAGGGACTTGTTTTACGAAAGTTCCCTTCATCCACAATGGATGAGTTTACATGCATGCCATGAATCCCAAGCCCATAAGGCTCACATAACACCACCTTTGTTAAAAGGAAGTGGTTACATTTTGACACTTCCAAACAAACGTATGACACCGACTTTGCAACAATACTAGATAGACTTTTGAAAGTATTCATAAAAGTCCAATCCGAAGGGCCCAACACCAAAGAAATAATATTCATTTGTACTTCAAATGTGTTGTACTTGAAAATCCAACTCAAAAGATGGAGAAAGTATGTGGAGCCATCAGTCATCCTGCTTAGAGGTTGGAACTTGCACATGACCATTTCTAGACTTTAGTACACTACACCTTTTATGGTATTTAGTGTCACGTACACTATTTGCAAAGGGTCTAAACTAGATGCCTTGAGCTCTCAAAGTATCACGTTCGTTATTTTGCCAATACAATACCATTCATCAACATGAGTAACTTTTTTAAGGGGAATAAATGTATGCAGTATGACATTTACTAGAGTAGCACATTCGGATACTTTAGATGACATTGTTGCGTTTTAGTGTGCAACAGGAAGATGTTTTTGTGCATACTAATACCAAGGACTAAAATAATTGTATGGGGGCACTAACCGATCAAGGGATGGTAGCCACCCGTTGAGGGACCAATGTATGTGTCAAAATTGGGGCATGTAACAAACATCAAAGTACGTAAGTCTTATTTGGCTATTTATTTGAATTGGATACAGGTCTATGTTTGGGTGGTGTGTGGTAAGGTTAGATGCAAGAACAATATCAAACAAGACATGTTCTCAAAAGAGATTGGACTACATGCACAAAATGCATCACTCATTCTACCCCCATTCTACACTCACAATTGATCACAAATTAGGGGACATAGATATTCAATTAAAAAATTCATTATAACACATTGCACTTTCGATAATCATAATTACTAATCCCAAGAGGTGTGATTTTCAATCTAGTTTTTGTCGATTCTTTGTCAAAGATTTTCTAATTGTGTAACATAAGTTTTGTTGCATAGTTATGATCGATAGAAGTTGGAGAACATGAAAACCAGAGACATGCCTACTTCAGCAACTCATCTTAATCAGACACCTAATATATTTTAGTGTTGTATAGTTCGGTGTGGCTCCAAGAATAGATACCAAAAACACATATCTTCAAAAAATATTAGACTACATCGTCAAATTATGACAACCATTCTAGTTTTAGGCTCAATAGGACAACATAATTGGGGAGACCTATATGACCATTTGATGAGCACCAAAATCTTCACTTTGATAATGAACAAGATCCATATGAACTCCAAAAATAATGAGGAAAGTGGCTACAACCTCGACTTGGATTTGCTAACCATCTTGTACGAATCACGTGTTTCTTACCATAGTAGAAGTGGGCTAGTAAAAAATAAAAATAAAAAGGTAGCCATTGAAGACCCATGTACCTCAAGCACTTCTACCAACTTAGGGCTGGTTTCGACTATGGTGAAGAAGTGCACCAATCAAGAGTTTTAGTGGAATGGAGGAACATGATTGACTACAAAATGGGTTCCTCACCGGCTGGGGTTTATAGTGCGGCTAGACTTCTCCAGTTCACAACTTCAAGCATGGATGAAAAAATGACACGGATGTCAACATGACAACACAATCTGTCAGGGGGAGTTCTACAAAGGTCAAGGCGACCTCAAACCCTTGGACAATAAACTTGGCCTTTGGAGAACTCCAAATTCAGGCATTAAGTTTTTTGTTTAATTTTAAAAAATAAAAATAAAGAATCCCATCATCATCTCGTCCGCGCCTCAAATAACCTTGTCTTGGGCTGAAATTCTTGACCAACCGGTGCACTTCTTCACCGTAGTCTAAACCGGCCTTTCATTTCCCTCCCGGGTGGTGACATGGCCTTGAGAGATCGGAAGGGTGGGCAACTCTTAATTCAATCACAAGCCTAACTTTCAGCGGAACTCCAACTTCCCGACTTTCAGCTGATCCGCAACCGCCGCCTCATGAATAAATCAACCCCTTTTTACTCTGAATCACTCTGTCTCCCCCAAATCCCCTCTCCTCTCCACTCGAATTTTTTTGGGTTCATGTATGGTTGGATTGGGTGCACAGGGTAGAAATCCGAGAAGTTAGAAATGCGGTTGAGATCCGAATAAAATGTATTACGTGGGCGTTTGTCGATGTATTTTAAGGGACGATATTTTGAGTGCCAAGTGATCCACACCACACATTAGTAGTTGTAGCGTTTGGCGTGCAAGGTTCAGGAATTTCCACAGGATTACCAGAATGATGAATCTGTTGGGCGCCACTTTGAATCTCTTAACGTTTACCACCACTTTGTTTTTTTTTCGTTTCTTGAGTCATCTTGTTTCACAAAAAAATTGTTAATCTAATGTACATGACCTTGACATCTATTGAGGCACCCACTGTGGGCTTATTTCTGGTATGCGGTACAAGCAACAAACAAAGAGAAGAGTGGATCTTAGGATTACCATTGGGACAAATGTTCGGAGGCGAGTCAAATTTAGTCAAGTTCTTAAGAGAAGTCTTGTCTACATTTGTCCCTTTCAATCGTTAAAAGTGCGACAAATCAAGTCAAAGTTGTCAGTTCCTCGATAACAAAAGAATGCCATGGTTTAGATTGTATGACTCCCAAAATGAAGTGAAGTAAGCAGACCTTGGGGTTCGTTGATTGATTCTCGGTACGCAAGTCTTCATTTAATTTGGTGTTTTGATGCTTTTGAAGAAACTTTTGTTGTCTTCCCATTTGGATTCATGCTGACAATGTCACTCACCAAGTTGATGCAATCCCTCAGATGTCAATTCTCGTGGCATTTAGGGTTTTGTTGACATGAATCCGCTGTCAGATTGAATCCGAGACCTTGCATTTCAATTTTGATCGTTCCTCCTTCGACGCCGAGACGAGAGTAATTACCATGTCGGGCGCATCACCACGGCAAGACGGATTCAGCATCGGGAAAGCGAACCATACGGGAGCTCCGGCATTTTCAATTGGGCTCCGCAACAAGTGGAAGAATGAAGACTACCGCCGTGGCCCGGGGTCTTACAACCCCTCCGTGAACTCACCTTCGACGCCCGCCTTCTCCATGGGGGCGAAGTTGAAGCCGAAGGCCAACGACTCGTGGCAGCGTGGACCTGGCTCATACGAAGTCGGCGATCTGAAGCGCGGCCCCTCCTTCTCGCTGGGCATCCGCGACCTGCACAAGCGGAGCCAATCGACGGGGCCTGGCCCGGGCTCCTACAACGTCGAGCAGTCGTCGTTCACCAGGGCCTCGGCTCCATCGTACTCCATGGCGGGGCGGTGCGCAGCAGCCCCAAACTCTCAAAGTCCTGGCCCAGGGGCATACAACATCTCGCCCACGCATTCCAAGGGTGGGAACTCGGCTCACAGCGCCGGCGGCTCCAGGACGACGACGGATTCGGCCGGGCTCGGCAGGTCGACGATGAAATCGGCTCCCGCATTCAGCTTCGGAATGCGGTCGTCTGCCCACATCGACAGGACCCCCGGGCCGGGAGCATACAACTCAGCGACGCGAAGTCCCGGCCCCGCTTTTAGCATCGCCTCGAGGAGTACCAAGGTGAAAGGAGGCAAAGATCTGAACCCCGGACCCGGTGCTTACGATGTCACGTCCAGCGTCGTTCGCCGGTCGGGACCCTCGTACACCATAGCCCACAAAGCTTAACCGTAGAGCTTCAACTCATCGCAGCAACCTTCGCAAGGTGCCACTCAATTCGTTCGCTCATCACTCTCAGTGTCCGCAAATTTTTCCTCATTTTCTCTCCAGATTGTTGTTGAGGACTACATAATCGTCATTGTCACGGACTTGTTGCCGAAAGAAGTGCCGATAAGTTTTGTCATGGAATTCTCTCACAGATTCTGTGAATTTGCCCCCCGAAACTGTGCTTCAAATAGGCGGAGGTCGGAATCTCGTCGGCCTGTATGAACGACATAGTGCATTTAGCTTCTATGACAAAGGTAGAATTCATCTACATCAATGAACAGGGAGAATCGACAGCTAGTTACAGATGAACCGGTTGAAAATCAAGACTTCAGGAACATTACCGATCGATCTAGAGGGAACTTACAAGAATGTATTCCTCAATTTAACACAGAAAAACCAAAAGATGTCCGGCACATTATTCAGCCATTTCTCTGGGTCGGTTCCATGGCCCTAGAATATACCAATTATATTCCATGGGTCCCGAACAAAGTTTGTTATTCGTTTGCTATTCATACGTTCAAGCTGAACTTGGAAACTTGGGTGGAGTTATACTCCCGGCACTATTGCAAGAATCATTTTTCATCCCAATATTATTCTTTGAAAATATTACTCACACATAACATTATTCAGATCCATAATAGTGTTTGTTTTGTGGGACTGATAGTGTTCCACGTAGTATTTGTAGATATTCTTCACATTCAAATCGAATCCGGGAATACTACGTGGAATACTATCAGTCCCACAAAACAAACACTATTATGGCTCTGATTAATGTTATGATAGCAACACCATCATTGAAAACACCGGCACTATTCATAATATTCATACTGTTCATATTGACACTATTCATCATTTTTGTCAGCGTCAATTTCTTCATATTTTCTAAGTTTCTTCCCATGAAGGTAAGATAATGAAGGCCCATGTTAGATGTTAAATATAAAATGGAGCACAACCATGCAGCTGAATAAGTTTGAGTCAACATGTACCTGGTTTTATATGGGAAACAATAGGATCTCAACCGATTATGCTCAAAAGTCTCCTTGGACATTGATCTACACCCCTAAGAGGCCAAAAATGCCTTAAGAAGTGCAGTGGTCATGTTCCCATCCAACTTCTACGATGGAGCACCTTTCTTCGCAAACTCTTTTCCCAAACTCATCATATCTTTTGTAATCCTCACATGATCCTCTCTATCTCTCTACACATCCAACATGCAAAGCCTCCATTTGAATGGGGTTCATACCTAAGGTGGGTGGGTCTTTAGTGGCTCATCTTCTTAATTGGACCCCTAGGCTTGAATGGTATGTGGTTTGGTGAGGATCAAAGAGAAAACATCATAAAGACACATGTTCAAAAGAGATTGAATTATGTCTTCAAATATTCATAACTATTCTACACTTAATAATAAACACAACTGGGAGGGTCTTTGTATTTAATTAAGAAATCAACAAGGGAATGTGGCTTTGCTAGGAGAGCCTCTATCCTAATTGACATTTTGGATGTTTGGAATAACCAATGTTTATATGAATTCATAGAGATGTTGATGGTTTGCTAGTAAATATTGGAAGAATGTTTGGAAATCTAAATGCGATATAAATTGGTTTGTGAAAATTTGGCTCATAAGCTTCAGTAACACCAGATTTGCAATCAATGTTTGGCACATTTGACTGTATATGATCTAGTTGAGATCCAACTTTTGTAGTCCTTGCATAAATCAAGACTTTAAATTAATACATATGTTCATGAAGTGGAAGATTTATTTTATTAATATATATAAATGATTGTTATTTTCTAATACATCCACATTGAAATCTCCCAAAATGACAATTGGATATTGCTCAAGTGAAGTTTGAATTAATGCTTCAAGTGAGTTCAAAAATGTGGGCAATGAACACAAATGAGCCTTGTAAACACATATAATATACAATGCTTCTATTTTATTGTTGTTGAATGTGGTTGCTTTGTATTCTGAGCCATTCTTAAGCTTTATGGGGAAATAATTCAAGTGCATGTTTTGGAATGTCGAATTATTATATTGCTTGCAAAATCAATTGGTTCACAATCCTGAATATGATATGCTATATGCAAAGGTACACTAGAGTGATCAACAAAGAATTAACACATAGTAGATTTATTTACTCTATTCCAAACACAATTATTTCAAGTGTTGATAACTTGTAATTTTGTAATTTAAGAAACAGAATCAAATAAACAATCACTTACATCACACTCATAAGATGAGAATAATTAGAAGCCAAATGAATATATATATAACTATACCAAAAGAAGCTTGAGTGGAACTATTTGAGAAATATTTGTCCAGAATTTGATAAAAAAAACATCAGTTTTTGGATATTTTAGAATTAAATAGCAAGTACGAATTTCATATAAAAAGAGCTCATAATAAAAAATTATTATATTTAAGATATTTATTGAAATTAGCATTCTATCATATTGAAAATAAATACATAGAAGAAGAATATTATAATAAACATCTAAAACTATTAAATTGAATATCATATATAGTAGAATATTAGAAATATGAGTTGGCATATATAAGTGAATGATCAAAGTAAAAATTAATTATATTAAAAACTATTTGATATTATGAAATGAAAAATGAAAAATGTTTATATTTAAATTTATTTACTTAATGACACAAAAATGCTTGGTATGGAGGATGTAAGAGTAAGCAACATATCGATTAATAAAAGGACACAAATAAAAGTATAATACAACCCAACATTGAAACAAAATAAATATCAATTCTAAAATTTATCATGTGAGATACATCCGTGTTTAATCACAAGGGCATGTCATTGATGCAACACTAGTCCTTCGCGATTGTGAATTCATAAGTAGCAGCGTAAGTCATTACATCACCTCTAACAACTTTAAGTTCAAGGATCATAATAAGCATGCACACATTATTAGCAAGGTAAGTAGACCCGAACTCAAACAAAGCTTCAACATGGCTTGAGTCGTGTTTGTCCCAATCATGAATGGACTATGGTAGGGAGGAAACCTTGGGTATTGGGACATCTTTTGGAAAGTCAACAACAATGAGATCAAACTTAAAGCCACACATAGACAACTGCAAACAAAGGAAACAATGGATAAGGGAAAGAAAAAAAGTACAAAACGAATAAATGGATGAATGAAAGTTAAACACATGAAACTTACTATTTTATGAAATCCGAAGTCTCAAGCAAGATTGGATTTGTATCAGCGCCATTCTCCATAATCGACGATATATTTGTCTTCTTCCCTATGATAGACATACGTGGCAACGTGATAGCAAAGGAAGTACCAATTATGTTTCCAACAACATGTTGTTGTGTACCTGTTGAGAGTGAATAATTGAAGGCGTAGGGATGATTGGGACAAAAGGTGCTTGAGTTGAAGAAATTGGAGTTTGTGTTATGACCTCCAATGAAATTGGTGAGCTAAGGGCTACCTGAGCAAGAGGGACAACTTAATTTTTATTGCCCACATTTACATTTACCTAGTACTTGTGATGGCGCAATTTTTACTTAAGTATCATCATCCAAGATGTATGTATCATCTTGTGCTTGTGAAAGCCCTTATCTAAACCTCTCCAACTTCTCCTTTAGTGGGTAGAAAAAAAGAGGATAATCTAAGAACCAAAGGCATTGCAATGAAGTGTCATTTCCCGAATTTTCAATTGAAATCTAGTAAACATGCAAAGATTACCCTCCCATGGCCAAGTCAACAAGAATGTTGGCAATAATGTCAACACCACAACCCCAATGGTACTAGCTCTCTCATGAGATACCTACAAAGACTGAATTAAAATATTAATTTGAATATTTTTTTTACAAACACACACACCCAAAAAAACCAAAAAAACCAAACAAACTTTAATAGAATCCTATAAATTCAATATTGTCATAAACCATGCCAATAGAATATTACAAAATTATGTTGAAAAATCACACATACTTATTTTACCCTCCGTGTAATGAAGAATGATAGTAAACTTAGTGAATACGTGGGGTCCCCTAAACAACAATTGAAATGCCTTGGTCCACAACAAAATTCTCCATTTTTCCACATAAAGCATACGAAGTGGGATATGGTCACAACACTCCACCTCATCTAGTGCACCCTTCATACCCTTGAACTTATTCACCATGACCACCTCCAACTACAAGAATTTTTCTCAAATGAGAAAATAAAAATAAATATAGTAAAAACGTCAATCGATAAAGAACAACGGAAAGAATTGTACCCACGCCCAAAATGAAGCTCCAATAATCAAGTATTCAAGGTCGGACTCTTCTACATCACCAAGTGGAAATTGTACGGACTTCCTTGTCATGGAGCTTGAATTTTTACGATCGCAACCATCAAGTCTTGTGCTTTGCTTTCACTGGAGTAGTTAGTCATAGCAGTTTTCATCGCCTCCCAAAGACCCTTTCCAATTTTAATTTCCAATGGATGTTTTTCGTTGTATTTAGCATGGCATCTTCAGTGGCAACTATAAATTCATAAGTAATGACATGTCAATAAAGACAAGTGTCACGGGGTTGGACTCACCTTATACAAAAAATTATAAACACCTCCACTATCAGAGGATACCAACAAGTATTGTTACAACATTGCTTTTGGTAAGATCATCCACAAAGAGGAGATTCTTATAAGCCGATAGTTTCAAAGTCCCAAATGTTCATACACAAAAATGTTTGCAGAGGTTGGACAACTGCCAAAATAACTACTAACTATATTTTTTTTCAGTACATTTTAGGGAACAACTATAATTGACTAGAAAATTTTCAAACCCATTCGAAAAACAACTATAGTTAACTAAAAAATTTTAAGACCAAATTCAAAAACAACTACAGTTAATTAGAATTTTTTTTTTGACAACTATAACTTGAGAGTCCCCACATTTGTAAGGAGCCAACCAACAAGTTCTTTCATTTATCTCAAAAATGAAATGAAATATATTACAATAATTTTCTTAAGAGACCTTATGTAAAAATCAATGTTTGTCACCAATGCCGGTCCATCCCAAGAAGGAATAGAACTCATTGATCCTTGCGACAGGTGAACCCATTATACCCTAAGTTACTTATAGATAATGAGGTCTTGCTCATTGGGTGTTGATTGAATCTGAGTCACAAATGGAATCAAGTCCCAAATTTGAAATTTGAATGAAAGAGAAGGAAGAGATATAGATGCTCTAAATTGTCTTGATACTACACTACATGTCGCACTCAACTTTAGTTAACTAGATATAACTATAGTTAACTAGATTTTTTGGCAGACCAAAATTAAAACAACTATAGTTAACTACATTTTTTGGCAAGTCAAATCACGAACAACTATAGTTACGAAAGGCAGCCGGTTAACTAATAGTTGAATTAACTGGTTAGTTGTCCAAGGTCTGAAGGTTTGTGAATTAAATTTTTTTTGACATGCACAAAACATTAACACACAAGAACTATTTTTTTCTTTAAAACAATACAAAAACATCAAAAAGTGGCAAAAAGATTGCAATTCAGACCCCCCCCCCCCCAAACAAAACAAAACAAAACAAAAACAAAACGCACATGTTCACATTGTGTGTAGCCTATAAAAGACTTCCCACTGAGTCCGTTAGGTCAAGAGATATGCAATCCGTTGAATAATGCCAATTGGCATTATCAACATGGTGAGGGTGAATATACCTTCACCATGTAGAGATCTTGTGGTTACCCTCCCAAATGAAAAACATCTTGCCACAAAACTTTTGCAAATCCTCGTCTCCAAAGAGAGACAATTCAGAAGTAGCATTGTAGAATCTCCCAAGAGCATCCGTTCCTTGGTAATCAAACAAGTATCATCCTCTATTCCACCCTCACCATCAAACACTAAAACATATAATACTCTATCTCCCTCACGCTAGCCATTCAGGAACTCATTCTCCAACTTCATGACATTTTTCTCCAGTTTAGGTTTTACCAACTACAAAGGTTTGAGACGACAAAGAAGAATAAACAAACGGGACTTAAACAATGGTTTGATTCTCCAAATCATTGATCAAATAATCGAAGTTTGTGGTTTGAAAAGTGCACATGTGCGCCACACTATCTTGGGCATTGTCAAACCCATATGGGAAAACATCGTCTTCATCGATGTCATGAACAAGATGAACTATGGATCAACCATCAATTAAACAACATCATCGCAAGCACTTAGCATATACCTTACAAGAATTGAGCAATGACTAGCAAGGACCACTCCATAATGGCTAGGTGTGGGGGGGGCGGGGGGGGGGGCATTCTCCATACCTTTTTTGGGAAATCTTTTGGACTAGGGGGTTTTATGCAGGCCACCCCTAGCCCCTTTGTGGTACCATATGTATTCTACAATGGCCAAGGGGGGGGGGACCACCCCCCCCCCCCCCTCTCACCCCCCCTCCCAACTTCTCCCCCTTCTAGATTAGGTTCACATGGTTGTTCGTGTGAGCCAAAATATTACTCATGGCCTCCTCCATGCATGCCTTTAATGCCCATTTAAGGGCCTTGGAAAGGGGGTGCTAACCCCCCTCGCTCTCCACTGAGCAAGCCTAGCCTAAGCCAACAACAAGCAAGGGTTTAGGTGGATTGAGGAAGCAAAAAATGGGCTAGGAGGAGGATGTGTACCTCTGAGGCAGTGTCCTCAACGAAGACAATCGCTGCAACCGCTGTACATTGACGTCGATGCCTCCCCCGCGTCCACGTCCACCTCGCCTTTTGGCTGCTCGACATTCCCATGCTCACTCGCTCCTCGCTCTTGGGTAGCCGAGCCTACCCCCACGGCCCATCAGCTACCCCAGAGCCATCCATGCCGGCCCATTATAGTCAAAGTTAGATTAGGAGGTCAAGTTAGGAGGTTGGGTTATGTTAGGAAGATATGTTAGTTTGGGAGTTTGTATGGGACATTGGTTGAGGTTAGATTATGTTAGAAGGTTGTATTTGACATTACTTCATTAGTTTAGATTATGGTTGGAGGTGGATAAGTTTCATGTAGGTTAAATATATTTGCTTTGCAATGCTACATACATTCTTACACTCAATATTGATACATTCTCACATACAATCATGCATACATTCTTGCATACAAGTTTTGCACTTGCATGTTTCAAATGTTAGGTTTTGTCCTCATATATGGAGCCTGACGACTCTTCCACAGTTTCATTAACTACCTCCAAACTTTCATCTCCAACAATAAATGATTGTAACTATGTGTCCTTGAAAACCAAAATCTTCGTGGTTTCAGTGTGGTCCGCCTCTTTAACCCCTACACAATATTTTCCCCATTCTAGCCCTCTTGAGTTGTTTTGTACTAGAAATTTTCAAAACCACATTTATTCCTTCAGCTCCTTGCAGGTGTCGCATAATCACTCTCCTCCATTGGCACTTGAAATAATATCACACAAATTGCTCACTAATTGTATTGCCTCCTCTAGTCGACTTCCGAATGAACTTCTCACCATAAACGAGGTCATAAGTACCCTTCACAACATTGAAATTTGACAATGACATGGAAGCCTCCACTAATGGTTCAATTTGTGTTGGTTTGGACTGTTAGAATTCCCATCCTATTTGTGTCAATTATCAATTCACACAATTCATTAAGTTAAATTTTTTTTTTCATAGACAATGCTATTGTGTATTCCTAATATACACCACCAAAAATTGTTCTAAAGTGGTTGTCTTCTTTTTGCTTTTCTTTTGGCACAAAATAAATATTCAATTGTACGAAGGAACCCAAAATACAACCGACCCGGGAAAACCAACGCAACCCGAGTGGAAATTAAGAAATAATGCTCATTTGCAGCCTATATTTCCACATGACAACTAAGTTACTCCAGGTCACAATAAGGCCTTTGACCCCCCAAGTCAAATCAAATTTGTTAAGAATGTCCTAGTAGGCAACATTTACGGCTTTCTCCAAATCCCTGAGAGTTTGTTTCCATTCAATCCTCCCATAATCTTGCAAAGCATCTCAAATGACTTGACGTGTTTTCTCAATGGGTCATTGCAAATTATTAAAAACTAGGTCATGGCATTGCCGCCATATTATCCACAAAAGACCGCTTCTTAAGAAAAACCAGATACGACTGAACCGTTTGAGTGTTTTTCACAAAGGTTGATCAAAGAGACATTGCATCATAGAAAAAGATTTCCAAGGCCCAAGGTTCCTTTTTTTGGCAAAGAGTTGCCACATGATGTTGGCAGCGTGTCGCCACTTGTGTTGAGCGAGGGGAAAGTTGTAAAACATGTGCTCCACCAATTCAACATCCGAGGGCCGCAGTGGGGACAAATTTTGTCAATCTCCATAAAGATATTACTACTCCACTTGTTAACCACGACTGCCTTATGGATGACCAACCATAGGAAAGCTTCCTCTTTTTGTGCCTTATCTTTGTGCCAAATGATATTCCACCTAGGGGAGGTGGAGGGGGGGATTTCATTCCATCACTTGTGCGGAATTGGCTTCTTGAGTAAAGTGGTTGTCTTCTCAGAAGTCAACCTCTCTCTTCCTTTGTATCTACATGTGTTGCTTTCTTTGCGTACACCATTCTATGCACGCATATTTTTACCAAGTCTATGTTGATGGCATCCCTTCGCGTTGTGGATGGCTCCATTCCCTTCCCCACCCATTGGGCTTAAATTGTATTGTGGTTCATGAGAGTTTGCTCAATCTAAAATTTGGCTTTTGGCTAGGCATCATGTATGTGTAACAAAAGTTGTTCCATGACACTAAAGTATTGTTTGAGACAATATTTGTTCAAAAGTCACGAGAAGGTGTTGGTTCGTTTTGGAAGTTATGTGGAGGCTCTTACAAAGTCATGGGTTTGTATGAGATGCAGATGAATTTGTCTACAATATTGCTGACAAACAAATCCATCACAACAACTCTTCAAAGCAATGATTTGCATGGAGCTAAGATTGAGTCAACTTCAGAAGATGTCATGCTCCTTAGCAATTATGATGATGATGGCATCCATGTGGTTGACTTGGCTATCCATTCCACATCCCCATCTAAGTCTCATTTATTGTTCACCTCTGCACCTTTTACACAAGATCTTCCTTCCAATGCACCTTCTCATGATAAGGTGTTGTATGAGCGTTGCAGACAATCACACACACTCCCAAAAAAAAATTCCGATTCTTCCCTCTTTGACCTCAATACTGTCCATATACTTGATGCACTCAAAATCGCAAAATGTCGTAGAAGGTCTAGGTATGATTTATGGTATAGACTTTGATAACATTGTCATAAAGGATGTTGAGTATTTGCCTTCTACAATCGATGGTGATGTCATTTTTGTTTTGCCACCTATAGATCAAGAAGTTTTTGATGCTTATGGCATGGCAATGGATGGCATAGACAAAATTTATGATGGACATGTTTGGTACAAAACCAAGACAACAAACATCCAAAATGAGTTTGGTTTGACTTTCAAAAGGTCTACATGCATTGGCCATCTCCAATGCCCTAATAATTGTTGTGAATATATGTTGCGAGATGGTGGAGCTTGTGACAATACCAAGTGGGTTGGCATTGCACCAACAACATTTGTTATGGGTAAAGGGGCCATCAGAGGGGTCTAGGTCTCAATGCAAGGTTTATCATGTTTCTCCCATTTGTCTCGGTGTCTGTCATGCAAGGATTATATACATTCATTCAACATCTTTGAACATGTCCCATGTGTGTATCCATCTAGGTGTGCACGACCACTGAGTGTCCACTAGAGTGTGTCATAAGTCATTGGACATGGCTATCCATTGTGTTGCTAATGAAGTGTCCAGAACTCCAACTGCCAAGAATTCAACAATTATTATGGTTGCGAGTAAGCAATTTCTTGTTGATTATATCCTCAAGTCCCCTCTCCCATGGGAGAATAACTAGCTTCATGGCGCTTCATTGGAGGTGATCATGAATAATTCTCCACTCTAGCCTCCCCTAACTGCAGAAACTTTGTGTTTGGTTCCAAAAGATTCATTTAGGGTGGAATGGGTTCCATGGATAGTATTATAACACTTAAAGACCACTTTGGATTCAAGTATGTGCACGACAATAAATTCCTAGGGCAATCTAAAGATAATGTGTTAATGTTGAAGATGTCTGTAGATCTTGATGGAAGTGGAGTTGATCTAGTTAGACGCATGCAACGCGGTGGAGACATGGAGAATTCTTGGATAATGTTTGACCGTGTTAAGCAACCCGCGACTGGATTACAATGGTGTGCCATGTCTATGACCGCAAGCATTGCAAGGTATTGACTATAGCATGTTGTATATGCAATCAGAGGTTGTCCGAGTCCAAACCATGATTGGAAGAATTTGAATGCATTCATGCTCAAAAATGGAGTCCCCAAGGTGGATTTCAAAGGCTTCATGGCAAATAGTGCACATGCAAATTGGAATGTTGTGAGGAAGGTCTATGGTGATGATGATACAACCTTTCCTCTAGAGGGGCACGAGTGTACATGCCTTTTCTATTGGCCTACCAATCTGCCAAAAAACACAAAAAACATATCCGACCTTCATTGCAACATCCACGCAAGCAATTTTGCATGGAATATAGGACACCAAAAATATGGAGGAGGCGAATGTCAAATACCATGTGAGACAAGCTTGATGGTTGTTATCAGGAGCAACCACAGAGGATGGCATGTACAGCTTGTCAGAGTTGAAAGGTGGATCTTTGGGGAAAGGGCTTAACCAAACATCATTGAAGCTCAAACTTGCAACATACACTAGTGATCCCAGGCTCTTTGCAAAAGCTATGAGGTCTTACCCAAAGGCAAAGGATCTCAATACAAAGACCTATGTGCTGGAGGGGTTTGAATTGTTTGGATCAACCAAGAGAAAGATGGATTTGCCACAAGGGTCTAAGTATGATTCCCATTGTCCAAACAAGGTCAACTATTCCATCCCCCGCCCTAACACAAGATCCACTACAACACACATTGAGGAGTCCCTCATACATGATGAGAATGTGGTGTCTAAAACCACTAGCATGTTCGAATCCAAGTGTCCAAAATACCAATGGCACGTTCTAGATTGCCTTATCCATTGAAGAAAGAATGTCAGGCGGTGTAGGCCAACACAGGGCATCCATGCAAGGCCAAAGTGAGGAAGAGTATACATGGCACACCCAACTTACAAAGGATCGAAGAAGGAATTATGTTCCAAGAATCACATACCTACAAATTTTGGTTCTATGCAAATGACATTAACCGCTACGTGAAGGGTAGCAAGAAGAAGTGGGCACTTGATTGGCCAAATCTTTTGATTGTGTGGTTGGTGAAGGTTGGGACTTACCTTACATGAAGAAGGTTTTTGCGTTGGAGGACATTGGTTTTCAACTTCAACAATGGGAGGCCCTCTCCTCACATCATCATTTAAGTACAATTCCCAACCCTCCCATAACTCGACCACATTTTCTTGTTTTAGCAAATCCACATGCTCACCCCACCACACGGTTTTCCAAGGCAATTTGTTGTAATATGGCGGCGCCATTGCCAGAGCACAAAAATAAATGGGAGAATGCCACTACATATGAATATGTGATGAAAGTGATTGCCATCCCATTCCCTGGATTTGGTGGCACCATAACCATAGTCTCCAAGGAGGAGAGGTCTTACCTGATGTCCATTGTAGACAACCCACAATGCACTTGCCTTAACTTCACAAAAATGTCACCAATGGCAGTGGGGAAGAGGGTTTCTTGCAAACATTTGTACTATGTGTTTAGGTATTTGTGCAAAGTTGACCACGCCACTGACAAGTTTATTCACACACCCACATTCAGCTATAGCAAGTTGATGCATATTCTCAAGCTCACAGGTGTTGTGGAACAAGCTTAGTGTAGTGATAGTGAAGGCCATGGAAACATAATTATAAGATATAGAAATGTATATGTTTGCCCTAAGGAAATGTAGTGCACATTGAAGCTAGAATTGTTTGGTTGTTCGCCACAATAAGACATTAAACATTCCCTATGCATGTCTATCGTTTCAATACAGTATTCATAATCATGGACCATCATTCACCCTATAATCCATGGTAATAGGGTCCAATTCAATATTTATTATCTCTCAAACATATTATATCCAACATTTATAACTAAAGTGAATTTCACTTATTTCTTAAAATGGTAAATTGTTGGACATTTTGTTCCTCACTGCTCACATGTCACCACTCACCGCTCAACACTCACACGTTAGCTTCCCTCATAGCCATAGTAAACATAGTCAATACAAAACAAGAAGATGATGATAGCAAATATTTAATTATATATATATATATATATATATATATATTTTATCACTAGCCTTTTATATGAAATTGGAAATTTCATAGAGTTGGAATTGAGCTACCATTGAGGTCCACCAAACCTTATCCAATGAGTTCTACTATGTACAATATTCATTTTAAGAATTTATTTCAACATCAACATTTTTGTATTATTGTGTATTACCAATTTTCAATTTCGATAACGTCTCATAATAGTAATCATTGGTTATGTTCATATTAAATTGGAAATTTCAAAGAGCTTGCATTTGAACTAGCACTGAGCTTCATCAAACCTTATCCAGTATAAATTTTGCTTTGAGTGGTATTTAATATTTTAAATAATTATTTCTAATTATCATTTCTTTTCATAATAAATTGGAAATTTCATTGAGCTTCCATCGAGCTTTCACCAAATCACTTCTCGTTATAAGCAATTTTCCAATTTCAATAACCTTTCATTTTTTTAAATGAATATTTTAGATACGAGTTCTTTTCATACTAAATTGGAAATTTCACTAAGCTTGCTCTTGTTTCTTTCCCTAAGTTCCACCAAACCTTATCCAATATAAAATTTCAGTTTGAGCGGTATTTCAGATACATAAATAATTATTTTCAATTACTAGCTCTTTTCATACTAAATTAGACCGAGCTTTCACTAAGCTTCACCAAACTGTATCCAATAAGTTGTTACATGCATTACTTGGGCCCTATTACCAGTCAAAGGCAATCTCCACAATGCCTCTCTCCCCGTGAATGGGGACAAAGCCAACAAATCTGCACTTCCGCTAACCATAACTTAATCAAGGGAGGTCTTATTTTCAATCCGACTTTTTTAGATGTTTCATCATAGATTTGTTAATGTAACACAATTTTTTTTTTGTGTGTAAATATGATCAACACGAGTTGGAGAACATGAAAAACAAACCAAATAACACCCACATACTTGAAGAAATAGTTGAATGTAAATGGGACCAAGAAA
Source organism: Polytrichum commune (assembly GCA_950295325.1). Taxonomy (NCBI): domain Eukaryota; kingdom Viridiplantae; phylum Streptophyta; class Polytrichopsida; order Polytrichales; family Polytrichaceae; genus Polytrichum; species Polytrichum commune. The sequence goes on from OX485809.1 coordinate 3,585,452, forward strand.
CTCTCTAACTTGAAATAAATTAAATGTAGAGGTAGACAAAAAGGAGGTGGGACAACCAATCAAGCTTCCTTACGCAACAACTTCTAGAACAACGATCTCAATAAGCAAGAATCCCCTCGACTATGGAGGAAGCACATTAAAACACTCGTTCTTCTTCTTCCTAGCGAATAGATCTCCAAGTCCACATGCAAAATCTAATCGAAGGGGAACACGACAAGCCTATATTGAACTTGCATATACATCACTACAAAGATAAATAGGTGTCTATAGTCTCAAGGTACATTTTACACACAACTACCGGTTCACCTTCCAGCGCATTGAAAAACTTGCCAAAAGTGTTCATCTCGCATGCTCTCAAAGCAAATATGACAAACAAGAAGAGAAACTAGAAGAAAACACTGGTTTCTCACAGCATGATCAGAAGCCCATATGACAAAATGAGTAAGAATAGAAAGGACAATATGGCTTTCTTGTGACATGAATAGAGGATCGCATGACAAACAAGAATGGAAAGGAAAATAGAGCTCGTTTGCAACATAAATAGAGGCCTGTATGAAACCGAGGTTAAAAGCTTAAAACAAAAATTTAGAAGCACCTTGGATGTCAAGTTTAGCATGTCAGGAACAAGGGGTCCTACAACTGCAAAAATACTTTGGAACCCTGAAGTTATCTTATTGCATTGGCCAGGGGAAAGAGAAGCTTGGCCACTGAGCTTGTGAAAAAACAAAATGAGTAACACAAATGTATGCATGCTTAGGCAGATCCACAACAGGGTACGTTGCAGCCAAAGTAGGAAAACCACCAATGGTTGGAAAGGCACAAGCAAAACTGAGTTCGGATTACCAATGTGTCTGTCTTGTGCTACTCTGAAAGAAAGAGAAAGCTGCAAGTTACGAAACAAATGGCACAAATGGCACTGCCACAGAGGAACACAGCAGAGTTTATACCATTGTCTTAAAAAAGCAAAGCCGATATGCTACATAAGTTTTCTTTGCAGCCATACATCATCATCCACACATGGAACACTACAGTAGCCACACATTATACTTAGTAATCTTCTCTTCCTAGTCTCAAACTCGTAGCCAAACAGAGGAAGACCGTGACAGCTTCACCGCCATGTCAGGATTGTAAGGCTTTCTACACCCTGGACAGCGGCCATCATCTGACGAAATTCTGTGGTAGCAGAATAAGCACAGTTGAAAACCACAGGAGCAGGGCATATGTGATGAGTCTGTCATGTCCAGCTCCTCTGTGCATATAGGGCAGTATGATGGGGTTGCAGGAGGATCCCACATATTTCCATGCATATTACCCCAACCTTGGTGGTGGTTGTTATTACTGTGGTGGCTTGGGTATGTATGCTGCTTTGTTAGTCGAGGCAACGTGGGAGGTCTCGATACATCATCCGGTCTCCAGGCCCTTCCACCGTTTCCTCTCCTGCCTCCAAACCCTGAGTTCTTGTACTTGTACTCTGGTTTCAACTGCGCATTCTGCATATCAGAATGATGGTGATGGTGGGCTCCAACCTGTTTCTTGTCATGTAACTCTTTCCCTTCAATATGCTGAGCTCGGTCAGTACTTAGGCCCTTGTGCCCTTCTGACCTGTGTGGGGAGCTCTGTACATGCAATGCATCAAATGCCGATTCCCAATCATCCTCTGCCTCATGAGACTCGTCATTGTCTTCAGAACCACTCCCTGTATAGCTACTACTTGCACAATAGCTATTAGACCTTGACTTGCTCACATCACCATTCAACCATCCATTATTTGCTGAGTCGTGTTTATGCTCACTCCCTCCATGCGGTTCTTCATCCCCAAAATACTTTGGCACCCTAGCTGATGGGTCTTGCCTTCTCCCGGATGCCTCTTTCTTTGAGCCTTTGCTATCATGGCTTGACCCACTAGCAGGTGAGCGTGACTGCATTCCAGGAGAACCTATAGGTGTGTGCTCACTTGTTGTAGCATTTGAGCCTGACCCCTGACTCCGGGAATGCAGGGAAGGGCATTCCCCTTCCTGACCCATGCACTCCATGTCACCTACTTTATGCAGGTGTTCACAACTTTGATCCTGATGAAGTTGATGTTCTGCACTCCCTGCCTTCCCTGGAGAAAATTGACACCGGTTCATGTTAATTCACACACTATGCATATCTTCTATGTTTTGCCAAACCCAACTCCTAACTGTCCTCTCTCTAGCACTGGATGCGGAACTAATTATTAGTAATACCACAGGGTCACCAGAACTAGTTTAAACCCGAGAAATAAATTGTCCAACACTTAACCTGAAGTCTTACTCCTCACTAGAAGTGTAAACTACATTGTGACAGTAACACTGTACATTGTGATCCTAAATTCATTAGTGATCACACGGTACTATAATGTTGCAATAGACTGGGTACATGATCCTTGAGGAGATGACATCCTTCAGAGCTCCAAAATCCACAAGACTACAATAAAAACCCAGTAAGATAATGAGCTGAAAGTGCATGCTTGAAATGGAAAGGAACTTGTTTGATAGCTATGCACCAAACTCATATCAAGTAGGAACATATGTTTCCTGTTGGAGTATGTAAGTTTAAAGCTTTAAAGAATGTCATCTCGTCAAGCTGGAACCTGTGAGATAATGACCGGAAAGTTTACCCTAACGTTCAAGATGTTACTGATAAACCATCCTCCTATTTTTCACATACAAACAGGATGCCCTGAATACAAACTACAGTGCGTGGCAAAAAATAATTATCAATCATTTTTTAACTAAGGTCAGGTAAAGATACCTTGAGAACCCTGAGACAACCACTGTTCCCGACGAGCATCCAGTTTACATTGCTTTAGCTTTGCAGACCTGTTACCCTGCACAACCAACAGTGCAATCAACACAGATTATGACCAATACGTAAAAGTAGCCTAATCTCAAACTAAAGAAGGCACTGTAAATATATCAATGAGGTGCAGCATCTCATTTCAGGGATAGATCTCCTTTCTTTGGCTTGAGTGTCTTCATAAGACACAGAGGACAGTCTAAAGCAAATATTTTACCCTACTGAAGCCTTCTTGACACAGAAGGCGTGTAGGATGTCCCTATAACCTGGTTCCAAGCAGATAGCAGAATATAGCATGGAATTATGTCAAAACACATAGCAGTGGTGATCAAGAAAGTAGCAATAAAAACAAGTACAATTTTTTCTGCAACCCCTACCAAGTGGCATGCACGCCAAACATGTGGTAGGCTACTGTGGAATCTATGATAATCTTGAACCTAAAATGAACAAGTTAAAGTTTCCACTAACACTTCATAACAGGGCAATCCACATGCATAACTATGGACAATACAAGGACACCATATACAGTTGGTTACATGTACCTACTTCCTTTCTCCACACCACAGCAAGAGCATTGACAAGCCTTTCCAAGCCTTGGTGAATTAGATCGAAAACCTAATACAGTGTAAAGACTTCATCACACACACAGGGCAGCTGGAAAACCAGACGTATCGCACAAAAACCTTCACAACTCATAAGGTGATACACAAAAACGTACGCTGCTCAAATCTGCACACTTGGGACTCACTAAACTGTGCTGATCACATATAAGGAACTTCAAAGTACATTGCATTGCATTGCACTAGTGTGACTAAGGTAGATGTAGAAAAAGCAGGGTCCTAATTGTGCCTCGCATGTGTGCCAACTCAACAGATTCCTTGATTCCGAATTGTGACACCAGTACGTAATAAAACGAACTGTTAAAAGCAACATGCAAATGATTACACAACGCTTGCATTGACAGTAATTCTTCCCCAACATATCCCTGCGTTTACACAAATGTGCATGAACTGTAGATGAAACTTATCCGTATCCTAGTAGCTATTCCTTGCGTAGAATTGCAACAGACCGGATCCAATATCAACATTGTGATTATAAAATAAGGTTGAAGAGAAGGTTGGAGCAAAAGAAGAGAGATGAACCCTAAACTCCGTCTATCAGGTTCAAAAAGACACTCTTGCACACTGTAACAAAAATCAGGTTTGTGGAGAAAGAGGCATGTTCTGAAGGGTGACTAAATATGGTCTAAGATCAAGATGGCCTCCCTCCAATTCGGTTCTACAACAAAAGGGTCAATTGAAACACAGAAAAGCTTTACAGTACTAACGTAGCACAACACGGAATTGGAACACGGATGACTTCTGCCAGTCAAAGTGGAGCAAAACACACATCATTCCCTAGAGCAATGCTAAAGTGTCCAGCTTTCCCCTCCACGTTCCCTCTATAGAATATTCCTCCATGTTCGACTCAGAGCAGCATAATAATGCTGTTGTTGTTATGCGGGCGCAAATTCAAGGATACATTGTCCTATCCCTTTGACTTGTATAGCCCAGCTGTCATTCGCAGAAGAAAGAAGACGAAAAGTACACCTAGAAAACAAATACACATTGGGTTCTATTTGTGTAGACATACAAGTGTCACAAGGGAGCCTCCGTAATCCATTTCGAAGTGCCTTTCTCACTTCATCAGCATGTTGAAGCCACAGAGATTAATCAAGCACTACCCTTTTGCTTAGCTCTCACATCGGAGTGCAAAAACTAGGTAAACATGAAAAAATACTTGAAGAATCCTCCCGAATCATCACAGTTTCCTGACCCAAGAAACCTAATGAAAAGCGCAAAATCCGTCCGAATGATGGAATTAGAGAGCAGCAACCAAAGCATGCGCAGCCACAGACACCTGAATAACGAATGCACATTTTGTTCTTGTGTAGACATCCAAGTGCTACAAGGTAGCCTCCATACTTCACTTCGAAGGGCCTGCCTTCCTCACTTCAACATATTGTGGCAGACCTGCCTGGCCACAGAGATCGAGCACTGTCCTTTTTCTTCACTCTCGGAGTGCGGAAACTAGAGGGAAAGTGCTCGAAGAATCCTCCCGGACATAGAATAAAGTGCAAAATCCGTCCGAATCATGGGATTAGAAAGCAGCGACCAAAGCATCATGCGCCTGCTTCCTCCCACTAGTATTTTCATATCTCTTCGACTTGTATGAATCAGTTGGCATTCGCAGATGAAAGAGAAAAAGACGTACATCTGAACACCGAATGCACATTACGTTCTACTTGCGTAAACATACAAGTGTAACAAGGTAGCCTCCATAATTCATTTCAAAGGGCCTTCCTTCCTCATCTCAAGATATTGTGGCAGACCTGCCTCGCCACAGAGATCAAAGCACTGTCCTTCGTTTCACTCTCGAAGTGCAGAAACTAGACATCAAAATGTACTCGAAGAATCCTCCCGAATCATCACAATTCCTGGCTCTCAAGAAACCTAGAGAAGAGTGCAAAATCCCTCCGAATCATCGAAATTAGAGTGTAGAAACCAAAGCATGATGCGCCTGCTGCTGCTGCCCCTCCCGGAAATTTCAGTTGCATCACCGCTGCGCAAGCTTACGCAGCCACAGACATCTGAATAACGAATGCACATTACTTTCTACTTGTGTAGACATACAAGTGCAACAAGGAGCATCCGTAATTCCTTCCTAAGTGCCTTCATTCGTCACTTTCAGCATATTGTGGCCTGCCTCGCCACAGAGATCAATCAAGCACTATCCTTCCCTTCACCCTCGGAGTGCAGAAACTAAACAATAAAATGTACTCGAGGAATCCTCCCGAACCTAGAGAAAAAGTGAAAAATCCCTCCGGATCATGAAATTAGCGAGAATACCAACCAAAGCATCATGCGCCTCCCCCCCCCAGAGATTACGGTCTTGCATCATCATCATCACTGCGCAAGGGTTACAAAGCCACAGATAGATACCACCACGGATACAATAGGATAGGATAGGATAGGATATTAGGGATCGAGAGAGGCATATATACATATATTTTTATATATACACATACCCGCTTCCTCCGACTAGCGTCCTTGGCGCTGAAAAAATCGGCCCGTTGGTGATTCTCTACGGGATGTTGATGATGGTGATGGCAAGTTGTGAACTGGTTATGGCCACCGCCGCCTCTGCTGCTGCGGTGCCCTCCGTCCACAGTCGAAAGCGTGTTGGAAGCTGCCATGTTAACACATTCCACCACCATACCCTAACCACCTTTCTTTTCCCAAATGCAAAACTCCACCAAATCCAACGCCGCGCACACCGTTGGCAAAAGCTTCCTTCCGGAACCCTAAACCAATCCGCAACGAAACGAAGCGCCCGCGCACCGAAGAATCCAAGCCGCAACTAGCTCGCAAAAACGGAATCGATCGCCACAGCAACAGCGAAGCAAGTGAGAATCGTGGCCAGGGGACGAGAGGGGAGCGCTTCTCAGCTCCTCTTGCTTTGCCTGACCCTCCCGAGCCTGTGCCGAACCTCTTCCGAACCTCCACCAGGCCTCACCAGACCTACCCCGAGCCGCATCCGAACGTAGAAAGAAGCTCCAGGTTGTCCGAACGGCTCTAGCCACACCCGGGCCTAGCTTCCATTCTCCCGAGGTGTTTCCGAACCTCATCCCGATCCTGTTACCGACCCTGGGCTGAAGACTTTTGCGTTCGTTCCTTGGTTTTGTAAGGCAACGCAATCCCCCACTGCCCAGTCACCAGGTTACCCAATGCATACACCTTGATCCGGGTATCTACATGACCCAGGTATGTAGTCGGTCCATAACATATCAACCCGAACATGACCAGTCCCGAGGCGGGTCCGAACCTTATCCCGAACCTGAAACCGAGCTCGGGTTGTAGACTTTTTGCGTGCATTCCTTGGTTACTAAGGCAACCCCCTGTCCTGGTCACCAGGTCCCTTACTAACATCCACATCCACGCCGGGTATAAACGACGCAGCGTACATAACCGGCCCACCGGATATAAACACCATCATGACCAGTTCCGTGGCGGGTCCGAACCTGGTCCCGAACCTGTAACCGAGCCTAGGTTGTACATTTTTGGTTCCGTCCCTTGGTTTTGTAAGGCATTCCCTCTGTGCCTAGTCGGCAGGTCACCAACTACCTACCCATCTTTGCCGGGTATCATCATGGTACATAAACAAGTGCATGAAAGCATCAATCCCATCACATAAGGTATGTGGGCCTTACATGGTCATTTTTGTCAATCGGAAACCTATTTGATTGGTGTATAGGAAAGCTTGTAATTTAAGTACGGACACTAAGACACATGTTACAATGCGATTGGACTACGTGCTTAAAATGCATACACCATTGTATGTTCGATAGTGAGCATTACTAGGAGGTCTTATGCACGTGTGGGCTTCTCCAATAGTCAACAACATTTCCGACCAATGAGCATGGAATATGTAAGGTTACCTCATATATGTGGCCATGACGTGGCCATTCTTCTTAAGTTGACCTGTGTATTTGATCGGTGGCATGTGGCACAACTTGTTGTCAACATTGGACATTAAAAAGAAACGTATTGTGATGAGATTAGACTCTATGTTCAAAATACAAACACCGTTGTAGGTTTAGCAGCTAACAAAATTTGGAAGCTTGGTTTATAAGAGAAAGAGAATCCTTGTTTTGGCCTCTTATAACTTTTGCGTCTTAGCTATGATCTTTGAAGCTTGAAAACATATTATTTGTGATTCGCATTTGCTAAACATACGAGACAATTCCCAATCTAATCCAACGGGGAAAAAGTTATACTTGGAGTTGGAAGTGCACACATCAGGGCACATACCTTGTAAACATACACCAAATACACGAACAATGTATGGTAAGTAGAATACGGCTATTGTTTATGGCAACCTATAGAGATCTAGTAAAAGCCTACATGTATAGCTTTATGGTTGTTTCATCCCAAATTAATCCCACCATGTAAAATTTGTGGTCTATTTTTCTCTTCTTTGAATTCTAAGCTATAAGGAGTTCACCGTCAACTTACATGGTTGTCATGGACACTTGGCCACTAGATAATCAAAAAAGTACTTCCGCTCATAATACATATTCCTCAAAAAATCCCCCAAAAATGTGTCGATGATTTAGGGTTTGCATCTAAATCCACGATACATTCATCATGTTTTAAACTGTAAATAAAGAAAAGAAAAAAGAAAGTCGGTATTAATTTTGTGGAGGAGTATAAAACACCATCCATTGTTTTAGAGGAACTCAAGTTGCAGATTTTGGCATACTCTAGGGGTTTCAAACCTAGTATGAGGCCCCTATGAGGCTTATGAGTTTGCTTTGTAAATAAGCAAACCAAAAAATAACCAGCGTTGGGCAATATGGCATGAATTTGAGCCCCTTGGTCCTACACTGCTCAAGAATCCTCTTGGTGGAGGGTGGGGTTTACTTCCTACCTTGCGGTGGGTGGGCTCTTGGCTTCCTACCTACCTACCTAGTTTTTTCCCGTCAAGTAAAGTGAAGATTTCACAGCAGGAATCGAACCGCCAACCACTCCATTCGGAAATGGGTACCTCTCCACTATCACCCAATAATTTGGTGTCATCTCAGACCTTGCCCTATAATTAGCTAACATTCCTCTAGCTAATATAAAGTTATGAGTTGGCCAGGTTCTCCTATTTGTCATTGACATGTTTTTACAATACATATGAGTCCCATAAGCTCACCCCGAGAGGGGCAGTAGCCCGCATGCAAAGAGACTCTTCATCTATGATTGTTCCAACTAGAGCCAACGTCTATATCATCACCGTGATTCACACTCCTTTCTCCTTTCCTAAAACCAACTATGTTTATGTAAGTGAAATAGGCGGCACTTTGATTTGAATAGGGGGTTTCTAAAGCCTCAAGTTCCTCAACTATCAAATCTACACCGTAGATGATTCACCAATTCCTACATATTAGGTATTGTCAAACGACTTGTTTACATGATACTAGATATATAACACACTTGAGGAATCTTGTGTGAATGAATTAGCCACTTTTGTTTTGGGGGAGGGGGTTCTAGTTCCTTGCCAACCCTTTAGGGAGTCGTGTAGATTGGCATGTGCATGTTGTTTTACATCGTCTAGATGGTTATTGTAACATGGAGTATGTTGAGACAAGTGTATGATGATTAACATGGTGTGATAACACTACAATGATTGAGAAACGTTGTAGTTTGTCCCACTAGATGTTTAGGGGGTCTATAGTGGTCAAGAAACGTGTGTATGGGACAATGGTTGAAATTGATGCTTATTGGCAATCGAGTCCATTGGAAAAGTACATCATATATATAGATGGTTAGCGTAACATAGAGCACCATGGTACCTTTATCACTTTGCATATTTATATGCAAATATTTATTAAAATATGCATAGTTAGATTTGAAAATCATGGATATAAAATTAAATTAAATTTTCACACCAATTCTCCGTGTTTTAAAAATATAGTTTTAGAATTTTGTTTTCTCGTAAAATAGTTTTCTTAATGCCAAAGTGGTGAAGATACTATGGTATGTTTTGAGGCGAGTGTTTGACGATTAATACGGTGTGATAACACTACAATGATCGAGAACACATTATAGTATGTCCCACTAAATGTTCAAGGGGCCTTACAAGTGGTCGAGAGGCGTGAGTATGGGACAATGGTTGAAAACCAATGCTTATGAGTAGTGGAGTCCATTGAAAAAAAACCTTTACATATGTGAACGAAGAAAGAAGTAACATCATTTGACTTCCCACTATGATCATACTCGTCTTTGACATTAAAAAATCTCTATTCTACACCACACCCTCTTAGACAAGTTGAATTAGTAGCATGTGTTTTTGGAAGTTGGTTGGGGTTCGTATCGACTACTGGGTTGGCCTTTTTGAAGCCGATAAGAGGGCACACAATACGGTATTAAACGGCATAGATAAGATATGTGCGATAAGTGAGAGAGACGTTGACGACAAAATTCCCAAATTAACAAGCTATTTCAAGTACATGTATGGGAAGAAAAGGTCTCCTCCTTAAAACAAGCCACGTAGGCCGGATACTTCACACTTGACATGTGGCAACAATGCTACTACTCACCATTTAACTTACACACGTCTATGGTTGATCCCTCACACATTTGTCGCCGATTTTGAAGCTTTCAAACATGTTGGTTTTCAACGACGTTAAGGTAGCCAACCCATTCCCACTCAATTAAGTAATAGCATAGTTGCAGTTGAGGTTCGATCAAAGGGGGAAAAAAAACTCCATATTAAAAAATAAAAATAAGAAGTAAATTTTGTTTTCTTCATAATGTTTCTGCAATGGCCGAATAACTATGATTTTCTAAGTATATATTCTCTTTGACCTATGCTCATGATACAGGCTACCCTATTTCCAATCACCAACAAATTATATACCTAAACCTGGCTTTCAATTTAGCCACTGGCATTTGGCTAAGTTTGGATTTCAACCATAACATATTAGCATTGATCAAAGATTAAGATTGTGTTGCATGAAAGTAGGTTGGACTAAACAGCCAAAATGGGGTGATGATCAAGATTGGATCAACTACCTTTAATTTCTAAATGTTTACCAAGTCAGAAAGTGGTTGCATGTGTTTTTCAACAAGGCCATAACATCATCAAGCATGGTCCTTTTGTTATATGGGGCTAGGTATAACGACATAACAATGCTTATATTGTTCTAGCATATTTGCAAAATCATCTTGAATTTATAGTCATTGTTGAATTTGGAAAAAAACTTACACAACTTATTACAAGTAATAAAAGAATAATGTCAGCTCGCCTAATGACTGTATTTATTTTTATTTTTCAAACTTGCACTTGAAACGAAAATATAATATTATACATACATATATTCCATCTCAACCGTGAATAAGGGATACTTCACCTTTGGGGGAATGCTATCATATGAGCAATGAGTGGCGAGTGGTAACACATGAGCGGTGAGGAATAAATTAGGGTGGTAACACAACCTTTTGTATCCTATATATGTGGAAATGTGACGTCTACTAAGGGCACAAATATAGTGGGTATAGGTGCCAATTGTTTTTCTTACCAAATGCAAATAACCAATTATAAAACCCATGTAAGTTACAAATGCAAACCATGTGAATAACACATACAAAACCAATAGAATTGCACACATAAAACCATGGCCACTCGTTGTGGATTATGTAGATTAGAAAAGGAACTCAAACAAAACACTCTAACCCAAAACTAGGACTCACAACTACTACAACTAGAAACATCCATACTATCATTTTCACTTCCTTCACCTTTGGGCATAGACTCAGTGTAAACCTAAGGTGGGTGCACGGAGCTCAACTATGGGTTAAGTGTTATTGCATGTCTCTTATCAAAGGTGGTTTTCTGAAGACATAAGGAGAGGCAGGTAGACCAACTAATGGCTAATCGGTGTGATTGGGTGGGTGGGGGTTTATTATGTCGTGCCCTTTTGAAATTTCATATTCTTCAATGTTAGGTTATTGTTTCATGTTTACATAGGTCTATGGTTCAATGTCCATGGGCAAGTTTGGAGAAAATGGCTAGAGTATTATGGCATGAAAGGTTATCCCTCTAAGTATACTAAACAATCCTATACTAAACAATGTGAGCCACACTAATTCTCTAGGGCTCACATAAATATCCAACCCACATCAAATCTCCAGTTTTAAATTAGTGTGAGTATTCCCTTGAGAATCGATGTGAAAATTAATATTGCATTTAATGCTACTTTTTGATTTAAGGTGACTACTTTATTTTGTTGGTCGGAAGGCTCCAAAAAGGCTTAAGGGAAGTCTCAACAAAGACTTACATGGTCTTGGACCCATGTTATCTCCACCGCGACCATACACTTAGAGTGACCCACATTTCATTACTTCCACACTAAAATAGTAGGACTATTTAGTGTAGTAATAGCACGGCGTTCTTATCCAAGTCAATCAACTTTGGGGCTTCGATGGAGGTATTGGTTAGCGTGGGTTAAGTTTAGCAATATGAGAACACATGTTAGTGTCCAAATTGGATTCGAATAGATATTCTAAAAGGCGGAAATATGCTAAGTTGGATTTTTGTTGAATTATTCTTCATAGAAGAAGTGTCTCCGTGTGTAGATAAATAATAATAACAATACTACTACTTTGAGTAAAATTTGAACTCCAAGCTTTAGCTTTAGTAGGTGGCATTATGTGAGGTGTTTATGGTATTGTCTTCTCTAAGCTAGAAGAGTTCAAGGCACTCGAACTCTTTATATGAACTTCTCGAATATGATGTCATTGATTCATTGAGAAGTCTCAAGGGGCCACAATTTGAAGTTTTCGATTTCTTTTTTGACTAGTCAACTTGTGGGAGCTCGGGGCATTGGTATTTGCACACCAATGGGTCACTTACAACGGCTTAAACTCTCAAATTTGGGTCAATATAGCCATGAGAATCTTGTATATACTCTAGTGGTCAATTTTGCCCAAGACAATAGTAACTCATACTTAGAGTAAATATTGACTTCTCGGTAACTTCAATTCTATAGGCGATTCTATCCATACCTTCTTGATGTATCTAAATTTCATGGTAGACATGTAAATCTATGGTGATTGGATGAATGTTGTGTTGTCAAACACGATTAATTTTTTATTATATACGTTTTGTTAAATTATATAATCAGATGTTGAATAATGAAAGTATAGTTAAAAACCATTTTAATAATATCACAATCAACAATGCATATTTAATTGGAGGATCCTATGATATAAGTCTAGACTTGGACTGAGTCCATTTTCACTTGGATATTGGTTTAGTATTTGGTCGATACCTCTAGGGACAACCTTGTGAGATGTAATATATTAATGATATGAGTTTCACGGAAGCATGTTCAAAGTAATTCTATATATATACATATATAAAAGTAGTTATCAATCTAAACATGGCATCAACTTGGATGGTATTTTGCAAGCAAGAAAGAAAGTAAAAAGGAACATCAGTATAATACATTGACGTGTGATATATGTTCTATACTTTCTACCTATGGTGGATATTATGTAAGCTTGCACGATCCTCATATGTGGACTTATGGCAAATCTTAATGCATGTAGACAAAATATGATCACAGGTATACAATGTGAGGAACATTTGTTAACCATAAATATATCAATTCGTTTATACAAAAGATGTATTGTTTGAAATATTCTCATTATATATAAACATTGATGACGCATGTGTCAAATTTGAAAGAGTATGTGATTATACATAAAATTATTAAAAAAAACAACAACAACTATTTGAAGATAACCGTCTTTTAAACACTGAAAGTCAATGGCTATCATGAATGTACAAATCCCTATAACTGTTATTCATTGTTTGGGAGGTTGGCTATGAACATCAAAGGGAAACAAATGTCATAGCAGACATGGTTCTTTACTGTATCTTTATTTGTGCCTTGATGTAATTTCCTCGCTGGATATCAATGAGCAATAGCGAATGTGAACATGACATGTGGCAACATTCGAGGGTGTCACATGTTGCCATGTGTCATGCTCACATTTGAGGGGGAATATAATTATTTTATGTTGGAATAAAAAGTCCGTCTATGATATTGTAATAACCCAAACCCACTTTTCAAAACTTCCGTTGTTGGAGTAGAGTTTGAGCATTGCCCCCAAAAGTGTACTCTCTTTTCCAAGAAAAAAAAAAGTGCCAACCGGTGCTAAGGGGATGAGGGCAACGATGTGGCAAACACAAAGTGGTCTTTATGGTTGTTGTGAGGAGTTCCGGTTCCAAATAGCCCATTTCTACACCTCAATGCATCATTCTTGTGTGTGTAACATCACTTAGTGTTTTCTACCGATTTCATCAAAAGTGATCATGTCTAAAGTATACATAACATATCTACTACATCCTTCTCATTGATCATATTCGAGTGTGAATGTGAACACCGTTGTTGTGTATAACTACATTTTCACTTCCTCTTCCAAACGAGTTGTGTTGAATAAAGTTTCAATCTCGTGAACCAAGTGACGACTAGCTTAAATACTTGTTGGGGGCTTGAGAAAATCGTCGTGTATACTTTTGAATGCTACATGACAATATGTGGCTTAACTTGTCAAAAATAATTGCATTAAGTCATTGATTTTTGAGTTGACGTTCTATCGCTAATTTGTGATTTTTATATAGGAATAGAATATCCCACAATTTATTAATGTGTTTCATGGGTGACATGGCTATGAATAACTGCGCTAATAGAGAAGCATGATGAAAACACCAATCTTTGGATGAATGCGTAAAGATTTAAAATATTTTATTATTATCATCATCTATATGTGGCTTCGTTACTCCAATGGTTGTAGCCGATGCTCTTTTGAGAAGTTGGGGAAAATAAAGACACTGCAGTGAGTGTGATTCTCTCAAAGCGACAAATAATGTTCTAAAAGTTTTGTGAGGTTTTCATATTCAATGTGATGTGATATTGCATTACTATGTTGAATATGGACAAGTAATCTAACTTCATATATTTAGGTATGAGTTTTCTTTCATCCAATGATGAGAACGTAATACAATATATAACCCATTGACAATTGTCCTCTAGTTGATGTAACCTAATACTAGCTTCATATGCCTAAATTAGTCTAGTGGGACCCAACTGATCACAAGCATACATGGAGCACATTTTTAGCTTGGATGGATGAGAGTTATGGTCAAGTTAACACACAAAGATGAGCCGTGTTACATACGTCAAACCTAAGTGATAACAAGGAATTTACCCTAGTTTGTTTACATATGGTAGTACCAAGTTTTGCACTTTGATTTTGTTCCCCATGCTCCAAAGGTACCATAGAGAAAGTCCCTATTTCATTTTTACATGTGCCAAAATGTAGCTTCCATGCGGGACACAAGTGGATCGTGACAAATATGAGCATGACACATGGCAATAGAGAGCCCTCTATGATATGCATGTTAAACTAAGAAGCACTCATTGAATGGGGCAAACCAGTGACCCATAGCTAACCTACACACCCTCCCAACCATTACACAAGCATGTCAAATTTCCAACAATTTATAAGCTTATGCCTACTTTGTCATTGTCTCTCAATTGTTCCGACATTTGCTAGAAGGTCTACCATATACATTCACTTGGCCTCTAACTTGAGCCCACCATTTCAAACCCTTCCAAAATGCAAGGGCTTTTTTGACCTTACCATGCATCGTGGCTTGTCATGTTCAAGGTGAATGGAATGAGGTCCCGTTTACATTGGTGCCTAAATGATGGATAATCGATACGAAACATGCCATGTAGTGTATGTGAAATCCTTCACATAGTGTGCTTGCAAGTGTTATTGAAAACTTTCAAACCCATAAAATAGAGCATAAAGTAGACTCCAAACCTCAAATCTCTAGTTAAGAATTTTGTATATAGAACCCATTTTAGACTTTTAAAGGTTACACCATAGTTAAGCCATGACCCAACAATGTGAGAACATGTATCTTGTCGGTTGCTCATCATGCATCATGAACCTTTGTTTACTCAAAGCTATGTGGAGGCTTTCACACCCTCAAGCCAATTTTCATTAGATTGTTCGTCATGACTTGTCATGCAGCACCATCGCCATATGAGAACATCTCTCGTTCCCACCCAGTGATTGCAAGACAATAGTTGTGTGATAACAATGAATACTAATGTGAGCCACACCAAATCATATATTTAGCGTAGTGTGTAACTTCAACAACTACACTAAATACTCGTATTACTCTGGGCTATAGTAAATTTATAGAACCCACGTTAATTCTCATAACAAGAATGGTCGTGGGTCACATCAAATTTGAACCCATGCTAAAATTCAAGGGGGAAATCAACGCATGCCACAATACTTGTTTTTCCTATAAAATCGATGTGGGTGCTTATATTGCTTTGTGCTACTTTTGATTCAGAATTGAGATTCAACGTGTTCACACCTTTTATAGCCCATTAGCTAGCTGGGCTAGCCCATATTTTTGAGGCCTTAATCTTGCCATAGCTACGCTAGCCCATATTTTTTGAGGCCTCAATCTAGCCATAGCTAGGCTAGCCCATATTTTTTAAGGCCTCGATCTAGCCATAGCTGGGCTAGCCCATATTTTTTGAGGCCTCGATCTAGCCATAGCTGGGCTAGCCCATTTTTTTCGGGTACTGTTTTTAGCCATATAGCTAGACTAGCTGACCTAATAAATTAATTCATGTAGCTCATATAATGAATTCAAGAAGACATTGTCTCATCAATACAATTATATTTCATATCAGTCAAAATCACTCATCATCATCAATATCTAAAACATGTTGCTCATCATTCTCTACCAACAAATTGTCATCATCCTCTATCTGTAACTCCTCATCGAAAATAGGGCGTTTGGGAATGTGATTCTTCCAATCGGAATTATCCAACAAGATCAACTTTTCAGGATTGTATGGCATTAGATGTTTGTTCAACTTCAACATCATTGATGCCTCTGCAAATCCTCCCCCAAGCGATGATTTCTTTGGAGTAATGATATCATTTACATTGCCAAAGTCACATTCTAGCCCACCCGATCCGGGCTTGGAGGCTAGTAAAGCGGCGGCTACTTCCGCCAAACACGGCATTCTATATCGTTCATTCCACCACCAAACTAACCAAATTCCCAGGTTATGGGAATTTCTCACTAGCGATGGAGAAATACATGTGTATCTCGGCCGCCACCATGGCCACCGGATCATGTTCAATATCCACCTCCTCACTCTCCTCATGGTTGGTTTGCACTGCGTCGCCAATGAGATCCTGTAACATTGCTCTAGATGCTATAGGATCCAATGCTATCTTTCGACGCTTGACTAGACGGCCGCGGTCAGCATTGATCTTTAGGAGAAGGGATATGATCGCCTCAGCTTTCTTCTCCGCCAATCGCTTGATGGTTTTCCAAATCACACCGTCATGGATGAGATCGTAAAATTTCTTGATCACGCCCGCCACGTCAATCGAATTGCTGAGCTACTAGTTACAAATGAGATCCGGCTACTACTTACAGAGTTCCGGCTACTAGTTGCAGATGAGCATGTTGAGTTTCAGAATGAACTTGTTGAAGTTCTTGTTCAAGACTTCAAGAGAATGACCCATCTTTTTAGAGGAATGTAGAGAATATAGCCCACTTTGAATAAAAACATATCAAAAGATGTAAACATGTAACCGGTTGCACTCGGAAGCACTTGGATATGGACAAATGATCTCAACCCTAAAAATTTTAAGGTAGTGGTAGGGATGACATGGCTGGGCCTTAGCTTGAGCCAATTGAGTTACATGACTTATCTTTAGCTAGCTAATAACTAGTTGGGCTAGCCCATATTATCTGAGGCCTCGATCTAGCCATAGCTGGACTAGCCCATATTTTTTGAGGCCTCGATCTAGCCATAGCTAGGCTAGCCCATAATTTTTCAAGCCGTGATCTAGCCATAGCTGGGCTAGCCCATTTTTTTCGAGAACCGTTTTCAGCCATAACTGTTAGCTATTAGGTTAGCCGCTAGCCCAAAAAGTCCGTGGGCTAGCGGCTGTACAAGGTCTGAACGTGTTGGTTGGAAGTCTTCATGAGGATTTAGTGGACGACACACAACAAGTCCACCTTGACTAGAAATTTAGTGTGGCCCATGCTAATTATTCCCACGTTGATTTCCCACCCACACTAATAGGACTATTTAGTGTAGCAACCTACCCCTTGCTTTGAGACCTCCTTCAATTAACAACCGACGTATCTTTCAAGTACCTTTAGGGAGGTTCGCACATTCGACCTTGGTTCACTTCACATGATTCCATGTGTGGTACACCACACTAAATATCACTTCAATCACTCTCTTTTTGTACTAGGGAAATTGAAGTAGGTACTCTACATAAAATTGTGGTTGATTTGTGCCACAACTTGCTTTCAAATTTGATGCGGTTGAGGCCAATCTTTTTTCATCTTTACTAGTGCCAGATCGTAGTTTCCAACGTGGGATTCAAAGGGTCTCAACCAATGTAGGATTGACACATGGCAAAACCGGAAGGATTGTTTTTCTTTTCTTTTCTTGTCTTGCCAAAATAGAGAGTCATGTATGGTATTCTCAAATGATCACAACATTGAACTCTTGAGATGAAATGAGAATTTGCATCAATGATCTTGCTTTTCATAAAATTTGAAACTATAAGATTTGTAAGCATGACTCTTAAACACTTTGTCATTTACGGACTTTTTTTTTGGTCGATTCTTCAAAGTGAATGAAATCTCTGGTGTTGGATTGGTATATGTTTTTTATACCATTTGAATGATCTATATTGAGGGCTTCTCGTTTTTTGATACCAAAATGGGATGGGCGTTTGAGGATATCCTTGATTTTAATATCATTGAGGTCTCCATATCATGCAATAACCTTCGTATATCGGTAAAACTATCCTAGTATCAATATGATTTGAAAGTTATTGAGCTGAATAATGACTTGGGCATACAAAAATTCTTCGGCCTTGGGATACCCATCGAATATCAAGATTTGAATGGTATTACAAGTTCGTATTGATGGTAAGGTCCATTTGTTGTTGTTGTTGTCGTTGTTGTTGATGTTTATCAATACCATGCATTCACATGTACATTGGTCCTACGTTAGTTAATACCCTGCAATGAGGGCTCTCTATTTCAACACAATTTCATGTTCCCCCCCCTCTTTGCCATGTGTCAACCCTACATTGGTTGAGATCTCTTAAATCTTTTGTGGAAGTACATTATGGCACTAGTGATGATGAAATAGAGTGTTCTCTATAGTAGTGTGATTCGATATGGTCCATACTATTGAACAATCAACTATTTTAAGGTATTTATATAAACCACACAAATGATTACACTTATCAACAAACATGTATATTAAAACTTCACATTTTCAGAGACTATCAAATCGTATAGCCCACAATATATTAACTTTGTATGCTAGACAATGTATGTTGGAATACATTGACCATTAGGATATGATGAGTTGTTTGAGCTTTCCATGTCCGACTTCATGCAATGTTGGAATATATGTTGGAATATTGCGCAGAATGATATTCAGCTTATAAAAACGTGCAATTGTGATATCTTGTAAACATCCACCTTCACCTTAAATGAGTTAGGGTCTCAATGTACGGCCAAATATGCAATTTATACATGCCTCATCAAGTTCAAAAATCGTGTTTGTTACAAATTTATGGGTTTGGAATCTTATGTTACACGTTATTTTATGTCGAGGAGAAAATCAATATATTTCCGTACTTGACATTGGTGATCAAAATACAACATATGTGTTTGCTACCAAGGGTACCCGTGTGGCGTATTTTAACTTAAACCTCACTACTTTGTGCATGGATAGGCCCATTTTTGGCCTCTCAAACACTTAATGGGCCCATAAACTATGAGAATTTTGGATGATATCGTGCCTTCATGAATGAAAACTACAACAATGGTTTCGATAACCTCGATGCTCTTGGACGAGTGATGGTTCATGCACGTGAAACCATGCCCACATAAGGGCCAATCGTTGGTCGTGGGTAGTAGGTTGAGTCCCACTTGACAGGGAAAGTGCACCCATTTCCGAAATAAACTACTACCAATAAGGATTGTTCGCCCTGCTCACAATAATATGACTTGATGTAATGTACTTGTAGTTTTGCCAATGCATATAAGACAATTAGTGCTTGTGAAGTTTTTGGGCATAGTCGCTTAAGATCCTAGTGATTCTAAATCCAGCCGGTTACATGTTGACATCTCCCGGTTTTGCTTTGATCGTTCGAGGCATATTCTACAGACTCTTCTAAAATGATTGATAATTAACCTGAAGTCTTGAACTTCAATCAATTATTTTTTGAAACTCAGCTGGTTCATCTGTAACTAATTGACAATTCTCCCTGAACAATGAAGACAATAAATCCTATCAATTCAAGGTGGAAATTCTGCCACTGGTGTGGGCCAATCACTAATCCTAGTGTGGGCATGGTATGAGTTTTAAGGCCACCTACCTACCTACATGTGCCATGCTAATGCAATACAACTCGGAGTGTCATCCACGTACCTCCTTATTACTATGGAATGTGTAGTGTGTCAACGCTTGTTGGACCTATTCTTTTAAGCAACTCCACCGATCATATCATTTAGGGTTTGAGGGCACCCCTACAAGAAAATCTCGTGGTTTCATGAAAGCCACTTTCACCAACCAACTTACCATTCCAACCACAACAATGTTTGAACCCGTGACACACACCACTATATAAACCCATTAATGCATTTTGGTCATGTACATTTATTTATGTGGCCACACGGTCATTTATCTCAACTACACCGGTTCATGGTATTGAGTGTCACACACATACCCTATTTTCAGGCATGTGTTAGGTTACACTAACGATTGACAACAACTTTGTCATTGGTGTCACCTCATGACATGTGGCATTCAAATGCACTTACTAATATCTTGGCGTGAACATGTTCAATAACGATGCGAGGTGTATGCCTATGTTACATAATAGTCTAGAAGTTGACTAAAGTGTACACACATGACACGTGGCATTGGAATGCTCAAGTATATCTTTCTTTTTGCATAGTAAAATGCAAATATGTGCCATTAGTATGATCAATAATATATTCCCCTCACATACTAAAACGCAAAACTATCATCTCAAGTATCCCAACATGTTGTGCTACATGTCATCATGTAAAACATATTTCATTTAATTTTCATTTACTTATGTTGATGAATATTATCATGTTAAATGATTAGTGGGCATGACAATTTGAAACCTTTAGGCATCTAGTTCATGTCCTTTGTAGATAGTGCACGTGACTCTAAATACCATAAACAATGTAGCGGTTCTTCTTCTTCTTCTTCTTCTTCTCATTTCATTCACATGCTGCTCAAAACACAACCATCCTTAGTTCGGGCACATAAATAGTCTAGTTAAGTTCGCAAAATATGGACTACTTCAAAATTTCAATTTCTGACACAAAACTAGTCTAGAATTTAGCTAGAAGATGTTGCCGGGGCAATGTTATCCTTAGCCTAGTGGTAGTTCTAGCTAAGGTCGGTGTGACCACCAAAATTCAAGCCAAACATAACTAGTCCTTACTCGGTGGTATGGCGGGGCCTAGTAGGAGATATCTAAATTCTTCTTGGAAATCTAAGCTAGTATAGTCTTGTGAATATCGCCTTCTTTTGTTCTACATAATATCCACATGTCAAAAAGAAGGCACACATGAGAAAATACATTGCTTTCTTTGTTCTTTATAAAAATTCCAAATGTAAATATCCACATGTATTTTCAATTACATTTACTTCCTCATGTGTTGTCACCTCGGATGCATGCATGAGTGCCCTTGCATGTGATCTCATGGGGTATGCGGTTGTGTTGTGGGCACTCCAACTCCACCATAATCCCAACCACTGGATTGGATTGAAATCTTGTCTCATTTTGTTAGCAATTGTCAATCGTAAAGACTGTCATTTCTACTCTTGTATGGTGAAATTGTCGTTGTTGAGATTTAAAGGTGTTGAGGCTTTGAAGTAATACACGTTCATTAGTGACACCTACTTTGGGTCTTTAACTTGAAGCTAGTTAGCATGTTCACCACATGCCTTCAAACTTATTTTAAACTACATGGATGGCTTGAGTTACAAGGGAGCATGCATACACAAACAAACCCTCGTAAACAACATTGAAAGGCTCACATCAAGAATGACCTTTTTGATTTTAGCTCGGGCTCATACAAACTTCGTTTGCACTGAAATATAGTTGCTGCAAGTTGAGAAGTGTTCGCTAACCTATGTTGTTTTTTGTTGCAATTATCTTGACACTTCTAACAATATGAAATTTGCAAAAACTCGAAAGTAACCCTCTAAGATCTGAGTACCTTACACCACCGGAGGCGGTGCAAGTGTTGGAAGCGAAAAGGGTGACTCATATATGACATGAATTTACTCCATCTAGAATGTACTAAGGATAATGTTTCTACAAATTGTGGTAGATTCTCGGGCCCATGGAGCTCGAAGGCGCATTGAATATATTATGTACCCGATTGTGTTAACCAAGGTAGGTAGTGATAAAACCAACACCCTAAATACTTGCATTGCAAGTACATACTAATAACAAGAACGTCCACCTCCTTGATATCATGAGCCCATGCTTGTTTTGGGGGCTCTACTTATGAAAATTTGAGCCATTATAAGATTTTCATACCTACTTCAATTAATACGTTGCTTTGGGATATGGCTTGTTGATTGCTATCGATAATCATTTCATCCTTCTAGTATCATTCATGCTCGAAAATGACATATTATCACTAAGCACAATGTACTTATTATGTCTTAAATGCGGGGTTAGTGCCTAATGTGGATGAACAATATCAAGAGGGAAAAAACCTTGAACCCCCCCCCCTCTCCCTTTATGAGGAGAGCAAGTGAATATGCTTCCCCATTGCATCACTTCTATGAGACTCAAGTTGGTCAACATTGTAGATGTTGGGAAAAATGATAGCAATATTTGAGCACTAACCAAATCATTGGATGTTATATGAGGCCTCACATAGTAGGCGCAACATGTTGAGAAATTTTATGGACATTTTTAGCACCACTAACCTTATTGAACATGGTGTGTATATTATGAGCACATATTCCAATACAGTTGCAACATGTGTCTTATGGTGATTTGTTGTTAACTACACTAATACATGCAATGAGGTTGCCCCATACTAACCTATCCACAATTCCCATGGTTTTCAACATTTACTACCATGATAACCAAATACATTAATTATATTTTCAGTGTGGTTCTTAATATGGATGCATAAACAATGTTATAAGTTTTGGTAACTTGGCTGCAACCCAAGGTAAGTTGCATGGGTAAAGATGCATTTTATTTGCAACGGTGACTGAAATCATTGTAAAAGCTCTGCCATCATGTAAGGTGTACGTGTGGTGTTGTTATTCAGTTTGTTTTTAATTTCAGTTTTGCGACTTCCACGACGAAACTTGTGTTGCATTAGCAAACCTACCATGAAGCATCAACTACAACTGGACTAAAAATGAAACCACCCTTGATG
Source organism: Polytrichum commune (assembly GCA_950295325.1). Classification (NCBI taxonomy): domain Eukaryota; kingdom Viridiplantae; phylum Streptophyta; class Polytrichopsida; order Polytrichales; family Polytrichaceae; genus Polytrichum; species Polytrichum commune. The sequence goes on from OX485809.1 coordinate 3,608,408, forward strand.
TAGTCAAGGTTATCAAGTGTGCATGTCCGTTGATTCCTTAATTGAATAAACATGTCCTCCCAACGGTTGTGTTCACTACAATATTCAGTGTGGAATAGTTAACAAAACTTGAAAACGTAGTCCGCTCTCTTTTAAACACGTGTAATTATTATGGTGTTCGTTCTTCTATCCTCGCCGAACCCCACACCAATCAAATACAGTTCACCCTCTATAAGTGTTAACAATTGGGAGTGGTAATATTGTTAACACTTATAGAGTGTTAACACTTATAGAAATATAGAGTTTAACAAATCAAAACATAACACGTATAAATGTAACACAAGTAAAATATTGTTATAATACCAAATGAAATTCCAAAATACAATTGAGGAGTCTCACTCCTCCATTTCCACTCCTCTAGGATGGAAGAAGGCATCTATAGAGGTCTCCTGGAGCTGATTCACATGTAGGTGATCAATCTCTTTCTCAAACTTTTCTAATTTCTTGATTAAATGCATAACATCAGTAGACCTCTGCTCAAGATAATGACGTAAAGTTTGAAGAGAAGACTACACATCCTTGTAACACACAGGGGCTATAGGTTCAGTTGCAAGAGTTTCAGTTGCAAGAGTTTCAGTGTCATCCTCCTCCTCAACAAAGGAATTTGGGTTGAACATCTCCATCAATTCCTCATTGGATGGTTGGTAAGGATTATTCAAGTCAAATTCAGCTTCATAGTTGATGAATTCCTCTGCAATCATATTAGGTGAGATCTCTGAGCTTGCTTGACATACCACACTAAGCCGCTCCAAAAGTGTGGTGATTTCTTGCACTTCTTTTTGGTGAGCCTCCTGTAATGCTTGATTGGTGGTCAGAATAGATAGTACTCCAGTGTGATTCCAACAATTATGAATGGTCTCAGAACTAACCTCATGTCGCCAAGAATGAAGAAGCATGACTACTGCTTGATACACATCAAGCTCTGGATTCTGAGCAAACATCAAACAATTGATTTTGTGCTCAATCATTCGCTTGCGATATTGGGCTTTGAATGAGGCTATTATTCCTGCATCCATGGGCTGAAATGTGCTAGTGGTGTTGGATGGTAGAAACTCCAATTGAGTGATACGCAACCTTGATCCTATGGTAGGAGTTTGGTGTCCTGAGAAGTTATCAATAAGAAGCAAAACCTTCTGCTTGCCCAATGCAACCATTCTTGCCTCAAAATCTAGCATAAACCTTTCAAATAATTTTGTTGTCATCCAAGCCTTCTTGTTGGCTGCCCACAAAATGCCAAGGTTCTGAGGATTCACAATATTTCTTTGAGAGAAGGCTCTAGGCTTTACAAACTTATTAATAACAAAAGGAGGCAGCTTAATGCTACCATCAGCATTACTGGTGAATGCAATTGTGAGCCTCTCTTTTTGTTTTTTTCTACCAGATAGGCGATGTGTGGCTAGTGTACGGTTTGGCTTTAATCGATAGAACAACCCAATCTCATCCATATTAAAAATATCAGAGACTTGGTACCTTGAACATATGAGTTTGATCTGCTCCATGCGTTGTAAGGCCTCTAGAGAGTTGTCTGCTGAACCTGCTTCTCCATGTTGAGTGTAGCATTTAATCTTGAACCTCCGCTTGAAGCCCTCCAACCACCCATTAGAAAATTGTAGCTCCTTTTGAGATGGATCCTTCTGGCTCGTGTTGTAGAATTTCTTTGCAACTGCTATCAAAAGATCATCTGTTATGGTAGCACCATGTTCCTGCATCAGTGTAAACCAAGAAAATGTAGCATTCTCAACCTGAGGGTAGTAAACCTTTCTGACTATCTTAATAGTTGGAGGTGCTTCAACGTCTAAGTCCAGCAAATCCTTTCTCTTGAGTAACCTGGAAATGGACATTTCAGATGAAGAGGCTTGGAATTTAGCATTTGCCCACAATGTTAGAGCTTTGTTGCTAATATGTTGCCCTGACTCAACATGACTCTGCCGATACAACAAAATCTCTTTCTTCTGAGCCAAATTGAACTTTGAAGCCTTCCCCATCTCTACTGTCCTATATTAAATTGAAAGACATATGCAAACTGACTCTAAACCACAAGGACACAAACCCTATCCACAAAAAAAATACAACACCCTCAAAATTAATCAGACAAAACTTGCCGCCGCTGCCGCAGGAGACTTGGAAGGCAGATTTCGGCCAACCATAACTCACTCGTTAGAAGTCAGAATTCGACAAAACTACTACCATTGGAATCGTCTCCTCAATACTTTCTAATGGTATGTGACTCTGCCGATACAACAAAATCTCTTTCTTATGAGCCAAATTGAATTCTGAAGCCTTCCCCATCTCTACTGTCCTAGATTAAATTGAAAGACAAATGAAAACTGACTCTAAACCACAAGGACACAAACCCTATCCACAAAAAATAATACAACACCCTCAAAATTAATCAGACAAAACTTGCCGCCGCTGCCGCAAGAGACTTGGAAGGCAGATTTCGGCCAACCATAACTCACTCGTTAGAAGTCAGAATTCGACAAAACTACTACCATTGGAATCGTCTCCTCAATAGCTTTCTAATGGTATGTGATTCGCCCTACACGTCTGAAATTCGAAACCAACATTCTCAAAAATTCGAACGCTGGTAGACTGGCTTAACCTGCTAGGGTAAACTGAGTTGACGAGGGAGGGACTTGCAGTCAATATCCTAAACCCTAATAATCTCTAAATGGGGGGTATGTTACAGTATATTACATGTGCTATGTTACAGTATATTGTATTGTATGGTATTATATAGTATAATAATAAGTTAACAGATATAGAGGGCAAAATTACAAAGAGGGGAGTAGCCAATCAGTTAACACTTAACACTTAACGTTATTGTAGTCTCCCCAAGTAGGGAGTAGAAAAAATGTTAACACTTATGGAATTTTAACACTTATAGAGGTAACACTTATAGAGGGTGGACTGTACAATCTAAATGTGTCATATCAACCTCCTTAATCTCACTCCTTCTCTTATATCCCGAAACCCTAGGGAATGGATGTTCTCGGTTAAATCTCACTCCTTGTTCACACATTCCCCTCCCATATATCACGGGGTTTGACGTTAAAGTCAACTACCAAAGAATTCCAACCACACGCTCGCACACATCACATTGTCATCGTTCATTGTCATTATTGTAATGCTAGCTTTATGTTATTCCATAATATCACATGTTACACTAATTCTATTTTATCACCCACTCATGTTAGCACTATAAAATGCCTTAATATCATGTGCACTTTGGTTGCCACAAGTGTGATGTTATGGAGTTTAGAGTGTATAGGTGTCCTAAAAAGAAAAGTGACCACATAAGGTCCCCACTAACCTGAAAGCTTTAGTGGTTTCCTTTGTCCAAATCTGGAAACTTCCGTTGCATACCGATCCAGGTACCGGGCACTGCAAGTAGGGCGGTATATGGACCGGTAAACGCACAATCAGACACGTAGGTCTCAACCAATAGGAAGGCAGGCCTTTAAAATGCGGGTAGGTAGTTAGATGGGTCGGAAATAGTAGGTTGGTAGGTAGGTATTGGAGAGGAGGGCGGGCGGGCAGCGGGGGTGACCCCGAGGAACGGCGGGTGGGTCCGGCCGTCTTTCTTTCTACGTTTCGTTGGTTCCTTTTGTTTCGTGCACAGGAGACTCAGCCATGGCAGCTCGCAGCAAGCTGGCCGCCCTGCACCATCGCCATCATCGCAATCCAGCTCTGCGGTGAGCAGAATCAGTTCAGTTTTCGCCGTCCCGGCCGGCACGCAGGACCGCCAGGGGCTCCGCAAGTTTCAGGCGATTCTGCGGAGTATCGGACTTTCTTGGTCCAGTAAAGTTAGTTAGTCCGAGGCAGGGTTTCCTATCCCATCCCATTGCAGCTCAGCTGAAGTGAGGAAGGCAGTGAGGCGGAGAAGGACGGGAGGTTGGGAGTTACAAGTGTTTTGTTTCTGTGTAGTTTTTGGAGTTTTGAAGGTCTAATTAGTTCGAGGTAGGGTTTCCTGTCCCATTCCAGCTGGAAGGAAAGGAACGGAAGGAAGGAAGGCAGGCAGGCGGAGAAGGAAGGAAATGAAGGGAAGGATAGGAAAAGGAAGCTGGGTTTTGCAACGAGGACCGAGCTTGGACATCACTCGACAGATTTGCGAGACAGATTGCACGCAGGGTTGCAAGTTGACATCGCGCACACATCCACTTCGTCACGCCCGCGCTGCCCTCTTCCTATCGACCTCTCCCACGCCGCATTTGGCCAAGAAGTCATCGCGTCCAGGGGCGCCTTACTTTCAGGTGGTTATAGGGGAAAGAAGCGCGTGGCCAGGCTGTGGGGGAGGAGGAACGCAGCCAATTTCTCGGAGGTAGGGTTTCCTGAGCACCGCTACTTCGCCACAGGTGGTTTTGTAGGTGTTGTGGTTTAGGTGGCTTCGTTCGGTCAGAGAGAGAGAGAGAGAGAGAGAGAGAGAGATTATTAATGTGGCCATTTTGCCATCGTGGATGCATACCGTCGGGGGTTTTTTCGTTTCTTGTGGAGTCGCCCCCCCCTCCCCCCCCTGTCAATGTGGTTTGACACAGCGGAGAGGAGTTGTGGCCAATTCTTCCACGTTTTCGTTGAGGTAGGGCTTACGAAATTAGTTCCTAAGCTGGTCTGTTGCTTATGTCAATTTTGTGATGCATCGCTTCCCTTTCAAAGTCATGGAAGAGGAGGTCCCTTTATGAGAGCACCACTTTCACCGTGTCACAAAACTATTTTCTTCCGCGTTATCCATCTTCTGGTGGTTTTGTGCTCTCATGTCGGTACTTTTTGTTTTCCGCCCCACTGGTGCGGATAGCACAGTGAATTCCGGCTATTTCAACCGCTGTAGGCTTTAGACCCAAAGGTGGAGTCAAGAGGGCAGGTGACGATGGCCATTGAAGTGGCCACTTTCCCGTGTGTACGTATATTTATCCTATTTGGATCCTGTAGTTCTCAGGAAGGGTGCTGTGACTCCTTTGTAAGGAAATGAGCTTCGTTCACGTGTGTACCATCTGGGACTTTGAGTTTCAAGCTATGCTTTCGTATTTTGTGTACCGCCTTGTCACCGTGTTCAGGTTCGCTAGTCTTAATTTTTTTCAAAATTGAAGAATGTAATACACGAGTTGTTGCACCTCTTAAGAAACACAACTAGGGTTTCGGTGAATGCTGTTTGTGGGTTTTCATGTGGAAGGTCTTGGGACGTGAATATGTTGGATGTGTACATTTCCACTACGAGATTCTCCTTGATTTCTTGTGGTGGGAAGAGGCACCAGAGGTTGTCGTTGAAAGCTTAAGCGAAGAAGGAAAAGGAGAATATGGGTCTTGGAAGGTTTTCAGTTGTGGAGTCGGCTTTGGGATCCTCACGATTCCAGTTCTGGCTTTAAGTTCTTCAGTCGGATGTCTTGTACATAATTCAATTGATCTGGAAACAATCTTAGGGCCACTTTTACATTATGGCCAAAGGCTGTGACCTTGAAATTGTGAAGGTCTTTGAAATTGAAATGTGCGTGGTTAGGGACCTCCAAGTTTAGTGTAAAGGCACCTGCCACTGAGCTCTCAAACGAATGCTATTTTATTACAGTCCTATTCATGTGGGTCCTTTCACACAGTAAATTATCATAAATCAAGGGTTGTGAGAATTTGAAGTGTCACGTTCTCCAAGTTTTGTGTTAGATTCATCTCTTTGAGGTGAGATGGACGCAAAATCAAGTAGACCATGAAACATTATCCATTGCTTGCCATGTAGGACTCTATGTAGTTTTTCATCCATTTAAACTTCCTTGTTCCATAAGCCCCTCACACTCTAGTGTGAAGTGAAGTGGCCTTTTTCACCAATGAGATTGTAAATTTCAACGGTCATGGGCTCTCAAAACTTTAGTGTGAAGTGCCCTGCATACTATGGATACTCTTCAATTGAGAAACTGGTTGTCAGAGAAGGAGAAATTGGATATGTCACTTCGGACCAGGTTTTGTGTTTCAGGGTTTTGCCTAACTAGGCTTGGACCAGTGTTGAGCATATGGGTTTACCAACCCCTGGTTATGATGTGCGAGGTTATTTATGAAGGACTCTGCAATGCAAGTGATTGCATGGGGTGGGATAAAAAGTTCATAGAGTCAGATTTGATGTTTCAATATTTTACTGAGACCTATTTCTTTGTGTTGTGCAGAGGAGGAAGACATTTTGTACACGGGATTTTATGAACATAGATAGCATTTAGGAGTATGTCTGTTTTGTGAGGTTTGTACTTGTGTAAAGCATTTTTCAAGACAACCTTGGTACCATATTCCACCATTGAGGAAAGAGGTCAAGATGTTTTGATTCTACAGAACATACAAATCAAGGGATTCCTTGTTATTGGATTGGAGATCAAGAAGCATTGTGAAGGTAGTTTGTGGGGATATAAGGAAGAAGACGTTGCTGGAGGCCTTGTTTAAATAGATGCGACAGTTGCTGAGGAGTTGTCAAGGAGTTTGTGGCATGCAGCAATTGTTTTGGTGGGGTTGGAGCTGCCATTGTAATGTGGTATAGGTTTAGGGAGAAGGTTTGCAAAGAAGTTGGCGTGCTTTTAAGTTCCGGATGTGTCTGCCGGATGTAGGGCCAGGGAGGATGGGGATGGGGTTCTTCCGGACGGTGTCCAGAGATAGGGCATTGCCACCACAAAGGGTTGTGCGACAGAGAGTGACTCAGGCGGGGAGAGGGCTTCCTGGACGTCAAAATGAGGTGACGCAGGCGGGGATCCGTCAGAAGAGTGCAAAGGTGCCACAGCCGTGGTGGCGCTTGTCAGGGAGAGCGGTGCTGGAATTTGTAGGTCTAGGGGTGTTCACACTTGTGGTGGCGTTGCTGCCAATGCTTCTGGCTCGTTTGCCTGTCCCGCAGAGTGTTCTTCGAGTGAAGGAATTGGCGGCAGTTTGGTGTACGCCTTCTTTGTGCTTCGTTATCCTCATTGTTGGCGTGTTGGCGGCAACATCTGGGGTTTTGTGGGGCTGGGAAGAAGGGGGCGAACAGACTAGTCACAGAAATGCACTCGCTGAGTCCTATTTGATTCAAAGGTCTGTGCCGAACTCACCAGTCATTCCCTTGCCTAGAAGGCCTGATGCATTTCCTAGGGGAGTTCCACCTAATTCCAGGGGGTTTTCCAACTTTATCCAGGATGGTATACCCCGCGGTGTACCACCTGGGAATGTGCCACGTGGGATATACCATCTTCCTATGAGGGATCCTCCACCTCCACCCCCACTGCTGGCAAGGAAACCTGACGAAGATGATGAGGGCGGCAGATCTGAGCCTGAAGGAGGTGCTTCTGATGTCGAGGAGCAGGCCAGTTTTGAGCCTGAGCCGGTGCAATCTGTGCACGTAGAGAATTTGTCACCCTGGGTAGTGAGTCCGCCATCCCTTGTAGAGGTTGAGACCGTCCCTGACGTGACTACAATCAACCCACAAGTTATCGCGGTTCTTCCTCCTCGCAGCCTCAGCCCGAGCAATCCAGTTTCACGGGAAGTAAAACCTCCTTTGCGAGCCCATAGCCGCAGCAATTCAGGTATACGAGATGTAGAATTTTCTTCTCGAAGCCATAGCCGCTCCAGTTCTGGTTCCAGTTCTCGTTCACGAGAAGCTTCCCCTTCTCCTAGTTTGCAGAGAAGACATCCTGGGAAAATACCTCCCATCTCTCCTCCCTCTGAGGTCGTGGAGGAAGCTCCTCAAGCTGTACCACAAGTTAAGGTTGTGGAAGTTCCCACTATTGCTGCTTCAATGCCTTCTGAAGTAGTTCCCGCCCCTGCCAATGTAGTAGACGAACTTAACAGGGTGGATGATGTGGTTGATATGAATCGAGTTGAGGTTGAGCTCAAAGAGCCACCACTTTTAAAACTGTCGTCTCATGATCCTCCAGAAGTTGAGGAAGTTCCTCCAGAGGTTGAGGAAGTTCCTCCAGAGGTTCAGGAAGTTCCTCCCGAGCCTTTGAGCCCTACCACCACCATAGCCTCCCCAATTGGGGCGCGTTCTTCTCCGGTGGCTTCCGATGATGACTTCATTATTGTTGGGAATGATTCGGATGAAGCACAGCAGTTGTCTCAAATCAGCAAACCAAGGGAGGTCACAATTAAGGAGTACAATACCAGTGATGAAACCGACAACAAAGATGACGATGTCGATCAGCGAGTGGAGGAATTTCTCCGAAATTTCCGGGCACAGATCAGATTACAGCGGCAGGAGTCGGAGAGGTACACAACAGACGAAGATAGTTACACTTAACAACCGGGGGTGAGCCTTTGCAATCTGTCTTACCTACCTACCGGCCACATAAACATTGGTGTTTGTTTCATTTGGTCGCCATTTTAAATGGCTTGAGAATTGGGATACCTTGGCCTACTCCCTAATATTGAACATTCATGGTATTATTCTGGTCAGAAGCCGTCTATACTTGCATGAATTCCCTGCAAGTCACAGGCAGACGAGCAAGCTTACGCACACACAATGAGGATGTTGTGGGTGCACCTGGCCTAAATCTCGATAGACACCATCCAATATTTACTTGGACCTTTTTGTTACGTTCCTGAACCACTTCAGCGTTTTCTGTGATAGTGTCAACTTGGAATTTGGTACCATAGTCCATATTCCGTAGCAGAGTTACCAGCAGCTGCTGTGGAGATTCAACTGTAATAGGGTATCAAATTGCAGGAGCATGCACGCGGTTGGCTAAACATCCTCCTTGTTGCTGCCATGCGAACACAATGGGTACATGGTAAGAGGGTAGACTTTGTATAGCGACATGACATATCACGAGGCTGAATAACACATGAGCTTCCGTCTGGACTTCTTGATGAGTTTTCACCCAAATCCAGAGACACATGCTTCATAACTGTGAATTTTTTTAAATTTAATTTTTTTTGCATCCATGCTCCTCCTTTGAGAAACCTGTGTCTCCTGTTTGGTTTACATTTCAAAGGATGCTTTCATGCAGTGTTTTTGGGTTTGCATGAATGAAAAGCTATAACACAGTTGGCTTTATTCCAACATAGAATCCTGTCCAAGTGTAGATTGGATTTCCACATTACTTTCATGTGCTTGATTCATTCCTATTGAGCTTGTCCAGCATCTGCCTAATACTTGTGCAATCTTTCGAATCCATACTCGAAACACGATCTATGCAAACATGGTTCAGCCACAAAAATATATGGGATGCCAACATGGCCAGAACCAGAGTCTCCGAAATCCCTCAAAACAGTTTCATGGGAGTGAAAAGGACCTCCTCGCCGACCGTGGGACTCGAACCCACGACCACGTGGTTAAAAGCCACGCGCTCTACCAACTGAGCTAGGTCGGCTTTCCATATATATTGCTAATTTCATTAATCATATATAAACAGGAAATATACAGTAAATGTCAAGAATACACAGCGAAAAACTTTGAGAGTGCCACGTCAGCCCTAATAATATTATTAGGCCAACGCGGACCCTTTTTACTTCCTTTCCACCTTATCCCTTCGTTGGGTCTTCCTTCACATGTGACATTAATCATCACGTTTTTATTATAACTAAGAGTATTTCTTTCACAAACTGAAACCAAGTTAATGCAACAAAACCAAAGTGAATCAATCCTCTCTCCTCCTCTTTCATGTCCTTCCCACCTTTACGCTTTCCTCTGGTCTTCCTTGCTCTCATATACATTCTGCTCATTGAAGTGTTGGTAAGTAGAGAGGCATGCAAGAGGTGATCAAATAACCAAGATAGTCTCGACACAGTTGACTAAAAACGGAGGTCACATAAATGTTTTAGTGCATGAAGGCCCTAATATGGGTCTCTTGGATACGTAGGGGTTAAGGATGAATGGAATAGTGAAAGATAGTGGATGTTGAATTGTGGGGTCACAAGGGGACTGCACCAATGATTTTGATTGCTTAATTGGATGAAATGTATTTTTGTATAATTTTTTGTAATATTAATGTGTAATGTCTTGCAACCTTATCAATGCTTGTTTCCATCAAGGAGTCGCACATGTTCCCAACATTTTGGCACGTTTAGGTACTTGGTAGAATAATTTGATCTATGCGCGGATAATCTCATTGGATTAGCCTTACAAAGTGGCTTTGGAAGCAATCATCCCACTCAAGATATTTGAACCACTATTCAAATTCTCATTGATATGTTTATGTCACGAGGTGCTACATAATGTACTAGTTGTTGTGTTTGTACATAGGTCATGCTATGCCTCTACTTGATATTTCATTTTTGGAAAGCATATAATATATGCTTTTTGTCCATTGTATTGTTAAAGTTAGGTATCTATAATACTAGGTCATGCACCGAAATAAGTACAACTACCTTACCGTTCAACTTGTGTGTGGATCTTGACCACTTCAATCAAACTCTTGTCATCGTGCTAGCCGTTGGATTAGATCGGATAACTTAAGAGCGCATTGAAGACCATGTGCAACAAATGGGTACGTAGGTAGCGTTTCTACATCACATTACCATATAAGCTAAGTGGGTACACGGGTGTTGAAGGGTTACCTACCCCCCCCCCCCCCCTCTTCTCAAATAGCACACTTCTTGTCACGTACTCTATGTGTGTACCCTTGGCTATATGGTAGTAAGGTATGCAAGTGATATTTGGTTACTTTTCTTAATCAGATACCTTTATATTAATGGTAAATGGTGTGTGATTAGGTGAGAATCAAAGAACAAACATGATCAACACACATATTTAAAAGAGATCGGTCTATGTTGTCTTCAAATTTGATTCACTATTCCACACTCAATAGTGAACACAATTGGAAGGACCTATGTATTTTAATTAAGGAATCAACAAAAAACATGCACATCCAATGATTAGAACTAAAATCAAGTGAAGTTCGATCTTCAATACGATTCTTGATTACGCTTCATTGTAGATTTGCAATTTTTGTTGTGTAAAACTAAGCGGTAGAAGTATAAGAACATTGAAAATGAACCAAATAACATCCACATACCTTAGACACAAGGGATGTAAATACAATCTTGATGCATTCTCACTTAGTTACTAAGGTCAATAATATTGTGGTTTTTCATAAGCATGAATCCCTTGACCATAGGAGAGAGACCAAAGATTATCTCTCCTCCCCCGTGCTTCTTCACATGTCCAAGGCAATATTTTACTTTCTATAATCCAATGTAACAAAAATACTCTATTCATGGTTTTTGCTTTCAGTTCTTATCTTGGTTACTACAGTTCCATTGCTAGTGACATTGAGTCTTATCATCTTCTTGCATCATCTATCATATAGAATACTTACTTGAGAGCAACCTCCTCAAAGTCATGCCAATCTTGTTATTTATTAGCTCAACCCAAGAGCGAAAACTCTTAATCTGTTGGCTTTGTCCCATATCATGCGATAGAGGCATTGTGGAAACAATCTTTGAGTGGCAATAGGGCCCAAGTAATGCATGTAAGAACTTAATGGATAAGGTTTGGTAAAGCTCAGTGGAAGCTCAATGAAAATTTCAATTTTATATGAAAAGAGATAGTAATTAAAAATACTTATTTAAAAAATATTATCTTTAGGACAAAGCCTCTTATGGCAAAGCCATATTCAATTTTATTTTATTTTCTTTCCCGCCCATAAATTTATCCTTGAGTGAATGTATGTAGATGAATGTAGATACTGGATACTAATGTGGATGAAATTAAATTAACTTTTACTCTTAACATAAGGCATTGTGTATGTGTTTGTGTGTGTGTTGGGGGGGGGGGGGGGGGGAGCTATAGACAAGGAGAGGCCAAAAACCAACATTTATTACTCATAAACCATCATATTACGTCACAAGCTTTCATTCTCCTTAACGTACTGCAACACAACAACTTTCAACCAATGGGTAGAGCCTTACATGTGTAGCAACTTGTTTAAACATTCATAAAAATAACAACTTTAACATTGGTAATTTCGTACCTAATTGGTACATGATACTTGTCCTAGGACATTAAACACACAATTGGTATGAGACAAATACACTAAATGTGTGATTGAATGTGATTGATCCACATTACTTGTGTTGCAATAACCGGGTGGCAATCTAGAGAAGGTGTCACATGTCACTTGGTTCTACATGACACATCACAAAAACCACTCTAATAACCTAGCACACCAATTTGGCCACATGAAATCACACATTTAGTGTAGCAATTAGTCCAATCAAGGTTGTTGTCGATCCAATTTGATCAAAATTGTTTATGGAGTTTCACGGGTAGATCACTTAGTGCATTTTAAAAACGACGCGTGGGATAATATAGAGAGGATTAAAATCATTTGAAATAAAAATTATAAAGGAATTCCAAATAACGAAGGGGCCATTAAATGTAGACAATCCCATTATAAGTAAGTTAGATGGACATAAAACGTGGGCCATTATTTAAAAAAAAATTTAATATAGGGGCTGAAGATAAGGATCCTAGAAGGTATGTTTAGTATGGTATGTAAATGGGTTTAGGACTCACGGGGATGGATGATAATCGGGATTTCCATCTATCCAAAAATGAATGAAAAGAGAACGCGCCGTCGTTGGGGTCGTCTTCTCCACGCCCGTTTATTACTTAAAAGGAATATAGAGTACAAAAAATTGCAGTGACTTGGACAATATAAGTAATGGAAGGGTGCAAACAAATGGGCCATTTTTTAAATTTAAGTAATTACAGGGAGGCTTTAATTCAACCCTTGAAGGTAAATAGCCCCAAAACAAAAAACCCCCAGCCGCACGTGATGCACAAAAATGCCTTAGAGTGATCTACCCGTGTGGAGTTTGAAGCGCTACTTGCAATAAGGCCACAACCCTTACAAGACATGGAATTGAGTGCCTCTAAAACCACAACAATGGTCATTGTTATGAATTAACGAGGCTAGAAAATGTCTTGCCCTTGAAGTTGGACCCCACTGATCTTGTGGAGATAGTGGAGCCGGGCTAGTAAAAAATTGTCCCCAATTGTGGTGAATTCCATTCCAATTGGGTCCGGGTTGGGTCCCTAACGAATTCAAATTCTCCAACGTTAAATTTCCAATTGATTGCGTTATCAACTTAGGTAAGTAAGATTGGTGGTGGATCAACTCCCTTCATAAACCAAAACATGGATATCATTTCAAATACTTATTTAAGGTGTGTCTTGAATTGCATAAGGGAGACACCCTATGTGTTCCTTTCCTTAGGTGGAGCCTAAGAGCATCATATGTGTTCCTTTCCTTAGGTGGAGCCTAAGAGCATCAAAGCCAATCAATTTTGGCCTATCCACTAATCTTGAACATGAAAGGGCAACAATCTCATCAAGGGCCATTATTAATGGTTATTGCCGTAGGGTGTTGTCTAGTTCGACACAAGACAATTATTTTGGTGGAAAATTGACATATTTCGTGTACACATTGGTCATTCAAACACGTAGAATTCGTTTTCGTCAGTCAATTTGTTGAACCAGACAACATCGCTATGGTGTCGGTTGTTGTACAAAGTTCAAATCATAGGTAATAGAAAGTATTCTATTTCCATTTATCCTCGGAAACACTTGGCATTACAATGTAAGGTAGGTGGTGCTAAAACCGGCACTTTAAGCATGAAGTGTATATGTTGTTATTAGGTTGATAAAGTTTTAGATGTCCCTTGTTAGCAATTGTAAAAGGGGATATCAAAATGCAATCAAAACATAATCCGTATGCGAAAAGTTAGAAGGGTTCAAAATTTCATTGGTAGATAAATCCTAGTGACAATGCTCAAAATTGAAGTCTTTAGTGCCCTTCAAATGGGTTTTGGGACTTCAAAAAATACCTCAAGGAAAACAACCCTTCAAAACATAATCCTCATGTCTAAGTGCTCCCGTCACTTGAAGTGCTGGATAAATAGTGCCCTTCAAGTACTGTTCATCATCTCACTGTTCGGTGCATACTGCTTATCTGTTCGTTCATCATATCACTGTTCAGTGCAGCTTACCCTAAAACTCAAAACCCAAAACTCTACACCCTAAACTCACCTGGACAGTTGCTCAGTTGTTGAAGGCTAGTGAAGTTGTGGTTGCCTATAATGTAAAATTTTAGGGTGTTGGTTATAACATACTCTCTACTCTTATGCATATTTTCAAAATGGTCATAATCATAAACCACCCGAAATTGGATGAGAGGGGATTATCTACAAATATATCGCCCATTCTTCCAATGAAACCCTAAAATAAAATACAAATGAAGGTTATTTTTTGAAGTTCGTTTGACACCAAAATTATTTGAGATACTTGAATGATTCACAAACCTATAAGTGGTCAAGTTGCAACAATCCCCACTCGGCCCCAATACTAATCATGCATTGATTCATGCGAAAAGCATGCCCCATGTAGTCTTGTAGGCATTGCTTTCAAATGTGCCTCAATAATTGATTCCATCATCAAACCATAACCCAAAAATCGATTTCCAAGACATTACCGATCGATGGCTGAATGAAGGTTACATTGGATTATTGTTTCTCTCACACCACAAGTGTTTTGTGCATGTGAGCTTTAAGCATATAACCTTGAGAGATGCAAATGTCCTCTCCAACGCATCATAGATGGGCCACCCTGACAGACTCAACACGAAACTGTGGATTCGGGAACGTCTCGACACTCAAAAACATCATTTTGAATCAAATTTTTTCCATTTCATCTGGATTTTCGAAGTCATAATATTTCAAACACGTATTGTGGATGTGCCTCCATTTGGTTGTTGGCTTGATTGGAAACCATGTAACATATATTTTGTATTCATTATATCCTTGATATTAGGGTGTTCATAACAGGTCACATACCAAAATAGGTGTGCACCCACCATAGATTGTGTCATATATAAAAACATACAAAGGAATCCTACTAATGCTCCAAAGATTGTGAGGCATTTGTTGCGATCGTGCTATCATCATGCCCAAGATCCAACGGATCACATTCACAATCACAAGATAATAACTGACATACATTAGCTCCAGCAAAATGGCCTATTTAAGTCACCTACACTTTACCCTCAAGCACCCAAGGAACCCATAACAGGCTTTTCAAATATTGTTTATATATATTAGAGCTACCTGGGGGTCTGTGAAGATGTTTTGCCAACAAAAGCCTTATCTCAGATTACTCATTACACCTACTATACTTTTCCAATTGGTCTAATACATAACCAGTTGGTCAAATGTTTTGAATATGAACAAGAACCAAAAACTCGAATACATACAAATATGCCAAGACGGAGGAGTAATAACAGGCCAAAGTGAGAATTCTCTTCCTCTAAATGATTCACATAGGCCCTGCCAATTATGTTCACCTAAAATGGTGAGTACATACTCCCATCTCATTGTCAAACATGTCTTTCTAGTGTCATGTACAACTCAAATATAGGCATCTGATTAAAAAGAGTGACCACACAAGATCCACATACCTTGCAGAACAAGAAAGTGGAAGCCGATGCAATGACACCATATTCTAAAATAAGACAGCCCATTGAATTTCCATACCTTAGCATCCATAGCTGACACCACAAGGTCTCAAGAAACAATGCAACAAATGTGCCTCCAATTTTCTTGTCACAGACGAGCATACTGTCATGATGTTGGGAGACTAATAATAAATGTACACCCATGTTATAAAGCGTGGGATTTACACGCAATAATGATTGAAGAAAGGGGGTCTATTTTGGCCCCAGTACAAAAGAATTAACAGAGACATACAAACATGCAGCTGTCTTTAAAAACTTCGATCCAAGTGGAGATCTCGGACACATTCTAAAATGGAACTATGATGAACCCATTGAATTCCATACTCTGAATTCAAACCTCACCAGAACCTTAAGCAATCATGGTCTTGAGACATGATGTAACAATGTGCCTTCAAAAATGTGTCACAAAACACATACTTTTAATGTGTCGGTAAGACTAATATTTGTACATCCATGTTATAAAACCGGCGGATTTACATACAATAGTGGTTGAAGAAGGGGAAAGAGGGGTCTATTTTGGCCCCCGGTACAAAAGAATTTGGTCTGCACTCGGCCTCTTATCGGGGTTAGGGTTCAACATTGACTTGATGAGGCGTCCGAGAAGTGACGACCGGTGGGATGGCAATTTGATCATACCTTCCCGAGCTGGCCCCGATCGCGGTAACTGGGAGCCCGTGGCCCACTCGTAGGCCATGGCACCAAAACTGTAAATATCTGCTTTCGAGGTTGGTTCTTGCTCTTGTAGAAGCTCAGGGGCCACGTACCCACCATCACCTTCTTCCCATTCCCATAAATTGCATGGCACCGCTAGGCCAAAGTCACCTATTTTCAAAATCCCTGAACACACAGAAAAACAAAAACAAAAAAACCTCAAAATCTTCACACTAATAGGTACTTTTCTCAAAATGGAAGCAACTGATGTTCAAGCTTGACTTAAGGTAGATGGGGTCTTAAGTCTGATTCGTTCAACATTGAATTATTTCATAATTCAAGCTTTTAGGTCTTGCAGCTATAAAAGAGAAACAAAAGAAAGAAAGTTCAACTGTATGTTTGGTAGGCATGGATAAAATTTACAACAGATTTTCTAAGCCTCAATAAGGCATGCTTTATTGCACTGGAACTTGCATGTTTGTTACATTGAGTATTTGTGTGGATACTCTAAGTTGATAACAAGAGGTTGAATGAGGATATTTACCTTGGCCATCTATAAAAATATTTTCTGGCTTTATATCGAGATGAAGCACACCCTGACTATGTATGTGCTTCAAACCTGATGCAATCTGTTCTATATAGTCCCATACCTGCCAAAATTTCACATTCACAAAATCAGTTCTAAGTGAAAACATATCAAAGTGCATACAACAGAGTTGGTGTGTGAGCTTATTGTTCAGTGTGAAGTATGTTTTTACATCATAGTATTGAAGGCAGTTGGAAAGAAAGTACAATCCAAACTTCAGTTATATATTATTTTGTACATCAAGCTGCAAAACCTACCTGATGTTCATCAAGGGGCTTTTTAAGCGAATCGAGGAACATCCGAAGATTTCCGGCCTCACAAAGCTCCATCTGTATATAGAAATGGGAGTCTTGCTGCCAACCCCTGAAATAATTCACCACATTTGGATGCTCTGCCAAGCATGCTACACTTTGGATCTCACGCATATATCGATCTCTATCTTCCCGACTGTAAAACTCCCGCTTACTCATTTTCACAGCACAAAGTGTACCACCTCGTCTATCTCGTGCTTCATACACCTGCCAGTAGGATACAAAATTTCCTTGTATGTCAGCAAAGAAAATGGTCTCAAGCAACACAATTAAGATAAATACATGCTTTATTATCTTGAAATGCAATGAACCTATAGATCTCCATATACAAATACCACAAGTGAGTGACCCAGGAATTTTCAAAGCTCTCAAACTTGAATTTTGGTCCGGAGTTGGTTGTTTTTTATACAAGAATTTCTCTGTTCCATAAGTTTTCAGTGCATACTTGGAGGCAGTGTGAAGGTTTGAACAAAGAACATTCTATATCATTTCATTGGAGGTCAAAGTCATTTTGGCATGCCAAGGGGTGCTAAAATGAGTTTGGCACTCAGCGAAACGAAATAGGTTGCTGTTCATTCAAAATTCAACCTCCAAGCATGCACCACAAGTGAAAGAAATTATTGATATTGCATGCAAATCAATCAATGAATAGTCCCAATGAGTTGAAGGATAACTCCCATGTTCTAATTCCCTACATATTTGAAAAACTTGTCCATAACATATGAGCACTTTCTGTGAACAAACTCATGAAAGGATAAAATTGTACTCATAGTTCACATTACATTTTGCAACACTATCAAAAGTGTTATTGCCCACAATTAGCAGTCGATGTAAAGACATTTCAATATCATGTCATAGCCAGGTTTTGATTGAAAAAAATGAGAAAAAAATGAGAAATATGTGACACACAAAGATAGTAAATGTGGTCTATCTTAACATGTTCCCGAAGAAAATGTCGGAGTCAAAATAGTCTACGTGAAGTATCTCACCGTGCTAAAGGAGCCATGTCCAATCTCACGAAGGTATTCAAAGTGCTTGTCAAACATAAAAATGCTGGCTGTTCGCTTCAAGTGTGTTGTGAGTAACAGCTTGGTATCTCGCAGACTTTGTTGCCTACACAGTTGTTTTCTCCTGCAAAATGAGATGAGAATTGTCTCGACCAGTTAGCAATTAAGATACCCGCAGATTGCCGTTCCAAGTTCCAGAATCAGAGTTTCACGAAACAGTAAAGTTATAAAAGATCAAAGTGAAAGATTCTCTCTCTTTGAGTGATCGATAGGCTTTTCCAATTGTAGTGTCAAATATTGAACCTAGAATGGTTAGCATATTTTGAGCACGAAGTCCCATCTCATCATCACACATGATACCTTTTTGGAGTGCATTTATAACAAGTAGTCGTGCCACATAACCAGATCCAGGAATCTTGGGGTCAAGAACGCCCCTTAATGGACCTTACCTGCAGACTCAAGATTGGACCCAAGCTTGGGCTTGGTTTCTCAAACTAGGGGGGGTTATTTTCTTGAAATGAGGCCAACAAGATTTGGTGGGAAAGTGGTGGACACAAGTGCCATTTCAATTTTTCATACATTGTATTTGGACCATCCCGAAAACACCTTGGGTCCAAAAAAATTTGCTTGCAACCTTTAAGATCGCTCTGTTTTGGTGCTTCATTGGTCTAGGACCTTAGTGCTAGCCCATCCAGTCTATGAGACTTTTAGAAAGAGAATAATAGCACTTACTTGACGAGTGGAGTACTTGGGCACTCCAAGAAAGGTGATTTAATTGTTGATCTAGGTGTGGTAGGGGGAGATTGAAGTTCATCGCACACAATGCTCGGAGGTGATTGAGGTTCATCTTCAACACTGCAGAATGTATCTTGCACACTTTGAAGCCTTTCCGCCACAAACGCTTCCTCTTGGTTTTCATTTGAATCCAAACCATCATTGCTGCTCTTGATCTTTGATTCGCCTTGACAAACCCACCAATTTATGAGCTTCAATTCAATTTGGCAACATAAGACATCCAATTCTAAATGATCTGATTATAAACCAACTTCTGTACACCCAATATTTCACAACTAACTGTGCACATGCTCTCTGTGTGCCAATTAGTCAAATAAAAGTTCAAAAATAAAGGACAGTGGTGATTAATCAACCTCTCTGTGCCAAGAACGTGTTCGTATGCCAAATTCTTCAACCATTTCTCCATTATTTGAACCCAAAGGTGTTACTGGTGAAGCGCTCGTCAACAAAAAGTCATCCTCTCCTGCACAAGGGCGCTCGGCTTGAAGAGTACTGGTCTCTCGAGCATAGGGAACAAGGCTCCCTGATGTTTTTCGTGGGGGTAAATTCAACGGTGGCAAGGATGACATTTGTTCCCAAGTTCCTGAATGTAACCAAGAAAAAACTAAGATAAGTTGTGGTATATAGTCAATTACAAGAACCCAAATGAAAAAATTGACTTTCAAGGCCACAACTATAAGAATGATTGAACCTCTGTATTTATATTCACAGTACACATTAACTAACCTAGAATGTTCTAAAATGATGTAGAAAGTTATGGAATTTTCCACAAAGGCAAAGCGACGTACAAAAGATGCAGAAACAAAAATATGAGATGTGTTTTATAAATTCAACATTGCTTAGCCATACTAAGTCCAGAGAGCAACATGAAAAACATGCAGCATTTACTACAATCAATTATTTGCCAATTAGAGAACCAACAACAGCCACTTTTTACCTTTCAGATCAATCACCCTCATATTCTTCATCCCTCGCAGTCCTTTATACGCTCAAACCTCACTGGTTGATAACACAAGCCAAAGAATTAAGCACAACTACCCTACATGTGGGTCAGATTAGGAGTAACTTATTTACATTTTGCATTTTTAAAACAGTGACACATGTCATCCCGTGACATGTTCTAACATCTTAAGACATGACTTCAAAATTCAATTTAGGCAGAGATATGCCCAATCAGCCCAGAACATACAGTATTTGAAACAGTATTTTATACTGTGCAACATGATCAATACACCATTGTACATTGAATACCTGCTTTGAGGAAGGTGGCTTATTTAGGATCTCTGAAGAAGATTGTCAACTCCTGATTTATGCAGAACATTACTCTCTTCTGGTAGGGTCCATTTCTATAAGACCAATTCCAATACAAAAATGTCAGTACACTAACCTCAACTGCACCCACATACTAGATGTAGAAATACACTGGAAGCAAATATCATCAAAACAATACAGAAAAACTAACAAATAATTGGCCACACAGAGGTAGTTGTTGCCATGGTCAGCCCTATAAGTAGTGGAATCTGTCTCTGTTGTTTTTGTTCATAATTACCACAAGGTGTCTAGTAAATATACAAGAGATATTTTTGAGCACACAAAACTTGTAGTGTACCCACTGAGTATCCCATTGCTACCTAAAGCCTCAATATATGTCTATATTTACAACAGGAACGCCCCCAATGCGTCCAGTCAAGAATTAAGACAAAAGTGGTTGCACTTGAATGCCAATATGACAATTCTTATCCAACAAATGCATCAATTTCTAAGAACGAAAAAGACGTCCCCTTCAAATGTCCATCAATCTGATTTTGCATATATTGAATCACAAATCTCTGTTCAGTAAATCAACTCAGTAACAGAAGGATAATCTAAAATGGTAGGGTGCTTGAAAACAGGTCAATTCAGAGTAGCTTGTAGAAAAGTCCATGAGACTATTGAACATTCAGACTGATTGCTCACATTCACAAGTGAACTCTAAACGGGATTTATTTCCACTAATGACAACATTACACACACTGCTGTAATAAGCACTGTGCACAAATACTAGAAATCCTTCATCGATTGAACAGTACCAATAAATAATCAGTCAGTGAATTCAAGAATTCTTGAAGCAAACCATGGAGATGGAACTCAGTATGTATTAAATAACCTATTTACCTTTCAGTGTTCACAAATCTCTGAATTCTCTAGCCAGGTAAACAATTGCATTCGATTCATTTTCCAGCCGATAAACATTCTCTGCAAAATCAAGAAACCCAGCAAACAGCTCCTGAGACTCTTGTTATAGGAGTTATCATAGATAGAAACATAAATATGTAACCACACCTAAATTCTACCAGGCCAAGAGCAATATCTGACCCCTAACATTCTGATTAGCACAAAGGGGTGTCTCCTGTAGGGGCCGCAGCAAATGCAAGATTAAATCCTAATTTCCACCTCGCAAAACTTTTGGATCTCTGTGGGCTCCAGATATACTAAAGAGGAAACGATTCCTTGTTGGCGTGGCCGACAAGGAACAAATCCACATTCCTTCTATTCCCAGAAAGTAAAGAATTGTACTCCCCCCAGAGAAACCGCCACATCCATAACCCAAAATAGATGCGACATGCGAAAATGAAAGGTATCACACCTGATTTTTCAAGCTTCGAAATTCTTACTATCGCAGCTCTTCCATTGACCCACTACCGAAATTCTCAAAGGCTTCTTGTTCCTACCAAAATTCTCAAAGTCTTCTTGTTCCTACCGAAAGAGCAGCCTTCCTTTCAAAGTGAACAGAAAAACCCTAATTTCTCAACAGAAGAATGCCTGCGATCGCTGTGTCCAACATGCGATTTATATTTGGCGTCACGGACAAGCAAAATCTCTCCATCGTCAGACTATGCGATTCCTTCCGACCAGAAGAAATACCATGTCCGTATCGAAGTGAATGCAACAAACAAAAAACGAGCCTAAACCACAATTTCTCACTTTAACATGTGCCTACGATCGCTTTGAGAATTTTGCTCCAACACTACGACCGGCAAAATGTCTCCCTACGCCCAGAAACCCAAACCTTCGTTTAGAAATAAGGCTATGATCGCTTCAAGCTCCGACAACATGACAAGCATGCACCCTATACTACCTGCACCTTCTTCCGGTATGGCTGGCCAACAAATCCTCTATCTCCGAACCACGCGTTTTCTTCCGGCCAGAAGAAACACCATTTCCAAATCGTAGTGAATGCAGTAACACAAGCCTAAAACCCGTGTTTCTCACTTGGAGATAAAGCCTGTGATCGCTCTCAGCTCCAACAACATTACAAGCTGCGACTTCTGGCGTGACCTACAAGCAAAATCTCTACTTCCAAACCACGTAAAGTCTTCCGGCCAGATGAAAACCCATTTTCCGAATCGAAGCCCAAAAACAAGAAATAATAAATCAAAATAAGACTAGGATCGCCTTTTTGCTCCGACACTACCCGGTACCTGCGACTTCTAGCGTAAAAAAGGCAATTCTCTACCTCTACACCACGCAATTTCTTTCGGCCAGAAGAAAACACCTATCTCCAGTTAAATCAAAATGAATGCACCAACAACACAAGCCCAGAAAACCTCATTCTCCACTTCACAAAAAGCCTGTAATCGCTTTGAGCTCCGACATTACAAGAAAAATCTCGACCTCCAAGCACGCAATTCCTTCCGACAACAAGAAACCCCCATCTCTAAATCGAAGCCTGAAATCCAAAAATTTCCACTTCGCAATAAGCCTATGATCGCTTTGAGCTCCAAGAACATTACAAACAAGCGCGTGAACCCGACATTACTAGATGCGACTTCTTCCGACAATCCAAAATCTGCGCCTCCTCTTAACCCCAATCGCCCTGGCCACCAACGCTAAACCCTAAACCTTGGCATTTGAATGCCATTGACAAGTAAGGTACCAGGAAAGCGGCTGAGATGCTCGGAGAGTTGTGTACCTCAAAACAACACAAGGCCGCGTGCAAGCACCAGCAGCCGCCGTCCACGTGCGCCTACAAGTGCCTCGCCGTCCGAAATACGTGCAACAATCACCAAATTCCTGGCTACCCTTAACCTCAAAAATCGTGCAACCCTAGAAAATGACGAGTTGCCAGAGCCTCAACAAGGAGGAGGAGGAAGGCAGGCAAGCGGGGGCTTCGGAGGCTTTGATCGCTTGTGGGACCTTCGCATCACCAAAAATATATTTTTCTTCACAAATTTCGAACGAATCACAGATGTTCTACATTAAAAAAAGCAACTAACAAAGATGCGTTCCACGAGGAGAGTCTTTATACCCGATTATACCCGGTGTATAAGAGGTCATGTTCTAAGATACCCGGCGCGTGGACTGGGTGGCCCACCGACCTCGTGAGGTGGCGTCACGGTAGCTGATCTGGATGCCAGGTCATTCGAGAAAATAACAAAGATGAGCTCCACAAGGAAGGGCTTCACAACCTCGTATACCCAGTCAAGTCTGGTAGGAAATAATGATATCCGGATATACCCGGAGGTTTGGAATCCACGGAAACAAAAACCCAAAGATGCGTTCCTTAACAAAGGAGGCCTCTCATACCCACTCATGAAAAGTGGATACCCGGTTGTGTGCAATGGATGGGCATGATACCCGGAGAGTGGGTTTCCACTGTGGTGAGTGTCTTACCCGGTGATATCCTTCTAGTACCCGGACGTCCACTGCACGTGGACCGAGGTGGGCCACGGACCCGTCAAGTGGTGTCACGGTGGCAGTACTGGGTGCCAGGTCATTGGGGCGGCGGTACCTCATTGGTCGGGGTTGGAGGCTGGTGGCTTCTCATTGGTTGAATCTCGTCACCTCATTCATACACTAGGCAGAAATTTGACAGGACGAAGCTTCCCATCCACCTTGAGCTCATTGTGTGCAGTTTGCAGAACAACCGTATGCACTTCATTAAAATAGGATATTTATGCTCCAATGAGGTGCCAAGTTGTATGTTTTCAAACTCATTGCTCCCCGTTCTCATTGGATATATATATTTCATAAGACATTATTTGAAGTTGTTGAAATATTTGTTGTGTAAACCTTTTGAATGGATGATGGTACTGTGTTTCACATGTAATAATTTAGATGCTACATATTTTGCGATATGCATTAATATAAATTTACTACAAATTGAACGGTATGTGTTCAATTTCAAGAATTTTTTAGTATCGGGTTCATTTGTTTTGTAACTTCTTCAAAGTTTCAACATTAAGAGAACAACATCCTAGAATAACCAACCATTGACACATGTAGCACTTCACTTACATACACTATGATTTGCGTGTATGATAATTACAAGTTCTAGGGTAGTCCAAACTCCAAACAAAACATTTGTTAGAGTGTAGGAGTGCACTAAATTACGTCACTTTATTATTGGTACTTTCAACTTCATGTACGGATTTGATTGTCGGGTTGGTTGAAAGTTTTAGCAAGTTGCAAATCACGAAGATTATTATTTCAAAGTTCAATATGAATTTGTAGAGATATCAAATTTTTTGAATGAGAGGTCAAAAGTGAAGATTCTCTTCCTCTTTTTAAGGTTCACATAAGCCTACTAAACTGTAGTGTTGAATACATAAACCTCTTCAATAGTATGAGCACATAATCCAATCTCATCGCAACACATCTCTTCTCTTTTTGATGCCCATTCTCAACTACAAGCAATAACTTACCATAAAACTTACCACTCCAATATAAGCATCCAATTAAGAACAATTGACCACACAAGGCTCACATACTAAGTACCCTACTTACAAGTTGACTTTGATGCACAAAGCCAACCTATGACTTACCAAAGTCTGTGCACACAGACATAGTTCTCCTTCAAAGCAACCTCCGGAGAGAGAGAGAGAGAGAGAGAGAGCGCAAAGAAAAGAGAGGAAGAAGAGAGTAGAGAGTTCGACAGAGTTCCAGAGAGTTCTCGAAGGCTCAATAAGGGAAGCCGCGGAAGCTCGCTTGTTTGCGGCACCCAAGCGGAGGGTAGCGGAGGGAGGGGAGCTTGCTTGCAAGCTTTCGATCCAGCCACGATGACCGCGATTCGCAGCAAGTCGCTGCTGCTTCTTCTTCTTGCGATCGTTGTTGCCATAGTGTGTAGTAGCGGCAATGTTGTTCATGGGGCGCCCGTGGCGAGCATCGACCTGGGATCGGAATGGATGAAGGTAGCTGTGGTGAATTTGAAGCCGGGGCAAGCCCCGATTTCCATCGCACCGAACGAGATGTCCAAGCGCAAGTCCCCGGCGCTCGTGGCCTTCCTACGGGGAGACCGGCTGGTTTCGGAGCAAGCCTCGGGGATCTTGGCACGGTACCCGGAGCGCGTGTTCGCGAGCCTAAGGGACATGGTAGGGAAGCCGGTCGCAGCCGTGCGGGAGCTTCTCAAAATGCAGCACTTGCCCTACGATGTGGTGGAGACCCCTTCCGGCCGCGCGGCCATTCGTGTCGATTGTTGCTTGGACGAGAACAAAAAGTAAGGGTTTACTGAATCCATCTGGAACTGAACCTAATGTTCGCTTCTTGAAGTTCTGTTCTTGGGCTGAGAGAAAGAACAATCGCGATGGTCAATTGTCGTGTGGGAATCCGGCCGTGGATGCCGTAATAATCAGCAGCTCTTACAATTCCGCCGGTCAGCCACTTTCATAACCCTAATTATGTTATGAAGAATGCAGGCCGAGTCGGCAGACTTAATCCAGCTAACGTGGTAGACTGATTGTGGAACCGAATTTTCTTAAGCACTTGGCCTACGATGAGGTGGAGACACCTTCGGGCCACGCGGGCATTCTTGTCGATTGTTGCTTTGAGGAGAACTCAAAGTGAGGGTTTACTGAATCCATACGGAACTGAACGTAATGTTCATAAAGTTTTTCTTGCGTTGAGAGAAAGACATATCTTAATCTTGTTGGTTAATTGTCGTGCCTTTCAGCTCCTGCCTTTGCTAAGGCTTATTCGTAAATACAATCGGAACTGTTGAATACCAATGCTCAAAGTGATTCCCTCCTATTCGTCTCCTTGAGATGTATGGTATGTTTTTGGAGTTCTTGCGTTGATAGAAAGAAAATCACGTCGGTTAAATATCGTGTAGGAAACTGGCCATGGAAGCCGTAAAGATCAGCCGCTCACAATTCACCGGTGGATATGAATGTGACCGGTCTGCATGTGTGTGGCTCTGTAGCCTCAGCTACTTACGTAACTGCTGAGTCATCGCGCCCAGCTAAACCCTGACTCTGTTATGAAGAACGTAGTACTTGCCCTACGACGTGGCGGAGACGCCTTCGGGTCGCGTGGCGATTAGTGTCGATTGTTGCTTGGACAAGGACCCAAAGAAAGGGGTTACTGAAACCATCCGGAATCGAATAAAATGTGTTTCTGAAGTTCTTGCGTTGGTTATTTATCGTGTAGGAAGCCGGCCGTGGTAGCCGTAGAAACTAGCAGCTCAAAATTCAGTAGTGGAGGTGAACATGACCAGTCTGCATTTGTTGGTGTGATGGGCTCATCCACTGTCATAACCGGTAATTCAAAACTCGCAAGCCAAATCCTAAGTTTGTTACGAAGAATGCAGGCCAAGTTGGTAGACTTACTTCAGCTAATGCAGTAGACTGAATCCGGACCTGAATGTTTTAGTTCTTGTGTGGACAGAATCGTGTAAGACCCTGGCTGTGGAAGTCATAAAAACAGCAGCTCAAAACTCACTGGTGGAGGTGAATATGACCGGTCTGCATGTTTCTTGGCTAGATAGCCTCAGTCCCTTTCATAACCGCTGAATCACTGCTCGCAAGCTGAACCCTAATCTTGTAATGAAGAATGCAGGCCTTACTTCAGCTAATAATGCATGCGTTTTTTGTTCAGGCCTGTCTTGTACAACATTGAGGAGCTTCTTGCCATGCTGCTAAATTATGCACGTGAGCTCGCAGAGATGCACACCAAGGAGTCTATCAAGGACGCTGTGATCAGTGTCCCAGTGTTCTTTGGTCAAGCTGAACGCCAAGGGTTGCTTGATGCTGCAGAGATTGCTGGATTGAATGTGCTATCACTTATCAATGAGCACGCAGGTGCTGCTTTGCAGTATGGCATTGACAAGGATTTCACTGACCAAGATCGCTATGTGGTGTTCTATGATATGGGTGCATCAAATACATATGCTGCCCTTGTGCACTTCACTGCATATACAGGAAAGAGTCCGGGTGGTGGCAAAAACATCACATTCCAGCAATTCCATGTAAGTAAATCCAGAGTTATGTATCCCTCTCTCATCCTCGTTCTCTGCTTTTGTGGTGTGGATGCAATTGTGGTTTAGCAATCTTATATTCAAGACAGCTTATGAATAAGTTGCACAAGTACATTATGGTGTTGCTGGTTGAGAAACTAAACACTTGCCTTAATGTAGAAGATGGAAGTCAAGAATATGGTTGTATTCAATCTCAATAATCTGAAGACCTTTTACTTCTGTAGGGAAGGGGCTGTGTGACCATGGGTTCACAAATTAGGAATGTGTGAGTTTGGTTGAGAGAAAGTTGAATGTCATAGAATGGATAACTTTGTCTGATCTTGAAACTTTTACTGGTTATTTGTACAGGTCAAGGGTGTGAGCTGGGATGCCACTCTTGGTGGACAGAACATGGAGATGCGGTTGGTAGATCATTTTGCAGCACAGTTCAAGAGTCAAACTGGGATTGATGTGTACAAACACCCAAAGGGCATGGCCAAGCTAAAGAAGCAGGTCAAGAGGACAAAGGAGATTTTGAGTGCAAACACTGAAGCTGGAATCTCAGTTGAATCTATGGTCGAAGATCACGACTTTAGGTAGACATTTTTCCTGAGTTACATAAGCTTGAAATATTTTTCCTGGAGCAACATAATTGATCATTTCTATGTAAGCTTAGAGGCTGAGAATCAGCCCAAGCTGGTAGGTGTTGCATAAATGTTGCATTTTTACTACATGGGTAAGTAATTATTGGCACTTGGGATTGCAGTTTGCAGAGAGAACATCCATAACTCATCAGTGTTGTATGGTTATGTTTGTTGAAGTATGGCCTCCTTCATGTAAGCTGTTTAAATGTGCAGGGGATCGGTCACAAGGAAGAAGTTTGAGGAACTTTGCAATGATCTGTGGGAGCGGTCACTGAACCCATTAAAGCAAGTATTGACTGATGCTGGAATTACACAGCAACAACTGCATTCTGTAGAGCTCATTGGTGGTGGAACCCGTGTCCCAAAGCTGAAAGTACTAATTCTAGGCCCCTGCTCTTCTTGTTTTGTTTATAATCTGGTGATAAGTTGTAACTGCCTGTGGTATGCTGCTCCTGTAGTTTGTTTTAACAGGTGAATAGATTGCTAACCAACAATCCTTAAGTTTTCTGCACTTCTTGATTGTTGACTTCAAGAATTCTGGTCCTGCTGTTTCTGATACTTTCATTCATAATTGTTGGGAATCTTGGATCCCATCTGAGAGTTTAGCAAGAGAATTTCCAGTTAGCTTACAAGCAGTGAAGGGGTGCTGATTTTGATGTCTGGACGAGGTCTGCCTGTACTCAATATAATGCCTTGGATCCCATTACATTTTATTTTGTGGATTTCTCAATAGTAGTGAAATGGTGCAGGAAAAACTAACAGGATATATTGGAGAACAAGCACTGGCCAGACACTTGGATGCAGATGAAGCGGTGGTATTGGGAGCTTCACTTCGGGCAGCAAATTTAAGTGACGGAATTAAGCTCAATCGGAAACTAGGCATGCTGGATGGTGCTTCCTATGGTATCAACATACAGCTTGATGGAGCCATCTTAGAATCTAAGGATCAGGGCTTGCTTGTACCAGTCCACAAGAACCTCCCAAGCAAAGTAAGTATTGGTTTAACATCTTGCTCTACAATATTTCAGACTGTGAGCATGTTGCCAGTGTTGTCCTTTTGATTCATATGCGCAAGTTTTTGTTGTATTATATTTCACTGGATTATCCCATTTCTTTCACTACCAAATATTGTATGTTTCACTTCTGTTTGGGATAAAGTCACTTGGAAGCAGTGGATTTTAGGATCATCTCATTTTGTGGATCATTGGATGGTCTTGTAGATGGGGAGAACAATTAAGAGCCAAACCAAGGATTTCAAGGTGACTTTGTCTTATGATCAAAGTGCACCTCTACCGCCATCCATCACTCTGCCTCACATTGCTGCTTATGACATCAAAGGTGTTGCAGAGACTGTTGAGAAGTATGCACTTGCAAACCCTGACCTCAACTTTGACATGTTTTTAGTTATTCTCGTGAACAGCCCATTCTAAGCACTCTTTTGCTTATTGTTGGGAGCTACAAAATATTTGGAATTGGAATTCTGCCTGAAACTAATTTCTACAGTGATAAAAAATATCACATGTATCATGTATCACTTTTGGACTCATAATACTGTGCTCTAGTTTTGTGTAGCAAGCAATTATTTCAGAAAAATCAACATGTAGTATTGGATTTGTGGCTATGGAAGTTCATGACTTATTTGTGGCTATGGCATTGAAATTTATCCACAGATACAAAAATCACAATCAATCTGCTCCCATGAAAACTACTCTCCATTTTGCTTTGGACCGCAGTGGGGTGGTAAATCTCGAGCGGGCAGAGCAAGTTGTGGAGGTGTCAGAGTGGGTTGAGGTTGTTGATCCTATACGCAACATCACAGCATTGCTTGCAAACCTGACAGCAAATGCAACCACAGGTGATGTGAATGCAACCACTGTTACTGAAGAGAGTGAGTCAAAACCAGAGACTGATGCTGGAAACGTGACAGACGAAAATGGAACTGCAACTGAAGTAACACCTCCTCCTGTTACTGTCACCAAGAAGCTGAGAAAGAGAATATTCAGGATACCCCTCAAGGTAAAGACACAGAAGAATGCTCTCAATTGTGATCCAACTAGACTAGGAGTATTTCCTATTAAAAGTTTTATTTTGAATCAAGGAGTATCATGTATTGTAGAGGGTTTGTCAGACGTTGTAATGACTTTTCTTCATATTGTGAAGGTTGTTCTGCAGTAGTTTGCACTAATGCACTTATGATGATCTATTTTCTTAAAATGTGTAATCCTTGCTTCTGTAGATTGTTGAAAATGCAGGATTTGTTGTAAAACATTCAGAATGAGATGAGCTTTCTGAGATGCTGTCTCTTGGCAAATCTGGTAAATTACACTATCTGTGAAATGTGGTGCAGATTACAGATCTCACAAGTGGACCTGCTAAGCCTTTATCAAGTAAAGATATTTCTGAGGCCATCAAGCGTCTGGAGAAGTTAAATATTGCTGATGCAAAGAAGCGAGCAACAGAGGCAGCAAAGAATAACTTGGAGGCTTATATTTATGCAACCAAGGATAAGGTAGCACCCTGGTCAATCTAGTTCAATTTTATAAGTAGCATCGTATTGAAGTTGGATATATAGTTGAGTGTATCTGATATATTTTCTTCTCAAACTAAGCCTTGTGTAATAGTTTAAAGGTTTAATTTGTCTCTAGGAATTATCAGATAACTGTCTTGTCTTCTTTAAACAAAATTTCAACATTTCTGCAGCGGGGATTCATGTCGATGATTTTTTTTATTTAAAAAAACAAAATGTCCTTCAATTATCCCCATTATCCTGGGTCAGCTGATGCAGTACTGCTGTAGGGCTCAGCTTCAGCAGTTATGCTTTTCAATGGAACTCTAATTTGCTGACTGTCTCTCTCTGCTCTCAAAAGACTTGTAGAAAAGACATTCCAGTACTGACGTTTTGTGTGTCATGCAGTTGACAACTATGGAAGGTGTTGAGAAAGAAGCTTCTGAATCTGAGCGTGATTCTTTCATGGAGAAGCTTGCAGAGGTTAGTCTTGCAGTTGTTTGTTTACTATCTTCTATTCCAGTTGTGTGCAAACTGTGACCCCTCATTTCACTCAGAGGTGATTGCGCCCTATAACATATTGTCTTATCTTGGTGGCAGGCTGAAGATTGGATTTACATGGATGGTGAAGAGGCAGAGGCAAAGGAGTTTCAAAGCCGCCTGGAGTCACTCCTAGTGTCCTGGAAATCAATTTTTGTTAGGTCTGTAACTTTGATCTTCAAAAGTGCCTCAAGACTTGCATGGATGTTGTTGCAATGATGGGGTTGCTGTGCCACGAATCTGTAGAGTCTAAACCTTAGTTTGTGCATTTGGACAAACTAGGACTCACTCATCCGCAGCTCAGCAATGTCCACCTTCTTCCCTGTAGAATATGGCCTGGTTCAAAAAGAATGTCCATGTACTACATTATCATGTGGGTCTGAGCTGCGGATAAGTATCCTCTGGTCATCTACTTGCCATAAGTTATGCTAACATCGTGATTGTTATTTGTTGTGGTGACAGAGATGAGCTGCAAAAGGAGGAGACACTCTTGGAGAAGGGAGTCCAGCCCGAGCTTGAGATTAGCACTGGAGACAAAGTTGAACAGACTTTTGAGCAGGCCACCCACCCAAAGCCAGACATTTCCACCCCTAGTCATGATGAGTTGTAATTAGGTCACAATGCCTTTAGCAGAGTTAAGCTCACACAGAGCAGGTCAATAGTCAAGCCTTCAGGTGAAAGCTATGGCATTCTGACTTTGAACTCACCATCAGGTTAAACATCAGATTAGTTTAGGTGAGGATCAACGTAGAGAGCAACACAAAGGGGCTTGGTGGGAAGTTTATCTATGTTGTCCATTTATTGGTACAGATTTTTTGGATAAACACTTCATTAGGATAAATCACATTTACACGTCAGTATGAAAATTGGATACTGCGATGGCCAAATTCTTACGTCAGCCTGATCTCAATTTTGTATATTTAGTGGTATGACAAGACTTCAAAGATGCATTGACATGGGTGCTTGTGCACCTTATTGGTTTCAATGGGACTGGGGCCGTGTGAGTCGAGAAGGAATAAGAAATGTTCTTGTCCTCTCGAGTATCCATATTATTCAACTATTCTAGCAACTTGTTATTCTAGCAACTTGCCTACATTCATTTGTGGAATTGTCTTTCTCAATACTGCCACGGAAGTCTACTCTAAATACCCCAGTTAATGACTTACTTAAGCTTGTGCAATGCTTACGAGCTTTTATTTCTCCCGTCTCAAGCCAATGACTGACGATCTTCCTTGTAGTGTGAAGCTCATCTGACGATAAGTTAGGAGAGGGAGCATGGAAAAGATTATTATGAGGACTTCCAAGCCCTCGTAGTAAATGTGCTTGCTCAGATGCCAGGCTCTAGTGAACGGGGATCCTATGCAAGTGACTCTTGTTGTTCCCTTTGTGTTACTCTTGGAACTAGGTTTGCAAGCACACTTCAAGACTGCTAGGTTTAAAGAGTCTCCTCCGGGAAGTTAAAGCCGCTTGGAGTGAAGCTGGTGGATGCGAGGAGAGTGAGCAGAGCAGAGATTATTAAGAGGACTTCCAAACCTTTGAAAGTAAATGTACTTGCACAGATACAATGCTCCCGCGACTAGGAGTCTGCGCAGAAGACTCTGTAGTTAGTCCGTTTGGGTTGCTCTTGCAACTAGGTATTCAAGTACTCTTGATTGGTAGATGAAGACGTGGAATTCAAAAACTTAGACAACTAATTTCCATAAAAGGGTGGAGAGTTTATATTGATAACCTAGAGTGTGGTCAACCAAGTAAGCTCATCCAACGACAAGTACGTGAAGTTGTAGCTGCTTGAATTGAAGTTCATGGATGTGAGGAGAGGAAGCAGGGAGAGTTTATTACTTTTGAGGATAACTAAAACTTTGAATTGAATGCTATCGCACAGATACAATGCTACAGCAAGCAGAGTCTTGCACAGGAGACTCTGTAGTTGATCCCTTGGGACCACGTACTGCTACTAAGTTAGATGAAGAGTTGGATCTCAAAATGTGGACAATCGAGACAACGGGCGAGAAAATGCCACAGCGAGCGGCGGGAGTCTGCACAGGAGACTCTGATTGATCCGTTTGGAACTAAAAATTCAAGCATACTTCAGACTGCTAGATAAACAGTTGGATTTCAAAACGTGGGCAACTGATATCTATACAACGCCGGGGGATTATGTTGATAACCCAAATTGCCTACATTAGCCGTAATTATTTTCTCAAACATTGTCATTGGTGAGAAAACTTAGCAGAGACAAAAGTGCCGCGCTGGAGAGAGAGTTCTTCCCCATCTTCCACATGTACAGGACCCTTGCCAATGGCCACGCCTATGTTACTTGCGTGGGCCAGCAGCGGCAGTTTCGCTCTCGTGCCGTTCCTGCCATGCATGCAGGCATCGTAATTCCTTGGCTGCCCTGCCATTGCTTCTCCGCTTTCCGCTGGCAGTGCAATCAAGTCAGGTTTTAAGTTCCTCCGCCTGGGCGCCTCCTGAGGGCCCGGACTTCCGACCAACCCTGGCTGCCCTCCTTGTCAGCGACACCAAACGGGTTGGCCCCGCCAACCCCGACGGACGGACGGATATTTTCACAAACTGTAAGTTAACCTATGTACAGAGTTTTATGCAAGCTGAAAAGGTTCACCGGAAAAGGACAAAGCCTTTTTTCACCGGCAGTGGGATGCCTCCACCTGGAGAAGCCTCTGTCACCCTGCAACTCACTGTCCTGGGATCTACACTTGGGTAAGATCTGATAGCCTCTTCCTTTAGGTTATTACATAATGTAGACGTCTTGAAGATTCTACTGGTGGGTCTGTATGTGTTGTGGGGGTTTCTCCGCCCCAATTGCTTCTGTTGCGGATGCTTGGGTGGAATGCACCCGAATGCGCGCTCACTCCATTGGTACTCTATTCTGCTTCCCAATCTCAGTCCAATGCATTCCATTGATCGATGGATTCACTGACTGACTGACTGGGAAGCTACTTCTGCACTTCCTATTGGGAAGCCATTTTGAGATTTCGAGATATTGTGGGTGGAGCATCCGATGTGAGAGAGCGAGCGAATGAGCGATTGAGTGAGTGAGGCGGAGGGCGTTGGGAAGATGCTGCTGCCATTTCTTTTCTTCTAAGCGATTTTGTGGTTTGGATCTTTTGTGGGTGGAGTATTCGATGAAAGCGAGCGAATGATTGATTGGGAAGTTATTCACTGCGGCTCCTTGTTTTGAAGTTATTTTGGTGTTTTGGAGATTTGCGGGTGGAGGATTCGATGAATCCCAACAAACCAGGGGAATGACTGGGAAGCTATTTGCTGCCGGTTCTTTGTTTTGAAGCGATTTTGAGGTTTGGAGATTTAGTGGGTGGAGTATTCGATGAGAGCGAGCGAGCGAGTGACAGAGTGAGGCGGGGACAGTGGGAAGTTGTTGATGCTGCAGTTCCTTGCTTGAAGAAATTCTAGGGTATGGAGGTGTGAGTGGACAAATCGTTGAGAAGTCGCTCGCTCGCTATTGACTGGGAAGGAGCTATCGCTGCGTTTCCTTTTTGAGGTTCGGAGGTTCGATGAAAACGAGCGAGTAAGTGATTGATTGAGACACAAGCATAAGGCGCAGACAGACGCGGAGGAGGAATGGGGGCGTTCCTGGTAGTCTTGGTGCCCGTGGTACTCACGTACCTAATAGGCAAACAGCGGTCGAAGAAGAGGCAGTTGCTTCTCCAGCAGGCAGTCACGGTCTCCGAGAAGGAGGTAGGGGGCGAGAAGGGACTAACCAAGCGGAACGCAAGGTTCAAAACCCTGGTGGAAAAGCCACGGGAGGGAGCTGACACGCTCGCGGTACTGTTCGAGCAGGCGTGTGCTGAGTACGCAAGCAACCGGTGTCTGGGAGCGCGCATTCTCGTAAGCCGGGAGACAGAGGTGGGCGCTGATGGGCGAGCTTTCGAGAAGGTGACTCTTGGGCCCTATGTGTGGACATCTTATGGGCAAGCGTTCCTGCGAGCCAGCGATTTGGCTTCGGGACTTGTCGCCATTGGGCATGAAAGAGGAGAGCGTGTGGCTATCTTCGCCGAGACCAGACCAGAATGGTTCCTTGCTCTTCAGGTAACTTGACAATGTCCTTCCACTTAATAAACGATTTCCACACATCCATCAATGCGGAAACCGCCCTATGTCTCCTGTGTAGAACCACCGGATTCCTTTCTCATCCACCTGTCGTTAGAAATCGTCAACTTCACACACTCAAGAATACAAACAACAAATCAAGTTTATGAAACATGAGAAGATGTATATTACGCTATATATGCGCAGCCCACTGAGACACCTCCAAATGCAGCTATTCAATGCTGGTTTCGTGTTCTTGGAAAATCCAGCGCCCTAGAATGCTATGTTCATGTGTGCGTTTGGAGTATCGAATTGCACAGGAAGGACTTCTTTCATGTTTTGTGCTTAGCGCAAGTTCAATGTTGATTAGAGAGGGTAAAGAATTAATTGTGCACTCGGATGTTTGTCCATGTGTTGGGTTTGGATGATTAAAGAACACAGGAAGGACTTATGTGCAAGTTCAATGTTGAGTAGAGAACTAGGGAATTAGTGCACCAGGATATTTATGTGTTGAATTTGGTTCCGATCATTGATTTTCACGCATCCATTCTTCATTATGGAAGAGCCCTATGTCTCCCTTGTAGCCGCTGAATTCCTTTCGCATCAACCTGTCATTGGAAAACATCAATCTCATACAGTTGAGATTACAAAGAACAAATCAAATTCATAAAACATCATAAGATGTATTTCACTTGTAAGAGTAGCCCACTGAGACACCTTCAAATGCAGCTATTGAAAGGACATGTGATTAATTGCAACTAAGATATCAGAGGTGACAAGGGAGACAGAGGCTTCTGCTGGGTGAAAGCAAGCTAGAGTGTTTATTTCTTGGAAATTTTGGAGTCCCTTTAATATTTCTGCGGTTCATCTGTGAAAAACCTTAGATAAATAATCTACTTTCATTAAATAATTTATTGAGTAATTGTAAACAAAACATCTTGAGTACAATTAATGATGCAGAAGTACACCAGTTGACTGTTAATCTGCTCAGTGATGTTTTTTTGTTGGACGATAGTAAAATGTAACTTGGGTCCATAGACTACAATAGCTCATGTTTATATTGATGAACCCTACACATGCCCAAAACCCTACCCACCACATATTCAAGACCAAAACCCTATCCATTATGTACGCACTCAAACTGAATACCCTATCCACCACATATGCCATAGTGCTGACTTCATTATTATATAGAATAGATGTAAATTTACTATGTTTTTTCAAAAGCCGAGTACTTGGAACCATGATTTACATCATATAATATAACTTTAATGAAAAGAACATATGCAAAGACATGTTTATGAAGCTATTTAGGACTGCATTGTTGTATGTTGTTAGTGGGCGTTTGAAAAGTCCTAAGCCTTCAAACATGTCCTCAAAAATGTCTACAAACATCTATTATATAATCCATATAATATTCATGAATTTTGAAGAGAATATTGTACATTTTAAGTACACTAGTTCAAAATAACAAGTCCATATACATGTTTCATAGGGACTGTGACCATGGATATGAAATTGATGCAAAAGTCTCCTATATGATGTGAACATTTGGTAAGGCTCTATTTTTTTTTCTAAACCTCTTGTTATAACATTATGTCCTATCCATGAATCCTATTTTATATGATGTAATGACCATTGAATGTTAGATTTATTGTAACTTATTGATGGGTTTAAAAAATTGCAGTGTGAAATCAAAATAAGGACATTGTAGTTTACTTACACCCTGTTGTTCATATCATGAATGAGCTTATACCTTGTAGACTTCATCAGTTTTAGCTCGATTCTTGAATTATCCCATAGTCACATTGCATCCACCAATCACATTGTGAGCAATGTGGTTGTTTTTATGTTCTTGGAATGCGGCACCCTTAAGTGCTCCTGGTGCTTTGTTTGAAGAATCAAAGTGCACAGGAAGAGAGGACTTGTTTTTGTTTTGTGGGTAGCGCAAGTCTTTGTTGAGGAGAGAGCTAAAGAATTAGTGCACTTGGATGATCATGTGTTGGTTTTTGGAGGAGCGAAGTACACAGGAAGGATTGATTTTTCTTTTTTGGTTTGAAAAAGGGTTAGTAACTTAAGTTCTATGTTGACTATAGAGCTCAAGAACAAGTGCACTTGGATGTTCATGCGTTACATTTAGAGGATCAAAGTGAACAGAAGGACTTATGTTCTTTGTGGGCTAAGAAGTGATGTGTGGAACTAGTGCTTGGCTTCTCAACAAAGCTGTTTCGTCTGTGATGTCTTCAGGCATGCTTCCGGCGCAACGTGACAGTTGTGACGATTTACGCTTCGCTTGGAGAGCAGGCGCTTGTCCATTCTTTGAATGAGGTAAGCAATTAATCAAAGTCTATAATTGGTCTTGATTGAAACGGAAACCTCATCATACCGTTGAATGTTACCTATTTTCTCACTAGAGTTTTCTGTGACATGTTGCAGACAGAAGTCACTACAGTTATATGTGACAGCAAGCAGCTTAAGAAGCTGAAGGATATTGGCAAAAACTTGGAGACTGTGAAACGGGTGATATATATGGAGGATGACACTAGTGAGTCAGATGTTTCCAAAATGGGGGGGAGCACCGATAAATGGACTTTGACTAGCTTTACACACGTAGAGAGCTTGGGGCGACAGTCCCCTGCTCAACCTGACATGCCCCTTCCTTCTGACATTGCTGTTATTATGTACACTAGTGGCAGCACTGGTTTGCCCAAGGTAACAGACCAAGTTTATTAATAACATTGCCCCTTCATTCTGACATTGTTGTTATTATGTACACTAGTGGCAGCACTGATTTCCCCAAGGTAACAGACCGATTTTATGAGTAACAGGGATGTTGTCAAATGAATGAGGATTCTGAAAGACTGACTTCCCTGAACCTCTACCTTGTAGACTCAGGTCCCCTTAACACCAGAGAGGAACAGAGCTCAATGAAAGGAGCCTTCTCATGGGCAGGAGCCACGTATGCATGCTTGTTTCACTCGAATCCACTTTACACAGGAGCTCTCAACTTGAGAGCTAGAGCTTTTTATTGGGCTTGCAAGGCTTAGGTGGGGCCTTGATGGATCCCATGTGTAATGACTTCTACAAGCTCTTTGTCATTTTTGACAAGCTCTTGGTCATAATGCTAAGCTACCTGCGTGAGGTAGCTTATGCATGTTGAGAGCTTGAGATCTCGTTTTGTGGACCCAGAGCCAATGGGCTTTCAAGCATTCTTTGGCTTGTAATGGATGCCCCTTTATTTAATATCATTCTTTCCTTGGTATCTCACTTTGAGCAGGCCCACTTTAACTTGCTCAAACTATTGAGAACTTGAAGATTGGTCAAGCTCTCAATAGTTTGAGCTTTGATGAAAGCTCCAAGTATCAAAGTGCCAAAAAAAGCAAGTTTAAGCTCTCAACTTGAGCTCTAGAGTAAACGGTGCCTTCGCTTGCCACCTGTTCCTGATGTCAAATGTACTCAAATACTTAGCCCACCTGTTTCAATAGTCATTTGATTATTTGTAAAGACAAAGTTATCAGTGCCCTTATCTGGGAGGACTGCAGGTGGAAAGAGGTTGTAGTGATATATTCTGAAACGCTGTTACTAAAATATCTGATTATTTACTTGGTTTGAAACCGAACATGTGAGGCAGTGGCAACTGCTTGTTGCGGTGAGGAATAGGAGTTGGGATTAAACATGTGAAATGGCCATTGTTAAGGAATTTTCTACATGGAGTGAACATACCAATGCTGTGTTACATAATAGGTCAGAAGTTTATTTACTTGTCATACTTTCTGACCTACTCTGGGATCTCTTAGTGGATGGATGTGTAATTTTATTGTGCTCAGACAGGAACTATGACACTAAGAATGTATTTTGTTATGTGCTGCAGGGAGTAATGATGTCACATAGAAATATAGTTTCCACAATAGTTGGGTTGACGGCTTCTGTACCCAAGCTATCAACAAACGACATATATCTTGCCTACTTGCCTCTCGCCCACATTCTTGAGCTTACAGGAGAGGTAATCAACCCTTGTGACATTGGTATGCAGGGATTAGGAAATGTGTTATGAGAAGTTGGCA
Source organism: Polytrichum commune (assembly GCA_950295325.1). Classification (NCBI taxonomy): domain Eukaryota; kingdom Viridiplantae; phylum Streptophyta; class Polytrichopsida; order Polytrichales; family Polytrichaceae; genus Polytrichum; species Polytrichum commune. The sequence continues at coordinate 3,647,265 of OX485809.1, forward strand.
TAGTAGACTGTTTGTGTAGCAGGCTTTGACTTTAAGTGGAGATTACGTGGGTTTGTAGGCAGATGTCATCTGGATCTTAGTCAACCCTCGCATACTACTATATTGCTGAATGAGGTTATTTGGCATTGTCTGTGGTTAAGGTTTTATTTCATTTCTATTTCTTGTAAAGGCCTCTGCAGTCTCCTATTCTCTTTTCTTGTTCTGGTCCTCCACATTGATTTTTTGTAGCTCCAGTCTCCAGGAAGCATAAAGTTTGTCTACTGACTCTTTTTTTATGTGGTCTGTTTAATCTGCAGTCCACCTTGTGTACAGCTGGTGCTGCAATAGGGTATGGTTCACCATTGACCTTAACAGATACCTCCAGCAAGATCAAGCATGGGACAAAGGGAGATACATCTGAACTTCAACCCACTCTTATGACCGCAGTGCCAGCAATTTTGGATCGCGTACGGGATGGTGTCAGGAAAAAGGTTTGTCTTATAAATCTTGTGTTGTGATACACGACCTTGATGTATATATTCGAAGCTTTTCAAATTGCTTATATAAAATATTGACATTGTTTTCTATCAAACCCTTTGTTGTGAAATTGTTTGTGCTTCCATGTCATGCAGGTGAACTCAAAGGGAGGTATAGCTAAGAAACTCTTTGAGTTAGCCTATAATCGGAGGCTTGCAGCAATTGAAGGGAGTTGGTTTGGTGCATGGGGTTTAGAACAAAAGTTATGGGATGCTATAGTATTTAGCAAAATCCGATCTGCTCTTGGAGGTTGTGTTCGGGGTATGCTATCTGGTGGTGCCCCCCTGTCAAGAGACACTCAAAGATTTATCAACATCTGCTTTGGGTACGAGTTTAAACACATTTCTGGACGATTAGTATGGAGGGTTGTATCTTATGTTAACCAGTGTCTTGGGGTGGCCTGTGGTTTTATATTGTGTTGTGATTACTCAGAACACTTACTTCCTTGAGGATGTGGCATTGAGCAATTCGTTCTGTAATCCACAGTATGATGCCTGCTTGGTTTAGTAAAAACAATAAACAATTGACTAACTAGAGTATAGTAGGATCAAAGGTGAGAATATGTGCATCAACCAAGGAAAGCTCAATTTAGGAATGAGTAATTACCAAAATCTGGCATGTTTTCTAGATGCTTTACTTGGATCTAGGATTACACCAGAGCTTGTTAGAAACCCTTATTCAGTTTTATTCAACATAAGGTATAACTCTTTGTTCTGAAGAAGCTTCTGGCATTGGCAGGTGTCCAATTGGCCAGGGCTACGGCCTCACAGAAACTTGTGCAGGTGCTACATTCAGTGATTGGAATGATACATCAGTTGGCCGAGTAGGGCCACCTGTTGCAATGTGCTACATTAAGGTTTGCATGCCTCCACTGATTTGTTGCATAAATAACAATACATCAGTATCAAAGATTTGCCTCCACTGACAAGTTTGCATAAATAACAATCTGTTCATAGTAACTATCCTCTTCTTTGTAATTTTTGTCATTCAGGTTTTTGATCGTCTGAAATGTCTATGGTCTGGTTGGTGGTGGCTTGAGTCTTATGGAACTTCACAAATCCTTTTAATTACAAAGGCTTTGTAAGATTATGGCTTCTCTCAGACTCTTAAGACCCCTAAAGAATTTGTGGGTGGCCTTGTCACAGTTGGTTAACTGGGAGGAAGGTGGCTACTCATACACTGACACTCCAATGCCAAGAGGTGAAATTGTGATTGGTGGATCCAATGTGACTATGGGATACTTCAAAAATCAAGCTAAAACTGATGAAGTCTATAAGGTATAAGCTCATATCATGATATACACAGCAGAGGCCTTGGCGTCTACCTCGTCATCTCTGATATTGTAGCTGCAATCAATTACATGTCCCTTCAAAAGCTAAATCTTACAAGTATAACTTATCTTATGATGTTTTATGACCTATATTTGTTCGTCTTCATCCTAAGTTTGTAAGGTTGCTGTTTGCACTGAAGGTGGATGAGAAAGGAATGCGGTGGTTCTACACTGGAGACATAGGGCGCTTCCATAGTGATGGATGTCTGGAAATCATTGATCGGAAGAAGGACATTGTGAAGTTGCAACATGGGGAGTATGTGTCTCTTGGCAAGGTACGTACTTAAATCACTCAGTTTCATGTATGGTGGAGAGTTGATATTCCAACTGTATCAGAAGTGAATTCACTCTACAAACCTTCCATCCACTTATTCCTGGATGGGTTTAGGGTTCATGTCTCACCCCAAACACTACAAAATATAATATCAAATCAATATGTGCCATGTTTATACATGAACATGTAGAAACCGGATTCAAGGAAGGTTCACTAAGATTTGTGGAAAAACTGGACTTAGTGAACTATCACACAGAATATTTCCTTTTTTGTGTAGTTAAAACTTAGGAATAGAACTTGTTATATATGGTTGGGCCCATTAATACAATCCATGGAGTTAAACACATATAAGTTCACTAAGCTCAATGTAGAGAGCAAAGCTTACAAACCAACCTGCTCATAATAATCGATTGTTGAATACCTAAGTGCAATACTGACAACCTATTATTGGGACAGGTGGAGGCTGTGCTAGCAGGAAGTCCATATGTTGAGAATATCATGTTGCATGCCGACCCCTTCCATAGCTATTGTGTGGCAATTGTCGTTGTGCCTCAGGCAGCACTGAAAGACTGGGCATGTCAAGCAGAAGTGCAGTACTCTGATTTTCCTGACTTGTGTTCAAATACATTGGCTGTTAAAGAGGTTCTTTCCTCGATTAACCAGGTATGCTGAATTTAAATTCTGGAACTTGTTTTTCTGTGAATTTTGTGCTGGTGAACTAACTAATCTGTCTTCCTAACAAAAGTTTGTTATCTCTCATGGTGCGTTTACACGACCACCGTTTCGGTTGTTGATGATTGTAGTTTACTTTCTTTGGTTCTATTTTTGAGTGATAAGGAGGGATAAGGTTCACTACCACAATTGCTCTTACTTTGCCCATCACCATACAAGGTGTAGTTGGGATGATTGTGATGGTTGTAGTTTGCTTTCTTTGGTTCTATTTTGTTTGTAGTTATCATGTGGCACCAGGAGAGAATCTAGTCAAAGCATGGGAGAGGATTTGTAGGAGGCAAATAAATAAACTTCTCACTAGAATTCGTAAATCGTTCGTCGCCACTCCATGGATTGCACCAAGAGGGATGAACATTAATGTCATATTCACTTTTCAACCACCAATACACTAAATAGTCCTATTACTGTGGGGCACAGTAATTCTCTACAGCCCACATTAATGCCAAATCTCTAGGTTTGAAATTAGTGTGGGCCACATTATTATTATTATTTTCTCTAGGAAATTGATGTGGGTAAATATCTTATTTTATGGTACTGTTATGTAAGGTGTTGGTCGGAAGACTCCAGGTCTTGGACCCACGTTAATTCCACCCTGACTAGACAAATAGAGTGGCCTCTGTTAATTACTTCCATGCTACCTTTCCACCCCTACTAATAGGACTATGGAGTGTAGTCGTTGTGGTTGAAATGGGCTTGAATCACAACCATGATTACTCGAGTGCACAGTTTTCCAGGTCCAGAATTTGACATTTACACTTGCACCTGACATTTTTATTTGGGAATGGGGTTGCAGGTCGCCAAGCAAGGGCGGTTGCAAAAGTTTGAAATCCCAGCTAAGATCAAACTGCTGCATGAGCCTTGGACCCCTGAAACTGGTCTCGTAACTGCTGCTTTGAAGATTAAGAGGGAGAATATTAGGAAAGCTTTTGCAGAGGACCTCAAGTCATTGTATTTGTGAGGTGGTGAGTTTAACTTAGCAATGAAATAGACGATGATTTATGTGTCACACAGTAGTACTAGTTTCATCCTCTAGCAGGTTGTAGTGGACACAACAAAAATTGAGATGTTGTTTCCTACACTGAATTTTTTTTTAATTTTGTTTCATTTGGCCTGTCGAATTAAAAAATTCTTGGAGAAGGCTTCTCTTTTACTCTTTTGTTCATGGAGTATTGACCTAACGAGGAGGTACCTAGGAAGATGTGGTGTTTGCTCTTGAAGCTACTCAATGGTGTGTACATTGGAATCACATTGCAAATTGCTCTCCAGGGTGTTCACAGAACTAAGGTATACTTATCTTATAAGGAAATGTATATTTGAGTGGTATGTGGTTTGGTGTGGCTCCAAGAACGGATACCAAAAAGATGTGTTTAACAGAGATTGGATTATGTGTTGAAAATATGATGACCATTAGGATTGATAATCAACACAATTAAGGGACTTATGTGACCATTTAATAAGCACAAGCATCTCCACTTTGATAATGAATAAGATATTCATATGAGCTCCATTGAACATGATTCCATACAAAAAAACAAACACATTTGACAATTTCAAACCATGTGATAGTGTGGAAGGAAATGTTCCTCAAAGAATCTGTCATCTACCCAGTCACTAAAACCACGACTAGAATTCTTCATCCACCAATCTTCATCAACTAAAACTGTACATGCATTAAGGATATAGAAGACATAGGATCCGGCTTTTGATACTTTTGAACAAGCCTACTTTAGTTCTTAAAAAATGATTTTTATTTTTATTTTTTTGGCAAGACTATTGTAGATAAAAAAAGAATTAAAACCAAAATACGGTAATATCCCCTACCCTTCATTATTTATAAAATCCAATTACCCTATAATGGTGATGCTAATATACTTTCAAGCTTTTTCTAAATTTTAGGACCAAGGTAATTATAATACCCCTTCATTTGATTGCACGCTAACTACAAAAAAGTGGGAGTGCTCCCCCCAGGCTCACAATTTGCCCATGTAGTAAAGATCCCTAGAACAAAACCATGCAGATGGCATAATATTTCTTCATAAGCATAGTTGCTTGAAGCTGAGGAATTTGTCAAGGTGCCATTTCTTCAGGCTTGAGAATTTGCACCAAAGGCCTTTGAGCTCCATCCTCAACAATGACATAAGGAAAATATGGGACCTTAGAGTGATTAAAGATATACCCCTCAATCATCTCCAACCTGATCGGAAGCACGCAGTGAACATCTCACCAATGCCCACACCTACCACTAACAACGCGTGCACTTGCATGAACATATGCTCATCAAATTAACATTGACATTGATGCGTGGAAATACAACGCAGGTTTCGAAATACTCACCAAGGGGAGTTTTTTAAGTTGTCAAAGTAGATCCATCGTTGAATATCTAGCGATGAGTGTAGGGGGGTGTTAGGCATTACTCCTTACTCCTTACTCCATCCATCCATTGTTCACACATCTATCTTTGTTTCCAATAACTCATCTTTGAACTGTAGCATGTGGAGGTTTGATTCCAATAGTAGGCAAGATGTACAACAACGAGAAGAAAGAGGTGATGATAATTGACATTGTGTGCTTGTGAAACGAGGAGGGTCAAAAATCATCAATGGAAAGAAGAAACGGTTCATAGGACTCTACGAATGTGATATCACGAGGTTGTCACAAATGTGATTAAGATTGCAAGGTGTGGTGAATTTGTGCATAGTGAAGAAGATGAAAGAAATCATGATGTGCAAAGTGGTGAAATGAAACATCTAGCTGATCATGCACGAAGCGAAATAAGAGGCATCCATCAACTGAAAATGCTCGTCAAATCTGCTTGAGGTAACCCTCTCGCAAAACAGTGCAAATCAATGGTGGCATGTCCATGGTGATGGAGCATTGTGGTGGCAAAAGCCTTGCCAACCTCATCGAAAAGTAATATGCACAACGGCCTCAAGAAGGCACATCATCATTGATGCCACGACAATTCGTCGCACACGTGAAGTAGCAATTGGCAAAAGCTTTCTTGCACATCCATGGCAAAGGCATTGTCCACCATGAAATCAAATGTGACAACGTGATGATGATGATGATGATGACCGAGAAACGGTCCATAAGGCTTGTGGATTTCGGAATGGCCATGGCCATAGAGTCAAATCTTGGTTGCCAAAATGAGGAGGATGGCACCTTTAGGAGGTGATGTTCTGGGATAGAGGGTTTCATCGTTTCCGAAGTATTAATTAAGGTTTCAAGGTTGTTGGAATTGTTGTCGATCTATGGAGTGCCGGGGTTTTGCTTTCCTTACTGGAAAAACGCCCTTTAGTCATTTGCAAGAAGAGGAACTTGCATGACGAGATTGTTCATTACATACCGATTTCTCAAACACACACATTTCCAAGCAACCCAAACATCTAGTACACATGTTGGACTTCAACACCATGTAAGAAGCCATGTGAAGGTGTGTGTCACTTGGATGATTTTTTAATGTGGTTGTGATCACTAGAAGTTGAACAGGACGAGGAAGAAGAAGAAGAAGAAGAAGAAGAAGACTAGTATGCTAGCGAAAAAATAAACTATGAATTAATAGTTACAAGCATTTGTAATTTGGACCAACGAGATTAACAAGAATGAATTATGTCCATTACAAATTCATTGAGAACTTTGGAACTGCAACAAGTGATTCTTCAAGCATCCAATCCTATGATGATTAGGATATGAACAAATTAGAGTCATATGAGCTAAGCACATGCAATAAATATGATGTGCATCAAGCATATTCATTGAATCATGGATATTTATACTTCAAAAAATTACTTACTAGACATTCACATAAATCAAAGTTGAGATGCAAATCTAAGAAGAGGTCATAGTGATGATTTGTGAGAATATGCATGATTTATGATTTTTTATTTATAATCTAAGATATCTAGTTATTATTAACCTATTAATGAGTTATTTTTAACTTGTCTATTTATTGATTTAAATTTTTATTATTTGTAATATTTGTAAAATTCTAAACATAGGATTAACTTTTGTGTATCCCTTCAATTGTAAATTCCCACTATCAATGGTATGAAATTATGCATGATTTTGTTATTTCACCATTTATGATCTATGATGATTTCCAATAAAATAGAGTTACACTAATGAACAATATTGAGTACACTTTGAACAAACTCGTCTTCAACATACAACCATGAATAATTCTCATGCTCTTTTTCATATTTGAAAATTAGATATGATATTGCACAAACTTGTGTACATGTATGTAGAATTTCACATTACACTAATAATAAGAAAATATACTGCAAAGCCAAATGAAAAACTATATACAGATACTCAGTTTGTTCAAGCTGCCTACAAAATCTTTAATAATTGATCCAATAACCCCTACTCTTCAACATAGCGTTAATTCTTTGTGGCATGCTCTCATAAAGCACCATGCAATCATGTTCACTAAAATTGGGATGCACTAAACATACACGCTCCCATAATCTTTATATTCCTCTTAGAGGTGTCATAAATTTGTTCAAGCATTGTTTGAGAAGTGCCCGGAAGTGTTCAATGGAATTCAAATCTGGAGATTGTGTAGGCCATTGAAGGAGTTGAAATGGTTGTGATGCCAACCATTTATGCAAACTTTTACTTGTGTGCTTGGAATCATTATCATGTTGAAAGACCAACCTACTTGGATCCATATTGTAATCTTGTGTAGTGGACCACAAGAAAGTTTCTCAAAATAAATTTGTACAGATGCTTGTCCATCCTACCTTCAATTTTGTACCATGTTCCTGGCCCAAAACTTGTCATACATCTCCAAATCATCACCGACCCACCACCATGCTTCACGATCTAATGAACATGTCAAGGTCCGATGCGTTCTCCATCTCCAATCCAACACCATGACTCAAGGGGGGGGGGGGTCACTCCCTCTTATATTTTGGATACATGTGCACTCATGATTTATTTATCGGGGGGCTATGTACCTTGCAGATAAGATGATAAGGTATGCTATTTCTCAAAATAAAGGTAAATGCTTGTATTTTAATACACCCTACCAATAATTACAATTTTTCGGGGGAACCATTTAAAAAATCCTATTTTACTGATGCTACATTTTTTTTGTATATACCAAGTGACCATTTTTTTTTACTTTACTCCAATTGTTTTTTTCTCGGAGCCCAATTGTTGTGCATTTTGTTTCTTACACCCCATTTTTTTGGTTTTGTAAGCGAAAATTGCAATTCAAACATAGTGCTAAAATTTTCCCTCCCGGCACATGTGTAAAGGCCATTAACTCCACATTGAATACATTGGTTCAATAACGTTCAAGCCAACCAGCTTGCAAAGTCATCCATCCAAGTCTTTTCAACAAAAACTTACCTCTTTTCATCCATTAGCACAGACCATACCCTAGACCCACTACCCCTAGTAATTATTTCCATGCTATTTTACATGTATTAACTAGATAAAAGAGGCCATTATATGTGATGGTATTTTACATGTAAACATGTTTCATTATTTTAAAACCCCCTATATTGTATGTACATTTTTTTTACAAAATTTATCTACAATGAATATATTAGACCTTATTTTTAATCGCACATCGTTTCTACAATTTTTGCCAGTGACCCCCCAAGCACCATGATTTATCATATGAGTTAAACCTATTTATCTTGTCTCATCACTAAACATCACGCATTTCCTATCATCAATGGTCTAATTCTCATACCTTTGAGCAAATCTCAATGACTAAAAAATGCAAGGACATCTTTATGACTACAAAATGGCTTCCTTTGGTGAGTTTGTGCACCCAATCCAACATTTATCAAAGCACGTCTCACAGTGATGTCAAACAATTATTTGCATATTGTAGATCGGACTTGTTTTGTTGTCGCAAATCCAGTTCCAAGTCGACCTTCAGTAACGAGAGTGACACAATGCCTCTTCTCTCAATTTGCAAGAAGCTTTGGAGGCCCTCCTCTTTGTCTCTCAATCTTGCCCCTACATCCTTCCTCAAATGCACTACAAAAGATTTGCTCATGCCCATTAAAGCGGCAACTCTGCGAGTAGAAAGACCGCTTCTAAGTTGCATTAAAGCATGGTGCTTTTGTTCTTGAATCAACATAGGCATACGGCTACAAACAATTCTACAAATTGCACCTAGCGTACTATGGAACCAAGGCTACACAATGCACAAGAAATCTCACAACGTTCTCAACTACACAATGCACACAAAGATGTCGATGTTGGAAGAGTGGCGGCAAACAAAAGCGAGAATTGTAACCTAACCACTTCAACATTTCTTATTTTAGAATCTCTAAACCCTTTTCACTTTTTGGTTTTATATTTATGCAATTGATTACTTGAACTCTTGTTTTGATCACTTCATCACTTTGTTTGTGAATTGGCTGACAATGGGAGCCGAAGTTGAGTTTGTGTACAACGTACTCAGTTTGTTCGTAATTGTGTCCTTCAATTTGATGATGTCAAGGAGGCCTTTCTTGTTAAACAATATAGTTTTTTTCCATCTCTCTGAGAAGAAACTAGATTACTTCCCTTCAATGATTTTCTCAAATACGAATGTACTTGAAGCAACCCTTGATACCATTCTGGTGTACCTTTAGTCCCATAAGTCTTGGACTCTAAGGTCCAATTCACACAGGGTCCCAAGTCCTAAGTCTCAAGTCACTTGAGTTCAATCCATGCAACCTCGACCATTGAGAGCATGGAAGTTGGGACTTATTGCTTCAAGTACTAAAACCCAAGTGCGATGTCAATGCCTACATGACACTCTTTTTTGGAGGCGAGACTTGGGACTTGTGTTGAGTGGAACACTGGACATAAGCCCTGATAATTTTTTGCATAAAATAATTAAGATCCAACTCTAATGAATGTAAACCATAATTTAAAAGTTTCTTGTGGCTCAAATGTTGCAACTTTGCCTCTATGTTGGGACTTGTTAACATGAGTGTGACTTGGGACCCCATGTGGACTGGACCTAAGACCAATTCCATTTCATTGAACCTCAAATGATTATCATATTTCGAGCATGTGGCCCAATCTCTACCAAGTTGACATTAGCTTCTATCTCACATAGGCTACTGCACTCTACCACTCTAAATCTTTTAAGTTGGTTTGACACCAGTACTACAATCATACAAACCATATCTTGGCTTCCCAAACTTTAAACTTCATTTCATTTTAGGCACATGTCTTTATGGCGTTCTTGGAGCCACTCCAAAACCACATATCAATCAAATATTGTGTAGGTATTCTAATAAGGAAAGTAACCGAATATGGTTGTCTACATTAGGTTTGGTGGACTTGCTCGAGTTCGTCTGACTCAGTATGAGCCAGTCAGGGACTAAGGGCGCTTTACACCTAGAGGCCAGGCTAATTCCCCTTGAGGCATATTGCATGAAATTTCAACCCATTTTGGGTTGGAGGCTGGCTTCAACTACACATTATAATAAGATTATGACGGGGGCAAATTTTCCCATATGTAAAAGGCCTTAGGGCCAAGAAGCCAAGCCAATTCAATAAATCTAGCATAATCCAACACATCTAGCATAATCTAGCATAGAGCCGTTCAGATTTCCACATAATCCGAGGGATCTAGTTCGTTGAAAAAATCATATTTTATCATCAAAGGTTTCTTTTATTGAAATCTGACATTGGTCCCGAGGCCAAGAATTAGCCCTCCATCTTGGGTGCACCCAATTCAATGAGCTTGGGCCATGTCAGACCATGCATTTTTTTATTAGAAAATTCATACCACCAAATCGGCCTGGCCTCTAGATGTAAAAAAGTTGGGACCAATTTCAGCCTTTTAACAAATCACAAGTGAGGATTTCAAGCCTCTTACACAACGAATTGGCCCGGCCTATAGGTGTAAAGCAGCCGAAAATCTCATACGGTAAGCTTACCTTCATCACGTCCTCCGCAAGTGATACCAATGTTACACAATTTGCACTGTCTCTGATGTTACAGTCTGGGATATGATGGAGTGAACAAATTGTGGGTCTTGTTAAATGTGCCCAATTCCCATCACCATCGTCGTCATCATCCGACGCATTGGTGATTGGAGTGTGGTGTAAGTATGTAGGAAGGATCGATTGATGTTGCCGAATGAATCCCGGCTCTGGCGATTGGGGATGGTGGTGGTTATGATGGTGATGATGATGATGAGAAGCGAAACCTCATTGCCTCCGAGGAGACCCTAAGCAAGGGTGGTGTAAGTTGCGATGCAAAGTGTTCAGTACATGTGGTCGCAATGGAAGTGGGAAAGTGCGGTTGCGGGCGGGGTGGCCGGCCTCACCACTGTGGTCGCACTTCACCCTCTCGACATTGTGCGCACCCGTTTTCAAGGTTCGTTGTTTCTTCTGCTACCTCCATTTACTCGTCTTTTTCCTCTCTTTTTTAATGTTTTTTGGGGTTCTTCTATTGTCCATGGACTGGATGCTTCCAAAGGCACCTGAAAATATGGCGATGTAATTTGAATCTACTCTGTGACTTGCCGTATCTTGATGTCCTCATTAAAAAAATTGGTTTGTAAGAGAGAAATTTCAGCGAGCAGAAACAGTACAAATTGTTTTTGTAAAATTTAAATACGGACTCTGCCAATGTTTACTCATTTTGTACTGTTGTTTCTTGCCCGAATCAGTCCATGAATCAAGGAATTCAGCAAATTCCTTGTGGACTTAAACCCTAAACCCTAATCTTTTCCATCATCACTCATTTTTAAGGTTTCTTCGTCTACTACCTCGATATACTAAGCTTTTGATGCCTTCTTTTGTTCTTCTTCTGTTAATGGACTCCATATTTCCGAAGGGTACATTATGGCTGTACGATTTGAATCTACCCTGTGAATTTTCGTATCTTTCCATCCTCATTAAGAATTTTTGAACTGAAAGAGAAATTCAGCGAGCAGAAACAGTGCAAATTGTTTGTGTAACATCAAATATGGACTCTCCCAATGTTTATTGAAATTTGGACTGTTGTTTCTGCTCCAAATCAGTTGATGAATCAGGGAATTCAGCAAATTCCTAGTGGACTTAAACCCTCAACACTAATCTTTTCCATCCTCATTCTTGAATCAAACATCCTCGTGGATTTACACCCTAAGTCCTGAGCTTTTTTGTTCTTCGGTCAAAGGTACCTTTTGGTGGTGTTTGAATTTACCGTATCTTTCCATCCTCATTAAGAGTTTTTGAATTGTAATAGAATATCAGCAAGCAGGAACAGTATAACCATCTCTGGAATCATCTCTTATTCAGGTATCTAACATTTTTTTTGACACCAGTAGAGTATGGGTATTTGACAGTCTTTGTATTTTCATGACCATTTGGGTCTATATACCATAGAAAAACCTTCATTCTTAGGTTAAATCGTCCTAGTATCGGTATGGTGTAGAATGGGATCAGTTGACCCAAATTTAAACTCAGGTATACAAAGATTCTCTCACCTTGACATATCCACCAAATATGAATATTTGACTGGTATTACAATTCTGATACCCATGGGTAGGTTCTTTCATAGCATTATTGATGTTGATTATTTATACCCATGCATTCACCTATATACCGGCCCAACATTGGTTTGAACTACCGGTATTTTAGTTATATGTAATTCTTCCCTCACATCTGCAGAACTTCATACAAATCAAGTCTCATAAAAATAGAAGCCTCGGCAAGTCACTGTACAAGTCATGGATGCTCGAAAGCATCCTCTGTGTGAACCAATAGTTATTGATGGTTTGATGAAGTAAAACATTTTCAAGGTTATCTACTCACCGGATTTCTATTTGTGAGTATTTTGCAGTGCATGATGGGCGCCAGGTGCTGATACCAACATACAAGAACACAGCTCATGCTTTGTACACAATCTCTCGTGTTGAGGTGCTTGTATTCAACTATTCAAAGGAGTTTGTTGTCATTATTTCGTGAGTAGGGAAATTCTCCTTGTTTAGGCCTTAAAGGTGGTAGGGGCTTAATGTACGACATGTATTTGAGCCTAAATCTAATATAACATTGAAATATTCAACTGGTTCGAACAGGTAGTGCACCTAAAGAATAAGTTAATTGTAAGTAGGGTCACTTTTGACACCATGAGCTCCAAATGGACATATGTAGCTCAAGTACATGTTTTGGTGTATAGAGAGGCCCAGATTTAGAGAGGTGTATAGAGGGGCATAGAAGATGCGGGTTTTATTTGGTTAATTTTCCTTATTCTCCATCTTCTATTGATCAGATTTAAGTGTTCAAATTTGTGTTGCATTAGCAAATGTATGATGAAACATCAACAAAAAATCAGATTGAAACTCGGACCTCTTATGACTTAGTTATGGTTATCGGAAGTGCATGTTTTGTAATTCCTTAACTGAATACATGTGTCCTCCCAACTGTGCTCATAATTGAGTCTGGAGTAGTTAATAAAATTTGAAGGCGTAGTCCAATCTCCTCTAAACATGTGTCTTTGTGTTGTTTGTTCTTTGATCCTCACCTACCCAGACACCAATCAAATACAGGTATGTGATTAAGAAAAGTAACCAAATAACACCTGCATACCGTAGACGCTTAAGAGTTAACCCTTGTATTGTTGGCATAGGGTCCTCTATGGAGATGCATTCATGTCAGGCGTTGTGTTGTTGCACTCTGACATACTTAAGTTGGCAGGGATTACGTGGGCTTTATGCAGGTCTGTTTCCAGCCGTGTTGGGGTCAAGTTTGTCGTGGGGGCTCTACTTCTTTCTGTAAGAGCGATTCAGTGTTTGACAATTAAATTTATTCATAATTTCTCAAAAATATGAAAATCAACTCCTGTCTTCATTTCACAGACCCTTCTAAAGGTTTCTATTCCTTGACAGCTGTTTTCTTTCCTGCTTGAACATGGGTAAGTACGCTAATTGTCCTATTAAGGTATGCGGGTGTCATTTGGTCACTTTTCTCAATGGGATACCTATATTTGATTGGTTTGTGGTTAGGTGAGGATCAAAGAACAAACACCATAAAGACACATGTTTAGAAGAGATTGGGCTTTGACTTTCAAATTGTATTGACTACTCCACACTCATTTATGAGCACGATTGGGAGGACATATGCATTCAACCACTATCATGTGCTTCCAATAACCATGACTAAATCTGTGGAGCTCCAATTGTCAGTCTGATTTTAGTTGATGTTTCATCCTAGGTTTGCTAACGCAACACAAATTAAGATGTAAATCGGATCAATAGAAGATGGAGAACATGAAAAATCAACCAACTAACACCCACAAACTTTAGTGTGGGCCATGTCAATTTTCAAACCATGCCAAAACTCTAATTTAATATAAATTGTGGGCCACATTAAATGTTATTGTAGGGAATTCACTTGGGTGACTATTTTATTTAATATTACTTTTGTCATTGAACTGATATTCCATGAAGACTTAGGTAAAGACCCTGGGTCTTGGACCCACATTAATTTTCCCACCCCAAATAGGACAATTAAGTGTACATCTGTGCACTTAAGCAAAAATTGGTTTGTTTCTGCTGTGCAGCTGTAGGCTATGTTTGTAACCTAAAAATGAGTCTTTTTCTTTGGAGACAGAATAAGCTGATTCTTTTCCTTGGCTGTTGCATTGATGGGTTGCAGGTACAGCAACATTAAAGAACGGAATCGGCGTTACTTTGGACACGAGCTTGGACCTGTTCTACACCTCTTGTCAGCAGCAGAAGCAGGATCCTTTGTAAGTTTTTTAAAGGTCTAAGCTTTTTCTCCAGGGACGTTGTTAATGCAAGAATTTAAAACTTTAAAGACCAATTATGTAAGGGAATCCTCTTAATTATTATATGCATTATCATAAGAAGAAACACATATTGTTCCAATTTAATAACAATGCTTTCAAATGCAGTGGGATCCCATTACTTTTATTTACTGAATACGTTACATTGATTTTTTGGTGTTCTGCAAGGTGGCTGTGCTCACAAACCCTGTCTGGTTAATAAAAACACGCCTCCAGCTTCAAGCTCCTGGTCTTGGAGGACGAACACCATACTCTGGCTTTTCTGGTTTGTACTCTGTATCATGAGTGACATTTACAAAATTTTGTATCTGTATATAAAGTCTAATTTCAAATTTTTATGGTTGATGAGCAATATTTAAGAACTGTAAGAAAGGTCTAAACCATATAGGTGAATGCATGGTATGAATAAATTAAAATCAATAATTGTATTAAAGAACCTACGCATGGGTATCACAATTGTAAAATCAGTCTAATATTAATTTTTGGTGGGTATGTCAAGGTGAGAGAATCTTTGCATATCCAAGTTATTATTTGGGTCACTACCATTCTGAACCATATTGATACTACGACAATTTTTCCTAGGTATGAAGGTTATTACATGGTATATAGACCCGAATGGTATCAAAAACAAAAAACATCCTCAAATGTCCATACCCTACTTGTATCTAAGAATGTGAATCCTCAATATAGATACCAGAATGTTATAATTAAAAGGAAAATATCAGACCAACACTGGTTGATTCCCTCACAAAAGAATGTTTCTAGGGCAGTTCCCTTTTCACAGCTGGAAGTAGACAACTGTCAGGTGGCAAAATGGGGATTGATTTTGTCCTTCTGGGCATACCTACCGCAAAACTTCTTTCATCTACCATATTGAATACTGGACAGCACCACGGGCCAATCATGTAGGTTGTTCAGAATGTTCATAGTACATAATTTGTTGAGAAGACGCCTCAATATTTAGTGCCACTTTACACTATGGCCAAGGGCTGTGACCACGAAATTGTGATGGCCCTTAACACTCATGTGAAGGCCATACCATGGAAGAATTGAACTTGAATTTTCTCCAGTCATGGGCCTTGAAGTGTAGTGTAGACAGATATGCAACTGGGGCTCTTAACCAAATTCTGTTTCATTATGAAACTATTCCTGTGGGTCCTTCTGCTCAAACTTCCTTGGTCCCTTAGGCCCTCAAGCTCTAGTGTAAAGTGCCCCTTAGAAACAACAAATTTTCTTTGAACTTCTACATTAATTCAGTTTTTTGGGTTCTTGAGATGATATCATAGTATGGATTCTTATCATTGACAATTTGCCACTATTTTGATACTTTTTGTCATAACAGCGATCACTGATGTTTTTAATTTTGGTTATACAGATGCCTTGCGTAGCATTCTAAGAGAGGAAGGAGTTCGTGGTCTATACAAAGGGCTCGGCCCAGGTCTTATTCTTGTAAGAGTCTAACTTTTTTATTTAGTCCCAAAGCCACAAATTGACATGAAGTTAAAACTGAGGCTTGCTGAAATTCAGGTCTTTTTATCAGGTTTCCAGGTTTCAATTGAGGTTACAATACACTTAGTCATACACTTAGTTCGTCAAAAAGATTTTAATCATGTTGTGAATGAATTGTATAATCCTAGTAACCAATGCTTTTTGCCCCATAGTAAAGCAAGAGAGGACTGTAATGCCTTTAGATAATAGAGTTATCCCTCAAATCAACAGGAATTTTCATCGGGAGTTGGTGTCCTCCAATTTTCCATTGTTGGTTTGAATACAAATCAATATTATCTTTCCACTTGTACTGCATGCTCGGAGGTAATCTTTGAATTTGAATGAAGGCTGACCTATTTCATTTCATTGAGGTCCAAACTTATTTTAGCACCTCTTGTTATGCCAAATTGAGTTCGACCCTTAAATGAACCGATTTAGAATATTCCCCCTTCAAACCACCACATTATCTCCAAGCATGCACTGAAAACTTACCAAACATGGAAGTGTTGTAGGAAAACCACCAACTTCCAACCAAAAGTCGTGCTAAGTTAAAGGGTAACTCTAATGGGCCATTATTGGAGTTAATGTTATATGCAATAATCTTGGAATACATCAATTACAGATATGTGAATTATTTTGACAAATTAGGTTTCACATGGAGCACTTCAGTTCATGGCATATGAGGAGGGCAGGAAATTTGCAATCTCCTATCGCTCCCAAAAACTTGCTGGTCAGGAAACCTCCATGGATAGGGAGCAACTGCTGGTAATGTTTGAAAGTCCAGACTCAAATTTTGCATTCTTGTATACATTTTGTGTGAACCTTGGTAAGAATTCCAGGATTTCCTTCTGTAAATATGATTAAAGATCAATTGATACTTGGAACCTTACCTTTGTATGCTTTTCTGCACCCTATTTTGATAGACATCCCAAGATTTTGCAGTCTTAGGAGCATCCTCAAAGCTTTTTGCTGTGATGGCTACATATCCCTACCAGGTACAAAATATCCATAAACCCACAATAGTTGTCAGTGAGAAATGTTATGACTGATCAAATACTAGGTTATGATAAGGTTTGTGGGTGTTCTTCGGTTTGTTTTTCATGTTCTCCAACTTCTACCCATTAGATTTACAAACCAAATCGTGTTGCATCAAAAATTCTGTTGCATTAACACATCCACAATGAAGCATTGGTAAAAGATTGGATAGAATATCGGACTTCCTGTGATTTAGATATGGTTATCAGAAGTGTTTGTTAGTTGATTCCTTGACTGAATACATACTGTAGGTCCTCCCAATTGTGTTCACTATTGGGTGAGGAGTAGTCAACAAAAAATTGAAGATGTTGTCCAATGTCTTTTTGACATGTGTCTTTGTGGTGTTTGTCCTTTGATCCTCACTTAACCACATACCAATCAAATATAGGTGTCTGATTAAGAAAAGTAACCAAATGACTCACACATACCTTACTCTGTAAAATTACGATTTTTCCCTGCCAATCACTTCAGCCCTGATTTTTAGATTTCATACTTAAGAGTTTGCTCATGGTTAGTAAGCTTTGGACCTGCGCGGGGTACAGTAAAAGTTATCCTTTTTAATATAAATTTTTCTGTGTGTTGGTGCATGACGAATTTCTGTGTTTTTACTTGGTGTTTGTTCGTGAAGTTCATCATACCCAACTTGTTAGGTTGCAAACATTGAGTTGGTAGGAAGACACCACACTTATATATCTCATTTTGTGTGGATCACTGGCCATCCAATGAGCATTATACTAAATATTGTTGCCAAAAAATTTCTTTTTAGTACCACCTTTTCTCACCAATGTGTAATGCCATGGGCCACATGATTTACCCATGAGATTACACTGTTGTGGGTCAGATTATTAACATAAAAAGTAGTTCCTTCTGTGACAGCCTTTGGTATCTTTTAACAACACAAACACGTGAATTTTAAAAAGTTCATTCATTAATGTGGCCCATGACAAATATGTGGCTCATTAATTTAAGCCCATGCTTAATCAGATACAAGGTAGACGTGCCTAATTTGGTTACTTATCTAAATTAGACATCTATTTCTGAGTGGCATGTGATCAGGTGTGGCTCCAAGAATGGATACCAAAAAGACACGTGTAGTAAAGAGATTGGACTACACGCTGAAACCAAAATAACCATTTTTGGTTCAATAGCGAACATAATTAGGGGGACTTATACGACCATTTAATTAGCACAAGAATCCTCACTTTTATAATGAGTTAACATATTCGTATGAGCTCTGAAAATTACGAAGAAATTGGCTATGGCTTCATTTTGGATTTGCGAATCCTTTCATACTCATGACATGTTTCATATCCCAGGAGAAGTGAGACAGTCAGATAAAGTAGCCATTTAAGACCCATCTACCTTGTATTGAAGCTGACGTATATGCATGGGTGTTCTGTTTGATGGCAGGTTGTTCGCTCAAGGCTTCAGGTATTTTAACTTCTAGCAACTTAAAGTTCACCAGTGTCGGTTGCTAGCTTTCAAACATTCAGGTGTTCTTTTGGACGCTTCAATGAATATTAGGGTCATGTGGGCTTCTGCTGATGGTTTTAACGTTTTAACTGTACTAAATCTCTAATATGCAAGCTCAAAAAGTATCTGGCCAACAAGGGTTGTGATTTGAGCCATCAAAAGGTGACCCAGCAATTGTTACCCGATTTCTCAAGAGTGGCTATTGAGTCATCTTGATGTGCACTCTGGAGGACAAAGTAGTCGGACTTTTTAAGTAGTAAACAAATATTTCCCAGGGTGGGGAGAGGGTCCTATTTCATTTGATCTTTAGTTTTAGCTTGAAAATTGACGGATGGGTTGATATTTATATTTAAGCTTGAATTTCTTGAACCTAATATATGACAGCTGTGTCATGCACAACCAGCAACGACCAAGCAAGGATGGTGTTAGTCAATACCGAAATAGTTGGCACACATTCAAAGAGACCATGAGGTTAGTCTTCTTTGACCCAGTGCCACCCCCAAAGGCTGAAATATTGAAGGTTAAGTCTTTTGTTTGAAGCCCAAACTTTTCTTGAAGGTGGATCAAGGGTAGGTTTCTAAACTCGTGTCATCACAATCTTCTGAGCCTAATTTATTACGTGAAAAATATCACATTCCATTATCTCAATTAATGTTGTGGTAGTTACATTACTGTGTTATTCTCCGTTATTTTGTGCCAATAAGATCGATACACGTTACATGATAAATATATTACACACCACCCTTCGCAAAGTTAATATTCATGAATATTTTGTGACGAACCTCATGGAGATTTTTTCATTTTTGGCAGGTATGAAGGCTTCCGCGGTCTATATAAGGGGATTGTTCCAAATCTATTACGTGTTGTACCATCGTCATCAATAACATTCCTGGTCTATGAATCAGTACTGAAGCTCTTGCATCCATGATCACATTGGTGCAGCTATTCTGTATTATGGAAGTATACTCTTCCGTGATACCCAATATTAAGGGTGAAAGAAAATAATTTGCATTTGCTCAAAAGAATACCTGTAGTTCTTCCGCAGTTATACATATATGGTTCTTTCATATGTTTCCCACAAATTTGTTCTCCCAATCTGGTTGTATGCACTTTTGCAATTACCATACTGTCCACACTTGGTTTGCTAGTTTGAGAATATTCAATTACAGTATTCTATTGGCACATACCTCTCAATGTTTTAAGACGGGCGTTCCTAAATGGGAGCACCAGAAGTGGAGAAAACAAAGCAACCTCGTATTGCTGTCTTATCAAAGGAGACATTGATTATATGTAGATGCTTGATGTATTAAAGTTAGTTGTCTGAAATAAGGCAGATGTGCCTAATGTCTGATCTTAAATGGACACCTATATTTGAGTGCTGTATGGGTGGGTATGAATCTAAGAATAGGAACTAAAAAGGCATGTAAGAAAGAAATAGGGAAAACAGTGAAGTTATGTGCTGATTCTGCCAGAAAGAGTGGCTTGAAGCTTGTGCAATATTTTTCAGAGGTGGTGTAGAGGAAACAAGGAGGAATGCAAGTTGTTTCATAATCTTAGTCCATGTAAACCGCCTGACTTGTATAGTAGACTTACTTCCAGGCAAGAGGTAAGTAAGTCAAACCCCCTACTTGTATAGTAGAGTCTTCCTAATTTGAGAATCAAAGCATCCTACTATGCACACGAACGCACACAAAACGGTTAACTCAAGGCCACCCAAAAGTGATCGCAAGTGGTGTGAAACAACACCTACCTGGCCAATCACTACATCTCACCTATCATTGCATCTTTTTTGGGTCATCACTATTACAACTAGCCATTTTGGGTACACACAAGAATCATTCTACCCCTAGTCTAGTGTACTAGTAGTGGTCATTCCCCAATTTCAATTTTTCTACCTTATTGAAAATAAATTGGACAATGTGCTCAAAACTTATTAACCATTATAAATGTAATAGTGAACATTACAAAGGAGGGGGAGGGGGAGGTGATGTATGATCATTTAATAACTTAGAAACTATTCACTTTGCCAATGGATAAAATATTCATACAAGCTCCGAAAATTATGAGAAAAGTGGCTATATGCATGATTTGGATTTGGAAATCATCTCACACTATATGCATGTTTCATATCTTACGAGACCCGCTTACCGTACTTTTACTTTGTCATGACGTTCATCCCTTGTCCATTTTGCCTTTTGCAAGTTATCTTTGGCCATGAGTTCCTAGATTGCACGAGCACTTCAACTGTCTAAAGCAACATGTTTCCATCACACATTGGGAGCCCTTGTTCACAATCCAAACCGCTACTTGATATGACGTTTCCTGTGAATGAACCACAAAGGTTAGTTCCAAATTTCCCCCAAAATTCTAGGTGTAAATTATTTGTCGGCTATGTGCGTGCTTTGAAGGATCCCAAAACTAGGAGGGGGGAAAGCTAGGAGGGCGTGTGACCATTGAATTCAAAATCCTCTTATTGGTGGAAAATAACAAGACCGTCCCCATTTCACTTGAAACTAGAGCTTGAGGGACCGTCAAAAGTTTGATTGTAAGAACAAACCTACATGGCATGCAATGGTCAATGTTGTGTGGTTTGCAGAGTTTTATGCATAGCCCACCTCGATGAGGTAGGTTCAACACTAAGTCGGGAGACAATGACAATCCAAAATCTCACATAGTGCTTAGTTTTAAATGATTTGTTGTGTAGTAAGAGCTCATAGCAATAGGATGGTAATGAATTAGCCTATGGCTGTGAGCCCGGTCAAGTATGTCTTGACACTACTCTTGAAGGCCGGTGGTCACACAAAATTCCATTACAGTTGTCCATGGTGCAGCCTTCGAATGACTTTCAAAAGTCCTCAAAACTTTTTATGTTGGCAATCCTTGGCCATATTGTAATATGATCGTTCCAATAGGACCAGTTGGACATAGCTTGAGCTCAAGCACTACATCGTTGGTCGAATGCTACTGTGAGTAGGAAACAGCGTGGCCCACTGTATTTTATGTGTGAGTTGAAAACCAGGGCGGCTTATGAATCAATAAACTAGTAATATTTAATTTTACACTAATGAATGTTGACATTTTTGGTATGATATTGATATCATATGTTTCAAGACACATTGTTTCATGTTCATGTAACAAAAATCCATTCCTTCGATTCGAACAAATCATATTGTCAGCTCACAGTTTGCATGGTCATGAAAAATTACAAAATTGACCATAATCACTGTGGTATGTCTTAATTCTAGCGTCCCATAGTAACAAGTGTAAAAAGGTGCAAGAATTTCGACCCCTTACATGTGCCCAAAACGGTGGAGAGCTTCATCTCAAGTTGGTTCCACGTTACTTCATATCAATTTTCAAGTTCAAGCCCAAAATTGGACTTGTCCTCATCAGACTTGATCAAAATTCTACAAGTTCAAAGTTCAAGCTTCCAAAACTTGAACATCAAATGGGAGACCAACTTTTGACAATTCTAGCTTCACATTTTCATCAAGCACACATACTTAACCCTTAAAGGACATATGCTTTCCCGATACCACACCCAAAATATCTTTTAAATTTCATTTTAAGCATGATTAACCAATTAATTTACATAGACTCTATTCTAAAGAAGTATAGATCTTGTTAAGGTGCTCGATTTGGCATTCTAAAAACCCCATTTGGTGCAATGGAGTAAAAGTCTTGAACAAGATTCTCCCAAAACAATACCAAGCCCATGGGGCAGCATTGTCCTTTAAGGATTAAACACTCATGTCATTCTCCTTTTTATCTTTGGCCCACCAAACTTGCAAGCTTAAGGTGGAAGTCAAGTTGTTGTGTGTGGCAACCCCAAGTGTGTGCTCACATCGGGTGCACATTAATTTGGATGCCAAAAGGTGAGTTAAAGTGTTGACTAGACCTCCCATCCATCGGTTCCAAGTTCCCAATGTCATGATAAAAAAGTGTTTTCGGTGCTCAAGGCCCACACGCTTTGTGGCACACACACATATTTGGAGCTCGGTGGGGACCCCATGTGTGTGTGTGTAAGCGTGCGTGCATGTCCGATGCATTGCGATAGCTATGGAGACGCGGCGACGCAACTTAGCACCAATGTGAGACCGTACTAAAGTAGACATGCCTAATTTGGTTACTTTTCTTAGTAAGACATCTATATTTGAGTGGTATGTGGCAATGAGCGGGGAGAACCGACCGTGGGTTACAGCTGAACTGGTTGAGTTTGAGAAATAATTGGTGGAAGTTCAAGACTTTCTTCAAGAAAAATCCCAGTTGTTTTAGATGAACCTATGAAATCTACTTCAGAGAAACAATGACAAAAAAAAAGACAGCCGGAATGTCTCGATATGTAACCGGTTGGGCTCGGAAACACTAGGACTTCACCGATCTCGTCCAAAAACCTCCCCATGCACCGGTACATGGTCTGGTTATCACGGCTCCAAGACGAGGTACCAGAAAGAGATGATGTGTTCAAAACGGATTGGACGATTGTGTGTTCAAAATATGTTAACCATTCTAGATTCAATAGTCGACATAATCGAGGAAAATCTAAATGACCATTCAAATAGCACATGGAGTCTTCATCACTTTGGGAATGCATGAGCTCCAAAAATTACGAGGAAAGTGGCTTCGAGAGATTTGGATTCGCTAACCACCTTGTACTCATCGCATGCTTTGTACCCTAGGACAAGTGGGCTAGTCAGAAAAAAAATTTAAAAAAATGAATGAATGAATGAACAAGGGGGAAAAATGCCTTTTTAGACCCTTTCCGTCCTTACTAATGTAGCTCAAGGTTAGGTTAGGTTAGGTTAGGTTAGGTTAGGTCAGGTGGGCTTGGCTTGGCTTTGCTTGGTTTTTTCTAACTACTACCACATACTCATGTGCCAAAATTAATGCCCATGGCATTGGCCGGTTTTGAGGACCAATCATAGTTTGGATGGCTAAATCAACCTCGAACTTTGAGTCCCTAACTTAGACCTCGAAGTAAGGCAAGGCAAGGCAACCCTTACTCCTCGGTTACTACTTGTCTTTGTAGGGCCCGTACATTTGAGTGGTCGGGTGTGGCTCCAAGAACGGACACCAAATAGACATGTGTTCACAAGAGATCGTTCGATTGCGTGCTTCAAAAATGATAATTCGAATAGTCAACATAATTTGGGAGGGGGCGCATATATGTATGAGCATGAGAATCTTCACTTTGATGATAGCTGATTGGGATTTTGGTATATGATATGACCTAACCTCCAAAAATGGTGAGGAAAGTTCAGCTGTGATGGTTTCGATTTGGATATGCTAACCATCTCAAATTTCATTGCATGGTTCATATCCTGGGGCAAGTAGGCTAGTCAAAAGAAGTAACCATTTCAACACCCACCAACCTTACGTCCTTGGTAAGATCACAAACACCCACCCGGTTCCCATTACAAATCGGTTCCGGAAAATCTCTTGGAAAATAGGTTGCTATTTTTTCCATGGTCCTTGGTTGCATCACAGTCAACCGTGATCGACATCACGCTATCGGGCTCACATTCATGCCGGTACCTGGATACAAGCGTTATTTTTCTTTTCTTTTCTTTTACATGGTTCTTGGCAATAATGAGAGGGAGCCGATGACTTTTGGGAGTTATGTAACACTATGAATGAAACCATCAATGTAAGTTTTATTGAGTGAAGTTGTGTATGTTTATAATGCTCAATAAGCAAATTGACCTTTGCTTATTAAAAAAGTCTACTATATATATATATATATATATATATCTTTGCAAAATTCCAAATGGTATGTAAGCACTAAGTAGATAATTTTGCATACGACATTCACAAATAGTGTATGTGATACAAACATTGTTTACGATGTAGCATACAAGAAGTTCAAAACACGCGTCATTGAAAGAATTGCAAAAAGTCCTCAAACAAAGTCCTCAAACAAAGTCCTAAGCTCAAGAGATCCGACTATCCAAACTTCACAACAAACTGATCCTGTAGTTTTACTTGAATGTAAGCTTTTGTGAGCATATATATGAATCCCTGCAACTAAACTGTACGCAACTCTACCATAAATTCCAAATGCACAAAGGTATGCTCTAGGACTTGAATGTTGGTTGTGGGTTCGTCTTTAAAATCCATAACAAATGGAGATTTTCTTAAGATCTACTACCGAATGATATTTTCAATTGTGTCTTGTAGATCATCACAAAAGAGAAGTTTTGATGTACTATCATAGGATCACACTCATGGAGTTAAGAAATAAAAATAAAAATAAAGGAACGGCAAGAAAATTTGTGCTCCCTCTCCCTAGAATGAACCCAATTTTTAGGGGTTTTTGAGCAAACGCAATTTTGATCGAACCTCAATTGTCTTTCCCAAAAAATGCAGCGAACAAGAACTTCCATACGAAACATTGGAGCAGTGAAGAAGCATAATTTGAACATGAAAATGTAATTGGTCTGAGATGACCCTAAATTAGTGGGTGATAATGGAAAGATACCCAAATCAAATGGAGTGGTTGGCAGTTCAATTTCCAGTCGTGGAATCGTTTCTCTACTTGACGAAAACTAGTAAGGTGGACAAGCACCTCGTGTGTTCCATGTATGTCCATAATGTAAAGGCACATGCATAATCAACCTCGGGGGGTTCACTGGCGAAAATCGTAGAACAACGTGCGATAAAAAAAATAGGGTCCAATATATTCATTGTAGATAAATTTTATAAAAAATGTACATGTAAAATAGGGGATTTTAAAATAATGAAACATGTTTACATGTAAAATACCATCACATATAATATTTTCAGGCTTTTTACATGTAAAATACCATCACCTTATAATCATTTCTGCAAGGCAAATAACCCCCCCAATAAATAGGTCCCGGACGCACGTGTATGCAAAATATAAGAGGGAGTGAACCCCCCGAGTAATCAACACTCAAATAATACATGATTTGGGCGCATGGTGTGGTGGTCAAAACTACATACTAAGATATGTTGAAAGTTGAAGTTCTCTCTCAATCACCAATGAGACCCAAGGAAAATAAGGTGTTCCAATAATAATAATCATAATAATAATCATCTTGCTCACATGCTTAATAAAACGATGACCATAAATGAGTATGATTGATGTTGGTAAGATGTATAGCTCATATACCTATATGATTTGATTGAAGTCATCACTATGCCATGTATGGGTCACTTACTACTTGGAATTGCACAATGCTACAAATTCTTGCCAATTATTAGATTTTACTTTCGACCATCAAAGATCATACATGTTGTTTGAATGGTATACCACATACACAACTTTACTTGGTGAGAACTTGCATTCAAAGTAACACGTGATAGCATGGCCTAACTCCAAATACTAAATGACACTAGCATACCATAAAACAATATAGCTTTGTGATGGTATCAAACCCGTAGGCTTGTGCACTCTTATGAGTTAACAGGAGCTTTCAAAAGGACAATTACTAGCTTGAAATGACCAACTATGGGATATGTCCTTGCTCCTTAAGAAGGTCAACACATTTGTGTATGGTTGCTTTCAATGAAGGTCGATAAAGAAGGGGTTATAAAACCCCCAAAGTCGTGTAAAGAAAGCATGGAAGACCCCCGGGTACATGTCTCGTTTGCATGACCCCCACTAGGAACCCTTGGAGCCCCAAAAGCCACCACACTATTTAAAGGTAATAGCCATGATTGTTGAACATTCAAGTGGGACCCACAACTACTTATCCATGGTGGGCCATCCAAATCCCTTTTTCCCACCCAATGGCATGCCGGCAATGGACTTTGAACTCGTCACCCAACTTGGTTTATCTCCCTTACGGGATTTGGATAACGATGGCAAATTAACTTTTTCGCCATCATTTGTAGATGGGATGCACAAAATAGTGTATCAAAAAATGAAACAAGTGGTTTTAAAGTCATCATATTGATTGAGAGCATATAAGATAGATGGGTTTGTAAGTGGCTTGTTTTCTTAATCGGACCCCTAGATTTCATGGGTATGGTGTTCGGTGAGGACCAAATAGTAAACATCATGAAGACACATGTGTTAACAAAGATTGGACTACGTCTTCAAATGTTATCAACTACTCTACACTCAATAGTGAACATAATTGGGAGGTTTTATGTATCCAGTTAAGAAATCAACAACACGTGCATTTTCAATGACCATATTGAATGAGTGGAGGTCTGATTTTCAATCTGGTTTTTTGCAAATGTTTCATTGTAGATTTGCTATTGCAACTCAAGTTTTGTTGTGTGAATCTAATCACTAGGAGTCAAAGAATATGAAAAATTGAACCAAATAACACCCACATACTTTAGGATCATCTTTAAACTATTAGGAGTTTCAAGCCACAGTCGCATAGTCCACATGCCAATTTGTATAGCCCCTTGGAACATGTATTGAAGTTAGTTGCCAACAGTTCTAACTCGGTCTATGAGAACAGTAGAATTATATGCACTCATGATCGCCGCAAAACACATTAAAATGCTCACAACAGATACATCCATATTCACAGATAGTCTCAACAACATATATCTTCTCCTCAACCACATAAGAAACCTCCCATCCTCCCAATATGACCACCCATATAAGCTCTTCATAACCCAATGACAACTATGCTAAAAAAAACTCCTACCACAACCTCACCATCTGCAAAGTCAAAGCCCACACAAACATCATTGGAAATGACAAGGCTGATAAATTGGCCAAATTTCTAATTGATCCATTTTAAGGTAGGTTCAACGTTAATTATCTCTTAATCCTAAATCTAGCTTTATATGCACGCAATCTCAAATCTTTCTTCCAATCAGATTACCAAGTTTATATTAGCCTCTATCACACAAATGCCATTGGAAACTTTGGTACTCTAGAAAGTCAACCTCTTTATTACCAACTTGATGTACTTCTAGTCCTATAAACCTTTTGGCATCCCGGACTTTAAAAGCAATTTATTTCATATTGGGCACTCCCAACTCCACACACATCTTTGAATGTTGGATGGGCTTAGGAATTGCCTTTTACTAAAAGCACTTGCAATTCATCACAAAAGTCTAATTTTTGAAGTTCTAAAATGTAGCTGAAAAGATGCAAAAACCATAAAACTTTGAAAGTGAAAAACAACGATCATCATATAGACCCTCCCAAGTGTAAGCATTGTTAAACCCATAATGTTGTAAATGCACATAATCCAATCTCATCGCAACATGTGTGTGTTGTTGAGCATTTATTCCTAACTCCGACGCATGCCATATTATACCACTCTATATTGATACGTGTCCAATGAGGAAGAGCGACCACATGATAAGGCCCACATCGTACCTTGGTAGACCATGTCTTGGTCTTGTCATGAAAAAACCACGAGCCTCTAAGTTAACACACACAAAGTTGGGATTATATCACAAACCGCATTGGCCTTCCAAAGGTTGAAGACTTGCATTGAGGAGCGAGTGGAGTAGGCTAACAAGTTAGGGTTTCCGCAAGAAGATTTTTAAAATACTTTTATTACAAATGTAAAGGAGATCATCAACGCATGACCATTCACATCCAAAGCACTACACTAAATACGATATCTAGTGTCACTTTCTATTTGGACTTACCAAAGGTCGGATTGGTTGTTTGGACATTATAGAACATTAACGTCATCTTTACTTGGTGTAAAAATTACGTTAGTAGTAGAATGATATAGGAATGTGAAACTCCGAATAGTAAGTGACGCTATATATATGTGTATATATATAATATTTAGTGTACCTACTATGTGGTACTCTTGGTTTGTGGGGAACCCAATTTCCCACGTGTGCTACTTAGAAAAGTCTTTGACGTTTCTCTACCACCTTGGTTCGATTGAGGGAGGGCTCCACCATTGCCCAAACTTCTACGCATGACAAAAGTGCACAATAGGAAGAAATGTTAAGCTTCATGAGTTCAATGCCCGTTCTTTTTGACCCATTTAAATGGTCTTTGTTTCCGGAAGTTCCTAGTTATTCCTTTGAGGGTCATAACATCACGAAGCAACTATATGATAGTCTCTTCCCAAAGAAAGACATCTTGATTGGAAAAAAAAAAAAAAAAAAAAAAAAAAAAAACTTTGATAGTTTATAGTTGATTGTCAAAAAGTCCACAATACACAACACGAGCACTCCCTATAGGCAAGGGATGACAAATTTAAAGGGTAAATTGTCCTCATATAATACACCGTCCTACGGAACGTAATCAAGGAGTTGTGTAATGCTATAAACTAGGATTTATGAATATTTGAATTTATGCATAGATTTTGGGCAATTCTACCGCCAATATGACGTATACTAGATTGCAAAACTACACAAATATGATGATAGGAGAGCATATAATACAAATATTTGAAGTTGCAGTTGTCGTGCTCTTGCTTATGTTGTTGTTGTTTGATACTTTCGTCCCCACAGATGCACACCCCTGTATATCTATAATGAGGTTTACACTTCTTTTTTGGGTACCAACTGGGTATAGATGATCGACCATATCTTTTTTTTAGAATGATAATGACCAAATTAATAACTTGGGTGCACGATGATTCTCTCATCTTGAGATACCCACCAATTATCATATATTGGATCGGTATTACAAATTAGAATCCCATAAGTGCGTTCTTTGATACCATTGTTGATGTTCGTTATTGGTACTATGCATTCACCTATATACTAGTCCAACACATGTCTCTACCATGGGGTTTTTGGATGAACAATGTAGGTCTTTTCCCATTTTGGGACTTGTCATTAACATCTTCCTCTAATTAGTCAAGGTTTGAAAGATTGGTTTCTGAAACTAGTAGGAGTATTTTCTTGACTTGAGAATGCAAAAATTTAACAGAAAATTGATGTCACGTTAGTGCCTCTTCAAATTTTCATACCGTGACCAAGACCCTAGTGTCAACTCCTTCCAACTTTTTGCTCTAGACCAATAAGATTGCTTAGTTTTGGAGTTTCTTTGATCTTGGGCCTTGGTCAAATCCACTCTCAAGGTCAGTTTACACTACACTAAATATGATACTTAGTGTTTGATTATATAAGTTGTTGTTACCACCCTACCTTGCTCAACATTATTTCTCAATTACTTGATAATTAGCGTTAGACATAAATGTGTCACTACCTTCCCTACTACCACCTCCCTTCATGTGAAGCATGGATTTCACTGGACTTGTGATTTTTTCATATCCTTACTAACACTAAATTCAACACATGTAACTTCCACATATTACCATAGTTGAGATTTAGTGTTTGAATTTACATTAAATGTTACTTACTTTCATAGGTTATTAACTCTTAGTGTATGCGTTCATATTTAGTGTGTCAAATACTAATCATCCTTTTGAGCATAGTGACTAGTGACTACCACAACCACTGCTTTCTACATACTCTCATTGGATGAGATGAAAAGAATGGTGTTCCCACTTCATATTACACTTGGTCATTTAAAAATAGAAGCAACCATGGATGAGCATGTCAAAAGAATGAATGAGAATGTGACATGAAGGTGACATGAAATTCTACATGTGCATAGTTGGATAATATTTGGTGGTCACCCGAATTTTACGGTGAGAGAACCCAAATAAATTGTCCCAATAGAAAATAAGTCCTAATTGTTCTATGACAAGTATATTATAAAATATAAAATATGTTAAACTTATTTAAATCATATTTTTAGTCAAAATTTTGATTTTGAAAGTTTTCATTAAAACACTTCGTCCCGGTCTATGTCCATTTTACACTATCAAATGATAACATATGTAAATTGGCTCTTAGTGTTTAGCTTGCATGAAAAAATTACAACAAATGATAAAATTCAATGAGCTAACCTACATGGCGTTTCTCATGAATCCTTGGCCAAACCCACATGGCCAGAGCATCATGTTGTTTATATGTTAGCTCACTTGCCATGGATGAAAGGCCTTTGATCTCGGGGAGTTCACTAGACATGTATATATGTATACATGTGCGTGACAAGGGTATTTATTCAAGGGGTATTTAATTATCCATCCTTAATTTTTTGTACCGTATTATTATATAATTTCTAATTTATTGTTTTTAAAATGACCCTATAATTACTTTTAAATTTGATGAAGCTCTAATTTTAAGCTAGGTATGTTCATTATAATTATTTGATTTTGCTCCAAAGGGTTTAAGAGCATTCAAAGTACTAAGTCACCAAAATCCAAGGCACAACAAGGTTTTACATTAAGAGTGTTCATAAACAGTTTCAAACAACAAAATCAGCCCATGTTCCTCAATCAAGTTACACGCACAATCAAACACAACAGTACTGAGTGTCAAAAAAAACAATTAAAACACCAACAACAAAGCAAGCAAAAATAAGGTCCATGCAATAATGTAGAAGGGTATAGAGTTAATACTACAACATCCTGCTTGAAGCAGACATACACAATACCAACCAAAACTCCTCTTATTTATCTTGAGAAATTGTTTCTAGCATTTAAAAACACTAGCAAAATTGTTCATAGCAAATGAAAGGTGTCATGTTCATATTGCAAAACAAATACTAGCTTTTAAGAACACTAGTATATAATCAACAAATAATGCATGCCTTTAATATCTGTAATTTGTTATGTCCCAACGCCCCAACTTCATCGCCATAGCCTTCAACGAGTTGTCCACAAATGTTCTCCAAGACTTGCACTCCATCTTCTTAAATCCTACGGTATATTTTTACAAATATTTTAAAAATATGCCTTATTTGTATCAAGCCTATATTATTTATAATACAAATTTTATCATACATACTCACCTATATTACTTCTAAGAAAATTCTAAGTTTTTCCTTTTGTGAATATAAATTACCCTATATTTTCCCGCACGTTGTTTTCTAATATTATCGCAGTGAACTCCCGGAGCCTTTGATAAAAACAAACATATTATAGGGTTGAGGGCCAACTCATTCCAGTTGGACTTCACACGAACTAATTTGGAATCCTTTGAAATCATGTATGGAGTCAAATCCTCAAAAACTGAGAACATTGTAGACTACACAAGTGATCAGTACGTTTTCACCTTTCCCAATAGACGAGTTTACGTAGGCACCATGAAATTTGCCAAGAAGGAGACGCAGTCGCATACGAGCGTACCTCTCATCCATCCAACATGTAAAATCTGATAGCCTGAAGGTTTGTGGCTTACTCATCTCAAATGGGCTTTGACTAGACTAATTTGGGATGTTTGAAGCTAATTCTGATGTCGAATCATCTAAGAAAAATAACACCCATACTACATACTGTTTTAAGGGTGGTGTGTCGGGGGATGAGAGGCATGTTCATATGCAATAATTCCCTCTCACCATGAAACTGTAGCCATACTCTGACCTTCTGATACTCACCATGTTGTATATCAATATGGGTTTGGTATAACGAATTTGATACCAACTTATCGACTAGGTGCATTGATACCACTATTAATAATTGTATACCTATTGACACCATGCATTCACCTATCATATACCGGCTCACACATTGGTTAAGTACCTAATACGGGTTGTGGGCCATCCACCCACTTACCCACCCATGTACCTTATTGTTACAAAAATATTAAATAAAAAGAAAAAGAAAAAAAGAAAGGAATATAAAGAAAAGAAAAGTAAAGTAAAGAAAAGTAAAGAAAAGCCAAGTAGAGAAAAGGAAAAGAAAAGGAGGCTTCCAAGTCTCGTGAGCGATCTACTCTCTACCTGAAACTCCATGGGGAGCCTCACTCTCTCTCTATCTCCCTCCCTCTCTCCACAGTCCCCCGAAACCCTAGCCATCTTTCCCGACGTGTGCGCCATCGCCATTCCAATGTCCAGATGTCACCACACATCCCACCGTCTACCGGCTCTCCTTAGCTTCCTACCCAAACAAAACTCTCAAAAAATGGCTTAGAAATGAGCTCAAATGGGTCACAATTGCCGCTAACTCTCTGTTTTGCACGAGTTCACCGTTTAAACTGGGATAGTAGCCCTTGAGCTCTGGGAGGCCGCATTGTGAAGGACGAGGATCGTTCGAGGCTTTTATTGCGATAATTAATTGGTGAAGGCAGAGGAGGAGGGAGGGAGGTTCGAAGGTTTATGACGAGTTGCTGCAGTTTTGATGTTGTTGTACGACGATGGACTACGGCAGCAATGCGACGATGCAGTTGTTGACGATGAGGTTCTTGCCAATACGCTCTTTCTCTACTTTTCTCTCTGTTGATGCCAATGCTGATAATTTTTCGGCCTGCCATTGTGTGTATCTCAGGTACGGTAATTGTGTGCTGCGGTGCGGTGTTTTGTTTCGTTCTGTTTTTGGTTTCGTGCGTTATGGATTATGGACCAGGTTTGTTGTCAACCACCTGGTACATGCAAATCATGGAGGTGGACGATAGTAGACGGTTCTTCGTTTAGAGGTATAGATAACCATGGTTTGTACGTCGGAGGTGGATCTTGTGCTATCGATTACGGCCGTACTTGGCAACGATGCCCACTTCCAAATGCGCAATGCGGTAGTGCGGTCATCGAACATAGCGTAATCAGGAAGTGAGGAACGGAGGAACTGTATCTTCCATACTCTGTCCTTGACTCAAAGAAACTTTGTAGTGAAGTGTGTAGCTCAGTATGAAGGTCGTATTTAGTATAAGAGCAATGCACGTCGATCCTTGAAGTTGATAAAAAGTGTTGTTTATCCTTTCTTTTGGAAGACGTTCTGCTTTTCTGGAAGCTTTGAAAGCAAGGACCAGAATAATTCGACGTTTATAACTTAGATCAAACATTGCGTAAACTTCGAGGCCAGCTTCCTCAATATTAAAGTAGATCCACTTCCTTAGATACTTCTGCTTGCGCAACATAGCGTAATCAGGAACTGAGGAGGAACTGTGTCTTCCATACTGTTGTCCTTCGCTTAAAGAATCTTTGTATGTATTGTGGAGCTCAGTACTGAGGTTGTAAGTATTCAGTTCAAGAGCAATGCAGGGGCTTTCTCCATCGATCTTTGTAGTTGATAAAAGTGTTATTTATCTATCCTTTCTTTCCTTAAGGACTTTCGGCTTTTCTGAACTCTTGGAGCAAGGGCCAGAATAGTTAGACGTTTTTAGACTGAATGATGCGTAAATTTTAAGGCCAGGTTCTTTGGATTCCAAAGTAGCATCCCCTTGCTTGTGCAACGTAGCGTAATGTATCGAACATAGCGTAATTAGGAACTGAGGAATGGAGGAACTAACTGTGTCTTCGACACTGTATGTTTCGCTCAAAGAAACTTTGTAGTGTAGTGTGGAGCTCAGTATTAAGGTTGTACTCAGGTTAAGAGCAATCCAGGAGCTTCTCTGTCGATCCTTGCAGTTGATGAAAGTGTTGTTTATCTATCCTTGCTTTAAGGACGTTGTACTTTTTCTGAAACCCTGGAGGAAGGGCCATAAATGGATGTTTGTGGAGTGAATTATGTGTAATTCGTTAAGGTCGGGTTCTTTCAATACCCAAGTGGATCCACTTGCTAAGATGTCTGAGGACTACTCTCTCGCAAAAGCATTAGTTGGAGATTGATGTGCTTTAAAGTACACGCTGATGGTGGCAACGTAGTACAAGTTGTGCCATTGAGCTCTTCTTTAGCTCACTCTCTGTAGTTCCCAATCTCTAACATCTGTCTCAGATTTGTGTGTTCTCATAACTGGTAGAAAATTTTCTGATGATAAGTCTAGGAGGTATAGTACTTCTTAAGAGCAATTTTTACATTCTCAAGTCAATCATGCATCTTTCCCGCAACCTTCTCTTACATCCTTCCTGTCTCAAGAGTTCCTTGTTGTAATTGTGCAGATTGCTGCTGCTTTTAGAAAGGCACTAGATGATTCAGATACTTATTTTATTGGGGGCAGATCAGCAGATAGTGCAGGCCGTTCTCATTCTATGAGATAATCGCAAGCTCTTCAGAGATACCTTTACCAATCATTAGTGTATTGATAGTGCACTGAAATATGTTATTGTACAAGTTGAGAGACTATGGGAGTAGGAGCATTCTTTTTTTCTATCCTGTAACTAACATGTGAATGCTCAATTCAATCAACTGGAATTATCATTTGTATCTTCACCCCTTGATTACGAGGAAATTTTCTCTCTTCAAGCACATTTTTTTGGTCAAGCTCACATCTCAAAGTATAGTGCGAGCTATTTTTTCCATGAGATGAAAGTAGGCATGTGACTTTTCATCTGATATTAGTATAAGGGGTTTGGAGGGTGAAAGTCTTGAAGGGCCAACCAGCTTCAACCGATGCTAGAGGTTATGTCATATATTCTTTACCTTTTAATCTGCCACCTCTGTGCCTTCTCTATGTGAAATGTCAACTGTGACTGCAGGACAGTGGAAGATAAAGTCATTATACTGTTATTAATTCAGGGCTTAGTTCCTGTCCATAATAAGTCAGGCTTACCATTGTATTCTTGGATCTTTAGGGAAGATAATGTGGTAGACAATTGCCTACATCTCCTTGTAGAGAAATGGTAGTCTTGGATAATTGATATGAATCCTCTGGCTTTCTCTTGTTGGCAAAGATTACCTGTTTATTGGACATATTGTGTATGGGCTGTCCAGGTACATCACCAGTACTGCAGAACTTGGCATTCCATGATTTCTTCCATACTGGCATGTGTTTTTGATTTGTACTGAAGGTCAGCCTGGGTTTACACCTGTGGTAGCGTACAAGTGATGGGGAGCACCGCAGAGTGTGGTTGAAGGACGTGTTGGAAGGAGTATTTTGTGCTGTTCAAATAATGCTGTGACCTCAATACAGTGGACGGCAGTCTAAACAACAACAATATTTGGGATGGTTATTTCATGGTCATATTCGAGCCTGTGTGAAGAGGGAGTCTTTCCAAGCTCTTCGATTGGAAGTTGGTTGTGTTTGGAGACCTGTAACTATGTTAAGATACCTTTTTGAGTAGACTTACTCAGCAAAGTGTGGATTTGTGTGGCCCTTAAGCTGGAGGCAGAATAGAAATTTAACAACACAGAAATGCCTCCTGCTGGGTTTCAAGAATCTGTGACCCATGAGGTACAAACCCCGCCCGAGGGGCATTTCTCAAGTGTGGATCTAGAATGGATTAAGAGCCTACAAACTGGTGAAGGGCATTACAGGGAGGTTGATATTGCACACATACCTACCAACCGGGTGGAGGATTTCATCTCAGGAGAGTCTGTAAATATTGAAGGGGGTACTCACTTTGTTAAACTTATGCCACAGAGGCATGACCTGGGATCCCTCCTAGAGCCATATATCGACAGCTATGTCACGTTTTCAAAGTAAGATCCTACCTTCCATTAATTTGCGATTCTACGTTTTCAATCCTATTGAAGGTGTTTTGTCAGTCTATTTTAGCTTCCCTGTGACTGATTAAAGAAATCTGGAACCTATTTGTCTGTTTCTGTCCACTGCCTTTCTCTAATTTTGAAGCTGTTTCCTCTGGTTTGAATAGGTACATGTGTGTATATGGACCTGAAGATTGGCGCATTGACAGTCCTATGCCACGTGCACCTCAGCCTTTGGTGGAAGCAGGGAAAAAGGGGAGACGCAAACGAGCTGATATTGGCGAGAGTGTCAAACACGGATGTCTGTGTAGCTTTGGACTGAAGCAGCTCTATGCTACTCCAAATGTGACTGAAATAATTTATTATCAGAAAGAACACACAGATGCTCGTGGGATCCCATGCCATGGTGAATCTCTTGCTAATCTCCAATGCACTTTAAACATGGTTGTTGTACATCGTTCTGCTACTTGATCGAGCATTTTTAAACCAGTCTACATGTGAAATCAATTTGAAAAGGGCTGTATATGTCCAAATTGTGTCATGCATGAACCTCGTCTGCACCAGTAATTTTCCTGATTTAGAGGAAATTTGGAAGTACTTTTTAGCAAATTGTATATCCGAAGGTCTTATATCCGAACCTGTATCAAAGATCAGGTTTGCACAGGATTGTTAAATAATGTTATATTGAGTGTACCATTCCAGATATTTCTGAAATGTGCAACTGTACTTTTAGGTCTATATAGGAATTTAAGCATTTTATACACAGGAAACTCCAACTTGCCTTCATTCTTGGGTGACAATCTTCAATGCAAATGCTCTCTAAAATCTACTCTGGTTAAGAGCCAGGTTAATGTCGGAGTCATTTATTTATGCGGATAAGTACTTATTGAAAGGAGGGATCTTTCTAAATTTGGGTATAATTGTTACAGATATCCCAAGAATCTGGCAGCTTTCACAAGAGCAGCTTGTCGTTTTCAAGGTATGTTCAAAGACACAATATGTTTCCTCACTTTGACTGGATGGTCTTTCTTTACATGACAATATTTGGAGGTTTAGGTGGTCTTCCTAATATGGAGTAATTTCCATGTGGCTCACTACTAAAAAATTCACAATTCTCTCCATCCTTGTTTTGTATCTTCTCTTTGGACGAGAAAGTGGTAGTTGTGTTGTTGGGAGGAATAATTGTTCCCTTCCTTTGTGTGCTGAGAAATGTACTCATTATGAAGCTTATATTTTGGAACAGAACTTAATAGATTTCAGAGACAAGATTGCAAATGAGAAGGCCCGCAAGGGGGTGACTAATGAGCTGCTCTTCAGAGTTGGTGAGTACTTCTGCAACCCTGTGCCTCCTACTAATCAGAGCTCTTTCCGCTGAAGATTGA
The DNA here is from genome assembly GCA_950295325.1 of Polytrichum commune. Classification (NCBI taxonomy): domain Eukaryota; kingdom Viridiplantae; phylum Streptophyta; class Polytrichopsida; order Polytrichales; family Polytrichaceae; genus Polytrichum; species Polytrichum commune. The sequence continues at coordinate 3,684,537 of OX485809.1, forward strand.
AATTTACATTTGCCAACTGTGTCAAAAGTGAAACTTGAATCTGAACATCTGCCACATTTGGTCATCTGACTGTGCGTGATACAGCGGAGAAGATGCCGGACAATGTGACCAAATTACTTGACCTTTTAACGGAGCAAGAAAAGGAGTTAGTAGTGGGATGCAACGTAATGGTTTTCATGGATGTCATTAAGAACTCGCGATGTAATTCCTTGGTGGGTACACAACAAATGATGAAATCAGCGCATGGACCTGACTTACCTGGCATCGACCCTTTGCACTTGGCTCAGAAAATGGTTTTCAACGACAATGCGGTCAGGCAAGCAAGTAGTCTATTTCTGTCACATGGGCAGCCTGATGGTCCTGTAAAAGATTCTGTGCATCACATGAGCTTAAGACAGTCTTCTGAAATATTTGGTTCTCATGATGTCTCGGAGGGAGAGAGAGCACCAGAAGCAGATACAGAGCAAATTCTCCCCAAGGATATAAACTTACAGAATGAAGAATCAGCAACACCATATGTGGAGTATCAACCTGCGATTCAAATTACTGCTGCACCACTTACACTACTACCAGTTCCGTTAGTTCCATTCCAAGTCATGTTCAACCCTATGATTTTTGCCCCTCTTGCAGCAAGGTCACCGACATTTCCACCCGTGACAAATTTTGAGTATCTAGATGCCTCCTCGAGCACACCTGCACCACCAGTCCCCTCTGGTGCATCCCAGCTCCAGTACTGTCAGCAGCCAGATTCACTTCAAGCGGGGAACTTGGGACCACCAGAAGTGGTTTCTGAAAAAACTCAGCAACCTATGAAGAAAAGGGCCAGGAGAAAAGGGCGAGATTTGGAGCCAGAAAGTGCCAGTCCCTCAGAACCACCTACCCTGCCTAAAACTCCAATGTCCATTCTTGACGCCTTGTGTATGTATAACTTTAAACCGAGTTCACGGCCAAAGTCACAAGCTTCCGTTTTAGACGCTCTTGATGCCTTATACTTCTATAATATCAAGCCATGTCTACGTCCGAATGAGTCTACCGTCTTGTTAGTACCATACTCAATGTGTACAGCAACGTCTCGACATCCAGTTCCAGTGTCGGCCATGGCTGGGTGGAGGCAGCACATGAAGGACCCAACGTTGCTTGTACCTGTGCTAATACCTGCAGGGTACCAACCAGTGTATATCCCTCCAGGGAGTGTGTTAAGCGAGCCGGAAGTGCAGGCAGCATCCGTACATGCAAATATGGCAGTCTGACAACAATCTGAGTGGAGGTGAAAGCAGCAACAATCTCTTGCTCCCCGGAGGACATAGGAGCTAACATTTTGTGGTTTGTTTCCTTTGTATGGAGACACAACCTTTCTCTAGGAGTTCACAGTTCTTAAATCAGCTCTTTGACAACTAACAATCTAGTGACATCATTTGAGTCAGTATGCTGGGTAAGTAGACCTCAGTACATGCCCTTTGACTGACGTTGACGGGGGAGATTGCACCAGTTGAAGTGGACAATGGATGATGGACTTACATTATTGAAGACTTCAAACAGCTAGGTGAACATTCAACTTGAATCCCTGTTTGATGCATCATCTCTTTTTTGTGTGCCATGCCATGTCTCTGCCATGTTCTATTTATTGCAGCTTCCTACTAATCACGAGGGATGAAATGAATGGGCTAGGGTTTTAGGGTTTGGAAATTACCTCTGCTTTGATTTCAGGATGGTAAGTGGTATTACTCCTCATGGGGCTATTTTGGAGTAATGAGGTTTTTGCTGGTCTCATTTTATGTAATTGCCAGTCTGGGTACAAATTATGAAGTGTTGCAAGACTAACAGCAGATTCTCTAAGGCAGCAAAGAGTAGTTCTTCAGTCTTTGTGAGAGAAGAGGTTCACTGAAGTACGTGTCATGTTTCAATCCATCAGCAATAAAATTAGATCTCTGGAGGCAGGTTTTATAGCCCCTTTCTTCTGGGAGAGAGATTCTTACCTCTTTGGAGATGGAGGCTTTGAATTTTCCAGTGCTAGCAGACGTGTCACCTCCTGGATTGATGCCTCAAGTTTTTGGATGCAAGTATTCTAGCAGTTCAAAGATCTGTCCATCCTTTATCCCTTTCCAGCAAGCGTGACATCCTGTTCTGTCTAAATTAAATTGGCCATTCCCTTACCAGCACTTTAAAAATAAACATCTCATCTAACCAGATCCAATGTTACTCTACATAGGTATTGGCAGTTCATCAGAAGTCATTGCTGATGCCTATGAGACATCCCAGTAGCAACTGCACTGAAACAATTGATGCCTGAATTTCTAACTCTTTTCAGACCTGACAACTAGGGACTCCATTGGTTGATGATCATTCCTAGTAGAATAATTAACCTCATTTACTGAACTGTTTATTTTTTAACAGCATTAAGGAGGAGCCTACATCAACACTCAAATTAGATACCTGCATGTTTTAGGTACAAAATAAAATTGTCACCCACATTAATTTCGTAGAAAAAAAATTAATGTGGACCACGCTAATTTTCTACTAGAAATTTTAGCGTGCTTTGAAAAACAATGCGTCTATGTTGATACTTGCTCTAGAAAATTACTATGGCCCAATTTAGTGTAGTAATGAGAAGAGTTGAAGGTGTGTAGGTATGCGGGCCTATAATGGACATTTCCAACTCCACATACAATTTTGGCTTTTGGATGGGTTGGCGAATTGTCTCATCTAGTTAGCAATTGTGAAATATGAAATTGTCATTCCAAGTGTCAAAAGTAGAATTGAGATGCAAAAGTTATAAGAGCTCAAAGTGGAACACTCTTTTGCCTCAGCCGATCACAAAGCTTCTCCCAATTGTGTCCACTACTTCTTGAGATAGAAAGACACCTTATTGTGACCTCTTATGTCTTTGTATCTCAATTATAATTCTAGACATTGAAATAGCAAATCGAGACTTTGATCTGCAAGTGCTAACGTGGATGAGACAATTCCTCATTTGATTCAACATCCATAGTTGTTTGGAGTTGGTAAGTGCCACATTTATTTAGTTTCCATCCAAGACATTGTTTTCTACTCACCGTTACAACCTACCACAGGCCACTCATGTTTCAAGAAATAAAATCAATACATCATCAATTTGGATTCCAAAACATCTAGGTAGACAAATAATTTGCAACCCAGAAGATTTGGGGTTTAGGGTTCTCCTAATTGTAAAAGTTTTAGAGTACTACAAACTTGGTGTTGTGACCATCTTGATGCTTGTCGAAGTTTCATGCAAGTTTACACAACCTCTGCAGCTTCTAGGGTAACCTCCCCACTCTGTGGTGTTTTCTTTTCCATTCTTTTCAAAATCTCTTCGAGTGCAAGTTGACACCTGAACAAATTTATTAAACAATTGAATGATCAAGACCTGAAATGCACAATTTTACAATAAGTGCACCAAATATTGTATTTAGTACCATGGTATTTTATGTCACTGTGGTAAGTTTTCTAATAAATAAATTTACAAGTACTGCCATCCCAGCTTTTGGTTCATCCAAATGCTATTTATTCAAAATAAAAACAAATGATCTGTAATGAAATATTGTCATGGGTAAATGAGAATAATTGCAACATTGTCAATCTGGAATACCCAAATTTATTTTACAAGGAGTGACATATAATGTTAGGTTTACATTTCGTGTTGGTGACACTACATAGGCGGTTTACAATATTACACTCCTTATGAAGCATAGACTTTTGAGAGTTGTGTGAAGTTGTACTAGTACATAGTCTGGGGGAAAGAGTAATATGGAAACAATTAGTGTGTACTACACTAATTGTCTAGTTAGGATGGAAATAATGTGGGGGCCAAGACCTTGGGCCTTCCCCCTAAGACTTCCAACCAACACCTTGGGTATTAGTTTAAGAAAAAGGAAAGTAGCGTAGAATAAAATAGCCATCTACATCAATTTCCTGGAGAAACAATTAATGTGGGCTCCACTGATTTTACAATCGAGATTTGGTGTGTGTTGAAAATTATTGTGGGTTTTAGACAGTTAGTGTGACTGATCACCAATAGGTTTATCTAGTGTAGTTCATGTTTCAAGTGAAGTGAAAACAATGAACCAATGAGAAATACCCATGGCTGTCATACGGAGGGTTTAAGATCACTCCTTGAAGCTTTATTCTTAAAGTGCTCAAAGTAGGAATAGATCATTTATCATAAGCATTATATATGTCAAATAATTGACATCATGATTTGAACTTGTGAAATGACCTGGATTCCAATACATACCATGAATATGTTATCATTCTATTCACATGTGACTTCATTCTCACTTCCTATGGGTTCAACATCTGATAGACCGTTAAAAAAAAAAATGCATTTTTTCAACACATCGTCTCGTGTCCCGTCAAAAACACAAAAGTTAAGAAAGAAAGAGTGAAATACCTCCACGGCGAATGATCCATAAACATGTCGGGTGAGATCACAAAATCCCGGAACTTCTTTCGGTCCTTCAAAACGGCGTGATGCCGCGCTTGCTTCTCCTCCCCAATGACCCAAAACCGGTACAAGGATTGCCACCATGACTGGTTGTTGATGGGTGCCGCTTCCTTCACCATGTGGATCACCAGCCCAGGCACAAACATCTCCTCGGGCCATAGAGTTTGTAAGTCACAGTCGGAGCCGTAACCGCTGATTTCATTTGCAACCTCTTTTGGTATACCGTTGGGTAATAGGTCCAGATCAGTCATGCCACCTGGGTGCTGAGTTGAATGCTCTGCCACAGTGGATGCTGAGCTGGACGTCTCTGCCTGTGGTGAGGGTCTCCCTTCATCATCTTCGCTTCGATTCATCTCCTTCCCTGCAGTGTCATCACCACAAAGCGCTGACCCGATGAGATCTTGCTGATGCGTCACGTCCTCGATGGACATGAGCATGTGGAATATAGACCGTAGAGTGCACAAGTTTCGTGAGGTGGTCAACACTACCCCTGATATTCTACACGTGTCGCCTTGCCATGGATGTAGCAAGGCGTCCTCGTGTATCTACCTCATCGTTCCCGTGGGTCGGTACTACCACAAGGATGTCTCACTACAGCCCATTGTAAGGCTCACCAAGCGATTTTGCTGATGTGTTTACTTCTGATCGGATGCGAGGAGGTGGAACATTTGAGTTTTCTTTATCTTAACATTTATGGGTTACTTGGTAGAGGGTGTCCACTATTAAAAACAAAGTTGTAGGTTAGCTTAGACTACGAGACTTATGAAAATGCTACACTAAACATCTGATTAGGTGTTGACCCACACTATTTATCATCTACCCACATTAATTGTCTTGCCATTGCTGAGAACCCACATCAACCCAGGGTGTCACAGCCTCACTTGGTGCTACATGGCAAGTCACAATGACCACTCTAATCAACAAACAAGTGTTGTGCCACACTAGAACAGATGTTTAGTGTAGTGGAAGAAAATGAAGATGTCATTGTGACTTACTACGATGGCGCTGCGCATGCTCCCTTACCGGGTTATCAGAACTTCCAGCACTTTCACCTTGCAAAGAGTCATTCCTGAGGATTTCGGATTGTTGGGCTCCGGAAAATTGAGGTTGAATGTCGATCAGAGAGGTGGTTTCGCCGGAGTCATTAAAAAAGTTTCGGGCAAGCTTTGGGAGAAGTGCAGAGGGAGTGTTGACATCTGCATCCACTGCTTGCAGTGCTGCTGCTCTTAGCCTCATCAGAGCTGCAACTGAAAGGCGTGATGAAAACTCGTCATTATATATCACACTGCACAACCCAAGCACACAAACAACTTCTGTGAAATACTGGATTGCACATGGTCTTGACCAACGTGGATACAACATGTGACAATTTTCTTTTAGAATATAGTTATTTTGTGTTGAACTAAATAACACCCTACTGTAGTCAAGACCCAAAAGAATTGCCTTAATAGAGCTCCATCCTCATGTCAGATCCTTGATGTACCTTCAAAGTCTACATTTTTAGGGAACTTATGGCTTTGTCCACTTGCACAGATGTTGGGAGATCTTTTGACCAAGGGGAGTTAACCGGCGTTCTGACAGAAAATGAGCTGTGGTACATAATATGGTCCTATTTAACGTTTCAAGATAATAATCATAAAAATGGTAGAAAAATTCAGGGTACTGGAACATTCTCATAATATTCTATGAATATGTGCATTACTTCATAGCCCCCTAAAACTTCTTAGTCAAGGTGGTTCATATCACTACAAGAGAGAGACCCCTCTCCCTCCTCCCCCCCCGCGGCTCTGATGCAAAGCAAAATGAAAATGGTCTAAAACGTGAGCTAGGGATTAGGGTTTTACCTTGTTACGAAACTTGCGCATGCGTCTGCAGTAACTGCATCCACACAAGGAAGGACTCCATATGCATACACATGTAGCTCGGGATATCGTCTGTATAGCTGCCAACAACAGCAATAATGTTGTTGTGAATTATCACGTGGGTTCGCCCTTGTAGTTTTGCAATTTAGCGCCCACAATGCACACGATCTTATAGTGACAATAAGATGGAACAAAAACAAAGACTAGACCTTCTTTTTCATAAATAGATATGACATTAACAAGTATAAACGTTTGATCTCTATTGAGGTAACTGCTTCTAGTCAACCTTTTTGAAAGGTAGAAGAAATAAGCAAATAACAATCTTTTTACAAGCACTAGATTTGGGTATGGATGAAACCCCCGGTTGAAAAATTGAATATTCAAGTAGGAGAGTTAAGAAAGATTTGTTGTACCCGTAGTGCCGTAAGTGCAGCAATGGAACCGCCAAGAGAATGACCGACAAATCGTAGTTTATACCCTTCACACTCCCCTCCAGGGCCAAGAAGTTCGGTCAAGAGCCCAGTTTTTCTTTTCCCTAATAGGGTGGCCTCACAATCTAATATCACCACAAAACCACAAAAAATCTTTTCAGCCTCCAAAGCCATGTTTTGCTCACAATTCCAGTCTGCTGAAGTTCATTTTAATACTCAAATTATCAACTACTTTTGGGTTCAAACAGGACTTGCTTTGGTTAAAAATCACTACAAAATTATCATGATGCTTAGTTCTTTGAGTTGGCCTCACAAATAAGCTTGCCTCCATATCTCTATTGGATCAAACCATTCGAAGTCTGTGACATGATTTGTAGGTTTTGTGCACTCAGGGGCACTTTGCACTAAGAGCTTGATGGCCTTGTCATTGAAGTCTAAAATCTCTCATTGGTGGAATACCAAGACCGTCCCACTTCACTTTACACTATAGAGGTTGAGGGCCTATGAGACCAAAGAAGTTTGAATGGATGAAAGAGCTACATGGAATCCTACATGGCATGAAATTGATAATGTTTCATGGTTTACCGATTTTGCCTCAGACCTACCCCTTTTAGGTGGGTCAAACACAACACCGGAGGCCATGACACTTCCAAATCTCACGACCCTTGATTTAGTATAACTTCTTGTGTAGGAGGGCCCACATGAATAGGATGTCACAAATTGAGAGCCCGGGTGTGTACGTCTTTATTAAACTACACTTGAAGGCCCGTGACCACACAAAGTTCAATTCTGAATTTTCATGCTACAGCCTTTGGATGAGCTTCAAAAGCCCTCATAATTTCATGGTAGCAGCCCTTGGCCATGGCGTAAAGTGGCCCAAAGTTTTAAACAAATACAGAAATTGAAGTTTAGGTGACCGTGCATTGCTTGATTCACAAACAAAGACTACTTTCACCAAAAACATATACCTCCAAGTTCTTTGTCCGTTGGGCAATCACAAATAGCTTGTTCATCACTATCATCTTCAGCCAAATTGTCTAGCTGCTTTGAAAGCTCGCGGGCAGCTTGGATAACACCAACATGACCGTAGTGTGGCATTGTCTCTTCTACTTGCTTCTTGACTCGATCCGGAATGCCATCCCCTCTAGAATCATCATCACAATCATTAGAGAGCATTACAACTAGTTACAAAAGCAATGGATTCTCCAGTTAGCCTTAACGAACAAAAATAAATTGCTCTTTGTTCAAATTCAAACACGACCTCCAAGCATGCACCACAACATTTGTTTTTATATTATACGCAAAACAACCATTAGAAATTCAAAGAGGGATCAACTCCCGATGAAAGTCCCATTCAGATACAGGATAATTCTATTGTATAATAAACCAGTGTGTGGTAATTGTATATAGGGGCATCACATGACTGGCGCAATTGTGAAATTAGGATTAGTGATGAAGCTTAAACCTACCTTGGAAATTGTGCCGAACCTCCTATCAGAGGACGTTAAATTGTTCACAATCACAAAATTTGCTCAAACTCAAGCATATCACAAAAACATGCGACAGTTTAAAGGGTTGCCACCCAACCTGGATAACTAAAGGGTCAGGAAATAATTGGAAATAAATACTGGGCCATGACATTATTTTCTTCATTGATTTATACTTACTCGATCAATCCATGAAGGTCAGATTTTGAAAGCTCGCACTCTCGGCTTAATCCATCTGTAAGCAGATCCTCGGGAGTCTCAGTACCACGAATTGCAACCAACACAGTGTGAGATTCGTGTAAAACTACCACAAAGTACACGGGTTCCCGCTTTGTCTGCAAAAATAAAAATAAAATTTTGTCACTTCGAAATTGGTCACCCTTCAGCCACGGACCCAGGTCTACGTCTGGGATGCAAAGATACCAGTTCAAATGCAAGCTACATTGATTGTGGTAAACAATGTGGGCAAATGCATAGTGTGATTTACCTTGGGGAACTTTTTCGTGTGGCCCATACAAGACTTTGAATGGTATAAGAACAAAAATACCATCAAATATCCAAACCCTATTAGTATCATAAACTGTAAAGTGCTCATTATGGATACTCATATAGCATCAAAAACAGACCATACCTGTCCAACATTGGTGTACACCATCACGCAAGAAAATAGTGTGCAGCCTCACTTACACATGTCATACCCTTGTGATAATACTCACCCATTATTCTCTTAGATTTTAAGTCTTGTAAATGCACACTATTTTCAATCCAATAAATATTATAACTTACAAAGCGGACCGTTGATGTTGAATATTATGGGTTGGCGTCTAGTGTGTACCTACAGTACTATTCTCCATGTTTTTTTCCCGTGTGCAATTAAGCTCACTAGTGTTGCCCACACTATTTACCATAATCAGTGTAATTCTAGGAAAATGGACAGTACCTGTGTAACGCTACCTTTACGGAGCGCATCAGGAGCCACTTTTGCACGCTGCAAAAACGCGGCCGCATGGCCTCTCCACCAATTATCACCTTCTAGCTTTGGCCGGCTGAGATTACACATGCATCAAATGGGATGAAGAACAAAAAGTTAGTAGAAGGAAACACACCAAAGCAGAAGCAAAATTCATTCAAAAAATCCCACAAAATGAATATTGTACTCCAAAACATCTTTTGATAGATTCCTACATGTGGAGGAGGAACCAGATTTTTGGTTTAGAAGCAACCAGACCGGCTAGTTTTCATACTTTTTTGATCCCATTTGTGCAAAAATGATGGGATTGACAATGTAAAAGGGAAATACCAAGTATTACCTATTACGATTCCAGAAGGTGAGGATGCCCTGACGGCGCAGCCAATAACAGGGAAATGTGATTGGGTGATTACCAATGTCCAAGAGAAACCCCTATTCAAAATTTCCACCACTGAATCAGTCTAGAGGAATCTTTAGACTAAAATTTTGATGTTCTTTGCTCCTAGATAGATTAGCAAATGGTTTTTCCTGGTATACCCCAAATTCGACCAGATTTTAGATCTTTCAAGCGTGGTTTTTTCAGACCTCATTGCATCTCAAGTTGATGGGACTTAAATGTTCAAATTTCTGATTAGCCCACTTCTCCTGGCATTTGAAACATGATATTAGTACGAGATGGTTAGCAAATCCAAATTGGGGTTGTAGGCACTTTCCTCGTAGTTTGTGGAGCTCATATGATATCAAATTCATTATCAAAGTGAAGATTCTTGTGCTCATTAAATGGTCATACAGATCCCCCCAATTGTATTAACTATTGAGCCTAAAATAGTTATCATATTTTGAGCATGTAGTCCAATCACTTTTAAACACATGATGCCTTTTTGCTATTTGTTGTTGGAGCCCCACCAAATCACATACCACTCAAATCTAGGTGTTCGGTTAAAATCTATAACCGAATTAGGCGCGTCCACCTTAGGTCTTCTTTGTTCATTATCCTATGGAAGTATTACAAGTGCTAATACACATTAACCCTTAATGGACTAGGGGGGTGTATTTACACATAATACATGACAATTTGTACAAACTCCAAACAAGTATTGAATTGATATTTATTTATTTGGCCTATAATATCGGATTCATATTTAGCAAAACCTACTAAAAAGTGGAAACAAAAATAAAGTCATATGTGAAAACAATGATTGGATGTATGTGGGATGGGTTTGGGTCATTTAAACAAGCTCAAATCTTCCTATCGTTCATTTTGCATATACGTTTGTTCTGATTGGAACAATGCACATGATAAATAGGCTAATTTTAGATAGGATCACTTTTGAGACTTTTGGAACTTTTGGCTAAAAATTTATTAGGTACAAAATACTAAAAGGGTGTTTCCAAGACAGAAGACGTACAGTGTATGCAGCAATTGCGTAAGGGTGGAGACGAGTGGCTTCACGAAAAAGATTTTCTGGCACCATTTCATCGTCATTTGATAAAGGAGATTGTACTTGCTGCTCTTTTAGCAACAATATCCCTGTCACATTAAATCCAACAATTTTAGATCTCTAACTAGGCCCTAGAAAAGCTCGGGCCTAGCACTTAGCTTCCCATTAGAGTAGCACCTATGGTCACTAGGAAATTATTTTTGCTTTCTTTTTACCCTTAGTTATATTATGTCATTATCTTATGAAATTTTTGGAGGCAAATATGTATAAATTAGAACTATGCAACTCTTGAAGGTTTTTGAAGATTATAACTGTATGGACACGATTAAAATAAAATTTCACAACTTTGTAAGAAGGACACATGTATTTTAAAATTGAGAAGTCAAAGTTTCGTAATCAATCTACAAATTAGAAAAACTATCCAAACATTTAGGGGTTAATGAATAATTTTCTAAGTTCTTTGGAGTAAGATCGCATGCTCTTGCCACTCACAAAACCTCAACGTTCTCCAACTCGTTTTGCTCATTGACTATTGAGAGAGACGGAGTCAACCCTTTAAACTCCTCCCACCCTCCAGAATCGAGGGTCAAAGGACTTCAGAGGGTTGTCTCTCTCTCACTCAGCAATCGGTCCACAATGAAGAGTTTTGATACATATGGCATTTATGTGTAAGATAAGCATGCGGAATTGGCCCAAAAAACTTTGAAAGCCAATTTGTTGAGAGTCATTTTACCGTGACCATAGGAGTTGCCCTTACAAGAATCCTGGTATTGGAGTCATGAACTAAATTACAAGTAACCAAGCCTCAACGAGTGTGGTTCTAATCAAGGGTGTTTTCATTTAAGAAAAAGAGTATGTGGCTCGGTGCATGCTAAATATACCTCACATCAAGGACAAAAGTGGCCTTTAAAAAAAATTAATTGATATTGTTCATAATTTTAAGCATCGGCTCAGTTGATCGTCCAGATGAAGACTAAACAGTTTTTATTGTTAGTCATAGACAGTAAAACATTCCCAAGTTGTTTGGACAGAATATAAGGTGTTCCACTTTATTTGAAGGTAATAAATTACAAAGCACACTATCCCAGAGCTATTTGAGTTATCCTTTAATTCGACCGGCGTTTTGGTTTGGAGTTGGTTGTTTTGCATACAACACTTTTCATGTTGGGTAAGTTTTCGGTGCATGCTTAGAGTCGGTGTGGAGTTGAACATAGGACATTCTATAGCGGTTCATTGGGGGCCAAATTCAAATTCGCATGTCAAGAGGTGCTAAAATGAGTTGGCCCTCAATGAACCAATACAAAATGTTCTTCGTTCAAACCTTTACATTGACTCCAAGCATGTACCGAAAACTTATCCAATACAAAAAGCGTTGTATGCAAAACCAAAAATAAAAAACCAAAACCCCGGTCGAATTGAAGATATTAACTCTATTCTTCGCATCTTTTCTAGATTGCATCGACATATACTTACCAGCTACCACTTCCAGGTGGCTAGCACCACGAGCTCGATATGCCACAAGGTCACCCAATAATTCCGCCACAGAGTAGACTTCATCCTTGTCTAACTGAGACCTGCACAAGGACCAAAATCCATACCATAATGAGCAATTATTATATGAATACCCTAGCCATAATGAGCAAAAGAGTTCTCCTCTAACCCAACATGACTTTTGGCCAAGAGTTGGTTGTTTCACATACAAAACCTTTCCATGTTCAGAGGTTGTGCGGAGGTTTAAACAAAGAACATTCTATATTGGTTTGTTGAGGTCAAATTCATTTTGGCATACCACAAGGTGCTAAAACGAGTTTGGTCCTCAATGAACCGATATAGATTGCGCTTCATTCAAATTCATATACCAACCTCCGACCATGCACCCAAAGTAGAAAGAAATTATGATATTATATGCAAAACAACCAATAGAAAATCATATGGGACCAACTCCCGATAAAAAATCCCATTGAGTTGAAGGATAACTTTAATGCCACCATAACATCATACCAAAGAAGGTAGCATGCAAGGTGACTTGGTAAGATTTTGTCCCATTGCAAATACCGGACTATAGAATGGTCATCTGTTTTGAGTTAGTTGATCCTAGCAAGTCATCACAAGGATGCTAAACCCTAAACCCTAAATCCTAATTAGAAATATTTTTAGTGTAAAATCAGCGGTCAGTTGACCCCACTGAAGTCATCATGTTCCCAAATCCATTCACCTTAACAAATTGGGATTCTATCCTAAGGGATACTTTGCGCTATGACCATGAGATTGTGAGGAGCCTTGAAACTCATCCCGAAGGTCATAGCATGGAAAATTAAAATTGAGCTTTGTGGGTTCACGGGCCTTCAAGTGTAGTTCAAAGATATACACAACCGGGATCTCAACCAAATGTCATTTCATTTTCAGCCTTTTCATGTGGGCCCTTCTACATAAGAAGTTACAATAATTTGAGGATTGTGAGATTTTGAAGTGTTATGGTCTCCCGGTTTTGCGTTAGACCCACCTCTTTGAGGCTAGCTTGACGCAAAATTTGGGTGACCATGAAACAATATCCATTACATGCCATGTTACACTCCACGTAGATCAGTTCGTCCTATCAAACTTCCTTAGTCCATTAGGCCCTCAAGCTCAAATGTAAAGTGAAGTGGGACGGTCTTGGCATTTTCCACCAAAGAGAGATTTTTAATTTCAATGGTCATGGACCCTTCAAACTCTAGTGTAAAGTGCCCCTAAGTGTGCTTATAAGGTAGATATGCCTAATTCAATTACTGATCTTGATCAGACACCTAATTTTGAGTGGTAGGTGGTTAGATGTGGCTCCAAGAACGGATATCAAAAAGACATATGTTTAAAGGAGAGTGGACTACATGCTCAAAATATGAAATTATTATAGGCTCAGTAGTCACCATAATTGTGACAAACCTATATGGCCATTTAATGAGCACAAGAATCCTCACTTTGATAATGAATAAGATATTCATATGAGCTCCGACAATGATTAGGACAGTGGTTACTAACAGCCTTGATTTAGATTTGCTTACCATCTCATAAAAATCGTGTGTTTCACATCCTAGGAGAAGTAGGCAACTCAGAAAAAATAACCATTTAGAAGCCCATCTACCTTATGACCAAATTATCCAAAAAGGAAGCGCAAATACTTACAAGTACTTTTGCCTTCCAAGGCAACACATCGCTTCACGAATGCCATAATCAAACATCTCATGATAATGTGCTTTCCACGCTTCGCCATGGTGATGGTAGAGTGATCTCCATGCTATTACGTCCGATCCCATACAGCATTGTGGGAGGGTTATCACCCATGCTAATACTGGTAAAAAGACGAGAGATACTTGAAAATAATTGTCTTCTTCTGCAATTCATAAAACAACAATTATTCATACATAAGTGAAAGGCATACTTTTGAGTGAGTGTACCCACAACCCACAATCCACAGTCAACAATGTCATAGCCAAGTATACCTTTAATATGCAAACTGGATATGCAAATGTGTCCAAAATAATGGCCATTTTACACTATGGCTGAGGGCCGTGACCACGAAATTATGAGGGTCTTGGTCCCTTAGTACCTAAAGGCTCTAGTGTAAAGTGACGTGGGACAGTCTCAGCATTTTCAATCAATGAGAGATTTTTATTTTCAATGGTCACGGACAGTATAGAAACATATTTGATGGAAAAAATTTATTTAAATTTTTTAAAACACACACACAGAGGAGAGAGAGGCTCACCACCACCAGCTGAGCAACTGTAGGCAAAATAATTTGCTGATTTGGTTAAAACCAAAAAGGTAAGATAAGAAGCGCCAACAAATTGCGCAGCACTCACAAGGAAACCAACCCGGCTCCACCATAGCCACCACTTGTACCACCTCTGTCGGGAAGGAAAAAAAGAACAAAAAAGAACAACAATCAGCTATTAATTAGCAACACCAACTGTAGTGGCATATATGCAAAACATTTGTAAGTGGCCAATTCAGGGTCCAATGCAAATGGAATAATTCTTAGGTAGTCTGAATAACCAACGGATAATTCCATTGGGGGCGTGCCTCTTTGATTGAATCTTGGTAGATGAAAAAATGTAATTGTGTCCAAAGATAGGCATCAATAATGATGTGTCAACTAATGAGAGCATACTCAAGGACCTTGAATCTTTATAATATAAATCTTGAGGCTAGAATAAGAATGTCCTCATGCATGCTGCTGTGTGTATTTTTGAGGTTAAGGTTTTTCCACGTCTATTAATTCATGTGACTTCACCAAAGACCAAGATAACAAACAAAAGAATGAACTCCAATTTCATACCCAACATCCAAAGTCGCTATGGAGCTGTCTAATTAGCAATTGTAATGAATACTGTAGGTGATAAGCAAGTCTGACACAAATTAACTCAAAATCTAAGCAAACTGCCACATGTTGCTTTTCTATAAGTCTTTACCTCTACAAAATCCCATATGTTGTCTCCAAAAAAAAAACTTGTGTTTTGGCACCAAAATTGGGAACCTGCTTATCTATCACCTATGGTATACACCCAAAAAAATGACTGATTTAATACAAGAAGAGCTGCCAGATTTAGGTATGGCAATTCTAAAATTTAGTACAACATTGAAAGAAAGTTAGATAAAAATTTACTTACACGTCTCTCTTGGCGGTCGATTTTGGTCTTTTCTTTGGCAACACGAGAACCCGAATTTGCAGGTTGTTCTACGGTGGTCATAACCGAGGCTGTGACACCCTGGGTTATCCCCATCCCAAAAATCCAGAGGATGCGAAAACCCGCACAGGCAGCCACTAAACTCGATGAAATAACCACCTTTTGGGGACATTCTTCTTGAGTCGCAGTTATTGCCACGTATAACGAAAGCAGACATAGTATCCAGTTGAGGAGGCCAAAAAACAACACAATTTTGCGTATATCATGTAACTTTTCAAGCCCCATCGCGTGCAGAGCTAAAGAGTTGTCACTATTACATGTGGTGGTTGGGGTATTATTGGATAGAGGTGATTCATAGTTTTTCAACACGGGGCTGTGATTGCAAAAGGGGATATCGGAGCCTCTTCTTGTCCACTTGAAATTTCGGATTCGTCGTCTTCGCAACCGAGCAAAGATTCTAAGTAGCTCAATGCATGGGTCCACCATGCGCAGCATTTACCTGTACAACCAAATTAAAAACTTAAGCCACATTAGTTTTCAATAGTGTCAAATCTCAAATTGCAAGTGGGAGCTTTTAATTTTGATGAGTGTTGTTACTAAAATCTTCACACTGCAAATTCAACATGTAGCTTATGATTGATTCAACATTGCCTTAAGTCACATTAGGTCTTGCAACTATCCAAAAAAAAAACCAAGAGATTAAAAACAGTGCAAACCACTGTTTGGTAGACATTGATTCAACATTGTAGTTTGCTGCAATTGCATCAATGAATATTTGTCTCCCAATGGCAAGTAGGTTCAAGAAAAAAATAAGTCTCACATCTTAAAACTGCAAGTGGCCAGCATTTAATGTTTGAGCTAGCAGTATAAATATCTTTACAGTGCTAGTCCAACATTTAGCTGATGATTCACTCAACATTGATTGAACTCACATTTCATCCTTTTAAGTCTTGCAACAATCAGAAATAAAACCAAAAGATTGAAAGTGCAATGCTATGTTTGTTAATGTTGTAGTTAGAATGTGATTGAATCAATGTGAAACCAGCGTTGATGATATATGGATCTAGAGATTTGTGAAGCAAGTAGTCCTGAAATTAGGAACAACAAAATTGGTATGCTCGTTGCTATTTATTTGTTCAAGGTCATATATTATGAGTACATAACCATGTAAAAAAACCAGTCTAGCAGCAAAAGGTGGAACCTGACTCCCATTTGGGGTTTAAGTAGCTCAAATTTTTTTCAACAACTAAGGTAGTCCCATGTTAATCCAACATAGCAATAATCTGGACACCTCTACTTGAGTAAATTCAATAGTCAACATAATTGGGGGGGACCTATATGACCACTTAATG
The DNA here is from genome assembly GCA_950295325.1 of Polytrichum commune. Taxonomy (NCBI): domain Eukaryota; kingdom Viridiplantae; phylum Streptophyta; class Polytrichopsida; order Polytrichales; family Polytrichaceae; genus Polytrichum; species Polytrichum commune. The sequence continues at coordinate 3,701,210 of OX485809.1, forward strand.
AGCATGAGAATCTTCACTATGATAATGAATAAGATATTCATATGAGCTCCAGAAATTATGAGGCAAATACCTATGGGCACAAGGATTTGGAATTGCTAAACATCTCGAACTAAGTTAATTGAGTGTTCCATATCCTTTGAGAAGTGGGTACAGAGATAAAACTATCCAAATAACACATGTCTACCTTATTCAACTCACAATTCAACCTTTTAGGTATTGCAACTACACAATCCAGAAACAAAGAGCATCAAAAGTGCAAACCCTATGTGTGGTAAGCACTGATTCAATATTGCAGCTTGAAATCAATGTGAGGTCAGTGTTGATGATATATGGATCTACATGTTTGTGATCTCAAAATTGCACATGGAGATAACCTACCTGGCTTTCAGATTTGGAGCTCCCCCTTCACCTGGAAATTATATCCTGCCTCCACCATGCAGGATCCCAAAAATTATCCCGGATCGGCAATGCTGCAATATTTTTAGGGTTAGGCGCCCAATTCAAGAAATTTCAACCATCTTGTACCACCGTAATTCAGAGGATAACAGGAATTTCTTCAATGGGTTGCTAACCCGAAATTTCGAATCCACACGGATGAACTACTACTACCCACAACACCACAAAGCAAGAATGACATTCACAAGCAGCTAACCTAGTCCTCCGTGAAGCAGATATGAAGTTTTGAAGTTCTGCTGTCTTCAGAATTCCAATGAGCGGCTGCTCCAAAACTGTAACTCCCAAACTGGAACCCAGATATTTTGCAATGACTTGTGAGGAAAAAAAGCAAGAAATCTAAGTTACAGCTCCTCCTTCTTCATGGTCAAACCTGACAAAATGAAAAACCCACAAGTGGATTGCAACCAAACTTGAGAACTCTACTTACAAACAGATGCCAAAAGGATATAACAAACTTCCAAGAAGGAAAAAACTTGAAGCTGAGGGAAGACCAAGTGTGTACTAACACTTTAGGTGCTTTAAAAGATACTGCCTAATAATTGTACTCGCTAAAAGCAGAGAATGATCCTATATGTTTTATCTTCACTTGCCAATTCATCTTCTGTTAAGTTACAAAACTTCGAAGTAACTTTTGACTTCTAAGTAGTGTTTGATCCTTACAACATAACACGAAAAAAATTGGCATCATCTTCTTCATCTCAGATTTCAATCTTCATCTCCATGATGCTGACAGTCTTTCATGTTGGAAAAGTGCAAGTACGTCACCTGGCATCACCACATCTCATCAGGTCATATGATTAACTTCTTGGAAAGTTGCGAAAGTTCAAAAATACAATTTCATATCAGTTTAGTTTGGAGTAATTCGGAGTAAATCAGATGCACCATCTATTCTTCGCTTAAGTTACAAGTTTAGTACTCCATTCTAAGTGAGTGAGTCGAGACTCGCTTGCAATTCAAATTATTTAAGCTAAGCTTATTTCCAAGCTTCACTTATTGCAGTTTTGCCTTTGGGAACAAATAAGATGGCTAGAGCTTTGTGGTCACGTCTTCATAAACTCATCCATTGGGAAGGTGAAAACGCAAATTATTATTGTATAGGATGATTTTTTTTTTTACTTTTTTACTTTTTTACTCTCTTTTTTCAAGATGATTTGACTCCAAAAATGACATCAGAGACCTTGAATTCACTCAATGGTGTGACGGGTCTATTTGGAATGAATTGATCTTTAACTTATAGGGCAATAGTTTTTGCTTGAGAATCCCTTTCATTCATGAAGTATGAGCTTACTTAGACACCATGAAAATCTCACCCTCTCAAGTTTGTTGTAAATTCATTCTAGTAGTGCCCCTAGAATTTGTTTGGGGTCATTGATTCAAATTTAGGGGTCAATTCTACATTATACAATGTTTCTCTCCCTTTTCATCCTCTCCCATGGTAGGTGTTGTGAAACTTCACCCCAACCATAGCTTTGTGATGTCTAGGTAAACTCATCCATTAGGGGAGGTGAAAATGCAAGGAGCTATTGTCTTAGTTCAATTCTTTTGCTTTTTAAGGTTACTCGACCCCGAAAATGGCATCAAGATTTTGAAATTAGAATAGAGGGACCTAATTGGAATGAATCGACCCTCAACCTGTAAGGGGTTTGTTTTACTAGATCCCCCTTATCATGATGGACAATTTGGATGCCACAAAGCTCAAGTCTAAAGAAAGTGAAATAAAACTTGGTAAAAGTTAAGGTTCAAGGCAACATGTAGAGTATGATTTTGTGGACTACACCTGGACAACATAGGCAAGAGGATAATGAGTTATGATAAGTTACATTGACACAACCACCTACTTAAGTTGTTTATGGGACAAAACTAATATTGTTCAATGACAAAAATTGGACATTTTAAATGAAATGCTTTCTATGTGGACATAACAACATATGGAGTGTTTGGAAATGCTCTCAACTTGGATGAGAAATTGATAAGGTTGTTGATGTAGTAAAATACACATGTGCCAACATCAAAGGTGTCTAGGCAAATGTGATCGTAACATGTGGCTCTCAATGAACCTAGGGAAGGAACTGTTAATTAGAAAACAAGTAAGATCTATTACAATCTCTATCCTTGATCTCCACCAAATCCTTCTAAGGACATTTTTCTCTCCCTTGTATATACTATGCATGTAATGCCTCAAATAATACCCCTTTTACACAAACGTTTGTTCATATGTGGTATAAATAGTCCACTCCATGGGGTCTAAGTTCGATTTACACACTATCCCGTAACCAAGGCTCTTAAAAAATACTTCAAGAATTTCTCGTGGGCATACTTTTTGGACCGCTAACCATGACCATGAGAAATTCTAAATTATTTGTACCCGGCCCTTGGTCATGTGTGTTAAATTGGCCCTTACCTTATGACACTTGATGCTACATGACAAGTGTTGTAGTAATTTGGCACACCAATTTTTTTGCTACGAAAGTCAGATGTCTGAAAATTAGTAGGATCTTTTCAGCCAAGGATTCTTTAGTTTTTGGCACAATCCGGCCATGAATTGGTCCTCATTGACTTCTGCAATTGATTGGATTGTTGGTGCGAAATTCGAATTTGCTGGGTTTAGGGTTTAAGGTGCAGGAGCCAGAGTTGTACATTTTGCACTACTTCAGGTGTGGTGTGAACGGTTTGGGATCTGGAATTGGTCGCTTGAAATTCTCGCCAAAAATGTCGAACTTGCAATTAATTTTGTCAAGGTTGCAAAAACATTCTTTGAGTTAGAGGAATTGGGTTTAAAACTGTCGGGTTTAGGGTTGAGGGCTTGTGGGTGGTCGCAAATTCTTGGCCAGAAATTGACACAGCGAGGAAATTTAGGGGTAAGTCAGGGAGTTGAAGAACCGATGGTTTAGGAAACATCAAAAAATGTCAAAGTTGCAATTCTTGTTGCCAAAGTTGCAACTTCATTCTTTGACTTAAAGGGAGTGGGTGTCAAAACATTTGTAGGGTTTCGGGTTTTGTGGGTGGTCGCGAATTCTTGTCCAGAAAATTGGCGCAGCGAGGTAATTTCGGGATTAGGGAATTGGAAGTATTGATGGTTTAGGACTCAACAAATCTGTTCAAGTTGCAGGTCTTTCTGCCAAAGTTGCAAATAATTTCTTTGACTTGGGAAATTGGATGCGAAGCTGAAGGGTTTAGGGTTCTGTGGGTGGTCACAAATTCTTGGCCGGAAATTGACACAGCGAGGGAGTTGAAAAATTCATGGTTTAGGATTCAAATTTTTGTTCGTTGAAGTTGCAATTGTTGTCGCCAAAGTTCTTTGACTTGGGTGGTAAGGTTTAGGGTTTAGGGTTAGAGGCGACAGTTAAATTTTGCTCACTGTTTTTTGCGACGAGAACGTATCCATGGCATGTGAGTCAGGGCAAGGGTGTGGCTCTGGCGGAGAAGGAGCCTGCAATACAGATTCATGCGGCTCCGAAACTTCTACTTGCAATCAATCCAAGCCTACCCTAAATTTTGACAATTCGCAGCCAAGGACTTGCACCAAATGCAAGGAGGAGGATGCGCCCCCAAACGAGCTCCTGTGCGCTTCGTGTCTGCACACGAGCCTCGTGTCCAAGTTCAAGACGGCAGTGAATAAAAATTCACTCGTGATGCCATTCGACAATGTTCTTCTTGCCTTTTCTGGAGGGCCAGCTTCCAGGTCCGATTATCTTGTGGTCAAACCTGGTCTTGAATCATTTTAATTTGTCGTCTTTTGATTGCACATGGTTTTGATTAATGTACCAATAAGGGCCTTAATGTCGAAAAATCAGATTCTCAATTTTAAAATGATTAGATCTTGCTAAAATTTTATTATTTTCTTAGCAATGTTTTCCCCGTATGACTTAGCTATTGAAATTGTTTTACACCTCCTAAACCTTGATTACTCATTTTCATGAATGCTTTTCCTCTACACCTCATTAAGAGACATTTTGAGAGTTTGATCACTTCAGGATTAAATCAGGCTTGCAGCTTTTCACCAAAGTATACCAGCTATAATTTTAGCCAAATATTCCAAGTTTCCTATCAAACAAATGAGATTTGTCATTGTGATGAAGTTTCCAAAGTTTTTACTTCTAAACTCATTAAAAGAGGACAAAAAGTATTTTTTTGGTTTTTCTAACTCTATGGATGTGATTCTTTGATGTTGCCCTTGCAACTTCTTTGTGGTAGTTCTCAAAAGAACCTCGGAAATGTTCTTTTTACTACACAGCCTAGAGAATGCTTCACCTTGAGGCCATAAACGGTTGGGTTGGTGTGAGAGTTGAGATTCAATTCAGTGAGGTGAGGTGTGGTTGGAGATAATTTCATGTGGACTGTGGAAACCATATAACTAGTTATTGATTTAAAGTAACAAAAAATAGTCATCTTTTGGTTGCAATCTTGAAGATTGATGAGGTTATTGTTTTGAATTCATTTTTCATGGATTTTGTTATGTATTGGTATTCTTTGTGCAGAGTTGCGCTTGAGTTTCTTCGCGAAATAAGATTGAAGGCCCAGACAGACATGGATGCGTCCCGGGAGCAAGGGCAAAGTGTTTTCGGGCTTGGTGTTGTGTTTGTGGATGAGGCAGCGGCAAAAAATGTTACGAGGACGGAGGCGCAATGTATGATAGATGGAATCACTTCCATTGTTTCATCTGGCGACGAAAGGCCCTTGCCTCTCCATATTGCTGGGCTCCAAGATGTGTTCAACGATGATGATCTTTGTACTGCCACAGGTGAAAAATCAATTAAGTATTCAATTTTGTGTAGTCTTTAGGATTTACCAAGTTATGATAACATAACTGAGTATGTTTAATGTCTACCAAGGTATGTGAGTGTTACTCGTTTGTCTTTCATGTTCTCCAACTTCTACTGATTTGATCTTCATAACGAAACTTGTGTTGCATTAGCAAACCTAAGATGAAGCATCAGCAGAAATTGGATCTCCCCTGATTTAGTTTTGGTTTTTGGGAGTGCATGCTTGTTGATTTCTTAATTGAATTTGTAGGTCCTCCCAATTGTGTTCACTATTGAGTGTGGAGTAGTGAATGAAATTTGAAGACGTTGCCCAATCTCTTTTAAACATGTGTGTTTATGGTGTTTGTTCTTAAATCCTCACTGAATTACACACCAATCAAATACAGGTCTCTGATTAAGAAAAGTAACTGAATAACACCCACATACCTTACCATAAGGTGCTTCCTGGTTCATCTTTTTATGCTGAACTATAATATCCACGTGTGATTTGGATGGGTCTCAAGCAAAGCTTTAGGATTAGTTATTTATCAAAATCCGAAACTGGAAGCACTCTATGTTATCAAATTGTGCATGAGTTCTTTATTTCTTTAGTTCTGACAACGTGATATTACACTAGCATAAAGGGTGCATTCAAAACCAAAAGTTGAAATTTTGGGTGAAACTTGCAGCCTCAGACGAGGATCATGGGTTAAGAACCCCTGAACAAAAACTCGAGGAGTTGCTGAAGAATGTGGAGGACATAACTGGGAAGGAAGACCTTGTAAGCTACTTACGGATGCAAGTCCTTCAAAAGGTAATTTTACCATGAAAAATCTCTATTTGATGATACGCAGCAAATTCTGGTTCATTCGAGTAGACCCTAGTTTGTTGAAGCTTCTTTTAAAGTTTCACTGTGCTTGCGAAGGCTTTCACAATGAGTGGCTTTTACAATGAGTGCGTTATGTTTTCACTGACCTGAGTATGTGTTTGCTTTTATTCCACAACACAATCAACATGTGCGCTCAAGCATGGAATTCTGAATTTATTGCAGGTGGCCAAGGACTATGGATACACAAAACTTGCTTTGGGAGTTTGTACTTCACGGATTGCGGCTTGGTCTGTTGCTGCCACTGCTAAGGTGAGTGACTGCGTTTTTTTTAAATTTTAATTTAAAAAAATCAAAAAAATCTACTATGATAGGCCAAGCAGGTGGTTTCAATTGCACTGATTATGGTATATACTTGTGGACCACAGTATTGGGGTTATTTCTACACTAAAACATTGGGGATATTACTTTGGGTGCACACTAAAGTAGATTTGCCTAATTCGGTTGCCTATGTTCATTGGACACCTATATTTGAGTGATATGTGGTTTTGGTGCGGCTCCAAGAATGGATACCAAAAAGACATGCATTTAGAAGAGATTGGACTACAACCTCAAAGAAAAAAAAATTCATTCTTGCCTTAATAGTCAACCTAATTGGGGGACCTCTATGACCATTTTCATGCGTGATGCTGTACACTAGTGTTGGTCTGGTATTGTCTTTTTTTGATACTATTTGGGTACTATTTGTATCTATAATGAGGATTTCACATTTTTTTTTATATTAGTAGGGTGAGAATATTCAACAATATTGTTGTTTTTGATACTATTTGGGTCCATATATATTACCATGCAAGAACCTTCAAACCTAGGTAAGATTGCGCTAGTATCAATATGGTGGAGAATGGATTATAACTTGGGTATACAAAGATTCTCTCACCTTGACATACCCACCAAATATCAATAATTTGATTGGTATTACAATTTTGATGCCCACAGGTAGGTTCTTTATGCCATTATTGATGTTGATTATTAATACCATGCATTCACCTATATACCTGTTCCAACATTGGTTTTGATTCCACAGGGACAAGGATTTTCATTTCCAGCTGACATAAATTACATGGACGCAAGGTGGCTAGTTCCAGTTGTTCTCCCTCTCCGTGACTGTCTTGCGCGGGAGCTTCTTTCACACTGTCAACTATCCAAGTGAGTGGTTTCTGCTAATTCTATTTAAATAGTTTTCAAAAGTAAGATTGTTAGAAATGAAAGAAATAGGAATTTTACTGTGAAGCCATTGCCCGTCTTTGCTGGGTTTTTGCTTTGACCAGTATTCTCACTAAAGTTTTTGCTCGGATTGCATGTTCCAGGTTAAAAACAATTTCCACCAGGAGTGCTTCACGTTCTGGTGATACTGCTCAAAGCATCAACTCTTTATCAGAAACATTTGTCTCCTTGCTACAGGTAAGGAACGTACTTATTTAGTTTCATCAAGGTAGATGTGCCTAATTTGGATACTTATCTTAATCAGACACCTATATTTGAGTGGTATGTGATTAAGTGTGTCCCAAAAATGGATACCAAAAAGATGTGTTTAAATAAGATTTGACTATGTGCTCAAAATATGATGAGCATTTTAAGCTCAATTGTCAACATAATTGGGGGGCCTATATGATCAATAATGAGCAGAAGAATCTTCACTTTGCTAGTGCATAAGATATTCAAATGAGCTCCAAAAATCATGAGGAAAGTGGCTATGGCCTTGATTTCGATTTCTAACCATCTCATAGTAATCGCGTGTTTCATAACCCTTAGAAGTGGGCTAGTTGGAAAAAGTAACCATTTAAGACCCATCTACCTTACATCTGAAGTGATTATCACATCCACTGTATTAGCTTTGCCACAAATGAAAGTTGTGGACAAGGATGGGTAAGGTAAGTGGGTTGAATTTGGTCACTTATCTTTATTGGATGCCTATATTTGAGTGGTGTGTGGTTTGGTGCAGAATAGACACCAAAAAGACGTGTTTTAGAGAGATTAGAGTATGTGCTCAAAATTTGTTAGCTAGTCTAGGCTCAATAATCAACACAATGGTGGGGACCTATATCATCTTTTAAGAAGAAAGAGATTTCTCACTTTTAAATATTGAATAAGATATATCTACGAGCTCCAAGAGTCATGAGGAAAACGGCTGTGGCCTTGGTTTGGATTTGCAAATCGTCTTGTACTAACTGTGTGTTTAATCTTGTGTTGCAATTTTACTTTTTGGCTACAGGAGCAAAATCCATCACGTGAATACACAATCACACGGACAATGGGAAAGCTGAAACCTTTCATATTCAACATTCCTCCACTTAGTCCCATTGAGGTTGCATTGCGAAGGCGGGAGAAATCCCGAAATGGCAACGAAAGTCCAAAAATTGTTGACAATGAAAGGGTGGCCCCCATTCCCGACCTTTTGTGTCCTATCTGCAGAGGCCCATTAGATGCCCGCGACTTTACCATTGAAGATAGAAACAATGATAATCAAGAAAATGAAGAGAGAATTGAAGGACAATTATTAATCTCCAATGTGAGGGATGGTGATGTGGCACCTCTCTCCCTGGAGGCTTTTAAAACCATTTGTTGCCCTAGTTGTCGATTTCAAATCTTTTCGAAGAAGCGGTCAAAGGCTGAGAACATGTATGGTACCCTACCAACAGCAATTAGGGAGCGCGGGATGGCAAACTTGACTAGTCGGCGGAGTTGGATGAGGTAATCTCAAATTTGTGCATCCCAATTTTTTTACATAACACCTAACTGTCTAAGTGGGCCAATCCAGGCAATTCTATGCACAAAAATGCGTAATTGAGCTACATAATTTCATTTTTCGCCATCTAAATTCAACTTGTTCATCAAGAGAACTTTTCGAATTGGTTGATATTTAATGTTTATAAAACCTGGGATAAAACTGCAGACCTTGGTTGTATGCAAATACATAATTGGTATTTTCATCATCGGTGTCACACATAAGTATATATTCATATTCTCCTTGACATAAAATAATGTGCTAAATATAATGAAAACCCATCAAAAAATATGATTTTAAGACTTGGTGAGGCTCATAGAAATTGTATATATAGGTCGTACATTGCGCCCCTTGGTCAATTTGGAAATGTCCACCTGCCCAAGGTTATGAGATGTGGTTATTAGACGATTTGTTTTCATGTTTGTGCATCTTCCTACTATAGTCCTATTTTTCATTTGTTATCATCTGTATCAAGAAAATCATTTTGTGGTTTCTGGTGGAGTTACTGTCTAGGATTTTCTTGACACTCAAAACAGTTTCTGAAGTACAAAATTACTCAACTAAGTTTGATTGCAATTGATTTCTTGCAGGTCTCAAATCCAAGGATACATCCTTTCTGATGACTAAGGTCCTAGAGGGCTGGATTTTCGGCAAGAGTTTGACGATCTTATTTCTTTTGTGTATTGAGGTAATGAGATCAGTACATGAAGACAGAGTCTATGTTTTGACTATGCTATCTCCATAATGATGAAATTACATTTCTGGTCAATACCTCATGATCTGAAGAAACTTTAGACTCTCTTCAGAGGCGGAGTTCAGAGAAAATGAGGTTAATTTTCAATGGAGGTAGTCCCCAAGTGTTAAAAACCTACATCATTATACCACATGCCACTTGTCATACTTAAAGCCCATTGTTTAAATGTGGAAGAACTTTGAGAGCTCATTGCATTCAAATTGCTCAAGTGGAAAATACTTAGCTTGTTGCAAAGATCTTTGGAAGCTTACGTCTTCAGTAGAATTACTTGTCATGTACATAATTCTACAGGAGAGGATGATGAAAAACATGTTAATTACTATTGATGAATCAACCCCCCACAAGTTACTCATAGTGGCCATTGTATGACAGATTTACTGGACCCCACACGTAATCCACATACACAAAGTATGAGCACACTTAGGCATTATCGGAAATGAAATAGTTGACACTCTTGCCAATGAGGGGACTTTTAAAAATAAACCAACCAATATACCACACATACATACAACTCACCGTACCCCTTGACAGCTAGACAATTGCCCAACTACCACACATGATGGAGCCATACGCAACCTATGCACAATCATAACAAAAGAGCATGGAACCCGGGAAATTGCAATAGCCAAAAATGAATTCCCATATTTCGACAAATGGCTATCCAATGACCAAATAAACCAAAAACTCTCCAATCATTTTTGGAAAAATGAACATGCAACAGACGCACAAATCTCCCAAACATTAAAATTTAATTATGCTCAATACATGGGTAACCACATGATACATATTGTGTGGCCATTTCCCAAAACCCCAACTGCACATTATACCATAAAAATGATAGAGACACATGGCCACACCTCCTTTTAGCATGTGAAAACCCATACCTAAAAGGCCTAAGAATTGCACGACACAACAAAGTGATACACCTTATCACTCAAACACTCCAAGCCAATAAAAACACCAGGTTCTTTACACTAGCCAACACAGGGAAAATTAATAATAAAACACCCGACCAAACAATCCCAGACTGGTTACTTAAATGCACATGCCCACAAACACAATGCAGGTGTCATGCCAAACTTAGACCACATATCCTATGCATAATCGGATTCCCAAACCAAACACAAAAAACTATGACACCCTCCCCCACATGCATAATCCAACTCATAGAATTCACATACTGCCATGACAGATTCCCTGACAAGCCCTCATGCACAAACGTACCAAATATGATTCACTAATTAACACCATACAAAACAATGGGTGGAAGACCAAACCCCTCATTACCATCACGCCAGAAGTTAGAGGAGCCATACATGAACACTCTATAGATAAGCTGAGCAAATTAAAAATCCCTAAAACCAACATCAACCCCTAATGAAAAACCTACACCAAAACGCCATCAAGTATCTCACACACCCAATCCTCAACAAAAGAAAACTAGACAACAAACAAACACATGTCCCCCCACCCTAAAGAAAAAGGGAAAACTATTAAACCATTAGAACCCACCTCCTAAAGGATGTAAAACTCCTTATGTTGCATCATGGAACATTGTGATCAGCACAAGGCCAACAGGTTCACATTCATGCCGGTACCTTGATACATGTGTATTATTTTATTATATTTCATTTTATTGTAAGAAAGTAGGAGACACAAGAGGGAGAGAGATGGTGAACGGACGTAGCATGTCAGGGTAAAAAACTTTGATGTTCCTTTTTCCTTTGGTTTTCTGTAAGAAAATAGGTGAGGCTTATAGTCAGGTTTTATGATTATTGAATGCCTACGTTTCCGTTTTCTTTTCAGCTGGATCCACCCGGAGTCTGTCGATATTGTATGAGTTGATCTCGTTTTGGACAATCAAGAAGAAGTAGTCCTCATATTTAATCGATCGAAACGCGGGCGGCTTGGCTTCGGTGCAAAGTTGGGCAGCTGGCTGAACCAACACGTTCCTCCACGGGAGAAGAAAATTGGCGATGCTGATGCGGTCGACTGGACCGACTACAGCTCGATGGATCAAGCTCTTGAATCGATCGTTGCTTGCGCTCTGATCGAACATGCACACAAAACAAACCACGTATGAATATCTTTCGGTGGAGTCAGTCTTGATGATGTAAGTTTACACATACTTTGAACAAGGTTAATTATGCTCTCTTGAGGTGGTCTGCTGCAATGCCCGGGAAGTTTTTGGGCGTGGTCGGTCAAGATCGTAGTGATTCTAAATTCAACTGGCTACATGTTGACATCTTCCGGTTTTGCTTTATTCATTTGAGGTATATTCTATAGATTCCTCTAAAATGATGGGTAATTCTCCTGAAGTCTCCAACTTCAACCAGTTATTTTTCTAACTCAGCTGGTTCATCTGTAACTAACTGCCGGTTCTCCCTGAGCAGTGGTCTGCTGCAATGGGGCTCATTATCCCAACGCAATTTCATCAGCCCATTGATTCAAAACCTTTTCTACAATTTGTTGAACCATTCGATCGTGTTTTCTTAAAATGAAGGTCGGATGCGTTTGAATTTGTGGAACTCGCCCAAAGAAACTTTGGGTGGTGGGCATAATCTCACCCAGTGAAACATAAATTTTTAGTGACCGTGCCCCTCCCAGCCCATTACGGCTCCTACTGAATCATTGTGGCGAACTAGATTTCGTAATGGGAGAGGCATGTTCCCTAGGGTAGAGGACAAAATGAGACACATTTGTGGTGCATCATCGGTTGAGGTGAATGTGCCTAGTTTGGTTATTTCTCTTTATCCAACGACATTTATATTTGAGTGATGTGTGATTAGGTGTGATTCGAAGAATGGACACCAAAAGACACGTGTTCGAAAGAGAATTGACTACATTCTGAAAAGTTGCTAGCGATTCTTAGCTCAATAGTGCGCATAATTGGGGAAGGGGGAAGCCCTACTTCATCGTTTTATGACTCCAGAACTTTCTAAAATTGAAAAGATTTCATAAATTGGTGTTGAAATCTCATATCACAGTCACGGATTGTTGAGAATCATGGCAAACAACAAAAAGTAACCATCTAAGACATCATGGTTACCTTAATTATATCTGGTGCAAAATCAGCCGTGCGACATTGCTACCAAATTGTGCCCCATAAATACATCAATTTGTTGCACAATCAACTACCATGATTTACGTCAATTCAACAGAGCGACATAATTTTTCACCAGAAAAATAACTTGCCTGCAAACAATCGCCAATGTTGACGACGAAGGCATGAGGGATGGGGGGAACCGGCACCCAGGTCGAAGATCCGTTATTCAACACTTCGAGCCCGCTCACATCCCCTTGCTGCAGAATCGTGAAAATCGAGCCGTCCGTGTGCTCCGAAGCCCCAATCGCGAGCTCCGGCTGTGGGCACGCGGGGTAGTAGTTCAAAATTGACCGCAAAGTCGTGGCCTCTCTTGGAAATTCTTTGTCGAAAAGGTCCGCCGGCTGCCCCAATCCCTCCGATAGCAAGGCCAAGATTTTCCGGGCGAGCTCGTGAACGGCAATTCCATACGTTTCAATCACTTCTCTGCAAATGAACACTTGTAAGTCATTCTAATCTATCGGCTTCTTAGGGTGGGACCTTCACGTTTTGTTATGACTTGTTGTAATTTTTCCCATGAATTAACGATGATGTTTGATATTTATCCGAGAAGGAGCAACATGCTTGGAAATGCAATGGATTTATTTTACTCTTTTTGAGACAAATTGAGAATTTTCATTTCAACATGCTTGAGCGTTGATTGATACCCTGGGTGCTGGAAGTAGAGATGTTTTACACGTGACCTTCAAATGGTGTCCTTAACCGCTAATTAGAAGCAATTTAGGTTACTAAACTAGCTTCAATGATTTTGACAAGTATTCTTGTTGGGACCACTCTAGCAATTCCAGCACGAGATGACAAGTAAACGTTTACGAGAGAAGGGGACATTCTAAGAGCAAGCTTGGTCATCATCCACAAATCCCTACGTTTTTTTTTGGTCACCTCTAAACATATATATACTAAATTTTCTTAGACCTCAAAATGTTTGGTGAATTCAATATAGGTGCTTGAATTATAGCACCAGATTTCACATTCTTGAGCTTGGTAGATCTAGAGGCACCTATCTTGCACCTATTTTGTTAAAGCTATCATGAATCTTGGTTCCATATGCTCCTCAACTTTGGAGAAATCCATAAGATATTCACTGTGGGCCGTCCAGGTAATGCAATTTTTTTTTTAAAATATAAAATTGATGCGATTCCATTTGTATTTGAATTTCACATGTGTAACTTGATTCCATCTTTATTCAATATCTTCATAATTGATAAGCCTGGTTTGATGAAAGAGTTTGAGTCAAATTATGCTTACTGAAATCCCGGCGGTTTTGTGTATTTAAGGTCGTATGGTTCGCCCACGTCTATGTTATAGGTGCAAGTAAACACACGATCAACCCAGTCTTTGGTCGCTCCAGGCTTCTCGAAGTAGCGGCCATATCCCAAACCCCCTACCTTTCGTATTTTGAATTCCTCTTTCTCCGTCGAAGGTAGTGCAAAAAATCTCTTGGTCATATCCATGACCGCGTCCATGAGAGCATCTGGCACACCATGATTCACCACCTGCAATTAATCAAATCCAAAGCAATTTGCAGGGGGCTGTTAAGAAACTGAAACATAATTCTGTTGCAAATTCCTTCATTAAAACCCCTATAAACCCCACATAAAATCATAACTAGTACATAGCGTTCCAATGGGGATATTTGCAACACATGCAGAAGCCGCAGACATCATTTACTTCTCAACCCTTTCCACCCCTGCATGCAAACAGAATCAACTAAGGTGACAAAGAACAAATTATCCTTGCATGTTGATATGTAATCCAAGAAATAGTTGCATCTTCTTATGCAATTTTCACTCCTAGAAATCTTCGAAAACCATCGGTCATGGGCATTGTGCTTCACCTAGTAGTCTTCAAAGCTATGGGTACAAGGGTGGATCAAACTGTTAGAAAGAGGCCAGCACCTATTAATTGAAACAATATCTTGTGGTAAAGTGTTGGCAACTATTGTTGTTCTTATTATTGTTGGTATTCATGTCAATGAACTTATTTCTAGAAGAATGTTTTGCTTTTCTAAATACTCCGACAATCCAGTGCAAAATGTCACAAGTTCGTTCACATTATGTTTCTATAAGGTCCAATTATGTAGTACACAATATGTGGTACTTTTGGGAAGTGTTCAGCATCCCAATATCAATTATTTTCTTTCCACTTGTGGCGCATGCTCGCGGGAAGTGTTTGAATTTGAACCGAGAGCAACTACATCGACATTAGTACCTCTTTGCATGTCAAAATGCATCTGACCCTCGATGAACCTCAACATTACTATCTCCAAGCATGCACCGAAAACTTGTAAACAACAAACTCCGGACCAAAAGTTCATGTTGATTCCAGTTAGAGCAAAAGTAAGGAACTCTTAAGCTGATCTATGTGTTCAGTTTCAATACCTGCAGAAAACCCCACTCGGAAGCTCGAATGACGTCGGCCAGCAATTTCGGCTTGTCATCCTCCAGCAACGCCATGTCGATCACCGGTATTTGCACATGGTTTACGCCTCCATCAACAATCTCCTTCTGCCCCCAAGAATGATTAACGCGCTGCTGTGCGGGTCTGATGAAATCCGACGGAACGAGAGTTAAATCCCCGTTTTCGACCATGTATTGCACCATGTCCTCCGGTTTCCTGTCGAGAACAACACTCTGATCCACCACCACCACCTCCCCATTCTTAACGCTCGCAGAAGAGCCCAATTTTGTGACTACTGTGGATTTGTCATCCGCGGCTTGCATTCTCACCATGATGGATAGATGATGTAATTTCAAAACTGAAATCGAGCAGAAGAACGAGGAGTCACTCCTGCAAGTGCAACAATCTCTGGCTCCTTGAACAAAGGCCCTCGCTCGCTCTCATCTCTCTCTCTCTCTCTCTCTCTCTCTCTCTCTCTCTCCCTTTCTAGTTCTTGATTTAAACCAAGTGTTAGCTCTAGGACCATGAACCCTCATTTTATACACCTTGCAAATACTTCATTTTTTGTTATAAATATAATAATAAAAAAGAAGGACGATGAGTCATGAAATATATCTTATATACACATGGAAAGCAAATGTAATTACCATGTGAATTAAGTTTTCATGAGTATGGATGAATGGAGCAAAGTAACCAGGGCTAAGGACGTGAAGCACGTTTTTAACCCATGGTGAACTTAGGGTTGGCAGAACTTACCACGGGTAAGATCTTCAATATAAACCCTCAAACCCTAAAGGAGGCTCTTTTTTACCATTCACACAAGAGCTTGGTGCGGTAACTTAGCACACACTTACTGGGATACTAGATACGTGTGTTAAGGAGAGGATACTAGAGCTATTCACCAAGCGGAGTATTCTACTTGTGGTGATACACTCATGGCTAAGGAACAGGTTTGAACACCCATTTGACATTGTGTAATGAGTGTTACCATTTGAAGTACTATTATGCATTTGATGTAAGTTTTATGTGTGCGACATGGATAACAACTGGGTTCTGCTGCTATTTACCTCGTGTACGTAACTAATCCTCAATTATTTGTTGGTTGGTTGCATGGGCATAGGTGAGGCAGACCCTTCACACTCTCAATACAATGATGTATTGTGACTATGACATATTATGCATTTCTTTTGGCTAAGACTACTAGGCATATACCCTAGTATGTATTCCATATATATAGTAGATAGGTTACTTATATGTTCGAGCAAGGCATGAGGATAGGTGATTAAATCTACCAAGGTATGGAATAGTCAGCCACAGTTTGTTATCAGTACGTATGAACAATATATGAATACTGAAACCCTAAGTATAATACAAATACTTATGAGGCACAGTATGACATGAAATAGCATGTTTATGTTGATTACATACAATTAGACATGGATACAAACACTATGCATTATGCATTGTTAGCATTAAGGTACTGTATAGGAAAGGTATGGTTTGAAAGACTGAGTGGTAAGAGGGTTCCCACCCACCCACCCTTGCAAAGCAGTGAGGAAGATGTTGAAGGATTAAGCCTCTGAAAAGAGGAAGTTCAAGCTTTGCATAAAGCATTGAAAAGTCAGCTCTCTCTCTCTCTGCTTGCTGCGCACTTCCGTTCTATTGCATAACTTACGAGTCTTTGACTTTTGGGGCCAATTTCCAATGAGGGTATAGAATCTCCCTAAAGCCGTGAAAAATCACACGCGTAGATGTCACATTTGGTGTTCCTTGAAACATGCATAAATTTTCACTCAAGTTTTTGTCTCCCAGTATCGGAAATAGGTCAACATGTGCTCTGAATATGGATTGGGAGAGAATCTTGCTTTTGAAAATTTATGGTAGTCTCGAAACTTGGAAATAAATAATTGTGGATTTCTTGTTGAACATTGTGACATCAATTTTTAGACTTGTTAAAACATCACTCCAATATCACAACTGGAGTGCACTTATATGAATTTGCTTACGGGTAACGGAAATGGGTTTGTTTACCCTTATTCTACTACTTCCATGTGAAAAAACATAATTTTGTGCGAGGTGCACTTTTTGTATCTCCACATATTGCTCTAAGGTAGATGGGTCTTAAATGGTTTTTCTTTTTTCTTTTTTTCAAAATATTTTTTATGGTTGACCACCCATTTCTTCCAGGATATGAAACACTTGATTAGTATGAGATGACTAGCAAATGGGTGCCAAGCAGGGTAAAGTGGACCAAGAAAGTGCTCCAGTCAATGTAAATTTGGAGGTGTTATCAGAAAGTGACCACTATTAAATATAAGTATGATTCTTCTATGGGTATAGATATGTTGTTTTTATAGTACACTGATATAGGAATCAAGTGAGTGAAAGAAAAGTGAAGAAAACATGTGTTTTAAGATTATCCATATGCCATTCTTCAACACCTAGTACGCAAACCTATCAGGATTTGCAAGTGGTTGAAAGTGACATATAAGTAGTCTCATAACAACATATTAAATTAATATTCTTGAATGATGACCTAGATATAACGTGGGAGAGAACAAAAAGGACAAAAATATTGATTTCCCTCATATCATACTTGTGGCAACCATGTACACTAATAATCTTATAGTAGTGTAGGCCACAACTAGAGCTCACATTGATTCTCATTATTCAAAGACTTAATGTGGGCCACATTGATTTTTGACCCATCCCGAATCTCTAGTTTAAAATTTAGCGTGGGCCACATTAATATTACACTCTAGCATCCATGAGATCATAGTTGTGGCAACCAAAGTGCATGTAACATTAAAGAGGTATGCATTGTTAACATGGATGTATGATAATATAGAGTTAGTGTAGCATGTGACATTATGGAAAAACACAAAGTCAACATTGCAATAATGACAATGTAATGTGTGCGAGTGTGTGATTTGAATCCTTTGGTGGATTGATTTTAATGTCAAACCTCTTATATGTGTGAGGGAAATGTGACAATAAGGAGGGAAATTTAGACTGAGCACATTTGTTCCCTAGGACTTCGGATTGTAAGAGAGGGAATGACATTACAAAGGATGACATTATGGAGGTTAGGTGTAGTTCCTAAAATTTTCAGATATGATATAATAATAGAATAAATCTTGAAATTATCGATGTCTAGAACTCTAGAAAATCATCCTAAATATATTTTTAAAATGTATAAAAAGCATTGTCCAGAAATGATAATTATTTCAGAAGTATGCTGAACCGTCCATATTCAGATATAATTATATATATATTCGGAATTCCAAATTATAGTATTTTAGGATATTATATGTATAATAAACGTATTTATTATTTATAAAATTATTTTCATAATTTGAGTTTCCACAACTAACCTAGGTTGGACATTATGAAGGAAAACAATTGAGAACTCAATAAAGATAGGTTCGGAGATATTTTTAATCCTAGGTTATTATTATTATTATTATTAACCTAAATAAGTTTTGGAGCAAATGTGAACAAAACTATGAACCTCCATGCGGAACTAATGATAAACAAGGAGTGGAGAGGACAACACCTTGTCTAAAGCTCCCCCATTCCTCTCACTCTAGTTTATCATTAGTTCCGCATGGAGGGTTAGAGTTTGTTCACACTTGTCCCAAAACTTATCTAGGTAAACAAGTACGTGTCGTGAACTTGCACATTACAAAAAGATTGTCTTGTTTCCTCAAGCTTTGGTCCAGTTCAGGTACACAAATAAGGACCATAAAGGGACAAACACATATTTAAGTAGCATTGGAGCAAGGTCTAGTCTTACAACATGTTGAATTGTATAGTAGGACCCTATGATAGAATATGAGTAGAATATATAATAATAAAATATTATGATAGTATTGAAAAGAATTGGTTTAATTTAAATTTTTATTATGATTGTATTGAAATTTTTGGTTTTATTGTATAAATTATTGTTCCTAGTACATTTACAATGGCTAGAATAAGTTGGGCTCAATGTGATTTACAATGTTTTATTGCTCAAAAACCACCATGGGAGAGACTAACTACCTCTTCAAAGTAGCGGAAAAATTTGACATGGAGGTCGGAAACGGTTTAATTGGTTTAGGGTCCATAAAGAAATGGATATCCTAGAGGTGCCATAACCTTGAAGTACTTTGATACCTAAAATTGACTTCCTAGTCTTTGCCTAGCAAGACCCTAAGGATTTATACAAGATAGCAACAAATTGGGTACACTTTCCGATACCACATCACATAGCTTCAATATTTTTTGGCTTACAAAAAATAAGGGGCACTTGGAGGGTCCATTTTTGCTCTAATGAATCTCTCATGTAGATATAACCGTTGTTGCACTCTTGGGAATGCTCTATGAAGTTTTGAAAATTCATGTCATTGTATGGGGCTCGATCCATGCTAAATGAATAAATTAAATTAAAGAAATAATGCACAATATGAAATGCATCATAAATTCAATGAATTAACTACATATATAATATTTGAAAGATCACATTTAAAGCATACCACATCAGTTTGGAGATACTTTAACCATGGCCGATGACCTTTTGATATGTGATGGTCTTTTGATTTGATGTTTTTGGATTTTACATTGCATCATGACTAAAGTAGGTCCATATGTTGCAGTTTGTGACTTTGTATGGACATCTATAATTAAGGGTATACTTGGACACAAAGCATATGTTCAATGTTTCTCTCAAAACATAAAAGCCTAATGGAGGTATAAACTGACCTATATGCACACAACGAGTCCGCCGTAACATGAATAAGTAAGTGGAGGTTCAAATGTAGGTAAGGCCATGGATTAGCCAATTTCACACTCTATATAATTTTAATTGCACTCTATGTAAGGCATTGGAAACAAGCATGGCATGGAACATATGGTCCCACATTCTTACAATCAAGAGGTGCTAGGCAAGTCCATAATATAAGCTATTCAAGAATCACTTGCTCCATGCACAAAGTGGATTTTTGACCAAGACAAGTAGCACAATTGGATAACCCTATGTGATCACAATTCATCATGGGAACTTTTCACTTAGAAATTCCATAAAAATTTGAGATAAGGTTCAAATATTATGAGTTGCATGGCTTTCATATCCACTTTAAATCCTTAATTCAACTGGACAATTGGCATGTAAATTGGACCACTTTAAGTGTCCACAATAGGTGTGGTTACCTTATGCTAGTTGTGTTGACTATGCTTTTCAAGCTTCTTGTTACATAAGTGGGTCTTAAACAAACACTTTTAGTTGTACACCCACTTCTCATAGGATATGAAACACGCACTAAGCATGTAGATTATTAACAACTTCAAAATGTACCCATAGTCATTTTTCTCAGAAATTTTGGAGCTCATATGAATGTCTTATTCCATTATCAAAGTATAATCCTGCTTCTCATGGAATGATCATATAGGTCCTGTCAATCATGTTGACAATTAAAGCCAGAAAGATTAACAAATTGCATGTAGTCAAATGGCAAGCAGTCATAAACAAACACATGTCTGTTTGGTGTCTGTTCTTAGATCCACGCGTAAGGGGACCTATATGACCACTTAAATGACCACTAGAATCTTCACATTGATAATGTATAAGATATTCATTTCAGTTCCGAAAATTATGAGGCAAATGGCTATATACACAATTTGGACTTGCTAATCATCTCACACTACCCTATGAGAAGTGGGTGCAGAGAGAATAGGATCCATCTAAGCCATGTCTGCATTAATCTACACACAGATGGACGAAACCAAGTCAGCAAACAGCCTGGGTATTAAATATCAGTTGTCACAATAGTTAAGGTATTATGACATGATTCAGTGTGGTAAGACAAGCTTCCAAAAAGGACTAACTACAGAACACAAAGTAAAGCCCAGATCATCAACTTGTTGAACTTACCCCCAGATCATCACCCCCTTACAGAGAGCTCTCTGTGTGGCTCATAACCAAAAAATTCTAAGGCTTAGATCTTAAATCAGAAGCACCTACTGCCTTGAATAAAGACCCACGACCAAATGAAAACTCTCTTCCATATTCTACAGATCCAATCCTATCAAAGTAGATGAAAATCATGGGGCCCCAAAGTGAACCCCAAGAATGGAGCCAAACAATCTGCACCTTAGGTATGCTAGAATTACAAAGTGGCTTCCACAATAAAGTGGTGGGGGTACTCCAAGCGTAAATAGACTTAGTAACTATTTCTTTGCAAATGCAAGAAACTGGTTTTCCAACAAGTATCTGGTCTTCATTTGATACAACATACGTTTGATGATTGATGATCGGCTCCGCCTCTGTTTCTGAAATTTGAGAGAGATGATGAAGCCTTCCATAGGCCAGAACAAGGAGCAAGGGCAGAAACATCCTAAGAAACCTCTTGACTCATTGATGTTCGAGCATCAGGTTTAGCATTTCCTTTGCTGCAGAGAGCGGCCAAGGAACCCGTTGAAGTCCAAGCACATCCAGAAATCTGTCAGTAAAATGCTGTACTGCTGTTCAGGTCTTCGATGTAATGAATAGAGCTCATACAGATGTGCTTCAAATATGTCCTTCACCTCAAGTACCTGTGTACATGACAGCACACACATATCTGCTTTAGAACACGAAGGTTTGATGCGGCAAATAAACCTTGAACAGAATGACATCCAAGCTACAGTAGGAAATACTTATTGCGTAAAAGAGCCCACATGAATAGGATGGTAATATAATATAATACAGTTGAGAGGCCAGTCTCATGTGTCTTTACACTACACTTGAAGGCCCATGACTGCACATAATACAATTTCAATTTTCCATGGTATGGCCTTTGGA
The DNA here is from genome assembly GCA_950295325.1 of Polytrichum commune. Lineage (NCBI taxonomy): Eukaryota > Viridiplantae > Streptophyta > Polytrichopsida > Polytrichales > Polytrichaceae > Polytrichum > Polytrichum commune. Next base: position 3,723,093 of record OX485809.1, read on the forward strand.
TGCGTTTCAAGGGCTCTCACAATTCAATGGTCAGCCCTTGGCCATAGTGTAAAGTGGCCCTGACAATGTAGGAGAATGCACGTACCTTGCTATATAACTCATCACTGATTGAAATACGGATGCCATTATTGTCTAAACTGGCTGCCAACAATTTGGCACGGAAATCTAGAGTGCACTGCATGATAGTGTCAATGCAGGACTTCACATCTCCCATATCAGCTGATAAGAAGCACCTGCAGGAATGCAGCGAAATAATATCAGAAAGAAAATCAAGTGGTGAAAGAGCATAGTTGGACATAAATCCCACCAGAAATATCGTTCTGTCAATGATGTAGCATAGAACACATAGTGATAAACTGAAGAGGTAGTAAAAAGAAAAAGCTTACTGGTGACGTGCATCTTCCAAATAAACCACATGCACCTTCTCCAAATCATGTATGTCCTTCACCTGGATAGATCAGAAGGTTTAGTAGGAGGTTGATAGAGGTATACAATTTTACCTAGAAAAACTACACCAGTAGCATGAAGGAAGATTGAGGTCTGCACTTCAAGGGCATAAAAGTTACAATTTCCTGAATTCATGGATAGCATGTACTTTTGGGCCTGTACTCAACACATAGAACTTAGTTCTCATGCCTGCCTCCTCCAGAATGCATGTAAAAGACAACCCATGCTGAAAAATGACATGGACACTTTAATCTGGATATACCTCATTTTCAACAGAGTTGAGGAATCTGCTCCAGATAACATGGAGAAGTTGGGACTCCGTGTAGCGTTGGATTGTTGTCACAACATGTCCTATCTGCTGCCTGTCACAAGTCCACAGGAGACGAGAAACCAGCCTGTCTGAATTTATACCCAAGACAACTGTAGCTACAACTAATTAGGACAGGTGTCTTCTAAACTTGCAAGTTTTCCCTCTGATTCATAGAAATAGCCTTATAGCATGTATTTGGTACGAGACTGATTCTTGGTGCACAATGGTACATAAATGAGGATGAAGCAACATCCATTACACGGACAAAAATGCTTTGAAGTTTCACATTCATTCAAGCCACTTCTGCTCAATCTTACTCTTCACCATCTGAGAACCAGTTATGCATTTGTATTAAGACTTTACTAGACTGTTGCATTGCTCTTCCAAGATTTTAGATATACCCAGCATTAATGAGTAGGTCTAAATAATGACACATTGAAGGATACACAAGCCCTATAAGAACTAGAGACCAATCTCTGCACTACAGTTAGAGCTTTGCCTATTTTATTCTACATTCCGCTGGATTTTCTTCCTATTATACAATCTAAAAATCCAAGAAAGCTTTAAGAAAGAGGAACTCAAAAGGGTGATGAGAGAACCAGAGAACCTTATAGTCAGAATACAGTCTTATAACACTCATGTCAGAACCTTACAACAGTCACTCAGTACTTAATATCACTACTATCATCACCAGCAACAACAGGCTTCTACCAACTTTAATTGGCTACACAAGTTCTCCTCACAAGTCGTGTTGATTTAGACATAGAAATATTACGAAATTTCAAAGATTCACACTGAAGATAATGTTCCACATCAACTATCTCTTATTTTGAGCAACTACGCCTGAATCCCTTGCACTTGAGTCTTATCATCTTTATGAGATCCAAGAAGGTCTCCATGCAGCACAGACTATAGATATTGATCCATCAAAGTATCAGAATAGTACCAGACTTACTAAAAAACACATAACTTGCAGGAGTGTAAGAAAGTCATATGGAGCATAAGTACAAACTACAACCTTACTGCTTACCTGAAGAGCTGAAGCTTACGAAACTTTCTATTTTGTTCTTGATAGTCCGACTGCTTCCTGCTCTTGTCCAGCGAGTGGCCTATGAGCTACACGAAATGATACGTAGAATCAGGATATGTCTCTATCCATTCCTTCAGAGTAACAGCAATATATCCTTTCCTTGCTCTTGCAGGTCCTAACCTCAAAATTATATTTATGTGACACCAATAATAAAGGAAGGGGGTTAAAGAACAGGTTAAAGCTCGATTGAAATCTCGTACAGTATACAGTATACAGTATACTCTTCAAGCTCATCACAGGACAGAAGAAGTATACACGAATGTGTCAAAACTCTGGGCAAAAAGAACTACATTTGGACATCTAGTGGAAGACCTGTAGAGAATTAGAACTGAATGGAATATGTGACTGCCATCTCCCAAAACCCCTGTTTCTTACACAAAAATCTGAATTTATGATACCTGAAGATGTCTCCAGATGTCAGCTAGAGAGTACATAGTCAGCTTCATCCGCATAAGAAATGTGAATATTGAGCTGTACATTCTGATAGAACTGGGTGTCAGGATCAAGCTCAGAGGCCAGTCAACCTTGTAACCCATTTTGATGAAGTCAAATGCATCAACATCTGCAGAAGATCACACATTCCTTACTTGGTCAACAATAGAGGTATTCCTGTGAGATCAAATATAAATGCTAAGGATATCACTCTATACTGGCATAGACAAGTGAATGTTAGTGAGGGCACCCTCATGGACAATTTTCCTCAAGGGAAACAGTAATATCATCTGCTCACGTAATTCCTAACATAGTTCCACGTTTTCACAAATCTCAGACCAGAATATTGGGCATGGCTTGAGATGCAATTTGGAGAAGCTACATAAAGAGATGGCAATGTAGAACTTACGATTGCAATTCACAAGATTGCCAAGAAAACGCGCTTGCTGGGGTAAGCCAGTAAGTGGATTGAGCAAGAATGAGGAGTGGCTGTCAAGTGTGCTCTGAACAATGTACAGCCTTTCAGCATATGCATCTCCTTCACAAGATGAATTCTGTAAAGCAGTTCCCAGCATTCTCTGCACTTCCAGTGATCGAGGCTGGCCTCCAACACGATTCCATTCCTACAAACAAACCAGAGCCAGTATCAGTCACCTTACCAAAGAATGACCAGATTGTGCCAAGTAGTTAATAACCACCACAAGGTATGCCCAACAAGATCACTGACAGTCTCTGAATGGAGCAATTCTTCCCCCATATTAAGTCATCAGAACAGCACACAGCTGTTATGAAGATTGCTGGAATATCTAGAAGCAGGGTGACTTACGTGTTTGCAGAGGGAGGTTAGAAAATACTCAGCCCAGTCTCCTGTTTCCATGAAATAGTAGCGACGAAGAGCTGTACAGTGATCTTGCAAGTGAAGGCTCTCTTGTAACAACCGAACTGTCAAAATACTTACACAATTGTATCTGGCAAGTGGTTAAGTACAAAACTTACTGAGGTTTCTATAAGATTCATGCCTAAATATATTACCTGTTCTATATCCTATAGGAACCTCTATAAGTTATGTTTTAAGTTTATCTGCTCATACAAAAATATAAATGATCAGAATGTACCTACCACTCTGCATTGCAATGACCCATCCTAAATGCGGAAAAAGAAATGATTAAATTTTTTAAATAAAAATAAAAATTTAAATAAAAATTTAAATAGTTTAAATATATTTAAATATATATTTGAAAATGAAAATGAAAATGAAAATATTTATTTAAACATTTTTAAAAGGAAATATAAAAGGATCAACCATAAGAGGATACTGGTGCAAAATCTCCTGGACAATACATTGGTTCACTGCCACAACAAGAGGGATCTCCTCATCACTATCCTCTGAATCTTCACAATGGAGAGTAGACTGTTGAGGTTCCTTATCTACAACCCGATCATGTTGAAAACTGAGATACGTTTCCCAGTTGGCACCTCTCCCCATTTCACAAGCATCTGAAGCTGCTTCCTCATCCTCATGTAAGCACTCCATATCTGTCCCTTCTGTTCTATCTGACTGCTCACAAACTTCATAAGCTGTTCCTAGAGGACTTACACCTGCTGCATCATCTTCTGCATAGACATTTTGTGCCAGAGCAGTCTCTGTGGACTGTTCAACTTTGAGGATATCAGCCCTCGCAGGAAGGCTTCTGTCCGTCAAATTATCAATGGAATCTCGAGATGAAACTTTTGTATCAGGACCTACGGTTTTGACACTGATTCCTAAAACCTTATTCGGTTGCTTGTACTCCTCAAAAGAGTACTGTCCTTTAAATGCACTCACAGTAGAGCTGTCCACAACCTCTTTCTCTGAAAACAACCATGAAAAATTTCAGAATTGGTCAAGACAATTCGAAGAATTTCCCTGAAAGCTCCCCAGAGTAAAGTAAAATAAAAGCCAAACAGCCAAATTGACATGTTCACATGAGGTTAACTTATATTGCTGAAAAGTAATAGAATGAACATTGGTCACTGAAATGTTATACACTGACCTGGATTTGTTTGCAAGCATCTCCCTGCATACTGCTCTGATGTTGAGCTTTTTAAACAGGTGTTATATCCCCATGGCTGCCTGTCAAGACTGTAAGGACTCCAATGCCCATTTTCTCTTTCAAAGTCAAACCCCAAATTCTCATAATTTGCCTGCAATATCTGCTCATCTAATCCACATGTAATCTGCTGCTTGAATTTCTCTTCCAACTTTGTGAACCAGTCCCGCTCATCAGTCTCACACCTCTGCTTTTCCAAGCCTAACTTCTGGTGTAATATAGGCCTGCCATCAGGGTCTTGAAGATGCCTGCTTCCTGAATTTGAGAGAGAAATGGAATCCCCCCAGTGCACAGCGACATCCCAACCTAAATTATTTACAGGAAAACTTGTGTGTGTGTAACGGAAGTGGGACTCTGCTTCATCGTCATAACACAGGAAAGGATTTTTGGGAAGACCCAATAAAGGCCACATAGTGCCTCTGTGGAAAACAGAGAGGTATGACATCTTTCTGCTAGAATCAGGCACATGGAACACATTGTCTTCATATATAGACTTTGATAACCATCTTGAACAAGGTTCCTTCCTTTCAGGTGCCAGTGATGTTGCAGACTGCAATTGCGTAGTAATTCTGTTCAATTTTCTTTCAGAAGCAACTGAAAGGTCATCTGTACCTTCCATACGCAATGCAGCAAGTGCCCTGCATAAAGTGTTGTAGGCAATCAACTCAATTATGAGGACTGAGGCTTGCAAAAATGATCAAGCATTTTCAGAAGTAAAGAAAAGTGATCAAACACTTGTTGTATATGTCAACCAATCAACTCCAGTACATCAAGGACATGGAGACCATTCAATGAGTGATAATTCAGATCATAGCAATGATATTCTTAATCAATGCAATCACTCACATGCTCCCTCGATTTGAGTTGAGGGTAAGTTTTGAGAATTTCTCCAGAGTCATATTCTTATGGACATCTGCCTTCACTGTCTCTTTCTGAATGCACCTGGAAGTTGGAACCTGAGCAGTGACAAAATGCAGAAGCTAGAACACTTGAATGTCTGTAATCACAAAAAGTGGAGAAACTGACAATTTCAGACAAATTGCAGGCACTGCAACAAATTTGCTGATGTATTTGATTATGCAGACTTCCTACTCAAAAGCACACCACAAACCACAACATGGATATTGAAGACTGTTAAGTGTTCCTCAGTCACACCTTGGTTACTGTGTATATACTAAAACACTTTCAAAATAGCATCAAAACAGACTAGGTTGAGTACGCAATGGGCGGACAGATATACCAACAGCAGGGTAGGAAATCTACACCAAAAAAAGAACTAATCAGGTAGCTGTAAGATTCTGCTGTAAGGTGGAAGACTCACAAAATTTTGAACGACTTCTGGTTCCACCACTTTATCCTGTGTAAGGTGTGCATTTGCCAGCTTAGCAAATAAACAATTATGTCGCTCCTTCATAAGTTGACTTTGTCTATCGCGTTGTTGCATGTCACTTTGTAACCTTTTCTTGCTGAAGTGGAGGACGAGACCACTCGGAGAGCACTCACTGTGGATAAAATGAGCTAAAAGTGAGGAGCCCATTGGTACATCTTCAGGACCCCCTGATGCTGCAAGAGGATAGTTCATAATTAGTGGTGCTAGCTGATGAGTATCAAGGAGCTTGGAGAGAACTTGAAGTTGTTGTCCTGCTCGAAGCAGGGGTGTGCACACATCTTCCAGAAAACAAGGGACAGATACACCTTTTCTGACCTGCAGTAAACCAAAAGCACCTGTGAATTAAATGAGGGAATTTGTCACTAGATTTCTAATGTCCTTTGGCATGAGTTTCCAGCATAAAAATTAAAAGACAAACCAGTTCAAACCTGGATGTTAAGTCACACACAAACATCAGCAGTGTGAAATAGCTATGCAGAGTTAAAACTCATTACCAGTCTCACATAAATTACAGCAAAAGCATATGTTACTTTTTTATGTGTGACATCTTTGGACTCGAATTATGTAATACTGAAGAATCTAGAAGAATCAAGCAGATTGTAAAAGAAGGGCATTCAAAGATCGACCTGGAATGACAGTAGCGCAGCCTGTTCGTTTGTGATCAAAGAAGAGTTCCTGAGAGACATAGGCTTCACAATAAATTCATTGTAAGGGTCCTCCACAGAAGCATGGTACAGCCAGGAGTAGATGAATTCTGTGTAGGGCTGGCAAGCCCGCTCAAACAAAAACCTCAAAAGCTCCAGATGGAGAGTATCAGATTCCTGCCACCAGGATTTCAGGTCGAAAACCAGCATGTTAATATTGACACCATGCAGAGGGTATCAAAATTTCAACTCAACCAAAACAACACAAAAACTAAAAACTAACACAAACACCAATATTTTGTGACTTGTGAAGCTTACCGACAGCTTCACATAAAGATATGTCAACAATTCTGCTCCACGAGGAAACCCTTCTAATGCTCTTGTTGAAACGTTGATACCAAAGCTTTCCAGCTCAGATGGCAAAGCCCTGGAATTCTTATTAGTGATGTCTTTGTCTAGATCCCCAGAAGGTAATGCTTGTTCCAAACTTTCTGGAGATAGTCCTTTTGACCCAACTCCCTGATCAATTCTGCAGATTGCTGCAAGAGCCTGCAATTGAAAAAAGAGTGCACATGAGTGAGTCACTGCCAGGAAAAAAACTTTTGGCATTTGAAATTAAGTCACACACTTCAGAATTTCAGTGAGATGAACCATTTAAACCAATAGACAAAGCAATAATATTAATGAAAGCTTGCCTGTAATTGTTCTCGTTGCCTACGAGAGTGGAGGAACAACTCCAAAAGAGTAATATCTCCACAGCCAAAATTGATTATGGATCCTGCATCTTCAACCTTAGGTTTAGCCATGTGCAAAGGTTGTCCAGCTATTCCATTCCATCTGCGATGTGTGGCAGATGCTCCTACAGTATTGAGAGCTGCTAAGTTCCCCTGCATCAAGGTTCTGACAGCTGCAGCATATGCTTGATTAATGAGACAGTGAGGTGAGATCTCTGAAGCCTCTAAATCATCCCAATTCTCTGGCAAAGCATCACAGACTGCCTCCCGGTTACTGTCAGGAGAGTAGTCTTTGCGCTTCCTTTTCTTTCTGTTAAGAGCCTCCCCACCCGCCTTTTGCGAAACACTTGTTCGGTCGCTGTATTTGCAACAATGGCAACAACTTGTAAGGATCCAGCAAACTAGTACTAGACACTTACCATCAAAGAAGAACAAGTTAAGGTCATTGGATACTAAACCAACACAGAAATACCTACAAATTAGACTAGCAGACAATATCAGGAAGGGGCAAGCAGGCCAAGTATAGGTGCATGTGATAAGTGTACATACATGTCATTCCGCTTGTCCAAAAAGAAACTGGTAAAGCAATCCAGCTGGTACACAACACGTCCGGTCTTTGCAAACTCAGCAAGTACTTTACTTAGTGATAATGTGCTTGATGACCGCAACCAGAGTGTTTGAAGCTTATCAGAGCTCCGATCTGCAGCAGTTGTGGCAAACGTGGCAGCTAAGTGCTCCAGCCAACACACAGCTGTTGGGATGCCTTGTAGAGCACAAAGGGCAGCTCTCACCAGATCTGTCTCCTACGAAAATGATAGACAGGCAATCACAAGTGAGTTAAGTTGAGCTCAAGATTTCCATGACCGCAATTTAAAGCATTCCCAGGCATGCCATGCACAGGGCATGTTCCTGTAACTGATATTGCATGCTACAAACATTGTTGTATTTGCATAAAAACTACAGAGCAGACGGGCGTTTTCTTTCATTCCTATTCATGCATACTTCTGAATTGTTACTTAAAAACAGAACTACATAGACCGGAGTTTAATTACAATGGCCCTAAGTAGCTGTATGACTAATCAAGTAGGTATGTGTGAAGAGGTAAGAATTTGAGTGATCTCCAGGAGCTTCATAAGAGCACCTTTGGCAACATGCCCCAATTCTATCATGGACAAAGGAAATTCTTAGGGGCCTGCTTTGAAACACATGCGTAACACTGACCTGGATTAAATCGAAGAGATCTTGAGGTGGTGAAATCCGTTTCCTCCCTGTGTGAATTGAATCTGTGATCCCACCTCCCAACGCGATCTTATCAAGAAATTTGAAAAATGACATACGAGGAAGCATGCCATCCAGCAAATGTGAAACCTCCCACTGCAGCAGTTTTGGCTCCGCTTTAGCAACTTTCCCGGCATGCATCCAAAGATCCGAGCGCTTACTTTCCGACAGCCCCTCATTAACTTCTTGGCCTGCATCTTTCTGATCAAGGCCCTCTTCACCATTTTCCCCTTTTGCAGGTATTGCTATGCTTCTGAAATTTACAGTAGATATGCCGTCCATCAGTATACGCACACAACTGAGCAAACAACAGGAAATGATCCATGAAGTTGGTCAGCAATACCGCACTGCCAAGAGGGCCACTAGCCATGCTGTCATGCTTTGACTGATGTCAAACAAGGAGAGATGAGGGCTTCTATTGAAATTTAAGATGATTCTCAACCATCACATAGGGGGGATTACTGTGACCCAAAAATCTTTCTGAAATAGAGCAAGTCGAAAGCTGATATTTGCTATGTGAAACACTTGTATTCCACATGTCAAACGAGGAGAGGTGAGAATTTTATTGCAATTGAGGATGATACTCGACCAATACATAGACTATTATTGCCTAGAATCATTTGCGGATGAGAGCAGTTGAAGACCTATATTTGCCATTCATAATGTGCTCCCATTCATAATGTGCTCCCATTCACAACATAATCCGCCTAAGCATCTCTTCCAGTATACAGACAGTGTGATGCCAACGAGCTGATATTTACCTCCTGGAACTTTTGTACTCCACATGTCAAACGAGGAGAGTTGAGAATTCTGATGCTATTGAGGATGATTCTCAACCAACCAATACATAAGGGGTTAACTGTTGCCTAGAATTGTTCCCGAATTACAGCAAGTTGAAGGCTGATACATGCCACGAGAAATTCTTAAAATTCCAGAGTCGCTCATTTCATGATGTGCTCCCATTTGCAACATAATCTGCCTACGCTATCTCTTCCAGTTTACAGACATTGTGACACAAGACAAAGCTCAATGTGCGCACCTCTCCGCTAAGCTGCCAGCTGAAGAAGTGTACGAGCCAGTCACTGCTAATCCCCAACCACTGGCACTGAACTTTGCAGTTGAAGCGTTGCTCTTCACATCATTGGCCACTGAGATGTCACTGAAATTCGACTCTTGAGTCGGCGGCCTCGTCAAATTGGTAGGAAAACTTTTGTGCAATGCCTCAGCGTCCAAAGAGCGTGAACTATTTATCACATTGTCGTCGACAGATAGCCAGGCACCATGAGTGGGTTGATCAAACGTGTGATTGCTATCAGCAAGATTGGTGAGAGAAAAGCTCCCATCCCCTGGACCAAGCCAGTTCCCTAAGTACGGTTGCGTAATCTCAGGCAGGCCAAGGCGCAACTTGTAATTCCTCCCTTCATCCTCCATATTGCAACCTGCACAACCTCAAAGCTCCATGTGCTTCACATGATGATCGAATCCGTAACCTACTTGCGATAATGAATCACTCTAATCACATCCAGCTCTCACATATTCCATCAACAAATTCTCTTTCCACTCCGTTCTCAGCTGCTTCCAAATGCTGCTGCAATTAGGTCAAATCCCTAAACCTTCGAGAACTTTAAACCCCTGTCCCTTCATTCTCCATATTGCAACTTGCACAACTTAAAAGCTCCACATGCTTCACATGATCCAATGCGTGATCGCTTGCCGATAATGCATCACCATCTTCCTCACATCCAGCTCCCACCTCTCCCTGCAATAAATTCACTTTCCACTCTCTGGTCTCGGCTATTTCCAAATGCTGCTTCGAGTAGGTCAAATTCAAAAAATTGAAACCCCTGTCCCTTCGTTCTTCATATTCCAAAGTGCAAAAACTCAAAGCTCGTCACACTTCAAGTGATCAAATGCGTGGTCGCTTGCCGATCATGCACCCCCCCTCCTCATATTCAGCTCCAAATAATTTCAGCTCCAAATAACAAATTCTGTTTCCACTCCAATCTCGGCTGAATCCAATTGGTGCAGCGATTAGGTCAAGTCCTAAACCCTCCAGAACTTGAAACCCCTGTTCCTTTCATTCTTCATATTGAAACTTGCACAATTTCAAAGCTCCACATGCTTCACATGACCAAATGCGTGATTGCCTGCCGATGGTGCATAACCCTAATCACATCCAGCTCCCACATTTCCCTGCAAAAAAATCTCTTTTCACTCCGGTTTCGACTGTTTCCAAATGCTGACCAGTGTGATCAGGCCACGTTCAAAACCCATGCAAAGGCACATGACAAAGAAAAGCCGTTTTAATCAATTTTTAATGAATTTTTTTCTAGGGATTGTGCGTGCTATGATGGTTGCCCTTCCCTTCATTACCCAAAAAAAATTGTTGAAATTCAAAAAAACCAATATTATAATGATATAATCGAAAAAAAATCAATGTAACGTCTAAATCCCAAAAAGTAAACAAACGTTAAGTTCACTAAAATCATTAAAATAGTAATACGTTAAATTTAATTAAAATAGTAGAACTTTAAATTAAAGTAAACCATTATAAAGTTAAATTAAATTAAATTAGGAGAGTTGTAAAGAATGGTAAATTAATATAGCAACAAATAACATGAAGACAGTAAAAATACAAATTATAGTAAAAAATAGAATAACAATACGTAAAATAAACTAAAATTTGTATATAAGGTTGTTGTATTCAGTAAGCTCTTATGTTATAGCATTTTGTAGTAGTCTAGAAGCTTTTGTTGGCAATAATGGAGGGATATAATGTAGATGAAGAGTCACAAGGACAATGGTCACAAAGTTCATAATAAATAAAAGACATGAGAATTTCATTTTTTAGGAGTAAACAATCGTCCATTTCCGAAATGTTGCATGCTCCTAATTTGCTCCTCTCACCTTCTAGTGTATTTTAGCATCTGCCAATGTTCAATTTTTTGGAAAGTAGAGAAATAGATGAGCAGCTTGAAGCAACAACAACAACAACAACAATTAAAAAAAACTTATTTCTAAGAAGAAGAGAAGGAGAGTAACAAAAAAAAGACCGAAGAAGACAAAAAAGACAAAAATATAATTATTGAGGTCAGTGAATCCAAAAGAAAAAGAAATAGTGAAGACAAAATAGAGGGACTTGAGGTGCATGACCTCATTGCGATTTGAGACGAGGTGAACAAAAAAATTGCCAAACCTGCAAACAAGCAAGGTAAAATTTTTAAGCTATTATTTAGAAAAACAATAATTTTTTAAAATAAAAACTAAGTTGAATGAGGTTGAATGGGAAGTATGAGGGTGTATGTGGGTCCTATCATGTGGCCATAGAAGGCTTTAGCCTTGGACTTGGCCGTATAGTCCCTATGTCCCCCTCTTCCAAAAACAAGGCTTGTTGCGATGACTGCGGGATTCGTCTTCCGACCATATGCGGGCTCACGCGCAACAGGTTTCGAACTCACAACCTAACCTATCTAAAATTACACCGGCCCAATTGATTCAACACTAATTCTTAAACCTACTTCGTTCAATATGGAACCTACTTCGTTCAATATGGTTTAAGGAATGTATAATATGTGGTTACACTCTAAATATTATATGTAGAGAAAAACTGTATATAGAGATATTCTATATATAAAAATATTATTTTTACATAGTTTTTATTTTATTGTCGAGGAGGAGGTCTAGAGCCTCCTCCCGAAATGCTGGCCTCTCCTGCGGCCACGTCACCTATTCGTTTTAGGGTTAGGGTTAGTTTGCGAGTTCGAGTTTGACTTGTAGGCTCTTCGGTTCGAGTTCGAGTTTTGTGCGATGTCAGTGGCGATGGGCACGAAACATTGCGATGCTGCTGCACCCGAGCACAATCCAACGATTACGTCATTCCAGATAGCTTGCAAAGGAATTTCACAAAGAAACGGAATTTTCAGACGAAAGGGGACTTTGAATTTGCTCTTTCGAGCGACAGATCGGGTTTCATTGCACGCCTTCTGGTGACAGGTGATTCCTCCGCTTACAGGAAGATAGTGTTTCTTTTCCCGTTGTGTGTGAACTGGATGTCTTCGAATTCGAGGACTCTTGAATTCGGGATCAGGGGTTGGAATGGAAAGATGCTGATCGTGGCGTTTTTCAACGATTTTGTAAGCGTATCGAATGAAATGGAATGAAAGATTCGAGAGTCGGCGTAAAGAGAGATTTATCGTTGCCTCTTGAATCGTGCACCTGTTAGGGTTAGGGTTCGTTGGCGACTTTTGTGCCCCGAGAGCAGGAGGAAGAAGAGGGCGGGCGTCGCCCCTGTTTGTTCGTGCGTTTTTGCACAACGATTTTTTTGGTTTGGTGATTGGGTGCATTTTAGGAACCGACAGGCTGTGGTGGTGGTGATGATGATGGTGTGCTTATGGTTTTGCAACCTGTAATTCTCGAAGAAACCTAACCTATGAAACGATTTTTAAGTTTTCGTCCGCCATCCATACGAGGTCGGCAGACAATGCACCGAAGTGGGGTTAGTTGTTGCGAACAATTCGACAAACGAAGCAAACAAAACCAGGCACGGTTGTCTCACTCCTATCCTCGCATCGTCACATCCGCGACTCAAAAATCTTCGGAAAGAGTGTCGTCACTGTGGCGGTGTTTTCGTACTTATGGTTTATGGGATACTACAGATGGGGTTGTAGGAGAGGATAATTCATTCCACTCTTTCCTTGCTCAAGGTTTAGGGTGAGCATCTCGGATCATGTTGGAATCGAGCTCTGAACAATTTTCACATGTGGCCGAGCTATAAGTTTCGTGTGTACTAGTTAATTAAGCCTGTGGGTGGGAGTAAGTGTTTGGAATAGGGCATCGTCCTGCGTTACATCCACTCACACTTTCGATCGGGGTTGTAGAGAGTGAGAGAGTACAGAGAATTTTGCAACTCTATGTCGTTTTAGTGTAATCAAGCTTGGACAGCGCTAGGTGCGGATGGGCTGTGGATTGTGAAGAGTTGTGATGGAGACTGGGAGGTAACAGACTTTTTACCGCAGTAGATGAAGGGTATGGTAGTGTACTATGGTCTCTGGGATGATGATGTTAACCCTAACTCCACGTGCTTCATCGAGGCTTTCTCTCGTTGGGGGAGCATTCGAGGTTAGGGAACATCGAGCTTCTCGTTTTTTGTTTGGTGTTTGTGTGCTGGTTGGAGCTTGTTCGGTTTGGGTTAACCTAAACGGTGACCTCGACTTCCTGGAGTTGCAAACTATCTGTTATTCGTGTCTTAGCAGTGAGGGAAGGGAAGGAGCAAGAGGTAATTCCGAAGGTTGAGGAGTGGACGTTGTAGAAAATGTTAAGAGAATTTAGAGCCCTGTATGTCCTAGTGTTGTTTGGATTAGGGGTTGTGATGAAGAATTTGAAGAGGATGAAGCTTCTCCTCTCTGCATTATTTTAAATCTCGTGAGAAGAAGTGGCCACATGTCTATGGTTATCTCTCTCCGCAGATCATCTTCAGCTTATTCCATGCCAGAGTTTAACCTCTGCAAAATTCTGAACTTGGTCCCGAAAACTGTCCCGCGCAGTGCATCTTCGGTGCACGCGGTCATTGAGGTGTATGAGATGTTTGGTTCAACCTAATGGTGACCTCAACTTCCTGGACTTGCAAAACATCGGTCTCTCGTGTCTTAGCAGTGACGGAAGGGAAGGAGCCACAGGAAAGTCTGAAGGTTGCTGCCCATTCTGGAAAATGACGAGTGGACGTTGCAGAGAACGTTAAGAGATTTCAGAACTCTGTCCTGGTGTTGTTCGATTAAAGGTTGTGGTGAAGAATCTGAAGAGAATGAAGCTCCCCCTCTGCATTTTTAATTTCATGATAAGAAATGGGCACATGTCTCTGGTTGTCTCCCGAGATCATCCTCAGCCATGGCAGAGTTTCACCTCTGCACAAATTTGATCTTAGTCGGAGCTCTTATTTAACCCCAAAATTTCTCCTGTATTAACGCTCTTCCTGTACTATTTTGTGGACTGCAACAACAACCTCTCTTGTCGCATAATTTCCGGATTTCTCCTGCTCATCCATTCGTACCCAAGTTCAGAAATCCAAGAATCGTCCCTAATGTTTCTAATTGAAGAAAGTATTGAGTTTTGCGACTAAACAACATTGCAGGGTCTGATTTGGTGACCAGTCCACCACGGTTTGAACAAATAGTGCTGCCACAAAATCTCCATAAAACGACACAATTTCCAACACAATTACACATATGAACAATATTATTACAAAGCGTCATTCCCAATTGTTCTAGCATACACAATGACCGGCCATAAATCACTAGGTGCAACAATATCAACCAAAGTTATTGTTGATATTCGGAACGCATTCGCACCCGGATTAATTTATATCATGCTCTCTAGAACAACAAATAGACAAAACCTAAAGATCGTAAGAAAACTGCTACCTTCAGATTTCATTCCATGCCCACTTCTTGACTTAACATGATCCTCACCATTACGAACCACTCAAATCAAGTTGAAAACATTGTCGCAATTGGGAATCCTCTGTGATGCAGTCATAACTCTTTGTTCTCCTAGAGGGACTGGTGAGTTTCCACAACATCCAATACCTATTCTTCCTCTTGCGAAAATATTCTTTATTTTGTCAATAAGTTGAGCTCGAAGTGTTTAAGCCCCTCATTTGGATTTTGTGATTGGAGTTATGGATAAAATTTAAATAGTTGACAATGTTCTCATATTCAGAAATTAATCATCTGCCCTTTTCATCATCTCTGAATTGCAAAAATATTGCAGGCCCTCATAATTTTCTTAATTTTCTGCAGTTCCAGAAGAACTAGGTCAGATTGCAAGAATGCAAAAGTCCTCTTTTGATACCGGGTTTGGGTGACAACAACCATTCTAGATATGCCCACTCCAACATATAATTACCTCCCACTTCAGCAATCTGCTAAAAATACTACATATACATTGCAGAATGCCGGTGATGAATGCGGACATGGCCATTATGGAAATGTTGTTCCTTTGGTGAAGAAAGAGACGTCTTACAGGCCAAGCATTTATGGGGCATCAGCAAATTCCTTATATCGTAATGTGGAGAACACAAGTAACAGGCACGAAAATGGGAGGCTCGGAATGCTGGACAAGAACCCGTCCTACTGGGTGCCAGCACATAGGGATCCCTTTGGGAAGGTTGAGATAGCAAACATAGAGAAGTTAGCTTTCACCTTCTGTCAGCTGGAGAGGAATGCGTATGATGAAACAATTCCCTCTACTCCTCACATGCTCCTAGAGACAAAGCCAAGTGTTATGGCAGAATTTGAGTTTAGCCAACTCGAGCAAAGAGCTTGTACAACAGTTTGCATTCTGACATGTATAGAATGTGAACAACAATTTTCAATTATTAAAGACTTGTCATTCAATTCATTAGAGCTGAAATATTGGTCCAATTTTTACTATTTGCATACATTTTCACCTTGGCACCTTGACTTCAATTTAATGCACTAAAGATTAATCTTGAGGTAATTTCAATTTTATTTATAATTCACTTTTTTGTTTGAATAGAGAAAAATATTCCCAACAACTCTTCTTTGGAGATAAACACCATTTGAGGATCAAAGTCAATAGTTTTAGTAGATATAGTAGTTCCATTGGGAAAACCATTCACCAGGTGGGAGATTGGCATGGTGAACCCAAATCCACTCTTCATAACATCTTTATGAAGAAAGCCAAAAAATATCCTCTTCTCACCCAGGACCTCCAACCGGTGCTAAGGGGGTGGTACTCGAATAACATTAAGGGTTAATGGGAGGTAGCTTACTAGGAAGTCCTCAAGCGGGCAAACAAGCTTTATTGCTTCATTTGAGCAATATATGAGATTAATATGAACACAAAATCCAAACTGCAAAATTAGGTGAGGAGAAGCTGATAAGATAAAGCTCAAGGAGCTATACAAAACATCTCATCATTTCATTGGAGTAAGATCAAGCACAATATAAAGTCCAGAAGATGGCTTTGGGCTACTGAGGACCTAGAGATGTGCATGTCTTCATGCTACAAGTGAGATTTGCACAATGGAAGTAACCACATATAACTTCCGTACGCTCACCAAGGCCTATCAACCCATAAGAAAACAATGTTCAATCTTGTCATGTCTTTTAAGGAATTCAAACGAGCCCCTGGATACATGGGTACTAGATAATGCCTTGCAATTACTATGGAAATAGACCACATCTGTTACAAGTCTTGTTCCATATGTTCAATGACATCCGGCCAGTCCAATGTATTCGCTACAAATCCACCAACATCCTATCAAGAGCCTTCAAATACAAGATGCACGTAATTTGCTTAATCACCAACTGACCAACACAATGCCTTCCTTGCAACAAAATATCAAGAGCATGCCACTTGATGTTTGTTAATATGCAGAAAAATAAATTTGTCAAAAGAGTTGAGGTGGCACGTCCCTCCAGCCACAAGGAAATTCCCAATATTGGTTTAGTCACCACATTACCAATTCCCTGTTTGTAGAGCATGAAGTCACACAAGAGGTCACTCCAAAAAGATGCAAACATGTGTTCATAACTTCTTATATACGAGTGCCTATTTTAAACAGTGTCAGTTGACAATTGCTTAAGTGATTGTAAAAGAGCATCCACACTCTAAAGCTCTGCTAAGTCATGCAATTGACTTGCTGATGTCCAACCACAACCCCAATGGACATGGTCACATTAAGCTCATCTTCGTACAACAATTCTAGCTAAAGGATTCACCTAATGGACTTTTTTAGTACTCCTCTGTATATAACTTTGTAGCTATGTTGTTGTGGCTTCGTACGTGGTATTTCATAATATGGATGAGCCTTGTATTATGATGTT
Source organism: Polytrichum commune (assembly GCA_950295325.1). Classification (NCBI taxonomy): domain Eukaryota; kingdom Viridiplantae; phylum Streptophyta; class Polytrichopsida; order Polytrichales; family Polytrichaceae; genus Polytrichum; species Polytrichum commune. Next base: position 3,740,354 of record OX485809.1, read on the forward strand.
TGTGCTAAATCAGGTATATTTAGGAGTTATGTTGCTAACAAGGTTGAAAGGTCACACACACGAAAATCCAAGTGATGCTTGAGCAACTTGAAATGTTGATTTCTTGAATGTATTTTCCTTTGGGTATGCAGAGTCCATGGTGGTTGACCATGTAGTGTGCATGGAACCGCGGTGTGGGGAGGTATTTGTTGATGTTTCTCGGCTACAAGCACACCACGAATTGTCACATTGTCATGTCAGTTGTGATGTATGCGGCTCATCCATGTTGAATAGATAGCTGCAGATGCACACTTTACTGCACACTGGAGGATCTCCTAGGATCCAGTTTTTAGAATTCCAATTTGGACACACACATCAGAGCAATTCATATGGAGTTCAAGCCTTGCAAGTGCTCACCATGCACTATGCGAACTCTATACAATGTTGTGCGTGACAAGCATGAAGCATAAAGGAGTTAGACTAACCTAATCATAAGTTAGCTCGAAATGAAAGCATGTTGTGAACAATCTACGTTGCGTTTTTTGGATGAGGAAATGTGAAGATCACAAAGCCAACATGTAATTATACCTCAAAGATATCAATTTAAGTTTTTTTTTTTGGTTATTTTTTCCCCCCGTTATTGAGCATATCATGATTGAGTTTGGTCTTAACTTCACACCCGCATACCCTCGTTGCGTTTCAAATGAACCGCCTCTCCTACGAGGGGCCTCCTCCTCCCACCAACGGAGGGGCCTTGGCCCCGAGTGGCTCGTTTCATGTATGATTTTACAATGCATTGTTTTCTCAGGGAGTGCACTATTCATTAAAACCAAGCATCACGTGCGTGCATGCCCCTTATTAAAATACCCCTGTATACATTTTATTTTTGCTAAAATCAAGCAATATACTTACAAATCTCATTGCTTCAAAATACATTTCCATACATACACAAGGGTCCAAAAACAAATACAGAAATTGTATATAACATGTGTACAAATGTTTGGAAATGCAAAAATATGGCCCTATTATATGTATAATATCAAATCATGGATTTTTAGTTATAAAGTCATTACTTAGTGGATGAAAAAACACATGATTCTTGGTCCAGGTTTGACTTGAACGCGTAAACGCGTAAATGCGTACTTTACATATATTTTTCTATAGCCTCATGTATATCTACTTCTTGCTTAATAGCAATATGTCTCTTGTACATACATTTTGTACATGCTTGTTTTAAATAATACCCCTTTTGTGCACCCACGTGTATAAATACAGTACTTCAACAGTGCACTCCCTGGGGTTGTTTTCATCTATAAGTATAAACCTTTGGATTAAATTGCGGAGTTGTTTGGTAGTTGTAATCAAATGTATTAATCAATCTTTGTTCTCTTGTAAAAAAATATAAAAACATTATGAAATAATATATATCTGACAAGAGGGTAAATAATTTTTTTGGATCAAATATAATGCAAGATTGAAAATGGTTCCAAAAAATTGATGAAAATGACATGGAAGTAGAGCAAGTTTACATCACCATATTCCAACGAGTGCAACGGAATTATTTTCATAAGATGTTATTATATCAGAACCTATATTTTGTCAATCAACATCAATTACTACACCAACAACATGTGTATTACAAGATAAGAAAAAAACTAAAACAAATCAGAAATTTATTGCAACATGTTGTTGACAATTATAAGGTTTTTCTTATTTCATTCTAAAAATATATTAATTTCCTCAAAAATATGGGCAAAATTTTTGCTACTTTTTGAGAGTTTTTTCAATAATTGCTCTACTATATCACAATCATTATCGTTATGTGTATCTGGTATACCAAATCTATTTCATATTTTGTATTGCCACAAATTTTATGTTAGTATGTTGTGTATAGCTGTGGTTTCTTTTAAAAGGTCAATTGTCTTCTCATTTTTCCTTAATAATAATAAAATTATTTTTACATCATTAATCTTATTTGGAATTTGAACATCATCCCTGACTAAAATCATTTTTTCACTTCAGCAAGTCACATTCCCCCCCCCCTCCCACAGTTTATTTCCTTCTCGTAATTCTCCCTCAATAATTATTGTAGCTAGTTTGTTTTATGCTTCTATAATCCAATATTTTTTTATCATTTCATTATTTATAATACAAAATTTTTGCAACACTATACACATAGCTACAATATTTGTCATACTCCTCAATGAATATCCCGATCGCTTTATTATCAAGTTTTATCCACCTTTAATATAACAAAATGTCATATATACACACACATTCTAGTTGAAGACTGGATGATATTCTAGTTTGCCTCTTTTCCGCACAATGCAGTTTTTTTCCCCCTTAAACAAATAATACATCAATGGCCTCACCGGATACGCATCGTATTTCACAAATTTGTATGGCTATAACCTCCCCTCTATACATATTTGTCTCATTTTTATCACCTAGAATACAGTCCAATCGTGTAGAATTCATGTCCAACCATATTCATAATTTTAGAATATATAATATGATCCAACAATTTCTTGTAAAATTGTTGAGTATAATGATTTCCTACAGTAATAGTCTTCTCTGCTGACTACTGAAGCTCAAACATGAATAAGTGAACCATCTATTGTTCTTATAACGTATGGTATATCATGCAACTATTCAAACCTTGTAGCTAAAACCCTAAATTGTGATTCATCCAGAGTATGTACAAAAATGAGCTGCAAATGCTTCCTAATAGCCCTATACAAGTCCCTCATTATTTTTGATAATGTGCTCTTATGAACTTCATACAAGTCCCCTATGTTTTGCAGTCCATTGCCGCTACCTAATCTATGCAATGACATTGCTACTCTCTCTTGAACCGGTATAGTAACTCTTGAAAGAGTTTCTTTTTTCCTTAAATACGGGCCCAATCTCTCACACAAAAATCTAAATATATTATATTTCACTCGAGTTTCTAAAATATCTCTCTCCGCCCACGATCCCAACAACAATCATTCCACAAATCCAAACATCCATTCTTAACTTCATATGCTTCTCTCTCTATCCCCCATATTCTTATAAACCAAGTTGAAAAATACAACCTTCTCCCACTCTCCTTACAGAAGCCATGTATAATCGTAAAAGTAACACAAGGTTATTCCTCCTCTCATCCATTGCAATCATGTTTGTTAAAATTCGAAGTGAAAACAAGCAAAAACAAGAAATCAGGTCAAGAAATTCTTATTTAAGCCAAGAGAATGGTCGAAGTTGATTTTATTTTTTAAACTGCCATTTTTTGTGCAAATATAAAAAAAACCAGTACCTTCATTTTTTGGTCCATGATCTTTCCTCTTGGTCCACATTCGATTTACACCTAGTGAGGGGCCCAAGGCTCTCAAAACTAATTTTTTATGAAGTCGGACCATAGAAGTCAAATCCATGAATTCGTTTCCCCCATTAACTCGGACCATTGATAAAGGCCATCTTCCATGGACCAACTTCATGGTCCATAGTGTAAACCGCCCCTAATTATGTCAAACGTTTGATTGCATTTCAAGTACACTCTAGACTCCGTAATATTACGCTTGTGGCAACCAAAGTGCACATGATATTAAGAGTCTCGTAGTATTAACATGGATGCATAATAGAAGAGAATTAGTGTAGTATGTGACATTGCAATAATGATAATAATTACAATGATAATAATTTGATGTGTACGAGCACATGGTTTGAATTTTTTGGTGGTTTATTTTAATGTCAAAACCCATGATATATGGGAGAAAAACGTGACAAACAAGGAGTAAGAATATTTAAATTGAGAGATTTTGTTTCCCAGGGTTTAATGATACAAGAGAAGGAGTGACATTAAGGAGGTTGATATTACGAAGTTTAGAGTGTAGTAGTTACATTAAAGGATTGCTTAACTTACATTACAAAAATACACTAAATAGTCTTATTATTGTGGATGACAATAATTTTCTAGAGCCCACGCTAATTCTTGTAGTGAGAATTAATGCAAGCCACACTAATTTTTGACCCACGCTAATTTCTCTCCTGTAGAAAATTAGCTTGGGCCACATTAAGTTTTTCTAGAAAATTGATGTGGGTAAATTGATGTGGGAAAATTAATGTGCTACTTTTGACATAAGGTGAGTGTTTGATTTAAACTTTAAAGGTGTTGGTCTTGGATCCATGCTAAATCCACCCTTACAAACATAATTAGAGTGGCCCATGCTAATGTTCCACCCACAACAATAGGACTTTTTAGTGTGGTTGTAGTTGTGGGTTTGGTTAACCATGGCAATCAACCATAACTATGGTTTTCTCTCATTCACAACTTGCCTTGTGTGAATCCTTGTAGTTGTAGATGTTGTTCATATCAATGGGAGCATGTTTCTAAATCATAATTGGCCCAAGATACACGGGCTTTATTCGGCCATTTATCTTAATCGGCCCTTTAACCCTTAAACCCAAAACCCTTATATTTTCAATGGTGTGTGGTTAGATTAGATCTAACAACAAAACCCAACAAAACATGCATTCAACGAAGATTTGTCTATGAGCTCAAAATATACAAACCACTCTAGACTCAATAATTAACACAATTGGAGGGACCCAAGTATTCATTGAAAGAATTAAAACACATGCACTTTCATTGATCATAACTAATTCCAAGAAGATATGCTTTTTGTTGATCATTTGTCATAGATTTGTTATTGCAACACATGTATTGCTATGTAACTCTAATCAGTAGAACTTGGAAAATACAAATAAGAAACCGAACAACACCCACATACCTTAGGTTTTAAACTCAAGAAGAGATTATGATGCATAACAACCTTGTTTCATTAATGAGCATTTTGGACTTGAGGGGTGCACTTTTCTTTAAAAACCAAGAACCACGTGCATTCGCAACATACTCTAAAAACCCCCTATTTAGAAGTTTTTTTTTTGGTAAAATCGAGCAATACATGTACAATTCAATGATGAAATTACAAGTGACAATATGTATTAATATACATACATATATATTCATTCACATAAGTATACACAAATATTTTGAGATAATAATGAACCCCTATCATATGTATAATGTAAAATTCTAGCATTTATTAATAAAGTTTTTGAAGATTTTTTCATCCATTGGATGTAACTCATTTAAGCATCTAAGCCGATAATATATGTCATAAAAGCTAATGCAATTATTGTTTCTAAATCTATAATCAAATGATCTATAAAATCATGAGTCCACTTATTGTTGGTTCCTTATTGATACCATCATAAACCAATCTCCATGTTTGATGGACAATTCAGCAAGTCAATCGGATCCCTGTACTCCACTCAATAATTACCAAATTGTATGTGCATTGTATAAACCCTCCCAACAAACCAAACCTTCATTGGAGTTTTTTATTTAAAAATTTAGATTTAAAATTTCTTATGCTAATTTTTGAATAATTATCCCATAAAGTCTACTAACCCTACCATTCAAGTTTAAATACTATATATTTTTCTAGAGGTCCTCCACACATGTACATAACTGCAAATTATAATTTGTGTAGCATATGTATATGTAGTACGGAAAAGTTCAAATAAAAACTTGTTTTGTACACTCACATATATTCATACATGTAACTATGAAAGGTGCACCCCCCCCCCCCCCGCATGTGGACGGAAGTTAAAGCATTTTTGCATGACAATACTTGTAAACTTATTCATAAGAAGTTTCATTAGAAAAGTTACCACAATGACATAAAGAGCCATATGACACTAAACACAATACTTAGTATTTGGGTCTTGAACTTGAGAAGAGATTGGGATACAGATTATACCTAACTTTGTTTCAATATTTTGCATTTGGATGAACTAAAAGCGGGTTTGAATGAAAATACTTGTCAACTTATTCACAAGTAGTATCACTAGAAAAGTGACCACAACTCTAGATTGGCTGCGACCACTCAAAGCTTGAATCACTTCACACACAAGGCTGAAGGCCCATGACCACGGCAAAGGATGAGCTCTCATTGGTCGAAAAGGCGGGGACCGTCCAAATTGATTTCACACTAGGAGGTGGAGGCCTAAAGGACCAAAGAAAAGTTCGTGGATGAAAAGTCTACATGGAGTCCTACATGGCAGGCAATGGATAAGGTATATGGTCTGCCGCATCACCGCCGAATGCCTCTCAGACTCGGAACGGATCCCACTCAAGTGACATGGCAATGTTGCAACACGATTACGTCTGGGCGGATCGCGTCACACTCACCAACCCTCATTACACAACACACACACCCTTGGACAGGTACAAGGCCTCAGCCTCTACGGAGCCCGCCCCTAACCCGTACAGATTTCACCATGCCAGACTTGGCATATCTGAGGCCGAATTCGACAGAAGGATCGATGCAGAAGTCAACGAGCTGCTCACGGAAATCGACACGACGCGACGCCAAGCACTGCTGGAGCAACTCCCGTACGAGCGTGTACTCACTAAAGAGGACTGCTTGCGCATGTTCAGAGAGTCGGGACACCCAACGTCCGGTTCCTTGCTGGGGGTTTACAGATGGGCAACGGATTTGGGACACGCTCGCTTCAATTTCGATTGGGACTGGGAGCGTGACGACATCAACCTGCTCAACGCCTACGACTAACCGGCCGGCGCTCGCCCCTGTTGCTTCTGCGACTGTGAAGCGTCACTCAGCCTTCCCCCCCTCCTCCCGCTTGGGGGAGTGACCACGTGTCTTCCTTCCCCCCACCCCGGGCCGCGCGTGGTTGGCGGGTCCCCGCGCGGGATCCTTCCCGCCTGCTGGTCCCCCGCCCCCCTCCCCGCTCTCTTTGTATTTTCTGCACGGGCTCTGGCCCGACCCCCCTCTTTCCCAGTGTGGATTTGGGGGGGCCCTCCTCCTTGGGGGCTTGTATTTGTTACCTTTTTCATTTAACCTCGGTGAGGTCTTTCTGGTATATGGTATGCCGGAATTTGCGTCAAGCCCACCTTCAAGAGGTAGGCATGACGCAAATTCTGGCAGACCATGGCAGTGAAACAACTGTAAATGGTTGTCAGGATTATTTTAACATTTTTTTCCAACAATAACTTTTCCAGGACATAGTTGTTAAAATGAGGCATATGGCCGTTTCTCCCACATGCCCAAAAGTCGAAGTGGTTAGAATATGTTGTATGTGCGATTGAAGTAGACAATTTTTTTGACAATTTTTTCTTTCTTCAATGGCAAGATTTTCGCAAGATGTGAGTGGATCCGAAACCCAACAATGGAGCCAAAATTCTCTTTGGATGTCGTGGAGTCAACCACAATTCGGATTGCACGGACCCTCATTAGGAAGTAGAAATTTCAACAATTTTTAATTGTTTGCTGATGAAGTTGTAGAGTTGATTGGTACATAAATGCCGCAAAATGTAGAGAGCAGTAGAAATGTGTGCATTAGAGGAGAAACAGAAGATACTTCTAAGAAAGATGATGATATTGGCAAGAAGAAGAGAGGTACGGTAGTAGCTACAAAATAAAAAGAAAAAAATTAAAAATTAAAAGTGGATGAAGTGGATTTGGAAGATTCGGAAGGTGAAAAAGATGCTCTAATTAAATAGCGAGATTATGATATTGAAACTCTCATAGCTATTCGCGATAAGATGGAAGAGGAATTCGCCAAATCTGCAAGAAAATAAGGTATGTATTTGTATACTTGATTGATTGTTGTTAATTTAAAAAACATAAATTTAATGAAAGTATAAAAGTTCATATACAAATTGGGCCAATTGGACATTTTTAAAGGCCTTGGCTTTGGCCGCCTACCCCGGGCCCCCCTTTCCTCCCATTGAGGACTTAGCCGAATCGGGGGCACCGGACTTCGAACTCGAGACCTCCTCGTTATGAATGAGGAGCCTTAGTAGGTGGTATAGACGTACTTGTCCCTCTCTTCTAGTTGGTAGAATTTCTAGCATATTGTATTTATTTCCATTACACTATATTCTATTGTATCCTATTATATTGTATTCTACTGTATCCCATTATACTGACTTCTATTGTTGTTGTAATCTGGAACATGAATGTATGTTTGGATTAAACTGCATGTTCGTATGGTATCCACTCTGCGTAATTTTGGAAGAACATGATTAGTATGTAAGAATAAATACAAGGTCTTGCTTATATTATACAAAAATGATAAACGTTGAAATGAAATTTCAGGACATGATAGACGAGAGTGTCAATACTATGAGCAGATGGACATGTGGAATGGATAGCGTGCAAATGTGGTCAATCAGATGCCAACAAGTATTCAAGAGGATGATAATTATCACAATATGCAGAATACACAATATAATTCACTTGCAAGCGCTACAAAAGACAAAAATAACAAATTTCAAGACAAAATGGAAGGATTTCTAGAACATATAGTTAGTAATTCTTCAAATTTGATTGCATCTTTTTAGACAACAACAAATTTACTGAAAAATATGGATGCTCATATGCCAGTCTTAGTACAAAAGTTATAGTTAGAGGCTTATATTAGAATTTGTATCCATATCTTAGAATTCTAGGTTTTATTTTTTCTGAAGTTTGATTTGCCATAAAGATTTAGCTATTTCTATGTGCATATTTGTAACTTCTATCAATAAATCTTCGTATTTTTCATTTTCTTTTATCAAGAAAATTTCAGTATCTCTATTAACTATTTTTATTCTTCTTGTATTATTTTCTATGATACTAATATTTTTGACCTCACCTATAGCTGCTAATTCAACCCTAATTTCTTGTCCTTCTCTGAATAATCTATTCTCTATACGTCTACTCAAATTTCTTTCAACTTCTTCTATCCATTCTATATCAAATTAATCTTTTCCAATAGTACACATATTGTGTAGTACAATACATGTAGCTACTACATCAGCGATATGCCATAATGGTATATCGGATCTTCTCATAATAATTCTCCATATTCTTTTTAAGATTCTAAAAGCACGTTCTACACACATACGTGTAGAACTTTGAATAAAATTCTAATTTGTTTTGTAACATTCTAATTTTTTTGCACAACTTTTGAATGGACTATAAATGTACGGTCGCACTGGATATGCGCAATCTCCAATTAACTTATAAGGTAAGAATTTACCTTTAATGCAATCTCTTCCAACTTTTGTCAATTGAAATAATGTCCAATCATGCATACTTCCTGCCCATTTAAATTTGTAATCCCAAAATATACATTTTGTATCTACTATACCTTGCAATAAAACCGAATGAAATGATTTTCTGCAATAATAATCCTCTCCCCCAATTACAGGAGCAAGAATTGGAATGTGAGACCCATCGATTGCTCCTATAATGTGAAGAATTCCATGAAGAGCCCCAAATTCCTGGGCTAGAACCCTAAACCGAGCTGGACTTGGAAATTGCACAAAAGTCCTTTGCAAATGAATTCTAACCAATCTACAAAAATTTCGAACTATTTTTGAAATTATACTTTCGGCCATCCAATATACCTCTCCTACGGTATACAAGGTATTTCCAGTCCCAAACCTTTGTAATGACATTGCAATTCTACTCTCAACTGAAATTGTCTCTCTCATTTGTGTATTCTTCCTCTGCAAATACAGACCTAACCTCTCACAAAGAAACTTGAATGTATTGTGACATACACAAGTTCTTTGTTTAAACATTTTTTCTGTGAATGAAACCAATAACAACCTATCCGTAAACCCTACATTTCTCTCAAATGCCCACACACTACGATTGCTCATCTTCATACCCTCAAAGCAAATGCTCAAAATCAGGGCATTTTCCCATTCTCCATTGAGTGCCAATGCTTGCATATCAAGCACATGTTGCACAATCATGTGTAAACACCAATATAAAGCAAATGCAACAAGAATCCTTCTTCATCTTCTCTCAATGTGATCCATCATGCTTTCTTTCCTTCTTCACCGATGTAAAACTTGAAGAAAAAAAGTGAGAAAAGAGAGAAGGAAGATATGTAACTAGTGAGGTAGGGTTGCCCCTCTTTTTTCACTAATAAAATATGCAACGGTCCCTCAACATGGTCCATTCTCACTTCACACTATGTTTGAGGACCCAACCCCACACAAAGTGGGTAGCCCATCACCCTTGGTACGGCCTTTGGATGATAGTCAAGGGTCCTCACCATTTCGTGGTCATGGCCCTTGGTTCGTGTGTGAAATGGCCCTCAGTATAAACTATATTTCTGAATCTGAAATTGAGCCCTCACCTTTAAGATTGGAGTCTGCACACCTAAGGGCCACTTTCACACATGAGCCAAGAGCCGTGACCTTGTAATGGTGAGGACCCTTGACTCTCATTCAAAGGCCATACCATGGGTGTTGGGAAAGCCGTTTTATATAGTCATGGGCCCTCAAGCATGGTGTGTAAGTGAGAATGGACCATGTTGCGGGATCATTGCATATTTTGTTGGCAAAAAAAGAGGGGAGGATTTGGTTTGATATAATATGTCTCAAACTCTATAAATTTGGGAGAATTACTTGGTGGTGTTTGTTTATCCTGGAATCTATCTTGGAGTCTGCCTTACAATTTGTCAACACATTTGTCATGCTAGAAAATTATTTAAAAAGAATCATGGTCTCCCGGAATTTGTGTTAGGCCCACCTCTTGGAGGTAGGCTTGACGAAAATTCTTGGAGACCATGAAACCTTATCCATAGTCCGCCATGTAGGATTCCATGTAGACTTTTCATCAATGAAGTTTTCTTTGGGCCTTTAGGCCTTCACCTTCGTGTGTGAAGTGAGCTTGAATAGTCTCCGCCCTACGACCAATGAGAGCTCTTAGATTGCAATGATCATGGGCCTTCAATCTTGTGTGTGAAGTGGAGTGGCCCTAAGGTATATATGTTGCCTGAACTATTTGGATACTTTTTTTTATCAGACACTTAATATTTGAATAATGTTCTCCCTCTTTAGTATGACATGTTTGGGAAACACAAAAAATCGTAATATTGAGGTGTCATCTTCTCTTGAATATGACAAATGGCGTAAAGTTAGTCGTAGTAATGAGGGAATATGAAAACATAGGTAATATGAGCTTTAAAATATATACAACGAGTTTAAGAAATATAGATGGTATAAAATAATAACTTATAACTCCAAACAAATACAAATATTCTCAAGAACTCTTGAAATAAGAGTCCAATATCTCTGGTGTTGCCTACCCAAGTTAGCAACTGTCATCTTGACTAAATTCCCTACTAACTTTTGAAAATTAATAATTTCACTACCACCAAAATATAAAGAGTTCTCTAATAAGAACTAGACAACAATGATGCATGACGTTTAGCATCACTAAGCTTTATTGTAGGTGGAGCAACATCGACATCCACATCCATTGAATTTAGATCAACATTAAGAGCAAAAACTTGTGCAGAATTGATTTCCAAAGTAGCATCCACCAACTCATTAATTCTAGCTCAATTATTTCTTCCCCTTCCATTTTAATGTCAGGGTAATCTTAATTCTAGTTAAGTTCCCAAGTAATTCCCAAGTGAAGATGGATGTATTTCAAATATACATAACATAGATGAAAGAAATTTGAACAATAGCTACCTCTTTAATATGACAAAACAGAGATTCTAAATGTTGCATTATCAAGTGTTATAGTCGTATAAAAGAGAGAGTTTTGAACGAAAAAGTTTGGTCTCGCAAAAATGTGTCGTAATATCAAGGTTGTCATGTAAACGAGTGTTGTATTAACGAGGTTAGACTGTAGTGTGTGGTTAAGGGACCTGGGAAAAGAGATTGGATGCCAACATAAATTAAGATATGTGAACTTGAATCCAAACCCTTCACAGCCCCAACACTATGCACAGTTGTAAATAATTTTTTTGGGGTTTCAAATGTACAAACATGGTACATAGCAGTGGATTTAGGTCTAGTGTGAGTTTGAACAAGTGTTATCATTAGACGTACTTTAGTGGTGTTTCCAAGTGCGAGTATAATAAGTGAGCCTTCAAGTGGGCCAAGGAAGTGTGGACTGTCATTCTGACGTTGTTGGAGTCTAACTTAATCTTAAATACAATATACTAAGTATCATTGCCTGCATAGAATGGAGATACAATGGCACCAAGGAAGCAAATTTGACCCAAATCTTAAATCAACTGATATGAAATGATGAAAAAGCGCACTAAGTTGACAAATGAGTAAAATGGATCACCTCTGATGCGATTATCTCAAATGGAAATATTTAGCGAAAATCCACATGTTTTATGGATGGAGAGGTCCAAACACATGTAGAAGGATCTGAGTCATATATCTGTAATTGCATGAAAAGTAAAGAAAGATTGAGGAGTTAGCACATGCCCTAGCAACTGCTTGTTGCATTACAAGATACTACTCTAGATCTATAATAATAGAGAATCAACTTTCCCCTCGAAGACAATTGAAAAGTTGATAGATGACATCTACATATCATAAGGATACGATTGAGGTACACTGAAACACACAGCAAAATAGCCATACACAAAATGGAGTGAAGAGTAGATTGTGAGCTTGGCCATCGTCATACTTTCACATTGTTTTGGAGATGCACTGGAAACTGCACTTGACTCAAAACCCGGAAATGCTTTCAAGAACAGGAATTGGTCCACACAATTTCCCCAACTTGCAATGAAATATCATGGCAAACAAGAGATTCTAATAAGTTCTCGAACCAAAAATTATCAGAGAAAACAACCAAGCACTAGCTAGCTAGTTGCCGCATTGCACCCAATTCTGCGAATTGTAACTAAATCAGGGGTGGTCCAGTTCTTAATCTGGATTTTGTTAATGTTTCATCATAATTAAAGATTTTTTTTTTAATGATGCAGAAACAATTTCCAAGACGCGCGTACCCGAATCTGAACATGGAGAATGACAACTATAATAACTACTTGACAAATTGTTCCCCCTGTACGTACCTTACTTTCCCCACGCTCAATCTCCCCGGTAGTCCCAAGCCCTCCGGGACTCGCTCGTCCATAAAGACACATGTTTAACAGAGATTAGACTATGTCTTCAAATTCTATCAACTACTCAAGACACTCAAATGGGCCTATTCACTGACTTTGATTGAATTCCTTGTATGATTTGAATATGTATAATCTAGACTAGAGTTACTGCAGAATGTTCATGATGCCAAATTCCATTGCCGAAGCGTCCAAGTTTCATTGGTAAATGACGTCGTCGTAAAGGGGTTACATTCACAACACATTTGGAACGATGTATAAGCGTTTGTTCACTCGATGCCTGTCAAATGGACTTGCAATGACTTTTCGAGGGAGGGCAATACAACATTTCGTGTGAATGTACTCGTTTTGGAGAAATCCTCAAATCGGTTGTACAATCGTTGCAATTTAACATACATAATTTATTGGTAGGAGCCCATAGTCTAGTTACAGTGACGAGAATCTTCACTTGGAGCTCGTCGACCAAGACTTATAACTTTTGCAGATCTCTGAAACTCCAATGCTGAAACTTGATCAAATGAAACAGTCTACGAAATATGTCGCAATGAATGCTAAGTACCAGACAAGACGATTCTCAACTCAATCCAATCCAACCTTGCAACAACCAAAATTGGTTTGTGGAGCTGGAATTCGTCAATGCCCACAAACAACTCATCACTTTCCCAACTTGGACATCTTGCGGGGCAGTTCGAAGGCCTCCCGGATGCGCTCCTCCAGCTGCGAGTTGGAGTTGAACATGCACGCGCCGTCGGCGCTGCACCCTCGCCCGGCATCGCACCGGGGCTCGAACGCATAAGTCCCGCACACGAATCCCTGGCCCCACTGGTAATCGCAGTACAGTTTCCGTCCCTGGTTGTTAGGGTCGCACTCGCAGCACGGGTACATGGGGCCGCACGACTGGCCCATCTTCGGACACCACGACACCACGGGCGGGGTTAGCATGAGAACCATCAACACCAACAACAGCATTGGCGAGACCACCTGCACGCTCGCCGCGGAGCGTGCACATCTGCGGGATGCAGGCTTCGACATGATTCGCTGCTAGCTACTGTTAAGAACTTACAAACAGACAAATTGTGATCGGTGAAGACTGCAACTGGCAGATCCAAAACACTGAGCTGTGTTCAAGCGTTGAGACGATGCATCCCTCTAACGAGCAAGGACCTCTGATCTTGACCTGCGAGATGCTATGTTGAAGTTTTTAGCGGCAATTTATATGTGAGGCATGGAGGCCTCCGCCGCGACTGAATTGCTAAATTCAATTGTTTCCAAACAGTGTTTGGAGTGGAGGTGTGTTCCGGCCAACAGGGCCCAGGAGGCGTGGATCGCGCGGACTGTCGTCCTGGTGCTGGCGTCGTCGGGAGATTAATTCTAAGTTATCTTTTAAGCTAAATTCATCAGAGGAGATGGTGATGAGCAGTGTTGAATAGTGAAGTCTTCAACACCTTTCAAATGACATTCGCAGCTGATCACTGTTCTAACATGATTTCCATGCTTAATACAAAGAATCCTATTGATTCTGTTTTGGTACGTCAAAGTTCTTAACCTCTTATATAGCAATTAATCCTGCCAAAAGAATCAATATCTATAGATATCTCTAAATTCTTAAGCATGGAAAACATGTTGGATCATGGATGGGCCGTGGATGCACCAAACGAATCTATATAAAAATAGATGGTGACAAAACCGACACTTTGAGCGCTGGGCATGGAAGATAATTCTTAGAGGCAAATTTAATGATCATGGTTTAGGGCCGCTTTACACCTAGAGGCCGGGCCAATTTGTTGTGTAAGAGGCTTGAAATCCTTGCTTGTGATTGGTCAAAAGGCTGAAATCGGCCCCAACCCCTTTACACCTAGAGGCCGGGCCGATTTGGTGGTATGATTTTTTTAATCAAAAAATGGATGGTCTGACACGGCCCGAGCTCACTCAAATGGGTGCACCGAAAATGGAAGGCCAATTCATGGCCTAGGGGCCAATGTCAGATTTTAATAAAAAATATTTTTTCCCAATAAAAAATATTTTTTCAGCAAAACAGCTCCGTTGGATTATGTGGAAATCTGAACAGCTCTTATGGTTCATCGTGACTTCATCCTCTCTTCTCTTCTCTTCTCTCTCTCTCTCTCTCTCTCTCTCTCTCTCTCTCTTTTCTTTAGAAATTTTCTTGCTGATTTTTTTTGCACTTGCAAGATTGTTGCTACCGTTTCTAGGGTTAGCATGGAGGGGTCTTTAGAGAGGAGTGGATGGAATTCTAGTGAAGTGTATGAGGCGATGCAAAGGTATCAAAGTGCTGAAGCTCATGCTTTCCAACCCTATCAAGCTCCTCTACAAGAACATGGAGGTAGTGTAGGGGTTCCCGAATTTTTTCAACCACTTTGTGGAAATCATATTCCTCCTCCGCCTCCGTTGATTATAGACATATGTGCAAGTAATTTGAAGAGAAAGGCTACGGAAGAGATTGGGAATGAGGATGTCCAGATTATAGCTCCCTTAGCACCAAAGAAAAAAGGAATCGCAACTTCAAAAAAACCTCGGGAAAAGAACGTGAAGGAGGTGGAAGAAGATGAAGAACTCGGATCAAAGAACTGGAGGGATCGCGATGTGGAGACAATGATTGCAATGCGCGGTGAGATGGAACCTGAATTTTTGAAGAACGCAAAGAAACAAGGTAAGATTTTTGCATCCCTAAAATTTTTGAAAAAAAAAGTTCTGATTTCTGATTTGGCCAATTTGGCCTTTTTAAATTTGATCCCTCCACCTCCCACACGCGAGAAGATGTATCCATCGGACTACCAACTCTACATTCATTTCCGCCATGTCCACTTTATCTCATATGTAGTAATTAAATTAGAATCATTTCTGTAATTTATCGTCCTTATGACGCTCTCATGTTATGTGCAGGGGTAGATACATGGTTGAAATTACATGCTCGTCTGCTTGCAGTAATTCCTGGACTGAACCGAACTTCCGAGGGTTGCAAAAAAAAATTCAATACCTTGTACAAGTTGTACAAAGAAGACAAGCTGGCAAATGGAATTTCAGGATCAGATCGTCATGCTTGTAAGTTCTATGATTCATTTGATCAGTGGTGGCATCAAACTGGAACTGTAATGAAGCATGTGACAGCATCCGCTAGCGATTCTATTAGTGTCGAAGACAACACCACAGGCAATGAGAATGATTTGCATTCAAATGACACTCCAATTCCAACTATGACAGCGACTCCAAATTCAACAATAAAAGTGGACAAGAGGAATTTTCAAGAGCGATGCTATGGAGTTTTTGTACAAATGGCCGAAAACAGTTCAGTCATGCTGAAGAATTTTGAGAAAACCAATACTTTATTAGAAAGGGTAGACCGACAGATGGATAGGCTTATAGACAAACTTTAGAACTAATCCTCTTCCGAATCAGATACATCATGGTTACGAGGGAAGAGAATTTTTCCCTTCATCCTCAAATGAGCTTCCCAAAAAGATTGAGCTAGTAATTCATGTGTTTGTGTTGCTTGCACCAGCAAGTTTTTAATCCTTGTTTCTTTGTCTTTTTTTGTTTCAACAACCTCCGCACTCTCATCTTCATCTTCATCTACATCTTCAAATGCATTTACCTCAGTTTCTTCAAGGTCTTCAATTTGTATGGTTCCTGCTTCAACCTCGTCCATTTTCAGGTACCTCCTCATCTCTTTTGCAGCTTGTGTAGCTGCCATAAATATATCTACATTTTCTAGCTGTCCAAGTTCATTTGTACTCTCCCTATGCATGATTCTTTCTCCTTCTTTTGCCCATTCATCATCAAATTTGTCTCGGTGTACTATGCACAAGTTGTGAAGATCAATGCAAGTAGTAACCAAATTAGGTACATGTCGGAGAGGCGTGTCAATTCTTTTCAATAGTATCCTCCACCTCCCTTTCAATATGCCAAAAGCTCTTTCTACTGCCATTCTTGTTGATGATTGGATGAAATTCCAATGCGCCTTTGCTCTAGGTAATCCATCTTTTTCACCTTTGAAAGGAGAGTAGAACCATGGTCTCATTGGATAAGCAGCATCACCCATAAGTTTGTAAGGTAATAGCTCACCTTTCATCATTTTTTTCCCAATATCTGAATTTTGGAACAAAGTCCAATCATGGCAGCGCCCAGCCCATCCAAAATCATAATCCCAAAACCTACATTTGCTATCCACTACACCTTGAAGTAGAGCTGAATAGAAACCTTTTCTACAATAATATGAAGTAGGATCTATAGAAGGAGCAATGATAGGTATATGACTACCATCAACCGCTCCAATTACATAAGGTAATCCCCTAAGCTCCTCAAACTCGGCTGCAATTCTATTCAATGTAGTTTTAGATTGTTTCTCAATTACTAGTGGTTTTAAATGTTTTTCAATTGCTGCACAAAACTCCCTTACAATGATAGATGCAGTACTTTCATGAATTCCATAAGTTTCAGCACAACCGCGTAATGAATTACCACTACTAAGTCTATTCAAAGAAAGAGCAATCCGGTTTCTAAGAGGAATGGATGCTCTGAAATTTGTATCTTTACGACTTAATTATGGAGATAAGACACCGCACAAATAATCAAAAGTTTCGGGAAGTAACCTTGTATGTTGTTTGAATAACTTAACCGAGTAACATCCAAATAACAATCTATCCGCAAAAATAGTACTCCGGTCATACATCCAAATACTCCGTGTCCTCCTAGACGTACTACTCTCCACAACCATCGTAGCAAAGACGATTGTCATGGCAGCATAATGTTCATGCAAAGCAATTTTTTGCAAAATTGCAACAACCGCCATAACATGTCGCACGGCCATGAAGAACACAAGAGCAACTAAAATCTTCCGTCTACGTTCATCCATCTTGTACAAATGACAATGAAAAGAAAGAAAGAAGGGCTGAAATTTTCCTAAATTTATTGAATCGGCTTAGCTTCTTGGCCCGAGGGCCTTTACATATGGGAAAATTGGCCCCCGTTATAATCTTATTATAATGTGTAGTAGAGGCCGGCCTCCAACCCAAAAAAAGCTCAAATTTTGTGCAATCGGCCTCAAGGGAAATTGGCCCGGCCTCTAGGTGTAAAGCGGCCCTTAGCAATTGACAAGGGATCCCAACGCCCTGACATTCATGTCCATAAACACATTGGGGAAGATTACATGAACCTTACAGCCAGTTTGAGATTAGGTTAACTTCATGGTTAGGAGAAATTATCCATAATGTAGTCAACAACTTAAGCTATCCTTCCCACCCTCATGTATTTATTGGGTAGTCAACTTTTGTAAAGGGTTTGATGTACATGTTTTGAACTCTAGCACCCATAGTAGACATTCCACTCTGCCCAAAAAGTAATCAACATCGTAAAATGCCAACAAACATGTTTTTTCTAATAAAACACGGAGGCCACTTTTTGGAGCTTTTATTTTTATATGTTTCGATTTCCAACCTCTAATGAGTTGTATTGCCAAGACACCTACATAGAGTAAGGTAGGTGGGTCTTAAATGCTTAGTTTCTCTTACTAGGCTACTTCTCCTAGGATATAAAACACACGAGATCAATACAAGATGGTTAGCAAATTCAAATCGAGGCCGTAGCCATTCTCCTCATAAATTGTTGTCACTCACATGAATATCTTATCCAATATTAAAGTGAATATTCTTGTTCTCATCCAAGTTATGTTGACTATTGAGCGTAAGATGGTTACCAAGCACACAATCCAATATCTTTTAAACAAATTGTGTTTTTTAGTGCCCAATCTAAGAGTCACACCAAACCACATACCACTCAAATTACATGTGTCTGATTCACATAAGTAAATAATCGAAAAAGACACGTCTACCTTACATAAGTTGCATACCCTACATGAGTTGCTACCGGGGCGCAAAATTTGACGTCAAACCTCCAAACCCTAACCTAGTAGAAACTTTGATGAGAAACTTCAATGAAACCTTTAAGGACCTCAAGTTCCTTGCAGAGTCTCACGTATTACCATGGATGAATAATCCGTAACCTCATCCCTCGTGCGCCTAATGCTCTTTGTGTCAATTCCATATATGCACCCTTGCGTTGGGTCTTTGTGAATGGGTGGCTTGGATTTTGTTTGTCCTCAACCACCTAACCCCTATTCACCTAGTCTTAGTGACATGGCATCTTTAACCTACATTCATATGTGAAATTAGGTTGTCCAATTCTACTATACTTTAACCTCCCCAATATCATGCTTGTGGCAGCCAAAATGCACGTGATATTAAGGAGGTGTGTAGTGTTCATGTGGATGCGTGATGATAAAGAAATAGTTTAGCATGTGACATTATGGAATAACACAAAGTCAACATTGCAATAAAACAATGATGACAATGTGATGCATGCGAGCGTGTGAATTGGATACTTTGGTGGATTACTTTAATTTCAAAACTTGTGATATATGGGAGGGAAATGTGACAACAACGAGGGAGATTCAAACAGAGAACATCCGCTCCCTAGGGTTTTGAAATATGAGAGGAGTGACAATAAGATATTACGGAGGTTAAGGTGCATATCAACAATGCATAGTACGAATTTGAATAATTAATATCACAATGAGAAAATGTAGTTATTGTGTGTTTCATGTGGTTGCTATTATATGGACGAATAAATTAAGTTATAGGTTTTTGTTGTTAAGTAATTTTCCACATCTCTCTATCTAGAGAGAGATATGCCATAACATTACTTAGCCACCTTGATTACATATTTATTTTGAATCATTGGGATTCTAACACTTGGAAGCTTAATTCTCAAACCTACTACGGGGCCTGAAACACAACTCATCAATTGAGTATTGTTATGATAGATATTCCAACACTCATACAATGAAATAGAATACTCACTCTCTGTGCTGTACTAACTCACTTGCAGGAATTGAATTGTTCCTCGCCAACAGGACTACTTAGGCAAGTGAAGGTCCTAAAATGGCGACTGGTTGTAAAGTGGTTAGCCTCTCCTACATTTGGGTGGTATATGGCAAGGGCTTGTAGTTAAGAATAGACACAGAAAAAGAGATGTGTTATACATTGTTCAGACTGGAGTGCATGCTCCAACTAGGTCTTTCTGTGTCAAGACCACACTCTAAGATCAATTGATAACCAACGTGGGAGGGCCTTGATGTGTGATGGTCACTACAAGAGAATTGACATGAAATCTTCACTTTGGGGTTCAATTTCGATTCTAAAATATGAGATGACATGACACTTTGGCATGTAATTCCCAATCGCTAACCAGACAATCAAGACAATTCCCGATCCAATTATTCAACGTCCAAAATTTGTTTGTGGAGATAATTAAGATGGAATAGAGCTCATTTTTTTTTTTCCATATACTTACCTCTAGGAGTGATGTCCGTTCCTTGCAAGAGACATATTAACTACACTTAATACTACTATTAATGAGGGCCACAATCCAATACTCTTGAGCCTGTCTCACAATTTAACTCACATCAAAATTCTAGTTTAAGATTAGTGTGAAATACTCTGAGGAGATTGATGTTGGTCAATATCTCATTGCACACTACGTTTGATGTAAGATGACTAGTTAACTTATGTATTAAGATGTTTGTTGGGACCATCATTCTAATGTGATTTTATGAATGTAACGAGTACAGTACTCCTCCCATCAAACATTACACTCTTGATTGCAGAGAGTCTAATCTTGTATGTTTAGGTGACTCAATCGAAATCCATAACGACATATGTGTTCGAATTCTTGGATAATGTGTTGATACCATTCAAAGAAGCAATCTACTGATCTTGTGCCATTGAATGAAACCATATAAGACATAACATTGTCAAAACTTAAGAGTAAACATCAACTCGACTTTGATTGAATTCCTTGTATGGATTGAATACGTATAATCTAGAGTTACTGCAGAATGTTCATGATGCCAAATTCCATTGCCGAAGCGTCCAAGTTTCATTGGTAAATGACGTCGTTATAAAGGGGTTACATTCACAACACATTTGGAACGATATATAAGCGTTTGTTCACTCGATGCCTGTCAAATGGACTTGCAATGACTTTTCGAGGGAGGGCAATACAACATTTCGTGTGAATGTACTCGTTTTGGAGAAATCCTCAAATCGGTTGTACAATCGTTGCAATTTAACATACATAATTTATTGGTAGGAGCCCATAGTCTAGTTACAGTGACGAGAATCTTCACTTGGAGCTCGTCGACCAAGACTTATAACTTTTGCAGATCTCTGAAACTCCAATGCTGAAACTTGATCAAATGAAACAGTCTACGAAATTTATCGCAATGAATGCTAAGTACCAGACAAGACGATTCTCAACTCAATCCAATCCAACCCTACAACAACCAAAATTGGTTTGTGGAGCTGGAATTCGTCAATGCCCACAAACAACTCATCACTTTCCCAACTTGGACATCTTGCGGGGCAGTTCGAATGCCTCCCGGATGCGCTCCTCCAGCTGCGAGTTGGAGTTGAACATGCACGCGCCGTCGGCGCTGCACCCTCGCCCGGCATCGCACCGGGGCTCGAACGCATAAGTCCCGCACACGAATCCCTGGCCCCACTGGTAATCGCAGTACAGTTTCCGTCCCTGGTTGTTAGGGTCGCACTCGCAGCACGGGTACATGGGGCCGCACGACTGGCCCATCTTCGGACACCACGACACCACGGGCGGGGTTAGCATGAGAACCATCAACACCAACAACAGCATTGGCGAGACCACCTGCACGCTCGCCGCGGAGCGTGCACATCTGCGGGATGCAGGCTTCGACATGATTCGCTGCTAGCTACTGTTAAGAACTTGCAAACAGACAAATTGTGATCGGTGAAGACTGCAACTGGCAGATCCAAAACACTGAGCTGTGTTCAAGCGTTGAGACGCTGCATCCCTCTAACGAGCAAGGACCTCTGATCTTGACCTGCGAGATGATATGTTGAAGTTTTTAGCGGCAATTTATATGTGAGGCATGGAGGCCTCCGCCGCGACTGAATTGCTAAATTCAATTGTTTCCAAACAGTGTTTGGAGTGGAGGTGTGTTCCGGCCAACAGGGTCCAGGAGGCGTGGATCGCGCGGACTGTCGTCCTGGTGCTGGCGTCGTCGGGAGATTAATTCGGCGGACATTTAAGTTAACCCATACGATGTCAGATCCGGTGGGCCAGGCTCCAGGGAAATTTCTGAACCCCACCGAAAACTGCTTCGCCCAACTTCGAAACAAATATTGCCCTTGCATTCTTGAAGGCCGCTTGACTACAAATTTCATATTGAGTGCACTTCGTCTTCAAGGTCTAGAATCCAATATATATGTGCACTTCCAATTAGTAATTAAGCAATTCATTGGGATTTCATTCCGGAAATGAAACCATCAATGAAGCACGTAATTAACTTGGAGGTCAAATAAAATTACAAAATCCTCATTAACATTGAGGTTATAATTTTTATAACTTACCATTTGAAATTGTCTTTGTCATTCTAAAATGACACTTAAGTTTAGTGTGCTGATTTAGTATG
The DNA here is from genome assembly GCA_950295325.1 of Polytrichum commune. Classification (NCBI taxonomy): domain Eukaryota; kingdom Viridiplantae; phylum Streptophyta; class Polytrichopsida; order Polytrichales; family Polytrichaceae; genus Polytrichum; species Polytrichum commune. The sequence goes on from OX485809.1 coordinate 3,762,801, forward strand.
TATATTTTATAATGTTTTAGTAATGCCGCCTAAACATCTTAAGAGCATAACTCAATGCAATACTCATAGACATCAAAACTATACAAAACACCCAAATAGAAGCACACATATTTACAGATAGCCTTAACAACATATTCCTAATCAACAATCATATACAACACCCCACATCACAACACCGTCACCCTAACAAACTACTCATAGCAGCCATCATACGACAAATACACTGGACCCCATACACAATACACATACACAAGGTACGTGCACACTCAGGCTCCATTGGGAACGAACTAGCTGACACACTAGCCAACGAAGGAACCCTCAAAGCAAAACCGTCCCCTACACCCCACATACACATAGCACACCAAACCCCATACTAGTTGGCAAGTTGCCCAACAGCCAGACATGATGGAGCCATCCGCAACCTTAGCACATTCATAACAAAATAACACAAAACCCAAGAAACGATACTAGCCAAACATAAATTCCCATATGTTGACAAATGGCTATCAAATGACCAAATTAATAAATCAAAAACTCTCTAACCACTTTTGGAAAAACAACAAAGTAACCGACGCACAAATCACCCAAATGCTAAAATTCAGATACGCTCAATATATGGGCAATCACAAGAAGAAAAAAATTATGGCCTCTCACACACCAAAACCCTAACTGCACCCTATGCCATAAAAACGACACAGACACATGGCCCCATCTTCTGTCAACGTGTGAACACCCATACCTAAAGGGGCTAAGAATTGCAAGGCACAACAAAGCAATACATCTTATTACTCAAACGCTCCAAGCCAACAAAAACACCCGGTTCTTCACACTAACATAACATTAAGTAGCAAGCCCAAATTGACCTTCTTAAAAGAGCATCAAACTGGCGCGTGCCGGTTTGATGCTCTTTCAAGAGCAAAAATAACACTAAGTTTGAATTTTACTTAGGCTATTTTAGATCTATTTGGGTAGTTACTTTCAATGCTTAATACTAATTATGTCGGTTTCTAGGACAAAACTAATGCCAAGTGGTGATAAAGGTCCTAATCTAGGCTAAATTACTATCTTAACAAATTTAAATAGCTATAAAGCAACGGGAAAGTTGGTTAGGTCAAAAAGGTAGATGCACTTTTTGGAAAAGTCTCCCGACACCCGCATTGGAAACCTCTTCGATACCTTTTTGAAGCTTCTATATTTGATTAATTATCCATTCATTCACCCTTACTTTGCAAACTTTTCCCTTCTTGTTGAGGTAAATTTGCGGGTACTCAAAGGGTACCCTCTTAGCATTGCTGCTTAATGTTATGAACCAATGCAGGGACACTTAACAATACAACACCAGAACAAATAATTCCCAATTGGCTTATTAAATGTTCATGCCAACAAAGACCATGCAGATGCCAAGCTAAACTAAGACCAGGCATTCTATGCATAATTGGTGCCCCCAGCCATACACAAACACCCATACCACCCTCCCCCACACATACAATCCAATTTATAGAATTTACATACTGCCACGATAGATTTTTAGAACAAGCACTCACCCGAAAACACACGAAATATGACCCACTAATCAACACCCTACAAAACAATGGTTGGCAGGCTAACCCCATCATTACTATCACAACTACAATTAAAGGAGCCATACACGAACACTTCATCGATAAATTAACCCAACTAAAAATCCCAAAACCCAGCATCAAACTCCTCATGAAACATATACACCAAAACGCCATTAAATACCTTACATACCTAGTCCTAAATAAAATAAAACTAGATAACAAACAAACACCTATCCCCCCGCCATAGTAAAGTTGGATATGCTAATATAATATTAGAGCCCACCTCCCATGGAGGTAAAACACCCTATATTGCATCTCGGAACACCGTGATCAATATAAGGCTAATGGGCTCACATTCATGCCGGTACCAAGGTACGGGCGTTACTTTTTCTTTTCTTTTCTTCATTGAGGGCCAAACTCATATTGGCATTTTGGCATTTTGGCATTTTGGCATTTTGGCAAGAGATGCCAAAATGAGTTTGGCCCTCAATGAACCAATATGGAATGTCCTTCGTTCAAACCTCCACATTGACTCCAAGCATGCACCCAAAACTTACCAAACATGGAAAGTTATGCATGCGAAACAACCAACTCCCTATCAAAACTCCGGTTGAATTAATGGATAACTCTAATGTTCCAAAATAGTTAGTAGTTGATCATGTGTAGGAGCTTCACTTTGCTTGGGGTTGTTTTTTCACCATTTTCACCTCAAAGAGTTGCCCCTCTCTTTTGCTTTGGACCCTATTGCTTATTGACAATGGTATTTTCCTTTGAAAAAAATCAAAATATATGTAGAAAGATAACAACATAAGAACCACCAACATAGTTGCAACGTTATTCAACTGAGTGACCAAGTTGGGTGGGGACGGGAATATGTCATGTAAGGTGCTAGAATCATACCTTTTAGATGTTTTTTAATAAGCATATTCAAGCTGGAAAATGATTGTGAAGCATTGTCACTAGATATTATTATAATGAAATGGCTAATGGTAGCTAAATAATGTTATGGTCAAAATATCAAGTTTGGGAACCATTTTAAAAGGTCAGTGACAAAGAAGGTGGACAACTTTCAAATGAGGTTGATTGAACAAAGCATTACTCAGTGGATGAGTTGTGTTCATGGGCCCAACATTAGATTTGAGAATAAAAACTCTAGATGTTGGAATCCCATTGCTTCAAACTATATTTGAAGTTAGGGCAGGTAAACACAACTCATCAACTGAGTAATGTTATGAAGTCTCTCTCAAAGCAAAGAAAAAGAAAAGAAAAGAAAAGTTAATCCAATCATGTTGATTTTTTTGGTACATCCATGGTGACAATGGAATTTATCCACCATGCTTTCGGATCCATGCTTGGGTAATATCCAAAGATATTGACTCATTTGGCACCTGTGGTACATATGTATAAGTTAACTCTACGAATAAACATGAATTGATATCTCTTGATTAACCTCTAAATGCGCAAGAAGCCAAAAGCGTTTTTCAAAGATACACCTATGAAGACTATTTTTTATTTTTTATTTTTCTTGTTTTTTGTCCTTGCACCTTGACATTCTAATAGTTTTGCACCGTCTAGAGCAAACAGATCGAAGATTTACATCAACGACTCTAAGAAATGGACTATGAAGTGGTTGGAACCCTTAAATTTATTTTTTCCTTTGTTACAAAAATAGCTATTTTAAAAAAAGTAACAATGTCCAAAACATGAATGACTTTATTTTATTTTTCCACCAAATTATGCAGCTCAAAATTTTAGCCAACCAACTAAAGATCAAACGATTTTGGTACAATCTGAAATTTTCTATAAAAAAAATTATGAACGAAAATGCTTGTGAATCGATTTGGTGCAGACCAAAGATAAAAGTCCATATTCCAACCACACGGATGTGACATAAAATTCACTCCCTAAGACTTTCTTTTGTATGCCAACACAAAATAAAGTTTCTAACTCAATCTTTAGAGTCACACATCATTGATTCAAGCTAGAAACCCCCATGCATTTAGGGTTCGAGCATGGAAATCATGTCCGGAACAGTCATCACTTTGCACCAATTACTTGCAATTATAGGCGGACTCCGGAAACAACTTGAAAGGCATGTAGACTAGTATAACTGGGGATTGTGTGAGGGAGTGACTCAATGAGAAGCAGCTCACAATATGTATCCGAGCACACTACCCAATGACCCATTTTATAATGCTTACCAAGTGTGTGGCAAGCTAAAAAAGAATACATTCTATTGTTGCACATTTGAACGTATGTGTTTATTAAAAGGAGAACTACGGTCAACCATGTGTTCCACAATCATGTACGTTACGTAAAGCTTAGGGCCGCTTCACACTATGGCCGTCCAAGTCAAGAGGTTGTGGGATTGAATGGCCAAACTTCGTTGAGAGTCCAAAGAAATGGGCTGAAAATAGATAGCCAATAAATAAAATATAGGAATTGGAACCTTCGGCCGGGCATAGTGTGAAGCCTCCAAAGGCCAATCCCCAAGTCCAAACCCAAAGGAGCATACCTTTTTATTCCTTGCCCAAAACAATCCCTCCAATCTAACGGCCAAGATTTTGTCAATGTTTGATTTTTTTTTATGAAAAAAAATCGGCGGCCTCTCAACCATAGTTTGGGTTTCCATTCCCGCCCAACCCAAACTTCCTTTGAGAGTTTGTCGCCTTGGTCAAAAAGTAAGCGTTTTAAATTGTGACGGCCTTTGGACTTTGACCCCTAGTGTGAAGTGCCAAGAGGCCGAGTTTTTGGTTTCATGCAACTTGATTGGTGGAAATTGATAGCCTCTCGACCTTCAGCCACAGTGTGAAGCGGCCCTTAATGTACTATAATGTTCTCCCTATTTAATATGACATGCTTGGTCATGCAAGGAAATGTCGTATTATCCAAATGTCATATTCTGCATAATATGACAATTTTGTCTCAAATGTTGTATTATTGAGGGTTATCAAGAAAATGGCCTAGTTTAATGTAAAATATTATTTGCATACACAATGAAGATTTACATATAAGTATGAAATAACATTGTTAATGATAAATATGTTCACAACGTCACACAATATGAATATATGTACCATGATGATGTCTTCACCATATCACACACTATGAAAGTAAGAATATATTGTCTCTTGACGATGTTTGTTGATGCTGGAAATTGATATCTTGTTCAATTTATCCATAAAAGATTGCATGTTCATCACGACCACGACTGAAAACTATAAAAGATGCTTAGATTTGATAGTGATTGGGCATACTCATGGGCTTGACGAAGCTTGATTATTGGTGTTGGTTGGTCATCCACATCATCCCCCTCCATTGGCTCTTCATTCAAATATAAATCCACATGGATTTCTATAAGTCCGTGCCACATCCACCAACTTAGCCATGTTGTACTTTGCATCAATAATTTCCTCTCATATCAATTACACATATTCTTCAACAAGCATTTCTTCATTACCAAGATTCAAAGAGGAAACGAGACTTGCCAATTAATTTGTTGTTTCTTTCATTCTTGATTTCTCTCGTTCATCATCCATGGCAAAATCGGCAGTCCAATTTGCAAATAAAATATTGGACATGCTCCTGTTGTTTCGTATGGTTTGGGGATTCGCCACTCTCCACACTTGAGAGCACCACATAACAACATGCCTTACATTAGGCACTACTCTCCTCAAGTCTTGGTGAGTAGTAAAAAAACTGACTTAAAGAAAACCCATTCCAAAAGCTTATTCTTAAACTTAACTTTAAATGAAGCAATTATTCTTTAATCAAAGGGTTGTACCACAGTTCTAACATTAGGTGGTAAGAAAGCAATAGTAATATTTCTCAACTGCAAGGTTGAAAATCCAAATGATTCACCCCTACCAGCTTGATCAAGGGAATGAGTAGCATAATTGCCCACAATTGAAAGTACCTTCCGCTTTTGAGATTCGAATGTACATTGAGGCTCAACTCTCAAATTCCACATTTGGTGTCATCTATACCGTTCAGTTTGCAAACCACCACACATAATTTGTTGGCAACCACCTTCCAAAGCATCTTAGGCGGAGAGATTTGTAAATTATCACATGTTTCAATTTGTAAGTGCATATCATGTTTACAACACGAGCAAGAGTGAGACAATCCTTTTGAAATTTGTGCCCATGAACTTTTTCTTGTGCTGGTAGCTTATTTGGTTGGGCACAGTGAATAAACCAATCTCATCCATACTGTAAACATCTTCAGGTGCCATAACTAATGTGAAGGAGGTCAATGGTTACCAAATTGTGTGCAAGTTGTTTTATGTGGAGACGTGGTCATCAACACCAAAATCGCTGAAAATGTAACCAAAATGATAAGCATCTACCACACAAGACTATTGTCACCTCCACAACCAAGAAATTGAAGACTGGCATGGGAAATCTAAGAGTATAAGTCAACGTGGATTGAATTTTCCAACTTAAAGAGATGTGAGATGCAAGTGTGAGGACAACATTTTGAATCAAGAAGAGAAATCAACAACTTCGTAATTCTAGTTTGCAGATCTAACAATCTCTAAATTCTTTAACCTCCATCCAAACCCAAAGACTCAAAAGTGTAATGTATGTTTGAAAACCAAGGTTCTAAATAGTTAACACATTGATGAATTCACCATGTACTCCTTGATCCCAAGGCAAAGCATTAGTGTGGATCCCACCACCTACACACATTACGTACCTTTATTATATGACAAATCGGGCCTTAAAAATGACATATTATAAGCATCGCGGTCATATTGTCAAGGTAAATTAATACTAGAAAGTTTGGTTGACGGAAAATGGTGTCATATAATGAAGGTGTCATATTATCGAGTGTCATATTATCAGGTTAGACTGTACTTACAAAACATCATTATTAATTTTGGTGAATATTTTGATCGAACACCTACTATAAATGACTTGTGATGTGGTTACTAGGTGTGGAACTAAGAACGGACACCAAAAAGATACAGAGATTATCTTCAATGGGGAGTGCAAGTTTGACCAACAAAAAATTCTCAATTGGGCTCCTCGTGGAATCAATCATCAAGAAATGCATGACCACATAGGGTTCACATGTCTTAGGAGCAAAATATGAGTTGGAAAAGGCTTTCTAAAAATACCCAAGGGTTGGCATGTTAGTTAGGAGCTACAAGAATAAGTAAGGTGGAGGGTGCTAAAATCAACACCTGTAAGCCCTGTTAGTTGCTAACACTCCTTGAACCGTTCCCCATGGTGCAAGAGTGGTCAGGCCCACGGAATGATGGTTTTAGGTGTCATTAGTGGCGCCACCTCATAGTGGCCTCCACTACTTCCATGTAGGGTAGGTATAAGGTTCAACTCTATCTCATGTTGGTTCAAGATGGGTTTAGGGTGGCTTGTCACTGCATGTTCTAATCATTCTATTCATGGGGGTGGGGGTGGGGAGATGGTTATAACCATTCTATTCACAAAACCAAGGAGGCAGACCCACAAAGCACAAAGGGTGTCAATACCTAGGATGCAAGGTGATAGTTTTGCAAGCGAACCGGATGGGATCATGGAGGTGGCCATGTGGCTTTGCGCACTGTTACTAGTTGGGCTTTCATCTAGCTTGGGGTCTAGTACCCAATTATGTTGTGTTGGTTCTAGGCAATGAAGGTGGAGGTCCTCATCATATGCAAGGTCATCATACACATGACCTAGGGATTGGTTTAAGGAAGCACTACGTTTTGACTTTGATTATTTATCCAACATTCAATTAATGCTAAAAATATTGTTTCTTTGCTTATGCCTATGTTTAGCACAAAGGCTAATATGATTTTTTTTATAAGAGCCACATGGCTTTTTGTACTTGCAATAGCTAAAAAGCGTTGGTTTAAGCACCCTCTTGAGCTAGGCACATGGCTCAACTTTGCTACCCTATAGTTGTTTTTAATCGTTGGGGAGGTAGGGCAGTCGGGCAAGTGGTTATACAAAACGACTAAAAAGTGGTCGCCACCAAGGCAAGCCATTATGCAAGGTGCAAAATGCAGTAAAAACATAGCTTGCGTTTTACCGGAGCACAATAAACACATTGCCTATGTTTCACCCCAAAGGCAAGATAACGAAGTAGGCATTGAATGAGGCTTAGGCCTTGCCCTTAATTACGTTAATTATGCTTAATTAGTTTGAATGTGTACAAATAGTTGTAGAAACTTACTTGTGTAAGTAGAAGGCTTTAAATAAGACATCATAAAATGATTTAGCTAAATCAACACATTATTTTAAGTTCAAATTTTAAATGACAAAGGTCCTTTCAAATGGCAAGTCACAAAAAGTATCACTTACTTGCCAATGAGGATTTATACATATTTTTAGCTTCCAAGTTAACTACAAGCTTTATTGATGGTTCACTTCAAGAAATCAAATCCTACTCAATTGTTTATTTTGCAAATCAATTTCCAAATGGCGATCATGTGGCCATTGCCAGCTATAAGAATCAACATTCTTTCACATTTTGGGCAACACCCCAAACCAAACATGCCCAAAGCATGGTACTCAAGCTCAATATGAGAGACATTCACCACCCACCAATGAGCTTTGACCTTCTCTAGATTAGGCATTTCAACTCCCGGGGAGTGCACTTAACGTTAAGATTAGGAATACATGTGAGTGCGTTTTAATGGCATACCCCCCACAATACTTGGCCTTAAAATAGTTTTTAAATTAAGACTTTTTAAGCGCCAAATCATTACGTATATATCTAACACTTGGTATAAATTTCAGGACGAATTTTTTTTTAATTATTAAAAAAAATGATAGAAGTTTGAACTAAAATGTGTTGTTTTTTGCTTCAAAAATCAATTTAAAATATTTACAATTGATTGTTTTTTGAAATTTATACAACAAGAACTTTAGATTGTGTTTAACAAATTCATTTTTTTTTACAAATTTTAGATGATTTTTTAGTACATACATAGGGGGGGTCAAAAGTACGCACTCACGTGATTCCTAGTCTTAACTTTAAGTGCACTCCCCGAGTTTCAACTCCAAGGTTAGAAAATCAAATTCTCACATGTATGTATTCCAATTCTAAGAATTATATCTAATTTTTAATTCAAACTTATTCCATATATAATCCCAAATTAGCAAAAATCTTGTTTTGATTTGTTGCAAGTTACATGAAACCTCTTAAGTTTGCAACCCATTGGATCTACTTAAATTTGATCAAAATTGTGAAAGTTGTTTTCCCATATTAGACGTGTACAATATTAGCTACAAATCATGAGTGGATGATCAAAATAACTATGCTAGAAAATGGGATGAAAGGCCTCCAATGTCAATAGTGTTTCAAAACTTAATTCCTCTGTGGAAGGCACCGCTTAGGGGGAAATGATTATTGTGCAACCATGCTAGCCAATTTTGCACCAATGTGTTAAATACTTTCTTTGATCTAAAAGAAACTTTGGAAACTTCAATCTTTCTTGAAGATTCTAAATTAGATGTTGTACAGAACAAAATTATACATATAAAATATACTAAATTATTGACTTTTGAAAATAATGTTCTAGTTAGTAGTGCAATCACAAGTTTGCACTATAGCCATGTGGTCCAAGAATATAATTCATTTCTTTTTGCCACAACTGTATATCATGCAATTTGAGATTTTTTGGCATATTGAGACATTTTCATATATAAGAACATAGAAAAAATCACTTAAATATTAGGGAATGGTGTGTGAAACTAAAAAATGTGAACATTTAAAATTGGTGATTTCATTAGGACAATCCAAATGTGAGACAATATTGGAAGAGAAATGAGATATTCATATTATGAGAAATAGAAAATACAAGCTATGGTCAAAGAAATTAAGTAGCAAATGAGCGCCACATAACCATTAGTGGGTAGTGCGGCATAAAGTAAGCCTACTTATGTGCAATGTCTAATATGCTAATGTTGGCTACCATTTCTTTTGCTCACATCGCCTCCATGTTCCGGAAAATCTTTGCTTCATGGCTCTAGCCAAGGTTGGGACATGGGCAAATCATGATACTTTTAGGAGCCCGACGAGAGCCCGAATTATAGGAAGATGAATTCGAATGGGATATTATTTGGGAAGAAGATTGCCTCGCACTTCTACATAGGCAGTAGGAACGCTTTGATTCCATGGATAAGGCACCTACACCATGCCAATGTTGTCTACCATTTTCTTGTTCCATATATCTATCTTCCATTTTGGCTCTCCAAATTATGTTGTTTGTTTTGCATTGTATACATTTGGATGCATCCTTATTGTCTTAAGTGTTTGGAAATTAGATTTGGATGCTATATCACGAGTGCAATCTTGAACATTTGATGTTTTTAAATTTATTTTTATGGTTGTTAAGGATCAATTGTCATGTAATTGGTTTATCTTTCTTGTATTTTGAATCACGGAATTCAAACTTCAAGTCATTTATTAGTCTCCAAATCATGAAAAATTCTCAAATTACCAAATATAGTGTTCTTGGTAAGTTCATTGTGAGACAACATTCACAATGACAAAGCTTCAGATGGTAATTGTCACTAAACAGATTTTGCTCCATGTCAAGATTGGAAGCTAGGCTATGTGGGCATGGGCATCAAATTACCTGCCATTGCAAACCCTTGATTCATATATCAACTCTGACTGTACATCAATTCAATGAAATCAAACTCCAACATTGCATCAAACATAAGGCTGAAAATTCTAATCTTATTCTGTAGTTGCAAGACCCAAAATGTTTTGTGTGTTGAATCAACGTTGAATGAATCATTAGTTGGATGTTGAGACCGTAGTGCTTGAATATATTAATAAACCTTGAAGGGCATGCATTGACACCGATTCAACATTCGACACTGGTCACTTGCATTTTGAGATGGAGTTGAAATTGAGAAACCGGAATACTACATGGAAATGTGATGGTGGTGATTTGTCGTGGAGAAGAAACATGTTTGGTACCAATACTTATGGGTTTTATTGCGCAAGGGAAGAATGCAGAATGAGCACAAATGTCACTTGATCATGCCCTCCGAAAACACATGAGACAGTAAACGCAGTACTAATAAAAGAATTTTAGGGCTCATTCTGTGCTGATGATGGATGTAAGTAATTCAAGTTAGCCTAGCTGGGTTGTGCGCCTCAAGTCTAGTGGAATGTATAAAACTAGTTTCGCATGTCAACTACTAAGTTATGCCAAGGAGATCATTGCTCGATTGGTTGATTTACAACGCCAACAGCTGCCTCAAATTAATGGGGCTGATCACATCAAGGCCGCCATCGAGGAACTGGTTGTTTGCAATAATGTTGACCCTCTCCGTTGGGTGGAAGGCATCCCAGAACACAGATAAGTTTCGGTCATCGCAAAGGTTTCCGATCGAGCGGCAAGCCCCATCAATGCCGTTGTATTTGCCCACTCCGCAGCAGGCTGTGTCCACAGGGTCCGTGAATCCTGCAAGGACAAACCCACAAACAGGGAAATGGCAGGTTAACAATAAGTCGTAGCAACATTGTAATGATCCTATTGTTCTAGAGGATGCTCTCCCGAAATCATTGGGAACCATTTAATCATGTGGATTTTCCAGAAGGACTCGTGATGGTATGAATATCAAAACTCAAAACTGAATAGCACGCCAATTTTCAAAATTGACATCAAATCTTTGCCCTATGTAATTTGATTTGATCGTGCAGCTCTCCTAGAACTAGATATCGGTCGCATCCGGTATCCAAATCAAAGAGCCTGACTACCCTTCCAAAAAACCGGGCCCCTCTACATTGAGACCTCGCTACCCTCTTTGAAAACTAGTCCCCTAAAACAGGCCTCAACAGTTATCACGACCATCTTTTTCAAAAGAGTGGGTGAGCTCTTTGCACCGGCTACCTAATACTATCGATCGCTCATCCAAGAGCAAAAGGATTATCAGATCCCGTGACAATGTTTCATCCATGATCTTAGTTATGTTAGATGAGCTGCATGAGCGGCAAGTCACCCACGTACTCAAGGTGGTTGTCAATCATAATTGATCGGCTCATGGACAAAATGTGGAAATCATGGAAGCTCAACATAAGTAAGGTGATCTGATACCACAGTTGCTATCGTAATAAATGTAAATATCATCAACATTTATGAAATGTTAGAGAAATAAGTGGTAGTCACACTAATGAGCCTATTTAGTGTAGGGAGATGTGGAGGGAAAGTGAATGGGGATGTACCATATTTTGTGGGGTTGTCAATAATGGCCTTGACAACGTCGAATGCATTGATGTACACAAGGGTTGCACCAGGGAGCTGGGGTTGAAGACTTTCCAACATAGCCTTCATGGCAGAGTTGAAGCCAATAGCATAGTTATTTACTTCATCAACGCATTCCCCATTCTTGCTTTTAGAGGAGAGGACAGATGGCGCGCAGCCAATGGGCCCAATGTTGGAGATGGTGAACTTCCTCATGCCCAAGCTGTATGCAGTCTGCAGACCCAAAAAAACAAATCAAAAAATTAGAACTGAAGATCTCAAATCAAGTTGGAAGAACTGGAGATGAGAAACTTAAAAAAACATGTAAAAAAAACAAAAACAAACAAATTTTCTGACATTTCTTGAAGTTTAGCACTGCAGCAAGAGGGCAGCTTACCACTATAATCTGGGTCACACCGTCCATTATGCTAATTTCCTAACACCTATTGAAAATTGCACCTCAACATTATCATTGTTGAGAGCATCTATATATATATTATCATATCTCTAATTGTCTACATCTAGAAGTGAAGTTAATATTGACTTGTTTATTCACTTTGTGGGTGACATATAAAATACAACCTCATTTGAGCCAAAGCTTGAGACTTAACAATAAGTGCTAATGATAACTTAGCATTGAGTTGTAGGATATGACTTCGCTTAACATCAAGTGACACATCACACTACTGGAATTCAGTGGATTTAATATCATATGAATTCATTTGTCAACTTTGTGACAATCTAAGTTTCCACTTAGAGAAAGTGTCATATTTGTGACATTGTTGTGCTCAATAAGTTGACATTAACATAGTCAAAACGCATTAGTGTCATTTGCCACATAAGAGTTGATGGCAACTTAAACATTAGATGTGGATGTGTTGTATGTTTGTTATTTTCTAAATTCGGTGTATAAATTCTAATTTGCATAATTCTGATTTCCCCATATGTGCAAACCTTGAGGTCCCGACCACACCAAATTGTGAAGTCAATGGTAGCACAAATTTAGAATTAGAATTTAGCATCAGAATTATGCTCAAAAATTAAATCTATCTCCATCAATTTGTGTAGTTGTAACTGTAGCATGAGCTGATACTATTGAGTTTCCAAGATGATAATTTCTGGCACCTGAAAGAGAGTTGAATGCGAGAAATTTAGTAGCAATTGTGGAAGGTTGCAATGATCTTAACTTATACCTTCAACTGGCCTTGGAAGTTAGTGACTAGAAGCTGAATGTACTGGGGTGGGGTGTACTGGTTTTTGCGCTGCGAGGTGACGGCAAGGTAATTGTTGATGAAGTCATTGCCTCCAATTGTGAAGGAGTAAATGGCATCATTAATTAGCTGATCAGCTGCCGGTTGCCCAATGAGCTCTGCAATCTGCACTTTGGTCTGCTGGAAAAGCTGGAACTGCTTTGACATGGTGAGGCGGCCAATCTGCACATGAACCAACAACTGTTTGTAAGAAGCCTGATTCTCTCCATTATATCAGCAGGTTAGAAATTATACAAAAACCACATCTCCACTTTAAAACAGTTGATGATTTTTATTTATTTTTATTTCACAAAGAAGAGGGCTGCCGGGGTGAGGAATCCATTGATATAAGCATTTGTGCCTGAAGTAAGATAAGGTTTACACTCTCCAAATGTCAGAAGCATTGTCTTTAGAGCATGGGTCACAACATATACGGTGGTACTTGTTTTCACTACTAAGAAATATGTGTTATTTTTTCCTTACGACTTTATTGCACAAAATTGTTTGTAACGCCAAAAAAACTCCAAAGTAGTGCTTCTGATGTTCGGCAAACATGGTTTTTATTTTGGCAATAAAATCAAGCTGTTTCAATTTTTCCCCAAGACAATAAACCAAAAAACAGTGTATGTGCTTACAAAGATAGAGCCGGTGTCTTCAAGGATACCAGCCCCAGCTGAAGCATAGTTCACCCCTAGCAGAAGGTTAGTTCCCTTGGCCTCTGGAGCCAACACTGGGAGTGGGTATGGGTTTCCCAACATATCACCTGCACAACTTATAAAACCTCTGTTATGCTCAGCGAGAGTTCATTCCACACACCATTACCATTCCAGTTTCGATTGAGTTTATGAAAACCTGACACGGTGGTAAGGTAGGTAGCAGGTGTTTAAAGTGTTTCCACTTACTGACTAAGTCTGGGATGATTTTGCCATTGCAGAAGCGGCCAGTGGGTTGCTTGTCCGCCCTGTCCAACCCATAAGGCTTGTGGTTTGCAGTGGCGAGGGTGAAGAAGTAGTTGTTGTTGCCCACATCCACCAGAGAATCACCCAGAATGAAGGTGGCTTTCCGTGAAGGGTTGGCTTCTACTTGAAATGGCATGGCCATGAGCAGGGCCAACACCGCTATGAAGATTAACTCTGTCATCAGTGCCATGGCTACCATCCCTGATCACACCTGTGCAGATACGTATATATAGGCACAAACCATGAGCTTGTTTAATCTTACATTGCAAATGTTATAGTGAGATCAACCATTCCAGGATAACAAAAAGTAAACACTTATATATATATATATATGCAAGTGGTGTGCATGTCATCTTGTGAGGGCATACTGTGTTGGTCCGGTATATACGTGAATGCATGGTAGCAACAATCGACGTCAATAATGGCATCAACGAACCCTACCTTGGTTATCAAAATTGAAATACCACTTATGTATTGATATTCAGTGGGTATGTCAAGGTGAGAGAAGCTTTGTATACTCCAGTTATAATTTGGGTCAATACCATTCTAAACCATATTGATCCTAGGGCAATTGTGCCTAGGTATGAAGGTTCTTACATGGTGTATATATATATACCCAAATGGTATCAAAAACTATGAAATCCTCATTATAAATACCTGAATGGTGGTTTTAAAAAACAAACACGATACCAGACCAACTGATACGTACCACGTCAAGGACAATTTACCTTAGTATATTGAAACATTAGTTTTACCCATTACAACTATAGATATGTGCAGGTGGTGTGTATGTCATCCGTGAGAGAACCATGTAACAAGGGCCATGGCTACTATCCCTGATCACACCTGCGCACAAACATATATATATATATATATATACATATATATACATATACATATATATACATATATATATATTTTGGCACACACCATGAGGACATTTGTCTTCCATCGAAACTTTAGCTTAACGCAGTACAAGTTTACTATGCAGATATGTCATCGTTTGTGAAGGCAGTAAACTCTAATATGGTATTGGAGTTACGAGGAGAGCAGGTAATAAAAATGGCAGGAGCTGTCAACACCACACTGAGATTCACCATATCTCATTCGTTTTTCTCAGGCTGAATTTACTTTCTGACAAGTATCTGTGAGGTATAATTCTAGCACTCTAATTACATGACATACTCCCGGCCCACCCAACCTAGTCACTCAGCTGAATAATGGTATGCGAAAGGAAACTGGACTGGATGTGTTTTCGAAGACCACTCTTACATGATTCAGCAAGGGATGTATGATGGACTTTGAGCACGCAATCAACTATATTCTAAGAGGCATATGTAGCTTCAGCTGCAATATTGACAGCAGGGCGGAGCACTGGATAAGAATACATCGTGTGGAGGGTTAAACACCTCAAAGTGAAAATCAACACAAGAGCACTTGAGGTTACCTAACCCCATTGCGAAAATAAGTCAGGTAACAAACTCCGAGACACATAAAACACATTTTACTTCGTATTTGTAGCTGGAGAGCACACCATGATCATTCCAAGGATATGACTCAGAAGTCAGTCACTATGAGTTCTCCAAACCGAACCTCCCCACGGTCCTCTGTACCTCCCGCAGTAGTAGCCTGGAACCAGGGACTATCCGACATTGTCTTTTTTGGGACACAAAATGGGTTTTTTTTGACATGAGGTCCTAGACGACAATATTGTGTTCCGGATTAGTGCACCAGCGCCCTCCCTCCCTCCCCCTCCCCTTCATCACCACCGCCACCACCATACCAGAAGCGTCGAAACACCAACACCACACAGTGAAGCAGACACACGGATCTAATAAATTGGAATTACCTCCGGAGCAAGCCTTGCAACCGCCCCCCAAGCTCTCCTCAGCCCAGCTCGTGATGCGCTAGCTGCCACCCCAGCTGCTGCTCGACCAGTAGCTAGACCACCATCACCATCACCACCACCACCACCAACAACAACAACATCAACACTCTCCCAGCATGGCAAGCGAGCGGGGCTGCCAACTTGGTTCCAGCTGAGCGGATCGACGGCTCCGAGTGGATGAGTGAAGAGAGTAGAGTAGTGGGTGAAGAGGAGACTTGAAGCAGGTGCAGACAGAGAGTGAGGGAGGGGAGATTGAAGAGTGTATTAGCCCGGGGACTGACAGAAAGGGAGGTGGATGGGGCAGTCTGGCGCATGCATTTAATGAGAGGGAGGGGGCTGTTGATGGAGGGGCTGTGTGTGTGGAGTACTACTTATTACAGTTTATACTAGGAAGTGTTTTGCAAGGGTGGTAATTAGGTGGGTACTAAACCTTTATTGCACGCGGTCCATCATCCTGTGCAGTTGACCATGAGAGACTAATGAAACCATTCCACCGTTTATGGTAGAGTAGAGGCGTCCATAACTGATCACTTACGAGATTTTGTGCCAGATGTAGAGAAGTATAAAGTGGTGCAAATTAATCCTGTGTAGGAAGATAGAAATTAGGAGGATTGTATATATTTTTGGTAATTTTATTCTTTAAATTGATTTTTTTATAAATTGTTGAAGCGAAAAGTTAGTCCGAACATATTACCAATGTCTACCATAACTGCTCATTTTAACTGCTCATTCCTTCTCATTTTAGCACTCAAGTCCGGGACATGTGTCATGCCACTATTGGGTTCCGGCTTGATCAAGATTTGGCCCCAACCTGATCGAGATTATGGTACCCTATAGGTTTGTTGATGGGATCCTTATCGGGGATAGGTGCCTCTTTTATTTAGTGTCCCATCGTATACTATTTGCGAAGGGCCTCAACTAATGCCTAGAGGTTTCAAAGTGTGACATTAGTTGATTGTCAATATGATACTCTTTGTTGGTTTTGTCCCATATCATGGGATAGAGGCATTGTGGAGACTACTTTTAAGTGGTAATAGGGGTTGGGTAATGCATGTCATAACTTAATGATTAAGGTTTGGTGAAGCTTAATGAAAGCTTAGTGAAGTTTCTAAAATTAACATGAAAAGAACTAGTAATCAAATATAATTGCTTTCAAGAATGTCATTTTAGGACAAAGCCTCTCATGGCAAAGCCACCTTCCTCTCTTTTTTTTTTACATAAGTTACTTTTTAAGGTGAGAAATTATGTACATTGTGTCATTCAGCGTAGCACATTGCGATACTTGAGATGATATTTATACATTCCAGAACGCAAGGGTAAGATGTGAATGAGCATACTAATGGCAAGTGTTATTTGTGTACACTTTAGTCAATTTGTAAATCATTTGTGTAACATAGACATACACCTCATAACATTATTCAACATACTCATGCCAAGATATTAGTAAGTGCACTTAAAGACCAAATGTCATAAGGTAATACTCATGATGAAATTGTTAATCATCGATGTGACCTAGCGTACCATCAAAATAGGGTAAGTGACACTACCCTTAAATATCATAAACAATTTACTTCTTTCTAACGAACCCCTGCAATGACTCTTGAATGGGGAGAACTGACTGCTAGTTTATGAAAGATGACTCAGTTGAGTTTGAGAAATGAATGGTTGGAGTTAATATACAAGACTTCAGGAAAATTACCGATCTATGTAGAGGAATACATGGAATATACCTCAAAATTGAATAAAGAGAACCCAAAATATTGTGACAACATGAATTGACTCATTGGACTTGGAAACACTAGGATCTTGACCAATTATGCTCAAAAAATCTCCCGGACAATGAACCCCTAAAGGTCGAGAAGCCACCTTTGCCCGACCATATTGGAGTCCACCATATATGTTAAATTTGTTATAATCTTCTGATTTGGGACACTAGGACAACCTAAATCTTGTATGAACAATCCAAAATTTACAAAGCTACCATTTATCCGGTCAGATCCACAGTCTACTATTAGAGGTGTAATGCTCTTTTTGATAAATTGTTGAACTGGGATAAGTTCTTGGGGTAATTACGTTTTGACCTTTAGAGGTAATTTAAATCCAAAACCTTAACCTGGATTTTGGGGAACTTTGGGGTTAAGTTGTCTAGGGTTGGAATATTAAGGCTACCATGGTTGCAAATCAATTACATTTGCACTAAAATTAAAAATTGGTCTAGAGTTAAATCACTTATTCCTGATTAGGACCCCATCGGGAATCTATAGAGTGCCATAAACTTCGATCAGGTTGGGATTGATTTCAATAATAATAAATAAATAAAATCAGTGTGTGGTTAAAATAAAGTTCCACATTTCATAATTTCTAAGTGTCAATTTCTATGTAGGCCACTCGCCCTATGGAAGTATAGATGCCACTAGATTCTGAGTGCTAAAGTGGGGAAAAACTCGTCTCAAAATGAGCGGTCACAGCAGACTCTAGACATCGCTAATGTGTTCCAGTCAACTTTTGACTCCACAATAATTGTAATTAAAGGAATAAAATAACCAAAAACTTGTAATCCTCCTTCTTTCTATCTTCCTACATAGGAGAAATTTGCACCGCCTTATACGTCTCCAGGGTTGGCGCATAATCTCTTAAGCGATCACTTAAGGTAGGGGTGGCAATTTCCGTGCGGGTCCTAAAGTCGACCCCTATGTCGGAAGCACCTATCTAGGTGCTTTTACCCGGGTTTACAAAAGCACCTATCAAGATGCTTTTACCGTTCACAGCGCTGCCAACATTTCATTGGCTGCCAGCGGTCGGTTTAATGCTACCAACGGTTGGTTTTAGAAATCCACCCTGTGGATATACCACGTACCCTATGTGCAAGTGTTGGTCACTCTACAAGGTTACCTTTATAAAATTGTAGGAAATCATAAACATGCTGGAAATTTTTGATTTTTTCATAGTTGCTCTTGCACCAGCTTTGCGGAGCACTCAAAACTTATAAAAAAATAGTTTCAGCATCCCAACTAGGCACATCTGAAATTTGGACAGAAATTACCACCCCTACCTTATGTGTGCCTCCACTCTAGATAGATTATCAATGTCACAAATGTGTCTGTGCAGCCAGCCTGAGCATAACGCATACCGGTAGTGTACCTAATATCGTGTTGCCCAGCCTGGACCTTAATGCATCAATGTGCATCTATGCTCCAAAGCAATGCCTAGTAAGTTACACAAGGCTGTACCTCGAACTCTTTGAATGCTCTATGCATGCGAATCGTGCGGATCTGCAGTATTGTGTAAAGATCGAAATATTTCTGCATTCATTTATCTTATCTCCACATGGAGCTCGAAAGAAAGGGGCTTTGGAGCCATTTGATCGACATTCTCAATGTTGGCACCATGCATAACTTATATTGACCTCCTTGAAGCACTCCTGGACTTGATTACAAAGTGGTGTGTAATTACCCCCACCTCTATAATATCACACAACGATGATATAGTGCTGCTGATTAGCTGCATGTGAATTTAATGCCTGATGTTGTCAGAAATGGAGCTGGAAGCCTAGAGGACAGACTATGGGGTGTTTTTACATCACGGACCATGAAGTTGTCCCGTCTCAGAGGGCATTTTTCCATGGTCACACTTCATGGTCCCACTTCCGTGGTCTGATTTCTTAAAATATGCAATTTTTAAAGTCTTTGGGCCCCTGACTAAGTGTACACCGAATGTGGACCAAGAGAAGCTAAGTGACTACGCACCAGAAAGTGGATGTGCTGATTTTTTCAATAAATATATGTTCAAAAAGGGTAGTTTTGAGAGTTTTCTTCATGTTTGACCTTCTCCCCTTCTTCTTACCTTCTTTCCTCGTAATTATGGAAATGTTTGGCAGAAACCAAAAAATACTAAAAATTAAAATGGCGTTTCTCTGCTATGGTCCCCTAACATTTGCAACGAGAGAACCTCTTTTGCCTATCCCACCATGAAACCCGTTGGACCATGACAATGGACAATGAAGGCATGAAAATAGGCCTTTTGGGGGGCTCAAGTTTCATGGTCACTCTTACATTTTTTTTCCTTAATTTAAACTGAAGTGGTCCCGGGACAAGTTCAACAGCTAATCACATATTGTAGAGAAGCAAGGGACAACTTCATGGTCCATGATGTAAACAACCCCTAATGTTGGATTCATATACATAGAGGTGAATGCATGGTATCAATAATTAAAATTACTCAACAATGTGGGCCCTCATAACATAACAGTGGGATGCCGGGAGTTCTGTCTAAATTCGAGTCACCCTGTGCAACTTTACAAGTATCTCGTTGTAATATTTTGAGGGCCCACAAAACGAGAGTTGAATGCTAAGTAATGTTTATGATAATCAACATCAATAATAGTGTATATATAAAACACACCCATCTGACATCAAAATTGCAATACCAATCAAATATTGATATTTGGTAAGTATCTCAAAATGAGAAAATCTTTGTATATTCGAGTTAGTATCCAGATCAATATCACTCCAGATCAGTTAGGGTTTCGTGGTGTCAACGTAAACTCATCCATTGCAAAGGTGGAAACATAGTGAATTAAATAAAAGCATGTACGTGACTATATTTGGATAATTTGACTCCGAAATATAACATCAAAGACCCTGAATAACTCTAGTGAAATCTAATCAAGATAATATGGCCCCCAACCTTGTAGGAGACTTGTTTTGTTTTGTTTTCTTCTTCTTCTTCGTAATCAACAATTGTGACAGTTAAATATGTTTGCAATCTAAACCTAGCAGCCAACTTAACCACTCACATTTGGCTACATTGGATTCCAAGCATGACATATCAACAATGATCAAAATATTAAATTAATGGCATGCTGAAATAGGTTGGCGTAACTTGCAAAAATAGGATGGTGATTGGGAATGGGTCGCTACTTTATATGGCAATGAATATTTCGTTGGAGTGTCTCTCTCGCCTTGTAATGAAACCCTCCAAATGTGGAACCCTAAACAACCCGAGGATAAGCAAGGGGTGGGTTGATGGCATCAGTGCATTGAAGGCCATGTATGGTACGGGATGTGTCAATTGTCCTCACACTTTTTGTTTCTCCAGAAACCTTCAAAGCCAATAGGGCAGTCGTCCCCTTCTGATGAGCTCAGTTGATGAGTTAGGTGTACGGGCCTTGAATCAAACCCTACACCGTTTATGGTATTTAGTGCCCTGTAGACTATTTGCAAAGGGCCTAAACCAATGCCTAGAGGTCTCAAAGTGTGATGTCAGCTAATATCACTATATTCGTCAATCACAGATTTTGGAAAGTCTCAAAATAAATGCAAATGGTTTAATATCTGGTTCAATTTCTTATTATGATGACATGTATTTGTGCCAAATTGGTTAGTGTTGTCCATGCGAATCAATATAATAAGTTACATTGAATATTTTTTTATTTTTTTCTTGTTCTTCATTTGAAAACCATGTCCCTAAGTAATCTCAAAATCATGAAAAAATCTCCAATTACCGAATATAATGAGTAATTATCAAATATTAGCATAAGTTACTTTTCAAAGTGGAAAAATACATACATTGTGTCGGTTAGTGTAGTGCATTGGGAAACTCAAGAATGATGGTTTTGCATTCTAGACTACAAGGGGTAGGTGTGACTGAGCATACTAATGGCAAGCTCTTACTTCTTATCTTTGTTGGTTGTGTCCGTAGGACAAAGACTATGCATCAACTTCTATGTTTCAAGAGCAAATTTCCTAACCACTTTGTGTTCACGCTTGGATGTTACTTGTTCCTGCTATATTTTGTCCAACTTATTCAACATGGATGATGAAAGCTTGCATACCTTGGACAACTAACAAACTAATTCAATTATTAGTTAACTAGTTGCCTTTCGTAACTATAGTTGTTCATAATTTGACCTGCCAAAAAATGTAGTTAACTATAGTTGTTCTAAAATCTAATTTATATATAGACATATAGATATATATATATATATATATATATATATATGTATAGAGAGAGAGAGAGAGAGAGAGAGAGAGAGAGAGAGAGATGGCATTGCTTGAACATATTCTATGCTTACTTTCCAGCATAGTTCCTTCTTAGTACATCCTCTTGTTTAGAGGCCATATCATTCTATTACATATCTATAAACCTTCCAAAACCCGGGAGGATGGGTGGGACCATCCCTCTTGATCACAACATTGCAAGATTACTTCTAAGTATTTTCAAAATGTCTCTACTTGGTATGTGTCCAAAGCATTACTAAAACCTTTGAGTATTCACACCTCTAAGGTTGTAAGCTTTTCTACCCATAAGTGAAATAGTACATAACATATCCGAGACATAACAAGTCACTATCAAATGAGTAGGTGCCTCTTATTCAAAAAATGCTTCAAGTTTCATTCACAAGTAAAAGAGGCTTTGTAATAAGCCTTGCACACACAATATTTTTGCATGAAGATGAAATACAAAACCTAAGATGGCCGTCCAAAATGTGAAGGGTCTGCCTCACCTGTGCCCATGCCACCAACCAAATCCAAAGAGAGGGTCAGTAACGTACACGAGGTGAATAACAACAAAACCCAATTGTTACCTATGTCACACAAATGAATACGGTAAAATCATATGGTTTGTATATAAGAATACTTAACAATATTAAGTACTCTACCTATTCTTTGGCCATTTGAGCTTAGTGTGTAACAATACTGAGACCGGTAGTGTACACCTTCCACAAGTCCTCACTAACTTACACTAATCCAAGAAGTTACTTAGGGTAAAATTGCCTAAGCGGTTTTAACCTTTGAAAGGAGGTCTCAATGCTTTCCCCATCCTTCATATATGATTAGGTAAAAGCTCTCATCCGTAGATCCTTAGTGTGAGATCTATGGTTGAAAATAGTTAGCTAAACCTCACTTAGCCCTAGAACACTAAGTTCATTAGGGTTATGCTTTTTAACCAAATATGTTCATCTACGGCATAGTAAGAACAAAGTATAGAGAGAGAGAGAGAGAGAGAGAGTTAACTAACTATAATTGTTCCCTAAAATGTATTGAAAAAAATATAACTGACTATAGTTGGTTATAGGTATAGTAAATGGCCATGAATTGGCATGAGCAAAGTGTACAACTACAATTATAGTCTTTCATAAGAAAGGACAAAGCCTCACAATTCTACTGTTTTCTTGTTCTACCCTAGATTAAAGTTTAGGTAATCACATATCCTTCATGCATTGTTCACTTTCTATATATACTTCCTCTCTGCCAAGCATTAAACATTCTTTCCTCAATTCTCACCCACGTACACATACACGTACACATGCACATTCGTACATACTAACTAACAAGTGGAATAAAATGGGTCAAGTAGTAGTAGTTTTTCTTTTTTTTCTTTTTTTTGGTTCAAGATACTTTGAGTTTTGGTTGCTATCATAACTACAATATCCAGGCAAGGAAATTCAAGACAAGAACATACTTGAAGCTAGTATTGTCAGAAATGTGGTAGACCAAAAAAATCAATATCACTATATTCGGTAATTGGAGATTTTTTCATGATTTTGAGATTACTTAGGGACATGGTTTTCAAATGAAGAACAAGAAAAGTACACATATATATTCAATGTAACTTATTATATTGATTCGCATGGAAAACACTAACCAATTTGGCACAAATACATGTCATCACAATAAGAAATTGGACCAAATATTAAACCATTTGCATTTATTTTGAGACTTTCCAAAGTCTCTGATTAACAAATATAGTGATTCAACTCCAATTACAATTTGGTTTTTTGGGAGGGTCTATAAACTATGTAGAAAATGTGGTAATCGTTGGGTGGAGCATAGGGATCCAATTGACTTGAAGGATCATCCATCAAACATGGAGATTGGCTCATGTTGGTATCAAAAAGAGCCAACAACAAGTAGACTTACGATCTTATTATTTATTTGATAAAAAGCTTAACATAATCTTACTAGTCTTTTGCTACAATGATTGCATTAGCTTTTATGACATATATCATAGACTTAGATA
This sequence comes from Polytrichum commune, assembly GCA_950295325.1. Lineage (NCBI taxonomy): Eukaryota > Viridiplantae > Streptophyta > Polytrichopsida > Polytrichales > Polytrichaceae > Polytrichum > Polytrichum commune. The sequence continues at coordinate 3,786,692 of OX485809.1, forward strand.
CTCATGAGTTACATCCAAGGGATTAAAACTTTATGATGAATGCTAGAGTTTTGCATTGTACATATGATAGCGGTTGATTGTAATTCAAAAGTACATTTGTATACTTATGTTAATGACTTTATATGAAAGTATTTTTTTATGTATACAGATTGTCACTTGTATTGTTACCATTAAAATTTCTTGATGTATCGTTTGATTAACAACCCCCCAAAAAATAAAATTATGTAGGAGGTTCTTGAAGTATGTTGCGAAAACACATGATTCTTGATTCTTAATGCACCCCACCGGATATACACCTACTTACCTATTGCACTTGACTTCACAGAACTTGCCGCTGCTATGGGATCAGTCGGCAAAGAAAATTAAAAGATCCAGTGGCACAGCCGATGCAAAAGTGGGGAGAAACTGACGACTAGTTACAGATGAATCAGTTGAGTCGGAGACATAACCTGTTGAAGTTCAAGACTTCTGGAAAATTATGCCATCTTTTAGAGGAATCTATGGAATATCCTTCAAATCCATAAAGGAAACTAGAAAGATCACCACATGATGTAACCAGTTTGGACCTGGAGAAACTAGGATCTTCGTCGATTCTTCTCCCCCAAAAAATCTGCCCGGACACTGGACACCATTGAACGCAGAGAACTGACAGCAAGTTACAGACAAACCGGTTGAGTTTGAGAAATAACCCGTCGAAGTTGGAGGCTTCAGGAGAAGTACAGATCATTTTAGAGGATGCATCTAGGCAAGAATACGCCTCAAATGAATACAGCAAAAACCGGAAGATGTCAACATGTAACCGGCTGGATTCAGAATCACTCGGATCTTGACCGACGATGCCCAAAAACCAGTGATCGGGGAGATTTTTGGACATAACCGGTTGAGATCCTAGTGTTTGCAAGTCCAACCGGTTACATGTTGACATCCTCCGGTTTTTCTTTATTAAATTGGGGTATATTCTTCTATAAATTCCTCTAAAATGATCGGTAATCTTCCTGCAGTTCTTGAGCTTCAACCGGTTATTTCTCAAACTCAACCAGTTCATTTGTAACTGACTGCCAGTTCTCCCCGATCATAGCCAAAAACTTCCCGAGCCTACAGTCAGCAGACTGAGGGAAAATAATGGAGTGCAAATAAGGGCCGGTTCACACTATGGCCAAACTTCGAGAGGAGAAGCGTTTCGACCAATGAAAATGCATAAATGTCCAAAGTTCGTCCTCTCGGCCTTCACACTAGAGGCCGAAGTCCAAAGGACGTCGCCTCCAAAAGAGCCTAGGTGGCAGCACTTTTAGGAAAATATGGCGGGAAGAGTTCGGCCTCTCGAGCCAAGTTTGGGTCGAGCAAAATGCTCGACCCAAACTTCCGTCGAGAGGCCGAGCATTTTTAGCCGTGGATTATTTTAATATACTTTTTCAACCCAAAGGCTTCTCCTCTCGACATAGTTTGGTCTAGAAAAGTGACGCTTCTCCTCTCGACTTGGGCATAGTGTGAACCGGCCCTAAGCTTACATGCAGGCATGCATAATGGTCGTTTGTTTGGTTCTCTTTCTGGAATTCGACATCCGTTAGCTAGCGTACGTAGCCAGTTGGAGAATAAGAACTGACTCTGTGGGCACCGCATGTGCATGGTGTTAATAACCCAACGAGGGCGTGTAGGGAGTTAGCTGGTGAATTAAAAGCTGGGGGTGTCAGTCCACTCTCTTATCATTACAGTCTAACCTTGATAATATCACACCATCCGTTTCACCATAAAGTGTGATATAAACAAGGTGTGACATATTTGATAATGTCACATTTTGAAGATTTGTGCATAATGTGATATTATCAAAAAAAAAAAGGGTAGAAAATCAAAATGAAATTACAATGTAAAAAAAAAAAAAAAAAAAAAAACACAAGACTTCAATGTTTTTGAATGTAAAATATAATTCAAAATTGTGAATAACAACATGAGCACATCACAATGTGTCATTGAGATCAGGTAAAGACCTCTCACTAGAGACAAAGAAGCTTCTAATGTCACATTGTTTTAGTGATGTTAAATGTCCAACACCAATTCTAATGAGTTTGTCATGGATGTTTTCCATTCCTAACAACTCATGAGTGTTGAAAATCTGAGAACCTTGGCTAGCCATAAAATTCAAAACATCTTTAGCATATTTTTGTGCATCGCTTAGCTTCACTACTTTAGACTCATCATCATTGCTATTAACAATCAATGGGTCTTCTTCCATGGAATCAAGTACATGTTCGCCATCTTGCACTAATTGCACAAGCTCCTCAGTAGAATATTCCACCTCAAAATCATCTTCACCTTCCATGTTTATGTACTCTAAAGGACTAAGCTTTTCTATAGGCTTGCCTTCAACATCCAAACCCAAATTCAATGCGGCGATGAGATTGCCCAATTCCAAATCTGCTTCCTCCATTTTGGACTTCATACGTTCATCAGAATTGTTGATATCTGCATTCCACGCTGCAGGCAATATGGCAGACTTTCTCCAACAATTTCTAATGGTTTGATCATCTAATTCATGCCATGCCGCCACACACCATAGCATTGCTTGAAATAGATCAACATTCAGTTTCCCCAAATCTTCATTTGAGTTATCAATTTGTTGCAAAGTCCAGGCAACAAGCTTGCGTTTATAGCACATTTTGAATGTTGCAATCACTCCTTGATCCAAAGGCTGAACAACTGAAGTCACATTTGGTGGAAGAAACAATATAGTGATATGGGAGAGTACAAAAGCATTAAATCCATCTATAACTTTTTTGACCTCACCATGAATATCATGGCTTCCTGCATTATCCATAATAATGCAAATTTTTCTATCTTGCAATGCCATTCTTCGGTTCTCACTCTTCACCCAATGTGTAAAAGCATCACCATTCATCCAGGCTGAATTGTTAGAATAATAGTGTACTATACTATTTGGATCAAACTTCCGAGGAAAGCATCTGGGACGTGTTGATTTGTGAATGAAAACAAGCTTCAATCGCTCCTTCCCTAAGATATTAGTGCAAAGCCCCAATGTCACACGGTCCTTCTTCTTTTTATTTCCTTTTGCCTTCCCAATATTCAAAGTCTTGCAAGGAGAGGCTTTATAATACAAACCTGTCTCATCAAAATTGAAGATGTCTTCAGGATCTTACTAGATTCTCCTATGCGACTATTGACTATAGAAACAGTGAAGACCGTGCCACATATCTTGAGATTTCTACATTGCAAACCAATTGAACTAATTTAGCTTAAGTCGACACTACTCTGTACCAGCTCAGCTAAACCGTAGAACTTAACATCCTAAATTACTTCACACAAGCTGAAACCCTCAAAGACACATAGGTGAACACATGTGACGGAAGGTGGGGTGCATAGAGGCCAAGAAGTCTTGGCAGTGCCGTCAAAGACAACACCTTTGAGTGCCGTGTATAGACAACACCGTTCAGGGTTGGTGCACAGAGGCGGCTCATGACCCTTTGAATAACATTGCATTTATCACAGGGGTGGCTCATGACCCTTTTGGCTACTACAATATGTCCATCCAACCATCACATACAATCCATACATCCAACCATCACATACAATCCATCCATATTTGATATTATCACATTTACACTACGGATTTTGGAAAAAAATAGTGACATTAACAAGGGTGATAGGGATAATAACGAGGGAGTTTTACACTAAGAAAATCGGTTTCAAACTTTTAGGTGACAGTATCAAGGTGTCCCATTAACAAGGGTGACATTATCAAGGTTAGACTGTATTTGACACCAGTAATTAAAATTACCCAGACGCTGCTCAGAGCCTCGCCTCCTCATTATGAGCTATGAAGTTACTTTTGAAGTCCCCGGACTCTCTCATAAATGGTCCCCCTCCTCCCCGCTCTCTTTGAAATGCCTCTCCACATTTATGACGAGATAATCCATTATTTCACAAGGACACTGGACCCTTGTTCCCAAAGGCCTCGAGTCAGTCTGTGCCCCTGCGCTCTTAACTTAACACTCGTGGTACTCAATGGGGGCCGTGAAATCTATGAATGTGGCTGATTTTGAAACCACACTAAAACATGGTTCTTAGTGTCGCTTACGATTTGGAACTAGTACGCAATGCTATATCTATTTACCGTATATCTCGTATTGTACCGACACATGTTAAATTGGTTGGTTGGACATTACAGGACATCAACAACTTCACTTGGTAGAAGATTATGTTTATAATAAAAAGGTATAGCATTGTGTAAATCCAAATAGTAAGTGATACTAAATATCATGTTTAGTGTATCATATTCATATGTCATACAACCGGGAGGTTTACGCTAAACATGTGATTTAGCATGGCCCACACTATAATTTCATCACTACAAGCATATGAGAGGTTGACAAGATGTCTTATGTCGATGGAATATTTTTTGCGGATTTATCATTTTACAGTTGTCTGATAGATTTGCAAATTCTTTCATTGCTCGCATGACACGTTAGCTACTCAATTCACATACACATGTAGTGCATGATTGGCGGTCCACATTATTTGTTTTGCTGTCATTGTGTGGTAATTAGAGAGAGTGTCATGTTGCACTTGGTGCTACATGACTAGTCACAAAGGCCACTCTAATTAGCATGCCACACCAATGTGAATGTCACACTGAATCATATATTTAATGTGTTTGGAAAAACCTAATGGCAAGACCACATGAACTTACAGATATGAAATAGCCTCCAATAATACACAAGCTGGAGAAATGTTAAATAACGAAATGCCTAACATACATAAACCTCTAAACATGATGTCTACAACCTACAATGTAGGCTTGCAGCTCTTCTTGCATTAGAAATAGCTTAGTACATTTACAAAATGAGGACAATAAATACCCTATAGCTATGTGTACTATTTTGTATCATGTGCCCTTTCATAAAACCCCGTTTGTGCACCCATGTGGATAGGTACGGCCAATACTGTGTGCACCCCTTGGGGTGCATCATGACCTTCGTGTTAGTTTACTGTCCAAAGCACCGGTTTTTGATTGTTTAGGGGGTGTAAAAGTGGGATAGGCATAATTCTGATGGTCAAAGTATTACGGGTCAATGATGCCTACTCATATTAATTAGTCAAGAGGGTGACAACACCATAGATTTTCAACACCATAGAGGTGGTGTATTATATGATTCTTTTATGATGTGTGTATGATTCTTAGTATGTAAGAATTTGCTTCATAGTAGCATGATTTGGCACATATCATGCACGAATTCCAATTTTCATGCATTTTTTATGCATTAATTCATACTTTTTTTATCATGTCATTTCAATATTCTATTGTTTCTTCATCATAATTTTACCTCAAGAAATTTCTAATGAACCCTTTAATATCTTTTTGACCCTCAATTCTTGAGGTGGGAAGGGGGTTTAGATCTCTCTCTCTCTCTCTCTCTCTCTCTCTCTCTCTCTGGACAATAAACATTCAAAAAACATATGGGCTCCTTGGGGAATGACCATGTAGTCTTCTCCACCCAAAAAGAAACCCTAAAAAGTTAATTTTTGAGAGAATCACTTTTTAGTGACCATAGGGGTTCCTCTAGCATTAACTTCATGTATCCAACCTAACATAAAAATTACATAAACTCGTAATATTGGCCAATATCAGTTAGCACAAATGCACATCTCAAACAAATTCATTGCATTACTAAGCCCTCAATAAGGAGTCTATGGACCCATGGAGAATGTTGGGTTCTTTTTTAAATTTCAAAAAGAGAATTTACTTGAACTCCTTTGTAACTATGTTATAATATGGGGGGGGGGGGGGGGGCACAATGTGAGTAGGTGTGCTCAAGAATGATACAGTCAGTCCCAAGCGTAACAAGTTTTGGGAAAGGATTCCACCAAGACAACAAAATCTAACAAGTCGCACCTTATTTATCCATAGATCCCAAAATGTTTTTGTAGGGGATAAATGATAGCTATGATTTCTCTAAGATATGTGGCCCAGGTTGTGGGTTCTTGCAACTTTGACCTTTGAGTTGATAGATCGAGAATTGTCTCATTTGGTCAACAATCGTAGATGCACGAATTATTAGTTCCAGTTTATAAATCGAAGTTGAGACCCAAAGTTATAAGGATTGAAAGTGAGGATCATTGAGTGATCACACATGCCCTCCCCAATTATGTTAATTTCCAAACCTACAATGGTGTCCTTATTTTGAACACATAGTCCAATCTCATCAAAACATATGTCTCTTTGGTGCCCATTCTTAAATATAAGGCTAGCATATACCACTCAAATATAAGGTGTCTACATAAGACTACACTAAATATGATATTAGTGTCACTTACTATTTAGAGTTACATGGTGCTATATATATTTACTATTCATGTAGTTTCTTACCAAGTATAGTTATTAATGTTGATAAATTATTAGACATGATATAGTAAATAGATCTTTGCGTGATTCCAAATACGAAGTGACACTAAATACACTAATTAGTGGAGATTTTGACTAAGGCACTTGACATAATTACTTGTTAACAGGTCCCAACTTACGTTCTTATGAGTATCTCAAATGTTTTTGTAGGGGAGAAAGTAAGAGCTATGCTTTTTTCTAGAAGGGCCGTAAATTATGAATGTCATGAATCCTGAAAAGTGAGGCCCAAGTCCTGCTGCCTGCTTGCCAGTGTTGACAGCAAGCAATCTTTTATGATGATGTGTACTTCATAATCTTGAAGGTCTTGAATGTGTTTTTGTCTCAAATACATACTTACCGCATCAAGTGGTAATTGAGCATGGTTCAATGAACGGGGAGAACTGACTGCTAGTTACATATGAACCGGTTGAGTTTGAGAATTAACCAGGTGGAGTTCAAGAATTTAAGAAAATGCTCAATCATTTAAGAGGAATTTATAGAATGTACCTCAAATTAATAAAGACTAACTGAAAGATGTTGACATGTAACGAGTTGAACACTAGGTTATGACCAAAAACCCCCTTGGACACTGGCATGATTACCACTCAAGATTCTACTTGCTATCGATTTTATAATAATGGCAACAACAAACAATCTAGATAAGTGGTACAAGTTTTGAATGCCATGGTTCATTTACTAGGCAAATGTGTTCCTAGAACACACAACGATTATTGTGACATGACTCTGTTTACATGTGTTGAGTCCAATCTATGAATTCGACTTGACAACGCACATGTAAATGTGGTCATGTCGCTATGACTGCCGTGTCAAATCGGAAATGGTGTTCTAGGCCCCACAATCCTAGTGGTGATTGTTGTGAGAAGGGAACAATCTCCTACTTGAATGTTGTCACTCTTTTTAATTGGACAAACTCGTATTTGAGTGGTATAACTTATGGCAAGGCTTGTAGTAAGGATTGGACAACGAAATGATACGTGTTACGATGAGATTGAACTTGATGCTCAACAATTATAAAATTTCATTGTAGGTCAAGAATTAACACAAATCAAGAAGAAATTGTTGTCTTCACTTTGACCTTCTATAGATTTTGCCTCTCATTTTTTATCTCGAAACTTGCAACGACAATCTGTAAGTCTCGCAATTGCTGATTTGGTGAGACAATTCCCAATTCGATCCAAAGGCCGGAAATGTTTGTGAAGTTGGAATAGGTGCCTCACTGTTAATGACAACTGTTCAGGTGGAGTCATCTTTTTGCTCATTGCAACCCCTGGCAAATTTATTGTGCACACTGACGAACAAATTAGGTTGTCCTCATTAACACCCATCTCACCCCAACCACCCTCGTAGTCCTAAATCTAGTCATTGACAGTGTTCTTGTTCACACAGACTGCAACTTGCCAATCAAATACTGAGGTGCACTATCATTATCAACAAGAAACCCCGTTCGATTCAAAATCAAAATCAAAATCAAAATCAAATATTCTTGGGTGCTCACTGCTCTTCGACGAGTCAAACATATATATTAGATGCGTTAAGATGTAACAGCCAAAGGATTAACCTATGAAGCTATAATGGACACAGAGGAGGTGAAAGGCGAGTCCTGTTTTAAACTTGAACACTTCAAACTCTTGAACTCAAAACCTCGTAAGTACTTCCTGATCACCATGCCTCACAACAAAAATGCTTAGATGGCAAGGCCTGTTGTTCAGAATGGGCACTAAGAACACACGTGTTACAATGAGATTCGACCATGTGCTCAAATTATAGACACCGATCTAGGTCCAATAGTTAACACAATTGACAGGGTCTATGTGATCGTTTGAAGAGAGAGAATCCTCACTTCGACTTACCCCTTATAGCTTTTGCATCTCATTCTGAAACTTGGAATGACAATCTGTGTGATTCATCCCACTTGCTAACCAGGTGAGAGATTTCCCGTTCCGAGTGAACGGCGAAATTTTGAGCTCAATCATGTATAAAAGATTCCGGTGGTAGAGAGATTACCGTCCAATAGTACATTAGGCTACTGGTAGAAGATTTCCAACCCTATATACATACAGCTGCGTATACATAACATTTGACGAGTCTTATTTTTCTTTTTGTTGAGGTTTCGGCCTTGGTGACACCTCGTCTAGTACCTAACAATGTGCATACATAACCAACCTCAGAATCTAGGGTTTTTTCATGTAACAAGGCCAAGGTTGAGCATGCCGAACGCCGTTTTTGGCCACACCTTCTCAATCGACTTGTTACGCAAAATGCGCGCAAACGAGATATACCCCTCCCACGTCATCCGCTTGTCCCAGTTGGTACCCCAGTCCAACAAAAGGGTTAAGCCCTTGGTGGCTGCCGCCTCAGCAAGGCCATACTCACCCTCAGTCAGGTAAATTTGCGCCATGGTGAGGAACGGTTCGGCCGCAAATGGGTTGAGCTCGCATGCGGTTTTCAATAGCGGTAAAGCTGTATTTGTCAGCTGCTCCCGCTCCATACAGTGTATTGCCTCCCAATATAGGTCACGCGAGCGGACTAGATCGGCCGCAGGAAATATCACGGAGCACTTCTTGAAAATGTTTGGAAGTGGGATTTCGAGGTCGTGAAATGGGGCTTTCGTGCCACTGGTGCGTGCGGTCTCAGCCACGTCTTCCTTGAGGAGGATGTTGAGTAGGACACCCATTCGCGAGATCGCAGTTAGCCATAGGCCAGGTTTGCAGTGGCCTGGCCAGAGCACATAAGGCTCGTTCCCGGCGTATTTGAACTCACCATCATAATTCTTGAACAAGTCATCCTGCACACACAAAGACAGATTCACAATTATGAGTGTGTTAACATATTATGCCAATGCATTGTTAAGTAGCCTATATACAGGTTCCAAGTTTGCAAATAAATGATTCTTAGGTGATCTGGATAACCTAAAAATGATTGCATTAGTGACGCACCTCAACTTCAATTTAATCTTGGTAGACTTTTCCATTGAAGACTTCAGGTTCTCAGGTTCAGATTTCACAACTGAGAGGCTGAGACCCACAATTGTGTTCACAGGTTCAAGTGAAAATTAGTTCATCGATCTTGTGATACAATGAGATCCCAGCCAAAGTGTGGAGATAATCCTGATTCACGTCCCCTACACAGCCTACTGCAGGTCCTGCTTAATAAATTTGTAGGAATTTGCAGACAAAACTCCAATTTGGAATTCCAGTGGCAAAATTAATTCACAAAATCGTGGCAGCAACAGACATGATTTTGGAATAAACTTGACTTTCAAGAAGAAGGAAAAAAACTTCCCCAAACCAGGGCGAAATGCAGAAACCAGGGAAGCAACAGTTTGAAGTGCAATACGGTGTTGCTAGAGAAGAAAATTTCTTCTGCAAACACCCAGACAGTAACCGGACTTCAGTATGAAAGGCAATTCAGTGTTTCAGGGAATTCTTCACCAAGCAATGGAAAAATGCAAAGGCGAAGAGAGCAAGAAACCACTGCTGGAACTCGTATCTTGATTGGTGACTGCCACTCATTGCAACCTCATGATATGAAATGCAATCAGCCTTCCAAGAGGGTGAACAAAAACCTTCCTATAAGAATGGCACAATGCAGAAACCAAGGAAGGAAGCCAACAACCACTACGAAGCCTGATACTAGTTGATTTCTTATGGATGTAGCAACAGACACGATTCTGGAATAAACTTCACTTTCACTGATATGAAGTGCAATCAGTCTTCCAGGAGGATTATCCTCAACCTTAACCATCCCCTAACAACGGCACCATGCAAAAACCAAGGAATCAAGCAAGCAACCACTGCAAAGACTGATTCCCAGTTATTATTTCTCGACAGATGGCATGAGTGGCTCTAAACTAACAGGTTCCGGCCATTAATTGCAGACCAGACTGCATGCACTACAAAATATGTACTCCACTACCAGATAGGTGCACAGACATCTTGAAGACAAAACGCATGGTCTTTGGACTGCCCGGGAAACCACTGTCATGCACAAAATTGAAATCGGAGTTGTCCTTTAGCAAGAACATGATACTATCCATAGTGCCCATGCCGTTTCACTTCTGTTGAAACGCATGGAACCAACCACAAAGTTCCTACAGGATTCCCAATTGAAGGGTTATGAAAGAAGGAGCAAAAAATAATAATACTTGCGATGCCTAGAGTTTAAGGGCAGCGACTGTCATGCACAAACTTGAAACCGGAGCGGTCCGTTAGCGACACGAGTCCATAGTTTCCATGCCACTTCTAATGAAGCCCTTGGAACCAGCCACAAAGTTCCTACATACAATGTGGTGGTACAAGGTGTAAACGACGTCACATTGGTGGTAGGAACTTTGCGTCATACCACAAGGAGGTGAAATAAAACCCTACGACACCAGGGTTTCAGCACCATCAAGGAGATGAGATGAGTCTTTGTCTCGTCTCGTGACGCACCTGATATCCAAACCACTGGTCGATGAAATCCGCCATGGTGAGCAGCAGAAAGACTGCGACCAAACGGCGATGGAGGACGATGTCCTCGCCCGTGCGGATGTGCTGCACCACCATCCCTCCCTCCGGGATGAACAATTTCATCTTGTCGTGAGCGCCTTTTGCACCCGCCTCGGTCACCACCGACGATTTCTTTGGATTTTCATATTGCGCGAGCCCGGCGGCAAGCTCGTCGTCGGTGACCTTGAGCATGAGGTTGTCGAAGATGACCTGCTGGCGCGGCACGACGCAAAACAAGTGCACGAGCGCCTCGGCCTCATCGCCGATGAGGCCGCGGACGACGTTGCGGTCGACGTCGGGTGCAAAGATGGCGAGGTTGACGTATGAGTTGGAGTAGGACGAGTGGAAGAGGCCGAAGAGCGCAATTGCGTCGGAGCAGCCCCACACCTTCAAAATGCGGTACGTGTGTAGGAGGTGCTCGTAGAACGTCCCGTGTTTGTGATAACACTCGCCCGCGCCGCGTTGTTGCAGGATTTTAAGCAAGCCGGGGAGCCGCGGGTCGATCGACTCGAAATCCTCGCGCAGGAACGGCTTGCATACCGCCAGCAACGCGGCGATGTGTTTGTCGTCGGCGGAGTCGGCCATGGCTGAAACAATTTCTGGTTCAATGTACTCTCAAGAGTGAATCTCACGAATGCTCAATCTGCAAAACCTGCGGGTGTCTTAATTAGTGCCCTACCTCCTTCATAGAATTTTTTGAGGATAGATAAAGGTTAGTGCTATCCAAGAAGGTGAATCATGAAGCTCCGTCTCACAAGCATGTCAATTTTCACTACAAAATGTGGGATTCTTGAGTGCGGATTTGTTAATGCACACAGATGTGGGTCACAACCTAATTAAGCCTCTTTCACAAGCTCTCAACCCAAAAAGTAAGAAGCTCCAACAGATGCCCAATGCACAGGATGTCAATCACCTAAACGATGTCCTAAATTCTCCAATTGTCCTCAAGCATCAAGCTACCATCATACCCACTGCCTTGTCAATTCTCTAAGTCTTTGAGTGCATCCAATTTCATTTGCCCTGCCCCTAAAACGTGGTACATCATTTTGAGCCCTCCAGAAAGCTTCTTCATCCCCAAGATTTGAGATGAATTCTGTTTGCGTGTATGGTTTTGGGAGATCTCGGCTAACTATGGTTTCTTATGAGTTTGCTATCCTTGTTGAAGTGAAATTGAATGTCCAGAAGGATGGATGGGCATTTTGGCACATCATGATTCCACTTGACTTTCGCCGCATTTCATGCACTACTCTTTAGTATGCAAGTGGCATTTTCAACATAAAGCATTCTGCAAATGAATTAAGAAGCTATCAAGGTGGGATCTTTGAATGCACAAAATTTCTGCAAATCCTTCAACTCACCAGAATTTTGGCTCCAATCAAGTAAGTACTTAAAATCGTTCTTCAGCTCTTCAACACCTGCACACACAGCGCATTTCAGATTGTGGGTTTACCTTCGAAACATTTTAACCGTCTTCTCACAAAGTCTTTGACCAAAGCGATTCACGAAGTTTCATCTCTCAACCATAGATGCCTTTTGAATCGCCGAACTTTTAGGTAAAGCGGAATGTCCTTAAGTGAAAGTTCTAATCCAATGTCCTCTACAGAGTCTCAACAATGCTCAATCTACGAAATCCACTGCCCCTCATAAATAGTTCCTCAATTCTTTCACACAATTCCAGAACAGAATTCGAACAGAAGTCGATCAAAATTGGGTGCAATGCATGCACTCTTCATAGATTCAACAAAATCTGAACCCATGAAGCAAGCTCCAACAGATGCCCAAAACACAGGATGTTAAATCACCTATAGGCAGTCCTAAATTCTCCAGTTCTTTTCCAGAAAGCTTCACCCACCAAATCTGGAATGCGGTCTGAATGCTCGTATGGTTGTGGAAGATCTATGCTATTTATGGTTTCTTAGATTACGATCCTTTAGTCCAGAAGGATGGACGAGCATTTCGGCACATGATGATTCCACTTGCATTTCGCCGCACTACATCTGAAACATAACCTTCTCCCAAATGAAACCTGACAACAACAACTCTTCACCCAAAATTCTTCACGAAAACCTCCACACACATTCGCCTAAAAACGTGGGCCCTGCCTTATGCACCGAACCTTGAAAAAATCACCCCAATAAACGAGAGTGACAAAATAAAATTCTCCAATCAAACTCCTCCTCAGAAACCGCAATTCTCCGTCATCCTAAACAATGACCATCACCGCTCACAAATACCACTTATTGATACGGCGCTACTTTCCAAAAAGATGCTCCACAACCCAAACACCTTCAAAATCGCCCAAAAGAATGTGCAAAATTCTCCAACACCCGTACAAAGTTAGAAATAATGAATCCTGTCAAGTCCACTGCGGTGATGGTTGATAAGTTCCGATGCTGCCAGAAACGACAATTATAATTTGGGCAATGTTTTACATAACATTATTCAGCCTCATGGCTGAAATCGGTGGGCGCAAGCATCTGCCCATATTATGCTTGCATAATCCAGAGTTGATTCTAACAAGCTACAATGTCAGGCTGAAAATATAGAGATGAGCAGGTTTGTGAAACCGGCTAAGTCAAAGCGACAGATGGGTCCATATACACCTCCCTCTAAAAGCTCCTATAAAATTTACATACTAAAATCAACACATTAAGTTAAGTTTCATTTTAGAATGACAATGACCCTTCCAATGGGCGGACGTTAAGTTCCCCCCCACAAACTTTTCGGGGGAGGAATATTCGGGAAGGGGCAGCCGTCCGTTAGATTTTCTGGACCCGACCGAAAACTGCTGCCCGCCCGCCCGACTTTGAAAAAACTATTGTCCTTGCATTCTTGAAGGCCTCTTATCCACAAATCCCATATTGAGTGCACTACGTTTTCAAGGTCTCAAATCCAATATATATGTTCACTTCCATTGAGTAAATGAGCAATTGACTTGATTAATTATGATTAATTATAATTAAGCCGAATTAAATCAAAAAGCATGCTAATCAGAATAATCAAGCCTTGGCCTGTGTTGTGGATAAGTTGTGGACAAGTGGCCTTGGCCCTTGTTCAACTATGCCTAAAAGCTTGTAGGGGGAGGTTTAATTGCAAATCTATAAATTGTTGGTTGTGGGCCGTCCACAACCTGGGTGTGTGTGTCAAGCACAAGTTGGGGCCATGCTTGCCCCGTCCATGTTGCTGCCGACCTCACAAGACTTTTAATTTAGATATTTCCATATTCAAAGCAGAGCCACCTACTCCCGATCAGGTTCCCATCAAGAATCTATAGAGGCGCCAGAATTTCAATCAAGTTGGGATTGATTTCAGTAATTTCTTTACGCGGGTGGTTAAAATAAGGTTCCACGTTTCACAATTTCCAAGGGTTCGTTTCCATGTAGGCCACTCACCCACCCGATTCTCATAAAGACGTAAAGTAGAAGTGCCTATAATAATAATTGATTGTAATAATAATGGAAATGTAGAGTAGAGGTGACTATAATTGATGTGATTTTTAATCAAGTAAAGTTGTTAATGTTCTATAATATCCCAGCAACCAGTTTAATGTTTCTTGGTAACAAACGAAATGTATAGTAAATAGATATTATAGTATTGCGTAGTTTCCAAATAGTAAGTGGCACTAAATACAATGCTTAGTATTGTGAATATGCGTTTTCCAAGCCCCATTATGTAGTGGGGGTAAAGTCAAAGATAAGGTAATTCTTCCATATCCACAATTTCTGAGGATCTTTCAAGGTGTCATGACACATGACGATGTTCCGTATGCTCTCACTCTTCTTAATTGGTGGACACCTAAGCTACCCACACAAGTTGCATTTTATAAGCGCCTAGCACAAGGTCTAGAGCTTCATGATGTCTACGTGATCTCATCCCTCTTTGGAAGTTGGAAACAAATTGAACTATTCTTTAACTTAGATTATATTTTCTAGGTGTTTAGACTAGTGTTGGTTTGGTATCGTCTTTTTTTGAGAAAACATATATTTCTTGGACATGTGTAGTGAGGGTTTCACCTCTTCTTTTGATAGCAATATGTCGTGGATATTTCACAGTATTTTTGTTTTTGATATCCTTTGGGTTTATATATCATGCAAGAATCTTCCTAGTTAGGCGAAATTGTCATACACCGTTTATGGCACTTAATGTCGCGTACACTATTTGTGAAGGGCCTAAACCAAATACTTAGAGATCTCAAAGTGTCACGCCTACTAGTTGCCAATAAGATCTCATTCATCAACATAAGTAACTTCTTCAAGTGAAACAAATAATAATAATAAAATAAAATCTTCATTGTGACATTTAGAAGAGCACAATTAGATGATAGTGTTGTGTTTTAGTATGCAAGTGGAAGATATTTTGAACTTACAAGTGGCAAGTGGCATGTGTGTACAGTTTAGTATGCAAGAGAAAGATAGTCTTGAGCATACTAATGGCAAGTGTCATGCGTGTACACTTTAGTGAACTTGTAGATCATTGTGGAACATAAACTTTCACCTCATTAGGCCTATAAAAAACTGCATACCCCTACCCTCATTGGAAGTTGGCCCCAAAAGTCAGACTTGTAAGTCATGCAATAGAATAGAAGTGCGTAGCGAGAGAGAGAGAGAGAGAGAGAGAGTATGCATCAACTTCTTCGTTTCAAGAGCAAATTTTCTAACCACTTTGCGTTCACACTTGGATGTTACTTGTTCTTGTTATTTTTGGTCCACTTTATGTAATGTGGATGTTAACTATAGTTATATATATATATATATACAATTAACTATAATTGCTCCCTAAAATGCATTGAAAGAAATCTAATTAACTATAGTTCTTTCAGCAATTCTTGATTAATTATTTTAAAAAATTTGGGTGATAAATGAGTAGCTTTAATCCTTGACCCGCATTTGAGAAGAAGGAGCACAAAATCCAAGAATGGTTTGGTATAGTAAATAGCCATGGATTGGCATGAGCAAAGTGGACAGCTACAATTATAGTCTTTCATAGTAAAGAACAAAGCCTCACGTTGTTCAAGGAGCTAGAGATTGTTGCACTTGCAGGAGTGACTCCTCGTTCTTCTTCTCGATTTCAAGGTTGGAATTGCATCACCTATCCATCATGGTGAGAATGCAAGCGGTGGATGGCAATTCCACAGTAGTCACAAAATCAGGCTCTTCAGTGAGCATTAAGAATGGGGAGGGGGAGGTGGAGGTGGATCAGAGTGTTGTTCTCAACAGGAAACCGGAGGACATGGTGCAATACATACATGGTGGAAAACGGGGATTTAGGGCGGGTTTACACTACGGTGGAGAAGTCCGCCGGTCATGAAAAAAAGGGCGTTTCTCAATTGTGATTGGTCGAAAATGCAACTCTTGACCAGTGGGTGTTTACACTAGGTGAAGAAAACAATGGTGGTGAACTTTTCTCATGGATGATAAAATGACATGGCCGCCTACATGGCGCCACTTTTTGGAGTTGGGCTTCTCTGGAGGAGGAGTTTCTTGTCCGGCCTCTTGAGGCCGGACAAGAAACTCCTCCTCCAGAGAAGCCCAACTCAATAAAAATTTAATTTTCAAAAACAGATTTGGACCGTAGATTTCATATCTGGTTTTTTTCAAAACCTAAGGTGTTGGCAAGCTTCTCTCTCTCTCTCTCTCTCTCTCTCTGTGTGTGTGTGTGTGTGTGTGTGTGTGTGTGCTGTAGTAGCTCCTTAGTGATTTTTTTTTGTGCAATTTTTTTTGGCAATGGCTGGTTACTCACAATTTCCATTTTTGCATTATATGATCCAAGAAGAAATTGTGACACATATCCACTTGGCCAGTCAAATTTCCACACCACCCTCTCCTTGCTCCCAAACAAAAAATATGCCATCATCATAATTGTAGCATTATGGTGATACATGATGGTTTTTTGTATCGCCATAGTTGAAACGATAAAATACTTCAAAACCATAAAGATCATAAGAGAGCACAAAATCTCTCTTCTTCGATTATCCATGATTGAAGATCAAAGATAAGAAGAGAGAAATTGATGAGGATGATTAAGAGGAGAGCATGTCTTAAATAATACCAAAGAGTAGTGTTTTGTCCAATGTGTATGGGTTTTCCCCTCTTCATTCTTAAACACCCAAGGAGACATTTATTTCCTGCATGGGCCAAACTTGACAATTGGCAATTTGGCAATTTTCATTATCTTTTGAATAAAATTGAACATTATATTACACAATTCTTGTTGAAATCTTTTGATACAATGTGAATGTAGAGAATTATGGTTTTTTATCACAAAAAATTTTCACCATTAGGTGAACTTCTCTTCACCGGTGGACTTCTCTGGTGGACTTCTCTGCTAAACTTCTCCTCTAGGTGTTTAGACTTCAACCGGTCAAGACTCCTTAAGAAATATTTTATTGCCTTTAATTCTTCTCCGGCACATCCACCATTTGCCTCATATAACCATGTCTTGGCCAAGCATTCTTGACCGACTGGAGGCCTTCTCCACCGTAGTGTAAACCGGCCCTTAACTCTCGTTCCATCGGATTTCATCAGACCCGCATAGCAGTGCGTTAATCATTCTTCGGTTGTGTTAACTGGTGGTTAGTTACAGATGAACCGGTTGAGTTCGAGAAATTACCGGTTGAAGTTCAAGGCTTCATGAGAATTAGGGCTAAGTTCCATGTGTTGGTGTTGGTGTTAGTCCATTTTTAAGTGGGTGAGAAACATGTGACATCATCCAAAAAACTGGGTGGTGTCACTCATTTAATGGAGGGGTACTTCTATGTGGGGTGCCGGTTTCTTTTGATTTCCTACTTTCTTATCAAATTTGGTGAATAATAAGATGTTACACTTTGTGAAGGTGACCGGTAATGAAGGTCATCATCATTTAACTTTTGATATTTGACTTGTATTATAATTCCCGTACATTAATTGAATTAATTTTCAATTATGTGTTCTTGGTGTCCATAGGTTGGCATGGATGTCATCTATGGAATATATATATATATAAATATAACTTTCAGTTAAATTTGTGACAATACATTGTTTATAAGTGATTTTTTATACATTTGAATAGTCTTTACTTTTATTTATTTTATTAAACCCAACACTTACTATCACATTGCATTTTATATATGTGTTATTTGTTATTAAGATCCAAATTCTTGAAAACATCATGAGATACATGTTCCTATGAGTTCACTTTAGTTCACGATGAGAATCCCAACAATATAACATACAAAAATTTTCTATCTTTTCTTTCCTTTTTATCTCTTCTCACAACTAGGCTTTAAGTGTACAAAGAGTGCATGATGCAAGAGCAAGGAGCCCTAGGAGTACCCCAAAAGAAAGGACTTGAAGAACAATATGGCATGTAGTACCCAAGGGTGTACCAAGGTGGCAAGCCATTCCGGTCACTGGAGCTCTCTAACCGGCACATGTCCTTCTCTTGACCGTTAGGACCGCGGGTCCTTTGGCGCATGTTCTTGCATGACGTATAATGCAGGGCACCCATCCATGTGGGGTACCGGTCCTTGGGTTAGGTGGATGGGCACATGGCACCACCCTTTTTTCACCCGTCCATCCATTTATTTTTCAAAAAATGGACCAGGACCGGTACATGGAACCTCGCCCTAAGGACCAATCATAATAAAGAGATTTATAGAATATATTTCAAATGAATGAAAGCAAAACTGGAAGATGTCAACATGTAACCTGTTGGATTTAGAATCACTAGGATCTCGGCAAACTATGCCCAAAAACTTCCTAGGCATTGTTGTAGATACAAGAACAGTCTAACCTCATTAATACGACAGTCATTTATACAACACCCTCGATATTACAACACATTTTTGCGAGACCAAACTTTTGTGTTCCAAGCTCCCTCTTTTATACAACTACAACACTTGATATTACGACATTTAGAATCTCCGTTTTGTCATATTACAAAGGTAGTTAATGCTAAAATACCTTTCATCTATGTAATGTACATCTAAGATACATCCATTTTCACATGGGAACTACTTGGGAACTTCACTTATCACTGGGAACCTAATGGTAATTAGGGTTACTAGTGTAGAATGAACATGGTTAGGGTAAGAGTGGCCTCCTACCTAGTATGTTGCCTTGTACATAGGTGATATAATATCAAGAAGATCTTGTTGCTAAACGTCATGCATCATTGTTGTCTAGTTTCTTATTAGGGAACTCTTTATATTTTGGTGTTGATGAAATGATTAGTCTTCAAAAGTTATTTGGAAATTTAGATAAGACAACAATTGCTAACTTGGGTACGCAACACCAAAGATCTTTGGACTCCTATTTCAAGAGGTCTTGAGAATATATTTGTATTTGTTTGGAGTTACAACTTACTATTTCATACCATCTATATTGCTTAAACTCGTTGTATATATAATTATATAATTATTTATTTAAGCTCATATCACTTATGTTTTCGGATTCCCTCAATAAAACAACCACTTTACGCCATTTGTCAAATTAGTGAGAAGACGACACCTGGATAATACGACTTTTTGTGTGTTTCCCAAACGTGTCATACTAAATAGGGAGAACATTAACCGCATGGTCAACCCGGTCTTTGGGGATTTGGGCGAACCAACCCATACACTCGTTCCTTCATGGATGCCTCAACCCTTGCCTCCAAGGAACCAGTGTACGGGTTGGTTTGCCCCAGCCGCCATTAGGTTTCTTTGAAGTAGCAGCCATATCCAAAATCTTCTACCTTCCTTATTCTAAAGTTCCTCTTTCTGTGTCAAAAGTAGCATGAAACATCTCTTGGTCATAAGCTTATCCTTTCTTATTCTACCTAGGCATGGAGGTTCCTTGCGTGGTAGAGATATAGACCCGAATGGTATCAAGAACAAAAAATACCGTCAAATACCCATACCCTACTAGTATCAGAAAATGGGAAATCCTCATTATAGATGCTTGAATGGTATAATAGAAGAAAGACAATAGGATATGAACACCAGTCCATACCCACACAAAACTCTAAGGTGGGAGCGAGCTACACCAAATATGATATTTAGTGTTTGATTAGATTTAGTGTTTTACCACCCTACTTTGCTCAACACTAATTTTCAATTCTTTGATAATTAGTGTTAGACATAAATGCGCCGCCGCCGCCTTCCTTGTTGCCACCTCTTTCCTACTAAACACTAAATTCGTGCATGTAACTTTCACATATTACCATAGATGATATTTAGTGTTTGAGTTTACATGTAATGTTACTTACTTTCATAGGGTTAGTGATATTTAGTGTAGTGTTCGTATTTAGTGTATCTAACACTAAATATCATATTTTGTGTAGCTACCCCATATGCAATTTGCATAAGAATCCTGTGCAAATTCCATCATAAAAACCCTCCTAAACCCCCACATAGAACCATGACTGGTCGATGGCGCTCCAATGGAGATATTTGCAACACATGCAGAAGCTTTGGACATCATCATTTACTTCTCAACCCTTTCCTTTCCACTCTTCTTGCCTGCAAACAGAATCAACCAAAGTGCAAAAGAACAAACTACCCTCGTACTCTCATCGTGGAATGTAATCCAAGAAGTTGTTGCATCTTTTTGTGCAATTTTCACTCCTAAGAATCTTCGAAAACCATTGGTCCTGGGAATTGCAGTTCACCCAGTAGGCTTCCAAGCTGTGGGTATGAGGGTGGATCAACAGCCTTTAGAAAGAGGCCAGCACATATTAAGCATGGTTAATAGGTTTTAAGCACGTACGTAGTCCAATCTCTTTTTGACATGTGTTTTTTGGCGTTCGTTTTTTGATTCACACCTAACCACACGTCATTCAATATATTTAGAGTAGAGGCGTCCATAACTGGACACTTAAGAGATTCTCTGCTAGATTTGGAGAAGTATAAGACGGTGCATTTTTTTCTAGTGGAGGAAGATAGTAATCAAGATAACTACAAAAGTGTAGGTAATTTTACTCCTTAGAATTTGAAAATATTGTGAACTCTTTTTAGCCAAAAGTTGGCCCAAACATATTACCAATGTCCAAAGACTCTTATAACCGCTCATTTTAATTGCTTATTCCTCCTCACTTTAGCACTCAAACCAAGACATGTGTCGTGGCATTATTGGTTCCGACCTAATCGAAATTCAATCCCAACATAATCAAAATTCAATCACAACCTAATGGAAATTTAGTCCCAACCTGTTCAAAATTCCGGTACCCTATAGATTTCTAATGGGGTCCTTACTAGGTGCGTCTACTATAAGTGTCGTTGGATTGAGATAAATTATAACCAAATTAGGCCCATTTACCTCAACCAATTATGCACAAATGTGTCTCATTCTATTCTACATGCTTAGTAACATGCTCTGCCATTTTGAAGTCTAGTTTGCCACGTGGCTAGCCACAATGATTCAGTAGGAGCCATAATGGGCCGGTCCCATCAAAGTATGAGGTGTAGGAAGAAAAGTTTAGAAAAATTAGGGTTGCCGATAGTCTAGGTCAAGAAGCTATAGCCCTAGAGCCAAAAGGTTGATCTTATAATTATGGTTTGATGTTATATTCGTTTTAATGATGTGATGAAAACTAGGCTAATTGAGCTCTATGCTAACTAAGGATATACCCTATGCATTTGTATGTTTACCTTAGGTGTTTGCAGGGACTGCAGTCCAAGATACTATGTGTATGATGATTCGTGAATGATATAAGTTGATGAAAAGAAGATAAAATGAATTAAAAGGAAGAATGAATCATTTAGCACAACAATTTGGTTTATGACTGATGAGTCATGACATTAAATGAATAATTTAATTAAGGAAGAAGATACTAACCCCAATAGGATGAAAATCCATTGGAAGACTATGGCCACATGAGGCAAAGACTATTACCCAAGCTAAAAGAGCATCACGATTGATGTAGAAGCATGTCATCAAGTTTTTAATGGTCATCACGTAGGATCGACCCATGCACAGCTAAAGATACACGAATGAACTTTAAGTGGGAAAGCAATAAGTGATGAACCCTATCAAACGGAAATTCGGAGAAAAAATACTCTGGATTGTTACAAAATTCCTTAAACCAATGCGATACTAATCCTTATAAATTCTAAATTAGTCTTCCTTGAAACTCTGTACCCTGAGTTGTTTGTTGTTTTTTATTTAACTTGTGGCAAAGACCTAAACTACAATTAGGTCGTCTCAAATCTTTCTTCCAATTGGATGATCAAGTTGACATTGTCAACCTCAATCTTACTAAGGCCACTGCACTAGTTTACTCTAGGAAACTATGATCGGGGACAACCAACAATTAGTTACAGATGAACCAATTGAGTTTGAGATATAGCCAATTGAAGTTCAAGACTGCAGGATAATTACCAATCATTTGAGAGGAATCTATAGAATATACCCAATTTAATAAAGGAAAACCGGAGGATGTCAACATGTAACCGGTTGGACTTGCAAACACTAGGATCTCAACTGCTTATGCCCAAAAATCTCCTTGGCCACTGCTAGGGAGTTAGGTTTTTGGCACTCTGTTGATGTACCATGGCGGCATTCAAGCACCATGCATATATATAAGAAGATAGTTACCTTGATATCATGGAAGTGAAGGTGAAGATGAAGGTGAGGTGCTTCTTCTCCAGAATTTTATGAGGGCCTTTCATACGGAATCGTGTGCGCTTTTGCACCAAGTGAAAAGAATCACGGGTGCTGTGGGTTGACTCATGTTTACAATCTCGGTACTTGGCTGTACCTTCTCACCTTTTTTTTTTTTAATTGGAGGGCATCTCACCTACCTAGGGTCCAACTGCACCACCTAGTTAAGAGAATTGTAGGCTGCCCACATATATTGGTGGTGGCTAGCAGTGAACACGCGAACTCCGTTCATTACCAGAGAAGAAACGCTAATCCTGATGGGACCAGTGTGATTGAAATGCCCATTCGACCCACCCTTGGTATTATGCCCACTGGGCATAATAACAGTGGTGCATGACTACTAACCCCTCTCGGGATGGGCACTATAATAACCAGGGTAACCAAGGTGATCATGGAAACTTAGTGATTGGATGATTGTTGTATTGGTGGTGTTAGTGTGCTTGTGATGTTTGTAAGGGTATGTGGTGTGTGTTTCTTTGTGTGGTGGTCGCCGAGTGGGCTACTCAGTGGTTCTTTAAATGTGGGGGGTAGTGGCACCTGTTTCTGTTCACTACCACTAGTAAGTGTGGGTGAAAGTTATTTCGTTGGGTGGAAACCACTACTCGGGGAGAACCAGTGGTTAGTTCCAAATGAACCGGTTGAGTTTGAGAAATAACTGGTTGAAGTTCAAGGCTTCAAGAGATTTACCAATCATTTTAGAGAAATTTATAAAATATATATCAAATGAATAAAGCAAAACCAGAAGATGTCAACATGTAACTGGCTGGATTTAGAATCATTAGGGTCTTGACCGACTTTGCCCAAAAACTTTCCGAGCACTGGTGCAAACTTATTTCCTACCTAAGAAAAGTTTTTGGTTGTTACCCCCCCCCCCCCCACTACAGTAGTTTGTATGTGTGACAAATTTCATTTGATGTTCAACTTCAAATCCAAAGTGTTATGTGACGTTTTCAAAAAATAAAATGAATGTCAATTGACATCTACATTTTTTCTTCTAAAATGTCATCTCAATGTCACATGCATGGTAGTACATGTTATTTCAATTTCTACTGTGTCAATCAATGTGTGATTTTTCCCTTCACAAATCACACTCCATGTCAACTTCTAAATTGTGTGTGTCAATTGACGTGCATTTTTTTTGGGTGCAAGATTTTGAGTGTCAAACGTCAAAAACTTGCAAAAAAATTGTCCAAAATGCACCTTGCCCCCCACAGTCCACTAAACAATAAAAGGGCCTTGTTGTATTTAGGTTCATCATTTTTTATTTGTGTTGCTCAATACTAATTGTAAACCGACTGAGTAGTGTCACCAACACTAAGAACATCACATTACATGCCATTCCTTTTAAACAAATTTGGGTATTAGAGATTTACATTGTTACTATCACTTATTAAGTGGTTTTTCGTCCAACTTTAAATCATCCACAACAATATTCATTACATAATACAAGGAAAAACTGAAGCATTTCAATTAATAGCAAATCGATAAAATAAATAAAAAATAAGGATAGTTTCAAGTTGGCTCAAAATTCTCTAAATAATTAAACTAGTATTTAGTAGTAAATATAATCTAACTAACAATCATAGCACATTGTGAGCCCAAGGTGGTGCCCACATGTGTTCTTAATCTTAAAGGGTTCTCAAAACTTAGACTTTGATTTTTGTTCAATTATTTAAAAATATAAAAACTTGCAGTGTTCTTAGTTGTTAGTTGAATTAAACATTAGGTTGGGTTTTTAGTGCTTAGTGCTAATGGGGATTTTGATAGTTGTTTTGAAAGTGGTTCGTTAGGTTTTAGTCTTAAAGGCTTAAGCTTTGCAAGTTAGGTGTTATTGATTTAAATAGGACTAGGCAGTGTTTGTTTAAGGCCAGGGCCACTGTGCCCTAGTTAATTCCGGGGTCTGGGACTCGGAAGGAGGCGGTTGAGGCCACCCCCTGGACTCTTGTTCTCTCTCTCTCTCTGGAACCAACAAGGTTGGGCTATGGCGGCGAAGCCATTCTTCGGTGAGTGCATTCGGTGATCAAGGATTTTGAGCCGGATAGAGGATTCCAGCAAAGAAGCCTGGGTGGGGATGGCTCAACCAAGAGGTTCGGGGAGTGGGTGAATGAACAGGGGCCAAGGTGGCTGATCAGAGGCTGAAGCAAGGAGCTTCGGACTCCTCCCATCGACTGATGCTCAAGATTGTCAACTGAATCTACTGGCTGATCTCGGGGATGGGGCAGACACGAGAGGTCGAATTCGAAAGAGCCAACCAGTGCCGAATGGTAGCTCGGAGTTGAGGGGGACTACTGTCTCAAGCCAGGTGCGGCAGCGATTACCCACTGGCATCAATTAAATCTGGGCACTCCAGATTTGGGGGCATTCTCGCACACTCACATGCGGAGAGGATGGTCAAATTCGTCAATGCGACCTACCTGAACAGAATTGAGCGAGGTGGCTGGTGGGCAGACTGCCGAGGGAGGAAATGTTGTGAAGAGGTTGCAATAGGCAACGATAGGGCTCAGATCTGAGAGGAACAAGGTGGGCAGGGGAGAGTGAGGCGATGGCTGGGAAAGGCGAGGGCTGCAGTCTGCTGGGAGGTGGCTGGTATGGCAGCCATCGGATGAGGAAGTTTGTCTGAGCCTTTGAAGGCACAGGGAGCCAGTTGGGTTTGAATAGAGGGAAGACATACCATTTAGGCTGAGGAGGTCAATGGGCAATTAGCCAGTGGGTTAGTGAGTGGGAAATCAGATGACTAAGTGGGACATTAGGGGGGTAACCAGATAGGAAGTGATTAGGTTGAGTTATGATTATAAGCAAACCAAGTGTGAAATTGGTGTTGCCTCATCATCACTAGGGAATTGGTCAGGTTAGTTAGGTAGTTAATGAACTAGGGGGAGTTGTTGATGTTTCTTAGTTGATTTTGTTTGGCGATGATTGCAAGGGGAAAGAGTATTTCTAAATACTCGTAACTTGTGTTCATTAAATAAAGAGTTGTGTGTTCAAATGGTCACATTTGTGTGGCATTGGGAGCCAGTCATAAGGACTAAGTAGAATCAAACAAGTGCATGTGAGCCACAGGCTCCCACCCGGATTACGACGCTTAAGGGTGGGGGTTTAGGGCTGACACACATTATCAAAAAGAAAATAAAAATGTAGAATTTATATATTTATATAATATCATGGAATTCTATCATAAATAGAATCATGATGGTTGCATAGTAGATAATATAAAGAAAAATTGTATATAACAACATATGTATCTACGTATTCAAAATATGGGAAGAAAAATTGCTACATATATCTATTAATTCAATTATAGATTATCATAATGTGTCGATTTCCTCATGTACCTATGTACCTCTACAACCTCTAGCTGAATGCAATGAGTACCAACATGAATAATAACTCCGATATGCAAAGATTCTCTCACCTGGATGATGGTAAACCCTAAACCCTAAACCCTAAACCATGTACCGGATGATGCTGGGAGAATCATATCCGAGGTATATATCCTCATGTCAATGAGGTCCTATGGTTTTGCGTTGTGGGTTGGGGACAGATACCCACACATTGCATCCGAACACACGTAGGTGGGATATGTTGGGTGGCTGGCTGGCAAGGAGCTCAAATGGCGTTTGGTGGTTTAAGAGGGTAGGTTTGAGTCGTAGGTGGGCTGCAGCATGCAAGATAGTATGCCCCTAGAATGAATTGGGAAGTTTGGCATGAAGGAGAAGGGGTCGGAAAACTAACTGATTTTTTTTTATAAAAACAACCGTTTCGTGAATGTTCATAGGGTGCAAAATATATAAGGGTTATACCTGAAGCGGTACAAAACTCCTCAAATGCATGAGACCTAAATTCTAAAACATTGTCCATGCGTAAAAATTTGACAGGATGATTTGGAATATGGTTTTTATAATGTAGCAAAATTGCCAATATCTGGAGAAATATAAGATTTTTGGTGGTCAATAAGGCTACCTCTAGAATGCTTCCAGATGCATCTACAAATACAAAGAAATAGTGGAATGAACATGAAGGAGGATTGATCAGCCGACAAATGTCCCCTTGAAGTCGGTGTAGAGGTGGCAACAATTCGTTGGGTAGTTGCCATTGTGATCGTCTTTTGAACATCTTCCCTTAGATGCAGGCTTCACAAGGAGCAGTTTTGTTGGCATCAGCTGTGGTGAGGTTGTGCCCAGCCAAAAAGGGAAGCACTCGCTTAAAGATCGTTGTGTCATGATGTCCAAGTCTGCTGTGAGCCCAATATGGTGCCCATAGGTGTGTTTAGCCCTTAGGATTCATTTAAAAACCGTGTTGTGTTTTTTTTATTAATTATTCAAAAGCATAAAAAGCGTGAAGCTGTGAGTTGAAGTGTGAATTACATTAGTAGCTTGCAAGTTAGTCTTTAATCAGTTAGAGGGGGGAAAGGAAATTGGTGGGAAACTAGTTAGGAAGATGGTTGGACCTTTGGGGGTTAAGCTAGGTGGATGGGTTTTATTATTTGAATTAAGGGTAGGGGTTGTTCGTTTTAGGGGGGTTAGGACTAAATGGATAGAGCTGGGAAATCTGAGGACAAGGGCCGAGGAGGAAACAAATCTGGGGCTCTCTGGTTTTTTTGGTTGCAGCTGCTAGGAGGAGGAGGAACGGAGGCAGATGCCAGGATGAGGGAATGCGGGGATCACAGGGGAGGGTGCAAAAGATTGCCTGCGGCTGAAGGTGTTGGCTTGGGGTCACATTGCGCAATTCGTCAATCCGGAGGCCCAGCTAACTTACAGAAGCTCTTGAGAGGAGTGAACGGTATGCTGATCTCCGGGTAATGCACGTGGGTTCCAGCTACCTGAAGGCTGAAGATGGTGGCGGGAGATAATTACATGAGGATGCAAGATCACCCTGAGATGAAGGGCGGAGAGAATCAGAGTCCTGTGAAGGAGGAGGGCAGAAACCCACACAAGCAGCTCGAAATTCATCCAGGGAAGCTCCCTTTTTGGGCGCTGGTGGAAGCATTTCCGACCATCTGTTGACTCCTCGAAGTAGCTAGGCTGTGGGTTGAGGGAGTAGGGAGGAATCAGGCAATTCACTTGCATTGTCCTTGATGATAAAAATTTACTTAACAATTGCATTCAGAATTTTGGGTTGGTAGGGGAGTTGGCATGCGGAAGAATTGGTGCAGGCAGGGGATCACTGGGAGACTAAGATGCTCAAAGGAGGTCGCTTGAAATTGTGTGGCTGGAAGGTTTCGTTGGCGAGTTAGAAATTCCAGGGGGGGGGGGAGGAGAAGGATCAGAAGAGGACCTCTCCGGGGAGCTGCTGGCATTCGGAGCTTTGATTCAGGGCGTCCCAGACTGAGCCACTCAGACCTCCTTGCACTGGGGAGACCGAATTGAATCTGGTCCCACTCTGCCCGGCACTCCTCGCTGGACAGGGGGTTAGGTGTGAAATGTTAGCACTGGGCTGTTATGCTTTGAACTAGTGAGGGCCCAACCAAGAGCTGAACTACCTCTTGAATGCACAGTGGTGAGGTTGAGATCAAGGTTAGCTAAGGGGGTTTGCAGTTAGG
Source organism: Polytrichum commune (assembly GCA_950295325.1). Classification (NCBI taxonomy): domain Eukaryota; kingdom Viridiplantae; phylum Streptophyta; class Polytrichopsida; order Polytrichales; family Polytrichaceae; genus Polytrichum; species Polytrichum commune. The sequence continues at coordinate 3,814,751 of OX485809.1, forward strand.
TGAGGATCTCCTAAGGGATAGAGGTTAGAGTTGTTGGATTATGCGAGGATGAAGGGATTAGGGAATTAAGGGGGAAGGGGAGAGCCAACCCGATTATCAACTCGGGTGGCATTAACCCTCCTTGGTGTGGATCTGTTGGGGTACTGAGGGTTTAAAAAGATAGAGTTGAGATTTGACATGTAACTATGGTTGGCAATGGCCATGAGGGAACATAGTATTTCTCAATACTTACCCTCAGTGCAAGTTGAATAAAGGGTTGGATGTTCAAATGTTTATGTTGGTGGAGCAATTAAAATTTAGTCTAAGGGCTAAGTGGAACCAACCTAGTACATGTGAGCCGTAAGCTCTCACCCGGATTACGACGCATAAGGATGGGGGTTTAGAGCTGACATCTGCTGTGTTATATATCGGAGAGGGCTGTTGCCGTAAAAAATAGGCCATGTTTTTGTTTTTGGGCTAGGTTCAGGGCTCTCGCACCAATTATTTTCTCCCGTGCAGCCTTTCCAACCTCTTTCTCCACCTGAAGGACAAGGCTAATTGCTTTGATAGCAATCTCATATAGGCCGTCGACTCCCGCAAATGCGGTGGCAAGGAATCTCCGCCCTTGCTTGAGTTTCAGCGGCTCTTCATCTTTTTTTAGCGTAGTAGAGATGTTGATTTTATTGGCCCTTAGGTCCCAATAGCTGATTAGGCATTGGGAGACATCAGGGGCATACATGGCCCCTCTGCATATTATGGGATGGTTCCCAGGCAATAACATTGTTTTCTCACCTTCTTGGAAGGTTAAATTCTTTCGACCAACTATAATGGTTACATGACAAGTATTCCACTTTGTAGTGTTTGTTGGAAAAGAAAATAAAAATTGGACTCCTCAATATTGTATGAGTTGAGGCGTTGTCTAGGAAATCAACCTCTAAATTCTGAGTCATTGGAGTCTTTGATATCATGAAGTTCTCGATGTCTATATCAGACAAAGAAATAATAGAGACAGTATCTGATTCTCTATTTTGACTAGGGAATTATAAAAATTCCGTATACATCTCAACTATATAAGTTGAGGCTCGGTAGTCACGAGCAAAATGACCTTGTCTACTACATTTATGACATGTAGATGAAGAGGAAGATGTCTCCTTTCGTGGGTGATGTTTCCGTGGAACATACATGGTATTATGATTCTGGTGTTTAGACCTAAACTCTTAAAAGGTGGCCAACGCTTAAATCCTCTAGATAAACGACGCGGGGCCTCTGAAAAATGAAGAGTAGTGAGAATGGAGGAAATTGTGGCATAAATTTCCCAGGCGGGTCTAGACTCAACATTTTAAAGTAAAATTTGTTGGTGTTTTTTTTACGAGGAACAGATGTGACATTAGCTAACTATGCTTTTTGAACTTAATATTCCTATACTATTGTGCAAAAATTGCAATGGCAGGAGGAAAGGTGGAAAGAGTCTTATCTATCAATTAAGACTCAATGATTTATTCGCTGCACAATTGGAGTTGTACAGTAATGCAGTGCAACTCTGAGTTGAAAAATAAGAAGTCAGGGAAGTTGAACACTCATAGGTTAATCCATTCATTTATGGCTTGAGGTAGAAAGATTGTTTGTTCGTGGTGAAACATGATCGTCAACTTGAATGTATTGTTGTCAGAAAGAAGGATCTAGGTGCTTGCGGAGAATGAACAAAGTTTGTCATTTCATAACATCAAGAAGTCCCTCTGTAGTATAAGTGTATAAGTAAACAGCCAAGCCCTCAACGGTTAAAACAACTTTTGCATCATTGATCCATTCTTAGAAGTTAATACCATTTGTAGTGAGAAGACTAAATAAGAAGGGTTGCAGACAAATATCGGATGAAGTCTTGTAAGTGGCCATGGATATAAGTTTGTCTATATAAGAAGGTTATGGTTTTCAGTTTAAGGCCATTATAAATGATAATGAAATAAGTTTGATTTTCTAGAGAGTGTTATGTTGATTTAGAAAAGTGTTGGAATTAGATCATAGCAAAAAATGAAGAGTATAAGTATGAGTCTACATATAGATATTTTACAAGGAATCATCAATATTTCAGTAAGCAAGTTGACTGATATATACTAAGATGAAACTGAACAAAGGGTATAGAGATATAGCGCAGTTGCATAAATAAAACAACCTCTTAAGGTTATAAGAAAGGGGAGATAAAAGAGTATCTAGGTGAGACGATATCTACAAGTTGATGATAGTGGTTTTAGATTACATATATGTACAAAAAATCAGTTTGAAGTTCTAAGAGAAAACTGCTGATATCAGAGAGTTAACAGTTTGTTTGAAAAGAACTCAACTTATTAGAAGACAAGGGAAGGAGTGCAGACTTGAAGTAACGAGTTGAAATGCAAACATGAATGATTGCAGAAGGAAAATGAACGTGTCAGAGGACAAGGAGCAGATGCTTAGCGAATAAGTGGTCAGATCGCTATCGGAGTATCGAATAGGAGTCGGTCAAAGACATGTTGTTGAAGATGTTGCTATTGCGGCAACTAAAGTGTTGCTGGGGTGGCAACTAGGATGCTTGCTCGAGTGGTGACGAAGTTGCGGCTGGAGCTATGGGGTTGAAGCTGCCGCAACACTCAAGGTGGAAGTTGTTGCGGCGGCTATAATAGGATAATGATGCAGCAGCAAGAAGTTGTCTACATGTGCTTGCTAAGGAAAAAAAGGAGAGCTATAAGAGTTGTTCAAACTAGAAAAACTAGAATGCCAAGGTTCGATCAAAATGTAGAAGAATGTTGTAGGCAGGTGTACGAGCAATCCTGTTGATAACGTGTTGAGAGTATCAACGTCTAACCTAAATAAGTAGTAGACCATATCAGTGGAAAAATGAATACTCCAATGCCCAGGATCGAGCACTGGACCATATATATATATATATATATATATTTGTTGTAATAAATGTAATTATGGGATACTGCCGCCAGGCTGCATAGTTTACTACTTACCAAATATAGTCCTGCCTAATCTGTACCTAGTGGGTTTAATTATACCCTGAACCCACAGTTCCTTGGAGGTAGTGCATAGGTCATATCATCGTATTCTAGCAACATCTTTGGATCGCAGTGCTTCGCACAAATTCAAATGGCCATCCAACAATGCTACATTGGCCCGTTCTTCACCATGTTGGGTAGAATGTGAATTTTCCACCACTTCCCGGGTAGACATCGCTCCCTCTTAGGATGTCTTCCATCCTTGCCGAATCTCTCAATGTGGCCGTCTTTCTCTGTGGGAATTTTGATTGTCTTGTCATTTGTAACCAAGTGATCTCTTACTTACTCTTCGCGCTCTTCATCATCATCACAAGAAGATGATTTGGAAGATTCATTTACAACAACCATTACAGGGCCTTCATTTCTCCCACTTAGACGAATCTCCAAAGTGTTTCCAACGCTCGTGTCATCTTTCATAAACACCACGTCTTTATTTTTTAGGATCTTTCTAGTTTGTAAACACTATTAGCCTATAGGCCTCTGTCCCCCTCATAATAACCCAAAAACAAACATTTCGTGCTCTTTGTATCGAGCATATCCCTTTGTTCATTTAGCACGATTGCGTAGGCAACATATCCAAATACATGCATGTGTGTAATGCAAGGCCTCCTTCCACTCACACTTCTTTGGGCATAATGGTATCCAACGCCCTTATTGGACAACGGTTTCGTGTGTAAACCGCATTAACCACTGCTTTGCCCAAAACAATTTGTCAAAATTTTAAGCATGTAGCATGTTGCTTACTATCTCCACGATGGTATAATTTGCATGCTCCACCACTCCATTTTGTTCAGACATATATAGGATAGACGTTCGCTTCTCGATACGATGATTCTTCAAAAAATGTTGAATGCTTTGGAAACAAATTTTCTGTCATTGTCTGACCAAAACGTTTTGATTTTGTGCTCCGATTATATCTCTACGAGTGCCTTGAATTCTTTGATCTTCTCAAAACAATCCCCTTCGGATTTCAACACATACAACCACACATTCTTTAAAAAATAATCAATGAAAGTTACAAAATACCTTGCACCGCCCATAAATGTAGTCCTCATGGGACCACACATGTAGAAATGCACGATCTCCAAAGGCTTGGTCGTTCGCCTCCCTCCTTCATTCGGAAACGCAGCCATATGATGTTTGTCTTCGATGCACACTTCACAAAACAAGGAGGATATAAGGCAAGAATATTTGCCAAAGTTCATACCACTTATCATATTTTGGAGGGTATGAACACCCTTCATGTTTAAATGGCCAAGGCAGCAGTGCCAAAGATCTAACGTGTCATCTCCCGTTGGAGATTGCACCAAATTGGCCGTTTCCGCTTTGTACATCTTCACAAAATTGATCTCGTACAAGTTGCGTTCACATGGCGTAATCGCAGTGGCTAAACTATTGCAAAATTTGACAATGTATTCATTTAGGTTGAAGTGGACCTTCAAACTATTCAACATAAGTTTGCTTACCAAGAGCAACTTGGCATTCAATTAGGATATGTAGAGTATATTTTTTATATGAATTTGGATGATTTTACCTTCCAGGATTTTTTTCACAATAATGGAACCAAATTTGATAGCTTGGATAACGCTATTATTACCCAAATGTACATTGCGTGGAGTGATTACCTTATACGTGTCAAATGCGGCCTTCTGCAAAGTCATGTGCTTAGAGGCATCCAAATTCATGATCCATTTGCATATGCTCTAGAAATGTACTTCATTACGCATTATAAATATGTAGTTGTCATCGTCATTCATATTCGTCACTTGTTTTCGCTCTTTGTTCTTTATTTTGTAGCAAAACTACGCAATGTGGCCCAGTTTGTCACAATAATAACACGATTTTGCGCCTTGACACAGAAATGAGTTGTCCCCTTTGCCTTATCACAATACAATGGCGGCATCATAATCTTGGGGTTCTTTGTCATTGTGTTTTTGACATCTCGTACATCAAGCGCGCCGTTACGTAGTCCATTATAAGTTCCTTCATCAACATCGTTTCCATGGCGGTGATCAAGTATTTGAACGACATTGGCAAGCTCTTGAGCAAGGTAATAACAATGTCTTCATCTCTTACAATTACCTCCAAACAAGCGAGTTGATCCGCGAGCACCTTGACCTTGCTGACGTGGTCCAACAAGTCGTCACCCCCTTGCATCTTACACGTAAAAACTTGCGGCGAATGAAAATGATGTTAGTTCTTCGTCTCGTAAATGTTGCAAAGGGTCTTCCACGCCTTCACGGATCTTTTGCAACTTTTGATGTGCGCAAGTTGGTTGTCCACCAAATTGAGGCGAATGATGGACATGGCCTTCTTGATACGTCTTTGGTATTTTTTTCAACACTTTGGGATCCATATTGCAAGGTGGAGGTTCCTCGGATCCATCCACAATATCCCAAAGATTCATGAAGGCCAACAACATTTTGATTTTAAATTTCCAAAGACTAAACTTTCCTCCATTAAACTTGTCAATGATTCTAGTGGCCTCACTTTCAAATGATGCCATCGTATCCTCGGATATACACTCAAAATATTTAAACAATATATTTCTCACCCTAAATACCTTATACTTTCAAATATTTCAAGTTAGATCTTCTACATCTCGTGAAAGTTCTTAAGGCACTTAAATTACTAAAAGAAGATTTGTTTTTCACCTCAAATGTCTAACACTCTCAAATCATTCAAATAAAATTTTTAACGCCTCAAAAGAATTCACAAAACACTCAAATCACTCAAATAAGGTCTCCTTCATCTCAAGTGTCTTACACTCTCAAATCATTTAAATAAGATTTTCTACACCTCAAGCGAGTTCTAAGGATACTCAAATCACTCAAATGACATGTCTTCAACTCAAATGCGTCTTACACTCTCAAAGAATCTTCTCAAAATTCAAGCCTCTCAAGTCATGTGTTATTGGAGTCTAAACACCTTTAAAGTTCTCAAAGAAACTTTTGAACTTTCAAAACATTCAAGTCAAATATTTTAGAGTCTAAACACCTCTAAACCTTTCAAATAAGTCTCTCAACACTCCAATCTCTCAAATAATGTATTATTGGAGTCTAAAGACCTTCAAAGCTCTCAAAGAAACTCTTGAACACTAAAAACACTCAAGTCAAATGTTTGAAGTCTACACACATCCAAACCTTCCAAATAAGTCTCTCAACACTCAAATCTCTCAAATAATGTATTATTAGAGTCTAAAGACCTTCAAAACTCTCAAAGAAACTCTTGAATGCTCAAAATACTCAAGTCAAATGCTTGAAGTCTACACACCTCCAAACCTCTCAAATAAACCTCTCAACACTCAAGAAACTCAAATCACATGCTCTTGCATTAAACATATATTCAAGCGAAAACAAAAACAAAGAAATACTTACAGCAACAAAATGCGTCCTCGGACACCTGCAATGCTATGAAGCGCCAACTCCTCGAGATCCGTTCCACAAACTCAAATGCAATCAAATCTCTAGGCACTTCATTTGCATGGTGGGCCCATAACCTATTGGAATGAATAGGAGATAAGATTGCACAAGAATAAATACCTATACAAAGGCATATGAACAATGCTTGGAGTGAGATGGTTTCATGCTCTTCTTGCTTTGTCTTTTATTGTTTTTCTTCTCTTCATTGGTTCACACAAATAATATAGGATAACTCATTTCCCTCTTCGGACTAGCATGGTAGCCTTATTCTAAGCTTATTATTTCTCATGTTTCTTCCTTTATATTTTTATTGACTACGAGCAATCTAATTCTCTACCTTCTAGACACTCCTACTTCATCTCCAACTGCTAATAACCTACCAGACTAGGCTAAGGGCAAGGGCCAAGGGAATCGAACCTTGCACCACATGGCTCCCTCTTAGAAGCCTTAACCACTAATTTACTCCACTACACATGATATATATAAGGAGTGCTCTAAAGTTTTCTATACAAAGGCCATTATTTATTGTCTATTATATACTATGTACTATGTATTGTCTACTATCTATTATGTACTGTTTACTATCATGTGTTTATGTATATATTGTTTGTTGTTTAATGTCTATTATTTATTGTTTGCTATCTATTGTCTACTATTTACTGTTTACTGCCTAATATTTAGTATTTACTATCTATTTTTTATTGTTTAATGTATAATCTTTTCTATTTACATTCTATTATTTATATTTTATATTTTACTATGTAATATTACTATTTTGTGTCTATTATGCTTTATTTTATATTATATTTCTATTTACTATCTATTATTTCATTGTATATTTTAATCTTTCTATTATTTACTATTTATTGTCAATTGTCAATTGTTTATTGTTTATTATATATTATTGATTATTTTAGTGTTTTTATGTTGGATGAATGAAAGACACATTTGTATGCAGTAATTGCCTCTCTCGATCTAGATCTAGAAGATTTATAAAACTAATTAAAGAGGGATCAATCCTTCATGGAGCTTTTCCATGGTAATGAAGTGACACAACTCCCACACATGTAAGAAACGTTGTGTGGAGCTCAAAACTTGAGCACGGAGCTGAAAACTCCAATACAAAAGTTTTTTTATGTCGTGACCGTATGTCAAAGTGACCCTCCTTCCTACTAAGGAATGAAGATGGACAACAAGGAAAACGGACTCAACAACACCTGCATACCTCACAAGAGTGGCACTCAAAATGGCCCTCGAAATGGAAAAGTTCATTGTGTAAAGGAGACCAAATAGTAAAATGCATGTTAGTTTTGGGCATGGGAAAATAGTACATTCCCATATAACTTATGAAGGTGCCTTAAAGGAGGCAATGTGCTCAACATGCACAGCTCGGTCATCATGGGAAGCATGACTTGTCAAATTAACTTTACACTTCCGTATCGTGCTTCCTACTTTTGGCTTCCAGTAAATAACTGTTTTTGAATCATGCAGATGGCAGTCTTTCATTGCTTGAGATCCACTCAAGACCACACATGGAAAGTGTATTTCAAAAAAGATGAGCCGGGATGCTGCACTTTTTTAGTAAGGAATGTGGCCTTTTTGTGGGCACTTTCAACTCCACGTTTGACAGTTGGATCGAGTTGGGAATTGTTTCATCTAAGTGGCAATTGCAAATCACGCAAATTGTTGTTTTAAATTGTTGGAATTAGAGTTGAGATGCAAGAGTTACAGGAGGTCAAAGTGAAGATTTGCTTTTTCTTCAAGTAATCACATAGGCCCTCCCAATCGTGTTAACAATGCAACCTCGAATGGTTGTCTACATTTTGTGCACATAGTCCAATCTTGTCAAAGCATTCGTCTTTTTGATATAAAAACCTTGCCATATGCTACTCAAATAAAGGTGTCCAATTAAGAAGAGTGACCCACATACCCTAGTCGAAATTCTTGAGTGGTGGGTCAATACGACCCAGAACGACATTGCAAAGTATGTTGAGGCTTAGGACATTGGTGTGTAGGGAGTTGGTGTTCCATGTGATAAGCAAGGTTTGCAAGTAAGGTGGTTGGGGAGGTGGGGTATATTATAAGGGGAGTGGGGTTGTTTTCAGGGTGGTGGGGTGTGTTGTTCTGGAATGGATGGTTCATTCTACATGTTAGTATCACTACGGGGGTTATATAACATTACTCGACGCCCAGCTCTCGTTCCGTGGGCCCTCAATATATAATAGTGAGATGCTCAAAAGAGCTGCATTGGGAGATCCAGTAACAACTTAAACTCCCACCATCTCACTATTGGATTCAGAGGGCCCACGTTGCTGAGTAATGTTATGCACGTGATCTTCGTGCATCTTGTCATTGTTTAAGAGAGCTATAAAAACCCACTTGCATCATACAACATACCAAACAAGTGACCCTGCAAAATATCATGACTCGAGCTTTGCTGTTCAGCCTGATGCACAAAGTTACTTGTAATGCACTTTTCTGTCTGTACTGAAACGAATTGCATTCCAATAGAAATTGAAGGGAATTTTGACACGACATGTCATCTACTTTAGTAATTACCAAGGGCAAGTCAATACAAGCTGCAGCAATGAAAGGAACTCCAGTCACACTCTACACTACACAGTACTCCAGTGCGGTGCAACGAAGTGGAGTATAAGGAACTACACTGAATAGTCCTAGTAGTGTGGGTGAAAAATTAGCATGGGCCACACTAATTTTCTAATTGTGGTAGAATAAATGTGGGTCCAAGACCCTGGGTCTTGCAAGTCTTCATGAAGACTTATGACCAGCACATTGGATATGAATTATCAGACCAAAGTAGCACAATATATAGCAATCACCCACATTAATTTCTTAGAAAACAAAATTGATGTGACCCACACTAGTCTTCTACTAGAAATTTAGCATGGGTGAAAATTAACGCGGCCTACATCAGTTCTCATTATGAAAATTAGTGTGGGCTCTATAAAATTACTGCGGTCCAGTCATAGGGCTATTTAGTGTACCTATTCACTTTGTAGTTGAGCTCTAATCATTTTCAAAATATGGGCAAGAAAATGCTGTTATCGTTTTGTAAAATTTCATCTACTCTGCATCTGATTTTTATGTCAAGGCAATAGCCTTTTTTCCTCCTGACATTCACAAACACAAGACAAGTTACCAATGAGCACAGACATACCTTTCTTGAAATCCCTGAAGCACAATGGACACATATTTCTCAGGAGATTCATATTTGCAGATTTCACAAAGGAGAAAGGATTTCACATATCAACTAGAACATTCTAATTCTAGAGGGCTGCTTTCAATCTTTGCAATACCCACCTTCCAAACCACAAACTACGTTACATGTTTGATGCATACATTCTTCAAACTACCTACCTTCAAAACAGCTTAGCAGCTCTGTGTTCCATATTCCACATTGGCTGCACGGGATCTCTCTTCCAACGAGTATTTCCAACTTCTATTATCACATTTCTCTTCCAAAAATACATGTCAAGTCAATTGTTGTTTGCTTGTTTCATGAGGATTTTTTGCTCCTGGTAGGAGTATCTGCAACAGCTTCTTGAAGGGACCCTAGAACAGCTTCCATCTCTGACCGCGCTGCCTGACCATCCTCCAAGCTCTATTAAGAATGAACATTGAGAAATTCAGTCAGAACACAGAAATTTAAGATAAATTTGCATGGCAATGATGCCAAATACAACTATTCTACTCTGCAATGGCATCACCTATATATATATATATATTCAATTCACCTCTACTTCTAAATACTGGGTTCCCTTCAAGCCCTTGCTCCCTCCCTAGTTCACTCTTCTCTCTACCTTCCTATGAAGTGTTTACAAATGATACAGAGGAGTTCGTTATGAAGTCCTTGATAGAAACTCAAAAAACCAGCTGACAAGTGGACCCATGTGGGTCATACAAGAAGACAGCAAGTGCATATAACCTTCTTCACGCCAGTGAGGTTGGTGCCAGTCTTCTTCTCAAGCTTCAGGAGCTCCTCATTCTGCATCCACAAAATTGCAAGGCAACTAACTTCGTATCAAAATATAAGGTCAATTTCCAACAACAAACTAACATTATGTAGTCCCATTCATGTGTTAAAACCCGTATAACCCATCATTTAATCAACAGGAAGTCAGAATTAAATTGCAATAACAGGTGCAAAGCAGGATCACAGAGAACGACCTAACCAACATGATGGTCATATGAGGCATATCTAAAAAGAGATATTGATTCAAGTGCTCAAAAACAAACCTGACGCATGAGAGTTTCCTTTTGCTCTCTCTCTTGAAATGCCAGGTCCTCGTACTTCTCCACCAAAAGAGCAGCCTCAGCACGTACCTGCATGCAGATTATTCTCATTCATATGAGAGTTATCCATGAAGTCCTTATATCAAACTCCCAGTGAGTTGGCTGAAAGGTAAATTTAAGAGCTTATGCATAAAGTTACCCAAATTTTCTTGAGGCTTAAAAGAGGGGAGCCAAGCTAGAAAAAAATCAGCTTTCTAGCTTATCATACATGCTAGGATCAGGGGCCAAGCTAGCCTTGCATGGCCGCCAACCTGGGATTTGGGGTGGCAGTTCCCATGGGTAAGCCCTATTTTAAATCCTAAAGTTTTTGGGAATGAAAAAGGAGCTCCAAAAATTTCACCCAACTTTTCAACATTAGGCTCCAACACAAGTGGCGTTTTAACGAGCTCTTTAAAGAAAAGTCTCTCAAAAAGGGAGATTTCCTGATTTGGTCCATCTTTGAGAGACTTTGCGGATGACACTGATAACACATAAGAACTCACATTATGAGAGCTGAAACAAAATTGAGAAAAAAAAATTTCCCCATCATGTGACAGGATTGCATGTCATCAATGTAAATCATCACACAGAGCTTATTGCAGAAACAGGGTGATACAAACCTGAGGAAGAGTTTCAAGACGTGACTCTGCCAACTGTAACGCCCTTTTTGTTTCCACAATTTTTCCTTTATGCCGAACCAACTCTGCTTTATTTTTCAAAAGCTCACCCTCCAAGTACTTCACTTTTTTATTCGCTGCATCGTTCTCCTTCACAATCTTCGAGATTGTCAGCTCTGCTTGCTTGGCACCAGCCTGGTACCCAGCTGATAGTTCCTTCTCCTTTGCAAGCTTCTGCTGCAATGACAAGCTTTCAACCTCCAAAGATGAAATTCTCTTTTTCGCTTTCTCTAATTCTTCAGCGATCGCGACCGAATCTCGGTTCAGTTCCTGCAACGCCTGCAGAGCCTGGTCAACGCTTCCCCGTAACGCTTTTACACTATTCTTCTCAGCTAGGAGGGATTTTTGTGACATGGCCAGCTGGTTTTTTGCAGCAGCCGTCACCTTGCGTTCTTCAGCAAGGTACGCACTCATGCTCTGATACGCAGCCCGGGCCTCGTCCAACTGTTTTTCAAGCTTCAAACTCAAATTGACAGCATCCGTTAATTGCTTGCTGATGGTTTTGATCTCTTCAGTTGATGCCTCGAGTTCATTATGGGTCTTTCGTAGCTCCTGCACATGTACAAATTTGCAGTTAGAGAGACCAAGAAAAGAAGTATGGAGTTATCCTTGAAGTCTCAAAAACTCATGTTTTGGTAGGGAGTTTCACCCCACTTCTGACAATTTATAATGTAAAGTGGTACCAAGACATCTAATTTTGTTGAAATGAAGGAGGACAAGGGGGTTGAAATGATGGGGGGCCAAAAGACAGCTATATAAAAATGAATATCGTGTCAAACTTTTGAAGGCACCTAAAAAGTTTGACAAGGGATTCATATTTATAAAGCCACCTTTTGGCCAGAGTCAAACATCTCCCCTTCACTTCACCAGAAGTGGATGTTTCAATACCACTTGGAACACTCCTTAACCATTATAAATTGTCAAAAGTGGGACAAACTCCCTACCAAAACATGATTTTTTAAGAGACTTTAAGGATAAGCCTAATAATTGAACCTACAATAGTGAGAAGATTTTGAACCTGCACACCACTCAAATTTAGATAGGATAACTAGCCGGGTTAGGCCCACTCACCATAGTCCAGTTAATCCTTGTGCTCAACAACATTACCCTCCCTTCAACAAGGACTGGATTTAAGTCTGGTAGAAGTAAAATCAGAAACAAAAGCTCAAAGGCAAAGTGGAGAAGCAGGGCTAAGACAAATTGATAACTTCATTTGCCAAAGAAAGATGGAGAGCAATAATTACCATGCTAAGAGCTTCATTTTCCCTCTTCCATGAAGCTATGTCATTATTCAAAGACTGGTTCGTTGAAACTAGATTGTCAATCTTCTCAGATTTTTCTTGAATCTCCACAGACAATTTTTTTATTTCACCCTCCTTTTCTTTCCTGAGTGTTTCCTTAGCGGCTGACATCTCAGTTAGCTGTTTGATCTTGCCATCCAAATCCTTCTCATGTGCATCCTTGGCTGCTGACATCTTGGTAAGTTGTTCAATCTTGCCTTCCAATTCTTTCGCAAGAGCGTCCTTGGCTGCTGACAGCTCAGTTATTTTGCCCTCCATCTGTTTTTCGAGACTATCCTTGGCTACTGCCATATCAGATATCTTGACCTTCATATCTTTCTCAAGTGTGACCTTGGCAGCGGAAATCTCTGCAAGCCTGAAAGGAAAACATATATTTCAAACTCCCTCACAACTAAAAGTGAGTTTTTACTTTACTTGAAATACATACCAATACTGTAGTGAAGACCCGACAAGAGTATTAACACCCAGTGATGTGTGTAATTTCCAAAAATATTACAGGCCCCATGCTTTCAGATTTTAATGCTTAGAGCAACTCCTATGGTCACTGAAAAATGATTCTCTATAATAGGTTTTCAAAGTTTTTTGGACTAATGCCACATGCTCATCCCAACCATAAATGTTTTTGAGCCACCAATTATTGAGAGAGAGACCACACTCTGAAGTCCTCGGCTACTCAACTTTCAAGGGTGGGTAGAGGTTTAGAGGGTTGCCACTCTCTCAATAATTGATGGCCAATAAAGATCTGGATAAAATTTGGGTTTTGTGGGTTGGCAGATTACACAATTTTGCTCCAAAAACACATAGAAAGCTGATTATTGGATTAAAAAAAACTTCAACCGTGATTAGTGGAGATGCTCTTAGGATTTTTCGAGAATCACAAACAAAAAAAGTATACAATTCAAGCCAAGGACCAAGAAGATGTACATGAAGAACCAAACATGTAAATTTTTGGCTTTGTTTCTTTGAGATTATTTTTTGGTTCATTTTTTGATTCCAGAATGAACCAGAATGATCATTTTGGTTCTTCATGTTGGTTCCACAGATGTAAATAAAGAACCAGAAAATGAGGAACCAAAGATCCACCAAGAAATGTCCCAACACTGGTCCAGCACTTCACTATCATGCCTAACCCAGAATATCAAAAAATGGTAACATAACCCAATATTATGGGCAACCAACCCATAATAGCACCAAAATGGTGAACCAACAAATAACCCACAAATTGGGTTAGATATGACAGTGAGCTCAGTCCAGAAAAGCAAAGAAAAAAAAAACTATTCTGTGGTTAAAAGTCTGCTTACTGTTGCTGCAATGATTCTGCCTGTGTAGTAGCCTTCTCCAGTGCATCTGAGGTTTTTTTTAGCTCAACACCAAGTTTCTCCTTCCTCCTCTGCTCTTCTTCCAGCAAGTGACGAACATTATTTAATGCTTCGTTTGCGGTTAAAATCTCACCTTCCAGCTTTGCTTTTGCCTCGTTTGTCGACTTCAGATTTACCCCTAATTTCTCCAGAGAATCTTCCAGAACTGCTTTCGCATTTTGCAGCAACTCGTACTCCGATCTGAGACCACTAATTCGCTCTCGCTCAACTGCAAGTTCTGAATCTAAAGTTTTAATGTGTGCTTGTAATGTTGTAACAGTATCCTGCTCTTTTCTTAATTTTGCATTCTGCAAGCTGATTTCGGATTCCTTCACCTTGTTCTGTGCCTTGAGTGCCTCAATTTCCTCCTGTAAACGATTACTGTTCAATTGTTCTTCCTCTAACCGATTGTTGAGGCTCTTTTTGCTCTCCTCAAGTGTTGATTCAAGTTGTTGAATCCGCATCTGAAGCTCTTTGGCAGCATTTTTCTCGGTTTCAAGCTTGCATTGGATCTCAGTTATTGAGTTTTTTGTGTCCATAAGTTCATTTGCCAGCTTTGTGCGTTGTTGTTGGGCTATGCCTGATGCCTTTTGTGCTTTATCCTTCTCTACACATTTACAAACCACAAAGCATCAAGTCAATAGCTTAAGTGGTTGAGACCAATGTTGGACCACTATATAGGTGAATGCATGGTATCAATGCACAATATCAATGAACCTACCTGACTGGTAGCAAAATTGTAACACTAGTCAGATATTGATACTAGGGTAATTTTATCTAGGTAGCAGAGTTTTTTGGTAGTATATAGACACAAATGGTATCAAAAACAAATATATCCTCAAGTACCCGTACCCTTCTTGTATCCAAAAAGGTAAAATCCTCATTGTATATACCCGAGTGGTATCAAAAAAGGTGATACCAGTCCACCACTGGTTGGAACTCGTATCCGCCTTGCAAGTGATCTGGTTCCATTCTCCACCAAAGCATGCTAGTGTTACCCACTATGGTCCAGCCAATCATTGTGGGAATCACCAGGTCAATCGTTCACCTTAAAAGTTGTGGGTAGTAAGGGACTAAGGGCCCCAGCAAGCCTAGTAGGAGAGGAACGATTGGCAATCAAGTGGTCCCATTTATGGCCATTAGGAGTCCACTTATTAATTGAGGAAATAGCATGCAGGTCAAGAGAGCTTACTTCATTATTTTGGCTAGACAATTAGTGTGGCCCACATTAATCATTTCCACATTCATCTACCACTCAAATTAGTAAGACTAATTAATGTACCTGCATTGAGGTTATCAGAAAATTATTGAACCCAACCAGGCAGCAATACCACAACAGCATTGACTGAACCTGATTAAGGGGATTAGCTGCACACCTTCACGTAATCTGCCTTCTAATGTTGCACGAAGTGAAGCCATGGACTCTCGAGCATCCTTAAGTTTTGTATTTGACTGCACCATGACAATTAACCTCCATGAGAACAGAAAATATGTATCGATGCAAATGCAGTTGCAGTTTTGTATGGAGTATATAGTTTAAAACAGATTTCTCTAAGCCATGATGATTGATTTATAACCCTCAAACCAATAACTTGCATTAGAATTATCCTCTGACTCAACATGACTTCTGTTTGGGAGTGGGTCATTTGCGTACAACACTTTCCATGTTCGACAATTTTTTGGTGCATGCTTGAAGGTAGTGTGGAGGTTTGAATGAAGAACATTCTACATCGGTTCATTGAGGATCAAACTCATTTTGGCATGCCAGAAGGTGCTAAAATGAATTTGGCCCTCAATGAATTGAGGAAGGTTGATCTTCAGGCACTACCTCCAAGCATGCACCACAAGTGGAAAGAAATTATTCATATTGTATGCAAAACAGCCAAATGCAAAATCATAGGTAACAACTCCCAACGAAAATCCCGTTGAATTCAGGGATAACTCAATAACCTTAAGGACATCTTAGAGAGGATCCATGAAGTAAGTAGACCTTGAAGATAATCGAGACAATCCAGAAAATAAATAAATGAGTAGGTGTGATATTTCTGGCCTTACAGCTTCTAGAGCAGTTTCAGCCTGAACCTTGGCCTGCTTCTCCATGAAATAAAAGGCGCCTGCAACACCACCTCCTATAATACCCACGGAATTTAGGAGTTGAAGACCATTATTTCCTCCAGATATAACCTGCGCAGATACACATGCAAGTGGAACTTAGAACTACACCAGATACACTTGAGTTTTGTTGACTTAGTTACGAATACATGCTTAACCAATGCTGCACAGTTCACTGTCAACAAACAATTGAAGTGAAAAGCTTCCTGGAAACTTCAAGAAAAGCCATCTCTACATGGACGTGATTGTACTTGAAAGGACCTCAGTCAATGGAGATAAGTTCTTGGCGCAAAGGAACGCCACTAAATATGTTCAAGGGGCACATAGTCATAGAACTATTCACCTTCAACACCAGCTTTCACTGCTGACTCAGAGCATCTATCAATATAAACAACGTATGATAGATATACAATTCAGCTTGTGTGTGAATAAACAAATATACCTAACTTACAGAAAATATCCTTCATACCCTCAAGGTGTGTTAAACACAACCACCATTTTGATGGTTGGTGGTTATTTTCTTTGATTCTATTTTCCTGAGATATTAAATGGGATAAGATGCATGAAGAGTGGATTTGAGGGATAGTAATAAAGCTCTATTCCTCCTAATGAAAGCAAAGTACAGATGTAGTAGTGGTCGAAGGTGTGTCCAGACCCCAATTCAACCACCATCGTGGTTGTGTGCACTCGCATCTTCAAGCCTGTGGTGCAAAAGACTTTGAGAATAAGTATGTGAAGTGTTTGTGGAATGCTCACCTCAGGAACAGACTGTGCGGACTTATCTTGAACCTCACCAGCCACCACCTCTGGGGCAACAGCTTCAACAATGGCAGCTTTACGTTCTTCAAATATACGAGGTACCTCTGTCACAGCTTTTTCTACTTTGTCTACTGCGTCTTGGATTGGAGCGGAAGGAGTAATAACCGGCTCCAGAGTCGTGGATTGGGGAGCCTCTTCCACTGCGGTTGGAGGCACACCAGAAGGGGAAGTCTTACTTTTCCGCTGTTGAATGTTGCGTAGCATTCCAAGCCGCATTTGCTCAGAAACTGTACAAAGACAAGATTATTACAAATGCAGGGCTGGATGGCATGACCTTCATGAAGTTGGGCATCAATATGAAGATAGTAATAGCAGAGTAAACAAGCAAGAAATTTTTCACACTCAAATCTTCAAGAGAACTGGTGAACCATGTGTTCTGCTATCCAATTCACAATATGCTCATTCTTCATTTGATTTACTTCCTTGGAAAGGAGCTTAATGTGAGCAGAGTTGTTAAAAAGAGAGCTAAAGGATTAGTGACATCAAATGCCATTGTGCATGTGACGCTTGGTAATACGTAATAAGCACAATCCTAACAATGGGTATTGGATCTTAAGAGAATGCAAAGTATGACTGGAAACACTCCCAATATTATCTGTATACTCAGAACAAAATAAGACTCTGTTCAAAACCCATAATCCTCTGTTGCCCAGTTGCAATATATACTGAACTGTATGGTAACAAAGCGCTAATCATTACTTTGAGTTAAGCCAAATAGCCCAAACAAAAATCCCACATGAATTTCATGATCACCTTGAGTAAAAGGAAAACAAAAAGCAACTATTCAGCTGCATCAGTACAAATAAGATACAAGGTCGTGTAAAGGGTTTAGAACATGATCTTGTACCTTATTTATACATCTAAATGTACACATTACAAAAAATCAGATGATACTTGCATAAACCTCCTCAGACTACTGACTCCTCCATCATCACAATGTCTTGCTTGAAAATGATCTCCATCCTTATTGTTTGAATACTCGTCAGTGTTGTCAGCTATTGATATACCATGTGCCTACTTTTCAGTTTCCTCCACTTTAGAGAAAGTTTCCAAGCATACTTTTGCCTGGCGGCTCATCATCAGGCATCAGAAACAAACATCAATGAAAAAAGAACCATTCCCAGGCCACATCACATTCTCAGGTCTCATAGAAAAGTCATCTCCTCTCTGCAGAAAATTTGGTCAATCATCATCAAGCGTCATCATCACAATGTCTCCCTCCAAAATGATCCATCATGTATTGTCCAAGCACTTATCAGCATAATCAACAGTTGACATACCATATGCCTTCTTTTCAAATTCCTCACGTTTGCAGCATTTTCCCAAGTCTGTTTTCCCCTAACAGCTCATCATCAGGCATCGAAAATGTACATGAATGTCCAACAAACTTTGCCCAGTCAAGCCACAGAAAACAGTCACAGGTCCCAAAAGAAGGTCATCTCTGCCCCGCAGAAAATTTAATTAGTCATCATCACTGTCATCACCACAATGTCTTCCTTCAAAATGATCTCCAATACTCATCAGCGTTGTCAGCACTTAACATACCCTATGCTACTTTTCAAATTCCTCCGGTTTATGGGAATTCTTCCAAGTATGTTATCCCTGCCACCTCATCATCAGGCATCGGAAATAAACATCAATAAAACAACAAACCACTCCCATTCAGGCCACAAATAACATTCAAAGCTCACATGACAGGGTCATCTCTTCCCCACAGAAAATTTTGGTTGATCATCAGCAACTGTCATCATCACAATGTCTTCCTCCATACCCTGACATGCCATTTTATAAACTCCTCCGGTTTAGAGAATATTTCCAAGTATGTTTTCTCATTATCAGGCATCGTAAACACACTTAAATGAACAACAAACCACTCTCATTCCAGGCCACAGAGAACGTTCAAAGCTCACATAAGAAGGTCATCTCTTCCATGAAGAAAATTTGATTAGGTAGTAATCATCAAGGTCCATCATCACAATGTCTTCCTTAAAATTGGCCTCCAGTATTCATCACCACTTAGCATGCCCTGTGCTACTTTTCAAATTCCTCCGGTTTAGGGCAGTTTTCCAAGCATGTTTTCCCTTGTCACCTCATCATCAAACACCCAAACAAACATGAAAAAAAAAACGAAAAAAAATCGTCCCCATTGAGGCCACAGACAACATTCACGTGTCCCATAAGAAGGTCATCTCCTCATCCGCTAAATTTGTCAGAATGAAAAGTATATTACCATTGTCCGCTCGGGCGGAAGCACCAGCTCCCAGATGGACAGACAAAGCCAAGAATGCCACCAAAGCTCGCCGCGAAACAGAGCCACCAACATCTCCACCATTATCCCCATCCCCTGAATTGTTATTTTTTTGGGAAGCACGAACACAAACTGAACAAGCAGGCCTGGACCAACCGGTTACCCCAATCCTCTTCTTCCTTGCCAAATGCAGAGGCACACTGAACACCATAGTCCTGCTCGAGAGGCTCCATTGATTGGTACTCATGCTTGTTGATGCCACACCCATACCCACGCTTGATGCCATTTCAGCCCAATCTCCTCAACCCTGAACCTCAAACCAAAAATTCTCTCTCAAGGGAGCAACAATTTTCCAAGGCTCATCGTGGCTGTAATACGTAATTCTCCAACCAATGCGCAAATTCGATGTGATCAAACTTCCCTCCACACTCTGTAATTCGTGAAGAGGAATATCGAAGCCTAATGAGACCAAACCCCGTTGAAGCCAATAATCATCGTCATCGGCATTGCAGATTCATGGCGAGAGAGTGAGTTCGGGAACACGTGGATAGAATGACATCCGGTTCTTCAAATCGAGACTCTTCCACCAGAGCTTGGAGATTCTGACCCTCCGAACAGAGGTAAACCCCAGAATCCAAAGAAAAACCTCAGGATAGGTGGGGGGAAAGCGCCCTACTATGATACTACAGTAATTTGATCCAAAGAAAAATCTATCCAGGGATGAGAAATTGTTTGTGCGAAGTTACGGCACACGTAGGAGGGAAAGTTACCGCTCTGCAATCTGACGCCATGGCCATTTGGTCATAGCCACGGCCACGGCCCTAGGCCCCTGGTACATGAACCGGGGACCGCCTCAAGGGCTGGCCAAATGGCCCAGCTTTGCTACCCTTTGGGGACTGTGTCCGGCGAGATTTTGGGCATAATCGGTCGACATTCTAGTGTTTTCTAAGAGTGCCTCATGTGTTCCAAAAACATTAAAAATAAACAAATAAAAACCTCTTCGGTTTTTATTCAATAAATTGGAGAATATTTCATGTGTTCCTCTAAAATTATCTATAATTTTCTTAAAGCCTTGAACTTTAATTGGTTTTTTTTAGTAAACTCAACCAGTTCGTCTGTAACTATTAGTCGGCTCCCCCCGTTTATTGGTTGGGGAGACAGGGTAGCCAAGCGAGCGGCTATACAACACTATTAAAAAAAATGGCTACAATGAAGGCAAACCACCGTGTAGACTACAAAATGTAGTGAAAACACAAAAATATGTTTTACCACAACACAATAAAATCTCTACTTGTGTTTCATTTTACTATAAGAAAAATTAACAAATTTTTTTTACTAATGTGATTAGTATTTATTTATATTATTTCACTCCAAATCCTTCAAGGGTTGTGGAAGCCCAAGCCATGTGCCCAGCCCTACAGCTAACCAGCTCCAGCCCAACATAGACCCCACCATCCATGTTTGTCTCGTTGCCTGCCCCACCCAAATTGTAGGTGCCTTATGCGAGCAGATGTTGCTATTGCCAATGTTTGGGCGGCAGCCGAGGTAAATCCATAGCCACAAATGGAATAGGCTTTAGGAAAGTGATTACCAATTTCCTTCAAATTTGCCCACAAAATGTGACCCCGATTTCAGCAACCGTACTTGAAGATCTAAAAAAATTGACAAATACAACCATATAGATGTTTGCAAGTTAGAGGTGACTACTCATGGTTCAAAATTTAGACGTTAAAGTTCTATTATGTAGGAGATTATAAAGGAATGCCAATTGGTCTTGAGGGGTAGCAATTTGGAAGTAAATTAGGGTTGGAGTTTGGATCAAACCTCCACTCAAAGCATTCCCATATGACAAAATGATGTCCTCATTTAAAAGAGGGGCAATACGTCTGCTTGAAATCAATGCACAAATTGAAACCATTATTTTGTGAGTTTCTAGGAAGCTTTGCATTTGAGCCAGCGGTGCCACAGCTCTACACCTTCCACATGGATTTACACCCACTAACACATGTGCAATAGATTTCCAACAATAGATGTTTGCATTTGAGTGTCATGCAGATTTTCAAATCAATCATGAATCATTTGCACATAGCAATCATTAAAAACACATGATTAATCCAATACATTAGGGATTGATCAATCCCCTGTATGATCAATCCCTATACTTGATTGGTATGCGGTTCAGTGAGTATCAAAAAGCAAACATCACAATCTTACACGTCTAATTATTAGTGGATTTAGGGATGTGGGTGTTATGTGGTTCCTTTACATGTTCTCCAACTTCTACCAATTATATTTACACAACAACACACGTGTTACATTTAGCAAATCTATGATGATTCATATGCAAAATTGTGATTTCAAATCAGACCTCTCCTAATTTTAAGAAAAGAAAAGAAAAAACAATGCCCGTATTTGGGTACCGGCGTGAATGTGAGCCCGTTGGCCTAACTTTAATGATTATTGGCTTGTTGATTTCTTAACTAGATAGATAGGTCCTCCTAATCGTGTTCACTTTTGAGTGTAGAGTAATCATTAATATTTGAAGACGTAGTCCACTATTTGAACATGTGCCATTATGATGTTTGCTCTATGATCCTCATGAAAAGACAAACCAATTTAATCTAGGGGTCCAATTAAGAAAATGAGCCACTTAGGACTCATCTACCACAAGATATTTGGGTGTTACTTTGTACCGATTAATTAGTCTTTAATGATCTCCAACATGTACCAATTAAAAGCAAGAACAAAACTTGTGTTGCATTACCAAATCTAGAATGAAGCATAACAAAACATGGGTTGAACATCATACCTCCCTTGATTTAGTTATGATTCTTACAAGTGCCCAATTCTTGACTCCTTTAGTGATTACATATATAGGTTGTCCAAATTGCTATCACTCTTTAACTTAGTAAACTAATAAATCTTTCAAGACTTAGTCCAATATTTTTTCATTAAGTGTCTTTATGGTGTCTGGTGTTGTGAGCCCAAAATGGTGCCCACATGTGGTGATTAACTCTTCGAAACCAATTTTTGTTTGACTTTGATGTGTTATGATTATTCACAAAACATAAAAAGAGTGAAGTGTGGTGTGGATTTAAGTTTAGGCATTAGGATGTGTTGTGTGATTATTTCAAGGTTGAATTCAATAAGAGTATGCCTTGATAATGTAAGTAGGGGGTAAGGTGAAGCAAGGTGAGCTCCGCGGGTTAAATGCCCACTTTTGGATCCACCTTGGTAGTTTAGGAAGAAGGAAGCTTGGTGGATGGGGATTAGTCCCTATTTTGGAGGAGAAGGTTAAAGGATTGTGATTGGGGGTGCTAATCCTCTCACCCTATCCTCACCTCTCTCCCTCTTTGCTACTTAAGGTGTTTTTTCTCTCATTTTCCTCTCTCTCCATCAAGCGCTCTCAAGGGAGCAAGCTCTTAGGAGCTTGAGCCACGTGTGTGGGTTATTAGTTTTTAGTGAAGTTAATTAGTTAAGCCCTCTCTCTCAAGCCTTCTCAAGGGAGATGAGTTTTTAGAGCTTGGGGCCACGTGTATGGATTAGTTAATGATGTTAGGTAATTAGTCAGCTTATTAGCCGAAGGATAAAAGAGTTAGCAATTGTCCGATTAAGCATCTTGAGGGGATTACATTTAAGAGTGTAGCTAAAAGGCTCGCATGTGGGCCTTTGAGCAAGTAAGGGATTAGGTGGTTATGGTGAATTTTAGTTCGGCTTGATAGAGCCTAAGCTAAGCCCTGGAGCTGCTGGACTGTGGCGAACTCGGTTGGGCTAAGCCTGGAGCTGCTGGACTGTGGTGAACTCGGTGGGCTAAGCCCTGGAGTTGTTGGACTGTGATGTACTCGTGGGCTAAGCCTGGAACTGCTGGACTGTGGCGAACTCGGTTGGGCTAAGCCTGGAGTTGTTGGACTGTTGTGAACTCGGTGGGCTAAGCCCTGGAGCTGCTGGACTGTGGTGTACTCATGGGCTAAGTCTGGAACTGCTAGACTGTGGTGAACTCAGTGGCTAAGCCCTGGAGCTGCTGGACTGTGGCGAACTCGGTGGGCTAAGCCTTGGAGCTGCTGGACTGTGGTGTACTCGTTGGGCTAAGCCTAGAGATGTTGGACTGTGGTGAACTCGGTGGGCTAAGCCTGGAACTGCTGGACTTGGTGAACTCGGTTGGGCTAAGCCTGGAACTGCTGGACTTGGTGAACTCGGTTGGGCTAAGCCTTGAGCTGCCCGAAAGGGGATCGATATGAGAAGGCATTAGAAGCCGGTTATTTGGGGAGCCTAACCACATCGGATTAACATGAGAAGCTAGTCAAGGTTGGTTCTAAATAACCATATATTAGTATTTCTAGAAACCATTACATTAGGTGGTTAGACTTTGTAGTGCAAGCCAAGTAGTTAAAGCATTAGTTTATATAGAATCACGTGTGGCCTCAAAGGCAATTGTAATTGTGATTAACCATTGAGGGAGTGTTTTTCAACACTTACGTCCTTTTTGGGGAGACTCAATTACTTATAAAAATGGATAAAGGGGAAGACTCTAGCAGGGGCAATGTGAAGGAAAGGATAATCAAAGGCCAAAGGGGAATATCCTTGAAGCTTGTGTTGCCAAGGCCGCCGGTTGGACCCTAGAAAAGGCCAACGCGACCACGAGCCAAGAGGCTACTTCTAAATAAACAAAGTGATTTAAAATGACATGAATGCTTAAGGATGTGAAGAGATCAATTTTCACGCTACATACACTACATGTGACTCTCAAGACCATCACCCGGACTAGGACGCTTAAGGGTGGTGGGTTTGGCCTCACAGGTGTCTGGTGTTTGATCCTTACCAAACCACGTACGAAACAAAGTTAGGGGATTTGATCTTAAAATGCAACCAAACAACACTTGCATAAATATGCCTTCTAAGGCCTTGGCCAGGTTGCACTAAATAATGACACACAATAATGTGGACTTATTTATCTAGTTGAATTATCAACAAATATGCACTTCCGACCTTTATTATTAAAAATAGGGAGGGCTAATTTTCAATCTCGTTTAAGGTTTAGGTGGTGGTTTTCTCATACATTTGAAGTGGCAACACTATGCTCAATATTGAATTTAGTCTCACTTATTATTTGGTGCTATATATTGCAATATGTTTTTCATAGTTTTTCATAGTTTTTACCAAGTAAAGATGTTAATCTTGATGTTAATCTTCAATACTGCCCAAACACCAAAAATTTAGCTATTTTAGCATATAATGATATATACAATATAAATAGTTATAGCAATGTCTACTTCAAAATATAATAGTGACATTAAACACACTATCTAGGGTAGTGTTTTCTTCATGTAACCCAAATTGGCGGAATTTGGAGAATGAATTAAGCGATCCAAATAATATTTGCATACATTAGGGATTAAACCCTAAGATAAGATATTGGCAAGGTCCGTGTATTAAACTTTTTACCTAATATGTGTAGATGGGTGTCAACAATTTGTTTTTATGATGAAGATGAAAGTAAAGTTCATTTTGGGTAACAAATCCCACCTATAAATATTTGTATATTTTAGTACATTATTTAAAATTTTCAATCTTTTAGCTTCGTTATTGTCCGCATATGCAATTTGGATATTGCAAAATTACTATAATGGATACCACTGACATTGTTGTTAATTTCATATTTATGCGTTAGCTTCAACCACACAAACATGCTCGATCCCTAAAGAGGTGTAGGAAGGGGATGGAGAACCCCCACATAAAAAAAATTCATTTGCCCGATCATTCTTTGCCTATCATGTTCTCTATGTTGGCACATCCGGCTCGTAATCTTGGACACAACTGGTGGAAGGAGCCTTGGAGATACACTCATTATGAAAGCATTTGAGTTTTGATCCACATTAAATTTTTGCAAACCACATGTGTTATAAGAAATATAAAGATATGGCCTTAGAAACTTTGAAAAGATTCAAAATATACCTTAAAGATAATATTACACAAACAAAAAGAATCAAGGGTATCAAAACATCGTATATGGGAAACTGAGCAAGAGACAAAGAGCGATAGTGCAAAGTCGTGGATTTATGAATAGCTAGAACCGCTGATAAAACCATGATCATAAATGCAACCTCTAGATTCCTAGAAATCCTTTAAAAAATTTAAAATAGGACTTGACTTGTTAGCCATAATATTGGCCAACATGGCAACTATTCTCTCTCACAAAGCAATCTCCAGCTTGGCAATCCAAAATATAATGTCGTTTGCGGATTTTTGCATCTCCTTGTTTAGCCTCGATCATTGTAGCCAACATTTCCTTAATCAAAGCAAATTTTTGTTCTTCCACATGTGCGAATCCAATCGCGACATCCAACATTGCATTCGCCTGGTACTTTGTGTCAGTCAATGAACTTCTCCAAGCATTTGGTTTGCCTGAAACCTGAGAGCTCTCACCGGCAACAGGTGGTGGGGTCACGCGCTCTAGATCGCCCACAACACTCCCTTCTTTTGCCAAAATCAACAACTTGCAACCAAGGCAATTGGTTGACTTGAGTTTCTAACACCCATGCGATACTAGCACTACCCTCTTGCCACAAAGAGCATCCCTAGTTGGTACTGCCCTTTGATCCATCACCTTTCACATATCCTTCCACTATATACATACGATCACCCACAACCAAGTTGAGCCAAAACCGCCGATTTGTTCCTTATGTAATGATTTATTCTTGCAATGTTCAGCTTTCATTCTCTCGATGTTGTCTTCTATACGAGCCTCTAGCCTCCGCAACTTATTAGGCATATGTCGAGCTGTGCTTCATGAGATTATGCATCCAATGTTTTTTGGCCAACAAACCATGGTTGCATCACTACCACTCCTCCTCATAAAGATCCAATTATTCGCCCTTATTATGTGTTTGTTTGTGTACAAAAACTTAAGTGTTGAATTCACCCTTCGTGTATGTATGGCGCAATTTAAGTGCAGTGCAATTACTTCTGCCCCGTCATCTCATCGAGTTTTTCTTCCCAAAAATTTAAAGGGGGGATGAGGATTTACCTCAAGATCTAGCGTTGCCTATGGCCATGGCGGTACCTGCTACTACCTGGCCAACAGTTGTGGGTACAACCATGGTGGCAACTTCCAGCCATAGCGGGCCTTTATTGGGGGTTGCTTGGCCCATGTGCCATGTTCTATAGCCATAGGCAAAGGACCGGGAAGAATTTCCCAACAATTAAATGTTTCCTATAGCCTAAGATAGGCAACCCTTATTTAGTTATTTTTCTTATTATGAC
Organism: Polytrichum commune; assembly: GCA_950295325.1. Lineage (NCBI taxonomy): Eukaryota > Viridiplantae > Streptophyta > Polytrichopsida > Polytrichales > Polytrichaceae > Polytrichum > Polytrichum commune. Next base: position 3,841,255 of record OX485809.1, read on the forward strand.
ACCCTATATTGGAGTGGTGTGTGGTTAGGTGTGCCTCCAAGAACATATTTAAAAAAACATGTGTTTCAAAGAGATTGGATTGCATGCTCAAAACATGATAACCATTCTAGATTAATAATCAACATAATTGGGGGGGGGGGGGCTACGTGGAGCACGAGACTACTCACTTTGATAATATATACGATATTCATATGAGCTCAAAAAGAATTTGAGAAAGGGGCTACAAACTCAAATTGGATTTGCTAACCATCTTGTGCTAATTGTGTGTTCTTCATATCATATGTGAACTGGGCTAGTTGAGAAAATAGCCACTAAAGGGTTGTCTACCTTGTACTATGTTGTGTAACAATGGTGAATACAAAAGATTAGTTAGAAAATCATTACATGTGTGTGCGCGTCATGAAGTTACTGAGGTGGATGAGGCTAATGTGGACACCTCCAGCTTGTGGAATCATCTAGCCGATGGATTTGAGCATTAGAAGCTTGAGCATATTAGCAATTACAAATCATACCAAAGAATTAGAAATTACTAAAATCAAAGTTGACGAAGGTGTTGATCTAGGCTTTAGAATTAAAGATTCTCTACTTTCCACAATGGTGTTACAAGGGGTTCATTTCTATCGTTCAATATTGTTGTAAGTGGACAACATCAAGAGTAGATTCTACGTGGGTCATTTGCCCAATGTAAACCAAGTTCAATGCCAATATTGGTTGTGTCATGTCTCTAAAGTGGTCACATGTATGATTAAATGTTGTTGAATTATTTTTTCATTATAGAATACCCACAATACAAGTTACCTCACAACCACATGTTGCCTCCTAATTTGCCCACCTTGGGCACAAAAATTAAGCATGTCATAGCTCAGTGGATAACACTCCTTATTATGTAGGATGGTGAGTGTAGTTTGATTTTTGCGAAGGTGACTAACTCAAATATCATCATTGCGGTGGCTAAATCACCATGTATTACTCATCCATTGAATTAAAGCGATTGTACCGCTGCTTAAGAGCCAAACATAGGTGTCTGGTTAAGGAAGGTAACCATATTAGCCTCATCTACCTTATTGGTCATTGGACACCTACGTTTGAGTGATATATTGCACAACTTGGAGTTAAGAATAGATATGAAAAAGGTATGTGTTACTGTGAGATTGAACGATGTGTTTAAAACATAGTATCATTCTTCTATCCACTACATTTAGCATAGGCATAGTGTGTAATAGTCGTCCAAAAGTTCCAACACACCTAACCATTGAAGGTGATATGTGATTCAGTTGTCATTCATACGCTCATGTTGACTATGTAATAAATTGAGTGACATGTTTTATGCAACCGGGTTGAATGTTGAATACATGAGATTGGCTTAGACAATTATTAAGGTATGATAAATTGGACACCTATATTTGAGTGTACTTGGCATTGCTTGTAGTTCATAATAGATATGAACATAACATGTACTACGATGAGATTGGACTATGTGCTCAAAATTCAAACATCAATCTAGGTTCATTTTATTATATATTTTGGAACATTAGAATGGCAAGGGTAAATGGACGTTAATGAAGTCGCCATCTCAGAGTTATGAAATGGTTAGCTGTTGATAGCAACAAGTTGTCATGGTCCACAACACCTACCAAGGAGGATGGGGAGAGTGAAAACATTGGTTGTTATTGTAAATAATGGGGGTAGTTATTTTTGGCTAAGGTAACTCCTAAATCAAGGTTAAAGACCTCATTTATTTAAACAAGCTTAAATTAAAAGAATCCAATACTCAACTTATGGGGAGTAAATTTGTTAGGAAACCAAAATGGCCGTTGACCATAGCTAGAGGAACGGGGATGTAGTTTCCAAACTTGAACTGTTCCATGTTGACTACATTGTTTACATAACATATTGAGTACATTTTTTTATAACATTACTAAGCAACTAAACGATGGTCTTTGTCCAAAGAAAGCGGGGTGCGATTAAAAAACTCTGACTTTAGAGCTCCATGTTGAAAACATCATGTTACACAAATCTGCATGACCCCAGTGTCCATGAAGACAAGGGTTTAGGGTTTAGGGTTTAGTAGTTTCTTGTGTCGGAGACAAAGTGGAAGTTAACTTAGTGTGAAAAATCCAAAGCATTGGGATATTCGATCTCGTTGAGTTGATGAAAGCTCGTAGGAGCTCAGCTTCCAAGGTGACGCTTTTGGGAGAGAAAGTGCGAGAGGGGGATATTTTAAAGGGGGTGCGTCATTGAAATGGTACTCGTAAGCTTATCACGAATGAGATATAAAGTATAAAGAAAACGGAAAACGGTGAATGACCAATAGTGGTGCACTTGACTAGGAGTAGAATGATCCTTGTGTGGACCCAAAATGACTAATTGTGAAAGTGTAAAAGAGGTGACTCAAAAACATAACATAAAATCTATCTAAGTATGGAGGGTGGGTGGGGCTGGAAAATGTGAGATAGTATTCGGGAACTATATTATGGTTCTTAATGGAGAATCCTGAAATTAAAGGAGAATTATGCATGCCCGATATTTGGTCCCACACAACATAGCCAAGGAGTTGAGTAATGTTGCGTGTTTATATGCAAATAGAAAAGGAACACCAATTAAGACAATCATTACAATATGTGTGCATCATGTGGTAATTCTTCTTAATCATACACCTATATTTTAGTGGTAGGTAGAAAGTAGAAGGTAAGTGGAGATTTTTTGATGTGTACCCACTTCTCGTGCGACATGAAAAGATGATTAATGTGAGACAATTAGCAAAACCATATTGTGTCCATAGTCATTAACCTCATATTTTTTAGGCTAATATGAATGTCTTGTTTATTGTCAGAGTGAAGATTCATTTTATGGTTAAAGATTGTACATTTTTCCCATAAATGTTGATTATAGAGTTTAGAATGGTTAGCAACTTTTGAGCACGTAGTCCAAATATCACTTCTAGTTTCCTAACACCTCCCAAGGGGGTAATGGTAAAAACTAGCTCTTTGTAGGTTCATTATTGATTCCTCTCACTTTAAGCTCATTTGAATGAATGGGGTCTTTCACCCTAATTTAGGAGTTACCTTAGCCACAAATAACTAACCCCATGCTTTACAATAGCAATCAATGTTTTCACTCTCCCCGTCCTCCTCAGTAGGTGTTGTGGACCTTGAACAACTTGTCGCCATGGATGGCTGACCATTTCATAACTTTGAAATGATGACCTCATCAATGTCTACATACCGTTGTTGTTCTAAAGTTCCAAAACATATAATTAAATGTTGAATTTTGAGCACATTGTCCAATTTCATCGTAACTTACATGTTGTTTTAATATCTATTGTAAACTACATGCATTGCCATGTACACTCAAATATAGGTGTCCAATTTAACATACTGTAATGATTGTCTAAGCCAATCTCATGTATTCAACATTTGATCCAATTGCATAAACATGGCACTCAATTCATTACGTAGACAACAAAGAACGTATGAATGACATGTGAATAACATGTAAATAACATATCATCGTCGACGGTTGGGTGTGTTTGGAACTTTGGAACAACTATTGCATCAACACACACATAAGAATTGTGTGTTTCATATCCTATGATAAGTGGGCTAGCCGGAAAAAATAACAATTTAAGACCCTTCTACATTAGGGTGCAAGCACAATCAAGTACATGACTCCATTGCCTTGCACAAGTTTAAGTAAAAGTGATTCAAAAATATATACTAACATTGAGTTTTGTGAAAGAGAAATTCATAAACATTTGAAAATCACATTGATCTACAAAGCCAAGCAATTTATGTTGACAATTTATTTTCAAGAAAAGTCTATATATTTTAGAAGATGGTCCAAGTAGTGTGCAAGTAGATATATTGAACTTGCAATTGTCTAATTTTTTTTTAAAGCACGATCAAATTACATTAAATTGATTTTTTTTACATTTTTTAATGTAATGATGCTCTCAAGTTTATAATGTATTCAAGGAATATGAAAAAAATCCAACATCAAAATGTTCAAGGTCATGAAATCTACGTCCAAAACCAATCTTAGTCATTACCTTTTGAACAATATTTTCAATGACAAGGTTTGAAGATCTCAGTTGGATATTCTAAATCTAAGTACCTAACACAACAATTTATTTTGTGAGAAATATCCAGTTTAAACAACACGTTTCTACTACTTTTAGGTATTTGACCAAAAAAATTATGGTTTCAGTATACCAAAGCATTTTTTTTGTATACTTGACCCTGCTTGCTCCCATTATATAATTAAAATTGGTCACAAATCATTTTGATATATTATAATATGACATGAAATGTAATGTGTTTGAAAATTTGCAAAGCCACGAGGCTTGTGGGACTAGTACATCAAGATGGTGTCAAATATATGAATTCCCTAGAGTAATGGCGTGCAGTGGCCTTTGTGAGATGGAGGCTAATATCGACTTGGTGGTCCAATTGGGGGAGTGCTATCTTATGAGCGGTGAGCAATGAGCGGTGAGCGATGAGCGGTAACTTATGAGCAGTGAGGAAGATGAAATTTTTGGTAATAGGGCCACCAATATCCTATAACCGTGGAATTGTGGCCTTAAAAATGATGATTTTAGGGTTTAGTAATAAGAGGGTTGAGAAGGATAAACAACATGAAGTCCAAATATTTATTCATCACTAGTAGCACTAGACATGAAACTATCTTTTGCCTCGTCATCTATATATATTCGAGCACCTTTGCATTGCGAATTGATTTTGGAACTATAGCAAGATTCTTCATTTGGATCCGAATCTTCGATATTCAACATTGCAATTGCAACATTCTCGGCATATGATGGGAGACGCGGGCTACGGCTTGGACTTCGTAGGAATTATCTATGTGCCCAAAACGGGAGACATGTCCTCTTTCCAATCGTATTCCTGAAATCAAATCGATGAAACATGTAAGTAATGTGAAGAAATAAAAATGAACCAATGAATTGAATGAAACGAATGAATTGAATAAAAATTTATTGTATCAAAACTTACTCACACTCAAATTCAAGCATATCCTCATCCGAGAGGTCATCATCTTCTTTTGTGAGATCTTGTATATTCTCCTTAGATGACCCCTCTTTCAAAACCTTTTCCAAAAGCGGTTTCAATATGTGCTCAAACATGTCATTATCACCCTCAAATGCAAGAAGATGTCTGCCACATGCGCGTGTTGCTAGGATAGAAGCTCCAGTGGAACATGTCAAATCAACAACGCGTCCATTCGATGGGTGTAAACAATTCAATAAGATCTTGAAAAAAACGCGGCGATTTTTAATATGGCCCCCTCCAAGGTGTTCCCGATTTTTGAAGAAGCATGTTTTTTTCATCCACAAAATTGAAAAGCAAGTTTTTGCTTTTCAATTCAGTGCCAAAAAAAGTGGAGTTTGGTTGTCTCGTGGATTTTGTGGTAGTAAAATCCCTTACCAAGACATGAGCCATAAATGCCGGAGTCTACAAAAAAATATAAATTGTGTTAAAACTATATACAATGCAAATAACACCAAAATAATTAAATATAAACAATTGTGATGTGTTATACTTACGGTGTAGGTTGGAGACTCTGGATCCTTGAACACCATGTACGAATTGAGGCAAATAAAAGTCCTAAGAACTTTCATGTTGCCGTTGTGTAAGGTTGAATTCAAAACCTTCTTGGTTTGCATATCGATAGCAGAAAATACTATGAGGACGCCATCATCAGACAAGATGAACTTGCATAAGGACATTGTTGCAACCATCCAGTTCTTGTCATATTTATTCCAAAGAGGAATTTCAGCAGGTCTATTGGAGAGGTTGAAGTCAAGACCGTCCGGAAATTGCAGAAAAACCAAGTCAACGGCAAATGGAGTCGGACTTCCCATGACATGAAATTCGCGATTGTCTTTGAACTGAAATACCACAACATATCACAATATAAGACACAAAATAAAATCCAAATGAAAGTAAGAACATTACAGAAAATACAAAATGAAGATTACTTACATTTTCAAGAAATGCCCGCCATTAGATCCTCTCAGGAGGGCCTACTTCAACCCCTTCATACTTGTTCTTGACAGCAGTAGATCGAGCAAAAGAGAGCGTGAGAAAATTCTTCAGTATGAATAACTCTTTTTTCAAAACATTCGTTGGCGCACGATGAATAACGTCATAAGTGCTCGAGTAATGAAATTCCAATATATCGCACCCGGATTTTGAACTTTCGCCTCCAAGTGTATTCTTATCCAAATCATTGGAAAGAACAAGCAATTCTTCATGTTGTGAAATTTCCGATTGACCTTGTATTTTGGTTTCAGGAACATATTTTCTCTTACGACGTTTTGTCTCTTTTGATTCTGGCTCTCTAAGTTTAAGCTGCACAATTTGTGCTTGCAAAATTGCAGTATCACGAGGATCTACGTTTTTGGCATCATTTATCTGACGGATTGTCTTCTCACTTGACGGACATGCATCCTTAGGACAATCAAGATACCAACCACAATCCTCATAGTGTGGGAGCGACCAATCCAAACAAATTTCAGTAGTGAACATGCATGAGTCTTCAGCACCAGTGTCACGCCAATTTGGAAAAAAACGAGGTTCCCCTATAACGCATTTGTGCGGAATCAAAATATATCGGAAATACATACACACAAAAATATTATGAGCCAAATATTGAATGAAAAGTAAAATGTAATGGAAAAATATCAAGAAATAGTAAAGAGTAAGTTGTACCTGTATAGAACACGCTTCATAGCAAGATCAATATTCGGTTGCTCATCCCAAACGTTGTGTTTTTTTACTTTTCCGCTTTTGAATTCACGATAGAATATTGAATTGAAAGCCGCAAATTTCCAGGTTTGGATATATTCGGAGAGAGTAGGCACATCTGCAGGCAATTGAAGAGGAGATGAAAGAATACTTTGAAGCTCTTCAATAGTTTTTTTTTCTAACTGTGCCCAATATGTAGACTTTGATAACCAATCATCAAGTGCAGAATCAGAGAGGGGTGATTTCGGGAAATGCAATGCATCTTTGTCAAATCTATTGCCATTCCAAAGCTTGAGCCATCCGACTTTGACATCTGGATCCACATTACTAACAGCAACACGATGAAGTTTCTCTTGTAACATTTCAGGCACCGAAAATGAACCCCAATGGTATTTAACTTCTTTAAGAAAAGTAGGGGTGAGGTTGATGTCAGCAATCGCTAGTTGTTTTGTACAACTAGAAGACAACATTGCACGTTTTTTTTGTTGACAGCTGCGGACATTGCTTTAGAAACTCCTTCTGAAGTTCGTTCAAGAGGATGGGTTTCATTGTAAAGGTTGAGAGCAATATCGCTAGCCTCGGCAAGTTCTTGCTGAAAAATCAAACAAAATCCAAAATTAATAAGTACATATAGATGTGATGTAAATGAAAGATAAATAAACATTAAAAACATAGTAGAAAATGCTAGAAAAACTTACACTGTACATGTAATCAAGAAAAATTGGCCGCGTCAAAGAATACCAAGTTTCGACGGACTTCTCCTCACATCGCTTATAACTTCTAGGATCCAGTTGTTTTTTAAAAGAAGTCAAAGGCATGGTGCCAATATTTTGCATCCGATACAAAGTATGCACCAAATTGGTAGAAACGTGAGAATTTTTTGTTGACCTGAAAAAATATTGAATTCATGGATTTAAGATGATATAATTCAAATAACAAAATACAAACCAGAAATAAATGAAAATAAAGAAGTAAGAACATTACTTGTTGATGTCGTGCATAGTAGTCAACAAACTTGGAATGTCATCAAGCTCGGGCGTTAAAATGATGGAATCCACAAAGACATGACGCTCGTAATCTTCGGTATGCAAGCGGTCAATATAACTTTTCCAAGCAAGAAATCTGTGATTACCATCCCATATGAAGGACATCTTGTTCTTGTATGATGTAAATGAAGGATCAGCATCTAATTCAGTTTCAAACACCGCATTAGCTTGAGCCCAATTTGGGCTCCAAGATACACGAACCTCGTCATTCACAAATTGAAAATTTCCCTTAGAGTCGGTAGTCGATAGATAAAACACACAGTCACCATCACGATAACCATTGAAAAAGTCAGCCTCCAATTTAGTGATGTCGCCTTTCAAAGCAGGACGCACAATAGGCGTCGGAACCATGCGACATAAGGGTACACGCAAACGAGATTTCGGTCCAGCACGGATTGAGGAAATTGTTGAATTAGAATTAACCTTTCGCTTGTCCGTAAGCTCCCATACTTTCTGTTGATAGGTTTTATTATCACCATCGTTGTCTTCATCGGAGTCAAAATCATTGAGGGGTTCTTGTAATTTTTTCTTTTTTTTATTCTTATTGTGAAGGTTTGATGAAATGTCTTGATCATGATGAACTTGTTTGGATGGACGATCTTGAGTTGAGGTTTTTGTGGAATCATCATCCGTGGAAAGAGGAACTGATTTCTCCACATCCATTATTTGGTCTTAAATACAAACAATGACATAAATCTTAGAAATCATCTTGATGTAGTATCTTCTGAAGGTATTTGATTACATAAGAGAACATGCTTAAAGGTGTAGAGAAAAACAGTACCTGAGCCAACAACAATACCAACACCAACAGTAGAATAACAGCACAAAACATGATAGCACCACGTCCAACCAAACAAACAGGAACACCAGCTCCAACAGTAGGAACAGGAACAACAACACCAATAGCAGGAACACCAACACCAACAGCAGCAGCAACAACAACAACACCAACACTAGGAGCAGCAACAACACCAACAGTAGCCCCAACACCAATAGCAACAGCACCAACACCAGCAGCAACAACAACAACAACAACACCAGCAACAACAACACCACCAATAGCAGTAGCAGCACAAACAACAACAATAAGAACAATATATTAGTATCTGAACTAATACCACCTAAACCAATAGGAACAACACTAGAAGTAGTGGCAACACATGAGCAAAAACAAGAGAAGAAGAGCAGCAATAGCAGCAATAGCAGCAACCACCACAACAACAAAGAACCACCAACAAAAGGAAGAATGACCAAAAAAAAAATTTAAGGTGTGACTTTGGTAGTTTAAGTACTGTGTGATTAGGGTAGCGGCTTACCCTAAACAACTAGGGTAGACCCTGTGCGTTAACGCACAGGGTCTATGCCCCTAACTTTGAGGCCTACCAAAGTTGCGGGTATAGACCCTGTGCGTTAACGCACAGGGTCTACGCGCCTAGCTTTGAGGCCTACCAAAGTTGCAGGCGTAGACCCTGTGCGCTAACGCACAGGGTCTATGCACCTGACTACATATGTATGAAAGTTGCTAGCGTAGACCCTGTGCGTTAACGCGCAGGGTCTATGCCAAAGGTTTGAAAAAGTTTTTTTTTAATTTTTTAATTTTTTAATTTTTTGAAATTGGTAGATTTGCCAAAACTTGTAAAATCTAGAAATAATACTAATCGTGTCCGAACAAAATAATAAAAATATTGTAAATTATCTAAATCTCCGTGGCTACAACTTTCTCTAATATTTTTTTTTGTGTTTGATATCGTTTTCTTTACTCATTCTTCTATCTATTTCATTGTTTTTGGCCACCTCGTAGATTTTGGATTTTTGGGCACAAAAAAATATTTCACTATTTTTGGTCATTTTTAAGCTCTTGTCACATACTACATGAATATCTCAGTACGCATATTACTCATTTTTTACATTCTAACCCCATTTTGAACAAATTTTTAGTTTCAACACTTTACATGACGTTTTCAATTTATACAATAGCTATTTGTTTTACTTTTAGACATTCTAAGTCGCTGGTACATACCCTGTGCGTTAACGCACACGGTATTCAATCCTAAATTTTAACCTTCTAAGTCGTTGCCTAATACCCTGTGCGTTAACGCACAGGGTTTTCCCTCCTAACTTTTAGGGTATCTAAGTTGCTCCCTAATACCCTGTGCATTAACGCACAGGGTATTCCATCCTAACTTTTTACCTTCTAAGTCGCTCCTTAATACCTTGTGCGTTAACGCACAGGGTTTTCCCTCCTAACTTTTAGGGTATCTAAGTCGCTCCCTAATACCCTGTGCATTAACGCACAAGGTATTTCATCCTAAATTTTAACTTTCTAAGTCGCTCGTACATACCCTGTGCATTAACGCACAGGGTTTTCCCTCCTAACTTTTAAGGTATCTAAGTCGCTCCCTAATACCCTGTGCGTTAACGCACAGGGTATTAGGGAGCGACTTACACAGCGTAAACAACCCCGTGCGTTAACGCAAGGGTATTGGGGAGCGACTTAGTAACCCTAAACAATCCTGTGCGTAAACGCACAGAGTATTAGGGAGCGACTTAGATACCCTAAGAGTTGCGAGGGAAAACCCTGTGCGTTAACGCACAGGGTATTAGGTTGCGACTCAGAAACCCTAAACCACCCTGTGCGTTAACGCATAGGGTATTAGGGAGCAACTTACACAGCGTAAACAACCCCGTGCATTAACGCAGAGGGTATTAGGGAGCGACTTAGATACCCTAAACAACCCTGTGCGTTAACGCACAAGGTATTAGGGAGCGACTTAGAAAGCGTAAACAACCCTGTGCGTTAACGCATAGGGTATTAGGAAGCAACTTACACAACGTAAACAACCCCGTGCGTTAACGCAGAGGGTATTAGGGAGCGACTTAGATACCCTAAACAACCCTGTGCGTTAACGCACAAGGTATTAGGGAGCAACTTAGAAAGCGTAAACAACCCTGTGCGTTAACGCACAGGGCTTTCCCTCCTATCTTTTAAGCTTTCTAACTCGTTGTCAGAAATGCTTTTCGGGTGGGCCACCGATATTCCAAGGATTCACTACTCTCATACCATCGACAAATGTATAAAAGTGTAAGAAAAAATGGTATAGACATCCACCTATGGATGCGAGTTGTCTAAAGAAACTGATGTTTCGGTCTGCTCCAACTTGGGTTCGAATCTAGTTGGTTGCAGACTGGTGCTATCCCCTAATGAGCTAGTGGTTAGGCAGGAAATACAGTAGATTGGATACATAGAAGGCTTTCCTACGCAAGTGTGCATAGATCCTTCTAAATAAAGTTTTTGTTAAATTGACTACTTTGAACAAACTAAAGCATATGCCCAACAATATCGTTGATTTACGTTGAGCTGACTTACCTTTTTGTTTGTTGTCTCCTTTGAACTCGTCTTCATTTCCGACTCCGATATACGATCGTCTGCATGTGCACCTTCATCACCCTCCATCATATCAAAATCCAGTGCTTTCACAGTTTCTACTATCGTATTCAACATGTTTCTTTTTCCTTCCTTGTTTGCATTCCTCTTTCCTACACTCAGTCCGAACCTCTTTTTCTCAGAAGTAAAATACAAAGCTTTCCTACGCCTTCTCTTTTGCCTCACGGGTGTTCTCTCTACATCCTCCACCATCGTTGGTGTCTATAATGTGTCCTCCATCAATCCACTATCATTTATTCTTCCAATGTGTCTATCCCACATGAATCCGGCGTATATTACGATCATTCATGTTGCAATTGGCGTCCAATGAACGAAATATTTCAACACGTCTTTCATTTTATTTCTATTTTTATTATAGGGTCCAAAAGTTTCTGACACCCTAGCCTCGTTGTTTTGTGTGTATCTTGCTTGTAAATATTCTCTAACTATTATTATGATATGTTTACTTCCATATTATTAGATGCTATGGTATCACACGCTTTCATCACCATCCATTATTGTATCACGCGTTTTCAATTTCATTCACTTCATCACACACCTCTATATAAAAACAACATTCACCCAAATTTTTTGTGATGTCTTGTTCAATTCATCTTTCCATTTTCCATGGCTACCATTAGAGCTCATGGATCTTTTGTTCCCTTCATTTTGCCACTTCAAGATGATGGTCATGTGAGTGTTTCAGAAGATTTACTTAGTTTGAGATTCAACCTCCAGATAGGCTCCATGTATTTAGAGGAGGAGATGTACTCTGCAGATAGAGAGGTGTATGAAACGATTTTGGTTCAAAAAAATAGAACAAATGTTGGTTTTATGTGGATCTTAGGACCTGGTTCATATAGGATGATAGGTCTTTCTGAGTCTCAGATGCAAGCTTCTACTGTCATATTGACAAACGAATCTGGAACATCCACAATTCAAATTCCCTCTACCGCACATGTTAAGGTAGAACCCCTTGATGATAGTGTGTTTGTGCTATTGGATTCAGAAGATGACATTTGTGCATCTGTTGATTTTTCAAACACATCGCCGTTTCCATTTAAAGGTGTTCATTTTATTCCTTCGCAACTTCCTATACATGTATCCAAATCTCCTTGCGGTCTTATGTACAAGAGGGTGGTTCCCCTAATTTCACCCTCTCAACGTCCTCCACTACACCCTTCACCTTCATCTACAGGGTTGACTATAGTTGATGCCTTGAAGCTGACAAAGTCAAGAAAAAAATCAAAGTCAGATCTCGCATCCATTGATTTTGATAGTATAGATGTTCGCAATGTCAAGTACTTACCATCTTCTTTTAATGGTGATGTTTTGTTTCTCTTACCCCCTGTGACACTTAAAGTTCCAAGTACGTATGGCCGCTTAATGGACGACATGGACAAGATGTGCGACGGTCACCCTTGGTGCACCACCAAAACCACCAATATCCAAAATGATTTTGGATTGTCCTTCCGGCGCTCTACTTGTGTTGGTCATCTCCAATGTCCTAATGACTACTGTGATTACATGAATCGCAATGGGGGCCTCCGGAACAACACTGAATGGGCCGGTTCAACTCCTCTCCCATTTGCTGTGGGTAATGTTCCTCCCACTAGGTCCATTGTCGAGTGTAAGGTATGTCGTTTCACACCTGTGTACATTGCTTTATGTCATGCTCGAATCATATACATCCACTCCACATCTGTTGGAATGTCCAGGGCTTGCATTCATATTGGTGTATATGATCACCCTGTGGCCAATGGCACATGCCGTGAGTCATTGAACATGACATACCAGTGCGTTGCAAATGAAGTATTGAAAACACCCACAGCCAAAAATTCAGCCATAGTTATGGCAGCAAGCAAACAATTATTAGCCGATTATCTTTTTAAATCTCCCGCAAATGTCGAAGGCCATCACTTGGTTGGTTCATCCCTAGAGGTCGTCATGGACAAATTCAGCACTCTTGCGTCTCCGAATTGTCGTAACTTTGTATCTGGATCAAAGCGTTTTTTGCGTAGTGAAATGGGAACTATGGATAGTATTATGGTACTTAAAGACCACTATGCTTTCAAGTTTGTCCATGGTAGTAGCTTTCCAGGGCAGTCAAAGGACAAAGTGTTTGTTTTCAAGATGTTTGTAGACCTTCCAGGTAGTGGTGTGGAGCTTGTGAAGAGGATGCAAGTCGGTGGGGACATGGAGAATTCATGAATTATGTTTGACCATGTCAAACGTTTGAAGGACTGGACGACCATGGCTTGCCATGTGTACGACAGTCGATACTGTAAAGTATTGACTATTGCGTGTTGTGACATGCAATCTGAAGATGGTGCAGCACAAATTCTTTTTCGGGAAAATTTGAATGCTGTCATGGCAGAAAATAGTGTACCAAACGTAAATTTCAAAGGGTTCATGGCTGATAGTGCTCAAGCTAATTAGAATGCGGTGAGGGCAATTTACGGGGATGGTGATCCAAGTCTACCCATGGTTGCACTTGAGCGTACATGTCTTCTCCATTGGTCTGCAAGCTTGGATAAGGTGACCCAAAAGTATATCAAACCATCTTTGCAGTTTCAACACAAACAAATATGCAAGGATTACAAAGACGCGAAAACAATGGACGATGCTGAGACTAAGTACCATGTGATTCGTTCTTGGTGGTTGTCATCTGGAGCTGCCTCGGAAGAAGACATCCTTGGCCTTTCAGAGTGGTTGGGATTTTGGCACTTTCGTTATAGACAATGGGGTGGTCATATGCTACTTGTAAGTACATATCAAACTTCATTATTCACTGTCATTCAATATCTTGCCACTGATATATAATATATCTTATGTTTTTCTTATCCTTGTATTTGTGTGTTGTTCATAGGATATGACAATAGAAGAGCGTGCGGAAATGCCAACATGCAACCTTGCAGAGACTGTACACAACAAATGGCTCCAACAGTCCGGCAACAAGATGACTTGTTTATATGAAGCTACAGTGGACGACATGATCCGTGTCTTCATGCAAATTGCAAATTACCGGACATGGTTGAAAGGGGGGCCTGATGGTAAAGGTCCTGATTCGGCATCCTTGAAACTCAAAGCGGCTGCCAAGTGTGGAGATCTAAAAATGTTGGCCGATGCCATGAAGTCTTATCCAGGGGCAGAAGACGTCAACACTAGAGATTGTGCATTGGAAGGGTCAGAGCTCTTTGGTTCCACCAAACGTAAACTCAACCTACCACCGAGTGCTGATTGTGACTCTCATCGACCCGACAAAGTGAACTATTCCATTCCTCGTCCCAACACCCGAGCAACTCGTCAACGCATAGAGGAATCGTTGAGTTCTGCAATTCATGGTGTGGCTCATACTACATCCGTGTTAGAGACAGATTGTCTTCCTTCCAAGTGGCACATTGCAAGATTACCACCCAACTCAGCCAAACGATGTTGGGCACTGCAGGCCATCACAGGGACTATGTGCAATGCCAAATTCGGGACTGGGAAACATGGCACACCTGCTCCAACATATAAAGGGCTCAGGAAGGAATTTCGCTCTCCCAACAATGTGGAGTATGAATTTTGGTTTGCCCTGACGACATTAAACGTTGTGTGAGTGGCAGTAAGAAGAAATATGTGTTGGACTGGCCTATAGTATCCAACACGTGGCCGGTGAAGATAGGTACCAATCTATTGCGAGAGGAGGTTTTGGCACTTGAAGATGCTGAATTTCAACTACAGCAGAGGGAGGCATTGTCCCCTTGTCGTAGGCTTTCAACAATCGCAACTCTCCCCATCCCTCGCTCGCATTTTTCTATGCCACCAAACCCGGACGCCCACCCTACATTCAGGTTTGGGAAGACAGTGCGTCGTAATCCAACAGCACCGCTAGCGGATCACAAAAACAAATGGGAGAGCGCCGGACTCATGGAGGGTTACTATGTGGTTGGGGTCACTGCCATTCCATATCCGGGCTTTGGAGTGATAATCAACATTGTCTCCAAGCAGGATATCACCTACCATGTCACAATTGGCGACATCCCGCATTGCACATGCCCGGATTTCACGAAAATGTCCTCTCATGCATTGGGAAAGAAAGGAAAATGGGTGTATTGTAAACATCTTTATTATGTGTTTAGATTTTTGTGCAAGGTGGATTACGAGAGTGACAAGTTCATTCATGCACCTACATATATCTATAACGAGGTCATGCGATTACTTGAACTTGCTGGTATTGTAGAGTGTGAGTAGTATTGCAAATGGTCTATTAAGTACCATATATTTGAATGTCAAAATATGACATGTTTTGGTTTGGATTTTTATAATAAAAATCAGCAATGGACTGGAAGTATTTCAAATGATTCAGTAACTTCATTTCTATTTAGACTACGACCCAACCGTGAGCGGTTTGATTGATTGACATGGATAAATAATAACAAGTTTCTAAAAATAAAAAATAATTGAGAAGATTTTACACACATCCGCGTAGTAACGTCTTCTTGGTATCCGCCTATAGATTATTCCTGCTTTATCACTAGCTCAATTTGGGATAGCACCAGTCAATGTAACCAACCGGATTCAAACCCGGGTTGATACAGACCTAATACCAGTCTCTTACACAACTCGCATCCACAGGCGGATGTCTCAAAACCTAGTAGTTACCTACATATTGACTATTTCTAATATCTAATTTCCTTTCATTTGTAGATTCTGGGCCTTAATTCAACCCGTGAGCAGTTTGAGTGGCTCACAATTATGGCACCTACATGTACGTATAATGAGGTTATGCACCTACTTGAGCTTGATGGTGTTGTGGAATGTGAGTAGTTGTGCAAATGTTGGTTGTAACTACATGTATAAGGATGTCAATAAATGACATGTATTGGTTTGGATTATTATAATAAAAATCAACAATAAATTGAAAGTGTTTTAAACGATCCATGGAAATAGGGCCCTTTCACTTGTGCTTCATTTAAAATATTGGCAATTTACAATTGAAAATATGCAATTAATTTGTCAAAATTTTGGTTGTGTACCCTAAACCCGTGTGTCTTTACTAAATTTGGAATCATTGATCATATGCTACTGCTCATTGCTCATGTGTTACTGCTCACCGCTCACCGCTCACTGCTCATCGCTCATAAGATAGCTTCCCTCGTCCAATTGGAAGAAAACTTGAGAGTGACAAGTGCTACATTTTGCACGGGTAGGTCACTCTAAGGCATTTTTGTGCACCACGTACGGCTGGGGTTTTTTTTTTGTTTTAGGGTTACTTACCTTCAAGGGCTGAATTAAAGCCTCCCTATAATTACTTAAATTTAAAAAATGACCCATTTGTTTGCACCCTTCCATTACTTATATTGTCCAAGTCACTGTAATTTTTTGTACTCTATATTCCTTTTAAGTAATAAAAGCTAATCTACTTCCTAACGCATTGACGAGTGTTGAGGGAAACCATGGAAACAAAGAAGGGTGCAAACAATAATATCATTGCAAACAAAGTTATAAAGAAAACACATAGGAAACCATAGCAAACATACTAAACATACCTTCTAGGATCCTTATCTTCAGCCCCTATATTAATTTTATAGAAAAATAATGGCCCACATTTTATGTCCATCTAACTTACTTATAATGGGATTGTCTACATTTAATGGCCCCTTCATTATTTGGAATTCCTTTATAATTTTTATTTCAAATGATTTTAATCCTCTCTATATTATGCCGCACGTTGTTTTTAAAATGCACTAAGTGACCTACCCGTGACATTTTGAAATGAGGAAGGAAGCTTATCTTTACTAAAGTTGTAAAGGGTATACTCCACCACAAAGTGTTCTTCATTTTCAACTATTGTATTGTAAGAGCAAAAATGGCATAATTCATTTTCTTTAGGAATTGGGGTAGTCAACTACCAACCATCTTCAATGACAAGTTTATGATTCAAGATGTGATAAGCAACATGCTTTTGCAGTGGGATGGTGTCAATGGTTGCTTCAAGTACAATTCACATTCATAGTTGAGAAAGTCCTCAAGATGAAAATAACCTAATTTCTTCCTTGCAAGGTGGAAAGAGTTCCACTCTTTAGCAAGAAATGTCTCCTTGAGAGCATCATATTTGTGATGTCAAATGGTTTATATTCAATGATTCATGAGATCAAAAAACTCAATAATGTTTTATTGAAGATACAATAAAGAGGAATGATTAATCAAGATCCATTGTTCATTGTTGTATGAAGATTAACCAATGACGATATTAAAAATATGATTACAATCATCAAAATAATGAAAGGAGATCTTGTAGATTAACTTTCAAATTATCTTCAACAATGTAAAGAAATTTTTGAATGAATCTACAGGGGAGATATGGGAATATTTGGACTTTATAATTTTGGGAAATTTTGGAATGTATTCCAAATTCTTTGAAGCACTTGGCTTTGAAACAACATCAAGATGAAGGAAATAATCAACACACAAATGAAGTCATTCCAATCACCCAAACTAACAAAAGTGACAAGAATAGATGTGACTTTCTTTCTTGTAGCTTGGCCACATGATCACCTTTTAAAGCCGGATGAAGTTAAGATTGAGGTAGACGTGTCTTAATCCAACACATCCAATAACGGAGTTTTCCTATTTCAAGGTTGAGTTGTGGTCGCCATTATTAAGTGGATGCATGGTCCACCAACCACACAAGTTTCTCATTCGGTTTGGTTGGGGTGAATGAGAACTCAAAACCATGATATGTGGCTCAACATGGGAGTGGTAGGGAGCATATTTCAAGCTACAAAATGTTTTCTCCATCCCTCACATTACAAGTCTTAGAAGAATTGCATTCCCTGATGTGTTGGGTAATTTGTCCAACATACACATTGGGACCACATGCAAAGACGAGATGTAATCGTCGTATATGAACATACCTCTCATCCATCCAACATAAGTTGTTCACCCCCAAACGCAAGTCCTTGGAGGGCTTGTAAGGTGAGGCCCCCATCCATCTTCTACATCATTTGAGGGGTTGTTTACATCATGGACCATGAAGTTGTCCCATGTCCTAGGACCTTTTTCTATAGTCACACTTCATGGTCACACTTTCATGACAAATTCACGAAAAGAATGAAATTTAAATCCTTTGTACCCCTTAATGGGTGTACATAAAATGAACGTGGATCAAGAAGAATGACCATGCACCAAAAAATGGTCGTGGTAAATTATATATATATGTCTTAAGAAGGCCGGTTTTGAATTTATATTTCATTTGTTACCTTTGTTGAATTGAAAATGGTTTTGTGCTATCTCCTCCATGCACATTTGCAAGTACTTTGGAAACATATGCGTAGAGAATCTCCAACACGAAGGCCTTAAATCCTATAAAAGCGCCCACTTAAGACACATCTACCTTACTCTAGACTGGACAACAAGACCCAAATGTAAGGAACCGAGTAACTCAATAAGTATTTATTAATTAGTACATGTCGGCTGGAACAATGGATGGATGATAATTGCCAACCGGGCAGAAGTAGATGAGTATTATGCCTACCTGGCAACGCTGAGGTGGACGTTCGACGTATCTCCAAGTCATGCAACATGGACCTGGGTAAAAGAGTGTTTCCGTACCTCAACTCGCCGGCAGCATAGTTTTTGTGGCGTACCTACCACAGCAAAACACTCACTGTGTCCCCAACCAGTTAATGATTCTTTCACATTTCCCTTAACAGCTTCATAGAATCAGACACCTCCATAGCCTACCAAGTTACACATAACTTAACCTGGTTGAGCTTGAGAAATGACTGGCCGAAGTTGAGGACTACACGGAATTTACCGATCGTTTTGGAAGAATTTAGAAATTATGCCTCAAATTGATAAAGGAAAACCGAAAGATGTCAACTTGTAACTAGTTGGACTTGGAAACACGAGGATCTCGAACGACACATCATGTCCAAAAATCTCCCTGGACTCTATGTTCAATTGGAGTAGAGGCATCCATAACCGATCACTTTAGAGATTTTGCGTCAGGTCTGGAGAAGTATAAGGCGGTGCAAAATTTGCCCATGTAGGAAGATAGATATGAGGAGGATTGCATTTTTTTGGGGTAACTTTGTTCCTTAAACTGAAATTATTGTGGATTTTTGAAGCCAAAAGTTGCTATGAACATATCACCAATGTTTAGAGTCTATAATAACAACTCATTTCTCCTCATTTTAGCACTCAAAATCAGGACATTTGTCATGACACTATTGGTTCAAGCTTGATCAAGCTTGATCAAAATTGAGTCCTAGACTGATTGAAATTATAGTACCATATAGATTATTGATGGGGTCTTGATCGGGAATAGGTGCCTCTACTATAGTGCAACCTACAAATACTCTACACTGATATGTATGTGCAATTAGGTTCGTCTTGCAATTAGGTTAATCCTTCACCCATGCAAATAACCTTAGGTCAATACTCAAAAGTGTATTTATTTATGCATATGTACAACAACCACAATGAAAAACTATTTCGTGTATTTTGTTTTGTGATAATAAACATTCAAAATAATGTGGTATGTTGTTGATACATTAACATGTATCAATCTCACAATGCACGTGTATATCGGTAGCTTGCGGCTATGACCAAGGTGAAGTGTTCCTCATTATTGTCAACCGTACCCTAGAGGATGGTGTCGTCTCTCTCTTTCTCTCTACACATACCAAATGTAGACTATGTGCAAATTAAGTACATTTTGCATGTTGAGTTAGCTATCATCCTCATGACATGGATCCAACAAAACTTTGAGGATGGTTTTTTTTTTGGTTGGATTCATGTACATTTTCATTCAAGAAATTCAAGTAATTAATGTTCCTCTTTTGGCCCCCGAATCGACCAATTCTCCCAAAACACACTACTTATTGGTGATAGTGGCCTCATGTGGATCGACTATAATCATCATTGCCGAATTAAGGTATGTTGCACCTTGGCAATATATAAATACAATGTTACAATAACTGTCACTTAGCAAGAGACTTCTCATCCAAATTCCAATCATCTATGACAATATTTCATTATTGAAATGTTAGGATGTAGAACAGACCAAACTTTGTCTGAATTATTGGCATGGATGCCATCCAAATTTCATCCTTCCATGACAATACTTTAGATCTTGGACAACTAACCAACTAATGCAATTATTACTTAGTTAGTTGCCTTTCGTAACTGTAGTTGTTCGCGATTCGACTTGTCAAAAAATGTAGTTAACTATAGTTATGTCCAGTTAACTAAAGTTGAGCGCAACCTGTTCATGGAATTATGTTGTGGTGTCACTAGTGTGTTATTTGTGTTGGCGGTATACATGGAGGTTGTTCCGGAGCCCAACACTATGAGTGATTGTAAATTAAGGTGTTTCTTGATGATCCTTAGTGGCTTGAGGATATTTAACCCCCTCAACTGAAGCAAATCAAGAGGCGAACTTCTTCCATTACATAATAATACTTGAGAATTTTGTAGTTAACTATAATTGTTCTTGAATATGGTCTTAAAGCATTCTAGTTAACTATAGTTGTTCTGCAAATCGGTTTGAAATTTTTCCAGTTAACCATAGTTGTTCCCTAAAATGTATTGAAAGAAATCTAGTTAACTATAGTTATTTTGGCAGTTGTCCAAGGTGTGCAGTATTTGTATACTTATTCACAAGAAGTGTCATCGAAAAATTACCACAAATGACATAACATACCATATGGCACTCAATGCACTATCAATGGTTATACCTATGTCCATGAGTCCGATGTATTCATTGATCGGGAAAATAACACTTGATTGGATGTGGAAGTGTTGTCCTCCTCTTCGTGCGTGTGGGGCCAAGCCACAACGGCATGACAAAAACGGCCGTGCAAGTGCACCGTCAACACAAGGGAGCTGAAGTTCCTCACATCGACCAGTAATCTAGGACTATTGTAGATGGTACCACCGGTGATAGTGGGACATCTACCACTATCCTAGATATTGGGACAGATGTGCTGAGCTGGAAGGCCCCTGGGCCAACCCAAACCCCATTATATTCGAGTCAAACAAACACCAGTCTCTATATGGGACGCTCCACACACCAGTGTGCAAACTGATGTTGCACAAGGAACATCGTCTGGTCCATACATTGATTATGTTTGTATGTGTTTTGTATGGAAGGATGCGTTGTGGTTGTAGATGCATAGTTATTACATTGTGTTAATTTGTATGTTGAAGCTTTCAATGTCTGCTGAATTAAGGGTCGGGCGAGCTTTCGCAAGCAGCTTTCCGTCATGTTGAAATGCTGCAAAACAGTCTCCCAAGCTGCTCCTTCATGAAGCTGCATGTGGATGTAAGGTGTATATGTGGTTTCATTCTGGGCACTTCAAACTCCACCACATACATTTGGGCTGTTGGATCAGATTAAGGATTGTCTTGTCATGTCTTGTCTTGTCCTGTCCAGTGAGCAATTGTGGATCACAAAGATTTGTCATTTCAAGTTTCCAAAGAGGAGTTGGAATACAATAGTTATTAGAGGTCAGATTAAAATTCTTTTTCTCTTCTCACGATTCTCCCTCCCAACTGTGTCAACTGTGTCAACTGTGTTAACTGTTGAACCTAGAACGGTGTTTTGTTTCTGGGCACATTGTCCGATCCCGTCGTAACATATGTGTCTTTCTCTTGTCCGTTCCGCTCTCAACTACAAGACGTGCCAAATACCGCTGAAATTGGAGCTCAAAATGTAGGTGTTCGCTTAGAAATATTGATCACATATAAAGCCCGTGTATACCTTAGTATAGCTGAAGAATTTAGGGCCTCCTCTGCAACAGACTCCACGAGGATATATCCAGCTGAGTACAAGAGAACTCCTTGCAACATGATTGACTTCATGAAACTCAGTATTGTAAGGATTGTAGTATACTCTCGGTTCTCGCTCTCTCCTTCTCTGCAATCTCAGTGTCGACTATTGCCATGTTACATATGTATCGCATAAAAACTCACTGCTGCATATAAACAGATGGTATAAGAATGGGCAATTTTTAAGCCATAACCAAGTTGCCCATCCAAGTGGGAGAGCACTTCCAGCAACTTTCCATGCTCAACGCATTTCTACCATAACCTCCGCTTTCTGTCCACGACAGACCAATCATGTTCCATAAACGGCTTGAGTGGGTAGATGTCTTGTTGCCTTGTGCGCTGCTATCACAGCTCATCAATCACGTCTCTCCTCTGGCTCGTTATGTAATTGTATATATGGGAGTTGTGCCCGGCTTTGCAGTCATGTAGGAAATCTGTCTGTGTGATGTAATTTTCACATTTTGGGTCAAGCAGCATGTCCTTGCCAAATATTCCCATTTTCATGTGGAGGAATGCGAATATGCATGATCAATTGTGTGCTGAGACGATGACCGACGTATCTGATTGCTCATCAAGAAATAGTATATTTTTTTGGGTCGATTCTGGTCATGTAGGATGCAAGCTACAATTGGTGTAGACCTACAGATCAGGTATACGTGGATCCTCTGTATATTAAGCAGACTGCCAGATACCCTCTGACCCATATAATATAATTTGTATTGTTGATGTCAAATTGCCATTTGTGTGGTGGGCAGGCGTAGCTGACTTGCGTCCTTGCCGATCGGACTACCTACCTTATTCGCGGTGTCTGTCAAGATGATGAGAAATTCAGGAAGTCCGGTGCAGTATTTGGGCATTTACGTGGCACTCTGTGCCATCACGTGTGTCCTCGCCTTGTATGGCGCCATGGAGCATGCCAACCTCAAAGCTGCTGAGGCTGCAGCTAACGGTGCGTACTCCTTGGAGCTTATACTGCATGAGATTATAGTATCAAATTCTTCAAGAAATTGGAGGAGGAAAAAAATCTGTACGATTCATTACATTGAATTTAATTTGCGTCATATGTTTGTACGTACACTAATAATACATTCTCTAGTTCCATTAAAAAGCAAGGGACAAGTTCTATTGAAACCACAGCTGCTCCTCATCCATTCCCTAATTCATCATAAAGCGTACGACATCATAATAATTATGTACATAACATAACCCACCTACATATATTCCTCCATCTTTTCCATTTCAGGATAATATGCCTCGCTTTAATTTCCTCTCCGAGGACTGATTTGGCTTCCAAGGAATTTGAGATTGTCCCATTTGAACCAAACCTCAAGCAGAAAGTTACACCAGATACAGACTGAAGATATAAATGTGGAGCCTTTCATTTCAACCTATTGATTCTAGGGTCTCGATGAGGATTAGTTTCTTGGAGAGAGAGAGAGGGCGAGTGGAAGTGGTTGAAGAGTTGTCTGTAGCATAATCACAGGAGACGTTGCCACCCCGGGCGAGCAGGAAATCTCAACGCCTGCACGGCACGACGTCGGATCCAACGAGGAGTTCGAGGATGACGAGGATGACGCCGGCAAGCTGCCTGGCATCCCCGACGAAGGAGTGGACGACAAGCTGCGCGCGGTGGACGTTGAAATGCAGCGCGTGCTAGCAAACGCCGAGAACGAGTTGACGAACTTTGGGCACCACATCACTGGGTGGGACGAGCTCCGGCGAAAGCACGCGCGGATGCGCCGGCCACCGGTGGCTTTGGCAGGGCAAAAGCATGGGGTGGCAACTCCACTTTCCAAAACAACCATTTATTTATTTATTATTACTCCCTTTCTTCGCTTAATGATGCATCTATCAAAGAGTTTATGGTTTGTTAATATGCAAAGATTCGCAACACCCTGTGTAGGAAGAGGACATTGAGAGGAATCTAATGACACCAAATGTGTGTAATTCATAAAAATTCGAACCATTTTAAATCCTTCTAAGAACTTACAGTAAGTAAGTCTTCTTATACATGGGTCACCATTCAGAAATAGAATAGAATAGAATAGAATAGAAGGGAATAGCTGAAATATTGTTTAATAAGGCATCATTTCTGTGAGAGTATCATCCTAAGTTCTAATTTTTTCAATCTCAACTCTACAATTATTTCATAACATACTTCAACTTACCAAATTGAGTAGTGGGTCCAGAGAATAACAAGGTCTTTTCCGCAAACCAAACTTGAATCTTTAGGATACTCATGTGAAGTTTGTTTAATCCTTAAAGGACATGCCCCCTTTTTATATATAGAACCTACACATGTACATAGTTGCCCCTAGTAAAAGGATTATGATTATGTAACTTTCTCTTGTCAAGCAAACTTCAAAAGGACAACCCTTGATTGTAATATTATGGGCCCATGCAATGGTATGCTCTACCATTATCAATGCATGCCAACTGCCTTTAACTATCCTAGTATTGTAGTGGGAGGAGTAGCTACTCCTCAAACCTCCTAGCCAGTCGAAATATGATAGTTGTATACCATAAAATAAGAGTTTCTAGCCATGGATTTTTTGAAATTTAAAAAAAAATTATACACATAAAAAATTTCCTATACACTCAAATGAGCCCACACTAGTTCCAAGAATCAACACATTCATATATATTCGCCTAGAACTATGTGACTTCAAAAATAAAAAATAACTTGAATGGGTGAGGCTGATAGGATTGTCATTAACCCTTAACATCCCAAGCCTGTGAAAGGGTTGTTTTGAGTGCATTTCACTCAATGTTGGTGGTAGAATTTTCAAGGATGAGTGTTGAGGTTAAAACGGGATTTCCACATGGGATCTTGAAACATGGAGATGAGCTATTTTCTTGGGGGGGGGGGGGGATGAGCATGAGTAGGTTTTGGAGTTTAAGATTATAACAATTGAAGGAAGAATTGCATAAGAAAATGCCATGTTTTCTCCACATGAAAAGACCTTTGACCAATCAAGTTCACATAAACATGATAAGAGTGCTTGTGTGATCCACCATATGTGAACAATTCAAAAGTTGAGCACCTCCACATTGAATTCTCATGTCAAAATGTGCTAGCCCCACCTTGCATTTGGAGAAAAGAAAATTGTCTCATATTTTAAAATTGCAAAGGATTCCTTGAAAATCTTAGAGTATCCAAACTAAACAGTCGATGTGAGCACAAAGGTTGTTTTTACATGAACATAAAAAGTATTTCACTTTTGCCAAAGTGGACATCAAAATTGATGTTCATGCAAAGTTTGCATTGGAGTGGTAACCATCGATTGGAGTCAATACCCTCACATGAGAAGTTCCCAACACAACAAAAAAAAACATGATCACTTCCCACTTTGACATTTTTTACACATTCTAATCATCTCCAAACTGCATGCCTCATGTGTCTATTGGTAGATATCCATGTTGGCTTGATGTTTATAGTTATTTTGATTGCGGATGAATGAATAAGATGGGGTTAATGATGTAGGGAAGACATCATATATCAACCAAAACAAGGTTGGTTGGAAAGTTAGGAATTGATAAATGAACATAGAAATCTTGTTGAAGGGAGAGAGGGAATCATTGTATATTATGAGCTTAGTACCTCACCTCCATCCAACATATAAAACTTGACCCCCTTATAAGCTTGTTGTCCATTTGTCCCAAATGACCTTCAGTTAAGGGATCTTTGAAGCTTAGCTCCGGTGTCATACAGACTTTTAAAAAAGTAACCTCTGGGCTGCATACTATTTCAGGGCTTTTATGTTCAAGGAGGATGAATGAGCTCAGCACGCTCGTATACAACAATCCACTCTGAAGTCTCCTTCCTGAAGAATGTTATGTTGTGAAGAATCATCGTCATGGTGACCTGTGCTTATTAGACGAGAGTCAGTGTCTGGGGAGGATGTTGGGCATGATTGGTCCAGATCCTAGTGTTTCCAAGTCCAACCGGTTACATGTTGTGAATCATCTGTTCGGTTTTTCTTTAATAGTTTGTGCTTATGTTCAAGGAGGATGAATGAGCTCGGCACACTCATATTCGACAACCCGCTCTGAAGTCTCCTTGCTGAAGAATGTTATGTTGTGAAGAATCATCGTCATGGTGACCTGTGCTCATCATACGAGAGTCAGCTGTCTGGGGAGGATTTTGGGCATGATGGGTCCAGATCCCAGTGTTTCCAAGTCCAACCGGTTACATGTTGTGAATCATCTGTTCGGTTTTTCTTTGATAGTTTGAGGTATATTCCATAGATTCCTGTAAGACTTCATGAAGTCTCGGAACTTCAATCGGTTCTTTCTCAAATGGAAAACACCAGTTCACCTGTAACTAGCTAGCAGCTGGTTGACGAGAGTTGCTGCCCCTGTCTGATCCCCAGGGCCCAGCGAAGATCCTGCTGGTGACGAGCACGCATCCGCACGAGTGCCAGAACGCGCACGGCGACCACATCCTGCTGCAGAC
Source organism: Polytrichum commune (assembly GCA_950295325.1). NCBI lineage: Eukaryota > Viridiplantae > Streptophyta > Polytrichopsida > Polytrichales > Polytrichaceae > Polytrichum > Polytrichum commune. The sequence goes on from OX485809.1 coordinate 3,867,766, forward strand.
GCTGAAGAACAAGGTGGACTACTGCCGGCTGCATGGGCTGGAGCTCTACCATAACACGGACGTGCTGGACGAGAAGATGTCCGGGTGGTGGGCGAAGGTGTTTGCGATGCGCATGCTGCTGGTCGCGAGGCCCGACGTCGAGTGGCTGCTGTGGATGGACAGCGATGCCATCTTCACCAACATGACGTTCGAGTTCCCGATGGAGCGCTACAAGGATCACAACATGGTGATGCACGGGCGCGAGCGCAAGGTGTTCGGCCAGAAGAGCTGGCTGGGGCTGAACACAGGTCAGTTTCTAAGTTAGAAATTACGGATCGTTGGCATTTTTATTCCTGTGTCCGGCGCGCGCGGGGAGAGTTTTCGGCATAATTGGTCAAGATCCTAGTGTTCCCAAGTCCAACAGGTTATATGTATGTTGAAATCTTTCCGATTTTCTTTCTTTGTTTGAAGTATTTTCTGTAGATTCCTCTGGAATGATGGATAGTTTTCCCGAAGTCTTGAACTTCAAACGGTTCATCTGTAACTAGCGGTCCATTCTTCCCGTTCGTTGTTTCATTTGAGTTTGTGAAGGTAGATGGGTGTTAGGGGCGCTTTAGATGGGGTCCACGGTCCAAGAACATGTAGGGGACCAATTTGAAGCAATGTAAGCCGAATTTAACCCTTGAACTGGACCCTTTCTTTCTTGGATCTTACCTTTTAAAATATGAATATTCAAGTAAATTTGGACCAAGTCTAAGTCCAAAATTATAACATGTTGAATTCTATCATAAGATCTTTTGATAGGATTGTATGGTTGGATCCTGTTGAGAATATTCAGAGTTGATTTTGGTAATATCATGGCAATTTTTTTTAATAATTATATTTAATCTAATAAGCCTTTATATTACTTCTCCATCATGTTTTAATAATATAGCATTCAAGTAATCCCGAGGATTCATACATCTCCCTTGAATTTAAGTGCAATAGAAGTGTATTGACAGATCCGCCCATAGAATACAAGTAACCCAAGAGTCCTCATTTTGAGAATATGTCTGGATTCACTTAAGTACAAGTAAAATGGTTCTCCAAAATTGAGAAGCGCTCCTTTGAGCTTCATTAGAACCTTGGTTTGGACCGTTATGTAGTCTTTTTTCTCTAATATGATGCGGTTGGACATGTAATATGGGTGCAAGTACGGTAAAGTGGACAGCTCTTGATCCCCTCCTAGTATTCGGTGAAAGTGATTCGAAATTATACACTAACTTTGAGTTTTGTGAAGAAAAAAATCATAAACATTCTAAGAATATACTTCTCTACAAAGCTAAGAAAATTATGATGACAGAATAAATTATAAGAAAAGTCTACATATTTTAGAAGACGGTATAAGTGGTGTGTAAGTAGGTGATATTGAACAAGTGACTGTCTAAAATTTGTTTAAAGTACAATAAAATTACATTAAATTGATGGTTTTCCACAGAGTTTTGTGATGATGCCCTCAAGTAGATAATGAATTCAAGGAATATGAAAGAAAATTCCAACTTCAAAATAATTACAGTCGTGACATCTACATCCAAAACCAGACTCAACCAGTTGCTTTTGAGCATCACTTTTCATGATAAGTACTGAAGATCTCAACTTGGTTTTCCACATTTGAGTATTCAACACAACAACAAGAATCATCATCAAAAGAAATCCAATTTAAACACTGTGGGAATTATGACACAAGTGGTACACTTTTTATTTCTATTTTTTTGGTAGTACAGTGGTTTTGTGTGTGGTGATATTATTGTTTTGATTGATTTGGCTGGCAGGAGTCATTCTTCTTCGCAACTGCCAATGGTCTATCGACCTGCTCCATGCATGGGCACGCTTCAGCCCCAAGGGTCCAGTGCGCGAAGCCGCCGGTGCATTGCTCACGGAGGCTTTCCCTGTGCGGCCTCTAGGGGAGGCCGAAGATCAATGCTCCCTCGTCTACTTGCTGCTCACTCAAAGGTAACGATCCATTGAACTTTACAAGAACTTTACAAGATAGAAGCTTAACGTACCAAGAACTAGAAAAGTCCACGCTCACAAAGAGTCTTGTTCTTAGTGTATCTTGTTGTGATCACTGGTAGGAGATAAATTAATTTCAAGTATCGAAGCTGCTGGTGCATTGCTCACTGAGGCTTTCCCAGTGCGGCCTCTAGGGGAGGCCGAAGATCAATGCTCCCTCGTCTACTTGCTGCTCACTCAAAGGTGACAATCCACTCAACTTTACAAGATAGAAGCTTAACCAAGAACCAGAAAAGTCCACGCTCACAAAGAGTCTTGTTCTTAATTAGTGTATCCTGTTGTGATCAATGGTAGGAGATAAATAAATTACAAGCTTCGTACGAGGTGCCAGTGCCCAGCTGATCAAGATTCCGTGCACAGTTGTGTGGTGTCAACGTCGTGTGTGTAGTGAGCTCGAATTACCATAATTTCCATTCATTAACAGATAGCATGTATTTGAGTCAACTAAGAACAACAACAGAAAAAATAAAAAAATAAAAAATCCTCACTTCTGAAGCAACTTGTTCGGCTGTTGTTATCGATGTTAGGAGATAAAAGTGCTCTATGATTGTCGATTTTTGAGTGCCCTTGTTAACGACTTCAAAAGCTCATTTCAAATGCCAGTGCCCGGCTGATCGAGATTTTGTTCGTGTGGCCCACAATGGAATAAGTCTTACATGTGATACCATACAACCTAATAACGACTCCATGTAGATCGCATCTCTTCAACTAGATCTTGGTTGATGGGAGAAGGCTTTGTGTCCAACAACGATGTGTCAATTAATGATGACTTGCCACTTGACTATGCATGTAAAAAACAACCTTGATTCTTAGAGATTCATTCTTGGAACTAGAATAGAAAGAGAGCGTCCTTACAAGTGCTTAAGGGTGGCTTTGCATAAGGGTCCAGGTTTCGCAAAAAATCTCCTAATGTATCTTACTTTTGGATTCAAGATTGGATCCAAATTGTTCAAGTTTATTTTCTCGAATTTGGTAAAGTATATTCTTGAGTTCTGCTCTATCAGATAAAGTGGAAAAATGGTGCTACATTGGCACCACTTCATTTTCTCATGCTTTGGATTAATATTTAGTGTAAATTGCTTGGGTTCAAAAAGTTTACTCTCGACCCAAAGAATTGTTTGATTTGGGGATTCTTTGGTCTTGGTTCCCAACATAAACCCATCCTAACAAGACTATGCAAATTGATTGTAGGTCACGGTGGGGGCCAAAGGTGTTTCTAGAGCACAGCTACCACCTGCAAGGGTTCTACGAGATAATGGCGATGAGGACTAACAGGTACCCGGGCATGGGAAACACATGGTGGCCGATCATAACACACTTCACAGGCTGCCAATTTTGCAGTGGATCTATAAACCCAATCTACACCCCGGAGAGTTGTCGTGATTACTTGCAACGTGGCCTTGCCTTTGCCAATAACCAAGTCTTGCACGACATTGGTTTCACATACGCTGCGCCTGGTAGCTCCTCCACCGTCGTTAAGCGCATTGCTGCTCCAACCACCAAACCCTAGTGTGCTTTCTCACAATTTTGTGCGACTAGGTCCAAATTTAACAATTTTGCCTTGAAAACATAATCTCTCTACCACAATAGGTGATTTTAAGGAGCATGAGTTGGGAGGGCCCATAAATATTAACCTATACAATATGGTCCGCCAATGGGTTTACAGTTGGGAGGCAAATTATTTCATTGTCGATAAAAGTATTGCTACACCAATTACCAAACAATAGTTTGCATTTTCATTATTTTATGAGGATGTATGCATACTATTCCAAAATTTAGTACATTATGTTTGCTACAATAGGTGATTTCAGAGTGCATGACTTGGGAGGCCCCATAGATATCAATTTACATAGTGTGGTTAGCCAATGGATTTCTAGTTGGAAGGCATATTATTACTTGTGATTTGACAAGGTTGTTGTCACATTTATTTTGAGTACAAGTGGGTTATATAAACCCTTCTTGGGACCTACACCATTATGAGTTTCAAGTGAACGCCTCTTGATGCATGGTGTTATCAAGTTCAATTGCGGGGAGTTTGAAGCCAAACTCCTTTGCTCCTCCTTTGTTCACATTCTCCCAAATTTGTGAAAGAATGCAAGCAATCCATGCACACCATGTTTCAATTTTAGCAATTGGGTGCAAGCATGGTAAAGTGGACCAAAAAAGTGCTATGGTATACTAAAACCATAATTTATGATCAAAGCCCTAAAAGTAGTAGCAAAGAGTTATTTAAATTGGAATTTTTTTATGATGACCTCTATTGTTGTGTTAAATACTCAAATGTAGAATATCAAGTTGAGATCTTCAATACTTAGCATCAAAAGTGATGCTCAAAAACAAATGATTGAGTTTGGTTTTGGATGTAGATTTCATGACCCTCGTCATGACCTTAACTATTTTGAAGTTAGAATTTTTTTTTATATTCCTTGAATTCATTATCTACTTGAGGGCATCACCACAAAACTTTGTAAAAAACCATCAATTTAATGTAATTTTATCATATTTTAAACAAATTTTAGACAATCATTTATTCAATATCACCTACTTGCACGCCACTTGCACCGTCTTCTAAAATAGGTAGACTTTTCTTGGAATTCTTTTTGTCATCACAAATTGCTTGGCTTTGTAGATCAAGATGTTTTTAAAATATCTATGGTTTATTTCTTCACAAAATTCAAAGTTAGTACATAAAATTGAATCACTTTCACTTAACACTAGGCAAGGATCAGGAGTTGTCCACTTTACCGTGCTTGCACCCAATTACCAAATGAAATATTTATAAACACCACCAGTAAAGATTTCCAATACAACATACATCTCTCAAACTTGCATGGAAATATGCACCCCAATATGCTTTACTTTCTCAAGACGAGAAAAAATATGCTACTAAATACCTCAACAAACTCCACATGTAAAGCATCACTATCATCACCCAAATTCAAAACCCAACCACCCAACATATGCTACCCCCACAAGAATTTATAATCAAATTCAAAGCCTCCCCAAAACTAATCAAAGAAGCCTTACAACAAGTTAGAATCCTATTCCCACCCCTAACACAACCAATAGTCACACCCCCACCACAAGAACCAACACATGCTTTTAACACCAGTAACCATACTAAACACATCGGAAAACAAATATATCTTATCACTGGCACAAAAAGAACCTCCTCCAGAGATAAATGGAGAGCCCAAGCCGTCAAGAAATCCTACCTATGCCAATGGAACACAACCGCAATTACCACCAAATGAGTAGGAGAATTCCAACTTCTCCACACAGACAATATCACCTTGGATCACAACCTATTCTTACTTCACAAATTTACACAAGACACATACAATAAAAACACACTAGCCACCTTGACTCGTGTATCAACTTCTCCCAATCCAAAGATCGGAGATTCATTAGACCCCCTATAGAAGCCCCACACTTAACCCTGAACATCAAAGAATGCAACCCAGATAAAGACATCCATGTATCTCAACCCACTATCCAAATCCAAAGACCCGTTGTACACATACTTGACCACACAAGAGCACACATCATCTCCATCTCATGCACAAAACTCCAGTGGTTGTGGGAGAGATTCACACAAAATAAAATACATCACATGGCGAGCTTCCTCAACCATCCCCACAAGACTTTGCCACTAAATTGCTTTAGTTGGCTAAAAAATATGTTCAGGTGGGGATGCACACAATGTGGCATATATGGACCCACATGGGTGCATAAAAAGGTATTAATTGTGCCTAGGGGTTACAAAATATACATAAGGTACGGGTATTATTTACTCTAGCTTTGTAAATATACTAGGTCTGTTATTCACATAATCCTAGTTGTATTTCTACCTTTAAGGCCATGGTCAATTTTAACGAAGTGGGTAATCTACAAAAGGTCCAAGTGAATATTTCATCCAATATGTAAATCAAATTCATCTTGAAATTAGGGTTTAGGGCCATGGTCGCAAGTCCATGGCCACGTCACTATAGTGTGATGCCCCATACCATGACATACTTAGGATCTTTCATGTATGCTACATCTTGTCACATACTTGGTGGGGAACTAAGTCATGCAAAAACTTCTTCCTCATAAAGGTTTTACGAAGTAAACTCTATTATGTCCACACTACACTAAACATCTAGATACATGTGACCCACTCTATTGTAATCACTAGATGGCAACCATAGAGGGTGTCATGTGACACTTGATGCAATGTGATAATTCTTGAAGACCATCTAATTATCTTAGTACATCAATTTTAATATCACCCTCACATCACACTAAACAAGATGTTCGGTGCACCTATTTGTGTTTTGATTGGAAAAACCATAACTTATAATGAATATTTACAACATTTACCTAAAATTGAACATTAAAATTATATTATTTATCATTTGTTTAGTCTAAAGTGATATTTAGGAGCCGATCACTCTTCCATGACATAAGTTCAACCCCCAACCCAACACCATGATCATGGAAATCATTCCCCACATCTCCTTGTGTGCAGCTCCTTCTATTTATAAAGACATGCTCATTCACCATACATTTGAAAGAAAATTAGCGCTTGGTCTAAGGTGCTTGTACAATACTAATTCTTTTTTTTTGCACACACATGCTTGTTAGTGAATAGCACTTGCTAGGATGAGTAGTGCATGTATTGTCAGTGAATAGTGCTACTATGAATAATGTTGAGATGAACAATAATTCCTAGATCTTTTGGTGGCACTAATTTTATAATGTGAAAAAGTTTAGGATCATTTGTAGAAAGATTTGGGTGCAGCATGACTTGAACCTGCGACCATTAAGTTAAAAGCCTAATGCTCTACCAACTAAGCTAAACACCCAAAGAGTCTTTATTATGAGGCCGAAGATGTATCATTATGTAATCTAATGATAAATTCACCAAAAACGACAATGATGTGAAAAGCTCACTAACTTCCCGGGAATTCCCACAACTCACTATTAGCCCTCCCTCACTAATTGGGATAATAATCAGTGTAGGCTATTTAGTTCCTAACATGACATTTTTGATAAGTTTAGTTAACTTAAGCCCATTTACTTGTAACATAAACAATGAAGAAGGTTAATTACAAGGTTGGGTACGATACAAAACAAAACAAATCCCTGATTTTCAAGAACCAACCTGAACCATGGGATGCTGTTCATTAAATCCCATCGAAGGGAGCAAATTGATGAAAGAAAGGGGGAGTAAAATTGCAGTAAAAAATGATGGAAAATTCATTAAAAGATATCCAGGTTTTTCGTGCTATCATAAACGAACGAAAAATAGCATGGACGATATCCGTGCGCAATACACAAATCAGGACATAGGCTGGCGTCACCTGCGATGCGTACAGCCAATGGGATCACTCCAAACACCAACAAACGACAGTTCTCTTTATACTCGTCCACTATTCTCGTCATCTCTGCCCAGATGGACGAATAATGATAATTATGTTGACGGACAGCGTCGTCCTTGTGGACCAATGGGAATGAATGAGGGGAGTCATCTGTGTGCCCGCGAGCCAATCAAATCACCCCTTACTAAGTCAACGAACGAATGTGCAGAGAACGAAGACACGAACGTAACGTCCAGATTTCTCGTCGTCACTCTCCGTAGAACAGGCCAGGAAAGGAAGGCCCTGTGACCCTGTGCGTAGAGAAGCTTTGACGAAATTTTGCAGAAGCAAAGGAGCGATGGCGAAGTTCAGGATCGCAACAGTGCTGGCACTTGTGGCCTGCTTCGCCTTTGTGTTCGCAGATGCAAAGGTGGACAAAGACGTAACGGAGCTCCAAATCGGTGTGAAGTTTAAACCAAAGACATGCGAGTTGAAGGCACACAAAGGCGACCAAGTGAGCGTGCATTACCGTGGAACTCTAGTAGACGGAACCGAGTTCGACGAGAGCTACGGGAGAGGCCAGCCTCTGGACTTCGCTCTCGGACAAGGCTCCGTGATCAAGGGATGGGACCAGGGCATTCTGGGAATGTGTGTTGGTGAGAAGCGCAAGTTGAAGATCCCTGCCAAGTTAGGGTATGGTGCTCAAGGTGCTCCTCCGAAGATCCCCGGAGGTGCAACCCTAATCTTTGAGACGGAGCTCGTGGCTGTTAACGGCAGGACGGGAAATGGCCCTGACGATCTCGTTGAGCCTCTTCCCAATGGAAATGGTGACATGGACTTTGAAGATGACGATGAGGATGGTGATGAGTTGTAGATTTTGGAAGGTTCGCGAATGCCTTCTTATTTTCTTAGTAGCGCGCAATCGGTGAATGTAGGGAACATTCTGATGATGATCTTTAGCTTGTTCTCTGTTGTCAACTTCACTTGTACATGGAGAGTTACTGATGTACACATGCAACTTCGGGACGTCCAAACCCTAGTTCACAGTAATTATTTATACCTATGAATGTAGGGTTCGTTGTACCACGTCTATTTTTTTCGCATTGCAATCTGGTTGCAGCTGTGAAGCTTCGAAGCTCTTCGGGCGTTTTCGTTGTTAATATTACAAGAGATGCAGTATTGTCTACTACAGCAGATAAATCCTTGGATCTGGTGTAATTCATGTTGTGCTCTCTGCCATTCGTGTCTCACTTTGATATACATCTTTCACGCACTGAGATATGATTGCCTAGTATCGCCCAATCGGTGAGTGTAGGGAACGTTTTGATGATCTCTAGCTCAGTGTTCTTTGTTGTCAACTTCAGTTGTGCAAGTAGAGTTGGTGATGTGCACGCGCAACATCGGGATGTCCAATTCCTAAGCGACAATAATTATTTGTTACTATGAAAGGGTTTGTTGTACCACTTTCCTCTATTTTTTTGCATTGCAATCTGGTTTTATCCGTGAAGTTTCAAAGCTCGAGCCTCAGGCCTTGTTGTAGCAAACCTCGACAACTGCTTGTCATTTGATGGTACAACAGTGTTGTGTACTACAGCATGTAAACCTTTAGATGTGGTGCAGTTAAGGTTGTGTTCTTCGCCATTTGTGTCTCACTTTGAGATAACATTTCGTGTACCCAGATGTGATTCTCTCAGGGCTTGAGGAGGTTTTGCTGTATTCGTGATCTTGAGTGGTTGATTCTTGACAGCTGCAGCTGCAGATTGCACTCTGTTCTGATGAATCGATCTGATGCTGAAAATTGATAAGACATATATTATTTATAAAGGATGATTCCCAATTTAGACAAGCATGCTATTTGATGCCTGTGCAGATGCCACTGACATTCTTGATATCCTTTTGACTTCTCGGACTGTAAAATCAAATTTATTTTATTTCATGTCAATTCAAAGAGGAGTGTATGGTGTCAGAAAAATTACGTGTATGTGCATTGACTTATCAAAGGCAAGAATATTCTTCAGGATGAAGATGGAGAGAAGGTTTAAGGGACACCTAGTGCTTGCCAAAGAGGTAGCAAACTACTTAACCTCGTCTACAGGCTGTTTTTTTTTTGTATAAGTTTATGTATGTATATTTTTGTGAAAAGTTGATGTGTCTAGAAATAGTAATACACCAACAGATACTATGTCATGCGGAGTAGCACTCTGTTTGTGTGTGGGATAATCAAGCTGGTTATGTATTTTAGGTGTGTGGGACTAATGTGGCCACTGTTTTCAATTGAGCATTTATATTTGAGTGGTACATGGCAAGTCTTGTAGTGAAGAACAGATTTTCGAAAGACACTTATGATGAGGTTGGACGATGTGCTCAAAATACAGACACCACTCTAGGCACAATAGTGAATATCAACTGGGAGGATCTCTGTGATCTCTTTAAAGAGAAAGACAAGCTTCAATCTTTAAATGTCTGCAGTTACTCCAGTTGTGAAATTTGAAGTGGCAATCTTCATGCTCTGCAATCGCTAACTTGATGAGGCAGTTTCTGATATGATCCAACAGCCAGAATTGTCTGTGGAGCTGGAAGTGCCCACAATAGGACCACAAATCTAGGTTCAATTGTGAACACATAGCCTCTGATCATCTAAAGAGGAAGAAAATGTTTCACTTTGGACTCCCATAAGGTTTAAATCTCTACTCTGCTTTTGAAACTTGAATCGATAATCTTATTGATTTGCAATTGCTAACTGAAGTTAGGAGGCAATTCTTGAAGCAATCCAACAGCCAGAAATGTGTGTGGAGTTGGAAGTGCCTACAATAGGGCCACACATCTTGAGTTAGCAAATTACATGTAGGGACTTGGAATGCTGCAATATGCATTTGGCCTCCAAAATGTTGTGATCCATTGTGTGAATGTTTGGTTAAGCAATTTTTTTAGTTTGAACACTGTTGTTTTGCCTGAACTGGTTTGATTGATTGCGGATGCATACCCCTTCACCTGCTATTTCCAATGTCCGCTCTAAACCTACCTGCATTGCCAACATGTCATCGATTCTAGAGAAAAGGTTTTATCTTGTCAAAAGCATTTATCAATGTTGTGGCACATCATTTATTTCAATCACACTAATGCCTAGCTTGGGATGGAGAGAGGATAAGGAAGCTCTGTAGAAACCAGATGAAGCTCCGGGCCACAACCCCAATGATTCTATTAGGGTGGACTTAGGGTGAGTTTCCATGTAGTTCACACACTAGATTCTAAAGGGACTAAGGACAAGTGTAGATGAAATCCAATGAGGTGTTTGTATGTGCCAACCAACTAATGCTATTTCAAGTGTTTAATGTTTGTATGTGTCAACCAACTTTGCTATTTCAAGTGTTTAGTGGGTGCATGAAAGTCTAGTTGCCAAAGGCCACAACCCTCCACATTCTAACTTATAATCTAGAATCCAAGGTAGATGGGTCTTAAGTGACTCATTTTCTTAATTGGACCCCCTATATTTGATTGGTATGTGGTTTGGTGAGGATCCAAGAGCAAACACCATAAAGACATGTTTAAAAGAGATTGGAGTACGTCTTCAAATATCAATAACTACTTTACACTCAATAGTGAACACAATTGGGAGGATCTATGTATCCAAATAAGAAACCAACAAACATGCACTTCCAATAACCATATCTAAATCAGGGGAGGTCTCATTTTCAATCTCGCTTTTGAAAATGTTTCATCATAGATTTGCTAGTGCAACACAAATTGTGTTGTGTAAATCTAATCGGTAGAAGTTGGAGAACATGAAAATGAACCAAATAACACCCACATACCTTAGTGGGCGAGCAGCCTATGTGGAAATTCACCCATATCTTACCAACATACATATATATATGCAAAATATATTTACAAAATCCCATAGACTCTGCAAATAGAATTTTCCTCAGAATTGTGCTTTGGGCTCCCTCGGACCTCACACTCCTATATACAGAGAGACATAAAAGCTTCCAATGCTATGTAAGTTGGACACCTTTGTGCATTGTTGCACTCGAACAAAAACGCAAAATCACCAATTTCAAAGCAAAACCTTCAAAGTATACCATACACACAAACCCAAATCTTCCTAACCGGATCATACTCTATTGTCGCATTTGACATAATTGAATCTGCATCTATCTACTTATAATTTGATTGATCATAATGGAATTTGAGGTATTCTGGAGAAAGGGAAAGATAATATATCCTGAATTTAAATGTTGGCATGGCAACTTTTTTTTCCAAATGCATCTTTTTTTCTGTCTAGTTTGGAGGTCAACATGTTGCCTAAATAATCCCCATTTTGTGCTAAATTTCCTCCGCATCAATTGAACCCATTCAATCCATCACATACTATTATCCGTTCCTTGGAAAACTAAAGTTGGGGTGTTGTTCTTGGGTTATATCCCTCTGTTGCATTTTTTGGCAGCTTTAATTGTTGAAGAAAACATAGTTGAATTGAATTTTATTGAAATAACATTTGGTTGAGGGCCCACTCACAAATGATTTCACACTGCACTTGAGGATTTGTGACCACACTACATGATTTTGGAAGTGTCTTGGGATGGCTTTGGACACTTTTTGGGCTCTCACAATTTCACGGTCACAACTCTTGGCTCGTGTGTGAAGGGCCCTAAACCATGTTATTCAATGCTGACTTCTAAATTACATGACTTTTATTCAAGTGAGGTTATTTGGCATCCAGTCCAAATGCATTCATTGAACCTCACATAAATTATTCGTTCGTTCAAATATATATATATCATAATTTAATAATAAAATTGAATTCCCACCTGTATTTTTCACCTACCCTACTCTAGATATAATATTGTATGGGTCATTTTATCCAACCTATCGTGATTCCAAAAAATTTACAAACTTTTGCTCTATTGAATTAATTTTATTTATTTTTTCCTCACGTGGTTGATTAAAATTTTGACAATGACCTTCTTGTGTCCTAAACCAACCTTTGATATTAATATTTTGAATCAGTAACTAGTGTAGGGGAGAGAAAATTATCATATGTGAGCATACCTCTCATCTGTCCAACGTAAAACTTGACCCCTATAGGTTTGTTGCTGATTTATATCAAATGACCTCAAGTCCGAGGTCTTTAAGACTACATTGATTATCCCAATTAGTGAGGAAGGGCTAATAATGTATGTAGGGAATTAGTGAAGGTGATACAAAATTTCTTTACGATGTGAATTTACAGTAATCATCTAATTAATGTGGGTTACCATTGAAATGATACCCTCAGTAAAAAATTAAGCAACACGTGACTCCAAATGGTAACTATAGTTACGATTTCGGATAAGATAATAGACCATACAAACACTCAAGGAAGACTTACAAGGTGATTTTTATATCATCTAGGTGTCACATATAAGCTTTATTAAGACAATCACATTATTATTTTAAGTTACTTCAATTTTGAGCTAGCAATTGGATGATGATCTATGGGGTAAAGTCTTACAAACTCTCACAACAACACATGTAATTGTGGTTGTCTCTCAACTCACATTATTTGCCCAAGCAATAGACTATTAGTAAGTTCATTTTAATTAGATCAAGAGCGGTGTACAAGCATAGGCATAACCATCAACAATAATCTTGCATAAGTGTGTCCCATTTGAGTCTCGATATCAAAACCAAAGGCACTTTGATGTAGTCAATAGTCTCATTTCAATTAATCCCATTTAATGCAACTTTAAAATGCAGTGCAGTTATCCTTACAAGATTTTTAGCATTTTTGGATTAAATATAATTTAAATTACATCATCTTGCAATAGTCTTGTACTTGAGATCTACTCTGTCTCTTCACATACAATGGTCTTGTCACCCTATCCTTTCGGTTCTTGCAAAAAGCTTTGAAAAAAAATAAACCTTCAAGTTGCTTGAGAATTTGTAGTTCAGACTGTAGCTTGTTCACTTCAGTAAACCCTTACTGTTTTCTCCCAACATGGTAATTCCTTACACACTGAGATTATTGCCTTTACCAAGTTACTTTTACAATAACATTGTAATAGACAATCAAATTCTTCTTCAACACACTCAATTGGGCATATCAGATTCTTCCTCACTTGTTCACAACACGACTATAGTCTCATGCTTATCCGGATTGATTATTGTAACCAAAAATATATCTTCATGTATGGACTCACTCCATCACATGGAAAACCAAACTTCCAACGTGCCACTCCAAGATTGCTTTGGAGTCATCTAAATCATAAGCATGCTTGTTCTCCAAGACAATATTACTAAACATATCAGACATTAAAATCACAAAGTCATTCCTATCAAGTAGTCCCTTGCATTAGTACTTTAATAATTTCCACATGTACTTTTAATTCAAAACCAATTCCAAGTTCACAGGGACAAACCAATACAATCACCTTATGTGTCCGTCAATAATTTTCCTAAAGGATCTCTCCTCCTTTTGCCTCAACCTTTGATTTTGACACATAATATCTTATCACTCTTTCTCTCAAAAAGGGGATGTTACTAATATTATATTACCCCAATATGTAATCACAACATATTGAATTGCAATGTCAATATGAAATCAACAAGACCATAGTTTGACTTACACAAACTAGCATCAATTTAGCCTTCACTTTCCAAATTATTGTCACACTCAAGGAATCACTCCCTAAAGTTATATCAAATACATTTAAATTCATGATCCTTCACCAAATTAAACTGAGAGTCAAGACAAGTTGTGATCTAGGTTAAACACCCTGGAGGCACTAAATTGATAATTTGAGTCCATGGTCTTACAAAGAACAAATCTCTCATACTCTGGAGTCTAATTACTCTTATTAGACTCAAATTTATTTCCAAGTCCAGGGAAATCATAAATTCTGAACTAATTCCAAAAGAGGTTCACCAAAAAATCATCTAAGAAAAAAAAGTCTTCCCTCCCTCCTAATCATCATCTAAATATTACTCTATCAACACATGTGGATGCCAAACCACACATCCCACGGGGAGGTCACTCCATTGTAAAGTTGAACAACCACGTGCGAACACTTTACATGTAAGAAATCCTACTTTTAACATACAACATCACCAAAATGGATCAAATTTTTATTAATTTTTTCATGAGCAGATATACACGGTATCTTTTACATTGTATAAAATGGTAACTAAATTTGATGATTCGCTTTTTTATAAAACATACTGTTTCTACCTAGAATGATGCAAAATTGAACTAAAAAAATTACTACAGAACATGAAGATGATTAAAAGTTTCAAAAAAATATAGAAAAGATACTTTCAATGGTTATGTATATGTAAAAACAATAATCATAAATTTTAAAACTATCTATGGCATGTAATACAGGGGTAGCAAACTTTGTTTGCACGTGGTGTTGAACTTGACAATGGAGTGACCTCCCTGTGACACATCCCTTTCAATTAGACTATAGTCTCTCCAACTATCACTTTTTGATATCTGCATACAATTGCCTATTCGTATCCTTACAATTGTATTTTTCTTGTTCAAGAGTTTGTTCACATTTAAATCCTCTTTAGGCTAAATAAAATCAACAAAATTGCTACCATAGTAACCCACATTAATTAGACAATCAATGTAGTGCCACCAAAAGATCTAGGAAGCACCATTCATCCTAATTCGTTCCAACATTATTCATTGAGGACATCTTTGTAGCATCAATATTCACTATTCATCTTGGCACTATTTGCCGACAAGCATATGTTTGCATATAGTTTTTTTTTTTTCCTAAAAAACAATTATCTCTACAAGCACCTTAGAGCACACACTCTGTTTTTTTAGTTTTAGTTTTAGTTTTTTTTTTTAGTTTTTTATATATATGTATGGTAAATGATCATGTATTCATGAATTTAGTGTCACTTAGTAAAAAATTTAGCCCTCACTAATTTGAGACTTGGAAATATAGTGTGTGTTTCAAGAATTAGTACCAGACACACTAATTAGGATAATTAGTGTGATTATGGTGTTAAACCAACCAAAATAGTATCCTTTAGATTGCATACTATTTCATAGCTTTTATGTTGGATGAATGAGAGATACATACCTTCCTCAACTCCGATTTCAATGATTTCAAATTCTTTGGTCTTGATTCAGAATTGCTAACGTACTCAAGCTTCTAATGATTGAATCCATCGGCTAGATGATTCCACAGAGCTAGAGGTGTCCACAATAGGGTGAGTTTCCATGCATGTAGGCCATTTGCCCACCAGATTCTAGTGTGAATAAGGAGAAACCGCCCAATTGTAAAGGGAATTTGGTGGGGGTAGGGTTCATATGTTGCAACTCCCATCTTCTCAAATTTGGGCCCACCTACTAACCTGCTCCTCCTGGTTACCAAGGATGGAGTTCTAGACTATCATTGGTTTTCTTTGAGTCTTCAACCGGTCTTAATCCTTGAGTGACCAACACTTGTAGGTTAAAGATTCTTTAGCGGGCACATGGAAGTCTTATAGCCGGTGTCCATGGCCCTCCACATTTTAGTGGATCACCAAAATGTTGGATGGTAGCTTGTGCTTAACTACATGCAACCACCTCCAACTCATTATTAACTAAAATCTAGTGGGCAAGTAGCCTACATGGAAACTCACCCTTAGACACATGTAGATACATCACAACAACATATTTAGATGCAACAGAATCCAAAGATGCATCCAACAAGCCTAATTTCATAGAGTTTCATATAGTTCAAGACATCACTTTGTTGGCCTCAGTACATTGTTCACTCTCCCCTATATAGTAGAGGCGCCTATTCCCGATCAAGATCCATTGTCAATCTATAGGGTATCGAAATTTTGATTAGGCTAAGATTGAATTTCGACCAGGTTGGAACTAATAGTGTCATGATGCATGTCCTGGTTTTGAGCGCCAAAGTGAGGCAAAATGAGCGGTTACAATGAGTAGTGATGGTAGACTCTAGCTATTGATAATGTGTTCATGCCAACTTTTGGCTTAAAAAATTTCACAATACTTTCAATTTAAGGAATTAAATTACTGAGAAAGTTGCAATCCTCCTAATTTCTATCTTCCTACATGGCAAAAATTTGCACAACCTTATACTTACCGAGATGCAAAATCGCTTAAGTGATTGTTTATGGATGCCTCTACTCTACATGCCCACTCACATTGATGATGTTCACCTACTTATGGACATCAAACAATTGTTTTTGCTATCCTCCAACACCCACAATCTTATGTCTCCTTGCACGTGACTTCAATTGCCTTATTTTTCTACATGGACATTGCACCAATGGCCACCACTGCACACCTAATCGTCGTGACCTTGATTTGCATTATTTTACAATGCACCTTCTCCTCCAATTCCCAACCGAAAGGTATTTGCAAGACAAGAGGACACCACTACACATCCTTAAGCCTCATTGAGGGTTATTATACCACCTCCAATATATCCGCAAACCTTTCTAACGCATTCATTAATATCAACCTCAACTCCAACACTTTCCGGTCTTCCTCTCCCTCTCCCCAAATTCCATCGTCACCAAAATCAAAGTTGATAAATCCCACCTTCATCTTCACCCAAAGTTATGATCCCCACACTCTAGACCTCATAAGATTTCTCCCAACACCTACTCCTTTATCCCCTTCCAAGTGGACCACAATCCAAGCTAACCTACAAATTATCTTGAATTCTCTAAGCTCCCACACCATTGATAAGTGTACCTCTCCACCTCCTCCTACATTAACCCATTTATAGAACCACAAGGTGGTTCCATTCCACACAAACTTCAACACAAATGGAAATCCATTGGGTCGACATTCCCCAAAATTTAGCGACTACGCGTGGCCAAAGATAGGATATACTTTTATTGATAATATCAAAAGAACTGAAGCTCTTCTAAATTGAAATAAGCCCCACAGAATATGTGACTCTAAGTTCAATATAATGCAGGTTGTCATAAATTTGATTAAATCATGTTTATATTATTTCTAAGATACCATGTTATTAATGTTTTTCAAAAGAGTTAAATGTAGTAGGATTTCCATCATTATGCTTGGAGATGTCGTTGGTTTATGGTTCCGCAATAAATGCACTTCGTGTTCTTCTTGTGTGCATATTTATTTTTGGTATGTTTGTTATGTATTGTGGATTTATGAAATTGCTTTGAGGCTAAACCACATCGCAATTAACTATTGGCTTTACCTTTTGAGATAGTTTTTGAATTGAGTCAAAGTTTGGTCTCGGTGGGACAACCAACTAGAATTGGCCACATGTGAAGGATACTCATAGGTCATAGCACTCTTGCAGTAAAATTCTTGTTGATTTATAATAAACATATGATACATGAAAATGACTAAGCCTCATCCTCCAAAATAATTGAAAGGTACTACAAACTATGCACAATTATGAAAATTACTTAATTAAATAAGTCATTTAATTGTTGGTCAACAAGATAATACCCCCAAACAATTACACCCTTGCCACACATGATTCTTGTAAGTCACACTAACTATCAACTCCGGGTGGGAATCTCATCTCAAAATATACCATAGTATATAGCGAGCCATATGACTCCACAGATCCTTCCCATACTTGGTCCCAACACCCAAACATACTTCATCTCAACCCATATCCCAATATACCTCCGCCATATCAATCAATTATTTCCTCCGATATTCAATTGTGGACTGCAAAGATCACACAAATAGGTTAATTAAGTCACCAACAACCCCACAAAATTACTACTAAACAAACCTCCACGAACTATATAGATTTTTACTCCCAAAGCAATGTTTAAATTTTTAACATATTTAAGACATAACGCCTAAAAAATACGAAAGCACATGTTTCATCCCCAAGACTCCATAAACCTTGATTTTCTTGGGGACACAAATGGCAACATAGTCACCCACCCAAATGCCATCTCTCTCACCATATTCAACGCACATCAACTTTCATTCCAGTGTCAAATACCTTCGTGTCTAAACCCCTTAAACCACCTCCCACATTATCATTATTCTATTAGACAATATCCATTGCACTACACCCATGGTTTCACTTTAGATAATAGTTGCCCAACTCCTTTCCCTCTCGCATCTAAATGTGAACAACCACTTTATAATGAATTTTGTAAAAACCTCTCCAAAGGCAAAACACCCGGGCATATAGTATTCTCGATGATATCTTTAAAAACCTCACTGACAAATTTCATGACATGCTCTTCCTTCTTTTCTCTCAATGCTACATCAACAATACCCTAAACCCTTGCTTCTCAAGCTCCCTAACATGCCCCATGCAATTTTAATCGATACCATTCTCCACATATCAAAGATCAAAGATCAATTATTTGGTTCCCTTGGTGCATTTTTCATTTTATTTCCAATGGCAAGGTAATGGTTACACTCACCTTGTGGACATCTCATTCCTACCAAAGGTGCTCAAATTGGCCCATGCCTCCATAGAAATGCACTCACATAAGCTCACCATCCATATTGTACCCTAAGCGGATTGGTTTTAGAATCCTCCGGACTTCCTTGAACATCTCAACCTACAACACATCATTAGTCCCCCCCCCCCCCTCACTATTCAATACACCTTGTTGCCCCAATTGCCCACCTATCATCACCACAAAAGGACCTCTTCTCCTTCCCACAACCACCACACCCTCCATCCTCACTTTGTGCACTCCTCCTTGCGGTACAACAAACATAATTTCTAAACCATGATATCTTGATTTTCATAAATAGCCTTAAACGTATTTAGCTTCTCTTCAACCACATTAAGAAATCCTCTCTCGACACAATCATCCTGATAAACTCCTCATCAATGATATTGTTGCACATATATGTAATACCACTCATTGCGTTGCCATTCAGAAGATTTGTGCCCATACTAGCAGTCATAGCAATAATAAGCCAATAAACTTGCTTAAAATGGCTCCACCGGCACCAATATCTCACAATATCCATTCCACCTCATTAGTCACAAGTTTCCTTATTCACTTGCATCAATATCCATGTCTACCCTACATGATGGTTTAGTTAGAAATTTGAAAGGATACATCAAAAAATAACATCTATATACAATTGTTCATATTCCACATCAACATTCCCATATATCTCCAAATGGCTAGATAATGAAGACATCCAACCTCAACAGTCAAATTTATTCTTGGCATCCAAAGCCATGCCAGATGCACAAATTAACCAAACACTTCAATTTTGTCATGAACGTTATATGGGCAACTACCGGAAACAACAATTCTTGAACACACAGTAACTCCGTTATGCCCTCTTTGTTGACTAAACCAAAATGATAGATGTTTGCATCTCCTCTTGTGTTGCTCCAACATACACATCAACAATCACCAATATACACAATAAAATGGATCATGCAATACACCCTCTTAGCCCATCCTTTCACACGTCACTTTTGCTTATGCATGGTGCCATCAACAATAACAAAATCCCCAAAAATCCACTATCTTCCCGGCTTCTACCATGCACATGCTATTGTCCCAAATGCAAGTGCCTTGTCAGTCTTGCCATGATATCCTAGGTATTAAAGGGAAGGCCACCACAGACACTCCTCTTTTTTCCCTTCCCCACAAATCACAGTCCAATTTATTGAATTCACCTATTACAACAATAATTTCGCAAGCATGAGAAATATGTTGTCCTTATTCCTCATCTTTGAAGCCTCCATTGGACTACACCTCCTCCCATTGTCATTACAAGATGAATCCAAGGCTTTATCCACACCTCCTCCATTCATAAAGCTACAAACCTTGATATTCCCACATCAAATATGATTCAATTTACTTGTGGAAACCATTTCCTTCAATGTCATCAAATACCTCACTTATATGGCTCTCAACAAATGGAAACTCAAAGATGCAAGCCCCAATCTCTTTAAACTAGTTTGTAATCTCTCATCTTGACCATTGTACATAGAGTCCACTTATTGGTAGATAGGCATTCCACCGTTCCCCTCTTTCATCTCCTATGGTTCTTATATGAGGATGGCTAATGAACCATCTTCATGTTAGTATTAACATTTTATTTTTCTTCTTTCTTTCTTCACCCACACTCATATCTTAGGTATGTGAGCCTCAAATGAACACTCATTAAATATTATATTTAGTGTCACTTACTATATGGAATTACGCAATACTAAAACTTTATACTATTTTTTTTTTGCCAAGCAGGCTTTGGCCAAGATGGCCCTAGAAAGTTGGCTACGCTCATGTTCAATCCTAAAGACATTTTGCCAACAAAGTTCAAAGTGGTTGTTTGGACATTATAGAACATTAACATATATATTTGGTTAAGACCATTAAAATTAAAAAGATAAAGCATTTTGTAACTCCAAATATAAGTGTCACTAAATACATTATTTAGTGTAGTCTTATGCACACATCTATATTTGACTAGTATATGGCAAGGTTTGTATTTAAGAGCAATCATTAGTAAGACAAGTGTTATGTTAAGAATGAATTGCGTGCTCAAAGTAAGGACACCATTTCAATTGGACCATCAAGTTGGTATTAGCCTCTATCTCAAAGAGGCTGCCACATTCACCCACTCTAGGGAATTGGTTGGTTTGGCGCCATCTTGATGTACTTTTAGTCTCGGGGGTGGACTCTTCATAACACGTATGAACTAACATGAGTATAATAAGGGTATTATTTGAGGCATAAGTGTACATGATAAACATAAGGGAGAGCTATTATTTTTCTTTAGTTTGTACATTTTAAAATGCTATATTAAGAATGTTGAAGTAAAGGTAGATGTAAAAAGGAGGCCCTAGGGGTTAGATTTTGTTTTGGATAATAGATTTGTTTGTGTCATCCATTGTTATCATATGGTAATAGTCGTCAACATGGGGCTGACACTTAGTGTGACTTATGAAAATCACGTGCGGCGAAGGTATAATTGTTTGGGGGTTATTATCTTGCTCAAAAGAAATTAAATGACCCATTCAATAAAGTAAAATTTTAATTATTCATATTTTATAGTACCTTTCAATTACTTTGAATGGATGGATATAGTCATTTTCATGTACCATATGTCTATTATGAATTAACAAATGGATGGTCAAAATAGTATTATGCCCTATGCTTATCCTCCACTCATGGCCAATTCTAGTCGGTTGGACAACCGATGCCAAATTTCGACTCATTTTAAAAACCATCTCAAAAGACAGAGCCAATAAGTCATTACAATGATGCTTAGCCTCAAATTTTCATCTACTATGAGCGGGGCGGGGGAATGTATACACTATAACTCTTTTGCAAATGTATTATACCATGGTATCTTAGAATTAACATAAACATAATTTCATGGAATTTATAACACCTTACATTATCTTGGATTCAAGGTCACATATTATGTGGGACCTATTTTATTTTGGAACCACTTCAATTTTTCAACTACCATCATTACAAAAGACCCATCTTTGGTTGCACATAGTTTCTGATTTTTGGAGAGTGTGGGCCCTGTGGTCATCAATGACTACCTTGTCCATTCTTGTTGGGTTTTGCATTTGAGTTCTAGGTTCTTACAATTGGAGGCTTTTGGAGTGCTCATGGGCTCCCCTGAGTTTTGCTCTCCGAATTATGGCTAAGGTATTATACTCTTGTCTTTGTTTTCTTGATCAATGCACTCATTGAGTTACATTCTATGGATGACTTCAATGTTCAATGACTTCTCATTGGAAAGTGAAAGTGGATAATATATGTAATATACGTTTCTTTAATTTGAGATTTATATTTTGTATATGTAGTGGAGGAATTTGTTACATTACATTCAAAAATCAATAGAAATACATGAGTCCATTTCATAGCCTAGTGTTAATACATATACATTCATTTTTCTCTATAGACTTCTTGTATAGGGGGTTTAATTTCATAGCAACCCACGCATGTTATTTAGGTTTCTAGTTAAGAATCCACCTCCTGGGTTTTTAGTCCCATAAACCTTTTGGCTTCTCAAACATTGAAATCAATTTCATTTCATTCTAGGTTCAAAAGTTAATACAATTGGGAGGGCCTATGTGATCATGTAAAGAGAAAGAATAATGTTTCACTTTGACCTCTTGTAACTTTTGTATCTCAACTGAGTTGCTTTTGACACTTGAAACAACAATCCCCATAATTCACAATTGCTAACTGGATGAAACAATTTGCAACACAAAGTGTATGTGGAGTTGGAAGTGTTTGTGGTAGGCTTGCATACTTTACATAACACATGTTGTCTAGGCTTTAGTCTCTTACCAAGGCTTGAAATAGATGCATTTTAAAGGTATATTAATACATCTCAGATGATATTTTTAAAAGATTTTGAAATTGTAAATATTGCATGAAACTGCTATTCAAGTACTTGACATGAGACATGCATTTCAATTGAAATATTTTAGTTGGCATCAATAGAGTTAAGTGGAAAGTATGCGGATGAAATTGGGTCAAAATCCCGTAACCATCCCTTGTTTGAGTGTGACCGGAAAATCTTGTAGGGCTTCTTGGAATTTTAGGCACCCAACATATTTCATCTTCATATAACTAAAGACTCTTTCCAATTCTGTTGCCACCTTATGCACATCCTTGTCTAAGCACTCCTTGCTCCTCTCATCAATTCTCATGTACTCCCCAAATAGAATCAAACGCAAGAAAATAGACTCAAAATTTTCTCATCGTTTTTTTTAACCTTGTCCAATAGAAGCAAAAGGAGGTCATTGACACATTGTTGAAAATGGCAACAACGGGCATGAAAATCCTTCACAATTGCAGTTTGCTCCCCACTTTTGGTGACTTTATGGTTCACTTGGATGTGAAAGTGATTCGGGTCTTGATGTCTTCTTGAAACATGGTTTAGAAGAGCAGAGCAACCCAACTTGGGCTGAGTTAAATTATGGCTCTGAGCAACACTTTGGATTTCTGCCAGCAAGTGTGGCAGCACAGGCGTGAGTTTCTATACATATTTTCCCGAATGTGGAGATAGATACTACATATCTGCATGCAGTCTCAGAGGTAATGTATTGTATTCAAGACTAATAAATTCAGGGCTTGGGATCTCGTTAATAAATAATGCGTATGGTGGCCTACCTCAGTGCGCTTTCGGATTGCCTTAACCCCTACATGAGCATCTGATGCATCACAAAGCCATTGTCATCTTCATTAAGCACACAGCCATTGTCATCTTCATCAAGCACAAAGCCATTGTCATCTTCATTAAGCATGAATGCAGGCAAATCTTAGACGATTGTTGGGCATCCACATATATCTTCCAGTCTGACAGTGCAGAACAACTTTGAAGTGTTCTCATTGTCTCAATCGAAGGGTATGACACGGACGTTCATTGGACCGAGAAGTAAGTGTTCAAGAGATTCCATCCTGATAGATAGAATGTTCCTTACAACCTTCGCTTTATACGTGACCTCGAGAATGTGGAGAGTCAGGGTGATGATGTTTTGACTTTCATATATAGCACCGACCAGAATAAGGGGGAGGGTGAATATGTTGATTGCTATGGTAAAGTTTTGGATGTGTTAATCGAAGCCAAATGAACACGCCATGCCAGGGCTGAAGACCCCGTAGTAGACTCATGAAGTTAAATCACTACGTGGATGTGAGTCATGGACAATTGTCATGTGTCACTTATGCCCATATATTAGTAAAGAACAATGCTAGGAAAATGAACTAGCAATTTATGTTTGGGGAAAATCGACGGCTAGTTCATTATCACCCGATGGATTTTCCCTCATGGCCGGTCCAAATTTCCAACCATCGGATGGCAATCCGATTGTAATTTCAATCCTCCGGCAATTAGACGATGGACCAGAAAATGTCCCGGAAATGTAGCCGATTCTTCTTGTGACTCGTGAGTTACTGGATTTCAGCTGGAAGCATCCAGAGCGCTATTTGTCTGGGGCATCTGATGATGCATTTGAGGAAGTACCCTAAACCTTAAACTTTTTGAATTATGCAACCTTTCCATGACCAAATCCAATTGCTTCTATGAAGAATTGGGGGACCCTTGGCCTTCAAGCAGTGAAGGCATTGCTAGGTTCAATTCCTACCAAGGATATTAACTCTTCAAATCTAAAGTTTTGAACATGCCTTTCTTTTCACTTATTCAAGATTTTGTACTAAGAAATGATTTCTAATAACTTTTCATACATTTTTTAACAATTAGTGCCAATATGAATTCCATTTAATCGGATATTGGCCAATGAAAATATGAAAATATAGGCAATTGGCCGATTGATTTTACAAAAGACCGGCTCTTGCTGATGTAAATTGGAAAAAAACCGACCCTTCGTAGCAACTACCGGCAATTAGCCACTAAGGCTTCAAAAACTTCCCGAACTCTGCTAGCAATGGTCAAGACTAAATTCTCATACATTGACAAACGGGTCTCCAGCAAGGAAATCCACCATAAACTCTCCAACCAATTCCGGATAGCCCAAGGTATATCAATGCCCAGATAGTACAAACACTAAAACTTCACTATGTCCAATATAAGGAAAACCACCAAAAAATAATAATTTGGCTACTAACACACTTAAACCCAAACTACATATTATGCCTAAACCATGCAATTGACACATGGTCACATCTTCTCTCTACATGCACACTCATTTATCAAAGGCCTTCTTATTGCCTGCCACAACAATACAATCCATCAAATAGTCCACACACTACATTCCAACAAATGTACCTGATCCTTTACCTTGGCAAATGCAAGCGACCAAAACAACCGACAACAAGACATGAGAATACCTCAATGATTAGTTAAATGTACGTGCAGCCCCACGCCCTACTCCTACTTGGCCTAGCTATAATGACTGGATATCCTCTATATATCAAGTGCTCTAATTGAATGTCAAACTCCATTGGCTCCATCACCAACCTACGCTATCCAATTCATTGAATTTACATATTGCCACAATAGATTCCCTACCACAAACAATCAACAAAATACACAACAATCTTAGACAAAAACTCCGGCTCGAAGCTGGTTGGCGAGTCCACCCCTAGCCGCAATCAGTGCGGGAGTAAGAGGAGCCATACATGAACACTCAATTGAAGTATGCAAGAACCTCAAAACACCCCCAATGAAACAAGCCCAAAAAACAAAACAAAAAAACAAAAAACTCATGAAGCAAATGCAACTGCAAATTTATCATAAATCTCACTTACCTAGTCCTCAACAAGCAAAAATCGGATAATAAAACAACACTAGTTGACCCCTTGTGAAAAGACCATCCTACCCACCGTTAAGAACAAACTTGGGAATACTCAACATTTGAAACCCACCTTTCGAAAGGACATAATTAACCATACATTGTTGCTTGGTGACACATGATCAACGAAAGGATGAACAGACTCCTAATCACATCGTCATCAATGAAACACCAATCTTCTTTGTATTGTATTGTATTGGTTTTTCACCAACGCATGACGTATTGTCTAAGACTCATGTGTTGGTAGTGAACTGAGATTACAAGACTTTTGAATTTTGAAACTTTTATGAAGCAAGCGTTCTGATGCAAAAGTTATCGATCAATTCATTTAACAACTCCAATGTATGAGAATGGTACATACATAGTGTTTTGGAGTATGAGAATGGTACATACATAGTGTTAGTTCTAGGCTATGTGTTGGGGTTTGGGTAGAATGCCTACCGTGTCGTCCTTGGCTAGATAAAGAGATAAGTAGCATCATTTGCTCAACTTACAAAACGCTCAAAGACAAAGTACTACTCAAGAAAAGGCTCTTGATGTCATCATGTTGCACGAAAGAATTTACACATCCTTTTCACCCCATGAATGATACATACCAACCATATAACTTCATGTCCATCTTACTATATTAACTTAAAGAGAATTTAGGGAACACAAGGGACTCATCATGAGTCATCTTCATGACTAGAAGATGTGCTTCTCGACTCCAAAGAGGTTCTGCAAGAGCCAGGCCACCTCATGGGTCAAGCCTTAAAGACGAAAGATCACTGCATGGCACGGTCGCCCTGCAACCCCCTCAATATTCAATTGTAATTGCAGTGCCTCTCATCAGCTAGTAGCTGTGAGCTGCTGAGGATATTGTTTTTGTATAGCAAAAATCCTTTTGGCACGTGGGCCACATATGCATCACTATAGTAGAGGCCCCTATTCCCGATCGGGATTTACAAGATAGAGTTTCGCAATTTCGATAAGGCTGGGGTTGAATCTTCGATTGGCCGAGAACCAATAGTGTCATGACACATGTCCTGGTTTTTGAGTGCTAAAGTGAGGAGGAATGAGTGGTTGAATGAACGGTTATGGCAGACTTTAGACATGATTGGTAATATGTTTGGGTCAACCTAACATTATTTACATTCATAACAATTGTCTGTGGGATTGACAATGATCCACGGAATATTCCCGGTTATTCCCCACATTTAGATTGAATGTGCGAATATTCTGTGGAATATTGTCGGTCTCATAGAACATTGTTATGGATATGAATAATGTTATGAACTTTTGGCTTCAAAAATGCATAGTACATTTAATTAAGGAATAAAATTACCAAAAAATTTGGAGTCTTCCTAATTTCTATCTCCCTACATGGGATAAATTGCACCTCCTTGTACTCCTCCAACTTTGGAGATAATTCTTAAGTGATCAGTTATTGGCGCCTCCACTCTAAGTAGTAAAGTATATGAGTGCTATGTGGCCACTCTTGTAGATTGGGCACCTATAGTATAGGCGCCTATTCTTGATCATGACCCATCGGCAATCTATAGGGTATTGGAATTTCGAGCAGGTTGAAACTAAAATTCGACCAAGCTGGAACCAATGGTGCCATGACATATGTCCTTGTTTTGAGTGTCAAAGTGAAAAGGAATGAGTGGCTATAATGATATGTTATGGCCAACTCTAGACATTGGTTATGTATTCAAGCCAACTTTAAGCTTAAAAAATTTGCCATAATTTAAATTTAAAGAATAAAATTACCGAAAAAATTGCATTCCTTGTGATTTCTATCTTCCTACACGAGGAAATTTTGCACCACCTTATACTTATAGAAATCTGGTGCAAAATCTCTTAAGTGATCAGCTATAGGCACCTGTTATGAGCCCAAATTGTGTACTCACATGTGTTGTTAGGTTTAGAAGATAATAGAATTTGAATTTGAAGTTCTCGACAAATATTCAAAATATAAAAAGAGTGCTAGCTTTTAGTTTTGGATTGAAATTAGATTAAGCTTGAAGTGTAGGGGTTTGGGTTTGGTTATGTCTCGGGATTGTTTGGTGAGGTCTCAGTTAGGATGTTGGAAGCTTGGTGTAAGTGCAAGGAGCTGGGTTTATTAGCCGAATTAGGCAAGTTAGTTGTTGGTATTGGGAGAGGGGCCCTGTACCCTAGGGAATTCCGGGCCCCTGGATCAGGGTCGGAGGCGGTTGGAAGGCAGAGTCTATCTCTCTCTCTCACTCTCTCTCGAAGCGGTAGGGCAGGTGGCCGAAGCCAGGCGGAGCGCTGGCCAATTTTCGGAAATTCAAAGGGCTGGGAGACTAACGACAGGGGAGAGGAGCTACTGCTGAGACGGCGGGGGTTCGGTTGGATTTGCAAAAGAGGTGCGTACAGTGAAGGGAATGAGTGCAGTGAGAAGCCCAACAAAACACAGGAGCTGGGAACCGAAGAGGTATCCGAGGTACGAGGTGCTAATGGCTACCAACTCAGCTAGCAAGCAAGGATCAACAACTTAGTTGTAAGAGGAAGAGGTTGCGACCAGGGTGGGGATCCAGCCAACACTCTTCATCATCAGTGAATGCGGAAGGAGGGAACGTTGTTAAGGAGGTTCGGAAAAGCTCAGGTAGAGAGAGTGAGTATTGCTCACAGGAGTGAAGAGGGGCGACTGCCTGCTGTAGAATTGAGGTTAGCTACAAGGACGATCCAGCATTCAACCATGAAGCACTCAGCAGACAAGTGAATCAGTTGGCATTGGGGATCAAGGTCAGAGTGGGAGAGGGTTGAATGGTTGACTTCAGTAGAACGATGCTTGCTAGACAGAGTAAAAACTCTCTACCAGCTTGTGGGCAATTCAGCAAAATTCAAGGCAGTGTGTTGGTACTGCTATTCGCCGAAGAGGGGATTTCGTGGGCAATGCCAGCTAATCTGTAGCCAACCTTTGGGCATAATGGAGTTCCGATTGTAAGCTTACGGTTCTGGCGCGGCAAGCAACCACAGTGTTGGACCACTGATCGATGCCATCCCCAAAGGCAGCGTCTCAGCTGCTGGAGCAACGACACGTCTCCTCTCGAAGATGACGGGACCTGACGGGCCAGGATGGGCTATGACGGGTACTAGTAAGAGGGAACATCGTGATTTCACTCCCGCATGAGCAAGACTGAAGGCCGAAAAACTTATTTAGGGGAAGGACAGGAGTGTTTGGGAGCTGGGATTAATTGGTGATTGGATGGATCATTGGGTGATAAGCTGATGTTACCATTTTAATGCTAGTTGATGAGTATTAAGGGTGCAATAGTTAGGGAGGTTGGAGGCTTAGGGCTTAGGAAAGGTAGTAAGCTAGGTTAGGAGGATGATTGTTTACCTAAGTGAATGGTTGGAGTTACCTCAGGGGGGGGGGGGCAGTGTGTTAAAAAGTTAAGGATATAGATGCGAACAACCACTATTTTATAGGGGGGTATTACTTTCAATTCTCTTCTTTTTTTCACATGCTATCATTATGTAAATTTCTACTTTGGGTTAATAGAAAAATGGCTTGCATTACTTATAATTCCAAATTACCTATTATTCCATACCCTATAGTACTTTAAAGATGTCTGGTGCCATTTTTGATGCCCTATATTACTCTTAAGTCCATTTATAATTTTTAGCCCCCATGTTTTTAAAATACCCTATCATTTGTTCGCACGTATATTGCTACTCCAACCAATGACTACCCCCCCCGAGGGAGTTACAAGCTAAGTGTAGATCCTGTACTTGGCTTAGTTGGATGTGTGTGTGGAATGGACACAAGGTGTGGAGTATCTCTAAATATTGATTACCTTGTGATCCATAATAAAGAGTAGAGTTTTCTTTAAATTGAGTAATGATTCTTGACACTGATTCATCATTGGAAAAGCAAGGAAAAGTCATGTGAGCTCTAGATCCCCACCTGGACTAGGACGCAAGCAAGGGTGGAGGTTTAGGGCTGACACCTGTACTGTACATTTGAGTGGTGTATGGTAGCTCATATTTTTTCTATCTTAGAAATGGAGGCTAAGATGGTTATTGGAAAATTGTGTAGTAGGGCAAGCGAGCAAATAAGGGGTTTAGAATTGCACACTTCACTGATACATCATCAACTATTAGATGTAACCATCTCAATATTCAAGGTTTAAATGTCGCAAAATTGAGGGCCAAGTTATGGGATTGGGCAAAACCCTACTACATCCATCCATCTAGGTAATAAAACTTTGACAATGGGCAATAAATGCGTAAGTGCATGGTAGTAACAAGTAAATGTTGGGTGAGCTCAAGTTGGTGCCCTCCTTACCCTCCCCCAAAAAGAAAAAAACATTCTTTTCATGGCAACCAAATTCTGGTTGGTGTATGGTAAGGCTTGTAGTTTAGAACGGACACTAGAAGACATGTGTTTACAATGAGATTGGACTATGTGTGTAAACTATGGACATTTTTTAAGGTAACCAACAAGTTAACACAAGTAGGAGGACCTAATATGATGAGGCAATTCCTAGTCTGATCCACCCAAAATTGTTTCTTGATATGGAAGTATCCACAACAAGGCCATTTAGGACTAGGTGTCTATATTGTGGACAATTCCATCTCCGCATACAAATTTGGCATTGGATCAACAAATTGAGTAAATTATCATCCTACCCATGTCAATCCCTAAAGGTCTAATCAAAATTGACCTAAATTTTCTTGAAATATCCACTCATATTCAAAAGCTCACTAAAGCAAACCAACGCCTCGTATGGTAAATACGACCATATGGATGAGAACTTTGTAAAGTTAGGATTGTTTGAATTGTTCACACAATTTTTTGTCCATCCTTGCATCTACAATCAAACGATTATAACGTAAATATGCGTGTTGGTATTGTCAGGTAGAGGTGATTGCCTTGACAAAAACGTCTGCCTCGGCCTTTTAGGAGTTAAATGAGAAAAAAATGTTGGCTTAAGGTTAGCGACAAATTTGTGATTGGAGTTTGTGTGCTCTTGAGGATCTCCAATCAAATTGCATATTTCATGATTCATGTAATGGTCGTGTAGGGTTATTCAAGCTTCATCAGGGTTGTCTATTGTGTCGTGACGGAGGCTAATCTCAGCATAATGTTGTGCCATCATGACACGTATCCGTCACGACATTATGCCGGATGTTGTCTTTATCCTAACGGACTTGAATTTTTACCGAATTCTGTGTGTAATTACATTACCTCATTTCGGACACGTAGGATGTAAGATGTCCACGTGTGATGACATGTTAGCAAAGTAGAGGTAAAGTGGGGAAAAAATTACTAGCCCCTGTCCGCCCCCATTCCCACCCCCCCCCCCCCCGTCCGCACCCCTCCCCCACCGTCCGCCCCCATTCCCACCCCCCCACCGTCCGCCCCCCTCCCTCCCCGTCCGTCACTTTTTCTTTTTTCTTTTTCTTTTCTTTCCTTCCCGTCCTCCCCCACCGTCCGCCCCCCCCCCCCCCCCCTCCCTCCCCGCCCGTCCCTTTTTTGTTCCCCCCTCCCCCACTGTCCGCACCCGCTCCCCCCCCCCCCCCCCCCCGTCTGCCCCCATCCGCCCCACATTCGTCCCCCGTCCGCCCCACACACTCCTTAGTCATATTTTACTACTTTGATTTTAACATAATGATAACAGAATGGCAAAATGGTTTACTTGCCGCTAGGCATATCCACGTCCACGTCGGCCTTTTCTGCCACATAGGACGCCACCTTGGCAAGAAGGTAAGTATTTTACCCACCCTACTAGCTGCCCCCTAGGTTGACCCTACGTGGACCCTATTGTGTCGTGACGGAGGGGTCCGTCACGACACGACACGTCATCACGGCACGACACCGTCATGACGTCGGGATAGACAACCCTGAGCTTCATATGTGCTTATTTTGACATTTTTGTATGCCTACTTGGGTGTTAGATAGACAGGGTGTTAAACAATACTATCACCACATTCATCAAAATTTGTATGTCTTGTGTTTGGAACTTTTCCTGTGAGGCACATGTTGGATACATGTTCCCAAAAAGTTACAAGAAAAATAAAAATCTCTTCTTCTTTGATTTGAAGTTGTTCCAAAATAGTTCAAGCTCCCTCTTTAATTATTGGAATCAAGTTCCATAAATGAAAGTGGATGTTTGCTCTAAAGTTTTAAACAAATATATGCCTAGAATGGCTTAATTACTTATAATATACAGTGCAACATCAAAATAAATAAATAAATAACCAATATCGGGCAATCCAACGTGAATTTGAGTCCGTTGGCTGTACCCTGCTCAAGTATCCTCTTGGTGCAAGGTGGGGCTTCCTGCCTACCTTGCGGTGGGTGGGCTCTTGGCTTCCTACCTACCTAAGGTAGAGGATGCTTAAACCAACACTTTAAGCTATTGCACATACATGTGGCTACATGGTCAATATAAAAAATATATATTCATATTAGCCTTTGTTCTATATATAGGTATAAAGACAAAAAAAAATTAGACTCAATTGGATATTTGATGAATATTCAAAGTCAAAACCACTAGCTTCCTTGAACCAATATATAGACCTTGTGTATGACGACCTTGGATATGAAGAGGACCCCCACCTTCATTGCCTAGAACCAACAAAACATAGTTGGGTACTAGACCCAAGCTAGATCAAAGACCAACTACTAATGGTGCGCAAAGCCACATGGCCACCTCCATGATCCCACCTAGTTCGCTTGCAAAACCATCACCTTGCATCTCGGGTACCAACCCCCTTTGTGCTTTGTGGGCCTACCTCCGTGACTTTGTGAATAGAATGGCTAGAATAGGCATTCAATTTGACAAGCCACCATAAACCCACCTTGAACCAACCCGAGATATAGTGAAGCCCCTTACCTACCCTACATGGAGGTAGTGGAGCTTGCTATGAGGTGGTGCCACTAATGGCACCTAAAAGTGTCACTCCGTGGGCCCATACACTCCTACACCATGTGGAACGCTTCAAGATAGTAGAGTGTCGGTGATTGGGAGGCGTTTCTAGGTGTTGGTTTTGGGTGGGGTGTTGGTTTTAGCACCCTCTACCTTAGCTAGTTTTCTCCATCAAGCAGAGAGAAGATTTCGTAACGGGAATCAAACCGCCAACCACTCCATTTAGAAATGGATATTGTTCCACTTTCACCCAGTAGTTTAAGGTCATCTCAGACCACAATTCAATATCATAATCAAGCCAAACTCATATGTGCCAAAGTCCAATTTGAACCCCAAACTATGTAGTTAGTCACATAAGGAGAGAAGATATTATTGTATTTGAACATTATACCTCTCGTCCCGGGGTACGCAACTGCCATATTATACGCAAGGGGCATCGTACTTAAAACGGTTTAGAGGACGGCTTTTGTAAAAATTATATCAAATTATATCAAATTAAAATGATCAAAAAGTTGGGTGAAGACCAAATTAAATAAAATGAGATGAAAAAAAAGTTGGGTAAAGACCAAATTAAATAGAATGAGATGAAAATAAAGTTGGGTGAAGACCAAATTAAATAAATGAGATGAAAATAAAGTTGGGTTGCATATTTATTAAAAAAAACTCCAACGTATATCAACAATTGAAACACCTAGTTTTTAAACCTTGTAGAGCGTCTAAGAGGGGTATTCAATGTAGATGTCGGATTAGTATTCACAAATGATAGAGGGTCCTTTCGAGGTCTCCCTCTTTTGGAAGGAGTTGTAGCAATTACAGGTGTAACATATTCCTTCTCCCTATCTCTACCTCCACTACATGAGCCTCTACGCTTCATCTCACAATCCATGTGTTTGTTTAAGCCAAGGATGACCCTCCCAAATGAGCACAAGCACACTCCAAAGCGACGACAGAAAGGCTCCAAAGCAAAGCCGCACACTTGAAAGCAAAGACACAAAGGCTCCAAAACCGAACACAAAAGCTTCAAAGCGAATACATAGAAGCCTCAAACCCTAAGCCCTAACCCTAAACCGGGAACCCATGATATTTTGAAATACCACATGATACCCTTGAGTAGTCGGGGCACCATATGATGTATATGGTCTTAAAAATACATACCTCAACTGTATCCTAACACAAATCATTAGTTTTCTATCCCAACAGTTAGACCAGTAAGTTGCCTATACATAATTTTAAAAAATCCACACGAATATTTGCCTCCAATTAGAATTATAAGCCACGAATAGTTGCCTCCCATTAAAATTATAAGTCATTCACAATGTTAAAATTTTATTAAAAGTCCAAAAAGTTGGGTAGTTTGACCTATGGTACATGTATTAAAAAAATCATATAATTAGGTTTTTAATGCAATTATATGCTTCAAAATATATTCATTTCCTATATATAATTACATTTTTGGATTCCTTGTTAGAAGGGCTACAAGGGTTTCCTACATTAAAACAAATTGTATCACTCAATATTGGACTAAAACGCATTATAAGGGATTATAATCAGGGACATATAATACAGGAGTTGCGTACCCGGGCCTCTCGTTCATCCGTCCAACATAAAAACTTGACCCTCTACAAGTTTGTTGCCGATTCACCGAGTCAATTGATCTTGAGTGTGCTAAATTGGGACCTCTAAAGTTGATTCTGGCGTCAAATCAACTAAGCAAAGTAACCTACAGGCTGCATACCATTTCAGGGCTTCTATGTGGGATGAGTGAGAGGTAAGCTCACAATACGATTAATTCCCTGTGTCCAGCACATAAGACAAATAATCATGTGTGTTCCCTTATATACCTTATGTAAGTTAAGAGATGGGTGCTGCAGCAATGAATGGGGGGAGAACTGATAGCTAGTTACAAATGATCCGGTTGAGTTTGAGAAATAACCTGTCAAGGTTCAAGACCAGTGCCCGGGAGTCGGTCAAGATCCTAGTGATTCTAAATCCAGCTGGTTACATGTCGACACCTTCAGGTTTTGCGTTCATCATTTGAGGTACATTCTACTGATTCCTCTAAAACGATCGGTAACTTTCCTGAAGTCTCCAACTTCAACCGGTTATTTCTCAAACCCAACCGCTTCATCTGTAACTAACCGCCGGGGTTCTCCCCGGACACAGTTCAAGACTACAGGAGACTTTTACCCCTCATTCTAGAGGAATATGTGGAATATGCTCCAAACCAATAAAGGAAAAACACCCGAAAGATCACAACGTGTAACTGGTTGGACTTGGAAGAAGTACTAGGATTCTGACCGACTATGATCAAAAATCTCCCCGGACACTGCTGTTGCTGCAGGTCCACCGTTTCTGCACCACGAGTCAGAGAGTGACCAGCATCTTCGATTCCCTCGATCCATTCCCATCACCACAACTCAACGGACAACCGCGGAATAATGGTTATGAACCGCTGCTGCTGCTGCCTCTGCTGCTGCAGTGATATCATTCGATTATTTGCTTCTCACATGAGACAGCAAATACATCCTGGACGACACCGATCAGGACAGTCCTTGTCCACCTTGCAGTGTAGGAGGAGGAATATACAACGTGTCGCACACACACAGCTTCACGCTGGCTTTTGGAGCAGGGTTCTCCACACCTCCCAGTTCAGAGACTCACTGATTGTCCTCCTGAGGCCAGGCGAAGGACCCCAGTTAAGTGGGCCACAGTTTGAGGTTGCTCACTCACCACCACCACCACCGCGTCTAAGTTAACTTAGCAAGCAGGCAGGGGCTGTGTACGGGGCGGCGGTCTATGTACCAAATGGCTCTGACCTTCACTACTGACTGAAGATTTCTTTTTCTTTTGCTTATTATACTGATAGGCTAGGGAGTTTATCTGAGGCATACACGTGTCCCAATGAACGGGGAGAACCGACCGCTAGTTGCAGATGAACTCGTTGAGTTTGAGAAATGACCGGTCGGCGTTCATCAAGACTTCAGGAAAAAATTGAGGTGGAAGAGGCCACTGACTGAAGATTTCTTTTTCTTTTGCTTATTATACTGATATGCTAGGAGTTTATCTTGGGCATACACGTGTCCCGATGACCAGGAGAACCGACCGCTAGTTGCAGATGAACTCGGTGAGTTTGAGAAATGACCGGTGGGCGTTCATCAAGACTTCAGGAAGAAATTGAGGTCGAGGAGGCCACTGCCTGAAGATTTCTTTTTCTTTTGCTTATTATACCGATATGCTAGGAGTTTACCTTGGGCATACACGTGTCTTGATGAACGGGGACAACCGACTGCTAGTTGCAGATGAACTCGGTGAGTTTGAGAAATGACCGGTGGGCGTTCATCAAGACTTCAGGAAAAAATTGAGGTTGAAGAGGCTACTGACTGAAGATTTCTTTTTCTTTTGCTTATTATACTGATATGCTAGGAGTTTACCTTGGGCATACACGTGTCCCAATGAACGGGGAGAACTGACTGCTAGGTGCAGATGAACTCGGTGTGTTTGAGAAATGACTGGTGGGCGTTCATCAAGACTTCAGGAAAAAATTGAGGTCGAAGAGGCATCCATAGTCGACCAAGTCCATTCAACCGCCGCTCACTAATGTACTACAGTACTTGTGATGCCGACATGGATGAGGACTGTACTTTTTAGGTCAATTGAGTTAGGGTTTATGCGGTGACGGCATGTGATTGCTTACCTTCATAAGAGTTTCAAGATCTGTTGTTGCCAAGAAGCAGCGTTTAGATGAGCGGTAATGGGTTAGCTTGTAAATTGACTATGTGTTGCCCTAAATTTTATTGCCTCAAATTTGTAGCAATTTCTATATTCAAGATTTTATTTTATTTTTTGGTTTTTGGCATTCTCCTTGGAGTTTGTGTCTCTTCGCAGGAAAAATAATCTCCCGATATTACTCCTCCTAAATGGATGCAAACTCTTTTATTTGATTGGTTATAGATGCCTTGACCTTACATATCGTTTTAGAGGAATCTATGGAACATACCTCAAATTAGTATAGACAGACTAGAAGACTAGAACATGTGACCAGTTGGACTTGGAAATCCTAGAATTTTGACCAATTATGCCCAAACACCTCCCGGGACACTAACACAACCTACACAACATACCGCATCAAGGATGGACATTAGGATTTCGATTCACAACGCTTACCATGGGGGTTGTGTTAAAACCATGTCTTTCCTAATTCATTGTTCATTTGTTTCAATAGGGTTTCATTATACCAAATTGAGACTCTGACCCCAATATTGGGGTCAATTCAGCTAAAAGTAAAACAATGAAGGTATACAATGTTCTCTTTATTTATACACCGGTTTCTATAAACACGTGTGTCTTTATTTTTATGTCCGTTCCTAGATCCACACCAAACTAATGATCATACACAACTCAAATAGAGGTGTATGATTAAGATTAGTGGCAATGTTAGACCCACTTACCTTATTTATTTGACTCTGATCTAAGCAACAATCATCTCTCAAAAATGACTGAAACTTCTAGGCCTCCTTTACTACACTAGAGATTGAGTTGAGAGCTTGATCTTGAAATTTTGGGGGGCCTCATATTTGGAGTTAAAATTCATGGAGGTCCATCCAAAGCTCAAACCGTTGAGAGCTGTACAGTTCCTCTTGAAAGCTCACAATAGTCTGAGCAATCGTAAAGTTCCCATGACCAAAGTAAGGAATAAAGGGGAGAGGGTAAAAATATAAAGGAGAATTCACAACATGCTAAAGAATACTTTAAAATAGTCATTAAAAGCAGCTATCAAGGACAAAATGGAAAGTGGAGTACTCAAGTGAACAAGTGTGTGTAAGAGGCTTCTCGCCAATGAGAAGGCTCCTTCCTTCAACCTCAATCTTCGGGTTCGCCACCTCTCCATTGTAAAGGGGCCATAGTTGTTACAAGTGTTTGAAAGTTTCAAACAAATTGTAATGAAATGGTGAAGTGTTCCGTGGGGTGGCTTGGTTA
Organism: Polytrichum commune; assembly: GCA_950295325.1. Lineage (NCBI taxonomy): Eukaryota > Viridiplantae > Streptophyta > Polytrichopsida > Polytrichales > Polytrichaceae > Polytrichum > Polytrichum commune. Next base: position 3,905,227 of record OX485809.1, read on the forward strand.
CTATCATATCAATCACATATTGTGACGAGTGAGTGCCACATGCCCAACAACAAAATGCCATGAAACATGGTCACATTTTCATCCATGATGCACATTAGATGCTGCAAATTCATCTATGCAATATCTCATCATGATCATGGTTTACATCCTTGAATTACATAAGCAACATGATTGTTTGTTGTTGTTGAATGTGCAACATGTTGGTTGCTAGTTTGTGTGTAAGGTAGCCCAGCAACTACGTGTTGTTTCTAAATCTAAACTAAGATGGAGCATGTGATCGGCAGTGAGGCCTATGTCCACATCGCTTCCCACCATTCTGACAACGACGGCATGTTGAATTGTCAGTGCAGGGCTTGCTAAGAGGCCATGATAATTTCCCTCATAATATTTATGGTTTGTATGATTATGTAAATCATGATCTATGGCTAGGATTCACGTCCACCATGAAGTGGTCATATAAGCCCCCCACTTGCCCCCCAAATTATGTGGACTATAGAGCCTACAATGGTTGACATATTTTGAGCATATAGTTCAATCTCTTTTAAGTAGATTTTTTTTTGCATCCAATGTTGGAGCTGCATCTAACATTGTACAACACAGATGTGGGTGTTTGATTAAGAAAGGTAACCAAATTAGGCACATCTACCTTACAACTAGCAGGTTATGAGAGAAAAATATATGTTTTAAACCTGCATATATCTTATACATAAAAGTACAGACTTTTGCTATCAACGTTTGGTGTTGTACTAAATAAATGAGACATGTTTAGGGCTATTGGCTAGGGGTGCAAGGTGGATATAGTTACGGGGCCAATAATGGGAATGGCCAACAAGAGGGTGGGTAGTGGCCTGTCACGGTTGGCTATGCTAGTGATTTTAACTGGAAGCTTCCCAAATTTGGCTCTATGTTAACTATATAATAATGGGATAATACATCAAATGGACAATCAAAATGTATTGACGGGGTGTAATTCATGTCCATTCATGTGGTAGTGAAAAGCTTTGTTAACTTTCCATAACAATGGATTGTCATTAAAATGCGTCATCTTCATGCCCCCTTCATGGAGAATTCATAGGTAACTTCTCATGTAAATATTAAACACAACTAGATTGTGTGGATGTAAAGAAGTTCAAAGTTTCACATATTGGACAAATTCTTCTAGAGAGCTCACCAATCCACCTAAGCCAATGTTACAAAGGATACAATCACAAAGGCCAAATTTGGACATATACATGTTTAGTATAATGACAACGTAAATCACAAGTTAACACCTTGGCCCCACAATCTTGGGAGATCGGAACGACATGATACTCATTCATGTGCTCATTATTCATTTAGGGCATGGGACCCATTTGATTCACCCAATGCAATGGAATAAAAATGGTCAACAACCAACCTCCAAACCTCACATTATAATTTAGTTTCCCATTTCCAAGTTGGTTTAATCAAAATACGTGGAATATGGATGGCATACTTTGGGAAGGGTGTGGATGAGTGTCCAAGTTCTCTAAGGGTTCTCAATCCCACTTCATTTCATCGTCCTCTCCGAGTTCATAGCTCCACATGGTTATTTTACCTCACATGAAGAACTTGACTTGGAAAGTAACAGCCATCGACCCAGATTTGATTATGGGGCAAGCCTTATAGTTGGTAGCTTGCGGCAAAAGATGGCAAAAAGAGGGTGGAGCTACGCCACCATGACCTTTGGGCAATGAACATGTGCGTCCAAGCTTGCAGTCCCCAAACAAGGTGGTGGCCTATGGGTGGATGTATAGTCTATACATAGCCAACTGTGGCGGTGAGAAGAGCAGCGTAGGGAAAGAAAAGTTTGTTGTTGGCGATGAAGATACCACCATCACATAGGAGCGCCTAGTGGAAGATGGGAGCAGCAAGACACCTTAACTGCGTATGAGAAATTGAGAGCCAATAAAGTTTCATTGGCTAAAGTGGCAATGCAAGCAACGATCCGATATGTGAGATGGATTCTAGCCTCTTCCTCATATTTGCGTTGTTTGGTGAGTAATTTTTGGTTGTCATGGTTTTTTTTCATGTTGGGTTGTTGCCAGAGGGTACAAAAATGGTCCTCTTGCTTTAGGGCAAGCAAAATTGCTTGATTGAATTTTGTGCAAGGACAAGAAGATTTTGCCGTTCTAGACGCACCCTCCTAAGGTGTGTGGGTGTTTATTGGTTTATTTTTCTTTAGGGTTGTTGATAGCTTTGGGTTGTGCATCCCACACTCTTGGCACTTTGTTTACTCGCAAACTCCCAAGAATAGTGTTATTTATCTCTTCATCTATGAACTTCGCAGCTATCTGATGTTTGTAAATGTTGTATGCATACTACTAAATCTAAGGCCATGTGATGTTGCCATACATTTAGTCACCATTCACAATTGGCACTTTTAAGGGTTGTAGATAAGCATTGGATGTGCTCTGGTTACTTGCAAACTCCCAAGGTAAGTGTTTTATATCTTTATTCTCTTGACACTTAAGGTCAGTTTGCTGCCACAAAGGGATGTTTTTTTTGTATGATCTCCCCATATGTGATCTACACATCTATATGTAGGTGACCTCGCTCATTTATTTATTTTTGTTATCCATGTTGGATGCATATTGTTGGCTTTGGTGCTATGTGATCATGACATCCATTTGTGCATATGCATAGGCACATGTGGAGGATATCAAGGTTGTAAGTCCAGAGGTGTAGACACAAGGACATCAACAATAGAGACTTGCTTGTAGGGCTCACTAGCAAACAAACATCATTTTTGCGTTAAGCTAATTATACGTGCATGTTAGATAATGGTCATTAGACTTAGAGGCGCATCTTAGTATACTTAGGTAGTTATAAAATAGCCATATTGCACTTGTGCTTCTTGTGCATTGAATATGCGTCGTTCAAATGTTTTGAAATTAAACAGCAAAGCTGCAATAATTTCCTCATGAGGATTAAATTATGCTAGACAGTTCAGTATCCAGACAAGAAAACATAACCGGTTTAGCTCTAAATCCAAAGTTACCCACTAGAAGACTTTCCACAACATTGATTCCCTTGGGCGAATGAATGCAGTCTTCTGGAGGGTGTGGATGGCTACCATTAAATATTCCATTGTTAGGACTGGGTATGGAATAGGAGCAAGGCACGAACGACATGACAAGGCATGACAAGGCATGTATCCATTGGCACAACTGTAGTTGATGCCGATGCAATTGTGGAACCATCTTGGGATGCAACAATTTGATTATCCTTCAGCACAAGCACTCCAACAATACTAGAGGGCACCTGTACCGTACCCATAGTACCCACTTGGATTTGGATATCCAATGAAACACCCAAATTACAACTATTCGCAATATTATCCAACACATCCTCTTGCCAACAAACAACAAGGTTTTGTTGGCTAGGCCCCCATGGGACCTTTTGTGGTACATATGCAAACCTAAGAGATACATGGAATGCAACATGCCACCACCGTGCATGGAAGCACAAAAGGTGCCAAAATGCCAAGCACTAGCAACACTCATACCCCTTCAAAGGACAGTATGCAATTGACGACTAGCAACAAAGGCTATGAACGCAATGGCCAAAGAAAGCATGCATTTTGCTGGAGGAATATAAGGGAAAGTTGTCGGAATGTACCCAAAGGCAACACAAAAAGGAGGCATTTGAAGAGGAGATGAAGACATGCGTGGCGAAAGGCAAGAAGCTACAAGTAGTTTGATGCACTGATAAGGGAAATGTGGATGATTGTGATGTTTATAGGCGACTATTCTTTTTTGAGTACATGAGGGCCTTTGCAAATATGCATATGGATGTCTCCATTCAAAAAAATGGCAAAACTAAAAACAAAGGATAAGAAAGCAATGAGGCATGAAGTAAAGAAACGGTGTTGTAATGTAAATATGTACACTGTATAGATGTGTACGTATTTAGAATTGCATTGTGATTTTTGTACCCATAGGTTACTCTTAGTTACCTATGCTAAAGAATAGAAATAGATTACCTTTTTGTTTACTCATAGTTTACTCTTGCCTTTTAGTTATCTTGAGTTACTTTGGACCAATAGGTGATTAGAAGCCATGTGATGGGGATAAGATGGAACTTTGTCTCAGGCATTGAGGGGGGAGAGGCATTGTGAAGAAAAAAGTTGTGGTGTTGTTATGGTATTGAGGAGGTTGTAGAGAAGAAGGGACTTGATTTGAAGCATGATGTGTGTTGTGTTGAGAAGAATTTGAAATAAAATACGGAGGAGTTGTGATTCAAAAAGTTGTTTCTTTAAGAGTGATATCACTTGTTTGTTTTGAAGTTAGCAATCGAAATCTGTGCTAGTTTGAGTGGAGGGAGGTTTGTTGGTTCTTAAAAAAGAAGAGCCGAGGCTTCGACCGACCATAGAAGACAGACAGATTTGAAGATTTGAGAACTTCACAAGACTCAAGAGCGTTGTTTGTTGTGTTTTTTTTTTGTGATTCCAAGCCGGTTTTGGAGGCTAGTTGCATTTGTATTTTTCATCGTAAATTTGTTGCGGGTTATGTGGGAAACCACAAACCCCCGTTTCATGTTTGTGACAACGAAGTAGGATTGATGACCCACAAGGTTGTTTCATGTTTGTGACAACGAAGTGGGATTAATGACCCGCAAGGTTGTTTTCTATCGTTCCCATTGGTGAGGCGCGATTGCTGGTCACCGTGGGTTTGAAAGTTTAGGAGCCAATCTTTCGGACGTCAGCTCATGTTCTGACGTCCCGTTTTACCCGTCCGAGGCCTGTGGTATCTTACCACCCTACCCTTACCCTTGACCCATATAGAGCCGCAATAGGATAGGTCGACGGGAAAGAGTTTGAAGACTTGAAGAAACTGAAGACCAAGACTCTTGAAGACTAGAAGATTCGACGGTCCAGTAAACAAGTCCAGTTGCAGCCAAAAGCCCAGTGCATTCCCAAGGCGGAACCCTCTCTACCCGACAACGGTTCGAGTTTTTAGAGCATGATCTCTCTTCGGCCGGGAGGGCAACTGCACTAAAAGACACCATGAAGAATTGGAGGGGCACAGTGAAGAGGGCATGGTTGTCCGACAATGATTAGCCATGCCCTAGAATTGCACCAACCCAATATGAGAGGTAAAATAAGGTGTGGCTAACACCAAAGGCACAAAAAGTGTCACAAGTTAGTGTTCATGCCCTCTTTTTTTGTTTTGCACAACGGGTTCAATGCCATGGACAACCCCATAGATGTGGCCTTTGGCCATCACGTCACGTCACAAATGATGTGATCACATCACATCACATCATGTGTGGGCATAACACCCAACGGACAATATTGTGATAGTAATTTTATTTACCACAAGGTATTTTCTTTACATTGTTACCAAAAAATTGACTGCTACAAAAATAATTGACTCTGCAATCGACTGCTATTATGGCATCCAACTCCATATGTGGGTAGGCATATGGGATATAAAACATGAAATGGAAAAAAAATAACAATAGTTTTTTTTTAAGAAAAAATGGTTTTATCACAACAAAGGTAATATTAATATACCAAAATACTACAAACAATTTCATGTCAAATGATACATGCGTATTAAGTAAATGGAAACCCCATTATAAAACTAGAAAACTTAAACACTCTTAATGCTAGCATTGTTCTCAAATCTCTAGCAGTCCACATAGTGATTACACCTCACATGGTCCATTTGCATCCAATGTCTCACAAAAGCAAAGTCAATGCGGCTCCCCAAGGTATCTTTGCACAAAATTTCTAGATTCATGGTGCAAGATTTATAACCCTCCCAAGTATGGAGTTTGGATTCATAAAGTTGTAGTTTAAGTTTGCCGACCATAAAACTCTTATCCTCCTTGGTGTAATATTTAGCCAGAAATTGATGTCTCCTAATGTGGACCCTAAACCATTTGAGTGCCACCCAAAATTTCTTCTTTTTCAAATTTTATTGGCATCTTCGATTTTCGCATACCACAATGATTCATCATTCTCACACATATGCAATGCGCACCTCCAATCACGCACTCCAATCTTTAGGCTTTTGTCTAACTCCCAATCGAGCATAATGTTGTTTATGAAAAAAAACGTTGTGTTGTACATTACATGCAAGTACAACTATAATTGTGTAATAATTGCAATTCTAACACGATCCATACCAAATTTCATGACAACTTTACCCTCGTCTTCTAAAACCAATCAACTTGGTCTCATTGTTGCCATTCAATTGGATCAATTAGCATGATGTTGATATTTGGTCCATGCGTTCTATCTCGGATGTACATTTCTCATAGAGTTCCCCCGTTCCACCATAATGTGTAGCCCACATTGGTATCATTATTGATTGACCAAAATTTGATGGAGCTAGGATGCAAGTTTTTTAAAACACATGTCTTGGCACTGGCTTGGATTTGAGTTGCTTGCAAATTGATGGTCTTTGGAGTATTTTGGGCGCATGTGATATATGGAAACAAATGTTCATCACCCACAACCTTCACCTTGTTAATCTTTCCGTACCCCCCACTTTTCTCTTGGTAGTGACCACCTCTACGCATTGGTAATTCATAGTAATTGGCATGGGCAAGATGCCCTTAATCCTTTCTCCAACGTCTATTTCTTCCAATGCATTCCTTTATCAGTTGTCTTGGAAAACCCTTTGGCCTAGAATTCCCACCACGCAATCAATGCCCACATTTTCACCGCTTAAGGATCACCACGTCAATTGCTTTAGGGAATGGGAATACATTATCAACCGATTGCTTGAGGTTGAAAACTCCATATATGGCCTTATTCATCCAATAATCAAGATATGCAAGATTTCACTCCTCAATAAATTTGGGTTCATCTACTGTGTATTGAATGGCTTCCTTGATTGACTTCGGCCGGTCGGCCACTTGATCTTTTGGAGGAAACTTAATGAATTTCCACTTGATGTCGTCCTCATTGCGCACACACTAGTCTATGATGGCGTCATGGATTTTTGTTTGTTATAGCTTCCAGAATTTCACCTTGAGCTTCTCAATTTTAGTGGATGAGCCCTAGGCCTTAGAGGTTCCTCCTTGCCCACATGAGTGGGCATGAACAATTGGATGCAAAGGCACAATATCTTCTAAACGGTGGATAGTTTGACCCCATAGAATGAATTGATCCCATGTTTGAATGCCTTTACCTTTTATTAGGCCGTTTGAACACCCTATTGGAATCCTCTAGCTCATCATCTCCCATCATCCAACATTATTTTGCCATCATGCTTAATAATACACTAAACCAATGTTTACAAATATAATTCAAACACATTCACAAACATGGCGACATTTACACCTCCATGCCGTAAAAATCCAATCCAAAATTGGCAAGGGTTTGGGCCCGTCACCAATCTTTAACTCCCCTTGATCCTCTTCAAACATTGGGCAAAGTACACTAGGCATGCTTGGTCCCAATGTCCCACTTTAGGCATGGTGGTTGAAAGTAAGGTCGATGAGGCACCTTATATAACAGGTTGAGAAAGTCTCACACGCCTTGAGTTTGATTTCTCCGATCTTGATCATTGGAAACGATTGCATCCATTGGTGAAAATGGATAAGATATTTCGTCAACTAGAAGGTAATAGTCAACCCAAGCAAAATATTGTTACTTAGAAATTGACTGCTTATTGGGGGCAAGCACATAAAAATGGGCAATCTTTGATCCTTGCACTCATACGTTATAAGTGAATTCACCACTTGTTGATACCATGGGAATGTGGGAGGAAACATAGGAGTACAAAAAGGAAACCGCATGGAACATGGAGCTTTATTCCACTCTATGTCACATAAAATATCCATACATTTATTAGAATCCTACTTGATATGCTTTCTAGACCCAATGGTCCCAAAATTGAAAGGATCTCAAGTTTATTAATGGCCGTGTGAAGCTGTATAACCAATGGATGATTGTAGTTTGCTAAATCTATGGACGTCATGTGGCCGTGTCAATGGGGCGCTTTATTGAGGTTGGATTCTATTCAAAGTGTGCATCCTCATGTTCGCGACGTTTGGAAATTGGTTGCGAAGAAATTGATCCACTTGCAGGATATTCTTGCCTCCACCGTGGACGACTGCCATATTCATCACAAGATCAAAGTGAAAAAAAACAAAGGAAAGCAATAAAAAAACTAAAGGAGAAATGCCTACAAGGAGCGATGGGGAGAACAAAGTCCACGAGATCAAAATTAAGCTAGACGCTCCGGCCTTAGCATCACATGTGATGACTGAAGAAGAGTGTCAAACAACAAAGTGTGACCGAAAGAAATTCATGAGGACTTGTGTGTAAAGAACTTTGTCTCATTGCTTTCAAGCTCCCTGGAGCAGTCTAAAATCGCAGACAAAGAGTTGACTTAATGGGACATGATGATTTTGGCTATTGAAGGTCGATCTACTTCATTCACTTGATTTAGGAGAGCCCCAAACCCTAGCCACAACTGAGAAATTCATCCTTAGGAGTGTGAAATCCTATCCACATCACTTTTAGTTGACTAACTCCACCACAAACATAGCTCCCATTAGAGATCATCCAAAGTTAAATGTTTTATCTTGATTTACGCCTTGGCTTCCCATGATGATAAAATGTTAGATCTTCTTCCATGATTCCCTCATCAATCTCAGTTGCATTCCTAGTACTCCTTGCATAAAACTAGTGGATCAAGCATTTTATTACATAAAATATCAAATTTTGACTATGCAATTTTTAAAATTGAAATTGTAATATATTGGAAATTAATTTATCACGATCTTCATTTATATGATACTATAAGGATTTCAAAATGAATGAACAAAAAACATATAACCCACCCTTTGATAGTATCATAAGTAAAATTGCCAAATTTGTGTTTCCTCGGGGGGGGGGCAGTGTGTTAAAAAGTTAAGGATATAGGTGCGAACAACCACTATTTTATAAGGGGGTATTACTTTCAATTCTCTTCTTTTTTTCACATGCTATCATTATGTAAATTTCTACTTTGGGTTAATAGAAAAATGGCTTGCATTACTTATAATTCCAAAATACCTATTATTCCATACCTTATAGTACTTTAAAGATGTCCAGTGCCATTTTTGATACCCTATATTACTCTTAAGTCCATTTATAATTTTTAGCCCCCATGTTTTTAAAATACCCTATCATTTGTTCGCACGTATATTGCTACTCCAACCAATGACTACCCCCCCCCCCGAGTGTGTTTCATGCTAGTGTGTCTTACACTGAAATGCAAGGTTTTGTTGATTTTTTTTCCAACAAATATGTGCAGACAAGTATGTTCTAGGTCATCATACAAAAATTCTAATATAATATGTTGTTAGGAGATTAGTTATATGTCGTTTTCAATCATTTGCAAATCATGACGGGTTTGCGTAGGTGGTGAAAAATGCATATAAATATTATAGAACACATGTTTATTCACTTTTCTTTCACTCACCTGATTCCTATATCAGTTGCAATAGGAATTATTTTTTTGTTGTTTATTAGATAGAAAATCAAGTGTAAAAAGGGGTCAAAGTACCAATTATTTTGATGGTCACGTGTTAAATGTGAGCCATAGTCTAGGAGATAGAAAAAAAATAAAAACACAAGAGTTTAATATGAGAACTTGTATCCTTCAGAATTAGAGATTGAACTTCTTTAAAAATGTGGAGAGAGGAGAAAGAAGGGAGTTTGAGAAAGTGATTGTAAGGACAAGAGTTTTGGGACCAGGGATTGATCCTTCTTTGAAATAAAATTATCTTGGACCATAATCTATTATGACAATTTGATTACATGGGAGTGATTCCATTGACCGCTCATAGTCATAATATCAAAACTCTACTTATTTTCGAAGTTACAGTGCGTCAATTGTTTGTGGTAATGATAATGCTCCAATTTGTCGAGAAATTGCCATAGCTTGATTTCTTCAAACTAGTGATTGTTTGATTGTATATGCTTGTTGTTTGATTACATAAATGCTTAACTTAATGGAAGTGCAAATAAATGTCAGGCTATAGTCTGGTGGGGAGTATGGCATCCTTCAGTGCCTATATACCCACGAATGTACTCTCAGCAAGTGTGAGTGAATTGTCCAATCTATGTAGAGAGGATAAGGTTTGTGTGCTCCCATAATAAGTTTAGCACATGTTGAACATGCTTATTAATGCAATATAATCTTTTATATTCAGTACGGGCAAATGCGTTGGGGCTATGAAAACCCCCTCCTCAATGACACTTAGCATTCCCATCGACTTTATTTGACCTTGACCTTTATTTTTCTTTAGACATCATTACAAGTGGAGAGAGGTAGTAGACTAAATTGGTATAGGTATGCAAGATGAATGGAAGCCTTGACCGTACATGACCAAGGAGTGGACTCCATCGTCCATGAAGATGGAGTGCAACTTTTGCAAGTTGGAATTAGTGTATAAAAATCATTGTATGGTTGTCCATTTGGGATATATAAAAAACACCGGCAAAATGTGGGGTGGGGAATGACATTGTGTCAACATCAAGGGTTGGTCATCAAAGACTCATTTGCCAAGTGTGGCGGTGTGTGGCTGGAAATTCCGGATTAACTTTTTGATGATTACATTGAGGACGGGGGAGACAATGTGCTCTGCTCCCAACAACAAGAGGTCATCACGATGTGCACAGTCCAACATGAACGGCAATCAAACTGCTCCATCATCCCCCTCATTGTCAAGGGCCCAAGAGGTGGTGTACAAGCAAACTTCCTTATCCCAATATGTTCTCAACGTCAAATGGGCCTAAAGAAAGGCATGTAAAACTCCAAGAAATGTAAGTTGGATTAAAATTGGTCACAAACCTTCTATGCCGCTGATTTCTCCATTGGTATTGTCCGTCACCGCATTCATCAAGGCCATGAAGGCATCCAATACCTTGAAAATCACGGAGTCGAAGACAAAATCAACTATCCACAAATATGGTTGCATTATTTGTTTAGACGAATGGGAGAATGTTGTCTACTAACATTTAGTGAACATCATGCAAATTTGTCCACCGGGTAACATGTTCTTTGGTTTTATCGACACGACCAATATCACAAAGGATGACAACCACGTCGCTACCTAGGTCAAATGATATATCGTTGGAGTGGACCCAAAAATGTCTTCCAGGTGTGCATCAACAATATGGCAGCCATGAAAAAGACGGCTAATATTTCCAGCCATGAATATGCATATACATATTGGCAAGGATGTGCGACGCATTACTTACCCTTGTTGTTGAAGATTGGAAAAAATAACGATGAACAAAGGACTCACTAATGTCCTATGATGGTCTGCCTTATTTACTCGCCCATTTACGATTGAAGATACATGAGTCCACAAAATTCGTCATTAACTTCCTAATGATTGATCGGCTCGTCAAGGTTAGACATGCATTGATACAAATGGCCATACAATCCGATTGAATGGCTTATATGAACAAATTGAGTCAAGAAAATGATGATTGAAGGAGAAATGCCACCGAGGGGCATGAAATCAAAGCAAATATGAACGACAACAATATTTGGGTTAGTTGTAATAATTGTTGTCACATGTTGGAGGAGGTATTGAAAGCACTAAGAGTGTTTGATGGCGCAGAACTAGTAATGGGCAAGGCTTGGTTGATGGTGAAGAACTTGGAGAAACATGTGCTTAGCCTTAGAAATCATCATTTCAACTTACCCCACAAGCTTGTCATGTTGGTCAAAGAAGATATCTATAGCCGGTGGCTATGATGACCATGGACCTCCATCATGCATGCGTAATGTTGAAACCTTATTTACTATATGACCTTAGCATCCATGAAGATGCCACGATTAAATCATGATATGTGAGTGTCATGGAGAGGTTGACCACATGCATAAAGGTCAATACAGTCATGTACGGTTGTGGTTGAATTTGAAGCATTTAAGGTGCATAGAGGTGCATTTGCCAATATGCCTCTAGCCATGAAGGCCAACATTCTACCCCATGAGTGGTGGGACCTTGTGGGCAAAGATGACACACACTTGACCCCTTTGATCAAGGGCATATTGGACTAGGCGTTTTCCTCTTCATCATGTGAAAGGAATTGGAGTGATTGATTATTTGTGCGCAACACAAATTAGGAATTGGTTGAGTTAAGCTAGGGTTGTAAATTCGGTTTACTTTTATATCAATGTACGGTTAGCGCGGGAGAGGGTGGACCAACACTTGGCCACATAATAGCTAATCAACATGATGTCCAAAAGTCATGACTACTTGGCTGACAAGAGTATAAATGATGACCCACCATTGAGACCCGACATAGATTCTTGGAGGCCTTCAGACAACAATAGTGATGACAAGCATGGTGGAAGGAACTTAGGCCTTGACAACCCCAATGATCCGTTTGCATTTGACAGTGATGATGCCATGGAAGACAATGAGCTTCACATGTGCTCCAACATTGTCGCTAAGACATTTCTCTCAAATGTGAATGTGCATCCCGCTACGCCAACAACAATCATACCCAATGTGCCGGTCGATCTTGAACTTGGTGTGCATGAAGATGTTGTAGCCAAACCCACCATGCATGAGGTTGTTGAAGAGGATGGCAACTAGATTAACATAAATAAAGTCCAACCACCCGCTTCTCATATTCATCCATTGCCCGATGATGTCCCCCCCCCCCCCCCCTCTTATTTTGCCAACACCAAGTCAACAATCCATAAAGATTACACCACATGTTCCCGTTCTAGACAGTGAAGGCACATCCAATATTGTGGCATGTGCACGTCCATTGCAAGGTAGACCATCACATTCCATAGGTGATCAAATGACATACTCCAACTCGAAGGTTACCTTGGTGCACTAAGTTGCACGGCAAGCCCCAACAATAACCCCCCCCCCCCCCCTACATGGGTGCATGGGTGGTCAATGCCACTATCAGCAAAGGGATTCGGCTAGTGGTTGAAACATATATTGATGATGAAAAAATTTATGTTATGGTTGAGGTGCTCGTTTCCTTAATATATTTTGTTCATAATAGAACCTTCTATAATTTTCATGTTTTGATTATTGTGGTTAGATATTGGAAGAGATACAAAGTAATTATGAAGGCGAAGCCCTTTTAATCATTTCTAAAGAATTGAATCTCTAAAAGGTGGATAAATATTAATGGCATTTACATGGCGCTAACCTTAAAGAGTTCTATTGTATTGCTCAAGATAATGACGCAAGAATGGTAAGTGAGTATCCACTTTTACTTATAGTAATGGCTATAGAAGTCAATGACATTATTAACATTTACATACTGGTCCAAAATGAAGAAATGAAGATGATAAGTAGATGTATCTAGAAAAAAAATTATATGGGAGGCACAATACAAAGCAATATCAACTATTGGCCAAAAACTTTGGAAGATGACGAACAATTTATAATATGTTTTCTTGATTTGGAGGTGGCACTTTTTGATGAAAATATTTTCCAAGCAAGGTGTGTTGGAATAGGTATGATCGATGAGTGCTCTTCAAAATGTTTTTGGAAAGGGTACCGGATGCCGCACATGGATCTGCACATGGATGTGATGCAACCATTGGCCGTTACATCACATCACAAATGATGTGGCGCCTACGGATGAGGTAATTTTTTTATTTCACCAATTCCTTTGTAGTTTTTTTTTTTTGGTTTTTGGTTTTTGGTTGATTACTCTACTCAAAAAAAAATTTTGAAAATTTTGAAATTGAATTTTTATAGAAAACTTGAACTGTTAGATATTGTTGGATGCAAGATCTAATCGCCCAAAAGGTTTTTAAAAAATTGATTTTTTTTTGCTCTTCATAAAAGTCGATTGCTTTTGGTGAACTGCTCTTGGTCAACTACTCTTGGTCAACAATAGTAGTCAATTTTGAGCAGTCAACCTTCCTAATTGATTGTTAAATTTCAAAATTTTCTAGATAATTTTCTAGATTGTTAGATTTTGTAGCCAACAAATCTAATGGTCTAGAAATGTTTGTAGGATTTTCTTTTATGTTGTTGATAAGGGGTTTAATATGTGAGTTTACGCCTAAATAAACAATTAGATTTATCCCCCACTGATGTGACGTTTTTGGGTCCATCACCACATCGCTATGACGTGATGGACATGGATGTGAAATTCATTATGTCCCATAGCTTCATTATCGCGGTCAATTTGACTACGATACATTTGAATTATAAGGACCTCCAAGTGTTATGTGGGATGACACATTTGAAAACCCTTGGTGGCTCAATTGGATTGTGAGGCATGTGGAATTTGTACAAATTTTGTTCCATTGATTTGAAACATACTACATTGCACTTCTCACATTATTTTTTTGAAGACAGTTGAGGATTACAAAAGTTTTCATAAACATATCGGCTTACAACTGATAAAACCTAATAATAAATCAATAGATATAGATGATGATGACACCAACAACATCTGTAATAACAACAGTAATAATATTAACTACAACAATGATGATGACTTCGGTGATAAGGGCAATGTTCATAGGGATAAGTGGTCATGATGATCAATTCCAATGTCATGTGCATCAAAGGTTAAAATATGGATCATTTTTATTTAGATTGTTCTTTATGCAAATGCAATATCGTATAATTTAGATAGAGGATTACAATTTGTATGGATTTTTAAATTTTTTTTTTGGGTTGCTTCAAGTATGTCTTCCAAAAGTACCTATGTTAATTTTAAAGATACGTATTAAATGTTTAATATGTATATAGCAACGTGGAGATTTATTAGTCAATTAAATTTATTGTTCAATATTAATTATTCAATTATGCTAATGAAAGATCATTATTGTTCATTACCCAGGTTAGGATTACGACCTACGTGTTGATAAAATCCATTTGGGATTTCTTAGTAAGGAAGTTTGTGAAGAGTGAGGCTTGTCGGACCCTATACTTATGGTAAAATTTGAAGGTGATAGAATGAATGTAGATGTATACAAGAGTTCAAACAAAGGGATCCTACACCATTCGCATACATCAATGCCTAAGATTGGAGGAAATTATGCAATCCTAGATGAATACAAGATTCTTAGGAGCGATAATGCAAGCAACATACTTTCTTTTTGAAGTATGAAGGTGATTGAATATTTTATTTTATTTCATATGAATGATATTTTCATCGCTCATATGTACATGCCGTGAGGCATTTGTAAGAAGATAATATTTAACCTCAATTTTGGGATGAACTTCAAGAACTTATCTCTTATTGTTTGCAACAAAATTATGTTGTTTTATTTTATCTTCCAACAAGGGAAAAAATTTGAACTTATAAATAGATCTACTCCTAAACACATGCATGAGGAATCTATAGATTTGGTCAAGATTGATTTTAATAGATGTTTGTGTAGAGACTCCGACAATGGATAACTTCTTATTTTTTGAATTACATAACCCAATTGCTTATATTTGCTACTTGATTACATAAACTTGGATATAATGAAAGAGATGACCTTACTTCTTGATGATTCAATATGCAAAAACATTTTGGATAAGCCCTATGGTGTTGTCCACCCAAACAGTTTCAATTTGGACAATGAAGATAGGGAGCAAGCATGGTGAAGTATACGGAAAAAATGCTATGGTATATTAAAACCATCGATGTTTTGGTCAAATGCTTCAAAGTAGTATCAAAGTGTTCTTTAGAATGGGATTTTTTCATGATGGCCTTTATTGTTGTGTTAGGTATTCAAATATAGAATATCAAGACGACATCTTCAAAAACATTTCATTAAAAGTACTACTCAAAGGGTAATGGCTAAATTTAGGTTTGGATATAGATTTTATGACCTTAAATATTTAGAACTTGGATTTTTTTTCATAGGCCTTGAATTCACTATAAACTTGAGGGGACTATCACAAAAAAAAAAAAAAAAACATCACTTTAATGTAATTTTATCATTTTTAAACAAATCTTAGGCAATTATGTTTCCAATAATTTTGTTTGCACACACTACTTGCACCATCTTTTATGTAGACTTTTCATGATATTTATTCTGTCAACATAAATTGCCTAGCTTGTAGATTAATATGTTTCTCCAATGTTTATAATTTTTTCCTTCATAAAATTTAAAGTTAGTATATAGTTTTGAAGAACTTTCATTAAAACCTATATAGGGTGTGGGAGCCCAAAAATCCACGGAAGTCCGGATTGGCTTCCGAACCGGATTAGTACCCGGATACTACCCTGAGATTGTTATTAAAGTAGGGATTCCTAGGGTAGCTAGGTTAGTTGTTTTAGGAAATAAGGTTCTAGGCATCCGCCTTACGCGTTCAAATGGTTAAAACGGATACTTTGGCCGGACTGGATATTAACCGGATAAGACCGTTTAGGAACGGTCTGGTCCGGAGCGTCCGGACCGGGAGACGGTTACAACGGACTCCGAACGGTTGCGGGGGAACGCTTACGGAACCATACCCGTTAGAAGAGAGAGAGAAAGAGGGAGATAGTACTTAAGGGAAATTTTCCTCCTCTCCGAGCCATTTGTGCGAGCGGCTTTGTTGAGAGAACGAGTGGTGAGTTGCTTTTTCGAGTCACCAGCAGTTGGTTTGCTAGGATTCCATAGTGATTAGCGGGTAGAATTCCGGAAGAGAGAATCCGGGTATTGTTGAAGGTTTGAGGTCGCGAAGCAAAATGCCGGAAGCACGAGAGGAAGATGAGACGGAACAGGTCCCGATTCCAGTGAAACCCGTATCGCCTGCCATCCCAAAGAAAGAATCTGAGTTGAAGGAGCTCATGGAGGATCTTAGCCGGATGGGTTGCGAGGGACTACTCGCCAAACCCTGGAATCTCCGGGCGGAGGCCACATTGCGCGAATTTTTATTCGAGAGAGGCAATCAATGGTTTAGGATGATTAGGCAGGATCCAAAAAAATGGACAGCAGAGGTATGGGCTGGGGTTTACGGATTTCCGCAAGGAAAGGGCGAGGGTTGGGCTAGCTGCCGGGATAATTTTTATGTAGGAAAATTCCGAACGGATTCTGATCCGAAAGACGGATTCCATCCCGGGAATTACCGGAACCCTAGAGAGCGGAGGGTAATAGAATTCATCCTCCCCATCCTTAGTCCGGAAAAACCCAAGCGGCTTAGCATTACCATGGCCAACACCCTGTTCGGAGCGATGTCCGGAGTCCGGCCTGTCAATTGGGGAAGGTTAATTCAGGAGTATGTGGAGAAATCTCTCCCCCACATTGGCCGGGAACCCTCCTACCTTTCTCCCTACATTATCCATCTCTACCAGCACCACGGCTACATCAATGAAGCGGAAGAGAATATGTTGACGATAGCGGAAGACGAGGTGGTGTACAAGCTCGGTCCGGAAGTCGAGATTGCGGAAAGCGGAACTGAAGACTCTAGTGACACCGCAGTTCCGGAACCACCTCCCGCTCCGTCCCCTCCGAAAGTTCAGAAACCAGCCTCACCACCATCACGACAGGAAGCCGAATCCAGCCGGGAAGTTCCTTGGAGGGACATCGACCTATCGACGTTTGAGTTCCCGGAAGCCCCCTTTAAGCGCGTCCGGGAGGAGTTGACGGAACTCTAGAACCAATATTTCCGGATGGAACATATCACTCGCGGGGTGAACCGGGCCTTAGACAACTGTGGACCTGGAAATATCCTCCGGGAGTTGGCCAAGCGGACGGACCGGAAGCAGGTAGAGACCCTGGAGACGGAGAAGGCGCAGCTTGCCGCGCAGGTGGCCACTATGACGCAGGAGCTCACCCAGAAGAGCGAAGAGATCCGGAAGTACCAGGCAGAACAAACTGTAGTCCTAAGCCGGGTCCGGGAATTAGTGGGCCATCCGGGAGAAGTCGTCAACAAGGCGCATCTCTATGACCAATTGATGGAGTCAGTGGATCCATCTTCCGCCCGAAAAACGCTCCAGATCCTGGTGAAGTACTCCCGCTTGATGAAGGATCTGCTCAAGGAGATCTAGAAGCTTTTGCCTCCAAGTGGTACCCGCAGACGGATGCTCTATCCGGGTCCACCCGGATCTCCAACGGGCACGCTGTATGAGGTTATAGGGGAGGTTGAACTAGTACCGGCCTCTCAGGCGGGTGTGGGGCCCAGTCAGCCAGCAAGAACTTCTAAGCCACCGGAATCTGGAAGATTTCCGAATCGGGAGAAGACTCCTGTCCCGGAACGGACCCGCTCATCCCAGGTTCGACGGAAGAGCACAAAGCGGTCAGCCAGATCCGGACGTGGGCAATCATCGAATCCGGATCGGGGCAGGGCATCAGAGCGGTCCAGAACACCGGAGAGGACTTGAACTCCGGAAAGGATGAGGACACCGGATCAGACGAAAACTCTAGATCGGGGTAAGGTGCTGATGTCGCAGGCCTCGCTAGCTCCTGCTCCGGATTGTATGATATTGGAGTAGTGGGCACCCCCACCCTCACACGCGATGTCAGCTAGGGATCCTCGGGCGACTTCAGTTTCTTGTGGCCGAAACAGGGAGCGGACCATCGGGAGTGACCCTTTACCCATCCAGAGCTCCCGGAAGGAGAAGAAGGCTTCCGGAACAGCGCGGTCCGGATCGGGTGACGGACCAGGAGAGGATCCGTCCGCTGCCGGCGACTCCGAGGAAGAAATCGCCCCCTCCCCAAACATGAGGAGGGTATTTACGAGGCTGCATGAGCGTTGGCTTTTGACCCTCGAAGGAGGTTCCTCCGCCATTAGTGGGCCCGCGAGTCACTCCAAGGATAGGACAGCTTCGAAGAAGCATCGTACCACTTAGTTTAGACTTAAGCATGCGGTTGTAGGTAGATCAGAATTAGGCAGGCAGGGTTTAGGATACTTTTGAGTTTTTGGCCAAACTGTAAATTCAAATTTCTGTCAGTGCAAAAAGCGGATCGAGATCCGGAAATTCCACAAAGGGCAAGCTTCCGGATTTCTCGCTAATAGGGTTTTTTGGGCGGCCAACTGGGCCGCCACCCGTAGTTAGGGATTCCAGTCTCTACTTAAGGCTAAATAAAGAGCAGGAGAAGGGTTCTCTTCTCTGATGTTGTGTTTTGTCGCTCCCCACTCAATAAAACTTTAGTTCTCATTCTATTATGATTTGTTTGGTGCACGGACTGTTAGGAGAATGTTGCAAATCTAGAGGGAATGAATGAGCAGGAAGTACGGATAGGACAAAAGAGAGGAAACCCGGATCGGATCCGACTGCAGTACTATGGATCATTTCTGAGTGTAGTGGGAAGGAAATCTCATTATTCCGGATGTTTGGGTAACGTCTATGTGAGATAGCCGTCGTTAGAATTGGGTAAGATCAGGGAGGTGCCGGACTTACGCCATCCGACCTTCTGAAGAGGTCTCACAGTCCTTGGGCGGGGCAATCCGGAAAGTGGTACGGATCGCCCAGTTATTTCAGACTTAGTAGAGCCTAAGTTCGCTGTAGCCGGATCGGTTTGTCGGAAGGAGGAGAGAAACCGGAGCGGTTAGGATTTTGGTCCGGAGATCATTTCCGGCGTGTAGTGGGAAGGAAACCTCATTATTCTGGATGCCTGGGTAACGTCCATGTGAGATAGCCGTCGTTAGGATTGGGTAAGATCAGGGAGGTGCCGGACTTACGCCATCCGACCTTCTGAAGAGGTCTCACAGTCCTTGGGCGGGGCAATCTGGAAAGTGGCACGGATCGCCCAGTTATCCTGGATTAACAAATCTCCGGACGAATCTTGACCTTTCTGTCGTTGTAGTTCCGGGGAACCATCCGGATTCTCTGTGTGACCTGCTAGGAAAGATTAGGCCGATCTGGACTGAATGTGAGAGAAATCTGGATTCTGACCATACAGGGACGTCTTCACCGGATGAACCAAATCATCATTGGAGGTAGGACATAGATAGGTAGGTATTGAGGAAAGAGGCACGTAGGAATAAGACGTAATTATAGAGGTTCAATACGGAAGGCAAGTCCTGGAACAAGGACTTCCAAAGGACCATCCGGATCCGGAAAGCCGATCCGGCCGGTGGTCGATTTTCAAGCAGGAAAAGAGGGTCCTTGACATCCTACACTTCACAAAATCCCTGGACAATACTCGGATCATCCGGACAGACCGGGTTAGGCATTGAAAAACGCCTATCTGAAAACTTTTGGTGTTCGTGTGCTCCCACATAGGGTAATGAAGTTGTCTACTTGACCATGCTTGCGTCCAATAGTGGTTTTCTTGTTAAGAAGGTGAGGCCATTTCTATTTGGATTGAAAAATTGTAAATTACATGTTCTTAAATATTTCAAGTCTAGATAAAAAGTGATTTAAAAAAACTACATTGCTCCAAAGCTTTATTTGAACACAACCAATATATTTACTCAAATTATTTTTCAAAACAAGATTGGTTATGAGTTTGTAAATGATTCAACTGCCAGTATAATTATCCATATTATATTGGCAAATATCTAGATAAAGAATAAATTTAAACAAATAAACACAATTGCCACACAAAATATGCATTCTAAACTTATCCATATTATAAGACAACTAGAAACTCGACAATCTATTGCTAACCTACACGGCCCACCGTAGATCATACACGACTCAACTAAATATTTATTAAGATAATTTTTAACCACAAACATATAGTGTCTACTCCCTATAAAGGGTGAGGTAGTTCTACATCTAACATTATTACCGTTGGGTATGGATGTAGATATTTTACAAATATACAGTGCTAAAGACGTAAAATATGGGACGTAAAATGCAGCTTGACTTTTATGTACCTTGAAAAAGATTACCATAATTATTATTGAGTTCGACATAATATTTTAATGCTTCAAAGAAAATTTCCATGTGTCAATTTTGCATTTGGTTAGGACCCAAAAATTCCCATGTGAAAATTACGTTTTGGTACTCAAAGTGCTAAACCAAATAGTCCTCTCTAGGTAAGTATGGATTGCCATTTTTAACATTTGATTGCATTAAGGTCTTCCTTGATAATTTTTTGCAAGAATCACAATGATCAAATCAGATTAGAAGTTTCAAGAGAAGTGGATAATAGAGTTATCCTTTAACTCAATGGGACGTATATGGGACCTCTTGTCATCATAAGATGGTCCCCTATAATTTCTCATTGGTTGTTTGCATACAAAATAAACTGTCTTTTCTTTCCACTTGTGGTGCATGATGCCTGCTAGTAGTATTGGAAATGGAATGAAATACAACCTAATCCGATTCATTTAGCACTTCTTGACATGTCAAATCAACATTTGACCCTTAATGAACCAATATAGAAATTATGTTCTTTGTTCAAACCATCCACCAAATAGCCATCAAATATCTCACATACCTAGTACTTAATAAGAGAAAACTCTACAATAAACAAGAACCAGTACCCCCCCCCCACACACATAGTAAATGGATATCAAAACAATATATTTTACTTCAATTTATTTTTATATATTTTTACAAACAAGAGCCCACCCACCGCAAGGTAGGCAGTAAACCCGAGCCTGCACCAAGGGGGAACATGGAAGAAGTTGTAATTCAAACCTAGCCTATCATGGCTGTTGCAATTGGAGTCGCTCCATCTTATTAAATTGATCCCCTTAAGGCATGTGGGTGTTATTTGGTTTGTTTTTCATCTTCTACCGATTTGATTTACATAACAAAACTCTCATGTTGCATTCATCAAGGATGAAACATTTGCAGAAACCAGATTCAACATCGGTTCGGACCTCCCTTGATTTGGTTATGGTTATCAAAAGTGCGTGTTTGTTGATTTCTAATATGGATACATAAGACCTCCCAATTGTGTGCACTATTGGGTGTAGAATAGTTAATAATATTTGAAGATGTACTCCAATCTCTTTATCTTTATGACGTTTGCTCTTTGATCCTCACCAAACCACGTACCAATCAAATGTTGGGGTCCGATCGAGAAAACGGGCCACTTTAGACCCATCTGCCTGGACCTTGGAAGACTTTGGATTAGAAGAGTGCACGCGTTGTCATCTGTTTTCGTTCTCGGTGGTGAAGCAAGGACTACGGTTGGGGCACTCCATGAGTTATATTTATTAAGAGCCATCTATATAAACCGATTGCATCCTTGAATACCGATTCAGCTTCTCCCAAAGAGGACCAAGACGGAGTGGAGTGGCTTTGGTCGGTCGGGAGCACCTGAACTTTGAGCGAGGAATTGATGGCAACTATACATCATCCTTTGCAGAAAGTTTAGTTGAGCAATTTTTGGGGAGCCGGTTCATTTGGTGATATTCAAGTAGTTTGGCCGTCAGGTTGCAACACATTGACACCTTGAAGGAGTGCCTCATCCAATCCGTGAGTGTGTTTGTCGCTGGCTGTGTGCACTCTCTAACTTAAAATGAGTTTCCTGTATCTCAAATCATCAGATTGGCATGTCCCATCTTTTGGATTACCAGGAACAGGAGGATGTTGAACTGTGTCTTGCATTGTGGTGGGAGTGCCTATAGTATGCGATGGATTGTGAGCTTTTAGCATTGGGTATGCAATGAAGCAGCCTCGGATGTATTTGTGATGTTTTGTGGTGATTCATGTTTCCTTGCTTGTGGTTTCTTACTCCGCGATGGTCTCACTTTATCTGTTCCAAGGATTCTCAGTTTATTGCCAGCACTATAATTTCTGGTGCCAAAGTGGGGCACAATTACAAGCAAGACTGCACGCTCCAAGACTTTGTGTTTCTCTTTAATATTTGTTTTGAGTTGTTTCCAAGGCTCTGGCAATATTGTTCATGCAGAGGAGCTCCGATCCTGTGGTCGACCCGTAAGGAGTAGATAGATCGGTCGGTCTATTCTTTTCTTGATGTTTTGGGCGTTCACTAATCTCTTTTTCTTGTTCTCGTGCAGCCTCTCAAATCTGAGCGCATTGGATTGAATGTCACAAGCTAGCCTGATTCTGAAAAGCAATTTGTTCGTTCGCAGGGTTCCTTGATGAAACTTCTAAATTGCAAGGCTTCCAACGTCGGCAAAGGGCTGGATGCTCGAGTTAGTGTCCTGCAGGAGGCTTGTGACGGTGACCGCATACTCTTGACTCAGGTGGAGTACCTGCAGCGGCTTGCAACTGCGGCGCAATGAAGATAAAGTCGCATAGGACTTCTTTCCTATGGCCACATTCAATCGACAGCACATCACGAAAACCTAACCTCAGTGACTGGCACATCCCTCGATCTTAATCTTTCCCTCTCTCTCTCTCTCTCTCTCTCTCTCTCTCGCACTCTACTCTCAGTTTGCGCCAATCGCGCGGTGCCTGCTTTTGGTCGTGCGGTCGCTTTTCGGGTGGGCCACACGGTATTCTTTCCTCCTCTCCTAGATTCCCACGTCCTGCGCGAGCCTATTTTGTCTCAATTCCTAAAAATTAGTCAACGAGGCCCTGGGACATTGGCTTCCGCCAACAGGGAACTCTAGAAGGCCGCAGTGCGCTTCAAAATCCGCACCAATCTTTGTTTCTTTTGACGAATTCTGTGAACTTGAAAAAAGCTATATCTAAACACTCCCGAACTTCAGTGGTCACAATGGTTTCCTTACGTTTTCTTCATGTCCTCTGGTCCTTATAGTACTTACTATTAAAAAAGTTTGGGAAAAAAGAATTCGATCTATTTTTTCGGATCCAGCCGGGGGTGGCCCGGTGCATGGGTGACGTCCGCCGATCTGGAAACCCCTTCCGCTGCTTCCAAGTCAAAAAAACAAACAAACAAAGTCCGTGGCTAGTACGTTAAAGCATCGCAAGTTGTCAAGGTTTTGTAGCCGGGATCTTTAAATAGGGCCAGGACATCCGGAGTTTACCTTCTTGCGGTCCTCATTCGAGGCTCATTCGAGGCTCATGCGAGGAGTCCGATGACTACGAACTTGAAGAACAATATCTTCTAGTCTTTCGCAAGCCTATTTCAATGAGAGAAGGGTCGAGATTCTGCATCCTCTGAACTTTGAGGCTTAGTCCTGGAGAGTAACTTCAAGGGTGCCCAATCCTCTCTTTGGAGACAGCTCTTTGGAGCCAGGGCCTATTAGCCGGTATCTTTGAACAGGGCCAGGACTTCCAGAGCCTTCTTCTTGCGGCCTTATTGGAGTCTGATGACGAACTTAAAGAATTTCTTGTCTTCCGCAAGCCTATTTCAATGAGAGGTTAAGATTCTACATCCTTTGAAATTTGTGGCTTAGCCCCGGAGACCGACTTCAATTGTGCACAATTCTCTCTTCGAAGACAAACTTTCACTCTTGGTTGCCAGGGTTTATTATTATCTGGGATCTTTGAACAGGGCCAGGACTTCCGGTGCCTTATTCTTCCAGTCCTTATTGGAGTTGGATGCAAAACTTGAAGAATATCTTGACTTTCTCAATACTATTCAATGAGATAGGGATTGGGATTCTACATCCTTTGAAATAGCATTTTGTGCACAATTAATTTGCTCTTTGGAGACAATTTGTTCGCTCGTGGTGGCGACAACAATTCTTAAGAGCTAGTTAGTTAGTTAGCATGCTGATCGAGGTGGCAGGTTGGGTGGCCCCGCACGGCAGCCTAATCTCCTCTTGGATGGCGTCGGTCCCGCGTGCATTGCTCCTACTTGTGCTGCTTCTTGCGGGTGCTCTCATTCTGTTTTACGGCAGATCACTCTATTCCTCCGCATCCACATGGAGAGCCGCCTTGTCGGGAGTTCCACCCGTGGCCTGGATGCTCTCCAAAGCTTTCAAGGGGAGTAATTCGCCAAAAAACAAATCTGACAAACGAACATGCGTGGTGGAGAAAATACCTAATCAGGACACTGTGGAGGGTCGCCGCTTGTCCAGAAGCGAATTCTATCGACTCAACAAGCAATTCGATTACAACTCTTCTCCTGTGAGTGATCCATCGCCCTCTCTCTCATTTTCTATCTTTGGAAATTCATTAACATGCATTGCTGCCAAATACCTTGTACACGTTGGAGAAATTTTCAGCCAGATTTCCGAAGCGGATAGATGTTCTCCTCACGAGTCTTTCTGCAAGTTATCGGTGCCACGATTGGTACACTAGACTTCAGTGACAGACAATTTGGCTAAACGAACTTTGACTCATCCTGGTCTGTCTGTCTGTCTGTCTGTCTCTCTCCATCGGCATGCATTGTTGTCGAATACCTTGTGCATATTGAAGCAAATTATCTGCCAGATTGCCCAAGTGGATAGATGTTCTCCTCACGAGTCCTGCTTATTGATTGTTACTGGAAATCACAGATAAATTCTTTATACTTATCTTGACTGATCCTGGTAGCATGCTCCGTGTGAGATCTTGTGAGTCCATCTCTCCTGGACCAATTGAAGTCCATCGGCAAGCATTGGTGCCGAATATCTTGGACACATTGGAGCACTTTTTTGCCAGATTGTCCAACCGGATGGGTGTTCTCCTCGCAAGTCCTGCTTATTATTGTCACTAGGATTTACTGCCAGACAATTTTCAAAAAACTCATTTTCAACTGATCTTGAAAGCATTTTCTGTGTCTCTTTTGAGTCCATCTCCCTCTCTCCCTCTGTTGACATCCATCGGCATGCATTACTCCGAAATACCTTGTGGAGAAATTTTCTGTTGGATTGCCGAAGCAGATGGATGCTGCGGCTAGTTCTGCTTGTTGATTGTTCATGGAATTCAGAGACAACTTCCTAAAACCAAATTTGACTGATCTTGGAAAGCACTTGCCTTGTGAGATCTTAGGAGTCCATCTCCCCCTCTCCTATTGAAATCCATTGGCAAGCATTGCTGCCGAATACCTTGTACATAATAGAGCAATTTTCGTCTCTTATTGCCACTGAGATGAGATTGTTGCAGGTGGTCCTTCTAGTTTAACAACCTCAATGCTCCTCTTCTTCGTAGAATCCTCGCTTCCATACTCCTCGTTGCCCCGTGCTCTCATTGGTTGCTGCTATTTTAATTTCTAAATTATTTATTGAGCTTTCCACATTAGTGACCTAAAAATGGAGCAAAGCACACATATGTACAAAAGTGTTAAGATTGTTATCGAGATTCACAACTCTTTGGATTATACTTAAAGCATTTTCCAGTGTGTCAATTCCCCTCTCTTTCTCTCCATCTCTCCGGCAAATGAAGAAATCCAGCGTCAAGGATTACTGCCGAATTCCATATTAGACCAATTTTTTTTTTTTTTTTTCTTGTTGCCCACTGAAATTGGTATTGGAATTCTCAAAACTGTGGATTGACCCTGGAAGCATTTTTGTGTGTGTTGTGCAGCATAATGACAAGGATCTAGGGCTCAAAGTGACAGAGGTGAAAAAATCTTCTTTCTTCAAGTCCCTTCGCAAGTACTGCATGCATGATGACACGTGCATATATATATATGTAAAATGTATAATAATTTATATAATGTACATATATATGTATAATTTATTTATTTATGGTTAAGGTTGGTCAAGCTGACGATTTGGCATGCCAGCATAGCATAGGCTAGGCTTTTCTTAACCACTGATGATTTATTTGTCTGATATTAGGCATTTGTGAGGAATTCACGGGGATTGGAGATTTTTGTTAAGAGCTGGGTGGCCGTGGAGGGTGAACCCAATGGCCTCATTTTTCTTTGCCATGGCTATGGAGATACTGTCACCTTCTTCACTGAAGGTGAGTCTCAAGTGTAGCAGAATCACATAATTGAATGTTGTATTGTTTTCTTCACCAAATTCACACAAATACACGTGTACCATAAGGTGCATTGTTTCCACTAGGTGCAGTATATCCCGTATAAGACTAGACTGCAGTATACCCCTAACTTTTCTCTTGAGAAATTTAAAGATGATTGTGATGCCTTGTGATTCTTAGTACTTTGTATTTTGGTCGTGAAACTCTTGATGTTTGGGGATCAATGCAGGTGTAGCACGTTCTTTGGCACTAGCTGGCTACGCTGTCTATGGCATGGATTATCCTGGACACGGTCTATCTGAAGGCTTGCACACCTATATTCCAGATTTCGACAAGCTTGTTGACGACGTCATAGAGCAATACGCCATGATAAAAGGTTCACTAAGCTTTCTTTGAAATCACTTCACCAGATTTTTCTTTGTTAGTTGGTAGGCTGTAATGTAGGGTTTCCCTCATCCCCCGCCCTGTTCCTTTTTGGGTAGGACATCATCAGTGTTTGGGGAGATTTTTGGGCATAATCTGTCAAAACCCCAGTGTTTCCTAGTGCAACCGGTTACATGTTGGGATCTTTTGGTTTTCCTTCATTAATTTGAGGTATAATACAGAGATTCTTCTTAAATGATACGGAATTTTCGTGAAGTCTTCAACTTCAACTGGTTATTTCCCAATCTCAACCAGTTCATCTGTAACTCATGGTCAATTCTCTCTGTTCATTGGACATCATTGCTCGACAGGACATTACAAGAGTATGTTATACACCCGGTTCAAATCAATTGTTGAGTTTTAAGTAGGGCAAGGCCCTTCTGGTTGGGCTTTCAGGATATGAAGTGTAATCTCTGGGGGGAGGGGTCTTCATTTTTGGAAAGCCCTCCCTTTACCCTACATTTGGAGCTCCTTGTTTGAATAACCCAGATGCTCGGGACTCATGCATTGTGTTGACCTTGCTAGCATTTGCATCTTAGATCGATTATGGTTACATTATTTTTATTTTATTTTTTCTTGCATGCTAATAATTACCTTTGGAAACCCTGCATTT
Source organism: Polytrichum commune (assembly GCA_950295325.1). Lineage (NCBI taxonomy): Eukaryota > Viridiplantae > Streptophyta > Polytrichopsida > Polytrichales > Polytrichaceae > Polytrichum > Polytrichum commune. Next base: position 3,932,850 of record OX485809.1, read on the forward strand.
AGAATGTTTCAAACAATTATCAACTAGGTTTTGGAGGATTTCTAAGAGGGGAGCTCGTGAAAGTGCTCTTAAGCATAATTAGGGCGTTGTCTCAAATAAAGTCTACATTGGGGTTAAATTTGCCTAATCTCTCTTGGTTTTCTTGTGTCGAAGTTGAGGTCTAAGTACACATGCTATATAACAATCTGCTTGAATCTTCTCATTGCCTTTGGAGTGTTGGCATTTGAGCATTAGTACTAATCATAAGGCTATATCCACACTGACACCTATGATTGTGCTTTGTCATTTGCTAGAGTTCCATCTTGTTACAACTTTCTACTAAGAGTATCATTTTCTGTCAAGTTACTTTGTAAATTATGCTCCTTGATGTGCATACGAATTATTTATGTTATCTAGGTGAAATTATTACATCATTGGTAAAAAGTTACAACAACGTGTCACTTCTCCACATGGTAACCACAATAATAGGTGTAGAAGGTGCAATTACTAACTTTGGAGTACTGGGTGCAGGACGGCCCGAGTTTGAGGGCCTCCCTTGTTTTCTTTTTGGGGAGTCAATGGGAGGAGCGGTGGCTTTGAAAGCGCATCTAAAAAACCCAAGCATGTGGGATGGGGCGGTTCTTGTGGCTCCCATGTGCAAGATTGCTGAAACTATGTACCCACCATGGTATTTGGTCAAAATTATGATCGCGCTCGCCCACATCATTCCCAAGGCCAAGCTTGTTCCCAACAACAATATTGCGACTATTGGTTGCCGTGACCTGGAGAAGAGGAAAATTGTAAGTCAAATGTCAACAACTTCGAGACTTTAGTAAACAAAAAACACATACAGCTTGACTTTTATTAACCTTGACGAAGATTACCACAATTATTATCAGGTTCGACATAATATTTCAATGTTTCGAGGAAATGTGTCATTTTTGCATTTGGTGAGGACCCACAAATTCTCATGTGATAATTATGTTTCGGTACTCCAAGTGTTGAACCAAACCATCGGCTCCAAGTATATGACCTTGGTTGGCATTTAACTTTTGATCGCGTTATGGTCTTTGTTAGATATATCTTTGCAATATATCGCAAATAACCAATCGAATCAGAAAAGTTTTGAGAGAAGTGGATACTAGAGTTATCCTTCAACTCAATGGGGACTTGTCATCAGAAGTCGGTCCCCCCATGATGTCTCGATGGTTGTTTGCATGCAAAAAAAAGTAAATGTCTTTCCACTTGTGGTGCACTCTTGGGGTAAGGGTTTGAAATTTGAATGGAAAACAACCTAGTCTGGTTTGTTAAGACCTCTAGATAGACCAAAATAAATTCAATTCTCAATGAACCAATATAGATTGTTCCAATCTTCAAACCTCCACAATATTTTCAAACATGTACCAAAAACTTACTATAGACGAAAGATGTTGTATGCGTAACAACCAATTCCCCATCAAAAGTCTTGTTGAGTTAAAGGATGACTCTAATATCACAAAAGCATATTCATCTTGCATAGGTAATCTAGGGTAAACCTGAAGGAGGCTTAATAGAAGCGATTTTGGAGTGAATGGAATTCCTCTTGAAATCTAACTTGTGTGGTTTTTTTTTTTTTTTTTTTTTTTGCAGGCAAGTGTCAATCCGGTTGCTTATGTTGGGAATCCTCGTCTTGGAACGGCATTGTCTTTGCTCCAGACAACAGATGATATTGCGAGCAAGTTGCATGAGGTTAGATGGCCATATCCTAGCTATAAATGTTGGTACATGTTGAAGATTTGGTGTAATGATTTTTTTTTTGATTTTGAACATATTATATATGTGGGCCTTGTTACATTTGGGGGAAATTAGTGTGGGAAGCCTCATAAATGTATTTGGAAAATAAATAGTAGCAAACCATTGCGAGCAAGGGTGAAGGGTATGAAAGTAGAGGTGAGTAAGTATAAGTAGACTTGGTGATAGTAACAATCATTGAGAGCAATACTCTTAAGAACCGAAATTATATGGGCCTATCAAGTCGGGTGTGCATTTCTTGGACAGTCATGAGCATTGCCACTAAATTGAAGGATGCATTGGATGTCCAGTCAAGACCATCAATGTAGTATGTCTTGTCTTACTTTCTTGGGTAATCCATCGCTTTTTGCAAGCCTTTGCTTTATTTTTCGAACACAATCATAATTTTGGAATTTTCTAGATTTTGCATGAACACGATGTAAGTTGTATGAAGGCAATAAAAGGCCTGAGGAATGCATAAGGTAAGAAGAAAGGAAGAGAGGGGGGGGGGGGGGAGGGAGAGGGTAGGTAACTTGTACTTGTTTTTGCTAGACAATTTGTACTTATCTTTCAAATGATGTGGCACCTCTATAAACTTTGTTTTTTCTGAACATTTCTAGGATGTTGTTAAGGGGCTCCATTATTGCATAACATTACTCAACAATGTGGGCCCTTGGAATATAACAATGGGTTGCTAGGAGTTCAGCGTGAATTTGAGTCTCCTTGTGTAGATTTTCGATCATCTCACTGTTATATTCCAAGGACCCAGAGAACGAGTGCCAAGTGTTGAGTAATATTATGTAGAAGTAGAAGTGAATTCACCTCTACTCATTCGATTAAGTAAGGCGGGCATACCCAAACCGAATACATAAATCAAAAGCATCACCATATACCAACTATCATACATTTGAAGCCCCCAAATTTATGATTAAGATACTTAATGTGGGTTTTTAGGATTCAATGTTGGTTTTGGATATGCGTACCTCAGACTTGATGAATATATTTGCAAACTGCACGACACATTCTGCTGAACTAAAAAAATTCCCTATTTGCTTGTGCAGGTCTCTTTACCAATGCTTGTTCTACACGGTGCGGCAGACCAAGTCACAGATCCATCGATCAGCAAAATTCTATTTGAGAAGGCCAAGAGCAAAGATAAAACAATCCAACTCTACGAAGACGCGTGGCATTGCCTCTTACTCGGTGAACCAGATGACGTTGTGAAGCGTGTCATGAAAGATATCATCAGCTGGCTTGACACCCACTCCAGATCCAAGTCCACAAAACCGGAGTCACAAACATTTGAGCGAGAGTTGAGTGGGAAAAATTTGGAAGAGCGCGTCACAATTGCTGCAGAGACGCTCATCCGCTTTGGGAAACTCGAAGTCATTCAATAAACTCGACTCTTGATTCAAGGAAATGAAGGTCCTCGGAGTGGATTCCGTTTCCCACCACTTACTATCAGGGGTGCGGTAAAATCTGCCCCCCCACCCTCCTCCATAAAGTTTGTTGTTGATTCATCCCAATTAAAAGCTCATTGGATTCATTTGGGGTTATTGATCCCGATTTAGATGCTAAATCCTTAACAATAACAATCCCCGGGCTATACGAAGTAGTCAACGATTCCACCCAACTTGTTGTTGGTAAGTGTTGTGAACGTCAACCCCCTCGGTGTAAGAATATGTGACTCCAGAGTCTGTTAAGTGAGACTTGCAGAATGGACATCATCAATTTTCAACCTTAGGCATGGATAATTGACATTCATAATACACCATATTCAAGACCTAGGCAGAGAGTCCATAGTGACGCATAATTTTCCAAGTGGAGCGGATCTCTCGTTGCAAGAGGGCTTTAGTATCAACCCACAAGCTTAACATGTAGGAATAGGTTGTTCTGACAACATCAAAATTCTTGTCCTTGATGGTGCATTTTGCACTTGTAACATTTGGCCACTTATGCAATTGAATGTGTTGTTTGCTTGCCTGTCACTCATCACCCAAGTGTTCCTTGCACAATTATCACTCTCAAGAGATTTATCTTTTGTGTGTTTTAGGTTTGTCAAGCTTTAGAAGCGCTTTGTAAAATTTTCTCACAACATAGCCAATCTACGTTACTAGATGTGATTCTCAAGCATGGGTCTCTCCCCAATTTATTATTTGAAGACCTCCATGAAGCGAACCGGACAACACAAGGCAAAATTCAATTTGGTGGACATGTTCATAAAGGCTTATTTTTTTAGAAACAATTCTAGCCCTTGACCTTTAAGTGGCTCACAAAATGAGAAGTCTTTTGACTAGCATGGTCAAATTTCATCATGAAATGAATAGTTTTGATTGGAGGATAGATTGGTAGTAAGTATAAAAGATGATAGGTCCTAAAGGTTTAATGTGAAACATTGCACATTGCACAAATGTCTTGGTCCCTATCAAATACAAATACCCCGAGAGCATATGAGACCATATATGGACAAGCGGAAACTTGACCCTAAATGTCTAGGAGATAGGGTACACGGTTTTGCAGTACGATGGTATGAGTGAAATATAGGTTGCAGGGTACCATGGGGTCATTGTCTCTCTTCACTATGTTATCTACTTGGAGATGCCTTGGGCAAACTACGGTGATCACATGTTCTTACCACTAGATGGAGTTGTATGAAGACGGGGAAATTTTTGTGACATCTACCATGGAAGAAGGTAATAATGCATTGTATCGTCCTAAATTTTGTTATTTTAAGCCAAATTGACCCAACGAACAAGGAGAACAGACATCTAGTTACAAATGAACCAGTTGAATTTGAGAATTAACCGATTGATTGGGAGGAATTTACAAAATATTCCTCAACTTAATAAAGGAAAATTGAATGATGCTAACATGTAACTGGTTTGTATTGGAAACAATAGGATCTCAACCGTTTATGCCCAAAAGCCTCCCCGGACACTGACTTGACCCCTAGTAAATCGGGGTCAAAGACCTATGTATTTAATGGGAACCATAAATTGGAGTTAATTTTGCAACAAACATGGGAGGGCCATGTCTTTGTCGCGATCCCCATGGCGTTGTCGTGAACAAAAGTGCTAGATCCATTCCCATAGACTTTTTTTCACCATCTAGGACACTTATTATCCCATTTAGTGTGTGCTACTACTATTCAAATTTACGCAGTATAATAACTATGTAATGAGAATGTAATAATTTTACCAAGCAAAGTCATTTATGTTCTTTAACAATGTTCAAACAACCTATTGAACTTTTGTTAGTAAAAATTGAACTCCTGACTAAGATGTATGTTATTGCATCGCGTGATTCCAAATAGTAACACACACTACATGGGATAATCAGTGTAGTGACCAGTAACGAGTGGTAAGTCCAAGGCACTTCCGTAGTGTTGGGTGCCGTTGAACTTCCACAAAAGTCCAACAACAACACTCCATTCTTCAGAGATTTCCTCTCTGTAGATATCTTTGCCTCTGTAGATGTATATCTTTCTGCACTTGCGATTAGAGATGTTGAAGATGGAAATAATCACACATACATCCTCATGGAAACCACAGTTATATCCACTTTGATTATTCCCTACTGTGGCTCCAAGAAATAAAAATTGATGATTTTTTTTCCATCTTGCTGAACAAAGTGAGACATCTGGTATTGTAGACACGAAGGTGAATACATCTGTGTTTTGGTGGATATTTCCTGTGGTTCAAAATCTAAATTAGTTCCATGTCACTGCTATGCAAGATTGATACTGGAATTGATGCTACCCAATTGCCTAATTCCTCTGTAAACTAGTGGGATGCTCCTTACCAACATTTTTGTAAAGATTAAAGCACAAAGGTGTTGATCTCAATTGTAAAAAATGTCCACGTTGTCTGTCAAATTAGGGTTAACAGAAATGTGGTCATGTGCATTGAATTTGGGGAGAAGAAAAATTAGTCGTTCCATGTCCATAGTGGGTACAGCTGTGCTAATTGTGACAAAAAAAAATTCTAAACTTAGTCTATATTTTAGCGACTATCATTGTTTGTCTGCCAAAATATTGGCAGATATACAAAAACATTGAAGTGTCAACCCTAATGATCGCAAGATGCACAAATGCTTGCATGACAATTGCGCACTATGTGCATTAGATCAACTATCATCTCAAAATGCAAGTGACCGGTGTAGAATGTTGAGTCAGCATTTATACATGTTTCTACTTTCTTAACATTTAGCAACTGATGCATTCAGCATCAATGTAACTCATAAATTCAACCTTTAGGTTTTGCAACTATAAATGTGGAAACAAGATATTAAAATTGCAACCTTATGGTTGGTAGGCATTGTTTTAATGGTGTAAATTGATGTGATGGGAACCAATGTAAAATCAATGTTGATGATATATGAATCTAGAGGTTTGTAATGATGACTCTGGTGTTTGCAACTACCAACACCTAATTGATCTCCAGGTTTGTTTAGATGCAGGAATTTTATCGTCAACAAGCTTACCTGTAAATTTTCAATACCTTGGACCTTTTGCTTGGTGAGTGATAAGAAGATCAAATTAAGCAATGGAACCAGATGGGCCGAGTGCAAACCCTCGAAGGGCAGCTATGGAAAATTACGGGGCCAGGCCTGATGTTCATGACCTGCTATCTCGTTTTATGACAGACCTTCTCTGCACACAACCAGATAGTAAGTTTAACTATCACAAACTTCTAAAGTCATACATCATCAACACTGATTTCACATTTATCAAACACATCAAAGTACTGTAACATTCAGTCAATGCCCACCAAGTTAGGGTTGCAATTTTGATCTTTTGTTCCTATGTATTATAGTTGCAAGTGCTGGGCAGAAGGTTGAATTGTGAGTTGAAAGAATACTTCATTAGATGTTGAGTTAGCACTGAGCAGATATTAAGCCCCGAAGGGTAGGTATCAATGCCAACTCAACATTATACGTTCACCATTCGCATTTTAAATCTCATCAGTAACTTCTATATTGATATGTCACAATGATTTCAAATATACTCGATCTTATCAAAGTACCACATTGAGCCGTTGAAATGTTGAGGAAGGGCTGGAATTAATTAATGAAGGCCCTGAAGGGTATGTATCAAAACTGACTCAAGATTGAACACTAGCAACATGATTCCACAATATCTGATTTAATTTTGAATCGTTGCTTTTTTTTCTTGGATAGATGCTGCAACTTTCATGTCAGAGTGGGTCCAAAAAGAACTAGCAGGGAAAGGGGGATCTCCTGCCCCCCCTCCTGCTGCGAAGAAGTAGCAACAAATAGAATCATTTTGTCATAGTCAATTTCCTACAAGTTTGGCACTACTGCAAAACAAAGATGTTGTAAACATTCTGAAGACATTTGCTATGACAAGCCAGACCTAAAGGTCCAAGATCTTTTGATATTGAAGGAAAATAGAGGGACCTTAGAGATGTGTCTCAATGTTGATGCAGTGAGACTTCATCTCCTGCAGTGTTTAAAGTGAATATATGTTGGTGCATTTCACAAATTTGCATTTCGCAATGCATTTGATACATAAGGTAGACGTGTCTTAAGCGGACACTTTTCTGAGATTGAGGCCTTCTTATGAGAGATTTTGAACACTCAGGTTTGTGAGGTACTTGCAAATATGTGTGGGGGAAATAGCAAAAATTCACTACCAATTCGAAGTTTGTGGGAATTTGCTATGAATCTCTAAATACAAAAGTCTGATAGCAAATTTTTTACAAGCTTTCGTCCTTATTAAGAAATGCTAGCATAATGATTTCTCCAACCCACCAATTGAACAGCCATATTGATCTGTGGAGTTGGAAGTGTCCACAATAGGCATGCATACTTTACAAAGCTTGCACAATACAGGATGAAAATAATCTCCAGAGCATCCTCTAGAATGCACAATATGTAGGGTATGAAAATGCAGAGAAGGAATTGTGATAATTTTACAGTAAATAAGGTGTAACCCCTTGACAAAAAGCTGCACCCAGCATACAAAACAAGGGTGGGGGGTCCTGTTTGTGGTTTTGTGTGGAATTTAGAAAACACAAATGTGATCTGGAGTTTTAAGGGTTTACAACATAAATATTTTCCTGTGCTATGCATTGAAAAGAATGCATCTTAGCTAGGTCAAAAGTTGTCTATGTTATAGCTAACGGATGTGCCGCGACACCATTTGATCAATTGCCTTCAAGTCAGGGTCACAACATGTGCAGCCTACACCATGTGTCTTTGATCTGCATGAATAGTTGGCATTAGCCATAAAGTAGCAAAGGAAGTGTTCATTAAAGCAAGCAATGGGACTTTAACTCATGAAACTTTTCCTCGGGAGCTGGCCCCCTATATTTTTATATTTGTTGTTCTGCACACACTATTGTTGACTTTTGGTTAGGAGTTGCTTGTTTTGAATTCAAAACCTTCTATGTTTAGTAAGTTAATGGTGCATGCTTGGAGGTTTGAACAAAGAACATCCTATATCAGTTCACTAAGGGTCAAACTCATTTTGGCCTGCCAAGAGGTGGTAAAAATGAGACTGGTCCTCAATGAACCGAAATAGGTTGTTCTTCATGCAAATTCAGACCCTACCTCCAAGCATGCAGCACAAGTGGAAAGAAAATTAATAATGTTGTATGCAAAACAACCAATGGCAAATCATACGGGATGAACTCCCAACCAAAAGTCCTATTGATATTAATGATTTGTTTCCACTCATGGTGCATGCTCAGAGGTAGTATTTGAATTTGAATACAGAGCAACCCATTTCGGTTCATTGAGAGCCAAACTCATTTTAGCACCTCTTGCATGCCGCCATGAGTTTCACCCTAAATGAACCAATACAGAATATTCTTAATTGAAACCTCACAGTACCTCCACGCATTGCACCACAACGTTACTGAACATGGAAGGTGTTGTGTACAAAACAACCAACTCCTGACCAAAAGTCATGTCAAGTTAGAGGGTAACTCTATTGATAACAAATAGAGAATGCATGCATGGATATCTGTCAATTTTTGTTAAGAGAGGACAGCACCTTCTGTGGATAGACTCAGTAGGTGTAACTGCAACAGGGTCAGGAAGCTCAATCCATGCATTTGGTCCCCCTTCCATCTGTGTAGGAGTTTAATGTTACAACCTCAACCACAGGACGTTAACAACACATGATTTCTGTTTTCAAAAAATCAAGCAATACTTGTAGAGCAGTATCAAATTAGATTCACGAGTCTTATATCAGCAATCTTATCAACAAACCTTAGGGGTACTTATACACTAGAGCTTGAGGGCCGTAACCATTGTAATCTAAAATCTCTCATTGGTGGAAAATGCTGAGACCATCTCACTTTTACTTTTACTTCACACTAGAGCTTGGGGTCTAAGGGCCCAAGGAAGTTTGAATGGCTAGAAGAAAAACACGTATGGGGTCCTACATGGCATGCAATGGATAATGTTTCATGGTGTTCCGGAATTTGCGTCAAGCCCACCTCAAAGAGTGGGTGTAACACAAAACTAGAGCTCATAGCACTTCAAAAGCTCACAACCCTTGATTTATTGTGTAGAAGGGCCCACATGAGTAGGATTGTAGCGAAATAGCATTTGGTTGAGAGCCCAGTCATGTAGCTTTACACTAAACTTGAAGGCCTGGGACCACAAACAATTCAATTTCAATATTCCATGGTATGGCCTTTGGGTGAGTTTCAAAGGCCCTCACAATTTCATGGTCACGGCCATTGGACAGTGTAAAGTGGCCCTTAGATTATACAATTCATATCCATTTTAAGAGATTCCAGTTTTAGTGGAATAAAATCACCAGGGAAGTTTACGGCTCAATTACCTCCTGCACAGTCAACAGGCAAGAGTTGAGTGCTTGCCGGACAGCTACTTCATCCATCTCTTTAGTTCCAATGAAGATAATCTGCACAAGTTACAATGAGGTTCACATTATATTGAGAATGATAAACCCACTATTATTAATTTGAATCTTAGAGCTCTAGCCTAGGGAACAGAAAAGACTATTGATATAAACCCCCATACCTATATGGAGTACAATTTCATTCAAGTGAATGTTAATAGCTATCGTATACCTAATCAAGAGCAGTGTCCAAGGAGATTTTTGGGTATAATCGGTCAAAATCCTAGTGTTTCCAAGTCCAACTGGTTACATGTTGTGATCTTTCAGTTTTTCTTTATTGATTTGAGGTATATTCTATAGATTCCTCTAAAATGATACATAATTTTCCTGAAGACCCAAGACCACATGATATCTGCACATATAGAGCCAAGTGAAGTGATAGGTTATTTGACTTGGGGATTACCTTAGTACCTTATCATTTTAGGCACTTTGCTTGCCAAAGTTGTATTTATTATCATGCCACATCCACTTTTTCACATGTACGACCTAACCACTACATAACAGGTGGCACCTTCACTCAATAAAAATAAAAAAATTGTGCCAAAACTGATAAGGTACTATGATGATGAAGGCATTAAGACTCACTTCTTGGCACCTGTCACCATAGACCTCCCCACTTTTAAGTTTGTCCTCTGTACCTACTGCTGCTGTCTTGGACCATTTCTATCACAACAGAAAAAACGAGTATCAGCCCACAAGTTTTTTTAACAATAAAACTACTTGTGTTAGGTGGATATACTAGTGGTATGAATTCAGGCAGATCTGTAACAATAATTCAGCATTAAATATCTGAAAAGCTCAAATTTTACAAACAAGTAGGTCAAGAACCATGCACCAACAACATCTGTATGAGAGACGTTATAATGTATACAGAAAATTATCTGGGTTAAACAAGAGGATGTTGTCGCGCCCAAATATGTTTGGTAACAAGCACCTGCTTCCACGAAGCACCATTGTGAATATGAAGAGCTTCTCCGACTTGTGCCCACTCCCTGCACTTGGTGACAAAAAAAATTTCCTATTTAGAATATACATTCTAGTAAGGAAACTTATTTGTTGTAGTTGTAGACTAAAGACACAAGGAAGAATTGCAGAACATGCCCAGAATTTTCAGCAGATTCAAGATAATCGTAGAATTATCCGCAAAGTAACCATGTACTGTGAGGAATCCAGACCCTCCAAGTGGGCTTCAAAGGAGAGAGAGTTTCAGAGAGTGAAAACAAATTAGGTCAACCCCTCCCTTTTTGGCATTTTTCAGATAACTCTAATATCTTTTGACCAGCCCTCTTTGTTTTGTTCTTTCAAATATCATGCAGAAACCATGACACTATACATCTACAATGTACAGTAGATTAATTGTGTGAGAATTTTAAAATTAATAATCTTAAAAATTAATGAAAAGCAAAGAAAAAATATTCTGATTATCTTGGTACCAAACATGCCAGATGATCAATAGCTACACCTTGATTTCTCCATGTCAGTTGCCAACCATATCAGGCCCTTCGACCGCAAAACCCCTCGTCCCACATTTGCCTTTGATTGTTGCCGCAAATCCCTAAGGAGACCCACCAAGCGCTGTGGATGGAAAGGGCTTCGAGACTTGTACACAAAACTTTGGACATGTGGTGAGCTGTGGTCCTCATGATCATGGTGGTTGTGGTTTTCTTCATGGTCAAAATGAGCATGGTTATCATTGGGGATTCCTTTTTGACTCGTCTGAGAAAGGAAACCGTGTTTCCTTTTTGTACCAAGAATTATTGACGGAAAGACAGCTCCAAATGATGCATACTGCACAACATACATCTTATTCAAATCACTTTGCATGTCCTATAGTGAATTTATGTACCTCATTATAACCTTGATTGAAATTATATTTTTGTACTCAAAACAGTTATTCATTTGTATTCAAAAGCAGTGGAACCCAAAAATAACAACCTCTAAACCAAGAATTATAGATGGAAAGATGGCGTACTACAAGACATATATCTCTTCAATTTTATTTTTAAGTGCCACATAATAAAACTCATATGCCTCATTATAACCTTGTAAAAAAAACTACTTGTATAAAATTCCGAAAGCAGTGGAACCCTAAAATAACAACATCAAAATCACAATGTTCATAAAAGTCTCAATAAGATTTACAACGTTCCTTTGGCATATGCAAAGGCAGTACTTACAAAATCAAGAATGAGAGGCTCACCTGTAGGAGTGCTTCAGACTTGTAGTATGGCAAAAATGAGTACAAAGGAATTTGAAAAGATCAGAAGTTTAATTGGAGCAATTTTTCAGGGCTTGTATGTATAGAAAGAATCAACACCATCCAAATTGTTGAGACCATATTCCATTCCCAATTTTTGAAAGTAAGCAGCATACCTCTAGAAGCGCATCTGGATTTAATGCTGTGATGGCAGCACGACATTTGCCAAGCTGTGCTTGCAGCAAGCAGTCAACTTTACTAAGAATAACAACATCCGCACATTCTATCTGCAAGTAAAGATGTATGCAGTGATGTAAGACATTTTAGTGACAGAAATTTTAGTCACAATATACAACTTATACAATTCTACAAGCCTCACCAAGTCTTTTGAGGGCATCCATGGGCATGTTGATCTGAGTATATAATAAAATTCCACAAAATGCATGCTAATCAAAGAAACAATCACTGAATACGGTAGAGGGGACTCTATTCCAACAAAATTAAAAATTAAAATCCCCCTCAACTTCTGCCTCGTGTCATACCCCACAATGGCTAAGACACACTTGAATCCCACATAGAAATTACATTCCGGCACTAGTAAACATGAATTAAAGCACCTCTACGGTATCATTTGAAAAGCAACAGCCACCATGTAAGACAGGAGACAGATAGTCACCTGCTCCACCAACAATTCTGATAATCTGCTAGTCTCCTCATTCGAATTTGTGCTTGATGTCCCATTTGCAGCTTCTAACCACTTCAGTAATGTCCTCCCATCTACCACTGTAACCTTCATAGACATCCCATTCTACAATTATTAGCTTCAAAACGAAAGTGAAATGCAACCCCTACATTTTCAGCCCTTTGAAAAACCACATACTCCAGAGAAATGTTAGAACTTACAAGGTGCAAAAATGCAAATGGTCTAAGTTAAGTTTGTTCCATTACAACATGCTATGGATGTGATTTAACCTAATACCTTCTAAACCTACTGATATAAAATTATCTTTGTCATGCATAGGACTAATCCTACTGCTCCGCCACTGCCTTCACCAATATTTAATGGTCAATACAAATTCAAAAGTAAGAAAGTAAAAATGAGTGAAATATTAAAATTATCCTTTTAACTCATTGGGACTTTTCGTCAAGATTTGGTCCCCTATGATTTTCCGTTGGTTGTTTTGCAAACAATATCAATAATTTATTTCCACTTGTGATGCATGCCTGGAGGTACTAAAAGAATTTGAATGAAGAACAACCTATTTTGGTTCATTGAGGGCCAAAATCAGTTTGACCCTCAATGAACCAATATAGAATGTTCTTCATTCAAACCTCCACAACACTACCATGCTCTGAAAACCTACCGAATATGAAAGGTGTTGTATGCAAAACAACCAACTCCCGACCAAAAGTCATATTGAGTAAGAGACAAACTTTAATTACTTCAGCATCTATAAACTTCAAAATCTTGGCCAATTGAGAACAAGGAAGCCAAATAAAGACAGGTACATGAAACTAACACAAACAGGTCTTGCAACTGTAGCATACCTTAGGTTTTTTTGTTTTTTTTTTAAAAAACATTTCTGGAATGGGGGAAAAAGTATCTTACCAGTTGGCTAAGGTATGCACAATTTGTGAAGTGAGCCTCTAATTCCGCTTTGGCAAACATCTCCAAAAGGCTGCTAGGCTTACATCAGGCAAACCGGAACCCCATCAGACATGAACAGAAGTTACTATTTCCAAATTTCATGTGTGTTGGAAAAAAACATTCCTTCAAATGCCCAACTATAATTAAGCTGAAGGTCTGTCTACAGACAACTCCTTGAGTGCTTGTGGTTGTAGTTCAGATTCACCTTCAACCACAACTTTGATTTTGTTTACAGTTGAAGACAAGGTGTGGTTGAAGTTGAAGAGTGGATTTGGAATCAACTATCGTTCCTCCTAGTGGAGCAATATGTAAAGTGGAGACAAACAATCTATGGGTTCTAGTGGAAAGTTTGTCTGAACACAACTGCCTCCTACTAATCATCTGCCATGCTTTGGTGTTGAAGTTGTTCTCTCCCACCTAGTCACTACAAACAAAATAGAACCAAAGAAAGTAGAACTACAACCACCACAATCACTCCCAACTACACCTTGTATCATAGTTGAGCAAGTTAGAGTAGTTGTGGTTGTGGTTGTCATCAATGCACCTAATTCCTCCTCATCTCTCAAACATAGAATCAAAGAAGGTAAACCACAACCATCAACCACCGAAATAGTGTTTTGTGTAACAGTCTTTACTTGAACTTGGTTGGGAGAACAATGTGTAAAGGAATATGCATAAATGGGAACCATTACTCAAATAGTGTCCTCAACCAGTAAAAGGAGTAGATTAGAAACATAACAACCATTATAGTGTTGCTTGTTGTATAAAAAAACTCTTCAGATGGCGTGGCTGAGGTAAATTCGTACCTGGGCCATACCGGAGCACTCAATCACCAAGTGGTCAATTTGGCTTCTGTCTTTCAGCAGCTCTATAATAGTTCCCACAAGATCCGCCTCGGCAGTACAGCATACACATCCTACCAAGTGCACAAAAGTTTTGAGGAATTTAATATAACGTAAGTGGGCCTAAAAATGGACACTTTAAGCTCTGCACCCACTTCTTCTAGGACATTGAACACACAAGTAGTATGAGATGATTAGCAAATCCAAATCGAGGCTGTTGCCATTTTCCTCATAATTTTTAATGCTCATTTAAATTGATCTTATTTACTATCTTCGTCTTAATGATCATATAGGTCCCCCCCAATTATGTTGACTTCTGAATCTAGAACAGTTAACAAACTTTGAGCAAGTAGTCAAATGTTTTATAGACACTTGTCTTTTGGGTGTCTGTTCTTGAATTCACACGTGATCACACACCACTCAAATACAGGTGTCTGATAAAGATAAGTAACCGAATTAGGCCCTCATTCCTTAACACTTGAGACAAAATTCCAAAAGGAAAATGAGGGAGAGGATAGGATTCACCATCTTCAATCTGGCCAAAGGCAACCATGCTTGAGCCTTTGCCTTTCCTCTGCACTAAATTTGCATCAACATTAACCTGCATGAAGAATGCCAAAGGTGACATAAATTCTGAGTGAGATGAAAAGTGCATCACAATAATTTCAAACTGCAAGCGACCAGCATTTTAAAGTGAAGTCAAAGACGTTGATGCATACCCTTATGGGTTAAATATCTTTCCAGTGCATACTTAAAAAATATCTAGTATTCACTCAACATTGATTCAACACATAACTCAACCTTTTAGGTCAAGCAACTATACAATAGGGAAAGGAAAATAAGAATTGCAACCCTATGTTTGGTAGGCGTAATTCAATGTTGTAGATTGATGAGGTTGTCAATGTGAAATCAGTGTTGATAATATATGAATATAGAGGATTCTGATAAACTGTGTTCACATATGTCTCAAAGATGTGTACCAACAAGTACCAACCTCTGCAAGGTCATTCACAAGCACAGCAATGCGAGATCCCTTCGCCGCATGTAACAGCTTTGTCAACAAAGTCGTCTGCACCACCAACAAAAAATTTCATCAATTTTTCAAACTCAGCTTGATCCAGCAATAGTTAGGTGGTGAAAGAGAAATAACAAACATGCCTTTGTTTCTGCACCACCATAGTGCCAAGTCCCCAGCTCATGTGCAGTCAGATTGGTAAAGAAGGCAAAGAGAAAGAGAGATTGCAAATGGAACAGCATCTCAAAATGCAAGTGATCAGCGATTAATGTTGAGTCAGTGTTGAAACATACCCTTCAGGATAGAACTCAACAATCTAATTCATACATATGGCTAACTCAACATTTTAGCTAGTGATTCATTCACCATTAATTCAACTCATATTTCAACCTTGTAGGTCTTGCAACTATAAAATGTAGAAACAAAAGACCACGATTGCAACCCTATGTTTAATGGGCATTGATTCAGTGTTATAGGTTGATGCGATTGAATCAATGTGAATGTTGATGATGCGTCTCAAATTGCAAGTGACCACAGATATAGCATGATTCAACTCATAATTCCACCTCTTTGGTCTTGCAACGATCGAATGTAGAAACCAAAGGTCAAATTTGCAACCCTATGTTCAGTAGGCATTAATTCAGTATATAGATCGATGTGATTGAATCAATGTGAAATCAATGTCGACATAAAAGTTTCGAATTTTGTGATGCATCGCAAAATGCAAGTGACCAGAGACATATCTAGATTCCACTCATAATTTAACCTTGTGGGTCTTGCAACGATCAAATGTAGAAACCAAAGGTCAAAATTGCAACACTGTGTTCGGGAGGCATTGATTCAGTATATAGTTCGATGTCAATGAATCAACGTGAAATCAGTGTTGATGATGATGTATAAATTTAGAGAGTTAGTGATGAGAGACACACCTTACCTGCTCCCAGAAACCCTGAGAGAATGGTTATTGGAACCCTTCGAGGCCTCCGGAATGAGCACCATGACCTCCAGGCAACCATTGCTGTCGCCATGGCTGCGGCGACCATGACGACGCCCAATCGATGCCCCGAGCTTCCATCGATCATCGCCATCCTCTGCAAGCCTTTCTTGCTTCAAGTCACAAGTCCTCAAAATCTCAAAACCCTAAACCCAAACCCTAAAGCAACACAAACATATTACAGGCTGGGTTCTCCGCGGTCTCGCAGATCACGAATTCAACGACCCACGAATTGCATCAATCGCAGTTAGTTGATGAGTTTCTCTCGCATCCCTACGTTGCTACGGTGATGAAAAATATAAGAATTTGTGACTTCCTCTCATTGACATTCATTTTGTCTTTGCTGCCATTTGAAGCTTACGATGAAGTCGGCGACTTCGCTGAATTACGAAGATCAATTGGGATCCAAGAATTTCTTCATGACTGCTTTGGAAGCCCGGCCTGTTTTCTTCCCCAATCCTTTTTATGTTGTTGGATCTGTCCCATTATCATGGGATAAAGGCATTATGGAGACTGCCTTTTAGTGGTAAATGGGTCTTGGTAATACATGTCATAATGTAATGAATAAGGTTTGGTGAAGTTCAGTGGAAGCTCAGTGAATTTCCAATTTAATATGGAAAGAGCTACACTATAAGTATCTAATTAGTGTGAGTTATCATTTGGAATTACACATTGTTAAAACGTTTTATTGAGAGTTTCATGTTTTACCCAAATAACATAAATAGATAGTATTCACACCGAAGAATATGATATAACTTAGTTGGTAAAAAATGATAATGTCAGTAAAACGTTAAAGGACTGTGTAACTCATAATGGTAACCCACACTAATTAGACAAAATAGTGTAGTAATTATATTTTTATTTTTATTATATTTATTGAAACGGAAACTACGTGTATACACTCTAGACACAGTATTATCACGTTTGTGGCAACCACAGTGCACATGATATTAAGGAGTTTTGTAGTTGTTAACATGAATGCACGATAAAAGAGAATTAGTATAGCATGTGACATTATGGAATAACACAAAGTCAACATTTTAATAATGATAATGATGACAATGATGACAACGTGATGTGTGCAAACGTGTGGTTTGAATTCTTGGTGATTTATTTTAATGTCAAAACCCATGATATATGAGAGGGAAATGTGATAACAAGGAGTGAGATTTAAACTAAGAACATACATTCCCTAGGGTTTTGGGATATGAGAGAGAGAGAGTGACACTAAGCAAGTTGATATTACGGAGTTTAGAGTGTAATTGAAAACATTGATTACAAGTCTCGTGTCATTGAAGCTTATCGGCCAAATTTTCACAACCAATTTAAATTGCATTAAAACTTCCAAATACTCTTCCAATGTTTACCAACAAATCATCAACACCTCCATTCATATAAACATTGATGAACATTTTATGACAGAGCATCTAGTGGCAAACCCATATTCCCTTGTTTGATTGTTACCAAGGGAAAAACCACACAATAACCAAACTCGTTGTTGTGAGAACAATTGGGTTATCAACACACCTAGAGTAGATAGATCCATTTTTTATAACTTTAGCAATTTTGCAAAAGTGTAGTACAAGTGTGATACTACACCCTAACCTTGATAATGTCACACCCTCCGTTTCACCAAAAAGTGTGATATAAACAAGGTGTGACATACTTGATAATGTCACATTTTGTGCATAATGTGATATTATCAAAAAATATGTAGAAAATCAAAATATAATTACAATTTAAAAAAAATAACAAATACGAGACTTCAATGTTTTTGAATGTAAAATCTAATTCAAAATTGTGAATAACAACAAGAGCACATCATAATGTGTCATTGAGATCAGGTAAAGACCTCTCACTAGAGACAAAGAAGCTTCTAATGTCACATTGTTTTGTTGATGTTAAATGTGCAACACCAATTCTAATGAGTTTGTCATGGATTTTTTCCATTTCTAACAACTCATGAGTGCTGAAAATCTGAGAACCTTGCCCACTATGCCCGCATGCAACACTTGTTCACCGATCAAGGTTGGTGCTCAATGAACAGGTGAAGGTCAAGACTTCAGGAAAATTATTGATATCAACATATTTACAAGCAAGAGCAAGGACAGAACTTAGAACCAAACATTCAAATTTGTGGAATGCAAGTTATAAGGGGAAGAAACCCACCACCACCACCAAGTTGCTGTGAGTCGAAAAATCAGCAGGAAAAATCAGCAGGAAGTGTATCTGTGTGTTTGTGAACTTCCACCTTTGGCCTCAACTTACAGACAACTGCGAGTATGTAGAATTGAGCATTTGGACTCCGAAACACGTACCAAATTTGAAATTACACAAGGCATCATAGTCGGGGTTCGGGGGGTGGTCGTGCGGGGGGTAGGTATCTTAGGTTAATTCTCCCTTTTGCCGTATCCATCCCCAAATCTACACTAGTGCCCTTTAGTGTTGGGGGGGGGGTTCTCGTCTCTCGGGCCCCCTTGGACGGCTTACCGGGGCCTCGTTGGGTTATTTCCCAACGAGTTAATCCTAGTGTTATCTTTCACTAGGTTTTAGAACAGGCTTTGTTCTAAGGGCAAATATTCGGTTGTCCTCTTTATTTATGTATAAATTGAGACTTTTTACACATCTCCCGGTAGGTGGTTGGTGTCGTCCTCGGTTCGGGACGGTCCTCACCTCCGCCGAGACGGGTCGTGGACCCCAACCTAGTCTTAACTTTATTAAAAATTGACTAAGGCCCGGAGGCGGATTTGAGAACCTAAGCTAATCTAGACCTAGTTATATGGGTGGCCGGACGGATGGCCTTATTGCCTATCCGTCCATCCTCCCGAACTCTTAGAGTAAGCACTACTCTAAGCCGTAAAAGACAGACCTTTTACGGCTACTTTATTACCCTAAGATATTTGGATTTACGGCGGTGCTCCTTGCGCCCATCTAGCGGCATTATTTAGCACTTTGTAATAATATTTGTCGATTTGTGTTCGGTTCGGCATTTGGGGTCGTTCCACCGTCGCTTCTCGTGGTTGGACCTCCCACTCTTCACGTTGCTGTAAATTCTCGCAATATTTGAAATACTCCCTTCTAAGCCATTGGCAATGCGGGACCCACGTTCCCGCCGCTTCATTTGGAAAATTTCGGCGTCGATTGTGTAGCTGATCGCGTACTATCCACAACTTGTGGTTGTGATTGCCTATCACCTGGATGATCTTATGGATCACCCAGGACGTTTGCGCTTGAGGTTGGATTTCGCGCATGACTTGTTTGATCGAGGCCGGGATGGTTCCCATTATTCCAACCACCATCGCGCGGAACCGCACGTCGCTATGCGGGAACCTGCGGCATAATACATCGACTAGCTCGTTGTACTTATCCGTTTTTTGCCGTTTAGCCAACGCGATTGCATTGTCCATCGTAACCGAGATCTCCCATATCTCGATTTGATGGTTTCGTCGAATCATCTGCCCGTCGTCGCCTCGCCTCGCCGGGGGCTGATATTGGAATATTAAATCGGGCCTTCGACTTGCGATTTGGGTATCATTCAGGATGTCCGGGAATATTAGGGCGTTTTCTGCCGGAACGCCCCACGTATTCTCGGCCATCCAAATTTGGAACGAGTTTAGCCTCCCGAGTTTACCCTTCTCCGCTCGTAGTTTTATCCAACAGTAAAATTCACAAACTACCTTGTCGTGGCGTTTGGTGCGGATTGCCTCATATAACGGATATCTACACCTGCAAAATAGGTGTTTGACCGTTTCTCTCTTCCGTTCCCGGCAGTTGTCACAGAAAATGTTACCGTGTCTCATCCAGGTTGTTACTACCGATTTTACCGGTAGTACATTGAACGCCACAACGATCATCGTTTTGTATTCAGGCATGCTTAGGCTCGCGGTCCGGATCCATGTTCGACTTCCCGTGGCGTGGGCCCCACTATGCGCAAACTGCTTCGAGGCGATATTCTCGACAATTTCCAATCCGTCTCGATGGTGTACCGCCTCTTTCGTATACGCCTTCAGTTCTAACTTCGCCATTTCTAACTTCTTTTGCGCATTTGGACCCGTCACGTCGCTGAATAATCCAATGACTTTTACCCTTTCAAGCCCTTCGAGGTCCCCGTTGCGGATGTCCACCTTAAATGGGCTCTCCGCCGTGATTCTTACCCCTAGGGCTTGACATGCGTGGTATAAAAATGCCACGTAAGTCCGGTCTTTGCCCTTGCCCCGCCTTCCGATTTTACGCCTTGCCTTAGGGTCTGTCCGGGTTGGCTTCCAATACGCCAAACTTTTAGTCTTCGTATTCTTGTCGCGTACGGTGTTGCCGTACGCCAGGTCCCAGTCCATGAAAATCTTGCCTTGCAGGGCCCGCGGAATTCCAGCCGCCACGCGTGCCTCTTTCACCATATGCCGAAATAGGATTCGTATTTACGGGTCTAGATTGTTTACAAACGCGTACGCCGTATTTACCAACATTGAATCCCGTATTGTCCGGAAATTCGGTAACCTTAACCTGAGATGATCCGTGCTCATCTCGAATTGCCGTTTGCCCCCTCTTCGGGATGGCCATCCCAAAATCCGCCTCGCCACGCTGTGTTGGATCCTGGTTGCCTTGTCCAGGATGTAATTCGACGGCGGGTTCATCGGGCAAAGGATTTCTATCAACGGCCGCGCTGCCTGAGATAAGAAATCCAATTTGCCCGCGTAATGGAGCTTGTGGATGCGCGGGGTGTCTAATTGAGTCACCCTCGCCTTAAATTTGGCGAGGGCCTGCTTACCTTCGTGGGCCTCCCGACGTTCGTCATCCGGGCCCCGCGGCAACGACGGCTTTTGATTGGTCTTTGCGGCTGCGGGGGCCTTATGTTCACCTAGATACTTAAAGGCTTCGTAACCCGCGAGCTGCGGGATTGCCTCGCCACAAAGGTTGAAGTTGGCTAGTTCCACATCTTCCCCTCGTCCCCGTACGAACTCCTGGCCCCAATACGCACATTTATGAATGCCGAAACGCATTCCCGATCACTCGGCGAATTCGCTTTGAATTGTCGTCATCTTACGTATTTTCTCCTCCGTATCGGCGACGCGCACTTCGTCATCTATATAATCCATTCATTTTACCTCGATTTCCGCTATCGCATATCCGCGGCATTTCCGTTCAATCCACTTCGCGACCGTTTCCTTAACGACCGCGAAGGTCAAAGGACTGATGGTATTACCTTGTGCTACCTCCCTCGTTATCGTAATCGTTTCTGATGCCTCGCCATTCACGATTAATCTTATTTGATTACCCGGTGTTGTCTCTTTCCACATGTTACGTAGAATCGGGCAGATGGGTAAAATGTCAATCGTTTTTACGATCAAACCGAAGGGTAGCGAGGTAAACGCCCCCTTAAAGTCGGTAAATAGGCAATATAGGTTGTTTTTCCTATGCCTACTATCCTCCAAAACTGCCGTAAGTTTAAGGTTCGCATCCCGGCAGCCTGCCACTCTCGGATTTACCCCCATCTGAAAAGTAAAGGGCGTATGTATATACGCCCCCCGAACCGTTTCCCGCATCGTCTCGTACGCCACGAAAATAATATACTTGCTGAAAATCTTAAAAAACACCGGCAATAAAATTACCGGCCGTAAATTTGGAGCTTGTGTATTTGGTGCTCCGGGTTTCGGGATATAGGACACGAATCCTAGCTTATAGGCTGGGTAGATTAAACCTAGTTTAGTCTGCAAGCTAAACGTGTGGATTAGCCACATTATGAGGGGCATCTTCTCGCATTGCCGTAAAGTCCGATACGTGATTTGATCGTATCCCGGCCCCCAGTTGCCATCACCCTCTCGTAAAAT
This sequence comes from Polytrichum commune, assembly GCA_950295325.1. Taxonomy (NCBI): domain Eukaryota; kingdom Viridiplantae; phylum Streptophyta; class Polytrichopsida; order Polytrichales; family Polytrichaceae; genus Polytrichum; species Polytrichum commune. The sequence goes on from OX485809.1 coordinate 3,955,014, forward strand.
CCGCCACAGCTTCTTTATTACTGGGTCATTTACGTCATTTTCAAGTGGCTCGATGCGGAACGGGGTCCTTGGCGCAACTTCATTCTGCCATAATGCCCTTAAATATTCGTCGCCCCTCGGGAACGAGGCGACTTGCTCCGCCGTTACAACTTCTCCCGTAAAACTGGGGCGGGCAAAGTCGTATAACTCCGCCGTCGTGGCCTCCACATTGGCCCGACTCGCCCCCCCCCCCCTCGTACATCCAGCGGTGGAACTTGTGCACTGAGCCGATGTATCTTCGGTTCAATGCGGCTTTACCTTCGCGGCGTAATCCGTTCACGGGGCGTTCGTCTTCGCGTGGCTCCTCTGCGTGGACCCCCCGCATTGACGTCGCCGGCCAGTGTTTTACCGTCCCGAAGATTCTCGTTGCCGCTAGGTTGAGGGCCCACCATACTACCATGTCTACCTTCTCCCCTTTAATGGCATCCATTTCCCTTTCTGCCTTTGCCAACTGTTTAAGGCCATATTTAAATATGGCCTTAGTTACTCATTTGAACCGTTTCCGCATTTTTGGTTCAAAATTCTTTACCATCGCTGCCGGTCGAAAACGTAGATCTTCAATGCTTTCATTATTCCGTAAGATCATTGCCATCTTCATCTTGAAGTCGGCAATGATTGTGTTATCATTTGTCATATCTCCTACTACCGGTTTTGTGGTCCATCTCATAGCCCGTCCAATTTGGCTATGTGTGGCCCGCCATTCCCTATTCTTGGACGTCCAGTCTCCCTCCCGAAGGTCGATCCGTGCTCTCTCCTCCGGTGTCATCTTACCTCATACCTACATCTCACTTTCTTTTGGTTAGTAATTTCCGCTTTTTACGCAACTACGCCTAGGTTGGTCCTAAGTGTACTCTCGCTAACCCCGCCTACTCCTAGGCTAGTTCAAGGTATCTCCTCAGTCTCGTTATGATTTCTCGCAAGTATGCGGTATCTATAACTTCGGTAATTCCCCACTTGTGGTAACTTGGTATTTCCCCTCGTGTGGTAATTTTTTCCGGTAACTCCCTCTTCTATTGTTTCCCCTTTGCCTTTGGTTTTGCTTCTTTCCCCTCCTTGTCCCTCATTCCTCCCGAAGGGAGGAATGAGTAACATTTTACCGTCCTCTTTGTCTCTATTGTTTCCCCTTAGCATTCTATCTTGCTTCAGTTTACCTCCTTTGCCTCATTCCTCCCTGCGGGAGGAATGAGTGGCATTTTACCTTCCTCTTTGTCTCTATTGTTTCCCCTTAGCCTTCTATCTTGCTTCAGTTTACCTCCTTTGCCTCATTCCTCCCTGCGGGAGGAATGAGTGGCATTTTACCTTCCTCTTTGCCTTTATTGTTTCCCCCTTAACCTTCTATCTTTGCTTCGTTTTACCTCCTTTACCTCATTCCTCCCGGAGGGAGGAATGAGGAGCCTTTTACTAGTCCTTATGTTTATCGAAATTCCTCTTAGGGTGGCAACATTGTTAGTTGCTCCCTTTCTTATTCCTTTCGTAAATTCTCTTCCACCTCCCTTGATATCGTGAGCATATTAACCTCTCCCTCGGGTACGGGATGGTTCTACTTAGCGGGGCGTCTTTTCTTCCTCTTTGTTTAAGTGATTGTTGTTTTCATCGGCCCGGGGGGGGGGGGGGGGGGCTCGAACTTGGATTGTTCGGACGCACTTTAGACCGCGGAGACAGGCTAGGCGCTATGACCACCTCCGCATCAATGAGTAGGGTAAAACTAACCTGTCTCACGACGGTCTAAACCCAGCTCACGTTCCCTATTGGTGGGTGAACAATCGGATCACTATGCCGAAAGCATTGAATGAGAGCTCATTCAATGACCCCCAATATGCTTTGCTTTAGCCCATGCTCACCCATGAACAATAATATCGAACCCATGCCCACCCATACAATCCATCCATACTTGATATTATCACATTTACACTACGGATTTTGAAAAAAAATAATGACATTATCAAGGGTGATAGGGATAATAACGAGGGAGTTTTACACTATGAAAATCGGTTTCAAACTTTTAGGTGACAATATCAAGGTGTTCTATTAACAAGGGTGACATTATCAAGGTTAGACTGTAGAGTGATTTTATACAAGCATGAAAATTGATATCCCAATGTTTAACAAAAAAAAACACAATTTATTTCCAAGTTTTGAAATTGTTATAAATTTTCAAAGGCAATTTTCTCTCCCAACCCATATATCACAACATAGGTGGACCTAATTTTTGATAATTGGGAGATGAAAACTTGAATACACTTAAAGCCCTTTATAAGGAACCCAAATTTGTGCCCTTTGACTTAATTTTTTCCTTCACATTGAATATGAAGGCTACATGTGTGATTCTTCACAGTTTTTTCCCATCACAGTTTTTGCATAATATTAGTATGTATTCTTAATGCATCACTCATAGACATTATAAATCATACCACAAATTTCCAAATGGTGATGCATAATACAGTATTCACCAAGTGGTGTAAAAACATGGAGAATAATAAATCTATTATGTTCATACATTATAATTCCATGTTGTAATAGTGAAAATTATTAAAATAAGCATTCTTTCATTACAAACATAGTTAGGTAATTAGGATGTTATTTTATGTCTTATCATTTTGATTTTGATTATGTTGTCTTTGGAAGCTACCAAAGCGATAAGTGATACATATTACACTACACTTGAAGGCATACAACTACACAAAATCCAATTTCAATTTTTCATGGTATAACCTTTGGATGAATTTTAAGGGCCCTCATAAATAACGATTCCCTTTTTGAAGGCAAAAAAGACATATTAAAAAATATTAAAATGAAAATAAAATATTACATCATTTTAAAATGGATGAAACCACCAAAAACACCCCCAAAGCAGTGTTTGAGGAGATTTTGGACATAATCGTCATAATCCTAGTTGTTTTCAAGTCCAACGGGCTACATGTTGTGACCTTTTGAATTTTCTTTATTGATTTGAAATATATTCCATAGATTCCTCTAAAATGATGGGTAATTTTCCTAGAGTCTTGACACAATTTTCATCTTCAACTGGTTATTTCTCAAACTCAACCCGTTCATTTGTAACTCCACTAAATATTGTATATAGTGTCACCAATTCTATTTGCCTTGTTCAATACTAATTATGGACTGCCTGCCTAGTGTCACCAACACTAAATTGGGCATTATAGATTTTAAATGTTGCAATTATTGTCACTTACTAAGTAAATTTTCATCCAATAAGTGATTGCACTCACTCATTCATGACAACATTTCATTACATAATTGATTTGGGTGCAAATATACCAAACTTTGTTTCCATAATTGACATTCGGATGAACTAAAAGTAAGTTGGGATGACAATATTGAGAAGTTTCATTAGACAAGTTACCGCAATGACATTATGACATAAAAGATTAATTTCCAGGTCAAATCTACATTTCCACTAAAATATGGTGGGCGAGTGACCTACATTGACTACCTAACTCTAAATACAATATTAAGTGTAGCAAGCAGCCGGTTCTTTCCTTTCCCCAAAATCATGAAATTGGATGATAATGCATATTATGGATGAATATGCCCACGTCTGGATGAGATTCAAAGATATCATCCACATGTGGTTTCATCACTCCCAAATCCGTGTCTCCTTATAAGGGTTTAGGGTTTTAGTTCGGAGTTGGGATGCAATCTTCAGATGCGAGAGCCAGCAATGTTGGAGGAATAATTTTTTAATTCTATATCAACGAACTTAGTTCCACATTTGAGGGGGTTTTTCAAGGTCACATTTCGAACATCGCATTCTCTTTCACATCAATTTCTTCCTTGCTCGCTCCGTCCTTTTTCACTGTAGGTCAGTGGCCTGTACTACCTCGAGCTTTTAAATCCTTTCTAGCTCGACAAGATTGTTACTGCGTCCACTATCAGTTCTCGGTTGGATGCGTGTAGTCCAAAATTGAAAGGAGATGTCCAAAAGTTATCAGGTGTGTCGTGCACTACTACATCGTGTGCCAACCATATCGGGTCATGAGTGTGTGGTCGGCTTACTTGGCAATCCTGACTAGCCTAACAAGCTACTGCCTGGCATGCTGTGGTTCACATGCCATTCCAGACCATACTATGGTAAGTACAATACTGAAAATGAAAAAGAACTCAACAATAAGAAGCCCACAAGTACACACCATGTATCCAATACAAGAGAGGCTCTCAGCCCTTTACTAATGAATATGCAAATACAACAGGATTCACATAATACTAACTTGTCACAATAGAACCCGACGTCAAATGTGCATGAATGCACTCCGTCAATGGAGACCAGATTAGGTCCTCGGAAGGCTCTACTTGTAAAAGATGAGCCCTTCCTTGACCTAACTGATCTAATGAGGTGAGAGAGAAGGATATAACTAGTTATGTTATAGCCCCATTCACACTACCTTAATGGTACTTCTCTACCTCCTAAGCAGAGCTAATGGCTATTAGGACGCTATAAGCTAACTACACCGTAACTCATGACAGCTGTCGTGCACTACTACATCGTGTGCCAACCATATCGGGTCATGAGTGTGTGGTCGGCTTACTTGGCAATCCTGACTAGCCTAACAAGCTACTGCCTGGCATGCTGTGGTTCACATGCCATTCCAGACCATACTATGGTAAGTACAATACTGAAAATGAAAAAGAACTCAACAATAAGAAGCCCACAAGTACACACCATGTATCCAATACAAGAGAGGCTCTCAGCCCTTTACTCGCCCCCTGCAACACCACGAATCCCCGGTCGTTGTGTCGCACATTGGGAGTCTTTTGTCAAGATGTAGCAGCTCCGGTACATCGAGGACACCTCCACGTGCCCCCCGGGATGTGTGATAGTGGGGGTGACAGACATTGGGTGTGCCACCCCGTCGAACACTGATCACAAAGGATCATGGTCGCTGCTCCTTGAGCCCTGCCACAGAGCATACAACGGAGGCTGGCAGGAATGGAGCCGAGAGTAGTATCGATGCGTCCATCGATGTGAGGCAGATGGCAAGGAGCACAATTGCGTGCATGATCCTTCCATATACGTCCATCTCTGCCCTCCAATTCAAGCACACCGCTAACCAAAACCTTCCTTACCCGTAAGATAATCCGTCCCGCAGTGATGTCCAGTGTCGTAGGTGCTGTTTGCTGTAGGTAGACGTAATCTCCCTTAGCAAACCTCCTCAATTGCGGACGATAGCCCCCCCCACGTATGGTAGCATACCGTAAGGTATCTCGGTGTTGAGCAATGGCCAAGTTGTCGAATGCCATTGGCATGGCTTGCCGAAACAACTCCGCTCGCGCTTCGCACACTCGAATCCAAGTCGTGGGATCATCAAGATTCACTACCGTCTGCACCTCTCTCCGAATTGTTCCTGGAATCACAGGTTCCCTCCCGTACAAAAGAAAGTAAGGTGAGAAAGTGGCTAACGAAGCTTGTTTGCTAAAACAATAGCCCATGGCTAGCCAAGGAAGTTGGGCATCCCAGTCTTGGTGATGGCCCTTCTGAACTCCATACTTTCGTAATCCTCGTTTTACTGTCTGCACCATCCGCTCCGCTAGCCCATCAGCTTCGGGATGGTCCCGGGACGTAGTCCTGTGGTCAATAAATGCCTGTTCACAGAGGGCTTGGAATTCCCCTTGGAATTCCCGACCCTGGTCAGTCAAGACCTCAGCTGGTGCTCCAAACCTGCTCAGTATCCGGTCCAATAGGGCATACGCCGCTCCTTCGCTTGACTTGTCCGGCAAGGCCACCAATTCGACCCACTTGGAGAAGTGTTCGATCATCACCAGCACATACTTGTTATGTCGCTTGGTGATGGGTAATGGTCCTGCAAAATCAACACCCCAGCGATATCCTAGACCCATAATTGGTAAAGGTTGCAAGATGGGAGTAGGAGCATTGAAGGATGCCCTTACCCTATCGCAAACCCGACACCGTGCCACGGTTTGTTGTACCTGTCCTTGCATACCAACCCACCAATACTGTGTTTGGAGTAGGCTATGTGTTCGCTTGACGCCAAAGTGGCCTAGCTCCTCATGAACCTGCTTCGTGAGCCTCTCACGCTCAAGTGGTTTGGGCACCACTTTTCTCCTCCCGTCTGAGAACACTCTGAGGAGCTGAGTACCCTCCCACGCAAACCGTTTTGCGCGTTGAGTAATGCGGTCTCGCTCCTTAGGTGCAACACCTGCTGGGTACACAGAGTCCTGCAAGTAACTCAAGACTGGACCATCCTGGTGAATGTCCACGACGCCCCTAGACTCCTCCTCACCCTCCCGTCCGTCGGTAGAATGGCTCGGGATGTCTCCTCGGTACGCCAACAAGCTGAGGCATGCCGCATGCCAGCTTGGGACTTCCGCTTCACCTTCACTCACATGCCATCGCGCACCCGTGGCGTCCTTCTGGCTTGGACATGGGTTGCGGCTAAGGCCGTCAGCATCCATGTTCACTAGCCCTGCTCTGTGTACAACCTTGAAGTCGTATTCCTGTAGCATCAACGCCCACCGCGCAAGCTTACCTGTGAGTTTATCGGACTCCATCAACCACCGAAGCGGTTGATGATCCGTGACCAACAAGAATTCTGACCCGTACAAATAACATCTGAAGTGGGCAATTGCCCAAACAGCGGCCAAGCATTCCCCCTTGTAAGAGCTATACTGTGCCTCTGCATTGTTATTTGACCGGCTGGTGTATGCCACCACGAATTCTTGTCCTTTGTCATCCATCTGGGTCAAGACAGCTCCTATACCTAGCGTGCTCCAGTCCGTATGCAGTTGGTATGGTCTACCTGGTATTGGCCTCCTCAAGATCGGTGCTGATGCCAATCTTGACTTCAATTCCAGGAAAGCATCCTCCTGCTCGTCTCCCCATATCCAATCCTGCTCGGTCCTTGTGAGTAACGTTAGTGGTTTAGCAATCTTGCTGAACGATTGGACAAACTTCCGATAGTAATTTGCCAATCCAAGAAAAGCTCTTAACCTACTAACATCACGAGGGCGAGGAATGCCATTCAAGGCTTCTATCTTACTGTTCATGACCCCAATGCCGCCTGGATATATCATATGCCCTAGATATTCCACTCGGTTGTAGAAGAATCTACATTTACCCGGATGCAACTTGAGTCCATGTTGTATGAGTCTCTCCAACACCTGCCGCAGATGTTCACGATGTTGCTTCCGGTTCTTGCTGAAGATGAGGATATCGTCTATGTAGCATTTGGCAAACGGTAAGCCTGCCAACACTCTATCCATCACTCGCTGGAATTCAGCTGGTGCATTCTTGAGTCCGAACGGTAGGAACTTCCACTGATAAAGTCTGTCCTTCCCAAACTCATCAATACCCCAGAAAGCAGTCTTCTGTTTGTCCTGCTCCCGAATCAACAACTGATGATAACCAGATCTCAGGTCCAAGGTGCTAAACACCTTTGCATGACCTATGGAATCGAAAATCTCCTCCGGTGTCGGCATTGCATACCTGTCTGATTTCGTCCGGTTGTTGAGGGGTCGGTAGTCTCCACACATGCGCTTCTCCGTCCAATTACCATATATGTCCTTCTTAGAAGGCATCACTGTGGCCGAAGCATACTCTCCGTTAGACATCTCCACTAGACCTACGTCCCACAGCTCCTTGGTGCGTGCCTGGATAAGCTTCTTCTCTGCATCACTGTGCCTATATGGTTTACGGAATATCGGCGCATCGTCTGTCAAGTCAATTCTCACCTCTTCCCCCTTTAGCACTCCTAGGTCGTGGAGTCCGAACGCGAAGCAATCCTTGTGTTGTCGTAAGAACTGTCGCTCCTCCTGCCTCTCTGCATCCCCATCAAGTCCCACATCCGGCTCCCAGTTGTCTCCGATGACTGGTGGCTTGATCTCCTTCTCAGCAGAGGGCATCCGCCTTGGCTGCTACGCGATGCCCACGGATACAGCCTCTCTAGCTGCACCCGCCATACTCAACAGATCTCGTCTGTCGAATACGTATCCGCGCCAGTCCTCTGGTTCAGGGTTCTGGTTGTGGAACAACTCTTCCACGTACTCCATCAACGATTTGTCCCCCAACTCCGTTGCAAGTCCTGCCATTTGCTCCGCCTGTTGGTGTGGATAAAGGTAATCCTTCTCCCACCTATGCCACGGATGCTTTACCGGTCGTACGCCCCCAGCTACCTTGACATTCATCCCGGAATTCAAGTAGCTTGACCACGCAATAGGTGATGCGTAGTGGCTAAGTACAGGCTCGCGCTGAGCATCAACATGATGTTGCTCTGCGGTAGCAATAGCCAAAAGCCATGTGACACAATTAAGGTCCATAGCTTGCCCCAAAAGGGCCCGTCGCTGCATCTCAGAGATGGGGATCCGCGGTACCTGTGTAGTCCCGGTGGGGAAGCCCATCGCTCGCTCCCGTTCATCAGCATTGGGTTCATCAGTGCTGTACTCCGCAGTACTGGTATCAACCACTGTACCTGGACCATCCCCGCGAAAAGCGTATGACCTGGCAAAACTGAGAAACGTGGGGAAAGCCTCTCGGGGCCTTCCCAGCCGGTTAACAAGGGCATACGGACTCTTGTCATCCCACCTCACCTGTCGAGGTTGCCTGTTGGGGTCAAGAATATCTTGCACCAAAAGGTTGGGAGGCCGAAGAGTATGCGTATAAGCCGCTTGAAGTACCTCGGTGGGGATGATGTTAGTCCACCATTGCCGATATCGGTGAGCACGGGAGCCGATTTGGGCAGCGTCTATAGACACTGACGGTCCCAATACGGTCTCAATCCGCTTAAGCCCTGCCAAATTCCGTGCACTGGACTCATTCACCACTGGTACATTCTCCACTAGATATCCGGGACCACTCGTCTACAACAATTGCAACGTCCGAATGATTCGGATCATCTCCCCAAAGAGAGCAGTCCTCCGGTCTTGAAGACCGTTCTGGTTACCCGCCATGGACATGCCTTGACAAGGCCATCCTGCAATGACAAGGTCCACGCGTCCTAGTAACCTCAGCTGCACATCATCAACAAGTCGAATGTCATCAGAAAGAGCCGTGAAGCAACGCCTCGTGGCTTCACGGGGTAACAAGGTCGGGTATCGCTGCCTCAGCGTCCGAATGTGAGCCCTGGCTACCTTTCGTGCTACGGGATCTATATCCACGTACACATACCGTCGTATCTTGATGCCCGCCTGAAGAGTGGCCGCTAATCCGGTAGCAATACCACCAAACAACTCCAATAGACAAATGCCCTTACTAGAGGGCTTCCATGGAATGGGAGTAGTAAGGACGGGAGAGAGAAGAGGAATAAATTTTGTCGGCTTATACCGACTGACCCACTCCTTGTCAGTCCACACCTTGTGGATTACCTCTGCTGCTTGCCGATGCAACGCAGTCCCATCTGTCCATACTCGCGCAGCTCTGTTCACCTTAGCACGGTGGTGGTTGTCAAGAGCTGGATCTGTTGGTACTGTGAGAGGCTGACAAGCCTCATCCTCCGATGACCAATCTTCCGATCCTGCCATTGCAAACACACTATGAAGTCCTGGTTCGCCACGAATGAACTTCGTCGGTAACGTTGCTGTTCTCCCATCCCCGGCTTGCCAACCCGGCCGGTATGATGTAGTCTCGCTCCAGAAATCCATGAGAAATCCCATGGGATATAAGATTGTAGCACCCACCAGCACGTCGTAAGACTCTGCTTGAGTAACTACAGCCTGAACCTTGATGGCGGATGAATCCATCACGTCATCAGGTTTAAACTTCACCACCAACGGTTGGGCCGTAAGGCCATAGGCCTTCTCAGATCCTCCCGTAGATGTATTGATGGTGAATGGACATACTTCCAATGTCCCCTTGGTAAGCCCTAGCCCTTCGATGGCTGCTCGTCCCAACATGAGAGGTTGTGCTCCCGAATCCAACAGTACCCGTGTTGGTGTGAAGACTTGTCCTGTAGGCCCAACCAACTGCACGACACCGTTCCCGTTGTCCACCATAACCACTCCGGGTGTAATGGAGGAACGTTCGATGGCTGGTCGCCTAGGCATTGTCTTCACGCGGGAGATGGCTGCACAAACATCCATATCCGAGGAAGCCTCTTCCTCTTCGTAGTCCCCCTCTTCCACCATAGCCGCTATGGCGGTCGGGCCCTGGCCTTGTGGTTTACACACGGTGGCTGCCATCTCAAAGATAGACGCCACATCTATCTCGAGACTAGTAAGTTGTTGTGCTGAAAATAGGGGCACCTGCAACAAGGCCTCAGCCACTGGTGCCACACCAGTTGCTGTTGAGGTCGGAACCACCGTTGGCGCCGTCGGAAGTGAACGCCCCCTGATTCTTCGCTGCAACAAAACAGGATTGGAAGCTGGAATATCTTCCAATCCAAATGACTCCGGAAGTCTGACCTGCCTCCGAGCCTCACCCATCTGAGGATCCAGCACACTGTCGGCTCCCCTCGGCACATCTACATGTGTCTGAGCCCGTGTACTGACAAACCCATGCCGGTTGGGTTCACTGAACCCACAGAACCTGTCATCGACGTCACCGAGGAAAGAAGCCTCTTCCTTCCGCGCCGATGAATCCGTAACCTTCAGTGAAGAGACCAATGTGGCCAACTGAGCCTCAATTGTCCTCAGTCGTTCAGCATGCTTGCTAACCTTCTCCTTCTTGTCCATCGGTTTGTTCTTCTCCTGGTCTGATTTGATTCCTGCACCCTTGGCCGCCTTGGGCCGATCTCTCGGCTTAGACTGACCAGCAGGCCTCATCTCTGGATGTAATATCCAGCACTTCGCTGCGGCATGAGTCTTAGACCCACACTCCGAGCAAAACTTCTCTCTTCCGGCAGGGGAAGTAGACACATCCCCGTGTGCCGCTACTACAGCTTTGGGTTGCTTGGTTTTCTCCGTCAAAGCCTTCTTATGCAAGTTTGGTTGAAGTGCCTTCTCTTTGGCCAAGTTAATGGCTATGGCATCCGTGATCCTAAACACGGCTTCAAGAGTTGCGGGTTGGTCAATGGGCATACCCAACACTCTCCCTCGCACTAACTCCTTCAATTCGGCTTCTAGAATACCATACCAGTACTGGATCGATTGCGGAACCGTGATGCCTTCGGTGCTGTCCACCAACCGCCTCAGCCGGTGGTATGCGTCCTGATAGCTCTCCTTGTCCTTCCGAGAAAAATTCTGAAGCTCAACCATCTTGTCCAGCCTCTGACCTTGATAGTTAAGTTTCAGTAGGTTGAAGAACTCCGCGATGGGGTTGAAGGACGGTGGAGTACGACTGCTCACCGGAGGTCCCTTGTCCTTCTCGTCGGGAGATTCTCCACTGGTGGCTGCCTCAGCCGATATGATCCCACCGCTCCCTATCTGGCGTCCTCCTATCAGGATGGAACCTCCAAACAGGTTCTTGAAGTCAGGGGCCCAATGCCTCCTGAAGGCTTCAATTTCGTTGGGATACCTGGCCTCGAACTCCGCGAAATCTCGCATGGGAGCTCCCTCCAGATGTTGGAAGAGAGCTTGCCATGTGCTGAAGGGTGTAAACCCTGTTCGCCGTTCTGACTGGCCGTTACACCATCCCCCAAATTCGATGATGAAGTCATCCAATTCGATGGTGCCTACTACTCCGGAGAAACGTCGTATGCCCTTGCTGGCACCGTAGATGTGGGCCATCTCCTCGTCACTACCGTACGATTCGGACCACCCTCCGGGCTCCTCAGGGTCTACGTCCGCTTCCTCCCTTGTAGCTAATCCAGGGATAGAAGCCTCTTCTTCCCCTGGATCTGGGAGCTCCTGCTCCTCAACCTCTACCTCCTGATCACATAGGGATTCCGCCTCGGTAACCTCGGTAACCTGGTAGGGTCTTCCACTGCGAGTGATCCCTCCAACTGTCTCCAGCTTGATGCTTCAAGCCTTAAGGAAGATAGTAATTCCACGCAACGTGTGATCCAGGCTTAGCCGGTTGGTAGATAGTCTCCGCTATCTCGTAATCCACCCGCTCGCCGGAAGAAATGTCAATTGCTGTAGCTGCCCTCTCCAACCAACCTGTGAGTTCTTTATGCCAAATAGAGCAAAAGGAATAATTCTCACTTCGGAAATCGGAAAACACGAGGGAATACAAGGGTAAGTTAAGAAACTCTGCCCTGGATACCCACTCAGCGCGTGATCGTAATCCCTGGTTCTTGACCGTCAACACCTCTCCTTCGATGATGAAATCTCGGAAGTTTACGAAGCCCCGTTGTCTTGGCTTCAGTGAGATGTATGTACGTCGAGTGTCCTTGAGAGTCTGCAAACAATTAAACCCTGGGCCGTGACTCCAGTAGTCTATGGACTTGGGTCCAAGTACCTTGGTGCCTGGTTCGGCAAATCTCTGCCGTCCCAACCTGGATTCTGCTAGAGATGACAGAACAAACGTCGCAGATGTAAGAGTAGGAAGAGTTACCGTCGGTGAGTTGTCCCTCGGAGTTGCCTCAACCCCAACCAATTCACTCCCTCCGGTGAGTTGGACAGTAACCTCCACCTGACGTCCTTCCAGTTCCGGGTAATCTCCCCCAGACACTTCTCCGCGAATTCTGACCTTCTGTAATCTTTTAGTCAATTCTTCAGCACTTGTGCCAACCATCCTGTATATGACTATCCATGAACAAGTGCTTATGTTCTACCGTTCTCTATTCGATTCTACACGCGGAGGGATGGATTTTACTTAATCGGTGAGGTGTTATCCTTATAACAACCGTCCCAATCTGGGTTGGCATAGGGTGTCTCTCCCTGAGTACGTACCCTGACGCCCCCAAAATTGAGAATGTTCACCGAAACCCCCCTGTAGAAGAAGAGAGATAGCGATAGATAAGATAGAATTGACCTAGCAAGTTGGTAAGAAAACATGCATACTACCCTATCTAATGACAATGGTTGCATTCAAACATGCCTATGACAAGAGGAAATCATAACGCAATTTAAAACGTGGTGTTAGGGTTGTGGTCCTAGAAGTCATACACCCCCCCAATACATCCATGCATTGGTTACACTAGACAATCCTAGCAAGATAACTCATCCACCCGATCTGATTTGACGTTTAACACCACGTGACCTAACTTTTACGTAACATAGTGGGCCCAAATTCAGTAATCAATGAAACACATGCACAGCCTATGAGCGTTTACCCCTTTTTGTGTGTAGTGCGCCATTATTTCGGTGTGGTGGTCACTTGTTGACTCCTTAGTGCAAGTGGTTGCTCCCCCTTCTTCGAACCCCTAATTAACCCCGGCCCTGAACACTTGATAATGTCTGGATTTCTTTCAGGGTTCTACCACATTTCGACCTAGGAGCCTCTCCCAGAACACAACTACCCCCCTCTTCCCTTCCTTGGTGATCTCTTAACTAATCTTTCAACTAGCCATCACACACCCAGGGATAGTTGCCTTTGAGCGTGAATATTGTTGTGAGTACGCTCCTTCTCGCGACAAGATCTTTTACAAGTAATGAATATGCAAATACAACAGGATTCACATAATACTAACTTGTCACAATAGAACCCGACGTCAAATGTGCATGAATGCACTCCGTCAATGGAGACCAGATTAGGTCCTCGGAAGGCTCTACTTGTAAAAGATGAGCCCTTCCTTGACCTAACTGATCTAATGAGGTGAGAGAGAAGGATATAACTAGTTATGTTATAGCCCCATTCACACTACCTTAATGGTACTTCTCTACCTCCTAAGCAGAGCTAATGGCTATTAGGACGCTATAAGCTAACTACACCGTAACTCATGACAGGTGCATCACAAACCTCTCAAAGTCATATTTCATCAACACTTGATTTTTTCATATAGGTTCAATTGCATCGAACTACATCAACATCGAATCAATGCTTACTAAAACATAGGGCTGCAATTTTAATCTATCGTTTCTATATTCTATGGTTGCAAGGCCTTTTAAATTTGACTTATGAATTGAATCAATGTTGATTTGAGTCAGAAGCTAAAATGTTGAGTTAGCTCTGCAAAAGTTGGATGCGTATAGTTCAGTCGGTGCGAGGAGAAATTGAAATGTGGCGCCGAAGTTAGTTGCATGGAGTTTCAGGTACATCACAAACTTCTTAAAGTCATATATGATCAACGCTGATGTCACATTGATTCAATTAAATCAATAACTACATCAACACTGAATCAATGCCTACCAAACTCAGGGATTTGATTTTAATCTGTTTTTCTATATTCTATGGTTGCAAGGCATTTTAGTGTTGAATTGTGGATTGAATTAATTTCAAATGAATCACTAGCTAAAATGTTGGGTTAGCATTGAAAAGATGTTAAACCCTGAAGGGTATGTATCAACATTGACTCAAGAATAAACGTGATTAAAAGCTGGTCACTTACAGTTTGAGATGCATCACAAACGTCCAAAATAATATATCCTCTTTGATTTCACATTGATTTAATAACATCAAACTACAAGACTCAATGCCTACCAAACTTAGGGTATAAATTTTAATCCGTTTTTTCTGTATTATGTGGTTGCTAGACATTGTAGAGTTGAATTATGAGTTCAATGAAACCTTAGGTAAAATATGGAGTTACCACTTTAGAAAATATATTAAACCCTGAAGGGCATGTATTAACAACAACTCAACATTAAATGCTGGTCACTTGCATTAGAGATATAGAGAAGAACTGACATTGGAATCCATACCTTCAAACATAAGGTTGTAACTTCAATCTTTAGTATGTATTTCAAGGTGCAAATCATAAACAGTTAAATTGTGGGTTGAATCAATGTTGAATGTAGTCATTAGCTAATTGTTGAGACAATACTGCAAAGACATGCAAACTTGAAGGGTATGCATCAACACTGACTCGACATCAACCCCTGGTCTCTTGCATTTTGAGATGCATAGAGAATACACACTGATGGCTTTTGTAACAGTTTTGCAGGGTGTACTTAAACTTGGGATTATCATGCTCGATGCTTCTTTTGCTCAAGACATTGCATGATGGAGCTGCAAAATTGAATCTACATGAGGGAGTGATTGTATTTTGAGGACTTTAATTTGAGGACAATCATCTCGTGCGAATGGAGACGTGCATATGGGGTGCCATCCCCATGGAGATTCTCGAGCGAGTTATTGCCTTTCTTCCACTTCCATCATTGAGTAGGTTTCAATGCGTCAACAAATGGTTCAACGCTTATATTCTCTCAGACAAGTTCCTCAAGGTTTGCGAGGGGCTTCCGTTGAGAAAGGCACCTCTATTTGTGTGCAAAAATGGACAAACATTTTGTTTGGAGGTATCTGTGTGTGTGAAAATGCTGGACTTCGTCACGAAATACGTGCAACCGCATCATGAGCCGGAGTGTAGTCTGCGTTGTTATTCTGCTCATGGAAGTCTGGCTTTGGTAACATGTGGTGGGTTAAGTGCCTGTGACGATATCATCTTCAACCTTGCATTAAGGACATGTACAAGGGTCCCAAGAAATCCTTTTTGGGATCTTGAATTACAACCTCCATGGTACGGGATTGTACCTGTTGAGGGTGGTCCCAAGAACACTGACTTCAAAATTATGGTATTCCAGAGATACATGTTTTCATGGGAACTACACATGTACGACCCAATTGATGGCAGCTGGAGGAAGCTCCACCTTCAACTCGGCAGCTACCAGCTAGGTTACTGGCTAACCTGTGCAGTTTTTCATGACAAATTGGTAGTCGTGTTCTCTCGCGACTGTGACTTTGATTGTTCTTCACACAATCTGGTGACCATATCTATTGAAGGAGACGATGAAGGAAGCGTTGTCAAATTCCAAAGAATGAATGATGTCGTGCACCCGAGGCTCGTTACTGATGGAAAACGTTTATTTCTTGCCGGCTGGAGACACGCAAGGGTACAAGTGTGGGAGGTGAATCGATCCATACAAAAATTTGTTAAGGTATTCCGAATCCCAATGTCGATGAAGAAGAAAAGTAAGGAGGGGGGCAATTATCTGTACAACCTCATGATACATAAAGATTCTTTCTTCTTCAGATTGAGTTATGACAAGGCAGCCATTTATGATATGACACAAAAAGTGTGGCGGTGCGCGAGGAGCCTAGAAAGAGACAGACGGGAGAAAGCACCACCGGTCCCTTTCACTGAAAGAATATCCTTTTTCCTGGATGTTGGTGAAGATTGTTGGCATGAACGGATCAATATATTCTTGAGCAAATCCTAGGGAGAACATCTGTGTCCTTGTCATCAATGTTGTATCTCATTTCGAAAGCTTATATTATTGATATACACTCAGCTAAACAGAACTGGGCCACATTATATGTGGAGCCAATGGTTACAGTCTTGATGCTTAAGGTGGACGTGCCTAATCCAGATTATTTTCTCTTTGCACCCATTTCTAAGAAATGAAACACACAAGTGTGAGATGGTTAGCAAATCCAAATCATGCACTTAGCCATTTGCTTGATAATTTCTGGAGCTCATTCGAATATCTTATTCATTATCAAAGTGAAGGTTCTTGTGCTCATTAAGTGGTCCTATAGTCCCCCTGCAATTATGTAGACTATGAGCATGTAGTCCAATCTCTTTGTCCATACATCCACACCTAACCACATACCACTCAAATACATCTGTCCAAATTACTACTTTGTTGGAATTGGGCATGTCTAGCTTAAAGCATGTTCACTAGTTCTCCATACAACGCCCTAGAATGCCCCAAAACTCCCTAGAAGAATGCCGGCTTTAGCCTGTGACTTTGACCCATGCATTAGGCCTACTTGCTATAAGTTTTTTGGCAGGGCCTAGAAAGCCCTCCTAGGCCGGAATAGGTTGGGTGTATTGCGGCATAGCTTTCAACTCTTCTATAAGAGAATCAATCAAATAGAATCTTAGCTTGAACTATTTCTATGTAAAGCCATGTGTATTGTAAGATATTGGTTTTGATCATGGGACCCACAATTATCATGAAGCTCATATAGAGTGAATGTGTGGGACATATAATGAGAGTACTCCCCTCTAAAATAATGCTATCCGATTAAGCACCCCTTTATGTTAGCGATTAGTGTATAATGTGTGATCATGCTCTTATACTGATTGTAATGAATGGAATTGTGCCC
Organism: Polytrichum commune; assembly: GCA_950295325.1. Lineage (NCBI taxonomy): Eukaryota > Viridiplantae > Streptophyta > Polytrichopsida > Polytrichales > Polytrichaceae > Polytrichum > Polytrichum commune. The sequence continues at coordinate 3,972,112 of OX485809.1, forward strand.
TAATTTGATATGGCATGGAAAGGATGCAGAGAGAAAATTAGTTTCATTGAAAGAAATGCATTGTGAAGGTGCGTTTTACACACTATCATCGTTCTAGTGGTTGGTGATCATAGTTTACTTCCTTTGGCTCTATTTTTGTTGGATAATTGATGACAACCACAATTGCAATCACTGTACCTTACCTATGATCTATGATACAAGGTGTAGTTGGGACTCGGGAATAGTTGCGATGGTTGTACCTTGCTTTGGTTCTATTTGGTAAGAAACAATACCTTTTGTCGCAACCCTTGCTAGTCTTCCTTAACTTAGCTTGACCGCTTCCCAACCTAGCAAGTGCCATGAGCGCTAACTTGCACATCCCACGCACATGCATGGTTAGCTCCCAAAAACCGCGGACCTCCAAGCTCATGGCTTGGTTACCAAACCCTCATACTCATGCATTCAGGGTTCTCCCCTTAGTAGGTAGCCCATGGCTAAGGTGGACTTCCATCCATGGAAGTCCACTCTTGAGTTGATTATCGTGTTGCCAAAACAACACTACAACCACCCATAGCACATTGCCAAGTGTGCTCCGGGGGGGTCGGTCGGCTAAGCCGCCTCACCCATATAAGCCTCTAGGACTTTAGGCGGGGCCCCTACCCCACCATCAAGTATCCTTTTGTCTCTCTACAAGGGTTGGGGCCAAGTGGACATTTTCCCTTAGCCGCTGGGGCTAGAACCCCCCAGCAACTTTAGACCACCATAACTTCTACATATGATGTCTGATGTATCAACCAACCACTCTATCGTCATCTACTGTTTGTGTAGATGCCGATGGACACCTCACTTGCCCCATTCGGGCAAGTATTAAGGAAGTTATGGCTCTTCAAACCTTGGCAGTCCTGGGCACCACTCCCAGGTCACTGCTGTCCCAGGGTGCTGTCCCGGGACAGCGCCCCACTCAAATAGCCATATCTCCTAGCTTGCACCTCCAATTGAGGTGTTCCTTAGCATTCTAAAATTCCGTTGCCATAAGCTACTCATAACTCATAGCCTTAGCCTCATGACTCTTAGTCTCCATGGGTGAGAGACGTTCTCAACCCCCGTGGCCCTCACCCATACTAAGAGTACTTGGGCCCTCTCACCAATGGCGCCACAAGTCCCGGGTGTCACTCCGGGGTCCCCCTTGTACTCATGGTGTTGCGGGCACTCCTCATGGAGAGGTGCGTGACACTCACCTCCACCAAATGGAGTCGCCACTTCACCAAATACTCCTTTCCTTTGCGCTTGTGGTTCCTACACTTGAGGATGCCTTCTACTTCATATTCCAAATGATCTCCACAAGGTCGGGAGGTGGCCTAATCACTTGTTTGCAATTGGGCCACAAGGTGTCTTCCTTGAATGATTTTAGTAGTGAGACATGGAATGTCAAATGCAGTTTGATCTCGGGCGGTAACTCCAACTTATACACGTCCTTGAACACTCGTTCCACAATCGGAAACAGACCCACAAATTTGGACATGAACTTTGGAGTGAGGCCTTCGGGCATTGTAAAGTTTTTCACATTCAACAACACCTTTTGGCCCCCCTCATACTCCACTTCACGTCTTCCGGCATTGACTTGTTTTTCGTAGCACTTTTGGACTTTCTCCAACAACAACTTGGTCTTCTCAAAAAACTTGTTCACGCTTCTTGGCCAAGTCCTCACCATCTTGGTTGAACTCTAGTGTTGAATGTGCCCCCTCGAGAGCTAGGTTGGCAGATTGGAGCGGATCCACTCCATAAGCCACCTTGAATGGCGATTGCTTGGTCACCGAGTGCGTGGCCGCATTGTAACTAAAGTCCGCTAAACCCACATAGTCCGCCCAATCTCATTGGTCCGCACTCACAAAGTTCCTCAAGTATTGGTTCAAGAGTCCATTCACACGCTCGGTTTGGCCATCCGTTTGGGGATGGAAGGCCGTGCTAAAGGTTAGTTTTGTTCCAACATTCTTAAAGAAATGTCTCCAAAATGCGCTTGTGAACTTCGGATCTCGATCGGACACAATTACTCTTGGCAACCCGTGATGCCTCCACCATGCATTGAGAAAGAGCTTTGCGGTCTCCAAAGCGGTTGCCGTTCCCACGGTTGGTACCATATGCGCCAACTTACTAAACCGATCCACCATCACCAAGATGACATCGTAGCCTTGTGACTCCGGCAAACTCGTGATGAAGTTCATGGACACACTATGCCATGGTCCCGGCGGGATAGGCAACGGTTGCAATAGGCCGGCTTGCTTTTGATAAGAGGCTTGGTTCACGTGGCATTTGACACAAGTCTTCACAAAGTGGGCAATTTCTTTTTTTATGCCCGGCCAATAGTACCTCCTTGACACCGCCGCTATGGTGGTTTTTTCCCTTCTATGGCCGACAATGGGACTATCATGTTTTTTTTTCAAAACCAATAGCCTCAACTTGCCTTGTGACACATACATCCGACTTTGCTTATACTTGAGCAATCCGTTCACCAACTTGATCTCCTTGAGCGCCTTGCCTTTGCGGAGCTCACCTAAAAGCCTTTGTGCTTCGGGGTCGTTGATGTACTCCTCCCTTAACTTGCGTTGCAAGTTTCCTTCGCCTTTGTACATTAGCCGCAAGGTTTGAGTGATGCTTATTGCTTGGAACTCTTCTCGTCTACTTAGCGCGTCCGGCACCACATTGTCACGGCCCGGTTTGTAGATCAACTCCACATTTATAAGCGCCAAGGTATCGTGCCACCGCAATTGTTTGGCGCTTACTTGCGTTTGTGTCTCAAAATACTTCAAGGACATATTGTCCGTGTACACCTTGGTCTTGTACAATCCCAAATAGTGTTGCTACGTCTTCAAGCAATGCACTACGGCAAATTTTTTTTTGTGAGTCGGCCATCTCCTTAGACAACCATCAAGTTTCTTGCTCTCATAAGCAATGGGTCGTCCATCTTGCATCAACACTCTACCAATGGCGAAATCACTCGCATCCATATGTACTTCAAAAGGCTTGTCAAACTCCGGAAACTTGAGCATGGGCGGCGAAAACAACTTGCTCTTGAGTTCCCGAAAGGCTTGGTGACAAGGTTCATGCCACTTTTGGGATACTCCCTTCTTTAACAAGTCGGACAAAGGCCTAGCAACCTTAGAAAAATCTTGAATGAAGCGGCGGTAGTAGTTGGCTAGGCCAAGGAATGACCTAAGTCCTTTTTGAGTGGATGACCGCTTCCACTCTTGAATTGCCTTTATCTTTTTCATGTCCGGCTTAATTCCCTTTCTCGTCACCACATGGCCCAATAATTCAATTTCTTGTCGATCAAAGTCACTATTCTCCCCGTTGGCGTACAACTTGTTGTCCCTTAGCTTTTGAAGCACCACCTCAAGGTGTCGTGCGTGCTCCTCCGCCATCTTGGAATACACTAAGATATCATCAATGTAGACTAATACGAAGTCATCCATTTCTTCTCAAAAAATGGTGTTCATAAGGGTTGTAAATGTCGAGGACGCATTACACAACCCGAAGGATATCACCAAAAATTCGTAAGACCCATACATTGTGCGGCATGCCGTCTTGTCCATATCTCCATCCGCGATTCAAATTTGATAGTACCCCGATTTTAGATCTATCCGACTAAAATATTTAGCCCCCACCAACCGGTCGAAAATATCATTAATCCAAGGTAGCGGATAGTTGTTTTTGATGGTGACTCATCTTATTCAAGGCCCTATAATCGATACACATGTGTAACTTGCCATCTTTTTTATTCACAAAGAGCACCGGAGCTCCATATGGTGATTTGTTTGGCCTAATGTAGCCTCTCGATAGCAAGTCATTAAGTTGCTTTTTCAATTCTAGCAACTCCTTTTGATTCAATTGATAAGGTGCCTTGGATGGTGGCTCAGACTCCGGGATCACTTCGATCTTGTGATTAACCTCTCTTGTTGGCGGTAATTCTTGGGGAAATTCGTTGGTGAGTACATCCTTGTGTCTCTCCAACACCTCGCGAATATGCTTTGGTTGAGGCCCATTGTTTCTAGTCTCCTCGTGAGCTTTTTGGGGTTGTTCCATTCGAACCACCACCACCATTTGCTCATTGGTCATTTGGTGTATCGAGACCAAATTCAACTTGCCTCCTCCCGCCATAAGAGTTCTCATCAACTTCAAAATGACCCCTTTGTCTCTACGGCGAATCACAAGCCACACCGGCTTACGCCTCACATCCACCGTGTGAGTCTCGAAGAAGGTGTCTCCCAAAATGAGGTCCACCTCATCCATTTCATAAAGTGTGAATTTTTTTTTAATTCAAACGTCCCACACTTTAAGTTCACATTCAACGCCACCTCCTTTGTCTTGTGCGGCTCGCCCTTTACAAACCGCACGTTAATGGGCTTGCCCGCTCTACGTGTTGGCAAGCCCAACTCATTGGCGAGCTTCGGGCTCATAAAGGAGTGCGTTGCCCCTGTATCAACCAAACATAAAACATTCTGACCATCGATTTCGGCCTCAAGATACAAAAGACTTGGTCGTGGCTTAAGGCTACTAGCCTTGGCCACAAAGCCACCTTCTAGCATTTGGTCGGTGGCACAACCACGATTTGCTTTAACACTCATCTTGTTGTCGGGGCACGCCGCTTGAAAATGACCAAATTTGCCACATTTGTGATACCGCTTGTCTTTCATGTCGCCGTCTTTCATTCTGACATTGGGTGGTTTTCTTCCTTGGTGCCCATCCTTGTTGGTATTTGTCCCGTCGGCTTGTCCCTTGAATTGGTTGGATGGCCCAAACTTCTTGCGCTCCTTGCTTCGGGACATATTTCGGCTCGAGCTGCCTTGTTGTGTAGGGCTGTTTAATTTTCTTTCGGGGGCATCGGCTTCAATTCTCTCCGCAATCTTAATGATCCCCGCCACGTCTTCGGGAAGCTTCGGAAACTTGAACAAGGCGTCTACTACCCACTTTTGTAACTCACCCAAGAAAATACATTTTTTAGCGAATTCATCCATCTTAGGTGTTGCATTCATTTGGGCATTAAAATCCCGTACATAGGCCTTAAGGGATCCCGTGTGCTTCATTTGCACCAAGTTCATTCCCTCCCGCAATTCTTGGTATTATGGCGTGAACCTATCTACGAGCAATTCCTTGAAGCCGATCCAAGTCAAGCTTACGTCACCTCGGGCTCTTGCTCTTTTTTGCTTGTCCACCATTGAAGCGAATGGTCTTTTAGAAATGTCACTGCTATAGAGACCTTATCGTCCTCGTCGGGCCTTTGGACATCGTAATAATTGTCCATCTCCAACAAAAATTCTTTGACCTTCCTCGCCTTGCCAAGGCCCGAAAAGGTACTTGGCATATTTACCTTCGCCAATTTTTTGTTGAAGAAGAAGGCCTAGTACCTTGCATCATTAGGAGCTCGATCATTTTGTCTTGTCGGGCCCTCTCGTCCTTACCACGCTTGAGTTCTTGATTCACGGAATCCATGAATTCAAACATTTTGAGTTGGAACTTTAATCCAACATCGCCACCTTCCAAGTTTTCCGGTGCATTTGGTATTCTAGCTTCCGAATTTTCTTCGAGGTTAATGGGATCCCTCTCATGGGATTCTTCCACTTCCTCCCCCATTGCACCATCATCCCCACCATTTTCATTAGAATCAATGGTGGGGTCAACATCCTCTTGGGCATGATCCTTGTTCCGTTTTGAGCGTTGCAGGTTTTTGGAATTCCCGGGCTAATCATCGTCACCCCCACGTTTGATAGCCATATTTCCCTCAAAGTGCTAGCTCAAATACTAGAACCCTGCTTTGATACCACGTGTCGCAACCCTTGCTAGTCTTCCTTAACTTAGCTTGACCGCTTCCCAACCTAGCAAGTGTCACGAGCATTAACCTGCACATCCCACGCACATGCATGGATAGCTCCCAAAAACCGCGGACCTCCAAGCTCATCATGATGGCTTGGTTCCAAACCCTCCTACTCATGCATTCGGGACTCTCCCCTCCCTTGTCTCTAAGGGCCCTTGGGGCCTCTGCCTCTGCCCCTATACTTGCCCGCTTCTGCCTGCCCGCCCTGCCTGTCGCACACCTCTCCATGAGGAGTGCCCGAAACACCATGGGCACAAGGGGGACCCCGGAGTGACACCCGGGACTTGTGGCGCCGTTGGTGAGAGGGCCCAAGTGATCCTAGTGTGGGTGAGGGCCCCGGGCGTTGGGAACGCCTCCCACCCACGGAGACTAGGAGGCATGAGGGTAAGGCCATGAGCTATGCGTAGCTCATGGCGTGGTGATTCTAGAATGCTCAAGATCACCTCAAGCGGAGGTGGGAGCTAGGAGTTATGGCCATTTGAGTGGGGCGCTGTCCCGGACAGCGCCCTGGTGCAGCAGTGCCTGGGAGTGATTCCCGGGACTGCCAAAGTTCAGACAGGCATAACTTCCTCAAGACTTGCCTGAATGGGGCAAGTGAGGAGTCCATCGGCATCTACGTGAAGCGTAGATGAAGATGGAGTGGTTGGTTGTTATGATCAGACATCATACAAGGAAGTTATGATGGTCTGAAGCTGCTGGGGGGGTTCTAGGCCCAGCAGCTAAAGGAAAATTTCCACTTGGCCCCAACTCTTGGTAGAGAGACAAGAGGTTGGTTGACGGTGGGGTAGGGGCCCCGCGTAAAGTCCTAGAGGCTTATATGGGTGAGGTGGTGTGGCCTCACCCACCCGAGGCCGAACGGCACGGCCTCCATGGGCATTGGCCCAATGTGAGGCCATAGTTGCCTAGTATGGTTCGGGTTGTTGTAGTGTTGCTCCGGCAACGCGATGATCAACATGGGATTGGACTTCCATGGATGGAAGTCCACATCTAGGAATGGGTTACCGATTAAGGGGTGAGTCCCGAAAGCAAAGTAGGAGGGTTGGTTCCCTCCTATGAACTATTGGTCCGGGGTAAGAGGAGCTATCCATTAGCATGGCGGAATGCGAAGGGTTAGCGACTCGTAACCTTTGCTAGAATTGAAAATTGGCAAGATTATTAAGCGACCTAGCAAGGGTTGCGACACTGCCCCACTTTTGTTGCCTGCCCGCCTACCCGATCGTGCTGCCCGCTTGCCCGATCGTGCTGCCCGCCTGCCCTGCCCCGTGGAGAGCACAGTTTTCAAGTCAAACCGGGGACATGTTAACATCTTCCGGGATTTCTTTATTAATTTGAGATTTTTTTTAAACTTGAAAAAATGATAGGTAATTTTCTTAAAGTCTTGAATTTCAATTGGTTATTTTTCAAACTCAATCAAATCATTTTTAAACCATATGTTGCTCACATTCACCTCACCTTCAAGGTCCAAAAGCCAATATATATGTCTACTTTCACTTTCACTTTCACTTACACTTAGTAAATAAGCATTTTATTGGAATTCTATTTTCATAATGCATTGTTCATTAGACTCTTAACCCTTGATTGGTTTAGGGTTACGAGAGGATTACGAAGACGATTTTTGAGACCGAGAGTAAGTTGGCATCATCAAAAGAGTTTCTTCCTCGGGGTGTTCTCCCTACCATAGAGAACCAAGAATTCTTTTGAATTCGCTCGGATTTACAACACAGGAGTTGGAATGAGGTAAAATTTGCCTAGATTTGGCATATCAATCATCCATCACAACTACGACAAGTACAAGGTAGAACAAATCATCTTTTGCAGAAAATCATCTTGAACATGAGCCTAAAGAATCATGACAGTTTTATTGAATGTAATTTGCATTAACATCATTAGAGATGGAGGGAAAGAAGGGCTGCATAAGACCCAAAAAGAGCTGGACAGAAGAATGCGGTGTTGATGCGTGAGACTTTTGACTTGAGTCAACCCTCGACCATCACTCGCATACAAATACCACAATCACCTGAGCCACATGCTCTGCCAAATCAAAACGCAACGTCACAACCAGGTGAGAAAATCTCCACATCACAAACCTCTAAATCCACATTACTGATGTCACATTGATTCCGTCACATCAAACTACAACATTGAATCAATGTGTACGAGACATTGGGTGGCAATTTTAATCTTTTGTTTCTATATTTGATAGTTGCAAGATCCAAAAGGTTGAATTGTGAGACAATATTGAATAGATCATTAGGTAAATGCTGACTTGGCCCTGCACAGAAATCAATCCTCTGGAAGGGTGGGTATGTACCAGAGCCCAACATTTTCCTTTTTAATTGCACCCATACCCAGACCATGCCCATCAGCAGTGACCTATGCCCACCCATAGCATGACATGTGCCCACCCATGCCCACCCATGCTATTCAAATTGCGCCCATGTATTCAAAAATTGTATAATGTGTATTGTGTAATTGTGTAATGTGTCTTGTATGATTGTGTAATTGTGCCCCACCCATGCCCACCCATTATAATATCAAACCCATGCCCACCCATGCCCACCCATGAACAATAATATCGCAGCCATGCCCACCCATGCCCACCCATGAACAATAATATTGCACCCATGCCCACCCAAAACCCATGGGCATGGGTGGGTATGGGCATGGGCATGGATATGGGCACCCAATGTAGGGCTTTGGTATGTACCAACAACTTTGACGTAGCATTAAATGCAGGTCACTTGCAGTTTTGTGATGTTTGTATCTCCCATTGGTGGTGTATTTTTAAGATATTATAATCCTACAATGACGTACTGCTCTTGGATTTGTGGTTTATCTAGATTTTCAATGTGCAAAGTTAAGACGTATGAATACTTCCCGTTCTACAGCTTAATATTCATTGCAGTTGAAGTGAGACTTCTTAGACAGACTAGTTCTCGAGTTTCACTTTACTTATGGTAGATAAAGGAGTGAGTTTAATATGTTTCTCTTTCATGATGTGATTCTCAAATGACAGGTTTGGATGCATCATCTGGACCGCAGGCTTGGTATTTTGCGACAGAAATGGCTTCAACAACTACAGGTGTCCCAAGCGGACTACTATCCACCACCAGGTCCATATTCATGTCTCAGATTCTTTTGTAGGTTGCAAACTGTGGGCAGTGGACCTCAAGCCCACTAAGTTGTCTTGTGAGTATCAGGCAGTAGATAGGATCCTTTTCCTTGTATAATTTCCATTCATTGAGACCGAAAATTGAGCAACTTGGATGCTGAAGCATCACATTGTATTAGGGTCCCCACAAAGTGGCTACTTACTTTTTCTAGGATGCATATTATGGAGTTCTGCACCCTTGTGTTAGTAACACTGATTTATGTTTGTGCAGTGTGGGCGGGCAACAACCTCCACCATCTGCGTTATCGCACAACAGGGGCTCATTTCTCAATCGTGAGTGCCATCATCTGTCTCTTATGTAACTGTAACGTCCCAGAGATCATGGGTCCTCTTGACGTGTTTTCATTATCTGTTCAGGTGAAGTGAAGTGAGGTTTTGATGTGGGTTGCAGGGACAGCCAATGCATCCTTCAGGAAATTAAGGTCCGTCATTGTCCACATCATTTTCGATTATGCATGCGGAAGCCTACCAAAATGAATGTTTCACCTCCGAACCTATCAAGGTCAGAAAGGAAACATGCAAGCACAAAATTAAAGCATATAGCCTACTTTCGTGTTATCAGATAACCCTGGTATCTTCACAAATATCGCTTCCTCCAGGTACAACAAGATAGCTTCAATTCTGTAAAAGCAACACAGACCTTCGTGACATTGCAAGATGTGAAATTACAGACTGGACATGTTGGGAGAAACGTAATTTGCACACGAATACAATAAGATAGAATGAGGTGCAAGGGGATGATGATGAGGGATTCAGAAACCTTGGAATTCGGTTCCTAGCGTTGTTGCTGTGGAAATCGGGAGCAGGAGCCACACGGCCAAGACAAAAAACAGGTACTGCTGCAGCTCGGATGATGCTTCCAGTGCACTTAAGATTGTACCCCACAAATTTCCCATGCAATATGTATGTGTGAAGGTCCACCCGATTGCGCTGCTCCCCGATTCCAATTGGCACTTCTCCTCGATTAGAGACAACCCAAAATAATCAGGAGTTATGTGTCTATGAAGACCTCTGACCTCTCTACCTCCGAAAGAGATCCTTAATATACTATACTCGGTGAAGAATGATATATAGGGTGAGGAACAACAACAATAGGGGCTCTTAGATTAGACCTCCTTCATTCCCCTCTGCCAAATGGTTAGAAACTCTTTGCAAACCTCTTCTTCTATTTTGATGTCTTTACTCTTGTAGACGAATCTCGCACCTTCGCACCAAAGTGTTTCTAACTTCGTGTGGGCGATCCAATCCCGTCCGATTCAGATACACATAACAATTTTCTTGATACTTAAACCTTAAACCCCAAACGTGGAGAGCCGACCGCTCCTCATAGATGAACTGATTGAGTTTGAGAATTAACCAGTTGAAGTTCAAGCTTCAGGAAAATGACCTCTCATTTCAGAAGAATCCAAGTTGGCATCATCAAAGGAGTCTCTTCCTCGGAAGCTTGAATTGTTTCTTTGAGAATTCTCCCTGCCATAGCCAACCAAGAATTCGTTTGAATTCGCTTGCCGCTCATGAGCGGGGAGCCACCTCCCGGGCAGAGCAGGGCGTGCGGGCGGGCGGGCGGGCAAGCGGGCAAGCAAAAGCGGGGCAGGGCGGGCAGATATGGGGGCAGAGGCGGAGGCCCCATTTTGAGGGGCCCTTAGTGACAACGCTCTCCCCTTAGTAGGTAGCCCATGGCTAAGGTGGACTTCCATCCATGGAAGTCCACTCTTGAGTTGATCATCGTGTTGCCAAAACAACACTACAACCACCCGGAGCACATTGCCAAGTGTGCTCCGGGGGGTCGGTCGGCTAAGCCGCCTCACCCATATAAGCCTCTAGGACTTTGGGCGGGGCCCCTACCCCACCATCAAGTATCCTTTTGTCTCTCTACAAGGGTTGGGGCCAAGTGGACATTTTCCCTTCGCCGCTGGGGCTAGAACCCCCCAGCAGCTTTAGACCACCATAACTTCTACATATGATGTCTGATGTATCAACCAACCACTCTATCGTCATCTACTGTTTGTGTAGATGCCGATGGACACCTCACTTGCCCCATTCGGGCAAGTATTAAGGAAGTTATGGCTCTTCAAACCTTGGCAGTCCCGGGCACCACTCCCAGGTCACTGCTGTCCCAGGGTGCTGTCCCGGGACAGCGCCCACTCAAATAGCCATATCTCCTAGCTTGCACCTCCAATTGAGGTGTTCCTTAGCATTCTAAAATTCCGTTGCCATAAGCTACTCATAACTCATAGCCTTAGCCTCATGACTCTTAGTCTCCATGGGTTAGAGGTGTTCTCAACGCCTGTGGCCCTCACCCACACTAAGAGTACTTGGGCCCTCTCACCAATGGCGCCACAAGTCCCAGGTGTCACTCCGGGGTCCCCCTTGTGCTCATGGTGTTGCGAACACTCCTCATGGAGAGGTGCGCGACACCTTTTGGACAAACTTTCCAGCAAAATAATTATTTGTCTCAAATCCACAGATTGCACCAATAGGAGGGACAAGCATTGAGGTCGAAACCATTCTTCAATTGCAATAGTAGTTGTGTTTAAACAAGGAAAATCTTAGTTGTGGTTGAAAGTGGGCCCAAACCCCAACTAAATGCACCTTGAGCAAGGAGAAGTTGCAAAAAAAGAAGAAGCTAATGATGATCCACCAACCAAGAGCTAGTTGAGTAGACACGGCTCAAAGAAATTAACCAGAGCTTCATGGTAATTGTGACTCTGAAGATGTCATACCTTTGAAGATTGAACAAAGTTGGCTGACTGAAGAAAGTATGTATGTTGAAATGCATTAGTCAACAAAGGAGGATACTACACATTTTCAAACTTTGGAATAGTGGAGGTGCACAACACGGTTTGCTTGCAATGGATGGGATTTAATTGCAGCATGCTGAGTGGACAACTTGGCACTTTGACTCATATGCATAGGCCCAAAATAGTTGAGCTACAACGGAAGGAATGCATGGGCATTAATGATGTGAAAAAATCCTTTATTTTGTTGATGTATTTAACTTGCATCGCATTTTTGGAGATTGGGAAGTAAATGAATCCAGGGAAACTCTATAGTGTGAGTTGTCTATTTCATAATGTCATCAATTGTACATAGGCATCAATATAGGGTAAGCACCACTGTTTAACCATAACATACAGTTTTGGGGATGATAAAGTAATGGCCTGTTGTGTTGGACTATTTGCTCGAGAAAGTGTAGGCTTTTGCACAAATTGCTACACTTTATAGAGATTTAGGAATTGCGTACCAGGGCGAAATTGCTCAGACATTGGCATGTAATGTGAAAGCAGCCATTTGAGGTGATTCAATTGTAAGATACATTTGAGGGAGGTGGTTTGTAGTGGCATGCATTTTTGTTCACATTGCACTAAAACCATGCTTCCATGTTTTTCAATATGTTTTCCTGTTTCACTAAAAATCTTCAAATCAAGTGAACCACCCTAAATTGATACACATTACGTATTTAAGTTCCCAGACCAGCTCTTCCTAGTTAAAAAACGTGGATATCAGTTACATAATCTTACTATTAAGAACGCCATGTAACAAAGCATTGGCCTAGGCATAAGGATTTATCTACCACATGTGCCGCCACATTTCCATCTTTTGCACTCTTTGTGCCCACTCCACATCAAGCTAAAATGAAGCACATTTGGGTTTGTCACAGCTCTCCCTCATGCAAGTAGCTGCAGGCTGTTTGGCAAAATATGTCAGAGCTTTCACCATTGAGTGATTGAATTGTCAATGTGACAAAAACTTTTTGATCCCTTTCTATTGCATAGTAGTCCTATACATGACCCAAGTATTCACCAATGATGTATCCATTTTATGCATAAATAGCCTAAGCCACCTGCAACCACCTGCTTGGCCATCTCAAATGGCTACCAGAGTTCTTAGACAGATGAAGACTCAAATTGGAGCAAAGGAGGGTCTGCCACCAAAGGAAACAATGGTCATGAGGCTACAAGCTCAACAGGCACAAGCAAGCTTCAGAAGCTCCCAAGGGAAAAGAAGGAAAGTCAGCTCCAATGTTGCCACAAATGTGAATTACGGTGTTGCTTCATTTCTGAGTTGGTCTAATAAGTCTATGTGTAATCCCAAAAAAGGCATTACAAGAATTAGAAGGCTCTGAAGACTAATGTCTCCTTTTCAGGGTGAACACCTTGAATGGACGCGGACAAGCCAGTCAGTAGCTATCTTCCCCAAGGGCAAGTGCCTAGGTTCCCATGTGGTTGGTTGAAAATATCCAGTTCACCTAGATACCCCCACTACAATTGAGTGGACCATATGTAGTAGGGTGAAGTGTAAATCAAGCGCTAAGAAGGTCGCCATCCGAGTGTGGTTCCAGCCTTAGGTGGCTTAACCTCGGAGTTCCCATGGGATCCGGGTAAAGGCCTTGGGTTCAAGGCATCCTTATCCCCCAGGAAACCTAGAGTGGCAGCTTCAAATTCCTATCAAGCTCTACAACATCTTCCCTTCATGAGCAATATGTGGTTGGATTGTTGAGACGGGAGAATTGAAGCATCCCTGAGCCCCTCCCAAAGTTAGAGGCGAGTCAGAGATGCCACGAGGGAGCCAGGTGGCTTCTCATTTTGAAGAAAACCCCTGGGGCTCTCTAGGGCAAGAAAGGGTTAATATCCTAGGAGTAGTGGGTGCAGAGCTAAAAGTGTCTGCTCCACTTTCAGCCCACTTACCTTAAGAATGACAGGGCCATGTGTTTTATTGCTCATGATGAAGTGTACATCCAAAAATGAACATGCAGGTGTTTGGTTCATATCAACCTTGCTACCTATATATATAGGGAGAGTTCCATACGCTCCAAGTTACTCCCACAAGATCACCTTTTTGGTGGCCTATGACACCAAATGAAGCCAAGAAGAAAAATAGTTTTGCCCCAACAGAAGCAACTCTTCCTCAAACGGTTTGACGAGTGCTACAAAAACATTAAAACATTTTGCCGTTACCATCTCCCGTGTTCAATACCGCCTCTTCAATATTGAAGCGCTCCCACTTGCCAATCAGAGGCTGAAGCTGTGGTGCCTTCTCGTACATTCCAAGCAACCCTCCAGTGTGCACAAAGAGCACCTTCCTGCCTTCCCATTGCGAGGGATTATCTGCCATGTCCTTGAGCATACCATTTAATGCCTTCCCACTGAAGAATGCAGGACACTCAAAAGATGTCAGGTATCACAGTTATTTTCTCATATAGACCTATGCTTCCTATAAACTAAGTAGTGGATGTGAGGAGCTCTGGGAGGGCGGTAAGGTAGATGGGCCTGATTTGGTACTTATCCTAAGCAGACACCTATAAATGAGTGGTGTGTGGTTAAGTGTGGACCTAAGAAAGGACACCAAGAAGACATGTGTTTCAAAGAGATTGGACTACATGCTCAAATTTTGTTAACCATTCTAATCTGTTTTCACTTGCCTATGTCAAGTTATGTTTGGGGCTCCTTTAAACTTGAGCTCAAGTTGAGAGCTCAAACTTGCAATTTTTGGGAGTTTGATGCTTGGAGTTGACAAGCTTTCACCCACAGCTCAAACTATTGACAGCTTCACTAACGCTCTCAAAAGCTCGCAATAGTTTGAGCAAGAGTAAAGTGGGCATGCTCAAAGGGAGATATCAAGGGCACAATGATAATATAGACAGGAGCATTTTCAACAAGCCAAAATATGCTTGAAAGCCCCTTGGCTTGGGGCCAACAAAACTAGAGCTCTAACTCTCAACATCCCTAAGCTACCTCATGGAGGAAGCTTAGGATTTTGCCTGAGAGCTTGTCGTAGTTGTTCCACATGGGATCCCACTCTTCAAGCTCTGAACCTCTCTAGTGTAAAGGTGGCCTTTGTTTGTTGAGTGAGGTGAGACATCTGATCTTAAAATGTACATCACACATGACACAAGTACTCAATAGTAGTTTTTATTCACTAGATGATTAATCATGTGGAAGGAGAGCTAACACAAAGGTACATCAGTCTCTGGAGTAGAAAGGCTCTAATTTAAATGAATGCTTTGCAAGTGGTAAGATCTTGTTTCCAGCATCAAATAATATGACAATTAAGTGAGATTATGAAGTGAGTAGGGGAAATGCGGTCACCTGTAAACAGGGTCCAATATGATCCCAGTCGATTGTGCAACTTCTGTCACACACTTCAGCTCCTCTGTTGTGCTAATGGCATATCCCAAACCCTTTGCCTGCCAGTTCAAATGTTTTCCCACTTGAAAAAGCCGTGACATAAGAATTTTTTAAGAAATGTTGCTACCCCACAAGGAACAAACTATTTGCAGTGAGGGTGAAGAGGGATCAGCTTAACCTCACCCTCCGCCATAATGAGTGATTGCTAAATTTTAAAAGGCAACTTAACAATTCCACATCTTCAGCACTTTAACATCTCCACAGATTTTACCCACTGCCAGCACTAAAATGCAGATAGTATTTTTGGTTTAAATGGCACTTGCAATATGATATGACACAGACAGATTCTGAAGAGAGAACTGGAACAACACTTACACATGGGTTACACATCACAAACTTCCGGAGACATATTTACTACGTAAATACAATAAAATGTTGAAGTAATATCATAATTTTCAATTGAACTTGTGATATTTACGTTACTTTGTTATTCTATTTTATTGTGTGCCACGTTATACTATAACAAAGAAAATCTGTTACATAAGATTAACAAATAAATTCATATGATAATTACATTATACACCAACCTTTTGAAAGTTTGTGATGCACTCCTAAAACGAAGTTTGTGACGAGTAGGAGTGGGATGCATACATTGATAACTCTGACAATATCTCGAGCATTGACACCAGCACCTAAACCATCGATGAGCCCTTGTATGTAGTTGTAGAAGTAATCAGGATCATCACATACTGCATAGGCGTGAACCTAAAACCACATCCAATTTTCTGTGAGAATAGAGATCGTTTGTGTACAAATCAACATAATATCTAGAAGGACCAAGCCTACACACAGATCCGAGCGGTCCCCAGGATTTTTGATGTGCAAGCACAAGTCACTATGACAACAATCTTCTTGGATAAGAAACTAAATCCTCAATAACTAAGTCTTCAGCATGAAAGATACTAGAAAAAGCATAACATCCTATCCTGCCACACCAAATTGACCACCCATATTACTCAATTGATACACATGGAACTACAAAACGTATTGCCCACCTTCACACCAAGGAACTACAACTTTTATGGAATATGTAGAAATTATAGTTGAGAGTGCAGGTTTTGCGTGGAAGGGCACACCTTCGTCTCAAGTTTGCTCAAATGGGCAGCTAGTGCAAGTCCTGCTGTTGTTCCCCCGCTGCAAAACAGAACTGTGTGGTCAATCAAATCAATCAAGTTGATCAAATTGCAGGGAATAAATACTGAGTAACGTTTTAATGACAAACCTTCCACAGGCCATAACTATGTCATCAAAGTGCTGAATCCCTGGGACTTTGCCACCCTCCAGTTGAGTTTGAAGCTCTCTCGTGTACTCAATGTACCCCCTGCCATCAACAAAAGAAAGATTTAACATTTTCATTACACAAGGTAGTCTACCTTGCTTGTGTGGTCCTAGAGTGTATAATGAATGAAACAGAGGCCCATTTCAATTGAATTTGAAACCAGTTCAGTGTAGTTAACTAAATCTTTAATCATCCAATTTGAATTTGTTGGCATAGTACAGCGTACCAAGTTCCAAGAGAGTTGGAGCCACCCACAGGGATCACATATGGATTCTTGCCCTCTGCTTTTAGTTTCTTCGCAAGCAGCTCCCCAAGCGCCTGCATGTAGAGACAAGCTTCATACGTAGAGAAAAGGGTTGATTGGACTTTCACTAACTGATTACCTCTTTCACGTGCAATGAAGATTGAGACAAGCCCATACAATTTTTGAAGCAAAAAATAAACTTTGGCTCGGTCTAGTAGGCTTCTTCTTTTGCTCTCACAACAAGAAGTAAAGCAGATTAATTCATAATGGGATAGCATTCCTAAGTGGTGTAATCAGTGCCTTTCTTAAATAAGGATCTTGGAGAATATATACTTGGTGAATTCTTTTTGGCAAGATCTTTTAAGCTGAATCTTGATAGATGGAAGAAGACTTTGTGTCAATGAGGTATTGACTTAAGAGAGCTTGCCACTTACTTGGCATTCAAGGATGCAATCAAGGACTTTGATTCCTGAAAATATTTCCTCAAAGCTAGAACAGAAAGAGAACCTCCATACATGCTTAAGAAAATAGAGAAGACACGCACCACACTTCCAAGCTTAACATACTCTTCCTTAGACACCAGCGAGACATGGGCTCCAACCATACGCTCCACAAGAAGATTGCCTTCCAATCCTGGGTCCTTATCAACAACAGTCTGCAATAGAGACAAAGTTCAGATTGCCTCAGCAAAACTTTGATATTTAAACAACAGGTGGAAAGTGTAAGTGCAATTTCTCATCACTAGAATCAGTACACATGAGGAATGACTGACCAAGCCTGTGTTGATGAGCCATGCAAAAAAATGTGCAGAACGAAAGGATTAATTTTTGCACAATTTACAAAAATGTACATGAAATTTGCTGAGCAGAAAAATCCAACAAAGGGAAACTTGAGAAGCTCACCCGGCTGGTGCGGAGGATGAGGTAGCTGTCAAGACCAAGATATTTGGCAGCTACAGCAGTGGCACGGCAATGGTTGCTTTGGATGCCTCCAATGGTGATGACACAGTCGGCACCCTGGTCCTTTGCATCTGCCATCAGAAACTCCAACTTCCGAACTTTATTGCCGCTCAGTTGCATTCCTGTCAAGTCATCTCTCTGCAAACCCCCTTAATCATCTCAACTGCAAATCCTTCATCCTTCTAATGTGTGTGTTTTGTATCAACTTGGCCTCCCTTGAAATCCTGATATATTACTGCCTCACAATTTGAGATTCGTCCATTCCACACCAACAGTAGATAAATATGATGAAACTTTTAGCTCACCTTGACCCAAACCTCAGTATTCTTAGGCAATCCTGGAAGATGCCACCTATGAATTGGAGTTGGGAACTGTACATTTGAAATCGCGAGCCACAAATTAGTCCTTCAGAAAGCTCTCTCCAAATTCTGCACAACGCACAGCTACCCAATGTCCATTGTCTATCAATCCTTCAAGTGTTTACCTTATTTTGAGTAAAGGAAATTGAGTAGGGACTCTGAGAGAGAACGTAGGAAGAGTAAATCTCCAATGTGCACATAATTGGGTATACCGGCTCTTAAACCTCTTAAGAAGCTGGAAAAACGTGTATCGCTAATGTGAACAACATAACTTCACATCCAATGGCCCTGACCCATCAATGTGTACCGTGATCGATCCTCCTCATTATTTTATCTGACCCAAAGAGAATTAATGCACCGGGGTGAGTTCCAATAATACGCATTTTGAGTGAAGGAATTTGAGCAAGGAGTCAGAGAGAGATTGTAGGAAGAATGAATCTCCAATTTGCACAAAATTGAGTAAAACCAGCTCTAAACCCCTTAAGAAGCTGAATTAACATGTACACTGAGTTGAACAACAAAGTTTCACATCCAATTACAATACACACTCCAATGTGAGATGGAGTAGAATTTGCTGATCATGGTAGCTTCTCTAGCCATCCAAAAAAACCAGAGACTCTATAACGCGCGATTCTAGTGAAGGAATTTATGTAAGGAGTCTGAGAGGGAATGGAGAAAGAATGAATCTCCAATGCGCACAGAAATTGGGTACACTGGTTCTAAACCCCTTAAGAAGCTGTAAAAACATGTAACACCGATGTGAACAACATGATTTCACATCCGATGACCCCTAACACTCCAATGTGTCCTGAGATCAATCCTCCTCAGCTTTTATTTTCTGACATGCATTTTGAATAGAAGGAAATTGAGTAGGGAGTCTGAGAGAGATTGGAGGACGAATGAATCTCCAATTTACAGAAAACTTAGGTATACCGGCTCTTAAACCCCGGAAGAAGCTGGGAAAACATGCAACACCGATGTGCACAACACAATTTCTCATCCAATGACACCTAACCCTCCAACGTGCGTTGCGATCGATCCTCCAGAGAAGTATATTCTATGACACGCATTTTGAGTAAAGGGATTTCAGTAGGCAGTCTGAGAAAGATTGGAGGAAGAATGAATGTCCAATTTACACAAACTTGGGTACACCGGCTCTTACACCCCTTAAGACGCTGAAAAAAAATGTGGCACCGATGTGAAGAACATAATTTCACATCCGATGACCCCTGACCCTCCAATGCGCACTGCGAACAATCCTCTTCGTTTTTATCTTTACCTGACCCAAAGAGACGAAATGCGAAGGCGCGGGGTGCAATTCCGATGCCCAAGAAGGGGGAGAATAAGATTCTTTCACAAACATTTCAGGCCTCCCTTTCGTCTCCGTCTGTGGCTCCAATCCTCCGGCCATGGATCGAACAACTACTCCTCGAAATCCAACGTTCTTCGATCCTCGACGAAGAAGAAGCTGGTTGTTAGGAAACAGGATATTAAGCTGTGGCAGGTGATAATGGGGTTGTTCGGAGAACACCCGGTCGCAGTGTAGTTTTGTGGCGGGCGATGGGAATTGGAGGTGGGTAGAAATTTTGAGCGCCATAGCCAGAATTTGGTTGCGAAACGGGGTTTTTGTCTTTGGGTTTTGTCTTCTGAGAGCATCTGCACGGGGACATTCCCATGGACGGTGACGTGGCCGCCAACTAAGCCATATTTGGTGACTTGGCTCCACGTGCCTTTGTAGTTACATTTTAAGAAATTATTTTATTAAATGTATTAGGTATGTGGCCCTAAAATTGTGGGCGCTTCGAACTCCATAGACAATTCTGGCTATTGTACTTGTACCGCACTTAGAAGTGGATTGGATTGAGAGTTGTCTCATATGGTTAGCAATTACAAATATTTCAAATGGTTTTGGAGATGCAAAAATAATTAGAGGTTAGGGTGAAAATAGTCATTATCTTCAAACAATCACACAATCCCTTGTAAGTGTGTTAACTGCTAATCTTTAAATCAAGTGAAAGAAGGATGACCATGAAACATGAACCATTCGATGTCATGTAAGAATCCATGTAGACTTTACATCCATCTTGCATTCACCTGCTCTGTTGGTCCCTCAAGCATAGTGTGAAGTGAACTTAGACCAGCTCCGCCTTTTCCACCAATGAGAGTGTTTGAAATGTAATGGTCATGGACTCTCAGTCTTGTGTGTGAAGTGGCCCTAAGAGTGTACTATCAGGTTGAATATGCACAACAAAGAATATCAAAGGCATAGTTTAGAAACAAAATATGACATATTCATAGACCCACCCAATCTCACTCCTTCAACTGAATAATGTTATGTTATGGAGAGGGTGAGAAATTTGTAATGTCCATGATTTTTTATTGAGCTCAAATGATCTCAGTGTTTACTAGTGGGACCCAATTAATATGGTTTGACAACAAACTTGGGAGGAGTATGTTTTTACTGGCCATCCTATGACACACTAAATAGTCCTAATACTGTGGTCCACAATATATTTCTAGAGCCCATTCTAATTTTCATAATGAAAATTTATGTGGCCACACTAATTTTCAACCCACTATAAATTTACAGTAGAAAATTAGCATGAGTAATTATTTTATTTTTTGCTAGTTAATGTCATATGATTATTAATTAATATGCTAGTTGGAAGTCTTCATGAAGACTTTGGGGAAGACACGGGGTCTTAGACCCATATGCTAATTCCACCTTGACTAGAAAATTAATTTGGCTCATGCTAATTATTTCCACGCTTACTTTCCACCCACACTAATAGGACTATTTAGTGTAGTTGTCATGAACCAAACATTTATACAAGGAGTGACACTTGTCTTGTTGGGTTCCCAAAAGACGGAACAATGGAAATTTGAATATACCAATTAGGTTTCACATGATAAACCTTGAGTCAATCACTTCAATAACGATAGGTCTCATTCATTTAACGATTGTTGTGGATGGCTCCCACTAGAGTAGAACCACCTAATTCCAATCAAGACCCCGTCATGAATCTATAGGGTGCAATAATTTCGATAAGGTTGAGACTATTTTCATAAAAAAAATTCATGAGTGGTTAAAATAAGGTTGCACATTTCACAGTTTCTAAGGGTTAGTTTCCATGTAGGATGCTCGCCCACTTAGAATCTAATGGGTGAAGTGGCCTACATGGAAACTAACCATAAGTCTCCAACTTTAGTTATGATATGACCAGGGTATCAATAATGCCATGACACATGTCCCCATTTTGAGAGCTAAAGTGAGGAGGAATTTATCTCAAAATGAGCAGTTATGATAGACTTTGGACATTGGTTATGTGTTTGGGCCAACTTTTGGCTTCAAAAGACACAATAATTTCAACTTAAAAACTAAATTACCAAAGAAAATTGCAATCCTCTTGCCTCTACTATACATGATTATGGAATTGTCTTGGGACAACCTTTGGACACTTCTTTTAGGCTCTCACAATTTCATGATCATCACTCTCGGCTTGTGTGTGAATTGGCCCTAAACACAGTAAAGTAGAGGCTCCCATAACTGATCATTTAAGAGATTTGCGCTTGATTTGGAGAGATATAAGGCAGTGCAAGTTTTTTCCCCATGTAGGAGGATAGAAATAAGGAGGACTATAATTTTTTCAGTAATTGTATTTCTTAAATTGAAGTTACTATGAAATTTTGGCCCAAACATATCACCAATGTCTAGAGTTTGCCATAACTGCTCGTTCCTCCTCACTTTAGCATTCAAAACAAGATAGACATGTGTCATGGCATTACTGATTCTGACCTTATCAAAATTTAGATCCAACTTGATCAAAATTATGGCACCCTATAGATTCCCGATGGGTAGCATTGGATGGACGGCGGATTGAAAGAAAAAAGAAAAACTCGGGCAATGGGGTCCCTCCCTCTTTCCATTGCCCGCCTTCCTCCCACCCTTGCCACTTCTCTTTGACCTCGTCCCTTTTATATTTTGAGAACATGGATTGCTTCTTCTCTCCACACAGAGGCAAAGCTAGGATTTTGACCCAGAGGGGGATGACCTCATAATATGGAAATATCCAATGTATATTTTGTTTTCAAATCGAGCTGACATCCCCAAATTTTTTTTTGATAATGTCGTTAATATCCAAAGCTTTGGTCCTTTGGCAATGGCCTTTTTGATATAGATGATCATCATATCGACCATCCAATCATCGCCAATAGACATCGTCAATAATAAGCTGATGCCCAACTTTCCTTCAAAGCACTTGTAGAAAACATTGTGAAAAAGATCCGTTGTTGATTTCCCATTGCAGTTCTTTTGACCAGCCTGCTCTGCAGTCACTAAATGACTGCAGTTTGTTTTTTGGTTTTACCAACTGATATTTTAGGAATTTGGGGACTTGTAATATACCGTCTTGAAAGCACCTTTCCAGCGGTGTATTACACGTCCAGAAATTTTCAACATTGCAGTCGCAAAACAAAAAATATAAATCTTAAGTCGTTTTGACATAGTTTTCATGCTCCTCCCCTGTCTCTGCACATACAAAGTGAACAAATTTGGAGCACGTTTCTGGCCCATTCGACTAGCAGTAGTGGTGTAATTTCCAGACTTCGGATTGATAGAAGCGGATCGATGGCTCCTCCTGTAATTTTGCGAGGTCCGGATACTGCAACGAAGTTCGGTACAGTTTCGTTAAGCTGGAAGGTCCGCTTGCCCCAGTGACGAAGGTCAAGTGCTGCATATTGAAAGAGCCTAATGAATTTAGAAGAAGCTCATGAGGAGGTGTCAGTAACATGTGGTTGTAAAGGTTTCTATGATGCGAACCATTGCAAGAAGGGGGACGTGGCTCTTTATTTTGCCTTTGCTGCATCGTCACATTAATTTCATCATCCAAGTGCTGGTGAGGGGATCGGCAGATCAACCGGAATTTCAGCTGCCGCATCGACAGTAGGCTTGACTGAATAAATGAATGAACTATAAACAACATGTTAAATGTATACAGATCCCAACAGTTTCTTGTATACAAACATTATAGAGAGTTAGCTTGTTCGATAGTGTTCAATCGCAGGTTCCCTACTTTGTCTGAGAGGTTGCGTACTATGATCGCTGTCGGTCATCAATCCTACCTCCAAACAGTTATGCAAGAGGATGAATATTCTGATTGTATGAAAACTTCACCTCAAAGCAGTTACCACTACTAAGAAACGAACAATATTCTGATCACCACCATGATGTATTCGGAAAAGATTTCAAAAGCAATTTTTTGTGAGTTCAGTAATATACATACATGCGTACTGAAGAATGTGCACAAACTGTACCATTTTTGGCACACAAAGAAAGGCTCACAGCCGATTCTGTACATGTGATTCTGCTTTAACCAAAACACCTGAAAGCTTCGCTCATTTTTGGTGCTAGAATTCAGATGACCCAATCGAATAGTGATTCTGCTGTTGACTCTTGACCTTGTTGAGATGACTCCATGTGAGATTAGTGGAGATTTTCCTAAGATGAGGGTTTTCTGTTGGATCTGGAGGGGACGAGGGAAGAGAAGTGGCAAGGGTTGGAACTTGGAGGAAGGTGGGCGAGGGAGGGTAGGAGGGAACCACCTGTCCGGGCTAATTTAGAGTGTGACCACTACAACTGGGAGGCTGTTGTGGATCATGCTGATGAAGCTAGAGCAGTTGCCAGTGCTGAGTGAGCATTGTAACTATTCTATTTTGATGTCACGATAGTACAACACTTTTAATGCAAGAGCTATGTATTGTTCACTATTAATGTAATGCTACATTATAGTAATATGCAAGGGTGTTTTTTCACAAAGTTTTTACCCGTCCACGTCCAAAAACCTCGAATTGAAAGGCAAAAAAAATTGCAACCCGTCCCAAAACCGGTAATTTCAAAACCAACCCGTCCATGGAAAGGTTAAAGAAAAAACAACCCGTCCCAAAACCGGTAATTTTTAAACCAACCCGTCCATGAAAAGGTTAAAGAAAAGAGAAGATTGATAAAGATAACCTAAAAGATGTCGGCATGTGATTGGTTGCACTTGGAAACAATAGTATCTTCCTTCAATTCTGGTTTATCTATTTTAGCTGCCACCTGCCCCATATCGTCCACATAGACTAGTTCAAATAAACAGACTTAGATCCTTCACAACAGCTTGTTGTCTCCTTCAACCTTTTCTCTCGGGATTGTATCTGCTTCCCAAGATACCAATTATATCTTCCAATTCTTCTTTCCCTGTCGCAGTTTGAACCAGCTGTGGTGATGAGTGCCATTTCCTTTCCTTTTTTTTTTTTTCCTAAGTTGCACTTTCTGACCTGGTCTTTAAGTTCATCCTTTCCCCTGGCTGTTTCACCTTCAATAAACAAATGGCACTCCGGTGACTCAAGCAGCACACTGATCAATGATGAGGATTCATGAACTTGAAGCAGCTCCAATAGGACTCATCAACCATGCCAGCTAAGTAAGTTAAGTGAATTGAGATCCTAGTGTTTGCAATTTAAAAATTCAAGTGAATGCATTCGCCCTTGGTGGGGTGTCCTCAGAAGAGTCCAATCCTGTGATGTGGATGTGGGAGGGTTTGTAGCTGCTCATTGGCAAAATTATTAGACTAAAGTTGTAGCTCACGGTACTGCTATGTCTGTCGAATACAACATAGTGTTTTCTGGATGAAATCAAGTACCCACTCCGCGAAGTTGCGAATGTGGTAGGGAAATTGGCAACAGACTTGGAACATCAATAAGCTTGCTATCAGAATCGTTTTGTCAACTTAGGTCTGACAGAAGGCGTTATCAGAAATTGAATTATGTGACATTTGACAAAATTGTTTGAGTGTGTGCAGCTTTGGGAAGAGTCGAAACAGTCATGGCAAGGTGGTAGAATCTACAGCCAATGTTGTTGACGCTGCCAGCCTCATACTTCTCTCATAGGAAAGAGTCTTACTCTAATTTCTCCCCTTTAGGTTTACAACTTCACTAGATTCTTTGGTTGCCACTTCCTGCACGTGATCAAGTGCTTACTGCCATATAATGAACTCATGGCTTTTGTGCATCGATTTCTCCCTCCAACTTTTCTCTTACTCTGAAGTCCTATTGAGCAGTCCCATTGCATTTGAGTTAACGATATGACTGGAGTATTGCAGTGCGACATGGTTAAATCAGTTAGGTAACCGGAGCCATTTGTACATTTCCTGCAATCTTGAACTTCAACAAGTTTTTTCTCAAACTCAACCGGTTCATTTGTAATTAACTCAAACTCAAACTCAATCTAATTGGTAGAAGTTGAAGGATATGAAAAATGAACTGAATAACACCCATATACCTTAGATTGGATGTCTGTCAGAGGACTTGCACCGCACTTAACTACTAAACATTGGGTATTAGTGGTTTGATTGCATTATGCTTATATTCACATGTCATATATGACAAAATGTAATTGATATTTGTACCATTCATTTTTTTGGATTTTTTTAATTTAAAAATGTTATTTTTAGAACCCATCCAAAGTGAATTTGACACGTCCCAAAACCGGTTCATTTTCTAAGAACCCGTCCATTGGAAATGTTTTTTTTAATATGAACATGCCCCTAGACATGTTAGGGACCTTGTGAAAAAACACCACTGGTAATATGGCTTATAGATAGAATAAGGTTTACTCTAATTTCAGTAAGAACCTACCGACATATTTGATGTTCCAAGTTAACCATGGAGATGTACCCTGAGCTCCAAACGAGTACAAAGAGATTCAACAGAGAGCCTCTTCCAAATTGCAGAACATGTGGAGCAGGCACTATGCATTGCTTACTGTAGGGCTCTAATCCGCTACTGGTGAGGTGTAAGTAGTAATTATTCAAATGCAATTACATGTGCAGTTATGGAGCAGTGGAGATCCGATCTACCTACTCATCATGTCTTTGAAGTTTTGATCTTCAGAGTAGAAATCTGCTTGGAATTGCTAGAGATTTGGTGAGAAGATCGAAAGAATGAGATACTACTGCAACTTTGGATTTGTCTGACCGCCACTAGAGTAACATCATTGTTGTCTATACAGAAATACACATTTATGGTTTGTGGTTATATGGCTTGCAGAAGTCTAATGTCAGAGTCAGGCTGCTGATTTCTGTTTTGCAAGCCTGAGGGCTTCGCGAGGAGGTGTTGCCAAAACGGATCGAAACATCCCGAGCTGGATGATCTTTTTGGTGGCGGTCCTTACTTGGTAAATATTACGTTCACGTTGCTTCAGTTTGGCACTCTAAATCAACCTATCAGGATCTTTCTCATCGGTCTTAGGGTTGGAAGAGTACTTAACACTGAGGCTATATAACGTGCTAAATTGATACTGACCAGGCAAAATTATGCGTAACGGCCATTTCAAGATTGGTTGCAGTTATCGATTCATAAATGATATTTGGAGTTATATGGTATATTGATCATATCCTTTTTGTGGTGTGCTAGTTGTCATATATTTTTTTTCTCAATGGAGGAGTACAGTAGACTAGTAGTAGCTCCTGGCTGCAGAAATATCCACCTCTCGCACATTGCCATGTTAAATTTCTCCCTCTCAGGAGTATGTTTTCAGAACTGCAAGCTGGATTGACACGTGCTTTGATGTGACAGCTTACCTTTCATCACTGGAACTGCCGAAGGCTCAGATGCTGGTCTGCCCTCTTCCTCGTCAGGTAGTCATCGACACTAGTCAGGAAGAATGTATAAACTTCTTGGTGATCAGTCAGTTGTGTCCGCACTCATGGAAATACTAATGTTCAAGAAAAACTGGATTGAATAACATTACGCGCTTTTGCATACATGCAATTTCCCTTTTCGTTTATAGTCAGTGAGGATTAGGTATAGAAACTCATTATATATGGTTGGGACGCCGCCGTACGTAATCCACGGAATCACCGCGTACTAGAGCAGCTCAGTTTATAACCAGATTTGCAAGCCTAATTGCATGCTTCTGACATCTCTTGTCGACAAGGACATGGTGGACATAGAGATCTCGACTTCTAAATAGTTCAATTTTACTTGAATGTTTAGTTGTCGATGTGCACATCAGATGCAATACTAGTTCGTACCGATCAAAACCTCCACTGTTATTTCTCATGCATTGAAAGTATGTGGGTATTGAATCCTACAGAAAGGAAATTGTTAGCGATTCCAGCGTTCAAAGCTTACATTGGCGCGAACGGGAGCAGCCACCAGGCGAACATGGACAGGTTGATCGCCCGTGGCTACCGTATCGTCACTCTCAGTGTATATGGCGACCCCGGAAAGCCTCTCTACGCGGCCGTGTGGGTGAAGCGCGGTGGCCCGGCGTGGGCAGCCATCCATGGCGTCAACGGCACACAGTACCAGGCGAAGCTGGATCAGATGAGGATCAGATGAGCAGCCAGGGCTATGTCCCGCTCATTCTCTCAGTCACCAGCACCACCGCAAGCAACGCAGTGTTCGCAGGCACATTTGAGCAGCGCAATGTCACCGGCTGGGTGGCGAAGTTCGGCCTCACGGACGGCGCGGTCACCGATTCTGCTACATTGCAAGGCCAGAACAATTTAGCATTCAAAATCGGACTCATCATCCAATATGCTTCGATCTACGGAGACGTAACCAACAGGTTGTATGCAGCGATTTGGGAGCCAAATGTTCAGATGGGATATTGGGTTCTGCGACCACACGACACCGCTGCCGGGTACAAGTTCTGGTACTACGCGTACAAGGAGCTCCCGTACGTACCGACCTTCGTTTGTGACACTCTCCGGGGGAGAAGAGTATCTTTCGATCTTCACAGACGACACGATCGGACCCTGGGTAGCTAAAGAGGGATTGACGGGCGTGGAGTACCAAGCCGAGCTCAATTGCCAGACGAGCCATGGATATGTATTACCCCATTCGATTGTGTGCAAGGTGGTGGCTCAAGTGGAGATCCTCGGTACGCGGTGCTTTTCGCCAAGCATGATGAGCCGAATTTGAAGATATCCATGAAAATTACTACACATTTGCAGCACAAACTTTGCAACACAAATGTATGAATGACGTTGCAACATTGTTGCAACGCAGCTCATTACTAACGCCTTTACAGCACGCTTGTATCGAGCAATTTGCGATATTGACAGACGTCTTTAACGTTTCTACAATCCTCTTGGTTGGTGTTGGAATTGGGTTTGCAAAATCATTCTACATAACCTCAGAATCTAATGTCCAGTATTCTTCCCACCTTTGTTACAGTGATTGCAATTTCGTTTAGGTTAATCGAAGATCATAATAAAAATCGTGGCAGTCATATTATTGAACCTCAATTTTAAGTGGCCTCCAAAGAAGGAATCTACTGAACACTTGCCAATTGAAATGGGAGAAATTAAGACGTGGTATGGGAAAGGTGGTTCAAGAAATCAACAGCTTTGATTAAATATATTGTATGCCCGAATTCGAAGGTATGGACAGCCACATGCACGGTGGTGCCCGGATTGGAAGGTTTTGATGGCGGAGACAAAAACAACCTCCTCATTGTCATCAATTGATTTAACTATGTGAATCATGGGGAGGAAACAACATTTGATGGACATGGTCCAAATTGTCATTTGCAAAAAATTCATGGTTATGGGATAATTATGCATGTATTGCCATTGACAATTTCTCCCTCACTACTCATTGCTCACAGTTCACTACTCGTTGCTCACATGATAGCACTCCCCACCTTTGATTCAATTTTGTCATAATTATATTTACAAAGCTTGAGTGGCCAATTTACATGTTTCTTGGATGGATTTAGAATGAATAAGTGTAGGTATTTGAAACACCTAGCTCAACCCGAGAGTGGGAATGAGTTAAAGTTAAACAACATAGTCGTTTAGAATGGAGGAGCCTACATGGTCGTTGTCTTTGTTTTTGGAATCTTAAAAGGCTTTTGTCTTTGAAAAATCATAAATGTAGATTTATCATAAAACCAATATACGCAACTTGTCATTGCTTGGTTTTGTGTTATCCGCATACATTTGCAAATAATGAAATATGCGATTGCTTGAAATCGGCCATGAGAAGCCGTTGATCTCAAACAAAAAAAATAAAAATAAAGGTCCAATTAACATTGATATACCTAAATCTTTGCAATGGAAAACCTCACTAAAGGGAGGGGGGAGAAAAAAAACTGCCATTATGACTATGGCGATGGTGAATTGGTGGAGGACGGGAAGGAGTGGCAAAGATGGGAGAAGTTGGACTTCAACCTACATTCAAGGAAATGTAGAAAACAACAAGTTCATGGATCTTTGCAATGGAAAACCTTGGTCAAGAAATGCACCCATCATCATAGCCATGGCGATGATCGTAAAGATGGCAAATTGGCAGAGGATAGGTGAGGAATAACTAGTATAGATTCAAGATTTTTTTTATATCAATTTACATTCATTGGATTGCACAATACAAGAATCACATGAATTTTTGCAGTAGACAACCTCAATCAAGTTCAAACCAACCACCATGATAGCCATGGTGATGGTGAATTAGCAAGAGGAGGAGCCAATGTCCAATTTCGTATTTTCAAGGCATGTGATATGATTTTGACCATAAACTAAAATCCTTCATCCCTATGATATGACCAATGTGTTGTTGCTAGCGACTTTTGAGACTTGTCATTTGTGATTAGGGTATTCTCACATTTTATGGGTTCAATACATTGAGGTCGTGAAAGACAATAGAAAATATACGGCAATAACTGGAATTTTGCATACATTCTAGAATGGTGATCTATTAGACGTCCAACGTAATATTTTGAAATTGGGGGAGGACATGCTAAAGGTAATCATGGTACATGTGGAAGAACAAATAGGCTTGAGACCTACATATGCAAAGATTGGTGACAATTTTCATGATGAATTTCGAAAGAAAACGCTTGAAAGGAGTAGGTCACACAATCAAAACAAGAAATTATCTTCTCCATCCCCCAATTCATCCGTTTTTCATCTTTTCAATTTCTTTATGTACAACTCTTTGAGATTTTCATGCATCCAAATGCATGTTATCTTTTCACACTCTCACATGCAAGCTTTGGCTTGTATGTTGGTCTTATACTCATATTTGTTGGCAGTTTGGTCAGCCGGTTGCAAACATTTGCAAGAACAATTTGAGTGTCAATTGAATTAATAAATGAAAGATGGATAAATTACTGAGAACTTTAGGAAGGACGCACAAGTAATGAAGCCATCGCATCTACTTGAAGTTTCTGATCCTTGAAACTATTTTTATGATTTGGAGGGAAGTGGTTTCAAATTTTATTTGAGGAGCCTAGAAATGGACGGGCAAGGAAACATGCCATAGAAATTACCTCAATCATAGCAAAAACAATTCAATATAACTACCGTATGTGACAATTTGGGAAGAATAGGTGTTGGTATTCAAGGAGCCCTCATTTGAAGATACGGAGTATTTGTTTAATCTTTATGAAATCGATCCTCTTGAATGTAGCTTGTATTCAACTCAATTGCAAAAATGCAAAACAAAGACTATTTCAAAATATTGTGACAAATGCAAAAGATAAAGGAGACAAACACTGCAGTTACAATAGTTGCAGTAGTGTAGATACAATGACTTGGTGCATTGAAGCATGCAAGAAGTTCATGATAATCATTTGCCTAGCTTTGATATGGTTAACAGTTGCACATGCCGATCCAACCAACCTTCTCCAAAACGGCGATTTCTCGGTGGAGTCATTTGTGTTTGACGCATTTCATGTCATGGATGTGATCGCCGATGGAATCAACACCCTTGTGCCTTTTTGGACAACAGTCGATGGTGGCGTCCAAGTGTTGGACACGCAAGAGTGGTCATCACCAAGAAATTTCAGCACCCCTTTCATAGTGCACATGAATTACAAGTCGGGACCCGGAACGTTGGTGAGCATGCCTATGTACACGATGCGTAAAGGTGCAATTTACACTATCAGCATGTACATGGCCGACAATCCAGATGGAGGGCCGACTGCAAAGTCCTTTCGTATGACTCTAACTGACATCTATGGGAAGAGGCTCGGAGATAAGTTAATGCCCTTTGTCATAAGCCATCCAAGCGTCATACGGCAACGAATCGTTTGGGAGACTGTGTCTTGCAATGTTCGAGGAACCGGTATCCCCGCCATTTTGACAATCCAATCTTTAACCCCTGGATCATACGGTGCACTAGTTGTAGGCATCCAAGTGGTTCTCAGTACCTTAATAGACAACGGGAGCTTCGAGGACATTGATTCGTCGATTAAGGTTGACAACATAACCTATTTTCAAGTTCTAAGCTCACCATCATCCTTCATTAGCAAGTGGACGATTGAGAGTGGGAGCTTGAAGATTTGCTCTGCCGCCCGATACCAAGCCTCCACTGACAACACACCCATCATCATTGACTTGAATGCAGCAAACCAACCAGCCACATTAAGCACACAATTTCCTGCGCATAGTAATACTGAGTACATGCTTTTGTTTGACACCGCCATTAACCCTGAACAGGTGCAACCACTGCAAGGGCAACTTGTGATATGGATAGATGGAATTCCAAGTAGCCAGAGGTTGCTCGCTGAACAATTGGATCTGGACAGCAATGGCTACACAGTGGACAATGTCGGATGGATCACCTATTCTTACGCTTTCAAAACGGTGAAAGAAGACTACAAAGTGAAGGTGACATTCACAAGTAAGATTGCTGGCAGTTTCGGACCTTTGTTGGACAATGTGGTTGTGTATGAAGTTACCAAAAGTCTCAAGGATGCTAATGAGACAGAGCCAAACGTTCCACCTACTGTCGAAAGTCAAGCTCACATGCCACCTCCTCTATGCATTCCAGCCATTGCAGGTTTAATTTTGATTATTATAAACCTTCAATTCTCTAGTTTTTGAGTTAATGCCGGTGAAAAAGCCTGATGAATTGACTATCGATGAAACTCCTCAATCATTTGAGTTGGAGGAAATGTTGTAGCTTGGATGTTGATACTGGTTTTCATGCTCTCCCATGACCATCCTACATGTACTCATAACATTACATTGATTTTCTTCTTGTACATATTTAATCAATATGCAAGCAAGTTAGCCTACAAATGTTTTGTCTTCAACATTTTTGTTAGTGAAGATGATAAGTATTGTTGTGAGTATATGATGTGGACCTCAATAATCTTCCACGTGTTCCTCTTTTTCAATGTGTTCTTGTGACGATTTTAAAATAGTGCATAAAGTCCTATTTCCAAATCTCAAAGTCCTGCAAATAAAATGCCCTCTATCCAAACAAAAAATGTTGTGGGTGGTTTGGGTAATCTGATTCATCATCATCTGACAATTATCATCAGTTTAATTCAACCCACCATGTTGTTTTAGAGAAACCTTGTTTTGTAAACTCCAGATATATATTCTTTAAATCATCAATGGGCAAAGTGAGGAAGAAAGAGTCCTTCATAAAATTTATCATTGGTGCAAATTCCTCTTAGATTAGGTATTGCTATGAAGTGATGTTGGAGATAGGACACAATATTAAAAATAAAAAAAGGTAATTGCACAAGGTAACAAATCTTTGCAGTGCCTATGACTTTTGAATTTATATCTTGATCGCATGTTATTGCAAGAGCAAGAGATTACTGAGTGGAAGGTGCACAAGCTATAAAACACCCGGAAACTAGATATTCACAAGTAAACATTTTGCCGTCCAAAATGATGACAACTATCACCCTCATTTCTTCCTCAAATTTCAACTTCATCCCATGTGAATTTGACAACTACATAATGAAATTGCTCAATGTGTTCTTAATACTATGCAATTCCTTCAATTCGCATGGCATGGGGGCAATCATAATGCACACTCCATGATATTTTGCAACATATTCCATTGCATCGATTCAACATTGTAAGTGGTCATAGAGATCGCCAAATTGATAGTATGTAGTCTTGGCGTGTGTTATATGTAATTTTGTTCATAACACATGCAAAAAATGGATATTTTCAAGGGGGGCTTCAAGTTGTAAGCATATTCTTAGGTTATTCCACATATATGGTGATTAAAAATATTCTACACATTTTCTCTAAATAAATTTAGTGGACTCTATTGACTCCAAAAAGACTTTTAATTTTAAGGCTCATTGATTGTATGAGACCTTATAATTATATCCAAAGTATTTTTTTATATCTCATGAGTGACCCCCCCCTCCGAGTATGGCATGGCTCAACCATGGCATTAGCAACTTGGGGGGGATTAGTCCAAGAGATTATTTCATCTAGTGCGTACACTTTATGCCCTATAAAATCATATGTTCAACCATGAGACAATAAATGCCATCCATGTAATAGACAAAATGTTGAACACAACAAATCATTTTGTATATACGAATAAGATAATTAACAACTTTTTGAGTGCGACCCCTAGATGCACATTGCATTGTGTGGTTGAGTCCACCCCCCCCCCCCCAAAAAAAAAGATCGAAGTACATGGAATATTATGCCTTGTGTTTCATTTATCTTTTTTCTAATTTAGCATGAATCTAAAAAGGAACGTAAACAAAAATGAAGTAGTGTAACTTAGTACGTGCAACATTACCTTCAAGAATTCATACAAAGATCCATTCAAATTTGTGATTGATGTACATAAACATGAAATTACACATAACAATGATGCTTAACTTAACTTAAGAATCAAATTAACATGGCATTGAATAAAAGTGGACCAATCGTTTTTAAAAAATCCCCTTGCACCCTCCATACATGTGTTTTTGAAAGTTATTGTATATGTACAAGAGAAGATAGAATCCATGAATATACTAAGAACCCAAAACTTATCACCTTCATTGTGTCCGATAGGTTTTCTTAAACACCAATATGTTGAATCATACACATAATATACTTGAATGTGAAAAAATACACATTCTTTGGATTATAAAATTATATAATGGTCTAACATGTTATATATTGTATGATAAAACTCAAGATTTTTTTAGAAAAACCAAAATTTCTTCAAAATACTATCTTCTAGATATCCACATACTACGAAATCGCTAATATGTATTAAAACTTCAATGTCAAGTTTGTAAACATGCAGTTGTTCATTGTTAGTGTCTTGTGCTTCTTGACTCATGTATGTCATCAACCACTTTATGAATTCAGAAGATTTATTTGTTTATTTGTACTTCTTGTGTGTGTGATGACTCCTTACACATTCATTGTCTCTTACTCTCACATACATTTGTGCATGTTGTGATCACAATGCCCTTATCAACAATATCCAAATACACTTTTGATGGCACCGATTTTTGTTGCCCTCTCAATCTAACGATGTAACGATCAATTACACTACACGTTAACATGATGCATCAACAAGGACCCCAAGGCTTTGGGGTGAGGCTTGTAGAATTCGACAAGCATCCATAAACCCCAAGGCCCACACATAACTAGCCTTATATCATAAAGTTATGAATGATTTATATGTATATTTTGATGAGTGAATAGAAAAGTGCTAAGCTTAGAAGTAAGAAGAAGAAGAACTCCGGTCTCCGGAGGAGGCCGGAGTGAACAAAGTGTCTGTTCATAGAACACCCTAGGCCATGCCTAACAGCAGTGGCGTTAGATGTAAAACTACTTCGCCCTTTGCCGGACGTAGACACTATATTTAGTAACCAACATTAAATTTTGGTATCCGGTTATTATGTATGGGCCTTGTTTGGGATAGTTAGTGGGGAGGGGGATTTGTATGGGGTGGGGAGTATTATTTATTTATGCGAGGTCTTGGAGATCATTAATAGTTTGTTGATTTTCTAGCCTTCGCTTGTGGACTAATATGGAATGTGCATATTGTGTGGCAATTATGTTAATTTGTTTAAATGTGTTTTTGATTTTAGTGATAGGGATTGTGAACGTTGTTTCCAGTTTTTTCATTGATGGGATATGTGTTGTGCCTCTTGCTCCTGCAGCTAGCACCATGAGTGGGGCTACGTTCCAACCCTTTGTTATGATGTTGTTTATGAGTAGGTTGGTATTTTGTGACTTTTCTGTCTAAGGTTTCAGTGGCAAATCTATCGTTGCAATATGTGAATTCGATGAACTGTATGGTGATATCAGGTGTAGGGGTTTCGGGGGGGGGGGTGGTTATATGGATGGCCTATAATGCATAGTATGTCTGGTTTGAGCGTGGCTTTGCAATGACATCTTTGGGTATCACATGTGCATGGGAGTAACCATGGAGGAACTATATTTTTTTGGGGTAGTTCATTATGCGTTCATGCATTCATTAGTATATAATGTCTTGATATACGAGTTGATACAATGAGTTCGCGTATTAGAAGTACTCTCCACTTGGATGAGAGGTTGGTAATGGACAAGACGTTTGCACTTGAAGTTGAGAGATAGGGAATTGTTGCGTACGAGGGTAGATATCATTCATCCGCAAAATGAATAGTGCATGAGTTAGAGGTTAATGATTTTGGATATTTTGACATCGGGATTAGCTCCAAGGCCCCCAACATAATAGATAGCAAGACATAGATGAATTGAATCAATCCACAAATTTGTAATGTAAGCATGCTTAATTTGGTTACTTGTCTTAAATGAACACTTATGTTTGAGTAGTGTGTGGTCCACTTAAAACATGCTTATTTTAGAACAGGGGTTGGTGATGGAGTGGTCTTTATTGCATATGAGCAAACCTCTCATTCATCCAATGTAAAACTTTAAAGAGTATGTAGTATGGAGATTATTATGTTTGGTTGATCAGAAGACTCCACATTAAAAGTGTTCAAGTCATTTGAGATGAAACAACCACAACCTCATATGTTTCTTTGATTGGGCAGATAATAGGTACATGCGTATGTGACAATTCCTTATAGCATGATCACACATCGAGCACCAAACACTAACACAAAGGGTGTTGAATCGGATAACATCAATTTAGAGATGAGTAGTCGTGCTACATACATGTCCAACATGTTCATTCTATATAACCACTGTAAATTATGCGTCCCGTGATGAAGACTAATATCCTACAATACACAATGTTTTAAACGGAAATAGTTGAAGTTGATATTCTATTTGACAAAATATTGTGAGATATCATTTATTGAGGATATTTGGTCCCTTATAGAGGAGTTGAACTCACCCCTTTAAAAGTTGCATATTTGAAGGAGTGGACAGTTTTAGAATGGAAAGAACACCTCTATATTGGTGACAATGAAACACATGACAAGTTCATTTTATTAAAATTCACCTTAAAAGTCACGGTAAGGGCCACGTCACAAATGAGCCAAGGGCCTTGATCATGTAATTGTGAGGACCCTTGATTCTCATCCAAAGGCCATACCACTCACATGGTTTGCTAGAATTTGCGTTAGGCCTACCTCTTGGAGGTGGGTGGACCTAATGCAAATATTGGCAGACCATGAAACATCATCGATAGCCTACAATGTAGGAATCCACACAGACTTTTCATCCATGATAATTTATTCGGGCCCTTTACTCTGTCCACCTTCTAGTGTAAAGTGAACTTGGATGGTCTTTGCTTCCTTTTTTTAATCAATGAGGTATCTTAGAACACAATGGTCACGGGCCTTCAGTCTTGTGTGTGAAATGGCCCTAAGTATGGGTTTAGAGATGCCCATATTGATAATATGGGAACATGCTCTTAGGGACAATTTTTAACATGAATGGATGAGAGGTAAGTACACTATATATATTTTTATTATCAATGTAATGTTTTTACCAAGTAAGGATGTTAATGTTCTATAATGTCCAAACAACCAATTCGACTCTTTTATGGGGGAAAATGAGATATATACTCTAAATAGTTGTAGTATTGCGCAATTTCAGATTGTAAGTGACACTAAGGGCCACTTCACACACAAGGTTGAAGGCCCCTGACCATGGCAATGTAAGAACTCTTGTTGGCCGAAAAGTCGGAGAGTGTCCAAGTTCACTTCACGCTAGGAGTTGATGGCCTAAAGGCCCAAAGAAAAGTTCGTGGATGAAAAGTCTACATGGAGTCCTACATGGCAGGTTGTAGATAAGGGAGCATGATCTACCGGAATTTGCGTCAGACCCACCTCCAAGAGGTGGGCCTGCCATAAATTCCGGTAGACCATGATTTTTTTAATATTTTTTCCTAGCAGGACAAATTTCAGGACAAATTGCGGGGCATATTCGAGAACATATTCCAGGGCAGACAAACACCACCAAGTGATTCTCTTAAATTGATAAAGTTTAAGACATTATACTAAACCAAATCCTCCCCTCTTTTCTGTGAACAAAATATGCAATGGTCCCGCAACATGGTTCATTCTCACTTTACACTATGCTTGAGGGCCCACGACTACATAAAATGGCTTTCCCAACACCCATGGTATGGCCTTTGGATGAGAGTCAAGGGTCCTCACCGTTACAAGGTCACGGCTCTTGGCTCATGTGTGAAGTGGCCGTAAGGGTCGCTTCACATTATGGTTGTCCAAGTTGAGAGGCCGTGGGATTGAGTGGCCAAACTTTGTTGAGAGTTCAAAAAAATGGGCTGAAAATAGCCAATAAAATATAGGAAGTGGAGCCTTCGGCCGGGCATAGTGTGAAGCCTCCAAAGGCCAAGCCCAAAGTGCAAACCCAAAGGAGCATCCCACTTTATTCCTTGCTCATAATTACCCCTCCAATCTAGCTGCCTTGATCTTGTTAATGACTGACTTTTTAATGAAAAAAAAACCAATGGCCTCTCGATCATAGTTTGGGTTTTCATTCCCGTCCGACCCAAACTTTCTTTGAGAGTCTATCGCCTTCTTCAAAAAGTAATCATTCTAAATACCCCCCCACGAACTTTTCGGGGGGGGGGGGGATATTATGTCAGGGGCAGCCGCCCGTCCATTTTTTTGCACCCGACCGAAAACTGCTGCCCACCCGCCCGACTTTGAAAAAACTAGTGTACTTGCATTTTTGAAGGCTACTTGTCCACAAATCCCATATTGAGTGCACTTCATTTTCAAGGTCTCAAATCCAATATATATGTTCACTTCCATTGAGTAAATAAGCAATTGACTAGATTTCATTTTCAAAGTGAAACTGTCAATAAAGCATGTAATTAACTTGGAAGTTAAAAATATTACAAAATCCTCATTAGCATTGAGGTTACAATTAATGTCACTTACAATTGAAAGGGACTTTGTCATTCTAAAATGAAACTAAAATGAATTAAAAAATTTAATATATAATTTAATATAATTTAGTATAATATAATAATAATAAAAACCTTCTACTATCACAAAGTTTTCATACGCATTTAAAGTAGTTAAGTAAGATTGAATGCAACTAAGTCTAATATATTCTGATTAATCCTAATTAATCCCAATTAAATCAGAAAATATGCTTGCCAAATTAATTAAGCCAAATTAATCATAAATTATATTTACTGGAGTTAATTCCATTTAAAGCATGATTAATTCCAGTAAGTACATTTTATAATGGAATCAACTCTAGTAAATATAATTTATGATTAATTAGGCTTAATTAATTTGGTAAGCATATTTTCTGATTTAATTGGGATTGATTAGGATTAATCAAAAAATTATTAGACTTAGTTGCATTCAATCTTACTTAACTAGTTTAAATGCGTATGAAAACTTTGTGATAGTAGCATTTTAGTTTATTTTAGAATGACAAAGTCTCTTTCAATTGTAAGTGACAAAGATTGTAACCTCAGTGCTAATGAGGATTTTGTAATATTTTTGACTTCCAAGTTAATTACATGCTTTATTGGCGGTTTCACTTTGAAAATGAAATCTAGTCAATTTTTTATTTACTCAATGGAAGTGAACATATATATTGGATTTGAGACCTTGAAAATGAAATGCACTCAATATGGGATTTGTGGAGAAGTAGCCTTCAAAAATGCAAGTACAATAAAATATCGAAGTCGGGCGGGCAGCAGTTTTCGGTCGGGTGCAGAAAAATTGACGGGCGGCTGCCCCTGACAAAATATTCCCCCTCCCCCAAAAAAGTTCATGGGTGGTATTTTACGTCCCCCATACGCAGGATGCAAAGTTCTATTCCCTTTCGCCAAATTGGGAAGCGGGAAGGCCAGCGTAGCCCTGGCGTTGTTGGCGCCGTGCCTGCCTCCCATCGTTTTGCCCATTCCCGAAGCATACTCAGCAGCAACAGCATCCAGGAGGAGCGTTCCATCGCCGAGGCACAATCCAGCGACCGACGCGCCCGGAAGGCTGTCAGCTCCTCCCACTTCTTCCGCCGTTTCTGCGGCGGTTCTAACAAGGGGCTACACCGCATACTTCACATCAATATAGTTGCCCTTCCGTTCCATTCCATTCCGTTCTCTTCTCTTCTCTTCTCTTCATTTCATTTCATTTTTGTACGAGGAGGTCGAGCGAGGCCCGGAGCTCTGAACCGGATTCTGGTTACTGAGTAAATGAATGCGCGTGTGTGACTTCGCAGCGGTCGTCGTGGCGGTTACCCTGTGGCACTAGAGGATTGGCAGGAAGAAATGATCCCGTTCACGAGCATAGAAGAGGCGGAGACGGCGTTAAATCGATCGCTAACATTGAGCGAGTCGTTGTGGTACCGCAGCACGCACAATGTGAACGACTATTTCCTCTACATTCTCAACATCATCTTCCTGTTCCTGATCTTCAACCTGGCACCGCTGCCGTCGGTGTTCCTCGACCTATGGAAGGTGAAAGCCGCGGAGAAGTACAAGGTACAGCCAGGCATACACAATGACAAAGCTTCAACCTGGAAGTGTTACAAGATGGTCATGTGGACGTTCGTGACGGTTGTAGGACCGTTGCAACTCTTCTCCTTCCCGGCGGTCAAGTTCATCGGGGTAAGGTTTGGGCTCCCATTGCCGTCCTTGGGAGAAGTTTGCGTGCAACTCTTGCTGTACACCATCGTGGAGGATTACGGCAACTACTGGCTTCACCGATGGCTGCACAATGGATGGTGGTATGATAACATCCACTACATGCACCATGAATTCACAAGTCCTATGAGCTTCGCAGCCCCCTATGCACATTGGGCGGAGGTTGTGATATTAGGAATTCCAACTTTCTCAGGCCCGGCTATGGCGCCAGGGCATATCATTACCTTCTGGTTGTGGATTGCGATGCGGCAGTTGGAGGCCATCGAGACACATAGCGGATATGATTTCCCTTGGAACCCGACTAGGTTTGTACCGTTGTACGGCGGGGCAGAGTATCACGATTACCATCACTTTGTTGGAGGAAAGAGCCAGAGTAACTTTGCTTCAGTTTTCACCTACTGTGATTGGTTGTATGGGACTGACAAGGGCTATCGGTACATGAAGGAGATGCACAAGAAGGAGGCCATTGCTAAAGGAAAACAGCAGCAAGAGGTTAGGGGCAATGGATGGTTGGAGACTGATGCTCTTAATACTGTGCCCCTTAACTACACGAAGGCTATCAAATCGTCATAACCTTCGCCTTCTTCTCCTTCTTTATGTCAAAGAGGCTCATGGATATTCCATACATCGCTCTTTATTCTGGGAAAACCGAACATCTTTCTATAGCATGGGGTAGCCATAGCACACACCTGGATGAAGGAGAGCATCGCCATGGAGGGATGGCACGATGGCGTGAGGGTGTGATTCATGCAACAGGTTCTGTGTCTAACTTGCTGAGGGGCAGAGTAGAGTAGCCGACCATATGAGTTCGTTATTTCCGTCTTTTTTATTACAGAAGATTTGTCAGAGCAGTCCCGATGTATCATTGATGGATTAAGTTAGTCCACTACACCTCACCTCACATATCTTTCCGTGATTCAAATGACACACAATAGTTATGGTGAATGATGCACCATAGGAAACCACATGGTTTTGTAATCCCATAGGATTTAAATTCTATATTATGCGAATCGGAAATTTGCATATGATTCAATTTTGGAACATTTCTACTGTTGATGATTTGGTTAACATTTACATTTCAAGGGTTAGCATCCTGTTGAGTATCGTGCTTCTCCTTATAGGAAATGTGACAGAGTAGTCCCGATGTGTCATTGATGGATTAGCCTACTGCTTCACCTCACCTCACATATCATACATGATTCAGATTACATACAATACTTATGGTGAATGATGCACTGCAACCAAACAATTTGGTTTTGTAATTTCATAGGATCTAAATTCTGTATTATGTGAAATGGAAATTTTGCATTTGATTCAATTTTGGATCATTTCTACTGTTGAGGATTTGGTTAACACAAGGATCAACAGTGCGTTGGGTTTGCCTGATTAGTTATGTAGATGCCATTTTCCTGTTGTGCCAGCTTATTGTCTAAGCACAATGTCAGAGATTCCACAGCATGGTATTATTTGGACAGAGCATGCCCTACCACAGATATTTTCAAGTGACTTTGTTGTGCATCAGAGTGACTATGTGTAGAGATGTTGAAATAGGTGTATCCTCTGGTATTCTTACAGGACAGGTTATATATTATAGTAGAATCATGTAAGGATTCAGAGAAAAGAATTTGAAGCTTTGATTGACAGTGTTTATTTTTGTGTCTTGCCTTTCCTGGAGATTGGCATTGCCTTTATTGGCTCTGTCTGTAGGACAGAGACTATGCATCAACTTCTTTGTTTCAAGAGCAAATTTCCTAACCACTTTGTGTTCACACTTGGACGTTACTTGTTCTTGTTATTTTTGGTCCACTTTATGTAATGTGGATGTTAACTATAGTTTTTATTTATATATAAGTGCTCCCTAAAATGGATTGAAAGACATCTAGTTACCTATAGTTATTTCGACAGTTCTTGATTATTTATTTTAAAAATCTCGGGTGATAAATGAGTAGCTTCAATCCTTGACCCGTATTTGAGAAGAAGGTGCACAAAATCCAAGAAAGGTTTAGTATAGTGAATAGCCATAAATTGGCATGAGCAAAGTGGACAACTACAATTGTAATCTTTCATAATAAAGAACAGAGCCTCACGGTTCTACCGTTTTCTTGTTTAGAATTACATTGGAAAAAAACTTGAAAGGTTTAGAGAATTGTCTGGATTGTATTTTCTGCTGTCACTGGAGAAGTTTCTTTTATTCCACAGTTCTCTCCCACTCTCTCGGCGTTGTCCTTAATTGTACATCATGCTCATTCCTATGAGGAATCATATGTGTAGTTATCACCAATCTGTCTCTGTGCCCATGTTGATGATATGTCCATTTGCCCAATTATCTCCAGTCCCTTCTGAGGCTGCATCACATTAAGGTTGTCCTTTCCTGTCTCTTGAATTCTGCAATTTCCTTTATTCTGTTTCTGAACATTTTCGTTTGTTGCATTTGCAGCCAAGGCATTTGATCTTCTTACATGGAAATTTATAGAATATAATAGAATAATAAGCTCATTGGTCTTTTACCGATGCAACTAAAGAAAGCTGCCTTTCAGGTTGTTGTGCAAGTGATAGCTACTGCAAGAAACACTCATCAAGAACTTGAACATCATTATGCTTTAGCATAATATGCAAGTTGTACTGAGAAGGTACTCTAAACCCACAAAGTATTCTTCTATTCATCCTCCTTCAGCTTGTATGTATTGATTAGAATGCCTTGTCGCCACACATGGTTCAAAGATCAAAAGGCCCTGAGAGTACTAAATGTCAACAGAAACGTTATCACTATATTGGACTGTAGTATATCCTGGCAGGGCCCTGCTTGTTTTGTAGTGGGTCTAGTATGATTGACTATCATTTTTAACAGTGAGACACTTCTCTTGCATTTACTTCCTGTTGTATTTGAAATCATTATTTTGTGTGTTGAGCCCTGTTTCTTGTTATTATTTTACTTCGAC
This sequence comes from Polytrichum commune, assembly GCA_950295325.1. Lineage (NCBI taxonomy): Eukaryota > Viridiplantae > Streptophyta > Polytrichopsida > Polytrichales > Polytrichaceae > Polytrichum > Polytrichum commune. The sequence goes on from OX485809.1 coordinate 4,014,943, forward strand.
TGCCCTTCTGGAGTCCTCTTCATTTCCATGTCAGTGCTCTTTCTTTCATGTTATCCTAGATCACATATCATAAATCTCAAAACATATTTCTGTCAGTTTGTTTCATTCCTGCAATGTTTCTTTTAAGACAACCCTTTTAAGTGTTAGGTAAGCTTTAGGTTATGTGGCCACCATTTCTCATCACATCATGGGGTGAGTATGGAGGTTCTTGACAATCAGGGATTTATTCCTCTTGCTCATCTATGTATGTATCTTTCCTCGACAAAAGTGTTCAATTGTTCGCTCTTGATACCCATTGCCTGACTGTCCCTTCCAGTCATTTGGGTAAACTTCCTTGCTGTACGCACCTGTCTGCTGTTGGACAAGCTCTTACAGAGTGTTGGATATCAGCTTTGATGTCAGAGGCGCAAAGATTAGTATAAACATCAAATCAAGATTTCCTTCAAGCTGATTTACTAGGTTATATTTGGAATATTTGAAATTTCTGGACTACCTAATGTGGAGGCCGGGACTGTCTTTTAGGACATCTGTGTGGCATCTCTGCCAGTTTACTGGGAATGTGAATTTGAGATTTGTGTAGCATCAACAAAAGAAGCTGATACATATGAAAAGTTTGCAATTCTGCTTGACATGTCATGAGCACTATGGCACTGGGGGTGGGGTCTAGGACTAGAAATGAGTCATTTGTGTATTGTGTTGCTAATTATTGACAGTGCTCCACTAACTCTGCTTGACATCAGACTTATCCTTCAATTTAACTGCAGTATTGGTCAGGAGTTGGTTGTTTAGCATACAACACTTCCATGTTTGTTAAGTTTCTGGTGCATGCTTAGAGTTGGTTTGGAGGTTTGAACAAGGAACCATTTTATATTGGCTCATTGTAGCATCTTTAGGCATGCCAGAGTGAATTTAACCCTCTTGGCATCACCTCTGTTGTCTTATCAATGTAATACGTATGTAGTGAGCTGGATTGAGGTTGGTGTGAAGTGAGGTGTGTGGCTGTGTTGTGGTGGTCATTTTCAACCTCGGACAGTTTTGGCTGGTGAATTGGATCGGGCATTGGTTCATGCGGTTAGCAATTGCAAATCATTAAGATTGTAAGTATAAGCTTAAGAAATGGCATTGAGGTGCAAGAAATAAGAGCTTACAGATTTTGAAGTCTCTCTTTCTAAAACACTGTCTCTGTATCGAGCACAAAGTAAAATCTCATTGTAATATGTGTATCTTTGGTGTCCACTCTTGACTACAAACCATGCCATATACCACTCAAATAAAGGTGTCGGATTAACAAGCATGACTTCATAAGGCCCACATAGGTTAGCTTTCCTGTTGTCAGATTAGGGACATCCATGACACAACTTGTTAAAATCAAAAATAACTAAGCATTGTTGCAAACTGAACATCAATAAGATGCATGTGCATCTTTAAGTTAGTGTTGTCAAGTGGGCAAAGTAGATACCTGCTTCTTATTTATGACTGCTTAACATAACTGATCGCTTATCCAAGGCCAGAAGGGATATCAAAACTTGTCGCAATTATATATCCATGAAGGTATGATATCATCCATTATTTCATAATTGTCCATGAGCTGATTGGTTATGGTTGATGACCGGCTTGAGTTGATGGATGACTTGCCACTCCTGTGGGTTGTGACTCATCATCCACTCTCCTCTCATTGATTATCTAGTCCATATTGATGAGGAAAAGTTAGATGATAGTATTAAGTAGATTAAGTGAGGCTCCTTGAAAACACAAAATGCAAACTTTGAAAAACCATCAATAGTCAATGTAATGACCCTTCTTGGTGAGTGGTTATGTTTAAATATGCACTTCAAGTATTTATGTGAGCCTTGTGTGGTCACTCTTTTAAACCCTTTTATTGGCTTGGGTGCATTACAATGAACTTGGAATTTTCATACCACCCTTGGTGTCAAGGGCATTTGAGCTCACTATCATCAACATTTGTTTTCAACAGCCACTAACATGTAGAAGCCAACTTCATAATGAAGGCATGGCAACAAAAATATCATCATTTCAACAAAATTTGAGAAGATCCAACAATTGCAAAGTTGAAGCTATCAAGTTGGGGCAGCTAGTGAAAATCTTTTTTCTCTAACTTTACATGACGGGATGGATGTAGACCCTCAACAAAAATACACACATATGTAAAAAATTGAATGTCATAGATTGAAGTTCACATGCCTCCTCTAGAGGCGGTCAAAGTTTATTGACCGGATGATGGGTGTCTCACATATTGAACTTTGAATGCCATCTTTGGAGCATGTTTACTTTGGGTTGTTGCCCAAACTACTACACATAGCTTATTCTTACAATTGGCACCACTCACAGCAAGAGAACTTGCCTTCTTGCTCAAGTCTTAGTGACCTTTTACGAGGATCAAATTCACCTCGGAGCATCGTTCGTATCAAATCGAAATCTACCATAACTCGCACCTTTCTCTTCAATATATAAGAATCACCATGCCAAGTGGGAGACCCGGATGATGATGTGAGGTGGCGATTTGAAACACTCTTCCAGCCACAAATGACCCCTCAGGTCACCGGGAACAATAAAGGGTTATTCGGATGTCTATATTTGAGTGGCATGTGGGCATGCCTTATAACTTAAGTATGGACTTAGAAAAAGAGACATGTCACAATGAGATTCAAGTATATGCTCAAGATATAGACACCATTATAAGCTCAATAGTTAACACGATCGGGAGCGCATGTGTGATCATTGCAAGAGAAAGTCAATCCTCACTTTAGACTCTTCACTTATACCTTTTGCATCGCTACTCCAGCACAGAAACTTGACATGAAAGTCTTCAAGATTCGCAAACTGCTATCCCGAATACGAGACGATTTCCAAGCCGATCCAAGGGCCGAAAATTGTCGGTGGTGCTGGAGGTGCCCAATAGGACCCCATATCTTTACACATGCCTCAGTCATATTGCAGTGGCATTGTGGGCGAATGCTTGTGCTTGACTTGTGGAGGGGGTTTCTATTGTGTTTCTCTGCACACGCTCAAGTTACAAGTCAGCACTAACTTAGATGCAGTGACACTTCAGACCCGGGATACTTGTCCACCAAGGCTAGCATCCGCCTCACCCTCTCCCAACATCAAAGAACTCGGCAACTGGACCCCCAACTTGCCCATTACTTGAGCTGGATCCTTATGGTTTACCTTCCCACTCGACTTTAGCTTTACCCTAAAAGTTCGTTCTTAAAACACGGTCTTCACATCATCGAAGCAATTTAGTCTCGAGCCCAGTTGGCAAAGGACGTGGCATGGTTTAAAAGTGGAGATTTTAAGCTTCAAGTATTGACTCTCTCATCAGTAGAGAAGAAAAGTAAAGAAAACATAACGCTTGTATCCAGGTACCGGCATGAATGTGAGCCCGTTAGCCTGATGTTGTAGGAGGTTTAGGGTCACTAAACCCTAAATGGTTGTCCGTGATGCAACCTACGGTGTTATGCCACTAGAGATGAGGCAAGAATGTAGGACTTTTGAAAGTGTCGCCTCCGGTCATTGTGGTTGGTTGCTTTCAGTCTTAGCTATGAGGGCACAAGAAGCTTCATTAACAAAAACCGATGGCAAGATAGATGAGTGGTAAGGCATTTGGGGATGGGACAAAAACTATCCAACATGTCATTTCTCGGTAAATTAAACAACGAGCATGTGTGAAAGCTACTTAATTGAAACCTACTCGAAAATCTCGGGAGCAAGTTCTTGTAGGTGCACCGGGATAATAGGGTGCCTCTGCTATGACTGAGAGAGCTTTACTTAGTTTCTAGAAATATTTGGTAAAGCCATGTGGAGGAATGGCCTTTAGCGAGGCAGTAAAGGGATAGAGGGAATTATCGCATACGAGCGTACCTCTCATTCATCCAACATCAAAGCCTTGAAATAGTATGTCTCCTACATGTTAGTTTTTGTAGTTGATTTGACATTAGAATTAGCTTTAAAGACCATGAGTTAGTGTATTTGAGGTCATTTGAGATGAATCGGCAACAAACCTATAGGTGGTGAAGTTTCTATGTTGGATGGATGAGAGATTTGTTTGTATACAATAATTCATGTAGTAAGGGCACATGGACTCCATAATGGATAATTTTAGCTTTTCACCCACTTCTCATAGGATATGAAACATGCAATTAGTGCACAATAATTAGCGAATTCAAATTGTGGCGGCTTGTAACCATTTTCTTCATAATTTCTAGAGCTCATATGAAAATGTTCACCCCCCCCCCAAAGAAAAACATGCACACACACGATTATGTTTGACTATTCAGCTGATGTGATTGAGAAACTTTGTGCAATTATGAATATTTTCTTGTGAACACATGTATTGTTGGTGTCCAGTCTTAGATCCACACCCCATCATACATCTCTTAAATATATGTGTCCATTTAAGACAAGTAACCGAATTAGGTGGGCTTACCTTACACAAGTGGCGTCACAATGGTGTCCATGTTCCTATGCTACATGCACGATGGGCATAGTGGGAGCCTTTCATAATGCCCACATACATGTCTTCATAAATCTTCCTAATTGAACACCTATACGATTTGAGTGGTATAAGGCAAGGATTTAAGTTGAGAATGGATACCAAAAGGCCATGTCTTACCATGACATTGGACTTTGTGCTTAAAATATATTAACTATTCAAGTTTCAATGGGAGGTCCTCTGTGATCACTTCAAAAAAGAAAATGAAAAAAAAAAAAAAAAAAAAAAAACCTTTCGAATTTCAATCTCTTATAGATTTTGTACTTCAACTTTGATCTTGAAACTAGAAATGACAAACTACGTGATATGGACTTGCTAAGTAGATGAGACAATTCCCAATCCAATTCAGAAGTCAAAGTTATAAGGTGAACGTGTCTTAGATGGCTAGTTTTGTTGTTTGCCACGATTTTGAATTTGGATTTCAAAGTTGAGATTTCTTCATATCGCATATGTGCTTTGAGACTTTAGCATCAATCTATGTAGTTTTTGATATCCATGTTGTTGCTATGATTATTCAAGGCCAAGAATGTTGGAGCCATAAATTGACCATGTATGCCTCTCAATTATGTTTACTAATGAATCTAGAATAGTTCACAAATATCAACACATAGTCCAATCTCCATGAAACACATGTCTATTTGGTATCCCACATCTAACCACACCCCACTCAAATATAGGTGACCAATTAAGATAAATAACCAAATAATACATGTTTACCTTATGTGGAGTTAGAAGTGATGACAACAAGGGCACATTCCTTATGAAATAGACAGATGCAATCTCTTGACGTCCATTGACACATAACATTATTCAAGTGCATGGTTGTCTTCCATTCTATATTTAGCATTTAACATGGGCTTCCACTATTATACCTTCATGGGAAGAAACTTGGAAAATAAGAAGAAACTGACTTTGATATGAATAATGAATAGTGTCGGTTTGAATAATAAGAATATAGTGTATGGTGTCAGTATTTGCAATGATAATGCTATCATAAATAAAAATTTAAGGGAATAATACCGGGATGAAGAATAATTCCTGTGCATAGTGCCGGGAGTATAACTCCACCCAAAATTTTCAAGTTCAACCTAAGTGTATGAATAGTAAATGCATAATCTTGCTTTTTTGGAGGCCCATAGAATATAATTAACATATGCCAAGGTCATGGAACCGACATACATGGTTGAATAATGTTAGGCACTATGAACTTGAATACGACACTACTTTTTGTAATTCAAAGTGGATTCAATGTCACATTTGTTGTCAACTATGTCCTAAGCATTAGCATTTATTGACTAGAAAACTCACGTGCACAGGTAGATCACTTAGTGCATTTTAAAAACGACGTGCGGCATAATATAAAGAGGATGAATTTCATTTGAAATAAAAATTATAAAGGAATTCCAAATAATGAAGGGGCTATTAAATGTAGACAATCCCATTATAAGTAAGTTAGATGGACATAAAACGTGGGCCATTATTTTTTTGTAAAATTAATATAAGGGCTGAAGATAAGGATCCTAGAAGGTATGTTTAGTATGGTATGTAAATGGGTTTAGGACTCACGGGGATGGATGATAATTGGGATTTTCGTCTATCCAAAAATGGCTTAAATGGAATATAGAGTACAAAAAATTACAGTGACTTGGACAATATACGTAATGAAAGGGTGCAAACAAATGGGCCATTTTTGAAATTTAAGTTATTATAGGGAGGCTTTAATTCAGCCCTTGAAGGTAAATAGCCCCAAAACAAAAAAAAAAAAACTCAGCCGCACGTGGTGCACAAAAATGCCTTAGAGTGATCTACCCGCGCTCACTTGCCAACATAATCCCATGACTATTCACAAAAACCATTGTTCATCCCAAGAATATTCATTGAAACACTGTTCATCCCAATATTATTCCCCCAATATTATTTATTATCAATAGCAATGCTACCATTGAAAAAACCAACACTATTCACAATATTCTTATTATTTGGACCAACATTATTCATTGTTCATATTGGCCTAAATTTCTTCCTATTTTCTATGTTTCTTCCCATGAAAGTAAGATAGACTGTGGAGGCTCATGTCATATGCTAAATATAAAATGGAACATAATAATGCAGCTGAATAATGTTATGAGAACTTTGGACCGCACAGATTTGACAAAAACAATCACCTATAATATAGATTTTGTTCCTCATGGGCGTGGGCATATTAGGGTCGCTTTACATCATGGACCATGAAGTTAGACCATGGAAGATGGCCTTTTTTCATGGTCCGACTTGATGGTCCAACTTCCATGGTCCTAATTATGAGAAAATCAATTTACAAAGCCTTCAGGCCACTCACTAGGTGTAAACCAAATGTGAATCAAGGGGAATGACCATGCACAAAAAAGTGAATGTGCTATTTTTTTAATATATGCTCAAAAAAGGCAGTTTAAAAAAAATTCAAGTTTGACCAGTCTCTTGTCTCCTCTTATCTTCATCTTTTCTTCCCCAAAATAGTTTGATTTAATTTATTATTATAATCATAATTCTCTACCATGGACCCCTTCTTTTTTCTACTAGAGCACCTCTTTTGCCTCTCCCACTACAAAATTGTTGGACCATGTCAGTGGATAATTAAGGCCTTGAAATATGTCTTTTGGGGACCTCAAATTTCATGGTCACTCTGACATTTTTTTCCTTGGTGTAAACCGAAGTGGTCCCGGGACAAGTTCAATAGCCAATCACGAATCTTACACGGCCTTGGGACAACTTCATGGTCCATGGTGTAAATAGCCCCTTAATGCTATAGAAAGAGTACAATACCATAAACTTTAAATCCATTATACTGAACAGTAAACCCTTAAAACACTATATAACACTAAGATCACCACGTAACCGGTTGGCCGCTTTGTTTCGCCGAGGTGGCACTACACGATTGGCTCTGAGCACACAGGTATGCAGACGATAACCTCGACATCCCAGCCGGTTATGATCTAAATCGGATATAGACAGATTACAGAATCACTTAAAGCCGGTTATAAGCAATTTGAAACGAATATGAGAACTATTCCGACACGTGGCATTTTAAGGATGCTCAAATTTCAACAGGTGACCCACTGTTTAGGTCACCTGCGCGGCTCAACAAAGCGGCCAACCGGTTACGTCCGGTAATCGTTTTATTGGAACCGGTCATCAGTGCAGAACAGGTCCTGTCCAGCTGGCTCGCCCTCGCGGGCTCGCCACCTTGACAGAACCGGTTATGCACCGATAACCTTTCCAATAAAACGATTACCTAATACATTTCATGTTTCAATGTTTTAGTGTTCCGAATGTGGTAGTGCATCAACAACCGCTATAATGGTTAACTATGCTCAACCCATGATTAATTATCCAAGTATCGCGGTATCTTACAAAAATGGGACATGACCTAAATGAGTAACATAAATGGATGACCCTATATGATTGCAATGGGTTTTTAGATTATTATGATATAGAAATCTTGGGAGGAAATTTAGATATGCTCCAATTGTTTAAGTTGCATGATTCTTGAACCCACTTAAGGACTAATCCAACAAGATTATCAACACATAGTGTATATCACTTTTAACTGTCCAAACTTGCCAACATGCCAAGTATAAGTAGAATCTTAAATACACTATCTCTTAAAATGATTATTTCACTCACTAATGGTAATGGGTTGTAAGATATTCAAGCAAAGAATCAAACAAGTATATCAATCAAGGCTTGTTTCATCGGCAATGTCACCCCCCCCCCCCCCGCGCCCAAACATTGTTTTCAGAAATTACACATATTAGAGTTATCTTTTAATTCACTGAATTTTTGTTAAGGAGTCAGTTGTTTTTCCCATGTTCAGTAAGTAGTTGATGTATGTTGGGAGTCAGTGTGGAGGTTTGAACAAAGAACATTTGATATTGGTTCATTGGGAGTCAAATTCACTTTAAAACCTATGTGCGTGCCAAAATTAGTGTTCAAGATTGAAGTCTTCAATGCTCTTCAAACGCGATTTGGCCCTTCAAAATATACCTCTCTCAAAACAACCTTTCAAAACGCAACCCCAATTTGAGAATGAAGACGTCCTTGAAATCCTCAATGTAATCTACCTGCCACAAGAACCAACAAGCATAGGGCGTTGTCACTACAAGAAGTGGAGTCAGATGGTTGATTCTTGATTCTTCACATTGTACTGGAACACATGCACCATATAATTCATGCACAAGTTTAATATGAGTAGTTTTGTATTTCATTTCTATATTCTTGAATTGACGTCTTGGGTTTGAACCGGACCTTCAATTGAAAGACTGAAATTTGAGAACCCTTCAAAATAAAACTCATACAAAGACTTCAAATCTTAAACACTGACCAAAATGAACCAAAACTCCAATTGAATTAAAGGGCAAACTCGATTCTCATCAACTTCGATACCGCCTTGAACACCAACATTGACATTTGGCATTTCCGTGTCCGTAGCTCTAACTACTTTAAGATTACTTTGGGAACTAAAGTAAATACATCATCCGCATGTGGACCACGTCAATGCATGACCCCCTCCACCCAAAGCCCGGCTCGATGTACCAGATTTCCCCCACAAATTTAGGTTAAAACCCGGTCAGGGTTTTGAGAATGTCAAGTGGGGCATGACATGGGCCCCACACGCTAGTCAGAGTTGTAGTGAAAGTGTGGCCCTCATTGGCTTTGCTCCAAGGGAAGGAGACAACGGTAAACCATGACGACGTGGCATGTATCTTGACCTTCCACGTGGACCAATGAGAGGCGCTTGGTAGGTGGTCTCTTGGAACTAGTGCCCTTTGGGTGGCCCACCTGGACCCGTGTATGGGACCCGCCACCAGATTAGTTGTTTGCAATGTATGTTTTCCTGTATTCAAAGAGTGAAGCGCTTCCGGAGAGTTCTTGAAGGATAGTATTATTACTTTCAGTTGGGAGGCAATGTACGCATGTTGACCCACACTAATATATTGACATTCCACACTGTTTGGAAATATGTATAATTCCACAATAACAAAATATAGGGTGTTTATTATTCTACTATGGTTCCTATATGGATGAAAACTAATAAGCTTTTGTAAACCTGTTCTGAGGCAAGGCGATTTACATGGGTGAAAAAAGCCAACCTGTTTGTGAAGGCAACCTGATTGCACATATTGGTGTACGTCATTTGTAATATGTGTTGATGTCATATGTGGATCATAACATTGTTCAATTGGGGTCTCACAATTTTACGGGTTCAATTTGTACCCAGGGATCTTCAATGTTCTTCCGGTTGCACACTTAGCGTTGAATCTCTAGCTGAGCAACTTTTACAAGGTGGACACATGTCCACATTGCAAACTTCCTTTGGAAAGAGAGTGCTACCCTATCACTTAGTATGGGTTATGATGTGGGGGTTGGGGGGGGGGGGGGGAGTGGAGTGGTCAAATAGGCTAGTCTAGGTATACGGCCATAGCGAGGGCATGTACATTGTATAAGGGATGTGGTTCTATTGTGGGCACTTCCAACTCCATAGATAACACTAACCACTGGACCGAATCGTGAATCGTCTCACATGTTCAGCAATTGCAAATGATCCAAATTTTGAAAAAAAAGGACAGGTGTAGAAGTTACAAAAGGTCAAAGTGAAAACTTTGTTTGTCCAGAAACAATTAGTGCATAGATCCTTCCAATCGTATCAGCTATTGAGTTTAGAATATTATCTAGAATTTAAACACATGGTCCAATCTCATATGAACACATGTTATTTTTAATGTCCGTTCTTAACTACAAGCCTTGCCATATATCACTTAAATATTGGGTGGTCCAATTAAGAAGTGATCACATAATATCCTCATATCATTCATTATCCGTGGTTTGATACCGCAAATGATGTTGGGGTTGGGGTTGGGGTTGAGTAGGCGATTGAAGAGGCTAGACTAGGATGGAGAAAGATTCAATGAACACTCATTTTCCTCTACTAGAGTCCATGTGATTAAAGGAATTGCAAACTTGGGGAGAAATATCCATATCCATATAATTTTTTTTCTATGCACGCGTTAATGTTAAGCTCCTTGGAACGCACTTTGCCCCTCACTTGTCCCATTTTGTCCAAATGAACCCAGTAGTGGAATTATGGGTGACAATCAAAGTGGCAATAAATTGAGAGAGAACTGCCATCACATGGCAAGTTTCATTTGGACATCATTTCTTCTAGTGTCGAGAGGATGCAAGTGTGCCACACTTTGGCCCTCAAAGGTTTAGTCCGCATTCAATGTGATCCAACCAACACTTTCTTTATAAGATGTGCCCAAATTGAGAACACCGACAACACCAACACAAAGGGCTAGGGAGTTGTGGTGTCTAGTACTTAGACTCATCCATTCCAAAGGTGAAAAAGTAGTGAGTTGTAGTATCGCATGTGGACGATTATTTTTAGACACATTGATGCCACAAATAGCATTAGAGATCCCAAATTAGTTTAGCGGAGTCCAATTGAAATGAAGCAGCCCTCAAACCTTGTAGGGCACTTGTTTTTACTACATTGATTGTACTAGTTAGTGCGTGTTATTATTTGGAGTTAGACAGTGCAATCACGTCTTACGTACTCGGGAGTTGAATTTTTACTAATGAAAGTTTAATAGGTTGTTCGGACATTACAAAACATAAATGACTTTTCTTGGTAAAATATTACATGCTCATTGAATAGTTATAGCAGTGTGTAACTCCAAATAATAATGCACACTAATTGGGATACTCAGTGTAGAGCCCCGTGATCCATGATGGATGAGTTTACATGCCTGCCACAAATCCCTAGCCAATAAATTGTGCCTCATAATACGTAGCTCAAATCACAACTTTCGTCTACTGTAGAATACCACACTAAAAGTTTGACTTTATGTGGCCCACATTATTCATCATCAAGCCACATTGATTGTCTTGCAATCAATGGGTGGCAACTAGGGAGAATGGCATCTGACATGTGGTATCACAAATCATGAAGACCATTTTGATTACATGTCACACCAATTTGGGATCAATTTCCATGCCACACTAACTTAAATATATGTTGTAGATATCTTAGATTGAAAACAAAATAGGTACAAAGTAGATGGGGAAGGATATCAAACATGACATCTAAAATCGTACTTATCTAGAATCAAACATATACGTAATATTCATGATTGTAATATGACAATCAACCTAAAGATCTTAGTAGAACTTCAAGGTTGACCAATGTCACTAAGGTGGCCATGCCTAATTTAGTTTCTCATCTTAAATGGACACCCATATTTGAGTGGTGTATGGTTAAGAGTGGATCTAAGAATGGACTCGACCAAAAGACGTGTGTTAAGAAGGGATTGGGCTAGGTGCTCAAAATATGTTATCCATTCTATGTTCCTTAGTCATATGCTACGAGAAGTGGGTGCAAAGCTAAAGGTGTCTGATAAAGGCCTGCTTCACTTGATGTTATCCTCAAAACTGAAGTTGAGTCTTGGAGTAGTACTAGGATCCCATTGGATAATCGTGCTTGGAAATTACTTCAGAAATATATAAGAAAGCAAATACATAAGAAAGAAACATCTTTTCTAATATTAATCCAATGTTGATAATAACTTCACACTTAAGGCTGTAGGGCAAATAGTAATTGGGATAATAATGTACTTACAACACCATCATTGTTTGGGACCCTCCTTGTTGACGTCCTATGTAGGGGTGCATCTATTTATAATTTATTCAAAAATATACATTTAAAATGTATGTAAAATACTTGGCAAATTTTGAGGCTTTATTAATGTTTGTAATAATAAATTCACTACTACAGTCAGTCTATGTCAATAGGGTGAATATAGACATGCACAACTTTACCAATTATTCCATAGTACATATAGCATTAGGATATTCAGATTCAACGGTAGTGCATGAACCCTAAGCCCTGCCACGCGACCTGACAAATACCAGAATATGGATTTCGCATCGGGGGATGATCCAAGCGCAGTCTTGGATCAATACTTGGGCGAAGATCTCAAAGAATTGATCCTAGAAGAGAAGAATGTTTTTGACAATGATTTGCCAAGAACCTCACGGATTGACGTCTTCGATGATTTTCACTTTAAAAATATTGAAAATGTTTTGAAATGTTTTTTTATAATGCCGCCTACGACCTCTAGAATAAAAAATGCAACACTAGTTCTATGCCTATGAAGAACAAGACCTTGTATGAGCACACCTCAATACACAATATAGTGGACCACCTATAGCACATTCTAATATTGATTTCAAAGATTCTAAGATCTGAAGCCATTAGAATACTACAAGTTGGGATACAATTAGACAAAATCAATCATAAAGAGGGAGACTTCTCCTAGGGGGCACCCTTTACTAAAGCATACGTCACATGCATGCATCATTTTCAATTTAATACCCTTGTATATGTTGTACAATTTTTGGGTGGACAAAAAGGCTAATATAATGTTACTATAGGTAAGAAATAATATGATTTATGTATAGGGCACAAAGATATAATGATAAAATAATATCATACCTCATGTATACGACACAATAAAAGAAAAAAAAAGAAAAAAAAAGACTTCAAGGGGATCTCTCTCTCTCTCTCTCTCTCTCTCTCTCTTCCATTGGATGTTGGTTATACAAATTGGTTTCTACCACGAGTGTCATTGAGGCGACACAAAGACTGCTTCAAGTCAATCATAATTAACATTTACTTTAGAACCCTCCCACCACCCAACTCCTTAAACCCTAGGGGTGTTGGGTTGGTGACAAACAATGATGGTGGATAACACATTGCTTAGATTGCATGAAATATGAAGTTGTTGGATGATTCTCTCTAGCTTAATCCCTACCTAAGCTTCTATAATCTCATATACATGTATGTCTAGTTGTAAAACTTATGTACAGATCCAATGTTACAAGATCATTATATATCCATAATATATTTACAACTACCAAGAAAAAGATAAAGAAAAACCCTAGTCCTATGTATACTTTGTGAACCACAATTCATAATGAATATCCCCATTATGTGCCCCATGTCCTACAAGTATTGAAATCTAGTGCTCCCCCCAGAGGGACTTCTACTTGGTCAATCACATATGTTTCCTCTCATGTTCTCATGCTCTCAAATGGATATATGGTGGGTGTTTCTTGAAAAGAGTTAGCATAATTGGTTTATAACAAATAAGTTAATACATATCCAAGTCTAAAATCAATTATGTAAATCGGTTGCATAAATCAGTTATAGAAATTTCTAAACCATACTTCAACTATACAAAGGTATTCACCTTGACTTTATTGAATAACGCAGTGGATGAGTGGTGGCAGGAACGGAGGAGATCACGGGAGGAGAGTTACATCGGTCAAATTCGACGGTCGAGAAAGCACAGGCAACATGGCCTCACCATAAGCCAGAAGTTGCTTTCATTGCCCATAGACTTCTTCTCGACAAGTCCTTGAGTCAAACTCACCACCACCAACATCTACCAACATTTACAAATGTGAAAGCAAACCAACAATAATGCTTTTCCAAGCATAAGGCATGACCTATGACAAATACTTTCAAGAGGTTTTAATTATAGAAAAATTACAGTCAACAAAGGATGACCTTTATATCTGTTACTTAGGTCAAAGAAACTTAACCTACTACACTAAATATCATATTTAGTGTCATATGGTATTTGATGTCACTATGGTTACTTATCGGATGACACTTCTTATGAATAAGTGAACAAATATTGTCATGGATGATGGTTGCGTTCATCCATTGGCCAAAACCCTACCTTCTCTTGTCAGCAACTTGTGATGAAATATTGTCATGGATGATTAAACCCTGGATGAAAAATCACTTGGTAAGTGGCAGTAATTGCAACATTGTAAGTCCATAATCCCCCAAAAATTACAAGGAATGGCAAATGATGTTGAGTTAACATTTAGTGTTGGTGACGCTACACCGCAGTTTACCATTAGTATTGAGCAAGACAATCATAATTGGTGACACTAAATATCATATTTAGTGTAGTTATTTGTTGATTCTAAGAAAATAATTCTATGTAACATACGTGAACAAATATCCCAAGTGACAAGTCTGAATTTTGTTGAGATGATTTTCTTGGAGAATGCCAACAACGGCCAAATTGTTGTAGAGACCTTAGGGAGATCTTATGCTATTTGCTTAATAAGAATAATCTCTATCATGTCATCCCAAATAGTGAGACTAATTTCATTCCTAACATTCAAGTATTTCATTTATTGAAGAAATCCCTTTGGGAAGGAGAAAGACTTCCCGTCTTCTCTTTCGGTTCTTTTTGGGTGTCCATGATCCTTAATTAATAGAAATCTCAATAAGCAAACCTTGTACGAATCCAATGCCACAAGAATGAGATGAAGATGATTAAACCCCAATTTGTGACAAGTTTTCAAAAAACATATATCCGATCTTCGTAAGTGGTCACATACTGTAGGTGTGCTAAAGGTGCTACGTCTTGAGCGTTGTTGATCAGCATGGAACTTTGTTTTTACTATCCCACTCACAACCTAACCCAACTAAGTATGGAGGGTGGGTGGGACCAGGAACAAGTCCAAAAGTGTTTCGGAAAACTTTACCATGGTTATTCTCTATCATATCATCATATTCAACCCGATAAACTTGGATGAAACAATGCCATTAAAAATCATTAGAACGGAATGGCTGATAGCAACTGGAAAATATTATGTCAATGAAAATGTTACATTAATCCTTATCAAAGTGTTCATTTTAAACGAATTTTAAAAGTAGACCGTTTGAATAGCGGTTGTTGATGTTGGAACAACTTGACATGTCTCTCTTTGGCTGGCACTTCTCAAAGCCTTCAAACGTGGCAGCAATGTGTGAATTGTTGGATATGGAATTCCCCAATCGCCCAATTGACCAGAGTCCAATGTTGTGAGATTCCGGAACCTTCTTCAGTTATGCCCAAGAAAAAGGCCACCAATAAAGTCACCAGCTTCCTTCCCAATTCTCAACTGGGTCACAAGTGGACCTTCCATTCTGAGTTCCCAAAGACTTTCCTTCTCGGACACTAATAAACAACACTTTAACCCCAAAAGCTCCAAAAGACACACAACCCTACCTCTAAACACATACCTAGGTCAGATACCCGGCCCGCCATTTGATACCATCGTTGTGCGGGTATCTAAGGTAAACGGGTCTTTAATAGGTACTCCTTCTAGGGTACGAGACACACATTTAGTACAAGATGGTTGGCAAATCGTAAATCGAGGCTATAGCCACTTCTTTCCTCATAGTTTTAGGAGCTCATATGATTGTTCATACTCGAAGTGAAGGTTCTTGAGCTCATCAAATGGGCATATAAGATCCTCTGTTTATGTTAACTATTGAGCGCATAATGGTTATCATGTTTTAAGCATAAAATATAGTTTCACTTAAACATGTGCTTTTGTAGTGCCATTTTTGGAGCCCCACTTAACCACATAACACTCACAAATAGGTGTCCGATTCAGGTGAGAAACCGAAGTAGGCACGTTTATCTTAGGTTCAACCTAGCAACAATAAGCTTATGTGTACATGAATAGAATATTTGATGCTCATGATATCACATTCTTCAATAGCACCAGTTATGATACCAATAGCTTGAATGTGCATATAGACCATTGCATAAGTCCATGGCATCGCTTAAGTATCCTTGGACATTTTAAGAACATGTTTATTCGTTTGTATAGCAACCGCAATATATAAATAAGTATTAACTTGATGTCGGTAAATGAGTGTGGGGCAAACTAATAAGGTGTGTGGACCGTGTTATCCAATTTGGTTTTCAAGTTCTTCAACTTCCACTTGATTTTATATCACGAAACATGTGTTACGTTTGAGAAATACAACTAAAAATTGGATTGGAAATCATACGAACCTTGATTCAGTTATGATTTATTGGAAGTGCATGTTTGCTGATTCTTTAGTGCTTGAAAATCCTCCTAGTTGTGTCCACTTTTGAGTGTGAAATAGGTAACAAAACTTGACGACATACTCTAATCTCTTCTACACATGTGCCTTTATGATGTTTGTTCTTGGATCCCCATCAAACTCCACACCAATCAAATGTAGGTGTCCAATTCAGAATGGTAACCGAATAACGCCCGCATACCTTACTCGGCTCTTGGACCTTTGGAGCCAGGTCAGGATATAAGGTCGGGTCTTATACCCTGACCTGGCGGGTATCGGAGCCGGACGTGTCCTCCAAGCGTCGCCTGGGGCAGTGATCCACGCTTAAGGAAAGTCCGACGACGCCGCCCCTCGAGGAGATTGCAACACCAGACCCGCTGCATGGAGCCTCCTCTCCTCTCCTCTCCTCTCCTCTCCTCTCCTCTCGTGGCGTACTCCCACCTCCTGTCGCTCAGACTATCCACAGTTTTATAAGCACCAGATTCAGCTCCAGGTTACAGCAACAATTTGAGCCATTTCGGGCGGTGTTTGAGTCCAGTTTGAGTATCCTGGGGTCTGAGAGCCTCGTTTTGGTGTCCCCGTTGATTCTTGGCTTCTGTCGGTCGGATTAGGCCTGTTTCACGGGCTTTTGATTCAGCCACATTTGTGAGAAACAAAAAATTCGAGCTATTTTGTAAGACTCGGAGGCTTCTGGTCTTCTGTTCATTTATTTTTGTAAGTTTGGTCACGGCGTCTTGGTTTCGATTTTCTGTGTCAATCCGGTTGAGGCACATTATGTGAGTGAGGGGATCCCGATACATTTCTACCGAAAAGAAACCGAGTCGTTTACAAGAGGCTACACTTCTTTGTTTTAGTTTCTTTTCGATCAGGCCCCGGAAACCCGTTCGGACGCCTGTTTATAGGACTCTGAAAGCGGAATTCGACATTGAGTGCTACCCTCGCGTGGCTCTCGCACGACAAACTTGTGGAAGAGGAGATCCGAGGAGCTGGTCTTCTTGTTTCTTAATTTTGAGTTCGGGCGGAGTTTCGCCTTGCACTGTCAGTTGATTGAGGCACATTATGTGAGTGACGGATTCAGCTACACTTTTCAAGGAAATAAATCGAGTTGTGTTTTAGAGGCTCCACTCCTTACCTCCTCTTGCTTTTGGACAATTGTGGTGTTGCTCTCGTGGTATCAACCTCCGGAAACCTGTTCGGTCGCCTATCTTTCTTTCTCTTAGAAGAGGAATTCCAAAGAAGTCTAACTGAACCTCCTGTTACTCTCGCACACGAAGTTCCTAGAATAGGAGGTCTGAGGAGAGTGAGATTTGGAGCCCACGGTGTTAAACTCTTGAGGCATTTGGAGTAGTTGAGAAAAAACTCGCTCAATTCCCTGATTGTAGGAAGGTGTATATTAGAAGTGCCTGGGCCGTGTTCGCGACGCTGCAGAATTTTTAGAAAATACTACATATAGAAAAATATCATGGTGAGAAACAGGCCCTCCGGCGATGCGTTCGCCAGCAACCGGCGATCTCCGACGCTGCAGCGGCGGCGACGAGATGATGTAAACATCGCGGAAGCTACTCACAATGAGGCCTCCGACGTCGACTCCGAGTCCAGTCCCGCCGGAAGCCCGACCAAGCCTACGACGCCTCCCAGCTCGCCTGCCAGGTGAATTTCAGGCTTTTGCTCCTCCTTAAACCGATTCAACTTGTGTAGATTTAATCTTCACATGTTCTCCTCCTTAGACCGATTCAACTTGTGTAGAATTAATTTCTGCATGTGCACCTCGAATTCTCGCTTAATCTCAACGTCCCTTGACGAGTTTCTTGGACATTGGGTTTGCCTATTTCAGAAGTTCTGTACTTCCGTTTCCAGGCACTGATCATATTCAATCATGTCTTTCGAGGTGGACGTGATTTTGATGGAGAGGATAAAATTGATTGTGCGTGATCGTTGCCATGATGGTCACATGAATGAGAATATCTATTCACATATTCTCGCAGGAATTAATCTGCCAACGACTATTTGCCAACGACTCTTATAATCTAGGCAGGAGCATATTATGAGGGTGAAATGTGTATGCATTATGCAGCTCCTCATGTTTCCTAGTTGTGTGACCGCAGGATCAGCAGTGATAGCAAGACTGGTCCTGCGGAAGTTTCAGTCGAGAAGAAGGTTTGTCGCACTTTTCCACATGCTACATCTTTCGTAATTTCGTTGAATTCTATAAGGCAAATAAATGCTGAATGAAGTAGAATACGGACATGTCTTTGTTCTATCCTTGTTGAGTTTTTACTAGGTAGTATCAAACCTTCTGAGATCAATAATTTGACAGTGCTAAGGAAGATAAATAATAATCTCTTGTTTGATGCAGACAAGTGATGTCGGTTTGACTGGAGGTCACTGATGGTTGCTCGTTTACTAATGCTCGCAGGATGGTTTTTTTGAGATCAAGGGCAACATGAGTATGGCTGTTGACCCGGATATTACATACGGGATCCTCACCGATTACGAAAATAATCCACAAATATACAAGAGTGTGTCAAAAGTGGACGTGGAGTACAAAGATAATTCAAAATTTGTGACCCAGCACGCACATTGGAATCTCATGTTTTGGTCGGGAACCTTTGATATGAAAATGAAGGTTGAAGAAGACCGAAGTAATCGAGCAGTCTCCTTTAAATTGTGAGAATTCGCACTTTGGTTTTTTGAACTCTTTTTGCGTGGGCTTGCCGTGCTCTTGTATGGTGACTGCAAGGCAGATTGGCGTCATCTCTCTACATTACAAACGAGATGAACCGTTACTATCATTTGATAATCTGCCTCATTGTAAGAGTAGGCATATAGTAGTTGTTCCTAGACCACGACATATGATTTGTACAGTTCCTATAGTTCCTTTCCGTGCTGTTGATTTCTAACCATGTTGTGTGGTGGTTATTTTGGTACAGAAATGAGCCTGGCTTCCTCAAGTTGTTCAATGGATACTGGGGGATAGAGCCATGGTTGGTAGAAGGAAAGCTCATGGGCTCTAAAGTGGTGGTAACTCAGGAAGTTCTGCCTTCTCTTCTTCCACCGGGTCCTTTAGGTAATGTGAGATGATCGCTCTAAAGCTCGAGGGTCGAGTTGTAATGTTCGTAGTCTTGATCAGTAATTTCACATCGGGTTTTTCGAAGGAATTGTGAAGTTCATAAATTTTTTGTCTACCTTTAAACTGGAATGATGAGTAATTGAAGGAGGGGTAGAATGGAGAATCTGTTATTGAGCTATATGATGGAAATAAATGCAGACACATGCTCTACTCCTCTGGTTCAAAGTTGCGGGATTTTGTTCTGTGCTGCTGGTGTCTCGAGTTTGCAGTTGACTGTTCTGAGTATAATATGATTGATATCACTGGTGATTTGACTGATGTGCAGCCATGTACCTTTCACGGATATTGGGCAACCAAGTCAAGGGAGTTTTGAGTGACCTGTCGGTTGAAGCTGAGAGGGTGCAACAGATTAGGACAAAAGCTGAGACTTGAAGGATGTGTGACTTGAAGCATGTAGTCGAGGTATTTATGTGATTCATCTTACGGTGCATATATCATTTATTTTAAAATCTTAGAATTCCATGTTATATCATTCATGGATAAGGACTATATAACTGACATTCGTAACATTTTTCAATCTTGTGGGGATGGATCCTTTTCTATTCCGTTCAAGGAACCAATGTTCAAGAATCTGGCTTTCATTTCTAGGGATGAATGCCGAGGACAGACTACTGCAAGCTCCTAATATTCCTCACATTATTGTTAGTAAGTTATTTATCACATTACGCGAAGGGAGAACACATTTAACTGTAAATACAACCAAATTACAAGTGCAAAGAAAATCTACATGAATTATCCACTGGAGTTACATCGAAGTACTGTAGTTCTTATTGGTCAGCCCCACAGTTGCTAAAGAATGTTATATCAGCTTACTGACTTGTTTGATGAAAAGCTGAGGATAAAATTGACATTGGAAACTTTTGTCTGCAGATGCAACGAGATTAGGGATGAAGATTAGAGATGCAACGAGATTGGTTCAAGTGTAGGGATAAACCCAATTGGCGTAATTCTACATTTACCCATTGACAAATTCGTCGAATCTTTCACTACGATGAAGAATGAATAAGCACTGTAAAGGAGTAGATAGTTTTGCTTAGAAGAAGTGTAATTAAAGTGGTCCTCTAGGAACTTATTCTCATGTGAAGCTGAATTTGCCACAGGAAAATCTGGATAGTTGGGTTTTTTTGCCCAACAAATAAATGATATATGTATATTCTTACATTCTTGTACGGACACTCTGGTGAATATCTCTAGTAGACTTTTGTTTGACAGGAGTAAAGTATCATTGGAGTTTGTCCTGATTTTGTCACTATATAAGTAGAGTCGGTCATTGTCTAGTTCAATTAATCTTGAAACACCTTCATGGAGATCTTAAAATACTCCAATTGGGTTTCACCTCCGGTTCATGATCCATTGTCGTAGCCCAAGCTTGTGCAATACACTCAACATAATGTGAAATTTTTAGGGTCATAAGATGATTCAGTTACATTACTCCATTAATTGGGACATGATATCCAAGCCGGATATTTCAAAACAATATTTTGAAGGTGCGAATCCAAACAACTCAATTTGAATCGAGGGAAGCTTGGACTTAAACCCACCAGAACTTAGAATTAAGGCCAAATCAACTAACTACAACATATCTTTTGTATGTAAAGTGTGGATGCTTGAGATGTTGGTATTCTCAACTCGTAGAGATACATTTCAGATGGCAGACATATCATAACACCTTAATTAGATGTATCAAATCAAGAAAAGAGAACAATCTCAAGCAACCGAATGTTGTTATGAAATACTCAACGAGGCTAAATTGGAGAGCTACCTTAATTTGACACCTATTTTTGGTTCCTAATCGGTGGTATAGTCACTTTAATTCAATGTGTGAGTAATACTTGGTGATTTAGTCCTCACTTGGATGATATTTGGGTTAGTCACCTATGCAAATGTGAAACTACACCCACCATCCTCCATAATGAGGAGTATTATTCACCAAGCTATGACACGCTTGATTTTTGTGCCCGAGGTGGACAACTTAGCAGGCGACAACTTGGACAAATTAGGAGGCAAAATGTGGCTACGAGGTGTCAACTAACTTGAATTGTGAGTATTTTACAGTGAAAAAAACTATTCGACAACATTTTATCTTACATGTGACCACTTTAAAGACATGACACATCCAATATTGTCATTGAACTTGGTTTTCATAGACAAATGACCTATGTAAAATCTACTAATGATGTTGTCCACTTACACAACATTGGGAAGTA
This sequence comes from Polytrichum commune, assembly GCA_950295325.1. NCBI lineage: Eukaryota > Viridiplantae > Streptophyta > Polytrichopsida > Polytrichales > Polytrichaceae > Polytrichum > Polytrichum commune. The sequence goes on from OX485809.1 coordinate 4,036,731, forward strand.
GATAATCTTTGATTCCATTGCCCAGGTCAACGTTTTCATCTACTCCAATTTCAATGATTGCAAATCCTTTGGTCATGATTTGCGATTGCTAACCTACTTAAGCTTCTAATGCTCGAATCCATTGGCTGGATGATTCCACAGAGCTGGAGGTGTCCACATTAGCCTCATCTACCTTACATACACCACCAACTTTGGAAGTTGACATCCACATCTTAGACAAAAAGCACTGCACTACACACTTGTTTATGCTGTTCCATGGAAAACCATAGTCATCACAAATATTGCTTATCCAAGATGAACATATTTCTTCAAACGGTGTTAATTGACCAATCACATTTCTATCTCACTATCTGATTTCAATTTTTCCAGAAAAGGATGTGTCATTAGAGCAGCTGCATTGATATCCCTCAACTCGCAACTGACGGCCATATGCAAGCATAATCACTGGATGTTAATTATCTAGCAAAGGTTGTTATTGCACCCTGATGCCACAAAATAGAGAGAGGCCACAAAATCCAGCAATTTACTATAAGTAGACGTCCACTGTGAAAGAGATGTTAGAAAAAAATTTGTTACAAAACTCCGCACCCAGCAGTGGTGTAAAATTGGAAAAACCACAAGTTCGTCATCTCTCTATTTGTTTACCAGAGCATGCATGGTTTGATGCACACAGGTTTACACATCTAAAAAGTAACTGAATATCTTCCATTCACTGAACTATTATTGCTCTACCCTACATCTCTTTGTTTTTTTCCCGGTCATTTCCTGTGTTTTTGGTGATGTTCTTTCCTTCTGCTTTTTCTTCTTGGAAGGAGTCTGCTCAATCTGCACAATCTCTGCCTCCACAACAACATTCTCCTCATCCACAGACTTCTTTTTCTTCTTGGGAGGAGTCAGCTCAGTTTCCACCTCAACCACCTTCTCCACATCCACCAACATCTTTTTCTTCTTGGAAGGAGTCTGCTCAATCTGCACAATCTCTGCCTCGACAACAACATTCTCCTCATCCGCGGGCTTCTTTTTCTTCTTGGGAGGAGTCGGCTCAATTTCCACCTCAACCACCTCCGCATCCACCAACGTCTTTTTCTTCTTGGAAGGCGTTGGCATAATATCCACCTCAATAACCTTCTCAACATCCACTGACATCTTTTTCTTCTTGGAAGGAGTCAATGCGATATCTGTCTCAATATGCGACTCAATAACATTCCCAACAACCTTCTCAACATCAGACGACTCCTTTTTCTTCTTGGAAGGGGTCGGCTCAATGTCCATCTCAATAACCTTCTCAACATCCGCAGATTTCTTTTTCTTGGCGCCCAGAGATTTTGACTTCGTGTTGGCCACGTTCTCATTAGCAACCAGTGTCCTTGCCGCACCCCCTGTGATCAAACCTTCAATCTTGGTGATCAGATCTTGCAGCTTTTTTGTCTTGTTGGTTTTAAGACCCTCCAAGAGAGCACTTGTGTCGAGGATTGTGGAAAGAGGCTTTTGGGGATATAACACTATGAACGCATCAATGCAACAACTCAAAAACCGGAAGGCACTTTGTTTTTGAACTGGTTTCTTCGGTGGTTTTTGCACAATCGCCAAAAGAACGGCACTTAGAGGTTCAAGGTGAGACTCCAAGGCATGGGCTGTGGGCTGCCTTACTTTATCAATCTCCGCAACGGATTTCTTGCCATTCACAGATAAAACAGGTTTCAAGATTCCAAAAAGCAACTGCATCGCACTATCCTTCAAATACTCATTCCGGGCATTCCCACACTTTTCCACCAACTGTCCAATGGACAACCTTCCGAGGGTATTGTGTTGCTGGAAAAGTTTCTCAAAGAATAACAAAGGAAGCCTTGCCTTCCTGTCAGTGAAGAATTTACTCAGGGCCTTTGCGATACACTGTAACAAATCAGTATCATCCTTAATCTCAGAATCTTGCAAATTTCCTAGTATAACCTTCAGTGTCCACAAAGTGCATCCCTGCAAACCCAAACAAAGGATGTTACTTCCATGAAACATTTGAACATAAGAAAGCTTATCTTCAGATAAGACATGATACTCTAAACACTGTAAGAAACACAATGTGATCAACTGAACTCCTAACCTATACTCACATGAATCAGAAAGTGAAGACCTACACTTTGCTGACAAACATCTATAACAACGACATAAATCAGCAGGTGCCAATAGAGTTACCCTTTCGCTCGACATCACTTTTGGTCAGGAGTTGGTTGATTTGCATAGAATATCTTCCATGTTCAGTAATTATTTGGTGCATGGTTGGAGGTAGTGTGGAGGTTTACACAAAGAACATTCCATATCAGAACATAAGAATACCTCTAATATGGAGTATAATAATATAAAAGATATGATCCGAATGGCTACATGATCCCAAATTGTCCCAGATTGACAATCTTAAGAACACTGAGAGAGAAAACTCGGTACACCATTAGTATGACTGAGATAAAGCTTACCTGGCCCAAAGTCCTGACCCTCAGGATAGAGGACTTGGAGGCCAATTTAAATGTTCGACTCAGGAGCACCCTAGCTGCAGCTAAGTCCACATCCTGTCCTGTTGGATAATGTCTGGCCTTCACCACCTTCAACTGTAGAATGCTTTCAAGCCTTTTCACAAATAACTCACTCTCCTCAGGTGCTGTTCCCAACTGATGTACACTGTCAACAAATGCCTTGAGCAGACCTTGAACTGCGATGAAAACCAAGGAGCTCCTGGGATGTTTTTGGAGAAAATGCTCGAGTAATGATAGAACCCTGAATTTGAAGCGTGCTAGCTGAGATTGGGTGGAGGTCTTGTTGGCTTCTTTTCTATGTTTCAAGACATTTGCAAGAAGTGCATCTGCCCTGAACATTGCCTCATCATCCATATCTGAAACATCAGAGTCGGAACCCTCATCATCATCACTACCATCCTCTCCACGCCCTGCAGTGAAATCTCTTTGTTAGTATGGAGAAACGTTTCGAGCCTAGTGTAATAAAGACTGGAAAACACAAAAAACATATATAAGAGTTATCCTTTTAACTCAAAGGAACATTCCCTTGGGAGTTGGTCTCATATAAGTTTCCATTGGTTGTTTTGCATACATTATCACAGATTCTTTCCACTTGTGCATGCTCAGAGGTACTATTTAAATTTGAAAGAAGAGCAACCTATTTCAGTTCATTGAGGGCCAAACTCATTTTAGCACCTCCTGGCATGCCAAAATGAGTTTGACATTAGGTGAACTTATATAGACTGTTCTTGTTTCAAGCCTCCATAGTACCTCCAAGAATGCACCAAAAACTTACCAAGCATGGAATGTGTTGTATGCAAATCAACCAACTTCCAAACAAAAGTCATCTTTAATTAGAAGATGACTCTATTAACTATCAAAGGGCTCATAGAACTCCATCATATTGGTATCCTCACAGAACAAGCATTCCTAAAGGGAGCTTATTAAAAGCACATGTACTTTGAAAATTCCAGAAGAAGTGTAAGATCCAAGGATTTTGTACCACTTTGCAAAACAGCACTGCTGAAAGTGCTCTTAGATGTTGATGGGGCATTATCACCATCCATCTCTACATCATCGTCACTGTCATCTTCGTCATCATCGTCCTCATCCTCATCTTCTCGACCCTAAAAAATGGCACGAGTACACCACCCACACTAAGTAAGAACAGAATTTATGTAAGAACATTTGTGACAAGTCTCCAGAGACCTAGTTTTAGAGATTCGAGTTGCTACCTCTTTCACCTCCTTGCTTTCATCTCCAATCTTCAGGTCACCCTCATTCTCATCATCTTCCTCCAGTATGTCATCATCTTCACCATCTGATTCGTCATCTTCACCTTCAATCCTGGACTTATGCCGGCCTGTTTTTAATCCCTTGTTAACAATCCGCAAGATATCGGTTATCCCTGCAGATGTAAGACCATCACAAAATGCTTTGAAAACCTGCACACAGGACAAGCATTATTGTGTAACGAGACTAAAAATACATTTTAGACACTACTGCTCAAGTGGTTGTGATTCAGGCCCACTTTCAACTATAACTAGAAGGTTTTCTGTTTACACACAACTACGCTTGTAGTGAATAGGACTTGAACTCAATGATTGTCCCTGCTATTGGTGCAATCCATGGAGTGGAGACAAACAATTCATGGATTTTAGTAGAAAATTTGTTTACGAGTATTTGCCTCCTACAAATCCTTCATATGCTTTGGCCTTGAAGTTCTCTCCACGTGCCAAGTAGTAATAACAAATAAAATAGAACCAAAGAAAGTCCACTACAACCATCACAACCACTCCCAACTACAAATTGTATAATAGTCAGGTGAGCTAGAGTAGTTGTGGCTGTAGTTGTGATGAATGGACCTTATCCCTCCTTATCCCACAAAAAAAAGAACCAAAGGAAGTAAGCTACAACCATCAACCACCAAGACGGTGGTTGAGTGTACTAGCACCTTGTAACTCTTTATAGTTGCAGTGGCACATACCACTACATCAATTCATTAAATACACTGACCTTCTCAGATGCTTCACCAATTAGAGATGACGATTTTGCCAGCAACGACAGAAGAAGATCGACAAGGACATCCATTACTGGCGGAGGATCTTCACTCTCGTCTTCTGTAAGAACGGGTGCCACTGTTGTTGATAGTTCAGCGATGGCAGGAAAGATTTTGGAACAGCAAATGGCAAGCTCGGCTGCAATGTCATTACTAGATCCAGGTGACAGATAAGATTCCAGTAGCAGACGTGAAAGAAGAGTCCTCATTGCCAGAAGCTTTTTGGTTTGCTTAAATTCAGTCACAGTCTTAACCTGCAAAACCCTAAATATATGTGAGAAAATGATGCTTAGAACACAGACTGGTGATGATGAAATTTAAGGAAGCCTCCATTCTCTGACCAATTTTAAAGTAGAGGTTGACAGTCCTAAATCAAATATGTGGTAATCAAAGGGCGATTGCCTCTTGTAGGCTCAAACAGTTTCTTCTCAGAATGGAATCTAATTAACAAGTTTTCACTGTATTATTTGCTTCCAGCATCCACAGGTTTCAAGTGGCAAGAAAATAGATGCAGACTTTTCTTCCAGGTGCTCGAGATCTAGCAGCACAAAAATACTCACAAACTGATTCCAAGTTACAGACCTTTAAGAAGACATAAAGATAGTGAAAAGCTTGCCAGAGCGTTCTGTAACTACAGCAGTTTATTGTGGATTCAATGAATAAGTTGAATAGACTGCTGACTCTCAAAAAAAGATGTATCCCTGTATGGGGTTGTAATGATTTCATCACAGGTTCAGACCGCCACAGAAATAAACAACCTTGCAGTATAAAGAGGAGTATGACTCACTGCTTCAGATAAAGAGGACACTGTTTCATGAAGTGTTTTGATGGTTGCAGCATCTTCCTCCTTTAAAGGCTGAGCAAGTTTTGCAGCTCGTGATTTCTGGATACTTACACAATACGATGCTGAGAAGAGAGCAAAATCTACGGCATCTATCACCTTCTCTCCCCCTTCGATTGGACCAGCTTTACTGGTCTTCGACTTTTCTGTCACTATCCAATGTTCAGCATCTTTTACAATGCTCCTCAACCGTTCTGCACACATCTTCCGAATGTAGTCTGAAAGTGGCGAAAGAGGCCATCTGAGAGATTCACTACCTCCTAGTTTGCCATCAGATAGCTTACTTGCGTCAAAGACAGAGTGCAAAATCAAGAACTTCATTACTTCTTTGTACAAAGTCACCTGGACCGCTCTGGGCTCCAACTTCACGTGTCGACAGAGAACATACATCTGCTCAACGATCCAGATCCTATCACTACTTCTAGCCTTATCTTGAGCAATCACCGGCTCATATTCATCCTCCTCCACAGTATCTGAATTTTTGGAGGTTGATGGATCTCCAGTTAGGAATAACTCTTCAAGGCTCTTAATAAAAGCCATTACACTTGTTTCATTTGTCAACCCACCACTGAGCGTTCTCACTGTCGAGGTATTTGACAACTGGTCAAACTTTCCATGGCTATTCTTCTGCAAAGCCACAATAACAGCAACTTGGTGGTGGTTGTTGCTTTGAGCCCAATTGCATATCTCCCTCAAGCACCGCTGAGCACATTTATGGAGGTGAGTACCTCTAGATGATAGAATGCTTATTATGCACTTGATAAAGACGTTGGACATGATGACAGAAACAGACTCTGAGGATGGTAACCTGGGCAGAATCAAAAGTAGAAGCTCCATAGCCAAATGCTTCCTCTCATGTGATGAAGGCAACAATGCCCCATCGACAACTACACTCCAGAAATTAGCCAGATTGATCTCCAGTTTTTTGGTATCCTTGGTATCCTTTTTCACCTTCTGACTTGTAACTTTGGCTCGTTTCTTTTTTGCTGACTCCTGAACTTGACTTACAGGAACTTCAAGTGAAGCTTGTGGGAGCAGGCGGTCCAGTAGAACGGTCCAGATTGAGTGCACTCGAGGATGGCTGCTTGTTGATTCCTGTAATCAATTTGAAATGAGAAAAGAGCCAAGTGACATTTTGACAAGGTTGCTGACCTCTACACAGGCCAGTAAAAATACCACTACTACACTTGTAAAACTTGTGCCCAAAACAGGGATACCAAATTAGAAGCTTAAAGTGAATGCTTGGTAAGAACCACACACCTTTAATAATGGGCTGATGTTGGCCAAATAAGATGGGAGGAATATGTCTTGAAGATTACCGGACTCTGGGAGCAGAGAACAACCCTTCAAGGTGTGTACTGGGAGCTTCTCATGCAGTTCCAGTGCCAACAGCAAAGCTTCAGGATTTTGATTTTCAAGTTCTTTCTGCAACCATTCATTGAACAGTGGAGCTGCACATATAGTGTCTCCAACAGCACTTACTGGCAGCTGCACCATTTAAAATTGTCAGCAACAACACCTTATCAGTAGTGGAAACATAGAGGTGTACACTTTAAGAGGAATATAAATAAATTATTGAAGTCCTGGGATGAACACACTCTCTGGTTCTAGAAACAAAAATTGCTTATGATTGACAGCTACTGATACACATTCAATCTTGGCACCTCCAGCACTGTATCACCAGTGGAAACAATTGATCTCTCTATCATTTCCAAGGGGATTCTTACACCATTTTAATCATATAAGGGAAGATAACTTCTGCTGAAATCTGCTGTATACCATTAATTGAGTAGCAATCTTTCTACTAAGAACAACAATATCAAGTAAAGTATTCATCAGAGCAGAGGTGTTTACCCTCCTTGCAAGCTCGATAATTAAATTCGCAACTGGCTCGCGTAAAAATGTTTTCTGTTTAGCAAGAGTACATAGTTGTTGGATAATTTCTATAATAAATTCTTTTTCCTTAGAGTTACTGCCATTTCCTATTACTCCCTTCGCACGGATCACAGCCCCATAAGCAAACAGCCGTCCCAAAAGACCCTCCCTAGCATCCTGCAAAAACAATCCCTCAAAATGCTCACATTCAGATCACACAGATGCACAATTGAGTACACAGTGGAAAACAATCTTCACCAAGCAAATTATTTTCAGCAAGCTCTTGAGAAAAGCTTCCAAAAACCTTCAACAAATAATGATCACTTATAGAGAGATGTAAGGTGTAGGCGCATACAGGCCATTTTTTCTTCATGTGCACTTAGTATCTCACAGACAAGAAGTAGCCCAGAGGTTTCCTATTAAAAGCAATATACACATTCGGCTCGAGAAAAACCTTCAAGAGGCAATGTGATCAACATAGGTCAAGAGCCAACATTAATGATGTCATAATTTGCACTCTGTGTTTACCTGTTTTTTCATGGACGATGTGACCTCTAAACTTGACGAAATGATGCGCAGTAAATCTTCTCCTTTAAAAACGGGCAGAGCTCCCACTACAGCTGCGAGTGCTGCCGCAAACCCTTGCCTGGCACTCTACATCCAAACCACCAATCCAAAGGTGTCAATAGTCAGGTGCCAGGAAGAGTGAATGTGTACTAAAACGTTCCACCTTAATTCTGCAAGTTGAAGTTGGCAAGCACATGTATCTTCAGGTATAGGGTTTAGAGTTTAATGATTTAAGTACCTCACGAGAAGACCCCAAACCTCGGACCAGACGCCGAAGCGCATACTGAACACTGGGAGCACAACCCTCCAGGGTTCCCTCAGTGCTCTCTTTTGCTCCAAGCACCTGCATTTTCAAAATTGCAAAATTACCAACCCCTTTAGTTCTCATTCCTCAAATAGAATATGACTTTCTCTAACATATACCTCTCCTACAAACGCTTGGCAGACACAACAGAGACTACAAATCCACGACCAGCATTGCACACTCAACTGTGCACTGAACCAGTACTACAAGAGGAAGCCTTTTGATTTATTTGTTTTTAATGCATGTGTTCTGCTCTCGGTTGAAAGCACACGATTATCAAGTCTGATTGGGCTCAAGAGCCACCACGTCTTTAAACGAGTTCGTCAAGTCACATCGGCTTGACCCTAAAAAATTTAAGCTCGGACACCGAGGATTCTCGATTCCCAACTCCAATAATCATATTGTGAATAGGTAATACATAATTTGGACCTCGAATCCAATTTACAGGCGCCTCAGCGCCGTATGAAATTTGAGCAGATACCTTGACTTGGACTGGGAATGGGATGCACCATACCTGCCCGACAACGGACATAGATAAATGAACTGCTTATTCAAGTTTGCGCTTCCGCACTTTTAGACTAAAAGAAACATCTGTTTTCAATAAGCGTGCCGTGTTCATGAGAGTGTTCAGCAGGATTAGGATAATGACTTAACACGGATAGAGATGGGATGGGATCCACCGTGCACCATACCTCTGCTGCGCCTCCTTGCCCCCCATTCGCAACAAAATTGTCCTGTGCACTTTTCAATTCCTGCACTAACGCAGCGGCCGCAGATTCCCTCACGGCCATATCGAGTGAAGACAAGTTCCAGTAGATCTGCATGCCCGCAGGCACCGCAGATGGAGTTTTACCATTCTGTGTAGCATCCTCAGCAGCAACAGGGGTTGCCATTGCTGTTGTTGTATCCCAAGGTTTTACTCCTCCCACGTCTGCCATGTCGACATCCTGCAAGAGTGCCCCGGGGGCCATGGCTACGTGCGAGGAGGCCACACTTACTCCGGTAGAGGAGTTGTGATTTGTTCTCATCGCCATCGATGCCTCCTCGACGCCGCTTGCCCATCCTCTCTTCCTCTCCCCTTCCTTTCCTTGCATCCCTCCAGGGTTTAGGGTTTAGGGCACTTGCGGCTTAGGGCTGCCTCACTGATGCTGATGGCACTCGGACGGATGGATGGATCGTGGATGGATGGATGACTTTCTGAGTTCCTTGTGAGGTGGGTTTAGAAGAACGAAAGGTGACTCCAATGTTGCCACCGATGTGAATTATGTGCGCATGATCACATGTTGGACACCAAACACAAACACAAAGGGTTGTTGAATCAGGTAACGTTGTTATTTTGGAGGGGAGTAGTCTCGTTATACATTTTCATATGTTCATTTTATATGAGCTCCATAAATTGTGGGTCCCATGATCAAAACTAGTATCTTATAACACACAAGGCCTTACATAAAAATAATTGAAGCTAAGATTGTATTTGGTCATTGATTGTGAAGTATGATAGTTTATTCCCTTATAAAGGTGTTGGAACTTGCTTCTCTAAAAGTTGACTATTTGAAGGGGCGGAAGGCGTTAGAGGGGAGAGAGCCCCTCAAAACCGGTGGTATTGAGAACATGTGGGAGCTTCTTTTGTTGGCTTTGTCTGTAGGACAGAGGCTATGCATCAACTTCTTCGTTTCAAGAGCAAATTTCCTAACCACTTTGCGTTCACACTTGGACATTACTTGTTCTTGTTATTTTTTGGTCCACTTTATTTAATGTGGATGTTAACTATAATTATATATGAATATGTATGTATTTATATGTATATGTATATGTATATATAGAACTATAGTTGCTCCCTAAAATGCATTGAAAGAAATCTAGTTAACTATAGTTATTTCGGCAGTTCTTGATTATTTATTCTAAAAATTTCTGGTGATATCAAAATCCTTGACCTGCATTTGAGAAGAAGGTGCACAAAATCCAAGAAAGGTTTGGTATAGTAAATAGCCATGGATTGGCATGAGCAAAGTGGACAACTATAATTGTAGTCTTTCATAGTAAAGGACAGAGCCTCACGGTTCTACCGTTTTCTTGTTAAGAATCCTTTATAAATTGGCAATAAGGGTATGTATAGTTATGTGTTGATAATGCATGAATATGCTCTAAGTTAGTGTTGTTTCTTCTTCGAGTTGGTCTTAATCTTAGGGCCACTTCACACACAATATTAAGGGCCTGTGACCATTGCACTTCAAGCACTCCCGTTGGTGGGAAAGGTGGAGCGAGTCCAAGCAACTTCACGATAAGCTTGACGGACCAATGGAGTAAGTGAATGCAAGATGGACGTAAAGTCTACATGGATTCCTACATGGCATCAAATGGATCACGTTTCATTGTCACTTGGACTATTTTCAAAAATCACCTCTTGGAGGTAGGCTTAACACAAAACCGGGAGACTATGGCACTCCAAAATCTCACAACCATTGATTTATTACATTTATCATGTGTGAGGACCCCGCATGGATAGAATTTCATCGAATTGGCATTTGGTTGAGGACCTAGTCACACATGACTTCATGCTACACTTGAAGGCCCATGACCACACTACATGATTTTGGAAGTGTCTCGGGACAATCTTTGGACACTTCTTTTGGGCTCTCACAATTCCATGGTCACAGCTCTTGGCTCGTGTATGAAGTGCCCTCATATGTAACCCCTAAACAACATTCACAAAAACTAAAGGGTTTTCAAAGACTATTGCCTCCTTTCAAAGGCAAATAAGTACCTTGAATTGGTGTGGACCAATGTTGGTTGGGTAGATGTTTCATATGGGTTTTATCCAAATTTATCCTTTGAATACACACACGTGTATGTGCTTATGCATATGCAAATTACCGATACTTGGACCTTGATTGGAAGCAAACCCTTGTAACCATGACAATAGCCTATGTTCTTCCAAAACCTTGTTGTGAGGATGAATCAAGTGGGACAAGTGAATAGGCACTAGGGTATGTATTGGGCAAAAAGAAAAACCCTATTCACCATCTTCATTGCATGTCGATTTGTCGAGGAGGAGGGCCTATAGCCCTTTCCCGAAATGACGCCCTCTCAGGCGGCCACGTCGCCTGAGAGGTTAGGGTTAGGGTTAAGGCCTTCCTCCTTCCTCGTTCCTTGTTGTCTTGCCGTCATTGTAGGAAGGTGGGTGAAGCACCATACAACCATAACCACATGTAGAGCTTATTATAATCTTTGAGCCATCATAGTGCTCATTTCAATGTGTCTTGAAGTTACGTAGGCTATAGTTTTAGTGCAATTACTACAAGCTATAGTTTAGACCCCCCCAAAAATATATATATATATATATATATAAATAAAAATTCAATGTCTTTGTTATCACTTGGGAGAAAATATACAATATAAATGAAGTATCCATTTGTAACAAACCTTTAATTCTTTTATGGAAATTTCTTTGGCATGAACCACCCAACCATGAGATAAGATAAAAGACCTCTTACTCTTGCGCAAGAGCCTTTTATATACCTCCCCACCATGCCTAGTTGTCTTAAGTTTAACCAAAGTAAAAACATGTTTATTATTAACAAATATAATGAACTCTATGCTTTTACTTTTAACCTCGGGGGTTCACTGACAAAAATTGTAGAACAATGTGCGATAAATAATAGGGTCCAATATATTCATTGTAGATAAATTTTGGAAAAAATGTACATGTAAAATAAGGGATTTTAAAATAGTGAAACATGTTTACATGTAAAATACCATCACATATAATATTTTCAAGATTTTTACATGTAAAATACCATCACCTTATAATCTTTTCTGCAAGGTAAATAACCCCCCCAATAAATAGGTCCCGAACGCACGTGTATGCAAAATATAAGAGGGAGTGAACCCCCCGAGCTTTTAACTCATTCTAGACTACCATTATCTTAGTTCTAGTCAACACGTACCAATAATGACCCATGTTACATCATCCCTTAAACTTGCACGTGAACATGCATTGAATTCAAATTCAATATTATGTTTGTATTGTACATCTTTAACATCATAAAGTTGCATTATTAAAATTTGGCGTACATGAATTATTGAAATATAATATGTTTTCCAAAACTATAAATATAAATTGAATAAGCCATTTCACATTTGACCTTAGGAGTGATTAGTTTTTCTTGTCAAATTTTGGAAAAGTTAAATTACCTAGATTCATATAAAATTCAAATTATACTTCACATGATATATTTCTTATAACATATCCAACTAAAGGCCTAATCTCACTTGACTTTAGTGGCCATAGGTCTTATACTCTAAAAGCGTTATTGTTCCAGGGCTAGGCCCGTTCACACGGGCATAGGCTCAATTCCGGATTTCCCTTAGGAGTGGGATTTAAGACCATCTTTTATTATGAAGGACCTTTCCTACGTCCCAAGCATTTTAGGTACAATTTTGTCATAGCCCCTCACCTAGGGCCGCACTCAACGTACCTTCTCCATATGCATAGCTTTCATCTAACCTCTTTCTTGGTGAGACTTCTTGCTCTTAGAGGCCCAACACTCTTCCACACACCTTCTTTGTGATAAACATTTGATACCGCTCCTTGATATTCTTTGAGCAAGAGCCCATGAACGCAACTCATACACGATTTGGAAGGTTATACTTTGGCACCTGGATTTTTTCTTTGGCTATGTTTGTAGGACAAAGACTATGCATCAACTTCTCTATTTCAAGAGCAAATTTCCTAATCACTTTGCATTCACACTTGAACGCTACTTGTTATTTCTATATTTGGTCTAGTTTATTTAATGTGGATGTTAACTAAAGTTTTTATGTATATAGTTAATTATAGTTGCTTCCTAAAGTGTATTGAAAATCTAAATAACGCTAGTTATTTAAACAATTGTTAATAATTTATTTTTAAATTTTTGGGTATTAAATGAGTACCTTCAATTCTTGACCCGCATTTGAAAAGAAAGTGCACAAAATTCAATAAAGATTTGGTTATAGGTATATTAAATAACTATGGACTGACATGAATGAAGTGGACAACTATAGTTGTAGTCTTTCATAAGAAATGACAGAGCCTCACGGTTCTACCGTTTTTTTGTTGGTTTTGTTTTTCATGCCCTCATTTATTCACATTCACTCCTTAAACATGCTATCCCGAGAATCTAGTGATTGGCTATCAAGTGATTTATTTTTGCTAGCATGATGTCATGTATTCAAAGGTACATTTAATTGCTTCATTATTAGCCTCTATCCACGTTTCACAATACCAAATGTTTTTTTGCTCACATTTTAGTTGAAGACTGAATAAAATTCTAGTTTGTTTCTTTCCCAAATAATACAGATTTTCCACCTTTAAACAAACAATACATCCAAGGCCTTACTGGATACATGACATCGTCTACAAGTTTTCTATGGCTAAATCCCTTCTACACATGCTCCTCCGAATCTTGTAACATGAAAAAACAACCCAATAGTGTAGATTTCTTGCCCATCCGAATTCATAATCTCAAAACAATATGATCCAACAATTCCTTGTAAAATTGTTGAATGAAATGACTTGCTACAATAACAATTTTCTCCGCTGACTACCGGAGTTAAAACATGAATATGTGACCCATATGTTGCCCTTATAATTGCATTAATGTCTTGGATTACTGTATAAGTGATTAGAAATCTGATGGTCTATATTTACTCAAATTTTTTTTTGATAAGTTTGAAATAAATAGCACATGATCATACATTCATAACACTCTTCAGTAGAGTATCCTTGCTCACTTTCGAAAATGATGATAAGTTAAGGTTTAGGTATCCATAGTCAACCGGGTCCATTTTACCATTTACTAGGGTCATGTAATGCCAATATGGATGAGATCTATGTTTTTTTTAGGCAAACATTGTTAAGGATTATGTGATGGCATCTTGTGATTGATTAACCTCATAAGAGTTTTGACAACTGTCGTAGGCAAGCATTAGAATTTAGATGAGCGGTTACATGTCAACCTAAACATTAACTGTGTGTTACCCTAACTTTACCGTTTTAAAATTTGAAAGAATTTCCATATTCATAAAAAGAATCAATTTAAATTGCTTTCATCTTCTAAGAATTTGTTTCTCTTTGTAAGAAACACAATTCCCCACTATTACTCCTCCAAAACAGATGCAATCTTTCTTATTTTATCGGTTATGGATACATCAACCTTACGTAGTCAAGAAATAATGAGGTTCAGATTAAGTTTGAAAAACAAGAAACTTTAGCATCCCAAGGCCCAAATTCGAGCATCATGTGCCCTTGTCCTAGGGCCCAGAACACACACACCCAAAGAGCTGATGACTCGGAACGTCATGATGTTACAACACGGAGCACCAACGATGGAGAAGCAGAAGAAGAAAAGGAAGGTTCACATCAATGTCTGGGGAGAGTTCTGGGCATAACCGGTCAAAATCCTGGTGTTTCAAAGTCCAACTGGTTACATGTTGTGATCTTCTGATTTTTCTTCACGAATTGAGGTACATTCCATAGATTCCCCTAACTTGATCGGTAAATTTCCTGAAGTCTTGAACTTCGACCGGTTATTTCTCAAACTCAACCGGTTCATCTGCAACTAGCGGTCGGTTCTCCCCGTGTGTTGATTCACATCAATGAACAAGTTCATTTCATTTCCAACTCCAATTGTCGATCATGTTACCAAGTATCCTTACATGAAGGATCTAGTAACCCAATAAATCATTTGTGAGCTTCCATAACTGAAAACATAGAATCTCCAACTTTGCTAACAACTCGGAAGCTCGTGAACCCGGCTTGTTTTGCGAGCCCATCGTATTGAATTGCCGATCTCTCTCTCCCTTCTCCACAGATAACTAGCATGAGCATGTCTATCCGCACAGTCCTCATCCCGTCGGTGCCTTCGACTGGAGTCTCCATGGGCATGAGCTCCTCGACAATGATCACCTTCCCTCCCTGGCTTGGCAATGCCGCATAGCAGTTCTTGAGGATTTTGAAAGCGTGCTCGTCGCTCCAGTTATGCAATATCGACTGCCGGGTACGCACACATGTAAAATGTGTATAAACGGTGACAAAATGATTAGAAATGGCCTCATGTATTAGGGTGGATATTAGACCGGTAAAAAGTACTTGGTGAATGCTTCGTTACTCTCAATAATCAACACCACTAACAACAGATTGGAAAACCTACTAGGGAGTACTAAATTGTAGTACCAGTCAAATATTTATACTTGGTGGGTACCTCAAGGTGAGAGAATCGTTGTATATCCATTGAGTTAGTATTTGAGTCAATATCATTTTAAACCAAATTGATACTAGAGTAATTTTACCTAGGTACTTATGAAGGTTTTTACAGGGTATAGACACCCAAATGAGATCAAAAACAAAAAAAACAAAACTCACAAATATGCTTATCCTACTGGTATCAAATTAAAATTGTCATGCCCTCATATAGATACCCAAAATGGTATTAAAAGAAAGATGATATGAGTCCAACAATGAATTGTTCTAGAATCCAAGATGAAAGAAATGCCAGCATTGAGCAAAATCGAGGGCAAACTTTTGAACCCTAAGAGTTTACGATACAATGTGATTGAGTGAGGTTTCACTTGGGTTTTACAGTCATTGTAAATTCAATGAAATTAAAGTTCAAAAAAATCCTTATGCTCAAACAATATGCTTGGCCATGTATGTCCCATCAATCATTATAACAATGATAGTCAAGTTGAGATGTGTTGTGATGCCCTAGATCTGATTATAGCAATTATTGCTTCAAAAATCTACTAGAATATATGATGTCAAAATATCATCTAAAATATTACCATGTTATGAGAATGTCACAAAGTCCATTACAATTTCGCAAGAGACTAGGTAGTGGATCATTTATTTCATTTTATTTGTAATAAAAATAAAATAAAATCTTAATGTATGTGCCTTTGGTTATAGTATTCACCAACACAACATTTCTTAACCTTAGTATAGTCTTACCATGTTTTTCTCTTGGAACATGTGTTCTTTTCTACATCCAAATAAAGTTTGAATTCACCTTCATAAACATGGCATCACATCCGCCTGGCACTTTCTCAAACATATCACCTCCCACATGCTCCACACCTGTAACCATGCACCAAAGCTTGTATGAACATTATCAAGTTTCATCACTTTGAAAGGTCTTTTGTTACATTTCATGAACCCAACTTACACAAACACAATAGGACAATAGAAAACACACTAAAAGCAAGACTAGCGCCCCATTTTGGTAGTGACGATTCCCTCACAAATCAAAAATGTTATATGAACCATAATGTAAATGTAGACACCAAATTGAGCATAATTGACAGTGCCTATGTGAATGATCCAAAAAATAAAATTTAATGCCAGGCAATTTGACGTAAATATGAGCCCGTTGGCCATGTCATGCTCAAGAATTCCCTTGGTGCACGGTAGGGTTTACTACCTACCTTATGATAGGTGGGCCCTTGTATGTAGGGGTCGTGTTACCCAATATCCTTTTATTATGTGAAGGGAATATGGGCTCTTGTTTGTTATCGGGTTTCCTCTTATTGAGTATTAGGAATGTTACATATTTAATAGGAATTTGGTGAATATTTTCATGGTTCTTTTTATTAGTGCCATTGGGATTTGTAAGTTTTTGAGGAGTTCTATGCTTCTTGTGTGTATTGCACCTCTTACTCTTGTGGTGATAGTTATAACGGGTAGTGTTTTCCAGCCTTGTGTTTTTTTTGAGTTTATTAGCAAGCCGTAGTTGGTTACTTTTGTTTGTATGGCTTGTTCAATAAATTTGTCATTTGTGAAGGTGAATTCTATGATTTGTATGGTTAGGTCCCGTGTGGGTATTAGGGGGTTGCTTTGTTCATATGTTGCACCGTGTACGTATATAGGGTCAGGTCACAACTTTGCAAGGCATTCACAGCGTGTGTTATTACATGTGCATCTTAGTATCCATGGTGGGATGGTGTTGTCTTGTTAATTACCATGTTGTTTGCTGGCATTGGTAAGTGTTAAAGTGTCTAGTGTGTTCATTTGATTTTAATAAGTAAAATGAGTTGGTGGGTCACGGCGTTATGTCTTGCAATTCTTAAGCCTTTGAGAATTTTGTAATTACATAAGGAGAGTAGGTGTGGCCATGTGTCTTTGTCGTTATTATGACATAATGTGTTGTTGGGATTGGTATATGACTGTGGTTAAAAAGGTTCTTTCTACAGTTGCCCATGTATTGGGCGAATAGGAACTTGAGTAGTTGTGTGATTTGTGCATCTATGAAGAGTGAAAATTTCCGTGCATCATCCAAAATAAAGAGAATCTTTGCTTTGATCTCTTACAACTATTGCATCTCAACTCTAATTCTGAAACTTCAAATGACATGTCTTCAGGATTTGCTATTGCTAAGTGGATAAGACAAGTCCGGATCCAACCCAACCCTCAAAAGAGTTTGTGAACTTGGAAGTGCCCACAGTATGGAAGGCCGCATGATATCTGACATTAATAAATGACTCCGAATGTATAAGTGCGAGCTCATTGTAGCTAATTGCTTACCAGGAAGGCTGGGATTGTTGGCCACGACCTCGGGAAGGTCGAAGTTGACGGCCTGGATGTGCGGGTACTTCTCCACGATGCCCGCCAACATCATCCCGGAGCTCCCTCCCACATCCATCAGCTTGTGCACGCTCTCGAAACCATGGTACTCGGACAGAAAGACCGGGATGAATCGGATGGAGCCGTTTATGAACACATCATTGAAGTTTTTTCGAGTGGTGGGGTGTGAGTTCATCCAGTCAAAAAAATTCTTCCCGTTCGCCTTGGTGAACGGGTCCTCAGACTTCAACACCGCGTGCCTGGATGCACACCACGTAAAAACCTCGGAATTTTTTGCTTTGTTATCTGGGAGGAGATTATATATGCAGCACAACAATCTCAATGGGGTTACGGAGGTTTCCATTAAAAGCGGTTGCTTTGTACAGGGATTGCCTCCGTAACCAGTTTATTCTCTCCATTCATCACCCTGATCCCGATATGGTAGTCTCGATTCAAGAATATTCCAAAGGTTTGTGCGAAGGATAGATCACATTCACTTGGGATTTGCTTGATCCTCACTTCCTGCACTCGGGCTCTGAAAGGGGCTTATCCTATAGAGAAACAATTATGGGTATTGAGTAAAGGTAGGGACGGGGCAGTATATTATCGCCTGGTCTGACATTGCACTGGTATTGAGTTTCTGTTTATGATTAGTTTCCCTTGCCCCTTGGAATCGTATAAGGGGAGAGAGAGACATGGTGACATGACTCCCAATTAGATACTTGACAATAAAATTGATCTCAATCTAGTCGAAACTTGTACTCTGACGTTTCCCTTCCTCCTCTCTGGACATGGACATGGCGATAACATCGCTCCGATCCGAGTATTTGACAAAAAAATCGATCACTGGATCTTTAAATGATTCTGCAGTGTAGCAAATTACCCGAGAAACTTCAATGCAGCGGCAAACTCCAGGCTCAGGGTCAACAACATGGCCGAGTTCCAAAGAGACATGGTGAGTACTTGACAATAAAACTGATCTTACTCCAGTACGAAATTGTGATTAGTTCTCAGAGAGTTTCTCTTTGTGATTATTAATTCTCTCGTCCTCCTATCTGGTTGTATAAGGGGACAGAGACATAGTGACACGACTCCGATTCAATCAATACTTGACGAAATTGATCTCACTCTGGTATGAAATTGCACTCTTCCCAGAATCACTTTGTGTCATTAGTGTCTCTTACTCGTGTGTGTATGGTTGTATAACGGGAGAGATGACATCGCTCCGATCCAAATGCTTGACAACAAAATTGATCTCAGGATCTTCAAATGGTTCTGTAGTGTAGCAAATTACCCAAGGGACTCCAATGTAGCGGCAAACTCCGGGCTCAGAGTTGCCAACAAGGCCCAGTATCGCACGGTACCCGGCGTCCCGGGCACAAGGTACCTCGACAACGACGTCAAGGAGAACCTGCGCACCACACGAGTAGTGGTGCGGTCACCATCCGCAACGTCATTCATGACCACGTGCGCCGCGAAGATGTCCTTGCTGACGAGCACTCGAAGGAGGCGCTCGAGGATAGGTGGACTAGGACACGTCGCATCCGGCATGTATTGCACGAGCTCCTCGGCCGTCATGCCAGCCATGTCATACGTTGTGGCATGGCTAGCGAGAATGTGAGCGACATCCAGCTCCACGACGGTGCGGAGCGCGGCTGGGAAGATCCAGTCGGAGCAGATGTCCACCAATATGTTCCTTTGCTTGCGGGCCTCTTCAGGATCCGATACACCCCACGCAATAGATGCTGCTGCCTCCTTCTTCGACTCCGACCCTAGCAGAGTCACCTGCTGGAGCTTTTCTTGCACCAAATTTATTTCAGCCATCACAACAGTTGCTCCGAACGAAGTGAAGATAGACTCGTGGACACCCTAACTTATTCCTGTGATCTGCACAACTCAGAATGCACAGGATTGGACCTCGCTTCCACAGCTTCACAGATTTTATTCCAGATGCTACTCCAATTAATCCGATCGACAAGGAGATGTGCACTTCAACACCGACGTCTTGGTCTGAGCGAAATGATCTTCCTATTTGGAGGAACTGTGTCCGATGTCTTGTGATGAATCCCTTCAGCTAGCAACTCTTTCTATCCTGGCAAAGTGTGATCTTACCTCATGAGATAAAGGTTAATATCAACTTGATGGTCCGTTTGAAAGAAAGACTTGAGACTTCCTAAAATTACATTTTCAAATAGTGATTAAAACCTATCTCTCATGGAATTATATATGACGTTCTATCGCAAAGTATGTCTTATTTTCAACTACAATGTAAGTGCAACAACTGTGACATAGTCTATCATCTCTAGTGATAGGGATAGTTGACCATCGTCCAATTTCAATGGCAAGTCTAGGATTCGAGGTGCAGTACTTCAATAGCAAGGGTTTTGTCTTGTGGTGTCAATGGTTGCTTCAAGTAAAATTCATGTTTGTATTTGAGAGAATCCTTGAGGTGGATGTAATTAAGTTTCTTCTCATAGAGATGATATCTCACTTTTCAATGCCTAGTCACTTGGAAAGGAAAGACCACTACACTAAATATTGTATTTAGTGTCACAAATTCTATTTGTCATGCTCAATACTAATTTTAAACTGCATGTGTAGTGTCACTAACACTAAATCTAAACCTAAAAGTATTTGTCATTCCTTGTAAAAAAAACTTGGGCATAATGTAAAGATTACAATGTCGCACCTACTGTCACTTATTAAGTATTTTTCATCCAGATTCAATCATCCATAACAATTTTTCATTAAAAAAATGTTAGGATGCCGAGTATGCCAAAAATGGATAAAGTAAAAGTAAATTGGGTTAATTTGTAAACTTATTCACAAGAGTGTCATAAGTAGAATTACCACAGTAACATAAGATACCATATAACATAAAGTACAATATTTAGACACTATATTCGTTAATTTGGGATTTTTTTGGCATTTTGAGACAGTTACAAATATAAGAACATGGATAAAATCACACAAATATTGGAGAATGTTGTAAGATGCAAATACTTTGAAGCGGGTGTTCATATCAAGAACCCAATTAAGAACTCATATCAAGATGGTTTAGGTAGGATGACCCAAACATTAGACCATGTTGTTGTGATTCATATATTAATTTGAGACAAGAGAAAGTCTCAAATTAACGAATATAGTGTAGAACTGACTCCATACTCAAAGATTTCAGACAGACTAAAGTAGAAGTAAATTTTCCAAGAATGAATTCCTATTATGTTTGACATGACATACGTAAGAGATGAAAAATTCATGTCATTGCATTTTGTGTTGCCACAATCTAAGGCTAAAATTTACCTATGTCAATTTCAATAATGGTGTACCTTCCCCTACAAGCTTTTGGGGCGAAGGGTTGGTGATAGGATAAGGGATGAGACCCATGAGTTGCAAGCTTTGGGCAACTTTGGAACAAAATTAAATTTATAAAATGCCCATCCTGCCCGACTTCAAATAAAAGTTGTCTTTATATTCTTGAAGGATGCCTTGTTCACAAAACCCGTATTGAGTGCACCTTACTTTCAAGGTCCAAAATCCAAAATATAAGTTTACTTCCACTTAATAAATTATAAGTGATTCATTGGGACTTTATTCCCAAAGTGACATTGTCAATAAAGTATGAAAATGAGGTGATAATTTTGTGACTTACCATTTGAAAGGGCTTTTGTCATTTTAAAAATTGAACTTAAGTCATGTGCTAGGTTTACCTACTTCATTTTATAAATTTTTATTACTTCTCCTTTCATAAGTATTTTCTACAAGTATTCATACACATTCAAACCAATTTGGCCTAATCAAGCACGATTTAGTATAATTTAGCCTTATATTCATGTTGCAATGAAAATGCTTATTATATTTATTTCATGACAAATTTGTGATTGCATTTGGTAAGGCATACATACCATCTCTTATACAATTTGGATTCCATATATAGGCTAAATTAACCAAAGGTTTGGTTTAAGCAACGTCTTACCTTATGTATCCATCATCTGCTGTCATGATGCAACAACATTCAACTCATCATAGGCACATGAAACCCAAAAAATGATTTAAAACTTAGGACTGTAGGCTATACATGCACTACCATCATACGGGTCCTAGGCAATTGTCCTTCGCCAATAAGAGAATCATACAAATTTGTTATTGTGGTAGATTTACAAATTCTTCAATGACATAGGAGAGATTGTTGGCGATGTAAGTCAATTGTCCAAGACATATTTTTGTAGTGATAACATGAGATCAATACTGTCACGTTAGATTGAAAAAATGTAAGCATGTTGTTTTAGAATGAATGAATTGGACCCAGCGATTCATATCATTAAGTAGCACGGCTAGTAGGGTACCCTTTGAATACCCGCAATATTACCTCAGTTGACAAGAAGGGAAAAGCTTGCAAAGCAAGAGTGGATGAATGGATAATTAATCAAATATAGTAGCTTCAAAAAGATATCAAAGAGGCTTCCAAAGTGGGTGTCAGGAGATTTTTCCAAGAAGTACAACTACCTTTTTGACCTCACCAACTTTCCCGTTGCTTTACATTTGTTCAGATTTGTTTAGATCATAATCTAGCCTAGATTAAAACCTTTACCACCACGTGGCAATAGGTTTTTCCCTAGAAACCAACATAATTAATTCTAAGCATTGAAAGTAATCCAAATAGATTTAAAATAGCCTAAGAAAAATTGAAAGGTAGCACTACCTCTGCTCTTGAAAGAGCATCAAATTAACACATGCCGGTTTGATGCACTTTTGAGAAGGTCATTTCAGGCTTGCTACTTAATGATATGTTCATATATATATTTGGAAGCAATGACACTACAACAATACATGTTTTTTATTCCAACATCCACTCCATTACATGACTTTGTTATTATTAATAATGAACTGTTGAAATGGTTGTTGTCCACCTTTACTCATAGTATGTTTGAGTTAATTTTGTAGTGGAACATCAATGAAGTGGGACATAAATTCACATGGGAACATACTTGAGAACGTGTTTAGAAATGCAATTGAAGATGTGCATAACCATGAATAGTGAAGTGGTAGATTTGGTATAGTCAATTCAACTATGTCATGTGTTTCAAAATATGCACGCTAAATACTCACAAAAAAACTCATTTGTAATGGATTAATAATGAATTGTACATGTAAATACACAATATGGTCTGTATAAGCAATAAACATATTCTAATTTAATCTATTGGAGCATTTTCATCTTGTTCAATTTCAATGCCACTCTCATCTTCATAAGGTGGTTCCTCATTTGTGTTCAAATCTACAACCACTTGATCATTGCTTAAAACCACAACCTTATCTAAATTTGGATCAGTTGGTGTTACATTATTGTCCAATGATTGTTGTAATAATCCATCAACATTGCATAAAGATTAGCATGCTATGTCGGGCATAGAATCTTTTTCATTTTATAAACAACTCTTGCTCCCTTTGGCTCTTTGCGAAGAACCACCTTCCATTCAAGATCGTTCAACATGGAGTGGAAATGCAAAAGACTTGACCAATAACGATACTAATTTGTCAAACTTCACAAGGCTAAAACCATAATCATCTCGCTTTATTGTAGCATTTTGCCCAACCATATTTGTCACCACCCAATTACAATACAATACAACCAACACATAGCGACCATAGTCCACGACCAATATTTCTTCCACCTATCCAACATACTCCAAGTTTGTTCCCTTCAAGTTTATGTCACGTACACTTCAGTAATAATGTTGAAAGAATGTGGTAGCCACACCAGAGTTGACAATTGTCAAAGTTTATTTTGCACTGAGCACATGAATATGGTTTCCGAAATCATACATGAAGCGGTAAAATGTTGTTTGGCTAGAGGGTGGAAGAGATAATACCAACACATCATCGTCAATCTCTTGGCCTGCTTATTCGGCATCTGAAACCCCTTATTTAAATCACTTGAAAAAATGTTGATCTTAAAAATTTTCGGGGTATACAATCATGCCACTTTTTTTCCTTCTTCGAAGTCTTCACGATCCAATTTGCATTGTGTCATAATTGCAATGTCGCGTCTGTAATATAAAATAATTTTATTTTTATACATTTGTTGTTTTTAAGTAGGTGCACACTAAATATTTACAATTATGAATTTAGGCAGTAGTTTTGAATATCAGTTATAACACATATTCAAATGAAGTAATATAACAAATGATATGTATTAGTGACATGCATTTTTTTATATCACTAACCAAATTCATTGCCGATTAACAAAAAAAAAAAAAAAAAACTCTATTAGTGCCAAAAATATGTTTACAAAAATCAATGGATCCTAGATTTGGGATAAAGTTGTTTATTCTCTCCATGACTCTAGGGGAATCACATTATTCACCACAAATTCATGTATCCAATCACATAGCTCAAATGTTAGTTCATCAGTCATCCAACACCATCAAGTATTTTATCATTGGCATATCTATTGTAGGATCCTTCTTATCATCCTAACTTGTAATGGTATATGTTTGCATGTACTATGTGCAAAAGCCAAAAGCTTCATCCATGACATATCTATTAGCCATACTTGCTTTAGGTCTTACGCGATTTCGAATACAACCCTTCCATGTCTTCAAATATCTTTTTATAGGATACAATCCGGAATGTACGGGCTCATAAATATCTAATCCTTCAACCAAGTGCACCAACAAATGGGTCATCACATCAAAAAGTGTTCGTAAATTTTTTTTTTCATGTATGCACAAGGTGATGGTTGTATCCTCTTGTAATTTAATCAATTTTGATGGATCAATGGTCAACCCTCTTTGCACATAAGTTTTTGAAAAAAATGACTTGATCTTGTTATATACATATGGACCTCCTTGGATTTGATTGTGCGTACACAAAGGGACAAGATTTGTTGCGTAAAAACATGACAATCATGGGATTTCAGTTGTTAGAGTTTTCAATTGTTGCATGACATCCACAAATATGTTTGTTTTTTTTTCTTTGGCAGCATTGAGGCTTGCTACAAAGTCAAGCTACCTAGATGATTACTACCTACTTTTCCCCTATATGAAGATGACCTTCCAATTACTACAATTGGCAAGGCACAAAAACATTTTGTCTTTTGGCCAACTGATTGTCTAAGGTTTTATGAGGCTGCATGAGGCTATACTCGACTTGTAGATCGATATTGATTTTGAGATATATAACTCTATGGAATTTTATAATTATTAATGCTAGCAATGAATTTAGGAACATAAATGATATTTTATTTATATAATTATGATTTGATTTTGATTGTGACAAGTGTTTTTAACTTTTTATGTGACCGCCTTGGTAGATAATTGTATTATGTACTTCACTCTATCTCGTGATAATCAAGAAAATGTGGAGTAAAGTTATGTCATGTAAGACCAATAATTTAAGTAACATCCTAATTACCAATAATTCACTTCATGTAGTAAAGACATGAGCTTCCACCTTACTTTTCCAAGTGATGTCAAAAGAATTTAGGTGACTCCACAAAGCAAATCATGTATGAATAGGAATGAACATTATGTTCATTAAATAAACATATGACTTTGTCAAGTCATACACACTTACTCCTTTAAGTCAACAATATCTTACTTATCCAAAATGTGATACTTAACATAATCATACAAAGTTCACTACTAGTAATTCATAACTGAGTCATATACCTACTTCATAATATCACAGAGTAAGCCAAATACTTATGATTAAAGTGAACTTTGTCTCCTTTATATGCAATATATTTCTCTACATAGTAAATCGTACATCACCACATATAGTGAGTATTATATGATGGTGTCGTATTTATTTACTATGTCCAGTTACACATGCTGACTATATAGAGTTAGGGCCAAGTTCTATGTACCGGTCCCAATCCATTTTTTAAGTGGGTCAGAAATGGGTGATATCATTCAAAAAAATGGATGATGTCACTGTCACGGTATGCGGCGTCGACGGCCACACCTTATCCGTTGGGTTTCATCCATCTAGATTTGGATGGATAAATCTTAGTTGTGGAGAGGAAGGCTCCTAAGTGAGGAACCTCCTTCTTGGCTTGGCATTCTTGCCAAGTCAAGTCTTGTGAGTGAGTGTGTGGAGAGAGCTTGTGTGAGGTGAAGATTGCATGTGTTTGCAATAAATCTTGAATTCCTCTCCCCCTACTTACACTCTTGGATTCTCCCGTGGTGTAGTGAAAGATAGTTTGACTCATTGTGTGCATTTGAAGAGAGATTTAGAGCTCTTATGAATGTTTGATTCTTTTTTTTTCACTTGGCAAGAATCTATGATTCCTTCTCTTTTCTTCAAATCTTGAGCTACAACACTCAAGAAAGAGCGACTCAAACTTGGAGAGCTTCTTCTACGAGACCGTTTACGACGCCGTGTCAATTATTGACTACTCCAAGGAGCCTATTGACGCCGGTGTCGTCGATAGCCCCCCACCCAAGCAAATCTTCCGGCAATCTCCGTCCCCGTCGCCGCTCAAGGGCATAGATCGCAAATGCGTCCGGGTGTCCCCCTCTCGACCCGACGGCAGTATTACACCTCAACGGCGGCTGCGGATGGACGCTCGGCCTATGAAGAGTGGCACCCTTCCTATTCCTTTACGGGACGCCTTGCCCCTCCTCGCCAACTCCGACGCGAACGCCCTCGGTGACAAGGTGAACCCCCCCCCCCCCAAACATGGTTAACCGTGCATTACAATCATTTTGCACTAAAAAAAATGAACATGTGACACGTTTGGGTGTTCTTGCATTGACACGTTGCAGGTTGCTCACACCCGTAAGCCTATGCGGTCTAGTGCGTCCATCGAGTTGGAGCGTTTCTACTCCATGACCAGAAATGTAAAACAGTCCACTTCATCGTATTCGAATTCTTCGACGTATAATTTGGGCGGCCGACGGAATCCAAAATGTGTTATGGTGGCTATATATAGTTGCGGGGCGGAGATTTTCAAGAATGTTGAAGCAATGTGAGCAAAAGAAACCGCTGCAAAAGAAAAAGATGCAAAAGAAAAATAGGTAGTCTCCAAGGCTAGATAGGCCATAGTAGGCGTAGGGTTTTGGGCCAAAGGCAAGATGATTTTAGGCCGCACTATCCAATGGATGTGTGGTGTTAACATGCTATGCATTATTTTACATGCCATACATTGTATGTTTTATTTGCAATAATATAAATGTCACATGATTTTCCCTTCAATATGGTCTAAGGTTTGGAGTGCCCTGCCTAAACCATCACAAATATGAGTTTGGAATATTTTGTATGCAATATTATATTGGTTAACATATTTCCCCTTCAATAAGATCTATGGTTTGGATTGCCCTACCTAAACCATATTCATACAAGCTCTCATATTTTGTGTGCAATAATATGAATGTTTTAAGATTTCCCCTTCAATTTGGTCTAAGGTTTGGATTGCCCACCCTAAACCATCACAAATATGAGTTATTAATGGGGTTCTTGGTCTAAACACCCGCTTCAAAGTGTTCGCATCTTACAACTTTCACCAATATGTGTTCCATTTATCCTTGTTCTTATTTCTGTGAATGTATCAGCCCAAAACCCCCACCGTTGATTGCGTCCTAGTCCAAGTGAGGGCCCAAAGCCAATATACTCTTAAATTGTGTGTTCAATTTAGTCTCCTTAAGTCACACTTGTTACAATTCTGCTACAATTCATAAATCACACTCTTTTTATTGATAGATCACAAGGTACTCAGTGTTTACAAACACTCTCACACCTTGTGACCACTAAACTACCACACTTCTCTGAAAAAACCCAACACAGTGTGAAGGCTAAGCCATCCCACTTCCCTTATTCCCCTAATGCCACTCACCAGCTAATCCTAACTAATTTCACTAATTAATCTAATTTTCCCGCCAATACCCTCTAACATTTGCTAAATCTTCCACACCCCTTAGTAACCAACCCTAACCCCTTCGGCTTAAGGGTAAATAAATGCTTTCAGTCGGCTCCACCTTCTTCAAATTACACGCTGTTAAATTATTAAGCCAAGCCGTCACAACCTGTCACCAACCCTTCATAACCCGTCAGTCTGGGTTCACTCCAGCAAGCCCCCAGCTGGCTGATAACCAACACCCTGCTGGCCCCGTCACCGGTCTCTCCTCACCGAGCCTTCACATTCCTCGATCATGTCTCAGTAGGCAGCCTTCCTTTGAATCTCTTTCAACGTGCCTCCTTAGTAACAATTCTTACTGGAGTTCTTTTCCAGCTACCGGCCTAAGATCCAGTCTGCATAAATTGAATCTCGAAGGTATGCGATCCCCCTTTCCAGCCTCACACTTTGAGCTCGTTGAGCTCACACTGTCTGGATTCGCCAATGCAATAATCTCCTTGAAGTCCAGAATTTCACCCACAATCAATCCTATAAGCTTATCCTCCCACTGAAAAGAAATTGCATAGTTGACCTTGCTGCCTCTCGATTCCACTGGCCTCTCCCGAATTGTTTCGGTCTTCGAAATCACCTCGCACCTTGCCACCGCTACTGGTTCGGCCCAACCAAGGCTTCACCGCCTCATACCCAAATGCAAATGTTCGGTCAATCCTTCGTTTCTCTTTGTTCCATCTACCCAGCAGCTGCATTGCTGCAATTCTAGCCTCACTCACCTTTTTCGCTCTCCCCTCATAGGCATGCGGCCAGGCTCCGCTTCCGCATGCTCTAGTGTGTTAGTTGAGAGAGCTCTAAATGGACAACTAACACACTAGAGCATGCGAAATAACTAACCCCTAAATGGACAGTAAAACCCCAGCCCCCTTCCTAAGCCTAAATCCTTCTTAATCCTCATCGCTAAATTCTGAAACTAATTCACCTAACAACCATGTAGTAATTACTCATCCACCAGCTTAATACTCAACACACGATAAAACTATCACAACACACTTTTTATGTTTTTAATGAATTTAACTCAAATCCAAATCCTAAACTTTATAACTTTAAAAACATAAGGGCACATGTGAGACCCCATTTTGGGCTCATAGAATGTCTCAAAATGCCCAAAAATTCTCAATTTAACGAATATAGTGTTATATAGATGGTGTTGTACATTTGGAATCAATGTCCTCAATAAATATTAATACATTAAATTCAAATATTACTATAAAAAAATTCAAATGTATTTTATGAAGTTAAAAATTTGGTTTAAAAAAAATTGTATTAAATATTACTATAAAGAAGAAATGATGCGTAAGACAGATATTGCATGGAAGTTTCATGAGTTTTTTTCACAGCCTATAATTTTTGGAAGATCTTTCATTATTAACATTTTCCAGCGTGGATATATAGCCACTATTCAAGAGAATATGAAACAAACAAGGAATGGACATTAACAAAAACGGAAAACACCAAAAGATAAAGTATGCAATGGTTTACAACCAACTCAAAGACGTTATGCATATATTTTGGTCTCTCATTAAAAGCATAAAAAATATATATATTTCCAAAGGTTTTAAAGGCATATTGCAACAAATGTAAGGTGAACACAAGGTTTAAAGAATGTGGTGGTTATGTAGAGTGCAAGAATTATAACGACCTTATGAGTTTGAAATTATGACCATCTTTTAAAGTATATCGTGAATAAGGTACATAAAACTCTTACCAAAGTTCTATAATTATGACAATATTTTGAATAACCTTTTGCAAATCAAATTGTCTCTCCCAAAATCTTCAATATTATATATATATTAATAATAAAATATTAATTTTATTATTAATTATCTTTGATGCAATATATGATCAATAGGCAATATTTTTTATAAATGGAGTTTTAACTAGAACTTAGTTGTATTGACAACTATGAAGTATATTAAATAGATTTGAATCCAATAGGAATGTCCATACATCCGTAGGTGGCCCAAATTCTACTTTAACTAATTTTACTTCATTATTTGCATTTTGATTTAGCACACATATGTGATTTATTTTTGATACATTTCTCATCTTACTCTAGACTGGCGAACAATCTCTTGAACTATGTTATGTTTGCTGTACATATTTGCGATTTCACCGAGTTGGCAGCCATCTTACTTTGTTTGTTCATCCATACAACTACAATGACCTATATGTGATAGCATTTCTCTTTTATTTTATGAATAATACATCTATAATTGTCCAGCTTTTCATTTTTTTCTTTCAAAATGACACTTGCTTAAACTTGTGATCTTTTCAAGTGTAGTTTTTTCAAGTACTTAGTTAAGACGAGTAGCTATATCTTCAATGATCCATCGTATAGTTGGAAGACCTCCGAGCTTATGATGAAATTTGAGTTTTTTTTATTAGTAGTATTGAGTAACAAAATGACTACATGATTGTCAATTCTTATTGTTGCACATGGTGTTTTTAGAAATAATGTATGATGAAGCAGTGATGCCTTAATTTCATTTTCAGAGTCAACTTACCTTCATAGTTTGAACTTGAGGGATTTGAATGATTTGATTTACAATAAAGCCTTAACGTAATATGCCAATCCCAAGTCTAGCAAGAGTGTCATTTTTTGATATTCAATGTTGAAATATGTTGTGATTACACTTGAGTGAAAGTGTGTAACAAAACATAGTAATGTATTTGTGACATTCTTGTAATAATTTTACAATGATTTATTTTCAAATTATATATTGATATACATGTTGAGAACGTTATCCAATAGTATTTTTCAATGTATGAATTATGATCCATGGAAGGTTAAACACGTGATATTGAGGTGGTTCATATCATCAATCATAATTTCCAAATATTTTCATAATCAAATATCTATCGTTTTGAAATTTTGTATTATTAATGTTTTTGAGAAATTGGAGATTGAAACCAACTCACTCACTTTTTATTTAGCACATTTTTTTATGGGATGCTAGAATGATACTTTAGTCTCAATTGCCCATGTGACAAATTTTGGGTTGATGAATGAGAACTAGAATACTTATTAACCAAAAACAAGCTTCTTGAAATAATATGTTTGGTATATCTATATTCATCTCAAAATTTCCTATCGCATGGGCTATGAGGATGGGCTATAGGGTATAGTTGTTAGATTCTAAATCCTCATTATTTTAATGAAACATGACAAGTCATGCAAATTGAATCATCAATAATGTCGTAATGACCTTGCTTATAGCAACAAGTCAAGAAATTTAAAAAAAATGATGGTTTTTCATGGAATTAATAATTCAAGAAAGTGATTGACCAATCAAGTATTAAAAGTCTAATGAGCAATGCATTATAGAATTGAAATTCTAATAAAATAATTATTTACTAAGTGAAAGTGAAAGTGAAAGTGAAAGTGAAAGTGGACATATATATTGGTTTTGGACCTTGAAGGTGGATGCACTTAAGATGGGTTTTGTAGACTAATGAATGGGAAGAACCAACCACTACACTAAATATTGTATTTAATGTCACTTACTATTTGAAATTACACAATACTATAACAATTTATTGTATGTTATCTTATTTTTTGCCAACAAAGATCAAACTTGTGCTTTGGACATGTGAGCCAGGATCACCCCCACCCTTGATTGCGTCATGGTCTGGGTGAGGGATCCCCTTGCCACAATTCATCAAATGATTGCAATGGTAGGTGACCTCCACCTTCTTCAATGATGAATTAGTGTACTTGACACTTCCTCTTTATTACACTCAACCACAAGTATTCACAAATACCGGGTCACATACCACACAAAATTACACTCACATCCAAATACTCTTCATGCTATTCTACCCTAACGGTCACACTCTCATGCTACCACTATGTGATTAACCAATACATCATCATACTTGATAACTGAGCTTGAACACCACATCCAATGCCATAGCCACCTAATTACTAGTGACTTCAATTCAACCAAGGAAAACTCCATGGGATCGCCCAACAACATCACCCCTTGAGGCAGCTACCCTTGTAGCCACACTATCCAATGCCAGCCACCTTCTAACCCTCGGCCAACATGGTCAGTCCATAGCCCCAAGGGGTTGTGCCCGAATCTCGGTTGCCGTCCAGGCTTCAAAGTTCCAACTGCCACACTGTCAGCCCTAAACCCCCACCCTTATGCATCGTAGTCCGGGTGGGAGCCTAAGGCTCACATGTACTTGATTGAACCCACTTAGCCCCTAGGACTAAACTCCCAATGCTCCACCAATATGAATGTTGAACACACAACTTTTTATTCAAAGACACAAGGTGGCAAGTATTTAAAAATACTCTATGCCTTTGTAGTCATCACCACACACAATCTTCCAGTCAACACCAACATCCACTCCAAGCCTCCACCCCTACACAATGAACTATTTAACTAGTCTACGCTATCTCCAAATGGCATTAAGCACACCAAGTTATACAATTGGCTTGCCCATGCCCATTCATTCCAACCCTCTTAATTCCTTAAGTGCCACCTAACTAAATCCCAATTCCTCACTCCCAGCCCTAATGCAGCTAACTCCTAATTACTGAATGATTCACTAATTCAAAGTCATACCTTAGTTGGAAGTTGTGAGTCCGTCGCCCGGCTCATCCCCTGGCCCTTAAGTGTTGCTGCCACTTGGCAGCTTATGGCGTTGACTGTTGCCTCCCTTAACGAACGTGCATGTGCCCCGTTACGTTCTCCTCCCCTGGTTGCGGTCTTCGCAGCCTCACCCAGCTAAAATTCAACCAACGGCTCCGGAGTTAAACCCCTGCTGCTGGCAATAGATGTGGGCAGGCTCGTCTCAAGTGACTCGCTAGCTTCGGTGCCCCTACTGAATTCTAGTTTGAGTCAATGACTAAATCCCTTGCCAAACGCCTACTCGGGAATTCCCACAAACCAAGCCATCCCCCTGGTCGACAAAACCCATAATTTGGCACAATGCAATGAAATGTCCAGGCAGCCTCTGCACCCAGACTTTCACATGGAGGTCAAAGAATTCATGCCACACAATTTTTGGAATGCAGACTGAGTTTTAGGGAGGTGCTCGAGCATCAACGTTTTTTTTCTCCTCCGCACGCCTCAAGATCTTAGTGCCTCTATGAATGTAGCGCACTTCGGCATTGATTTCAAAGGACCTTGATGTCCAACGTCGAACCCATCAACAACAATTGTTGGCGTCAATTCCACCTTTTGAGCTTACAATTCTCCTACTCCCTTAGACACCTCCCTGGATTATACTGGCCAGCAGGGAAGCCTCTTCTCCACCTGCATCGCTCCTGTTCGGAAGGATCTCACGCCGCATTCAATCGGATTCTTCTCATCCACATCGACAACCCTGTTCGCCACCTCCTGAATTTCAGCCACCTTGATTCGCTACCTCATTCCTCCGAAGGCGACTTCAACTCTTACCCATTATGGCGGCAATGCTCACTCCGCAACTAACTGACATTTACTTCTGCTCTTTCGGCAGAGTTACTTCGTTTCCTCGCATAAGAACAAAGTCAGTTGCCTCTCGGCAGCAGATGCCCCTTCCTGTACCGATTCCATTCCTTCCTCAGTGAGTTGCTCTCACTTCAATCCCTTGCGGGTGAGGTTGGGCAGCGCTTCCACATGGGTCAGTGCCTCTGTGCGCCATTTTTCTGAGGGAGAGAGAGAGAGAGAGAGGTTGTCGCAGCCTCCGAGCAATCCAGGGGACCCCTTCCTTGGATCCGGAAATCCAGTGGCCTAATCCGCCATTGAGAAGGGAACCCCCCCTAAACAAACAACACACTAGCACTAAACGAGCAATTACCATTGACCTAAGAGACACCTAATCCTACATATTCTAATTACTTGTTTTTGGTCTTTTTACTTTAATTGCACACCGTCTCACAACTTAACCCACTGTGTTTCACTTTTGACACATAACACACTTAACTTTAACTAAATCTAAACTTTTATCCTTTTCCACTACTCTCACAACACCAATTCTAAAGTTTTAATGATTTTAATGATTAAGAAGACATGTGGGCACAATTTGGGCTCACACACACCATCCCCGCGTTCCTCCCAGCTGAATTTGCAACAGTGGCGCAATGCAACAATTTTCTCAATTCCCAGCCAGCTACTCAATCCCTTGAGGCTGCAAGGTCACACCAGGGGGAGGGGACTTTTGATCCTGACTGCGCTCTCGGCATCAAGCCTAGCAGCCAGCAACATTAGCTTATGCAGCCTCCGACTTTCCAGCATTTGTGATCGCTGCCCCCGCTGGTATTGAGTTGGCATGTGTAGCTCCGCTAGTTGCATTCACAAAACTCAAAAGTCACCAAGGCAGGCCCTTCTGCTGCCGAATCCTAGTCAGTGCTGCCCAGCACACCGAAGTCGCCCCCACTGCAACACCTTAGCCTCATTCCCTTCACCTTAGAATCTCCCTCAACCGTGTTAAAATTCGGCATCAACATTGCTCTCGGAGCGCAGTTCCTCTCCGACTTCGAAATCAAACCTCACCCAACGGCTAAAAACGCTTGAGTACTCTCTCATTCTTATGCCAACCCTGCGATCAGACGTGAGATCCTTTCCTAGCTGAAGATGCATTCCTCTAGCACCCAAGCCGGCGCCCCTGATTCATTCCCGAATCTCACTGCTCCTTATGAGCCCAAAACGGTTGCTCATATTTGTTTTATGTTTAGAATTTACTTAGAATTGCATTTGACGTCATTATTGAAACATCAAAAAGTATAAAAAAGAGCGAGGCTTGGTGTGGAATTACATTTTAGGCTTTAGGCTCTAGCGGTGTGGTTGATTAAAGGATTGGGGGCATTAGGGGTTAGTTGAACTACGTAAGTGTGTGTGTGTTTAAGTAAAGGGAAGGGGCCTCGGGGTTTAAGTGTTTGAATTGGGACCTATCGTGTTGGTTTAGGGGGTGAGGGTTTAGTGGATAACATGGGGTTCCATTATGTAGGAGAGGGGTTAAGGGGTTAAGGTGCCTCGATTTTGGGTGGTCTCTCTCTCTCAGCCGAGCGGAGGAGGCTCAAGAGCGGAGGAGGATCAATGGCGAAGGGAGCCTAGGAATTAGAGGTTGAATATGGATTCAAGTTACACAAAGGTCTGGATTCAAGGAGCTAGCGAGGCTAAGTTGGTTGAGTTGCGGCATTAGAGGTTGAGTCTGGATTCAAGGAGCTGGCGAGGCTAAGCTAGTTGAGCTGCGGCATTAGAGGTTGAGCTTGGATTAGAGTTACACAAAAGGGGAGGGGTTTTGGGTAGTGTTCACACTACATTATATTATGGCCTAGCTACCTAGGTTTAAAATGATGGATTAGTCTAGATTATTAGTTATCAGTGGGGGAGGGAACCACAATTAATATGTTAGGTGGTAGCATTATTGAGTGGATTGGGTGTGAGCTTTGTGTGGGATTTCAATAGAGTGTGTTAAGAGCACAATAATCGAGAAAAACGTTTGTCAACGCTTGTACTCATGTTATGGAATAAATTGGTGTGCTAAAATTGATGCGAAATATAATGGAGATTAATGAAGTTGGAGAGATTGAGCTAAGCTAGGATGAATGTGATCACCATGCCCCCACCCGGACTACGACGCATAAGGGTGGGTGGTTTGGCCTCACACTCCTTCCCAGTGAGGCAGAGCCTCCCTCCGTGTGTGCTTCATTATTCCTCTCAACCCTCATGCCGACATGTGCTCTTGCTCGAGGGCGCTGCCTTCATAGCCTCGGCCTCTCTTGGTCAGCAGCCTTCCTCCTCCGATTCCCACTAGCACCACCCTTTCGGTGGCCTCCAATTGCTTGCCTCTGAATGCCGCTCCGCACCGAGACCCTCCATTTGTCGCAACCCTTGCTAATGCTAATGCTAATGGTTAGCTCCTCTTACCCTGGACCATATAGTTCATAAAAGGGGAACCAACCCTCCTACTTTGCTTTTGGGACTCACCCCCTTAATCGGTAACCAATCCTTAGATGTGGACTTCCATCCATGAAAGTCCCATCTTATGTTGATCATCGCATTGCCGGAGCAACACTACAACAACCCGAACCATACTAGGCAACTATGACCTCACAATGCGCCAAAGCCCATGGAGGCCGTGCCGTTCGGCCTCGGGTGGGTGAGGCCACACCACCTCACCCATATAAGCCTCTAGGACTTTACGCGTCAACCAACCTCTTGTCTCTCTACCAAGAGTTGGGGCCAAGTGGACATTTTCCTTTAGTTGCTGGGCCTAGAACCCCCCCAGCAGCTTCAGACCATCATAACTTCCTTGTATGATGTCTGATCATAACAACCAACCACTCCATCTTCATCTACGCTTCACGTAGATACCGATGGACTCCTCACTTGTCCCATTCAGGCAAATCTTGAGGAAGTTATGCCTGTTTGAACCTTGGCAGTCCCGGGAATCACTCCAGGCACTGCTGTACCAGGGCGCTGTCCCGGGACAGCGCTCACACCTCCGCTTGAGGTGATCTTGAGCATTCTAGAATCACCACGCCATGAGCTACGCATAGCTCATGGCCTTACCCTCATGCTTGTGGGAACACGCGAACACCAACTTATCCGGATTGGCATGTTTAAGTGCCTAATCCGTGTTTGTCCGGATGACCCTAGTATCGTCCAGGGATTCTGTGAAGTGTAGGAGGTCTAGAACCCTCCGTACCTGCTTATTTCCTCTTCCTTAGCCAAATTTCCGGAAACCCTAATTTCCGGATATTTGGTCTTTGGGGACACTCTTAGTCTTTTTCCGGAGTGTGCCTTTCCGGATGGTATCTCTAGGTCCTCATTACAATACTTACCCACCCCTTTACGTCTACCCTCTAGAATAGGTGGTTTCTTCCGGTGAAGACGTCCTTGATAAGATTGGAATCCGGAAACTCCCTCACAACCCATCTGGCTTGATCAAGTCCTAACGACGGCTATCTCACATGGACGTTACCCAGGCATCCGGAACAATGAGGATCTCTTCCTACTGCACTCCGGAGGTGGCCTCCAATCCGGAATCCTTACTGATCCGGACCTTCCCTTCTCCTTCCGACGGATCTGTCCGCTACCTCTACCTTGGATCTTACTCAATCTAAGCTAACTGGGCGATCCGTACCACCATCCGGATAGGTCCGTCTAAGGGCGGTGGGACCTCTTCAGAAGATCAGATTGGCGTAAGTCCGGATCCCTTCCGGATCTCACCCAATCTTCCCAGCGGCTATCCCACCTAGACGTTACACAACCCACCGGATTAGTGAGGTTTCCCTCCCACTACACTCAGAGAGGATCTACAAGGCAATAACCGGATCTGATCCGGGTCTCTTCTCTCATGTCCTATCTGGAACTCCTATCCCTCATGTTCTCTCTCTCTCTCCTCCGCTAACAATCCCCGGATCATTCACACAAACATCAATAAAGAGAAGTCAAGGAGTGAGAAACAAAGGCATTTATTCGGAGTAGGAGTAATCACAATACAACAATGGAGAAGGAACCCTTCTCAAACTCCTTATTCAGCCTTAAGTAGAGGCTCAAAATCCCTAAACTGAGGGCGGCGGCCCAAGCGGCCGCCGCTAAGAAAAACCCTAACTACACCCGGTTTCCCGGATCAAGATCCGGGTTTTCCGCTGACACTCCCAAGGGAAAATTTTATTACTCATCTTCAAAAACTCCTAAGTCCTACCTGCCTACCTCTATTCTGCCTAATTAAACTAGCTATTCTCCTCTACTAAGAAGAGCGGTGCTTCTTCGGAGCCGATCCCTCCTTTGAGTGACTGCCTAACCCGCTGACGACGGAGGAGCCCCCTCCCGGCGATGCCTTCTGCAGCCGCGTGAGCATACTTCTCATGTTCGGAGACGGGGCAACCTCGTCCTCCGAATCCGCTGCTCTCTCAGTCCGCGGTGTCCTGGTCCCTAGTGTTCCGGAGACTGTCCCTGGGGTTCCGGAAACTGCCCCCATCCGGACGCTCCGGATCGGAGAAGGATCGCTTCCGGTGCCCTGCTCCGGATTCCGTCCGCCCGAGATCGAAGCCGTCCGCGGATCCCTGTTGGAGGCCGCCCTTGAGGGTGGCGGAGGAAAGGGACTGACCATTTGGCAGTCCTGCGGAGACGATGGCGAGGCGTGGGTCATAGGGGCCTTGCCCCTACTCGGAGTTGCCTCCCGATCAGAAGTCTGGTGCCGGATCGGCGTCCTAGCCCTATCCGGAGTCCGGGATCTATCCGAGTTTCAAGGAACCGGGGACTGGCCTCTCCCGGATCGGACCGACCCGGTACTCTTCCTCCTCGCCTGGGGAGAACGGGCCTGTTCCGGAACCCTCCCGGAACTAGCCGGCTGCAAGCCGCCTCCCTGCTGGCTGGGTCCTGCAGATGTTGGCGGATTCTGCACCAGGGCCACTTCACCAACTACCTCATAGAGAGTTCCGGTTGGTGACCCATGCGGACCTGGATAGAGTACCCGCCGGGGTGTTCCGCTTGGTGGGACCACCCTCTGGATTTCCGCCAGGAGATCCTTCATCGTCCGTGAGTACTTCACGAGGATGGGAAGGATCTGCCTGGCGGAAGCGGGCTCTCCGGACTCCATCATCCGGTCGTAGAGGTACGCCTTGTTGACGATCTCCGCCGGATGCCCCACCAACTCCCGGATCCGGCTGAAGAGCACTGCCTGCTCCGCATGGTACTTCCGGATCTCTTCGCTCTTCTGACTCAGCTCCTGAGTCATGGCCGCTACCTGCGCGGTGAGGTGAGCGTTCTCCGTCTTGGCCTGCTCCAGCTCCTTCCGGTCCGCCCTCTTTGCCAACTCCCGAAGAATATTTCCGGGCCCGCAGTCGTCCAGAGCCTGGTTCGCCCCTCGGACGATGTGCTCCAACCGGAAGTACTGGGTTTGCAGGTCCTCCATCCCCTCCTGCATCCGCTTGAAGGGATTTTCCGGAAAGTCCCAAGCTGATAGGTCCACATTTCGCCATGTGGTCTCCCGGCTGGGTCCGGCTTCCGGATGATGGTGAGGAGGAGGGGGAGAGAATGGCCTCGAGACGGTTGGCGGCGGGCTTCCGGGTGACGAGGGAGGTGCTTCCGGAAGAATGAGGTCGCTGGAGGTCTCCGTCTCGACGTCTCCGGCTTCCGGAAGAAGCTTGTAGGCGACCTCGTCCACCGCTACCGTTAGCAGGTCCTCCTCCTCCGCCAAGATGCAGTCGAAGTGCTGGTAGAGGTGCAAAATGAAGGGGGAGAGGAAGGAGGGTTTCCGGCCGATGTGGGGAAGGGCCCGTCCGACTATCTCCTGGATGATCAGGCCCCAGTTCACCGGTCGGACTCCGGACATTGCCCCAAACAACGTATTAGCCATGGTGAGGCTAATCCGCTTCGGCTTGTCCGGGTTGAGAATGGGCAGGAGAAACTCTAACACTCTCCGCTCCCTAATATTCCGGTAGTTTCCAGGGTGCGTGGAATCCGTCCTTTGGATCCGCGTCCCCTCTGAACTTTCCGGCGAACAGGCCGTCGCGGCGGCCGGCCCACCCTTCGGCAATCCCCCTGGGAAACCCATAGACCCTGTTCCAGGTATCCGGAGTCCAATTTTCCGGATCCCTCCTCTTTGTGCCTAACCACTGATTGCCTCTCTCGAACTTAAACTCACGAAGGGTATCTTCCACTTTGAGGTTCCAAGGTTTAGAGAGCAATCCCGCACAACCCACGACCCGGAGATCCTCCGCGAGCTCTTGCAGCTCTCTATCCTCCCTCGGAATTGCAGGGGTGAGGGCTTTCAGCGGAATCGGGATGGGTTCCCGCTGATCCTCTTCCCGTGCTTCCGGCATTTTCCTCTCCCTTCTAACTTTCCGGCTTGCAACTCTCGCTTTCTTCCGGATTCCCTCTCTTCCGTCTAACTGCTACAGAGTCCCGGCAAGCCAACTGCCGGTGACTGAAAAGTGCTAAGTCCCAGCAATCCAACTGCTGGTGGCTCGAAATGACAACAACCTCACCACTCGTTCTCTCAGCAATTTCGTCGTTTGTGAATCAGAAAAAAG
Source organism: Polytrichum commune (assembly GCA_950295325.1). Lineage (NCBI taxonomy): Eukaryota > Viridiplantae > Streptophyta > Polytrichopsida > Polytrichales > Polytrichaceae > Polytrichum > Polytrichum commune. The sequence goes on from OX485809.1 coordinate 4,076,372, forward strand.
TGGGAAGGAGAAGGAAGGGACTCCTAAATAACCCTCCCCTGTTACCGTTTGGGTTAAAGGAAAACGGTTATAACGGTTTTCCGACGGTCTTCCCCCAACCGTCATAAACCCGTTATAACCGCCACTTCCGGGCCGTTGGGTAATCTTGGCGCGTCCGTTACTTGGTCCGGACCAATGGTTCGGATCATGATTACATGGTCCGCCCATCCTATTTGACGGACCGGTCATAGTACTTATTTTAAGTCGTTTTATCGCACAAGGCGGGGTTAGAATACTCTATTTCCTAGTACAATTAATTTTAACCTAAAAGACCCTATTACCTTCAGATAAGCAAGGAAAAATACGGAAATGGAATCCGTATTTCCGTATTTCCGTCTTTCCGTCGAATTTGGACTCCCACAATGCCTCCTAGTCTTCGTGGGTGGGAGGCATTCCCAACGCCCGGGGCCCTCACCCACACTAGGATCACTTGGGCCCTCTCACCAACGGCGCCACAAGTCCCGGGTGTCACTCCGGGGTCCCCCTTGTGCCCATGGTGTTTTGGGCACTCCTCATGGAGAGGTGCGCGACACCATCCCAACTGGTTTCCTCCCCCGATAGCTAGATTTGCCTCCCGGCAGCTCTCATTCTTTGGACTTCCCCCCTCTGTTCTTCTCCTCCACCCTGTGGATAATGCCAACAGCCTAATCCCCAATTCGGAGCCCCCCCCCATCCTAAAACAAACACTAGCCTAAGCCTAAACAATCAATACCATTAGCATTAAGCCACTTGAGCTTGGCCTTACCTAACCTTAATCAAACTAATTAACTCATTATTGATTTTTCTCACTTAATAACTTAAGTCTAACAACTTAACTCAACTAAAGTCTAACTTCTAAACTCCAATCCCATCTAACTCTCAACTAACTCAACAATTGCTAATTCTAATGTTTTGGTCTTTTTAGAGTTTAAATTGAAATCGGGCTCACAGGACATTATAGAATATTGGCATCTTTATATGGTAAAAAAAAAATTCATTCATAATAAATAAAAAAATCATTGTGTAACTCTAAATAGTAAGTGATACTAAATACAATATTTTGTGTAATTAAAAATGATTTGATTGACTTTGAAAAATGACCAGTTGAGATTCAAGACTTTAAGAAAATTACCAATCATTTTCCATGTTTAAAATTTTCTTAAATCAATCAAAAAAATCATGGAAGATGATAACATGTCCCTTGTTGAACTTGGAAACATTGAGCTCCACCGGGGAGGACAGGGCGGGGTCCTCTTTTGAGGGGCCCTGAGAAACGAGGGGTGGCTAGCTCGCAATATGTTGGCACTCTGTCTCAGGGGGCATGGGGTCTGCTTTATGTGGGAGACATTTTCAAGTTCATGTCCTCGCAAAGACACAACCACGGCCAATTCGTCAACGTCCGCAACACTAAGTACATAAATATTTCCATCATATCTGCAAGAAAAATGTTTTATTTGTCATTGTCCTGCAAATTCTTCATTGTGACCGTGCAATGCTCCAATCGTGTCAAGTTACTAAGGCTAGTTCATGACAATGTCAAATCAAAGGATGGCATGGATTTGTCTAAGATGATCATCGATTTTGAAGAGAATTTGATGAATTTGTATATGTGAAGTTGTATTGCATGTCAGTGCAAGATTGTTCTAAACATTTGATTTGGTGTGGCATTAAGATTGGTGTGCTATGTTAATTTTAGAATGATTTTCATGATTTGTCATGTAACATCTAATTCTATTCTCTCATTCTTGTACCCCGCGGGGAGAAGTGGAAGTCATATTTGTTGCTCTCAAGGACCACATCCATGCATTTGAGAACCTTGCTCTCAACGAATTTGAGCACATGGGAAGGCTGTCATATGTTTGTGGGATTAGAAGCCAAGAGTGTATGCAAGACTTGCTCTTGTCCATGCTTTTAAATTGATGCAATGTTAGTCAATATCTCTCATAACATTATTAAGCCTAACCACAAAGTTTTATATGTCCAAAAGTTTATGGAGATTATGTTTGCACAATACATGAATGACACTTTAGGTGTATTACGCACAGGGGTGTACCTACACTTGATTTATGTATACACGTGCGAGAACCCCTTATTTAATAGGGAGTATTGACCTTCCTTTGTTGAATATTTTCCACCCTATACATAGCTAATTTTTTACTAGATGATATTTTCTAACACCCTATCATTATATATAAATTTTAGAGTCGCATAATTATGGTCACCCTATTTTCTCTATAAGTAGTAGAAATTTCGTGTGAACAATCTGCACATACATTACGCATACATTATACTACGTAGATATTACTCTGCACATTACACACATACAACCATCATACCTTAAACTTTAGCATACTGTGTATGGTTCTTGAACCCCCCCAAGAAGCCCTAAATAAGCCAGCCAACCTTTCTATCATTGGATGACAATATTTTTCATCCAAAGGTGATCATTTCAACAAATACATCCACATATCCACATACATTTTGCTTATTTCTCATCTAATGCCACTAATGACAAATGATTTATGTTGAACCTATAAATAAAAATATTTGAACTTAATTCTATTTATGCTACTTTACATCTAAACAAAAAAATACCACAACCTAAACCACACCATACATTATTTATAATTCCCAAATTCACATTAAGAGGATGTTATTGTATATCTAAGAAAAATGTAAAAAATTATGTGTCTTGAATAAAATCCACACTACATTTTCTCGCATGTGGTTTTCTACATTTTCACCAATGCCCCCCCCCCCAAAGGCATAACGAGATCCAAGTTGAATTAATCTTGTAACTTTTGACATGTTTGAGTGAATTCCAATTTAATGAGCCAAAGGACATGTTGATAGTCCTTAAAAATTGCATTGCCCTGATTTTGAAATTACATTACATAAAAGCATGAATTGCACATATATTTCCACATTGTACTTTGAATCCTAAAGTTTAATGAATAATGCGTTGAATATAATTTGAAATTATGTCATTAAAAATAAAAAATTTAACGAGCCACTTGGGGCCGAGGCCCCACTGTTGGTGGAAGGAGGACCCTCATAGGAGAGGCGGTGTTGCAATATCGCGGGTCACTTCGCATGTGGCCTCTGAGTCCGTAACTTGAGACCTCCAGCAATTTGCTTACACCAAGTTCATGTGAAAGGTAGTAGGAAAATGCGGGATTGAACTTAAGACCAAACTCAATCATGATGTGCTCAATAACAAAAAAAAATGACTTAGATTGATATCCTCAAGGTATGATTACATGTTGGCTTCGTGATCTTCACGTTTCCTCATTTAAAAAGCACAATGTAGATTCTTGACAACATGCTTCCATTATAGGCTTAATGTAACTCCTTTGGGATATCTCATTTCCAATATATCTTGAATACAATAAATTGGATTATGTCCCTAGCAACATTGAGGTCCTCTTGCAGCCGGTTTATGTTAGCTTCATTGTCACTAAGTTGTGATCATTTCTCTTAATAGAGTGCAACTTGTTATAAGGAAACAAAATAAGTACAAGCGATCTATATTTCACATATGTTAATTGGTTCCGCAGACAACTATGAATGCTTGGAGAGGTCACTTCCCCTTATATTTTGTAACCATGTGCATTAACCGGGTATTTCTTTGGGGCCTATTTACCTAGTAATTATAATTTTAAGAGACCCTTTTAGTAAAATAAAAGCTACTTGGTCTTAAATCCAACACCCTATAGTTCTAAAGTCCAAATGTAGCCTAATTCTTGGCACGTTATAGTAATTATGAAACTTAGGCATTTGCTCAAATGGACATTAAAGGTTTTAATGTAAGTGTTTGGCATGGACATATGCAATGTACATGAGCATATTTGAACCAAACTAATAAGCAAAATAAAAAAAATAAGCATAGCAATTGAGTAACCATTCAAATCACAAAAATAAAAAAATCATAGCAGAATAAGAAAACTAGTGCCTCAAAATGCATTACAACTATGGTGAATATTCAAAAACACTAAAGATACTATCAGACGATCATCACTCTAAAACTTGCATAGCTAGAAAGTGAAAAATGGGAGCAAGTGGCACCACTACTCCTAGGCTCAAAACTGATATTCTAAACCAATTTGAAAATGGATCAATAATTCCAGCCCATGGGCAAAATATTCCCTCCTACGCCCATGATATGCTTCTAGTGATGATTTCATCATTGTATTGTGCTAAAAATGTATTAATTTTTCATCTATCTACTAGAAAGACTAGGGATGATACTCAACCTTATATTAATTTTTTTTCTCACATAATTTTATTCATTATTTATATCTACACCTAAAAAAAATGAAGGTTTTTCCAATACTCTATTTTACATATAATGACATTTCAAGCATTAATTCAAGGCTATGGTAGATCCAAGTCCTATATAATTTTTTTCCCCAATGAATAAATGAACCCTATAGTTTAACTCATGTGGCTTACCCCTTTTCACAAGACATTTCTTTCTAACAAGACATTTCATATGGGTTGCTTATATATGGATTAAGAAGTGCATGGTTCAAAGGAAATTGCCTTCACAAAATTTAATATTCCAAGTAACACAATTCAAGATAGGGTGTTTGCAGCTAGCTTTAGGAACAAGAAAGGAGAGGGAATCAGTGGAACTCCCTTAATCGCACAATCAAGGGGTTTCTAGTGTGATATTCTTGTATATCTTCAAGATTCATTAGGTATGGATAGTGGCAGAGATAGCACTAGGCATTTGGGGGTTGTTGGGCCTGGGCCCGAAGAGAGGGAGAGGTTAGCTGAAAGACAACGCCTTTGTTGCGCTCACAAAAGGGGTGCCAAAAAAGCTTTAAATTGTGTGATCGTGGTGTTGAGGTTGGATGTAATCGACAAGTGCATATAGTGACCCATGATATTGTTTCCTCCATTCATACTTTATTAAGAGTTTCCCAAGTCATGTTACCAAGGAGTGTGTCATACAAAAAAGTCCTTGCTAGTGTTCTAGATGTCCATACATTTCTACGATGGACATCTAGTATGACTTGTCCAACATGATATTATCCATGAGCTTGTGAAGTGACTTTCCTAGATCAAGAACCCTAGTTTGTCTACCAATCTTGCGACTAAACATGCTATTCTGACCATTGCAATCAGTTATGCATGCAGTTCCTCATTTAGGTAGAATGCTAGTGTTCTAGATGTCCATCGTAGAAATGTTCCAAAGCAATTGCATGCCGAAATGTGATGGACAACTCAGGTTGTCCATAAGGAAGAAAAGATTAGATATTCAACCGGTTATTTCTCAAACTCAACCGCAACTAGCGGTAGGTTCTCCCTGTGTGTTGATTCACACCAATGAACAAGTTCAATTCATTTCCAACTACTGTTGATCACGTTACCTAGTGTCCTTACATGGAGGATCTACTAACCCAATAAATCATTTGTGAGCTTCCATAACTGAATACATAGAATCTCCAACTTTGCTAACAACTCGGAAGTTCTTGAACCCGGCTTGCTTTGCGAGCCCATCGTATTCAAGTGCCGATCTCTCCCTCCCTCCTTCACAGTGAACTAGCATGAGCATGTCTGTCTTCAACGGAGCTCTACATGTAGGCCTAATCCCGTCAGTGCCTTCGACTGGAGTCTCCATGGGCATGAGCTGCTCCATAATGATCACCTTCCCTCCCTGGCTTGGCAATGCTGCGTAGCAATTCTTGAGGATTTTGAGGGCGTGCTTGTCGCTCCAGTCATGCAATATCGACTGCCGGGTATGCACACATGTGCAATGTGTATAAGCGGTGACAAAACTATCGAAAATCGCCTCATTTATTAGGGTGGATGTTAGACCGCTAAAAAGTACTTGGTGAATGCATGGTTACTATCAATATTCAACACCACTAACAACAGATTGGAAAACCTACTAGGGAGTACTAAATTGTAGTACCAGTCAAATATTCACACTTGGTGGGTACTTCAAGATGAGAGAATTGTTGTATAGTCATTGAGTTAGTATTTGAGTCAATGTCATTCTAAACCATATTGATACCAGAGTAATTTTATCTAGGCTCTTATGAAGTTTCTTGCAAGATATAGACACCTGAATGAGATAAAAAACAAAAAATAAAACTTTTAAATATGCTTATCCTATTGGTATCAAATTAAAATTGTCAAGCCCTCATATAGATACCCAAAACGATATTAAAAGAAAGACGATACCAATCCAACAGTGATTTGTTCTCGAGTCCAAGATGAAAGAAATACCAACATTGAACAAAATCAAAGGCAAACTTTTGGACCCTCAGAGTTTACGATACAATGTGATTGAGTGGGGTTTCTTGAGTTTTACGTTCAATGTAAATTCAATGAAATTCAAATTCAAAAAAGTCATGAAGGTTAAACAATATGCTTGGCCATGTATGTCTCATTAATCATAATAACAATGATGGTTGTGTTGAGATGTGTTCTGGATGCCCTAGATTTGATCATAGCTATTATTGCTTCAAAAATCTACTAGAATATATGATGTCAATTTATCAATTCAAATATTACCATATTATTAGAATGTCACATAGTCTATTACAATGTTGCAAGAGACTACAAAGTGTGTCATTTATTTCATTTTATTTGTAATAAAAATCAGAACATTTCTTAATGTATGTGCCTTTGGTTAAAGTATTCACCAACACAACACTTCTTAACCTTAGTATAGCCTAACCATGCTTTTCTCTTGGAACATGTGTTCTTTCCTACATTCAAATAAAGTTTGAATTCACCTTCATAAAGATGGCATCACATCCGCTTGGCACTTTCTCAAACATATCACCTCCCACATGCTCCACACCTGTAACCATGCACCAAAGCTTCGTATGTACAATACCATGTTTCATCAATTTGAAAGGTTTCTTGTTACATTTCATGAACCCAACTTACACAAACACAACAAAAGCAAGCCTAGCGCCCCATTTTGGTGGTGACGATTCCCTCACAAATTAAGAATGTTATGTGAACCATAATGTAGACACCAATTTAGGATTAATATTGAACATAAATGAGAGTGCCTATGTGAATCATCCAAGATAAAGAGAACCTTTTCTTTAATCTCTTGCAAATTTTGCAGCTCAACTCTAATTCTGAAACTTCAAATGACATGTCTTCAAGATTTGCTATTGCTAAGCGGATAAGACAATTCCTGATCCAACCCAACCCTCAGAAGAGTTGAAAGTGCCCACAGTATGGAAGGCCGCATGATATCTGACATTAATAAATGACTCCGAATGTATAAGTGCGAGCTCATTGTAGCTAATTGCTTACCAGGAAGGCTGGGATTGTTGGCCACGACCTCGGGAAGGTCGAAGTTGACGGCCTGGATGTGCGGGTACTTCTCCACGATGCCCGCCATCATCATCCCAGAGCTCCCTCCCACATCCATCAGCTTGTGCACGCTCTCGAAACCATGGTACACGGACAGAATGACAGGGAGGAAGTGGATGGAGCTGTTTGTGAACGCATCCTTGAAGTTGTTTCTAGTGGTGGGGTGTGATTTCATCCAGTCAAAATATTTATTCCCGTTCGCCTTGGTGAACGGTTCCTCAGACTTCAACACCGCGTCCCTGGATGCACACCACGTAAAAACCTCGGAGATTTTGTGCTTTGTTATCTGGGGGGAGATTATATATGCAGCACAACAACCTCAATGGGGTTACGGAGGTTACCCTCAAAAGCGGTTGCTTTGTACAGGGATTCCCTCTGTAACCAGTTGATTCTCTCCATTCATCACCCTGATCCCGAAATATGGTAGTCTCGATTCAAGAAAATTCCAAAGGTTTGTGCGAAGGATAGGTCACATTCACTTGGGATTTGCTTGATCCTCACTTCCTGCACTCGGCTCCACCCTCGTGCAAGGGAAGCTTATCCTATAGAGAAACAATTATGGACATCTTCTCCATGTTAATTTATGTATATCCTGGAATGTAATGTTGTGGGCAGCAGAGAAGGGTAGGGACGGGCAGTATATTATCGGCCTGGTCTGACATTGTACTGGTATGGAGTTTCTGTTCATGACTAGTTTCCCTTGCCCTTGTGGAATGGCATAAGGGGAGAGTGACATGGTGACATGACTCCCAATTAGATACTTGACAATAAAATTGATCTCAATCTAGTCGAAACTTGTACTCTGACGTTTCCCTTCCTACTCTCTGGACATGGACATGGCGATGACATCGTTCCGATCCAAGTATTTGACAAAAAAATGGATCACTGGATCTTTGAATGATTCTGCAGTGTAGCAAATTACCCGAGAAACTCCAATGCAGCGGCAAACTCCAGGCTCAGGGTCAACAACATGGCCGAGTTCCAAAGAGACATGGTGAGTACTTGACAATACAACTGATCTCGCTCCAGTACGAAATTGTGATTAGTTCCCAGAGAGTTTCTCTTTGTGATTATTTCTCTCGTCCTCCTATCTGGTTGTATAAGGGGACAGAGATATAGTGACACGACTCCGATTCAATCAATACTTGACGAAATTGATCTCACTCTAGTATGAAATTGCACTCTACCAGAATTACTGTGTCATTAGTGTCTCTGCCTCGTGTGTGGTTGTACAAGGGAAGAGATAACATCGCTCCGATCCAAAGGCTTGACAACAAAATTGATCTCAGGATCGTCAAATGGTTCTGCAGTGTAGCAAATTACCCGAGGAACTCCAGTGCAGCGGCAAACTCCGGGCTGAGAGTCATCAACAAGGCCCAGCATCGCGCGGTACCCGGCGTCCCGGGCACAAGGTACCTCGACAACCACGTCAACGAGAACCTGCGCACCACACGAGTAATGGTGTGGTCACCTTGCGCAACGTCAATCATGACCACGTGCTCCGCGAAGATGCCCTTGCTGACGAGCATTCGAAGGAGGCGCTCGAGGTTAAGTGGACTAGGACACGTCGCATCCGGCATGTATTGCACGAGCTCCTCGGTCGTCATGCCAGCCATGTCATACGTTGTGGCATGGCTAGCGAGAATGTGAGCGACATCCAGCTCCACGACGGTGCGGAGCGCGGCTGGGAAGATCCAGTCGCAGCAGATGTCCACCAATATGTTCCTTGCCTTGCGGGCCTCTTCAGGATCCGATCCAGCCCACGCAATAGATGCTGCTGCCTCCTTCTTCGACTCCGACCCTAGCAGAGTCACCTGCTGGAGCTTTTCTTGCACCAAATTTATTTCAGCCATCACAACAGTTGCTCCGAACGAAGTGAAGGTAGAATCGTGGACACCCTAACTTGTTCCTGTGATCTGCACAACTCAGAATGCACAGGATTGGACCTCGCTTCCACAGATTCACAGTTTTTATTCCAGATTTCTACTCCAATCCGGTCGACAAGTTGATTTGCACTTCAACACCGACGTCGTGGTCTGAGCGAAATGATCTTCCTATTTGGAGGAACTGTGTCGTCTTGTGATGAAACCCTCAGCTAGCAACTCTTTCTATCCTGGCAGCACGGTTTCTCTAAGTTTGGAATCGCTGCGCCAACCTACTGTACTGTATCCTATCCTACTCCGCTAAAACTGAGCAACCGATTTGCAGTTTGGCAATCTATCGGTTTTGGCACTGCTAGATGACCTCACCTGATCGGATAGGCTAGGATCGGATCGGTTAGGGCTCCGTGAGTGATGAGTGTGTAAGTTTGCCAATCTGTAAATGCGGATCAGCAGGTGTCTGCAAGGGAATCAACTTGAGCTCCCAACAGCTTCCGCTAAACAAGCAATCATGGAATCCGTGTTACTGTATGCCGAGAATTTCTTCAACAACGATCATGGATTAACTTGTAGTTCTCAAATATAGAATCAACTCAATTGAGGGGACCAATTCAAGACGTGTAAGACACTCGTGGGCTTGCCGGGCTGTACCTACGACGTGAAGGAGAAATTTGCGCCAACTCGGTCACTATCCTTATTTCTTTCTCTGTAATCGGTTAATCTCTAAAATACTCCGGTTGCCTTTGTACCTAGAATAGGATATTATCGAGAATGTAGTTCGGCGATTCATTTTCTAGAGTGTTGATTTCGACTTGGTAATGGGGAAACCGAACCGGTTGATATGTAACTACACCGATTGTCCCAATGAGAGTAGAGGCGCTCAAAACTGATCACTTAAGAGATTCTGCTACAGATACTAAGAAGTATAAGGTGGTGCTAATTTTTTTTCCGTGTAGGAAAATAGAAAGCAGGAGAACTGTAAATGTTTCAGTAGTTTTATCCTTAGATTGGAATTACTATGAATTTTCGAAGTCAAAAGTTCGCTTGAACTTATTGCCAATGGTTAGAGTGTGCCGTAATTGTTCATTTTCACAGCTCATTTCTCCTCACCTTATCACTCAAAACTAGAACATGTGTCATGGCACTATTGGTCCGGCCTTATCGAAATTCAATCCCAGCTTGATCAAAATTCAGTCCTAGCCTGATCGAAATTCTGGTACCCTATAGATTGCCGATGGGATGTTGAACGGGAATAAGCGCCTCTCCTATAATGCAGGTTATTATTTGGAGTTAGACTATACAATAACATCTTACTCGTGAGTTCAATTTTTAGTGACGAAAGTTGAAGAGATTGTTCAAACATTATAGGTAGAACATAAATGACTTGGCTTCATCAAATATTAGATTCTCATTAAATAGTTATAACACTGAGTAACTCCGAATAGTAACACGCACTAATTGGGGTGATCACTCTAATAGTGGTTTTCTCTGTTCATTGTGCCATACACAATGAACTCGAGCTTGAAAGTTTGGTGGAGCCCGAGGTGGCAACTAGGATTTTATGATAAATTGTGTTTGTAGTCATTATAATAAAGTCTGTTTGTAAGTCATTATGATATAATTACAAAGTCTGTTTGTAAGTCATTATGATATAATTACAAAGTCTGTTTGTAAGTCATTAAGATATAATTACAAAGTCTGTTTGTCAATTTGTTGTCCCATGTTTACGTATGTTTGTGATGTGCCTACCTCGTTGGAAAGAGGACATTGAAACTTTCCAAAATATCTTCCAAAATGATAGTCCAAATCTATATATGGTGCATAACAAGGGTCTCATAGTAAGGGGGCTATGTATGCAGGGGTATTTGCACAAGGTGGCTTGAAATTTAAGAGGCATAATATAAATATTTGTATATTCATATTAAAATATAGTTATAATAAAGTCTCAATAATTTAGGTGTGAGGCAAGATATGCCATCACCATGCAAGGTTGAGGCATCTATAACTACTAAAATAAGAGAGTTTGCATATGTTTAGGAGGAGTAATAGTGGAAAATTATTTTTTTGGCGAAGAGAAACAAATTCCAAGATGAATGCAATTTAAATTAACCTTTTTTATGAATATGGAAATTGCTACAAAATTTCGAAGTAGTAAAGTTAGGATAGCACATAGTCAATCTATACGTTAACTTGTGATAACACTCATCTTAATTCTAATGGTTGGCTACGACAGTTGTCAAAACGCTTGTGAGAGTAATCAATCACAAGCTACCACCACGTAAACCTTAACTTCATTTGCCTAAGAAATATAGATCTCATCCATGTCATTATTACACTACCATGGTGAGCAATTAAATGGACATGGTCGATTATGAATGCCTAAACCTTAACTTCTCATCATTTTAGAAAGTGAGCAAGGATGCTCTACTTAAGAGTGTTATGAACGTACAAGTAGTCAAGTATATGTGGAGTCGACTTTGAATGTGAGGGTGTTATAATATAAGCATAATGAGATCAACCCCTCATTGTTGAAACTAGATTGCATCTCAAAAGCTTATGATAATTTATAATAAACACAAAAACAAGTCTAGAACGACTTGGCATGCCAAACATCCCTGCTCATTATAATATTTTCTACCCCAAGGGTGGGACAAAGTAAAAGAATATAAAATTTTTATGCACTCTAATTGTGGAGCTGTTTCTCAAGGTCGATGGTCTTTACTTTATCCGTTTTCAATTTCAATGAACTTGAATAAATTAAAGTCCAATGACATGTGAATTTTGGTGATAACTATGAACCATGGGGGAGTGAAACTCAAATTAAGACACATTGTGTAGTTCGTTCTTTTATTATATATATGAACATACACGAATTTAGTCCATGCGTGTAAGCACGGTAATTAAGGTGAATAAGAAGATGCTCCAGTATACTAAAATCATGGTTTTTTTAGTTAAATGCTTAAAAGTAGTAGCAAGATGTTGTTTGGATTTTTCTCATGCTACCTTCTATTCATGGGTTAGGTACTCAAATATAAAATATCAAGATGTGGTCTTCAAAACTCATATTAAAAGTAATGCTCAAAAGCAAATAGTTTGACTTACTTGCCCCTTTGAAAATATGTAACTAATTATTTATAAGGAATAAAATTACGAAACAACTTGTATTCCTCATCATTTCCTCTTCTCCATCTCTGAAAAATATTGCACAAGATTTCAAGCCACTCGTTCTAGCCGAATCACCTTATTTTTCACAGGTTATGGTATTCCTACATTAATGAAACACTTAAGCATTCCCTATACTTTCCCGCAAGGGCATTGCAAGTCCTCTGCCTTCCGGAATTTCAAGGAGAGGTTTGCACCTTTTTGGTTCAAATACATGAGTGTTGTTTACGAGAGAATACTTGGAATAGACACACTCAACACCCATTGACAACCCTAATAGAGAATATACATATATAGATTGTTTTATTTTTATTTTTATTTTTTGAGAGACAGGAGGTCAATCGACCAACGCCAAAAATGATAATAGAGAATCATTTGATCAACATGTTTGTTCCCCCTTTTTTAATACACCCTCCCACTTTGGGGGTGGGTGAGCATGCCAGACTCCCTACAACATGAGGTCAATTGATTCCTTTCAAAGTTCATTCTAGTCCAAGCCATGACATCATCTGTCCACTGTTCCTGGCACAAACGTCAATCATCTTCATCCCTTCCATAAATAAAATAAAATAAAATAACGTCCGGGTTTCTTTTACCCTTGACGCACAGTCCGGGGAGTTTTATACAAAAATCGGTACATTTCCGATCTTTTATAAAGACATTCGGATTTTTATTTTTTTTGCTCGGAAGCTATCTAAATCCAATTTTTATTCTCAGTTACAAACCGATATTTAACTTTACCATTCGGTAATTTTCTGACTTTCTGAATTTCATTTCGGTATGTTTCCAAAGATTTGTATTGTATGTCGGATTTTTTTTTAAAATATTGTAAAAAAAATTGGTGTTATGCTTTTAAAGGGGTGAATTTGTGTTGATAGAAAATCCAAGTATCCTTGGAAGGATTTGAACCTTGCCAAGCCCCCACGAACTTGGGGCCAAGGATTTAGCCTTTGAAAAATATATAAATCCAAAAAGGGTTCATACATTATTTAGAGGCTAGTTAGTACAACAATACATGCAACTTTTAAACATCCGTATCCTCAGAATTAGAAAACATAGTTGAACTTACTGAACAATATGCATCACTTGCAGAAGACACATAACGTGAAGGATTAGCATATAAAAACCGGTATTTGGTTCCAGTTTTCCACAAAGGAATTGCCATTTCAATAATATTATAAAAGTTTTCATTTGGTCCCTCTAAAGCAATTCTAAGCATAGCTTCCGAATTTTTACTCCCAAGTTTGTTGCTCACTCGTGTTTTTATTAAATTTTGGACACTAAATCCTAAACCCTAAACCCTAAACTTCATCCCACGCTATGTACTTCACGGCGCCATGCACAAAACTGCAGTGTGATGTCACTGTGAAGTCTCAAAATCGCTATGAGAGATTCAGAAGATCCAGGAGACAAGCATTGGTTCCGCACAAGTTTGTTTCCTACTCTTCAAGACTTATATACAAGATTTCAAGAAATTCAAGACCTCCAAAATAGATGTCTCCGACTGGATCGTAGTGGATCGCCGCACTGAACTGGACCTCCAAAGTGGACTTTCACCCTGGACGTCCGAAACAGATGTCACCAACTGGACCTTCGAACTAGACCTCTGAAACAAATGTCTCCAACTATATCACAAGTGGATCGCCGCATGAGGATGCAGAAACAAACAGAATCGAAAGAACATTAGCGAAAGAACGCAGAGAGAAATCCCAGTAGAGGAGTGAGAGGAGTGAGACACTTTGCACAAGGGACTCAAACTCCTTATACTCGTGAGAGAGGGTCCTTGGGTGCTTAGAGCCTCAAAACCCTAATCGGCCTAGTGAACGGAACCAACCCTAAATTAATTAGCCTTCATGGTTCTTGACCTTATGAGTCATGACTCTAGTATTACCCTAGTAGAAATTTCCGCCCTATCCCTAGTCCCTTCGGCTACTTGCCTAAAATTTAAAAATTGGCTCGGTAAATATCCGAAAATATGATGCCTCAACCGGCTATATTGCCGATCTTTTCTCATTTGAACCAGTCAATTTCCGACCTTAACAATTTTAAGTCGGTACCTCGTACGAATCATTGCGAACTCGTTCGGAAATCTCCAAAAAAATTCGGCTAGCTCGTAACTAAAGTTCAGTACTCCCCATTCATTGATGCCAACCAATGTTCAAGTTTGAAGTGTGCACATGCATGCATTTCAATGTGAAGGGCTTCAAAATAATCACACTTCACTCAAACTTTCAAACTTTCTTGCAAAACTTCACCAAAAAAAAGACTTGATATTGGATGTTTTGTACTGAATATGAAAATAATATGATATCTCACTATATTGAAGAAGTACATGCAATAAAATGATGCACTAAAATTATTTAGACTCTCTACATAATGCACTTAATCATCATCCAACTCCAAAGGCAAAGCTCTCCGATTTTTGGTGCATTTCCAAGTGTCAAAATTTTTAGCCCAATCCATATTTTCCATCGGAAGACCGCATCATGACACTTGCATCAATGCATCTAATGTTTCAAGTTTCAATCGGCTTTTGCGATCACTCTTCACCCAATTCTATTTGGAAAATCCACATTCGCACATAGATGTGCTTGCCAAGCCGAAGTTGCACTCAATGTGAAGTAAAAGTTGCAGAGTCGAAATTACAAGAATTATTGAAATTTGGAAGTGTTTTCTAGAGTGCCAAGATTGGAGTCCATCTATGTTCTTATTTGCAAATTGCAACCATTTTATTTTTTGAAAAATCATCTTTGGAGAAGTTGTCACTATAAAAAATGGAAGCTTTGTAGAGCACATTTTCATGAAGTGCCAAAAAAATTAATTTAAAAAAAAATGATAGCCAAAATGACATTCGACAGGTGTTGAAGACTTCAATATTGAACACTGATGCCAACCAAAGGATCGTCTACTATGTATATTGTTGCCATATTTGTTGCACATGAAGGACGAGGGCTCTTCAGTACAATGATACCCATCACCACAAACCACTGCTGTACATGAAACCAAGAGTGACAACAACATCGATGTAGGGAAATCTTATTGCCTAACTTTAGAAGAGCCATGTGGCCCACATTGCAGGAGCGTCCTCAATGACAACTTAAGGTAGATCATATAAGGAAAACGGTGAAATTAAGATGATTTGGCCAGAAAGAGTGGCTTGAAATATGTGCAATGTTTATTTATAGATGGAGTAGAGGAAATGGTGAGGAATGCAAGATGTTTCAACATTTTATTCTATGTAAAATATTAGTTACATTTTCTCAAAGGGGCAAAGTAAGTCAAACGCCCTATGTGTGAAGTAGAGTTTCCCTAATTTGAGCTTCAAAATAGCTTACCAAGCATATGAGTGGACACAAAATGGTAAATTCAATGATGTCCAAAAGTGATCACAAGTGGTGTGAAACAACACCTATCCAGCCAATCATAGCATCCCACCTACAATCCACCCTCTATAAATGTTACACCTATAAGTGTTAACCCTCTCTAAATGTTAACTTTCTTCTACTCCCCACATATTGCACACTATAAATGTTAAACGTGTTAACTGTTAACAAAATGGTACTCCCTTCTTTCTAAATTTGACTCTATAAATGTTAATGAATGAAATACAACCATAATATGGATGATAAAAACTACACATCCAGTTACATTCCTCTCTCTCACCCGTGATTTGTAAACTTGATATTGAATAAAGTTTTGATTGGGTTTGCAATTTTATGAATGGTATTCTCTCACAAGGACTCTTCACAATTGCTTATATTTATAAATGTTAAGATTTGCATATTGCTCAAAAAAGTAATTTTATAATTGTTAATTGTTAACACCTCTATAAATGTTAACTTTGATCCACTCCCGAGGGTTAACATTTATAGAGGGTAGACTATATCATTGTATTCTTTCGGGCCACCACTTTACAACAAGCCATTTTTGGGTTCACGCAAGAATCATTCTACCCTTTAGTCTAGTGCACCATGAGTGGCCATTCATTATTTTTATATTTGTTTCATGACATAACTGTGGTTGCATTTGGTAAGGCATGCATGCCATCTCTTATACAATGTGGATTCCATATATAGGCTAAATTAACCAAAGGGTTGGTTTAAGCACCCTCTTACCTCATGTATCCATCATCTACCCACGTGATGCAACAACATTCAACTCATCATAGGCACACGCAACCCACAAAATTATTTTAAACGAAGGATGGCAGGCTATACATAGACTACAATCATACGGGCCATAGATAATTGCCCTTAAAAAATGAGAGAATCATACAAAAGTATTGTGGTAAAGTGTTGGTGACCTATGTCAAATGTCCAAGACTTGTTTGTAATGATAACAAGGAATCAAGACTGTCAATTTAGAGTAGAAAATATCTAAGCATTAATTCATTCGTTCACTTCATAATGAATGAATTGGACCAAGCTATATATATATATATGGAAGCAACGAGGCTTAGTTTTCCCAACCATGGTTCCATGGAATACATGTAAACTCATCCCTAAGAAAAAGTAGTGGACTCTTTTATATATATAAACTTATTTTATATGGAAAAGCGATTCAATTTTGAAAACAAACAGATCCCAATTTAGTCTATACCAATTACAGTATTAAGTGTCATGTTCACTATAGTCTAACCTCCATGTTATGACACTCCGTTATATGACAAATTTCCCATTGAATAAATTGTTTATTATTAATTTATCTCCATACTGTGACTATGATGCTCATAATACAATATTTTTGGACCAAATTTGTCATATAATGGAGGTTTTAATGTGAATAATTTGTGGGGCCCATATTTGTTTCAAGGTTTATATGTGATTATATTCTTTGGAATGTGCAGGGTAACCTTGGGGAACGTTGGGGTAATGTTGTGAACATTAAGGAATGTATGAGCATATTTCTTCTATATAATTAGCATAATTATCATATTTATGTATCTTAAATATGTAAAAAAATTGAATTTCTAATTTCTAATAGGCCATTAACTTGAAAAACTTGGATAGTACAAAATTTGAGGCCAAAATGTCATGCTAATGAGAATACAACATTCGGATAATACAACACTTTCTTGCATGACCAAATGTGTCTCAATAAAGAGGGACAACAATTTTTGGGAATGGCCTAAACTAGATGCCTAGAGGTCTCAAAGTGCCACGTCTGCTAATTGCCATATGATACATACTATTCATCAACATCAATAGCTTTTTAAAGTGAATTTTTTTTTCCACTATGCCATTTAGCATAATATATTGAAATATTTGAGATGTTAGTTTGCATTTTAGTATGCAAGGGACGGATATTGTTTAGCATACTAACAACAAGTGTCATATGTTTATATTCTAGTATGCAAGAGGAAGATATACTCAAGCATACTAATGCCAAGTGTCATTTGTGTACACCTAAGTCGACTTGTAGACTATTGTGTAACATTGGTAATAGGCATGCACCTCATAACACTAGTGAACATACTCGATGCCAATATATTCGTTAGCGCACTTGAATGCCAAGTGTCAGAAGGTGACACTCATGGTGAAGTTGTTGGTCATTAGTGTAACCTAGCATACGCCTCAAAATAGGGTAAGTGACATTGATACGCATGTGACACTAAATACTATAAATAGTGTAGTGGACATGTTGGATTGAATTGCTCACATACGAGCCCCAAACATGTAGGAGGCAAGTTTTTACTAGACTCCAAGTTCCATGCCCTTTCATCCACAATAGATGGATTTTTATACGAGTCTCTCCGGGCTAGTGTGAAGAGGAAATTCTTGCATCTGAGCATACCTCTCATTCATCCAACATTGAAACCTTGAAGTAATATGAATTTTGGAGTTTACTATTTGAAAATGTCAAGTTCACACTAATATTATTTTTTCAAAGCTCCAAATTAGTCTAATCTTCATTTGAGATGAATAAACCACAGGTCAAGTTTTAATATTGCTTGAATGAGAAAGACAAATTAGAAGTTTTTTTCATTGCCAAAAACAAAAAGATCAACAGCACCCAAAAGAGAGACTGTGTTAGACTTAGCAATGAGCATGCAAACGATGTTTGTTCAAATGTAAATGTAGTTAAGAATGTTAATAAGATTATAATAACTTGTGTGGCTGTAATATCCACAAGGTAAAATATTAGACCTGTGGGAGAAAAGGGGGCAACATTCTAAGTTACTTTTAGTCTCATTAGCTTTTTTAGTTTCTTCGACTTTAAAATGATTTTAAAGTTTAGAAAGACGAAAAGGTTAATGGGACCGAAAGCATATTATGATTGTTTCAAAAAAGTTCATTTTTTGGAGTGACATAGTGCAATAGCCTTTATGAGATAGAAGCTAATGCTAATTTGTTTGGTCTAATTGAAAGAAAGACTTCAGGCTCCCTAAAACTTTGTTGTCAGATAGTGATGAAAACCTATCTCTGATGGGGTTATATAAGGGACACTTCAACACGGAATGTGCCTCATTTTGACTGCATTATGAAAGTAAAAGTGGCATGGTCATGTAATACAAGTCTATGGTTTGAGGTGTGGTAGGCAACAATGATCTTGCGTTGTGGTGGAGTCAATGATTGCTTCAAGCTCAATTCACAAATTCATATCCAAGAAAATCCTTGAGGTGCAAGTAATCTACACTAAATATGGTATTTAGTGTCACCAATTTTTTTTTATTGCTCAAAACTAATTGTAACCCGTGGTAAAGTGTCACCACACTAAATATTAACCCAACACTATTTGTCAATTGTTGTAATTTTTTTGGGGGATTATAAATTCAAAGTGTTGCAATTAGTGTCACTTGCCATTTTCATCCAACATTCATCCAAAGTAAAATTTAATCCAAATTTAAAATCATCCATGACAAATATTTCATCCCAAGTTGCTGACACGAGAAGGTAGGGTTTTGGCCAATGGATAGACTCATCCATCATCCATGATAGTATTTGTTCACTTATTCCAAAGAAGTGTCATCCAAAAAGTTGCCATAGTAACATAAAATATCATATGACACTAAATGGCATATTTATTGTACTTTCTTTCCATAGGGATGGAAAGAGTTCCATGCTTTTGCAAGAAACGTCTCTTTGATAGCAACATATGTTGTTTTTTATGTGATTGGGTTGTCATGGGTTCCCCAATGAAATAAAGCCCATGATGTCTTCCACATGATTGTCGATTTATACCAAGTGTTGAATCCTTGTTCGGCTAGGTGTTGGGATAGTGAGGTTGCTTTACTGACTCACCATGAGGGGGATAGGTGGGGGGGGGGGGGGCATTGTTAAAAGCCCATAGTAAGCTTGAGAGCATATAATTCTATGGTAAATTTGGCCAGTATGATATGATAGACCTGTAGTCAAAAAACACACTTTGATGTGAGACATCATATGCATCTTCATGCCCTTGTCAAAGACTTTCCAATGAAAGTTCTTCAAGTCGCCTTCCCATTTTTCAGTACCATATGTGAAAGTAGGAAGCACTAAAACCTTGAATATGTGAGATTTGAGTTCCCAACATGTGACGCCTCCTACCGCTTCTTTCCTTAAAGTCCTCATCAAGGCTTTCATACTTGCAATTCCTCACCATTTACTAGATGGCTCAAAGTAATCATGTGAATGAAAATCAATTTCAAGGTATTTGTATACATGGGTAATCTCAACTTGGTCCTTGTCTAGGTAATAGGCCTTTTGATCTAGTTTCCTTTTGTTGTGGCCAAATATCATGACTTTAATCTTAGCTAGATTGATTCAAGGCTAAGAAGACGTGCAAAACTCATATAGCTTGTTCAAAAGTTTTGTAGGTTTGCACCTAGTCTAGAGAGTAGAACAACATCATCAGCATAAAGAAGATTGGCAACCATTGTGTTAAGTAAGCATGGAGAATCCCGTCAATCTCATCCAAATATGTTTCAAGTTCATCACACGGGTAGATCACTCCATTGTCAAGTTGAACACCACGCGCGACCAAAAAAAATCTTCTTTTGGTAAGTTGCACCACCAAAATGGGTCAAATTTTTATCAAATTTTTTTCATGAGTAGATATACACAGTACATGTGACATAGTTAAAAGTGGTAACTAAATTTGATGATTTGTTTTTTTCATAAAACATACCGTTTCTAACTAGAATGACACATAATTGAACTAAAACAATTACTAAAAAAACAAAGATGACTAAACATTTCAAAAATATATAAAAAGATACTATCAATGGTTATGTATATGTAGAAAAAATATCATAAATTTTAAAATTATATATGGCATGTAATATAGGGGTAGCAAACTTTGTCCACAAGTTGTGTCAACTTGACAATGAAGTGACCTCCCCGTGGTTCATCAATGTACAAGTTGAACAACGTGGGGAAGAGGGGACATCCTTGTTTAACACCAATGTCGGACATTACTTCACCACATGTGTCAGCATTTATTCAAACTTTTGTGTAGATTGTGGTGTACATGGTTTTTACAACCTATTGCAAATGAGGTAGTTCCCTTAATTTTTTATGCGTTCCAAAAACTTGTCATGCATGACTGAGTCAAAAGCTTTTTTTAAATGACAAAGCGAGAATAGAGACATCAACTTGCAAATTTATGTTGTTTGATTAAAGTACGTAGTGAAAGGATGTGGTCCAAAGTAGATCTACCTTCTTTGAAACCTACTTGTCCTCTCACCCTAACCCTTTTCAATTTTGCCCATCGACTAATCATTTTTTCTAAAACAGAGCCATAAAGCTTGCTAAAGATTGTTCCTAGCATTATGGTTCTATAATTCCTTGGGGAGCACCTTTCACCAAATTTGAAGATCGTTTGAATGATGTTAGTCCATGAAGCCACTGTACTCTTGTTAGTAAAAGTTGAACTCATCAATAAGTTAATGCACTGTGTAACTCCAAATAAATAACATGCACTAGTTGGGATAATTAGTGTGCTTAGGGTGAGTTTCCATCACGTTTCCATTTAGACCGCTCGCCCACCAAATTCTAGTGTGAATAAGAACAAACCCACGCAAATGCATAGGGAATCTAGTGGGGTAATCTACACTAAATATGATATTTAGTGTCATCAATTCTAATTGTCTCGCTCAATACTAATTGGATCTCGTAAGGAAAGTTGTTCTTAAAGTTGGCCACTCCAAAAAAAAGGTTTCGTCCTAACTGTAAATACCATCCCAAGGCTCTCTTCTTCAAGATAACTGGGGATAATTGTAACTTGTTAATGTTGGTGTCTTCTTGATTAGCTAAGCACAATTTATTAAATTCTTGTATATAGGTATTTGGGTCAGTTTTGCCTTTGTAGATTGGTAAGTGGATTAAGTTTTTAAACGAGATTTTTTTCCAAGGTTTAAAACTGTTTGAGTTTCTTGTCAAATTTTCTCTTCAGTTTTTCAGATTCTTCTATGCTAAATGTGTGTGTGTGTGTGTGTGTGTTTTTTTTTTTTTTTTTTTTAATGAAAAGTCTATGTTCTTATTCTTGCATTGCTTATTTTGCTCCATTACACTTGATCCTCCTAAACGTTTCAACTTGTCTTCAAAACTCATTTTAAGCTCTTCCAAGTCCTCTCTACTTGGGGGTCTCTTTGAGTCCAGTGGGTTTTCATGAGTCCCTTGTCATAAATTCCCCCTTCCGGAGTGCCTCTTTTTGTATTCTTTGTCTTTAGCACGTAAGTCCCGAGTGGGCCACCAAGTCATCTTCATCTTCCTCAAACCTTTCATATTCTAATTTACCTTCACGTCCTTGGCTTGCTTCTCTTTCAGTTTGACTTTTGGTTTAGGAATACGGGAACCTATTGCTAGTGGCTTGGAAACATGCCTTCTTTATTCATTTCCTTTGGTTCTCTATCGCGTGTGTCTTTTATAAACTCTCCTCATTTGTTGTTCAATCCACCTTACCGGGTCTTCTCAAGATTGCATGCATTCCACATGCTTATTTTCCACCTCTCGATCTCTGCAAGTTGGTGATGTACTTCTTGTATTGGATGTATCTTCATGTCACCACTTGGAATGTTTCGGAATCAACTTTTTGGTCAAGTTTCTTGGCTTTATTGCCTCAATGCATTTGTACTTCATCTTTTTGCCTATGGTTGATTGCTTTGAAATATTTGTAATTCTTGTGGTTTATGGATGCTTCCCTTTTCCTTGTTTCTTGTTTCCCATACTACCATATAAATCTTTGTGGTCAAGTGTGTGCATCTCATATAATCTAATATATCCCTTACGATTTGTTAATCCGATGTAAAATGGTAACCAAATTCTTTGGACACATAGTTCGTATAACCAACCTTCTTGCAAGTAATGGTGGCCTCAATGTTTTGTAGCACTGGGGGCATGTGACCCTATCCCTTCTCAATTCCAAACTTTGGCAGCTACAAGAGATTGCACTTCTTGTAGCAATTTTAAAAAAATGTTTTTCTAAACTAGACCTATTTGTAAAACCTTTTTTTTTCCAAACAATCTCCAAGTCTCGTTTGCATACGCTCTTTGCATTTCCCACGTTAGGTCGTGGAATCTCCTGGTGCCCATTGATTTCAAATGATCGTATTGATTGGTTTCATACCTTGGATAGATCCACGGCCATATGTTTTTGGTCTCTTGATTTTCACTTATCAACTCTTGATGTCGCCTAATTTGGTCAACTCTTTGAGGTTGCCTTTTAGGTTAAAAGATTTCCCAACCTTAGACATATTAATATGCTATTTGTTCGTGAACACAAGTTCTATAACTCTACAGGATTAGGTTGACCTTTTGATGCCTTAATTTCCCTTGTATTTGTTTGGGTGATAGTATCTCCTAGGTATACATTGAACTCCTTTCAAATGTTCCAAGGTCACATATCTATATATCCTAAAATTGAATTTGTAAAACGTCAATGTGATACAAGACTTATCCTTAGATACACCCTCGAAATCCTTAGGGAGTCACGTGCTCTCTCTCACATAGTCATAATGATGTCAACTTGTTGTGGTTGGAATGCTACTTAGTTAGTGTGATCCTACACTTTGTCATGGTTAGACCCAAGTGTCCAATTCATATAAGTAATTGACATAGGCCCACTTACCTTAGGAGTATTCAATAACATGCTCTTGCACAATCAACTTCATTTTTTATTTTTATTTTTTAATATTGTGTGAAAATTGAGGAGCTATAGTAGTCATCCTTTCTTTGGTCACTTTTGTTATTAGGACACCTATACTTGAGTGATATATGATTACTTGAGTCACGTGTGGCTCCAAGAACATATACCCAAAAGGGAATTCTTTAAAAGAGATTGGACTGCACTTTGGGGGGTGGACTCTTCATTGGAAACCTAAATGATGTGTGCGGGTCATAGTGAAATTAAACCCTCTATATACGAGATTGTATTTAGAGAAAAATGTATACATACTAACTAAATGCTAGAAAATGGACTCATGTATTTATACTAAGCTTTTCAATTCAGTGAGATAAATGCCGCCACTAAGCATACAAAATATAACGCATCAATCAAATAGGCATTTACTACATATAAAATTTACTTTCACTTTTGAATGAGAAATTTATTCAACATTTTTTTAATCCATACCATGTAACTCAATCATTGCATCAAACAAACAAAGACAAGAGCATAATAACTTAGCCTAAATGAGCAACACTCCAGGGAGCTCATGAGCGCTTCAAGAGCCTCATGGGTAAAAATCTAGAACCAAAGTGCAAACCCTAACAAGAATGGACACGATAGTCATTGAGGACTATTAGCATATGACAACAATCAATAAAAAAACGTGTATTGAATGAAACTAAAACATCTATTGTCAATTTTTATCTAACCGTAGGGTCCCCTTTTGTACATCTACCTTTACTTCAACATTCTTAATAACCTTTTTAAATGTACATAGTAGAGAAAAATAATACCTCTCCCTTATGTATACTACGTATGCTAATGCCTCAAATAACACCCCTTCTTACACTCACGCAAGTTCGTATGGGGATATGAAGAGTCCACCCCTAGGGACTACACTTGCTCAAAATATGATAACCATTCTAGACTCAATATTCAACTTCATTGAGGAAACATGTCTGACCATTTTATGAACAAAGAAATACGTGGTTTGATAATGAGTACGATATTCATATAAGCTCGAAAGTTGTTGAGAAAAATGGCTACGGCTTTGCTATGAATTTGCTGCCCATTTTGCACTAATCGCATGTTTCGTATACTAGGAGAAGTGGAATAGGTGGAAAGCTGGTCCGAGATGACCTTAAACTACCGGATGATGGTGGAGAGATACCCAAATCTCAAGGAAGAGGTTGGCGGTTCGAATCCCGGCTGTGAAATCTCCTCTCTACTTGAGGAAAACTTGCCAGGTGGTCAACTGCCTCATGTGCTTTGGCGTTGGCCTATTAGCCTTCTGTCTCAAATTTTTTTTAAAAAATAGGTAGAAAGCGAAACCATTTCACACCCATCTACCTTAGTAAAAGTTGTTCTAGAGGTAAGTTCATAGAGAGAGAGAGGCCCATTACTACCCGAGTCCCTACAACATGAGGTCAATTGATTCCTTTCAAAGTTCATTCTAGTCCAAGCCATGACATCATCTGTCCACTGTTCCTGGCACAAACGTCAATCATCTTCATTCCGTCCATATATATACTTTCTACTACTAGTATTATGCCCCCTCCCCACCGGACCTGACCAAATAACCAAAGTCTTTCTTAAAACCGGGTAAAGCTCCCTCGGTTATAGGGGAGGCATCTGGCTATTCCAATGCACCTACAAGAACTTGCTCCGGAGATTTTTTAGTAGGTTTTAGTTAAGTAGCTTTAACACATGTTGGTGCGGCTCGTCACAATAGCTTAAAGCATTAAATCAATATTCTGACACTAAGGGTCACATTTCACCAGAGCTTGAGGGCCCGGTGACCATTGAAATGTAAAAGCTTTGCGATGGATTTGGTAACCATTTTGCACTAACTATGTGTTTTGTATAGTGGAAGACATGGGCATCGTCAGGCCTACCCTAGGCCTGAAGGGCCCACCTGAAAGCCTACGTTATATTAAAAAAACGACATTTTTCTTTAAAGAATATGCATTGGATAAAATTTGATTTCCCGAGCGGGCCTACCATGAAAATCAAGGCTAATGACACCCCTGCTGGGAGAAGTGGGTTAAATAGAAAGAGTAACCATTTAACACCCATCTACGTTTAACAAATTTGTTAATAGAAGAAAGTCCATGGGGAGAGAGGCCCATGACTACCCGAGTCCCTACAACATGGGGTCAACGGATTCATTTCAAAGTTTGTGTACAAACTTTGGTCAACTTCATTCCTTCCAAATACTTTCTGCTACTAGTATTCTGCTCGTGCTGTTTGTCACAATAACTTAAAGCATTATATCAGTATTCCAACACTGAGGGCCACATTACACTAGAGCTATATAGAGGGGCCCCGGACCATTGGATTATAAAATCTCTCAGTGGTAGATGTTGCCAAGACTGTTCCACTTCACTTTACATATAGATCTTGAGGGTCAAAGGGACCAAGGAAGTATCAATGGATGAAGACTTACATGAAGTCATAATACCTACATGGTATGCAATGGATAATGTTTTAGAGTTGTCTAGATTTGAAGAAGTGGGTCAAATACAAAACTAGAAGATTATAACCCTTGATTTATAATAATTTGTTATGCGGGGAAATCCACATGAACAAGATCGTAATGAACTAACAATTCGTTGAGAGCCCAGTCGCATATGTCTTTGCACTATACTTGAAGGCTCGTGACCACACAATATTTGTATCACGTTGTCCATAGGGCAGCCTTTGGATTGAGCTTCAAGGGCCCTCACAATATCAAGGTCATGGCCATTGGTCACAATGTAAAATGACCCCTAAAGTTGTGCACAATCATGTTTGGGGTGCATAACATAATTCAGTTGCATGGTTGTGTTCCATTCTATATTTAGCATATAGCATGGGCCTCCACTATCTTACCTATATGGTAAGAAACTTAAATAATAAGAAGAAACTATTGGTTGTACAAATAATGAATCATTCCGGTATGAATAGTAAGATTATTGTGAATATCGGTATTTTCAGTGATAATGTTGCTATGAATAGTATTGTCAGTGAATAATACCAAGATGAACATAGTTTCTTGTGAATAATGCCCGAATGAAAAATGATTCTTGTGAATAATGCCGGGATGAATAGTGATTCTTGTGAATAGTACCAAGAGTATAACTGCAACCAAATGCTAAAGGTCAGCTTGAATTTGTGTATAGTATAAAAATGTTCTTATTTTATTTAGGAACTCCACAAAATATAGTCAACATTTCTAGGATCATGGAACTTACCCATGTGGTTGAATAATAATTAGGGTGAGTTTATACTGTAGACCAGGAAATCATCTCAAGGCGTTGTAAAAGCGTTGATTGGCTACGGAACTTGTATCATGACCACTTCGGTTTACACCAAGGAAAAAATGGTAGAGTGGCCATGGAGGTCGAGGTCCCCAAAAGACATATTTTAAGGCCTTATTAATACACTGACATGGTCCAACGGATTTTGCGGTGAGGGGCAAGGATGGTGGTCTGGTAGGAAAAGGCAAGGGCCCATGGCAAAGAATTGTTGTTATAATACTTTATTAATGAAATTTTTAGGGGCTTTATATACAACTTTTCCCACTAGGTAAAGATCGCTCTTCTATATGATGTAATGAATCTTGAGAAGCAAGTCCACCCTCTATGTGCTTAGATCATATCATAACCCATGAGACATACCATTCCTTCCATGCCCTACCCCTTAAACTTGCTCCCACATGTTTCATCAAACAATGTGGGACATCTAGAACTCAAGAATTTGAGTACACATGGTGAAGCGGGTTGCAAATAATGCTCAATGTACAACACAAGGTTCATGTCACATGTAAATTACATTGAACACGTACAAATCAAATCGCTAATTATTTTTGTGAGAAGATTTGCAAGCCGTATCTTCAACACATTTAACAAGAAATGAAGACAAGGAAAACCCAAGAGAAAACAAGAGAGTGAACAAACTTGATTTTTTTTTCTTTCAAAAATGCATTTTTTGGACATGTATTAAAAAAAAATCAGCACATTCATTTTTTGGTGCATGATGATTCTTCTTAGTCCACATTCGGTTTAGACCTAGTGAGGGGCCCAGGGCTTTCAAAACTGATTTTTTAAGAAGTCGGACCATGGAAGTTGAACTATTGAAAAAGGCCCTCTTTCATGGTCCGACTTCATGGTCCATGGTGTAAACCAGCCCTTAGTGACCAGAAGGAGAAGTAAACCGCCACCACCACCATGTTGATGCTCTGCTACGTTTTGCAACAATTGAATCTGAAGAAACACACAATTGAACGGGGAAGACAGAAGATGATGACGTTTTCAAGGTTTCAAGGTGACGTGGCCTCACGAGAGGCCGCAACCCTGGTTCGCCTCCCATAGACTTCTTCTCGACAAAATTGAATGAAAAAAGTTGCCATTAAAAACAATATTACTTGCAGGTCCTTCACTAGAATTCTCCTGCAAAACCTGAAATCTATGGAAGGTACGGATTGTATATATTCTTTAGAGCCCGGACTTGTGCTGTCAACGTGCGAATTGTCAAACTCCAATGATCTTGAAGTAGCAGCTTCTTCACTGTATGATCGACCGAAAACAATGATGTTTTTGAAGCGCTTTATATATAGAACATTTCAGTTTCTCATTTCTTGGAACCTGACTAAGGGAGGGAGGGTTACATTAGAGTCCAAGTCTTCAAGACCAAAGCCAAAATTGAGTGCTCCTATTGGTTGAGGCTGGAGGACAAAATATTTGGACCCAAGGAGTCTATAGTAGGGTCCAAGTCCAAAGTTTGAAAAAAAATTTAAGTGGTATAAAAGTGGCAACATTTATCTATCAAATCTTGTGAGTTCCAAGTCAAGAAAACACTCACCCAACTGAAGAAATCAAACTTTAAGCTCCGCTGTCAAGTTCAAAAGTAAGGTCCAATAACTCCTAAATGCTCTTAACAATTTCACATTAATTAAACATGTTTTTTTTGTACTAACTTATGGGGAATTCGAGCTACTATGTGTGGGTCGAACTCTAGATATGTAACCTTGCAAGACAACAACCTAAGTGTAATCACTATCTACTCAAAAAGCACATCACACGTTCATGTTACACAAATTTAAACTATTGTATGTATGAGAACCTTCCCACTTGGCTCCAAAAATGTTTAGGGCCATAATTAAATTGTGTTTTAGACCCCAAGTTTCTTTGGACTTGGACATGGACGTTAATGTAAGGTTAGCATGCTTAATACAATTACTTACCTTAGGTGGCTACGTGTTATATTCGAGTGGTGTGTGGTTAGGTGTGGATATAAGAATGGACACCAAAAGACATGTATATAAAAGAGATTGGAGCACATGCTGAAATTTTGTTAAAATTCTAGGTCAAAAATTGAATAAATAAGGGGAACCCAAGTGAACATTGAAGAAGAAAAAGAATGCACCCTCACTATGCTCATATGTCAAGCTCTGAATATCATGATTTAAAAATGCTATAGTCTTAATAAGGATTTGCTAATCATCTTGTAAGGTAGACTAATCTTAAATAAATAATTTCATCAATCAGCTCACTTCTCCCGTGATTAGTGTGAGATGATTAGCAAATCCATGGAATAGAGTTTCGTCATAGCCATTTACCAGTTAATGTTTAGAACTTATGAGAACATCTTATTCATTATGAAAGTAAAGACTCTCTTTCTTTTAAAATTATGATGTAGGTCCACCAATTATGTTGAGCACTGAATCTCAAATAGTTAAAAACAAATTGAACATGTCATCCAATGTCTCTTAGACACATGTTTTCAATTGGTGTTGAACCTCACATGCCCACCTCACCACACTTCACTCAAAATATAGGCGTCCCTTTCAGTAACATTATTAGACCCGCTTACTTCACTAAAAGCGTGTCCAATACCCAAAGAGAAGTGGGCTTATTGGAAAGAAAGAAAAGAAAACAAGTTAAGGTGTTGGATCTTCCAGTTTACTCAATGTAATGAAACAGATACAAAACACTCTTTATTGATTGAAAAACACGAAATACATGCTATGGGCCAAGAGAATTGGACCAAGGACTATCCAACAACATGGATGCAAAGGCTGTTCTGTAATGACCCACAGACACACCATGTGTAAAATGAGAGTTTCGAGAGGAGTAAGTCTTTGGATACATGTCTATCACCCTAAACCAAGCAGAGCTCTCTAATGCCCCCTTCCCATCTAACTTTACCAAATAACCAAAGTCTTTGTTAAAATTCAGGTAGAGCTCTCTTGTTTATAGTGGAGGCATCCAGCTATCCCAATGCACTTACAAGAACTTGCTCTGGAGATTTTCGAGTAAGTTTTAGTTAAGTAGTTCTCACACATGTTCATTGTTTTATCTCCAGGCAATGAATGTTGGATGGTTTTTGTCCCATCCCCCTATGCCTTACCACTCATCTATTTTACCATCGGTTTTCGTTAATAAGGATCCTCGTGCCCTCATAACTAAGACTAAAAGCAACCAATCACAAGGGCTAGAGGCGACACTTTTAAAGGTTCTACATTCTTGCCTCAAGTCTAGGTACCGATGGGAGGGTCGGTGCTTGAGGCTTAAAACCTCCACGTTTAAACCATGCCACATCATTTGCCAACTAGGCTCGGGACTAGATAGTGTCGATGGTGTGAAGGCCGTGTTTTTAGAACCAACTTTTAGGCTTAGCTATAGTCAAGTGGGAAGGGGTCATAAGTCAACCTCATGAGCCTCGACATCCACAGTACCTAAGGCTAGTCAATTGCCAAGGTCACATTTGAAGGAGGGCTTACCTTTGGAGGCTAGCAATTTCAATCAAGGGCGGATCTAGATGCTACGGGTGAGTTCCACCTAGGCTGCTCGCCCACTAGATTCTAGATAATGGTGGGTTGGAGGTGTCCTTATATAGATAAGCACAAGCCACCAACCAACCACATTTTGGTGGTTTGCTAGAATGTGGAGGGCTATGGACACATGCCGCTAGATTTTCATGTGGTTACTAAAGCACTTTTCAACCTACAAGTTCCAGTCATTGAAGGATTGAAGACCAATTTTAAGAGGAGGAGGAGGGTTTTAGCATGGAGGAGGAGGTTAGTAGGTGGACCAAGATTTGAGAAGATGAGAGTAGCTAATTGACATAGACGAACCCTACCCCACTAGATTCCATCTAAATTTGGGTGGGTTTGTCCTTATCTCCACTAGAATCTTGTGGGCAAGCGGCCTACATGGAAAGCTCCCCTAATTCATCCAATTTAGTCACCACAAATCGCGAATAATTAAATGGTGAGCATTCCTTGGAACATGGTGTCAATGTGAAGACATGGCCCATTAATATGAGGTGGTCACCTAGAAAGTCTCCATTACTAAGGGTGAGTTTCCATGTAGGCCACTCGGCCACTAGACTCTAGATAATAGTGAATCAGAGGTGTTCGCATGTAATTAAGAATAAGCCGCCATCCAACCACATTCTGGTGGTCTGCTAGAATGTGGAGGGTTGTGGACACGGACTGCAAGACTTCCATGCGCCCACTAAAGAATCTTTAACCTACATGTGCTAGTTGCCAAAGGATTAAGACCGGTTGAAGACTTAAGAGAACCCATGTTGATCTAGAACTCCATCCTTGGTAACGAGGAGGAGGAGGTTAGTAGGTGGACTTGCATTTGAGAAGATGTGAGTAGCTGGTTGGCACATACCAACCCTACCCCACCAGAATCCCTCTACGTTCGGGTGGGTTTGTCCTCATTCATACTAAAAGTTGGTGGGCAAATGCCCTACATGGAAACTCACCCTAAGAGGAGAGCAAGTGAAGAAGATGATGACTCGGATCACAAAACTCTAGAACCCCATCGACCTTTGCAATTGTACCTTATGTAGGTGAGGCACACTCTTCCACCAACCTTGGACAAGTGGCGAGTAAAGGATATGCCGGAGGATGAGATGTTAGCGGATTGCATCCCCAAAACACAAAACCTAGACCAATGTACTAGTCAATTTGCAAATGTGGTGCTATCATTGCCCACATGGCTGAAGGGAGGGGACGGACACCTTCCCCTAACATTACCCAACCCAATACTCTTAACTCCGGCGCGGAGTTCGATGCGGCTCCGATGCGGCTCCGGGGAGGTTCGGATGCCAGCTCCGGTGGGTCCATTTTTCTGGCCCTCCCCGTTTTGGCCCCTTGATGACTTTTTTGGGTTTTTTTTTGCTAAATTTGGGTTCTACGGCCCCAAATTACTATAGGAGGCCCCTTATGAGATCAAGTAAGGCCCCACCCAATCAAAAAAATAGGGGGCAATTTTTGCCCCAACCCACCCGAACCCACCGGAGCTGGCATCCAAACCTCCCCGGAGCCGCATCGGAGCCGCATCGAACTCCGCGCCGGAGTTAAGAGTATTGGGTTGGGTAATGTTATCCGACACCTTCTCTATGGCACGCACCATCTTTCTCCCGTGCACCTGTGAAGAACGTTCATCTCGTGCCTAGGAAGGACATGCCATTAGTGATCGGGGAGGATTTTGGGCATAATCGGTTGAGATACTAGTGTTTGCAAGTCCAACCGGTTACATGTTGACATCCTCCGGTTTTCCTTTATTAAATTGGGGTATATTCTATAAATTCCTCTCAAATGATCGGTAATTTTCCTGCAGTCTTGAACTTCAACCGGTTCTTTTTCAAACTCAACCGGTTCATTTGTAACTAATTGCCGGTTCTCCCCGATCATTGAATGCAACAACCATCCTCAAGCATATCGGGTCTAGGTGAAGAGGAGGATCTTGAGATCTTTGTTGATGTAGTAGATGACATGTCCACCCCAACCTCTCCAATAACCAAGGATGACACCATGCTTGCATTCATTCCGCCTAAGGTGGTGTTCACACGAGTCGAAGCTCATGTAGTGTGGAGGCACTTATCTTCACTGGAGGAACGCACTAAGAGGTTAACAAGGTGTCGGGTGTTTGGGGCATGAAGTCTTATGCAAGAAGGAAGACCCAACAAAGCAATGAGGTGGCACCTAGCTTCAACTTGTGGTGGAGCTTTAGTAGGTTATTTTCCGAAAATACGAGTGAAAAAAAGCTCAGGTAACATCCTTTCATCTTCTACACCTTCTCAATGAAATTACACCCCTTATCTATTATTGTACGGGGCATCAACAATGATAAAACATTTAGGGGTTATTAGGGACTACCTTAGTAGCTTCTCCTCAAAGGTTGATGTCTTTTGTTTGTAAGAACATAAACTAAGAGGTGGTGATGTGAACATGAATATTAGAATGCTTTGGAGGAGTGCTAACTTTTGGTCTCTTGAAGCTAGTCCTAGTAATGACGTTGAGGATATGAGACTAGGAATTGGAAGAGGTGGCACTAACATGTGTTTCCATCATAGACTTCAATTGTAAATTTATGATCAAGGTTCTTTAGCTGGTAATGAGCCCAATGGATAAGATTCAAAGGGTTAGAAGGCATGTATCTTGGGGTTCTTGATGTTTATTCTTCAAATATGGTTGGGGAGAGGTGTGCCATGTGGAATGAAGTCCTCCAATTACTTCTATGTATTGTAGGTGGATTATAACTAGTGATTTTAACATGGTTGAGAGCCCTTTGGATAGGTCCACATCATCATGTCGCCGGCTAATGAGTTTAAAGGAAAAATTGACTTGGCTTGATATTAAAAGTAAATTTAACATTGTACATAAGTAGACGCGATGGTCCAATCTATTCATGGGACAATCTACAAGATGACAATATTCGGGTGCTTCCTAGATTAGATAGATTCTATTCGTTTCTAGTTCGGTCAAAAAAAAACTTCTCATATTGTGCACTATAAGATCCTTGGTTTTTCATTGTTTTCTGATAATCACCCAATTTCTCCTCCCATTAAACCTTAGCAATAGCCCTTTGGGTTGGGTCCTCTTGGAAGGTTCATTCTAGATTTCTCCATGAGGCTTAAAACTCAATTCAAGCCCTATGGGAAATGGCTCCTCCCCAAATGTTGTTATTTACCAAAATTAGGAAAATAGGAAATATTACAATCAATTTTATATTGCTGAAGCAATTGCACATGAGTTGGAAGAGGCTTGACTTAGAACATCTCTTGAATTTTGGAAAATTTTATTTCGTTTAGAAGTAAATAATGAAGTTAATAAATCCACCGTTAAGGAGTAAGGTTTCAACTACAATGATTGGTGGCTAGGAAAGAAGATGTCTGTAGGATTTGGTCTAGAAACAAATGGATAAAGTCCGGGAACATAATGAATAAGTATTTTTTTCCCTCCATCAAGGAGCATTTAGTGGGAGGTCTTATTTCATAATTATGCGATGAAGATGACACAATTATGTCCTTGAATGCGGATCTTGCTCGGGTGTGTAACACATTCTACTCCAAGTTATACGATGGTTTAATCTTGAATGAAAAAGACCGGGTTGCTACGCGGAGCTACTGAGACATATCACATGTAACTTTTCTTTTGCAAATTAGAAGGTGCTAGAAGCTCCAATTACAGAAGAAGAACTTACATTTATTTCCACGACACAAGTCTATTTCAACAACACGTGTACCATTTAGCAAAGTACGGGCCTTGTGAGGCATCATGTGCACTTTATCTTCCAACAACGTCAAAAATGTGGCAGTACCTTGCTGAGTGGATACACGATTCCATTTCATATTAGGCTTCCATGATTGCGTGAAAGTATACCGCACTTGAATTCTGAACGGTTTTTATAGAATGTCGTTTTTGAGATGACAAATATGTGTCTCCATGCTTTTTCACATACATCGTGACCACTCAAAAGTGACAACATTCCTAGAACCTCCAGGAAATACATGTAATTGGTTGTGGAGCTTGAATTGTTTAGCATGTCTCGTCCTTGTCAAACAATTATAAAAATTGGTTCGTAATGCAAGTGCCTTATCCATGGGAAAGTACCTAGTGCACTTGCGATTATAGCACACAATAACAAAAAAAATGATGGATACTCGTATTATTAAGTATTTGCGATTTTTGGGTCAATTTAATATGCAAGGTTGTACATGATGAGACGTATACCTTCTTCCCTTATTTTCTTCGTTTATCCAACAATTTGATTTGCTCACGCAATCTATGTGTGTTCACAAGAAGGTGGTGTGCAAGAATACATCTCTGGTGGAAAACATGAGAAAATGGTCACATTCTCAATGAGAACATTGATCCCATGTTTATCATTCGCTCGAGTGGTTCCATAATAAGGATATCAATGTGATCTACTCCAAGACATTCGTCTTCCACATAATCCATTGGGTTGATATTGTGACTGATTCATTTTGCCACATTTTATCCATCTTCATTCATAAACATCATTGGAAGGTTTATCCATTCTTTTTTTAAGCCCACTGCATTCTACATCAATATCCTCAATGCCGACCTTAGTTTCTTCTTCCGTGAACATTGCTTCAGATAGAGATGATCCCTACATCGTGTAATGATGTGAATACATGTCCAAATCAATAATTGATATCGCAATATTTGGTTACATGACATAGCAATGCATGACAATAAACAAATTACCTCCTTGATACTTGCTGATTCTGGATCCATTCGCTCCATTACTCTAAAAAACAAATGACATGCAAATTTATTAATAACAAAAATGTACATAAGATACGTAAACATAAAGAATTATTCCATTCCGAGTTTTGTGTTCCAAAAATTATACCCAAGATTTCATGCATGACATTGCCCAACTACAAGAACGTTTTCGAGACGTGTTAACAATAATATAAATCTTTGGAGACTTACAATTGCACTACTAGAACTCTCTGTCTGCTAGGCCATGATACACCCACAAGAACCATCCCCATTTCCAAGTACATAATCAACTAAATTGACCTTAGAATCCATCTTTAGGTCTATTCATTTGCCTACCATTACAACTAATACATCCCATTGATCACCAAGGCCAAATGTAGTGGAACCTCCCAAAAACATCCTTGGGCAAGATCTCCATTGAGAGGTCCCACAAGATCAAGTGGAATGCCATTGAGAGGATCCACTTGATCTTATGGAACCTCTCAATAGAGATCCATACGGTGGATCCATTCAATCGGGTGGAGGGATCCACTTGATCTTGTGGAACCTCTCTATAGAGATCCCCTTGATTTTGTGAAACTTCTCAAGGAGGATCTACTTGATCTTGTAGAACCTTTATAAGTGGATCCACTTGATCTAGTGGAACCTCTCGAAGGGGATCTCCACTTCAAGAAATCCAACCTCATTTAGAATACCTACTCCATCCTGTTATAGATACAATGGTCAACTATGTCAATAACTTATCAATAAATTAGCATAATTTCATCCTAGACTTTAAAAAACACATGTAGAATGATCCCAAATTAACTAATGTAATTACGTTTATACTTTAGAGTGTCGCAAAATTTATTCATTACAAGTCTTCTAGCATAAACCTAGTGTTCAGTTGAATTACATTGTGGTGCATTTCCCATTGATTGTATGACAATTTATTTTCATTTAATAAAAACACTAGTCTTGCATATTTGTACGTTCCCATCACTTAGGATCTCAATGTGTAGTTGTCGTTGATAAACAATGTTTATGGTGCAAAAACCCCTGTATTTCAAAGCATGCATGCATCCATGGCTTGGGTTGTTCTCATCATTGTGTTCCCAATGAGTTCCCACTATCTTCATAATAGTCCCAAAATTGTCTTAAAGCCCCAAAATGTTTATTATAGTGTTCTAGGTGTATATACTATAGCACTTTGCTTGCCTCCAAGAATAAGAGTAGGACTCTTTAGTGGAAGATTAACATGAAATAGCAACTGGCATAACCATATAGCCTCTTTGGTAGCAATACATGCATCAAAATACTCGGCCTCTGCTATGGAAGTAGTTGTAAATTCTTGTCCTTGGTTGTTCCAAGCAATCAAACCTTCTCCTAGTGGAAGACATAACTTGTGCAAGAGTGCGAGTATCAGTATGACCTCTGAAATCAATGCTACGAAAGCCTTTGACCCTACCAGAAATAAAACCAATGGAATAAACCAAGCCAAAATCAATAGTGCCTTGAGATATGGTATAGTCCTTTGGACAGCTATGTAGTGTCGTGTCTGGTTTTTCAGAATACTTTGCCACAATATTGATTGAATAGGTTATATCAAGTCATGTAAGAGTAGAGAGTTACATGAGGCATCCCACATGTTCCTTGTAAGGAACATTGAGAGGGATAACATTTTCAATGTCAGTCTATTTCAGGGGGTGGACTCTTCATATCATGTACGCACTAATGTGGGTGTAAGAAGGGGTACTATCCCGGGTACGCAACTTCCGTATTATATGGTCCTGATTATAGTCACTTATAATGCACTTTA
Organism: Polytrichum commune; assembly: GCA_950295325.1. Lineage (NCBI taxonomy): Eukaryota > Viridiplantae > Streptophyta > Polytrichopsida > Polytrichales > Polytrichaceae > Polytrichum > Polytrichum commune. The sequence goes on from OX485809.1 coordinate 4,113,195, forward strand.
GTCCAATATTGAGTGATACAATTTGTTTTAATGTAGGAAACCCTTGTAGCCCTTCTAACAAGGAATCCAAAAATGTAATTATATATAGGAAATTAATATATTTTGAAGCATATAATTGCATTAAAAACCTAATTATATGATTTTTTAATACATGTACCATAGGTCAAACTACCCAACTTTTTGGACTTTTTAATAAAATTTTAACATTGTGAATGACTTATAATTTTAATGGGAGGCAACTATTCGTGGCTTATAATTCTAATCGGAGGCAAATATTCGTGTGGATTTTTTTAAATTATGCATAGGCAACTTACTGGTCTAACTGTTGGGATATAAAACTAATGATTTGTGTTAGGATATAGTTGAGGTATGTATTTTTAAAACCATATACATCATATGGTGCCCCGACTACTCAAGGGTATCACGGGGTATTTCAAAATATCATGGGTTCCCGGTTTAGGGTTAGGGCTTAGGGTTTGAGGCTTCTATATATTCGCTTTGAAGCTTTTGTGTTCGGTTTTGGAGCCTTTGTGTCTTTGCTTTGGAGTGTGCGGCTTTGCTTTGGAGCCTTTGTGTCTTTGCTTTGGAGTGTGCGGCTTTGCTTTGGAGCCTTTGTGTCGTCGCTTTGGAGTGTGCTTGTGCTCATTTGGGAGGGTCATCCTTGGCTTAAACAAACACATGGATTGTGAGATGAAGCGTAGAGGCTCATGTAGTGGAGGTAGAGATAGGGAGAAGGAATATGTTACACCTGTAATTACCACAACTCCTTCCAAAAGATGGAGACCTCGAAAGGACCCTCTATCATTTGTGAATATTAATCCGACATCTACATTGAATACCCCTCTTAGATGCTCTACAAGGTTAAAAAAACTAGGTGTTTCAATTGTTTATATACGTTGGAGTCTTTTTTTAATAAATATGCAACCCAACTTTTTATTTCATCTCATTTTATTTAATTTGGTCTTTACCCAACTTTTTTTTCATCTCATTTTATTTAATTTGGTCTTCACCCAAATTTTTGATCATTTTAATTTGATATAATTTGATATAATTTTTACAAAAGCCATCCTCTAAGCCGTTTTTAATACGATGCCCCCTGCGTATAATATGGGAGTTGCGTACCCGGGGGACTATTTGAGGCATTAGTATACATAAGAGAGAGGTATTGTTTTTCTTTAGTGTGTACATTTGAAAGGTTATTAAATCTTATGAAGCAAAGGTAGATGTACAAAAGGGGGTCGTAAGGTTTGGAATCTTTTTTTGACAAAAGATGTGTTAGTTTCATCCACTTGATCACATTTTCATTCATTGTTTTCAGATGGTCATAATCCTCAATAACAACCATGTGCCTCCTTGTTAGTGTTTGCATTTGGGTTCTAGGTTTTTATAAACTAGAGGATCTTGGAGCTCCCATAGGCATCCTTTAGTTTTGCTTTCTAGTTTGTGACTAAGTTATTGTGCTCTTTTCTTTGTCTCTTTGATACAGTCATTGAGTAACATACTATGGATGAAAAACATTCAGTTACTTTGTCTTTGGAAAGTGAATGTGGATTTTATACCTAATTGAGAATTATTTCATTCATGATGTATAGTTTGTATATGTAATGGAGGAATTTATCACATTAAATTGAAAAGCTTAGTATAAATACATGAGTCCGTTTTTAGTATGCCATGAGTACGTATACTTTTTTGTTTTTTGAAAAAAAATTCCTATCAACTTCTCTTTTATAGGGTTTTTAATTTCATAGTGACCCACGCACATCATTTAGGTTTCAAATGAAGAGTCTGGCCCCAGAGTCTATTGGGTGGAGACTGAAATTAGAATCCTGCAGACCAAATTTGTTCAGAACATGATGAATATAACGAGAGTTTGATGGAGAAAAGTGATTTCTTGGTCAATACAGAGAGTAACTTCGAACCCCCTGTAATAATCCAGATCTCCTCGAGTAGTCTTGAATGCTGAATCCAAATCCTGTAGAATAACTTCCATCCGTTCCTGGCTGGTAGAACAAATTAGCGCCATCACCAACAAAGATATCGAGAATAACAGGGGGTTCAGTGAGATTGTGATAAACAAATGGATCGGCTTCACTGGGAATTGGACCAAACTTGATGAGAAACTTGTCAAACTTTTGGTTCCATTGCCGTGCTGATTGTTTAAGGCCATATATAGAGACTTTGAAGTGAGAAACAAAGCCAATCAGGTACTTTCACACTACTTAAACTTAGAGGTTGCTCCATGAAATTTCTGACATTCAAGTCCCCATTAAGGAAAGCAGACATCAAATTCCTCCATCGTCATCTTTTCCTTTGTAACCATAGCTAGATGATTCGGAGAGCATCAAACTTGATGACAGGAGCGTGCGTCTCGCTATATTCAATTTCTTCGACTTGTGAATATCCTTTTGTAACCAGTCGGGCCTTAAATTGCTCAATCTCTCCATTTGGTTTAGATTTGACTTTATAAACCCATTTGCATTTAGTAGCTTTTCTTCACGCTGGAAGAGGGGCTAACCTCCAAGCATTGTTCTGCATAAGTAAGTCATACTCAAACTACATCGATGCTTGCCACTTATTCGCCTCGAGAGATCGCAAGTCTTCTGCATAGGTTTTTGGTTTATCAATAACATGAATACTACTAGCTATCCAAGCAACAGAGCGAGTAGTGGTACCCAGTCACCGTATCGCTGAGGAGGTAGTCAAGTACGTGGTCGTAAATCCTCAGGAGGATTTTTGGTCCTCGTGGTCTGTTGAATAATTACTAGCAACACTAGTTTATGAGGAAACTGAGGGATCTAGAATGATAGGTAATACAAGGTCTCTAGCTGAGAAACAGGGGCCTCCTCATTAACATTCTGGGGAAGAGGTTGTCCTTCATGATTGTTGTGATCTCCGTCAACGGGCGCTGGATCTGGATGAATTGGTGCTGAGATCAAAGCTAGCACTGATGTTGAAATTGGTGGAACTGGGAATCTAGAACATGAAGATTTCCAGAGAGAGCACACTGCCTCCATTTATAGAAACACTGCCTCCATCTATAGTGGGTAATTCTTATGTGACAACATTAAATCGAGTATCAGTAGCAGTTTGAAAAATATGAACATCAGAAAAAATGGAGATCTTCTTTGAACCTGGATGCCATAGCCGATAGGATTTTCCTCCACCTGTATATCCTACAAAGATAGCCTTCTTGCTTTCCACAGCTAATTTGTTCCGATGAGATCTAGGAACATGCATGCATGTAACCTGTGCTGTAAGAATGCAAAAATATGACACATCAGTCTTCGAATTGGAAACCTTCTCATAAAATGTGATGTCCTTCAATTGGGTATTGACAGCCCGGTTCCATACATGGACTACTGTAATACCAACTTTGGCCCCAAAGACCTAAACGTAAGGAAGCGACTGAGTGTAACATACGACGTACAGCTATTATCGTCCACTATTGTGCGGTTACTTCTTTCAATGAAACCATTCTGTTCTGGTGCAGAAGCTGCAGTAAGCTCATGCTGAATTCCAGAGTCGTTGAGATAGTGCTTGAACATTATTCTCGTAAAATCCCCTCCTCTGTCTGACTTGAGTTTAACAACCTTGACTTTGAGGTCATTCTGGCTGAGAGCAACTAGCGCCTTCAAACATTTCAGCGCATCTGATTGTTTTTAAAAAAAAAAAAATCAATGAACAAGTAGCCACTGGAATCATCCTTAAAAGAATGAAGTACTTTGCCCCTCCGATCGAAGTCTGACTTATCGGTCCACATAAGTCCGTATGAATAAATTCCCCAGGAGTAGGCCATCTAGTTTAATCAGGGTGGGTCACATGTGAAGACCTAGTTTGCTTTCCAAACAGACATGGTTCATAGCTGAGAGAAAACCTATGGCTACATATATATGGTCAATTGCCGGTTGTAGCTTGAGGAGGAATGTTGAGGAGATTTGGGGGCTATATATGTTTGTGGTGAATGCATATTATGGAGGTGAAAGCATGTTCGTTGTACTTATAGTAGACTGTGTGGGAAACTCATATTGGCTCAATAATCCATGGCGAGTGGGGGGAGGTTTAGGATAGTAGGAACATTTAGGACAAAGTTGAATTGTATGTGGTGACTTTTTCCAGTATGTGTGTTGTGGGATGATTATTGAGATGATGAATTGGTTTTCTTCTGCAGCCATGCGAGCCTAGTGTATGGCTTCTATTGTGGATTGGTGGTCTAGCGGGTGGGCATATCCCAACCCTCCCCATTTGTGGGAAAGTGCAGGCCATGTGGAACCAAATAAGCTATCTCTTAGGTGCGGTGAGTGATATTGTGTGAGTTTCATTGGGCATGTGAGGGGGGAGGAGTAGTATGAGTGAGTGATGTTAAAAATGTTGATTAGGATGGTCACGATGTTTTCATAAAGGTGATGATGCCGGTTGTTTGGGGTGATCGATCATTTTGGATTTATTCCTTAGGAGCGGAGAGATGTATCATTTTATTAAACCCAAGGACTTTGGTTTCGAAGTCTTGGGGTGATGGTTGCATGTGTGGTCACGTCTATCCCATAAGTCATTATAGTTGGCTATCAAAATTGGTGGTGATGTAGGCACCAATATGGTTGTACATATGTGTCCATGGTGGTATTAGTTGGATAGTGGATTTGGAGGTTACATTGTTGGGTATTTTAAGGTGAGGTGTGGGGTGACTGGGGGGGGGGGGGGGGGGGGAAGTGTATATGTCTATTGTTGAGCGATTATTGTTAGTGGTGGTGGGTGTGGTGCATGGATTTCCAGTGTGTGGTGTTATGGTGGTTGAAGTATTGGGTTAGAAGTAGTAGATTGTGTTCCAAAGTGATATTGTCATATGGGATAATGTGGTGGTTGGGATTCATGAGGTCCCACTAGAAGGGGGCCATTGGCATAGACTATGTTGGCTAAAGCATATGCTCCCCATTGATCTTCTCTTAAGTGAATGTGGAATTAATTATTTTTTGTATGGGCGGACAAAGTGGGGGGTGGGATGGTAGGGTGGGGGGAGTGTATAAGGTGTGTGGGGTATGCTATTGTGGTGAGGTTGAAAGATGTGTTTAGCTTGGGATAATGCAACTTTAATTACAGTCCACCCTCTTTAAATGTTAGGCTTTGGAGTAAAAATTTCCTAACATTTATAGCGAGTTAACATTGTAACAGTTATAAAGGGAGTTTTTTGAATGCTTAACAAATATAAATTCATTACAATTATGGAGGGAGAGTTTTGCAAAATTATCATATATGAAATATGTGCATCAAATCAATCTTTTATTTTTATGAAACAAAATAAGAATCAATATAGTCCAGATGAATAATTTGATCACAAAAGTCAAATTTGGTGGCTTTTGACACTTTGAAAGGTTGTGAGTCAATGTAATGGATGTCATCACACAATATTGGATGTATTTCGTAGGTTAACAATTATAAGTGGCAAATTAACAAAGAGGGGAGTAAATTATTGTTAACATTTAACATAGTTAACATTCTAGTTAGCAATATGAGGGAAGTATGATTTTGTTAACAAATATAATGAGTAACGTTTATAAGTGTAACATTTATCAAGGGTGGACTGTAGTTGGGGGGTTGATTTATATATGGTTTGGAATACTTACAGGGAGAGAATATGTGTTTGGTATGTGCTCTTAATTTGGCTCATGATGAAGATGTGAAAAACAAAGGGGATTGATATTTCCACACCTTTTTTGGCTAGATTCGCACCTTTTTGCCGGTTCGGTTGCCGTGTCACTGAGGCGCTATATATGAGATTCTTCATGGTGCATCCTGACCGTTGATCCACCAAGGCCCATCCAAGGGCCTCAATGATCCTAGGTGGCGGTGGGGTGGGGGGCGGGGGTGGTGCTTGCCACCAAGGCGGGATGGGGCCGTGGGCCTCATGTCTTTTTTGGGGAGGCCGGAGTTAGGGTGGTGTCGGGCCTAGTGGCTAGGCCTACTTATTATATAACTAGTTGGTTACCCTTACTCTACTTACTAAATGACTAGTTTGGTATCTTTCTAACAAGGCATTTCATTTGAGTTGCTTAATATATGGATTAAGAAGTCCATGGTTCAAAGGAAATTGCCTTCACAAAACATAATTTAAGATAGGGTGTCTGCAGTTAGCTTTAGGAACAAGAAGGAAGGGAGAGGGAATTGGTGGGCCTTCTTGAATCGCACAATCAAGGAGGTCCAAATATTCACATATGGGGTTTGAAGTGTGACAATCTTGTATATTTTCAAGATCTATTAGGTATGGGTAATGGCAGAGATAGCACTAGGCATTTGGGGGTTGTTAGGCCTAGACCCGAAGAGAGGGAGAGGTTAGCTGATAGACAACGCCTTTGTTGCGCTCACAAAAGGGGTGCCAAAAAAGCTTTAAATTGTGTGGTCGTGGTGCCGTGGTTGTATGTAATTGACAAGTGCATATAGTGACCCATGATATTGTTTCCTCCATTCATACCATATTAAGAGTTTCCCACATCATGTTACCAAGGATTTTGTCATACAAAAAGTCCTTGCTAGCCCTTTTGCAAGTTCTAATAGTATTCCTCAATCAAAAACTGACCTTGTCCAACAATATATTATCCATGAGCTTGTGAAGTGACTATCCTAGGTCAAGAACCCTAGTTTGTCTATCAATATTGCAACTAAACATGCTAATCTGATTAAGGGGTATTGATCTGTAGACTTGAAGAAGTTATCATGGACGAGCCACATGCAAAGGAAACTTGCGCGTGTGGTTATGACCAGACCCATTATGGCCTTATCTTTTCATAGCCCCTATTTGTTCGTGCTATTTCAATTTTGGCTCTATGTGTCGCAATGTGGTCAAGTCGTTTGCATAACCTTTCATGTGATTTAGCTCAGGAAAGGCTTTTGCGCCATAATGTTGGCATAGTTGAATTTGAAGGATGCAATTCCTCATTTAAATAGAAATCTAGTGTTGTAGGTGTCATTCTAGGAAGGTTAGGAATACACCCATACAAAATCAACGGTACCATGGAAAATTGAATTTCCACATAAGACAACATGGTTCCCATATTTTTCACATGTTATTCCCTAGAGCATTCATTTAAATCATGATAGTTATAGAGGGAAGCCCAAATATTTTTATGTGGATCATTAGGCAAGTGAAAATTTCACCTTGTACATCCAATGAAATTTGAAATTAATCCTAAGTGTCCTAGGTGTTCTAGGTGTCATCCTAGGAATCTTAGTGTTTGGGATTCATAATGAATAGATGTTTTTGGGAGTATGTTGTGGAAGGGTTTGAAGGGTTTGTTTTCACACAAGTGTGGGTTGCATCCTATTTAGATGGAATTCTTCCTCGGATTTCAGAAGGCACACACTAGCATGGTCATCGAAAAAAACGTCATTTGATATATTGTGGCCATTCCAAGTAAAAAGGATGAAATAGCGCAATGTTGCGTTGTTGCATATAATATATTGAGATGAAGGAGTTGCGTACATGTTTCAATAATATACGATTCGAAGGGAGGTATACACCTAGAGAACCGGTGTAAGTGTAGTGTAATGAATTTTACCATCCTAATGATTTAGATTCCTCTTTTGTGTAGGCAACCATGCTACTTATTGATCTTGACTACGTTATGAGAGTCTATATAGTCCTCACGAGATAACTTCACATAGTGACATGCTAGAGAGTGCATCTATAAGAAATATGAATATTGTGGAGTTGATATGTTGCCCATATGCTTACTTGAAGAGGAAGGAGGGTTAGGAATGTTAGTGAGTTGGAAACATTTTGTTATGCAAGACATTTTAACAAAGAATGAGAGCCACAAAAAAACTTTCAACTAATTGGTACATTTATTCATCCTAGTGACTTGATTAGATATTTGAAGCCCAAACTTGCCTATTTTGTACATCATAACTTTATTGCTAGATACCAAGATGCCTAATTCAAGAATTGCTGCAAAACATTTCTTGCAAATATTGTAGTCTTTGTCATTGAATTTGCTGTGAACTACACCTCTGAAATTCGTAATAAGGTCCAATCAATGCATTGGCACTCCATTCAAATCACTATTCTAGCTCATTTTTGTTGGTTTACAAATTCTAGTTTCAAAGATAGAAGAAGATCCAAAGATAGTCAAGAATTATCATTTCAATGTATTTAATAATCCTATTCATGATTCGTGTTTTTTTCAACATTGCCTACAAGTACATTAAAAATACATGGTTGAATAAGGTCTTTGGCCCAATATGAACTAAAATAGGTACTCCTTTGATTTTCAATCCAAAGATGAATTTATGCTTACAGTTGAATCACAAATAAACTAAAATTAAGATTTGAAAGTCTTGGTGAGTAAAATGGATCTAGATAGTCTTACTAAACATCTAATGTCCAAGCTAAGGTTAGTTGCCGTAAAGTAAGCAATTTAAATCATTTTATTGAAATTTATTTTCTATAATGTAGCCCAATGTGGCCTAACCTCTAATATAATTCTTTATAAAACCTGATTTTTTCTTTGAAAAATAGAGAATAGAGGATTTTGGGAGTCGCATCATAGAAACATCTATGACTTTATGTCAGAATTTGAGAATGAAGTAAGATTTATTTCACTAATAATAAAACTTTAATATCTACCTAATGATATAAAACTTATAAAAATGAAGATTATGGCTAGCTATGGTGAAGCTACAGAGTTGGCTATCCTAAAACAAAAATTGTTATGTAAAATAACTTATAACTTATAGACATGATTTTATATTTTTACAGGACTAATTTGATTGGAAACAAGACTTCAAGATCTATGCACACATATTAGTTGTGTGAGAAATAGACTTAGAATAAAATTGTAACAAGTTTTTAGAATAAAATGTCCTTATCTATTTAAAATTATTAAAAATGAAACAATATGAAAAATCCACCTATTTTTTAATAGATAAAATAAGAAAGGCTAGAGTGCAAGTTTAATACAAAGAACAAAAAATAAACAAAACATCAAAAATTAATAATAAAGTAAAATTAACCTCAGTTATTTTTGAGATGTATTTGCAATGAAACTACTAATAAAATTTAAGTCATATGGTAACCGATCCTAATATTGCGCAGCAATGTTCATGCTGCCCTTATGTTGCGTAGCAATTGCTCATTGGAAATTCTCTCACTTCCATCACAAACATGGAGGGAAAACATGAAATTCACCAATTCCTACATGCAAAATCCTTGCCAAGAGTCAACCAGAAGAGATTCTCGTCTCATGCCTTTGCTGATTGCATCCATGGTGTCATTGGTGTCTCTAGTCTCACAAAACGGTGGAACCCTACTCCGGATTTTCTTGTGATTCCTTGGATTTCTTCGTGAACGGTAAGCATTCTAATGAATCGCCTACGAGGTGAAGAATTTTCCTTAAGTGAGAATTGCGATTCTGTACGAAATTAGTAGTAGCTTCCTGATCGATATATGATCAAACATTCGTATGTGTGGGAGCTTTGAATTGAACAATTCGGATATGTTTTGGAGTCTTCAAGGGCCTGAAGTACGAGTTGCAGTCCAAATATAGGGTTTGACATGCATTCATACATAGATGCATTCATAGGTTTCGCAGTATTTGCATCATACATAAGTCTTTGCTGCGTCAGGAGCCTTTCTCTCGCAAATGCAGACATCATCACTGAAAAACTCTTTCCTAGAGACAAATAGAAGAGATTGTCGTCTACCCTTGCAAAATATACATACTTCATTGGAATTGATTTCTCTAGTCTCACGAGACGGTGGAATTCTACCCCGGAATGATAAGCAGTCTAAATTTAGGGTTGAGACCACCACAAGTTTGGCATGCATTCATCCATTAGAGCTTAGTGCACGCAATGATTTCGGGATTAGTAGTAGAGGCAGCTATGGCAGAGAGTACCAGGAGCGGATTGGCAAGTGGATTATATCGACCTACAATTCGCCATTTTTTTCTCTTGGTCAAGATTTTGCAGTATTTCTATGTGCTCCAGTAGGAGTGCTTTCTTTTGTGGTTCTGCAAGCAACAAGAAGACGCCTGCAACTTTCCTTATTGCAGTGTGGTTGCATAATAACCAAATCCAAGAATTCTTGATTGTTTCATAACATACTGCGCATTGACGATCAAACCACTTGCAAATGGAAGAGGGAGAGGATCATCAGGACCGCATCGCACCAAATTGGAATCAACGCTAGATTCCAATTTGATCACATATGTGATCCTCATCTACTTCCTCATCAATAGTACATAGGAATGTGAATTTTAGGACCGAGGATGTATGATAATATGTAGCTTATGGTGTGATTGAATTTTTTATATGAAGAATGTAGAATAAGGACCGGAATTCAATAAGGACCAGAGATGTGCAGTGAATTTGTACCTATCTTTCAAAGAAATTCTTGCCATGCCCTAATATTGTGCAGTTCATTGCGCACAATTATCTGCGCAGTATTAGGGCGGCATTTTTAAATTCTAAAATATCCACCCCCTTGGTAATCGGGCAAGATTGTTTGTCTGGATTTCATCCGTTCTGAAATAATTTTTCTTCCATCCAAATTACGCTTCATCCCACTAGATATTCCCCCCCAAAAAATTAAAAAATTCTAATTTTTTTGCCTGATATGTCTTGTCGATGTCAACACTGCGCAATATTAGGACCGTCTACCATAGGTCCTTAGACCAAGAATTAGATTTATCAAAGCTAAAGTATGTCAGAGCAGATTGAGACCCAAGTTGAAAAGATAGAATATTAAGGTAGAAGAGTTCGGACCGCCAAAGATCCGAAACCTAAATCACAAGAGATAGATATGAGAGATGTTTGAATAAAGCTTAAAACCACCTTATAGAAGGTTGCCTCAAATAGTTGGGGTGAGGTTTTCTTTAATTCTTGCCTCCAAAAGTTTGCATGCCTTGGATACCTGCCGAAGACTTTAGCCATCGGTTGATTTTCATGTTATAATTTTATATATCTTAGACTTAGTAGTGTCAAAATGCACTTATCAAAATGAAATCCCACATCACAGAGATGAATTTGCAAAGTCAAAAGGGCCTTCTAATAGTCAACTTCATTTGGCTCCACTTGTTTAATTGATTTGGCACATAATCACCTCAAATTCTCAAAAAATCAAAAGCCACATCTTTATCTACCATTCTTATTTTATTTTAGCTGGACTAATTCTAATAAATTTAACAATATTTCTTTGATGTTCTTTGCTTTAAGATTTTACCTAGTAAGCTAACATTTAATTTAAAGTCCATCAACTCACAACATCATTTATTTCCTAATTTTTATTACCATTACAACAATATTGATTGATTAGAAAATTATTTAAATCTTTCACATGTGTGGGCATAGGGATATGTGTAACTTAAGATTAAGTCAAGACACGTATAGGTGCCTCAACTTATAGAGAATGAGATACAAATAAAAAACTTGGTGAGGGTTAAGAGAGTTTGTGTAAGGTGACATAAAATTTGGTTTACAAAGAACTGCCGTATCCATGCATGCCTCACTAGCAAATGCCAGTTGTTATGTAGGTGTGAGGTGGAGAGGTTGATACAATCATGATCCCAAGGCGTATCCTTTGTGCATGCAACTTTTGTTGGATTTGACTAAGATGGCTTGTAGATTATGTGTTGTGGCACCAAGTGGTAGCTGTAGCTGGGTACATGGTATGATGTGTTGTTTGGGTGTGTGGGTAGGGGCACTATGCAAGGGAGGCAAGGAATTGATGGAGGGGTTATGAGGAGGGTGTGTCGGGGGAGCCAATGCATGCAAGATAACAACGCATTTGAAGTGAGTGGGCATAATTGCGGGGTAGGTTGCCGGGATGTGGGTGTATGGGAGTTTTTATGCTTGGCGAGATAGACTTGCTAGGGTGGGTGAGTGGATGTTTGTAGTTGGATTGGGGGGATTTGAGGGGATAGGATTGTAGATAGGGGATAGGAGAATGGGTGTGTAGGGGTGCAGAGGGAGCATAGCTTGTAGTAACTTGGTGGGTCTATGTGGGTTCTTGCAGGAAGAGCAAAGGAATGCTACAACGTCGGGTCACCATTGGGGGTGGGGGGGCATAGGATATGGCTAGCTAGGCAGTGTGGCAATTGAATGTGCAAACAATGGATGGATAGTGAGCTCAAGTTGGAGTGGTGTTGGTCGAAAAGATGTTGTCTTTGCTTTGGTGGTCATCGAGACTGTGGCATGTAGGATAGTTGGGTAGTGAGGGTAGGAAGGAGCAAATTAGAATGAGTATTCTGGGCATTGTTGTGAGACGTCTTATGCATTTTGGAGTAAAAGAGGTGTGTTTGGTGTGCTGCTTTGTTTGCTTGCTAAGTTATGACTCGAGTCACTACAATGGCGTTGATGTTTTGTTATCACAGCTTGTGATTTGACTAACATTTGGTGTGGATTGCGCCATATGAGGTCTTTGAACTAGGGTTTTGCTTTTGATGTGCGGGCTATGTCTCAGCCATGTAGTTTGGTTGGCACTTGGTGTTGATGGTTGTTTTTGTGGCTCCTTGTTGCGCTTGGAGTCGGATTAATTGGCTCTTTGTGCACGGAACATTGTGTGTGGAGGCAGGTGCGGTGCTATCCTTAGACCCATCCTCTTGGTAGCCAAAAGACATTAGAGGGAAACACTAATCAAAACTAATTAACTAATGTGCCGAGTGGTTGATGTAAGTAATAACATTGGAGAAGATGAATTCACCATTGGTAGGAATTTCGAATTGAAGTCTCAAGCCCAAAAACGTGGTGTCATTCCAAAATGTTTTCCTAACAATGATGTCACCATATGATGTGTCATGTAAACAATTGAGGTGGATGCACACATATGTGGGTGGAGAATGTAATTTGTTATGCATAATTAACAAAGGGTACGGTTTAAAAAGCTTGGCATCCACAATTATACCTCTTAATGGACCATACTTCATACTCAACTTGATTGGACCCAAGCTTGAACCATGCGGGGTGGGACTCTTCATATTACGTATGAACTAATGTGAGTGTAAGAAGGGGTGTTATTTGAGGCATTAGCATTCATAATATACATAAGGGAGAGGTATTATTTTTCTCTAACGTGTACATGTAAAAAGACTATTAAGAATTTTGAAGTAAAGGTAGATGTACAAAAGGGAACCCTAAGATTTATAGGAATATTGAGAATAAATTCATTAGTTTCATCCAATATATGGTCTCATTGATAGTTGTCATATGCTAATAGTCCTCAATGACTACCAAGTCCATTCTTGTTAGGGTTTGCATTTGGGTTCTAGAATTTTACCATGAGGCTCTTGAAGCGCTCATGAGCTCCCTAAAGTGTTGCTCTACATATTAAAGCTAAGTTATTGTGCTCTTGTCTTTGTTTGTTTGATGCAATCATTGAGTTATGTGCTATGGATAAAAAAACGTTCAATAACTCTTTCCTTGGAAAGTGAAAGTAGATTTTATATATAATAAAGGCTTATTTGAGTCATGATTTATTTTTGTGTACTTAGTGGAGGCATTTATCTCATTGAATTTCAAAGCTTAGTATAAATACACGAGTCCATCTTCTAGCATGCGGTTAGTACGTATACATTCGTTTTTCTCTATAAATTTCTCATATGTGAGGGGTTTATTTTAGTGTGACCCACACATGTCTTGTAGGTTTCCACCCCCTGGGGCTTGAACTTGGTTGGTTTCGCAAAGTAGAAGTATTTGAGTCCACCTCCCGGGGCTTGAACTTGGTTGTTTTCACAAAGTAGAAGTATTCGAGTCCACCTCCCGGGGCTTGAACTTGGTTGGTTTTGCAAAGTAGGAGTATTTTTTAGATGAAAATTATCGAGATCGGCTAGAAGGTGATGCCACATTAGTGCCATTTCATTTCTCAAACCTTGGACCTAGATCTTAGTGTAAACTCCTTGGGTCCAAAAAAAACGGTCTTGACCAATAGGATTACTTGACCAATTTTGAAGTTTCCTACCTATTGTGAATCCATGAGACTCATCTAAGGTGTTATTAAGATACTTTTCTCTTTGCACCCACTTCTTGCAGGATAGGAAAACACACAATTAGCGCAAGATGATAATTTGGGAAATCCGTATTGTCCCCCACCCATAATATTCCCTCATAATTTATGAAGCTCGTATGAATATCTTATTCAAATTTATGACAGTGAAGATTCTTGTGCTCATTAAATGGTCATATAGGTCCCTCCCACCATGTTGATTATTAATCTTAGAATTGTTAGCATAGTTTGAAAACGTAGTCCAATCTTTTGTAAATACAATGTGTCTTTTTGGCATCTAGATCCACACCTAACCATGAACCAATCACATACAAGTATCCACTTTGAAAACGAACAAGTGGATTAGACATGCTTAGCTTAAATTAACATATGGATCCAAGTCCAAGAAACTTGGGGTCCGAAACATGTTCTTTTATGGCCCTAGACGGCACTTTGGAGCCAAATTAGGTTTGTTAGTAACACTTAACCCTTCCCTAATGTCACACCCCCCCCTCCCCGGGCGCCATGTGGATTCTGGGTGCACGGATGCAGACTACCCGGCTGCGCGTGGGCGAAGGAAGGTCGGATGACTCGACCGCGACGGACGTGAAGGTCAGTTGAACAATGGAAGCATCCGGCGGCCGAGCCCTCATGGTCATGTTGACCTTGACCCGGAGCGTGCTGTTGTTGAGCCTTCTCAGAGTCGTTGGTCATCGCAGTCGCTAAGTAAGCAATTGACTCATGCGCCTCCGAAATCGCTACAAGAATATCCCCTCACCCCTTTGCTCTCAAATCCCACACCATCGGCGGGGATCTGCATCCACAGCAATCCGGCCTCCCCAATCAAGTTACCTTCAAATAGCACATGCCGGGATTCACTTCCCAGTCACGTCCAGGCAGCTGAATTCGGTGAATTCAATTCAAGCCGATCCAACTACGAGTTGCTTGATTGATTGATCGATCGAGGAGAGTTTGGGAGCTTGCGAGCTTCACCGGGGCTTGAAGGCCCAATTAGTTGCTTGATTGATCGACGAGGATTGTAATTGTGCGGTGGACAGGAACTTGAAGGTTGCGAGGATTGATTGTAGACTGAGAGCTAGCTGGGAGGTGGGAGTTAGCTAGAAGTCATGGCTGCGGTGTTGGGATTCCAGGTGGACCAGAAGGTGCTGCTAGCACTGCTGGTGGGCGCTGTGGGTTTGTTCGTAGCGTGGTGGAGGAGTGTCACCTCCTGGGAGAAGGTTGCAGGACCGTACGCCAAGACTCTCCCCCCTGGGAAATGGGGTCTGCCTTATGTCGGCGAGTTCCTCGAGTTCATGTTCACGCAGAAATACAACCACGGCCAATTCGTGGAGAAGCGCAAGGCCAAGTACGCATTAATTCAGTCATTCCTTCCGAATTTATCCTATTTAAGCAGAATCTTCAGCATCTCGATATCCATTGTTCCTTAGCTCAGTTTCCTTGCACGAAGCGAAATTGTGATGATCTGTCAAGTTTGATCCTCCTTGAGGATTAGTTATGCAGGTGTTGAATCTCCATTGTTCCGTCATCATGGGGTGGATGAGATAATAGGTACTAGATAGGACCTATTTGAGGAGCCAAACATCAGGTGTTGATTGGGATGTGTGTCGTGTCGGACCATGATCCATAATAAAAAAATAGTGCTACTTAGTCTACATGTTGCAAATCTGGGAGGGTTAAGAGAGACATCAGCAACTTACAGAGGTTGAGTTTCAGGAGCCAAACAAGTAGGTGGTGGGCTGTGTCGGACCATCCATAATCTAACAATAGTGCTAGACGAGTTTTACATGTTGCAAATCTGGGAGGGTTAAGAGAGACACCATCATCAAGGTAGAGAGGTTGAATTTCAGAAAGCAAACAGTAGGTGGTGGGCTGTGCTGTCGGCCCCATCCATCACTCAACGATAGTGCTTAAGTAGTCTACATGTTGCAAAACTGGGAGGGTTTAAGAAACAATTCGATTATGTCAATGGACGGAAGAGGAGGTTTGATTGTGCCAAAAACATTGGGCGTTTGAATTTCTGGTGTGAGCTGTCAATCACTTGAGCTGGATTGACTTAGATGATGATTTGGTCTGAACCATCATTCTATGTGCGCAGGTATGGACCTCTGTTCAAGACCCACATCTTCGGTGAACCCGTCCTCATCGCCTCCGGCACAGAGGATGTGAAGCTGGTGCTTCAGAGCGAAGGCAAGCTGTTCCACCCCGCCTACCCTGTTGAGCATACCGGCCGAACCAGTGCCCCTGCCATCCACGGCGAGGAATGGAAGGCATGGAGGCGCTTCGCCCTGTCCAAGGTCGGATTCTTGGCTCTCAAGGATCGCATCAACGCTGTGGAGGAATTCGCTCTCACCAATTTGAGCACCTGGGAAGGCCGTCGTGTGCTTGTGGGCGAAGAAGCCAGAAGTGTACGCATAACTTACCTACAATTAATTTTCAACAACCAGTCCTACTTTGTGTTTTTCAATATTCTATGAAGTCTGAGATTTGAAATTTTTTTCTGCTTCGGAATCATGCACAGTTCACTAGACTCGCCCTCATTGATCCAACATCACCTAGCTATTAACCGCCTTATGAAACCTCGGTTGTGCTTTCTTGATTCTGTAGATCACGAAAATTGGAGAGAGGACTAAGTTATCAAATAAATTAGGCAAAAGATTATGTTTCTGAACAACTAGATGCACGCTTGAAATTTTGCGATTGTGAATTAAAATTTGGTGCTTTCGAATGCGGTGCAGTTCACATTTGAGATCGTGGCCGCTGCTCTCTTCAGCGTCTTGAAGCCAGGAAAGGTGTTGGATGCCTTAAAGCATGAGATGTACACCTACACAGACGGACTCTACACTTCTGGCAAGAAGTTCCAGGAAGCGCAGAGGGTAATTCAATGCCCCTCTTATAATACCTATAAATTGCATTTTAATCCTTTAACAGCTCAAGTATAGTAATTAAGAAATTCAATGCTTTGAAGGTTTGCTGATATTTCTTCCTGCGATGGAATCTGACAATTCGTTTCCGCAGGCGAGGGGTAAAGCCTTGCAGATCATCTACCAGGACATCCTGCCCATGTGCGGTCCCAATGACATCAACCAGTTCCAGGAGATTCAAGATGTGAAGAAGCAAGAGCACCCGGAGCTTAACGAAGCTCAGTTGAGCGAAGTGGCCGAGGATTACGTCCACAGCATCCTCTTCGCAGGCCACGAGTCGGCCACCACGACTCTCACTTTTGCAGTAAAAAATTTGTCAGAGAATCCTGATATTCTGCGTGAACTCAAGGTAGGATTCACCCAAATCATCGAACCTTCCACAAATTTATTACTTCTTTTGTATGATTCCTCTTGCTTGGAGTGACAAATTTGCTTCATAGTAAGAAACTAGACTTACGAGGACCATTTGTGCTGATTCAGGCTGAGCATGACAAGATCCGCGAGAACAAGCCCGCCGATGAGAAGCTGACATGGGAAGAGTACAAGAGCATGACCTTTACTCAACACGTGATCACGGAGTCCATCCGAATGAGCACCCCGTTGAACCTCCTCATGCGAGAGGCCAAGGAAGACGTCAAAATCTACAGTAAGCACTTGGCATTGCACAAACCTAACTTACATCAATCATCAACACATTGCAACAAGTTGATGCTCTTTCTCTAATATAACACGATCACTCATAAGGACTTATCTGATGAAATTGAAATTCTGAATCTATTCGCTTGTTGACGAGCAGATTACATTGTCCCCAAGAAGTGGAAGGTCTTCACCTCCCTCATGTCTGTGCACTACGACCCTGTGGGATTCAAGGAACCCCTCAAGTTTAACCCTTACCGCTACATGGTAAGACTTTACCCTAATTCTTAAAACTTGTGCCTATATCATCACCCTTGAAAGATGCAATAGGATACCATTATTGAGTTGACAATGTGATTATTTTTCTGTGATATTTGTTTCAGTAGACTCTAAATACTGAGCATGGTGTATTGGTTTAAACAGGGTCCTGATGCTGGCAAGGTTCCCTTCATGGGCTTCGGCAATGGTCCCCGTATCTGTCCTGGTGCTGATTTGGCTCGTCTCGAAGTGGCTGTCTTCCTTCACCATTTCGTCACAAAGTTCACGTATGTGTTTGTGACCCTCTACCAAACAGTTTTGAAGCAATTCTTGAATATTCATCAGAATAGCAGACTGATTTACTCTATCCGTATTTATTATCAAGGTGGGTCAGTTTTAATGACATGATTGTTGTTTGTATCTGCAGATGGGAGACATTCGGCAAGCGCGAGCCAATTTTCCTGCCCATGCCGCACATCAAGGATAACCTTCCCGTTGAAGTGAAGAGAATCAAGGCTTAGATGCCTAGATATGGAGTCTTGACAATTATAACGTATCTTAATTCTTTTCTGATGTACACAAAACTCAGAGCCTAGTCTTTGCCTGGTACAGGAAGGAGCTAAATTTTGGAATAGTTGAATTTGTTACTGAGCAATATACAAGGTCATCCTCCACAACGATGCAGGCGGGGCGACCCCTTCACTTGGTAAATAAAAATAAAAAGCATACATGTCTTTTCTTTAGGTTTTCCAGTGCACCAACACTTGCAGTTTGTGAAAGTGCTGTTAAGGTAAGTAGTGTCAAAGGTTTGGGTGGCTAGCCTTCAATACGGATCAATACCATAATTGAAGTTCATCCTCTTCATCCACACATTTCACCTATTCCGTGTTGCCTTTCAAGATATTCAGACATACTCTTTTGTTCACTGCACACATCATGCTATTCCCATTGATTGAGTGCAATAAACTCTAAGTTCCATCTTGTCCTTGTTCAAACTTTAAACAAACCTCAATCTTTGATGACACATAGCAAAACACATAGTATGATAACCTTGCATGCCTAGTTTGAGTCTTGAGAGGTGGGAAATCTACCTGGTTAGTTCTCTGTATCACAGCGTAGTTCATAATAATGAATACTTCACAACCGATGAATAGGGCAACAGTGGGTACAACTATTGGCCTACAGTTGAATGTATGTTGGCCATTGTAATACAGGATACCAAACTTCTATATAAAGTGCTCACGAAATAACAAGACAAAAGCCTTTAACAATACTGCTTGTGACATGAAATTGAGAAGTTTGGTTGTTATGGTGCTCCCTCCAGCTAATAAAACCATTTTAAAGATCATACTCAATGATCAACGGTGCTCTCTGTGAAGACACTACGCAATCTACACGCCTCTGTTTTGCAAGTACCGATTCCCACAGCATGCTCTTGTAATAGAGATCGAACATTGCTCTGTTGCATGGCCACTGTGAGCAGTAGCATGAAAATAAATGCTCGATTCCTCTCAAAAAGATTCTAAACAATCCTCAAAATTTGCTTCCTGTGGAATTGGGAACAGATGAAGGAAACTAAGAAACAATGTATGAATGAAACTATTCTGATGTTATTGAGGAATGCCAGCTCCCTTCACTTCAGACCCTGGGGGCAGGCGTCCAAGGCCAGGTAATATGACTTTGAAGCTGCGGGGCATTGGAGTCGGATCATAGTTGAAACCAGTCAGCAATAAACCTGAGACACACCCACAACAAGAAAAAGGTCAACCCCATGGCTTCAACAAAGCATATAGGTGTGTGGGCCTTATGTGGTCACTATTAGTTGAACACCTATATTTGAGAGGTTGGTAGACATCAAAAAGACATGTGTCATGATGAGATAGGTTCATGTGCTTAGAATGTAGACACCATCCTAGGTTCAATTGTTAACACAATTGGGAAGGCCTATGTGATCATTTAAAGAGATTTACAACCTTCAATTTGACCTCCTAAGCATTTTGCAACTCAACTCCGACTATGAAACTTGAAATGACAATCTTCATGATTTGAAATTGCTAACCAGATGAGACTATTTGCAATTCAATTGAATGGTCGAATTGTCTGTAAAGTTGGAAGTGCCCACAATAGGACCACATACCTTACAAGATCACCAAAATTTTGTGCAAGTTACACATGTCATCTGGATTTTTACAGAACTCAAGGTCATCTGGCAAATGAACTCAGAACTTGCCGCATCTCATCAGAAAATTATGAAGGCAAATTAATATTCCAGCACTGAGATTAATACTTAATTCTAAGACATGACTGATCGTTTTCCTAGGACAATATATACTCACCATGGCTCATGATTCCACAAACTTCAGTTGGAGGTACATTTGCAACAAAGAGAACCTTCTTGCCAACAGCATCTTCGACGTCCATAACATACTTGCACTCAGAGACGACTGTCCTTTGCTCGCACCCTATATCCACCTGCATTCAATCAAGAATCCCAGTCAGTTCATACATAGCATACTTAAGCATGTGTAAGGACATTCTCTATCTGAGAATAACTTTAAGAATAAATTTTCAAGAATCAACATCCTTGAGTACATGGATGAATGCCGAACATAATCAAGTGGCAAGCTCTCATTAGGCGACACCTCATAGTTGCCTATCTTCGGACAGAAAGTCGACTTCCATCTACTAAAATTCAATTGAAGAGGTGCATCCCTAACGGAAACATTCTTAGGTTATTCATATTACCTAAGCTTTCTTCCATTTGTATTGGAACCTAAATAGGCCACTTAAGTATGTTATGCACGCAATCAAACTTTCTATCAGATGGAAATTGTTACTGGACGGAATCAGACTCTTGAATGCCGTGTTGGTAATGGCTTGATACAACATCACAACATCCATTTTTTTTTTCCCAGCAAACAGAAGAAGCAGATAAGTATAGACATACTGCAAAATTGCAAGTGCACACCTCTAAAGAACCTCTAAAGAATGATAGACACATTAAGCGGCAGAATTTGTCAAGAGGAAATCCTTCGGCAGAAGCTGGAAGGAAAACTGGAGTCCAGTGAAAAAAAAAGGACATGATAATACAGTAGACTCAAGAGGTGAGCTTATTAGATGAATTCCAGTAAACCTTGGGATCATTGACAGATTGGACGATACAGGGCAGCATCGCATGACCATGGCTGGTTAGACTAGAATTCTTCAGAGATTCTTCATCTCAAAAGAAGATGCAGGTTTTGGTAGGGTGAAGAGATCACACCACAAACAGCATCATGACCAACAGAGAAAATGTAGAATTACCATAAGTTGTAGATATTTTCGGCTGAGAGTAGGTTTGCCACGTTTTGCAGTCATATCCGCATCGTGCACTGGCTTTGCATCTGTCTGTACCCACACCATGCAAATATGTAAATCACATTAGTAAATAAACATTCTTGACCATTGTAAGAATTCTCCCTTTCTATTTTAGCTTCAAGAATATATTACAAAGAATCAAGGTCCTCGATTCTTAAGCTCCATGTTAAGCTCTTACATTACATTAGATTCCTGAGCCTTGTAAAGATGCCCCCTTGTCTATTCTAGCTTCAAGAAAAAAATGCAAGGAATCAAGGTCCTTGATTGCACACGTGAATGCCGATCATAGTCTTATGATCACAGTCAAGTGGAAAACTATTATTAGCCATCACCTTATTGTTGCCTATCTTCATACATGAAACCTTCTCCCATCTACCAAGATTAAATTGAAGGGATGCTCCCAGATTATGATCATTCTTAGGATATCCGGATAGCCCAAGAAGTATTCAATTTGCGCAGGAAGACTACATAGGCTACTCAGGAATGCTATATACGAAAACAAGTGTTAACCCGAACCCAAAGTTAGGTTCTATCAAGCCATCTGTCGTCCATGTTAACAACAATTCTGTAGGGCGAAGTCGTATAGAAGGAACACGAAGAGTTTCCGGAGACTTACAATGAGGCCAACACGGATGTCCAGGGACTCAAAAGTTGCTGTGTCCACCTCGGGCTTCACAGCCGGGCAGGAGGTCCGGTCCGTGGTTTCTGGTGGAGCTGCAGTTTCAGTGTGACTACGGATATGGAGACCCGGAGCCATGTCCTGTGTCTGCCTTCCCATTGCAACTGACAGAAGGAAAATCATCAGCTGTGAGCAGTAACATTCTTCAGTAGCATATTTAGGTACCAATGCAAATGGAAGAGTTCTCAGGTAATGCGGATAACCTAAGAATGATTCCATAGGAGACCCAAACCTCTTCAATTAAAATTTGGTTTATGAAAGAAGGCCCTGTGTTCGAAGATAGGCAACAGTGAGGTGTCAACTAATGATTGCTTGCCACTGGACTATGCTCCCTTTTATGCATCTACTCAGGAACCTTGATTCTTGAAAGTTTTTAATTCTTGAAGCTAAAATAGAAAGAAAACGTCCTTACACATGCTTAAGAATGTTATGACGATGAATATGATCAACATGGGTACAAAAAAGTGCAGACATGAATGGTGGCACCGAGATGAATCAGTCAGCAGGTTGGTAACCAACCTGAGCATGGACGAGCCCTGTGGAATGACCGGACAGATCCAAATGAAGAGGTCCAAGAAACCCCACATGTAACCTTCGAAGCACTTGCAGCTCCTGAAATCGAGCAGCACAAAGAGTGCTGCATTTTTAGTGCACAGGGTGATGAGGCACTATAAGCAACAGCCGCCATGGCCACTTTCCCTTCACCACCTATAAACCTCACCCAGATATGCAAAAGTGCTAAGAAAGACGGTGTTGCTGCAAGCAGAATTGCAATTCTACTGACTAAGAATCCAATGTACAAGACTCTTCAGAATTTGTAACTTCCCAACTGAAGATTCTCGCTGTGGGTTGAGAGAGAGGGGTTTGCCTTGTATATTAGTCCATCCAAGTGGAAGATGTTTGTTACAAAAGGTTTAAGTACCGAATTTCGGCACTCATCAGAGACAAGATAGATGGAAGTGTTGCAATCCTCGAAATCCATGATGGCTTTCCACGGTGGCAAGGAACTCTATCCCCTCCCTCCTGCCTCCGACCGCTGGTCATTGGAAGGTCGTGGTAACCCATCGTCGTGGGACTGGAAAGTGGGTCCCACCAGAAAGAGGTTGTGAAGAAAGGGAGGACTTTAAAGCACGAAGCCAGAGAAACGTTGTTGGCATTCCGACAGCTTCGTTAAAGATCGGGGGTGATCTGTTTGTGCATCCAATTTGTGTGGTAGTTGAGATTTTGAGTTGAGAGGATTCGCCGAGATGCCTGCGGCTATGGTGGATGCCGGGCTCGGTGACTTTGAAGCAGTGTTGAAGGTTAGTTAGTTTCAGTGCTCTGAACATTCCTCTGTTTGTTAACCTAGTATTGTAATCAATCGTACTCCTTAGTTGTTGCTTCCGTTCTTGCAAGTTTCACGGTAATAGGTATGCAACACCACCATTGAAATTGTTATGCGGACAAAAAGAATGAATACAAAAACGTTAAAGCGTTGTGAGAGCACCCTCAGGGTTGTGCAAATTTTTGATTGCTTTGTCGTAAAGGAAGGCGGCAGTGTTCAACAAAACACAACAAATTGTTTGTCTGCGATTTTTGTGACTGTTTTGCGAAATTACCCGATGTAAGAAATTTCACTGCCAAGAGCTAAAGTTATCTTTGCACGGAGGAATCAGATGTGAACTGCATTACACGCCCTCTACATTTGGTAAAGCATCTCAAGGGTTCTCTCTATGATTTTTCGCCATCTTCCCGACTATACACTTGATTTCGTGGCCATTCCAGTGTGGAATTTATTTTTCATGTTCTTGTAGAAATAGAATTACAATGATACCTTGCATACCACTAATGTGAGATTTTGGTAATGATCATGTTGTCGGTTGAGCAATGAGTACTTTTTTTTTTATATATACCTTGTAACCTTGGCATAGACTGAGTTTGAGAAAGGGGATTGGGACGTGGCAGGCAGCTGAAGCGCAGGGTCCAGGTCCATTATTTCTCCTGTTTCTCGGTGATCGTATCTCCTCTGTTGGCAAAAGCTGGTGCCCAGGTTTATTCTCATATTTTTCCCTCTTTTGTCCTTATTGTTGTATGTATCTTAGTTTCATTCTTATTCTCATTCTATGCATGTATGTATCTTTGTGTTTTATTCTGTCTCTTATTGTGGTATGTATGTTTGTATCTTATTCTTATTCTTATGTTTGTGAATTCTTATTTATATCTTTCCCCTCTTATTTTTAGGTAATCGTTAAATCAACCACGTAGTTTGTAAAAACGACCACACAGATGTGTTGCGCAATCACAACACTTGTCAAAACTTGATTTTTCATCCCCTATTTTTATTGTTGTATGAATCTTTGTGAAAATCTAGCTAGATCTTGAGAACAATAATGTGTCTGGAGAAGCAACAAGGTTCCAAAGTAGAGTCACTATGAAGTTACTATCATAATAAGGCTGACATGTTGCTGTTGTCTATGAATTGTTCACTGACAATCAATAATAAGATGCTATGTAAGAAGGATGTTTTATGATGTTTTGGCTGTCTACCCACCATGGCTGTCAAAATGCAGTAGACGTCTATGGCAAGTGATAACCATGGCATAGCACAGCACACACACGAGGACTCGATCTTTGTAAAAACATTCGGTTTGGACTGTGTTGCTGAAAAATGCTGTAGATTGCGAGAGGGCTGAACCAGTCATTTACAAGTTAGTGAACGAGATTGAGAAGCCTGTGACGCTCGTCCGAATCTATGTGGGTGATCGTCCAACTTGGCGCACACCTGACCATCCGATGCGTTGTGACGAGCGTTTCAAGCTGAAAGGAGTTCCAACCCTGATTCGGTGGGAGAATGGAGGAGTTGCAGGGCGACTGGAAGATTACGAAGCCCACAATGAAATCAAAGTGAAGAAACTTCTCAGTGACACAAAACCTGTAGATTCTTTCCCTGTAGAGGCATAATGTTTCAGTTGAGGGATGTCTGACTAGTGCCCGAGTTAGATTATTGTCATTTTGCAATGTGTCATAGACTGTGATTTGTGTCATAGATTCATATAAATGTACAGGATTTCACCACCTAAGATACGAGTCATTGCAGAATTGACACAGATATTTCCTTTCAATTTGTGTATGTGAGTCATTTCTGTACATGAACAATGTGTCTTCTTACACATGATCATGCATTTGCATACTCTACTGGCTTGAGTGAATACCTAGGCTCAGAGTTAAATACCAATGGGTATTCCTCAGAAAGACCTTTCTTGAATTCCACATGCAACATCACTTAATTGTCTTCAGTGGTATTTCAGTAAGCAATATTGGTTGATAAGGTCTGCCAGGAATTTTATGAACCTTAATTTCATTCTGAAGTCAGGACCCATTTATTCCACATTCAATGCTAATAGACAGAATGATTTTGTAAGGATATCAATGGCAATTTATCATGATCTGAATACTGTATGCACATATATACTATGCACTATGTTGAGAAGACATCACACTGAAGCTGGTGTTGGATGTTTTGCTAGAACAAAACCCACTGAAGAATGACACTTATGAATAAATAAATGGCACACATGATTTGCAGAGTCCAGAGGGGGCAGCCAAGAGTTTGTTCAAGATGTTGTCACCAGCGAATTGTACAAGTGTAACCTACTCAGAGTGTATCATGGTCTACCTATGATGGTAATCAGACCTCTGATCACCAAGGTTGTCAATTTGACAAAAAGTGCAAGTCACATGAGATTATGCTTCGTTCTTCAATTTTCTTGAGTACACAATGTACATTGGATCACTTCTTCCTGGATTCGGCGAAATGTCCAACGCCTGAGGTGGCTCAAAACCCTTCGTATAGTGAAAATAAGAACCCACAATCATGACATGATCAACATCTCCAGTGGATGTCCAGATTGAAATGGCTTTCGTGAAAAAGCATCGGTTTGAGAAACTCATGACTGCCAATCCTCCTGGCTTCAAAACTCGGTGCATTTCCTTGAACACCTCCAAAGGTTTGGTCAAGTAGTCAACACTGACAACATTGGTTATGACGTCGAAGCTGTTGTCGGCAAAGGGAAGGGACGGGTTGTTATTCAAATCTTGAACGACGTATTCTGTCAAGGCCTCATTCTTCTTCAACTCTGCATCGTTTAGACCTAGCCCGACAATCTTCTCCTGCTTGTAGCCCTTTGGGTAATGGCTGATCCAACTACTGCACATGTCCAGGACTGTCACACCAGGAGTGTTGGCAGGTGGGAGTGCCTCTGAATAGTATTTTGTGAGTGCACGAATCGCAGGATCATCAATGTGGGTGACAAACCGTGGGTTATCATAGAATATCGTGTCTGGTGACCTGTGTACTCCAAACAAACCACGCTGCACAACATTTAGAACATTTGGAACATGAAGAAGAGATTGCAATAACATACCAAAAAAGAACCGATAACACCTATGTTTACCAACACTAGCATGAATGATAAAGTCTCTTCGCCCATAGGCTAGTGACTCAATTAAGAGGTGGACTCTTTCTGAAGGCCATAACCGGAGCATCTTTGACACCCACAACTTTGAAGATGTGACCCCCACAATAATTGGTGCACCATGGCTCGGCGGAGAATGGAACCCATACCCCTTGCAAGGTGGAGATAAGCTGATATCCTTACAAAATCATTCTGTCTATTTTGTAAGGATATTAGCTTCATGCTTCAATAACATACATATGAACTTCGGCTCATTACACACCAGATTTTGTGTTAACCTAGATCACAAAGTGACAAAAAATATATTTTCTTCTAGCTACAGAAGCTTCGAGATCCAAGGCACTTTTTTTGAAATAGAAATAAATAGATAATTAGATTTGCCTTGCCTACAGAGAAGACATCATTTCTAGTAGAAAATAATCAGCTGACCAAACTTCAAGCATTCAAAATTTCTCCTCGATCTCTTATTGGGACTCTTAGCTTTACTTACTACCAAGGATGAGAATCGGAAGCACAGTAACGTGCACAGTAACTTAAAGATTGCAATAGAATACATACCAACTCTTCGGATCATCACAGACCAAATTATGCAGCGACCTATACAACAAAGCCACAAAGGATACATTTTCTTGTAGCTACAGAAGCTCTGATAACTGACTTTGAAATTTTCTTCCCCATCAGTCATTGCTACATATCATATTCAAACACCTTCGATCATGTGTGTAATACTGGCCGCCTATTGGGGCCATGGAGTGCTTTAAATCGATTAACCACAAGACATGTGCAGCCATACTCACCTGTTGGAATACTTAAATTACTAGCTGAGGTTATTTTTGCTGCAAAGAAGCAATATGACCTATCAGGACGTTTGAACAATAGATTCTGAAACGTCTTATCCATTCTCTACTTGCTCCATAGCCGAACTCTTGAAGCCGCAGAAGAGATTGACTCATTTCCATATTTCCGCGTTCACTCATTTCTGTTAAAACTTGGCAGTAAGAAGGACTCCGAATGTCAACACTACTTCAGACATCCAAACAATTTTTCTGATTTCTCGGCTGATCCTTCTCACAAATTCTTCGCAAGCAATGTAAGAAGCCACCACAGCTGTACCCTAGGCTTCATAAGAATGTGCCTAAATCAGAATTCCCGCTTCGACCATGTGTCGTGCACATCGATCAATTAATTCTTCAATGTGGGCAAATCAACTTGACAAACATCTGCAATATATGCTCAAACGCTAATCCATTCTCTACTTGCTCTATAGCACAACTCTTGAAGCCACGATAGAGATTGACAACGATGCTCACGCATTATGTCAGATTTGGCATTACGAAGGACTCCGAATTCCAAAACGAATTCAGAAAAATCCAACAATTTGATGATCTCTCGGCTTTGATGCCTCTCAAAGCCCTTTAAAAAAAAATTCAAGAAGTGATCAATAGCTGCACCCTAGGTTTCACGAGAAGGCGCCTAGACCAGAATCCCCAATTCCTCAATAATTGGTCAATGTGGGCAAACCAACTTGACAAACAGCAATTGAGAGCAGAGGAAGGAGTAGAAAGGCAATAACTTACTCATCGTAGCGTGAAAAATCCTCTTTCTTGAAGGGGAATTCCTCCGGCCACTGCACATTCTTGAGCACCTCCTCCGCCTCCGAAATGGTTCTCCCCGCTTGAGCCCGTGCTGGAGTGCCTGCCATCATACCCAACATCCCTCCAAACGCAAAAGCCGGGCCCTGGACAGTCAAGAACCGCCTTGTTGTTCCTGAAATTGATACTCTATTCAATTGCCCTTGCACTTGCACTACCCTGCTCACACTCGTTAATGCTGGCGCCAAGGATGTGACTGCCATCCCCAAACTCCTGACCACCATTTCCTCAAGCTCTTCTACTTGACCCTTTTGACTGCTTGAACTTAGGAGTTGTATGTTCTTCTGGTTCGAGCAAACAATTCACAGCTTAACCCATGACCACATAGCTCGTCCAATTTGCACTTTCCGGGCGGTCATTCTGTCTGACTTAACGATTGAAAGTTGAGATGCCTGATAAGTGGCAGCTATTGGGGGGCGGGGGGCAGGGGGAAGGCAAGCGTGGCTTGCTGAGATACTCTCAAGTCCTTTGGGTCGCAGGATAGCATGTGCAGGTGGTGGTGACATGGACTCCATGAAATGCTGACATGGCAGCCACGCTGCCGTCCCCGAACTCCTTACTAGCATTCGTCAAGCTCTGACTTGATTTCTTTCCTAATAAGTTTACTTGAATTCCGAGATGCAGTGAGTTCTTCTGGTCGGCTGGAGCAAGCAATTCTCACATTGACCTAACCCAAGTTAGCTCATAGCTCGTCCACATTGCGATTTAGAGTTGAAAGTTGAGATGCCTGATGAATGGCAGGTGTGGCGGACGGAAGGCAAGCGTGGCCTCATCAGATGCTTTGAAGTCTTCCGGGCCGCAGGATAGCATGTGCAGGTGACGGTGATGAGGTGGACTGCACAACGTGCTGACATGGCAGCCAAGCGGTCCAGAACCGCGAGCTTTTGCAATTTGATCGAATACTAAAAGTTTAAATAAGTTTAATTTAGCTTAATTTGGATAAGTTTGTTGGTAGGCTGTGAAGATGAGGCGATGGCCCACATCTTCAAAAAGCCTGCAAATTCATCAAAACGGTGTCTGCAGATTGCTTATGTTTCATCAGAACGGTGTCTGTAGATTGCTTGTGTTTTCATCAGAACGGTGTCTGCAGATTGCTTATGTTTTCACCAAAACGAATTTATTTCTACAACAGTATTACATTCTTCCAGAAGTAGTTTGTTTTTGCCTCGATTACTAGCAGAGCACGTTGAACCCTAAACCCTAAACCATCGTCGCTATATTTCTTCGAGCCCACACATGATCCAGCTTCTGGAGAGTTGAACACTGACGCTCGTTCTTCAGTTATTCGTGGATTGCAATTCGAACTTCATTCGCCCTATTTGCTCTTCTTAATTTTTGTAGATTTACGTACATCCTTGGAGACCTATCACTATGACGTTGTAACGGTGTATCCAGAAAGTATTGCGAGGAGAAGTCGTTCCCAAAATTCATGCAACTCACAGGTCAGGTGCTTATGTTGAATGATCGAGTTTAAACCCTACCTTTCAAAATACTAATTAGACTTTCTTGGTGATGTTCGGGACTAGGGTATTTGCTGTGAAGTACACTGCAAACTTTCCGAAGCAGTACTGTACCTCGGCATACAATCTAGCCATTTTCAACTGATTGACATTCTTGAAGCCTGGCTGCCTATTTGTGATGCTGCCTGCAATGTTGTCACCGCTGTCATCTGCACAGGCAGACCTAAGGAAATGCTGATGCTAAATTCCAGGTTCTTAAGATTTATAGCTTCTTAACATACACTTGTAGTTTCGACAATTTGCAAATTGTCCATGCTGGACAATTTGCAATCGGAGTTCGACTATTTTCGGAGCGTTTGTCCGCCTTTTCCGTAACTGATGTCCACCGAAGTGTAAGCCTCCCAATCTGAACAAACATTCGGGTAACGATGGTGAGTTCCCCATGCGGCCCCCACTGATTGTCATACATATTAAACTCCGGCACGTCGTGGTAAACCCTCAGCTCAAACACTTTTGGAAACGCGACCGCACTATCTGGGCCAACTCCTCCGGCCCGTCGATCACCCTATATCCTATCCGACATGTCGAAGGGAATGGTGGCAATGCTGCTCAATTCATAGCTTCTTCATAGACTTTGGGTTTGGGTCGCAACACCCAGCTGTCTATGCTCCGAATGGGAGTTCTATCACCATTTGGACCCTTTGATCCACGACCTTTTCCGTAACTGATATCCACCGAAGTGTGGTGTCAAAGCATGTGAGTTGACAGTTGAAGCACAATCCGATGCACCTGAGTGTGCAAAAACGCTCACATTTTGATGAGCCAGGAGCAGGATAATGTTTACTTCCGAAGAAAAGACAGAAGATTGATTCACAAGAAATGAGCCGGCTTTGGAGGGAAACTCCAAGAATGTCAAGTGCATCAAAACAAACACGTTAACCCTTTAAAGGTCAAAGGGTGTTTATTTGCAAATTAAGGTGACTTTCAATGCTCAATTGTTGTTTACACTACAAGAGAGTTGTTATGAAACATTCAAAGATTACAACCATACGGTTGAAAAGCTATGTTTTAGTGTCTTGACATACTCACTAAAAGACCATGTGTAAGATTTTGATTGGAAATGTTCATAAAAGAAAATCCTAACAAGGTATTACTGTATTTGATGAAAATACAGTATGTTCCAAGGCTCAAAATTAAAGCCCTGACTCCTAAAAAGGCCTGCAAACTTGTTGTAAACTTAGAATGGGTCAAACAAGGGCCCTGAACTTGCACAAAATCTATGGGTACCTTAAAATCAAAATCTCAACAGCGGACGTTTTCAACCCTTCCCAAATCCTTTATGGATCGTCAAGAACCTTCTTGTGGTTCCAGGGCTTCATACTCTGTTCAACGGCCCCTTGTACTTGCACAACCCTGCTCACAGTCGTCAATCCTGGTGCCGAGGATGTGTATCCCACCCCCGAACTCCTGACAACCACTTCCTCAAGCTCTTCTACTTAATCTCTTACGCTGCTTTATTTTCGAGTAGTATGTTCTTCTGGCTCAAGCAAGCAATTCTCAGCTTAACCCATGAACACAAAGCTCGTCCACGTTGCACTTTCCCGACGGTATGTCTGTCTGACTTGAGCAATGAAAGTGCTGACATGCCAGCCACGCAGTCCAGAACCTCGAGCGTTTCGCGATTTGGTCGAATTTTGTGGGTGGACTTCGAAGGTGAGGTGGTGATGACCCACATCGCACTAGTAGGAAGAGGATCATGATTCAAAAAGTATGCGAATATATCAAAATAATGTCTGCAGATTGTTTATTTTTTCACGAAAACTTGAAATTCATTTCTAGTAACGACAGTATAATTACATCCTTCCAGAAGTAATGTGGATTTTTCTCCATTAGCTGAGCATACTGAACCCTAAACTCTACACCGTCGTTGCGTTTCTTGGGGCCGAAACTGGTCCAGCTGCTAGTAGATTGGTAAACACTGACTCTCATTCTTCACTTCTTCGTAGATTGGTATTCAAACTTCAGGAAGTTCGAGACTCAGTTTTCATTCAGCAAATTGGAGCACCCTAGTTGCTTCTTTTTTTCGCGGCTTTATGTGCTTCCTCGAAGGACCCATTTTGTGATGCTGTCACGGCGTATCCAGAAAATATTGAAGGGAGATTGGATTGGTCCCCAAAAACAGGATCTTTCTCGCATCTCACAGGTCAGGTGCTTATGTTGAATGACCAATTTGAACAACGACACACAGAAAGCGCTCAACACAAGGTGCGGTAGAAACCCTAAAACTTCCTTTTTCGGTTCTTGGGACTACAGATTTGTGTGTAGCACACTGCACACTTCTCCGAAGCAAATCACATCCACATGCAAGCAGCAAATCTTGCAGTTTTTATATGAAATGACACTCTTGATGCCCGGCTGCCTATTTGTGATGCTGCCATCATTGTCACCGTTGAGATCTTCACAGGCAGACTTGTATACATGATAATACGAAATATTGGAAACTTAAGGTTAGAGTGAACCTGTTCGCATTGAGCGTGTTTCCTACTAGTGATTCATGAACAGTGACTTTGTGTTGGAAGGTTTTGGAGGGTCCTTGAGCACGCCTTCGCTCACTTAATTCACTGTGAGTTGTGTGTGCGACACAGCCTTCCTGTGTGGTTGTTAGGATTGATGCTCATGCTTATTAAAGTATGCTCAGATACAGCAGATGTGTATTGTGATTCCTGTTAATACAATGATGAAGCTCAGTGTGCCATGAGTGGTTGTGTGAAAAGCAACGTGCAGACCATATGAATAATGATGATAGTGGTATCTGTCAATCCGGTGTTTGATAGTTTTTCGATGTGCTAGTATTTGCGTTGAGTATGTTGTGAACAGGACAGTAAACTATAGATTACGATACTAAATTCGAGCTTCTTGAAATTTATAGCTTCTTCACAGGAATTTTTTTAAAGAGATGGTGGATCTGCGCAGGCAAACTAGAGGAAATCAAGTTAAACTTCCAGTTTCTTAACAGGACTTTAGGGTTTGGTTCTCAACACCCGACCGTCTATGCTCCGAATGGAGATTCGACCATTTCGATCTGGTTTTCCATCTATTCCGTACGTTATATCCAACAGCTGCGCGACAAACATCCTTGTGACCATGGTGCCTTTTCCCACTCGACTCTCACGGATGGCCATACATCTTGAACTCCGGCACCCCATGGTAAACTCTCTCTCCCTTTGCAATCCCCAGCTCCAACAATTTTGGATACACAATCGAACCACCTGTGCCAACTCCTCTGTCCCATCAATAACCCTAAACCCTGTCCGACATGTTGAACGACATGGCAGATTTCCACAGGTTGCTAAATTCATAGCTTCTTAACAGGAATCTATGGTTTCGATCGCAACACCCAGCTGTCCATGCTCCGCATGGGAGTTTGACCATCTGAACTTGAATTTCCGCCTTTTCCGTAACTGATGTCCACGGAAGTATACACCTCCCATCCGGCGCAGTCCAGCGCGCCAATCAGCTGCGCAACGAACATCCTTGTGACCATCGTGCCTTCCCCAAATGGCTCCCACGGACGGCCATACATCTTAAATTCCGGCACCCCGTTGTAAATTCTCTCGCCCTGCAATCCCCGGCTCCAGCAGTTCTGGATACACGACCGCACCACCTGGGCCAACTCCTCCGTCCCGTCGATCACCCGCACCCTGTCCGTCATGTTGAAGGAGATGGCGGCCGTTACGGCTGCCTGCGGCGGCACCGGCTGGCACCGGAAAAACAAGCTGTCCTTGTCGTGCTCTTTGCGGCTCACGTCGGTGGCGACAACGAGCACCCACCCGCGTTGCAGCATGAACCCTAGGATGCGCGCGATAAGTCGGCGGGCGCCAACGGCCTCCTCGTCCTGGCCCAGCCATGGCCGGCCCCCCAGCTTGAATTCGTACGAGACCGCGTAGCTCCCTTCCGACTGGATCCCGCGCGTCCACGACGACTGGATCACGGCGCGCAGCGAATCCACCATTTCGCGCGACATATTCATCACGCGGAGTTTGTCCGTCTCGTGGAGTGAGATGCACACCACGGAGAGCAGCTGCTGCTGCTGGTGCGAGCTTTCCATATCGGAATCGCGTCTTTGCAACGAATTACCCAATTGACATGAAAGTTAGTCCAAATGAAAATGCAACGGCGAAGTCGCCCATTGATATAGAATTGAGTGAAACCAAAAGTCCACATTGTTAATTTTCAAAATTTCTAGTTTTACTCACTCTAGAAAATATTCTGCGGTACTTTGAGATTTCTTTTGTTTCGAGAAAGCCAATTTACCTCTTCGACTTGACCTTGACTGTGCCTCCAAAACTTTGAGGTTTGAAGTTCTTGTCTGCAACAGTAAGCCTTATGTAGGGTTCTAACTCCTACATTTATGGTGTCGAAGCGTGTGATGAGTTGAAAGCTGGAGCATAATCCGAAGGGCCCAGGTATGTTCGCATTGTAATTTATGATGAGTCACCAGCAGGATTATGTTTGTCTTCCGAGAAAACAAGGCAGATTGATTCACAAGATATGACTCATCAGCTCGCTTCGGAGCAGCGTCCGGGGAGGATTTTGGGCATAATCGATCGAGATCCTGATGTTTCCGATGGTTAACCAGTTACATGTTGACGTCTTTCGGGTTTTTTCCTTATTAAATTGAGGAATATTCTGTAAATTTCTGTGTGGGTGGAAAATTAGCATGGTAATAATTAGCATGGCCCATGTTAATTTTCTAGTTCTAGATGTATGCGTAGCTCATCTAAGAAGTGGAGCTTGGGGCACAAATCTCTTGTATTCACAAAAAAAGATCTCTTGTATTTGCAGAAAATCCCAATTTCAGGTCCTTGCAAACAATGTCCGGGGAGATTTTTGGGTCTAATCCGTCAGGATCCTAGTGTTTCCAAGTCCAACAGGTTATAAATTGTGATCTTTTCGTTTTTCTTTGTGTACTTAGGTACATTTGACAGATTCCTCTGAAATGATGGGTAATTATCCTGATGTCTTGAACATCAACCACTTATTCTTCAAACTCAACTGGTTATTTTTCAGACTCAACTGGTTCATCCGGAACATGTTCTCCCCATTCATTGCTTGCGAATTGACATGCGCGTAGTAAAAGGGTTTGGGCTTATGTCCGGGAAGAACCGGCGGTTAGTTACAGATGAATCGGTTGAGTTTGAGAAACAACGGGTTGAAGTTGGAGACATCAGGAGAATTACCGATCATTTCAGAGGAATCTATAGGATATACCTCACATGAATAAAGCAAAACCGGAAGATGTCCACATGTAACCAGCTGGATTTAGAATCACTAAGATCTTGACCAACTATGCCCAAAAACTTCCTGGGCACTGGTTTGGGCTTCATGTTCAAAGTGGAGATTGTCAAGCTCATTCATAAGTGGTTTTATTGGTCCAATGATGCTAACTATTAGCCCTTCCTTAATTTGTACTCGTGCATTTCAACAGGGCTCAAGAAATGGGATAACCATGGTTTGAGATTGGTCTACATGCCGATGGAGGCAATGAAAGGGATGGAGCCACAGTGAGTGGTGAACTTCGCCATATTCTGAGATCAAGTCGGCCAACTCCTATCGATGGGTAATCTACATTCATCATGTGCGTGATGGTTTTTCAAGTATACAAGACATATGGTTTATGTCGAAATCATGTTTATTGTATCATGTTATCACGCCGTGTTTTCATTATGGATTTATCCTCAATTTCTATGTGCTTTTGTTTAAATTTGATGAAGGTGCAATATTGGAGGAACCATAACATTAAGTAACAAGCCCATAATGACCTTTTCAAAAGAGCAACAAACCGGCATGTGCCGGTTTGATGCTCTTTCAAGAGCCATGGTAGCGTAACCTTTGAGTTTCACTTAGGTTATTTTTAATTTATTTGGGTAGTTACTTTCAATGCTTAGAATTAATTATGTCGGTTTCTAGGACAAAACTAATGTCAAGTGGTAGTAAAGGTTCTACTCTAGGCTAAATTACGATCTAAACAAATCTAAACAGCTATAAAGCAATGGGAAAGTTGGTGAGGTCAAATAGGTAGTTCCACTTTTTGGAAAAGTCTCCCGACACCCGCATTGGAAATCTCTTTGATACATTTTTGAAGTTACTATATTTAATTAATTGTCCATTCATTCACCCTTGCTTTGCAAGCTTTTCCCTTCTTGTTTAGGTAATATTGCAGGTACTCAAAAGGTACCCTGCTAGCATTGCTACTTAATGGTATGACTCCCCGAAGCAAAAAACCAAAATCCAAATATGATTGTGTAACGCCAAAATGCATAAAAAGTGAGTTTTGCAACAAGTGTGCACATAAGCTCAAGGAAAAGAAGTTGTGGAGTGGATGATGGAACAAGCATTTATATTTGCGAGCTGTGAGGACATTTTTACAAATTTTTGAGGATCAATGAAGGCAAACTTGCAACAAGCTTCTTGTTGGTGGAAAGCACAAGATACAATTCATAAAGATGACAAAGTGATTACAGGTTGTGAAGAAGTGACAAGAATACAACTTGGAGTGCACAAAATTTTTGCAAAGAAACGTACCATTGGGCGGGGGCGAAAATGTACAAGTTGGGTCACTTGGTTGTTTGGTGAGCTTTTTTCCATGAGTTTGAACGCTTGAAAAAGGCAAGGGTGAAGTTTTCTAGTGGCTTGGTGATTGACATTGCAAAAGGGGTCTTTCAAACTTTTGTATCCAAGCCCAATCACACCTATGTGGATCCCTTGCATGGAGTGTCTATAATTTCTAAAAGTTGTCCAAGTTGGATGTGACATTTCATGCACAAGCGTAACATTGTTTTATTGCATCAGACAGGGATAAAACATGCAGTTTTGACAAAATTTTGCATATAGAGATGCTAACAATTTTCACTTTGGAGTTCTCAAAAGAAGTTTCATGTGAGGAGAGTTCAATGAGCATTACATGGAAAATGTGGATGAAATCCTTTTAATATTTGATCATGACAATGGTCATACACTTGACATGGTTGGCAGTCAAACTGTCAAATATGCAATTGTCGTAAGCAGTGGAGAAGCCATACCGATGGTGGTGCCAATCACGGGTGGAAAGAAAGCCTGGATCAAAGCACCTATGTTGATTTTTATGAACAAAAGTCATAATTATCCAATTAGAGGTCTCCCAGACAATGTTCTAGGTGTGTGCTACCAAACGGCCCCCAAAGGTTGAATAGATATGCACATATTTGCAACTTGGTTTGATTAATCACATTGTTTTTAAGGTGACCCACAAAGACACCCAAAGCATGTTTGGGTTGACAATTAACAGTGGACACAATGTGAATCAAGTATTGAATAAGGTTCTTACTAGAAAAAGTACAATACTTCGCTACTTGCCTCCTTGCACAACATATTTGTGTTAGCCAGCTGACACTTTTGTAATTGGAAAGATTAAAGATGTGCAGACAACACAATAGGAGGCAAAGAAGATGGAATTAATTGAAAATGGAACATGGCAAAATGAAGCAAGGGGAGATGGTAGTTGGTCTGGGAAACTTGCTAATCTTCGGAAGGCATTCTATCTTTGCATTGTAGTTGAAAGTGTACGTTCAGTAAGGTAGAGGGTGCTTAAACCAACACTTTAAGCTATTGCACATACATATGGCTACATGGTTGATATATATATATATATATATATATTCATATTCATATTAGCCTTTGTTTTAAACATAGGTATAAAGAAAGAAAATTAGTTTTTAGCCTCAATTAGATATATGATGAATATTCACAGTCAAAACCACTAGTTTCCTTAAACCAATATATAGGACGTACCTTACTAAACATGCACTTTCAACTACAACCGTGTATGACGACCTTGGATGTGATGAGGACCCCCACCTTCATTGCCTAGAACCACCACAACATAGTTGGGTATTCGACCCAAGCTAGATCAAAGACCAACTAGTAACAGTGCAGAAAGCCACATGGCCACCTCGATCCATGATCCCACCTAGTTTGCTTGCAAAACCATCACCTTGTATCCTAGGCACCAACCCCCCTTTGTGTTTTGTGGGCCTACCTCCGTGACTTTGTGAATAAAATGGCTATAACCCCCCCCCCCCTGCACTGCATAGAATGGCTAGAATAGGCATTGACAAGCCACCCACCTTGAACTAACTTGAAATAAAGGGAAGCCCATTTCCTACCCTACAAGGAGGTAGTGGAGGTCGATATGAGGTGGCGCCACTAACGGCACCTAAAAGCGTCACTGTGTGGGCCCATACACTCCTACACCATGGGGAACGCTTCAGCCTTCAAGGTAGTAGAGTGTTGGTGATTGGGAGGCGTTTATAGCTGTTGGTTTTGAGTGGGGTGTTGGTTTTAGCACCCTCTACCTTAAATGAACAACTCAATTATCATCAATTGTCCTTTCCGAGGAAAACTATGATTAGATGCGGATTATTATTGGATGTTGATGGTGTTTGGCACTCTGAACAACTTTTTCCTCATTTTCAATAAATTATGGACAAACACATCTTGTGTGTTGGAGGAGAGCCGGTACCCCCCACGCATGTTGGCAAAACTCAAAGAAGTATGCATTCTTGGATTAAAGTTCGTATGTCAGGTCAATTTCTATGTGTTCGAGTCTTATAAATTTCCCACATGACAAATGTGGATAAAGTTGTTCAAATAGAACTAATATGAAGGATTGTACTTTAGAATATGTATACACTTTGGATAAACCAAACTAATTGTGAAAACACCATTTAGAAATATTCATGGCTATCAACCACCAATATACCATGTGCATCATGAAAAAAATTGTGAGTGATTGAATATTAGTTCGATGACAAAAGTAGCACAACAAAAATCACCCACATTAATTTTTTGAAAAAAAAATTACTGTGGCCTACGCTAATTTTCTATTAGAAATTTAGTGTGGGTTGAAAATCAATGTGACCCACACTGATTCTCCTTGTGAGATTTAGCATGGGCTCAGAAAATTAATGTGGCCCACAATAATAGGACAAGATTATTATAGTTGTCGATTCTCCCTGTTCATTGTTTGGGAGGGAAACCCAAAAAATATCAACCCCACCAAAACAAACATGTTAACCTTTACTAAAGGTCAAAGGGTGTCATCTTGAAAATCATTAAGATGACTTAAGGCGATAAATTTTTGAAATGCTCAAATGTTGCTTACATTAAAAGAACAAGTTGTTATATAAAATTTTAATGTTACTTTCATGCCAAAAATGTGTGTAAGATTTTGTTGCGAAAATCATCTCGATGTGCAATTTTTTGCACAAAAAAAATTTCACCCACTTTGTATAAATGAAAGGTTTAAAACAAAAATTAAGTGAGAAAGGAGGCAATATTTCAACCCATATTATTATAGGGGGTACTCAACTTTAACTTTGACACCTTATAGGGTATGTACACAAGGTATTGTTGCCTAACCATCAATTTATATCTAAGTCAATTTGTCAAATCTTTCATGTACTCTTGTGCTCACCATATTGTACTTTCATGCAACTTCGAAATCTTTTGGTGGCAAACTTGTTATTTTGACAGACCTTTAGAAATCATTCTTCATGTTCACATGCATACTCAAAGTTAATATCATTCCTTCTCTATCGAGTCTCAACTTTATGCTCATGCATGCATCACGTGTGGGCTAATTTAGGGCATAAACTCCCTTAGACCCTCTTAAAGCTAGAGAGGTTGAGGGCTTGAAGGAAGGAAGTTAGGCTCATTGGTATGCTTGTTCACTCTAACCCACTTTACACTTGAGATTCCAACTTCATAGCTTGATTTTTACTTTGTCGAATACTATAACACCTAGATTGCACTTGGATGGATACCATATGTATATCTAAAGTCTAACAAGTATATGAAGCCACATTGATGATTTGATTTATGCTTTCATGTAGATGCCACATTGGATGATTTGATTTGTGTTTCATGTGGATCATGGATGAAAGGGGGTTTCACTAGCAAAAGCCCGGCTTTAGCATCCTTGAAATTGAAGGCAGTTGCTAGATGTTGGGATCCTAAGTTGCTAGAGGAAGCCATAAGGTATTATCTTGGTGTAGAAGATGTTAACACCAAAGTTTTATGTGTTGGAGGACTTCAAGGTGTTTGGATCCACCAAACATAAATTGGACTTGCCACCCAGTGGAGATTGCGATTCACACCATCTTGACAAAGTGAATCACCCTATTTCTCAGCCAAACACTTGTGCAAATCAACCATGCATTGAGGAGTCATCGAATTCTACAAAGTATGGTGTGGCTCATACCACATCCATGTTAGAGATGGATTGCACTATAGCCCAGTGACACATTGCAAGATTGCCACCCAACTCTGCCAAAAAATGTTGAGCAATGCAAGCCAAAATTGGGATTTTGTGCAATGCCAAAGCCAAACAATGCACTCTTACTCCAACATACAAAGGGATGAAGAAATAGTTCCGCTCCACCAACAATGTGGAGTATGAGCTTTGGTTTTTTCATGACAACATCAAGCTTTGTGAAAGTGGTTGCAAGAAGAAGTATGTATTGGATTGGCTTAGAGTACCCAACAGTTAGCCTACACTTGGCCGGTGAACATAGATAGCTATTAACACCGGCTCCAGATGGAGCAAGCAACCAGTGAAGATAGGTACCAAATTATTGAAGAAAGAGGTGTTGGTGGTTGAGGATGTTGGTTTCTAATTGCAACAGAGGGGTGCATTTTCACCTCATCGTAGGCTATCAACTATTGTATCACCCCCCATCCCTCAATTACATTTCTAAGTGTTGTCAAACCATGTGCCCAACCAATTTCCAAAAATTCAAAGATAGTGCATCAAAATCTAGAAGCACCAACAGTTGATCACAAAATCAAATGGGAGCTCCAAACTCATGGAAAGGTAATATGTTGTTGGAGTCCTTGCCATTCCATATCCAAGATTTGGAGTGATCATGAACATAATATCTAAGAAGGACAACTCCTACCGTGATACAATTAGCGATATCCCTCAATACATGTATTCACACCAAAATGTCATCAAGGGCTTTGGAAAAATATTAATTAAAATAAAAAAATATATATATTGCAAACACCTTTACTATGTGCTCAAATTTCTTTGCAAGTGGATTTAGAGGGCGACGTATACATACAATGAGGTGTTGGATAACCTCAAGCTTGCTAGTGTGTTGCACACTAGTAGTCATGTTAGTCATTTTTTCATATATATTATTATGTGACAATATATGATTTTATCTTATTGTGATTGAATTCAAAAAAATTATAGTATATTATACTAAATTGAACATTTGATTGTATTGTTTTCAATTTTCATGATAATAAGTGTCAGTCACACAATGTGCAACTACAAACACATGGGTTGAAATTCCTTTAGTTGCCCTTATATCTGTGCAAGTTTGGCTAGCATTTTCCCATTGCTCAAAATTTCTTGTTAATCGCTCATAATTTACCACTCACCGCTCATAGCTCATGTCTTAGCTCCCCTTTCTCAATGTTCATGTAGAAGATAAAACAAGAGTATGTACCTCAATGTTCAAATGCTAATATCTTCTTCTAGTCTTCATCAAATTGAAAAGTAAAAGAGAGTCTCGTGCCAACCCCCCCCCCCCCCCCCTTCAAATGAGAATCCATTGAGGCATTTGTTACCAATGATATCTCAAAATTCAACTAAAATTTATTATTATTTAAAAAAAAAAAAAAAACTATTGGTGGCTCAATGTTAAAGTGCACATGCTACCTCAAATAACATTGAAGAATGTGTAATCCACATTACATACACAATGCATAATCAAAGAGGAACCACACAAACAACCCACTATTCAAACTCACCAAATTTCTAAGTTGATGAGGTTGAGTTCATGTTGGAAACAACAGGAAGGAAAACTTTTTGTTTTGGAGGAAGGAAAGCTCTAGTGAAAGATGTATTGTGTTGGATGGATGAAGACCATAATGTGAATGGGAAATTTTAAAACAATTAATAGGTGACGGGTAAG
The DNA here is from genome assembly GCA_950295325.1 of Polytrichum commune. Lineage (NCBI taxonomy): Eukaryota > Viridiplantae > Streptophyta > Polytrichopsida > Polytrichales > Polytrichaceae > Polytrichum > Polytrichum commune. Next base: position 4,154,622 of record OX485809.1, read on the forward strand.
GATACATGGCTCCACAAATTCTATTGATTGAGTAACGAGTACATGTAAATAACATAATCCCTTAATTGGAGCCGATTGTTTTGCTCTACGACGGTTTTTTTTTTAAAAAAAAATAAGCTTCATATGTGTTCAAAATAAACATACCACAATCAATGATTATGTAATCACAACCAAGATTTAATATAGTATCGTCATGATTTGCAACGATAAGGAGCTTAGGTTGCACATATTAATTGGAATCCTGAATTTGAGTCAATTGATTATTAGATAAAGTTGGATTGCCATTCAATTGTCTAACAAACACACTTTTGAGATTCTAGAATCCCCTACCTCTACATAAGCCACAATGAACTTCATCAATAAAAAAACTTTTGCTTTAAAGTCTACTGACACTACCATAAAAAGCACAAATGATGTACATGTTTTAAAGGTCCTCCGTACATGTACATAACTACGAATTTTCATTTGTATAGCATATGTATATGTAGTACGGCAAGGTTCATATTAATACCCCTTTTGTGCACTCATGTAGAGTTGTACGTGTTTTAGCACAGTGCGCCCCCAAGGATATCAAACTTTTATCAGTGTTGACATGTCATGGCCAAAACCCAACTTAGCCAAATGTATGTGGCTCAGTTGACAACTAGGTTCAAATTGCAAGCATATTCACATGCCACAATTATTGATAATTTCCAGAAATCAACCATTCGTGGTTCTGTAACCGATCAATGATTGGAAAGAAGGTACCCTTTATCAAGAGCATAGGTCAAAGAGAACATTCATTTCTCTTACACGGTTTTTTTTTTTTTTTTTTTTTTTTTTTGTTGGTTTGATCATACCTACACCACATATATGCTCAATTGCTTGACTGGTCAAGAATAGGTCAACTACCTTATTCCCAAAAAAATCAACAACATATGTAAACTGTGATTTTCACTCAAAAATTTAGGAAGATATTCACCTTGGCCCCAAAAGTAGCAAGGTCAATGATGATGTACCTCATTTGAATGTAGTCATGCAACTTTTGTATTATTATCAAACCTCTAGATATGTTGAAATGCAAAAAGTGTCCATAACAAGTGGGGGGAAATGGGGCCAGGAAATGGGCACCTAGTACAATGAGCTTGAATCCCTGATAGATGTTGAAACTCATGAATACACACTTCATCCAAAAGCACAACAGATTCAAGTATAACAAGAGAAAAGAGAGAGTACCAGAAACTAAAGTAGGGAGATCTTCAGAGAGTATAGAGATCATGTCTTGGACCGGGCGTTTCCTCGTACACATTATGCACCATATGTATTCATCCTTTGGTAGATTCTGTACCTACATGTTATAATGCCAAAAGAGACATGATCTCTTCCAATATCTCCTTGAAAGCTACTTCTGTGGTCAGTGGAAGTGGCTTAATCGGTGTGAGCAACTTAGCTTTTGAGATGATGAGGAAGCGAGTGATTCAGCGAAGGAGTCGATCTCGGTGACCACGATAACACTACTTCAGATGAAGGGAAAAATTGCTGGTTCAAGGGATCAGAAATATTTTCTTCGCTCGTTGGTGGGGCATCAAATCCTAACCCTTTCGGAGAGAATTGCTTGCTCCGGGGTAAAGGTGTCAGAGAAAGTGTGGTGTTGGTAATAAAGCAATTACCACCATCAAGGTGCCCATCTTCGATATAATTTACAAAAGTTGGTTGAATGGAATTAGAAAGGAGTAATGGAGGCAGCGAAAGTCTGGTGTTGGTGACAAAGCAATTAGCATCACCAACGTGGTGCCCATCTTCAATGTTGTCCACAACAGCAGCTACACCGGCAGTCTGCAAGGCAAAAGGGCGGAGACATGATGGTTTATTGTCCTTCATTGTGTCCTTTTCCCAAGCCATCCTGAACTGGAAGTGATGGCAGCTGGCGCTTGATTCGGCAGCCTTCGGAGCATGTACGAAACCTAATTGATTGTGTCGCAGATGATGCACTGAGAAAAAGATAGTCCTGAGTTGATGATATCTGGATGTTGAAGGTGTCAACTATGTTAAATGGTGGTCTTAGGTTAAGTTAAGTTAGTGCACAACAAGGTGACAATACACCATGGAGGAGATGGACCAAAGTGATCGATCACATGTAGCTTGGCTGACCTGACGCATAGACAGACCACAGATTGCTTCGATTACAGGATGTTTCTAATGTACAAGCGGTAACTTTTTTCACCAACAAGGTTGCCAGATTGTTGCAACTGAAAACTTATAGAAAGTAAGAAAGGAAGGTATTTTATCTACAACACAAGAAGCGAATCATTTTCACAGACTTGAACGTTTGAGACATCTCCCCTACTTACAGATGATCGTGGAGGTGAAAGGAATGACCAAGGAGATCAAAGGTTACATTAGTGGATTTCCCTCGGGATTCCATGGAGGAGCCATCGAGCCTCCAGCCCCGGAACACAAAAGCCTCATCCTCATAGCTCACACCGATCAACAAAAGCTCACCGTTGTGCACACTCAAGTAGCAATACTGGGTGCCAGGAGGCCGCAAACATTTCACCGAACTCCAAGACCTCCGCTCAACATCATACGATGCCACAAACCCCGAGTACATGTGGTACACGTACATCTTCTGTTTGCACACTGCAGCAGCGATGGATTTGAATGTGGCTTTGCCTTGAAACTCGATTGGCATGTCCTCACCTTCTTCCCACACCTTGGACTCCGAACTGAACACCTCAACCTTCAAGGATAAGTTGCCCCCCATGCACACCACCTTGTGAGCACCATTTAATCCTGGAACCTTGACAACTCCAACAACCGGTGTGGTTCGGGGATACTTGAGCTCCGGAGCCTCCCTCCACTCTTTGGCCAGACTGCCTATCCTGTACAAAAGTTTTTGATGCGTGGAAGGGGTTTCGGAGAACTTGTAGAAGATTGCCCCTGGGCCGCAGGAGATGTGTTCTTCCGGAAGAGCAAATGGCACCGGATGTGTTGTGAAGGATTCCTCGAGCTCGGAGGGTGGTGAAGAGTCTTGTGTGGTTCGGTACCTTGTGCTGTTCACGTAGAGCCAGCTTTTTTGGTGCTCGTGTCTCTCAGTGTGGAGGGCAAGGAAGGTTGGAGACTGAGCGAGATGCCGCCATCGCTTGCACACGCAGGAGGTTAGCCTAAGCGAGCTCGCAGGCGTCCGTGCCAAAATCTCCACCCAGACATCCTCTGGCAACGAGTGACACACACGTTGGTCCGCATCGGATCCTCCTTCTTCGCCACAATCCTCCGACATGGCCACCATTGAGTTGAGGATCCTCGGAATAGAATGGAAACTAAAGCAGAAAAATCCCAGAAGAGCTCATGCCCTTCAATGAGCAAGTGGAGCTCTGTTAGCTTTATAGATTGGCAACTAAACCCCAATGCTTCCAAACTTCGAAGCTCCACGAACGGCCAAAAATCTGCAACCAGATAGCATGACACAATCACCTGACCCTACGTGCACTCTTGGATCACCAAGCTCCTCAAAAAGCTTCCCCTACGTAATCTACCTTCTGAAATCAAACTGGAAACCTCGTCCGACACTGGTCTTATCATCAATTCATCCCATTGGAAAAGACATGGCGACCATGGCGAGAATCATCAGAATAGATTGGAAACCAAAACAACAAAATCTGAGAAGAACTTAGTACGCCCCTTCAGTGAGCAAGTCAAGCTCCGTGTAAGGCTACTCTATGGATTGGCAATTAAACCCCAATGCTCCTCAACACTTCGAACTTATCCACAAATGGCACAGATAGTATGACGTCAATCACCTACCGTACTTTACGTGCGTTCTTGAATCGCCAATCTCCTCAAAAGATTGATACCTTGTGTGTCGAAGTGGTAAGTACCTTTCAATCACATTGTGATTTTGTTTCCGAAACTGCTATTATGGACATCGATTCTTTGGACTTTCCATCGGAGAAGACGTATCTAAAGCGGTCCTACAACTCTGACCTACAACGCGAACGGGTTGCCGCGTCTCCACGACACACTCATCAGCATGCACATTGGGATGAAGAATGGCTGCAACAAACAAGCCTTCTTTCATCGCTGCTGTTGAAAACTTTCCAAGCAAGTGGTGCCATTTGGGAGTCCGGGGAGATTTTTAGGCGTAATCGGTCGAGATCCTAGTGTTTATTGTTGAATTCTCTCTCGGTTTTTCTTTACTAATTTGAGGTATATTCTCTACATTCCTCCAAAGCGATCCAGAATTTTTCTGAAGTCATCTACTTCAATTGGTTTGTCTTTTTGTCTTTTATTTGTTTTGGAACATATATAGGAGGTGCTTGACTACCTAGTTAGTTTTTTCTATCAAGTAGAGAGAAGATTTCATAGCCGGGAATCGAACCGCCAACCGCTCCGTTTGGTTTTGGGTACCTCTCCACTATCATCTAGTAGTTTTGGGTCATCTGAGACCTTCCAACCGGTTTCCCTCAAACACAATGGGTTCATCTGGAACTAGTTGTCGGTTCTACCCATTCATTGTTGCTATCATCCTCCTTCCCAATACCATTCAGATATCCATAAACAAGATTCTGCATTTTTTCATACCAATATGTCGGTAGTGGTGATTTTCCACACACTACACTAAAATATTGTATGAAGCGTCACCAATTATATTTGTCTTGCTGAATATTAATTGTAAACCGCCCGTGTAATGTCACCAACACTCAATGTAAACCCAACATTAATTGTCATTTCTTGTATTAAAAATTGGACATCATATATTTATTTTTCAAAAATGGACATTGTTGCAATTACCGTCACATACTAAGTGATAATTCATCCGATTTTCAATCATTCATGATAATATCATTACAAAAATGCCAAGATGCAAAATATACCAAACTTTGTTTCAATAATTGACATGGATTTCACCAATATTTCAATCGTCCACGGCAGTGCCTATGATCGGGGCAACTAGCAGTTAGTTATAAGTGAACCGATTGAGTTTGAGAAATAACCGGTTGAAATTCAAGACTACATGAAAATTACCGATCATTTTGGAGGAATCTATGGAATATACCCCAATTTAATAAAGGAAAACCGGAGGATGTCAACCTGTAACCGGGTGCACTTTGCAAACGCTAGGATCTCAGCCGGTTATGCCCAAAAATCTCCCCAATCACCCCTTGTAATTTCATTCATATGAAGCATGAATATTAAAGCTGCCATATAGTAACATGAAACACTGTAATGTCTTCAAGTCTTCTTTCTGGCTGAAGTTATGTATATTATCTTGCTCAGTCACTCATCATTGGCCAGTCAGAGAGGCTTGGATAAGCCCAAAGGCTGCATGGTGACTCACCGTAACATTATTTAATTGATTGACCATGTTCGATGGGCCCGGGAATATGACATGTAAGGTATTAGAATTATACCTTGTGGATGCTTGTGTATAAGTAGATTCGACCTGAAAATCGAGTGGAATTCGAGTGAAGCATTTATTGTCATAATTATTAATATGAAATAGTGATAGCGTATGAATAACGTTTGTAGTTTTTAATGTGATTGTCTAGAAAGTGGACTCACTGTCTCTCATGGGCACTTCACACTAAGGTAGAGTCAAGAAGTGTGTTATTTGAACATTATTCTATGCACCCACTTCTCTCACATTATGAAACACACAATTAATGTGAGATTATTAGCAAATCCAAATTATGCCCATGGCCATTTGCCTTATAATTATGAAACTGATATGAATACCTTGTGCATAATCTTAATATGTAGATTCCCGTGCTCATATGAGTTCCCCCCAATTTATGTTGATTATTGGTCCTAGAATAATTAACATAGTTTGAGAAATAGCCCAATCTCCTTTAGACACATGTCTTTTTGAAGTATGTTCCTATATCTCCACTTGAACATATATTACTCAAATCTAGGTCTCCAATTCAATCTAATGTATGATTAAGACCCATTACACTTAGAGCTTGAGAGCCCATGGGACCATTAAAATAAAATAAAAAATCTCTCATTGTTGGAAAACAATCAAGACCGCCATTACTTGTGTGACATATACAATTTGTCACTGAAAGACTGCTAAATTGTCATGGAGGATCGCAATTTGGATGAAAAATCACTAAATAAGTGATAGATATTGCAACACTGTAAATCTATAATCCCCCTAAAAATTAACAAGGAATGACAAATAACCTTGGGTTAACATTTAGTGTTGGTGACACTAGACCGCAGTTTGCAATTACTAGTGAGCAAGACAACTAGAATTGGTGACACTAAATATCATATTTAGTTTATTAGTGAATGCATGGTTGTAAAGATTGTTTTCAGCCCATGCTTGTGATGAGGTGGATGTGGATATCATCAACATTTCAAGGACTCACCTCTGTCCAATTTTGACAGAGATGTCAAAGACAATTGAGGTCTTACACACAATTGGAAACCCTCGTCCCTCTTCAAGGAAATGATGTAAGCTTTGTGTGTTGTCATGAAGAAAGGTGAGAATGATTTGGTTGAAAAGGGGCTAGAGTGAACCAACTACTACACTCATACCCCCGATTCATGAAGGCCTCATGGATGACTCTCAAACTTTCTTCCTACTTTATGGGAAACCCCCCCCCCCCACCTCTTAAAATGATTATATTTACGGCTTGGGAAATATAGGACCTATACGAGTTGGCATCCAAAGCCCATATTAGATTATCTACCAGCAGTGCATGAATCAACAATCAAGTTTTAGGGTTCTTCTTTTGTACTAACTTTACACTTGCGAGCCTACTTGCATCAACTTTGTGAGTACAATTGTCATTGTGGGTTGTCAATCTTTGGAGGTATGTGGGTGCACCCAATCTAAAAATGTGTTGTAAGGTTGTGGTAGTCTTGCATATCTGAAACTGACCGAATCTTTGAATTTCTTGAAGCTAATTTTACATGTGCTTCAAATGCGAGGGTTTATGTCCTTTTGCATGCACCTGCAATTCAAAAGTAGACTTATCATTAATATCAATCCATGCAAATAGTAATAGCCAAAATCCGATTTGGTTGAACAAGAAGAATAACACCCAAAGTTTTGTTTAAAAATATTTAAGTCGCACCGGGCACCTTGGAGCATGCGGAGATCCTATCCAAAGAAGAAGCATCCATTAAGCTAGCAAGAGTGGGTGTTGTTGGGTGTTGTAGAAAAGAAACAACAAACCCTAAGCCTACATTTTTGGTATTTTTTGTGACCCTTGTTGTTGCATTTACTTTAGTGTTATTTTCTTGGGGCTTTGGTGGGACATCATTCTTATTTGGTTCTTGTGGACTTCTTCCTTTCTCAAGGTCTGTGATTTTGGTGTAGCATTTTGTAAATGTGCGTGAAATTGACAAGAAATATCAATTTCTTTATGCAAACTCCCAATTTAGGTTGGCTCCTCTAAAATGAAAAGTAAGCTAACTTAGAGTGTGGTTGTTTTTGAAGTTTTAGCATTTGTTCTTACTTTTTAATTAGTTTTGTGAAGTGGTCAGTAAATCAAAACTACCTTCTTCTTTGTTGTGAAGGTGCCTATTGAGAGGATTTTTGCTTATTAAATTGTTTTATGAAGCTCTTGTGGAGGTGAAGTTTGGATGTACGGAAACACACGACAATGTCGAACAAATGTTTAGGTTGTGGATGTTTTTCAAGATGTGGTATTTGTTCTTGCTTTTCAATCGGTTGTGTGAAGTGGTCACCAATTATAACTGAGTCACCAATTACCTTATAGTGGGTTATTAAGAGGTATTTGGCTTGTTAAATTTTTTCTTTTACATTGTTGTGGATTGATGGTGCTGGTAATAGAAAACAGTGTTGGTGATGACATTCGGATGTAGGGAAACACATGACATTGTCAAACAAATGTTAGGTTGTGGATGTTTTTGGGGATGTGGTGTTTGTTCTGGCACTCCTAGTTTTAATTTCATCACAATTCTTAAAACCTAAAGTTATTGAGGTTAGCCATTTGTACATCATGATGATAAAACTTTACCCAAATTTCAACCTTTGGAACAACAAAATGAAGATTTTATTACAAATGTAAAAACTTTCAAACATCAACACCTAATATAGTTTGAACAACTCAAAAACTAGAGAGTTGAAGTAACTTATAAATAAAATACATATATATACATACATACACATATACATACATATATACATATATATAATATGGATTGCTTTATATTCCTACAAACACACCAGTGCTCATTTTTCATGATATGTACTCATGATGCATTATATGCAACATTGTAATTATTAAAGTTCTTTTTGGATCATTTTTGTTTCACCACAATCCTCAAAATTTGAACATCTTGAAAAAAAAGATCACTTACATATACTTCAAAGAGCATTCAAATTTTGGTGTGCAATTTGTGCAAGGTTTGTGAGTTGATTAACAAAATGAAAAAAATGGTGGCAATTGAAACAAGGGATACTCGATTGAAGACTTTTTATGTGAGAGGCTTGCCCTTCAACAATCCATTGATCTTCCCGCCTATATCCTAAAGAGATAGTGCACGAGCCTGCAATTAAAGTTTAACATAAAGTAGGATGAAAGTTTGAGAGTCATCCGTGAGGCCTTCATCAACCGGGGTTACGAATGTAGTAGTTGGTTCACCCTAGCCGAAGACTCTTGGGTGTGCCATGAAGACCATTGATGAAGCTTTGGAATCTCCCGAAGATCATTGATGAGGCAACTAGAAAATTGTATGAATGAAAAATGCGAGACATAAGTGAAAGAAATGAGGGGTGAGTGAAGTGAAAATAAATGAGACATAAGTGAAGTAAGTAAAACGAGTGATGCAGGAGTGAAGTGAATAACATATAAGTGATGCAAGAAAAATAATGATTGATAGCTACTTGAGTGAGATAACTATTCAAGTAGATAGGTAAGTTGGAAAGTGTAATTTTTACAAATAAATTATAAATCTTAGTTTTTTAACATGAATTAAGTCACTTTCGTAAGTGATTGGATACATACTTAATTTATAAATAAAATAAGATATTTAAATAGTGAGGAAATGAGTTTTATAATAAATTATAAAATTTTAACACATTTAGATTACAACACCATCACTACCGAAAGTTTTATGCTTCCGGACAAACACAATTTGTTGGACAATAATGATCCAAGTCTGCTCATGGTTGGCGAGAGGGTGTTAGATTTGATCTTTAGGCTCATAATCAATTATAATGAAGTGGGTAATCTAAAAGAGGTCCAAATAAAGATTTCATCCAATATGCGCGTTGAATGATAATCCCACATTATCCAAGGACAGGTTCACTAGAATTGCGTGTATGTTGTATGTCAAACCTAAAGTTTGACTATCTAGAGCTAGGGATAATGATTATGCAATGTAATTGAGATGTGATTGTGTGGTATCATTTGTTTATGAAGTAGTAGTTGAAGGGGAGAAAAAAAGATAGAGAAAAACAAGTTGGCTAAAACATTGACCATCAAGACTTGGTATTTGGGAAGGGTCTATAGGATGTGCTGCAAAATTGGCAACATGTGGATTGAATATTGACAATTAATTGACCTCTAGAACTAGCCTTCCAATATGGAATCAAGGCTATGTTGGTATGAGAATAAGAATGGGTCAAATGTGGACCTACCTCTCATAGTTGTATTTGACACCATATATTATTGGATTAGCAATGAGTAATAATAGTATGTCTCATTTGTCTCAAATCAACAACTTCAAAAAGAGATCCATGCATCCCATAAATGTTTATATGATTTTGCAAGGTCAAATGGACTCATTAATTGATGAAAGCCTTTAAATTATTGTATATATTGTAAATATGAATGTTTTGTGTTAATTCTAAAATTTTGGGAGTGAACATAATATTGTTAGTGTTGATTTGGTGCTCAATTCCATGCAAATTTAGGAGATGCATTGCTATCAAGTAAGACCTTTTAATGCCAACTCCAAGAATGCAAAAGAAATATTCTCAAGCCTAAGTGGACGTTTAATACTCCATTCCATTTAAATTTTTATGTTGCATATGTGGTTGATTATTTCAAAGGAGGGTTGATGACGATGTTATAAACAACCCGCCTAACAAATGCTTTTGAAATCTCCATCTCCATCACCAATGCTTAAACTTTTGGCCAAAGCTATTTTATTTGGATGTCTAGGAGATTTGGTTCCACAAAGGCGACTTCAAATGGGAACATGTACAAAGAAGAATGATATCTCAGGGAGTGCACTATTCATTAAAACCAAGTATCACGTGCGTGCATGCCCCTTATTAAAATACCCCTTTATACATTTTATTTTTGCTAAAATCAAGCAATATACTTACAAATCTCATTGCTTCAAAATACATTTCCATACGTACACAAGGGTCCAAAAACAAATACAAAATTTGTATATAACTGTCGTGGCCCACAGTTTTCCGGATTTTTAATTAACCGTCTTGTTAGGTTAAAAGAGTAGTACGAACGGAGGAAAGTAGGATAGGTAGAGTAAGTGGTAGGTATTATGTAGGTTAGTTCTTCAAAAGTGAGAAGAAAAATAACAATCCTTAAAGGAGTTAAAATCATCAAATTAAGTTAGTATTAGGATTTCCATTTTGGCGGAAACCTTAGAGCGGAGTGGACCGCACAGGCGATAGCGGGCCGCAACCGCCATGACAACCCAAGCTCGGAGGAGGATCTCGGACGAGCCGATAGCTCTCTGTAAGGTACATGTCTTCACCCCCATTGGCAGAGAGGAGAGTAATGAGCTGGAGGCAGACCTGAGGCGCATGGGCTGCCTCGGGTTATTGGAAAAATCTTGGAGAGTGCGATGTGAGGAGATGGTAAGGGAATTGGTCACTGGGGAGGTAGACCATGTTTATGCTTCTACCATCCGGGGCCGACCGGATAGGTGGAATGCGTAATTGTGGAGTAGGGTTTACGGGTTCAAGCAGGGAGGGGAAGGTATGGCCACTAAAAAAGAGGATTACACCAGGGATAAGTTCTCTTAGAAATTGGATCCCAAATATGACTACTTCGTGAAAAATTGCAAGGATGAGAGAGAAAGGAGGATGTTAGCTTTCTTGGTACCCATTTTAAGCCCGGAGAAGCCCTACAACATCTCTCTCACTTTAGCCACCACCTTGCTTCTTGCATATTCCGAGAAGAAGATGGTGGATTGGGGAAGTATCATTGGGGAGTTAGTGCACCGGTTGGCAACCAACACCAAGCGCGGACAACCTTCTTATATTGGTTCATTCCTCTTCCACCTTTACGCGCACGAAACTTGCTTACGGACGAAGAGGAAACCCAATGGACAGGGCATCAGATCATGCGGGAGCTCCAGACCACCGACTTGGAGCTAGAGATAGGTGAGGAGTATTCGAAGGAGGAAGATGTGGCGGGCTTCAGCAACGAAGAGCGGCCCGTATCCAAGAAGAGGAAACTGATGTTGGGAAATCTTGCGACGCGGACCAGGTCCACCACAAAACCCGGAGGAGGTGAAACCTCCACCTTCACCTTGGAGGACAATCTGGTGGATTCCATTATCCGCGACCTGAAGGGAGTACGGTCCTGGATTGCGGAGTATGAGCTGCAAATGCAACAGGTGGGGGAACTTGTGGGCAACCCTCCGCGGGAGAGTTTGGTTGCCGCAATACAAAAAGCCGTCCAAGATCCGCGCCGGTTGTGGGAGCTGGAGCGTAAGGTGGACCACCTTACTGCGGAAAATCGGAAGACCACGGAGCAAGTGCGGAAGTTAAAGGCGGAGCGAGAGGCGCTCATGAAGCATGTAAAGGATACCACCCTCACGGTGCAAAAAGTAAGTGACATGGTGGATATCCCGGGGAATGTGTGGTGGAAGGTTAAGATGTTTGACGCGGAATTGAAGAATGCGGGCCACGTTTCTGGGTCGAAGATGGTTACCTTCATCATGGATCAAGGAAGTAAGATGAACGTAGCTTTAAAAATAATGAAGGCCTTCATTGCTAGCTGCACAGAGTTGTTTCCTACCACGATAGAGTCATCGGATGAAGGAGAGACCTCATCGAGCTACTCCGACTTGATCCCTTATGATATGGTGGAAATTCAAGGTGCCGTGGTAGGAGGTGGAAACCAACATGGAGAAGAGGTGGACTAAGTGGAAGACATCACGGCGATCACAGCGCTCACGGCATCGCCGGTTTCCGCCACTGAGGTGGTGGTTCTCAATACCAACCCGGTTTCTTCCACCGTTGGGAAGGAAACCTTGGATGGTTGCCACGTGGCCGAGTTAACACCGCCGAGCCCTGCCATGGCCTTCCAGATGGTTGTCCGGGATCCGCCGCCGCTTGCACTACTTGCTCCGGGATTTCTGCCGGACAGCCAACTGTCCGCAGCACTAGCGCCGGACGTTGCGGAGACGGTGGACCACGTGGGAGTGATTCCCGGGCCCGATGAACACGAGGTGTCAGTGCCACCACCACGTCCTCCATCTTTGGCAACGGACAGAGTGGACCGCCGCGAGAAACGGAAGCAGAATAAGAAGGAAGCCAAGCTGAAGAAGTGGAAGGATAGGGAGTAGATTTTAGTTAGGATTCCATTTTGGGTTGTTTTGGGCAAGTAGTTAGTTGGCCCCGAGTTGTGTGCTTTGTTGTTTTCTTTATTTAGGATTTGATCTCTCAACAAGGTGGATTGTCATAACTGCCACGTGGCCCGCGATTTCCAGCATGGAAACCATGGCATGTGGGTGTTAGTCTGATTTAAGAGGGAGCACTTCGGTGTTTTCCTTATCATTTTGTAATGCAAGTGTTCTTTTGTTCAATTCAGACCTTATGCTTTACTCCACCTTCGGTTTGAGTTGAGTCTTAAGTCCATGTGTAATACAAGTGGTCCCTCCTTTCCGTACTTGAGGTTTCCGAGTTTTCCGCCATTCCTTATCACTGTGTAGGTTAGTTAGGTTAGTATTCCGTGATAGGACAGGGGGTCAGTAATACCCCAAGGTGCGTGTGGTTAAAACGCCCCTGTGTGAGCAGGTGATGGGGGGAGGAATCTTAAGCACGGAAAGGCGGAAAGGATTGGACGAGCAAGGGGAAAGAACCCCACCGTGGGGTTGTCGGGCAAAGGGAGTTCCGCGCACACGGTAGGTTCTTCCCCACTTACTCCGTCCAACTAGGGACCGACAATGAGCAGCAGTGGATAGACCCGTCCAATAGTATGGGGAGAGTTATGGTTTACGCCTTCCGTTTGCCGTGACCTGAAGGTGGATCATACCGATCAGCAGTAACGGACTAGTCTAGAACACTCATGCACCTACCGCGACTGGCGCTTGGTTCCCACCGCGGATGGTAGGTGTGGTAGCCCCATCCCTATGTTAGCCCCGCCGTCACGGAAAATAATATACCCTGGGTCCTATCCTGTGTGACCGGTGGAACAGCACAAACTACCCATTGTGAGGATAGGAGCGCAGATGTTGCGTTTCCACCTTTTTCGAGGGAGGATTCGGTTTCCGCGTGTGGTATAGTGGAAACTGTGCCATCACGGAAAGTGGATCAGGCTGGTTTTGTAGGCCCAAAACTTCCTCCACCTTTCCCCCCCGTCAAAGGGGGTGACACGTGTCGGATACCTGAGTGGGACACCTTCCCGAGGGAGGGCTGCCCCCATCATAACACCAGTCTAAGGGAGTAGTAGTTAGGAGGAGGAAGTGGAGATAGGGAGACAACCCGGAGAAACCAACCCAAAGGGTGAGATCCTGATGAACAACTACCAAGTCTCTCGGAGCATTCTAGCCTAAAATACTAGAATTATTGTCCTTGTGACACGGTAAAAAATCTAGCGGATAGTGGAAATACAGGTCAAATCCGCTACCTCTATCGCGGAAACCTGATCCCGGAAGTCATGACCCGTAATAAGGAATCTTAGAATGAAGTGTATATAGTTATTATACTATGGATTCGGGACGTGGAGTCTATTGTTGTTACTACTCTAGGGTGGGAGCTTGTCCATACTTTGTGTTGTATTCCCTACCTCGGTCCACTCCCGGGAAGGCGGAAATTTCCGTGCTATAATTTCCGTAATATCCCGGATTTTTTAATCCGATTTGTGTTATATTAGTTTCTGGTGTTTCTTGTGTGTGTGTTAGTAAAAGATTTCCTTCCTCTGTGTTGTGAACGACCGCAGGTTCTTCATGGAAACGAACTTGGCGTGGCTGTGACGTTTTACGCGTTTATCAGGTTAATTTAATGAATACGTCACCACCGTGCTACGACAATAACATGTGTACAAATGTTTGGAAATGAAAAAATATGGCCCTATTATATGTATACTATCAAATAATGGATTTTTAGTTATAAAGTCGTTAAAGACTTTTTCATCACTTGGATGAAGTTTGTACGTGTCCGTTCTAGCATCATACGTCAAATTGGCCAAAGCAATAACCGTATCCAATTCTACCATAATATGATTTGTGAGATCATAACTCCAAATAAGGTTGTTACTTAGTGGATGAAAAAACGGATGATTCTTGGTCTAGGTCTAACTTGAACGCGTAAACGCGTAAACGCGTACTTTACATATATTTTTCTATAGCCTTATCTCTAGTCTCATGTACATCTACTTCCTGCTTAATAGTAATATGTCTCTTGTATGTACATTTTATACATGCTTGTTCTAAATAATACCCCTTTTGTGCACGCACGTGTATATTTACAATACTTGAACAGTGCACTCTTGTCACCAAAAGTATTCCACCCTTCGATTTCGTCCTAGCCCGAGTGGAATAGTATTGATGACACTTAGTAAACTCCTTCCTTAGTAACTCAATGTATCATTCCAATATGCCTTTGGAATATACACAACGTTAATGACTTATGATTTAACCCCCAAGGCTACATCCAGAACAAATTTCAGAATAGTGTAACTTTCCCATTACTTCTCGGAATGTCCTAAAATTTTATCTGTGACTAGGGAGACAAAGCAAAAAACATCTCACCAATTTGTGAACCTATCCCATTTTCTGTCCGACAGTTATGACCATTTTAGTGTGTCAGTCTACCCAGATTTCAGAATGTCATAACTTCCTCCCACGGGCTCCAAAGAACTTCAAATTTTGGGAGCAATCACAAAAACTAATTGTTTATGACCCCCTGAAATTTCAAACTATTTTCATTTTCTGCCAAAACGTTATGGCCTTTTTAGTCTGCAACTCTTAAAAACACTTCAGAATGATATATCTCATTTTCATCTATTCGGAATGACTTGAAATTTGTACCACAACTAGGAAACCTAAGGACAAAACATCCCTCAAAATTTTACGCGTTTCCAAGCCTCTGTCCAGGAGTTATGCCCATTTCAGCTCGAAAATGTAGACAAAGTTCAGAATGTCATAACTGTTGCTCCAGTACTCCAAACATCTTCAGATTTAACCATGTTCATATAAACAAGTTATTTTCTGACCCTCTAAATTTCAACGAAGTATCTTCTTCTGCTCGGAAGTTATGCCCCTTACAACCTAGACTACTCAAAGGACCCTTTCATTTACCAACTCGTGTTCCGGCAACGTGTCACCAAAAGTACTCCACCCTTCGATTTCCTCCTAGCCCGAGTGGAATAGTTATGATGATACTTAGCAAACACATATACCCAAGAAATATGAACTCAAGTACTACAACTTGAAGCCATAAATTATCTTAAAATCATTCACACCCAAACTAAGTCTAACAAGAGGTCAAACCCTCTTCAAGGCCAACTAGCCTTGGCTCCTAACTTCAAACCATGCACACACATGTGCTCCTATCTTGCTTCCACACACCCAAACTAATTCTAACAAGATGTCAAGCCCTCTTCAAGGCCAACTAGCTTTGGCTCCTAACTTCAAAACCATGCACACATGTGTTCCTATCTTGCTTCCACACACCCACACTTATAGCACGTGGGGTGCCAAGGAGCACGAAGAAAAGAGAGGATGAGTGAGGGAAGAATGAGGAATTATATAGTGAGTTTGGGAGGTGAGCACCCTCAAGGCTCACGATAAGCCCTCGAAATCTCCTCCTACTTTGTAGGCTCTCATCTTATCTCCTAAGTCTTCCTCCCTCAAATGATCAACAAAGATCCTAATTCAAACATTTAACTAACTTTGGCTTTCTACCTACCACACTTTACCAAGGTATGTCCTCATACTACTTAAATTCACTCCACACAAGCCTAATGCTTCAAACGTAGCTTTCTTCAAGCTTCATTCTTTTTATATTTTTGTGAATAATCATAAATCAACAAAACACCACTTGTAATGTTGTACAAGTGTTAACAACACATGTGGGTATCAATTTGGGCTCACAACTCCCTGGGAATGATATATCGTAGGTTCATAACTGATTCGACACATGTTAGCCGAATAATTAATTAAAGTTCAAAAAATAGGTTCGGCACCTAAAAATAATATATTCATATTTTCGGCAATTTTCTCTTTTAATTTTTATAAATTCAGTTTAAATCCATTTTTAATTTTCTATTTAAGCTTATATCTTGTACATCTCTCTTGCATTGAATGACAAGTAAGATGTGAATGAAGAGTTGAGAATGCTCTGTGCTTTATACAAGTAGAGTGGAGTTGTGTTCAACAATGCATATGGGATATGTAAACTTTGAGGTGAAGCACCGAGTTAGACTTCATTTTTATAACTTGCATAACATTTGCATAGAGTCTTCAAATGACATAGAATTTGTTGGAGGTGAAAGATTACTTGATTTCTAAACTATTCTTAGACCAACAAAATTCCAAAAAAGTTGATCTTCTATGCACAAATGAGCTCCGAAAAAACTGTTATGAACGCATTTTAATTTTTTGATCTTTACACGGCTGCAATGTTTTGTCCATATCTTTTGCATAAAGACTTATTTTGACACAAAACTTGTTGGAGGTGGAAGAAGGATTGATTTCTCAACTTTTGTTAGTTGGAAAAAAATTATATAAAACTTCATCTTCTATGCTCAATTGGACTCCAAAAATTTGTGTACAACACATTTGAAAAGCCTCACCTAGAGTCTTGCTACTTCTTAACCCATATTCTTTGTGGACTAATGTAAGTGAGCTTGATTACAAAAGGAGCACCTTCTCTCTTTCAAAATTCACATATGCTTCCACTGTAAGTAAAACTCTAGTGAGAAGTAAAAATTTCTTACTTTTCGGCAATTTTAAAAAATAATTAATTTTATATTCGGCAAAAAATGCCAATAATATTCCAAAAATTTTGACTTCTTTTTTTTGAATTATTTAGTGTTGGACCAGCTATGAACCTACGGTATATGAAGTGGAGTTACATAGAAATCTTCTACAACTGTTAGAAATGCCTCTAGTGCCAAATGAAATTATTATTTTTGTATGTGCTTTTAATATTTGGCCATTTTACTTGAATGCTTTGATAAATGTTTGCTTGATTTGCTTTAGATGACCTTACCCTGCAAGTTTTTATTTCTTTTGAGGTGATGCATCTTATATATGTCATCATTGTTTTTTCATACATCAAATAAGAAGTGCAATGGACAAATATATTCAGACAGAATTACCAACTTACAAGCCTTGGGACCTTGAACGAGGAAGTGGAAAAAAAAGACCAACCTAAAGAGGCACCAATGCCAAATTTAGCTTGGTCAACTAGATCCCAATTTGTGTCAACTGATTCTAGCCTCTTTGGTTCAAGTATGATAGAAGGGTATATGCCTAGTGGTTATAGTCATAAGGTTGATATATTTAGGAGTAAGGAGACGATGAAGCAGAGAAGACACAATGGTTAGTTTTTTATCATGTACATCATGAGATAATGATATCTCGGGGTACTTAGGAATAATATCTATATTCTTACATATTGTAATAGGTTTTGGCAACAACTTGATTGCCATCTCATAACTTGTGGGATTTTTTTTCCTAATAACAAAATTTGATTGTATCTATGTTATTGCCTTTCATTGTGAATGATGTACTTTTGGATGTGACTTTGTGGTTTTGTATTGGCTACTCCAACATGCTTCTAAATAATCAAACTTGATATATTGCTTTGTCAATGTTGTAAAGGGTGTTGGCACAAATGCAATTGTCTTCTCATATATTGAGGAACAAACCGTGAACAAACCATAGTGAACACTATATTCGTTAATTGGAGACTTTGGAAAGTCTCAAAATAAATTGGATCCGTAGTTTCGGATGCGAATATTGTGAACGTATCGAACATGGGGAACAATAACATAATGTTTTAAAGATCCATATGTGATGAATATATATGTTTCTAAATATAGTAATTATTTGGTTGATAATAAAAAACTATGGCAACACAATATTCCAATGACACAAATTCACAATTATTTGTATTTTTGATTCTGTATTGAACAAAATTAACGAATCTATAAATAGCCATCTAATTTTACAACTATGGACTCTTGGATGCGTATCCTAAACATAGAGGTCTTAGCCTATTGTGGTTGATTGAACGGCACATCCTAAACGTAACAATACTTAAAATAATTTGACAGTGTGCATAAGAGATTGCAAATTAGCATCTGCAATATAATCATATAGTTTAGGGTCCACATCCGTAAAAACAAAAATATAAAAAACATTTGGATTCCACATCCGTAAATCAATGCATCCATGCACTGTAATTGTAATCTATAGAATTGCTATAAAATGTGTCTAATATAGTATTCGACCCCAATGTCATATATTTCATGAAAAACCAAGACACATTTCAAATAAATTTCGTCCAAACCTATGTCAATATCATTCACCATCTTCATCTTCAGCTTCATTTCCATTCTCGACATCGTTTTTTGCAGCAGCAATACGTGCCAAGTTGTCTTTGGCAAAATCTATATGTTTTTGGGGGATGGTCATTGTCTCAGTTTTGGAACCTTTGCGTGGTTTCCAAGCACAAAGTATGGTATTCGTGTTTATCCAAATTGGTTTGTATGCTGAGTCCATTGTCCATTTGAAACCTTTTTTCGTGTCCCACCCTAAATATGTGCGGAACACATTTTGATCTTTGGTGCTTGGACGGCAATATTCCACCTCAATTTGACGAAAATTTGGGCTAGTTGGAACAAAATTTGGTGATGACAATGCTTTCACCAACCAAACCGGTTTTGGATGCTCCTCATCTCCAGGACATATGAGGACCATATAACCTTCGTAGCAATCAATAGCCACACGGAATGATGGAGCTGGACGATTACGAGCAAGGCCAACATAATGGTCGTCTGCCGCGAACTCTTCACGAACGTCCCCATTGTTGAAGAACATGGCCTCAGATTCCACGATTGTCACTTGGCTTTGTGGCCAAAAACCTTGTGTCAAACATGAGTGTCTATCGACATCGGGTGCTAGCAACGCTGAGCGGATGCGATCCCAATACGCAATCAATGGTTCGTGGGTATCCCGAACACGTCTTGTGATGTCTTCCTCGCACAAATCTTTCCAGTATTTGATGAATCCAGATATACCTTTGATGATTTCTGGCCCATTCCTCATGGGGTTGGGTTTGCAAGGCTTCGGCTCCCCATCAGGTAGCATACATTTGCCATCTTTGTTTTGGCGCCAGACGAGTATCCCTTCCTCTGGACCCCAATTTGGGGAGGTACACAAAACTTTGAATTGCATGGCTGGCAGACCATCATCACGCATATAGAACCAGAATTGTTGAGCCTTGGTATGGCCCACTAAGCGATTACCTCCCTTAAGAATGAATGGTTTGATAAACGCTTTGAAATCGGACACTTCTTCAATCAAATGCGGGATGACTGGCACATTATCCAAATCCATGTACGATTTCATGAGAAGAGGAATTGTGGGAAAATCCTCCTCGTGCAACTTCATACTCCAACATCCGAATGAAGCGTCAATGTCATCGTGCGTGTGGCCAACCATCAAAAAAGACACAAACACTTCTTTGAAAATGCCCTTGGCTACGAGCAATGACCAAAAACAAAATACGTATCGACATTTGTTGTCCTTGGCACAATTATCAAGTTGCACGTGTAGAGTTGGAGGCAAAGGTTTGGCAAGAACGGGTTGTTCAGGCGGTTCTTGCAGTGAAGATAGGCAAACCTCCTTCCCCTCTAGCACAGCCTCATAAATCGGTGTTGTTTCACATCCAACAAAAAGAGCACGAGAGGATGATGTTGGCGGACTCTCAAGATCTCGTAGAAGTTTTGCAAAAGACCCTACGGTATGATTGGCGTCACCAGGATAAAAATCCAAGCCATAATGTGCATATTTCACGTCTACATGGCCATGTGCGATCATACCTGCATTTAGGGACACACATGAAATAGTCACTCCAAAATCATATATATGAATGAAATTCAAAATTTCCGCAAGCAAGCCAAAAAATGTACACTTACGGACGTATATCCGTAAATCTTAAAAATGAGTATGTGGGCACGCAAAAAATAAATGTGAAAACCAACAAACCTGTGACAGATATTGGAAGCTTGAAATATCCATCTGTAGCTTTTATTTTCCGTACATAACAAGGGCACGCCGTCTTTGCATGGTTCATTTTGTCATGAATGATTGTCAAAACCTCATTCGGCCTCATTATTGATAATGCGCGATTCTTGTAGTAGTCTTGACGGTGTGCCTCCTGGTTGTTGACATGCTCAATGTATTTCAGTTGATGTCTGTTGTGCGACTCAGTACCTATGGGATGTGCATATCGAAGGCCTTTATATTTCTCACAAGCAGAACACCTGGCAAACTTATCCCCGGGTCTCTTCGTAATGTATTCTGCGAATTGTTGATTCTTAATCACACTCAATTTTGACAACGAAATCGGCCCACATCCAGCCTTTTCGCCAACTTTATTAACATCCATAAGTATGTTCTTCCATTTTGTCCCTGTAGGCAAAACCATCTGAACAACCTTTTCCCCCGACGGTAGAGTCCGCGTCTTGTGTGGCATCGCATCTGCCAATGGCATAATGATGGTTGATAGTGTTGCAGCCGCTTGGAGTGTTGCCTCCCTAGATTTTTTTGTGCCAGAGTTGCCATGGAACTGAGAACGGCGTCCTTGCATCGAATAGTTCCGGAACCTATAAAAATATGCCTTTAAAACTGCATGTATAATGTACCATGCCTTGCAACATACCTCTACATTCTCCAAGGTCACAACCTTACGACCTTTGGCATCAAGGTGCATGTTGCGATGGACTTCAAGTTTCTTTGCAGATCGCATACGAAAGTCCGCGAGCCACATCTCTTGTCTCAAAGATTTGATTTTGTCACGGGGAAATAGTTGGCAACATCTCTTTGCACAACAATCCTTTGTTGCTACGGACCTAATAGATGCGTCTCCCAATGTTTGATCTCGACGACGTTGCGTGGGTTCACGAGGCAAACGAACGGAATCATATTTACGGCGACCTATTCTAGGGCGCATTATGGTGAACAAAGCCGATTGCATTTGATCAAAACGGCGGGAATGATTCCACAAGCTAACACCATCATGAAGAACACTGCGCAACGGCCATTGACGAAGAAAGAATCTCCAACCAGTAGGCACTTCCAACGGATGTAAGGAATTCAAAATACACACCCCCACATTTTCTTCCCCAAGGGGATTTGTATCAATACAATCCGTAGGATTCGAGTTCCGACAAACACCATCCGCCACGGGGACGCCACATCCATTGAGTAGGACGACATCAAGATCAATCCACTGCTCCCGCGAATAACCCTCACATGGTGGAAAGAATTCATCCTCTACATTGACGACACCAATTGTAGTATCTTGTTCCACGACAACTTCAAACTCGCTAGCATAGCTTGACGCTTCCGAAGAAAAATCAACCCCACTGTCACCGACGTTGGAATCCATGGCCACTACAAGAAAGCCCAATGAAGAGTATGTCAAAATATCCCATTCAATAAATGTCATGGATAGCCCTAACGCTTATTATTGTCAATGAAACACAATGTGAACACTAGTGGCTTTCATGGCTTGGAAACAAAGCTAGCATTGGTATACGAACGTGCGTCCGTATACCTCCATGCAACAACATCAGCAGCGCAAGCACACGCGCATACGGATACATTTATGTGTTCATAGGAGTGGAAAGGTGGAGGCAACAAAAACATCATTGGTTTATGGACGCGCATCCGTTAATCGGCTCGTGCACAGAGTTCAGTATCATGCTCAACCACAACATAGGTATACGGACGCACGTCCATAAACATCCGTATGACAAACATCAATGTAGTCCTAGACACAGGTTCAAGGAAGCAAGACGTTCTCAAAAAACGGCCATGTGTACACATCCCTGACGACTCATGAAATTTGAAGAGGATTGAACACGGCCATACGCGCTTCCTAAAATGTTTAATCAATGTCAAAATATTTTACTATGACATAGGGTGATGTAGGCTAAGGGATGCGAGCTCCCAACCCTTCCTGACCGTACAGTCTCAGTGCAGTCTCAGTCTACATGGCACATGGTCAACATTATGGTAACAAAGGTTTCCAGGTTTACGGACGCGCGTCCGTAAACCTCTGTGGACCTCATTCCTAGCATAAAGACAGTGCTCGATGGAATACACCTCTGTGGACATCATTACTAGCCTAAATACAATGTCCAACGCGCCAAGGGGTTTACGGTTTACGGACGCGCGTCCGTAAACTTCCATGGTAATATATTGTCGTTGTGGTACTCTACACGACAGGTGGTGTAGGTGACCTACAGAACTATGGCACCAAAGGTATGCAGGTTTACGGACGCGCGTCCATAAACCTCTGTGGACCTCATTCCTAGCATAAAGATAGTGCTCGATGGAATACACCTCTGTGGACATCATTACTAGCCTAAATACAATGTCCAACGCCAAGGGGTTTATGGTTTACGGACGCGCGTCCGTAAACTTCCATGGTAATATATTGTCGTTGTGGTACTCTACACGACAGGTGGTGTAGGTGACCTACAGAACTATGGCACCAAAGGTATGCAGGTTTACGGACGCGCGTCCGTAAACATCCATGTACATGAGTATTGGCTCAAACAAATAAAGGTTCAATGAACCAATATGTTTAAGGTTTACGGACGCGCATCCGTAAATCTCCGTGATTTGCGGCGTTAAAATAGGATCATTGCACCAGAAAGGATAACTGTCCGAAATTTAAAAAAAATCAGCACACTACAAAGAGAGTGCAACCCAAATACAAATTATCTACCCTAATGGGCTCAGGATTTGGGGTTTAGGGTATAACATGATCTTTACCTGCACAAAATCTGTAGCAGGAGCACACTACAAGAGCGCAACCCACAACTGAGATGCAAAAAGAGTCCCGACGGTGGGGGGTGTCCCCTTAAGTACTGATTGCTTTCCCTTGGATCCGTTTTCCAACATAGGATACCAGCCACCAACTATGTCCTATAAATACAAACCTAGCATTACTACATTCCGTGTGCCAGCCTTACAATGAAATGTGTATTCATGTGGACAACATGCATAGACCATGAGTCCACATAATGACAAAGAGAAAGGCATCTATGTATTTGTGGTATACAACAAAGTAAATTGGCTAATATTATATGAGCAATAAACATTGTTGAGGGGTGGTTTATAGGATTGGAGTACATAATATGAAGAGTACATTTAAAAAAACGTAGACAAAAAATTATAGAATCTTGTGAAAAATCAACCACCACAACAACAATAGTACATGGAGTATAAAAATACATGTAATCAAAATTAAATTAGCAACTACTTTATTGTTTTGCATACAATGTAATGGTATTGACCATAATATCATGCTATCTCCTCTCATCTTGCATTTAATATTATAATTACATTGGCCACCGCCTTACCATCCAACATGTTTAATGTACCCAACTATACACACCTATACATAATTGTATTGATATCTGATACACAAACTTTGATTACCGTAAGGCCATGATAGTAGCACATCTATTGTCCTAGGTAACATGGGTTGCATTCAATTCAATATTGTCAATTTGCTCTCTAAACCTTAGGGGCCCCTTCCGTACATCAACATTTACTTCAAAAAAACTAATTATACTAGCCTTCTTCATGTACTATACGTGAGGAAAAACATTTTTTAGTACCTCATGTACATTACCTACATTAATTAATACTCAAACAATACCAATTGTTGCTCCAAGTAACATTATTAGCCCAAAAAAACATAATGGAGAGAAAGGAAGGGTAGGGTATCCACATAGTAATAAGGCAAGCAATATTAAGTTGGTGACGCAAGGGGGA
The DNA here is from genome assembly GCA_950295325.1 of Polytrichum commune. NCBI lineage: Eukaryota > Viridiplantae > Streptophyta > Polytrichopsida > Polytrichales > Polytrichaceae > Polytrichum > Polytrichum commune. The sequence continues at coordinate 4,178,811 of OX485809.1, forward strand.
TACTCACATGCGTTCATACGTGGTACCCTAAACCCTAAACCCTATAACCACCCAACCCTAAACAAGCATGTGGACATATAGGGGTGCAAGCATGGTTAACTGAACAACTCCTGATACATGTCAAGGCTTAAATGGAAAGTAATTCAAAACAAGCAAGCAAACAATTATACCAATTGTTGTTCTACGTAACACTATTAACCCATAAAATATAATGGACAGAAAGGGAGGGTAGGGTATCCAAATAGTAATAAGGCAAGCAATATTAAGTCGGTGACACAAGGGGGATACCCTAAACCCTAAACCCTATAAACGACTCCCCACTCATATCAAGGCCCAAAATTATCTAAAATAAAACCATAAACATTTCAAAAGTCAAGCAAATTTATATTCACAAATTATACTTCAAGACAGTAAGTGGTGAAAAAGTAGGTGACATAGAACAAAGATTTATCAAATTGTCAATGGCAATCCTAATTACCCTATATGCGTAACCTTACCTTTCATTTTTTTAATCTTTATTTGGCTGGGTAAAATATACCCCTTAGAGGCAAGTACAAGATTTAGCTGGGACTTGTTATTCTTTGATGTGACCTCAAGTTTATAATGAAATGAAGGGATACAATATGAAAACAATTAAGCCTTCAAAACATTTAAGATCATCAAAGTTATGTTCTGAGTCATATTTATCCATTTGCTTTAAACCTTTACTTTTTAAGATAGGTTTTGAACAGCATTAACACAACCATACATGTCACCATCATGGAAACAAAACTCCAATATAAACAACAATTTGCTACTACTTATAGGCGATAATACAAGCTCTTGCCTAGGTTTGGAAGGATTGGATGAATCCTGAACGTTGTTTAATGTACAAGAGGGATGTAAATTCAACACCTACCCATGCCTTTTGTTTTAATGCAAGCTTAGACCTATGTGCAGAGGGATTGAATTAACCCCTAACGTTGTTTAAGATTTTATAAGCATTTGATCTTAACCCATATTATCTCGATGTTTGGTTTTGTTAATTGTGTTTCAAATGTGCATAATTTAAATATCATTATTTATAATGATATTCGCATCAAAGCATCCCACGTGTCAAACTTCAATAAAGTTTTCAAGTTGCTATTGATAGTATAATGTAGGGTTGAAAATCCCCTTACACAAATTATTGCGATAATTGAGGGATTCATAAGGGTGTAGGGGCAACGTTTCATGAGAATTTGTGGCCAATGGGTAATGCAATTGTCCCAATTGCATTTGAATCCCACCTTTGTGAAAAAAAAATTATACTTAACTTAATCAAGAAGACATCCTTTATATTCAATATTATTACTATTCTTAAAATATAAAGTCCCCTCCATACTTGCTACACTAGAAATGGTATAATTTAGTTTCACTCATTGTTTGGAGTTACAAAAGGCTTTATCTTTTTATTATTGATGTTATTTAATTGATGCCAATGACATAATATACAATGAATAGTTAATATAGCAATCCACAATTCTAAATATTAAGCAATACTACTTATAATAGTTAGTGTACTAGTAATTTAAAGCCCGCTTACCTTCATATTACAACAAATCCACAAAGAAAATCTTACACTTGAGTTACTCAACCTCAACCTATACTTCAGAATTATGTTTACTATTGGGCCTAGATGGTTATTATACATTGAGCATTGAGATTCCTTTATTTTTGGTCAGCAATTGTTTTTGGTATACGTTCTTGGACTCAAACAACATACAGTCCATCCTCTATAAATGTTAGGCTCTAGAATATAATGTTCCTAACATTTATTGTGAGTTGACATTGTAACAATTATAAAGGGAGCTTTTTGAATGCTTAACAAATTTCATTCATTACAATTATGAAGGGAGAGTTTTGCAAAATTATCAAACATAAAATATGTGTATCAATCACAATATAACCCATATTAATAATTTGATCACAAATTTGGTGGCTTTTGCCACTTTGGAAGGTTGTGACTCAATGTAATGGATGTCATCTCACAATATTGGATGTAGTTCGTAGGTTAACATTTATAAGTGGCAAATTAACAAAGAGGGGAATAAATTATTCTTAACATTTAACAAAGTTAACATTCTAGTTAGCAATATGAGAGGAGTACGAATTTGTTAACAAATACAATTATGAGTTAACATGTGGAAGTGTGACATTTATCGAGGGTGGACTCTAGCACTCTAATATAGACCAATAGACATATGCCACGTAAGGGGAACGCGTGGCCTTTGGGCACGGGGTGATGGGACGTCTAGGTAGGGGCGTTTGGGAGGGAGTGGATGCAACGTTTTGGGTTTAGGGTTTCGTGCATTCGCCCTTGCCCTTTTTGCTTTCACCCTTTCACTCTTTCCTCCTTTCGCTCCTTTCCTCCTCCTGCATTCCTTTGTTGCTCGCCTTTGCTCCTCGCCCTTGCTGCTCGCCCTTGCTGGTCCTCCTTCTCCTCCTCCTCATTCTCCTTCTCCTTCATTCTCATCCTCAATCTCCTTCTCCTTCATTCTCCTCCTCAATCTCCTTCTACTTGCTGTTTCTCCTCTTTCTCCTTCTTGCTCTTGATTTGTTGCTTTGTGTCTTAGTTGCATAAGAGCGCCAGGAGCTCTAGCCAGGTGCTTTTTTCTTTCCTTCACTCCAAGATGTGCTGTTCCAGGTGCTTATTAGGTGATTTCAGTGTATGTTTTGATGCACAAGAGGGGGATTGTAAGATTGTAAGATTGTAGCTGGTTTAGGGTTTCTAAGATAATGTATGTGAAGAAATCTGAGTATGTTTGTGAAGAAATTGAGTAGTTTTTTGCTTGCAGTCTCATTAGGACATAATTGGAGTAGTTTCAGTTGGAAGGGTTTTAGGGTTGGAGTAGTTTTAGTTGTTTCAGATTGCTCTTCCCTTCATATTGTAATTGTCTTCACTTCACTTCAATTCACTTTGTCCAAGTTCTAAGAAGTTTTGCTTTGTTCACTTCAATCTGATGTCAATGTTGAATCCAGTTCAATCTTTGTAGTAGGGTTTTTTTGTGGGTTTGATGCATTTTAGGAGCAACACAAAGGTTAGTTGATTCTTGAATGTGCACATTGCATTTGCAGAGGTTTCTAACTTCAATTTTATTGTTAATTTGCAGTCTCTCCTAGCTGCAGCTGTGGTTTAAGAGCAAACATTGTACAAAGGTAAGTGTTTCCTACAACATTGCAATTATGAAATGATACAATTTTCTTAGTTTGGAGTGTAGAATCTGCTATTGCAATGCAACACCTCATACATTCTAATCTGGAGTGCAAATCCATGTTGCATTCCAAGTTAAGATGAACATTGCACATGAATGTAATGCACAGAAAAAGTTCTTCTGAAAATTTCGGAACAATATCCAAAAACACATTAACAATAATTGTACAAAGTACTTAAATTCACAGTAATTAAAAAATGGTTTGAAGGTTACGGACGCGCGTCCGTAAACTTTAGGGAACCCTGGGAATAAGCATCGCAAATTGTGTGAAAACATTAACAATAATTGTGCGAAGTAATTAAATTCACAGTAATTAAAAAATGGTCTGAAGTTTATGGACGCGCGTCCGTAAACTTCAGGGACCCCTGGGAATAAGCATCGCAAATTGTGTGAACACATTAACAATAATTGTGTAAAGTAATTAAAATCACAGTAATGCGCGTCCGTAAACTTCATGGAACCCTGGGAATAAGCATCGCAAATTGTAGAGATATTTCAAAATAACTATTAATAAACTTGAGATATACAAAAATCTTGAGATATACTTGAAATCTAATACATGGCACATGTGCAGAGTTTACGGACGCACGTCCGTAAACTAAGCATAGAAAACATGAGAATCTTATAACATAATACATGCCATGGGTTTTCAAAATAAGTTCTACAAAATATACAAGTTCTACACAACAAAAACAAACATATTTTCCAAAAATTTACGGACGCACGCCCGTAAATAAGGGCTACCTAAGAATAAAAAACCTATTATATTCCAAAAATATAGAAATAAAGACTTTTGGATGATATATCCGCATGAGTTTACGGACGCGCGTCCGTAAACTCTGCACATATATCGTGTATGAGATTCCTTTTAATAAGATATCTCAAGTTTACGGACATGTACTGTAACATAATACATGTGTAGAAACCACATTCTATATGAGAATAAACGCATAGGTTTACGACCGCGCGTTCGTAATATAGGCTCTGCATCCCTTGACCATAATACTGATTTATATATTTCACATTTGCAGATGGAATCTACAAAAAGACCAGCTATTGATATATTCGCAGAGCTTGTCCATCATCCGCTTCCAAAAGCCATCAAAGACATAAGCCACAACGACCATTACAAGCCACGCGAAGACATTGTAGATAACTGAACAGTTATTGTAGAAAAGATGAAAAGGAGATATTTGTCCTTAGATTTGCTTATCAAATAAAAACAGATATAGATGAAACCGAGAAGTGGATCAAGGTCAAAAGTTGGACAGTAGAGTGTGCGGTAGCCCAAGGTGATTATGTTGTCATTGACCTTGAAAAGAAAAATGATAGGATCACATTCATTTTGTAAGAGTTGTACCATCCGTTCAACAAAAATGAATGTGAGAATGCCAGCCCAGATGCGTCTTGCTTCAATCTACATAATGAATTCCAAGACTATGCATGCAATGCGCCCTGGACGGGTAAACGGCTTGGACGTCTTTTGAACAACGTGACAAGAGTAATTGGGGCATTACTCGAAGCCAAAAAAAGAAAGGAGAAGAAAAAACCAATTCCTAAACGACCTAAACGTGTTCCTAAACACGTGCCAGAAGCCTCCAGACCCTCACAGAGTGGAGCATCAAGAGGGAGCAAGCAGGCCAGTAAACGCTCCCACTCACAGATGGAGTCGTCTGGGCTAACAGAGGGTCCAGATGTGAGTTTCACTCTTACAGTCGCCCCACTTCTTAAGAAAGGACAATGCCCGGACGCCGAACTTTCCACAAAGATTTTCCAAGAGTTCGACGAGAAGACAAAGGGCTGCTGGCCGCTTGGAAGGTATTTCACGTTTGATGTGGATGTCTACAAATGCCACAAGGGCACGGAGAGTATGAATACTCGTGCCAAAGAAGAGAGCGGGGTGTGGTGGCAAATGAATAACATTATGAACAACCCCAAGTTTGATAAGCAAACGATATGTGTGACACCAAAGGATCCTGTGGTTGAAGTCACAGCGCAAAATTGGCCAATTCTCAAAGATGGAGAGTTCTACATAGTCGACGGCCAACATAGCGTGATGGCTGCAAAAGCTCTCATCGAGGACGATGAGTGGAAGAGCCCTTTGAAAGAGACAATCCGATACTGGAAGACATTTGTCGTCTATTCCAAAGACTCGAACCAGCTCATCGCAATATCTGCCTTCATGAACCAAGGGAATAAAGTGAGGCAGTTCGAGGCTTCATGGACTGCCAAGATCGTGGCTGGAAGGACCTTGTGGGTGGAGCACGATTGTCCCCCAAAAGAGAGGGAGAATGCAGTCATCAAGAATCCCAAATGGCAGGTATGTCTCTGTATATTTTTACGGACGCGCGTCCGTAAACCTCTTCCTCATTCCTATTCTTTAATTCCTTCAATTTAAACTCTGCTGACTTCTTGAAATGCATGGCTTTGCAGACATTCAGGAATGCCATCTTGACAAAGTTCTCCAGCATTGACATGAAGACGAGCGGCATGAAGACGGTGCAGGAGCTGAAGGGGGAACTTAAGCTCATCACTGCCACAGAAGAGACATGGGCAATTTGGTTGCGCCTATTCGATGCTCACAACAATGGAGACCTTATCAACCCGGATGCTGAAAACACGTACAAGAGAGACTCAAAGGTTAAAGTGCCACCTATCCTGAAAGACTTCTTTCGTCCCCTCCAAGGATTGCTCAACTCGGCACAACACATCCTGTTGGAGACTCTGAAGAGGACACTGCCCTACCCCAAAATCTTCCTGAAGAGGCCGAAGCACATGAAGCCTTCTACGTACCACATTAAGGAATGGTGCAGATACAGGAAGAAAAAGACCATGGCTATAAGGGAGATTAGCAAGCTGTTGCCCTTCCACAACCTCACTAATACAGATGGTGAGATAATGTGGGAAAACTAGAGGACGCTCAAGGAGGAATACCACATCAATGGGGTCTCCATGCGATCATTGATAAGAGGCGCATCTCCCTTCCTAGCCCAAAGATCTAGGAGGAACGAGAAGAAAAGGTCTATTGACGAAAGAGAGACGGCGTTGTACGTGCATTTTCTTGATAGAAAAAAGAAAGCAAAATTCGGAGGGGTCGCAAGATTCTGCACAGTGACATCGGCCTTGAAGTTTGGCACATGGGACACCCATGCTTCAAGAGCCTCTGTGAGAGATGACCCCGGGGTTGTCCGTTCGCAATCTTTGAATTCCGTGCATTTCCCGGATCTTGGAGACAAAACGTTGGCGGGACCGCTTTCTATGACAACTTCTTCAAGGCCTTCAAGAGCTATCGGTCGCCTGCCCTCTTCGAGCCAAATGTGTGGCTCTGGATCGTAGATCAAGAGAGGTCCGCATCGATCGTCCAGCTGTACACATCGACGATGAACCTCCAATACGATCTTTACAACAACACATACATCCCCGCGAAGACTGAAGGGATCAGTGTTATTGAAGAGACAAGAGGAGCGAAGCAGGCCGGGGCTGTGGCACTTTATTTCTTGACACACAAGTCTTCACCAAGTGGGCGGATGCCTATCAAAGCGCAGAACGTGTTCAAGAAAGTATACTCGTTGCCACCACCACACCCCAAGGAGCTTGTCGCGGAGACTATGTATGCACTTTACCCGGCGTACGAGCTCCGAATGGATTTTTATATTGGAGTCTTGAAGGTTGTGACTGTGATGAGTGAAATAGTTTACAACGTCTTCGGAGGCACCAAATTTGTTTATGCGGCATTGGTAAGTACTTGTATGCACTTCTTTCCATGCTCCATCTGAATTGAAATTTACGGACGCGCGTCCGTAACATTGCCCACCATATATGTAGTGCAAATTTACGGCCGCGCGTCCGTAAATTACACTGCTTCATGTTTATATTTGTCCTCATACTTGCTCGCAACAATGGAATGACCATAATTTCCTTGTTTTGGTACAGATGCTTGGGTTGCAGGTAAATTCGTTTGTGGAGGCTCGCGACATGGATGAGGCGAATACTCATAGAGTTCTTGCCTCCAAAATGGATATCGAAGACATCATCGATGTCCTTACCCCCCATCCTGTGGTGCCTCTTGCCTCAAGAGAAGAGGGAGCTCCTGCGACGGAGTGGGACAGTGACGGAGACCAAGAGCCCGTGTCCCCAAGAGAGCAGCCCGCTAGACAAGATCACGTACCCGGCCTTGTTCGTGATCCTGTTCATCCTCATTAATTTGTCTTGGGCGAAGGCCGCATGGATACAGAGGAGGCGCATGAAGACTTCACTCCAATAAGGGTCCATCCTACCCCTATTCCCTCTCCCTTTGGGACTCCCACTTCTCGAGTTGGGTTTCCTTCCACTGCGGGTCCATCGCGTGCTGCTGGGCTTATGGCAGAGAAGGATGTGGACGTTGCGACAGAAGCCGGATGCACAGCCTCATATGGAGGGGACTCTGAACAGGCAGAGCTACCACCTATGGAGGGTAGGGATGTGCTAGAGTTGATTTTGAGGCCAGATATCGCCTCATACCGTGAGAGTCGTCGACAGAGGAAGAAGACTCCTTACAACGAGTACCCTGAAGGCGCCGTCTTGGAACTCTCTGATGAAGACGAGGATGAGGTTAGGATGTACAATGCCCTCTCTGCGTTGCCTTCTGAACCTGGCAAGGTGAAGAAAGAACCTGTGTCTGTGGCCGAATTGGACGAGAAACTGGAGAAGAGAATGAAGGAAGAGCTTGACCAATGGCTTCGAGAAGCTAACGAGGAGCACGCCAAAAAGATGGCCGCCATCCAAGCTGAGATGGAGGAGGCTAGGTTGGAGTCTGCTCGAAGGCACGCCGATCTCATGGCTCAAAATCAACAATTCTGGGCCCAGAGCCAACAATTTATGAGCCTCATGCAGAGCTTGCAAGCAAGACCCCAGGTAATGTATGCAGCTCCCGAAGCCGGCATGTCGATGCCTCCCACTCTCATGCGGCCTCCGTGTAGTAGCCATACGGTGTACATACCAGAGCATACCTATCCAGCCCCCGCCTTGTATGTCCCGCCCTCACCCCAGGTTGTTGCCACCCCAGAGCCCTCCTCTCATACGGTACGAGAAGAGGAGAGACCTGCACGTTATACGGCAGGTGCTCACGAGAAAGGCGCCATTGAAGACAACACAACCATTGGCAGCCAAGAAGATGAAGCTATGCGGGGCAGCCAAGAAGATGAACATATGCGGGGCAGCCAAGATGCCACAGATGAAGATCAACCTTATGTCGACACCCAGGGGTCGCAAGCGGCTGGAGGCTCCTTGGTGGTGGAGGATAGCTCGCACAATTTTGCGGACGCGCGTCCAGAACGTGTGCCCACGATGGTGCCTGGTGAGCCAGTCACTGCTGGCGAGGGCCTCGCCGCTGAAGAGGTAATCCACCTTTGAGCTTGCCTCCCACGTTATGGACGCGCGTCCGAAACTTCCTTGTCTGCCAACTTCGTGGCGTGTGTATATTGTCGAGTTCGATGCTCGACTTCGCTCGGCGGGTGGATGCAATTTTGCCAGCATAGATTCAATTAGTTTTAGAGGAGACCTTTTGTGACAATGTAAATTATTCGTGAAATGTATTAAACCAAGCACATTAATACAAATTTTTTGAACTGGGTAGTTCGTATTCTTTTTGCCTTATATTTGTTTGTTGAGTTTGTGCATGCTTGTCAATTGGTTTTCATGGGTAGTACCATTCACCTAGATAGTATGTTCCATCACAGGGTCTGTCGGAGATATGTCGCAACCCCGCTGAAAGACCAAGCCGGCCCATGAGGAAACCATTCATAATATTTGACCTCAATGGCGTGCTTTGTCATTCCATGCATATCTCCAATAGTGCGTCGAAGGGTCCCTTCCGTAGTCCACAAGACATGGATTACGGCGGACAGTTCGATACTCTCATTAACAAGAAGGTTGTACGGGCCCGGCCCGGGTTGAGGTGCTTCCTTTGTGAGGTCCTTGGCTTGGCCCATGTCATCATCTGGAGCTCTATGCTCATGGACAACACGAAGGCCATTGTCGGTTTCCTTTTCCGAGAACTCGCAATGCCATGCTTGCTTCTCGGTCAAGAACACTGCGATGACCTTTATGACCGTAGCGGCAACATTGTACCCAAGGTCGGAGGAGGCCGAGGGCCTCAATTCCTAAAGGTACTGAGGAAAAACCTTTGGGTGGGCGTCCCTATGTTGGAGGGGGTGCCCCACGGTTGTTGGCCCACCCCGGAGAACACGCTCCTCATTGACAACAGCCCGGCAAAGAGTATTCTCAATCCCCCGGGCAGTTGCATATTCCCAGATCCTTGGGAGAGTGATAGAAATGACAACTTTCTAGAGAATGAACTAGGACCCTACATTAGGAGGATTGCCTATCACCCCGGAAGTGTCCCGGATTTTGTCCTCTCCAACCCCATTGGCAATAGGCCTCTAGGCCCAAGAGATGAGGAATTTAGGAGGTTGTACGGCTATGCCAAACTCAATAAATTAATATGAGAACTGATTTTTGGGTTTGTACTTGGACTCTCCATGTTTATATCTAACATTTCTCCCCCTATTTTGTAAATGTATTTTTGTGTCTTAGTTGCCTCACCAAGCATCCCAAAGTCTCGTCGATGGCATGTGTGCATCTAAACCGGGCCCCAACTCCCCTTCCATTGGTGTGACCGACATTTCAATGCCTTCACTATTTCAATTTTCAGCCGTCGATGCCGCCTCTGCTATTGATTACTCCAAAGACTCGGGGTTTGAAGACGGAGTTGTCGATAGCCCTCCTCCAAAGGTTGCAAAACTCAATTACGCTCCATCTCCATCTCCATCTCCCCTCCGCAATGAGAAGCACGTTCGAAACCCGCGGTCGACCAGACGCCTTTGTATGGATGAACCCCAAATTGATGTCCCGGCGTTTACGAGCGTCCCTGTTGTGCTTGTGGCCCCCCTCGATGTCCCAGAAGGTCAAACCACCGCCCCGCAGGCCAAGGTGCCCAATTATTGGCATTCTCAAGTTTTTCCTTCATGATTTCCGTGTATTAGTGCATTTCATATTCTTGGGTTTTTCGGACTTCCATCCGTAACTTATACTAACCCACGTCATTATATGTATTTATGGTCATTGTTTCAGACCCCAATACACATGAATGTGGGCCGTTCATCCTCGACTTCGTCATTGGATAGGCGAACACTGAAGACTGCTTCTTGCGAGTCTGATCGTTGTTTGGCCCTACGGAAGAGTGAAAGACATTCGGTTTCCCAAACGCATTCGTATTCCACTTATTCAGTAGGGGGTCAGCAAATATGGGCAAATGGCACATATTCGGGGTCGACAAATAGACAAGGTTACAGCCGCAGACCCGAGATCTTTAGAGCCATGGAGGCCATAAAAGCAAAAGACCGTGAAACGGCTATAAATGCTAATAATAGTATTTCAAAAACAAAAGTACCGAGTCGTAATCATGATCCGAACGTATAGGCTATATTAACATACATGTAGTTGTGGAATTATGTTTCTAGGACTTTCGCCTAATATTGGATATTCCACTTGCATTTTGTACTTCAACCCCTATTCAATAAATATGATATTGATTTTCCATATGCAAATGTTTTCATATATCCCATTTTCTTATTTTTATGTGTAGTTCCATGCATTTGAGTCTCTTATTTGTTTCCAAAATTGGGAACATAGCATATTTTTAGTGTTTTCCTTCCTACAAATGTGAAAGCCACGTCCTTAAATAGTCTCAAAATCAACAAAAAGTCTCCAATTAACGAATATAGTGTTAGTGGCGTTGATGTTCTTGATTCTCATTGTGAATGATGTACTCCTACACCATGTGGTATTGTGGTTGTGTTAGGTATTTCCATATCAATGCTGATGAATAGTGTTTAACCTTCTATTTCTGATTGTTGTACAATTGTCAAATATGTATTTTCAATGATAATTCATTCCATTAATCATGTGATTGTCTCAAATAAACAAGTATGGTGTTAACCGCAATTCCTGTAGTATATTGAAACTCTCTGACCTTCATCATATTTCATAGAAGACCACAAGTGTCGATGCTCGCCTGAAAAAAAATATTGGGAGATGCAGTTCAATGGATTGACATTGAGTTGCAATTTTATCTTTTGATATGAAGATAGGTTATGTTCAGTTTCATATATTTTGAAACACAACATATTATAATCAAGTGTTGATCCGCATCCAGTACGCATAGAATATCTTGATCGATGCACTCAGATGTACTGCAAACACAAGTAATGAAAGCTACATGGTCCTATCACTACAAGGAAATGAGTGTATAATTGACAAAAATGTGACACTAAAATGTCCGAAGTGACAAAATCAACTCAAAGCTATGAGTTTTTGTCAATTCGGACATTATTCAAAATTTGTGTCAATTTTCTGTCATCAGATTTATATATTTCACGTTTAACTTATTCCCTTCACCTGAGCATGTGTCTCATATTTATTAACAACAAAAGGTGTTACAAAAGGTGTTACAAAAGGTTTTTAATTATTGTAATTACTAGTATAAGTAATTAATATAAATAATGTATTTACTATAATTAATGTAATAACTAATTTAATTAATTAATGTAAATACTGAAATTACCAATTTAAGTAAATACTGAAATTACCCTTTTGAGTAAATACTGAAATTACCAATTTAACTAAATACTGAAATTTGTTAATTTAAGTAAATACTGAAATTTGTTAATTTAAGTAAATACTGAAATTTGCTAATTTAAGTAAATATTGAAATTTGCTAATTTAAGTAAATATTGAAATTTTCTAATTTAGGTAAATACTGAAAATGTCTAATTTAAGTAAATATTGAAATTTGCTATTTTCAGTAAAATACTGAAAATGTCTAATTTAAGTAAATATTGAAATTTGCTATTTTCAGTAAAATACTGAAATTATTGTAATTAATGTAGTTAAAATAATTAAAATAATTACTGTAATAATGTTTAGGAGTATTTTTGTAAATTGTTTTTAATACAAATACAATACGTACTAATTAAAAACAGTAAATACATTAATTCTATGCTTGTTTTTACTTTCACTAATTAAAAAATATATATACATAAGTTTATAAGTCTTATGGCTTCTTCATACAAAACTCTTACATACTTGGCCCATATCATGTAATGAGTGGTGGCTTAGTGGCTAAGGCCTTCACACTATAGCCAAGAGGTTTAAGGTTCGATCCCCTTGACCCCTCACCCTTGGCTTCACGTAGGGTAGGTAGGTGGCTTTGTCCATTAGCCTAGGTTAGGTGAGGTGGCCCTTCGCCCTTAGACCTATGTGAGTAGGCCCCGAATGCGAGTGTGAATTACTAATTTAAGATTTTTTTACTAGTATAACTTGGACATTAAACCACATCACCATGGGTAAATGACGAGGTAAAGAGAATCCAACATGGCAAGGGGGCCGGAGTAAATGGAATCCTACGTGTATAATTGTCCCAGATGACAAAGAAATTGACAGAACTCTGTTAATTGTATGACCGAATCAAGGTGCCCTATATGACACCCAAATTAACAGAATTTCGTCACATTTTTGTCAAATAGGTCATATAAACTCTTGTAGTGTATGGCTAAAGCAGATGTAAGTTAGTACATCACTTCAGCAAGTGTTGTCATGGAAAATTGGATACAAGAAGATTTTGGATAACTAAAAACTGTTAAGAAATGTACCTGCATAGTGTCTATCAGAATAACAGTTTTTATCTATGCACTATTTCAAAGTTTCAATAATTGCCACCTTTGTGGTTGGAGAATACTTTCAATGTATCACTCCTGAGTCCTAACAAGTCCCCTTTGATACTACTTGCTGAATACATATTCCCTCTTTGATGCAGCACATTATCAACATTGTCTATGTGTCCATATGATTTTGGCAAAATATATCACAGTAATGGATAAATCTAACATACTGCATGGGTAACCAATAAATATGTTGCAGTACTGATTGCCCTGTGGGAGTCCAAATTCGACGGAAATACGGAAATACGGAAATACGGATCCATTTTCCGTATTTTTGCTTGCCTACATGAGGACAATAGGGTCTCTTAGGTTAAAATTTAGGGTACTAGGAAATAGGGCAATCTAAATCCATCTCGCATGATGAAAAGAGTAAAAAGAGGTATGATTACCGGTCCGGTAAATTGGATTAGGGGGACCGTTTGATCATGGTCCGGACCGCTCGGCCGGACCAAGTAACGGTTATGCCACGTTCAACTAACGGCCCGGAAGTGGAGAGACGGTTACAACGGACTTATGATGGTGGGGGGGGGGGGGGGGGAAGAGAAAGCCGTTGGTAAAACTGTTAGTAAAACCGTTGGTAAAAACCGCCGGAAAACGGTTGGCAACCGTTTTCCGTTAAACCAAACGGTAACAGGGGAAGGAAGAGGGAGGAAGGATATTTAAGGGTCCTTTCCTTCTCCTTCCCAATTTTTTTTCTCTGTTCACAAAAGGCAAATTGTTGAGAGAACGAGTGGTGAGTTTGTCGTCATTTCGAGCCGCCAGCAGTTGGATTGCTGGGACTCCGCACTTTCCAGTCACCGGCAGTTGGCTTGCCAAGACTCTGTAGCAATTAGACGGAAGAGAGGGAATCCGGAGGAGAGAGAGAGAGTTTCCGTAGTCAAGCCGGAAATTGAGAAAGGAGAGGAAAATGCCGGAAGCACGGGAAGAGGATCAGAGGGAACCCATCCCGGTTCCGCTCAAAGCCCTCATCCCTGCAATCCCGAGGGAGGATAGGGAGTTGCAGGAGCTCGCGGAAGATCTCCGGGTTATGGGCTGCGCGGGGTTGCTCGCCAAACCCTGGAACCTCCGAGCAGAAGATACCCTCCGAGAATTCAAATTCGAGAGAGGAAATCAGTGGCTAGGAACAAAGAGGAGGGATCCGGAAAATTGGACTCCGGATACTTGGAATAGGGTCTACGGGTTTCCTAGGGGGATTGCAGAGGGGTGGGCCGGCCGCCGCGACGGCCTGTTCGCTGGAAAATTTAGAGGGGACGCGGATCCGAAGGACGGCTTCCACCCCGGGAACTGCCGGAACTTGAGAGAGAGAAGGGTGTTAGAGTTCCTCCTGCCTATCCTTAACCCAGACAAGCCGAAGCGGATTAGCCTTACCATGGCTAACACCCTGTTCGGTGCTATGTCCGGAGTCCGGCCTGTGAACTGGGGGCTGATTATCCAGGAAATAGTAGGGCGGGCCCTCCCCCATATTGGCCGGAAACCCTCCTTCCTCTCCCCCTTCATTCTGCATCTCTACCAGCATTTCGACTGCATATTGGCAGAGGAGGAGGACCTGCTAACGATAGCGGCGGACGAGGTCACCTACAAGCTCCTCCCGGAAGCCGGAGACCTCGAGACGAAGACTTCCAGCGACCCAATCATTTCGGAAGCACCTCCCTCCTCACCCAGAAGCCCGCCGCCCACCATCTCGAGGCCACTCTCTCCTCCTCATCATCATCATCGGGAACCCGGGCCCAGCCGGGAGACCACTTGGCGGAATGTGGATCTCTCCGCTTGGGACTTTTCGGAAAATCCCTTCAAGCGGGTCCAGGAGGGGATGGAGGATCTGCAAAACCAGTACTACTGACTGGAGCACATCGTCCGAGGAGCAAACCAGGCCCTAGACGACTGCGGACCTGGAAATATTCTCCGGGAGTTGGCCAAGAGGGCGGACAGGAAGGAGCTCGAGCAGGCCAAGACGGAGAATGCTCACCTCACCGCGCAGGTGGCGGCCATGACTCAGGAGCTAAGTCAGAAGAGCGAGGAGATCCGGAAGTACCACGCGGAGCAGGCAGTGGTCTTCAGTCGGATCCGGGAGTTGGTGGGGCATCCGGTGGAGATCGTCAACAAGGCGCATCTCTACGACCGGATGATGGAGTCCGGAGAACCCGCTTCCGCCAGGCAGACCCTCCCCATCCTCGTGAAGTATTCACGGACGATGAAGGATCTCCTGGCGGAAATCCACAAAGTGGTTCCGCCAAGCGGAACACCCCGGCGGGTACTCTATCCGGGTCCGCCTAGATCACCAACCGGAACCCTCTATGAGGTGGTTGGTGAAGTGGCCCTGGTTCAGAATCCGCCGACGTCTGCAGGACCCAGCCAGCAGGGAGGCGGCTCTCGGCCTGGTAGTTCCGGAGGGGCTCCGGAAAGGGTCCGCTCTCCCCAGGTGAGGAGGAAGAGCACTGGGTCCGTTCGATCTGGACGAGGCTAGTCCCCTGTTCCGCGGACCTCGGATCGGTCCCGGACTCCGGATAGGGCTAGGACGCCAATTCGGCACCAAACTTCGGATCGGGAGGCAACTCCGAGTAGGGGTAAGACCCCTATGACTCAAGCCTCACCGTCTTCTCCGCCGGACTGCCAAATGGTTAGTCCATTCCTTCCGCCACCTTCAAGAGCGGCCTCCAACAGGGATCCGCGGACTGCTTCGATTTCGGGCGGGCAGAATCCGGAACAGCGTACTGGAAGCGATCCTTCTTCGGTCCGAGCATTCGGAAGGGGAGTACAGTTTCCGGAACCCCAGGGACCGAGAGAACCGCGGACTCGGAGGATGAGGTTGCCCCTTCTCCGAACATGAGGAGGATGCTCACGCGGTTGCAGAAGGCGTCGCCGGGAGGCGGCTCATCCGCCGTCAGTGGACTAGGCAGCCATTCGAAGGAGGGATCGGCTCCGAAGAAGCCCCGCTTTTCTTAGCTTAGAATGGCAGCTAGATTAGTTAGGTAGAATAGAGGTAGGACTTAGAAGTTTTTGAAGATGAGGTATGAAATTCTCCCTTGAGTTTGTCAGCGGAAAATCCGGATCTTGATCCGGGAAATCCGGGAGAACGAATGCAGTTAGGGTTTTCCTTAGGGGCGGCCGCCTGAGCCGCCGCCCTCAGGTTAGGGATTTTGGGCCTCTACTTAAGGCTGAATAAGGAGTTGGGGAAGGGTTCCTTCTCCATTGTTGTATTCTGATTGCTCCTACTCTAATAAGTTCCTTGTTTTCCTCACTCCTTGACTTTCCTTGATTGATGTTTGTATGAATGATCCGGAGATCGTTTAGCGGAGGAGGGAGAGCATGAGGGATAGGAGTTCCGGATAAGACATGGGAGAGGAAACCCGGATCAGATCTGGTTATTGCCTTGTAGATCCTCTCTGTATGTAGTGGGAGAGAAACCCCATTGACCCGGATGGTTGAGTAACGTCTAGGTGGGATAGCCGCTGGGAGGATTGGGTGAAATCCGGGAGGGATCCGAACTTATGCCAATCTGATCTTCTGAAGAGGTCCCACCGCCCTTAGACGGATCAATCCGGAAAGTGGCACGGATCGCCCAGTTATCTCAGATTGAGCAGAATCCAATGTAGAGGTAACCGGACTGATCCGTCGGAAGGAGAAGAAAAGGACCGGAATAGTTAGGGTTCCGAGGTGGAGGTCATCTCCGGAGTGTAGTGGGAAGGGAACCTCATTGTTCCGGATGTCTGGGTAACGTCTAGATGAGATAGCCGTGCAGAGGATTGGGCAAAGGACCGGAAGGGATCCGGACTTGCGCCAATCTGATCTTCTGAAGAGGTCTCAGTGCCGGTGGACGGGACAATCCAGAAAGTGGTACGGGTCACCCACTTATCCCGTCGAGTCAGATCTCCGGTTGGAATTCGGACTCCTCTGGTCATTGGGATCCTAAGCAATAATCCGGATCTCTCTGTCTGACCTGCCAAGACGGATCTGATCAATCCGGATTGATTGTGAGGGAGTTTCCGGATTCAAATCTTATAAGGGATGTCTTCACCGGAAGAAACCACCCATTCTAGAGGGTAGATGTAGAGGAGGGGGTAAGCATTATAATTAGGACTTAGAGATACCATCCGGAAAGGCACACTCCGGAAGAGGAAGAAGAGTGCCCCAAAGACCAAAAATCCGGAAATCAGGGTTTCCGGAAATTTGGCTAAGGAAGAGAAAATAAGCAGGTACGGAGTGCTCTAGACCTCCTACACTTCACAGAATCCCTGGACGATACTAGGGTCATCCGGACTAAACCGGATTAGGCACTTAAAAACGCCAATCCGGATATGTTGGTGTTCGCGTGTTCCCACATGCCCCTTTGAGGATCAAGGTATGGTCCAAGACCAAAGAAACTCCACATCAAGCGATGCTGTTTGGTGAGAGAAATTTTTGGACTCAAGGAGTTTACACTATGGTCCTGTTCCAAGGTATGAAAAGATGAAGTGACACCTATGTGACATTGTTTCTAACCAAGTCTTGACATTCCTAGCTCAAGATAATATCAATGGTCTAAGAAACCAATCTTTAAGTTTGACTATAAGGTCCATTAAGGAGTGTTTTGGACCCGGGTACGCAACTCCCATATTATACGCAGGGGGCATCGTACTTAAAACGGCTTAGAGGATGGCTTTTGTAAAAATTATATCAAATTATATCAAATTAAAATGATCAAAAAGTTGGGTGAAGACCAAATTAAATAAAATGAGATGAAAAAAAAGTTGGGTTGCATATTTATTAAGCCTCCCATTAAAATTATAATTTATTCACAATGTTAAAATTTTATTAAAAAGTCCAAAAAGTTGGGTAGTTTGACCTATGGTACATGTATTAAAAAAATCATATAATTAGGTTTTTAATGCAATTATATGCTTCAAACTATATTCATTTCCTAGATATAATTACATTTTTGGATTCCTTGTTAGAAGGGCTACATGGGTTTCCTACATTAAAACAAATTGTATCACTCAATATTGGACTAAAACACATTATAAGTGATTATAATCAGGACCATATAATACGGGAGTTGCGTACCCGGGGTTTTGGATCCCAAGTGTTTAAAATGTGGACTCTCATGAAGTCCATCATGAGTAGCTAGAATACATGTTTGAACAAATAAAATAAAATAAAATAAAATAAAAATTGAGCATGTGTCCAACATGAAGATGACCTATTAGACATTCTCATTTCATTCCCACAAATACATGTTTGAAGCAATGTTGGACTGGCATATACTAGGTGATTGCATGGTATCAACCCATATTGTTAGTAGTGGTATTAAAGAACCTACATGATTGGTTTTCAAATTGTAATACCAATCACATATTAAGAGACTTGATGAATATCACAATATGAGATAATCTTTGCATGCACAAGTTATTATTTAGATTGATACCATACTAGGTTAAGATTACTTACGAATGTCCTTGAATGATATATATAGTGTAAAGCTGAATGATATTGATAATAAAAGTATTCACTTGAACTACATGTACGTCACTTAGACTAGTAAAGTAAATAAATGAATGCACACAATTGCTTTCCATTCTCAACCATCTAAGCATAGTAAGTGGGTAATCCAATCATCTACTTCTCAAGTGTTTGATTTTGAATGACATGATTATGCGAGTCTGAAAGGTAACAATAAGCTTGAACACAATCAACAAATGGAAATCTAACAAATTTAGATAGAAGATGTTGTAAAACCATAAAATGAGCGCCACCCAAAGGGCTTGAATCTTGGACCACAAGGTTAAGAGCCTTGTGCTCTATCAACTAAGCTTAAAAAACCCACCAAAGTTAGACATGAATGTACAAGGCATGAGGTCATGGCGCTCTACCAACTGAGCTAGGATGGCTGCCACATCAGAGGTGCATGAGCTACATGAACATTGCTCGCTAGCAAAAGACATTTGACAAAACCAAGCATTTGCCTTCAATTTGATACTTTATTATTACACCGATTAGTTTTCAAGAAGCCTTTCTAGTGGGCCACAGCTAGACACCCACCTCTTTGATCTAGGGTCCCACCAACATTATTGAGGTGAAGAGGGTCTAGTAAAAACTCGAATCCCATATATTTTGGGGTCAATTCATCTCAAGATTGGCCCACTAGATTGATTTGAAGCCTTTGATGTTAAGTATGGGATCAAAATCGCCTTAAGAGTTTAAGAAAAATGTTAAAATATCATGGCTGTGTTTCAACTTGCGTAATGTTGATGGGGGCCCAATGTAAAGAGTTGGGTGTCTAGCCCTTGCATGTCCAGTACACTGCAATGCAAGCAGAAAAGTGTGGGGCTGTAGAATAGGACAGTGTCCTGGCCACTATAATCCTCAGTAATGCTCAGAGCTAACATGGAAAAAGTGGCAAGGAACCAGCTATGCCAATAACTTCTGATATGTTGATGTGAGTAGCAATATGATGTGTCTCCAGTATCCACTCTCAGGAGCTGCAAAAATCACTGACGTGTTGGCATCATGATCTAATAAGTGATGTGTATAAATCAATTACACCATTTGCCCACCATTTGTTGAATCTGATATATTAATATGTTCTTAAATCTGATCAACAGCCTCTAAGTTAGGCTTTGTAGAAAGATTTTGCGGAAAAAAACAATCCAAGTGGGGTATATTGAGCACTGGATTAATTTTAAGTACCAGCTTGCGCCCTTTGAACAGTTGCATTATACTCAATGTACAATCCCTGGCACTAAACCTGCTACACAGTCTAGCTGATCCCTTTCAAATGCATTCAGGAACTACATTTTCTTCGACATGCATTCACTTCCAGTTCTGTGGCGCAGATTGTTATGCATGTATCCTTTTCAAGCCCGTGCAGAGCTGGTAACTTAACTCATTTACGAAGTTAGAATTTGCAAGCTATGATATTTATTAACATATCCAGAAGCTTTTACTAACTGCGACCCAGTGAAGGGTGTCACTTACCCCACCCATACTTGAAAGTACCTGGGGGAAGTCCCACGCCCTGACCACAAGCTGCATTACATTTCGTATTTATTTCCAACTCCTGAACATATGACCAGTACATTGCACTAACAGTTTAATTACCTGTTGCTGAAACTTGCCTTCAGGATTCGTATGCTCATGCAATATATTGTAGTTTGATCAAAAGGAAATGTGTATGCACCCATGAACTCATGCATGACATTGTTTAGCTGCTTATGGATCTAGATCTAGATATGGCATCAGAAGCCATTGTAGCAGATCCAAACCATGTTCTAAAAACACTGACCCCTGCAAGTACCTGTGTGTACACAGCAGCTTACTTAAACTTTTGGAGTGGGAATATCATATCCAAGAGTTATCCACTAGATAAACCCCCAGGGTTGAGAGGGCCAAGCCCTCCATCATGGGGTCGACAACGTATATTGAAGGTTAAGGTAGATGTGCCTTAGATGGATACATTTCTCTCTGCAACCACTTCCATGTAGAACACAAAACACACAATTAGTGTGAGTGATTAGCAAATCCAAGTCATGCCCATAGCCATTTGTCTCATAATGTTTAGAGTTCATATGAATTTCTTATTCATTAACAAAGTGAAAATCATTGTGCTCATTAAGCAATCATATAGGTCTTCCAAATCATGTTGATTATTGAGCCTAGAATGGTTAGCATTTTTTTGAACATGTAGTTAAATTCTCATTTATACACATGTCTATTTGTTGCCAGTTTTTAAATCCACACGTAGCCACATACCACTCAAATATAAGTATCTGAACTAATGTTGTATTATATTTAGAGATGTCTATTTTATAGGGAAGGATAAATATTATGATACGGAGAAGTCAACCCCTTTCCCAATCTCTAAACACCACCTCATGCCTCAAATGATTATGAAACAAAATTTATTTTAAAATTTGAGAAGGCTAAAGACTAATGGGATTGAAAAAATACATCAAGATGGTTTCAAACCCGGGGTGGCAACTCAAACAAATAATTACAGGGGGTTCATCCAAAAATTCCACAAAAACATATTCCGTGTAAATTTGAATGGGAATCAAGAATATTTTTCACAAGCTCAGTGATGTGAATCTAAGCTTGTAAGTGAACAAATGATAAGAATCTCTGCGGACAATTCAATAATTCATCACCAAAATTCACCTTGATATGTCATTCACAAGCAAGCATTTTTTTCTTGTTGCTCCGCAAATCCGCAGTGTTCTTCGCTCCAACACTCCACAACTTCGTCACTCCTTGTCCTCACGCCCTCCTTTGTGCGTCATATTTCAAGAATAATAAAAAAAAAACAATAATGAAGGATTCTTACCAAGTAAGAAGGAAAAAAATCAAATCTTTGCAAGAGCTCTAAATCTCTCTTCAAATACACACAATGAATTGAGTTGTTTTTCATTCCACCACAGAAGAATCCAAGAGTGTAAGTAGGAGAAGAAGAACTCAGGATTTATTGCAAAAATATGCAATCTGCACCTCACACAAGCTTTCTCCACACACTCACTCACAAGGCTTGACTTGGCAAAAATACCAAGCCAAGGAAGAGGCTCCTCACTTAAGAGCCTCCTTCTCCACATCTAAGATTCTTCCATCTAAAACTAAATGGATAAAACCCAACGGATAAGGTGTGGTTATCGATGCCGTATACCGTGACACATAGATTATGTACACATAATCGTACATGTAATCTAGATTATGTACACATAATCGTACATGTAATCTAGATTATGTTTCAAATTATTTGGATTCAAGAGTTCTAAAGAGAAGCAGGAGAAAAACCACCGAGTGAAGTTAGAAAGAGAGTTAGAATTAGGTCATAAAAGCCAAAATAATCTAGATTATCTTCAAATCTTTGTAGATTCTCTAAATTATAATCACGTCTGATGGAGACCAAATTATGGACGAGCCCCCCTGTTCAAGAGAAAGTCCACATTATTTTCAAATTATTGATGTATTATAATACATAGACATCTTCAAATCAAAAAAGTATTATTACGTACTATTATGGACAGTCTCAATGTGCACTACATCACTTCATTATAAGTTCTGTAAAATCGTTCTTTGGTATGAATGTACAAGAATAAAATCGATAGATTATCTACCACAAATTATTTTGCACTAGTTGTCACCCCGGGTTTCAAACCAACTAATTCCCTAGAGTGGCGGAGTGCAATTACCTCTGTGGTATAGAGACTAATGTCTAACTTGGTGATATGCATGATTGAAACCAAGTTATGGACTCAGCTTGAGAATCCAAGTGTCCAGATCCGCGGCCGATTCTTGTCGTCCGCTACTAGTCACCACCCCAACAGACGTGTAAATGCTCCAACCCACGGCATCCAGTGCATCGATCAACTGCGCTAGCAGCATTCTCGCATGCATTGCATCCGGGCCGGACGCTGCCCATGGATTGCCCATCAGCCTCAACTCGCCGGGCATTCGACGGTGGCCATAAGTTTCCTCCTCCGTCGGCGGCACTAATCCATGGGGCCAGGAGCTCTGGATGGTGGAACGCACCAGCTGAAGCAACTCCGTCGTGCCGGTGTCCTCGATAACCCGGATCCTGTCGGTGTTCTGGAAGGAAATGGCGGCCATAAGGACATGAGGCTCGGGGCTCCCGTGCGTGAAATACATGGTGTCCTTCTCGGTCGCGTGCTTGGTGATGTCCGTTGTCACGAGGACACCCCACCCCTGCTGCAGCATGGTGCGCAGGATGCGGGCAACGAGGCGCCGTGCAGACTCGTCGTCGCCGTCGTCGTCGTTGTTGCAGCAAGAAAGTCTGAGAAGTCACAGTCAACACTTCATTAATTAGGAACTAGGTAACAGCCCACTCGCACACACGGAACGTTGGCCGACGTTTCAGATAGTAGCCTCGCGTATGCGTGTGCCAAAAAGGACGTCGAATGTTCGGGTAAAGTGTTCCAGTAGAAAGTCACTACTCACAGACGAGGATGACAAACTCAATGAAGTTGTCACCAAGTACAAGTCAGGATTTGTGACGGACGAGGAAGGAAGCTTGGTTTTTGGTCTTATTGTGTTTGAGAGTTCGTTGAACGTTCTGAAACATTGGACCACTATGTAGAACTCTCATCCAACGTTGAAGTGCAGGAAAAGATGGCTAGCCAGGTTGGAAGAGGCCGGTCCTTGTCGTTCCGAAACGTCGGACCTTCGCCGTGTGCGAGTGGGATATAAGTTAATAGATGTGAGTCTTGCCAGCATCGAGGTAGGTATTGGGTGCCTCCTACAACAGTGGTTGTGCGTGTACGCAACTTGATTCAATCTTATTGTCGAATTCTTACCTTTTTCCATAGTTGTGGTTCATGGCAGTTTTCCTCCACGGGAATCCCCGAAGTTTAAACTCGTACGAGACCGAGTAACGTTTCTCCGATTGAATCCCACGTGCCCAGGAGCATTGAATGACGGTCCGCAGGATGTCCATCACGTCCTGCGGTAGGTTCGTGACGCGCAGCTTATCCTTGTCGTGAAGAGAGATACAGCCCACGGGATTGGCAATCACCGACGACGTCGTACCGAGCGATGATCGGAGGTGTCGGAGGCGAATCTGATTGATGTGAATTGTGTGCGACAGCGCCAGCGCTTTGCACCCAGCTTCTCTCACGTTGGCCGCTTTCATCATGTTCATCAGCAGCAGAAGCACTGAAGGGATTTATGAATTCCTCCACAGCTCCTAGCTCGATCTCCAAATGCTACATAAATTACCAACCCAGAGGACGATCTTAATCCCCTAAGCCCCCAAAAATTCGGAGAGAGTTCGTACGAACAAGCGCCTGGACCAGCAGCTTCAAATTAATAAGTCAGCTACACAACCCTAGTTCAACCCCTTGAATACTAAATAATTTGCACTCTTCCATCTCAGTAGAATCCCTCAGTGTAATCCCTCTCAGAAATGTAATTGTAGCCTTCTCAATCCACCTGATATTCGAAGGGATGATGACCGAAACTAAGACCAAGGTTCAAAATCATCTAAAAACAAGCTGATGACTATCTACCCCCACCTAACCCCCAAAATGCCAGGACTTCGTAGGAACAAGCGCCAGGATCAGCACCTTTAAATCAAGTAGACCTTCTTGAGTTCCACCGCCCTAATTCCATCCTCCAGAACTAACGAATCTCCACTCATCCTGCTCAGTATCGGTCTCAGAATCTTCAGGTAGATTGAGAAGGTTATGGCCCCAAGTTACATCCTCAAAGCCCCTCAGAGGAACTGAGATGTGAGGTTCTCAATCTCTCTGACCGAAGGGTTGATAGGAACCAAGCTTCAAAACGATCAAGACACAAGCTGGAACTATCAACCATAATCACATTCTTAACCAAATCATCCTTCTACCTGCATTTATCCCTGTGATATCCTCAAATTATCTCTTTCAGAAAAAAGATCTGTTAAGGGTCAAATGTCAAATTTGCATACAGTTCTGGTTCTATTCCTTACTAAATCTACACAAAATCCCTGTCCGAAACAAAGTGTAAGCCTCTCAATCTATCTATCTGACGGAAGGGCAAGGTTTAAAATAATCTAGAAACAAGCTAAAACTATCAATTATGTACAAATTCTCGAGAAAACAGAGGTACGATCAACCATCCCTTCTACCTGGAGGTATCCCAGGGATATAATCCTCAAAATATCTCTCAGAAACACAACTGTTGAATGTCATTGAATGTAAGGTTCGAAGTTCTGTTTCTGATCTTTAACGAACCTCCGCGAATCCCCCTCAAAAATAGAATGAAAGCCTATCCATATATCCATCTATCCGACCGAATGCTTGATCGAAAATCAAGATTCAAAATGATCTAAAAACCGTGTTGGTCAACCCTTTTACCTGCAGTATCCCCTGAATGATGTGATATCCTCAAATGTCTCTCAGAAAACAGAAATGGCAATCAATCAAACGTGCGAAGCTGAAGTAACTCAAGTGCTATTCCAAATCTCTCCGAACTCGGACATGATAAGCTGAAACATCTATCCTATTAATACCCTTGTAGTTGCGGTACCTAGCTAATTCCCTTAATCTCTCATGCCAATCGATTTTTCTCCCGTGTCTATTCTTAATTGATATATGAGGAGGCACATTATCACATGTAATTCATGGTCTGACCACTACGTACTAGAGATTGTATGCGAGGAGTCTTACCACAGTCCATAGCATGATGACACATGTACGATATTAAATGTAGCACTCACCATCGCGCAAGGACCGTTTGCTATGGTCTCACGTTCAATGCAGTGATCGGGGAGATTTTTGAGCATAATCGGTTGAGATCCTAGTGTTTGCAAGTCCAACTGGTTACATGTTGACATCCTTCAGTTTTCCTTTATCAAATTGGGGATATTCTATAAATTCCTCTGAAATGATCGGTAATTTTCCTGCAGTCTTGAACTTCAACCAGTGCATCTGTAACTAACTGCCGGTTCTCCCCAATCATAGGTTCAATGAAGACACGACATGTCAGCAAAATCTGAGATGATGATCACTACATCATGTGATGGACACGTCTGGCTATGTCATGGGTGTAATAAACACCCAACACTTACCTCATTGCTACCATGGCTCAGTAAGTTGGATTCCTACTACGGCATGTGATAGGGCTCCTTGCACCTATTACCTAGTTTAAGAACCTCAGAACCCGGAAGGGGGCTCGGGACTCAGAAAGAAACTCCTAACAGTTGATCACATGAGATACAATCGTAACCCTTCTCAAAATCTCTAAGTTGGAAATGGGACATAAATTTCACTCTAGCTATGATCTAGCTGTTAGTAGAAACTGTAGTTGCACTTGGTACTTGCTGCCTAGGAGTGCAAAAAAAAATTGTTTTTGTCAATGGGGTGGCAATTGAACTTGCTCTAATTCCACAGCCCATGGCAAGAAAAAGATCACTTGAACAAGACAACTGCAACAGACAGGCTATGCTTGCATGTGGATTCTAGACAGTCTAGCATTTTATTAAGAGACAATTTAATGCTTGACATGCCCCCACACGTACATATGGAGGGGTAGTACCTTAATGCTGATCCCCAAATGAGATACCTAACCTACCTCATATACTATGCAACTCGTGTTCTACGTATGTCTTTGGAACAGAAACTCCCACCACCACTACACTAAACATGATATTTAGTGTTTGATTATATTTAGTGTTGTTACCACCCTATCTTGCTCAACACTAATTTTCAATTCTTTGATAATTAGTGTTAGACATAAATGCACCGTCACCTTCCCTACCACCACCTCCCTTCTCCTTTTAACATTGTTAATTTTATTTTTTCATATCTTTACTAACACTTAATTCGTGCATGTAACTTCCAACACCATATTCGAAATTTTGGGAGATTTCCAGTCTCCCAATTTGATGACAGTTTAGGTGGAGTCGACCTAAAATGTACCCAGTGGGTACATTTTAGGTCGACTCAACCTAAACTGTATTTTCCCAAAATCATGGAATTTTCCCAAAATTTCGAATATGGTGTTTTCCACATATTACCATAGTTGATATTTAGTGTTTGAGTTTACATTTGATGTTACTTACTTTCATAGGGTTAGTGATATTTAGTGTTTGCGTTTGTATTTAGTGTATCAGGAAGGAGGGTCACTTTCACATAGGGCCATGACATAAAAAAAACTTTTGTGTTGGAGTTTTGAGCTCCACATATAATTTCTTACATGTGTAGGGGATGTGTCATTTCATTGTCATGCAAAAGGTCCGTGAAGGAATATTCCATCTTTATTTAGTTTTATAGATCTTCTAGATCTAGATCTACGTGTAGAAATTTACCGCCAAAATTTACCCATAATAAAAAAAGTACCACCTCAAAAAATTTTGCATATGCTAAAACCATGACATAATTCTAACATTCCGTTTGTTAAATAATAAAACTAGTCAAAGATGACACCATCTCCACAGTGGTTGCAACCTCCACGACACATGTGTTGGCCGCAAAAAATATCACTTTACTATACTTTTGGTGTAGGAAAGGACCATGTTTCCTACTAGTGCACAACAACCACAATAATGTTCAAGATTCAAGTAAACTTTTTAAGAAAATTGGAATGAATGATAAAACAAGGTTTTGCATAGGTGCAAGTTCTCCTTTCGCATGTACTTGAAGATTAGGTCTAGAAACTTGTTATGGTTGGACCCACCGATATTGTAAGTGGAATTAGTATAATGCGATGTAAAACTTGAGCCTAATTTGCTTGAACAAATCTAGTAACTCCATGCTTCTTGATGCATCTATTGTTCACAAGAACAATTTTAATATTATTGAAATGTTGTCATCATTGGACATTTGTTTCTTGAATATGTGTTCAGTAGATGCCACGTTCACCATTTGTTTTTTGATGGGTGTGTCCAATGAAGTTAGGCCTATGAGGTTAGCCTCAAATTCTTGAGGGTCTAATTATCCCTTATATGTTTGAGAGGTCCGATCAAGGCTTTTCCATGCACAAAAGTGTATATATTGAGCTATTTGAATGCGTATGAATACATGTGAAAGTAGACAACTTTACCTAAAATATTATAAAATATACATATTAAATCAGCACACTAATTCAAGTGTCATTTTAGAATGACAAAGACAAATTCAAATTGTAAGTCACAAAAATTATAACCTCAGTGGTAGTGAGGGTTTTGTAATATTTTTGACTTCCAAGTTAATTACATGCTTTATTGTCAGTTTCCAGGGTTGTCTATCCCGACGTCATGACGGTGTCGTGCCGTCATGACGTGTCGTGTCGTGACGGACCCCTCCGTCACGACACAATAGGGTCCACGTAGGGTCAACCTAGGGGACAGCTAGTAGGGTGGGTAAAATACTTACCTTCTTGCCAAGGTGGCGTCCTATGTGGTAGAAAAGGCCGACGTGGACGTGGATATGCCTAGCGCCAGGTAAACCATTTTGCCATTCTGTTATCATTCTGTTAAAATCAAAGTAGTAAAATATGACTAAGGAGTGTGTGGGGCGGACAGCGGACGGGGGTGGAGCGGACGGGGGGGGGGGGAACGGGGGGGGAACGGGGCGGACCGGGGGGGTTGGGAACGGGGCGGGAACGAGGCGGACTGGGGGCGGGAACGGGGGTGGACGGGGGCTAGTAATTTTTTCCCCACTTTACCTCTACTTTGCTAACATGTCATCACACGTGGACATCTTACATCCTACGTGTCCGAAATGGGGTAATGTAATTACACACAGAATTCGGTAAAATTCAAGTCCGTCAGGATAAAAACAGCATCCGGCATAATGTCGTGACGGATACGTGTCGTGACGGCACGACATTATGCCGAGATTAGCCTCCGTCACGACACAATAGACAACCCTGTCAGTTTCACTTTGAGAACGAAATCCCAATCAATTGCTTGTTTACTCAATGGAAGTGAACATATATATTGGATTTTGGTCCTTGAAGGTGAAGTGCACTCAATATGGGATTTGTAGTCAAGCGGCCTTCAAGAATGCAAGGGCAATGTTTTTTTTGAAGTTGGGCGAGGCGGGCAACAATTTTCGGTCGGGTTTAAAAATTTCCTAGGAGGGTTGCCCCCGCCCGGATTTAACACCCCCCAAAGTTCGTAGAGGGGTGTTTAATGTCTGCCACAAAATATACAATCCACCAAACACACTACCGCACCAAAAATATTCCAACCAATGTTGCCGAGGGTTTGATAGATTCACTAACTTCACACCACTCAAGCTTCCTAAAAATATCTCCACAACGTTGTGGCCCATGAATTTATAACTCCATGAGGCAAGCTCATATGAAATCTCTCTAAAGCCATGCGAAACACGTCAGTCTAGGCACTCAAAGATCTTGCCTAATTACCTCCCGGATGAAATCAATGGACTTAACTAATGAGTTATTCCAGTAAGTATCTTTTATAATTAATTAGGCTTTATTAATTTGGTAAGCATGCTTTCTGATTTACTTGGGCTTAATTAGAATTCATCAGGATTAATCAAATTTAAATAGACTTAGTTACATTCAATCACACTTAATTTGTTTAAACGCGTATGAGAACTTTATGATAGTAGAAGGTATTAGCTACAAAATTATAGAATATAGAATATTAAAAATAAATCACTAATTTTAGTTCCATTTTAGAATGACAAAGACCCTTTCAATGGTAAGTCATAAAAATTATAACCTCAGTGCCAATGAGGATTTTGTAATATTTTTGACTTCCAACTTAATTACATGCTTTATTGGCGGTTTCACTTTGAATATGAAATCCCAGTCAATTGCTTACTTACTCAATGGAAGTGACTATATATATTGGATTTGGGACCTTGAAAATGAAGTGCACTCAATATGAGATTTGTGAATATTAAGTGGCCTTCAAGAGTGCAAGGGCAATGGTTTTTTCAAAGCCGGGCGGGCAGGCAATAGTCCCGGGTACGCAACTCCCATATTATACGCAGGGGGCATCGTACTTAAAACGGCTTAGAGGACAGCTTTTGTAAAAATTATATCAAATTATGTCAAATTAAAATGATCAAAAAGTTGGGTGAAGACCAAATTAAATAAAATGAGATGAAAAAAAAGTTGGGTAAAGACCAAATTAAATAAAATGAGATGAAAAAAAAAGTTGGATTGCATATTTATTAAGCCTCCCATTAAAATTATAAGCCACGAATAGTTGCCTCCCATTAAAATTATAATTCATTCACAATGTTAAAAATTTATTAAGAAGTCCAAAAAGTTGGGTAGTTTGACCTATGGTACCTGTACTAAAAAAAATCATATAATTAGGTTTTTAATGCAATTATATGCTTCAAAATATATTCATTTCCTATATATAATTACATTTTTGGATTCATTGTTAGAAGGGCTACAAGGGTTTCCTACATTAAAACAAATTGTATCACTCAATATTGGACTAAAACGCATTATAAGTGATTATAATGAGGACCATATAATACGGGAGTTGTGTACCTAGGGCAATAGTTTTCAGTCGGGTCCAAAATATCTTGATTTTCTGGATGAGCAGCTGCCCTTGCTCGAATATTCCTCCCCCGAAAAGTTCATGGGTGGGAACTTAATGACCGTTTCTTATTCAAGAAACAACAGCTAAAGACTTTGGGTATCATAAATTAGAGTATATCTATATATACTATAATTCCACCTTATCCGAAAATCACATTATGTATTTTAGATAATGTGACATTTATTTTACTATTTTAATTTTCAAACATGTTCCAAATAGAAGAAAATTGGCTTCAAATAATTACAACTAAAATTTATGTTAAATTTGTGTTGAATCACTTTTGTGGCCTGAGGGTTGGACTCTTCATACCGGGTACGTATTGACGTGAGTGTGGAATGGGGTGTTATTTTTGTCATTAACGTGCATAATACACATAAGGGAGAGGTATTATTTTTCTCTAATGTTGACAATTAAAAGGGTTGCGTAAGATTTGAAAGTAAGGATACATGTACAAAAGAGACTACTAAACTTTAGAGAAAAAATTGACAATACATGTGCTAGTTTCATTCAATTTACCTTATGTTGTCCAAATGACTTGCGTTTTAAGGTTCAATTATTATGAGTTACATCCTATGAATGTAAGAATTTAAAATGGTTTTCTCAATGGAAAGTGAAAGTTGATTGTATATAATACATGAGTATCTATTTTATGATATACATTTTGTGTATGTAGTGGAGGCATTTCTCACACTAAACTGAAAACCTTAGTATAATTACATGAGTCCATTTTCCAACTTACCATTAGTACATATACATGTCTATAAGGGGTTCTATTTCAACGTCACCAATATATGTCAATTAGGTTTCCAATGAACAGTCCAACCCCCCCTGGGGGTGGTTATCGTGAGCTCTCTATTGTGATGATAAGTAATTATATTTTATATCAAACTAGGCCAATGATCAATCCTATTTTGAATACGCCAATAATTGAATGCACATGGAAACTTCATTCTCTCAGTAGTAATATAACCTTTAAAAAAAACCTTGTAGTTGGAATTTTCTTATTCATTGCAACATGTGTAAGAAGTGAGGCCCACTGGCAAAAATTGTATACGAAATTCATCACAAAAGCATCAACAATTCTTCAATTACATTGGACCATCAACATCACTACCCAAAGGCTCCAACACTATATAAAAATGCATTCTCGGTCCTAAGCCATACTTAAATGAAAAGCAAAGCATGATTAAGATTGAAGTCTTTGGTGTTTGTGATGTGCATTAGCAACTTGTGTGGTTGAGAATTGTGTAAAGGCTTCAAGGACAAGTTTTCACACACCAAGAACAAGGCTTCAAGGACAAATGGCTCACAGCACGAGACTATTTGGCGACCAAATCGACACATTTATCTTGTAACTTAAATGGCATGTTGAGTGCTCAAGAATTTTGGCTATGGAAAACTTGACCCTATTGGTTGTAATTCTCTAGCTTTGGTAATTAACTAAATATTCAATCTAGGAGTAAATTACTAATTTAAGACACTCAACATGAGTCATACTTAGTTGGAAATATCATATATTTTGCTCATATAAAAATATTGGGCAACACTTTGCGGTTGGTTGTAGGTTCTCAAGTCCCGAGGTTGGACTCTTCATTGGTAGCCTGAATGATGTGTGTGGGTCGCTATGAATTTAAAACCCCTACATGTGAGAAGTTTATAGTGGAAAACAAATGTATACATACTAACGATAAGCTAGAAAACGGGCTCATGTGCTTAAACTAAGCTTTTCAATTTAATGTGGTACATGCATCCACTACATATACAAAATATAAATCATGAACAAAATAGGCCTTTATTGCATATAAAGTACACTATTAATTTCTCATTAAGAAGTGGACATTTTTTTTCATCCATAGCATGTAAGTAAACAATTGCATCAAACAAACAAAGACAAGAGCACAATAACTTAGTCTAGAAAGCAAAACGCAAGGAGGCCCATGAGCACTCCAAGAGCCGCCAACTTGTAAAAACATGGAACCCTAATGCAAACCTTACCAAGAATGGACATGATAGTTATTAAGGACTATTACCATATGCCCATCATATGAAACCAAATGGATCAAAACTTGAATTGGATGAAACCAACATATCTGTTATTAAATTTTTCTTTAACTTAGGGTCCCCTTTTGCAAATCTACCTTTATTTTAAAATATTTTAACAACCCTTTTAAATGGACATATGAGAGAAAAATAACACCTCTCCCTTGTGTACACTATGTATGCTAATGCCTCAACTAATACCCCTTCTTACACTCACATTGGTTCGTACATGCTGTGCATAATCCACCCACTGGGTCCTATGTAAACAACTTTCAAGTTTTTATTAACAAATTTGTCAAGTGTGGAAATAATTTATTGTTTGGACAGTGGACAATAAACTACACTAAATATGATATTTAGTGTCATAGGGTATGTTATGTTTTTTTGATAACTTTTCGGATGACGCTTCTTATGAATAAGTTAACAAATATTGTCATGGATGATGGAGGAGTTCATTCATTGGCCAAAACCCTACCTCCTCTTGTAATCAACTTGTGATGAAAAATTGTCGTGGATGATTGAAATTTGGATGAGAAATCACTTGGTAAGTGACATTAATTGCAACACTGTAAATCTATAAACCCCCAGAAAAATTACAAGGAATGACAAGTGACGTTGGGTTAACATTTAGTGTTGGCGACACTAGACCGTGGTTTTCAATTACTATTCAACAAGACAATTAGAATTGGTGACAATATCATATTTAGTGTAGTGTATATATAAATAATTATATATATGTGCACTACATTAAAAAGGCTTTGTACACAGGTTGAGAAATGTGCCAATTGACGTTTATCCGCTCTTTGGCATGGCTCCAACCTTCATCTAACTTAAAAAGCAAACTCATAGTAGCAAGGAAGAAAAAAACTATCCATTCCACACCTAGAGCGTCCCCACCAGACCGGGCATGGGGCATCCCAACACCAAAATGGGGCATCCCGGGTTCTTAGGTGGCGGTACTGGCATAAATTAAGCCCCACCAATGTCCGGCCCACCATAATTTAGAACCGGCCCAAGTATAGTAAAGACTTCCCCCCGCCATAAATGGTTCATATAGCGGCCCTCTTCCACCCGCCAAGAGATTACTTTGATATCAAATACTCCGATACCCTACTTTATCCCATGTCAGGTAATAAGTGTCGTTATCTTATTGATTGCTTTCTAATCATGCCGGGGTATGCTTAGGCTTTGGTGGGCTTTGACTCAAGATGAGTTGCCCCGCCCAAGATGAAGGGCTCCCCAAAGATATAAAATATTATATACTCTATTTGGCGTGTGCCCTATCTGGTGGGAATGCTCTTAGAATTATTAGGTGTCCACTAAAGGAGTAACTTGGCAAATTTACCTACTACTAATGTAGAGACTTGCAAAGTTAAATTTTGGACATAAGACATGCATTTATCCGAAATCTAGGGATCATTTTGAATGGTGTTTGTTAAAATTTGTATCTCATTTAATGCATACGACATTAACTAAATTGGACTGTTCACATTTTAAAATTGTTGTCATACATATATAGTAGTTTGGAATCAATGTCATTTTCAATATACAAATGTTAAATCTATTGGAGGTTCACTGCCGTTGTCAATTTTGGTACATCCAAATTAATATGCATTGTGAAGCAAGATGGTCACCTTGGTTTAATGAGCGTCACTTTTGATTCCCTGCTAAGTAATCTTATG
The DNA here is from genome assembly GCA_950295325.1 of Polytrichum commune. Taxonomy (NCBI): domain Eukaryota; kingdom Viridiplantae; phylum Streptophyta; class Polytrichopsida; order Polytrichales; family Polytrichaceae; genus Polytrichum; species Polytrichum commune. The sequence goes on from OX485809.1 coordinate 4,212,499, forward strand.
CTCTAAGTCGAGCATTGGTTGTCGAGTTGCATGTGGCCCAAGGAGATGTCACGTTATTTAATGCATTAGTGACTTGAAGGTGGTGTGTCATTGATGTTACACATGTTTTGTGGCAACATTTAGTTGTACTCTGCACGGTCCACCTCAATTTCAAGCTACTCCCATACAAATGTGGTCCACTATAATAATTGTGCACATTGACTAGATATCAAAACTATTTGAAATGAAATATATAACAACTTGCATGAGTTGCAACCAACAAGTCGCACTAGCATTGATGTAAGGGATGAGTTGCTTATTTATGTCTCATCTTCCACCCACTTTGGCAAAAAAAGGCTCACTACCATGTCATGGTTGCAATTGTGATTCCCAACTAGATTATACTTTTCGATAACCTTGAAATAGGGATACCTATGGTTGTACGGTCTTATAAACGGGACCCTTAGGACAACTTTGCTCCAACATTCAAAAGTGCATAGCATTACTAGCCTATATCATTGGCTCCTTTTCCTATTTGGGCAAGCCTACACGATCAACAATGTAAGTGCACGAATCAAGGTAGGTGAATATTGTTTGCATTAGCAGTAACTTGCATTGCTAGTGCTAGGCCACATGCAACAAACATGTAGCCATGCTCAACTAACAATCTTGTTGGCTCAAATTTTGTTAATATGTCTTGATGTTAATTTAATTATAACAAACCCAAGGAATTCTCAGCCGTTGATCCACCTCACTCAATGAACAATATTGACTCAGATCTAGTACCATTCATTTTGTGAAGGTGGCCCAACATAAGTGGGGTATCATTCTCTTAAAATGCCCAAAATTCCCAACATTGGAAATGCAATGTCCTAGTGTTGAGTAGTGTTATGTGGCTCACATTGTCATTGAGATAGTATTTTGACATGGTCTTTAAATTGATGCCAAACTTCTGTAATGTCCACTTACAACTATGAGATCTTAGCAAATGTGATAATGACATGTGGTCAAATCCTTCAAACTTAATAAATAAATTCGTTGAACTAGAAACATGGTAGTTCTTACGGTAGTTCTATACATATACCCATCATGGTTTTTTCTCTTGAGTCTTACATGTTTGTCCCAAAGCATGCTCTACGCATGTTATGATAGGTCTTGCCTTATGATGAATGCTTCATGTAAATTCCTTAGAATATACTCATAATTTATTTCTTGGCTTCTCATTGGCTGAAGGTGTCTTCTGAAACATTTGGTTTGAGTTACTGCCCAGTCTCCATGCACATGTCATGGCTCCCAAATCCTTCCTCCAATTGGAACAATAAGGAATGTGGGAGTTGTTTGGTTGGTTTTTCTTGTTCTCCATCTTCTATTGATCATATTTACGTTTCAAATTATTTTGAATTAGCAAGTCTACGTGAAACATCAAAAAAGCCATAATATTAATATTTTTCACTTTTCCTTATTTGATAACCCACACTAAAAATTGGAATTTTCCTTATTTAGTAATTTTGATTATCGGAAGTGCATGTTTGTCTGAATACATAGGTCCTTCCAATTATTGTGTTCACTATTAAGTGTGGAGTAGTGCAATCTCTTTTAAACATGTTTCTTTATGATGTTTGTTCTTTGATCCTCATCCAACCACACACCCATCGAAATTACTTAGATTTAAGTATATTTGAGTTTATGCATGATTTTTGGACAATTCGAACTACCAATATGTTGTACACTAGATCGCAAAACTACACAAGTATGGTGGTTGGCAAACATGGAATACAAACAACTGAAGTTCTAGTTGTTGGGTTGTTGTTTTTGTTGTTGCCGTTTGATGTTTGTGTCCCCACAAGTGCACATTCCTTATTAATTATGGAAAAGTGGTGTGTCCAAATATACTTAAATGCTAGTTAAATATGGATGTCCAATCAAGTAAATGACCGAATAACACCCACATACGTCAATGTTAAATTCAAATTTTGTCATATCACCACCCTAGTATGGTAAAAGACCCTCCAATGAAGTATGTTTTTGGATCCTTTAAGAGTGACCATTTTAGACCCACATACTTTATGGTGGGTAGTGAACCTGGGATTTGGGCAAACCAACCCATACACTCGTTCCTTGTTGGATGCCTAAACCCTTGCCTCCAATAATCCAATGTACGGGTTGGTTCACCCCGTTCCATTGGGCCCATCCTTTCAACTTTGGTGGCACATTCGGCTCTTGCGAATCTCGATACGCATGTTTCGAGAGTTTGTGCAAGGCTTTGAAGGTTGCTGATGATTTAAACACAGTAGGCTTGCGCAAAATTTGAGGGCTTATTATATATGGGTGGATCATGAATATTTAAGGGATGTGAGCAAGTCTAGCCTGATCGACGCTTGTGAGTTATATCCTGTGCAATGGATTGGATAGATTCTTCATGTCACAGCTTCTCAAGAATTCTGTCCAGTAATTTGTGGATGTTTTAGCGTTAATTGTGGGAGTGACAGACTCGGTAAGAAGTGCAGGTAATATAGTTTTTTGCACCACATTCATGTGAGGCTGCCCATATCTGCTCATATTCTAGTATCCCAGGGCTTGTTTTGCTGCATTTTGTTTTTGTAGCGAAGCTGTGGTAAGCTAAGGACATTGCTGTGGCAGTGGCAAGGGTGGCAGAAACCGATTCAATGTTGACTCGACTGCTCACATTCAAGAATCTTCGGATTCAGTTCTGTTGAAGTTCTTATTCGACTACAGTGACAGGAAGTTGCAGACATGATTCTTGTAGGTGAGGTGAGGATGCAGAAACCGAAGCCGAAGGTACATTGACTCGAAGAGCATCCCTGGAGACGGTTTGTATTGAGGTTTTCATGGACTAGGGTTGTGAGAGTAAGTTGTGCATGACATTTGTTAGGCTCCTTATGGGGCTACTCCTAGATGAGGATTAGTCAAAAGCCATTGCAACCAAAACTGCTGGGAGGGATTCCATACACATTAACGTTGAATCTAGCTTACCTTGGATATGCTTAGTGCCCTAACTATGCTGGCTTTGTCTAAACGTTCCACTCAAGCAAATAGGTTAGCATATCTGGGTGTTAACAACGTCAAGTGGACATAGGTTGTTGTGGGACTAGAGGTGCCGAAACCTAAAACAACATGGGACTATAAAGTTTGCCGCTCTGACCATGGGTGGAGAGTCTCTTTGGCAACCTTCGTTGGGTGTCATCTCTCTCTTTCCAAACAAACTCACCCACCAAACAATAATTACAACAAGAATGATGGAAAGATTCCATACACTTTAGGACTGAATCTAGCTTATATAGATTCTGCTTACCCTAAATATGCTATCTTATCTAGACCCCCCGTTCAGGCAAATAGACTAGCATATCCGGGCCTTAACAATGTCGAGTGGACATAGATTGTTGAGGGACTCGAGTTGTCGATGAAACAATACAACCTGGGATTATGATGCTCACCCACCTCCGACAGAATGTAGTAGCCCTTGTCCTTTAGTCATGATCTGTACATAAACATGCCTCAGGTTTATATTCGGGTTTGCGGCTCTGACAAGGGTGAAGAGTCTCTTATATATATATTCACAATAACCTGAGCTTGGCGTCATCTCTCTCCCCAAAGAAGCTCATCTATCAAGCTATTATAATTACAACAAAGATTAGCTCAGGCATGGCCGCCACCGGCTCGGGTTCCGGAGCAATCTGCCTGTCCCTGCACGAGGAGGACAAGATCCGCGTCATGAACCTGCCGCGTGAGCTCGTGGACCCGCTGCACTTGGTCATCCAATCTCGCTGGAGGAAAGGTATCCAAAGCGAAGGCCTCTTTGCCATCTCCTACGAGTTCCGCCTCCACGGCAAGCCCTGGTCATTAAGCAGCTCGGAGGATGAGGAGGATGAGGAGACCATAAACAACGCCCGCGGCCTTGTTGCTCACATCTTGTGCTTCCTGCTGCAGAATGGATGGGCACTCGTTGCCACCACCAACATTGGCCAGTACATGACTAGTTCAGGGTTTCGCGAGAAGGAGACAATGTATTTCAAGCATCGACAAGGCGGCTCCGATATAAGGGTGCGTTTCAAACCCAAAATATTATGTTATTACTAAGCACCATTCATCATGTGTTCTCTATGACAAGAGGTTTATTCTGAAGTGATGCGGGAATAATCCACTCATGATTCCTCCCGGACCTGACACGATAAACTCTCAAATTGAGTGTGTGACATACTTGATTGCTCAGTTGTGACAATTGAAGCAATCTCTCGCTTTTAGGAGCAATGGGGGAGTAGTCAAACGGGCAAGGTTTGTAGGGCTTTAATTATCACTAGTTTTCAAAGTGGTGGCAGGTTATACTTGCCATCTCTCAACAGAAGAGAACATGTTGATGTTTCTTGATAATGTCATGCATAACATTATTAAGTGGCTAGAGCTTGTTCTCTTTCTGGAAACAATCCTAGTTGGCTGCACTTTGATTCTAGAATAAAACTGTAGGGAATAAAATCTTGATTCAATTTCAGCTTGCAGATTCTGAAGTGGATGAAAGAGGAGTAGGATTTACTGGATGTAGGAAGATAACAATCTAATTCATAAGCTGACTGATGTTATAGTGTTGCAAACATATTCCAATTAATTATCAAGCTTAGTGCAGGGCATGCCCATGGAACCCAAAATTATGGTCGTGGCGATGGCTGTGGTCTCGTTCCACAAAGCGGACCGTATCCGCGTGGTGGACGGGACGGAGGAGTTGGTCCGTGTGGTGAGGAGTTGCGTGGAGAGTTACTGGCACCGAGGGTTGCAAGGGGAAAAAGTCGTCAAAGGGGTGCCGGAGTTTAAGATGTATGGGAAGCCATGGGAGCCCTCAGGGACCGAGGCCATGCACACGCGGATGTTTGTGGCGCAATTCATTGGGGCCCTCGACGGCGCAGGCTGGCAGCTTTACACTTCGCTGGATGTTTCAACTGGGAATGGGAAACTTAAAGCCGGTGGGCGTCGAGCTTCGAGTGACCGGAGTATCGACAGTTGGGTGCTGCGAACAAAACCAAGTAGCTAATTTGAAAATCTCTAATTAGTATGCAACACATATGGAGTATTTTGAAAATCGAGTGCCTAAAACAACATATACACGCGGATGTTTGTGGCGCAATTGATTAGATTGGGGTCCTCCATGGCGCTGGCTAGCAGCTCTGCACTTTGCTGGATTCACTGGAAACGAGAAATTGGAAGCAGGTTGGCGTTGAACTTTTCGTGATTGCAGTGTGGACAGTTGGGTGCTGCAAACAAATTTACAACAAGCTGGTGATGAGAATCTTAAAATATTATTATGCAAAATATGTGGAAGATTTCGAAATTTAAGTGATTAAAGTGATAGTAAGGTAGGTGAATCTTGAGAAAGGTTTGTGACAGAAGTGGAGGAAAGACGATTACGCATGCATTGTGAAAGCTTGACAGAATAGATGCACTTTGTGTGTTGCAAAAGCCCCACTTTGGAACAGAGTTCAGAATGGATAATTTGGGAATCTTCTCTACGAATAGCTTGAGGACATTTTTGCAATGGAATTTGTTCGCCATTGGAAGAGATATCGAGAGAAATTTCGAACGCATTGCAAAATTCTTCCAATTTTTCACTTGTGTTGCTGGTGTAGTTATGCCAGGTGTTGAGGAGTTTCATGAAGAGTTGCTGGCACGAGCTTGGGTTGCAGGGGGAAGCTAGTTGTAGGCCATGGGGGGCCCCAATCATGAATTATTTATTGATTTAGCTAAAATCTTGCATTTTCTTCAAGTCTGTCGGGGCAAATCCCAACTGTGACATCGTGTGGGCAAGACCTTGAGCTTGAAGCTAATGTACTCTGAGTGCAGCAAACCCAACTCCCAACAAAAGGACAAAGCCCCCAAACTCAGTCTTGATTGTCGAAATATTCCAACGTTCTGAAACCATGAACATTTTTTCTTGAACATGAATGCGACTGTTGTGTCAATTGCAGATATCAATTTTGCACCTTGGAAATTGAGCAGCCCGAACAACATGATAATTCAGCTCTTTTGTCAAATATATTGTATTATGTGGGCAAGAACCCTATTCCATATCAAATCCCCAGTGTGCAGTTGGGATTTGTTTGACACTTGTCACAGGCTATGAGAGATCTATGGCTTAAACAGGGATAAATTCAAGCCAAGGTGTAGAATTGTTGCTGCTTCAGATAGTGATGACACGAGCCTGCGTTGAAGAAGTTTAGAATCACAATTAGCGCCCATGTATTAATGAATGTGTTCATAGATTCCTCTACAGTCCTACCTCTTTAAAACAACACTCAATACAGTAATACGACAACCTCAATATAATGACACAAATTTCGCAAACTAAACTTTCTAGTTAAAATATATCTCTATAATACGATTGTGACATTATTAATACAACACTCTTGGACTCCCAAAACGTCATATTATAGAATGTAATACATGCATATATGGTGGGTCTTACAATTGTATAAGTACATAGTTAATATTAAATGTATGTAACTTTCATATATGAATTGTGGATAAAAGAAATTTCAATGTAAAATGATGTTAAAACATGAGAATTATGGGAACTAGTTTCTCTATCTCAAAACCTAACCAAGAGACTCATTAGCTTATGTCCCTTTCGCAACAATTTTTAGCCTAACCCCTAAATCGAGGTGCATAGTCTATTTTTTAGCATTTTGAACTCCATAATCCACATATTGTTGAAAAGCTCTTGAAATGTCACTTCTTTTGGTGGAGTTCAAAACATTTCCAATTCCGAGTTGTATTGGTAGAGTTATGGGCATGTCAGAGTCGGTTGATATGGCCTTGGGACAAAGAGTAAAGCCATCTAGTTTTGACCTTTATGCAAAGCCCTTGGACTCTTTAGATTTTGATGAGAGACCTGCACCAATTATGAAATTGGCAGATATTTAACATCATGCTTAATTGTTAGCTACATTTTTTTATGGACAACCCATTTTGGTTTACTCTTCTAGTCATAGTGAATCTACATACCATATTGGAGAAGCTTAATAAGATATTTGCAATTTGAAGTGACAACATTAGCGGACTATTGACTACCTCTTCAAGTCCACATAGATTTCATAAGAGAAATTTGCATATTTGTAAAGACATTTGAAAGAATAATATATTGTAGATGTGGTAGAATATCTAATGTGTGTTTTCATGAAGTACCTTGCTATAATGACAAAGAAGTCCAATTTGGCAAATTATTGAATATGTGACACTTGATAATGCAACAATTTTCTCATTTCCCAAACATCTCGTATTAACCCCTAAACACTCAAGCCTTCACATTCCTATTTTGGGCACCTCCAACACCAATGCTCAATGCTTTTGTTATGTAGAGAAATAAACTTTATTTTCTTCAAATCCAACCATACAGATGTGAACTAGATTACCATAAATTCTTGTTGGACTACAATTTCTAGGTGAGTTTAGCATATGAACACTATGCTTGAGGTACCAACGGAGCATGTGAACACAAGATGGATGAAAAGCCTACATGAGATCCTACATGGCATCAAATGCCATCAAATGGATCATGTTTCATGGTCAATTGGATTATTTTCAAAACCCACTTCTTGGAGGTAGGTCTAACACAAAACTAGGAGACCATGGCACTCCGAACATTCAAAACCATTGACTTATTCTATTTTATCATGTGTGAGGACCCATATAAATAGAAATTCATTAAAATATAATTTGGCTGAGGTCCCGGTCACATATGGATTCACACCACACTTGAGGATCCGTGACCACACTACATGATTTTGAAGTCTTGGGACAACCTTTGGACCCTTTTTTTTGGGCTCTCACAATTTCATGGTCACGGCTCTTGGCTCGTGTGTGAAGTGCCTCTAAGCTTCTAGCAAAGGTCATTTATCTACCAGGTGAAACTTAAATTAGATGATGATGATGATGATGATGATGATGATGATGTGGAGTTGTGTGTGTGCTCAACATAGTTGACTATTTTCTTTTTGTCTTTTTTAAGTCGTTGTATGGAAGATTTTTGGGTATAATGGGTGAATATCCTAGTGTTCCAAGTCCAACTGGTTACATGTTGACATCTTTCGGTTTTTCTTTATAAAGGTGGGTATACTCTACAAATTCCTTATAAATGATTAGTAGTTTTCTTGAAGTTTTGAACTTCAACACGTTGTTTCTCAAACTCATATGTAACTACACTACTTTGTCTAATTAGTGTGGGTTACCATTTGGAGTTATGCATTGCTATAACATTTTACTGAGAATTATTTTTTTACCCAAATAACTTAAGTACACTAAATATGATATTTAGTGTCATATGGTATTTTATGTCACTATGGTAACTTTTTGGATGACACTTTTTATGAATAAGGAAATAACTATTGTCATGGATAATGGATGAGTTCATCCATTGGTCAAAACCCTACCTTCTCTTGTGATGAAACAATGTCATGAATGACTGAAATTTGGGTGAAAAATCACTTGATAAGTGATAGTAATTGCACCACGGTAAATCTGTAATCCTCCCAAAAAATTACAAGGAATGACATTTAGTGTTGGTGACACTACACCACTGTTTACAATTTGTGTTGAGCAAGATAGTTAGAATTGGTGATACTAAATATCATATTTAGTGGAGTTAGTATGCAAGTTGAATAATATGATGTAACTTAGTTGGTAGAAATTAATAATGTTGGTAAAAAGTTATAGCAATACATAACTCCAAATGGTAACCCACACTAATTAGACAAAGTAGCATAGTTGTCGGCTCTCCCCGTTCATTGTTTTAAGTGCATTGCCATGTTTTCTGGTATATAAGCCATTGCTGTATTTAAGGCCCCTCTACCAATTATACTCCACAAGTCCTCCACCATCACATTGGAATTTGGAGTACGACTCCATAGAAATTGTGGTTGTGAAGATGCCCTTGAAAGTTCTTATAAGGTGTGCGTGTGCTACTTGGTTTTTTTATTCTAATGGACATTTATATTTAATTAGTGTGTGGTTAGGTGAGGATCAAAGAAGAAACACCATAAAGACAAGTATTTAAGAGAGATTGAACTACATCTTCATATTTTATCAACTATTCCTTACTCAATAGTAAACAAAGACGAGTGGGGGTGGACCTATGTTTCAATTAAGAATTCATAACTAACTCACATGAGGTCTATTTCCTCATTCAATTTTTGTTGATGTTTCATCGTACATATGCTAAAGGAACACAAACTCAAAGAGGTAAACTTGTTGCAATTGAAGATAGAAAAAAAAAACGAGCCACTGAACACCTGCATACTTAGGGCCACTTTACACCTAGAGGCGGGGTCAATACGTTGTATAAGAGGCTAGAAATCCTCACTTGTGATTGGCCAAAAGGCTGAAATTGACCCCAACCCCTTTACACCTAGAGGCCGGGCCGATTTGGTGGTATGAAAATTTTAATCAAAAAATGCATGGTATACACGGCCCAAGCTCGTTGAATTGGGTGCACCCAAATTGGAGGGCCAATTCTTGGCCTCGGGACCAATGTCACATTTCAAATAAAAAAACTTTTTAAAATAAAATATGATTTTTTAAAGCGAACTATATCCATTGGATTATGTGAAAATATGAACGGCTTATGCTAGATTATGCTAGATCCGTTGGATTATGCTAGATTTATTGAATTAGCCTAGCTTCTTGGCCCTAAGGCCTTTACATATGGGGAAATTGGCCCCCATTATAATCTTATTAGGGCCAAGTTCCATGTGCTGGTCCCGGTCTGTTTTTTAAATGGGTGAGAAACGGGTGACATCATCCAAAAAATGGGTGATGTCACCCATTTTATGGAGGGGTACTTCTATGTGGGGTGCCGGTTTTTTTCGATTTCCTACTTTTTTACTAAATTTGGTGAGTGATAAGACATGACACTTTATGAAGGTCACCGGCAATGAAGGTCATCATCATTTGACTTTTCATATTTGATTTGCACATCAATTTCCATGTATTTATTAAATGAATTCCAAATTATGTGAAATATATATATATATATAGAGAGAGAGAGAGAGAGATCTATGTCTATATATATTGTTAAGATCTAGATTCTAAAAACATCATAAAATACACGTTCCCTAGGAGTACTCCTAAAAAGAAGGGACTAGACGAACAAAGTGGCCTTTAGTATCCAAGGGTGTACCTAGGTGACCGGCCGATCCGGTCACCTGAGCTTTCTAACCGACACATGTCCTTCTTGTGACCGTTAGGACTGCCGGTCCTTTGGCACCCGTTCTTGCACAACACAAAATGTGGGACACCCATCCATGAGGGGTACCGGTCCTTGGGTGAGAGGGATGGGCACATGGCACCACCCTCTTTTCACCGGCCCACCCATTTATTTAAAGAAAAACGGACCTGGGCCGGCACATGGAACTTGGCCCTTATAATGTGTAGTTGAGGGCGGCCTCCAAGGGAATTGGCCCGGCCTCTAGGTGTAAAGCGGCCCTTAGCACCTTAATTCATGGGAACTGGCTCTTGCCTTCTGTCTCCAAGTCTATTTCTTATTTATTTCAAAATAAAAATAGTCAACAATGTTGAACACATGCACACAGTTCCACATCACCAGATTCACCACCATCAATCATCATCTACTAATTCAACTTTCACTTGGTTGATATATATATGACCTTTCCTACAATCTTACTTACAAAAACAAGGTTCCTGTCACTTGCCATATGCACAGATAGTTTGAGAAATAACCGGTCGAAGACTTCAAGACTTCAATAAAATTACCAGTCATTTTAGGGAATTCAGGAAATGTGCCTCAAATCAATGAAGGAAAACGGAAAGTTGTCAACATGTAATTGGTTGAACTTGGAAACGCCATACGTTAAAACATCCCTATCGAGCTTTGTTTGCCTAAAAATCCGTCACCCTTGGCTTACACATCAGTGCTCACACCAAAATTTATTGTACATGCCTGCGTTGTTGCCCGTAGCTTGCTTGATTGGACGGAATCATGGACAAAGTCAACTCCAAAGATGTTAGTCATCCTTCGAGCCACAAACCATCCTTGGACATTGGTAACACTCTCTGCTCCCATTTCCTTGGTTCCGTACCACATCTACTAATGTCTCATGCACACGAGATCTATTAATGTGTCATGCAAGTGAGATATGTTAATGTGTTATGCACCGTATTCAAATCTACAAATGTGTAATGCACCAGTTTTAGAAATGTGTTATGCAACGAAATCAACGGAACCAAACTTGTTAGTACGTACAACTTATTTCATACAAATAGTACATGTAATCAAGTGGTCTTCCTCTCTAAGCTTGTGATGCCAAAAATTTATAGCTTAGTGCAAAAACCCTTTTGTTTTGTGCCTACACTCACATGATTTGTAGGTTGTGCATGAATATTTATGATCGCACTTAATTCGATTACTAGCTAGTAGTTGATGTACTATTATGAATTTTTTCTACGTCTGATGATTATTATATCTAAGAGTTGATTTATTACAATCTATTGCTCATATCAGTGTAGACTCATGATTGTTCCATACCCATTCAACTAAATCATCACTTATGAGGTTTGTGAGCCCCTAATTGGTTGATTAATCCAATTGGTTTGATAACGCAAAATTTGTTGATTTAATAACATATATCCACATGCACACAACATATTGATTTGTTGAGTTTTACAGTTCTAGGATAGTTGATCAAGACATGGTTGGAAATAGGTCTTGTTTGCGCAAAACACTTACAATTATCATTACACGAGAGTCAACTTCATCGAATTCAAACCCAATTATGAGACAAATGACAAAGATACCAATCTGATCAGGTTACCTTTATCACGGCATTCTTCATGTGCTTTTACCCGGGGATGGCCAAAAATGTATGCAACATGCCCAAATAGCCTATTCCACATTCTGACGTACGACCTAGATCCCGTGAGGGTGTGCCTCACCCATCTCAGTGGCATGCACTTCCACGGGTAGGTCACTTAGTGCATTTTAAAAACGACGTGCGGCATAATATAGAGAGGATTAAAATCATTTGAAATAAAAATTACAAAGGAATTCCAAATAATGAAGGGGCCATTAAGTGTAGACAATCCCATTATAAGTAAGTTAGATGGACATAAAATGTGGGCCATTATTTTTTGTAAAATTAATATAGAGGCTGAAGATAAGGATCCTAGAAGGTATGTTTAGTATGTTTGCTATGGTCTCCTATGTGTTTTCTTCATAACTTTGTTTGCAATGATATTACTGTTTGCATCCTTCTTTGTTTCCATGGTTTCCCTTAAAACTCGTCAATGCGTTAGGAAGTAGATTAGTTTTTATTACTTAAAAGGAATATAGAGTACAAAAAATTGCAGTGACTTGGACAATATAAGTAATGGAAGGGTGCAAACAAATGGGCCATTTTTGAAATTTAAGTAAGTATAGGGAGGCTTTAATTCAGCCTTTGAAGGTAAATAGCCCCAAAACAAAAAAAAACCCCCAGCCGCATGTGGTGCACAAAAATGCCTTGGAGTGACCTACCCATGTGCACTTCCCTAGCCCCAATGCCAACAAGGATCACTGAGACCCTTGGATGGGCCTTGGTGTATCGATGGCCCCGGATGCACCATGCTTGCGACCACATGATGCCCATTCACAACGCCTTAGTGACGCGGATCCAGCTCCAAAGGGATTCATTACCCTCATCCAATATCTAAGAGTGACAAGTGTCACCCATACACTCAATATGTAGGGTAGTGGTAGATTACCATCCTACATATCTATCTTCACCTCCAAACCCTACTCACGAGAACCGCATGGTACCACTAGGAGAGCCTAGTATATGTTGTCACTTCAAGAGAGAGAATTAGAATTTTCACTTTGACCTCATATACCTTTTGCACCTTATTAACTCCAATTTTGATGAAACTGGAATTTAAGACTATAATATGTGTAATTCATCACAATTGATCAGTGGATGGCACAACTCTCATTCCATTGCTGAGATATGTCTAGGGTTTTGGAAGTGCCTAAAATAGGGCCGCTTTACACACACACACCAAGAGCCAAGACAATGAAAATCTAAGGGCCCTTGAATGTCACCCAAAGGCCATAGAGATTTGATTTTGCAATTGATGGGCCCTCAAGCTTAATGTAAAGTGAAAGTGGACCATGTTTGAGAGACTACAACGTAATATCTTTGGGTTCAAGTCTCCACCATGGGCAATATAGTATTTCTAGGAGCCAATGACTATTTAATTGATTATCACAATCCCTAATTATGTGTTAGACCCAACCTATTCTTCATGGACTTTACGCAATATTCACTTGTTGTCATGTAGATTTTCAATCCATTTGAATTTCTTTGGTCCCTCCTGCCTTCAAGGTCTAGTGTAAAGTGAACTTGGACCATCTCCATCTTCTTGACCAATCACATAATTTTTATATCACACGTCAAGCGCTCTCAAGCTATAGTATAAAGTGACCCTTTATGTAAAATTTTTGAAACTCAAGAATCATTCAACACACAAGGGCATTATTAATATTTGCCTCTATGTCACCAAGGCCATTGCACTCCGTCACTCTAAAAACTAACTTTTCTGACAAATCTTTCATGCACTTCAACTATGTGAGCATATGTTTTCAATGAAAATGTTCTTTCATACATTTGTATCTTCATTATGTACACAGAGCAACATCTCTCATTGGAATAGGCCATTTCCTTGAAAACCCTTGATAATACGACATTTGAGCCAAAATGTCATATTATGCACTTCACGAGGTTTGAATAAGGTAGAAATATCATAACCCATGAAAATAAGGTGATTCACATTGAAGATCCGGTCTGACAATCATGAGAAAATTTTCCAAGATAGACGAGAAGGGTTCATGAAGAATGCAAGATGTTTCATTCTTTTTTTGCCGTCTACAAAAAATGCTACAATTTCTCAAAGTGGAAAGTTGTCCAACCCCCTACTCATTCACTAGATTCTCCCTACACCGAACACGGTAATCCGCATTTCCATACAAACCATCGCCTAAATCAATTACCTCATGAGTACGTTAACACTTGACTCCCATTGACTAACACTAAGTGTCCAAGCATTGAAGTTGCTGCCGAGCCATGATCCGTTGTAGAAATGGCACTTCACCATTATGACGGCAGTCTAGTGCACGGTTCAAGGGTGGTTAACGGCTTATGATATTTCTACCTTAACACAACACTTTCTTGCACAACCAAACATGTCATATTAGAGAGGAGAACAGTATACCGTAGGTTCATAGCTGGTCCGACACTTAATAATTTTTTTTAAAAAGTCAAAATTTTTGGAATATTATTGGCATTTTTGGCCGAATATAAAATTAATTATTTTTCAAAATTGCCGAAAAGTAAGAAATTTTTACTTCTCACTAGAGTTTTACTTACAGTGGAAGCATATGTGAATTTTGAAAGAGAGAAGGTGCTCCTTTTGTAATCAAGCTCACTTACGTTAGTCCACAAAGAATATGGGTTAAGAAATAGCAAGACTCTAGGTGAGGCTTTTCAAATGTGTTGTGCACAAAATTTTGGAGTCCAATTGAGCATAGAAGATGATGTTTTATAGAATTTTGTCCAACTAACAAAAGTTGAGAAATCAATCCTTCTTCCACCTCCAACAAGTTTTGTGTCAAAATAAGTCTTTATGCAAAAGATATGGACAAAACATTGCAGCCGTGTAAAAGATCAAAAAATTAAAATGTGTTCATAACAGTTTTTCGGAGCTCATTTGTGCATAGAAGATCAACTTTTTTGGAATTTTGTTGGTCTAAGAAAATTTTAGAAATCAAGTAATATTTCACCTCCAACAAATTTTATGTCATTTGAAGACTCTATGCAAAAGTTATGCGTGTTATAAAAATGAAGTCTAACTCGGTGCTTCACCTCAAAGTTTACATATCCCATATGCATTGTTGAACACAACTCCACTCTACTTGCATAAAGCACAGAGCATTCTCAACTCTTCACTCACATCTTACTTGTCATTCAATGCAAGAGAGATGTACAAGATATAAGCTTAAATAGAAAATTAAAAATGAATTTAAGCTGAGTTTTAAAAATTAAAAGAGAAAATTGTCGAAAATATGAATATACTATTTTTAGGTGCCAAACCTACTTTTTGAAATTTAATTAATTATTCGGCTAACATGTGTCGAACCAGCTATGAATCTACGGTAACTTACTACCCATGCATGCATCGGCTGTCAATGATACATTTCATATAAAGAGACGCTTAAAAGGGTGCAGCAGGCCAGGGGCTCCCCGATTTGGCCAACAGTGTGTGGATGAACTCCTCCTATAAACAGAGTGATGACAGCAGTTTCTAACTCATAATATATTGCCGCTTCCTGTGTTTCCAGTCTTGCTAACCAACTTACCTAGTCACCTTTCCCTAGATCTGCGCTTCAAGCTCCAAAGACAGCATGAAAGGAGTACGGAATCTATGTTTGGGGAAAACCGATGGCTAGTTCATTATCAGCCAATGGATTTCCCCTCATGGCCGGTCCAAATTTCCAACCATCGGATGGCAATCCGACTGTAATTTCAATCCTCCGGCAATTAGTCGATGGACTAGAAAATAACCTGAAAATGTAGCCAATTCTTCTTGTGAGTTACTGGATTTCAGCCGTAAGCATCCAGAGCGTTATTTGTCTGGGGCATTTGATGATGCACTTGAGGAAGTACCCTAAACCTTAAACTTTTTGAATTATGCAACCTTTCCATGACCAAATCCAATTGCTTCTATGAAGAATTGGGGGACCCTTGGCCTTCAAGCGGTGAAGGCATTGCTAGGTTTAATTCCTGCCAAGGATATTAACTCTTCAAATTTAAAGTTTTGAGCATGCCTTTCTTTTCACTTATTCAAGATGTTGTACTAAGAAATGATTTCTAATAACTTTTCATACAATTTTTAATTAAACAATTAGTGCCGATGTGAATTCCATTTAATCGGATATTGGCCAATGAAAATATGAAAATATAGGCAATTGGCCAATTGATTTTACAAAAGACCGGCTGTTGCCGATGTAAATTGGAAAAAATCTGACCCTTCGTAACAACTACTGGCAATTAGCCACTAAGGCTTCAAAAACTTCCCGAACTCTGTTCCACAGTCCCCACAGAGGACCTTATTTCAGTGCATTCCAATACAGTGTACATGGAGATTTTTGGGCATACTGCATGTTCTCCCTCTTTAATACGACACGTTTTGGAAACACAAACACAGTCGTATTATCGAGGTGTTGTCTTCTCGTTAATATGACAAACGGCGTAACATTGTCGTACTATCGAGGGAATACAAAAACATAAGCCATATGAGCTTCGTATATATATATATACAACAAGTTTAAGCAATATAGATTGTATGAAATAATAACTTGTAACACCAAACAAATACAAATATTCTCATGAGTTCTTGAAATAGGAGTTCAAAGATCTTTGGTGTTGCCTAACCAAGTTAGTAATTGTCATCTTATCTAAATTCCGTACTAGCTTTTGAGAACTCATGATTTCATTAACACCGAAATGTAAAGAGTTGTCTAATAAGAAATTAGACAACGATGATGCATGACGTTTAGCATCATTGAGCTTTACCGTAGATGAAGCAACATCGTCCACATCTACTGAATGTAGATCAACATTAAGATGAAAGCCTTATGCATAATTGATTCGCAGAGCAACATCCACCAACTCATCAGTACTCAATTCTAGCTCGGTAATCTCTTCTTCTTCCATTGAATGTAAGTCATGATTGTATTCTTCTCCCTTTCATCAACTAGGGCAAAATCAACATTCCATGTTGCAGGTAACATATGTGCCATCCTCCAACAACTCCTAACTATCTGTGCATCTAACTCGCTTCATCACTTTATTTGTTAATTAGAGACTTTGGAAAGTCTCAAAACAAATGCAAATGGTTTAATATCTAATTCAATTTCTTATTGTGATGACATGTATTTGTGCCAAGTTGGTTAGTGCCGCTAATGCAAATCACTTTATTAAGTCACATTGAATGCATTTTTTTGTTTTTCTTGTTCTTTATTTGAAAACCACGTCCCTAAAATAGTCTCAAAATCATGGAAAAATCTATGATTACCAAATATAGTGATAACTCCACATGATAGCATGTATGATGTTGGGCACCACATTCCTTAAGTCCTTTAATGTAGCATCATCATATTGTGATAAAACCCAGTGCAAAAGTTTCTTCTTGTACTAAATTTTGAAAGATGCTATTATACCTTGATCCAAAGGTTGAACTACGCTTGTAACATTGGGAGGAAGGAATACCAAAGTTATGTTGCTCAATTCCAAGGTTGACAAACCACGAGACTTACCAACTTTGGTTGAGCGAACAACATGTGAAGATGTATTATCCAAAATCATAATCACCTTTTGAATTTGATCTTTGAACTGATTGTTGAGCTGCAAAATCCAAACTTCAAATATATCCCCCTTCATCCAAGTTGTTTTATTTGAGTGCTACCGAACATACTCATGAGTGTGCCACCTTCCAAAACATCGTGGTTGCTTGGATGTATAAATCACAAGGAACTTCAACTTATTAGTCTCAATTGCATTAACAACAAGAGCAAGTGTTACATGCTCCTTTTGTAACTTCTAACCCTTCAACTTCCCTTGTACTAATGTTTTATTAGGATGTGCTCTAAAATACAATCCAATGTCATGCATGTTGTAAACGTCTCCAAGCTCGTACTCTGACAAAAGAATAGGAAGGAGGTCACTCTAACCCTAACCATGTCCATTTTACACTAGTGACCCTAATTATCATCAAGTTTCCCATAATAAGTGAAGTTCCCAAGTAATTCCCAAGTGAAAATGGATGTATTTTAAATATACATAACATAGACGAAATGAATTTTAACATTAATTACCTCTTTAATATGACAAAACGGGGATTCTAAATGTCGTATTATTGAGTGTCATAGTCGTACAAAAGAGGGAGTTTTAAACTAGAAAGTCTAGTCGCGCAAAAATGTGTTGTAATATCAAGGGTGTCGTATAAACGAGTGTCATGCCAATGAGGTTAGACTATAATCCATCAATATCCTGGTGTTTCGAAGTCCAACTGGTTACATGTTGTGATCTTTTGTTTTTTCCTTATTAATTTGAGGTTGATTCCATAGATTCCTCTAAACGATCGTTACTTTTCCTGAAGTCTTGAACTTTAACGGTTGTTTTTCAAATTCAATTGGTTCATCAGTAATTAGTGGTCGGTTCTCCCTGTTCGATGTTCCGATTTCATCAATAGTAAGTGGAGTCCTGAAACTGAAACAATGCCACTTGGATTCAATTCTTATGCATTCTAAACTTTGTAATATCATGCATATGACAACTAAAGTGCATGTGATATTACAGAATTTTGTAGTGTTTTACATGGATATATGATATAAGAGAAATAATGTAACATATGATTATTGTCTTCACTAAAAACCATAAATTAGATAGACTCTCCTTAGATTGCATGCCAAGTGAATGAGAGCAAGCGATATAGAACAGAAAACCAGGCAAGTCGCTAAGTAGTGATCATCTTTGGAAGACCGAGTTTAATAGATAACCTGAGGAAAGAAAAAAGCTGGGAAAACAAGTTAGAAAGAACTCTGATAGAGTCAAGGTCCATTGCTGCTTCTAATGTAATATTATTATCCTAAGAGTCAAGAAACTCACATACAAAAGAAAATTATCAATTTGGAGACTGGGTCAAGTAGATTACACGAAGGGGGAGAGAGAATTCTTCTACCCTTAGGGCCACCTGTTGCCAAATAAACTTTCACCTTCATATTCTCTACCATTTTGTCTCTGAAGAGTGAAAGTGAGATAGTCAATGGTATGGTTAATAGAGGAGCATATTGAACTCCAAGGCCACTTATTGAAATGCCACTTAGAAAGATTATGGACAGTGATGAGAAGACTTGAATACAAGACAATTAGAGAGGTTGTGCTGATGAGACTATGATCCTGTAAGAATGTTGTGTGAGATTTCATATGAAAACAATGGTCTGCAATGGAACCTCAAAAGAGGGAAAATAAAAAATTCCTTAGAAGAAAAAAGCCAAAATTTAAAAAAAAAAAAAATTGGGATGAGATGAGATACTCCAAATTAAAAAGGTGACTTACCTAGAGTATGAAAATTGAAATGTTTGCAAGACGTTATTATACAGTCAAGTCTTCTTTAGGATGTTGTTCTTTCTTGTAAGAAACCTCTCTAATCTTTAAATAGGTTGGGTAGAAAGCCTTGTAGTTCTTCCTCTTGACAAACCCTACTTTCTTTTACCTTGAGGGTTTTGTCAATAGTATGGGAGGTGAAAGTGAAAAGAAGAAGATGGCACTTGAGAAGGAGAAAAAAACACCCAGGCAATGGGCTGGGGCAAACCAACCCATACACTGGTTCCTTGGAGGCAAGGATTTAGGCATCCAACAAGGAACTAGTGTATGGGTTGGTTTGCCCAAATCCAGGCAATGGACTATGAAACATTTTATTTTACCAAACATTACCTTCATTTTAAAGAAGGCATGGAAAGCAAATTAGGTTAAATTGCAAATGGTTGGTGTGTTTGATGCCCTTTGTTGGATCCAAATTGTTACTAAGGTAGGTTTCATGGATTGAGTGGATAAACTCATTGACACATATCCATGGGAACATAATAAATAGCAAAAGTTGATGGCTAGGTGATCAAATTTTTGGTCCACCCCATAGGCAAATACGATAAACTTCCAGTGGATGGAGCTACAAAAAGACGGTTGCTTGTGGTTGTTAAAAAACAACACAAAACTATTTTTGAGGGTGAATACCCTATGGATACCAGAATGTGGAGGCTTGATAAAGCAAAACAACTTTGGGGACCCTAGATTAACTTTGTAAATGACTTCTTGTTCTTCCGTCCACAGACAAAGACTATGGCCCAAAAGCATGTGGTGGTAGTCATGCAAACATGGGAAGGAAAGAAAGATAATTGGTCCCGCATCATTCGATAGAAGATGACGCTAAAATCTTAAAAGACTAGAGTAGGTATATCATTGGACAGCTAAATTATGCTCAACCTTCTACATCTCAGTCTTTTGCCAATATATGCTTACACTTGTGATGACTCATGATCAACCGTTGTCATCTCAACTCCTAAGTTTATTGTTTAGTACATGATAAATTGAAAAATTGATAGACAAAAACCATGCTTTGGTTATAGTTGAAACAATATAAGAACTTGCTTCAAGATCAATCAAAGCAATTGCAGGTAAATTGTGAGTATTTTATTAGTTGTCAAACAAGAAATGTGAAGCATTTGTTGGAGTTGGCAAAAACTATGAAGGATAAGATGAAGCATCAGATGGTGCTCAAAGAAAATAAAATAAAAAGGACCATAGACTCATACCAAGAGTGGATAATTGCCAAGGAAAAGAGAAAATGGCCCTACAAATTCAATCAAACACTCATAGAAAGGAGCAGGAGCAACTAGATGATTGCCAAGATAAGTTGAGGAGGGTCGCATTGGAAAATGTGTAGTTAAAAGAAAATTTATTGTGACTTTGAGAGGTAGAATTGGTTCAACAAAAGACAATGATCAATAATGACTGCAAGAATTAGGGGTCAACTGTCCATGACCTCTACTGTCCCTAATCCAGTCAATACTTCTTTCTTATCCTTGGAATTTTGTTCCAAAATATGGGATTATGTCCTCATGAAAAGACCACTCGAGAGAACTTGTAAAACATGGTGATTATCAGGTAGAAAGATCAAAGGTATGATTGACATCTCAAAAATTGATTTGAAGGGAGATGCATCATAAAATTATTGACAAATAAATAAAAAATATGTAAAGAAAACGAAGACATGGTTATTCAACTATGTCTTCATGTAGAAAACTTATTCGAACTTCCTCACAATCATTCCAGAGGATAGGAGCAAACAATCGGCGAGTTTTGATGAAGTAAAGTATTCACAATTTGAGATTGTGAATGGCCAACACACATTGGCAGCTTGTCTTAGGTACATGAATGACAAGTCCATCACTTAGGTATAGACATTTTTCTCCAAGTGGTCATGTAATGTGGTGTGAACTCTAATTGGTAATGAACATCATAAGTTTGAACTCTTTGGCGTTCTAAATTTGAATAACATATAGGAAGGACTTTCCATCTTGGGTTGAGTGCATTCAATACACCCAGAAGGCATGGATTAAACAAAGGAAGCCAACTCGAGTCCCCCAGAAGCACTCAACCAATGCTCAAAAAAATAGAAGGTATTTTCTAAACAATTGAAATCCACAAGTCAGGAGTATTTCAATTTTGTATGTACATGATCCACATGTGATCACCCATAAATCATCTTTTAGTTTGTTAAACCCATCAAATATTATGTATTTATCATTGTATTTAGGACTCTTAACCCCTAAGTGCCCAAGCCTTTCGGAATGCACTTTTCCTAAGAAATATGTGCATGGCTTTAATACAATCCCCAATGGAGGAATTTGTCTTTTATCCAAAATCTAACCGTATAGATGTTTAAAGAACTTGTTTATTAGTATGCATACCAATTTTGAGACCGAGATTGCATAAGAGTTGTGAGATACAAACAGGAGAAATGTATACATTCTTTTTTTTGTATGCCGCCCCTCCCCACAATGTTGGTATGATTTGCTCATAAGTGTTTTTAGGAGTTTGAGGTGACATGAACAACTCCAACATGTGAAAGAATACAAAAATGTGATTCCAAAGACCCTATGTATGCATATAGAGCTATCCCAATCATTTCGCAATCCTCCTTGCAATTCTTGAAATGCATTTTCTTTATTTTAACACTTGACGATTTGATATTGCAAATTACTTCACATTGGTAATTGTGAATGCTAATATTCAACGGTCAAAAATACGGAATTTTTTTACTCTTTCCACTACGACACTTTTCAAAAGAAATGAATAATGAGAACTCTTTGGATGTCAAAAACAAGTACAATAGTCCAATTAGCTGAAACATTGAGGAAATAGTAAAGCACTTTCTCCACCCATTCCCTACATCACGGACACATATGCCTTTCCGACCCTCTCTAAAATCGAATATTCACTCTTTTTGGTCAAAAATGCCTCAATCCAAAAGTTGCCCTTCCATACTGCCCGCCAAGAAAATTTACGCGGTCAAAGGAATTTTACCTGCCCACACACAAACGAGCCGAAATTTTTGATCAACCATATATGGTTGCTCGGGCACTTAGGGGTTAATGTGTGGGAATTTGTTTCATGCATTATATGGATCTTCCGGGTGGAAAAAAAGTTTATTTTCTCATGGAGCATGTGTTTTCCGTACTGAGTGATGGCTTATGGACAAAGTGGGAGAGAAATTTCACAAAGTATGAGAGTGGTGATTACCGTAGTTTAATAGCAGATACGGCACAAAATATTTCTAAAAATAGATTCCTAAAATTTTGGAATATTATTTCCATTTTTTGCCGAATATATAATTAATTATTTTTCAAAATTGCCGAAAAGTAAGAAATTTTTACTTCTCACTAGAGTTTTACTTACAATGGAAGCATATGTGAATTTCGAAGGAGAGAAGGTGCTCCTTTTGTAATCAAGCTCACGTACATTAGTCCACAAAGAATATGGGTTAAGAAGTAGCAAGACTCTAGGCGAGGCTTTTCAAATGTGTTGTACACAAATTTTTGGAGTCCAATTGAGCATAGAAGATGAAGTTTTATAGAATTTTGTCCAACTAACAAAAGTTGAGAAATCAATCCTTCTTCCACCTCCAACAAGTTTTGTGTCAAAATAAGTCTTTATGCAAAAGATATGGACAAAACATTGCAGCCGTGTAAAGTTCAAAAAATTAAAATGCGTTCATAACAGTTTTTTGGAGCTCATTTGTGCATAGAAGATCAACTTTTTTGGAATTTTGTTGGTCTAAGAAAAGTTTAGAAATCAAGTAATCTTTCACCTCCAACAAATTTTATGTCATTTGAAGACTCTATGCAAAAGTTATGCGTGCTATTAAAATGACGTCTAACTAGGTGCTTCACCTCAAAGTTTACATATCCCATATGCATTGTTGAACACAACTCCACTCTACTTGCATAAAGCACAGAGCATTCTCAACTCTTCACTCACATCTTACTTGTCATTCAATGTAAGAGAGATGTACAAGACATAAGTTGAAATAGAAAATTAAAAATGAATGTAAGCCGAATGTTTAAAAATTAAAAGAGAAAATTGCCGAAAATATGAATATACTATTTTTAGGTGCCAAACATACTTTTTGAACTTTAATTAAATATTAGGCAGCAAGTTGCCTAACCTGCTAGTAAACTACGGTATATAGACCCCAAAAATGAAAAAAAATGAAAGGTTTCAAGCCGAAAGTAGTGATCAAAACTAACATGAAGTAAATCCGCGAGCTGACGTAAGAAGACCTTGACATGGATGTTGATTGGTGCCTTGTCATCACAAATGATGAGAATTATCCTTTATGGTGAAAACTATTGATGAATACGCGTTGACGAGGAGGAAGAAGAACAAGACATATATGATGATTTCATTATGTCTACATCCCACTCTTGAGTACCTAGTGTATCACAACCAAAAAGGAGCATCGAATAGAGAGTGTGGAAGGCGGGAAATAAATTTGGGAAACTTCATAAAACTCGACTCCTAGAGTTGATGGGAATGGATTACATCAATGCCAAGGAAAAGGTGCCAATTCCATAACTCTTTAAGGAGAGTGTGCGGAACATCATTATGATCAATATGCCTAAAGAATCTAAGGAGTATATGATAGTGTTCATGAATATTAATTTTGAATGTGATTTTGTGGAACAAAAGTTTTCACCGATTCTCCATGTTTTCATGAACATGAGGTCTCTCCCAGGAATTTAGATTGAATGCAACAACAGTTTTAAAGTTGGGGATGTCGTAGATACCGCTCTGAAAAGACTTCACCAGGGGTTTCCAAGTATTGGAAATCCCCAAAGACATGGATGGTGATTTTAGAATTTCTCGATTGATATTCTATTCATAACGATTTGAAAGACCGCCTCCCATGATTGTAAGTTATTGGCTTTGTACCCAAATCCGATTATTTCCAAAAACAAAACAAAAAAATGGCTTCCATAAACCTGACTTGATTTTTTTGAATAATTAAGATAAATAAGCCTCCCCTTCCATAAAAACTATGTGTGAAAGCCTTCCCTTCATACAACTCAAATTGATCATTAGAGGCCTTCTTGGGTTCTATGAAGCCTTCTATATTGGGACCGAGGTGGAGAAAATTGTCACAAACAATTGCTTTTTCAAGGAGGTCTTGATAAGTGTTACAACTTGTGGTTTTATGAGCCCAAGCGAGACTAGTGCCCAAATTGTAGCGCAACTGTGCGGAGGTCGAAAGACAATGACCATTTATGCCCCATACTTGTCCAAGAGGTATTTAACAAAGAAGGCATTATGAGTGAGGCCTCGATGACCTTATTCAAGGGGAGCTAAAGATGCAAATTTTCATTGATATCATCAGGCCAATCTATATCAATTTGGCGTTATCTTGAATATATGTGGAGGGCATAAGGCCATATTATGGCACATGTTAGTATTTACAAAGTGCTATCATGCATCTATACTAAATTAATGATTGGTCTAATGCCTCAGTTGGTGATATGTTTGTAACATATATTTGAATTTTGTTTCTTTTCTCGTTGCAAGCATTGGGTATAAAGGTGATCACCATTATGCCAGTAGAGTGTATCATCCTCAAAAATAAGGATGAAAGTTGATTGGAACCTACAAAGGTGGTATGAAGAAGGCAAAGAGGCGGGCCAAGAGGAGGAGGACGAGACGATTGATGAGTAAGGGGGAGCATGAGGCGGAGGCCATAGAATAGTCGAACCCAATCCATGTTCTAGGGGTGTTTAAAGAGGAGAAAGAGGAGCCGGGACATGGCGAGGAACTCCATGGGCGTTCACTCGTGGATGAAGTTGGGAATGAGGTTGAAATAAAGGAACACAACAACCCAAATATCCACATACAATCTTTTTCATAAGGATTTCCAATTACATTGGGGTGAGAATTTGGGCATTTTGACACTTCGGGATTAGGGCAGAAACAACAAGAGGTTCAATCACTTAAAAACCCTGATGTTGAACCACCTAAAGGTCCAACTCAATGACCCTCACCTAAATCCAATTTAAGGAAGAAGGCAAAAGAAAATATGATAAAAAACCTTAACCTACTCATGTTGTTGAAGGTGA
Source organism: Polytrichum commune (assembly GCA_950295325.1). Lineage (NCBI taxonomy): Eukaryota > Viridiplantae > Streptophyta > Polytrichopsida > Polytrichales > Polytrichaceae > Polytrichum > Polytrichum commune. The sequence goes on from OX485809.1 coordinate 4,237,748, forward strand.
AGCTACCCCAATTGCTCCTGAAGTTGATACTAGTGAGGGTGACGTAGCGGGAATGAATGCCGATGATGAAGGTCTTACCACAAGTGAAGCAAGTATTGAGGCCCAAGTTGTTCTAACACAAACCCAATTAGTAGATGATCTCCCTCTAAATGACTTTCAAACTCAGAGTGTATTTGAAGCAGTGGATTGAGAAGCAAAAAATGATCCTCACATGAGCTCACTGGTGGAGGATGAGGTTGTTGTTGTCCTCCACGTTGGAGGCAGGGACGTTTCCCACGGGCAATCACCCATGGATCCCACCGGTGTTGTGCTAGAGGAAGAGTGCGTACATGAAGTTATATGTTTGGATAATGATGATGATATGCCCAAAAGACACATGGAAATCAATGTGAAGGTTAAGGTGAGAGATCATGTTCTATAGCAAATACAAAGGACCTTCAACGACTCCATGATGGACAATTCCAATAATGAGGACTATGGGAAGTCTAATTGCAACAGGGTGAAATTCAACTTTGTTGATGATCAACACCCAAGAGTAACATTGCTATGTCTACCAAAGCCATCAAACAATGACAATGACAATGACAAGGGCAAGAAATCAAATGGAAATGATAAGGTGCATTTTCCTCATTTGTGGATAAATATTTGTTAGAGGTTCATGAGAGGGTGCAAATGAACTTGGCAAGCTTGTACCATAAGTATGATTACGATACGATGTTTGTTTATCTCTCCACTTCAACGTTCTACGGAGCAGTGAAGGTGAAACATGTTCTTCCTACCGCGTCATTAAAGAAAATGCGTAAAAGATAGGGCCAAATTTGAAAGTCCTACATGATGTCATGAACATTCAAGAACCTTTGCGCAAGCTAAGAGTGTTGTGAACTCTACAAGGGAGGTTATAGACATTAGTGGTGGAAAAAAATCACTAAGGAGGATATTCCATGCGGTAGGTGAGAGGAGTCACTAAAGAGGGTATCCCTTGTTGCATGTGTTCAAATCTCAAGTCTTCATGTGGATTGCTTTATTGGGCTCCACCATAATTGACAAAAAAAGTTAGGCTAATTTCCTCATTTTAGCTTGTTATTTTGTATTAGGCATTGTTTATGGTGGAACATGATGTCCCATCAAGTGCTCTTCTTGTTGAACCCACCTTTTTGCGGAACCTCTTGGTCCACAAACTCAAGGTGATTTATTGTTTGTGGTCCCACAAATGATCACCCATATATATCCTAGTTGTTATTTTCCATTTTTGTTGTTCAACACTATATTGAGTCATGACTCATACTTGTTATTGGACCGATGGAAACTGTTTCCATGCATGAACACCTTATGGGATTGTCCTATTGGATGTGGTATTGATCGTTTATTTGTGGATATCCTCACAAGTCAATTAACATCTAGGCTCGTGTGAACCATGGGTATGATATTCTGTACGCAAACGCAAATTTAATTAAATATGAAATTTTAATTAAATACTCATGTCTATCCCTAATTTATTTGTTTGAATGTCCTTTAGAATGATTTTCTATTCTTTTGTTTTTAAATTCTCCTCTCCAAGTTCAGTTATCCATTGGAGAGACAAAATATGGTTAGTGTTGGATGTCAACAAGATTTTTGTGAAGAGAACACCATGCGACAATGTGAACACCAAGAAATCTATTGAAGTCCTGGCATAACTCTGTCAAAAGTGGAGATGTGGGCCCATTATATTTCCAATGGAATGCATGCATCCCTAGGAAAAGATTGGTCCATTTGTCTTGTCAAATTTCCATGTAGTCATTTGGTCCACGAAACTCCTCAAGAATCTCAAGCCAATTGTCCAAAGACAAGGTTGTAGACAACCCAAGTTTGTTTGTGGGCAAAGATTGTGTCACCCTCTACAATATGAACATGGAAAACACCTTCCTACACTAGTAGAAAATTATGCCCAAAAAACCGTAGCCAAAATTGGTTGTGGTTCTTCTAACTAGCCTGGTATGCAATCACTAAACAACTACAGATCTTTCTTTTTCATTTTGCAACTATAATTCAATAAATTCCTAAAATTTCAATCGTTAAACCAAAAAAATAAATATGCAGTTGTTTAGCAACTGCAAATCATGCTTATCAAAAGAACCATAGTCGATTTCAACTACGAATCTTTTTGGCATAGTTTTTTACTAGTGCTAATGCTATGAATGTTGACTTAGGTTTCTTCATCAAGGACTTTATCTTTTTGAGTGGTGCAAAATCCATCCTGTAGCACATGCAAAACAACCCATTTATATAACAACCCTGGTTGTTGACAACTCCCTTTACAAAAACATTCTAAATCCTTTAGGGAGTTATATCAACCTTACCTCCTTGCCAAACTATTACTTGGATGTTCTCTATAGTTACCTTCAAAGACTTTTGGCTTCTTAATATGTCACATATTACAGTGGGAGCAACCCTTATCCATTAGGCCAAGGACCCTTCAATCTAGAGTTGCCAAGATCGTATGTATATATGCATGCATTAGCTAAATATAACCAGAAGATGCCCTCCCTTAGGATCCCATTGAACCAATTAACTTTGGGCCAAGCCCATCATTAGTGTACATTTGTAATATTTTTTTCATTGCACATATGTATACACACATGCTTAATTTGGCTTTCCATGGACTTCATTTGTTTATGATATGGTTTCTTAAACTGATTTCTATGTCCATGTAAAATTATGGTGATCATATATGTGTTGGGGCTCAAATTTTTACAATACAATGGTGCTGGAGATTGTATTATTTGCATCATTGGCTTTGTACTATGAGATTTTTGATCAATTGCCCATCTATGTTTTTTTGGCCACGGGTGTTCACTCGTGGTGATCGTGCTATTTATTCAATCGTTATATATGATTTCATGGACTTTGTTATTGCATTTCTTTGTCATTGTGTTCATTTGACTTTCTTCTTTTTAATTTATGGACTAGTTGGGCTATAATCCATACTTGTTGCATTTGTTCAACCTTCCCTTGGGCCATCGCTTGGACATAATATCTTTCTCGCATATAATAACTTTCGTCTATCTCTACAACATTCCCCATTGCACATGTGAGCAAAGGGCCATGTTGCTACTCCAACTCATCGGCAACATGTTCTAAACGAACATGCCGACTTTGTCGAAGTGTTGTCTCCATGTCCCAAGGTACTTTATTTTCTAATCTAATCCCCTCTTGAATATCTTTACCATGGGGATTTAAATAACATGTTGTCTTGCTCGTAGCTTAGGCATGCATGCTCCAATCATGTGATATTCTAGGTGCAGTTGTGGTAGCAACTCGAGTGATTATTCCTAAGCCTTGGGTCATGAGACACCTTGCTCTCCAAACCCCTCTTCATAGTCATCGCGTGGGATCCGGGATCCTTATGGATGTTGCAAGTGCGGTTCATTGAAGACTACCTCATCATTGTCTGATCACATTGCTTCAAGGGTGAAACAATTGCAAGAAGCTACAATGTGAATGAAATAGAATCTTTTGTCTTGAGGAGCTTAGGCACAAGCAATGCAATGTAGCTCAAAGAGAGCCTCATGACGCAAAATTGTAGAGGATTGAAGATTCATACTCATGTGGTTAGTTGGGTTTGTGTTACAAATTTGCATGCATGCATTAGGTGGTGTCGGTTGGTCACGGGCTTTCACACGTGGTGAGATCTATGATTATGGTGTGTGTAATGTTATAGCCCCTTTGGGCACTATGACTAAACCAAAGAGTTTATATTACATCCATGGTCATGCGCATATCTTTGGACCATAACAACGTTCTCAATGCACATTCCCCAAGGTACATATTGGTTCATAGTGGCCCAATTGCATCATTTTATTTGATAAGGCCATTTGGGTTCCTAAGAGTGGTATCCAATAATCCTAAATCTATAAATTATACAAAGAGTCCGCACTAGGCTTTAATGCCAACAATTAATGATCAGATGCCAATCATGAATTTAATGTTTGACTCCAATATCAAATATACCAATAGATGAAGGAGATTACAATGTCATGAAGGAATGCCCATTATGAAGACAAAGTGAGCAACCAAACACCACAACAAAATACAATTCAACTCAACTTTACTAAATGCAGTTAAATTCAACCATATAGCCTAGATGTGCATACATAGAGTGGAATATGAACTCTCATAATTCGAGAAAAATCTTTGAATGTCCATGTATAATCTCACGAGCCAAATATAAAGAAATAATTGGATGTCCAACAAAGCCATTATATCTCCTAGCTCTTACAATATTCTTCAAACATAACATTCACACAAACACAAAGTTTGCACTAAGTTCAAAGTTTCCTTTTTAGAGAGCTTGCAAAATGCCTCAACATTCATGTACTATTTGACCCGTGCTTTATAATTGCGGCGCAAATGATCATGGTTGGGTGATCTTGAATCCAACGACATGCATGCATTGTTCTACCCATGGTGGAAGAATGTAGTCAATGAAGGGAAATTCAAAGTTCACGGTCTTACAAGCACGGCAAAGAACATGTGTTCAAATGCGGATGAAAGAAAGACAACACTTCATATTGAAAAAAAACACCTTTGCTCTATCCTCATATTAACCTATGGCCATGTCCTCATATTTTTCACGAATGAAGGTATTGTGTGCCCAAAGTCATTCTTGCCGTCATAGATCCAAATTCCCCATCGATAGCAATGCGGTCAGATGCATGCATCTCCTCTTGCAAATCACCTCTTTTTGCAACACTACATCCGGAGAAAAGACTGACAACATATGTCTAGAGCCTGACATGCCACGATTGATGGTCCTAAAACAAGCATATCACCAAAATTTAGCAAAAAAGAGAGAAGACAATCGACATTCAAAGTAGTAACAAAGGTGCATGGGAGGTTCTACATGTGGATACTTTAAGATCAACCATCACTTCATCTTCGTGGCAATCACAATCGATAGAGCTTGTGATGAAGGCTAGATTTTCTCCTTGATCCCCCTCCTAGTCTCATTGTTGGAATTCATGATCAAGTCCTCAACCATGGTGTTGTTGAATACAATATCACCTATCAAAGCATTTGTCAAATCCGACGATCTCCCATCTTGTAACAAGGCCGATACAACAATGCATGTGTATGTCGCTTTCTCACAAGTGCAAAACAATCATAGGCGTTAACTATCTACGATCAATGAACTAAGTTGATTTTCGTAATAAATATCAACGCAACAACCTCAAAAGATGATGCACCAAGACATGGGCCAATAAATGCAATGTTTATACAAGGTGCCATAGTGAAAACTTGAGTGGCAAGAAAGGAGAGGGTCTTGTCATTGTATAACCAATGAGAGTGCATGACGACATTGTTTCTTACCCTATAACTTTTGAGTGGTGGTTTCATAATGCACATTCCAAAATCAACCTTGGTAGTTGATTTATCATTAATTTATGTGAAAGTGCGTTGAAAATGCATCCCCTCTCTACTACGGTAATCTCCCGCTTAAGTACGCATCCCAGTTAAGTGCGTAGTTTTTTTCACAAAAATAAGGGTTCATACTTTATTTTTTAAACATGTCATGCAGAGTCATTTGCCGTGAGGGCATGCATTTTTTCGCTTGACATTCAATGACAGTTTGTTAACGTTTCGCCGAATCATCTCAAATGATTGTCACAGTTCATCATACATTTGCCCAGCTTCTGTTTGAACATCATAGCAAAGCAATTGGTCGTTGATGTTGAGGGTAGTGTTGTGTGGAGCTTCAAAGCCTTTGAAGTCGGTAGCACTTTCAAATTCAGCCAATGTCTCGATAAATTGGATTTCGATCAAGTGGGTTGCCTTAGGTTTATCTGTTTTCCATTGCGATTCATCGAATCAGAGGGTCAAGAAACGATATGAGTAAGTACGCACCTACCAACTAAGTGCGCACCAACAACTCCAGTTCAAAGTGCTTACTTAAGCGGGAGATTATTGTAGTGCATACACCAGTCAAATACAAGTGTCCACAAATTTAACCTTTAAAGGTTTTTTTCTTTAAAGGTGGCAATATATTTTATATGGTCTTTGTAAAAGCATACAAGATACCTAAATAAGTATAATAAGTAGCGTTTTCTTGTCGTACGAGATTATTATTTTTTTATATAATATTAAATATAACTAAAATATTAATGCATCCACATGTGAAAATATTAATAAGTTGTGCACACTATGTGTTTGAAGCTAAGAATTTATTTAAGAGCAAATTTCTCATGTATTACATACATGTGTTTCAGTTAGATGAATATGAGTTTACAATAGGTTGACTTTGAATGACACCACTTTTGAATGATGCCACGCCGAGAAGGAAGAGAGTCAAACCCTTGCAAGAGCTCTAATTCTCTCTTCAAATGCACACAATGAGTAAAGTTATCTCTCACTCCACCACAAGAGAATCCAAGAGTGTAAGTAGGGGGAGAAGAACTCAAGATTTATTATAAAAACATGCAATCTTCACCTCACACAAGCTCTTTCCACACATTCACTCACAAGGCTTGACTTGGCAAGAATGCCAAGCCAAGGAGAAGGCTCCTCATTTAGGAGCATCTCTCCAACTTCTAAGATTCATTCATTCAAATCTAAATGGATGAAATCCCATGGATAAAGTGCAGCTGCCGACGCCGCATACCGTGATAATTTAGTTAAATGTAAAAAAACAATATCTTAAACACCTTCCTACAATGAGTAGAGGCACATAATGAGCCTCTTGAATTTTTGATCCTTGAAGGACCAAGTGTGTGTCTATATGAGATACATGATGTTTTGCATGAACCCCTAAAAATATTTATTCAGTAATGTTCCATTTGATCCATGCTATCATACAACCCATATTTAGCACAACATGTTAAAAAAATGCATTACAACCATATTTGATAACAATGATAACTTATATGCATGAAAATACTTATATTTGAACCTAGCCATTTATACGAGATAAAACATTCTTAAAATTGATTCTACATATTATATATATGTATGCCCCAATTGAAAATATTGAAAATGCCAATTGACTAATTTTGGATAGGTTCACTTTTGAATTTTTAGTTATGAATATGTAGAAATATCTTAAAGCCCTTTGTATAACATTTTGAGGTCCAAAACAAGTATTTTGAATTTTTAACCCTTTAATGCCAAAGGGTGCATTCCAATGAACTCAAAACTTTCACACCACTCTTGATGTCAAAGGCACTTCAACTTACTATCACTAACATATTATGATCAATCACTTGTATGTGGAAACTAACTCCCTTATGAATATTTGTAGAAAAAAAAAAGTTGAGAAGATCCAACAGTGGTGAAATTGAAGTTCTTAAGTTTGTGCAAGTAAAGAAAATCATATTTCTAAATTTAAATGACGAGTGCCTATATTAGAGGTGGTCGAAGTTCTATGACTGGATGATGGGTGTCCAATGAGTGTCACTCATAATGAGCTTGAATGCCAATTCTGAAACACGTCTGATTCATGGTTGTCACCCACAACATCGGTTTCATTAAAAGTACAATTCAATACATAAAAGTGCACATGAACAAATTATTGCAAACGCATAGATCTTAATGAAAATATGACCATATTATAACTGTATTGGTTATAAATAAAGAAACTATAAATATGGGTACATTTATTTCAATGTGCTTGGTCATTAATCAAATTATAATCAAGTAAGACTCGATTGACAATCCATTACATAAAGTTATTGTGTGTAGTTAAAGTTATGAAATGTGTCTCACTCCCTTAGACTTAGAGGAAATTACTTACTCATTAAGATAATGTGGCATGTGCCTCATCCTCTCAAACCCGAACAAAACTAGTTATTATTATAAAGGGTGTCACATGTGCCTCACCCCCTCAAACCTGAAGAAGGAAACCAATTATCCTTATAAAAGATGTAATATGTGCCTCACCCCTTCAAACTAATTACCATTAAAGATGGTGTATTATGTGCATCACCCCCACAAACCCGAACAAAGATAATTATTGATATTGAGGGTGTGGTATGTGCCCCACCCCTTCAAACTTGAACAAAACTAATTACAACTATACAAGGTGTGGCATATGCCTCACCTCTTCAAACTTGAGAAAATCTAATTATGGCTATGCAAGGTGTAGCATATGCATCACCCTCTCAAACCCGAGCAAAGCTGATCATTATTATAAAGGGTGTGATATGTGCCTCACCCCTACATGCCCAAACAAAGATAATTACTATTATAGTGGGTGTGGCATGTGCCTCACCCCTCAAACCCAAACATTTCTTTTTCTTCATCCATGATTAAAACAATTGTATCACCCCTTACTAGTAATTCTAAAATTTTGGACTTGTGGTTCAAGGTGAGGCACATATCTTACCTTTGTTAACAAATCTAAATTTCTTTCAATCAGTGGTTTTTAAGTAGAGGCACATCCCTCACCCTTGTTAACAAATTTGATTTATTTTTAAGCTCTGGTTTTCATGATAAGGCACATGCCTCACTCTTGTTAAAATATATGTATATTTTTGAACTTGTGTTTTAAGAGTGAACCACATGCCTCACACTTGTTGACAAATTTGACTTTTTTTGAACTTTTGGTTTTAAAGGTGAGGCACATGCCTCACCCTTGTTAAAAATATATATTTTTATGAATTTGAGTTTTTGGAGTGAGGCGCATGCGTCACCCTTCTTGACAAAACTAAAGTTTTTTAACTCGTGGTTTTTAGGGTGAGGAACATGCCTCACCCTTATTAACAAACCTAATTTTTTTTAAACTTGTGGTATTAAACTAAGACAAATGCAATTTGAACACCAAATTATTTTTATTAATTATTTGAATTTGTTAAGTTTACCACCATGTCCATGGTAATCTCACCTTCATATGTTTCTACTAGTGTTTGTTTTAATTTACAAATTTCCAAATTATATTCATGGAGGATGAGGCACATGCCTCGCTCCTTTATTGATTTTAGATTTTTAAATATGAGGTGACAAAGGAATGTTGTCATTGTCATCGTAGATTTTTAAGTATGTTGTCATTTTCTTTATAATCATCAACTTCGATGTTATTGCTTCATGATGAAGCATGTGATGTGCCACTTAGTTGCAATTTATTTTCATGTTTTTAGCGAAAGGGTGAGATGTATGTGTTGCACTTCTCATTCAATTCAAAAACAATAAATTTTAAGCTATGTACGTAGGGATGTGTTTAACTCCTTTGATAATTTATTTCATAACTTAGAATCTTTTGATTAAAAAGGTGAAACACAATATAATTACGATGGTCATATAGCGTATAAGGCTTGTTTTGGAATTATTTGAACTAATAATACTTGAAAGTAATTATGCCAAAGGAAAAATTTATGGCATATTCATTTCAAAAATTGAGAATAAAATATCAAAAATTCATCCCCCAAAAATATGCACATGCTTATGTGCACTTTTAATGGAACCGTTGTTCCACATTGATTACCATATATGGTTGATCTTAGGGCCGCTTTACATGCAAACGAAGAGTTGTGATGATGAAAATTGAAGGGCCCTTGAAAATCATCCAAAGGCCATGCGGCCTGCCATAGGAAATAGAAACTTATTTTTTCAATTAATGGGCCCCCGAGCTTAGTGTAAAGAGAAATTGGACCATGTTGAGGAACCATAACGTGTTTTACGGACAATTCAAAATAATAGGTAGTTTGGGACCCCACTACGACAATATGTTTTTTTAAGGAGCCAATGGCATTCAATTTCTTGCCATGACGGCTCTTATTTTTAAGTTAGACCAACCTCTCTTTGATGGGCCTAATACAATACCTAGTACCATGGAACATTATCCACTCGGTGCCATGTAAATTTTTCATCCATTCAAATTTCTTTGGTCCCACAGACCCTCAAGGTCTATTGTAAAGTGAACTTGGATCATCTCCGGCTTCTCAACCAATCGTAAATTTTATATTATTACGGGTCAAGGGACCTTGAGCTCTAGTATAAGTAGCTCTAAATGACCTTCTAAGAGCTTCCATCAACTTTGGAACATCAATTTTCTCTAATTCATAATGACATCAAATGGGTCTAAGACTTGCACTTATCTATTCTTGAAACATAAAACAAATTCCATGTCAAGTGCGGGCCCATAATGAAGACATGAAGTGGCTCCATAGTAGCAACCTTTTTTAAGAGAAGCCCCCGCGTTGGCCTCTTATAAGGCAATAAAGAGTTAAAAAGAGCAAGGATATCATAAGTTAACTTGGCCCAGATACCTTTTAGGGCCACTTCACACATGAGCCAAGGGCCATGACCATGACCATGTAATTGTGAGGGCCTTCGACTTTCATCCAAAGGTTGTACCATGAGAAATGGAAAAGTCGTTTTTGTAGAGATTGACATGGTACGTCAAAATATGCGTCATTCATACCTCTCAGAGGTGGACATGACACAAATTCCAACAAACCATGAAACACTATTTGTATATATGTTATGTAAGTATTCATGTAGACTTTTCATCCATGATGATTTGTTTGAACCCTTAGGTCGTCACCTTCAAGTGTGGAGTGAACTTGGACCTTCTCGACCTTCTCGACCTTTTCGACCAATGAGAGATGTTAGAATGCAATGGTCACGGGCCTTCAGTCTCATGTGTGAAGTGGCCCTGAAGTATTGTACAGGACGCCTCACTTTAATTCAATTGGAACCTCATCTTCACACTGGTCTCGGAGATTGCAAAACAAAAACAAAACAAAATTCACTCCCGAGTCCAACAAAGTCAACATGGATAGGGGTGGAGTCGACGCTTTTGAGTAACACAGTCATTTTAGCATGATTCTAATTCGGGGAATTCTGAGGCCCTGGAGATAGGCTTAAAACAAGAGGCACCTGGGAGCAAGGGCGGCCTTAAAGAGAAAAAGGACAGACTGCCCGAACTAATTCCGGGGATAGGACATCAGGGCTGTTTTTTCACAAAGTTTTTACCCGTCCACGTCCCAAAACCTCGAATTGAAAGGCAAAAAAAAATTGCAACCCGTCCCAAAACCGGTAATTTCAAAACCAACCCGTCCATGGAAAGGTTGAAGAAAAAACAACCCGTCCCAAAACCGGTAATTTCTAAACCAACCCGTCCATGAAAAGGTTAAAGGAAAAAACAAATCGATAAAGATAACCCGAAAGATGTCGGCATGTGATTGGTGCACTTGCCACTTGGAAACAACAGTATCTTACTATCTTCGTTCATTTGTGTTTTTTTCTATTATAATTACCAATTTGCCAGCCTGCCACTGCCCCATTTTGTCTGTTTGTCCACAGACAAGTTCAAAGAAACTGAACTAGACTCAGTCACTCAAACTCAACCGGTTCATTTGAAACTAACTCAAATTCAAGAAGTTGGAGAGTGTTGCTGGAACAATCTCATCTTGCAATCTTGAACTTCAACATGTGTTTTCTCAAACTCAACCGGTTCATTTGAAACTAACTCGAATTCAAGAAGTTGAAGAGTGCCGCTGGAACAATGATCTTCTCCTGCAATCTTGAACTTCAACAGGTGTTTTCTCAAACTCAACCGGTTCATTTGATGACTGCAATCAAGTTATCTCTCACCAGTCTCTCAGTTGCTTTAGCTTTCAGTTGCATATGTTCGATTCATTAGCATCCTAAATCTTGAGAGTCTTATTCCTCTCTTTTGTTGTGGGTTGAGTGCAGATTCGAGGGCTGTGCAGGAAATTTCTATCAATTCGAGTTAAACCCTAGCAAATTGGTTTAACATGTTTATATATACTAATTCTTATTCAATTACTAAGTTTACCTTCAATTGTAATCTTTGACATTATGTTAAAAAGGTTCTAAATTTTGTGGTTGATGAATTAATGTATGCAGGTGAATCAAGCACTTCAAGATTGATAGTTTGATTGGGTATTAGTGGTTTGATTGCATTATGCTTATATTCACATGTCATATATGACATAACATAATTGATATTTGTACCATTTTTTTAATTTAAAAAAAAGTTATTTTTAGAACCCGTCCAAAGTGAATTTGACACGTCCCAAAACCGGTTCATTTTCTAAGAACCCGTCCATTGGAAATGTTTTTTTTTTATGAACATGTCCCTAGACATGTTAGGGACCTTGTGAAAAAACACCCCTGATAGGACATTACACTCCCCCTCACGAACTTTGATGTCCCCCCTCCTAAGTTGAAATGCTCGAACTAATTTTGGGGGGAGGACAAGCTTAGTTCCATTTTAGAATGGCAAAGACCCTTTCAATGATAAGTCACAAATAATACATCTTCAGTGCTTATAAGGGTTTTGCAATATTTTTTACTTCCAAGTTCATTACAGTCAAGATTCTATAAATGTTATAGGTCGGGAGTAGCAAAAAATAAACATATGTAGAATTATAACAAGTAACACTTATAGAATTCATACCGATGATTAATAAAATTTATAGAAATAACACTTAAAATTCCGAAAATGATGAACATAATGTTTTGTAAATATAAAAAAATGAATTACAAATGATAATACATAATGCAACTAAATTAATTGAAAGAAATAATTTATGTAGTAGTAACTTGACGAGATACTTCCGACAAAACTAACCAAAAGAAAGAGCCTATAGTAGTCTGACGAGAAGCTTCCAAATGATGCGATGAAACTTCCTTTTGGAGTCCTTGAATGCTCATGATGTGTGATAGGGCGTCATTTGGCCTTTGTTCAAAGTATTTCTTCAAAGTCTCTAGAGAACGCTCAACAACACTCAATCCTACAACTTCTTCTACCACATCAACCATAGCCTCATCAACATCATTTTCTTGATGTTTTGAGGAATACATTCCAAAAACTCCTCATCGATAGGTTCATAGGGGTTTTTCAAATCAAATTCCATCTCATAGTTGAGGCATTCATGAGCATTCATCACATCACCCACCTCACTATCAGCTGACAACAACATCAAATGATGAAGTAGAGTAGCAACTTCATCAACCTCTACCAAGCACCTAGGTTCCTCTATCTCCCTCTCAATAGAGATTGAAAGAACACCCATGTCCTCCAATTTTTTAAAATTGATCTCTAAATGAGAGAGAATATTTGACTTGTTCGCAAAGAATATGGGATAAATGTGATTACATGTTTGAAATGTATGCTCTCATATATTATTGCCTTGATTTTCTCAAAATTAACACTTATAGAGGTGCAATTAACAAAGAAGGGAGTAGAACATGTTATAACACTTAACACATTATAACACTCACTAGTCTTACCAATTGTGTTTTTTTATAGGGGAGTAAAATTTTCTTAACATATATGAAATTATAACGCTTATAGGGGTAACACTTAGAGCATCTCCACCCTACCGCGTTAAATGGACTTGGCAAGCCTTTTAACGCGGCCTTGGAGAAAAACTTGCCCCACCCCTCCCCAACACCGAGGCCTTGATTGCCAGGGCTCTTCAAACTTCCGGCTCCACTCACTATCCTCGCGGGTGAGCGTTGGTCTTGCTGCGCCCACATTCCGGGGCCTCATCCACTTGTGATTCAGTGAATCGTGCCACTTTTGGGAATTAATCAGGAAATATTCCTGACAATTTTTCGGCTTGAAGAGCCAGTATGCAAGTAACGGTGGGGGAGTGCCACCCTAAAAAAATTTAGTGCATGCTTGGAGCCCTTCAAAGCGCATTTCGAGAGCCTGCCTTTCTGCCCAAGGGTGGAGATGCTCTTATAGAGTCTTGACTGTACATGCTTTAGTGGCGGTTTCACTTTGAAAAAGAAAACCCAGTCAATTGTTTATTTACTCAATGGAAATGAGGATATATATTGGATCTTGAACCTTGAAGGTGAACTGCACTCAATATGAGATTTGTGGATAAGTGGCCTTCAAGAATGCAAGGGCAATGGTTTTTTCGATGTCGAGCGGACGGGCAGCAGTTTTCGGTCGCATCCAGAAAATCTGGGTTTTCTGCACGGCCGGCTGCCCCTGCCCGGGTCTACCTTGCCCGAAAAGTTCGTTGGGGCCGAGTTTAACGTCCTCCATTCCCGGGCTTCCACCTTCCTCCCCACCTGGACCGTGGGCGGGCCGCGGGATTGGATCGAATGATCATCGCATTACACATGGATACATAGATACAACGATTGTAGATAGATAGCCACCTCGAGGGAGAAGGAAGGAGTCACAGCGGAGGTTACTGGGTGATCATGGGCTAACATACAAGTTTAAGGGCACTCCGCAGATCAGAACCTGGGGAAGACATGCAATATTGAGTCGTCTCTCCTCAGCTTCTCCACTGCAGTAACTTCGAGGTCAGCTGATAATCCCTTCTTGCAATGCTAACGAGTACGGGGAACATGATTCATTTGAGAGTTGCTCAATGTTGGAGCTTAAAAGCAGTCAATCTCGACTATGTTGATGAGGTTGATGATGTGGAGAACCTAGTTCGAGGGGTAGAATAATATAGAGGACGTATTCCTTATAGGTATCCAGGTTCTTGGTGCGCATCCACGTTACATAGATTTGTGGCATAGATGATTTATCTTGTTATGTTGAATATGGTCCGAGAGATTTGGAAGCATGTGCAAGTAGGTAGAATGGGTTTGATTTGAGTCACCTGCGATGTCCAGAGCTGAAGCTTTTTACTTCTATAGATGGCCGGTGTAGATGATGTCGAGCGATTTTTTTCATGTTGGATCTAGTTCGAGGGATGTTCAAGCATGTGTAGGTAGGTAGTTCGAGCTGCAAGATGAATTGCTCGTTGACTTCCACGGTCGGATCTTCTGATGGGGTGCTTATCCAGTTTATATAGATCAGTGGTATAGAACTGTTGCATGTGGATCTTTGGATCAGTGGCAAATATTGATCCAATCTTGTGGTGTCCTATTTCAGTGTCCAGGTGGAGTAATTCTCGGGAGAAACAAGAGTTCAGCTCCACGATCTAGCACGGTAAGAGAAGCCTTTGTAATGGGGCGGCTCAGCATTCCGGTGCTGCTGCTGTGTATGATTGTGGGAGTAGCTGCTAACAGGCAAACCTACATTATTCAAACGGAGCTCAGTTCAGGTGGCGATGTCACTGCCCAAGCTGTCTCATATCAACAGATGGTTTCGGAGGCGCTCCAGTCCACTTCAGCGGGGTTGAAAGGGACACTTGACACCTTGGGGAGCAACGAGAGCCCCATTTTACACGTATACCAGAATGTGATGCGCGGATTTGCAGCGAGGCTAACACCGGAGCAGGTGAAGTACTTAGAGACCTTGTCGGAGGTGGTTGGTGTGTACCCAGAGCGCATCCTGAAGGTCCAGACAACGCATACTCCGGAGCAACTGGGTCTGAGCCAGAACAAGGGGTCACTGTGGCCAGTATCCAAGTACGGTTGTGATGTTATCATCGGCATGCTGGACACAGGAGTGTGGCCAGAAAGCGCGAGTTTCTCTGACCATGGGATGGGGCCTATTCCCGCACGTTGGAAAGGGGCTTGTGTTCCAGGCACAAAGTTCACAACTAAAAACTGCAATAAGAAGCTCATCGGTGCACGGTACTACTTCAAGGGTTACGAGGCCATATTTGGGCCTTTGAACGAGACCGTGGAAATCAAGTCGGCTCGCGACACCGAGGGGCATGGCACGCATACATCTTCCACTGCAGGTGGGCGATTTGTGGCTGGCGCGGGATTGTTTGGTTTCGCCCCAGGCACCGCACGCGGTATGGCACCGAATTCACGAATTGCAGTTTACAAGGTGTGTTGGACGAATGGTTGCGGAAGCTCAGACATCCTCGCAGCTTATGACCAGGCGGTTGCAGACGGTGTGGATGTGATCTCGTTCTCGATTGGTGACACCTCTGCGGTTGACTACTTCCAGGATCCGATTGCCATCGGGTCTTTTGGTGCAATTAAGAAGGGGGTCTTTGTTTCAGCCTCTGCAGGTAACGATGGCCCTGGCCCATTTACGGTCAGAAACGTCGCACCGTGGCTTACGACCGTGGGTGCTGCAACCGTGGACAGACAAATTACTCTGGATGCTCTTCTCGGCAATGGAAAGAAGTTTTATGGACAATCGTTGTACTCGGGTAGGCCATTGAGCAATGGATCAGTTCCTCTGATTGTGGGGGCGGATGCTGCCCTGACGAATCAGGCAGACGCAAAGCTTTGTTTCTCGGGGTCCTTGGACCCAGCCAAGGTCAAGGGGAAATTGGTCCTTTGTTGGCGCGGTATCAACGGGCGGATTGAGAAGGGCCTTGTGGTTCTGCAGGCTGGCGGTGTGGGCATGATCCTCGCAAACACGGTTGCGGGTGGAGACAGCCTGATTGCCGATCCCCATGTGTTGCCAGCCACCATGGTCAGCTACAACGATGGGAATGCCATTGAAAAGTACGCGAAAACAGCTACCACGCCCCTTGCGAAGCTCCTACTGCCGGCTACGACGACACTCGGAGTGCGGGTACGCGCACCCGCCATCGCAGATTTCTCATCACGAGGACCCACTGTGCAGTCACCGCTGCTGCTGAAGCCAGATGTGGTGGGGCCTGGTGTGTCCATTCTGGCAGCATGGCCAACTGATGTTTCTCTCTCAGAAGTCGCTAGTGACCTCCGCCGTTCCAAGTTCAACATGATTTCCGGAACCTCAATGTCATGCCCCCACATCAGCGGTTTGGGTGCACTACTCCGCTCTGCCCACCCAACGTGGAGCCCTGCAGCCATCCGATCCGCACTCATGACCACCGCAACCACCTTGGACAACTCCAAGAAAACCATGCTGGACTCAGTGAGTGGTCTCGCAGCCAATCCATACGCCTACGGATCCGGGTTCGTGCAGCCAGAGAAGGCCACCAACCCAGGGCTCATCTACGACCTTACCCCCCATGATCACATCGACTTCCTGTGCGCATCGGGATATACAGCGCAGCAGATGAAGGTGTTCGACAGCAGACCCAACCCTTGCCCTGCGAAACCCATCAGGATCGAGGATTTCAATTATCCATCCTTCACCGCGCTCGTCGCCCCCAAGAATGCGACTGGCCACATCGTGAAAACTTTCCGAAGGACGGTGACGAATGTGGGAGTTCCTTCCTGCTTTTACAAGGCTTCCATTACCGACGTGCCCGCAGGCTGCTCGGTGACCGTGCACCCCAACATCCTGACCTTCAAGACCATGAACCAGAAACTCACCTTCACGCTCACAATCACCGTTCCTGCTTCCCCACTTCCGCCACCAGGCACCTTGGAAACCGAATTCGCATACTTACAATGGACGGACAAGGTGCACGTCGTCAGAAGCCCCATTGCTATCACCAAGCTGGGATGATCTAGCAATCTCTTTCTGCTTTGAATTCCCTCCAGCCTTGCCGAGAATTGTTACTCGATAAGTGTCTTCCTGCGTGAGAGCTGAGGGTTCAGAAGTGCTGAGCGTCAGCTGCATTCCACATCCATTAAGGAGTTTGATTCTGAACCTGGACGAGCGAAATTCAAAGCGATTACTTCAGACAACTAAGTTAGTGTTAAGTGCGCAGACTTGTGCACCATTCTTTGCATTCTAGGGGCATCAGAATGTCAATGTACACTTGCAATATGTTCCTGGTCTTCGATTTTATTTAATTATTAGGTATTGTTTTCGGATTCAACCGGATTACACAGGATGGCAATTAAATAAATCATTTTGGGTATCTCATCGTCACACCGTGCATTTTTTTCTTTGTGTATCAATTTAATCATCATCATCACAACTGGATCTCCTCAGCATTGCAAACATCTCATGAGACATCACAGATGCTGAGTCTCTTGAATTCCACAAGTGAACTGGTGCAATGGCAACAATTCTGCAATTTCTGCAACAGATGTGCAGGCTTCTGTGTCCTCGAATTCCAATTTTTAGGATGGAGAATCGCACTCCCTGCTTACACCAGTTTTCTTACACATTTTCATCGCTAGCTATGTAGCTCATTAGCCTACCTATTCTCACTTGGCCATGACCTCCATCATTCCCCTCTACTTTTCGTTCACCTATGTGGATTACCGAAGTGGTACTGATTCTATACATCACATTGGACTATTAAGGTACATTGTGGCCAGTTCCAAGTCCATGGCCGTTAGATGGGCTCCGGAAATATCTCATCCCCTCGGCAATTGCAAATCATGAAGATCATTATTTCAAGTCTCAAGATCTGAGCTGAGATGCAAAAGCTATAAAGGTCTAAGGTGAAAATTCTTAGTCTTGGAATGATCATGTAGGCTGTTCACAATAGAACTTAGGGTCAAGCTGCACCACCTAGTTAAGAGAATCAACTAACTTACGAGTCCTGAATATTAGCTAACCAAAATCATGGCTGCACCATCTAGTTAGGAGAAAATTTAACCAACAATATAATGAGTTAGTGAAATCAAATAACTCATATGCTAGCTAACCAATCACATAGCCGCACATCCCTATTTCCACTAACCAAAGGTTGACCAATTTAAGTGAGGAGTTAAGGTTGATCGACTGAAGTTTGTTCAACTTGCCCAAGTTTTGAACATGACACTAATTATGACACATTATAAATTCACGGCCCACACCATTTGTGGTTCATTATGATTAAATAAATATATAAATATATAAACATTGACCTAAGTTGGAACATTGAATGTTGGTATTTTATACTATTATATCATTAAAATAATATTATACTGATTACACATATATGCTAATTTAGGACAATGTAAGAAATAGTGTGATTCATCTTGTAGCGGAACATAGAAGAGATGGAGAGAATCAAAGGTGGGCATTCAAGAAAACAACTTGGGCTACTCATTTGAAAAATTAGCAAGCATTAGGGGTATGAGTGCGTTAAGATTTCTTCACAAAAGCAATGTCCCAAAAGTTAGCTAACTTCTAGTTTGATAGCTTTTATTATAATCTTAATTTTAACTAGGTGGTGCGGCTGTGAGATAAATTAGCCCTCATATGTTAACTAACTCTCTTAACCGTGTAGTGCGGGCACAATATAACTAATTTGAGTGGTTACTTACTCTAAACGGAGCCTTAATTAGGATGGGTGGCCGGATCCTTATGGACTTTTCTATTCCCATGCAATGACAGTCCACTCAAGACATTTCTAATTACATTTTCAAAGTGGGATTCCACACCATTGTTGTTATCCAGTCCTGAGCCTAGTTGGCAACTGACATGTCATGCTTTAAAAATAAAGAGTTTATGCCTCAAGCACTAACCCTCCCATTGATACCTAGGGATGAGGCAAGAATGTAGGATTTTCAAAAGTGTCACCTCCAACCCCTTGTGATTGATCTTAGACTAAGGTTTAAGTAAATTTGGACATAGACGCCGTCCAAAAATAAGAATGCAACATTGCATTCTAGCCACCGTGCCAACAAATTTTTAGTGCACAAATATGAGATTATCCGAATTGTTAGTATGGGTCTTCCCCAATGATCGGGGAGAACCGACAGTTAGTTACAAATGAACCGGTTGAGTTTGAGAAATAACCGGTTGAAGATCAAGACTGCAGGAAAATTACCGATCATTTTAGAATAATTTATAGAATATACCCCGATTTAATAAAGGAAAACCGGAGGATGTCAACATGTAACCGGTTGGACTTGCATACACTAGGATCTCAACCGATTCTGCCCAAAAATCTCCCCAATCACTGGTCTTCCCCCACGCTGATAGTTATGATTCATAATATTAGAATACCACGTAGATTTTGACAAATGGATTCAGTGAAGTCGTTTCTTATCACCATCATTGTTATAATCGCGAGCCAACAAATTGGGAGTATGCATGTGGTACTGTGTATGGTCTAAAGCTTAAGATATGCATCTCCATTACTAATTTTAGACGTGCAAATTTGGGACAAAACACTCCTCCACATTACCACGGAAACCAACCCAACACATGTCCTGGATAATATCTCACTACATGTTATGTGCAATCAATAGTAGATGTGGAGATATAAGGCCATACCGGCTTATTCATCATTTGTTGTACAACCACATCATCATTTACTCATATCATCAACTCTGCCCAAAGGATAAATATATTTTCATTTGGTATCATCAAATTTGTCCATGGTTACCATTTTATTCTTCCTCCATGACCCACATGACCCTTAGAGAAACCCTTGCCACTCTCCTTTCCACCACTCTATCTACATGCACATTGCTTTAGTTGCTCCATCTACAACTTCATTATTAAAAGTTTGGAATTGCAATTTCTAGTCGTTTTTTACATCAACCCTATTGATATGTGGAAAATATTGAATCTTAGTAAAGGGGTGGTGTGTTGGAGATAATGTAGAAAGTGCATTCATTTCATTCCTACCAATGAGCTAGTACGTCACCAATGGATACTCATAAGAGGAGAAACCTAATATATATTTACGATTTTCTAAACTATTAGAACAACAACATTAATATGGATTACATGTATTCAACTTGGAATGGTACAACAATGATTGCATATTTCTTCACTGTGTTCATCTACCTTATCGCCAACACTGCTGATATATGGAATATAGAAAATTAAACTAGAAGGGTCCTTTGCTGAATAGAAAGTTATAAGTACAATAAATGTAGTCATGTTGATGTTGTGCTATACAACCACATGATCTTAATAAAAGGACAATCCATACAAATACCCTAAGTTGCAAAAGAAAGTGCATTAATATGATTGTGCATATTCAACTTAGCATAGCAAAAATAGCCACAACCTTCTTAAACACATTCATGTACTATATCGCCAATACCACCCAATATACAAAGTACAATGAATCAAATTAGAGGGGGATTGTGCGGGAGACAAGTTACGAGTACAATGAATGCATTATTGCCAATGAGGTGGGTATAACACCAGTTGATATTTATAAAAAGAGACTCCTCGCATACATGTCCAATGCCCTAAATTTTGAAAAAGCCTACATTAATATGCACTATGCACATTGTAGTTGAAATATCATGATGTGCAATGAATGTTGTGAACTTCATTTCCTATACTGGGAGGTTCGCATAAGCAACCTCACATCGCTCACCAATTTGGCCTCTCACACCTTTGGAAACCATCAAGTAGTTTCATGCCCATAGAACTATCAGGGAAAACGCGATCTACGGACAACCTCAATACATTCTCTTTGGTGTACCTTTGCACAAGCTCACTCATGTATTTTAATCCAAATAGACATGGCCATAATGTGGTCATCAAATAGTCATGTGAAGAAGACATGTGGTCGGCCCCAAAGATAGGGGGTTCAACAACATCAAATGGATTGTTCAACAAGTTCTTATGTGGGCTATCATCTACTAAGATAGCATTCAGGATATGCGCTCCTTATATTTGATTGGAAACAACTTGTAGATCATTGAACTAGACATATACTGATTGTTTGGAAACATCCCTATACTTGGAGGCCTCACAGTGCTCTTGAAAGAATGTGAGTGGGATACTTTCATGGCGTGAAAGATCTACACCAGAATATTCAAACAGGCGTGTCACAAGATAATTATTTTTTGTCATGCTTGCAGTATGTCTAAAAGACGATGACGAAATACTGAAGCATATTATGCAAAAATTTGTTGACACCCTAGTGGTATATGACAATAGGCTCATAAGTTTTATGGCCAACACACTGTGGATGAGGGGTTGTCCTAAACACAACCCCCATTAGAATCTAACATATTATAGTACTTTTGAATTATTGGAGTGGCTGGAAAATTAAGAGGTAGATTTTTCAATGGCAATCTCAGTAATTGAGTGTCTGCACATGAATTGCACATGGGCAAAATGTATGAGACCCACACATTGTAATTATGTGTGACTATATAAACCAAATATTAATATAAGAAATAAAGGATTTTTTTTAAAGTCATGATATAACATCCGCTTTAAATGAAATAAATGGGGGCTCTAGAATAGAATGTCTTTTATGTCTCAAGAATAAAGGATTTAATTTACAAAATATGAACATCTCCCAAATTAATTAAGAATTGTATTGACATAGCCATCAATACCCTATAGATGACAAAATCATTTGAGAGCCACCAATGGTGTACAACAATATTCCAAAATACAAAAATCCATAACAAAGCTCAATTGAATGTTGTTTTCTTGACATTGTAGAATAGTGGCAATGATGATGTCACTATTTACAAATTGTTCGTCAAATTTCCTCTCCCCTACCACTTTTCCCACTCCCTACCTTGATTTGAAGTACCAAAAACATGCCTCACACCTTTCAGTGCCACGTTCTCATTTGCATCTCTTATAGCAACCTCTTGGAGCAATTTCAATTTTTTCCCTCCTACCCTATTTTGTGCCTTTAAGTGTTGCCAAAAACAACAAAATTTTGTTAGCCAATGGAATATCACAATTGATATAAATGCAAAGGACCATGCTCATTTAACAAAACCAACAATACAAAGAAAAATTTCAATATTTTCACATGCAACATGGATGTTTCTTTTGAAGAAGCAAACGCACCAATAGGCAACCCCTTTGCATTTTTCAAATCATCATTTGTTGTTGCAACGATTTTGACTGCTTTCCATGAGCATATATCTGCAATTTGAAAAGAAACAACTATGGTCACTTCGTCTCCATCCATCACATGCAATGGGGGATTGTTAACATCAACCAAATTCATAGCTTCCACTATGTCACTAGCAATTGCCCTTCATGGAACAAGCAGAACAAGCTCATCCACACCATCTACAAAGGCATCAATATCTCCAAGCTAATCATGAATTGGGCACAACGTGTGGGGGTGGGGGGGGGGGGGGGGGGGGGACCATGACTGACAAATTCTATTTTGTCCTTGTCATGTTGACGACTCTTAGACCTCTGGCACTGACATTGAATCCTCAACTTTCACTATGTCACTGGCAATTGCCCTTCCAAAGGGTCCTAGAACAAACAAAACAAGCTTATCCACACCATCTACAAAGGCATCAACTTCTTTGAGTTGATCAAGAATTGGAATCAACGCGTAGGGGTTGGGGGAGTCATGACTAACAAGTTCTATTGTGCTCTTGTCAAATTGACGACTCTTAGACCTCTGCGTCTTTGACATTGACATTGACACCTTAGAGGATAATTTTGCAACATGCGCATCATGTGGCATTTCAGTTAGGTGAATAGTAGTGCACGGGGCAACATTGGTGGGATTAGCTAAAGAACTATTCACTAGAAAACTTTAAGGCTCTCGAATGATGAGAGGTACATGGACATGAGAATCGGTAGTGCTAGATCTCTTTTGTTTGAGATTGCCTTTTAAGAATGCCATCATATCTTGGTGGAACATTTAGCATTGTCAAAATGATCACTTTTGACAAACTCCACCACTTGTACATTACATTTCTCACCACTTGTAGGAAAATGAATGGATTTAGCAACGTGCCCTTGCAAAAAACCTTAACATCTTTGCTTTCAATCACATGTATTTTTTATGAAGAGCATTATATTCATGGATTGTAGATGGTTGAGATAATCCAATACCTACGTGTGAAGAAATAAACTTCTCCAAGCACAAAAAGAAAATGTATAAGGAGTTGGGCATTTTAGCTCCAATGTTGGGTTCATTAGGTGACCCCAATTCTCGAGCCACACTTTTTCCATAAAATTTCTTGTTGTTTCTACACAAATATTGGTAATGACATCCCTTATGAATCCATACTCATACTCCATTGCTAGCCAATCTACTAGAGAATACATCACGTAAGATTTTCCCCTTGATGAAAGATGATGGATTTTGTATTTGAGCATGATTTTATTTCTCACTATCATATCCAACTTTGCCGATTCACACCAATCTTTCAACATCCTCAAAAAACTATGTGAAGTGGTTTAAAATAAACCTATTCTTTGATTATATCCTTGGCCAAGAGCAAAAGATCATCATCTCACAATCCTAATGTAAATATTAGATTGTTTTTGCGATAGGTTTGGGTACTGAACCATATACTAGCAAGCCCTTGGCGTTCGGCAAAGAATTTGAGGTCCAAAAAGAATAACATTCTTTCATTTGATCCAAATATCATCCTCTACAATCAACAAACCACATTTATTGCTAATATCCTATCTAGAGAATAGCAATTCCAACAAATTTTTTTTTCAAATCTTGTCATATATAACAAAAATTGGTCACATAAAATACATATGAGTAAATAATGAAGAACTACGGTCCACAAATACATACTTTGTGTATATCTCAAAGAATTTAGATCAAACAATGCCAACATTGGTGACAATACCGATAGATATATGGATGACAAATGTATACACAAATAAGTTAGAAATTCATATCAGCAACATCACCGATACAAAAACCAAAGTAATGGCTATAGCATATGCTAACATAAACCAGTGACATAGTAGACGACATACAACATTGAGGGCAAAAAGACCAACATTGTTAATACAATGTGTATAATGACATTGGAATATATTAAGGAGTTTCATTTTCAACATTACATCGCACTATTGAATGCAAAACATCAGTTTTTTACATAACAATGGCACTTCTCATATTGGTGGTGCCATTGATGTCCAACTGGCATATGGATATCCAAACAAGGCTATAAATTTGTATTGGTGGCACCATCGATACAAAAAATTGCACTACTAGGTTACTCGTGTTTTAATATACAATATAGACGCATTAGACAAAATATGTCCTTGCATGAAACAAGAACACCATTTAATCAACAACATTATTGATACAAACTATATAATATGATTGGATGTCTTAGGATAAATGTTTTTCAACTTTGTGTTCCACTAATGATTGTAGTACATATTTAGTATTCATAACAACTGCAACTCAACTCACTAGGTTTTCGGAAGTTGGCTTGAATTGAACCTAATTGAAAAAATGTTAGTGGTTTTTAGAAAATCGACTATGTATTTCAAAAACACCATTAATATGAAAATGTAACCAATGTTGGTATTACCATTAGGTAATTAAAAAGCTTGGTTATATGATTGTCATGTCAATTTGGTATTATGCCACCACCAATATCAATGTGTGATTCTAGTGCATTGCATTGGTACCGGTGGCGCCATTGATATTGGCCTTTCCATTATAATTATACTATAAATATCTTTTGTGATGTAACTAGTACATGTGTACTCATATGTGAGTTGTTTTTATATTTCTTGGTTGCATAATATTCATTATTATTACAATATGATGAAGTAAATATTTGTTGGAAATACATACCAAATAAGCCCCTAAGTGTTTCCCGTTGTGCAAGCTCGGGGCGGGCCTATCGAATTGCACCCACAAGTCCCTTGCCTTTTGCAACTATGGTACGTACAACTCAATGTAGTCCTTCTCCTCAAGTTTTAAATTAAAAGTGTGGGAAAAAACATCTTAGCATATGCAAGTTACGCTCCCACACTCAAGTCATCTTGAGCTCAGAGAGATCATTTTTTTCCTCACTCAAACCCTTCCATTTCTTGACTATCTTCGTGCAAGCCTCCACAGTATGTTGACCACCACTAACGTGCTAATAAACATTGGCCAAGTCCTTCATGTTTTTCAATGCCTTGTCCAATATTTGTTTGTGACATATTTTAGGTGGGATATCCAGTGAAAGTTTATCCTTCAATGAAAATGGAAATATAAAAGGTCTCGTAGAAACTAGATTGTATGGTACGAAGGTTGTTGCGAGTTGGTTGACCCTAGACTACATATGCTCACTGTACTTTAATGGCCATAGAGCAACATGTAGGCTAGTGCAATTTTCATTTGCATTTTAAACGGGAAACATCCTACAAGCTCCCTCTCATTTGTCATGTGAACCTCATCACTATTCTTTGAGTTTGTTGTGCTTTTGTGGTAACAATTGCTACTCCAATTGAAGTAACAACCCACAAGATTAGCTGGATAGGTGGATTGCTTTATTGCCTCTAATGTGGATCTTCTATCTCCTATAATCGTTCAATTACACCACATTCAACTATGCATCATATTCATCTATGCATCACATTCATCTGTGTATTACGTTTATCCATGCAAACCACCTAAGTTCATCCTAAAATCCATTATTCTATCCCTCAGGGAACCGCTCTACATCCAATTGAAAACATTTTAGCTTCATCTCGAATTCATCCATTGATAATGTGAGGGGGGGGGGCTCAAGGTACTTAACTTCCACAAAATTCCACACCGGCTACCTTTGGTTGGGTTGGCCGAATAGTGGAAGGATGAAGAATTAAGCCACCCTCTCCATAATTAATACTTGGATGGATGATCTTTTGTCACTCTCTAAGCCAACACTCCAATTAAGACTAAACCTCGAACTAAATTTTCTACTTAATCTCTAAATTTGTCTCTAACTCTGTCACTAAACACTAATTTTATTTCTAACTACTAACTCTATTTCTACCTCATACCTCTAAGTATCAAACACCGCAAAATCTTCAACAACTAGCAATTCAACTGAAGTTAATGTAACATAACTTAATGCAACAAAATCTAATGCAACAACAACAAAAATAACCAAAAGCTAATGTAACAGAAACTAAGGTAACTATGAGTTAATACAATAGAAGCTAAGGTAACTAGAAGCTAATGTAACCATGAGCTGATGCAACAAAAACTAAAGTAATGAAGAGTCAATATAACATAATTTGTGCAAACGTAAACTTATGCAACCATAAACTTATGCAAACAACAACAATACAACTTGAAATTATAACTAGTTGCGGCTTTTGTTCCAACAACCACACATCTACATATAGTTCACTCCAACAAACACTAATTGGTACAATAATGATCCAATAGTGTTAAAAAAAAGTATTCAACATTAATATAGTATATAAACCCTCTTATTTAACATTGATTTTTCTAGCATTTCAAGAACTTTGCACCTCTACCTACATAGAGGGGGAGAGAGAGAGAGAGAGTGAGAAAGAGCCCACGTTAATCTTCGCAAACTAACCTCTTCCAACCACGAAGTCATTCTGGCCATAGATCTAGTTGTACCTACATCTAATGGTTAGCATCTACAGCTGACTCCACCCTAGCTATCCTTCTTTAAAGCCCTAAATCGAATAATTTTGTCCGCCACCCTCTTAATCCAACGGCCTTCACCTGTCCCAACTTCATCCGCTCAACATCTTCCTCTGCATATGCCTTCATCCGCTTGATGTCATCATCCGCTTACGCCTTCATCCACTTCATGCTTCATTCATTTAACGACGTCCTCCGCTCGACGTCTTATCTACTCGATGTCGTGTCGGTCTTCGTATATTATCTAATTGTCTTAACAATACTAACTAGTTGACATTACTTTTTAATTTTAATAAATAACTACCTTTCTTACTAGCCCGTGAACCTTAACCCAAACCGCAAGCGGTTTGGGTGGTTCACAACCTTTCATATCAGTAGAGTTTAATGCCTCTAATACAGTCATATGTTTTACACACGACACTTGGATATAAGATCACAAATTTAATTCATACATTAATTTCATATTATTAAATTTTAAATATAGCTAGTGGAACCCCAACACACTTCTTTCTTGGGTTCATCATTTCCCTTCCGCAAAACTATTTTTCACAATTTTTTGTAAACATCATCATTGTTGGCATTGGCGCTAGATAGTGGTCAGTTTCTTCCTCTACATTTCTTGGAAGTTTTATTTGACATCGAGAATCTCTTAGTTGCTATCTCTTCTATCCAATTTTATTGCATCCCAACATGTTAACACATCCTGCACCATTGGTATTCCAAGGAACTGCATCTCATGCATGTTTCTAGATTTTATGTATAACACATGTGAAAATTCACCGGCCAACAATACAACCCCCACCACAATGGCATCCTCCACTCAAATGTAATAATTCACAACAATTCCCACATTGGTTCCGCATCCTAGCATAACATTGCTCTTTGTTTTGTAATTGAACTTGAGTTCCACGAGCCCAACCTTCTTTTCATTCCATGATATTCCCCTTTCTTTCATAGTGTTTTTCTGTGTCTATGCAAACACAGTCTCCACATTTGATATAGCAAGTGTAGGATGTAAATATTTGCCACACATAAATTTCAACTTACTTGGTTTTAATCAAGTCTAACTTCTTTGATCCTTCAATACTACTTGATTTACACCAATGTCTATGTTTAATCATTCACATATTAGCAAGTAGAAACTCCATGATTATAATAGTAATTAAGGGGCAGGTCGATACCAGGTCTGATTAATCCTAATTAATTATAAAATGTACTAACTGGAATTAATCATGATTTAATGGGATTAACTCCAGTAAGTACATTTTATAATTAATTTGGTTAGCGAGCTTTCTGATTTAAATGGGCTTAATTAGAATTAATCAGGATTAATCAGAATTTATTATACCTAGTTGCATTCAATCACACTTAACTAGTTTAAATGCGTATAAAAACTTTGTGATAGTAGAAGGTATTAACTATAAAATATTATAATATTAACAATAAATCATTTATTTTATTTTCATTTTAGAATGATAAAGACCCTTTCAATTGTAAGTCACAAAAATTATAACCTCAGTGCTAATGAGCATTTCGTAATATTTTTAACTTTCAAGTTAATTACATGCTTTATTGACGGTTCACTTTGTGAATGAAATCCAAGCAATTGCTTAGTTACTTAATGGAAGTGAACATGTATATTCGATTTGGGACCTTGAAAATGAAGTGCACTCAATATGGGATTTGTGGCCTTCAAGATTGCAAAGACAATAGTTTTTTCGAAGTTGGGCGGGCGGGCAACAGTTTTCGGTTGAGTCTAGAAAATCTGACGGACGGCTGCCCCTGCCAGAATATTCCTCCCCCGAAAAGTTCGTGGGGGGAACTTAATGTCCGCCCTTATTTTTCATTTGGGTTTGGTTCTCTGACGATCAAAGAACAAACACTATGAGAGACATGTTTAAAACACATACGACTATGTCCTCAAATTCAAATATCTACTCTACACTCAATACTTTAAAACAATAGAGAGGACCTAGATATTCCGATAAGAAATCAACACATATGCGCAGGTCTCGACCGAAAATGACTGCAGTTCAAAGAGGAACGTTTACGTGACAACAACAAGATTCTCATGTTGAGAAGTCACATTTTATTTGCGTGTGGAAAGTTAATGCAAAAAATCTCAAATGTATTTTTTGTTTTGGAAAGCTCATTCACATGTCTCTGAAGTAACTAAGGTAGGGGTGGCAATTTCCGTGCGGGTCCTAAAGTCGACCCCTATGTCGGAAGCACCTTTTTAGGTGCTTTTACCTGGGTTTACAAAAGCACCTATCAAGGTGCTTTTACCATTCACAGCGCTGCCAGCGGTCGGTTTTAGAAATCCACCCTGTGGATATACCATGTACCCTATGTGCGAGTGTTGGTCACTCTACAAGGTTTCCTTTAAAAATTTGTAGGAAATCATAAACATGCTGGATTTTTTTTTTTTCATAGTTGCTCTTGCACTAGCTTTGCGGAGCGCTCAAAATTTATAAAAACATAGTTTCAGCATCCCAACTAGGCACATCTGAAATTTGGACGGAAATAGCCACCCCTACCTTAGAGGCCAACTGTACAGTGTCGGCATCTTTCGCACTTCCTTGCAACAATGGCAAGGTACTCAAAGCTCGTTTTTATCACTTCTTCACCCTTCAAGACGAGTCTCAGAACAATTTATTTATTATATTGTGTGTGTACGTTGCAGAGTGCAATCCGCAAGTAGGCGAGAAGTTGTTTCAACGGGGTGGAAGTAGTCAGACTTAGACACAGCAGGTCGCAGAGCTGCCGAATTGCAGCGATGGTAGTTGTCAGGGGAGGCCAAACTGGTGTTTGCAGGTGTAGGTTGCAATCCAACAATTGTCGGGAAAGGGCCACGATTGCAATTGCGGAATCACGGAGTGAGAGCATCGAAGTGTGTTTGGGGGGATGAAAATCTCATGTTCTCAATTTTCAAGTCGGAGTAGATCTATGGGAGGCAGAGCAGTTGTGCTATGGGGGAGGAAGATCTCCAGATCCCAATTGTGGGTCTCGTGAGATTGAATTTCAGGATGGCGAGGTAGGCATGCTTGGAGGCATCCTAAGAGCAGAGCTCAATGCCATCCTTATCGCAATTAAAACCACACAAACCACCCAAAGTGACATACATATATTCACAGACAGTCTTAATAGTATTTACTTAATCAACAATCACATACAACACCCAACATCCCAGCACCGTACCACCACCCAGACAAACTACTCATAGCTACCATTATACATTAAATATACCGGACTCCACATACAATACACTTACATAAAGTACGGGCACACACGGGAATTAGTGGAAATGAAATAGCAAGTTTTCTTTCCTTGCTTGGAGGCAGGCGCAAGTTGTCAACGAGAGTTCAAAAGTTGCTCCGAGAAGAAGTAGAGAAGCAACTCCGATGAGAATGCGAGAAACTATAAGCAAGTGGGGAGGTGGGGCGACGAGAAGACATTAACCCTAAAATTACAAGTCCAGTGAAATCCATGCTTCACATGAAGGGAGGTGGTAGTAGGGAAGGTAGCGGCACATTTCTGTCTAACACTAAGTGTCAAGGAATTGAAAATTAATGTTAGGCAGGGTAGGATGGTTATAACATTGAATATAATCAAACATGAAATATCCTTTTTAGTGTGCTTTCTTAATCACACCCCTATATCTGATTTGTGTGTGTTGTGTTTAGAATCATATAGCAAACATCATAAACCCACATGGTTAATGAGATTGGACTATCTCTTTAAATTTGAATAGTGAAATTATAGTATATGAAATGGACCTATAATATCTAGTAGACCAAAGATGCAATTCTTATAACCATAACTAAATCAATGGAATGTGGATATTCAATAATATATGTCTAGGTTGATGCTTTATCCTAGATTGCTACTGCAACACCAATGTGGTTCTATAAATCTAATTGTTACAAGTTGGAAAGCATGTAAAATAAACTGGAAACTACCACAAATCTTGGTCTTTGTGTAGTATTTAAAGACCCATTACCCTACTTGTATCCAGAAAATGTGCAACATGTCTACATACGTTATTCCAGAGATGGTGAGATACCATGACACTGGGAGTCCCTTTTTCGTTTTCTACCTATATTGGTTCAAATAAATCGTGGTTATAGGGGACATGAAGCATATTTGAAATGGTCCAATGAAAAAAATAAGGCAAGTGGATAAATACTTTAGCCTAAGGGGATGTATGTGTACACATGGTAAGTCCATTGTATAGCACAATGGGGACATACATAAATGAGGTTGATCCACATGAGAGATGATATGACATGCAAGATCAAATTAGGTTGAACATAATAATAGAGCACTCTATACAAATCGGCAAAGTTTGTGACCTACAAACTAAGGTAACCTAAGGTTATTTTCAAAAACCACCTCTTGGAGGTAGGCCTAACACAAAACCGGGAGACCATGGCACTTCAAATGCTCACAACTGTTGATTTATTCTACTTTATCATGTGAAGTAGAATAAATCAACAGTTGTGAGCATTCGAAGTGCCATGGTCTCCCGGTTTTAGAAGGCCGGTTTGGAACCCATGTCGTTGTCCAAATTGAGCGAGATCAAAATCAAACTTCAACGACTACATTACAAAAAGATGCGGTGACAAGTCTATTTGGTTTTTCAAATGCAAGGCATTGAAGCACTTTTGGGATGCACATACAATTGGGATCAAGTCTTACGCAACACATTAATTGCACAATTTCAAACATGTGAATAATACAAGTGTACTTCTCATCCATCCAACAAAAAAAATGACCCTGATAGGTTTGTGGCCAATTTATATCAAACAACTCAAGGCTAGATGAATTCGGGGTCTTCAATGTAAATCCTTTCTCCAATTAACTAAAAATAAAAATAAACTATGGGTGGCATACTGTCTCAAGGTTTTTTGTTGGATGAATATGAGGTATATATATACTCGTATAGTATGATTCCTTGAGTTGTCCGCCATATGATTATAAGGGTCACCTCACACACGAGCCAAGAGCCATGACCATCCAATTGTGAGATCTCAAAAGAAAATTTCCAAAGGCTATCCCAAGACACCTTCAAGATCATGTAGTGTGATCATAGACCCTCAAGTGTAGTGTGAAGTCATATGTGATCGGGCCCTCAACCAAATGCTATTGCAATGAATTTCTATTCATGCTGGTCCTAATACTAGCAACAATGGTGAATACAACAATCCTTTTTGGCCACTTCTCTAATGGATTATTTCGTAAGCAGTTTTTGGTGTTTTCACTCATTCGTAGAGCGGAGAACACGTGTTAATGAATCATACTTTCCATAGGCCTTTGCATGGCCACAAGTTGGCTTGGAGTTCCTCTTTGATTTGCATATGGCATCACTTAGGATCATGCAAGCTACCTCCCTTGAGCATGATGCTCCAAAGTGGCCATATACGGAGCATAAACCTTTTCAATGGGATGCACCTCAGAGTGAACAAGGGACTCAAGGATGACAACACCAACATTTCCATTGCCAAGTGGATTTTGGTCAAGGACAATCATGTGGGTGGGTATTATGACAAATACCCTCTGCAACAACAACTCCATTGTCATTAAGGAGGACCACCTCCAAATTGATCCATTCCAATCTTAAGAGCCCTGAACACTGGACAATGGGCTCCATTAGTATTGAAAGCAAAGGATTTTTCAAGTGTTCTTCCTTTGCCGTCATCAATCTCACCCTTTCCAACAATGTCGAGTTCATCTTCAAATGAAGATAAGTACCACCCTCCTACTCAGAGAAGCAATTCACTCTTCCACTCATTCCCTCCATTGCGTCAACGCCTATACTAACAATGAATGTGGCCCACACTTAAAACAAGACAATTTGGTGTACCCATTGGTTTTTTTTTGGTTCTTAACTTCCCGCTTATATGAGAATGTCTAACACACCGTATGTTATTGATACACAATTTGTTGTCAACTTACACAACAACATCCTCAATGAAGACTATTGCATCCATGTCCCTCCTCATAAGGATTGTTATCACTCCATACAATAGGTACACTAAATAACCCTATTAGTGTGGGTGGAAATAACTAACACCCTTAGGATACCCACATAAACATACAACACACATCAACACACTTATAAACAACCCTTGCTAGCAAATAAAGATCCCCCCCCCCTCCTCCTTACCTGGACGCCAAAAGAGACTACCTCCAACATGAGGTAAGTAGCATTTGTCCTATAACCCTCCTTTATAAACCTATTCCAGGTTCGTATATGAGTTCATGGCTATGATCAAGGTGAACCATCCCTCATTCATGCCAACACAAGTCTTTCTTTCTCTTCTCTTTCTCACTCAAAAATTAGGGTCAAAATAGTTAATATGGTTGCTTTCATCGTCTAGTCAGGGTGGAAATCATGTGGGTTCAAGATCTGGGGTTGTCCCCTTAATCTTCATTGAGACTTCCGATCAACACCTCAACATAGAATAATTACCTTACATCAAAAACATCACAAAATAAAACAATCCCCCACATCAATTTCCTAGAAAAACAATCAATATGGCCCACACTAAGTTTGAACTAAAGATTTGACATGGGTTGAAAATCAATGTGGCCCACACTTAATAGGTTATCTCATATAGTGATGCTCAATTTGGTATATATTTCACAAAACCCTAGATCAAGACTCGAGATCACAAAAACCATGTGCCACGGATCCTACGTGGAATAAATGATTGACGTGGCGTTAGAAACATCCGAAGTGGCAGGCCTACACTTCCCTTCAAGAATCTTCTACTTGTTCGTCGTCGTCGGAGATTCTCTATTTGTTGCACACCGTCGCCCCATTTCAACGAGTGTGGATGTGCTTTGTCTTTGCATCTCGTGTTCCTTTGAGCTCTGAAGCGAGAAATGAAGAGGTCTATCTAACTTAGCATTAGAAAATTGGACGTTGGTCGCACTCTGTGCACTTGCGATGATTTCATTGTCTACGGTTCTCACCTTGCTCTTTGTACCTGTCCGCCGTTGCGATCTGTTTGCAGCTGGTGCTGCTGCATTATTGCATACCTAAGCTAACACCAATTTACATCCCCTTCTTCTACTAATCAGCAGCTGATTTTTGATTTTCTTGCCACCTTTATCACCTCCCCCTCCCCGCTCTCTCTCTCTCTCTCTCTCTCTCTCTCTCTCTCTCACACACACACACACACACACACACAGCTTGGTACTCTGAGTCCCTGAAATGTTATGCACAAATCTTGAGGTATCCATCCCAGTCACCCCATATATTCTTGACGATTCATTCATCCTCACTTTGTGTACCCCAGTACTTAGTTTGTTATCGGTCCCTCTCATCTGCTGGATTAAATTGGCAATGTCCCTTTTCGTCCAGACTCTGCATCCGCGATTTTACGCTCTTGATCACATTCTTTCTCCCTGTGGTCTTTAACGCTAACCTCTCCCTCTCACCAGCATCTCATTTTGGTGGACATGTAAGCTATGGAATGTAATGCACAAATCTTGGGGCATCCATCTCAGTGAACCATACTCTTGGCGATTCAGGCATCCTCACATTTCGCACCCCAGTACCTAGTTTGCATCAAGTCGCTCTCATCTGGGTTACATTGGCAATGTCCCTCTTCTTCCAGACATCTGCATACGTGATCTCACACTCTTGATCACATTCGTTCTCCTTGGAGGCTTTAACCCTAACCCGCCCTAACCCGCCCTCACCAGCATCTCATTTCTGTAGACATGTCAGAAACCAGCAGTAAAAAGAGGAGGCAACACATTGTCCATGATACAATGTCAGGGGCCACTAGCAAGAGGAAGAATCGCAGCAGTCTTGGAGGCTCCAGCTTCACAGGGAGTGATGATTTGGAGGAGAATAAAATCACCCAGGATAGGGATGGGGTGCTTTCCTCCGAGGAGGACCTTGAAATTGTGGTGCTTGAAAACGAGGTTCGTGAGTTGGGAGCTAAGATTTTGGCCTTCCGGGAGAAGGGGCTTGGCTCTTTCGCCCGGTGTAGCGAAGAACGCGTGCGTGCTTACATCTCCAACCGGTCCCATCAAGGTAAAGAAGTTGCAACGTGAATCCTGCCCACAATAATAGTTCTCTCTTTTCTCTTGCAACATAGCATTTTCGACATGGTAAGGAAGTAGACTCTTTCGAGAATTGGGTACGATTGTATTTTAGGGTCAATGTCTATCATCGTATGCCAGCATTGGTGATTCTCATACAAAAACAAGTAAGCCTATTGCAGAATCTTAAATAGTCTATAGGCGCAAATGAGCCAAATTATTTCAGCTCGCAGGTACCAAATCAAACTTTCTGATAAGTTGTTGAAGGTAGAATTTAAGGTACGCCAGCAGTAACATTCATGCATTTGTATCTATGGTGTAGTGGCTACTTTAATCATTGCGATGCGCATTCTGAAACTATGGTATTGGTGACCGTGTGGACATTAGGGCTTAAGTCGCAGGTCTACAGCTTAGCATCGAGGTTGGATAGGTTGAGCAGTGTCTTCATTTCTCCAAATCTTTGCAAACGTTTTCAGAACTTGCAATGCAAAGATCTTGTGGTTCCAGTTTACTAAGGAAGACGTGCCTTAGATGGATACTTTTCTCTCTGCATCCACTTCTCGTAGGATATGAAACACGCAATGAGTAGTACAAGATGATTAGCAAATCCAAATCATGCCCATAGCCATTTGCCTCATAATTGTCGGAGCTCATATGAATATCTTGTTCATTATTATTAAGATTAGTGAAGATTCATTAAGTGGTCATATAGGTCCCCCCAACCATCTTGACTATTGAATTTAGAATGGTTATCATATTTTGAGCATGTAGTCCAACTTCTTTTGAACATTTCTTTTCGATGCCAGTTCTTAGATACACCTAACAACATTCCACTCAAATATAGGTGTTTAGATTATTGTTGCGTTCGATTTAGGCATGTGTACCTTACCTGAGACTTGAATCCAAACCTCAGGCTCCACCCCCGGATTACATAACTGCCTGGAAAAAATTGGCCAATAATCCGTTTTTTTATTGCTATCTGTGATGCCAGAGGCAACAATAGATGCTGCAGCAACAGACAGTAAAGACAGCGATGATGATCTAAGGCAGTCTTTGAAGGAAAGACTGGCGATTGCAAATGAAGCATTGCCAGCTCTTCTGAAAGAGCTTGTGACTTGGAAGACAAAGATAAGACAAGCTGTGGACATTATGAAGAAAGGCCATCGGTTGTCTCTCCTTGATGAAGATGATGAAGCTGTGGAGGTTGCATTATGACAGCATGATTTGTCACATATTCATGCATTCATGCAGTGGTCAGGCTTGGCAATCGATTTTGGCAATGAGGCTATTCCTGATTGCATTCAAGGAGGCAAATTATCACCCAAAATTGATGATTCTGCCAAAAGCTGGTAATGAACATGTGTTTCCCTGCCATCAACTGTAGTAAGCACCCAATATATCTACTTACCTTGCTGCCAACGCTGAGTAGGTTGGCGCATTCTACAGCCCATGGCAGGGCTCCTCCTGTTAGTATTGTTCTTTGTTCCATTCCAGAGATGGAAAACAACAAAATGTCATATGTTAGCCCTTGCCTGGAAGGCCACAAACCCCATGTATGGTAGAGCTGTCAACATTGGTGTCCTGGATATGTGGCCAAGGGGATATGTGTCCTGGAAGGCCACATATCCCCTTGGCTGCCTTTTGATGAGTTTGAGGGCTCTTCCAGTAGTTGCAATCACATTCCAGTTCATATTCCACCCTTGTAAGCAATGAGCACTGCACAAATGCGAACCTGAAATAGTGTGCCCTGCATGGTTCTGCACTGTTACATTAATCACTATAAATGAAGCACAATACATTTGCTTACTTACTGGAACCTATGACACTCTTTGCAGAATCTATAGGTGCACATCATATAATTGACACTCACCCTCACCCTGCAAGATTGGAAAAACAGAAGCATGACTTCATTATGAGAAATCTTCAAGTTTTCCTTGTGGTACATTTTCCTACAGTTCCCAGTCTGCCCTTAAATCTATAAGAGAAAATCTTAGAATCTAGAGTGGATTTTGGGATAAATTCCACTCAGATGACCATATTTGTAACAAAATTTACAGCTTATCAATCAGAAGGTTCTGGAGGAGTATTCTTCTTGTGAAGATGTGGATATGCCTACTCTACTTGGTAATGGGTGCAAGGATGCCTGATCCAAACTCCAACCCAGAGCACCAAGCTACATGTGTGGTTGTGGTAGTCTCTTCTTGGACACAACTTGGACTTGATCTCATGCATCACACTGGAGCAAGAGAGACACGGCGCTTGGCTGCTTCAACTTCTGATTTTCTCTTAGCCACACCGTATTTCTTTGTGATGAACCTGAAATAAGCCATATTAAGGTTGCTTCACTTTCTAAATATGGGATCAAAATTGAAGTGTCATACAGGCTACCTAAACTTTTGCTGCTATATCATACGTATCTAAATCTTCTTAATTCATGAGTTGCAGAACAACATTGCAGTTTTGAATTTCAATTGAGCCACAACCTGATCCCCAAGAATTAATAAGAGAGGAAGAGGAGGATACAGTCTGGACTTTTCAGAAGAAACTGCAAAAAGTGAAATTCTAAAAATCCACAAGATTTCGGGAGCAGTTACTTTTGAGGCATTCAGGAATGTTCAGAAAGTTGTTGGGAAATATACATCAAGTCAATATCGAGTAAAGAGGGAGGAGTGGATGCACACCTAAAGAAATCACGCCATAGCAGTTCAAACACAAGCCCATTATCCTCACCACTTCCTCCAGCCTTCACTGCCAAAGTTGACATTGCTCCAGCTCTGCTTACTCCAATCCAGTATTAGTACACTCTCTACCCAAAACATTTCATTAGCAACACATCTAGTGCATCCTTGTTGGGATTCAAACATACAGTGAGGTGAGCAATGCGGAAAGCAAATAAAGACCGAGTACCTTAACAGAAAAGAAGTAACTGCACTGATTACATTAGACAGTGTGGGCCGCACTGTTGAGCTTATTTCCATACTAAAAACACTAGGGACGAAACTTTGAATGCACACTATTATTGACCCACATTACTTGAAATCAATGTTGTGCATTCCATTATAAACTAGTGTCCATTTGAAAGACTTCCACCCTGAGGGAAGGAGGTGGATATATCACAGTAGCATGACAAATGCAACTAGGGTTACACTCTATTTTCATGCATGATGGTGTACTCTGGGCCACACTTTAGGGCTGCCCAGGGCATGTCACACTATACATCTGCCCACACTATTTACCATAATCAGTGTAGTTTCGAAAGGTTGTGCCTGAAAAAACAAGCAAAGGGTCTTGAATTTCTACTACATAAGGGTGTCAAATCCAGCAGTATTATGAAGCCCATTGCCAGAAGTCGTATATAACTGAGCAACAATTGGAAGACCAAGCAGTGAAATATAGGATGTGCTCTCATGTACAGAACTAACCTGGAGCCATTCTTGAGATCCTCAAACATGCGGCGAGGGGAGAGACAGCCCATGGACAACCAAGGAGAAATCTTGCAGGAGAAATCAGCCCCGTACAAGCTCTCACCAGCTGGCTCTGAAGAGTTGTTAACCTTGGCCTTGGTCACAGCATGGCTTGGCCTTTCTAAGGAAAATCTCTGTAGCCTCTTGAGTGCTTCACCTTCACCTCCCACTACTCCTGGTCCACCTGCTGGTTGATTGTCCTACACATGACAAAATTGAGAATGAGAAACTGCCTTGGTGTATCATAAAAAGATAAGCCCCATATTGGAGCAACTATGAAGGAAGTGATCTGAGTCCAGAAGACCTACTAAACATGCCTCCACACAGAGCTCCACTACCTTCAATAAGGTAGACATGTCTTATTCAAACACCAACCTTATTCACACACCTACTTTTGTGGTGTAAAATGGTTCAATATTCTCCTAAAACGAACACTACTAACATTATTCTAAGGTTCAAGATGACGGCTCAATGATTGGGATAGCCAAAAAGTCAATGCTCAACACCCGCTCTATACTAACCACTTTGTGCACACGTACATAATCACTTAAGATCGCACGTCTATTCTTTAGAAAGTTGTCAGAAATTGACATTGTCACCTTGATCTCATTCTTATCGATTCATACAAGAATTGCTAATCAGCTTGATTTTGAATTTCAAGAATTTATTGCACATCAAAAGAGGCAAAACATCCTGGGAGTAACCGTAATAGGCTCGTCTACCTTACACCCCAGAAAGAAGAAAATCAGATCAACCTATGGTGTAGTCAAGCGCCCTCATTGTATTTGGAAGCACTATGCAAGAACCAAGTGAGTGTCTGACAGGCACATTAAACTTTGGAGACCCACCAGCATCATAAAGGTGCTACATAGTGAGGGGAACTACCTGTCTCAATGCTGCAGGATTCAACCCAAGTTCCTGAAGGGAGGGAATGTTGCCGGCTTTTACTTTTCCACCTGCTGGGGGACCCTTGAGCTGATGAGGCGTAAGAATTGTATCCCTCACAGTGACATTTTGAACCTTCTCCCGAAACCCGCCATAATTTGAGGGCATGTCTTGTAGCTTGAAAGGTAGGTCGTCGATATGGAACAGAGTACTACCCCAGAAGGACTTTGTCTCTACCCCCTGTTCTTGCAGAGCTGCTGAGACATTCTCCTCAGACTGCATAGACATGGAAACCAAGGGAAGCAAGGGGTCAATCCCAAGCCAGCATATGTGAAGTGCTGACAGTACCAGATAAAAAGAACAAAGCTGGAATTCAACAGAATCTATCTATGAAGCGCAAACTCGTGAGATTAGAATAAGTTTGTATCTTGGTACCTTGAGCTCATCAGAGGTGACCTCCTGATGGACATACAGACCGTCCGCGCCCACACTTTTGGCCAGATCAACAAGCACTTGCTCTGGCTGTCCAATCCTGACAAACAAATCTGAACCCCTCTCCCTCAAACTGGACCGCAAATTGGTAACACACTCTAACAGGAATTGTGCACGATAAGGGCCTGTCTTGTCAAACCCTGCAGTTGACTTTCCATAATCTCTTGGATCAAAGCAGAATACCGGGAGGACACAGAGAGACTCTCGACTTGCAGTCACAAGAGCCTCGTTGTCATGAACGCGCAAGTCATTCCTAAACCATACAATTGAAGCCCTGCGTAGACCTGCAGAACTTCCTGGATCCTTAAACTTAGAACCACATAGACGGTCGTACTCTGGAAAACTTGAGACAAATTTTGATGACTCCTTTGACTTGGTGATAGCAGTAGGAGCTGGTATGTCAAGAGCAACCTGTACACAAAGGTCTTATCAGAATGTAATTACTCGCCTCTTCAGTTACAGAAGTCAAATACTTGCAACTAGGTCTCAGAACTTGTCTCATGCTCAGAATTCTAGTTAAGTGGTGAGGAAGGCATGTGGGCTTTACATGCTCACTCCCTTAATTGAACACCTTTATTTGAGTGGTATATGGCAAGGTTTGTAGTCAAGAATGGACACCCAACATACATGTGATACAAGGAGATTGGACTATGTGCTCCCAATATGTTAACCATTCTAGGTTCAACTGTAAACACAACTAGGAGGGCCTATTTGATCACTTTAAGGAAAGACAATCTTCACATTTATAACTTCTGCATCTCAACTTCAATTCTGAAACTTGAAATGACAATCTGTGTGACACACAAGTGTGAACCGGAGAAGGCACCATAGTGCCACATGCCTTAAACCATTGTCTAACTGAAAGGATTCAACACATTATTCCTCGTGGATGCCCAGTACTTGCCTGAACCTTCGAAGAGGGCATGACTGGCACTGGGCTATGGCTCTTCTTCTGTGAAGGAGTTGCTGGTGAGACAGCAGTACCTCGCCCACCTCGATTTGAAGTTCCTGATGTCTCATTGCTCTTGCCAAAAAGGAGGCTGGAGGACAGCACAGAATTTAGGGCAAGGGTGATAGAAGCAGCCCCAGGAAATGGGTTGCCTACGATACCTACAGCAAGAAATTCACAGCCAAAAAGTCAGGTGCAATTTCAGTGTAATCAACATCTGCAAAATGCTGATTGAAACTCTACAGAAAACTAACAAGTGGACGGATGACCTAGAACGTCTCAGTGCTGGAAAGAAGACAAGAGGCGTGTATGTAGCTGCCTAGTGAAGGGATGAAACCGGTTAAGAACAGATAGCAATACTAAGCTCCTGATGTCTCATTGCCCTTGGCAAAAAGGAGGATGGAAGAGACTACAGAATTTAGGGCAAGGGTGATAGAAGCAGCCCCAGGATATGGTTGCCTACGACACCTACAGCAAGACATTCGCAGCAAAGACGCCAGATGTTATTTCAGTGAGAATGATTGTTACCAACATCCACAAAATGCTGACTGATACCTCACAGCAAACTAGCAATTCGACGGCTGACCTGTAAGTGTCTCAGTCTTGGAAGCAAGAAAAGAGGGATGTGGCTGCCCAGTGAAGGCATGAAACCGGCTAAGAGCAATTAGGAATACTCTACCATTGCTTAGAATTGCTGTCAAGCTAGAGAGTCACTAGAATCGTCATAAGTTCGGCAATGTGAACCTTCTGAATCCTATCGTGTCTAATCAGGAAGAAGGAACAGAGAGAATCAGATTGAAAACCAAGCACATAAAAATTACGATAAAGTTGCTCATCGTATTCAGCGGTCCATCAGTTGATCTATATTTGAATAGATGAAAGCATTGCACAAAATAGTCAGAATCAGCTTTGGATTTCTTCTGGTGCCATCGATTGGCTCAAAGTCCAAATTCACATCGATTCGCTCAAGTTTCCAAAAACGCAATGCAACACAAAGAACACTGAAGATGATACAATTTCACTGCCATCACTTTATAGACCATCCCCAACCTTCTGGGACTTCAAGAAAAGAATGCGAGACAATATGATCACCCCACCCTAAACCCAAATGGGACAAATCCTGATTCACAAAGAGGAATCCACGACACAAGCTATGTCTCTGCACTAATTGTCCCTTTCCCCACCAAAACCAAACCACACCAAACCACACCAAAACAAAACAGAGAGAACAGAACAGAATAAAACCAAATCCATGTCGATTTCCACACCTTGAGATCCGGGAATCATCATCGTTACAGGTAACTCTTCCTGCTCCTGTTCTCCTCTTGCTGATTGCTCCACCCTCATAGGAATTGGACGCTGCGGCCGGCTGTTGGCAAGTGTCTGATGCAGGTTGCGATCCATGAGGAGTTCGAGATCCTCGAATCCGCCATAGCTGGAGGCCGCCATGATTGTCTGTCTGCGCAACCGGAAGATCCAATAGCAAGAACAAAAAACCAGAGTTCAGACAACAGGAATGGTGCTCTCACGCTTCCGTGTCTTCCTCTTCCTCTGGGCCTGGTATCCGTGATACCTCGGTAGACGGAGATCTGGCACCGGTTCCCATGCACCATAGTATTTATTCCGGGTATCAGTGCACCCAGAGAATGGACACTGTCTTTAACCCGTGCAGGATTGTCTCCGGGTATCTAATACGGGTATATGTCTGTATGTGTGTATGTATGTAGTATTTTAATCATTGAAACTGTATATATATTGTTTGATTTTACAAAAAAAAACTTGTATATAGGGGGGTTTTATAGTATGTTAAGAATGCACATGGTTATGGGTTTTTAATGAAAGGTGCATCCCCCATAGCACCACGAATATCATTCCCGGTATCCAAGGCAACCTTGTCAACTGACCATGGGCATTGGTTGCCATCAACTCAGTTGATGGACTATGGGCACCTGTTGCCATCAACCATGGGTATCATTCCAAATATCCAATACAACTACACCGATGTGTGCAAGTAGGTTGCATTTGCAAATAGGATGCCTCTCTATCCATGCAAATTACCTTGGGTCATAATTAAATTACAAATACTCATAACTTTGTACATGCCTTTGTCGTGGATGATATTTATGGGTTTGAGAATCTATTTAGCATATAATTTTTCTCATGTTGAGGAATAAAGAAAAACAACTCTTCAAAATTTATGACATTGAATTATGGTCAAATACAAGGTGTATATTTGGTACCCAAAGGGCACTCATGTTGAGTTTTTCAACCCATACCTTGAACAACTTTAAGGTATTCAACCGATTAATTTGAAAATTGCACTTGAGGAATGAGTTTAAAAGCAATAAGTATGATTACTCTTCAAATTGTTAATTAAGGATTATAATGAATTATGTAGTCGAGATGCACATTTTGTGCATGGAGAGGCCCACATTTTGGTTGTCAATCGGAGGATTTTGGTTACCCACTCTTTAAAAACTGCAACCGAAATGATTTATTTATGCATTTTCATTTTAGGTGTTGCAATGGCCAAGTGGCAATGGATGGTTGTAATGAACAAGTTTTCATCTAGTGATAATGCCTCTTGGATCCCTAAACAATTTGTGAAGCCATATTTGGACCTCTCATAAATATCGTATTTAAAATTGGACAATGTGAATATACATAGTGATGTGGCATTTGATAAGTAGAAAATGATGTCTTCTTGTTTTGCAAGTTTAGCGCACTTTTTGACACCTACATGAGATGATTTTTAAACAAAAGATTATAACTCTTATGGTTGCATATCCCAAAACTAGTTTGAAATTCAAGTTGCAACAAGTGTATCAACATAGCATTATTAAGTTGAGTGACGAGGTTGGGTGGGGCAGGGAATATGTCATGTATGGTGGTAGGATTATACCCTCTGAATGCTTGTCATCAAGTAGATTCAACGTGAAAAATGAGTGAGATTCGAGTGAAGTACTGTCACCAAATATTGTAAGAATTGAACGGTTGATTGCAGTTGAAAAGTGCTATGTTGAATCATGCGTATTTGCTACTTCTGAAATATCAAGAGCGACATTAAAAATCCTATAACGCCTTGATACCCTAAACCCTAGCATTATCTAAGCCTAGGAAGATGAGAAGCAGTGGCTAAAGTGGACCTTGCCAACTAAGCAATCATATGTGCCCCATTTGAAATAGAAGATGCTTACAATGTGAGTGTTTGGCACAACCAAGATAGGTTCCCCTAATTGCATTTCTATATCATACTTGGTTTACATTATCTTCATGTTACAAAGTCTAGCCCCTAAACCTTGTTCCAGGTGGTACACGGGCATGCCATTAGATTCCTTGTCAACATTGAGGCATGATGTGTAATGTGTAACAACCATTGATGTCCCAAATACCTCCCAAGGGATATTTTGAGAGTATATATACAGGCAATTTGTGTCTCCAACTCCAAGTTAGCTCCACATTTCCATAACTACAATGAGTACAAACACCCTATGTAATGGTATTCACCGCTTGAGTTTATGCGTGCCAATTTGTGTATTGATATCCCATCATTAATGTTGGCACTTGAACGTAGAACTACCTAGTTGTAATTGGACTTTGTTAGATTAAATATCACAAGCATACTGTAGGAGTCTAGTAACATTCAAGAATAAATAGTGTCAATGGAAATTCACGTTCATTGGCTAATCATGTGTTTGAATGAGCTTCAAGGTCGACTTCTACTAACAGCTTAATGTAAGATTATTAAAACACCTGGTGCTCATTACAGTTGTGTGAATAAAATGTTATAAAGTTACATCTTGTTTCAAGAGACTGATAATTTGAATGGCTTTGAGATTCCATGCTCAGAATTGAATCTTCACAAAGGCCATTTATTGGCAGAATACGTGCTTGAAAACAACTAGATAAATATCACCATGGGGTTTGGTATTAAATGAGCTACAAACTCGTACATTACCTCTGAACCATTGACTTAAATCAGTCTTGACATGCGGTGAAAAATGCACGCAATTGCTTTCGGATCCCGCCTGATCTCACCTGATCCCAGCCACAGTTTGAAATCGAATCCAC
The DNA here is from genome assembly GCA_950295325.1 of Polytrichum commune. NCBI lineage: Eukaryota > Viridiplantae > Streptophyta > Polytrichopsida > Polytrichales > Polytrichaceae > Polytrichum > Polytrichum commune. The sequence continues at coordinate 4,282,624 of OX485809.1, forward strand.
TTTGAATCCATATCTGATTCTTCTTTCTGGTATCCACAGCTTTTTGGACATGCTCGTGTTAAGGGAACCGGTACATCCGCTTGTCCCTCGTTCCTTGTCCCGGTCAGTGCCCAGGAAGTATTTGAGCATAAGTCGATCAAGATCCTAGTGATTCTAAATCCAGCCAGTTACATGTTGACATCTTCCGGTTTGGCTTTCATTCATTTGCGGTATGTTCTTCTATAGATTCCTCTGAAATGACCGGTAATTCTCCTGAAGTCTCGAACATCAACCTGTTATTCCTCAAACTCAACCGGTTCATCTGTAACTAACTGTAACTAACTGACAGTTATCCCTGGACAGTGGTCCCGGTCGTAACATGACACATGCCCATGTACCACCCTGGAACATGGTTTAGAGGCATGGACTCTGTAACATGGAGAGAATGGAAAACTGAAGGCAGACTTTGACAGTGATCACGGGATGCCAAGGTTTAGGGATTGACCTTGCAGATGCTCAACCCCCTAGTTCTTACCTTCCTAGGCTTAGTGAGGGTGGCTAAGTGGATGAAGGGGACAATTGAGTTACACTCTCACAGTGATGAACGAGTATGATGTCGAACATAATTACTCTTTCCTAATTCTGTAACTCGCATCGCTTGAGATCCGGTTTCACCAGTTTGGCTCGTACTGTCAAGGTTCCGATCTTTTTGTTGCTTACTACACATTTAGTATGTGTTTCTATTTGGAATTACGCAATGCAACTATGTCTTTACTCAAGAGTTAAGTAGGTTGTCTAAGTAGACTTTGTTTGGTATAATGTTACATTCTCATCGCACTGCGTAATTCCGTATAGTAACACAGACTAAATGGGATTAACAGTGTCCTGCTTTGCGTAGCAGAGAGATAAGCATCCGAGTGATAATATGCGCAATCACCACTGGTCAACTTTGCAGATATGGAGGGAGCTATTAACTTAGAATGTCTAGATTCCTTATATGCAAATGCTCACTGGATTATCCTTTGGAATGGCTGGCTATGGGAACGAAGTATGTAAGAAAGTAGGATATGTAGTGAAAACAGGGTATGGGCTCACTTCGTATTCTCGAGTAAGCGGCTACAGGTAAAATGTAGTCAGAACCGTGAACGCGGAGAGGATGTGCACGGTTAAGGGCCACTTCTGCAGAGCCACTCATCAAATTTTTCATAATGTTAAGCAGCTGGTGTACAATTACAAGGACTTGAAGCACGGACGTTCTTGAGCTTCCAGGTAAAGGCAAGAAGTACTGGCAGAGCGCTAAACTTTAGTGTCATAATCACATTTACCTAGCTATGAAACCTATGGATCGTGCTACAGATTTAGACATCTATAGCAAATAAAAGAATTTGAGTGATAGACCTGAAAACCTCATCAGGATCTACAAGTTGTTGAGGAGAGCTGTCAAGCCATTCCATCCAAACATGAAAGGCCTTTCTGCATTGTTAGGAGGAGCAAAGTTGAGCTCAAACATCTCCTTCGAGGCCTTCCCAGGATTCAGGATGCCCACAATTTTAGCAACAACCTCAGCACTGGCTTGCACGTGAGCAAGGTTGTGGGGGTCTACCCACAATTTGTGCACCAGCTGTAGCTTCCGCTGCTTTGCATCAACAGGTACACCCCATCTTCTGTACAAACTTTCTCGTTCCTCATTACACAACCGGGTCCTCAACTGCTTCGCCAGAAGTTCCCTTTCCCGTCTCAGAGTTCGGTAGCTGGACAGTTCAAGTGCAACTCGTGTGAGAATCTTCATCATTGAGAGTCTCATAGAGGAAACATCTAAAAGCTACAATCGTCAGATTTATCCAGGGGTCTGAAAGTAGGAGCTTACCTGTTTGATAGAGGGCTGGCAGGTAATAAGTGCTCCTCTAGTGTGTTGACATTATTTTGGTTGCAGTGAGTCTGCGGGCTCAAATTTTCTTGAAGCCATGTCAAGCGCCTCAGCTCTACTTCCATGTAGATCGCATCAGCAGGGTCTCCCTTAAAAAGTAGGTAAAATTGTGTTCTATGGATTATAGAAACATGGCACATGTGCCAAAGCTCCAGGATGTGTGCTCGTTGCTCCTCAAACTGCGTCTTCCAGGTGCCGGGTGAGTGCACAGGCTGGAGAGCAAGATCATCATCGAGCTCCTCAGATCCGTCGACTTCCTCTTCAGAACTACCATTAGTTTCTAATTCCAGCACCTGCAGTTTGGAAGGTCGGGAGACTAGTAAGTGTCATGAAATCAAACACGCCAGCGATAGAAATTATGTTATAACATGCACATGCCAAAGCGTACATGAAAAGGCAGGGAGAGTTTGAATTAGCACCTGGCAGACAAGGAGCTGCTTTTGATACTGAAGCTTTGCGACGCGCTCCTTTAGATCTGTTACGTAGTTACGGATGCTCTTTATGTTGTCCTCAGCTGCAGTCTTGAACATACTTTGCATCTTCCGAATGTCCACAGAGGTGGACCTCTTATGTGCCCCACCAGGGCTTTCTTTTGAACACTGGCTGGAGGTAAGGTCGGACTTAGCTGGAGAAGGGCCTTGCTTAGGATGCTTATTCACACGAGGCGATTCGCCTACGTTGGCTGGATTATTCTCACGAAGAGGTCGTGGTGGAGTATTTTCATTATTATCGCTATATTTTAGGGCCCTTCGGACAGCAGGAGAGCAGGGCGTTTCTGCTGTGATACGGTGCCTCGCACTGCTACTCTGAGGGGTGGAAGGACCACTTTTCTTCTTACGCATCATGGGGGTCCTCGGAGAATCTCCAGCCTCCTGTGTAACATGCATGAATGTAGTTCAGCATAAGAGAGAGACTCGTTTGCAGAGAGAACGGAGATCTTGCACTGATCTGTCCTCCAAGTTGGCGAGGTGCCTGGCAGTTACTTGCAGAGCTTAGATTATCCAGAATATGCAAACACTGCACAATGTTGGGAGAACAAATCACCGAGAAAGTGATGATCGCATCCACACTTCAAAAAGATTTCAATCTTCCACACCAATCCAAGATTAAGTCAATCCAAGAGTCTTATCCTACGTAGTATTTGTTCTCTTCAACGATGTCGGATGTTGGGGTCTTTGTATCCGTTAGGTGAATGTGTGAGGTGCAACGATCCAATCACCAGAGTACATGTATGTCAATTCTCTTCGGAAACATTAAAAAATTGGGTGAGTTTGTGACTTCCAAAAATTGACGAATTCATTCTTCGAAGCTCTTAAAGGGCCTCCTTAAATTAACTCTGTTCATGGTGGAGATTTAAGTACCTTGGGTGAACTAGCAGGATTTTCAAGCACCATTTTGTCCAAGGACCTCTGTACACTCTCCAGCTGTTCCTCCAAGGTGGCAATGGCAGCTTCAGCGTCGCTCTTGCTTTTCTCTCCTAGCCTTGACAGCTCCTGGCGCAAGGTGACACGGTTCAGACTTATCGACTCCCGGAGGGTAGCCACGTCTTCTTTGGTTTCTGACACCCCATTCCGAGGTGCTGTAGCTCGCACATTGTGCATGGTATGTATCTCATCTTGAAGCTTCTGAATCGTTGAAGCAGCGTCGTGGTTCATGCCTGCTTGGGCCAATCTGAGACATTCAACTTCCTTTTGAAGAACTTCGAGTGCTCGGTTTGCATCTTCCCCCAACTCGTCCTGCATGTTTTCCAGCTTGCGAATCTCTTGGACGAGCATGACAGATGCAGCGGCAGATTGGCGAAGAGGCATGGTGGTGACTCTGGGGCGAGAGGTGATCGGCGGCGTCGCTGGATGTTGATACTGATCTTCCAACCTTCTACTAAGATCTCCAGAGTCGGACCAGCGCCTTCGATTTGCGCTACCTGATAGAGGAGTATGCACACTTGTATGGGGTACAGGGGTTGTGGATATCTGTGGCTCACACGAAACAGCTCATCAGGGAGACACAACACTCAGAAAGACGGACAAAAATCTACCACGAAGTTGCCATTTGCTGTAAATAAGAACAACCCTCTTGTGAGGATGCAATCAGGAGGCTGATCGTATCTCAGGAATGTACCTGTCTAAATACTGCTTCTTCGGCGAGCTTCTTGGCTGCCTCCTCTGCTTTTTGTTTAGCCTCCTCTTCAGCCTCCAGCTTCCTACTAACTTCATCTAGACGTGCTTGTGCAGCATCACGTTGCACTTGTAATTCCCTCAATTCCTCCTCCATCTGTCACAGGAACCGAACAAGTTTACATGTGCCAGTTGCGATTGGCACTTCTGGAACCCATGGCACTCTGGAACTAAAATAAGATGTAGACAGAAACATACCTTCTGAATCTGGAGATCTTTAGCTTGAAGAAGGGCTTCGGAAGATGACGACTCCATTCCTCCTTCAGGAAGTTTCAGTTCTGCCTCAAGTCTGGCCACCTCTTTTTGTAATTGCTTCACCAACACTTTATCAGACACTACCTGTTGAGTACCAGAATATGGGGTAGCGTTTAGATGTCAATCCACCAGACTCAATAATCAAGAGGCTATACTGTCAAATTGTGCATTTTGTTCAGGAGGACATGCTTTAGAACGTCACCCATGAGGAATTTTGGCAGACTTCATGAGCCATTAAGTTACCTACCATGTTCACATGGGCAGTGTTGGTGACCTCCTTGGCCCTGGTAGCGAAGGACAGAGTATTGCGTGACTGCTCGACATGACTGTGGGCGGGGCTCATGGTGCAGATTATAGCAGTCCTTGCATTTCCTCCTAAGGAGTGCTGCAGAATCCTAGTGAGCTTTGAGTCCCTGTATGGTATGTGTCCACCTTTTGTCTTTCCGCCAGCACTGTAGACCAGGAAAATTTGGTTTAAACATACATCATACCACTGACTTAGAGCCTATTATTGGCTATCATTATGTAATCCATATTTTTGCACATTCAATCCATCACTACCTGAGCTTCCGGATGCAAGTGCTGAGGGTTAGGAGGCTGCGATTAATGTGGGCTCCTTCCTTTAACCTTACTCCGTCAGCATGAGTTTGTGATGCCCTCTCGCTCCCTGCTAAATCGACAAAATTCTGCAACCAAATGAACATACAAAGTAAGAAGACCTGCTTGATCCACATGTGTGTGATACAAACCCTTATATCTGGTAGTGTTGTAAGTGAAAGTGACCTTATTTAACTGCATGACAATGAACTTTTAAAACTTATCCTTACCAAGCTTGCAATCAGTGATGTTGCCGGGGTTCCAGAAACTAATCCTTGAGGTTGGCTCTCAACCGTCTGCAAAAGACAACTGGCCCCTTGAATCTTGTACAATCTAACAATCAATACAACCACTGAACATCTAATGACAAAGAACTGAAGAGGTCTGCTAAAACCTCTTTCCAACTTGGATTTGAATGCACTGCTATAACCACAAAAAGTCAAGAAATCCACTCACCAAACGAATTATTTGATGTGACCTTGAAGACATGTCATTAAGGCTTGTCTCTCCGACCTGCCTCTGAGCTGGTAAATAAGATAAACACCAGTAGAAAGTAAGGCTTGGAACTACTTGAAAGAATGGTGACAACTAATTCGGACAAGGTGGAAAACTGATAAATCGCAATTCGGTATGAGCTAACTAGGGCGAGTGCTCATAGTTAGTAGCTTCAGTAAAATACCTTCGCAGATTTTAATGACCCGCCTTAGATGGTCGACATCTCGTACAACTTCCTCTTTCAGCTTCTCCACAATAGTACCCCTCTGCAAAAGAAAATATCTCAATTCTTATCATCTTTCTTGCAGCTCAAAAAACTTGAAGCCGACAAAAGAAGATGCACCTGATAAGCCATTACATAAAACGCTGAAGAACCTTACTTCTTTATCATCAAGCAGTCTCAAAGGAGTGCTATCCGACGTCAGCAAATCCTTCACCACTTCATTATAAATTTCCAATGCCGAAACTTTCAGCACAAAGTCTCTGTCTGGGTTCTGTGCATCAAGGAGTCATTTTGTGAGGAACTTATCCAAGATATAGAATTGTACACCAGTAATTTTTTTTTATTAAAGACCATCTTCTAAACAAACTCCAGGCCCAACGTCTGAGCTGTTGGACAGCTACCTGAATTGCTTCTAAGTGCAATGCAAATCTCTTTGCATTGCTAGATTAAGACTTTGAAGAATATCTAGTTACTCTGAGAAGAATCACTTTCAATTGACACTCTCCGATCCCAGAAATAGCTCGCAAAATGGGCAACTGCTTGTGTTTTGAGGATACCAATAACAAGCCAAGTCTTGTGGGACTCCCTAATAAGAACAGCTTCATAGATGCTTATAGTCTGCTAAGTCATTTCCCGTAATGAACAAGGGTCGACGTCATGCCGCAAATATAATTCTTAAACCTTACTTTCTCATGAGGGCTTATGAATGTGTGAGCATTTTGCAGGGAGCTTATCCTTTCTGAAATTAATCTGATTTTTTTAAACAAACTCAGAAAGGAATTTACCCGTTGAATGTAGCCAAAGATGTCTGCTATAGCGCTTTCCGTGACACCCCTCATTGTAAACGTCTTGCCGCTGCTCGTTTGCCCATAAGCAAAGATCGTAGCTGCATTGTGTTGCACCTCAAGTTAGGAGCTTCCAGTTTATCCAAATAAATCAGAAGCTTTAAGAACAAAAGTGAGAGTCTTCCAAAAGGGAGCTGTTCATCTCGCCTTGGAGAATGTTAGAGCTGTCCATCCAAAAGTTGCAATTTCTCTTCGTCTTACAAAGGGAACTTACAGTTGAGACCCGTGAGAGCAGACAGTGCCACATCCTTGGCCCCTTCTTCGTAAACTCTCTGCGTTTGGCAATCTGGTCCAAAGACGCGATCTGTAAGCAATAACCAGCAGTCAGAATATGACGAAGTATTAGTCGAAAACCACAGGAATCTGCACATTAGTCATCTTCCAACTTGCGTGAAAGTTAATTAAGATCCTTTACACGTAGTTCACAAACTTTGTAGTTGTTGCAAAGTCCACAAGTACTAACTCGTAATAAGCAACAGCTACTAAATACAGAATGTTCTAAATTTCCATGCTTTAATTTGTAGGGTTCTTTTTTCATGCATTTATGTACTTTTGTACTGCCATTGGAGTGTTATTGGCAATTACAACCCAATTATGTTATTCTGTAATGCAATTTGAATCCAATGGGCAAAGAGAAACAACGGAAGTTGCAGTTGCATTCTCCTTCATTCTTGTGTGATAATGATTGAAGTCCTTGAATTACCGAGGATAAAACTAAAGCTTTCTTGTTGCGATTTTCATTGATAAATTAAGCTGGAAATCGTCAGAGAATGTAAACTTATCACCCATAGTACACCATAGGTGTAAGTGTTGGCGAAACGCGAGCTTGCGAATTGGTGATGATTCGGAATAAAGTTCGAAAAAGACAAAGAAAAAAGTAGATCTTATCAAGATAAATATAGAGTAAGTCGAACTGGAGAATTCATTGCTGATCCGGAACGACGTCATACTTACCAAAAGCGTAGGTCGCAGGAAATGGCGAACGCTCTGGCAACGCATGTTTGAAGGCAATGGTGTTGTCATTCGTGCACTCCCAATCAGAGACATCGGAGCGAGCGATCTCCTTCCCACTTAAAGGCCTCACGCGAACTGTGACGTAAATTTTCTCTTCTCCACTCTTAACCCGTGGCAAAAGCGCTCCTCCACCTTTTTCCGTGGCCACAGTCATGGCTACGGCGATATCGACGTTCGTTACGCTTCCTTCTTGTTACCGGTAACGTCCCCCTCCTCCTATCCCTAGATCTCTCGAGCACACAAAGCGGCGAATCAATGTGTCGCTCTCTTGATCCCATTAACCGGCAGACCGACCAATCCTACTCACTTCCATCTACATTCTCCAACCACGCCTCCACATTCACTATAGCCACCTTAGCAGCACTAAAATTCGCTTCCAGTGTACTGCCAAACTCGCTGAGATGCCAAACCAGCCCGATGCTGCTTAAGATGCGCAAACGAAATTCTGCCTCGGCCACATCATTCAACTTTCTCTATCGCCATACTTAGCTTCAACTCTCTGGTCACTCTCGCAAAAACTAGGCTCCAAAACCGAGGCAACTAACGCAATCACGTCACCAGCAACAGAATACTACTAACATACTAAAGAGGAAACGGAAACAGAGCTAAAACCAGAACCTCCAGGCTGGACCTGTTGGACTTGTCGCAAATGCAACAAAAAACTGGCACATCAATCGATTCGGCTGTCAAAAGTCGCTTCAGTGCATATCTGATGTCTCAAGAGCGACACCGAACGTGCTCAAAATGAAATTCCGGCTCTGCCACACCAGTTAATTCTCTCTACAATGAAGCTCCTTCAGGGAGGAGGCTACGAAAACGAGGCAATATCTCGAGTGTAACAAGTACTGCCAACTCCGGCACTAGCTCGATCGCCTCACCAGCAACTACAGGCTACTTGACATCCTTAAGAGGAAACGTAAACGGAAACAGAGTCAAGATCAAAACCTCCAGACTGGAGATGCTGACCTTTCGCAAATGCAACAAAAACTCTGGAGCATCAATCGAATATTCCTGCTGTCCAAAGTCGCAAGTGCACATGTGATCTCTCAAGAGCGACGATACCGAACCTGCTCAAATGAAATTCTGACTTTGCCACATCAATCAATTCTCTCTACGACTAACTTACACTCCGCATTCACTCCCTGTTCGCCCTAGGAGCAGGAGCCAGGCACAAAAATCGATGCAAATCTTGAGTGCAACTAGTACTGCCAACCTCGGCAATCACACGATCGCCTCATCAGCAGCAGGAGGCCACTAACATCATAAAAGCGGAAACGGAAACACGGTCAAAACCAAAAACCTCCCGACTGGAGATGCTGAAATTTTTGCAATATGCAATTAAAGCTCTGGCACATCATTCAATATCTCTCCGCTGTCAAAGTCGCAGGTGCATTTCTGATCGACACCGAGATGCACCACGGGCGCATTTCCTTCAGATCATAGTGACGGTGGCGAAGGGAGTGGTGCAACGGTCACAAAGACAGGAAGAAGACGATGAAGTGAACGAATGCAAGATGACTCGTGGATGAATACTTCACGACAGAGGATGAGTTGGACGAACAGTGGAGAACTGGATGAATGATTATTTCTGCATAAGGAGACAAGCCCCGAGAAGGCGGGACAACTAGGGATGAATTCCATGAGGGAAGCTCCAGATCGATCGACGGATGAAACATATATAAAAACCTTGGGAGATTGGATGAATGAAGTTCAAGAACGCCTTTCCTCCCAACGGTCATCAGTAGGCGGAAACTTCTTCGGGGAGTTAAACTGATGTACGATGGATGGATGAGCTAGAAGGACTGATGGATGCAAAGTGGAGTTTCATCCTTCCCTGAGTTGAGAAGAATTTGCTGCACCATTAATTGAACAGGGTTGAAATTATCTTGGATGGAGAGAGATTTAATGGGTGCCATGTCCACATCTTGGGCGCCGGGGGGCACACTTCCATATGCCGGCCAAGTCGGAGAAAAGTATTGGGGCATGTTTACACCAAAGGCATTAGGATATGGCTCTTTACCCTTGAATACCCAAGAATCCAAAATGTGGTTGTGAGCATTTTTCAAAGATATATATTTTTAAGGATTTCTCTTTTCTTTTCTTGTTTGTTAATTTTCTTGCACCTTGACATGATGAAGTTCAGCACCATCTAGAGCAAATCGATCGAACTTTCATATGAATGAGTCTAAGATATGAACCTTGAAGTGGTTGGAACCCTTCTTTTTTTTGCCTTATTGCAAAATGATCTATTTTGGGAAGTAACAATGTTAGTGACATTGATATATTTGGTTTTTCCCACCAAATTATGCAACTTTTATTTTTAGTTGATCACATTGAAGCTCAAATTTGATACATCTTGGAATTCTTATGACCATGGTACCCCGATTTTTGGATGAGACCAATGAACAAAGGGAGCTGATGAATTGGTTGAGTTTGAGAAATAATTAGTTGAAGTTAAAGACTTCATGAAATTTACCGATTGTTTTATAGGAATCTATGGGATATAGCCAACTTCTATGAGGAAAACCTCAAAGATTACAACATGTAGCTGGTTGTACTTGGAAACACTAGGATTTTGACCACTTATGTCCAAAAAATGTCCCTGGACACTGGATGAGGCCATAGAGAAGTTCATGGATTATAGCTTAAAAGTCTTTTGGAGGGCACAAACCCTTAGTGTAAACTCAAATGAGATCATAAAAAAGACCTCAGTAATTTTAATTAGATATGAGAATGCATCATGGAGGAGAGAAGAAGGAAAGTGTTCATAGCTTTGTTTATGTATCGGTGTTTGTATATTAACTAATTCATCATGTTTTGAGAATTCAAGATCTATTTATAGTGTGTGAATTTTAAAATTCATCTTTGTTTATCGCATAGTATAATAAGTTATTGTACATTATAGAAATCATTGTACCGTAGAAAATGTTGCACAATAATTACATAGAAAGCAACCTTCTATAGTAGCTCCAACATTCACATATTGAGTCAAACATAATTTTATTTAATTATTTAATTATTTTTAAGTAAGTTTTTATGGGTTGTCCCCCCATGGCTTGCAACAAATTTTGTCAAGCCTATCTTTGAGGAGCCATCCCAAAAAAAATCCCTACAATCCCAACCAACATTTATGCATACTTGCCATGTGGATTCCATGTAGATTATTCATCCATTATAAATGTTATGGGCTATGGTCCAAAACTACCCTCATGTAAACCTAAAGCAAGGGCCCATGACACTCTCAACCAATGAGAATTCAAGGATTCTCAAAAACCATGGCCTCATGGTTCCCCCTAGATGAGCCAATGTTTTTGACTTTTTATCCACATGAAAGTTGTAATTGGAGAACAAGATTTATTGGCTAGCACACAATTTAACATGAAGCAATTTTCTTGGAAGTTGAGCTATTGAATTTGACGTTAATTTCCACAATCCAACTACGCTACAACAGTGTCTACTTTTGATATATTAAAGAATTGGATAATTTTTTACTCATCGTTTAGAAGTTGAATTTTTGTATAATGCTCTCAAGACTTTTGTAGTATTTCAAGACAAATAAGTCCAAGATGACCCAAAACTACCAAGTGATAGTGAAGAGGTACCCATTTCTAAATGGAGTGGTTGGCGGTTTGATTCCCATTGTGAAATCTTCTCTCTGCTTGATGGGAAAAAACTAGGTAGGTAGGTAAGAAACCAAGAGCCCACCAACTGCAAGATAGGTAGTAAACCCCATCCTGCATCAAGAGGATTCTTGAACAGGGTAGAACCAATATCAATGGCCTCAAATTCACGTCGAATTGCCTAATGTTGGTTCTTTAGGGTTTTGGGTTTATTTTATTTTCAAGATAGATTTTTCCATACATTGTTGTAAAATGCAAACTTAAATCCCGGAATCATATTCCGCTTACACATTGATTGTGAAAACTTATCCAATTAAGAATTGGAAAATTGATGGTACATTGAGATAGAGAGTGTTTCCAATCGCTTGAAAGCCTTTGCATATAAACATGAGACATCACTAGGGTGGAGTGATGAACAAAAATTTAATCTTCGTGGTTTTTTTTTGTCACATTTATAGAAACGTACAAGCTAAGATTATTTCAGAGGCACGTTCTTGTATTATTTGCCTTTCACATCGTCACATACAGTTGCTCAGTCGTTAATGTACATGCTCCATGAACCCAACGTACATTGATAAATTTGGTTGGCAATTTATGAAATAAATCAACCATGTAGCACCCACTAGGTTCACTATGAAAAAATTGTATTCAAAACATAACATTTCTCAGATCCATAACAATGTTCTATGAAACTGACAATATTTCACATAATATTTTTCATATTCAATCTGAATGTGGAAAACTCATAACAATGTTTAGAACAATGTTATGGATTTGAATAATGTTATGAATAAAATGAAGTTACAAATTGTGTAAATGCGTGGTAATGCACATGATCCACACGTACAGAGCTTGTGAAGTGAAGTCACATATGCATGATAGTTTTGGGATGGAAAGCTTTGTGTGAACTAGAAGAGGCGATAACTATGGGGAAATGGGGGATATAATAGTGAGCAAACATAATCATCTCTTTGCATTTGCATCTCTCTGCATTGGTGTATGTTGATTCTGCATTGAATTGGATCCTGGACTTATTGTTTGTTGAAGTGACCATTGTTGGGAGGTGGCTATGGTGAAGTGGCCACATGCCTAGCCTTATAACTTACATTTTTGTTTGTTATACCACAATTCTTCCCTAATTTAGTGCACCCGCATGGGGTATGTGTCACAAAAAAAAAATGAAGGGTGGTTACTAAGGTGCAACATATTTTATAGGCTTTAAGCTTGTTATAGAAAGCATTGTAGATCAATTAGGACACAAACCTCATTGAACATGTAAGTATGATGAAAGTACAAGGGAGACAGGGAATTATTGTACACAAGCATACCTCTCATCCATCCAACATAAGAACTTGACCCCCTATAGGTTTGTGGCCGATTCACTTGCGTATTATTTCAACTCTTTTATGTTGGATGAATGAGACTCTCTCTCTCTCTCTCTCTCTCTCTTTTCAAGAGGACATTTTAGAACCAAAATACAGATGCGAACAATCGTAAGTTTATGATCAACATGCTTTGTCACCCCTCACTACATCAAACATTTGTTTTAGTGTGGCCCACAGTTTTTCATCATCGACCCATGTTCATTGTCTTGCATTCACTAGATGACAACTGGAGAGGCTATAATATGACACTTGGTGCTACATAGTCACAAAGACCACTCTAATTAACATGACATACCAATCTAAATGCCACACTAAATCAAATGTTTAGTGTAATTGACACTTTGTACCATTATAACCTCTCTTTTTTTTCATACTTTTGTCTCCATACCCAACCAACCATAGTGGAGGTAAAACCCAGTGAGCGTTTGCATAAGAGAAATCTAAGAACATTCTAGCTCCCTGCATTAGTGTTCAGAGAACACAACCATCTGCAAAATTATGTCCTCTATTTACATATTTGTTACTTATTACTCTGCACTTGCAAAGCAGTGGTAATCGAGAAGAAGACCACAACTTCGATGCCGTAAATGCAGAGTGACAACAACAGGCATTCTCAGTGATGATCGTGAAGAAATAACCAAACTTGATTCTAGACCCATTCACCATTGTGTAGCTGTGGGCATATGATTCAATATTTCGCAATTGTTTGAGCTTCCTGGAGAATATTGCCCTTCTGTTGCCAACAATCTGACTATCCACCTCAATATCACACTCACCGAAAAGAGAAGAATGGCTGCTTAGTATGTGAAATCACTCAAACAATATTGCAAGGATTTATCACAACTTCCATGCCCTAACTCCAGGACTACCATGACATGTGTTCCTCGCAAACACGATGAAGATGCAGACTAACCGACGAGAGTGGTGGAGGGAGAGAAAACTGCAATACTGCATTCCCAATGGTGATGGTGATACATGCAAACTGGTGAAACCTAAGCCCACCTGATGAGAGAAATAGTGTGACATAAACGTACAAGAATCTGATTCTAACCCCATTCGCCAATGTCTAACTGTGAGCGTATGATTGAATATATTTCACAATTGTTCTAACGTCCAGGACACTAAAGCCATTCTGTTAGCAATGTGGACATCCGCTACAAGACTTGCCTCTGCCACTGGCATGAAACGTAAGGTATCCAGGTAATTTGGTTCGTTTTTCTTATCTATTTATTTATCTTCTATTGATCAGTTGGCGTCCTCAGATCTGCACTGTACAAGCAAATCTACTTTGAAGCATCCACAAACGCCAGATAGAAATTAGGACCTTCCCTGGTTAAATTAGTTATGATTATCTGAAGTGCATGATTTGTTGATTCTGAACATGTCCTTCTATGGTGTTTGTTCTTTGATCCTCACCTACGATATTGCACTCCGGTGATGATTATGATACTGGTGAAACTGGAGAAACCTAAACCCAATCAAGAGAGTAATGCAATGACAGAAAAGTCCAGGAATCTGATTTTAAACCCGTTTACCATTTTGTAACTGCGAGCGTATGATTCAAATGCGTTGTCTGCGTGCTAAGGTACTTCAAGGCCTCCTTTCATGAGTTTCCGGCTGATTCCAATGTGAACAACTAGGTTAATAGCAATGTTGGCAGACCTAAATCCAGGATGACCACAACAGGCATTCGAAGCTACGATGAAGATGATGCAGGCCAACAGATGATGAGAGAGTGATGGAGAGAAAGAGAGAGGAAACTAAACTATTGCATTAGAAAAATTGTGAGAAATTGCTTGCTGTTGCGTCAGCACATTTGATCCTAAAATATCTGTCTGTGCTCCATCAATCCAAACCCTAGTGCGTGAGTCTACTTCTTTCCTTTGCCCTTCAGCCCTCCCTTCTTCTTCTTCTCGAAGACAATCTCACCAGTGGTTAGCACAGGAATTTCCTGAAGGTTTGCGAAACCAGCGTAACGTTGCCTGAACTTGTCGACCCTGTCAGCGTCGAGCAGGAGAGCGGACTTGTTGCCCTGGTAGAAGGGGTGGTTGCCGGACCACACGTCGACCACGTACTCCCCCTGCGTGCCTCCCGTTGTCATCACGAGCTCTCCGTTGCAGTAGACCTTGGCATCGTCGAAGAACTTAGGGTGTATCTCTTGCTTCCTGCATGTCAGCCTCGACTCTCCCCTGTTCACCTGCACCAGCAGGGTTCACGCGATTCCCTCCTGTCAGCGGCATTCCAAGAAGCTCGTCGAGCTCCAGTTCGAGCCTCAAAACCTTCGCTATCCTTGGCCAAACAACTCACCGCTCTCTCTCTCTCTCTCTCAACTTCAAAAGCCTGGATTTACCAAAACCTAAGCAAACAAACATTGGCAAGAACTACAATTCCGCAATTCCATTAACCGAGTTGCAATTCGCCACAGAATAGCCCTGTCCAGCGCCGTTTCGAGCTTCAAACCTTGGCTTTTACTTTCTATAACATATAACTGCTCTCATTCAACTTCAAAATCCTCGGTCATCAAGAAGAAAAAACACACTGGCATAATTGCAATTCCACAAACCAGGTTGCAATTCACCACTGCCTTACAGAGCGCCATTTCGAGCAAAACCTAAGCTATTCTTCTCCAAACAAATCACCGCTCTCTCGAATTCCAAAGACTAGCTAATATTGGCAAGTGCTGCAAATCCCTAAACCGAGTTCCAATTCGCCACAACCAGAACATTACCGAGCGCCATTTCGAGCCTCAAAACCTTCACTACGCTTTTCCAGGCTGCTCATTTCCACACAAATCACACCGCTCTCTCTCAACTACAAAATCCTAAATTATTTGAAAAAAAAAAAAACATTGGCAAAGCCAGCACATTCTCAAATCAGGTTAACAATTCAACAATGCAAGCAATGAAAGCAACCACAGCTGCAACAACCGCCAGAACTCCTTGGCCCCGAAATTGTTCACATCCTCGCTTCTCACATCACCGAAGGAGGAAATTAAAAAAAACAGAGAGGATATACTACGAAGAGATTGAGAGCAGGGATTGAGTACCTGCATGGAGGCGGAGCCGGAGAAGAAAGAAGAAGATGCGGTGGACGGGCAAGCCGCATTGGTGGCAGACAAGGGGCAGACGGCGAGCGCCATTTCCACCAGATTGATTGACTGGCTGCCACAAAGCTTGTTGAATTGGAAAGAGATTTGTGCCTCCTTGACTGTTGTGTGTGCACCGCGAGCGGAGCAGGAGCAGTTGTTCACCAGAAAGGGGAAGGAAAGAAGCGATGGCGATGGCGATGGCGAAGAGCACCACAAGAGGATTGGGTGGGGTGAGTCTGCAATACCACTCGTTCCTTTCGCCCTCCAGAATGTCCATCACCGGTACATTCTAGGATGTTCATCTGGATATAGTGAGCGCAAGTTATGTTACAGTGGCGTCTTAGCATCCCCACCAGACCCGCCTGTTGCATTGGTACACTATATGCCTGATTTAATGTGCCACATAAGTTAAGTATTTTTTCGTGGGTTGCATTAGGGCCACTTTATACTAAGCTAGATGGGTCTTAGTTGGTTACTTTTCTTATCAAGAAACCTATATTTGATCGGTAATCGGTTCGACGGTGTGGCTCCGACTAGACAATTTTCAAACCGACTTGAAGAACAACTATAGTTAGCATAACTAGACAAATTTCAAATGTTATAATATATTTGAAGAAGTTCGCCTCTTGATTTGCTTCAGTTGAGGGTCTTTAATATGCTCGGGCCATTAAGGATCATCAAGAAACGCATGTATACGATCACTCAGAGTGTTGGGCTCTGGAACGAGCCACTAGGGCCAAGGGCCCCACGTTGGTGGGAGGGGAAGGCTCACGGTTTTCTACCTAATTTTAATGAATGTAAATGAAATAAAAGAAAACAGTTATAATGTAGGGATTGAGTACATGTTAAATTCACTTGATATAATTATAATCACCAAAGAATGAAAATTGTTCGTGCATATATGTGAGGATTGGTATTGGTATAGGAATGTACAATATTTTGATAAACATGAATGTTAGGGTGAATAGACCTAGTTTCAAATTTGAAATAATTTGAACAATGAATATATAGGTATGATTATGAACCAACTTTCATGTATGAAACGTTGTTGCTTCCCATAAGAAACTAATCTAAGAATCGCGGCCACAAGGATGCTAATGGCATGGGCAAAGGATTTTGTGATTGAAGACAACATGCACAAATGTTTGATTATTGTGAGTTGATGAGATGTTGAGTAAAACCTTTGCCACAATAGACCATCAATGGAAAATAGGGGGAAAAAAACTTTATTGCATAGATCATATATCCGCAATGTATATGATCCCTCGATAACAGATACCAAAAAGATGCATGTTTAAAAGAGATTATGTGATTGTTTGCTCAAAATATGATGATTATTCTAGACTCATTAGTTAATAGAATCGGAGAGTATATGACCATTTAATGAGCACCAAATATTTCATTTCAAGTAGTGCATAAGATATTCATATTAGCTTGAAAAATTATGAGGAAAGAGGCTAGAACCTCAATTTGGATTCGCTATCCATCAATTGTACTAACGTGTGATTCATATCCTAGGAAAGTGGGCTAGTTGGAGAAAGTAACCATTTAGGACCCATCTACCTTATAACCAAGGGTTGCCATCATAAAATTGTGAGGGTTCTTGACACTCATCCAAAGGTTGTGCCATGCAAATTGCAAATTGTGCGGTCACATGCCTAGAAAGCATAGTAACGACATTACATAGATGAGTCTTAAATGGTTACATTTCCTGACTGGCCCACTTCTCCTAGGATATGAAATAATATACAATTAGTACAAGATAATTAGCAAATTGAGGTTGTCTTCCTTTCCTTGTAATTTTTAGAGCTCAAATGAACATCTTGGTCATTATCAAAGTAAGGATTCTCATGCTTGTCAAGTGGTCATATATGTCTACCCATTGATTAAGTTCACTATTGCGCCTACAATGGTTATCATATTTTGAACACGCAATTCAATATGTTTTTAACACACATTGTCTTTTTGCTCTCTATTATTGGATCCATGCCAAACCATAAACCACTCAAATATAGGTGTTAGGCTCCTAAGAATGTAGTGACCAAATAACGGATGTCTACCTTATGTGATTGGGCTCTCAACCGAATGCTATAATTTCACTAATCACATAAGGCCTTCAACAAAGTGATAGTAAATAAAGGGATGTGATATTTTGAGCATCATGGTCATTGAGTTTGTAATAGACTCATGTTTGTGCAATAGACTTGGCACAAACTTTGGTAGACCATAAAATATTATCCATTGTATGCCATCTAGGACTACATGTAGGTTTTACATGCATTTATACTTCCTTTATGTCTTGAGGCCCTCAAATTCTAGTGCACGATAAAATTGTGCAGGCTCGGGTTTTCCATCGATGAGAGATACTAGATTTCAATGATCATGATGCCTCAAGCTCTAGTGTAAAGTGTTGCTTATGGTTTGCCTGTCTTATTACCATTAAGAATATAAATATTTTAGTAAAATTTCTTGGTACAAATTACTAAAGTCTCATGTATTACTGTCACTTGTCATATTATTGATGCCACTTGACATAATAATTTGACCCACATTAATATGTGCTCATGTTAAAACATGTGGCTTACAATAATTAACACTGCGCAAAATAAGATATTTAGTGTTTGATTATAATGTTGTTACCACCCTACCCTGCTCAACACTAATTTTTAATTTTTTGAAAATCAGTGTTAGAAGATATGTTGAAATTCTCCTTTTATCATTGTTATTTTTATTTTTTTCATATCTTTACTAACACTAAATTCAAACATGTAACTTCCGCATATGACCATAGTTGATATTTAGTATTTGAGTCTACATTTAATGTTACTTACTTTCATAGGGTTATTGATATTTAGTGTATGCGTTCGTATTTAGTGTATCAGCCACTAAATATCCTATTTAGTGTAGCAAGGGAAGTATAAATAGAATAACATTGTGGTTGACCCTATTGTAAACATTAGTGAGAAAAGATATGCCCTGAGTACTATGCAGTGCACGTCAATTAGTTTGACATTCATTGTCCGGGATCGATGATGAATACCGCAGCGCCTTTACCACTTCGGCACTCATTACACTATTTTTATGAAAATTATTTCAAATATATATATTTCTAGAATATAAAAATTTAATATGAGAAATTATTATTTTTTCCTTTAATTCATGGATTGTCGAATCTGAAAATAGGAACTACAATAAGTAATCACCTATAAATAGCCGAAGTGGTAGTGGGACTATATAGTGTGGTGCACACTAAAATAGGTATATTGTGTAAATTCTTATACCAGGGCCACACCAAAAACCCTAGCAGCTCCAATCATCAAAAACATCAGCCCTACGTATTCTCCAGAAATACATGGCTGGGATTTCAATTGGCTGGAGCTACTGGAGTGGCTGGAAGAAGGGGGTAGCCTGCAACCAACAGCTCCAGCCAACTGAAATCCCAGCCCTGTATTTCCGGAGTATACGTAGGGCTGATGTTTTTGGCTGGGCCGCCCGGTGTGGCCCTGGTATCACTTGCCACATAAGCTCATCCCTGAATGTTATATCACCTTAATTAATTACCATTGGTCCACATCATCAATGTGTCCCTTAATGAAAATTCCCTACTTACCAGAGAGACTGCGGTCCCATCTGCATATGTGTAAGTTACCTGCCGCGATCTGCCGCCAGGAGCCGCCAGGTATGCTGGCTTCCCAGCGGGGCCTCAACCACCGCCGCCACTGAAGCTTCAAAAGAGAATCTCTTGTGGAGTTGACGAAGGTTCAAGGTTGTTGACAAAGGAGGGAAATTGAGTTTGTTAGGGTTTGTGGCCGGTTGGTCCTGGTATTGAGCAACATGATGAGGTTGTGAGAGCAGAAAAATGCAAGAGTGCAATATAGAAGCACGTAGGTAGGTTTCTGTCACGAGGAATGATCATTGTGGTGTTGCAGAGGATCATGTTAACGTGATGATTCTGATGAACTCAGAAAATTTGTGAAACATAAGGTGTTTAATCATCCTCAAAGCTGCACTAATGTCATAAGAGACTCAGAAAGTGTGATTCTCTTTCACAAGAGACACATGGTGGCAGTTGTTTAGAGTTATGGCCTGATTTCACAAATCTGAGAAATTTAATTATTCAATCGAACTCACGACTAAAATCGTTAGAGTCACAGAAATTCATCAGCAGAAGACAGGCCAAAGGGTTCCTGCCGGTCACGAGGATGGGAGGTATCAACAGAGGAATTAATTTGTTGATTGCCAACCACTTAACAATACACCACCTGGTGTTGCCTATAAAAGGTAGGCTGCTTCAAGGTGATCAGAGCTAGGAGTCCATGACCTGAATATAATAAAATTGGATCGCTGAAGCAAGGTTAGTAACTTCACCTCATGCTGCCACAACATTTTGGTTTACCTTCTGAGAATCAATCAGCGGCGCGCTGAAACGTTCGAGCGAGTCCACTTCGGATGAATTTAACTAAAAGGGCAAGGATTGATCGTGGACTTGCTGTGGTTAAACAGCAACAACAACCTACTTGGAGCATAATTTACCGCGAGGCTTGTGAACTAACCCTAGTCCATATTCCAGCTAATTCGGTGAGCCCGGAGCTGCGAAGAACCCTGCAAAATCAATTACATAGGTGAGCAAGAAACAACAAGTCATGCCAATCACCACAGTGCAGCAGGTGGGTGACCCCGAGTACACATTATACTCGCACCCCGTGTGCCCGCGCGGAGTGCCGTTCCTGCTGGTCGTGTTGTCTGGGTGGGGTGAGGGCCGCGAAGACGAGTTCAACGCCATCTACAAATCCAACTGCCTCACCATCAAGACGCTGCGCAACATCTTCCCCTGGCGATGGCGCACCTTGAAGGCCCACGGCGAGTGGGTGGGGCTGCCCAAGAACACGGACACCGGCAACGGCGAGGCCGGCAACAATGCCCTGGGATGCGGCAAAATCGTCATTCAAAGGTCGGCCTCACTCCTCCCCTTCAGTGTCCGGGGGAGATTTCTGGGCATCGTCGGTTGAGATCCCAGTGCTTCCAAGTCCAATGTCCGGTTCCATCGTGCACATCTTCAATTTTTCTTGGTAAAATGGGGAGTATATTCTACAAGTTTCCTCTAAAATGACCGGTAATTTTCCTAAAGTGTTGAACTTCAACCGGTTATTTCTCAAACTCAACCAGTGGTCGGTTCTCCCTGTTCATTGCTCGCCCTCCTCCTTCCCTCACAAGACTAGTGGATATGTGGGTGTCATGACTCGTGTTTGAAAACGCGGGTTTTGAAATGGGGGTTGGGGAGCCAAGTCATTGGTCTTGATATAATGTGCTTATCCTTTGGGAGCTTGGTTAAGTTGGTTCCTCTTCTGTTGGGTGGAATCATCTGTTTTCAACTCCAATCCAAGATGACGGTTTTGTGAGGCTTAAAACCTGCATGTCAAATTGGAGTTGAAAATGGACATTTTAAACCCAAAAAAAGGGGATCAACCTTAAAACCAAGTTTTTCAAGGATAGGCACATGTTAAGATCACAACTCTTTCCCCTTGGCCCACCTAACTCCATTGTAAATTTGACATTTTGGAATGTGTGGCCTCCCCTTTACTAGGACTTAAACTGCCATCTCTGATTGGATTTGAGAACGAACAATTATACCCCTTCCCACCCCCCCCCCCCCCCCCAAAAAAGACCAAAGTTGAACTCAAGCTCCTCAAGGTTAGACACTTGTAAAGGCCAAAAAATATATATATATCTCATCATGGCCCACCAAACTTCATATTGAAACTAACATTTTTGAATGTGTGTAAACCTCCCTTTGAAAGTTTAAGCCTTTGTAAGCATTCCTCATCCTTGGAGCCAAAAGGACCATGCTGCTAAATGTGCTCCATGGAAGTTGTCCTTAATCTCACTACACTACATGATGTGCCATGTTAATTACAGTGGTCTCCATGACACGCCCTATAACAACAAGTATCGCATTTCACCTTCATTGACAACCACTTAGCAATTGCAAGATCGTTTAAATGAGTCAATGATGATTGATGTGAATATATTTTAATGTACAACATACGTCCTATTGCTCATCTTCTACCTGCTTATTTGTTACTAGAAGAAACTCCAAACATGTGGGGTTAGCTCCCTTGGTATCCTTTGCAAGTACCTAAAAATTTGGATGCGCGGTATGCCTTTGAGGCATCTTAAACCCATGGTATCCTAGACATTAGTAACATTTTACATCCCACATCTTCATGCTCGGCTTTGGTACTTTGGATCACCTAGTCTAGATCAAGATGGTAAATTCAATCTCATCAAATCAAGGAAAGGTAGACTCGGCCCTATAATGCAAGAGAGAGAGATAGAAACATCAACTTCCTTGGAAAGCAAGTAGGCCAAAGCATGGTAAAGTGAACAAGCTAAATGGGATGTCTTTCCACTATGATATAATTTTCATATATAGCAAGGGAAGTAGGCTCAATTCTATGCAAAATGTCATTTCAAGACCATGGAGCCCTCCAATGGGTTGAACTAAACGTAGTACAAAGCTTGTGCCTCATTGATATTCTGGAGATATGTTTGAAGTATATCCTAAACTGGGTGGTGGATTTGAGCTAAACCTACTTCATTTCAAAATTTGTTATGATTTGTGTGGATAGTTTAAATATTTGGCAAGATCATATTGTATGTTAGTGCGCCAAGAATTTTGAAGCAAAACACATTTTCTTAAAGTCTACTTCAACCCCACGTTCCGAAAACTGACAATTATGGAAGTAGATTTTACAAATTGTAGAATATATATTTTTTATGGATGTAAATCATGTAGTT
Source organism: Polytrichum commune (assembly GCA_950295325.1). Lineage (NCBI taxonomy): Eukaryota > Viridiplantae > Streptophyta > Polytrichopsida > Polytrichales > Polytrichaceae > Polytrichum > Polytrichum commune. The sequence continues at coordinate 4,305,024 of OX485809.1, forward strand.
TGCAAAAATATTTATGAAAACATCTTGACCACAATAATAGTAACTTCAATATGAATCATTTTCATTGTTTTGAGTTATATAATTAGGAAATGTGGCTACTTGTGCCTCTTGACTGACACGGTACAACTTTTGTTCACTTTACCATGCTTTGGCCCAAGCATGAATGACGAGCTTCTTCACCCGCATGCTACTTCCCCTTCTCCATGGTGTGCTTTACTCTTGGTAACATGTTTGTAGGGGTGACTCATGGACCATTTTGAATGCCTTGGTTGTTGTGTGTGGTGGTTGTTGTGGTCATTTTGTTGTGTTGTCTTATTACATTGGTTGTCCACATCTCTCATTAATTTCCCCAAACAATGTTTGAGTTATGTTTTGCTTAATATATTTTGGTGTCTAGTTTTTGTTCGTTGAAAATGATAGCTGAGAAGGGGCATTTTGGGCACATTATCAGGGCCACTCTGGTGGACAATGCCATCGCAGATGGCAGCATGTACAAAAGCAAGGGATGGGAGTACGCCAAAGAGGCATGGGTGCATGGTGGCACACTTCACTTTATAGGGCTCCTCAGTGATGGAGGAGTTCACTCTAGGTACAACCAACTCAAACACCTCAATCATCATTTGAAACTGTTGCAAGAAGATGCAGTTCCATTCAATATTTCTAACATTTCATATCCCTCCATCCCGTAAAAACATTTATGAAAAATTAGGCAAATATGTATATGTATATCTATTCATTTAGGCACATAGCATATCCTACATACAAATCCATGTATTATAACTTATTTTCATTCATTCATGGCGGCTAAGTACACGATGTTAGCCTTGAGAGTTTAGGTTAAGCCGTCTTAGTGTCCTCATTAGGGTTGTGAACAATGTTTTCTATCGTTTTGTGCTCATGTTCAGTAGAGGTTGTTTGAGAATTTGCAAGCATGGCTACGAGCTAGAGGCCAATCAGTCATATGTTCCAATTCATTAACAAGGATGAGAGACTACTGAGCGTTGCAAGTAATTCTGAAGCTTTGAATGCCCAAGTTGAGATAAATCTCCTTGAAAATTTGGAAAATTCTCTAAAATTTAGACATTTCGATGATTTCATTTTTCTTTCTTTCTTTCATTTAGGCCATCGAGCCCAATACTTCCTTGAAAATCAGACTTAATTATTTCGAATAGTTTTTTTCCGGCCAACCTGCTATAAGCTTACAGTATATCAAAACCCATCAACACTAATTAAGGCTTCCAAGTCCGAGCCTTGGCTCTGTCGTAATTGGGGGGTGGAGTGCCGCGGACTGCCAGGTATGACCAGCTGAAGCATATCATGGATACGGCCGCCGACCATTGCTGCAAGAAGATGCGATTCCACATCCTCACCGATGGCCGAGATGTGCATGAGGACACGAGCCTGGGTTTTGTGGAGCAGTTGGAGAAGGATCTGTTGGCTTTGCAAAAGTGGGGTTGCGACGCGAGGATCGCGTCGGGCGGCGGCCGCATGTTTGTCACTATGGATCGCAACAATGTATGTACTACCCGCAAGCTCTGCTTGATAAGGATCGACTTCTAGACTTAGTCAGATTTTTATACGTAAAAATTTAACTTAGCTGTTTTCATAGGCATTGGTTACATCAATATATCAATGACCCAAGACGCGACAAGATATGACTCCGGTCCGGTGTTGTCACTGGGGTGAATTACACGGTGGCGCTTCATCTGATCTGATTGTGCATTGTTGACCAAAATTATGATGAGGAGGACGAGGACGAGAGGGGGTTGCAATCTGCAGACATTCGCAAACAAACTTAGAACATTGTTAAGTCATCACAGGAATTCATAACATTGGAGTTATCCTTTGATTAAGTTAGCTTTTTGGTTCAGAGTTGGTTGTTTTGCATATGGAACTCCTTCATGTTCAGGAAGCTTCAATGCATGTTTGGAGTCAGTGTGGAGGTTTGAACAAAGAACATTTCATATCGGCCCATTGCGGATCAAACTCATTTTAGCACCTCTTGGCATGTCAAAATGAGTTTTGCCCCCAATGAATCGATATAGAATATTCTTCCTTCAAACCTCCACAGCGACTCCAAATATGCACCAGAAACTTACCGAACATGAAAAGTCTTGTATGCAAAACAAGCAACTCCTGACCAAAACTTCGGATGATACAAAGGATAGCTCTATTGTTATTCTTCCGTGGGAGGGACCCGTTTCCAAGAAATAATGGGCCACTCCTGACCAAGTTAGAGCTGAATCTTGGGAACGTATGTCATTCATGCCATTTTTAGCCCTATTCATGCCTGTATGTAAACGAGGGTGAGCTCCCCACTCTCTTTACTCGTAATGACATACTGTCAATTAAAGTCCACAAACGAACTGATAGACTCTTGATCGATGAATCCCGCAGGCTGACTGGCGAATTGTAGCACGTGGCTGGTTCGCCCACGTTCTTGGTGAATCGCCACACAAGTTTGAGAGTGCGGCGGAGGCCATCACGGCCCTCAAGAAGGCCGACCCCAACATGTGCGACCAATACTTGCCGCCGTTTGTGATCGTGCAGAAGAAGAATGGGCAGCCATGGGGTCCCATTATGGATGAAGACGTGGTCATCAATTTCAACTTCCGAGCCGACCGCATGATCCAGCTTAGCAAAGCGTTTGTGGATGAGAATTTTGACCGGTTTGATCGGAAGAGGTGGCCAAATGTTCGGTACGTGGCGCTATGCCAGTACGACCTCGCCACCAAGCTTCCCGTTCACTATTTGGTCGCCCCTCCCACCTTCGACAAGCTCTCGGGAAAGTATTTGTGCGAAAACGGCGTGCGCACTTTTGTTGTCACGTAAGCAATCATCGCTCTAATTACAACACTCTTTGTATCATGATCCTGCATGTTTTCATTTGACAAATGTGTTTACATATACATCAGGAGAACATGTGGTGCACATAACACTATTTCAGGTTCTATGTCAGTGTTTGTCTTTCTAAAGTTTGAAAAAAATTCTGGGCACTTCCCTGTGACAATATTGTTTGAGTGAACTTTTTGGAATCCCTCCATAATTTACGTATGTTGGTAATACTTCACTAACAGGAGGGTGTAGCTTTGACATAGAAACAATCCTTAATTCGTGTGTGTGGACACTCGAAGCTACATGAGTGGGACTATTGGTTGAGAAAAAAAATTCACTGAAGATGTACATACAAATGTGTTGTAGAACAACATCACAGCCATTATATACATACATAAGTATATGTATGTAAATTAGACGTAAGCAAGAGTGTAATTTGAAATAGAAATTAGAAGCACGGAGGGACTACATAAGAAGAGAGGAGGGGAGTGATTTTCTTCAACTTCATGTTGTTGCTCTCAAGCCTCCTCTCCGTAGCTCATGGCTGGATGGTACAATATGTCATGTAAACTCCTCTAGCCTTACAGATTGTTACAATGTCGATTGTGCAATCCACCACTACAAAATCGATTTGGATGTGTTCAATTTGCAGTGAAACGCAAAAGATGGGTCACATAACGTTCAACTGGAATGGAAACTACTCAAAGAAGATCCACGATCGCCTTGAAACATACCAAGAGATACAGAGTGAGAACGTGAAGTTTGATGTAGAGCCGGAAATGCGTGCGGCCACCATAGCCAATGTTGCTCATGATGCATTGACTTCGGGTCACTATGACTACGTTCGTGTCATGTTTGCCAACGGGGACATGGTTGGGCATACTCGAGACTTTGAGGCCACCAAGCGGGCATGTATGGCTGTTGACGAAGGAATCAAGGCAAGGTTCATAATATTCTTCAAATGGGGAAGTTTGTTCTCCTTCTTGTTTAACAATATAGAGTTGGGGAACATGGGTGCTTGTGACCCCACCCTGTATAACATTGGTTGCCAAACTTAAAGTATGAGTTTTCACATCTAGTTCAAGGCTAGGGTGTGTATGGTGATTGGCCAGCCAAGTCCAATGAAGAGGTGGTACTTGGCCAAGAGGTAAGTTCACCCCATTAATCGTACTCAGATTCAAACCGAGAGGTATGGGATTCGAGAATAAGTGCATGCGATACTAGGGCCACCAAACACCCTAATCCAACTGAAGTCTAAATATTATGTTTCTTCAAAAGGGTACCCTTTTCATGTGCATCATTTGTGTGAAGCTCATCACCATAACATTACCAAGAACCTCAAGTGAGTTCTCTTCTAATTGAGAGGTTGGCCTTGCAGTGCCCAAAGTCTACGTCATAGAGCATCTTCAAGGCACACTGGGCACAAACCCCACGTTGTCCCTAGGCTGACAAACCATGTGTTGAGGGTTTAATATTGTTATGACATGATCCTTGTCCAAAATACAATGTTTTCAATCTTTTGAAATTGGCAAGATAGCATGTGTTTTAAAACACTATGGGTTTTGGCCCAAAGGGACATCTAGACTAGTGCTAGTTTGGTCTCACCATTTTTGCATGCCACCCAAGTATATTTTATGAGGATTTTACATGCTTCTTATACCGAGAGGGTAAGGGTATGCTTCTTCAGTACATTCTTGTTTATCATACCATTCAAATCTACATACCACACACGATCAAACTACCTCTCTTGTCATTTTGATCTATAACCCATGCAAGAGGAGGTACTTGAGTATAAACATGATGCTCAAAGTTGATATTCACATCATAAGATTACTCAAATTTACAAACATTAAAACTTGACAAATATCACTATAGTACAAATAACTTTCCAGCTTTGATACCAATCAAGTAACATAACATTACTCCACGACATGGACCCTCAAAATAAAACAGTCGAAGGTTGGAAACTCAGTCTTAATTTGAGTCTCCCTAGCCTCCATAGTGTTTCAAGCATCTAATTGCTATACTACGAGGGCCCACAGAACAAGAGCTACATGCTGAGTAATGTTGTGAAGTTCTTTGAAATCACTATTGATATTGTGGATCGCTACTATGCGTTCACCTAGTATATTTACCAGTCCCACATTCATCTAGACCTAGAAAGCAACTAAAATTAAGATAATCGATAGCTTCGCTCATAGATTATTGCGTTTAATTTGTGGTTTTGTTTGGGGAGGGGAATGCAGCTGCTATTGGAGGGTGTGGAACAGTGTAAAGGCATTTTCATGATCGTGGGTGACCATGGCAATTGCGACGACATGGCCCAACGCAACGAAGATGGCACTCCCGTCATGGACGCCTCCGGCTGCAAGGCCCTCCCCAAAACATGTCACTCCATTGACGAGGTACACAATGTAGACTTGTTTTCTTAATCGGACCCGTGTATTTGATTCATATGTGGTTTGGCGATGATCAAAGAGCAAACATTATAAAGAAACACATGTTTAAAGGAGATTGGACAACGTCTTCACATATGAATAACTACTCTACACTCAATAGTGGACACGATTGAGAGGACCTCATATGTATTCAGTTAAGAAGTCAACTATACATATCAGCTTCTGACAACCATAACTAAACCATGGGAGGTCCAGTTTTCAATCCGGTATTTGCATATGTTTCATCGAAGATTCGCTAGTGCAACACAAGTTTTGTTGTGTGAATCAAATCGGTAGAAGTTGAAGGACATGAAGAACGAACTAAATCACACCCTGTTAACACTGAAGCTTGGAGACACAACTCGTTCATGCTATTATTATACACACTACTCAATCATAAACTCCGAAGCTTGGAGACGCAACTCGTTCATGCTATTATACACACTACTCAATCACAAACTCTGAAGCTTGGAGACACAACTCGTTCATGCTAATATACACACTACTCAATCACAAACTCCGAAACTTGCATGAGCTTCCCACGATCTTAACAATGTTGTGGAGGTTGTGAGCCTCACGGTGTGATATCATTCTGCTATGAATTTGCAGGTGCCAATAGTAATTGGAGGACCTGGAATCCACCCAAATGTGAGGTTTCGGGACAACATCCGGAATGCAGGCCTTGCGAATGTGGCGGCCACGTACATGAACTTGATGGGATTTGAAGCTCCGTACTACTATGAACCGTCTCTGCTCACCTTTGACTACAACCCATGGATGTTCACCGGTGTCCATGAGGAGTATGTGCCCCCAATGGATAGGCAAAGGGCAGTTATCAAAAAATAATAAGTAGGACAAAAACACATGTCAAGTTCACCACAATACATTCCATTACAACCATTGACACCATCCCAATGCAAAATCATTCCTACTTTCCACACGTTAAATCATAGACTTGCCATCGAAACGAGTCGGTGGTCAACTTTCCTAAATCTTGGGGATCTCAGATTATGCCAACTATATTATGAAAATGCAGTTGAAAATGAAGCACACTTTGTGTTGGAGTGTCCCCACTACAGCTGCACTAGTGATAGAGCTTTCCCTTCCCTATTCAAGAGTGTAGTACTAGGTAGTCTCGAGTCCTTTTTCCAAGTGGACCATTAAGTTGATATCAGCTTATATTTTACTCAGGCCATTGCACTCGATTATTCTTTGTAATTCACCTTTTCAACACCATCTTGATGTAACTTGTACTCCCGTAAGCCTTTTGGCTTCTTGGACTTTAAAATCAGTATCATTTCATTGCTTTAGGAGGTACTCTATTTCATCTTTAGAATCGTCGGAATGTAGTTTCCACATGCGGTTCAAGTGGGTCTCAGCCCATGTGGAAATGACACATGTGGCAGAGTTCGAGAAGGAAATAATTATGAATTTCAGTCAGAACAGAACCCTCTATGGTACACATGTGGTAGATATCGGCCATGCCCACCGTGGAGGAGATCGTTGGATGCCTGTATGTGTGGCCACATGAATCCATTCTTCAATAATAATTCAGTGCTTCCAGAATCTAACCAAGTTTAATATTCAAAGAACAAACCAAGATACTTGCTCATGATAATCATAACATCAAGGTTTGTCATGGGCTGGAATTCTTCTAGATTATGAGTGAATGTGAATGCACATGGGTGCTGTACAATGGAGCCTGCTGTCATATTTGTAGTTTCATAGACACCTTATTTTCATCAGGAAAGAATGTACGGAGGCTGTACTTGCGAACCCTAAACCCTTTCGCCCATCACAAAGTTGAGAGTCACCTTGACCGCAGATTTTGAGAAACTACGAACAACATTGGATGAAACAATATACCTCTGGAGTGTTTCTCGTTGCACATAGATGATTAATTGAAACTTGGAAATCCATCATATTCACAGGAGCCTCCTTTAAGGTAGAGCATTCTAAGGGTGAGTTTTCATGCAGGTCACTCACCAACTAGATTGTAGAAAATAATGAGTCGGAGGTGTTCGCATGTAGTTAAGCACATTCTGGTGGTCCACTAGAATATGGAGGGTCGTGGACACATGCCACAAGACCTCCATGTGTCCACCAATATATCAATGCAGCCTACATGAAAACACACCCTAAGACCTCTACACTAAAATCTTGCACGCCGAGTATATGTTGATTTTAAGAATGGCTCGTGTTAAGTTGCCCGTGATGGTTTTAGGTCATCTACCAATAAAACTTGGAACCCCTATAACTTTTGCAATATTTGGTGTTAAGTCTCCCCTGAGTTCAAGGCATAATTTGGTGCATTGGAACCCCCATTCGATTGCTAACAAGCATCTTTTGAGACTTCTTTCCATCTAATAATAATAGTTCTATGCAAGTGACAGTCTTAGGACTGCCCACCTTACACTCAGAAGGTAATAAAAGCACCATCTTCCATCTTCAAGTTAGCCAATGAGTTGACTTGAGTATTCAATATCTTCTCCTTGCCACCAAAAATTTAATTAGAACTTAATTTGGGGACAGCAAATCAATGACAGGCCAGAAAGAAATTTACACAAAAACTGTCACGAAGCCCCTCACACTCCACCACACTATAAGACTAGACTACCATTCCTAGGCACAACTACAAGGCCAATATCTAACATTTTTAGATCCAGAAATACTTTGATCACTCCATTAAAGCCTCAAAAGTGGTTGATTGCAATTTGAGAGAGAGCAGGTATAATTGGAAAGAGGAGCAACAGGTTTCACTCTCGAAACACAAAGGTTGGGATTGATGAAATTTACATTTTCTGTAGAATGCATTTACCTGAAACCAAAGCCATCATGTCATAACCAATACAAGAAGGCACTACCTAACTCAAAATGTAGATGATCAATACTAAATCAAAATTTTATTCTGGAGCTCACTGTATATCACATCTTTTGAAATCTCAAGATCTCTGGCAGAAGATGTTTTACTGCTCTCTACCTTAAAGGTGACCAAAGAACAGTTCACCATCCTATAAATCTCTGAGAAACTCCACAGATCTGGGTGTCAACCAGAACACATTGCATATAGCAGGGTTGAGCCAGTACTAGCACACCATTGCTGCGAGTGTTCTAGAGTGGTAATTGTTCTACAGGACCAGCAATAATCCCATTGCTAATAGAGGTTGGGAGACCATCAAGCTGCAAATTTGCTTCAGATTGACTTTACAAATACTTACTCTACCTCAAGTCTCAACACAAGATAAATATCTGTCAACTTCCCTCTCTCTGCCCACCCGAAGCAACGAGGGAAATTGCTGGTGAAAATCACCTGTTGAGCACATTCTTACCTGTACTTGGAAGCTACTCCAACTTGAAGCTCTAATATAACTACAAATCTGCTGGGAAGTTGTTGACCTGACCTTGCTCCAGGATAGCCTCACCATCCACTTTATAATTTATCCTCACCTTCATGACCAGAGGTTTCTGCAGCACAAATCGTCATAATGAGCAAGATCATAATAAAAGCTCATGCCTAACCTCATTGTTGATCCAAAATATATGTTTACAGATATACAATAATAGGACCATAAAATGTATTCCTTTTTAACATTTCCTTTTATGCAGTTGATCCTACACAAAGATATTTGATTGTATTGAGAAAATTCTTGGTTGGTTCACGCCAGTTTTACATCACTCCTTTGAGCCCTCAAATTGGATCCAGGGTCCCAGGCTCTAGTCAAAGGAACATGTGGAGGTGGTAAGTGTTTCCTACTGGACCTAAGCTAACTGGACCTAGGTCTCCATCTCCTCTGGATAGGGTTGCAGGAAATTCCAGTATATCCGATTAAAGACGCCCATCTGACAGTAGAATACCTGCTTTGATAACATAGTAGCACGATGACCAGATTTTCAGCGGGAGAACCTATCTTATGACATACAAATGCGGAAATTAAATTGAGCTGGTACCCCTCTTTGGTGTAAAAAGAATTCCTACATTATTTGTTGCAGTGCATGTGCATAACAACCTTCTGTCTAGGTCTTGCCTCATTGTTACAACACAGAACCACATCAAATTGTGAATTGGTGGGTACCTCGCCATGCATACTATTGGTTACTGTGATCATTTGAGTAATAATGCCAGTGCTATTTGCAGGAAGGAAGGCATTGCTGGCAGGCTCCAATCGCAAGTTCATGAACTGTCAAGAGAGATAACAAACAAACCATCAACTGGGAAATTAAGTATCCTATAACTGTGGAAGGTGGAATTCTTGGTTATATGAGACACTCAAAATGAGGATCTGGACAGACATTACCTCCCTGCACAAAAGAGTAGCCGAGGTGCAGTGCCAACAAGCACAAGCCCTGAGGTGATCGATCAAGAATAATCATACAACTAGTGAAAGAGACTTCCCAGATCATCGAATTCAACTTCTTCTGGAATCATGAAGCACATGCATGGTGATTTTATGACCTCTTAAGACAACAAAGCTTCCCAGGTCACTAAGGGCAAACTAATAAAATAAAAGTCACTGACACGAAGGGATAAGGCCCTGCTGCCTCCAGATTGAACTTTTAGCTTACCTTGGGAACTGCAGCTTGAAAAATGAAATCTGTATATGGTGTAGGAGAGGTGTTGTAATATGATGCCTTAATAACTGTAGTTTGCGGGGACCCTGATGCTTTTGCAAAATCAAATGTTACTTTCAATCCCTTGGATCGCATGGCAACTATAGATGGGAACACTGTCCAATCTGTACACACCCACAGCACATTGTGTCATGGACCCCAACAGCACATTCTCATTTTATAGCACATCCAGTAAAGATAACATTTGACTAATATACTACATAATCTGACATAAAAGCATATTCTCTGACAGAAACTTCGGCATTAGATAGGATCTGCTATCAAACCTGGCTGACTTGGCTTGGATGGTGAGTCAGGATGATAACCATCAGGGAAGTCATCTAGGAGAGAACTTGTGTTCTGCACAAGATTTGTCGACTTGGTATCAGCAAGAGACAAGAGGTTACTGGACTGGCTTGATGTTGCTTGTGTTGTAGAAACCCTTGGAGATCGTATACTTGAAAGGGAATTGCGGGAAACTGAAGAATACTCAGGGGAATCCGCCAGCGACAAGATGTCTCGGAGGGCATTCGAGCCTCCTGTTGATGAGCTTTGCACTGTATAACAAAAAGAACGAAAATATCTCATTAAAATCTTAATTTCGACCTGACAATCCCCAAGCATCAGTTGACCAGGTTGAAGCATTTGTAGGCCTCCTTATAAAAAGCTCAGAAAAACAGACCAGAACAACGAAAAACACAGGGTCTGACAATAAATCACAAGGAACTACTAACGATAGGTAAAACTCCCTATGCATATCTTTGAGATCTACTAGTTCTGCCTTTGACAACCATGACAAAATAGTAAAGGAGAGGGGGAAACAACTTGCCTTCATTTGTTGTCACAGTTGATGTGGATGGTAAACTACCACTTAGCAGGTCCAGCAATGCATCTCCAACATTTTTTGATGACGTTATATGTTCATCAGGATGGAAGGTGATAAAATCGATGAGGTTCTCTGTGGTTGCTGGCATTGAGGCTGAAGAAGTTGGGCTCTTGGTATCACGAGGGAGTTTAGATTGTTTGGTCTTTACTTTCTCAATTTCCGATCCAATATCAGGGTGCTTGGCAGAATATGAGACCTCTTCCAACACAGGCATCCGATCCACGAGCATTGCCCTGCAGAACAGGGTCTCACAACAGTCAAGACACATTTTATTGCATCAGCAACGTATATGTACAACATGTAAAGGACAACCTCAGAAATTGTGTACAGGCTTCTCACCCTGAGGTGTCTGCTCAAGGCTTTATATGCAAATCCTCTGTGAATTTCGTTCTACTATCTTCTGATTATTCTGACCTTACAGTCATCTCATAATTCTCCTCAAACAGTGCAGAACTTTCTCAGTAAAACATGCAGACAAAGAGCAGCTGAATGTTTACATGCTTAGAATATGCCAACAGACACCACATGAAGACATCAAAAAAAAAATACTAGACCCTCAATTAACCACTTCACTGTAGTTGCATAATCAGTGTAGTCAATTCTTGAGGGTTTGTCTATTCAGCAGGGCCTGGTAGCTGGAGTACAGAAATAAGCAGGCCTTAAAATCAAAAGTAGGTTCAAATCGCAAAACAAAAATACAATTTATATCACCCTGAACATTGGACAGCTCTTATAATGAATGGTCGTTTTTCAGATAAAGTTTGGAGAACTAACGCCATATTGGAGTGCCTACGGATAATGGATCCAAACTCAACAGAGCGTTGTTGCAACTCTACTGTTATACTCCCCTTATACTCCTCTAGCAATCCTTCAATCCGCCTGCCAAAATTTCAAAAAACGCAATTAATAGGTCAGTAAAAGGTTAAGATTAGAACCTGAGCATCACCAGATACCTGAGGAATTCTTGCAGGCAATAATGACACTCAAGTCAAATGAAGAGGAAGGCCATTTTAATTGCATAGCGTTTGAGGAAGCAAAAGAGAACAAACAAACAGACAAGTGCAGAAGAGAATAGCGGAAATAAAGTGATACTAGACCAAAGATCTTATCATCCATTGAGGATGCTATTCACACTGATACCATGCTTAATGATTGAGCTGGTTAATGGCAATCGGTCATCGAAAAAGGGAGTGACAAGAAGTCTCACTCTTTGCACTGGGGAAACCGCGATGAGAGCTTCAACAATGCTGTAAGGGAGAAGGCAACTGTGGTTGGAGTAACTCTAGAATCTCGTAGAACACCTTCAACTACGTCCACCCCATCTGATTCTGTGATCTGTAGAGCCAACATTAGGATGTCAATGAAACGCTTTCATGGTTAAACAGAATAGACTGTTTGATTTTTTCTCTAAAATCTTGAAACGCATCTCTGAATGCAGAGCTTGGTCTGCTCCATTGAAGTTCATAATGCATGATGTCAAAGAATTACTACCCAACTCTTGAGGTCGTTGCCTTCATGGAAGTGTTTCTCTCCTGCTGAAAGTGCAGTGAGCCTTCCTTGGAGATTATTCTCTTTGAGCATTTGAATTCAAATAATAACCATCTCGGAGAGATAAGCAAAGAGAAAGGATAAAGTTCAGAAATTATTTGAAAACATTTGAGACTGACTAGCAAGTGATAAAAGAAAGGTGAGGTTTGATTGGAGAAAATTATCGTGGATGAACTCATGACAAAATGCTATTACATTGGATAGATGAATTGGCGACTCCTTTTTATAACTTTACGTGTGCATTGTGAAATTTAACCACTATATAAGGCGAGTAACATTATAATGAGTAGAACGTCCACAGCCAATCGCATAACACTCTCACTTTGTGTATTTCAGTGCAAAATTCTACTAAGTTGAAAGGCTCAACAACGAAAAATGTGACATTAAACAAAAAGAAAGAAAGAAAGAAAAATCCTACTTACAGTCTGAGGATCTTCGCCTTCCAACTCATTGACATAATTGACCAGCATATCTCCATATTCTCCAAAGCACCACACTGTCACTTGAGCAAGACTATCCTGCTCACACATGTCAGACAACCTTCAATTTCCTATCCGATACCTTCAAGCTGCACTATCAGAAAAATGATTCTGGCATGACTACAGATCCCTCTAGACAGAATGCAATGCAAATATTGAGAAAAGATAGAGGATGATAAATTATCCTGGAGACACTCAATTAGTAATAAATGCATGACAGCATCATACATCTTAGACCTTGCTCATATATACATCAAAGGATGTCTGGACTATGAGAAGAGTATAACTAAGTGCAAGAGAAGGAGCAACCAGAGATAATCGCACATGACCTGCCCACTCCAATATTGAAATGCACGATAAAGCGATCGAACAGTGTAGCCTTGAAGCTCAGTTGCATTGGTGATGACAACCACCAATGTTCGCATCACCTCCTCAGTCACAAATTTCCCAGCCTAGCAAGGCAAGCAGTATCAGTTTCTTGCAAAGAGATTGAAGCAGTAGACCATCAATGTACAATTGACTATGCTATTGAGCACTGCATTCAAGTAACACCATTGTCCAAGAAGTTTTATTTCAGGCCTGCTGTTGAGTAACAGAGGTGATTGAGAGGTGTGTATGGGCCCTCTAGTAAGACCTTAAGAGAATTCCTCAGTTGGCACCCCCAAAGCTACTTTCCCAAGTTACTGTTTCCAACAAGCTCATGTCTTTCACCACCTAAGAAATCTACAATTGGTGTTTGATTTCAAACTTGCTCAGTGTGGCCACTCAACAGCTAATTCCATCAAAACAACAGAGATATCTTACCTCAACCATGAGTAAGATCATTTGATCAATGTACCATTGCTTCGATGGAGGAAATCTGGGAGAAGAACGTGCAAACAAACTGTCAGTTGAGGATTGCATGTTCCATAGAGGTCTGAATATTGAACAGAAGGGAAGATCAACACAGATCTTTAAGTGAATTTCGTTGTCTGAGATACAACGGAACTCTTTTGATGTGAACATATATTCAGAAGGTGAATTTTAAGATACAGGAAAGTTGTACTTGGCTTCATCACATTTACTTTTGCACAAGAGTGGCAATCTTGGCTGCCAGATCCACTTTGAATTCTGGGTCACTAATTTTCAGGTATTCAAGGAGCTCCTTTGTCAAAGCCTTCACATTGCCTTCACTCACAAGATTGAACACCAGCTCTAATGCCCGCCTCCTAATAGAAACATCTGAGTCCTGCACATTTCAGCACAGTAGCCACACTTCACAAATACTCCTCAATATGTCATTCAATGGGCCGAAGCAAGACATAAAGTAGTGCATGTAAGAACACAATGAGAGATAATAGATGGATTACTGTTGACTGTCAGTACTGATTGAACATGACCTATTTAAGGTGTTTATGAAGCATACGAGGACCTAATCTAAGCTTGGCAAGAGTGCATAACACTACATATTGAGTGCAACAAGAGTTGCCTACAGACAACAGCAACCATCACAATCACACATTCAAATGGTGGTCAAGTGGGGAGTCATGTTCCATAATACATTGTTGAAAAGTGAAGACAGCAGAGAATCATATATGCACCTCCTGTGTCTATAAATTGCACTTTTTATCCACACCAATTTGTTATCTACCTCTAGAATAAATTTACACAATTGTTTTAGGTGGTTTTCAGAAACTGGACATTATACCTTGATACACTCCAATATAATTGCCCGGTGACGCTGCACAGCTTTACTGTCTACTGTCACCACCTTGACAAGCGTGTTAAGCGCGACATATCTGCACTTTTACAATGAACTAATAAGAATCTAATATGACACTCATGCAATGACGTTCATTACTCAACCAGCTCATTATACTTGCAATTTCACCCTATAGACTCACAATCAATGGTAAGCAGTTTATTGCTGAACAGCTGCTAAACACCACCTGGGCTGATTACATTCACTGACGACATTCAATGTCCAGGACTCATGGGAACCTCAATCTCGATAAAAACACGTTAAGCCTAAGAAGATACACAATCCATGAAAAATCCAGTGTACCTGATGTTGTTATCCTTATTTGCCAAAAACCGACCCAGAATATTGATAGCTAATACTCTAAGACCCCCGATGTCTTCAATTGCCATTATTGTCTGAACACACTCATACAATATAGCATTCCCAGGATTCTTTGTTCCTTCTGTATTTGTGGCAACCTGCAGAGGTCATCCTTTGTTAATACACAAAAATTGGAAAGAAAGAGAAGAGGATTTGGTCCCATAACCAAGGGTGCAAAACTTAATATACCATAATCTATAACACTGCATAACCCAATACTCAATTGAAGCATGTTTCCTTCCTACATTATTACAATGCAGGACACCCATCTACTTCTATTCAACTGAAGGTGAAATTGAACCTGCGCAAGCACATCACTCATGATATCACTTGATTCACTGTCCCCTTGTCCTATTAGACGCAGAAGTCTGAGAAGCTTGATCTGCAACAAAGGGTCTGTGATCCCGCCCACATCGTATTCTGGGGTATAACCACTTATCACCAGGCTCTTCAAAATCCTCACAACTGTTGATACTTGCTGCACATACAACACCACCAAATCTACTTACATGAGCTGCTGCGTCTTGGTCTGTTACAATTCTTCAATTTAATCACCATAGCCTCCATTCAAACTTCTAGGCCTCCCTACTCAACCTAATATTCTACTTGTGTTGATGGCTCTCTTGATGCTCAAATAACAGATCTGAGTGCATTCTCATGATGTGATGTTGCTAATAAACTTGGAAAGAACAGAGCGTTCCACTAACTAAATAAGACAACGTAATTTGCCTCTATATTAGAGATTACTCGGTGCTAAGATTGTGAGCTTCTCTACTGTCTGCACCAGAACCCTCAGAGATTATTGTTTTAGTTGGGAGCAGGGGGACAGGGGGGAATCAGAACTTGGGAGAGAACACAAACCTTCCTGAAATGTTCAAGGGCTCCATCAGTAGCCTGACAGAGCTCAATGCACAATTTCACTCCTGCAATGAGGACACCATGATGCTTGTCCATGAGGAGATTTGATGCTGGACCTGTGAACGACTCACTGAGTTCCGGAACCTTACGTACTATCCGTACTGCGCACAAGGCTGCCTACAAGACCCACGTAACCCCACCCTGCACCAATGAAGCATTGGCCTTCTCTTGTCTGGAAAACACAGTACTTGCAAGTGATACCAGTAAATTGAATTCAAAACCCTAGTATGGCCCCTACTCCATTTGATACATGCCAAAGACAGAGCAGATAAAAAAGCACATCACCATTTTTATTTGGTCCACTCACAATTAAACAAGACTTGGATGATATGATTTCAAAACATGAAATGGCCATAATTTATCACTATGATGCCATGTCGGCTACCATGCATAACATACTCATCGCATCCATCTTATCAGGTCATAGTCTATTCCTCTCAAATGGTAAAAGAAAGATTAGAAGCCACAATCAAGGCAAGTAGTTGCCTAATTCATCACCAAGTACACAAATTTGCCCATAGACTCAAAAAAGTGCAGTGGCAATTTGAGTGCTTGGTCTGAAAGCATTGAAATTTTAAACTGCCCTTGGGCTAAAGATAATCAAATACTTTGAATTGCAGCAAAGTGCATCAGAATCTCACCTTCTTGCGAATGTATGAGTTGTTATTCTGGAGGTGCTTTTCCACCTCCAAAGAAAGATCTCGAGCCATTTCAGCAGTGCAGATGTTGCCCAGAGCACAAAGCGCCAACCCAGTAACATACTGATTTGAGTGATGCAAGTCACTAGCATTGAGTTAAGAGTTCCAAGCCCCTATAATTTGTACACAACTATAAAATTTTGACAAAATAGACCAACACAGAGCAAATAAATGACTTAGGGATTGGATACTTTTTGACCGAATTGGTGACCAACATGAGCACTTCCTGGCGCTCATCGAGTAGTAACATAAGCCCCAAATAACCAATCCGTTTTTCTGGAAAATCACTTGCGGCAATCAACTTGATGCACTCCATCTGCCCAAAGTGTGTGGGGTAGCCTAGCATATGGATAAACATGAGCTTTGCTACATTGCGATGCCTGTGGTACTGGTTCCCTTCTTTGAAAGCATCCCTCAATGCTGCACATTCTTTTGCAACCACGCCCCTTTCCTCAGCCGCTGTCTTACACGTCCGAATAGAACGTATCATGTCTCTACACAATCACAGAGGCAGAGGACCATGTGTCAACAATTTATGGACCTGGCATCATTATGAGTGGCATGCTCTAACTCAAACCGTCACATGTAAATAGCTCTGTAGCAGCTGCAGTCACAAACTTATGTTCATCAATTATGACCTTCAGAAATTAAAGATATCCACAATCCCCAAATTGAATTTCCAGGGCATATGACATATATTCAGAACCCGTGTCCTGTACTAACCTACATCATCTATTAGAACAAGAGCAGTACATGCTCTGCAAGAGCCTGAAAGTTTTGTCTTCAAATTGGGGGAGAGTGGAAAGAAGTACAGGAGTTTTTGGAAAGAGTTTTTGGTCAGTAACCTGAGTCGAGTCCCCATTGTGGTATCCTTGCTTAACCACACCTTACAGTCTGGTCTCAATTCATTCAGGTTCTGCAGCTACCATGCATGATTAATACATGTTCACTGCACTGGGCATAATACAACACCACAGTAGACATTCCAATTGTGATCCATTTGCCAATTCCATGCTCTGCAATAAGCACCAGGGGCAGTCAGTTCTCTGCATGAGAGTCATGAATCTGTAAACAGCCAATACCAAGGGGACATGTGCTTCAATAATTATCAAATCGTCAGACTAGCCAACCCAAGTACATAAAGTGCGGCCAAGCAGACATGTAAGACAACAGCACAGTGAGTATTGGATCGCAAAAAGGTTGACACAAGAATGATTGAACCTAAGCCCTGCATTGGCAGGAACAGCAAGGATACAGAACAAAATAGAATTTGAGTGATGGAGGAAACAACAAAAATTCCCATGACTATGAATCTCTGGATAGCAGTACAACCAAGTGGAGGAGGCACACTCACTGCCTCTGACAGAAGAATCAGGACGCAGGCAATTCAATAAAGAAACAGCTGCCCATCCTAGTCACTGCAACTGTGTGCCTGATCTAATACCATTAGGCAGAGACCCATTCGTACATGAAAGGTTCAGTGGACAATAACAGGAAAGGATTGGAACCAAATGGGGAACTTCAAACAGAACTAGGTCAAATTCAGGACACAAAACTAGGTCAGACGGAGATCAGCAAGACACACTAACCTCTCCACGGACAACAGGCCTTAGCCATCAACCAATTTCTTATGTAGACAAGCCAAGACTTTGTGTTCCAGCACTCTATACATCCCCTGACCAAAAAAAACCAGGAAAAAAGCAATAGAACGCTGGCAAACTTCCGCAAGTACTCAGCTGGACTGATTGCAAAAGCCATGAGAGAAATGCACGTGCGAAAGTAACGTGCTGCACGTCAATACAAAATGCATCTGAACGGGTTCTCACAAGATCTCAAATCTTAGGTTTTCAACCCAATCTTAGGTCTTTCCGGTTGTAATAAAAGATTGAGGAAAATGGCTCACTTCAATGCAGCTAAAAATGATGAAACCTCCGACCCCCTGAACATCGACGGCAACAGCAAACCACTGCCTGAAGAGAATGGATGGACGAGCTTGTGTGACTGTGGTGTTACCCTCAAGTTATTAGGTCATCAATTGGACGAGAGAGGCATAATAGTTCCCCTGTTCCTCCTACTGTTATGGATCCTTCCCTATCCAATCCACGTACAGAGGTACTAAATAACCTCCCACCTCTACTGATCCAGGAAGAAGATAAAGAGCTGTGATATTCTCAAATTCCAGCCATGAATGCTTATGGAAGTGCACCAACATGGACCCTAACAACTGCAAAGAGACGAATCCAAGAATGGGGGAGGGAAGCAGGCAAAGAGCGAATTGCAGGCGAATCAGAAGAAAACGGATGCAGCAACATCGTGATGGAAACCCCAAGCTTTAGAGTTGGATTTAAACATTTACGAACACACACACACACACACACATCTCCACTGCATTTGACCGTGGCCATATGGAGGACAGCTTCAACCGGTCTCCAAATGTGGTCGGAGATCGGGACACTCACCCGCCAATCGCGACTTCAGAGACAACACCTCGAAAACCAAAAAAAAAACAAAAATGCAACATCCACATTTGCCCTTGGAATCCCTTCCTTCCACGGAAAGTGTTGCCGAGGGAGGAGGGAAGCAACCTCAGATACTTACAAATTTCTCGCTGCCGTCAGTAGCGCAAGCTGCAGGAATGATGAGGGAATGAGGCCGCGAGTGGGGCAGCGGCCGAGGGAGCAATTATTTCGACGACGATTGTGGGAGAATGATGAAGGAGGTGGACCGTTTCTCTCTCTCTCTCTCTCTCTCTGTGTCGCGCGCACCGTAGCTGGCTGACCACGGAGATAGATGAGACTGCAAGCGACACGCTGCCGCAGGAGAGGAGAGAGACGGGACAGTACTTCGGGGCCCTATTGCTGCCCACGTAGTAGGGTAGGTAACTTATGCATCCTCTTCACCGCGGCCAAAAAGACGCTGCGTTAGGGAATAAAAGAAACTTACTTTCCGGTAACTAGGTCACCTAGGCTACCCTTCTTTGGAAGCCTGGGAAGCAGTGTCCGTGGAGGTTTCTGGGCTCCACCGGTCAATATCCTAGTTAGTTTCCAAGTCCAGCCGGTCACATATTGACATCTTTCGGTTTCTCTTTATTGCTCTGTCTGTAGGACAGCGACTATGCATCGACTTCTATGTTTCAAAAGTAAATTTTTTAACCATTTTGCGTTCACACTTGGACGTTACTTGTTCCTATTGTTTATGGTCCAATTTATTTAATGCGGATGGTGAAAGCTTGCATACCTCGGACAGCTAATCAACTAATTCGATTATTAGTTAACTACACTAAATAGGTAGATTAGTGTTAGATGCAATAGTTACCTAAAACACTAATTTTCAACTGATATCACAATTAGTGTTTGAATAGGGTTTGAACAAATTATACCTTTTACGAGGTTCTCATATTCTTCTTCCTTCAATTCTTCATTCCAAGATTTACAAAATATCATCTAACACTAAATGTGCTCATGTAAATATTTAAAGTTACTACTTGGTACAAATAGTGTTAGAGTTGACATTTAGTGTTCTAACACTATAGAGACAATTTACATTTAGCGTTTTCGTCGACTATTAGTGTTTCCAACACTAATCTACCTATTTAGTGTAGTTGTCTTTCGTAATTATAGTTGTTCGCAATTTAACCTGCCAAAAAATGTAGTTAACTATAATTGTTCCCTAAAATGTATTGAAAATTTTTGATTGATTATAATTGGGTATAGGTATAGTAAATAGCCATGAACTGGCATGAGCAAAGTATACAACTATAATTGTAGTCTTTCATAAGAAAGGATAGAGCCTCACGGTTCTACTGTTTTCTTGTTATATTGAAGTATGTTCTCTATATTCCTCTAAAATGATTAGTCATTTTCCCGAAGTCTTGAACTTTAAACGGCTATTTCTTCAAACTCAACCGGTTTTATCTATAACTCCTATTAGTGTGGGTTGCCCAATGCTGGCACCTTCAATAACAACCCCCAAGAAAACACAGTCCCCAATTGGCTACTCCCCTGCACATGTAGTACACAAAGATGTCACTGCAACGCAAGATTTAGACATGATATCCTCCGTGTTAAAGGACTACCCTATCAAAATGCCCCTCCCAGAGATGTCGACCCTAACCTTACCATACAATTCATTGAATTCACATACTGCAATGACAGATTCTCCCCAAAAGCAATTGAAGCAAAAAATAATAAATACAACTCACTAATTGCTAGCATTGCTTCCAAAGGATGGAAAATCGAACCACTTATTGTTATCACTGTTGGTGCCAGAGCGATTGCCCACATCCCATCTATGAAAGCACTAGAGACCAACTTCAAAATACCTATGGCCACCATCAAAAATACTTTCAAAAATATTAACACCATTGCAATACAATATGCTATGTCTATTCTCCTCCATAAAAGGAGAATTGAAAACCACCAACCACTCCCCCAAAATCCAGACCCCCCATAACTCATAACTTAAAAGATAGGGTAAGGGGCAAAGGGTATTATATTAGGCGCATGTTACATTACTAGTTTCTTGTGTCTAAAGTGTCTACTCTCGAAAGGGGGGAGTAGATCTTCTCCTTCATACCTTTGTCCTGTGGGCTTGGGATTGAAGGTAGATTGAACAGACACTTAATTCACGTCGGTCTCCTTCAGAGACCGAAGTTGTTATTATTATGTGGGTTGCCGGTTGGAGTTACGTGTTGCTATAAATTTTTAGCAACGTCATCAATTCCTACCAAGTAAGTTATGTCATGTTATTTGATGTGCGTACTAATTATTTATGCTATTTGTATTAAAATTGATACTCTTAGTCGATTGTTATAGCATAGTGTAATTCCAAATGGTAACCCACGCTAACATGACTATTTAGTGTGGCAATTGGTACCCTAGGGTCTAACACCAAAGAAACTCCAAAATGGAGCAATCCTATTCATCGAGAGCAATTTTTTGGACATGAGGATCTTATACTAGGGCCGGGGTCCAATGTATTGAAAAAATTAAAGTGGTGCTAATGTGGCATCACTTTCTCCCAAATTTTCAACAATCCCCACTCAAGAAAATATCTCTCCTAGTTTGAGAAACTAGCCTTGAACTCGAAAGTAAGGTCCATTTAGAGATTTCTTAGACCTCGAGATTCTCTGGACATGGACCCTAATGTAAACCCACCCTTATTTGGGTGGGTGTACACCAATGTTGGACTGGTATATATGATGAATGCATGGGTATCAATATTCAACATCAATAGTGGTATCAAGAACCTACCCATGGGTATCAAAATTGCAATACCAATCAAGTATCTCAAAGTGAGAGAATCTTTATATACCCAAGTTATTATTTGGGTCAATAGCATTCTAAACCATATTGATACTATGGTGATTTTACCTAGGTACAAAAGTCATTGCATGTCAGGCACACCCTAATGATATTGAAAAAAAATGTTAATTATCCATACCTCCCTGTTATTAAAAAAATGTAAAATGCTCATGACAAATACCTGAATGGTCAAACATTGGTTTACACTAGGGTCTAAGATCCAAGAAACTCCAAAATCATTTGACCGATCCTTTTCATCAAGAGAAAAATTTTGGACCTTGAGGAGTTTACAATAGACTTCAAGTCCAATGTAGAAAAAATGAAGTGGCGTCACTCTCCCACCAAATCTTAGCAATTTTTACTCAAGAAAATACTCCTCCTCTTGTAAGAAAACATATCTTCAACACTTGGTTTCTATCTTGAGTCCGAAAGAAAGGTTCATTAAGGGGTGTTTTGGACCACAAGTTTCTAGAACCTAGACCTTAATGTAAACATGCCCCTAACCCTTCAAGGACCATGGGGCTCCATGTACGACTTGCGGTAAATATGCGTAATATAGTTACTACAATTATTTAGACACCTGATTTAATTCAATCTAATAAGTTTATGCCACTAAATGGTCAACGTCCTCTTAAGAACAAGCAACACGAAGACACGTGCTTAAAACACATTGGACAATTACATTCTCAAAATGTGTTAACCATTCTAGGTTCAATAATCAACATACTTGGGTTGGGGAGGGGGGGGGGGAGGAGGAGGGACACCTATGTGGTCTTCTACAACTCATTGTAAGTGGATTCTTGATGATTCATAACAAGTTGAGATTGGCTCCAAAACTTTATGGAATCGATCTTGGCTTCTTCGTATACATTTGTAGATGCATATAATATTATGCACCAAGCAAATTTGAGTAGTATTGTAGCTCCCTAGCAGCTTGGGCACGTTTCTCCCTAATAATTAATCAAAGTGCAAACGTAAGTTAGGCAACCCATAAAATAATATTCTAAAATTGGGAAGATTCATGAAGTAATTATAAACAAGTTAGACATTCATCCAAGTAATTTCTATAATTCATTAATGGTTTTCCTAACTTCATCTATGGCCACTACAATTAACCTAAACACTTTTCTTAACCAACATTCCTTACCCTAAAGTTTGTCTTTTATTCGTATTGTTTGAAGACCACAAGTGAGATTGATGCCGCGTGAAGACACTGTTGAAGTTATTTGATGCTACATTGTTGGATTCCAATGAATATCAATTGCATTATTATGATTCTAGGCTCTCTTTGAATGTTTTGTTTTTTGAACACTCGACGAAACCGATTTCCCATAAATTTAAGCACCTTCAAAATTAATCATTTTATACCCAAGCTGCTAGAGAGCTACGGTATAAGGTAGCAAACAATAAAAAAAACAACCAAATTAAGGCTTATCTACCTTATGTAAGGTAGAAATACTATAACCCGTGAAAAGAAGGTGATTTGCATTGAAGATATGGTTTGACAATCATGAGATAATTTTCCAAGATAGACGAGAAGGATTCATGAAGAATGCAAGTTGTTTCATATGTTTCTGCCTTATACAAAAAAATGCTACAATTTTTCAAAGTGGAAAGTTGTCCAACCCCCTACTCGTTCACTAGATTCTCCCTACACTGAACATAATAATCCGCATTTCCATACAAAACATCGCCTGAATCGGTTACCTCATGAGTACATCAACACTTGACTCCCATTGGCTACACTAAGTGTACATGCATTGAAGTTGCCGCCGAGCCATGATCCGTTTTAGAAATGGCACTTCACCATTATGACGACGGTCTAGTGCACGGCTAGAGGGTGGTTAACAAGTTATGGTATTTCTACCTTACACAATTTCTATGAGCATCATCAGGTCTTAAAGTTAGAACAAAGACACATACATACGTGTGTGCATCGCCATTTTAGGTACTAAGTCGTTTATTTTACAAATGTCGAGGGATTCCCTTAGGCATTTCTAATTTCATTTGGCACTTGAATTGGGTTGGTCCAGTGCATGGGATGTTTTTGGGCATTTATAGTCAGTCAAGATGCTAGTGATTCTAAATCCAGCCGGATACATGTTGACATCTTCCGGTTTTGCTGCTTTATTCATTTGGGGTATATTCCATAGATTCCTCTAAATGACCAGTGATTCTCTTGAAGTCTCAAACTTCAACCGGTTATTTCTCAAACTCAACCGGTTCATATGTAACCGACCGCCGGTTCTTCATGGACAGTGGATTGGTCCATCCATGCACTTCCACATTGAGGGTCACTTCACACACGAGACTGAAGGCCCATGACCATTGCAATCTAAGAGCTCTCATTGGTCGAAAGTGCGGAGGCCGTCCAAGTTCACTTCACACACGGAGGTGAAGGCCTAAAGGCCCAAAGAAGACTTCATGGATGACAAGCCTATATGGAGTCATACATGGCGGACTATGGATATGGTTTGAAGGTCTCCCGAAATTTTTGTCAGGCCCACCTCCCATGATTTTTTTTAATTTTGTTTTCCAGCATGATAGATTCCAAGACAGACAAACACCACCGAGTAATTCTCTTGAATTGATAGAGTTTGAGACATATTACATTAAACCGAATCCTCCCCTCTTGTTTCCGCCAACAAAATATGCAATGGTCCCGCAACATGGTCCGTTCTCACTTCACACTATGCTTGAGGGCCCACGACTACATAAAACAACTTTCCTAACACCCATGGTACGGCCTTTGGATGAGAGTCAAGGGTCCTCACCATTACAAGGTCACGGCTCTTGGCTCATGTGTGAAGTGGCCTTGAGCTCCCCATACCTGTTGAGCCGGAATTGGCAACTTGTGCAAGGTAAACATTGTTGTGTGGAGGTTGTGAAGTCAAATTAGCGATTTGCAATTGTTTGCAACAACATCCGGGGAGAACCGGCGGTTGGTTGCAGATGAACCGGTTGAGTTTGGAGAAGACTTCCAGAGAATCACCGATCACTTTAGAGGAATCTATTGAAGAATATACCTCGAATGAATGAAAAGAACAAAACCGGAAGATGATGTCAAGAAGAAGAAGAAGAAGAACTCCAGTCTCCAAAGGAGGCCGGAGTGAATAGAGTGTCTGTTCGTAGAACATCCTTGGCCACACCCTAGGACAATGGCGTTAGATGTAAAACCAAAGATGATGTCAACATGTAGCCAACTGGATTTAAAATCACTAGGATCTTGACCGACTATTATGCCCAAACACTTCCCGGACAGTGGTTTGCAAGGTTTTGTTTTTTTTTTGGCTTGATTCCCTTTTTAATAAACAACTCGACTAAGTACCAGTTGATGACCGTAGCAAGCAATTCTTTGTTGCATTGGCCACCAATTCTCATTATGGGGATAAAGAATTGAACATCAACAAAGACCCAACACAAGGCTTATTGGGGGGGAAATAATTGAGAGTTTGTTGTTGATGACTTCGTCTTTCATCACTTGTGATTGTTATTCTTGCATCTTTCAAACTCGCAAGTGCATGAGTTACTTTTGAGCCAGAGACGTGATACCAATAAATTGATACCACTTAACAGTTTGTGAATATTTGCAATCAAAGTCTCGGTAAATGAAAATTGTCATATGCAAGTTGTAATTGAAATTTCCATGTATACATAAGTCATAGTTGGCTAACTAAGGTATGTGGGCTCTAGGTGGTCACTCTTCTTAAACAAACATATGTGTTTTGCATGTAATCAAGTGTTTAGTATAGCAAGGATTGTAGTCAAACGAAATAGACGGAAATAAGGAGGACATTTGTTACAATTAGAGTGGGCTATCGTAAAAGGTTTCCAACCTTGATGTTTTGATAAGTGGTTACTTTTGAATTTTGCCATATGGCAGTCTTAGATTGGTTGAGAGCCACTCAAATCATACACGAGAATTATCAATGTTGGGTGAGTATCATTCCCCCCTTGATATCTCACTTTGAGCAAGGCCACCTTACACTTGCTCAAATTATTGAGAGCTTGAAGATCGCTCTAGTGTGAAGGCAACTTAAATATCAATTGAAGTTTCATTAACGGAGTTGAGATGCAAAAAGTTAGGTTAAAGTGAAGATTGTCATAATTCTCTTTAAGTGAACACCTATTGCAACTATGTTGATTGTTGAACCCAAAAATGGTTATTTTATTTTGAGAGCCTTCCATTAAGTAGATTTGAGTGGACAAAGCATGTGTAAAAGGCTCCCGATCAATAAGAAGGCTCCTTCCTCCAAGCTCTCAACCTCTCTATTGTGAAGGGGGTCTCAACCTCGTAGGTCACTTCCTTGGGTTTGCCAAGTCTTGGTCAATCCTTACCTTAATCCTTTCCAAGCACAACTTCTTTAAGGGTTTAGTGCCTTGGTTGTATTACGATTCTTAACGCGATGAACCTCCATTTGTCAAAAGAAAAGTTATTAAAAAAGAAAGGTGTTAACGACAAACTTTGTGATTTGAATTGCTAACCAAATGAGGCAATTCCCTACATGATCCAATGGCTCTCATTAACTGAGAACTTGGAAGTGTCCACATAGGCTACCATGTGCCTATGACTTAACTTAGTATACTCTTACTTAGGAATGGATCCATTGCCCTACAAATGGGTAATCCGACCGTTACATTAGATATTGTATTTAGTGTCACTTGCTACTTGGAATTACGCAATCTTTTATTTATTTATTGTATACCTCATATTCTACCAACAGATGTGAAATTGATTGTTGGAGATTATAGAGTACAATAACAACTTTATTTGGTAAAAAATAACATCAATAATAAAATACACATTATTGTGTAATTCCAAATAATAAGTACATTGAATATAATTTTTAGTGTAGTTACAAATGGGCCGGTTGAGTTTAAGAAATGTCCAATCATTTTAATAATTAGAATTTTCACACACACACACAAATATAAATAAATAAATAAATAAAATAAAATAAAATAAAATAAAATAAAATAAACAAGCCTTAAATTAGTACATGTGAATTGAAAATAATCAACATGTAACTAGTTGGACTTGGATCTGGAGTCTCAACTGATTGTGCCCAAAATCTCCCCATACACATCCATTTGAGGATGTAGTTTTAGGGAGCTACAAGTCTTTCTTTCAATATGATCATCAAGTTGATACTCTTTATCTAATGAAGGCTACTGCACTCTGCCACTCTAGGGTATTAGCAGGGTTGAAACCATCTTGATGTACTTTTAATCCCATTCCTTTTTTGGCTTCCTAAACTCTATAATCTATTTTATTTTATTTCATTTTCATTGCCAACTCAATATTCCCCCCCAAAGAGAAGAAGAAGAAGAAGAAGAAGAAACATTAACCTCCTTCAATCATAGTGTGGTTACAGTTATCGTAGAGCACATATCCACGTGGCGGCTGCCTTGCTAAATTTCGACCTCATCGCAGGATCGCCAATCTTGTGAAATCGTGGAAGAGAGAATCTTCAACCAAACCTTGCTCATCGATTCCAAGGTTCCATCGGAGAGCATCTCAATGGCGGCCAATTTGCACTCGAGCAGGCGAAGAACAGGATCCGTGTACATGCTTACATAAGATAGAAAAGATTGAACGAAGGGGTCGAGTCTAGCTTCCGAGACACCATTGCATTGTAGTACGGGAGGGGTTTTTTATTTCATTTTATTCTACAAATTGTGAGGTTCGGGGACAGAAGATCAAGCTCGACTACGGAAACTTGTTCCTACAATTGCACAGCTGCAAGGCTGCTGTGACGAGGAGAGTTTAGGTTGGCATGGTGAAGCCTTATGAGGAGCATGCAATTCGAGAGAGGGCGCCGGACGCCAAGAATGCGGTGCTGCTGGTGATCGACCTGCATGCAGGAGTATTTCAGGGAGATGGCGACTCCGAATCTGCCCGCGATACAGACGGCCATCGACCTTGCAGGAGAGGTGAATTACATGCCAGTCATCTACACGATGCACGCGCACAAGGGACCCTCGGACTACGGCATGCTGGAAGAGGTGACCTGCTTCTAGTTGGAACCCCCGGTGCCAAAATCATGTCAGATGTGCACAAGCTTGAGGTCAGTTGAAGTTCATTCCTCAATCAAGCATCCTGCTTGCTCTGCATTTTGCTCCTGCTCCAAGACTCTGCTTCCTTGCACACCACTTTTCCTCGCTCTACTCTTAATCATCAGCCTTTGAAGGATTTCGCAAAATGTTTTTACTTCAATTGCACCGATTTAAGAATCCTTGTGCCACAATCCTTACGTGGTGGTCAGGCCATGGTAGGGTCATCCATTGCAGGTGATAAGGTGCATCCTCATATTCCATGTGAAAATGAGGAGTAGCTCCTGAATAGACAACTCAGTAAAATCGCGTGCCTTTACCACTTTGTAAAATGGAGCTAAAATTATGGCAGATGTGCACAAGCTTGAGGTCAGTTGACGATGTTCATTCCTCGATCAACCATCCTGTTGCTCTGCATTTCTTCTGCTCCAAGACTGTGCTTCCTTGCACACCACTTTTCCTCGCTCTACTTTTGAATTATTAGCCTCTGAAAGGATTTCGGAAAACCTTTTTTTTAAAAATCTCAATTGCACCAATTAAGAATCCTTGTGTCACAATCCTTATGTAGTTGGTAAACCTGGATCCTAGCACTTGATTTCCCGTGCACCTCACCACCTATGGTACACAAAATCATAGCGAAAGTATCCATGTGAATATGATATTTCCAACCAACCATGCATGCGGGACTTCAGTAACATGCTTGCCCTTGGGGAGAGATAGGTATTTGTTGGCTTGTCTGCGTCTGTTCAATAATCTTTTAGGGGCCCTCGAATTCTCGTGATGCCCCATTTAAGGATTGATATAGACTTGCACCCTAGAATCTATGGTGCATCCAAGTATAGTGAGAGAATCCGGGTAGACTAGATATTTTCAACCAACCATGCATGAGTTAAGTACATGCTTGTCCTTACACTACGACAAAACACATGTTTTATGACTGTAATTTATGATTGCACTCAGTCATAAATCTCAAAATATGACTGACAAGGGGCCGGAGGAAGATGACGCTGTTAAGCTCAACTACCTCCACTTGTTCCTAGGGTTGACCGTATTGTAATGACTTAGAGCGTCATCCACATTATGATGATTAAACTACCTAATCTCCTTGTCGTTTGTTGTTTTCTATCTTGGTTGTCTTCCTTGTTGTGTTGATAGGTGCCTTTGTTCTTCTTTAAAAGCTCCTCTATCTTGTATCCATCATGATGGACTTTTAAGTATAACTTAAAAGTCCTATGAACTTCTTCTCTTGATGATATCTCTTCAAGTAGTCTCGTTGCCTCTAATCTATCAACTTGTTTGTTTGTAACTATCTTCTTGTTTGAACTTCTTCATGTGCCCGCAGGTGTTTCTTTAAGCTCAAGTGTTACTTCTAAGTATTAATCTAAATCACATCCACTATTCATTGCATGTCGTTGCGTTGTCTCCTCTTCTTCTTTAAGTAATTAGTTAACTCTTCCTCCAAATCACTCATTAGTCTAGTAATTGTCTTCTCATGTCCAAGTAACCTACTTCAATTACTCAATAAACCTCTCTTAAGTAATTTTCTTCAAGTATCCAAATGGTCGTAAGTTCTTCAAGTCGCCGAGTACCGAGGTAACAAATAACTCTTTCTTCAAGTGTCAAGTATCCAAGTAACATGTAA
Organism: Polytrichum commune; assembly: GCA_950295325.1. Lineage (NCBI taxonomy): Eukaryota > Viridiplantae > Streptophyta > Polytrichopsida > Polytrichales > Polytrichaceae > Polytrichum > Polytrichum commune. Next base: position 4,334,534 of record OX485809.1, read on the forward strand.
CCTTCTTCAAGTGTCAAAGTAGCCTTCTTCAAGTGACCAAGTGACCGTCTTCAATGTATCCAAGCAACCTACTACAAGTGTCAAAGTAACCTTCTTTAATCATCCAAGTAACCGTTTTCAATGTAATCAAGTAACCTTTTACAAGTGTCCAAGTTGTGCGGGACCTTCTTCAAGTAACAAGTAACCTTGCTTCATATAATAAGTAACTTTACCTCAAATTACCGAATAGTCCTTCAAATTGCCAAGTAGCCTTTATCCTAATTGCTAGTAACCATTACCGGATCTTCCTTCCATTAAAATATATGTAGATAACAACTTAACAATAATGAAGTTGTTATTAGACACTCTCTTTCCATGTAGAGGAGATTTCTTCTTTTCATGTGTAGTAATTCCTCTACTAATCTTCCATTTTCTTATCAACTCTTGAGGCATTATTGAGTCATTCTCTCTCACATGTGTAGTAATTCCTCTACTAATCTTCCACTTTCTTATCAACTCTTGAGGAGGCATTATTGAGTCATTCTCTCTCAATTAAATAATTCTTCTTAATTTTCAATACCTCTTTATAAGAATCTTCTTCTCATAACAACGGTACTTGGAATCGTAACTGTAAGTGATACATTCTATTTTAAGCACATTCTCTTAATGTATGTTAGTCTAGCTATAATCAACCTCAATCCAATTATAATGCAGTCGATGTATCACAAACCCCAGTTATAAGTAGAACACAACCTATTTAAAACAAATCTCTTAGTTTTATTGAAGCATCAACTCTAACATCCATAGTGTATTTTTAGAGAAAAATAAAATAATGCAATAATAGTCTTGGTAGACATTCATATACTCAACTTATTATGGTAAAGTTTATATCATGTTCATATTACTCATCACATTTATTTTCTTTAGGCAATCAATCATGCTCATGAAATGTAGATAACAAAGGCTCAAAACTTATTATGATAAGAAGATAGCGGATTGAAATAGATATGCAAGAAACAATTTCGATTTTAGGTTAAGATCTTGACACTTCTTAGACTCGTGACAATCATTAATTTAGGAAGATACACGACTCAATTATCAACGTTCTCTCTCTCTCTCTCTCTCTCGTTCTTGTTTTATGCCATGTTATACTTAAGCTTATATTTCAAACCTTACACTAATACACCTTAAAATAATTGTCATTTCAAGACAAATGACCATTATACAAAAAATTACTAAATCAACATACATGGAAAGAATTCAAGCTTACCATGTAAAGATAGTAATGAGGTGACGGATGAATGAGATTACCTTAGTAACAGACGGTAACCAAGTATGTAACCTAAGGTAAAAATAGGGTTACGAGGACTTACCACAAGTAAGTACCCCAATATAAACCCTTAACCCTAAAATGAGCTTCTTTTTCACCATTCACGCGGGTGAGAGGGGCGGCGAGTAGTGTGTATACACGTTAGGGTAATAGAGACACACTTAGAGTAAGGTTAACTAGGATTTACTACCAAGAGGAGGATTCCACTTGGAGTAACACAATCATGGCAAAAGAACAGGTTTGTATACTCATTTATTGTTTTTACATTGAGTATGGTTTCTTGAAATACTTGGATGCATTTGAAATGGAATAGTTGTGTGCGACATGGATAACAACTGGGTCCTGCTGTTATTTACCTCGTGTACGTAACTAATCCTCAATTTTTTGTTGGTTGGTTGCATGGGCACAAGTGAGGCAGGCCCTTCACACATTCAATACAATAATGTGTTGTGATTATGACATTTTATGCATTTCTATTGGTTAAGGTTACTAGGAACTTATCTTCTTGTAAGTACCTCATACACATAGTGGATTAGTTAGGTGTACTTTGTATTGGAGCAAGGAGGTAAATGATTAAACTCCAAAGCATGGGATAGTCAGAAATTTCACATATGGTAGTGGACACCTTAGGTTTGCAAAGTATGGAGATAGAGGATGTGGTTATACATGGCATTCTAGTTCAATACATAACATACTTATGTGATATCATACATACTACTATGCATAATTATGTGTAACTCTCTTATGCAAAGTAAAGTTATGTTAGAATATGGGTAGATATGAAGGATTATGCAAGAGTCTTGTAGACAATCCCACCCACCCACCCTTGTATTGCAACTAGGAAGAGTTTGAAGGATTTGGCCTCTGAAAAGAGGAAGTTCAAAACTTCGTTTTGAAAAGTCAACTCTCTATGGATTATCCTTTAGTGGCGTGGAACCCACTACCTAATCCTTCACGTTCTTCTAAATTCAATTTGCATACATTGTGAATGGCTAACATTACAAAAAAACAACAAGGGACCAACTTGGAGTGGAGAATTGTTAGCCATGGGGCACGGCCCACCACTACCAGCACCAATCCCGGCAGTTCAAACAACGTTGTCTGCAATCAATCTACCTGAACTACACAAATACATTCAAGAAGCGATGCGGCGGCATTGGCAGACTGCTATGATGAAGGTGTGTACCAACCGCTTATCATTGACTCACTGGATTTATCTCTGTGGACCTCTTTATTTGTTACTGCCACTACAGACCTAAACAAAACGATGCACAATATCAAATCTGCCCACGCCAAGTTTGGCGACCTGCTACTGCAAGACGAGCAGGAGACCACTAAGTCGGTGGGTGTCTGTTCGATGATCGAGGAGGCCCTGAAGCTCGTGAATACAAATATGTTGGAGTCCACCTCCACGCGATCTATCACAGAGCCGGGAATGGACACTATTGCAGACGTTGCTATCCCTGCACACCCCCTGCTATCGAAACTGAAGATTTTGTCTGCCGAGAGGTCGGCACTTGAGGACTTTACAGACACTCTGAATGTCTCACAAGTTGAAAAAGACAAGCATACTCTGGTTAACACAAAAGGACCCCTGGTACAGGTCAAACCACCAAGATGTGTGGAACTCATGGTGGCGGACCACCAACATAGGATGTGGGCAATTGGTAACACCAATTTGCTCGCACCTATATCAATCCTCATGTGGAGAACATGGGCTGGGATTTCAGAAATGGAGATGGAACATTGCAAAAAACAAGCACTCAACAATGTGGGAGTGTTGAGAGCCCATGTAGATCTAATATCTGCATTTGCACTCAACATGTTTGAGCACTCCAAGTGCACAACAACAGAAGTGAAATTACACACAAAACAAGATCTACTCACAGGATATAACAGGAAGGAGTCTCACCTAGCTGAACTTTGGAATGTTCAACGCCCTTACATGAGATGCTTATGTAATCCAAGGGCCATTACGGGGTGCAAGGGTTCTATCATCTGGTTTGATCATGCCATATGAGCAATGATCAACAAGTTAGAGATGTTTTTCCCAAATCAGCCCAACAACAACACCAGAATTGCCGCCTTTATACTTTGGTTGAGCAATGCAGCTAAGATTGAAGTCAAGGCCGCAATCGTGTTCAACATTGGAAGAGTACACATGGTAACTGCAGCTACACAGTTATCTGAAAACCCAACTCAAAAATTGCTACCTAATCTGCAAGATGCACCACTGACTACCAAGATCGAAAGACTCTTGAAAGGGCCGAAATTTTCACTCATGCATCATGGTTCTCTAAGTCAGGTACCTTCTCCCTTCAAAAAACAGCGCCTTAACTTCAATACTCCACCATCTGATCACAATGGGCAAGGTGGGCGTGGTAGAGCCTCGGGGGGTCGAGGATACATCCCCCGCGGCAACAGAGGCTTTCGAGGACGTAGCAGCGGACGCTGCTACCAAAATTGCAAGGCCACCTCGTATACTCCACCCAACGGCAGCCGAGCCTCCGGTGGCGGGCATACCACAGAGGGTAACGGAAACTCGCCACTGAGAGGCAAAGTGTTATTGTGGGAAGACAACTAATGGGATAGTTTAGGTGGGTTTTATTTTTGGCAGTCAGTTAATGTGGTTACGTAGCTGGTTTTATTTTTGGCAGACAGCTAATGTAGCTACTTAGCTGGGTTTTAATGTTGTAAGAGTTGATCTTAGGCTAATCCTAACAGCTAATTCAATATAAGATTTTGAATTCGCAGATGATGGCCGCACACTTTGTCGTAACACGCTTGGAACAAATTACATATCACGTAACAAAAGCATGGATAGGACAGGGATCATACATGTTAATTACTGTAGCAGGGCACTTGAATGGGTGAATATGAAAAAGATATTCATTGATGTGTTCACCCACTTTTCTATCCCACATTTTATACCTTTACTGCTCAATATCAATTTCGCTTGGAATTTTTTACCAAATGTATCAAAATTTTGCTATAAACTTGCTTTGGTGTTCAAGGATTTCAGTGTTGATCTAGTCATGAATGGCTCATACGATTGCATTTATACTAGTTCCAAGATACTAAGACAATTTGTGGATCCTGAAACCATGGATGATAATGATCCTAGGGCGCATGTACGCACCATAGGTACAAAAATAATCCATCATCATGGACTTAGGGAGGCAATCACCCTTGGGTTTAACCATATACTATTGAGAAACACTAACATACAAGAAGCTATCCAAATGGTTGTAAATATATTTGTACAAGTTTGTCAACTTCATAAGGTGGAAGGATGCCTCGATGTGGAGAGTACTTCCAAACTTGTTCGAACAATAGCAAGGGACCAAATGGTATCAGCCATGAAGGAAAAACTTCTTGGATTCATGTATTCCAAACCGCATTTTTTTTAAAAGGCTGTTGAGAATGAACTAGCATGGCTATTGAAACATGTGTTTATTTCCGGCCTTGACAAAGCAACTAGTAACGCTTGTTTCATATGTGTTTTTCACATACGAAACCAAACATTACTTAGACTTAATGGTCCAGACTTTAAACCTTGCCAACATAATGAGTCATGGGACTCAATTGAAGTTGTCACAAACAAAGTTAAATTGGAATTGACCGACCTTATACCGGAATTACCCATAAATGAGGTTGAACTATCTTATATCATGAGAATCTACAAATTTCACAAAAAGAAGTATAGATGAATTTCTAATGCCTTCAGATCAATCTATGTCAATATTGCCACTCTTCTCACTCTATCAACTATGGCTTTGCTTGAAGAGGTAAAAGAATGGGCAACTACCACTATCAAAGGATACAAAAATTTCATGGGTATGGAAACATCAATTTATTGGATTATTAATTCAATAAATGATTTCACCTTCAATATCCCTGATGTGATCAACAACATATATGTTGCTGACATCACAAGGTGTTTTGAATCCATTCCCATATCGGTTTTAAACCCCCAAAATGTGTTGAATTATTGGTGACCGAATGCAACCACAAGATGTGGGCAGCCGGGAACAGAAATTTGCTTACACCAATAACAATCCAGATGTGAAAGACTTGGGCTGGACTTACAGATCTGGATATTGAGAACTTCAAGAAATAAGCTCTTAACAACGTGGTTTTATTAAGAGCCCTTATAAATATTTTCCCTGCTTTCTCCCTCAACATGTTTGAATACTCAAATTGTACAACCACAGAGGTAAAGCTCCACACTAAACAAGACCTACCTACTGGCTACAACAGAAAAAACTCACATCTATCTGAACTTTGGAATGTTCAGAGGCCATACATGAGATATTTATGTATCCCAAACGCAAGTAATGGATGCAAGGGATCTATTATTTGGTTTGACCATGCAATCTGGATGATGGTGAATAAACTTGACATGTTTTTCTCCAACCAACCCACAAAGACAACAAGACTAGCAACTTTCATGCTATGGTTGAGTGGTGTTGTACGGATAGCAGTCAAGGCAACAGTAGTCTTTCAAATGGGAAGAAAACAGATGATTCGTGCAACTGTTCAATTCACGGAGAATCCACACCAAAAACTCCTTGCAGATCTCAATGAGGCTCCGATTGCAGGTAAGATTGAGAGGTTGATGAAGGGACCCAAATTCTCTTTGAGTCATCCTGCCTCACCGAGCCAGGCTTCTTCACCCTACAAAAAACAACGCTTGAACTTGAACGCATCACCGATGTTCGGTGGCAGTTTGAACTCAGGACGAGGTAGAACATCTCCTAGCCGCGGCAGAGAAAGCGAACGCGGCTTCAGAGGTCGTGGGAGCGGTCGCAGTTCCTTCCTACACCGTCCAACATTCACAGGGATCCAACAATCCCAGTTTACTGAGGTGACAAGGCCTAATTTTAACAGTGCAGATAATACCGAGGCTAGCAGCCAATCTCCCTTAAAGCGCAAAGTGCTGTTATGAAAAGGGGAGGTGTGATATACTCTTTTTAGAGTCCAGCAGTAATGTTGTCTAAGGATTTTACCAACAACATTTTGAGATGATTAGCTAAGTCTATATAGTATTCGGCTTAGATATATGCCAGCTAACAACAGTTTGAGATGAACAATTAAGTTTATTTAGCATTTGGCTTAAACATATGCCAACTACCTTATCTAGTTTTGTAATTACATAGAACAATAGAATTTTGTCTCGTAATATACTTGGAAGGCAATACGTAGCAAGAATCAAGAAGTCAGAATGCTCCGGTATAATACATGTCAAATACTGCAGCAGAGCATTAGAATGGGTTAGCATAAAGAAATTATTTTCAGAAGTGTTCACACACTTCTCTATTCCACATCTTATTCTAATCTTACTTAAACTGATGTTTGCTTGGAGCTTATTCCCAAATGTATCTCGGTATTGTTATAAACCTGCTACAGTTTTCAAAAAAATACAATGTCTTAATGCTTATCAATAGGTATTATACGTGCATATGTAAGAAGACCAAGAGGTTTCATGAATTTGTAGATCCTGAAACTATGGATGACAATGTGACTAATCCAATGGCACATATACGTACAATAGATACACACATTATCCATCATCGTGAACTTAGGGAGGCCATTGCTTTAGGACTTAACCATATTTCTTTACGAAATACTAACATACAAGAAACAATTCAAATGGTGGTGGATACTTTTGTGCAAGTATATCAGGTACTCGGACTTGGAGGATGCTTAGACATTAGCAGTGCGACCGGGATGATACGTACAAGATGCAAGGAAATCCTAATGTCAGCCGCCAAGGATAATATGTATGGGTTTAGATACTCTAAACCCTACCTATTCTCTGATAAGTCTGTGGAGTATAAATTGACATGGATACTTAAACATGTATTCATTTCCGGCTGAGATAAAATAGCCAATAATGCATGCTTTATATGTATCTCACATATAAGATATCAAACCCTTGTTAGACTAAATGGACCTGATTTTGAACCATGTTGCAATGATGGTACTTCAGAATCTATTGAAAACATTTCTAACAAGATAATATCGGACTTATCAATACTCATACTTGAATTACCTCTATGTGAGGATGAATTACCATATATAATGGCAATTTATAAGTTCCACAAGAGAAAATATAGGTGGATATCTAACGTGTTTGGAACCATTTATGTTAACATAATCACTATTTTAATTGTTTCTACTATGGTAATTCTAGAAGAGGTTAAGGAATGAGCCTACATAAGAGTTGAAGGCTACAAACGATTCCTTAAGACAAATACATTTTTGTATTGGATCATTGATTTCATCAATGATTTTACCCTAAATGAACCACCAATGATTCACAACATCTACGTGGCAGACATTACTAGATGTTTTGAGTCAATACCTGTAGTTGGGCGGGATACATTATTTGAGGCAATAAAATTTATTACCTCACTAGGAGTTTCTAACATGAAACATAAATTCCTTAACAATGAGCAATTCCTATGGATCAAAACAAATGATAAAGGAATTACTCTTAAAGCAGTATGGGCATTCTCTATACCAAAACATGGTAATTGGATACACTTACCAATTACCAAATTCTTAATGCTTCACAAATGGCTTACAACTAACTGCTTTGTACGTCTTGGGGATAGAATTTGGAAACAAATTATAGGTATCCCTATGGGGTTCTCTTGTTCTCTTCTATGGTGTAACCTTTATATTTTATCCTATAAGATAAAATTTATTCAAAAACTTGCAAGACTCGGAAACATAGATTTGATGACTAAATTTCAATTTGTTTTTCGTTACATTGATGATCTTTGTTGGTTAAATGTTGGGGATGCTGGGTTATTCCTAGATCCCAAACAACCAAGAACCCCGGATAATCCTTTTTGGATTTATCCTTTGGACATCATTGAGATCAAAACCGAGGTCTCTCAATTCTCCTAGGTATCACCAACAGAGAATAATAGCACATTTTATGAATGTACTAATACATGTGGATGAGGAAACTTCTGGAAAATATACTATACGGAAATTCGACAAAACAAAAGAATTACCATTTAAGTACACGCAGTTTATAAAGTTTAAGTCAAACAGACCAGTTTTAAAAGCAAGCTTATAACGTGGTAATTTCTCAAATTGTTCCTATTCTGTATTTATCCAACAATGCATCTGTGGCAGCCCAAAAGGTAGTGGCTTTATTTACAGCATTATCAAGTAATGGATTCCGAATCCAGAAGTTGCGACAGACAATGGTTATATTATTAGTAAATAATCATTTCCCAGCACTCAAGTTCTGCAAGGATGAGCTTATTCTCCTACTCAAAGGTACGTGTGTGACTAATACTTCAAAATACTGGGAGAATCTATTAATCATACGCTTTACATGATTTACATGAGAGAACGAGGGTGAGAGAATTACGTACGTAGACGACTGGTATGCAAGCCCATAGTGGATGCATTACCAACATCCACTCTCACAATCAAATTGCTTACCAGGAGATATATATGGTGGTGGCTCTCTCTCTCTTCCGCTTTGCTCTTGATTTTGCCTTTAAATTAAAAAGTAACATTATTGACAATCTAATATAAGCATTCCAATAGGGCTAGGACACCTAAAGGGAATCCACACCACAGTTAAAAGGCTAAACTAAACTTAACCATGGATTAAAATACTATGCTAAAGAATAGTTACCATACTCCGCGTTTTTAGGGTTTATGTGACCTAAAACAACCTCTTTGCTTGACCACACCAAAACTTAAGCTTCTCATTCTTCCATGTGAAAACTCTTTTACATGCGTGAAGGAAAACGCTTAACTTTGAGTGTGAGAACAAGGTTGGAGGGGAGGTGAAAAAACTGACATTTGGTGTACTAAAGATTGTTACTATCAAGTTACACAACATGGCAAAAGAGCAGGTAAGTATACTCATTGATTTGTAATGAGTATTGATGTTGTAAACTATCAATGGACTTGACATGTGAGGTTAATGTGTGACATGGATAGCAACTGAGCTTAGCTGAAGACACGTGACACACGCATTTCTAACACACATTTGTATGTTTGGGTTGGCACGGGTGCAGGTGAGGCTAGCTCTTCACATTTTCTACACCAACAATAGTACATTGTTCAAGTTTGAATACTCTTTCACCTTATTATGTGATAAGTATGAAAGCTTATTTATTGCTTTGAAATAGTATTTTGATTAGCACACGAACACTACAAAGTAGTTGAGATAGTATGGATACATATATGTAAGCTTACATCTTACATACTCAACCTATTACTTGAAGGCAACATTGGTAACATTAGTAACATTAGTTACATTGACTACCAAGCACAATGCATTGCATAGTTAGATTCTATTCCAGACTATGCTACTGTATACAAAATCATGTGATGAGCATATCATTACATTTTGACCACTTATACCTCACAGCTAGGGTTTCAAAATGATTTGAATTGATTTGATTTGAAGGAAGCACGATGGTGAGGATACATGTTCCTCGTTCCTCCTTAAGAATGCAAGTTATTGCAAGTTATTCCATGTTATACAAAACTTAGCAACACAAGCATAGTCACATTGATAAGTACTATGACTTGATAAGAAAACATATTTGTGTTGAATGAAAATCCCACCCACCCACCCTTGCTTTATTTTGATGAAGAATAGAAAGGAAAGGGCCTCTGAAAAGAGGAAGATCAAGCTTTGAAAAAAGCTCTGAAAATTACAACTCTCTCTCTCTCTCTCTCTCTCTCTCTCTCTCTCTCTCTCTCTCTCTCTCTCTCTCTCTCTCTCTCTCTCTCTCTCTCCCTTTCTTGTTATTGTTCAATACCATGATTTTAAGTTTTATAAATATGAACCTTCAAAATATTCACTTAGCAAAAGCCATCTTTACAAAAAGACGACTATAAGCACATGATATTCTTAATATACATGTATGGAAAGTGATCATGCTTACCATATTAAAAAGGTAATAAGGTTATGGAGGAATAGGGTAATGTAACCACAGTTACTGATGTAACTCACATCTTTAACTCATGGTTAAAATAGGGTTTAGAAGAACTTACCACATGTAAAAACTCCAATATAAACCCTTAACCCTAAAATGAGCCTCTCTTCTACCATTCATACAAACGCAAGGTGAGGTAACTCTCGGAGTACTCACCAAAGGGGTAGATACATGAGGAAGGTGAAGGAAACTTGGGCTAATCACCAAGAGGAGTATTCTACTTGGGGTGACTCAATCATGGCCAACGAACAGGTTTGAACACCCATTTGTCATTTTGCTATGAGTGTTACATTTTGAAAAACTACTATGCATTTGATGAAACACAAAAGGTGTGTGACATGGATAACAACTGGGTCATGTTGTTATTTACCTCGTGTACGTAACTAATCCTCAAATGTTTGTTGGTTGGTTGCATGGGCACAGGTGAGGCAGGCCCTTCACACTTACAATACGATGGTGTATTGGGATTATGGCATTTTATGCATATCTTGTGGTTGATGTTACTAGGAATGTTTCCTTTGTAAGCACTCCATATATAGAGCAGATGAGGTATACATACCCTAGGGTAAAAGCATGAGGATAGTAGGTTAAACTTGCAAGGTATGGGGTAGTCAAGAACAATGGTTTGGTATAGGATATAATTAGATGATAGAAACCCTAAGTATGGCATATACTCTTGCAAAGCAAAATAAGTTGTGGTACAACAAGTCTATACTATACAACATATTGTGTTAGACTTGAGGACAAACAACTTCATCATGCAAAAATGATATTGTGTAAATCAGTAAGGAAATGCATTAGTGGTAGAAAGAGTTATGTCAAAGTTCCCACCCACCCACCCTTGTATGGCAATAAGGAAGATTTTGAAGGATTTGGCCTCTAAAAAGAGGAAGTTCAAGCTTTGCAAAAAGTTTTGAAAAGTCAGCTCTCTCTCTCTCTCTCTCTCTCTCTCTCTCTTGCGTGAGTGCTAAATTTTAATGAGCCTTTCTTGGTATTGCGCTTCACTCGTAACTTTGCATTATAACTATTCTCACCTCATGTGAGTTCCACTTACACAATTGCATTTCATTATTCACGCAATTACTCTCTATTATTACAATCCCCTGATCACATGTATAACTTCTCCTTACACAATTGCCTCTCAACTCTTATAATTGTCTCACTTCTTGGAAGTTCTATATAATTCAATCATACTCAATTTCCGATACATATATCTATCTCACTTCTTGCGAGTTTTTATGCATGATACTCATCAATTCTTTCAAACATAATCAATTGATGAAGTCTAAGCTATCAATTACTTGTCTCTACTTTGAATAACTAAGACGAAGGATTGATTTTGAAGCTCATATATTCCAAAATGGTAAAGATACAAAGGACCTAGCTCTTGTGTAGCCTATCGACGTGAATAAGGTAAGGTCTTTGTGCTCTAATCCTAGCTCTATATATATGGGGAGGATGTGCCTAAAATGTGCCCTCCTCCTAAGTTGCTATATCTCCAATTCTTCTAAGAAGATGAAGATGGCTCTTTTGAATATCCTTGAAAAGAGTACATGTAATCTCCATCTTCTTTTACATTCTAAATCGTAGTAGATTGTAGTCTAGAATCTACATATGCATTATCTAGGTTTGGGATGATTTTTAAGGCTAACGAAGAAGTCATTTCTTGGCCCTTATTTTCTTCCACCTCCGTTTGCCTCACCTATGTGGCCTAAGCGGAACTTGTCACCATGAAGTCCACTAATCCTAAGTGGCTTGTTATGTGGCTTGCTAATCTCTTTAATACTTCCACTAATTTTTACTTGCCTCCTCTATAACCTACTAGTCTAAATTGGCTTACTAATTGGTAATTTAACTTCATGTAGTGGTCCGATACCCACCACAACCGATTGATATCCGAGCTTCATTTTCCATTTTTGATGGTTCTCCCTTCTCTGTCATTTAAGATTTGTTGTGAACATTTAACCCTTCCCAATGAGTAGATCATGTCCTTGGGATCTTTTCTCTGTCTTCATGTGTTACGAATTTAGTGTTGGCCTTAATCGGCATTATTTGCTTGTTTTGAAGTTATCAGGATCAGCTGCAAGCCTCCTTGAGAATTTCTTGGAGATTTTGTTCCAATCATTGGAGGTGTAATTGCCACTTGGCGAACCCAACTCCACATTCTTTAGCACGATTGCATGCCTTCTTACATTCAACCAAACGTTCCGTTTGCATCTCCGTCCAATTCAAAGTTTTACTTCGTGACTGTAATTAACCTTTTGTCTTTTAATGTTTATAATTTTTTTATAATTTTTTTTGAAAATCTGGTTGAGATCCTAGTGTTTGTAAGTCCAACTCGTAACTTGTTGACATCCTTCGGTTGTCCTTTATTAAATTGGCGTATATTCTATAATTTCTTCTAAAACGGTCAAATTGTTTTCTGCAGTCTTGTATTTCAACTGGTTATCTCTTAACTCAACATGTTCATCTGTAACTTGCTGCCGGTTCTCTCACTCAACCGGCTCTCAAATCAACCGGTACATATGTACTAGTTGCCGGTTATATTTGATCATTGGCGACGACCTCGTTTGTTTCGCCCTGCTTCGCTGGATGCTTTGGCCTGCAGTGTGCCGCGAGGCACTCGTTGGCCTTTTTGTCGTTACCTTGCTTTGCGCTCTCTCTCTTTGTCTTAGCTTGCTCGCACTAGAGCCGACTGCTAATATGAGTAACTCGTGGGATGCCATGTGAACGGCTCTTAACCAGAGAGAACCACAAACAACTGGTGAGGAAATACAAAGAAAAATAATGAACATAACGCCGAGTTGTGTTCTAGCGACCACGTCTTCTAGTGACCTTGTCCACTTCGCAGCTGCTCTTTCTCATTCGGTCTTCTCTGTGTGTTATTCGTTAGCCATCACCATACTTTCTTCCGTTGGCCGTTGCCGCGCCTACTTTCTTTTTGCTGGCCATTGCCACATCTTCTTTTGTTGGTCATTGCCTTTCTTTTTTTTGCTTGGTCGCTTTGTCTTCGCCCACTTTGCACTCTTTTCGTTGGCCATCGCCGCTTCGCACTCACCATGTCATTCCGCTTCCTGCTTCGCTTGGCACGACACTCGCTTCCTACTACGATGGGCTCCTTTGTTGCTCTTGTGGTCATCTTGCTCGCTAGCTTTGCTTTGCTTTGCTTTGTGCTTTGGCTCCGTTTCTCTGCTCCACTTGTCATTTCGTTGGCGCCATTGTTGTGCCTCTCTTCTTTTGTTGATATTGCTCTATCTTGCCGCGTTGTGATCCATGTTGCTTTGTGACTTCTTCAGCTCTTGAAGTTGGTGTCGTCGCCAACCATCGCCATTTATTTATTTATTTTTGTCATATTCTTTGTTGGTTATCTAATTCGTCTGGTCATTCTTTGCATTAATGCTAGTCTAGCCATGAGCCTTCACTCCATGCTGCATTGTATTTGGTCTTAGTAGTGCTTCTAGTTCGATATTGCTGGTATTGGATGTTGGTCCTCTAGCTCCTTATGTAGCTTCTCTCTTTCTTGCAGGAATCGCTTAATCTCTATGTGCGGTATTTGGATCGTTTCTTGGGCATGTCGGTCATCACAATCCCCTCTTTTGCTCGTCTATATTCTCTATTCATGTGTCATAGGCTACCTCACTGACGTCGCAACAGATCGTTCATATTTCCTCTGATAAGCCTTGGTTAACTACCAACTTAACCCCAGATTAATTGCTAACCTAACATTAGTTAATTGTTAACCTAACCATGTATACTGCTAATCTAACCATGCTTTATTGCTAAGCTAACCTTGTTTTACTGCTAATCTAACTATGGTTACTGCCATCCTAACCTTGTGATGCTCATGTCCAATTTATTCTTGTGTTGAGTTAAAATAATTTCTGATTTTCATTAGCAACTCTATTCTTCTTCAGTTATCACAACTTCACACCTCAACATAGATCATGCTCTCACAATCTTGTGTTTAAAGTTTGGTTGATGCAAGGGTTGTAATTTGGAGGCGTCAGAATAATGTGTTTCTCATATGTAAAGAAATCTCGTCTTTCTATGGTGCTATCAAAGAGTTCTAACATGGTTGTCGCATACTCCTTGACCCTGGCTATATTGAACTAAGGTGGAAACGATGTTAGGTAATGTTATATCAACCAAAAATGGCTCTCGACCAAATCCTTGAGTACAATGGTGTATTCAGGGCTGAATTTCATCATCGTTGTATCAAATTTTTTCTTGTTGTGTTCCACTATTTCCTTAATTTTTTGAATTTTATTTCCAAGTATGGATTCATGTGAGGTAATGGTATCTTAAGATCATGGTTTGAATAAAACAATTTGTGATGATCTGTCATCCACCTTACTGCGCTTATACAAAATTTGGTAATAAAAAATAAAGGATTAACGGTAAGTATCTCTGCTACTCCTAAGGATAGCTTGAGATCTCTAAGGGCCCACATGAACATTAGTGTGTCTCGCGCAATCGGCGACGCTTTCATCTATAACTCAGTTTTTTTGTTTTGGGTCAATCTGCTCTATGAGTAGATCCGGCCCCACTCTTAACTATCATACAATATTCGGATGTCGTAAAGAAGGCCTACGATATTTAACATGATTTTGTTCCTACGTGTAATATCCAACACCCTTACATATGAGAACTTCACGCCACTCAAAGGCTTCTTCTTCTTTAATGGATTGTTTGTTTTTCTGTTTGTTTGGCCACCCTCTTCGTTGCAGGCTCCTCGTGGTTCTCTTCGTCATCCAATTGAGGAGATCATGTTGACATGTTTTTGTTTTGACAACTTGTATGTACCCCCGATGAGTGACGGTTACACAACGCATTTATTCAACATTTTATGACAAATCCATGATATGTACATTTGACATTTTATGACACGACTGTGTAATATACATTCGACATTTTTATGATACATCCCTCTGACATTCGTCATTTTATGACAAGTCCCTGTTACATTCGTCATTTTATAACAGGTCCCTATTACGTTCATCATTTTATGACAAATGCATGTTATGTACATTCAACATTTAATGACATGACTTTATTATAGATTATTTTCGTATGGTAAATAAGAGAATAAAAATGAGACATGAACGGTTGGAGGGCAAACATCCTTCTCTCTCACTGATGCACGCCGAGTAGTACGATACATCTAGTTTGCTAAGAGCTTCTCGGCCTTGTCCATCCTCTTCTTGGCCACTTGTTTGTCATTTCTCATGTAAACGTGATTGCCTACATCTATTGGAACTGGCGGTTTCATTGGAACATTTTTCCTAGTGTGAACAAATTCCCCGAACTTCCCGCTGGCCCTCTTATCCTCATAGTTCACAACATCGGGAAATTATTATTGCATGTTTCAATTGGATTGACAAAACACATACAACTATGATGTTTTGAACATGAAGACGGTGCACATACCTGAAGTGATGCATTCGCTACATGAGTGTTGGTGCATTGATCACATTGGTGTTCGGAGTAGTGACTTTTGTTGCCCACACCGGGTCGTGGATGGCGACAACTTCTTCTACGTGCACCAATTCCTACGCACACGTGTCCTCCAACCCTGTGATAGCCCACTTCAGAAGAAGCTGGTGGTGTTCCTCCCCTGTTTCGCTTCCGGACCTCGTGAAGAAGTTGCTTCACCATAGCCTTCACGTCCTCCAACTCCCCCCTTCACACTGTCTTCGAAGTTGTAAAACTCGCTCAGTACCTCTGCGAGGCCTTTATCTCTCCCCCCCCCCCCCCCCCCCCCTTGTATTTGAGACTGCCCCTTTTAAAGATGACGAGCGAGTGCGCCCTGATTTCCCCGGTGTTGCAAGGTTGGTTTTAATTTCCAACTGCGGGGGGGGGGGGGGGGGGGGGGATCCAAATATGTAGCCTGTAAAAGAAGCAAATTTCCACTGACATCCAACAGTCCATCCATGACATGACTACACTCAGTCATATTTTGTATAGACAAGACAAAACAATATAGAAATATTTGTTGCAAAATTGGATGCTAAAATTAAAATCATGTATCAAAAATCCTAACCATGGCACACATGTGTAAGTGGAATGTGACCAAGTTTTCTAAGTCCGTTGTTTGTATATGTGTTTTGCATGGGAGTTTAGCCATGTGTCATGTCTACGGAGGAGAGGGCAACCTGTCCACATAATTTGTGTATTAGCGTTTGTGACAAAATAGTGATTTCCACAGTTTTGTCCCCTGTCAATTGCAGGATGAGTACAACCTGATTGACTTGCTCTCCCATGCACCAAGAAGTGGTTAAGCAAGCTAGGCACACCCTAAGCCCTTTTCGGATGATGAAGAAGATAGAGAAGTAGAGGTTCTATGTATGATGGCAGAGTGCTTCAACAAGTATGACAACGTCTATTTTGACAGATGTGAAACCAAAACTACTATACATGACGGAGTTGAAGATGCATTGCTTGAAGACCCTAACGAGGAGGATTGTTTCCCAATGAATGACAATGAAGGTACCGATGAGGAAAATGAGGAAAATAACGACCCTATGAAAACAAGAGGGACTACCATCAACATCACGGACCCCATTGGCATAGACCTCGAGATCCTCTTACGCGAAGCACAAACTACAGTTTATCCAAGAAGCACTTCCAACCGTCTTACATCCACATTCATGCTACTTGTAGGTTATACCATCTTTGTTGTACCAAACAACTTTGTGGATGAGTTGTTGAAGTTGTTGAAGGAAACAATTTTACCTAAGGACAACACACTTCCCAAATCGTTTACGAAGCGAAATGTTAGTTGATGAAGTTGGGGTTGTCCTACAACTCCATACATGTGTGTAGAGATGGATATTGTTTGTTTTGGAAAGAATTGGAGGATGCAATAGAGTGCCCAAAATGCCATATATCGCGGTACGTAGATAACTCCAAAACAATACTTGTCAAAGTATTGAGACACTTTCCATTGATTCCTTGTTTGCGAAGAATGTACAACTGCACATGGCTAGCGGAGCTCATGAAGTGGCACGTAGGCGGGAAAAGTAAGGACATTGGAGTCATCTCTTCTTTTTACCAGCCTTCAAGGGATTTTGCACAGTTTTCAATCTATTGCACCGATTAGGTATCCTTGTGCCGCAAATCTTCACAATTTATGTAACATGGAAGCCTAGGCACCCATATTATGTCAGATGTGCACAAGCTTGATGTCAGTCACTGGTCATTCCTTGATCAACCATCCTATTGCTCTCCATTTCTCCTGTTTCCAAAGATTCTACTACCTTGGACAGAAAAATTCTTTGCTTCATTCTTAATTACCAGCCTTTGACGCATTTCTCCACAATTTTCAAGCTTGAATTGCACAGATATATTAGGAATCCAAGTGCCACAAGCTTTTACAAATCATGTACAGATATATTCACAGATGGTATCTCAGTTCTTTTGGCATGTTGCTTTGTTTTTTCTGCAATGTGGAGTGATAAGCTTGTTGGGCCAAAGCACACCTACAGTGCATTCCACGACACAGATCTGGAGAGCCATCTCAAGGAGCTTGGAAAGACTGAGGTGATCATCACTGGAGTGATGACAAACTGCTGCTGTGAAACAACAGCTCGCGAGGCTTTCATCCGAGGTTTCGTGTCTGCTTCTCAACAGATGCGACTGCCACTTGCAACGAGGATCTTCATCACAGCACCTTGAAGACTCTGGCTTATGGATTTGCATACCTGGTCGACAATGAGAAACTCACTGCCGCATTGAAGTAGTGTAGTTGTGTTAGGCTTCAGTTTCTTTTGGGCTTCTTCTATTGCCAAGTAAATTTAATCAAAGCTCAAATTGCAAACTGGAATCATATGGTACAAAACCAGCATCCAATCAAGACAAAGTGTATCGATGCATGTGAAAGTTTGAAGCTGTATTCAGGCATACAACATCGATGCCCAAGTGATGACTTGTGCTTCTTAAATGTACCGACTTTTGCTCAAAGTTATGTCTGTTTTGAGAGCAATGGCATGCAAAATTCAAATATTTACACCTGCTCTCTAGTTTTGCCTCACACATGAAGGTGTACTGCATAGGCCTTCCTGTCTTGCAAAGAATTGGTCAATTTGCTCACAATATCTTGTTTCTAAAAAATCTGCTAAGCTGGCCTAACACTCTGCTAAAGATTGTGCTCTGAAAGGGCATTCCTAGCAATTGTCAACAAAACTGGTATGACAATATTTTGGACTGCCACTTCACCATCCAAAGCTTCTAGAGTACTGCAAGTGAAGTCTGAGGAAGAATTTGCGAAGGGATTTCTCAAGATTTGGTGGCAATGACATTGTTCAGCTCTGTTTGACAAAGCAGTGGGCTTGTGTGTTCAACAGTTGAAAGATGCTCTCACAATGTCCACATTCCCAATGAGGTTCTCAGTTTCAACACTTGATCAAATTAGACAATCAGGATTCTATCCATCAAAATCTTTCCTCAAGATCAGCTACATGAGTTAACCTTTCAGAACCCAATCTCCTTTGACTGAAAATACTTGACAAGTTGTGTTACCTCATCAAAACTGACTGAAGACCTGTTCAAGAAGTATGGTAGGTCCTTATAAACACACTTCAAATTGATGATGGAATATTCAGCCAGCCTTGAGTCACAGGTTTCTACCTGTCAGGCCTTTCACTGAGCCACCATACTCTACTGATCACTTTAATTAAACTACTCCACTTAGTAAGCTTCTGGACAAAGGTCGCCAAGAAATAACACTGCAGAATAGAATGTATCTTTTAGAATCGTCCTACTCTTCATGTAGTCAGCTTGATACAATTCTCTTGATAGAGAGCGAGAGCACTGTGATTGGGTGTTCATAATACATATGTGCACTGGCTACAATCACAATATCTATCTACATCAAGACCTATATATCAAAATATGTTTCTTGTAGAAGGTTAGTCTTACACAACAGATGGGATAAAAGCAGGCGGTGGCAATGGTTTATTGGATCACGCAAGACAGCAAAAACCCCCCAAAAGTATCACGTTGACAGGTTATTAATTACACAGTTTATTAATCATCAGCTATGCATGCGATGTAGAGGCACTACAATATTCTAAAGAAGCCCAACGCACAAACCGAAGTACCTTACCCCAAGAACTCACTCCCCAATGGCAGGCTACTTCCAAGCACATTATACAAGACAAGACGGAAATTGCAAGCTGAACATACGGCATCCTCAGTCTTACAGAAACCCATGTCTGTGTGAATAGAAGCCAGTATTGTGACTATAATCTCCATTAAGGAGGAATACTTCTCAGTGAGAGGTGACCCCCTCTTCTCTTAAAATTCTTAAGCATCTGGCTTGAGGTGAGGGAAGCATGCAATTACGTCTGTCTTCGGGTGCTTGGCTTCAGCATGCTCTCTGCACTTTGCCTCGTTCGTAGTGCACATGAAGGTCTGCATGCACACTTTGCATTGAATGTTCATGGCTTTCTTGTTGGTGTCAAGCTGACTGCCTTTGTTGCCCTTTAATTTTTCGGCATTTCGTTCCCTGGCCATCTTGGCCTTCTGCCCGTTGCCTCCACCCATGACTAAAGATTTTCCTTTGTTTCTGGCCTCTGCTCCTTACTCTTTGAAAGGAACCTGCTCCTCTCTCACGTGCCTGGCCTCAAATTCCAAGTCCCAAAGATGTCACAATTCTTGCAAAGAACCACCCGCACTTCCCTAAAAGTATCATCAAAACCACATGACACCATATCAGACTTTCACAATGCCTGCAGCAACACAACAAAGACAATCATAAAAAATCACCGTATGCACCACAATATATATCCCACCGTCAATCTTTTAGAACTCCTTTACAAGCTAACTTACTCAACCTCTCGACATAATCCTTCCAAAAACTTCAGAAAATTTGACATATGCATGTGCAAAGAGACCATCCGACATACATAAATCTCGCATCCAAATAGCACGTGCTCGTCCACCATCCACTAACTATCATAATACTAGCTCAAATGAAAAGCTATCGAATGTCGGTCATCTCAGGCCTGTGCACTTTTCTCCCCTATCCACCTTGGAACCGACGCGTGCACTTGCAAGATGGCACTTCAAAACTATCTACTCTGTCAACGAAACCCTGGGAATAAGCACATCATACCTACAGACAAGATTCTAACAACATAAAAAATTCCTCTCCTCAAAACACCACCATACACCGACACCTATCCCCCTCGCCGCATTCTCAAAAACCATCACAATTTCGAACGCAAACTAATAGCAACCGCGAGCATCTCTCTCTCTCTCTCTCTCTCTCGTCCCTTCCTCTGTCCCTCTCTGTCTCTTTCTTTCTCACTCACGACCTCCACCTCCATCTACCATGTGCGAAGAAAAGAAGAAAGGAAGCTGTGAAGCTTGGAAACCCTGTGCGAGCAAGAGACTCACCTGCTGCTGATGCTGCTTCTACTTCTTCTTTGGTTCTTGTTTGTCTTAGCCGTAAAGTGAAGTTGCAAAGCTCCAATTGCGGCCAGAGTTCGCAGACAGCAGCAGAAGAGAGGCGAGGGAAGAATCCACAAACGAAAACCGCGATTGCGTGCTAAAGGTGACGCGAAATTGGGAACCCTAAATGCGGCTTCGAAGGGAGAGCGAGAGAAGGGGGAGGTGAGGTTCGGGTGCCGGGCAGCCCGTTGAAAAAGTTTCCTGGTGCTTGGACTTTGGAGGTAACTAATTAACGAAGGTGGACAATGAGAATTTTGTATATACATAGATAAGCATCTAATAAAGGGACAAGCATGGGGTTTCTTATAAAGAGCTTATAAGGGTGGCTTAGGGTTCAGGTCCAAGAACCACGGCCCCAAAACACTCCTTGAGCTTTAAAAGTGACCGAGATGACTTAAGATGAACGGTTATTACTTTTTAAAATATTGTTTACACAAGAAACTACATAAAAATTTGGAATAAAGCACATAAAGTCAACATTCATGTGCTTGAAATCTAAATTAAATGTCTTCACATGGCATATCTCTTTGTAAATTTTTATATATATTGTAAAACATAGTTCGAAAGGTGAAAGAGAAAGACAACAACACATATGAAAAAATGATTGTTGAAAGTATTAGATAAAGCACAAAACTTGAACTTGACGATGCATTCCTTCATGTGGTTTATTATATTTTCATCCTAATTTTATCCTACTTTTATCATTGATTTTTTCCTTCATACTTTTAGGTATATATATATATATATATATATATAACTTTAAATAAATACAACCAAGATATTATATAATGAAATTGTGTCCCAAGGCTCAACTATAACCCAAGTAAAACATAGGTTGAAGGATGAGAAATCAGCCCAATCGTGTACAAACAACCTTATAAACTCCTTGGGTTCATATTTGTGCTCTCGACTAATGTTATCACTCGATTTTAGAGTTTCTTGGGTCTTGGAACCTAGTGTAAATCCATTCTAAAGACCGATTATGAGGATTGTGGACATAGGTGAGCATCCAAAGAGACAATCATGTCGGGATATCTTATAAATATCTAAGCAACTTGTGACATGGAGGCATAACTTTACCTAATCCCAAGCACATACGGGGACGAATTTTCTAGAAAGATTCGGAAGATTCCAAAAGATCGTTGGGGTTGTTCTCTTTTCAAAAGCATGCGTAAGTACTCTCTACTACTATGCGGATGGCACACACCTTCCACTAGAGTTCTAGATCCAAGTTGAAACTACCGAATATTCTCTTGACATGGTCCCCGATACTAAAATCAAAGTGCATTTGATTCTCAGTCCCACTAAAAAAAGCATGGAGCTTGTTGCATGTTGCATTGAGAACCGAGTGGCTTAAACCCAAGACTTTCATTTGACCGGATCCCAGGGGAACTATGAGGTTAAGTGCCTAAGGCCGGAATGGTACTCAGATGGGTGACCTTCCTAGCATTTGATGTCTGGTGCACCCTACCACCTATGATCCATCCAATCATAATGGGAAAATTTGGGTGAATTGAATGTTTCAACCAATCGTGTGGGGCTTGCCCTGGAGGGAGATAGGTGTCGGCCAGCTTGTCCATACCCATTCAAGGTGTTCACCATCTAAAAGAGAAAGTAGTTGTTGGGGGGGGGGGGGCTCTCATTCTCATGATGTTCATCTCAAGATAACATTTTCTTGTCTAAGCAGTGTGGATTACAATTTGGAATCACATGTTGCTATAATTTTTTACCGACATTATGATCCTTTACCAACTAAGTTACATTGTAGCCTCCGGTGTGCACAGTGATTACTTCTGTTATTTGGGTAAAAATTGTTCTCTTTAGAAAATGTTATAGCAATGCGTTGTCCCAAATGGTAACCCACACTGACTAGACAAAGCAATGCACATATAGACTTAGACCAACTCAAGAATGAAGCAACACAATAATTCATGTTGGTGCCAACATCAAAGTCATCTTTCTCTCTTATGAGAGTTTGAAGGGACCTAGAGGAACATCTAATTTTATTTTTTAAGTGTGATTGACGCTCCATCTAAATCACCATTGGGATGGATCAACCAGACTTGTCCAAACAACCATACAATCCAACCCCCCATTCTCCTTCACATATATGTGAATGGGAGGGAAGCTAGGACATGAACGATGAGCGGTGAGCGATGAGTCCAATTTTAGGGTTTTCTCACACATGTTTAGGGGTCACATTATGTGTATGGGATGAAAATTTATTATGTTTCAATTGTATGTAATAAAAAATTACAGTGATCACAAATGATGGGGGCGTATTACCATGTAAAACTGGGAAAACTTTCAACCAAATGTTGATGCTTAATACAACAATCCAAAACATTTACGTGTGTAACCAAATATGTTTCCAAATTGCTTTTGTCATAAATTGTATGGTGAACACTTCACTAGCATCAATACTAGCACTCAACAATGTCAGCCAACTCCAGTAGTCACATGACCTCGTTGTGGGTGTACATCGGAGCATGAATGAACTTGTCGTTGTCGTAATCCACAGGTTGCATAAAACTTTGAACACATAATAAAGGTGTTTGCAGTACACCCATTTACCTTTCTTTCCCATAGCATGAGAGGACATCTTCGTGAAATCCAAGCAAGTGCATTGTGGGATGTTGCCAATTGTTACATGGTAGGCATTGTCCTCCTTTGAGACGATGTTGATTATAATTTCAAATCATGGGCAAGGAATGGTTGTCGCTCCAACAACATAGTTATCCATCTATGAGTCCAGCGCTCTTCCATTTGTTTTTGTGATCAACCATTGGTGTTGCTAGACTCCTTCGCATTGTCATAGAAAACCTTGAAGTTGGGGGGAAGTTCGGGTTTGGGGCACACAAAATGTGACCAAGGAATGGAAAGTGTCGTAATTGTTGAAAGCCTACAACGAGGAGACAATGCTTGCATATGTTACAACTGGAATTTGGCGTCCTCTAGCGCCAACACCTCCTTCACCGACAAATTGGTGTCTATATTCATAGGCCACATGTTGGATGATATAGGCCAATCCAATACATAATTCCTATGTTGTCATTCACACAATGTTTGATGTCGTAAGGGAATAACCAAAACTCATACTCCACATTATTGGTGGAACAAAATTCTTTTTTCAACCCTTTGTACGTTGGTGCAGGGGTGCCATGTTGGCATGTTTTGACTTTCACATTGCACAAAGTCCATGTATTGGCATGCATTAACCAACATCTTTTGGCATAGTTGGGTGACAATCTTGCAATGTGCCATTGTGAAGGAGGGCAATCTGTCTCAAACATTGATGTGATATGCGCCACACCATGTTTTTCTACATTCAACAACTCCTCTATGCATTGAATTGTGCCTTGCATACAAACAAAGTATTCTAGCAAGTTGTGCAATGCACACTGTCACCTTTATTAGTCGGTTGTTTGCAATTAGTGTGGGGACTTAGAGTGGGGATTGTAGTTTAGCATGTCAAACTCTAATAACCATGTTCATTGTAGCTAGACATACAAGGAACTATGGGAGACTAATTACATGGTTTGCATTATGAATGAGGACATCTAGGTTAACTAAATAATCTCAACCATCCATGTGAGAACCTAAGGGCTTGTCCCTGGGTGAGATAGGAGCATGTCAACTTGTCCGAATTCGCTCAAAGTGTTTGAATCTACAAAGACATAAATTTCTCGCATATCCTTTCAATTCTCATCATGTTCAAGAACTTACTCAAATATGACACAATGTCACTTTTCCTACCATTGGCAACATCGTAGCCATCAAACTCTTTGCACAAGCCACTATTGTGTGCACACGCATGGCAAGAGAGAGAGAAGATGTATTCTCATGGGGTTATGATTGAAGCATTGAGACCCTAATTGAAGAATTTATGAAATATGAAAGTTCAAGCATAGATGGCCCATTGACCACACTTTGGTGTAGCTATCCATGTTTCTTAGAGCACCCAAGGTCAATGAGCCTTTTTCGGTATATTTTGATTAGGAAATCTACATTTGAGTGGTGTGTGCTTTGATGTTACTCTAAGAACAATCACCATAAAGAGGTGTGCTTAAAAGATATTGGAGTGCGTGTTCAAAATATTGGGAGAACCTATTTTATCATTTTATGTGCACGAGAATCTTAAATTTTGTTCGAAATATGAAATTCGTATAAGCTTCAAACTTATAAGGAAAGCGGCTATGGCCTCGACTTGGATTTGCTAACCATCTTGTATAAATCACTTGTTTCATATCCTAAAAGTGGGCTAATTTTTCAACTAACCATTTAAGGCCCACCTACCTTAAGTACTCGTAGGTGACTCTCATGGTAAGGAAAACTATCTAGATTCAACACCAAAGAAGCATGTTCCAATCAATCGGATCTTCTCACTTGGTAAACGTGAATGCTTATGCATGTTGGAGTCATCTCTTCAAAAAGTGTAGTGGGGCTCATATTAGGCATGACAACATGGTGTTCGTGAAAACGTCATATGGCACACAAAAATGTCACAAAGGCCGTTTTCTCGAATCCAAGGAAGGCCGGCTTGAATTGGTCTTTGGACGCAACTTTTGCCAACTACATCTAGATGTATTTACAAAATGCTAGTAGCATGTGTGAGTGATAACGAGGGGAAAAGTCTTTTTGAATCATGAATGTTATCTTCTTCATTGTTACTTCAAACCCTCATTGTTAGCAATCAAAACATAACATTCATGATATAAAAAGACGTCTTTTAAATCACTCTATGAACTTGTACCAAACATGTACATACAAAATAAATTTCACAATACAATTTTTTCCAAAGTTGAAGTGCACTCCACAAAGACTAGAAATTGAGTTGGCCTTGAAAAAGAAACGTCAAATGCAAACGTGACGTTTTCACCAAGTTCTTGTGTCTCAAAAACACATGTTTATTGCATCAAAATAAATAAAACATAACTTGCACTAAAAAGTCCTAATATTGTGGGCTAGGTACTTTTCTAGAGCGCATGTGGATTCTCTCACAGTGACAATTAATGTGGACCACATCAAATTTCAACCCATCCAGAAATTTATGGTGGAAAATTAATGGGATCCACACCAATTGATTTTCAAAAAAATGATGTGGGTGATAATCCCACCTTGACTAGACAGTTAGTGTGGCCCATGCTAATTTTCTACCCACACTAATAAGACTATTTAGTGTACTTAGTAGCCCGACTCAATATCATTTCCTTTGTCTTAAATGAAGTAGTTGTGAAGTATCAAATTTCAATCAAAAGTGATCCATGCACAATACTTAAGGTGGAGTTATTTAGGTGCTTAGTTAGAGGACCTCCATGTAGGTGATCCTTGTGATGCACAAGAGTACCTAGAATCAACACCAAAAGGGCATTCTCCAACAACTTTGAACCTATCACTTGGTGAATGTGATTGCTTATCGGCAACGTTTACCGATGTCCCACTTAACCTAGTGTTGGCATTGGGGTGTGTTCATAGACGATGGTTATAAGGAAGGCCATTAGTTTTGACCTTGCTTGTCTTACAAGTGCAAGAATATTTAGTATTTAGGAAGAATACTTGGAAACTATTCAATGTGCAATGAATCTTTATTGAAATCATGGAAGACAAGTTATCAAAAGAATTCACTACTTATGGGGTGTCACGAGGTCTTGCGACTACGCTAAACATGATGTTTAGTGTCATACGGTATTTTTTGTCACTATGGTAACTTTTCGGATGACACTTCTTATGAATAAGTGAACGAATATTGCCATAGATGATGGATGAGTTCATCCATTGGCCAAAACCCTACTTTCTCTTGTCAACACCTTGTTATGAAATATTGTCATGGATGATTATATTTTTGATGAAATAAATTTGGTAAGTGATAATAATTGCAACACTGTGAATCTACAATCCCCCAAAACATTTACAAGGAATGACAAATAATGTTGGGTTAACATTAGTGTTGGTGACATTATACCGCAGTTTACAATTAGTATTGAGCAAGAGAATTAGAATTGGAGACACTAAATATCATATTCAGTGTAGTCTTTTTTTTCTTTTTTTCTTTCAAGCTTTTAATATGGCTCTATGAACTTGATAGATTCTATACCTAAAATTTATATACTTCATAAACATGTAATGGAATAGAAATAGTTTAAGACTATGTAATTCCCATAGTGATCCTAACTACAAGTATTGGAGGATAATAACTGCAGTAATTACTGTATTTAGTGTCATATGGTATTTTAAGTTATTTTGGTAACTTTTCTAATGACACTTATTATGAATGACTTTATAATTAAATTGTAATCCTAACTTACTTTTAGTTCATTCACTATTGGTATATTCTGCATCTTAACATTTTTGTAATGAAATATTGGCATGGATGATTGAACTTTGGATGAACAAACACTCAATAAGTGACAACAATTGTAACTTTGTTAATCTATAATGCCTATAATTTTTTTACACGAAATGACAAATAATGTTAGGTTTACATTTAGTGTTGGTGACACTACATGGACAGTTTACAATTAGTATTGAGCGAAACAAATAGAATTGGTGACACTAAATACAATATTTAGTGTAGTAGTTAGAATCACTATTGGCGACGTACTCTAAGGTCACGAGAGGACAATTGCTTCTCTTACATGCATGACTAGAAGAAATTGGACACAACACAAAAATCAATCATTTAACACAAAACATTGACAATGAGCAATCGAATATGAATGATTGGCAATGATTTTGAGTATTTCTCTCGACTACCTCTCCAAGGACTATTTATTCATGAGTTGAGTCCGAGAATTGATCATTGAAGAATGTGTCGGTGGCTCCCACATCCACCTCCGGCACAACCGCACACGTATGAAACACATCACGAGTCAATAATCTCGCCTTGTGAATGAAAACCAAAATGCAAAATTGGCAAATCTACAAAATTAAAAAACTGGTGAGAATGTATTAACATAAATTTGAACTAAACACTGAATGAACATGTGAATAAGGAGTATTGTACAAAAATATATATATATATATAACGTACCATAAAGTTTTCTCAACTCCGAAGCATAATGACAACTCATTGCCCACCAATTCTTTGCAATAACAAAATCATAAGTTTCCGTATGAGTCATCACACCATGCATAATTTCTTTCATTTTAGGAAGGAATACATACATGCCAAAGAATTCATGTTTCTCTCGTGCTTGAGTGACAATCACTTTGGAACCGCATTTGCATCTCTCACATTTCTCCAATGTCACTGGTAGCATATGCGGTAGAACTTGGTTGGCATCGACCATGTCCTGATCGTCATCCTCATCTAAGACAATTTCAACTTATGCTTCTCCTCCAGATGATGAAATGTTAGTGGGCACTCAAGAAACCATGGACAATTATGCAAAATGGCATTCTCCCATGTCCTCATATGTGCCCAAGTGAGAATGCACAATTCACCTTTTGCAGTCCACACTGGAACGTACGAAGAAAAACCATTCACTCTTATCGCATTATTAGCAAGGAGTTACCTCTTGACGTACTTTGAAAAATTAGAACAATTATATTTAATTACATTCAAATTTATGAGGATTAAACCAAAATGATAGTAAAATGATTACAAGGATAAATACTTGTATACCGGTATGACACGCCTTATGACGATCTTTCCATCAATGTACTCCTCCGCTTTGATGACCTATTGAATGAGATTGTTATCCCTAAACATGGTTTGGAAACTTTTGGTCCACAAAAGAGTTCACCACTTCTCAATGTAATCCCAAGCAAAGATGAGATTCTCATTCAAGGCAACTGGACGAATAAATTTTATGGCCATGTTGTGATATTGAGTGATTGTTGCATGCTCCAACTATGAGGTCAAGAGTGCAAAAGTCAAAACATGTGAATTAATATTTCAAAATACTTACACATGAGCAAGCATGGTCAAGAATACAGAAAAATGCTCCACTATACGAAAACCATGATTTTTATGGTCAAACGCTTAAAAGTAGTAGCAAAGTGTTGTTTAAATTGATTTTTTTCTTCCCATGGAGCCCTTTTATTGTTGTGTTAGGTACTCAAATATAGAATATCAAGATAAGATCTTTGAAACTTATCATTAAAAATATTGCTCAAAAGGTAATGACTAAATCTGGTTTTTAGATGTACATTTCATGACCTTAGATATTACAAAGTTGAATTTTTGTATTCCTTGAATTCATTATAAACTTAAAGGCACCATTACAAAAATTTGTAGGACAACATCAATTTAATGTAATTTTATCATAGTTAAAACAATTTCAAAACAATTATGTGTTCGTTATATCTACTTGAAGGCTATTTGCATTGTCCTCAAAAACATGTAGATTTTTCATGTTTTTGTCAACATTAATTGATTGGCTTTGTAGATCAATGTGTGTTTGAAATTTTTATTATATTTCCTTCACAAAATTCAAAGTTAGTATATAGTTTTGAATAACTTTCACTTAAACCTATCCATGGTACTGGAGTTGTGTACATGCTTGCGCCCACACACTTGCAATGATTATGATCCAATGGACAATACTTGAGCCCAACAAGATGCCTTTGGAAGCCAATTGTCTAGCACGCTTTATTTCATGCTGCCAACTAGAACATAGAGAGAAACCCACAACATGCGACTAGCATTCCACTAATGCAGCCAACACGCTTTGAATTTGCCCTCAATTGGAGCAATTAATTGTAATTTCTAAACCATTGTATCTAATTTTGCAAAAAGTCCAAAATGTTTATTAGTTGACATGAATAATGCAAATGCTAACGATGCATTCATAGTGGCATCTAGTAGATATTGAAACATACAAAGATGTGGTGAATAATGATACTTCTTAAAAAATAAAAAATAAAAAACCTTCACCATCAACAAGATTTGCAATAGCAAGTAGTTTCTCAAACTGAAGATGGATTTTTGTAAAGGTTTGTTCATTTTATCCATATTCCCTTTGCAATTCTCAAAGCCAATAGTGTCTTATCATTATATTTCATTGACACCTCCTTCGTACCACCCTTCATGTTTGTATCAAAAATAAGGGGAAGAGGGAGCACATATGAAGAGATGGATAAATATCCAACCATATTATAGTGATAGTGAATAAAATAATCACCTTGTACAAGAATTGAATAAACATGGAGGGCATCATATATTCTTGTGTGGTTTATTGAGACAACCATTAAAATATGCAACAAGTAGAAGGTCCCAAAATCCTTGAAAATGAAGAGTGTCAAAACTCGTTATCATGTGAAGCTTGCATATCAAATTTACTTTTAGTGGTCACTCTCTATGAATCTACACAAACAATTCGTTTAAGAATATCAAATGTAAATATTGACATAAACTAACTATAACATAATTAAATAATTGGATGTATTAGAACATGAATTTGTTGACATCATGCATAATATCGAACAATATGCCAACGGAATCTCTAGGATCCAAGGATATGTAATCAACCATGTCATGCTAGCTGAGGTCATTGTGATGCAAATGATGAACGTAACACCTCCAAACACTCGCCCTATAATTACTTTCCCACACACAAAACACTTTGCCATTGAACACACTTAGCTTATCATCAATTTTCAGATACAACTCAAATGAATCATTAGATATTTATTATTATTCATTACATGGATCATAAGTGTTTTTTGTGACTAGCTCCACTCTCCCTTGGTCATCAATGATAGAAACATAGAAACCATGTCGCCTTCATGGTATCCATTAACAAACTTGTTCTCCACTAATTGACCGTCCATCTCTAGGATGGGTCTAACCAATGGCAATGGCAATGGCAAGAGATGACAAAGAGGGATATTCAAATGTGACTTTGTCACAACTTTCATGCATAAATTTGATATCCAACGATTGAAGTTTGTGTTTTAATTGAATATTGCGCATGTGTGAAGCACTAGCATCTGCACTATCTAATCCTTTTGGAAACGCTTTTGTGGGGAAAATGTGCACATCATCCTCTCAAGAAGACAACTACAAAAGTCAAATCATATGAAAATATAATGAGAGGGGCCTTGTTAAGATTGCTAGACTAACATTAAAATATGGATAGCTATCATCAAGGGTAGCAACTATTGTATTGGCCATTTCCTATCATGTATAAAAGCCACTCCTTATAGGAACTCATGGTATCAACTTGGAAAGGAAAAGCTATATACTTACAACCCCATAAAATTATCAAGCAACCCACCAAAGGGTTTAGTTCAAGGCCAATGGGTATATACCTACAATACTCACAAAGTATCAAGTAGCCAACCCTTCAAGGGTTGTTGTAGGCTTCCCTTTATGGTAGCAACTGTGTACAAGCCATATCCCACATAATATGAAGGCCACCCCTTATAGGAGCATGAACTTGTCAATTCAAAGGGCATGAACCTAAAGCCCGTTTAGGGGATAGGCCCTAACACATCATGGTTTAAACTACGGCCATATGATATATACTAGCATCCCTTACATAGTATCAAACAACCCTCATTAAGGGTATGAACCAAGTCCAAAACGAGAACAACAACCAAGCACATGCAAGAAGGAGGGCCCAAAGAACAAATAAAAATTAGCCAAAGTTTGAAAATTGTCGTCCATTTTCCAAGAAGACAATTTTCAAATTTTGTTCATTTTTATTTTTATTTTTATTTTTGGGTCCTCCTCTTGCAACCAAGCCACATAGTCATATACGTAGCCAACACTTCAATGTTGTTGTAGGTTTCCCTTCAAGGAAGCAACCATGTATAGCCCAACGCCCATAGGGTATCAAGGCCACCCCTTGTAGAGGCATGAACTTGGTAGTCCACAAGGTATGAAGCCAAAGCCTTCTCGGGGTATAGGCTTACAACCCTCACAAGGTAGGAGCCAAGCCAAATGAGAACAATGGTTTAGAGATATGACCATGGCAAAAAAATTGAATAAAACAAGTAAAGTTTCAAGAATTGTCAACTAGGTTCCAAGATGAAACTTCTCAAAATTTAGTTCATTCTTAAATTAAAATTCTCAGTGGGTTTCTAGAATTTATGCAATGCTATAAATATTTTTGGTTTGGTTCGTGGGTCTCACCCACCAACATTTAAGCAAACCTCAATGGGTTTAAGTTTCTAGCCCAAAGCTTAGGTAAGCAAGGTTCAAGGGTTTAGACTCAAGCTTAAGCAAACAAGCTTTAGCATACATCAACTCGCATGTATGACATCACACACGTATGGCAACCAATAGGTACAACAACTAACATGCAAGACATCAAAAATGTATATACAAATGAGCGACTACAAAATGATATATACATATGGCCATCATTGAAGGTACTGCAATCCAAGGGTTATGCGAGCATTGAGTAGAAAAGAAAAGAAAAGATAACGCCCGTATTATGTATACCGGCGTGAATGTGAGCCCGTTAACCCTATATTGATCTCGGGAATCCGAGATGCAATATTGGGTGTTGAGCATTGAGTATACAGTTGTAGGGATTGAAATCACACATGTAGGATTCAATCTTCCACCACCAAGGTCGCCTTTGCCTCTTCTCTTTCTTCCTCCATTGCCACCCCTCCCTCGGTTGTCATCACCATAATTTTCGTTTCCTTTTCCTTCACTTCTCCAACTACCTCCTCCACCTCTCCATCCTTAACCTCCAACGCCCTATCATTGGCCTTCACCCCTCCTAACATGACCCTAACTTCATCCCCTCCATCCTCTACCCTTACTCCATCCGCCACCATGTGTACATCCCTCAAAGACTGCATAGAGGAGTCGTTGAATGTTGAAAAGCATGTTGTTGCGCATACCACATCAGTGCTTGAGATGGACTACCCTCCTTCATAATGACACGTGGCAAGATTGCCACCCAACTTTGCCAAAAGATGTTGGCCAATGCATGCCAATACATGGACTTTGTGCAATGTGAAATTTGGAACATGCCAACATGGCACCCCCACACCAACGTACAAAGGGTTGTAGAAGGAACTATGTTCCACCAACAATGTGGAGTATGAGTTTTGGTTATTATTGTAGAACATCAAACGTTGTGTGAATAACAACATAGGGAGTACGTGTTGGATTGGCCTATATCATCCAACACGTGCTATGTGAATATATTTACCAATTTGTCGAGGGAGGAGGTGTTGGCACTAGAGGACGCCAAATTCCAATTGTAATGGATGGAAACATTGTCTCTTCGTCGTAGGCTTTCAACAATTACGACACTTCCTATCCCTCAGTCGCAATTTTGTGTGCCCCAACCCAAACTTCCACCCAACTTCAAGGTTTTTAAAGGCGGTACGAAGGAATCTAGTAGCACCAATGGTCGATCACAAAAACAAATGGAACAACGTTGTACTCATGGACAAGTGATTATGTTGTTGGACTGACAACAATTCCTTGACCATGATTTGAAATTGTCATCAACATCATCTCAAAGGGGGACGACGCCTATTGTGGATCAGAACAATTGGCAACATCCCATAATGCATTTGCCCGGATTTCACAAAGATGTCCTCTCATGCTATGGGAAAGAAAGGTAAATGGGTGTACTGCAAACACCTTTACTATGTGTTCAAATTTTTATGCAACATGTGGATTACGACAACGACAAGTTCATTCATGCTCCAATGTACACCCACAACAAGGTCGTGCAACTACAGGAGTTGATTGGCATGATTGTTGAGCGCTAGTATTGATGCTAGTGAAGTGTTCACCATATAGTTCATGACAAAAGATGTTTGTAAACATATATGGTTACACGTCTTAACTCACGTCGGTCTCCTCCGGAGACCGAAGTTGTTTCTCTTCTCTGTGGTTTCGTGTTACTGGTTTCTTGTGTCTAAAGTGTCTACTCTCGAAAGGGGGGAGTAGATCTTTTCCTCCATACCCTTGTCCTGTGGGCATGGGATTGGAGGTGGATCGAACAGACACTTAACTCACGTCGGTCTCCTCCGGAGACCGAAGTTGTTTCTCTCTTGGTTACACGTGTAAATGTTTTGGATTGTTGTAATAATAATCAACATTTGGTTGAAATATTTTTTAGTATTACATGTAATAGGCCCCCACCATTTGTGATTATTGCAAGTATTCATTACATACAACTAGAAAATAATGAATTATCATCCCAAATTCATAATGTGACCCCTAAACCCATGCAAGAAATCTTTGAAATTGGACTCATTGCTCATGTGTTAGTGCTCACCGGTGATCTATTACCGCTCACCACTCACCGCTCATTGTCATCACTTATGCCCTAGTTTCCCTCTACTTAGGCCATTTTATAAATGTGACCAATGACTAGTAGAAAAAAATGATATACAATTTATTGTGATCATGGTTTGTGGTCCAAAGACCATTACCAAGAGAAAACCATGCCACATTTTAAAAGCCTTGGTAATGCGCCATAATGTAAAAATTGAACTTAGACCAAGATGCAATGATTTTTAATGAATATGAAAAGAAAAACAACTAAAACTAACCATTAAAAATATATACATAATACAAATTTAGAAGTTGATAAAACATAATTTCTCTTTAGCATGGTCACCCTTATTTTTCGTTGAGACAACTTATTTGGGTTCTCTCACCGTAAAATCCAAGTGACCACCAAACATTGTTCATTTTTGGACATGTAAGGCTCCATGTCACTTTCTCATCCAATTTTTGACATGCCTAACCATGGCCACTTTTATTTTAGGTGACATCATGTAAAATGAAATGAGACTGCCACTTATTTCTCAATCGATGAGAGATGATCATAATCATTGGTCACTACATTAATTACCCCAATTAGTGTGTGTGTTTCTACTTGAAGTTAACGCAATGCTATGATCATTTAATGAGCATGTGATCATCAAGAAAAATCATTCATAACGTTATTCAACCATGTGGATCAGGTCCACGACCCTAGAATATGTCAATTGTATTATGTGGGCCCCTCGAACAAATTGGGAATATCCAATTACTATTCATACATTCAGGTTGAACTTGAAAATTTGGGTGGAGTTAGGGTGAGTTTCTCTTTGGGCCGTTGCCCACCAGATTTTAGTGTGAATGACAAACCCGCCCAAAGGTAGAGGCGATAGGGTTCGTATGTGCCAACTAGCTACTGCCCATCATCTCAAATATGGGCCCACCTACTAACCTCCTCATCCCGGGTACCAAGGATGGAGTTCTAGACCAAGGATTGGTTCTCTTGAGTCTTCAACCGATCTTAATCCTTCGGTGACCAACATGTAGAAAGTAGTGCATTAGATTGCTCGTAGTCAATAAAAATGTAATGGAAGAGGCATGAGAAAGAATAAGATTAGAATAAGGCTACAATGCTAGTACGAAGAGTGATAAGAGTTATCCCATATTGTTTGTATGAACCAATGAAAAGAAGAAAAGTAATAAAAGGCAAAGCAAGGAGAGCATGAGATCATCTCACTCCAAGCATATGCCTTTGTGTATGTGTACATGCTTGTGCAATCTTATCTCTAGTCCTATTGATATCCAATGCAACACTTGTAGGTTAATATATTCTTCATTGAGCGCATGGAAGTCTAGAGGCCCTCCACATTCTAGTGGACCGTCAAAATGTGGTTGGATGGTGGCTTATGCTTAACTACATGTGAACACCTCCGATCCACTATTTTCTAGAATCTAGTGGGCAAACAACCTACATACAAACTCTCCCTTATGTTCCCAACACTATGCGCATGCATTACTGTTCATCCCATGAATATTTGCACCAAACATTGTTCATCCCTATTATTAGTCTTTGAAATTACTATTCATAGCATCACTTTCATTGAAAATACCGACATTATTCACAACGTTCTTACAAATCAAACGGACACTATTCATGATGTGGGGTCAATTTCTTCTCATTTTCTAAAATTTCCTCATAACAATAAGATAGCGGAGGCCCACGTCACATGCTTGATACAGAATGAAACACAATGACGCAACTAAACGATGTTATGTTCAAGTTCTACTTATCATGTCCGAACAACCTACTGAACTTCCGTTAGTAAAAATTGAACTCATGTTATTGCATCGCGTAACTCAAATAATATCACACACTAATCATGATATCAGTGCAAGTGTAAACATGCCCTTACGCTTAGAGATCTTAGAATTCACAACATGAACTTCAACATTATTCACATCCATAACAAGGTTCCATGCGATTGACAACATTCCACAAAATATCCCTTGATATTTTTCACATTCATCAGTCTGAAATTGAGAAATACCATGAAATATTATGTGGAATACTGTCAATCCCACAGAACATTGTTATGACTCCGAATAGTATTATGAGAGTCTTTTAAAATTATATATATATTTATATCTATATATATATTTAATTTTTTGGGTTGTTCTTACGCTAGCCCAATAATGACTGATGTCGAGGCGGGAGTTTCATAGAACATTCGTGCCTAAGCTTGCGTCCATAATAGACATGAAGAGTCAACCAAGGGGACAAGAATTGCAGACCTGTACTAGCTAGTAAGGTCGACCTATATAATGGTTGGGAATTGAATGCACTTGTGAAGCTTTGTAAGGGGATTGGGCCATATTTTCCACATAGCAGCTGGATGCCACTCGTATGCATTCATGAGGGCCGTGCTTAATAGTAAAGGCCCGTTTTCTCGGGGGGGGGGGGGGGGGGGGGGGGGGGGGGGGGGCAGTGTGTTAAAAAGTTAAGGATATAGGTACGAACAACCATTATTTTATAGGGGGGTATTACTTTCAATTCTCTTCTTTTTTTCACATGCTATCATTATAAAATTTTCTACTTTGGGTTAATAGAAAATGGCTTGCATTACTTATAATTCCAAATTACCTATTATTCCATACCCTATAGTACTTTAAAGATGTCCAGTGCCATTTTTGATACCCTATATTACTCTTAAGTTCATTTATAATTTTTTGTCCCCATGTTTTTAAAATACCCTATCATTTGTTCGCACATATATTGCTACTCCAACCAATGACTACCCCCCCGAGCCCGTTTTAGCCACGTTGATATATTATAGTATGACCAAGTGTTGCATGCGGTGAAATGATTTAGGATCTAAAGTGGTCACGGTTGGAAGTCCAAAGACCATGTCACTTTTTCAAAGCTTTGGTAACCCAACGGAGAGTGAAGGAAACTTAAACCGGGGTATAGTGTTTAAGAAAGAAAGAAAAAAATCAAATTGAGATCTTTCTAAAACTTAAGTAGTGTTTCAATGAAATCATGCTATATATATAGTATATTTATCTTTAAAATATGTTTTATTCTTCTGATGTGGTATCTTGTTTGGGATTTCTTGTTGCGAAATTTGAATAACTACCAAACATTATTCATTTATGAACATGTATGATTCCATGTTAATTTCTCATCCGTTTTCTTAACATGTTGC
Organism: Polytrichum commune; assembly: GCA_950295325.1. Classification (NCBI taxonomy): domain Eukaryota; kingdom Viridiplantae; phylum Streptophyta; class Polytrichopsida; order Polytrichales; family Polytrichaceae; genus Polytrichum; species Polytrichum commune. The sequence continues at coordinate 4,371,671 of OX485809.1, forward strand.
CCATGATCAGATAGATAGAAACTCCGGTCCCTTTTAGGGGCCGGCGTGAATAGAGTGTCCGTTCGTAATGCCAACAACCCGATGCCCACAGGACATGGGGAAGCTGGGACAAAACTACTCTCCTCTTTCGAGGATGGACACTATAGTAACCAAGAAACAAATAACGTGGGCCGATCATGGCCCACGGCGGTGCATGCCTTTTAGGTATAATTAATGTTTTTGTTATGAGAGTGAATGCCAAGTCATGATTCGTCGGTTGGTTGTGGGAGGATGTTTGAGTTAAGACGTTCCAGGTTCGATTTCAGTCGAGTCCGTATGATCGTCTAAAATGTAACGCGTGACTTGGCGCTGCAAGTGAGTAAAAGGCAGGAAATTTGTACCAACCAACCGGCACCAATCCCTCATTCTGAGCTGTAAATAGATACTAAATATTATATAAGTTTTTTGGGTTTTATGGAGGGTCTAAGTTTTGGGGGAGCGGTTGGTGGTTTTCAATTCTCCTCTTATGGAGGAGGATGGACATGGCATATTGTATTGCAATGGTATTAATGTTTTTAAAGGTATTTTTGATGGTAACCAGGGGTATTTTGAGATTTTCTTCTAGTATTTTCATAGATGGGATGTGGGCCGTAGCTCAGGCCCCAGCTGTGATGACAATAAGTGGTTCGATTTTCCATCCTCTGGAAGCGATACTATCAATCAAAGGTTTGTATTTGTTGTTTTTTGCTTCTATTGTTTTTGGGGAAAATCTGTCGTTACAATACGTGAATTCAATAAATTGTATGGTGAGGTTAGGGTCAATGTCAATGGGAGGGTCATTTTGATATGGTAATCCTTTAACACAGAGTATATCAGGTCGAAATCTTGCGTTGCAATGACATCTTTGTGTGTTACATGTGCAGGGGAGTAGCCAATTGGGGACTGTATTTTCTTGGGGGTTATTATTGAAGGTACCGGCATTCATGAGAGTAAAACATCGGGATTTTTCGGACGAGATTAGAAGCTTCCTAATTTCTCCGACTGCTTTGTTATGTCTTTTAATTCGTAGTGAGTGTATGTGTTGTTGGTTGCATTTCAGTAGAACATGTAGCCAAGTGTTTGGATCGTTTGAATTGCATATAGGGCATGTGATAGAGGGGTACCTCTGGTGACCGAAGAACATTTGTTTTCTAGCATTACCCATGTATGTTCATGTGCGGAATTTAATAAGGCAGGATTTTTGTTTGTCTGTGATTAAGGGATTTGTCCAGAATTCGTTGGACAGTTCTTTGTCAATGTCTATATTTTCTGTCCATTTACACGTGTTGGGGGTTTGTGTGGCCATGATTGCTATATTGGTTTCCCTATCATATTTTTTAATTTGTTTTTCTAAGAATCTTACTGGGCCTTTGTCTGGGACGTCTGCCATCGAGGCCCAGACGTCCTTTTGGTAATAGTACGGGATGGCGTGGGCATGTTCGTATGGGTGGATGGCAATTCTGTGTTCTAATTCTAACCCGTCTTTTGCTAGTTTATCCGCTTTTTCATTACCGTCAATGTTGACGTGTGCTCTGACTTTGTATAGTGTGATTGGCTGTGTACGGTCTTGGAGGATTTTTACCATGGAGTTGAGTGTGGTTTGGTCGGGGTGACTATTATGGAGAGTGGGGTGTTTAATTTGTGTGTTGAGTAGGTATAATACGTTTAGACTGTCTGTGAATATGAATGCGGGTTCATTAGGGAATTTTGTATTGATGATTCTTAGTGTTTTGTGTATAGCCATCATTTCTGCACGTAGTATGTTTTGATGCCCATGGAGTCTTTTGGCGATATTTAAGCCTTTGGGGCTATAGATACCGTATCCAGCTCTTTCTCTTCTTCATACCCCAGGGGCAATTTCTTTGGGTTTTATAAAGGAACCATCCGTGTAGTAGCTGAACTGGGGGTGGAATTTTAGCGGTAGATTAGTGTGGTAGTTTGGAAGTTGTGGGGTAGGGGTATTATTGTGTGGGATTGTATTTGGGTAGTTTGATTTGGCCCATTTTTTACTAGGGTTAACGGTGATGTTTGGAGGGGTGGGTGGTGCAGTTTGTGTGTGACTTTGTAGTATTTGGAGGTTATTTGCTGTGTCGTAATTTCATTTGTTCGTAGGTGCCTATGTTATTGTTTTGGTGATGGATACAAAATATTTGCATGGTAGATGGTTCTTTTTTTGTGATATTAAGCTCGGGGGGTATTGTGGATTCCTCATACGTGATTGTATCAGCGGCGAAATGGGCAATGACGTGTGTATCTGGGAATGGGCCTGTGTATGGGTTGGAGTTTTGGTACCAATTAGTATCCGGAGATATAAGTATAGTGATTGTATATGGATCATTTTGGGCCGCTATGCGCACCCAGTGAATAACTTGTTGTAGGTCTGTTGTATTATGAGGGTGTGCGTAACCAATTCCTTGCCATTTATGGTCAAACGCTTTACCTAGGGATCCAAATATTATGTCTCGCGAGAATGGTGAGTAGAATTGGATGAATTGTGTGGGGCATGTAACTGGGGATGAAAAATATGAGTGGTTAATATTGAATGTTGTAATCAGGAGATCTAATATTTGGGTTGGTATTGTATATTGGGCTCGTTTGAGTGGGTCATTTTTTGGGATACGGTATTTGTACCTTTGGTATAACCAAATAATTTCAGTTTTGAACGATTGGGTAGATGGTTCTAGACCGTGTGTGTTGTTTTTTGCCAATTGGTATTGTTTCCATAGCCATGTTAGTCTAGCTTTCGGGATGGTAATGAGGTGTCGGCCATTATCTTCGTATATGTGAGCGACATCGAATTGTGTTTGGATGGTATCAGAGTTTGTTTCGATGTCGTTTTCTGGGTTGCATTTATTAATAGAGATATGTGCTAGTGGAATTATTGTGGTTGGTGTGACGTATCTTGTGTCTCTATGTTGTTCTGTGGAGAAGAAGACATTAATTATGTTTGAAAAATGTTTGTGTTGTCTTTCTTTGTAGTAATGGATAAGTAGGTCTGTGTTGTGATTACATGTGTTGGCTTCACAGTAGGGGTATAGGTCCCTTTGAGTTCGCCATTTGTTATATGTGTTGTTATTTATTGTAGTCCATTGACATAAGTACGACGTGACTGTTCTTTTTATTCCGTTATGGTCATTGGATTGTTTTTGTTTATGATCGATTATTTTGTGTATGGAGAATTGTCGGGGGTCTTTAAGCATGTTCTTGGGAGGAGGGGGTAGAGGGGGGTGGGGATGTTAGGGGGGTGTACGGGGGCGGTTGGTGGGTGTGGTAGGATATTGTGGTGTCTTATTATATATTTATTTTTTAGGGATCTTGGTGGATGGTGTTGTTGGCATGGTAGGGGGCATTGATTACAAAGGGGGGTGGCAAAATAATTGATTAGCTATGTTAAGTGCACTTTTGATAAGTTTAGAAAGAGTGGAGTGGTAGATTTTGAATTCGTCCGGGTTTATTATAGTGGTACCATTAGGCATGGTAATTTGGTCTAGTGTGATTATATTATGTACAAGTAGTTTGTGGAGTAATTTAAGTGAGGTGTTGGGATTTAGTCCATGAAGCATTTGTGCTTCCTACATCCATGCAGTTTCAAGTGGGGATGGGGTTAGTAGGAAATTGTTTATTGTACTTTTTAGGTGGACTCCGGCTTTATGTTTGAGCAAGAATAATGTTCTAGTCATGGGTGATCTAATGCAGTGGTGATATTTAATGCGGGTGATTTCCTTAGAGCCCCCGTATTTGGCGAGTATGAATTGTAGTAGACCAACATATATTTTTCCAATTCTACCTTTATCATTGAGGGCGTTTTGTAGTTGTTCTCCAATGCATCTTAAATAGGCATTTTGTAGTGAGAATGCTTCGATTCCGAATAGGTTGTGTGGGAGTTGTGTAGCGATGTTAGATGTGCATTTGGATATTCCGCATATCATTTTGTGAAGTGCTATGATTTTTTTATCGAGTTTTTTGATAGCTGGTATTGAGTATGGCACTGCGTAAAAGCTGTATGCTATTCCAGCACGTATGACTGTATCTGCCATGTTTATTTTTTGTTTCATAGTAGCTGGGCATGTTACAAGGGTTTGACACTGTTTTATTACTTTAGCTGTAGTGGTATTTATTTGCGTTTTTCATTTGAATGATGGTGCAAGATTTATTCCTAGATACGTGTATGGTTCATGTTGGTTTAAGACTAGTATAGGTTGGTTTCTGTAGTTGATATTGGTAGATTGAATTAGGGCTTTAAAGGTTGTGGGGTGAAGTTTGGATTTGTTTGGGCATCCAGTTATTGTGCACTTGGGTATTCTAAGATCCATTTCTGCCCATTCGCAGAATTTATCTAGTTTGTTGAGTTGTGTTTGTAGTGTCTCTAGTTTATTGGCGATTGCTGCTAGGTCATCTGCATATGTTGCTGATGAGATTTTAATTTTAGATGTACCAAAAATATATCCATTATTCCCTTGTTGTAGCCATCTGAGGAGGGGTTATAGGAATATGATAAATAGATATGGGCTAAGGGTATCACCTTGTATTGTACCTCTTTGAATGGGGATTGGTAGGGTTTTACCGAAGTGTTCACCAGTGAATATTGTTGAGGATTGTGAATATATGTTTCCTATGAAATTTATAGAGTCAGTGGGATATCCCAGATCTTTTATTATGGCTAAAAGTCTGGCGTGATCAATGGAGCCGAAGGCGTTTTTGAAGTCAATGTAAAGGATATATATATCTTGGTTCGTGAGTCTTGCGTTTTCAAGCGCTGCGATTAATAGTTGGATTTGTCTAGAAGTATTTCTCTCTGCTCTAAACCCTTCTTGACTATCGTGTAATATTTGGTATTTTTTTCCATACGTTGATAGGATAGAAGTTAATGTACTCGTGTAAAATTTATATATGATGTTAGCTAGTGTAATAGGTCTATGGTTTGTTAGTTGTGATGGGTTACGTTTTTTGTATAGTAAAACTGTTAGACTGGTTTTCCATGATGCAGGGATTTGTTTTTGTTTATAACAATGTTTAAAAAATAAGAAGAGTAATTTATGGAAGCGTGGAGGCATGTTTTTTAGAATTGAATTGGGTATTTTGTCTGGGCCTGGGGCTTTGTTATTACTTAGGTTTTTAAGACAAAAGTCGTATATTTCTTGGTCAAAATACGTGTGTAGGGGGGTTTGGGGTTCTCCTCGTTTGTCAATGATGTATCCGTTTAAGTTATGCCATGGATATTGCCGGACTCCACATGTGGAGTGTAGTGGGTGTGTATTTTGATATTGGCATGTGGGAATTGTAGGACGGTTACTGATGAATTGTTGCGTGTATATTGCTGCTGTGATGTCTTCTGGGTTAGTTAATATGTTGTTTTGTCTATCAATGATGGAGTCCAGGGGTGAGGTTTCAGTGTTCTTGAAGACTTTTCGATTTATTTTTTTGGGGTTTTTTTCATACATTTGACGGTATTTTGATACGGCCTTTAGAATGCAGTCTTTGGTGTATTTTGTGGTGATTTTCCTGGCTTCTTTATTTGCATTTTTGCGATGGTTGCTATGGCATCAACCCATTCAGTAGGAGGTGCCGTTGTAACATGTGGGTGTGGGATGTTTGTGTGTTGATGGTTTCGTATATCATTTAGAATGGGGTGTGCTTGCCAGAGTGGATCGTGTTGTGCAATATATATGGTTTTCCTAATGAGGTGATATGTGTTGAGGTGTCTTTTCCATTTTCTCGGAAGTTTGCGTGGCAAAAACCCATCTTGTTGTGATGTTCTGTTCGTAAGGTTGGGTACTGGGTCTGCTTTACAGGTTTCTTCAATTGTTTCTGAAATTTTGTATACAATGTGGTCGAATGTTGTACAGGCTTCCGCCCATTGATCCGGGCTTAAGTGTTGGTGGTTTTCGAGTAGGGTGGTAAGGGCTTTTATTTGTGCAGAGTTTTCTTCGAAGAATGTTATGTTGAATTTTTCAATGTTTTCTGGTGATATTGGGTTTAGTATTCTAATTGGTGACGTGTTTGTGGGGGGTGGGGATCTGGCTATAAGGGTGTTGTGGGGGATATGTAGTACAACTGGATAATGGTCTGAGTTTAGATTCATGTTTGTGTTTGTGGTAGAAATGAATTTGTTGTTGTCTGGTGAGTGAATGTAGATCCATCTATTAGACTTGTTGATGTGTAATTATAGCCTCCTTGTCTGGAGATGCTAGTATTAGTTGGGATATATTCTAGGTTGAGTGATGCGGTGAAAATTTTCCATTGGTAATCTTCTTCTTGTGGAGGGGTGTTAATGTTGTTATTTTGTCTGCCTCTAAGTGCGATATCTCGGTTAAAGTCCCCACATAATGTATACATGTGATTGGGGTGTATAGTGATTTCGTTAGTGATTTCGTTCTTAAGGTGTGGAATGAGGCATGTGTCTTCTAAGTGTTTAGGCATGTACATGTTTATGATTAGCCAAGGTATTAGTGGATGGTTGTTTATTTTAATTATTTGTAGGTATGGAGATATATTTACTGGCGTGGGAATTTTGGTGATATTCCCAGATAATGCATATTTCTTGTGGATAAGCATGAGTAAGCCTTCTCTTCCGGGGGTATAAGGCATTATTTGTTGTATGCATATTGTGAGTGCATGTGTGTTGTTGAAAATGAGTTTAAATTCCGGAAATAGGTTTTGTATGCATTTTGTAGATTTATTTGCAATTAGTTTGGTTTCTTGAATATGTATGATTGTTGTGTTGTTTAGCGAGTTGTTTATTAGGCTTTGTAGGTTTGGTAATGATGTATTGAGTGATGACACATTCCATGTTATTATGTTTGTTTCGTACTCGGTGTCGGTGTTAATTCTTGGGGTTGGTGTGGGAGTAGTTGGGGGTGGGGGTGGGTGTGAATATTCGTTGATGCTTTCTAGGCATCGGAGTGCTTCGGTGATGAATTGATTTGGGAGGAATAGAAATTTATTTTGAAGGGTGATTGGTGTTGGTGTAGTATCTTGGTTGTGGATAAATTCATATATGTCTGTGTATATTGAATTTTTTGGGTATATTATAGCTTGATTATTTTCTACAAACGTTGTGTAGGGGTGAGGTGTTGATATATGCCTTTCGGGGGGGTTGGTGAGGTTGGCCAGTCTGATAATCAATGTGTTCGTTCATATATTATTAAAGTGGTAATTTTGGGGTTGGGCTAGTATGTTATTGCATGTGTCTATTGAGGGGTGGATGGTGATGATTAGAGCGTATAGCATATGGGTTAGTGGTGATTGCCTTTGTGTTTGGATATATTGATGTAGATGCGGGTAGGTGGTTATTGCTTGAGGGTGTAGTGGGTGTTTGTTTTTTAGTATGGGGGCAAATGTATTTGCTATGTGTTGGTATTCAGGTTGTAGTTTTATAGTGTTTGGAATGAAGTAGATGTGGGCTTTTTTTTTTGGTGTAGCAGGGTGTGTATGTAGGATGTTAGGCATTGGTCCGGGGTTGGATTCTATGTCCCCGCATTTTAGCAATTCTAGTTTGTTAATAAAGTAGTATCCGTGGGAATGGAGTGTTTTTGGATTTTTCATGTTTGTTTTTAGATATATTATGATTGTGAACTTGGTTGTAGTAAAGATGTTAGGTATAGTGGGTATGATGTTTTCTATTTGTTTGGGTGAGAAGTGTGAGTTTGTATTTTTTATAGATTTTTGGCTTGTTATTGAGTTAGGTCTCCAGTTATTTATGAAGTGGTATGTGTTATTATTTGTGTGGCGAGGCCGGTAGGCTGAGGCCATTGTATTTTTTGGGTGAGGTTGGTATTTTGAATGAGGGTTTAATAGGTGTTTGATGTTGAGGTGAGGTTTATTTAAGGTGAGTAGTTTATATTTAGTTTTTGTAAATAGATTAGGTAAGGCAATTATTGTTTTTTGTGTATTTTTTGGGAGGTAGTGTATAGGTTTAGTATGTTGGTGGGTAGGCTTTGTGATTGTGTTAATGATGGGGTTGAGGGAGTGGTAGTGTATATATCTTGTTAGTTTTATTTTGAGGCGAGGCCGGTAGGCCGAGGCCGTATTGTGTACTTTGTTGTATTGGATAGGATATTGTTGTATTGTGAGTAAATAGATTTGTTTTTGTGAGGTGTTGGGGGGGTTTTCTTTGTGAATTTTATGTCATAGTATTCATGAATACTATAGGTAGGGTTTTATTTTTAGTATATATTAATAATTTAATTGTGTTTTTATTTTTAGTATATAAATATACTATAAGTAATTTATAATTATACGCCGCCGGGATGTTTGTCGAAATTAGTTTGTCAAGTCCATATTGTTTTCAATTTCCGATATGTCTAGATGAGCCGCTTCGATAGCATTCAAGGTAATCTTCATTTGCCTTTGAAGGAGTTGTATTTGGAGCTTGGAATTTTTGTTTGACTCCGCTTGCACATGGTCGGCATAAACCTTAGTCTCTTGCACAATCTCACCTTTAAGGTTTAGGGTTTCCTTTCGTATTTCATCCGTCCCCTTTTTTACCGCTGCTTCTACCATCTTGTTGAGATCTTTGTTGGTGATGTTTTGATGCGGTCCATTCTCCAGAGCTTGGATGATATTTGCAAGTGCGGTGTTCACGTCTGAAAATCCAAGTCTAACTAGCTCTTCTTTACTAGGTGCATTTATCCCGTCTAGACTTTTTGGATGGGGGGTAAATTCAACATATTTACCAAATATTTTTTCATTTTTCTTAACAAATTTCTTGTAGACAAACGAGTTGAGGCATTGGACATTGCATGAGCCCGTATGCTTCCCGTTCTCAAGTCTAAAGTAAAAACCGAGAACATTTAGTTTTCCCATGCATTTTCGGTTTCCTTCTTCAATTTGCATGGTTGTTTTTACCTTATTGAGGTTACGGGCAATTAGAATGAGTGCATTCTTTCGGGCTTTATCATCTTCTGAGAGTTTTTCGTTACTTGTAAAGTTTACATCTACTATTTCATTGAAAAACGAAAGTTTGAGTGCTTTAATTCTTTTGGCTTCCTCTGGAGAGGGTGCTTTAATCCAAACAAACTCTGCATCCGCCGATTTTTGCACATTTGTTATTTCAAAGTCAAGGCCTCGTCGAAATCCATCCCCAACTATTTCTACAAACAAATCATACCATTCTTTACCCTTGATTGATGGGGTTGTGACTTTGACGGAGAGCATGGATGCAATTGCAATGGTATCAAAGGATTTACACACTTTGCCTATAACATGTGTAAATCGGCCTAGCTTGAGGATGAAAGGTCTTAATCCGCAGAGAAGGCCATATCCATCTATTTCAGGGTTTTTAAGGTGGAGTTTAATAATTCCACTCCATCTTTTGGTCCCATGAAAACAAAGGACAGCTAAGGGCTCTCCTAGGACTTCCCCGACCTCTATCCTCATTGTTTTTAGTCTATCCTTTGTTAAGTTGAGTATCACATCTCTATCCAATTCTATTCTTTCAATTTCAAAATGGATAGATATGTGATAGTCCAAAGCAAATCCATTGTCACCCACTTCCACATCTGAAGGAATCTGGGTGAGATTATAGTGCATTCCCTCCTTACCATCCGTTCGTATAGAAGGCCACTCTTCTTGGGCAACGAACGGAAAGGAGGGAGATGACTCCACCATTTCATGTGCTTCAGACTCATACATACCTTTTTTGACTAACTCAGTGAAAGAAGGTGTTTGAATGAGAGGCATGTTGGCAAATTTTGCAATTGTGTTCATAGCTTGAAAACCAAGCCAATAGGGGGGGCGTGTTCTCTCAGTGGGTGCTATTCCTTTAACCTTTTTTTGACTTGACAATATCACATCAAACACTGGACGTTTTCCACTTGTAGAATCTATATTTTAATTTTCAAACAACTTACGGGATGATGAGGTTGGAGTGATGGTTGCCATTCTGATATAAGCAAAACAAACAAACGTTTTGTACTTTAGTTTTGAATGAGGTATACTTCTTATTTTCTTTCCTCTAATTCCTTTCCACAAATTAAGTTGTGGGCCTCCTAGGAATTGAGAGTGAAAGAAGAAGTGATTTGCATGTTCTAACATCATATGAGTACTAGTATGAGTACTACTTGCATTCATCCTATGATAACACCTTTTCCTATTCATATGAGTCTTCATATTAGTATTTACAAATTGGTTGTAAGTGCTCTTATGTAGATTATGATTTGTCCCAACTCTAACATTCCATACATCTCCTAAGCATTTGAGGCAAGTATAACTAAAACCACAAGCATTTACCGTTACTACCACGGATCCATTATTTCTAATGGAACATTCATTTATGATATGAACATTAAGGTTGTTATACCATACCTTTGGATTTATGACGTACTTATATGTGTTTTTGAAGCAAGAGTTTGTAAGGCATTCCCATGTGGTGTGAGAGTTGACACTATGAGAGTATATCCAGTATGGTGTGGCTAGTACTAGCCACATAATGATAACAAGGTAGGTTGCATATGCAACCTTCATTTTACTTACTATCCTAACAAACCTATCAATGCTATGATGTGTCTAAGACTATGTGTGTGCCTATGTGCAAATAATGAGAAAACAAATTAACGTGTAAACTTACCAAGCGGATGAAGGGCAGCAAAACGACAGTCAGCAACAGCTCCAGCAGCAACACTTCGCCTTCAATCTCCTTGATGTCCCAACAACTTCTTTTCTTCCCTAGGATAGGATGGCCCTCCAGCAAGTTGAGTTGCTCGTAACGCCTAGTAGCTCCAGCAGCTCCAAATTTGGTTGGCTCTCCAATTCCGACCAGCTCCAAAACTTTGAGTTGTCATAAGCTCCAGAGGCTCACGGCTCCTGGTAGCTCTCAGCACGCGGCTCCCGCTTGTAAGTAACTTCAATTTCCTCCTTGGTAGTACGTGGTAGCTCTTCTTGGCAGTAAAGCAGCAGACACAACACTTCTTGGGTAGCAGGTCAGAATTCTCCGCAGCAGTAGGTCAGAATTCTTCGCAGCAGCGGCAGCAGGTCCGAGGTCTTCTTCCGCAACAGCAGCAGCAGGTCCGAGGTCTTCTTCCGCAACAGCAGCAGCAGGTCAAATCCTTTCTCCGCAGCAGGTCAAAATTCTCCTTTGTAGCGATAGTGGGTATTAATAAGCAACACCAAATTTGTGTCTCTGGGTGTCTTTGTAGATCACACCAGCAGACGTCTTCGGATACTAACAACAAGGTACCAAACTACATCAGATCGCAGCGTTAAGTAGGAGCTAGCACAGATTTACAGCAGGGACTTTGTTCAGCCTAAAATCCCTGGTCTCAAAGGTTTCGCAATGTCTTCAGATCAACAGAGAAAAGGGGGGAGACGTTGGTGTACAACATAAAACAGTCTCTGTGCAATAGACTGGAGAGATTCGATTTCGGCGAGCAACTTCGGTGTGGTGGGAGGAATTTCAGTGTGGCAGAGCAGATCTCATCAGCGATCACAGAGTGCCTAGGTTGTGGAGTGCCCAGATCTTAAAGCGAGATCAGGGTGTTTACTTCGTACGCGCAGATTGATAATGCCAGATCGCAAGATGGTTGTAGAGTGCCCAGATCTCTGAGTACTTCGGTGTTCGGCTTCGGTAGTCTGCTTCGGTGCAGTAGTTGAGTACTTCGGTGATCTGCTTCGGTGGTCTGCTTCAGTCTGCAGGGGTAGGCGTTTGGTGGTGTAGATTCACAAGAGAAGATCTTCTGCAGGGTACTCGTGGAGTGAGTGCGGAGTGATCTCAGAGTGTAGCGGCAGAGGCTTCGGTGAAGAATGCTTCGGTGTAGTGGCAGTAGATTGCTGCGGTGTAGAGTGCTTCGGTGTAGCGGCAGAGGCAGGTGTTGGTGCTGAAGTTTTCTCAGGTGTAGATCTTCAGCAGCGGCGTGGAAGTGAGGACTGAATGATCGACGAAGAGATGGACTGCTGCTTTGGCCCGCTTGTTTTATAGAAGGTTTGCAGATGTGTGGGGCCGTGGCTCTTCCATTGCTGAAGGGGCACGTTCGTATCGGGGGTCCGGAGAAGTCGGTGACTCGAGGTCGGAGGAGCAGCATGCCCACGGCGTGCCGCTTCAAGTCCGTCCAGGTGTCTCCAAGAGCTTCTTTATCCCAGCGATCGCCGCTCACCTCTGGCTCAGGAGCTCCGCATGGCCTCTCTCAGCGCTCCAGTCATATGCACATTGTTATAGATAATATTCTCTTGTTGCTTGCTACATCATGCTTTAATGCCCATGATCACTCTTATTATTGATGACCTTGTGTAAAATGAAGTGGGACTGCCACTTATTTCTCAGCTCATCAGAGATTTTAGAAAGCGGTGGTCATGGTCAATGGTCACTAGTGTAAATCAACCCTACGTAGTGTGCTTGTAGCTTGTATAGCCAAGGCGGTTGCATAAACTTTGGTACTTAGGCCCTAAAGGTTGAGGGAGTTTTTTTTGCGGGTCAAGGCAACCACTTATGCTTGTCCATGTGAGTGAGGATGATTATAATAAAATATTTTGAGTCGGGGCATGCGGAAAACTGAAATATCGTGCAAACAACATCAACTGTACAAATATGCCATACGTACGGTCAAATCCACCACTAGAGGTAAAATTCAAACTATTAAGTAAAATGAAGACGGTGTTTTTCAGGGGATTTTGGAGGATTTTGGGGCTTGAGCTTTTAATGGTTAGTATGGGCATACAAATGAAATGGAATTGGTTGTTAATTCTAGTGAGCCAAAACTATTTATGGGACTAGTAGAAGTACACCAAGGTGGAGTCAAAATGCCTAATTCTAGAGTAGTGTAGTACAGTGGTATTCTTTCAAATAATGGCAAATATGACTTGATGATTAAGTTGGTAGAAAGACTGGAAACTACCTAGCATTACATTCTTGAAATATGAAACAAAACCTTTGTCTAATAGAGTTTTAGAGGGGACAATCCAACACAAAGTGTGCATGGTTTCTAACTACATTGTCCGAGCAAAAATGACATACTATATTATCTCTAGGGATTGGGCTAGAGGCAAACGATTAGTGGCATCCATGGAGGTTGAAGATAGAAACGTAGGGAATCCTTTATAGCATTATGTACAATCTCTCAAATGCTCGGCCTTCAACCTCCCAAGTACAACAACAAAGACAAAATCCTAGACTACTCCTTTCTTTGTTTTCTACCAACAATATTTGAGCATACCAACTAAACCCTAAGGTATATTTTACATACCAACTATCATGTTTATTCAAATAATATCATAAAATACTTATGCTCGATGCTATAAAATTTATTGTATCAACACGCACCAAAATGATTTAAAATTGCAGATTTTGATTTGCTAGACTATTAATACTCAATTGAGCATTGACAAGATAGAGAAAAAAAGATATGCCATATTTTTATTATGCCAATACGAAGGAATATCCCGGCTGTGAAATCTCCTCTTTACTTGACGGAAATCTTGCCAGGTGGTCAACTGCCTCATGTGCTTTGGCGTTGGCCTGTCAACCTTTTGTCTCAAAAAAAAATACAAAAAAATACGAAGGAATATATTTTTGCCCCTAAGATATTCATGGGCTTCTTTGTGAAGCATGGATAGGTGTAATGCATGACCTTTAATGGATAGCTTCACATTTCATCGGTGATGGGTAAGCCCGAGGTGGCAACGCGCCTTTTATAATAAGAAAATTAATTTTGTGTACTATGTTTTTTATTTTTGTTTTAAAATATCATCAATATTATTATATCAATGAACTTAGTCTTGTTGCAAAGAGCTCGAAAAGATGAATCCAATGATACCTTGTTTGATATATTTGGTCTCCGTATTTACTGCGGGCATATGATAATAAGAGAAGAATATGAAGATTTATTATGCACGGGGCACATGATATAATAAGCTTTATCACATTCTTATCATGCCTTATCATACCTTTGATTCTACATTCAATACACTTATTATAACACTTTCATGTTGTATTATGAAATCATTATACATTGTCATAGACTTATTTTGCCGATGATCCATACTCATCATACAAGTGTTGATGCCCAAGGTAGGTAAGCGTGGGATTTACATTAGGATTCAACAAACTTGGGGTCCAAAACACCCCTCAATGGACCCCCAATAGACTTTGGTTTTGGACTCATATGATGGGACCCAAGCTTGAAGATTGATTCCTCGACACTAAGGTAAACGTGCCCTAAATGTTTAGTCTTTATTTATTCTCATGATTCTCCAATCGGATTTCAACATTAGGATTATTTTTTTTCAATTTGCTAATGTGATAAGAGCTTCTAGTAAAGCTATATGGAATAATATGATCTCTCATGTTGCTTTTATGATTCTTTCAAAGTCAAAGTGTTACAACTATAAAACATTAAGGTACCACCCCACCATGCCCACAAATATGTTGACTATTAAACCTACAGTGGTTAACTAATTTTGACCATGTGGCTCAACCTCTTTCAAACATATGTTTTTCTTGGTGTCCATTCTTAGACCAACACTTGACTAGACACTGCTCAAATATAGATACTTGATATAAGATATGCAACCAAATTAGACATGTTTTACTTTAGGATAAGCGTCTTGTGGAGCGAGGATTGTTGAGAATTCGCAAGAAGGTGATGCCACATACCATTCTTCACCTATGGTGTTGGGTTGGGTGGGGCCAACACCTAGTCTGCCATATGCTTGTACAATCCAAAGAATATTAGCCAAGAATCATATTGAATGTGAAAACAGTGAAGGCTTATATATTTTAATAAGCGATAAAGACAACCCTGAACAATGTCGGAGTACTAAGAATAACATCATGAATAGTAACTGGCGAATAATACTTATTGCGTTAGTATTGGCTAGGTTTAGTATATGAATAGACAAAGGCCACTAATTAATGCTATGCACATTAGCATCACTTCATTTTTTTTTCATACTCTGGACCCACACATTAGTGAAAACTCCTTGGGTTCAAAAATATGCTCTCTACCAATATGAATGCTTGATTGTGGAGGTTTCTTTGGTCTTGGATCCAATTGTAAACCCACCATATAGTCCACACCAAGAGCCCACCTTGAAGGTGTTTTTAATAGGGAGAGATTGTGGCTCAAATTACAATGATAGTATCTCCACACACTAGAAAGCATCTAAATCTTCAAGAGTTGACATTCGTCACTGGATATTTGTCCTATGTCATTGGAACATTTGTGAAATCTAGCAAATCTAGTGGTAGATATGCATTTGACTTTCATCAACATACACTACTAGCATATGAGTCCTATGTAATCATCCCAGGTTGATGGAAAAACTAAATACAAACCTACCCTTGTGTTAGATTTGCAGTTTTTTCAATGACATAGAACAAGTTTCCAGTAACGCAAGTCAATTGCCTAGGACTCATATGCTTGTAATGAGAATAGGTTCTTTCCCAAGGAACATGTGGGGGAATGTTGAGTGCTTTGTGAGTGAACTGAAAGAAGTTGCTTTTGTTACGGCACGTCTCTTTGCTTATTTACCTTCTCCAACATGTACTTGATTGTGATTGCGTTCTGACTTAGCTTAATTTGGGGGTCTGAGTATAAATAGTCTCTTGCATACAATATCTAGCATGATGACATCAAGCTTCATAAAGTTACTCAACCTCCTCCAAACTTGGAATATAACAACTTAGTTTATGGATCATAAGTTGGAAAGCTTTGTGAGATAGTTTTTTCGATTTGTTTTCATCATAACAAGATTTGTATCAAATCATAACATTATTAAGCAATGTGCGTTCATTCATGAATGTAACCATGGAATGTCCCAATGTTTAAGTAGAATATGATGATCGACGGTTTATTGGATAGATCTTGAGAAGGTAAGCGATATAAGCATTTGTCTGTTTCATTCAAGTGCAATATGAATGCTGAAATATTTTTTCAGTTCGAGAGGGATTGTTATGTGTGAATGGGTGTTTAGAAGCGGGTGAATAATAACCTGTTGGATAGACCTCAAGGAAGTCTACAAGAACACACTTCTTCATTTGCTTCATTTGAGCACTCTCACTAGCAAAAAACCTGTCCATTATAGCAGTCCGTTATGATTTGGCCACTGCAACTTGTGGCGAGAAAATGCATAATCAAATCAACTTGGTTGTTAATTATCCAGTTGTTCAAAAACCGCAACCAAAAACCTTCAGTTGAAAACCAAAATAATTCATTTATGCATTTTCTTGCCATGAGTTGCAATGGCCAAGTTGCAATGGATGATTATAATGGACAAGTTTTCTTCTAGTATCTTTGAGCAAAATATGAACATCAAGATAATCTTAAAATTTAAGGGCTTACTACATTCAAATTAGTGGACAAACGTGACGAGTGATAATCACTAGAGAGACCTCAAGGAGCTTTGCAAAAGAAAACCTCACTTGTTTTTCTCAAGTTAAAGAGAGTATGGCTGTTGCTTTTAGAGATTGGTTTTGTGTAAGGAGTGTGTGTTGGGTGTTCCTTAAAACAATGTTAGTGGGTGTAGCAAACATTTTTTTTTCTCATACTCGTTTCCTTGATTTATTTGTCAATTTGTGGCATATTCACGTCACTGAGGTGCTATGAACGTCTCCCGTGTGGTCAGGGGCTAGGAAGATCTCGGTCGTTGATTGCGATCTGATAGATTTAAATGCTCTTATGTTACCCCAATTTTTGGTTTCTCTCTCCCTTGGGTAGAGCTTGGAAAACTTCAAGTTGGATGAGATCTCCACCTCCATCCACTCACAAATCTTGGATGAAAAATTTCAAACTAAATCCTTCATTAAAAGGACTTGTGGGGGAGACGATGCCAACAAGGGGGGGGGGGGGGGGTTTGAACTCCTACCCTTAGGGGAACTCCATTGGAAGCTTAGGGAACCCTCCAAGAACCTTCAAAATTCCACGCAAATGCTCTCATACGATGGGATGAACAATCAACCCCTTCATCTTGCAAATATCGATTTTTCATATGTTGAGATTTCATCCATTGGAAGTCTTTTTTTGGGTTGCCTGAGCAGTTTTGTAGACCGTAGGATGGGGCTCTGTGAATGAATGGCTTGGATGGATGGCCAACAACCACACACCCTCCATTCACAACACCTCATTGACATGGGTGGCATATGTTGGTATGTAGTATCGATGTTACAATGTATTTCAAGTAAGTTTATTCCAAAGAAAATGTATTTCACGAGATCACTTTGATGGTAGATTACTTTTCACACTTCTTATGTGTGAATGTACCAAGGATTGCATGTTCAAATACAACTTTGGGTATTCATCACATTCATTTTGGTGGTTGGTGGGGAAGCCAATAAGCACATCCATGGTGATGCAAGATGAGTTTAGTGCATTCTTCTTGGAAGATGGGCTCTATAGGTGTAGTGTGGTGATGTAGCAACCGTAGTAGTGTAGGGCATGTTATTAAATCCACATTGGTGTTTTGTTCTTATCCATTAAGTGAGTTCCATTACATAGTGAAAGTCTTACTAGATGTTTTTTTTCATAATGTTATTCATCGTCATGTTCCATTCTATATTTAGCATCTGACGTGGACCTTCATTATCTTATCTTCATGAGAAGATACTTAGAAAATAAGAAGAAATTGACGCTAGTATGAATAATGAATAGTGCCAGGTCTAAATAATAAGAATACTGTGAATAATGTTGGTATTCTCAATGTTAGTGCTACTATTAATGATAATTTAAAGGAATAATAATGGGATGAATAGTAATTCATATGAATATTCCTAAAATGAATTGTTTTTCATGTTCATAGTGCCTAAACCCTAACTCCACCCAAATTTCCAAATTTAGCATGAATATATGAATAGTAAATAAATATTCCTAGTCTGTTTGAAAACTCATGAAATATAAATGATATATTCTAGGATCATGGAATTGACCCACATGGCTGAATAATGTCATGTTCATTGAGTCATAATGCCTTAAGTTAAACCAATTTGATGGCTTGGCCTTTGTGTGTTAGCATGCCTTTATTTAGAATTTTACCTCGTTGTACTAGTGTTCCAAGAGGGAATATTAACCTCTTTCATGACTCTCAATTTTTGGTTGAAAACTTTAAGATTCCTAGCATGTCATATCTATAGGGTCCAAGAATCAATCTCACATTGCCTTGGGCCCACATAACATCTTTTCACAATCAATTCATGTAATGAAATACCTCTTATAAGTTTATAAATTAAAAATATTATGTCCTTAGGTCCTCCGACAATTGAGATCCAAAAATAATGTTGAGATAAGGATGAACATGCCCTCTTTCACAAGTTATGGACATTTTTTTTGGGTATCTTTTCCTGCCGTTAAATCTCCTCAGAGTGAAGAGTTGAGAAATAAATGATTGATGAAGGGGGTATCCATATCCCCGAGGTTACAAGCCGAGATTAAGGAAGTCAAACATGGCTCCGGCATTGCCACGTCACCAAGGCATTGTGAATGCCTCTGGTGTGGTTATGGGCTAGGAAGATCTCGGTTGTCACTTGATAGATCTAAAGGTTCCTATGCTGCCCTAACTTCTGGCTTCTCTTCTCCTCGGGTAGAGTTTGAAAAACTTCATGTTGGATGAAATCTCCATCTTCATCCACTCACAAATTTAAGATGAATTTTTTCAAATTAAGTCCTTCATTAAAAGGAGTTGCGGAGGAGATGATGCCAACGGGGGGAATCGAAGTCCTACCTCTTCCTTCTGAAAGGTAGAATCAAGGGTACTAGCCATCAACTCCAAGCTCTTTTTGATGACCAACCTTGAAATGAAATGAAATTTAACCGGTTATATGAGAGCATTTGTGTGGGATTTTGAAGGTTCCCAAAGGGTTCCCTCAAAATCCCACACAAATGCTCTCATACGATGAGATGAACAATCAACCCCTTCATCTTGCAAACATTGATATTTCATCCGCTAAAATGTCATCCGTTGGAAGATTTTTTTGGGCTACCCGAGTAATTTCGTAAATCGTAGGATGGGACGTTGTGAATGAAGGGCTTGGATGTGGTCTGCCCACGACCACACACCCTTCATTCACATCGCCTCAGTGGCATGGCCGACACTGTGTCGAGCTTCGGCCTCGATGTCCAACGTTAACAAACATCTACTTGACTTGGAGCGTCTCATAGCCCACATAGCCGCCATAGCTAGAACTTCCAATGAAGGGTTACTAATCTACGTCATCGCACATTACCTCAAATTTTTGGGGCGAAAATGGTCTAATTTCACCAAATCAAAATTGGTTGCCACGAGAATAAGGGTGAGGTGAAGCTCAATCAATGTCCATCTAGTGCCACCTTACACTTACATATTCATTGCATATTGTTGAAGTTTTATCATTGGATAAATGGGAGTAGTAGGGTTTCACCCAATTTTGAAACTCAACTCTCGGTTTTGCCGACTCTAAACCATGGATGGTGGAGCGGCTACATCTAATGGTTGGTAGTCATCAAGTGGTTACGCTTGACCCTAACTCCTTTGATTGCCCGCCTTGTTGCATAACTCTCAAATAGCCATGTCAACTGCATTTTTGGAATATATATTTTTTCTTCTTCTTCTAGTTATCGGTGGATTGCCTCCCCCAATTGGTTCATGTTGTTGTATGAAGGGTTTGGGACGAAATTGGAGCTCTTTAGACTCTGTTTCGCATCTTCAAAGAAGCCGAGTCTTTGTCGAATCGTACGAATGTGTTGGAACTGAAGTTAGATTAGATGCTTGAGTTTACTACTAGCATACGAGTCCTAGACAATCGAGGTGCATTTATGAAGAATTATGGAATTTTATCGCTCAAATTATACTTAGTAGATATGAAGATTTTCCAATTGTGCAGTTCAATCGCCCAAGACTCATACTCTTTTAGTGGTTCCTCATCTCAAATGGGGGACAAGCTAATCCTACATGGCAATTGAATGGCTTCACGTTTGCCGAATAGCAAAAAAAACGCTCACTGAAGTGTCATCTCTGCGCACACTTCTTCCTTTGTTGAGACGTGTTTGTCATGTCATCAATCTGAAACTGAAAAAAATATAGTGATAGAATGAGTTTGGTTATCGTATGCAAGATACCAGCTTGTGGAACTTTTGTAAGCTCATCAGTTTGGGAATGGGCTCTTGTGATATTCTTGTCATACGATTCCATCATTGAAGCCGGGAAAGACAGCATAGACGAGGAAGGGTGGTTTAAACGCTAAAAACCCAAGGCTTACCTATATCCTTTGGGAGTTCTGAGGTTACGTTGCCTAAGGAGAGATCAGTGGTTGTTTGGATGGGTGACCTTCAAAGCTAGCACTTGATTTTCGTTGCACTCTATCACTATGGTCCACCCAATCGTAGTGGGGGTATCTGGGTTAACCGAATGTTTTGTTACAATCATATGAGAATCTATAGGTTTGTCTTGGGAGCAATCATGTGCTGATTAGCTGTTTTGGACTTGTTCAAGATGTTCATCTTTGAAAAGAAGCAATATTCTTCAAGGTCTCTTTAATTCTCGTGATGTTCATTTTATAATTGCATTTAAACTTAGACTGACTTGAAGATGTAGCAACGTCACAACTGAACATCGTAATCAACTCTCTGTCTCGTTCTCACACACGCTATGCAACCTTGACCGATACATGTGAAGATGGCCTGATTGTAACCGGAAGGTCACGTCTAATGCACATGGCTGAACTTTGCACACTTGAAATTGTTCTTAGCACGTTTTCATTTTCCTCAATTTGTAGTAGTTAGGATATGCAACTATGAGAATCAATTACATAGCTTCTGGCAAACACTTGACGAGAATCAAATCTTCGTGTGATTCCTTGCGTAATCTGGTGTGAAACAGGAGAGAGAGGATGGCGACCATGGGTTTGACGTGAATGAGAAATGCTGCAACCTTGATCCTAGACCTAGCTTGTTTGTAAACCTGTGGCGTTAGGCTTACGTGTATGGAGTTACGCTTAAGGACAAGTGCTACACTGCGAAACACAATAAATTGGTTCAAGTGTATTTGGCCTCAACTTGGATCCCGCACTCTCAAAACAGTTTACGAGCATTAATTTGACCCAATGTGTATGAGTCAACGTCATGATTTTGTAGTCAATATGGTGGGTGTCAACTTCTGGTTGTGATGTGTGTGAGCATGTTTCTCTGCCAAATCCTGATGTCAACTTATTGGTTATAAATGCTGTTTACAAGATCACATCTCCATGGCAAAAAGGTTTAGTTACTTCAACTTCACTGCACTTGAGATCTTGGTGGCCAACGTCTAGAAAGCACAGTACTCACCACAATGAGGCTTTTTCACTCACAACACAACACATTACTAAGCAGTATGCGTTCGTTCATGTGGGCTCTGAGAATTTAACTATGGGATGCTCCAATCTAGTGTAGATTCAGATTTGATCTGGGTCTCCTTGCAGTAGGTTGGGACATCCCATGGTTATATTCTCAGCACCCACATGAACGAACGCACATTACTTAATAATGTTTTGCAAGCATCTGGACATCCAAGAAAGTTAAGCAAAGGATATATGAGAAGTTACTTGATTTGATGTCACATAAACATTGATCCCAATTGTGGGTCCAATAATCTCACCATCGTAGCTACGTGTTACGAAGTGATCAGTCTTCTACAAATCCTCTTTCATGCTTTGACCTTGAAGTGCTTTTCAAGAATCACAAAATAACTACAAACAAAAGAGAGCCCCCCCCCCCACCCTCCAAAAAAGTAACGTACAACAATCAGTATCACTCCACCCAACTATAATCTTGGAGCTTGGACGCAAAAGTTATAAGAGGTCGAAGTGAGAATTCTCTATCTTTTCAAGTGATCACATAAACCCTCTCAATTATGTTAACAATTGAACCTAGAATGGGCTTCATATTTTGAAGAACTAATTCAATCTTACCATAACAGTTTGGCTAACGTATCTATTCAGGATTGGATACAAGGAGGCACATCGTCATCCACACTGGATGACTTGCCAAAGCATGTTCACTATGTCCAATATTGCACACAAATTGCCCTACCATTGTTTGTTATAGACACCATGTATCCACCTCGCTCCTTCTCGTCTCGATAGGTCGGGTGCCCACTACAACCTGTGGCATGGCTTGTTGCATACTTTACCTAGTTCCTATCAATGTCTCCTTGGTGCCCACTCTAAAACTACAAGCCTTGCCATAAGGCATGCGCGTGTTACTCGGTTGCTTTTTTGAATCGGACACCTATATTTGATTGGTGTGTGGTTTGATTCAGGTTTAAGAACAAACACCATAAAAACACATGTCTAAGAGAGATTAAACTACATCTTCAAGATTTATTAACTATTCCACACTCAATAATGAATAGAATTGGGAAGACCCATGTATTCAATGAAGAAATCAACAAACATGCATTTCTGATAACCATGACTAGATGAAGGGAGGTCCGATTTTCAATCCCATTTTTGCTGATGAGTCATCGTGTTGTGTAAATCTAATCAATAGAAGTTGGAGGAAACGAAAATCGCACCAAACAACACCCACATACTTTTATACCACTCATATAAGTATTCCACATCATGCAAATCATTCTTACTGAGATTAATTACAAATTTCTTTAGGTGGGACCTTCCTCCGGGCCATGTGTTTTCTTGTGAGCGATGCATGGCTTCGCAGAAGTGAAGCAATCTGTGGCTTGGAGGCACAGCGACATCGATGGAAGCTTCTCTTGGGATGGTCTGCGGGAGCTCTACTCTTTCCTCTTCTAATCTTCCTTCATAAAGAACACCGTCCAATCCGTGCTCAAGTAAATCATTCAGTCGTCGGCAGGTTTCTTATCAGCTCAGGGCTAAGAATCAGAGAGCGGGAGCATCGGTTGTGCGTTTTCTGGGGGCGACTTGATTGGATTACGGTTTTCAGATTTAGGTAAGCCCAATTCAAGTCCACCTTCTGTCTCCGGTATATTTGTGCATGGATGTCAAGAACTGATGAATTGATCTCTTGCAAATTGCTTCTCCACAGTTTGCCTATAGCTGTTGCCTAGTTTTGACAAGTCGGGGATGGGAAGGTCTTCTTTGTGCCGGGTTAGGGTTAGGACATCAAAACCAGGAGACCTTGCGAATTTCTTGAAGGCCGTTCAAGAGTTCAGAAGATGTAGAATCTGGTTGAACTCTCAAGTTTGGTAGAGCATGTCAAAGATTCATGCCGATCCGTTTGCCATGAGAGAAGGACATGGTCTACTTAAGACATGTCATCAGGAATCACAGGAAGGGGCGGCGTGAATAATTCAGAAAGTGACTTGAAAGTTGTTGTGCTAGACTTTTGGACATGTATATTCTGGTCGAGAGAAATTTTTATCTTGCAGTCAGTACTCTCAGAAGTTAAATGGACCAGGAGAATGTTGTAGATTCTTATTGGCAGGCACTCACGGCAGCTCAACAGCCATGATTCCTTCAATTGGTTTCCTTCGCAACTTGTTTTGGTGAGAGGATCAGCTTTGAAATTGGTAAGAAATATTCTGTTGTTAGAAACATGATGAATCGCAATGTGTCGAGTCGTCCTCTCATGGAAAATCCACCATGGTGCCACTTGGCCGTCATGGCCAGGAGAACTTCAAATTTCCTGAAGGCCATTCAAGAGTTGAGAAGATGTAAAGTTTTTTGTCTCTCAAAATTCCGTGGAGTATGAAGGAACTTAGATTAGCAGACACCCGTGAAGATTACCGTAGACGTATGTAACGGAGGTGGCTGCACATCAGGTCTTTGATGCAGAATTCAGAGGCCAGCAAGTTTACAAGCAACATCAGTTGTTTAAGTTCGGTTTTAGACAACATGATTCTTCTCTGAGCGTTCCACCTTGTGCATGTCCGAGCTTCACGTCGTTCCGTTTCGATCAAAAAACTTTGAAATGCGGAGCTTTTTGTAAAAGAATGCTGACGTTCTTAGAATTGTGACGATAAATTGCAATTTGTCTCATCCTGGTATGGCAAAATTACCATGATATCCATGGTCGGTGCGATTCAGCCTGCCTCACAGGTACTGATGAGTTGCCTTCCATTTCCTTAATGTCATGCATTGTTTAATGATGATAATGATGATTTTGAAGCAGGCCGACAAATTTCAGACTATCATAGAGCGAGCTGGCGAGTTCTAGAAAGCGAATGCTCAAATCATTTCCTCACTCCGTGCGTGAAACGCTGGAGTGTTGTATTGGAAAGAAGACTGACCCTAACCTTCCACCCTCCATGGCGACGAGCATGCTACTTGGGCATGACCTCTCTACGGTAATCCAATGCGAGAAGAAGGGCACGAAATACTACGATTTCGACTCATCCGATCCGCAGCCACCGGAGAAGATTGTTGCAACAAATGGGGCCAACCTCGTCCGCCTCCGCCTCTGGGTTAACCCTCCCACAGGGTTTAGCGACCTGCCAAGCGTCTTGCAATTTGCAAAGAGAGCAAAGGCTGCAAATCTCAAATTGCTCCTATGTCTGCACCTCTCAGACTACTGGGCCGATCCTGGGAAACAAACCATCCCAGTGGCATGGCAGGGTATGGATTTCCAAACCCTAAGTACAACGCTTGCAAGCTACATCAGCCATGTGATCCATAACCTGGAGAATCAAGGCACTCCACCATTCATCGTTGCAGTTGGAAACGAAATCTCTAATGGATTCTTATGGCCCATGGGGTCACTCAGCAACACATCTCAGTTCACATCGTTGCTGAAATCAGGGTTAAGTGCTGTGAAGAAGAAGGGGATTGCCACCATGGTGCACATCAACAATGGCCAGGACCAGAGCTTGGTCACATGGTTCATGGATCTCATGCTTGCAAATCAGGTGAGCTTTGATTACCTTGGGCTTTCCTTTTACCCTGACCTTGGGGCTTCCCTCACTGGGCTACAAACCTCCATGGCTACCGTTGCAGCTCGATACAACAAGTCCATGGTGGTGGCTGAAACTGCTGATTACTACACACCGGCACCGAATAGCCTTGATACACAAGAATCTTCCTTGTCTGCTTTGGTGAAAGCTGTGAGCGCTGTTCCTAAAGGTTTGGGAGCCGGTGTTTGTTACTGGGAGTCTGGATGGTTGCCTTTGGGTGAAGCTTACCCTGGTGAAGGAAATCATTACTGGGGCCGTGCCCTTTGGGATGAGAGTGGAAATCCTCTCCCTGCCTTGCAATGCTACAAGGCTTACCAGAAGTGTTCTGTGCAGCCTGTGATGCGGAGTAGGCATCACCACTTCTGGGGAGACAGGCATGAAGAGTTGTAAGATTTATTCTTCCGCACTGTGATTCAACAAGGTTCAGGGATGAAAATAAGCAGCTTTTTGTGTGGAATCATGTTTTTCTTCCCAGTAATCAGACCAGTGCTGGCCGTCTTGGAATGTGTGACGCAGCAGCTTATGTAAGGGCTATGCACATCTGCTCGGATATGGCGATGGCAACCCTGACTCCGCCAGGTTTGTGTCACCATTCCATGCGGAGCGTATGATAATGTGTGAATTGTAGAATGGACACAAGGTTCAGGATGTATTTGAAGCACCTTCGCATGTGTTGTGAAACAGTTTGCATCTGCTCGGCTATGGCGATGGTAACCCAGCTCCGACAGTTTTGTGTCAATGCGGAGCTTATGATGGTGAAATGTAGAATAGACTGGAGTTATGACCACTCGATTCTTCCCATGACATGAGGGTTGATCATTCCACATTTTTTTTTCTTTTCTTTAGGGTAATCTGTGTAAATCTGTATTGTATTCAGCAACCACAAAGAAGTAGAGTTGTCATTCTTTGTGTGAAGAAGATTTCTTTGTGCACAGAAAGGTATTCCCATTCAAAGCAACTCTGAAATAAAAGATTCCAGAAGAAAATACATCTGAAGGGGTCTCTCTGCCAGAACCACATTTGTGCATATTGAAATGATTTTGTATACACTAGAGTTACAAAATTTAACCGTCTCAAGCCCTAAACCCCGAACCTCTTCATTCTTCGTGCGGCAAAAGTTTCCTAAAAACCGTACACAGGAATGGTGTTCCCAACCAAAGCAACTCTGAAATAAGAAGAGCCCAGAAGAATACATCTGAAGAGGTCTCTCTGCCTGAACCACATTGTGCACATTGAAACGATGTTGTATACTCTAGAGTTACAAAATTCAACCGTCTCAGGCCCCAAACATTTAAGGTCCTAACTTAAACCTCTGCACTTCAGAGAAACGGGTGTTGGAAACAGAATCTTATGAAAAGGACCCAATTACGGAACCCATGAGTCTTGTGCCGAACATATTCACAGAAGTTTAAAAGGATCAACAGGCCTCAAATTGAGGCAACCTCTCAAGATCAGTGTCAAAGGAACAAATACTTGTGCGGGTAACAAAAATTGAGGTCCCCACCGTTGACACAAGGAGCAAAGAGTATGATGCAAAACCTTCATATCTGCATCAATATACCTGGTCTTAGGATCTCTGAGCATATGTGATCAATGAATTGCAGTCCGCTCCCAAAGTATCAAAAAGCAAGCAGCACACTCACTGCGGGACATTGTCACCATGGGCAGTACTGTGACTTGAATGCAATTTATGATCAATACACGTAAAACATCAGACAAAGATAAAGCAATCAAGATTGACTTTGGCACTATTTGAAATCACTTTGATAAGACACAGTTATCTCTAAAGTCTAGACATCTCTACGAGTATGAATGGAAGGATGTAATTGGCGCTCTTACATTTAGCCGATGCGTGTTATCCCGTCACAAAATGGTGCAGTGGGAACACTTGTCCTGTAAAATTAAACACAATACGACAATTGAATGACATCAGTAATAATCTCCAGTTTGTGTTGTGATGATTCCCTATATTTCTTAGTTTCTTTTTATCATTATGTACTTACCACATTACACTACCGTCTATGAAGCAAGCTGTTACATACTACTCACACAAATATTATAAGATGATTGTATTATACACCCTCAAACACTGACCTTTGTAAAGTTATGATCACCGGATTCTCCATCAAGACTCGCAGACTAAATATAGCTCACGAAACGCTTGCTACTCACCTTTTCGAATGAAGTTCCCAATTTATGGCTCTTGTCACCATTGTGAGCTGGAGAGGCATAACTGGTCCTATTTCGCACAGCTTCCCTCAATTTATTCTTCTTTCTATGTTGATTGAAGAATTCGGTGTCCTCTTCTACAGCAGTAGGATCTGTGTTCAGTTTTCCATACCCAGGCAAGGGACTCCCTCGCCTCTGCCATTGTATTAAACGTCAAAATTAACATACCACCACACTCAGTAAACTTGCTGAGAGGGAGTTCGTTGCACACAAGCATAACTCTCATCCATCCATTTTGAGAAACTGACCCCCCATACAAATGTGCCTGACTGAACTTATTCGGGGTTATTTTTAGAGTTGATTCCGCTGTCAAACTAAATAAGCAAAATAAACCTCTAGGACTATAGAAACATATAAATGCCGGCTTCTAACGGAGGAGGCATGAATGAAGAGCCTCATTTGTGCACATGCTATTGCCGTCTTTCAAAGAATAGAACATATATTAGCAAAAGGCAAGAAACCAAAGATTAAAGGTAGCATGACAATTTATGCGTGTGGACGTGTTGGGTAAAGCAATACTGTACAACAGACATTACGCAAGTCATAATGCATTGTTTATCTCAAATGAGTGGATTTTGCTAAATAATGGACAAATGCTCAAGAACAGATTAAAAGTAATAGGTCTTCATGTTGGATCTCTTAATGAGAGATATGCTCGTATGCTATAATTCCCTCTCGCACACAAAACTGGCTTAGCTAGGTTTCACGAATGAGAGTTGCAGACAAAATGGAAGTTGACATGCAATTAAATTCCCTCTTACCGCAGATTCCACATAGTCACGGCCTTTGGTCTGGGGAGAAGTTCACATCACAATTTAAAAGCCTTGGTCATGGGATATAGTGTAAAGTGAATGGTCATCCACGCTTTTCTGTCGAGACAATATGGTATGGTTGGGTGGTCTAGTGTTAAAATCTAAGTGACCTCCTCACATTATCCATTTCAAGGCATGTAGGATTCCATGCCACTTTTGATCTACTCTTTGCCATGATTGGTTTTATTTTTGGTGACCTAGTGTGAAGTGAAATGGGGCCGCCACTCACTTTTCAAATAATGAGATAATGTGAAAAATGGTGGTCATGGCCCTTGGTCACTACTATAGAGAGACCCTCAGTGTGTAAAAGAAATATAAAAAAGTGACAACTTTGTAGAGGGCACCCCCATCCATCTTTGCCTAGAGTTGCAATTGGTTATCGCCTCCTACAACCTTCTAAGCTCACTACAATGTTATGATGAATTATACTATGGGCATAATTATAGCGCAACTTACCCTTCAATGCACTATAGAGTGGCCCACAATATACACCGTCATGCATTAAAATAGCGTGGAACCAAATACTTGAGGGCATTGTTTTTGCATCAATCTCTCTACATCTATGTTATTTTTTGAATATTCTTGAATTTACAAAAACAACACTAAAACCATCAGGGATATTATTATAGGTGCACACTACATTCCAATCTACACTATGTAGAATCATAGGTCAACGTTGTAGATTACTACATTGTATAGAAAGTAATGTACATTTGAGAGACTTTCAACAAAGTGAGATCCAAGTATACGGGCAATTTCAAATCTAATTTTTTTGGATATTTGAATTATATCTAAAACTTAACTTCAACAAGATCAAAACATGTCCATAACATCACTTAACGACATGGGCCCTCAAAATATAACAGTGGGATGCTGGGAGGGAGCTTGGTTTGAATATGAGTCTCCCTACACAACTTTTTGAGCATCCCACTGTTATATTATGAGGGCTCACACAATGAGAGCTGAATGTTGAGTCAACTTGTAAGGTGCCCCTGTAAGAATCGTTCTCGACCTTAGCAAATTCTACTTGCTCTGCTACATAATGTGCGCATGTTAGGTCACCGAGAAAGTAATGATAAAGAGATGGGTGCTCTGCCGTTTGCAGCACTTCACCCTAAACTTAGAAAAATGGAGGCTCGGAATGGATTTCTAGCCAAGGAAACAATGAACGGGGAGAAGCAGCTGCTAGTTGCAGATGAACCGGTTGAGTTTGAGAGATAACTGGTGGAAGTTCAAGTCTTCAGGAGAACTATCAATCATTTTAGAAGAATCTAGAGAATATACCTCAAATTAACAAAGAAACACCGAAAGATGTCAACACGTAACTGCTTGCGCTTGGAAACACTAGGATTTTGACTGATTACGCCCACAAATCTTCCCGGACACTGATCTGTATGACTTTAAAATTAAACACTCACCACCAACACCAGGTGTTGCCACAACTTGTGCATCTGAACTTGATCTGCGCACCTTCAGGTTCTCGCGACTAGCGCGTCTCGCATGTCGAGGACGAGTGACATGAAGAGCTCCAGCAGCTTCATCTGCTTGCCAGAAAGATGTGCCCAGTTAGAGTAACTCAGCATGAATCTACTTGCAGAATTGAGACCGCCCTTTTCTGTGAACCTAACTTAAACCTATGTTTTCTAACACTACACTAAAGAGTTCTATCAGTGTGGGTGGAAATACTTAGCATGGGCCACACTAATTTTCTAGTCAAGGTGGTATTATCGTGGGTCCAAGACCCAGGTCTTCATGAAGATCATGTGCATAAAATAAAATAATCATCTTGCATCAATAGTAGTACAAAAGCAAATAATTACTCACATTAATTCTTTATTAAAAAAAAAACATGTGGCCCATGCTAATTTTCTACTAGAAAATTAGTGTGGGTTGAAAGTTAATGTGGTCCATATTTATTCTCATTTTGAGAATTAGTAGCGGCTTTTCAAAATTATTGTGGCCCACAGTAATAGGACTATTTAATGTAGCATAATGAATATTGAATCTCTTTGCTTGCACACTAATGCCTCAATTAAGCAGTGGACTCTTTCTAACACCCAGGACCATGACAACTTGATCGTTCATTGTTCCTCCCTTACTAGGCTTGACAAACCCTTTGGTACCCACAACTTTTAAGATATTGGATGACCTAGTGACCTCCATGATGATTGGGTGGACTATACTAGCATGTAAACACTACCGTGGCTAAGTGGAGTCTCTTTGCCTACATAGTACTATTGCCTCAAATAAGCAGCGGACCCTTTCCAACAACTGAAACTGGGACAACTTGATCACTAGTTGTTCCTCCCCTAGTAGGCTTGTTGAGCCCCTTGGTACCCATAACTTTTAAGACACTAGGTGATCCGGTGACCCCCATGATGATCGGGTGGACCATAGAATGTATACACTACCATGGTCTAGTTGACCATTTCATGTACAAATAATGCAAATTCAACAATCACAAGAACATCCAAAACACTTTATTTTGTTAGTCATTTTTTTTAGTAATTGCCCAAAGTAAGAGGTTGCCTTTTTCTAATGGCTTGGTGGACCATTCCGACTACAGTCAAAGCAAATTCACCATTGACAAGAATGTCTAGGGTATGCAAGTGTAATTCAATTATTTTTCTTTATTTGGACGGTCCATAATTTGATTAGTGTGTGGTTTGGTGAGGATCAAAGAACAAACACCATAGAGACACAAGTTGAAAAGAGTTTGCACTATGTCTTCAAATCGATTGACTACTCCTCACTTAATAGTGAAAACACTTGGGAGGACCTATATACTCAATTCAAGATTGCCACATTCATGTACTTCCAATAACCATAAGTAAATTAGACAAGGTCCGATTTTCAATCTGGTTTTTGTCGATGTTTCATCATAGATTTGCTAATGCAACCCAACTTTGAAAACATAATTCTGATCAATAGAAGAAAGAGAACAAGATAAAACGAACCGAACAACACCTCAGAGCTTAGAAGATTGCATATGAATTGATTGTTTGTCATATTCACATACATGTGACACACAATACCTTGCTCATGATCCTTGAGGTTTGCCATATTCCTCCCATGAGGTTCATCGCTCCCTTGAGGAGGAGGAGGAGGAGCACTAGTTGGTTTCCCATACAATATTGCAGCTAAGTCCGGATTCTCAGCTGGATCGTTGGGGTTGATTATTTTCCCTGCTTTGGCTGCACGAGCTTCATCAAACACCGCAGTGTATGTCAGGCCATCATCCCAAGCTCCAAATTCTGGAACATGAAGCCGCTGCATCATCATCATCAAATCCATCAACTGCGCGTCGTGTGAATACAGTGATCCGATTCAGAGCCCATATCATATTATGTGAATCAGGCGATGATACAAATGATTCCTCTCAGGAATCAAAGCCAAATGCTGCAGCGGAAACATAATTGGCAAGCGATTTAGAGAGACAACCTCACTTAGCCTCATGCACAGACACATTACAAGATCCGCTTCAGACCTCTGCATTTTCTTTCACCAATGTCGAAATGCGACGCACAATTTGTAACTGACTCAACGCACTGGGCGAGATTTTGTTGCGTTAATGAGAGGGCCTCCGTTTTTGGGTGGTTCAATTGGAATGCACACCGTGTCACATTAATCATCCTCGTGTTTTCAGCTGGGGAAGGCCCTTCGTGTTGGGCTTTCCGAAAATTTTGGGCCATGTTCCTAGAGCAGGTCCCTTCATTTTTGAGAAGCCCTTTCTCTCTGGGCCTACTCCAGGTTGCAACATCCAAGTTTGAATGTAAATTTGTATGTACAAAATCTTGGTGATTTCAAAATATAAAACTTAGGGATTCAATACAATGGATGATGTGGGTGGACGTCGTGGTGGTGGTGGTGGTGAGGTTGTCATTCCATCGTTTTGAGAACGGTAGATGAAAATGATGATGCATGGGGGTTGGTTTGGGCCTCGAGGAGGACCACGTCAATGTAAATTAGGTCAAAGCAATGAATGCTATTAGTTTCAAAATTCATGTTTTAGCAACTGCTTAGTGATTACCGATGTAATTACCATCTAGAAGAGATCCTGACTATGAGAGAGATTATAAGGAATAGGGTAAGTGTCATGGAATTATCATCAAGTTGAGGAGATTATGATTCCACCCAAAGATTTTAAAGATGAAAGACTAATGCGAGCACTATATCCACCTCATATTGAAAATATCATATTTTCCTGAGAGATTGTTTACAGAGTTCTTGGTTGGTGTGCATGATTCTAAGATCTCTTCTGAGTGGAATGTACATTAGATAATGGAGATTCGGTGGACCCGACGTGCGGCCGCCCCATGCCCACTGAGCTACTAAAACTTTTGCGACCCACACAACAGTCAGCATGACCTCCACATGAGATCATTTGTACTATAAAGGACTTCAGCAAATTCAAAGGGCATATTTGCGCTTACTTCAAATGAAACGAAAACCAAGAAGCATGAATCTCACCGCCATGAAAACGTCTCTTTAGTGTAGCTATTTGGTTGGAGCTTGATTTATTCGGACTCTCTCTCTCTACCTGCACAGACAATCAATGTACTCCACTCAATAAATAAATGAACCTTCTTATTCAACATTGAGAAAGGTAAGTTTCTACTCGACAACAAGAGGCCCCGGTGGCAGCTAAATATGTGTAACATTTGCATGGGTCAACGTTTGGTAAAACTTGTTTTGGAGCTATTCAAATATTTTCAAGAAGCCTTATTTTGGAGCTTTTTAATTTTTTTTTATTGAAGCATTTTATAGACTATATTTTCTACAGAAATTAATAGATTTTCTTAGAAGTGAAAATAATAACCTTAGACGGGGTCTGAACTATGACCTTTAGTTTAGAGAAAATGCTTCTGATTAGTCTCAAAAACAAATTCCAAAATGTGAATATTTTTCTAGTTTAGACACAAATGGTATAAATTGATCCCTCTCTACGGTCCATTCCTAATCCCAAGCTTATTGCTTCTGTGTGTGAACTAACAAATCCTCAAGTCATTGCAAAACATTACAAGAGGTTCAGGAACAAGTGTTTTA
Organism: Polytrichum commune; assembly: GCA_950295325.1. Lineage (NCBI taxonomy): Eukaryota > Viridiplantae > Streptophyta > Polytrichopsida > Polytrichales > Polytrichaceae > Polytrichum > Polytrichum commune. The sequence goes on from OX485809.1 coordinate 4,404,577, forward strand.
AAGGCGGAGAATTGCCACCATGGCCCCATTCCGAGTCAGCCACCTCCTCGAGTTGGTTATTGGACATAACCAATAAACTTGTGGACAAACTCTTAGAATTATGGACGATATCGCAACTACACGGATCGGATAAAACACTATGACGAGTTCTCATAACCCTCAATATGCTCTTGGATGAGCAATCGGACAATATGCTATGAACATCACCAAGCCCACGAGAACTTGTCAAGTTTCCAAATCCATGTGCAAAACGTGTCGAGACAGAGATCCTAATTCACATATGTCCGATTGACAACCCTGAAAATTCGATTATCACTTAGATTGCAGGCCATGATGAGCTTCCTACTCATTTTCTCCTCACTATTAGGATACATTTTCATCTGTCTGCATTGTAAGGAGTAACCGTATCGTCTACAAGCGGTCTCTCTGTCTACTTAAAGAGTTGTGCTTTCTTCCTTATCTTCATTTTTTCTTTCTTTCTTTGCAGGTGTGACCAGATAGAGACAGATGGTGTATAGCCTGTTTACTTCTTGCTAGAGGTGCACATCGAGATTTGGAGGTAAAAATCTAACATGGGAACCTGCGAAAGAGCGAATCTTCTGATTAGGGTTGTTGAGGGAAGAAGATCTGCACTTGTAGCACTTGCAGGCCACCACCTTTAGAACTTAGTTCGGAGCTGCTAAACCATTTCTTAAAACATTCACTAGGAGCTACTTTTCCATTATAAGAGATTCTATAAATTCTCTTAGAAGTGAACTTCAATACTTAGGGTACGGTGACCACTGGTTTTTTTTTTAAATGCTTCTAATAACTTCTCAAACTGACATTTGAAATTGCAAACTTTTTCTAAATCAGACACAAATTGTATCAATGGATTCCTCTCGATGCCCTCTTTTCAAGCAGGTCTCTCCTTTTGTGAAAGAACAAATCATCAATTCATTCGAAGTATTCGAAGTGATTTGAAAACAACCGTTCTAAAAAGGGAGAAGTTGCCGCCCCGGGGTTCTTCCCGGGTGATCGACCGAAGCAGAATACTAGCAAATTAAGAACCAAATCAAGAACTGCAGCAGCTCCAGATGCATCTTCGAGTTCACTTGCAGCCTAATTCGACATGCCAAAAACATTCATCCGAGAGGTCTAAATTTCTAAAACAAACATGTGCACAACTTGGCGAGATCATGATATATAAGAGTCAAGCTCTACTACTTTGCAGGTGACAAAGAAAGTACCTGGATGGTCGGTCGGTTGGTCGGTCGTATTCTCAGGGCATGATCGAACGGATCCTCATCGGCTAGCTGCTACTTGCTGCTCACAAATTGGATTCAATGTTTCAGAACCAAATTTGAATTGATTAATCTACGATCGATCCTCACCACCAAAAGACTATTTTCTTACCCTTCCGATGATCACAGTCAGCAGCCGATTTGCATCCCGGCCATTCGATAGACACTGTCTGCGTGTTTCTTCACTGCAATCACCAGCAACTTGGTATCGATCGATCCAGGCTTCCAAACTTGACATCAAACATTGATCAATAATTCGAAGCAGTGCTTTGGTTCACCCAATTTCCCAACCCTGCCAGCTGAAACTAATCAATTCTCCCGAATCATTACACTAAATGCTGTAATTAGTCTCAGTTCTTCTCGTTCATTGGTGTACCTAATTCGGTTTGTGACTTATTCTAAACCCTTAGAATATAAGTGTAGAATGAACACAAAGGATATGAAAATGTCAAAATAAAAAATGAAAATCAAGTGAGAGGTATAGTAAGTATGACCTATGTGCACACATGGCAAATCCACCATGTCGCACATTGTGACAGAGGAAACTTGAAGTGAGTGAAGATTCCAACATAGCCTATAAGTACATGGGCCATGGACTTGTGGCATGTCACTTGGGGACCACAGTCCCACACTGTACCATTCATGAGGTTTTGGGCAGCAAGATCATAGTAGGTTAATATTAATGAGACAATTTATCAACTATCACATCCAAAAGATATGGATGAATTTTGAAAAATTCTAGCATAAAAATTCTCTAAGGAGTTGAGATATGGTTCAATTTTTTTTGAGTTGAATGGCTTGTGGGTGGCTTGTAAATCCACTTTAAAAGGCCAATCCAATGAATGATGGTTGATTAAATAGGATCATTCCAAGTACTGAAATTTGTTAAGGTGGCATACTTACCTTAGCACTTTCAAACCCTCAGTGACCCAAAGTTGGGTTTAACAACCGGACTTGACGTAGAGACATACAAACACAAATTAAAAGTGGTCAAGTAACAAAAAATATTAATTCAACTTGAACCAAGGCCACTTAGGGCGGTGCCGTACGGGCGGCAGGCAGCTCAGCCTACCGCCCCTGATTGGCTGAGCCGTAGAGTCGAAGACCACACTAGTGGCAGGCAGGTGCCCGGCAATCCTCGCTGGCGGTCTCAAGCGGCACCGTATTTCTCCCAGGGGATACCGCCTGGTATCTCCCCGTTGCCGTGCCACATAAGCTGCGGGGCCCGCCATCTGCGACTCCGACCACAGGAAGATGCTCCGCGCTCCTCCCTTCCCTCGCGACCTCGACTGTGCTCGACCTCGACTCCACGCCTGCTCTCCTCCCGCGCCAGCCACGCTCCGACAACCCTCCTCCGCGACGTCGCCATCGCCATCGCCGATCCCGCGCCCGCACCGAGCGCATCCCCGCACCCCGCCTGCGCCATCCCTGCCTCACAGGGGGGCCTTGCCAATTTCCATTTGGCGTTTTCAACCGGAGACCACCCCCGCCCTCTGTGCACAGAGCCTCTTTGGGAGCACTGCCTCTTCCCCAACCTGGCCCATTCCAGTCGCTGCGTTCATTTCAGAGTTTTTTTCCACGATATTTTTTGATTTTTTCTTTAGGGTGTTATTTTTCAGCCATACCTACCCCCCACCACCTATTTCCGAATTTTCTCAATTCTGTTATGGATTTTTTCCCATTGCACTGGATGGACTCGCAGGGGACAATGCGGGACACCACAAGTCCCAAGATGAATGGCGCGACAGGTTCCACTCCACCGCCGGTACCCGCCGAATTTCGATCACAGCTTCCCGTCATGACCCCGCCTCCATTTTTCCAAGGATTTCCAGGTGCACCGAATCAAATGCCGTTCATGTTTCGCATTCCTTCATGCCACACGTTCATGGAATGGGATTCCCGCCTCCTGTGCAGGGCAGTCCCAGTGCCACCATTGATCTCACGGAGGGTTCGCAGAAACGCGGCTCTCAGGATTGTTTGACCGATCAGTCAAAGCCTACCAAGAGACAGAGGGTTGCGAAGAAAAAAATCGAAGTGGTCGAATTGGATGATACGAAGGAGGATGTTGAGCTTATGAAGCATGCTGGCCCCTGGAAAGACCACTGGGTCATACAACTAATCGCCGTCCGGGGTGAAATGCAGAACATTTTTAGTGCTCTGCCAAAGCATGGTATTGTTGTCCACCAATGTGTTTTTTTTTTTTTTTTTTTTTTTTTTTCTTAGCACATATCACAAATATGTTATGTATGTAGCCCGCATTGCTCTTTTATTTAGTGTGAACATATTGTGCCAACTATTGCTGAATTTTTTTAGCTGAATGTCGACGCTTTCTGCCCACATCCGAGGCTGCTGGACTCTGCAGCATCATCTGCAGATTTGGGTAGTCTCTCTGCAGCCAATTCTTCTTGCCTGCCACATTTTTGGCCTCTGGTCTGCACTCTATGCAGCCTGCAGAATTTTCACTCTGCTGGGCTTCGGGATGCAGAGCAGAAACCTTTGAGTGCAGGCTGCAGATTTTTTTTCCCCCTACCACAGTCCAGGCAATCCCAAAACAGTAAGGTTTTCTTCTGTTTCTTTTGCTGGGGTGGGTTCTGCTCGGGTGGGTTCTGCAGACAACACTGCTGCAGGCCCCCAGAGCCCCTGTTCCTAAATTGTTTTCTCCTACTTGTTGTATGTGGCTCACAGGGGGTCCTGTATGTGGCTCCTTTGTGCTACAGAGGCCCCTGGACCTTTGCAGTCTGCACTGCATACTACAGATTGCAGTAAACTCCCTGCCCAATATTTCTGTTCGGCTTTCTGGGCCTTCGGTGGCTCCCTGCGCATTCGATCTGTGCTGCATTCTGCAGCACAGACCAGGGCGTAATTTTGTGGTTTTTTTTTTGGGGGGGGGTTTTTTTGGTGGTTTTTTGCTGCTGCCTGGGTTTGGGATTGTGATTGCTTATGTGGACCAGAATTATGTCTGTTAGAGGTCAAAAGTATGGACATACCAACCGTGTGAAATATGTACTTCAATTGCAACCACAGACAATCCCTTAGCATCGACATGACGCCGGCTTGACCACATAGTTTGTGTGCAAGTGCAGGTGTGGACAATTGGTCGCGTTTGCATACCAAGCTAGTGTCGTTGTGCCCGGATTTCACGAAGGATAGCGAGGCCTATCGGAAGAAATGGGCGGCCATCTACAACGACTACAAAGAAGATAAGGCCATGAACGCGAAGTTGGGGTCGAACCGATTGGAGAAGTGCCGTTGGTTTTCGCTCGTGGATGAATTTATGTTTGACAGGGCTAACGTGGTTTCGCATGCACATTCAAGCGCCGTGAACCCGGATGGGCCCAAGTGCGTGGCCAATTCCGACACAAACACATACGATCAACGAAGCGGGGAGAGCACATCCAAGTCCCCCGAGCCTAAGCGTAAGGAAGAGATTTTCTTGGAGCATTATATTGGTAAGATAGAAGAAAGTGGTAAGAGCCTCATGGAAGGAATGAAATCGAGCGAAGACATGAAAATGGCATTACTTTTAAGTATGCAACAAATAATGGCCAAGCTAGTTGAGAAGCTACAGGTAGTTGCTCTAGCAATCATCATGTATTGGAAAAGTTTCTGCAATACAAGCCTTGGTTTTGGCCATCCAAAGGCTCTTCGCTATTCCATTCCGTCTTGCAGAATGCTCTTTTGATGTTTTTCCTCCCGTGCCCATAGCAATTTGAAACTCTTTTGCACATTCTTGCTTTAAGTATTCCAGAGTCTCTCTGTAGTTGTCAACGATACCCGCCAAGCTGGTAAGTGCGTGGTTCGTGACGGCTAACCTCTCCTGTGTGGATGTGCCTACTTACCTACCGACTGATAGACTGTTGTGCATTTCCTCCGTCGCTTTCTACATCCACTCTGATTTCCAGAAAGTGTCACCGAATATGATGCATATGTTATGCAACACCAAGCATGTGCTCACAAGGTCCGGCACATTTTTCAGGTGCACGTCGATTCTCTTGAGCAAGATGCGCTACCTGCCCTTTAGCATGCCAAATGCGCGCTCCACGCACATGCGTGTCGAGCTCTGCACATAATTCCAGTGATACTCCTCTCTCGTCAAGCCGTCCTTGTGACCTCTGAATGGTGCTAGCATCCATGGTCGGCATGGATATGCGGCATCACCGACAAGTGCGTATTGTGATAGTCTTCCATCTTCACAGAACTTCCCAATATCTATCCTTCCCAAAGATTCGCATCATGCATAGAGCCTGCCCAGCCTATATCGAAATCCCAGAATAAACATTTACTAAAAACCACCCCCTGCAAGAGAATGGAGTGGAAGCCTTTTCGGTTATAGTAATCGGCGGCGTGTAACCGCGGCGCCATAATGGGAATGTGGGAGCCATCCACGGCCCCGACCACATATGGTATGCCGTGAATGTCCTAAAACTCTTCTGTAAATTTTTCCATAACTCTAGTTGTAGGCCATCTGATGTATGTCTTCAACAAAACGGATTTCACTGCACCTGTGAATTGTGAGACCGCAAGTTGACTTGTGGATAGACCAATTTTATACAAATATGCGATGCTTTGCATTGAATTACCTGTCGCAAGCCTAGATATGGATACGGCTACCTTCACTTGCACAGGAACTGCTAGTCACATGTTCGTATCTTGCCTCAGCATGTACGGTGCAAGAGTGCTGCACAAATATTCGAATGTCGACACATCCATGCGCATTCTCCCTTTGAACTCCCTCGCGTTGAATGACCCCAACAAGTTTTGATCAAAGAATCATGGCCGGTGCAAGCCTCTTTCATGCGCCCAGAGGCGTCGTGGGCGCGCCGCGAGAAGTCTCCTATATCCATGCAGTGCCAGGGTCATGAAACATAGTTGTTGCCGCTGCCACACAAGAATTGCTCCATGGTTGGTTGAAACACTCTCGAGGATGACGAATAGAGAGCATTGAAAAACAAACAATATCACGAACCTCTTGCCCTCTTCGTCCATTTTCAGAGCTCACGAAACTGACCCTCGCAAATCCCAGCCAATAATCAACCTTCCACATAAAGGTTGCAAGCCAGATTCGGTTTGGGTGGGAGAAAAAATTAGCGCAGGCTCTCTGTTGTGCACAGAGCCCTCTCTGTGACGCTGCTAGCAACTGTTGTCTGCCTGTGCAAAGAGGGAGCTCTGTGGCCTCTGCTCCCGCCTTACCTTGCCCAGCTCTCACCCTGCCGCAGCTTCTGGGTACCTTCACACCCGGGCCCTCTCTGCCACCCGTGTGGTGCAGAACCCTGGCACCCGGCGACCTGTCACCATCAACCCTACGTACAACCATAGCCTGCACGGGCAGGCAGGTTGCCTGCTATGTGGTAAGGCCCTTATTAGCCATAGTGTTGTGGCAACACATCATGAGCCAAAAAGTTGACACATCAAGGCACAAAAAGCAAGCAACTGTGACAACAGAGCATGAGGATTCCTTGTTTCCACGCCATGTTTACTTAAATTTGGCACTTTTGGTGTAAATTAGGTTAAACCCTAAAAGGCCTCCAAAGTGAAGCAACTTCTTCTAAGACCATGATTGTACATTGAAACTCTCAGCCCACTATGAAAAACTTTCACAAACTAGGATAGAGTATTCGCAAAGCTTATGGATGACATGGAACTTAAGGGAATGAAATCTGTAAAGTCTCTCAAAGAGGATGAAATTGTGGGCTTGATCCTTCTATGAGAAAAATTTCTATTTAAGATTTTGTTTAGCTCGTTGCATATTGAAGCCTCTTTTGAACATTGGGTGAAATTTTTGGGATTTCCTTTTTTCACATCTCAAACTTTGAAAGAATTTAGGATCCAAAATAGGGTATGCACATGGGATCCACTGTCTTTAAATCTTAGATTAGCCTATACAAGGCTAGCTTGATCCACCCATCTTGGTAGGACAAGCTAGAAAGTCGCTTGACACCACTCTCTATTTATGGTAATTTGAACATTAAAAAAACTTGGATGCCTTTGTGTTAATTCTCATAAACTCAAGGTTTGGGACTAAACTCATAGTTTTATCTCCTTCCCATTCCCCCTCGCCAGGTTCAACTTAAAAGCGGAGTATGGAAACTCAAGCCCTTATTGATTGGTGGGTTGGGTGCTTTGAGTCTAAAGATCATGAGGCGACCCATTATACAATTAACTTTCGGAGTTGTAGGCTATTCCAACCTGTTCTTAACAAGCATCCCACAAGCACTCACAAGCATCCCACAAGCATCCCACAAGCATTTCTCTTCGCCCACCACCCTCACCCTTTCCAAATTATGGACTTCGAAGGTGCCAACCACCCCCAAATGCAACATTACCAAAAAAAAAAAAAAGGTATTATAGGCCAATAGGGGTTGGCGAAATCAACTTGGGATCTAAGAAGAAGATTATCAACTTCTACCTTGGAAGATGTGATTCTCTTCACATTAACCCCCAATCATTTGATATGGAAGTCAAGGAAGGTGGCAATATTGTTGTAATTGGTAGGAACTTTCTTCACCACCAAGACTATCATCTAGAGATGGCATGGCATGGCATGTTCATTCCCTCTCTTAAACTTAAGTGGGGTAATGTTTGGGATGAAATGAGAAGTAACAAGAAAGGTGCCTTCATTTGGTTACTTTGGTACAAAGCTATCGTAATGAACTCGTGGAGAGTAAGATTCAACACAAACATCGATGATAAGTGACACGTGTGTGCTTTCGACACCCTTGAGTCCATTGCTCATAGATTTGAAATTGTAGAATTGTTATGCAAGCCTAGGTTTTCTCTATTGGCATTGTGAACTTCATGAAAGCTCCACTCAACCACAAGGGACCATGGAGACCCCTTGATTGGCACCATGAAATCTTTGGGAAAAAATTTCTTCATATCTCAGTAAATACTCTAGAATTTGGCTTCTCTTAAGAGGCACCACTCTTTGGACCATTTGGATCAAAAGAATTGACGTGAACTTTAATCATGTACGATGGGATGTGAACAAAGTGCATCAAAGTATCTCGAAAGATCGTTCCAACCACGCACGCATTGTTGGGGAGAAATTGAAAGGTGCAAAGTACGATTGATACGACGACACATTTTGTGGAGGGGAGGGGGGAAGGGTAGGCAATCTCCTTTATCATTGCTTGAATACTAGGAAAATGACATGGAACACTAGGATACACCCATGTTGGTTCAGTAAACGATGTTCAGGAGGGTTACCTTGCTTGGAGTTGTGTGGTTTCACTAGGTGCACCTAAGAAAATTTCTCTACTCTTTTTTTCTTCCAAATCCCCATGACTTTGTATATTATTTGACAATGAAATAAACTTGCTTCATCTCTCTATTTTATTTTATTTTATACTTAAAACAACTTATCGTGGCACATACTCTACTTGAATGGTTTCAAGGTGACCCTTGATGCTTTTGTCTTGGGATCACGCGCATAGTGGTTTCTCGCTCGGCCAACAAGAGAGTAAGGTTGCCTGAACTAAGTCTCCAAATCCACCCCAAATCAAGAATTTGATGCAATCAATTTAGACATTGCTCTCATGGTTTTTGACAAAGTACTCTAGTTTTGCACTTGCACTTATCAACACTTTTGGTCAAAGACCAATGCTACACACGATTCAAGGACGTGTTGTGTGGGACTTGTATGGTGGTAGTGGGAGTTTGGATAATTGTTTATATATATATATCCACTGATTGGGCTATTGGAAGTGGTTAGAACTTAGATCATAGGTTGACTTCATGATAGAGAATGGTCCACCATTTTGTGAGGGAATTGGTCACCACCGCTACCAACACCATTTGAATATTAGCATATATTATATGTGTTTGATTAGGAGGAGTGACCACATAAATATCATGTACATTCAATTTAACTCAAATGAATATCAAAAGAAGACATGTTTTGATATATGATGATATTGGATTAGTCAAAAATTGTTAGCTAGGAGTTTAATTGTTAATGCATTTGATTGAGTCTATGTCATTACATTGATTATCCCAATCAGTGTATGTGGTACGAATTCCCAAAACATGCACAATTTGGTCGAATCTCAAAATTAGTGAGGGCTTAAATTTTAACTACATGATACTAAAATCATGAATACATGCTCATTAACCATGCGTTTCAAGAAAATGACTGTGTGTGTTCTAAGGTACTTGTAGAGTGATAAAAAAAAATCATATGCAAACACATGCTTGTCATTGAATAATATTGCCAGTACTTTCAATGAGTAATGTTGCCTTGAAAAAATAATAATAATGAATAGTGTCAAGATGATAGATGCCTCCTAGATCTCTTAATGGCACCAATTTCATAGCATAAAATATTAAATATCACCTTCACTAATTTTCCACATACACTATTAGCCCTACCTCGCTAATCAAAATAATCAGTGTAGGTAAAAGTGCAAAGAAAAAGAAAAAGAAAAATATACCCTTTGACCTCTCACAACTTTTGCATCTCAACTCCGATTTTGAAACTTGAAACAACAGTATGCGTGACTCACAATTGCTAACCACATGAATCATTAGCAATTCGATCCAACGGTCCAAAAAAGTGTGTGTGTTGATGATAATGGAAGCACCCACAATGGAACCACTTGCCTCATATACTTATATATAGTATATAATGCAAATAATGGCCACCACCGCCGCAATGACTGACCCACATTTTAAGTATCTTACATAGAGTATAGCATGATGCATTTCTAGAAACGGTTTTGCTTGTGTAGGAAGTCTTGGACTCATGGGGTCGTGCTGAATAGTGTTTGGAAACCTTCAATTATTTGTCTCTAGCCTTGTGAACGGTGATAAGAATGCTTCAATACCGATCCACAGTCTTGTGGATTCCATTGACTTCATTGCAATACAATTGAACTTAGGGTAAGGTATGCGGGCCTATAGTGGACACTCTCAACTCCACTTCCAATTTTGGCCCTTGGATGGGATTGCGAATTATCTCATCCACTTAGCACGATTGTTGGTTTCTAGTGTCAAGATCGGAGTTGAGATGCAAATGTTAGAAAAGTCAAAGTGAGGATGATTCTTTCGCTTTAAGCCATCGTGCAGGCTCTCTCAATTCTGGTAAGTGCACTCTAAAACTCCACGATATCAACCTCCTTGATGTTACTCTTTCTCTTATATCCCAAAACCCTAGGGAATGGACAGATGTTCTCAGTTTAAATCTCACTCCTTATTGTCATGTGTCCTTCCCATATATCATGGGTTTTGACATTAAAATAAGTTACCAAAGAATACAAACCACACACTCACACACACTCACACACATCACATTGTAGTTATTGTGATTATTGTGATTATTGCAATGTTGACTTCGTGTTATTCCAAATCGCCACATGCTATACTAATTCTCTTTTATCACGCATCCATTTTTACACTACAGAACTCCTTAATATCATGTGATCTTTGGTTGCCACAAGCTTGATATTACGGAGTTTAGAGTGTATTGAATGTAGAATGGCGTTGTAATGTAACTACACCTAGTTGCCATCCTACGACGACGAGGTGTCCTCAACGACAAGGCTAATTGACAATGTGATATCTAATGTATACCATGATGACGAGGTTAGGTGTATGGACACCTAGTCATCGACGGTAGTGTCATTGTAAGGTAACTACCAATATTGATGGATAATTGAATATTCTAACCACATGTGCCAGTGTGTAAGCAGAGGATGATGAGAGCTAGACAACTCCTAGTTGAAGATGGATGGATTGGAGTTAGACAACTCCTGATTGACAACATGTGCACTGGAGTTAGACAGCTCCGCATATAGTGCATTGGAATTAGACCATTCCATATTGAGAACACATGCACATGAGTTAGACAACTCTCGATGAGGTGCATTGGAGTTGGACCACTCCAGAATTGGAAAGATGAATGTTATTCATTGGAGTTAGACAACTCTTAATGAATAGATAGATCTAGTTGGAATTAGACAATTCCAACTAGAAGAATGAATGGATGAATTTAGTTGGAATTAGATAGTTCCAACTAGAAAGAAGGATGGATGAATCCAATTGGAATTAGACAATTCCAATTGGAAGAATGAGATTGAGATAAGAGATGGAAGAAGGTTCTAGAAGAACCAAAGATAGAAGATTCATAGTAGAACTAAAAGATAGAACTATGAATATGATACTTTTACTATATGTAAAGATAGAAAGTAAAAGTAGTGCTTCGGCATAAGAGGAAGCTCGGGGGAGGAGAGAGCACCTTTGGTCTCTCTCCTATGGTCGGGTGGTTGAGCTTAAACCAAGACCTACTTGGTCTATGATTGTTTTGGGTTGATACGTGTTAGTGTGGAAGTTGGTGATAAACCGGTGAGACGTTTGTTACATGCGCCTTTAATTTGAGCACATAGTCCAATCTCATCGTAACATGTGTCTATTTGGTATCCTTCCCAAACATCACGGGTTTTGACATTAAAATAAGTCACCAAAGAATTCAAACCACACACTCACACGCATCACATTGTCATTATTATGATTATTATGATTATTGCAATGTTGACTTTGTATTATTTCAAAATGTCACATGCTATACTAATTCTCTTTTATCACCCATCCATTTTAACACTACAAAACTCCTTAATATCATGTGTTGGTTGGCTGCCACAAGCTTAATATTACATAGTTTAGAGTGCATTGAATGTAGAATGGTGCCCTTGATTTGAGCACACAGTCCAATCTCATTGTAACATGTGTCTTTTTGGTGGCCATTCTTAAAAACATTGGTTTGTCATATACCATTCAAAAAGGTATAAGGTATAAGGTTGAGGCATCTGTAAGCGATAAATTAAGAGAGTGTGCATCTATTTAGGAGGAGTAATAGCAAGGAATATTTTTCCTGCGAAGAGAAACAATTCTAAGAAGAATGCAAAAAAAATTTAGAATTTTTCATGAATATGGAAATTGCTACATATTTCAAAGCGGTAAAGTTAGGGTAACACATAGTCAATTTGTAGGTTAATTTATAACCTCTCGTCTAAATTTTAATGCTTGGCTACAACAGTTGTCAAAACTCTTATGAGAGCAATCAATCACAAGCCAACACCACATAAACCTTAACTATGTTCGCCTAAAAAATATAGGTCTTATCTATGTCGGCATTACATGACCCTAGTGAGCAGTTAAATGGACCTTGTCGACTATGGATGCCTCAACCTTAGGTGTATCCATAAGACTAGTGTGTGATCAAAGTTCACATACATTAACCCTTTACTACCAAACAAAAACCTTCTTGGGGAGGAGTACTTTCGTATGAGCTGTGAGATGTAACATGGGACCTTTAAGGAATTTTTTTTTGGAATATACATGCATTTTTATCCTATAGCCGTGGATATGTAGCAACAAAATAGAAGAGAGAAAGTTATTGAATACCAAAGTGGATATGAAATAATGGTTAAAGGATTAACCAAAAGAATTGAAGAGCCAACACATCTGGACTTGCTATGAGATTGTGTTTCTCAAAATCGGGGCATTTGGGCACATTATTTGGGGGAAAAGAAGTGCAAAGAAATTGTTTGAACACATGGCGAAGATAGTGGTGAAAATGCCATTTGAGCATACAACATAATGCCCACTTTGTTAAATAAAATATTGACAAAAATGTAAAATCAAAATCACACTACAATCATGAGTCAAATAAAATAGTCATAAAATAATTTAAATTATCATCTGAATCATTGCACTCCTTTGCCTTACCATCTACGTATGGATGACGAGAACTCGATTAAACCTTATGGCATCTCAGCATGTGGCAAGGAACCAGTGTTGTTGACTCTATCATGATCTACGTGACATTCTTTGCATATGGAGGCAAAACCATAGAGCCTGGGGGGGGCATTCTTTTTTATTTCTCCAAAAAAAAATCATAAATATTAGACTTCAATTGAGCACTTCTCAAGCTATGGATGTTTAGTTGGCAAAGAATATGGATAAATGGGGGGAGTGTTGTCATGTGAGTGGTGAGTAGTGAGCGGTGAGTAATGAGCAATAACTTATGAACGGCGAGGGAGGAAAAATATTTGGAAGTACACCCACTAGTATATTGTACCCATGGTATTTTGGCATAAATTATAATATCTTTTTGTAATGATATGAGTGGGGAGTTCCAAAAAAATTCAATTAACCTAATGAATGCCTTACTCTAGGATGAATGCCTTACTCTAGGGTTTAGGGTCAACATCCGCAAGCTTGGCATGAAGAGTTGGAAATGAATTTTAATATTGTTGTTACATTCAACATCCAATTCCTCAAAAATAATCCAATGCGCATTCCAAGTATTAAGCATGCTCTAAACTATAGTTTTAGAATTCACATAGGTTTGGGGGGGGGGAGAGAGAGAGAGAGAGAGAGAGAGAGAGAGAGTTGGGCATTGCTTGAACAAATTCTATGCTTACTTTCCAGCATAGTTCCTTCTTAGTACATCCTCTTGTTTAGAGGCCATATCATTCCATTACATATCTATAAACCTTCCAAAACCCAGGAGGGTGGGTGGGACCATCCCTCTTGATCACAACATTGCAAGATTATTTCTAAGTATCTTCAAAAAGTCTCTACTTGGTATGTGTTCAAATCATCACTAAAACCTTTGAGTATTCACACCTCTAAGGTTGTAATCTTTTCTACCCATAAGGTAAGGTAATAGTACATAACATATCCGAGATACAACCAGTCACTATCAAATGAGTAGGTGCCTCTTATTCAAAAAATGCTTCAAGTTCCATTCACAAGTAAAAGAGGCTTTGTAAAAAGCCTTGCACACACAATAATTTTGCATGAAGATGAAATACAAAACCTAAGATGGCTGTCAAAAATGTGAAGGGTCTGCCTCACATGTGCCCATGCCACCAACCAAATCCAAAGAGAGGGTTAATAACGTACACGAGGTGAATAACAGCAGAACCCAATTATTATCTATGTCACACACATGAGTACAGTAAAATCATAAGTTTTGTATCTAAGAATACTCAACAATACTAAGTACTCTACCTGTTCCTTGGCCATTTGAGCTTAGTGTGTAACAATACTGAGGCCGGTAGTGTACACCTTCCACAACTCCTCACAAACTTACACTAATCCGAGTAGTTACTTAGGGTAAAAGTGCCTAAGCGGTTTTAACCTTTGAAAGGAGGGCTCAATGCTTTCCCCACCCTTCATATATGATTAGGTAAAAGCTCTCATCCGTAGATTCTTATTGTGAGATCTATGGTTGAAAACAGTTAGGTAAGCCTCACTTAGCCCTAGAACACTAAGTTCATTAGGGTTATGTTTTTTTACTAAATTTGTTCATCTATGGCATAGTAAGAACAAAGTAGAGCTGACTAATCTTGTCCTGATTATGGTCTTGTCACAATAAGTTATGTCACCCTTATTGTAAAGTCATGTTATGTAGGAAACTGACAACATACATCCCTGTCATTACAGGGTCTCGATAATTTCTTGGTATGTCACATTTCTTTGTGTCTACCTCCTTCTTTCGGTAGCAACTTTCAATGGTCTGTATGTCTTCAATCAAACTTTACAGAACCCTCATACATCCTGTGTCAGACATGGAGTTTCACCTTAGTTGATGACAGTGTAATATAGGAATTACATCCACCTTCCAGTGGAGGTCTAAAAACGATCAACCTCGGTTCTTAGTACTGTCCTCATACGGTCCCTATTGCCATTGTTCTTGGAAACAATCCAGTATTTACCAGTCCATATGGTGGTGTAAAGGAGTGTGTAGACTGGGAGTTACCCGTGTCTTTATTTCTCATACGGTCAAAGCAACGCTCATATAGTAACAGACTCCCTTAACTAGACTATATTTCTTCCCCCATCAAGTATCAGAATAACTATCTTCCTCTTTCAGGAATCAGAAATCCTTCGGGTATGCTTAAGCAATATCCCCTTTATCGGAAAATGTTTAAAGATCAATTCTCAAATATTCATTGATCAAGAACTTAAATTAGAAGACTCTCAAATCATCCAGGGTAGTTGCTATATAGTTAGTACCCATAGAGATTACTCAGATTACTCAAAGATTGACTCTATCAGTTCTTTGTAGTCTTAGTTATGCAAACACACTAAGTAGTTAAATACTTTGTGTAATTTCTGCATATACTCCGAGGGTCGGGTTGTAGTTCTGATAACCTCAAGTTCATTCGACCTGTTCTTGATTGACCATCTTGAGAAGATCCAGTTAAAGATAAACCATCATATTTGGATAGCTTGTAAGACCATTACTCAGAAAGTTACTGAGGCTAATCAGGGTATACATATTTTCGAACTAACTCTCATTCGGACAAACATCGCTACGGGGATATCTCCCGAAATTCCGAAAAAATGAGTACCCCTGAAGTACTTTGTATAGCAGTATACTTCATTCAAACACCTCATATATTGTAATCACGAGTATGTTTAAGATGAATATATTCAAAAATAGTGTCCTCAGTCACATATTCTAATGTTCAACTTGCAATTGTTCAGTAAGAAACAGTATAGGTTGAAAAACAGACTTGAGACTTCTTTCAACCACTCTCTCTAGCTCCCTGGTTCTTACTGTAATTGATATTCCGTAAAAACAAGTCGCATTAGTACGTCGGTAACATAAGGCACATCAGATAGTTCAGCAGGGCGAGGTATTGGAAACTCCCTTCGGCAGAAGAGTTTACTTATTATGTTCTTATCTGCAGACTGTCATATGTAAGAAACAATAGCAGGTATCGGTAAGTTTTGTAGAGAGGATTCAACTGTAATTATCAAGAAAGATAATTCCCATACTCAATTTTATGGGTTTCAAAGAGAAGTTTTCAGAACAATGTATTGAGTGGACAATTTCTTCGGGAGGTACGTTGCACTCGTAGAAGAGGTCCTCACCTGTGCCCATGCTCCCCAATATTACCAAGAAATAAATTAGTAGAGCGTACAACAGGTGTAGGCGGACCATCTTACTTGTTATCGATGTCAACAAGGCAATGCTACTTCCATGGAAATAGGTACAATACAAAACACTCTACATATATAATTGCATAGAAAATATATCATGCAATACTCAAATCAAGAAATGATTGAATGTAAGTGAGAAAACTGTTTATCCCATGTAGGCAATTCTATCATCAAGTGTAATCACAGTAGACCAATCTGCTCCTGATCTACACCTTGAATTCGTCTTGTGATGAACTATTCTTGTTCATCTCGAATTTGCTTATGGGATCTTGGATCACTGTGAATTGTAGTTCCCTGATAAGAACTTCTCTCAGTAGATTCCAGAATTCGCTCACACTGTGTATAAGTTCTTGAAAAAACTCAGTAGTGCTGATCTGCTGTAGTAATCCTTGCTCACATACTCTGTCGCTACTGCCTTACTGCAGTAAATCTATGCAGAGCTCTCAAGCTTCCTATCCAGTAGACGCACACACATGAAGTATGGGGTAAGTCTATTCAGAGGTGCTTTCTGGGATTTCGGCTCTCATTTTTATAGTACCCGTTTTTTCCGGGCAGCCCGTAGGTTTGAGAATGGAGCCCATAAATCCAGAGAGAGAGAGAGAGAGAGAGAGAGAGAGAGAGAGAGATGACGCCATTCATTAGAGTTGGTGTGAATGAAGGATGCTTCACCTGATCACAACCACAAGCTCATACGTGAACATGGAATGGGCTAACTAAACATGGCTATGGGTCAAGTGCTACTATCTCCTATCGAAGGTGGTCAATATTGGTAACCAATGATGAGGGGCACTATAGGCCCATTGGGGAATTATGGGTTTTGGTTGATTAAGGTTGTGCATCTCAAGGGTGGGTGTAATGAGGGCATGGTGTCTTTACTTGCAACTTGAGTTGGGTTCAATCTTGGGGGAGTCTCCGGGCGGTTTTGTTATCCCTTAATTTGAACTAGTTGATTGGGTTTGGGCATCATGTTGTATGATTAAGTCTTGAGGTTTTTGTTATGTGTATGTGGTTTTGGTATGTGCTTAGGTGGGGAGTACCAATTGTTAGTGGTTTTTCAATTTATGTTTGTTGAGCATTAGTAGGGTGAGGTATTTGATAGCTATCATGCATATTCGTTGCATACATCCATGTATGGGCATTACAAGGACGTAGCATTGCACAAAGGTTGGTAATGTTGTTTGTGAGGATAGTAAGTGTTACATACCATCTGGCGTCTTCTAGCCAATGTGTCGACTAGGGTTTGGTATTTTTTGTTTTATCTATTGTGCGACAATGATGGGGTCCCAATCTTGACAGGTTTAGGGGTTAAATCATTTCATTGCAATAGGTATTAGAGTAATAAATCGCTCATATCATGATCCTTGAGGACAACTTTTGTTTGGAGTTTGAGCATTTGATTGATGTGACCATGGCCAACATTTGAAGGATAAAACCACAATCTCATGCCATGGGTGCGATAGCAAATAATATACAATACGGATAATTGATTGTTGTGAAACACAATCCAAAGATGTTGCAACCCAACTATGATTTGGAAAATTCACTATGAGATAAAGGTTGACAATCGTGTTTCCTACATGAAATTCTAGATATTCATTTCGGGCAATGTCCATGAAAAGTGGATTGCAGCATGAATGGACATACCTGCCAACTGCCACGTTGAGAAGTCCAAGAACAATATTGTAGTCTTAAAACACATTGAGCGTATGAGAAATACCAACCTATAGATATATAAGCATCAAAGACAACTAATTTAGGTGTTGTCAATGCTTCAATTAGGATTCAAAGTCTTTCTCTCTAGCACCTCGATGGCATTTTTCTGTTCATGAGTTGTGTGCTCATAGATGTGAGATTGAAGTACAAGTCCAAGACCTCCACATCCACATCAAACAATGCGTGCTTCGTTTGAAAAACAAACTTTGAATTGCAATCATCTTCACAAAGCATTGGGATGATTGTTGTTGCTTTAAGATCCTGAATTACAAATTCAAGGTCAAGTTTCTCGACATAGGTCATTGTTTCACTTTGTGGAATCTTAGATTACAAATTTGGGAGAAATGGCACCAAGAACCTCCAGTTGACAACCATCATGATTTACATATGCATTATCTTGTCATGAGTTGCGATGGACAAACTACAGCGGATGGGTGGAATGGATAGATTTTCTTCTAGTGATTGATCACCTTCAAATCTTTTGTGCATCCTCTTCTTTCACTTGTTCAACGAACCTACATCTCATGTAAGTTTTGGCGGACAACCATACATCTAACTCATGCAAATGTTGTAGTGGTACATGAAACACAACACTCTAAACTCAGTGGACTTTGACTGTCCAGTAATTGACCACCCCATACAAGAGTTCACATTTGATAGTTAAAAGATCTTTATTAGAATAATGGAATAACAATCGGTACTTGTCCAAGGCTCACCCCCATTTTGGTTAACCAAATTGGGCACCAAAGAAATTTTGGTGTAGTGTTTGGGTTCTTCTTTAAGAGCTAGGAGATCCTTAACCTAAATTGGGTTGACAATTCAATCTAGTTAATTGCATTCTCATTCATCATTACATGCGTCCAATTTTTGCAAGTATGTGATTTTTAGCATCCCCCCCTCCCCTTAATGAAAATCAAAGGGGCATACTCTAATATTGATGGTCGATGAATTGTTTTGAGCAAAAGAGGCTGAGAAATCTCAGTTTTCCCATGAAACTAGTTGATTGCTTCATTACATATATTTTTCAGGTGATGGACATCTCCTCCGTTGTAGTCTAGATGGTTAGGATACTCGGCTCTCACCCGAGCGACCCGGGTTCGAGTCCCGGCAACGGAAGCTCCCGAGAAAATACACAGACTACTCTTTTCCGACATTCATTTGTGTCAAGAATAGGAGATGGGAATACGGTGTTTGTGCAACATGCACTTTCTTCTCCCCTTTCCATATTCAAACATGTTTGTCCCATCACCTCCTCATAACATTTCGTAGAGGTGATCCCATGTATTGTGGCATGAGTGTGATGTTTTTTTGTATGAATAGGTTACAATTATGAGGATGGTCGAGCTCTACTTTGTTTTTTTGGCTTAATAAGATATTTAATAAGATATTTTTATTTAAAAAAATGCTTACTTTCAATATCTAATCTCCATATCTCTCCATGCAGGGTTTACTAGTGAACGATTACTATGTGTACAATTATTCATTCATGTCATTGTTATTATCAATTGTGACAAAGAAACTACAGTAATCCATGTATTTAACGTCACCAATTGCATTCGGCTTGTTCAATTCTAGTTGTGAACTCCCTATGTAATGTCACCAACTCTAAATGTGAATCTAACATTATTCAGTTTGTACCGTTGTCTTGGGAGAACTGACAGTTAGTTACAGATGAACCGGTGGAGTTTGAGAAATAACCGGTTGATGTTTGAGACTTCAGGAGAATTACCAATCATTTTCAAGGAATCTATAGAATATACCTCAAATGAATAAAGCAAAATTGGAAGATGTCAGTATGTAACCGGTTGGATTTAGGATCGCTAGGGTCTTGACCGACTATGCCCAAAAGCTTCCCGGGCACTGGCTTGTACAGAGGAATGAACTAGAAGTAAGTTGAGATAACAATACTTGCATGATCATGTTTTGAAGTTGCCCAGCCAGGGGGGTCTTGCGTTGTCTGCAGCCAGCCCGACCTACCCGGTTTTGGCCTATGCAACCGCACTAGCCGAATTGGCTGACTGGGCGCTTGGTCGGCTTGGTGTGGCTATGCTATGAACTAGCCTCTAAGCTATACTTCAATCAAAGGCTCTCCATTCTCTTAGTCAAAAGACCTCCCTTTTGTGAGCTTTGTATCCAAAGAAACATGGGGGAGAAGGGGGACGAGAATTTACTATGCTTTTGAGCCTTTATGAGCATAGTAAATTCTCAGCGGCTAGGGCGAACCAACCCGTACACTAGTTCCTTGGAGGCAAAGGTCTAGGCATCCAACAAGGAACGAGTGTATGGGTTGGTTTGCGCAAATCATCTTCAACCACCCCTCACTTGGAAGTTAATCTTTAAATGTTAAGGATGAAGTTGATTTTATTCCCACACCTCTAACCAAGGTAAACTACAAGAGAGGAGATGTTTAATATTCCAAAAAACAAACATTACAACTATGAAAGATGTTCAAAATAGTAAAATCAAGAAATCACGTGGAGTTTTGTTAGCATCATTCAAAAACATTCATCAACCAATTTCACATTATGTCAAAAATTCAATATTCCTCATGTATATTTGGGGGGCTAACAATGACATATTGTTATCCTTACTAGATATGATGACTAGAATCCCAAATAACTAGATTGTTTTTCTACCCAGTTTTGGTTAAGAACCTCCACCTCTGAAACAAGAACCCAACCACGACACTTTGATTTGCTTACTATTTATTTATTTATTTATTTATTTCTGAGACAGAAGGCTGACAGGCCAATGCCAAGCACAAGAGGCAGTTGACCACCTGGCAAAGTTTTCCGTCAAGTAGAGAGGAGGTTTCAATTGCTTACTAAACCTTTGTAATGCCCCATACATCCAAACTAAAAGCTATTTACATTCTTTATTAGGGAATCAAGAATCATGAGGAAAATGGGTATGGCCTCCATATGGATTTGCTAATCATTTCCTACTAATTGTGTGTCTAAACATCCTAGGAGAAGCGGCCTAATAATAATAATAAAATCCCCATTTTAGGCTCACTAACCTTAGCTCCAACAGGCTCAAATAAGAGCCCACTTCCAACATGCAAGATGGAGAGGCCTCAATCAATGAAGTTCAACCTCATAGTAGGGAGGTACACTACTTTGAGATCTCTAAGGGACATGGGAGCTTAAATGGGAGCTTTCTAAGGTTTATGGGACTTAAATGGGCAAGTTTTTGTGGTTAGCCATGATTCTCAACTTGGATGTCAAAGTTAGGAAAGGAATCTAGGATCGTAAATGTGATATGAGATTTTAGTAACAATCTATGGAAGTTTCTTATTTTTTATGTTGTTGTAATGATTTCTCAAAGTCAAAAGTGTTGGAACCATAAAAAGATCATTTAGCCCCCCCCCCCCTAATTATGTTGAGTGTTGAACCTAGAATGGTATCACATTTTGAGTTGGTTGTCCAATCTCTTCTAAACACACGTCTTTTTAGAATCCGTTCTTAGTTCCACACCAAACCACCCACCACTCAATTATAGGTGACCTAATTAAGATACATGATGGAATTTAGACACATTTATCTTAAATCCCAACTATTTTATTTATTTTTCCTTTTGAATTCAAACTTGCATATAACATTACTCAACAAGAAGAATTTTGTTTTGTGGGGCGAAGTGGTTCTCAAACCTTACACTACAATTTTGCAATACCATATTGAATTTGAGCCATACATGGGAAGTGAACACAACTCATTTACTGAGCAATGTTATTCGAATCACCGCCACTCTCAAATACTCCACCTTGCCCACTGACCCAAGCACCCCTAGGATGCTTCGACTCTCCCACCTTGAACTTTGAGGTAACCTTCCTAACTTATAGCAAACGTTCATGACACTAACACCCAAGTCTCAACGGTTTTTACTTTTGAACTTAGCAGCTTCGTCCAATAGAGCTTGCCCTCAAGATGGCGGTTTGATTTCCAAACACCTACCGAGGAGGTCACATAAAACCTAACCCCCTTAGGTTCATTGTTGATTCATCCTTATTGAAGCTCACTAAACCAATTTGGGGTCTGTGACCCCGATTTGGGGATTAATTCAACTTTGAATAATAATCTTTGGGCTCTACAATAGTAATTAGCATTCTCACCCTCCCCCAGGTCATCCTCCCCCTTGATAGGTGTTGTGAAACACTCCCTGTCAACAAGGAGAAGTAAGGTAGAAATACCATAACCCGTTAACCACCCTCTAGCCATGCACTAGACCGCCGTCATAATGGTGAAGTGCCATTTCTAAAACGGATCATGGCTCAGCGGCAACTTCAATGTGTGTACACTTAGTGTAGCCAATGGGAGTCAAGTGTTAATGTACTCATGAGGTAACCGATTTAGGTGATGTTCAATATGGAAATGCAGAACACCGTGTTCGGTGTAGGGAGAATCTAGTGAACGAGTAGGGGTTTGGACAACTTTCCACTTTGAAAAATTGTACTATTTTTTGTATAGAGCAGAAAAATATGAAACAACTTGCATTTCTCGTGAATCCTTCTCGTCTATCTTGGAAAATTATCTCATGATTGTCAGACCAAATCTTCAATGCGAATCACCTTATTTTCATGGGTTATGGTATTTCCACCTTAGCCTACAGACAAAGAGGCACTTCACTCATGCCCGCATATCATTCTTACATTGGTTAAGACCCACTTGAATTCCTCATGGAGACCACATTCAAACACTAGTGAAGATTACATAGATCACTCTCTATCATCGAATGCATCCATTAAGTGGCATATGACAGTGTGTGGGGACATTTTTGGGCATAATTGGTTTTTTGGGCATACTCGGTCAAAAGCCTAGTTTTTTCCAGTTTCAACTGGTTAAATTATGATCGTTCGGTTTTTCTTTATTGATTGAAGGCATATCGCATAGATTCTTCTAAAATGGTCAGTGATTTTCCTCAAGTCTTGAACTTCAACCAGTTATTCCTCAAACTCAACCGGTTCATCTGTAACTAGCACTCGGTTCTCCCCGATTATTGCCATGTGTACTTGACCCCTAAATGCCTCTGACTGGTTTTATTTCCTTTGTTGCACTCGAAATGGAAGGTTACCTCCTTGTCGGCGGATTCAACATGTATGAGTGGCACTAAGGCAAATTTCAATGGTAATTAATCATAAGAAGCACATCTTGAAAGAATCCTACAATAAGTCATAAGTAGATGTTATAAACTAGGCTTGTAGTTGCACTTGTTGGTATGAAATGATAATAAATTGGATATCAGATTATTCAAAAGCAAGTTCCAGTTATGTGAAGTATCAATTTCCAAAGATCAATAACATATGTGCAGTATTGTGAATGTTTAATACAGAAATTACTTATCAACTGTATAAGATTTGCAAAAAAATTATGTATGTCCTTTCTCTCAAAATTATACTGGGTTATGAGAAAGTATGAGCTTCATACAATCATGGTCACAAAATTACAAAAACACAACCCAGTTGTGTCACAGAATTAAACTACATGCCCTGGACTCTTGAGAACATCTCAAAGCTCAAAAGTCAGAGGATCAAAGACCTATAATGAGGGTCATAACATCTCATATAACATTGGCACCTTATGTGAACAAATAGGAACCACCCTCTTTCGAGGTGGAAATGGTTGTACGATTGAAGTAAAAAAAAGTTTACACAAAGTGAGAGAAGGAGCCTAAAAGGAATTATGCAAAACCTTCTTGTCACCATACTCGTCAGTATGTGCTAGGATCTCTAACTGTACGCGATCACTTATAGTCCACTTTTGAACCATCAAAAGCAGCATGCTCAACTGCACATCAGAAATTTCCAAAGGCAAAATCTAGTATGTTAAGATGATCAAATATTGAAATAACATCACAATTTTTGAATTATTGTCATGATAATTATATTCTTTCCATATTTCCATCTACCATACACATACGTTATACTACATTATAACTTATAGCCACAGTATACTACTATCTAGCAATTTTGCTACACTAAATTAAGCCATTACTTATAACACAATCAATTTATACACCACATGGTGTAATTTCAACGTAATAATTTCACATTTGAAAGTTTGTCATGCAGGACATTATAACATGGTAGCAGTCAAGTGTGATGTGTTCAATTAAGACCAATATGCACAAAGATAAGACAAATAAATGTCTTTTTCTTTCTTTTTTTGAGAGTTTGACACTGTCTTGATTCCAGTAACAAAGAGTTGTGTCTAAAATCTATCCTATCACAATGGAGAAAAGATAGCACTCTTACGTTTTACCGATACAGATTGATGTTATCCAGTCACAAAATGGTGCAGCTGCCACAACCCTGTCTCATCAAATATACAAAATTAGATTAAATAAAATACTCATCAAGACCTCTTGTTGCGAGGACCACAAACTCCAACATAACCAATGTGAAGCTTTTAAAGAATGATGAAAGGACTGATATTATTACTTCCCCTCACACTGAAAAAAAAGGTTACCAAACTACTAATACTTACTGTTTTAGCTGGAACTGGTTTCATCTGGCTCCTGTCATCATTGCGCAATGGAGATTCATTACTCATCCTTGAATTATACACAGGTTCCCCTGATTTCTTCTCATGTGACAGTTTCTGAAAAATCACGGTGTAACCTTCTCCCGCCGTAGGATCTTTGGGATCCCATGTCCCAAACTTGGGCAAGGCACCGCCCTTCTGCTGTGGACATGCGACAACTATAACATGAGCTAAGATGTGTAAAAAGTAACATAAATAAGTGCAAGGAATAAAAACTACATAGTAGAATTATCCTCCAACTTAACATAACTTTAGGTCGGGAGTGGGTTGTTTTGCATACCACACCTTCCATGCTTGGTGAGTTTTTGGTGCGTGCTCGAAAGGCAGTGTAGAGGTATGAACAAGGAACATTCTATAACAGTTCAATGAGGGTCAACTCATTTTGGCATGCCAAGAGGTGCTAAATGAGTTTGGCCCTCAAAGAACCAGAAATAGGTTGGTCTTCAGTCACATTCAAACACTACCTCCAAGCACGCACCACAAGTGGAAAGAATTTACTGATTTTGTATGCAAAACAACCAATTAAAAATAAGGGGACCAACTCCAACAAAAAGTCACATTGAGTTAAAGGATCACTCCATCATCAAAAGGAAAGACAGGAGGAAATGCTGGCTTTAGAGTTCACACAAAGGGCTAAAGAAGCAACGGATGCACATGCAGAATTGAATTTCCTCGTACCGGCTCCTCCATTCTTGCAACGCCTGAGTTCCGACCCCGAGAGTTCCTTGGTATACTAGCCTCAGAGCCCGCACCCTGTCGAACAGACTCTCTGGAAGCCTGTCTGTTTGCATGAGCATGATGAAGTGGTGAACGTTCAGGATTGTGTCCTGAACCCTCATTATTCCCATCTCTATCTACCGTAGCCCGCCGACCTGTGCCCACATTTTAAAACCAAATCCCAGCACTGCTCAGATTATGAATGTAGGTTCTCTCAGCTTGTTGATGGCAAAAGGATGGAAAGGTTCAGAAGGAACTTTTGGAACGAATCTGTAAATTTTGGAACACACAAAAGAGGAGATGACTCTGATGTTGCTACTGGCGTGAATTATGGTGTTGCTTCAACTTCAAGTTAGGCTGTATTCTAGATGTGAACCCAAATTGGCCATCACGAGGAATAGAGGGGACTTAGAAGACTACTCCTGAATCTCAGAGGTGGACATCTTCAACGGGCGTGGACAAGCCGACCTGCGCTTAATCTCCCCCAAGTCAACCCGTAGGTTCCGAAATGGCTGGTTAGAAACATCAGGTTCACCCACAAACTCTCAAAATGACTGGGTGGACCATAGTAATAAAGGTGCACCGGAAATCGATTACAAGGAAGGTCACCCATCCAAGCACTAGTCCGACCTTAAGGCGGCTTAGTCTTTGGGTTCCCATGGGATTTGGATAACAGCCGGGCTTAAGCTACCCTTTGAACACACAATCTTCTGTCTCAAGAACTTGGCTTGGATTATTTGAAGCACAAAGTAAACTTCCAGTCTGAGTCCATGTTGTCCCAGCAAGTTGCATCCGTGCATATGAATAAGTGTCCCAGGCCATCCCCGCATCATCTGCTCAACATGCCGCCTTTGATGGACGACCGTTTTGGAACTTGGAAACTGTGGAACTGCAACTACGGAAACGCCCATGCTACCTTGCCGTTCCAGAGTTCCAAAGGCTATACTAGATTGGACCCTCCTAACAGGATGCAGAACACTCACCACCAACTCCAGGTCGTCCCACCCCAGGTGCATCACTTGATCGGCGCACCTCAAGGTCCTCTCGACTAGCACGTCTCTCATGTCGAGGACGAGTAACATGAGCTTCGTCTGCTTCCCAGAAAGATGTGCCCAGTGAGATAACTCACGTATTTTAATTGCAGAATTGAGAATAAGCATTTTGTTAGCAGAAGCAGAAGCAGTCACATGTCTAGACCACTGTTGTGCGGGTATCTAGATCCAATCCGGTATCAATTAGGGTGCATGTACAGGTATAAAATATCCGACGCAGCTGGTATCACATCCTTCTACACCAGCATACCCAGGTTGGTGTCACATCCATCAATACCCACTTGATATTTGCACACATACCATTGGAAGATTCCATGATATCACCTATATACCCAGACATATTATGGATAATCTTAAGAACATGACTCGCTAGATATCAAGTTTGAGTTCTCTTTCCATTTTCTTACCCACTTGTATATGAGAAAACCGACACCCACACAACACTGGTCTAGACGACACAATTGCTTTAATCCATATAATGTTTGATGTACAAGACCTTGCTCATTGTTGGTGTGCGCCATCTTCCCGCGAGGTGCGGGTCGTTCGTTGCTCCGTTGGGGAGGAGGGGCAGGGTCACCATACATCCCGGCTAAATCTGGATTCTCAGCTGGGTCATTGGGGTTCACAAATTTTCCACCCTTACCAGCACGCGCTTGGTCAAACACCGCAGTGTATGCTGGGGCATTTGCATTGGGATCCCAGGCTCCAAATTTTGGAACATGGGGTCTCTGCATCATCAAATAAATACCAATAGCATGTGTGAGCATAATGATCCAAATGACCTAGTGTCATTTAGGGACGCTTAAACTAGAGTTTAAGAGTCCATGACCATTGACATCTAATATCTCTCAACGGTGGAAAAGGCCGAGACTGTCCCACTGCACTTAAGACTAGAACTTGAGGACCAGAGAATGGATGGAATCACCTACAGAGAGTCCTACATCGCACGCAATAGACCATGATTCGTTGGTTTACCGGATTTTACACAAAACCGGGGGACCATGACACTTCCGAATCTCACAACCCTTGATTTATTATAATATATTGTGTAGAAGGCCCCACTTGAATAGGATGGTAATGAAACAGCATATGGTTGAGAGGCCGGTCGTGGATCTCTTTACACTACACTTGAAAGCTTGCGACCACACAAATTGAAGTGGCCATATTGTAAAGTAGCCCTTAGGTCGGACGAGCGATATACAATGCTTCCTCCCGGGAAGCAAAAAGAAATCCTCACCTAAACCTCATAACCAAACACATTGCAATCCTCTCTTCCTGCACCTGTCTATGGAACCATCAATCTCATTCATCATGCCTACCATTGCAATACTGGTGCATCTTCCCAACATCCTCACCAATGTGCAACATTCATATTACAATATAACTCTAAAACATTTACAACACCTCATAGCAGAAAATGCAAGTAATCATGGTCAGCCTGATGATCAGATCTCAGATTGCCAAAACTGCTAAGTGAACGTAACTTCTTCTGCCCATAATAGAGTCAGCAAACTTATCAGCCCTGAAAGCCATGATTTTGACATGGAAGGTGTCACTTGTCTGTACCATTTAGAATCTAAGAGCACATCTGAACTTTCAGTAAGGAGAAATTAGAGTGTAGCTTACCGCCATGTAAATGCCTCTTCAGTATAGCTGCCAAAAGATTAAATGTCTCCCTCCCTGCGCCCGCAACAATTGACTCCTCTCAATACAAGAGAACATTTCCAGTAAATGATGAATAGAATCAGCTCCAAATCCAATCAACTGCAACGGACCCGAACGGTGCAAATCGCGCCCCTTTTACACTAGCGCCCGAGTTGAGAGCTTGAACTTGCAGTTTTCAGGAGTTTCATACTTGAAGTCGACAATTTCTCATCCAAAGTTCAAACTATTCAGAGATTGACCAACCTTCAAGCTCTCAATAGTTTGAGCAAGAGTGAAGCCCATGTTCAAGGTGAGATATGAAGGGGATAATACTATTACAAAGAAGCATTCATGTCCCACAAAATGAGAGATCGAACTCTTGACATTCATAACCTAGCTCATGGAGATTAAGCTTAGGAATTTGATTGAAAGCTTGTTATAGTCGTTCCACATAGGATCCATCTAGGCGCCATCTAAGCAACGTATTGCCAGTAACAACTTTAGCTCTCAAGTTAAAAGCTCAAGTGTTAAGTAAATTTGAGTAAACACAACATGCATAAGAAGCTCTTGAGAATACCAATGAGAATATCAATGAGAAGGATCCTTAAATCTTAAGCGCTCAACCTCTCTATTGTAAAGGGGGCCTGATTACCCGTGGACTGCTTGAAAATGTCAAGAACTGATTTGGAGGAAATAATGCACTTGGTCCAGGGAAGCGTGAATGTCTCCTAGGTAGCACTTATTACCGAATTACAAAAAGCACACTGACACGACTGTCGAAGTTGGCCCCCACGCTCCACAATGCACATAGACATTTTAGGATACCCAAAACTTTGAGAATTCCAAGCCTACCCTCATTTCACTTTCCCAGTACATAGAGATGACACCCCATCGTAGCGTTGTCAAGATCACAGATGGTACACTAAACATCTGATTTAGTGGGGCCACTATGAATCATCGACCCACAATAATTGTTTTGCAATCGCTGGATGGCAACTAGAAAGGGTGTCACATGACACTTGGCGCTACATGACAAGTCGGTGAAGTCCACTCACGACTCTATGTGACATGCCACACCAATTTTAATGCCACACTAAGTAGATGTTTAGCATAAGGTAGACGTGCCTAAATCGAAGGTGGCAATAATCTGGACGCCTATATTTGAATTTGATCGGTATATGATTGAGTGCTAAGCTAAGAATGGACAGCAAAAGACATGTGTTTACAAGAGATTAGACTACGTCCTCAAAATTTGCTACCCATTCTAGGCTCGATGGATAGGGAGGACCTGTATGACCACTGAACGAGGAAGAGAATCTTCACTACGATGATAAATAAGATATTTATATGAACTCCGAAAATTATGAGGCAAATGGCTACGGTCACGATTTGGATTTGCTAACCATGTCGCACTAATTGCGTGTTTCATATCCCACGAGAAGTAGGTGCAGAGTGGAAAGTATCCAAATAGCACACGACTATCTTAGTTTTTCTGGGCGAAACTCATACAGAAGGTTTACCAACAATGACATATAGCCAACGGAAACAGCACCACCTCGGTTCTGGACATGTAATTGGCGCCAAAGCAAATTCTGCCCTGATGATTCCCTCAAGGTATAGGAGCAAATCGATGCGATGTAATAGACCCCACAACCAATCACTTGGGTGTAATCTGCCGAATTGAACCCAGTTTCAGACATGGCCGAGTCGGACTCTGGCAATTAACCTTATACTCATCTCTAAGAAATTAACTCTCAGATTCTCACCCGCCTTGAGCAGCGGCAGAAAGAGTGCAGATGGATTACATAAGAATCCGCCACCATTTTAGAAACCTCGTCTTTGAGCTCTTTTCTAAGAGTACTCCCAACACCCAATTGCCCCTTCCTAGATTCGTCATCGCCAGATTGCCAATAATTCCGTAATCTAGAGCCCCGGTTTGTTCATTTCCGCAGTTTCGCATCATAGCCTTAGCGGATTATGCTGGAGTTCCACATAGCCATTCGGGCTGAAAAGTGATGATGTCTCCTCTTCTGGCCAAATTTAGAAGCCTCCCAGACATCAAACCTCATATCGAGAATTTCTGGCAATTTTCTGCCCAAGCTTCCGTGGTAACGACCCTGGCTCTAAAGTGCCCAAAGTGCTCTCCAGTTCGAGTTCTTTCTACTCACAGCATCTCGTAGGAGATCCCCCACACCTCTCAATGGCTACTTCCATGGAGAAAGGCAAATTGGCCTGATTCTCTTGTACTTTACCGATTTCTCTTCTTACAGGACTTCCAGAGATTCAGCCAAGATCTAAGGCAGCAGTACAAAAATGTCACAAGAGGGGAGAAGGAAAGGGAACAAACCTGCGAGCTCCACACTCAGATTCTAGCTGCAATGACGCATCAGCTGCGTCCAAAATCCAAAATTCCAAAATCTCGTCCCCAAACCAAATTGAACCCGCTCGCTCACTCGAAATTCCCCTCGCAGAATAGAATTCCAGTCCCAAACCCAAATCCTGCTTGTCTGTACTACTACAAAATCTACACAGTCATCCGCCTACAACCACCGCCAAATTGGCATGCCAACCATAAGATCGGCAGGTCCACTCGATCCACAACCATGGCAACGAAGAAGGAGCGATCTCGGCACTCCAATTCATCAAACCCAAAACCGAAACCAAACCGAAACTCCTCCAAATTGCACACGGCCGACCTCACGATGGTCACCGCCTCCTCTCCCTCTTTCGGTTTTAGGAGAATCGAAAGACGCCCAGCGGCTGTTTGGTGGCCCTGGAGCAAGACCTGGAGGTAATTGAGGTGTTTCCGGGCGAGCGGGCGGGCGATGGCGAGAAGAGTAGGGAATGAGAATCGAAGACAAGACAAGACCTCTGCGAAGCAGACGAAGCAGACGAAGAAGTAGAAAGGGCCCCCGAGGCGGCCGCTAGTCTCGAAATGACTCCGTTCACACCGCGTGAGTCGTAGAAGACTCCCCTTGGTCCCGAACCGCGTTCCCGACACAAGGCGTGTCCTGGGAACGCTGCGAGGCCACTACGGTTACTGGGTTTCGGAGTTGAAAGCTTGACTCTCGTGAACCCATTTTGTAAAACTTATTAAAAGGACGTGGGCTCTCTCTCTCTCTTTATATATATATATATATATACACTAGGCATGTGGGTGTTATTTTTTTTTCTTTTTCATGCTCTTCAACTTCTACCAATTAGATTTACACAACATAATGTGTGTTGCATAATTAGCAAATCTGCAATGAAACACATGCAAAAATCGGATTGAAAATCAGACCTCCCTTGAATCAGTTATGCTTGTTGGAAGCGCATCTTTGTTGATTTCTTCACTGCATATATAAGTGGTTATTGATATTTGAAGATGTAGTCCAATCTCTTTTAAACATGTGTCTTCATGGTGTTTGCTCTTTGATCCTCACCGGAGCAGATTCCCATCAAATATAGGGGTCCGATTAAGAAAACGAGCCACTCAAGATCCATGTCCCTTAAAGGATGTGGGGACTCAATATATTTACAACCACATACACAATTTACATGGACTTCACCCGGAAGTTCTTAAATCATATTCTTAAATCATAGTCTGTGTGCGTGTGTGTTCAAAACCATGTTCCATACATTGTTTTATATCGAGGAGAAATAAAAATGCACTCATACTCGACATTGATGATCAAAGTATAACATTTGTATTTGCATCCAAGGGCACCCATGTTGCACATTTGAACTTAAATCTTCAATACCATCAAAGTGTTTAATTTTTTTTAAATTATGCACTTGAAGAATGAGTTGATTTTAAATAGAGTCACTTTTGACATGATTAGCTAGAAATGATTGTGTGCAGCTCAAATATGTTGTTTTTTTGCTTGGAGAGCCCGGTTTGGGTCACTTAGACATTTAGGGGTGGAGGCTTGGAACAAAGGTTCCTTTTTGGTCAAATTGAACTTTGTAAATTTTTGAAGGTCATTTATCAATGGCTTGGTCTTTAATCCTTAAAGGACATGGGGCCTCAATATACAATCATATACACAAAATATACATGCCTCATCAAGTTCAACAAAAAATGTATGTACTTTGTGGGATTAAATCCTTATTATATACATTGGCATGTGTCAAGGAGAAAACCTCATACTTGACATTGAGGATCAAAATACAATGTAACGCCCAATCTAGGCCTCTCGGACACTTAACATAGAGGTTGCTTATACCAACCCATTGAATAATTCAACATTTCTTTAACTTTTTTTGACTCCATTTGGATTAGTAGAATGCCTGATTGGCTTGGCAAAATTGGCTCACACATGGTAAAAACAAAACAAAAAAATTAAATTAAATTGCACATTGTACACTACAAATTTGTCAAGTTACTTAACCCTAGTTTCCTACTTAATCCATTCTTAAACCCACACTTTTGCCATTGCAAATGGTGTATCCAATTCTCACGACACTTGCTCAAACCAACCCTGCTTTCTCCGAAAAATGTCCCCACTTTTTCATTATTGAACAACCTCTGCACTAAAACCCTCAAATGTCCGAGAGGCCCACACTAGTCCTTTCCATGCATAGAAACGCGTGTTTGAGCTCCATATCTTCGTTATTGGTTGGCGTATCAAACTTTACCCTATATAAAAATAAACTTAGGTGCACTTTTCAAATCAATTGAACATCTTGATGATATTGAAGATTTGAGTTGAAATATGCAACATGAGTGCCCTTGGATGTAAATACACACATACGTTGTATTTTTCTCACAACTTTCAAGTTACAGTACGCTCTTATTTTCCCTTTTGACATAAGACAATGTATGAAATAGTTTT
Source organism: Polytrichum commune (assembly GCA_950295325.1). Lineage (NCBI taxonomy): Eukaryota > Viridiplantae > Streptophyta > Polytrichopsida > Polytrichales > Polytrichaceae > Polytrichum > Polytrichum commune. Next base: position 4,437,294 of record OX485809.1, read on the forward strand.
CAAACCCATAAATATTTTAGATTGATTTGTGAGCTTGGTGGGGCCTGTATAAATTGTGTATATGGTTGTGTATTGAGGGCCGGGGATTCGTGGCACTCACTAAAAATCATCCGTGCGGATGAAAAGAACACAGGAATCATCTAAATGGCTATTTTTGGGCAATTTGATTCCAGAAATAGAGTCAAAGGCCCCGAACGAGTCTAGTGACGTCACATTCGAATGAATCGGCCCTCAACCCCATAGGGGGGCTTTTTTTATTGAAGCCACTTCATCCACGATATCTTGGATGGATGATTTTTAGTGAGTGCCACGAATCCCCAGCCGTGTATTGAGACTATGTGTCCTTTCACCCTTAAAGGACACAAGGTCTCGATATATATGCCCATAGGGCGCACCTTATTAAAGCCTCAACAAGTTTAGATTCTAGAAATTGCACTTTACGTATTTATGGGTTTGAAACCTTATTTTATATATTTTCTTATGTCAAGGAGAAAATAAGAATACACTCAAACTTGAACTTGATGATCAAGATACAATATATGTCTTTACATCCAAGGGCACCAAGTTGTGTATTTCAACTTAAATCTTCACAACGTGTTGAACCACTCCAAGCAGTGCACTTAAAGAATAAGTTGATTTTAGACAGTTGGTCACTTTTGGTGCCATTAGTGAAGACAAAAGTATGTAGTTCATATACACGTTTCTGTGCATGGAGATGCACAATTTGGGCCCCTAGGATACCTAAGAACTAACCCATAAACGACTAAGGGGCTCAATGTATTGTCATATACACAATTACTATGAGCATCTACCAAGTCTAAAAATCAACTTTAAATTGCTTTTGGGTTTGAAACTTTTTGCATATTATATTATAAAATGTCATGCGAAGAAAAAAAAAATGCTCAGATGTGACATTGATGATCAAAATACAGAGTGGTTATTTGCATCCAAGGGCACTCATGTTACGTATTTTAACCTAAACAGTCAACAACACTAAGGTATTCAACCAATTTGAAAAGTGCATCATAACAATAAATTCAATTTCAAATAGGGTCACTTTGGACACAAGTGGCTAAAAACATGAAAGTACATAACTTAAACACATGATTTTATGAGTTAGAAGATTTTGAAGAGTTTTTTAGTTTCTTTTATTTTCCCCTCACAAGAATCAAGTTTTTCCATTTCACTCACTTTAAGCTCTTGACACATGATGGCCTAAGGCACATTAGAATAATTTGTGACGTCCCTCAAAGAAGGACAAGATCGTGGGTTTGATCCTTCTTTGAGGAAAACTTTCTATTAAGAGCTTGTTAGTTCATCGTGTATTGAAGCCTCTTTTGAAAGGTAGGTGAAACTTTTGGAACCTTCTCTTTCTACCTCTCTCTCTCTCTCAAACTTCAAGAGAATCATAGAATCTAAAAATAGTGTACGAGAATGGGGCCCGTTGTCCTAAATCCCGTATCAACCTATCCAAGGCAGCTTGATCCACCCATCCTAGTAGGATAAGCTAGGCAGTCGGTTTTTCAAAACCCGACACCACTTTTTGTATAGTATGCTAATTTAAACATCAAGCAAACTTGAGTGACTTTGTGTTAATTCTACTAAACTCAAGGTTAGGGACTAAACCCATGGTTTCATGTCCTTTACTTTACAAATAACTTTATTAAGTTTGAGATTTGAAACCCAACTCTCATGAACCAACTAGTCCTTGTGTTTACGGGATGCCCAAAACAAGGCTTCTCTTATTGATCTCATCGACTTTAAAGACGACTTCTTGGATGCTTGAGGGACATAGTATAGTAGGGGCCTTCGGGAATGATAGTGGGTCCCTAGGTTCTAAGTTTAAAAGTGACCTTCAAGAACCAACTAACTCTTAAGTTTCCCGTAATGTTCAAAATGAGGTTTCTTGTAGTTGGTCAAACTTTATTCCATCAACTTTCAACATGATTTCTCATTTACTCAAGAACTAAAGTAGAGAGAATTCAAAATCCCAAGTTCAAAATTTTAAAGAGGTCTTATGTTCATTTGATTTCAACAACGGAGGTTTTTAATCATATTCTCAAACTCCTTGATCCGAACTCAGTCTCAACACATGATTGTTTGACACATTACTTAGCTGATGAGTTGTGTTTAACTACCATGACTTCATATTTAGTTTGAAGCACTAGGATCCCGACATCCAAAATCTTTATTCTCAAATCTATTGTTGAGCCCATGAACACAACTCGTTCACTAAGCGATGTTATGTCATGGGAACTTTGGATGCTTCTTGCTTTTCAGAGTTGAAACATGACCTTCATGAAACCCATTCGCCGTGCTACATTACTAGGGTTGTTATTTTATTTTATGTTCTTCAATCTCGAATTCATTAACCTTGGAGATGGTGTTTCAGTTGCTTCAACATTGAACTGGAGAATTTTATGTTTCTTTAGATATATTATGATATCTCATCTTGTAAATTAAGAACAAATCCTCCAAAATTGAGGTTCTCAATACACTTGCAAACTTCATTGTCCCAAACCGCATTCTCAACACGTGATTGTCATTGGAACATTGGGGCTCATTTGATCATAGTTGAATCTCAGCTCTTGTAAACCAACCAACCCCCAAGTTCTCACCAAGAGGGCCAAAATTAAGGTTTTTGCTCATCAAATTCAATCTCATCGACTTTGAAGATGGTTTCTCAAATGCTTATAAACATATGCTAGAATCTTTCTCTTGATTTTATACCAAGCACTAAGTTTTTATTTATTTTGGGATAATGCACTCGCAACCTCCTTGTCCCAAACCATGTTCCCAACGCATAATTACATCTTAAAAACATTGTTGAAACATGGCCTTTGTTGGCTCATGGGTTTCAAAGTTGAAAAATTGTTGAAACATGGCCTTTGTGAACCATTTAGGGTATGCGGGTTTTGAATGGCTCGTTTTCTTAAATCTCGTATTTGTAATAACCTGACCTCAAGTGCAAAAAAAATGTTGGGTTAGCAAATCTATCATGACAATGGCATGATATGATCATCCAATATGGTTCACTTAGGGCCACTTCACACACGAGATTGAGGGCCCATGACCATTGCACTTCAAGCACTCTCATTGGTGGAAAAGGCGGAGCCGGTCCAAGTTCGCTTCACACTACGCTTGAGGGACCAACGGAGTATGTGAATGCAAGATGGACGTAAAAATCTACATGAATTCTTACATGGCATCAAATGGATCATGTTTCATGGTCACTTGGACTATTTTCAATATCCACCTTTTGGAGGTAGGCATAACACAAAATCGGGAGACCATGACACTCCAAACATTCACAATCGTTGATTTATTCAATTTTATCATGCATAAAGACTCACATGAATAGAAATTCATGGAAATAGCATGTGGTTGAGGGCCCGGTCACATGTGGCTTCACACTACACTTGAATGCCCGTGACCACACGACATGGTTTTGAAAGTGCCTTGGGATGGCCTTTGGTCACTTCTTCTAGGCTCTCACAATTTCATGGTCACGGCTCTTGGCTCGTGTGTGAAGTGGCTCTTACATGTTAATCGAAACCAACATCAATCCAACACAAAGCTTAGTTGATCACTCGAATAAAAATATGAAACCCTTTATTCATAATCTCGGGCTTAGGATCCTAGCTCAAGTACAAGTGATATTCGACCCTCCCCCAACCCTATAGGGATAAAGACCAGCTTGCTTCTCAACTCCAGGCCCACCTTAGCTCAAAAGGCACTTACTTATCTTAGCTTAATCTCACTTTGTGATTAGCTAAATTGCATATCCTAATGATGTCAACGTCTATACATGCCTCATCATAAATCGGACTTGCAAACAATGTGTGTTTTTGACAAAGTTTTTGCAAGTTTTTGACATTTGACACGCAAAAACTTGCACAAAAATAAATTGCACGTCAATTGACATGCACAATTTAGATTTTGACATGTAGTATGACTTGTGAAGGAAAAAATCACACGTCAATTGACACTTCAAAAGTTGAAATGACACATACTACTAGCCATGAGAATTGAGGTGACATTTTAGAAGAAAATATAGATGTTGATTGACATTCATTTTCGTTTTTGAAAACATCACGTGACACTTTGGATTTGAATTTGAACATCAAATGAAATTTGTCAAACATACACATTGCTTGCAAAAACGATGTATTTTATAAACAATACGTAAATGGTCATGAGAGCCTCAACATCGGATTCATCATTTTCTCATAAATCTCAAATCTCTTCTCAACAAATTGCAAACTAGAAACTTTGAGAGTGTGTCCCGGGGTCTACCTCATACCTCCAAAGCAATCCCATCAACATGTATCCATTTGTGCTCAAGCCAAGTTTTTTCATTCACGTTCTCCCCACAACAATCCTCGTGTTGTGTGTTGTAGAAGGAGGTTTAAAGCTCCGGAATCATCCCGAATAACTTACAATGGGTGCCCTCTCCTCGATCTTGGCATGCAATGTACCTCCAATTGCCTCACAATTCTTAGCCGATCACAACCCACCACATTTTTTGTTTGATGCCCTCCTTTTCGTGTTCGCATGTCGGCTTCTAGTTGCACTTTCTCACCTTGTCTCTTTTGTTTCGTGCTTTCCATTTCTTCCGTTTTGTCTTGTTCTCTCCTTCTCCGCTTCCCTTTTTTTCTTCTTTGCCTTCTCATGTAATATTTCAATGTGCTCGTCGCTTATCCTTAACCACGACATTGGGTAATTGATTGTAAGTGTGGTGGTGGTCTCTCTTCTTGTAGGATTTTGGGAGTTTCGTGGTTAATATGTTACGAACGGAGTGGTGGCACTCCCACCTTCCTCCTCGCTGATCATCAAATTCACAATGTGTATACTGGTTCTTTGTTTTCTTACACAAAACCGTGGCATGGTGTCACTCCATCCCTCGCATGCACGATGTCTTCACCTTTTCAATGTGCACAACCTCCTCCCTTCTCCTCACGCATCCCTACCTGTGAAGGCACCATGTTGTTGTTCATAGCTCTTTGGTCCAATAGGAATATTCCTGTAACTTTGAATTTGTTCTAGATATTTTATGGGATGCGAGCATTCTTCAATTCCCTAGACACCCAACTTGCTAGATCCTCCTTTTTGGCGCCTACACCTTTAGGTGTCAATATCCATTTAACCCTTAAATTGCAAAGAGGCCCAAAACAAGGCTTCTCATTGACAACAATTGGAGTCTAAAACATCAGGCCCTACGTATGAATGACAATATCCTAGGGTCTCGAGTAAAGTTGATGGGTGACAATGTGATGGCCATACATACCACATCCTAAGGGACAAAAAAGAGGTATTTCCTCATACCTTGAATCATTCGCTCCACACGCTTTCAGTACGGGCAAGTGCACTCATATGGCTACTCATTCTACTTTGTGTGACATTGTGAGCAAGTGCTAGATGGAGCTCCGTTGGACCTATGTAGTGTTGCAGAGGTTTAGGTCATAAACACACGTATCATGACTAGAAAGGTGTAGAAAACTTACTTTAAGGGTATAATATTGCTACTCAGTGTTTTTCCTATTTTTTTCTTGCATGAAAATTCTATGTATGCATACTTGCGACCTTGATGACAAGTGGAATAATGTTGTGGACCCCTTGTGTACATAACAAACCTCGTCGTTATGATTGTTAGTTGTATGGGCACATGTGAGGTAGTTCCTCCAAGTACATGCAGTCATAGCGCACTTTTAAAGGATGAGGTTTTTGGTTTTTGTGTTTTGTGAAAGAGTTGGAGAACACATGGCTGACGAGATTTATGAACATATATATTGTAGCCAAAGTACCTTGCCTTTGATAAACAATGTTGGGATTGTGCTTTGTAAGGATTGAATTGGCTAAAATTTCCACAAGGATGTGGGTTCTGATTCATTGGTTTGCCAAGGTGTAGTCTTATTTGACTTATGAGTGAGCTCAAAGTCTTGAAATGCAATAAATTTTGGATAACAAAGCTACAAAGTTTCTAGAGGGGTATGAGCACGTTGTATTGACTAGAAGGATTTCAATGAAGGATATTGAGTGGAAATACTTGAAGGACTACAATAACAATGTTTTTTGCATGTGACTCAAAAAGACGAGAAGGTGGTGCCTTAAAAGAGGGTGACCCCACCCACCCTCCAGTGTACACACATGTGGCATGTACCCCTCTCATAATCTATCCTATAACTATATTTATGAAACATGGATTTCCAAATAACATGTGCATTGTAATGGGTGGTTGTGTATATTCCAACCTAATTGGCATACATACATATTACCTATTGGACTTGAGATTTGTGGCATCCATGTCAAGATTTATGAACACCTATCTTAGTAGATTAAGTTTGATTCATCACAATTTTGCCATTAAGTGCTAGGGGTCTCTTCACTTTGTATAGACAAACCAAAATATTACATAAAAAAATATTCAGTTGTCATTTTTTTTCTAACCATCAAAATTGTAGGGACTCATCTTTGCATCATGTGAAATTGTTAACATACATCAGACACATCACTAACACTAAATCAAATCTAACATTATTTTATATTCCTCGTAATTTTTTTATAAATTTACAATATTGCGATTACTATATTTTCTTTCAAATTTCAATCATTTGTGACAATATTTCATTACATAAATGTTAAGATGCAAAATACACCAAAAGTGAAGGAACTAAATGCAAATTGGGATGACAAAATTTGTAAACTTATTCACAAGAAGTGTCATCAAATAGTTAACATAGTGGCACAAAAATGCCACTAAATACGTTATTTAGTGTAGGACTCTCCCATGCACCTTGTGCACTTTGACACTTTTGAGCTTGGAAATTTGATCACCTTTGTTGACAAGAAGAGGAGAATATAAAATTAACTAATAAAATAAAATAAAATAAAAATTGGAGTTATAATGTAGGAATCAAGTACTAGACATGGTGGCACAACACCCACATCATATACTTGAATTTGAAACTCTTGTTATCTACAACAATCTCAAAATCATTCTCAAGTTTATTTGGTATTCTTGTATATAGTTTTGTAAGTTTGAAGTCAAAGTATTGAGACATTCTCGCAATCGGTGACAACGGTGCAAAACTCTTAAGGTATGCATGCAAGCCATCGATGGTCACTTTTATTTATTGGACAACTTTATTTGAGTGGTGTGTGGTTAGGTGGATCTAAGAATGTGTTCATAGTTGTGAACTATTATAGGTTTGACAATCAACATTATTTGAAGGGGAGGGAGGGGGAGTTTACAATAGATGACATTTGAGAGATTCAAAGATTTCCACTTTGTTAATGTAGAAGATTCTCATATGAACTCCAAGTATCATGAGTCAAATGGCAACGAACATGATTTGGAATTGGCAGTCGTCGTGTGTTTAGCATCCAAAAGAACTAGACGCATGGCTAGAAGTGTCCATTTAAGGCACATACACCTTCAGCCTTAGACGTTTGAGAGGCCCATTATGGACCTGAATATTACTTCTGATAGTTTTAGCTTTAGATGTTCTAGCAAACTATGACCCAATCTAAAATAGACCCATTCACCATGTGCATTATGCTTCCAATTAGATAATATATGCATGTAGAAGAAATATTGTGGAGATTTGGGCTTGTACGAATGACCTACCCTCCAAGACATATCATGTACATCTAATCATCATTCTCACATATGGATTTATTTTCACTTCCTCTTCCTTTATAAGTGGTGTTAAATGTGGACTTTGTACCATAGATCAAGGAAAATATTATTCCAATACTTGTTAGGGGTTTCATATAATATACCCTATATTAACACAAACCCCGGTACATTAAGGGTTATAAATCTTGAACTACACAAACATTAATTGACTGGCAATGTAACTTAACTTAGTTTGGACATACACTTTCCTAGCCCGCTGCACATGTGCATAATATGAATTGCAATTTGATTTTTCTTCATATTTTATTGGGAATATTTTCTTCATTTATATTCTTATAATGGATGAAATCACCGATGTTTTTTATTAGTGTAAAACTATAAATAGATGAATGTGACATTCAATCCGAGTAATGCAATGAAATAGGTTTCTTCTTGTAGCAATGAACGTTAATTTGTTCATTCTAACAAAATGACGTGTGTTGGGGGAGGGGGTAAAATCATATACATGAGAAGGAGGAGGAGTAAGGAGGAGGAGTAAGGAGGAGAATGCCTACTTATTCAAGAGAGGTTATTGATTTTGAAACTTAGAAAGCACACATTGAAGAACAATTATGTCATCTGAAGATCAATATATAATAGACAACATGTATGTTGTGGTGAGGTCATCACCCGACCATCCCCATTATTCCAAAAAGGTGGGGAGGGGGTGGGATTGATGTGTCATATGTACAGGTGCAAAGAGTCGGGACATCATGACCCATACATGTGTGTTGTATAACATAACATTTGGTGTACTTGGTTTATACGTGAGTTTGTGGAGTTGTTGAAAGTGAGAATTACATGAATGTAAGAATCAAGCCTTAAAAACAAGGAATAAACATTGTTTGGACACCAAGGTTTACAATCTCAATGGCATTTAGTGTCACTTACAAACCTTGCTAAAACTTTAATCTTAAATGCACATTTTTTATGAAGTAAAGTTATTTATATTTTGTAATGTCCAAATTACCTATTTGACCCTCATTTGACCTTTCTTGGTAGTACATGAAAATCTACACCAATAATTTATCGCATCACGTAATTCCATGTAGGAAGTGACACTATATACCATATTTATGGTGTGAGCTAGATGGGTCTTAAGTGGCTTCTTTTCTTAGTTGGAACCTTTGTATTCAACTCGTACGAGGTTTGGTGAGGATCAAAGAGTAAACATCATAAAGACACATGTTTAGAAGAGATTTTACTATGTCTTCAAATATAAATTACTACTCTACACTCAACAGTGAACACAATTAAAAGGACTTCCGTATTCATTTAAGGAATCAACAAACATGCACTTTTGATAATCATAACTAAGTAAGGGGAGGTCTGATTTCCAATCCAGTTTTTGCATATGTTTCATTATAAATTTGTTGAAGCGACACAAATTTCATTATGTAAATTTGATCAGTAAAAGTTGGAGAACATGAAAAACAAACCAAATGGCACCCGCATACCTTAGTACCTTATTCATATCAACATTTATGCTTTCTACAATATGAAAAATAAAATAAAATGAAAATGAAAAGGGGGGGGGGGGGGAGATTGCTTAATACATCATGACCAATTCTTTGGTGAATATTCTATTTTACTTGAATTTTGGATAATGGCTGAATTTGTATCATATGTATCTTCAATGATGCCCAACTTGTTGCCAAAAGCACCCCTCAACACAAGACAAATGACATGCGTTCATTGAATGGCGGGAGAATGAGCCACCGTTCTTTGAAGGAATTGGTCACTAGGTGTCATCCCACGACTTGAGCTCGCCATCCAAGCATGTAGCAATCAACACTTTCAACATTCTAAAAGTGCTTTCCCTTTCCCAATTTTGTTGTTTCATGTGGGGAATTGTTAGTTTGAAAAGAGACCAAGAAGAGGTGTTTTTGTAATTGATGTTCCACTAGAAATTGTGGTGCTTAAAAAGTTAGGGTTCCATTCAACAAAGTAAGATCATATATTAGATAGTTAAAATTTTAAAAATTGGGGTTTCGTATATTCATTTAGGGAATATATTAGATATATTCTAACAATATTCATTGAGCATGTAAAATATCTTATGATTTTGCACATTATGTCATAGTCTTCCTCCTTGGATTACATTTTCATCGCATGTGGTCCATAATTTCATGTCTTTGGAAAGGAGCTACGCCTCCATGTGAAAGAGACACAAACATTCTAGAATCCGACAAGTAAATCATGTGCGTGTGTTGCATGTGAACTTTGTATTTAGTTTGACACCTATATTTGAGTGGTACACGACAAGGTTTACAATCTAGACCTCGTGTTGCACAAAAATGTGTAATTAAGCTACATGTTTTCATTTGTAGCTAATCATGTCAATAGTGACCTTCTTTACAATTTTACTACTTCAGCAAGGGCGTTTTTAAGAATCGTTGAATACTTAGATGTATTCAAAGATTCGGGTTCAAGTAGACCACATGGATGCCTTTGAATGCAAGTAGATACATAACATATCGATCATTAATGTCACATATCATCACGATCTTAAAATCTCATTGAGAGTAGATAATGTGTTGAATAAACACAAGGGAAAACATGTGTTATGGTGAGATTGGACTATGTGCTCACAACATAGACACCTTTTTAAGTTCAATTGTTAACACGATTGAGAGGGTGAATGTAATGTTAATGACACTACACATGCAATTTACAATTAGTATTGAGCAAGAGTAATGGAATTGGTGACACTAAACATAGATGTTTAGTGTAGTTGAGGGCATTGACCCATCGTAAGTACAACCAATATGATATTTGCCTATCTTTTTTGTAGGTGGACTTAGTGAACTATATACAAGATCTTGAAAGAGGAATTCATTACAAGTGTATATCGGGAAAGAAAATTAAACATTAACAATCAATCTTCAAGAACTCAAGATTTCTTTCACATGACAACATACATTGTTCCTTTCATATAAATGAAAGGTTGCAAGGTTTCCAAATAGGAATATATGGAAAAACCAAGTTATTGTTGATGATATGAGAATCACGTTCATATAATTGGTGTTCTCATACAACTCACCAAACATCATAAAAATCCTTTCAGCCTTAAATATATGATATGCAAAATAGGATAAACATTCGTCATTGTTAATAAATGCTATGTAAAGACTTGAATTATGGATTTGGACTAAGTCCAATTTGACTTGCATGTCAGTTTGGTGCACATATGAAAAACAAGAGGATTGTTCATTAGACTTGATAAGATGACAAGTGAGTTGCTAAAATGGAAAGGAAATTTATGGCTAATGTTGGATTGTTACAAATATATGAAAATAGTCAGCTAGCTACGAGGTTGTTATTAAGGCCCAAATACGCTTCAAGCATTAATTGGTTTCTACCAAATGTTGGATTGATGTGTGCATCACGGTTGAGTTTAGGGTTACTGATGTCCGACAATGGCCCCGACACAGTTGTGGGAGTCTAGCTGGAGGTGAACAATGTCCAATATTGGTTAGCCAATAACCCATGTTATTGAACCCTTTCGGTCCCCTAACCACCCAATGCAACACAACCCTAAGTTGACATGTGTCATTTTAATAGGTCTTTGAGGTTGTGTGCAACTAAATGATGGTGCTATAACTCGCCACATGTCCCCGGTTAGGAACATATTGTTGGACAGAGGCCATTGGACATGATGACGGTCATATGGCGTCTCGCCGGTTGGCACACTGATTTGGTGGGCCTTATTGTCAACTACTCACGTACATATGGGGTCTCTTATCATGGAAAACTTTGGGTGCGCATTTCATGTGAGCTTTTAAATGAGGGATCGTGCTTCATTCACCTAGAGTTTGACCTCGTGTCTTTTGGATAGCTATGTATGTAATCATTACTTTGTTGTCAATTATAAAGCCAAAGTTGTCATAGTATGTGGCAAGAATGCTCCTTCATATGGTTTTTACGGATTTGGAAGATTAAGGAGTGGATTATTAGGGTCACTCAGTGCAGTACATGCAATTGTGCGGTCTCTCCCTCACAACCATAATCCAGTACTAACGACTTGTTAAAACCATGGATTGCAATGCAAGGAGTCATATCTCAACAAATAGTCTTTTTTCGTAACCAGTGACCACATATAATCAAGGCCAAGGGTACTCTGATATGAACAAGGAACTTTCCTTTATTATTTGATCGTTTAGTGGGTCACGAGCTATTGTAGAACAACCCCGCAGGTAATTTGCATTCATTACTTTATCTTCGATTTAATGAGGTAGTGGAACAATTATCCTTATTTGGAATGATTGAAGAACAACATCCTGTAAATTTTCGGAACCATAGGCCATAACAAGTTAATATACATGTCTATGCCATGGTTTGTTAATCCTTTAGTTTAATTCGAATTAATTGCACTTTATGCATTGATTGAGCTCATCAATGTTTACAATAGTTCACATATGGATTTATGATATTCCTTTTATAATGCACCTTTAGCTCTAATCATTTCCGGAGTTCATTTTATGGTTCACAAATTATGTGTTTTGAAGGCTCCCTTCCCGAGAGGTAATACTCGTATGACACACTTACTCACAACCATTTGTTGCATGCAATTCATGTGGTAGGGGTACAATTCTTGAACACCGGGAATTCGCCTTCTATGTTCAGTTGTAGATTATGGCAATTAAAGAAAAATCAAACTTGGTAGAGTTGCTCACTTTTCCGGAGTTAAGATAATTTCTCTAATGATTTGATCTTCACCAAGACCATTCTCTTTACTACGACAATTTGTATGCTCCAATTGTAATTCAAAACTAGCACATTAGCAACGACTTAGTTTGTGTCGCCTTACTTTCACATACCATTGAGCACATTTTGTGCCAAACAAGTTGTCCTTCTCAATCACATGTATCACTTTCTTCTACCAAAGGCTTCACACCCTTGGTGTGTACTTAGACAATGGCCTTTATCCCAAGAAGACAACCATGACAACTTTACTCTTTTCCCAAGAGTTCAAATGATTTGGCCAACAAACACTTTGAGTGAATTGTCACCACATCATACAATCGTAAGGTAATCCCACGATTTCACAAGACAATTAGATGTTGTGAGTTTTCACTTAGACACGACAATCTTACAAGAAGATTCAAGGGTTTCACACCCAATTTAAAATTATGGCCCTGCATTTCTCAAAGCAATTGGACGAAGATTCTCACAGAGACTCTTTTAAATAATCCAAAGGCTTCACACCAGAGCCCTACATTGGGTGCCCATACCCATGCCCATGCCCATGGGTTTTGGGTGGGCATGGGTGCAATATTATTATTCATGGGTGGGCATGGGTGGGGCACAATTACACAATCATACAAGACACATTACACAATTACACAATACACATTACACAATTTTTGAATACATGGGTGCAATTTGAATAGCATGGGTGGGCATGGGTGCGCACATGTCATGCTATGTGTGGGCATGGGTGGGCATAGGTCACTGCTGATGGGCATGGTCTGGGTATGGGTGCAATTAAAAAGGAAAATGTTGGGCTCTACTTCACACCTTGGCATACATCCATACTGTACTTCACACAATCACAATCCACAAATCCACTCCTCTCCATAAAGTGAAACGATGGTTTTCAAAAGGTTACAAGACAAGTGGTCTCAACCATACATTACTCCAAGGTGTTGTTACACAATTAAAGGGTTTCACACCCGATTCCTAGGTTGAGACAATGGAACTAGCAAATTGACAACCACAAAAAAAAAAAAAAATCACTCTTTTCTCGAGAGGGCCTAGATAACTTATGTGAAGGAGATTGATGAGTCCTCAATGATTCCTTTGATTATCGCCTACATGAAGTATATAGGGGAGAGGATCACGAGACTCGGCTAGCATGAGGTGTGTCTATCCATAGCCAAACTCGGAAGGATTGTCCTAATTTCTCACAAGTTTGTTGCAGATTCGTTGAACCCCTTTTTGATCCTTGCCAAGAGTCAGTGTAATTACTAAAACCCATTTCAATTTAGTAGTCACTAATCTCAATGTTTCGTCAATCTATCGAGAACTCAAACTAAGATTTGAACTCAAAGTTCATAAAAATTTTAAAATTTAAATAATGTAACCAAAAAGTTAGATTCCAAAGACTGTCGCCTGAAGTTGGAGGCACGCTATTAACAAAGAGTCGAAGTTTGGTTATAGTGTGAATAAGCACATTGAGCACAACAAGAGCAGTCTAACTCTAGCTAAATGAGTGGAATTGTTAGAAAATAAATAGGTTGAGTAGAGTGCAGCAATTTGTTGAGGTTGACATAGAACTTGCTACAACCTAGAATAAGAGATAGACATATTATAACATTGTGAATAATTGACTATTGCCCCAAATTTGATAAATACATATGGCAATACAACAATCGTAATTAGTGGCATAAGTTGTGTATTGAGTGGTATATAGAAAATGAAAACATTGCATGCGCATTGATAGATGAAGCCATTTGAGCAAGGATAGATATTCAATGATGTGAGAGAGATTGTAATAAGGCCAATATACAAGTTGGAAAAATAGATGCATATAGAGATTGAGATGTCATGTTTGGTGAGGGTTTGACATAGATTGGAGAGAAGAGATAAGTGCAGATATAGAGAGAACATTGAAACAATCAAAGTCTGAGATATTACGATATCAATGCCAAAACGTTTGGCGATGCACATATATGCAATAGAAGTGAACCCAAAGCCCAAGGGTGGACTCTTCATACCACATATGAATTAATTTGAGTGTAAGAAGGGTTGTTATTTGAGGCATTAGCATACAAAGTGTACAGAAGGGAGAGGTATTATTTTTCTCTAGTAGTACATTTAAAAAGGCTATAATGAATGGTGAAGTAAAGGTAGGTTTACAAAAGTGAGCCTTAAGCTTCATAGAAAATTTTGACAATAGATGTGCTAATTCCATCCATTATTGTCATAAGATAATACTTCTCAATGACTCCCTTGTCCATTCTTGTTGGGGTTTGCATTTGGGTTCTAAGTTTTTACAACTTTAAGACTCATGGGCTCCTTGAATTTTGTTCTCTAGATTGTGGCTAAGTTATTATGCTCTTGTCTTTGTTTGCTTAATGCAATTGTTGAGTTACATGCCATGGATGAAAAAGATCTTCAATGATTTTCTAATTGGAAAGGGAAAGGTAATTTTATTTGTACTAAATGCTAATTATATTCGATTTTTATGTATTTTTATATAGTGGAGGCATTTATTACATTACATTGAGAAAATTCATATAAATACATGAGTCCATTTTTTAGCACGCCATTAGTACGTATACACTTGTTCCTCTATAAGCTTTTCATATATAGGGAATTTAATTTCATGGTTCAAACCCATGCACATCACTAAGGTTTCCAATGAAGAGTCCACCCTGTAGGGACCCAGAGGCAAAGAACTCTCAAATTACGATTAGTTCATTATAGTAAGTATACAACGCCATTGCCAAGGAACAATGTCGCATAGAAAATAATGAAGTGGCCACCACCAAGAAGTTGCCAAGAGTATGTGAAGGGTGAGGTAAGAGAAGAAATGAAGTAAGAATCATGATTGAAGTTAAGAGTGGTTGTTAGGAGAGGGGGCGAAGACTAAATCATGATGGGTTGTCAATCATGTTGATAGGACAAAAGTGCAAGTGGAAAAATTCCAGGAGGCTAGGGTTGTTGGTAGTCTTAGTCCTGATAGACTATAGTCCTAAAGCCGAAAGACAAACTAATAGATATGTTATTTTATAATATTTTATGACCTTAATTGTGATGTGCCTAAGGCTAGTCTTAGTTTATGCTAACAAGGCCTATAGCCTAGCAAATGTATGACTATCTGTGGCGTTTGCAGGGATTAGAGCCTAAGGTGCTTTGTGTGCATGATTGATTCACAAATGAGATAAGTTTTCATAAAGAACACAAATGGAATTAGAAGAGGGTTTAACCTTTTAGCAATGCAATTTGATTTATGATTGATGGCATGAAACAAACATCTTAATAAGGAAGACACTAACCCCAATAAGATTAAATCCTTATGAATGACCATGGTTGCATGTGACAAAGACTATTGCCCAAGCTACAGAGCTTCACAAATAGCCTTGGAAGAATGACATTAGAAAGTTAGGACACTCCATACAAGATAAAGTCACTCACGATTGAAATAAACACAAATGAAGCTTAAGAGGGGAAACAATGAGAAAAAAAAACCGTTTCAAATAGGAATGAAACAAGAAAAAAAACCTTCAATTGTTATAGAATCTCTTAAACCAGTGCGACCTTTATCTTTATAGACACAAGACCAATCTTCCTTGAGATAAGGTACCATGAGTTTGGTCATTTTAATTCAAGTGGTTTGTTTAGAATTCTCCCTACTATATCAAAAGCATGCCTACCTTGAGCACTAAACACTAAAGTCTTACACAACCTTGGCACGTGTCTTGCTCAAATCGAATTTGAGAACAATGGAGTTTTGGCAAACTTCCTCCGAGAGTGTGTTGGGCTCAAAGATCAATTAGTCCCCCAAAAATGCCGCATTCTAACACAACCAAGGAGGAGATAGCTATTGGTTATTGGAATATGGTCACCAAGTGGTCCAATCAGTGTGGTTCTTCAAAGTGGCTCAAACTTAACTGTTTTTGGCTTAGATTTGGGTGTTTTTTTTACTCTTGTTTTTATATAGTTAAATTTCACAAGCTTAAGTACCGGAGTCGTCTTCATCTTCCGCGTCTTGAGAAACCTCTCAAAAACAAGTACACTAAATACGAGCGCATACACTAAATATCAATAGCCTTATGAAAGTAAGTAACATTAAATGTAAAGTCAAACACTAAATATCAACTGTGGTAATATGTGGAAGTTACATGTTTGAATTTAATGTCAGTAAGAATATGAAAGAAATGATTTAATAAGGGAGATGGCAGTAGGGAAGGTAACGACACATTTATGTCTAACACTAATTATCAAGGAATTGAAAATTAGTGTTGAGCAAGGTAAGGTGGTAAACAACACTAAATATAATGAAACACTAAATATCCTATTTAGTGTACTGTGTTTTTGGAACGAGTACCCGAAAATGTCACAGTCGTTTTTCGTAGAAAAGGAATAAGGCCATTGGCCGAGAGAAGACAGGAGGGGGGGACAGGTGTCGCACGCACGTGCATTCCCAGTTTGGAAGGTGGAAAGGGCTGGTGTCCACAGGAGAAGCAAGGGAGGCCTGCCCCCCCTCCTTGCGGACGTGGCAGTCTGTGATAGGGCCACGTCACACACGAGCCAAGAGCCGTGACCGTGAAATTGTGGGGGCCCAAACAAAAAGTATCCAAAGGCCGTCCCAACACACCTCCAAACTCATGTAGTGTGGTCACGGACCGTCAAGTGTAGTGTGAAGTCATATGTGACTGGGCCCTCAACCGAATGTTATTTCAATGAATTTCTATTCACGCGGGTCCTCACACATGACAAAATAAAATAAACCAACGGTTGTGAGCGTTCGGAGTGCCATGGTCTCCCAGGTCTTGTGTTAGGCCCACCTCCAAGACGTGGTTCTTGAAAATTGTCCAAGTGACCATGAAACATGATCCATTCGATGCCATGTAGGAATCCATGTAGGCTTGACATCCATCTTGCATTCACGTACTCCGTTGGTCCCTCAAGCACAGTGTGAAGCGAACTTGGACCGGGCTCCGCCTTTTCCACCAATGAGAGTGCTTGAAGTGTAATGGTCACGGGCTCTCAGTCTCGTGTGTGAAGTGGCCCTTTTTTTCAGGGTCTCTAGATGTCTCCCATTGCCAGGAGATTTTATTATCCCTGGCATTATTTTAATTTATTGCTTGTGAGGTCTGAAGTCATTACCGGATACTTGTGCTCATTAAGGTGAACCAAGTCTAACCGTTTGAATGTTGTGATCTTTTGGTTTTTCTTTAATCATTTATGGTGTACTCCATAAATTTGTCTACATTGAAAATTGAAGTATGGAACATCAACCGGTTATTGCTCAAATTCAACCGGTTCATGTGTAACTAGCAGTTGGTTGTCCCTGTTCATTTTTTCATTCCAACTGTGAACACACACTGCACTCTTAGGGCCGGTTTACACTACGGTGGGGAAGTCCACCGGTCATGAAAAAGAGGGCGTTTCTCAATTGTGATTGGTCGAAAATGCAACTCTTGACCGGTGGGTGTTTACACTAGGTGAAGAAAACAATGGTGGTGAACTTTTCTCATCGATGATAAAATGACATGGCTGCCTACATGGCGGCACTTTTTGGAGTTGGGCTTCTCCGGCCTCTTGAGGCCGGACAAGAAACTCCTCCTCTGGAAAAGCCCAACTCAATAAAAAATTAATTTTCAAAAACAGATATGGACCGTAGATTTCAGATCTGGTTTTTTCAAAACCTAAGGTGTTGGCAATTCTCTCTCTCTCTCTCTCTCTCTCTTAGTAGCTCCTTAGCGATTTTTTTTTGTGCAAATTTTTTTGTGAAGATCAAAGATAAGAAGAGAGAAATTGATGAGGATGATTAAGAGGAGAGCATGTCTTAAATAATACGAAAGAGTAGTGCTTTGTCCAATGTGTATGGGTTTTCCCCTCTTCATTCTTAAACACCCAAGGAGACATTTATTTCCTACATGGGCCAAACTTGACAATTGGCAATTTGGCAATTTTCATTATCTTTTGAATAAAAATTGAACATTATATTACACAATTCTTATGAACACCATTCTTGTTGAAATCTTTTGATACAATGTGAATGTAGAGAATTATGGTTTTTTATCACAAAAAATCTTCACCATTAGGTGAACCTCTCTTCACCGGTGGACTTCTCCGCTAAACTTCTCCTCTAGGTGTTTAGACTTCAACTGGTCAAGACTCCTTAAGAAATATTTTATTGCCTTTAATTCTTCTCTGACACATCCACCATTTGCCTCATATAACCATATCTTGGCCAAGCATTCTTGACCGACCGGAGGCCTTCTCCACCGTAGTGTAAACCGGCCCTTAATTTGCTACAAAGAACGTGATGCACGATTCTTCACTTACACCTTCCTAAGAAGGTATGCTTCTCTGGAGTGTAACTTATTAGCATGTGGACATCATGCATTTTAGGGTTTAAGAAAGAGAGGTGACACAACGATTGCAGATGCATGACACATTGTTCGCAAATTCAAGAAACATGTTCACTGCAACTGTGAACGACATTGTACTTCCATTTTTCTACGAAGGGTGCAGTATGAGGTGTAAGATACCTCACTGCATTGTTTTGTCTAATTAGTGTGGGTTACCATTCAGAGCTATGCGTTGCTAAAACTTTACCGGCATTATCAATTTTACCAACTAAGTTATATCATAGTGTTCGGTATGCATGCTAACTACTTATGTAATTTGGGTAAAAAATGATACTCCCAATAATATATTATACCAATGCGTAACTCCAAATGGTAACCCATACACTAATTAGGCAAAAAGTGTCCCGTCCTATTGATACATGCGTCTATTGAGTGTCACAAGCCTAAAACTTGTGTTCGGCGTTTGGTCATGCTTGTGTTGTTTGCTTTGTTTCTTAGGATGAGGTGGAAGAGGCTTTCAAAGCATTTTTTTTGTTTGCTTTTCCTTTAGTAAGTAAAGTGCGTGGTTATGTAGAAGATGACATATAATTTTATGTGCTTTCCTTTTCATGGTTTTGGGTGGAAACAACATTACATTAATGCATCTCCCAAATATATGCATTGTTATTGATTAGATTAGCAATCACTTGGTCGGCAACCCCCAAAAAGAAATCACGCAAAAAACCATGTCAAGAACATAAAATATATATACTTCTACATAAGTAGTGCATTTTTTTGAGCGTTGGCCAAAAATGTCACTACGGATATACTTGTCGAAGCAATCCTAGGATTGGTCGAGAAGGGGGTAGGAAAGCTTCATTTGTATGGTAATCTTAGGTTTTGTTAAGTGGCAAGGGTTGGAAAACAATGTTTTGGGAAGGCGACGACAATAGCCGCTAGGACTCTGCTAGTATGTGGAACTTGACAGTCACTGCATGTGGGGTCTTTGACAAGGTTCATATTGAGATAGACAACGTTGCCCAAGTCAATAAGTACACAATTCATGTTGTTCATAACATTGCATAAGACCCCTCTCCATGTTTGTGCCCCCTAGGCCCATGCCTAATATTCCACCATATATGTAGTAGGGTGTGAATCCTAAGTAAAACTCAAATTGAATCTAGAACAAGTTAATGGCTCTACATGTCAGCCTTTGCCCCCCCCCCCCCCCCCCCATGAATTGGCTACAACAAGTACACACCATGCTTAGGGCTCCAACCTCCCTCCACGTTCAAGCTCCTTGCCATGGCCCAACCCCAACCAACCCTGTTGTTAGCTGACGATTCCATTGCCTGGCCCCACCAATATTTACAATCCAACTAAAAGAAGGGAGACGTGGAAACTAATTTTGGGCGGCCAACGGCACATCATGGTTCCGTCAATGAGGAGCTCGCCTCCTACCCTCCACACTAATCTAGGGCAATCCTTCAATCCATTATGGATTGAAAGCTAATGATGTTCTATGACAACTCCAAAATTCAAGGTGTTCATCACATCTAATATATTTAATCTTGCAACCTCCTTTTGTGAGTACAACTCTTTCAATCAAATTACGATGCCCTTGCAACTTCTGTTCACACATGTCAATTGTGGATACATGGAAAGTCAAGACTTGTCACTTGGGGCCAACTACGGTTGCTCATAATATTGCAAAATTAACACAACTTCACAATGATAATTAGTTGTGATGGTGCACAGATGCAAGTACAATGCCTTATACTTGGGAAATTATGGCTAACATGGGACATATAATCCCTTATTGGTATACAATTAATGCAATATTGGCAAACCCAATTCAATTACTTCCATTATGTTTTTGGTGTCATGTGATGCAATGGTCTAGAAGGCGGCCAAGACGTGCATGTCAAACACCCCCAACTCAATCCAAATGTTTCAACCAACACACCCTTCTTCCTTTTGCCTTCTTTTCTCTTCTATATCACCTTCTTCACATGCATGCAAGTGAGTTTTGTTCCATTTTTTTTTTTGCTAAACTGTCCTACTCAAATTTTCCTCTTTTTTCACTTCCAGTGCACAATTTAGAATTTATGACTGCAACGCACATTTTCCCCATATATGTTACGTGTTTTTTTTTCACTTTCCCAAAAATACACCATATTTATAATTTACATGTCTTCTATGAATGTATGTCCATTGTCTTCATGTCATTAGGATACGAGTATATCAACATCAACATACCTTAAACTAACATTTTGCATCCATATATGTCATTTTTGTGTTTTTTTTCCCTGCCATAGTTTTTGCCCCCACACCTCACTCCTTTGTTTAGCCACCCTCTTCACACTTGGTTTGCACTTCCCCCATGTATGGCAAAATCCATCCCCCTAAGTACAATATTAAGCTACAATTTTATACCCGGATTTGTTTGGTGGATACAATTAATTTGCTTAGTTCAATTGTCAACTACATGACTTATGAAAGGATCTTATTATGACGTGTTTCATTATTTCATGCCATCTTCTGCTATGATAGTTTGGTATGAAACCAAATCATCGTTCCAAGTACAATTTATATGAGAGGCTACCATTTTATAGGGTTTTGACCTTGTTATCCAACTACAACCATGGAAATTACAACTACACTAGTTTAATCCATAATGTTATGATCCATATGTACGGAGATTTACGATTTCTTTCAACTGACCATTTTTCTCTTTCTAAATGGTGTATGTACCCCCTCCCCCCCCCCCTCAACCACCACCAATCTTCATGTGTATATATAACTGGTTTTAGAGACGAAGTTACTTTCCCTCAATGTGTCTTGGGGGGTGCACTGCAATATCCCATACGGAACCGCGTGAGTGAACAAAAGGGGTATTAATTATGGGGTAGGCTTATAAAATATACATGAGCTTAGGGTATTACTTTGGTCAATTTTGTAAGTATACATAGCCCAAAATGATCATACCACTAATCATTCTGATTTAGCCTTAAATGATGCAATTGGTCTAAGTTCAAATTGTCCATCAGAGAATGTTGACACCCATGAAGAACCAGATACTAATACACCCATTGTATAATTTGAATGAAGACATTTCTTGTATAGTATGGTTGATGAGCATGAAGAAATTCCTTTGGAAAAATATGTGGTGCCATTTGTTGTTGTTGATGGTTCGAAGATCTTTAAAAATGCCTTGGTTAATCAATTAAATAACAACCCCACATTGTCCAAGGATAGGTTGACTAGAATTAAGGTTGGTAGGCTATATACCAAACATGAGAAGAATATATCAAGAGTTGGTGATAAAGATTTCATCTGAAATTGGGATGTGATTGTGATGTGGCTTTTGTCGCTAAGGCAATGATTGAAAAAAAGTAAAAAAGGATGCCAAAAACAAATCAAAAGCATTGACTACTCAAACTTGGTATTTAGGAAGGGTTTATAAAATCTGTAGAAAATTTGCAAGTGGGTGGGTTGAGTATAGAGAACCAAATAATTAGTTAGATCAACTATCTCTTATGGAGATTGGATTGTGTTGGTACCAAAAAGATCATGGATCACCATGGACTTATGACTTGACAAATCATATCATGATAGACTTAGAAATTGTTATAGCACTAGTTGCAATAACTTTTGTAGTAGGAAAAAAAACTTGTACGAGTTACATCTTACATATGAAAAAATGTTAAATGATTTTATCAATGATAAATAAGTGTTTTTAAAGTGAAAAAATTCAAGCATATTTTTAGACCATCTTTTTCATTGTATATGTATGTTAGGCTTTTGTTTTTTAATTTACTTTGAGCATGCATACATATGTTATGTTTCTTTTTTGTTACATGTATGTATGTATATCAATTTTTTAAATGAAAGAATAACTGTATGTAGGGGTGTTCATTTGAAGGTGACGCATGCACGCTATATCTGATGTTTAACACTGAATGCACTTCCCGGGCAATGTGTATGTTCATTGTAAGGCTTTAGGGTTATCTTGTCCGATCATGATGATGCACAATCTCTTGTGCCTGAGCCATCACTACCCCCCTAGACTGGGCTCTTACTTTTACTACAAGGACATGTCGTCCTAAACATCCTTCATTTACTTCAAGTCTTCTGGATCCATCTCCCTTTATGTCGGTTGACCCTCTTTCTACTCCTTCATCTACTAACATGGGTGAATTACCATACTACACAAAAAGTAGTATCTCCTCCCACACATCGTTTAACTTAGCTCCCTCTCTTGCCTCTACACCTTTTTCTAGCCCCTTTGTGGGTGCACTTCCATGAGTGCCTCCTAACCCATATATTCATCCGCCTCTTGACACCTTTCATGCAACACCTCTTCGAGATGTGCACAACGTACGCCCTTTCCAAGGTCTGGGGATGCACCGCATACATGTCCAGACAGTCCCCCCCCCCCCCCCCTCCTTCTTTCACGAACCTCAAGATTCTTTGTTTGAGACCCCTCCATGATCACAACCTTTCCTTGCATTTCAAGAATCTTTGGATGACTTTCCTTCCCAACTATCTAAGTTATGCCTCCTAGTTCCATCCAAGACGATGATGAATTATCGTGTTCTTTGGAAGGGGTGTTGTACTTCTTTAAACTCTACACATCCGATAAAGATGTCCGTACAACATTTAGTGGCTCAAAACTTTCTACGGGTGGTACATCGTTGCAAAAAACAGAGGGAGTGATGGCTAGGGGTTTGCTACTTGGCCTTAGCCGTCATTGGCACGCTACTACACCAAGGGTCTAGTGACTCAAAGACCCCACCCCACCCCACCCCACCCCACCCCAACTCATTGTTTCATCTGGAAAGTCTAGTCTGCGATTACCGCCAATGCTCGCCCAACACACCATGAATCACATCCCGACATAATCGCTCATAAAATAAAGTAGATGAGACCACGGGTTTAGTCCCAACCCTTGAGTTTATGAGGATTATCACAAAGTCATCCAAGTTTTCTTAATGCTTAAATTATCATACACAAAGTTTGGTGTCAGGCTATTACAAATTGGCATTCTAGCTTGCCCTACTAGGATGGGTGGACCAAGCTGGCCTTGCATAGGCCAATCCAAGCTTTAGGACTGAAGGTCCCATGCGCATACCCTATTCTAAATCCTAGAATTTTCTCAAAGTTTGAGAGATAAAGAGAAGAAGTCTCAAAAGTGCCACCCAACATTCAAAATAGATCCGACACACGATAAGCTAATGAGCTCTTCATAGAAAGCTTGTTACGCAAAGAAGGATCCAACCCACGCTTTTGTCACTCTTTGAGGGACTTTACAAATAACTCTAATGTCTCCGATTCTTGACTCAGTTCCGGGTAGGCTCCCAGCCGGTCTTGGAAATAATGAAAATCTTGGAATATGTGCTTCAACATAAACTTTTGCAGGTGAAAAATAATGCAAGGAGGAAAGTGACCTAAAAAATGTACGTTGGAGGATCACTAGGTTGCATAATTATCTTTTTCCATTGTTTATTTTAAAAGCCATCTAGCGATCGATGCACAACTACATTTGTCGAGAGGATCATCATCATCATCAATTATGATATTATGATATTCTCTCAAACTTTGGTTTTATAGTTTACTTGTCACCTTGAGTGATGAGATGCCAAATGCTCAACGCGAAGGAATGAAAAGGTGTGTTTATGTGGGCCGCAAGGGCATTGAGTGGTCGTTGGAGTTTGTGTGATAAGATGGTCTCACCTATCTCCAACAATTTGGTGAATTTGGGTACCTCAAGTGACCCGATGTCATGTGTTAATTATGTTGTTGGATTAACCTTTGAAAGTGGATTCGGAAGCATGCCCATTTCCAAATACATGAATCATATGAATTTTGTACATATGTTTTTTAAAGGTGGAATATTCCGAAACCCATCGTGATGGTATGTTTTGTGTTGCTCATCTTGGTCACTCCCCACCTTTGCATGAGGTAAAATAGTTTCTTAAACAACCTTGCACTTTCAAGAGGGGCATTGGATTGGTGAATACATGTCAACTAACTCCATCACAACCAAATTCCACATCCAACTTGAACGCAACTCTTTGTGTGCCAATTATATCATTTTCATGATCTCGTTTCTAGTTGTGTACTCAAGCTTAGAGATTGCTTTCTAAAACTAGAATGAGTGTTTTTTGGGGAGTTGGAACTAACAAGATTTGGCGGAAAAGTGGTGCCACGCTAACGCCACTTTCATAGTTCGTACTTTGGACTCATACCCTAATGTAGACTAAGGTAGATGTGCCTGATTCAGTGTCTCGTCTTAAATGGACACGTACAACTGAGTGTTGAATGGTTGCATGTGGGTCTAAAACCGGACACCAAAAAGACTTGTTTGCAATGAGATCGGACTACACGCTAAAAAATCTATTAATAATTATGTACACAGAGGGACCCGTATGATCATTTGATGGAGAATCTTCACTTTGACAACAAACATGAAGTTCATATGAGCTCTGAGAAGTATGAAAAAAACGACTACATACATGATTTGAATTTGGTAATCATGTCGCACTTGTTGCGTATTTCATATTCTACAAGAAGTGGGTGCAGGGACAAAAGTGTATGTTTAAGATCCTCATAGATTACTTGGGCCCAATCACATTCCAAACACACTACTACCTATTTAAATTGGGACCAATAGGGATGCTTTGTTTAGAAGTTTATTTGGTCTTGGACCCTAATGCAAACCCACCCTTATATAGTAAGCTCTAGCGTACCTTGTAGATTTAAAAATAAAAGATAATCACAATAAGTATTTATTCCCGTTCCATATCATGTGTTGAGTATGTTCATTGTTGACTCAGCCAAGCACGTGCACTTGACTTCCTAATGAAAAGTCAAAGCAAGTGTTGGAAGTTGGCACTTCAACACATAGTTAGGGTCAAAGCCCCCAAACACATCCAAAGAGTTGCTTCCACACTCCGCATTTAGCAAAGTTGTCCACTAAGGGCCGCTTTACACCTAGAGGCCGGGCCAATTCATTGTGTAAGAAGCTCAAAATCCTCACTTGTGATTGGTCAAAAGGCTGAAATCGGCCCCAATTCCTTTACACCTAGAGGCCGGGCCGATTTGGTGGTATGAAAATTTTAATTAAAAAACGCATGGTCTGACACGGCCCAAGCTCGTTGAATTGGGTGCACCCAAAATGGAGGGCCAATTCAATGTCAATTTTCTATCATTTTTTTAATAAATAAAATATGATTTTTTCAACGAACCACATCCATTGGATTATGTGGAAATTTGAACGGCTCTATGCTAGATTATGCTAGATCCGTTGGATTATGCTAGATTTATTGCATCGGCCTAGCTTCTTGGCCCTAAGGCCTTGACATATGGGAAAATTGGCCCCCCATTATAATCTTATTATAATGTGTAGTTGAGGCCGGCCTCCAACCCAAAAGGGCCTTAAATTTCATGCAATCGGCCTAAAGGGGAATTGGCCTGGCCTCTAGGTGTAAAGCGGCCCTAAATATAGTTGTATTCAGGGCCACTTCACACACGAGACTGAGTGCCCGTGACCGTTACACTTCAAGCACTCTAATCGGTGGAAAAGGCGGAGTCGGTCCAAGTTTGCTTCACACTATGCTTGAGGGACGAATGGAGTAAGTGAATGCAAGATGGATGTAAAGTCTACATGGATGTCTACATGGCATCAAAAGGATCATATTTCTTGGTCACTTGGATTATTTTCAAGACCCACCTCTTGGAGGTAGGCCTAACACAAGACCGGGAGACCATGGCACTCCAAATGTTCACAACCGCTGATTTATTCTAACTTATCATGTGTGAGGACCTACCTAAACATAAATTCATTGAAATAGCAATTGGTTAAGGGTCAAGTAAAATATGACTTCACACTACACTTGAGGGTCCGTCACTACGCTACATAATTTTGGAGGTGTCTTGGGACGGCCTTTGGACACTTTCTTTAAGGCTCTCACTATTGCATGGTCACACCTCTTGGCTCATGTGTGAAGTGGCCCTCAATGTCACCATCACTAAATGTGAACCTAACATTATTTGTCGATCCTTGTAAAAAGATTCGGACATTAAAGATTTCAATCATATATGACAAAATTCCGTTACATAAATGTTAGGATGCCGAATATACATTGTCTCAATAATTCGCATTTGGATGACCTAAAACTAAGTTGGGATGACATCACTTGTAGACTTATTCATAAGAAGTGTTGTTAGAAAAGTTACCACAATGACATAAAATACCATATGACACCAAATACAACAACTAGTGTAGTGAGGTTCATAGAATATAATATTATTCAGATCCATAATAATGTTATGTGGGACTAAAAATATTCCACAAAATATTCTTCACATACCAAATTGAATACGGGAAAATGCCATGGAATACTATCAGTCCCACAAAACATTGTTATGGATCTGAATAATGTTATGAAAGACACTCGTACCATTTCATAATTTAATAAGTTAACCCTTTATTGACCCAGGGCCGTTTTTATGGAAACTTCAAATTTTAGACCACCTCCAATGTTTATTAGTTTATGATTTTCAACCCTTCTATTACAACTTTTTTTCTTTACAGTGATGACCGGGCACTAGATTGTGTTACCTAACTAGAAGAATTTTTTTTTTGCTAGAGTCCCACAAATTGAGTGCAGTTAAGAGGTCCCTCATTGCAGTTAGGAGTCTCTTTGTTTGGGCCAAGCATTTCGTAATTTGGGTAACCCTTTTGTAGATCGAACCGCTTTTGATGAATGGAACCTTCATATTCAAAAGTCATTGGGACATTTTTGTGGTTGATAGGAAATTTGAGTGGAAAGTTTTTAATAACAAGGAGCGGAAGAGAATATTATTATTATTATTAAAATTTTCCCTTTTTAAGAGTTATCCAATGCTTCAAACAAATGCAAATTCCATTGATTTTTTGAGAAGACCCAATGATGCCAATGACCAATGGGGCAAGTAAGGGCATCTATGAAAATAGGTTATTTTCTAGTCATTGAGTGACGGATTGAGCATAGACCATGTAGTTTAGGATTTGGATAAAACAAAAATGCAAGGAAACACTCATGGAAGATGTAAAAGGTGATTTTTATGTGATCTAAGTGTTTCAAATAAGTTTCATTAGGACAAACATAACTTTATCTCCAATCATTGAGGATTCGTACTAACAATTCATTCATTTATGCAAGCCAAAGGGTGTGGGAAATCTCTCGACCTCAATATATGCATTTGTGATTGTCACACACCTCACACTAGATACCTAGTCAATAGTTTGGTAACAAATTTATTTAAATTGGACCTTGTGTGGTGTACAAGTATAGGCATAATTGTCAACAATAATATTGCAAAAATTCCATGTTAGTCTCTTTACTGAAGCCAAGGGCACTTTGGTGAAGTCTCATAATAATTCTTTTTAATGTAACTTGAAATGGCAGTACAATTCCACTTAGGGTTATAATATGCTTTCATTAATCATTTCTTAGTGTGAATTTGTTGTCAAGCTATACTCTATTGTGGCCTTGCATCTACAATGTCCACACATGTTCCAAGCATCACTATAATCCCGCACACCATCATGTTTAAAAAACATGGACTTCTCCTTGGTTTTCCTCTTAGTAATTATCCAACACGAATTTTGTTTTCCTTGATTTTATATTTCCACTTGGCAAATGTACCATTCATCCCCAAAGATCTTGATATCTAATTTTAGAACTAATTGTCCATTCAAGTTAAGTATAACTCATTAACTCAGGAAAATAATATAGAAACTCTTAATGAAATGTATCAAAGTTTTAGACCTTAACCCTTAGGCACTTAGCCAACTTCAAGTACCAATACTAGTCTTTCTCGTTAAGTTTTTATTTTGTCCGGTTACTTCTTCTCCTTGGCAACCAATGGTCTTTCTAGCTTTAACCTTTCATTCCCCAATCATATCAAGGGTTGCATGATCCCAACATGGCTAACATTTTTCAAATAAAACTATGGCATGCTCAACTTCAACCTTTTGCTTCTAAAGTTTTACAGATATGTACTCAACTTAAATCTCTTTATACTTCAACGACATATCCTCTCTTCTTAAATGAATTTCTTCGAGGCCGGTTTCTTCTTATTTCTTTGAAGAAAAGAGCCTTTACAAGATTCCACAAATGATTTATACCAACTATTGAACAACCTATGCTCATTAGTTTACAAGGAGAAATTGAAGATTAAATCCTCACTCAATCATTCAAAGATCCTACTCCAAACTTTCTACTTGACTAAGATCTTCAACTCATTGCAATTCCATCCCACCCATGAGTACCATCCAGCCTTAGAGACAACCTTAAGTATAATTCTTAGTCGATCATTTGATTCATTCACAGTGTGGATGAGAAGATTGTTGTAGACGGTAGAGCATTAGATTGCTTGTAGTCAATAGAAATGTAATGGAAGAGGCATGAGAAACAATAAGGTTAGAATAAGGCCACGACGCTAGTCCGAAGAGGGGTAAGAATTATCCCATATTATTTGTCAGAACCAAAGAAAAGAAGAATATCAAGAAAAGACAAAACTAAGAGAGCATGAGACCATCTCACTCCAAACATTGTTCACATGCCTTTCTGTATGTGTATATACTTGTGCAATCTCATCTCTAGTCATATTGACTTCCAATAGGTTGTAGGCCCACCATGCAAGTGAAGTGCCTATAGATTTGATTGCTTCAAGGTTGTAAAGTGGATCTCTAGGGGTTGGCGTTTTGGAGCTTTGGAGCGTTGGAGGTATCCCAATGCGCAGATGGTTGTTAAAAATATTTTTTTGTCTTTTGTTTTTGCTTGAATGTATGTTTGATGCAAGAACATGTGACTTGAATGTCTTGAGTGTTGAAAAAACTATTTGAAAGGTTTGGAGGTATTTAGACTTCAAAAGCATTTGACTTTAAGGTTTTGAGTGTTTAAGCGTTTATTTGAGAATTTGAATGTTTAGACTCCAATAGCACATGACTTGAGAGGCTTGAATGTTCAAAAATTTATTTGAGAAGTTTGGAGATGTTTAGAGCTCAAAAGTGCATAACTTGAGTGTTTTAAGTGGTTTAAGGTTTATTTGTGAGGCTTGAATGTTGTAAGGTTAGTTTGAAACCATTCAAGGTGTTTTGAGTTGATAAAAATGTTGTTTGAATGTCTTGAGGTGTAGAAAATTTGACTTGAGGTATTTGAGAGTGTAAGGCGTATTTGAGGTGAAGAAGATGTAATTTAAGTGATTTGAATGTCTTAAGACTCCTCTTGAGGTGTAGACTATCTAAATCGAAGTATTTGAGAGTGAAAGCCTCCTTTGAGGTGCAAGAGATCTTGTTTGATTGATTTGAGTGCCTTAAGACTTCTTTCAAGGTGTCAAAGATCTAACTTGATATATTTAAGGTGAAGGAGGTCTTATTTGATTGGTTTAAGGTGAAATGACACATTGTAGAAACCAAAAGGCCCATTTGAAAGCATGTGGGCATGTTTCCACTACATTGAGGTGCAGATGCATATTTTAAGTGTAGAAGGCTATTTTTTAGTTTGGGTTGGATTGATTGTAGGCCAAGATAAACTAGTTTGACGGTTTTAAGAGTATACCCGAACGTACGATGACATCATTTGAGAGTGAGGCCGCTAGAATCATTGACAAATTTAATGAAAAAAACTCCACCCTTTGGAACTTCAAAATTGAAATGTTATTCACATCCATAGATTTTTGAGACATTGTAGACAAATCCGAGGAAACTCCACCTTCCAATGTGGATCCCAAAGTGTTGAAGGAGTACCAAAGGCGCGTCAAGAAGGCCATGCCTATCATCGGCCTCAACTTGGCGAACAACCAACTTGCGCACATCAAAAGCTGCAAAGGACATGCCGAAGCGTGGAAGACCCTTTGCAACATTCAAGAGACGAAGAGTTTGCCTGACATCCTCTTTATTTGCCGTAAGTTCTTCGCGTGCAAGATGCAAAAGGGCGACGGCTTGTTAAACCACAGCAACAAGATCAAGGTGCTCACGAAGCAGCTTACTTGTTTGAAAGTCCCTGTAAGAGACGAAGAAATTGTCATGACTTTACTCGAGAGTTCGCCAGCGTCATACGAGACTTGATGACCACCTTCAAGACGATGCCGAGTTGATAATGGGAGTTTGCACACGCTTCGGAGCAAACCCCTAAGACAAAAAGGTCGGATGACCCCCGAATTCAAACACCTTTGGACAAAGAGTTAAAGGTTTTTTTTATGAAAAAGGTGTATGTCATGCACATCATGCTTATATTTTGAGGGGAGTATGGCTAAAATTGTTTTGGCCGTCAATTATGCAAGGTTGACAACATCATGAATCCATTGAGCCCGAATATGCAACCGCCATTGGTATATAAGGGGCTCTCTTTAAGCAAAGTGGAAATGTGCCGGTGGCAACAAGGGGGATTGTGACACAATGTTGGATTGCGTGAAACACCTCATTTGTTTGTATGTTCATGGCCGACCACTCGCAACGGAGTCGAAGTTTGATACGTTGGAGAAACAAGCTAGAAAGAGGTGTGGTAAAAACTACCTCTCATATATTGGAATCCAAGAGGGTGAATTTTACTTTTTTTAGATTCAAAAAAACCACATTTAAATAATGTCATCACGTGTACAACGGTTATGTTGTAAGCCATACCATAAAATGAATAGTATTTGCCACTGAGAAGATATTTAAATTCAAAGGAAAAGTGCATTTTTAATCCTACAAATGAAGTTTTACTATGGCCAAAACATGATTATGTAAGAACTGACTACATGAAAATCTTATGTTTAAGCCTCTCATGCCCTTATTCTACCTTGTCATGTGCTAATTTATCTTCTTCTTCTTTTGACACAAATTGAAACTTCAATTGTAGAAAGAACCCAAAATACAACCAGCCTGGCCAAAACGTCATGTGTTAATTTATCAACAATGCAAAAAGGTACATATAGAAAAACGGTTGGTTCCATGTGGAATCATCGTTGGGTCCCTTCTTATGTAGTAGCTCACCAAAGTGACCCATCTAAGCCGTTCGTTGGTTGACCCCGTCGGATGCATGAAAAGCTCACACAAATTGGACGTGTACCTAATATTTGCTTGTGTAGAATGGATGGGTTGACATGTTCATGGGGCTTTGCCCTTGCTTGTATGGAGCTCAATGTTTGGGCCATGGCTAGATGTCTTGTTACTCCATCTTCCTCTGCCTCAATCTTTGAGAGGTAAAGTGGGCTAGTAAAAACTACTCCCCCATAATTTGGCTGTGGTTAATTTATTCCAATTGGATCTCAAAAAAGCGATTCAAAGTCTTTAATGCTATCTTGAATCAAAAAATATAATCGTAGTTGTCTGTTTTTAATAAAGTTGAACTTGGACTCATCTTATGTAAGAGTGGTGAGCTCTTATCAGCCTAATTTGAGGTCTTTGACCTTGATTTAGGTGTTACTTTTGCTACAAATGAAAATATTTGGGCTTGACACAATATTCAATATTTTCACTCTCCCCCTTGGTAGGTGTTACGATGGCATCACCCGTGAATGATAAGCTAGAAAGCTTACCCCTGAATCAAACGAAACTAAGAAGGCAAACACCCTTTATTTATTCAATTTTTTTCCCTAATGGGTTCCATACATTTGAGTGGTACATGGTACAATGTGGCTTATGGAATGAATACCATGAAGACATGTGTTAGAAAAAAAGATTGGACTAAGTGCCCAAAATATGATAACCATTCAATGTAAGTGGGAGGGGTGAGGGGTGATTTAAATGACCATTTAATGAGCATATGAACCTTCACTTTGATAATGAATAAAGTTATCATATGAGCTCCAAAAATTATGATGAACGTGGCTATAACCTCAATTTGGGTGTGCTAACCATGTCATAATGATCATGTGTTTCATATCCCATGGGAAGTGAGCTAGTAGGAAATAAATAACCATTTAAGGGCCCACTGGATTAGTTGACTCTTCCCAAAATGATCCTCTTCTCCACATGGACTCCATTTGGGTAAGTATTTGTTGAGGCATGATGCGTCTTTCAAGACGTTTCGGCTATTCAACAATCACCTCATCTTCATTGGCAAGTGGAACTGAAGGCCGGTTCACATGGGGTCCCAAGTCACACTCATGTTAGCAAGTCCCAACATGGAAGCAGAGTCCCAAGTTTTGAGATTCAAGAAACCATTAAAATTTGGTTCAATTATCATTTAAGTTGGATCTATTTTATTTTATGTAAAAACATTCAGGGGGAGTTGTGTTTAGAGTTGGGTCTAGCTTTTTGCTTTACCCAACTCTTAACACAAGTCCCAAACCTCACTGCCAAAAAATGTTGCCATGTAGGCATCCATGTCATACTTTGGGACTGAGGGGCTTGGGACCCCGTGTGAAGTGGCAAGTCCCAACTTCCATGCTCTCAACGGTTGAGATTGCACGGATTGACCCCACGTGACTTGGAACTTTGGGTTTGGGACCCGTGTGAACCGGCCTTAAGTATCGGTATGCATGTTGCGATTTATCATGAATTATGTAAAGTATGAGTCATGACCGGGCTATCAATTCATCATATTGTCCAATTCATGTACTTATAAGAATTGTCTACCTAACCACAACGTTGAACAATACTTAGTGACCAAACACTAAATGGAGCCCCTCTCAAAACAATGATTGGTAAAGTCAAGAAGAGTTGTATGATCGAGATCATAAGAACACCTTACTTTCATTCTAAGTCCAATGTGATAGTTGAAGCCTCGCCATCATACGTGGGCATGCACGGTCCTTCATTATGGTTACATCTTTCAAAGTTGGTACAATTATCTTATAAGGTGGAAGTGTATTAAGTGGATACTTTTTTTTCCCTCTTTGCAACCACTTCTTGTGGGATGCGAGACACGTAATGAGTGTGAGATGATTAGCAAATCCAAATCATACTCGTAACCATTTGTCACATAATTTTTGGAGCTCATACGAAGTTCTTATTCATTACCAACACGAAGATTTTTGTGCTCATTAAGTGGTCATATAGGTCCCTTCAATCTTGTTGGCCATTGAGCCTATAATGGTTAACATATTTCGAGCAAGTCGTCCAATTTATTTTAAACATGTGTCTTTTTGGTGTCCGTCCTTAGATCTACACCTAATCATACACCACTCAAATACAAGTGTATATATTTTGGATATGTTGAATTAGGTATGTCTACCTTATGGTCTTTCATTGCAATCACACCTTTTAAGGTTAGTATAATTGTCTTGTATACCTAGACTAATAAGTGCAATTAGGTCGCCCCACACTAATAACTGACATTCCACATTACATTTAATATTTGATTAGAGGAGCACCAAAGTACATAGCATCTTTTTTCTCAATGTGATTGCTATATGAATGAATAAACATTGTTATAAGTTTTCATGATATTTGCATGGATAAAGAACAACCTATTTGTGCTTGCAGCATAATTGCACATATCATTGTAGTGATGTAGGGGTGAATGCTCACAACCCCTATCAAGGGGGATGGGCAAACTGGGGGAGGGGAGGATGTGGAGGTTGATTGCTATTGTAGTGCCCATCAATTGCTACTTTAAACCAAATTAACCCTTAATCGGGGTCAAAGACCCTGGAATAGTCTACATTGTTTATGGTATTCAGTGTCACACACACTATTAGCGAAGTTTCTAAACTACATGCCTGGAGGTCTCAAAGTGTCACATTCACTACTTGTCAACATGATAGTATTTGTCAAATCTAAGTTACTTTTTGAAGTGAAAATTATTTACATTATGACATTTAAAGTAGCACGTTGGGATACTTAACGTAATAGTTTCGCGTTTTTGTATGCAAGGGGGAGAGATTATTGAACATAGTCTAATGGCAAGTGTCATTTATATGACAATGTGCAATAGAGATAAATTATTGAACGCCAAGTGCCATGCACTGACACTAATGGTGGAGTTGTCGATCGTTAGTGTAACCTAGGGCAAGTCTCAAAATAGGGTAAGTGACACTATTATGCATTTGACACTAAATGCCATAACCGGTGTGGTGTAGTGAGCTTAAATTGGGATGAATCACCAATCAACCTACAGGGGGCATGTTTTTACTCTTATCCCTTTGGTAGGTGTTAAGAAACCAAACTAGTGATACATGGTGCAAAGCAACAATGCACCTATAGAAAAAGGAGTGGAATTGAAAATATGATAACAAATTCTTACATGCCTAATATCGCCATGGTGTATATGCTACACAAAATTCCACCTACGGTGTGGATTACGAACTTAAGTTTTTTTCACGTGGAGTGGCCCATGTTGATCCCATGACCCATATTAGTTGTTGGCCACACTCAAGAGCAAGGATAAATGAAAAATCTCTTCACATTTAGTAGATAGATAGATGCACATTGGAGCAAACACAAATGAAAAAGTTTCTTCGCCCTCGGCCTACTACCCCCTCTCAAGGGTGGGCCCTCTAAACATCATCGAAGTTGAACCTATTTATTTACAAGAAAATTTTACCGTGTTTGACATCGTTCTTCAAACGCTAGTATCAAAGAGTCTTCATTCGGCATCTACGATCGTGTTGTTTCTCAAAATATGCCCATACTTGAGCTTATCCTCATGTCTATATTAGTTTCTCCCCCAAAAGGTTCTTATGCAATGTACATATGTCAACGTTGCAAACAATACTCTAACATGCATAAGAATTTACGGTCATCTTTTTTTTTGTCCAAGTTAATTTAATACCAATTTAGATTCCACACTATTCACAAATGATGTGACCACAATACTCAATTCATTCATAATTGGTGTGGAATATTTGTAAATCACATTACTTAAACCGTTTATAAAATATTTGAAGACTCGTGCCTTCATATTCAACAAGGGCCACAATTATGGGCACTTTTTACTGCATTGACTTTCATGGATCACCACCCACAAATAGCTAACACCATGGCCAAATGAAAATGGGGGACTTTAAAGTTCCCCCAACGAACTTATAGGGGAGGTAGATTCGGGCAAGGGCAGCCGCCTGCCCAAAAAATTTAGATTTTTTGGACCCGACCGAAAATTGTTGCCCGCCCGCCCGACTTCAAAAAAGCCATTGCCCTTGCATTCTTGAAGGTCACTTATCTACAAATCCCATATTGAGTGCATTTCACCTTCAAGGTCCAAAATCCAATACATATGTTCACTTCCATTGAGTAAATAAGCGATTGACTGGGATTTCATTTTCAAAATGAAACCGCCAATAAAGCATGTAAATAACTAGGAAGTCAAAAATATTATAAAAGCCTCATTAGCACCGAGGTTATGATTTTTTGTGACTTGCCATTTCACAAGGGTCTTTAAATAGACTTACTGGAATTAATCACACTTAATTAATTTAAATGTGTATGAATACTTTGTGAAAGTAGAAGGTATTAACTAAAAGATTATAATATTTAACATACTAAATTTAAACCACTAATTTTAGTTCCATTTTAGAATGACAAAGACCCTTGCAATGGCAAGTCACAAAAAATCATAACCTCGGTGCTAATGAGGGTCTTATTGTATATATATATATATACAATGAGTTTAAGCAATATAGATGGTATGAAATAATAACTTATAACTCCAAACAAATACAAATATTGTCAAGAACTCTTGAAGTAGGAGTCCAAAGATCTTTGGTGTTGCTTACCCAAGTTAGCAACTATTATCTTATCTAAAATCCCTATTAGCTTTTGAAAAGTAATACTTTTATTAACATCAAAATGTAAAGAGTTCTCTAATAAGAAACTAGACAACAATGATACATGACGTTTAGCAACATATTAGGCATGAGGCCACTCTAACCCTAATTCTCATTAACTTCCCAATGGTAAGTGAAGTTCCCAAGTAGTTCCCAAGTGCAAATGGATGTATTTAGATGTACATGACATAGATGGAAGGAATTTTAGCATTAATTACCTCTTTAATATGACAAAATGGAGATTCTAAATGTCGCATTATTGAGTGTCGCAGTCGTATAAAGGAGGGAGTTTTGAACTAAAATATGTGTCGTAATATTGAGGGTGTCGTATAAACAGGTGTTGTATTAACGAGGTTAGACTGTAACAACTTTGGCAAAAATAATTAATTTTAAAGGTGCCTAAATTTATGGGAAATTAATTTTGTTGAGTGCCCCTAAAAAATTAAAAATTAAATCAAAGAGTGCCTAATATCACAATAATGCAAGTGACATTCATTGAAATCCAACAAAGTCGCATCAAATAACATCAACAATGTCTTCACGCGACATCAATCTCACTTATGGTCTAAAAACAATGCAAGCATGAATTTGCTCCACAAGTCATGCTGACACACTATCATAAAGACAAGAATGAGACAAGCAAACGAGAGTGTATTTCTCACTTATTTTAAATTACTTCTTGAATATGCCCAATTTTAAAATATTGTGTTATGGGCTATCTAACTTACTGTCGCCCAAGCTGCAAGAGAGCTACGATATTGATTTAAGTCAACCTTTAATGAACCAAGGGTCCCAATGTATGGCCACATACACAAACCCCGTGAGCATCACCATGTTCAAATATACGTTTTCTAAAGGCATTGGGTTATTAATCTATGTTTTATGTATCATCTTATATCAAGGGTAAAATCTAAAATACACTCACAACTGACATTGACAATCGAAATACTAAGCATGTATTTGCATCCAAGGACACTCGGGATGTGTATTCAAACACAAATCCTCAAAAAAGTGTCTTATTCAACCAATGAGAATATTGCATTAGAAGAGTGGGTGGCTTTAAGCTAGGATCACGTTTGACACAATTGACTAAAATGCCAACATGTAGCTCAAACACACAATTTTGTTCACGGAGAAGCCCACATTGGACCTCTTAGACGCTTAAAAGGGGTTACCAAGAGATGCAATCAAAATGCTATGATGTCATGGTTGACAACATGGTCCTTCCCTAAACAAAAGCCAAGGGTGGGCATGATATTGGCCGTATCAAGGGGGTTTCGATGTTTATTATACTATGTCGAAGTTTGTTGAAAATTGTTGCCATAAAAAAAACATTTTCGTGAAGAAAAGTGAGAGTCTAACATAATAATATAATTACATATAAAAGTGGATTCTTATAATAAATTTATCACTAAAAGTGATGGGCTTAAAAGGGAGTGAAAGTCAAAGGTTTGGCTTCATTTTGATGGTTAGAATGAAGTTGATGCCATACTCTTTTCTTTTTTGTTGACATTCTCCATCATGTTGGATGTGCACGTTATAGTCATGCCATTATAACAAATCCTCAAGATACCTCTAATGGTGACGTTATGAGTGATGATGTAAACCCTTCAAAATGTCAAAATTGTCACTTCAATGTTAAGCCATTCGGTCTTACTAAAAGACAACATCAAAGGTTTGTTACATTGTTGGTTTATGGTCCTCTTATTCTTCTTTATATCTTCCCTAAGTCATAGCTATTGAAATTGTCGATCACCTTCAAAACGCTTGATCATAAAAAGTGTTGGCACACTACTCTAGAAGTGACACTACACTAAATATTGCATTTAGTGTCGGATAGTATTTTATATCATTGTGGTAACTACTGTAATGACACTTCTTATATGTATACAAATATTGTCATCCCAACTTACATTTAGCTTATTCACTTTCAGTAAAATTTCATCCTAACATTTCTACAATGAAATATCGTAACGAGGGATTGAATTTTTGTGACAAAATCACTTAGGAAGTGATAGTAATTACAACATTATAAATATATAATGTCCAATTTTTTACAAAGCATGACAAATAATGTTAAGTTTGCATTTAGCATTGGTGACACAACATGAGTGGTTTACAATTAGTGTGGAGAAAGACAAATAGAATTGGTGACACTAAATACAACATTTAGTGTAATTTGTCAATAAACTCAAATACAAACACATTATAATCTTGAAGTCTTGACAATGACTGTGATAAAAAAAAAACACACCTTACACCTAAGAGCAACAAACCAAGTGCAATGGCATGCTATCTCCATCATCCTACACGAGACAACATAATTTCGATACCTTTTTGAATCCATGATGAAAGTCTTGAAACTTTTCAAATTCCCAAACCTTTTAAACTACTTCCCTCCAAGGACATAAATTATTTCATCACTCCAATAATGAACTATAATAACCACATGAATTGTGACCCTTACCAAAAGCAACTCTCATGAAATCTTGCATGAATCGAACATGATTTAAACGTGAGAGATCCTAATGGTAGTTTTAGACCCACCTATGACCAACATTTTGGGCATTTATTTTGTAAAAATAAATCCAAATCAACATACTAAGGTGTACCGAAATCCATAATATCACATATGCCTCGATCACACCAAACTTTTCATCCGGTTCCAGCTGTGAAATTGTTAGGGATTATGTTCAGAAATAGTTGTTGGCCCACCACTTTTCACACTGTTACAACCAAAGATGTTGATGATGGTGCCAGAAGGGACTGGTGTGATCAACCCCTCATCGATTCATGCATGGTTTATGGAACCCGAACATACATATCTAATTGTACCCTTGTTATGCGAACATTCGTTTTAATCCAATTTCAAGCTGAGAAGGGGAAGAAGGTGATGGGGCTTGAAATGGAAAGAGAACTAACTTTCAGTGTTGAAGGGTCAACCATACACAACTTGAGCTCAAGCTCAAGCAAACATTATCAACCAGAGTGCGTTCATTCATGTGGATCTTGAGAATATAACCCAAGGATGATGCCCCAACCTAGTGCATATTCAACCTTAATATGAGTCTCCTTGCACTGGGTTGGGGCATCCCATGGTTATATTCTCATGGCCCACATGAACGAACACAAAGTGCTTAATAATGTTACGAGCTCAAGTTCTTGTTATGCTACTAACAATAACTTCGTGGTCTACAAAGTAATCAATTTTTTTACTCTCCCCTTTGGGAAGTGCCACAAAAACATCAATGAGAAGGGATTATCGCATATGAGTGTGCCTCTCATTCATGCAACATAAATGCACCGAAGTAGTGTGCATTTTGGAGGTTACTAAATTTAGTTAACATGACACCATGTTTAGCATTAAAGACCCCGAAGTAATCTAGACCAAGTTGTTTGAGACGAATCAACTATGAACCTTTAAATAAGTGGGGGGGGGGGTAAGACTTTGTGTTGGATGGATGAGAGGTACACTCATGTGCAATGAATTCCTCTCTCCGAAAACATCACCTTGGATGATGGTGTTGGAAAATTGTGGCAAACTATTGTCCGTTAATTAATGAAGTTGTGATGTTTTGGGGGAGATGGAATTATCGCATACGAGCATACATCTCATCCATTCAATGTAAAATTTTGTAACCTTCTATAGATTTGTGACCAATTCCTCTCAAATAACTTGAACTAGAGTATTTATTGTCTTTGGGTCCTCAAAGACAATTATCGTGTCTGATATATTAGATTTTGTAACTTTTTGGATGCAAACCACACTAAATATTGTATTTGGTGTCAAATGGTATTTTATGTCAACGTGGTAACTTTTCTAATGACACTTCTTATGAATAAGTTTAATAAACACTGTCATGGTTGATTTGAATTTGGATAGAACAAAGTTTGGTATATTCTACATCCTATCAATTCCGTAATGACATGTTGTCATGTATAATTGAACGTGTAAATATAACACATCAAAAACCGACATTTTATTTTTTTCTCATCATATTTTAATAACATAAAATTCAAGTAATCATTAAGGATTCACACTTTTTTTTCATGAAATTTAGGTATATCAAAAGTGTACTGCAAGATCCTATGATAGAATTAGAGCAACCAAAAGTTCAAGTTTATTTAAATACAACAAGATGCAATAGTATTCATATCAAGATGGACTCCTCCTACTGCCTGGGACTAACGGCTGGCCCAATTGTGGGCATGATAAGGTAGATGGGTCTTAGAGTGGTTTGTTCTCTTAATCAGATCCCTATACTTGATTGGGATCTGGTTCAATGACAATCAAAGAGCAAACATCATAAAAATACACACGCTCACCAAAAAAATTGGACTTCATCTTCAAATGCTAATAACTACTCACTCCACACCCAAAGGTGAACACAATTGGGATGACCTATTTACACAGTTAGGAAATCAACAAACATGCACTTCTGACAATCATAACTAAATCAGAAAAGGCTCGATTTTCAATCTGGTTTTTGCAGACGTTTCATTATAGATTTGCTGATGCAACAAAAGTTTTGTTGTGTAAATCTAATTGGTAAAAAATTGGAGAACATGAAACACGAACCAAACCACACCCACATAACCTTCTAATAAGCTTACTCTCGTGTGCAATAATTCCCCCCCCCCTCCTCTCCTTTGTCGGAAAAGTTGTGGTAGACCATGGTCCGTTATTTATAGTGTGGGGCCAACATCTCCGACCCGGCCTCTCATTCGAGCACGGAATTCCAGCCTATCCCTCCCTCCGTCCGGCCTACCACATCCTGCCAAGTGGCACACTCACTGCCACCTGGCATGAAGGAGTCCCACCATCACATTCTATAGATATCGGGTTTCCTTGCTTTTACAAAAACCATGATAGATGTGGCAATAAGTTACCATAGGGAACGGGGAGAAATTTGAGCCAACTTGGTCATTATCCTTCCTTCTTAACCATCGGTCAATTATTTACTTATCTTTTTTCCTTTAATATTCAAATATTAAGAATTTA
Organism: Polytrichum commune; assembly: GCA_950295325.1. NCBI lineage: Eukaryota > Viridiplantae > Streptophyta > Polytrichopsida > Polytrichales > Polytrichaceae > Polytrichum > Polytrichum commune. The sequence continues at coordinate 4,478,746 of OX485809.1, forward strand.
AAATTATGATTGGGTTAATTTCTTGGAGTTTTGAGTTTGAACCCATAATTTGGGGAAATGAATTGATTTCTAACAATACTGCATAGTCCTATGATTGTGGGTGTATAAATTTTTTGTGGAAGTAACAAGTGTGGGCTACACTAGTTTTCTAATAAAGGTGGAATTACTGTGGGTCCAAGACCCAAGTTTTTCCCTGAGTCTTCATGAAGACTTCCAATCGATGCATTGAATATTGGTCATAGGACAAAAGTAACACAAAATTATATTATTTTCCACATTGATTTTCTAGATTTTTTTTTTGTGGCCCATACGAAGCTTATACTATGAATATAGTGTTAAGTTGAAGATTAATGTGGCCCACATTAATTTTCATGATGAAAATTAGTGTGTGTTGAAGAAAATTATTCCGGACTGTAGTAATAGGAGTATTTAGTGTAGTAGCCGGTTCTCGCCGTTTATTGAAAAGTTAGTACTCTGATTTTGGAGTTGTTCCTCATTTTTATGGACACTGATTAAGGTAGACTTTCCAGTAACAAATTCCAACATAAAGTACATGGGTCTTAAAATGGTTACTTTTTTTTCCCCGACTAGTCCACTTCTCTTAGGACATGAAACATGTGATTATTACGAGATGGTTAGCAAATCCAAATCCAAGAGGCCATAGCCAACTTCCTTATAAACTTTGGAGATCATATAATGTACTATTCATGATCTAAGTGAAGATTCTAATGCTCAATAAGTGGCCATACAAGGCCTCCCCAATGATGTTGACTATTGAGTCTAGAATGGTTATCATATTCTGAGCACAAAGTTCAATCTCTTTTGAATCCTTTTTTTGGGGGTATCCGTTTGTGGAGTCACACCTAACCACATAGAACTCAAAGATAGGTAATAAATATGATACCCAGTCTAGGCTCAATAGTCAACATAATCGAGGGGGACCCACATGACCACTTAGTGAGCATGAGAATCTTCACTTTGCTGATGAATAATATAGTCATATGAGTTTCGAATATTATGAGGTGAATGCATGATTTGGATTTGCTAGCCATCTTGCACTATTTGCACGTTTCATGTTTTTACCATAAGTGGGCACAAAGAAAAATAATCAAATTAGGGACATATACCTTATTAGATATCAAGCGTCACACTATTTAGCTTATTGCCTCACTAAAGACATTGGGGATAATACTATGGGCAAACATCTAACATCAAAGGTCCACGTTGTAGGTTGTAGTATTTCTATTGGATTGAAAAGAATGTGCATTTGTAAGACTTCCAATCTAGAGAAAGGAGTTGGGTATATCATAGGGGGCGTGACAAATGTAACTAGAATTGCACACTATTTTCATATGTGATGGTGCATATTGTGGGGCACACTATAGGGTTGCCCATGGTAATTCACACAAAAAAACTTGACCACAAAAAAACTGACAAGGACTTCTTGATAGCGTAATGTTGAAGGGCATTCAAAACTTGTGTCAAGGTATTTGGATCTTACGTGGCCACTCTTCTTAACTGGAGATCTATATCTGGTAGTTGGTTCTCTTGTAGAGCCTGAGTTGAAACTCACTCCTCTATAAGTTGCATACTAGAAGAGGCGGAGTGTTTAAAAGGGAGAGAGAACCTCTAAAACTGGTGACAATGAGAATGGGTGGGTGTCTAGGTTGTTCAAACTCACCTTCAAATTGGGAGTAGGATTGCACCAACCCCCCCCCCCCCCCAAATTGTTTGAAATAAAAAATAAGAAATATTGTTGACTATTGAGATTAGTATGACTAACAAACTTTGAACATGTATTCCCATCTCTTTTATACACATGTCCTTTTATTATTTGGGTTCATTCTTAGATCCACACATGACCACACACCACCCAAATATATGTGGATGATTAAGAAAATTAACTAAGTAAGGCCCACATCCCTTATTGGTGTTTGTAATGGGAATGTGTGGTCATGCTTCAAGTGCGTTTTAGATAATGGGCATTGGGCAGACATGGGCAGGCGTTGGTGGGTAGTTGCATGTCAACTGAATGACCATTACCTAACATGATGTCTATGAGAAGAGATTATGCATCCTTGATTGATTTATTTATTTTTGGTAAATATTCCATTGGATCATATCCTAAATTTTGAATGAGGTGGATGTGTTCGAATGTGTGATCCACCTTGAGAAACTTTGGGTAAAAACCATAGGTATACATTCATGATGGGAAGAACATATTAAACCGTGGCCATGAAGCATGTTCACCCAATGGCCATTCTCTAACGCAATATAGTAAGAGATGATTAATATTCACATCATTGAAGAAACTTTGCGCACAATTTATCGGGTCATACGATGATTTATGAAGGGGGTGGATGTGCGTTTTTGAATGTGTGGTTCACCCTCATGACTACATATTACGTAACCAACGAGAGGAGAGTGGAGGATGAGTTGCAATAGTACTGAAACATTCATCTTCTCAAGCCATTTATGAAATATAACTCGTCCGCTCTTGAACACAAACTGAAGGTTATTGATGAAATGTTCTTTACATGGACAAAAAAACACAAAAGAGTTGTTGGAAGTGCTCCTCGCTTGAACGAGGTACTGATTACACATTAGGTAACCAGTGTATGAAAATCGATTATCGACTACAATGTGGGGCTGAAATAACTCTAAAATTTGGATAATAACTCTAAAATAATAGCTGAAATTTGGATGCAATGCGATAACCCCACATTGCATCCAAAAACCGCTTGTCATATACAAATTACTAAGCATAGTTAGTTTTTGGAGCCTCTCACGATGACTTGTTCAACAGGTTACCTATAGTGGGTGAGTAGATATGGCTTCTAGTCCACGTCCACAAGGACCACTACGAAGTCGACATGTCAGCAACAATGTTCACAAACTTGAGTATGAAACTTTGGGTGAAGGGTAGAATCTTGACTAAGTACCCAACTTTGGCTGATGGTAAGAGTGGCATCTCGATGCTTAATTTAGGAATGTGCAATGTAATCACATTTACTACTTACAAATATCTTCAAGCATGCCGAGAATCATCATCATCATGTGCATGTAGGTAGCCTTGCGTGAGCCTGCATTCCGATCCAAAGTCGAGGTAGATGCCAGATTGCACTCGGTTTCTCCAAGAGATTTCACCGCCATAGCCAGGATACCTTCAGCTCAAGCGCAACAGCCATGGCGTCTCAGGTTGTGTCTATAATGGCATCATCATCGCAGGTAGCCACCGTGCTACCATCAGCTTCCCTTTCCTCCGTTGCAGTCACTCGCAATGCCTCCTCCTCAATTTCCAGCTGCAATCGAGCTGCACCAACCAACAAGGTACGCAAATTATTTCTTCTTGTAGCCTCTTGCCCTCATTTTGTGTTATGGGTGCTCCCAATTTCATTTACCTCGCTTTTGTGGGTTGAGGAGTTTTGGGTCACTCGAAGCTGGAACTCGGAGGAGTGAGTCTTTTCGAACTTTCCTTCTTGGGTCCTTCTTCCTTGCCAATTCTTTGTTGGTTTCCGGGATGAGCATCCTGTGATGTCGTGAAATTTGTAGTTACAAAGCACCCAATACTAACATCATATGTATCCGCTCAACCTCAGATTGGGCAATATAGAGCTGTAGGTTATCCAACCTTCCGTAATGTTTGAAGTGCTCCCTTGCCAATTATTTGTTGGTTTCTGGATTGTGCATCCTCTGATGTGGTGAAATTTGTAGTGATAAAGTGCCGAATCTGAAGTTAAACGCATACATATGATGTTGGTGTTGAGTAATGTAGAACTCTAAATGAATTCACCCTTTGGGTAATGTTGGAAGTGTTTTTACAAGTTATTTGTTGGTTTCTTTAATGTTCATCCTATAATGTCGTGGAATATGTAGTGACAAAGTGCCGAATCTGAAGTTCAACGCATAAAGATGATGTTGGTGTTGGGTAATGTAAAGCTGTAGGTTAATTCACCCTTTGGGTAATGTTGGAAGTGTTTCCTTGCCAATTATTTGTTGGTGTTTGGGATGTGCATCCTGTGATGTCGTGTAATTTATAGCTACAGTATCACTTGCAAATAGCCTTCTTCGCCTGCTGGAGCTCACAGTCGAGCTGCAGCTCGTGGTGGTGATGCAATTCATATGTTGCAAGTCTGCTTTTGTTGCTTGTTGCCTTGGTTTTGTATTCCTGGTGGTTTGATGGGTGGTCCCCGTTTCATTTGTCTGCCTAGGTGACCTCATTTCGGTTTTCGGACTTTTTGGTCACTGGGAGGACTCTTTTGAAGCATTTTCTTTGAGAAGGCTCTTGGCTGCCGTGTGTTGTTTCCGGGATGTGCATCTGTGATGCCATGAAATTTGTAGGTACAGAGTGCCGAATGTGATGTTGGAGGTTAATACATATGATGGTCGTGTTCAGTAATGTAGAACTGGAGATTGTCCCCTATGTTTACAGTACCTCATTTTGGTATTTGGACTTTGGGTCCCTTGGAGGACTCTTTGGAAGCTATTTCTTGAAAAGGCTCGTGACCGCCAGGTGTTGTTTCCTGCATCTGTGATGCCGTGAAATTTGTAGTTACAGGGTGCCAAATCTAAAGTTGAATGTATACATATGATGTTATTATTCGGTAATGTAGAGCTGTAGGTTGTCCCCCATGTTACCTCGTTTTGGATTTTGGACTCTTGGGTCACTCGAAGGGCTCTTTTGAAGCCTTTTCTTGGCTGCCGTGTGTTGTTTCCGGGATGTGCATCTGTGATGTTGTGAAAATTGTAGTTAAGGAGTGCCGAGTCTGAAATTGAATGCATACATATGATGTGAGTGCTCGGTAATGTAGAGCTGTAGGTTATCCACCAGGTCACCTCATTTTAGTTTTTGGTCTTTTGAGTCGCTCGGATGACTCTCTGGAAGCCTTTTCTTGAAAAGGCTGTTGGCCACCGTGTGTGGTTCCCAAGATGTGCATCTGTGATGTTGTGGAATTTGTAGTTACAGAGCAAAGTTGAACAAAAGGGTGATCAACCTACAGCTTTACATCACCGAATGACATGTGTATTCCCCTCCAACTTCACATTCGGTCCCCTTAGACTACAAATTTCACAACAAAATGGATGCTGGAAACAACACACACACGGTAGCCACGAGGCAAGAAAAGTCTTTGAAAGAGTCCTCCTAGTGACCCAAAAGTTCAAAACCAATATGAGCTTATCTGGGGGGATAAGCGAAATTGGAGGGTAGGTGATAACTTACTTACAACTCAATCTAGATTACCGAACACTACTAATTTCATATGTATACTTGTCCGTGGACTTTTGCCCTTCCTTCCAATGTTGGTTCACTTTGGTCCCAGTCTTCTTGCTTCTCATAATTGACCTGTAGCTCGTGGTGTTGCAGTCCGGGTGTTGCAAATCTGCTCTTGGAGCTTCTTAACCTGGTATTTTGTTCGTGATGGTTTGACGCATCCTCCCTCCCAATTTCGTTGTCCTCCAGGTTGGCTCGTTTTGCATTGTGTAATTTTGGGTCATTTGGGGGACTGACTCTTTCAAAGCGGTTTCTTGGCAGGCGTTTGTTGATTCCAAGATGTGCATCCTGTGATGTCGTGAAATTTGCAGTTACAGAGCGCCGGATCTGAAGTTTAACGTATATATATATATATATATATATATATCTTATTTTGGGCTGTGCAGTTGTTTCACAAGAATACACAGAGTCAGTTTTTGGGAATACATAGTTTCGTGTCACAGTTTAATTCAATTGAGCTTGAGGGGAGAAGTTTGGCTCTGGACAGAGAGTTTGAGGTCAAACTTATTCACTAAAAGCGCAATGTGCATGTGCAAAGAGATTGTGGACATGGTTCCTTGCACCTTCTTCCTTCCTGGCTAGGCAAACTTACCTGGGTAACCAGATCTTTGCACTCACCATCCGGAAAATAGACGTATAGGTATATTGAACATGCAGGTGCTAATTCTGGGCGGAGTGTGGGGCGCATCATTTTTTTTTCCTTCTGCAGTGCTTGCTCTCTCTCCGATGGGTAGGGTCAGAGCACAGGCAATTGCTGCTACCTATTCTTATTAAAATCCGCGTCTGTGCAATGTGGTCTATGTCAAGGCTTTCCTCAATATGGGACCTGCTACCCTGAGGGTTGGTTCTGCACGTTTGGTTGAAAGGAAGACCAGTCGCAAGTCCATGGTGTGCATCAATGCTGAGGAGGATGTGGAACCCTAACCCTCAATTAGCACTTGCTCTTATGCAGAATGGGAAGTTGGTGGTGAGGGCGGCTGCATCATCATCGGAGGCAGAGGATTGCTCCAGGCGCACAGCAATGCTCACGGGAGTGTCTGGCATTGCTGCAGGACTGCTGCTCTTGCTGCCTGTGCGCTCTGCCGAAGCTCGCACTGTCAACCCGGGTGTGCGAAGGAAGCTGAGGGAAGAATTGGACAAATTGAAGGAGGAAGCCATCCAGAATGTCGAGGAAACCAAGGCGAAGGTGCAAGAGGTAGCCAACAAAGCACAGGTGACCATCCGCAACAATGTTGCCGGCAAGTGAATATTATATCTGTGCGAAACTGTGTACAATTGTGACTTAGGGAATTCCGAGTCCATGTAAGATATGAGAAAATAAACGTGGATTTTGACTGATGAGTCCTCCATCCATTCTGTTGCCACCATCCAGTACTGTGCTTTCCACTTTTCGTTGTTACAAAGTGATGGCCATGGGTTTCAATTTGTCAGCTGTATCAACTGACAGTCTATATGATTAAGTCCTTAATGGCTGTGAGCTGAGAGTGTACACACTTCAATTTGGTGCACAAATATGTCACATACCAAAAAAAAAAGTCACAATATGAAGGTGGTGATATTGCAAAAGATCATGTTGCTGTCACCGGGGATCCTCACCCGAGAAAGAGGTGCACTATGCTACTTGTGATTAGTGCAATGTGCACAGTGTGAAGGGTATACAAGCATGTGGATTTTTAAAACCCAGCAATCAAACTGGTCATTATCTACAGAGGAAATGGTGGGTAGTTTGTTTTCTACCTCCAGATCACCATTTTTGTTTAGTTACTAGAAAGTGATGGCCATTAGAGATACTATGCTTTTCAATCTGTCAGCTGTACTGTTAGTCTGTCTGCAAGAGTGTAAATGCTTCGATTTGGTGGACGGCAGAAATATGTCCCAATATGAAGGTGGTGATAGTGCAAACAATCATGTTGCTATTGGAAATTCCTCACCCAAGCAAGAGGTGCATAGTGCAATGTGCACAAGTATTCATAACTGACATTGTGTGAAGGGTGTACAAGGATTTGGATTTTGTTGTCATAAGCTTCAGTGGATATAGTGGTTCACCCCAGTGATTGGGGAGATTTTTGGGCATAATCGGTTGAGATCCTAGTGTTTGCAACCGGTTACATGTTGACATCCTTCAGTTTTCCTTTATTAAATTGGGGTATATTCTATAAATTCCTCTAAAATGATCGTTAAATTTTCTGCAGTCTTAAACTTCAACCGGTTATATCTCAAACTCAACTAGTTCATCTGTAACAAACTGCCGGTTCTCCCCGATCATAGGTTCACCCGTTCTCTAGCTCCAGAACACCATAGTTTTACAAAGTTCTCCTGTGGTGAATGGTTGTGTGTTGTCATGCAATCTGTTTGTTAGCTAGTGAGTGGATTGTGGAGATAGAGAATTGTGGACGATGTAAGCTTTTCTTAAGCATATTGCCTTCATGTTATTAAGTGATGCATCTCATACTTAAGATGGCAAGCTCTGTTCCAGCACACAGCCCTCTCAAACTTGAGAACTGTGGCACCGGGCAAGTTTAAAAATGTAGACAAAAACATTGTATACATTGATTGCCTGCGTAAACCCAATAGCAGATATATAGTAAACAAAAATGCCACTTATTGAAAGTGAGAGATGAAAGGAGTTGTAAATCCTGCAACTCATGTGAACGGCCCTTTTTTGTGTTCCGAAAGAATTGACATTTTATATCTATTGGACCTTCACCGACAGAATGATGTATTTTCATTCACTGCCAAGTATTGCCACAATTGCAGGAATTGATCCCAATGTATCATTTCGAACAGATATCAGGTGCTGCGATCTAAAACTCAATTCTGTACTATACTGTGCTAATAGGCCTAGGCTCCTACTTGCCTAATAGGGGGAACAGGAGCAGGAGCAGGAGCAGTCGACAAACACCATGCGTTGTAGTCTCTGATAATGCCTTGTAACAGTGCTCCCTCCATAGCTTGAAGGATTCGATCGACAATTTGGTCTCCGACACCTGTTAACAATCCATTAGGTATGAGTGACAATGGGAGTGGGAGGTAGGCACCAACGCCGAGATCTACCCACCCGCCGAACTCCCAGCAAGAATCACTGCTCCCAATACTTTTGTTGGAAGGAGGAGCAGCAGCAGCAGCAGCTCTTGGAAACACACGAAGCTCGCCGTGAAGAGAGAGTTGTAGGTCTAGGTTGCGGAATTGGTCAGGGAGTCCTGTTACGTCTAGTATCAGCTTCTTTGAGTCTATATAAAGAGTGCTGTTCTCATGAACTACCCTGCAAAACATCAACCACGAATTTATTTGAAACTTATTCATCATCAAAAGATGGGAAAAAAGGTCTTGCAATGTCCAGACATAATCCATCCTCTTTTCTTCATTCCCTGCACATTTGTACTAATTGGTCTGGTAGAAATGCCACTGCAATTATTATAGCTAAGTGGAGGAATCTGAATAGCATGCTAATTCATGACTACAGAAGCTTCAGGTTGCGAGTGAAGAAACACAAGTGACTGATTCTTCATCTTCAAACAATTGGAGACCATGATAGACTGGTGAATGATTGATTTAGTAGCTTGTACAACTCAAACGACCACCACATATGAGAATTATACATTAAAAGATGGAAGAGGTTTTGCAATTCCATTATTTTTTACTTCATTCCCCAAATATGTGTATAATTGGTCTGGTAGAATGCCACGGCCATCATTAGCTAAGTGGAGGAATCTGAGTCTAACTAAGCTTCCTTCTCCCTGTTCCAAGCTACTCCTAATACCTACATGAGTTTAGGAGCTTCAGGTTGCGAGCGAAGAAACACTCAAATGAGTGATTCTTCATCTCCGAACAACAGGAGACCATGCAACATTGGTGCATCATCAATTTAGTAGCTTGTACAACTCAAACGACCACCACATTGAGAGTTGTTCATTAAAAGATGGGAAAAAATGTTTTGCAATTGCTTCCTCTCGTCTCCATCCCTCTTGACACAAGCGTATAATTGGTGTGGTAGAAAACCACTGCCATCATAGCTAAGTGGATGAATCTGAATATCTCTAGCAACGGGCTTCCATGCTACAAATTGATACCTACATCAGTTTAGAAGCTTCAGCTTTCGAGTGAAGAAGAAACACATTAATCAGTGATTTTTCAGAAACAAACAATAGGAGACCATGACAGATTGGTGCATGATTGATATAGTAGCTTGTAGACTTCAAATGAGACAACAAAAGAAAGAATCCCACTGAGGATAATAAACTCACTCAAACTTCTTCCCTTACTACAAATGTTCTCCACATCAAGAGAGATGACAAATAGAGTGAGAAGGGACAGACCGACCTGACATCACAATACGGGGTGGCTGCGAAGTTGAAGAACGTGATGGATTGCAGCCGAGCTTGCCAAACGTCGTCACCGATGTATTTGATGCGGGCAGAATCCGGGAATGTCACATTGACAATTCTCTCCGTCTCCCTAAGGTAATCACTCGGCGGGAGTGACTTCTCTTGAAACGGTATGGCCACCTGTTTCGTGCCCGAGAATCTTACTAACTTCGCATTAACAACTCCCTTTCCTGCTAACCTAGATTCACCAGCCTTTTGCCTTGAGAAATTAGACAACCATGGATATCTGGAGCTGACCGAGGACATGAATTGTCCAGGCAGGGAGATGGTTTGACATGGGTTAGGATGTGAAGACCCGAATCCTACATGTGATGAATTGTAGCATAAGATGGGAGAAAGGCAATCTGTCATCCTACAATTTGATTGAAGAGAAATAGACAAGTTCCCATAACACAGGGAGCTCGCCATCCTGTCTTGTTCTTCTTCCGAATTGGAAGCTCAAATGAGTCTCCGAGAATCCTCGCAGACGAATGGAAATGGTCAGACAGAAATAACATCTAATTCTACCAAGTTTTATTCACAAAGAGAAGAGGAAACCCAGCAAAAATTAGTTAGCCTTGCATTACTCCACATCCCAAAGTGATGAAGTAGAACTAGCACGCCACACATTGATCTCTACACCACCGGAACCGGGTGACCCGGCGAAGTGAAGGGTGGAGAGTTGCATGGCAGAGAGGGTAGAAGTACACGTGGAGGGATTCTTTTTCATCTGTTTTAGATGTTGATGATGTTGCGATGATGGTGTTGATGATGTTCAGAAACATAGGAGAGCCAATATTTGAAGAAGATTTACATGTGTCACTTTAGAGCAGTTATTTTACTAGCAATTATGATGTGTGATTGAATCCTTTATTCTTTATAATTCCGAGTCTGCTCAGAGCAAACAGAATTGAAGTTGATGTAAGCTGAGTCGTGGGATTGTGAAAATTTGTTGCTTGAAGAGCTCTTGGTAACAGGCTTGCACGGGTCTTCCGCAAGAATTCTTTTCAAGGGTTACGTACTGCACACTTCGATGTAGTGTATGTGTCTCAAACATTTAAGTAATTTGCCGTGCTCCTGGCAACCTTTTTTGTTAGCTGATTGGAAGTAACCTTGTTCCAAGCATTCACTCATACTGGGTGCGAGATTCTGTCATTGTGTTGCAATGTCCTAGGTTGGTGGGACCAAATATTCTATTCGAATATTCGTATCAGCCGCTCGAATCTTCGAGCTTACCTCCTTTTCATCGAACATTTCGATCTTGAATTACTTAAAGTTAAGTTAGCAAAGCCAGCCTCACAGAAAATTCATTAGGGTTGGAAGAACCTAAGCTGAACTCAAAACGCAGGAGCTATGGCGGAAAATCGAACAGTGTTCCTGGTAAGCTTTCATATTTTCTCCTTGTCTCCGGCTTGATTTTTTGAAGGTTGAAATTCTGAATGGTATAATTCGAGAGCCCCGAACATGCATCTTGATGTAATTCGAGAACCCCTTGCTGTGATGTTTCCAAGATGATCCATCATCGAAGCAATATACGTATGCTTAGATGAGCATTCAATCGCCCTCTAACTTGTGATGACCTTAGGGTTTATGTTCTCGAAGAATTAAATTTGGGATGGCGTAATCAACTGTGAAAATGAGTTAGCCATCCGCTTATACTTGGAACAGCGATGACTGATCTGTACACTGTTTCTTTGACATCAAATTGACATGGTGAGGAGCGATGTATTTTCATAACTTGCTTGATGTAATTCGAGAATCCCGATTGAGGGGTTGCTCTGATGATGTTTCCAAGATGAACAATTGTTGGAACAACAATGCGTATGCTTAGATGAGCACTCAATCGCCTTCTATATTACGACCTTAGGGTTTTCAGTCCTGGAAAAACTGAATTTGAGATATCTCAATCGACTGTGAAACTGAGTTAGCAATCAATGGTGTTTGGAACGGCGATGTTTGATTTGTATCCTGTTTCTCTGATACCCGTTTGATTTGCTGAGGAGCGATGTATTTTCTGTTGCCAAGATGGAAACCGTAATTCTATCATGTTCTAATTCTACTCAACATTTAGCATTTACCGTTTAAATGCATACTTTTTGATGCATATCTGTGGTTAAGACGGAAGCTAATTGTGCTTTGCACTTGGTGGTTGGGATAGGTTAACACATTCATCACTCAAATGGCCCTGCTGTTGAACAACTTTGCCGCAGTATGCGAACAAGATCTTGCCAATGTGCACATGTGAGTTTCTCTTCTCTCCATTGTCTCTGTTCTATCTGTGCTACAAATCCTTTTTGCAATTGGGTTGCAAACCTTCATTTGAAAGACATCAATGTCAAAATTCTACACAAACAGAGCATCTGGTAGTTGGTAGGTTGATTCATTAGTTGAATGCCCTCAAATTGCTGTATCAATTGCATGGACTTACAAAATGAACAATCAATGAAGTTAACCTTCAGCTCAAATGAGACTTCCGTTGGGAGTTGGTCCCCTATGATTTCCAATTGGTTGTTTTGCAATCAAAAGCATTTATTTCTTTCCAGTTGTGGTGCATACTCGGAGGTAGTGTTTGAATGTGATTGAAAATCAACCCATTTTGGTTCATTTAGGACCAAACTCATTATAGAACCTCTTGGCATGCCAAAACGAGTTTGACCCTCAACGAATCAATTTAGAATGTTCTTTGTTCAAACCTCCACACTACCTCCAAACATGTGCCGAAAAACAAAACTTAGAGGATGACTCTAATGTCCAGCGAGCATGATGATGCCCTCATACTTTTGATCTGTCATTGGCACCTATGTCATTGGCATCTATGTCATAGGAACTTTGCAGGATTCCACTTGAGAAGAGCAATAAGTCAATTAGAAACCCTAAGGTCATTATATATATAAAATTGTGAGAAAATTGGAAGCTGAAGGGTTTATTGAATTGCAATTTGCTTGGCTACAGAAGAATCTTAAGATTGGAGGCAACAACCACTTTATTGGAATCCAAGCTTCAAAGTGTTACTCGGTTACATAGTGCGTCAGGTAAGCCTCTCTAGTATATTGTGCACCTTTTGATGCTTTGGTGGTTAACTATGCTTTTGATGCCTTAGAGCAACTCCTACGATCACTATAGATTGTTTCAGTCAATAATTCACTTTCAAAGTTTTTAGGGCCACTGCCACATGCTCTTCCACCCATAAAGTCCATATATATCATAAAATCATCATTGGCCACCGATTACTGAGAGACAACCCTCCCTCTCAAGTCGTCAGTCACTCAATTTCCGAGGGTGAGTAGGGGTTTAGAGGGTTACCTTTATCTCAATAAACGGTGGTCAATAAAGATTTGAACCAAGATGTGGGGCTTTCTGGATGGGAAGAGTATAACTTTTGCTCCCAAAAACCCTAGAAAGATGATTATTGAGAAAAATGTTGTACAGTGAGTGTTGGAGACGCTCTTAGACTATAGGTAGCCAACAGGTGGTTGACAACAACGTGACAAATGTTTCCTTCACTTACAAGTTGCTTTGCTTCTTGCAGATGATCAGACAGCAAGTTAGGCAGACTTTGGACATCTCCCTCACTTGCATGTCGAAGAAAAGGAGAGGCCTTAATTCAACTGACACTTGATTTGCAGATGATTTAGCTGTAAAGCCCTTGTGAATAGGGCAGGGTTCAAGACTGAATGTGTGTTGTCATGTACATAAGCAACCCATATGTGAAAGGTTGCAATGGATGTGAGAGAGGGCAGGTTTGGGAGGTACATAAGAATAGGTATGGGAGATGTCAGAGATGAGTTGTGTAGATCTATCTCAGGTTACAACTCGTAAAGTATCATAATATATTCTTAAATTTTCACAATAATTGATGATAATCCAGAATGTTGGGAGGCTTGAAGGTGTGCTTTTTAAATCTATCAACTGTTGGCTTGATGATGCTTGTCCCTTTGAATTGTGTCGGTTGTTTAGAAATCTTCAACGCGAATGTCAGCTTCTTATGTTGTTGACTGCGAGGTCATTTATCCATTCACGTCGATAATCAAAGACACGAGGAGTGAGTTGAAATGATAGTTATCAGGCAAACTGAAAATGACAAAAGATTGGTAGAAATGTTACATGTCTCCCTTAATGCATGTGGTATCACAGACTTGGTGACATCCTTTGTTTCTTTGAAGCTCGGTGGTCTATCAAAGGTCACTATTCATATACATCTAGAAGTGAACATTGTTGCAACAGTTGAGGAAGCAGTCCATAATTTTTTTATGTTGATTATGAAACATTTGAGCATGTTTGAGAACTTGAAGAAAGTGTATTTCACTTGTCATTTATGGCTCCAGTATATCTACTATGCATATCATTGAATCGGTATGGAGCGAAAATTCGGAATTGGTGCAAGTACTCTTATGGCTTGTGGAGTGCTGTTGAGCACACTAAAACCATGCCAACCATCATATCTGAGCACATGAATAAAGAAACTTCTCTATTGATCATACAAATAAATGGAAATTGAATGTTTTAAAGTTTCTCTGTAAATACTCAGAGGATTTTCTTGTCTCATAATTTCCGGAGCTTGCATGAATGTCTTACTCATTATGAAAGTGAAAGATTCTTGTGTTCATCAAGTGGTCATATAGGTCCCCCCAATCATATTGACTATTGAGCCTAGAAATGATTAACATATTTTGAGGATATAATGCATTCTCTTTTAAACACATGTCTTTTTCAGTGCAAGCTCTCAAATCCACATCCTACCACAAACCAATCAAAATGTAGGTGTCCATATTATTGTTGTATTTGAATTAGGTGCTTCTACCTTACCATAAGGTAGACGTGTCTAATTCAGTTACTTATCTTAATTGAACACTTATATTTGAGACCACATAAACTTAAAAGAGATTGGACCACATGCTCAAATTATAATCACCATACTAATCTCAATTGTCAACATAATTGGGAGAACCTATATGATTGTTAGATGAGCATGAGAATCTTCAATTTGATAATGAATATGATATACATATGAGCTCTGAAAAAAATATGAGGAAAGTAGCTACAACCTCGATTTGGATTTGCTAACCATCTCGTACTAATCACATGCTTCATATCTTAGAAGAAGCGGGCTACTAGAAAAAGTAACCATTCAAGATCCATCTAAGGTCGAGGCATCCATAGTCAACTAGGTCCAATTAACCGCTCACTAGGGTACTTGTAATGTTGACATGGATGAGATCTATATTTTTTTAGGCAAACGGAGTTAAGGTTTATGTGGCGGTGGCTTGTGGTTGATTACCTCGTAATAATTTTGACAACTATCATGTCCAAAAATTACACTAAATATGATATTTAGTGTCATTTTCTATTTGAAATTATGCAATGCTATATCTATTTATTGTATATCTTGTTTACCAACAAATGTGAAATTGGTAGTTTGTACATAATAGAACATGAACAACTTTATTTGGTAAAAAAAAATTCATTCTCCTTAGAATTTGTTTCTCTTCACAAGAAAAATTGTATCCCCAACTATTACTCCCATAACATTACTCATTATTCAACTCTTGTTCTTTGGGGCTCTTATAATATAACAGTCAAATGCTCAAAAAATTGCGCATGGAGAATCAAATTCAGATTGAGCTCCTAGCATCCCATTGTTGTATTATGAGGGTCCATGTCATAGAATAATGTTATACCTTCTCAAAACGATGCAACCTCTCTTGTTTTATTGGTTATAGATGCCTCAACCTTAACTTATGTGAAGAGAGAGAGAGAGAGAGAGAGAAGGCACATGGCCCAACTTTGTTTCCCCACAACTATTTTTTTGGGGAGGCGGGGCAGCTGAGCAAGCGATTATGCAAAAAAATAAAAATAAATGGCTATCGCCAAGGCAAGCCATCATGTAGCTATAGAATGCAATACAAACGCATACTACATTTTACCCTAATGCAATAAACACACTACATGTGTTTTACCAAATGATTTTTTAATTTTAGAAAAGTGTTTATTGCTGCGTTTATTTATTTTTACTTTTTATTATTGCAGTCCAAGTCTCCAAGGGCCACCTAGGCTGCAGAAGCTAGGAAATGTGCCCAGCCCAAGAGAGAGAGCACATGGCACAACTTTGATGCCTCACAAACGTTTTTAATCCATTGGGGAGGTAGGATAGCTAGTTGAGCAGCTATACAAAAAAAAACTAAATAGTGAATGCTTGTGCTAATAGCTGAAAACTTTATTTTACCCCAACACAATAAACACATTGCATGTGTCTTATGTGAAGGTGAAAATATAATTTTACTTCAAAAATTTCATGTCTTTGTTTTTTTTACTTTTTACTGTTGCGGTCCAAGTCTTCAAGGACCCTGCTGTGGAAGCCCAGGCCATGTGCCCAGCCCTAGAGCCATTGCATGGTGGCATGTGGCCCCACTCTCTCTCCAAGCAACAAGTTCGAGCTCCCCATGCAAGCCCAAGTGGCGTCGCCTTCTTCCTGCCACCCCATCATCCCCACTCTCATAGTAATCCCAGAAGAAACATTCACAGACACATTTCTCCTCCTCTCACAACCCAAAAAAAAAAAACAAAAAACCACTCGGACACGATTTCCCATCTTGCATTCTGCGTCCACGCCTCTTGAAGGCCGGGTGGAGTGGGGTATGCTAAGTCCATCCATCTACTCACTCTCACTCACTCTGTAAGTTAGAGTGTGTATGATGTTTGCGGTTGCGGAAGAAGAAATAGGTTTTGTTTTTTATATCTGATGATACTCTGTCACATGCGCGCTCACACACACGGACGGACAAGAATTGCGAGAGTGCTTTTTTGAACATTTTGTTGTTTTTTTGTTTTTTGCTTTGGAGGTAAGGGAGGGAGATGTGGGAGCACAAGGAGAGTAGTGGCAGTGTCATTCATGCAGTATTTGTAAGTATGTTGAGAGATTGATTGAAGAAGACAGAGGCTTGGTTTTTGGTTCTTGGGTTTTTGATTTTGTGTGGCGCCAATTTCTTGGGGTTAGGGTGCGGGGTGAGAGAGAGAGAGCTGGGGGATTGAGCGAGCTCAGTTGCAATCACAGGAGGATTTGAAGTGAGTACGTTGCAATTTTCTTCGCTTTCAAATTGTGTGCTCTTTTCAGCCTTTTTAAGTTCCGGTTTTTAAGAGATTGGAGAAGCCGAGCAATTGAAGGGAGCTGGAGTAATTTCATTCCTCACGCGGTTAATTGTTTGTCTTCCCTTGCAGAGGGTTTGAGAATTTCAGCTCACATATTGAGTGCCGAGCTCCCATTGCAGAATCAAGTCTTCTAAGAGACTTTCAAGATAGATGAGCTCAATACATCTTTGAGAGAATTCAAATCAAGCAGGACAGGAACCCCAAGATTCAGAAGGCCCCTTGGGAGACGAATTATACGACCACCAGGAAGAAAATCTCCGGCCAAAAAAGAAAATTCCGCGAACTAACGCACTCAACCGCCACCATGCCCGCAGGGATGCGCATTGCGAGTTTTGTAGCCTCTCGCATCCATGCCCAACACAAAAACTCCACAGGGTTAAGTCCACATGCATCTTTGCTTCTTCGAGTAGCAGGGATACATAACTCATCATCACCATCATCTCCAGCCGAAGGATCGACATCCGGGGACACTCCCCTGGGATCCCAGGGACCTTATGCCTCGAAATTGAAGACTCGTGGGGTGATTAGGTTTGACGGACCGGAGGTGTTCCATTTCCTGCAAGGATTACTAACAAATGATGTGAACAAGCTTCAGGACAATCCTTCGGGGAAGACAGCCACCCCTTCGCCCAATGAACCCTCAGTGTATTACCCGCCCTTGTATACGGCGATGTTGAATTCGCAAGGGCGGTTCCTGTATGATTTGTTCCTGTACAGACCGATTGCGGGGAATGAGAAGCTGAACCGCACCGGGTCGGGACCCGGGGATGAGAAGAAGATCGGGGATGGGGTGCCTGCTTTGCTTGCGGATGTTGACGCTGGCGTTGTGGATGAGATCATGGCGTACTTGAAGAAGTAAGGGAATTTCTTTCTCTCCTTCCCACTTGTGTCAAATCAGTCCTCCACATTTTTGGGTTGGTCAATTTTTGGAATCAGTTTCCTCAAGCAGATCACAATGTGGATGGTAAGGAATCCTGGGTTGCAATTTGACGGGGATCTGTTTCGATTGAAAGTTACTCTATGTTCATTCAGTTGGTTAGTTAGGGCATTTATGGTTTAAAGGATTCCTTCTTTGCTGGAATTGATCAATGCTCGACTAATCCTGGGCAGTCATTTCATGTCATCAATTTTCTCAAGAAGATCACAATGTGGCAGTAATAGTCTTAGGTTGCAATTTGACAGGGATCCCTTTCGAACCAAAATTCCGGTTGAAAATTAACTTTGCGTTCAGTCGGGTCGTTAGTAAAGGATTCCATCGATGCTCGAGTTGTCGATGAGATCATGGCTTACTTGAAGGAGTAGGGAATTTTCTCTTCCACCTCTTGTCTCAATCCAATGCTCCACAAATTTTGGGTAGTCATTTCATGTCGTCCATTTTCACAAGCAGATCTCGATGCGGATGGTGACAGGGATCTACTCTGAATCATAATAAGTGTTGAAAGTTAACTCTATGATCAGTCAGTTGGTTAGTTAGGGCCTTTCAGAAAGCTGGGCTCGAATAAGGTAAAAGGGATTCCATTTTTGTGCAGCGCCCGGTGGCTCTGGTGTACGTGTTAAAAAGCAAAGAAATCTTGGCATAAATTAGGGTGCCTCCCAGTTGTACTTGTTGAACTCCAATCTTGTCGGAACCCAAAGAAACTGAATAAAATAGTACTAAACCTAAGCTTCCTTTGTAGGTTCTAATCCTCCTGCTGGTTTACATTAGAAATGTGTTTACATACAAGGAGTAACTGCTTGACTGTAACATGCTCTGCATTTAGTGTTACCATATCTTCATTGTTAAGAGTGACGTGTCGGAGTTCACATTTCAAATTTGCACATTGTTCTTTGTTAACAGACATATTCTACGGGCGAAAGTTGAAGTCCATGATATCTCTAAGGACTTTGCAGTGTGGCAATATTATGGAGGAAGATTGGCAGATAATCCCGAGCAGTCGACCGAGTCGGAAGCGGGATCGATTGGATGGGGTGGTACAGTAGACGAGAGCGCCTTGACCTCAGCAGAAGCAAGTGATGACCAGTGGCGTTGGCACAAAGACCCACGTCTCAGCACACTTGGACTTCGGGGGCTCTTTCCAAGCGGTGTTCAACGTAAGACTTTTTGTTGTTGTTCAAGGCTTCAGATTTTTGTTTCCTTGCATGTAGAATCAGATAGTAGATGGTGTTAGTGTTCTGGCTATCCAAGGAGTGCCAGTGGGTAAGGTAAGTGGGCCTATAATGTGCAATTCTAGCTCTACACCCAATTCTCCTGGGATATTAAACATGCGATTAGTACAAGATGAGTAGCAAATTCAAATCGAGGCCATGGCTATTTTCCTCATGAATTTTGGAACTCATCTGAATATCAAATTGACGATTCTCTTTCTTCTTTATTGATCATATAGGTCCTTTCAAAGATGTTACCTGTTGAACCTAGAATACTTAACGATTTTGAGCACATGGTCCAATCTCTTTATAATAGATATATTTTTGGTATCTGTTTATAGATCCACACCTAATCACACACAGCTCAATTATAGATTTCCGATAAAGGTAAGTAATCAAATTAGGTTTGGGTACCTTACTCTGTCTGATGAGACAATCTGACAGTAAATATGCAGAGACCAAGTCTGTGGAGTGTGTGGTATTGATATATAATTTACACTGTGACAAGCTCTTCGGTCTTTCTGAACTTCCCTCTTTACGTCAATATAGAATGGCCTACTGACCTTTCTAATGTCATTGTGGTTTTCCAGCACCTTTGGTTGAATCTGGTGAAGGTGTAGGAGAAGATTACTACTTGTTGTGGAGGCTAGAGCAAGGGGTTCCTGAAGGTTCGGTAGAGATACCCAAAGGTAAATTTCTCTTGTGAATGTCTGTGGTCCTCAGTTCTAAGCTTCTCTCACAAACATAAAAAACAGTGTTACTTATTAATCTTCACCTCTCCGGACTTCATAGAAACTTAGTTTCTAAGTTCAGCTTTATTGAGAATTCAGACTTTGAATGTGAGATGCTCTTAAACTTGTCAGCTTTTCCTATATGTGATTTTTGTGTTGATGTCGATGAATTAGAAAAACCAGTGTGTGGTTGGTATGCTGTGCGTTGCACTCCTGCCATAGACACAGGGCTTTATACCCTTTGGCTCTATTGATGTCTCGAGGGAGGGTGCAATCACATAGCTATTCATTTCTGATATATTTAGTGGTGGATGTGATATGTCCAGGGGAAGCCATACCGCTGGAGTACAATCTGGCAGGCTTGAAGGCTATCAATTTTGACAAAGGATGTTATGTGGGTCAGGAGTTAGTTGCCCGTACTCACCACCGTGGCGTCATTCGCAAACGACTCATGCCTCTCAATTTTGTATACGGCAATGGGGAAGGTGAGCTTTGCTCCCCTCTTATTGGATGTGATGTCCTTTTTTATCCTCATGCCTTCAATAAATTGTAGTTTGCAGCTTAGGGCCACTGAAGACTATGGCCCAGGGCATGACCAAGGAATTAGGAGGGCCCTTGAACCTCATCCGGAGGCTGTATCATGGAATTTGGAAATTGAATTATGTGTGGTCACAGGCCTCAATTGTAGTGTAAAGACATATATGACTGGGCTCTCGAATGAATTCTATTTCATTGTCATCCTATTCATGTCGGCCCTTCCACACAATAAGTTACAATAAACCAAGGGTTGTGAGATTTCAAAGTGTCACGGTCTCCCGGTTTTGTGTTAGACCCACCTCTGTGAGGTGGGATTGATGCAAAATCCAGTAGACCATGAGACTTGATCCACTACATGCCATATAGGACTTCATGTAGGTTTGTTCAACCACTCAAACTTCCCTGGTCCCGTAGGCCCTCAAGTTTTAGTGTAAAGTGCAGTAGGACGGTCTTGGCCTTTTCCACCAATAAGAGATTTTAGGTTTTAATGATCACAGGCCCTCAAGCTCTAGTGTGAAGTGCCCCTTAAGCTGAAAATGTGCTGATGCTCTTCCTGGTTATCTTTGCAGAAGCACAACAAGCAGTATCTCCAGGTGCAGATGTTGTGAGCAAGGCAACTGGGAAAAAGATAGGTAAGGTTACCACTGTGCTGGGTCCAAGAGGACTTGGGCTGCTACGACTCGAGTCTGCGCTTAAAGAAAATTCTCAGTTACATATCGAGAACCAAGAGGACGTTATGGTGAAAGCAGTGCGTCCAAAATGGTGGCCAAGTGAGTGGGGTCGGGAAGATAACCACGAAGCTGTCAGTAACTCATAAGCGCAAATATATTTTCCTGTGGACAACATTAAAAAAAGGGCTTCCTTGTGCCAGCAAGTGTGATATTCTGTTCCATAGGCATGATTTTCTGCATTGCGTAGCAAAGGCTTGCCCAAGTCTACTATGTAATTGGGTCATTTAGTAGCCACTGCAAGTTCTAGTTTGGTGGGCTTCTGACCTTTACATATAGCCATGGGAGAGGATGATGAAATTTGATCTTACTGTTTCACAGGCATCATTTTGTTCATGTAGAAAAATTTGTAAAAAGCTTACCCCAGTCTACTATGTGATTGGATCATAGTAGCCACTGCAAGTTCTAATTTAGTGGGTTCATGATCATTATGGAAAGCCATGGAGGATGAGGAAATTTGATCTTACTGTTTCAAAGGCATTAATTTTCAGCATCACATAGCAATTTGTAATCTACTGTGTGATTGGATCGCAGTAACCACTGCCAAGTACTTAGCTGTTGGGTTTCTTACCTTCAAGTAAAGTTATAGAAGATGAGGAGGAAATTTGCTGGTAGTCCTTACTTGCCCTTTGGAAAGCGGAACGATTCTGCTGCACAGATTCTTCCACAGCATACGGTTCCAGTCAGATATTTATCTTAATGCACCTATTAGTCCTCAAGGGTCTTCTTGTCCTGTTTCGAGAGTTGTGTGTAGTCTCCGCCCTTGTAATTTGACACTCTGGGAAAAAGCGTTACAGCCTTCAGTGGTCATCGATCAGCCAGAAAGATCAGGAGAAATTTGCAAATTGTGAGGAGAATGAGTCAAAATAAATGTTCATCTTCCTGTGTACGTTTTATGCAAGGGAGTAGGATGATCACTGGAAAAGGACTTCAACAACTCCACTGATATAAGCATCATGGAAGCCTTTGCTATGTGGTTGATGAACGATATCTTTGGGACTAAACTCTTAGGGTGGACCACTTCACAGAACCAAATTTTTAAATTACTGGTCAGATACTCAATACTCTGGTAGGACAAAACAGTGAGGTTGACATGTAAATCACTTTCAATTGCCATTGCGATTGAGACCAAAACGTTTATTTTATGTTTGAAACTAAGATAGACAACCCTTATCTGGTTACTCTTTTTTAATAGCACACCTATAATTGAGTGGCATGTGGTTTAGTGTAGCTCCAAAAACGGATACCAAAATGACATGCATCTAAAAGAGATTGAACTGCATTTTGAAAACATAATAACAATTTTAAGGTCAATAGTCAACACTGTTGGGGGGAACCTATATGACCATTTGATGAGCACGAGAATCTTCACTTTGATTGTGAGCAAGATATTCACACGATATTCATATGTACTCTGGCTATGGCCTTGATTTGAGTTTCGTAACCTTCTTGCACTAGTCGTGTGTTTCATATCGTAGGAGAAGTGGGCTAGTCGGAGACTGTAACCATTCAAAACCCCCAGCTACCTTAGTCACTTTTGTGTTAAGTGCATCAGTTATAGAATATATTGGACAAATTTAGTATTGGAAGCATGTCAACAAGCAGTTTCCGGTCCGCTTTACCGGTTGCTACTCGACGTGTTGTGAAGACCGTGTGGCCCAATGGATAAGGCGCTTGCCTACGGAGCAAGAGATTCTGGGTTCGATCCCCAGCATGGTCGTCTCTTAACTAATTCTTTTCCCCACCCTCTCGTTAATTTTTTTGTGTCCAACCAAAAACATCCGATCATCTCCTTTGACTGGCAAAACGCCACTCACACTCTCTTTAACAACACATACGCCAATCCCACCACCACCACCTAACCATCAAAGTAAATGGGTCTTAGATGGTTACTTCTTTTGCCGACTTGTCCTTGGATACGAAACACGCGATAAGGAAGAGATGGATCGCAAATTGAGGCTGTAGCGGCTTTTCTTGTAATTTTCAGAGCTCGTTTGCATATCTTATTAACAATCATGGTGAAGATTTTCGGGCTCATCAAATGGTCATATAGATAACCCCCCAAAAAAAATATGTTGATTATCGAGCATAGAATGGTTATCATATTTTGAGCATGTAGTTCAATCTCATGTGAACACATATCTTTTTGGTATCCGCTCTTGAAATCACACCTAACCATATATCACTCCATTATGGGTGTCCGATTAAGATAGGAACCGAATGAGGCACTTCTAGCTTAACGACACCCAATCCTCAACAGCCTCCCCGCCGCCGGCCGAACATCAGGGCCATGTTTAAGTGGACAGGCCTTATCACGCACGAGGAGCGGGGAGAACCGGCCACTAAGTTACAGATGAACCGGTTGAGTTTGAGAAATCGCCGGTTGGAGATCAATACTTCATGAAAATCACCCATCATTTTTCGAGGAATTTAGAGAATATACCTCAAAGTAGTGAAGAAAAAACTGAAAGATGTCAACATGTAACTGGTTGGACTTGGGAACACTAGGATCTCGACCGATTAAGCCCAAAAAATCCTTCCGAACACCGATCACACAGCTCCAAATTGACATTCCTTTTCTTCTTCTTTCTTTCACTCAAATATCAAATCGTACATTTAGGAGCCCGCGATTCCTGCAAACCTCTCCCACATATGGCCCCATATTCTCCAATTCAGTGTACATATTCTTTAGTCTTGGACCCTACTGTAAATTCCTAGGGTCCAAAAATTTGCTCGCAACCAATTTGCTCAGTAGCAATCCTCCTGGTGTGGCCATGCTCAAAGCGAGATATCAATGGGGCAAACGTAGACAACAAAGGAGACGTAATGGCAAGCCAAACAATGACTTTGAACAATCCAATTCGGGGAAAGACTTTTTCAAAGTGACTCCAAAAAAAACATGGGCAATCCGCTCTGGGCTGATGAATTCGTCCTTTTTAGGGCTAAGAAGGTGAAAAGGGGCGAGCGAGCTGAGGAGGACGCCAACTCTGCATTGTTTTGTACCACCTCGCGCACTGGATGTAAAACATGAGGTTCACAACACTCATGGCAGCTAATAGCCAGAAAAAATAGTCGATGTGGCCACGGTTGAGGTTATCCGCGATCCACCCCGGCCGGCCGTCTCTCGTTGTAATGCTCGTCACAATCGTGAGCAACAAACTACTCAAAAAAGTCCCGAACGCAATTGTCAACAGCGCAAATGCGGTGCCTAACCCTCGCATGGCATCGGGGCTTTCGCCGTAGAAAAACTCGTAAATGCCTATGTAGGCGAAAACTTCCGCGGCTCCAATTGAAAAGTACTGCGGAACCTGCCAAAACACACTCATGGGCACTGGAACTGTGGGCGAGTCCAAAAGCCCGTGATCTCGCGCCACTTTGAGCCGTTCAATTTCGACGAGGGCCGCCGCGACCATCCCAAAAATGGAGATGGCGAGGCCGATACCGATGCGTTGCAGCTCGGTGAACCCGCGGGGGTTTTTGGTGTATTTGCGGGCAACTTTCACGATGACGAAATCGTAGAAGGGAACCCAAAATGCGACGCTGAGAAGCTCAATCACGCTGAGGGATGCGGGAGGGATCGAGAATCGGCCCATTTGGAGGTCCATCGTCGCGCCTTGGACCACGAAAAGCGTCGAAAGTTGAGTGTAAACAGTCGAAAACATCGCGTTTGTCACCATGATCGGGATCATCCGGATGAGGACTTTCACCTGCGTGTGCGATTTAGTACGAGATGATTAGCAAATCCGATATGATGAGGCCAGTCACCATTTTTCCTCGTATTTTTGGAGCCCATTTGGATATCTTACTCATTATCAAAGTGAAGACTCTCTTTCTTATTGAACGGTCACATAGGTCCCCTTAATCAAATTTTGTTGACTATTGACCCTAGAATAATTAACAATTTTATCAAGCACTTAGTTCAGTCTCTTCTAAACACATGTCTTTATGGTGTCCATTCTTCCATCCACACCCAACCATACACCACTCATATAAAGATGTACAATTTAAATAAGTAACCAAATTGGACCCGTTG
This sequence comes from Polytrichum commune, assembly GCA_950295325.1. Classification (NCBI taxonomy): domain Eukaryota; kingdom Viridiplantae; phylum Streptophyta; class Polytrichopsida; order Polytrichales; family Polytrichaceae; genus Polytrichum; species Polytrichum commune. The sequence goes on from OX485809.1 coordinate 4,503,702, forward strand.
ACCTTAATCTAAACCTTTAAGGTTCATACTCAATACAGCGCAATCAAAACAAAGTGAACAGAAATGAGAATGGAATAGAAAATCCAAAGCATCTTGAACAAGAGGAATCGTACTAAAGCACCCTCGAGTTCCTCTCGATTACTCCTCAGAATTTTAGTCCAACCCTCGACTCAGAAATAGATCTAAAAAAGAAAAAGAACTTTGTAGAGAAGTTTGTAGAGAATTTGGCACCTCTTCAACTTGGGTGACCGTGCAAAGTGTCCACGGGTTGGAGGGGAGGGCTCCAGTAACCTTATCCGCGTCAACCTTCACAGCCGCCTTGTCCAGTAATCTGATATAATTTTAAGCACACAAAATCATGCTCAGTAATGAATGAGGTGCGTCTGAATTTACAAGATGAAATCTCTCACTTAAAACACTAGTGGAGCTCGATTTGGGCCTCTCGTACACTATGTTCATGTAATATGTACAACGTGATATATACATAATTATACAATAATAATGTGATGTTTTGGTAGATAGTGATAGCTTGTTGTCTTTAAAGGTTACACTTCTCCACATCCACACCAAGGTACTTGGAAATAATTTGATGAAGGTTTCAAGAGATAAGGAATACAGAATTATCTCTTTGATACCATTAAAATTGATAAAAAAATATTTAGCGGTTAAGATGGTATTGCTGAGGTACACTCATATCTGCTAGAATGCGATATAGAGACACGAGAATGCACAACATAACACTCCTTGTTTGTACCAGTGTTGGTCTTGTATCATCATCTTTTGATACCATTCGGTAATCTATAACGAGAAACTTCACATTTTTTGATACCAGTAGGGTATAAGGTGTTTGATGATATGCTTGTTTTGAATACCATTTGGGTCTCTATACCATTCAAGAACTTTCATCCTTGGGCAAAATCGCCCTAGTATCAATACGGTTTACAGTGGTGTTGACCCAAATAATGACTTGGGTATACAAAGATCCTCTCACCTTCAAATGCCCACCAAATATGAAAATTTGACTAGAATTACAATTTTGATACCCACGGGTAGGTTCTTTGACACCATTATTGATACCCATGCATTCCTCCATATACGAGTCCAACATTGGTCTGTACCTGAACTCATCGGTGTGCCGTATTTTTCGACTCCCTTTAATGTTGGACTCCATCTCTTGGGGAACCTCGTAAAGCAAATCGCTGCTGAGGGGCATCTGAATGTGCCACTTTCGAGCCGCGGCTACCATCACTTGTCCGATTCGAGCAAGAGGATTACCACCTGGTGGGTGGTGCCGATAATAGGGTGTCCCCGCCACAAAACAAAATGTCCCAATGACGATGGCAATTAGTGCCACCCCAAACCCTAACCCCCAGTTCACCTTATCTTGAATGTAAACCAGAAAAGTCCCCGCGAGTAGCCCTCCGGCGTTGATCGCTTGGTAGAACCAGTTGAAGAAGGAAGTTTTGTGGGACTTCTCCTTTGGGTCTTCCTCGTCAAATTGGTCGGCTCCAAAGGACATCACCACCGATTGAAATGCACCTGCTCCAAGGTCGACGACGTAGAGAGCGAAAAATAAGAAAGCTGATTGGCCAAGGGAAGGGTGAGGGCACGTCGAGTCTTGGCTGGCACATTGTTGGGGTCTTAGTGCCGTCAAGGACGCCGAAATTGTCAGGAAAATCAGCCCCTGCCAAGAAACCAGATGAGGAGATATGGAAATATTTAAGTGGTATGACCGCGCAACAACACATGACGATGAACAAATGGGCAAAAGTTGTGTAGAAATCACAAGCTAGGTGCTTCTTAATGAACAAACTTTATGAGCTCCAAAACACTTTCCACCCAACTCAATCTCCCTCTCCCTCAAAATCCAAACCAAGGAAAAATAACTCCATGCTACCACCACATACACACTCATCCTCAAAAAATAAAAACGTGAATTGAAACAACCCACTCCCACCCCCAAACCAACCATATAAACCAAACAAAACCCCGGATATACAGAGAAACAGGTTTCCAGATTGCATATAGAGTTGAACAGAATCGAAGACAAAGAAATACAACACCCTCACACCGATGGCAACATCAGAGTCATCTCTTCTCTTCTACCCATCTTTTCAGCAATAAATGAATGTGAGAGGAACTTTCTACAAGACCAATGCTGACAAAGTATCACGTTCTTGTCCACATGATAGATTGTCAAAGAGTTTATGTGCATGTCACTTACGATGATGTAAATAAATGAGAACACAAAAGATGCCCAATAGCGGCCCCAATAAGCGTCCGCTAAAAATGCTCCAATGAGAGGAGTGATGTAACCCACTCCATTCCAATTGCTCACATTTGTCGATGCGGCGGCATTGCTTTGATGCATCACAGATGTGAGATATATGACTAAATTGGTGGAGCATCCGTAAAACGCCAGATTTGCAAACACCTGATTGGCTGTTGCATCCAAACAAAACCTTTTAGTTACGGTACAAACTTCTCAATCCCCATGCAATATTGCCAATAGAGTCATCCTTTGCCTCAACATGAGTTTTCATTGGGAGTTGGTTGTTTTGCATACAAGACATAAAGACATTCCATGTTTGTTAAGTTATTGGTGCATGCTTGGAGGTAGTGTGGAGGTTTTAACGAAGAACAATCTATATCGGTACTCATCTTGGCATTGCCAAGCTTGGCCCCACAATGAGCCCAAATAGGTTGCTCTTCATTCAAATTCAAACACTACCTCCCAGCATGCACCACAAGTGGAAAGAAAGCATTGATAGTGTATGCAAAACAACCAATGGAAAATCATACGGAACCAACTCCTGGCAAAAAGTTCCATTGACTTCAAGGATAACTCTATTAATTATTCATATTTGCACAAAAATTTCATGGCTTTCCTGGTGAACTTACACACAGTTGGAGCACAGAGGAATATATATCACCACTAACAATCCAGTACAAACAATTGGCCGCCATGCTTGGAGCCCACTTAACATTATTTTTTAACCTTGAGGGCCTGTGATCATTGATATCTAAAACCTCTCATTGGTGGAAAAAGGCTGAGACCGTCCCACTTCACTTTACACTAGAGCTTAGGGACCCAATGGAACAAGGAAGTTTGTATAGATGAACAAACCTACATGGAGCCCTACATGGCATGCAATGGATGAAGTTTAATGGTCTACCGGATTTTGTGACAATCCAATCTCAAAGAGGCTGGGTCTTACATGAAACCGTGAGACTGTGACACTTTGAAATCTCACAACACTGGATGAATTATAATTTATTGTGTGGAAAAAGCCCACATGAATAGGATGGTCATAGAATAATAGCCTTCAGTTGAGAGCCCGGTCAAGTATGTCTTTACACTTGAAGGTCTGTGACCACAAGCAATTCAATTTCAATCTTTCCTGGTACAGCCTTCGGATGAGTTTTTAAGGGCCCTCACAATTTCATGGTCACAGCCTTTGGCCATAGTGTAAACCCAATCTCTAAATTCCAAAAGATGTGTGATGCAGACTGGTAAAAAATGTCTCAAACTCTCCAAGCATAACAATAAACCATATAGTATTTATGTAAAAGCTCCTGAAGGAAACAGCTGAACATGGTTTGAGAGCTTAACAATATTAATAAATGGATTTAATTTTAATATTTTTGAAGAAAACATATAGTTTTTATGTAAAGCTCCCAAAGGAAACAACTGAACATGGTTTGAGAGATTAAAAATTAATGATTAATCAATATTTAGAAAAAAAGAAGAAAAATAAAGAGAACATGGTTTGAGAGCTTAAACATTAAAATTTAAAAAAATTATTAAGTGGCCTGCCAACACAAAGATATTAACCCTGTATCAAACTCCGTATCTTTAGTTTGCAAGAAAACTTACAATAGATAAACCAGGAGGTCTTCCAGCTGCCGGTCCTGGATTTTCTGGCCGGCCACCCTCGAAAATCCAGTGTGCCATCTTTTGTGTATTCTTCTTCAAGTTGCTGCCCTGTTGCGGTGCAAAAATCATCAGCATTGCTTCTACCCTCTTCATCTGCCTGTGCATAACAAAGGAGCTTGAGATCCCCCGAAAACTGAAACCACCTTCATTCTTCCCAAAATAGCACTAAGGTAGACAAACCCTTATTTGGTTACTTTTCTGATTAGGACACCTATATTTGAGTGGTATGTAATTTGGTGTGACTCCAAGAACAGATACCAAAAATGCGAGATGTGTTTAGAAGAGGTTGGACTGTGCGCTCAAAATATGATAATCATTCTAGCCTCCACAGGCAACATAACTGGGGGGAACCTATATGACCATTTCATGAGCACGAGGATCTTCACTTTGAGAATGAGTAAGATATTCATATGAGCTCCAAAAATTATGAGGAAAGCAGCTACAGCCTCGTACTAATCGCATGTTTCATATCCTAGGAGAAGTGGGCTAGTCGGAAAAAGTAACCATTTAAGACCCATCTACCTTACATCACCAATTACAGACACTTCAGGTGAACCCTTGTACAAGTTTGCACGCATACGTCAACCAATGTTCACATATTTTACACGTGCATACAAAACAGAAATGTGATTCAAGCCCCAGTCCTGATTGGCTCATCATTCCAACAAGTTCAACAAGCCATGTTAACTGTTGTGACTACTGGAACTCTCAAATCAAATGCAAACAGTAGAGAGTTCATTTTTCCTCTTCTCAAAAAAATGGACGTCCCCTTTGTTGTGTGGACGGGGATGTCACATGAGCCACAGACAATGAGACGGTTTATTCTTTTAACAAGCTCTCGCAGCCAAAACCGAAACTGAAATCGAATTCGAAACTTGCTGCTTCGATTTGTGATTTTGTCATCAAGTTACAAACCTTAAAAAGTTGTAAAGACATGACAAGAATAAAAAGGCTGAAAAAACCATACCACATATTAGCCCTATCACTCATCTAATCTAAAGTAGGGCTAGCATATGAGTGATAGATTAAAATCCACCTCCAGCACAAATATGTCAACCCTGGATCCAAGCAATCAGAATAGGGAAAAAATTTACAGAATACATTGCCAAAGGATTCTGGTTCCGGATCGTCCCAAAGCAAGAGATCTCAAATCCATTCTTCATAGCTTCTTAAAGGCTTAAACTCTCCTTTATAAAGATACAGATATAGGTTTAGGCGCCGGTTTTGGGGTTTTTAGGGATTCAGTATACACTGAATAACAAAGATGGGAGATCAGGAGGCTAATCTATCGATGGCCATGTGGCTGAAGAAATAAGGAGTCACAGTTCTGACATTGCAGCCACGAAGTGGTAAACTCCATCCCATAAAAATTTATTATAACTGGAAACAAAGTTGGAATGCGTTTGCAACAGGCATCACAGGAGGAGGAGGAGGAGGAGGAGGAGTGCAGTCCTGCATCAAAAGTGCACTCAAGACAAGAAGAATTCAACAAGACCTGTCTGTGTAAGACTTTCCAATGCAGAAGAGCAATTCTCACAATGTCAGACAACAATGCAGTAACCAAGAAAACAAGATGGAGCCTTCATGAGCTCAAAGGAAGGAAGAGGAAGAATTACCCAAGAATTCTTGTTTCTCTTCAAACTTCAAGCGTATGAACGCATGATGGGTCCCTCCAAGCTGCTCATCGGCCATGAATGTCACACACACAATAATAATAGTAATAATAATAATCGTCTTCACAAAGAGTTCTTGTTAATCTTTCTTATTCAAAGCTCAACTCCTCAGCCGACCTAACAACCCCTGTCACTTCTCAAGCGTTTTTGTCATTTGCTTCCACCCACAACACACAACATTACATTTTGGGTAGGAACAAGTTGGAGGCCCTGGAAACAATAATTGTTGGGGCAATTGCTCCCAGAAACAAGCTCTTCTTCCTTCAGTTCTCGTCAACTAAATAACACTCAGACCTTCAAATTGCATCCACTCCAATACCTTCACAAACCCAATTCCCACTTAATTGTGTGGAGAAAAGCGCCGCTCATCCTCCACCAACTCCACTAACAAAAAGCAAGAGTTGTAGGTTACATTTCACTCACAAAAGGTATGATCTTATCACAGATCATTCGGAAAATTCCATTGGTGACCCCAAAATGTCAAGAAAAACTCAAACACCTTCCACCCAAGCAACGCCCAACAGCAAGTTAGGGATTAAACCTCCCAAAAAGAAACCAAAAAGAAGGAAAATGAGGTTTGTCCGCTATCAATCATCTGAAAGAAACTGACGAATATTCTACCAACCACAAAGCGCATCATTTCCTTGGAGAAGAGGAGGCAACTCTGACAGGGGGAAGTTTTGGGTCCATGAAATCACCATAACTTACTTACCATGACTAAATTAAGCCCTGCTTCAAGCCCTCAGCAAAACAGGAGAGGAAGCATTTGTTGAGATTGTTCCCAAAGTTGACCTTTAAGTAACCAAACTGTGCTCACTTAACTTTCAGTTAGGTAGTAAAACTTGGATTCCAATTTGTTATGATGAAGACCTCCCAAGTAGAGGACGATTTTGTCACATACATAACTCAGATAGGTACGTAGTAACTTACATGAGCATTCACTTTGTAATGATGAAGATTCCAAGTAGAGCACAAAGCGTGCATTTCTGTCTGACATTAGAAAGTTGTCAGATACAATCGTCCTCCTTCTTTTAATGCTTCCTTGTTGTGCTACATTTCTCGCGTCCTTACTCCATCACCCTTTGTCAGCAGAGTCCGGGGAGTTATGTAGAGAAAACGGCTAATTGCCGAGCTTTCTGGAGGTGGCTCAGAGTTCTCAATTTTTACCCGCAAGTGGGCCTAGAGAGTGCAAAATTTATCGGTTGATAGCCCCCATTTCCTAATGTATTTAGGCAATCAGCCGACATTTGTTTTTTCATTTATGCAATTTCCAAAAGGTCTAAAGTGGGGCTGGTTTTATATTTTGGTGGTGGATGTGTCATTGTCATTTATTCTTTCATTTTTTTCAAGTGTTTAGGATTAAATAATGTGGGCATTCACTCTCCATTTTTTTTCGTCTAAATAGTATCCTTAGCAAGAGTTGAACCTAGCAAAGCCCCTACCATATTAGGGCTAAGGATTTAGCCTTCGGAAAATACAAGCACCACAAAAGGGTCCAAGTATTATCCAGAGGCTAGTTAGTATTGAAAAATCACAAAATTTCTAGAACTCAAAAACTCATAATGCAAACGAAAATGCAAGCTCCACCGCTACGGAATGGAAGCTGTGGCGGGAAGCAAGTAACCTTAAACCACAAGCCAACAAGGCATAGTCTCCAACTATGCATAGTATTAAAAAATTTACCTAAAATATATATATTTGGGTGGTTGCCCGCTGTGAGAATAAATTTTCAATCGGTAATTTTCCGTGAATACTCTAGGGCAGTTTGCCTTAATGCCGGCATTTTTCTTCTTCTAATCGGCCCATTTCCGTAAACCTTGATTTTCTTCCGGAAGCCCTTCCTAAACTTTCCAATTGCATTCAGAAATTCTCAAAATCAACTGGCTAGCTTGTAACTAACTGCCGGCACTACCCGTTCATTGTTTGTCAGTAACACTTACGAATGTACTAGAAAATGAGGTACCTTTTGTGATGTAGCATCCCCTCTAAAATGGCCGGGGATTCGTGGCACTCATGTATTTTCATTAGTGAGAGTTCATTCATCTTTGTGGATGAGATGAATCACTTTAGACACTACCTCACGTTGTCGGCTCCTTGTCTCAAGGGTTTAAAAAATACCAAGTTTTAGTAGTTTTAAACGATCCTAGTCTAATCTAATACTTAAGGCAATAATACAAAGGGGGTTAGATAAAATAAAAATGCCTCATATAGAAACAAGTGGGTGCATCATGCGTTGCCAACTTATGATTACTAGTCCAGATATTTTTAAGAAATTGATATGGGTGGACATTAAATACCCCCTCACGAACTTTCGGGGGTGTCAAATCCGGGCTAGGGCAACCCTCTAAAGAAATTTCTGAACCCAATTGAAAATTGTTGCCCATCCCGCCCAACTTCGAAAAAAAACATGGCCCTTGCATTTTTGAAGGCCGCTTGACTACAAATCCCATATTGAGTGCACTTCACTTCAAGGTCTAAAACCCAATATATATGTGCACTTCCAATTAGTAAATAAGCAATTCATTGGGATTTCATTCCAGAAGTGAAACCATCAATGAAGCACGTAATTAACTTGGAGGCCAAAAACATTACAAAATCCTCATTAACATTGAGGTTATAATTTTGTGACTTAAAACTATCTTTGTCATCCTAATGATAGATTAGTGCAAGTGTTCATAAAATGACCAAAATGAAACAATGAACGTAGAATATAAAACATACAACAAAAAATTATATAAAAATGAATCTTATTTTTTAGGTAATATAATATGAGCTATAAATAAATGGTATGTTATTTGGAATTAGACTTGTGGGACAATGTTATGGATGGGGTATACTCAGAGAATCATAAGTTTCTGACTATAGCCTATCTGAAATATTGTAATATTTTATCCTCATCAAATACTTTATTATCTTTAAAATCACATGGTGTATATTAATTATTTTAAAATAATCATATAATAATCATAATCCATAAGTTGATATATATTATTTTGACATATTACAAATGTTTGAGCAATCACACCCGTGCAAAATAAATGAATTATGAACAAAAAAATGTCTATGACAACACATCATTATTATATATTGCACACGTTGATATCTTGCGATATTAATCAAAATAACCATGTGGAATTCAAAGCCATGTCATGGCCTTGGAAACAACTCATGGGAGGTTAGAAAATAGGCTTAGAGCATCCAAGGCCACATCATTGCCCCTTGCCAACTAATTGATATTTACATAATAGCTAGTAGTTCATATTAGCTATGAGGGAGAAAATAGGTCGTACATGCCAACTCGGAGGTGTTTCACTAAAGTAAGCTCCATCCGAGCTTCTTGATGGACTCATCCGATTTTTGTTACCGGATGACTTTACTTGAGTGCCATGAATCCCCGGCCCTCTAAAATCCTATTGTACATACTATTGTAAATAGGTTTCTTTCCTTACTTCAAAATGTGTTACTAAGCAATCTCAAGTCTTTCTTTCCAGGGTTCGGGAGATTTTTGAGCTCAACCAGCTAAAATCCGCCCCTTCACAACTTCTACCGGTTTTTTCAGGATTTGACCAGTTGCAAACTTGTTGCCATTAATTTGGACCGGCCAATATCTCAATCAATCAATTAAACTCATCAAGTTTCTCACCATGACAATGTGAACTAATATAAAGTGAATTTCCAAAGTTCTTGCTTCTAAATTCATTCTAAGAGGACCTCTTGCATATTTCCTAAAAGAATACTTGTCCATTCTAACCATCCATTGCAACTTGTCCATTGCAACCCATGGCAAGCAAATTTATAAATAAATTGCTTTGGTTGTCAAATGAAGGTTTTTGGTTGCCGTGAGCATTTTCTCACCATGAGTTACAATGAACAAGTTGAAAGTGATGGTTGTTATGAACAAGTTTTCTTCTAGTGATCAAAGAAGGACATGGCCACCATAGTACAAAATTGCTTCCAGAATCGCCTATTTTGTACCCTTGTATTTTTTACACCATCCATTTGGTACGACGTGGCATTAAAATGGACGTGCATTGTCAATTCAAGTGGGATCTCAAAAAATTGTCCTCTAGCAACAAGTATCCCATGCCACCTTCTCGAATTGCCACTCACCAACTGGAAGATAACTATTGGGGTGGATAATGAATAGTATCCAAGCCACCTAAAAGTAGTTGCAATACTTACCTGCATCCGTGCACAAAGAGGCGTACTAATGGAACATGTACCATGCATGGTACACATGGGAGAAATATTGTTGAAGGCAAGGTATGGATGTGTATTTTGGGTTTGTGTGTGATGCACCATATGGGCACAAAAAGAAAAATTGGGATTCTAGCCATGAGTGGGTGCATATAGTCTGGACATGTACATATATCTGAGCATTATTTGAGGCTATGTCCTCGGGGCGAGCATACCCCCTTACGTTTTGTAACCACATGCGATAATGGGTTATTTAATGGGGGGATATTTATGCACCTTCACGGGGAGGTCACTCTATTGTCAAGTTTACCATGTGCGAACAAATTTTGCTACCCCTATATTACATAGCATAGATATTTTTTTTTAAATTATGATATTTTTCTACATATACATAACCATTGATAGTATCTTTTGTATTTTTTTGAAATTTTTAGTCATCTTCATTTTTGTAGTAATTTTTTTAGTTCAATTAAATTAATTAATTAATTAATTCCAGTAATTACATTTATTTAATTATTTAATTCCAGTAGTTTTATTTATTTATTTATTTATTATGAATACTTGTGAAAAGTAGGCGGCGTTACTAAAATATTATAGAATATACATACTAAATCAGCACACTAAATTTAAGTGTCATTTTAGAATGACAAAGACAATTTCAAATGGTAAGTCAAAAAAATTATAACCTCGATGTTAATGAGGATTTTGTAATTTTTATTTGACCTCCAAGTTGATTACATGCTTCATTGATGGTTTCATTTCCAGAATGAAATCCCAATGAATTGCTTATTTACTAATTGGAAGTGCACATATATATTGGATTTTAGACCTTGAAGGCGAAGTGCACTCAATATGGGATTTGTAGTCAAGCGGCCTTCAAGAATGCAAGAGCAATATTTTTTTTGAAGTTGGGCGGGGCGGGTAGCACTTTTCGGTCAGGTTCAAAAATTTCCTTGGAGGTTGCCCCCCTTTCTAAGGGGGGGCTTCCCCATAAAGAAGGATGAATTTTTCAGTGTCATCCGCGAGGCCTTCATCCCCCGAGGGTATGAGTGTGGGTGTTGGTTCACCCTAGCCGTAAATATTCAAGGGAAATATTCATATTTTGACATGATCAGAAGTTGGTTGATGAAAATTCACAAGCAACTGAGGATAAGAATTACCATTTTGTATCAAATTATTTTTATTACACATATTTAAATTATAATATTTATGTACAATATTCATCTCCTCCGTTGTAGTCTAGATGGTTAGGATACTCGGCTCTCACCCGAGCGACCCGGGTTCGAGTCCCGGCAACGGAAAGCTCCCGAGAAAACAAGACTACTCTTTTGGACTTTTGGTGTAGGAAGGATTGAAGGGCCGAACACCATTTAATTTGGATCCATCGGTGAAGACACATTTGTAAAGGCTCGTTAGAAGCTCAAAGCTTTATAATCTCCATGTCCCACCTTGGGCCCCGTGCCTAACCTACCTTTGGTACAACTCGACTCCCAAAATTTGAGGTCCTTTGACCATACCACTAACATGGTCAACATTACCCATGAAACAAAGAGCCTTGATTGGAGCATAGCTTAGAAGTCAAGGAAAAGGTGATGGGCCCTAGTGTACGAATGAGAAGAAGAAGAAGAAGAATAAGTTATGAGGAGAAAGTGCAAATTGGACTAATGTTTGATCCCCCGGCCCACATATATAGTAACACCTCAAAAGCTTGCTAGGCTATGGACCCGCTACCATGGAGGGGATCATGTGTGGGCATAAATAGATGCTAGCCACCATCTCACACACAACCGAACTTTTTAGCCTCTTGGGTCAACTTCCTTGGTAAATGACTTGAAGTTTAAAAGGACACTAAAATACACAAGTTGCTATGAGAGTGAATTATGTGTAGGAACAAAAACACCGTTACAAGTTCAATGTCACACAAAATTGGGAGGGCAATGGGCATGAGTGGTAACTCAAAGAGAGAGAATCTTCACTTTGACATCTTATGACTTTTGCATCTCAACTTATGTTCTTAGACTTGAATTGACATTGTGCGTGATTTCAATTGTTAATGAGATGAGATGAGACAATGCCAATTCCAATCCAACAGCCTAGATAGTTTGTGAAATTGGTAGTGCCCACAATGGGGACAATAAAACTCAACAATTTGGTGTAATATTTTTTTTTGCATTCCAACATCTTCAAGGTTTTTATTAACTAACTTGACAACCACACTACAAATTCTAGATGAATTACCCTTGTTGCACAAGAAGCCATCGAGGCCACGTCTAATTAACATGGCACATTAATTTCAATGCCACACTCAATCATATTTATTTTATACCAACCTCAATTTTTCAAAGCCCGAATTCCTAGGAGGATAATCGTGAATTTTCCACCACCTATATGATACAACGACACAACTACTACCATTCAACACAATTCAAAATCACAACTAAGGGCCGGTTTACACTATGGACCATGAAGTCAGACCATGGAAGATGGTGTTTGTCAATGGTCCGAGTCCATGGTCCGACTTCATAAAAAAATTAGTTTTGAGAGCCATGGGCCCCTCACTAGATGTAAACCGAATGTGGACCAAGAGGAAAGACCTTGGAATAAAAAGTGAGGGTGCTGGTTTTTTTAGTATATGCATAAAAAAGGGTGGTCTAAAAAAAATCAACTTTAACCATTCTCTTGGCTTCAATAGTCTTGCATTGACCTCAATTCTTCTTTTTGCTTATATTCACTTTGGATTTCAGCAAGCATGGTTGCAATGAAGGAGAGGAGGAGGAGCCTTGTTTTTTTTATTATTATTATACATGTGTTTGCACATGCTTATGAAGCATGTTGTGGACATTAAAGTAATACTTTTGCAAGGAGAGTGGGAGAAGGTTGCAATTTTGAGCTTGATGTATGAGAGTATGGGGCATAAAAGGAGAAGCATATGGAGTCAAGAACAGATGTCTAGATTTGTAGAACGCTTGTTGTTGGGATGGTGGACAAAGAGAGAATTTAGGAAGCAAACTTGAGTGACATATAATACTTTCAGATTTTTGTGCGAGAGGTTGGGATCGTATTTGAAGAATGAAGAAACCCGATTTAGAGTTACTATACATGTGCAAAAAAATGGTAGCAATGTCATTGCATAAATTAGGTAGCGGCGATGGACTGCAAAGTATAGGAGATTTGTGTGAAGTGCATAAGAGCACATTATTAAAAATAATGCAGGAATTTTGTAGGGTTGTTAGGAATCATTTGCAACCAGTTTCTATACAAACTCCAGATGAATCACAGTTTAGGGTTTTAGGTAAAAAATCGAACAATTGCATGATAAACCGTACGTTATAGGGGCGATAAACGGTTCACATATTTATATTTTAGCTCCGGTAGTCGACGGAAAATATTATTAATATAAGAAATCATTTCAGTCAACAATTTTATAAGGGATTGTTGGACCAACTTGTATGTTTTGGGATTATGAATTCAGATGGGCATGAAATCTACACGATTGGGCTATATTCCAAGTGACGAAAATTGGACGAGCATGTATAGAGGAAAAATACCAGCCATACAAACTTGTCAAAGACTCTGCGTATCCGGTGAGGCCGTGAATATACTATCTGTTTAAGGATGAAAAAGTTATATTATATGGGAAACTGGAATTTCATATAGTCTTCAACTAGAATATGTATAGAAAGGATATTTGGTATACGAAATGATATAAATGAAGGTTGATAATAAAGCAATAGGGGATACCATTGAAGAATATGCTAGATATTGTAGTCACGTGTATATTATTGCATAATTTATGTATTATAAACAATGAAGGTATTGAAGAATATTGGATTCTAAAAGCAAATTACAAACTAGGTAGAAGAATTACTGATGGAAATTTACAAGAAAAAAACGAACTGCGCGGAGAAAGAGCGAGTAAAGTGGAAGTGAAAAGAAGAACTTTGGCCAAGGATGATGCTTCAATTCTGGACGAAATGAACGATGTAGAAACTTATTTATTTTTTTCAAGAGAAAATGAGAAGGCAAATGATCTTCTAATAGATACCATAATTATGCATAATTTACTAGGAGAAAGACTGTGGCAGTACAAAATACGGTATAGATCCGGTATAATGGATTCATGTAGCGATAATGATAGTGATATTATAAAACAACAACTAAAACTTATCTATGAGAGCAATAAATTTTATATAATTATTTTTAAGGTAATTGGTATAATTTTCAAATGATGTAAAAAGAACTCCTAGATTATTGACAATTTATTTTAACAAACTTTCAATCTTTTCTTGAGTTTTTTCTTCTTGTCTTGTGAACCACCTGTTGTTGGTGTAGAAGCTAATGTTGTTTGATAGGAAATAGCTGTAGAATGAATAACATCTTTTGCAAATGATTTCATTGCACTTGGTGGAATTTGATTTTCTACATTTGCTCTCTTTCCATGTCATTCGTTCATTTCTTGAAATCATTTACATTCTTACACTCTATCTAATCCAAAAAACTTTATTTGTCTTCTTGTCAGACATGAATTTTTTCTTTTTTCTTTTTTCTTTTATTTAAGAATAACCAAGAACAATTAAAACCTTTCATTCCAGCTACTAAACGAAACCGCAATTTAACTCAACTTTTTACACCTGCACATAATAACAAGCGACTGTAAAAATATACATTAAACACAACAATACAATATTTACAGAGTAACCATATAAGATAGATTTCATAAACCATAGAAGTAACTGGTAGGTGGAAGGTATTATTGGTTAACCGGTTAGACCAATAGGTCGAGGGTTCAAAATCTTACGCGCGTGCGAGCCCGAATAAGAAAAAAACTCAAATCTCGAAGTCACCATGGCAGCGGCTGACCATGTTTTGGGAGGAAGGGAAGCATAAGATCTATATAGCTAAGGCCAAAGTCTTCTACGGCCAACATACGCCTTCATATTCCTCAATCCTCCCGCATTCAATTTATTTTTAAAGAAATTACTATTGAATTGAAACATAACTTGTTTTAAAACAAATTGACCTTGTTTATTTGCGGCTTTTGCAAATTCTTTGTCCATCTGGCTTCGAATGGCAATAAGGTGATGCACCTCAAAGTTCTTCTATTTTACCTTGCCGTCTCTTGTTCTTCCTCCTCTTTGGATTCATCGACTTTGAAAATGTTAGTATTCGTTTTCTTCAGTCATTTTTTTGTTACTCTTCTTATTTTCTATTCTGGAACAAATTTTGTTGTTGATGTTATTACTGCTCACCTTGTTATTGTTGTTCATGTTAATATTCTTACTGCTCCTCCTACTGTCATTATTGTTGTTGTTCTTATTGCTTTATGTTGCCTATTCATTTGTCGACCTTCTAAAAAATTGAACATTGGTAGTTGTCAAAGTAAACTAGAATGTGAAGGCATCAAATTAAGACCATGCAGCATTTCCGAAATGGACGATTATTTACTCCTAAAAATAGAATTCTTATATCTTCTATCCATTGAGAATTTTGTGACAATTCTCATTGTGACTCTACATATGACTCTACGCATGCTCTTAATCTGCAATGTATCTCTCTATTGTTGCAAAAAAAAATCTGAGACTACTACACAATGCCACAACATGTTGACAAGAGAAATGAGAGCATGTTGTATACAACAACCTTATATACAAATTTTAGTTCATTTTACGTTTTACTGTTTCATTGTTTATTATATTATTTATATTATTATTGTCTTCATATTATTTATTATTGTTTAACATTCCAATGATTTCTTTTTATTTAACTTTTTAATATATTATATTATTTTAATACTTTTATGTTACCATTTTAGTATCCGTTTAATGTTTAATGTTTAATGTTTAACTATTTTTAATTAATTTAACGTTTTCCTACTTTTGGGATTTAGACGTTATAATGGTTTTTTGAATTATAACATTTTTTGGTAATGAAGGGCAGCCGTCATATCACGCACACCCCTAATTTTTTTATATTAAAACGGTACTTTTCTACCATGGGCCCTTGCCTTTTCCTACCAAACCACCTCTCTTGCCTCTCTCAACTCTAAACCCATTGGACCATGTCAGTGCATTTATTAAGCTTTAAAAATTATATTTTGGGGACCTTGACCTTCATGGTCCCTCTGCCATTTTTTCTCTGGTGTACACCGAAGTTATCCCGGGACAATTTCAACAACCAATTAGCGCTCTTAGATCGCCATGGGACAACTTCATGGTCCATAGTGTAAACCGGCCCTTATCCTCACAAGTGCACAACATTACAATGACTAGGTGGCAACAATAGAAAGATGGTACAGGACCCTGGTTGCTACTAGTAATGAAGACCACTCTAATGAACATGGCACACCAAGATTCAAATTCCTAGGCCATAATTTTCAAGAGGCTAGTCCTAATACAATGAGGCGATTGTTGACATTCATTTAGCTCAAAATGTCAACATGCCAATCTTCGCGACATGATACATCAGTGATAGCAAAGAATTTGACTTGCAACTAGAAACTAGGTGGCAGCTACAGTAAGTGGCATGAGTCACTTGTTGATGAAGTATTGAGGGTGTTATTCAGTTTGCTTTTCATGTTCTCCAATGTCTACCGATTGGATTTACACAACATGACTCGTGTTTCATTAGCAAATGTTCACAATCAAAGCTTCCCTTGTTTAGATATGGTTATTGGAAGCGCATGTTTGTTGATTCTTACACTGAATACATGGGTCCTCCCAATAGTGCTAACATAGAGTGTGGTGTAGTTAATCAAAGTTGATGACATAATCCAAAGTTCTTTCTGCATGCAACTCGATAGAGTTTGTCCTTTAATCCTCACCCAACCACACAAATACAGGTGTCTGATCAAGAAAAGTAACCACATAATGCACACATACCTTACACAACATTTCATGAAAGCTCATCTTATTCACATGGCACACGTTTTTAATGACTCACTCAATGAGATACTTAGTGGACTGGCCTCTGAACTTTTCAGGGCTGTAGTTGTGATCATTGCACCAGCGACCTAATACAATAAGATGACTATTGGCATTCAAGTTTCAACAACTCAAAGTGTGAACCAATCTTCACAATTTGGCAGTGAAAGAAAAAAATTTGACTGCCAAATAACAAAATTCGCTGCTAGAAACTAGCTGGGATCAATTGAATTCTCTATTAATCTAGAGCAATGGGGAATGCGGATCCAATTTTCTCTTGACCAAGCCGGTAGCACTTGACATTCACCCTGTAGGGACCCAAGTCCACATAGTTGTCCTCCTGTCCAGCATAGAAGCAGAGAGTGTACAAGGCAACCTCAAACTCCGGGCTCACACCCATCAACACACTGCTCTGGTCCTTGCGCACACCATTCCAGTCGAATTGGACTGTGAGTAGTTGTGTGTGCGCATCTGGCTGCAATTCAATCCCCAATAGAGATATTATCAGCATACCATCACAAACCTGTAGATCCATGTATCATCATGTGCTTCCTGGTTCACCTTTTGAGATGCCAAAATATGATTTCCACGTGGGATCTGAAGGGACACTAAACGATGTGGCAAAATCTCAAGGATATCTATTTATTTGAAACTGATTGAGGAGGCACTCTACAGTATACCAGCATTCATTTTTTCACACTAATTCAATCACATCGAACTACTAGATTACCTCAATGCTTACCAGACAGAGAGGGTTGGCCATTTTAGGAGCACTTTACACTAGAGCTTGAGGGCCCATGGGCATTGAGATCTACAAACTCATCCGTAGAAAAGGCCAAGACCTTGAGCTTGAGATCTAAGAGATCGAGGAAGTCTGAGTGGATGAACAAACCTAGATTGAGTCCTACATGGCATGCAATCTATCATGTTTTGTGGTCTACCAGATGCCCACCGCAAAGAGGTGGGTGTAACACAAAACCAACAGGGACATCATGACACTTCAAGATCTCACAACCCTTGACTTATTATAGCTTACTGCGTAGAAGAGCCTACATGAAGAGGATGGCAATTAAAAGCTTACAAATTCACCACGCCTCCGAGGAAGTATGAATCCTTGGTAGTTCACAGTTCCTTTCGCCTCCTCCACGTAGAACTGCCATCCATCCCAATAGCAAACCCCAAGTCAGGTCATACACAATGATACAGTGGACCAAACCAGTCTTTGTCGCCATAGCTTTGGGTGCAGATCGATTGGTGGGAGGGAATTATGGTAGGCTGGTGATCTGAAGTAGATGATTTGAAACTGAAGGGGACAGATTTCAAACTGAAACACCAACAATCAGTGGCAGAAACTAACAAGTGACAGGGCACCATCAAGCCTTGTCCAAGGGCACTTTGACACAATCCAAAAACCTTTTTCAGGTCAGATTATGCTGCTCCAAACAAACGCCTTGTGTGAAGAACAGCTTCAGCATTATTGGATGGGTTTTGATCTCCAATTGTCCACTTCCTACTGCAGGAAGTGGATAATTGGAAATCAAACCTATTCAAGAACCCTGGTCGATATGTCTTTTGCAAACTCCGTTCCTTGAAAGCAGATCCCTGAGCATCTTCGGTCTCTGTCAGATGTATTCATCACAAACTCCCAATAGGTGGTGTGAAAGGTAATTATTACACCTAGTGGTGTATATTTTGATAATCAACTCGCATATGTATAAATTCTGTAACGATTTGCTTCATAATAATATGATGAGGCACACAATAAAAGAGAATAACAAAGTGATGTAATTATCTGAACATTAATTGATGTTATTTCAACAATTTTTTACTTTTACATAATAATTTTGCCTCCAGAGGTTTGTGATGTCATTCAAAAGAAAAGATTACCTAGAATGCTTCTCAAGAATGCTTCTAAAGTGATCTTGTGATTGCACAGTTATGGCCATACCTGGATCCAGTTATGGAATCCCGATACTTCAGACGAACGCTTGATTTCTCCGACGAACACATGCTCGAACGCGGATGACGCATCCCGCGTCCCACCTCGACCATAGAACTTGAACCACAACGTCTGCAACGTCTCCTTGAACTGCTCCATGCTCCCTGGCAAGATTCGCTTCGCCGCGAGGTACTTCAACAAATACTTGATTGGCGCAGTACGGCTGATCTCTTCGATGAACGCCACCTGTTCCTGTTGCTCCGCAGACGTGAGCTGCTCGCGGCTGCTCTCGTCAGCGTGGTAGTTGTCCAAAAGATTGTAGAATCGCGCATACGTTGGGCGCTGGAACACACTCTGGTCCAAATACTTAAACAGGGAGTCACCGCTCATGTCCTCCTTGTTGTACAGCTTCTTCCCCTCGCCGCAATCAATCTTGTAGTCTTGTCCTGGTGTCAATCGGTTTAGGTCAAGCTCCCATAGCCGGTTGCACGCAACGGACAGGTCATTGAGCTCCTCATCAGTCGGCTCAACGTTTGCCAAAGCGTGGTCTGCATAGTGTTGCCCACTTGCCTCTTGTCTGAACCATCCTCCCTGCAGCTCACTCGGGTGGGGGTGAGGTCGGTGTTGCTTGCGGCCCCCTGTAGCAGCAGGCTGCCAGCTCTCAGTGGTTTCTTGTCTCCGACGGCCACCTTGGTTGTCATCGTCTTCCTGATCACCTACAACCTGCAGACAAGCAGGGAAACTCAGAAGTGTAAAGTGCTTGATGGAATCTTGGAAGAAGAAAGAAAAGAAAGAAAGATGACTCCGATGTTGTCACCGGCGTGAATAATGGTGTTGCTTCATCTTCGAGTTGGTCTGATTCTATATGTAATCCCGAAACAGGAACCACAAGAGTTAGAAGGCCCTCGAAGACTACTGCCTGCTTTGAGCGGCCGCGGACAAGCCGGCCTGCACTTATCTCCCAAGGGCATGGTTGGTTAAAATATCCAGGTGAGCCGGATATCCTCGTTAAGATTGGTTAAACCATAGGTGGTACGGTGGACCATAAATGGGATCTGGGTTAAGGCGTTGGGTTTAAGGCACCCTCAAGAAGAAGAAGAATCTACTCAATTGTCTTTAATCACTCTGAAGCATCAACTAGGTATCTTATGATAGATACTAGGAGACACATGAGGTCATAAGTGCAATGTGGTTGGAAAAACCCTGGAAGATAAAGAAAAAATCCACTCATTGGCTGATATCTCTCTGAAACATATCGGTGTTAGGTCAGAAGTGGAATGTGGTGAAGAAGAACTTGACAGAAGAAACTGCTTATTGGCTTAAGATCATCAGCTTGGTATCTTCTGATCGTTCTGAGATCAGAACTGCAATTGAGTAAGCTAAACTCGGAAGAAGAAAAAGAATCTACTTATTAAAGTTACCCTTTAAGTGAATAGGACTTTCTCATTCGTAGTTGGTTGTTTTGCATACAATATCAGTAATTTCTTTCCACTTGCGTTGCATGCGTGAAGGTAGTGTTTAAATTTGAATGATGAGCAATCTACTTGAGTGCATTGATGACCAAACTCGTTTGAGCACCTTTTGGCGTGCTAAATTGAGTTTGACTCTCAATAAAACCAATGTAGCATGTTCTTTGCTCAAACCTCCACACAACATCCAAGCATGCACCAAAATCTTACCAAACATGGAAGGTGTTGTATGCAAAACAACCAAAGTCCAAGAAAATGTCCCTTCGAATGAAAGAATAATTCTATTGGCTTCTATGCTGGAAAGAAATGGATGTGATTCAAAGAGAGATGCCAACCTGAGCCCAGCTGCCCCCTGATTGCTGCTCGTGTCCTCCCTGCTCTTGGCGATGACGCTGCCACTGGGGTTGAGAACCTTGCTGCTGCTCCTCCTCATCCCTCGCTGGCCGCGGACGACGCCACTCTGACAACTGCTCCTCGTTATTGTTGTCCCTTCCACCGCCCGGGCGTCGCCACTCCGGCTGATTGTCACCCGACTCTGATTCTTGTGGAGTGGGCCCCCAGGAGGACGACGAAGATTCATGACGCCGAGGCCTGGAGGCATTCTCTGCATTTCGAGCAACACACAAAATTTCTCATCGGTCCACTTCAAATACTGGCCATGGCAAATCAAATCAAGAAACCACCATTCACTTTCGTCAGCCTGTAACAACATTAACCTATTCCAATCAGCTCGTAATCAACTTCAAGAAATTCACATGAAGTCCAGTTTCACACTTTCTACCAGGATCAGCAGAATGAGAGTTCCACCATTCCACCATTCATGCATCATATTACAAAGTAACTAAAAGACAGCTTCTACATGTGCCCAAAATTCACATGAAAAAAACAGCCATTGTAATCCGAGTTGAACCCAAGGATTGACTTGGCACGCTGTCATAACAAACAAAGTCGCAATTGCAATTTTGCACACAAAAGGTGAGGTAGCTGCCATGGCCATATTTTTAGGAATTCTGAGTTCTCAACACGCGAATAGCTTATTAAGGATTCTTCAAATTCGCAGCGGAAACTCATGTTCTTCGAAACATTAATGACAGCTGCTTCCAGGAACAACCTAACTAGAACTTTCCCCTAGTTTCAAGGCCCAGCCACACATAGCTTGAGCTCCACCTCAAGCTTGCAAGGTTTAAAAAACCCTTGGACCCTTACATGTGCTAAATAGTGAGGTTGCCACACACTTGCCAAACTTGACTTGGCACTTCCAAAGCATCCTATGCTGCTCACTCAAATTACATTCAAACCACAAAAGGATCAACTCAAGGTAGAGCTACTGCTCCCAACATCCCGTTGAAAGCCTTGGCACATTGTAAAGAATCCAGATTAGCAAACATGGATGGATCTCCCGAACAAAGCAAAGCCCCTCCCATTCCACAATTTTCTTACTCGACAAACTTGACTTGACTTTCCATAGCATCATATGCTGCTCGTTAAGATTGCATTCTAACCGCACAAAAAGAATTCAAGACAAGGCTACTTCTGCCAACATCCCTTTGAGAGCCTTGGCACATGGTAAGAATCCCAGCTTAGCAAACATGGATGGATGGAGCTTCAGTTCCCTCAAATTCCAGAAACCATTTCTTACTCTACAAACTTGACTTGGAATCTCCTAAGCATCGTATGATGCTCACTCAAATTCCACAATATAACCACACAAAGACCAAGTCAAGACAAGGTTACATCTCTCAACGTCCTCTTGAATCCCTTGGAATAGTGCAATCCTCCCAAGTTACCAAACATGCATGGATCTTCTTCCGGACAAAACCAAACAAAATAAAAATGCCCTCACATTCCAGAAACCAAACGCATACCTTAACCCCGTAACCTAGTTCAGAACCATTTCTCCCTACTTACCTTCAGTGTTGTTGTCATCCTTCAGATGCAATGCATCGAGGGCGATGTCCACAACGGCATCCTTGAGGGAATGGAAAAACCCTTCCATTGCAGAAATTTAACCCTCCTGCGGGAAGATCAGAACCAAAAAAACCAAGAAATTGAATCTAAAGCTTCGCCAGGTGACCCTCCCTCCCATCTGCTTGTGAATTCCCTTTTGGAACTCACCGGACAATCCCTCCTCGATCTCATCCTTCCCGAAAGAGATGCTACGATGCATCACTGGAATGTACCAGTAGCGTACATTTGAGGAGAATGGAGACGCAGGCAAGTCTGAGGAGATGCAACGACAAGTGCCGCACTTTACATAGCTGCTCTTGACAGCCTTTTTCCCAGACGAACAAAAGATTCCCGGAAAATAAATCTTCACCTTCCATAGATTCTCCTCGCTGAGAATCTTAAACCTCTAGTACATACTGGTGGCCGTTCAATCCGAGTTTGGTGGAAGATATTATAAAAGGTCCGATTGTTTTATTCATTCAGCTGGTGGCACCAACATTCATCCACCATAAATGGATTAATACTCGCCACACAAATAGAAAGAGATGAACGAAATGAAATCGATCATTATAACGTCCACGAAGCCAAAAGGATCATTGCACTAGAAGTACATTAAGATGGTGTCGAAAAGGCTAACTCCCTCTAGTAAAGGAGTGTATTGTTGTCACTTAGATAGAGGCTAATATCAACTTGAATGATCTAATTGGAAGAACATCTTGAGACATTTCAAAATAGCACAACATTTCAAAATAGAAAGAAAAACAAAAACAAAAACAAAAACAAAAAACAAAAAAAAACATGTTTGTACTAGTGGAGTTGTAGAAGGGATAGTCTGACACAAAATCTGCTAGTATAATTTTCCGACTACATTTTCATAGCAGAAGTGGCATAATAATATTTTATCTCTACTAGGATAGTCGACCACCAACCAGTGTTAATGGCAAGTCTATGATTCGAGGTGGGGTAAGCCACAATAATTTTACGTTCCGTGATGTCAATAGTTGCTCCATGTACGATTCACATTCATAGTTGAGAGGGTCCTTGGATGGATGACTTCCACCTCTCGTCTTTGAAATGTCTCTCTGCACTGGATGAGATTCAGAATTATAGCAACTTAGCTCTTGACAGTATCTTACAACGACAAAGATTCTAGAAAATACATCTTCACGGCGGGTAGATAGATTAGGCTCAGCTCATAATCAGGTGTTTCTGAACATATTGGCCCCGGGGGGGGTGGGGGAGGGCATTCTATTCCACTTTGGTGGAAGATACTATAAATAATTCGACGGAGGTCAGTGGATGGATGACTTCCACGTCATCGTCGTTGAATATTTCCCTGGACTGGATGAGAAATGACAACTTCTTAGAGGAACAGCGGTACCGGAAATATCGTACATATATCTTCCATATACATAGATTTCAAGCTCGCTGAGAATCACACACTCCTATAGATTCTAGAGGCCGCCTGTAATCTAGGAATGTAAAAGATAATAGAAAAGTTTCAATTGCGTTATTCATCCACTTGCTGGCACTGGCAGTCATTCATTCGTAAGATGAATGGTTGACACAAAGGACGCAGCATAGGTCAGTGGATGGATGACTTCCACCTCGTCATCTTATACGGATGAGACATCCATAGTCGACCATTTCCATTTAACCGTTCACTAGGGTCATGTAATGCTGACATGGATGAGATCTATATTTTTTTAAGGCGAACGACGTTCAGGTTTATGTGGTGGCGATTTGAGATTGATTACTCTCATAATGGTTTTGACAATTATCATAGCCAAGTATTAGCATTTAGATGAGTAGTTATAGGTTAACATGTGGATCAATTACTGTTACCTTAATTTCAGCACTTCAAAATTTATAACAAATTTCATATCTATGAAGAAGAAAAAAAAGTTCTCGCATTCCTCGTAGAAGTTATTTCTCTTTGCACAAAAGATTGTTCCCCGTTGTTACTCCTCCTAAACAGATGCCAAAACTTGCTTATTTTATTGAGTATAGATACCTCAACCTCAATCTTTCTCCAAATTGGATGAGATTCATTGACAATGGGAATCAAATGATGCAGACGGGCCTTAAGTGG
This sequence comes from Polytrichum commune, assembly GCA_950295325.1. Lineage (NCBI taxonomy): Eukaryota > Viridiplantae > Streptophyta > Polytrichopsida > Polytrichales > Polytrichaceae > Polytrichum > Polytrichum commune. The sequence goes on from OX485809.1 coordinate 4,527,876, forward strand.
CTCTTTTTCTTAATTGGACCCCTAGATTTGATTGAAACATGGGTTGGTGACCATCACAAAACAAACATCATATAGACATATCCTTAGAAGAATTTGGACTATGTCTTCAAATATTAATAACTATTCTACGCTCAATAGTGAACACAAATAGGGGGGGCGGGGGGCTATGTATCCAATTTATAAATCAACACACATGCACTTTTGATAACCATAACTAAATCAACAGAGGTTCAATTTGCAATCCGTTTTTTGCAAATGTTTCGTCACAAATTTGCTAGTGCAACATGACCATGTTGTGTAAATCTAATCGATAGAAGTTGGTGAACATGAGAAAAGGTATCAAATAATTCCGCATACCTTAAGTAGCCATACACAATTTCCTCATGATTTTTGGAGCTTGTATGAATATCTTACCCACAACAAAAGTGAAGATTTTTGTTCACATTAAATGGTCATGTAGGTCCCCCCCCCCCCAACTCCCCCAATTATTATGGTTCTTGAACCCATAATGACTACCATATTTTGAGCATGCAGTCCAACCTTTTTGACACGTGTTTCTTTCTAGTATCCGTTTTTGGAACCACACCGAACCACATACCACTCAAATATAGGTACTATAATAAGAAAAGTAACCAAATAAGAAAATCATTCTCTATGTTATGCGTTCCCCTTTGTGTTGTATACTCCCAAAAGATAGGCTCTCCAAAAGTGAATTAACTGTTGATTGTAGAACATGTCGTTTTATCTTTGCACATAAAACTAGTTATTAGCGACCCATGAAAACATAGTAATTTTGTTGCAACCACATGTCACTAGTACAAAGCATGGTTCTTTCGAACACTTGGCTTTGACACGGATTGTTTCATGTTGAGATTCATGCTCATTTTGAACCACCTTCAAGTCATTTTATCATTTGGGCCACCACAAAATTTCTACTATTAATCTTGTAAATTATAATCATATCCTTGTAAGTCATGGTGTCGTCCTGCTATTTTGTTGGCCATGCGTAAGGTCCGTGAAGTTTTTGTTACATTTTGGGCTACTCATTAGTCATAGTTTTCATTCAAGCTCATCCATAATATTTAGATTCCATGCATACTTTTGAATGTACAATACAAAGGAACTTATGTTCTCACTTTGATTAATTAAGATATCTTTTTATAATCGTCTATGTCCCCTTCTCCAAATTGTTATATTTTTGGCTACTTGTTCAAGCTTACACACCATATTCCATGTTTATTATTGAATGTCATGAAAGAATATTCTATATGTGTTCCATTTTAGAAATCTTGTAGGCCTAGTCTATATCTAGATGTGAGTCCCCTTCCTAAGTCATTACGAGAGCGAGCAAGCGAGCGAGAGAGAGAGAGAGAGAGAGAGAGAGAGAGCCTACAAGTGTCTTTCATTCATTCAACGAAGAAATCCTGAAATAGTAAACAAGTTGTATTTTACTATGTTTAGATATATAGACTCCGCATTTAGGTTTAAAGACCCCAAATTAGTCTAGTCCAAGTCATTTGAGATGAATCCGCAAAAAACTCTATAGAGGTCAACTATTTATGTTGGATGGATGAGAGGTAGTTTATGTCGTAAGTTCTTAACAATATAAGGTAAAAACGGCCTTTTCACATATAGAGTGGTTTGAAGCCCTCTCTATGCACATGTAGATTGCAATGAGTTGGTGGCTAAGGTGTTCGAGTGGGGGCATGAGGTTCAAGGTTTGAATCCCTTAGCTGCTACCACCTTGGCCTAATCTTGTAGATACTTACCTTGTCAACTTGACTTTGGTAGGGAGTGCCTACCAAACATAAATTAGTCTAATTAATAAGAATAAAGGGAATATATAACAAAACATCATGAACCTTACGTGTGGCCAACAAAATAACAAGATGGTAGCATGGCCCACAAGAATGTGATTATAATCTAATAAGAAAACGGTAGAACCGTGAGGCTTTGTCCTTTACTATGAAAGACTACAAATGTAGATGTCCACTTTGCTCATGCCAATCCATGGCTCTTCACTATACAAAACCTTTCTTGGATTTTGTGCACCTTCTTCTCAAATGCGGGTCAAGGATTGAAGCTACTCATTTATCACCCGAAATTTTTAAAATAAATAATCAAGAACTGCCGAAATAACTATAGTTAACTAGATTTCTTTCAATGCATTCAATGCATTCAACTCAATATATATATATAAGAGAGAGAGAGAGAGAGAGAGAGAGAGAGAGAGAGAGAGAGAGAGAGAGAGAGACATAGAGTGTCCACATTAAAAAAAAGTGGACCAAAAATAACAAGAACAAGTAACGTTCAAGTGTGCATGCAAAGTGGTTAGGAAATATGCTCTTGAAACGAAGAAGTTGATGCATAGTCTCTGTCCTACAGACAAATCCAACAAATTTAATGATGCCCAAAATGACAAAATGGTTCAATGGCAATCCAAAAATGAGCATGGATTTCAACACGAAATAATTTGTGTCGAAACCATGTGTTTGAAAGAGCCATGCTTTGTATTAGTGATGGTCAACACAAATAATTTGATCTTCAAAATAAATGTCCAAAATTTTCAAAAAATTATAGGCATTGTTTTTATCATTCACCATGTTTTTATTTGATAATCGCCAAAAAAAAATCTTTGTGGGTAAGCTATGTGACATACTATTATATCAGGTTTTTCCAATAGGAAAGTAAGAAGGTCAAAGAGAAATCATGCTATGAAAACATTATTGGAAGTCAGTTTTGCAATAAGGAGCATTTTGTTGAAGTTGTTCTCAATAGAGGAGTTAAGCAAAAAGTCACCTCCAAAATGAAACTTCAGATCTTATATTATACTTGCACGAGTTATGTGCAAAATCACAAAAAAAAAGAATACTACCAACGATTCATTTAAATTTTATATACCCCACATGCATTGTTGACACAAAATTCCTAGTCCATTATATAAAGGGTAGGGTTTTCCTCCCAATTTGCACATGGGTATTGGTCACCCTAAACCCTAAAATATCTAAAAATCCCTTATTGTCCCCATCAAAACTAAAGGAATGATTCTCCAATTGATTTATTCAATTTGTGCCAAGAAAACAAAACCAAAGGAATGAAAGTCAACCAACTTCTCATCGTTATTGTTAGATTTCGAGGCTCCACATAACACTATTCACATTCATAATAGTGTTATGTGGGACTCACGTTATTTTGCACAACATTCCTGAAATTCAGATTGAATGTGAGGAATATTCCACATAATACTGTTAATCCCACATAACATTGTTATAGATATGAATAATGTTTGCACCCACACAAAAGTACAAAATTACTAGAGAACCTACAAACACCCCTCAAAATAAAATAAAAAAACCAGTGCAAATAGTACACATGTCCAATCCTCAATAATCAAAATTCAAACGATGAACAATAACCTTTATCCCCACCCAGACACGACATAAAATAAAACTCGTTACACACCCAATTGAACCCACCTACCACAAAGTAGGCAATGAATTGTACTCCTATATCACACAATATCTAAGCTTAAAACCCTCAACCCTAATCCGTACTCTTGAACGGACTCAAGTTCACATCGGTGTCCGGACACCGATGTTTCTTTTTTCTTTTTCTTTTTGCTTCTTTACGTAGTGGGAAGGGAATGACCTCTAGTCAACACAAGACCAAGCGCCCATTCCATTTTGTCCTTCAATTTGGACCCATACGACCTAACTTTTGAGCACTTTGACCAACGGGAGTGGACAAGTACATGGTTTCTTATTGGCCGTCCTCTTTGACCCTAATCAACACTAATTTGTAGCGAGTAAATATAATTAGGACCCGGTTAATTACGATATTTTCAATCCTCTTAATTAGTAATTGAAAATCGCCCACAATCATAAGTTGTAAGATCCGCTTTCCGGTATGGGCAAAAGTGAGGTCACTATGGGAGAGCTAGCTAGGGCCGAGGTACCCGACACTTTCATGGTCCTCGTGTAAATGTACTCTTTGTCAACACATGTAATTTATCGGGCCAAATTAAACAAGTGTGTTGCTATACAACCCATAAGGCTGAGGCATCTATATATAACCGATAAAATAAGGGAGTTTGCGTCGTTTGAGGAGGAGTAATGATGGGGAATGATCTCTCTTGCGAAGAGAGATAAATTCTAAGGGGAATACAAAAATAAATCAAAAATCAAAAATCATGAATATGCAATTTGTTGTAATTTTTGAAACGGTAAAGTTATGGTGATGTATAGTTGATTTGTATGTGAACTCATGAACCGCTCATCTAAATTTTGATGCTTGGCTATGATAATTGTCAAAAGTTTTATGAGGGTAATCAATCACAAACCGCCACCAAATTAAAACTTTAACTCCGTTTGCCTACAAAAACATATAAGTCTCATCCATTTCCACATTACATGACCCTAGTGATACCCTGGCCACAACAGTTGGTCCTTATCTAGCCAACCGGTGGCCCTTGCCTGAGAGCTAGCCAATGGGTTGGGCATGCCTGGTGTGGCACAACACCAACTTGCTCTCCAACTGGGCCCGTGGTTGGGATTGAGGCCCCTGCCCAACACTAAACATAATCATAACGTGTGTATTTTAAAATTAAGTCGCCCAACCAGGCATGTATTTTGCTACATGTAGCTAGCCCGCCGGAGGCAACGGGCATACACCCCAATTAGCTAGTTGCGAGGGGTGTTTTGCAGCCAACCGAGACAACATGCATGCATTCCGGCTAACTGGATGTGAAGGGGTGGGGGTGCCTTGCAGGCAAGCGGGCATGCCCCCTAACTGATCGGCTGCGAGGGGGTGGTTGGGCGTCTGGCTGGCCCGATATGGCCATCCTACGAGTGATTAAATAAACTTGGTCGATTATGGATACCTCAACCTTAGCAACCCTATTGGCTTATGAAAACTATCCATGTGTTGGTAAGTTTGTGGTGTATGCTTAGAGGTTTAAACAAAGAGCATTGTGTATCGGTTCATTAGAAACTAATTTCATGTTAGTATCTCTTGGCATGCCCAATTGAGTTTGGTCCTCAACAATGAGCGGGGAGAACCGCCCATTAGTTACAAACGAACTGATTGAGTTTGAAAAATGACCAATTGAAGTTCAAGGTTTTGTGGAAATTACCCATCATTTTTAGGGATTTAAAGACTTTATCTCAAATTGATAAAGAAAAACTGAAAGATGTAAACATGTAACTAGTTGGACTTGGACACACTAGGATCTAATTGGTTATGGCCAAAAATCTCCCGGGACATTGGCCCTCAATGAACCAACACATAATGAATCTCCACACTCGACTCCAAACATGCATTGAAATCTTACCAATAAACGGAAAGTATTGGGTACAAAACAACCAACTCCCAACCAAAACTCCATTTGGATCGAGAGATCTCCAATATTGTTACTAGTGGTGGATTGGTTCATCTCCTTTTTATCATACCGTTTAGGTATTTAGTATAACAAGGATTTCACATTCTTGACTCATTAGTCAACATAATACAAGGGAACCTATACGACCATTTAGTGAGCTCAAGAATCTCCACTTTGATAATGAGTAACGCATTTGTCCGAGCTCCAAAATTTACAAGGAAGATGACTATGGCCTTGATTTGGATTTCCTAAGCGACCATCTTGAACCACTCAAGTAACTTGTCCACTAAAGTCAGGCGGTGACCTCAGTTATGTATGTTACTGCCTAGGACTCGGAGAGAAGGGATTATCATATACTAACGTACCTCTCATTCATCCAACGTAAAACCCATGAAACAACATGCAGCCCGGAGGTTACTTTTTAAAGTTAACTTGGCACCTAAATTAACGTTAGAGATCCGAATTAGGTAACTCGAGGTCATTTGAAATCAATCGACAACAAACCTGTAAGGGCCACTTCACACACGGGACTAAGAGCCCGTGACCATTACACTCCAAGCACTCTCATTGGTGGAAAGGACGGAGCCGGTCCAAGTTCGCTTCACACTACGCTTGAGGGACTAACGGAGTATGTGAATGCAAGATGGATGTAAAGTCTACATGGATTCCTACATGGCATCGAATGGATCATGTTTCACGGTCACTTGGACTATTTGCAAGCAAAAGCCACCTCTTGGAGGTAGGCCTAACACAAAACCGGGAGACCATGGCACTCCTGACGCTCACAACCGTTGGTTTATTCTATTTTATCATGTGTGAGGACCCGCATGAATAGAAATAGCATTTGGTTGAGGGCCCGGTCACATATGACTTCACACTACAATTGAGGGTCCGTGACCACACCACGTGATTTTGGAGGTGTGTTGGGACGGCCTTTGGACGCTTCTTTTGGGCTCTCACAATCTCATGGTCACGGCCCTTGGCTCGCGTGTGAAGTGGCCCTAAGAGTCAAGTGTTTTTTTTATGTTGGATGAATGAGAGATATGATTGTATGTTACACGATAATTTCATCCCTCCCCGGGACGGATGTGGAAGACACGGAAGTAATGGGAACACTATTAATTATTATGTATAATGATGTAGAGCCGGGGCGGCAGATAAGAGGAGGAATCTGTGACTCGGCAATTGACAGAATCCACATGAGAATTGATGGCCCTAACTTAAGTTCCATCCTCCACCTCCAACTAGGGAGAGGGAATTATCAAATATGACCCGTACTTCTCATCCATCCAATGTAAAAACTTGACCCCTATAGGTTTGTTGTCGATTAATCGGCCATTAGGGATCAAACCTGGATCACTGAACATGTGATGCTATAATGAACCATTGAGTGGTCTTATATATGACTCAACGGCCACCTCATGAAGAAGACCAAATGATCATATATCCCTGCAGGAACACCATAACCACACTAACCCCGCCACTACAAAGATCATCTAGTCACTCAGTTCCCATGGTCACTTTGGTCACCTTGGTTATCTTATTGATGTATCTTAATTGACTTCAAGTAGACAAATGTGGTGTCTTTCAAGCTAATTTCGGTGTAAATGTCAATTGTAGAAAAGTAACCTCCAAAATGCATACTATTCTTCATGCCCCGGGTTAGATCACATCTTCATTCAGTTGGCACTTGCCTTTCCCATGCCTCCTTCTCTGCCCAGTCTTCATGCCTGCACATGCGTGGCAACTCCTCCTCGTTGGGAACCAATGTGACGATATATGATCACTTAAGCCATTAAGCTCCTCAATTAACTTGGGGATAATGAAAGTGATGTCAACTTTAATATTTGTAATTTTGACCGGATATTGTCACATTGGTTCCCAACGAGGAGGAGTTCCCACGCAAATGCGGACAGGGAGACCATGCAATGAAGGAGGAAAGGGAGGGGCAGGGCCTGGCATAATGAAGATGTGATATAGCCCGGGGCATGCTGCATGAATTTTGTGTTAGACAAACGAGGGGTACTCTCATACATGATAATCCCTACTCTCCCCCACGTTCTAGCTCCATAACTTGAGTTTGCAAATTTTAAACTCATACCCATCTATTTATCTATCTAGCTATAATGGTAACAATCAATGTTGGACTGGTATATACATGCATTCATGGGTATCAAAAATCAACATCAATATTGATATTAGTGAACATGCCCATGGATATCAAATTCGTTTAAAATATTCAAATATTGGGCTTTATGAGAGGTATGGTCACATATGAAAATCCCCTCTCTCTCTCCCCCAAGTTCCATCTCCATAACTTTCAAGTTCGCAAGTTTCACTCTCATATATGTATAGCCATATGTTGGACCGGTACATAGGTGAGTTTATGAGTGAGGCACCATGGGCCTTGGCTTGGTGGTTAGGGCTCATGGGCCCCAATGAGGAGGTTGTGGGTTCTATTCCCCATGCCGGTGTGGTGCTCACCACCTTAGTCCACCCAACTATGGTGGGGGGTCCTTGGACCTTGTTGTATGGGTACCTCAAAGCCCTTTGGGGGGATACCATGTCCAGTATCTTCAAGGCACTAGTAGCTAGCTAGGAACTTGTATAGTGTGGCACTATAGTGTTCATCCTCGAAAGGGGAGAGTAGTATTTGTCCCAATGTCCCCTTGTCCAGTGGGCATCGGGTCATTGGCATTACGAACGGACACTTTATTCATGCCGGCCCCTTGCTTGAAAGGGGTTGGAGTTTCTATCTATCTAAGTCTATGAGTATCAATACTATCAACAATGATATGATATTAAAGAGCCTATCCGCGGGCATCAAATTTGTGATGACATTCAAGTGTTGGTAATTGGTGGGCATCTCTAGTTGAGAGAATCTTTGGTAATGTTGGGTTAAAATGATATTCGTGTCGATATCATGTTAAACTATATTAATACTAAGTGCAAATTTACCTAGGTACGAAGAATCTTGCATGGTATAATGATGACCCAAATGACGTAGAAAACAACAAATGTTGTCAAATATGGAAAACCCTAAATTTCATATAAAATATAAATGAAATCCTCGCTATAGGCACCGGAATGCATAAATAAATAAACAATACCAGTCCAAGTAGTCAAGATAGTCCACAATGGGCCACTAGTCGGATCACACAAGAGTAAGTCCACACTAAGTTAAGTGTGTGTACCGCATCATAGATATTCCACCACATTCATCTTATGGTTTGGAGACAAGGATTGTATTATTAGAGCGTGATTTATTAGTACTTCCATGTCTATGTGTTATTAAAAGAAGCCTCGTGATGGACCCATATTTGACAATGTGAGCACTAATTACTATGGTTGAAAGTAATATGTGTCCATGAAAGACAATTAAAAAGAACGCATACGTGATGTGTGATTTGAGAAAGACGTGGCCTTGTAGAGAGACCTTTGAAGTTGAATGAGGACTTCAAACCCTCTTGTTAAGTACAAGGGGTCTTTTTTTAAATAAAAAAAATCTTTATTATATCTTCTAGCATGGGTCTTTGTCATCTTGGTCCTTTGCGCCCGTGCATATGACACGTCACTTGAATGTGCTCCATCACCTTTCATGTGCATTGGGGAACGGCAAGGCAATCGTTGCTACACTAATTATCCCATTCAATGAGGGTGTTATTACACTTATTTCTGCTACAAATTTAGTGCCACCAAAAAATCTAGCCCAAAGTGTTTTCGCCATTGGTTTTGCCATGTTTGATGAGTAGCAATGCCACTGTACCATTTTCACAATGCCAGATGTTGTTGTTGATGTTGCATCATTGAGAATGATTATCATGGTTGCGACCTCAAGCTTCAAAATAGCCTAGAGCACACACTAATGTTACTTAAATGCATGGTAAATGAGAATGTATTCATGAATGTAGTATCACCCAATAAAAAATCAAGGCCTTACTAATTTTGAGATTTGGCAAACTAGTGCGTGTTTCAAGAATTAGTAGCACACGCACTACACAAGGCAATCAATGTACCATCACCATCACCACCACCACGTCTTTTGTTACATAATAGGTTGTTTAATTATGTAATGGAAACTATTTATTTATATTGAATTGAATGGTAACCACTACATTGCGTATTAAGAAAGACATTTTTTTAATAATTGGTTGCAACCACTAGAAATTCTTGTTACCGTAGTGGAAACAAGTTGTAAACCAACTTGACCTCAAAGGATTCACCTTGTAAGATTGGTTGAGGAGAACTGGACTATAAATTGTATTTAGTGTCATATGTGTAACATGCGTTTAGGGCATACCACATGGTGAAATGGCCATGTGGCAAGGGGCATCCCACCATGATTCAAATTTAACTCTAATTTGTGGTGAACCCTATGTTGGAGCCCTAAGTGAGCTTGCACTAGGCTTGCAATTGTTTTGGAAGTGGATTCCTTGTCGCATTACTACTCACACGACGGACATTAAACTCATGGCGTAATGGAGAATTAGAGAGTAATTCAAGTACGTGCAACAAAGATAGCTGCCATTGTTCCATACACACGACGCACTGTGGATGTCCTTTAGTTGGTTCAGGTAAGGACAATGGCTAGATGGACTCGTTAGAATTTAAGATGAATCAATTAACCCATGAACATGTAGGGTTTTCACTACATTACTTCATGATTCATTGAATAATCACTTAATCAAAGAAGGATCATGCTTCATAATGGGACGCTATTGACCCATATTATCACTCAAAAGATTGGCACTCAAAAGATAATTAATGAGTTAAGACTCCTTGCATTAAAATCCATGTTATACCAATTCATTCATATTGGATTACGGTTAGCTACAAAGGAGAGATTACGCAAATGGTTTTGCAAATAGTGCGATGATTACGATTGCAATGTTAAGGATTCTTGGCGACCTTAGTAGCCTTTTAAACTTGGTTACAAAACTAAGTGCATTTTCACATTCAATTTTAAAACCCCAAGAAGCTAATTTTTGCAAATGGTGCCGGTTTCCTAAGGAAAGGTTTCAAATACAAACAATATTTGCTCAATCTGAAGTTGAAACAACAATTAAGATCCTACCTTTAGAAACTTAACAAATTGTTTTCACTAACATTTGGCAAAAACAAACCATACCTTGCTCTTTGGTTTTTATTTAAAAATTTTTTTAAACTAAAAAAAAAAAGGAGAACTAAGTGATTTTATTGAATGAGATTATATATTGAGTTAGTACCTAGAACACACACTATTGGCCTCTTAAGACAAACAACTTCTTGAAGACACTAGCAATGCGTTAAAAATAATTGAACATGTGGCCTTGGGAATTTACTGAACGGAGTATAGATCCTTGTTTAGGACCCTTTTTATTTGGAGCATTACATAGATTTTTTAGGTCTTCCTATTATACATAAGATATTAAGCTATATTATGCACATTTAAATGTCCTTGTTAATTTGTGTTATATTTTGCTAAATTTAGCTTTATAATATATCCAAGAGAGGTTCGTAAGTTTGATCATCTATGAATTTGTAAAGGTTCGCCCATATTAAAAGTGGAATTGAGATTCTTATTCATGTTATGCCAAAAAACCAAATATATCACACCCTATCGATTAGTAAAACTAGATATGGAAATTGGCTAGGGACAAATTTTTCAAATCAAGAGTATATTTAGTTACACATTTGCCCTTTGCAATTGCTGGAATGTAGTTTCTAGTTTTATTAAAGAGACACCTTGGCTTTCAATAAATTGTATGATGTTAGGTTTGTAAACCTTTGAATGAAAGCTAAAACATGGTTATCAACCAAATTTGAACACTAAAAGATTTCTCAAAGAATTAGCATAAAACATATGATAACAACAAAGATTCGTATTACACCATTTCCAAATCAAAGGTTTTAACGTGTGAATGTTTCATGTTAGAACCTGGACATGCTAAATCCCATTTACAAACAATTGGTACAAAATATTGCCAATGACAAGGCCAAAGAAGACCATGTACTAGCCAAGGAATTTAAAAGAGATAACATTAAGAGAAGAAAGATTTAGTTAAAGTATGTACTTGATTGAAAAGTAAGGATCCAAAAACTAGATTTGAAGTAGGTAACCATAGACCAAATTGCATTGCTAAAAAATATATTTCATAATCATTATTCCATTTAATTCGATTTATTATGTTCCCATGGAATTATTTTATTCATGAAACATCATTCCATATGGCATCTTGGTCGGCAATCCTTGCAAACATCCAAGGGAAAATAAAATTATATAGGCTATATTGTGAGTTAGCACACTCAACTAATCTAGTCCTCATCACAATGTTGATCCAAACATAAAATCCAATCATAGTCATGAGATCGGCCTTTTGGATCTAGGGCTATAGCGTCTTAACCTAGACCATTAACAACCCTGGCCTCCTTAAACTTCTTTTCTTCCCATTCCATACTTTATCTTATCAAGTCACCCGTCATAAATTCAACTCTTCTTTCTAGCCTGACAACTCTTTATCATTCAACTTGAACGCATTCTAATTGCCCCCTCTTCACTTCACCTCTCACGTGCTCTCGGTGATATTTCCATGGCTATGGCCACCTCTTGCTTGTGCAACATCTCTCATGTGAAGCATGGTTATTAAAACTTCACAAATTTGGTCTCCTTCACTCTTAAGCTTAACTCACTATCATCTCAAGCTATTGTCTTTTGGCACATCACTTTTTTGTCTTCTTCCCTCATTGATTTTTTAACTTGCATTCATGCTATCTGGTATGAACTAGTTCATACAATGGGACATAGTGGCAGTTACAACGGTTAGGGTTCGTCGTCCTTATCCTTCCTTTGAGAACCATAGAGGGGGCTTTGTCACTCATGTGTAATTTTGCTAATATAAGACAAAGTAGTTTTGATGCAACTTGCATGTGGCATATGTTCATAATGATTGCTTGTGATTCATATTTTGATGCTTTCATGATCTATGATTGAAATCCATACGTAAATTCGTTCTAATGGTCGTCCAATAGTCCGATCTAAATGGAGCATTAAGCCAAAAGTTTATCTATCCTTGACACTAGTGGTGGATATTTGTATCCTTTGTGTTTAACTTCTTGGCCTCACATTTTATCTTCTTTAATTTTTGTTCCGTTTACATCATCTTTTGTCCTTCATGCATTGTTTATTTGTTGCTTATACTATCTCTTTGCCAATCCCTTCATTATCTCATCAAGCCTCACTCACATACATATCCACAAGCACATTCATACATATATGGGTTTTCACACAATCAACATTGTTATCTTCCCTTGTTCCAAATAAATTACTTCCAAATTATGGGCGATAATTTGAGTTGACAATTATTGCAATGCCTTATATTGCTCCTATCAAAAGTAGTTATACTATCACTCCTCTTAAGCTTTTGGCTGGGAACAAAAACTAACACTCTATAATAAAGTCTTTTGCCTAAATCTCTATCTTGCCTTAGTCAAACAATCCTTGTCGAAAATTGCCTTCTCCCTTCCCCATGCAATAGTCTCTTATCTTCATTAATGGCAGACAATTATAACCTTTACCTTGTGCATATTGCATGCTACAACCACCCCTAGACGGCATTCATCCAACTATAGTGTTACGATCCTCTCACCAGTTGGCAATTTGTTTCTTGACAACAAAATCTCAAAGTAAAGAATTGAAACAAACACCAATTTTATTTCTTCTTCTAAGTACAAACCACAACCAAATAAAGTTTGGTCAACGAAGCTCTACCACCCGACCATAGGAGAGAGACAAAAAAGATCCTCTCTCCTCCCCCGAGCTTCCTCTTATACCGAAACACTACTTTTACTTTCTATATTTACATATAGTAAAAGTATTCTATTCATAGCTCTATCTCATAGTTCTACTATGAATCTTCTATCTTTGGTTCTTCTAGAACCTTCTTTCATCTCTTATCTCAATTCCATTCTTCCAATTGAAACTGTCTAATTCCAATTGGATTCATCCATTCTTCTTTCTAGTTGGAACTGTCTAATTCCAACTAAATACATTCATCCTTCATTCCAATTGGAACTGTTTAATTCCAACTTGGTTCATCCAACCTTTCTCTTAGTTGGAACTGTCTAATTCCAACTAGCTTTATCTATGGAGTGGTCTAACTCCTGTGCACCTCATCGAGAGTTGTCTAACTCACGTGCACATGTTCTCAATTGGAATGGTCTAGTTCCAATGCACTAAATGCGGAGCTGTCTAACTCCAGTGCACATGTTGTCAATCTGGAGTTGTCTTACTCCTTTTCATTCATCCTCAACTGAGAGTTGTCTAGCTCTCATCTTTCTCTGCTTACACACTGGCACATGTAGTTAGAATATTCCTTAATAATTTTAGTTACATTACATATAGCCTAGCACTTCCATCTTGAGTCCAAAAGACAATAAATCAAAGTTTTCTATTTAGATCATAACCTAAAATTATGTTCTACAATTTATGTAAAATAGGGCGTTCTTGCGACATATACATAAACATATGCTTGAGCTAAAGTTTGGGATGAATGTCAACTAGAAGATGACTTGGTTAGTTACACTAACAAATCTTATTCTAAAAATCCCACACTTCCACAAATGGGAATTTTTCCCATAACTAATCAAACCCAACATGATGTCACAAACACCCATCCTTCCAATACTTTTGATGCTTCATTGTATACTAAACCAACAATCATAATGCCTACTTCCCAAGAACCCACTGTAGCTATGCATGATGATGCTATGACAAACCTCACAAAACAATTAGTAGAGCTATCTGTTAAGGTCATGAAAAGAACACCAAGACGTCCCCAACTTACTAACAAGTGAACTAATGTATGGTAAGGGGCACGGTCACGTAGCTAAGATTACCCATTAGGATCAAATGCACATATTGCGGGGATAATCATTATGTGAACAAGTGTTGAGATTTGAGACCACAACATCCTATTATATGGGTAGAGGATAACAAGAGTTGTCCGTGGCTGGAAAAACGTATAGGTCTTGCACCTAATGCCAACTATAATCCTGATTTTGTTTTAAAACAAACATCCAACGCCTATTAATTGTCCTATTAATCTTAGTTGGGGTAAGACCAAAAGGAGCCTTCAACTAGAACAAACCTCCTTACAATATGAACACACGAAAGTTTAACTCAGTTTCTAATTATAGGAGAAATATATGATTTATTATAGATGTCAAGAGTTAAGACATTATGCAAATTCACATAAATCCTATGATTATGTACCCTTGGGTGGGAATTGTAAAACAATTGGTCATCCTATAGATGAATGTCCTAAGCCTAAAAAGAGATAGTAACCTAACAAGAAAGATTGGAAGAAAGAAAAACATATTCGGTTTCAGGTTGATGAGGATGATGATGGATCTAGAGATGTTATTCACATTCAACATACTATACAACGAAGACCCTTATACAATGCATTAAAAATAAATGCGATGACTACTAACTCAAAACAAGTAGCAAAACCATTAGTTATTCATGAGGGTAATGATGTTGCTACAAGTCCTTTGTATCTCCATGGTTCCCCCGTAATTTTGAAATAAAACAACAAGATAGTCAAACATCCTCTTGTCCACTTATAACCTCTAGAGGATAGAGTCTCAATACCGGTTGTACTAGCCTCAACGGTTGCACAACCAATTGCAGTAGCAATACCACTATTTGAATCCCAATTGGATAGAAATTTATATGTTATTGGCATAATTGAATTACCCACCACATCCTTTTTATGATCAACTCAAGGTAGAACCAAAATTCCTATGTATATTGTATTAAATTCAAGAAATATGAAAAATAAGATGTATCTAGATGTCATCTATTGATGGAATTAGATAATGACTTACAACACTATGATATCACAAGTGATTGGGATAACATAAAGTTGCAAATCACTATGAGACAATTGTTGGCTATAGCTCCCCATTGCAAGAGTCATTAAGCTTTTTCTATGATTGGGAATGAACCTAAGATTGTAATGACATCGCTGTGAGTAAAGGCCTAGGTGCCCCAACAATGGATGTTATTATTGATGGCATTTCAATATTGGGCTTTTAGGTTGATACATGGTCTAATAGTATCCTAATGAGTGTGGAAACTCTAAATGAATAAGGTATAACCACCATGGTACCTACCTTTATTATCCTTGAAATGGTGGATCATACCTGCACTAACCCCTTAGGGGAGTTGACCCAAGCATCAACAACAATTGCTGGAAAATAATATAAAATTTAATTTATTATCTTCGAAACTTCCAATGTAGTACAATCTACTCCCATAATCTTAGAACGTCCATGGCTCATCCATACATAAGCTAAAGAATATTGGAGCAAAGGGACTTTAACCATAGGACATGGATGAGATAAAACAATCTTAACATTGTTCCCTACACATTATCGAAGGAAACTCAAGACGATGGTACGGAATTTTCTTCAAAAGGTTCAAATTCATAATTTGAGGACTTACCTAGTGAACACGTAAACAACGTGAGAAGTCGAAGTCATCAAGATAAACCTATGTTAGTTTGTTTAGGAGAGTATTGTTTCCCCTTGGACATAGGGGATTCAAATGATGCAATTATCTAGGGCAAAAATATGTCTTTAATATCTATACTACTACAACCGATAGATTAGAGCATCAACTTGAACCCTTGATTCATAAACTTCCCCACACCATCTAAAGAAGTTGAATTATCACTAACTCTTGAGGGAGATTGGGAGGATGCTATGTATCCTCCAACACTCCCATCAAGAGCTACATAGCAAAGGAAGCCTATAAGGAAATCAACTTGTGAACTAAAGAAACACGAAGATCGTAAAAATATACTAGAATATTTCTAAAATTGAGTGGCAGTATTGGTATGATTTTATCATGATTTTATCATGAGAAATATCCAAGTATTTGCTAGGACTTACAAAGATTTGAGAGGAGTACCACGTAATGTATGTGAACATAAGATTGGGTTAGATGAAGGAGTTGCACCAATCAAACAAAAACAATATAAGATTAATTTTAAATACTCTTTGTTAGTCAAAGAGAAGATTGATAAATGGCTAGAAACGTGTTTGATCTAATAACTCATTTTAATGAGTGGGTCTCCCCAATTGTGGTTATACCCAAGAAGAATGGAAAATTGCCAATTTGTCAAGATATATGTAGATTGGGGAATGCTATCATGTGTACATTAAGCGGCGAGAGACAAAAATAAATGGAAATAGGGGGGCTTGTACCCTAAACCCGTGAAATTGGCATAGTTGTTGTGAGCACAAAGAAAAATTAATAATCCCAACTCATATGTGATGGACCAAATCGTAGAACCAATTTAACAAGAGAAAACATTGGAATAGGGGATAAAGTGTGATTAGAGGCAAAGATCGAGACAAATGGTGTAAACCAACATAAAAATTGATATCCACCAATCGGCATGTCATGAACTTGATGATTGAGAACCTTGAACTTTGTGAGTGATAACGGTATCATACAACAAGTGGGGTTGGGGGACATGTCCCTAGGACCAAGTATCAGGTGCCTTCACACCCTAACCCCCACTCGGCAAAGGGTCTAGGGTGTCTTGTAGCAGGTTGTGTGCCGTGCGCTATGCACTTCAGCATATTTGGGGAGGCTGGACTCACTCGTGTGTGGTTTTTGGTCATATCAAGTCAGTGGCAACATGAATCCACGGAGTTCCATTGGATGACCGCCATTCTTACATAATGTACCGCCTTTGCATTATTTGTGAGTTTGGACTGCAACACAAACCCTTATTGTATAATTTTTTTTATTAAGTCCTCATTACACGTATGCAATTGGAAGAAAAGAAATACCACTCCAACATTTGTGTCTTTGCAAAGCATAAAGGAACGTGAGCATTGTCATTGGTTTACGATTTGTGCCAACCTTGTTTAAGAAGCCATCGACATCCTACCCTTTAGTATTGGGTTTAAGGTCATCCCAAGTTCATGTCAAAGGTCTCATTAGGGATTTGTGATGCTAATTCCAAGTCCTACGAAGCTTCAATGTTCTCACCTTCAACTTATTACATGACTAAGACAAATGATGAATACAAGGCATGGTCGTACTCAATGAGCCCCCGAAACCCACATTCCTAGTTCTCGAAGGCGTTTCCAAATTAGAGGCCCGTGAGATTTTTGGGCATAATCGGTTGAAATCCTATCGTTTCCAAGTTGAAGCGATTACATTTATTTTTTGGGACACATGATGTTTTTTTACCACTTCGCTAGTTTTCCGCCAAGTAGAGATACGATTTCACGGTTGGGAATCGAACCACCAACCACTCTGTTTGGTTTCGGTACCTCCCCACTATCGTCCGGTAATTTAGGGTCATCTCGGACCGAGCCAATTACATGTTTGACATCTTCTGGGTTTTCTTCATTAATTTGAGGTATGTTTTATTAAATCTTCTAAAACAATCGACAACTTTCCTAGAGTCTTCAATTTCAACCATTCATTTCTCTCTCAAAATCAACCGATTCATACAACACTACACTAAATTCGATACTTAGTGTTGGATTGTATTTAGTGTTGTTACCACCCTACCATGCTCAACACTAATTCTCAATTCCTTGATAATTAATGTTAGACATAAATGTGCCGCTACCTTCCTTACCGCCACCTCCCTTATTATATCATTTTTTTCATATCCTTACTAACACTAAATTCAAACATGTAACTTCTACATATTACCATAGTTGATATTTAGTGTTTGAGTTGACTTACTTTCATAGGGTTATTGATATTTAGTGTATGCATTCGTATTTAGTGTAGTAGTTGGTCCTCCCCGTTCATTGTTCCGGACGATTTCCAATGAGTCAAAGGTCACGGTTCTTACATATTCCTTGTCTAAGAGACTACATTCATGGCTCATGACTATCAAAGCAAAAGTGACTCGACCTTTATTGGCCTCCCCTAGTCAAACGTACGGTAAGTGGACACCTTTATCTCCAACTACCCAAGGTCTCCCAAGATTTTTGAAACCCTAATTAGTCGTTGGCCCAAAATGATTGATTAATTAAGAACCCTAATGAGGTCCTTAGCCATTAAATGTGATACCGGTTCTCCATAATTTGTGGAGCTTAATTATAAGAGGAATAGCTTGCACATTAACGAAGTGAAGGTTCCTTTTTATCTTCTTAAATGCTCACGAAGGTCTATGATATTGAAGTGTTGACTTTTGAATTCACGATTTTAGCATGTACTCCAATATTTCTTTAACACGTGTGTTGTTGGGTGTCCGGTCTTCGGATCCAAGTCTAATCCCACACCACTCAAACATGTTACGAGTCCAATTAAAGATAAGGTAGATTATTTTCCCACTAGCCCGCTTCGAATTCTCCTAGACTATGAAACACACAATTTGCACAAGACGGTTGGTTAGCGAGTCCAAATCGAGGATGTACGCATTTTCTTCTTCATGTTTGGAGCTCATTTAATGATCTACCTCACTATCAAAATGAAGATTCTTATGCTCATGAAGTGATCATATAGGTCCCCATAATTATGTTGACTATTGAACGTAGCATGGTTGTCATATTTATAGCACGCAATTTAATCTCTTTCGGTCCACGTGACTTTTGGTATCCGCTCTTGGATCACTAAAAACTAGTGTGTAGGGATTTTTTTGGACACATTCGGTCTAAATCCTATTGTTTCCAAGTCCAACCAATTACATGTTGTGATATGTTGGTTTTTCAATATTAATATGAAGTATATTCCATAGAGTTCCTCTAAAATGTTTGGTAATTTTTTGAAGTCTTGAACTTCAACCGGTTATTCTTCAAACTCAATTGGTTCATTTGTAACTAGCGGTTGGTTTCCCCCATTCATTGCACCAAACCACATACCATTCTAATATAGGTGTCCATTTTTTTTTTAAATTAACCAAACAAGGGTTGTCTAGCTTAAGACCACTTCACACACAAGATCGAGGGCCCGTGACCAGTGCATTTCAAGCACTCTCATTAGTGAACAAGGCAAAGCCGGTCCAAGTTCGCCTCACACTACGCTTAAGGGACCAACGGAGTATGTGAATGCAGGATGGATGTAAAATCTACATGGATTCCTAAATGGCATCAAATTTTCATGCTCACTTGGACACTTTGTCCGAAACCACCTCTTGGAGGTAGGCCTAACACAAAAACAGGAGACCATGGCAATGTGAACGCTCACAACCATTGTTTTATCCTATTTTTATAATGTGTGAGGACCCACATGAATAGAAATTCATTGAATTAGCATTTGGTTGAGGGCCTGATCACGTTTGACTTCACACTACATGACTTTGGAGGTGTTTTAGAGCCACTTCACACACAAACCAAGAGATGTGACCATGAAATTATGAGAGCCCAAAAGAAAGTGTTCAAAGGCCATCCCAAGACACCTCCAAAATCATGTAGTGTGATCACATATCCTCGAGTGTAGTGTGAAGTTATATGTGACCGGACCATCAACCAAATGCTATTTCAATGAATTTCTAGTCACGCGGGTCCTCACACATGATAAAATAAAAATAAATCAACAATTGTGACATTCGAAGTGTCGTGGTCTCCCGGTTTTGTGTTAGGCCTACCTCCAAGAGGTGGTTTCGGAAAAGAGTCCAAGTGACCATGAAACATGATCCATTCGATGCCATGTAAGAATCCATGTACACTTTACATCCATCTTGCATTGACTTATATACTCCTTCGGTCCCTCAAGTGTAGTGTCAAGCGAACTTAGACCGGCTCCACCTTTTTCCACCAATGAGAGTGCTTGAACTGAACCGGTCACGGGCCCTCAGTCTCGTGTGTGAAGTGGCCTTTACGATGGCCTTTGGACACTTTCTTTTGGGCTCTCACAATCTCATGGTCATGGCTCTTGGCTCGTGTGTGAAGTGGCCCTTAACCCCACACCACTCAACACATGTGTAAGCGCCCATTGTCCAATTACGTAACCTAATCATGTCGGCTTTAATTAGTGTGGGTGTTTTAAAGGGGTGGACTAGCTAGCTAGCCATATTGAGGTAACCAATACCGATTATGCATATGAGGTGAGTGATTCGGTAGTTGTTTGGAGTCCTCAACACACTTCGGAGTCTCAAAGTATGTGCCCATCCCACGGTGGCCATTAATTCCGCACTTAAAACATCGGGTGTCCATTTATTACACAAGTCAAGTTATTGCCAGCCCATGTATATTTTACATTCCCAAATATGAACGTGAGATGGCTCCTTAGGTCTATGGGTCTTAAAATGGCGTTTTCCGAGATCACTATATTCGGTAATCAAAGAATTTTTCATGATTTTGAGACTATTTAAGGATGTGATTTTCAAATAAAGAATAAGGAAAACACAAAATATATTCAGCGTGACTTATTAAAGTGATTTGCACGGGCGGCACTAACCAACTTGGCACAAGTACATGTCATCAAAATAAGAAACTGAACTATATATTAAACCATTTGGATTTATTTTGAGGCTTTCTAAAGTCTCTACTTAATGAATATAGTGATCCAGGTAACTTAGCCCAGTCTCCCATGACAGGGAACATGCAATAGCTATAAGATGGTAACTTCGCAAATCCCTATTGAGGCCGTAGCCACTTTCTTTGTAATTCTTGCTTGTCAAATTGCGGATTTGATTTGGTTTTGAATTTGAGAAATAGCACGTTATTTATGGTATTTAGTGTTACATCTATAACGATGTTGGCTTCCCTTCTATGAGACATGTGTTAGGTCATATTGATCGCCAACGAGTTGACTATTAGTGTAACATCATGACACTTGGCATTAGTGTCCTTCCTACACTAATTGTGATATTTAGTGTCACATGGTGTTTTATGTCGCTATGGTTAACTTTTAGGATGACACTTCTTATGAACGAGTAAACAAATATTGTCATGGATGATGGATGAGTTCGTCCATTGGCCAAAACCCTACCTTCTCTTGTCAACAACCTCTGATGAAATATTGTCATGGATGAGTGTAATTTGGATGAAAACTTGCTCGGTAAATGATAGTAATTGCAACACTGTGAATCGATAATCCCCCAAAACATTACAAGGAAGGACAAATAATGTTGGGATAACATTCAGTGTTGGTGACACTATATTGCGGTTCACAATTAGTATCGAGCAAGACAATTAGAATTGGTGACACTAAATATGATATTTAGAGTAGTACCTAGTTGTGCACATATTTGATAATAATGCGGGGTCTATTCGAATGTTATAATATGATTAAGCAGTTGACTATAAGTGCAAACACATGACACTTGGCATTATTATACTCAAAATTTTCTTCCTCTTGCATACAAAAACATAACACTTCCATCCCACACATTTCAATGTGTCACGCTAAATATCATATCGTAAGTAACTATGCATTTCAAAAAGTTACATATATTAACAAATAGCGCTATGTTGACAATCAACTGACTTGACACTACGCTGACTATCCCAATTAGTGCATGTGGTACTAATTCTCAAAACACACACTGTTTTGTCAAGCCTCAAAATTAGCGAGGACTAAAAATTTTGATTGAGTGATACTACATTGATGAATACATGCTCACTTACCATACATTCCAAGAAAATTAGTGCATGCTCTAAGGAGCATGCAAAGTGGGAAAAAAAGTCCAAACATGCTTCTCAATGAATAATGCCATGAAGAATAGTGCATGTACTTTCAATTAATATTATTATTACGAATATTATTTTCAATTACGAATAGTGATGAGATGAACAATGCTTTCTAGATCTTTCAACGACACTAACATAATGACATTTTAGTAGCACCTTTACTAATTTCCCACACTCGCTATTAGCCCTCCCTCACTAATCGTGATAATCAATGTACTAACCTCAATGCATCTAGTTTAGACCATTTGCCAACAATGCACTCACTATCATTCCTCATTTGTTCTTGAGGCAACATAGCAAACAACATGTTGGAGGTCCGATCTATGAGAGGGTTCTAGTCGAGTGTTTTTCCATGGCGCAAGTTCTCTAGGACGGTGGCATGCACTTCAAAATCTCTTTCAAGTAGGAGGAATGTTCTTGCTATAGGCTTAGGGAGCGTGTCCAACCGTTATGATTAAATCCAAGTAATGTGTGTTGGTGGTGCTATCCGTGTAGAGGTTGCGGTGGTACTCTCAAAAATAAAGGATTAGTTTCCGCACGCCAATGATGAGTACCACTCCACCAACTTTCCTCCAAAGTCTAAGTTACATAATGACAAATAGGCGGTGGAGAGGAGAGCTTGAATATAACAATGTAACGGGAACTACACATCATATCTCAACTAATTAATCAAATAAGTAAATAACCAATGTGAGGCAATTCGATGTGAATTTCAGTCCATGAGTTCTACTTTGCTCAAGAATTCTCTTGATGCAGGGTGGGGTTTACTGTCTATCTTGTGGTAAGCGGGTTCTTGGCTTCCTACCTACCTACCTAGTTTTTTCCCGTCAAGTTGAGAGAAGAGTTCATTGTGGGAATCGAACTGCCAACCACTCCATCATCATATACGTAGAACTCTAAATTTAGATTCATTTATTGGGTTGTCAAGAATACGGCTTACCAACCATCCCTTGCACGACTCACTATCAACTGCTACCTATAATGCAAGATAGTTAAACAACTTTTCATCATTTTTGGGATTAATTCTTTAAATGTCGTGCTTTGGATCAAACCGTAGAGATCATGTGTTGCATACGAAAAAGAAAACATGCAACTTATTGACACCAAGTAATGCGGTCAACTTCGTAGTTTTTGGTAACAAAGGTGCATCGTTGCACGATTTATGGAGTCCGTGTTTTGATGTGATAGATTGGCTTGAATTCCCATTCACATCCCTTCCTCCCCCGCCCTCGTCTTTCTTTATGACAACACAAGCCAAATTGCATCCATGGTGGGAAAAATAATGTCTACTTGCATCACACACACATGCCTTGAACCTATCATGTGACCACACAACCCCCCCCCCCTCAGCGGGCCACACATGAATGCACGGGGGGTGCACTTCATTGTCAAGTTGAACACCACGTGTGATAAAACAAAATCTACTTTTTACATAAAGCATCACCAAAATGGTTAAAAAGTTTATGAATTTTTTTTCATGAGTAGATATACATAGTATCTATTACATAATAAAAATTGGTAACCAAATTTGATGATTTGTTTTTTTTATAAAACATACCGTTTCTAACTAGAATGACGCAACATTGAACTAAACAAATTACTACAAAAATGAAGATGACTAAAAATTTCAAAAAAATATACAAAAGATATTATCAATGGTTATGTGTATGTAGAAAAAATATCATAATTTTAAAAATTATCTATGGCATGTAATATAGGGTAGCAAACTTTTATCGCACGTGGTTATGAAATGTAAGGGGGTGTGATCCCCACGTGCATGAATGGCCTCCACAATGAATCCCACCGTCCGTTTTGCCGCCTTCATGAGGGGCGTCGGGTGGGGTGCTTGCTTGGATCATAGCAGAATTTGAAACTGGCAAATGGATGCAATTTAAATAATGTAAATATTGTAGATGACTATTTTAGCATTTTCGTTGGTTCTCATGAGGTGGTTGTATTTTGGTTTCGTTTTTGCAATTGATTTCTTAGTTTGTGCCCCAACAAAAGTGAGACTATTTTCATCATCTTCACTGTCGACTTTGTTGGTTGTATTCATTAGCACAAATGCTTATAATGAAACCATAGTTTTGTATTGTGAAGTGATCCCACCCGCGTATAATAAATAGGAAGAGTCTCTTAATTATCCAAGGTGATCCTGAAGTCACCTCGGATAACTAAGATAGATAGAAACTCCAACCCCTTTCAAGCAAGGGGCCGGCGTGAATAAAGTGTCCGTTCGTAATGCCAATGACCCAATGCCCACTGGACAATGGGACATTGGGATAACTAAGAGATAAAGTAAGGTAGGGGTGGCAATTTCCGTGCGGGTCCTAAAGTCGACCCCTATGTCCGAAGCACCTTTATAGGTGCTTTTACCATTCACAGCGCTGCCAACATTTCATTGGCTGCCAACGGTCGGTTTTAGAAATCCACCTTGTGGATATACCACGTACCCTATGTGCGAGTGTTGGTCACTCTACAAGATTTCTTTTAAAAATTTGTAGGAAATCATAAACATGCCGGATTTTTTTTATTTTTTCATAGTTGCTCTTGCACCAGCTTTGCGGAGCGCTCAAAATTGATTAAAACAATAGTTTCAGCATCCCAACTAGGCACATCTAAAATTTGGACGGAAATAGCCACCCCTACCTTAGTGCTTGTCTATGGGCTCACGAGTGATCAAAATATGGGAGAGAAGAATTTTGGGCGGTTTTTTTTATTCGGATTTTGGATTGTTCTCAAGAATGAAGCATGGCATTCTATCCTAGAATATTCAAACACGAGAGACTTCCGGTGTCTCATTCCACATAGTGCCATTAAAATATTGACTTGTGTGAAATAAACTTGGGATCAAAATAGTGTGGGCTCAAAATGTGTGGTGTGAACCCCAAGGCTATGTGCAATCGTCCATACACAAGTTATCTTGTGGTCCATGAGATAAGCATCCTATTACACCATCGTGAGGACATAATTGTGTCATTTTCATAAAACTTACATGCGCACTAAAGACTATACCCCTTGAGCGTTGTGAGGAATACATTTGGCAAGAAAACAAAACGCCTACTTATGTTCGACCTCCTTGACCAATGCTTCGTATTCCTCACGGGATAAAAATGTTCGACAAAAAATGATCCCAAATTAACACAAAAGCTTTGAGGAAAATGCTATTAGTTGGATTGACTACAAAATCCCATGTGTTGTCATATGAAAGAAGTAGCAATTTGGGCATCAAAGTACCGAACCCACGGCTAGCTTGTCACGTTTTGTAATTACCTCGTTATCATCGGAATATGATTGGCATTGTCTTCTATAGGGTACCCTGATTACGATTTGCCATTCTAAATTACCTTTCGCTTTTAAATGTTGACATGTGAAAGGGAGGTTTATACATACGGTTAACCGTATGTACAAGAAGTCGAGGTTGATGGTCAACCCTAACTAAGTGTGCGTGGTCATTTATGCTCCATTTAGAGGTTTTAAACCCTAGATTACGGCACTTGGGATTTTCCTTAATCACCGTGAAATGGACATTACTAAATTGTGGTATGCGTAATATCAACATGTAACAAATGTAACATCGTATGTGTATAATGTTAATAAGTGATGTTGTAATATGGATACATCGTTTATTTGATGCAATGTGGGATTCGACAAGCTATGTTGATCTTGTACCTTGTTGTTTGAAATGAGCGAGCTCTTATTTAGATCTACACTCATGGATTAAAATTTTACAATATTATTTTTGTACTTTTTCATAGGGTCATGCCCTTGTCATGTTATTAGGCCTATCGTTCGCTTTGGGTGTAGAAAACATTGTTCGTATGATGTTTTTGTTGCATGTATGATTGTTGCCTACAATGGATTAAGGGAGTTGTTAAACTAACCACGTAGTATGTTCAAACAACCACAAAGACACGCCGCGCTATCACGTAACTTGTCAATTTTTTAATTCAGCATCACACATATGAAGACGAGCAAGGTGTCACTTTGTGTTAGCATTAATAAATTTGACCAACTTGGATGACAAGCCATAGTCCAATCGACGCCGTATGTATTGAATGCAGTTGTTTCAGCAATCCTTTAAAATTTTATTGCTAATTATAATTTTAATCGATTTGGGTCAAATGAACATGTAAAGTGATTGCTTGATTATTTAAAATTTATGTTGAATCTTAGTGTCTAAATTCTCTTGAACTTGTTAAGTAACAATGTCATCGATTTACAATAAAAGAATGTCATAATATGTGTTGATTACTTTCATCCGTTCTTTGTCCCCTTCCCTATGGCATTTTTTTCAATCAAGAGGTAAAATTAGAAAACACATTGGCATTGTCAAGAATCTATGGGACAACTTTTCTTCCACAAACAACATGGATGTACTTCCTCAAATGACATGTATGTGTATATGAGCAATGTGTGGTAGATATGGATCTAAGAACGGAAACTAAAAAGACATATGTGTTAAAAAGATTGGACTAGATTAATATGCTCAAATACGCTAATATTCCTAGATTCAACAATGAACATTATTGGGGGGCACATGACATATATGACCACACGACGACCATGTGATTCTTCACTTTGGTAATGAACAAGATATAAATATGAACAACAAGAAAGTATGAAGTGAAGGGCTACATTCATTGTAGTTAAGGTTTTGATATTACTTAATCTAATCCAAGGAAATCAATCCATAGTGCAAGGTCTCGGGGAAGACTAAGCCAATGTTTGTAAGGATTTATATCATATTGAATTAAGGTTATTAATAACATCCAATTCTTTTACTCTTTCATTTCTTCTTCATGAAGCTTCAATCACACTCCTATGGTTCATTGGTGTTTTCTCAGTCGTATATGGTTTTGTCCTATGTGTGTTGATTTCTATCAATCTAATTTCCATCCTCTATTCCGCAAGGCTCAAAAGCTTGGCAAGTGGTTAATGCCTCATAATTAGGATAAAGTCCATGGTAATATTTTTTGAGTAAATGTATAATCTTTGATTGCCATGAATCATAATTGCGATAAATATAAAAGTTAAATTCTCTTAATCAATTTACAACTATGAGGCGACTTTTCACAACTGTAATCACCACCTTCGTCTTCGGTGGACCTGGCAACTTGTCTCAATAATCACCTACATGGGTTAATACAATAACAATGCCTCCACAAGATAAGTTGTATCCTTTATTTTATGATTTAGGTTGTCTTGTTTGCTCAACTGAATAGTCTTCATTGGATACAAACTGATTCCAATGAGGCAAAGTCTTTTTCTTTTAAGGTAATATCCTTGGCAACTTGCAACCTACCCAAAATAGCTTTATGCCTTGTTCTCTTTGCATGTAGACTTATTGCTTGCTTTGACAAGGTACATTAACCCTATTAGGTCATATCCTTCTTTATGTGTCTACCTCATGGTAATGTCTTTCTCTCACTCAACTATCTCCCAACCTAGGACTTGGCTATGGCCTTTTAAATCCCATTGATGATGATCACACCCATCTCAAGTGTTCTTAGTCCATCCAATTTCACTTTGACTAGTCGAGAAGAAGTCTATGGGCGATGAAACAACTTTTGGCTTCTGGTGAGGCCATGTTGTCTGTGCTTTCTCGACCGTCAGATTTGACCGATGTAACCCTCCTCCCCTGATATCCTCCGTTCCTGCCACCACTCATCCACTGCTTGCGTTCTATGTCCCTATGTTAATACTAAATCATCTCAAAACCACTTCACCAGTCAATGTGCACCTTTATCATAAGTGGATTATCATTTCCTCTCGTGCCATTAACATTACTCTTTCTTCCTCTACCTGGAAGATGCCTTCCACATTGCTTGTCTCTTCAACTTAATTCATTGCTCATGCATACGGGTCATGAACTTATTCAAAGTACTCCAACAATTGAAGAATCTTCTTTTCTCATTTTTCTCCTTTGAGGCAATCACCTTTCTTGGACTCTAGTGCTTTATGATCTTCTACAATTCATCCCGCTCACATTAACACACAAGGTTGTTGCCTAAGGATGTCACACTCATATTTAACTATAGCTTCACGGCCTTGATCTCTCTTTCCCAAGCATTAACACACAACTCCTCTTAGACTATCACATTCTTGTCCACACTCACAATTTTGTTAAACTTCGTTTGGCTCATTTGGACTATTTCAATAGCCTATTTGCATTAGGGGTATGAATGACTTGGTTAGAAAATTGGCTTAGACATAGTAGAAACAAACAAACATTATCAATTGCACATCATATAAATGTACTGCAATTTTCTAGAGCCATGCACTCCTAGCTACTTGACCCCTAAATGCCTACACATCAGGCGTCTTGAAATGAGCGTAGAAGTCCCATTGTAACTTTTAGAACTTTGACAATTTCTATAGCATGTCTACAAAGTCTACACCCATTCCAAGCATATAGATGTTCGAATCCTAATAAAGAAATGTCCGTATAGCTCAAATCTACAACCCCACAACACATTAGAAAATCAAGGCACTTGGATAAAATTAGCTAAATCAAACATTTGAGGAACATTCTAATTTTGGTTGATTCCAACCTCTTAGGCATCTAGGGATTAAGTCCCTCCCTATACCCACATATTTTTCATTGCAAATGCTCCCAACACCATCTTGCTAGTTGTCCAAACCACGCCCACTTTCTCAGAAAACCACTCCCACCATTCACCCATACCATTCATTGACTAAAAGCAACACTCCACCCAACAATAAATTTGAGACATAAGATTGTTCCATGAAAAAACCTAACAATACATATGTATTTTAGCTAGTCACCCCAGATATGTCCCGATGTTTGCTCAAATTCAATCCCACTTTCGCCAAATCAATTGCACTTTCCGCTGAAATTGCCATGCTTCTCACCAAAAACAACCTTCACTTTGTGCTAGGGACATTCATATAATTTAAGATGTGCCCTGGTTACAACATTCAAAGCATGCATAGGATGCGCTTTTGGAAAGGGGTTGGAATTAGCACCATCAACTTTAGTGAAAGTGTGCTCCTTGCCAATAGCTATCCTTAGAAACACCTCTGACCACGTCAAATGATGATAAACTTCGTTCCCAAATATCACCTTACCCACAACTACACTCAATATTGTACTTAGTTGTCACATGATATTTTATTTCATTGTGGTAAGTTTCCCAATGACACTTCTCATGAATAAATTTACCAAGTGTTGTCATCCGGACTTACATTTAGTTCATCCATTTGCCAATTATTGGAACGAAGTTTGGTATATTTTGCATGCTCACATTTTGCAATGAAATGTTGTCATGGATGATTGAAAATTGGACGAGAGTTCACTTCATAAGTGATAGTAATTGCAACATTGTAAATCTACAATGCCCAATTTTTTGTACAAGGAATGGCAGATAATTTTAGGTTACATTTAGTGTTGGTGACACTACATGGGCAATTTACAAATAACATTAAGTAAGACAAATAAACACGGTGACATTATATACAATATTTACTGTAGTAATAAAAGAATGAGAACATAATGAATGGCTGAAGATCCAAGTGCAACTAGGGATGCACTCTAATTTCTTGTGCGATGTTGTATGTAATTGAACACACTATCGAGGCTACATATGGTAAATCGCACTATACAATATCTACAATATCAGTGTAGCTCTAAGAACCAACTCTTGCTTGTTGGAGAATTTGAGGCATGCATTGAAAAGCCTAAATCTATATTACAACGTTGGCAATAACACCCTACAATAACCAAGGGTATTTTTTTAATATATAAGTAATTTCTTCTTCTTCTTCTTTCTCCTCCTTCAAACTCCCAAGATAACCAAAATGGCTCCAATCATTGGAGTGATGAAGCCACATATGTTTAATATTGCAAATTTTCATCCAAAGATGGACATGTCCATCCAAGTTATGGCGATTTAATCGATATTTTAATAACAATGTTGTTTCGGACCATGGTACCAAGTTGGAAAATGACATTTGGTATGGCTACACCTACAAGTGAGAAAAAACCCTCCTACTTACAAGTAAGCATTACACCACCAAAGAGACCACCCATGCAATACAATGGGTACTCACTGGTGACAACTAGACATTTGTCATTGATAACTATTATGCTCTTGGATGAGCGATCGGTTATGCAATTTCAAACATAATTTGAGAATATGAACTTCTTGGTCACCTCAATTCTACGAGTGGATGCATTGATATACTTCTAATACTTATATGTAAACTTCATGGGAGATAACTAAACTCTCAACGACGTTTTGGAACGTTCTGACGTTCAAATCATCGTGAAAAATTAAGGGACATTTTGAATGACAACATGCACATACAATCGATGAATAGTAGAAAAGAACGGTTATAATATTATCATTATCATCTCTACATATTTCATTTGAATATTCTACCATATTTTCTAACTTGGATTGTGATTTTGGATTAGACCCTAATTTTACTTTACTTTCCTACTACTCCTTACAAATTACCATGAATTTGATTGTGGCACTATCCGTTTTGAGAAGATGGTTACTATTTTGGGCACATGGTGTCAATTGGGTACGAGGGAAGTTAGACACTTTTCACCTAAACTCTCCACTTACTTACCTTCATGAGGTAGACGTGTGTAATTCAAATACTTTTCTATTTGCACCCACTTCTTATAGGAAACGAACCACATGACTGCAATTAATGGGAGATGATCAACATGTCCACATTATGTCCATAATTATTTGTCTCATAATTATTGAAGCGCATGTGAATACCTCATTCAATACCATAGTGATGATCCTCATGCTCATTAAGTGGTTGTATAGGTCACCCAATTGTAATGACTATGAACCGAATAGTAGAGAACACGTCTTGAGCAAAAGGTTCTGTCTCATTTAAACAACTGTCTTTTTAGTGTTGGTCCCTAAGTCCAAATGTAATCACATACTAAACACTTTAATATAGATGTCCACGTATTTTTCTATGTTGCATTTAGGCACGTGTATCTAACTATAAGATTTATGTTGCATAATAAGATACTTGTGGATATTTATGCATAATAAATACTTGGACAATCTAAAATATTGATGGGTTCTAAGGTAACCTTGACCTCCAAGATTAGTGAAGGTTTCATTGAGGTACTCGATACTAGAAATTAGGTGCATGTGCTACAAACTTAGTTAGTGTGGAAGGCAACCAAATAACAACAGCCCGAAGGTCCCAATGAAGTGTAAGGAAATTGATTTTAAATGGCCAAAGGTCTTCAACTTTCCGACTTTTATTTTGCAAATTTATACATCACTTCATTTAGTTTTTAGATTTTTTGGAACCTATTTAACACATGCTTTACATATCCATTAGGTATATCTACTACCTTCGATGTTAGGGCCACTTCACCCACGAAAGTGAGAGCCCGTGACCATTGCACTTCAAGCACTCTCATTGGTGGAAAAGGTGGAGCCGGTCCAAGTTCGCCGCTTCACACTATGCTTGAGGGACCAACGGAGTGTTTGAATGCAAGATGGATGTAAAGTCTACATGGGTTCCTACATGGCATCGAATGGATCATGTTTCATGGTTACTTGGACTACTTCCAAAAACCACCTCTTGGAGGTAGGCCTAACACAAAACCGGGAGACCATGGCATTCCAAATGCTCACAACCGTTGGTTAATTTTATTTTTATCATGTGTGAGGACCTGCATGAATAGAAATTCATTGCGATAGCATTTGGTTGAGGGCCCCATCACATATGACTTCGCACTACACTTGAGGGTCCATGACCACACTACATGACTTTTGAGGTGTCTTGGGACGGCCTTTGGCCACTTTCTTTTGGGCTCTCACAATTACATGGTCACGGCTCTTGGCTCGTGTGCGCACCAGTTCACTTAAATTTAGCAGAGTGGGAGGAAGCAGATGAGTACATAGAAAGCTCTCTATCTCATAATTATGTGTGCCAAAATGTAGTTTCAGTGTGAGATACAATTCAAGCTTAGCAACTGTGAGCATGACATGTGGCAAAATTTGAGTAGAAAATAATTATTTTTCTGTCGAAATAGAGAGCCCCCTACGACACTACACTAAATAATGTAGTTAATATCATATGGTGTTTCATGTGGTTGTGGTAGTTTTTTTTTTTTCAATGACACTTGCTATGAATAAGTTATCAAGAATTGTCATCCCAACTTACTTTTGGTTCATCCACTTATGTTATATTTTGCGTCTTAACATTTATGCAATGAAATGATGCCATCGATGATTGAAAATTGGATGAAGAATTACTTAATAAGTGATAATAATTGTAATGTTGTAAATAAGAAATGTCCAAATGTTTTACAAAAAAAGAAAAACAATGTTATGTTTAGGTTTAGTGTTTGTGCCATTATACATGAAATTTACAATTAGTATCGAGAAAGACGAATAGAGCCGGTGACACTAAAATGCATTATTTTGTGAACCAATGAGAACCAATATCTAACTTTCCAAAAAAAAAAAATTGGCAAATTTTCTTATCACTCCAATTGTATTGTTTTGTGGTGTGGTGTGGATATAACATCCATGAGCGTGTGTTTGTGCGAAAAACCACTTAACACATGTTATTGAATCCCTTATACCCTCAATGAGGTGTCACAAAATAAGTGCATACCTAAACTAAATATGTGATGAAATTTACAATATCCATGCACTAGTATAGGTCATGGTTGTTTTGTACACTTGCAATGAATACAATGGTTATTTGTGTTGTCCAGACCACGTTCATTTTGAACCGCCATTGAGCCATTTTGTCATATGGGCCAACCTCGGGGGGTTCACTTGCGAAAATCATAGAACAACGTCTGATAAAAAATAAGGTCTAATATATTCATTGTAGATAAATTTTGTAAAAAACTTACATATAATATAGGGGGTTTTAAAATAGTGAAAAAGGATTGCATGTAAAATACCATCACACCTTTATTTTGAAAAATATCATACCTTATAATCTTTTATGCAAGGTAAATAGCCCCCCAATAAATAGGTCCCGAACGCAAGTGTATGCAAAGTATAAGAGGGAGTGAACCCCCCGAGGGGCCAACACTAAATTTGTGATATTGATCTTGTAAATTATAATCACATCCTTGTGGGCCATGGTGCCACCTTGCTATTTTGTTGGCCATGTGTAAGGTCGGTGAAGTTTTTATTATAGATTTGGATACTTATTAGTCATATCTTTTATTTACGTTTTTCCATAATATCTAGATCCCTTACATAGTTTTAAATGTACAATAGAAAGGGACTTATGTTATCACTTTATTTGATTTAAAGATGTTTTTATAATTATCTATGACCCCTCCTTCAATTGTAATATTTTTGGCTACTGATTAGAGCTTACACACGAGCCAAGAGCTGTGACCATAAAATTGTGAGAGCCCAAAAGAAAGTGTCCAAAGGCCGTCCCAAGACACCTCCAAGATCATGTAGTGTGGTCACGGACTGCCAAGTGTAGTGTGAAGTCATGTGTGCCCATGCCCTTAAGCAAATGATATTTCAATTAATTTCTATTTCATGCGGGTCCTCATACATGATGAAATAGAACAAATTAACAATTGTGAGCATTCAGAGTGCCATGGTCTTCTGATTTTGTGTTAGGCCTACCTTCAAGAGGTGGTTTTGGAAAAGAGTCCAAGTGACCATGAAACATGATCCATTCGATGCCATGTAGGAATCCATGTACACTTTACATCCATCTTGCATTCACATACTCGCTCAGTTGGTCCCTCAAGCGTAGTGTGAAGTGAACTTGGACCGGCTCCGCCTTTTCCACCAATGAGAGTGCTTGAACTGTACCGGTCATGGGCTCTCAGTCTCGTGTGTGAAGTGGCCCCTTAGCATGTCTTTGCATCCAACTTGAAGCCGAACACCCAAACTATGTACTTTGACCCAAATTTTCAATAACTTTAATAAAGATTTTCATATGATTGGAAAGACGGCAAAGGAGTAATAACCTTGGACCCCCAAAGCCTTTGACCTTTGACTCCACTTTAAATTATTTTATTTGATCATAAACCATGTCACATAGGCTTGGTGGCCATTATGCCCTTGCTTTTTAGGTGTCCGGAATTAGGTGCACCTACTTTAGGAGGTCTAGTGGAAGGGAGCGGTAAGATAAGCAAGGGTTTCACTACACTAACTTGGCATGTACACTAAATAGTCCTATCAGTGTGGGTGGAAAATTAGCATGGAAATAATTACTGTGGGCCATACTAGTTTTCTAGTCAAGGTGGGAAGTAACGTGGGTCCTAGACCCTGGGTGTTTCCCTGAGTTGGGTCTAAGTCTTCATGAAGATTTTTGACCAATACACTGAATATTACTTAAAGGGCAAAACTAACAAAAAAATAAAAAGAATTACCCACATTAAATTTATTGACAACAACTTTATGTGGTTCACATTAATTATATGCTTGGAATATAGTGTAGGTTGACAATTAATGTGGTCCACGGTAATTCTCATATTGAGAATTAATGGGGCCTCTAGAGAATTATCGTGGGTTGTAGTTATAGGATCGTTTAGTGTAGTGGAGGAAGGGAAGTGCGAAGGGAATTAGAAAAGTAAGTACTAATTTGGTCACTTACCTTAATCAAATACGCACATTTGAGTGGCATGTGCCTCTATAAATAAACTCCAGAATGACATGTGTTTGAAAAATATTGGACTACATGCTTAAATTTTGTTGACCAATCTAGGTTCAATAGTGAACACTTGAGGAAGACCTACACTTAGTGGAGGAAGGGAGAGGGCATGTGTGAACAATATATAGCATTGAGCACCAACGATGACTCTTGAAAGTCAAGTCAACTTGATTTCATTTTGTTTGGAGAATATGTAACATATGGGTTGTGTCCATGATACCCTTTTTCTAAGGTGTCCGGTGCAAGCATGGGAAAGTGGACAACTCTTGATCCATGCCCATGTTCAATTGATAGTGATTCAAAACTATACACGAACTTTGAATTTTGCAAAGAAAAAAATCATGGACATTCAAAGAACTAGTGTGGGCCACGTTATTTTTCAACCCACACTAAATCTCTAATATAAAATTAGTGTGGGCCACATTAGTCATTTTCATAGGATATCAATGTGGGGGAATATTTTTATTTTGTAATACTTATAGTGTGAGGTTATTGTTGTAATTCCATGTAAGATGTTGGTTGGAAATATCGAGGATTGAACTCATATTATTTCTACTCCAACCAAACAATTAGAGTGACCCACACTAAGGGGTGCTGTAGATGGGGGTCCAAGGGGGAGGGTCTGACAAATGAAGCAATCATATTGGCTAAGAGGTGTAAATTGGATCGAAGGGCTTTACATTAGGGTCCAACACCAAGAAGAGGCAAAGTGAGGTGTGTCATGCATGGCATTATTTTGGAGTTAAACCATTATTGGTCCTAACCAAGAAATGAAGCTCAGAGGAGAGCTCATGTTTTGCTAGATGATTCCGGAAGGTAGAGTCCAAGGGAGGGTATGGTTCAAGGGTTCAAGTTGCCTCAAATTGCTTCAAATTGTCCCTATGATCTTGGACTGTGGACCCCCATCTAAAGCACATTAAATATGACTTAGTGTACTCGACACTTACGTTAACCTAGCAAGTAACTTAGTAAAGGCGGAAGGGAACACTTAGGTCCACTTTGCATAATACCCCAACCACACCAAGGGGGGGGGGGGGTCCAGCCCCCCTAACCGAACTAGCCAATTCCCCTCCCCCCCCCCCAACGCAATCGGGGCCACCCATCCAAGACGTATGGGACAAGGTCCTAAAAAACCTCAGTTGGCTGGCTGTAGGCCACCCTGTCTCAAATTGGTTTTGAAGACTCCTCGTGTAAAGCTAACCTTATGTCCGGTTCAAACTACACTGAAGAAATGCATGTCAAAAATTTTAGGGGAATGGATCAATATGATTGGCTACAAAATGGGTTCTCCACTGGTTGGGATGTACACCATAGCCAATACTTTCTCTGGTGGAGAACTTCAAGCATGGATGATAAAATGACATGGTTGCAAACACGACAACATGTATTGCCATGGGAAGTTCTCTAGAGGTCAAGTTTTTTGGGCAACTGCAAAATTTCAGACAAGAAACTTGGCCTCCATAGAACTCTAACTCAAAAAATTGTTTTATTGTTTTTTCATCTTGTTCATCATACTAACTGTTGCCTCGAATAACAATATACTGGGTTGAAATTCTTGACCGACCGGCGCACTTCTTCAACATACTTCGAATTGGCCCTTTAGTGCATTAGACAAGTCACGTACAAGGGTTTACACATATCAAACCCCAAATTCGCCTCGACTCCTCATGTAAACTCAACCTTAGTTAGAGCATACTCACTAGTTCTTCATACACAACTCCACAACTGAATAATGATAGGTGTAGCCAATGAGTTGGACTCACGTGTTAGGCCTAATCGCTATAATTTTGTTGGCAGGACCCGGAAAACCTACCAGGTTAGAAGAGCTTGAGTTTATTGTAGCCTAGTTTTCAACGCCCTCTATAAGGGCATGTTCACACATTATAAACTAAACAAATACACAAAAGGGATGTTGAATCGGGTAACATTATTTTAGAGGGGAGTAGTCGCATTTTACATGTCCCACACGTTCACTCTATATGGGCTTAACCCTTAAAGGACATATGCTTTCCCGATACCACACCCAAAATATCTTTTAAAATTCATTTTAAGCATGATTAACCAATTAATTTACATAGGCTCTATTCTAAAGAAGTATAGATCTTGCTAAGGTGCTCGATTTGGCATTCTAAAAACCCCATTTGGTGCAATGGAGTAGAAGTTTTGAACAAGATTCTCCCAAAATAATACCAAGCCCGTGGGGCAACATTGTCCTTTAAGGGTTAATAAAGTGTGGGTCATGTGATCAAAACTAAATTCCTTATAATACACAAGGCTTCACATAGAAATCGTTGAAGCTAAGATTCTATTTGGTCAAAGATTGGGAGGTATCGATAGTTGATTCTCTTATAAAAGAGTTAAAAGTTGGGCCACAATAGACCCAAGCTATTCCGGCCTCGCTAGTGTTACAATAGCGGTTGGGCTGGACACGTGGGTCCAACTCCCGGACTAAACCTAACACCATCTCGTTGTGGGGCCCTGTATTGCTAACATGTTCACACATGCTCTAACATAATCAACTCTCAACACCTCACAACCTTTGACCAAACAGAACCTTAGTTCCAACTATTTCTATGGAAAGCCCCGTGTATTTGTATGATATTAGTTTTGCTCGAGAGACACAGAAGTGTACGAAGCTCGTATAGAGGGAGCGTGTGAGACATATAATGAAACCACTCCCCTCTAAAATAATGTGACCCAATTGACTCTTTGTGTTAGCATTTGGTGCACAAGATCATGCTCTTAGTGAGGGGAAGGAAGGAGAGAGAGAGAGAGAGAGAGAGGTGATGACTTTCCACCCTTTCACTCCCTTTTCCGCAAAGGGCCTCGCCTCTCTTCTTCACTCACTCACTCGATGATCGTACTGACTATGTAGCGTGTCCTCCAGCTCAGTCCGCGTGCACTGTGTGACCACTGTGGGGTCCCAGTCCCTCCCGCTTTCAGCAACAAGAGAAAGAGAAAGAGAAGCGAAGAACAGCAAGCAAGCAAGGTAAAACATTGCCAGGACAGATAAGAAAGATCCACACCCTGCGCCTCACTGCAGGGAAAGCCTGGGAGGATTGAGAGAGAGAGAGAGAGAGAGAGAGAGAGAGAGAGTACTTAAGCAAGAAACTTAGGAGAAGAAGGAGAAGGAGGAGAAGGGGAGACTCAAGGAGCCTGGTGGAGTAAGTACTTTACTTACATAGCTAGTTTACTTAACTTGCTCACTGTAAACGCCCCACAGCCTCCCTCCTCACCACACTCCCTCGACCCGCCTGACTCTTGTGCATTCTCTTCTCCTTCCGTCTGTCCGTCTGTGTGTCTGTCTGTTTGTCGGTCGTCTGCAATTGGAAGACAAGGCGTGCCGATCGAGAGAACAGTAGCATTAACCTGGGGAGGAAAGGAAAGGCAAACAAAACAAAGCAAAGGGATTGCTGAAAGGGGGAGCTAGCTGCTGCATGCGCCTGGGTTGTAAGGAGGAGGAGTTGTCGTTGTTGTTTGTGGGTTTGGAGGGGGAAAGGGGAGGCTTTTGTGGGGGCCTTTGACTTATCTGCTGCTGCAGTTCAGTAGTGCATCGCTCTCCTCTTTGTAAGCTTGCAGACTCACTCAACTAACTTGGAACTCTTGCTTTATACACCTATCTATCCATCTGTCTATCTATCTATCGAGCTTATGTCTTTTGCTTTCACATTACATAAGGTGCAGCCCTATGTGGTTGTATGGGTTATGGCGGTAGTAGTGTTGCCGAGGTAGCGGTAATTTACTTCCTTTTAGGACGCGCCCTGGAGCTCACAGGTTGAGAAATGCCATGTTATGGTGATCATGTGTTTTAGGTGTGCAGCTATGGTGTTATATTGACATGAGGAGTAGTCAAAGGACCCAGGCTAACTGTCATTAAGCCCTTGCAGTGGGAGATTTCTCAGTGCATTCGGATAGCCCATGTGTGTTCGTGTATCTGTGTATGTGTGTGTGTGTGTGGGGGGGGGGATGCTGTATCTTAACACTAAACGTGGACATGGATCGAGGGTGGTTGTTGCCATTCGGTTCGGGGAGTATGGTAGGTTAAGCAAGGCCACTGTCTGTTGCTGATGACGAATATGCCTGCCAAAATGCAACTTTGACCATCTTTGTTGACTGTGTTGGGGTTGGGGTTGGGGTTAAAGGATGTGTGTGTGTTCCTTTGCCAGCCTTCCCTGCCGGTGGTTGTTGTTGATGCCTTGTGGCTTGTGACTCCATCAGTGCCTAAATTTAACATCCATGTGTGTAGAAATGTTAGGTATATTTAGCCTCGTCGGCGTTGACCATCCGGTTGTCTGTCTGTCTTTTGATCGTGCGTCATGTTGATCGATGCGACATTTCCACAGTGTGTGTTGACCAGCGAGCGACTCTTTGATCGTACACCTTCATATTTCCACTTAAGATGTGATCTCTCTCTCTCTACCCCCGTGAAGCGTTTGTGGTGTGCATCGTTTCGATCGGACCAGTAATAATGTGGTGTGGAGCTTGACGACGAAGAGAATGGCGGTAGGGTTACAAGTGAGGATGTGTAGTATCCACGTAGTGTGCACATTTCACTCCCACAGCAAGTCAGAGCTTATTCGTGTGCCAGATTCGTGTAGCCATGGAAGGAAGGATGTAGCCATTCTACATGTGATATAATCATTGAGTAGCTGGCTTTGTTGTGGATGTGTATTATTTACTTTTGGTTAATTGGAGGTTGAAGTGAGAAACTGGTATATATTACCAAAAGATTGTTCTGATGTGCTGATGATTTCGGGAGGGTTTCCTACTATTTCCAGGCAATAAGAGAGATGGAGAAATCAAATGGAGGGTTGCTGTTTGCAGCACTCATTGTTGCCGCACTCCTACCCGTCATTTTTGCCAATCCTGAAGGTAGGGTCACTGTGTAAATTTCTGTGTATCTCCTCATACATGGCCTCAATTGCATGCATTCCCAACCATGAGGAGATATGGATACTCGTGGGTATGGCTGCGTTAGATACATCCGGTGAATGTTATCATACCCTTGATACCTCATAACCCTAAAGAGGGCTTAAGTGGTTTATTCTCATCAAGGTTCTTGGAAACCTGGATACACATAGAGGAGACAGAAGATCTCCTGCTTGCAAGCAAAATGTTACTATTTGTCTACCTAATCAGGCGGTCATTTTAAAGCAACTGGTTACGGAAAGCACTAATTAGAGGACGCAGTTTATTTGGGGATGGTCCCACATCCGCACCCGATAATGGGTGCACACCTGCCTATCACTCAATACCTCATGGTGGCTTCTAACCTAGAGATTGATCTATATGGCCAAAGCGGAGAACTATCGAAGGGTGGTGGGAAATCTAATTGTCAGACAGAAAGGGTTAATCACTTCCTTCTTCTTGAATAAGAAAATAACAGATTTTTGGACTCGCGATGCATATCGAGGATTGGAAAAATGAGTGCCCTTTTATTATTGTTGGATACTCTCAGGTGATGCACTTCATGCTCTTCGCCGGAGCTTGACGGATCCCTCAAACGTCTTGCAAAGCTGGGACCCAACACTTGTAAACCCCTGCACGTGGTTCCATGTCACTTGCGATGGCCAAAACCGCGTCATCCGTGTGTACGTCTACCTCAATCTCTTGTTTTCTGAGCTGTGGAAGTTTTTGAGTTCTCTTAATCAAGACAAGAATAGAATTCTCTTGTTACAGCCTCCTTTTTTCTTGCTTCCTAAATATTATTAGGACAGGTCCATCAACAGGTCTCTCCTCAGTTTTCATGTTAATGGAACAACCATGTCCATGACGGCCTTTTTAAATGGCATACATGGAGATGATATGGATCTTAGATTCAATTTGTGGTACTTAATTTTCTGAAAGTTTGTTCTGGTACTTGCGATGATTCATGCAGGGATCTAGGCAATGCTCGCTTGTCAGGCTCATTGGTTCCTGAACTTGGAGTGCTTCAGAATCTGCAATATCTGTAATTGATGCTTCATCGCCCATCTCTACAACTTGGAATCTTGTTGCAACATTTCACTCTTTTGCAAACTTACAGTTGAATCAGGCATAAAGCCAGAGAAGAATCAGGGAGGTATTTGGAACAACAGGCTTCAAAATTTCTTAACATGGCACAGTTTGGGATACTGGCCATTTGAGCTGTCAATGGAGGAGTCCTTTAATGTTGAGTGGACTGAACTCCTTGGCAAACATTCAATTTATAGACAGTCATGGAGGGGTAGATGATTACATCTGAAAATACCACAGAAAAGCTTAGTCAAAATCTGATAAGATGTAACGTTCTCTAAGAGAGGGTGATGTGGTGTTGGACATGGCAGCGAGCTTTACAAGAACAGTCTCACTGGCCACATTCCCTCTGAGCTTGGAAAGTTGAAGGTGAGTATTATCATCCGGACACCCCCTTGTTGGTTGAGCCCTATGGATATGTACATTGGACAGACAATACGGTCAAGTCTGACTGGGCACATCTCTGCCTGAATTCAATTTCTATGTCCTCTTTGAAGAGGGTGCAACCAAATCATGGGATTTAATGTGGCCTTTGGGGATTTTGTTTTCAAACTTCACGCCTAATCTCACCCGCACACATGGTAATTGCAATGGAGGCTTGATGGATTGAAAGACAGAAGCTTCTACTGTAATCTTGTGTTAAAATGTCTGACTTGGGTGTAATTGGTGGTCTGGGCAGTCACTCGTAAGTTTGGACTTGTATCACAACAACTTCACAGGCTCCATCCCCCGCTCTCTTGGGAATCTTTCAAATTTGGCATTCTTGTAAGCTTTCATTAACCTCAACAATGCACTTGTGTTGATGTAGGTGTTACCTTGAATGAGTTTTGACTGTGGGTCATATTCACCTTCTTGTTAAAGCTCATTCAGCATTTCTTTGTTGTCTTACAGGCGCCTTAACAACAACAAGCTAACAGGACGCATTCCTCGCGAGCTCACGTCAATCACCACACTAAAGGCTGTGTAAGTATTCTAATCTGAACTCAGTTGATTACTGTTCTAATGTTTGAGGCTCACTTACAATAATTGGAATTGGGCATGTACAAGCTCGTTTTGGCCAACAAGTTAAAATGATATAATGAGAACACTTGGGGTTGGCCATCAAAGTCTACAGACATGCTGTAACAAACCATCACGACCTTAAGTGCTTAAGATATGAAGCATTTGTAGCATGCCTTGGCTTCTTCAGCTTGGAAGTTCTGAGAACTTAATAAGGTGTGTTATCTGTCTTCTTTTTGTGCAGGGACATGTCACATAATGATTTGTGTGGCACTATTCCGGTTTCTGGATCTTTCAGTCACCTTCAGGCTAAGAGGTATGATTTCGAAACCGAGGCTGACCATTCGGAGAATATAGCCTTTGAGGCGCGTAGTTTGCTGTGGTCATGGATTTGTCGAATTCTTTCATACTGAATTTTTGTTCTTCAACGAAGGACCAATGTATGCTTGATATCAATCAATTCAGGTGCTCTTGGTGTGTGTGTGGGATGCAGTTTTGAGAACAACCCTCGTCTCAATGGACCTGAGCTGGAAGGCTTTGTCCCCTATGAGATGTCATGCCACTAGAGAGAGACAGCTTGTACTCCCATGTTTCTTCACGAAATGGCCTTATAGTTTCTCCTTCCAGAGAGTTTTCTTCAGAGGAGAAGGCAATCACAGCTTGTAATGGAGATGATCGATCTGCGGCTGTTTGATTAGGTTGAGGTGAATTATATCCAGTAATGGACGTAGAGAGTTGTATAGAGGTTATTTATAACTCCAGGAGGCGGTTTGGCAAAGGGTGCCTGGCTACACCCTGCGGAATTATGTACATGATGCCCAGGGCCAAACAAGTAACTTAGGCTTATGAGGGTGTAAAAATGGTTGAAGAATGACTCTGCTGACTCCTCCTAGACAAACCTTCAACCACTCAGCTTGGTTCATTTATGTCATTTCATGTCATGTGTGGATGTGCGACTGAAGTCCTACAAGTTGTGGCGTTCATCATTGCCAGCATTTGGGTTTCAAGTTTCGCACCTTAAAACACATTTCTCTTCTCGGTCTACTTCACTACTTTCTAAAGGTTTTTCCTGTCTCAAGGATTATTCTCCACTATCAACACAGAGTTGCTTAAGCTTCAGTTGTCTTGATACTAGTCCAGCCACCGATGCACTGTCATAGCCAAACTCCTGCTGAACGTGCTTGTCGGTAGTGTGAGTTTCCATGTAGGCCGATCGCCCACTAGATTCTAGATAATACTGGGTTGGAGGTCTTGCTCATATAGATAAGCACAAGCCGCCAATTGACCACATTATGGTGCCTTACTAGAATGTGGAGGGTTGTGGACATGGCCACCAGACTTCCATGTGTCCACTAAAGCATTTTTTAAGCTACAAGTGTTGGTTATCGAAGGATTTGAAGACATATGGCCTAGAACTCCCTCTTTGGTCACCTGGAAGAGGTTTGTAGATGGGCTTGGATTTGAGAAGATGATAGTAGCGAGTTGGCATATACAAACCCTACTACCCCACTAGATTTTCATCCACATTTGGGTAAGTTTGACCTTATACCCACTAGAATCTGGTGGGCGAGCGGCCTACATGGAAACTCACCCTTATTCCACCACACAAACCAAGTTCACTTAACAAATGCAAAAGCCAGCTTGTGATATGACAAAACATGTCCATGTGCAAGAGTCATAGGACACTGTGAGGGAGGAGAAAAGGAAATTGGATTAATAAATTTAGTGCCCATAATATCCTCGTTACAGGGGGAGTTCCAGTTTGTGGCTGAAAATGTCTTCATTGTTGTAATAGGGGGTTCAACAATCAAATCTAAACATTTGGTCTTTGAAGCTTTGTTTGAAATGCACTTGAGAAAACTTCAAAAGAGAGTAGTCTTTGTTTACCTCGGGAGCACAACTTTCCGTTGCCGGGACTCGAACCCGGGTCGCTCGGGTGAGAGCCGAGTATCCTAACCATCTAGACTACAACGGATTATGCATAGAAGCAAAAATATAATCCATCACATTGACCCAAAATTAGCCCATTACACGGTAGGTTAAGAGTTTATCAACTTAAGCAAGAGCGGGGGAGATAAAGAAGGGGCAAGAAGAAGAACTTTGGTCTTCAAAGGAGGTTGGATTGAATAGAGTTTGTTTGTATAACATCCCTGGTCATGTCCTAAAAGACAAGGACGTTGTATTGTAAAACTATTTCGTCCTTTGAAGGAGTAGACATTACATAAATGACCAGTAACCAATAGCATGTCACCGTAGCCATTGCATATTGTTTGAAAACATAGCATCATTAGAAGCAAGAGATTTCTACAAGGTGTGTGTTTTTGTAATGAGTGGCAAGGAAATAATAATAATAAAAAAGCTTTCAAGCTCGACCTAAGGCTCTCGAACCTTTAGCAAGCTCCAATGATGACTCACCAATCATGTTGTTGTGGGGTCCCCTCCCCTTTGGAACTCGATTCTCATTACGACCACATGAGAGCTTCTCTTCCATGC
This sequence comes from Polytrichum commune, assembly GCA_950295325.1. Lineage (NCBI taxonomy): Eukaryota > Viridiplantae > Streptophyta > Polytrichopsida > Polytrichales > Polytrichaceae > Polytrichum > Polytrichum commune. The sequence continues at coordinate 4,572,049 of OX485809.1, forward strand.
CCAAAAATTCAACAAAAAGAAAGAGAACCGACGAATCCACATGGCTCAAGTGCATATTGTGACTACACTACACCATTTACGGTACTTTAATTTCCATATGGGTAATAGAGTCACGTATTCTATATCAAGGCGAATGCTAGGTTACATTGATGATTAACAACTTCATTATTATTGTCACCTCACAACACTTGGTGTTCAAGTGTGCTTACTAGTGTTTTGACTTGATTGTTTTTTATAGTGTTATTAGGCATATGCCTATGTTACATAATGGTCTACAAGTTGAATGAAATATACACAAATGGCACTTGGACAGACATTAGTATGCTCAAGAGTACCATCCTCTTGCATACTAAAATATAAACACATGATACTTGCCATTAGTACGCTCAATGATATCCTCCATTTGCACACTAAAATGCAAAACCATCATCTCAAGTATCCCAGTGTGCTACGCTAAATGTCATAATGTAAATATTTTTCACTCAAAAAATTGCTTATGTTGACGAATAGTGTCATGTTGGTAATTAGCAGTTGTGAAACTTTGAGACCTCTAGGCATCTAGTTTAGGCCCTTCGCAAATAATGTGCATGACACTAAACACCATAAATTATGTAATGTTAAGGAGATGTGTAACTTATGCGCATGCACAATCATCTTCCTGCACAAGCATCTAAGTGTTGCAATGACTAACTTAGCCTACTTGGGAGTCAATTCCCAATTATGGACATTTAGGTATCCACATGTTTGTTCAAGTCACACAAAAAGTAGCACTTCAAATAGTGTGACCTATTGTGTTGACTAGCAATTCCAAGTTACAGAGATAAAGTCGATGTAACCTATTGATGTGTGTGGAAACCCATGGAGTTGTATGAGTGTGTTTGTTACTCTACGACTTAGGTTCAAGATGCTATGTAAATTTAACAATGATAATAATCCTTATTGTTTCTACAATATATATTATGGTTACTTAAAATAAACATATAGGATATAAATTAGAAAATGTCAAAATTACACTAAATATTGTATTTAGTGTCACTAATTTTATTTGTCTTGCTCAAAACTAATTGTAAATTGCCCATGTAGTATCGAACAATAAATGTAGACCTAACATTATTTGTCATTCCTTGTAAAAACATTTGGGCATTAAAGATTTACAATGTTGTAATTTCTTCACATACTAATTGATTTTCATCCAATTTTTAGTCATCCATGACTATATTTTATTTAACCTTAATGGAAGGATGCAAAATATAGCAAACTTTGTTTCAACAACTGGCATGGATTTCATACAAACTTCAGTCATCCATGCCATTACTTGTAAACTTATACTAAGAAGTGTCATTAGATAAGTTACCATAGTGACATAAAATACCATATGACACTAAATACAATACAATACATAAATAACCTTACTTAGCATGGGTATCCATTGTGTGTCTAAAAAAAATCCAAGGTTGGGAAGCATAGTGGATCCATGCCTTGGTGAGGAGCATGGGTTGGAGTTCTTGGTCACTCAAACATTCTCCTCCTCCTTCTAGTGTTATGAATGGTGTCGTTTGTAGAGCGGGTGGGTGATGCTTTGTTGATGGGCGAATACAAGCCCTAAATGGCAGTCCACATTCCTCTAGCAATCATCTCCTTTTGTGTGCACTTGTGAAGTCTATCTAGTACTCATCCAATGTTTGTGCATGTGGCTTTACAATAGTCTCCCGCTTAAGTACGCATCCCGGTTAAGTGTGCAATTTTTTGACAAAAATTAGGGTTCATACTTTATTGTCTGAACATGTCATGCATAGTCATTTGACGCAAATGCATGAATTTTTTATGCTTCACATAAAATGCCAGTTTGTTACGTTTTGCTAAAACATCTCAAACAATCGTCGCAATTCATCATACATCTTTCCAGCTTCCATTTGAACATCGGAGCACAACAATTGGTTGTCGATGTCGAGTAGAGCCTCAAAGCATTTGAAGTTGGTAGCACTTTCTGATTCAGAAAATGTCTCGATAGGTTGAATTTCGTTACAGTATGTTCTCCCGATTGTCCCAAACTTTCTGGATGGTGCCTTCACTAATTTCATACTCCTACCCCAGCGCATGCTTGCTCGGCACGTTCGGCTTGCTCAACTTTGCAATGATTTCACATCGTTGGGCTTCAATCAAGCGGATCGCCTCAAATTTCATATGTTTTTCATTGCAATTCATCGAACCAGAGTGTCTAAAAAGCGACATGAGTAAAATACGCACCTACCAACTAAGTGCACACCAGTGGCTCCGGTTCAAAGTGCATACTTAAGTGGGAGATTATTGTATACAATTCGATTGCTTCCCTTATGCATTTGTGTGGATTTATGTAGTTGTGGGTAGAATGTGTATTTCATGGCAAAAAAAGGTTTCTTGCAAGGAGATTGCATTGAAAGTCTCTACATGATCCTTTAGGACCGAGTTGCCTTCCTTGTGAGACTTGTTAACTTCTTGAATCATTGGAGAGGGCAAAGGGTACAAGGTTGGCAATGACGAAATAATGTCAAGCATATATCCAAATCACACGAGGACGTTCATTAGACTAGGATGCAAGCCCAATTAAAGATGGACTTTTGTGAGTGTTTTTGTGAAGCAAGCGGGTGATGCATTGCATAGTTCAAATGAGCCCATTAGGCTACGAATTATTGCATAAATTATTTTTCTTCGCTCCTATTTGACACCTGCAACATATGTCTAAACACCATGATTTTGGTGATGTGATCACCAATGACTTCTGAAGGTAAAAGAATTTATCAAGACATACAGTAATTGTTAGTTGACTATCCTTCACCGGAAAACCTTGGGCTTGGGTTTGTAACCATTCATGCTAACCCAATTTGACACCCAAAAGCATATACATGTTATACGATGGAATACAAGCTACAAAAAGTCATGTCCACCTAATTTGATATGTAATGTATAGTGTTTCATAATAAGTTGATTACTTTGACTCTTCCGGCCTCTCACGACTACCCCTCAACAATCCATCCAGCCAACATCTGTCAACGAATCTCATCCATGCCCACATCACCAACACATTCATTCAATGCCCTGTTTCTACAAGCGTCAGGCTCAGCAAAGACAATTTCAAAAACAAATGTTTTACCAGCCATTCAATCATCACTTTGGGATGCCGCCCTGCGTTGGGGGGGGGGGTGGTGTGTGTGTTGATGTTTATTTTAGGGCCACTTCACACACGAGCCAAAAGCCATTCCCATGTAATAGTGAGAGCCCAAAAGAAAGTGTCCAAAGGCCGTCCCAACCCACCTTCAAAATCATGTAGTGTGGTCACAGATCCTCGAGTGTAGTGTGAAGTCATATGTGACAAGGTCCTCACTCAAATGCAATTTCAATGAATTTTTATTCATGCGGGTCCTCACACATGAAAAAATAGTACTAATCAACAATTGTGAGCATTCAGAGTGCCATGGTCTCCCGGTTTTGTGGTAGGCTTACCTCCAAGAGGTGGTTTTTTTAAAAATAATCCAAGTGACCATGAAACATGATCCATTTGATGCCATGTAGGAATCCACGTAGACTTTACATCCATATTGCATTCACATACTCCGTTGGTCCCTCGAGCGTAGTGTGAAGCGAGCTTGGACCAGCTCTGCCTTTTCCACCAACGAGAGTGCTTGAAGTGTAATGGTTATGGGCTCCCAGTCTCGTATGCGAAGTGGCCCTTAGAAAGGCACCACGGGCTTGGCATGGTGGTTAGGGCTCGTGGTTCCCAATGAGGAGGTTGTGGGTTCTATTCCCCATGCCGGTGTGGTGCTCACCACCTTAGTCCACCCAACTATGGTGGGGGGTCCTTGGACCTTGTTGTATTACCTCAAAGCCCTTTGGGGGGATTCCATGTCCGGTATCCTCAAGGCACTAGTGGCTAGCTAGGAACTAGTATAGTGTGTCACTATAGTGCCCACCCCGAGAGGGGTTAGTAGTCCTGCACCACTAGTATTATGCCTTGAGGGTTTAATGCCAAGGGTAGGTCGAACGGGCATTCCAATCACGCTGATCACATGGTCAACGTTTCTAAGAGTGGCCCTTAGAATGTAATCAAAGACCTCCAAATTAATTCATGAGATCTTTGGAGAACAAGAAATTATTGATTGGTGAAATGCCATTGGAGCCTGAAACCAATTATGTTCTCTTCTCCTTTCAATCTCTTTATTTCTTTGTCACATGAAAAATATGTTTGGATATCCTACAATGGACATCAATAATGGATGGATTTCACGCATGGTCCGTTAATGGACAGGAGACTTGGCTTTCATCCGAGTGACATGGGATGTCCACCACCTTAACTTGTTTTGGTGGTTTTGAATGACCTATGAACAAAATAACAAACCCTAATAACATTTGCACCCTAATCACTGGCATTGAAATTAGTGCGGCCGGACCTTTTATCAATGCTCACTCGGTCACTCTTATAATTAGTTTAATTCATCCATCCAGATACGCGCCTGGGGTGAACTATGTTCGTTTGTCGAGGTGGAAGAAGCGAGTAGGGCCCGTCACCCGTCACCCGTCACCCAGCAATATGTTATCATCCATCCATTCGCGCATAACGGGTCGACGACGTTCGTCGAAGGAGACCTGAGGGAGTTAGACGAGGAAGAGCAGGTCACTGATGAGGAGGGCGCGTGATTAATCGAACGATACGCTTCTAATAACCTTTGTTATCATCCATCCAATCAAGCTCCAAGGATGAACGTCTTTCATCGACGAGACCCGAACGAGGGAGACGAGGAAGAAGCAGTCGAGCGAGCAGGCAAGCAAGGAGGAGGGCGGGTGATGAAGCGAGCGATCGCTGGTGCCATTTTCATCGCAACAACACCGGACCACCTCCGATCTGGCCTGCGCGATTCCCCCGCAGCGCATGAAATTTATTCACAATGAGCGGCCATGACGCCAAGTATTTCACCACCACGAAGAAGGGGGAGATTCACGAGCTCAAGGAGGAGCTCAATTCGCAGTACAAGGTATTTGACCTCTTCCATTCGTATTCTCCATCTTGGGAACCCTAGAGGTCGTGTGATGTCGTGTAGTTATGTGGATACTGTGCATTCCTCGCCTCAGGTTTCTGTGTTTCACTAGCGGCCGGGATGCGATTGGGATGACCTCGGTTTTTTATTTTTTTATTTTTATCGGAACAAGCGAAGGAAATGAATGTTTTTGGTGTTCCGGTGCTGCGGATGTGGCCGGAAGAGAGTGCAATGCGTGACTGGATTACAGGAAGCATTGGGAGCTCACGGTAGTTTTTTTCGATCCGGATGGGACTGCCCTCTCAAGAAACTTGGCAGGAGAAGTCTTATGTGAAGATGAGAGCCATCATTCTTTTCCTCTGGGTTTGAAACCCTAGAGGTTGTGTCGTGTAGTTCTGTGGATACTGTGCATTCCGCGCCTCAGGTTTCTGCGTTTAAATGGAGGTCGGGGAGCGAATCAGATGACTGGGGGCTATTAACTTATTGGAACTATTGAAAGAGATAGGTGTATTGGGGGTCACAGTGTCGCGGATGTGGCCAAAGGAGTCGGTGCAATGAGTGACTGGTTTTCAGGAAGCTTAGGGAGCTGATGGTAGGTCATTGGATCCGGATGGAAGCCAGGAGACGACGTTAAGGAAAACCTCGGCCCTCTCAAGAAACTACGAAGTATCACTTTTTATGTGAAGTTGGGAGTCAGTGAATGACTTCTCCGGGCTTGAAACCCTAGAGGTTGTGACATGTAGTTCTCTGGATACTGTGTCTTTCGCGCCTCAGCGGATGCGAATGGGACTACTTTGGTTTATTATTGGAACAAGCGAAGGAAATGGATGTATTGGTATTACGGTACTGCGGATATAGGCGAAGGAGAGGGTGCACTAAGTGACTGGATTTGAGGAAGCTTAGGGAGACGATGATACGTTTTTGGATCTGGATGGAACCCGGGAGACGACGTTGATGGAAACGTCGGCTTTCACAAGAAATTTGGAAAGAGCATTCTCATGTGAAGATGAGCGTCGTCAATGTTACTCTGTTGGCATTGTGGTCTGATAGCTCTCTCCCACTGAGATTGATTCAAAATGGATTGGAACAGAAGAATGCCTGCGCTGATCTTTTCTTTACTATGGTCTCGCAGCAGAGTGGTGTTTCCAACATGGGAGATGATTTAACGACCGTGATCTGTTTAGGGCTAAAGAGTCAAAAATACCAAAGAGCTTCCTGCTGTACGAGTCTTCAGAATATCTGAAAGTCTCCTTAACCCTAGGGTGCTATCTACGCTCGGTTTGACCTTTCCATATATCTCTTGAATTCTTACAACTAAAATCTTCGTAGAATGGTTATGAGAACCCTATTCTGAACGAGTTAATCCCGTTCATGTCCATCAAAGGAAGGTCAGAATCTCTACTTCTGTCCGGATTTTTGAACCATTCGTATAGGAAAGCCCTAAATTGAGATTCACTTGCCGGACATTTCAGTCCCTGAGAGCTCCTTCCTGTTCACATATTCATATGTATTCTGTTGTGCACTTAAATTAACCAGCTTGTGTCAGTAGTAACGACTGAATTTTAAACCAAAGAATTGAAACGCAGCAGCTTCGAGATGACTCCTGGAATAGTCTGACTTCCTTCAGTTAGTGATGTTTGTGCTCACGCAATCAATATGCACCTCTTGACCTCTCAGACTGACCGTCCTGTAGGTTGGAGAATCCTCAAACTTTTCTTCATTTCTTTGAAGTTCCAGACAATTGGCTGGTGGGAACTGAATTTGCGTCTTTGTCAAGTTTGTCTATGTATGTGTGTATATGATAACAGTGTATGAACAAATATGTGTGGTGGTGCACATGCAGGACAAGAAGAAAGATGCAGTGAAGAAGGTCATTGCAGCTATGACTGTTGGCAAGGATGTGTCTATGCTGTTTACAGATGTGGTCAACTGCATGCAAACAGAAAATTTGGAGCTCAAAAAGCTGGTGTATCTGTATCTCATCAACTATGCAAAGAGCCATCCAGACCTTGCCATCCTTGCTGTGAATACCTTCGTGAAGGTCTGCATTAGTTTCCTGGCAGAGAATTTGACACATACTTACACAGCAGAATCCTACTTTGAATCTGGCTAATAATGTGTTCCGGCACATCATCAGAATTTGCCTCCAGGTGTATTCTAATGGAGCCAAATGAAGAATCTGGCAATAGAAGTGAAACTAACAACAGCATTGATCAGGCTCTCAATTATTGATTTGTGTCATTTCAGGATTCACAAGATCCAAACCCTTTAATCCGAGCTTTGGCTGTCAGAACTATGGGGTGTATTAGAGTGGACAAGATTACAGAGTATCTGTGTGATCCACTTCAAAAGTGCTTGAAGGTGAGACTTCTCTGCTAGTTGCGGGTCTTCTCGCAAAGACCTACTTCTTTATGCACGGAACTTCTAGTGATCATTTTGAATGCCAAAAGAAATAGAGTAGTGGCAACGACCTTCTGGGATGAACCATTGCTGCTCAACATGATCATACTCTGCAGCATATTGTCTAAGCCTGTAGAGATAGTTGATGCCATCTTATCTTGCAGAGATTATGAATGCTATGAATCTGATAGAAGCATACAGCAAGTATTTTATTAAATGCTATATTTGTAATCAGCATATGCTGTCTGTACTGTCTTTTAGGGGATTGAGATAGGTTAGGGTTTTTATTTTCGGAACATGTGATTAGTCCTCTTCTGATGGATTTGATTGATCTTGGTATATATAGGATGATGATCCTTATGTTCGCAAAACTGCTGCTATTTGTGTCGCCAAGTTGCATGACATCAACTCAGAGTTGGTAGAAGACAGAGGATTTCTGGACTCTCTCAAGGAAATGATCTCCGATAGTAATCCCATGGTTGTTGCCAATGCTGTGGCTGCACTGGCTGAGATCCAAGAGGGTAGCAGCAAGAATGTGTTTGAGATCACAAACCACACTCTTTTCAAGCTTTTGGCTGCTCTCAATGAGTGTACAGAGTAAGTTTTGTCATCCTGACTTATTTGTTGTGTTTTAATAGAGAATCTAAAGATATTTGAGGGTGTGAATGGCATGATCTCACTCTTGCAGAGAATCCATTCACATTTTTATATATCAGAGACATGAGATGTTCCATTGCATGTTATTTCAACTAATGTTTTCTATTACTGGCAGGTGGGGTCAGGTGTTCATATTAGATGCCCTGTCTAAATACAAGGCAAAGGATGTTCGAGATGCTGAGAATATTGTGGAGCGTATCACTCCTCGTTTGCAACATGCCAATTGTGCTGTAGTTTTGACAGCAGTGAAGGTATTGAGGAATGCACCCATGCTGTAATGGTTGAGTCTTTTTATGCTGCCATTTATTTGATACTATGGGGTCATACATACTAAACAAAGCTATTGTGCATCAGTAATGGATGATGCTTTGGGAAATCATCAGATGATGTAGTAGGCTTTGTTCTCTTTGGAAGTGGAGTGTTGTGCTTGCACACTTATACATATCCAACCAAAGGGTGTTTCCTATGGCCATGAGTACTGACTTGGGCTTTCTGACTGTAGGTGATTTTGCTACAAATGGAGTTGATTACCAGCACAGATGTTGTCCGAAACCTATGCAAAAAGATGGCACCCCCTTTGGTCACTCTTTTGTCAGCAGAACCTGAGATCCAGTATGTGGCGCTCCGCAATATTAATCTCATTGTGCAGCGGCGGCCAGGCATTCTTGCTCATGAAATTAAGGTGCATTGGAAGAATGCTGTGATAATTTCTCTTATATCCAAAATAGATTTAATGGATGTAGTTTATGGTCGAAAGGTCCTGATGGAAATACATTTTCTACTCTGCTGTGTATTCCATAGTTTTCCAATATTGTGCACATTAAACATTTTCCCTATGTCCTTTCCTATGTTACTATATACAATCTGTATTTAGAAAATTTTTCACTGCATGTTGACTTAGAGAAAGTAAGTTTACAAGAAAACACAATCACATGTAAATAGATCAGAATCTCCTATTTTATCAAAGTAAATTGCCTTTATAGCATGTATTGCTCTGTACAATAGCTAGTAAGTTACATTTTCAAATGCTAACTTGTTTGTGACATCTGAAAGCAGCCAGTGTATACAGAAACTACACCAAAGTATGTTGAAGTCCAAGAAGTATTGCTGGGACTTGAGTATTTTGGAAGAGTCGAATTCTAAAACTTTGAAGCAGAAAAGAGGAGTTGAAATTGGCTATATGGGAAAAATATTAGCTAGAATTTTGACGGGGTCTGTACTAAGGTTTTGACATATTCTGTCCTCTACTTCCTGCTTTGGCTAAGGTTACACTCTGACAGCTGAGTCAAGTGTAATTCATGAATGCAGGTGTTCTTCTGCAAGTACAATGATCCAATCTATGTGAAGATGGAGAAGCTGGAAATCATGATTAAGCTTGCATCAGATCGGAATATTGACCAGGTCAAATTCTACTCCTGTTCTGTCCCGTCCAGTCTACTTCACATGCTTGAGGTTTAGAAAGTTGTAGCTACATGCTGAACCGTTTGTACTGAAGTGTATATAAGAAAGCATTTAACTTAATTCAAGATAATCTGAGAGTTTGTTTTTGTTAGGGGTTTCTGCTCAATGTTAAAGTACATGATCATAATCCTACTTTTTGCATTGAATTATGACAATCAGTGAACCATGGGAACCTCATAGTTTATATATCTCTTTCTGCTTTGACATTCTACTTGTCTGTGTATGTTTAGGTCCTTCTGGAGTTTAAGGAGTATGCGACAGAAGTTGATGTAGATTTTGTGCGAAAAGCAGTAAGAGCTATTGGACGCTGTGCCATCAAGCTGGAGAGAGCAGCTGAACGCTGTATCAATGTGCTTCTGGATCTTATCAAGATCAAGGTTAACTATGTTGTACAAGAGGCGATTATAGTAATAAAAGATATCTTTCGAAGATATCCTAACATGTAAGAATAATTATAGTTTGACACCAGGCTAGAATTGCTGTCAACTGTTTAAATTCTGTTATCTTTTGCTGCAAACATGTTAAAGTGAACTGTAGCTGACTTAAGTAATTTATGCCAGCATTTAATTTGTTGAATCATGATTAAGGGAGATCAGTTAAATGATGAATTGGATTTTGTGAGCAGGTATGAATCAATTATTGCAACACTTTGTGAAAGTCTGGACACCCTTGACGAGCCAGAAGCAAAGGTACAATACCAAATTCCTCATATCCTGCATTCGCATCCATTTTGGCTTGAATGTTGGATTATGAAATGTGTGTTCCTTTTTGCTATGGTGCTGTCTGCCACCTCTTGTTAGGTTCTACTATTAAAGGTCCAGAGATAGCAATGTTGTCTTGCTATTCTTTCTTCCACAAACTTAAGAAAGCCTGTAGGGAATTATCTCAAAGTTAGTGTGTCTGCCATATCTTGATGCAGTTTCTACACTAAGAGGTCTTATGATATTATGTCCTTGTTGCCTGCATCTGCTGGGCATCTCTTGAAAGGGGTTGGAGATAATATGCTGCTGGCTTCCATGCTCTGCTAATATTTATGAGTTTAGATTATGCCCTGTGAGGGATTCTGACAAATGTTACAGTATATCTCAAATACAAAGAGAATGTTGTGCTGCATTTGTGAAATTACTCAAATGGGAATTTTTATGCAGGCTTCGATGATATGGATTATTGGTGAATATGCTGAGCGCATTGACAATGCAGATGAGTTATTAGAGAGTTTCTTAGAAACATTTCCAGAAGAGCCAGCTCAAGTGCAATTGCAGCTTCTCACAGCTGCTGTGAAGTTGTTCTTGAAAAAACCGACTGAGGGTCCTCAACAGATGATTCAGGTAATGTGCATTTTTACGCTAATGGTCAAGTTGGAGCTTCCTTGTACTCTACTTAAGGTTGACAGGTCCATTTATCTGAATGCTGATTCTACATCTTCAGTGCCCTTTTGGTCCTCTTTTGATGTTGGATATGCACTAACTGTAGGCTATAAATAAATTCTTATGCGCTCCTTTCTGTTGCTTAAGAGTTTGGTGGAGTCTAATTTGCTCACTGGTGTTTTTACTCAATTGTGGAGTGCAGGTGGTGTTGAACAATGCAACACAAGAGACTGACAATCCTGATTTGCGAGATAGGGCATATGTGTATTGGCGGCTCCTTTCAACTGATCCTGAGGTATGCTTTCTCAAAGTGCTGTCATGTTGTCCGTGATTAGGAGCCTGTATGTCTGCTTTGAAAACCTATGCTGATTACAGAGTAGCTATTTAGATATCTGAGGTACAATAGGATTCCACTGTCGAATGTATTACAAGGTAGGTTCTCAACTCATTCATAAGCTGGGTATTATGTTCCTACTTGTGTTTAGTTTGCAGAAAAGACCATCTTTGTTAAAGTATTTTAGAATTATAATAAATATCATAAAAGTATAGTGGAAATTTGCTGACAAGTTATCACAAGCCTCCCAAATATGTTTGTTTATTTGATATCACTGGACATAGTTATCAATTTGGTAGCATAGTTGGCTGATGATTATCCTGACATTGCAGATTGTGTGAGTTGATTTTTGTGTAGCCAAGTCAGATATCACACAGTATTGTATATGATGTTGAAATGTCAACCATTTTTAATAAAAGTTGTTCGGATCTTGGGGCTTCCGGATGTCATGTTCTTTTAAAACTGTACTTTGGTGGTAGTTTGTAATACACTACTGTTTATGCAGGCTGCAAAGGATGTTGTTTTAGCTGAGAAGCCTACAATCAATGATGACTCCAACAATCTGGACCCAACTCTTCTTGATGAGCTGTTGGCGAATATTGCAACCCTTGCATCTGTCTACCATAAACGAGCTGATGCATTTGTTACTCGCGCTCGAGCAGCTCCTCAACGAGATGACGATGACGAGTACATTGAGGGTCAGGATTCTGGATCTGGTAATTCTTCAGCACCAGTTCCTGAAATGGCCCCAGAAGGTCCATCTGCCCCATCTACATCTGCAGGTCCACCTCCAGCTGCTCCAAAGGGGCCGGTCCCATCAGCGGCAGCTGCAGCAGCAGCTCCAGCTCCAGCTGCGGACTTGTTAGGAGACTTGATGGGATTTGAATCAGCACTTGTCCCAGTTGGACCAGCGACTTCTCCAGTGACTTCTGAGTAAGCAGCACAAAAGCTTGCCAAGGATGCTCATTGTCATTCTTTTGTTTGTGTCTATATTTATCTTTGTAAGCTGGTTCTTTCACTATGCTTGTAAGAGTGCACTTTGTTTTTGTTTTGTGTCATGAAGTCACCCATGTAATCTTTTTAGGCAATCATAGTAGTAGCTTACTCTTGTATGCCCATAAGCACAATACTCCACATCCGGTGAGTCAAATAGTCCGATTCAGTGACTGTCAGTCCAATTCCTGGCAGTTTCTAAATGTAACACTACTTTTATCTGGTTGTAGGCCTGCGCTCCCTGTACTTCTTCCAGCAACATCCGGCCAGGGTCTTCAGATTTCTGGACAGTTGATTCGACGAGACGGAAAAGTGTATTACAGTCTCAAATTTGAGAACCTTTCTCAAGTTCCTTTGGACGGATTCATGATTCAATTTAACAAGAATACCTTTGGTCTTGCTGCAGGAGGAGCTCTTCAGGTCACCACATTATACTTCTGTATTGTCTGAAATGCACCAATTGTTGACAAAGTTCTGTGTGCTTCAGCCTTGTTATAACTTAACCACTTCTGTTTTCTGTTGTAATGAGAGGTTAACACAAGCATACAGTGGCACATTTTGTCTTTGGAACACTTTCAAGTAAAAGTTCAATAGAACTAGATTTGATGCTCAGTGACTCCTAATTGTAGACTTCAGTCCTGCAGTAAGTGTCACTAGATGTTTGTCACTTAATTTGAGTTGTTGTCCAGCTCAGAACTTGTTCTGTTTATCTGACTATATAGCTGTGTTTCGTGCATTTTAAGGTTGTGAAACAAAGGTTGGTTGTTTGCGATGCAGGTGCCTGTTCTGCAACCTGGAAGTTCAACAAGCACGCTGCTACCTATGATCCTCTTTCAGAATGTATCCGAGGGTCCTCCAAACTCAGTGCTTCAAGTAGCTGTGAAAAACAACCAACAACCTGTTTGGTACTTCACGGATAAAATTCCGTTGCAGGCACTTTTTGTTGAGGATGGCCGCATGGAACGTGGAGCTTTCCTTGAGGTGATTCCAGTGCATATCCTTTTTGTGGGAGTTGTCCAGATGTCTATTTGGGTTATCGTACAACATGAAGTTTATTGCACTGCAATTTCTTGTTCTATTTTCCTCCACAGTAAGGGAGTCCCTTATGTTGGTACTTGTCTTCTGTACCAGACGTGGAAGGCTCTACCCGATTCTCATGAGGTTGCCAAGGAACTCCCAAATGCATTGATTACTAGTGTTGAGATCACGCTGGAGAAACTGGCTACTACAAATCTTTTCTTTATTGCTAAGCGTGCACTGAAAGACACAAATCAAGAGGTACTATACTCAAATACCTCACTGCTTTTGTTAAAGTATCACTGATGTGTGAATTTCCCTGAGGATCGAGGTTTTGACTTCAGTCTATTCACAATGATTTATTTTTGTGTATGCCCATGTTTGTTCATTCTTTGATTGGTTTTGCCTTTGTAGCACCTAAATTGGTTTTCACATCATTGCGCAGGTGCTCTATCTCTCTGGCAAAGTTCCTCCAAGCATTCCCTTCCTTGTCGAGCTCACTTGCAGGGTTGGGTATCCAAGTGTGAATTGTGCAGTGAAGACGCCGACCCCAGAAATGGCTCCTTTGTTTTTTGAGGCGATCGAGTCCCTCTTGAAGTAAATTACTTCGTTTAGTTGGTCTATATAATGTATCCTAACAAGTTCTGATAGCATTATTGGTAGTAGGTCTTGTCCTGTCTGCAGTGGGGTTCATAGGTCTTCAGTTCAGGATAGCGAATCGAATTGTCTTTTGCTGCTGCATCTGGGAGGGGAGAGCATTCCACTAGTACTTTTTCTGGCTTGATCAGGTTTCCAGGTCTCCCGATTTTGGGGCGTTTGCAGCCATCGGAAGTGAGGGAGAGAAAATTTAAAATCATTCTATTGCTTCAGGAAGCAAAATAGTGGCAAACTGTAAAATGATAGCTATATTCAGCCACTTGTCTTGGTGTCCTTTCTTCCTGGACTACACACTTGACCTCGTCATGTTTTACAATTTGTAACCCATTGGAGTAGTAACTCATTGATTTGCACAAAGATGTGTTTTTATTTTGACAGATTCACTGTGGCGGATAACTGGTTCGAATTGCTGTGCTGTGCTGTGTTGCCTTGTATTATTAATCCAATTTAGGATAAAGTGAGAAAGGAATACCCTGTCTCCTTCTCTTAGCTTTTCAAGACATATCTTCTCTGGATTGTGGAATGTTGGACAAGTTATACTGCAATACATGCTACCTTTGTTTTCCATTGTGGCATCACTTCAGATTCATATTGGGGTCCATATGCATTGTGGGAGTCTCATAAGTAATCACTTGCTTCTTATTTATTCATCCTGTACACAAGAGTCCAGGGCCGTTCATCTCATCTCACGTTGGAGGTGCAACCCAATGATGTGATCTGTCTCCCATGTGCAGAAAGTCAATGCTAATCTGCATCCTTTCAAGTGCTAATTTTGTCGTGTTTTGCTTTGTGGAATCAGTACTTCCCAAAGCTTGATTGGCATATATCCCAGATCTTGAAGCCCACGGTGACAACGTTGGCTTGGATTTGCACCCAGGATGAACTGTAGTTTCTGGTTGGCATAGATTTTGCCCACGACTGGAATCACCCAGACGATATATATGGGTGAAAAGTCGAAGCAAGCAGATCTTCAGGGCGTGCGACTTCCTCTTCACTGTGTGCCCTCCCTATTTCACTCCATCACATTGCCTCAAAATATCAGTTGTTAACAAACATGATAGTCATGATTGACTTTGAGGACATTGTGCACATTCGATTGAGAAGTTCTGATGTCTTATTAATTACGTACACAGGGGATGGTCTCGAGTTTGAGCACTGTGTAGATGAACAATGGAATGCTGCCGAGAATGTAGATGGGCCATGGCTCAATGAGCACTTTTGTCCATATCCCCACAATGTTGGTCTGAAATCTGCTCAAATTCAACTCCTTGCTAATTTTCTATACCTACGCGCCGAAGAAACACATGTCAATCGCTCTGCATCAAATTCATGTAAAACAATTCATGTGTGACACGCCTGCATGAAGGTTGGATTGTTAGGGAAGAAGTTAAATTCCCCAGCAGCCCACAGGCTTCCTGGCAAGGTGCCTGATGCTATAGTTTGGGTCAAACTTTTTAGCATGCAGATCAAAGAGTAGTTATTAAGGTACAAATAGATCTACGGCATGGCACGGCCTCGTGCATGCAGATTGATAAATTGACTTGGGTCTAGTTGTTTAGCATGACATCAACGAGTATAAAAAACTGTAAGTTTCATACAAACAAATCTCAGACAACCATAGGCGTCATCATCAAGCATCCGGAAATTGGATTCTCCTTCCTGGTGCACTTCAAAGCTTGTTACCTCACACATGGCTGGCTGCAACGACAGACAAAATTAACCCTGCTGCACGAGGACTTGCGGAGAGACAACCGCAAGGATTATGTCACATACGTACTTACCTGCGCAATCTGGTAAATGGCGGTCATTGCGCGGATGTCAATAGTGTTGAAGTAGAGGCAATAAAACTCCACATCGGGACAGCAATAGCGCTGGATCACCTCCGCCTGACTCTTCAATGTTGGCTTGTCCGACAGTCCCAACACCACATCCTTCACATCCTCCCTTGGGGTTCTGCATTTCCTTCCTTTCCCTTTAGCTACCTTCACCGAATCTTCTGTCTATGTAGATCCCCATAAACTTCACTTACAATGAACGCAATTGATGCAGATCTGATTCTTCCACAGCCTAACAAATTCATGGACAAATAAGTAGACGATTGGCTCCTAAAACCCAAAACCCTGCCAGATTTTTGCAAGAACCCACTGAGATTTCCCACAAATTCTGAGAAAACCTGGTGACGTGCAGAGCTAAGGAAAGCCGGTCTACAAGCATGGGTTTAGGGATGCTCCGTCTGTGGATCTCGTCGCTTTCATCCGATGACATTCAAATGTGAAATTCGGGGGACTGCAGGAATTGGACAGGCAATAGGTGTGGGGACCCAGCAAGCTGTAATTCGTGTGTTCCTTTTCTTCCTTTCTTTCCATTTTGGGCTCCGGCAGAATGCAATCAGGTAGACAACTCTTGTAATCGGTTACTTTTCTTATTAAATCAGCAAGATTCGAGTGGCCTGTGGTTTTGCAGCGGCTCCAAGAACGGGTACCAAAGAGACATGGGTTTCAAACAGATTAGAGCGCGCGCTCAAAGTATGATTATCCTTCCAGGCTTAATCAGTCACCACAAAAATTGTGGGGACCTATATGAGCACGAGCATTGTGACTTTAGAATATTTAGAATAAGAGATTTGCATGAGCTTCAGAAATCATGACGAAAGTGGCTACAGACCTCGGTACGATGGATTTGCTAACCATCTTGTACTAATCGCGTGTTTCATGAAAAAGTACCCATTTAAGACATGGCTATCTCTGGGTAGTGCATGGCTTCAAGTCATCCTGCAATTCCTGGCCGGCATTTGGTGCAGGTGGGGGGATTGGGTGGTTTGCTTTGTATTGTCAAATCCTATGCCGAAGGATAATGAGTTTGTGAGTTAAGTGGGCACTTTTTCCACATACCCTAGTTCTCTTGAGATAAGAAACATAGGGTTGGTGAAAGGTGATTAGCGATCCCAAATTGAGGCGTAGTTTAGGCATTTTTTCTCATGATTTTGGCGGTTGATATGAATATTTTTATTCATTTATTTTAAATATGAGAAATCTTATTTTCCTCAATTGAAAGTGAGGTATGTGGACCAAATTCGGATACTTTTTTTTTGAATGAAATGAACATCTTTTATTGAGTGAGGTGTGGTTAGATGTTTGGAGTTCGTATGAATATGTAAATCACGGGTGAAAAAGTTTGGACTACGTACTCAGAAATTGTTAGCCATTCTACACTCAATAATCAACTTAGTTGGTGCGAAATCATTCAATTCGAAAGAGAATCTCCATTTTGACAATGGATTACATATTCATACGAACTGCAAACATTATGAGGAAAAATGACTATTCGTATGATTTAGATTTTCTTCTTGCACAAACTATGCGCTTCACATCCTATGAGAAGTGGGTATAAAGCTAGAATTGTCTATTTAAGCCATGGTTACCTTATAGGTCCCCTTAATAGTATTGGATTAACTAAATTAATAGTAATTTAAAAGAAAAAATTAGAGTTTTTCACACAATTTTTTGCTCAAAATATAGTGTCACATTTCAAAATTGTTGTTAGCTACTGGAGATTATTTATTACATGTATTTGTAGTTTTTTTTATGAAAAATTATGAAGTAATATAGGCACTCCCACTTCAAAGCCACTTATTGATATTTATGTGCGTGTTTTTGTTTTCTTAAATTAATTATAATATAATATAAGATAATAATTTATTTAAATATAATTTAAGGAAAAAAGCATTATTCATTTGGTTTGGTATCCTTTTTTAACCATGTTTGAATCAAAATTTTAGAAATGAAGAAAAAATTAAGAAAAAGTTAATATGATTTAATAAATTATAAAATTTAAATGTAACAACATTTAAAATACAAATGAAATAAATACTAAAGTTTTAATTAAAAATTTAATACTAAGAAGAAATAAAAATGAAAAGTGTATAGACTACCATCATTTCACTTCATATTGAGTTGATTTTTCTGTACGTTTTATTAGATTACAATGCTTATGTTTATAGAAAATAATTTTTTTTAATTTTTTTTAAAATAAAATGCATGGTTGAATATTATTGCATGAAAAGTGATTTAATGAGCTTAATGTTGATAATCTAACTTGCCCATATGATAGTTTAAAAGTAAAACTAACATTGTTATATCTTAAATGTCAACATGATTTGAGAATGTCCTCAATGATGGAATATTTGTATCATTTACTGAAATTGATAGAATCTAGATAATTGTAGATAATAAGCCTCAAGTTCACTAAAGGTTGAACACTTAAAAACGTTGAGTTGAAACTCATAGTAAAGTCAATCCACATCATCTTTTGAAAACTATGTTGCCTAGGTTTTTGTCGTCTTAGTTTCATTCTTAGCCGCGAGTTTCTTGTTCAACTCACTGTGTTCCTTATTTCAAGTTGGTATGAAAGTTGTGTATCATTCTATTTGTTACGTCTCGTCAATATTTTTTGGTTCGTAGCGAGTTTCACGTTCAACTCAAGTCTATCTTCATTATCAATTGGCTAGTATGAAACTTGTTGTGTTTGATTGGTTTGTTTTTTTTACAATCTTTGGTTATTCACGAGTCTAGTGTTGAACTCAAGCCCATCTTTTTCCAATTTGTATGATGAATCACAAGTTTTCATCTCAACTTAAGTCCATGTTTAATTTGAAATTTTCATGAAGATTGTTGCAGTTAGTCAATCTCACATTCATGAATGTTCTTTGGTGCAAATGCCAATGAGTGTATTTTTTTTCCTTGTTTTAGGAGCTAACATGCATTTTAGAGCTTCAGGCTTATTGTTTATAATTTGGAGTCCAGGCTGAGACACTGCCTAGGTGCTTTGACTCAAGATGATGCAAAATGTTCCTGCTGCTGTTCCGTTTGCCTTGGGCATCATTGGTAAGTTTCAAATCAAATGTATTTGTTGGAAAGTTGGTTCCATAATGCATAATGACATTTATAACCGTAATCAATGTAAAAATGATCCGCATGCATTTATTTAAGCTATAGATTATGGTATATTATGAGGTTGTAGAGGATATTTATAATGCACGTGGTTTCTTATTAAATTCTAATTGAACACAAAATATGATTGACACTTTGGTATTTGTTTGTTTTTGTAGGAAACATTACATCGTTCTTTCTTTTTCTCTCTCCTGTGTAAGTGTTTTAAATATCTATTTCAATTTGAAATTGCAATTCAATATGTTATTTTTTTGAATTCTTTTACACAAGTTCTGATATATTGGTTATGATGAACTCTTACGTTTATGAATGCGCTTTCTGTAGGCCAACATTTTATAAGATCTTCAAGGCCAAAAGTGTTGGCAACTTTTCGGGGATCCCATACGCGATCACATTGTTGAATTGTGCTCTTTGGATCTTTTATGGGCTTCCATCGGTGTCAAATCAAATACTTGTCACAAGTATCAACTCTGTGGGTTTTGGGCTAGAGGTTATATACATCATTATTCATCTCATATATGGAACAAAAGAAACCCGGGTACAAATTCTAGACTTCATTATTTTAATGAATTTTATTGCAATTGATTTGTCTCCAGTGGGCAATAGTGAACAAGGAAGATTAATTGTAATAAATTAGATGTGCATAACATAATGTTATGAATTTCTGTTTTTTTGATAATTATATTTAATAAAATAGTTTTGTTTTCATTATTTAAAAACAAAATCACGATTTTTATAATTATTAAATAAAATATGTAATTTAAAAAATTGTGTTGCAGAGAAAAGTCATAATTTTGACAATCGCAGTTGTTGCTGCATTCATTGCATTTGCTGTTGGAGCATTGTTTGGTGCACACAACCTAAGTGCGCGCAAATCTATTGTTGGTGCTATGTGTTTAGCTGTGAGTATCATCATGTATGGCTCTCCTCTCACAATTATGGTAAGTTTTGTCAATTATGGTACTCAATTTATTTGGTTCCCGTTGATATAATATACAATAACATTATACCTCCCTTAAAAGTCTATATGCATGTAAATGTTTTAGCATATGACCTGCAACTAACAAAATAATTATTGTTTGTTCATTGTTATAGTGGGATGTCATAAAAACCAAAAGTACGAAATATATGCCATTTTTCCTCTCATTCTCGTGCTTCATCAATGGTGCTATTTGGGGTATATATGGGATCCTCATGATAGACGTTTTCATTGCGGTAAGAAAACTCTATAATTCTATGTTTTTTGCTTTTGATAATGTGCATCACATTATTATTATTATTTTTTATGTTTGATTGTAAAATTTGATTGTGAAATTACAATTAATCTTAATGAAATGTGTCATGCCACCACTAAACTTATCATTTTGGACATTCATTATCACATTTAACTTTAATGGGTATGTTTCATAGGTTCCCAATGGAGTGGGTGCAATTCTAGCTGCATTTCAATTGGGGCTTTACGGCATTTACTACAAGAGCCCAACTACCAAACCCATAGACGAAAATGAGAAAGGTATATATGAAACCTATTTTACGTGGTTGCTTTAATGCCAAGAAAATTGTTATTGTGAAAAATTAATGAGATGTGTGACATGATATAACAAATGACGTGATTATCTTGAAGTTGTTGATTAACATAAGGAAGTTGACATTTTTTGATGTTTGTGTTGTAATTCAGGACATGTCCCACTCGGATCTGTTTGATACAATGATGAAACAACATGTAGCTCGATATCCTTAGGCTACAAAGTTTTTTCGGTGATGATATTCTATCATATGGATAGAAATAGATGGAATAGGTAGTATTCTTGGCTTTCAAGCATCATCGTTGTGATGATAGTTGGATGAATGACCTTGAATTGCTAGAGTAGTTTATGTTAAACAAAGATTGTATGGATGTGATCAGTGGTTAATTTTTTTGTTTCAATACAAATTCGAAGGCAATGTTATAGATTTATGGATTTCGAAAGATTTGTCAATGCGCATCTTTTGGATTATTGATAATCATGAAACTAGTCTTCATGTCTATTCATCAAGATCATCCGCGTGCTTCAGCACCTGGAAATTGTATGTATCAGTTGTGTTGCTTCAGGTATCAATTTTTTTGGGGTCCTTTTCTGCCTGTTGATCTTAGGTATCAATCAAGTCACATGCTCAGGTTGTAAAATTTGTGAACATCAAACATGTACTTCTACATTCTTCCCTCAGTGAAAGTTACTTTGAGGCTATAGTGTTCAAAAGCTTTGCACTATGAATCTAGAAAAATTTCTTGAGTCCTTCCAAATCATTTGATATTCATCTCCACCTTACAGTACCAGATTTTACATCTCAGCTTGGAGATTGCATGTATTAGTTGTGCTTCAGATATTGATTACTTTAGTTTGAGGCTCTAGTGCTTAAAGTTTTGCCTGCAAAAGCTAGAAAATTCATTGAACTCAAACCACTTGATTGTACACCTCCACTTGGAACTTGTTTGTATTAGTTGTGCTGCAGATATGAGTTTTTTCCTGCCTGTTGATCTTAGAATCAAGTCGTATGCTCGGGTTGTAAATTTGCGTAGTATCAAGTACATATACCTCCACATTCTTCCCTCAATGAAACGTTAGTGTGAGGCTATAGTGTTTGAAAGCTTTTCACCCCAAAGCTAGAAAGAAAACTGTTGAGTTGTTTAAATATTTAGATTTCACATCTCCACCTCAAGAGTACCAGATTCTACATCTCCACTTGGAAATTGCATGTATTAGTTGTGCTTCAGATATAAATTGTTTTCCCTGTCGAATATATGATTTAGGCAATCAGTTAGAGCTACGTAACATTACTCAGCTTAGCCATGGCGTTCTGTGGGCCAAAGCTAAGCTAAGTAATGTCATGTAAATGATATATTGGGGTGTTACACACATAAATCACAATGTCCTAGGGCACATAGGTCATTCATCCAAGTGGAGAGTGCTTTCAACAACTACATACGATGTGCTTCATTCATTTTTAATCCTTGCATAGGGCATTTCATTCAAAACCTCTTTGGTTTTCGACTATGAGCAGATTGGTTATGCCCCATAAATGGCTTGAGTAGGTGGATGTCTTCTTGTTTTCACAACTTGCCATGCACTCTCTTCTCGCCAATTCTGTTGTCTAAAGTGAGTGCAAGATTAGGAAGTGTAACTGCTCAACAAGCTGCACAATATCGATTGAAATTTTAACAAAAGCAAGTTTCTATAGTCGGAACAATATTTCTTGGATTATACCCCAAAGGTTTGTCCATCGTGCACTAACCCCATATGCATTAACCCTTTTAGGCCAAAGTGGCCCATTGTTGGACTCAAGGCATTGTTCGGAGAGTAACTTCTCAAATGATAAAGTGTCAAACGTGTTGCTATCTAAATTAGCTTGTTTATCAAATGTATTCTTCCAATCATAGCGTAGCATGCGATGCATACATGTAAGATGAATTATGAGGAGAGTTGGACTCATGTAAATGACTCACGGTTCGTATACATACCACATATCTCTAATCACTATTATCACATAAGATTGCAATTTCATTTCCTCTTTGTAACATGTTACGTTGGATATGGGTTCAAACCGGTGTTGGTCTAATATGTCCTCTAAGAGATACCAGGAGGTTAATGGTATGGGATCTCTACAATTTCTTTCATAAGCAATAATATGGTAAATAAAAAAAATAAAAATGAGACGAGGTTATGTTAATCAATAATTGGATATTCCCAATTTTCGACGGGTATAGATAACACAGTTTGGAAAGTCCATAGTTTGGGCCAATACTGGTACAAGTATGGTATGTCATATCAAATAACATGAGTGTATAAAAGGGGGTTTGTAGAGGCATTGATGTATATAATATATATGTGGGGGAGTTATTGTTTATTATAATTTATTGTTGCCTACAAATGGCTATTGAGAAATTTTAAATAAAGGTAGATGTACAAATCGCAATCCTAAAGTGTGGAGATGGAAATTTTTGTGCTTAATACATGACTTAAACGATCATTTAATTGGTAAATCTGGATTTTTTTTCCCCAAGCTTCAATGACGAATGTTCCATGGTCAAATTATCGTGAGCCACATCATATGGATGAAAAAAAAAGCTTTAAATTCTTTTTCAAATTTGAAAGCGACAGTGGATTGGGGGTGAGGCATTAAATTTGAAAGATAACCTTTATATATGATGTTTAATGTAAAAGATGTTGATTTCCAACTCCATTAACATGAGGGTATTATTATTATGTCAAATGTTGGATATACCTTAAACATCCCTTTATTACATTCTCATATCTAAGTTTCATCCAATTTAGACACCCACCCCACCACCTGGTACTCCAAGACAAGTTGGCACAATCCAATTACACATATTGTAGAGCATAGGAACAAATGGGATAGTACAACACTTACAACATATGCCCCAGTGGGGAAGAAATGCCAATGGGTTATATCACAAACACATGTGTATCATGTATTCATGTATCTATGCAAGGTTGATTACATGATGGCGAACATCTTCATGTATGCGGCATAAACTTCAAACTACAACAAGGTCATGTGCATCATACCCGCATCATATAAGGTTGCAATTATTGTTGAGCACTAATTGTCAATAGTATATATCTAGAATGTAATGTTCGTACATTGTTGATATATAGATTTTATAAACTTTCAGAATATGTGGGTAATAGTAGCTATTCTCGAGGCCCATTTACTAACATTCAAGCTACACTAGTACTTTAAGGCTTATTTCTAGATCTACAGATGCCACGTTGATTACATGGTAATAGATCCCTTGACAAGATGAAGAGCATGTGTTTCATGATTATTGGTTCATTTCTTGCATGTGGAATGTCCCTTTGTGTTCCAATTATTGCCCGACGATTCAATTTTCATGGAATATATTTAAAAAATGGAAAGTTAAAATCTCATGTAATGGTTCACTACTTGCATGTTGTTGCTCGTCGCTCAATTTTTGTTTGTATATGTGTCAGGGAGTGCTATCAAATGAGTAATGAGCAATAACTTCTAAGTGGTGAAGGAGGGAAACTTTTTGCAATTACACTCACTAGTATCCTATACTTGTGGTATTTCGGCCCTCATGCTAGCTTCCCTCGGTGCAAACCATAGGCTTCCCTTTTTGTATGAGACATCCGACGATCATGAAAGCACAGGCAACATGGCCCATAGACTTCTTCTCGATAATGGTCCTTTTGGTTAGATGCATAAATGGATGCCAACTTTCTCATCGAATGGAATGATCACTTTTGGAAGAACTTACTAAGGGCCACTTCACACACAAGGCTGAAGGCCCTTGACGATGGCAATGTAAGAGCTCTCATTGGTCAAAAAGGCGGAGATCGTCCAAGTTCACTTCACACTAGGAGGTGAAGGCCTAAAGGGCCAAAGAAAAGTTTGTGGATGAAAAGTCTACGTGGAGTCCTACATGGTTGGTTGTGGATAAAGATGCATGGTCTACCGGAATTTGCGTCATACCCACCTCCAAGAGGTGGGCTTGATGCAAATTCCGGGAGACCATGACGTTTTTAATATTTTTTCCAGCATGACAATTTTCAGGACAGACTGCATGGCAGATTCCAGAACAAATTCCAAGACAAATTCCAGGACAGACAAACACCACCAAGTAATTATCTTAAATTGAAAAACTTGAAGACATATTATATTAAACCAAATCATCCCCTCTTTTTCCGCCAAAAAAATATGCAATGGTCCCGCAACATGGTTCATTCTCACTTCACACTATGCTTGAGGGCCCAAGACTACATAAAATGGCTTTCCCAACACCCATGGTACGGCCTTTGGATGAGAGTCAAGGGTCCTCACCATTACAAGGTCACGGCTCTTGGCTCATGTGTGAAGTGGCCCTAAGCTTGGTTAGCACTGGCAGATCAAGGACCTGCACATTTGAAGCCCCATCCAAACTTTCAAAGGTGAGTGCTGTTGATGCCGATGATGTCGAATTTCAGGTTGGTTCCCTCTTCAATTGAACATGCTTTCAATGCAGTTGGATTCTGACTGTCTCCGAAGCTGTGCTGAACTGCGCTGAGATATGGCACCAGGAAATGGAGGAAGAATTTTGTGTCCAAGAATCGCTTCGTTTAGCCTAACTGACTAGTTCTGAAGCAAACTAGAAGACCCAGAGCTTTCTTACATGAAGTGAGGATTTAATGTAACTGATGCTCAAATTAGGTTGGAGGCTATAGATGGCGCTCTTGCATTTCTGGGAACAATCCGCTTGAGTAGTGGAATTTTCTTTTCATTTTTCTTGACGGGTGATGAGATGCTAGGTGGATGCACAGCAGTCATAGCCACGACCCTGGAATCCCATGTACATGTGACTAGAATATGTTTTGGCCAGGAATTCAAGGTTTTGCAAGCTTTTCTCAGTCTGAGGGAAGTTCCAGACTGGAATGTCTTATGGGAAATTCTATCTGCAAGAAGTTCCTTCAGCTTAAATTCTTAGTCTGAAGCAAGCATTGCATAATTCAGAATAATCCTTTTGGGTAATCAATCTGTTGGTGGATTTATAGCAGCCATGGCCAGGATCCTGGAATTCAAATGTACATGTGACTTTTGGTCCTAGACTTTGGTTTTCCAAGGTTTTCTCAGAGTCTGAGAGGATGTCCAGAGTGGAATTTCTTCCGGGGAATTCTATCTGCAAGAAGTGCCTTTAGCTTAAAATGACTAAATTCTGAAGCAAGCATTGCACCATCAGAATAATCTGTTTGAGTAATGAACCTGTAGGTGGATGCACAGCAGCCATAGCCACGACCCTGGAATGCAATGTACATGTGACTTGGTCCTAGAATATGGTATCGCCAGGAATTAAAGGTTTTTCCAAGATTTTCTCAGTCTAAGAGGAGTCCCAGAGTGGAATTTCTTCCGGGGAGGTGTATGTGCAAGAAGTTCCTTCAGCTTAAATTACTAAATTCTGAAGCAAGCATTGCACACTTCAGAATATTTTGTTCGACTAATGAATCTGTAGGTGGATGCACAGCAGCCATGGCCAGGATCCTGAAATTTGTGACTTGGTCCTGAGAATATGGTTCTGCTAGGAATTCAAGGTTTTTGCAAGGTTTTGTGACTGAGAGGAGCTGAATTTCTCCAGGAGTGGGAACTGGTTTGGAGATGGAGGATTTGGAGCAGTCTGGAGTGGGGGAAGGGGAAGGAAGCGGGGGATTGTTGCTGAAGAATTGCAATGTGATAAGCATGAATGGCGAGGTGGAAATCACATCCAGTGTGCATGTGCTGGTGAAGAACAAGCGCATTGCCTACGTGGGGCCTTCTCCTCCTGCAACAGCAGCCGCTCAGGTCACTCACAAAATTTCTCAAAACCCTCGTCGGGTGTTGTAATTGGGGATGTCGAAAACGCATTTTCTGTTTGCAGATTCTTTTCGGAGATTGCTTCGTATCGAGTAGGTAATATAGTAACTCTCCAGTCTCTGGATGACCTATCTCTTGGTGCCGTAGAGTGCTGTCTGGTTCAACACTTTGAGTGCTGAAAGCTAATGTCCACGAGGGATTGAGCATGGGCTTGACAAATGTGGACATGACACGTGGCAAAATGCCTCCAGATATGAGTATTTATAATATCTATTCTTTGATAGAATACTGGTTATTTCCATATGTAAGTGTTGTTTGAACAACGATACTCATGAACTAGGTAATGCTCATGAACTAGGTAATGGATGCGGGGGGTCCTGGCATAGGTTGTAGTTGTAATGTATTGGGTGTACATTACAACCGATGGGTAGGGTGATGTGTATCCGTTACATGACATGACCGATCGCATATCCAAGAGTAGAAGGGTTATTAGAACTCATCACAACGTTTCATCCATGAAGGTGTGAAATCATTCATAGTTTCTAGATTATGTCCATGGGTTGCATGGTTGTTATGAATAATAACCGGCTTGAGAAGGTGGTTGACTTACTTGCCACACGCTCCAGGGACTCATCATCCACTCTCCTCTCGTCGGTTATGTAGTCTCTAGTGGTTAGGCCGCTACAAGATCATCAAATATAGGTGATAATGTGCATCCTCATATCCAATCGGTATTAGACATATCGGCAAAACAAACTTGACCTGACCCATAAATGGGGAGAACGGACCGGTAGTGACAGATGAACCGGCCGAGCTTAAGAAATAAATGGTTGAAGTTCAAGGCTTCAGGAAAAGTACCCATCATTTTAGAGGAACGTATGGAACATACCTCACATTCATAAAGAAAAACCCCAAAGATCCAATGAATGGGGAGAAACTGGCTGCTAGTTACAGATGAACCAGTTGAGTTTGAGATATAACCGGTTGAGGTTCAAGACTTTACGAAAACGGAAAACGGCTGATCATTTCAGAGGAGTCGGTGGAATATTCCTCAAATTATTAAAGAAAAACCTGGAAGCTCACAACATGTAACCAGTTGGACTTGGAAACAGGAGGACCTTGATGAAGGATGCCCAGATTCCTCCCCGGACACTGGGCCTGACTGATTGTGGAGGTGGTGGGGTGTAACAGACAATCAATGTGCATGGAGCGTTTGTGATTCCCGGCCTCTGCGATGCCCACGTCCATGTGACGGCGGTTTCGGCCAATTTGCACGATCTGCTCGTGCTCCCTGCCAGCCTTGTGGCTGCCCGTGCTTCGGTGGTGCTGCGTGATATGTTGATGCGTGGGTTCACAACTGTTCGAGATGCAGGTGGATGCGATTGGGGCCTTGCAAAGGTACGAGGAGGAAGAACAATCGATTCTTCTGCAAGCCCAATTAAAAAAAAAGCAAGAAAGAAAAAGAAAAAAACCACTGTGGCTTTGAAAACTGTCCATGTAGAGAGGATCATGTCGTCCATAAACCTTTGGTTTCCGTCCATAAGCAGAATGATTATACTCCATAAACGTCTTGAGTAGGTGGACGTCTCGGGTTGCTATTATTGCAGCTCATCATCCACTCTCCTCTCGCCATTTATGGAGTCCGTGATTCCGTGTTCCATGATTGTTACCGGATGTATTGATCTGAGGTATTCTAGAGGATTTGAATTTGACGGTGGAGAAGTGTGCGTTGTTGGGGCCATGCATCCTCTTCAGCCATAAGGGGACTTTGGCCATGCTTATGGTTGAAGAGGATGCATGGCCCCGGGATCATCATGGGACTCCTCTCTTTCTCTTCTTGTTCATGACCGGTGGCTAATCCAAGTAGACAACACTCCGGGCCTATGGGCTTCAATCCATGAAGAGAGTATTTCATCCATAGTCCTTTGGTATTGTTGTCCATGAGCAGACCACTTATGCTCCATGTGTTGTGAGAATAGGTGGTAGTTTGTCATCCACTCTCCTTTCGAGAGTCATGTAGTTCGTAGTCATTCATTCACACATGATTTTTATTGAATCAAATCATAAGGGTGGCTTAGACCTACGGCCTCAATCCGTCTCTCATAGAACCTCTGAGCTTGAGCTGCCTAAGGTCATAATAGTGCTCAGATGGATGACTTCCTAACACCTGATTTTTGTTGCACCCTACCACCCATGGCCCACCCAATCATAGTGGGGGTATCCCGTTCAACCAACCATGTGAGAACCTAGGGGGTCGCCCTTGGGGGAGATAGGTGCCGACTGGCCTTTCCATGCATGTTCAAGGTGTTCACCTTCGAAAGGAGGCAGTAGACTTCAGGGCCCTTTAGTTCTCGTGATGCATATTTTGGGATTACGCATACTTTAAACCGACTCAGAAACCGACCATAATTCACCCCGGTGGAAACATCAAAGTCGTCTTTTCTTCTTCTTTCCTTAATCATAACTAGTCGGTCATCCAAGTAGAGATTGTCACTCCCCTGTGCTCTTCTATGTACACAGAAGAGAGCTATCTCATGTCACAACCTCTAGTTTATGTCCACGAGCAGACCGATCATGCCCCATCAACATGGCTGGAGTGGGTGAAACGTTTCGCAGGTCGTGTAGTCTGGATCTTTAGGTTTGATTGCTGTTACGGTTATGTATTGATGTGAGGCATGCTAAGAGGACTTGAAGAATCATAAATCATCAGGCAGTGGAGGAAGGGACCATCCCGGGGCCACGAATCCTCTTCAGCGGCACTGCACTCTCTCAGACAGGCGGCCATGGAGACATGCGACTTCGAGGAGAAGATGAAGTGCCCGCGTGCTGTCCTCTGTCACTAGGCCGTGTATGTGATGGAGTGGATCAAGTGCGTCAGGCCGCTCGGGACGAGCTCCGCAAAGGGGCTCATCAGATCAAGATCATGGCGTCGGGTGGGGTGTCCTCTCCGACCGATAAATTGACAAACTTACAGGTCTGATGAACCTACATTCGAGCGATGCTTTCAACCGGTTCAATTGCGATCATGATTCCTGTGTTGATTTTGTTAGTCTTCTCGAGGGGGGTGTTACTTCCTTCAAAACAAGTATGTGTAACCCCCTGGCGTTCAGAGGGTATATTTCCTACACTTATTTATAAATACGAATGCACAATCTGTATATGCATTATTTATTTAAAGAAGATATTCAAAAACATAATTACACTATTTACTTTTTTCCTCAGAGATATTCTTTAATTTATTGGGAGATTTGGTTGGGGGTTGGTTGTTTTTACATATAATACTTTCCAAGTTCAGTTAGTTTTCGGTGCATGGTTAGAAATTCAGATTTGAGCAACAAAGATAAAGATATTCTTGAATTTCTATTCCTAGTGAGGAGTTCGCATTCTTGTGGCATGAAAACATGAAGCCTTTGCTAGATGTTTCTTATAGTGTGATAATCCTTATAACAAACAGTTGATGAATTTTTACATGAGCAGTCTTCTGAGATCCCACAAACCTACCAATAGAGGAGAGAATGTTTACCTGCAACTCAGCAAAATGGTTGCCACGGCCAACTGTCCCTAAACTCTGAATGTCAAATTGTGTGGGTTTCACTCCTGCCTCTTCTAGCATCTCTACAAGATCAACCTAGAATATTAGTTTGTCCTGCTTGGAAATGCTGTCTGTGATGTGGCATAATTCCAGAGGATATCCCATTTAGGTTAGTTCAAATAGTAAAGGAAAGTCATAAAAGGCGTTAGGATACAATATTAGACATCTGCTAGAGATCCCAACGCTTACAAAGAGGTTGAAGGTGAATAAGGCCCCCTCCGCACTAGAGAGGTTGAGAGCTAGAAGAAAGGATCCTCTCATTGGCAACAAGGAGCCTCTTACTCATGCTTGTTCACTGAAATCCGCTATACACACATTAAGCTTTCGACTCGAGAGCTTGAGCTTTTTACCAGGCTTACAACACTTGATGGTGCCTTGACGGATCCCTTGTGGAACGACTACGACAAGCTTTCAGTCAAAATTCAAGTTACGTCCATGAGGTAGGTTGGGAATGTCGAGAGCTCGAGCTCTTGTTCTTTGTGCCCCAACCCGAATAGGGCTTTCAAGGTTTCTTTGGATTGTCATGAATGCTTTCTAGTTTTGTAACATTCCCCCCTTGCTATCTCACTTTGAGCATGTCCACTTTACAATTGCTCAAACTATTGAGAGCTTGAAGATTGATCAACTGAGCTCTCAATAATTTGAGCTTTGGATGAAAGCCTGTGAACTCCAAGTATCAAACTCCCACCCAGAAAAACTTGCAAGTTCAAGCTCTCAACTCAAGGTGTACATCGTAAAATTGTTAAGGGTTAGGGATGTACTCGAGTAATTGCCGCCCCAGGGACCTTCAAGCTGAATAGTTTCGGCCCATTGATCGAGCGTCCTTGACTTACAAGCAGATGATGATGACAAAGATGTTTTGACTAAAAGTAGTCCACACCCAATGTCAGAGCCTACCAAAGTAGGATACCAAATTCCCTGAGAAGCCACTGCCGTACCAATGGGACATGAAGGGCCTGCATGGAGATCAGGAAGGCCTACAGCCAAAATAACTCCTGGAAGGGTCGCCACATTCTTCAGTTGTTGAATTGCCACATCTTCCACAAGGCTCTCATTCGCGATGACAACCACTTTCGCTAACTTTGCAGAAGATTTCTTGCTATCTGCATGCATTGAGATAGTAATTAAGCATGTTAAATTCCACATTGAAATTTGAGTACCTACTCGACATGTTGATTTTGATGATGGAGGTGAATCATTGTTCAAATAACATCCTTCAGTGGTACCAATCATTTTGCACTATTATTTTGAGCTTTCTGTGACTAAATGACAGTAAGGAAATGGATTAGAGGTCTTTGTTGATGGTAGCAATTTTACAGGTTTGTATTGACCTGGAGATTTCTTGCTCCCTGCATTGAATTAGAAAGTAAGCATGTTGAATTCAGCATTGAAAGAATACCTACTCCAAATGTTGATTTGATGATTGAATTGAATAATGTTCAAATAACATCCTCCAGGTGTAACAATCATTTTGCACTATCATTTTGAGCTTTCATTCTGTGACTAAATGGAAGTAAAGAAATCGAATACAGGTCTTGATCGACTTTTGCTAGCTGCATTGAGATAGTAATTAAGCATATTGAATTCAACATTGAAAGACTACTCCCCATGTGGATTTGATGAATTGAAGTCACAATTGTTGTTCAAAAAAAGACTTACCCTTCAGTTGTAACTGATAGTGCGAAGAACTACTCTGTTCTACCCAAATTTTTTGGAGTTTATAAGCAGACTTTCTGAATGTAACATATCAACTTTCTGGTATTGTGACCTTTCTGTGATTGAATAAGGAACTGTAAGACAGGTCTTGGTGGTAACAGCTTAGGCCTGGATTGACCTGTACTACAAATCACAGCAAGGAAATAGAACACAGGTCTCGATTGATTGCTAAAGGACAAAAAGAAAGGGTGAGACATTTAAGTCAAAATGTGGGAAGAAAAGAGAAAGAATAGATAACCTGAAGCGGAAGTGCTATCCATAATACATGACTCTCCGGAAGAAACCAAGAGGGTGTTACAAATAACCGCACTGGTGTTTGCGTCTTCCTCATTTTGGAGCTCTTTGCCATTGGTGTCAAACAATCTCACCTACACACACACACACACAGTACTGGTCTCAGTAAGACCTCCAAATTTTGCTTGGAATTTTCGCAAACACTATTGATAAGAAACGGAAGTGATGGTTATGTCCAGACGCCCGTAACACCTGTTCGAATATTCGGAAAATCTGGCAAATTCAGACTGCGTTTTGGGGGTTTAGGGTTCTGGGTTTTGAAGGATATTCCTGTTCTGTGTCACAACTTCACTGATTCGATCAGAATTCAACTCGGGGATCGCTGGAAATCTAGGGACAATTTACTACAATATGTATATATGTATATGTATATATATATATATACATATTGTAGCTGTCTAATTCTTTCTCGGCTCGTCGGACTCACAATGATCCTAAACATTCATTACTGTTGATGAGGAGGGAACTTGATACTTTCGTCGGAGTGACTATTTAAGAACCGTTTTGGAGCCTGAAAGGCTTCAATAAAGGCTTACTTACTTGAGAGTGAGGAATTCGCAATTTGTCAGACGCTGCTTGTCTTGCTTGATTCAGAAGGCTGCCATCTTGTAACAACAGCACAACCTTTGAATCCGTGCGTCGTACATTACGAACCAATGTGATTCGCAACTTCTTCTTGTAGGTTTTCTTCCCTTCTTTCCCTTCCATCGAAACAAGATAATCAACCAAAGAAACGCTATATCGAAATGCTGTATCGAAATTACACCACGAGGGGTAGGATCAATTCTACCACAACCAATGCCACTTCCAAAACCTAACCCTCCGTCACCTGCTTGTGATGGTATTCACATACGAGTGTGGAGGACCTTAAGCAACTTACGATGATCGACCAAGAAATGATGTATAGAAATGCTGAATCCAAATTACACTGTGAGGGGTTAACCCTCCAAAGCTGAACCCTCCGAAATCCGCTTGTGATGCACCACTGATTTCTGGCCCAGCAGCTTTGACTATTCAGAGCAAGAATTTCATGGTGGGACCCAGACCGATGATGAATCCGTATCTTGAAGCCAACTCTAGAGGAAGAGTGAAGCCCAAGTCAAAACAAACTGGTAGCTAATCACTGAGAACCTTACAGCTATAGATGGGATGGTCAAGGGGCTTTGCATATAAGTAGGCACTCAGATGATTTGTGAAGTCCTGAGGATAAAACACTGTTGATGCATGTGGTGGACATTCTTGAAAATCCGGGCGCCCCCAGTTGTGCTTGATTGAAGAATGGAAATGGTGAGTTTTGAAGTGTTTTGTTTTGAAGTCTCTGATGGTGGGGTTTTTCTTGGAATATTGTATTTTTCTAAGATATAGCGTACTTATTGGTCTCCGTGAAAAAAGTAGTTGTGAGAGCTTAGAGTGCTCTATTTTTGTAGTTAGTCTCTAGCCATAACGTTCCACTCCATGAAGAGTTTACAATTTTTTTCCAAAATGAGAGAGAGACAACCTACAAACAATTGCATCATTGGCGATTGTTCTTTTGTCGTGCTTCGATGTCCTCAGATTTGTTTTTAGCAGTTTCTAAGCTTATTGTGGGATTTTGCAAATTTTGTGTTGCACTACCTAATATCGGTTAGGATAATACAATGACGATCAAAACAACGGACATCGACGCATTGCGACGAGCATCGGATGCATTCTTCGCGAATTGCAAGGCGCCTGTAACCACGAACCTCATCAAGAATGTCATCGACCGGAGTTCGCAGCCGAATGCGACCGCCGCACGGATTGCGAGTCACGCAAATGCCACCCGCGTTCTTGTCCATAGCCGTCTGCTTCCTTTGTTGGATGAATTTCTGGTCCACAAACGAACGCACGGAACAACGAGAGAGCAGGATTTGTATGTAAATATGTCGTCCGCGGATCTCGTTCGGCGATTGATTAGGAACCGGCCACTTTGTTTTTACAATTACAGCGACACGACGATGCTTCGCGATGGGTCGCGGCCGCACGGGCGCGACTGGGAGCTCGTGGGCGCCAACAAAGAAGGAAAGATCGACATACGAAGTTACCTCACTTATGACGAAATGCAGGTGATGATAGTGCCATTTCTTTATTCCTATCCCTCATCAATTCTATGAAGCAACTTCACTGGAAAGATATTGAACGAGCATTTGAAATCACTGCTAAAGTATTCGTGTACAAGGGTAAACTTATTAGTTATGATGAAATTCAGGTGATGTTATTTCTCTCATCAATTGCAGGAAGCCTGAAAGTTAAGGGGAATGAACACGGCTAATGTATCGGGTGATGTCATTTCTCTTATCAATTGAACGCTGCTACAGAATCGATCTACAAAGTCAACCCAACTAACGATGACTCTCAGGTTATGTCACTTCTCTCAACAATTGCAGGAAGACTGAAAGTTAAGGAGAATTGAACATTGCTAATAAGGAGTCGATCTACGCAGTTGTAACCTCACTTACGATGAGATTCAGGCGATGTCATTTCTCTCCTCAATTGCACGAAGCTTCACAAAGTTGAGAGCAATTGAACGCTTCTAAAGAAGCATCCAGGATCAAGGATCCCTGACACTTTGAGGGAGATTTGCAGAAAGGTGATACGAGTATTTATATAGGTTAGGTTCTAGAGTTTCTCAATTAAGATTACCTTTGAATTGCAGGTAGGTGCATTGTTGGGGGTATCGTCACCAACCTTATTCATCAATGCTGGGGATCGGAGGAACGAGGGTAAAATCGCCCAGGCCGGCACATTCGAGCCGGAAGGCGTGTACATCGGCTTGGTGGGCGCGAGGTTTCAGAAAGAGAACAAAATGGAATTCCAGCACATCATTGTGTCTGAAAGATTCAGTCGTCCCGAATTCGGTTACGGCGCCGAAGGCGCAACTCGAAACCCGTTGGCCGCATCACAACTCCGACCCTTTGCCAAACTCTATTGTCAACCACCATGCCCAAATTCTTCTTCCTCTCATCAACAACAACAACAACATCAAAGTCAACATCATCAACAACAAAAGCAACAACAACGAAATCATCAACAATATAAAAAACAACAACAACGAAATTATCAACAACATCCACAACAACATCAACCCTATTTTCCTTCTTACCACGAAGCGCTGGCCGATGCCGCCGCGAGTCGTCAAAACTTTCACCCGCTACAGTCAGGATACTTTATCAACGTCGCAGCGTACAAGGCCCGAATCCGCATCTCAATCGAGTGCCTCCTGGTGGAAGCTGATGAGAGAGCTCACGAAGCCGGGACGAACGCACACGTGTATGTTGTCGGCCTTGGCCTTGGCGTCTGGGAGATTTGTGAGAAGCAGGCGGAGTGGTTTGTGGATGTGGTTGCTGATGCGTTGCAATCCATTCTGCTTTTGCATGTCGCAGATGTGGAGTTTGGTTGGTTTCCGCCGCATGTGTCCAAGTGTGCGGAGGCATCTAATGGCGAGCCTGTGCAAGGATTAGGTGGCAATCAAATCACAATTCACTTCACCAAACGCAGGTAGTTTATCTTGCATCTTCATTCTCGCAGCAAAGTTTGTGATTGGAATTATACAGGTTTGGGTTTTAAGGTTTATTCAATTCAAGGCGTTGCTGTAATCGGAGGTGATCTTGATACAGAATGTTATACTCTGGCTTTTGCTTGTACTGTTGATCATCTCTTCCAGTTGTGGTACTAGCAAAATGTGTGATTCCATAAAGGTTCAGCAGGTCATACATCTTGCATCTTCATACTAGCAGCAAGAAGTGTGATTGCATACATGTTCAGGGTTTACAGTTTATTCAATTCAAGGCGTTGTTGTCAATGAAGATGATCTCGATGTAGAATGATATACCTTGGCCTGTGCATGCACTGTCGGTGATTTCTTTTATTTGTGTTACTAGCAAAGTGTGTGACTGCATACAGGTTAAAGGTTTAAGGTTCAGGGTTTAGGGTTCATTCAATTCAAGTCGTTGTTGTAAGCGATGATCTCGATCCAAAGAGGTGACTCTGATGTTGCCGCCGGCATGAATTAAGGTGTCGCTTCATCTTCACGTTAGTCTAATTCTTTATGTAATTCTGAAACGAACCATCGTAAGAATTAGAGGGACCTTGAAGCCTCCTTTCTGAGGTGAACACCTTGAACGGGTGCGGACAAGCCAGCCGGCGCCGGCCTTGGGTTTAAGCTACCCGTTGATTTCACTATTGCATGAACTATTTGATAATTTCTTCCATTTTTGTTACTAGGAAAGTGTGTGATTCCATACGGGTTACAGATTTAGAATTTTGGGTTCAGGGATTATTCAATTCATGGAATTCTTGTAATAAGGGATGATATCGATGTTGAATGATAGAGTTGGCTGTGCATGCACTATTGGTGATTTCTTCCAATCGAATTTTGTATTGACCAGGGACAATGGTCATACCTCTTTGCATGCAGCCCCGCGGATCCTCTCCCACCGTCGGATTCCCCCAAGCTGCTAGTGGCCTCTTATGCATGGGATGGAAATGCATTTCCAGGAAACGAGTATTGGATGGGATTTCTCAGCTCATCCGGAGATCCTGCAGCCGTCTGTTGTTCTATGATTGGGGAGCTACAAAATGCGTGGATCAATGAAGAATTTCCGAATCGGCAGTTTTTGGTGCAAACCATCGAATCTGAAGCCGCTTTGGGAGCATTATGAGAAGTTCGTCTTTCAGTAAGGGTTGCATCTTTTTCTCCATGTGCAATTGGAGAATTGAGAGTTGGTGCTTTCAAGCGGCGTGTAGCAAATTTTTATACATCAGCTGACCCAAATGTTCAAGTCTAGAATCTACACATATGTGAATTTTAACTAAGTTCACATTTTCATTCACGAAAGAGCAAGTTATTTGGTTTTGTAAAGATGTACCTTCGACATTTCTAACGCATATGAAGTATGTATGCCTTACGTGGTCACGCTTCTTGATTGGAAGCCTATTTTTAATTGATATAGGACAAGGCTTGGCACTAAGAATGGACTCTAAAATAACAGGTGTTACGATGAGATTGGACTCGAAGCATAAATACCTACCTTGCCCACTATGTCCAAATTCTTGTTGCTTGATCTACAGTCTCTCTGCAAGAAGCTTACTTGCCATTCCAGAGACACGTCTTTTGTAATTATCTCTGAGTTCACAAATCATCAACCCATAATCATACTTACACAATCATAGATGAAAACAGACAGTAAATCAAACAACACTGACTATCATACCTTCATTGATGGAAACAATATAATATTCTCCATTCAATCTCTTTTGATTGAAATGGAAATTGTAAAAGACAGAACACTTTCGTCTCCGTGTTCTTGTAATAGTATACGTGACATTAGATACAAAAAATGTTGTAGTACACTATCTTCTAAGATGGTATCAATTCAGCAGCTGAGGGAGTATCTTCTTTCTTTATTGGCTCAAGAAAGCAAAGGGCGTTGAACCATCTGTGCAGGTACTTGAGCAGCAGCAGGTTTTGTGCATTGGGTTCACCTTTGTCAGTTGATGCTAAGAAGTGTTTGTATGTGAGAAAGTATCTGATATTACAGTTCTTCTCGTATTCATTCTGGGATTCAATGGTTTCTGTTCTTGGGCCCCCTTGAGCACCATCAGGATTTCAGTCTCCGAATCTGTCAACAAGGACATGAAACTGTTGGCCAACAGATTTGTGCGCAACATCGACAGGTCCGAGAACACACCAGAAACCACCACTCCTCATCCGTTGTTCCTTAAAATAAGAGTCAAAGAAAGTAAACTTCAACCATCAACCAGCATATGGGTGTGCAAGGTATGCACCGTAGTAGTTATTATGGACCCTTTTTGGATTTCAGCATATGTAGAGGTCTGATAACCAAAAACGCCATGTGCATATTAGCTCAACTCTCAAATCCAAATGAGGGCCATGAGAGTTGAGCATTCTATGTTTTAAGGTCAAGATGAGTGTCTTTTAAGTTCTTGGAAGTGAACATAATAGTACTAAGCCCATAATTCTCGACTCCTTGTTCTCTTTCTATCTAGAGGAGTTGGCTAGGGGTCTTCGGCTGACCAGACAGGTGCCACTTAGTCAAGTTATGAAATCATAGAGGACCTATAATAGTTTTCTTTTGGATATGAATGTTTTCACACTTGGATATGTGTACCTATATACATTAGACCCCATTACAGGTCCACGGTTCACAATGAATCTGGAGGGAATTGTTCTGCTACAAATTTCACATATTTCTAGGGTCCACAGAACGAGTAGGGGCTTTATAACGTTACGAAAATCATAGACGATCTATAATGGCTTTCTTTCAAATATGTACATTTCAGACTTTGATACATACCTATACATTAGAATCCATTATAGGTGCAAGACTCACCTTACCTGCCCATCGAATCAAATTCCGACATCCTTGGACCTTCAGAAGAAACGTTCCTCTTTGAGCACCATGAGGATGGTGGTTGAGAGATCCGTGACCAGGGACAAGACACTATCAGCCAAAGAATTGGTGCGCAGCACACCAGGTCCGCAAAGGAGCTGCGTTCTCTTCTTATCTAGAGGATTTCACTAGGGGACTTAGGCTGACCGGGCATCTGCAACTCCAACTAAAGCCAGATTTAGCATTGAATCTAGGGGTTGGAGCATCACAAGGGAATTGTACCGGGGCGAATTTCACATTGTTCTTCTAGTGCTGACAGATCGAACAAGGAGGGCAAATCAATGCGATGCAAATCATAGACAACCTATTTAAATGATTTTCTTTCGGATATGTCAAAACATTCTTATGGAGGGTGTCTAGGAACCCTTTTCTTTTTACTTATAAAACCCAACCCAACCATTACTAATCATGCTCAATGTCCGTGCCATACACTCCCTTTGATTTTCTGCGGTTCAAGGAAATTTTTTCATTGTTTGAACAAGCAGACCTTAAGATAATTAGAACTTCAAGTTCAAGATTGAAGATGGAAAGACATTGAGAAAAATATTCGAGAATGACCAAAGTGATGCTTATTCTTACGGGTGAAGGTACACCCTTACCGAAGAATGACATTGTGGTACACACACGTTAGGATCCATTACAGGTCACAGCTCATGATAGTTGCAAGACTCACCTTAACCGCCCCTTGAATCCAATCGAATCAAACCAAAATCAAATTCCAACATCGGTGGATGACCTTTGGAAGATGCGGCCTTCCTTGAGCACCATGAGGATGGCGGTCGCGGGATCCGTGATTAAGGACGAGAAAGCGTCGGCCAACGGATTCCTCCGCAACACCACAAGGTCCGCGAAGGCGCCCGGGGCCACCACCCCAACGTCCCCTTCCATGTTGAAAAGCTGGGCACACGTGGTGGTGGCGGAGCGGAGCACGGACGCGGGACTCTGAACCCGGCACCGCAGTGAGAATTCCTCCAGCTGGTGCTTGTGCATGCCGCCTAACAAGTCGCTCCCGAAGCAGATGTTTACGCCCTGGTTCTCGGCCAACGCGAGCGCTTCCAAGCCCTTGCCGAGGAGATCGCTCACCTGCCACATTCATTCGATCGATTGAGCAGTAGTTAAGGTTCGTTTATTCCATGTTTCTCCGGCTTCTACCGAGTACATTTCGACGACAAAACTTTGTGTTGCATTAGCAAATATACAATGATGAAGCATCAGCAAAGATCGTTTTAAAAATTGGACCTCTCCCAATTTAGTTATGAATATCAGAAGTGCATGTTTGTTACACCAGAGGTCCTCCCAATTGTGTACCACTGAGTGTGTAGTGATTAAAATTCGAAGATGTAGTCCAATCTCTATTATACATCATGCGTCTTTATGGTGTTTGTTCATTGATCCACACATCAATTTCAAATATAGGGTCTGATAAAGAGAAGTGATTGAATGACACTCGCATACCTTAAGGTATGCGAACCTATAATGGGCACTTCCGACTCAACGTATACTTTTGGCTGTTGGATGGGATCGTGAATTGGCTTATCCCCGTTAGCGTTAGCAATTGTGAGTCAAGAAGATTGTCGTTACAAAATGTCAAAATCGGTGCAAAAGTATAAGAAGTCAAAGTGAAGATTCTTCTTTCTCTTTGAGCAATCACATAGGCCCTCCCACTTGTGTTAACTAGTGAACCTAGAACAGTGTCCTTGTTTTGAGCACACAGTCCAATCTCATTGTAACACGTGTCTTTTTGGTGTTTGTTTTTCATTACAAGTCTTACTGTACACCCACTCAAATGTAGGCATTTGCATAAGACTAGTATTCGATTTAAGGCATGCATACCTTGTGTAGTACACTATACATATCTGATTGTTTGTTTTATTTCTTAAGACGAATAAAGTTACGTATTTTATTTCATTGCCAAAAACCAACAAGGCCACCGGGACCGAAACAGAGAGAGAGATCACTCCACAGATCGATCAACCAGGATGATGTACCATTACGCTAGAAATCATCTGAATCTTATTTAATTTTTTGGGGAGATGAACGAAACACTGATTTTGTTGCCTCAAGAGTACAGAATTTGCAACATGACATCACACTCACCTTAGCAATTTGGTCCAAGGGCATGCCACATGCTTCTCCATTGCGCTTGATTCGGTCATAAGTAATCAACGTCGGCACCAAAAATGAGCTGGTCTGCTTCAGGAGATGGATGCACTCCATGTCTATGTGCTGCAAAATTAAAGCATACAAAGTCAAAGGGTGTTCTTTTGAAAGTAAAAATACTACTACAGATTTAAAATGAAAAGAATTATTGTTTCAACGCTCAAAATATTGTTTAAATCAAAACAAGAGTTGTCACAAATCACTTACAAATTACATCCAAGGAGTCAAAAGCTAAGATTAGCATCTTGGCAAACATGTCAAAAACAAACCATGTGTAAGATTTTCATTGCAAATATTAACAAACAATTTTTTTGAAATATAGAATCTCAATAGGAAAAAAACAAAAAAAAACAAAGTTACTTCAATAAGAATCACTTCTCTAAGAAATGACCAAAAATGAAAGTTATCAGCAACAAAATCTCATTTCTTTCTTGTCTCCTAAGCCCCGTCGGGGCTTTCTCAACATCTAAGGATATCTGTGGTGTGATGCATATGTGAGACGCAACACTAACGTGAGCTTGAGAGAGAGAGAATTCTAAAGAGAGTACATTGCCATGCTCAATGGACCGAACTCCTAACTCAAGGCACCGCTTGATAGCCGCAGCTGTGTATGCATGTGCACATACATATGTGCCCGCATTCCTGGCCTCCTCCACAATGGCGGACACCTCCTCGACGGAAAACTGAGAAAATCACAATCACAATCACAAGTTCCATCGCTTTATATCAATGTAGGACCAGCATATAGATGAATAAATGGTACCAGACTTACACAGTATCCCGTTGAGGTAGGTATCAAAGAACCTATCTA
This sequence comes from Polytrichum commune, assembly GCA_950295325.1. Classification (NCBI taxonomy): domain Eukaryota; kingdom Viridiplantae; phylum Streptophyta; class Polytrichopsida; order Polytrichales; family Polytrichaceae; genus Polytrichum; species Polytrichum commune. Next base: position 4,613,241 of record OX485809.1, read on the forward strand.
ACTTGCAGTGTCAAAATTGCGGTACCCACTTGGGGAGTGCACTTCCCACTTGGGGAGTGCACTTCCACACTTTCCTAAATGTTGTGCTATCAAAGTTAGGAGTATCTACGTTCATCAAAAACTCTCTCGTCATGGTTGTAGGATTCAACATTCATCAGACAATGCATTAGATATTAGAGTGATCCTTTATTTCAACCAAGGTTTTGGTTAGGAGTTGGTTTGTTTTGCATGACAAAGCTCTCTAAGTTTTGTAAGTTTTTGGTGCATGCTTGTAGTCGGTGTGGTGGCTTGAATGATGAACTTTCTATATCAGTTCATGGGGGCCGCACTCATTTTAGCACCTCTTGGCATGACAGAATGAGTTTGGCCCTCATGAACCAATATAGAGAGGTCTTCGTTCAATCCTCCACACCGTCTCCAACCATGCACCGAAAACTAAATGAACTTGGAAAGTATTATATGTAAAAACAACCAACCCCCAACCAAATCTCCCAATAAATTAAAGAATATCTCTGAGGAAAAAAGTAAATAGTGTAATTATGTTTTTGAATATCTTCTTTAAATAAATAATGCATATACAGATTGTGCATTCGTATTTATAAATAAGTGTAGGAAATATACCCTCTGAACGCCAGGGGGTTACACATACTTGTTTTGAAGGAAGTAACACCCCCCTCGAGAAGACTAACAAAATCAACACAGGAATCATGATCGCAATTGAACCGGTTGAAAGCATCGCTCGAATGTAGGTTCATCAGACCTGTAAGTTTGTCAATTTATCGGTCGGAGAGGACACCCCACCCGACGCCATGATCTTGATCTGATGAGCCCCTTTGCGGAGCTCGTCCCGAGCGGCCTGACGCACTTGATCCACTCCATCACATACACGGCCTAGTGACAGAGGACAGCACGCAGGCACTTCATCTTCTCCTCGAAGTCGCATGTCTCCATGGCCGCCTGTCTGAGAGAGTGCAGTGCCGCTGAAGAGGATTCGTGGCCCCGGGATGGTCCCTTCCTCCACTGCCTGATGATTTATGATTCTTCAAGTCCTCTTAGCATGCCTCACATCAATACATAACCGTAACAGCAATCAAACCTAAAGATCCAGACTACACGACCTGCGAAACGTTTCACCCACTCCAGCCATGTTGATGGGGCATGATCGGTCTGCTCGTGGACATAAACTAGAGGTTGTGACATGAGATAGCTCTCTTCTGTGTACATAGAAGAGCACAGGGGAGTGACAATCTCTACTTGGATGACCGACTAGTTATGATTAAGGAAAGAAGAAGAAAAGACGACTTTGATGTTTCCACCGGGGTGAATTATGGTCGGTTTCTGAGTCGGTTTAAAGTATGCGTAATCCCAAAATATGCATCACGAGAACTAAAGGGCCCTGAAGTCTACTGCCTCCTTTCGAAGGTGAACACCTTGAACATGCATGGAAAGGCCAGTCGGCACCTATCTCCCCCAAGGGCGACCCCCTAGGTTCTCACATGGTTGGTTGAACGGGATACCCCCACTATGATTGGGTGGGCCATGGGTGGTAGGGTGCAACAAAAATCAGGTGTTAGGAAGTCATCCATCTGAGCACTATTATGACCTTAGGCAGCTCAAGCTCAGAGGTTCTATGAGAGACGGATTGAGGCCGTAGGTCTAAGCCACCCTTATGATTTGATTCAATAAAAATCATGTGTGAATGAATGACTACGAACTACATGACTCTCGAAAGGAGAGTGGATGACAAACTACCACCTATTCTCACAACACATGGAGCATAAGTGGTCTGCTCATGGACAACAATACCAAAGGACTATGGATGAAATACTCTCTTCATGGATTGAAGCCCATAGGCCCGGAGTGTTGTCTACTTGGATTAGCCACCGGTCATGAACAAGAAGAGAAAGAGAGGAGTCCCATGATGATCCCGGGGCCATGCATCCTCTTCAACCATAAGCATGGCCAAAGTCCCCTTATGGCTGAAGAGGATGCATGGCCCCAACAACGCACACTTCTCCACCGTCAAATTCAAATCCTCTAGAATACCTCAGATCAATACATCCGGTAACAATCATGGAACACGGAATCACGGACTCCATAAATGGCGAGAGGAGAGTGGATGATGAGCTGCAATAATAGCAACCCGAGACGTCCACCTACTCAAGACGTTTATGGAGTATAATCATTCTGCTTATGGACGGAAACCAAAGGTTTATGGACGACATGATCCTCTCTACATGGACAGTTTTCAAAGCCACAGTGGTTTTTTTCTTTTTCTTTCTTGCTTTTTTTTTAATTGGGCTTGCAGAAGAATCGATTGTTCTTCCTCCTCGTACCTTTGCAAGGCCCCAATCGCATCCACCTGCATCTCGAACAGTTGTGAACCCACGCATCAACATATCACGCAGCACCACCGAAGCACGGGCAGCCACAAGGCTGGCAGGGAGCACGAGCAGATCGTGCAAATTGGCCGAAACCGCCGTCACATGGACGTGGGCATCGCAGAGGCCGGGAATCACAAACGCTCCATGCACATTGATTGTCTGTTACACCCCACCACCTCCACAATCAGTCAGGCCCAGTGTCCGGGGAGGAATCTGGGCATCCTTCATCAAGGTCCTCCTGTTTCCAAGTCCAACTGGTTACATGTTGTGAGCTTCCAGGTTTTTCTTTAATAATTTGAGGAATATTCCACCGACTCCTCTGAAATGATCAGCCGTTTTCCGTTTTCGTAAAGTCTTGAACCTCAACCGGTTATATCTCAAACTCAACTGGTTCATCTGTAACTAGCAGCCAGTTTCTCCCCATTCATTGGATCTTTGGGGTTTTTCTTTATGAATGTGAGGTATGTTCCATACGTTCCTCTAAAATGATGGGTACTTTTCCTGAAGCCTTGAACTTCAACCATTTATTTCTTAAGCTCGGCCGGTTCATCTGTCACTACCGGTCCGTTCTCCCCATTTATGGGTCAGGTCAAGTTTGTTTTGCCGATATGTCTAATACCGATTGGATATGAGGATGCACATTATCACCTATATTTGATGATCTTGTAGCGGCCTAACCACTAGAGACTACATAACCGACGAGAGGAGAGTGGATGATGAGTCCCTGGAGCGTGTGGCAAGTAAGTCAACCACCTTCTCAAGCCGGTTATTATTCATAACAACCATGCAACCCATGGACATAATCTAGAAACTATGAATGATTTCACACCTTCATGGATGAAACGTTGTGATGAGTTCTAATAACCCTTCTACTCTTGGATATGCGATCGGTCATGTCATGTAACGGATACACATCACCCTACCCATCGGTTGTAATGTACACCCAATACATTACAACTACAACCTATGCCAGGACCCCCCGCATCCATTACCTAGTTCATGAGCATTACCTAGTTCATGAGTATCGTTGTTCAAACAACACTTACATATGGAAATAACCAGTATTCTATCAAAGAATAGATATTATAAATACTCATATCTGGAGGCATTTTGCCACGTGTCATGTCCACATTTGTCAAGCCCATGCTCAATCCCTCGTGGACATTAGCTTTCAGCACTCAAAGTGTTGAACCAGACAGCACTCTACGGCACCAAGAGATAGGTCATCCAGAGACTGGAGAGTTACTATATTACCTACTCGATACGAAGCAATCTCCGAAAAGAATCTGCAAACAGAAAATGCGTTTTCGACATCCCCAATTACAACACCCGACGAGGGTTTTGAGAAATTTTGTGAGTGACCTGAGCGGCTGCTGTTGCAGGAGGAGAAGGCCCCACGTAGGCAATGCGCTTGTTCTTCACCAGCACATGCACACTGGATGTGATTTCCACCTCGCCATTCATGCTTATCACATTGCAATTCTTCAGCAACAATCCCCCGCTTCCTTCCCCTTCCCCCACTCCAGACTGCTCCAAATCCTCCATCTCCAAACCAGTTCCCACTCCTGGAGAAATTCAGCTCCTCTCAGTCACAAAACCTTGCAAAAACCTTGAATTCCTAGCAGAACCATATTCTCAGGACCAAGTCACAAATTTCAGGATCCTGGCCATGGCTGCTGTGCATCCACCTACAGATTCATTAGTCGAACAAAATATTCTGAAGTGTGCAATGCTTGCTTCAGAATTTAGTAATTTAAGCTGAAGGAACTTCTTGCACATACACCTCCCCGGAAGAAATTCCACTCTGGGACTCCTCTTAGACTGAGAAAATCTTGGAAAAACCTTTAATTCCTGGCGATACCATATTCTAGGACCAAGTCACATGTACATTGCATTCCAGGGTCGTGGCTATGGCTGCTGTGCATCCACCTACAGGTTCATTACTCAAACAGATTATTCTGATGGTGCAATGCTTGCTTCAGAATTTAGTCATTTTAAGCTAAAGGCACTTCTTGCAGATAGAATTCCCCGGAAGAAATTCCACTCTGGACATCCTCTCAGACTCTGAGAAAACCTTGGAAAACCAAAGTCTAGGACCAAAAGTCACATGTACATTTGAATTCCAGGATCCTGGCCATGGCTGCTATAAATCCACCAACAGATTGATTACCCAAAAGGATTATTCTGAATTATGCAATGCTTGCTTCAGACTAAGAATTTAAGCTGAAGGAACTTCTTGCAGATAGAATTTCCCATAAGACATTCCAGTCTGGAACTTCCCTCAGACTGAGAAAAGCTTGCAAAACCTTGAATTCCTGGCCAAAACATATTCTAGTCACATGTACATGGGATTCCAGGGTCGTGGCTATGACTGCTGTGCATCCACCTAGCATCTCATCACCCGTCAAGAAAAATGAAAAGAAAATTCCACTACTCAAGCGGATTGTTCCCAGAAATGCAAGAGCGCCATCTATAGCCTCCAACCTAATTTGAGCATCAGTTACATTAAATCCTCACTTCATGTAAGAAAGCTCTGGGTCTTCTAGTTTGCTTCAGAACTAGTCAGTTAGGCTAAACGAAGCGATTCTTGGACACAAAATTCTTCCTCCATTTCCTGGTGCCATATCTCAGCGCAGTTCAGCACAGCTTCGGAGACAGTCAGAATCCAACTGCATTGAAAGCATGTTCAATTGAAGAGGGAACCAACCTGAAATTCGACATCATCGGCATCAACAGCACTCACCTTTGAAAGTTTGGATGGGGCTTCAAATGTGCAGGTCCTTGATCTGCCAGTGCTAACCAAGCTTAGGGCCACTTCACACATGAGCCAAGAGCCGTGACCTTGTAATGGTGAGGACCCTTGACTCTCATCCAAAGGCCGTACCATGGGTGTTGGGAAAGCCATTTTATGTAGTCTTGGGCCCTCAAGCATAGTGTGAAGTGAGAATGAACCATGTTGCGGGACCATTGCATATTTTTTTGGCGGAAAAAGAGGGGATGATTTGGTTTAATATAATATGTCTTCAAGTTTTTCAATTTAAGATAATTACTTGGTGGTGTTTGTCTGTCCTGGAATTTGTCTTGGAATTTGTTCTGGAATCTGCCATGCAGTCTGTCCTGAAAATTGTCATGCTGGAAAAAATATTAAAAACGTCATGGTCTCCCGGAATTTGCATCAAGCCCACCTCTTGGAGGTGGGTATGACGCAAATTCCGGTAGACCATGCATCTTTATCCACAACCAACCATGTAGGACTCCACGTAGACTTTTCATCCACAAACTTTTCTTTGGCCCTTTAGGCCTTCACCTCCTAGTGTGAAGTGAACTTGGACGATCTCCGCCTTTTTGACCAATGAGAGCTCTTACATTGCCATCGTCAAGGGCCTTCAGCCTTGTGTGTGAAGTGGCCCTTAGTAAGTTCTTCCAAAAGTGATCATTCCATTCGATGAGAAAGTTGGCATCCATTTATGCATCTAACCAAAAGGACCATTATCGAGAAGAAGTCTATGGGCCATGTTGCCTGTGCTTTCATGATCGTCGGATGTCTCATACAAAAAGGGAAGCCTATGGTTTGCACCGAGGGAAGCTAGCATGAGGGCCGAAATACCACAAGTATAGGATACTAGTGAGTGTAATTGCAAAAAGTTTCCCTCCTTCACCACTTAGAAGTTATTGCTCATTACTCATTTGATAGCACTCCCTGACACATATACAAACAAAAATTGAGCGACGAGCAACAACATGCAAGTAGTGAACCATTACATGAGATTTTAACTTTCCATTTTTTAAATATATTCCATGAAAATTGAATCGTCGGGCAATAATTGGAACACAAAGGGACATTCCACATGCAAGAAATGAACCAATAATCATGAAACACATGCTCTTCATCTTGTCAAGGGATCTATTACCATGTAATCAACGTGGCATCTGTAGATCTAGAAATAAGCCTTAAAGTACTAGTGTAGCTTGAATGTTAGTAAATGGGCCTCGAGAATAGCTACTATTACCCACATATTCTGAAAGTTTATAAAATCTATATATCAACAATGTACGAACATTACATTCTAGATATATACTATTGACAATTAGTGCTCAACAATAATTGCAACCTTATATGATGCGGGTATGATGCACATGACCTTGTTGTAGTTTGAAGTTTATGCCGCATACATGAAGATGTTCGCCATCATGTAATCAACCTTGCATAGATACATGAATACATGATACACATGTGTTTGTGATATAACCCATTGGCATTTCTTCCCCACTGGGGCATATGTTGTAAGTGTTGTACTATCCCATTTGTTCCTATGCTCTACAATATGTGTAATTGGATTGTGCCAACTTGTCTTGGAGTACCAGGTGGTGGGGTGGGTGTCTAAATTGGATGAAACTTAGATATGAGAATGTAATAAAGGGATGTTTAAGGTATATCCAACATTTGACATAATAATAATACCCTCATGTTAATGGAGTTGGAAATCAACATCTTTTACATTAAACATCATATATAAAGGTTATCTTTCAAATTTAATGCCTCACCCCCAATCCACTGTCGCTTTCAAATTTGAAAAAGAATTTAAAGCTTTTTTTTTCATCCATATGATGTGGCTCACGATAATTTGACCATGGAACATTCGTCATTGAAGCTTGGGGAAAAAAAATCCAGATTTACCAATTAAATGATCGTTTAAGTCATGTATTAAGCACAAAAATTTCCATCTCCACACTTTAGGATTGCGATTTGTACATCTACCTTTATTTAAAATTTCTCAATAGCCATTTGTAGGCAACAATAAATTATAATAAACAATAACTCCCCCACATATATATTATATACATCAATGCCTCTACAAACCCCCTTTTATACACTCATGTTATTTGATATGACATACCATACTTGTACCAGTATTGGCCCAAACTATGGACTTTCCAAACTGTGTTATCTATACCCGTCGAAAATTGGGAATATCCAATTATTGATTAACATAACCTCGTCTCATTTTTATTTTTTTTATTTACCATATTATTGCTTATGAAAGAAATTGTAGAGATCCCATACCATTAACCTCCTGGTATCTCTTAGAGGACATATTAGACCAACACCGGTTTGAACCCATATCCAACGTAACATGTTACAAAGAGGAAATGAAATTGCAATCTTATGTGATAATAGTGATTAGAGATATGTGGTATGTATACGAACCGTGAGTCATTTACATGAGTCCAACTCTCCTCATAATTCATCTTACATGTATGCATCGCATGCTACGCTATGATTGGAAGAATACATTTGATAAACAAGCTAATTTAGATAGCAACACGTTTGACACTTTATCATTTGAGAAGTTACTCTCCGAACAATGCCTTGAGTCCAACAATGGGCCACTTTGGCCTAAAAGGGTTAATGCATATGGGGTTAGTGCACGATGGACAAACCTTTGGGGTATAATCCAAGAAATATTGTTCCGACTATAGAAACTTGCTTTTGTTAAAATTTCAATCGATATTGTGCAGCTTGTTGAGCAGTTACACTTCCTAATCTTGCACTCACTTTAGACAACAGAATTGGCGAGAAGAGAGTGCATGGCAAGTTGTGAAAACAAGAAGACATCCACCTACTCAAGCCATTTATGGGGCATAACCAATCTGCTCATAGTCGAAAACCAAAGAGGTTTTGAATGAAATGCCCTATGCAAGGAGTAATGTTACATGCAATTTCCAAGTGGAGATGTAGAATCTGGTACTCTTGAGGTGGAGATGTGAAATCTAAATATTTAAACAACTCAACAGTTTTCTTTCTAGCTTTGGGGTGAAAAGCTTTCAAACACTATAGCCTCACACTAACGTTTCATTGAGGGAAGAATGTGGAGGTATATGTACTCGATACTATGCAAATTTACAACCCGAGCATACGACTTGATTCTAAGATCAACAGGCAGGAAAAAATTCATATCTGCAGCACAACTAATACAAACAAGTTCCAAGTGGAGGTGTACAATCAAGTGGTTTGAGTTCAATAAATTTTCTAGCTTTTGCAGGCAAAACTTTAAGCACTAGAGCCTCAAACTAAAGTAATCAATATCTGACGCACAACTAATACGTGCAATCTCCAAGTTGAGATGTAAAATCTGGTACTGTAAGGTGGAGATGAATATCAAATGATTTGGAAGGACTCAAGAAATTTTTCTAGATTCATAGTGCAAAGCTTTTGAACACTATAGCCTCAAAGTAACTTTCACTGAGGGAAGAATGTAGAAGTACATGTTTGATGTTCACAAATTTTACAACCTGAGCATGTGACTTGATTGATACCTAAGATCAACAGGCAGAAAAGGACCCCAAAAAAATTGATACCTGAAGCAACACAACTGATACATACAATTTCCAGGTGCTGAAGCACGCGGATGTTGCCTTGGATTATCTCATCATACCTGCTGGAAAGATTGAAATACATGCAGTGTGGATGTTACGATTTGCGTTTAAACATCGCAACAAAATCTGCATAGTCCGGTGGTTTTACAATCTTGATCCCAGGTGTAGAGGTGCCCCCTGCTGAAGTCTCCTTTGGAAGACGGGGGGAGGATGCACCGCCTGTCAAAATCGGTGGGAGCTTAAAAACAGGGGCAACAGGCTTCACACTGGCTTTAGCTTCATCTTTTGCAACACTCATCTGCTGCGGTTCCACATGTGACTTTTGCTTCGTCCGTAAATCTGCGTAGCTAGGTTCCCCAGCAGGCTTTGATTTCTCTCGAGCTGCAGCAGGTAGTGGGATTTCATGATGACTAGCAGTCGCAACCTCTCGAGCTGCAGCAGGTAGTGGGGTTTCATGGTGACTAGCAGGGGCAACCTTCAGGGACTTTTCCACCTTTGGAGCCCGTGAAGACCTGCCACCAGGTGTTCGCAATTCCTTGTAGTTTGACACACCATCTGCTGAACTCATGGGCTTTCCAACCTTCAACTTGCCAAGCTTTGATTGCAGAGGTGGGTTGTGGTCATCATACTCAGAAGGGTTGCTGATTTTTCCCTTTGCGTGGCATGGCACATCTCTCTCCACACTGGCATCATCAAGGGATTTCAGTTGCTTCTTCCTCTCCGACTGTTTCCCTTGAGACTCAAGAGCCCCAGACTTTTTCAATCTACTTGAATCTCCTTGGAGGCCAGGATGTATATTACTCCCCTCTGGGCACCAAGGGTCTTCTGCCCGGTCATCCCCATACCCATCATTTCTATCATTTAGTCGAGATTTGGGCAGCTTCTTACTCTCTGACTTCTTTCCTGGAAACTCCTCCCCATGTTTCCCTATTTGATGATCATCATAAACCTTTGGCGTACTTTCCTTGTGTATGCCGACATAGGGTTCATCTTCGCGAGTCTTGTTTGACCGAACCTCCTTTCCCCCTACTATGACCACTCGTGGTGTTGGTATTTCACCAAATGAGTTCAAATCATCGTAACCAGTAGAAGTATCTCGGGCCTTCCTCAATTGATGTTTGGGCTGCTCATAAGGTAGTCCACCTGCCAAGTTCACACCCTTCCTCAATTTGCTTTCCTCAGGATAAGATAAATCCTTTAGGTACTGAGATGAGTGACGGACAGCCTTCTCGTTAGGCCACTCTTGCTTGCTCCTAGAGGTTGAACTTGGGATCATCTCCTCATAATTATGAACCTTATCAACGTCTTTTGAAGTTCTGGATGTCTTCAGCTGCTCAGAATCAGCTCCTCTCAATCTAATGCCTTTGTTGAAACCTGGATCATCAATATACCGTGTGTTTTCACCTTTGTAGAACTCATCAAAACGGGGCTTGGCAATCGAACCTTTTCCCTTTTGTCGTGGAGCTAGAATGTCATCTTCTGGCTCATCAAAGACAAGAGAGGAATTAGATATCTGCGACCCTTTCTTTACCTCTACATCGATATTAGAGATCTTGGTCTTGCGAGCACCCACATCTCCACTTGGGGAAACATGATTTTCTCTATAACCACCCAACTTTGGAGACTCAAACTCTTGAGAGTCATCTCCCTTGGACTTAGATCTCATTCCAGCTGCGCTATTCCACAAGTCCTCTTTGCCTACTGACTTCTTGCCGTGGTCATGATTCATGGCATACGAAGTTTGTGAGAGCTTGGTCTTGGTCTTGGTCTTGGTCTTTCTCTGACCAGAGTCTAAAGAATCATCCTTGCTTTTGTGATACCAATCATCAGACACTCTCATGCCTTCATCTTGTAGAGATACTTCTGACTTTCCAGCACGGAATCCTCCTTGTAACCTATCCCTCGAGTAATCCTGATGTTCGTCCTCCAATACACCTCCCATTAAACTTTCATAGTGTTCATTGTGCGAGTCTTTGGATCTGCTATCAAGTTTGTCATGTGCAGACGTAGTTCTGACCCTAGTAGTTGCATGTTCATGAGGTTCATCATTCCACAGAGGGGCGCTGTCATGGTCATAATATACATCCCGCTGAGGCTTTGTACTCTTGGTAGTTCCCTTCTTTGGTGGTTCATCCCACTGAGGCCCTTGGTCTTCACCAATACCTAGAGACTGGATAGAAGACTGCTTGTGATGCTCTTCCATGGGATGTGTAGATTTATTATTCCTGCTATAAATGGAGTCATGGAAGGTTTCTGCATGTGTCTCTTCTATAATTGCTTTGTGTGGGCTATTAGAGTCACTCCTAGAGTGTAAAACATCATTCAGATCCGCCTTGTCAGAAGCCTTCCAGCCTAATCCTCTGTTAGACTCATCTTCCTGGTGAGAATTCCATGTGTCATCAACTAAAGATTTTGTCTTTCTCCGTCGATCACCTTTCCTCTGACAACCTTCTATGTCCACCAAAGAGTCATGACGCCCCTGTATTTGCTCTGCAAGATTGTCCTCATCATGCATCGTGCTTCGTCTCTGATGATTTACAACTGAGTCAGGATTTTGTTGTTGCCTGCCCTTCATAGAAGTACCCTCTTGAATGGTGTCTTCCTCAAACCCAGGTTCCCGAAATTGTCGTCCATTGTCAACAAAGGTTTCTGCTATTCTTTCCTGCTTGCCCTTCTTAACAATAAACCCTTCAGAAGTAATTTCCTTCATATCAACAATTTCCAATGATGCACTATTTTTGTGGGCAGCAGAGAAGAGTTTAACGTTGTGTTTCCCCGAGCCCTCATGAGGCTCCTCCTCTATATCCTTCTCAGCAGAACCAAGCAAATCATTCGCATTGTATTTGCTTATTGACTTGGATGTTCTCGCACTAGAGTTGGTCTTCTGTGACCCCTCTCTCTTCAAAGGCCAAGCATCTCTTTCTCCAGCATCCTCACTATCCCTATGTTCATACACTGAGTCATCATCGAAGATAATCAAATCTCTATCAGTGTCAATTCTTGTTTTGTTCTGAGGATGTGCCAAACTTGATTGATCGTTAGCAGAGTCAACAGACTGTGAGGACCTGGCTTTACTTGCAAACGATATTGCGGCATTTATAGCTGCTACTACTCGATCTGCTTCTACCATGGTACCCTTCGCGGCACTATCAGCATCATGGTAGTGTGCCTGACCACCAATCTGTCCTGACGTTCCAAGAGATGTGCGTGTTGGCTCCTTACCATTATTTTGATCCAGTACTGGTGTTGCTTGAGCTCCATCAAATTCCACTCTTGTGTTTTCTGCAGACTTTCCATGCTGTGACTGAGTAACTTCAGACACACGATTAGGAGAGCCAAAATTTATGTTCCCCAAAACATTTTTGACATGTGATGACCCTGTGATATCTGATGGAGCCTCTATAGATATTTCAGATGGAGGTGTTGTGCTGTGGACATGGGTTACAGGAATGTCAGGCAGTGACGGAGGGTTGGGAGAGGCTGATTGAGTACTCTGATGGGCAAGATTTTGCCTTTGTGTTGTAATCGAGGACAACTGTTCAGAGATGGGCATACCATGAGCAGATGTAAATTGCTGAGGTCCCTCCTGCAACAGAAGCACCACAGGAAGAATTTTAGCAGAGACAGGTCTTAAAGACTTTCTTTGAGCAAAGGTGACAAGAGCATCATGCCAAAGGTTGTGAGAAGATTTGACCTAAAACAAACAATTTCAATAAGAAATTTTGGATACCCATGTTACTACATAAATAAAGAATTAGAGATATGAAGGATAGTATCTTACAAGAAGATCTTCATGGACCTTGGTGATTTCTTCCTCAAAAGAAGTTGTATTCCAGTCCACATCATGCTCAGCTGCTATCTCCTTCAACAATTTAAATTTTGCTTCTGCTGTCGGACTTTTGGCTGAGAGCTTGTCGATAACCTACGGATCAACCATACCCAGTGTCAACAATAACTCACTTCATCTACAGCCTAGATTATGTACTTCATAGATCCAAACAAGGAAAAAAAGTAAGTACTGGCAACCATAAGCCCATGGAAGCTCCACAACATTGCCAGGAATGATTTTGTGATAACAAACTTACTGTTCTGCTAACCCCACATCCAGGACGTAATTCCGTAGCTGCTGCAATGAAGTCTTTTCCATACTTAGACTGAAATTGTGCACTAGCTTGAGGCAGTTCAGTTAAGTCTGAACACCTTGGTGCAGCAAAAATCAAACTTGAGATGCCTTCCTTGAGGTCTGGGGGGCAGTCCCTGACCAAATGTCAGAGATCATAAGCACTCTGGTCAGCCATGCAGAATTCTATAGCAAGAATGATTATACTCTCAAAGCATTCCAAAAAAAAGAGTCATATAGTCATACAGTCATCCTAAGTTAGAGTGATTACATCCAATAGATTTTCTCCACATTCTGTGTCCAGTCAAACTTAAATGTAGGGGAAGATGATTTACTTTTGAGAATCGATGATTGGGAGCCGAAGAGCTACAAGTTCTGCAAATTGCTGTATCACATCATAAGCTTCAATAACGTTTTGCTCCCTTATGACATTCTCCACCTGCACATGTCACCCAATAAGAGTTACCAGTGAAGAACCATACAGTGAAACAAAATGATAGACACATAGAAAATGTTTGCAACCTCTCAGGACCTCACCATGAAGTCTGATTGCAGTCAAAGAGTGGTAGACCTTCAATACAACTCACTTATGTCCGTATTGTGAAACTTCACATTTTGTGGGACAGGAACATGGAAGAATTAATAAGAAATTACCTGTATACTAGCACTGCTTTCTTGACCAGTATGCAGAAGCTGGGCAATTTCCTTCTTGAGCTTTGTAATTTGAGCATTTCGTTTGTTACGCAGTAGGTTGATTCGAGATATGGCCAGACGAAGATGTGTTTTGCTGCAAAATAAAGCCTATCAATTTGGTGGAAAATGCTGTAGGGAACATACTTCTAAAACCAACCCTTCAATTTGATAAGAGTTTAGAGAACAAGTGCTGCACAAATACTAGGACCAACCCAGTAACTGGGATCAGAATTAGCCAAGTTAATTCCTCGACAAACATCCCGCCCTGTACTAAACTAAGCAGCACGATATCTGCCTTGAAATAGTGGAATTGGTTACAAGAAACGATCTTCAGGAGTATGAGGTGCTTCAGAGGTGAAGACAACAATTGCAAAGAGAGGGAGAGGTGGCCAACTTCTGAGGGCTTCACACTTCTCAAGACCACATGCAAATATTTGCGTCGACTTGTTGCTCTCTAAGGGCACATTTCCATGTGCTGGCGAAAGTCAGCAAAAACCACTAGATAACAAAAACTTGGACCCCTTCCACATGAAAGTGTGCATTAATTTTTCCCAAAAAACTAAGTAGTCATATTTTGTGGCCTTATTTTCATTTTTCTAGAATCTTAAGATATGTAGTTCAAGAAATCCAATCATGTAACATTAAAAATGGGTAAGTGCAAGGACGGCCACATTCCAACTTGCATGTTGGACAACAAGGCAAATCTACTCTCTCATATGTTGCCCCCCTACTCTACATGGAAGTGCTTGGGCAACAAGATGCTTAAAAATATTGGCAACCCGCTTCAAGCTTCAAACTCTATTTTGCTTCAATGGGACGGCTGGCACATGGAAAGTGTACCCTAAGGCAATTCAAATTGAAACATCTGGAGTAGCTGCAACTTGAGCTCAAACAAACTTCCAATGTCTAGTAAACTGGAAGTCGATAGAACATTGAGTAAAGAGGCCGAAGAATTTAATGAAATCTCCACAAGCAGGGGAAATTTACAGAATCTTGACAGGTGCTGTCACATAATTGTAATCAACCACATCTAGAAAGCACAGAGAGCGCTTCCAACAAGATTAATCTATAGCTGAATCCCTATATGTACTAGATTATGGCCATTGGGTTCTCATCGGGTAGAGATTATGCACAAATCTACAGAACCACATGACATTTTCTGAGTGAGGTGGATGTGTTTTAAGTGTGTGGTTCAACCTAAGAAACTTGGGTGGAGGGCATAATCTCTTTCTATCGTAATGCACCAATCACATCATAATGAATCCAAAAGCACAAGAACAAGGTGAAATACTTGCTCTCTCACCATTGTGAGGCTTTGAAGCCTGGTCCAAGAAATGACTTCATTGCCATGAGGCAATTCGCGATCCCAGCTCTCTCGCACTAGCAAACTGAATTCAATTTGATGATGTCCACAAGAAGCCACATCCTCCAACAGCATAAATTTGCTCTTCGCAGATCCAAAAGTTGTGCAAAAGAGCAAGAGATTTTCCTTCCAACTGAGGACAAACCCTGCCTTCAACCAACCTAAGACCATAAAACCATAACAAGTTCGCGATCCCAGCTGTCTCGTATTAGCAAAGTGAATTCGGTTGGATGGGGTCCACGAGACACCACATCCTCCAAGACAAAATCGCTCCTCACAAATCCAAAAATTGCGCCAGAGAGCAAGAAACACTCCCTCGTTGCAGAAGAAAAGGAAAATAAAATAAAATAAAAATAAAGCTCCTCCGATCTAAACCCCAGCCTTCAACCAGACCAAGCAACAACTTGAAACCCTGCCTTCACTGCGACCACCCTACGACGATAAGATCTTAATAAATTCATAATAACATAGTATCTATAACTTAATCAAACATAAAATTAACCTCTCTCGCGCAGTGATTGCATTCGTTCTAGAGCTCCATCACGTCTTCATGAGCTACATCAATAATTAAATTGAAATTCGCTGCGAAGGATCATCCACTCTTACGGCGACATGCAGCGCTCCACGGGTTTGTTAAGAGACGCAATTGAATGATTTAGAAAGGTTTTTTTCACGGCTTCAACATTGGAAATTCCCGCGTCGCTGCAAGGCTCCGGTCTTTTCGCTATTTGTCTAGCCTTCAAACGGTGTTTGGCGTGTTGGCCGTGGCCACGGCCACCATGGCCGCCGTAGCGGCGAAGGTGCTTGCAACGACGGAGGACCAACTACATGACCCGGTCCCGGTCCCTCCAGTCATCATGCCTTTTTCTATGCTTTTCTCACAGTCTGGGCCGGTCACCGTGCCTTTTATTTGCTTTTCTCAAAGTCTGGGCCGGTCTTCGGAGGCGTGCAAACATTTTTTTCTTCCTGTTATATGATAATGAGACATGAGGCACCGGATGGGCCTTATTTGGTTAGTTTTTGTTGTTGTTTGCCACTTTATACAAAGGGCCACTTTACACTATTGGAGCTTGAGGGGCCTTGACCAAGATATACAAATTATGTCATTGGTTGAAAATTGGAGACGGTCCAAGTTCATTTTACACCAAACCTTGAAGACCTAAGGAACTAAAGAAATTCGAGTGGATGAAAAAATTACACGGCGTCCTAAATGGTAGCAAGTGGATAACATTTCATAGTCTACCAAATTATTGTGTCATGCTTATCCAGAAGAGGTGGGTCTAACATAAAACTAGCAGCCATGTCAACCAATTAAATTGCCATTGGAATCTTAAAATACGAGATTGTCATGGTGGGGACCTCAACCCAAACATATGTTGCGGTCCCTCGACATGGTTCATTGTCACTTTACCATATTTCATTGTCATGGTTATTGGTTTGTTTATAAAGCAACCCTTAACCCTTTAAGGATGCAAGGTCTCAACATGCATCCACATACACAAACTTATTTGAGTCTTGCCAAGCTCACAACTTGTATTTATGGGATTATGGGTTTGGAACCTTAGTTTATACTTTGTTCAAAGAGAAAATAAGGATATACTCATACATGACTTTGATGATCAAAACACAACACATGAATTTACATCCAAAGGCACCCAAACTACATATTTTGAACTCATATTCTCAATAATATCAAGCATGTGTTGACTATATCAAAAAGTGAACTTGAAAATCAAATTGAACTTAGATAGGGCCTCATTTGATATAATTGTCTGATAATGGAAATGTGTAGCTCAAATACATGTTTAAGGTTATAGACCAAGCTTTCAGTACATTGTCATGCAATTTCATGTTAACTCGTATTCTTTTCGATGACTAAGAACGACTTGGAATATAATACAAACATGTCCACTATGCAATAAGATGTAGTTGTATTAATTGTGTGTTCCATAACCTAAGAGAAGTGCGGAAAAGTAACCATTCAAGACCCATGTACCTTGGACCCAGTCAAATGATGGAGGTAAGAGTCTCTTTACTTTCACATGATTCAAACTCTTGTGCAATGTCATATGTACTTTTCTTTTCTTTTTTCTTTTTTCTTTTTTCATAAGGATACTTTTTAGTATTAAGAGTACATGATTGCTTTATATTAGTTTCAAATCATCATATGTCTACGGTAGATGAATTTGATGAAGTATCATTGTTGATGAATATTGTCTTTCCCCATTATTGTTTTTCACAAATTCTTCTCCATCATGGTTAGCAACAATGTGCTTCGTGATGGTGTTCTTAGTAGTTGTAGCACAAAAATTAACATGTCAGAAGAGCCAACCCACCTTGTTGGGAAGGCTAGTTGTCCACGGTGCTATTCCAAGGACGTGGTGTTCAAGTACTACAACAACAAGAACATCGCCCAACCGCGTTACCTTTGCAACAACTGCAAAGGATATTACACACATGGTGGCACCTTTCGAAAGTCCAAACCCGTAGGCAGAATTCGGCCAACCCTTGATGTGGAATTAGCAGAAGGTGGTGGTGAGCGTGACCTTGTCCATGGAAACAATGAAGAAATGAAAAATGAGAACGAAGATGTAGACATTAATGTTCACCATGGAGCTACACAACGAAGGGAAACTAAACGTGCAAGTCCTAATGAGTCAAGAGAAATGTGTCACAAACTGGACCTACCGACAAAACGAAAGAAAACTACCACTCTAAGAGCTTGGGTGGACAATCTTGTTTGGCAACCTTGAGAAAGTAGATTCCCAATCAATTCAAAGGGATTACTTGTGAAGCTCACCAATAGGTTTGGAGCTCTAAGAGTATTTTGCAATGCAACATCACACAAAGTGATAGAATTGGTGCAAAGTGCTTTGGGCTCTTCAAGAAGGGAGTTTTCCAAATTAGGTTTGAGCATTGTGGCTTAATATGTTCATGTAACCATAATGATATTTCAAATTGAATAAATACTACAAGTTTGTTTGGATGCTTTGAGTCTTGTTTCATGGGGGTACAAAGTCGCTCGAATGATCATAGATGTAAGAGTTTCTACACAAGATCAATAATGTTGCTTGGAACTTATAGTTGAGACGTGGTTGGGACAATGCTTCAAAATATGGTGGGGATATGTTGATAGTTTACATTAAAGGTAAATATCATAGCCACGAAACTGTACATAGGATGAAATTATATGTGATACATTTTCATATGATTTCGTGGAGTACTTTCTCAAATATAAAATTTTCTTGCATATTTAGTAGTTAAATACACATGATAAAAAGAAGAAGAAGAAGAAGAAGAAGACTACATAGTTGAACATAGCAACGTGGAGCACTAATGCTTATAAATTATTAATATTGTTTCATGGTGGAAAGTAAGGCTAGTTTACACTGCCCTTGACATACCATTAAAGGTCCAAGTTCACTTTACACCAAACTTTGAAGGCTTGAGGGACCAACGTAATTTGAATGGATAAATAATGTACATGGAGTCTTACATGGCAACAAGTGCAATATTCGATGGTCTAACAAACATTGCGTCATGCCTATCAAAAAGTGGTGGGTTTGATGCAACACTAAGGATGTGACAATCAATTTATTTTGCCATTAGCTCCTATAAATATTATATTTTTATGGTGGGAACCCAAACCCAAGCATATGTTGCGGTCCATGAACATGATCCACTTTCACTCACACTAAGCTTGAGGGCCCATGAATTGCAATTGTATTTAAATTTCTCACAATACAACCTTGGATGGTATATATGGGCCCTCTAATTTTCATGGTCATGGTTATTGGTGTATGTGTAATGGGCCCCATAGTTTACACCTATAATGATATGCGCAATAAGGTTGCCCCATGCTAGTATATAGACATTCCACAATTATTTAAATATTTACTTTAACAATAACAAAATACAATAAACACAATTTTAACAATGGCTGCTATATGGATGATTAGAGAAAGTTATAAGTTTGTAATCTCAATTTGATTCAACGTTATTTGCATGGGTAAAGAAGCAACCTATTCGCGAAGGCAACTTAATTGTACATAGCAATATGGGTATCCAAACAAGCATCTTTGCTATGAGAGATTGTGTCCTAACCAATGCCTCTATAATTTGTCTATATTTCACCTCCTATTCTTTTGCATTCAATGCGCATTCATGCCTCCCCTCATCTTTAACTCCCTCCCTCTCATGTCTTATCTTAAAAGTTGGAGTACCATGCCCACACTCGTTGGTGGGCATAGCCAATGAACAACTTCCACCATTATGGGGCACTCTTACGTTCATTTTTAGCCAGTAACTAGATGTAACGTATTCATAAAAACAAATGTAAAAATGCCCCATACTACAATAGTGTGAGTTGTCCACTATATAAAAAACGATAGTTAGTGTTTGATACTAAATACAAACACATACACTAAAATATCAATAACCCCATGAAAGTAAGTAACATTAAATGTAAACTCAAACACTAAATATCAACTATGGTAATATGTGGAAGTTACATGTTTGAATTTAGTGTTAGTGAGGATATAGAAAAAATAATATAATAAGGAAGTGGCAGTAGGGAAGGTGGCGGCACATTTATGTCTAACACTAATTGTCAAAGAATTGAAAATTAGTGTTGAGTAGGGTAGGGTGGTAACAACACTAAGTATAATCAAACACTAAATATCATATTTTTTGTAGCTATGCTAGTATAAGTGTGGGCATGGCTTTAGGTCCACTCTACTCTATGCCACTCTAATCTATTCTTTTGCATTCACCCTATAATTCATCCTACACTCCTTGTACCCACTCAAAGAATGATCACATGTTGTACACCAAACGCTAACACAAAGGGGTGCTAAATCATGTAACATTGTTTTAAAGGGGAGTAGTCTCATTAAATGTCCCACACCTTCACTCTAAATGAGCTTCATAAAATTTGGGTCATGCGATCAAAACAAATATCTTACAATATACATGGTTTTACATAGAAATAATTGAAGCTAAGATTTTATCTGGTGAATTATTATGAGATATTAATAGTTGATTCTCTTATAGGGGAGTTGAAAGTTAAGTTGCAATAGACCCATGCTATTTTGACCTGGAAGAGATTGTCGGGCCTTGCCAAACATTATAAAAGCATATAAACATGACACATGGATCCAAGTATTGGACTAAACCTGACACTCTCCCGTTGTAGAACCATGTATCGATAACATGTGAACATGTTCTCAAGTGGTGTCCCTACAATGCCACTGAGGTACACGGGTGTTAAGTGGTTTGTTTTTTGAAATCTCCTACTTGAACTAACATGACTTGAATTCCAAAATCTCGATTGGCTTAACAAACCTATTGGTAATGTGATTGCACAATCTAATTGAGCACCAAGTAACGTGCGATTTGGTTATGATTTTATGAATGAAGGGATTTCAAATTCTTTAATTGGTTCTATGGGGGGGGGGCTCAATCTGATGAAAGATAAGCCTTTTTGGCAATATATCTTTAACAAATGCTAGATCTACTAGGTGCCTAATATGGTTCATTCTATGTCTCATCCCAACTACCATTCATCCAAGTCAATGTTCAAGTTGTCAACATATTAATTCAAATGAATTATTATATATGCACAATAATGAATGTCATTTTATTAAATGAACACACATAATGACACAATGGAAACCAAAGGTAGTGCATAAGGAACCTATAAGCCTAACAACATTCTAACTTGAGCCTTCATGTCGTCTTTCTCAAGCACTCCAAGCTCCATAGCTACTTTCAAGTTATTGATTTTGGCGGTTATTGTCCTTGCCTCAAGTAGGTTGTTGCGCTTCAACAAATCAATCTCCAACATCCTAGCCATAGTTATCGTGCTTTTGACTTGTGTTGCAAGCAATTCTCCCTTGGTAGGAGCCTTATTGCAATGTGATCCCAACACCGATGACATTGCGATTGATGTGGACATAGTGTTTGTTAGAGTTGAAGGTGGAGGTGGATTGTTCCCATGGATATTGGCAAAGGAGCATCACGAGGTCACCCATTGTCATAGATGAAATCTTGACGACGTTTGAGCACATTTCTATTAACATTAAATGTTCTAAGTTTAAAATCTCATCACTTTGCAGTATTCCCTTGCCACTATGTTCATCATTGGCATCCCGGTCTTGTCATCTTTGAAGTTGTCTTGCAACATGTATCTTCTACTAGCTCATTTGTGGGGTAGACAACACAAAAGTGTACCCACACTCTCCTTCAAATGGCATCCGGTATGATTTGAGTTATATTTTTCCTTCTTCTTGAATAAGCCTCAAACCCTTGGTAATAGGTGGTCAACACAATATTCAATCGAGGTGTCTCCATCATGGGTCGAAAGGTTTTCTCTTTCATGGGCACATTTGCTCTTTTTCTTTCTAGATTTCTCAATTGCAAAAGCGTCATCACTTATACCATGAACCATTCGACAATCCTCATATATTGAATTTTTTTTCCAAACATTGAACATCATTTCAACTAATGATTGGACTTATTGAGGTCCACACTCATATGCCATCTTTCAAAGGGGATGGAGCTCAACCCCTGTCATTCTTTGCATTGGAAGGGCCTTTCTACAATAATCACCGCACCACACATACTCCATCCAATACATCAATAAACTTGCAAGACTAATTCATTTGGGTGAGGTCATAAGCCCAAAAGGCGGTTTGTAATAAAGAGGTGTCAAATAATGGGTCAGTGTATGGCGTAATCATTCCTCTCATTGCGCTAGTTATCCCCCAATACAACTCCCCCAAATTAGCCCTCATTAGCAAGGCAAATAGAGCAACACAAATATATGAGGGGACATAGTATCTTTGAGGATTATGTCTTCTTTGAAACTCTCTAATTCTAACCAAAAAGTATGACAAATGGATTTGTGTATAAATTGTTTCCTCTTTGTCCATGAATCCATCTTTGTCTTACAATCTTGAGCACAACAAAAGGCAACATGCTCGGTGGAAGATGCCACAAAGAACCTCCAAGATCTATTAATATAATATAAGGTTTGAAAAATGCGGAAATGAAATTGAGGCTCCAACACCTTCTTGGCATCATCCATGAACCTATCCATAAGGGTAGGCCAAATGCTTTCCACAATAATGCAATTAGGCAAGCCAAGTACGATCCCTACAAACTCACCAAGGATTTGGGTGCCTATGGGGAATGACCCAAATTACTCCATCTTTGCCACATGCGATAAAGACACAAATAAGAAACATTGTGTACATACATAAACTTGTGCAAGTTGTGGCAATGACTTATCCGTTTAGAATGGAGTTTATGGATTTGAATCACACACCCCAAAAATAAGCATAGGCAAGTTAACATGCGAAAACCAAGCTCTTAGGATGGAGTTCATGGATTAGAATCACACCCAAAAAAAAAAATAGCATTGGTCCAAGTTCTCGATTCACATGAAAGAATTCAAGCTTTTAGAAAGGAGTTCATGGATTTAAAATTACACCCAATAATTTAGCATAGGTGCGAGTTCTCAATTCACACGAAAGAATTCAAACCCTTAAGAATGGAGTTCATGCATTTCAAACACACACCAAAAATTCAACATAGGAGACAAAATTGAACATATGTGGACTATGATAGAATGAAACAAATGGGCTCCAAAATGGAGAAAATGTAATAAATCATAGTCATATACAAAAGTTGGTGATTGTTGTTAATGTGCATGAATGCACATCCACATGTTGGAACCCTAATCCATTTACTTCATTCAAATTCAACCTCGATTTGAATTCATCATACACGGTTATGTAGAAATTGGTGGAATTCTTCAATTCCGTATCACTTCCTCCCTCATGGTCGCCATTTGCATCCACCACTGCGTCATCTCCCTTCACCCCAACATTAGGCGCACTCTTCCCCTCGCTCTCATCCTCCACAACCTTCACCGTAGTTTGATGAGGCGTTGAATTGGCCGCCTTTTGTTGCCTCGATGTTGTAGTGACAATGCCGGTTTTGATGATGACGATGATGTTACCTTGAACTACGCTAGAGATCGGTGATGGTGCTGAGTTGGTTCAATGCTAGTTGTTGAAGAAACAAAACACACACCCAATTCCTGCAATCCACACTGAACACCCGACCCAGCACACCCCTGACCCTCAAGAATTCCAACTCACCCGGCGGTGAGAAGGATCGAATTGGCAACAGCCCAACAACCACTCATCTTCAGATGTGAGATCAGGCAGAGTCACCGAACACAGGCACGTTGAACTCCTAATAACTCGGCACACTAGATCGGCACATAAATAAAAGGGAAAGAGAGCACCAGGATGATCGGTTGTGGAGCCTGGTGCCAATTGCATTAAGTGCGGCTGCAGCTTGCTTTAACCTTCCGGCATGCCTCTCCTCCCAGCCAGAGTTCGGGAAGTTTTTGAAGCCTTAGTGGCTTATTGCCGGTAGTTGCTACAAAGGGTCGGATTTTTTCCACTTTACATCGGCAAGAGCCGGTCTTTTGTAAAATCAATCGGCCAATTGCCTATATTTTCATATTTTCATTGGCCAATATCCGATTAAATGGAATTCATATCGGCACTAATTGTTTAAAAAATGTATGAAAAGTTATTAGAGATCATTTCTTAGTATAAAATCTTGAATAAGTGAAAAGAAAAGCATGTTCAAAACTTTAAAGTTGAAGAGTTAATATCCTTGGCAGGAATTGAACCTAGCAATGCCTTCACCGCTTGAAGGCCAAGGGTCCCCCAATTCTTCATAGAAGCAATTGGATTTGGTCATGGAAAGGTTGCATAATTCAAAAAGTTTAAGGTTTAGGGTACTTCCTCAAGTGCATCATCAGATGCCCCATACAAATAGCGCTATGGATGCTTCCAGTTGAAATCCAGTAACTCACAAGAAGAATCGGCTACATTTCCGGGACATTTTCTAGTCCATCGGCTAATTGCCGGAGGATTGAAATTACAGTCGGATTGCCATCCGATGGTTGGAAATTTGGACCGGCCATGAGGGGAAATCCATTGGTTGATAATGAACTAGCCGTCGGTTTTCCCCGAACATAGCTCCCAGCTCGTCCTTCGTACCTCGTCTACTTCTCTCCCCTCCCTTGTCCTCTAGTGCCTCACAATGAGCAGCTAGTGCATGGCGATGTCGGGGTGCGACTTGTTCACAACCAGATCTGCCCACCTAACGCTCGCTCCACCGCTGCTACCAGCTCCCCACCCCTTCCGCACAAGCACACTCATGCACCCACCCACAAAATTCTAAGACGAGGCATTGCTTCCACCTCTGCCTGTGAGTCTCCCCCTCGGGCTTGCATAATGAGCTCTTCCACTTCCACCACATGAGACCCCTCCCTCCTTCTTTTTTTGTTTTTCGCGCTGCCCGGCACCTTCGGGCCGCCCGAGGAAAAAAACGGTTCTTTGACCTTTTTTCCTTCCTAGCTTTCACTCTTCCACACCTAACAATTGCACTTACCTTTTTATATTTTAATTTCTTTCATTTTCTCTCTTTGCAAGGGCGAGGTCAACCTCTTTAATTTGCCTTTTCACTTCCCGAAATTTGTGTTAGGGTTAATTAACATGTGAGCACATTTTTAGGGCTCACACTAAACCCTAGAACCAGATGATATGTGGCCCTAGATGAATCAAAGCGGATGAATGAAATCCGCCTATTTCATAAATCATCCGGGTAAAAATCCTCCTCCTCAAAATGGTTGCCGGTTGAAATCCGTTTTCTTTTTAGAAGCACCGGTTTCACATCCTCCACTTTCCCAATTCAACCAGACTTTTCACAACACCAACCGGCTGCCATTACACTGAATACCGGTTCTCCCCGGACATTGATTCAAGTGTCCAGTCATTCCTTCACATTGGTGAAGGATAAAAGACCTGTATGTTTGAAATGGGGATCCTCTCACTACCCACATTGGAGTTAAAAACACATGCCAGAACCCCTACTTACCTTCACAGAATCTGGGGTGCTTCTCTCAAACACCATCTTTACCATCAACGGATACCTTCATTTCGGTACACCCACCAGCCATTCTCTCTACCTTCAACCCTCGTTCTCCTCATCCAAAAGCATCCGAAACCCGGTTCACAACATTTCTCAAGAATAAATTCGTCAATTGTGCAACATTTTGATGGTGGAGCCAGCCAAAGATTCAAAAGGACGAAGACAAACAAGATTGGAAATAATAGAGGCACAAGTCCAAGCTATACACTAGGGTCCAAGGCACAATGGCGTTTTTGGTTTCCCAGCGGAAAAAAATTCAAGTATGCCCACTTTGAAAGCCCCTAGAGAGATCAAAAATTGGTATTTTACCTTGAAATTTTTACCATGAACCTCAAATCAAATTGTTAGTATGCCTACCAAACTCCAAAGCCAAATAATTCACCAAAAAAAAGTTATCCAAAATCTACCAATATAGGTAGTTGTAGAAAAGTTTCACTCCTACCAACTTCGACAACCTCCCAACAATTGAAAAAAAAATCATTACTTTGATGTATTTTTGATAGAAATTGATTTGTGTTAGTAATATATGGTAAAAATATCAAGTCTAAAAGATTAGTTAAAAAAGAAGATATGCCCAATCTACCAACATGTGTTATTTTGCAGTATGCTTGTGAAAATCATTTTCACTACAACCAACTTTGACACCCTCCCAATGGCTAAAAAATGACCCATTTGCCATGAAATTCTTGTCACAAGATAAGCTACATGTTAATGACAAGTGTGCCAAAATTCAAGCTCAAAAAACTTACACAAAAAATAAAGAACATCCAAATTTAACTGTGCGCACTTGTCACATCCCAATAAATACACTTGCTAAGAATTTGAACACCACATACGCATGAAGGAGCTTTTGTTCTCTACATCAATGTTTGTTTTGAGAGTTGTGCCAAAGTTCAAGCTCAAAAAGCTTACACACAAAAAAAACTCACAATCTACCAATGTGTATGTCCTCCACTTGTCTCTATCACTACTTGTAACCTAATAGGCATGGAATGACATAGCAAAAGGAGCTTTTGACCACTAATAATCTTCCACACTCTTGCAATAACTATTCTTAAGTCATTTGTATTTTTAGGGCATATTGAACCATGTTAAACTGCATCTTTCAAAATCTTCCAACGATTCTCAATTGGATTGAGATCAGGAGAGTTTGCGGGCCAGTTAAGCTTCTCTAGACGGTGTGCTTGCCTCCATTCTTCACATAGTTTGCTTCTATGGACAAGTGCACCATCTTCCATGAGTAATCTTTGTGGTACTTTTTCCATAAAATGAAGTAACTCCCCATTGTAAACCACTTCAACAAAATCCTTTGCAGAGCGCCGATTTTTGGGCATAAAAACAAGTTGTGACTTCTGCCCTCCAGAAAATGCATCCCAAATTATCAAAGAAGTCCTCCCACTCTTGAAAGTTGAAACTATACAACTTGAAGCATAACGCTCATACACAGTTCTCAAAACATGAATTTGTCTAGAGTTTTTCCAACTTCAAAAGTGGACTCATCTGTCCAAACAACTTGCTCCTAATCTTCTGGACTCCATCGACAATACTTTTGAGCAAAAGCCAACCGTTGAGACATATGGCGAGATGTCAAAAAATGTTTTTGACTGCAGTTCGACTGTGAATGCTACTATCATGTAAAGCCTTTCGAATAGTGTTTCTACGTACTTTAGTAGGACACATATTAGTAATGTCAGAGAGCGTGATTCAACGATCAGCTTGTAAAACACGTTTTATACCATGAACATCTCTATCAATAAGTTTTTTTCCATATTTTTTAGCACACGTTTTGTTTTTGTAGGTTCTATTTTCTCAAAATTTCTTCACCAACCTTTGAATTGTTCTAACATGGACTCCAACAATAGTTGCAATTTCAACTCCTTTCTTCCCTCCATTACTCAAACCCACAATACGTGCACGAATTTCATCTGAAATAGCCATCAATCACAACTTTTAATCTGAGAATTTGATCTAAAATTTTAACTACCTAACCACATGTCCATATATGCTCCCCTTCCAAATCAATCTTGATGTGCATAATGTGCTCCCAAATCAGCTTGTGCATACCTTCACTCCCAAACTAGTATGTGTAGATATTTCCTCTCAAATGAACCCCCATGTCCATACTCTTACTCCCACATCACCATGTGCATACCTTTGCTTTTAAATAAACCCTCTCAAATCATCACACATTCTACAAGTCACTTATGATATTCAACTCTCAAAACAAGCATTGATGTAGAGAACATTTGGATGTTTTTTATTTTTTGTGTAAGTTTTTTGAGCTTGAATTTTGGCACAACTCTCAAAACAAGAATTGATGTAGAGAACAAAAGCTCCTTCATGCGTATGTGGTGTTCAAATTCTTAGCAAGTGTATTAATTGGGATGTGACAAGTGTGCACAGTTAAATTTGGATGTTCTTGATTTTTTGTGTAAGTTTTTTGAGCTTGAATTTTGGCACACTTATCATTAACATGTAGCTTATCTTGTGACAAGAATTTCATGGCAAATGGGTCATTTTTTAGCCATTGGGAGGGTGTCAAAGTTGGTTGTAGTGAAAATGATTTTCACAAGGATACCGCAAAATAACACATGTTGGTAGATTGGGAATATTTTTTTTTTACTAATCTTTTAGACTTGATATTTTTACCATATATTACTAACACAAATCATTTTCTACCAAAAAAACATCAAAGTAAGGAATTTTTTTTCAATTCTTGGGAGGCTGTTGAAGTTGGTAGGAGTGAATTTTTTTCCACAACTACCTATATTGGTAGATTTTGAATAAATTTTTTTTGGTGAATTATTTGGCTTTGAAGTTTGGTTGGCATACTAACAACTTGATTTCAGGTTCATGGTAAAAATTTCAATGTAAAATACCAATTTTTGATCTCTCTAGAGGCTTTCAAAGTGAACATACTTGAATTTTTTCCACTGGGAACCCAAAAACGCCATTATGCCTTGGACCCTACTGTACATGTGCGAATGAGTATGACATCCGAAACATGAGACACTGTACCAACCAACACAAAGCATGACGTGACTTCAAACTGAATAGTCAAACAACTCCGCCAAACAATATTCCACGAAATTCAGTTTTCTATGTTATGCAAAATCTAAGCATTCACACAAACAAACTAGAGATATATGAAACATATGAAAAAGGACCTTGTAACTTCACATACCATATATTTTTTCCGTCTCCAACTTCACCGGTCCTTGCTAATAGTCACCGGTGTATCTATTATATACACCGGTGACTATTACAGTAACCAGTGTATCAATCAGAGCTTCCACCTGTTGCCAAAGTCATATTCAAATCAACTTCCATGATAAAATAAAATACGATCATTGTTGAAGGTTCCTCAAGGAGATTGATTGCCATTTTATTAACATGTTGTTTTCAATAAATTTAAAAAAAAAAAATCTGCATACATAATAAAATCTAAGGCCACTAGCACAACTCACCTGCTCATGAGAAACCACTATCTCCAGCTTCACCTTTGTAAGAAAGCTGTCTCCAGCATGCATGCTCAGTGCCGGTGATTGACAAAGAAAACTTTTCGTGTCAGTTGTGCACCTTCAAATCATCTGTGGGAGTATCTCCACAACCCAAGTACAGGATTGGAAACATACTGTAATCGAGGTTTTCAAGGTTGGCAAATTTATAATGCCATACATACACAAGAGAAGAAAGTTGAAATTGAATACTACCAATGACCTATATCAGTACTACCCCTGATGTCTACCTCTAATGTACTACACCTAGATCCAGAGTTCGGGAAGTTTTTGAAGCTTTAGTGGCTAATTGCCGGTAGTTGCAACAAACGGTCGGATTTTTTCCATTTTACATCGGCAAGAGCCGGTCTTTTGTAAAATCAATCGGCCAATTGCCTATATTTTCATATTTTCATTGACCAATATCCGATTAAATGGAATTCATATCGGCACTAAGTGTTTAAAAAATGTATGAAAAGCTATTAGAAATCATTTCTTAGTACAAAATCTTGAATAAGTGAAAAGAAAGGCATGTTCAAAACTTTAAATTTGAAGAGTTAATATCCTTGGCAGGAATTGAACCTAGCAATGCCTTCACCGCTTGAAAGCCAAGGGTCCCCCAATTCTTCATAGAAGCAATTGGATTTGGTCATGGAAAGGTTGCATAATTCAAAAAGTTTAAGGTTTAGGGTACTTCCTCAAGTGCATCATCAGATGCCCTAGACAAATAGCGCTCTGGATGCTTTTGGCTAAAATCCAGTAACTCACAAGAAGAATCGGCTACATTTCCGGAACATTTTCTGGTCCATCGGCTATTTGCCGGAGGATTGAAATTACAGACGGATTGCCATCCGATGGTTGGAAATTTGGACCGGCCATGAGGGGAAATCCATCGGCTGATAATGAACTAGCCGTCGGTTTTCCCCAAACATAGCCTAGATCCCAGCTTTAAGGAAATCAGATATAAGAATTCAGACAGGATGTGGCTGCAGGCTCACTCCAGGAGATCCAAAAGCATTTTCAGCTGTTTCACAAAAAAACAGACTCCTTGCCTACGCATGTATCTCCTCTGCTCTTAACAAGACTCCTTTGCAAAATTACTTGCTGAAAGAGGTCCTCCTATCACTAAATCTCGTAACAATAACAGGAGAACCATGCTACTGTTCAGCAAACTACACTGATGAATTTCTTGTAAGCAGATGTGTACTTAAATTCTTGAAGACATAACCAAGAAAGCCACAACTAAACTAAACCCAAAGAGAGAAGTCATGAGAGCCCTTACCATCCAAAGATGCCGGCATTTTCGCATTTTCCACCTTGCAAGCAAGGTAAAGATCCTTCGCTCTTTTAAAGTCACACAACCGCAGAGCAAGGAATTCCTTTTCCATTGAAAGGAACTCTGTCCTCCTTCATCCACAGCGTGAGTTTTTGAAAATCAACAGCCTTTCCTTTTCCCGAAAGCCATGACATGACTGGCACGAGTATAGAGTGCCAAGGCTCGTGGATTAGGCACATACCAATAAATCCAAGAACAGCACTTGCATTGTTGTGGCTTTTCAAGACATCAAACAATCATGTAATGATGTTGGGACCTCCAGGTGATTGACGTCCACAGAAGGCAACTCCAACCCTGTAAACCAAAGAAAAGTCACAAGCTCAGCAAATACAAGGTAATCCCCTACAGCTTATTTCGTCCAACAACGAAGGAAGGAAGAGGACGAATAAGAGGAAAAGCCCCAATTCCCAAATTGAAAACACAAAATTGATTGCGAAGGACATACTAATTTCTATAATTGGATTCTTCAACCAGATTCCCTTGCCGTGAGGGTTTCTCACAAAATGCAAGGTCAGCTTCGTCAAGAACTGTTATGCATACAAACCTAAGAGGAGCGTGCTTGACCACAGTAGTAGACTCATAGCTTGGTATCAATTGCACCAAGGGCTGGCCACATGTGTCAGGATACGCCCGTGTGAGCCCAAAAGGGTGCCCACATTTAGTCTTAGACCCTTGAAACGTTAGTTGATGCACTTTGAAGTAGCATGTTACTTCACAAAAATATAAAAAGAGTGAAATGTTAGTCTTAGAAGTACCATGTTGTAAGAGGCTAGGATGTGAGTTGTTATTGTGTTTTTACCTTCGGAAGGATTTGAGTGAATGAGGATAGGTAAGGAGAACTTGGATTGAGTAGTTAGTAAGTAGGCTAGTACAAATGGATGGAGACAACCAAAGTGACTCAAGAGGCAAGTGCATTCGAATTGGGATGAATGGAGGATCACATGGAGCGCACAAGTGGACCACCTCATCATGGCCACTTAATGGGGAAGGCCCAAGGAAGAATGCAAGGTGGAGGATAAGCAAATTCTCAAAGCACCAATCAAATCACGAGTTAAGCATCGTGGTTTGAATTAAGTGGTGAGCGACGATTTGGGAAAGTAAGGGGAGAAAGTTATGGCGGCGGAAAGCGAAGAAGGCTAAGTTTGGATTGAAGCATCCCAAGTTTGGTAAAGTGTGGTAGGTAGAAAGCCAAGGCTAGTTAAATGTTCGAATTAGGATCCTTGTTGATCATTTGAGGGAGGAAGGCTTAGAAGATAGGATTGGCGCCTACTAAGTAGGAGGAAATCTCAAGGGCTTATCGTGAGCCTTGAGGGTGCTCACCCCCTCAAGCTTACTATATAATCCCTCATTCTTCCCTCACTCATCCTCTCTTTCCTTTGTGCTCTAAGGCACCCCACGAGTTATAAGTGTGGGTGTGGGAAGCCATATTGGAGCACATGTGTGTGCTTAGTTTTTAGTTTGAGAGCCAAGGCTTGTTAGCCTTGAAGAGGGCTTGACCTCTTGGTAGAATTAGTGTTGACGTGAAGGATTTTAAAGTTAATTCATGATTCCAATTTGTGGTACTTTAAGTTCATGTTTTGAATACACGTGGTTGCCAGTTCCATGTTTAAGAGTTGAGCACTTGATGTTGTGATGAGTGCAAAAATATACTTGTGTGGATTAGTTAGTCTTAGTGAAGTTAGGAAATTCTCTCTCCCCCTCTCCTCTCTAGGATTTTAGGATTTTAGGATTAGAGAAGAATTGTGTGATTAGAAAGGGGTTGTTAGTAGAATTAGGGAAATTAGGTAGGAAGATTAGTTAAGGGCTTGAATAATTAGTGAGGTAGTTGGGGATTACAACTACAAAGTTGTGGGTTTATGAAGGAGCTGGGTTTGTTTAGTTAGAAGCTAAGGAGCTGGGTTCATGAAGGAGCTGGGTTTATGAAGGAGCTGGGTTTGTTTAGTTAGAAGCTAAGAAGCTGGGTTTATGAAGGAGCTGGGTTTATGTAATTAGAAAGTAAAGAGATGGGTTCATGAAGGAGCTTAGTAGATAGCCTACCTAATTAGCTCATAGACAAGTAGTTAGTTACATTATGCTAGTTAGTGTTATGTGTGGCTTTCACAAGTAAATGTATTTGAGATTGACTATAGAGAATAGTGTTTTTTTTTAACACTTGCATCCTCTCTTTAAAAATAAACCACGTGCACAACTTAATGGAGAATGTGGAGCACTCTCGCGATGGCAAGACAAAGGAAGCAAAGACCAAAGTTAAATCCAAGACCACTTGAAGGGTGAACCTTGCACTATGGACTCATCCAAGTCCAAATCCAATACCGCGGAGGAATGTGAGCCCAAACCCACTACTCGGACTACGGACGCTTAAGGGTGGGGGGTTTGGCCTCACAGCCCGGCTTACTACAAGGCGATCTGAAGGATCACAACGGTGGTGGCTTCACATTGCACAATTTCACAGGATGAACTAGTTGAGTTTGAGAATTAACCAATTGAAGTTCCAAGCTTTAGGAAAATGACCTCTCATTTCAGAAGAATCCACAACTCCGTGAAGGAGTCATATTTTGCATACTTCTCCAGGTGGAACTTGCAGGATGGAAGGAGGAAGATGTTGCTGCATCGGTGAGGACATGATTATGAAGCGAATTTTGAAATGCAGGAGGACATGAAGGCTTGGAAGGAGAAAGTTGCCACAACGGGCTTTCATGATGACGACGAGGCCCATCACGACGACAACAAACATTCTTAAGGCCCGTCACGTCGTCCGGGCAGAGCAGGGCGGGGCAGGGTGGGCAGGGTAGGTAGGGCAGGCAGGGCAGGGCCGAGTAGGCGGGGGGCCCTTTTTGAGGGGCCCTAGTGACAACGGGAGGAACCTAGCGTCCTCCAAGAGAGAAAACCACCATGACCAAATCCAATTGAGAGAAACATGCCAACATTGAAGGAAAACGCCTATAATTAGGTTACTTCCAAAGAGTATCCTCCGAGCTACTTCCACATTATCAAACTTGGCGGGTCGTATTATTTTTTTCTCCTCCTTCTCTACAAAATAAACTGGGTAGGTGGGAAACCAAGCAACACACCGGGTGACTTGTGGGGAAACTTGCCATAAACACTAGGACGGGTGGTCAGCCTCACCCAAGCCCATTGTTGTCAAATGAACACGCCTCATACATGGAGTGATGTTATGTGACTCAAATCTACTTCTAAATTGATAAGGTAATTCAAGGTCTATTCTAGTGTTGGTGTGGTATATAGGTGAATGCAAGGTATCAACAATCAACATCAATAAGAGTATGAAATTTGTAATATATACTGATCAAAGATTGATACTTGGTGGGTATATATGTCAAGGTGAGAGAATCTTTGCATACCCGAGATGCTATTTGGGTCAATACCATTCTAAACCATGTTGATACTATGGTGATTTTGCTTAGGTGTAAAGATTCTTCCATGGTATACAGACCCTATTGATATTAGAAACAAAAATAATGTCAAATACCCATACCCTATTGGTATTAGAAACTATGAAATCCCCTATTATAGATACTCAAATACTATTAAGAAAGACAATACGAGACCAACATTGCTCTATTTGACAAATTTGCATATGTAGATACATGTCATGTGAGCATCATAAGTTCCCGTATATGATAGTGAACCCAAATCCCTGGCACTAGAATATCCTACTTTAAAGCAAACAATGGGTCTTCAAAGGTGCGTTTAATGATACAAATGTACATGTGCTATGAAGAGCTAGACCAATTTCTAGAAGGTTGTGCATGCCTCTTGATCGGCATCATGGCAGCTTTTAGAGGGATATTGTTCTCTTTTCTAATTACTATATTATGGATATTATAGTTTCCACCCTAAAGTTAGCTTATTTCTTCAATCGGAGGAACTCAAAGAAGTTGTCAACAACAAAAGTAATCAATAAGTAGCAACTAGAGTGGTGCTTGCATGACAAGTCCCTGCAAAGACCAATCTAATTAACATGGCACATTATTTTGATGCAACACCAATTAGATGTTTTGTGTAGCTTTCATCAAATGAAGGTAAGACCCCAAACTTCATTCATCTGCCAACCTCTAGATATAAACGATTCAATTGGTAACATGTATTGAACTTGATTCCACGTCATATTGCACTATTGCAACTCCTTCATGGAGCCCCAAATCACAAGATACAATCAATAAAGTCGAACCTACATGGCTCGCACAAAAATAAATTGCACGTCACAAGATGTGAAATCTGACTGCTAACATCTATCAAGAGAAAAATGTAGTTTTTAAAATATAAAATATAAAATATAAAATATAAAATAAATATTTCTTTAAAAAAGAAGGTGATATGGAATGAGAAATGCAGAGCCTAGGTAGCCGAATAAGAGGAGCAAGGTGAAAAATTCACACTACTTTGTGGTTCATGAGGAGCAACCGCATTGACTAACGCATACTTACCAGCACCAACAATGAACCTCAAAACCAACATTCTATACCATGCTCATAAACCTGGGGCTTCAAATGAGCACCAAGGTGAAGGCATTCCCAACGAACGGGGAGAGCCAACCGCTAGTTACGAATGAACCAGTTGCGTTTGAGAAATAACCGGTTGAAGTTCAAGGCTCCAAGAAAATTACGGATGTATTTTAAGGGAATCTATAATGGAATGTACTTCGAATTAACACAAGAACAACGGCAAGATCACAACATGTAACCAATTGGACTTGGAAACAATGGGATCTTGACCAATTATGCCCAAAATCCTCCCCAGACGTTGGGCATTGCAAATCCAAGTGCATGGTGAGTGTGCGTGTAAAGATCGACAAAAGACTCCGCTGCAATTCAATGCAAAAGACTTGTGCTTCAAATGATGTTATTTGTATTACTCTTAGTATATAATTAGTATTAACCAAGACAAATAGAATTGGTGACACTAAGTATGTTATTCAATGAAGGACAATAAGGGGGTCCATTTCGCACTCCACTTTGACACAAAGTGTTTTTATGTCAAAATCTAGAAGGTGGTATTGACACATGTGTTGCTTAGTAGAGCAAATTCGAGTGAATTGGCCACCCATCTTAGTCGACAAGGGAGAAGAAGGCTTGCAAATAAAATGAGAATGTGTATTTACGTATTTATTGAGACTAAGATTTCTTAACTCACAAATATTAAGATAGAATACAAAGATCAAAGATCAAAGATCATACAAAATACAAACAGAATAATCTTAGTTATTTGGAAAGAGCTCAAATCACCTAGTGATGGTGTTAGGTAATTCCAAACTTTTGATGAGCTTGGAAATAAGCAAGCAATTTTTGAAAATGTGAACACTCGTGCTTGAGAAGATGTTATTTGTCGTTTTGAAATGTAGGTGATTGTATACTAAAAGACCGTGGACATGATGTGTGCGAGCATTTGGCATCATAGTGGAGACATTAAAGTGGATGTGCGCCAACAATTTATTCCAGCATTGGCCAAAAAGTCCAAAATTATTTAAAGATTAATTTATTGTTTTAGTGAAGGATTGGCCCATGCATCTTTGGCAACCATCAACTAAGAGATGGTGGTAGTAGCGGCCAATGTGCTAGATGCCAACTACAATCATCACGGATGGAAGTTTGGTCAATGTAGGTGAGCATACTGCTTTGAATGGTCCCAACTCTCTAAGCATATTCTAATTGAACAAGGTGAAGAAACTAAGGAACCTATGAGCCAAAAACCTCCACCCTTATGCGTCGTAGTCCGGGTGAAGGCCTATGGGTTACACATACCTAAATGTCCACACTTAACCACTCACATGTGGCACCCGATGCCCCCCCTTATGTAAATCTCAAACACACCACTTTACTCAAAAGGAAGAAGGTTATGAGCATTTAGAAATGCTCCCCCCCTTATGTGAATGTTGTTAACACTCTAATTCATTAAAATTCAACTTTCCACACTCACACTTAAAAACCTTTAATATGGGCTACACAAATTTAAGTCCCTAATTACATCAATGCTCTCATTAGGGTTGTCCCACTATGGCCCTATTGGCTAATCACTCCACCCACTCCTTAATTCCTACTAATACCCTACTATACTGATCCCCTAATCCCTTAAGCTCTCAAATTGTAGTTGGACCCGTGTGCTGTATGTTCGGAGACAGGTTGCTCCTCCTTTTGGCCTCACAGTGGAGGTCACTTCTCCCCAGAGGTCTGGCTCAGTCCCAACCCCTTAATTGGTTGCGAACAGAGGTTTCGAGCTACGTGGGTTTCGGATCCCAGCAAGGACTCGTTGGCTTCTTCCCAAGGACCCTCCAGCTCCGCACCGCTTCCTCCTCCGGCCGCAACTCAATTGCCGAAGAGTTGCACCTCCCTGCTACCACGATTCCTCCTTAACGAATTCAGTCTGCTTCCTGAACCCAAAGGCCCCAGTCCCTCGGCTCCTTGATCTCAGAAAAGTCGGTGATTCCTTCCCTTTAATTGACGTGGTTCCCGAACAGTAAGGGCCGCAATTAGAAGGCTGCCTGAGCCACAACAATTCCTCCTTTCAGCAATCCACTTATAAGCTCTCAACTTCGCCTCATACAATCTGATCTCTGCCCCCACAATGAACTCAACCCTTCCATGTCGCAACCCTTGCTAGTCCCCTTAAAAATCTTGCGAATTTCCATTTCTAGCAAAGGTTGCGAGTGCTAACCCTTCGCATACCGCCATGCTAATGGTTAGCTCCTCCTACCCCGGACCTTATAGTTCATAGGAGGGAACCAACCCTCCTACTTTGCTTTCGGGACTCACCCCCTTAATCAGTAACCAATCCTTAGATGTGGACTTCCATCCATGGAAGTCCCATCTTATGTTGATCATCGCATTGCCGGAGCAACACTACAACAACCCGAACCATACTAGGCAACTATGGCCTCACAATGGGCCAAAGCCCATGGAGGCCGTGCCGTTCGGCCTCGGGTGGGTGAGGCCACACCACCTCAACCATATAAGCCTCTAGGACTCTACGCGGGGCCCCTACTCCACCGTCAACCAACCTCTTGTCTCTCCACCAAGAGTTGGGGCCAAGTAGACATTTTCCCTTAGCCACTGGGCCTGGAAGCCCCCAGCAGCTTCAGACCATCATAACTTCCTTGTATGATGTCTGATGCTAACAAGAAACCACTTCATCCTCATCTACGCTTCACGTAGATGCCGATGGACTCCTCACTTGCCCCATTCAAGCAAGTCTTCAGGAAGTTATGCCTGTTTGAACCTTGGCAGTCCCGGGAATCACTCCCAGGCACTGCTGTACCAGGGACAGCGCCCCACTCAAATGGCCATAACTCCTAGCTCACACCTCCGATTGAGGTGTTGTTGAGCATTCTAGAATCACCACGCCATGAGCTACGCATAGCTCATGGCCTTACCCTTGTGCCTCCTAGTCTCCGTGGGTGGGAGGCGTTCCCAACGCCCGGGGCCCTCACTCACACTAGGATCATTTGGGCCCTCTCACCAACGGCGCCACAAGTCCCGGGTGTCACTCCGGGGTCCCCCTTGTGCCCATGGTGTTTCAGGCACTTCTCGTGGAGAGGTGCGCAACACTCACCCCCACCAAACGGAGTCGATGCCTTCATCGACTATACTCGTAGTCGACACACCAATTTTGAAGTTGCCATCCTCTATGGTGCGGCATTGTGTTTACCTTAGGGTGCGACCCCCACAATGCATCTTCACATTTGGCATAGTCCCAAAGGTGTCATTCCTAGGTGGTCCGTTAGCGACCTTGGATCTCTCCTCCAAGGACCTAACCTACACTAAACCCACCTACTTTGGGACTCACTTGGGTTGCCCCTCCTTTGGGGCCTCCCCCGTTAGCCTAACATGACACATCTAGGCGGGACCTCAACGCTTCCACTAAGTTGTCTTGGTTGCAACTCCGAGATGGCTTTCCATTGTTAAGCCACGCCTCGATCGCACGGGGGTGATGCCAAGTCCCGCCCGACTCGGTTCCCACTTTGCTCTTTCGAGACATGGGTTCATGACTCCCATGCGCCAACTCTCGTTAGCTCGCGGGTAGCACTTTTATGAGCACGCGCCATCATCTTGCCCCCGCCCAGACAAGCCCACAGCTAAGAAGTTTCTTGGTTTTATTCAAGGCCCCTCTAAGCCATGGCCCCCAATTACTCGGCTTACCCAACCTAGTTTGGCATGTCTATTCCCCCTCTTCCACTAACCAAGCACAAGTACAAGACTAGGACCTCATCTCATACTTTTCTCTTTGCACCACTAAAGTTTGGACTTTATTCCCTCAAGCCAAAGAACAAGTACATGTTGTGGAGCAATTAGCCTCGAAGCTAAGTGTTACTAGCGTCTCTCCCCCACTAAAGGAGATTGATGTCCTCATCAATGCCTACGCTTCTTTTTATTGGAATGTCTAGCCTTAGTTTCTTCAAAGTGTTTTACCAATTTCTTGCCGTTCATCATGTCTCTTGTCGCTACCCAAGCGGTTTCTTTCTTATGGTATCCTCACCATTTCACCAAGTACTCCTTTGATAATTTTTCTTTTCTTTTCACTTGGGCTTCCTACACTTGAGGATGCCCTCTTACCTCATGTTCCAAAGACGTCCACAAGGTCGGGAGGTGGCCTAATCACTTGCTTGCGATTGGGCCACAAGGTGTTCTCCTTAAATGGCTTTCGTAATGAGACATGAAATGTCGGATGCACTTTGATCTCGGGTGGTAATTCCAACTTATACATGTCCTTGAATACTTGTTCCACAATGGGAAATCAAACTCCAATTTTGGACATGAACTTTGGAGTAATGCCTTTGGGCAAGGTGAAGTTGTCCACATTCAACAACACCTTATTGGCCCACCTCACACTCCACTTCGCGTCTTCCGACATTGATTTGCACTTCGTAGCACTTTCGGGCTTTCTCCACCAACAACTTGGTCATCTCCAAGACTTGTTTACCATCCTTGGTCAAGTCCTTACCATCTTGGTTGAACTCTAGTGTTGAATTTGCCCCCTCGAGAGCTAGGTTAATAGGTTGGAGCGCATCCACTCCATAAGCCACCACGAAAGACCACCCCTTGGTAGCCAAGTGCGTGGCTACATTGCAATTACACTCCGCTCGACTCACATAGTCCGCCCAATCTCCTTGGTCCGCCCCCACCAAGTTCCTCAAGTATTGCTTCAAGACTCCATTCACACGCTCCGCTTTCCCATCCATTTGGGAATGCAAGGCCGTGTTGAACCTTAGTTTCATTCCGACCTCCTTAGTGAAATGCATTGAAAATGCACTTGTGAACTTTGGATCTTGATCCCACACAATCACTCTTGGCAACCTGTGGTGCCTCAACCATCCTTTGAGAAAAGGCTATGCGGTCTCCAACGCGGTGGCAGTTTCCACAATTGGCACCATGTGTGCCAACTTGGCAAACCGCTCTACCATCAACAAGATGGCATCATACCCATGTGACTTTGGCAAACTTGTGATCAAATCCATGCACATACTATGTCATAGCCCCGGCGGGATAGGCAACGGTTGCAAGAAACCGCCTTGCTTTTGGTAAAAGGCTCGGTTCACTTGGCACTTCATTCACGCCTTCACAAAGTGGGTTATATCATCTTTTATGCACCGCCAATGGTACCTCCTTGACACCATTCTATGGCGGCTTTTTCTTTCTCCCCTATGGCCGGCAATAGGACTATCATATTCCTCCTTCAAAACCGATAGCCTCAACTTGCCTTGTGGCACATACACCCAACTTTGCTTGCACTTGAACAATCCGTCCACCAACTTAACCTCTTTGAGCACCTTGCTCTTGCGAAGCTCACCTAAAAGCTTTTGTGCTTTGGGGTAGTTAATTTACCCCTCCCGTATCTTGCATCACAAGTTTCCTACGCCGGCACATATTAGCCACAAGGTTTGGATGGTTTTCATTGCTTGGAACTCTTCCGGTCTACTTAGCGCATCCGGCACCACATTTCCACGGTCCAGTTTGTGAATCAAATCCACCTTCATAAGCGCCAAACTATCATGCCATCGCAATGACTTGGCGCTCACTTGCGCTTGTATGTCAAAATTCTTTGAGGACATATTATCCATGTAGACCTTTGCTTTGTGCGACCCCAAATAGTGTCGCCACATCTTCAAGCAATGCACTACGGCAAAGAAGTTCTTGGTCACGAGTTGGTTGT
This sequence comes from Polytrichum commune, assembly GCA_950295325.1. Taxonomy (NCBI): domain Eukaryota; kingdom Viridiplantae; phylum Streptophyta; class Polytrichopsida; order Polytrichales; family Polytrichaceae; genus Polytrichum; species Polytrichum commune. The sequence continues at coordinate 4,653,193 of OX485809.1, forward strand.
CTTCTTTGACAACCATCGAGCTTCATGCTTCCATATACAATGGCCATCCATCTTACATCAACAATCCGCCATTGGCAAAGTCATTCACCCCCGTATGCACCTCAAAATGTTTGTCAAACTCCGCGAACTTGAGCACGGACGGCGAAGAGAACTTGCTCTTAAGCTCCCCAAAAACTTGTGACAAGTATCGTCCCACTCTTGGGATAGCCATGTCTTCCACAAGTCGGACAAGGTGGGACAACCATCGAGCTTCATGCTCTCATATGCAATGGCCATTCATCTTGCATCAACATCCGCCAATGGTAAAGTCATTCACCCCGTATGCACCTCAAAAGGTTTGTCAAGCTCCGCGAACTTGAGCACGGGCGGCGAAGAGAACTTGCTCTTAAGCTCCCCAAAGACTTGTGACAAGCATCATCCCACTCTTGGGATAGCCATTTCTTCCATAAGTCGGACAAGGTCAGACAACCATCGAGCTTCATGCTCTCATATGCAATGGCCATCCATCTTGCATCAACATCTGCCAATGGTAAAGTCACTCACCCCCGTATGCACCTCAAAAGGTTTGTCAAACTCCGCGAACTTGAGCACGGACGGCAAAGAGAACTTGCTCTTAAGCTCCCCAAAGACTTGGTGACAACGTTCATCCCACTCTTGGGATAGCCATTTCTTTTACAAGTCGCACAAGGTTCGACAATCATTGAGCTTAATGCTCCCATATGTAATGGGCATCCATCTTGGATCACATCCGCCAATGATAAAGTTACTCGTCCCAGTATGCACCTCAAAAGGTTTGTCAAACTCCGCGAACTTGAGCACAGGCGGCGAAGAGAACTTGGTCTTAAGCTCCTCAAAGACTTGGTGGCAAGGTTCATCCCACTCTTGGAATAGTCATTTTTTGCACAAGTTGGACAAGGTCGGACAACCATCGAGCTTCATGCTCTTATATACAATGGCCATCCATTTTGCCTCAACATTCACCAATGGTAAAGTTATTCGCCCCCGTATGCACCTCAAAGGTTTGTCAAACTCCGCGAACTTGAGCACGAGCGGCGAAAAGAACTTGGTCTTAAACTTCCCAAAGGCTTTGTGGCAAGGCTCATCCCACTCTTGGAATAACCATTTCTTGCACAAGCCGGACAAGGTTCGACAACCATGGAGCTTAATGCTCCCATAAGCAATGGTCATCCATTTTGGATCAACATCCGCCAATGGTAAAGTCCTTCGCCTCCATGTGCACCTCAAAATACTCATGAAAACCCGGAAACTTAACCACATCTTGTGAAGAGAACATGCTCTTGAGTTCCCCAAAGGCTTGGTGACAAGGCTCATTCCACTCTTGGGATAGCTATTTTTTCCTCAATAAGTTTGAGAATTCCCAGCACGCTCCTATTCGCTCCCCGAAGTCGCCGCCAGTGGATTTCAATCTCTAATCAAGCATTCATGTGGGGAACCTGCCCACATTTCGCCTCCTTCCTACATTGCATTCACTAAACTTATCTCAGTGTATCCCCCCTCCGAGTCAGCTCCTTGTTTTTCTTCTCATCATCAACCGTTTTCCCTAATCCAACAAAATTCCCTACGGCGACAAGGCTTTGTCTTCTTGACTCTCGCCTTGCCACACCGAACTGGATCCCACTGCCCTTCCTCGCAAGCCCATTGTGAATGCAGCAATAGTAGCAACTGCAACGTCAACAGCCGCAGCTTGAAATCCTCCTCCCACACTCAATCCATTCCACGGCTCTCCTCCTTTGCTTCACATCGACCTCTTTGTAGCCGCCCCCGCCTTCCTTCGTTCCAGCGCCTCCTGAATTGAGAGCCATTCCCGAGCCTCACAGGGGACCCCTCCCTAGATCCCGAAATCCAAGGCCTCATCCACAATTTTGAGGAGGGACCCCCTTCAAATGAACATAACACTAGCACTAAACGAACAATTAACTGGCCTAAGCCACTTCCCACCTATCATTCCTCACACTTAATTTTAACTCCTTCACTCGTGTTTTTGGTTTTTACTTTAATAATATTGAGTCTCACAAAGCTTGGCCAACTATAACTTAACACGTAACAAGCTAAACTTAACTAAATCTAAGCTCTTGTTTCTTTTAACTACTCACACATACTAAACATTAGATTTTTAATATTTTTAAAGGTTAAGAAGACATGTGGGCACGATCTTGGGCTCACATAACCAATCACAGATAATTGAGACTTGAATGAAATCCATGCCAATTATCAAGAAAACGTTTTTGGTATATTTTGCATCCAAGGAATGATGTGATGAAATGTTATGCTGGAGGATTGATATTTAGTTGAAATATACCAATCCTCCATTCACTTTCATGCATCACATTGTTAAGCTTGTCATGAGAGGCATTTCTTGCAGATCTTGTGTATCAATGAACAGATTACTTAAGATCTAAGGTCTTCAATAATTTGTGTGTCAACCTTGCACATATAGTTCAACAAACATTTTTCCAACACAATGAAACGATGGTCTACCAATGATCCTGCCGACATGACACCGTCTAACTATCTAATTATCATTACAAGTGGGATATTACAGTAGTAATCTCAAATGTCTTCTGGTCTTATCTATAGAAAGAGTCACTCACAATTTTGTGACAGTACCTTCAAAATTTGTGTCCTTTGCATGATGAGTAGCTGTCCATAGTCCACAATGCATAGTTGTTGTGAAGCATCTTTCACAAAAGGTATCCATTGCTTCAGATGTAGTAATGGATCAATCAACCAATGGTATGTCTTTCTCTTGTCACCCTATGGAATAGATTTTGACTCTAGTCTTGGTTCAATTTCAATGCGGATTTGGACCAAAAAACGTTAATCCTTCAAAACTTGTACAAATTAATTCATAGGACCTAAACTTTAGAGAAAACTTAGAGATGCAATACAATAGGTATAATGACATTTTAGTACATATATAGCATGGAAGGATACATCATTAAGTGTAGATTTGATGTTTTTGAAGTGTTGCCTAGTTCATTAAGGTATGGCAAAATTGGGATTTGTAGGCTTAGTTGGCGACATAATGCGCACTATATTGGTGGATGCATTATCCTATAGTGTTGGAGAAATTTTTCACCATGTGGTGGATGAAAAATGTAGATGACATGTTTGTGTTGCTTCCCATGTGCTTCCACACTCCTCAGGTTTGGTGTTTTGAGGGGTTGCACATCCGTTTGTTGCGTTCATGGTTGGGTGCTTTGAGGATTAGGTGCAATAATTTCTTCAAGGTTGCTTCAAGGTTCAAGGGTGCTTGGTGCTCTCCTTTGATTTTTATTTGTTAAAATTGCTCTTGGAGCGGTTTCATGCTAGATTTCCACACCTACTTGGCAATTGCACCACCACAATTATCCACATCTTAATATAGTTAACTTTCCAACTATGGGAAGAAAAAAAAAAACTTATATTGTGACTTGTCCGTTAGTGTAGAGGAGAGAGTTGATTTGGGTGACACTTAGTGATCCTACAAACATAAACAAATATTTCATGTCTCTTTGTATTTACAAAATAATAGTTGTACGTCATCTTGTCATTCATCCATTGAAAAATCCCTTATAGCATGAATCATACTAGGCATGTTGGCAAGAATAATTTGAAAGCACCATTTGAATGGTGCTAATGCAAATACCATCCTTTAATAATACTAGTGGTAATATCTTGTGACTCACCATCCCTATGCTCGTTATTGAACTCATTTTCTAACAATTGCACTTCCACCTCTAGAATGGGTCCTACTACATGGAGTGACATCACATGACACAATAGAATATACATGTAGAACATATTTGCAGATGACATTTTTAAACTTGAAATCGCTATAATAAAATTCGTGTAGTGCAATTTTTTCATTTTCCAAACATTGTCGTCAACATCATGCAATCCCTCTACAATAAAAACAAATACACCTTGCATTTTAATAAAACATATGGGCAAGTCAACACCAGTATGCATGTGAACAGTCTCAACTCAAACATTGAAATTATATGACCAAATAGAATCTCTTGTCCTTAGCCTACACATGAGAAAAGGAAATGATTGGAGGGGGTGCTATATCTTGTATCCAACCCTTGAAATAATTGCAGTCGCCGATTGAGATTTGGTGATGAGGTTTGCAGGATTAGGGCTTCAGAAAAGACATGGTGATAACCCTCGGTCCTAGAGTAACTCACCCAAGCCCAATATACGCACCCACTAGCCTACTAAATCCCATGGCCTCAGTCCCTACTAATTTGGTCGTTGGTCCTGGAGAAAGGCTCCAAATATTTTCCACGTCTCGGATTGCAAAACCTTTGCCAAGAAAGTAGCCAGCTACATATGGGAAATGAAAGTCTTTCTCCTCCCATCCCCATTCCTTCCATGTTTGCCAACCTTTGTATTCAAAATGTATTTGGGAAAGATAAAACATTATCTTATGTCTCTTAAAGTCCAACCCATATGACCTATTTGAGTCGCCGTATGGGCTACCCGCAATCAATATTGGTTCCAACACTTGCAATCCTTGAAGCATATGAATGTCGTCCTCATATAACTCTACTCCAGTGCAACTTAGGTCTAGCACCTTTAGGTTTGTCAGTTTACTCATGTCTGACAACTGACATAGCGATTCACACTCCTGCAAATTGATAGATGTCAGTGCACGTAAATCTCCAAGGCCTTGCAAACTAGTCAGTTGCCTGTTCTCAGAGGCCTTGATAACTTCTAATTGCTCCAACCCATTGAGGTTCGGTATCTTTGTTATGCACGAACCAAAAATGTTCAACTCACGAAGACACTGAAGCACACTAAGAGTAGGAAGCTTGGACAATCGTTTGCAATAAGCTAAACATAATGATTTCAAACCAACCAAGCCGTCCAATCCTGGAACTTCATCTATATCCAACCAACTACATCGTAGTGTATGAAGGCGCTTCAGAGCAGTAAGGCTCGGCAGCTTCGAAAGTTTCTCGTTCGAATCCAAGACCAATGATAGTAAACCAACCAAGCGGTCTAGTCCACAAACTTCAACCAATTCCGGACACCCACCTATATAGAGCGATTGTAGGCTGTTGGGCCCTAATCTCACAATTTTCAACTCGTCCATCATGGAAAGCTCCACTTTTTGCAGGCATGTACAGCTCCTCAAATCCAAGTCTGAAGTGTAAACATTCCTGAGCTTGAGCGATACCAAGTTGGTGCACAAAGCAAGGACGTCCTGCTCAAACACAATACCAACATTCAAATCCAGAACTTTAAGTGTTGCTGGTAATTGGCCTACATAACCTCCACCATGGCTTCCGCTACCAACAATCTTATAATATGTCAAGGATTTCAGCCCTTCCAAGCCCTCAATTGAAAGCCCGAATGAAGAATAACCAAGTCTTGTTTCCACAGTTAAGCTTCTCAACCGAATGAGGTCTTTGATATTCAAATCACTCCATATATTGTTCTCAAAATATAGCTTCAAGACCACAAGGTTCGTGCAATATTTCCATTTGATCGTTGTTAGACTCGTAATCCCGGATATCTTCATGTATATATAAGTCTCTGAAATACAAACTCGTGTCAACTTCTTCCAACTATTCATTGGCTCCTCCTCCAGCTCTGTAGGAAGTGCATCCCTACCATACACCCACCTCCGCTCCTCCATGTCCAAGTCCATTAATTTCCCTTGCGCTTCCAATCTTGCAAACTCAACATACAAATCATGTATGCTCACTTCCCCAGACCTCGTCTCGGCATGCTCCAACAAGGCACTATCCACCAAATGCTGCAACTGCAATTCCATTACAAAACAATCACAATATAATCCATCAAACATGGGCATGAAATTTCCATGGAAACCCTTCAATCATTGAATCCAAAATCCCTAGAAACTTCTTGTTCTCATGCTTAACCATATTCACACTTTCATCATAGTTCAACCTATCTCCCCAACGATTATGGTGTTTTACAAACGTAAGCTTGTGAATTGTCATTTTGCATGTTCACCAAGGATTGCTCGTCAATCTCAAAGGAGCTGCAATCCAAGAAATATTTTGTCAATTAATACAAAACAATGAAAACTTATATTGAGATGCTAAGATGAATTAAGATTTATTATATTGATATTCATGTTTGGACTTGAGGCATCAAAGAAGGGGATTGACTACATACCCAATTTTCAATCACTTCCTTCTTCTTATTGTGAACAAGACACAACCACTCCATCAAATCCACCCTGAAACCAAACTCAGTTTTGGCGGAGAACACAGCTAAATCCATAAATAACTCTTGCTCCCCTTTAGGCAATCGGTCGAAATTGCTTCTAAGAATGTTGAATAAAGGATTTTTTGGTTCTTCCAAATAGCTGGAGTCTTTGAGTTTTGGTAAGTCCTTCATCCAAACCGAAGGTTCTTTACCTCCATATTGTAGGAAAACACCCAAGGCTTTCAATGATAATGGATGATAATGCGAACCTCGACCTTCGCCCTTGCCAAAGTAACAACTTTTGATACACTCCTCAATAGCATCCACATCTTCCGTATTTTCAAAAAAAATTCCATTTGTTGCATGGTACAAAAACATATTCCTTGCATCATCCTTATCAAGTTCTGGCATCTCAAAACATGCACCTTCATCCACGTTAAGACTTATGAGAGTCTTTCTTAAGCGGGATGTTATAATCACCCAACTTCCCTCAACAAAAGGTGCTCGAAGAAATAATTTCCCTTGTTGCAATGAATCATAATCATCCCAAACGTTGTCTATGGTTAGGAAGGATTTTTGTTTCCAAATCTCGGATTTCAAAAGGACGTCTTCACACTGCAAATACACCCAAATCATGAGTGGAAGGCACAGTTAAAGGCTTTGGGTTCCAACAAATTGTACTTCTTCTCCTAGAATATAAACAAATGTCAATAGAATGCTAAGGACATTAAACGCACAAAACAACATCAAGTGAAACATTGGGAGTTGCGTCCTAAGTTGCCTTTATTTGCGTATAATCTTGAGGTAAGCAATAGTTGTCTTACTAACTCAGGAAGCTCGCAATCTTAACATTGGATTCATCAAATTGTTTATGACTTTAAAGAACAAATACCTTGTCCTCCCCCACTTCTTGAACAACCTCCGCACTTGTATTTGTCAATGCGGTCAATACCTTCTTTACTAACTCATGTTTACTTTGCTTTCCCAATTCCACGTGGCACACCTTCCCATCAAATTCTCCATCCATTTCGTTACACATCATCTTGCAAATTTGAGTCTTTCCCAGTCCGCCCACACCATACAAGCCAATCACACGAACGCCTGGGATCTTGGTGGAATTTGGAGTGTTTCCAAAATGTTGTCGTATAACCTATGGAAGTCACATTATAATTAATGTCCACCAAATTAGACATCTATGTTAGTTTGAAGGGCTTAAACTAGAAGTATTTTAGTGAAATTGAATTATTGTGCTCACAGCGGAAAGAAACAACAAATGCAATTCATACAAAATTTAGTTAGTGGTTCCAAAACTTGGCATTTATCATGTTATATTGAACAAACAAATTCTTGTTGAAGACCAACATCATGATTAAAGATCGTAAACTAGGTTCCAATATTGTTGCAAAGTCAACATTGATTGATCCAAATTGTAGCATTGAGACATCATACATCATCCCCTCGTCGAAAGGTCAAATTACAAACTAGAATCTTTGACATAACATTTTCGAACCAATCTCCGAAAATAAGTGTTCCAAGTGAAAAAAAAGTACATGCATGGAATGATTGAGAATTATATGTTTTGCGTTGATAATCGCTTTTATTTCATTCTATCCAAGTGAACCAAACTCATTTTCTACTCATAGTCATCATAGCTTAGATTTGGAACGTACATGTACATTGATAGTTGAGGTCTAACTAACAAATTATGGCTGACAAAGATCCACCAAGAATCAATCTTTGAAAATATCATCAATAATATTACCTGGCATAATTTTGAACGCCCTTGAACATGTGATTCATCATATTTAATGTCTGATGGAATTGACTTGCAAATATTTGAAACAACCTCTTTTCGATAAGCAACAACTTCTTTTGATTGTCGGTCATACACCAAACCATTGAAAGCACCAAACCGCCTGATACATTCTTTCCATTCAGCCACTTTAATTCGTTTATCATCTTTGGCCATCCCCTCCCACATTGTGGACCATTTCTTTCGTGTACGACTATCGGAAAATTCTCCCACATTGAGCCCAAAAAATAAAGGAAGAATCTTCAAAGTAGGATCTTTCTTAGTTGCTTGCATAAAGCCATTGAGTTCAATCATTGGCCACTTTGATGTAAAGTACTCTTCAGAAACCACCACCACCATCATTTTGCATTGTGCTACAGCAGCTTTGATGAGGTCTGGAAACCTCTCTCCCTTGGGCAAGCTTGAAGGTCGTTTGTCAAAAAATGGATAGCGATGGCGGCTCTCGAGGTCCACACACAATTGTTCTACAAATTCTTTTTGCGCTCCACTATGGCTCAAGAATATTTTATGATGTTGGAGCAATATTGGGTCCTCCTGCTTGACATGAATTGACCTGTGTTGGCAAGCGAAAGGCATTTCAAAATTTACAAGGTGCAAAATACATTGAAGCCACACAAGGACAAATACATGACCATATAATGAAAGAATAGGAAAATACGAAAACTCCTTATTAATCATACAACCAACTTGATGGATTGACCTGTCTATCTTCTTTCTGTTGTTAGATGTAGCCATCTTCAAACTGAATGTTTATTCAAAAAGTGGTGTAAAAACCTGCAAAACCAACCATGTCATTGGTAAATGACTAGACTTCAGTCTCCTACATAGACCAAACAACACAACTCTACTAATGTGCACCATAAACAAATAAATTATATTTGAGAGATACATTATCAACAAGTTTCGATTGATCAAGTCACATAGTTTTGCAAGGATCAAAGCTTAACAAGATGGCTTGCACAGCCATTCAAACATTACAAACTCTGCATGCTCTAGTGCATAGAGATTTCAAGGTAGGTTGCCCCGAAACCAGAAAGGTAGAGACAGTTGGGGTCCCCTCTGTACCACTCTACCCAAGAGTGAATCAAATAAAACCAGACCAATATTTTTCAAAGATAACCGTCCCTTGGAATTTAAATTGTTGTCCTATGGCTGTGACTGGGAGTAGAGTATTCTCTTGTTAAAAACCATCGGTTAACATGTAAAGGACAACACTTCAGTTCACTTTGCTCAAAACAGGGATCAACGCATTTAACCCTTTAAGGGTTCTCGGGTTTAGACTATGACCTATTAGAGTGTATTCTGTTGATTGCAAAGTATCACGATTTCATCCGTGTCATAGTTAAGTGTCACAGTGTTCATCTACTCTTTTCCGTCACATTATCATCATATGTCCACTACCCTTTCTCACAAGAAGCAACCATGAAACTTTTACCAATATGTCACCCCTAAGGTAATTTTTGCAAAGCGACCTTTTGGCTAAATGAATGTTGCAATTTGAGTACTTTATGAGTTCTCACAAAGTTTGTTTACACTTCACAACTAGAGTGCTCATAAACATAAAATCTTTGAATTAAAGGATTATGATTGCTCGATACATGGTTCCATGGAACACAGTCAAGGAGCTCAGAGAGAGAGGGAATACGATCAAGGAGAATTCTTTGAAACTAATAGAAAGTGATTTTTGAGGAAGATATCTCCATTGTTTCTCTAAGCCTAGTCGCAATTGGAATTCATTACAACTTCTCATTTAATACCCATCTTTATGGGTTATGTTCACTTGCAAGATTTATATGATTATCTTCTCTATTGATGTTGGTATATAACATAGATTTAAATCTTACTATGCACTTACCTTTTGTATTTCAGCAATTGGAACTTTATTTAGTTGTTATCTTATATCCAGGAGAAAATCAACACTTTATTCACATGGATGATAACACGTGTTGTATCCATGGCATTCATGTCATATCTTTTAGCCTGAACTCCTTAATTGCATTATGGTATTGAAAGGATTTCAAAAGTTCAATCCATTGATGGGAACCAACACTTTTGATACAATGAGCTTGAAATGGAAACATATATCTCAAATACATGTTTTGTGCATAAAGGAGTCCCTCTTGAACCCAAGAGGTGGATGTATAGTTGAAGTTAAAAATAATGTATGTGCGATGCCCCTAGATGAATACCCTACATGCAATTTTCTAGGCCACATCAAGGGGGAAATGAACAAGGTTATAGGTTTAAGCCTATTTTCCTAAATCTAGATTGGAAACTCTTATTGCATTATAAATAGCCAAGTATATTTATAATGTCAAAAAATCAATACCTTGTAGTTAAATGCATTTTGTATCCCCTATCCTTAGATAATACCTTATAAAAGGCAGTATAATCTTACAGTGTTGTTTATTGCGTTGTAACATTGTAAGCTTATAATGTCTTGTATAAAGTAGGGAACTCAATGTAAAGTTAGCAACCAAATCAACGAGCATTCCCAATATCATCAACAAGCATCTGCAATGCAACCTCACCCAAAACAGACGTGAATATTCAGAAGATGGTAAAGACATGTTGATGAAAATCTCCTATGTTGATGAAAATCTCCTTGCTACACCACATTTGAAAAGTAGGCTGAGGATAATTTCATTGAACGGGCAAGTTTGACTTCTTCCACACCTCATCAGTAAACAAGGCAACAACATCCCCACTTGCAGCTAACAGGTGATTGCTTGGGATTTTCAAATAACAGATAGAAATACTTTCTAAGAATGTCCACACAGCACTCTCACAGTTGTCCAAACCTCAGACCACAACCTTACGACCACAAAAGGTGCATATTTCGTTCACTACTCCGGCGAAACGCACAGGACAAGAGGACAACTATTCAAGGCACCTGTAAGTTTGCTCAAGATTCAATTACACAAAACAGGTTGCACCTGGAGTTCCTCCAAACTCTAAGAGCTATAAGCATAAAATGCTCTTTTCAGAATTAGACAAAACCTAAAATATTGGCCACACCTTGGTCATAGAGCATTGCAGTACTGACTCCCACAAGGAGTTATGCTCGACCAAAGAGCTTGTTGCTCTCAGTTTGCTATTACCCAACGCTTTTAGATGCAAATGGATCGAACTGCTCCTTTCTTCAACCCTAAGTAGAAAGGATCCTTAAACCCTATGAACCCCCACTGACAAAATAAACCCTACCGAGATGGATGGTGTCCGACTCTACACTACCAAAAATACACACCTTTCTGTCATTTAAGATCAATGCATCACATTTCAAGAGCCCTCCAATACTCCTAAAAAAATGCAGCTCAAAGAGGCCAACAACTGCGGAAGAAACAAGACTAGCGTCACTATAAGAGAATGGCATCAGGAAGAAAGTCCAAAATGCATGAAAATACAGAGATAGCAAGAAATCGTACCTTATCATGGCCAACAGGCCCTAAGAATGTCTGGACAATGTTGGCGATGGCTTGACACGCGGTTACTGAAATCACGTCCCCATCCATCATCCACACCACATCCATATACATACACAAACACATGCACATACACATACATTCAGAACCACCGCTACAGGAGGAAAACCATTGTCACCGACTCCTCTCCACGGAACCTTTTCCTCTGCGCAGCCCATGCCCTCTCGGCCATTCGCAAAAATCTATTTCGGGAGCTCGAGAACGATCTGATACAAGAGGACAGCCTTGACAACAAACAACCTCCGTTGTGCACACCAGAGGTGGACAAGTGAAATGCATGAAAACCCTCAAATCGGACAGGGGTTCGCTCGTACCATTTTGCGTGCGGACATCTTACCCCGTCTTCCGATCGCCGTGAATACTCAGGTTCTGCGACATCCTGGACCAGTTCCGGCGCGATCTAAGTGACTACGGGTTGGTTTGCGGACATCTTACCCCGTCTGCCGATCGCCGTGAATACTCAGGTTCTGCGACTTCCTGGACCAGTTCCGGCGCGATCTACGTGACTACGGGTTGGTTTGCGGACATCTTACCCCGTCTGCCGATCGCCGTGAATACTCAGGTTCTGCGACTTCCTGGACCAGTTCCGGCGCGATCTAAGTGACTACGGGTTGGTTTGCGGACATCTTACCCCGTCTGCCGATCGCCGTGAATACTCAGGTTCTGCGACATCCTGGACCAGTTCCGGCACGATCTAAGTGACTACGGGTTGGTTTGGCGATGGCAAGGGTTCGCTTGTGGGACTGCATACCTCGAAATCGAAGAGAAAGCAGGGCCGGCCCTCAAGAAGAAAGAGAGAGAGAGAAAGAGGGGAGCAGCCATGTCACTGGGGCACTCCATGGCCCCAGGCGCAGATTGAATCTGGGCCATGGAGGCCCCCGGGATCCATCAACGGCCTAGGTTTAAGGGGGCAGCTACCCCGGGCAGGGCTCCAGGGCAGCGGGATTTGGGGGGGCAGAAGACGCAGGGCGGAGCTAGGCACCTACAGAAGGGGGAGAAGGAATTACTGAAATCATAGGCCAGTGGCAGTACTTGGTGCCTACCTAGGGAATGCCAAAAAGGCTATTTAATGACGTTCCCGGGTACCCCGGGTATTATTCTCTGCACCCCGGGTACGATGCTTTGTACCCTGGGAAGATACCATGTACCCCGGGAAAGATGCTATGGACCCTGATTGTTCAATCTAGCTAGCGGTTATCAACACGTCCGTATGTTGGATCCGGTTATGTACAGGTATTCTTCGTATGGTATTCTTCGTATGCGTACAACTATGGAAATTTCAGGCCGGCTACCCGAAGACCCCCTGTCCGATTGACGAGGCGGCGCGAAGAGAGAGAGAGAGAGGCAGGCAGGGAATGGTGGAAGAAATCACTCGACAAGCACCACCCCAAATTGTTGCGAGGCCAATTTGATGCACCAAGTGTATTCGTTAGACGCGCACCGCTGCCCATGTGAGTGAGTGCCTTGTTTCATTGATTTAGTCAGCATTGAGAATTTCATTGTGTGACAAGCTCCGGATTTACCCGTGAAAAAAGAGACAAGGCTTGCTCAAGGGACAACACTCTGAGATGCATATATTCTCTCCATATAGTGTATACTGGAAGTCCCCTAAGCACAACTCTACCCTGAAAAAACAATTGATTCTGAAGGTCACTGGATTCTTATAACAATAATTAAGGTCTACAGATCAGAAAGGCAAGCAACAACAGTGAAATTAATTCTTGGTATACGATAGATGGATCACATATATGCAATAGTAGCTTCCAAGAAACAATTGGTCAATGCCAGCATAGCTATAGTAGTTGCAAATAAGACAATGTAGCATACCATGTAATGACCAGCCATATACTCTGGGGTTGCCCCAACAGGCACTTGAGAATCATAAACAACCAAGCCCACCTGCCAGTACAGTCTAGAATGTTATTACACATCAAATTAATACAGCCCCTCTTCTATGAAGACAACATGTGGCAGCCTTCCTGCTGGTGACAGAAACACAAACCAAAATATTCTCGTTTCCAACAGCCGTTAGTTTGTTTCAAGAGCTCTGAAGTGGTACATGTGAGGGCATTTCATAAATTATGGCATTCTCAATATAAATCTCGAAAGACACTGACCTTGGTCCACTTTCCAAGAGGATCCAAGTTTACTCCTCTGTTGATCAAAACTTGGTCTTGCCTCCTAGTCTGAAATGGAATTGCTGTCAGGAAAAGGGTAAAAATGTGATCCTAAATGTAATCCAATCCCCTGTCCGCAGATTGCATTCTCACAGTTCCATGAAAAGATCCAGCAAGCTAAAGCAACACATAGACATAACCTACAGTGAACGCAATTTGCACTTGAGAGACAGCACCTTGACATATGAGCATCAAGGTTTAGGGCTTAAAATCTAGGCAGTAGAGGATGACTATGCTTTCTTACCTTCAAAGTATTAGTCCTTAGAGAAATTGGGCGGGGCTTCTCATTAGATCCCAGGAATTCCAATACTTCTGAAGCAGGAAACATCTGTCCATAGTTACACAAAACATTTCAGATGAGCTGTGACCCTGTTGAATTTTGATTTCAAGAATTTTGCGAAACAATCTGCACTGTCAAAATTGCTAGCAGCACATCTAATGGGAGAGACAGGCTAAGCAGCAAAGACAATAAAATGTTGCAAAGGAAAACGCCATCACAAGTAGGATCTTCTGCAACAAAGAATTTAAGGAAGTAAGTTACTTGTAAGAAAGTACTGATCAAAAAGTCGTTGTAACCATAGTATGAAGCTAGGTCAGCAGAAAGGTGGTTCACATAATCCGCCCTAACAGCTCCTTCAGGCCTGAGTGCCTTGAAACTAGATAGCACCCGAACAACTGCCACACACACACAGTCCGCATGTGCTGTGCATCAGAATGCATATTATGCCGTCAAAGAGCATCATAATAATGTGCGTTACGTTAGTTTTCCCAAATTAGTGTTAACATTTTACACTGTAAAACATCCCATGTGCACACAACTGCCACACGAACACAAAGTCCGCATGTGCTCTGCATTAGAAATGCATATTATGCCATCAAAGTGCAGTAAACTGATGTGCATTGCATTAAAATTTCCTAACACTATATTGCTGGACCATTAATCCGTGAAAACATCCTAAGTGTGATATAAGTGGTATAAACTCACCATCTTTGATTCACCATGAAGCACAAGCTGTAAGAAACTGATTCTCACCGTGAAAAGCTTAACATGGTGATGTTGCAAAATCAAAACTTTGTAGTGGGGGTGCTGAGCCAAAGATTCGGAAAGGAATTGCAAAGAGTGGCTGCAAGACTCGGGCACGAACTTCGCTTTCTTCTATAGGGGAGGACAAAGGGAGTGGTGTAGCTGGTCCATTGTTCTCAGATGCCCGAGCATATCCTACCAATAACTGCTTCACTCGAGGATTTTGCAACTCCTCAATCCTTTGCAAGAACAACCCCCTGTCTGAACAGAGCACGTCAATCTCAGCCAGAGTTTGCTGAAGGCCAACATGCTGACACCTGATCGGCTACGAGATGGAAAGACATGGAGGGAGCAGCAACGTCGGCCGAAGGAGGGCGAAAACAACAACACGAAGCTTGACGGTGCAAACCCTCAGCTTGCCAAACCCTAAGCTTGTCAAACGGTCAAACGGGCAGACCACAAAAATTTTGGTATAAATCTACCTGTATATGTATTAATACTTGTAGGAGAAACCTTATACGCCACAAGTGTACGGACGAGTTGATAACCGGGTATCAGGGTCCATAGCATCTTTCCCGGGGTACATGGTATCTTCCCAGGGTATAAAGCATCTTACCCGGGGTGCAGAGAATAATACCCGGGGTACCCGGGAACGTCATTAAATAGCCTTTTTGGCATTCCCTACCTGCCCACTCGCTTTTTATATATGTAAGCCCTGGCCAGCGATCAGGGAGATTTTTGGGCATAACCGGTTTAGATCCTAGTGTTTGCAACTCCAACCGGTTATACGTTGACATCCTCCGGTTTTCCTTTATTAAATTGGGGTAAATTCTATAGATTCTTCTAAAATAATCGCTTATTTTCTTGCAGTTTTGAATTTCAACCGGTTATTTTCAAACTCAACCAGTTCATTTGTAACTAACTGTTGGTTCTCCCCGATCATTGGCCTTGGCTGATTGGTTTATGGGGAAATAATTAGGAAAACGTCCATTAAAATTTCAAAATATCGTATAATCGGGGTCTTGTCTTCTCATTAATATGATAGATGTTGTAAAACTTATCATATTGTTAAGAGAATACAAAAACATAAGTAAGATGAGAGTTAAAGCATATACAACGAATTTAAGCAATATAAATGGTATGGGATGATATCTCATAGCTCCAAAAAAATACAATTCCAATAATGCAACGAATTCAATTACATAAGCATATTAAATGATATTAAATAATTGGATTACATTGATGCTACAAGGCCACGTGATACCGGTTCTTGAGGGGCATTATATTTAACGATCATTTCACAAAATAATTAGACCGTCAACTTAAGTAGCTTTTAGGATTAAATTAGACCCACATAAAAATCCAAACATAAAAGAAGGAACATAAAAGTTATGTGAAAATAATTATGGCAATTAGGAATGTATGACAATAATTATCGTACTCGTAAAATGGTCAAATAGAACCCTCAATTATGTTCAATATAGTCTAAATGTTCACTATTTGATGTCCGTTCTTAGAATTACACTCCACTTAAATATAGGTGTCCTAATTATTGCTAGATTGGAGATAAGCATGTATATATTTGGTGTAGTTAAGTTAACTTGGACCACTAAGTGCTACCATGAACTAATAAGGAGGATAGGAGGAATTTATAAGGGGATTTAACATTTACTTCACAAACTAATTAGACCGTCAACTTTAGTAGCTTTTACTTTTAGGAAAGGCAAACATAAAAGCCCAAACATAAAAGCTATGTGAAAATAATTTTGATAACATAACCGCTTGAGCTTGAAGATCTTGCAAGAATTTTAAACTTCCAATTTAATTTTTTTAATTCTCATTGTTCAGTGTCCAATTACTTTGTTTTATTGCAATGGAAGGTTTGGTAGGTTACGATGTTGTTGAAGACATAGATGTAGAAATGAATGAGGTAATTGAGGAAACTATTCTTGACAATGAGGATATTGACATAGATTACGATGTCTTCATTGATGAAGACGTTATTGACGGAAATGTTCAAGAGCTTGGGGATGTCAGTAGTCCAGAGGGTGATATTCATCTACCCCTTACACAATTTGTTTCACGAATCTTTCATCTTTTTACAGAACGATCATATACATATATGACTTTATGTCTTCAACATGAAATCGAGGCCACCGGTGAGGGGGTATTGGATGTAGAACCATCATTTGCCAAACCCAATTTGTCATTAGTTGTTGCCCACCGAGAGGCTTTGAAAAAATGGAGGGAACTAGAGAATAGTTTACGTGTAGCACAATATAATGACCACATGAGACTTTTTCATAAAAATACTAACATCACTCACCTAGTTATTCCTTTTCTTGAAGAGTGTGAGGGTATTGTGTTTGACGCCCACACAAGTAAATTCCACATCATGGAATGAATGTTACTCAAAATATCATCAATGGGAAAGGGTGGCTTGTAGGATCTCCCACTATGGAATTCGTCACAAATACATTAGAGAATTTTGCCTTCAATGTTCTATGTGCTCTGCATGTTCAAGCCCAATAAAGCGGAAAAAACATCACTATGATGAGGTTATTCGTGTGCCTACCGATCAATTAGACGAAAGATTGAAAGACCTCATTTTGGAGCATAAGGTAATATTATTTATAATTTTTTAGTCATAATTCAATACATTACTAGATTCATTGTGTATTTAATTGTAATGTGTTATCGTTTCATTCAAATATATTATAGTCTTATATATTTGCATTTCTTTGAATATTAGATCCATTTAAAATTCAATCATAAGTATATCGTTACTGCCACATTTTTTCCTGCAAGAGTTACTGTATACCGTTGTAGCCGGGGTGGCTATTTTCGGGATGAAAAAAAAAACAAACACAACTTCACTTGTGGCACCTACCACAAAAATTCGACAACACAGTACAACAATGTATGTTGGATGTAAGTTTCACATCAAGATTGTGCATCCAACAAATAATGACAGAGATGCCGAGGTAATATTGCTAACTTCATTTATATTCAATGTACTTATAGCGTATTTGTATAAGTAAACTTATATGTTTATTATTTATTTTGGTAGTTGTTTTTACACATTTTGATATTGGATTCATATTGATAATTGATTGCAGATTCATCTTTACAAAGGACACTCTGGACATATTCATGGTTCAATGGATGATGTATTTTTCTTGCCTCCTCACCCTTTGGCCATTCATCATATCCAACAAAATTTGCATAACATGAATAAGGTTAATTCAACAATTCTTGCAGCTCGCAGTAGGGTACCAATTTTGCAGCAACAAGTTGAGCCTCATGAAAGGGTTTCTTATAGATTTTTCCCTACTCCAAAAGAGGTTTCTAATTTGGCATACTCTATGCAAAAAAATGGGCAAGTGAAAGATGATGATTGGGCCAACATACACATCAATTAGACAGTTGGAAGGAAAACGGCCTAATTATCTATTTCTAAGCTTACGATCCTAACAATGAAGACCCAGATAAATGTCCTTTTGTGCTAGTCATACAGAGCGATTGGATGCGCGAGCTAGCAATCCAAATTGCTCCAAACTCGGCATGGCCAATTGACAGTACATTCAAGGCCAACCAATATGGGCTACCGTTATATGTTGCAATGTGTCCCAATAATCGCGGATACAGTATGCCTATTTTTTTGATGTTTTGTTCAAAAGATTATCAAGAGGGTTACGAGGCGACAACATTGAGGCTACCTTTGCAGGCGGTTTTTGAGAGAATGGGGCCTATTAGACCCAATGCAATTGTGATTGACAAAAGTGCAACAGAGCTTGAAATTTTAATGGACGTTTTCCTAATTATTCCCCCATAAACCAATCAGCCAAGGCCAATGATCGGGGAGATCCAACAGTTAGTTACAAATGAACTGGTTGAGTTTGAAAATAACCGGTGGAAATTCAAAACTGCAAGAAAATAAGCGATTATTTTAGAAGAATCTATAGAATTTACCCCAATTTAATAAAGAAAAACCGGAGGATGTCAACGTATAACCGGTTGGAGTTGCAAACACTAGGATCTAAACCGATTATGCCCAAAAATCTCCCTGATCGCTGGCCAGGGCTTACATATATAAAAAGCGAGTGGGCAGGCACCAAGTACTGCCACGGGCCTATGATTTCAGTACTAATTCCTTCTCCCCCTTCTGTAGGTGCCTAGCTCCGCCCTGCGTGGGCCCTCTGCCCCCCCCAAATCCCGCTGCCCTGGAGCCCTGCCCGGGATAGCTGTCCCCTTAAACCTAGGCCGTTGATGGATCCCGGGGGCCTCCATGGCCCAGATTCAATCTGCGCCTGGGGCCATGGAGCGCCCCAGTGACATGGCAGCTCCCAAGGAGGAAGAAGTTGGCATTGGATGTGGCCCATTTTCATCCATCTTATTTCATCCATATTTCCGACCTACATTCTCTTCCCTTTTGGCTCTGCACTGTCGGAAGAGACCAAGGGGCGGTCTCGGTCTCTCAAATGGGCCAAAATCTGGCAGCCAACCAAAACTGGCCACATATAATGTTAATAACTCGGGCCCGCTTCACACACAAGACTGAGAGCCCGTGACCACTGCATTTCAAGCATTCTCATTGGTGGAAAAGGCAGAGTTGGTCCAAGTTCGCTTCACACTACACTTGAGGGACCAACGGAGTATGTGAATGCAAGATGGATGTAAAGTCTACATGGATTCCTACATGGCATCAAATGGATCATGTTTCATGGTCGACTATATCATTTTCAAAAACCACCTCTTGGAGGTAGGCCTAACACAAAACCGGGAGACTATGGCACTCCGAATCCTCACAGCCATTGATATTATTCTATTCTATCATGTGTGAGGACCCGCGTGAATAGAAATTACTTGAAATAGCATTTGGTTGAGGACCTGGTCACATATGACTTCACACTACACTTGAAGGTCCGTGACCACACTACATGATTTTGGAGGTGTCTTGGGACGGCCTTTGGACACTTTCTTTTGGGCTCTCATATTTTCATGGTCATAGCTCTTGGGTCATGTGTGAAGTGGCCCTCACTCTTCAAGTGCAATCCAGTTGCAAGTGACTTCTTGCAGCAAAGTGGTCCCTAGAATGAGCCAATACAAATCATGCTATCATCCTAAAATTGGGTTATGGAGACCATGATCTCGTTAAAAACATCGACAACTTGGACTACCATTAGGATACATTCATTGGTTGGATGTGCACGATTGGTTGAACACATTTTTTTCCAATTTCTTCTTCATGGAAACCCTAAGTTACCTTCCCTTCCCATCACTTCCACCATGACACCCATATGATACTATTATGCTTAAGTATACATGACAATTTTTCATGAACACATTGATGTTTGGAGAATCGCTAGGAGAAAACTTGTCCATTCCAACCATCGGTTGCAACTTGTCCATTACAACTTGTGGCGAGGCAATGCATAAAGTAAATCATTTTGGTTGTCAACAGTCTGAGATGACCCAACACTACCGGGTGATATTGGAGAGGTACCCGATTATGAATGGAGTGGTTGGCGGTCTAGTTCCCACTGTGAAATCTTCTCTCTACTTGATGAGAAAAGAAACCAGCTAGACAGGTTGGAAGCCAATAGCCCACCCACCACAAGGTAGGCAGTAAACCCCATCCTACACCAAGAGGATTCTTGAGCATGGTAGGACCAACGGGCTCAAGTTCACTACTCTTGTGGAACCTGGAATTTAAGCAACTCACCTTGCTTACAAATCAAATATGGTGCAGATTCATGAAGAGAGTTGGAGATCAAACCCCCCACAAGTGTCCATGGCTTCCAAAATCACCCAACTTGACCCATAGATTAACATCCCTCACAATCCAACCCCATATGCCCACCAACCCCATGTGCACCGGCCATGTGCATGTACAGTCTAACCTCGTTTGTACGACACTTGTTTATACGACACCCTCGATATTACTACACATTTTTATCCAAGATCCAAGATACCCATATAATATTGACCCATATAATGACTTGGGGTATATAATGCCATGTATTCATCTTAGTCATGCACCCACTTTCTATAGGATATGAAGCATGCAATTATGCAAGATGATTAGTATTAATCTCTTAGCATAATTAGCATCCAATTTGAGCCCTTTCTATTATACCTTATTATTTTTGGAGTTCGTCTAGTTTATAGCGAAGCTTTCTTTTTAAGAAATAAAAATTTGTCATAGTGAAGATTTTTGTTGTTATAAGATGGTCATATAGGACCCCCAATTGCGTCGATTGTTGAGCCTACAATGGTTAACACATTTTGAGCATGTAGTCCAATCTTCTTTTGTACACATGTTATTACTTGCAAAATTTGCCCCCCAGATAACTTATAGTTCAGGTTGAGCATATCATTTAATTCAGGCCTATGGTTGGCAAAAATAATCATAAGCTACTTACAAACTCCCTCTTCAACAACACTATGACCTTTGTGATGATGGAGTGACTGGAGAAAGCTGGGTGACTGCTGCAAGGACATGAACTTAGGGCAGACTCAAAAAACAATTGGTTCCGAATGGAGATTGGGAAGCCATGGTAGAATAATTTTGGCGTGGACATGTGTTTAACTTTGAGGAGTTTGGTTTCAGGGTTGATCTTTTTCTTTTATTGGGTATACACGTCTATTTTCAAGTCTGATCCAAGATGGAGGTTTTGCAAGGTTGAAAACTGGGGCCAACCTTGAAACCAAACTCCTCAAAGTTAGACACATGTCAAGGCCATAATTCTCTTACCTTGGCTTACCGAACCCCATTTCGGAACCAATGTTTTTGAACCTGTGTGGCCTGCCCTTTAGGGCCACTTCACACACGAGATCGAGGGCATGTGACCATTGCTTGAGGGCAATTCAAGCCATCTCATTGGTAGAAAATGTGAAGCCGGTCCAAGTTCGCTTCACACTACGCTTGAGGGACCGACGGAGTAATTGAATGCAGGACGGGATGTAATGTCTACATGGCGTAAAATGGTACATGTTTCATGCTCACTTGGGCTTTTTCAAAAACCATCTCTTGGAGGTAGGCCTAACACAAAACCATTGGGAGACCATGGCGCTTCGAATGATGACAACCATGGGGTTCATTATATTCTACCATGTGCAAGGACCTTGCATGAATAGGAATTCATAGAAAAATAACATTTGGTTGAGAGCCTCGTCACATATGACTTCACACTACGCTCGAGGGCTTGTCATCCACACTACATGATTTTGGAAGTGTCTTGAAACAAACTCTTGGACACTTCTTTTGGGCCCTCAAAATTTCATGGCCACGGCTCTTGGCTTGTGTGAAGTGACCCTCAGTTAGGTAGGAAGGAAGGAAGGTGGGATGTGGTTCTAAGTTAAAATCGTAGGTATATGTACACCACATTGATTATCCCAATTAGTGTGTGCTACTATTCGAAGTTACACAGTGCAATATCGCCTTACTCAAGAGTCCAATTTTAACAAACAAAAGTTTAGTAGGTTGTTCGGACACTCTAGAACATAAATGACTTTGTTTGGTAAAAATTGCATTCTTGATATATATATAATTGATTTATAGCACGGCGTCACTCCTAATAGTTACACACACTAATTAGGATAATCAGTGTACTGCCCATGAAACCAGCATTTGGGTCCTCCGCTTGGATTTTGTAACTCTCAGGATCAGGAAAGGAAGTTGTACTCCGGATCTTGCCTGGAATCTGGACATTAAGCTCTTTTGCAAGCAGAACGTCTGAGTGAATGTGTGTGGGGGGATACTAGTACAATGGCCTGTGTCAGACACCGGCTCGGTAACTATATCATTCAACAAAAATATATTGAAAATAAACCAAAAAACATATAATGGAATTTTCATTTTACAGTATTGATCGTCAATAATATTTTGAGTTTCTTCTTGAGAATAAAGTTCATGTGAAAACTTTGATGTAGTTTATTTTAAATAGGGTCACATTGTTAGTGTTGGACACCCACTTCTTTGAGTTGGGTCCCCACCACTATTACCAAGGTGAAGGGTGTTTAGTTGAAATATGAACTTGGTGGATTATTAGATTGGAGATTTAAAAACATTATTGGATTTATTATGAAAAGAATCTTGAAGAGGCGTATAATTATCTAACTGCTAAGATTCCTCAAGATGTAGTTATCTAGAATAGGGCAACGTACCTTAGGGGGTCAAGTTTTTGTGTTGGAGTGCATGAGAGGTTTGCGATAATTCCCTCTCGGCTTATGATGACTTCACCAATATGTGCAATTAGGTTGCCTTTGCGAAAAGATTGCCTATGTACCCGTGCAAATTACCTAATTCCACATGATATATAAATCACTCCATTTTCACCTTCCAAATGGTGAGATTATCCAAATACCTTGGAGTTCTAGCTTGTAAAGCAAAATAAGAGCCAAATGTGGAGATTATGTTGAAGACACCTTGGAAGTGGCGTTCAATGTGATCATTGAATTAGAGGGTTGATTCGATAGGCCCAACAAAGTGGGACACTCATCATCACTCATGGAGCCCATTTATATGCACCTATTTCCAAATTGCTATATTATTTCTATAAATAGAAACATACATGCTCATCTTATATAATCCTCATTTGCATGCATGGAAGGGCAGCCTTGTTTCCATGGCTGGAATAGTCTTCCCGGTTGCAGACAAAAAGTACAACCCCTTCATGTATAATAGACTAATGATGGCCCATGCCGAGCACTGGTGTGGTGGCTATATCGTTCTATATGTAGAGAGAGATTAAAATAAAAACAAAGAAAATTGTCACATAATAGTGCACCTCTCATCCATCCAACATAAAAGCCATGAAATAGTATGCAATCTACACATAGGTTACCTTCTTTAGTTGATTTTGACATTCTAATTTTTTGGTACATTATGACACTTAATTTTTGAAAGATGTAGCATGAGGCTTTCTAGATACTCACACCAAAAATACCTCCAAGTGCTTGTCATGCACATTCAGCCACTACAAAGTACATGATCAAAAAATTGAGGACTTCCAATTAAAAATCCTCTTTGTAACATACACACTAGACACACTAGTGTATTTCCTCTCACAACTTCACTCTCGAGCCAACCCAAAGATTGCATGTAAACCTATTCCATACAACCTTTTCCTTCGATGTGGTGAACTAAATTGTGAGGGGTGGAGACATTGATGATCAAAATATAACATATGTATTTGTAACCAATGACACCCATGTTGCGTATTTGAACTTAAATCTTCACTAACATCAAAGTGGTTAACTTATTGAAGACGGTGGACTTGGAGAATGTGTTGATTTTTGACACGGTCATTGTTGATATGATTAACAAAAAATGAGAGCATGTAGTTGAAATACACTATTTTTATGCTTGTAAAGCCCAATATGTGCCACTTAGATGCTTAGGGGTTAAGGACCCAACAACAAATAACTTATATGCACTCCACTTTGTGGTTAGGGTGCAAGATGTTGATGCATGAGGTTGCTTGTCAGGCATGTAGCATAAGGCTAACATGCTAACATTCATGCAAGTACATGGATACATGAGTTACCTTTTCTTTTTCTTTTCTTTTGATTTTCCAAGGCATGTGTATATATGTGGCAAGGTAAGGTGCCTCCTCCAAGCCTTTGAATTATATTCTAGGTGTGACGTGGAAATGCCTATTATACTTGCTCCATGATGTTTCAAACTCCCCACCGTGCTTGGGGTTTAGGGTTTAGGGTTTAGGGTGCTTTAGGTCTATGGGCCCCACCATTGTGATCAAGAAATCATATGAATATATATATATGGAGTCGATGTCACACACAACAATCTGTATCCATCTTGGTTGGAGGTGAACTTGCAATTCATAAATTACTACCACTTTCAAGTATTCCTTCTAGCCACAAACGAAAAGTATTGTCTCTCCATGTATAGTGAATAATGATGGCCCACAACATACATTGGCTTGGTCACTATATCATTCAAAGAGTATATATATTGCTCGAAACCACAAGGCGAGACCAAATTATCGCATAATAAGATGCCTCTCATTTATCCAACATAAAGGTTACCTTTTTAGTTGATTTAACATTCTAATATTATTTTGTTAAGTTATGATGATTACTTTTGTGAGATGTAGCAATAAGATGTATAGCTACTTACACCAAAAATACCTCTAATTGCTTGCCATGCACATTCCACCACTGCAAAGTAAATCATGTAACAATTGAGGACTTCCAATTGAAACTACTCACTTTGCAATGTACATGCAAGATGTGTCAATGTCTTACCCTGAACAACTTTACACCTAAGCCAACCCAAGGATTGCATGTAACCTTTTCCATGTAGTGAATTGCATGTGAGGGGCGTGGCATTTTCCCCCGGTCAATTCCCTTATCATCCACAAACATTATATCTCAAATGAATCCTCTTCCATCATACTCCAAACCCTTTAAAGCCCCTTCCCTTTCGACAATCTCACCCTATCCTTGCCTCTCAACCTCTAGAATGCTATGGGGGCCTTCTTAATGTTGCAAGCAAAACATGCTTTGCATATTTGTTGCAAGAATTAATATTTATTTTTCTCTATTTTACACCTCCAGTCCACTAATTACGAATGTAACCCAAAATGCTAGCAAAACAAAAAACCGAACTCCTCAAAAACCTCAAAATCATACCACATGTTTTGTGATACAACTATTTACATACCCCAGATGATCTAAATCCAAATTGAGAAAGCTTTTCTTCCTTTAAAATTTGGCCCTTCATTGTGGGGGGATTACACGTATTCCTGGAATTTAAAGCCCAAAAACTTGGGCTACTTTACTAGAGAGTACATATGAGATTCCAAATCTCCTAAATTCTTCAAGAAAATATAGACTACGTGTTGCATTAGAAATTCCACAATGAAGCATCTACCGAGATCGGATTGAAGATTGGGCCTTCTTTGATTTACTTATGATTGTTAGAAAATATGTGTGTGTCAAGCCTTCCACCTATGAATACCTAGGTTTCCCAAATTATATTGCCTATGAAAATGTAGAGTAGTTAATACATTTGGAGGTCATAGTCCAAACTATTTTGAACATATGTCTTTCTATGTCCATTCTCAAAACTCATACCTAACCGCAACTTTCTCAATTATGGATGTTTGATTAAGAAAGGTAACCTAAATAAACATGCATACGTTACATAACATTACTCAGCACTAATGTTGCACCATAACTTTTAAATTTTGGGAGCATCAAGTCCCATTTATGTTGGGCCACCTTCACATAATGAAAAATAGTTAGGCTAAATATTGTTCACTATGTGAAGGCAAACCGATAGTTGGGCCTACCCCAGGCTTCTCCTACCAAAATGTCAAAAAATATTAAATAATGTGAGCATGCATGTTGACCGGCTTGTCATGTGGGGCTTGACAATGGCGTGGCATGTCATTGCATAACCCAAGACAATTGGGCCAAGAATGATTGAAGGCCAACTACTAAGCCTACATGAATACACAACATTGCTTACACCCATACATTAAATATATTAAGGTCCATTTACCCAAAATGTATGTGGAGTTGGAAGTGTCCATGATAGGACCATGTTCTTTACCACCAAAAAACCACCGGCAAGAAAAATAATATTGTATATTGTGTCAACCATATCAATATGCGCGACAAAAAACTAACCAAGGTTAGACACCCATCTCTTTGAGTTGGGCCCCCACCAACATTACCCAAGGTGAAAATGGAGTCAATTATAATATAGCATGTGTTTTATTTCTAGAGGATTTGACCTTGTATTTTTTGTAAAAATGTTTCAAATTAGTCTAGAAGGACCCACTTGATATAAATCATTCCACAAATATATGGGAGTCATGTTTTTACTAAACCCCTTACTTGGGTAATTTTGGTGAGGGCTCAACTCAAAGAGACAAGTGTCTACCAATATCCAAAAACAAATGAAATTAACCCCTAAAGGTTGAAGCGAAACCATCCCAAAATTGCCCAAAACAATGTAGTCGAATTCAACAACTTATTAGGAAAGAAAATTGGCGCCTCTTATGATACATTTGTTCACACTTGCTAACACTTGATGTAGTTAAAGTTCTTCACACAAATTTTCAAATGTCCACATGTCCAAAAGCTAAAAAAAATAACGTAAACATCTACAATAGTACCATTGGGCATCGATGACTGCTCGATTAAAAAACATCCACCTCGGCTTTTACAAGTAAAGCTTAGAAGATTGCCCACCCTTGGACCGACCATTCACATCATTATTCAACATTGTCCCATAGTTCCTTGTGCTCATGAATTTATGAAGAATCATGCTATGTCATTCTCAAATGGCCCCCCACATACCATAGTTTTAGTTTGGAATTGTTTCAACGTGCAATGTTGAGCGCACCCAACTATCAAGCCTCACCAACCCACTTAGAACACAGTGGAATTCTCTCTATTGTGATTGAATGATGTTATGCTCAAATTTCCAACAATTGCACATAACTTTGGCGCGGTTCAGTCGAGTGTCTAGACAAAGCAATAATAGTGACACACCCGGCTCGTCTTTTGTCCCACAGAGTGCTTTCCACATCATCAGGCCACTTGTGTGTGCCATTCGGTTCATTAGATATGGCCTCAAACATGCATGATAACTCCAACCAAACAAGTAGGAGCGTTCCTGCACCATCAAAGCTCGGAACCACTCCCCGAGCAAGACCCAAGTCGTCTCCATCTTGTCGGCCAAGATGACTACATTGCCTGATGACATGGCAAGTGGACAAAGTGGATAAACCCTAGGTCTGAACAATGCATTGGAGAAAGTTGTTATTTTGGCCAATGACGTGTGACCATCCCCGTGACCTTACCACCAAACCATGTCTCCGAAGAAGTCGGCCCAAACTCCGACTCGGTGGTGACTTGAATTGCCACATCAACCCTAACGGAGAATAAAAATGGCCCTCAAAATTAGTGTTTACTAACTCGCGGACTCAATAATAGCTCTAAAGGAGGCCACATTCAGCCCGAGAGCCCGGCCTCATAACATGTTGCTGACTCTTATGTAATTGGCTTGGATTTGGATTGTCTTCACGGTGGGCCACCAACGTCTTTCTTTGTGTTTTGCATCGGTTTTGGTCCGGATGCTCATTGGCTACCTTGGCATGTGTGCCTCCAAAGTACAATCTCCGATTCAAAATCTCCATAGTCAAGGCGAGTGACCGGGAGGAGGGGAAAAAATAAATGAAATGGTTTATAATATAATGTGGTCATGGTCGGCGGTCCGAAGACCGTCACCATGACAAGTTCGCGTCATGTTTTGAAAAGGCTTTGGTCATGCGTCGTGATGTAACGTGGACTTAAGGGTTAGTTTTCATGTTTGGTGGCATCTACATTTCCAACAGAATTTGGTGGACGAACAATCTACATGGAAAATCACCCTAAGACCAAGATGTGGTGCTTTTAATGATTAACCAAAGTGTTATTAGTACACTACTAAGTGAACCTTATAACTTTGGGTTCGTGACTTATTCATCCTCATTTAGTTATTCACAAAACCTTGATTAAAAGATCAATACAAAAACATAGCTTGGGGAGAACCGGCGGCTGGTCACAAATAAACCAGTTAAGTTTGAGAAATAATCAGTTGAAGTTCTAGACTTTGGGAGGATTACTGAATCGTTTTAGAAGAATCTATAAAATAAACTTCGCATGAATTAAAGAAAAACCGGAAGATGTCAACACATAAGTGGTTGGATTTAGACTCATTAGGATCTTGACTGACTATGCCCAAAAACTCCCCGGGCACTGCACAACAACCCTGGGAATCTTCATATTCATTCATATTTTTACTGCATGCTCACCCTGAGATTCTCCTTTTACTGAGGTAACTTAGAGTACAGTTTACCGTGCTCGAGCACAATACATTTATTATTCTTAATTGTTTGGCCTGAGATTGATTGTCGGGCCCAATGAACGGATCGCTAGTTAAAGATGAAGCGGTTGAGTTTGAGAAAAAAAAACTAAGTTGAAGTTGAAGACTTCAGGAAATGTAGCGATCATGTAAGGAGGAATCTATATCATGAATGTGAATCAATTTAATAAAGAAACACCGAAAGATGTCCACATGTAACCAGATTGGACTTGGAAACACTCGAATTTTGACTGATAATGCCCAGAAATCTTCCCGGATATTCCTCAGGCCTTTTTCACGAGTAACACCTTTTTTGTGTTTTCAGCTCGAATCTTTGTTGAAATTCAAGGTGTTGCCATGCAATTCAACCTCCATGTGCCTGTTGGTCTAGACTCTAAACTACATACGAAATCAGATAGTTGCGACCAAATTATTATGTCCAACAACAATGGTGTGGATCGAGTCAAGTTTGACTATTAATACAGACGTCTATAATAACTAGTGTGAATATATAAGAAGTACGGACATGCCTAGTTTCTTGGATTTGGCTCAATTAAGTTATAGTTGATAGAGGAATGTTGCCTATTTGTGAGGAGAGGATTAATTTAGAAACATAAAACACTCTGTGTAAATAAACATTAATATTGTTTCAGTACTCAATTGATTTAATCATGTGTATTTGAACTCGTGGTGTGGGAATTCTCGATGTTTTAGCACACAGTGTCTTGAAACTGAGTCAGCAACATCTTCATTGGAACTGAAGCTCGTGTATATTCTTGAATTATCCACCACTTGGAAGGTTATTGATCCCATTCACTTGGAAACCTGATCATGAGGACAAGGCATTCTCCTTTTGTGTTAATTCACTTGGCGTTGGCCGGGTTGGCCTTCTGTCTCACCGAAAAAAGAAAAAAGAAAAAAGAAAAAGTCATTATGTGATTGTAAGCCATAACATTATTCAGCCATGGTGGAGAGTTCCCTTCTAAGGGCCACTGCACACATGAGACTGAGAGCCCATGACCATTCCACTTCAAGCACTCTCATTGGTGGAAAAGGCGGAGCCAGTCCAAGTTCGCTTCACACTACGCTTGAGGAACCAACGGAGTATGTGAATGCAAGATGGATGTAAAGTCTACGTGGATTCCTACATGGGATTGAATGGGTCATGTTTTATGGTCACTTGGACTATTTTCAAAAACCACCTCTTGAAGGTAGGCCTAACACAAAACTAGGAGACCATGGCACTCCAAATGCTCATAACCGTTAATTTATTTTATTTCATCATGTGAGGACCCGCATGAATAGAAATTCATTGAGATAGCATTTGGTTGAGGACACGGTCACATATAACTTTAAAGTACACTTAGGGTCCGTGACCACACTACATGATTTTGGAGGTGTGTTGAGTCAGCCTTTGGACACTTTCTTTTGGGTTCTCACACTTTCATGGTCATGGCTCTTGGTTCATGTGTGAAGTGGCCCTAAGTGCGGCCGTGGACCCCACCACTAGGTTGGAGACCTAGATCGCCTATCGGTTGCACTTGTTATTATGGGCTAGTCCCCCATAAGATGTTAGGTTGGGACATGGTGGCCATTGGGAGCTGTAAGTTTTCAAGAACCACCCATCACTCTTTGGACCATTTGGATTGAGCGCATTGATCAAGTTTTCACTCATGAACAATGGCACGAGTGGAAGGTCAAGTACTACACATGGGATGGTCTGATTATCTACGCCAAAGCGGCGTGGGAATGTGTGATCAAACAAAGCAAGATTAGTAGTTTTTCCAATGTGGCCATGCTCCAAGGCTTTGACAAGACATGGGGGGATGGGAATGTCCTCTGTAGGAGGAAGAACCTGCATATTTAGTAGAATTGGAAACGGCAACGTTGGTCATAGGTGGATTGTGTTGTTAGTTCTAGGACTATTATGTTACTCTAGCAGTACTAGGGCTTGATTCTTTTCCAAATTTCTTTTGTGGAGTATGATGTGTGTTATGTATTTGATGGCTATTTGTATTGGGGGATGTTAAGGTCTATTAAGTGTTTAATGGTTGGTGTTTGAATGGAGCCCATTATGACGGTAGATGATGGAGGGAGGTGTGTAACGATCCACCCTTGTTGGGTGAGGAGGGGTTCTAGGGTTTCCTATTTATCAAGTTTGCAGGTGGTGGCAGCCTCAAGGAATCTAATAAGAATTCCAAGATTTGTAATTTGGTGTTGGGGTTGGGGTTGGAGGGGGGTTGAACAGTTGGTGGGACGCCTATTAGGCATAGGATGTCCAGTCGTAGGCAAGTCATGCAATTGCATCTAGGTATGTATCATATGCATGGTAGTAGCATGATGGGATAAAGTTGTATGGCAATCGGTCATTTATGGGTACCAACATTAATTAGTGTGAAGCATCATGTCTTAGGGTGTGAATTCATGGTGTCAACCAATGTATGGAATGCTTTGTTGTGGCACTTGGTGTGAAGTTTATATTTATGTCGGTTTGTGCGACATGATAGTAGATGGAGGCATGTGTCATTTTCTATGACATTGCAAAGGTTGCATAGTTGGAAATTGTCATGTATGAGCACGTATGTTTTCCTATAGTTGCCCATTGTATAGTTGGCCAAATTGGGATTTTAGTATTTGTGAGCTTTGAGTGTCGGAAATCCATGTGGCATCCCCAAAAAAGTTAGACCCTATTGGGTGGAGATCTTTGCCCCGGGGGTGGACTCTTCATTAGATACCTAAATGACATGCATGGCTAACTATGAAATTTAAACCCCCTATATATGAGAGGTTTGCAAAGAAAAACAAATGTATATGTATTGACAACAAGCTAGAAATTGGACCCATGTTATTATACTAAGCTTTTCAATTTAATGTGATAAATGCCTCCACATTAATGTAATAATTGCGCCAAACAACCATAGATAAGAGCACAACAACTTAGCCACAATCTTAAGAACAAAATTCAAGGGAGCTCACGAGCACTCCAAGAGCCTCCATTTTGTAAAACATATAACCCCAATGCAAACCATAACAAGAATGGACAATGTAGTCATTAGGGACTATTAGCATATGACAACAATGGATGAAACCATGGATCGGATGAAACCAACATGTATTCTCAAATTTTCCTCTAAACCTTAGGGCCCCCTTTTGTACCTTTACATTTACTTCAAAATTCTCAATAGCGTTTCTAGATGTACACACTAGAGAAAAAGAATACATGTCCCTTAAGTATAATATGTATGCTAATGCCTCACATAGTACAACTTCTTACACTCACGTTAGTTCGTACATTGCATGAAGAGTCCATCCCCCATGGATATTTGTTTGATAGCTGTGAGGCCAAACCCACCACCCTTAAGCGTCCTAGTCCGGGTGATGGTTTTGAGAATCACATGCACTCCATGTAAACTTGTAGTAATGTGAAATGTGATTGCCATCTCATTGGGCACACACCTTACTTAGAATCAAGTCATTTTATTAAGCTAGCCTCATGAATGGGTGAGGAGTTGCCCTTCTCAAGGGTCCAACCCTTAGCCTTGGCCACACATGCCTTCAATGATTTCCCCCTTGCATCCTTTAACCAACCTCCTTTGTCTCGCCATCGCGGAAGTCCTCCACCTTCTCCATTAATTGTGCACATGACTTATTTCAACCAAAGAGTGTGAGTGTTTAAAAACACTTACCTCAATGGGCAACCACCAACACATTCAAGAGTCTCACACACTTCTACTTACCTAATGAATCCAACTTTACCTAAAAACCAAGATGGCATGAAATAATCTAGTATGGTCTAGCAATCCCGCAAAGGATTAGCCTAACTAGCCACCCCCATTAGTTAGCCTAACTTATTAAAGCTAAACTAACTAACTTAAGCCCAGCTAGTCCAGCAGCTTGCAGCTGCCTTGGCCTTAGGCCCAACCGAATAGCACCAGTAGCTTCCCCAAATACTAAACCACTATCAATCACTTCTATCCAAGATAAATCCACGCTATAAATCTAAACCTCACAAGACTAAATAAAAGTATCAATGATATAAATCTAAATGCTATAATGTCAATATTAAAAGTCTAAATACTAAAGTCATGCCCTTGTTTAAGAATGCTTTGAGTCTAGACCACATCTAATGAAATGAAACTACTCCTCAATACTAACTAGTCTTGGCTCTTTGTCTTAAAACCTTGCACACACATGTGCATCCTCTTTTGTTCTACACACACACAAGCTCACCCACACACTCTCACATACTCCCTTCTCCTCTAGGGGAGAGTAAAGGAGTGAAGAACTAAAAAAATAAAATAAAATTGGGAGAGGGGAATATAAAAGGAGAGGGGAGGAGAGCACATGAGGGAAGGATAGGGTGAGAAGATTAGAGCCTCCAATCACAAACCCTTAACCTTATCCTTCTAAGTAAGGACTCATCCCATCCACAAAGCTTGTCAATTCCTAAATCAACGAGGTGGATCCTAAAGTGGGCATTTAACCCGCGGATCTCCTCTTGCCTCACCATACGCCTTACTCACATAGTCAAGGCAACTCCCTATTAAAATCACACTTCAAAACTACCACACAACACGACCTAAGGTCTAAACTTAAATCAACATCACACTTCACTCTTTTTATATTTTTGTAAATAAACATAAAACATCAAAACATAACTTCTAATGGTTTCAAAGGGTTAAGAACACATGTGGGCACCATTTTGGGCTCACAATAGCCATTTGTTAACATATGGGATGGTGTTTGTTACTAGGGAGGTGAGTGCACTTTTGTATTCTTTATGTATGTATGTCTTAAGGTTACGTACAAAATTGTCGTGTTGAGTGGATGTAGGCGGAATTGAGGGCCAAGATGGTGTTTAGCGTCCCATTAGCTGGAAGGGAATTACTAGATTTTGGACTTTTGGGCCCTTTTTCTGTTAGTTTGTCTACCTTGTCATTTCATGCTACGTTTGTGTGGGCTATGCTAGTTGTTTTCAGATCGTGATCTTATTTTTAGACAATTAATGGTTGCAGTGTTGTGGGTGATAAGTAGTTTGACTAGATGGTTGTATTGTGAGGAAGGGTATTTGATGTGGTTGAGTAGCAAGTGTATGCTATTAAGGTTGTTCCTGAAGAAAAATGTGTCCGTGTTTAGGGGTCTAGTGTGTTCTATTGCCAAGAGTAATGTGTAGAGTTGAGCAGAGAGGATATTTGGGTATCCTAGGAGATAAATTGCTATGTGAATTTGGAGCGAACCGTTATATACTCCCAAGCCGATGATGTTATTGTTTCCTTCACTATTCTTGGGATATAAATGATCCCTATGTGTAATAGGCTTGAGTGGGATGAAACATTAGTGGATGAATTTTGGTGATTTGTGGTGGGAGAGGAAATGAAGGAGATTTGGTTCATGGATTGGGGTGGCGGATTGGCGATGTGCCACATCATCGAGATTTTGATGTTGCATGATGGTGTTGCATGTTGGGGGGGGGGTGGTTGACATCTAGCAGGCAATCAGGGAAGTTTGGAAAGAAGGTATGTATGTGGTGGTGGGTGACAAGGTGTTTGTATGAGAGATGTGTATTATGGAGGTGAGTAGAGGTTCGGTGGTGGTATAGTGCAGGGGAAAAGTTGGGGGTGTTGTGTATTGGAAAGCATGCAAGGGAATTGTTATTGTGGGGGTTATGTCTGGTTGTTGTAGAGGGTCGATTTTGTTGTTTTTCCAGTCGTTGTGTTTCCAATAATAATGACAATGGCGTTTGTTGGGGTTAGTTTGTTAGATGATTTTGGCCCATTTGATGACCTTTGGTATGGGGTCGATGTTGGTAATGTGAGCGTAGCCATGGCTAACCAATTGGGTGTTGAAGGTAGGATTTAAAAATCTGAAGATTTGGTCTCTCATGTGGTGAGTGGTATTGTGTGAACGAGATGGGACATGTTAGGGGCTTTGAGAAGTATGAGTGTGGTAGGTGGAAGGTGTCGATTCAATTTTCAAGGATTGTTTGGGGGAGGGTGTGGTGGTCGTCTAATGTTTACATTACTCTACCAACTGAAAGCATGATCTTGTAATAATGAACCGCCATTCAAAGCCTGGAAATCGAACCTGGTGAAGCCCAATGCAGCAACATGAGCCTGGCCTTTAATTTGCTTTGCAATGGACAGGGAGAACCGACTGCTAATTGCAGATGAACCGTTTGATTTTGAGAAATAACCGGTTTTAGTTCAAGAGTTCAGAAAAAAGAACGATCATTTTAGAAGAATCTGTGGATTATACCTCAATTTATTGAAGAAAAAAACTGAAAAAAGATCACAACATGTAACCAGTTGGACTTGGAAACACTAGGATCTTGACCGATTATGCCCAAAAATCCCCCCAAACATTGTTGTGTTGCGTGGTCACTTGGAATTAAACGTTTCTTTCATGTGCTTCTTGTCGACGAGTAGCCTCACAAGTCACTGTAATGACAATTTTTGAGCTTTTTGGACCAATTCTAAGTTTAAGTGAGAAACCAGTTGTTTTTGGGCTTCTTAAATAGGAGTTAGTAGATGTGAATGGGGTTATAGACTGGAAGTTCCAAAAGTAACCGAAAAGAAGTTATGGCGTCCTTGTCGAAGTCTCTTGAGGTGGAGGAGGCATGAGAGGAAAAAAGGAGATTTTTTGCATATGGCTATGGACCTTTTCTGATATTTTTTGTGAATGCTTATGAACATATACTTTTGGAGAGAAAATATATACTTTAACACATGCGTGTGATTCGCATGTGACCAATCTATCGTCTGATTGCAGGCTTGTATTGTTAGTCTATTTCCAGGGGGTTTGTACTAGAAGGGAGAGGCATATATGTAATTTCAAAGCAGTGACTGAGTTGAGAGTTAACTTGTAAGTCTGGCCGGAAAGATTCCTGTTCTTTGTAATGTTTGTGGGATTCATACTGTGATCGATGTTGAGGATAGCATGATATTAAGTGCGATTAGAAATATCTGTGAGAAGAATGAGTGTAAGGACGTTGATACTCTGTACTCCTTGTTTTCCTGGATTCGGTCGATTAGCTTAAGTAAGCCTCAGTGGTTGATGGGTGTGAGTTATCGTAACCCGACTTTCTCGCTGTTTTAATTAAAGAAAGGAGATAGATCCGCATTGAATTATATGGTGAATTCTGAGTGAAAACGTGTATGAAGATCTGCTGAGATTGCAGCCCAGGCCATGGTTTAATCTCCATACTCTATCTTTAATACCTGCCCAAGAATACAAGTCATGACAATGGTCTGTAGAGAATGGGGATAAAGTGAATAATGGTTAGGAGTAATTCGGGGAACTGGACATTAATCGGAGAGACTGATTAATTTATCTGGGAGTAGCTCTCATTAATTGCCTCGTGTTCTGTAATCATCTGAAAGCGTTGATTGAGGAAATCTGTAGACAGAGATTGGTTGAGATCCTAGTGTTTGCAAGTCGAACCGGTTTACATGTTGACATCCTTCGGTTTCTCTATATTAATTTGAGGTATATTCCATAAATTTCTCTTAAAGCGATCGGTAATTCTCTCGAAGTATTGAACTTCAACTAGTTAATTCTCCAACTCATCCGGTTCATCTGTAACTCATTGCTAGTTCTCCCTGATCACAGATATAGTCGACTATATTGTTGACCGATAATGTAACGTCGAGACTGCCGAATAGATTTGTGCATGAATATAACTAGGTTGATTAGGGGACAATCTCTGTGATATTACTTTGGAATGTAATCCCTGATACTTAAGTTCTGTGATGATAATGGTCGTAATGAGTTAAGTTGTGATGACATGGCTATGTCTTAATGTTCCCTAATACCTTAAACGTGTAAGAAGAATGATTCTTCAAGAGAGAGTTTGCAATTAATTTATGAATAATTCTAAGTTTAAGGTTGAATGACAAAGCATAATTATCTTAATGGACCACCCTTTTGCTCGAAGGTACGAAATGTTTATGAGGCCATATACTTTTCATCGTTGTTCTTACTGACTCTTAAATTGACTCTACAATTAATTGCATACTGAGTCGATTGTCATTAATGTGGTTCCATTTGGTAGATTAATTTGGGTAAGGAATGTTGTGTCGTTGTAATACGTGAAAGTTTCAAAGAGTTGTAGCACCGGTCTTCCGGGCACAATCACATTGGTCAAGGAACAATATTATTGTCTTCTTTGCGTAAATGAAGAGACTGTTTCCTTAAAGTCTATGATGGGGGTTGAAAGGACAACATATTGAGACTATTGACTTTGAAAGGTGAACTCGAAGTGGAGGAACCGAATGGACGTGCTGTTTACGTGGTAAGTAAATGTGGTTAAATGGTTTACTCATTGATTTCGTAAGGAAATGAATACTAATGTAGAGCTTTACTATTTCTTTGGGAATTGAATTATTCCTTGACATAATAATCATCATTGACATATCTTGAGGATTAAAATGTATAAGATTTAAGGATGTGCATTTGGAACACTAATGAAAATCTATGAGCTTAAGAGTGTTGTGAGCCTGTGTTAACCGCATATGTGGTTTGGACTTATTGTCTTGAGGAACGAGATGTTGATTACTTTGGCCGATATCAGGTAAAAGACCATTGTCGGACTGCATAACTAAAAAGTGAATTTAATCAAAAGCGACTATCTATCCTGAAAGGATTACAGCACTGACCTTTTCAAGTTACATTAAAAGGGTTTAATCAATGAAAGACTATGGTCTACACCAGAGTGCCCTTGGCTTTGGTAAAAAGACAAAAATGGGATACTATTGCAAGACTATTGACTATGGCTGTGCCTATGATTTTGCACCGCACTCGGTCCAATTAAAATGAACTCACTGCCAGACTATTGACTGGGAAATTAGTGTGAGGTGTGAGACTGTCACATTTGCATGTACTGACATGGAGTGATTTTTAGAGTTTTTATCCCTTACCCACAAGCCAATTGTCAGTCCTAAACCAAAGTGAAGTGATATAACCTTGTGTTTTCCCTAATAACTCTTATCTAAGACACCTAGATGATATAAGGATCACCTTTTAAGTCTTCCCTGATTGTTTCCCTGGGTTTGTTTGTAACCAAAAAGCTAACTACAGTCACAAATGACTCACTCCACCATTTATGGTATCTAGTGTTACTTCCTAGTCGAAGTTATGCAAGTTATGGTTTTTGTATATTTTATGTTTATTTGGATGATATGATGGGTCAATTTTAATTTTTAATTTTTAATTTTAATGATTGTATTTGGCTAAGATGCATCATCAGCATATGAATTTCAAAAACTCATTTTACGTCAGTGAATAATCAAAATCGAATCTTTCATTGTAGTAGCTTTGCAATTTTTTTGTAGTTGAGGTAGGATTATATGTTTTTAGTGATGCAAGTCAATTGTTGAGGACTCATATGCCTGTAGCACGGGTAGATCACTCTACAACATTTTTGTGCACCACGTGCGGCTGGGGGTTTTTTGTTTTGGGGCTATTTACCTTCAAGGGCTGAATTTAAGCCTCCCTATAATTACTTAAATTTCAAAAATGGCCCATTTGTTTGCACCCTTCCATTACTTATATTGTCCAAGTCACTGCAATTTTTTGTACTCTATATTCCTTTTAAGTAATTTTGGACAGACGGAAATCCCAATTATCATCCATCCCCGTGAGTCCTAAACCCATTTACACACCATACTAAACATACCTTCTAGGATCCTTATCTTCAGCCCCTATATTAATTTCACACAAATAATGGCCCACGTTTTATGTCCATCTAACTTACTTATAATGGGATTGTCTACATTTAATGGCCCCTTCATTATTTGGAATTCCTTTATAATTTTTATTTCAAATGATTTTAATCCTCTCTATATTATGCTGCACGTCATTTTTATAATGCACTAAGTGATCTACCCGTGGATTGGCTTAGGAAAATGGCTACATGTGGTAGAAACAAAAATAAAATAAATTACACATCATTTGATATACCTCAAAAATCTTCAAGTTATTCACCCTTTGTTTCCTACATCCATCCCTAGGCCCACAATTCTTTCACTACAAATGGCTTTTAGAACCGTCCTAATAGTTGCCCAAAACCACCCCCATATTTGTGCCCGAAATCAACCTTGCTCTCTCCCCAAAACCATGCCCACCTTTCAACCACACCATCTCCCGTACTAGGACCAACACTCTACCCAATAATAATAAAAGTTGAGCACTTGTAACTTTTGTATGCGGGATCCCAATAGAAACATTTTCAAGAAGTCTTTGGAAATGTTATTTTATAACACGACTTAGAAAATATATAATATGCTAAGCATGTCAAGCTTAAACACAATGACAATTTTGGTACATCATGGACCAATGCATGTACATTCAAAGACCAACATTGAACCTAAAATCAACATTATATACTTTAATAAATGACGGATGCATGCCTTCAATTGTTTGTCATTCGTACATAGTGTTGGTTTTGAGCGTGCCTACCTTATGTTTGTTTGTTTCTTCCTAATTTATGGTAGGGCATACATTAAGGTCCAAGAAACTTGAATGTCGGTTTCTTGAACTAGGAGAATTTTTCCAAACTAGGGGACTGTTGAGATTCACTGGGAAAGTGATGCCACATTAGTGCCACTCAAATTTATGTACCTTGAGCACCATGAGATAGCTTGCAACCCAAAGGTCACTCTTTAAAGTTGATTTGACACATGATTTAGCATGGAATATCCCCATTAGTTTAGTTCAAGTCATTTGAGATGAACTCACCACAACTCTATAACAAATCGAGTTTAAATTTATGGATGGATGAGAGTCACACTTGTATGCAATAATTCCCCATTGCCCTTGGATGTGAACCCCGAGTGCCCTTGGGTCCAAATTTTTTTTTTTTTGCTTTGGAACAATAAGATCACTCGGATTTGGAGTATAATCTGTGGTTTGGGGCCATACTTAGGACCACTTTACACTGGTCTAGCTTGAAAGCCCTTGACCCAATGTATGCAAATTATTTGACTGGTCAAGAAGTGGGAGACAATCCAAGTTTGCTTTCCACCGGACCCTAAGGTCATGAGGGACCAAAGAAATTCGAATGGAAGAAAAATCTACATGTTATCTTAGGGCATCAAGTGGATAATGTTTCATGATCTAAATGATATTGCATTAGGCCCCATCAAGAAGAGGTGGACCTAATGCATATTTAAAGGTTGTGGCAAATTTAAAGGCTATTTTGGATTTCTATTTCCTATGGTGGGGCTTTTGGATGATTTTCAAGGCCCCTTAGATTTACATGCTCATGATTCTTGGTTCGTGTCTAAAGCGGCCATTAGGGCACGTTACACAAAGCCATTAAGCTATGGCTCTTGAGAACCCTCGAATTCTCATCAAGAGTGTCAAATGCCCCAACTTTAGGTTCACACGAGGACAAGTTTGGATTACAACCTATAACATTTTTAGTGGATGAAATATCTACATGGAACCCACATGGCAAGTATGAATAATGTTGACCGAGATTGTAGGACAAATTTTCATGACAACTCTTGAATTGTATGCTTGGTGGAATGTGCAACGGAAATTTGGGTTTACCCTAAGGGCTTGCGACCTCCAAAAGACTTAGGACTATATAATAGTTCGTGGACTTCTCTACGGTCCCATCCAAAAAGTGGGAGACATACCATGGTCATTTAGGGGTTCTTTACACCATGAACCATGAAGTCGTCCCAAGGCCCTATAAACTCTGTGATTGGTTGTTGAACTCATCCCGGGACCACTTCAGTTTACACCAAGGACAAAATGTCAGATTGATCATGGAGTGCGAGCTCCCCAATAGACATATTTTATGCCTACATTATCCATTGAGATGGTCCAACATGTTTTGTGGTGGGAGAGGTGCTCTAGTAGAAAAAGACAAGGGCCCATAACAGAGAAATGATGTTATAATAAAATTTTAATGATTTTTTTTCTCGGGAAAGAGAAGACGTAGACAAGAGAGGACAAGAGACTTGTCAAACTTTAATATTTTTCAAACCTGCCCTTTTCGAGCATAGATTAAAAAAATCAACACATTCATCTTTTGGTGCATGGTCATTTCTCTTGGTCCACATTCGATTTACACCTAGTGAAAGACACCAAAAACTTTGGAAATTGATTTTTCAAAAAATCAAACCATGGAAGTTGGACCATGGCAAAAGGCCATTTTCCGTGGTCCGACTCATGGTCCATGGTGTAAACCGGCCCTTAAGAGCTATGGCCAAATGCGTGTCAAGGCCGTCAGTCTAAACCCACCACCGTAATGAGAACCAAGTCACAAGTGCAACAAGATCACCTGCTCAAATCTATTCCATGGAGGCTTTAGTT
Source organism: Polytrichum commune (assembly GCA_950295325.1). Classification (NCBI taxonomy): domain Eukaryota; kingdom Viridiplantae; phylum Streptophyta; class Polytrichopsida; order Polytrichales; family Polytrichaceae; genus Polytrichum; species Polytrichum commune. The sequence goes on from OX485809.1 coordinate 4,694,081, forward strand.
TATATCTGTTGGACTCCAGGCAAGGGATTTGAAGCAAAGTTACTTCAACACAAGGGAGCTCCTGTGTGGTTGTGATTTGGTTGAAGTATGGAAGTATAGTAGACAGACCCGTTTCCAATAACCTAAGCAATTTTGCATAAGTGTAGTACATGTGTGAAACTGGAGTGATTTTTTCACAGGTTTAGAAATTGATATCACAATGTTTAATCCAAATAAATCATAATTTATTTTCAAGTTATGAAATTACTGTAAAATTTCAAAGGCAAGATTCTCTCCTAATCCATATTCACAGCACATGTGGACTTGTTTCCGATAACTGGGTGACGGTAACTTGAATAAGATTAGTGCCCTTTTAACTCACCTTTTTCATCACGTTGAATGTGAAGGTGACATGTGCGAAACTTCATGACTTCTTCCATCCCATTAGAAAATGACGGCTACATATGTGAAGCTTCATGGCTTTTGCGGATTCTACATATTAAGATCAGGGGTTTATTAGAAATGGGTTTGTGTACTCTAGAGTAAGCTACCCTGTTTATTCCAATTAGTGTGTGTTGTTGTTGAGAGTTACACAATTTAATAAATGTCTCACTCACAAGTTCAGATGTTACTAACAACACAAAAATGATATTTAGGACATAAATGACTTTTCTTGGTAAAATATTATATTCTTGTCAAATAGTTATTTATTTCGTAGTATTGCATAACTCTGAATAGTAACATGCACCATGTAAGTAGTATAATCGGTGTGATCAAGTCAATTGCTCACGGTCATGACATTGAACCTAAAAGAAAAGTTGTTGCTAATGATTTTCAAATGACAATGTGATAGCAATATTTAATAAATTACATGATTTTTATAATGAATTTAGAATCATTAAACTTCAAGAAATTTTGATAAATATATGAAATTAAATTATAGTCCAAATTTTCAAGCTTATGTTAAGAATAAGTATACGCCTTGAGGTAAGAAATAGAATCCATAGAAAATTATGAATATTGGATTTTCAATCAGAAGAACATGAGTTTACTATATATAGGAATATATCAACAAAGGGATAATGTTGGATCATTCTTGATTGTCAACTTTTCTTGTGAATAACCATCTTTTTGTATTGGAATGGGATCATCGACATTGGCAATAAATTTTCATGAGGAGCACAATGATACCTATTGACACCTATATTTGATCGATGTGTTCTTAGGTGACAATCAAAGAACAAGCATCATATGGGTACATATTAAAAGAAAAATAAAAAGAAAGAAAGGACTACATCTGCAAATTCATCAACCACTCCACACTCAACATTATACATAATTTGGGAGGACCTATGTATTTAGGTTAGAAATCAACAAACTTACACTTCTGATAACCATAACTTATCTGCCAAGCAAAAACAAAACAAAAAGAACTATAACTTATCAAAGAAGATCCAACTTTCAATAAGGTTATTGTCGATGTTTCATCATGAATTTGCTAATTTAACATAATTTCAAACTTTGATCAATAGCACGTGGAGAACAAGAGAAACGGTCCACTTGGCACATGCATACCTTTGCGTAAGAAATGTGTATGGAGAAGCCATGATCAAGCCCATTGTTTTTTGGAGTTATTCTCAAATTGCTTTCAATTTCCAAGGCCATTGACAATGAGCCATAAAGAAGCCACATAGGTACTCCCAATTATGTTGACTATTAAACTAACATAATTTAAGCATGCAATCTGACATATTTTAATCACGTTTCTTATTGGTGTTTATTCCCACTCAAATATAGGTTTTTGATTAAGACAAGTAACCAAATTAGGTCCACTTACCTTTCCACCATTTAGAGTCACATGCAATACAACACGTCATGTGTTAGTAAAAATGTGATTTATTTCCAGTGCTAGGGCTTTGTGGTGTCTATGTAAGCTCATCTATACCAAAGGCAATGTAGTAGTGAGTTGATTTATAGCAAATTCACATGAGTAAAATTTACAATTAGTTAAAAATATATAGTGCACTAGAAATTTATTTTGAGAGTATATTAGTATTATTTTGAGAACATTCTTCAAATATATGGAAAATCCATTACTTCATAGCCCCTCCCTTCTCTCATAAAATACCCTTTAATCGTACGTGGTTCATATATCTACAAGGGACTTACTCCCCGAGGGGTGGCTAGAAGTACAACTTACATAACTTGGTGGGAAAAGCCAAAAATATTGATGTCATTGACTGTCTCACTTCCTCGATTAGTAAAACTTGTAACAAAGAATTTTGTAACATTTCCAACCACTTCAGGGTCTATATCTTAGTGTTGTTGATAGATAATTTTGATCAGTCTACTCTTGATGGTTCACAACTTATTAATTCAAATTGCTTGGAATAAATAAACAAACATCCAAAAAAATGTGCCCTGAGAATGACACAATTTTTTTTAAATTAAAAAGATTAAAAAACATTCGCAACCAACTTTTGGTTTCATAAACACTAAAAGGTTCAAATAAAAAATGTTCACACATGCCGGGCACATGCGCTCTCGAAATTGTGTTCACCAATTAACCCACAATTTTTTTGTTTATTTTTTAAGTATAAATTCGAATCTCAATATAACACCAGTGTAACGTGTTCCTCATGAGTGATCCTTCTTCACTACACACCTTGCCGATCACTACAAGCACATGAGACCTGGTCAACTGGCCTTGCATTTGTGAAAATTTTCATGCGTCGCTGGAAATTCTAGAAATGTACCACACTACAACAATGTAGTAGATTTGTACGAAAATTCATTGAGACAAAAAAAAAAAAAGAAAAAAGAAAAAAGAGTTGCTTAAGGTGTCATACGAGAGTAGGGAATGCACGACTCCAAGTACAGGGGACAATAAAGAAGCATAACTAGATACGGCCGCATGTGTTAGTGGGTGGCCTTTTTCAGAGCCATTTCTTGTGAATTGGATCACATTGTTGGTAGTACAAGGCCCAACCACCTTAGCTTGCTCATTCCTCGACCTTCTTCCATTTTGCCTTATCTACTATTCTTCAATAGTAGGGGTGGTGGTGGGGGGCAAGTAAGCCTTATTTGCAACAACTGATGTGTTAGTCTCGTCCTTTGCTTGTAACCGTGCATGTGGGGTCCCCCAAAAGAAGACTTTAAAACTATGTTATACAAGGTTGTTGATACGTTAGCCGTACTTATATCTTCCTTATTTGTGACCACATCTTAACTCCTGTCAAATGTCGAGGGGTCATTGAGTGTTGGACCAAACAAAACCCTTCAAATTTCGGTTAAATTATGGCGTCGTGTTAAGTTCACTTTGGGTTTCTTGGGAAACTCCACCAATCACATCGTATTCTTTGTCGTTATGGTGACTTTTCTTATGACATTTCTTGTGGACTAAGTTTGCAAATATTCTCATGGATGATTGAAATTTGGATGAAATCCGTGCCAGTTATCGAAACAGAGTCTGGTATGTTTTGCATTTGACAATTATGAAATGAAATGTTGTCATGTATGATTGAAACTTGGATGAGAATCACTCAATAAATATGATACTTGAAACATTATAAATATGTGATGCTCAAATTTGTTTATTACAACGAATGACAAATAAGGTTAGGTTTACATTTACTCGTGGTGACACTACACGGGTGGATTACAATTAGCACTGAGCAAGACAAGTAGAATTGGTGACACTAATTACACAATTTTTTTTTGTGTATCTTAACTCCGACTGTATAACTTGAAATGTCAATCTACTAATATCAATCCAATATAAAAAAAATCCCCGATTCAATCCAACAACCAAAATTATATGTGGAGTGGAGTTGGATGTGCTCGCTTGAGTAAGTTAGGGCCACATATCTTAATATCTTCTCAATCAACAAGTTACGGAATATTGCACATTTGAACCCGTGGCCCAAGTCAAACATTCATAAACGAAGAATATGCATGGAATCCCAAATGGAATGAGTGAGTTATCTTGGTCCTCAAGGCTTCATTGAAGGGGTCCAATCACAAATAATATGACTCCTAAAAATCTTGCAAATGATATTTGTTTTGCGCCGCCCCACTTCAACTTATAAGAGGTCCCACATTCTAGATGCTTATCTAAGTTCAAGCAAGTGTGATCTCGTCTACAATTCCACAAGAGCCCACACAAGAACCAAGGGCCCGTTCACACATGCTTTGGCATGGTCTCCCCCGAATCTCAATGACACGGCTTGATATTCTAGTTTGATTGACTTGAACGTGGTACTAATCGTTATTGACAAGTGTGCATTGCAATTGAGCATGACGTGAATTGGCGAAGTAAAAATGGTGGCCCCTCTCTACAATACCTAGTGGATCGATGTTCTCTATTTCCCTCCTCAAAACAAGGTGGCACCTAAACTTAGTAGCAAAAGAAGTTACAAGTCTTTGTAGTTTGGGATTTTCATTGCATTGAGAAACATGAGTACAACTATGACACCGAAATTGGACCAAATCCCCAAAAAGGGAGCTATACTTGAAGGGGACCAAACCGAAAACCGACCAAATCTTATGGACCAAAGAGCAAAAGCGAAGCAACCATGAAACCAAAAGGAGAACAAAAAACTAGGGGTAAGAGAGAGTGACACCAAAAGCATGGGAACCAAAGAATCCTAATGCTACAACACCAAGGTTGAGAAACAAATCCAAATAGCAAGGGAAACCCTAGCACAACACCAAAGAGAGGTTGACTAGCGACCCAAATGACTATGCTTTTAATGTCCTTGCATAGTACCTCTTGAAGGCTCCATTGATTGTTGAATTGCTCATGATATAAGCAATCTTCCCCCAAATTTAGAGTGGACACGTTTCTATGAATAATGCTACGTGCCTAAGCCAAGCTTCCACTTTTCTTTTGGGGGATATTGCCAAATTGGCAAGCTTATGGATCTAAGACCACGTAACACATTGAACAACCTCATATTCAAGAAGGTGAATTCCATTAAGATTATTGAGGTCTGACACATGTTTGTCTCCAAAGTGCTTCCAAAGACTTATTCACAATGTTTTCAAGACCATTTTGTACATATGACAATCACCTCTCTCTCTCTCTCTCTCTCTCTCTCTCTCTCTCTCTCTCTCTCTCTCTCTCTCTCACATATAATACTAAAACTCAAGCCAACTGACTATGTTTCAATATCCTTGTATAGCACCTCATGAAGACCCCACACAATGTTAAAGTGCTCATCAATTATGGATGGTGTAGCTTGTATTAATTTGACCATTTATGTCTACATGTTGTTTTGAGATGAAATAAAGTAACATGTGAAGTATGGTTATTACACGAATGAGATCATGCTCTTGGATTTAGAAACGTGACAACTTTTCTAGAACATAATCCACGCCTTTCTCCACCCTCGATCTTAACCTTAGGTCTTCATGATTGGGTTGCCTAGAGGAGATGGCACCCAAAGGGTTATGTCATGTCCCCATCATGCCTCTTGACTCCGGGGGCAGGGGGTAGTTCATGAGAACTTGTAGCATTATAGAACGATTCATAACCTATGTTCATTTTTATAGGGTTAAGTCCCTTGTCCTACCGGCCACATGCTTTTCTTATGTAATAAGAAACATGATATTCCTTGTGCATGTTGCATAAGGTTCTAATGACTTTAAAGTACCCAATAATGGAGAGACGGACTTATCATGCATGTGCATATCCCTCAATCACCCACCACAAAAGGCCTCCGATAGTAAGAAACAAGGAAGTTGTTATGGTTAATTTATTTGACACCAAAATCAATTTTAAAGACCTTGAATTAGTCTAGTCCAAGTCATTTGAGAAGAATTGGCCACAAACCTATAAGGGGTCATGATTCATGTTGGATGTATGAGAGGTACACTTGTATGCTATAAGCCACTATCTCCCCCAATAATACCCCCCACTAATCCTCCACGAGGACCCTAATTACATGTGCAGCTCATTCTTTACATTAGTTGGACTCATGTCGTGACTTGTATACACAAGTAAGTCATAATAAAGTAGATACTAGCCCTCATTTAGTTACTTCTCTCACTAGGACATATGTATTTGAGTGGTACTTATGTGGTTTGGTGTAGTTTCGAGAATGGAAATTGTATAAAAAGGAAACGTGTTTCAAAGAGATTGGATTGTGTGCTCAAAATAAAATAACCATTCTAGGGTCAACAATCAACATCATTGGACAAACCTATATGACCATTTAATGAGCATAAGAACAGATTGATAAGGAATACAATATTCATATGAGCTCAAAAATCTATGAGAAAATTGGCTAGAGCCTCGATTTCGATAAGCTTACCATCTTGCACTATTGTAATCATGTGTTCCATGTCTTAGGAGAAGTGGCCTAGTCGGAAAAGGTAACCATTCAAGACCGATCTACCTTAAAATGTCCAACAATCGGACAGCTTTGTATGCTTGGGGCTCATAATAAGAGCAATCCTAACTTACAGTCACGTGATTTGTCCCTCAAACAATGTATATTCGCAAGCTCATGAAGAAGACATCACCATCGATTCTAATCACCTCCCGTAACTTTGCAATGGCAATAATAATAATAATAATAATAATAATAATAATGAAGCACACATTTGTTGCGTGCAATAAATTAGCAAGACGAATCAATCAGTCGGTTGGCATGTAAATGAATTGAGCTACAAATGTACAATCAACTTGGACGCTCGTGCCCGAATCCACCTCCCCAGAAAAGTTCGTGGGGGGTGGGAACTTAACGTCCTCCAAGAGAGAGACCCACCATGACCAAATCCAATTGAGAGAAACATGCCAACATTGAAAGAAAACACCTATAATTAGGTTACTTCCAAAGAGTACCCGCCGAGCCACAGTCCGGGGAGTCTTATACAAAAATCGGTACATTTCTGATCTTTTATGAAGACATTCGGATTTTTATTTTTTTGCTCGGAAGCTACCTAAATCCAATTTTTATTCTCGGTTAAAAACCGATATTTAACTTTACCATTCGGTAATTTTCCAACTTTCTGAATTTCATTTCGGTATGTTTCCGAAGATTTGTATTGTATGTCGGATTTGTTTTTTTAAATATTGTAAAAAAAAATTGGTGTTATGCTTTTAAAGGGGTGAATTTGTGTTGATAGAAAATCCAAGTATCTTTGGAAGGATTTGAACCTTGCCAAGCCCCCACCAACTTGGGGCCAAGGATTTAGCCTTTAAAAATATATATAAATCCAAAAAGGGTTCATACATTATTTAGAGGCTAGTTAGTACAACAATACATGCAACTTTTAAACATCCGTATCCTCAGAATTAGAAACATAGTTGAACTTACTGAACAAGATGCATCACTTGCAGAAGACACATAACGTGAAGGATTAGCATATAAAAACCGGTATTTGGTTATAGTTTTCCACAAAGAAATTGCTTCTTCAATAATATTATCAAAGTTTTCATTTGGTCCCTCTAAAGCAATTCTAAACATAGCTTCCAAATTTTTACTTCCAAGTTTGTTTCTCACTCGTGTTTTTATTGAATTTTGGACACTAAACGCCCTTTCACAAGTGGATGTTGATACACATTGTAATCTAGCCAAATTAGCAAGGACAAGCAAATTAGGATATTGGGTTTGCAAAGAATGATTCCATGTGATCATGCCCCATAAATCTCTACAAATCTTATCTCCCCATTCAGTGGTGGCTTGCAGTTTGAAAGCTAGAAATTCACACTTACAAGCCATCACATCAATGAAAGAGGGAAATTTTGAACCTTCTTGGTAGCGATCATGCCCATAGTGTGTTAGTAATTTTTCTAATTCAATCATCCCCCAATTTTGGAGGCCTATCTACCTTGAAGGCATATTAGTAGGATTTAAGATTTTAAAACATGAAATAAGATCATTGTCTATAAATCTAGCATCCAAGCCTGCACAAACAACCTCTGCAAATGCACGTTGGAATTTAAGTGCTTCCTCAAGGTCATCTCCTAGTCTAGACTAGTCCATTTCAAAACCGTGATACATTTTTTCATGAATTTCATTTGAAAGCTTTCGAAGATGATCCCCAAGAGGGCCATATTTGGGAATGACATATGTCTCCAACTAGATTGCAGGTGGATCGCCGCAGGTGGATGTAGAAACAAACAGAAGCGGAAAAGAAGTAGCGAAAGAGCATAGAGAGAAATCCCAGTAGAGGAGTGAGAGGAGTGAAATACTTTACACAAGGGACTCAAACTCCTTATACTCGTGAAAGAGGGTCCTTGGGTGCTTAGAGCATCAAAATCCTAATCGGCCCAATGAACGGAACCAACCCTAAATTAATTAGCCTCCATGGTTTTTGACCTTATGAGTCATGACTCTAGTATTACCCTAGTAGAAATTTCCGCCCTATCCCTAATCCCTTTGGCTACTTGCCTAAAATTTAAAAATTGGCTTGGTAAATATCCTAAAATATGTTGCCTCAACCGGCTATATTGCCGATCTTTTCTCATTTGAACCGGTCAATTTCCGACCTTAACAATTTTAAGTCGGTACCTCGTCCGAATCATTGCGAACTCATTCGGAAATCTCCAAAAAATTTCGGCTAGCTCGTAACTAAAGTTCGGTACTCCCTGTTCATTGTGCCGAGCTACTTGCGCATTATCAAACTTGGCGGGGCCACATAATTGTTTCCTCCTCCTTCTCTACAAAATAAACTGGGTAGGTGGGAAACCAAGAAACACACCGGGTGACTTGTGGGGAAATTTGCCATAAACACTAGGACGGGTGGTTAGCCTCACCCAAGCCCATTGTCATCAAATGAACACACCTCATCGGTGGAGTGATGTTATGTGACTCAAATCTACTTCTAAATTGATAAGGAAATTCAAGGTCTATTCTACTGTTGGTGTGGTATATAGGTGAATGCAAGGTATCAACAATCAACATCAATAAGAGTATCAAATTTGTAATACCCATCAAAGATTGATACTTGGTGGGTATATATGTCAAGGTGAGAGAATCTTTGTATACCCGAGATGCTATTTGGGTCAAAACCATGTTGACACTACGGTGATTTTGCTTAGGTGTAAAGATTCTTCCATGGTATACATACCCTATTGATATTAGAGACAAAAATAGCGTCAAATACCCATACCCTACTGGTATCAGAAACTATGAAATCCCCTATTATAGATACTCCAATACTATTAAGAAAGACAATACGAGACCAACATTGCTCTATTTGACAAACTTGCACATGTAGATACATGTCATGTGAGCATCATAAGTTCCCGTATATGATAGTGAACCCAAATCCCTGGCACTAGAATATCCAACTTTGAAGCAAACAATGGGTCTTCAAAGGTGCATTTAATGATACAAATGTGCATGTGCTATGAAGAGCTAGACCAATTTCTAGAAGGTTGTGCATGCCTCCTGATCGGCATCATGGCAACTTTGAGAGGGATATTGTTCTCTTTTCTAATTACTATATTATGGAAATTATAGTTTCCACCCTGAAGTTAACTTATTTCTTCAATCGGAGGAACTCAAAGAAGTTGTCAACAACAAAAGTAATCAATAAGTAGCAACTAGAGTGGTGCTTGCATGACACGGCCTTGCAAAGACCAATCTCCTTAACATGGCACATTATTTTGATGCAACACCAAATTAGATGTTTTGTGTAGCTTTCATCAAATGAAGGTAAGACCCCAAACTTCATTCATCTGCCAACCTCTGGATATAAACAATTCAATTGGTAACATGTGTTGAACTTGATTCCACGTCATATTGCACTATTGCAACTCCTTCATGGAGCCCCAAATCATAAGATACAATCAATAAAGTCGAACCTACATGGCTTGCACAAAAATAAATTGCATGTCACAAGATGTGAAATCTAACTGCTGACATCTATCAAGAGCAAAATGTAGTTTTTAAAATTAAAATTAAAATTAAAAAATCAATATTTCTTTAAAAAAAAATGATATGGAATGAGAAATGCAGAGCTTAGGTAGCCGAATAAGAGGAGCAAGGTGAAAATTTCACACTACTTTGTGGTTGATGAGGAGCAACCGCATTGACTTACGCATACTTACCAGCACCAACAATGAACCTCAAAACCAACATTCTATACCATGCTCATAAATTTGGGGCTTCAAATGAGAACCAAGGTGAAGGCATTCCCAATGAACGGGGAGAGCCGACCGCTAGTTACAGATGAGCCAGTTGCGTTTAAGAAATAACCGGTTGACGTTCAAGGCTCCAGGAAAATTACGGATATATTTTAAGGGAATCTATAATGGAATGTACCTCAAATTAACACAAGAACAACTGAAAGACTTGGAATGTAACCAGTTGGACTTGGAAACAATGGGATCTTGACCAATTATGCCCAAAAATCTCCCCAGATGTTGGGCATTGCAAATCCCAAGTGCATGGTGAGTGTGTGTGTAAAGACCGACAAAAAAAGACTCCACTGTAATTCAATGCAAAAGACTCGTGCTTCAAATGATGTTATTTGTATTACTCTTAGTATATAATTAGTATTAAGCAAGACAAATAGAATTGGTGACACTAGGTACGTTGTTTAGTGAAGGACAATAAGGGGGTCCATTTCGCACTCCACTTTGACACAAAGTGTTTTCATGTCAAATTCTAGAAGGTGGTATTGACACATGTGTTGCTTAGTCCAAAATTATCTAAAGATTAATTTATTGTTTTAGTGAAGGCTTGGCCCATGCATCTTTGGCAACCATCAACTAAGAGATGGTGGTAGTAGCGGCCAATGTGCTAGATGCCAATTGCAATCGTCACGGATGGAAGTTTGGTCAATGCAGGTGAGCAAACCGTTGTGAATGGTCCCAACTCTCTAAGTAGATTCTAATTGAACAAGGTGAGGAACTAAGGAACCAATCACAGATAATTGAGACTTGAATGAAATCCATGCCAATTATCAAAACAAAGTTTTGGTATATTTTGCATCTAAGGAATGATGTGATGAAATGTTATGATGGAGGATTGATATTTAGATGAAAAATATCAATATTCTGTTCACTTTCATGCATCGCATTGTTAAGCTTGTCATGAGAGGCAATTCTTGCAGATCTTGTGTATCAATGAACATATTACTTAAGATCTAAGGTCTTCAATAATTTGTGTGAGCACATATCGTTCAACAATCACTTTTTCAACACAATGACACGATGGTCTACCAATGATCCTGCCGACATGCCACCGTCTAACTATCTAATTATCATTACCAGTGGGATATTACAGTAGTAATCTCAAATGTCCTCTGGTCTTATCTGTTGAAATAGCCACTCACAATTTTGTGTCAGTAGCTTCAAAATTTGTGTCCTTCACATGATGAGTAGTTGTCCGTAGTCCACAATGAACTGTTGTTGTGAAGTATTTTTCACAAAAGGTATCCAGTGCTTCAGATGTAGTAATGGATCAATCAACCAATGGTCTGTCTTTCTCCTGTCACCCTCTGGAATAGATTTTGGCTCTAGTCTTGGTTCAAATTCAGTGCGGATTTGGACCAAAAAGTGTTTATCCTTCAAAACTTGTACGAATTAAGTCATAGGACTTGAACTTCCGGAAAAACTTAGAGATGCAATACTGTAGGTATAATGACATTTTAGTATATATATAGCATGGAAGGATACATCTTAAATTGTAGATTTGATGTTTTTAAAGTGTTGCCTAGTTCATTAAGGTATGACAAAATTGGGATTTGTAGGCTTAGTTGGCGACATAATGCACACTACATTGGTGGATGCATTATCCTATAGTATTCGAGAAAATTTTCACCTTGTGGTGGATGAAAAATGTAGATGACATGTTTGTGTTGCTTCCCTTGTGCTTCCACACTCCTTAGGTTTGCACATCCGTTTGTTGCTTTCATGGTTGGGTGCTCGAGGATCAGGTGCAATAATTTCTTCAAGGTTGCTTCAAGGTTCAAGGGTGCTTGGTGCTCTCCTTTGATTTTTATTTGTTGAAATTGCTCTTGGAGAGGTTTCATGCTAGATTTCCACACCTACTTGGCAATTGCACCACCATAATTATCCACATCTTAATATAGTTAACTTTCCACCTATGGGAAGAAAAAAATAACTTATATTGTGACTTGTCCGTTAGTGTAGAGGAGAAAGTTGATTTGGGTGGCACTCAATTATGCTACAAACATAAACAAATATTTCATGTCTCTTTGTATTTACAAAATAATAGTTGTACATCATCTTGTCATTCATCCATTGAAAAATCCCTTATAGCATGAATCATACTAGGCATGCTGGGCAGGAATGATTCAAAAACACCATTTGAATGGTGCGAATGCAAATACCATCCTTTAATAATACTACTGGTAATATTTTGTGACTCACCATCCCTATGCCCGTTATTGAACTCATTTTCTAACAATTGCACTTCCACCTCTAGAATGGGTCCTACTACATGGAGTGACATCACATGACACAATAGAATATACATGTAGAACATATTTTGCAGGTGACATTCTTTAACTTGGAAATCACTATAGTAAAATTCGTGTAGTGCAATTTTTTCATTTTCCAGACACTATCGTCAACATCATGCAATCCCTCTACAATATAGACAAATACACCTTGCATTTTAGTAAAAAAAATATGGGCAAGTCAACACCAATATGGATGTGAACAATCTCAACTCAAACATTGACCGAATAGAAGCTCTTGTCCCTCGCACACACATGAGAAAAGGAAAAGATTGGAGGGGGTGCTATATCTTGTATTCCACCCTTGAAATAATCGCAGTCGCCGATTGAGATTTGGTGATGAGGTTTGCAAGATTAGGGCTTCAGAAAAGACATGGTGATAACCCTTAGCCCTACAGTACCTCACCCAACCCCACTATGCGCACCCACTAGACTACTGACTCCCATGGCCTCAATACCTACTAATTTGGTCGCTTCATAGACTAAGGCTCCAAATATGTCAGTTTACTCATGTCTGACAACCGACATAGAGATTCACACCCACGCAAATGGATAGCTGTCAGTGCACGTAAATCTCCAAGGCCTTGCAAACTAGTCAGTTGGTTGTTTCGAGAGGTGTCGATAACTTCTAATTGCTCCAACCCACTGAGGTTCGGTATCTCTGTTATGCCGAAGTCAAAAATATTCAACTCGCGAAGACACTGAAGCCCAGTAAAAGTAGGAACCTTGGACAATCATTTGCATTGACTTAAACGTAATGATTTCAAACCAACCAAGCCGTCCAATCCAGGAACTTCATCTATATCCAACCGATTACATTTCAGTGTACGAAGGCGCTTCAGAGCAGTAAGACTCAGCAACTTCGAGAGTTTCTGGTTCCAATCTGTTGAAGACTGAAAAGAGATAGTGTATTTGGACAGTATGTAGGTGCATATCTCAGTCATACCCGTATATGGTATGTGAGGGTATTTATAGAGTATTTCATAATATTTTAATACAGTATAAGCACGTGGCACTATCTCATTGCACCGTAGGACTGGCCATACTAACCAGGCTGATAACTTGGTCCATACCCTCGGGATATCCGGGGTGTAAACTCCATACTCTAGCTTAAGTCTTAGATACCCTCGGGATACCCTGATCAGGTTCCCTTAGTTATAGGCTAATTACTTAGTGTTCTATCTAAGTACCTAATGTATATACCCTTTACTAATACCCTGGATCCGGGTATTAACCCTAAGCCTCATCTGGCTGCACCCTAAGCCTCATCAGAATGTATTAATTAGTTCTGAAACTAATTCTATAACACTCCTCCTCAAGCTGATGAGTTAGCCTCATTAAAAACTCTGCTAAGTAAAAACCCAGATTTTGGGAAAACCTTAACTAGAGAAAAGAGCACTAACTATCAGATGGGGTCAACTCTTGGAGTGTTCTAAGTCCGGCTGCATGAACAAGTCTTCTATGCTTATAAGCTGGTAGTGCTTTTGTAAGCATGTCAGCAATATTGTTCTCTGACTCAATCTTTATAATGTTCAATTGTTTCTGATCTATTAAGTCTTGTGAAAATCCAAATATGTGTGGACTCACGTGCTTAGTCCTATCTGCTTTAATGAATCCTATTGACATCTGTCTAACACAGGCTGAATTGTCTTCATAAATTGTGGTCGGCTGGTTCGGGAATCTGAGCTTGCATTGTTGATTCAGAATGTCCTCCATTGTCCGCAGCCACACAACTTCTCGGGCAGCTTCGTGAAAAGCTAACAATTCAGCATGGTTCGTTGATGTAGCCGTTACTGTTTGCTTTGTGGACTTCCAAGATATCGGGGCACCACATTTCAGAAATATGTAGCCAGTTTGGGATTTCCCTGCATTCATATCAGTTCTAAACCCAGAATCTGCAAAACCTTGAATATCAGGTTGGTCAGTCTTGTGGTAGTAAAGTCCAAGGTCAGATGTTCCTTTCAGGTATTTCAATAAATGTTTAACCCCGTTCCAATGTCTTGAGGTTGGGTTTTGACTGTGTCTTGCTAATATACTGGTTGCAAATGAGATATCTGGTCTGGTATGGGTTGAAAGGTAGGTTAGAGCACCAACCGCTGTGAGGTATTTAGGTTTGTCAATTACCTCCTCCTCCTCCTCACGAGGTTGGTAAGGATCGTCATTAGTCTTACTGCGTCCTATCATAGGAGCTGCTAATGGGTTAGCTTGATCCATTCTGAAAAGCTTAAGGATTTTCTGCACATAAGCTTGTTGATGTAAGAGGGTACCAGCATTAGGGACATAGTGTACTTGTAGGCCTAGGCAATAAGAGGTTTGTCCTAGGTATTTCATGTCAAACTACTTGGTTAGGATATCCTGAGCATATTTACACAAATCTGGTGTCCCTAGGATATTCAGGTCATCCACATATACTGCAAGGATTACAAAACCAGAATTTGATGTGTAGGTAAATATGCATGGTAAGGTTTTATTATGCACAAATCCTTGAGATATCAGAAAATCACATAGATGGTGATACCAAGCTCTACCAGATTGTTTTAACCCATATAATGCCTTGCAGATTCTTAGTCCAGTAAATTTTCCAGGTTTTGACTTGGGTGTGGACTTCAAAAATCCAGGGGGTGGGTTAATGTATAATCTGGTGTCTAGATTACCATGTAGATAGGCTGTTACAACATCTAGTAAATACATTTTCAGGGATAATTGAACATATAGGGCTAGTAGGTATCTAAAAGATACTGAATCCATAACAGGAGAGTAAGTCTGGTCATAATATATCCCTGGCCGTTGGGTAAAACCTTGGGCTACTAATCGAACTTTATACCTAAGGGTTCTGCCCTGAGAATCTAATTTTCGTGTAAATATTAGTTTGTGTCCTATAGGCTGTTTATCAAGGTCGGATGTGATTTCAGCAAAGACTCCGTGTTTTCTCAAAGAAGCATATTCAGCTTCTATGGCAGCCTTCCATTTAGGCCATTCAGAACTGGTCATGGCCTGATCTAAATTTATGGGATCAGGTTCGGGATTCGAGTCAATAGACTCGGTTGTAAAATGGATTTTAGGATTTTTAAGAGGTGGGAAAATGGCTGGGATTGGATCAGGATGTTTCCTTGGTAGAGTATTGCCTGTGCCAGGTAGAGGATTTCGGATAATTCGGGGCTGGGTGGAAAAACCATCAGGTGTGGATTCGGCCAGTAGTCTTAGGTTCAGAAGTTTATGAACTTCTGTGTTGGCTAATTGGGTTGGAGGGTCTGGGTTAAGGGTTAAAGTCTCTGGTGCACCAAAGTTCAAGGTATGTGGATCAGGTGGTGAAGGTAAGGTTAGGAACCTGGTTTCTAAGAACCGGCAGTTTTGGAATCTGGCTTTATATAGGTTAAGGTTTTTGGGGTCAAGATATCTGATGATTGAGGGTGAGTCAAAGCCCACATAAACACCCTCTTGGCGGTGTGCGCCAATGGTGTGCCTATGTGGTTCTGGTAGGGGTATCCAAGTTTGGCAGCCGAATACTCTTATGTGGGAAATATCTGGAGGTCTCCCAGATAGTAACTCTTGTGGGGTTTGAGTATTCAGGAGGGTAGGCCGAAGTCTTAATAAAGACGCTGCATGCAAAACAGCATGGCCCCACAGGTTAGAAGGTAGGTTAGCGTGTAATAATAGGGGCCTGGCAATAAGTTGGATCTTCTTTATGAATGCTTCAGCCAGCCCATTTTGTGAGTGTTCATAGGGTACCGAGTAGGTTAAAGTAATCCCTGTGGCTGTACAATAGTCCTCAAAGTCTTGGGATCTAAATTCTTGGGCATTATCCATCCGGAGGTATTTAATTGGATTGTCCGGGAAATGGTTTCTGTAGCGTAGGATAATTGCTAATAGCCTTGGGAAAACCATATTTCTGGTTGGGAGGAGTACTACCTCAAAATGACTCCCAGATGCATCCACAAGAACAAAATAATATCTAAATGTTCTTGATGGGGGATTAATGGGGCCACAGATATCCCCATGAAGCCTATACAAAGGTGGGGGTAATTCAGTTGGTAACTTCCATATTGAAGGCTTTTTGATGAATTTCCCTTGGATGCAGGCTACACATTCATTGGTTTTCCCTGCATCTGCTGTTATAAGGTTATGACCTAGCAGCAAAGGAAGCATTCGGCGAAAAACTGTTGTGCCCGGATGTCCTAATCTCTCATGCCATAAATCAGGCTTGGCTTTAGTGTTAATTAACACTCCCTTCGCCAGGTTGCGGCGTTTTGCTTCAGGGTTCTCAGCCCAAGCTGCCATGCACACCTCTTCCTCATCTATTAGTGAGATGGGGCTTGTATTGTCAAGGGAATTTATGACAATCTTATATAGGCCGTCGTCTCCCGCTTTCGCGGTGGCAAGGATCATCAGCCCTTGCCTGAGCTCCAGAACCTCTTCATCATTTTCTACCGCAGTAGAAACGTGGATATTCCTCGCCCTCAGATCCCGATAGCTGATCAGGCTCCTCGGGGCGTCTGGGGCGTACATTGCTCTTTCGCAATTGAGGGGGAATCCCCCGGGAAAGATCACCGTTGCCCGGCCCTCCCGAAATCTTATATTTCGGCTTCCGGCCATTGTAGTTATTGTACAATGTTGCCAGGGTCCCTCATTTCCTCTGAAATGGAAAAATGCTGGGTTTGTGAGGATGGTATGGGTTGATGCACTATCTAGGAGAGCCTCATTTGGTTTTGATGAGTGCTGCTCGTAGATAGTCATGTAATTCTCGAGGTTTTCAGTGCAGGGGGAGGGTTCAGGGTTGGGATTTTCAAAGTTGTAATTCTGCCTGGTTTGGGATCGAAGGTGTTGTAGTTCTTTAAACATGTTGGTGATATAGGCTAGGGCTCTACAATCCTTAGCAAAATGACCCTTACGCCCGCATTTGTGACAATTACCTTGGAATTGTCTAGGCTGAAAATTTCTAGGTTTGAATTGGTTAGGACGGGGCCTAGGGGGTTCTCTCCTTGTGTTGTCATCCCTCTTATGATATCCCTTATGCACATCACTCTTGCCATAGGCTCCCTTCTCTCTTGCCATGTGTGTGGGGTAAGATTTCTGAAAAGAACCTCTTGCTGGTCTTCGTGATGCTTCAGCAGCGTATGCCTCGACCCCAGCAGCAGGTACAGCAGCAGTAGTGGTGTGGACTTCTCGTGCAGGCCGGGACTCAGCATTTCGGAGCAACAGCTGCTGGTGCTTCTCCGCTAACAGCAGGTGCGACATCAGGTTGGCATGCTTCTTAAACTTCATGTTGCGATATTGTTGGGACAGGATCGCCGTGGCTGGTGGGAATGTGGACAACGTTTTCTCCACCATCTCAGCTTCAGTGACTCGTTGGCCGCACAATCGAAGCTGTGCCACGATGCGATGAAGTTCGGAGTTGAAAGCCGCAAAATCGGGAAAATCCAGGGCTCGTAAATTCGCCCAGTCCGTACGCGCTTGTGGAAGAAAAATAGTTTGTTGATGATCGAAGCGGGTTTGAAGCATGTCCCACAGGTCCGCATGATCGTTGATTTGTAAGTACTGCAGTCGTAAGTCCTGATCCATATGGCGTCGTAATAAGGCAAGTGCTTGCCATTTGGAAACAGCGGGTACCTCAGCAGGAACAGCAGGAATTTCGTCAGCTTCATCAGCAGAGGTGTTAGGTAAAGGAGCTGGTGGAGGGTGGATTAATGTTTTAGCTATGTCTTCTGCGCATAAGACTGTCCTAGCATCATTTATCCATTCTAAAAAGTTGGAGCCATCAGCATGTAAAGGTGAGAACAGAAGATTTTGTAACCTGGATTCTACCATTGTGTAATTTTATATATTCTGGAAAATGGCATAATTTACTAACAGGGCAGTTGTGTATAAAACAGGGATTATTGAGGCAGGGAGGAGCGGGGGGGGGGGGGTTTATAAGTGTAATTAGATAGGAATCAGTTAAACAGAGGATGCAGAGTCAAACAGATTAAATATACAAGGATTAAGTGGGTATAAATGGGCGTGAAAAATGTGATCAAACAAAAGGGTATACTGACAGGCAGGATATAAACAGACAGAAAGTATTCAATTTAAACAGTAGGGGTTTTTATAGATAAAAGGTGTATGGACAGAAAGAGAAAGGAAAAAAAAATAATTTGTACAGATTTACAGGAACAGAATGCAAATCATCAGATAAAGGAGGGGTTCAGATAAGTCTTACATAATTTTGGCAGCATTTCGGTACTATTTTGAGTACCAGAAACAAGTTAGGGGAAATCAAAACAGGAATATACAAAGTATATGTATATTAATATATATATATATATATATAGTATATATAAAATATAAATGTTAGTTCTAAAATAAGTAGAAAATATTTCAGTATGTCAGTTTACAGAAAATATATATGTCACTCGTATATATATATATAAGGAAATACACGTAGTGTTAGTTCAGTAGGAGTATATATATATATATAGCAATATATATATGGGTAAGTATTTCTGGAAATGAAACAAATATATATATATATATATATATATATATATGTTAACAAAGGTTAGTCAGTTTTTTTACACAAAACAGGTTAGGTAGTAATTTATGACAAAAATTCAACAGTAATTCAGTATATGGTTACTGAATTAGAAATAAGTTAGTAATATGCAAGCAGTCAAAACAAAATAAAATATGTATATATCTGAGGTTCAAAATAACAGAGCAGAAAGAAAGGTGAGGTAAGATAGAACCGGTTTTGAGAGAAAAAAAATTTTGGCAGCATAACAATCCTAGTGGAGCAGTTTTACTAAAATTTTGACAGCATAACCTCCCTCCTGGTAGTAGAAATATGAACAAAGGATTGAACGAGTTCTGATATGGATGAAGTATAATATCAGAGTATGAAAAAGATGTTCCGCTAACAGATGTGTGTGTGCAAAACTAAATGGTAAGTCAGAGTATGTGTAATTCTAAAGCATTCACTCATATGTTCACTCGGGTTCCTCACCGGATAAGGTAGAAGTATGCTAAACGTATGAACAGAGTAGAGTAGATAGTATGGATGAAAATGTGTAGAAAGTAGGCCAGGAGCAAGTGCTGATAACGTGTTGAAGACTGAAAAGAGATAGTGTATTTGGACAGTATGTAGGTGCATATCTCAGTCATACCCGTATATGGTATGTGAGGGTATTTATAGAGTATTTCATAATATTTTAATACAGTATAAGCACGTGGCACTATCTCATTGCACCGTAGGACTGGCCATACTAACCAGGCTGATAACTTGGTCGATACCCTCGGGATATCCGGGGTGTAAACTCCATACTCTAGCTTAAGTCTTAGATACCCTCGGGATACCCTGATCAGGTTCCCTTAGTTATAGGCTAATTACTTAGTGTTCTATCTAAGTACCTAATGTATATACCCTTTACTAATACCCTGGATCCGGGTATTAACCCTAAGCCTCATCTGGCTGCACCCTAAGCCTCATCAGATTGTATTAATTAGTTCTGAAACTAATTCTATAACACAATCCAAGACCAATGATAGTAAACCAACCACGCGGTCTAGTTCACAAACTTCAACCAATTCCTTGCACCCATATATTAAGAGCGATTGTAGGCTGTTGGGCCCTAATCTCACAATTTCCAACTTGTTCTGCAAAACTTTCTGGAAAGGTCCAATTTTTGCAGAGATGTATAGTTCCTCAAATCCAAGTCTGAAACTGTGTGCACATCCTGGAGCTTGAGCGATACCAAGTTGGTGCACAGAGCAAGGACGTCCCGCTCAAACACAACAGCAGCATCCACTTTCAGAATTTTGAGTGTTGTTGGTAGTTGTCCTACATAAGCTCCACAATGGACACGGCCACCAACCGTCTTGAAATAAGTCAAGGATTTCAGCCCTTCCAAGCCTTCAATTGAAAGCTTGCATGGATTAAACAAATCGCGTAATGCTTGCACAGTTAAGCTTCTCAACCCATGGAGGTCTTTGAAATTCAAAACTCCAGATATTTCGTACTCACAATATAGCTTCAAGACCACAAGGTTCGTGCAATATTTCCATTTGATCGTCGTTAGACTCGTAATCCCGGATTTCTTCATATATTCACAAATCCCTGAAATACAAACTCGTGTCAAATTCTCCCAACTACTCCTTGGCTCCTCCTCCAGCTCTGTAGGACGTGCATCCTTAGCATACACCCACCTCCGCTCCTTCATGTCCAAGGCCTTTAATTTTCCTTGCGCTTCCAATCTTGCAAACTCAACATACAAATCATGTATGCTCACTTCCCCAGTCCTCATCTCGGCATGCTCCAATAAGGCACTATCCACCAAATGCCGCAACTGCAATTCCATCACAAAACAATCACAATTTAATCCATCGTATATGGCCATGAAATTTCCATGCACTCCCTTCAAATCATTGAATCCAAAATCTCTAGAAACTTCTTGTTCTCATGCTTGACCATATTCACACTTTCATCATAGTTGAACCTATCTCCCCAACAATTATGGTGTTTTACAAACATAAGTTGCATGTTCTCCAAGGATTGCTCGTCAATCTCGAAGGAGCTGCAATCCAAGAAATATTTTGTCAATTAATACCAAACAATTCAAACTTATATTAAGATCTTAGGATGAATTAAGATTTTATTATATTGATATTCATGTTTGGACTTGAGGCATCAAAGAGGGGGATTGGCTACATACCCAATTTTCAATCACTTCCTTCTCCTTATTGTGAACAAGACACAACCACTCCATCAAATCCGGCTTGAATTCGTAATCTCTTGATAGGGAAAACACAACTAAATCCATAAACAACTCTTGCTCCTCTTTACGCAATCGGTCGAAATTCCTTCTAAGAATGTTGAACAAAGGATTTATTGGTTCTTGCAAATAGCTGGACTCTTTGAGTTTCTGTAAGTCCTTCATCCAAACCGAAGGTTCTTCACCTTCATATTGTAGGAAAACACCCAAGGCTTTCAATGATAATGGATGATAATGCGAACCTCGACCTTTGCCCTTGCCAAAGTAACAACTTTTGATACACTCCTCAATACCATTCACATCTTCCGTATTTTCAAATTCTTTTCCATTTGCTGCATGGTACAAAAACATATTCCTTGCATCATCCTTGTCAAGTTCTGGCATCTCAAAACGTGCACCTTCATCCACTTCAAGACTTTTGAGAGTCTTTCTTAAGCGGGATGTTATAATCACCCAACTTCCCTCAACAAAAGGTGCTCGAGTAAACAATTTCCCTTGTTGCAATGAATCAGGATCATCCCAAACGTTGTCTATGGTTAGGAAGGATTTTTGCTTCCAAATCTCGGATTTCGAAAGGACGTCTTCACAATGCAAATACACCCAAATCATGAGTGGAGCGCACAATTAAAGGCATTGGCACATCTTCTCCAAGAATGAAAATAGATGTCAATAGAATGCTAAGAACATTAAAGGCACAAACAACATCAAGTCAAACATTGGGAGTTGCATCCTAAGTTGCCTTCATTTGCGTATAAACTTGAGGTAAGCAATAGATGTCTTACTAACTCATGAAGCTTGCAAGCTTAACATTGGATTCATGAAAATGTTTATGACTTTAAAGAACAAATACCTTGTCCTCCCCCACTTCTTGAACAACCTCCGCACTTGTATTTGTCAATGCGGTCAATACCTTCTTTACTAACTCATGTTTACTTTGCTTTCCCAATTCCACGTGGCACACCTTCCCATCAAATTCTCCATCCATTTCGTTACACATCATCTTGCAAATTTGAGTCTTTCCCAGTCCGCCCACACCATACAAGCCAATCACACGAACGCGTGCATTCTTTGTCCAATTTGGAGTGTTTTCAAAATGGTCTCGTATAACCTATGGAAGTCTCATCATAATTAACGTCCACCATGTTAGTTTGAAGGGCTTAAACTAGAAGTATTTTAGTGACATTGAGTTGTTGTGCTCAAAACGGAAAGAAACAACAAATGCAATTCATACAAAATTTAGTTAGTGGTTCCAAAACTTGGTATTTATCATGTTATATTGAACAAACAAATTCTTGTTGAAGACCAACATCATGATTAAAGATCGTGAACTAGGTTCCAATATTGTTGCAAAGTCAAGAGTGATTGATCCAAATTGTAGCATTGAGACATCATACATCATCCCCTCATCGGAAGGTCAACTTACAAACTAGAATCTTGGAAATAACATTTTCGAACCAATCCCCGAAAATAAGTGTTCCAAGTGAAGAAAAAAATTACATGCATGGAATGATTGAGAATTATATGTTTTGTGTTGATAATCGCTTTTATTTCATTCTATCCAAGTGAATCAAACTCATTTTGAATTTATAGTCATCGTAGCTTAGATTTGGAACGTACATGTACATTGATGTTGAGGTCTAACTTGCAAATTATGGCTAACACGGATCCACCAAGAATCAACCTTTGAAAAAATCATCAATAATATTACCTGGCATAATTTTGAACGCCCTTGAACATGTGATTCATCGTATTTAATGTCTGCTGGAATTGACTTGCAGATACTTGAAACAACCTCTTTTCGATAAGCAACAACTTCTTTTGAGCCTCGGTGATACTCCGAACCAATGAAACCACCAAACCACTTGATAGATTCTTTCCATTCAGCCACTTCAATTCGTTTATCGCCTTTGGCCATTGTCTCCCACTTCTTGAACCATTCCTCTTGTCTAACACTATCGGAAAATTCTCCCACATTGAGCCCAAAAAATAAAGGAAGAATCTTCAAAGTACGATCTTTCTTAGTTGCTTGCATAAAGCCATTGAGTTCAATCATTGGCCACTTTGATGTAAAGTACTCCTCAGAAACCACCACCACCATCATTTTGCATTGTGCTACAGCAGCTTTGATAAGGTCTGGATACCTCTCTCCCTTGGGCAAGCTTGAAGGTCGTTTGTCAAAAAATGGATAGCGATGGCGGCTCTCGAGGTGCTCATACAATTGGTCTACAAATTCTTTTTGCGCTCCACTACGGCTCAAGAAAATTTGATGATGTGGGAGCAATATTGGGTCCTCGTACTCTATCTTCCTTCTTTTGTCAGATGTAGCCATCTTGAACTGAATGTTTATTCAAAAAATGGTGTAAAAACCTGCAGAACCAACCATGTCAATTGGTAAATGACTAGACTACAATCTCCTACATAGACCAAACAACACAACTCTACAAATGTGCACCATAAACAAATAAACTTTATTTAAGAGATACATTATCAACAAGTTTCAATCGATCAAGTCACATAGTTTTGCAAGGATCAAAGCTTAACAAGACGGCTTGCACGGCCATTCAAACATTGCAAACTCTGCCTGCTCTAGTGCATAAAGATTTCACGGTAGGTTGCCCTGAAACCAACCAAGTAGAGACAGTTGGGGTCCCCTCTGCACCACTACTCTACCCAAGAGTGAATCAAATAAGACCAGACCAATATGTTTCAAAGACAACCGTCCCCTGGGATTAGCCACACTTTGGAACCATGCGGCAAAATAAAACTGCACACTCACTGTTGACAGCTTCAAGAACATTTCAGATATGGAATCAAACTGCGGGCATACCGAGATACACTCAAAGTAATTCAATGTAAGCTAATGCAGTTTGGGAATGCCTGGAGCCCCTGAGACAAATTAACACAACATATTCGTGCAGTTTGAGGGGTACCCAGGCTGTCGATTAAGGTTGTTCTAAGTCTTCATCAAAGGCCTTGAGAGAACTGAGAACAGCCTGCAAAAGCAGAACAAGAAGGACTCCTCTGCTATTGAAATTTGATTTCTCTTTTACTGCGCAAGAAGGTTGTGACAAAATTTATGATTGGGATGTGCAGCTTCCACACCATAGCCGTGTATGTAAATTCAAACTCAGTACTTGCCCTTTCAAAAGGTACAACAAATGAAGTGTTACGCCGATCTCCATAGCCGAAGCCGATGGTAGATATATATTAGTGAAATAGGTTGTAAGGATAGAGTTTCAAACAAACATAACACAATATGTTCCTGTTGGTCGGGGGCCCTAGGTCGATCGAGACTACATCATTAGCACTTGTACCCCTCCAAGGAACACGTATTTGGTTGCGCCTGTCTTCCCATGTCAAGCTTCTAAGTTGACACTCATGTGCTTAAGCAATGGAAATTGATCGTGCACATAAGAATGATAACCAAGTACTACTCTTGTGGAACATGGAATTTAACAGACTAACATTGATTAATATCCCTCGCATACCAACCTCGTAGAACACTATTACTATTAGCCAAGCACAAAAACTAAACTGTCGGTATAAGACTTCGTGCACTCACGCTTCCGGTCGGTATTTCTCAGCGCTTACAAATGAGAGCTTGTCACATTTGTGCCAACATGTATACATGACACAACACAGACCAATACTTTCAAGTCTTCCCTAGTCTCAGTTGCTTGGACAAATCTCTTTTCCAACAATGGCAACTGTAGTCACCCATGACACTTAGATGCTTGAGAAATGAAAGGCGGTTGTGCATATAAGATCAATAACCGGATACTACTCTTGTGGAACCTAGAATTTAAGAGACTCGCCTTGCTTACAAATCAAATCCGGTGTAGATTTATGAAGGGAGTCAGAGATCGAAGCCCCTTCCAATATCGATGGCTACAAAAATCACCCAACGCATCCCATCCATTAGCATCCCGCGCATCCCAACCTCGTAATACAATATGTACACATATCAAGTTAGACCAAGCCGTGGTAGCTTTGAGCCTTTAAGATATGAATGACAATGGTGATTTGTACAAGCTTTACATGATTGAACAATTCTAAGGAATATGTCAACATAAACTATAAATATCACGAGAGTAAGATGACGTCGGCCAAGGGGATGTTGTGAATGAGAGAGAGTTCACTCTAGGCTTAGCTTGTTTATAAATTGGCTTGTACACTATCATAGAATAATCGGTTGGTGTATTAACGTGTTTGGTGCCAAGTCTAAGAGAATTAGTCCCTATACTCTATTTCTATACTCCATATATAATCTACATCCCTCGCATCCCAACCTCCTAGTACACTACACCCTAACCTTGATAATGTCACACTTGGTAATAGAACACCTTGATATTGTCACCTAAAAGTTTGAAACCGATTTTCATAGTGTAAAACTCCCTCGTTATTATCACTATCACCCTTGATAATGTAACTATTTTTTCCCAAAATTTGGAGTGTAAATGTGATAATAACAAGGAATATGGATGAAAATGCCGGGTGGACAACAAATTATATGGATGACATCGGCATCTCCACCTACCTTTGGGCAAAACAATGTGACTTCTTTGTAGGAGCTTCTTTGTAGAGCCCTACATTGGGTGCCCATACCCATGCCCATGGGTTTTGGGTGGGCATGGGTGCGATATTCTTGTTCATGGGTGGGCATGGGTGGGCATGGTTCATGGGATGGTTCATGTTAAACATGGAAGGTGAAGATGATTTTGAGGTGGAATATTCTACTGAGGAGCTTGTGCAATTAGTGCAAGATGGCGAACATGTACTTGATTCCATGGAAGTAGACCCATTGATTGTTGATAGCAGTGATGATGAGTCTAAAGTAGTGAAGCTAAGTGATGCACAAAAATATGCTGAAGATGTTTTGAATTTTATAGCTAGCCAAGGTTCTCAGATTTTCAAAACTCTAGAGTTGTTAGGAATGGAAAAATCCCATGACAAACTCATTAGCATTGGTGTTGCACATTTAACATCAACAAACCAATGTGACATTAGAAGCTTCTTTGTCTCTAGTGAAGGGTCTTTACCTGATCTCAATGACACATTATGATGTGCTCTTGTTGTTATTCACAATTTTGAATTAGAGTTTACATTCAAAAACATTGAAGTATCGTATTTTTTCTTTTTTTTACATTATAATTTTATTTTGATTTTCTACATATTTTTTGATAATATCACATTATGCACAAAATGTGACATTATCAATTATGTCACACCTTGTTTATATCACACTTTTTGGTGAAACGGAGGGTGTGACATTATCAAGGTTAGGGTGTATGTACATTGGACGAGGTACACTAAGGGCATTTCTTAATTGTAGAACCTAGGAGGATTGCATGAGTGATACCTAATAAAAGGAGCTTCTATTCACTACACTAAATAATGTATTTACTGTCACCAATTTTCTTTGTCTTGCTCGAGACTCAATGTAAACCCCCCTATATTGTTGACCATAACTCGATGTGAACCTAACATTATTTGTCATTCCTTTTAAAAACATTTGGACATGCGAAGTTTACAATGTTTCATTTCTTGTCACTTATTAAGTGATTTTTCATCCAAATTTCAATCATCCACGACAATATTTCATTACAAAATTGGTAGGATGCATAACATATGCCAAAGTTCATGTTAATAATTGGCAACTGGATGAACTTAAAGTAACTTGGGGTGACCATACTTGTAAACTTGTTCATACAAAGTGTCACTAGAAAAATTACCACAACAACATAAAATATCATATTATCACACTAATAACAATATTTAGTGTAATTGTAATAGTGCATATTGAAGTTAGAGGTCTGGGCATTTCTTGAGCAATTCTATCCTTACTTTCAAGTTTAGTCACTTCTTAGTACATCCTCTTGTTCAAAGGCCATTTCATTACCCTACATATTTGGGTATCCTTCAATACCCAAGACCATCCCTCAAGGAAAAACTTTCTTTAACTATCTTCCCAAATTTGGCACTTTCCCATATAGGTTCGCCTCCTACCACTAAAACATTTATAACCTCAATCATCAATCTAGTAAGGTGATATTTACCGCTAGTACGTTCCTAACCCTATTTACACTTAGGTAAAATGTTGTGCTAAATAATAAATTTTAACATGTTCAAGCTCAAAAACATGTGCAAGACAAAATCAACGGAGCTTCAAAAGTCTACCTTATATCCATAGGCGTTGTATTCTTGATTTTCTTGTAGAATACATAAGCAACATACACATAATTTTTTTAAGAAAGATGAGATATAAAACTTAAGAGTGCTACCAAATTTGTGAAGGTCTGCCTCACATGTGCCCATGCCACCAACCAAATCCACAAAGAGGGTTAGGAACGTACATGAGGTAAATATTAGTAGGATCCAATTATTATCTATGTCACACAGTCATGTACAACATAAACATCCATTTTGTATCATTAAGTACACATACTGCCATTAAGTATTCTACATGTTTTTTAGCCATTTGAACCACACGAGACTGAGCTTTGTAGCAGGTTACACACTCGTTCCACCTCTACTAGTACTCACTACTTAACCTAGTAATCTCAAGGGTTACTTAGGGTAAACAATTGTTGTTGCTTAAACTGTGAGAGAAGACTCTCATGGTTTCCCCTAGAACGGGCATCACAAGAATTATAAGACTCTTAAAGATTATTACCTCCTCCCAAATGTGAACACCTTGAACATGTTTGGACAAGCCAATGTCATGCATGTGTCTCCCCAAGAGTAAGCCCATGATTCTCACAAGGTTGGGTTGAAATTATCCAGTTCATTGATACCCTGACTGTGATTATGTGGGTCATATATAGTGGTAGAGTGCCAGGGGTAGTTCACTTAGTGCATTTTAAAAATGACGTGTGGCATAATATAGGGAGGATGAAATTCGTTTGGCATAAAAGTTATAATAGAATTCCAAATAATGAAGGGTCCATGAAAAGTAGACAATCATATTACAAGTAAGGTAGATAGGCATAAAATGTGGGCCATTTCTTTTTTGTAAAAGTAATATAGGGGTTGAAAATAAGGATCCTAGGATGTATGTTTAGTAGGATCGATTTTTGTACACATGCCTCACGGGGGATGGATGAGAAATGGCTAATTGTTTGCCCCAAAATGGATGAAATTGTAAGCCTAACCCTAACTCTCTTCCCGACTTCTCTCGGTGGCCTCTCATTTCCTGTGGCTTCTCATTTTTCGGCGGCTTCTCTACTCCAACATCGTCATCTCCAACATGTATGTCCACTTCCACCACTGCTTCTTTATTGCACCTTCAAAGTTTTGTCGACGTCCATGCACCTTCGCAGTTTTTTATGAGATTAAAGTGTATGTGGACCTTAAGATCTAAAACAAGACACAAAGTGGAGTTTTTGATGACAAAAAAACTCGGAAACGCTAAAATGTTTTTGATTTCAATCAAGTTTTAGTGTGATCTCATCACTTTTTGTTACTTAGCCGGATTGTTATCTGGTTGCAAGGATTCGGACTATTGGATTTAACTTACTCATATGTTTCATGGCTAGTGTTATCATTAATGTGGCATCCAACTATGCCACCCTGGAGGTAAGGGGATTGGCTTTGAATTGTATAAGGCACCACGGGCCTTGGCTTGGTGGTTAGGGCTCATGGCCCCCAATGAGGAGGTTATGGGTTCTATTCCCCATGCCGGCGTGGTGCTCACCACCTTAGTCCACCCAACTATGGTGGGGGGTCCTTGGACCTTGTTATATGGGTACCTCAAAGCCCTTTGGGGGGATTCCATGTCCGGTATCCTCAAGGCACTAGTGGCTAGCTAGGAACTAGTATAGTGTGTCACTATAGTGCCCACCCCCAGAGGGGTTAGTAGTCCTGCACCACTGGTATTATGCCCTAATGGTATTATACCAAGGGTGGGTCGAACATGCATTACAATCACGCTGATCACATGGTCAACGTTTCTTCTTCTTCTTTGTATAGGTAGATCATTAGAAAAATGAAGAAAAATGACTTTCTCCTCAACTAGCAAAATGTTTGGTGGATTATATATGGACTGAGATTTATTTTCAAAAATTTGTATGGACTTTAAGGTGAAATTCATTGTAGAAAAAATTGTTGGTGGACTAATTCAAATTGGACTAGAAAAAACAATCAGATAACTTCCATTATTGATATGTACCTCTTTACTTTTCAAAGATACTAGAAATATCCTTTAACTCAACATGACTTTGGTCAAGAGTTGGTTGTTTTGCATACAAGCCCTCCCATGTTCGGTAAGTTTTCAATGCATGGTTGGAGGTTGTGTGGAAGTTTGAGCAAAGAAACATTCTATATCAGTTCACTAAGGGTCACACATTCTGGCATGCCAAGAGGTGCTCATATGAGTATGGCCCTCCATGAATCAAATCAGGTTCCTCTTCATTCAAATGCAAGCACTACCTTGAGCACAAACCACAAGTGGAAAAGGGGCGTTCAACGACTGTTGTTAAAACTGGAAATGCTACTAACATACTGAACATAGTAGATGCCGGTCCATGGTGGGTGGGTAGGGTGCAAGCTATGTGGTGGCGCAATGGGAGACAATTTGGGGTACTAAGGCAGGCGGTTGACCTCTTTGTCCGCACGGAGGTATCATGGAGGAGAAATCCTAACAATCCCCATATCGAAGTAATGTTGTAATATTATAGAGAACATCGTGGCCATAACAAGTTTAAGTATGATCACACGGATAGCACATGGATTGATGTAGATTGCGTTATATCTACTGTAACCATGAGCTATAATTATACAAATGAAGTCTACATTCTAGATATGAATGATTCAAAGGAGCTATCCAAGTTTGTGACAAAACGAAGTATATAGGGTTCATGACCAAGCCCAACTCATCTTTGAGTGTTTCACACTATGTAAGTATTTTACATTATGTTTTTGGTCTTCACTAGTATGTAACTTGACTGCAAATGAAGGACTTTTACGGAGGGGATGTTGTGTTTGTGAACACACGCTCACTTTTGTTGTGTTTCCATCCTAAGCCTTCTTGTTTTATTTCCATCTTAAGTTTTTGCAATGGTATGTATTCTTTATACCTTTTTGTTGCCATGCTTTTTCCCACCACTATTGCATTGCACACACTTTTAAATTAATTTTTTAAAAGTTAAAATGAATGTAGACTACCTAAAAAAATGCAATGACATGGGCATTATAAGTAATGGTAGGGTGTAAAAAAATAGGCCATTTTAGAAAATTAGGTAATTATAAGGAGCTTTTAGTTCGTGCCTTGGGGATAAATAGCCCCTAAACAAATACCCCTCCTTTGCACGTGGTGCACAAAAATCCTATAGAGTGACCTACCTGTGTAGAATGCATGGGAAAATCATATGCTAAGGATGTCACTTATTTGTGCAATATTGTGACCTTGGACGATTTGACCTCAAAGTTCTCATGAGCCCTTAAAGGAATCATGGTGTCAAAATAAAATTCCATGCACAATTTAGAAGAAACTTGCCAAGTGTGTTTACCATATTTTTTTAAATGTATTTGTGGGTTTAAAATCTTCTTTATACTTTGTCTTATATTAGGTAGAAAACAAAAAAAAGTTCACACTTGACACAATGTATGTATTTGCATCCAAGGGCATAAATTGAACCAATGTTACAAATATGTACAAATTGAACTAGTAGTACATATTGATATTGGCGTAAAATAGGACCTAGTATTCTACATATAGGGAGAATCACACATGACCAATTGAGTCACGGTATGCAATCACGGGTTAAAGGCCACGAAGTGCATTATGGGCCTCAAAGAAATATAATTAAAAGTGTATAAATTTGAGTCATTTATCAATTGCATTCTTTCAATTGGAGCTCCAATATATGTATCAGAAGAAAGTCTGAAAATTATTAGGTTCGTATAAACAATCTAGTGCTTATATATAGATAGCTAGATAGAGACCACCATTGACATAGATAACCATATTTTCACGTCTTTGAAATCAATTAAGATGAACAATTCCTCGCAACCTTGGAGAGCACGTGAGGAATAGTTTCAAATGTATTTGTTGGGCTTCTATGGACAATCACTTAGACCGAGCAATGGTAGGTTTGAGCCTTTCAAGAATAAATTATAATCATGGTGATTTGTGCAAACTACACATGATTGAACAATTATGAGGAATATGTCAACATTAACCCTAAATATCATGAGAGAAAGATGATGTTGGTTAAGGGGTTGCTGTGAATGAGAGAGGCTTCACCCTAGGCTTAGCTTGTGTGTACATCGGCTTGTGCACTATCACAGAATAGTCGTTTGGTGTAATGACGTGTTTTGTGCCAAGTCCAAGAGAATGGGTCCCTATACTCTATATCCAACTCCAATTTACATACCGTAGCACCATAGCTGGTTCGTGCACCTCAAAACGAATATTTATTTATTTTTTGAAAAATAAGGTTCATCAACGAAAAATATAATTTATGCAATTTCGTCAATCCTATGATTTTAAAAATATTAATTCTTTTTTTCGTTAAGGTCCAGCAATTGTGCAAGTAAGTTGTCGTTTTTTTCATACATTCGTGGCGGCTTCTTGGCCTTAGACCTAAGTATCCACCTTAACTTTACTTAGTGCGGCTCTTGTTCGTCTTTGCACATGTCAGGCTCATTAGACAGCCAATGCAAGGAATCTGACTAATATGTTCAAACTGCTGAACCTCCTGCATGAGTGTGTGCACTTCAAGAGCTAGATTGATTACAAAGTGACATAGTGAGGTTGCAAACTAATTGATTACCTCATCACAGAGCTCGCTCACTCAACCCCGTCTTCACTCAGATTTTCCATCAATTGTTGCAAGTCACAAATCCAAACTGCTTCTATCATAAATCGAAAAATTGAAGACACTCGCGCAACACTTAAACCCTGGACATATGACACTGCTTTGCACACACAACACAATTGCACAACAAAAGGCTCCTCCGGAAGGTGGCAATACAGGGAGAGATGCATACTTCGGAGTCCAATGTGATGGTTGGGGCCAGCGATCGGAGCTCCCACTCCTACGACAAGGATTTTGATAAACCGAGATTCATGAGAATATTCACAAATAAAATGTGCTTGTCCCTCTGGCCGTGACCCCCGTTCCCCGTTCACCCTAATTCACTTTCACATAACAAAAGCTTGAATAGATCGAATGTCAATTCTGGAACCGCAGAGCATTCCTAAGGGGCGGTTTACACTATGGACCATGAAGTCGTCCCACGTAAGAGGCCTATTTTGCGTGGGACGACTTCATGGGACGACTTCCATGGTCCGAGTTACTAAAATATTAGTTTTCATGGTTCATGGGCCCTTCACTAGGTGTAAACCGAATGTGGACCAAGAGGAATGACCACACACCAAAAAGTGAAGGTGCTGATTTTTTTAATACATGCCCAAAAAAAATCGGGAAAATAAAATATTAAAAAACAAATTCGGCCAATGGCTGATTTTCAGCCTTACGGCTCCCTTGATTTCCGTTGAGTCGAGCATTTTGCCTCGCCTCAACGGAAAACCCGTTGGACCATGGCATATTATCCAAATGGCAGATTTTAGTAGTGTTTGGGGACCTCAAAGTTAGTGGTCATTCTCCTTTTTTCAAGGTAGTGTAAAGCCAAATGGGACCAAGAGCACTTTACTCTCCAATCACAGATTTTAGAATTTCATGGTCATGGCTCTTGGTCCATAGTGTAAACCGCCCCTAAGTGTTGTAGTGTGCCTTCACTGAACCCTAGATAAGCATCTTGGAGAGTATATATACACTCAGTGAGATTCTCATAGGAATTCTTTAAGGTTAAATCTTGCAAGTATCTTGGAGAAGGCTAGGCCGAAGATCGGAAACAAGGCCAATGGGAGCTTGCTACTTGAATATTATTGGCATTAATGCATGGAATCAATTGCAAGGACCATCATTCCTGGATTTATTCTTGAAGCTAGAAAAATCAAAAAGAGAACGTCCTACATAAGTTACGCTGAAGAATGAGATGATGTGTGCGGCGTTTAGGGGTGCCTTAAAAACATGGAAATATGGGATACTTCGTTATATCAGTCAGTTCATGAATTCATGTGTTTTTCTAAAAGTTAATTTACAGCAACAAGTTAGAATGAGGTGCCAACAACAGTACTACTAGGTTGAAAAAAGTCTAAGGTCAAAAGCCCATACCGGAAGTGTTGACATGTTGCAAGAATTTAATTAGTTTGAGTTGATGTCACCATACTTAAACGAATTGTTGCGACAAATTCCTCTCCCTTCTCCCTCACCACAAAATCCAGATGCCAGAAACAAAATGGAAGTCTCTCCTCCAGTTCCTTCACCTCGCCATCCCACGCTCTCAACACAAAATCTAGCAATGTGTATCTTTAACCCCTTAACGAATGAGAACAACATGATTTGCAAATATAAAAGCACAAAAACGATGGTTAGGTATAGGTTGGTAAAGCTGCTCCCCGTGTATAAGCCTTTGGGTCTCCTTGCCCTCATGAGCCCCTCCTCTACACTTACTAAGCAAGACGAAGGCAAGGCATTTTATGGGCATTTTATGGGTAGCGTTGGGAAGTGCTCGGCGTTTTTGTCCCGCGACTTGAGCAACCTTGTGAAGCTCGTGAGCAAGACGCCGAGCCATTAACGCGTAATCATGCAGCCTCTTATAACACATTGACGTGGTTGGAGCTTAGAAGAGTCCAAAATTTCCATTATTCGTTTTTCTTCTAATGTAAATTTTCACTTATTCGTTTGATTGGACTCATAATTTTTGATTTTTTTCGGTTTTTTATTTGGGAATTATTTTTGCACGAACCAGCTATGGTGCTACGGTATTGCCCCTTCAAACATGACCAAACACCATAAAGAAATACACCATGAGGTGGCAAGTGCCCTCAACACCACCACCACTACCACACCCAAATCTTCAATCACTCGCAATGTTTTCAAGCTTGCACTTCAAATCATAGGCAAGGTGTGAGGTCAAAGGTCTCAAAATTGCAATCTATAGAGTCCAGGTTGGGTTCCTAGGTTCAAGAGTCGAGGGAGTAAGAATGGTCTTGGAATGGTCATCGTATTCAAAAGGATAAGAATTGGGAGCCAAACATGGTGCCTAGTATAAAAAGATTTAAAGTAGTTGGGAGGTACACTAAATATGATATTTTAGTGTCAAACGGTTCTGAATGTCACTATGGTAAGTTTTTGGATGACCCTTCTTATGAATAAGTGAACAAGTATTGTCATGGATGATGAATGAGTTCATCTATTGGCTAAACCCTACCTTCTTTTGTCAGCAACTTATGATGAAATGTTGTCATGGATGATTGAAAATTGGATGAAAAATCACTTGTTAACTGACAGTATGCGCAACACTGTTAATCTATAACTCCCCAAAATAACTTACAAGGAGTGACAAATAATGTTGGTGACACTCACTACTAGGAAAGGGGTCCTTTCACACACAAAAAAGACACAAAATTTACACTTTTCAAGGGCCATGACACATGTCGTGGTAGTTGCACCCACTGTGGAGAAGGTGTCATCTTGGACCAGTCCTATTTTTTAACACATGAGATGTCAGAATCGTGTCGTGGTTTTAATTAGCAATTACAGACTTTCACCTTGATCCGCGGTAATTTTTATTATTATGAGTAATTTATATAAATTTTAATTAGTACACATCACATTAGAAATGATTTGTAATTAGGTAGGTGCCTACCACTAGTGAAGCCCTACCGGCCTACCTATAAACCTACCACCTACCACCTACCCCTAGTGGGTGACAACCCACTTACAAAACCAAATATAGGGCAAAAGGCAAAGGAATTTGAACCGTGCACCTCATGGTTACCACTTGGAGGCCGTAGCCACCAAGCCATTCAACTTCTCATGATACATAAGGAATGCTTTAAGGTTTTGTATACGGGGGCCTCTATTCGCTCTCTACTTCTACTATATACTGTCTACTATTTACTGTCCATTAGTTACTGTCTACTATTTACATTCCATTATTTACTGTCCATTATTTAATGTCTACTATTTATTGTCTTTTATTTATTGTTTATTGTCTACTATTTACTATTTACTGTCTATATTTATAATTTACTGCCTATGGTTTATTAATTACAGTCTACTATTTATTATTTACTTCATATTATTTATGGTCTACTATCTTTTTTTTATTTGTTTATAGTGTACTATTTTATTTAAATGTATAATATTATTAAAATTTTATAGTATATTGTCTACTATTTATGGTCTTTTATTTATTATTTGTTGCTTATATAATATTATTTACTATTTACGGCATGTTAGTATAATTTACTATTTATAGTATTTTATTTTACTATTTATTTTTATAATATATTATTAAATATTTATGGTATGTTCTTATTAATTACTGTTTATAGTATATTGGTTACTATTTACTGTGAAATATATGATGTTTATTATTTACTATGTACTATTACAATGCTTTAATGTTGAATGAATGAAAGATACAATTGAATGCGGTAATTGCCTCTCTCCTACCTCAGTAATAAATGAAGAACGTGACTCACATCTAGGTCTAGATCTAACTTGAAGATCTATAAAACTAATTAAAAATAAAACATTACTTCACGGGCCTTTCGCATGACAACAAAGTGACATAAGTCTCACACATGTAAAAGATATGTCACGGAACTCAAAACTTGAGTGCGGAGCTCAAAACTCCAACACGAAAGTGTTTCGTGTCATGGCCACATGTCAAAGTGACCCTCCTTCCTTGTAGTGATTGTACCGCGGATTTATAATTAGCATTGAGCAAGACAACTAGAATTAGTGACACTACATATCATATTTAGTGTAGTTCTACAAGATGCCATGCATATTCATGAACAATGAGAAAGATATGAAAGAGATGGCATTATGCAAAGAAGGTGCGAAGAATATGAATATATAGGTGTTTCTTTGGAGGTGGATTTGCGGTGGTGAGGACCATCTTGAGCTTGAAGGAGAGAAAGCCACTTGTCCAATGCCTAGCAATACATTAATATTTTGACATGTCGTGATTGACGTAATCTGTTATGTCTTTTCCCAAGGCATTGGCCAATTTTTAACATTACTCCCCTTACCTCCCTCCTTACTACCTTCATGCCGCCTTTGATTGTGTTTTCCTTTTCCTTCTCCTACACTCTCACATCTCCCACCCCATTCACGATGTCATCATGTGGGGCCAAGTGGGGTGGTTGGAAGGTTTCATTTGGTTCTATACCCATGCAATTTGACTAGTGTTATGATTTTGATACCCATTTTGTTAGCTTATAATACCAACATTGATGTTATTTGTTGATTACTTGCATTCATAAGTATACCAATGCGACACTAGTACGAACGCACCATTGATGTGATTGTGTGCCCTTTGTATTGTTCTAAACATAATGTGCACTTTGCATAATTTATTATCGTGCATCAACATGTGTTAGGTCTAGGTAAAATGCACCTAATACAATACATATCTTAAATCAAACACTTATGTTTTGAATGATGTGTGGTTAGTTATCAATCTTATAAAACACACCAAAAACACACGCATTCAAAAATGGGATTGGATGCTAAATGTTGATTAACTATCATAAGTTAAATAGGTGGCATAATTAAGGAAAACTAGATGAGCACTTAACAAGAAGCAAGTTCTTCACTTTGACTATGAATAAAATATGCATATGACCTCCATTTTCATAAAAAGAAAAACCATATGACTTGATTGTTTTGAGTCATCAAGGGCTTATGTGAGAGCATTGAAGGTGTTTAGACTCCAAGAGCATCAAATAGACATTATTGCGGATGCGGTTTGGATTCACTAATCGTCACATAATTAACAACCAGTATGAGATGTGGACGAGTCATATAATCATCTCATAGATTGAAAACCTGATAACAAATCCAAATCATCCATAACATTACACAAGGTCCTTTAGTTGTTCCATGGGCCCAACAAATCGGCATATAAGATTTGGGTACAAGCAACTAGGCTGTTGGAATTTGTAGCCGGCCAAACTAAAGTTGAGTCTCCCTAGAATACACTACTCGAAAATAGGATAAAGAACATATAGAGGGTTTTGAATAATATTATGACTCCTAGAATTGAACAAGCCGTACACCATAGGCTGATAGCATGTTGGGCAAACAATAATTGAAAAAGTCAAGCCCAATGGTTTTTGAAATGAATGAGTCAAATGGCCTAAACGGAAGGAAAATAATCATTAAGAAGGTCAAAATATTAGTAAATTTCTCAACACTCAATACTTTCTCAATTTCATGAATGGGAGGGAGCATATGATGGATTTATCTATGCCTCTAAGCTAAGTTT
This sequence comes from Polytrichum commune, assembly GCA_950295325.1. Classification (NCBI taxonomy): domain Eukaryota; kingdom Viridiplantae; phylum Streptophyta; class Polytrichopsida; order Polytrichales; family Polytrichaceae; genus Polytrichum; species Polytrichum commune. The sequence continues at coordinate 4,731,595 of OX485809.1, forward strand.
GTAAATTTCTAAACATGAGCACACAACATTAGAAAACATTGCTCACAACCTTAATTAGCACATTAAGTGAACTTAACCTAAACCCTAAAGGTTAACATCACGTCTTAACCGCCATGAATGAATGAATGAGTTACAATACATCCTACGGTAGTTTGAGCATGTCGTAGCTTAATTCTCGGAGAAGTGAGCTAATTGGGAAAGGAAGAGGGGGAGGACAATAATTCAACAATTCAAAATGAAAACCATTTAAGAGCCATTTGTTTTAGCTACCCAATCAACAATAGTTGGTCAAGTTGATGTGAATGTCACCTCGGCAATATTTTATTCTAGATCACATTTCTCAAGTACCTAGTGTAAGGGCCGCTTTACACTACGGTGGAGAAGTCCTCCGGTCAAGAATTCTAGGGGAATTTTGAAATTTGATTGGCCGAGAGTGACACTCTTGTCCGGTGGTGGTTTACACTACGGCCAAGAGTCCTTTGGTGGAGAACTTTGTACATGGATGAAATAATGGCATGGTTGGCAACGTGGCAACACTTTTTCCAAGGGGAGTTCTCCGGAGGTCAAGTTTCTTGGGCAACCTCAAAGGCTCGGACAACAAACTTGGCCTCCGGAGAACTCCAACTTCAATAAATTATTTCTTTCTTAAAGAAATCTCTCGAGGGGTGCACTCCATTGTCAAGTTGAATATCTATTTTTTACATACAACGTCACCAAGATGGGTCAAAATTTTATCAATCGTTTTTCATGAGTAGATATACACGGTATCTATTACATAGTAATAAATAATAACCAAATTTTATGATTTTTATAAATAAAAATAAAATATTGACGCAAAATTGACTTGAAAAAATTACTACAAAAATAAAGATGCCTAAATGTCAGCCCTAAACCCCCACCCTTAAGCGTCCTAGTCCGGGTGAGAGGCTCGGGCTCACATGTGATTGATTACCTCACTTTAGCCCTCGTGATTTGGCTTCCAATGCTTACCAGTGTGAATCATCAAGACGCCCTTCTTTATTCAAATAGCCCTAGGTGGAAGTATTAAAAAATACTACCCAACCTCATGGTCATTAGCAAACAAAACATCAACTCCAAAACCCTTAAACCCCATCCTTGACCATGGCTACTCAACTAAATTCCCCTAAAACTCTATTCCTCGACTACAACCACCCTTCGTCCTAATGATGCTTTCCCACCGGCACTCTAATTTAGTTGTGCCTTAGGAATCCCAACACCCCTCCTTGCTGCCAGCCACTGCTCCCATTTACAGTGCTCCCCCTTCGACACCGAGATTAATATAGCAGCTCGCCTCGCCCCCTTCTGACCTCCCTGCCTGGTCATCTCGTCCATCACCCCCATTTCGCCAATCGGCCATTCCAGCCTATTTGTCCTCAGTCACCACATCAGCCCTTACTCTGCTGTTATCCAACTTCCTCCCCTGTTCACCCAAAGGTTGAGCTTGAAGCCAGGCAATGTTGTATCTGTATTGACCTTGCATCACTGGCATTGTTTCCGCAGTCAATCTCCTTCATTCACCCTTCCACTGTGGGTTCCCGCTGTCGTAATGTAAATACGTACACTATATAGATGTGTACGTATTTAATATTGCATTGTGATTCTTGGCCTTGGAGAAAAATAAAAAAGAATAGAAGTAGATTACCTTTTTATTTACTCATAGTTTATTTTAGTTATCATTACCTAAGGATAGAAGTGGATAGAAGTTGCTTACATTTTTATTACTCATAGTTGTCGCGCACCTCTCCATGAGGAGTGCCCGAAACACCATGGGCACAAGGGGGACCCCGGAGTGACACCCGGGACTTGTGGCGCCGTTGGTGAGAGGGCCCAAGTGATCCTAGTGTGGGTGAGGGCCCCGGGCGTTGGGAACGCCTCCCACCCACGAAGACTAGGAGGCACAAGGGTAAAGCCATGAGTTATGCGTAGCTCATGGCGTGGTGATTCTAGAATGCTCAAGAACACCTCAATCCGAGGTGTGAGCTAGGAGTTATGGCCATTTGAGTGGGGCGCTGTCCCGGGACAGCGCCCTGGTACAGCAGTGCCTGGGAGTGATTCCCGGGACTGCAAAGGTTCAAACAGGCATAACTTCCTCAATACTTGCCCGAATGGGGCAAGTGAGGAGTCCATCGGCATCTACGTGAAGCGTAGATGAACATGGAGTGGTTGGTTATTATGATCAGACATCACACAAGGAAGTTATGATGGTCTGAAGCTGCTGGGGGGTTCTAGGCCCAGCAGCTAAAGGAAAATGTCCACTTGGCCCCAACTCTTGGTAGAGAGACAAGAGGTTGGTTGACGGTGGGGTAGGGGCCCCGCGTGAAGTCCTAGAGGCTTATATGGGTGAGGTGGTGTGGCCTCACCCACCCGAGGCCGAACGGCAAGGCCTCCATGGGCTTTGGCCTATTGTGAGGCCATAGTTGCCTAGTATGGTGCGGGTTGTTGTAGTGTTGCTCCGGCAACGCGATGATCAACATAGGATTGGACTTCCATGGATGGAAGTCCACATTGGGGAAATGGGTTACCGATTAAGGGGTGAGTCCCGAAAGCAAAGTAGGAGGGTTGGTTCCCTCCTATGAACTATTGGTCCGGGGTAAGAGGAGCTATCCATTAGCATGGCGGAATGCGAAGGGTTAGCGCTCGTAACCTTTGCTAGAAACGAAAATTGGCAAGATTGTTAAGGGACCTAGCAAGGGTTGCGACAATAGTTTACTCTTAGTTACCTTTACCAAAGGATAAAAGTGGATAGAAGTGGATAGTTACCTTTATCCTTTTGTTTACTCACAATTTATTCTTAGTGTTGCCTTTACTTTATTTTTTTAGTCTTACTTAGTTTATCTTGAGTTACTTTTTGGACCAATGGGTGATTAGAAGCCATGTGATGAGGATAAGATTGAACTTTGTCTCTCGCATAGATAGGGAGAGGTGGTGAAGAAAAGATGTTATGTGATTATTGTGGGAGAGAAGTGGTTGAGAGAGAGAAGTGGATTCCAAGCTCACGGTGTGAGTTGTTTTGAGAAGAATATGAAATAAAATACGAGGGATTTGTGATTCATGAGTGATCTCACTTGTTGTTTTGGAAGTTAGCAATCAAGATTTGTGCTTGTTTGAGTGGAGGGAAGTCTGTTGGTTCTTAAAAGAAGAGATGAGACTTCGACCGACCATAGAAGACGGACAGATTGAAGAATTGAAGGCTTCAAGACTCGAATGTGTGGTTGCTTGTGGCACGTTGTCTTTTTTTTTTGTATGTGATTCCAAGCCGGTTTTGGAGGTTAGTTGCATTTCATTTCTGCATCGTAATTTGTTTCATGTGTGACAACGAAGTGGGATTAATGATCCACAAGGTTGTTTGTGACAACGAAGTGGGATTGATCACCCACAAGGTTGTTTTCTGTCGTTCCCACTGGTGAGGCGCGATTGCTGGTCACCGTGGGTTTGAAAGTTTAGGAGCCAATCTTTCGGACGTCAGCTCGTGTTCTGACGTCCCGTTTTACCCGTCCGAAGCCCGTGGTTTCTTATCACACTACCCTTACCCTTTACCCATATAGAGCCGCAACAGGATAGGTCGACGGGAAAGAGGTTGAAGATTAGAAGAAATTGAAGAAATTGAAGACTAGAAGACCAGAAGATTCGATTGAAGACCAGAAGATTCGACGGGTCCGATAAAATCTAGTTGCAGCCAAAAGCCCAGTGCTTTCCCAAGGCGGAACCCTCTCTACCCGACACCGCATGCTCCCTCTAAATAGTGCCGCAATTGCAAGAACCCTATAAATTTCAATGCCGAATTCTTCTGCTCCTGGTCTTCACTTAACCAGCAAGCTCTTTGGCTCAATTTTGACGAGGTTTGTGACAACTTTGTCTTCCTTCGGCCTTGACCCGCACTACCCTAGCCTGACAGGTGCAATGCGAAGTGGAATCTCCACCCTCAGAGAATCTCAGCTCTCGCGGCCCTTCAGTCTCTCTCTCCCCTGTTCCGACGCATTCCTTCATCACATTATCAACCCTTCACTGCCTTGCTAGCTGCGGCACCCATTCAGCTCACGGTAGCGGCTCTCCGAGGGCGATCCAGGGGAGAGACCCAACTAAAACTAAGTCCTCTGTCCTTGCCTCTGTTCTGCCCGGTTGCAGGGCTGCTTCCACAAGCTGGCCGCAGCGGCCCCTCGGTTCGGTGCAAGAGAGAGAGAGAGGAGGTTGGATTCAACCGTCCCATAGTCCCTGGATCCGGAAATTGTTAGGGTACAGTGTACCCCCCCCCAATACGAACACCATCGATACCCCTTCTCAAACAATAAAACTCAGCTTCCTAAGCCTCAAGGCCTAAATCCCATTAACCCGACTAACTAATTCATGAAACCCCAACTTCACACTTTAGCACTAAACTACTAACAATCTAGCCTACAACTTACTCTAAATTAAATTTCAATGTACAATCCTACCTTTTTAATACGAGACTCGATAATACGACAACCTCGATATTATGACACAAATTTGGTAAACCAAACTTCCTAGTTCAAATCTACCTCTATACTACGACTATGACAATGTTAATACGACACTCCTAGACCCCCCAAATGTCATATTATAGAGGTAATAAATGCATTTATATGGTGGGTCCCCCACACTTATATATACATAAATACATAATTTATTTTAAATTCATAAATCTTATACATATGAAGTTTGGATTAAGGAAGTTTAAATGTAAAATGATGAAATAAACATGAGAACCATGGGAACTAGGTTCTCTTTCTAAAACCCTACTCATGAGGACCAAAGAGAAAAATCGAGATTGATCAAGGAGTCCGAAGACCTGGCCTTTCTTATATCAAAACTGCAACTTGGATCAGATGAGATGCCATTTGAAGAGTATGTGGTAATGGAAGGTGAAGACATCATTGAGGCTGAATATTGCATGTCAGAGCTGGTTGATATGGCCTTTAGGACAGAGAATAGAGCCAGTTAGTTTGGACCTTACTACTGAGACCGTAAACCCTTTAGATGTTGATGAGAGACCTCCACCTATTGTGAAACTGACGGATGCTCAACAACATTCTCAGCTATTAGCTACATTTTTTATGGACAATTCATTAGACTTCACTCCCGCAAATCTGATGAAATTGCACGGCATAATAGAGAAGCTCAATAAGATATATGTTGCTAACTTGAAGTGGCAACATCAGCGGACTATTGATTCCTTCTTCAAGTCCACATAGGTTTAGTGAGGAGAATTTGCATATTTGTAATACATTTGAAAGAATACTTATTTTTACATATGGAAAAATATCTCAAGTGTGTTTTTATGAACTACCTCGTTATTGTGACAACCAGGTCCAATTTGTCATATTATTGAATATGTGACACCTCGATAATACGACCTTTTTCTCGTTTCCCAAACGTGTCATATTAAAGAGGTAGGACTGTAACACTCTTTTTACGTTTTTAATGTGTAATAAAAAATCCAAGCCACTAGTTTAATAACTTTCAAAGATTAAAAGCACATGTGGGCCCGTAATTTGGGCTCACACTAAACATTTCAAAAGAATATACTAAAGATATTAGAAATGGTTATGCATATGTAGAAAATAAAATAAAATAATATATGGCATATAATATAGGGTAGTAAACTTTTATCACATGTGGTTATCAAGGTAAGGGGGTGTGATGGCCCGAGAGAAATCTTTGCACTATTTTTCTCCCTCTTTAGTATGACATTTTTGGGTAATCCAAAAAAAGTTGTAATATCGAGTTGTCGTCTTCTCATTAATATGGTAAATGACGTAAAGTTGTAATATTATTGAGGGAATATGAAAACATAAGTAATATGAGCTTAAAAACATATACAACGAGTTTAAGCAATATAGATGGTATGAAATAATAACTTATAACTCCAAACAATTACAAATATTCTCAAGAACTCTTAAAATAAGAGTCCAAAAATCTTTGGAGTTGCCTACCCAAGTTAGTAACTGTCATCTTATCTCAATTCCCATCTAACTTTTGGAAACTAATAATTTCATTAACACCAAAATATAAAGAGTTCTCTAATAAGAAACTAGACTACAATGATGTATGACGTTTGGCATCAAGATACTGGTGATATTATATCACCCGTGTACAAGGCAATATACTAGGCATGAGGCCACTCTCACCCTAACCATGTCCATCCTACACTAGTAACCCTAATTATCATTAAGTTCCCAATAATAAGTGAAGTTCCCAAGTGGTTCCCAAGTGAAAATGGATTTATTTTAGATGTACATTGTAGATGAAAGGAATTCTAGCATTAACTACCTCTTTAATATGACAAAACATAGATTCTATATGTTGCATCATCGAGTGTTGTCGTCGTATAAAAGAGGGAGTTTTGAACTAAAAAGTTTCATCTCGTAAAAATGTGTCGCAATATTGAGGGTGTCGTATAAATGAGGTTGGACTATACCAACATGTAATATCTTTAAAAATCAATAAGAAGATAATGTTACCTACTTATTTACCTTAATTTGGATGTATTATAGAGGTGGAACGTTTTCAGATAAATTATTGTCATGAAAGAAGTTCTAAAACACTGCCACCATATGCATGTACAGTCTAACCTCGTTCATACGACACTCGTTTATACGACACCCTCCATAATACGACACATTTTTATCCAAGATCCAAGATACCCATATAATATTGACCCATATAATGACTTGGGTATATAATGATTAGATCTTATCATGTGATACCTACCAAGTGTCACTATTCAATTGGCATTGGAATTTTTCTACCCTTATTGATATCATATATTAATGCCATTTATTCATCCTAGTTATGCACCGACTTTCTATAGGATATGAAACATGCAATCAATGCAAGATGATTAGTATTAATTTCTTAGCATAATTAGCATCCAATTTGAGCCCTTTGTATTACCCCTTATTATTTTTGGAGTTCATCTAGTTTATAGTGAAGCATTGTTTTTAAGAAATAAAAACTTGTCATAGTGAAGATTTTTGTTGTTATAAGATGGTCATGTAGGACCCCCAATTGCGTCGACTGTTGAGCCTACAATGGTTAACACATTTTGAGCATGTAATCCAATCTTCTTTTGTACACATGTTATTTTGATGTCCGTTCTTTTGACCTACGCATGATCACACACCACCCAAATACAAGTTTCAAAAATTTGGGGGTGTTAGACTAACACCAATTTGCTTCATATAGACAATCATGACCACAGTTACATTTATAAGCACTAGAAGATAACTTGTCCAATATAATCATTTGTTGTGACTTGTTGTCAATTGGATGGTTTTGGTTGCTAATTGTCCGAAAAGTGCAACAAAAAAACCTCTGTTTGGCAACCAAAAAATGGTTTATTTATGTATTTCCTTGTCATTTTGTTGCAAGGAACAAGTCACAATGGATGGTTGTAATGGACAAATTTTCTTCTAGTGAAGGCGTGGCCCATCTATATTCAACATGCTGATTTTAAATTTACGAATACTTTATCACTTTATGAAACAGAACAATGTCAAGCTTGAATCAAGCAAAATGGATAGATTTCTACAGGATTGGATGAAATGATTCTTAGAATCAATTTAATAAGAAATTTTGTTACTATCATCATGTCGTAATTTCCTCCAATATTTTGGTTTTGCTCTGATTGAATGATTAGTAAGACATAGCATAGTAACCGAGGGCAAATTGATCGCTCGATTGCTAAGTGAGAAGGAATTTGCATTGGTTATTCATTAATTGAGGATGAGGCCCACCTCAATGATCATCAAATCTAGAGTTGAACCTACTCTTAGTTTTCAAAGAACAGTATACCCGTGACCACTACACTTCAAGCACTCTCATTGGTGGGAAAGGCGGAGTATGTGAATGTAAGATGGATGTAAAGTCTACATGGATTTCTACATGGCATCAAATGGATCATGTTTCATGGTCACTAGGAGTATTTTAAAAAACCACCTCTTGGAGGTAGGCCTAACACAAATCCGGGAGACCATGCACTCTGAACGGTTACAACCGTTGATTTAATCTATTTTATTATGTGTGAGGACCCAAATGTTTTACAATTAGATTCTCTTTATGGAATTATAAGTTGATTGATTTATGGGTTTCTATCGCGTGGAGGAGGAGGTTGAGAAAGAGAAACTAGACAATATTTATTTACAGTCCATGACACTCATGACATGAAATTGAATCCCCTGTCTTTAATTACTTGAAGGTATTCGGTCGATGTTAAGAATGCTTTATAAGCAAAGTAAATTTGGATAGAGTTACTTTTGACATAATTGATTCCAATGAAAGCGTGTTGTTCAAATACATGTTTTGTGCATGCAAGTGCCTATGTGTGGGCCCTTCGGAGGCTTAGGGGTTAAGCCTAACACAATTGTAATCAAAAGTTTCATATTTGTTTCTCATCTATGGAAGAATTCACAAGGGACTTATTTTATTTTATTTTAAATGCAATATTCAATGGAAGTTGGCATAAAGTAGAGCACTTGTGAAGGTGACTTGTGTATAAGTCTAACATGGGCTACAAATCTAGGTAATGAAAGAACAAGTAAACCAAGGAATTTTTTACAAAGCTTTGTAATGAGCATCAAAGACCTTGAATTAACACAAGGTGGCTCCTCGAACACGGATCAAGAAAAGAAAAGAAAAAGAAAAAATAACGCTAGTATATGATACCAGCGTGAATGTGAGCCCGTTCGCCATGCACTGATCACGGTAGTCCGAGATGCAGTGTATGGTTTTATGCCTCCTGTGGGGAGGTGGGCTCTGGGGATTTAATACAAACAAACTATCTTTAATTAGGAGGGGGTACGGGTTTTTGTTTATTGTCTAGTTTTCTTTTATTTAGTACTAAGTAGGTAAGGTATTTGATGGCGTTTTGGTGTATGTCTTTCATCAATTTTTTGATGTTTGATTTTGGGATGTTTATTTTTGTGAGATTTTCAATGGAGTGTTCGTGTATGGCTCCTCTTACTCCTGCCGTTATGGTTATGAGGGGGTTGGTTTTCCAACCGTTGTTTTGGATGATGTTATTTAGTGGGTCATATTTGGTATGTTTGTGTATGATGGCTTGTTTTGGGAATCTATCGTGGCAGTATGTGAATTCAATGAATTGGATCTTATGTTCGGGAGAGGGTGATATAGGTGGTTGTATTTGTTTTGGTGCTCCGATTATGCATAAGATGTTTGGTCTTAGTTTGGCTAGGCATTGGCATGGGTTTGGGTGGCAAGTGCATTGGAGCAGCCATTCTGGTACTGTTTGTTCTTGTGGTTGGTTATTAAAGTGACCTGCGTTTGTTAGTGTAAAGAATCTGGTATTTTTGTTGGCTTGTAATGTTTGGGCGATGAGATGTACTGCTTTGTTGTGTCGTGCAATTCTAAGACCTTTAAGGAATGGGTGCTCACATGTGGATAGTAGGTGGGGCCATGTGTCACGTTCATTTTTATGGCATAGCGTGCAATTGGGGTTTGGGTGTGTGATAGGCCAAAATATGTTTTTCCTGTGGTTACCCATATATTGGGCGTATCTGAATTTGAGTGTTTGGGTGATTTGGGTATCCGGGATTTTCTCGTCTTGCCAAAAATGGTTGGAGAGTTTTTGGTTTATTTGGGTATTGGATAGCCATTTGTCTACGTATGGGAATTTATGTTTGGCTAGGGCGGCTTCATTTGTTTTGTGTTCTTTGGTTATGAATGTACGTAGGTTACGGATGGCTCCGTCGTGTGTGGCTGTTGGGCAGCTTGCTAGCCAGTATGGGGTCGAGTGGGCAGTGTGTATACGTGGGGTGGTATTCGGTTTTTCTTTGGTAGTTCCTTCGTTTGCTAGTGCATCTGCTATTTCATTTCCGGTGATGCATGTATGAGCCCGTACTTTATGTATGTGTATTTTGTGTGGGGTCCAGTATATATGTCGTACGATTGCTGCTATGAGTAGTTTGTCTGGGTGGTGGTGTTGTGATGTTGGGCGGTGGATGTGGTTGTTAATTAGATATATGCTGTTAAGGCTATCTGTAAATATGTGTGTGTCTATTTTAGCGAGTTGTATATTTTTAACGGCAATAAGAATTGCATTGAGTTCGGCTCTAAGTATGTTTTGGTAGCCTGGTAATCCTTCTGAGATTTTTGTGTTGTTGTTAGGGCTATATACTCCCGATCCTGCAGTATTTCCTTCTATTTGGCCTTCGGAGTTTTTGGTCGGGGGGATGAATGATCCATCCGTATATGTGCACTGTTGTGGGTGGAATTTAAGGGGGTATGTGTTTGTAAATGTGCTTGGTAGGGGTATTATGTGGGTGTTTATGGTTTGGAGGGAGGTGGTTTTAGGGGCATTTTTCCATGCGTTAGAGAATTTAACGTTGTAATGTGTGGGTGTGGGTTTAATGGGGTGGATGTCTATGTGTGTATGTGTAGTGTTTTTGAGGATTCTTTGTAATGCGGTTGGTATTTGGGTGTTATTTAGTATGGTTCCTTGGTTGTGTACGCATATGATTGATGTAAGGGATGGTTCGGTGTATTGATAGTATTTTGGCCATTCTGGCGTGGGGTTGTATGTTATAGTATGTGGTGGGATTGTGGCTAGGATGTGTATGTCCGGGTTTGTGAGTGGTATTTGTTGTGGTGTCCAATCCTTGTGGTTTATTATTAGGATAGTGATTGTTTGTGCATCCTCTTTAGCGGCCATTCTAGCCCAGTGGAGGGCTTCGAGGGTTGTATTGTGGTCCGTGGGGAACGCTAGTCCATGCCCTGTCCATTTGGCCGAGTTTGCTTTGCCTATTGATCCAAATAGTATGTCTCGAGTGTGTGGGGAGTTATATTGGGTGAGTTGGGTAGGGCAGGTGAGGGGGGATGAATAGTATGAGTGTGTGATTTGGAAGGATTCTATGAGTGTTTTGGTGATTTCGGGGGGTAGTGTTTGGTGTAGGTTGTTTGGTTGGATAGTTTTTGGCTTTTTCCTGGGGAGTATAGTTATGTATCTTTGTAGGAGCCATAGGATTTCTGTTTCAAAATCTTGTGGTGGTGGTTGTAGGAAGTTAGTGAGGTGTTGAAGGGTGTTATGAGAGAATTGGTTCCATAGCCAATGTAACCTTTCGAGGGTAAGGGTAGCTATGTAGTTTCCTTTTTGGTCATATACATTTGCTCCTAATGCGTGTGTTGTTATGGACGGTTTGTTGGTTATGATATCTTTGTCGGGGTTACATTCATGGATGTTTAGTGTGAGGTTGGTGATTGTTAGTGGTGGATGTATAAACTTAGTGTCTTTTGTTTGGGTATTGGTAAGGTAATTGGCATATATGTTAGTGGTGTTTTGTGTTGTGGTTGCGGTGTGGTATTGTGTGATGGTTAATAGGTTATGGTTGAAGAATATGTTGTCCGGGTGGAGTAATTCTTCTTCTGTGCGCCATTGTTGTGTGGTGTTGTTCGTGGTTTGCCATTGGCATAAGTATGTTGTTTTGATGGCTTGTGCTCCCCATTTGTCCTTTCTTGTGGTAGTTTTTTCTTTTATGATTTTATGTATGGCGTTCCCAAGTATTGGGTTGGGGTCGGTGGTTTGTGTCGGGTGTTGTGTTGTTTGGGGTGTTGTTTGGGGTGCGGGTTGTTGTGGTTGAGGGAATAGTATTTGTGCTTGTTGTAGTGCCGCCTTAATGGTTTTGGGTGCGTTTTTGTATGTGATGCGGAATTCTTCGGGGGTAAGGATGGATGTGTTAGTTTTGTTTAAGATTTGTGATAGAGTGGTTATGCCATATGTATAGAGTTTGTCTAGGTATTTTTGGGATTGTATTTTAGAGTGGTCCGAGAGGGTGTTGTATATGGGGTTGGTTCTCCATGCTGTTTCTAGTGGGGTTTTTTTGACTGGGAAAGTTTTGTTTTTGGTGGTTACATGTATTTCATATTCTCTTTTGAGTAGGAATAGTGTCCGTGCTATAGGGGATCTAGAGCACGCTTGTTGTTTTAGTTTGGGTAGGTGTAGGGAGCCTCCGTATTTAGCGGATATGTATTTGGTTAGGCCTTGATAGATGGTTCCTAGTTGCCCTGGATCGTTGAGGGCTTGTAGTAGTTGCTGACCTATACAATGAATGTAGTCTGGGAGTAGTGAGGTCATATTTATGCCGAAGTTTTCATGGGGTAGGTGTGTGAGGATATTGGCTGTACTTTTTGGTATGTTGCAAGTTTCTTTTGTTATTTTACTGATTATTTTATCAAGTTTTTTAATGTCGGGTTTTGAAAAGGGGACCGCATAGTATGCGTAGGCAATCCGAGGTTTTATGACGGTATTAAGGATTTTGATTTTTTGTTTTAAGCTTGCCGGGGAGGCGGCGAGTAGTTTGCCTTGTTGTTTGGCTTTATTTAAGGTGAGTTCTTTTTGGAGATTCCATTTTAGGGATGGCACTAGTTGGATGCCTAGGTATGTGTATGGCTCATTTTGTGTAAGGGTTGGGAAGTTTTTGGATTTATACCTAATGTTTTGGGATTGGATGAACGCTTTAAAGGTATTAGGTTTGAGTTTGGACTTGTTGGGACATCCGGTGATGGCGCATTTTGATAAGTTGAGATCCATGTGCGCCCATTTGGCGAATTTTTGGAGCTTAGTTATTTGAGGTTGAATATTTTGAATTTTGTCGGTAATAATGGCTAGGTCGTCGGCATATGCCGAGGTGGTGCATGTGGATGGGGACGTGCTAAAGTGGTAGCCCATATTGCCCTTCTCTAGCCATCTTAAGAGTGGTTCTAGAAAGATTATGAATAAATATGGGCTAAGGGTATCACCTTGTATGGTACCTCGGTTAATTTTGATGGGAGGCGTGGTTCCGAATAAATTATCCGTGAAGGCGGTGGTAGAGTGGTTATAGATGTTGCCTACTATTTCGATGGCATCTAGGGGGTAGTCTAGGTCGGCCATGATAGCTAGGAGTCTTGCGTGGTCTATAGAACCAAAAGCATTTTTAAAGTCTATGTATGTTAGATATATATCTTTATTTGTGAGTCGTGCATCTTCGAGGGCGGCTATTAGCGTTTGTATTTGCCTTGAGGTATTACGTTGGGGGCGGAAACCTTCTTGACTGAAGTGTAGTATGCGGTTTCTTTCCCCGTAGTTTGTAAGGAGGGTTGTTAAGGTGCTAGTATATAATTTATATATTGTATTAGCTAACGCTATTGGTTTATAGTTGTTGAGGTGAGTAGGGTCTTCTTTTTTATGGAGTAAAATAGTTTTACTGTGTTTCCAGGCAGTTGGAATTTCCCGTTGTTTATAGCAATGTAGGAATAATAAGAATATAAGGGTTTGGCATTGTGGGGGTAATATCTTGATGATGTCGTTGGAAATGTTGTCTGGGCCGGGAATTTTACCTTTGGTTAATTTTTTTACACAATTGTCATATATTTCTCTAGTGAATTGTAGGCTTATTTGTGGGTTTTGAGGTCCGCGTTTGTCTAGTATGATCCCGTCTTGTGAGTGCCATGGGTATTTTCGTATGGCACACATGCATATGTGTGGGTGGTCTATGGTGTCATCGCAAATGGGCGCTTGTCTTTGAAATGATATTTGTTGGGCGCGGTATATTTCATTGGCGATTTCTGTGGGTTTGGTAAGTATGTTATCATGAGAGTCTTTTATGCAATCCAACGAGCTTTCGGTTGATGGTTGGAAGATCTTTTTATGGATAGTCTTGGGTTTGGTGTTGAGTAGGGCTCTATATTTCTTGATGGCGAGTTTGCAGTTGATCGAGGTTTGTTTGGCGGTAATTTTGTAGGCGTCTATTTTGGCCGTTTGTCCTATATGGGCTAGGTTCTCAATCCATTGTTTGTGGGTGGTGGGGTTTGTGGGGAGGGGGGGGGATGTTGACATTGTGGAGTGAGAGGAGTGTCATTATGTCGGGATGATTATGTAATTGTGTGTGGTGGTAGTGGCAGGCTGCATGTATTGCTTTGCGGATGCTATGATATACTTTGAGGTGTGATTTCCAAATTTTTTGTTGCTTTCTTGGGAGGAATCCGCCTTGGATCTTGGCTCGGTTGGGGAGGAGGGGTGTGGATTGTGTCATGCATGTTTGCTCAACGCAACTGCTGAGAGAGTTTAAGATTTTTTGGAAGTTAATTTGGGCTTCTTCCCATTGTGGTTGAGTGAGTTGTTCTTGTTGTAATATGTCTATTGGATTTAATATGTCAAGATTTTTTTTATCTAGGAAGGTTGTTAGGAGGTTTTGGATATTTATAGGGGATATAGGATAGGTGATCCTAGGATTGGTGTTAGGTGTTGTGTTTGGTTTTTATAATTATAGTGTTTGGGGCTAATTGTAATTGTACCGGGTAATGGTCCGAATTTTGGTTAAGGTTAGTGATTGTGTGGCTTTGTAGGGAGGCGTGGTTTGGGAGGTTAGACTAAAATCCATCAATGTGGCTGGTCGCGGTGTAATTGTGTTCACCTTGCCTTGTGTATGTTTCGTGGTTATTAATCGTTTTAAGTCCTAGTCTTTGTGTGAAGTGAGCCCATTCATGGTCATGTAGGTTGGGAGGGGATGTTATTCCGTTTGATGATCGTCCTTTAAGGAGGATGTCTCGGTTGAAGTCACCTCCTAGTATGATGTGGTGTGTTGAGTGATTTTGTACTAATGTTTGGATTTGGTTTTGGATTTCTTGTATTAGGTGTAGGTCTTGGGGGTGTGTAGGCATGTACATATTTATGAGGAGTATGGGGGTGATTGGTTTATTTTTGATGGTGATGACTTGTAGGTATGGTGAGATTGTGCTCGGTGTGGGCATTTTGGTGATGTTTTCATTTGTGTGGATGGTTTTAGGTATCATAGTTAGGGTACCCCCTCTAGCCGGGTTGTCCCTAGAATATATGTTTTGGTTTGGTGTTGTGGTATTTGAGTTATTATATATAATTTGGGAATTTTTTGTCTATATATGTTGTGGATTTTAGTTTTTGGAGTTTAGTTTCTTGGATGAGTATGATATGTGGGTCTTTATGTATTGTTCGTGCGAGTTCTTGGATTCCAGGTAAATTTGAACTGATATACCCTGTATTCCAGGTAATTATTTTTAATGTGGAAGTTTGGTGATTGTCCGTGTCTATGTTGGTGTTCGGGCTAAGGTTGGGGTGTATTATGTCATGTGTGGAGTGGTAACCATGTATGGTTTGTATACATTTGCTTAGCTCTAGTAGTATTTGTGGGGGTATATGGGGTATTTCTTTTTGTAGGATAGGCATAGTTATGTTTTCCCCTTTGGCTATTTTTTCATTTATGTGTGTGTATGTTTGTGCTATGGTAGTAGGTGGTGTGTGGTGGTTGATGGTGTGTAAGTGTTGTGTGTGTAGGGAAGTGTATTCCGGGGATCTTTGTAGTCTTTTGAGTATGGTGAGGCATCGGGGGTCGATGTCTTCAACCATTTGTTGGTCGTATATTTGTGGTGTAGGTCCATATGTTATTATGAGGGCATAAATTTGGGAGTGTAGTGGGTGTTGTGAGAGTATTGGTTTGTGACGGTGTATGTTGGTTAGTTCTTGGTTAGGTGAGTCTTGTGTTAGGTGTGTTGAGAATAGGTTTTCTAGGTGGGTGTATGAGGGTTTAAGTGAGGTGGTATTAGGTATAAAGTAATGTTTTTGTCTTTGTGTATAGTCCCGGGGGAGATCTTTAGTTATATGTACGGGTGGTCCGGGGTTAGGATGTATGTCGCCGCTAAGGAGTATGAGTACTTGGAGGTCTATAATATATTTGGTTAGTTTGTATAAGGATGGGTGTTTGTTATGGATGTGTTGATGTTGGTGTGAGTTGTTCGTATGAGCGGGGTTTATTTGATGGATATCGGTGGTGTATCTTGGTATTATTATTGTAATTATAATACTTAAGGGTATAGTTTTTCTTGTTTGGTGTGGGGGCTTTGGAGGTTTTTTGTGGTATATTGTATCTTTTTGGGTTGTGTTGTTAGTTTGGTGAGGTGTTTGTTGATAAGTAGTGTGTGTGTGTTGAGGGTGTGTCTAAGTTTGCCAAATGTTGAGCGTATGCTCTTTATTATAGCAATAATAGAAGAACCAATACATAAAGTTGGGTATGAAGAAAAGTCTTTGTCTTTGTGTGTACACTTGGGGGAGGTTTTTGGTAATGTATGAGATTGGTCCGGGGTTAGGTTGTATATCACCGCTAAGAAGTATTAGTGCGTGTAAGTCTCTAATGTATGTAGTTAGTTTGTGTATGGTTGGATGTTTGTAGTGTGGGTGTTTGGTTGTGTAAAATGTGATGTGTATGGTGGTATGGTGTATGCCTATATGTTTTGGGTATTGGAATTGTGGTTGTTGCGGGGGGTGAGGTGGTGTGGGTATTGGGGGGTCTATAGGGGTTGTGGTGATTTTGTGGTGTGGTATTAGGTTCCTTTTGTATGTGGATGTGACATATTTATTATGTGTGTGGCTAGATGGTTTGAGTGTGTGTGGGGTGTGCTTATAGGGTGTGGGTAGTGTTTGTGGGTTTATTATGGATTTAGGGTGTGTTTGGTTAGTGATGGGGAGGTGATTTAGCCCTAGTAGGATTATGATGTTGAGTATGAGTCTTTTTCTTGGACTATATTGGGAGTTGAGGTGAGAGTTCGGTGGTTTATTGTGGGGTGTCTTGTGTGTAGATTTGTGGGGTTTTAAGTGTTGGGGGTTAGTGTGGGTGTGTTTGGAGGGTTTGTAGTGTGGTATTAGTGTGGTTTTATGTTTTGTGGTATGTGGGTGAGATGAGATAATGTACATAAGACATAGACATCCTTGGGATATGAGCAATATTTTGAACTCTTTATTGTGGAAAAAGAACAATACATAATAAAGGAAGTGTGGGAGCCATTTATGATATTCTCTATGGGCACTAACCATTAAATGTATGGGGTCCTTGGTGGTATATTTGTGGGTTGTTTTGGAAGCCCGGGGGGGCTTGGAGTGGTAATGGAGCGGTGGCCGTGGGGAGTCCGTGTGGTGTTGGTGGCGGGGCGGTTCTATGCAAAATTTCCGGGGCGGCGGTGGAGATACCGTGGATGATACCTTGCATGCGTATGTTGGATTGTTGGAATTCTTGGGCTATCGTCCCTAGGAGCATGTGGAGATTGGTGGTGTGGTTGGTGATGGTTGTTGTGATTGCCTCGTGTCGTCGGTCCGTATGTTGGTTTATTGTGGTGGTGAGTGAACCAAACTTTTCCTCTAGCTTCTCCTCAAACTCCTTCATGGTTTTTGTGAGATATTTTTCGGTGATGAGTGGGTTGGGGTTGGTGGCGTTACCCATGGCTTGAATCTTGTCCGCGATGGCTTCTCGTACGGGAGCTTGGGCGAGGCGGATCGCCGTCTTGTTGGGGTCCGATCCGTCGATGCTTCCGCGGTGCGGGATGAAGTCGATGCGGCGTCCAAGAATGTAGGTGGACTTGTGGATCCACTCCGTGTAGACGGCGGTGTTGAGACATTGTATATGACACCATCCCGCTTGTTTGGTGGAGTTGCCTTGGGTGGTGTTGCCAAAGCTAATGCCCACGATGTTGGCTTCTCCAAAAATTTGCTTGATGGCTTTGGTGATGGCGGCTTGAGATTCTCTTT
Organism: Polytrichum commune; assembly: GCA_950295325.1. NCBI lineage: Eukaryota > Viridiplantae > Streptophyta > Polytrichopsida > Polytrichales > Polytrichaceae > Polytrichum > Polytrichum commune. Next base: position 4,749,179 of record OX485809.1, read on the forward strand.
GTGGGAGGTTGTTAGCAACGAGTGTCGTGCTAATGCGAAGCTCCGAGGGGTTGCCAACATTCCGGTCCCGGGTGATGCTCACTTGTAACTTTTTTGTTGTTGTAGACGAGTCCTTCCTTGAGTATGGTGTCTCTAGCCTCCTCCGTGGTAAGTGTGAGAAAAGCAAAGTTTTTATCTAGTTCTATCTAGTTCCGGTTTAGTAAGACCCATGAACTCATGTTGGTGGCCATTGTAGTAGCTTTCTTGGACTAAAGACTCAAAGATTGTGGATGCAAGCTCGTGGCGAAGGGTTTCGCCCTTAAGGTGTAGTCTAAGATTGCGGGCCTTAGTGACTAGTTCATACATTTTTTCTACTTTTCCTATGGTTTTCACACCGTCTTCCATTTCCAAGACAAATGCTCTATGACCTCTAAGGAGTGCCATGCCATCTTGTGTTGGGTTGTGTAAATGTACCTTTATGAAACCCGCCCAATTCTTGGTGACGGCGTTGATCCCGATGTCGATTGGGTTGGAGTAGGTAGTGCCGAGGGAAATGTTCATTTGGCGGAGTCGTTCAAGGCATGCTCCCCGTACGTCTTGCCTACTCATGCTCTTGAAGCCGGAGTCGAAACGTATGGTGACATGGAAACCTTCGGAAAGTCCGGTTGTAGGATCAACCCGCTCTAGTCTTGGGATTTGCGTGAAGTGGAGATGATTACAGGGACCGCATCCGGTCGCTCATTGGGGTAGCATATTTGTGGTACTCTCGGAAATGCACGTCTAAGGGTCTTGAATTCTATGACTTCCGTTGGGGGAGTCCCCATTGTCACGAATTCTTCATGGGTGCGGTGTTCATGAATGATTTCCGTACCTTTTTGTATAACGATGGCTTCATGTATTGAGAAGCCTAACCACATTTGCGACACGATGTCGATGCATGGGATTGGCTCCTTCCTCCTTGTGTGTTGGGATGCGTGTGAGTCGGGGATGGTCGCTAGGCCTCCCGTTTCACCTCTCCTCCTCTTTGCACTATGGTTGTCGGATGTGGTTACGTTCCTTGGGCTCTTGTGGGACGAGGTTGTGGGGGTCCCTTCGGCCAAGTTGATGGTGTCTAGTCGGAGTAGGGCGGCTTGGTTTGGGACGGCCGTGAAGTCGTCATTTGACATGGAAAGTTGAAGCGAGCTCCCTCCATGCTCGGGGGAGACGTCCACTAATTGCATGTCGATGTCGCTATCATGAAAGGTGAGGGTCTTCCCCTTCATAGGTGGTGGTTGGCTTACTTGGTGGCTATCTTTTTCCTCATCTTCGTCTTCACTGTAGTCAGTAATGAAGGCTCTCCTTCTCTCGCCGGTGCTGGTTCTGGTCCCTGGAGTCTTACCTTTACTACCCGTTGCTCTCCCCTCCCCGCCTCTGGTGAGCCTTCTGGTGGCCCCCGCTCCGGTGCCTACACCTTCTGGGTGGCCGTTTTCTGCCTCCCCGCTTGGCCGTCTGCCGGTCCTTTCGTCGTCGGTGGCTCTGTGTTGGCTCCCATCCCCGATACTTGTGTCGTTGGCGTTGTTCGGACGGTGCTCTTCCCCGGCTTCTTCTTCGCTCCGTTTGAGGCTGCTCCTGTGCTCGGCCTTGCGGCTGCTCCTGTTTGTTGTCCCCGAGCTCTTGGTGGTCTTGGTTCGGCTTTTGAGTGCTATCCCGAGGCTAGGGGCGTCTGTTGTGGGAGTCTTGTGAGAAGATAGCATGTTGCTATCTAGTGTGGGAGCCATATTGGATCTAGTGTGGGTGCTGAGGGATTGGTGAGAGTGTGAGAAGATGAGAGGGTGAGTGGTGATCTGTGGTATTTGAAGGTGTGAGTGTGGGCTCGGCAGTTCGTGCATTTGTGTGTCTGTGAGGTGGGTTTGTTGGTGGGGAGCTGATTTTGGGTGAGACTCTCTGCTGGTTTTGGTGGGTGTCTTTTTTTGTTTGGGGGAGTGGGTGGGAGTTTGTGTGTGGGGGGGGGGGTGTCTTTGGGGTGTTCAGAACTGTAGATCTTGGCGTTTTTTGTGTGGGGGGGTAGGTTAGTGGGGGATGAGTGTTTGGGGGGTAGCCAGGATCGGTGCCTTGGCGTTGTGTGTCGCTTTGTTGTTGTGGGTTGTATCTGTTTGTAGCGGGTGAGGGTGTGCTGGCTCTGGCGGGAGGAGGTGTCAGTGTGAGTGGTTCAGATCTGGTATGTCTTGGCGGGGATTCTCTGTGGGGAGGCGAGGAGCGGCGATGCTTCGGTGGCGGAGGTAAGTTTTTAGAAAGTATGGTTTTGATTTTTTGGTGTTGTTTGGTATGAAGGTTGGGTTGATAATGACTGGTGTTTGTGCTAACCTCTGTGTGTGTGTGCTTGTGGTGTGTGGGTGGCACGGATCAATCATTAACCTTAAGGTTTGTTTTAACTTTAAAGGCTCTTAGTGACATTGTCATTGATATTGATACGTGTAGCAACCATGTTATGTATATGTGGGCCTTGTTTCATTTCGGATTATTGGTTTGGGAAGGCCCATAAACATATAGAAATGAAACATCAACAATGAATGAGAACAAAGGCAATGTATGGTCCAATATGACCCTAAACTACCAGATGATAGTTGAAATGTACCCAAGTCGAATGGAGTGTTCGGTGGTTCGATGTCCCAACTGTGAAATCGTCTCTCCATTTGACACAAAACTAGCTAGATGGTCAAGCGCCTCTTGTGTTCCAAAGAACAAGAAGGAAAAAAATCAATGCCATAATCTAGAAGGGAGGGATAAAGCTAGAAGAATGAGGGTGGGGACTTATGAGGTCATGCTCACCTTTTTGAATAATCATGACCAGTGGAATTAGATTGAAGCATGCAATTGTCAATCCCAACCGTCCATGTAGTATTTCTTGTGCTAACTATCATTAATATCGTTTAACTTCCTTGGTTATTTCATTGATACTTTCATGCCTAGGTCTTTAAAGGAAAACGTAGTCATAATTTGAACTCATTAGACACTATTTGAACACAATAAATAAGGGGGCAAGGGAGCAAGAGTATGAGAGGAAGGAAGAAAGAGGGTAGGATAGGAATGGCTTTCAGAATGAGGGAAGGCGAGACGGAATTAATGGATACGAGGGTATATCTCATTTCATCCAACATAAAAGATCCAAAATAATGTGCACCATGATAGTATTTTTGTGAAGTTGATTTGACATCCAAATTAGCTTCATACACCTTGAATTAATCTAGTCAAAGTTATGTGAGATGAATTGGCCACAATCTCACATGGGATCAAGTTTTTACATTGGATGCAATAATTCCCTCTCGTTATAAAGAAGAAGAAGAAAAGATATATTGATTTCAGTTTCAAATTTATGTGGTCATCTTTCCAACGGCATGCTCATGATGTGGCATCTCCTCATTGGTACATGCGATTAAGTTGCCTTCACGAGCACATTGCCCCATGCAAATTACCTTAGATCAATACCAAATTATGAAACCCTATAACTTTGTTACTATATCCATATAGCAACCACCGTTTAAGAAATAAGCTACTCCATCTTGTTACTGTTATAATAATAAAAATTCAAAGTAATGTAAAATATTGACATATAAGTGTATAGAAGTGTCTTTCTTTATGTTTGGGGGTGGAAGGGGGGGGGGGGGGGTAACTCTTTGCAAGAAAGGGTTAATAATGCGAGGAACAGAAGGTAAATAACATAGTAAAAACGACGTTTGATATATGAGATAAAGTTGGAGTTGGTGTGGGACTTATGGTTAACACCTACCAAGACTACCAATAATCCTCACAATCAAAGTAACTGAAACTGAAGCAGTTGAGCCATTCATTTTGTTTGAGAGGACAGTGTTAGTACCTTTGTCCTTCCACCAATGTAATTAAAGGCATAAGTAAAGCACACAGGTGACAGGGTTTCTGAGCGTGGAAATTGTGTAAACGCAATTTATTAACAAACTCTGAAAGACAGAAACAAAGAAAAAAGAAGAACGTCGGTGTTCGTGCACCTAAAGTAGAGGGTGCTAAAATCAACAGCCCACCTCGTTCTTATGACGTTGAAATTTGATGATGCAATTGTGTTGTATAAGAAAGAGGAAAACAAAAGAAAAACAAAAAGACACGTCTCAGGCATTTAGGCATCAAATAGGTACCTCACTTTGGTCTCAAGAGCACACATCGTGTCCGCATTGTAACTTGAGGAATAGGAAAAGGATTGATTGGCATAAAACAGTTAAAGAGGACCATGAAGCTCCTCTGGTTGCTCATCAAAGCATCTTGAATTCATTCAATGTTCGATGGTGTAATAGAAACTAATTGCTTATAGGAGCAATTTAGTGGTATTTGTTGGAATTCTAAAGGGGCCAATTATAAGCACCCGGTTTTGGGCTTGGCCTTCTTGGAGTTGTAGCTTAGATTTGTCCTCTTGCTATTGAACTTATGTCGCTTTTGCTCCCCAAATACAAAAAACTACTTTGGACATAGCTGAGGTGAAGAACAAATTAAGACTCCTGATGGTGGATCATTTAAGGGCTGAGAATCAATGTCTTTTCCATGACTGGGTCTTACGTTAGTCTCATCACTCTCATCTACATAGCACATTCTCTCATCATTTAAAACATACATAAAAGATTGCAACAACTACACCAAATATGATATTTGGTGTCACCAATTTTGATTGTCTTTCTCAATACTATTTGTAAACCGTGATGTAGTGTAACCAACACTAAATGTTAACCCAACATTATTTGTCATTCCTTCGTTTTTTTTGGGGGGGGGGGGGAGGGCATTATAGATTCATAGTGTTGCAATTACTGTCACTTATCAAGTGATATTTCATCCAATTTTCAATCATCCATGACAATATTTCATCACAAGTTGCTGACAAGAGAAGGTAGGGTTTGGCTCAATGGATGAAGTCATCCATCAACCATGACAGTATTAGTTCACTTATTCATAAGAAATGTCATTCCAAAAGTTACCATAGTGACATTAAATACCACATGACACTAAATACCATATTTAGTGTACTTGCTCACTTCACAAGTAAAGGAATGGTGGATTCCATGTGGTGTGGAAGACCACTTTTACTCCAAAATGTAAGGTATGTGGGTGTTATTTGGTTCCTTTTCATACTCTCCAACTTTTGCCAATTAGATTTATGAAATGAAACATAAGTTGCATTAGCAAATCTACAATGAAGCATAGGTCGTCCCAATTATATTCATTATTGAGTATGGAGTAGTTAATAAAATTAGAAGACATAATCCAATCCATTTAACCATGCATCATTCTAATGTTTGTTCTTTGATGCTTATTGAATTGCACAATAATCAAATATAGGGGACTGACTAAGAAAAGTGGCCAAATAGCACTTGCATCCCTTAGTAGTCATCAACTACAAATTGGGAGGGATTTTAGAAACAGAGTAAGTTGCAAACTTCTTAGGGTAAAGTTCCTTGGAGCAAACCTCTTCACCAAAATACCTTTTTTGACTTCATGGTCAAAGATGCGATCATTAAGGATTGATGAAGGCTTAAAGCCTAGCCCCCCCCCCCTTCCACACACAACACACGGATAAATAGTCCAAAATTGCGACATATGTTGATAAGGCCACCGGCGTGGTCAATGTTATCCATGAAATGAAGAGTTATGATTGGATGATAGCTTAGATGTTACTTAGAAAAGCAACATACACATTCCCACCATGTCTCATGGAGACACCTTGAGAGCTTATGAGGGCATTGTAGGCATACAAACATCCTTGCCACCCCCTTCCATGAAACTTGACCATTATGGTGCGAGGGAGTTCTCGCATACGAGTGTACCTTACACTCATCCAACATAAAAGCTTGATCCTCTATAGGTGTGTGACAAATTATCTCAAATGATTTGGACTAGACTAATTCGAGGACTTTATAGCGAATCCCTTACTACCTTCATGTCGCCTTTGATTGTGTTTTCCTTTTCCATCTCCTACATTCTCACATCTCCCACCCCATTGACGATGCTCAAGAATGGAGAAAAGTAATATCATTCCCCAAAATTTCAGGCCACCCTCTACACAAAGCATTAAACAGAGGAATTAGTCCCTCTGTTTGCATGTCTGCAATTTTCATGTGAACCTTTAAAAACTTGCGATTACTTCAGAGACAAAGCTTCAAAGTACCACTGAAGATTAATGACTTCAACTTTCAGGGATTCAAGGCAAGGTTCGGGAGCTTTTTGAGCTCAACCATCTAAAATCCACCCCTTCACAACTTCTATCGGTTTTTTCAGGATTTGACTGGTTGTAAACTTGTTGCCATTAATTTGGACGGGTAATATTTTGTATTTGTTTTTCAAGTGCCAGCTCATTTCCTCTTCATTATAATGACAACCGGCCAAAAAGTTGGGCATTGATAAGTAAGTCGGTTTCCAATGTAGCAAAATTATATCTACAAACAATATACACCATTCAACAACAACGTCCAAAGAACCTATCAACATACAACAACTATAGGTAATGATATCAACATCCAACCACAATGATCCACAATTCATCACATAAAAGAAACAACAACAATGATCAACAATTTATCCATAGCAGGAGTTGGACCTGAAATAACCCCTCAACCGGTTGATGGCCATGGATTTACTCTTCTATCATACCTAGGTCTTAAAACCTCATATTATATTTGAGGCCACAACATGATAAAAGAATAACCTAACATACCATACTATATACAAAAATGAAATCCATCAACTATTAGAGTCAAAATCAACAATATTATCTTCACCTTCAAGAGGAAAACTCCCGGAAAGGTATCTCTGTGGATGTGAAAATAACCATCTAAACCTTGTAGAGTTCCTCCATAAAGCTATGGCTTCCATTAGTACGTTATCAAGATCACCACAAAGATCTTTCATTCCTTCACATTGGTGAAGGATGAACGACCTGTATGTTTGAAATGGGGATCCTCTCACTAACCACATTGGAGTTAAAAACACCTGCTAGAACCCTACTTACCTTGATAGAAATTGGGATGCTTCTCTCAAACACCATCTTTACCTGCATTTCGGCTCGCCCACCAGCCATTCTCTCTGCCTTCAACCCTCGTTCTCCTCATCCAAAAGCATCCGAAACCCGGTTCATAACATTTCTCAAGAATAAACTCGTAAATTGAGTAGCATTTTGATGGTCGAGCCAGCCAAAGATTCAAAAGGACGAAGACAAACAAGAGTGGGCATAATAGAGGCAAAAGTCCAAGCTGTACATGTGCGAATGTGTATGACATCCGAAACAGGAGACACTGCACCAACCAACACAAAGCATGACGAATTAATTATTAGAATTAACTCACTAGAATTAATTCCAATAATTAATTAATTACAGTAAGTACATTTTATAATCAATTAGGTTTACTTAATTTGGTAAGCATAGTTTCTGATTTATTTGGGATTAATGAATATTAATGAAGATTAATTAGACTTAATTATATTTAATCACACTTGATTCATTTGAATGCGTATGAATACTTGTGAAAGTAGACGGCATTACCTAAAATATTATAAAATACACATACTAAATCAACACACTAAATTTAAGTGTCATTTTAGAATGACAAAGACAATTTCAAATTGTGAGTCACAAAAATTATAACCTCAGTGCTAATGAGGGTTTTGTAATATTTCTGACTTCCAAGTTAATTACATGTTTTATTGACGGTTTCACTTTGATAATGAAACCCCAGTCAATTGATTATTTACTCAATGGAAGTGAACATATATATTGGATTTTGGCCCTTGAAGGTGAAGTGCACTCAATATGGGATTTTATTTTATTTTATATTTTATTTTGGAGACAGAAGGTCGACATGCCAGCGCCAAAGCACAAGAGGCAGTTCACCACCTCGCAAGTTTTCCGTCAAGTAGAGAGGAGATTTCACAGCCGGGATTCGAACCGCCAACCTCTTCCTTGAGATTTGGGTATCCCTCTACCATCACCCGGTAGTTTAAGGTCATCTCGGACCTAATAATATGGGATTTGTGAGTAAGTGGCCTTCAAGAATGCAAGGGCAATGGTTTTTTTGAAATCGGGCGGGCGGGCAGCAGTTTTCGGTCGGGTCCAAAAAATCCAGATGGTCTGGACGGGCGGCTGCCCCTGCCCGGATCTGAGACCCCGAAAAGTTCGTGGGGGGGGTATTTAACGTCCCCCATGACCTATATCAGTACTACACCTAGATCCCAGCTTTAAGGAAATCAGATATATTAATGCAGACAGGATGTGGCTGCAGGCTCACTCCAGGAGATCCAAAAGCATTTTCAGGCGTTTCACAAAAAAACTGACTCCTTGCCTACGCCCGTATCTCCTCTGCTCTGAACAAGACTCCTTTGCAAAATTACTTGCTGAAAGAGGTCCTCCTATCACTAAATCTTGTAACAATAACAGGAGAACCGTGCTACTGTTCAGCAAACTACACTGATGAATTTCTTGTAAGCAGATGTGTACATCAATTCTTGAAGACATAACCAAGAAAGCCACGACTAAACTAAACCCAAAGAGAGAAGTCATGAGAGCCCTTACCATCCAAAGATGCCGGCATTTTTGCATTTTTCACCTTGCAAGCAAGGTAAAGATCCTTCGCTCTGAGTCACACAACCGCAGAGCAAGTTGAATCTCATAGTACTGAAAAATTCCATTGAAAGGAACTCCGTCCTCCTCCATCCACAACGCGAGTTTTTGAAAATCAACAGCCTTTCCTTTCCCCGAAAGCCATGACATGACTGGCACGAGTATAGAGTGCCAAGGCTCGTGGAATAGGCACATACCAATAAATCCAAGAATAGCACTTGCACTGTTGTGGCTTTTCAAGGCATCAAACAATCCTGTAACGATGTTGGGACCTCCAAGTGATTGACGTCCACAGAAGGCAACTCCAACCCTGTAAACCAAAGAAAAGTCACAAGCTCAGCAAATACAAGGTAATTCCCTACAACTAATTTTGTCCAAGAACGAAGGAAGGAAGAGGACGAATAAGAGGAAAAGCTGTGGGAGTCCAAATTTGAATGAAATACGGAAATACGGATCCATTTTCCGTATTTTTGCTTACCTTAGTAAAGACAATAGGGTCTCTTAGGTTAAAATTTAGGGTATTGGGAATTAGGGCGATCTAAATCCGTCTTACACGATAAAAAGAAAAAAAAAGGTATGATTACCGGTCCGGTAAATTGGATTAGGAGGACCGTTCAATCATGGTCCGGACCACTGGTGTCGCACACCTCTCCATGAGGAGTGCCCGAAACACCATGGGCACAAGGGGGACCCCGGAGTGACACCCGGGACTTGTGGCGCCGTTGGTGAGAGGGCCCAAGTGATCCTAGTGTGGGTGAGGGCCCCGGGCGTTGGGAACGCCTCCCACCCACAGAGAGTAGGAGGCACAAGGGTAAGGCCATGAGCTATGCGTAGCTCATGGCGTGGTGATTCTAGAATGCTCAACAACACCTCAATCGGAGGTGTGAGCTAGGAGTTATGGCCATTTGAGTGGGGCGCTGTCCCGGGACAGCGCCCTGGTACAGCAGTGCCTGGGAGTGATTCCCGGGACTGCCAAGGTTCAAACAGCCATAACTTCCTCCAGACTTGCCCGAATAGGGCAAGTGAGGAGTCCATCGGCATCTACGTGAAGCGTAGATGAGGATGGAGTGGTTGGTTGTTATGATCAGACATCATACAAGGAAGTTATGATGGTCTGAAGCTGCTGGGGGGGTTCAAGGCCCAGCAGCTAAAGGAGAATGTCCACTTGGCCCCAACTCTTGGTAGAGAGACAAGAGGTTGGTTGACGGTGGGGTAGGGGCCCCGCGTAAAGTCCTAGAGGCTTATATGGGTGAGGTGGTGTGGCCTCACCCACCCGAGGCCGAACGGCACGGCCTCCATGGGCTTTGGCCCATTGTGAGGCCATAGTTGTCTAGTATGCTTCGGGTTGTTGTAGTGTTGCTCCGGCAATGCGATGATCAACATAAGATGGGACTTCCACGGATGGAAGTCCACATCTAAGGATTGGTTACCGATTAAGGGGTGAGTCCCGAAAGCAAAGTAGGAGGGTTGGTTCCCTCCTATGAACTATATGGTCCGGGGTAGGAGGAGCTAACCATTAGCATGGCGGTATGCGAAGGGTTAGCACTTGTAACCTTTGCTAGGAATGGAAAAATGGCAAGATTGTTAAGGGGGCTAGCACGGGTTGCGACAACTGGGCCGGACCAAGTAACGGTTATGCCACGTTCAACTAACGGCCCGGAAGAGGAGAGACAGTTACAACGGACTTATGATGATAAGGGGGGGGGGGGGGGGAGAACGCCGTTGGTTAAACTGTTAATTATGCCGTTGGTAACAACCGCCGGAAAACGGTTGGCAACCGTTTTCCGTTAAACCGAACGGTAACGGGGGAAGGAAGAAGGAGGAAGGATACTTAAGGGTCCCTTCCTTCTCCTCCCCACTCTTTTTTCTCTCTGATCACAAAAGGCAGGTTGTTGAGAGAACGAGTGGTGAGTTTGCCGTCATTTTGAGCCGCCAGCAGTTGGATTGCTGGGACTCCGCACTTTCCAGTCACCGGCAGTTGGCTTGCCGGGACTCTGTAGCCATTAGCCGGAACGGAGGGCACCCGGAGGGGAGAGAGAAAGTTTCCGTAGTCCAGCCGGAAAGTTAGAAGGGAGAGGAAAATGCCGGAAACACGGGAAGAGGAACAGAGGGAACCCGTCCCGATTCCCCTCAAAGCCCTCATCCCTGCAATCCTGAGGGAGGATAGGGAGTTGCAGGAGCTCGCGGAAGATCTCCGGGTGATGGGCTGCGCAGGATTGCTCTCCAAACCCTGGAACCTCCGAGCAGAAGATACCCTCCGGGAGTTCAAATTCGAGAGGGGAAATCAGTGGCTAGGAACAAAGAGGAGGGATCCGGAACACTGGACTCCGGACACCTGGAATAGGGTCTACGGGTTTCCTAGGGGGATTGCAAAGGGGTGGGCCGGCCGCCGCGACGGCCTGTTCGCCGGGAAATTCAGAGGGGACGCGGATCCGAAGGACCGGCTTCCACCCCGTAAACTGCCGGAACATGAGGGAGCGAAGGGTGTTGGAGTTCCTCCTGCCTATCCTTAACCCGGACAAACCGAAGCGGATTAGCCTTACCATGGCTAACACCCTGTTCGGTGCTATGTCCGGAGTCCGGCCGGTGAATTGGGGGCTAATTATCCAGGAAATAGTAAGGCGGGCCATCCCCCATATTGGCCGGAAACCCTCCTTCCTCTCTCCCTTCATTCTGCACCTCTACCAGCATTTCGACTGCATCTTGGCAGAGGAGGAGGACCTGCTAACGATAGCGGCGGACGAGGTCGCCTACAAGCTCCTTCCGGAAGCCGGAGACCTCGAGACGGAAACTTCCAGCGACCCAATCATTCCGGAAGCACCTCCCTCCTCACCCGGGAGCCCGCCGCCCACCATCTCGAGACCACTCTCTCCTCCTCTTCCTCATCATCATCCGGAACCCGGACCCAGCCGGGAGACCACTTGGCGGAATGTGGACCTCGCCGCTTGGGACTTTCCGGAAAATCCCTTCAAACGGGTCCAGGAGGGGATGGAGGACCTTCAAAACCAGTACTACCGGTTGGAGCACATCGTCTGAGGAGCAAACCAGGCCCTGGACGACTGCGGACCCGGAAATATTCTCCGGGAGTTGGCCAAGAGAGCGGACCGGAAGGAGCTCGAGCAGGCCAAGACGGAGAATGCTCACCTCACCGCGCAGGTGGCAGCCATGACTCAGGAACTGAGTCAGAAGAGCGAGGAGATCCGGAAGTACCACGCGGAGCAGGCAGTGGTCTTCAGTCGGATCCGGGAGTTGGTGGGGCATCCGGCGGAGATCGTCAATAAAGCGTATCTCTACGACCGGATGATGGAATCCGGAGAACCCGCTTCCGCTAAGCAGACCCTCCCCATCCTCGTGAAGTATTCACGGACGATGAAGGATCTCCTGGCAGAAATCCACAAAGTGGTTCCGCCGAGCGGAACGCCCCGGCGGGTACTCTATCCGGGTCCGCCTGGGTCACCAACCGGAACCCTCTACGAGGTAGTTGGTGAAGTGGCCCTGGTTCAGAATCCGCCGACGTCTGCAAGACCCAGCCAGCAGGGAGGCGGCTTTCGGCCTGGTAGTTCCGGAGGAGCTCCGGACAAGGTCCGCCCTCCACAGGTGAGGAGGAAGAGCACCGGGTCCGTCCGATCCGGACGAGGCCAATCCCCTGTTCCGCGGACCTCGGATTGGTCCCGGACTCCGGATAGGGCTAGGACACCAATTCGGCACCAAACTTCGGATAGGGAGGCAACTCCGAGCAGGGGGAAGACCCCTATGACTCAAGCCTCACCGTCTTCTCCTCCGGACTGCCAAATGGTTAGTCCATTCCGTCCGCCACCGTCAAGAGCGGCCTCCAACAGGGATCCGCGGACTGCTTCGATCTCGGGCGGACAGAATCCGGAACAACGTACCGGAAGCAACCCTTCTCCGGTCCGGAGCATTCGGAAGGGGAGTACAGTTTCCGGAACCCCAGGGACTGAGAGAACCGCGGACTCAGAGGATGAGATTGCCCCTTCTCCGAACATGAGGAGGATGCTCACACGGTTGCAGAAGGCGTCTCCGGGAGGCGGCTCATCCGCCGTCAGCGGACTAGGGAGCCATTCGAAGGAGGGATCGGCTTCGAAGAAGCCCCGCTCTTCTTAAGCTTAGAATGGAAGATTAGTTAGGTAGAATAGAGGTAGGAGGGAAGGACTTAGGGGTTTTTGAAGAGGAGGGATGAAATTCTCCCTTGGGGTTGTCCACGGAAAACCCGGATCTTGATATGGGAAATCCGGGAGAACGGATACAATTAGGGTTTTCCTTAGGGGCGGCCGCCTGGGCCGCCACCCTCAGGTTAGGGATTTTAGGGCCTCTACTTAAGGCTGAATAAGGAGTTGGGAAAGGGTTCCTTCTCCATTGTTGTATTTCGATTGCTCCTACTCTAATAAATGACTTGGTTTCTTACTTCTTGACTTTCCTTGATTGATGTTTGCATGAATGATCCGGAGATCGTTAGCGGAGGAGAGAGAGTATGAGGAATAGGAGTTCTGGATAGGACATGGGAGAGGAGACCCGGATCTGATCCGGTTATTGCCTTGTAGATCCTCTCTGCGTATAGTGGGAGGGAAACCTTACTAACCCGGATTGGTTGAGTAACGTCTAGGTGGGATAGCCGCTGGGAGGATTGGGCGAGATCCGGAAGGGATCCGGACTCATGCCAATCTGATCTTCTGAAGAGGTCCCACCGCCAGGAATGCTACGATGTGAGCGGTGAGTGGTGAGCAGATCTCGTGAGCAGAAAATCAAAATTTAAAACTCCATTTAACTAAAGTTAGGGCCCCTATGACCGTGGATTTAGGACATATTTGAAGTTTAATTTTGGAATTATGAGGCCGATATTTATGGAGTGCCTAATTTTTAGGACCAAAAGTTTCTTAAAATTACCAACAAGTCCCTATGGCCGTGGGAAAATTCAGTGTGGTTGAGAAGATGGTGGACCTATGGGAAGAGGCCTCGGATCCGAGGCCTCTTTCTTGTGGGTAGGATATGCTTGAGAAATCAAAATGTTAGGTGTATTTGGTTTGGCTACTTGTCTTTAGATTGTCTACTAGTTGACGACCACAAAAGTGTAGTGTTATTTGAGAACAACGACAAGATGCATTCAACAAGACAATTGGAATATTAAAAACCACACCACACTTTATAAATCCAAACACTCAAACATTAACAAGTAACCAAGTGGTGTTAGAAAATATTTTGAACAATATAAAAAAAACGAAGTCAAAAGTTAACTTAAATATGCAATTTCATATATGCAATCCCAAAAACTCCGAAAGTGATACACATACAATGAATTCCATGCGGAATGAGTGCACAAACTGAAAAACCAACGGAAGAAAAAACGGTATATTAGATAGTACACAGACATTCACATGAAGCTATTACATCAGATCCGAATCACTGTGATCACCTGATGATGAAGACATTCTAGAATCAGTAATATCTGCATCAGAGGAGGCCTGACCATCAGATTCTAAAGCTTCTATATCCAAAAACTCTAAAACTCTTCCCGGACGATATTTAGATGTAAAAGTCTGATAAGAACCTCCAGCTAGTTGATTAGCAATATCATTTGCATATGTAGGAAGTTGCCAAGACTTTGGAGGGCTGGGATAGAATTTAGGGTCACAAAAAAAAGGCCGGTGAATAGGATAGCCCAATTTATCGCATCTGCAAATGCCAATGGTACCATGTTCATAACTCAACTTTATAAGAAATGACAGCACAAAACATAACACATGTAAGAGAATTTGTGGACCTTACTCACTTAGTAAACCGAGATCTTTTCACAATCCTCTCTACGGGGATATCTTCACCCTCAGGATCCTCTAAACTGGTGACACGGTCTTCAAGAGTGACTTCAGAGGCTGCTCTAGAGATAATCAATGGAGCAAGTAAGGCCTCAAAAATATCAACATCAGCCTCTAATGCCACAATGTGACGGTGCAAATTGCGGCATGCATGAATGGAAGATCCTGCAAATAAAGAAGTTGGAAAAAACTTAGTACAAAAATAACTATGAATTTTGTAGACCAAAACAATATTAACGATTAACCAACTGAAATGGAAGATTACAAAGACATACCGGTCGCTGCCGTGCAGTCTAGAATAATATCCCATGGGGAGCTACATGCTTCAATTAGCATTTGCATTAGAAGCACGGATTTTTCACGAGGCCCTCGCCATGGTGTGGATCCATTAGTTTGCTGGTCCTCACGAGAGACCAAGTTCTGGAGAATATCATCCCGTGCAACATCCACCCCATAAGGATCCAATGCAGGGACAAGGCGAAATGAAAACTTCGATGCAGGTGACCCCGGCACGCTCCTGACCGCCAATGAAATACCGAACCTCATGGTCTACAATGTACCAGACATAAAGAACAACATTAGTTTACAAAGTAAACAACACAACTGCATGAGTATAATACTTAGGTGGGTCTATACTCAGAACTACCTCAAGGATTAAATTGAAACTGAATGCGGTGATCAGCAAGAAGACATAAGGTTTATCTTACAGTTGATGCTGGATTTAATGGGGATGTGAGACGAAGGCGGTTCATTCCCCACCACTCTTTCCGAATTGCAAAACCATACGATTTGCAATATCCAAGAATATTGGACTTCGTACTCATGCGAAAAGGGTGAAACAAAATAATTGCCCCGTCGTCGTGCAGATGTTCGTCGGCAAAGTCAAAGAGTGGTTGTAACCACTCTTTCGATTCTTGATTCCAAGCGGGAATGGACGACGGTGGGTCTGATATGCCAGGAACAGGAAGACCTTCCGGTATATCTGCAAGAATCAAGTCCAAACAGGGATGGTCCTCCGGAGAACCCTTGTAGTGCCGGATTTTGTCTTTTGAGTGCTGCACCCAGCTCAACCCCCAGCCACCCTTAGACTCAAATCAAATTCAGTCACATATCAACTCCTAACCCCTAACCAGATTCCCTCAACCCACAGTCAAGCTCAAATTCATATCAAAATCACTAACATATTAGACCCTAAACAGAGTGTGTCGGGGCCGAGAGACCTCTTACGAGTCCTACATTTCAATTTCAGAGTCTTAGAAAAATCAAAACTTTATACATCTACCCCCTACCAGAATCCCCTCTTCCCTCATCCACCCTTAGACTCAAATCATAATCAGTCAAATATCAACTCCTAACCCCCAAACCAGATTCCCTCAACCCACAGTCAAGCTCAAATTCATATCAACACTTTGAAGCCTCGGCTCTAAGTTCAGATTTCAGTGCTCACTTTATATATGTCTACGTGGCCTCATTTCAGGTCAGAATCTAACAATATGAAGCCTCGGCTCTTAATTCATATTTGAAGTGCTCACTTTATATATATCTACGTGGCCTCATTTCAGGTTAGAATCTAACAATATGAAGCCTCGGCTCTAAATTCATATTTCAAGTGCTCACTTTATATATGTCTACATGGCCTCATTTCAGGTTAGAATCTAACAATATGAAGCCTCGACTCTAAATTCATATTTCGGGTGCTCACTTTATGTTATTTTAGCTGGCCTCATTTCAGGTTAGAATCTAACTCTTTGAAAGTGGCTTTCGGTTTAGATTTCAAGTTCTCACATTATGTGGTTGTCCAATATATGGGTTTCGGGACCGAATCCTTCATTTTCAGGTCAAGAGGGTCACACCCTGAAGCCTCGGCTTCAAGGTTCAAATTAAAGGTGCTCACTTTATATATATCTAGTTGACCTCATTTCAGGTTAGAATCTAACAATTAGAGGCCTCGGCTCTACGTTCAGATTAAAGGTGCTCACTTTATGTTGTTTTAGTTGGCCTCATTTCAGGTTAGAATCTAAGTCTTTGAAAGTGGCCTATAGGCTTAGATATCAGGTTCTCACTTTATGTGGGTGTCCAATATATGGGTTTCGGGACCGAAACCTTCCTTTTGAGGTCTAGAGGGTCACACCTTGAAGCCTCGGCTTCAAGGTTCAAATTACAGGTGCTTACTTTATATATATCTAGTTGGCCTCATTTCAAGTTATAATCTAAAGCTTTGAAGCCGAGGCTCTAGGTTCAGATTTCAAGTGCTCTCACTTTATGTTGTTCTAGTTGGCCTCATTTCAGGTTAGAATATAACACTTTGAAGCCTCGGCTCTACTTTGAGATTTTAGGTTCTCGCTTTATACATGTAGAGTTGGCCTCATTTCAGGTTAGAATCTAACAATTAGAGGCCTCGGCTCTAGGTTCAGATTTAGGGTGCTCACTTTACGTTGTTTTAGTTGGCCTTATTTCAGGTTAGAATCTAGAATTTGAAGGTTGGCTATAGGCTAAGATTTCAGGTTCTCACTCTATGTTGTTTTAGTTGGCCTCATTTCAGGTTAGAATCTAAGTCTTTGAAAGTGGCCTATAGGCTTAGATATGAGGTTCTCACATTATGTGGCTGTCCAATATATGGGTTTCGGGACCGAAACCTTCATTTTGAGGTCAAGAGGGTCACATTTTGAAGCCTCGGCTTCAAGCTTCAAATTACAGAATCTCACTTTATATATATGTAGTTAGCCTCATTTCAGGTTATAATCTAACAATTGGAAGCCTCAGCTCTAAGCTCATATATCGGGTGCTCACTTTATATAAGTCTAGTTGGCCACATTTCAGGTCAGAATCAACCAATTTGAAGCCTCGGCTCTAGGTTCAGATTTCAAGTGCTCATTTTATATATGTCTAGTTGGCCACATTTCAGGTTAGAATCAAACAATTAGAGGCCTCGGCTCTAGGTTCAGATTTAATGTGCTCACTTTATATAAATCTAGTTGGCCACATTTCAGGTCAGAATCAACCAATTTGAAGCCTCGGCTCTAGGTTCAGATTTCAAGTGCTCATTTTATATATGTCTAGTTGGCCACATTTCAGGTGAGAATCAAACAATTAGAGGCCTCAGCTCTAGGTTCAGATTTAATGTGCTCACTTTATATAAGTCTAGTTGGCCACATCTCGGGTCAAAATCAACCAATTTGAAGCCTCGGCTCTAGGTTCAGATTTCAAGTGCTCATTTTATATATGTCTAGTTGGCCACATTTCAGGTTAGAATCTAACAATTAGAGGCCTCGGCTCTAGGTTCAGATTAAAGGTGCTCACTTTATGTTGATTTAGTTGGCCTCATTTCAGGTTAGAATCTAAGTCTTTGAAAGTGGCCTATAGGCTTAGATACGAGGTTCTCACATTATGTGGCTGTCCAATATATGGGTTTCGGGACCGAAACCTTCATTTTGAGGTCAAGAGGGTCACATTTTGAAGCCTCGGCTTCAAGCTTCAAATTACAGGAGCTCACTTTATATATATGTAGTTGGCCTCATTTCAGGTTATAATCTAACAATTTGAAGCCTCGGTTCTATGTTGAGGTTTCGGGTGCTCACTTTATATAAATCTAGTTGGCCTCATTTCAAGTTAGAATCTAACACTTTGAAGCCTCGGCTTCAAGGTTCAAATTACAGGTGCTCGCTTTATATATCTAGTTTGCCTCATTTCTGGTTATAATCTAACAATTTGAAGCCTCTGCTCTAAGTTCATATATCGGGTGCTCACTTTATATAAGTCTAGTCGGCATCATTTCAGGTTAGAATCAAACATTTTGAAGTCTCGGTTCTAGGTTGAGCAAATACTCAAATTTTCTAACTCTACTGGTCACACCATTGAATTGACAAGATTGAAATGCATAAATTTAAAGGAAGAGCAGTACCTTGAGCATGAATGTTTTCAAGTCGTTGTAGGAAGGGGTGAATTCATCCGTGTCACCGCCAAGAACTTCGTCCAATGAGGAGTTGAGAATGAGCTCTTCAATATGGATGTCGAGCTCCTCCCCAGATGTCATAATAGGTATTTGACTCAACTGCTCGTAGGACGAGTCGCGTTTTGTGCCTCTAGAAAATGTTGGAGCATGAGAACCATATTCATATGTGGGACTTGGAGCAACCGGACTCTTACCTTGTGGCTCCGGAGGGGGGTTCATCTTATTTTTCCCCTTTCTAGTGGACTTATCCAACGAATTCTGCACCTTCTCCCGCTCTTTTTGGTCAGCTCTCTCCTCAGCTTCCTTGACCCTCAGCGCTTTCTTTTGGTCCTCTTCAATGCGTCGTTTCATTGCCTTTGTCCTCTCATTTTCATCTTCTATGGCCTGTAAGTCAACCATTTCAATTCCAGACTCACCTACAGCCTCCCTTGATTTCCTGAGCTCAGTCTCAAAAGAAGGAGTGAAACTTAAAGCGCAATCAAGATACCAGGCACCGCCGGTAAGGTGAGAACTTGTCCACGTGCGTTCTTGAAGAGCCGAGAACATGCACGCTGAGTTTGATCTATCAAGCCATGTGTTCAAGAATACAGGAAGGTCATCTTTGGAAATAGTTCCTTTCGCCAAAAGCTCGTACTTAAAGTACTTGTGTTACGAAATAGCACATAACATTAACATCAACAACTTCTGAACTAGCAAAACAAAGAATATGGACTGAACCAATTACTGAAATTAATGAAAAGTCCTTAAAGATTAGAGACGCACCGAAAAAGAACTCGGCGGACAACTAGGTCAGCTCCGTTAAATCCAACAAACTCGTCACCTTTTTTGAAGGAATCTTGTCCTCTGAAGTAGGTGCTGAAGGCATGGTCCCATAACTTCATGCGACAGTCTTCGATATACGCTGGCAATAACATGGGCTCACTGGCAATACTCATGTTGATAGGAACTCGGTCTTGACGCATGGTCTCGTCAAAAATGAGACTGGCCTGTTCTGAGATCTGTTAAGCAAGAAAATAAGCATCAGTTGGACCAATTTCTAAATCAAGTCGATGAAATAAAGAATGATAGTTGTGTAAATTACATGCCAAAGATGAATTCAATGAACTGAAAATTGAATAGAAGCAGTGGACTTACTCCTGCCCAGAAACAAGCCTTTGCCAAGAAATTTGCCAATTTATCTTCGTTGATAGGCTTGGGAGGTAGCTTTCGGGCCTCACGAGTGGAAGCAGATGAATTAAAGTACTCTAGCCATTTTATTTTCATTGCCGGAGACGCCCTTGAAGTTGCAATGAGCTGCAACTTCTCTAAGTTGAGGTCCGGGGAAAGTGAGTTTAACGTGTAATGTCGCTCAATCTGAAAGACAGAGCTCTTGTGAGTTCCTCAGTCAAACGGATAAGCTTAAAAGATTGATATGGACAAAGGATCAGGGTGCGTACCTCACGTAGCCAACCGTCGGTAAGCTCCGGGTTCGCCACAGCAACCAATTTTCCCATTTTCATGCGAAGTGCCAGAGATCTCTTCTCAACTGCGGCTTTCATCGCAGCCGCCTTGTCAGCAGGGGAGACTTCTCCTTCTGATTGCTCCACAAGCTGACGTGCACCCTCGTCGGCAGCGAGACCCAGCTCATGCTACACAAAGAGAGAACAAGAACGAGGAAACCAAATTTTGAAATGAAAATGAAATGAATAAGTTGGACAAGATGTTTTGGACAAAAGAACTGAACTAGAGCTAGACAAATGAGAGCACCCGAAATCTGAACCTAGAGCCGAGGCTTCACATTGTTAGAATCTAACCTGAAATGAGGCCATCAAATCCAAAACATTAAGTGAGACCTGAAATCTGAACCTATATCCAGGGCTTCAATGTCTTTGATTTTAACCTGAAATGTGGCCAACTAGACTTATATAAAGTGAGCACCCGAAATCTCAAACTAGAGCCGAGGCTTCAAAGTGTTAGATTCTAACCTGAAATGAGGCCAACTACATATATATAAAGTGAGCACCTGTAATTCGAACCTTGAAGCCGAGGCTTCAAAATGTGACCCTCTTGACCTCAAAATGAAGGTTTCGGTCCCGAAACCCATATATTGGACAGCCACATAATGTGAGAACCTCATATCTAAGCTTATAGGCCACTTTCAAAGACTTAGATTCTAACCTGAAATGAAGCTAACTAAACCAACATAAAGTGAGCATGTGAAAAATCAAACTAGAGCCGAGGCTTCAAAGTGTTAGATTCTAACCTGAAATGAGGCCATCCAAACCAAAATAAAGTGAGCACCCGAATTCTCATACTAGAGCCTAGGCTTCAAAATGTTAGATTCTAACTTGAAATGTGGCAACTAGACTTATATAAAGTGAGCACCTGAAATCTCAAACTAGAGCGGAGGCTTCAAAGTGTCAGTTTCTAAGTTCAAATGAGGCCACTTAGAGTTAGAGTCTAACCTGAAATGAGGCCAACTAAAACAACATAAAGTGTTTACCTTAAATCTGAACCTAGAGCCGAGGCCTCTTATTGTTAGATTCTAACCTGAAATGAGGCCAACTAGATAAATATAAAGTGAGCACCTGTAATGTGAAACTTGAAGCCGAGGCTTCAAAATGTGACCTTCTAGACCTCCAAAGGAAGGTTTCGGTCCCGAAACCCATATATTGGACACCCACATAAAATGAGACCCTGAAATCTAAGCCTATAGGCCACTTTCAAAGATTTACATTCTAACCTGAAATGAAGCTAATTAAACCAACATAAAGTGAGCATGTGAAAAATCAAACTAGAGCCGAAGGTTCAAAGTGTTAGATTCTAACCTGAAAAGAGGCCAAACACACATATATAAAGTGAGCACCCGAAATATCAAATTAGAGCCGAGGCTTCAAAGTGTTAGATTATAACTTGAAATGAGGCCAACTAGATATATATAAAGTGAGCACCTTTAATTGAACCTTGAAGCCGGGGCTTCAGGGTGTGACCCTCTAGACCTCAAAAGGAAGGTTTCGGTCTCGAAACCCATATATTGGACAGCCACATAATGTGAGAACCTGATATCTAAGCTTATAGGCCACTTTCAAAGACTTAGATTCTAACCTGAAATGAGGCCAACTAAAACAACTTAAAGTGAGCACCCGAATTCTCATATTAGAGCCTAGGCTTCAAAGTGTTAGATTCTAACCTGAAATGAGGCCAAGTAGACTTATATAAAGTGAGCACCTGAAATCTCAAACAAGAGGCGAGGCTTCAAAGTGTTAGATTCTAACCTGAAATGAGGCCAACTAGACATATATAAAGTGAGCACCCGAAATCTCAATGTAGAGCCGAGGCTTCAAAGTGTTAGATTCTAACTTGAAATGTGGCAACTAGACTTACATAAAGTGAGCACCTGAAATCTCAAACTAGAGCGGAGGCTTCAAAGTGCCAGTTTCTAAGTTCAAATGAGGCCACTTAGAGGTAGAGTCTAACCTGAAATGAGGCCAACTAAAACAACATAAAGTGTTTACCTTAAATCTGAACTTAGAGCCGAGGCCTCTTATTGTTAGATTCTAACCTGAAATGAGGCCAACTAGATAAATATAAAGTGAGCACCTGTAATGTGAAACTTGAAGCTGAGGCTTCAAAATGTGACCTTCTAGACCTCTAAAGGAAGGTTTCGGTCCCGAAACCCATATATTGGACACCCACATAAAATGAGACCCTGAAATCTAAGCCTATAGGCCACTTTCAAAGATTTACATTCTAACCTGAAATGAAGCTAACTAAACCAATATAAAGTGAGCATGTGAAAAATCAAACTAGAGCCGAGGCTTCAAAGTGTTAGATTCTAACCTGAAATGAGGCTACTTAGGAACCTTCTAATTGGGGTTCGATCCCGAACCCCATATATTGGACATCCACAAAATGTGAGAACCTGAAATCTTAACCTATAGCCCACCATCAAAGTTCACATATTTTACAAAATCATTAGGACTATTTCGTGACGCACCTGAAATATGAAATTTGTAAATACATGTAATGGTAACGAATACCAAGTCTTCTGAGACTTCTTGCCATTTTTGAGGTCGGTTGGACTCAAAATGTCATTGAATTGTTCAATTGACATAAGACCATACTTCTGAACCTTGAAGAGGGTATGGACAATGTTGGTCTTTACATGAGAGTCCTCTGTATGTCTAAATACAAAATCCAAATGGAAGATATTAGATTATCGTAGTAAGAAAGAAAGTGAAATCATATTGAATTTTCAATGAAAGATTATATATCAAAAGAGAATGAATATACTTGTTTATGTTGTGCATGACTTGCATAACAAGTCCATTTTTCCCCTTTATGTCCAGGAGAATTGAATCCACCAAATAATGCCAATCCTCATCAGTTCGGTGAAGTCTGTCAATGTGATTTAACCAAGTTTGACGCCTATGGTTGCCGTCGCACACAAAAAATATCAAATTTGTGAATGGAGCCAACGCTAGATCCGAGAGGAGAAATGAGTTGAAAATGGCGTTTTTGGCGTCCCAAATAGGACCCCAAGAAGCTTTATCAGCTTCCGTCACTTCATGGGTATTTCCATCTTCATTGGTGATTGTAACATAAAAGACCGAAGCGCCTTCCCTGTATCCGTGCACAAATTCTTGCTCGAGCTTAGCAAGATCGGATGCCAGAGTTGGCCGTACCATTGGCATTGCCATCAATCTGCACAATGGAATATTAAATCGCGAAGAACTGTTTGGTTGAAATCTCAAGCTTGTAATCGTGGCCACAGAGTTAACTTTTTGCCTGGTCCGAATCTCATCCTCACTACCTAGAAAGTGAGCATCATCTCCAAGAGACTCTTCTTCTACCTCATGCTCGTCCTCTAGTATATCCATATCTGGAAGCTTTCCCTCCGATACTTGTGTCAAAGGTGGCGAAGATATAGCATGCACCTACCAAAGAGTCAACACATTGTAGATCAAAGTAAGTATCATTTGACCCAAATTGATAATGTTGCTTTGTAATTAACCTCTAACCATTAGAGCCATATAATGTGAGAACCTGAAATCTTAGCCTATAGCCCATCTTCAAGTACTACATTCTAACCTGAAATGAGGCCAACTACACACATATAAAGTGAGCATTTGAAATCTCAAAGTATAGCCGAGGCTTGAAAGTGTTAGTTTCTAGGTTGAAATGAGCCCACCTAGGGACCTCCCAGGGAAGGTTTCGGTCCCGAACCCCATATATATTGGACAGCCACATAATGTGAGAACTTGAAATCTGAGCCTATAGCCCTCCTTCAAGGTGTGAGATTCTAACCTGAAATGAGGCCAACTAGACATATATAAAATGAGCACCCGAATTCTCAAAGAAGAGCCGAGGCTTCAAGGTGTAAGATTCTAACATGAAATGAGGCCATGTAGACTTATATAAAGTAAGCACCCGAAATCTGAACCTAGAACCGAGGCTTCATTCGTTAGCTTCTAACCTGAAATGAGGCCACTTAGGCACCTCCAAATGAAGGGTTCGGTCCCGAACCCCATATATTGGACAGCCACATAATGTGAGAACTTGAAATCTGAGCCTATAGCCCTCCTTCAAGATGTGAGATTCTAACTTGAAATGAGGCCAACTAGACATATATAAAATGAGCACCCGAATTCTCAAAGAAGAGCCGAGGCTTCATTCGTTAGCTTCTAACCTGAAATGAGGCCACTTAGGCACCTCCAAATGAAGGGTTCGGTCCCGAACCCCATATATTGGACAGCCACATAATGTGAGAACCTGAAATCTAAGCCTAGAGCCCATCCTCAAATTCTACATTCTAACTTGAAATATGGCCAACTACACACATATAAAGTGAGCACTTGAAATCTCAAAGTAGAGCCGAGGCTTGAAAGTGTTAGTCTCTAAATTCAAATGAGCCCACCTAGGGACCTCCAAAAGAAGGTTTCGGTCCCGAACCCCATATATTGGACAGCCTAGGGACCGCCAAAGGAAGGTTTAGGTCCCGAACCCCATATATTGGATAGCCTAGGGACCTCCAAATGAAGGTTTCGGTCCCGAACCCCATATATTGGACAGCCACATAATCTGAGAACATGAAATCTAAGCTTAGAGCCCATCCTCAAAGCTTCAAAGCTTAAGACTCTAACCTGAAATGAGGCCAACTAGACTTATATAAAGTGAGTACCTGTAATTTGAACCTTGACGCCGAGATCTCAGGGTCTGACCCTCTAGACCTCAAAAGGAAGGTTTCGGTCCCGAAACCCTTATATTGGACATCCACATAAAGTGATAACATGAAATCTAAGCCTATAGGCCACTTTCAAAGAGTTAGATTCTAACCAGAAATGAGGCCAACTAAAACAACATAGAGTGAGAACCTGAAATCTTAGCCTATAGCCCACCTTCAAATTCAAGATTCTAACCTGAAATGAGGCCAACAAGACATATATAAAGTGAGCACCCGAAATCTCAAAGTAGAGCCGAGGCCTCTAATTGTTAGATTCTAAGTTGAAATGAGGCCACCCAGGGACATCCAAAGGAAGGTTTCGGTCCCGAAACCCATATATTGGACTTCCACATAAAGTGATAACCTGATGTCTAAGGCTATATGCCACTTTCAAAAACTTAGATTCTAACCCGAAATGAGGCCAACTAAGACAACATAGATTGATCACCTAAAATCTGAACCTAGAGAGGAGGCCTCTAATTGTAAGATTCTAACGTGAAATGAGGCCAACTAGACATATATAAAGTGAGCACACGAATTCTCAAAGTAGAGCCGAGGCTTCAAAGTGTTAGATTCTAACTTGAAATGAGGCCAACTAGACATATATAAAGTGAGCACCCGAAATCTCAATGTAGAGCCGAGGCTTCAAAGTGTTAGATTCTAACCTGAAATGAGGCCAACTAGACATATATAAAGTGAGCACCCGAAATCTCAATGTAGAGCCGAGGCTTCAAAGTGTTAGATTCTAACTTGAAATGAGGCCATTTAGGGACCTCAAAATGAAGGTTTCGGTCCCGAAACCCATATATTAGACACCCACATAAAGTGACTACTAGAGATCTAAGCCTATAGGCCACTTTCAAAGAGTTAGATTCTAACCTCAAATGAGGCGAACTAAATCAACATAGAGTGAGAACCTGAAATCTTAGCCTATAGCCCACCTTCAAAATCAAGATTCTAACCTGAAATGAGGCCAACAAGACATACATAAAGTGAGCACCCGAAATCTCAAAGTGGAGCCGAGGCTTCAAAGTGTTCGTTTCTAAGTTGAAATGAGGCCACCCAGGGACATCCAAAGGAAGGTTTCGGTCCCGAAACCCATATATTGGACTTCCACATAAAGTGATAACCTGATGTCTAAGGCTATATGCCACTTTCAAAAACTTAGATTCTAACCCGAAATGAGGCCAACTAAGACAACATAGATTGATCACCTAAAATCTGAACCTAGAGAGGAGGCCTCTAATTGTAAGATTCTAACGTGAAATGAGGCCAACTAGACATATATAAAGTGAGCACACGAATTCTCAAAGTAGAGCCGAGGCTTCAAAGTGTTAGATTCTAACCTGAAATGAGGCCAACTAGACATATATAAAGTGAGCACCCGAAATCTCAATGTAGAGCCGAGGCTTCAAAGTGTTAGATTCTAACCTGAAATGAGGCCAACTAGACATATATAAAGTGAGCATCCGAAATCTCAATGTAGAGCCGAGGCTTCAAAGTGTTAGATTCTAACTTGAAATGAGGCCAACTAGACACATATAAAGTGAGCACCCGAAATCTCAATGTAGAGCCGAGGCTTCAAAGTGTTAGATTCTAACCTGAAATGAGGCCAACTAGACATATATAAAGTGAGCACCCGAAATCTCAATGTAGAGCCGAGGCTTCAAAGTGTTAGATTCTAACTTGAGATGAGGCCAACTAGAGTTATATAAACTTAGTACCCGAATTCTCAAAGTAGAGCCGAGGCTTCAAAATGTAAGATTCTATCTTGAAATGAGGCCATTTAGGGACCTCAAAAGGAAGGTTTCGGTCCCGAAACCCTTATATTGGACATCCACATAAAGTGATAACATGAAATCTAAGCCTATAGGCCACTTTCAAAGAGTTAGATTCTAACCAGAAATGAGGCCAACTAAAACAACATAGAGTGAGAACCTGAAATCTTAGCCTATAGCCCACCTTCAAATTCAAGATTCTAACCTGAAATGAGGCCAACAAGACATATATAAAGTGAGCACCCGAAATCTCAAAGTAGAGCCGAGGCCTCTAATTGTTAGATTCTAAGTTGAAATGAGGCCACCCAGGGACATCCAAAGGAAGGTTTCGGTCCCGAAACCCATATATTGGACTTCCACATAAAGTGATAACCTGATGTCTAAGGCTATATGCCACTTTCAAAAACTTAGATTCTAACCCGAAATGAGGCCAACTAAGACAACATAGATTGATCACCTAAAATCTGAACCTAGAGAGGAGGCCTCTAATTGTAAGATTCTAACGTGAAATGAGGCCAACTAGACATATATAAAGTGAGCACCCGAATTCTCAAAATAGAGCCGAGGCTTCAAAGTGTTAGATTCTAACCTGAAATGAGGCCACTTAGGGACCTCCAAATGAAGGGTTCGGTCCCGAACCCCATATATTCAACAACCACATAATGGGAGAACCTGAAATCTAAGCCTATAGCCCACCTTCAACGATTTAGATTTAGGAAAACAATCAGGGTTCGGGGAATGAAACCCTACCCTTCATTATTTACATTCCAAACAACAAGACAAATTGAAATAATTTTCATTGTTTTAACTGGTTGACCTCTTCTGTAGAGTACTCGCCATCGGTCTCCATGTTGGCTTCCTCTCGACCCAATCTTTCCTCTTCGCACTCAACGTCCTCACTGTTCCGAATGATCTGTTGCCTAGTGTTTTCCGAAGTAGATTCACTCGATGTTGCGCTTCCTGGTTGCTGTTGCCTCTGCCCGGAACCAGGTTTAGGTTTGGTTCCAAACTTGCAATGATGCGACAAAGTATCTTCAACAATTGATGTTGATTGTATAGGGGAGCTGCCTCTGAAGACATAATGATTCCCTTTCAAGCCAACTATGCCGGGGACTCATAAGCTTTGAATAAATTCAACATGAATGTAATGTAACCAGAGCATACTTGAATTTCTTCGTTTTCCACAGAGTTGTCTTCCTCTCCTAAAGAGAATAACCTAATGGGAGCAACCTCCGCCTTTTCAAATGACTCAACATATCGCTTTGAACGACTGTGAGTAGCTTTTTTTGAATTATCTCCTTTTCTTCCCATGGTTGACCTCAATTTGTACGGGGTCACTACGTTATCTCTAGTAGCGAACCTCTCATTTCTCTCAATCCGCCTCTGTTTCTCAATACTCCTCCTCACTTCTCGTTCTGCTCTCGCTCTCGACCGAGTGTTCATCTCTTACCATACTCAAGCATCTAGGCGCCATGATTATGTTCCTATTATCTTGGATTTAGATAATTAACTTGCAATTTCTTTATTTATTCCTCGGTTTATCCACACTGCATTAAAACACTACAAAAGGCGCCGCTAGTGTCTAATCTACCTAATCGGTGTCAACTATATTGTTTTGATAAAGTAATGATTATTATGGTAGTACATCTAATCCTAAATGAAACATGTTGTCCACTATTTACATGAATATATATTGTCTATTAATTGATCTACCAGGTTGTCAAATATTCGGGTATTGGTGTCTACCCTTGGTGTATATAATACCCCATTACTTGTACCCATTCCTTCATGTCATATCATCATATCCTTCTCCAATGGGTACTGATGGTCTCCCAAGTCTTGCTCCTTTAGGTGCTCCTATTTCATCTCAAATTCACACCACGTTGTCCATCGATGGTTCTGCAGTCGACAACAACATGAAGATTGCCAACCCCCCTGACTGCTCCGTTACTCCGGCGGTCGCAGATCACACTCCACATCCACGGTCTCCATCTTTGCAGGCGGATGATGCAAAGATGATAGAGGACAAGTCTACTTTCCAGAATCATGCCTATTCTAAAGTAGGGGTTATTAAACCGGGAACTTACTCTAGATCTCTATCAAGGGGTGCCCCACGTCCCAAACATCAAGGACTCGGTTGCGCAGGATGCATTGCAGTTCATAGTTTAGGGATTGACCATTGTCATAAACATGACGGTGACAAAAATGGCAAAGGTCCCCATAAGCGTCTTCGTCGTTAATCACATTGTTGCATTCTATTTGTTAGAATTTATTATTGCATAGCTACTATCATGCTCTCCACATTATTCGTGGCGGCCGTCATTCTTATGACCTTATTTGCCAATATCTATTTTAATGTCGCTTACATCCACTAAATGGTTCACGTGGTCTCTGGTGTATTTATAATTACGGCTCTCGGCATTCAGCCTCATGTTTGTTCTTAATATATCTACATTGGATTGGCATATGTTCATGACTAACTTAAGTAATTGTTGCATTGCATTTTCAGTTCTTAATCATGTTGCTATCATGAGTCCGCTTATTATTCCACTACTAATCCAAGTCTCCGCCGTCTTTCATAGATTCCATCTTGCCATGCCCTTCTAACCACATCACTATATACACCGCCCCACTTTCTGCTCAGCTTAATTCCATTGCCCATTTGGCCACTCCCTTCTGTGTGCTCGCATTTACATTCCTTCTACAATGGCCACCATCCGAGCACTGCACCATTCCATCCCCCTTATGATCCCTCTAGGAGATGATGGTCTAGCCAAAGTCGCGGAGTCGTTCCTTAGTCTGAGGTTTAGATTCCACCCAGACTCAATTCATGTCGAGGAAGAGGTCTTTGATGACAACGGTGACTTGATTCACACTGTCCTTCAGATGTCCTTTCGCATTGACGATGGTAGGGTTTGGTTTTTGCTCCCTGCAAAGTACAAGGCCATAGGCGTCACCGAGTCGGAGATGGCCACCACAACTGTGTTGCTTACACCATGCGTGTCCCTCACCTCCACCACGCAGGCTCCTCTTCTGGCGACGGTCAAGAAGGAGCCCGGCATCCAAGAGGTTACCTTGCTCAGTGATGACTCTGATGATGATGTGCCACCTGCCTCAGACATTACCCCACCTCCATCGCAGGATCAGCCCTTCATCAATCCTCTCAGGATTCCACACTCGCCTACTGTGAGTCAACCACCTACTTCCAGACCCCCAGTTCACCCAGGTGTCTCCATAGATCGTCCCAGTGTTGTCCAGCAATTGAAGTTGCTTGCAACCCGACCAGGGTCCAAGAACATCCTCAAGAGTATTGATTATGAATCCGTTAGGCATGAGAAGGTTGACTTCCTCCCCTCTGTTTTTGACGGCGACGTCATCTTTGAGTTTCCTCCTCTCGGAGCTGATGCTCCCCATTCCCATGCTAGACTCATGTTCGGAATGGACAAGCGTTTCGACGGTCATGCTTGGTGTAGGACAAAAACCTTTAACATTACTAATGATCTCGGCTTGACCTTCCGGTTTTCATCTTGTGTTGGCCATCTCTGCTGTCATAACGAGGGATGTGATTATCTCAACCGCCCCAATCGAGCCACTGACGTCAACGAGACCGAATGGGAAGGCTGTACCCCCTCACCCTTCACCGCAGATGCTGATCCCCCAGCTGGGTCATCTCTCGTTTGTAAGGTCTGTAAGACACCACCCTATTGTCTTGATACTTGCCAGGCTAAGATGTACTATGTTCTTGGCAGAGGTGACATGACTCGTGCATGCATCCATATGGGTCATCACCATCACCCCGTTTCGCAAGGTGTCTGTAGAGAGTCTAAGGTCGAAATTCATGATCTCATTGGTAGAGAGGTTGAGCGGACTCCCACCGCCACCAACTCTGCCATTGCATTGGCTGCAAGTAAAGAGTTCCTGGCCAAGTATCTTCTACGCACGGGATCTAATCCCAATAAAGTTATGGACCTCGAGTCCATGAAGTTTGTCATGGACAGGTACCAACACCTCAGCACCCCGAGTATTCGAAACATTGTCACTTCCTTCAAGCGCATTGGCCGAGGGGGGATCATTGACAGCATCACCGGATTTAGAGGTCATAGCAGTTGGCCCTATGTGCAAGAAAATAAATTCCCAGGCCAAGGAAAGCTGTTGGAGAAAGTCTACGTCTTCAAGATGTCCGAGGTGGGCCCTGGGTCTGGAGTGGACCTTGTCAGGAGAATGCAACCACACGGTGATTTGCAGGATGCTTGGGTCATGTTTGACCATGTCAAGCGTGTCAAGGGGTGGACGACCATGGCTTGCCATGTCTATGACTCGGCCTACTGCCGGGTTATGACTATTGCAGTTTGTGATATGCAGTCTGAGGATGTCGCGGCGCAGAGCCTTCTATGGCATGGGCTCAATGAAGTTATGCTCAAACATGGCATTGCTAAAGTTAACTTCAAAGGGTTCATGGCGGACAGTGCACAAGCCAATTGGAATGCAGTTAGGATTATCTATGGCAACGGTGATCCCAAGGTTCCTATGGAGTCTCGCGAGAGGACATGTCTATTGCATTGGACAGTGTCTATGGAGCGCCACACCGCCACCCATATCAAGCCCGACCTCCAACAGCAACACAAGTTGTTATGCAAGCAGTACAAGGATGCCAAGACTCCCGAGCAGTCCGAGTCCCGTTATCTTGCCATCCGGGCTTGGTGGCTATCCTCTGGAGCTGCATCCGAGGAAGGAATCAAAGACCTTGATACATGGCTTGCATTCTGGCACTTTCGTTACCGTCAATGGGGTGGTTTCATGCAACTAGTGAGTACCCACCCACAGTGTGTGTTTCGCTTTTTGGTCCGAATTTTTTTTTGGATTTTGTTTTGTTTTTGTGGGTTTTTTTGTTTGTGGGTGTCAATTTAGGATTTTAGCCTGTTTTTGTACAAAGCGTTCTCACTACATTTTCTTGATTTCTCTCAGAATTTCACAGATTCTGAGTTGGCAGAGATGCCATCTTGCAACCTCTCCGAGACAGTCCATAACAAATGGCTTCAGCAGTCTGGAAACCGTGGCTATGATCTGTATGTTGCGACCGTCGATGATTTTGTGAGGGCGTTCATGCAATGTACGAACTACTACGCCTACTTGAAGGGTGATCGCTCTGGTACTGGCCCAGGAAAGGAAGAACTCCGCCTTCGTGCTGCACAACGATCCGGTGACGCCAAGAGAATTGTTGCAGCACTCGAGCACATGCCTGGAGCAGAGCATTGGTGCACCCGCAAACCCCAACTCGAAGGAGAGGAGGTCTTTGGCACCACCAAGCGCAAATTTGATATGCCCCCTGGTTCTGATCATGATTCACATAGACCCGACAAGGTTAGCTTCTCTCATCCACGAGTGAGCACTAGGTCAACCAAGGCACGTACGGATTCCTCCACACCATCAGACCTGCCCCTAGCACAATCACCCGAGAAATCGATTCCACAACGGGTCACCCACGTTAATAACATTCAGGAGACCCACTGCGATGTCTCCAAGTGGCACATTTCTAGACTGCCCAAGACTTCCGCCAAGGCCTGCTTCGCCATGCAAGCTCACACAAAGACCAAGTGCACCCAGAAGATCGTTCGGCATGGTAAAAGTACTCCAGCTCCTACGTACACCGGCTACATGCGCGACTACAAGAAGAACAAGGAATTCTTGACACAATTCTTCTTCTGCAACGACGACATTGAAAGATGTGTCAAAGGCACCAGGAGGAAGTGGGTGCAGCACCGTCCGGATGTCCCGGACGTCTGGCCTGTCCTCACTGGGACAAACCTCACTCTCCAGGAGGTTCTGGCCCTTGAAGAAAGGGGATTCCAACTTCAGCAGCGTCAAGATGTGTCACCCAGAAGACTCTTCGGCGACTCCTCCAATGTTGCCTCATCCATGGCCGAACTCCCTACCCCGGCCCAAGCCGATCAATACCCTACGCTGAGGTTTGGAAAGAAGATCCGACGCAGTAACAACGGACCATGCGTCCAACAACGCAACAAGTGGGAGTCAGCCCTCAACGTCGACGGACAAATCACCTCCGTCACAATGATACCTCACCCAGGGATCGGCTGCATCATTCTCTTCCAGTCCCGAAAGAAGGCTAAGGTTGAAGAGTACCGTATCACTATCAGCACCTTCCCGTCGTGCACCTGCCCGGATTTCGTGGAGATGTCAGCAAGAGCACTTGGAAAGCGGCGCACTTGGGTGAACTGCAAGCACTTGTACTTCATCTTCTGTGTGACCTGCAACTTGGATCAATACGAAGACACTTTCATCCATGCTCCGAGTCTTAGTTTCAATGAAGTGAAGCACCTCCTCGAAAGTGGCATCATGAAGCATGTGGGACCTTAGCGTGGATACCTATAGGAGCTAGGCTGCCCCCCTTATTTATAATTTGTCGCTAAGTATTATTGCGTTGAGTATACTATAGTATGAGTGCACGTTTTCCGAAAATATCGCTGATATTTCAGACCTATCATTATCTACATGATGTGAATTGTAATCGTTTTTAAATATCTATAAAGGTTTCTAAATATTTATGGGTCTCTCCTTCCAACAGTAGTTTTAGATGTTATTGAATGGTACGAGTTTTGCTACTTTGCTTGAATGCTTGAATGCTTTAATTTTATGACTTAGAATTTTCTCTTACGTTGTGACCATAGCCTATGATTAAGCGGCTCTCACCATAATATGGACAGTCAAAAGTTCCCTGGTTTAAGTAAATCATGTGAATTAGTCTCTCTGAAAGGTACCCTAAAACCAAGTCTCTGTCCTTAAATCCCTCAAAATTTCCACGGAAATAGGTCCATCATTTTTACTAAAAAAAGAGGTCCCACGATTTTTCTATTTATGGATTCTAAATTTGGAAATTTTATTACTATAATTGGAAAGCGTTGACTTTTTTCTGCTCACCGCTCGCGTCCCACCGCTCACACGGTAGCGTCGTTGGTCCCACCGCCCTTAGGCGGACCAATCCGGAAGGTGGTACGGATCGCCTAGTTAGCTCAGATTGAGTAGAATCCAAGGTAGAGGTAGTCGGATAGATCCGTCGGAAGGAGGGAAGGACCGGATCAGTAAGGGTTCCGGGTTGGAGGCCACCTCCGGAGTGTAGTGGGAAGAGATCCTTAGTGTTCCGGATGTCCGGGTAACGTCCAGGTGAGATAGCCGGAAGGGAAAGGTGGGGCATAGGTCCGGAAGAGATCCGGAATGGCGCCAATCTGATCCTCCGAAGAGGTCTCATCACCGGAGTACGGGACAATCCGGAAAGTGGTACGGGTCACCCACTTAAACCGTCGAGTCAGATCTCTGGTTGGAATCCGGACTCCTCTAGTCCCTGTGGTCTTAAGAAATAATCCGGATCTCTCTGCGTAACCTGCCAAGACGGATCTGATCAATCCGGATTGATTGTGAGGGAGTTTCCGGATTCTAATCTTATAAAGGACGTCTCAGCCGGAAGGAAACACCTATTCTAGAGGGTAGACGTAGAATGGTGAGTTAGCATTATAATTAGGGCCTAGGAGTACAATCCGGAAAGGCACCCTCCGGAAGAAGGCGAGGAGTGTCCCCAAAGACCAAAAGTCCGGAAATTAGGGTTTCCGGAAATTTGGCTAAGGAAGAGGAGATAAGCAGGAACGGAGGGTTCTAAACCTCCTACACTTCACAGAATCCCTGGACGATACTAGGGTCATCTGGACAAAACCGGATTAGGCACTTAAAAACGCCAATCCGGATATGTTGGTGTTCGCGTGTTCCCACAAAAGCCCCAATTCCCAAATTGAAAACACAAAATTGATTGCAACGGACATACTAATTTCTATAATTGGATTCTTCAACCAGATTCCCTCACCATGAGGGTTTCTCACAAAATGCAAGGTCAGCTTCGTCAAGAACTGTTATGCATACAAACCTAAGAGGAGCGTGCTTGACCACAATAGTAGACTCAGAGCTTGGTATCAATTGCACGAAGGGCTGGCCACGTGTGTCAGGATACGCCCGGCTTACTACAAGGCAATCTGAAGGATTAGCAGCAGTGGTGGCTTCACATTGCACAATTTCACAGGATGAACTGGTTGAGTTTGAGAATTGACCAATTGAAGTTCCAAGCTTTAGGAAAATGACCTCTCATTTCAAAAGAATCCACAACTCCATGAAGGAGTCATATTTTGCATACTTCTCCAGGTGGAGCTTGCAGGATGGAAGGAGGAAAATGTTGCTACATTGGTGAGGAGAGGATTATGAAGCGAATTTTGAAATGCAGGAGGAAATGAAGGTTTGGAAGGAGAAGTTGCCGCAACGGGCTTTCATGATGACGACGAGGCCCATCACGACGACAACAAACATTCCTAAGGCCCGTCACGTCGTCCGGGCAGAGTAGGGCGGGGCAGGGCAGGGCTGAGTAGGCGGGGGGGCCTTTTTGAGGGGCCCTTAGTGACAACGGGGGGAACTTAACGTCCTCCAAGAGAGAGAACCACCATGACCAAATCCAATTGAGAGAAACATGCCAACATTGAAGGAAAACACCTATAATTAGGTTACTTCCAAAGAGTATCCTCCGAGCTACTTCCACATTATCAAAAGACTTGTGGGGAAACTTGCCATAAACACTAGGACGGGTGGTCAACCTCACCCAAGCCCATTTTTGTCAAATGAACACGCCTCATACGTGGAGTGATGTTATGTGACTCAATCTACTTCTAAATTGATAAATAAATTCAAGGTCTATTCTAGTGTTGGTGTGGTATATAGGTGAATGCAAGGTATCGACAATCAACATCAATAAGAGTATCAAATTTGTAATATATACCGATCAAAGATTGATACATGGTGGGTATATATGTCAAGGTGAGAGAATCTTTGTATACCCAAGATGCTATTTGGGTCAATACCATTCTAATCCATGTTGATACTACGGTGATTTTGCTTAGGTGTAAAGATTCTTCCATGGTATACAGACCCTATTGATATTAGAAACAAAAATAATGTCAAATATCCATACCCTATTGGTATTAGAAACTATGAAATCCCCTATTATAGATACTCAAATACTATTAAGAAAGACAATACGAGACCAACATTGCTCTATTTGACAAATTTGCATATGTAGATACATGTCATGTGAGCATCATAAGTTCCTGTATATGATAGTGAACCCAAATCCCTGGCACTAGAATATCCGACTTTAAAGCAAACAATGAGTCTTCAAAGGTGCATTTAATGATACAAATGTACATGTGCTATGAATAGCTAGACCAATTTCTAGAAGGTTGTGCATGCCTCCTAATCGCATCATAGCAGCTTCGAGAGGGATATTGTTCTCTTTTCTAATTACTATATTATGGATATTATAGTTTCCACCCTAAAGTTAGCTTATTTCTTCAATCGGAGGAACTCAAAGAAGTTGTCAACAACAAAAGTAATCAATAAGTAGCAACTAGAGTGGTGCTTGCATGACAAGTCCTTGCAAAGACCAATCTAATTAACATGGCACATTATTTTGATGCAACACCAATTAGATGTTTTGTGTAGCTTTCATCAAATGAAGGTAAGACCCCAAACTTCATTCATCTGCCAACCTCTGGATATAAACAATTCAATTGGTAACATGTGTTGAACTTGATTCCACGTCATATTGCACTATTGCAACTCCTTCATGGAGCCCCAAATCACAAGATACAATCAATATAGTCAAACTTACATGGCTCGCACAAAAACAAACTGCACGTCACAAGATGTGAAATCTGACTGCTGACATCTATCAAGAGCAAAATGTAGTTTTTAAAATTTAAAATTTAAAATTTAAAATACATATTTCTTTAAAAAAGAAGGTGATATGGAATGAGAAATGCGGAGCCTAGGTAGCCGAATAAGAGGAGCAAGGTGAAAAGTTCACACTACTTTGTGGTTGATGAGGACCAACCGCATTGACTTACACATACTTACTAGCACCAACAATGAACCTCAAAACCAACATTCTATACCATGCTCATAAATCCGGGGCTTCAAATGAGCACCAAGGTGAAGGCATTCCCAATGAACGGCGAGAGCCGACCGCTAGTTACAGATGAACCAGTTGCGTTTGAGAAATAACCGGTTGAAGTTCAAGGCTCCAGGAAAATTACGGATGCGTTTTAAGGGAATCTATAATGGAATGTACCTTGAATTAACACAAGAACAACTGCAAGATCACAACATGTAACCAGTTGGACTTGGAAACAATGGGATCTTGACCAATTATGCCCAAAAATCTCCCCAGACGTTGGGCATTGCAAATCCAAGTGCATGGTGAGTGTGCGTATAAAGACCGACAAAAGACTCCCCTGCAATTCAATGCAAAAATCTTGTGCTTCAAATGATGTTATTTGTATTACTCTTAGTATATAATTAGTATTAATCAAAACAAATAGAATTGGTGACACTAAGTACGTTATTCAATGAAGGACAATAAAGGGGTCCATTTCGCACTCCACTTTGACACAAAGTGTTTTTATGTCAAAATCTAGAAGGTGGTATTGACACATGTGTTGCTTAGTAGAGCAAATTGGCCACCCATCTTAGTCGACAAGGGAGAAGAAGGCTTGCAAATAAAATGAGAATGTGTATTTACGTATTTATTGAGACTAAGATTTCTTAACTCACAAATATTAAGATAGAATACAAAGATCAAAGATCATACAAAATACAAACAAAATAATCTTAGTTATTTGGAAAGAGCTCAAATCACCTAGTGGTGGTGTTAGGTAATTCCAAACTTTTGATGAGCTTGGAAATAAGCAAGCAATTTTTGAAAATGTGAACACTCGCGCTTGAGAAGATGTTATTTGTCGTTTTGAAATGTAGGTGATTGTATACTAAAAGACCGTGGACATGATGTGTGCAAGCATTTGGCATCATAGTGGAGACATTAAAGTGGATGTGTGCCAACAATTTATTCCAGCATTGGCCAAAAAGTCCAAAATTATCTAAAGATTAATTTATTGTTTTAGTGAAGGCTTGGCCCATGCATCTTTGGCAACCATCAACTAAGAGATGGTGGTAGTAGCGGCCAATGTGCTAGATGCCAACTACAATCGTCACGGATGGAAGTTTGGTGAATGCAGGTGAGCATACTGCTTTGAATGGTTCCAACTCTCTAAGCATATTCTATTGAACAAGGTGAAGAAACTAAGGAACTTGTGAGCCATAAACCTCCACCCTTATGCGTCGTAGTCCGGGTGAAGGCCTATGGGTTACACATACTCAAATGTCCACACTTAACCACTCACATGTGCCACCCGATGCCCCCCCAATGTAAATCTCAAACACACCACTTTACTCAAAAGGAAGAAGGTTATGAGCATTTAGAAATGCTCCCCCCCCCCCCCCCCTTATGTGAATGTTGCTAACACTCTAATTCACTAAAATACAACTTTCCACACTCACACTTAAAAGCCTTTAATATGGGCTACACAAATTTAAGTCCCTGATTACATCAATGCTTTCATTAGGGTTGTCCCACTATGGCCCTATTGGCTAATCACTCCACCCACTCCTTAATTCCTACTAATACCCTACTATATTGATTCCCTCATCCCTAAAGCTCTCGAATTGTAGTTGGACCCGTCTGTTGTCTGTTTGAAGACAGGTTGCTCCTCCTTTCGGCCTCACAGTGGAGGTCACTTCTCCCCAGAGGTCTGGCTCAATCCCAACCCCTTAATTGGTTGCGAACAGAGGTTTCGAGCTATGTGGGTTTCGGATCCCAGCAAGGACTTGCTAGCTTCTTCCCAAGGACCCTCCAGCTCCGCCCCGCTTCCTCCTCCGGTCGCAGCTCAACTGCCGAGGAGTTGCAACTCCCTACTACCACGATTCCTCCTTAGCAAATTTGTTCTGCTGCCTTAACCCAAAGGCCCCAGTCCCTCAGCTCCTTGCGCTCAGAAAAGTCGGCGATTCCTTCCCTTTGATTGACGTGGTTCCCGAACAGCAAGGGCCGCAATTAGAAGGTTGCCTGAGCCACAACAATTCCTCCTTTCAGCAATCCACTTATAAGCTCTCAACTTTGCCTCATGCAATCTGATCTCTGCCCCCACAATGAGCTCAACCCTTCCACCAACTGAGAATTCCCAGCGCGCTCCGATTCGCTCCCCAAAGTCGCCGACAGTGGATTTCGATCTCTAATCAGGCATTCATGTGGGCAACCTGCCCACATTCCGCCTCCTCCTTGCATTGCATTCACTAAACTTACCTCAGTGTATCCCCCCTCCGAGTCAGCTCTTTGTTTTTCTTCTCATCATCAGCCGTTTTCCCTAATCCAACAAAATTCCCTGCGGCGATAGGGTTTTGTCTTCTTGACTCTCGCCTTGCCACACCGAACTGGATCCCACTGCCCTTCCTCGTAAGCCCATTGTGAATGCAACAGTAGCAGCAACTGCGACGTCAACAGCCGCAACTTGAAATCCTCCTCCCACACTCAATCCATTCCACGGCTCTCCTCCTTTGCTTCACAACGACCTCTTTGTAGCCGCCCCCGCCTTCCTTCGTTCCGGCGCCTCCTGAATTGAGAGCCATTCCCGAGCCTCACAGGGGACCCCTCCCTAGATCCCGAAATCCAGGCCCTCATCCACAATTTTGAGGAGGGACCCCCTTCAAATGAACATAACACTAGCACTAAACGAACAATTAACTGGCCTAAGCCACTTCCCACCTATCATTCCTCACACTTAATTTTAACTCTTTCACTCGTGTTTTTGGTTTTTACTTTAATAATATTGAGTCTCACAAAGCTTGGCCAACTATAACTTAACTAAATCTAAGTTCTTGTTTCTTTTAACTACTCACACATACTAAACATTAGATTTTTAATATTTTTAAATGTTAAGAAGACATGTCCGCACAATCATGGGCTCACATAACCAATCATAGATAATTGAGACTTGAATGAAATCCATGCCAATTATCAAAACAAAGTTTTGGTATATTTTGCATCCAAGGAATGATGTGATGAAATGTTATGATGGAGGATTGATATTTAGTTGCAAAATACTAATCCTCCATTCACTTTCATGCATCGCATTGTTAAGCTTGTCATGATAGGCATTTCTTGCAGATCTTGTGTATCAATGCACATATTACTTAAGATCTAAGGTCTTCAATAATTTGTGTGTCAACCTTGCACATACAGTTCAACAAACATTTTTCCAACACAATGACACGATGGTCTACCAATGATCCTGCCGACATGACACCGTCTAACTATCTAATTATCATTACAAGTGGGATATTATAGTAGTAATCTCAAATGTCTTTTGGTTTTATCTATAGAAAGAGCCACTCACAATTTTGTGTCAATAGCTTCAAAATTTGTGTCCTTCGCATGATGAGCAGCTGTCCGTAGTCCACAATGCACAGTTGTTGTGAAGCATCTTTCACAAAAGGTATCCATTGCTTCAGATGTAGTAATGGATCAATCAACCAATGGCCTGTCTTTCTCCTGTCACCCTCTGGAATAGATTTTGACTCTAGTCTTGGTTCAATTTCAATGCGGATTTGGACCAAAAAGAGTTTATCCTTCAAAACTTGTACAAATTAATTCATAGGACCTAAACTTTAGGAAAAACTTAGAGATGCAATACAGTAGGTATAATGACATTTTAGTACATATACAGCATGGAAGGATACATCATTAATTGTAAATTTGATGTTTTTGAAGTGTTGCCTAGTTCATTAAGGTATGACAAAATTGGGATTTGTAGGCTTAGTTGGCGACATAATGCGCACTACATTGATGGATGCATTATCATGTAGTGTTGGAGAAAATTTTCACCTTGTGGTGGATGAAATATGTAGATGACATGTTTGTGTTGCTTCCCATGTGCTTCCACACTCCTCAGGTTTGGTGTTTTGAGGGTCTGCACATCCGTTTGTTGCTTTCATGGTTGGGTGCTTTGAAGATTAGGTGCAATAATTTCTTCAAGGTTGCTTCAAGGTTCAAGGGTGCTTGGTGCTCTCCTTTTATTTTTATTTGTTAAATTTGCTCTTGGAGCGGTTTCATGCTAGATTTCCACACCTACTTGGCAATTGCACCACCATAATTATCCACATCTTAATATAGTTAACTTTCCACCTATGGAAAGAAAAAATACAACTTATATTGTGACTTGTCCATTGTAGAGGAGAGAGTTGATTTGGGTGGCACTCAGTGATGCTACAAACATAAACAAATATTTCATGTCTCTTTGTATTTACAAAATAATAGTTGTACATCATCTTGTCATTCATCCATTGAAAAATCCCTTATAGCATGAATCATACTAGGCATGTTGGCAAGAATGATTCGAAAGCGCCATTTGAATGGTGCTAATGCAAATACCATCCTTTAATAATACTAGTGGTAAAATCTTGTGACTCACCATCCCTATGCTCGTTATTGAACTCATTTTTTAACAATTGCACTTCCACCTCTAGAATGGGTCCTACTACATGGAGTGACATCACATGACACAATAGAATATACATGTAGAACATATTTGCAGGTGACATTCTTTAACTTGAAATTGCTATAATAAAATTCGAGTGGTGCAATTTTTTCATTTTCCAAACACTATTGTCAACATCATGCAATCCCTTTACAATAAAAACAAATATACCTTGCATTTTAATAAAAATATGAGCAAGTCAACACCAGTATGCATGTGAACAGTCTCAACTCAAACATTGAAATTATATGACCAAATAGAATCTCTTGTCCTTAGCCTACACATGAGAAAATGAAATGATTGGAGGGGGTGCTATATCTTGTATCCAACCCTTGAAATAATTGCAGTCGCGGATTGAGATTTGGTGATGACGTTTGCAGGATTAGGGCTTGAGAAAAGACATGGTGATAACTCTCAGCCCTAGAGTAACTCACCGAACCCCGCTATGCGCACTCACTAGGCCTCGTATTCCTAAGTACCTACTAATTTGGTCGTTGGTCCTGGAGTAAGGCTCCAAATATTATCCACGTCTGGGATTCCAAAACCTTTGCCAAGACTGTAGCGAGCTACAGAGGGGAAATGAAGGTCTTTCTCCTCCCATCCCCACTCTTTCCATGTTTGCCAACCTTTGTATTCCCAAAATTCTGCGGAAGGATGATACATTATCTTATGTCTCTTAAAGTCCAACCCGTATGAGCTATAGAAGTCGAGGTGTGAGGGAATCGCCATCAATATTGGTTCCAACGCCTGCAATCCTTCAAGCATATGAATGTCGTCCTCATGTAACTCTACTCCAGTGGAACTTAGGTCTAGCACCTTTAGGTTTGTCAGTTTACTCATGTCCGACAACCGACATAGCGATTCACACCCCTTCAAAACGATATATGTCAATGCACGTAAATCTCCAAGGCCTTGCAAACTAGTCAGGTGCATGTTGTCAAAGGCGTGGATAACTTCTAGTTGCTCCAACCCACTGAGGTTTGGTATCTCTGTTATTCCCAAGCCATAAATTTTCAACTCACGAAGACACTGAAGCCCAATAAGAGTAGGAAGCTTGGACAATCGTTTGCAATGACTTAAACATAATGATTTCAAACCAACCAAGCCGTCCAATCCAGGAACTTCATCTATATCCAATGAACTACATTCCAGTGTATGAAGGTGCTTCAGAGCAGTAAGACTCGGCAACTTTGAAAGTTTATGGTTCATATCCAAGACCAATGATAGTAAACCAACCACACGGTCTAGTCCACAAACCTCAACCAATTCCTCGCAATAATATATAGAGAGCGATTGTAGGTTGCTAGGCCCTAATCTCACAATTTCCAACGCCTCAATGTAGCCAAGCTCCACTTTTTGCAGAGGTGTACAGCTCCTCAAATCCAAGTCTAAAGAGTGAACATCCTTGAGCTTGAGCGATACCAAGTTGGTACACAAAGCAAGGACGTCTCGCTCAAACACAACAGCAGCATGCACTTCCAGAATTTTAAGTGCTGCTGGTAGTTGTCCTACATAACCTCCATGATGGTCACGGCCACCAACCATCTTGAAATAAGTCAAGGATTTCAGCCCTTCCAAGCCCTCAATTGAAAGCTTGGATGGAGAATAAAAACCATATCTTGCTTCCACAGTTAAGGCTCTCAACCGAATGAGGTTTTTGAAATTCAAAACTCCAGATAATTCGTACTTAAAATCTAGCTTCAAGACCACAAGGTTCGTGCAATATTTCCATTTGATCGTCGTTGGACTCGTAATCCCGGATTTCTTCATATATCCAGAAGTCTCTGAAATACAAACTCGTGTCAACTTCTTCCAACTACTCCTTGGCTCCTCCTCCAGCTCTGTAGGACGTGCATCCCTAGCATACACCCACCTCCGCTCTTCCATGTCCGAGACCATTAATTTCCCTTGCGCTTCCAATCTTGCAAACTCAAGATACAGATCATGTATGCTTACTTCCCCAGACCTCATCTCGGCATGCTCCAACAAGGCACTATCCACCAAATGTCGCAACTGCAATTCCATTGCAAAACAATCACAATATAATCCATCAGACATGGGCATGAAATTTCCATGCAAACTTTTCAAATCATAGAATTCAGAATCTCTAGAAACTTCTTTTTTTCATGCTTAACCATATTCACACTTTCATCATAGTTCAACCTATGTCCCCAACGATTATGGTGTTTTACAAACGTAAGCTTGTGAATTGTCCATTTTGCAAGTTCTCCAAGGATTGCTCGTTGATCTCAAAGGAGCTGCAATCCAATAAATATTTTGTCAATTAATACAAAACAATCAATCTTATATTAAGATCTTAAGATGAATTAAGATTTTATTATATTGATATTCAAGTTTGGACTTGAGTCATCAAAGGAGGGATTGACTACATACCCAATTTTCAATCACTTCCTTCTCCTTATTGTGAACAAGACACAACCACTCCATCAAAACCAGTTTGTCATAAAAATCACTTTTGGGGAAGAACACAACTAAATCCATAAATAAATCTTGCTCCCCTTTAGGCAATCGGTCGAAATTGCTTCTAAGAATGTTGAACAAAGGATTTTTTGGTTCTTGCAAATAGCTGGAGTCTTTGAGTTTCTGTAAGTCCTTCATCCAAACCGAAGGTTCTTTACCTCCATATTGTAG
Source organism: Polytrichum commune (assembly GCA_950295325.1). Taxonomy (NCBI): domain Eukaryota; kingdom Viridiplantae; phylum Streptophyta; class Polytrichopsida; order Polytrichales; family Polytrichaceae; genus Polytrichum; species Polytrichum commune. The sequence continues at coordinate 4,792,646 of OX485809.1, forward strand.
GAAAACACCCAAGGCTTTCAATGATAATGGATGATAATGCGAACCTCGACCTTTACCCTTGCCAAAGTAGCAACATTTGATACACTCCTCAATAGCATCCACATCTTCCGTATTTTCAAATTTTTTTCCATTTGTTGCATGGTACAAAAACATATTCCTTGCATCATCCTTGTCAAGTTCAGGCATTTCAAAACATGCACTTTCATCCACGTTAAGACTTATGAGAGTCTTTCTAAAGCGGGATGTTATAATCACCCAACTTCCCTCAACAAAAGGTGCTCGAAGAAACAATTTCCCTTGCTGCAATGAATCATAATCATCCCAAACGTTGTCTATAGTAAGGAAGGTTTCTTTCTTCCAATTCACGAATTTCAAAAGGAGGTCTTCACACTGCAAATACACCCAAATCATGAGTGGAAGGCACAGTTAAAGGCTTTGGGTTCCAACAAATTGTACTTCTTCTCCTAGAATATAAACAAATGTCAATAGAATGCTAAGGACATTAAACGCACAAAACAACATCAAGTGAAACATTGGGAGTTGCGTCGTAAGTTGCCTTTATTTGCGTATAATCTTGAGGTAAGCAATAGTTCTCTTACTAACTCATGAAGCTCGCAATCTTAACATTGGATTCATCAAATTGTTTATGACTTTAAAGAACAAATACCTTGTCCTCCCCCACTTCTTGAACAACCTCCGCACTTGTATTTGTCAATGCGGTCAATACCTTCTTTACTAACTCATGTTTACTTTGCTTTCCCAATTCCACGTGGCACACCTTCCCATCAAATTCTCCATCCATTTCGTTGCACATCATCTTGCAAATTTGAGTCTTTCCCATTCCGCCCACACCATACAAGCCAATCACACGAACGCCTGGGATCTTGGTGGAATTTGGAGTGTTTCCAAAATGGTCTTGTATAACCTATGGAAGTCACATCATAATTAATGTCCACCAAATTAGACCTTCATGTTAGTTTGGAGGGCTTAAACTAGAAGTATTTTAGTGACATTGAGTTATTGTGCTCATAGCGGAAAGAAACAACAAATGCAATTCATACAAAATTTAGTTAGTGGTTCCAAACTTGGTATTTATCATGTTATATTGAACAAACAAATTCTTGATGAAGACCAACATCATGATTAAAGATCGTGAACTAGGTTCCAATATTGTTGTAAAGTCAAGAGTGATTGATCCAAATTGTAGCATTGAGACATCATACACCATCCCCTCATCGGAAGGTCAACTTACAAAATAGAATCTTTGAAATAACATTTTCGAACCAATCCCCGAAAATAAATGTTCTAAGTGAAAAAAAATTACATGCATGGAATGATTGAGAATTACATGTTTTGTGTTGATAATCGCTTTTATTTCATTCTATCCAACTGAATCAAACTTATTTTGAACTCACAGTCATCGTAGCTTAGATTTGGAACGTACATGTACATTAATAGTTGAGATCTAACTTATAAATTATGGTTGACATGGATCCACCAAGAATCAACCTTTGAAATTATCATCAATATTATTACCTGGCATAATTTTGAACGCCCTTGAACATGTGATTCATCGTATTTAATGTCTGGTGGAATTGACTTGCAGATATTTGAAACAACCTCTTTTCGATAAGCAACAACTTCATTTGAGTCTCGGTCATACACCAAACCATTGAAAGCACCAAACCACCTAATAGATTCTTTCCATTCAGCCACTTCAATTCGTTTATCGTCTTTCGCCATCGTCTCCCACTTCTTGAACCATTTCTGTTGTCTACAACTATCGGAAAATTGTCCCACATTGAGCCCAAAAAATAAAGGAAGAATCTTCAAAGTAGGATCTTTCTTAGTTGCTTGCATAAAGCCATTGAGTTCAATCATTGGCCACTTTGATGTAAAGTACTCATCAGAAACCACCACCACCATCATTTTGCATTGTGCTACAGCAGCTTTGATAAGGTTTGGAAACCTCTCTCCTTTGGGCAAGCTTGAAGGTCGTTTGTCAAAAAATGGATAGCGATGACGGCTCTCGAGGTCCACACACAATTGCTCTACAAATTCTTTTTGCGCTCCACTATGGCTCAAGAATATTTCATGATGTCGGTGCAATATTGGGTCCTCTTCCTTGAGATGAATTGACCTGTGTTGGCAAACGAAAGGCATTTCAAAATTTACAAGATGCAAAATACATTTAAGCCACATAAGGACAAATACATGACAATATAATAAAAGAATACAAAAACACGAAAACTCCTTCTCAATCATACAACCAACTTGATGGATTTACCTGTCTATCATCCTGCTTTTGCTAGATGTAGCCATCTTCAAGCTAAATTTTTATTCAAAAATTGTTTTAAAAACCTGCAAAACCAACCATGTCAATTGGTAAATGACTGGACTACAGTCTCCTACATAAACCAAACAACACAACTCTACAAATGTGCACCATAAAGAAATAAACTATATTTAAGAGATACATTATCAACAAGTTTCGATTGATCAAGTCACATAGTTTTGCAAGGATCAAAGCTTAACAAGACGGCCTGCACAGCCATTCAAACATTGCAAACTCTACTTGCTCTAGTGCATAGAGATTTCAAGGTAGGTTGCCCCGACACCAAAAAGGTAGAGACAGTTGGGGTCCCCTCTGTACCACTCTACCCAAGAGTGAATCAAATAAAACCAGACCAATATTTTTCAAAGACAACCGTCCCCTGGAATTTAAATTGCCGTCCTTTGGCTGTGACTGGGAGTAGAGTATTCTCTTGTTAAAAACCATCGGTTAACATGTAAAGGACAACACTTCACTTCACTTTGCTCAAAACAGGGATCGATGCATTTAACCCTTTAAAGGTTCTCGTGTTTATACTATGACGTATCTGAGTGTATTCTGTTGGTTGCAAAGTATCACGATTTCATCCATGTCATAGTGAAGTGTCGCAGTGTTCATCTACTCTTTTCCGTCACATTATCATCATATGTCCACTACCCTTTCTCACAAGAACCAACCATGAAACTTTTGCCCATATGTCACACCTAATTTTTGCAAAGTGACCTTTTGGCTAAATGAATATTGCAATTTGAGTACTTTATGAGTTCTCACAAAGTTTGTTTACACTTCACAACTAGAGTGCTCATAAACATAAAATCTTTGAATTAAAGGATTATGATTGCTCGATACATGGTTCCATGGAACACAGTCAAGGAGCTCAGAGAGAGAGGGAATACGATCAAGGAGAATTCTTTGAAACTAATAGAAAGTGATTTTTGAGGAAGATATCTCCATTGCTTCTCTAAGCCTAGTCGCAATTGGAATTCATTACAACTTCTCATTTAATACCCATCTTTATGTATTATGTTCACTTGCAAGATTTTTATGATTATCTTCTCTATTGGTGTTGGTATATAACATAGATTTAAATCTTACTATGCACTTACCTTTTGTAATTCGGCAATTGGAACTTTATTTAGTTGTTATCTTATATCCAGGAGAAAATCAACACTTTATTCACATGGATGATAACACGTGTTGTATCCATGGCATTCATGTCATATCTTTTAGCCTGAACTCCTTAATTGCATTATGGTATTGAAAGGATTTCAAAAGTTCAATCCATTGATGGGAACCAACACTTTTGATACAATGAGCTTAAAATGGAAACATATATCTCAAATACATGTTTTGTGCATAGAGTCCCTCTTGAACCCAAGAGGTGGATGTATAGTTGAAGTTAAAAATAATGTATGTGCGATGCCCCTAGATGAATACCCTACATGCAATTTTCTAGGCCACATCAAGGGGGAAATGAACAAGGTTATAGGTTTAAGCCTATTTTCCTAAATCTAGATTGGAAACTCTTATTGCATTATAAATAGCCTAGTATATTTATAATGTCAAAAAATCAATACCTTGTAGTTAAATGCATTTTGTATCCCCTATCCTTAGATAATACCTTATAAAAGGCAGTATAATCTTACAGTGTTGTTTATTGCGTTGTAACATTGTAAGCTTATAATGTCTTGTATAAAGTAGGGAACTCAATGTAAAGTTAGCAACCAAATCAACGAGCATTCCCAATATCATCAACAAGCATCTGCAATGCAACCTCACCCAAAACAGACGTGAATATTCAGAAGATGGTAAAGACATTGCCTCTATGTTGATGAAAATCTCCTTGCTACACCACATTTGAAAAGTAGGCTGAGGATAATTTCATTGAACGGGCAAGTTTGACTTCCTCTACACCTCATCAGTACACAAGGCAACAACATCCCCACTTGCAGCTAACAGGTGATTGCTTGGGATTTTCAAATAATAACAGATACAAATACTTTCTAAGAATGTCCACACAGCACTCTCACAGTTGTCCAAACCTCAGACCACAACCTCAGACCACAAAAGGTGCATATTTCGTTCACTACTCCGGCGAAACGCACAGGACAAGAGGACAACTATTCAAGGCACCTGTAAGTTTGCTCAAGATTCAATTACACAAAACAGGTTGCACCTGGAGTTCGTCCAAACTCTAAGAGCTATAAGCATAAAATGCTCTTTTCAGAATTAGACAAAACCTGAAATATTGGCCACACCTTGGTCATAGAGCATTGCAGTACTGACTCCCACAAGGAGTTATGCTCGACCAAAGAGCTTGTTGCTCTCAGTTTGCTATTACCCAACGCTTTTAGATGCAAATGGATCGAACTGCTCCTTTCTCCAACCCTAAGTAGAAAGGATCCTTAAACCCTATGAACCCCCACTGACAAAATAAACCCTACCGAGATGGATGGTGTCCGACTCTACACTACCAAAAATACACACCTTTCTGTCATTTAAGATCAATGCATCACATTTCAAGAGCCCTCCAATACTCCTAAAAAAATGCAGCTCAAAGAGGCCAACAACTGCGGAAGAAACAAGACTAGCGTCACTATAAGAGAATGGCATCAGGAAGAAAGTCCAAAATGCATGAAAATACAGAGATAGCAAGAAATCGTACCTTATCATGGCCAACAGGCCCTAAGAATGTCTGGACAATGTTGGCGATGGCTTGACACGCGGTTACTGAAATCACGTCCCCATCCATCATCCACACCACATCCATATACATACACAAACACATGCACATACATTCAGAACCACCGCTACAGGAGGAAAACCATAAAACCATTGTCACCGACTCCTCTCCACGGAACCTTTTCCTCTGCGCAGCCCATGCCCTCTCGGCCATTCGCAAAAATCTATTTCGGGAGCTCGAGAACGATCTGATACAAGAGGACAGCCTTGACAACAAACAACCTCCGGTGTGCACACCAGAGGTGGAGAAGTGAAATGCATGAAAACCCTCAAATCGGACAGGGGTTCGCTCGTACCATTTTGCGTGCGGACATCTTACCCCGTCTGCCGATCGCCGTGAATACTCAGGTTCTGCGACATCCTGGACCAGTTCCGGCGCGATCTAAGTGACTACGGGTTGGTTTGCGAACATCTTACCCCGTCTGCCGATCGCCGTGAATACTCAGGTTCTGCGACTTCCTGGACCAGTTCCGGCGCGATCTAAGTGACTACGGGTTGGTTTGCGAACATCTTACCCCGTCTGCCGATCGCCGTGAATACTCAGGTTCTGCGACTTCCTGGACCAGTTCCGGCGCGATCTAAGTGACTACGGGTTGGTTTGCGGACATCTTACCCCGTCTGCCGATCGCCGTGAATACTCAGGTTCTGCGACTTCCTGGACCAGTTCCGGCGCGATCTAAGTGACTACGGGTTGGTTTGCGGACATCTTACCCCGTCTGCCGATCGCCGTGAATACTCAGGTTCTGCGACATCCTGGACCAGTTCCGGCGCGATCTAAGTGACTACGGGTTGGTTTGCGGACATCTTACCCCGTCTGCCGATCGCCGTGAATACTCAGGTTCTGCGACATCCTGGACCAGTTCCGGCGCGATCTAAGTGACTACGGGTTGGTTTGGCGATGGCAAGGGTTCGCTTGGGGGACTGCATACCTCGAAATCGAAGAGAAAGCAGGGCCGGCCCTCAAGAAGAAAGAGAGAGAGAGAAAGAGGGGAGCAGCCATGTCACTGGGGCACTCCATGGCCCCAGGCGCAGATTGAATCTGGGCCATGGAGGCCCCCGGGATCCATCAACGGCCTAGGTTTAAGGGGGCAGCTACCCCGGGCAGGGCTCCAGGGCAGCGGGATTTGGGGGGGGCAGAAGACGCAGGGCGGAGCTAGGCACCTACAGAAGGGGGAGAAGGAATTAGTACTGAAATCATAGGCCCGTGGCAGTACTTGGTGCCTGCCTAGGAAATGCCAAAAAGGCTATTTAATGACGTTCCCGGGTACCCCGGGTATTATTCTCTGCACCCCGGGTAAGATGCTTTGTACCCTGGGAAGATACCATGTACCCCGGGAAAGATGCTATGGACCCTGATTGTTCAATCTAGCTAGCGGTTATCAACACGTCCGTATGTTGGATCCGGTTATGTACAGGTATTCTTCGTATGGTATTCTTCGTATGCGTACAACTATGGAAATTTCAGGCCGGCTACCCGAAGACCCCCTGTCCGATTGACGAGGCGGCGCAAAGAGAGAGAGAGAGGCAGGCAGGGAATGGTGGAAGAAATCACTCGACAAGCACCACCCCAAATTGTTGCGAGGCCAATTTGATGCACCAAGTGTATTCGTTAGACGCGCGCCGCTGCCCATGTGAGTGAGTGCCTTGTTTCATTGGTTTAGTCAGCATTGAGAATTTCATTGTGTGACAAGCTCCGGATTTACCCGTGAAAAAAGAGGCAAGGCTTGCTCACGGGACAACACTCTGAGATGCATATATTCTCTCCATATAGTGTATACTGGAAGTCCCCTAAGCACAACTCTACCCTGAAAAAACAATTGATTCTGAAGGTCACTGGATTCTTATAACAATAATTAAGGTCTACAGATCAGAAAGGCAAGCAACAACAGTGAAATTAATTCTTGGTATACGATAGATGGATCACATATATGCAATAGTAGCTTCCAAGAAACAATTGGTCAATGCCAGCATAGCTATAGTAGTTGCAAATAAGACAATGTAGCATACCATGTAATGACCAGCCATATACTCTGGGGTTGCCCCAACAGGCACTTGAGAATCATAAACAACCAAGCCCACCTGCCAGTACAGTCTAGAATGTTATTACACATCAAATTAATGCAGCCCCTCTTCCATGAAGACAACATGTGGCAGCCTTCCTGCTGGTGACAGAAACACAAACCAAAATATTCTCGTTTCCAACAGCCGTTAGTTTGTTTCAAGAGCTCTGAAGTGGTACATGTGAGGGCATTTCATAAATTATGGCATTCTCAATATAAATCTCGAAAGACACTGACCTTGGTCCACTTTCCAAGAGGATCCAAGTTTACTCCTCTGTTGATCAAAACTTGGTCTTGCCTCCTAGTCTGAAATGGAATTGCTGTCAGGAAAAGGGTAAAAATGTGATCCTAAATGTAATCCAATCCCCTGTCCGCAGATTGCATTCTCACAGTTCCATGAAAAGATCCAGCAAGCTAAAGCAACACATAGACATAACCTATAGTGAACGCAATTTGCACTTGAGAGACAGCACCTTGACATATGAGCATCAAGGTTTAGGGCTTAAAATCTAGGCAGTAGAGGATGACTATGCTTTCTTACCTTCAAAGTATTAGTCCTTAGAGAAATTGGGCGGGGCTTCTCATTAGATCCCAGGAATTCCAATACTTCTGAAGCAGGAAACATCTGTCCATAGTTACACAAAACATTTCAGATGAGCTGTGACCCTGTTGAATTTTGATTTCAAGAATTTTGCGAAACAATCTGCACTGTCAAAATTGCTAGCAGCACATCTAATGGGAGAGACAGGCTAAGCAGCAAAGACAATAAAATGTTGCAAAGGAAAACGCCATCACAAGTAGGATCTTCTGCAACAAAGAATTTAAGGAAGTAAGTTACTTGTAAGAAAGTACTGATCAAAAAGTCGTTGTAACCATAGTATGAAGCTAGGTCAGCAGAAAGGTGGTTCACATAATCCACCCTAACAGCTCCTTCAGGCCTGAGTGCCTTGAAACTAGATAGCACCCGAACAACTGCCACACACACACAGTCCGCATGTGCTGTGCATCAGAATGCATATTATGCCGTCAAAGAGCATCATAATAATGTGCGTTACGTTAGTTTTCCCAAATTAGTGTTAACATTTTACACTGTAAAACATCCCATGTGCACACAACTGCCACACGAACACAAAGTCCGCATGTGCTCTGCATTAGAAATGCATATTATGCCATCAAAGTGCAGTAAACTGATGTGCATTACATTAAAATTTCCTAACACTATATTGCTGGACCATTAATCCGTGAAAACATCCTAAGTGTGATATAAGTGGTATAAACTCGCCATCTTTGATTCACCATGAAGCACAAGCTGTAAGAAACTGATTCTCACCGTGAAAAGCTTAACATGGTGATGTTGCAAAATCAAAACTTTGTAGTGGGGGTGCTGAGCCAAAGATTCGGAAAGGAACTGCAAAGAGTGGCTGCAAGACTCGGGCACGAACTTCGCTTTCTTCTATAGGGGAGGACAAAGGGAGTGGTATAGCTGATCCATTGTTCTCAGATGCCCGAGCATATCCTACCAATAACTGCTTCACTCGAGGATTTTGCAACTCCTCAATCCTTTGCAAGAACAACCCCCTGTCTGAACAGAGCACGTCAATGTCAGCCAGAGTTTGCTGAAGGCCAACATGCTGACACCTGATCGGCTACGAGATGGAAAGACATGGAGGGAGCAGCAACGTCGGCCGAAGGAGGGCGAAAACAACGACACGAAGCTTGACGGTGCAAACCCTCAGCTTGCCAAACCCTAAGCTTGTCAAACGGTCAAACGGGCAGACCACAAAAATTTTGGTATAAATCTACCCATATATGTATTAATACTTGTAGGAGAAACCTTATACGCCGCAAGTGTACGGACGAGTTGATAACCGGGTATCAGGGTCCATAGCATCTTTCCCGGGGTACATGGTATCTTCCCAGGGTATAAAGCATCTTACCCGGGGTGCAGAGAATAATACCCGGGGTACCCGGGAACGTCATTAAATAGCCTTTTTGGCATTCCCTACCTGCCCACTCGCTTTTTATATATGTAAGCCCTGGCCAGCGATCAGGGAGATTTTTGGGCATAACCGGTTTAGATCCTAGTGTTTGCAACTCCAACCGGTTATACGTTGACATCCTCCGGTTTTCCTTTATTAAATTGGGGTAAATTCTATAGATTCTTCTAAAATAATCGCTTATTTTCTTGCAGTTTTGAATTTCAACCGGTTATTTTCAAACTCAACCAGTTCATTTGTAACTAATTGTTGGTTCTCCCCGATCATTGGCCTTGGCTGATTGGTTTATGGGGAAATAATTAGGAAAACGTCCATTAAAATTTCAAAATATCGTATAATCGGGGTCTTGTCTTCTCATTAATATGATAGATGTTGTGAAACTTATCATATTGTTAAGAGAATACAAAAACATAAGTAAGATGAGAGTTAAAGCATATACAACGAATTTAAGCAATATAAATGGTATGGGATAATATCTCATAGCTCCAAAAAAATACAATTCCAATAATGCAACGAATTCAATTACATAAGCATATTAAATGATATTAAATAATTGGATTACATTGATGCTACAAGGCCACGTGATACCGGTTCTTGAGGGGCATTATATTTAACGATCATTTCACAAAATAATTAGACCGTCAACTTAAGTAGCTTTTAGGATTAAATTAGACCCACATAAAAATCCAAACATAAAAGAAGGAACATAAAAGTTATGTGAAAATAATTATGGCAATTAGGAATGTATGACAATAATTATCGTACTCGTAAAATGGTCAAATAGAACCCTCAATTATGTTCAATATAGTCTAAATGTTCACTATTTGATATCCGTTCTTAGAATTACACTCCACTTAAATATAGGTGTCCTAATTATTGCTAGATTGGAGATAAGCATGTATATATTTGGTGTAGTTAAGTTAACTTGGACCACTAAGTGCTACCATGAACTAATAAGGAGGATAGGAGGAATTTATAAGGGGATTTAACATTTACTTCACAAACTAATTAGACCGTCAACTTTAGTAGCTTTTACTTTTAGGAAAGGCAAACATAAAAGCCCAAACATAAAAGCTATATGAAAATAATTTTGATAACATAACCGCTTGAGCTTGAAGGTCTTCCAAGAATTTTAAACTTCCAATTTTTTTTTTTTAATTCTCATTGTTCAGTGTCCAATTACTTTGTTTTATTGCAATGGAAGGTTTGGTAGGTTACGATGTTGTTGAAGACATAGATGTAGAAATGAATGAGGTAATTGAGGAAACTATTCTTGACAATGAGGATATTGACATAGATTACGATGTCTTCATTGATGAAGACGTTATTGACGGAAATGTTCAAGAGCTTGGGGATGTTAGTAGTCCAGAGGGTGATATTCATCTACCCCTTACACAATTTGTTTCACGAATCTTTCATCTTTTTACATAACGATCATATACATATATGATTTCATGTCTTCAACATGAAATCGAGGCCACCGGTGAGGGGGTATTGGATGTAGAACCATCATTTGCCAAACCCAATTTGTCATTGGTTGTTGCCCACCGATAGGCTTTGAAAAAATGGAGGAAACTAGAGAATAGTTTACGTGTAGCACAATATAATGACCACATGAGATTTTTTCATAAAAATACTAACATCACTCACCTGGTTATTCATTTTCTTGAAGAGTGTGAGGGTATTGTGTTTGACGCCCACACAAGTAAATTCCACATCATGGAATGAATGTTACTCAAAATATCATCAATGGGAAAGGGTGGCTTGTAGGATCTCCCACTATGGAATTCGTCACAAATACATTAGAGAATTTTGCCTTCAATGTTCTATGTGCTCTGCAAAAAAATGTTCAAGCCCAATAAAGCGGAAAAAACATCACTATGATGAGGTTATTCGTGTGCCTACCGATCAATTAGACGAAAGATTGAAAGACCTCATTTTTTAGCATAAGGTAATATTATTTATAATCTTTTAGTCATAATTCAATACATTACTAGATACATTATGTATTTAATTGTAATGTGCTATCGTTTCATTCAAATATATTATAGTCTTATATATTTGCATTTTTTTGAATATTAGATCCATTTAAAATTCAATCATAAGTATATCATTACTGCCACCCCTTTTCCTGCAAGAGAAACTGTATACCGTTGTAGCCGGGGTGGCTATTTTCGGGATGAAAAAAAAAACAAACACAACTTCACTTGTGGCACCTACCACAAAAATTCGACGATACAGTACAACAATGTATGTTGGATGTAAGTTTCACATCAAAATTGTGCATCCAACAAATAATGACAGAGATGCCGAGGTAATATTGCTAACTTCATTTATATTCAATGTACTTATAGCGTATTTGTATAAGTAAACTTATATGTTTATTATTTATTTTGGTAGTTGTTTTTACACATTTTGATATTGGATTCATATTGATAATTGATTGCAGATTCATCTTTACAAAGGACACTCTGGACATATTCATGGTTCAATGGATGATGTATTTTTCTTGCCTCCTCACCCTTTGGCCATTCATCATATCCAACAAAATTTGCATAACATGAATAAGGTTAATTCAACAGTTCTTGCAGCTCGCAATAGGGCACCAATTTTGCAGCAGCAAGTTGAGCCTCATGAAAGGGTTTCTTATAGGTTTTTCCCTACTCCAAAAGAGGTTTCTAATTTGGCATACTCTATGCAAAAAAATGGGCAAGTGAAAGATGATGATTGGGCCAACATACACATCAATTAGACAGTTGGAAGGAAAACGGCCTAGTTATCTATTTCTAAGCTTACGATCCTAACAATGAAGACCCAGATAAATGTCCTTTTGTGCTAGTCATACAGAGCGATTGGATGCGCGAGCTAGCAATCCAAATTGCTCCAAACTCGGCATGGCCAATTGACAATACATTCAAGACCAACCAATATGGGCTACCGTTATATGCTGCAATGTGTCCCAATAATCGCGGATACGGTATGCCTATTTTTTTGATGTTTTGTTCAAAAGATTATCAAGAGGGTTACGAGGCGACAACATTGAGGCTACCTTTGCAGGCGGTTTTTGAGAGAATGGGGCCTATTAGACCCAATGCGATTGTGATTGACAAAAGTGCAACAGAGCTTGAAATTTTAATGGACGTTTTCCTAATTATTCCCCCATAAACCAATCAGCCAAGGCCAATGATCGGGGAGATCCAACAGTTAGTTACAAATGAACTGGTTGAGTTTAAAAATAACCGGTTGAAATTCAAACCTGCAAGAAAATAAGCGATTATTTTAGAATAATCTATAGAATTTACCCCAATTTAATAAAGAAAAACCGGAGGATGTCAACGTATAACCGGTTGGAGTTGCAAACACTAGGATCTAAACCGATTATGCCCAAAAATCTCCCTGATCGCTGGCCAGGGCTTACATATATAAAAAGCGAGTGGGCAGGCACCAAGTACTGCCACGGGCCTATGATTTCAGTACTAATTCCTTCTCCCCCTTCTGTAGGTGCCTATGGAATGCCAAAAGGGCCATACTTTGTAAAACAGGGTACCCCGGGAAAGATCCCATGTACCCTGGGGAAGATGCCCGATGCCCCGGGGAAGATTCCCTATACCCCGGGGAAGATGCCCGGTGCCCCGGGAAAGATTCCCTATACCCGGGGAAGATGCCTGGTGCCTTGGGAAAGATTCCATGTACCCCGAGGTATAATAAGAAAAAATATTAGTAATTAACAAAAAAACTGAAATTACATTATTCAATTTTCAAAAAGGCTTAAATTTTTAAATAATTTTACATTTTAGTTAGATATATTTTTTAAATAATTTTTTTTAATTTCTCTTTTTAAGTGATACTATCACTTTTTAAAGAGACATTTTGAGTTATTAACTGCTTTAATTTAATTTCTTTTATATTAAGAATAAATAAGCAATGGAGAATAAGTTTTATTAACTTTTCTCAATTTTGGTTAGAGGATATTATAATGAACCAGACAAGAGTGTCACTCTTGGCCAATCAAATTTTAGAATTTCCCTAGAATTCTTGACCGGAGGACTTCTCCACCGTAGTGTAAAGCGGCCCTTACACTAGGTACTTGAGAAATGTCATCTAGAATAAAATATTTGCCGAGGTGACATTCACATCAACTTGACCAACTATTGTTGATTGGGTAGCTAAGACAAATGGGTCTTAAATGGTTCTCATTTTGAATTGTCGAATTATTGTCCCCCCCCCCCTCTTCCTTTCCCGATTAGCTCACTTGTCTAAGAATTACGCTACGACATGCTTAAACTACCGTAGGATGTATTGTAAGTCATTCATTCATTCATGGCGGTTAAGTACGTGATGTTAACCTTTAGGGTTAAGGTTAAGTTCACTTAGTGTGCTAATTAAGGTTGTGAGCAATGTTTTCTATTGTTGTGTGCTCATGTTTAGAAATTTACAAACTTAGCTAAGAGGCATAGATAAATCCATCATATGCTCCCCCCCATTCATAAATTTGAGAAAGTATTGAGTGTTGAGAAATTTACTAATATTTTGACTTCATTAATGATTATGTTCCTTCCCTTTAGGCCATTTTACTCATTCATTTCAAAAAAACATTGGGCTTGACTTTTTCAATTATTGTTTGCCCAACATGCTATCAACCTATGGTGTACAGCTTGTTCAATTCTAGGAGTCATGATATTATTCAAAACCCTCTATATGTTCCTTTTCCTATTTTTGAGTAGTGTAGTGTAGGAAGACTCAACTTTAGTTTGGCCGGCTACTAATTCCAACATCCTAGTTGCTTGCACCCAAAACTTATATGCCGATTTGTTGGGCCTGTGGAACAACTAAAGGACCTTGCGTACTGTTATGGATGATTTGGATTTGTTATAAGGTATTAAATCTATGAGATGATTATATGACTTGTCCACATCTCATACTAGTTGTTTCACTTTGTGACGATTAGTGAATCCAAACCGCATCCGCAATAATGTCTATTTGATGATCTTGGAGTCTAAACACCTTCAATGCTCTCACATGAGCCCTTGATGACTCAAAACAATCAAGTCCATTATTTGGAATTCTATTTTAACTTTTATGTCAAACGAATTTAATCCTCCCTATATTATGCCGCACGTCGTTTTAAAAATGCCCTATGTGAACTACCCGTGGCACTTTACCACTATATATGACCCACACAATCATAGCCATGGTATCAAGGTACTAGATAATTCCAACCCAACCTTGTGAGAATCATGGGCTTACTCTTGGGGAGACACGTGCATGACATTGGCTTGTCCAAAGATGTTCAAGGTGTTCACATTTGGGAGGAGGTAATAGTCTTCAAGAGTGTTATAATTCTTGTGATGCCCGTTCCAGGAGAAACCATGAGAGTCTTCCCTCATAGTTTAAGCAACAACGGTTGTTTACCCTAAGTAACCCTTGAGATTACTAGGTTAAGTAGTGAGTACTAGTAAAGGTGGAAGGAGTGTGTAACCCGCTACAAAGCTCAGTCTCGCATGTTTCAAATGGCTAAAAAACATGTAGAATACTCAATGGCAATATGCGTATTTAGTGATACAAAATGGATGTTTATGTTGTACATGACTATGTGACATAGATAATAATTGGATCCTACCAATATTTACCTCATGTACGTTCCTAACCTTCTTTGTGGATTTGGTTGGTGGCATGGGCACATGTGAGGCAGGCCTTCACAAATTTGGTAGCACTCTTAAGTTTTGCATCTCATATTTCTTTTTAAAATTATGTGTATGTTGCTTATGTATTCTACAAGAAAATCAAGAATACAACGCCTATGGATTTAAGGTAGAGTTTTGAAGCTCCATTGATTTTGTCTTGCACAAATTTTTGAGCTTGAACATGTAGAATTTATATATTTAGCACAACATTTTACCTAAGTGTAAAGAGGATTAGGAACATACTAGCGGTAAATATCACCTTACTATATTGATGGTAGAGGTGATAATTTTTTAGTGGTAGGAGGCAAACCTATATGGGAAAGTACCAAATTTGGGAAGATAGTTGGAAAAAGATTTTCCTTCATGGGGAGGTCATTTCATTGTCAAGTTGACACCACGTGCAGACAAAGTTTGCTACCCCTATATTACATGCCATATATAATTTTAAAATTTATGATAATTTTTCTACATATACATAACCATTGATAGTATCTTTTGTATATATTTTTGAAATTTTTAGTCATCTTCATTTTTTTAGTAATTGTTTTAGTTCAATTCTGTGTCATTCTAGTTAGAAACCGTATGTTTTATGAAAAAAACAAATCATCAAATGTAGTTACCACTTTTAACTATGTCACAGGTACTGTGTATATCTACTCATGAAAAAATTTGATAAAATTTTGACCCATTTTGGTGGTGCAACTTACCAAAAGAAGATTTTATTTGGTCGTACGTGGTGTTCAACTTGACAATGGAGTGATCCCCCCGTGTTTTCCTTGAGGGATGGTGTCACCCACCCTCTTGGGTATTGAAGGATACACAAGTATGTAGGGTAATCGACTAAAATTAAGATTGTTAAGGGGGCTAGCAAGGGTTGCGACACGGACCCTCAAGTCTAGTGTGAAGTCGTATGTGACCGGGCCCTCAACGAAATGCTATTTCAATGAATCTCTATTCATGCCGATCCTCACACGTGATAAAATAGAAGAAATCAACAGTTGTGAGTGTTCGGAGTGCCATGATCTCCCAGTTTTGTGTTAGACCTACCTCCAAGAGGTGGTTTTTGAAAATAGTCCAAGTGACCATGCAACAAGATACATTCGATGCCATGTAGAGATCCATGTAGACTTTACATCCATCTTGCATTTGCATACTTAGTTGGTCCCTCAAGCGTAGTGTGAAGCGAACTTGGACCGGCTCCGTCTTTTCCACCAATGACAGTGCTTGAAGTGTAATGGTCACGGTCTCTCAGTCTCGTGTGTGAAGTGGCCCTTAGGGCCGCTTTACACTACGGTGGAGAAGTCCTTTGGTCAAGAATTCTAGGGGAATTATGAAATTTGATTGGCCGAGAGTGACACTCTTGTCTGGCGGTAGTTTACACTACGGCCAAGAGTCCTTTGGTGGAGAACTTTGTACATGGATGAAATAATGACATGGTTGGCAATGTGGCGACACTTTTTCCAAGGGGAGTCCAGAGGTCAAGTTTCTTGGGCAACCTCAAAGCCTTGGACAACAAACTTGGCCTCCGGAGAACTCCAACTTCAATAAAATATTTCTTCCTTAAAGAAATCTCTCGGGGGGTGCATTCCATTGTCAAGTTGAACACCACGTGCGATAAAACAAATCTACTTTTTACATATAGCATCACCAAAATGGGTCAAAACTTTATCAATTGTTTTTTCATGAGTAGATATACACGGTATCTATTACATAGTAAAAAAGAATAACCAAATTTGATTTTTTTTTAATTTTTAAAAATAAAACATACCGTTTCTAACTAGAATGACACAAAATTGAATTGAAACAATTGCTAAAAAAATCAAGATGCGTACAAATTTCAAGAAACAATACAAAAGATATTATCAATGGTTATGCATATGTAGAAAAACTATCATAAATTCTAGAATTATATATGGCATATAATATAGGGTAGCAAATTTTTATCGCACGTGGTTATGAAACGTAAGGGGGTGTGATGGCCCGAGAGAAATCTTTGCACTATTTTTCTCCCTCTTTAGTATGACATTTTTGGGAAATATAAAAAAGTCATATATTGAGTAGTTGTCTTCTCATTAATATGAAAAATGACGTAAAGTTGTCATATTATTGAGGGAATATGAAAACATAAGTAATATGAGCTTTAAAATATATACAACAAGTTTAAGCAATATAGATGGTATGAAATAATAACTTATAACTCCAAACAATTACAAATATTCTCAAGAACTCTTAAAATAAGAGTCCAAAGATCTTTGGTGTTGCCTACCCAAGTTAGCAACTGTCATCTTATCTAAATTCCCATCTAACTTTTGGAAACTAATAATTTCATTAACACCAAAATATAAAGAGTTCTCTAATAAGAACTAGACAACAAGGATGCATGACGTTTAGCATCAAGATATTGGTGATACTATATCACCCGTGTACAAGGCAACATACTAGGCAGGAGGCCACTCTCACCCTAACCATGTCCATTCTACACCAGTAACCCTAATTACCATTAAGTTCCCAACAATAAGTGAAGTTCCCAAGTAGTTCCCAAGTGAAGATGGATGTATTTTAGATGTACATTATATAGATGAAAGGAATTCTAGCATTAATTACCTCTTTAATATGACAAAACGGAGATTCTATATGTTGCATTATCAAGTGTTGTAGTCGTATAAAAGAGGGAGTTTTGAACTAAAAAGTTTCGTCTCGTAAAAATGTGTTGTAATATTGAGGGTGTCATATAAACGAGTGTCGTATTAACAAGGTTGGACTATACCAACATGTAATTTCTTTAACAATCAATAAGAAGATAATGTTACCTACTTATTTACCTTAATTTGGATGTATTATAGAGGTGGAACATTTTCAAATAAATTATTGTCATGAAAGAAGTTCTAAAACATTGTCATATACATTTTATTTTATTTATCAATATAATTTTTTTTAATATCAATACAATGGCCATTTAGGGGGTAAGGTTTCTACTATGGCCGGCTTTGACCATTTTGTGAAGTAGTCCAGTGGACTTCTCCTCTTGGTGAAGTTGTCCAATACACTTCTCCTGTAGGTGGTTACACTACGGCCGGTCAAGACTTCTTAAGGCATTATTTTATTGTCTTTTCATCTTCTCCGGCATACCATCCCTCACCTCCAACAACCATGTCTTGGACGAAAATTCTTGACCGATTGGTGCACTTCTCCACCGCAATGTAAAGCGGCCCTTAGACACCTATATTTGATTGGTGTGTGGTTTGGTGAGGATCAAAGTACAAACACCAAAAATATACATGTTTAAAAGGGATTGGGCTACGTCTTCAAATTTTCATTAACTAATCCACGCTCAATAATACACGCGGTTGGGACTCAGGAAGAGCCAGGCTATGTTGTCAATTAAGGAGTCAACGAACATGCTATTTCTACAACCATATCTAAACTAGCCCTGGAAGTTCCAATTCTTAGTGCAATTTTTGTTGATGGTTCATCTTAGATTTGCTAATGCAAAGAACATGAAAAGCAAACTAAATAACACCCACATGCCTTGTTGGTGGGTGAGGGTATTGAAAAAAGCTTAGTATTTGTTACCCAATGGGTCACGGTATTGTGGACATTTTGCAAATATAAAGTGGGTTTTTACTGTTGGTATTGAAGAGACCATTGTTATGTAGGCCTCATGTCCTCATATACTTGTGAGTAATGGTTTCTCAAAAGCACTCATAATATGGTACCTAGTAGGTCCTTGGTCCAAGAGTGGTTGGCGGTTCGATTCCCAGCCATGAAATTGTCTCTCTACTTGACGGAAAACTAGCCAAGTGGTCAAGCGCCTCCTATTTTCCAAAAAAATCAAATAAAATACCTAACAGGTCATGTCCCATGCCATGGAATTATGCAATGGTTTATATGCAAATAGAAAGTGGGTAACATCAATAGTGGTGGCAATGATAAGTGTGAAACCAACCATGTTGGATATTTTAAACTTTATTTTGATACCCGAGAGAGAGAGAGAGAAAGAGATCCTTCATCTTCGAGGTGGTCTACTCATAAGTAATTTTGAAATGGATAACACAGGAATTTTAGAGAGATTGTAGAATTCCGCCTCTTTTCAAAGGTGAACAAGTTGGCATGTACTTGCTATCGCACCCAAGGACAAACCCTTTACTGCCCATGTTCCATATGATTGGTTGAAAATATCCAATTAAGTCAGATACCCCTATTGTGTTGGGTTGGACCATAGTGGTAGGAATTCAACATACATCGAGTGTGGGGAAATTTATCCCCATTCTCACACTAATGTCGGCCTTCGATGGCATGACCTCACCGGGTTACAACCTTGGTTTAGGTCCCTAAAAATCAAGACACATAAACATTTCTTGATTTGTGTGCTTGTCCATATCAGTGTACATGTTTACATTGTAATCGTATGCATTGGGACACGCGGACAACTAAAATTTTATGTCAAGAATCCTAACTTTCACAAACATGTCATCATTATGATAAGATGGACCGTTACAAGTACAAATGTGGTATTTAAAGCCACTAAATAAGGGCGATGTTTTAAGGTGATTTTTGAGAGTTTTGGGGTTGAACCTTTTAGGGTTAAGCCGGCCTTTGATGCCCACACAACTTTGGTTGGAACTCCTTGTAAGATAGACGTGCCAAATCCAATTACATCTCTTAATTGGACACCTGTATTTGAGTGATATGCGATTTGGTGTGATTCAAAGAGATCAAACTACATCCTTAAAATACGATAACCTTTCTAGATTCAATAGGCAACATAATTGGAAGAGACCTATTTCACCATTTAACGAGCACAAGAATCTTCCTTTTGATAATGAATCAAATATCATTTTATGAGAAAAGTGGATCCGGCCTCAATTTGGGCTTGCTAAGTACCATCTCGTACTTATTATCATCCCGTGTTTCATATCCTCGGGGAATTAGGCTAGTTTGTAAAGTAACCATTTAAGACCCATATACATTAAAACTTCTCCAAGGCAACTTGCTACAACATTCACAAAAAAAGACATAGATTGTATGGCCCATGTACCCATCATACGATGTGCTTTGGAGACCCCTATTGGATTGGAACCAATCCGTGTTTGTTGTGTCAATTGCTTCGATTCTTTTTTAAATTAGGTCAAGGCTCCGATCCTCCGTCTTTGAAGGTAGGCAGCTTGACAACCCGAGTACCGATGCACGCAAATGCTCCACCACTCCATGTGTGTGTGTATATATATATGAAGTATAGACAACCGACAAAGTTTGATGTTCATATATGGAACATCAAAATTACAAACTAGGGTGGACGACGTTGTTCATCAATTGGTTAGATATATTTAACATTGCAAAGAATACCTAGAAATTTCATGTTCTTGTATTGTAACATTGAAGCATCACTAGATAGTCACCAATCATTTGTGAAATTCACATATATTTGAAGTGTATTGATGAATTTACCCATAAAATTTGAGGTAGCCATATAGTCCATGTGTCAAGTTTTAATTAACTATGAGTTTCAATGTCTATTACTATAGATATCGCACTAAGTATGAAGATTTCATTCAACATGATTTGTTGGTGCAATGTTGTTGTGTGAATTGTTGTAAGAACTCGATGCATAGTCTGTGTCATGGTCCAGACCGTGCTAAGGATCGAGTCACATGGAGTCCCAAGTCCCACTCGTGTCAGGAAATCCCAACATGGAGGTAACCATGAGAAGTATTTTCTTGAGTTGGAACCAATTATAATTGGTGAGAAAATGTTGTTGCGGTAGCACCACTTCATCTTCTTAAACTTCAAATCTAGATGCAAAACTATGCTCTAGACCAATGAATGAAATCTCTCGGTTTTGGGATTCTTCGGTCTTAGATTATAGTTTAAATTGGTGTTGGACATGTTTCTTTGAAACAAACAAAAATCATTCATGTATCCATGATGATAATTTTACTCTCATTTAACTATGTGTTACATAGGGACTTTGAGAAGATACTATAATTATATAGTTTATATAGTTTAAATTCATAAAGAAATCTCAAAATTTTAGTACCATTCATCCAAAAGTCTTCATATCCCAAGAAAAGTACCTTAATATCTATACGGTATGAGATAGTACTGACCCACATAACGGCTTTTGCATACAAATGTTTTTTTCATCTTGTCATACCCACCAAGTAACAAAATTTGATGACGCTAAATATTGTATTTGATGTCACTTACTATTTTAAAATTACACAATGCTATAACTATTTAATGTGCATTTCAATTTCTGTCAAAAAAGGTTAAATTGGTTGTTTGGGCATTATAGAACATTAACATCCTTACTTGATGAAAAATCACACTACCAGTGAACAATACAACATTAAAAATTTACATTAATAGTAAGTGACACCGAATACGATATTTAGTGTAGTACTGCAATTTTGGTATCAATAGGATAGATTTTTGATACCATCATTGATATTGTGTTTTGATACAATGCATTTAACTAAATGCAAGTCCAACAACATCGATGTAAACTCACACATACTAGAGTACCACACTAAATATGATATTTAGTGTCACCAATTCTAATCGTCTCGCTCAACACTAATTGTAAACCGCGGTATAGTGTCACCAACACTACATGTTAACCCAACATCGTTTTGTCATTCCTTGTAAATGTTTTTGGTGGGTTATAGAATCACACTGTTGCAATTACAATCACTTACGAAGTGATTTTCCATCCAAATTTCAATCATCCATGACAACATTTCATCACAAGTTGTTGACAAGAGAAGGTAGGGTTTTGGCCAATGGATGAACTCATCCATCATCCATGACAACATTTGTTCCACTTCTTCATAACAAGTGTCATCCGAAAAGTCACCATGGTGACATCAAACATCATATGAGACTAAATACCGTATTTAGTGTGGGTAGGAAAATTAGGGCATCGTGCTTCAAAGTTCTCACACGGAACATGTGAGGAGGAGTCCATAAATCTTCATCGACCGACGTTTCACGATGGTCAAGGCACTCCTTGATGTCAAATTGTTGGAGATATTCTCACAAAATTGCAAGTAGCGTGTGTGACTCAAAGTTGACTCCTTCATCCCGCATTCCTATGAAAAGCTAACAACTTACGGAGAATCCATGAATTTGGTGCTCTATAATAAGGGCCTTTTTAATACTAGTAGGGGTATGAGTATTTCTGAATATTATTGTTTTCGGTTCCATTGGGGTCCATGTATTATGTAAGAACCTTCATACGTAGGTGAATGGTACCCTTTTGTATCAATATGGTTTAGAATGGTACCGACCCAGCTAATAACCCCAATATACAAAGATTCTTTCACATTGAAATAACTCACCAAAAACCGTTGCCCATGGGTAGGTTATCTGACATCAGTATGGTTGCTAGTTACTAATATCATTTGCATTCCACATGTGTAAAGGTCCAAAGTAGCGTGTGTGACTCAAAGTTGACTCCTTCATCCCGCATTCCTATGGAAAGCTAACAACTTACGGAGAATCCATGAATTTGGTGCTCTATAATAAGCGCCTTTTTAATACTAGTAGGGATACGAGTATTTATGAATATTTATTGTTTTCTATTTCATTGGGGTCCATGTATCATGTAAGAACCTTCATACAGAGGTGAAAATCCCTTTTGTTTAGAATGGTACTGACCCAACTAATAACCCGTGTATATAGAGATTCTTTCACATTGAAATAACTCACCAAATATTGTTGCCCATGGGTAGGTTATCTGACATCAATATGGTTGTTGGTTACTGATACCATGCATTCCACATGTGTACCAGTCCAGTGTTGATGCTAACCAGTGATGGACTGGTAAAACATTTTTTAAATTTTTTTGTGTGTGTGTGTGATACCTTTGGAACTTATAACGAGGATTCTACAATTTATTCAAGACCAAGGATGCAACTTTCTTATACAACACATAAGTACCTAGTATCTTCTTTGTATAGCATAACAAAACATTGATGGTAACATTTGACAATCTTTGTGAGAAGTTATGGCTTCGAGTGGTTTCAAATGGTCGTGCAAACCACTTTGAAATGAATTGTATTGTACATTTGTATCGAGAGTTCATAAGAGTTGTAAGCTACTTGAAGTTGGTGTAAGCAAGTATAGAGTGTGACATGTGCCTTATCTCCATGGTATCTCTTATTGATATTTTAGCTTGGCATGTGCACATGTGATAGAGAAATGGACATGGTTGGGGTTAGTTGGTTTGGAGGTATGTCGCCACATGTTGCTTGCTCACATAGGTAAGCCCTCTATAGTTATAACATAATAGGTATCGATTTAACACTATATCATTAATTTAGTGCAACCTTAAAATTGATGTGCCGTGTTTGTGGAGTGGCCTCCAAGTTTCTCCCTCTAACAACGAGTGTCCCATGCCACCATCTTTGGTTGTCAACCAAGGATTGCAAGACCGTAAATATGTGGGGACGGTGATGAATAGTGTGGCCCACGTTAATCAAGATGTATAGTGTAACAATTGATATAGCTTATGTTGGGTTGTGACTATGTAAATTACAATAAAATGAAAATGACTTTAAAACCCAGGAAGCCAAAGGCTTATGGACTACAAATACATTAAGATGGTGTCGAACCGGCTAATTCCTTAGAGTGACATAATGCAGTAGCCTTTATGTGGTAGAGGCTAATATTGACTTGATGATCCAATGGTGAGAAATAATTGAGACTCTTAAGGACTACCTTCTCAAATAGTGATTGAAACAAATGAATGAAGTTACATCATAGGCTGAAGAAATTACAATAAATTACATCGCATGCACTAATAGAAAACATAGTCCTAAACAACGACAACTTCCAAACAACCGCTTTAAAATGATATGTCCAATCCTAACCCCTTGAAGATTTGTCATGCCAGTTTTACAATCATATTGTTTAAAACTTGTTGTTTACAACCATGTTTTTCTAACTACACTAAATATGATATTTAGTCTCACATGGTATCTTATGTCACTATGGTAACTTGTGATGAAATATTGTCATGGATGATGAAATATGGATGAAAAATCACATGGTAGCTGATTGTAATTGCAACATTGTAAATCTATAGTCCCCCAAAAAATTACAAGGAATGACAAATAATGTTGGGTTAACATTTAGTGTTGGTGACACTCTACCGTGGTTTACACTTAGTATTGATCATGCTACCAAATTAATATATTAGTATATTTGTACCAAATATTGTCATGGATAATATCCCAATTAGTTACTCAAGAGTTCAAATTTTACTAACAAAAGTTCAACAAATTATTCGGGCATTATAGAACATATATGACTTTGCTTGGTAAAACATTACATTCTCATTAATTAGTTATAATTTTTTTGTTATATAATGTCCAAATGACTTATTGAGCTTTCGTTAGCAAAGCTTGAACTCTTGAGTAAGACATCATTGCACTACGTAACTCCGAATAGTAACATGCACTACTAATTGGGATAATCAACCTTGTAGTGTAAAGAGAGCCTTATAATACACAACTCACCTAAAGAACAAATACCACAATCCGAGATGACCCTAAACTACGGCCGGGGATTCGTGGCACTCACTAAAAATCATCCGTGCGGATGAAAAAAACACACGAATCATCTAAATGGCTATTTTTGGGCAATTTGATTCCGGAAATAGAGTCAAAGGCCCCGAATTAGTCTAGTGATGTCACATTCGAATGAATCGGCACTCAACCCCATAGGGGGGCTTTTTTAATTGGAGCCACTTCATCCACGATATCTTGGATGGATGATTTTTAGTGAGTGCCACGAATCCCCAGCCCTAAACTACCGGATGATAGTGGAGAAATACCCAAAACCAAATGTAGTGGTTGGTGGTTCGATTCCTGACTGTAAAATCTTCTCTCTACTTGACGCAAAAATTCTAGCGAGGTGACCATGCACCTCTTGTGTGCCAATTAAAAATTGAAAAGAAGAAGAACAAATAGTAATGTATTGAACCTACTTCCAAACTCCTAGACTTCTAGTCTAGTTCCATTCATGGGTGTTCGGGTGGGACTTTGGAGAGACTTTGTGTCCTTGAGACACTGCCACTAACTAAATTTGGTTGAACTACCGGGCACACTTATTTTATTTAATATTATAATGGTTCATTCCACTATGGGGTTGTTGAATACGGTAAGAATTAGGATCGTGGGGGGACGACGCAAATGGCGCTTTAGTGACTACAAGGGTGCCAAGTGGATGGGAGCATATAGCATATTTAAAAGTACATTCTCTATTGTAAGTAACAACAAGTCTCCCCGCATTTAATTTTGCATGCCCTTTTTTGCTCCTCGTGATAAGGTCACCCGGTCTATTGGTGTAAGTTATGTGCCTATGAAAGAGCGGCGTAGTTTCATAACACCTTACCGAGGGGGGGTGAATAGTAAAAACCCGTCTCCTATAAGATTGATTGTTGATTCATCCCAATTGGAGATTGTAAAACCATTTTTTTTGGCTATCACCTAGCCGAATGAGGCAATTTCCATTTTTTGATGAGATTCATCCGGCTATTAGCCACCGTCGGCCAGTCAGTGTGAAAAGGAAGGGCTATCGCAGTTGCAAAGGCGGTTACAAGGCTAACCGACTGTCTCTCTCTCGGCACTATGAGGAGAGGACAGTCTAGACAGAAGACATGCTATTTTCCATTTTTTGTAAACCAGGCATAGTCTCGCAGTGAAAGCAATAGGCTGGTGAAGGCGCCAACACTCAGTGATTGAGGTTGGGCGGCCAGTAGGCAACCCCAAGTGAGATGCTTGAGGGCATAGATATAGACTTTTATGAGCCGAGTGATTCGGACTCTGATACTACTTAAACTCTGACAGTGGAAGTAAAAGATGTTGTTCCAACGAGATATCTGTGATAAGCGGGAAATGCAAGTTGATGTTGTATGTGTGTGAGCAATTGTCTGGAAATGGAATGTTGACAGGAATCTGTAAGAACTTGATAATTGAATACGAGTCAAGCGAGTAGTCTGGTGAGAAGTATCTAGAGAAAGAGAGTAGAGTTATTTTGTCGAAGAAGGAAATGAAAAACACATCAGGCAATAGGCCGGCGGTGAAATTGATTCTAAGTTTAATTCTGAGAGAGTAAAGTCGGGGAAAGCCAACATTGTCTTGGAATAATGGCAGTAACATGTTAAGGGCAATAGCCGTCTGAGTGGAAGGTGCCCGACCATAAGGGTGTGGAAACTTGAGTCAGTTGTGAGAGCTAAGTTCAATCAGGAAGGAGCGAAGTTCAGAGTATGCATAGAGATTGGCATTGTCGAAGGCCAGGGCATAATCAAACTCTTAGAGGCAAGAGCCGAGAGAATATTGAGCGATCTGAGGGATAAGATAAGTTGCACAGGCTGTGAGAGCCTTAAGCCATGGTCGAGTAGTGATCATCGTGCTATAACCAGAGGGACAGAAAAGGAGAATTGGAGACGAGTCGCTAGAGAGGGACGATCGCCTGGTAAGAGATCAAATAGTAAAATCATCTAGCCAAAGGGCTGAGGACTTGAAGAGACTGAAAGGAAGTATGAGAGGTGAGTGCTCCGAGTGAGAAGGCAAAGCCAGAGAGGTCTAAGAAGGGCATGGCCAGTACCGAGATAGACTGAGTGGCCATAGCCCGAATTAAGTCCTAAGTCGGAGTGACAGGGATAGGCGTTACCTGGTAGTTACCGAGGTAGGATATAGCCTGGGTAGATTCCTTGTAGGAGAGAGATGGAGCCAAGGCGTTAGTAGCGGGTAGGCCATAGGCTGACAAGCGTTACCTGAGACAGAGGAGACGTTACCTGAGACAGAGGAGACGTTACCAACAAAGAGTAAGACAAATTCTTGTGTTAATACTGAGTAAAATGAGCATACTAAAGCTTTAATACAGGATATCGCCTAGCTTACTGTGCATTGCTTTATGTATTAACAAAGTGAGTGATTTCGAGATGAGTTGCCAGGTACACTAGAAAGAGAAGATGATGGCCACTGGATCCGCGGCACGGGCATGATGGTTGTAAGTTGATTAAAGAATTAATTAATTAGTTGAATTACGCAATTGTGATTCATGATGAGCAAAGACTATACGGTTACTAAAGACTTTACCCCGGACTTTGTCCTGACTATGAGCCATTGACCACTTGCCAAGCTTTTGAGCTTTACGACTAAATTAGGTCCGAGCTTTAGAGTGATAGCACCTACCTTGAAGATAGGACAGACAACACTCACCACGGAGCCATCACATGGGTGCAAGCATGGTAAAGTGGACCAAAATAGTGCTCTGCTATACTAAAACCATAATTTTTTTGGTCAAAGGCCTAAAAGTAGTAGCAAAGAGTTATTTAAATTGGATTTTTTTTATGATGACCTCTATTGTTGTGTTAAATACTCAAATGTAGAATATCAAGTCGAGATCTTCAATACTTAGCATCAAAAGTGATGCTCAAAAACAAATGGTTGAGTCTGGTTTTGGATGTAGATTTCATGACCTTAACCAATTTGGAGTTAGAATTTTTTTTATATTCCTTGAAATCATTGTCTACTTGAGGGCATCACCACAAAAATTTGTAAAAAACCATCAATTTAATGTAATTTTATCATATTTTAAACAAATTTTAGACAGTCACTTATTCAATATCACCTACTTGCACGCCACTTGCACCGTCTTCTAAAATAGGTAGACTTTTCTAGGAATTCTTTTTGTCATCATAAATTGCTTGGCTTTGTAGATCGAGATGTTTTTAAAATGTCTATGGTTTATTTCTTCACAAAATTCAAAGTTAGTACATAAAATTGAATCACTTTCACTTAACACTAGGCATGGATCAGGAGTTGTCCACTTTACCGTGCTTGCACCCACATATGAACCAATAAGGAAGAGAAAGAATGGGATAAGTAACATTGAAGAGAGTAAAGAATGAGAATCACCCGAAAATGTTATTAAGAACCTTAATCCAATGTGACATTAACCCTTATAGACACTATCTCAGTCTTCCTAGAGACCTTGTTCCCTGGGTTTTGTTATTTTGAGCCATAGCAAAAACTTACTACAGAGATTACTACACTAACTCATGTATTCTAACCCCTTATTTAGGAGTTAATCAAGAGTTTCAAATAGTCGAACTGGGGATGTACAAAAATATTCATCGTTTTCACCCTCTCTCTCCGACCCCGGTTCATCCTCCCCCTGGGTAGGTGTTGTGGAGATTCACTTGTGAAAGATGCTTGATGTGGTCACCCGCTGGTGTTTGATCAAGGTGGACTTTGTACGGTTTTGCAAAACCCTCTCCATAAGATTGATTGTTGATTCATCCCAATCGGAAATCACTACACTAATTCGTGTATTCTAACCCCCCATTTAGGAGTTAATCAAGGGTTTCAAACAATCGAGTTGGGGGTGTACAATAGTATTCATCATTTGCACCCTCTCAGTCCGACCCCGGTTCGTCCTCCCCTTGGGTAGGTGTTGTAAACATTCACCCGTGAAAGAGGCTCGATGTAGTCAGCCATTGGTGTTTGATCGAGGTGGACTTCGTACGGTTTCGCAAAACCCTCTCTATAAGATTGATTATTGATTCATCCCAATTAGAGATCACTACACTAATTCATGTATTCTAACCCCCCATTTAGGAGTTAATCAAGGGTTTCAAAAAATCAAGTCGGGGATGCACAATAGTTTTCATCATTTGCACCCTCTCCGTCCGACTTCTGTTCGTCCTCCCCTTGGGTAGGTGTTGTAAACATTCACCCGTGAAAGAGGCTTGATGTAGTCAACCATTGGTGTTTGATCGAGGTGGAATTTGTACGGTTTTGCAAAACCCTCTCTATAAGATTGATTGTTGATTCATCCCAATCGAAAATCACTACACTAATTCATGTATTCTAACCCCCCCATTTAGAAGTTAATCAAGGGTTTCAAACAGTTAAGTTGGGGATGTACAATAGTATTCATCATTTGCACCCTCTCAGTCCGACCCTGGTTCGTCCTCCCCTTGGGTAGGTGTTGTGGACATTCACCCGTGAAAGGGGCTTGATGTGGTCACCCGCTAGTGTTTGATCAAGGTGGACTTTGTACGGTCTTGCAAAACCCTCCAAAGGCTTTCTATAGTGTTAATGAAGGGTGCCTTACGGTGCATAATTGCCCGCCACAAAAACAAGGAGGGATCATTCCCATAATTGGCTTTGAGATGTTGATTCAATCCCTAATTGTGTAGTGCAAAATTTGTTGGAGAGTTTTACGCTCCATAAGGCCCTCGGATAGAACCCTCTTTTCATAGAGTACCCCGGCTTTGGGGCCTTATATATTACCTACTTTACTTTCACATGGTGGCCACTTTCAACCTTAACATGCAACCAACTTGGAGAATTCTCATTTGATTGCCATACATTTATTTATTAGCAAAATGGATTTTCATTGCAACAATGTATGAATACAACCATGACACATGAAACCCTGATAGAGTTGTGCAAGAGTATACGTTTGAGACCGGGGCGGAAACCAAATGTCCAAGTTAACCCCTAAAGGTTGAGGTGGACGATTGTGTCCATGCAGTCATCGTCAACCATCAATTTATGGTTACTTTTATTGGTTACTGGTCACTAAAGTGTCTATTCTCGGCAGAGGAGAGTAGTATTGTTCCAATGGCCCTCTGTTCGGTGGACACTGGGTCATTAACATTACGAACAAACACTTTATTCATGATGGCCTTGCAAGAGGTCCGGAGTTTCTATCTATTTATCTAGGCAGTCGTCGTTACCCGATAATACTAGCATATATTTTTACGTTATTAACTTTCGATGTTGGACATGTGAACGGTTAAAAAATGTGTGAGAATAATCCTAACCTTGTGAAGTTTACATCCATACAACCAAATCTACCATAAGAGGTGTTGTCTTGCTTTAAGGAGCTTCTAAATTGAACAAATTTATTTTATTATGTTTGGGGCGGTTTTGCTTTGGCCTTGAGGGGTCAAGACCAAAACATGATCAATAACTACATAACACGTGCATAGTACCTTAAACCAAAATTTCAAAACTACATATCAAAACTCAAATTTTAGTAATGCAATGATTTTTTTTCCCTCTTTCCAATACACTACATAATCCTATTAGCGTGAGTGGAAATTAGCATGCAACTAATTAGCGTGGGCCACTTACTAATTCGCTAGTCGGGTTGGAAATAACACAGTTGAAGACCCACAAAGTGTCTTCCCCACAAAGTTTCTCACAACTTTCAACCAACACCCAACATAAAATGATATAATCACTTTACATTAAAAAAAAAACACCCCCAAAAAAGAAACAACCACCCACATCAATTTTAGAAGAAAGAAAAAAACAATCAATGCAACCCACCCTAGTTCTCTACCAAAAACTCACCGTGGCCCACATTCATCCTCATTAGGAGAGTTAACATGGACTCTAAAAAATTACCATGACTCACAATAACAGGACTATTTAGTGTAGCTCCCATCTTCGCCAAACGCCTTGTGCTTTCGGATGTGTTTGAAATAGAGCCCATGGGGTCACCGTTACTTGGGAGCGGGACGAAGTCGGCAACACCGTCCAAAATGCGGCCGTTAGGAAGAGACAAATAGAAACGAGCACCGCACTAAGCCTTTAAATTAGGTTAACTTACACATCACATAGACCGTGCGGTTGGTTGTCCCATGATCCCATCCATCCATCCATCCATCATGATGTGGATGTGTGTAAGTGTAAGCAAGTAATGCCCCCTCCCCACCTGACTTTAGTGAAGCCTAAAAGTTGGTTCTAAAAACACAGCCTCCACACCATCGACATTATCCAGTGCCGAGCCTAGTTGGAAAATGATGTGGCATGGTTTAGAAGTGGAGGCTTTAAGCCCCAAGCACCGACCCTCCCATCGGTACCTAGACATGAGGCAAGAATATAGGACTTTTAAAAGTGTTGTCTCCCGCCCTTGTGATTGGTTGTTTTTTAGTCTTAGCTATGAGGGCACGAGGAGCTCCATTAACAAAAACGATGGTAAGATAGATGAGTAGTAAGGCATTTGGGGACAGGACAAAAACTATCCAACATGTCATCGCTTGGTAGATAAAACCATGAACATGTGTGAAAGCTACTTAACTAAAACCTACTCAAAAACCTCTGGAGCAAGTTCTTGTAAATGCATTGGGAGAGCCGGATGCCTCCCCCTATAACCGAGGGAGCTTTACCCAGGTTATAAGAAAGACTTTGATTATTTGGTAAAGTCAGGTGGGGAGGGGGGCATAAGTACTTCAAAGTGAGCTTTCCCGCTAACTTAAGAGCTCAAACTTATTATTAATTAGCTAGCGCCGCGTTAACACCATAGGGTATAGGCACACACATAACATAGCTATTGCTTGGAAGTAACATAGGCCTGCAATATCAAATTCCCACGCACTTGTTGCAAATCTCTCCAACTGCACCCAAATCACGAAAGAAAGAAAGAAAGAAAGAAACGGCAACTGAGTGACGGTAAGGAAAGAAACGGAGGGAGAGGTTAGCCTAGCTTAGCCTAGCTATATATGACGGTGGATTCCAAACGGCCTAAATTCCTTTGCACAAGCAAAGCAAGTAAGAGTACTTTCATCCCCCCCCCCCCCTTTCCCTTCACATGTGTAGTGGAATTTGATGGAGCTTGTGGGTGACCTACAGTAAATTGTCAACCCAACAAGACGATTTGGCACTCCTTTGTACCGTTCTCCCTCTTTAGTATGACACGTTTGGGGAACGCAAAAAAAGGTCGTATTATCCAGGTGTCGTCTTCTCATTAATATGACAAATGGCGTAAAGTTGTCGTATTAACGAGGGAATACAAGAACATGAGCAATATGAGCGTATACAACAAGTTTAAGCACGTTGTACGTTGTGTGAAATAATAACTTATAACTCTAAATAAATGCAAGTGTTCTCAACAACTTTCGAAATAGGAGTTCGAAGATCTCTGGTGTTGCCTACCCAAGTTAGCAATTGTTATCTTATCTGAATTCCCTACTAGCTTTTGAGAACTGATAATTTTGTTAACACGAAAGTGTGAAGAGTTGTCTGAGAAGAAATTAGACAACAGTGGTGCATGGCGTTTTTGCATCACTAAGCTTTACTATAGGTGGAGCAATGTCATTCACATTTATTGAATGTAGATCAACGTTAAGATGAAAGCCTTGTGCGTAATTGATTCCCAAAGCAACATCCACCAACTCGTTTATACTCAATTTCTAGCTTAGTGTTCTCTTCCCTTTTCATCTAAATGTAAGTCTCAATTGACATCTCATCATCACCCGTTCGCAACTTTGAAATCAAAGTACCAAATTCATCTGGTTTTTCTTGCATTCTATTCTTCTCCCTTTCATCAACTAGGGCAAAATCAACATTCCATGTCGCAGGTAATATACGCACCATGCTCCAACAATTCCCAGCTATCTGTGCATCCAACACGCTCCATACTTCATAACTCCACATGATAGTGTGTCTGATGTTGGGTACCACCTTCCTTAAGTCCTTCGATGTGGCATCATCATACTGTGATAAAACCCACTGCAAAAGTTTCTTCATGTATTGAATTTTGACAGATGCTATTACACCTTGATCCAAAGGTTGAACTACACTTGTAACATTGGGAGGAAGGAATCCCAAAGTCATGTTGCTCAATTCCAAGGTTGAAAAACCACGAGACTTACCAACTTTGGTAGAGCTAACAACATGTGAAGATGCATTATCATAATCACCTTTCGATTATGGCCTTTCAACTGATTGTTGAGCTGCTGTCGCGCACCTCTCCATGAGGAGTGCCCGAAACACCATGGGCACAAGGGGGACCCCGGAGTGACACCCGGGACTTGTGGCGCCATTGGTGAGAGGGCCCAAGTGATCCTAGTGTGGGTGAGGGCCCCGGGCATTGGGAACGCCTCCCACCCATGGAGACTAGGATGCATGAGGGTAAGGCCAAGAGCTATGCGTAGCTCATGGCGTGGTGATTCTAGAACGCTCAAGAACACCTCGATCGGAGGTGTGAGCTAGGAGTTATGGCAATTTGAGTGGGGCGCTGTCCCGGGACAGCGCCCTGGTACAGCAGTGCCTGGGAGTGATTCCCGGGACTGCCAAGGTTCAAACATGTATAACTTCCTGAATACTTGCCTGAATGGGGCAAGTGAGGAGTCCATCGGCATCTACGTGAAGCGTAGATGAAGATGGAGTGGTTGCTTGTTACTAGCAGACATCATACAAGGAAGTTATGATGGTATGAAGCTGCTGGGGTCTTCTAGGCCCAGCGGCTAAGGGAAAATGTCTACTTGGCCCCAACTCTTGGTGGAGAGACAAGAGGTTAGTTGACGGTGGGGTAGGGGCCCCGCGTAGAGTCCTAGAGGCTTATATGGGTGAGGTGGTGTGGCCTCACCCACCCGAGGCCGAATGGCACGGCCTCCATGGGCATTGGCCCATTGTGAGGCCATAGTTGCCTAGTATGGTTCGGGTTGTTGTAGTGTTGCTCCGGCAACGCGATGATCAACATAGGATTGGACTTCCATGGATGGAAGTCCACATCCAAGAAATGGGTTACCGATTAAGGGGTGAGTCCCGAAAGCAAAGTAGGAGGGTTGGTTCCCCTCCTATGAACTATATGGTCCGGGGTAGGAGGAGCTAACCATTAGCATGGCGGAATGCGAAGGGTTAGCGCTTGTAACCTTTGCTAGAAAGGAAAATTGGCAAGATTGCTAAGGGGGCTAGCAAGGGTTGCGACAACTGCAAAATCCAAGCTTCAAATACATCCCCCTTCATCCAAGCTGTTTTATTCGAATGCCACCGAACATACTCACGAGGTTGCCACCTTCCAAAACATTGTGGTTGCTTCGACGTATAAATCACAAGCAACTTCAACTTATCAATCCTAGTTGAATTAACACCAAGAGCAAGTGTTACGCTCTCCTTCTATAACTTCCGACTCTTCACCTTCCCTTGTGCTAATGTTTTATTAGGACGTGCTCTAGAATACAATCCAATCTAATCCACGATCAAGTTCCCAATGATAAGCGAAGTTCCCAAGTGAAACTGGATGTATTTCAAATGTACATAACATAGATGAAAGGAACTTTAGCATTAATTACCTCTTTAATATGACAAAACGGAGATTCTAAATGTCGTATTATCGCATGTCGTGGCCGTATAAAAGAGGGAACTTTGAACTAAAAAGTTTGGTTGCTCAAAAATGTGTCGTAATATCGAGGGTGTCGTATAAACGAGTGTCATACTAACGAGGTTAGACTGTACCATTTTTCTTTCTTTCTTTTGGGATTATAGATTTAAAGTGTTGCAACGACTGTCACTTTACGGAAGTGATTTTTCATCCAAGTTTCATTCATCCATGACAATGTTTCTTTGCATAAATGTTAGGGTGCACAATATGACCGACTCCGTTTCAGCGATTGGCATGGGTTTCGCGATTTGTGGCTCTCCCACTTTCATGTCCTAACCCTTTTTTGGTTACGAGTTCATAGTTTCGGAGTTCTCGGAGCTGTGTTGTGAATAGGAGAATAGAGTTGGGATATGAGTTATGAGTCCTTATGATGATTTAATGTTCTCAAATGTAGGAGCTTCCCCACCATTATTTGTATCTTGACGCCCTTGAGAAGAATACTTGAAACAACATCTCCATGCTTATTATCTATGACATGAAACAAAACTGCACCATTTGCAAATTGCTTGAGAGAGTCTTATGCCCCCTTCCCACTTGACTTTAGTAAAGACCCAAAGTATTTCCTAAAAACCGGGTGAAGCTCCCTCAGTTAGAGTGGAGGCATCTGATTATCCCAATGCACCTACAAGAACTTGCTCCGGAGATTTTTCAAGTAGGTTTCAGTTAAGTAGCTTTCACACATGTTCATTGTTTTATCTACCAAGCAATGAAATGTTGGGTAGTTTTCGTCCCGTCCCCAAATGCCTTACTATTCACCTGTCTTACCATCGGTTTTCGTTAATGGAGCTCCTTGTGCCCTCATAGCTAAGACTAAAAAGCAACCAATCACAAGGGCGGGAGGCGACACTTTTGAAGCTCCTATATTCTTGCCTCATGTTTAGGTACCGATGGGAGGGTCAGTGGTTGAGGCTTCAAACCTCCACTTGTAAGTCATGCCACATCATTTGCCAACTAGACTTGGCACTAGATAATGTTGATGGTGTGAAGGCTGGTTTGTTAAAACCAACTTTTAATCTTAGCTAAAGTCAGGTGGGAAGGGGGCATTATTGTTCTTTAAAGAACACCACCTTCTACACAATCGACTTCCTCCTCACTAGAGCCCGCTATAGAAGCATCTTGTATAGGCAACGACTTGTAATCCAACTCTAAATCATGCATTACAATGCCACCAACCTCGGCTTCATCAAACCCCATAGAAGGCGAGCTTTCCACTCCTGATTTTAAAGACAAGTCATACCCAAGGACACCAGACCCGTGGTGCTCTTTTAATGTCTCTATGACCTCCAAAGAAAAACATTCGACTTCGAATATGGTTTGAATCATACGATGGAACCCTATGAACTTGTTCTTCAACACCTTCGAAATTTGGATTGCAAGCCCTACAAGCAATCTCTCAAGCACGGTGTGAAAGGAAGAGTTGTTAGGGTGAAGATAACACGACCTAGAGAAGAGTGGAAAAAAGAGCAAGTAGGTTATTCGGCAATGGATGAACTTAAAGTTATCATCCATCATTCATGACGGTATTTGTTCACTTATACACAAGAAGTGTCATCCGAAAAGTTACCATAGTGACATAAAATGCCATATGACACTAGAAATCATGTTTAGTGTACTACATCATTTGTGGTATTTAGTGTCACTTGATATTTGAACTTACGCAATGTTATATCTTCTTATTATAGGTTTCATTTGTATATTGGCAAAGGTTGAATAGGTTGTTTGGACATTATAGAACATCCAACTGCACCAAATTATGAAAGAAATGGCAAGAGCTATGGTAAGGAACGAACGGAGGGAAGCTACGTCAAACTACCTAAATTCATGTGCCAAGGAAGTACTTACTCGTCCCCTTCACATGTGCAATAAAATTTGATGGATCTTGTGGGTGAACTACTACACCACTTGTGGTGTTTAGTGTCACATAATATTTGGAGTTGAGCAATGCTATAACTTCTTGTTATGAATTTCATTCTTTACTAGCGAAGGTTTGATAGGTTGTTTTCCGTGGACATTATGCAACTTAAACGGCGTTATTTGGTTGAAAGTTACTTTCTCAACAAATAAGTTATAGCACTAGGTAACTCTGGATAATAAGTGACACCAAATATCATGAATGGTGTAGTAGTCTCCATTTAACCCACTCCGAGTTTTTCTTTCTCATCAAGCTTAGAGTTCATTGCGAAGTGCTATCAGTCAAATATTGAGGCATTTTCATTGAGTCTGGTGATAGGGAAGGGAAAATTATCGCACACAATTGTACCTCTCTTTCTTCCCACATATTTTTTTATGTCCACTATAGGCTTGTGGCCAATTGATCTCAAATAACTTGAACTAAACTAATTTGAAGTCTTTCAAACTAATTTCGATGTCAATTAACATTAACATAATAGCATCTAGGTGCATACTATTCTAAGGCTTTTATGTTGGATGAATGAGAGGCACATTTGTTTGTGATAGTTCCTCTTTCCTCATTAGGTTATAGGGCCACATACATCATGCGTTTTAAGAAGGTAAAAGATTTTATGTAAAAACGGAAACAGTTTTAGGGTTTTGGTTATGGACGTGATCACGTGGTGGTGGTATCAGTACATGACCCTCGTGATTGAAGTTTCATCATTTCATACTCGATGCAAGAGTTTACATATTAAGCCACATCAAGGTTGGAGACATTTTTCCCATAATTTGTAGAGGTCATATGAATATCTTACTCATTATCAAAGTGAAAATTCTCTTTCTCTTCAAACAATCATATAGGTCCTTCCCTTCTTCCCTCTAATTATGTTGATTATTGAACCTAAAATGATGAACACATTTTGAACACATAGCTAAACCTATCAAATACACATATTTTTGGTGTCCATTCTTTTATTAACACATGATTACACACCACCCGAAAACAAAGGTATCTGATTAAAATGAATAATCAAAGTGGGCCCACTTGTCTCAACCCAAAATTCAAGAGGGCCGCAGGTTAAAAAAAACAACAACTTCTCCACCATACAGTCTAACCTTGATAATGCCACCCTTGTTAATAGAACACCTTGATATTGTCACCTAAAAGTTTGAAACCGATTTTCATAGTGTAAAACTCCCTCGCTATTATCCCTATCACCCTTGGTAATGTCACTATTTTTTTCCAAAATCCGTAGTGTAAATGTGATAATACCAAGTATGGATGGATTGTATGTGATGGTTGGATGGATAGATTGTAGTAGCTGAAAGGGTCATGTGCCGCCCTTGTGATAAATGCAGTGCTATTCTTGGAACTTGATTGTGCACTAATATCTCAGGGAAGAAGCGATTAAAGCTTGTTTTCATTCACAAATTAGCGTGTCCCAAATGCTTTCCTCGGAATTTTGATCCAAATAGTACAGTACACTATTATTCTAACAATTCAACCTTGATGAATGGTGATGTTTTTACACATTGGGTGAAGAGTGAGAACCGAAGAATGGCATTGAAAGACAAAAAGATTTGCATTATTATGGATAATGTAGGAAGCCATGATATTCATGGTGAGGTCAAGAAAGTTGTAGATGGGTTTAATGTTTTTGTACTCTCCCATATCACTATCTTGTTCCTTCCACCAAATATGACTTCAGTTGTTCAGCCTTTGGATCAAGGAGTGATTGCAGCATTCAAAATGTGCTATAAGCGCAAGCTTGTTGCCTGGACTTTGCAACAAATTGATAACAACTCAAATGAAGATTTGGGGAAACTGAATGTTGATCTATTTCAAGCTATGCTATGGTGTGTGGCGGCATGGCATGAATTAGATGATCAAACCATTAGAAATTGTTGGAGAAAGTCCGCCATATTGCCTACAGAGTGGAATGCAGATATCAACAATTTTGATGAACGTATGAAGTCCAAAATGGAGGAAGCAGCTTTGGAATTGGGCAATCTCATCGCCACATTGAATTTGGGTTTGGATGTCGAAGGCAAGCTTGTAGAAAAGCTTTGTCCTTTGGAGTACATAAACATGGAAGGTGAAGATGATTTTGAGGTGGAATATTCTACTGAGGAGCTTGTGCAATTAGTACAAGATGGCGAACATGTTCTTGATTCCATGGAAGTAGACCCATTGATTGTTGATAGCATTAATGATGAGTCTAAAGTAGTGAAGCTAAGCGATGCACAAAAATATGCTAAAGATGTTATGAATTTTATGGCTAGCCAAGGTTCTCAGATTTTCAACACTCTGGAGTTGTTAGGAATGGAAAAAAATCCATGACAAACTCATTAGAATTGGTGTTGCAC
The DNA here is from genome assembly GCA_950295325.1 of Polytrichum commune. Lineage (NCBI taxonomy): Eukaryota > Viridiplantae > Streptophyta > Polytrichopsida > Polytrichales > Polytrichaceae > Polytrichum > Polytrichum commune. The sequence goes on from OX485809.1 coordinate 4,830,915, forward strand.
ATTTAACGTCAACAAAACAATGTGACATTAGAAGCTTCTATGTCTCTAGTGAGAGGTCTTTACTTGATCTCAATGACACATTATGATGTGCTCTTGTTGTTATTCACAATTTTGAATTAGATTTTACATTCAAAAACATTGAAGTCTCGTATTTGTTATTTTCTTTTTTACATTGTAATTTTATTTTGATTTTCTACCTTTTTTTTTTATAATATCACATTATGCACAAATCTTCAAAATGTGACATTATCAAATATGTCACACCTTGTTTATATCACTCTTTTTGGTTAAACGGATGGTGTGACATTATCAAGGTTAGACTGTAGTGTAAAGCGGCCCTTAGTAGCTTACAAGGCCCACATGCCTCTGTGATTTTCTCATACTGTTCTTTAAAAATCAAGAGTAGGTTTAACTTTAGATTTGTTGATCATTGATGTGGGCCTCATCCTCAGTTAATGAATAACCAATGCAAATTCCTTCACACTTAGCACTCGAGCAACCAATTTGCCCTCGGTTACTATGCTCTGTCTTACTAATCATTCAAACAGAGCAAAACCAAAATATTGGAGGAAATTACGACATGATGATAGTAACAAATTTCTTATTAAATGGATTCTAAGAATCATTTCATCCAATCCTATAGAAATCTATCCATTTTGTTTGATTCAAGCTTGACATTGTTTTGTTTCATAAAGTGATGAAGTATTCGTAAATTTAAAATCAACATGTTGAATATAGAGTGGGCCACGCCTTCACTAGAAGAAAATTTGTCCATTACAACCATCCATTGTGACTTGTCCCTTGCAACAAAATGACAAGGAAATACATAAATAAACCATTTTTTGGTTGTCAAGCAGAGGTTTTTTGTTGCAGTTTTTGGACAATTAGCAACCAAAACCATCCAATTGACAACCAAAATGATTTTTTTAAATTTTTTTTAAATTTTTTGCCATAAGTCGCAATGGACAAGTCACAACAAATGATTATAATGGACAAGTTATCTTCTAGTGCTTATAAATGTAACTATGGTCATGATTGTCTATATGAAGCAGACTGGTGTTAGTCTAACACCCCCAAATTTTAGAAACTTGTATTTGGGTGGTGTGTGATCATGCATAGGTCAAAAGAACGGACATCAAAGTAACATGTGTACAAAAGAAGATTGGACTACATGCTCAAAATGTGTTAACCATTGTAGGCTCAACAGTCGACGCAATTGGGGGTCTTATATGACCATCTTGTAACAACAAAAATCTTCACTGTGACAAATTTTTATTTCTTAAAAAGAAAGCTTCGTTATAGACTAGATGAACTCCAAAAATAATAAGGGGTAATACAAAGGGCTCAAATTGGATGCTAATTATGCTAAGAGATTAATACTAATCTTCTTGCATTAATTGCATGTTTCAGATCCTATAGAAAGTGGGTGCATAACTAAGATGAATACATGGCATTAATATATGATATCAATAAGGGTAGCAAATTTCAATGCCAATTGAATGGTGACACTTGGTAGGTATCACATGATAAGATCTAATCATTATATACCCAAGTCATTATATGGGTCAATATTATATGGGTATCTTGGATCTTGGATAAAAATGTGTCGTAATATGGAGGGTGTCGTACAAACGAGGTTAGACTGTACATGCATATGGCGGGAACACATGGGGTTGGTGGGCATATGGGGTTGGGCTGACCCAAGATATTAATCCCTATGCACATGTGCAACGGGATATTAAATCCATGAAGAGAAGGAAAACTTTATTGTATACGAACGAGTGTGCCTCTCCTCCATCCATCATAAAAACTTGACCCCCTATAGATTTGTTACCAATTCATCTCAAATGACATCAAGTGGACTAATTCAAGGTCTTCAAAGCTAATTCCAATGTCAAGTCCATTTTTCTTAGAAAAAAAAAACTCCGAACTGCATAATTTTTCATGGGTTTTATGTATGATGAATGAGGGGTATGCCCGTACACAATAACCTTGTCTCTTCGTAATCATGTGCACGGGTGTAACAAATAGCCATAAGATTGTTGGGATATCAATTTATATACAACGGGCCAGGACGGCATGGGTCTAAGCTAGTTGGATCCATAAGGATTGAGGCACCATAAGTTCTTGACTCTTTATGGCTATATTGCACATTATAATTGCACATGTATCTTCCAAGCTTGGATGACTACAAACCACATACCTAGGACCACTTTACACTACGGTGGAGAAATGCACCAATCGGTCAAGAATTTTCGCCCAAGACGTGGTTGTTTGAGGCGAGGGATGGTATGCCGGAGAAGATGAAAAGACAATAAAATAATGCCTTAAGAAGTCTTGACCGGCCGTAGTGTAACCACCTACAGGAGAAGTGTATTGGACAACTTCACCAAGAGGAGAAGTCCACCATACTACTTCACAAAATGGTCAAAGCCGGCCATAGTAGAAACCTTACCCCCTAAATGACCATTGTATTGATATTTAAACAATTTTATTGATAAAAAAATAAAATGTATATGACAACGTTTTAGAACTTCTTTCATGACAATAATTTATTTGAAAATGTTCCACCTCTATAATACATCCAAATTAAGGTAAATAAGTAGGTAACATTATCTTCTTATTGATTGTTAAAGAAATAACATGTTGGTATAGTCCAACCTCATTAATACGACACTCGTTTATACGACACCCTCAATATTACGACACATTTTTACGAGACGAAACTTTCTAGTTCAAAACTCCCTCTTTTATACGACTACAACACTCGATGATGCAACATATAGAATCTATGTTTTGTCATATTAAAGAGGTAGTTACTGCTAGAATTCCTTTCATCTACAATGTACATCTAAAATACATCCATTTTCACTTGGGAACCACTTCAGAACTTCACTTATTATTGGGAACTGAATGATAATTAGGGTTACTAGTGTAGGATGGACATGGTTAGGGTGAGTGACCTCATGCCTAGTATGTTGCCTTGTACATGGGTGATATAGTATCACCAGTATCTTGATGCTAAACGTCATGCATCATTGTAGTCTAGTTTCTTATTAGAGAACTCTTTATATTTTGGTGTTAATGAAATTATTAGTTTCCAAAAGTTAGATGGGAATTCAGATAAGATGACAGTTGCTAACTTGGGTAGGCAACACCAAAATCTTTGGACTCTTATTTTAAGAGTTTTTGAGAATATTTGTAATTGTTTGGAGTTATAAGTTATTATTTCGTACCATCCATATTGCTTAAACTCGTTGTATATATATTTAAGCTCATATTACTTATGTTTTCATATTCCCTCAATAATATGACAACTTTACGTCATTTTTCATATTAATGAGAAGACGACAACTCGATAATACGACTTTTTTTGGATTACCCAAAAATGTCATACTAAAGAGGGAGAAAAAATAGTGCAAAGATTTCACCCCTGACCTTCATAACCACGTGTGATAAACGTTTGGTACCCTATATTATATGCCATATATAATTTATTTATTTTCTACATATGCATAACCATTGATAATATCTTTTGTATATATATTTTGAAATGTTTAGGCATCTTAATTTTTGTAGTAATTTATTCAAGTCAATTTTGCGTCAACATTTTATTTTTATTTTAAAAAATCATCAAATTTGGTTATTATTAATTACTATGTAATAGATACCGTGTATATCTACTCATGAAAAACAATTGATAAAATTTTGACCCATCTTGGTGACGTTATATGTAAAAAATAAATATTCAACTTGACAATGGAGTGCACCCCCCGAGAGATTTCTCTAAGGAAGAAATATTTTATTGAAGTTGGAGTTCTCCGGAGGCCAAGTTTGTTGTCCGAGGCTTTGAGGTTGCCCAAGAAACTTGACCTCCGGAGAACTCCCCTTGGGAAAAGTGTGGCCACGTTGCCAACCATGTCATTATTTCATCCATGTACAAAGTTCTCCACCAACGGACTCTTGGCCGTAGTGTAAACCACCACCGGACAAGAGTGTCACTCTCGGCCAATCAAATTTCATAATTCCCCTAGAATTCTTGACCGGAGGACTTCTCCACAGTAGTGTAAAGCGGCCCTAAATACCGGTTCTCCCCGGACATTGATTCAAGTGTCCAGTCTTTCCTTCACATTCAATTCCAAATCCACATTCTTGTTCTCAAGTTGAATGTACCTAATTCCAAGAGTGCTCTAGGAGCCTCGTCAACTAATTCAATCCGGTTTATGAATGATGCCATCCTAAATTGAAAAAGATGATTTGAGGATAAGGATGTTGGAAACGAACCAACAATTCGGGAGCTAACTTTGGAGCATGTAAGCTAGGCACCCCCCACCCAAAAGGCAATGCGACTTCGGATGTGGATTGCTAAGAGGAGGCAATGTGATTTCAAGAGTAAGGGAAGCACCTTCAAAGACTTTGGAAGAGATAGGATGAGGATCAAGAAGGTGATTAGCATTGCGAGGAGGTGATCAATGCCAAGTGGAAAGGGGAATGAGGGCCGCTTCAAACTATGGTCGAAGGTCGAGAGGCCGTCGATTTCCACCAATTAGATTGAAAGAAACCAAGAATTCGGTCTCTCGACCTTTCATATGAGAGGCCAAAGTCGAAAGACCGTCGCAATTTAAAATGTCTACTTTTTGACCAAGGCGACGGACTCTTAAACGAAGTTTGGGTCGGAGGGGAATGGAAATTCAAACTATGGTTGAGAGGCTGTTGATTTTTTTCATAAAAAATCAAACATTGACAAGATCTTGGCTGTTAGATTGGGGAAGGGGGGGGGGGGTGTGTTTTGGGCAAGAAATAAAGTGAGATGCTCCTTCTTCCTTTGGACTTTGGGCTTGGCCTTTGGAGGCTTTTACACTATGGCCGTCTAAGTCGAGAGGCCGTGGACAATGATCGGGGAAAATTGGCAATTAGTTACAGATGAACCGGTTGAAGTCCAAGATGTTTGGAGTATTACCGATCACTTCAGAGGAATTTATGGAATATACCTCAAATTTATATAGAAAAACCGAAGGATGTCAACATGTACCTGGTTGGACTTGCAAACACTGGGATCTCAACCGATTATGCCCAAACATCTCCCTGATCACTGGTCATGGGAGTTCATGGCCAAAGGTTTGGACTTTGGACTTCGCCTTTGAGGGCTTCGCCTTTGAGGACTTCACATTGTCCTTGGCCAAAGGCTCCCATTCCTATACTTTATTGGCTATGTATTTTCAACCCATTTCTTTGGACTCTTAACAAAGTTTGGCCATTCAATCCCACGGCCTCTCAACTTGGACGGCCATAGTGTGAAGCGGCCCTGAGCAACGAGCAACAAGAAGGGGCGGTCACTCAACTTGGAAAGCTCGAATTAGCGGCACACATGGGACCGAAATATTTATTACCTGAAATAGAATGAGAGCTTGTGTTCACACCTGACTCAAAATAAACATGTGATACAACCAATGATCGGGGAGAGCCGATAATTACTTACAAATGAACCGGTTGAGTTTGAGAAATAACCGGTTGAAGCGCAAGATTGCAGGAAAATTACCGATCATTTTAGAGGAATTTATGGAATATACCCCAAATTAACAAAGGAAAACCGAAGGATGTCTACATGTAACCGGTTGGACTTGCAAACACTAGGAGGATCTCAACCGATTATGTCCTAAAATCTCCCCGATCACTGGATACAATGCTCCTTTGATGAGCTGGCCTCGAAAAGAGGGCATTGCAAGCCCCCTCTTCCTCCCCTCCTTGAGACTTGTCGGTTTAACTTAACTCACATATATTGAAATGGACACCTGGCGGTAGAACGAACCTGTGAACAACGGTAACAACGATGGATGAAGTTACACATCCTAACTGGCACGTGTTCATCCATTTTTCCCGTTGCTCATTAAACAGAACTGCTTCCTTTACTTCACGGCGAGCACGAAGCTCGCCGTAAACCCTAATTGTCAATATCGGATTGCAAACCCTAATTGGAGAGGATAACTCGGTCGATCGAGAACCAAAATGTAGTTGTTCGGTAGAGGCTCGATTAGGGAACTGGCTGGAAAATTATTTGATTGAGAAGGCGATCGAAACTTATTTGGATCGATAGAGGTTTATTGAGGAGGTGGTTGCAATTTGAAGCTTATTTGGTTCGGTAGATCGAGTTGATAGAGGAGCTGGTGCAGGGATGGCGGTGCACGGCTCCTCTCGCAGGGATGCGGAAGAGGAGATAGAGGACGGAGAAGATGATGACGATGATGATGATGAGGGGTTTGATGAGGAGTTCATGAAGCAGATGGATGCCTTGAAACAAGCTTGCCAGATGCACGCTGAGTCTCGGCCGGGTGGAGAGGTAAGACTCAAGAGCTCAACCCTAGGAACCAAGTTTGGGAAGGAAGAGGGAGAAGAAGATGACCAAGAGGACGATGATGATGATGATGATGATGCTCTCCTACTTTCCATTGAGCGCAGGTTCTTGAGGCGAGATGTGGCTTTTCCAAAACCCTTGGCTAGTGCTCCCGCAGGTGTGGCCAGGCATTATCCCTGCGTGGCGGACGATGTTAGGAAGGAGAAGGAGAAGCAGCCGGTGCAGAGAGGAGGTTCTGCAAACCATGGGATCCATGTTGCCTCTGCTGTGCAGGGAGATGCATCTTCTGACGATGATGAGGACCTGTTGCGGTCGATCAGACAAAGTTGCGGGGCTTTGGACCTCATCAAGGCATGTAAAAATGCGAAAACTGTTACGCCGGATGCTCGAAGGGAGGTGGAAACCGTGCCGGATGATGTGGATGTGGAATACCCTGATGCATGTGGAATTGAGGAGGCGGAGGAGGAACCGAGGCTTGTGAAATCGGACGATAGAATTGAGCTGCAGGGTTTTCTTCCTTCGCAGCATGTCGGTGATGATTATGACAATTGGGATGGAGCTTCTGGTGAGCCAGTGGTTGAGGTCCCCGAGAATGTGCTGGCAGTTACGGATGCATTGAGAAAAAACAGGCTGTGTCAGCAAACCCTAAGGGATGTGTTGCGGCAAGTGGAGATCAAGTTGCAAGAAAATAAGGACATGCAGAGACGCGTGAACTCGTTGATTGAATTCCAGAAGGCGTGCAAGCGAAAGTTCAGTGGGTTCACAGAGGTGGCCAATCCATCCGTGGAGCTTATTGCAACGAAAACATCGCGGGCAAAGAAGACCGGGGAGTTCAAGGTGAAAGGTCCTCCGCACAATGTAGATGTTGAAATTTTTAGAAAATTGCAGTGCCAACTTCCCACAGAGTTCAATGTGAGGAAGTGGACGAAGAAGGAGATTGATTCTTTGGGGAAAGGTGTGCGGCAACAGCTCCAACAGATTTGGCTGCGGGTGGTTATGGAGGGTTGGGCTTCCGACAACGAGGAGCGAGATTTCAATGAGCAATTGCGACATATTGGAGAGGAAGAAGAGGAATTGAAGAAAGGACTCCCTTTTGTTGACTGGAAAGAGGTAGCACGCATCTATGTGAGCGGTCGGACGCCCTCGGATTGCAAATTGCAATGGGAGAACAATGAGAATCCGTCTGCAAATTTTGGAATTTGGACCAAAGCAGAGGACAAGAAGCTACTAGCTATTGCTCAGGTCCATGACATGGCAGATTGGGCAGCGATTGCTGAGGAGTTGGGCACACGTCGAACCCCAGCACAGTGTGTCATACGCTTTCAACGCAGCCTAAATGCAACAATTGTTCGCAGTGCTTGGACTCCTGAAGAGGATGAGCAGCTGCAGGCAGCAGTAGAGAAATTTGGAGAGAAGGATTGGCAATCAGTGGCTGCCTGCATGGAAGGCCGTTTGGGTTCACAGTGTATGGCTAGGTGGACCAAGGTGCTACACCCTGACCGCCATCGGCGAGGGAGATGGCAAAAAGAAGAAGATACACGTTTGAAGTGGGCTGTCTCAGTCTATGGACCTAAGGGCTGGAAAAACATTGCCACACATGTACCAGGCCGGTCTGATGTTCAATGCCGGGAGCGGTGGTGCAATGTACTGGATCCCTCGGTGAACATAGACGATTGGACTCCAGAGGAAGATGCAAAATTAGAAGACCTTGTAGTCAAGTATGGGCGCCATCGGTGGGCAGCTGTGGCAGCGGAGCTGGGTCGCACTGACAATCAGTGCTTCCGACATTGGAAATTGTTGCATCCAAAGCACAGAATGTCTTTCAAGAAAGATATGGCTATTCGTCGGGCTGCTTTTGCATCAAACTTTGTTGGTCGGGAAAAGGAGCGACCTGACCTTGGACTCCAGGATTTCCTACCCCCTGAACTGGGGGAGAAATGCATCACAGAGAAGCCCTCGAAGCAGCCCTTGATGTGTGGATCTATTAAGAAGTCTAGGCTACGCGTGACTGCCCCAAGTAAAGCACGTTCTGCCAAGCGTAAGAGGAATGCACCTAGGAATGAGATGCCCAACGGCCAAGATAGGGAGGAAGATGATTCAGACACCGTTTCGGACATTGATTCAGACATTGGCAGAGAGTCTAACGTTCTTGAAAGCCCACATAGATGTCAAGTTCCGACACAGGTTGCGAGAGCTGGCAAGAAACGAAAGGCAGCCCAGCATGACTTGGTTCTCTATAACAAAGAAGGAGAGGAGGTAGAGAGGGCTGAAGCACCTGTAGCACAGATACCTATGAAACAGAAGTCGAAGTCTGCATCAGCTGCAAAGAGACAGAAGATAAATCCCCCAGTTGGTGAGATTCTTAGGACTGAGGGGGCTCAAGCAGCTGTTGCACTTAAGCCCACAAAACAGAAGGCGAAATTGGTGGCGTCTGGAAATAGACGTAGGAAAGACCCATCAGTCTCTGAGATTCATAGGCTTGAGGAGATACATGGGGCTGAAGCTGCTGCTGCTGCACCTGTGCGCAAAAATTTGAAGACCAAATTTACCCCTGTTGCAAAGAGACGTCAGGAAGTTCTTCCTATATCTGATAATCAAAGGGTAGAAGAGACAGATGGGGCTCAAGCACCTCTTTTGCCGGAGCTCACATCACAGAAGACAAGATCTGTCCCTGCTTCAAAGAGACGAAGGAAGAAAACTTCATTATCTGACAATCAGAGGGTGGAGGAGGTAGAGGGGGCTGAAGCACTTGTTGCACGTGAGCTAACCGTACGGGAAAAATTGAACACATCAAATGCAAATAGAAAAAGGAAAAATCCATTTTCTGACATTCAGATGGTGGAGGAGGTCGTAGAGGGGGCTGAAGTGCCTGCCTTACAGAAGACCAAATCCATGCCCGTTTACAAGAGGAGGAAAAATCCTCCTGTTTCTAACATTCTTAGGATTGAAGAGGTACAGGGAGCAGAGGCACTTGTGCAAAGATCTGAACCTGCATGTGTTGAGAGGCAGAGAGAAGACCCTCCAGTTTCTGACATACAGAGGACGGATGAGATAGAGGGGGCTGTAGACCCTGTTCTGCTCGAGCCCTCATTGCCTAATTCTGGATCAGTGCCCGTTGCACAGGGACATGGGGAAAATGCTCCACTGTCAGACATTCTTAGAGCAGAGGATAGGGTTCCGGATAATGGTGGATACTCAAGCATTCCAAATAGCCAGCAGGAACTCAAAGTGTATAAACGGCGGGAAAAGAAGATTGAGATGGCTCAAGCCTTTGATCTTGTTTCGGCATTAATTGAGCCATTGCAAGACGAGCAGGGATACAGGGTTGATGTGGCTCATCCTGTTTCGACATTAATTGAGCCTTTGCAAGACGAGCAGGGAGACAGGGTTGATGGGGCTGATCCTCCTACAAGCTTCGACATTATTACTATGGTAGTGCCCAAGCCGGTGTTGCGGAGACACAGGAAGAAGCTTCAGCTTCCCGATTTTGTATACGACAGAGGAGATTGAGGTCACGTGTGCTTTACGTGCAAAGAAGCAGAGCCAAGTTTAACTTTGGATGGACTTGATCTATTGTATTGAAAGTATATTTTGCAGTAGACATTATCCTCCTCCATATGAACATGGTTATGTTAGCATATTTTTGAATCTGGAGGATATTTGATGTAGACAGAGGAGAGTTGTCCTACTACGTTGTACCTGACCACCTCATTCTCAAACATTTGAGTAATTTCATCAAGAAGGGGAATATGGTATGTCATTAATTCAGACCACCTCTACTATCCATTCTTTGATGTCTGACATTTCATGCTCTGGAGGCCAAGCGTTCCATATCCTTTACCTCTTAGGGTCAAGTCACATGGACCTATTCCACCCAATCTTTTTCAAAAAAGAAAGGGTACCTGCCCCATTGATGGGACAGTCGCATGGACCCATGTGGGTCCTATTCAATGGTATGTCATTTAATTCCAGACCACTGTGGGGCACTATTCAAGAGTTCTCCCTCTTCTTTTAGTAAGTTTCATCTGGACTCACTATTGGAATGTATCTTCTTCAGGAGCAAGCTTATATGAACTGATGCCGGACCCTTGCAAGTTGGTACTGAATGAGGGTATGATAACTTCCCATTGTGTCAAGAAGCTCAAATCATGAGTATTGGACAACTTATGGCTGACATGACAGAGTACGTAGTCTGTGTTACAATTACATTCCTAAACTTCTTGCAATGTTTTTGCTCCTTGGTCAATGGCACCTACCAGGAAGGAAACTGTATGATGTTAGTACTGTATGTGCAGCAATGTTCTTTGGGTTCAGTGGTTTCTCCGTTCACTCTGATTCAATGGGTTTGTCTCTGCATTTACATATTACACATCGGGGGAGATTGTATTTCTCAGTCCACATCTAATGATTCTCTGAGTGTATTAGGCATTTCCCTTGAGAGGAAGATTGAGTCAGCTTAAATTGTAAACTTGTACATAGAGAAAAAGTATTCGATATTGATTGCTTGCCTTGCTGAGCACTCATTTTTAGTAATGTGCAATTGTGGACAGCTGTAACATGTTGGAGGGACCTTTTCAACAGATGTGGAGGACATCCAAGCAGAAAACATTAGCCCGCGGTTACAGCTTCTATTATATTCAGCTTGTCCAAACTAGCCTGGGCGATGCAAAGCATTACGTGAAGTATATTATTCACCTCTGTTTCACGTGGCCCAGAAGTTTATGTTGAGTTGCAACAATTTAAATGGAGAATGGGGAAGTTTATGTATAGTAAGGATGCAAAAAATTTAAGCATTCCAAAATTAAGTTTTTTGGGAATTGATGATGCCTGATTTATTGATGCAGTATTCAGATTTTTCATCATCTCAGTCAACCTAAGCCTTTGAAAATAGATGCAGGTATGGGCTTAGGAAATTTGGCTGGTTTATGTGTTTGCGCAAGAGATTTGTGTGTGATTGCCAAAGTGTGCTGGCCCATCAATCACCTAGCCCAGTATGTCTTCAGTCTGTTGATTTTCAGTTGTGGGTAAGCCCTTCAAAGAAAGGTATTGGAGGGCTTCACACAGTGAGCAGCTGCATTGGGGCTGTATCTTGTAGGCTCAACTTCAAACCTTCTGTATAGGTTAGGTTGACCAATTGTAAAAATTCACAACTACTGTAGTTTTGATTGTGCACATGATATTGAATTGGTAAGAACTGTAGTATGTTGACAATTTTAGCAATGATACCTTCCATTATATCTTTCAGCTTGGCCTGAGCACAGGTGTAATGTGATTGGATGGTACGTGGGCAAATCATAGTAGGTACAACCTCCGCATATGAATTACAAATTGGCAAGATTTGTAGGCTAAATGTTTAGTTGGCTTTACTGAGTTTGCAGTGTGGTCCTGTCAATGGCACCTCACACTAATCTTTCAGCTTCAAAACAGTGATCACATAAGGTGCAAGGAATAGGCTAGTGCAAGTCAGTTATGTGTCATTAAGTTTTGGAATGAAAAATCCACACACAAGGCTAAAGGCCTCTCCCCACCAGACAGTACCCTAAGAGTGAGTGTATTAGAAAAAAGTCTTAAACCACTTGCCAATGTTAACTTTTCACATGGCAAGCTTGAACATGGGAGGTGCATGCTATTTTCTGGTACTTAACTCTCTGCTCACACATGTGTATTGTTTTAGCTAATACAAAGACACCTGCTAAAATACTCTGCAAAAGAATGTAACGCCTTCCCACCTCATTTTAGCAAATACATGTAGTGCCGTGTGAACTTTGCCTCCTCCTCAAGCTTGCAGTTTGGCAGGAGAGAGGTCTCAGAGCCCAGAGTTCCAAGTCCACGAAGTTTTTCGCCACGATGAAGCCTGCACGTCAAGCTTCTCCTCAGACACTTCATTTCAATAATCACTTCACTCAGAGTCTTCATTTCTACCAGACAGCCAGACTTTTGGGATTGAATCAGTTGAATTGCTAGCATCTCAAACCCCGCAATAGATTCTGCACGCTCCCACTGGCACATTCGGATACCATCCCCTCATAGTGAAGATTTTCACTAGTCTGCATCGAACCTGTTGAAGGTTTGAATCAACTCCCAGATTCTGCTAGACTATGCATGTTACAGATCCGGAACACTCAAGACTCGTACAAAGATTACCCGCTCTGAATATTGAAGTCGCTGCCCTTTCAACTAGTAGTCTGCCTTGCATCAAGTCAGTAAACTTCCCGAACTCAAATTTCTGTAGTCTGCCGAAAATTCGCTATGAATGTCAAGTGTTTTGCGAGCATCTCATCCACCTGAGACTCTGCACACACCAACCAGTGTCCAGGCAGATTTTTGAGCATAATCGGTCGACATCCTAGTGTTTTCAAGACCAACCGGTTACATGTTGGCATCTTTCAGTGTTTCTTCATTAGATTGAGGAATGTTCTGTAACCCACTCTAAATGGGGATTGGCAATTTTCCTTGAGGTTTGAATCTGAACTGGCTATTTCTCAAACTCCACCAGTTCATGTGTAACTAGCGGTCAGTTCTCTCCATTCATTGTTCTTAGCCGGGCGGCATGTCCACATCTCTTCTTTCTTACATGGCATTGCCACACAACTTGAGTGCAAGCTCAAGCTTGCAAGTTTGGTGCATTGTCCGGGGAGATTTTTGAGCATTTTTCTCAAACTCCACCAATTCATCTGTAACTAGTAGGTGTATTGTTGTAGCTAATACGTCGTTAGCTAATGGCCAACCTTAGGTAATAGTGGATGTTTGGCAACAATGGGTCAATAGGACTGGACGGATTTTGGAGTATCTGAGGGGCTGATTGCACCGGCCAGTTTTGACACCATCCGTTGCCATCTCCGGCTGTAATAGTGTGAAAAGTGGTGGGCCAACATCTTTTTCTCAACATAGTCCCCATCCATTTCACAGCTGGAACTGAATGAAGTTTTTTCGTGTGATCGGGGCCCGAGGGGTTGATCACACTAGCCACTTATGACACCATCCGTTGACATTTCCAGGTGTAATAGTGTGAAAAGTGGTGGGTCACCATCTCTTTCTCAACATAATCCCCACCAATTGCACGGTTTGAACCGGACGGAGAATTTGATGTGATCAAAGCCCAAGGAGTTGATCACATTGGCCAATTTTGACACCATCAGTCGGCATCTCCGGTTGTTATAGTATGAAAAATAATGGGCTAGCATCTACGGTTTCTAAGTTGAAGAAAGTGTGTGGCCCAACAATTTCACAGCTGGGAAAAAAATTAAAATTAAAATTAAAACTAAAACTAAAAAATATATATATATAATAAATGATGTGATTAGGGCATGGGCTTCTTAATAAACAACCATTACTTTCTCTTTGATACCAAGCTCAACAATTATGGGGTTTTTTTTTTGGCCTAATTTTAAGAGCTCCAGGTCATGGGCCACGTAACCTCGGGATACTGTCACTGTAATATCAGGTGGGTAGAGGCTATAAGAACATGTGAGTAATGAATTCTAGATGCAAGGGGAGTGACCAAGAATTTGGGAAATTTGAATGGTCTTGTCAAAAAATTCAACTCTCAAGGCTCTAGTGTCCGAATTTGTGGAGATTAGAGGTGAACTTGTTGAAGCTTTGGGATTTTGAATAAGTGCCAAATTGGATAGTGGGAATATCTTTGAATATGCGTAGCACCGTGAACAACAATCATTTGTGGCACTTTGCATTGACGTAATTTGAAGGCCGCAACAAGTTTATTATTTGGCATGTAGGTTTAGTGAAGGACATAAACACGTGCATACAATGAAAAGGAGAATATTTGTAACAAAAATTCGAAGCTTGGAGAACAATTTTAAACATGATTTTCATGTCTGATGATTGATGGACACTGATTATGTTCATTGAAATAGATACAGACAATGACCTACAAGATTGAGACATGAAGGTATGATGTTGAACAATTTTAGCATCTCGTGTTGAAACTCGTGCTATTTGTTTTCCTTTAAGGTGTTAAAGAGAAGCCCATATGATGATTAATTTGACACCCCGATATTGACATTGTCAACTTAGGATTCATGACACTTATGTTAGAGGGTCCAACCACTTAACTACCCCAATTGGTTTGTGGTTGGCTCATCTCAAGCAACTTATAAACACTTCTCAAGGTCTCTAAATCTACTTATGGTTAGTTTAGCTAAAGGGAAAGGAAATATTTCTTGGTTGTAAGAGGTTCCCAATATTTTCAATTCAACTTAAGTGGATGCCATGAATCATTAGCCAAAGCCAACTTACACATACGGTATTAGAAATAAATAGACATAAACACCTGCTAAGCACCAACTCTACAAGGAAGCAATCATAAATGTAGTCTCATTACTCACATGCTATTGCGACCTCATTTCATTGACATCAAGGGCATGAACTTATCTTTAAGAATGGTTTTTATTTTATTATTCTTTTTTTTGGGCGGGGGGGTACCAACAATGCCTTATTACAACCGACATGCAATGTCCCTTCAATAATCCTTACCCATGACTGCATGACCATGGGAAGTGTGGATTTGGCTTCATGCCTACTTGTTAAGGTCTCATCACTATAGTATGTGTTGTGTAGTCCTAATTACAAGCCTCACCGTATAGGTGCTCCTTCAAATAGAGGTGTCATTTAAGAATTGTGACCACATAAGGCCACATGTCTCATCCATGTGTGTGTTAACCCGAGTGAAGTCATCCTCATAAACAAATGTGCCAAACACACATGCTCCAAAGATTACTTTTGATTGGAATGCATCACCACAAAACATGGTAAGCTTATGAGAATGCGTTCCCCAATGGTTGCCACTAGAAGCCTAAAAAATTATTGTTGAATCCCCTAGGCATACATCTTTGCAATTGTTATGCTATTTTCCATTCTCCATTGCTTGTTGGGGTGTTGCACCATCGCTAGGGTTTCATTAGAGCCAAGTTTGCTTTGCATGAAAGGGATTGATCGATATTTGCGGCAACTCAAACATGTGCTCGCCACAAATGCTTTGACATTCATGTCCTTAAGAGACCAATTATCATATTAAGTATGTGCATATAATTCCTATCCCCTAGCAAGACCCATGACCCAAAAAAAAATGTGCAACAAATAAAATATGGCACCCTATATTAGGTAGATAACCTTTATTCAGTTACTTCTCTTAATCAAACACCTATATATTTGAGTACTATGTGGTTTGGTGTGGATCTCATAACGGATACCAATATGTGTTTAGAAGAGATTGGACTAAATGCTAAAAAAATATGATAATTAATATAGGTTCAATAGTCAACATGATTGTGGGGACCTATATGACCTTCAAGGGGCATGGAAATATTTACTTTGACAATGAATAAGATATTCACATGAGCTATGGAAATAATGAGGAAAGTGGCTACGACCTCATTTTGGAGTTGCTAACAGTCTTGTATGAATTACGTGGTTTCATATCTTAGGAGAAAGTGGGCTAGTTGGAAGGGGTAATCATTTAAGACTTAAGTACCTTATAGCCTTAAGTGTAGAAATGTGTGTCAACACAAGTCAAGTCCAACCTCAAGGCCGGTTCACATGGAGTCCCAAGTCCCAAGGCTCACTCATGTTAGCAAGTCCCAACATGAAGGCAAAGTCCTGACTTTTGAACCTCACAAAACTAGTAAATATATGGTTAATTATCATTAAAGTTGGATCTTGATTATTTTATGCATAAATATTTGCGGGACTTGTGTTGAGAGTTGGGTCTAACTTTTTGCTCGACCCAACTTTCAACACAAGTCCTAAGCCTCACCTTCAAAAAGTGTTGCCATGTAGACAACCATATCATACATGGGACTTGGGGACCCATGTGAAGTGGTGAGTCCCGAATTCCATGCTCTCAACGGTTGAGATTGCATAGATTGACCTCAAGTGACTTGGGACTTAGGAATTGGGACATGTGTGAATTGGCCCTAAGGGCCTCTTAACACTAGAGGTGAGAAGCTGTGAGGACATAAATGACCTAGAAACCGCGAAGACCAAAGAATATCACTTTACACCCAAAAATTACAGCCCAAGAGACAGGAGGAGAAAATGACATGGACAACACTTTTGTCCTTTATGGCAGGAAAAGTGCAAATTATTCAAGGCCCTTGGATTTTGCATCAGGCCCACCTCAAGAGGTGGGCTTGACGCAAAATTTGGGTGGCTGTTTGGCCAAAATTCTCACAACCAATCATTTTTTGTTTTTTTTAAAGAATATTTCAAAATGGCCACTTCAAAAAATCAACACTTTATTTTTGTGGTCCCTTCTCACTTCGCACTATATCTAAAGGGCCATCAAGTTCAAAGGTTGGCTTCTCAAGGATGAGCCATAGCCCTTGGGAGGTTTTCTCCACGGCATCTAGCCTCTAGTGTAAAGAGGGCCTAAGTATTCTCATGAACAAATGTGCCAAAACACATGCTCAATGGAGAGATTCCTCTTGATTGGATTGCATCACCGCAAACACCTGGTATGGGGAACACGTTCCCTATTGGTTCCCCATGTGGTTCCCACAGCGCAAGCCCCAAAGATCGTCGCTCCTAACCCCCTTGGGCCTGCGTCTTCCCATTTTCTCTCGCCATTCTTCCCCCTTGTCCGCCATTGCTAGGGTTTCATCGCTGCCTTTTTGTGTTGCACCGAGGGATCGATCGATCGATCGACATTTGTAATGGCAGCTCGATCATCCGCCGCGGCTCTGTTCAAGCGGGCGCTCGCCACTGGCGCCAGCCAGCAGCAGCAGGTGCGATGCATGTCCAGCGAAGGACCCCGTCGCAAGGTGGCCGTGCTTGGAGCGGCCGGCGGCATCGGTCAGCCGCTCGGGCTCCTCATGAAGCTCAACCCCTTGGTCACCGATCTCTCGTTGTATGATATTGCCGCCACTCCCGGCGTCGCTTGCGACATCAGCCACATCAACACCGGTGCCAATGTGAGAGCACCTGCCTCGGATTTGCCGATTGTATATACTTTTTTGTCTTCCCTTCCGATTTAGCTAAGGAATGGTATTGTAGTTCAGAATGTTACGTGCTGTATTTGTGCTGAATGGTTGTTGAGCTTGGTGTGTGTCTTTGAGTTCTTGATTTGTAGTGGTCGCTGAGAAAAATGCAACGTCGTGCACCTTAACACCGGTGCTAGTGTGAGTGCCACTTGTGATGGATCATTGCTCAGCTTGATGTGTTTATTTTAGTACTTGATTTTCCACATGAGCACTGGTGCCAACGCGAGTGGTTGCCTCGGATTCGCTGGTTCTATATTTATTCTTCCCTTTCGATTTAGCTGAGAAATCTCCATGTAGTTCAGGGTGTACTATGTTTTCCTTGTCCTGAATCATTGTTCAGCTTTATGTGTTGCATTTTGTGCTTGATTTCCTACATGAACACCGGTGCCAATATTAGTGCCTCGGATTTGCTAATTTCATATTTGTTTACCCCTCTCGATTTAGTCAGCTGAGGAATGTTGTAGTTCAGGATGTCCTTGTGCCGAATCATTGTTCCAGCTAGATGTGTTTCTTCGATTTTTGGAGGTGGTTGAGGGAAATGCGATCTCGTACACATCAACACCGGTGTTGGTGCGAGTGCTTCCATTTTGCTGTTGCTCCTGTTTTAGCTTGGAGACTTCGAAGTTCGAACTGGACTCTCATACATTGGCGCTTTTATTTTAGATGCGGATTCTCTGGTCCAATCGCTTTGTTGTTTTTAAAGTTTTTGTTTGTGATGGTAGCTGAGAAGAATGTGATGTGCAGGTGGAAGGTTATGCTGGAGAGGCTGATTTGGGAAAGGCCTTGAAGGGATGTGACTTGGTTATCATCCCAGCCGGAGTACCACGCAAACCTGGAATGACTCGTGATGATCTGTTCAACATCAATGCTGGTATTGTGAAGACCCTCTGCACGGCCATTTCTGAACACTGCCCAGGGGTAGGTTGATATATCTCTCACCTGAGTATTTCAACCTCATTGTAGAAAATCCAGAGTTTAAAACTTTTTAATAAATGGGATCTGCTTACTTAAAAATCATAACACATGTATATGCGGTCTTTCACGAACATGAAAGGTTTCGCTCCATGAATAAATTGGAGCGTAATTGAGTGTGATGTTCTAGTTTAAGGCCGATCTGCACTTGTCAAGAACCTCACTCGAGATAATTGTTCTCTCCAAATATTTTATCAATGTGGAGACCACAAACTGCTGCACCTACCGTTTAGTTACTTGCCAAAAAAATCGTAGACTGGCTAAATACTTCTCTACACCGCATTTATGAAGTTGCTGTAATTTATAATGGTAGATTTATTGGATGAAGGGTATGGGACGCTTGATTAATTGCCTCTCTGCAGATATTTCACAGAAAATGTACAGTAGCTTAATACATATCTAATAAGCATGCCTATGAGAGTTCAGGACTTAAATAATGCCTGTCGTCATGAGGATTATGTATTCCTACAGCTTCCAGCTCTTTCGAAGTGCAGTCATGTAGACGATGGTGGTTATTTGAATGACTTGTGCACTTCTGTTTCAAGTACTGAATATGATTGTGTCTTCAGCAATAGTCTTGCACTTTGTAATACTAATATCAGACGTAAATACACAATTTCCATGATATACATATTGTTTTACACTGTTGCCTTGAGGTTAACTGAATGTCGTCTTGTATCGAGGCTAATGAATATGATGTTGCAGGCGTTAGTGAACATGATCAGCAACCCAGTGAACTCAACTGTCCCAATCGCAGCTGAGGTATTCAAGCAGTATGGTACTTATGATCCTAAGAAGCTATTTGGTGTGACCACTTTGGATGTGGTGCGAGCAAGGACATTCTATGCCTCCAAGAAGGGTCTACGTGTATCAGGTGTGCTGTTATCTCGTTTCACTTGCTAGTTGGTACATGCTGCAGTGCTAACTAGATTCATGGATACACACTCTTTCCAGTCAATGCGAAATGCATATTACAGAAGAGAATATCTTTGGAATTTTTTCTTCTTCTAAAGGGACAACATTAGTACTTGTTGTAGTATGCTCCAGGATAGTGATGATGGAACCACCTTTGTAGAGATATTCTAGCAAGTTATTTGTGGTCAAAATATAGAGAACGCACATTGGAGGTTTTTGATCTTTTGTGTGGTTATACAGGTGTGGATGTCCCTGTCGTGGGAGGCCATGCAGGCGTCACCATTCTTCCACTTTTCTCACAGGTGATTGCTCATGTGCCAGCTCTGAAGTACATTGGTAAATAAATAAAACTAATGAGATTAGCTTTGGAAACAATGGACATGGTTACTGCATTGTAGGGTGTGGGCAATTTACTGATGTGTTTTTAAAACGGAACCTGCTGGCAGGCCTCTCCATTGGAGAAGTTGACTGACGAAGAGATTGAGGCTCTTACCAAGCGCACACAAGATGGTGGCACTGAAGTTGTGCAAGCCAAGGCTGGGAAGGGATCTGCCACTTTGTCAATGGCGTAAGCACCATGCTAACTTCCTATATACTTAAATTGTAGAAATGTAACAGTGGCTGATGAAGTGGTTGCCACCATCTACAACCATTCCTGAATTAATATGTACTTGCTATATTTTGAAGCAGTTCCTCTGGAAGGCAGTTTTGCTCCTGAATGGGGTACTCAATGTGGTTGTGGCGAGTTTTTGGCTGCTGAATGTCCTGTGGAGATGACAGTGTGGACTTTGATTCTGCAGGTATGCTGGAGCTCTTTTTGCCGAAGCTTGTTTGAAGGGCCTGAACGGAGTAAAGGATGTTGTGGAGTGCAGCTATGTCCAATCCACTATTATCCCTGACTTGCCTTTCTTCTCATCAAAGGTAATAGTTAGCATCTTATATGTGGATTGTGCCAGCTGAAGTTCCGTGGATGGTTTTGTTTCCTCAATTATGGCTTAATGCAGGTAGCCATTCTTTGTGACTGCCTGGAAGTTGCTTTCAGTAATGAACAATGATTTGTTGTATGACAGGTGCGTCTGGGTCCTAACGGTGTTGAGGAGATTTTCGGTCTTGGTAACCTATCTGACTACGAGCAGAGGGGCTTGGAAGCGTTGAAGGAGGAATTGCACTCTTCCATTGAGAAGGGTGTCAATTTCGTGAAGACAAAGGCCTGATTTTGATAAGAACCTCACCCACTTTCTAGGCCTATCAAGTTTTGGAGTTGGGACTGACAGAGGTGTATCCTCCATCGTCCATTTACTTTTTTTGATCTTTGAAGCTAGTTTCTTTACGTTTCAATTATTGGTCTAGGGTAAGATAATAAGGCTCCTTTGAATGCTTGAGACAAAGGAAGCCAAGAGGCCAGGTTACCATTTTGGCAGCCTATAGGTAGTGTCTTGTTGCGAACATAACTAAACAGAGTTGCAATGCAATTATGACGCAGTGAGAGTATCATTCCTGACCCTTCAGAATATGATGTTTGCTTCCACTACATCTTGCACTGGAGTTTGAAGTCATTGCATTTTTTCCTGGGAATGGTTCCCACTTATTTGGTGCTATGCTGTTGTGTAATTTGAATCAAGTGACATAATTGTTAATGTTGAGAAAGTCCTAATAGATTTTAGGGAGGGTTCTATAGGAAGAACTTAGCATCTGTACCAAAATTAATAAGCCTGTGTTTCCATATCGAGACAGGTTTTGGTGAGCATTCCCACATTGCTAATTAGGACAGTCTAGGCATGACTAATTTGGACTACCAAGCACAAAAAGGAACAGAATATATGATTGTATGCAACAGTAGTGGTCAAATATACAACTGATAAGAGGTTGGTGTATGGTATAGTTTCTGAATCATCAGCTCATAGCAATAATGATCGACTCTGGAGGGCCACAGTAGGTCTCTCTGGAATCTTCAACCCTTGAAGCCTTCAGGCCATTTACCGAATAGCCCATTTCTTCTTAGATATGAAACATTCGATTAGAATAGACAAACATATTTCCGTTAACTGAAGCGATTTCGCAGAGGTGTGATATTAGGGCAATTTTTACAGGTCTGGAAATTGACATTAGTAAAAACAATCACAATTTAGTTTCAAGTCTTGAAATTACTGTAAATTTTCAAGACTAAGATTCTGCACCAAACCATGTTCACAGCAATAGTTCGACCTAAGTTTGATAACTTGGAGACGAAAATTTCAGTAAAATAGTGCTATTTTCAAGGAACCCAAAGCTGTGCCCTTCTAAGTCTTTTTTTCCCATCACACTAAATGTGATGGCTACATGTGTGATTTCTCTTTATTGGCTCTGTCTGTCTGTAGGACAGAGACTATGCATCAACTTCTTTGTTTCAAGAGAAAATTTCCTAACCACTTTGTGTACACACTTGGACGTTACTTGTTCTTGTTATTTTTGGTCCACTTTATGTAATGTGGATGTTAACTATAGTTTATATATATATACAAGTGCTCCCTAAAATGCATTGAAAGAAATCTAGTTAACTATAGTTATTTTGACAGTTCTTGATTATTTATTTTTAAAATTTTGGGCGATAAATGAGTAGATTCAATCCTTGACCCGTATTTGAGAAGAAGGTGCACAAAATCCAAGAAAGGTTTGGTATAGTGAATAGCCATGCATTGGCATGAGCAAAGTAATCAACTACAATTGTAGTCTTTCATAGCAAAGGATCGAGCCTCACGGTTCTACCGTTTTCTTGTTTTTCTATCACGTACAAAATGATGATTACGTGTGGTACTTGACAACTTTAGGGACTATGTATTAAGATTAGGGGTTATCAGAAATGGGTATGTCTGCCCTTGACCCCCTAAGTATATTGACTAATGAGCCTACAATAGTTAATATAATCTGAGCACGTAAGTTAGTACATTCTCTTTCAAATGTGTTTTTAATATCCATTCTTGGAGCCACATGGGTACGTCTAAACACATGCCACTCATAGGTGTCCAAGTGTGATAAGTAACTGAAGTAGGCATGTCTACCTTATCTATACGGGATATGTGACAATTTGTATGAACCCATTAAGGGATGTTTCACATGGTGTCCTAAGTCCCAAGTACTAAATTAACTTACTTATGTTAGCAAGTCTCAACTTTTGACCCTCAAGTAAGTTGACCATTAAAATATGGTTAATTATCACTAAAGTTGGATCTTGATTATTTTATGACAAAAAATTGCAGGACTTGTGTTGAGAGTTGGGTCTGGCAAAAAGCTAGATCCAACTCTCGACACAAGTCCCAAGCCTCACCTTCAAAAAGTGTTGCCATGTAACTTAGGGACCATGTCATACTTGGCCATGCATAAGCTTATGAGTTCATAATTGTTTGCGATTCATTCCATGTATACATATGTTCTGAGTAGAATAATGTATATACTAAACTTCTTAATTTTTAGATATGGTCACTTTTGACACTTTCAACTAAACTTATCAACACCTAATCCTAAGTGACCGTGGCATTCCGTATGATATCGTGAGGCCCAAAATGGGCCTCTCATACCTCTAAGGGTTAAGGGTTAACTTACCACCTCTTGAAGTCAAGAAATTCAATTTTCTGCAGTCAATATCCAAGACTACGAAGAAAAAAGAAAAAAGAAAAAGAATTTTTTTTATTCACCGATTTTAAAGTGAACTTCCATTACATAAAGCCATAGCCATAGCGATAAGGTGATTCCATTACATTATTTGCAAGGCTGTCAAAGATGTGGCCAAGCATCAACGGTACAAAGACTCGGTGGTCTAGCCCCGACTCATCCTTACAATCCAAAGCTTCAAGGAACTTCCCCTCCATTCCATGAAAGTCAAAAGGTGACATTATTGCATTGGAGAAACGAGTGGGTGCAATAGAGTTATTTGTGAAGTAAAGCATATGAAATCATGTGAGGTTAGCCCCAAACCCTAAGTTTATGCAAATTAACACAAAATCACTCAGGTTTTATTGATGTTCAAATTATCATACATAAAGAGTGGTGTTCGGCTATTAAAAAAACTGGTCTTCAAGGTTGTCCTACTAGGATGAGTGGGTTAAGCTAGTCTTGTATAAGCCGATCCGGGATTCAGGATAGTGGGTCTCATGTGCATACCCTAGTTTAGATCCTAAAATTACTTCAAAGTTTGAGTGGTGGAAAGAGGAGGTCTCAAAATTTTTACCCCATTTTTAAAATAGACTTCGAAACACGACGAGGTATCGAGTTCTTAATAGGAAGTCACCTCAAAAAAGGATCAAACCCACAATTTTGTCCCTCTTTGAGAGACTTTACGGATAAGTCTAATGTACCCCATGGGCAAGAGGGAATGGCTAGAGCTTTGTGGAGAAAGAGAATTGTTGTGTACAAGTGTACCTCTCATCCATCCAACGTTAAAAACTTGACCCCCCCCCCCCCAAATGACCTCAAGCAAACCAATTATGATGTCAAATTTTGACTAAAAACATAATCGTTGGGTTGCATATTATTTCATGATTTTTATGTTGGATGAATGAGAGGTACGCTCATATCCAATAATTCTCTCTCTCTCTCTCTCTCTCTCTCCGAGCTTTGTTGTGCCTAATGTAAACTCATCCATTGTGGACGAAGGGGCTCTAAGTAAAAATATGATCTCTTATAGGTTGACGTTTGATTCATTTGCAACATAGGAAATCAAGTATGTGATATTATTTTCTAAGTTAATTTGTATAACAATATGAAAAATTGGTAGTAAATTAGTGCATTGTGTTTTCATCTTCCCTTATATGAGTTTATGTAGACACCACAAAACTATAATCATCATGAATTGTTGCATACTTCCCATCTATCTATGTTTAAAATTTGTTTTCTTACAAATCGTTGTTAGATACTCAACACACATTCTCAATTGATGTAAGCTTGGAAAGAAGCGAGTGTTGGTCTCAATGCGTTTGTTTTTCAAATCCCTCCATCCATTTATTGAAATAAGCAGTAAGTCACTTCTTGTGCACCCCATGGAGGTGAACAAACGTTGCACGTTAATGCACTACATTGGCATTCTTATTTTTTTTCCTTCTTCTTTAAAAAAATGTTCCCTTATAGGCTTGTAGTCGACTCATTTGAAATGTAGAATTCATCAAGTTTAATTCGAGGTATTTGAAGGTGATTTTATTGTGAAATTATCTAAAACAAGCAACCTATGACCTACTTATTACTCCAAGGCCTTTTTGTTAGATGAACGAGAGGTATAGTTGTTCACAATAATTCCTCCAAGTTGTCTCCATGCACTTGCAACAAAAAATTTGTGAGTATGGACACATTGCTCATAAATTGTTAGGCTTATGTGGCTTCTACCTACTTGAAGAGTGTTATGTAAACTTGAAGGTTTTAAGCCTTCAATGTCCCAAGGGGTGTATCCCAATTCAATGATATAGAAGAAAATATGACACACAACTTCAAAAAAGTCATGGAGACTGAAATGTGTACTACTAAAGGTTTAAAGCATTCAATGTCCCAAGGGGTGTATTCCAAGTCAATGATATAGAAGAAAATATGACACAAAACTTCAAAAAAGTAGTGGAGGGTGAAAAGTGGACTACATCCATATATTAGTACTACACTAAATAGTCCTATTATTGTGGGTCATAATAATTTTGCAGAGTCCATGCTAATTCTCATGATGAGAATTAATGTGGACCACATTAATTTCCAACCTATGCTAAATTTCCAGTAGTAAAGTAGCATGGGCCACAATATATGTTTTCCTAGAAAAGTAATGTGGGTGATTATTTTATTTTTGTGCTACTTTATTCTACAAGTAATATCCAATGTGTTGGTCAAAAGTATTTATGAAGGCTTAGGGGAAGACCCAAGGTCTTGGACCCACGATAATCCCACCTTGACTAGAAAATTAGTGTAGCCCACGCTAATATTCCACCCACACCCATAGGACTATTTAGCGTAGCAACACTGTCATGTATATGAATCTTAAGAGTAAAACCATCGTGTTAAAAAAACCAAAGTCTTTAGAATAAAAAAAAAGTTCTCCTTTTCATTGGTTGCTTTGCATTGAGAACTATGACTTTATGAGTGTTCGATCTTCTCAAATCTTGTTGAAATAGATAGATTCTCCTCTTCTCAACTTTGTCATAGAATTGGCTGCCACATACAACTACCCAACTTAAAAGATGATGGTATTAAGGTAGATGGGGTCTGAAGTGGCTCATTTAACCCCGATATTTGATTGATACGCGGTTCGTTAAAGATCAAAGAGCAAACATCGTAAAGACACATGTTTAAAAGAGATTGGGTTACGTCTTCAAATATCAATAACTATTGTACACTCAATAGAGAATGCAATTGGAAGGACCTATGTATCCAATTTAAAAATCAACAAACATGCACTTCTGATAACCATAACTAAATAAGGGGAGGTCTGAATTTCAATCCAACTTTTGCAGATGTTTCATGAGAGGCTTGCTAATGCAACACGAGTTTTGTTGGTAGAAGTTGGAGAACATGAAAAAGGAACCAAAATAACACCCACATACATTAGTGGATTCAAACGCCCTCGGCATCAAAGGTAGGCAATGTGAGATTTCCAAGGTCCTAAATGCAGTGAAAACGCCGTTTTAGGATCCAAAGTCCGATGGCCATAATCCCTTAACCTTATTAATTAAGCCATCAAACTCCGTTTCCAAGACAATGTTCTCAAACGCACATTTCACGCGAAATGACAAGTTACTTAGCAAGTTACTTTCTTTATTAGAGTAAAGGTATTCCTAGATGCTAGGGTTGGTCAACACCATCAATGCTCACCAACATGTGCCCTTGTTGCCTACTTGCCACTTGTAACCCCTTCCACCAATTCAAATGACCCAATCGATTAACGACAGCTGGCCACCATACGTGTCATTTTAATGGACACCATAACGTCACCTCTTTACATTCATTTCTCTTTGAAGGATTTGGGCGAGCCAACCCATACACTCGTTCCTTGTTGGATGCCTAAACCCTTGCCTCCAAGGAACTAGGGTACGGGTTGGTTCGCCCTAGCCCTCTTTGAAGCTTAGCATGTAAGAGTCGAGTTGCACCACTTAGCGAGGAGAATTAGTTAATGATATGAGGTAGTGAAAAATCAACTGACCCATATGTCAGCTAATTGATCGCATGGCTGCACATCCCAATGTTCAACTGACCAAATGTTGACCGATTGAAGAGAGAAGTTAAGGTTGACCATCTGATGGTTTGTTCAATTCATCCAAGTTTTGAACATGACACTGATTATGATACATTATGATTTTGTGGCCTACATCATTGTGTATCATTATGATTAAGTTGAAAACATATTATTTGTAATTATATCTAAATAGTGTCATTTTGCAAATTTGGACATTGAAAATGATGGTTTAATCATATTAAATATTATTCATAAAATCAATGTATGTGCTAATTTAGGACAATGTAAGTAATATTGTGGCCCACCTCCTAGTGGAACGGAGAAGAGATGGAGAAAATGACAGGTGGGCATTCAAGAAAAAAACTTGGGCTAATCATTTGAGAAGGTTACTTAGCATTAGGGGTGTGGATGAGTTAAGATTTCTCCACCAAAACATGGTCCCAAAAGTTAGCTAACTTCTAGTTTGAAAGCTTATATTTAAACCTTAATTTTAACTTGGTGGTGCAGTCGTGAGATAGATTAGCTCTCGTATAGGTTAGCTACCTCATATGTCAGTTGACTCTCTTAACCACACAACGTGGGCACAATATAGCTCATTTGAGTGGTTACACAATCTAACTAGAGCCTTAACTGGGACATGTTGTTGGACCCAAAGTTAGGCACTAAGTTATGAGTCAATGGGTCCAGCCAATAAGGTATGCATGTGGTTTTTGGCTACTTTTTGTTGACCGGAACCCTATATTTGAGTGATGTGTGGATAGGGGAGGATCTAAGAATAATCACCACAACGTACACATGTCTGAAAGACATACGTTTCCAATTGGGAGGACTTAGATACTCAATCGAGGAATCAACAAATCTGCATTTCCAATAACCATAACTAAATAAGTGGAGATTTGTTTTTGATTGTTGTTGTTGTTGTTGTTGTTGTTTCATCGTATCTTTGCTAATGCACCACAATTTTACAAATGTAAATTTGATCAACTAAAGATGGAGAACAACAAAAACAAACTGAATAACACTCACATACCTTAGATCTTGCACTTTGTCATGGCATTTGCCACACGAGATCAAGTGAATGAGAAAACTTTCACTTCATACACCACATAGGGTTGCACACGGTTGGTGCAATGGGAGGCCACATATGTTGCTTGTGGCGTGGTTGTGGATGTAATTACTCCTCAAATGGAGAACATGTAAGGTATGTGGGTGTTATTTGGTTTATATTTCGTGTTCTCCAACTTCTACCCATTATATTTACATGATGAAAACTTGTGGTGTATTGATAACTATGCGTTGAAGCACCATCATAACATTAAGTAACAAGCCCATAATGACCTTCTCAAAAGAGCATCAAACCGGTGTGTGCCGGTTTGATGCTCTTCCAAGAGCAAAGATAGCGCTACCTCTAAGTTTTACGTAGGTTATTTTTCATATGTTTGGGTAGTTACTTTCAATGCTCTAAATTAATTATGTCGGTTTCTAGGACAAAACTAATGCCAAGTGGTGGTAAAGGTTCTAATCTAAATTAAATTATGATTTAAACAAATTTAAATAACTATTAAGAAACAAGAAAGTTGGCGAGATCAAAAAGATAGTTGCACTTTTTGGAAAAGTCTCCCAACATACACATTGGAAACCTTTACGATACCTTTTTAAGGCTACTATACTTTATTAATGATTCATTCATTCACCCTTGCTTTGCAAGCTTTTCTCTTATTGTTGAGGTAATATTGCCAAGTGAGTTAGTGTAAGCCACACTAAATCAGACATTTTGATCCACTTCTCAAGTGGATGCCACGTAACCCAATTCGAGTGCCACGTGCGATATTGGACGGGTGGGGGCAATGGGAGGCTCTGATGCTCTTGTGGCATGACCTAATAGCCCGTCCATGCAAATACTCCTTAAGAGAATGCCACGTATGAAGGACTGAGTGCCACGCAGGATTTGTGACGTGTCTACCCAAAGGGGAGGCGGACTCGATGGCGCTTCTTGTGGCCCGGCCTTACCGCAGATGTTGCCGGCCATGGTGGTCCGTGCTTGCTTCGCCTCCCTGGCTATGGCGCCTCTCTTCAATCATCGTTCACTCGACACATTTTCCCCCCTCCCGCCTTCGCAGCACCACCGTTCTTCAGCATCGCAGCCACTCCTCCGACAGCGGCTCATTATCACCAGGCTCACATTCCTCGAATCGTCCTTCACGATGGCAAAAAGTCCTCTTCAGCGACTTTTGGCGCTCCGACAGATTCATCGCACAAGGGTTTGACTTTGCGCTGCTATTTGGGAAGTGGGTATTTAAGCCTGCAGATTGCGGGATAGGAGCGGGGCACTTAGGGTTAAATCCAGGGATATATGCGTGTAGATGGTGCGGGTCGCCATTTTTTAGGTGATCTTGTGGACGGACTTTTCTTCATCATCGGCAAAAAAATTCCTGTGGCGATGGTTTTGTGAGGGGGTGAATTCGATGAAGGCCGAGCCAACTCTACGGAGGGAATAGCGGTGAGGTTTCGGTGTTGTGAATGTGGCGGTTTCGGTAGTGTTGGGAGGATACAGGTTGAGGAGATCTGCGGGATTTTTATTTTTTATTTTTGGTTTTGATTTGAGGGGATTTTTGGAGGCCATAATGGCGAGGGAGAGGCCACAACTGCGGGAGGAGAGTATTGCAAGCTTGTTGAAGCAGTCATGGTTCCTATGGCGCTCTTGCTTGGTTCCTGTCCTTATCTTAGCCCTAATTTCTAGCCTGTACTCCTACGCATTGGAGACTTATGTCAGTCCTATGGCACTTTCTCATATGGACGGAAACGGAAACTCGACACAGAGTAGGAATTCTTCTTCATCATCTCTTGCTGGTCTTGCTGGTGCTCGTGACGCTCAGGATCTGAAGATGGCCAGAGAACTGTTTGAAGGTGGTGGTGGCCAGATTGAGGATAAGGACAAAGGATTTGTGGCACGCTTCATGGCCGCGTTCCTCGCTTCGTTCGATGAAGCTTTGATGGAGGGTCTGGCGGATTCCAGGGAGAAAAAGATGTCTGTGTATGATTACGATTCCAGAGGTGGCACGGAATCATCCAGGAAGGCCGCATTGAATTTGGAATCTTCTTCACATCCGAATTACGATGTCGATGTAAGTGTGTCCCAGCCCAACCTGTCCTCTCTTGATTTTTTCCATACACACACAGCAGCTTCAAAACTATATTGAGTTGCTATTAAGTGTAGAACTCTAACTCATAATGAGAAATGGTTATTATATCCTGGGGTTGAATTTGGAATCTTCACATCTGGATTATGATGTCGATGTATGTCCCAACCTGTCTATGTATCTCTTTTCTAGTGTTGGCTTAACATACAGAGCAGCGTTAAAACCACCTCGAGTTGCTTTTAAATGCAGAAGTCTATCTCATAATGAGAAGGGTTGTATAATCCTGGGGTTTTAAATAAATACTCCTAATTGCAAGGATGGTGGAATGTTAGACAATGATAAGTCACGTTCATACCTTATGATTCATTTGACATTTATGAAACTCACGCTCCAACATTGTGGATCTTGCAACTATAAAGTATCGAAACAAAAGATTAAAAATTGCAACCGATGTATGTCTCAACCTGTCCTCTCTTATCCATCGGTGGTATACACAGCAGCTTCGATACCACTGTTGTGTCTTATACTCCATCACTATGCGGGAAAATTGCCTTGAGTTGCAAGGCATTTTGCATAATGAAAATCGTTATGTTATCCTGGGGTACCCTAGTTGCAAGGATGGTGGAGTGTTAGAATTTGATAGGTCGTTTTCAAGATTTTCCCGAAGTAGCCAATGATTTATTCAATAGTGATCCAACTTATTTTTCAATCTTTGACGTCTTGCAACTGTGAGAAATTTAGAACATTAAACAAACGATGAAAATCGCAGCCCTAGGTTTGGTAGGCATTGATTAAATGTGGCACTTGGATGTGGTTGAATCAATTTGAAATTTGTGTTGATATGTGATTGCCTCGAGTTGCTGTCAAACATTGTAGTTTGTCTCATAGTGAAAAGCGATATATTATCCTGGGGTACCCCTAATTGCATGAGTGGTGGAATGTTAGAATTTGATAGGTCATTTTCAAGATATTGCCAAAGTAGCTAATGATTCATTCAAAATTGATGCAACTCACAATATAACCTTAGAGGTCTTGCAACTATAAAATGTATAAACAAATGTTTGTAATTGTAATTGATTACCGGTAATTGTTATACTTAGATGTACTTGAATCAAAGTACATCAGTAGTCAAAGCCGTATGGTATTGCTGCAGCTTGTTTAGAAGGCACAACAGAGAAGAATGCTCCTTCGAGACATTCTGTGGATATTTTCTTAATAGGAGATTACAGGAAAGTGGGTATGGCTGAATCTGGCTGGATATATTGTGGTACTTTTCAGGATTTTGTTTAGTGAACTTGAAATGTTTGTAGCGCTGATCATTGGTTGTGTTCTTTTTCAGGGTGCCACCACTACCTCTGATGCCACATCTGAATCAGGATCAAAGGAAGCATTGTTAAAGATAGATGGTGTCAGTGAGACAGAGCCCATTCCCCAATTTTCTCTCAAATTAAGATATCTGCGGAAGAATGAGAGTACTGAAGCAGAGAACTATCACGAGGAAAAAGTTGGGATTGGGATGCCTTCAGCTCGGCTGATGGGAGGAAGGAACCTGGACAGAGGTGCTAGGCCTCATGTAGGACTCACACTGCTCTTCGTGTTGAGCATGTTACTCGGTGTTTTTGCAGCGTCTTTTGCCATCGTCATGTGTCAACATGCTGCTCTTTTAGGAACCATCGCGTACAGTGTTGTCAGTACTTATGTAGGAAAGCGAGTAAGCACTGTTCGTGCAATGAAGGCTGGTGTCAAATTAGGTCTGATCCGGTTGGTATGGCTCGCTTTTCTGCATGTAACTATTAGGGATTTGATGTGCCTCTTCATTATGAAGACCCTAGTCGGCGGAGTGTTGGATCCAGAGAGAGCTGATAAACTTGTGCTCCGGCTTTCATTTATGCCCTTCTCAGTACTTGCACCCTTTAGGGACGCTGAAGCCACCAGCTTGGAAATGGCTTTTCGAATTGGGGGTTTTGTGAGTCTGGACTACCTTTTTGATGCAGCAATCTCATGCATCTATATTGTGGCATGCTGGGTAACTATCATGGAGAGACAATATTGGGGTTTTTCTGCTTTGACACGTGGGTGGAAGTTGATCTCCGGCATGCAAAGTCAGGTTTGTCCTGTTTTAAAGTTCTCAATCAGATTGTGTAGCTTGCTATTGTCTTGCAGTGTCTCAAGCTGCATGTGTTCATCATTGATGAGATAGTTAGGCCGTACTTGTTTCAATCTTAGTATAAGTGATTTCTGAGTATGCTCAGTACAATTATCATAGATGTATGTTGGAGTGTTATTTTCGGAGTACATTTGGATTGGGAACTCACTCGGGATGGTTATTTGGACTAACATATTTTCATGTGTAAGCAGGTAATTGCACTCAAGGTAATAGAGGGTGTCTTAACTGGAAGGAGTGCTCGCTGGATCCTGCAACAGTTTATGGGCCCCTTCCTCTCTTTGCTTGTTGTTTCAGCAGGCCAGATGTACTTCATTATATGCTGGCTAGTGTTGTACTTTTCGGCACGCTTCAAGCAGGAGAACACTCATTTTAATTCCAGAATTTTGGAGGACTTTCTAGACAGGCTTAGGTAGGAGTGATGGGAAGCTCCAGTTTCTGCAGGGCATGAGTTACTTGATGACCGGGTACATATTGGAAAAGGAAATATCATGCTATACTGCCCCGCCTTTGATAACTACTGCAATATACTGGAGTCAGACCTGGTGCAAGTTGTGAGATCGAATGCCGTCCTGTTTTTCAGAAGGGATCAACTTCACCACTGTTGACCTGGGGAGTGGTGTGGAGTTCTCTAACCAAGAGCTAAGAACGACATGTTCACTGGGTGTACACTACTGGCCGTGGAACTGCAAAAGTGCTATCTTCTAAGCGCTTGGTCCTGTGACAGTTCACATTCTGTACATATCTGATTGTTACCCTCACATCAGTTTTTGGGCACCAGAACCATGTGATTCTAGAGGTCAGCCTTTTCCATTATAGTGCAGAGTTTTCCAGCCTTAGGATATTGTATTGATACTGGAAGGTGATAAGGAAATCTGAGAAGTTCAGTTGCATATTACAGAACAGGCGTTTTGCTATCATTTTCACCCTGCACTATTCGAAGTTTGAAGGGGTTACTTTTGAAGGTTTGAAGGGCCAACTTCTTGCTGTTTCACAAAGTCAGCTTGCAGGACATGAATTTTTTGGTTCATAAAGCTGGATACTGCAGACATTCTTGCATCTGAAGGTGCACTTCTTTTTCAAACCTTGCTACTCATCCTGAGTGTGTTGCTTCAAATGCAAGTTTAGTATTTGGAGGAAGTTTCCCAGCAATATTTTGACTTAACCCTTAATAGCCTAAATGTTCCCCAAATGTCAAATTTGCATTAAATCTCTGAGCAATTTGTTTCCTCAGACACAGGTATTGAAATTTGTCTGTAACCTCCAAAAGCTTGATCATTTAACTTCATGAAGTGCTCACATCTCAATAGGCAATGATAACTACAAGATCATAATATGCTTACAACTTTCCACCAATCTATATTATCTGTATTTTCAGCCAATCGTATCAAGTTTTTCATCAAAACAAGGACATTTGTGATTCTGACGAATTTTTAAAGTTTTTACTTCTAAATTCGTTGTTGGAGGACGAGAGGCCTTTAAAGAAAAAATCAAAAAATCTGTGGATGTGATCCTGTAATGGTGCCTTACAAATTACCGTTCTGATAATTTTCAAGAAACCCTTTGGCTTGCGCTACTATTTACAGTGCATTATGCTTAATACCTATTGTTCTAAGTATCCATATCTGGGCATATTTTAACTCCTTTTTTTTCAAATGGGGAAGCACTTCTCGCTTAGATGATGATTATTCAGGTACTCTGTTCAATGTGTGCAGGGCTTCAATAATGGAGAGAGCACTGTATTTCGATGACATGCATATCTGGAGCAGATGAGGGAGAGATAACATTCTATCTTTTTAAAATAGCAAGTTAGTTAGTTATTGCTAGTAGATGAGTTGTTAGTCCTGCCCCTTAAAAGAGGAAGGGTCATGCATTATGTGGAGTTCTATCATAATGTGCATAGGCCTTCCTTTTTTGGTGATTGCATACTTCACATCCTACTTTCCAGTCTTCAATTCAAGAAATGATCTGGGTGAGAATAAGAGGGTCCTGGGCAGGGAAATGTCTGAAGAAGGTTCTTATGTGTCAGCCACGCTGCAGGGGGTTAGTGTCTGATTATTGATCGTGGGAAAGTCTGATGTCATCCTTGCCTACCCATATTGGCAAGATTGCAGTGTTAACTGGTGGGTCGTTATTTGAAAACATATAAATAACATCACTGTATACATTCATTCTTTAAAGTATGAACCTGTCAAAGCATGATAGAGTGTGGTTTCATGTCTTGCTTCTGTACCATAGGCATTTTTTGAGAGTGAAAGCTGACTTTGGGTGCTGTCTGGCCTCTGGCTGGAGGGTGTACCGGTTACTAGATTTTGAGATGGGTAGTTGAGAGTTGCGACCTTACTCCTGCCCGGATTTTAATAAATGATGTTGCGATTTCTTTAGCTTTTTGGCTAGTTGTCAGTCAGGAGATCCTATTATGTGGGCATTTTGGTGGACGTACAAGTACATGTAGTAAACAATGACAAGCCTTTGCAACCTCCTGTGATGTTTGATCACTTCTGTAATGATACATTCTTCTTCATTGCTTTAATTTATCCATGATGTCATACCTCAAGCTTTTCTTTAGCTTTGTTACCCCGATTTTCATCAAGTTAAAAGTACTCAGCATGGGACTCGTGACATGAGGTCCTCGGCTTGTCAGGGCTGTGATTCAGAGAGTCTTCAAAGTTATTGAATTGATGCAATTCTTGAGCTTGGACCTAGTTTGTTGTGATTGTTGGTGATGACAGAGTGTGGTGGACTTCAGCTACTGCTAAAGGTTTTGTGACTCTCCTTGGGGCATGGTTGAGTATTAGTTTCTAAGGGACTAAGAGATGAAAAAGAGGAATTTGGTTGATGGTCGAGTCTTACTGCAAAGTTACTCTCATAACATGTATAAAAAGTTGGACGGGGATTATGACATCACCAAGTGTTTGTATAATCATCAATTAGTGCATGCTACTTTTCGAAGTTGTGGAGTGCTATAAATAGTTCACGAGAATGTGATATATATACCGAGCAAAGTCATTTATGTTCTATAATGTCCAAACAATCTATTGAACTTTTGTTAGTAAAAATTGAACCTTTGAGCAAGACACTATTGCATTGTATAACTCCAAATAGTAACACACTAATTGGGATCATCAATGTACTCAAAATGTCATAAATGAAATCTCCCTCAATGACTTAATAAAGTGTTCTTTTGATAAGAAAAAGCAAGAAATGGGAGAAACTACAAGTTTGGGATACATATTTCTATTTGTGATCTATTATGGACACCTTAAATCAAGGTTGTACTATATTTGGACATGAAATATATGTTAAATGATCCTCTTAAAAAATAAAACCAAGTGGAGACATATATGCACGCATAGCAAGTCTACAGTGTAGCTTTGGGACATGGGCGAGTGAATGGAGGCTCCAACATAAGTCATCCCATGGATTAGCCAGTTTTACAATTGCAATGAACTATATATAGGGCATTGATAATAAGCCTAGCACGTAATTTGTGGTCCCATATTCTCACAATCATGAGTTGCTAGGGAAGTTCCTAATAGCTTATTTCAAAGAAGCATTGTATCCCATGCAAAATGCGGGGCATCTCCAAGATGGGTAGCACAAATGGATGCTCCTATGTGATCACAACGGGTCATCAATAGTTTTCATTGAGAGTTTCCATAAGAAATGGAGACATGATTCAAATATTGTTAATCCAATGACCTAATCAAAATATAAAGTGGATCACTCTAAGTGCCTAAACTCGCCGAAGTGTTCACAATAGGTGAAGTTACCTAACGGTTCTTGAGACGATGACTTAAATTCTAAGTTCACCATGTTATGTAAATGACATTCTTTGAATCTTAAGAGAAAGTTCAACCTTTATTGGGATTAAGATTACCAATTGATTTAATTTTTTGTGACGATCTGTGATAAAAATAAAAATAAAATAAAAATTGTTCCAACAATATAGACATAGTCCAACATTTATCTTTCAAAACTCTCTTTTGAATTGAACCAACTTAAAATTAGGTCTTCGAATCATACTCTACAATACAATTTTAATATGACATCAACCTACCATGCCTTTAGGGGTTAACTTGTTGTCTAGCCATGGTTAACTTGGAACTTGCTTTAAGAGCGTGTCTAATGTCGACTATCCCCTCCAATTTTATTTGCTAACATCGGCTTCTAAGGTTTTAAAGGTACAAAGACGTTCTTCTCCCTCGGTCTAGAGTTAATTTTTTGTTGTGTTTAAGGGCTTTATATTATTAGTATTGCTTAGGCCTATTTGCAATAAAATTGGATCCATGTGTGGCAAGTTACTATGATGGGGGGATTCACATTGGGATTTTTTTTAGTCATAACACATGGAATACAAAAATAATTGCACTTTCTAATACACATCTAAATATGGTAACATATGTATCATGTTTCTTTCACGACTAGTTATTATACATGATGCTTATTACATAGGAAAAATCGGTAAGCAACTTTGGTGATCTCTTCATTGGACCACACATATCAGTTTTAACACACTATTTTCTTGCATGATGATGTGTGATGTGAGCCATACTATAAGGTTACCTACAGTAAGCCACATCATGCATATGCCTACATTGTAAGAAAATAAACTACAAGGATGCATATAACTACACTAAATGACATGTATTTAATGTCATATGACATGTATTTAATGTCATGTGGCATTTATGTCATTGTGGTAACTTTTTTTAGTGGCACTTTCAATGAAGAAGTTTAGAAATATTGTCATCCCAACTTACTTCCATTTCATCCAAATTCCAATTATTGAAACAAAGATTGGTATAATTTGCATCCTCACAAAATTGTGATGAAATATTGTCATTGATGATTGAAATTTGGATGAATAATCACTTCGTAAGTGATAGTAATCAAAAAATTGTAAATCTTTAATCCCCCAAAATTTTTGCAAGGAATGACAAATAATGTTGGGTTAACATTTACTTTTGGTGACACTACACTGGGGTTTACAATTAGAATGGTGACACTAAATACAATGTTTAGTGTAGTTGTGTCAAAAGGATCCTAACAAAAATCAACTCATTGATCAAGTGCATTACAAGAAATAAATTAATACCTTAATGCAATTGATGGTTTGGGTTCTAACACACAACCTTGGTGCCCTTGGATGCAAATGCATGTTTAGTATCTTGATCATCAATGTGGCTTATGTCTATGTTTTAGTTTTCTCCTTGACATAAGATTATTGAATAAAGTTTCAAACCCATAATATAAAGAAACTTGATTCTAATACTTGGTGAGGACTGGTAGACATTCTATATAGAGGTTTTACTCTGAGCCCCTTAGACCTTTGAGGGTTAAATTGGACTGTACACTTGAATATTTATATGTTTTGTACCCTAGAAAGGTACGTGGGCTTGGTCCGAGATGACTTTAAATTACCGGATGATAGTGGAGAGGTACCCAAAGCAAATGGAGTGGTTGATGGTTCGATTCCCAGCTGTGAAATCGTTTCTACTTGATGGAAAAACTAGCTAGGTGGTCAAGAACCTCCTCTGTCCCCCCCCCCCCCCCCCCCCAAAAAAAGAAGAAGAAGGCATGTGGACCTTGTACTTAATCGGGTTGTATATGGCAAGGTTTGTAGTTAATAATGGAAGCCAGAATAACATGTGTTATGATCTAGTATGAGATTGGACTTTGTGCGCAAAATATATTAACCATTATAGGTTCAATAGTGAACCTGATTGAGAGGGCCATCATGATTGTTTCAAGCGAGAAACAATCTTCACTTTCGACTTCTTTACGTTTTGCATCTCCACCCTTATTTCCTACAATTTGAAATCATAATATCGGCGTTGAAACTGATTATCCCAATTAGTGCATGTTATTGTTCGGAGTTGTGCAATGCTCTAACCATATAATGAGCATTGTAATATTTCACCAAGCAAAGTCATCCATTCATGTTCTATAATGTCCGTACCAACCTATTGAATTTGTGTTAGTAAAAATCAAACTCTTGAGTAAGATGTTAGTGCACTGCATAACGCCAAATAGTGACACGCACTAATTGGGATAATCATTGTAGCAATCATTAAATGAATGAGAAAGTTTCCAAGCCAATCTGAGTTTCCAACATTATAAAATGTATGTGGAGTTGGAAGCAACACTTAATGAAGCCACTTACCTTAACACAAAATCTTCGTGCAACCAAATCCAACCATATTTTAACCTTTGAAGTTATGGATGGGAGGGTTAGCTTAAGTGGAATGAGACAAAATCTCAAATCCATTGCGAACTTAGGGAACCCTCTAGGAACCTTTTAAATCCCACACAAATGCTCTCATAAGATGGGATGAACAATCAACTCCTTCATCTTGCAAACATTGAATTTTCATTCACCAAAATTTCATCCGTTGGAAGTAAATTTCGGACTGCCCGAGTAGTTTCGTGGTCCGTAGGATGGGGCTTTGTGAGTTGATGGCTTAGATGTGGTCTGCCCACGACCACACACCCTCCAATCACATCACCTCAGTGACATGGGTAGGGAAGGCCTCCTTTTATCTACTACACATAGTTACTATTTGCTTGAAACATATACATAATTAATTATATCCTTTATTTTCTTGAGTGAATTCTGCGTCCTTGTTGACTTTCTTTTCAAAAGTGGAATGTTTTGTTATAGCTCCGACATGTGATTAATTTTGTTGGAGAAATCCGTAGCTTGAAAGCACATAAGTGTCTAACTTCTTTCACAAAAACTTGCATGCTCCGGTATACTTTGTTATAACTCTTACAAATCCTTGAAGCTGGATTCTTATTATATATTTAGTTTATATGGACATTTAAAAAAAAGTCATCCACAATTTTGTAAGAGAGAAACAATTCTTTAGAGACTTAACATTCAAATTCCTCAATTGATTTACAAGAACAAAACAAATGCTTGAGCATTTAGGATTGGAAGATCAAACACTAAACCCTAATCTTCCTTCTTTGCAACCTCAACTGAATTACTCCACAAATGCACACCTCAAGATCAGCCCTTGCAGTAGTGTTAATAATATAGGCGAATTTAAAGATATGGTGTCGTTTATAGTTGGCAAGTAAAAACTTAAAAAAACTTAAAGAATCTAATAACACATGGTATTCAAACATGAAAACGAAAAATGATTCTTAGAATTTGTGAACTCTTTAGAGATACTAACTATACTATTCCTTAGACCCCCCCCCCCACGCCTCGATGCACACGCTCTTAGCTCTTAACCCGATGTAAGTCAAGTTGCGATGGATTATTTTCACTTTCGCCAACGGCCATCATTCGGCCCATTTGGATACCAACAACAAAACTCATTGAAAGACTTTGTGATGATTGGCTTCCTTATGTGATGATGGTAGAATGTGCAAACTACATGGAATTTTTCTCAATGCCAACGAACTTCAACGTGGTGGCAATCCTTTAGTGAAATTCCAATGATGGAGTTAGAATTTTGTCGGGGAAAATGCCATCATCAACTTCGATGCGTGGAAGCTAATGGTAGGTGTGGTTGGTTGCAAGCCAATTTAGTTGCTTCCTTGTGAAATGCTCTCGAGATTCAAGTGAGATTCATGGTAACTCATTTTTAGGAGGTTAAATAACAAAGCTTAAGAATTAGGTTAGCATAGAGCATTATGAAAACTAAGTAATGGGCTTTTGGGAAAACTTGGGCCAAGTCTCGGGTAAGGACTAAGTTCATAGACTTTGTTTGCATTGTTTATGGTTGACTACCGGATGAGGGATGGTTTAAATTAAGTTGGTGCTTCTAACTAATGGGAATATTCCCTACTAAAAGAATTTTTCGGTGCTTAAAGATGGTGAGTAAAGAATAAGTGGCAACGAACAAAACTAAAGATGATAAGAATATGATGGGATGATTTTTTTCATGGAGAAAAATTAAGCATAGCAAGTATATAAGCTCATCATTGTTGGTGAAGCTTGGCATGTCAAAATATTCCCAACGGGATTTTGAGAGGTCGTATTCGGACCTCTTCATGCGCAAAATTGTATGTTTGAACTATAACATACTTTCATTATTAGCTAAGTGCTTCAAGTGGACTATATCTAAAAGCTACTCATTCATTCATTCATGATTAAGTGCATTTTTTTTTCATAATCAGTTAAACATCTTAATAGAGGTTGAGGGTTAAATCAGGTTCAAACATACATCATGGATGCCTTTGGATGTAAATACATACTCAATATATGGATCCTCAATCTCACACGAGTAGATTTGTACTATGATTCTAAGACCTAGTATGGACTATTAGGAAGTACGTATATAGGTTGTCTTGTGAGCTTTGTAAACCTTTGAGGGTTTAACAATGTTATTAACATATCAATACGATTGCTCCATAAATTTATTTGTGATTAACTTCATGTTCAATATAAGCACACAATTAGGACTATTGTAGATCATAAGCAAGTTTGGCACTTCTCTGTTGACACACTAATTTTTGAGGTGACACATGGAATCTTGTAGAGATTCCAACTAATCAAAAAGTGAGACATGGAACTTTGACTAATCAATTTATTTAGAACCTACCCATCATCTAGGTACATGCCTTAAGGGACAATCAATAAATGTGACAAACACATTGTTAAAAAGTACCTAATTCATGAAAGTAATTGACCGTGATTGTATCATGAGAACAAAAGATTATCTACAATAATGTATATTGCTCAATCAAATACTCCATCAGTAGAGTCTTTGCCACCATAACATTATTCAAATCCATAATAATGTAATGTGGGACTTACAATATTCCACGTAGTATTCCTAGATATTCCCCACATTCAAACTGAACATTGTCATGGATCTGAATAATGTTATGAAGTGTAACTTTGATCAACATGCTTTGTCAAGTGTACCTTAACCATTAAAATGTTCATGGGTCCCATAGTGCGTTGCCACCTAATATTCAAGGCCAAAACCCCAATTTTAGACTTGGCTTCCACCTTGGATCAAAGCTCTTCATGATTGGGATCTTCATGGGGAGTATGCGGGAGGCAAAATCACGAAGGTGTAAAGTCATGTATAAGTTTCACTTCAAGAATTTGGAACATATTGTCCTTCGCATCATAAGTCATAAATCACATTATCATGTTCTTCATTTGGTTGGAATTGAAAGTGTACTCATGTAATTTTGATTTTATTATGACACCGCTACATATATTGAAATGTTCAAAGTCTCTAAGGCATTGTTTGAGTGTTGCCCCTAAATGCCATAAGGTTGATTTACATTAAAGATGGACCACAATGAAGAAACTCCATATATATGACTTGTCTAGCCCCAACACGTAGATCGAACCGTTCACATGGTTGTGTGTGTGCGGGTGGGTGGGGGGGGGGGGATCCACTCCATGTGCATTAAGAAATTGCATGAGGAAAACAAATTCTACTCTTGTATTATATGTAGTAATTAATTGACATGATTTGAAATTTTTACTAGAGCTACCAAAACATTGACATCATATTCTATGTGTATATTTTGAATAGTTAGAATAATAATAAATGGTATTTCTTTGAGTTGAATAGTGATCATTCATCAAGTTCATTCCAAAAATAGAGTTGAAAGTCTTTGAAATGCAAACTAGTTTCAGGTTTTATTGCTACCTGCAACATGGAACTTGGACGTCAAAAATTGTGAATTGGTATATAGTGTGCACATATTTATTTAGCTCAAATGTTTGTACTATGGAAATAATCTCAATAGTGTGGCCCACGATATTTACCACAGTGTTGTTGAAGTGAATCTAAGTGAAAAAATACAATGTATCAGTGGAATCCAAATGTACATGTGTTTGTGAGTTCGAATAATGAAAAAAAGGAGGAGGTACTTCTTAAACCCTACATTGTAGTTGCCTTTGTGATTGAATGCTCATTACAAGGATCATAGGTCATTGCCACTTCAAGGTGCTTTTTGGGTATTCATATATGTTACACATATAGAATTGATATCTACATTCTACCTCGTAGTGGCAAAGAACCAATGGAAACAACCCGTGATCCTTGTAATGAATTCTATGTTGGTTTTTTATTATTTCATTATTAAAAAAATCAACACTTGGTTCATTTTTAAATAAAAATTCTACCAATGTCCGGGGAGAATTTTGGACATAATTGGTCGGGATCCTAGTGTCTCCAAGTCCAATTGGTTACATGTTGACATGATTCGGTTTTCCTTTACTAAATAGGGTATATTCTATACATTCCTCTAAAATGATTAGTTATTTTCAGTCTTGACCTTCAACTGGCTATTTCACAAACTCAACCAATTCATTTGTTAGTAGTGGCCAATTCTCCATGTTCATTGTATTCTCGGGGGGGGGGGGGGGGGGCAGTGTGTTAAAAAGTTAAGGATATAGGTGCGAACAACCACTATTTTATAGGGGGGTATTGCTTTCAATTTTTTTTTTCACATGCTATCATTATGTAAATTTCTACTTTGGGTTAATAGAAAAATGGCTTGCATTACTTATAATTCCAAATTACCTATTATTCCATACCCTATAGTACTTTAAAGATGTCCAGTGTCATTTTTGATACCCTATATTACTTTTAAGTCCATTTATAATTTTTTGCCCCCATGTTTTTAAAATACCCTATCATTTGTTCACACGTATATTGCTACTCCAACCAATGACTACCCCCCCTCCCCGAATATTGTATTCTACTTTTCAAAACAGCCTAGAAATAAACAACGTATGAAAAGTTTAATTTGTGACAAGTATGAAGGATGGATAGCATTACTCAACGATGTGGACCGTCAAAATATAATAGTCACATTTTGGTAGTTCAACCATAATTTGAGTCTCCTTATGCAACTTTTCGAGCATCCCACTGTTATATTATGAGGGTCCACAGAATGTGAGATGCATGCTACGTAATGAAATCCACCCTATTATACCTTTGACAAAATCAGATACATGCGGCCACTTGGCAACCTTCATCCACATGGATGGGATTTTGTTTTATAACACCTACCAATGAGATTAGATGA
The DNA here is from genome assembly GCA_950295325.1 of Polytrichum commune. Lineage (NCBI taxonomy): Eukaryota > Viridiplantae > Streptophyta > Polytrichopsida > Polytrichales > Polytrichaceae > Polytrichum > Polytrichum commune. Next base: position 4,873,648 of record OX485809.1, read on the forward strand.
ATGATTTTGTTTGCTCCACCCATAGGCAATGTTTGTTCATTTGACAAAATTTTGCCAAATACTTACCTCAAAATATGAGGAGTGGGATAAACCGCTTCCCTATGCATAAACCTGGGCATATCACTAACATTCATATGAAATTGCACTTAATAGTCCTATTAGTGTAAGTTGAAAATTAGAATGGAGATATTTAGCATGGGCCACAAAAATTTTGTAGTCAAGGTGGAATTAACATGGGTTTTGAATTCCGGGTCTTTCCCCAAGTCTTCATGAAGACTTCCGACAAACACATTGAATGTTACTTACAAGACAAAAGTAGCACAAAAATAATCACCCACATTAATTTTCTAGAGAAACAATTATTGTTGCCCCAGCTAATTTTCTACCAGAAATTTAGTGTGGGTTCAGAATTAATGTGGCCCACATTAATTCTCATTATGAACAGCAGCGTGGGCTCTAGAATTTTATTATGGCCCATAGTAAAAGGATTATTTAGTGTACACCTTTCACATTTATTATTGTGGGTTTGAAAGTTATCAGAGGTAAAAACATGTTGTGGTGCAATACACTCTATGTGTGGGTTGAAAATAAAGGTGGCTTATAACTAAATCTACATCTATAAAGTAATCAAGATTCTAATACTAAAGGATAAAAATATTGATACTATATTCAATCTAGAATGATTCATGTTTGTGTTAAAAAATATATATTCTATATTTCTAGTTTTGATATGTATATGTTAATGCAGCCTAGAACTTGGCATGAATCACGAAATTTACATTGACCAAAAATATAGTTACATGTCAAAAATTATAGTAGGCCACACTTACAGGTGTGAAAGGTGTACCACATGCAAGACCAATGAGATGGGCCAGGGCTAGACACCCACGTCTTTGAGTTGGGCCCCTACTGCTTATCTACCAAGGTAAAGGAGACATGGTAAAAACCTGACCCCATAGACTTTTGGTTAATTCTTCTGAAGCGGATCTCTCTACACTAATTCCAGGTGTACGATGCCGATTCCGTAAGCGAAATTGTGCTTAAAATTTTGTAAATCTTGAACCATAATATCATTGGGTACATTTTCACCTCGGGCAATGGTGGCAGGGCCCACCTAGAAGAGGTGGGCCACGTCAAAACCCCGGGCCAATGAGATGAAGGCTAAATCCAAAGCAACAAGGAACTAGGGTCGTAAATGGCCTTCTGCCATGCACTCCCGGGGTTTCCAATAAGACACCGCCCCAAAACAAGAGAGAAAATCTAAAGCTCTCCATTCAAGTGTTTAAGGCTATGAGAGCCGGGCAGCCTGGAGGCTTTATGACCCAACGATTTGTAACAAGGCATAAAGAAAAATAAACTCTGTCGAGGGCCACGTCCGGACTGTCATAATGTGGGGGGAAAAGGCCGAGGTAACTCAATTTTTAAGGTGTAATTTTTCACTTTTATTCAAAGCACGCGGGTCACGGGCAGCTACAAAAATGTTTTTAAAATGTTTAAAAATAATTTCTAACAACCTAAGATTGTCACTTGTATCAGTGGCCATAATCGGTCAAAATCCTAGTGTATCCAAGTCCAACCGGTTGCATGGTGTCATCTTTCAGCGTTTCTTTTGTTAATTTGAGGTATAATCTCTAGATTCTTGTAGAATGAATGATAATTTTCCTAAAGACTTGAACTTCAACCGGTTCATGTGCAATTAGCGGAGGAGGGAGGGAGGTGGGGGGGTAAGGTGTCATGGTGTCTATGTAAGCTCATCCATTGTGGAGAAAAAGGGTTCAAATAAAAAGAATCCCTGTATGGGTTTGGGGTCGATTCATTCAAGTTGCACCTCACTAGATTAATTCAAGGTATAATCTATCATTTTTAGAATCATATTATCTTAAATAGTCATCTTCATGGTTATTACGTAGTTCATTGCATTTTCACCTCCCTATTGACTGAGTTTTTTTTTTAAAAAGAAAATAAATTTAAAGCACATGGGTCACATGTAGCTACAAAAAGTTAATACTCAAGGAAAACCTCAAGAGAACATCTAAAATTATCCCTTAATTTTACGAGTATAGATGGGGGGTTTTGATGGGTAGGGAGTTGGGCTTGGGGTTCGTGGTGTATGTGTAACCTCATCCATCCTGAATGAAAGGGCTCAAATACAAACAAGTGCCATACATGTTTGGAGCTGGTTAATTCCAGTTGCATCTCACTAAACTAGTTTGGGATATTTGATGTCATTTTCATAGTCACATTTTGATAGTCATGTTCAGGATATCAAGTGTTGCGTTGTGTTTTCACACTCCTTTTGGATGAGTTTACATACTAGACATCACAAATCCTTGGCCTAGAGATGTTTGATGTCTACAAAGACTCAACCATTGGAAAGATGAAAACGCAATGGACTATTTTGTAGCCTACAAACGATTATGTGTAGATAATTTGACTCTGGAAATGGCATCAGAGGCCCTGAGTTTATCTCATGAAAATGGCACACAAGTCTTATTTGGATATTAATCTCAAATAAACTTTTATTTAAACTCTTATGAGTGGTGTGTGGTTAGGGTAGATCTATGAAGAAACTCCAACAAAACTCCAACATGTTCACAAGAGAATAGACTATGTACTAAAGTAAATTATCAACCATTGTGGACTCAATAGTCAATAGAGTCGGAAGGACCTGAATATTCATTCAAAAAATCGACATACACGCATTTCCAATAATCTTAACTATTGAATAAAGGGAAGCATGATTTCAATCCGATTTTGACAAATGCTTCATCATAGATTTGCAAATACCTCACAAGTTTCTTTGCAAATTTCAAGTTGGAGAACATGCTCAAAAATGAGCCACTTTACTTCCACATACCTTAGAGCCCCTTCCTCCACGATGGATGTGCCTCTCCATTCTGCAAGATTTGTGTTAAGATGTTATGAAATTACAAATCAACTACAGTGTTTGTGGTATTCATGTCACATGAGTACTACTATCAATTACCTTCTAATGAGGCCTATGCTAGATTAGCTCAGTGATGCGTACCATGTAACAGAGAATTTCTTTTCTTTTCTTCAAACCTACTATCTTCAGCCATAGTAATTGCCCTTTCTTGCTTTTCTGAACCTTTGACTAAAATACCAAGCACTAATGACCAACAACTTGACTAGTAGTGTCACCTCATGACACTTGATGTTAGTATGTTTAGTAATATATTGACATTAGTATGCCCAATAATATTATGAGGTCTATGCAATTAAGTTGTCAACATGTAACCATTGGGACTTGGAAAGACTAGGATCTCGACCGATTATGCCCATAATTCTCCCGGGACATTGAATATGTGTGACACTAAATACAATGAACGGTGTTTCGACTCACAAAAAGTGAAAAGCCGAGGTAAAGTTAAAAATTAATTTTGGGAAAAAAAAATTCAATGAGCACGCAGATCACGGATGGCCATAAATAGTATGTTATTCATGGGGCATTGAAAACCATGTGAATCCTTTTACTTCTCGCATAAATGCCACTTGAAATGCCAGCTTTGTAAGTCATGCCCATGAGACTCAACCCCAAATTGGCCCCGACCACGATAATTACAAGTTAGCGGTTCGTTCCGTCCAAAAAATTTCATCCATTACACATACTCTTTCATCCCCCATTTATTGCGAAAGACTCCAAACATGGTGGGTGGCAATCATGGCGAGTTATGGCATTCTCTCAATTTCTTTGAAGACACTCATGAGATGCTTCGATACGAAGCTCGACACTCCCTTCTATGAGTGCGACTCGGAGGCCGGGAAGATCCCAACACCATGTGGATGGAGGGATGGATGAAAGGAGGGATGGATGTGGATGAAATATCACCATTCATCCACATGGTTGGGCCCCTTACAAAGTTCATCCAATCAATAGTTCGTCAACATGGGCCATGTCCGTGTTCTCCTTATAACGATGAATCATTTGCAAACGCTCATTCCAATGCCTCATAAATATCAATCATGTCATAAAAGGACTTGCCACCGACACCACATGATGCTTCCACCCCGTTGACATTATAACCAATAATGTGGAGGCATATTTCCAAGCCGTCCCCGTGTCCATTGGGGTGTGTGTGACTCCTCTATTGTATGCCTTAGTGGCATTATATCTCTTGTTATTGTTCACCTCTAGGGTATGTGGGTGTTATTTGGTCCAACTTCTATTAATTAGTGTCACACAACAAATCTAGCATGAAGCAATATAAAAAAAACGGATTGAAATTCGAGCTGAGCCTGGTTTAGTTATGGTTATCAGAAGTGCATGTTTGTTGATTCCTAAATTGGATACCTAGTTCCTCCCAGTTGTGCTTATTATTAAGTGTGGACCTCGGGGGGGGGGGGGTAGTCATTGGTTGGAGTAGCAATATACGTGCGAACAAATGAAAGGGTATTTTAAAAACATAGGGGCAAAAAATTATAAATGGACTTAAGAGTAATATAGGGTATCAAAAATGGCACTGGACATCTTTAAAGTACTATAGGGTATGGAATAATAGGTAATTTGGAATTACAAGTAATGCAAGCCATTTTTCTATTAACCCAAAGTAGAAATTTGCATAATGATAGCATGTGAAATAAAGAAGAGAATTGAAAGTAATACCCCCCTATAAAATAGTGGTTGTTCGCACCTATATCCTTAACTTTTTAACACACTGCCCCCCCCCCCCCCCCCGAGGTGTGGACTGGTTAATAATATCTAAAGACATAGTGCAATCTCATTGAAACTTGTGTCTTTATGGTATTCGTTCTTTGATCCTCACCGAACTTCACACCAATCAAATATGAGTGTTCATTTAAGAAGAATGACCAATTTACACCCGCATAACTTACTTACTATGAACCCCCCCCCCCCCCCACTCGATTGTGCTACGCCGTTTATGGTAAGTAGTGTCACATGCAGAATAGTGTTATGTACCCTATTTTGAGATGTATGCTAAGTTGCACTAATTATCAACAAACTTCAGCACTCGTGTCACTTGATGACACTTGGCGTTCAAGTGTGCTTCCTAATATCTTGGCATAAGTATGTTCAATATTGTTATAAGATGTATGCATGTGTTACACAATGGCTTACATGCTAACTAAAGCGTACACAAATGACACTTGGAATTTGTATGCTCAAGAATATCTTCCTACTACATGCTAAATTGTAAATACATGGAACTTGCCATGAGTAAGCTCAATAGTATACTCTCCTTGCCTATGAAAACACAATACTATCCTCTCAAGTATTCTAATATGCTATGCTAATTATCCTAATGTAAATAAAATTTTCACTTCAAAAATTTCTTATATTGACAAGTAATAACATGTCGACAATTAGCGGAAGTGACACTTTGAAACCTCTAGTAATCTAGTTCAAAACCTTCACAAATAGTGCATGTGATACTAAATATTATGAATAGTGTAGCGGTCTCCATAAACAATACCCCAAGTATATAGAGAGAGAACGTAAAATTTTATAGAGATTCCAACATTATTGGAAGAATGACTACATGTAGACTAATAATAGAAACCCTACCTTCCCACCTTCCCTCCCAACCTCCCTTTCCTTGTAATTGTCTCCTCTCCCTCTCCTTTGCTTCTTTGCATTTTTTGATGCCTTCATTGGAGTCAAGTACATATCCCAAGATTATCACTAATGTGGGCAACATCATTGTCGACACAAATCAACTCAAATTTTGAGTAATATATCACATGTCACTCATAAATTATTCGGATTCTCCACTAAAATCTATGTGTCACCTCAAAAACAACAACATTTTGGTACCAAAGTGTTAAACACGGTTATCACATATGGTTTTGTTTCAAGGAAAACAATAGCGGGGCATCCATGATCTATGAAATAACCAAGGCGAAGAGACATGGAGTTGCTATCTAGCATGATATATATTATATTGTCAACCTTGAATATCCAATGCACCCTTGTGTTTTATTTAAGTGGTTGTTATTGTTCAAGGAACGCGCACATGACCATATTGGTCTTGACCCCAATTGGTTAGCTTCTATACCCCTTTGCTGGCTCTTGACCTAATTGCTTGTTGCCACTCAATTTTTACATTTTCACCGGGTCCCAAACTATTGACCTAAAATAAAACAAAGCTTGTGCATAGTGTACTTTTGTGTAAAACCTCATACGTCAAGAGACAACACTAGTAGAAAACTATGCCCCAAAAAAACCGCTGCCAAAATTGGTTGCAGTTCTTTTGACCAACCTCATTTGCAGTGGCTAAACGACTACATTTTTTTGATTGCAATTTAGTAATTTGAGGACGTGTAATATATCATTGGGAAGGTATTTTCAAGACCTTTCTAATGATATATCACACGCCCTCAAATTCCTAAAAATACAGTCGCTAAACCAAAAAGACAAATATGCAATCTTTTAGCGATTGTAGATTAAGATGGTCAAAAGAAACGCAACCAATTTTGGCTGCAGTTTTTTTGGACATAGTTTTCTACTAGTGCAGGGTGTTTGAAAATATCACTAAACACTTCATAAGTTGATGATGTTTGCGGTGGCCTCACCTAAGTGCAATGAGAGGAGTTTCACCTAAAAATATCTTCTTAGGTCGTCTCGTGACACTCAACAAGGTTGATTGTTTTTACTATGACCTACACAATACTTCTTACAAGCCTCCAATAAGTATTAAGGTATTATTTACTTGGTGTATGAGATTGGAACTATATTTAACATGACCTACTACAAATAGGTCACGGGATTACAATCAAATGCAACTCATATGATAAGAGATACGTTATGTGTATTTGTATCTAGATCAAAGTCCAAATCATTCCATGTTTCTACTTACACGTATGTTGCCTCCAATTGGAAGAATGCAATTAATAAATGTGGGAGCCGATTGAAATGGGTCTTTTTAAAGGAGGACATTAAATACCCCCCCACGAACTTTTCGGGGTGTTAGATCCAGGCTGGGGCAGCCGCCCGTCCAGAAAATCTGGATTTTTTGGACACGACCGAAAACTTGTGCTTGCCCGCCCGATTTTGAAAAAACCACTACCCTTGCATTCTTGAAGGCCACTTACTCACAAATCCCATATTGAGTGCACTTCACCTTCAAGGGCCAAAATCCAATATATATGTTCACTTCCATTGAGTAAATAAGCAATTGATTGGGGTTTCATTATCAAAGTGAAACCGTCAATAAAACATGTAATTAACTTGGAAGTCAAAAATATTACAAAACCCTCACTAGCACTGAGGTTATAATTTTTGTGACTCACAAATTGAAATTGTCTTTGTCATTCTAAAATGACACTTAAATTTAGTGTGCTGATTTAGTATGTGTATTTTATAATATTTTAGGTAATGCCGTCTACTTTCACAAGTATTCATACGCATTCAAATGAATCAAGTGTGATTAAATATAATTAATTCATTGGACGTCCCCCCTTTTTAAACCTTTTCCAACTGAAACATGATTTTCTTTTTTCTTTTTTCAATGTAGATTCCGTTGGAACCAATTTTTTCTTTTCTTTTTTTCTTTAAGATAAACGACCTACTATTGGAAAACTTAGACATAACATTGTTAAGTAGTGGGGACCTAACCCATTTGAATATGAATAGGATGTAAAATGGCATGCATGCTTGAGTTCTCAAGAGTTTGTTCATTATAAGCCTTACCTCGGTGAGGAATAACCCATTATTTATTCTTGGGTTTGAGGGCCGTTATTCCTTAGGAATGGATCCCACCCACATGGGCTTAAACCTTAAGGGCAGGGGGTGGTATTTGCACAAGATACTTAACGATTATTCATCGCCTCCAGGAAATATGGAAATAATTATGATATTCATACTAAATACCTAGGACAAACTACAGAAAAGAGGAAGTGAAAATAAAATCATATGCAACAATGTCAATTAGTTACATGTTATGTGAATTTTAGTTGAAGTCATTTATATGAGCTCAAAACTCTTTATAATTCAATTAAAATACATACACATGCGCACATGCACATAAAATAGAATAAAATAAAAGCAACGTCTGGGTTTCGTTTACCCTGACGTGAATGGGAGCCCGTTCTACTCTACCGTGATCATGTTTGACCAAGCGTCACTGTAGGGGTACTTCCTCTCTTTCAGGAGGTGGGCTCCTTTAGTTTACCCATCGGTTCAGTTCCTAGCCTCTAGGGGGGATCGACATGTGATTGTTTGTTGTCTAGTTTTCTTTTGTTTAATATCAGGTATGTTAGGTACTTAATGGCTATTTGGTGTAGTTGCTTCATAAGTATTTTGATTTCTCTTTTGGGTATTTTAAGGTTTTCTAGCTCTTAAATTGGTTGTTCATGGATAGCCCCTCTAACTCCGGTTGTGATAGTGATGAGGGGTTGACTTGCCACCCAGCTATTTTGAGTGTTTGGATGAGTGGGTTGTACTTCTCGGTTTTTTCCCTTTTGTGCGGTATTTGGGAATCTGTCATGACAGTATGTGAATTCAATGAATTGTATGACGTTTGATTGGGTTGGCGTTAGGGGAGGGTGCTTTCGGAGGGAGCACGTAGCACGCATAGTATGTCTGGCCTGAGTCTAGCTAGACATGTGCATGGTGTGGTATGACATGAACATTGGAGTAGCCATGTTGGGACTGTGTTGTCTTGTGGTCTGAGATTTTGGTTACCTGCATTTATAAGGGTGTAAAATCTTCTATGATTGCTTGATTGTAATGTATGTACTATTTGATGAACTGCCTTATTGTGTCATGCTTTACGCAATCCCTTTAAGTGTGGGTTTGAACATGTGGAGAGTAGGTGTGGCCATGTATCTAGGGCATTATTAGGGCATAGTGTACAGTTCGGGTTTGGGTATATATTGGGCCAAAATATATGTTTACGGTGGTTACCCATGTATTGGGCGTATCAGAATTTTAGAGTTTGTGTAATATGGGCGTCTGTTATTCCATGGTTTTTCCAGAATTGGTTGGAAAGTTTAGGGTTGATTTGGCCGTTGGATGTCCATTTATCTATGTATGTGAATTTGGATTGGGCCCATTTTAATTCTTGGCTTTTGTGTTCTTTGTTAACGTATGTTTGTAGGTTCCGTATGGCACCTGTGTGTGTTCCAGTTGGGACCCCGTTGAGCCAATATGGAGTAGTATGGGCCGTATGTATTCTAGGGGTGTTGGTGGGTTTGTCTAGGAGAGCACCGTTGTTTGCTAGTTGGTCCGCGATTTCATTGCCTATTATTCCTATGTGTGCCCATACTTTTTGAATTGTGATTTTGTGTGTGGATCATGTTATGTGGTTGATTATGGCGGAGATGAGTAGCTTATCTGGGTGGTTATGTTGGGATGATGGATGTCGTATATGGTTGTGTATTATATATATAATGTTAAGGTTGTCTGTAAATATGTGTGTATCTTGTGTGTGTTGATGTGTTTCTTGAACTACTATAAGGAGGGCGTTTAGTTCAGCTCTAAGGATATTTTGTAGGCCTGGTAGTCTCTTTGCGATTCAGAGGTTGTTGGCGGGGCAATATACGCTTGAGCCACCTTTGTTCCCGACGCCATTCTCATCTGGAGGGATAAATGATCGGTCAGCGTACATGCATTGTTGGGGTTTGAATTTAAGGGGGTGGGTGTTGGTATAGTTCTATTGGTAGTTGTTGTGTTGAGTGGGTGCTTTCCTGGTGTTCATATATTGGGGCTTTATGCCATGCGCACACACATGACTCAGTGTTGTGTGTTCATTTTGTGAGCCGTAAGAATTGGGATATGGGAAGCTTAGTTTGAATCTAAGTCATCCCATAGTTATATTCCCAAGGCCCACAAAACAAGCACACAACGTTGCGTAGTCTTATGTGCATGTGTGTGCGCACACACCCATATAAATAATGCATATGATTGGGATAACTTTATTTTTGATGCTTATCTACCTTAAATTATCAAGATGTAAGCTTATACCCTGCATATGACACTTGGAAATCCACAATGGGTCTCTGTAAACTTTGAGGGTCAAATTCTTATCCGAGCTACATACTTTCAATTCTATCTTGTTGTGTCACAAACAACCCGATCCAAAATCAACTTGTTTCTCAAGTGCACTTTTCAAATCGGTTAAATACCTTGACGTTATTGAAGATTTGAGTTCAAATCCGCAACCTATGTGCTTTCGGACACAAATATATATGTTATATGTTGATAACGTAATATTATTTAGCACTACCACAAGATTTTATTCCAAAAATACCTTGTGTCTTCAATGTAAATAAAACTGGGAGTGAAATAAATAAACTCTGGGGTGGTAACATTTATTGTCTGTCAACTTGGTGCGGCCCAACAAGTGCCCAACCACCATTGTCGTTTTCTCTCTTGTGATGCATGTTCACAAGACAGCTCATCAACATGAGCCTTTTGGCAGATGGAACCCACCAATATACTATCATGCACATTTGTGTCAAACGTGTATAGCATGCAGAATTCACTCACGCCGTCCAACATATTTTTCTCCGGATCAAAATCTTGCAACAACAATCCTTAGCTAGGCATAGGCACTATGAATTGGGAGGGTCTCACCCTATATACGGGAGCCCCACCAAAATTCGGAGTTCCAATCGGTCTATCAATTGGTATGTAAGGAGATGGAAATCCATGATCACCACTCCGATTGTCCAAAGATTTCGTTCCCCCTTGAAAATGAACCTAGGGCAATGCGTCAAGTGGATTTGACATAAAGTCATATAATTTGATGGGCTTGGAATGAATATCAACAACATGTGGAGAGGATGGGAAGGAGAATGGTGGCACATTCACCGGGATAGGTTTGCATTTGTGTAAGAGAAAAACCCGTGGAAGAAGGTGAACTTGCATCCAAATGAAATGCGGTCTCAAAAGAGGGGGGGGGGGGGGGGGGGGGGGGCAAACAAGCACCAACTGCATCATTTTTTTGAGGGGCGTGGCGTTGTTGTGAAAATCAAGGTTACGGTCCACGAGAAGGAGGGGGGGGGGTCCTATATGGCCTTTTACTGAGCACTTTGATAAAGAATAAGATATTCATATGAGCTCCAAAGATTATTAAGCAAATGGCTACATGTATGATATGGATTTGCAAACTCAATCATCTCACACTAATTCCCTTTTTTGTCATATCCTACAAGAATAAAGTGCTTAAAGAAAAATTATCCAAATTACACACATCTAGTACCTTAGGCATGAGAGATGAAATTATCGTATATGAGCGTACCTCTCATCCATCCAACATACAAAAAAAACTCCCTTGAAATAGTATGCGCCTTGGAAATTACGAGCTCTTACTTGATTTGACATGGAAATGAGTTTTAAAGATCCCGAATTAGTGTACTCAAAATCATTTGAGACGAATTGGCCACAAACTTATAAGGGGGTCAAATTTTAATGTGGATGGATGAGAGGTAGGCTGGTATACTATAATTCTCTCTCTCTCTCTCTCTCTCTCTCTCTCTCTCTCTCTCTCTCTCTGCGCCTAAAGCATACATGTGTTATTTGGTATACATTTTTCCCATCTGCACTCACTTCTTGCAATATACGAAACACGCAATTAGTGTGAGATGGTTTAATTAGCATAATCCTAATCGTACCCGTGACCCTTCAGAGCTCATATGACTATCTTATTCATTATCATATACAATAATTCCCTCTCGCTCTCTCCCCCCTAACGCAAGCCACTTCCGAACCCGAAGGTGCACATGCAATGCAATGTTTTGTGGGGAGCCAATTAAACAAGTGTCCCGGGTGGTGAAGAAGATTGCCATGCTGGCAGCAGGGGGCGTGGAGCCTGCCACACGCCAACCTACCTGGCAGGGCTGACATGTCATCGTACTATTCGGTACACCCAGCCACACGCCGGCAACAACAAGCACCCCTGAAACTCATATAATAATGACCCGGACGGACACCGCAGTATAGCACACCTACATCACGGCCTCCCTTTACTAGCGGTAATTAATTGGGGGGCCAAAGGACTCGGCCGGGGCGGGGGGGGGGGGGGGGGGGTTAGTAGAATCTTCTTCTTCTTCTTCTTCTTTCCGATCTCGGTCATTCCATTAACCTATCTCGCTTGCAAATAGCGTTTGGCCGCACTCGTTCCGGTGCTAGCTCTTCAATGCACGTAGACACTTTCATCGACACCAAGGAACGAATCTATTTAGTGCCGTATGTGTATTTTATGTTGCCGTGGTACCTCTTCTAATCCCATTTGTTGTGAGTAAGGTTACAATTCATGTCATGCCGACTCAGATAGATAGATACAAACTCCGGTCCCTGGGGTAGGGGCCGGCGTGAATAAAGTGTCCGTTCGTAATGCCAATAACCCGATGCCCACATGACAAAGGGAAATTGGGGCTATACTACTCTCCCCTTTCGAGGATGGACACTATAGTAGTCAGAAACCGAATAAAGAAAGCTAGTTGCAGCTGGCAGCTGTTTACTGTTGTTTTGTTGGTGTTATAAGGTGTGATTTTGTGGCGTTGGTGTTTGCCAAGTCATGTTTCCTCGGTTGGTTGAGGGAGGATGTTATCAGAGACTATGCATCAAGTTCGTTGTTTCAAGAGCAAATTTCCTAACCACTTTGCGTTCACACTTGAACGTTACTAGTTCTTGGGTGTATTTGGTTCTATCTTTGGTCCATTCTATGTTAATGTGGATGTTAACTGTAGTTATGCGTTACTAGTTATTGGTCTATTTGGTCTCATGCCGACTCACTTTTAGTTCATCGACGGTTTAGTTGGGTGTATTCTACATACTAGCATTTTGGTGTGTTGGGCTGGATCACATCTTCATTCGGCTGGGTTTTGCCCCTCCCACGCCTCCTTCACTGCCTGGTTTTCCCATCCGCACCTGCGTGGGAGCTCTTCCTTATTGGGAACCAATGTGACAATATTGCCGCGTCACTAAAGCCATTCAACGCCCGGTCACATATGCCATTAAGCTCCTTCAGCATGTGAAGAGAGCTCTGTGGATTAACTTGGGAATAATGAAAGTGAAGTCGACTTGAGTGTTTGTGATTTTGACCGGGTATTGTCACATTGGTTCCCAACGAGGAAGAGCTCCCATGCAGGTGTGGGCAGGGAGCATGGGGAAGATCAGGCAGTGAAGGAGGCGGGGGAGGGGCGGGGCCCAACTAAATGAAGATGTGACCTAGCCCAAAGCCATTGCATGCCAGGTGGTTCACAACTAGTTTTGAGCTTGAGACAAATAAAAATTGGTGGTATTAAATATACATTATTAAGGTGTAGCGTGATTCCTAATAGGTAATAGTACCACAATACCCACAATGGAAGAGAGAATTATCGCATGCAAGTGTGTACGCTTCATTAACCAAACATAAAAGCCTTGATATAGTATGCAGCCCGAATGTTACGAATTTTTGTTGATTTCACACCCAAATTAGCTTTAGAGCTCATGAAGCGGTCTAGTCCATGTCATTTGAGATGCCTAATCCACAAACATATAAGCATACAAGTTTTATGTTGGATGGACAAGAGGTATTCTCCTCTCTCCATTACCATTAGTGACTTAGGATCGCTTTCACACACATACCAAGAGCCGTGACCATGGAACCTAAGGACCTTGAAAACCATCCAAAGGCCGTATCATTTTCATCTTAATAAATACATGCACAATATTTAATAATAAGATTAGGATGTTTCTTTGAGATTCAAGAAGCGAAAATTATGGAGTGTATGATTAATAAGAGAATTAGACAAAAATAGGAAAAAAGAGTGATGAAAACCACGGCTTTATCTTGTCATGGGATGGGTAGGTGGAAGGGTGGCTTTATTTTCCTGCTTGTTCACTTAGTTGTACCAAATCATGCACCCCACGAATCAATCAACGATCCCAACAAGGTTCAAACCTGGACCAACAACATGGTAGATGGATCTACTTCGCCAACCTTATTCCCATGATTTGGCGATCAAGGTGAAACTCGCGGTTTCCTTAGACCCATTGTTACAATTCTTTTCCAATTAGTTGACAAGTTTTTGTTAGGTTTGGTTTGGTTTTATTTCTTTTTGAAATTTCGTTTCCATTAAGTTAAATATTTTGCCTCTAAAGTAGAACATAGAAGTAAACATGTAGAAGGCTTGCATTAATACTTGGCAGTGATCAAGTCTATATAGAGATAAGTCCCCGGGATAAGTCAAAGTAATCTAAAAGTTTTGACGTGAAAAGTTGGGAATCATCGTTGCACAATTAATGCAACCATTCGAAGGAAAACCCTTATGTGGTTCTAGAGGAGAAAATTTTGACCTAGTAGTTAGTATAAGTTGGAGGAGAATGGACTTGGGAATGGAGTTATGTAAATTATTTATAGGAAGAGAAGAGGGAAAAAAAGAAGAAAGAAAACATGAGTGCAATTGAACTAGTTTTGATTGTTGGAAGTGTGACATGGACATATATTTTGCTTATACATATCTTGTGTTGGATGGTGAAGTTGAAGTGTTGAGTTGGTATGAATTAGTGCTAGAGTAGTGCAAAAATGTGCTTTAATAATGTCTAATAAGCATTGATTTGGTCAATGCTGCTGATTGTTTTCTACATGCATGTTGGAATAGCGAAAATGATATAGATTTGTACTTAATGTGCCCCCAGATCATCACTTGGTGTTTGGGGATAATATTGGGGCTAAAGTTTCATTCTTTGATATGTAGAAATGAAGATTAAGTAAGCAAAATGAATCTAGTGAAGCTCAACATTGAACTAGAGAAAAATGAAGTTGCTAGATGGTCCAAAGAGTATTTAGTGATGTAGTTTATTGTTGTTAGGACCTCAAACATACGTGAAAAACCAAACAATTTATAGCCAAGTACCATGTGTTCCTCTAAAGTGGTTTATCCTACCTAACACCATCATATGTGGGAAATAAAGTGGAAAACAGAAATCCAACTGTGCAATCGATGAGCCCTCATGCTTAGTGTAAAGTAAAAGTGGATTATGTTGAAGGACTGCAACATATATTCATGTTGTGGTCGATCACAAATTAAAGTGATCACCACAACCCCTAGGTTTAAATGCAGTATCATGTACACCATGAAACATTATTCACTTGTTGCCATGTAGAATGCCATGTAGATTTTTCATCCATTCGAACTCTTTTTGTGAATTTTGCTTGGGTCTAGTGTAAAGTGAACTTGGGCATTCTTTGCCTTTTTGACCAATCACATAATTGTGTTTCATGGGTCAAGGGCCCTCAACCTCTAGTGTAAATTGGGCCCCTAAGTATTAACAAGCTCTTGGAATCACTGCATGGGAAGTGTTTGGGCATAGTTGGTCAAAATCCTAGTGATTCTAAATCCATGTTACATGTTGACATCTTCCGGGTTTTCTTTATTCATTTGAGGTATATTCTTCCATAGATTCTTCCTAAAATGATCGGTACAGTCTAACCTCCTTAAAACGACACACGTTTATATGACACCCTCGATATTATGACACATTTTTGCGCGACCAAACTTTTCAGTTCAAAACTCCCTCTTTTATACGACTACAACATTCTATAATGCGACATTTAGAATCTCCATTTTGTCTTATTAAAGAGGTAGTTAATGCTAAAATTCCTTTCATCTATGTTATGTACATCTAAAATACATGCATTTTCACTTGGAAATTACTCTGGAACTTCACTTATTATTGGTAACTTAATGAGAATTAGGGTTACTAGTGTAGATGTGGATGATTTTGCTTCATCTATAGTAAAACTTAGTGTTGCTAAACGGCATGCATCATTGTTGTCTCTTATTAGAGAACTCTTTATATTTTAATGTTAATGAAATTATTAGTTTTCAAAAGTTAGTAGGGAATTTAGATAAGATGACAGTTGCTAACTTGGGTAGGCAACACCAAAGAACTTTGGACTCCTGTTTCAAGACTTCTTGAAAATATTCGTATTCATGTGGAATTATAATTGATTATTTCACACCATCTATATTGCTTAAGCTCGTTGTATATATTTTTAAGCTCATATTTACTTACGTTTTTGTACTCCCTCAATAATACGACAACTTTTCGCCATTTGTCATATTAATGAGAAGATGACACCTCACTAATACGTCTTTTTGTGTGTTTCCCAAACATGTGTCATACTAAGGAGGGAGAACAATATTCATTTGAGGCATCCTATAGATTCCTCTAAGATGATTCGTAATTCTCCCGAAGTCTCCAACTTCAACTGGTTATTGTTTCTCAAACTCAACTGGTTATTATTTCTCATACTCAACCGGTTATTTCTCAAACTCAACTGGTTATTATTTCTCAAACTCAACCTGTTATTTTATCTCAAACTCAACCGGTTATTATTTCTCAAACTCAACCGATTATTTCTCAAACTCAACCGGTTATTTCTCAAACTCGACCAGTTATTATTTCTCAAACTCAACCGGTTATTATTCCTCAAACTCAACTGGTTCTTATTTCTCAAACTCAACCGGTTATTTCTCAAACTCAACTGGTTATTATTTCTCAAACTCAACCGGTTATTATTTCTCAAACTTGACCGGTCATTATTTTTTAAACTCAACCGGTTATTATTTCTCAAACTCGACCGGTTATTATTTCTCATACTCAACTGCTTATTATGTCTCAAACTCAACCAGTTATTAGTTCTGAGACTGAACCGGTTCACCTGTAAGTAGCCGCCGGTTCTCTCGGAGCATGGCTTCGAGAGTAAGCAAATCTAAAGTAAGATTACCAACCAGAGGCCCAGCAAAGCTGTCCTTGTATGGGTACCGGACTACTTTAAGGATTGGGACCTTGCAACGACTTATTATTAGTGTTGGCAGTGGAATGTTAAATTTGCACTTTCACATTTTAAGTACCAAAGCATCCATTGTTCATTTGTACATGTACCCAATTCGATTGCTCATCTTAATTGGACACCTATATTTGAGTGGTATGTATGTGGCTAAGTGTGGCTCCAAAAACATATATCAGAAAGACATGTGTTAAAAAGAGATAACCATTCTAAGTTAAATAATGAACATGACCTATATGATCATTTATTTGACGAGCATGAGAATGTTCACTTCGATGATGAATAAGATATCCATGTGGACTCTGAAAATTATGAGGAAAGTGACTATAGCCTCGATTTGGATTGGCTATTCCTCTTATACTAATGGTGTGTTTTACTATGTCCTGGGAGAAGTGGGCTAGTGGGAAAAAACAACCACTTAAGAGCCGCTACCTTAAGGCCACTTCACACACAAGACTGAGAGCATGTGACCATTACACTTCAAGCACTCTCGTTGGTGGGGAAGGCGGAGCCGGTCCAAGTTCACTTCACACTACGCTTGAGGGACCAACGGAGTATATAAGTGAATGCAAGATGGATGTAAGGTCTACATGGATTCCTACATGGCAGCTAATGGATTAGGTTTCATGGTCACTTGGACTATTTTCAAAAAACCACCTCTTGGAGGTAGGTAGGCCTGAGACAAAACTGGAAGACCATGGCACTCTGAACGCTCACAACCGTTGATTTATTCTATTTTATTATGTGTGAGGACTTGGATGAATAAAGATTCATCGAAATAGCATTTGGTTGAGGTCCCGGTCACATATGACTTCACACTACACTTGAGGGTCCGTGACCACACTACATGATTTCGGAGGTGTGTCGAGACGGCCTTTGGACAATTTCTTTTGGGATCTCAAAATTTCATGGTCATGGCTCTTGGCTCATGTGTGAAGTGGCCCTGAGGTGTCCGTGAAGCCTACACATGGTTGGCACTATAGGTTGTTAACTATAAGTATGTAGGTCAACATTTTAGTATCTACACTAATTGTCCCACTTAGTGTGAGTTACTAATTTAGAGTTACGCAGTGCTATAATTGTTTAATGAGGGTGCAATATTTTACCCAGCAAAGTTATTCATGTTATATGAATGTCTGAACAACCTATTGAACTTTCGTTAGCAAAAATTGAACTCCTAAGTAAGACACTCTTGCACTACGAATCTCGGAAGAGGAACACACGCTAATTGAAATAACCAGAGTAGTAACCATTTTTCCTATGATGCTTTTGTTTATCAATCAAGTGGCACCAATGAACTAGAGAGTGTAATAATTTCATCCATATTCTGACTAACACCATCATAAATGGATGAATAATAAATAATATGGATGGTGTTTCCACAATTTTCCTTTCAAGCTTTGGTGTGAATTTTGCCAAAAAAAGAGGATAATAATAACATTATTTTTTTTCTTGCTTTTTGACTATAATTATTCCACTAAAGAAATCATGGGTAGCTAGGTTAGGGTTAGGTTGGTAGGTGGGTTGTAAGGATGGTAGGCCCTCCCACATGGCATAGCATATCATGACATATGGCGTAGCATATCATGCCACTATATCACGAGGCTTTAGTTCATCTTACGGGAAATAAATTTCCACATACACTAACTTAAAAAGCTTGTGGAGATATCATGGTAATTAGTACGTAGGTCTTGGATATATGGGATGGTGGATTGTAGTCCCAAGGCGGTTTTAGGCAAATCGTTATTGGATAGAAAATATATTTTAATAATGTTTTAGATAAATATATTTTTAAATATATTTTCACTTTTTCTTTGACAAAAAAGATAGTATTTTGCAACACATTTTTTTTCCAATTTTTTCCTATTAATCCCCAGACATGATAATTGACATTGAAACCGCCATGATACTATGGTATGTAAGTTTTGCATTTAACAAATTCTTTATGCAATTTAGATAACAATGAAAACCTCAAACCCCCGGTAGCCACTGAACATTCCTCCCCTCCTTAGTAGATATCAAACTACCTCCTAGTTCAAAGCCTAGCTTGGTACCATTTAGCTATTTGTGGAATACATTTTTTGATTGTTTTCAGTCAAAATGGAAACGAAATGTAAAGAAGGGTAAAACAGAACTAGTTAGGTGACTCCGGTGTGAAATGACAGGCCATAGTCTAGGAGATATAGAAAAAGGGAGAATTGTGGAGATTATGGTATGATAGGAAGAGTTGTCACCTTTGTAGTGAAAAGCATATAAAAGGCTGGGGAAAAGAGAGTAGTGCTGGCCGGGATAGCCCCATGAAAAACTACTATTTATCCTTGGGAACTTTGTGCCTCGTAATTGCTGAAGTCTTTTGTGAACATATGATTATTGTAAAGTTGAATATCTGTAACCAGGGTGAATGCACTGGGAATTAATCTTACCGTGAGTACTTCTGTGAATAATTTCGATTGGGAGTTCTGTGTGGAAGAGAAGTTACGTCTGAAGCAGTGTGATTTCATTGCAGTCTCGGATTCTGTGACACCAAGTCTTTATCTCGTGAGAAATCGGCAATGGTTTGGTAGTGTCGGATTGAATGCCCTGTACCTGTGAGATTCAATGTTGATAAAGCTTCGGGTTCTCATTATCTAAGTAAGGTCGTCTTAACAGTATGATGGCGAGATCACAATGTGGCATAATCTGGTGTTAGAAATATTATTATCCTCCTGAATGAATTACTGATTCCAAGTATGAGAATGTCTCTGATTGTGAGAGGAAGATCTTTATTCGAGTAATCAACATGATAATGTCACCCCAGAAATGATGAATTGATGTCAACACTTCTTATCACAATCTTGGTGGAGGGGAATTACAGAATTAGAGACGAGGAAAATCAGGCTTCCTCAGGAAGTAGTGATTGTTATGTGAAATGATAATTATTGAGTTTATTATAAATATATGTGTATTACCACTGACACAATTTATAACAAAAGAACAGTTGATTGCCGATTCTTTTGTGATGTCATGAGGGAGTCGTAATTGAAGACTGATGTTGGACTGTTCATCTGTACTGCGATAATTTATTTGAAAGTTTAATTGAGGGAACGTGAGTAATTAATTACTTGATGAAAGTTGATCTCGTACTTTATAAGATGAGTCATATGTTGGAAATGCGTACAAGCATAATGTTTTTCTTCCGAGAAACTTCTGTTGTTTCTTTCTATGGCTATGGCAGGAGAAGGTTGTTGTGGCGTAAATAAAACCTTTGGCCACGAAGGGTTGAGAGATTGTTCAACCGTTTCATTTCAGCATAGACTGGTAAGGCTTGTGTACCCATGACCTTGAAAATGTGCGCATAATTAAATGAATTTGGTACGCAGCTCTCTAGCTACATTAAAGTTGAATTAATTAACAAGAGGCTATTGCAATACCAAAGTGGCCTTGGCTTTGGAAATGAGACGGATTCGAGTTACTTATACAAGACTATGGACTATGGCTGTGCCCATGCTTGTGCACCGCACTTGGTCCAATTAAAATGAACTCACTGCCAGACAATTGACTGGGATAGTAGAGTGAGGTGAGAGACTGTCACATTTGCATGTACTGACATCGAGTGGTTTTTAGCGTTTTTTATCCCGTACCCGTAACCCAATTATCACACCTACCTTGAAATGAAATGTTATAACCTGGTGTTTTACCTAACAAACCTTGTCTAAGACACCTAGATGTTATATGAATCACCTTTTGAGTCTTCCCTGATTGTTTCCCTGGGTTTTGTTTTGTAACCAAAAAGCTAACTACACTATTGCATGTCAACATTGGCAACTCATTCCACTAGAAGAAAGCTTGTCCATTAGAACCGTATGTCGTGACTTTGTCATTGTAACTCATGGCGAGAGAATGCACAAATAAAGCATTTTGGATGTCAACCAGAGGGTTTCAATTGTGAAGTATCCAAAAAATTTGCAACCAAAGACTTTCAGTTGACAACTAGAGTAATTTATTTATGGCATTTTTGCGCCATGAATGGCAATGGATAAGTTTTCTTCTAGTGTTGGTGATGGAACAACAATTACGAAGATGGTTGTGGACATTAAAATGATTCCATAGTCATATTTTCCATGTCACTTGGTTTTGGTTGAAGTCAATATCCATCCACAACTTTGAATGACTCCCATGATCTAGTTTGTATGTATCATGAAACAAGCAGCGAGTCGCAAGAGTGCACATGCGACAAATTTCAATTGGTTGTCCAACCAAGACCAAACCGTGGTCATATTAGAGACCACTACACATTAACAACCAAATGTAATTACACTAGAAGAGCGAGTTACTAACACCATATGTGATCAGTTTTGAAAATTGACTACCAAACTTTGGCCCATTTCAAAAACCACCCCCAAGTCTCTTCCCACACAGTAGAACCAATAAACCCCCCCACCATGAGGAATCGCCAAGACATCATGGTAGAGGTGTGTTAAATCTTAAATGTTCGTCCATTTTAAACAAGGATATCCACATGTGAGGCTAGTACTTATGCCATCCCATGTAGTACATTTCATATGTCATGGAGATTTAGCCAAGCGTATTCATCATGTGCGCGTGTCCAAGTCGTACCTCATTGATTACTTGGTCCAACAAATTGTGACATTATAATGACCTCTATTTACACCATCTTTGAGATCATGTGATTGTGGTTGGAGAGCTCACATGCAAGGAATGCTTACAAGGTGTGTGGTCACTTTTGTATAATCGGACGCTTAAAGCGGAGAATTAATGTCATGGGCAACCACTTTGGCTACCAAACAAGCGTGGTTGGGTAGCCTTTTTTGGGTTGTCTACCAGTAGACGTTGTCCTTAATCATTTCTGACATACTAAGATGGTTGGTTATTGGCCATAATTGTTAATGTGGCCTTCTTAAATGTTGTGAACAACTTGCAAATGCATGTCAGAGGGGAAAAGAATGGCGAATGTTCATGTGGCATCAACGAATATGGTAGAAGATAACCATATTTTGGTGATTTTTCTTTCTGAAACATGATTGTTGTACATATATGGCAAAGCCTATAATGATGAACACGCACCAGAAGATCATAAGATTTACAACGGGCAATGTGGATGGAGATAGTGATAGTGTTGAGGTTGTCACTCCACGATTCTTGATTGTTTCAAACATGGCAAATGGAAACAACGAGGCGGCAAACATGGGACTGGGCTTGGACCATGATTTCAAGATTTTGAGAAGTAAGGAAAAATACTATAACTTGATAGGAAGGGATTTGAACTTTGATATCTACACATGTGCTTTAAAGCTATATGGCTAAGAGCATCCAAAGAAGAGGGGATATATATATATATATATATTTGTGTGTGTGTGAAAAGGGGAAGGCCCTTGTTTCCTTCTTGTTTGTGATTTTTTATTATGATTCTTATATATAGCAGGCTATGAGGGATTTATAATTGCTAGGCTATTGTTTGACGATGAAATAATCAAAGGATATCCATGGTGTTTGTACTAGATTATCAATCTCAATCTTTGAAATTCCTTTTCTATTATGATTTTTTTTGCGAGTTTCTAGAAGAGTACTTCATTGAACTAAAATATAGATTTGCTTTGTAAGACATAAATTTGTCGAAAGTTCAATCCAAGCGATTATCTTTGTGTATGTAAATTGACTGTGAGCGCTCGGAATAATTGGCTCGTATTTAGGGTTGTATTGCACGAGATTTATTATCTTATTACAATAGTGGAGAAGGAAGATGGATCTTTGCTATGAAATTGGAATGCTGGAAAGGTGGTTAATAGTTTACAGCACTTGATTCACAAAGTGAATGATATTTTATTTTCCTTAGAATGGTTGTGGAACTACAAAGATTATCATTCTAGATGCTAAAGGTCCAATTTTAGTAGTCAACTACTTGCATAAGATGTAAGGTGGGATGATTGAACTATGGACTTTGAAAGTTAGTGTTTATTAAACATTTGAAATTTGTGGAAATAGGATTCAGACTTAGTCTTCACTTGATTGAGTTTAAGGACAAGGAACACTGTTTCTTGTTGTAATATGTGCTTGAAATGGTAATAGCCCATTAGTGTGCCGTTCCATTGTGATTAAAAGTGTGAAGGTACAAAATTGATTTATGTCTTTGCCAATTGCTTGGTTAAGACGAGACATTGGGATTCTGAAACAATGAGGAGTGTTACTTGATCGGTATCTGATTAACAAATGGGATTATTTGTTTGAAGGTGTAGGCTATTGTCTAGTTGTTTTTTTTGCGACCGATGACCTTCACTTACAAATGTAGTACAATTGCTTGATGAGTTGCATAACTATGAGTATAAAATTTGAAGAGGCCATAGAATTCCATAACTAGGGACTATTGGGTTTTATACATTTCTAATTTTTGGCACACTGGACATTGAAAGGATGGATAGGCGAGACTATTGCCTATGAAAGGTAAAGCGATCCCTAGTGACATAAAATTTGATCCTTTAGCTCTGAACATCAGCAATGTATACTTACCTTCGTGATTGATAATGAGGTTAAGACATTGCTTAATAACATCATTAGATTGAGAATTAATCAAGGACAAATAAAAACACTGCAAGGGTGACTGCACTGCCAATTCAAGTTACATTGAAAAGACTAATCAATTCAAGGCTATTAACCACACCAAAGTGTCATTGGCTTTGGTAAAATAGACAAAAAAGGGATGCGTATTGCAATATTATTGACAATGGTTGTGCCTATGCTTGCACATTGCACAAGATATCAATTAAAATTAACTCACTACCAAATTATTGCATGGGAAAATAATGTAAGATTAAGACATTGTCATCAAATGCATGTATTGTGGTTATGAGACTTCTACCTAAAATCCCAAATAACCTTAAACAAATCTAATATTATCCTAATAAAACTTATCTCAAACACCTAGACAATATAAAGATCACCTTTTAATTCTTCCCGGAGTGTTTCCATGGGTTTTGTCTTATCTAAGACTTGAACTACATTGAGCAAATCCAATAACTATAAATTCTTATGGAGATATGGTAATAGGACCATATACCTTATAGGAGGGTAAGAAACGCAATGAAGTCTCTAAACTCTATATTTGTTTCCATCTTATTCAATGCCATAGTTAGGATCATAGGTCCAAGTTCTCATGTGAATGGAGCAAATTGACCAATTTTGTGTCATAACCCCTTCTTCAAATTATGTAATGTAGATGCTACACCATTTATTTTAATTAGTGTGGACTGCAGTTTGAAATTGCAAAGTACTTCAACTTCTTACAAAAAATGTTACATTTTAGTATCAATGTTTTGTTATGTTCTCTAAAGCGCATGTTCCTTAGTTGTAAAAAAATTGCATCCTCAGTAAAAACTTATAGCACTATGTAAACACAAATGGTATTTTGTACCCAATCCATATTACATCAATTATTCCAATTAGTT
Source organism: Polytrichum commune (assembly GCA_950295325.1). Taxonomy (NCBI): domain Eukaryota; kingdom Viridiplantae; phylum Streptophyta; class Polytrichopsida; order Polytrichales; family Polytrichaceae; genus Polytrichum; species Polytrichum commune. Next base: position 4,897,853 of record OX485809.1, read on the forward strand.
TGTGTTACTATTCGGAGTTATCTAGTGCAATAACGTCTTATTCAAGAGTTCGACTTTTACTGAGGAAAGTACAATTGGTTGTTTAGACATTTTATAGAACATAAATGACATTGCTTGAGAAACTATTACATTCTCATTAAATAGTTATTGCATTATGTAACTTTGAATATTAACACACACTAATTGGGATAATTAGTGCAGTCGATTGAACCCTTGACTTCCCAAGCCTATGAATGGGTTGTTTGGAGTGAATTTCACTCAATGTTGGTTTTGGAATGTTCATGGACAAGTTTTAAGATTAAATGGGACTTATCCATAGTATCTTGAAACATGGAGTTGAGCTATTTTGAGGGGATAAATGAGCATGAATAAACCTTTGGATTTTTAAAAATTAGTAATTGAAGAAGGGGTGCACAAGGTAATGTCATGAATTTGACTCATCAAATTCACTTGGGAAATCAACGGGATGCTTATGTGATTTGGAGCTAGACAGGAACAACGCAATAATTGAGCAACTCCATGTGTTTAAATGCACCGACCATAATAGGCTAGCCACCTTGCATTTGGAATGTGTAAACTGTCCCAATATTTCCGACCACGTACATGCAAAGAATTCCTCAAAAATCAAAGAGTGTCCAAATGTCAAATTGAACGGCTAGAAGTGAGCACAAAGGCTGTGTTTTATCATAAACATCAAAAAACATTTCACTTTTGTTAAACTAAACATCATTGATGTTCATGCGAAGTTTGCATTAGAATGGACACCATTGATTGGAGTCAACACCCTCACATGAACTCCCAACACAACATAAACATGACCATTACTCACTGTCACCTTTTTCTTTCCACATTCTAATACTCTCCATATTGCAAGACTCGTGTACCTTATTGGATATCAATAAGACTAGAGATAAGATTGCACAAGCATATAGACATACACAAAAGACATATGAATAATGCTTGAAGTGAGATGGTCTTATGCTCTCCTTGCTTTGCCTTTTGTTGCTTTTCTTCTTTGCATTGGTTCGTACAAACAATATGGGATAACTCTCATCCCTCTTCAGACTATCATTATAGCCTTATTGTAACCTCGTTACTTCTCATGCCTCTTTCATTATATTTTTTTATTGACTATGAGCAATCTAATGCTCTACCTTCTACATATCTCTGGGGTAAACATCCATGTTGATTTGGTGTTTATAATTATTTTGATTGAGGATGGATGAATTAAGTGGGGTTAATGTAGGGAAAAAATCATCCATCAACTAGAAATGGGTTGCTTGGGAAGTTAGAGATTGAAGAATTAGCTATTTCATGAACATGTCTATGGATGTAGTATAAACTTGCAACTGCTCATTCCCAACTACTAGGTCACAAGCATGGGGTCACTATGAACTTGATTGTAGTCTCTAATTTTGATTGTGATGTGAAAACCACTAGGAGATGACAAAATTATTCAAAGTTCAAATGACCTCATTTAGCAATGGCTTCTATTGTGGCAAGGGCATTTTACACTACGTGGCTTTTGGTCACGAGTTTGTTGTTTTGCATTCAACACCTTTCACGTTTAATAAGTTTTTGGTGCATGTTTGAAGGTAGTGTGGAGGATTGAACCGATGTTGCACTAGTAATCTCAATTTTGTATACCACTCGGATATCTATAATGAGGTTTCCACATTTTTCACGACACTATTTGGATACGGGTCTTTTATTTGCGTTACCATTATAGTTTATATATCATGCAAGTACCTTCGTGCCTATGTTAGATTGTTTGGAACACTATTGAACTAATAATAGCTCATGTATCCAAAGATTCTCTCACCTACCAAATTCCAATATTTGACTAGTCTTACACCAACCGGTAGATTTTTTTGATACCATTATTGATGGTTACTATTGATACTAGGCATTCACCTATATACTATTCCAACATTGGTTTGAACAAAGAGCTTTCTAAATTGGTTTGATGGAGGTCTAAAAACTTATTTTCACATGCCGTAACATGTTCAATCGAGTTCACTCCTTGATGAACCAAAAGAAGTCACTCTTCACTCAAATTCAAGAATGATCTCTACGCATGCACCGCAAATGAAAAGAAATGATCAATTTCACATGCAAAATGCTCTTGGGCAACACCATTATTAAGAAACAACAACAAAGGTCCAACCCTAAACAAAAAAAATCCCATCGAGTCAAACCCATGTTATCTCAATTGTTGCCCTAAACCACTACCAACTTAGGAGTCTTAGACAATTGAACCTTAGTCCCATAATACACCGGTTGGTCAAACCCTAAAGCCCGTGTCGACGTCAAAAATGGTCATTTGATGTCGATCAAAATGGCATTGATATTACCTCGACGTCTTGCACACGCTTTGATGTTCCAAGTCGGTTTTTATTTTCAATCACTCACAACCACAAAACCAGCCATTAAGAAGGCTCTGATATATTTGGGACATCAGTGTCCCTCCATAAGGTTCAACTGTCCTCCATCGGTGAGAGGAATATGTAAATACACCATTCTCACATTAAACTTACAAACATTCCAGTGATGTGGGACAATTTCTCAATGACCCATGTCAACTACCCAAGACTCATGGTCTGGATCTGTCTAAATACCCCCATCGAGCGTGGCTCGGAGGCAGGTTCGGGAGGGGGTGGCATGGGTGGGGTAAAACCTGCCCCCTATTTTTTTAATTGGGTGGGGCCTTACTTGATCTCATAGGGGGCTTTCTAGAGTAATTTAGGGCCGTAGGACCCAAATTTAGCCAAAAAAACCAAAAAAAATCCCCAAGGGGCCAAAACGGGGAGGGCCAGAAAAATGAACCCCACCGAACCTGGCCTCCGAGCCACGCTCGATGGGGGTATTTAGACCCACCCCTCATGGTCTAAATGAACCCTCTTTCAAGAGGCCCAAGCAAATCGCATGATGACATATGACACTTCTTCTCGACCAATTGAAAAAATAAGAGAGAAAATAAGAATAAAGACAATCGGTACACATAATCTAACTTCCACATAGGGTAACCCGATTCCACTTGTACTCTCAAAGAGTACCCAAAACCTACCGCACTTGGAAGTTATTCAATAAGATAGCACGCATGCTCACAATTTGGCCCCCATCCGAAGCCAAAAGCCTGCAACATCCGCCTCCTTACGTGTGCTTTACATTAACTAACATAAAGACTTTGTCATCCATCCAAGTCTTTAGCCTTTATGGGATGAAGAAAGCTGCTAAGTATAACGGTCACAACCAATTTCCCCAGCTTTTGGTTTAATGGAAAGCATGGCTTTGCCATTATAATTATACCAAAAGATAAATCTTCCCATTATCAAGCCACCTAATACGATTTGCCATGACCACCGTAAGTACAATGAGTGGTTTGTACCCTCGTTGAAGTGGTTGGATTAGTAATGAACTTATGGATCGGCTCGCGTGCCTTGGTAGCTTTAATTTGCATGTAAGTTAATCCTTTAAAGGATCGAGGGGACTAAATAAATGTGTGGCTAAATACACTCTAAAACTCCGTAATATCATGCTTGTGATATCAAGGAATTCTGTAGTGTTAACATGGATATGTGATATAGATAAGTAGTGTAGCTTGTGACAGTATGGAATAACACAAAGTTCACGTTACAGTACCGTACGTTAAGGGCAGCTTCGGCGCTCTCTTGCCGAATAATTATTAAAAGTAAAAAAACAGTGTTCGGCGGGAAAAAAAAAATTACTAAAAATTTCAGCATTTTAAATAGTTTAATAATGCAATTTCGGCATACATCCAAGAAGTTATTACCTAACGGTAAACAAGAATGTTTATTCACGATTTCACAATTTGTGTGAAGAGTTTTACAAAAGATATAAATCTTTCACGATTTTGTGAAGAGTTGGGAATGCTCTGTGCTTTATACAAGTAGAGTGGAGTTGTGTTCAACAATGCATATGGGATATGTAAAGTTTGAGGTGAAGCACCTAGTTAGACTTCATTTTTATAACACGCATAACTTTTGCATAGAGTCTTCAAATGACATAAAATTTGTTGGAGGTGAAAGATTACTTGATTTCTAAAATTTTCTTAGAGCAACAAAATTCCAAAAAAGTTGATCTTCTATGCACAAATGAGCTCCGAAAAACTGTTATGAACGCATTTTAATTTTTTGATCTTTACACGGCTGCAATGTTTTGTCCATATCTTTTGCATAAAGATTTATTTTGACACAAAACTTGTTGGGGGTGGAAGATTACTTGATTTCTAAACTTTTCTTAGACCAACAAAATTCCAAAAAAGTTGATCTTCTATGCACAAATGAGCTCCGAAAAACTGTTATGAACGCATTTTAATTTTTTGATCTTTACACGGCTGCAATGTTTTGTCCATATCTTTTGCATAAAGATTTATTTTGACACAAAACTTGTTGGGGGTGGAAGATTACTTGATTTCTCAACTTTTGTTAGTTGGACAAAATTCTATAAAACTTCATCTTCTATGCTCAATTGGACTCCAAAAAAGTGTGTACAACACATTTGAAAAGCCTCACTTAGAGTCTTGCTACTTCTTAACCCATATTCTTTGTGGACTAATGTAAGTGAGCTTGATTACAAAATGAGCACCTTCTCTCCATCAGAATTCATATATGCTTCCAGTGTAAGTAAAATTCTAGTGAGAAGTTAAAATTTCTTACTTTTCGGCAATTTAGAAAATTAATTAATTTTATATTCGGCAAAAAATGTAAATAATTTTCCAAAATTTTCGGCGTCTATTTTTAGAATTATTTTGTGCCGAAGCTGCCCTTAACGTACGGTAGTGACAGTCGTTACAACGATGACATTGTGATGCGCGCGTGTGTGTGTGTGACATTCTTTGGGGGTTTATTTTTATGTTAGAATAAGCCCGTGATGTATGGGAGGGAAGCGTGATAACAAGGAGTGGGGTTTAGAATGAGGACGTCCGTTCCCTAGGGTTTCGGGATAAAAGAGGAGGAGTGACATTAAGGAGGTTGATATTTTACGGAGTTTAGTGTGTACACAATTTTCACAAGCCTCCCCAAGGTTTTAGAAACACGATTTTCAATGCTTTCTTTTTGGTTTTGTGCTTTATTTGCACACTATCTACTATCAAGGGAAAAGTCAAAATATACTCACATGTGGCATATCCAAAACCCTGAACTCTAATCCTAATTGGTCAAAGTACTAGGTACATCTTTGCATCCGAGAGCATCCCAATTATGTATTTTAACCCTAGATTTACAATAAGAATAAGAGTTGTACCCAACTTTAAAAGTGTACTAGAAGTATGAGTTGATTCTATATAGGTTCTTTTGACGCAATTGACTAAATGCATCAAATTATTGAGCATTAAGTACATGTTTTTATGGATGGATAGGGCAAGTTAGACACTTAGGGGTTAAGTTGGTAAAATGTTCGCCTTGTGAGTGAAAGCATTGCATGGTTGGAGAAATCTTTCGTAATTGAAGATAGATGGGCGCCCAAAAAAAAACCCATGAATTTGTATACTATTATTAAAGCCAAAAATGGTTTCAAGCGATTCTTGTAAGCAATTGCCATGGCTTTCCTATGCATCAAAGTACACATTATCCGAATTCCATATGCAAAAGTCATCAGGGTTTATAAATTTTGTCAGTAGATGACCAAAAACCAACACAAAAACTAGATGTTAAGACAGTGAACAGTTTCATAATACACACACGCAGAGATACACATGCGTGTGTGTGTGTCCATATACTTAAATTATTATGCAAGATTATGGGGTGCTAGTTATGGGTGGGGTGTTTGTTTGGTCACCACCTATCCTAGTTCACATTCATTCATTCATTCATTCATTCATCGTGGATGTGAATTGTTGATTTGTGCACGTGTGACTTATGCTTCACTTCAATCCCAACGTACTAGGCATGGTGTCTTGCATTTATGGAGACTTGGGAATCATCGATTGACCCAAAAGGGAATGTGGCATTGAACAGAGTGAATGGGTCTTGTACCATTTTGGTCAACCGTTTTGAGGAGTCCTATAATGAGAGCAAGTAGGAATGATGCATAGGAAAAAATAAAGGCTCAACGAGTTGCCTTAAGGATCTAGTAACATGGAGCATGTGTGTACCTCTCAAACAATAATAAATATTGAAGTTACACCAAAGGTTGTGTTAGAGTAGAGGCGCTCATAACCAATCACTTAAGAGATTCTACGCCAAATCTGGAGAAGTATACAATAGTGCGATTTTTTTCCCTTCTAGGAAAATATAATTTAGGAGGATTATAATTTTCTGGGTAATGTTTTTCCCCAATTTGAAATTAACTGAGTTTTTGAAGCCAAAAGTTGGCCCGAACGTACTACCGGTGTCTAGAGTTTGCCATAACCGTTCATTCCTCCTCGCTTTAGCACTTAAAAGTAGGACATGTGTCATGGCACTGTTGATTCCGGCATGATAGAAATTCAATCCTAGCCTGATCGAAATTCTATCCCAATCCCAACCTGTTCAAAATTTCATTGCCCTATAGATTGATGATGGGGTCCTTGATCGAGAATAGGTGCCTTTACTATAGATCTTCAAGGTTGTGAATACATTGTATTTCGTGTGATTATGAGCAATTGCATGTCTTTAATTTATTTAGTTCTATACCATCGCTTCTTGAAACATGATGGTCAAATTATTGGAACTTACTAGAGCTTCAGTGATTACAAAGTATAGGAGGGCCGGGAATAGCCAAGGATTGCATTGGTTAGGAAGGACTTAGAGAAAGGAGGTGGGCAAGTTTGATTTCATGAGGTATTTACTTACTTGGTAGGCTTGTAAATAAATAAAAAGCACAAAATCACAATTGGACAATAGAGTTTATTGAAAAAGTAGGGAGATCAATTGGGGTCAAATTGTCTCAATGGTCCCTTGTTTGAGTGTACTCATAACCTGGAAAGTCTTGGGGGGTTTCTTTGAGTTTTAAACGCCAACATGTTCTATCTTTATATAACTAAGAATCTTCTCATTTTCTTTGTTATCTATGTGTACATGTATCTCTTTGCTCCTCTCATCGCTTGTGTACTCCTCCAATAAAACCGAACTTAAGAAAGAAGTCAAACGATTCTCAAATTTTTTTGCTCCAAAATAAAGCAAAACAACTTCCCTCCCTAGTTTTATTTTAAGGTTACTGATAGAAGTGTGTTGGAAGTGACAAATATGAGACTTGAGTTAGTCCCCAATTTTGGTGACTTTTCGGTTAATTCCAATGTGTTTGCATTTTAATGGATAAGCATACGTGATAATATGAGGATTTCACTTGACATCTACTTTGAGCGCTTGGAGTTCTAAGGAATTTGACAAACTCCATGCGGTAGCAAATTTGGCAAATAAAGTGGATTCTTAATGATGTAAGCTTATGCATATTTGAAATACAATTTAAATGTAACGAGCCTTTGTTTATAATGATGGGCTTGTTGGTTTGCAATTAAAATAGACTTGAGCAAGAATTCCAAACCGGAAATGTCTCTAGAGGAATTGCAAAAAATTGCAACTACTCATGTGAATGACAAATACATAGGGAAATGGTTAATGTGGTGGAATTCAACTCCTATCCCATGTGAATCCTTAAGGTTTCTACAACCTAATTTTAGGAACATTGACCTTGACGATTGGTTTGTTAATGCAAGTTTTTGGGCACATATAATATAAACGATTTCACTCGTTGGAATTACTATGCTATAGTCTTGATTTTGTTTTCAATATATTTACATGTGTTTTCTCATGGTGTTTTGGACATCCCAATTGGAAGAGGCTTTCATTGAGGAGTTTGATGGCATTCCACCTAAGTTGGATGGGGTCAAGTGGGAGAATGTTCTCAAACATGCAGACTTTGTGGAACATTGGTGACGTCTCCTATGGGCGAAGGCTTTTAATCCATTTTTTTTGAGGGTAGACACCTTTTACAAAATCCATGATTTTATTGAATTATCCCGGAGGGGAATCAATTGTGAGACGTGTGATCTACAAGTGTGTTTTATGTCATGAACTTTTCATTGAATTATATTCATATAGAGTCACCTTGATTGACTACACGGATTTGTCTTGTTTTGTAGGTAACTCACAAAGGAGTAGCATACTTGCAAAGCTATTCCATTGCGAGCCCTTTCTTGGGCCGACAAGGCTAGTGGCCTTTGCATATTCTCAGCTTTATAATTGATGTTGTGGACTCTTGACTTGTTGGTTTATTTTTTGTGATTTATTGCGTGTCCAACAAATGTTTATCTAGCTGAAGAAGAGGCTCTAAGATTCTATGTGGTGCCTTCACAAGTGGAGAAAAAACCGGAGGAAGAACCTAAGCCGACTAGGAAAGGCATCAAACACAAAAAACGGATGCTACAAAACCTAAACCCGCAACATCTATTGTACATCCCACTCCCACTCTTCCACCACCACCACTTCCTCCGAATGCAACCCAAAATGATAGGGGAAAAAATGCTTTACACCTTGATGACATTGCTTTGGCTATTAGTCCATCCTAGCTTGGTAGTTGCTTCTAAAATGGTTAAGTGTTTGTGAAAAATGCCTCCATCTCTAACATGTTGGAGAATGGAGCGACAAGAAACTTGGTGTTGATTTTAGCTTTTGAATTCGTCAAAAAAGACGAGTGAGCATGTCAAACTTTTAGTCAAATAACTTCATTTTTGGAGTTTTATTCATGATATAAATAAGTGTTTCATAGTATTCTACATTATAGTTTATGTAATCTTTCTTCGTAGGTTGACTACACTCGGACGACTCAAGTTCCATCCGGCTTTTGCAAATTTGGTGGATTTGATTTGATCATCTTCGACTCGCCAAAGGGTTTCCTAGTTCCAAATGTGCCATCTCCACCAATTTCAAGTCCCCAATGAAATGAACACAACCCCAAGGACACAAAAGCATTGTTTGAAATTTTAAATGGTTTTTTGATTGATAACGGTCCATTAATTTTTTTTCTTTTGGAGTTTAAAAAAGTGACGGGCAATGTGAAAACATACTCTGCATCATATGGTTTTTCATTGGTGAAGGATTGGTGGGCAATTCATGAGTTGCCTTTTATGCTCCCCTATGGTTACAACACAAACTGTACATAATTTCTCTAACATGCTCATTTGTTGTTTTTGTCATTTGAGGTGTCTGTATTGGTTGGTTTATTCTAAAAGGATTAGTGACATTTGCAAACACAACAATTTGGGATCATGTTGTTCTTTGGTGATAAGCCCCGTCCAAAACTCGTTTTTAACAATTCAAGTGGTCTTTCTATAGCCAAGGTGCAGTCACTGCATTTCTCTCTTCAATTGTACGACAACGAAGACGTAGCTAATGCAAGGAAATGCCCCATGGAGAGGTCCACGTGAGAAAAACCCGAACTCTCTCCACTTCCTAGTTGAAGCGTTGACAAAGCCGTGAGATGTTGTCCTTGATGCTTTACGCATATACGGGTGAGAGTAATTGTTTGGCATAATATTTATTGCATTCAGGTTGAGTTCCATCATGAATGTCCAATTGCTTACGCTATCAATGTCCATGTGTGTTGTAGGTGCATCAATTCATGCTTGTCGGCGTAGTGGTGGACACCTTGTTGCATTTGAGAAAGACTTTGTTATTTTCAATATCATATTGGTCCCTTTGCGTGATCTAATACCATCTCCTTTGATTGGCAGCTCGCAATCCTCGAATATAGCTGCAAAAAATGACGAAGAGCATGTTCAAAAAATTCAAAGAAAATCATGATTGGGTGCATAAGTTTGTTGGTTTACACGAGTTACAAAGTTTTGTTTGTTAGTGTGAGAACTTTTATCCTTCCTAGTTATCTAACTATCTTGGACGTTTTGTGCATGAAAATGAAGGAAGTAATATCCTCCCCCTTACAAGTTCGTTCTCCCTATTTGTGTTGAGTTTAGGGTGCATGGATGGTAGATGCCATGACACTTCCAAGACTACCGTAGGTTCATAGCTGGTTCGACACATGTTAGCCGAATAATTAATTAAAGTTCAAAAAGTAGTTCAACACCTTAAAATAGTATATTCATATTTTTGGCAATTTTCTCTTTTAATTTTTAAAAATTCAGCTTAAATTCATTTTCAACTTTCTATTTAAGCTTATATCTTGTACATCTCTTTTGCATTCAATGACAAGTAAGATGTGAGTGAAGAGTTGAGAATGCTCTGTGCTTTATGCAAGTATAGTGGAGTTGTGTTCAACAATGCATATGGGATATGTAAACTTTGAGGTGAAGCACCGAGTTAGACTTCATTTTTATAACACGCATAACTTTTGCATAGAGTCTTCAAATGACATAAAATTTGTTGGAGGTGAAAGATTACTTGATTTGTAAACTTTTCTTAGACCAACAAAATTCCAAAAAAGTTGATCTTCTATGCACAAATGAGCTCCGAAAAACTGTTATGAACGCATTTTAATTTTTTGATCTTTACACGGCTGCAATGTTTTGTCCATATCTTTTGCATAAAGACTTATTTTGACACAAAACTTGTTGGAGGTGGAAGAAGGATTGATTTCTCAACTTTTGTTAGTTGGACAAAATTCTATAAAACTTCATCTTCTATGCTCAATTGGACTCCAAAAATTTATGTACAACACATTTGAAAAGCCTCACCTAGAGTCTTGCTACTTCTTAACCCATATTCTTTGTGGACTAATGTAAGTGAGCTTGATTACAAAAGGAGCACCTTCTCTCTTTCAAAATTGACATATGCTTCCACTGTAAGTAAAACTCTAGTGAGAAGTAAAAATTTCTTACTTTTCGGCAATTTTGAAAAATAATAAGTTTTATATTCGGCAAAAAATGCCAATAATATTCCAAAATTTTCGACGTCTATTTTTAGAATAAATTTCTGTGGAAACAGCTATGAACCTACGGTAATTAGATTTGCACATTATGATCTTCGTGTCTTGCCATTCATTGATATAAAGGTTGAAGAACATAATGGTCGTAGTAAGGACGATTTGAATATGGATTTGAGTACATGAAGAGTTCTTAGATATGGCTTCTCCATTTGAAGTGAGTGTGCACATGTTTTTAATTTAGTGTGGCAATTATTTGGTTTTATTAGAAAAAATAGATCAAAAATGGATTGTGATTTGTGTGACAGATTGTCTTGTATCTTTGAACTTGACCACCTTACACATTGGATATTACTGGAATAGGTACTGATGAAATTGACTAAAATCAAGTACTTAAAAGAATTACGTCTAAGTATTTAAGTTTATTTAATTTGCAATACCTTCTAAGAGCAACCTTGACTGAGCACATGCTTGCATATCTTTGAATGAATGGAAGTGACTCTACCAATAATATTAGATATGTTTTCTATCGCATTGTGCCAATTTAAAGAAGAATAATGTATATTTTCACATTTATTAAGATCAAGCATATTATTGTTTATCCTCCTCACCATTCTTATTAACGAACTCAAAAATTGCTATTCTTTAGGCCAAAATACCACGGTTACAGGATGTTGGTGGGCCTAATACCAAATATTGTGTTGTCCTCTCCGCTCACAAGTTATCACTCATTGCTCATTGCTTACTGCTATAAAATAACACTCCCTTGACTTGTGGCACTTTGTTCAAATTTTGACTTTTTTTTATATAAAACATGCTTATCACCTATGGTAATTAACAACATCCATAATCACCAATAACATGGTGATTTTTTCACCCCTTGCCAACAAAAATGTAAAAATATAAATTATCTATACCATGAAGCGAGGACACTTGTCATTTGGGTTTTCTTTGTGCAACCAATAGAAAACTCTTTGAAACCTGGCAATGACCATAAAATAACCATAAATTATCACATAATTGTACATGAACCCATGTTGATCACTTCATCCTACATAACATAGGCGATAAGCAAGTTCAACACTTTGATCCTAAAATACTAATTTTCTTTTGACACTGCCACATGAGATTTTGTAGAGTGTCCGACTAATAAATTCATGACACGTGCCACTTTGTAAAGTTCTGACCTAACTCATGCTTAACCTGAACATCACGTATGGTAAATAACAACAGGCGTAATTACCAATAACCTGGTGACTTGTTTTTAACACATAAGGTAAATAAAATGGGAGAAGTTAATTGATGCCATGAAGAGAGGCATAATTATTGGCCACTGGAGTGGGTTCTGTGCAGCCAATCAATCAAAAGCTCTTTGAGAGGCAATGATAGGTAAATAACCCATAATTACCACACCAAGAGGCAGTGATTACCTTAAGACTGCCGGGTAATTATGTTTTTACATGCTCAAGTGGGTAACATGTAACACAAACAAGAAGTAAATAAGGTATCACAAGGTGCCAGAAAACTTTGACAGTCGGGGCATTGAAGAGGCCATGTGCATGAACCAATCTCCCGTAACTGAAAGATTGGGGTAAATTACGTTTTACTACACGTAAAAGTTGTACTTAATGATCTTTCCGACGTTACACTAAATAGGGTCCATTAGTGTGACTAACTCTACGTTTTCCAACATTGCATAAATATCTATAATGTTTACTTTTTACCATCATGATAGTAAATGTACTATTGGACTTAAAATTATTACATAAAAATAGATCATTGCATCAAATGAGTAAGAAGACACGCTCCACATGTCTACTCCACATGTCAAAAAGTGAAATTGACTTTATCTTAATAACTTGGAATCACGAGTCAACACAACAAGTCAACCTACTCAAAAGGTTGCAATGAGGGCCTTCTTTAGTGTACACAACATCATGTTATGATTTGTGATCTAAAATGCTCTCGAATGCTCTCAAATCCACATGTATGAAGAGATTCTTGGACCTCTCACTCATTCCCTATGATTCTATTGGGAAACCATCCACAATATTAATACCTTAAACCCTAAAAACCATCTTGCTTCAAATTGTAGACTTTTTACATCTATTACCTAGGCATACTAGAATTTTGACATTTCACAATGATTTTGGTCAATGTAACTTTTTTAATTAGACCATTTTCAAGCCCATATTATTATGGGTTCAGAAGTAGGAATATGAAATCAGTGCAATTTAAAAAACATGAATTTATTTGGAAAAAAATAGAAACAAAAATATAATATCACAATTATACTAAAATAATAATGATAATAAAAATAAAAATAATTATTATCAACAATTATATATTTATGAGCATTCCCGATATTCAATATGCACATGACATATACCAACACTGACACAATTGCATGTAAGCCAAAACTCTAATTGACATAATTTCAAGAGTCTAGGCATTTGTTATTTCTACATTGAAGTGAACCACAAAAGGATCACTTCCTTAGACAATCTAGTTGAAAATTTTCATAGGAGTACCTAATGGTACCAAAGCATATGCAAACTATACTTACAAAGTTCCAAAGCCGTGGAAACAATAGACGAGAGTAAATTATCGCATATGAGTGTACCTCTCATTCATCCAACATAAAAGCCCAAAAATAATATTCAATCCAAAGGTGAAAATTTTTAGTTGATTTGACATTGGGATTATCTCGGAAGACCATGAAATGGTCTAGTTGAAGTTCTTTTGTGATGGACCAGTCACTAAGATCTAGGGGTTCAACTAATTTTATGATGAGTGAAAGGAATATTCATTTGTGATGATCCCTTTCTTGACCAAATAATACTCAGCAAATTTAAGCACTCTAAGGGTCACTTCACACACGAACCAAGAGCCATGACCATGAAATTGTGAGAGCCCAAAAGAAAGTGTCCAAAGACCATCCCAACACACCCCCAAAATCATGTAGTGTGGTCACGGACCCTCAAGTGTAGTGTGAAGCCATATGTGACCGGTCTCTCAACCAAATGCTATTTCAATGAATTTCTATTCACGCGGGTCCTCACAGATGATAAAATGAAATAAACCAACGGTTGTGAACGTTCGGAGTGCCATGGTCTCCCGGTTTTGTGTTCGGCCTACCTCCAAGAAACGGTTTTTTGAAAATACTATCCAAGTGACCATGGAACATGGTCCATTTGATGCCATATAGGAATCCATGTAGACTTTACATCCATCTTGCATTCACATGCTCCGTTGGTCCCTCAAGTGCGGCGTGAAGTGAACTTGGACCGGGACAACCTTTTCCACCAATGAAAGTGCTTGAAGTGTAATGGTCACGGGCTCTCAGTCTCGTGTGTGAAGTGGCCCTAAGAGTCACAGGTGAAAGCCTACATTCTTCGGCTTCATCTTCTCCCTCTTATACTTTGTATTTAGTTCAACTTTGAACCAACAATTTTGTTGAATTCCCACACAAATTATCATGTCAACTACATTTAATCGTCAATGTGTCTGTGGTTTATCTAGCTCCATATTTCTCTCATTTATATATCACTTGTTAGAAACCAACTTCCATGAAGCGAATTGGGCATCATTGGTCCAAAATACTTTTGGCTATAGTGGAATTAATGGCCCAAAAAATTACACTAAATCTAATTTTTAGTGTCACTTACTATTTGGAAGCATGAAGTGTTGTATCTATTTAGTGTATAAATTGTCAAATTGGTTGTTTGGGCATTATAGAATACTAACAACTTCACTTGGTGAAAACTTGCATCAATAGTTAAAATATATAGCGTTATGTAAAGTCATATAGTAAGTGGCACTAATTGTCATATTTAGTGTAGTTCACGCCACAATACATTGGTATGGTAAGGAAGACACCTCAATGCCCAATGAAAACAGGCTCAGGACTTGCTTTCATGCCATTACATCACTTAGCTCCTTGGTTGCATTCCGTGGCACCACGTATCAGGTGAGCATAACTTTCCTTTAATATCTTGATTCTTTGTTTACCGGGAGCACTCATGTTGTGTAACGTAGAGTTTTTTTCACATGCACCTATAATTTATCAAAGTTTTTTTCTTCTAATTGCAACCTCTTTCTCTGGAAACAGACCATCATCTAGCTGCTTAGCAATGCTATGGCGAAGAGATTTCTTATCCACATTTCAAAAATACAATGTAGATGTTGTGATACCCCGAAAACAACAGGGAGGGACGTGTGATTGTCTACATAATCTCATTCATTGCGTTGGTGAAAATGTCATGAATTATATACAACTTGCAAATAACCATGTTTGGGTGATTTGACTCCAAATTTAGCATCAAAGACCTCAAATTATTGTAGTGGAATCCAATTGAAAGGGATTAACCCCTCTTCAATGGAAAGTGGCAATATCTACTTAAAGGAAACAAAAAAACTGGGAGAATTACACTAATTTTGCGGCATAAAGCTTTTGTAAATTATGTCTGATTTAACAATGTCCGCTTTGATGGGTGAAATCTACGAGTTCTTTTCCCCCAAATTTTGGTGCACTTGAAAGTTATGTGGGGTGTTATTCGGTTAGTTTTTCTTCTTCTCCATCTTCTATTGAACATATTTACATCTTCACATTTGTGTTCTATTAGCAAATCTATGATAAAACATCAACAAGAATCCAAATTGAACTTCCCCTGCTTTTAGGAATGGTCATCGAAAGTGCATGCTTGTTAATTCCTTCAATGAATAGTACATGGGTCCTCCCAATTATGTTCATTATTTAGTGTGAAGTACACTAAACATGATATTTAGTGTCACTTACTATTTGATATTAAGCAATGGTGTGTGTGTGCATATATATATATATTGTCCATCTCAAGTTTTACCAACAAATGTCAAATTGGTTGTTTGGACAATATAGAACAATAAGAACTTTTCTTGATAAAAGTTCAAATCAATAGTAGAAAAGTATAGCATTGCGTAATTCCAAATAGTAAGTGACACTAAATATCATATTTAGTGTAGTTAATGGAATTTGAGGATGTAGTCCAACTTTTCTTTTGAAAATGTGTCTTTTGTGGCGTGGGTTCTCTGATCCTCACCTATCACCACACACCAATCAAATATAAGGCCCACTTCACACATGAGCCAAGAGTTGTGACCATGAAATTGTAAAAGTCCAGAAGAAGTGCCCAAAGGCCGTTTCAAGACACCTCCAAAATCATGTAGTGTGGCCACGGACCCTCAAGTGTAGTGTGAAGTCATATGTGACTGGGCCCTCAACCAAATGCTATATCAATGAATTTGTTAGATCATGAGGGGTCCTCACACTTGATAAAATAGAATAAATCAATGGTTGTGAAATGATGTAGTGCCATGGTCTTCCAATTTTGTGTTAGGCCTACTTGGAAGAGGTGGTTTTTGAAAATAGTCTAAGGGCCAGTTCACACACGAGACTAAGAGCATGTGACCATTATACTTCAAGCACTCTCATTGGTGGAAAAGGCAGAGTTGGTAGACCTAGGTTCCCCTCGCACTATGCTTGAGGGACCAACGAAGTATGTGAATGCAAGATGGATGTAAAGTCTACATGGATTCGTACATGGCATCAAATGGATCATGTTTCATGGTTAGTTAGACTATTTAAAAAAACCACCTCTTGGAGGTGGGCCTACCAAAAAACCAGGAGACCATGACACTCCAAACGCCCATAACCTTTGATTTATTTTATTTTACCATGCACGAGGACCTCCATGAATAGAAATTCATTGAAATAACATTCGATTGAGGGCCCGGTCACATATGACTTCACACTCCACTTGAGGATCTGTGACCACACTACATGATTTTGGAGGTGTGTTGGGACGGCCTTTGGACACTTTTTGGGGGGCTCTCACATTATCATGGTCATGGCTCTTGGCTCATGTGGGAAGTGGCCCTAAGTGACCATGAAACATGATCCATTCGATGCCATGTAGGAATCCATGTACACTTAACATCCATCTTGCATTCACATACTTCATTGGTCCCTCAAGGTAAGTGTGAAGCAAACTTGGACCGGCTCTGCCTTTTCCACCAATGAGAGTGCTTGAAGTGCAATGGTCATGGGCCCTCAGTCTCGTGAGTGAAGTGGCCCTAAGTATACAATTAAGAAAGGTAGCTGAATAACACCCGCATGCCTTAGTACTAACTTAGACAAACTTTGTAGCTCTTGGGGTGTCAATAGCCAATCAAATAATTCAAACACCCTCTACTTAGTGAGTTTAGTCAAGTCTGAGGTGAGGGCATGTGTAAATATTTAAGCTCAATGAGACATGTCCTTGGCCAAAAAATTACTATGAGACCGGTTTCAATCCTCTTTGACAAATTGCCTTTCAATGTCGTTGAAACTCATAGAATTGCTCTTTTGTAAATATTCTTATTATAATTTTGATAATTGGGTCAAAAAGCTTGCGTAGTTTTCCCTTTAGACACCGATAACAAATAAATGATTATATTTGGGTCTTTAAACAATTTCATCATATCAAAATATGATGACATATGTCATTGGAATCCTCTACTTAATGGCTACAAGAATTATGTGTATTGAAATATTTGTATGCAACTTGGTATTACATTGAAAAATAGTATATGTGGGTTGTTGAATAACTATACGGGCCACACTAAATCAAATGTCTAGTATAATCCTTCTCTGGCAAAAAAACAAGGTGTCCTGGATCCTTCTACTTGTTTTTCACCTCTTCCATTTATCCTCATCGTGGACACTCATATTTTGCTCATTGTTATCCTTTTCCATCGCATACAATCCTCAAAACCATAGAGGAATTCTATCCATATTTACACATCACGAGTGTGTTTGGTCCCATAGTGCACGCAACCCTCTTTTTGCATACAAATGCCTCTTCCATCGCACACCATTCCTTCAAAAACCAAAGAGAGAATCCTATCATGTTTTCATGTGACGTGTCCATTTGTTCCCATTGTGGGTGCTCCTCTCCAACTTATGGATGCCCCTTCCGCCCCACCGAGTTCCTAAAAAAAGCAAAGATAGGAATTTGTAACCGGTTGGCCGCTTTGTTTCGCCGAGGTGGCACTACACGATTGGCTTTGAGCACACAGGTTTGCAGACGATAACCTCGACATCCCAGCCGGTTATGATCATCTAAATCGGTTATGGTGACAGGTGACCCACTGTTTAGGTCACCTGCGCGGCTCAACAAAGCGGCCAACCGGTTACGTCCAGTGATCGTTTTATTGGAACCGGTTATCGGTGCAGAACCGGTTCTGTCAAGCTAGCTCGCCCGCGGGCTCGCCACCTTGACAGAACCGGTTCTGCACCGATAACCGGTTCCAATAAAACGATTACCTAATACAATCAAGTTTTTATGCAATGTGTGCGTTTGTTCTTATCGTGAATGCTCCTCTTCAATGGATGTCCCTTCCTTCCCACAAAGGACCTCAAAAATCAAAGAGGACATCCAACCATGTTATTGTGTGGTGTGGGACACGGATAAAATGGGGGTTTCTTACCCAACACCTATTGTCGGGGGTGTGGTAGAAACCTGCCCCATATATTAAGTCTATTATTAAGTTATTCTACATTAACTTAAATAAACTTGAGTCAAGGCCTTTCACCGCGAACGAGGTGTTAGTTGGCTTGAAATAGTAACTCTTGGTTTGTACATAATAAACAACGTTTTCACCCTCCGTATTGGTGGGCATTGTGAACGTTCACCCGACAACTAACATGAATGGAGGAAGGGCATATGTTCACAACACCTGCCAATGAGGAGGGTGAAAATGTTGATTCCTATGTAGAAGTCTGCGATATTTGCTTTCAACCAAGCGAACACCTAAATTTGGATAAAAGACTCCGAATTAGTCTATTGAGGTCCCCGGGGGTGGACTCTTCATACAATGTACAAACTAACATGAGTGTAAGAAGGGGTATTATTTGGCCGGGGATTCGTGGCACTCAAGTAAAATCATCCGTGCGGATGAAAAAAACACAGGAATCATCTAAATGGCTATTTTTGGGTAATTTGATTCCGGAAATAAAGTCAAAGGCCCCGAATTAGTCTAGTGACGTCACATTCGAATGAATCGGCCCTCAACCCCATAGGGGGGCTTTTTTTATTGGAGCCACTTCATCCACGATATCTTGGATGGATGATTTTACTTGAGTGCCACGAATCCCCAGCCGTATTATTTGAGGCATTACCATACATAGTATACGTAAGGAAGAAGTATTATTTTTTCTCTAGGTGACATTAAGAAAGGCTATTAAGAAATACGAAGTCAAGGTAAATGCACAAAAGGGGGCCATAAGGTTTAGATAAAATTTTGACAATAGATGTTTTACTTTATCCAATTCATGTTTAAATCCATTGTTGTCATATCATAATAGTCCTCAATGACCACCTTGTTCATTCTTACTAGGGTTTGCATTTGGGTTCTAGGTTTTACAAACCGGAGGCTTTTGAAGAGACCATGGGCTCCCTTGAGTTCAACTCTTTGGGTTCCTTATGGCTAAGGTATTGTGCTCTTGTCGATGTTTGTTTGCTGGCATAATGGTTGAAAAAAGTATAAAGCCTTTTTAATTCACAAAATTTATTTTTTTATTTGCAATGGCAACATTTATCAAATTTAATTGAAAAGCTTAGTATTAATACATGAGTCCATATTCTAGCATGCCCATATACGAGAGAGAGAGAGAGAGAGAGAGAGAGAGAGAGAGAGAGAGAGAGAGAGAGAGAGAGAGAGAGAGTTTACATCATGGACCACAAAGTTGTCCCATTTGAGATGGCCTTTCTTCATGGTCACACTTCATGGTCACACTTCCGTTCCGAAATGACCCTAAACTACCGGGTGATAGTGTACCCATTTCCGTATGGAGTGGTTGGTGGTGCGTTTCATGCTGTGAAATCTTCTCTCTACTTGACAGGATAAAACTAAGTAGGTAGGTAGGAAGCCAAGAGCCCACCCACCGCAAGGTAGGCAATAAACCCCATCCTGCGACAAGAGGATTCTTGAGCAGGGTAGGGCCAATGGGCTCAACTTCACGTCAGATTGCCCGACATTGGTTACTATTATTGGTCACACTTCCACAGTCAAACTTCTAAAAAATGAAAATTTCAAAGTCCTTGGGCCCCTCCTTACGTATGAACCAGACTCGGACCAAGTGAAGTAACCATGCACCAAAAAGTGGAAGTGTAGATTCTTTAACATACGCCCAAAAAAGACAACATTAAACTTTTTCATGTTTCACCTACCTCACCTCCGTCCTCCCTTCTTCCCTCTTAACTACAGTCGCGTTCCCCCCCCCCACCTCCCAGAAAACTAAAAATCCATCAAAATTAAAGAGACTAAAACAACATTTCTCTATCACGGTCCTTTGACATTTGCAGCGAGAGAATCTCTTTCGCTTGTCTCACCATAACACCCACTGCACCCATGACAGGGAACACAACGTAGGCCCGAAAACAGCCGGTCTTTTGGAGACCTCAAACTCCCTGACCACTTCGACAATTTTCCCTTGGTGTAAACCAAAGTGGTCCCTGGGCGAGCTCAATGACCAATCACATATTTTAGAGGAGCAAGGCATGACTTCATAGCCACTCCATGATGTAAGCATCCCTTAAATGAGGTAAGGTCCTCAACACTGAATGAAGAGAGCGAGAGACAGAGAGAGAGAAGGGGAAAAATGTTCTTGGCAGTGGCCAGGCAGTCAGACTCGGGGCCCAGAGAAAGGCGTGCCCTTTCCTTCACAAACGGAAATTAACTGACTCGCTCACACTCGCTCACTCACTCCGCCCCACACACGAAGAAACAACACTCTCTCTCTCTCTCCCCCTCGCCCTCGCCCTCGCCCTCGCCCTCGCCAGGCTCCTCGTAGGCTTGTTGTGTGCTTTCATTCTTTCTTCTGCCGATCGCCTTTCGCACTTTCTCTCTCCTCATTGCAGCACTGGTAGGAGTACTACGGTACTGCAGATCCAACCAAACCCTAGCTAGCTTGACACCAATTACTCCTCCACAATCATCATCATCATCATCATGCTCATCATCACTGCAGACGACCGCCCTTGAGGAGGCTGCAGGGGAAGCGAGTGGAGTGGAGTGGAGTGGAGTGGAGGAGGTGGAGCCTTACGCCGGGAGCGCTTTAGGACGTAAGCAGTTGCGGTTAAAGCAGTGGTAGTAGGTAGCCAGGGGGGAGTGTGATGAGTTAGAGGTGGCAGGGAGGGAGGGAGTTAGAGCTGGAAATGTTTTGGTAGGACGAGTGCGACGTCATTGAGGTTGTGCAGAATTTGCGTGTTCTGGAGGTGGTGGTTGGAGGTTCTATGTTGAGTGTAACAGCCGTTTCTGAGGAAGGAGCGATTAATTTATGTATAAATTCATCTTGTCGTGGCTTGTTGCGGCCGATGAGTGTTTTTGGACGAGGTTGGAATCTTGCGGCTAGCGGCTTGGAATGGGATGTGAGGCGTGCGGGAGGTAGTTCTTGGACAGCTGCCAGAGAGCGATTTTTTATTGCTTCTTGTTTTGGTTGTTCGTTTGTTGGTTAGTTAATTTTATTTGGTGCGGATTGAGCCCGGTGCGGCGAAAGAGGCTACGTCGTCGCGCCTGTAGGTTTCGGCCAGAAGTACAGCCTGCATTTTGATTTGGAGAAGTGGACGTCCGGGGAGGTTAGAGCGAGTCACTCTGGCAACAATTTTAAATTATCTTCAGGATTTTGTTGTTGAAGCGACAGGGAGAGGTTTCAAGAGGCAGGAGACTGTTCCATGCATTCGACTGTTTCTCCCAAGCGGATTTTCTTGAACTTTTGATCAAGTTCAACTGGCGCTCCCTACACTGCAGTGTCTATTAATATCCGTCGTCAATGCTGCCATTGACGAGTTGTCGTGAATGACCAGCGCAATGTAGCCTCTGTGCACAAGATATAAGCTCAATGTGCAGCAGCATCAAGGGCTGAAACAGAGGTGCATTGAATTGCTGCTTCATAATTTTGTTCAATTGAATGGTTCGATGCAAGCACTTCGAGAGCTGTTAGTAAGTTCAGACAGAGACCTCTTTACGCACCCGGAACACACCAAAACAATGTCGATGGCAGCTTTCATCAACTCGTGACTTTCTACGGGGCTGGCCGTGGAAAGAAGCCGATCGAGGACAGGAATTTTGAAGTCACAGTCTATGCATTCCTCTCTTTTTCAAAATTTTGAAAGCTAACATTACGTACATGGAAAGCGAGAGTGTAGCTGCTGCTGCAGCCTTCCAGCTCGTGCACTGTTGAACAACGAGAGTAGGTGGCAAGGACAATCAAGAAGAGCCGCTTTGATTTGGCTCTCTCTGTCACTTTCTCACGAGAGAGGATTGATTTCGATTTGGAAGCAGGACACTGAAAGCGCAACTAACAAGGAAGACGATACCAATACACAGAAGGAAGTACGTACGTCGATATTCATAGCTGCAATTAGTGGGCCAGGTAGCTTCACTTTCAGGATTGCCACGATCTAAAGGACTGTAATGAAAAACAAGCGGAGCTTTCAGGAATACCAGAATTGCTGCTGAAGCTTGAGTAACCAGGCCCTCTCATCAGAAGTATCATATTCCTCCTCTGCTGGCTTTCAAGTTCTCGGAGACTACTTTCTTTACTGGTGATAAATCAGTTCCGGTGCTTTCTAAATACAGGGAGCAGCTATTAGAAAATCGCTCCTCACAATATTCCAAGAAGAAGGTTGTAGTAAAGCTCAAACTGTGA
Source organism: Polytrichum commune (assembly GCA_950295325.1). Taxonomy (NCBI): domain Eukaryota; kingdom Viridiplantae; phylum Streptophyta; class Polytrichopsida; order Polytrichales; family Polytrichaceae; genus Polytrichum; species Polytrichum commune. Next base: position 4,920,399 of record OX485809.1, read on the forward strand.
GGTTTCTGAGAGCTGGCGTATTATAATTTAAGGCCCAGATCAAATGCAATGCTGAAGTCAAAAAGAAGTCGAACAATTATTGGAGGTGAGGATAGATCAAGAGGCCGGGGAAACTTACAGTACAATACTCTGCCCGCATCCTTCTCACTAATGACAAACTCGGCTGCGATTTGGTTGTACGTTCTTTTTACGATATCGATTTTGTCGACCCCAAGCTTGACACTGTCACCCGATGGTGAGCTTCAGAAATTTTAACAAGTGAAAATTCCTTCGAACGCTACAGTAGTTCATTACTATTTTTGTCGCATTAACGATCAACATGCAGAAAGTGCGGATGCTGTCCCTAAATTTTATAGCTGTTTCAAATGGGATAACAAGCTCATAATTTGCGAGCAGAACATTAATTTGTTGTGGTTTTGGTTATCCATAAGTGCAATGCGTCTGTGGTGATGAAGATGTATCAATGTATGAGTACTAGTGGTAGACTTGATACTTTAAGAATTTAATTTTTATTGTGATTGGCAGGTGTGGCGTTAATATCCTTCAAATCTCAACTCAATGACTCCAGAAATGGTCTTCACAACTGGAACGAATCCGACGCCGATCCCTGTCAATGGGCGGGGGTTAGGTGCCAGCCACAATCAAGGCGTGTTCATATGCTGTAAGTTTAAGTGCCAAGAACTTTCTACGATAGTGTTTTTATTTTAATACTTAGCCCACGAAGATTTCTGACCCATTATTACATCAAGTTTCTCTATCTATCTGTTGTGTTTTTCTTCTGGATTAAATAATGTGTTGCCCACAATGAGTAAATTTTTCTTTATCGTACTATAGTGGAAACATCCAACCACTCTTGAAGGATGTTCTCACGAGGTATACTCTGGGTATTACCTTGATCTTTGGCAGGATTCTTCCATACAAGCAGTTGCGAGGACCATTATCGTCAGAGGTTGGAAAGCTTGACCAGCTCCGCAGACTGTACGATCACAATCCTCTTTTTTGCTTAATGATTAATCTCTAAGTTGATGTTTATAGAATTCCTCAACATTCCCAGCTTGCACTTCTTGCAACCATTCAGCCTTGGTTGTGGGTTAGTGTCATAGTTTCACCTCTTTTAAGCACTCTTTCCTCATGGGTACTCATGCTATTACTCCTCCATAGTATGCTTGCTGTGCTCAGCACGTTTCTAGCATAGACTTGCAGGGAGCATAATTGCAGTTTCTACAAGCATCGTCTCTTTATCGTTGCATCCATTCTCTCCTGGAGCTTTCTCATTAGATATCTAAATCATTTGAAATAATATTCAAACAGCACTTCGGTGGGCTTTGGTGGTACATGGTGGCCCCCTCCTCACTAATAACTACTCGTTCTGTTACCAACATTTCAATCTTTACTGTAACAGGAGCTTGCATTCAAACGAGTTGTATGGACCGATTCCAAAAGAGATCGGCAACTGCACAGCATTGCGATCCATGTAAGGCCAAGCATACTTTTGGTAACCACTATCGGCCGTGACATCAAATGTATATATCGGGTTTTTGTTGTACATTGCATGTTCATGTTGTGACTATTCCTCCAAAGCCGTCCACAGATTGTCTTGAGTGTCTAAGTAGTAATAACAAACAATATATCCCCAGACAGTAGATGATGATACAATTTGTGGATATTGCAAGAATGAAAAGCGGTGTTCTTTCTTATTTCAGCTTTATGAACGTCTCACTATCATTCTTATCAAGACTGAAATAATATGTTCTGTTTATTGATGCTGATGCAGACATTTACGAGGAAACTTTCTCACTGGAGATATACCGGAGGAGTTTGGAAACTTAAAACATCTCGTTGTGTTGTAAGTAGATATTCTTACTGAACATTTCATTTTAGGCATTTCTTAAGCACTGGCAACTGAGGAGTTGAGTTCCTGACGCAGCACACAATCCAGCCGTTAGCTATTCTTGAAATCGAAGCTCACCCCGCTTCATTATTTTTGCAGGGACTTGGCCAACAACGGGTTGACGGGCAATATCCCTGATTCACTTGGTACCCTTTCAAAGCTTACCTTCCTGTAAGTGGGGCTGTGCATCTACCACATGGTTAATTCTTGTGATACATTTCCTCTATCATGTCTCAACTTATAAACCCCTCGGAACCAACCTGTCTTTCTCTTGTGCTATATTGTCACTAACACATACTGCAACCAATAGAAATCAAGATATTTCAACTGCAAACTTCAGCAAGAGCAATATTCAGCATCATGGAAGCCTGGCTGCATCATGATGATTTAGGCCACTCTCTATCCATGATCTAAGATATTGCTGCCGTTGTTTGTGCAGAAATCTGTCAACTAACTTCCTCACAGGTGAAATTCCAAGTGATGGAGTGATGAGGAACTTTAGTATCATGTCGTAAGTATCCACCCTTGCTGGACTGTGTAATATAAGCTAGTTCGTCTAATACTGATAAGCTATCTACATGATTGACACTTGGATCCTTCCTTCCACATATTAAAGCGTGTGTAATATTACTGGACCAAAGATTTTGGTAATAAATGCCGATTCAACATTTATTACAAAATTTTGGATCAACCGTTGAAGTATTGATGCAGGTTTGAAGAAAACCCAGGCTTGTGTGGTGCACAAGTGAAAATAACATGCCAAAGTCCTCCCCCAACAAATCCACCCCTGCATTCTGAACCCTTACCCCTTGGAGGTGGAGGGATTCCAGCTCCATCTCCAGCATTAGCTTCAGGTACTTCTCATCACTGTGTTCAGGTCTCCTCTGTGGAAGTGGATTAACAAGCAGGAGAACGTCATTTATAATATATCTGCAAGTCTCTGAGGACAAAGGAGTGGTGTTTCAAGTGAGAAAATGTTTGCAAAGCCTGGTTCCTGCAGAGAAGACAACGATGACAAGGGGCAGAAATTATTTTTCACAATCTGCATATACTAATCTTTAACGTGTGGTGCTACAACAGGATTGACAGCTGGGTCAAGTCAAAAGCACAATTACTCAAATGCTCTACTGATTAGTGCTATGAGTACTGTATGCATCGCTCTGCTGGTGACTTTGATGTGCTTCTGGGGTTGGTTCTTGTATAATAAGTATGGCAATCACAAGCCAAATCTTGCCAAAGTGGAAGGGGCTGAAGGTATCCTACCGTCCTTTGCTTTGTCTATATTTGTTGCATTGATGGGAAGTCTGAAGCCCAATGTTGAAGATATGATATCATCACAAACACAACATCTACGTAAAGCCTGTAACCAAAGTTTCCAAATGCAAATCACTAATTGCATTTGCTAAATCTAGTGGTTTCAAAAGAGTTTCTGTACCTGTCATTATTCTTAATGTATTTCAAGAGGTGAAGTTGTAACATGAGGGTTGTTTATTAACCAGGAATTGGTGGAGCCAAGGTGGTCAATTTTCATGGTGATTTGCCTTACACATCCATAAACATCATTAAGAAGATGGATTTGCTTGATGAGAAGGACATGATTGGGTCTGGTGGATATGGCTCGGTGTATCGCCTAGTTATGGACGATGGCAAGATCTTTGCTGTGAAACGTATTGGAGTATTCGGTGTAGGTTCTGATCGTGTGTTTGAAAGGGAGCTGGAAATTTTGGGGAGTTTCAAGCACAGGAACCTCGTAAACCTTAGGGGCTATTGCAACTCCCCAACTGCTAAACTACTCATATATGACTATGTCCCATATGGGACATTGGAAGAATTCCTACATGGTGAGTGTGATATCCTTGCATTGCTTCAAAGATGCCCAAGCTTGAGAATCTCCCTTTGGTGATGGTCACTGGAATGGGGACAAGGCTGTCAGAGCTGTAGACTGCAGTCTATTATTTGAAGTTTGTCTTGCACAAAAGTGACCTCTCATGATGGCCAAATCATCTGTTTGTTTTCTATAAGAGATTAATAACTCACATACGACTTGCAGATCGAGAGACAGAAGATCTATTGCTGAATTGGACAGCACGATTGAAAATAGCCATAGGAGCTGCTAGAGGGCTTGCGTATCTGCATCATGATTGCTCTCCTCGGATCATTCACCGAGATATAAAGTCGAGCAACATTTTACTAGACGAGAATCTGGATCCCCATGTGTCAGATTTTGGTTTGGCCAAGCTGTTGGAAGATAAGGCTTCCCATGTGACCACCATTGTTGCTGGAACCTTTGGCTACCTTGCACCAGGTTTATGACTAACACCGATCTGATTGAATCATTATCAATGTCACTAAATGGTTTTGCATATTGGTTTGATTGACATTGCAGATCGTAGAAATATTTGCAGCACAGGAATAAGTCTCAGTATTGTTTCGTTCCTGTACTTTTGCATTTTAAGTGCCCATCGTATCCATATTGTTTGTTGAAAGGATCTTACGGACGTGTTTTTATTGTTAGGACGAGAATTAGGTCTATTGAAATATGCTAAAGTGTAGGGTCATTTGGCAGAGTACATGCACACTGGACGAGCAACAGAAAAGGGTGATGTATACAGCTATGGTGTGGTGTTGCTGGAGCTTCTAAGCGGCAAAAGACCCAGTGATCCCGCCCTGATTGCAGAAGGCTTGAACTTGGTTGGCTGGGTGAGTTTCAATTGAGAATTGCATTACTCTCTACAACATCCGTGTTGCATGCATCTTAACTCTGAAAGTTGACGTCCAACTAATGTGATGGTTATTTAAAGAGTTATTGAAAGCATGATTAATTTGGAAAATGCTCAGCACTTTCAAACAAAGAGATTCATAATTGATTAGGGTTGAGTATCTACATAGAACAGCCCCTACTATATGCACACACCTGTTTTACAATAACTATTATGATCCATTTATGATCTATTGCCCTACATATTGTAGTAATCTATTTGTGACAATACGATATCATTGGAGTATATTTCTCATGGAGTTTCACAATTTGTTCCCCAAAATGAAATCCTAAGGATGTAAGCCACCTTCGTGGGAATGAATAGACTTCTTAAATACCTGGGAATATATCGTAACAACTTTGGAAGGGACGGCTCTACTGCCCGTTTGAGCTACTATATCATGTGAGTAGGTTTCTGCCTCATTAACTGATTGTGTCTGCGGTAGAGATTTGTTCAACTATTGAACTCAGTTGAAATTGTTACACGTGCAGGTAACTCTGTGCATTAAAGAGAACCTGCAGTTCGAAATCTTTGATCCAAAAATCATAGACGGAGCTCCAAAAGAGCAGCTGGAATCTGTTCTGCAAATCGCAGCCACGTGCATAAACGCAGTGCCTGAAGAGCGGCCCACCATGGATCGGGTCGTGCAATTGCTGGAAGCCGACACTCTTTCTCCATGTCCGAGTGAGCTCAGCAACTTTTACAGATCCCCTCAAAATAATTCTGATGAAGAGGCGCGAGGTCGATAGATACAACAGAATTATTTGCAACAGGGGCGACATCAGAGCTTACACGCAACTTGTCTTTTTAGAAAGAGGAAAGGATGACATCTCTCGACCCTCGAGCAGGATGGATCGAGCTGGACTCACCAAGGGCAAACAGGCTGTACTATATAATGGTTCGAAAATGCCCCAGTTATGTGACATTTCATTTGGTAGAGTCGTCGCGGACTCTCGCATTCAGAAGAGTCAGGATACTAGAATTCTAGGTTTCATATCTGTCAATTTCAAAATAATTTTATCAAAATTGTTTTCTAGCATGTCTGTCTGGCTTCCTGAACTCACTCCTCCAAACACTGAACGCTTAGCTATAACTTGGCATATCACTTGAAACACAAAATATACCTAATTGGGCCTTGCTCCACTTGGGGTCATTAATTAGTGTGGGGATCACCATAATTAATCTAGAGATTCAACAGCAGCAAGCAGAAATGAGAGCAAGGGGCAAGGAGAGAGAGAGAGAGATTCATTAGGTCATGTGGACATTCCTTGGACAATCGAGGCCGTCAATGTAGTAACTCTAGTCTCTTTGTTATTTCATCGCATGTTGCATCCTTTGCTTTTTCGATGCAACATGGTAGTCATAATCTTTTGAAACCTGCTCGATGACTCAATGTATACATCACAAACTTCGAGAGGCTAGAAAATAAACTTAAGAATAAATAAATGGCAATGATTACATAACATCATAATTTTCCAAAGCATGTTGCGATGATTGAATTTCTTTGTTATTGCCCCTACATTGTGTGCCACGTTATACTATCACAAAGTAACTTTCTACATAAGATTATTACATGTACACCACAAGAAAATTACACTATACAACACCACGTGTAATAATAACACTATATACCACCCAAAACTCGAGCCCATAATTGATTGAATTATCTTCTTCCCATATCAAATCTCAAAACATTGGTGGATATCTGAAGAGGTCTTCACACCGACATCATCAACAACTTATTCGAACAATGTTGTTTGGAATGCTATCATGTGAGTAGTGAGGGAGGAAAATATTATTTTCTTGCATATTGTTTGGGAATACACTCACTAATATCCTATTACCATGGTAATATGGCATAAGGAATACCAATTTTTCTCATAATAATATGCAACACAAAGAGCGACTTAAAAAATATATGCTTTACCCTACTTTGAAAATTGATAAACATATGATAAACGCGAGGCTGAAAATTAGTTATATATGTGAGTTGGAATGATGTGGTATGACTCAACATTCAAGAAAATAGAAAGAATGCTAGCACGTGTAAGTTGGAGCAATGAAACAATGGTTACAATGCACACAAAACAAACCTAAGCCTCTTGGTGTAGATGGAAGTACAAGTGGAAAGTTTTCACAAAAAATCACATAAAATTACTTCACTCTCCATTCAGAAAAACGCTATTTTTCCAAACGGGAAAAGACGTTAGAGACAAAGTTTGGCGCCTTGGAGGAGAGGTTCAAGAATTTAGCGTCATTTGGCCAAATCTTGCAACCACCGGCTCCACCCAGAACTAAGGCTAATTTGTCAAAATGGGATTTTTATATGTTCAGGGCTTCGAGGAAGGTGGTGAGTTCAGCAGTTGTAACACGTGTTCAATCCGTGTCACGAGCCACACCTTTGACCATAGGGGAGTCTGTGAAGAGCTTACGAGCTCGGGACAATGGTCCCGCGGATCAAATTGCTCAGGCACATCTACCATTGTTTTTTGGATTGGCGGATGTTGTCCAATATATTAGTGGCTATAATTCGAGCATAGAGGCTTTGAATCCGGCGACTGACATAGTGCACACATTGACATCCAAGGTGTTGCACATACATTTGTTCACAACAATGGAGTGGTCGTCACTTGGCATCCAACCGGCTAAGGTTTTCTATCTAAGAGATAACATTTTGGAAAACAAGGCATCTTTGTCTTCTTTGAGTGTGGCTCAAGCCATTGCAAACTTCTTTGCCACTAAGGACCCCAAAAGAAGCGGCCAAACAGGGAGCGAGGCTTCAGCGGAGGCCATTGTGTCTTTTGACGCACACACCTCAGACAACAAAGGGCCGACCACATCTTACGACTCATCTGAATCCGCGGGGGCATCTTATCTATCAGATATAGTTGTTAGACCTACTCGTGAGCGCCGTGACATTCGATCCATAAAATAGACATTTGGTTGTAAGTCTAGGGATATGGTTTTTGATATAATTTTGAATTTAAATTATTGCTTTTAGGATTGTTAAAAAGTTCCAGAAATAGTTGTGCACTTATTCCTTGACTTTTTGTGTCTCCCAAAGATTTAATTTAAGTCCCTTATTCAAAATCCGAGCCCATCTGTATTTCCTAATAGACTTATCTGCCTAGACTTGAATCAACCGAAGCCTTCCCCGGCAGCGGCGCCAAAATATAGTTTAGTTTTCTGGCTACAAACAAACCCAAGGAAACATTCATGGAAGACTTAAAAGGTGACTTGAATATCATCTGGGTGTCACAAATAAGTTTTAGTAGGACAAACACGAGGTCATTTCACTTGATTTCGGGCTTATGATAACAATTAAGGTAGGATTGAGAGATGGAAACTTAAGAATCCCTCTAAATCGGTGCATGCAACTGTGGCCGTCACTCACCTCACTCTAATTACCCATACAATAGACTAGCAGTGAGTTCATTTTAATTGGACCAGGTGCGGTGCACAAACATAGGCGTTGCCATCGGCAATAGTCTTGCATCAGTAACCCATTTTAGTCTCTTTACCGAAGTCACAGGAACTTCGGTAGAGTCAATAGTCTCAGATTAATTATCTTTATTTTTATTTTAATAATGCAACTTGAAAGGTTTGTTTTATTCCCACCTTTTTGGATGCACTATTCATGACTTAAGGCCGTATTAGTGTAATGCGATCAGGCTATAGTCTTTTAATTGGGTTTACATTCATGTGACCATCACTTATCCCTACTTCCACTAAGATGGAAGGGTAGAGGTACTTATATGGAGAGTATCATGATCTTCCTCCTCGATCAGTGGCATGTCGGGCCTCCTCCTCTATGAATCGACGACAACCTCACATTCTCAACTCTCCAAACGGCAAGTCTATTAACTGAACAACTCTCCAAACGGCAAGTCTCGTCAAAGTTTCTTCATTTTATTTGATTCCATGAACAGATTAGACAAATCACATTCCGCTGTGACTCCATAAGACTCCTAGTTTTAGGCGATGAACTCTTCCTTCGCAATCAGCCTCTTCCCCTCAATATATGGTGTAGTTTCTAATATTTATATCCGAGGGGTGATCAATCTGGACTGCTCCCTCTCAAGCTATTGTAGTGATTGGGGAGATTTTTGGACATCATCGGTTGGAATCCTAGTGTTTGCAAGTCCAACAGGTTACATGTTGACATCCTCTGGTTTTCCTTCATTAAATTGGAGCATATTCTATCAATTCCTCTAAAATGATTGGTAATTTTTCTGCAGTCTCCAACCTCAACCGGTTATTTCTCAAACTCCACCGATTCATTTGTAACTAACTGTCGGTTCTCCTTGATCATAGAGTTGTTGTCTTCCGATTGATTCTCTCCTCTCCCCAGATACACGAATTTTCATGGGACACATTCAAGAACGATCCGAGACTAGGGACAAAACCACACTATCTATCAGGGAGTGTCATCTTTGAATTTTCGACAATAAATTGTCCAAATCTTTCTAACTATCGCGCACAACATTGTCCACATAGGGTAATTAGTTTCCTATCCTCCGCCCATGCAACCTGCATGACAACCAAGTTCTTCCAGGAACTAATACAGATTACTGAAACATTAATACTTCACATTCACGCATTACTCCAACGACCATAGACTTACTCACTCCATTTGTTACACGAGACAACATCACACCCAAAAATACAAATCTGTCACATATTTCAACTGACAATTAAACTCTGGACTGAAGAATCACTCTTCGTTCACAACACCCTCTGGCAATCATAACCAGGGTGAATTTACTCCACAATTGATTAATCTCAAAATTTGCACACATACAACTTTTTTTTGTCAAGACTATTGCATGTTCAAGTCCTTGTCTAAGAGAACATTCCCTTCTTGTGGTCCACACACACCCCACTTTTCCTCTCCTCTTCCAGTTCCTATAGCAACCGGTTTTTGACATGTGCGAATTACCAACAATTGTGACTTCTCTTATTAGACCATAGCCTTTCAATTTTACTTCTTCCTATCTCCCCTAGCCTATGGCCTAACTTGCCACACCCTAGTAAAATAACTACACAAAATATGATATTTAGTGTTTGATTATATTTAATGTTGTCACCACCCTACCATGCTCAACACTAATTTTCAATTCATTGACAATTAGTGTTAGACATAAATGTGCCACTACCTTCCCTACTGCCATTATTTCCCTTATTATATCCTCTTTTTTAATATCCTTACTAACACTAAATTCAAACATCTAACTTTCACATATTACCATAGTTGATATTTAGTGTTTGAGTTTACATTTAATGTTACTTACTTTCATAGGGTTATTGATATTTAGTGTATGCGTTCGTATTTAGTGTATCAAACACTAAATATCATGTTTTGTGTAGTTCTTTTCTCTTCTTTTTTACATTTTTTCTCTATTTAAATACAAAAAGAAAAAGAAAAATGATTCTACACACCCTACCACTGGATACTTTGCCCTCATACATGCACACATAAAATGAAAGTTATAGAAGTCCCAACAACACCTTCCTCTCCTCACTTTAATTTGACAAAAGTTGGGGCTAGTTCGAACAAAATTGGGCGAACACAATGCTTTCACCAACCAAATTGGCTTGGGGTGATTCTCATCTCCTGCTCATATGAGGACCATATAACCTTCATGGCAATCAACACCCACATGTAATGACAGTGTCTGTTGATTGCGTGCAAGGCCAACGTAATGCTCGTCCATTGCGAAGTTTTTACATACATCTCCATTATTGAAGAACATGGTGTCGGACTCCACAACCGTCAAACGACTTTGTGGCCAAAATCTTTGTGTCAAAGTCGTACGGGTGTCACCACCAAGTGTCATCAAGGCCGAGCGAATGGAATCCCAACACGTGATCAATGGTTCATGAATATCCCTAACACGTTTGGTGATGCCCTCCTCACACATTTCTTTCGAATACTTAATGAATTTGGATATGCCTTTAATGATTTCTGGCCCATTTCTCATGGGGTCGGGTTTGCAAGGCTTTGGATACCCATCTGGGGGCAAACATTTTTCACCTTTATCATGACGTCACATGAGTATACAATCCTCTGGGCCCCAATTAGAAGATGTGCACAAAAGCTTGAACTGCATAGCGGGGACACCATCATCCCTCATATAGACGGGCACATGTGAACTCATGTGGGTGGGCACCCAAGGTTGACACCGACTATCATGTTTGATCCTCAATTTTAATTTTGTGAGCATAAATTTGGGAGCCCCACAACTTGACATTTGTTTAGAGATGTTCAAATTACCATTTTCAATGACATCCTTGATGTGAGCTTTCATGTGCATTGTTATATTTTGCGAACATGTTCTCTATATATGAAAGTCTTCCAATGTGCATGGTAGGAACAAATTATCTACAGGGGTTTACTTGTGGAGTGTAAGCACAATCTTCTAGTCTTCATTGATGAGATCTTCCATATTGCAATTGATTTTTGCATGGTTTTATAATGATGCGTGCATGTGTTGGAATGCTTGAGTTGTATTTTAAGAATCCTCAACGGGTATTCTCTTGTACCAACTACCCATCATGTTCCCTACATTAAATTGAGCGGACCAATTGGCTCATTTTAGTTGATAAGGCCATCAAATCTCAATATGCAAGATACCTAAGGAACTACCGAAAAAACACATCCTTAAACAAGACAGATCCTTAACATGTAACCTATGCATATCGTTCCAAAATGACACATGCTTCCACCTACTATCATGTTGCACATATAAGCGCATACATATTTGTGAGGCCAAAATGGTGCCCACACGTGCCATTAACCCTTTGAAACCATTAGGAGTTGGATTTTTATGTTTCATGATTGTTCTCAAAAATATAAAAAGAGTGAGGCTTGGTGTGAAGTTATGTTTAAGCCTTAGGCTTATTTTGCGTAGTTGATTAGAAGCGTAGTGGTATTAGGGAAGTACTTTGGTTAGGTGAGTGGAGTTTGAGAAAGCAAAGGGAAGGGTCTTGGGTTTAAATGTTTGAATTGGGTTCTACCTTGTTGGTTTAGGGGTTGAAGGGTTAGCGGAGATGATGAGGTCCTACTAAGGGGGAGAAGGTTTAAGGGGTTGTGATTGGATGCCCTATCTCTCCTCTTCCTCCCTTATCCTCTCCTCTCCTTAAGTTCCTTCTCTTAACCTTTTTTTCTCTCTTCTTCAAAATCTATCTCTCACTCTCTCTCTCTCTCTCACCCCTCTCAAGTAGATTGAGCTCTTAGAGCTATAGCCAACGTGTGGGGATTAGGTAGTTAATTAGTGGAATTAGTGGATTAGGTTGGTTCATTAGTTAAAGGATTAAGATAGGAATTAGGGGAATGCCCGATTAGCAGCTAGGGAAAACTGTGATTAGGATCAGCTAGTTTAGCTGCGGGTGGAATTTATGGCTCAAAGCAGTTGTTGGCTGCAGATGGAGGGTGTAATCAGGCAGCAGTTCGGCTAAGCTGGGGACTGTAACCAGGCAACAATTCTGGTGCAGCTGGGGACTGTAATCAAAGCAGTTGTTGGTTGTAGATGGAGGGTGTAATCAGGCAGCAATTCGGCTAAGCTGGGGACTGTAACCAGGCAGCAATTCTGGTGCAGCTGGGGATTGTAATCAGGCAGCAGTTCGGCTAAGCTGGAAGACTACATTTTGGGGGCAGCTAATTAGAGGAGGGTAGATAGGATGGTATTCACTTACCACCCAATGTAAGCTAGTTGTGGGTAATAGCACTTAGGGGATAGCCCAATCAATTAGTTTGTAGACAAGTAGTTAGTCACATTAGGTTAGGTGGAGGCATGTGTGAGTTTCATAAGTGATTGCACTTAGGATTGATTATAGAGAATAGCATTTTTTTAACGCTTGTATCCTCTCTATGGAATAAACTAAGGGCACAAGTTGATGGAAAGTATGAAGGAGTCTCGCGATGGCGAGACAAAGAAAATCAAGACTAAAAGAGCAAAAAGAATATCCTTAAGAGCATGTGTAGCCAAGGCCGCGGGTTGGACTCTTGAGAAAGCCAACTCTATAACTAGTCAAGAGGCTAACATTAATAAAATACCGTGATTCAAAGTGATGTGGGTGTCCCCGGATATGGAAGTTACATTTCATGCTACCACAAGCTTCCATGGAGTGCATGTGATTCTCAAAACCATCACCCGGACTAGGACGCTTAAGGGTGGTGGGTTTGGCCTCACAATATCCTAAGGACAAACCGACACACTAAAGTAGTACACATACTAGCAAACACAATGCTTGCCCACCCCACAACCCGACGTTTTACCCTCATCAACGCATGCAAAATTGTGGATTGCATACATGACAACACCATCCCCTTCTGGCTACTCCCATGCACATGTTACCTACCAAGACGTATATGCCCAACCCAACTTCGACCAAATATACTATGCCTTTTAGTAGCCCACCTACAACCTAAACCATCCTTCACACTTAACCCAAACCTTAATTTACTGCCATGATAGGTTCCCCCCTGAAGCTACACACCAAAAAAATAGATTAATATGCCATTCTACACCCACTCCTATCCCAACTAGGATGGAGAATACTACCACTCATTCTAATCATGGCAATAATGCAAGACATTATCCACACAACAACTACTAAACACCCCCAAGATCTACATATCCCCAACTTCAAAATTCATAAACTAATGGAATCTTTCTCACAAATTGCTATAAAATACCTAACACATATTATTCTAAACAAAAGAACATTAGAAAAGAAACAAGCCCCGGTCCCACTCAACTAAACTACCCACTAAACATAGACACATAGAAATGTACGGTTCACCTATGAAATAGGCATTAAGTCACCCTGCTCCCATGCTCATGCATGTTTGAGAAGGAGACAATGAATGGACATCGCGTGTGGGTATATAAACATTGACATTCCTTTTTCTTTCTTTCTTCAATTATGTTGTAATTTAAAGCCATGGGTAGTAATGTTGCCTCGAGTCACACTGCAAAGGTTTAGGGAAGTGCTCCGTCTTTGAAGAGTATGCGATCTCCTCTTTTTTGGGTTTGGGTTTAGGGTTTAGGGTTTAGCGGCTTGCTAATTACACTCTCTAAGCAAGTGCTTGTGTGAAGCATTTTGAGGACGGGATCCTAGGAGCTGCGAGACTTTTGCGTGAAAATTAATGATTCCGAATTCAAAAATTGCAAGAATGGATGGGGACGGTGCGTCTCAAATAGAATTCTAGCTCAACTTTGAAATCCTGTAAAAGGCTCACCTTCGATTGGCCATTGCAAACACACCCACCGGAAATCGAATTATATCTCTCAACAAAGCATGTTCGTATAAAGCACTTTGTGCTTTGAATCTGGAAACAACATATCTTGGATTTATTTGTTTCAGAAGAACCTTCTACGAAACGAAACGTTTCAAAGATGAAGAAGATTACGAAACTTCTCTTTCTCAAGAAATTAGATTTCCCCTGCCAAAGAATTTAAAGGAATAGTAAGAAGGTATGCGGAATCTAGTATGCTCCAGAGCTCCTGCCTCATTCTCGAAAGTGAGAAAAGGACTCCACGGCGACTGCAGAAAATTTAACAAAAATTCAACAAAAACAGTTTGATGAACGGTGCAGGGAGAAGAAGAGGGCGGGCTCATGAAAATAATGAATGATTGAGCCAAAAGGAAGTCTGACACCATTGAAGGCCGAAAGGTTTTTGTACGTTGGCGGATGAGTGCCATGGAGTCTTGTATGATTGTACGTTGAGTGAATATCATTGCCACACCGTTCGAACATTATAAGGAAGGAAAACATCTAACTTACAGATCCACATCATCTTCTGCATGTCACACATTTGCAATTGATTTTCTCAACAGATTTACCATGTGATGAGGTTATAATCATCCTTCATCATGAGGCGACCTGATGGATTGAAATTTGGATTACTTTCATACGGAGAGAAAACGGACATGATGTGTATGCATTGGCGAACATACTTAAGGAGGTTTGTACAGCTATGACTTATGCTGGCAAGGTGGAATATGCCTGACATAATAGAGGCTTCCTCAACTTTTCTGGAGTCTGGAGCGCTCTGGAGATTCAACCTGGGCCGCTGGATGCACGAATTAGAAGAGCCTGATTCCTGGGAGCAGTGAGGGTAAAGTTTATTAATACACGTATCTTTATCTAGAATGGATTTTCGTTAGTAGTAATCAGATTATCAGGTGCATGTGCGAGTTCCGCTTCCGAAGCAAACACTCTTCCCTGTAGAGCCGGACAGTAACTACTCACTTGATTACTTACTGTGCAAACTCTTGCTAAGTTGATCTCCATTGTGTAAGTAAGTAAAGGTAAGTTAATTTTTGGAACATAGGAGGCGCTTGACCACCTAGCTAGTTTTCCCGTCAAGTAAAGAAAAGATTTTACGAAGTACAAGTAAGTTCGATTTCGGACACAAGCAGTGCGTGAGATGAAATTTGATTTTGAAGAGCTTTGCAGATGGTTGGGTATTTTTAGTTGTATGGTGATATATGGTGCCAGCCTCATGCATATTGCCTCATAGACATAGGCTAACAGGATTACGTATATCGATTCTTCATCCACCATCTTAACTTACCTACAGAATCCGCCGTTTGTGTGGCAAAGGATGCTTGCCAGCTATTAACGTAATCTAATTATAGAAAATTCTCCAACTCACCAGCTTCAAAGGAGTTGGTGATGAGTGATGAGATTTACTTATGACGAAATCTACATCATTTAGTAAGGCAGTTGTCGCATGATTTGCCTTTGATGTTATAGCCTACTAGAATCAGATACAAGAACTACTTGTAGTAGCAAGGAGTTGTGAAGGTGAGACTCATCAACTGCTGGTTGATGATTTCTGGCCGACTTGCAGCCGATCAGGTCAAAGAGCCTGCGTTTGCGGTATGCATCGTCTCGTGCTTCTTGCAAAATACGTAAGGGTATCTGTTCCCAAAGATTATGACTGTGATGCTTTCTATGGTCTTGAGCCCTATACCTCAGGATATGATGTTAACAGGTCGACAACATTTTGCTGCAAGGTTTAAGATTACTTTCTGAAGTGTAATGGTAGCTTGGCGAGTCAAGATTTGCATTAGGGATTTCATGCTTCGTCTGGTGGTGTTGATGGTCCCGGTAATGCTGACGTAATGGTCAGGTCCATTGCAAATATTACACTAAACCCGATTTGCAAACTCAACTCTCTAAGTCTCTGGAGCAGAATGATTTGCGAAAAAGGTAATGGTTGCGATGCTTTCAAATGTCTTGGGTCCAATACATCAGGTTATGATGTTTCGGCCATGGCGTAGGAGCCACATAAATCAAGATGTCGACCCCATTTTGTTGCAGGCTTTAGGACTACTCTCTGAAAGTGTAGTACTGGTAGGCGAGTGAAGATTTGCAGTAGGAATGTTCGGTGATGTTAATCTCGGCAATGCTCACATTGATCAAACCCGTTGCAAACAATCAAATTAACTCGATTTGCAAACTCTTGACCATCTCTAGCCATGGCTCCTCATGTCAAGCCTTTTGAATCTTTCAAGCGGAATGGTGTGCAGGCTGTGCTGCCATATCGGTGTGGAGGACTTGCCCGAAATTGAGTCGGAGGTGCAAGAATCGATCAAGAAGTAGTATGACAAAGCCCTTACCTCGGCTGTGACGAAAAGATTCCACAAAAAAGATCGATGGAGCTACAGAGAGCGAGCCGGGATAATAAACCTGGTCATCTTTTGAGATTCACTAAGCATGCGTCATTTCTACTCCGAGATGGCCTCAAGATTGCTCGCCTTGCCTTTGTCGACGTCAGTGCCGCGCAGTTGTAAGTCTCGATTGTGATTCTTACCGCCGTGCCCAATTATGTCAATGTACATGTTTCTTCACTGATTTGTGCAAAGTGCTTTAGAAGATATGAATTTCTCATCTGTTCTGCATGTGCAATTAGAATGACTGAGGATGCTACAAACGCTGAAGAGTGGGGTCCGACCACCACAACAATGGCGTCCATCTCCGAGGCTGCCCGCACCTTCGATGAATACGAACGCATTGTGCAGGTTCTACGTGGGAGGTAAGCAATCGATCTACCCATCGTATGTTGAATATGATGAGTTTTAGGACCCCTCTCCCACGCCAAAATGGTTTAGCAAAAGGAAGACTAAAACAAGGGATCCACGGCATGAAATTAGTGAAGTATTTCCCGGCCACATGGCTCAATTGCAAACTTGTGATTGCACCGAGAACTGCTATTGAAGAACGTAGCTTTCTTATGTGTGTGTGCACAAACGCATTCTATTTCTCAAGCATCTAAATGGTGCGGTGACTACCTAACCTGCTTGCATTCATTAGCACTAGTGCTCCTCTCCCATGCTAACAAGATTTTGCAAAAGGAGAAACAATACACGGGATCTGTGAAATGAAGAGAGAAGTAATTTGCGGCTACATGGCTCAAGTGCAAACTTGTGATCATCGTACTAGTGATAAGGAGAAGTTCTATTGAAGAAGGTTGATGCTCTCTTATATGTGTGCACACAACCGCCTTTCATTTCTCAAGCATTCCAGTGTTGTGGTGACTAACGTACTGGACAGCCGGTTTCCGCTTTCAAGCATCTTAGGGTTATGGGGAATAACCTGCTTGGAAGTCATTTTCCCTACTCGCTATGGCCAACTATCCACATGTCGGTTCAATTTCACCTACAAGTGCTTCCCGCTTCCTCCTATGGTTCATATGGTTGAATGAACTAATGATCAATGGGAGGTTTTTTTTTCTACACTAGTGTCCCCATTTAATTATGAAAAAGCCATTTCCCACTCCATTCTTTTCCTTCCACATCTTCTGAAGGAGAATGTGCTTAATGCAACCATTGTGTCAAGACTTACAGACGAATGCCTCGATTCTTCTTTCAACTTGCCATAGTTGGCTACTGAAGTTGTGTGTTCAACTGATCACGTTTTGTGGTGGTGTGGCTACAGATTTTCCTTATTTGCAAAGAAACACTGGAGGCAAGTTTACAAGGCTCTCACTGTGCTTGAATATCTCCTCACCCATGGCCCTGATCAGTTGGTCATGGAGTTTCGGGAGGACAAGGCGCGCATCGACGAATTCACACGCTTTGTGTACGTTGATGAGAATCTGTAAGCAATTAAACTTTTTAAACTCTTTGAGGTTTTGTGAATGCAGAATTAATCCCAACCTTTCCAAAATTCAAACCTATTTCTGCCACATAATGCATAATCCCAGTGCTTTCTACCTCTGACCTATACCAAGTAACTCTAATGCTTAATTTAGAGAAGAGGAGACCGTTCCAATTAAGTTTTGCTGCTGGAATTCAACTAAATTTCAATTAAATTCTTCTTCGTTCAGGGTTGATAGGGGCTCAGCTCTGCAGAAAAAGGCGAAGCAAGTCCAGAAATTGTTGACAGATGAAAAGTTTTACATGGAGGAGCGGAGGCGAGCGCAGAAAATCTCAAAAGGGATTCTAGGGTTTGGTAGTCAAACCGCAGGCAATATTTCCAAACTACAGGTAGTTCTTCCAAGTTCCTCACCACTCAATGGTGCGGAAGAAGGTTCAGATGGCCCGAACCCATTGAAGAACAGCAGTGGTGCCCAAGTTTGCAAAAGACAAGTTGATTTCCGGAAGAGCAAGACACATCCAGGGACGTACTCTTATAATGCAGACATCACAACCAATGCAGTTCGTGAATCTGGCTCTGGAGCTGCACCATCTCAGCAGGGTGAAGCTGCCTCTCCTGTTTCGCAGCGGAGTGAGTCCAGTTGGAAAGTGTTTCCGGTAAGTTCAACAACTTGAATAACCCAAGTATAACGATTCATAGCAACACTTCATTGTACAGATATTTGTGGGATGTTTAGACTTCGCGTCGAATGCTTGAGTCATACTCGAATCCCGTCTCATTCTGTGGGAATGACTTGTTCAGGATTCTTGGGTCATCTTCCAGTAAGTTCAGAAACTTAAAAAACCCAAGTATATATCAATTCCAAATTCTTAACAGCCCTTGTACACAAAATTTGTGGCATGTTTGGACTTCGCATCAAACCCTTTGCATCCCCTGAATTCTGTAGGAAAGACTTGTTCAGAATTCTTTGGTCACCTCTCTGCCAGAGTCTTGTATACAAGCTTTGTGGAAATTCAGTCCAGTGTAAATGCTTTTCTGGTTAATTCTGGAACTTGAACAACACAAGTCTTATCAGTTCATGAACCTTAGCAACCCTTGTACAGATACTTGTGTAATGTTTGAACTTCGCATCTAAACCTTTGAATTGTATTTCATTCTTTGGGGAAATCTTGTTCAGTACTCTTAGGTCACCTCTCTGCCACAGTCCTGTGTATTAGCTTTGTGGAAACCGAGTTCCAGTTGGAATGTTGTTCTGGTATGTGCAGCAACTTCAATAACCAATATATGCCAGATTATAGCAATCCTGGTACAGAAGTTTGTCGGATTTTTGAACTTCACAGGAACTTTTGTACATAAATTTGTGGCATATTTAGATTTTAGTTCAAGCCCTCGAGACTCGATCAGAACTTCTAAGTCACCACTACACTTTGCTCTATATATATGCTTAGTAAAGTTCCGTATGAACGTCTCCTTATCAATGTCGTTGTAGTATAGTGGTAAGTATTCCCGCCTGTCACGCGGGTGACCCGGGTTCGATCCCCGGCAGCGGCGCAGATAAATTTTGCTTGTGTTCCTTTTTAGGTCTTTTTCTCAAACAGGAACCTATTGACCCACTATTGAAGGCCGTTTATAGTACAAAGGTGGTTGTGGTTATGCACAATAATCAACCACAACTAGGGTATTTTCCCTTTGCACTAGTCTTGTGTGAATCCTTGTGGTTGGGTTTGATGGGTTGAGTCGATCTTCTAAATCACAATCTACCACTAGTTTTGGCCTTATACTTGAGAAGAAATTAAATTGACTGTCATCCTTGTTAGCCATGTTATAGTGGTTGCGACCTCAAGTTTCTTCAGCGGTGAAGCTTTCTAGTGCTGTCACATGAACTACCACTTTAAAAGGGTGGTTAACCATGTGGAGTAACTTAGTGGGGTTAATGGGGTAGAGGGTGGTTGTGTTCAGCATTTATTATGCCTTTTCCATGGCAATAGAACCAAGAAAGTAAACCACAACCCCTGATATAAATGACCCTTGAACCTATATTTGATTGGTGTGTGCTTTAGCTGAGTATGAAAGAACAAGCACCATGAAACCACATGTTTAAAGGAGATTGGACTACGTTGAATTCTAAAAA
Source organism: Polytrichum commune (assembly GCA_950295325.1). Lineage (NCBI taxonomy): Eukaryota > Viridiplantae > Streptophyta > Polytrichopsida > Polytrichales > Polytrichaceae > Polytrichum > Polytrichum commune. The sequence continues at coordinate 4,940,294 of OX485809.1, forward strand.
ACCACTCCTCACTCAATAGTGAACCGAATTGGAGGACTTATGTATTCAGTTAAAGAATCAACAAACATGCACATTTGATACGCATAACTAAATCAGGGTAGATCCAATTTGGAATCTGATTTTGTTGATGCTTCATTGTAGATTTGCTAACGCAACACACATTTCACTGTGTAAATCTAATCTGTAGAAGTGAATATGAAAAACAAAAACGGAATTACACCCACACACCTTATTTCTCACGAGGATCTGATGGTAAATTGCTGCAGATCTCTTCCTCCGTGGCCGGGGACAGCCCCAACATGAGCAGTACCAGCACCGACTGGAACCTGTTCGACGAATCACCAACGTCTAGTGCAGACAGCTTCACATGTGATAATAATTATTTCTCAGGCTCTCCCATTGCAGGTGGCTGGACCACTTCACCAAAGAGGTCACTGAGCTCCCCACTGCCAAGAAAGAAAATCATAGAGGAGCTCGAGGCGAGTAGCACTGCCTCGTCAAGGGTAAGTCTGATTCCTTCAAACAAGGTACTACCAAAGCCTGCACATGACATGATCATCCCGGCTAATTTTGTAGCGTCCAAATTGCCTCCCCCTCCCCCTGGTGGCTCGAAAGTTGGAGGCTACTTTGTTTCACGGGGTCTGAAACCGGCTGCTCTGGTGGTGCCAGACCTGCTGGAGTTCTGATTGGGGTCAAATCCTGTTTCGCCAAACATCAGTGTGAATTGAAGTGCAAGAAACGGTGGTTGTAGTCTAGGCTGTGTCACACTGATCTGATTGATTGAGTGTTGAATTTCAGCTATGGTTGAAATTAGTAGAAGCTCGCTCAAGCTCATTCTTTTCAAATAATATCAAGTGTTTGTGCACAAAAGTGCACATTAATTCCAATCCTATGCCAAACATTGGTGCAAAAGTGCAAGGAATGTGGATCCAGTCAAGTGGTGGGGGTTGACACTTAGGATCTGGTCTGGTTGATTGAGAGCTGAACTTTAGCTCTGGCTGAAAATGATAGAAGCTCTCTCTAGCTCATTCTTTTCAAATAATATGCAATTACTTGTGCACAAAAGTGTACATATTTCAATTCTTTGCCAAATATCGGTGCAAAAGTGTAAGAAGTGTGGATGCAAACTAGTGGTGGTGGGTGAAACTTTGGAACTGAAAGACTGCTCTGATAAATTAAATGCTGAATTTCAGCTGTGGTGGAAAGTGGTAGAAGCTTCATCAACCTCATCCTTTTCAAATAGTAGCAAGGGTTTGTGCACCAGAGTGGATATTTTCTTCAGTCTTGAGCACAGTGAAGTATAATCATTTAACCCGAAATGGGTGCCACCTAATATTTTGGTGGGTTTGTGACCCACTAGGTGGCAATCCACATGGATGGAAGGTATGTACTGATGTAGGGTGGTGCTCACTACCATGTGGGCCAAAATAACATATAAAAACCTCATACTCCAAGCATGTAGGATTATTTGTTAAATTGGCATTGCTTGTTTTGGAAGGCGGTTTCATGTGTTGTCCAAATGGAGGAGCCAAATTTAAGAGCCAATATCTTTCACATATGATGTCCAATTTGGATGGGGTTTTTCCCCTAGGACAAGGTGATGGTTGTGCACAACTTGAGTCAGATGGATCTGGAAAAAATGAGTGCACATGTTGCCCGCTCCATGAAAAAGGGGAAATCTCCCAAAAGATCTCATGTGGCCCCTACAACTTTGAGGGTGACAGACTTGATCTATATTTGCTCTAGAAACCCCAAATTTTTGGGAGTATTTGTTATCCACATAACATATTATGGCACAGTTGCCAACTTCGTAAATTTGTAAATTTGTCGCATGACCGAAATGGTCATGAAACGAAAAAAGTTTAGAATTTTCTCAAGCTACACCGTTTTGTCTAATTAGTGTGGGTTATCATGTGGAGTTACATATTTATCGAACTTTTTACCAACATTATCGTTATTTATTGACTAGGTTATAATATTATTCAATGTGCATACTAACAACTTATGTTATTTGGGTAAAAATTGATACTTAGTATGATGTTATAGCAATGTGTAACTCCAAATGGTAACCCACACTAATTAGACAAAATAGTGTACCCTCCATAAGAAGACCATGTTCATATGCCAATCTCATCTAGCAAATGTGATCCAAATGACTTCAAATTTTCTCAGCAAGAATATATGATAGTCTAGTTCACATCTCTACAGTTGGATTTCAAGAAAATAGAGTTCATTTTACTACATAAAAGAAATTTTCAGCACAGGTGCTGGAAATGCCCGAAAGTGCAATGTGAAGGCTTAAGCTTTTAGGGGTTAAAGTCAGTGTAATCTCTGGTGCTGTAACCGATGGACATGAGGTCAAAGGTTTTTTTCGGAGGGTTTTGAGAGTCGAGTTGACATGAAATGCCCAGGTTGTAAAACACAAACGAAATGATTGCAACATGTCAGATGTATATTTGTTGATGCTCATACTATGTCTGAATATCTACAAATCCTTTTCTTCCCCTGCTAGGTTAGATACAAAGCCAACGATGTAGGAAATCATGAATCCATGGTGGGATCTCAACTTGCAAAATTTATGTACTCATCTATGAAGAGACTAAGGAAACAACACAAGGCATGTATACACAAAACTAACATTATGTACCATAATCATACATTTGGAGCTTCAAATGTACGACAGTGGTTCAACATATTGGTTTTGTGTTCTGTACTGGTTTTGGGATGCTTACGTTTTAACACATAGGGGCATAGGCTGCATATGAAGGACAAGGAGAACACAATTTTGACTTTATGGGTATCTTTACACATCAAAATGCTGAGACTCGTCCTTCAATCTAAGTGACAAGTCCTTGGCAGAGTTCCATTTTCAGTATCCTGTTAATGTAGCCCCAGTATGATGGATCAACACTAAAAGCTGGAGCCAGAGTGTTGACTTACCTATTCCTTTCAGTCCCCAACTTATTATCGAGTACAGATCACCTGAGGGCTTAAGCTTAGGGGGATTAAGATTTTACTTGCTATCTGCTGCTGATCTTTTAAAATGTAGAAACTAATCATACACCAATTACAAGTCACAAGCGACAGAAGACGAAGGTGAAGACGAAGACGAAGATGGTGTCATTGGTATGAGGATTTTGGCAGGTGTTTGTTGGCAAGAAATGATTTCAACATGTGTAAAGCACGCCCAGGTTGTAGCAGAGGCACTTCGTGTCCTGCTCCTCTTATTGTTACATATGTCAGTCCTTCGTACACTTGTGTGCGTCCTCCCACCTGATACACATTAATTACACAATGCAACACTCATGAGAACAACAAAAGGTTAACATATGTGTGTTGTTTTTGACCATTATCAACTCATCAGCATACTAAAACCAAATCTCCGTTACAGCAATCTAGGATTTATGTGCCAGGGTTTCTATGCACTTCCCACTCTACACTTAATTTTGGCCATTTCATCAGACCGGGAATTATACAACCCAGTTAGCAATTGCAAATCACAACCACTGTCATTTAAAGTTTCAGAATCGGAGTTGAGATGCAAATGATTCTCTTTCTCAGTGAGCATAGACCCTCTCAATTCCCTTAACTGTCTATGTTTTGAGCGTATAGTTCAATCTCATCGAATCACATGTCTTTTTGTGTCCCTTCTTAATTGGAAGCCTTGCCATGTATCACCCAAAAATGGGTGTCCAATTAAGAAGAGTGACCATATAAGCCCCACAGACCATATATACTTCAAGTTGCAGAGAGTGGATGACACTCGTAGCCATTTTGTATGGCAGTATGCAGATAACATAGCAACAGAGTGCCCACCAGATCCTCCTCACTTCAACACAAGAAGATTCTACAATTTTGCACACGTACAGATTCACACAGCATGAGCAGGTGGAGAGAGACATGGCACCAAAGCGGAAACCCTAAACACCAAATCCTCGTAGGGACCACATAATGTTCACATACCATATATGTTTAAAATCACGGAGAGCCAATGCTACAAAGAATCAGACATCACAGCCATTTTATATGGCAGTATGGCAGTATGGCAGTATCCAGATAACAAAACACCAGGGTGTCCCACCAGATACTCAACACATGAGGATTCAACACAAGATCCCACATTTTTGAGCTCGTGCAGATTCAAACAGCAACAACAGGCAGAGAGAAAGAAATGGGCACAAAGGGAAACCCTAAACCCTAAACCCTAAACCCTTTAAGTTAAATTCAGGTGTTCATCGTGTGTACCTGTTCGCGATGGTACCATGCGTACCACGGCACCTTGATGGGCAGTTTCAGTGCGTTGATCGAGTACCTCGTGGAAGTCACTGGGACCACACTATCCGCATCCCCACTGACATGATGCATCATGAGCCACCACGCAACATTATCCCCAACCCCTTGATTAATAAAGATTTCAGGACAATTCAAAGCTTCATTGCAACAATTGGTTGCTCTTTCGTTTTCTAATCTCCTCTTTACAGTACATTGAACGGCAACTGTCTTAACCCTACGTTGAGGATAATTCAAACCTTCAATAACTGTCTTCTAGTACTTTGCAGCTTTGGTGAGTGGGACATCTGCCGACCAGAATTTAAGGCCATTTGCATGGTTCTGGATGGGGATGATGCATGGGAGAATAGTGGAATGAATGTACGTATCCTATGCATGCTATGTGGGAGGTTGAATGACAGCAATAATAATGCTGCATACCTGAACACCCAAATCTTTAGTCCCGCACTGATCAGCTCCTTGTAGACTGGGAGCATGGAGAAGGCTGAATCCGTCCAATTGCTGAGTACATTACTACAGTTGAAACAAACTAATACTCGTGAGTGGGTAATGGAATTGAGTAGCTCAAATGCCAAAAAAAATTCTAAGGATCATGATGCATGAAGATCGTGAGTGGGAGGTGGTGCAAGCATGTGGTAGTAGCAGTACTGGATGTACTGCTCCACGTGAGTAGGTTTACCAAACAGATGGATATTGGGTTCATTTGTTCATTTTACCAAACAGATGGATGTTGGTGAGAATGGATCTACCACCGTATTCCATCTACCAAGATTCAATTGAAGAGGTCACAGGTCTGTCCCCAATGGAATTATTCCTAGATTATCCCGATCACCTAAGAGTTATTCCATTTGCATTGGAACCTGAATAGTGCCAATTAAGAATGTTATAGGTGAATTTGGTCAAACTGTTCTTTGCGTACCTGCACCCAGTCCAATTGTGGGGAATGATGCCACTAATGTTGGCATGAAGAGCTTTCTGTACATCCGGCCGGTTGAAGTAGATTTCTGCGTAGTTTTCTGTACAGGGATCATACCCCATTCTTCTGTTGCGCACAAACTGGGGAAAAAAAGAAAGAATGTTAGCCTGAAACCCACATTTAATTAGTTGTTAACTTCTCACATGGAAGGATATTTCCAAAAACAAAATTCTCATAGCATTGGGGAAAGAACTGGATCATGGCGAAGAAAATTCCCAAAATTCATTCACAACCGCAATGGGATTATTGAATTAGCCTCCAGAAGCAGATCATAGTCACGGTTGCTGCATTGAAATTGTAGGAAGTGGGGTTGAATTGAATGATGTGGATTGTTTGTCTTACTGGGTTATTCGGTTGCGTACTGAGGTGTGATGAACTTCTTTGCTGTAGTCTGTTGCCGGTGGCAGACAGGCAATTGGCAGTGTAAATGCTGTATGGGTCGATTTGCCCAACCTCTCTATCCGTGGCCACGGTGTACAATTTGTTGCAAGATTTTGAGCAGCAAGCCGGATCACTGAAGTTGCACACTACCTTCAGATTTTCATACGTGTGGTCGGAGATCATGGCGTGGGAGTGCAGGTAGTCCAAGCCTCCCAAGTTGTCCCAGTAGACGTCCATCACAGGGTTTCCTGCCTACAATAATTGAGTCACAAATATCAAAGCAAACCTAATTATTCAATCGATTGGCACAATCTTATCCCATTGTAATGCAACTACCCCAAACACCATCAACGAGAACTTCCAGTGAAGTTGAAAGGGTTAATAAGCTGGACTTATCATCACATACCATGAAACCCTTCAGGTTGATCTTCACCCCAGCTCCTTTGTTGCGGTCGAGGATGACCTTTGCCAATTGGGGAATGTAATGACCTGGTTATTAAACACATATATTCACTTCATCAGTTTAGTTTTAGGTTCATAGCATTCTTAAGTGGTGTAGTGGATGTGAATAGATCCCTAGATCATAAGCATCTTGAAGCATTCTTTTTGGCAGTTAGGTCTCTGAGTTGATGAATCTTGGTAGAAGGGAGAAGGCTTTGTCCGAAGATTCTTAGATAGGTAACAATATTGAAGCTGTCAACTAATGGGAGATTTCCACTTTACAATCCTTGGCATTCATTCATGCATGTAATCAAGGACCTTAATTCTTGAATTCATTATTGAAGCTAGAATAGAAAGAGAACATCATTCTTACACATGCTTAAGAATGCTTAAGAATGCTACGTTGGCAATGATGCATGTGGTCGAATTCCTCATTGAGGGAAACTTATCCTCAAAAGAGGAGATTCAGAGCAACCGTAAATAAATTAGGGTTCGGAGATCTCACCGGCATAGCTTTCACCTGCGAGGTAGAATTCCCTCCCTTTATATTGCGGGAATCGCTCTAACCAGTTGACAAGAAACTGATAATTGTCTTCCGCTGCGCTTATAAATCACAGTGGACAATTAATACAGAAAGAGATCATAACCTCTGCAATTATTATACAATGCTGAAAGAGATCTAAGCCTGCAATTATTGACCTAATAATTTACTCAGACTACTGTGAATGCATTTCCATTGTCCAACGTCGACCCATACATCAGACCACTTGTTTAGTTAGCAAGGTGATTTTTTTAAGTATTTAGAGTCATTCCACACATCGATCGTACATAAATTTGAGCCAGCTATGAGGTTATGTGTGTCTGAATGAGGCTATTTACCTGTCCGGTTATCGCCACCCACTTTGTTCTCAGATGAGATGTTGGAGTAGGAGAAGCCAACTCCAGTGGGGGACTCCAGAAAAATTATGTTCGCAGCTGCACAAATCACAACAACAACAACATCAACATCTTCCACGGAGCCAGCATCCCGAACTCAATGAATTATCTCTGGCCATGTCCTGCTCTGATGATGCCTTTTTCAGGATTCTCATCCAGGACTACCTATGAACCCCACTCAGCTCCAGGTTTCAACGAAGATGTTGATAAAATTTCAAATTAAGAAAGGCATCGATCAGCAGCGTCTTGATCAAAAGGTTGAAGAAGATGTTGATGATAATTAACCTCGGTTCCACGCCTCCTTGTTGAGGAAGAGGCCAGTGCCATTGGGAAGAATGCGGTATGGCCCAACCTCCTCCGCAAACCCATACGCCAGTGATGAGCATCCAGGACCTGTGTCACCATCAAGAAATCATCACAATGAAATCAACACTTGTCCTAGAGTTCATGCAGGTAAAATTATTACACAAAGTTCAAGAGCAGGAGCAGGAGATGGAAGATTGACATCCTTCATTCCAAAACCTCAAAATTCTGAAATTCTCACAACCTCTCTCTGCCAAGATATCATCTCCCATGCAAACTTGTGGGGCTCTATCGAACCACATATCATAATGTTTCCACATAGATTGTGAAGAATCAACTAAACCTGTCTCGAGGATGAGAACATTTGACTGACCTCCATTAAGCCACAGAATCAATGGTTTGGTGGAGGCATCAAGCTCATCAAGTGACTCCACAAAGAAGTAGAAGTAAGCCCTCCCGGCGGTGGCATTCACAAGAACGGTGCCAGAATACTGGGAGAAATTCACCGCAGGCTGCCCAGGCAACCACATCACCCTGTCCGCCTCCTGTGCAGCTTGCCAATTCCCTTGAGCAGCACCAACTTCCGAAGCTCCCCAAAAAGAGAGGAAGATCAGGCATTGCACTACCAAAAGAGTAGTAATAGCATCAAAGCTTCTTAGACTTCTCCTTCTTCCCACAACAGCTTCTGCTGGCTGATTGATGATAATAATATCCTTGACCTGCACCACTGGAATGGAATTCATTGCTCTTAAGAATGCCCGGGGCAAGGATGGTGGAAAAATAAGCTTTCCACTATAATGCCATCACCTACCCACTCAAATCTCCAGGGCAAGAGTATTGCCCAAGGATATTATCCACTATGATGCAGTACTATGATTCCATCACCTACCTGGCACTAAAATCTCCAAGCAAGGTTAATATCATTCCCGGAGGATGGTGCACATGAGGAGCTTGGATTAATCTGCTACCTGACACTAAAATCTCCAGGGCAAGCAAGAATATTGATCCCAAAGGGAATGTGGTGCACATGAGGAGCTATCAACCACTATAATAGCAATATTTCCATCCACTAAAATCTTTAGAAACAAGGATATTGCCGGAGGATGGTGGCATGGACAGGACAGGAGTTAGAGCTACTGTAGTCAATCCACTACAATTCCACGCTAGTACTTCACACTTTAAAAACAAAATCTCTTTAACAATCTGATCTCTCGATGAATCATTCCCCAGCTAGCCTGCCTGTCTGCCTGCAGCATGAGCTGGACATCGATCATCAACCCTGCTGATGAATTAGCTTATTCTGATGATGCAGGAAGAATATTGATCCCAGTGCTGCAGGCTGCTGCTCATCAGTGAAGAACACAGTAGCAAGCAAGCTGTACTCCTCACTGCAGCCACAGGAGGCTGGGAGGTCCAATTGTTGATGAAGAAGTCCCAGATGAATTGTAAGGAGTTGAAGGTGAAGAAGAAGAAGGAGGAGAAGAAGTAAAGAGGTGGAGCTGTCTGTCTGAGTGAGTGAGTAACCCTTCAGTTCTCGAGAACAGTGAGGTCTCTGAGAACTTAGAAGGGATTAATTAATGTGGAGCATGCGGAGCCCAGACAGACAGACAAGTGGGTAGCTAGTGGCAGAACTTGGCACTAAGTTAAGTTAACCCCATGGGTTGACCTATAAGTATTACTGCAAACGGCTCATGAGGATGAGCTTCCAGTTGAAGAAGAAGGAGAAGAAGAATCTGTATGTATGTATGTACGTATGTACGTATACATACATACTATATAGAGAAAATGGCTTAAATACATGTGAGTGATGGCCATGGGTTGGCCTATAAGTATTACTTACTGCAAGATGAGGATGGGCTTGAAGTTGACGAACATGAAGGAGGACATGTATGTATGTATGTGTGTATGTATGTATGTATGTATGTATGTATACTATACAGACACAATCACGGCTTTACATGTGAGTGATGATCATGGGTTGATCTATAAGTATGACTCCAAGATGAGAATGAGCTTGAAGGAGAAGAAGAAGAAGAATGTGTGTATGTATGTATACTATATAGAAAAAATAGCTGTGCATGTGAGTGATGGCCATGAGTTGACCTACCTTACTGCAAGATGAGGATGAGCTTGAAGAAGAAGAAGAAGAAGAAGAAGAAGAATGTATGTATGTATGTGTACTATGTACATAGACAGGATGGCGATACATGTGAGTGCTGAGATGGCTATGGAGATATGATTGATGATGCATGGATGCCCTATGTTAGCCGTCACAAGCGCCTTGGGCATTCATTGTGATCATCCCAGTCTCAGCTTCCTGACATGACCTAGACTCCTAGCTAGCAAGCTGCCCAACTGCAGGCAGGCTGAAAGCAAAAGGAGTTTCATGAAAGCTGTTGTGATGGATTGCAACAAAAAGCCGACATAATTTCCATCCCACCACAGCCAGTTGGTTGGTTGGTAATTGGTTGTACACCGAATGGGAATTGGCATTCACGGTGGCATTCGTAACGGGAATTGCATGTTGTGGTTATGTAACTGTTTAAAGTAATAATTAACAAGTGAAGTGCTCACTACTCACTCCCGAGTGATCCCAAGCTGAGGATCCCGAGCTCCTCGACATTTAACTTGAAGGCGCTTTGTCCACGTCGACTCTCGACTCGAGCGAGCTGTGAGCTTCTTCAAGCATGCACAGTGCACGAGAAATTTTGTACTTCTGAAACTCATAACTAGAAGCAGTCGCGGAAATTCTCTTTGCAGGAACGGACGGACGGTGTGTCCAGACGTATAAAGTATGAGTAAGCTAGTAGTTGGCTGCAGTCATGGTAACCCATTGGGAAGGGGGTCCCATGGAGAAACCTCACCCACGGCCTGGGAAAATTTCACTATAACTTTACTTATTTACCACAAAACTTTGCAAAGGAGCTCGCATGTCTGTAAGTAATTAAGCCCTAAATGCCTGAAGAAGTTCTACACAAGTGGTTGCTGGAAAAACTTCCAGCTCAATGTACAGATTGAAAGGCAAATTCATCATGTCAAGGATTATGCACACGTAATTGAATTCAGCTTGTTGGATTTAACATCATTTGTGGAGTTGAGATCGGGAGGCAGCTGATCACCTAACTGGGCATGTAGCACCAATGTAGCAGCTTGTTACTATACTGACTATCCCAATTAGTGAGGGAGGGTTAATAGTGTGTGTGGGAAATTAGTAAAGGTGATGGTAAATTTCTTAACGCTATGTAATTAGGGCCACCAAAGATCTAGGAAGCATTGTTCACCTTGGCATTATTCATTGTAAGTACTATTCATAACAACACTATTCACTGAAAGTACCGGCAATATTCATCATGGCAACTATTCACATACAAGCATGTGTTTGCATGTAATTTTCTTTATCACTCTACAAGCACTTCCCAACACTCGTTAATTTTCTTGAAATATATGGTAAACGAGCATATATTCATCAATTTAGTATCACTCTGTAAAAAATTTAACCCTCACTTGGCAAAATAGTGCATGTTTCAAGAATTAATACCACACGCACTAATTGGGATAATGAGTGTATGTATTTGACAACGTGTTTTTTGTTTTTTTGATTTCATGAGGCCAAATTGCACCCAAAAAAAAAGGTGTTCTTTTTCCTTTTTAGACCAAAATTTTGAAAAAATGAATCCAAAAAACCAACAAAACAATGTGATTTGGCGAGTGATTGCCAACCCCGCATCAAATGTCATGTATGCAACCTATGTTGTTGCCAACACATCAACCATGGTATTAAGCTCCTGCCTCCATTTGTGACCTAACCCGTGACGTAACTCCAATTTTTAGGAAAATATTGCATCTTGTCTCCAACTTTAAATTTGGATACAACAAACAAACAACCAAATGGCTTTCTTCATTTTGCACCGTGAAGTCAACATGCAGACACTTATAAAACCAGAAACAAATCCCTGGTATGTGATAATTTGGAAAGGTAAAGAAATCTTAGAATAGGAGTGCTTGCAGAAATGGTCAGAATATACATATTTCATCTGAATTCAATTGCGACATGGTCAACACATGATGTACAAAATAAATCACAGGTCTGGCAACGTTTCGCCGGATTGTATTTAGTGTCGACGGTGATCATGCAATTATTTGAGGAAGAAACATCCATTACAGCTTGAAATTGATGTCACCATGATTGTCATTTGTTTTGGAGTGAAGAGGAATCTGCATGATGGCTGTAACAATTTCGCGCTGCTAACATGCCTGCTGAGTGCCTGTGATCCTGTTGCTCACGTGAGAGCCTGGAGGGCAATGATTTTATAACCTTAAGTGATCCTGATGATTCTGTGACTCTCATCCATACACCCAAAATTATTCCCGTGACCCAAGTTAGTGCCCGGCTGTCGCCGAAAAATGCCGCTGACATAAATAAATGATTCACCTCTCTCAAGTTTGTGGGAGTCAAAATCCCAGAGTCACCATAAACTTTGCATGAATGTTGACGATTACGTAAGTTCATCTTGACTTTGCTCGCCACTGATCAAGTTTGCAGCTGCATGCTGAGTTATTCTTGGTTGTCTGCTTGATGCAGACAGTATGACACGTCAAATATTCACACTTCAAAAATTAATAAGGCCACCATGCTTTGAGTCACTGGCCAGCAAGCAGGGCCACCCTTGAATAAGCCAAGAAATTAGAGTCGCGTGTGTTTAATTAGTTACCCATACTTCAAGTTTGTGTAGGGTCCAACTCTCTGCATGTATAATGTGTTTGAAAATTTCATAATATCATACACCAATGCATTCCTACCCAAGTTATTAGTGCCGTCACAGAAAATGTCATTGACTTAAATAATTTTCCTCAAAAATTAATGCACGTCGAACTCCAGAATCACCATAACTTCAGCAATTTCGACGATCGAGTGACCGGCAGGAGAAGAATGTGCGCTCCGTTTTTATTCATAAGTTCATCATGACTTACTTCGCTTCCTTACGACTCGCTGATCAACTGATTAATCTTTGCGCAGGCTCAGGACTTCCTGCACAATACAATTGAAAGATTTCATAATGCACAAGCAGGTACAGTATATTCCTACCTGCGTTAGTACTGCTGTAGAAAACATGTCCTTGACACAAATAATTTGCCGTTCAAATTAATGGACGCCGAACTCCAGAATAACCACCATAAATTCTGCAATTTCCACAATTAATCAGTGACTGATGCTGGCAGGAGTCTACGAAATTAAGAATTAATGCTCTGTAACCTTTTCGTTATGTGTTCATCTTGAATTCTTTCAGCACACTAGGCGGTGACATCATCTTATAACTTATAACGCCACCAGCAAGTCAGCCGGCTGCAGTTGCAAGCAAGGCCACCTCTGAAACTTGAATAAGCCGAACGACTAGAGTCGCGGTCGCTTCATGTGATTAATTGCATTCCATTTTTGTGCACCACCATTGCTGCACTCTGAACGGGGAGAACAGGCCCCTACTTAAAGATGAACTGGTTGAATTTGAGAAATATCCGGTTGAAGTTCAAGACTGCAGGAAAAATTACCCATCATTTTAGAAGAATCTATGGAATATACCCCAAATTCATTAAGAAAGAACTGAAAGATATCAACATGGAAGCGGTTGGACTTGGAAACACTAGGATCTCGACCGTTCATGCCCAATAATCTCCCTGGACATTGTTGCTGCAGGTTTCAATGTTCAAATATCATGGTCCCAGCTACTAATAAGCCAAACAATTATAGCCGCTTGTGACACTGGACAGAGAGAGATTTGAGCCAACTCGGTTGCTATCCTTCCTTCTTTATTATTAGCCGGTTATTCCTTGTATTTCTACGTAAATTAGAAGTAAAAACATTAAACATACAGTTCGGTTCATTTCCTAGAGTTTTCATTCTATGCCAGCAGTTTGGGAAAATGAACTTGGTCCATTTGTAACTACACTGAATGTTGTATCTAGTGTCACCAATTTCATTTGTCTTGTTTATTACTAATTGTAAATTGCATGTGTAGTGTCACCAACACTAAATGTAAACCTTACACTATTTGTCACTCCTTGTTGTCAAAAAAAATTGGGCATTAGATCGTTACATCGTTGCAATTACTGTCAAGTTTTACTAAGTGGTTTTTCATCCGACTTTTCACTCATCCATGACAAAATCTGTGTATGTACAATATACCAAACGTTGGTTTCAATAATTGACCATTTGGATGAACTAAAAGTCGGGATGACAATACCTTCTTGTAACTTATTCACAAAAAGTGTCATCGGAAAAGTTACCATAACATTACTTAGCACTATGCATTCGTTTTGTGGGCCTTAGTGAATATACCGATGGGATGTGAAACCATCCCATGCTCATATTCCCAAGGCCCACAACATGACCCCCAAGCATCGAGTAATATTATGACCACAATGACATAAAATACCTTATGGCACTAAACACAACATTTAATGTAGTTCATTGGCTTGTGTTAACGATATATGCATCATCGTGCAAGCTCCTCCAAGTTGGCCACTAAGTCATAAATAATGCATATGAAACATATAATTAAACTACATAATATGAGGCTTGCCTCCTCTGGTATGATATATGGTTTATTGCATATGTACATGTAGAGGGTGAGTCCTGGCAGACGAGGAGCCAATAATGGGAGAGGTCTAAGGGCCACTTCACACGTGAGCCAAGAGCCGTGACCTTGTAATGGTGAGGACCCTTGACTCTCATCCAAAGGCCGTACCATGGGTGTTGGGAAAGCCGTTTTATGTAGTCATGAGCCCTGAAGCATAGTGTGAAGTGAGACTGAACCATGTTGCGGGACCATTGCATATTTTGTTGACGGAAAAGAGGAGAGGAGTTGGTTCAATATAACATGTCTCAAACTCTATCAATTTAAGAGAATTACTTGGTGGTGTTTGTTTGTCTTAGAATCTATTCTGGAATATGCCTTACAATGTGTCCTGAAATGTGTCTTGTTGGAAAAAAAATATTTAAAAAAGTCATGGTCTTCTGGAATTTGCGTCAGGCCCACCTCTTGAAGGTGGGCTTGACGCAAATTCCGGTACATCATGCACCCTTATCCACAACCTACCGTCTAGGACTCCATGTAGATTTTTCATCCACGAACTTTTCTTTGGGACTTTAGGCCTTCACCTCCTAGTGTGAAGTGAACTTGGACGGTCTCTACCTTTTCAACCAATGAGAGCTCTTACATTGCCATGGTCATGGGCCTTCAGCCTTGTGTGTGAAATGGCCCTAACTCAAGTCTGCAGCTCTCGTGGACTCATAACTGGGTGGCTATGTTGCCAAACGCTACCGTAAAGTTAGTGTGAGGTACACTACTACTATGTTAGTGTAGTCTACACTATCTTCCTCCCTCCCTCCCTCCCAAACCCACTTCTCAAATTGCTTCCACCCATTGCTGTACCATGCTCTTTATTTATTGCCTTGCCACCCACCCTACCACCTCCAAAGTCAATTTAGTCAACCTACCCACCTCTAGAGTCTACCTACTAGCCTCACATCATACATTCATGACTCATGAGTCATGAGGCCACAATCCGAGCTCCTTGCAAGGCAAAGTTAGGCGGTCTTTAAACGGTTTACTTTTCCCCAACTAGCCCACTTCCACGGCTCAGGCAAACCAACCCGTACACTGGTTCCTTGGAGGCAAGGGTTTAGGCATCCAACAAGGAACGAGTGTGTGGGTTGGTTCGCCCAAATCCACTTCCACTAGGACATCAAACACCCAGCAAATCCAAATCAAGGCCATCAACACTTTCCTCATAATCGGTATTCAAAGCTCATATAAATATCTTATTCTTTATCAAGGTTCGGAAGATTTTTGTGCTCGATAAATGGTGTTGTAGGTTCTTCCCAACTAGGTTAACTTTTGAGTTTCGAACGGGTCTCATTTCCTGAGCGCATAATTCCAATCTTATTAAAGCACATGTCTTTTTGGTATCTGTTCTTGGAGATACACCTGACCACATAGCACCTAAACATAGGTGTTCAATTAAGATAAGTTAACCAATTAGGCACATCTAGCTTATTATAAGGTAGATGGATCTTATTCGGTTACTTTTTATCCCTCATTTGTTACCGTATACTACTTGGATTCGCGAGGTTGAGATTTGAAGAAGCCATGGTTAACTCCAAAAAGTTGAAGTTTGTTGTGATTTGTCAAAGTCCACCAACAATGACCCATAAGAAGGCCACAATATAGAGCCTCTCCCCCCCCCCCCCCCCCAATTGCATGTATAAGTTTAGGTAGATGGGCCTTATTCGGCTACTTCATTCTATTTGCTACCTTATACTTCTAAAATTCACAAGGTTGAAAATCATGTCCATTTGCAAATATAGTTGAAGAACCCACTATTAAACCCTGAAAGTTTTGGAGGTAAGGTAAGTGTGCCTAAAACAAGCACCAACTTTCTAGCAACACCTTCTTTTCCCTCTAAACCTTCAACAAGTGAGTGCAATGTTGAACGGTGAATGGTGTCATTAGAAATGGCATTTAAGTATATTTGGACGAACCACTTGTCCAAAAATAATAAGGGAAATGCATTTGTGGGGACAAAAACATCAAACGACAACAACAATGAGCATGATAATCTTCCAAACTTTGATAACGAATAAGATATTCCTATAAGCTCCAAAAATTATGAGGAAAAGTGTCTATGGCCTGATTTGGATTTGCTAATCATCTCGTAACCTAATTGAGTGTTTCATAACCTAGGAAAAGTGGGCTGGCCGGAGAAACTAACCATTTAAGACCTGTCTACATGGGGCCTCTAATTATGAGCACACTTGAATTAACTTCTTCGAGGAAATCAAATTTTCTGCCACCTGTATGTGGAAGATTGCCACTCCCCAAGCTCATAATTGGTGTCTCAATCAGGGAAGGAACCCAGTCACCTGGGGACGCATGTTACAATTGCCTAGATGAGCACAAGCAATTATGGCATTTAGTGTCACATACACTTTTGCAAAGGGCCTACACTAAATGTCTAGTGGTTCTCCGCTAATTGCCAATATGATACTATTCGTCAACATAAAGTAACTTTTTAAAATGTTATTTACATTATGACATTTAGCATAATGCATTGGGATACTTGAGATGATAATATTGCGTTTTAGTATGCAAAAGGGAAGATATTCTAGAGCATACTAATGGCAAGTGTTATGTGTTTACAATGCAGTATGCAAGAGGAAAATGTTCTTGAGCATACTAATGTCAATTGTCATTTGTGTACACTTTAATCAGCGTGTACATTAGGTAACATAGGCATACACCTCATAACATTATTGAGCACACTTATGCCAAGATAATAGTAAGCACACTTGAATGCCAAGTGTTATGCGGTGATATTAATGATGAAGTTGTCGATTATTAGTGTAACCTAGCATTTGCCTCAAAATAGGGTACATGACACTATTATGCATGTGACACTAAATACCATAGATGGTGCACTAGATCAACCAACCTCCTTTGTGAATCATGTGAATTTTGCAACGTCATGCGTTGTTGTTATCCAATTGAACAAAATCTAAAGTACGAATATTTGTAATACTTTATATGTTTAAATGCTTGAGGTTGTTTCACCAAAATTTTCAAGATAAGTTAAGCGTGATAGCAATGAGAATAATTTACTAGTCATTAGAGTTATCCGTAAAGGCCCTCAAAGAGGGACGAAACTATGGGTTGATCCTCTTTGAGAAAACTTTCTATTGAGAGCTCGTTAGCTCGTTTGTTGAATGTTGGGTGAAACTTTGGGAACCTCCTTCCACTCAAACTTTGATAGAATTTAGGATTCAAAATAGGGTTTGCACATGAGACCCGCTATCCTAAATCCAGGATTGACCTATGCAAGGCTAACGTGGCCCACATCATGGCGCCCTCACGCTCTTGCGCCCTCACGCTCTTGCGCCCTCCTCGCGGCCTTGACACTTTTGTGCTCTTCCTCACACCTCCTACACCCCCTCACCCTCACATACCTATATTGTTTCAAGCAACATGGCGAGGGTGTGCAAGGATATTATTGTGGAGTTGTATTTCATCTCCTCCTAAAACGCCAATGATCATGGGCCCTTGGGCATAAGTAGCGCCAAAAAAACAAACTAGACACCTTGCACATGTTAATGCCTCCTCCAATGCATCCAAAGCCTCACAGTTCAATTATAGCACCCCTACTCGCACCAACGTTGCTGTCAAATTAATATGTCCAGGAGGCTTGGCTATGGCTACTCCCCTTGTCCCATAGGAAGAGTAGATGATGTGGTCGAGGTTGTAGACTTGTCCAAATCACTGTCCAAGAAGGGGCAGGGTAATCTAGAGACCTTTATTAAAAACTCCAACTTGTCTTAACATTCTGTATGATATTCAAACCTTTGGTTTGCCTAACCTTTGACATTTAAAAAAACTCAAGGTGGCATTCTGGAGACCTCGCAAAATAATTATGCAGAGTATGCAAGAGGTTTTCAAATATTTGCAAGCACAAGTAAGTTAGCTTTTTGACTACTACATTTGGCCGGTGGCTGACCCAATAAACCCCATGCATATGGGGTGTTTTAGTGTCATGTAGGATTTTAGATACCCACCTCGGCCTCCCTGCACAAGCATAAACATGAGTGGCATTAGGGTTGGATGCGAGTAACATGATGAGCAGCAAGAAGACCATACGATTAGCAAGAACATCAAAAGACCATGAAGAACACGATATTGATAAGACCAAGAAGAAGACCATAAAACTAGCAAGAACACCATGAGACCAACAAGAACATGAAGACCAACAAGGAAAAACCATGGCAACTTGCAACATGAAACATGGCAACAAATTACAAGAGGCTTCACATCGCCTCATATTCCAGCATGGGCCTCATGTGGCTAAGAACTTGGAATGCACAAGAAAATTGATTCACCTTTCTTGTACAATCAACCTTAAAGGCTCGTTGAACCTGCACAAAAAATGATGTTGCGCCCAATCAACAAGCATGCATTAAGGTGGTAGCAAGCTGCACCCAAGCAA
Source organism: Polytrichum commune (assembly GCA_950295325.1). Classification (NCBI taxonomy): domain Eukaryota; kingdom Viridiplantae; phylum Streptophyta; class Polytrichopsida; order Polytrichales; family Polytrichaceae; genus Polytrichum; species Polytrichum commune. Next base: position 4,958,652 of record OX485809.1, read on the forward strand.
CATGCTCCAAGGTGGCAACAATCTGCACCCTAGCAACACACATCAACTAGTAGCAAATTTGCAACGTTTGTACAACAATAGCACAAAAACAACAATTAACCAACAAGCTAAAAAAATGCAACAAGAATGCAATGCAAAACAATGAAGGAGGATGTACATGCTTAAGAATTGTTGGGCGGTGGAGGCTTTGGGCATTGAAAATGCCAACATTCTTCACATGCTTGCACTTCTTGGACATGTAGACATCTCCAACCTTCAACCCAAGATGAGGAAGGTCCCTCTCCGTAAACCTCTTCCCCGCATGCTTTTCCAATATGTCATATTTGAGTTGCATAGTGATAAGGCGACCTCGCACAATCGTGCATATGTGGCACCTAACTCTATCAATTGCATTGCTACTATCCCTTGGGAGCATCTAGGCATGCTATCACCCCTCAAGAGAGTAATGCCCAAATATCAGACGTTTGTCCATAAGATGCATGGGGAAGCCTTTGACACCATGACAACACACGCTTGCCAAAAAGTTGCAAGACTGAATTTTGACCTACTTGTTGATGCGTTTATCCCCATAGCTTTGTGTTGCTTTATGCTGTTGTTGGAAACAATGCGTACCCTGGTCATATCTCCCAACAACAATACATACTCATTTGCGACTACCTTGCCGCGGTGAAAGTGTGCTAGGGTCAGTTGTACACCTTGTATTATGACCCTTCTACATGTTTCCAACAAGATTCAATCCGGAACACGTCTAATTTATTACAATGCAAGCATGATACAATGCCGCTATGTTGGGCCCTATTGTCACTAGACCTGAATGAGGATTTAGAGCACCTTGCTTTCAAATATGGCCCAACCACCCACAATGCGACCTTGGTGGATAATTTAAGGAGCACCTAGCTTGTTAGCTGCAATTCCTTCAACATCATGATTCAAGACATCAAAAGCGTTTGTCATATTTTTGCATTGGATTTATATGTAACCCATTGTTGATTGTTTGTGTGGCAGGTGCTACAACCAACCTAATTGTGGAGTTGTCTAGTTATTTTCCAGACTTAGTGTTGATGGATGCATTGGGGTGGTGTACCCCCAATATTGGTTACATGCACACATAGAGGACCTCTTTGAGATTTTCTTTTTCTTTTTTGTCTTGAAGGCCCATTATTGTGTTTGAGAGAACAATTAGGGTGGTAGTTTGCCTCCAATCCTAGACCTCTCAGCCTTGAACCATGAGAGTAGTATGTTCAAGGGGGAAATGAGAGCAAATATCATTGATGAAGACAACCTCCATAACCTTGAATTCACTCACGAAGTTGTGGCATACTCTTGCAATGCCCAAAGTTTTGAAGAAAAACTTTCCCAAATGATGCAAGGTGGAAAAATTGTTGGTGGTCCAAGTGCTTGAATTTGTTGAAGATGAGAGGACCTTCTCAAACGTGTCCTTCCCAAAGTCCAAACTACGCAACCGGCTATGTGATCACCTTGCAACATGTGTTGGGATCTATAGTCATAAGTTCTACATGTTGGAGACCTTTCCTTATGACCAAGTATACAATGTGTGGCATGTTGATAGGAAATGGCAACCAAATTGCTAAGACATTCTAGCATAATGTGAATCTTCCTAGTCATTAATTTCCTGGTGATGTATTAAGGGGCTCAAAGATGTTGGGTCAATCCATAATTGCACCTCCATTGTCTTAGTGGTTGCATTTTGCTTGTGATTTGTGGAAATTCATTTGGTTTGCAATGTGCATGTGGTCAGGTTGTTGGTAGCAATGTTTTGGCCTAGAGTTGGTGGTTGCAATTTGCTATGTTGGAGACTAAGATGTTGGTTGCTATGAGTGTTAGGTTGTTGGTTACATGAGTTATTGGTTGCAATGAGAGTTAAGTTGGTGGTTGTTTTTGGGATGTTGGTTGCTTAAGTTGGTGTTTGGTGGATCATGGTTGAAATCCAACCCTCAAGTTGTTCAGGTTTCAATCTTGACTTGTAAGTTGCGATGCAATTTTTTTAGTTTGGGGCTTGCATTTAGAATGAAGGTGCAAGTTTGGATTCACCACAATAGAGGCCTGATGTGAGGGAATAATTTTTTTTAATTTTTCTCTTGCCAATGCTATGCACATTTTTATATGTAAAAGTCAATGTCCTAAACACTTTGTATATGTAAAAGCCGAATGTTTGACACTAGTTTTTCTCATATTTGCCTCCAATTCTATATTGGTTTTTGATATATTGGCACTTGTATCTTCCTAAGAAAGTATTGTGGAGCCAATTTGCAAAGTTATAAAACACAACATCATAAAATAACACTATATATAACCACTTAAAAAAAACCTGAATGCCACAATTTGCCTTAACATTTGCCAACTGTTCAAAATTACATAAATCCTAGGAAAAAGATTGATTTCAACCCAACTTGGAAAGTAACCTCCAAGATGCATACTATTTCAAGGCTTTAATGTTGGATGAATGAAAGTCATGCTTGTATAAGATGGCTAGATAGATCGAAACACCGGCTTCCAAGAGTAACAAGCATGAATGAAAAGTCTCTTTGCCCGCATGCATCAGTCATCTTTTGATCGGGACTCTATGACTTTGCTTATATGTTATCCTCCTTGCCGATAATCATTTGAAAAAAGCAATGTCACATGTCAGAGTTGTTTGATCATGAAAGTATCAACATGTATGATAATTTTAATTTTTTATGTAATACACGACACTTCACCAAGATTTTATAAATAGATGGGAACAAAAACAAAGTACTCCAAAGTATTTGGCATGGATCTCAATGAATAGCTAGAATCTCTTGGACCAAAGCCCTCAAGCGTGCAAAGGAGGCCTTCAACTTCAATGGGTTATGGGAGGCAACAATCTCCTCCACTTCCAGTCTAACTCCGCTACTATCTCTTGGAATGCCAATACACCGCCTTTTGTTGGTTTTAGTTGATCCCTTGTTGAGCTTAGGTATCATGTCCTTTTAGGGTTGTATCACCATGTGCACCCCATAGAATTGCACCTCTCTTACCGTCTTGGACATCGGTAGCCTTGTGTGTGTTCAAAGGACGAAATAAAGTGTCTTAGTTGTCTCAAATAAACACTAATCATAACACAGAGATAAACGTGAACAACAACAACAACATGTAAAAGTAGAAGGACCCAATTCTACCACTGACCTTAATTCCGACACCTACTTTTCCCCCAACAGGTTAAACCATGTATTTCACCATGAACTAATTGTATCACTCTAAAGAGTAAAAATGCGACCCATTGATTGGGAGACAAAACATCAACAATCAACATCGTCCACCTCAAAAGAAGAAGAGGTTTGCAACCAAAAGAAGCCAAACGAGATTTATAACGAGCATTCATACAGAAAGTAGATATGCATTGTTTGGTTTGATCTTGATGCCGTTACACTTACAATGACAAACAAAATTGAGTACTTTGTTCAAGAAACCAACTTTGACAAACCATTACAGACAATGCAGATTTGTTTTTGCAAAGCTAAAAAATGAGTTAGAAAACAAATAGAGCTATGTATATATATGCAAAGTTATACATCATATTGAAAACTAGATAATCTTCTACAATTTACAATCACCAACCACATACAAGTACTCATTATTGTTCAATCTACTTCTTTGAACTTCAATAATTTGTTCAATAGCCTTTAACAACCAATACAACAACAAATCCTTTGTGCATACTCTCATATAGTGCCATATAATCTTTTTCACTAAAAATAGAAAAAACAATGCACACACGCTCCCACAATTCTTCAATTCCTCATGGAGGTGTAGAAAACTCATTCAAACATCGTTTGAGAAGAGTCCAAAAATGCTCCATGGGATTCAAATCTGGTGATTGAGCAGGCCACTGGAGAAATTGGAATGGCTACAATTTCAACCATTCTTGCACCCTCTTACTTGTGTGTCTGGATCATTATCCTATTGAAACATAACATTGCTTGGAACCAAATTGTAGTGCCTGATTGTAAACCACAACAGGTTTTTCAAAATAAAGTTGTACACTTGTTGATCCATTATACCTTCAATTCTATGCCAAGCTCCAAGTCCAAAAGTTGTCATACAGCCCCAAATCGTGATATGTCCATCACCATGTTTCACTGTTTGTTGGAAATGGTGCAGTTGTACATGCTCTCCATATGTTATCCAACACTAGGACCTACCATCAGAATTAAACACGTTTATCTTTGTCTCATCACTGAAAATAACGCGTTTCCAATCATGAACGGTCCAATTTGCATACATGCGAGCAAACCTCACCCGTGCATGAACATGTCTTCTTGTCAACAACAATTTCTTCTGTTGCACATGTGCAATGAAACCTTCCCATCGCAAAGCATGTCTCACAGTTACATCAGACACATTTTTACCTGATTCATTTCGAATTTTTGTTGCCACCTTTGATGCAACTCCCAAACGCCCTTCCGTAAGCAAGGTGACACATCTCCGCCTCTCTCTCGCAATTTGGTGTCATGGGCGCCCTCCTTTTTGCCTCTCAAGCTCCCCCGCGATCTCCTTTCTAAGCCCACCCACCCAAGATTGACTTATCCCAATTGCATCCGCAACTCGTGTTTAATTGCCATTCCAAAGTTTCCGACGCTTCAAGCTTTTGCGACGCAGATGAACGAGGCGTACAAAAGCAATTGCACAAACGCTCACTAATACACAGTCTCCAATCGCAGAGCGTCACAATGCACGAACGATCTAACGAAATCGACCACAAATCAATATGCAAATGAAAAATCGAAGATCGGTTGATGGCTCCAAACAAAACTGAGTCTATGAACCCTAGCCGCTTTGACACGGCTATTGTCAAAAACCCTAATTCTTTTTACATTTTATTTTTACATACATGAAATAGACTACTTTGTACACATACTTCGCTTAATCACTTTAATGATATCAAATTTCAATCGCCAGAGATTGCTTTGCGAAATTGAAGTTCTCACTCGAGTACTCAATTTCGTTTGTCACAATATAACATATATATTTTTATATAATTCAAACCAAATATTAGATGACAATTTGTGTGGATTAGATAACGAACCGTAGTGCTCAAAGTGTCCGCGATAGACGCCTTCTTTTACCTCACCTTACCGTACCTGACAACAGGAAGCTTCTAGATCGTCACTCCACTACTCCTCCTCCCGGGAATTGAAATTGACCCCCTTTAGAGGTAAGTTCGTACACTGTGTGTACTGGGTGAGGAGCTCCTGTCAAAGTAAGTAATGAATGAATTACCAGGGTAATAAGTTAGTGGTACCATAACTCCACCTCAAATTGACCCTGGCCCTGATGACCCTTCCCCCGCCCACCTGCTGCCAAGAGTGAAGTCCCATGCGTGAGGCTAGGGAAGGAAGGAGGCCTCTCTCTGCTTCACCTGGCCGTGAGTTAAGTGTGTGGCCAGGCTAGGCCACCCCCCAAAAGAAGGCCCAATAATGGTAGCCGGAGCCCTTTCTTCTGATAACCGCCGCCCCAATCTTATTAATATATAGAGAGAGTCCTCTAAAGCCATGAAGTTACACACATGTCGTTCGGTTTTTTATAATATGGGATGTTGGGAGTAGGTCCGCTAGAGTAGAGGCGCCTTGACCAAACGTTCGTTCACCACCTCTGCTAGAGGTATATTAGGGTGGTGCAATTTTTTCCCTATGTGTGGGAAGATAGAAACCAAGACGACGGTGATTTTGTTCCTTACGTTGAAAATACTATGAAATTTTGAAGGCGAAAGTTGGTGGGAGCACATCAGCGGTGGATGGAGTGTATCATGACCATTCATTTTGAGACGGATTTTTTGAGAGAGGAGTTATAGCCATTGAGGGAGTTCAACGTGATGGAAAGAAAAGAAAAGAAAAGAAGTTAACAGAGCTAAGTTCCTTGAAGAGGCCACTGACAATACTCAAGTCTATCAGTATCAGGTGTAGGTCGATCTATGCTATGAATATGGGTTGGGAGATAATCTTAAATCAAGAAATTCAATATATATATTGAAAAATTATTTATTTTGGGGGAAGGGAAGGGGGGGGGGGTGTTAAACACCGGGATGTCAATTTTCGAGCATGTAAAGAACCGCTCCATTCTCACACTTGTAACCACACGTATGCGAAATTGGCTTAAGTTGTTGGAGAATAGGTCCGCCTACCTTTAAACATAGCTCACGTTCAACGAAGCTTCTCCTAAGGCCCCCGAGGTCTTTATGAGTTGTTATTCACATTGCCATGTTTCCGATTTATTAAAATCGGGCCAGCTTGCCTGCCCCTAGCCTGCCCCAGGGCTGCCCGCCCCCACAATCACAATCCGCAGCAGGCCAGATTATGTCAATGGGGAAGAGGCACTCCTCTGAACCACCTGGGTGAGGGGCAACTGGGGGCAGGTGCCATCTGGGCCATTAAAAAAACATTTCTTATCTCTTATAGTATTATGACAAACTCCTTCCACACCCGTCATATGACATAAAAACAACTCCAGAATTTTATACATCAATATTATCACACTAATTAGTGTATACAATGATATAAAGTATTTTATGCCACTATGGTAACTTTTTTCTAGTCACACTTCTTATGAATACGTTTCACAGGCAACCCAACTCACTTTCAGTTCATCCAAATGTCAGCTATTGAAACAAAAGTGTGAATCTATAATGCCTTGGAAATTTTACAAGAAATGACCAAAAAGGTTGGGATTACATTTAGTGTTGGTGACACTACACAGGCGGTTTACAATTAGTATTGAGCAGGACAAATAGAATTGGTGGCACTAAATACAATATTTAATAGTGTATTATTCATTACCACCATATGAGTCCTAGCTGGTAATTATCGTGTGTTGATGAAAGAATCATGCGAATCTATCATTGTAGTAGATTTGCAGAGTTTCCAATGACGCATGACAACTTGCCTAAGTCTCATATGCTTGTTGTGGCTTTACATTGATATTTTGGTGATATTCACCTCGTGGCACAACTCAACTACTGCATTTATTTCTTGAGGTTGTGTTCAAGTGGACATGTAGAGTTTGGACAAAACGAAGTCACTTGAAGAGGAATGATTGGTGACTCATAGATATATAATATATATATATATCTATAATATATATGTACACTCCTTTTTACTTATATACATTATTACTTTTATTTGAGACAAAGGACGTAATTGTTGCATTGCCAAAAACATCCAAAGTCACTGGGACTTGAAACATAAAAAGGGGTAGTGCTCTGAAGTGGACATGTGCCACAAGTTGAAAATATTTTCTCCTTATACAGGTAACATGACTAATCCTTCCATAATATTGTTCCATATATTTTAGATCAATGGAAAATTTCTATGATGCTATGCATCAACATTTCCATAAATATTCACCTCATGGACAACTCATGTTGTACTTATTCTTGATACTACATGAATCGCACTCCCTTACCATTGTTTCTCTTGCATTGGATGGTTTTAAAATCTACTACAATAGTAGATATCCAATCCGTATTCATAGATTTCACACTTGTTTAGTGGAAGAGCCCAAGGGTAAGGAACCCTGATTCCGGTTGTGTGAATTTGTTCTCATGTGTGTGGACATAAAGAAGGCACTTGAAGAAGAATGAATCATGATTTATAAGGTATGTGGCCTTGTTGTGGGTACTCGTTCTAATACCACATACATTTTATATGTTTTGTTGGATTGGATTGGGATTTGTCTCAACATGGTAACATCGCAAATCACGGATATTGTTGATTCAAGTTTCAGATTAAGAGTTGACATGCCAAATCTATAAGAGGTCGTCCAGGTGAAGATTTCCTTTCTCTATAAGTAATCACATAGACTCTCCCAATTGTGATCATGTAAAAATCATTGAATGGCAACAATGTCTACTTTGTGAGTGCAAAGTCCAATCTCATTTTGACACGCGTATTTTAAGTATCCATTTTGAAATGTCAAACTCACCATATACCAATTGAATACCTATAGGTGTTCATTAAGAACAGTGACCACATAAGGCCCACAACCTTAGCAGTATTGGCACGAGTGTTTGGAAGTGGCAATGAAAATTGGAGCCATGATGGTTTGGAAATATTTTTCCTAAGAGTATCTAATCCACTCATGGAGCCATAGACAAATCAATACCATGATTTTTTTGGGGCTCTTTGAAAGCAAGACCATATGCTATGTCCCACCTTCAAAGTCCATATACCTATGTCCAAATTCCATGCCCACCAATTATGATATAGAGGCTCCTTTCTCAAGAGCCCTTCAATGCGCCATACTTGATGAACCAAGAGAGGGCCTCTATGGTATAATTGGTGGATAGTGAGACTTTTTTAGATACATGTGGGTGGGACGTACCATGCTAGTTGCCTTAAATGATCTAAATGCCAATGGCACTGTGGCTCCATGAGTGAAGGATCACTCTAAGACATATCCTTCAGGAGTCCATGTCAATATAATGGATATTTACACTTCGATATTCCTAGGGTATTTATCGTTGATAGACTGGTACCGTCTTTTATGATACCATTTTTGTATCAATAATGAGGGTTTCATATTTCTTTGGTGCTAGTATGGTGTGGGCATTTGATGGTATTTTTGTTTCGATACCATTTGGGTCTATATAACATGCAAGAACATTCATATCCGAGTAAGTTTGCCCTAATATCAACATGGTTTAGAATGGTATTGACCTAAATAAAATTAATGCAAGTACACAAAGAATCTCTCACCTTGACATACCCACCAATCAATAGTACAATTTTGATACACATGGGTACGTTTTTTAATCGATTACTTTTCCTATTAGGTCATGTATGTTTGAGTGGTATGTGGTTTGGTATGACTTCTCGAATAAATACCAAAAAGACATTTGTTTTAAAAGAGATTGGTCCATGTGCTCAAAATAATAGTCATTATGGGCTCATTACTCAACATAAGTAGGCATGCCTATATGACCAAATAATGAGCACAAACATCTGCACTATGATAATATAATTTATTTTTTTATACGAGCTCCAAAATTTAAGAGAAAAGTACCTACGGCATCAATTGGGAGGTTTGTTAACCACCTTGTATTATACTAATCACATCTTTTATATCCCATGAGAAGCGGGCTACTTGGAAAAACCTTCATATACCATTTAAGAGATGTCTACCTTATTTACCAATCCAACCATTGGTATTTGCCTTATGACATTGCAACTCATACATTTTAGGCTTGGTATTCAACTGCGTCCATGTGAACTCATCCATCATGGATAAAGGGGCTCTAGTAAGAGCAAGTCCTTTACAAGATCGAGGGCTAATTCATTCCAACTAGACTCCACTACACCATTTATGATATTTTAGTGTCACATGCATAACAATGTCACTTACCCTATTTTGAGGCATATCCTAGGTTACATTGATGATCAACAACTTCATCATAATTGGCACCTCATGACACTTGGCATTCAAGTGCACTTACTAATATCTTGACATGAGCATGTTTAATAATGTTATGAGGTGGATGCTTATGTTACACAATGGCCAACAAGTTTACTAAAGTATTCACAATTGACACTTGCCTCTAGTATGCTCAAGAATGTCTTCCTCTTGCCTACTAAAGTAGATATTTCCACACTTAACGAAGTTACTTGCGTTGACGAATGGAATCATACATGCAATTAACAAGCGTGACACTTTGAAACCTCTACGCATCTAGTTTCCAGGCCCTTCGCAAATAGTGTACATGACACTAAACACCGCAAACAACACTGACTAATTCGGGGTCTCCGATGCCAATTCTGAAGCCAAATAACCTTAAAATAGTCGTTTCTGAACACATAAAGTGGTTTCGTTGCGTTTACACCTTTCACCTTTCACCTTGCCGATGAACGAGTTTACATAGACACCACGAACCCCTAGCCCTGCATTTATGTCATGAGGTCGCTCGGAGGTAGGTGAACAGACCTGAAGGAAAGGAAAGGAAAGGCACTTGAGTGGGAATGATCGGTGACTTGTAACCTGTAAGGTTTGTATATGTCGAATTTATGGTGCATGGACAAGCCGAATGTTGACAAGATTGGAGTCATGGGGCATCATCATAAGCCATGCATGCAGGCCCCTTGTAAAAACATGCATTGTTCCTATATGACAGCCTTCCAGAATGGGGCCAGATGGGTGGAAATCTACACATGATTCAAATATTGCCACAATTCAAATATTGCAATATCATACACATTTCACAATATATCTTATGAGCAAATGACGTTTGTTTATTGTGCTTATTTAGTTTTGTCCGTCCTTGTGTTGGTTCATGGTGGTTGTAGGGTGTTGTAGCTTCCTAGTTTTCTGATGGGTGTCTACTTGTGGGAGTTTGTCGTTGCAGTATGTGAATTCAAAGATTTAGTATATTGATGGTTGGGTGGCAATATCATACACATTTCACAATATATCTTATGAGCAAATGATGTTTGTTTGTTGTGCTTATTTAGTTTTGTCCATCCTTGTGTTGGTTCATAGTGGTTGTAGGGTGTCGTCGCTTCCTAGTTTTCTGATAGGTGTCTACTTGTGGGAATTTGTCGTTGCAGTATGTGAATTCAAAGATTTTGTATATAGATGGTTGGGTATGGCGTTGGGTGTTGTGCATAACATATGTAGCAACGATCGGGGAGATTTTTGGACATAGTTGGTTGAGATCCTAGTGTTTGCAAGTCCAACCGCTTACATGTTGACATCCTTCAGTTATCCTCTATTAGATTGGGGCATATTCTATAGATTCCTATGAAATGATCGATAATTTTCCTGCAGTCTTGAACTTCAACTGGTTATTTCTCAAACTCAACCGGTTCATCTGTAACTAACTGTCGGTTCTCGCCGATCATAGATACGTAGTATGCATGCACATAGTCAGGGCAACAATAATATTCACATCAACACATCACAAGTACATTGTGTTGTCTAATTAGTGTGGGTTTACCATTTGGAGTTACATGTTGCTATAACTTTATATTGATGTTATTGTACAACTTACATATTCACTTGTAACTTGTAACTTGTTTACGGTATATCATATTCTTAAGCGTGCATGCTAACCACTTGTGTTATTTGGGTAAACAATGATACTTTCATGAAAATGTTATAGCAATGTGTAATAGCTCCAAATGGTGACCCACACTAATTAGACAAAACCGTGTACTTGGGGCTGCATTTATATCTTGAATTCGAACTTGGCTCTCAAGTGGGTGGACAGAAAGGAAAAAAAGGAGCACTTGAAGAATGATTGATCAGGGTGCCAACTTGTAGTATTGAAACGGTGTTGACGTAAGTACTACATGCACATGTAAGAGCTATGAATTTATGAGGGTGCACGAACAACTTGTTGAATGTTGACAAGATGGCAATAAAGTAGAATAAAGAGAGGGTATTGTTAAGTCGGCCACGGAGATGCATCGTGCGGTCATATGATTCGTCAATGATTCTTCAATGCACACGTGAAGAGGAGCAAGGTATCAGCTTTGTGATTGATTCACTTGGCCAACTTGGATGACGAGTCACAGCCTAGTCGACAACTTACATATTGACTGTGGTCATTGAAACCAATGTGTGGTCAACTTGACAACCACCTAGAGATAAATTGTCTTGCTACCCTGGGGATGGACTCTTCACACAACATACAAACTAACGAGAGTGTAAGAAGGGATATCATTTGAGGCATTGACGTACATAGAATATGTGAGGGAGCAATATTCGTTTTTTTCTTTCTATTGTGTACATTTAGAAAGGTTGGTAATTTTTTTGAAGTACGATTAGATGTATAAAAAAAGGCCCTAAGGTTTAGAGGAAAAGTTGACAATAGATCCGTTAGTTTCATCCAATTCACGTTTTCATTCATTGTTCTCATTTGTTTCTAATCCTCAATGACAATCTTGTCGATTCTTGACAGGGTTTGTAATTTGCATTTTGCATTAATTTTGCCACTTTCATTTTTTTTGTAAATTACAAACTCTAGGCTCTTGGAGCACTCATGGGCTCCCTTGAGTTTTGCTCTTTAGATCGTGGCTAAGTTATTGCGCTCTTGTCTTTGTTTGTTTGATGCAATCGCTAAGTTGCATGCTATGGATGAAAAAACCTTCAATGACTTTCTCATTGAAACATGAAAGTGGACTTCGTAAGTAATAAAAGCCTATCCAATTCAAGCTTTTTATTCTGTATATGTAGTGGAGACATTTATCACACTAAATTGAAAAACAAAACTTAGTATAAATACATGAGTGCATATATTCTCGCATGTTGCTAGTATGTATACATTTAGTCTTCTACATAAACTTTTCATATATAGGGGGTCGTATTTTATAGTGGCCCCCACACGTCATTTATGCTTCCAACGAAGACCCCCCCCCCCAAGCTTGCTACAATTTACCTCACCCCCACCTTTTGCATGCATGACCCAACCTCGATCTACCTTCTGAACTATTTTGAAAAACCACCTCTTGGAGCTAGGCCTACCACAAAACTAGGTTACCATGGCACTCCAAAAACACACAACCGTTGATAATAGTAGTTCATTATGCATAGGGACCCCGCATGAATGGAAATCCATTGAAATAGCATTTGGTTGAGGGCCCAGTCACATATGACTTCACACAACATGATTTCGGAGGTGTCTTGAGAAGGCATTTGGACTCTTTCTTTTGGACTCTCACAATTTCTTGGTCACGGCTCTTGGCTCATGTGTGAAGTGGCCCTACAAATCTATGGTGCACGGCCAACTTGTCCAAATGTTAAGACAAGATGGCAATAAGCTAGAATAAAGAGCAACTGTTACTGTTATCTACTACAATCTGCATGGATGGCCTGGCCTCAATCTACTGCAAATACGAGCATAGTAATATATATATATATATATATATATATATATATATACATACACACACACACAGATCTTCTTGCAATTGCTCCATGATTGCAAGCTTTTAGTATTGGACTTGACTCCTCATGGATCCCTGCCAACATGCATCATGACAACCTAACTTCAGTATGTACAATTTTACTCCTCCTGGCAGGAGTGTACGAGGAGATTTGGGAGCATTATCGGTCAAAACCCTTGTGTTTTCCAAGTCCAACCGGTTTACATGTTATTGTGAACTTCAGTTTCGTTCCTTTACCTATTTGAGGAATATTCCATAGATTCCTCTAAATTGATGGGTTGTTTTCCTGTGGTCTTGAACTTCAAGCGGTTATTTGTCAAACTCAACCGGTTCATATGTAAGTAAGTAGCAGTCGGTTGACCCTAAACTACTGAATGATAGTGGAAAGGTACCCAAATCGAACGGAGTGGTTGGCAGTTAGATTCCTGGCCGTGAAATCGTCTATCTACTTGACGGAAACTAGCCAAGTGGTAAAGCACCTCCTGTGCTCCAAAATTTAAAATGCAGCAACCAGTTCTCCCTGTTTATTGTTCTTTGGCGCATAAGTTAGTACTAAATGTAAGCGGTCTTTGAAGCAGCACCCCCAAGCTTTTTGTTGATCTTGGGTTTCTTGCCAACTTTGGATTTTTGTTTCCAAGTTGATTTAGGCTAGCAAATGGGTTAGAATCATGGTTGTTAGGAAATAATTAAAAATTTGTGTATGTTTTTTTGTGACTGTTATAAATCGTCAAAGCAGATTGTAATATTTGGGGGGGGGGGGGGAATTGGGGTTCCTTCACTAATATTGGATTGTTAGATGAAAACCACCTCAAAATCAATTTTAGTGCGTGTCAATAGTCTTCTTTGGAATGATGATGTTGTTCACCTTTTGCGGAACAACTCTTACACCGCCTTGTTAAGCAGGTAGATCCTAGATTAGCCACTAGGATTGGCCAAAGTTAGCGCTCTTCTTAAACCGCTCTTGTGTCCTTCTCACACTGACACTATAAATAATCAAAGTAGTGTCATTTTGTACTTAATGCCGCATATGATTAGTGGCTTCTAAGAAGGACTCTTTGATGCACTTACGTTGCACATAACTCTAAGGCAGAAACGTCCAATTCAGTTGTTGACCCCACATTAGACACCTTCTTTCTCCTGAAGTAGACAACTACATACTTTGACATGAACATTTATCGTATTATCCTAGACACTGAAAAACGTAACTCATTGTTTGAAAAAGACAAATATGTCAACAATCGACGATATCCACTTTAGAGGTGACCTATGTGTCTAGAAAATGGCACATGAGGTTTGTGACTTTGAACATTTCTATACAAATTAGATATGCTCTGAATCGTATGATCTTGATGTCATTGTGCTCATAAGACAATTACTAATCCAAATAAAATATTGGAATAGTTTGTCTCGGTTGGGTAAGAAACCATATACGTGCTCAAAGTGTCCACGATAAGATAGGCGTCTCTAACTTATTACCAGCCCATCTTTATTGACGAAGATCTGCTGCATGAGGAGTAAAACCCTGGCTTGAATTTGAATTACACATGTCTCATGTGAATATGTGATCACATCATCACATCCCTTGGCCACTTGATAGATTATATCCTAAATTATGGTGAAATTTTGGATGGCAATGAAAGGGGAGAACCGGCTATTAGTTACAGACGGACCGGTTAAGTTTGAGAAATAACCGGTTCAAGTCCAAGACTTTAGGAACATTACCGGTCATTTTAGAGGAATCTATGGAATATACCCTCAAATTAACGAGGACGGCCGAAAGATGCCAACATGTAATGGGTTGGACTTGGAAACACTAGGATCTTGATTGATTATGCTCAAAAATCGTCCCAAACACTGACCTATATGTATGTTGCATTCATGCGTAGAGCCATGAAAGTAAAATTGTCTTGATACCGGTTCTTTGCAATATTAGAGGCCCTATTAAGGGCACTTCCAAGTTCCAACTATGCGGATAATTTTGTGGTTGGATCGGGTCATATTGGGGATTATCTCATCCAATTAACGATTATGAATCACAATGATTGTCACTTCAAGTTTGCAATCGGAGTTGGGATGCAAAAGTTTTAAGAGATCAATGTGATGTTTATCTTATTTTGAAGATTGACCACATACATCTTCCGATTTTGTTAAGTATTGAAGTAGTAGGGAGCCCCCTACTTAACATTACTCAACGACGTGGGCCCTCAGAATAGAAGTGTGGGATGTTGGGCGCTCAGTTTGAATCTGAGTCTCCTTGCGTAGCTTTTCGAGCATCTGATTGTTATATTATGAGGGCCCATGGAACAAGAGTTGAACGTTTAGTAATGTTATGGAATCAAGATCGCATTAGATCCAATCTCCTCCTCTTGTGTGGTTGGTAACATTCTTCCTACCGAGCAGTCTTGGAGTATTGAATATGCCCATGTCTAAGTTACCTATAAATTCTAAGCTATGTAGCTCTATTGTCCAACTCCACAGTTGATTTTGGCTAGTAATCATCTCAAATGAGAATTGTCTCATCTAGTTAGCAATTGTGAAGATTCAGCAAGATTTTCATTTTATGTGTTGAAATTTGTAGTTGTGATGCAAAACTTAAAATTGAACAACTAACCACAATCACTATATTCGGTAATTGGAGATTTTTTTATGATTTTGAGACTATTTAAGGACATGGTTTTCAAATAAAGAACAAGAACAACACAAAAATATACTCGATGTGACTTCATAAAGCAATTTGTGTGGGTAGCACTAACCAATTTGGCACAAATACATGTCATCATATTAAGAAATTGGACAAGATATTAACCCATTTGCATTTATTTTGAGACTTTCCAAAGTCTCTGATTAACGAATATAGTGATCACATAAGTTCTCCCCAATTTGTTAAGTACTAAAAAGGTATTGAACGTAGAATGATGTCTATAACTTGAGCACATAAGGTAGAAACACCATAACCCGTTAACCACCCTCTAGCCGTGCACTAGACCTCTGTCATAATGGTGAAGTGCCATTTCTAAAACCGAACATGGCTTAGTGGCAACTTCAATGCGTGTTCACTTAGTGTAGCCAATGGGAGTCAAGTGTTAATGTACTCATGAGGTAACCGATTTAGGCGGTGTTATGTATGGAAATGCGGATTACCGTGTTTGGTGTAGGGAGAATCTAGTGAACGAGTAGGGGTTTGGACAACTTTCCACTTTGAAAAGTTGTAGAATTTTTTTTACAAGGAGTAAAAATATGAAACAACTTGCATTCTTCATGAATCCTTCTCGTCTATCTTGGAAAATTATCTCATGATTGTCAGACCATATCTTCAATGCGAATCACCTTATTTTCACGGGTTATGGCATTTCTACCTTAGTCTAGTTTTGTCAAAACACGTGTTCTTTGTAGAGTACATTTTTCTTATGAAATACAAACACTCTTTTGCACCTTAAATCATGCATATGTGAGGCCTACGGATCAAGTTTCAAGAAATTCGTTACCAGGGTAGAAAAATAGTGAATAACCATTGTTGGTGCACTAGACTAGAACTAGAATGATTCTTGTGTGGACCCAAAATGACTAATTGAAAAATTGGTGGCTTGAAAAGGATGTAGTGGTAGGTTGGATGCAATTATTGCCCTGATAGGTCTTGTTTCACACCACTTTGGATTAATTTTGGGTGCCATTGAGTTAACCGTTTGGTGTGCATTTGTATGTAGAGTACCATAATTTGATGCTCAAATGAGGGAGACTCTAGTATACAAGTAGAGGGTAATTTTGACTCACTTGCTTCTTTGGGAAAATGTAATTGTTCATCTACAAGGTCATAAATTACAAAACAACTTACAATCCTCATCGTTTCCTCTACTCCATCTTTAAAAAATATTGCACAAATTCCAAGCCACTCCTTTTGACCGAATTAGCTTATTTTCACCGTTTTCCGTTTTCTACCTTAACATGTTGGATTGCTCTTAATATCGCAACATTCTTCAGTGGCCACATGTTGTTGGTGTTGTGTTTCAAACATGGCCTGCCCTAGAGGGAATTTTGTTTGTGTGTCAAAATATCAATGGCCAATGAAAGTGACTTGCGTAACATTATTCAACTCATGAGATGTGTTCATGACCTAACAATAGATTTGATAATAAAGACTCTGGATGCCAAAATTCCACTGCTTCACAACAAATTTGAAGTCAAGGTAGCTAGTCAAGGGTCCACATTTGACCTTTGCCACCAATGAGAGTGCTTGAAGTGCAATGGTCACGGGCCCTCAATCTCGTGTGTGAAGTGGCCCTCAGGTTCAGACTGATAGTATATAGAATATTCACATCTGGAGCCCAATGTTCGAGAACAATGTGACCATATTTCAAGGCCCACTAAGTTAATTAAGCAATCCCTAGAGGTTGAAGACTGTTAAAGTAGCATTACTTAGGGCCAGTTTACACACAAGAGTGAAAGTCCATGACCATTGCATTCTAAGATCTCTCATTGGTCAAAAAGGCTGAGACCATTTAAATTCAATTTATACCAGAAGATGAAGACCTAAGGGTCCAAGGAAATTATCATGAATGAAAGGTCTACATGGATTCTTACATGGCAGACTATGGAGAATATTTCATGGTTTCACGGAATTTGTATCAAGCCCTCCTCATGGAGCCAACCTACAATCAGACTATCACGACAACTCACATGATTTAGAATCGCATCATGGAACACTTTGTCAACACAGGATTTATGACTTCGCTTCTTGCTCAAGCTGAAACTATCCTAGATAACTAAGGTAGACATACCATAAACCGTGAACTACCCTCTACCCATGCAATAAACTTCCATTAGAATAGCGAAGTGCCACTTTTGAAACCGATAACTACGAGGGCTAACAACTTGATATTTGTGTACGACCAATTTAGCCAAATTTAGTCATGTTTGACTATCATCAATCACAGTTTAATGTACTCATGAGTTAACCGGTTTAGGTGATGTTCCGTGTGGAAATGAGCATTACCGTGTTCAGTTTGAGGAGAACCTAGTGAACGAGTAGGGGGTTTGACAAACTTTCCACTTAAAAAAATTATAGAATTTTTCCTACGTTGAGTAAAAATATGAAACAACTTGCATTCTTCATGAACCCTTGTCTTCTATCTTGGAAAATGAATCTCATGGATTTAAAACTATATCTTCAATGCGAATCACCTTATTTTCACGGTTTATGGGATTTCTACCTTAGGGCATTCTTGTTATAATGTGCTTCTTCTGCTGATGTGGGTTCTACTTATAAGTGCCTTTGCCAAGCTGCCTGCTCAAACTTCGCCGGAGTTAGTTCACCTAATAAACCATCATCTTGGATATATGTAACTCCACGTACTTTGGAGTACCTTTGGAGTTGCTCACGAGGACACACTATGATAGGTAACATACACAAGGTGTATCAAGTGGTTTTGATACATCTTGGAATTTTTATTATTTGTTGCAAAAAAAAATGCTTGTATAATGATTTGGTGGAGACCAAGGATTAAGATCCATATTCCAAATGCACAAATGTGATTTGATATTAACTCTCTTAAACTTTCTCTTGTATGACAACACAAAATAAAGTTTCTAATTCATGCTTTATAATATATCTTTGATTCAAGCTAAAACCCCCCATGCTTTTAGGGGTAAAAATTATATAGTAGGCAGAATGAGTGTGTGCACTAAGTTATGTGATCTTGTTGCCAAGAGGGCACAAAAAGATGCAATGAGAAACAATATTATTTGAGGGCCTAAATTATCCAAATTCTATATTGACCATTTGACAAGGGCCTCTACCATCTTACCTTCATGGGAACAATGTCCAAGGAGAATTCTGGGCTTAATAAGTCAAATTCCCAATCTATCCAAGTCCAACTGGTTACATGTTGTGAACTTTTGGTTTTTCTTTAATAATTTGAGGTATATTCCATGGATTTCTCTAAAGTGATCAGTTATTTCCTAGAGATTTTGAACTTCAACCGGTTCACTATGATTAGCAGACAATTCTCCATGTTCATTGCATGGGAAGAAAATTAGATAAGAGGAAAAAATGGCAACAATATGAGTAGTGAATGATGTTCCTATAATAGTACTTTCAACAAATAGATGCCAGGATGAACAATCTTCTAGTGAAAAGTGCCAGGAATGTAACTCCACCCAAATGTCAAGTGTCAACCTAAGTGTATGTACTATCATCAAATTATACTACTTTGTTCCGGGGGACCAAAAATAATAATAGGTTTATTCTAGGGCTAAAGGAGCTCACCCAAAATGGCTTAAGGTAGAAATACCATAACCCGTGAAAATAAGGTGATTCGCATTGAAGATATGGTCTGACAATCATGAGATAATTTTCCAAGATAGACAAGAAGGATTCATGAAAAATGCAAGTTGTTTCATTTTTTTCTGCCCTATACAAAAAAACTACAATTTTTCAAAGTGGAAAGTTGTCCAAACCCCTACTTGTTCACTAGATTCTCCCTACACTGAACACGGTAATCCGCATTTCCATATTGAACATCGCCTAAATCAGTTACTTCATGAGTACATTAACAGTTGACTCCCATTAGCGACACTGAGTGTACACACATTGAAGTTGCCGCCGAACCATGATCAGTTTTCGAAGTGGCACTTCACCATTATGACGGAGGTCTAGTGCACGGCTAGAGGGTGGTTAATTAACGGGTTAGGGTATTTCTACCTTAGTAATGAAGTGGCTTCTTTGTTCAAACAAATCTCTCTTTGTACGGGTTGAGGAATGAACCCGATTTCTTTCAAACATTGTCCCCAACTTCATAACATTACTCAACTTTTGACTGCCGCTCCCTTTCTCAACAGGAAATGCACAATTGTGAGTTGTTAGGCCATCGCCACCGTTCCCCCCAACGGCAGGTGGCCGGGGTGGGTCCCAGTACAGCCGCCACCGCCCTCCCGGCAACCCTAAACCCACTGCCGGTCACGCCATCCCAGCTGCCTTGGACGGCAGCTTGGTGTGCAATTTTTCCACCCTCCAAAACTTGACTTTTTCAGTCTGACACTGTTGGAGGTTTTGTCAATGGCTGGTCGGAGGGAACAAGGTGGTGGAATGGGATCACCGGAAGGGGGGCCAGCAAAAGGTCCAATAAAAATGTATATTAAATATAAAAGCAATATATTAAAGTAAAATAACATAAAGTAAAAACATCATATATACAAATGTTAAGTATAACGTAACTCATGGTTATTTAATTTAATATTTGAAATGATTTCAATCACTAACTAATTGAACGCTATCATGGTAGTTTTTAAATAACCTCAAATTTAGCTTAAATTAAGAGAATAATAGAACGGCCAAACACCTATAGGTATGTGTTGGTTTTTGTCATTGTCAAGATAAGAATGCTTTGCATGCAATTTTATATAAAATAAAATAATATTTTATAATGATGTGACTAATGTAACCAATACCCTACCGAGGTATTAGTTGCATTAGTCACAACGTTATAAAATCTTGCACAACTCTCACACCGTGAGGCTTAACTTTGTTACAATTTTTGGTATAGTTGCCACATCAGAGAAGGTTCAATTGTGCAAATTTTTACGGTCATTTGATATTGTGACATATTGTTTTGATTTTTTTTTATTCGCTTTAAATTCAATTTGAAATGGAGAAATCGTTAAAATGGTCTAGTACATGTTGGAGTGTGTTGGTTTTGGTCATGGTAACGATAGGAATGTTCCACATGCAAATTCATATACAGTACAATAAGATTAGAGACGATTGTATAATGATGTGCCTAATGTGCCTAATACCCTGCCGAGGTATTATACACATTAGTCACAACATTATAAAATCTTGCACAACTCTCATACCTCGAGGCCTAAGTTTGTGATAATTTTTTGTATAGTTGGTACATCAAGGAAGTTTGGATTTTGGAAGTTTTTACTGTCATTTGATATTGTGACATATTTTTTTGATTTTTTGATTTTTATTCGCTTTAAATTCAATTTGAAATGGAGAAATCGTTAAAATGGTCTAGTACATGTTGGAGTGTGTTGGTTTTGATCATGGTTATGATAGGAATTTCTTCACATGCAAATTCATATACAATAAAATGAAATTATAGACGATTGTATAAGGATGTGACTAATGTGACTAATACCCTGCCGAGGTATTAGTCACATTAGTCACAACATTATAAAATGTTGCACGACTCTCATATCTCAAGGCCTAAAAATATGCTAAAGATGTTTTGAAATTTATGGCTAGCCAAGGTTCCCAGATTTTCGACACTCAGGTTTTGTTAGGAATGGGAAAAATCCATGACAAACTCATGGGAATTGGTGTTGGACATTTAACATCACTAAAACAATGTGACATTAGAAGGGGCGGAGAGGAAGGTGTAGGGAAGGGGGTGGAGGATGGTGGAAAGCACAAGGAAGGGGGCCTTGTCAGTGACCCCCCTCCGCAGTCCGCCACGTGTGCGGTTGGCGGGCCGCTGCCCGGGCCCGCTGGCAAAGAGCACGGGAGCTGCCCTGGCACAGTGGCCGGCCCACGCCATCCAGACCCTCCCCCCGTTGGCGTTGGGGGGAATGGGTGGAGATGCCCTTAGCCCACATAAATCCCCAGCAGTTATTCTTGGCTACTTTATTCCCTGCAAGTCACAATACTTGCATCTGACATGCAATACATGTCAGGTGTCCATGGCCACATGGCAAGTCAACATCTAAATATCTATCGCTATTATTTAACAAGTTCAAGATAAAATATATGGATATAATAATATATGCCCACTTCCCACCTGACTTTAGCTAAGATTAAAAGTTGGTCTAACAACCCGGCCTTCACACCATCGACATTATCTAGTGCCCAACCTAGTTGGCAAATGATGTGGCATGGCTTACAAGTGGAGGTTTTTAAGCCTCCAGCACCGACCTTCCCTCCCATCGGTACCTAGACTTGAGGCAAGAATGCAGGACCTTTAAAAGTGTCGCCTCCTGCCCTTGTGATTGGTTGCTTTTTAGTCTTGGCTATGAGGGCATGAGGAGCTTCATTAACAAAAACTGATGGTAAGATAGGTGAGTAGTAAGGCATTTGGGGATGGGACAAAAACTACCCAAGAGTCATTGCTTGGTAGATAAAGCAATGAACATGTGTGAAAGCTACGTACTTAAGTAAAACCTACTTGACAATCTCCGGAGCAAGTTCTTGTAATAAGTGCATTGGGATAGCCGGATGCCTCCGCTATAACTGAGGGAGCTTTACCCGGTTTCTAGGAAATACTTTTAGTCATAGCTAAAGTCAGGTGGGAAGGGGGCATAATGCCCCCTTCCCACCTGACTTTAGCTAAGACTAAAAGTTGGTTCTAACAAACCGGCCTTCACACCATCGACATTATCTAGTGCCGAGCCTAGTTGGCAAATGATGTGGCATGGCTTAAAAGTGGAGGTTTTAAGCCTCAACCACCGACCCTCCCATCGGTACCTAAACATGAGGCAAGAATTTAGGAGCTTTAAAAGTGTCGCCTCCCATCCTTGTGATTGGTTGCTTTTTAGTCTTAGCTATGAGGGCACGAGGAGCCCCATTAACAAAAACCGATGGTAAGATAGATGAGTAGTAAGGCATTTGGGGATGGGACAAAAACTACCCAACATTCATTGCTTGGTAGATAAAACCATGAACATGTGTGAAAGCTACTTAACTAACACCTACTTGAAAATCTCCGGAGCAAGTTCTTGTAGGTGCATTGGGATAG
The DNA here is from genome assembly GCA_950295325.1 of Polytrichum commune. Lineage (NCBI taxonomy): Eukaryota > Viridiplantae > Streptophyta > Polytrichopsida > Polytrichales > Polytrichaceae > Polytrichum > Polytrichum commune. The sequence continues at coordinate 4,981,297 of OX485809.1, forward strand.
CCGGATGCCTCCGCTATAACCAAGGGAGCTTTACCTGGTTTTTAGGAAATACTTTGGGTCTTAACTAAAGTCAGGTGGGAAGGGGGCATAAGTGTTGTATGTTTTTTAAAGGTCCTCCATACATGTACATAACTATGAGTCATCATTTGTGTAGCATATGCATATGTGGTATGGGCAAAGTTAGAATTAACACCCCTTTTGTGCACTCATGTATACTCGTACATGTTTAACATGGTGCACCCCTGAGCATACACGTTGCAATACAACAAAGGTTAGCTAGATCTCAGTTCAAAGGTATGTCGTGAACTAAGTTGAGGTTGAGTTTTGTTCAATATGTTAAAGAGGTCCATAATAAGAGGGGCATGATACATGGAAAATTCCCAACCTGGCGATGCATCGGCCTCCAACTGAGTAAAGTTATGGGTTGTGGTTATTCAATTATTCGTTAAGTATTAACCCTTAACCCCCCAATGTCCTATGCGACCATAATCCGGTTGTGAACAATTCGCTCTGATCCCTTTGACATCAGTTCGGAAGGTTTCTAAATTATTTCAACTATTCCTATTGTTCATGTACATGAATATTAGTTTTGGTTTTCTCTAATACACAAATCCACATGGATAGTTCTCAAGTTCACTGCGAATTTCAATCCATTGTGATGTGTAATTCATCATGATAATCTTGCATTATGAGGTAGATGTGCCTAATTTGGTTACTTAGTCTTAATCAAACACATGTATTTGAGTTGTAGGTGGTTTGTTGTGGCTCCAGAAACAAATACCAAAACTATGCGTGTTCGAAAGAGTTTTGCTTAAAATACGATAATCATTCTAGTAGGCTCAATACTCAACATATATTTGACTGTGACCATTTAATGAGATAAAACTCTTCACTTTGGTATGAATAAGATATCCATATAGAGCTCCAAAAATTGTGAGTGACTACAACCTCGATTCATACTTGCTAACCATCTCGTACTAATCGCGTGTTTCATATCCCAAATGAACTGGGCTACTTGAAAAAAAACAACCTTCTAAAATCTATCTACCTTAATCAACGTATGGAGTTTCTACATGAGGTTGAAAAACTATCAACATATGAGTTCTAGGGAGTCGTCCTACGTCGCTGAAAGAACAATGCAAATCTATCTTTGTGGTAGATCCGAATTTTCCAATGATGAAAAAAAACCCATCTGCCTTAGTCAATGTATGGAGTTGTTACATGAGGTTGGAAAACTATCAACATATGAGTTCTACATAATTGTCTTACGTCACTGAAAGAACAATGCAAATCTACCTTTGTGGTAGATACAAATGTCCCAATGACATAGCAAAACCCATCTACCTTGAATAGTGTACGGAGTTGTCACATGAGGTTGGAAAACTATTAAGATGTGAGTTCTAGGGAATTGTCCTACGTCGTTGAAAGAACAATGCAAACCCACCTCTGTGGTAGATACAAACTTTCCAATGATGTAGAAACATCCATCTACCTTAATTAGTGTATGGGATTTTTACATGAGATTGGAAAACTATTAAGATATGAGTTCTAGGGGATCATCCTATGTCGCCACGGGTAGATCACTTAGTGCGTTTTAAAAACGACGTGCGGCATAATATAGAGAGGATTAAAATCATTTGAAATAAAAATTATAAAGGAATTCCAAATAATGAAGGGGCCATTAAATGTAGACAATCCCATTATAAGTAAGTTAGATGGACATAAAACATGGGCCATTATTTTTTTTGTAAAATTAATATAGGGGCTAAAGATAAGGATCCTAGAAGGTATGCTTAGTATGGTATGTAAATGGGTTTAGGACTCACGGGGATGGATGATAATTGGGATTTCCGTCTGTCCAAAAATGGATGAAAAGGGAATGTGCCGTCGTTGAAAGGAATATAGAGTACAAAAAATTACAGTGACTTGGACAATATAAGTAATGGAAGGGTGCAAACAAATGGGCCATTTTTGAAATTTAAGTAATTATAGGGAGGGTTTTAATTCAACCCTTGAAGGTAAATAGCCCCAAAACAAAAAAAAAACCCCCAGCCGCACGTGGTGCACAAAAATGCCTTAGAGTGATCTACCCGTGTATGTCGCTGAAAAAATAATACAAATTCTACCCTTGTGGTTGATACAAATTTTCCAGTGACAGACTCATATGCTTGTAGTGAAACAAATGTGATCTTTAAGGCCAAGCACACGAGCATGTGGATTGAATTGCCACATGTCACACTAACTTAAGTTTAAATTCACATTGTCATGTAGCATTTGTCCCACACCCGCACTCACATTTTTAGTACTTTGTGGGAAGACGACTCGAACGAAGATGACAATAAACTCATGTCAATGCTTGTGTTTTTTGTACGCAGCCTTCCACTGCAAGCTAGTTAGTATGGACAGTTGGTGTAAGGTTTCGAAAACATTGCATACTTTATATCACTGCATGAGTCGCACAACACTATCATTCAAGCTAGCTAGGTACTTACACCCATTATCGTTTTTTTTCTTTCTATTTAACCATTCGGGTATCGATAACGAGCTTTTACCTTTCTTGGATACCACACCATTTATGATATTTGGTGTCACGTACACTACTTGTGAAGGGCCTAAACTACATTGTTTTGTCTAATTAGTGTGGGTGGAAGCTCATGTGGGTGGGCAATTAGTGTGGCCCACATTACATTTTTAGTACTTGCCTTGGTTAGCATCATTTTGGATGAATTTTGTATTGCCATCCCAAACACTTCATCCACGTGTGGTAGGGGTCTCCATATACGTTAGATTTGAGCACATACACGTTTAAGATTAATGGAGGTGAAGGGGGAGGAGGAGGAGGAAAAGTTGCTTTACATCGATTAAAGTAAGTGTTATAGTCTCGGTTGATTTCCTTTCCTTTAGCTACTTAGATGTTTCTTTTGGTTCAACTCATCTTTATTGTTAGGTTGCACTTGTACTTTCAATCTTTGATAGACAAGGTGTTGTGATTTGATTGAATTTTTTATACTAATCATGTCACGGTTCTAAAAGGAGTGTCGTGAGATGTTCGTATGGATGAGTTCCACCAAGGTGGAAACCTAATTGCTTGTAGAGTAGCCACAAGCAAGACATTTGTACATGATTATTATTTTGGGTTTGTATGTGGGGTTTGCCTTCAAATTTAAGTCATCTATGAATAAAGGAACTTGATTTCAAAAGCTCATCTTAAGTTGAAGGAAGTACATGAAAGGGAAGTAGTTATGTTTTTCTTTTTGTGTTCTTTGTTACACTGATCCTAAATGAAGAGTAAATTAACATCTTCAATGTATTTGTTATTTGGTATGTTTGTGGGTGTGAAAATCCTTCCTTCTCATTTATCTTCAACATCTAACTCATGAGCATCACTCTAATTTGGAGGACTTGAAAGCTCAACAATTGGGCAACATGTGTTGGTTAACATTCCTTAACTTACTTTAGTCCTACACTCGATTGGTTGTTGAGCTCTCATGCTTTTCAAGTTTGGGTGATATCAATTATGATTTTTATCCAAGAAACTAGGAATGTGTTTTGAAATAAGCTATGAATGTGTTTTCAATTTATTCCCTCACATTGAGTTAGTATGCAAGTATTGTGTTTCTATATATTATAATTATGGTATTGGACAAGATTTTCCGCAAAAACTATTCATTAGTTCAAACACCTTCCATCCTCAAAAATGTTCTAATGTGGAGCATATGTGGAATTGACGAGAGTGTGGAGTATGTTCTATTTTACTTAGAGAATATGAGCAAGGAATAGTTGTTAATGTATGTTATGCTACACAATATTGAAGGTAACTCACCATTTGCATGAATGACATGTTCTAAATGAGAGAGCGTTGCATTCAAGTCCAATTTGGTGTGTTGTAGGTTTAAGCTTGAGGTCTGCACTTGTGGGTCAAAATTGAAGTTTAAATGCATGGACAATGCAAAATACAATTGGATGAAAATTGGAATTTCTATCCAAATATGCAAACAAAGAACCCACACTAACTTTCCACACTAGAATATACAATGGGCCACCTCAAATTAAAAGAAGAATAGTGTGGGTAATTGGGAACTAGTGTGGCCCACAATAATTAGACAAAATTATGTAGATGTCTAGAGGTATCAAAGTGTCACGTCCACTAACTGCCAATATAATACTATTCATTAACATAAGTATTTTTTTAGGTGAAAAATATTTACATTATGACATTTAGCATAGCACATTGGAATACTTGGGATGATACACCCTAACCTCCGTAATGTCACACTTCCTAATGTCACTCCCTCTCTTATATCCCAAAACCCTAAGGACCGGATGTGCTCGATTTAAATATCCCTCCTTGTTGTCACATTTCCCTCCCATATATCACAAAGTGTTGATATTAAAATATTTTACTAAAGAATTCAAACCGCATGTTTGCACGAATCACATTGTCATCATTGTCATTGACTTTGTGTTATTCCATAATGTCACATGCATCCATGTCAACACTACTAACCTCCTTAACATCACATGCACTTTGGTTGCCACATGCATGATATTAGGGAGGTTAGAGTGTAGTTTTGCGTTTTAGTATGCAAGGGGAAGATATTCCATGAGCATACCAATGGCAAGTGTCATGTGTTTAGTTTTTATAATGCAAGAGGAATATATTCTTGAGGATGCCAATGGCAAGTGCCATAAGTTTAGTTTTTATTTTGCAAGAGGAAGATATTGTTGAGGATGCCAATGGCAAGTGTCGTGTGTTTAGTTTTTATTTTGCAAGAGGAAGATATAGTTGAGCATGCCAATGGCAAGTGTCATGTGTTTAGTTTTTAGAATGCAAGAGGAAGATATTCTTGAGCATGTTAATGCCAGGTGTCATTTTTGCACACTTCATTCAACTTGTAGACCATTGTATAGCATAAGCTTACATCTCATAGCATTATTGAATTTACTCAAGCCAAGATATTAGTAAGCACATGTGAACACCAAGTATCACGAGGTGACAACAATCGTGAAGTTGTTGATCATTAGTGTAACCTAGCATATGCCTTAAAATAGGGTAAGTGACACTATAATGCATGCGACACTAAATACCATGAACAATGTTGTTTAGGGTATGTGTATTTGAAGATCTTTTTTTTGTGATTTTGTTTTTGATACCATTCATGTGTACATACCATGCAAGAACCTTCATACCTAGGGATTCTCACCCTAGTATCAATATGGTTTAGAATGGTGTCGGTCCAAATAATAACCAAAGTGTATGTCAAAGACTATCTCCACCTTGGCATACAATACACCCACCACATACCAATGTTTGACTGATGTTACAATTTTGATACCCATAAGTAGACTTTTTGATAACAATGTGGATGTTGCTACAATGCACTTGCCAATATACCAGTCCAACATTGGTTACAACTACATTGATTACAATATATAGTGTGGGTTATTATTAGGAGTTATGCAATGTCATCATGTTTTACTAAGGACATCACATATATTGTTGTATTGTTGAGAAAATAATCATGTTTACCATGCATTTGAGTGAAAATGATGTCATTGGCTTCCTCATCCACCCTTCCAATTTTTCTCATTTGGACAAAGATGTCTATATGGGATATAACGCGTTAGAGTCTAAAGAACAAAATATAACTTACTTTGTAGAAAATAGCGCTCTAGGTGAGAAGTTGGAACACCTTGTAACTCCAAACATTAACTCACTCTACTTACTATAATCGGTGTACTTATTACAATCCTTTTGATCGTTTGGGGATCGTTTGCAATGAGCCCCCATCAAATCGAATATTGTGCCTTGGCCTCCATATGGATATACTCTTCCACAAATAGAGGTAATAACACTCATGCAAATACTCATTGCGTCACAATACATGTTTTACACCTCACTCAACCCTTAAAGGTCCAAGTAGCCCATTATAGGTCTCTCAAGATGTCTTACAAAAACTTCATCCGTCCCAAAAACAATTGTCTTATTTTTCGGACTTTTTTTGTCTCAAAATGATTGTTCGATTTACTTGCCCAACTAGAAATTTGAGGCTCAAAAGTCAAATATTTTCGAGTCAAACTTTCTATCTCAAGAAGTCTTTCGACACCGCAACTTCCAGGGGCGTTGTAAAATAGTTGCTATTTTCTATACTAAGAGTCATACTTACAACAACTCGGTCAATGATTAGTGGGCCTTAATCTCGGCAAAGTTAGAAACATGGCCAATCATTTTGGGATGGAGGGAGTAATTGTTTAACCGATTTACCGATTTACCAATTTTATTTTTTGAATAAGACCATGGTATGTGAATGAAAAGATAAAGAGAGACTTGGGTTCGTACAAATGACCCAAATGACAAATATATAATACTTACGATGAATATTGGATCAATGTTGCCGTGTATGACTCTATTTTCATTATCTATGAGTTGAATGTAGTTTCAACCTGAGAGGCAAATGAAGCATGGCTTAAAATATTAGTTGAGGGTTTGTAAAAATTGGTACCTAGACCATGCAATGGTGATTTGGGGAAACCAACCCATACACTCGTTCCTTGTTGGATGCCTAAACCCTTGCCTCCAAGGAACCAGTGAACGGGTTAGTTCACCCTAGCCATGCAATGGTACACTAAATATGATATTTAGTGTCACATGGTATTTTGTGCCACTATGATAGCTTTTTGGAAGACACTTCTTATGGACCAAGTGAACAAATATTGTCATGGATGATGTACGACTTCATCCATTTGCCAAAAACCCTACCTTCTCTTCTCCGCAACTTGCAATGAACTATTGTCATGGATGACTGAAGTTCGGATGAAAAATCACTTGGTCAGTGACAGTAATTGCAACACTGTAAATCTATAATCACCCAAAAGCTTTTACAAGGAATGACAAATAATGTTGGGTTAACATTTAGTGTTGGTGACACTACACCGCGGGTTACATCTAGTATTGAGCAAGACGACTAGAATTTGGCGACACTAAACATCATATTTAGTGTAGCTTGAAACCCTCACGTGGAATTAATTGCATATCACGAATGGATCAATCCCATGTGTGTTCATTATCTACATGCAAATACCTCATCTTCCTTTCCACCGATTTCTATATGTACTACTAGTTCAATCTGTACCAACAATGTACAAGTGATCCAATTTGTACTAGTTTATACTATTATAGTTGGCACTTCAAGTTGTAGGCCACTCCGATTTTGATTTGTCCAACCTCAAGCCATATCTAGTTGGCATTTGGACCTTACTAATCAACATGTGCATTCAACTAATTGCTTTACTTGTACATTCAGGGGATTCTTGAGTAGGGTAGGATCAACGGGCTCAAATTCACGTCAGATTATTTGACGTTGGGTTTTCTTTTCTTTACCTGTACATTCAAGGGGCTTCTGTAGGTAGGGTTTTACCCTTAAAGGATGAAGGGGCTCAATGCGATACCTGTATGCACAATTTCTTGGAGCCACACCGAGTCTTAACATCATATACCTTTTTCGATAAATTTATTTCTTAGAGTATTTAATTTTTCAACATCTTGTGACAAGAAAAACATTAAGAAAACACGCATAGGTGACATTGATGATCACAATATTTAGGGTGTATTTGAACCTGAAGGCACCCATGCAATGTATTTGACCTAGGGGGTGGACTGTTTGTACCATGTACGAACTAACGTGAGTGTTAGAAGGGGCATAATATGAGGCATTAGCTTACATAGTCTACCTAAGGGAGAGGTATTATTGTTCTTTGGTGTGTGCATCTAAAATGGTTATTAATTGTTTTGATGTAAAGGTGGATGTGTAGAAGGGGCCCCTAAGATTTAGAGGAAAATTTGACAATAGATGTGTGAGTTTCACCCCAATTCATGTTTTCATCCATTATTGTTGTCATATGGTCAAAGTCCTCAATGACTACCATTGTATGTTCTTGTTAGGATTTGCATTTGGGTTCTAGGTTTTTACAATCTAAAGGCTCTTGGAGCGCTCATGGGGTTCCTTGAGTTATGCTCTCCGGTTTGTGGCTTAGTTGTTGTGCTCTCCACAGTTGTTGAGTTACATACTATGGGTGCAAGTGATTTTTTTGTTTAGAGGAAGGTGAAAGTGGAATTTATGTGTAGTAAAAGGCCTACTTAGTTCATGATACATATTTTGTATATGTAGTGGAGGCATTCATCCCATTAAACTGAAAAGCTTAGTATAAACATATGAGTCCATTTCCTAGCATGCACTAGTTTGCCAAGTCTCAAAATTGGTGAGGGCTAAATTTATTACCAAGTGACATTAAATTCATGAACACATGCCCATCTACCATATATCTCATGAAAACTGATGCATGCTCTAAGGTGCTTGTAGAGCGATAAAAACATAGTATCTCCAAACACATCCTTGCCAGTGAATACTGCTAGGATGAATAGTGAACAATACTGCTATGAATAGTATTTTCAAGGAATAATGTTGAGATAAACAATATTTCCTAAATCTTTTGGTAACACCGATTTCATAGCGTGAAGAGATTTAGTATTACCTTCACTAATTTCCCACACGCACTATATTAGCCCTCCTCGCTAACTGGGATCATGAGCGTCGTCGGGAAAAAGTAACCATTTAAGAGCCATCATCTACCTTTAGGGTTAGCTCTTGGAACTGCCAACGATCCTTAAGTCAGAATCAAAAAATTATCATGAAGCCAGGAAGGAGGGGAGCGAGGCCTGAGCAGTCAGTTTTGGAGGAGCCCATATTATAGAACTGTGTTGTTGATAGCTGTCACAAAGCTGCAATAAGTTAGCCAGTCCTGGCACTTTGAGCCATGTTTTCTTTGCAACTTTTTTCTGATGGAGAGAGGGGATTATTGTATACGAGCGTGCCTCCCAAATACCGCACACAAGGAAAAAACTGAGAAATACAACCCACTCATCCAAACACTTAGAATGGCTGGGTGGCAAGTCAACCCTCTCATCACAATCACAGCCGGAGTTAGAGGGGCTATCCATGAACAATCAATTAAATAACTAGAAAATCTTAAAATACCTAAAAGAGAAATCAAAACACTTATGAAACAAGTACACCGTATTGTCATTAAATACCTCACCTACTTGATATTAAATAAAAGAAAATTAGACAACAAACAACCCCCCGTTGATCCCCCCTAGAGGCTAGGGATTGAACCAGTGAGTAAACTAAAGGAGCCCACCTCCTGAGAGGAAGGAAGTACCCCTTACGGTGACGCTTGGTCAAACATGATCACGGTAAAGAGGAACGGGCTCCCATTCACGTCAGGGTAAAAGAAACCCAGACGTTGCTTTTATTTTATTTTATTTAATTTATTATGAGCATGTCTCTCATCCATCCGGCATAATAAAACTTAAGACACTTTATAAGGTAGATGAGGCTAATGTCGACATCTTGAGCCCTGTGGAATCGTCCAGCTGATGGATTCGAGCATTGGAAGCTTGAGTAGGCGAGCAATTACAAACCATAACCAAAGAATCTGAGATCGTTGAAATCGGAGTTGAGGAAGGTGTTGATCTAGGTCTTGGATTCAAAGGTTTTTTTGCTTCTCAATTTGGTGTTATAGGGGGGGGGGGGGGAAGAACTCTTCCACCGTCCAATGTTGTGGAAGTGGACGACATCACTAAGAGATTCTACATGGGTCATTTGTCAATGAAAACCAAGTTCAATGTAGACATTGATTTTGTCATGTCTCTGAAGTGGTCATGGGTAAGATGAAATGTTGCCAAACTGGCTTTTCATTGTAGAATACCCACAATACAAGTTGGTCGGCATCTCGCAGCTACATGCTGCCTCCTAATTTGGCCACCCCGCCCACAAAAATCAAGCGTGTCATAGCTTGGTGAATAACACTCCTGTTTGTGGAGGATGGTGGGTGTAATTTGATTTTTGCAAAGGTGACCAACCCAAATATCATCAAGGTGGCAGCTAAATCAACATGTATTACTCACCCACTAAATTAGAGCGATTGTATCATTGATTAGGAGCCACAAAATAGGTGCCTAATTAAGGAAACTAACCTAATTAGCCTCATCGACCTAAGGTTTGTTGCTGATTCATGTCAAGTGCTGTTGAGTAAACTAATTTGGGATCTTTAAAACTAATTCCGATGACAAATCAACTCAAAAAAGTAACCTCTAAAGTGCATATTCTTCCAGGACTTTTATGTTGGATGAATGAGAGGTACAATAATTCCCTCTCTATCTCGCGCTCTCTCTCTCTCTTTCCTTCTGATGAACACTCCAATATTTTCTGTGCATGTGGTTGCAGGAGTTTGGTCAGAGGTGGAGTTGGACAAGGACTAGAAGCATAGAAGCTTACTAGGTTGTCTCTTATTAGAGACTCAGAAGTTTTGGCTTTCTTACACGATGATATCTTCTCTCCCAGTTGCCCATGACGACTCCATAAGAAACTCCATTCGAGCTCGCCTCGCCTCGCCTGCGGTCAGTGTACGTCCCTGCTCCTACGACTCTCGACAGTCGTCAAAAAGCTGAATCGATTCGCACTAATGATGAAATCCACCGTCTTTTAAGATTACTTTTCCACATTACAAATCGAAAACCCAGTGGTCACGTACTTAACATCAATCGTTTTCGGTAAAGAAGAAGATTGTTTACCACTGTGACCTGAGGATTACGGACCTAATAAGGTAGTGGGGGGAGTCAGTCATGCAGGGTCGTGACAACCATATTATTTTTCGCACCCTGTTCTGAGCCTTCGCCCAAAAAGTAGTTGCACGTGACTATTATGATGTCCGCCGGCTTTGCATCATCCGAATCCATATTGTTAATTCAAAGCTCATGGCTGGCCTGGCATAACATGCTTTCAACTTTCATATATGAAGTATATTATTATCGGAGCAATGAATTGACTCTGTGGCATGTTGTGACTTTTTTCTTCTTAAAATAAACACCAACCCTATACTTGTACTTGATCCATATGCAAACCAATTCCCATCACTACGGGGTATTGTGTTTCTTTATGACCACCTGTTCTTTTCTATTGGATGGTTTTATGATCTAGTATTGGAGTAGATTGGAAATGACCCACTACCGATATATGAGTCCCAGACAAATCGTCATGTGTTGGGTGAAAATATAACATAAATCTACCATGATGGTAGAGTTGCAAATTTTGCAATGATGTAGGACACGTTTCAAATGACGCAGGATAGATTCCAAGCACTCTTATGATTGTAGTTGATGTATTGGTAAGGAACCACAATTCTTGTCGTGCATAGTGTTTTGAATCTTCTTGTGTGATTTATGTTTGCCTGGTGTGTTTTGGACTCTCAAACTCATTATTTTTAGTAGAGTGTGGAACCCTAACAAATAACTTTCAACCTAGGTACATACTGTAGCATTGGTCATATGACCTGGCCCGGCCCATGATTTCGGCCTGAACATCCACTAACTGGGACAGTTAGAAAACCAATACATTTTGGAATTTCCGAACGACCATTTTCAAGGTACTGGAGGAGAATTGAAAGTGTGTCGAGGCTGCAAGGGACAACGTACAAAATTCCTACACCAGTCTGCAACATCTACTTATGCATTGGAAAAGCCATCACAGGTTAGGGGTTAATTTGGTGAAATTACATCTTGCAGAGCCGCTGAAATCTCCAAGACATTTGTCAATTGCTGTGGATATCACCCAAACTTTGACGCACCAATAACAAACATTGTTCCTAATGTGAAGAAGGGACAATTTCAGAAGAATTCTGCACTTATATGAATTTTGCATTATGGGGAAATTAAAAAAGGTGATAAAAATTGGAACAGGACGAGCGATTCACAGCAATTTGAAGTCCCCCCACAAATCAGAGACATGGGTGGAGTTTGAGAGTGACAATTTTCACTTTCCGACCTTGATATATATCTGCCAAATTGTTCAATATGATCTACCGGTTTGCACCTCCATTGCTATTTGAATGATTTTCATGTGGGTGTTTATGGTTTAGAGCATAGAGGAAATGAATTTAAAAATCTAATCTCAAATGAATTTCAAGTCTATTTCAACCCTACTAAATTCAACCCTAATCTCACACTACATATCAACTTCAATTGAAGACTCAACCTTGTGGGGGTGAGAGCCACATTCTTCCCAGTATTATTGCATTGCTGAGGGCTTGTACAATAGGTTCGTCACATATTTAGATCGGAACCGGTTCGTTGCACTAAGAACTAGAACCGAGCAATTTGCTTGCTCCTTCTCCACAAACAAGTGCTTCAATACTACATGCTGTGGGCGAGGTAGGCTTTCAGAGGCGACATTCAGGACCGTCATATGGAGTTGTGAAGGGATTGTGGGGGGCTCTTTCGTGAAATCGTCCGGTTCGGGCACAGGGTCGTTGTAGCTTGAATCTGGAGACATTGGTGCATCAAATCCAGCGACACTCTCAAGGTTGTCGGGTACATAGTCCTGCAATGACAAATAAAAGAATCAAGTTCAACATTCATGTTCAAATTTTCTTTTCTACCAAAAACAAATAGCAAACCTTTTTTGATGCTCATACAGGGACCAGGAATCCCTCCTAGTGCTCGCTGCAGGACAGAGAGGAGAGGTGAATAAGGTATGTGTGCCTAAAAGCAACACTTCTAGCAAGTCTCTCTTTTCCTGGTCTTACAAAAGTTGGAAAAAAACTATAAACTTCTGGCATCTCTACAAATGGGTGAAGCACACGGAGAGAAATAAAAAAGAAATAAACCATATGTGCCCAACAAAAATCCGCAAAGTTGTTCCAAGGTTTAAGGCTTTTATTGTCGAGTAGGGGGGTCTATTCCCTCATGTTTATACTGTGAACCTATCTCTACATCCATTGTGAACCTACCATTTTGCATCTGTTAGATGTAATCAACCTAGATTAACTGGGTAGTGCACAGTTTTAGGACTAGAACTAGATGTTGGTAAAAGGCTGGTATCAGTTTTAGGCACCAGTACCTCAAACAAAACAAACTCACTCACCAACCAACTAAAACCCCCGGTAACTTAAATCCAGAAAAATGCAAATACAACTACACACCACAACCCTCCCATCCTCTTTGCCCTCATTCTGAACAAAAGGCAACTTGAATCCAAAAGGAGACACACCAAATTGCCCCTTTGTATGATCAACAGAAAAGACGACCAGACCCCAGGTATACACAAATAGTCAGCAAGGATCTTAATTGTCACAACCCGGGGTAGGGGATGAGAGCTTTCCTGAATACGATGAAAGCTTTCCTGAATACACTTATTGAGGCCTCGAATTTGAACTGTCATTAAACATTGACATCAAATACTCACCACCTGACCCACATACCTTTGGTGTGCCCAAAAACTCATCCCTGCCCCGTTTTAAACAACTCTAACCCAACAGGGTTTCGGAAAGACTTCCCCAAATTTCTATATTTGGTGCCATGGATAGAGCCCACTCACAAAAGGGAGCAGTAGCCAAAGGCGAACTACACTAAATTATCCTATTAGTGTGGGCCACATAATTATCAACCCATGCCACATTTTCTTTTTGTAGGAAATTGATGTGACTATTTTAATTTATGCCAATTTTTCCCTTGAACTAATACTCAAGGTATTGGTCGAAAGTCTCCAGGAAGATTTAGGGAGGACCAGGGTCTTGAGCCCACATTATTTCCACCCTGACTAGACAATTTGGATGGCCAACATTGATTATTAACACACTCATTTTTCCACCTACACTAATAGGACACTTTAACGTAGCTCTTCATTTGTGCTTGCTCTGCTAGGAGCTCGTGTTTATGTCTGTCTATCTATCTATCCATCTTCAAGAGAAGTGAGATACTTTCCAAAGGCTCCTGGATGAGGAAAGCCAACAGAGCTTACTACCCGTGCGTCAGGCAGAACTAAATTGCAGAAATTACAAAAACAAATGAAACTTGTAAGGGAAAAACTCACAGTCACATCCAGCAAATTGATCATATCGTTTACGTCATCTGACACTGTAGCCAAGTCGGGTGAGTGCCTCCACTCGCCATCGACGAAGAACTTGAATTGATAAACCCCTGGTTGAAGCACTTTGATCAATGTGAAGTCCCTCCCTGATCTGTGTAGCAATTGCCTGTGATACTATAAATTGCTGCTCAGTTTTAGTATGCCAATCCTCTTCCACAATGTGGAAACATCACATACTATATACTGCATGCAGATGTAACCCTAAACCCTAAACCCTAACCCTACATGATTCTTGGTTGGGAGTTGGTTGTTTTGCATACAACACCTTCCAAGTTCGGAAAGTTTACAGTGCAGACTCAGAGAGAGTGTGGAGGTTTGATGCAGAACATTCTATTTTGGTTCATCGAGGGTCAAACTCATTTTGGCATGCCAAGAGGTGCTAAAAAGAGTTTGGCCCTCGATAAACCAAAATAAATCATTCAAATTCAAACACGATCTCTGAGCATTCATCACTTTGTATACAGACATTATTGATGTTATATGCAAAACAACGAAAATAAAATCATAAGGGACCAACTCTTGACGTAGAGTCCTATTGAGTTGGGGGATAACTCTAACTGAGACAACAAGTAGAATCTAAAACCCATTATTTGTTTGGAGTGACTGCTGTTGAATCCAGACAGTTTTTATTTTATTTTTGACAGAAGGCCAACAAACCAATCTTAAAGAATTCAGACATTCTCAGTCCCTGTAACGACACATGTGCTGTGTGGATGTAACCTGTGCTCCAAGTAAAGATGGGTTTGGGATAGACTTAAAAAAATGATTGGCAAACGTAAACTTTTCATTCTGGACTAGGGGCCACTTTACACTAGAGCCCGAGGGCCTGTGACCATTGGAATTTTAAGAACTTTCATTGGTGGAAAAGGCCAAGACTATCCCACTTCACTTAACACTAGGCTTGAGGGCCTGAGCAATCAAGGAAGTTAGAATGGATGAAGAACCTACAAGGAGTCCTATATGGGATGTATAATGTTTCATAGCCTACTGGATTTTGTGCCAAGCCCATCTCAAATAGGTGGATCTACCACAAAACCAGGTGACCATGACACTTAAAAATCTCACAACCCTTGATTTATTTTTACTTACTGTGTGAAGGGGCCCAAGTGAATAGGATTCTAATCAAATACTCCCTCTGTTCCAAAATGATTGTCCTACACCCCAGAGTTTTATATCCCAAAGTATTTGTCCGACAAACATAATGGGATATAAAACTCCGAGGGTAGGACAATCATTTTGGGACGGAGGGAGTAGCATTCAGTTGAGAAACCTGGTCGCGTATATCTTTACACTACACTTGAAGGCCCCTGACCACACAAAATTCAATTCAATATTCCATGGCACGGCCTTCGGATGAGTTTCAAGGGCCCTCACGAAGACACAATCACAGCCCTTGGCTGTAGTGTAGAGTGGCCCTAAATGATACAATTCTTGAGGAATGACTGCAATACTGTTTGCTTGGGCTTACACTTCAATACATGATCTAGTTTTGTAACAAAGTTAAGAGAGATATTTTGCACATGTCCATGTCGCATTTCAGAATGAAGCCTAGGTTCACTTTCTTTGTTCCATTTTCTCTTTCCAAGGGCTTTAGTTCAGAATCTCTGGTCAAGTTAATATAGTCTTGATAGAATCACTGAATTGAGGAAGAATTGAGGAGAATTGGGCATACACCTGGTAGACCAATTGTCCCAGGATCCCATGACTGACACACTGTTGCCACCATAGCTCCACATGATCAAAGCAGCCACAGCTTTCTCAGGTGACCCATAAAATCTACTCTCCCCAGTTTTCGGCATCGGTGCCATCGATCCTGGCTCCTGCAAGATCAATCAAAATTTTCTCTTTGGTTAGAACTTATAAAATCATTCTAGTGAGCACTACCAGAGTATCCGTATGATCAGTTTAAGAAAATTTTGTGGACAATTTTCCATATATACATGCATCTACCTCTCTATGTGTCCGCTGAAAGAGATGGGAGCATCCCACTGTTCAGAGAAAATTTGGAGAATCCAGCTACAAGAATTTGCACTACCAGGTACGATTTTGAATTGTGGACTACCAGAGTATCGCATGAACATTCATTTTACACAAAATTCTGTGGGACATTCCTCACACAGGCATGCATCTACCTCTCTGTTTGTGCACTTGGAAGATATGGGAACATCCAACCACTTAGAAAGTCTAGTCCAACAGGACTGCGATGCCCACTTCGACCCCGCGAGTCTAGCTACAAGAATTGGCACTACCAAGAACAGTAGCCGCATGATCAGTTCAAGGCGTTTTTTTGTGTGGAATCCCTCAAACAGGCATGCGTCTACCTCTCTGCCTGTGCGATTGAAGAGATGGGGAACATAGCCCAACTGTTTAGCAAAGCCTTTTCTAACAAGAACACAAAGAATCATCACAGGAATGCCATGCCCACTTCGACCCAGAGAATCCAGTTACAAAAATTGGCACTACCAAACATGACTTCGAATGTGCACTACCCTAGTATCCGTACGATCAGTTTAAGAAAAATTTGTGTGAAATTCTTCACATAGGCATGCATAAACCTCTCTATTTGATGCATTGAAGGCATTCAAACATCCAACTGTTTAGCAAAACCTAACCCACCAAGAACCCAAAGGATCAATCATCACAGGGCTTCGACCCAGATCACTCACTCATCTACAAGATTCTACAACAAAATGAGTTAGGCAAACAAGTGAAGCACCTACCTCATGAGCGAACATGAGGGGCGATCTCGCTGCGGTCCCCGAGCTGTTGGATGAGCTCTGCCCTCCCATGGAGTCCACCGATGCCACTTGCGCTGCTCGTTGCTGAGCATGAATGAAAGTAGGCTGTGGTGCCCCACCATAGCTTGGCACTTGTTGCACATCTGGCCGCACCGCCACTCCATGCCCTACTCCAATTATTGCATTCCCTTGCTGCAATCCTCCTCCTCCACCTCCTCCTCCAACAACAACATCACTCTCCCGCACATTGGTATTCCCCATTTCACTAAAAACTCAATCTCTTAACCCCTCAAATCCTCTCCTAAACCCTCAATCCCTCTCAAATCTCCTCCTAACCCTCAAATCTTTATGCTGAACCCTCTATCTTCTCCTTAACCCTGAATCTCTTTCTAAACTCAAAATCTTCTCTTCATCATCTCATCGGCTACCATCATCATCATCATCACCATTATCATCCCTGCATCCCACAAGGCATATTGGAACCCCTAACTGTCACATGATAAGATATCGGAGGAACGCACAAATGATGTCACCAGCCTGCAAGTGGAGGTGGTCATCATCAGTATAAGTTAGTAGATCTCAATCTTAACCTTCTGTTGAGTGCGCGCTTTCTCCGACATTAGATTCCCTCTTATCCCTACTGTAAGTCTGTGCCTCTAATGGGTTTCCCTAATTGTCTCGCTATTTTGATGCTAGGTATATAGTACTTGCTTCATGTGGACAAATAAGTTAGGCACTGTGGTAACTTAACTTATTAGCCTTGCGCTACACACACTGTTTCGGAGGGAGATACTCTTCAACTCCGGGCTAGCTTATAAGTTAACCTTGTCAACCTTGTCTGATAAATATCATTCGTTCCTCTTGTTAAGGCTTTGCCCTTCGGAAGATGCTTCTTAGTTCTGCCGATAGATAGAGACGATGACTTTGGCAGTGCTGATCCTCATTTGCTTTTTGCTTTCCGATAAGTTGATATTATCCAAGTCTAGACGGTAGGGGACGAAGATTCTATCCAAAGCCGACGGAGGAGAGTTCTCCATGGGAGATGCATTCCAGGTTGAACGAACAGGATTCGTCCGTCAGAAAAGAGAGCATATTCCTTATTATTAGGTACTATGTACATACCTAGTACCCAGATGTGATAATGTAAATGGAACTAACTTACTTAACTGAACCCAACTGTTCGTTTAGGGTTCACTGGGGTCCACTCATCATACCAACTGACAATTCTTAACTTCATCAACTGTTGTCTACTGCGAACTTACTAATTTGTTGCAATTCATGCTTCATATGATAGTGTTGATGAGACTCACATAAAATTAGGGTTCACATCATATGCAGGTTTGAGATTAGAAATGGTTTCATCAAGTTCCACCTGACGAATCAAGGGAGAGATGAGAGATGATGACGATCGTGAGGGATTGCTGATCAAGTAACTTATTGATTGTAGTATACATAAGGAAAGTATTACATACTAAAGTAGATGTTGGACCCACCTGGAGTTGATCTGCTACTGTAATCACACACTTGAAATAACTGTGTCAATAATATTATCCATCCAACTTGGTCATTTCAACCAAAATTACTACAATAGAGGGTTATCGTAGATTCATGACTGGAAACTATTGCAAAATGGATTGGGTTTAGGCACTAGGTATTTAAGCCTTTCGAAGACTAGACTTGTTTGAAGTTCGTGTTGGCCAACATTTCTATGTGGTGACAAGCATATAAGTTATGAAGCTCACCCTTACCGATGACTCCAATATTTCTTTCCACCCCACTTTCCTTGCTGCTGTAAATTCACAGCTATGGCGGCAGCAGGCACGGGCACCATAATGTTTACAAGGCCTGCTCATCATCAGCTCTTCTCTCCTCCACTCATAAACCCATATTCCAGATTGGGATCCAGGACACAGTTGCTTCGTGGGTTCTTAAGCACAGGGGTAGTAGTTGGCAAAATTGCAAAATTGCAGATATGTCGGTGTGAGGGAGTTTCAAAACAGGTGGAAGGTGAGGAAAGGAGTGATAGTGTTTCGAAGTTGGAGAATGTGGTGGAAATCTCTCCTCAGCAGGTGATAAGACTGTACGGTGGTTGAGTTCCTTTTGGATTCATCCCCCAAATTTTGCAAATGATCATCTCTACCGAATCAGCAGACGGAAACTTGTGGTGTTGCATAGTTGAAAAAGTATGGCAAATATACTTAAAATGTGGCCCAAATTGGCGAGGAGGAGGTACTTTAGTAACAGGTCCGGAATTGTTGAGTGTGTAGGTAGATTTTTCCGGTGATTGAGTTTCCCTTTTGGTCACTATCTTGCAAAAGTTTGCAATGATTTGCTCATCTCTACCGAAGCAGCAGATGGAAACTTGTGGTGTTGCATATTTGAAAAATTGGCAAATATACTTACATGTGGCTCCAATGGGCGAGGAGGAAGTGTTTCTCGGAGTAATAGCTCCGGAATTGTTGAGTTGTGTAGGTAGAAGAAGGCTTCTCAAGGTTACCTGCGGCGGTTCCATGGGGAGCCGGCTTACTGTCTTCCACTATGATCATATACTGGGCGGGGTTCCACGTACCGCTCGGTCTGGGAGGGCTGGCCATTGTTGCCAAACTTCTGCCTCAGCAATCCGGAGATCCACAGGCACAGGTGCATTTCATGTGTTTGATGTTGCAACGTGTGTCATCTACATGCGTTATGTCAAGATAGACAATTCGAATCCATTAAACTTCTATTACGGGCAAAAAACAATGGGTTGGTTTTATCGAGCAAGCTGATTCTGGAGGTGTGTTGTCATTGAAGAGATTTTGACCGCATGCATTTTTGCTGAAGCCCATAAGATGTAAACCCTAAAATTCAAGGTGTGCTTGTTGCATGTATTGGAAACCTTCGTCTACATGGTTATGGCAAGATAGACAATTCGAGTCCATAAAAATCTCAATCATGGGCAAATGGGCTCGTTTTCTCGAGGAGAACTGATTCAATCTGGAGACGTGTTGCCATTGAAGAGATTGACCGTATGCATCCGTGTTGAAATCCTAGAATTTAATGTGCACCCTTAAATTGAGAAGTTATCCAAGTCGCTGCTACTTGCCTGGCATAAGATTCTGACTGAAAGTCATTTGGCTGTTTCACTTGCATCAGTTACTCTTATTATGTGCTCTACATTATTGGAGAAAAAACACCACGTGAATTAGGTTAAGGGTTTAGGGTTGCAGTATATGATTTATATTGCACTATCTGACAGCCAGTCATCCATAGCATTCTCAAGTGGTGTAGTGGGTGTTCTCGCTAGATAAGCATATTGGAGAGTATACACTCAGATTCTTTTTGGCAAAGTCTTTTAAGTTGTATCTTGGTAGATGGGAGAAAAGGCTATGTCCAAAGATATTAGGTAACAATGAGGTCTCAACTAATGAGAGCTTCCAGTCACTTGACTATGCTTGGCTTTCATACATGTCATCAACGGCCTTGATTCTTGAATTTATTCTTGAAGCTAGAATAGGAACAGAATGTCCTCACACATCCTTAAGAATATTATGTCTCTCATTCTGATTGGCCAATCAAGGTTGTAAGCACTTCCCTGTTTAGCTTTCAAGCACCGAGGTTTCATCACCTGAGCTTCAAATTGTTATACCTAATATCCGCAGGCAATTTCAGTAGCATTCGTGCAGCTTCTGGAACTGGCTGGAACATTTTGGCTCATACAATCCACACTGGCACCATATGGTGATGAAGTACCCGGCTTTGCGAGCTTCAAGTGCAATAAAATTTGGAAGGACAGGGGTTGGTTACCTGCATCAGCGGTTGGCTTGCTACTTCTTGTGCTTGCAGTGGGTGCAACAGCGAGCTTAACTCAGGATGTTTCTTCTTCTGAGGTACATTAAACCCTATACCCTAAATCCTAAAATCTGCAGTGTTCCTTTGACCCCATAGCATTCTTAAGCATGTGCAAGGACATTCTCTTTCTCTTCTAGCTTCAAGAATAAATCCAAGAATAAAGGTAATGATTACATGCATGACTGCCAAGCATTGTTAAGTGGTAAGCTCTCGTTAGTGTACACCTCCTTCATTATTACTGATCTATTTTTGGATGAGGCCTTCACTTATGTACCGAGATTCAACTAAAATATCTTGCCAAAAAGAATCTCACCGAGTCTATACTCTCCAAGATGATTATCAAGGGAGACCACCCACTGCACCACTCAAGAATGCTATGACGGTGCATAATCTCGCTTAGGGTTTGATGTGTGCACTGTCAATGTAATGTCCATGTGCCTATTGTGGGCACTTCCAACTCCATAGAGTAATCTGGCTGGCGTATCAGTGAGTGGAAGATACCATTCTACTAGCAAATCTTAATGATGATTAATGTCGATGACAAATTTGCGCATCAGAATTTGTGCACATGGGGGATCAAAAGTCAAACTGTGAATTCCATGATTCATAAAGTGGTCATGTAGGAGGGAGACTCACCATTTCAAGGCTCACCTGTACATTCAAACAAGCATGTCTTGTGTTTCAAACTTGGCCTATCAGACACCTACTTGTTGGATAGGTAATGGAAGTGGTTAGAAAATAAGAATTTATTCCTCCAATTAGGAAGTGGTCCCAAAGTGGTTCCACTCCTTCAACTGCCAACATCAAGATCCGTGAATGAATGTGGATGCCTACTCTAAGGTTGTACAACTATGCATAGAATGGCCTCATCACTTCTGATATACCTACACAAGATCAGAGTCTAACCATTTTTTTTGTATGCTTAATAAAGTCCGCTTAAAAACCCTAAAGTGACCATATAACACAATGATATGTGCAAATAACATGTTTGTTGCTTCTGTAATGTGCATGCTCGCAGGTTGGCAACAACGAGGCTTCTGCTTCATTGGCAAACATACTCACCAGCACACCTCTTGCTCAATTGGCCATGTATGTGACGTACTGTGGCATTACTCCATATTTAGAAGAATATGTGTACAGGGGATTTTTGTTGTCGTCTTTGTCAAAGTACATGAGATGGCCATTTGCAGTTGTGGTGAGTGCCCTCGTATTTTCTGGCAGCCATTTCTCATTGCAAGGTTTTCTGCCACTATTTTTGGTAGGTTGTTGCTTAGGAACGGCGTATACGTGGACCGGAAACTTAGCTACATCATTTGTAATTCACAGTTTATACAATGCAGTTGTGCTCTCAAAGGCCTTCACATCTTAAAAGCTCTTAAGTGTCATTGTGTGTCATGGCCTTTTCTCTGCCACTTTTGGGAGTTTATAGTCTGTCAGGAGCTTCGACTGGTTTCTGGGATAACACATTCTTGCCAAAATGTTTCTCAAAAGATCATGCTATTGAAAATATCCACATAAGTAGCATACTTCGTTGGAATCTTATTGGTAGTCAAACACGAGAAAGTTCTTCGAGCAAATTCTCTTGTTCGTATGGCAGAGAACCATAGGCTCAAGAATCTGTAATGGTACCTCACTTCAACGCAATTTCTGTTGTTCTCATGTTGTCGAACTACTACTATTAGCACCTGAGCGAATTGCACATTGCCTAACTTACTCGCTAGAAACAATATGCTGAGATGAATTAAGCTCGGAAGCAGCAGTTCAGGGTTTAGGGTTTATTGATTAGAGTGTATGAGCTGCAGATGACACTATGCAAACTTCAGAGTGATTGTTGGATTTTGGGCGAGTATTTGGAGTGATTTATATTGATACAACGCTTAATGAAGAGCACTAAAAATCAAGACCACATTGAGCTACATCCTGAGCAGATGTCCAGACTTTTGGGATGTTTGAACCCTTCCGTTGACGAGCGTCTTTGCATCGACCACAATATAATGTACTCGGTAAGAATCTCCCTGTTGCTTATAAGTAGTCTCCGGTGCTTGCACTCAAAATCAGGGGATTAGGCCCCAGACCATATCTTCAAAAGTAGGAAGAAAAACAGAGTTACTATGCTTTCTGCTGAACTTGGTTCTTGAAAATAAACACCAAACGCTTCACCTCGGAAACAGATCAACAACCTTGCGAAGTGCCTGAACATATCCGTTAACCCACCTCACAAACTCGTGCTCGCCGTACACTCTGTTGTGATAAGCTTACAAACAACATTGTGAGGCGACAACTTTCTTGAGAAACCCCACCTGGCAACCCACATCAACTTTTTAATTCACAGTTTTCGGAACAGGGTGAGATTAGGAACTACATTGAGAATGGCGGGAAGATATAACTTAAGCTCAGGTGTAAGTATTATCCACTTGAGACACCGATGACTGAAATTTGAATGACACTGCAGTATGTATGAGATAACTCAACTTTACGGAGTTGCTAAATACATCATGTTACTTGCACCATCATGTTTGTACGATGGAAGAGTTGCCATGAGTCACAGGTCCCAGAGCTTGAAAAAAACGAGGGAAAATGTGGTACAGGTTGGTCATGTCATATTTTCAGCAGCTTTTTGCGGCAGAGTAAGTTGAAGTTTACATAAATGACATACTTACATATTTTAACATGGACCTGAAAGAGAGGCGGTGAATGGACATCGCATGTCAGGGTACAAGACTCTGACGTTCCTTTTTCTTTTCTTTCTTTTCTTTCTTTTCATATTTTAACATAACCCATCAAAACTGCGGAGAGGGCCTACACTTCATCTAGGATTCCTTTCCCCTTATCCCCGCATATAGGACGTTTACGTTGAGTTTGCCACTCTGGTTTTGCCATTTCTTCATTCATTTCATTTCAGTTTAGGTTTGCTGTTGTTTGTCCCTGCCGACCTGGCATGGTCGGGAGTTCCTTTTCCTTCCGAGTGTGTCACATTGATTCCTCAGTAATCTTGGGTTTCCTGTAGTTTGCCTTTCGGAACTTAGTTCAAGAATGCTAATAAGTTGCTGATAGTTTTCTTGTCAGGTAGGTGAAATCTGTAAAACCTTTCTGGGGGTTCTCTGGGCTTAGTTCCCGCCAAATACATAGGTAAGTAGCGATTGAATGTGCAACAACAACAACAGAATCGTGCAGAACAGAATGTCGAGAAGTCAGAGGGAGTGATCATTATCAACGATGATAATTTGAGGAGAAAATGGAGTTGCTGAACATTATAGGGGGATGATGATTTGTGATGATGATGGAGCTAAGAACGCGAGCTGGGTTTCAGTGGACATTAAAGTGCAATGCACTTCCGCAGCCATGGCGGATGTGAAAGATTGTTGTTATGTGCCAAATTGGTATGGGTGACCTCGGAGGTCTCGGAGAAGGGGCGAAGATGATGCAACACCTTATTATTGCAAAGTAGAGGTGCAATGGAGATGAGGCAAAGGAAAGGTAAAAGGGAAAAGGAACTCGCATTGAAGTGAGTGGTGGTGGGATTTATTTGGAGATTGATAATTGGGGGTTGGCGATGGCGAGGAGGAAGAGCAGCGACCCCCAAAGAGCTGGGGGTGCTTCTACAAGTGCTGCTGGAGCTGCGCACCGACCCACCAGGAAGCACCGGTGGCGACCAGGCACAAAGGCGTTGCGAGAGATTCGATATTATCAAAAGACTTGCGACCTCCTCATTCCTCGTCTCCCTTTTGCCCGCGTGGTCAGTGTCTTCCTTCCCTTCCCTTCCTTCTTCAATGCCTGCCCCCTCCTTCCTTCCTTCTCTGCATTGTGTTGTGACTGCTCAATTTTTGCTTCTCCAACCCCTTCGGATGGACATGGCTGTGGGATTTTTGTACAACTTTAAGAACCCAACCTTAGATGATATGCCTCCGATTCCCAGCCTTGGTAGGTTACCCATGTGCAAGGGCAGTCTTTGTGCCGATGACATGAGGGTGAGATTGAACGAGAAGTGACTCCATAAGCTCGGAGACAAGAGGGTTTTTGAAGCATTTGAAAGGAAGAAGGGTTTGAATGAGTCGTTTCTTCACTCCTTTTAATGCCTCTCTTCTCTTCCTCTGGGCTCAATTTTTTTTTCTCCAACTCTCTCTCTCTCTCACCACAGATTTTGGCCGGTTACAGCACCTGCCTGTATGGGATGAAGACATAGCTGTTGGATTAAAGAACACAAGCTCAGATGAACATGCCTCCGATTTCCAGCCATGGTAGGTTAACCCATGTGCAAGGGCAGTCTTTGTGCCAATGACATCATGCTGAGATTGAACGAGGAGTGACTCCTTAAGCTCGGAGACAAGAGTTTTTGAAGCAGTTGAAGGAAGAAGGGTTTGAAATAGGTAGAGTGATGGAAGCCGCGCTTGTTTCTCCACTCCTCCAACGCCTCCCCTCTTCTCTGCAATCATTTTTTTGGTTCTCCAGCACTCTCGCTCTCTTTTCTCTTCAGATTTTGGCCGGTTTCACCATCTGCCTGTGTCGAATGAGGACATACCTGTGGTATTCTATTACGAGTTAAACAACCCAAGCTTCGATGAGTATACCTCCGACACCCCCCCCCCCCCGCTACCCTACCAAGTACAAGGGCAATATTTATTCCAACAATATCGCGTGAACTCCATTACCTCGAAGACATGAGGGTTTTTGAAGCATTTGGAAGGAAGAAGGGTTTTAATGGGTTTGAGTATTGGAAGTCCCTCTCGGTTGGCATATTCTTACACCCTACATGTTGTATCGGATTAGGACTTGACTGTGGGATTCTTGTACAAGTTCAAGAACCGAATCTTAGATGAATCTGCCTCCGATGACCCTCTATAAGCTCCGAGATAAGAGCTTTTGAAGCGTTTGAAAGGAAGAAGTGTATATTATCCTGAGCTACTTTTGTCTGTTTCAGCAAAGAAAATCCTCTACATTGACTAAACTTTAGAGCCTGCTCTCATCAAGTTCTACCGGTATTCAGGAGCTGTATGAGAGCATCAAATTTCTCTGGAAACAAAAAACTGGAACGAAATGACACAGTGGTGGTGGCTCATTCCTGACAACTCTTGGGGCTTGTTATTCAAACATGGGAGCTTATTTACAGCATTCTTCTCAGTCTGAAGAATGTGGCTCTCTCAGCATTTTTTCTATCAAACTTCTTCACTGTGATATGGTGCTTTGCGTAACATACATCACATATTTCCAAAGAAGATAAAATGGATGGAGATTATTCAAGTGGACGCTCCCATTGGAAATTATAACCTGAAGGTAATGTGTCTGCTGACATGTGCAGGTCAAGGAGATTTCAACTCAATTTTCTGCAGAGGTGTCTCGATGGACAGCGGAAGCTTTGACAGCCCTTCAAGAGGTATGATCTATGCAGCATTATTTGTTGGCTGGAGATTAGTGAGCAGTTTGAATTGAAAAGTTTGGTGAATGAGAGACTTTCATACAAGCTTAGGTTTGCACCAGTGTCAGTCTGGTACCGTCTTTTTTTTATACTATTCTGGTATTTATAATGAGGATTTCACATTTTTTGATACCAGTATGGTACTTGATGGTATTTTTGTTTTTGATACCATTCAGGTCTATACTATGCAAAAACCCACATACTTATGCAAAATCGCCCTAGTATCAATATGCTTTAGAATGGTTTTCACCCAAACAATAACTCGGGTATACAAAGATTCTCTCACCTTGAACTACCCACCAGATATCAGTATTTGACTGGTATTACAATTTTGATACCTATGGGGAGTTTCTTTGATACCATTGTTGATGTTGATTATAGGTACCATGCATTCACTTATATATTAGACCAACATCAGTTTGCACCAATGTTGGACCAATATGTAGGTGAATGCATCGTATCAAAGAACCCACCCAGCTGGTATCAAAATTCTAATACCAATCAAATATTGGTACTTGGTGGGTAGGTCAAGGTGAGAGGATCTTTGTATACCCGAGTCATTATTTGGGTCAAGACCATCCAAACACCATCTTCATACTAGGGTAGTTTGACCTAGGTATGAAGGTTCCTGCATGGTAAGTTATATAGACCGAAATCGTTTTAAAAAAACCCTCAAATACAGGTATCCTAACAATATTGACAGAATGTGAAATGTGAAATTATATATACCTGAGTGATATCAGAAAAAAATTTGGTACCATTCCAACTCTGGTTTGCACTCACGATTTTGTGATAGCTAAGTTTGAACATGGGGAACTCCAACTTGCATATCATTATTACCTTCAGTTTTCTGCGTGTATACCAATTGCACATTTGAAAGAGGTTAGCTCCTGTGTACGTTTGTTTGCAGGCAACTGAGGACTACTCTGTCCATTTATTTGAAGATACCAATTTGTGTGCCATCCATGGCAAGCGAGTCACTATAAGTAAGTAATTTCATTCTACTAGTTTGATCATTCTATGTTACCTATGCAGGTGTAAAACATGTATGAAAAGATCATGGGTTAGTGATATGCAAATTTGATCAGGAAAACATAGGCTCACATATGTGTCAGGTCGAATGTTGAAGTCTATTAGTGCTTCATTACAAACTTCCAAAGGGTGGTGTACAATGTCATTATCATGTAATATATATGTATTGATATTACATAACAATCTGCTTCTTATCAGTGTCATGTGGCACAGTTGAATAAAGGAGAATGACAAAGCAAAGAATTATATTGGAAATATATGATGTTATTTCAACAGTTCATAAGTTTTACGGGATAATTTGTAAGTTTGTCATGTTTCTTTACACAAGTATTGTATCAATACTGATATGCCTAACATGTGGAACTGGCGCAGTGCCCAAGGACTTACAGTTGGCTAGACGGCTAAGAGGAGTCATTGACAAAAGTTCATGATGGCATATCCATTCACTGTGCACTTCTTACCACCATTTTACTACCTCCAAACTGTAGGACCATAGATTACCAGGGGAAAAGATTAGAATTCAGAATCTTCTTTAGGTGAAAAGTGCAAGCCTAGTCCACAATAGCAAACTAGGAGTTAGTCTTACTTCCAGAATCACACATGGCACTGGATTGTAACTTGTTGAAAACGTAGTGAACCTTTTCAATCTCCAGGTCCATGACAGATTGAGTTTTTAAAGATCAATTGACAAAGACATTCATTGTACTGTGTATAGCAGCAAATGTCAAGAAATGAAACACGATCATGTGGCTACGCAACATTGTCATTAAGTGTTGATACTGGTGAGTACTGAATTTTCACACCCTTGGAATTGTGCCACTTTCTTTTGAATTAAAGAGAAAAATTTGTAGGTATATAAATATCAGCTCATAAATCAATTGGATGGCTCCCTGTAGAATTTTATATCTACACGCACTTCACAACCCACCAAAGTATTCTAAATCACAATCCCTTGTCCCTATTTATTTGATAACTTCCAGGAGCAGTGTTCTCCTGTGAACACACAAACTCACATTATTTGATTGTGTCAAGGTGACCTGTTAGTACTGATCTTGAATAGGTACTAGAAGCTTCAATCCTCATTCGCTTCCTTGCAATTCATCACCCTTGTGGCTTTTTGCAGACAATTGATTGTCCCATGCTGCTCTTACTATTAAATACAAAGCTACTTAAAGTGATCCTATTGTGCCAATTACCTTGTTGGATTAGCCTTTTAAACTGGATTCAAAATTCTTGCAAATATTTGAATCATATCTCAACTTCCTATGGAGTATTTTCTAAGTCATAATATTTTAATGCTCGTTGTGGTGTTCGGTTTTAATAAGCATATTCTGATTCAAGCACTTACTCTTAACCAAGGCACATAAATGTCCTTATTTTATCCAAGATTAAAAAAAATTGGCTTTGTTTTGATACTTAGAAATTTGAGTCCCAATTTAGTATGGATTTTCTAAGAGTATAGATTTGAAATTATAGGGTATGAGGGTTGCATGGACATGATAATGCAAGCACAACACTTAGTGCATTACCTAGTAGGTACGTAACACAAGAGGAACTAGCATCTGCAAATATCACTATGTAGGGGAGGTTGAGATTGCTAAGTGAGAACACTCAATTGATGAAATCATGGACAAAATATTTGTGAAGTTGCCTTTGAATGGTTTCAAAACAAAAGCTATAATATTGGGTCTTGTGTCAAGCTACGTATGGACATGTTGTACTCAAAGATCCCCAAATGTCCTTCAAAAACAAAATTGGGAACATTTTTTCTTAACCACAACACTACTTATCAAAAGTATAGTTTACTAGGAAGAGCAATTGGTTTTTGATCCATGCCACATTTGCAAAGTGGACAAGTTTTTGGCAGACATTAAGTTCGCCCATACGAACTATGGGGGGTGTCAGATCCGGGCGGGGGCAACCGCCAGGGAAATTTCTGAACCCGACCAAAAATTGTTGTCCGCCCCGCTCAACATCGAAAAAAATATTGCCCTTGCATTCTTGAAGGCGGCTTGACTAGAAATCCCATATTGAGTGCACTTCACCTTCAAGGTCTAAAATCCAATATATATGTGCACTTCCAATTAGTAATAAGCAATTCATTGGGATTTCATCAATGAAGCACGTAATTAACTTGGAAGTCAAATAAAATTACAAAATCCTCATTAACATTGAGGTTATAAATTTTTTGACTTACCATTTGAAATTGTCTTTGTCATTCTAAAATGACACTTAAATTTAGTGTGCTGATTTAGTATGTATATTTTATTATATTTTAGTAACGCCGCCTACTTTCACAAGTATTCATACACAATTAATTAATTAAATGTAATTACTGGAATTAATTAATTCATTCATTTAATTACTGGAATGAATTCCCAGGGAGTGCACTGTTCAAGTATTGTATTTATACACGTGGGTGCACAAAAAGGGTATTATTTAAAACAAGCATGTACAAAATGTACGTACAAGAGACATATTGCTATTAAGCAAGAAGTAGATATACATGAGGCTATAGAAAAATATATGTAAAGTACGCATTTACGCGTTTACGCGTTCAAGTCAGACCTGGACCAAGAATCATGTGTTTTTTCATCCACTAAGTAACGACTTTATAACTAAAAATCCATGATTTGATATTATACATATAATAGGGCCATATTTTTGCATTTCCAAACATTTGTACACATGTTATATACAATTTCTGTATTTGTTTTTGGACCCTTGTGTACGTATGGAAATGTATTTTGAAGCAATGAGATTTGTAAGTATATTGCTTGATTTTAGCAAAAATAAAATGTATACAGGGGTATTTTAATAAGGGGCATGCACGCACGTGATGCTTGGTTTTAATGAATAGTGCACTCCCTGAGAATGAATTGGTTCATTTAATTACTGGAATTAATTAATAAGTTGGCATTGCTTGTTTTGGGAGGCGGTTCCATGTGTTGCTCAAATGCAGGAGCCAAATTTAGGAAACAAATTTAGGAGCCAATATCTTTCACATATGATGCCCAATTTGGTTGGGGATTTTTACCCTTAGTACAAGGTGATGGTTGTGCACAACTTGATTGGATGGATTTGGAAAATCCTTAGTGCACATGTTGCTTGCTTCATGAAAAAGAAAAAATCTCCCAAAATGACCTCATGTGGCCCCTCCAACTTCGAGGGTGACAGACTTCATCTAAATTTGCTCAAAAAAACCCAAATTTTTGGGAGTGGCTAACATGTCATCCACATAACATATTATGGCAAAGTTGCCAACTTTCTAAAATTTGTGGCATGACTGAAGTGGTCATGAAACAAAAAAAAATTGAGAGTTTTCTCTAGCTGCTCCCCAGATAAAGGCCATGTTCATATGTCAATCCGACCTAGCAAATGTGGTTCAATTGACTTCAAATTTTCACAAAGAGCATATATGACAGTGTAGTTCACATCCATATTGTTTAATATGAAAAAAACAAAGACTATTATGCTACATAATAGAAATTTTCATCACTAGTGTTGGAGGTCTCCAAAAATGGAAATTGAAGGATTGAGCATTTAGGGATTAAGTGACCTGAAGTTTCAACTAGATGCCAACCCATGTTTTGGACTTAGCGTTTCCTACTGTATCTATTGGGTCAAAGAATTTGGAGCCTTAGGGTATATTCATTGCTTCAAATTGTGCTAATGCAAGTGTAGCTACATATTCCTTGATCATTTTATGAAAGTCAAAATCAAAATGGAGAGTGAGGTGATGTCTTAGGGAGAGGTGAGCAACTTTCTTGATGGAGGTGTATATATTGCAACAATAGAGTCATGTGCATGTGTTTGCCCTAGTGTTGTGTCAAAGTTGGGGAACTCAACAAAAGGCGCGTATGCATGTTCAGGTTTGGTGATCTCCACTTCTGGCACTCCAAGTGCATGTAGCTCCTCCTAGGATCTTGTCTTGATGATTGTTGGCTTGTTCTGGGCCCTTGCTTCATCTTCCAAGGCTTCGGAGCATGTCCATTATTTGCAAGTGAGTTCGATTGGTGGTGTTGAGCAGTGCTCAGGATCGTTATGTTGTTTGATTCGAAATCATGAGGCGTTTGTTTGGATAGTTGTGCAATGCAGATTCTTCTCTGAGTGACTCTGCATTTGCATTATTTATGGTTGGTTCAATCGTGCATCTTTGTGTCGTTGTATTGGGGTAGGTCTACGTTTTGGTGAAGTGATGAAGGCATATGGTGGGCTGTCGTTGGTGGTGCTTTATACTTCAACCTATGCCTCCAAAGGTATGTATGGCGTGCCAATGCTAGTGTGGATGTTGTGGTGCAAACTTTCAGCTGGGGTACTAGGTAGTTGGGGTGGCTGTTGTGGATCCATTTTGAGGGAGGATGGTGGCTTAATGCAGATAAGTGTGTTGCAGATTGGTTATGTTTAGGCGTTGAAGAGTGTGGATGTAAAGTGTGGAGACAGGGCACTGATGAATGCTTAGATCGAGTGAGTGTTGAACTTGGATTTTGCAATGCCAAAGCTCCATGGCAAAATGTGGTAGCTAGGTATTCTTGTGTGTGCAATATTCTAAGGGTAGTGGGTATGTCCGCTAGAATAATCCGTAGTGATTCCCTCCAGAGAGTTGTTGTGATGTTGCATTTGCAGTTAATACCCATATTGGCAATAGAAGCAAAATACTATCATCCCATGTAAAGTATCTTGTTGTGTATGTCCATGTTCAGTTGTTGCTCAAGTTTGTTGATCTCCTTGTATGTTGTGGATGTGTTTCTGTCTTGTTACCATGATCAATGTTGTTGAGACATGTGTGCCATCAAGTTCTTGCCTCACTTATTGTTTCCGCAGTTGTTCTTCCCTCGTTGTGCACTCATTCTTGCTCTGGAGTGCCCATCGCTGCCCTATTTTGAGAACCATTATGCAACCCCCCCCCCCCCCCCCCCCCCTCCACACACACACACACACACAACTTGGCTCAAACATTGCATGGGGAAAAAAATGTGAGTAGATTTGCTGTGTTGTCCAACAAAGTTGGTATGCAACCATCCTTGCACTTACCCACTTTGAATGTTGCATGACTAGATTGATCGAACCTTTTATCTTGAGATGCTAGAAAAATAAAAATAAACTTATAAAGTATTAAAACTTTGGGCAAGATTTGAATAATAAGAATATGGCACCATGAAAAATTTCAATTTAAAAGACAAAAATTTAGGTCCACACCAAGAAGTTTATGAAAATCAAGTTTTTTTTTTCCGATCAAAGGAAATTCCAATCTCTGGGTTCTAGAAAAGAGAGGTGGTCAAATCCTCTCCTCAAATTGCAACTATCCCCAACAATAATGCTTTTCGGGGAAATTTAACACTCTTCCACATGGAGGAGGGTCCAAATTTTCATTATCTAGTGAATTTCGCCAACTTCACCGGCACATGGAAGTGTGCCCTTACATTGCTAGGAGAAGTTTTTCATTTCAATAGATTCATAGGTAAATGTGAATAGATGCTAAGCCACCTAGCTTCTATAATAGGTCAACTATAACTACAGAAAAACCTGCCTATTTACTGTGACCAATTGAAATCAAGGCCATTGTTGCAAAATAACTAAGGTAGACAACCTTTATTCAATTATTTTTCTTATCAGGACACCTACATTTGAGTGGTATGTGGTTTAGCTTGACTCCAAGAATGGATTTCAAAAAGATATATGTTTTATAAAGATTGGAGTACTTGCTCAAAATATGATAACCATTCTGGAGTTAATAGTCAAAAGAATTGGGTGGGACCCACGTTAACATTTAATGAGCACAAGAACCTTCACTGTGATGATGAATAAGATATTCATATGTGGAATGTGGTTACGACCAGTGATCGGGGAGATTTTTGGGCATAACCAGCTAAGATCCAAGCGTTTGCAAGTCCAACCGGTTACAGGTTGACATCCTCCGCTTTATCAAATTGGGGTATATTCTATAAATTCCTCTAAAATGATTGGTAATTTTCCTACAGTCTTGAACTTCAACCGGTTATTTGTCAAACCCAACCGGTTCATTTGTAACTAACTGCCGGTTCTCCCCAATCATAGGACTAAACACGTGTTTTATACCTTAGGAGAAGTGGGCTAGTCAGAGGAAGTACTCATTTAGAACCCATCTACTTTAGACCTGGAGGTCGGCTCTGAAATATGGTCTCTGATTGCCACTACTTCCTCTATAGAGGAAGAGTTTTCTGCTGCACTTATTTGACTTCATATTTACTCCAAAGAGCATAGATACAATGACAGCAAGTGAACTTAAGTTGTCCTCACACATCTGTCTCGTAGTGATAAGTGAAAACTTGATTTCCAAGAAACTCATAGGTGAATGTTAGTCGATGCTAAACTGATCAACTTCTGAATCATATGAGGTTTGGTGCTACACAACCTAGATATAATTTGAAATTCAACTTGAAAACTCCACTTGAATCATCAGAATGCAACAATTAGATCTTAGCATAAGCATTCACTAGTTGCCAAATTCATTCATCACTCGCACCAACCTTTTACATTGGAATATGTTAAACTGTATGAAACACATAAGCCTAGTCAGAAAAGCTTTGTCAAAAACAGATACAAGGCATGAGGCCAGAAGAAGAAATTAAAGGTAGAGGGGATGTTCAAACCTCTGGTGATCGATACCGTCCAATGAGGCCCCATGTAGCTTGACCAGCTTGTCAAGGAATTGGTTGCAACGGTATTTGTACTCTTCCAAGCATTGTGTTCACGGAGCCATACCTTAAGGTTCCCATAACTTTCTTGAAATGTCTCCAAATGTACACTCAATCTTGTGTATACTTCCAGAAACTATTTAAAAAGCTCATTCTCCGAACCCAGTTTTGGATACATTGCAAGAATTAACATTCTAAAACTGCTCATTTTCAATATTTAAGAAACAGACAATGTTTGAGAAAAATCTCTAAACCAGAATGCAGCCTATGAAAGTGTACAAACCAGGTACAAGTGATCAATCTATCGCCACCGTGAAGGCCAGAAGCCATGGATCCAGTATCCTGTTTTCCAGTTATCAAGAGCAATCACCTTTCTGACAGCCAAGAAGCCGATGGTGGTGATGACGAGCATCAACATCCTTTGTGCGATCTTTGAGCGGATCTGGGGGGCGACATGCGTTACGAATGCGAGCAGCACTCCCACGACCGTGTACATGAAACCCACTACAAAACCCTCAGTTCCGAGCTGCATCCCTGAGCCCTGGTAGAAGAACATGATTTTCCCTGGGTTGTTGCGGTCCTGCATGAAGAGCGGCATGTTGCGGATGATGTTGAACATGCCTCCGGAGACGCTAAAAAAGTAGATGACCAGCACAAACACACAATATAGGGCGGGTTCACGCATTGGCGAGTCGGGGTGAGTCATCACCTTGTACATAAAAGGAGTCACCGCCACGAATACAGCGCCCAGCGCCCACATTTGCGCCTTACTCAAAGGTGGAGGCCGCTCGATGGGACCACATGGCTGCTTTGTTTTCGCCGTCACAAAGCTTGCCAAGCCCTCTGCGCTGCGAGGAAACTGGCCCTGAGCCATCTCCTCGCTCGCCTTGAAGTCTCCGCTGCCCATTGGAACGTATCTAACATGGGGAAGGGCTTGGATCCCGAAAAGTTGGAACACCCCTTGCGCTTGCTTAAATTCTAGGTCACAGAAGAACACCTTCTCGGCCGAGGGTTGGCCCTTGTGGTGCTTGATATAGGCTTGTGAAACGAGCCCATACTCGGCCCGAAATTCTTCGAGCTTCAGGTCCGCGTTGCCACGAAGCTGGTGGGCGTCGAAAAAGAGGATCAAGGCGTACAGGCGCGGGCTCGTGGTGGACATGAAGCGCCGGAAGCTATTTTCGTCCAAGCGAATGACTCCATCTTTGGATCGTGATTGCAAGTGCATAAGCTCCGCCACGCGTTCCTCATTTGTTTCTGCCTCAGAAAAGCTCGACAGAAGGGCCAACACAAAAACCCCGAGGAGAACACCATACTGAAATCCTTTCATCAGGAGAAAAGAGAGGCCCTGGGAGCAATTTCTTCCAGAGAATGTCACAGCTGTCCTTGCAGCAAGGATAATCACTTACACAACCATCTCCAGCATGACTTCTCTGCAATTCAAATTTGGGTGTACTACCATTCAGTTACCCTATTGCAAAACGTATCCACCGAGAAGAATGTCTTAACTACTCTATCCAGTTTACTAAACAGAGAAAAGGAAGCAAACTGTTACTAACCCTCTTTTCACAAGATGACAAGACAAATCTCCAAAAAATCAAATGAAAAATCGGTCACTTGCCCTAAACTGTCATCAACAAACTATTTGGCAGTACAACATTTACACTTAACAACCAATCGATCACCTCAACTCACGAGACTCAAACGTTATCACGATCTCAAATCATGGACTCAAATCGGAGCTCCTGGAGCACAAAGCATCAACAATTCCAAGACAAATTGAGAGTATGTAAGAATGCAGAGCAAGTAACACGTGTTTCACCTTCGTAAATTGTATGGCGAGCCACTTGCAGCCCGCATGAAGTTCAGCTGGATCGAAGCTCCATCATCGAGGTCATGCTGTTGCGAACTCCTGAAACCCTAAGTAAGTACACTCCGATCTCCCGGCGAGCCTGGTATGGTATCGAAGTAAAGTACGGTGGGATTGCCAACTAGGAACTTTTGTGACACGTGTCATGCCACCTGGATCATCAATATGGTTTACTGTGATATTTTGCAGGGCGGAGGGTCTCGCCACTAAAGGGTTAGTTTCCATGTAGGCCGCTTGCCCACCAGATTCTAATGGAAATGTAGATTTCACCAGGTGTAATCTACATTTCCACTAGAAGATGGTGGGCGAGCGGCCAATATGAAACTTAACCCTAAGCAACTTCTAGGGGCACCGGGAAAATTACTCTCATCATTCGGCTTTCTAAGGGTTTTTTTTTTTTTTTCGTTTTTGTTGTATTTTTTTTGGAGAGGGGAGACCACATGCTCATTTCATCAACAAAGCCCACATGTTTTTCCAAATCTAGATTGCCCACCAATATGAGAGATGCAACCCTCTAAACTCCTTCTCACCCTTAAGAATCGAGGGTCAAAGGACTTCAAAAGGACGTCTCTCTCAATAATTGGTGGGCTTTATATGTAAGATGATCATGTGGAATTGTCCCAAAATACTTGGATTGACAATCTCTAAGAGAATCATTTTAAATTGACCATAAGAGTTATTCTAAGTTGGAGGTAGAATTGCCCTCCCACCTTCTTGTCTAAATGCATTGGTTTGAAGTTTTTCCCGTTTGATTTGAAAGGTTTCGGACCCTTAGAGCTCTTGGAAAGTGTTATGTTGACTTAGGCCTTTATTCAAAGTGCCACCACACACTACCAACCAAGGTGTGTTGTAAACCATGTTTTCGATGTGCTTACTTAAGCCATAGTCCTTGTCAATAAGAAAACATGGATATTGGATAGAGGTTATATATATATATAAAAAACATTGTCTTATCCCCAATGTGTTTATTTATTTACTTTTCTCCTCTTTTGTTATGTTCTAATTTTTTCTCCCCTCCTCCCCAAAAATGGCATGCCAAATTTTTCCTGATAATGCGTACAAAGCCATTCAACTCATTGGTGGAAAGGATAGCAATGATCCCCACAACAATTACAATCCTAGTAACTTGTACTTCTATACATGTTATTGTAGGTCAACAAATTACTCGTATACTATGACAAAGTGACATAGACAATATGACAAGTGGCACAAAGAGAAAAAGAAAAAAAATCAGTTAAAAATCAATAATTACAACAAGATAGAGAGTTTCAATATTAATGTGACCCACAATTATTGTGTGGCCGATTGATTCTAATGCCACACTAAATCAAAACTTTAATGTAGTCATTGACCTCACATATGGAGCACCAAATTCCACCTTCAAAGTTACAATATTGCACAGTCTGTAAGATGATTGAGAGAAAGATACAATAAACTGCAGCCGATTCATTCGAAAAGTCCTTGTGAGAGAACTTATAGCACTTGACAAATTACTCTCCAGAAGATTTATCTCCTCCTATGCTTGCTTCCTCAAGAAGCATGTGGATCGATCTATCTATCTATCTATCTATCCATCCCTCCAGAAGATCTATACTGCTAATGCTGCAAATGGTTGAGATAGATGAACATCTCCTTGGTGATCAACTCAGACAACTAGCTCCAACTAAACTTTGGGCTGGAACTGCAGTAATCTCCCGCTTAAGTATGCACTTTTGAACTGGAGCCGTTGGTGCGCACTTAGTTGGTAAGTGTGTACTTTACTCATATCGCTTTCTGGACCTTCTGATTCGATGAATCACAACAAGAAACAGATGAAACCTAAGGCAAACCACTCAACCAAAGCCCGACGATGCGAAATCATTGTTGAATTGCAAGTGCTACCGACTCCAAAGGCATTGAAACTCTTCAGAGAATTGTCCTTGACATTGATGACCGATTGCTTTTGCTCCGATGTCCAAACGGAAGCTGAACAGATGTATGATGAATTGCGACAATCGTTCGAGACGTTTCATCAAAACGTTAACAAACCGGCATTGAATGTCAAGCGTAGAAAATGCATGCATTCGCGGCAAATGACTCTACATGACATGCTCAAACAATAAAGTATGAACCCTGCTTTTTGTCAAAAAAATTGCGCACTTAACTGGGATGCATACTTAAACGGGTGCGTACTTAAGCAGGAGATTATCATGCATCTCTTCAACTCAGCTCCTCACAGTCTTCACTTGCATTGTCGTTGGGTCGTTGACCACAATCTCAATGACCCCAAACTGCATTCAAAAGCACACAGAATAACACAGGTGTTAAGAGCTTTGAAAACTTACAAAACGAGGACATGCAATTCCATATGCCCATTCTATCAAGCTCAAGTCCTCATAGGAGTAATAGGGTCATTTAGAGCATTCAATCACACCAACCACTAGATCCATTGCATCATTCCCATTCCTTGAAGGTTACACTCTACGAATGCCCCATTGAACAATCCAAAAAAATAAGGCAACATTATCTACACTAATTATGGTAAATATTGCTATTGAGCTTGTTTCTGCACTAAAAACATTGAGGACATAAGTTAGGTGCACATTATTTACCCACCCACAATATATAACAATAGAGGTCCGCATTGTAGATTACAATATTGTTGTGGGGTTTGAAATAGTGTGCATTTGAGAGACTTCCAACCTACGGGAAGGAGGTGCGTATACTGTAGAGGGCTCTCTACTCCAGCACAAATTATTTATTTTCCGCTCAAGTTTTTGCTACATGTCATGCTCACATCCGCTAAGACCGAATTGTATCTCATGTGGAAATTAAATTCTGGTGCATGTAAAGATGAAATAGAGAGCCCTCTACTATATTCCAGGGGCACAACATGTGTAACTAGAACTACACACTATTTTCATACGTGATGGTGTATCATGGAGGCCACACTATAAGGTTGCCAAGGGCAAGTCTCATTATATATATGCTCACACTACCTACCATAATTATGTACCCATGTACATTTATGGAACTTTGGAAGCTTCCTATCATCGATACTTAGAATATGATAAAAAATGGTAAAAAAAATATGGTCCACAATCTCTAATAGTTGTTGCTTCTAGAAATGCTACTGAATTCGTTGATACAACTCTACATCTTGACGATGGCAAGGACACATGTGTAGATAGAAATTATCTCATTTTTCTTGATTGTGCTAACAAGTGCACCCAACTCTTGAATCGGTATCAAGGCAATTTCTTGACACAGTGCATGCAAATCACTGCCTGAATAACCTATTCCAGCACATACAGTAAAGAACAACAAGGCCTTCCAATAGTAATATTGGCTTCAAATTAACACACTCGGGACTACACTATTTATGGTATTTTGTATGCAATGCTATTACTTAAAATTTGAGGTTTTACCAAGTCAAGTCTCTCACAACAGTTTACAAGAGAAGATAGTAACTTGTTTTTGCGAAAGACTTTGTGACAAATTTTTAATGATCTCCAATTATCCAAACTACACCTTTTACACCTATTACTATGGTCCACTATTATTTTCACGTATCACAACAATTTTGGTCAATGTAGATTTTCTTGACCCATGCCACTTTAGAGCCCATAATATCATGTACTCAAAACTAGGAATATGGATTCAATGTTTTTTACATGAACATGAATTACTATGGGTTGAGAATATAATATCAATATTTTGTTGACACTTTATCATTTTATATTTGAATATTGATATTTTCTTAATGATAATCCACAATATTTTCTTCCCACGCTAACTTTCAACCCACAGTTAGATAGATGTAAACAGTTACAAGCCTATCGAGGTCAGACGCTGAAAAACAGCTGACTTTGATGCAACAGCTTTAGCCGGCATTGTTTTCCCATTCCCTGGTGGCCCATATAACAACAAACCTGCAGCATGAGATTTCAATATTGCACATGTTAAAATCCAGTGTTGGTCTAGCATCATCTTCATTTGATACCATTCGGGTATCTATAACAAAGATTTCACATTTTTTTGATACCAGTAGGGTATGGATATTTGACGGCATTTTGTTTCCGATACCATTAGGGTCTATATACCATGCAAGATCCTTCATACCTAGGCAAAATCGCCCTAGTATCAATATGGTTTACAATAGTAGTAACCCAAATAATAACTTAGTATACAATGATTGTCTCACCTTGACATGCCGACCAAATATCATTATTTGATTGGTGTTACAACTTTTGTACCCATGGGTAGGTTCTTTGATACCATGCATTCACCTATGTATCAGACCAGCATTGATTAAAACCTAACCCCTAAGTAGGAAGTGCAGAGATTACTTCCAACTTCCAACTTACAGAATTTTGAAGGTGTTCTATGCATACCTCAAGCAGGCTTCCGAAGACCCCGGAAAATGTCGCTTCTGATGGAGGGTAGAATCACCATTTCCAGTAACACTTGCTTCGCCTTCCCCTGACCTGCTGTTGCACGCACAGCAATACAATTATAAAATCGCTACACTAACTAACTCTGTTACAAACAAACACCCTATTGGTGATAAATAATAACAGCAAGCAACAACCAATAATTGCAACTCACAAGCTGCCAGGCAAAGTTCAATTTCTAACTTCTGTCTCAACCGAATTGGTACAGTTTGACCATAGCCCAACACAACACCCATTTTGTAACTCACATAACATTGAATCGGTTCCTCTACGAGGTACATTAAATTTGCGACAATTTATAACAACTTCCAGCTCAACCTATCAATCCCTGATGCCAGATCAGATACTTAAGCATGTCATTTACCAATATCATCCCATTTGACAGCAGGGCTTCTGTCAACAATTTCATTCTCAATCACCTCCACAAGCTTGGAAATCCACTCCAGGAATTGCTACTGTCCGAGAGGTTGTGGGTTTAGGGTTTAGGGTTCCCCCAAGGCGTGAAGCAACTGATCGTCGTTGCATTTGTGTGGTCTTCTTCTCCGCCAATTTTGCTTGTGCTGCAGGTTGCCTTGACACTATGGGTGCTGGTGGTCTGGACACCACATGCGCCGGTCGCCTTGGTAAAACGGGCGCTAGAATTGGCCCGTATATCATACAAATGGAAATTGTGAAAACCCTAAAATTTTGCTCAAGGATTGTTGGGTGGTTTGTTACAGAAATCGTGCAAGCACAAAGACGTTCAGCTCAAAGTTGACAGAATGAGGTCACAAGGTTTACAAACTTCTGGAGCTAACAAACCTTCCAACAAAACACGGTCTGCGTTTCTGCAATGTTGCAAGGCATCCGCCAGAAGCCCCCACTCCTCCGCTCGCACTGCCTTGTCAATCTCATTCTTCCTCAGACTGAAGTACCCTTTCAGCTTCTCCACAACATGCTCCCCATCCACATTCCCCAAAACACGCAACGTCTTTCTCTCCATTACTGCCCCTTGTGATCCTTGTTGCAATTGCTCATCTCCCCATGTAGACAATGCTGTGCACAGGGTCTCCATGAGCTTCCACGTAATTCCGCATACCGGTTGGAATGCTGTCGCCTAGTGAACAAAGGATACCAGCTGCAGACACAACTACTTCTTAATTAGCTACCTCAGGACATCACATAAAAGACATTAAACAGTGAAGCAAGCCATGGGCAAAGAGCCTAGAAATGGTCACTTCTCAAAGACCTTTAATACTTTACCTGCAAATGTATGGGGCGTTTTCTCATGTCCCCAGATGCTGCTGCTGCTCTTTCTGATGTCAAACAGGGAATAGCAATAAT
The DNA here is from genome assembly GCA_950295325.1 of Polytrichum commune. NCBI lineage: Eukaryota > Viridiplantae > Streptophyta > Polytrichopsida > Polytrichales > Polytrichaceae > Polytrichum > Polytrichum commune. The sequence continues at coordinate 5,022,596 of OX485809.1, forward strand.
CACAAGTCAGCTCCATTTATCTGAAAGATATCAAGTACATGCAACTTGACTAATTTGTGACAACAAAATAGGTCCTTACTGATCAATAAACTCAACTTACACCAGGGTGATCAACCTCACTCAATGGAATGCTGTGGCCTAGCAAGAAAAAGTTACCAGCTGAAGACACGACTACTTCTGAATTAGCTATATCAGGACGTCACATAAATTATATCAAACATTGAAGCAAGCAATGGGCAAGCCATGGGCAAAGAGCCTAGAGGATAATAATCTTAGAAAGTGATTATAAGATAAAAAACCATAAACTCTGTGAATTTGTGAACCTGCTTATTGAAGCGGAATTACTTACAAGTTAGCGACTAGAGTTTTGGTAGAAAGGGTCAATTGCGTTTGTAATCCCTTTAGACAATTAAGTGATATAATGCAACTCCTACAAAGATTCAAAAGCTTCTACAGTTCAATTCCATTGAATCTTCTCACTTGATAGGCAGCGTCCAGCCTCCAGCGTGCCTTGCTTTCAGAAGGAAATAAAATCCAAGATCTCCACTCAACAACCAGTCGATCACCTCAACCTCATCATGGAATCGATTTGGAGCTCGTGCAGCCCAAAATACCAGCAACGACACTATTCCTAGCATGAAGCATGACAGTATGTGAGAGAGGATGTGTAATTTCCTTTATAATTTGTATGACAAGCTTGCGGATTCACAGGATATGAAGCTCCTTCATCATTCATACCATGCTATATTTTAGTAACCCCTAGACTGTAATTTCATCCGAGGAGAAAGTTCAAGGTTTTGGGAGAACGGGCATGCTGGGATTGCCACCTAGGAAAGTATATATGACGTGTCACGCCACCTCGTCAGAATATGACTACCGAGTCAGCAGGATCGTAATAAGGAAATTGAGACTCGGGGACCGACAGACCGAAAGACGACAAACATCGCACGAGCAGCACTCCGACGCAACAAATCGGACGAGCTCTAAAATAGTTCAAACTACCGAAAATGAATTGCCTTTGAAGCGCAACTTCGCCAAGTGCTGCCAAAATTTCTGACTCTGCGACACCCACCACCCGCATATGATGGAAATTAGTGTTACATAATACGTTACCTCCTGAGTCATGGGGTTAGCCTTACCATATGTTGCTGTTTCTTTCGTCTTTGTTCGGTACAGTAGTTTGGCACTTAACGTTTTTTTAAGTACATCCATCTCAGATTCTTCCACTTTTATGTAGAAGAGTGTTGGAGGTTGCAATTGGGGCCTGCAGATTGAACTATGTTGTGCGTGCCATGTGGTTGATGGTAATCACTGATGTGGGTGAAAATGATCAAGAATGAACGCGGGAATTTTGTTTTTGTTCAGCTCAGCCAGTTCTGTTTCTGTCTGTTTCTCTCGGCATTTTGTGTCAGCAACCGAAAATCCACGAGCCTGGAAAAGTATGTTGGAGTCGGGGAAATTAAAAGCAAGTTTTAGGGTTTAGGTTATGTTGTTTCTGGATTACGGCATGTTGTTGTTGCGTCTATTACACCAGTTCTTCAGCGGTTGCTGATGTATTCGGAATGTAGAGAAGCTGCATTCGATGTAGAGAAGCGCTCTATTGTTGTCCTCATTTCCTTGTTCTCAGCCTGAATGCCCTCTACATCCGACGAATCAAAACCCAAGACTTTGAAGATGATGGGCACTCGGCGAAGGGCAGCTGTGGTAGTGCTGGGAGATCTCGGCAGGAGTCCTCGCATGCAGTACCATGCTCTCTCCCTCGCAAATCAGGTACTGATTAGCATTATTAGTCCGGTGGGAATTTTTTTTGGTATATTGTTGACATCCCTGCCGGATTTCCACCTTCGTTGTGCATCTTCATCTGCATGTCGACCAACCCTCGCAGCTCTTGTGGACTTGGACTGCCCTTCTTTTTGAGGATTGCCTTAACTTACACTGGGTTTTGCAAGCCAAGGAAATTGTATTTGTGCATTTCGTATGAGGACTTCCAAAACAGACTGTAATGCAATGTGTCAAGTTTAATTGCTAACTTGCTCTTGTTGGCAGACATGCCAGTCACATGTTGCATTGAACAATTTGTGCTGTGGTGCTTGTGCCCTAGCATATTCCCCCTTGTATTTATTCGGCTGTATTCGAAAGAAAATGAGTGCTGGACCGCTGGAAATCTGGTTCGGTGATTCTCAGACTTGCTAACTTTAATATGTAAGCGCTCCATACAATTGATACTGACTCAATCCTGTTTTTGCATTGCAGCCTGGGATGGACGTGGATGTGGTGGCGTCTGCAGGTGCCTCAGCAATTCTTGCTATCATCATTTTTGCTACCCCTTCAATTAAAATGCAAGAGCAGTTCTTTTTTTGTTTCAGAGAAAACCGAGATTCCTTCCCAAAGGGATATGACATGAATGAAGAAGTTTTGGTGTGCAAATTTGCAGTGCTAATATGGTTGTTAACATTGATAGGGTTTTGATAGAGATGCTGATGTGCAGGGACGGAGCCTCATGCAGACCTTCTACAGCATCCACATATTCATCTCCATCTCATGGTTAGTATACAATTGAATTTTTCATTCAAAATCAAGTTTTTCACACCTTTGATGTTAGGCTTAGAATAAATGGTTGTGGAAGGATTTGATGTACTTTTGTTAGCAGCAAGGTTTGTTTATTACTATACTCCAGCTATGTTCTGGCTACTTTGATCAGTGCTGCAAATATCAGCTTACCACTATGAAAAATTATTCAGTTCTGCAAAGCTGTAGCTACTTCAGGTCTCTTGTAGGTTAGCTATTGGCATTGTCTTCCTTCCTGTGCTGGTTTGAAGAGTTATCCTTTTAACTCAACTGGACTTTTTGTCGGGAGTTGTTCCTCTATGATTTTCCATTTGTTGTTTTGCATACAAAATCAATAATTTCTTTCCACTTACAGTGTATCCTGGGAGGTAGTGTTTGAATCTGAATGAACAGCAACCTATTGCAGTTTACTGAGGGCCTAACATATTTTAGCACCTCCTGGCATGCCAAAATGAGTTTGACCCTCAATAAACTGATATGAAATATGCTTTATTCAAACCTTCACACTATCTAGAAGAATCCAGCGAAAACTAGGAAGGTATCGTATGCAAACAACCAAATCTTGACCAAATGTCATGTTGAGTAAGAGGATAACTCTATTTTGATCAAATTTGGCTGATTCTCTTGGCATGTCATACTTGTTTGTCATGACTGTTAGGGTTCTTACTGTTTGGCTTTTGTAATCTGTAATTGCAGAGGGCTCCATTTCCACAAGGCCTACCCAGGGTTTTATATCTACTGCTTTTGCCCTTGAAATTAATGATACAGTTTTTGACACTTGTTTGGATACTGTGCATCCAAATATCTGCCCCAGACTTTTACTTGGTCCAGGTATGCATGCATCTACCAGCACAGTCGCCTAACTTACCATTTATTTCAGAGCCTAAGTCAGAATGTTAATGAAATATTCTCATGGAGATTTGTGTGGGTATTTTTTTATCTTATTGAGCAGAACCCACCATCAATTCCAACGTTGACAGTGGTGAGGCTTGCTTGCTGGCTACGAAAATCAGCTTTTGTCATTGACTGGCATAACTTTGGCTACACTCTTCTTGCTCTGTCTCTTGGCTCCAGGCATCCTCTTGTGCAGATTCACTCCTGGTAAATTTTCCATCTCCTCATAGCTGTATAATTGGAGTTGAATATGCAATCAGTAAGGTTGATGGTGCTAAAACCATCACTTTTAAGTGCTGAGTACAGCTACTATTATTATATTCAATAAGTTAAATGATCCTCTTTAGCAATTGACATGGGATTCTAGCGCATCAAAGTATGTCTTATTTCAATTCCATCTGCAAAAGTTATAAGGGTTAAACTTGCATTGGTAGATGACCTAAAACTAACACAGGAGCCTGACATTAAGGTGGTGGACATTCTCAAAATCAATATGTAGTTAGTGCAAGATTTTAGGATGCTGGTTTTGGGTGGGGTAATGGTTTTAGCATGCTCTACCTTATTCTTTCTTTTCTTGTGCTAGGACTCAGGAGCACAAATCTTAATTTCTAATCGAAAGGTTTTAATGGCAGGTATGAAAGACGATACGGGAAAACAGCTGATGGATACTTGTGCGTGACCAAGGCCATGCAGCACGAGTTAGAGCAAAATTGGGGTATACAGTAAGTACCAAAAGTGTTTTAGTGCCTTTGAGTTCTCAAAGTCTCAAAACTTAACTCTTGATCCTATTGTTTACACAAAAGATGAGTCAGAAGTAATACTAATATTGATTGCATCAACTTTTCTAAATCTCATGCACTACAATCAATTGCTGGACTGTGCTGCAGAGCTACTGTACTGTATGATCGTCCTCCCGAATACTTTAGGCCAATAGGCTTGAGAGAGAAGCATGAGGTTAGTTCTTGTAACCCTATAACCTGTAACTGAAACTGCGAAATTAAGTGTTACTGCTTTTCTTTGATGTATTGTCTTAAGGGCATGCCACACTTTGGGGTTACCAAACCCCAATAACACTATTATAACACTATCTCTTTGCAAACTTCATGTTATTCATGTTTGCATATGAGGGGTCAGGCAATAGGGTTACAGCCTACTTGGTCCCTTGCCCTCTTTGTTCCCTCCTTATGGAAGATTCTTAATATTATCTTGTCCTTTCCTTGTCCCCCTCGTTTAGTTTATTATTTGACATTTAATCAAGAGGATGAGGTGGATGTCTAGTTAGCTAAAGGTGCATGAAAGGTCCTTTATGAAATAGCTTGAGATGTTAAGATGTGTAGACATTGTCTCCTTGACTGAGCTACTCCTAGAAAAGGTACCCCCTCACTTGCTACAGGTTGGTTACCATAATGTCGCATATAACACAGTTTTTTTTTATTGCACAAATCATCTGTAGCAGTTGTAATTTCGAGTGGACCCATCTCTCATCTACTGTCCTGCATACCATGGTCAGCTGTTTTGCAGGCTGGATGCTTCTTTTACTAGACCTCCTGGTGTGCGAGATTGTTGTGGTGATGGACTACTTGAATCTCCTGAACAACCAAGCAATGCTAATGGAGAAGCACACTTAGGTTGGTGTCATATAACTAAGCAGTCTTGGTATCAATGACTCCAAGGCACAATCTCAAATGGTCTGTGAAGATTTATCTCCATATAAGTAAAGAGAGAGCTCTTATGCATTTTGAGAACCTGAATACGAAATTTATCAATTATAATGATATGGGTGTGGCTCTTACACTTATATCTTGAAATTACCACTTGAAAGGTCCCAGAACAGGAGACCTGCTCTATGTCTATTGTTCCCTCTGGCATTCGGAATTAATATGAACTTTTGAACCTGTGTACAAATGTTTGTCATACATACAATCCATAGCAGATGCTATTCTGAAGGTTGTTGCATTGTTGTGGCCCTTGCCTCAAATACTGACATTGCAAGTTTGACCCTTAAAAGGTCCAAGAAGCCCATTATGGGCCTCAAGGTGTCAGACAGAGGGGTTTAAGCTTCTTGATATTTTTAGCTATAAGTGTCAAAAGTGACCCTATCTAGAAGTGTCACATTTATTATATGCATTTTTTCCAATCAGAGCATACAACTATGTTTTTTGGAGTATTTGGGAAATTTGAGCTAGTACAAATGACCTGGACTCATGTACAAACTATTCAAACAAAATAATTTGTATTTGAGTAAGCAAACGAAGTAGCTCTTTTAATTTGTATAGTTGCATTGCATAATTATGGGATCATACAGGTGCAGGCCCTTCATCAAGGAAACTACTTAAAGGACATCAAGCAGATGTAACTGAGGATGGAACCAGACAAGGCTTGGATTATGTGGTACCTAACGTCAACAAATGCACACTCTTCACAGTCCATACAGTGGCAGATGATGCTGATGGAGGGCAAGGAGAAATTTTTGAGGGTGACCAATACTCATACCAAGATGGGCGACCCGCCCTAATTGTGAGCAGTACAAGCTGGTACATTTCATCCATATCTCTAAGTTGATTTCTTTTCTGATTAACGTTAAGCTTAAGGTAGGTGCACCTATTTCGGTTTGTGACCTATCATGCACACCTGAAATTAAGGGTATAGTGGACACAAAGCATATGTTACATGGTCCCAAAATAATAATTTCCAGGTGGAGGCATAGCATGACCTCTGCGCCCACTTGGCAAATCCACCGTGTAGCACACTGCGACATAAACAAGTAATGGAGGCTCCAACATAGGTAAGGCCAATTGATATGCCAATTTTACACATCAATGAAGTATATGTAAGGCTTTGGATGCAAGTGCGGCATGTCACTTGAAGTGCCTCATGAGGTGTTAAGCAAGCTCATAATATGTTATTCAAGAAGGATTAATAAGACTAGCTGATCATAATGGGTCATTGAGCATTTTGGCTTATAATATTCTGCAAAGAATGGAGATATGATATGATTCACAATTAAGTTGCATGGCTTCCGAATCACTTTGAAAGGCTAATCTAATGAGATAACGGCATATAAAGCGGATCACTCTTAAGTACACAAACTTGCCAAAGTGTTGGGAATATGTGCACTCACCTCACACCAAAGTGGTTTTGCTCTTATTTTTGTAAGTGCTACTTCAAACACACTCACAGAGGATAGATTGAAACCTTGCAGGACAGCAGATGAGGATTTTGGAATGTTACTAGAAGCAGCAGTCATGTATGATCGTCGTGTTGCTGCTTTGTTGGGGGAGAGTGATGCTGCCTTCTTAAATAGTTCACTGGAGGCACACACTGTACCAGAGGCAGCAAGCCCATTTCCTCGTCTTCTTTTTGTTGTGACTGGTAAATTTTTGACCTCAGCTATGATAGGTAAAATTCTGCAGTGATGTGACATGGTGAATGTCAGGGGAGAAAGAATTTTGCCTCAACATTTTCCTTATGTAGAGTGGAAAAATAGGGACACGTTGTTTTTCTTTCACTATAATATTCAGGTTAAGTAATTTGGTTGTGCTCTGAATTGAGGGATGTTTCTCACTTATTGGACAGGGAAAGGGCCGATGCGGGGAATGTATGAAGAACGTATTCGCAAGTTACGGTTACGGCGAGTGGCATTCCGCACAATGTGGTTATCACCTGAGGAGTATCCACTTCTCCTTGGTAATATTTGTATACTTTAAGTTAACTACTTGGAGAAGAGATTATTCACAAATAAGTTTTTGGTATCTGCTTTCATCATATCACCTATCTCAATTAGCACTACAATCAGTGACTCGACAAGTATCTTGATGAATTCTCAGTTTTAAGCTGGTCAATAGATATTACACAGGCCTTAGATTGATAGGTAAAGCCAGGCAAAGAAAGGATTTAAACAAAAAAATCAGGAAGCATATATTGAAATTGCTTGCTTGGTTGTGAGGAATCAGAAAATTAGTATCATCCAAATATATCTTGTTAAGAAATGCATATGATTTAATTGTTGGGTGTCACGGGTGTGGATTTGTTCAGGTGCTGCTGACCTTGGAGTTTGCCTTCACACATCCTCTTCAGGGTTGGACCTTCCCATGAAGGTTGTGGACATGTTTGGCTGCGGCTTGCCTGTTTGTGCTGTCTCGTACTCCTGGTGTGTTGCAAACTCATCAGCCTCTTCGAACAGTTTTCAATCTGTATTATTACAAGTTTAGTGTAACAATTTGATGATCATAAACATAGTGGTTTGGCACTCTTTGGATAAATACTACCTAATAATAGTGCCATACAGCTTGCTTATATAAGACAATCATGTAGTAATCCTTCTGTTCAGATTGAGTGTCTCATGTGACATGATAATTTTGTTCCAAAATAATTGTCCGGTGAGGAATGTGGTACGTTTATTTATAACATCTAATGTTGTGATACGTCTACCAGTAAAACTTTCATTCTTCATAACTTGTGCATACATTATCCAAACAACCCATTTCTTTGGTGCATTGAAATGTTCTTTCAATTGCCCACAAGAATATTGTATAGAATTATGATTATTTTCATAACAGTATCCACATTGGGCAATTGAGTGGAGAAATGCTTGTGACTACCTTTTTGTACTCTTGTTGCTAACCTTATTGCAGCTTATCCACCACCTATACTTGCTAGTATTGTTGTACTTACCAGCTTAATCTAGGGGGAAAACATCACATTGGACAGTCATAATGGAACAGAGGGAGTAGGTATATCGGAAGGAGAATCATGAATTGGTCAGATTTAATAGCCATTTGCCTAGGATGTCTGATGTTTCAAACTGGGTTATATGAGCAGCATTGGAGAGTTGGTTAAAGATCGGCAGAATGGCCTCTTATTTTCTTCATCTTCAGAGTTAGCTGACCAGCTACTGGTAAATCTCTTCTTGAGTATCTTTCCTTAATTTGCACTAGATGTTTGGTCAATTCTGTTTGAAAACCAATTTGCTCTTTAGTGACCAATTTTAAGAGAGGGACAAGATATGCTGCTGGGCCCCGACGTCAACCTTATGCATCCGTAAATTCATATAATTATTCAGTTCAAGATGTTTGGTTGTTTCCTGATTAGCAGAAACTTGTCCACAGGATTTGTTCAAAGGCTTCCCAAATGCTTGTGATCTCCTGGACACACTGAGGAGTGGAGCAGTCAAGTCAGGAGCAAATAAGTCAGGATCGTCTTCCCATTGGGATGATGAATGGAGCCAACATGTTCTGCCTCTCCTTACCAAGGTTTCTTGTCTTCCCAGTGTGCCTCACCATGTATTAAGTCTAAGAAATGCACACTGATAAATGTGATTCTCTGTTAAAAAAAATAAAATCTTGATGGATTCACAACTTGTTCTCTCCAAGCTTTAAGGTTGTTAACCCTTATGTGGTTGCTTTTCTTATTAGAACACCTATGTTCGAGTGGTATGGGGTTTGGTGTGGCTCCAAGAATGGACACCAAAAAGCCATGTGTCTGAGATAGATTGGACTGCAGGCTGAAAATATGATGACCATTTTAGATTCAATAGTGAACATAATTGGGGGACCCTATATGATCATTTTAAGATCATGAGAATCTTCACATTGATAATGAATAAGATATTCATATGAGCTCTGAAAATTATGAGGATAGTGGATATGGCCTCAATTTGAAATTGGTAATCATCTTGTACTAATCTCGTGTTACCTATCCTAGGAGAATTGGCTAGTCAGGAAAAGTAACCATTTGAGATCCATCTACCTCACATCATTGTTGTTCTGTGAGACAATTACATTTTAAGCATTTGCATCCTGCTGCTTACTATTTGACAAGGGTGTCCCACTCTCAATACCACCAAACGAGTATGTCTTCAATTGTTTATATGTCACAATCCTATGATCAACTTTGCATATACGTGATAAGATGTGTCTTGTGTGGCAGGTTGCAGCAAGGAAAAATGTATGATCTACTCAACAGACCTTGAACATGGTAGAGAGCACAGAGTTCTGTTAGGAAGTATCCTAAATTGAAGACTTTTGGGAGCACCTTGGACACAAACCTAGCAGATCTGGAACTGATTATAAGCAAGTACAAACTATGCCACAGGAGTGAATAGGTACTGGTATAAGAAAAGCATCATGAAAGGAGGGATTGAACCTGTACATAGGTACTACAAATGGCTCAGCAGCCTTGGAGAAGAAAATGCATAAAGACTATTCTGAAGCCTTCCAAGGAAACACTGGGCTGGTGGATTTTGATAAGTGCTTAGAGTCCTTCTACTTCACCAGTACTATCAATATAATTCAGTCTTACAAATGCAGAACTATGTGCTGGCATAGCTGATGTATCAATGCAGCAGGCTGTGAGATTCTTTTTTCCACTTCAACATCTGTTGATCTTGTGTTTGCTTCTGCAATTTTCCAAGCAAACACTATGATTATTACAACATCTGTTAATCATGAAAGATTGACCACTCATCTTAATTGACCACACTTTGCAGACACATTTTGCGAGCCTTGCCTGTGTTGGTTTAGCAATTACACTGAAAGGTGCAATTAGGTTGCCTTCACAAGTAGGTTGACTCTTTACCCATGCAATTTACATTGGGCCAAAACCAGATCACAAAAAACTAATAACTATGTTCGTCATCCACATAGCAACCAGGTTAAAAAAACAAAACAATTAGTGTATTTTGTTGTGGTAATAAAAATAAAAATTAGTGTGGAATGTAGATGAATGGTGTGGGTCAAAATTGCACATATTGGTGTAGTTAGAGTCTAACTTAATTAAGATATACTTTCAGACTCGCAAGACCAAGTAGCTAGGCGTCATGTCCCAACACATGGTCTATAATAATGGCTAAGGTTTTCCCAACCATTGTCCCATTTTCACAACGTAGGCCAACCAATATTCATGCAACACACTATCAATCTTTGATCAGTGTTGACATGTCATGGTCGAAATCCAACTTAGCCAAATGTCAATGTCTAAGATGATCACTAGGTTTAAATTACAAGCATGTTAGGTGACACAATTATTGATTATGAGAATCGAGCATTCTCGGCTTTGTAACCAATCAGTGATTGGAAATAGGGTAGCCTATATTACAAGTATAAGTTGAAGAGAATGTGCACTTAGAAAATTCATAGTAATTTGGTTATTGCACAAAACATTTTGAAAAAAATATGAATTTCTTCTTCTTTCTATTTCTCTGCATGGGGTTTTTTTCCCCTCTAATCATACCTTAGCCCCAAATATGCTAAATTGCTTAATTGGTCAGGCACAGATCAGCTACATTATTGTCAACTAGCCTAGCTTGTGATTTTGATTTCAACTTTTGCTACCTAGGACACTTGATGCCTAATATTGTCCTTAATCCTAATAGGTCCTAGAAGGTATGCTAAGGTATCCGGTTGTTATTTGGTTATTTTTCTTAACTATATTCGGTTGCACCTATATGTGCTTGGCATGTGGTTAGTTAAGGATCAAAGTACATAACAACACATGCTCAAAAGGGACTGGACTACGTCTTCAAATTCCCACACTCAATTGTGACATAGGTCCGGACCTATGTATTCAATTAAGGAATCAACAAACACGCACTTCTGAAAACCATAACTAAAATATGGGGAGGTCCAACTATCAATATAGTTTTTGTTGATGTTTCATCATAGATTTGCTAATGCCAAGTAAATTTGAAGACTTAAATATGATCAATAGAAAATGAGGAACAAGGAAAACAAATCAAATAACACCTGCATACCTTAGATTAAAAGAGGAGGGGATCCCAAATTGTTAGAGAGGGCTTACCTGCTTACCCTCTTTCCTCTATTTGTATGGCCAACTTGCTGATTGGCTTAATACACATTTTTCATGAATTTATCACAATAATTGGATTTTTGGCAAGATTTTAGAAAACCCGAACCTTTAATAATGTCACACAAAAGATATTTGTACATCATTTATGAAATTTAATGTCACTTACTATGTGGAGTTACGCAATGCTATAACGTTTTGATTAAAATGTAGCTTTTTACCCAAAAGAAGTCATTTTTGTTCTATAATGTCCATAAAACCTCTTTTTTTTTTGGTTAGTAACAAATGAAATCTATAGTGCGAAGTTATAGCCTTGCATAATTTCAAATAGTAAGTGACAATAATAACCATAAACGGCATAGTGACATTACTTTCAAACTTATGTAGATCAATGACATCTTCTATTCATTTTACTCCATGGTGAGGCCAAGTTAAAGGATTGAAGGAGGAAAGACTATGGTCACTGGGTGGTCTTTGTAGAGCTCCTTGCTTTGTTGGGCTCTTTGGTGGGTGACTGGCGATTAGTCGGTGTAATTGGGGCTCAAGGACTCCGGGGAACGAATGATGTGGGATCCGGTGGAAGGTTGGATATGGGGGAGTCTAGGAGTGGAATCAAGGCTTAATTTCGGAGTTTCTGTTTGTTGTTCGGTGGAGTCAATTGGGGTAGGTAGGTAGTGTGATTGATGTTGGAAGGTGCATTTGGGGAGTCTAGGGTTTGGAAGCAAGGGTTAGTTTCGCTGTTTCTGTTGGTTATTTTGGTGGAATGAATTGAGGTGATCGATGATGTTGAGAGAGTGGATTTTTGAAGTCTAGGGGGTCACGGTGTCTGTTTATTGTTGTTTGTCGGAGTCAATTGGGGTGATCGACGTCGGAAGGGTTAGGGTTTCGGGGTTCTGTTTGTTATTGGTTGGGGAATACATCGAGGGTGATCGATGTTGGAAGGGTGGATAGGGTTTGAAGCAAAGATTTCGCGGTTCATTGTGTGTGTTTTTTTGGTGAAGTAAATTGAGGCGATCGGTGTTGGAAGGGTGCATTCGGGGAGTATAGGGTTTGGAAGGGTGGTTTCGGGGTTTCTAGTTATTGTCGTTCGGTGGATAGCCAATCGAGGTGATCGATGTTGGGAGGGTTGTATGGGGACCTGCCGCCCCCCTCAGCAGCAGGGGAGGATGAAAGCGCGGCAGCATGGTCGAACAACAAGCTAGCACCCGCGGCCGTGAGGAAACCAAGCTTATTTGCTCCGCCATCCTCTGTTCTACGCAACCAGAATGCGGCAACGAAGGCAAAGGTTACTCCCGTTTCACGACCGGGAGGATTGCTGGCGTCCTCGCGATGGGCAACAGACGGGATCGGAAACCCTAATGTGTCCGCCACACCGGAGAGGCTTCCCTCACCCCCGCAGCCCGCACCGGTGGCCGTGAGCAGCCGGGTGCTGGAAGAGTACGATCCAGCAAGGCCAAATGATTACGACGAGTATTGCAGGGACAGGAGGCGGAGGAAAATGGAGGAGGAGATGCGCGGCGAGGTGGAGAGGCGAAGGCAGGAGGAAGAAGAACGCGAGCGGGAGCTTCAGAGACAAAGGGAACTGGAGAGAGAGAGAGAGGCAGAGAGAGAGAAGGAGCAGGGGCCGGAGCAGCGTGCTGCGTTGCATATCAGTGGGGAGGAAGCTTGGAAGAGGAGAGCAATGCTGTCTGCAGCGAGGAGTAATAATGCAGACAGTAGTAGTAGTCCCAGTCCTGCGAGAACGAGGTCTCCGTCGCCTCCGAGAACAGGGGAAGGGTTTAGTATTGGTAAACAGAGCCCCATGACTGCTGCGCAGAGGATGATGGCCAGGATGGGGTGGAAAGAAGGGCAGGGTTTAGGTAAACAGGAGCAAGGGATTACTGTGCCTTTGATGGCGAGGAAAACGGATAAACGAGCTGGCGTGATTGTGAATGCTGCTCAGGCTGCCGTTGCTGTTGTGGAGAAGAAACCTCCTCCTGCTCCTGTCAAAGGTGTCTCAATTTCTGGACCGCCGACTCGCGTTGTCTTGCTACGGAATATGGTATGTGAGCTTTGGAGTTCCTGCTATTTGTTTTTGGACACAGCTAGGGTTAACATATACATAAGAAACCCAACTAAGAAAGCCTTGGGTTAAACTTGAACAACATTTTGGCAAGGCAAGGATGCAAACTGGATGCAAGGGTGTCTGGTAGTTACTGGTAGCCATACAAGAGCGATGAAGGCATAATGAGCACTTCTATTGAGCTGATTTTTTGCAAGAATGAACTGAATCATCTCTAAAATCTTGTCAAATAGATCAGCCTTTTGAAGCTGACAACAGGAGAGAAATCAATTCCAACTGGTTGTTTGAGATGGTCTCCCTGCTATTATTGCAACTATCAGCTGGCCATATTATATTTTTTTGTTGAGTTTGTATATACAAGTACACATTGAATGAGCAATGGGAGTCAAAGATGTAAATGATTATATTCCAGAAAGTTCACAATATTTATGCAACTCTACGAAACTTATCTGCACATGGTTTACCTTTCTGATTTGTCTTGCCCCTGCATTCAGGAACTAAGTTTTGTAATGGACACATGATGATTGCTTACAGGTAGGGCCTGGGGAAGTGGACTTAGAACTCGAGGATGAGATTTGTTCAGAATGCACCAAGTATGGCACAGTAGCACGGGTGGTCATCTTTGAGATCACTGAGGCAGATTTTCCTGTCACGGAGGCAGTTCGAATCTTCGTCCAGTTTCAACGCTCCGAGGAAGCCACAAAAGCATTAGTAGACCTGGACGGCCGTTTCTTTGGTGGTCGTGTTGTCCGAGCCAGCTTTTATGATGAGGACAGATTTACCAAAAATGAACTGGCTCCTTCTCCCGGGGAGGTACCTGCTGCACTTCCTACATAGTCCAGGGACCTACCTTCCCTTTGATCATTCAATTTTGCCTGAAGCAGACACTCCCTTTCTAAAACTGGCTGATGGAGTGTTGGTACTTCACACTTTCACACTTCCTTTCACATGTTTTGTGAATCCATGTACTTTTAATCAGAATATGCCCATAAGAATGAGAAACCTGCAGTGAGGGACGGGTATAATCAATGTAGTAGTAGAGTTGCAGATTCGAGACAGCTTGGAACATGGGAGGCGGATGATTTAAGCCAAACCTTCACTGCGGTTGTATTTCATCAGATGTATGGTTCACATGTGAGGATAATGTAAGCCTACTCTTTCAGGTTGTGATGATTATTAAGTTATCAACTGGCAATGTCCTCTGAGGGTAGTCTTATTCAGTTTTTCCCTCTGTAAGTCTAATATGTCATTCAGGTGGATTGTGGCATGAGCTTGGTGGGTACCAGTTTTGAACAGCAGCTAAGATTCATATGGCAGTTTTGGAACATCAATGTGTATACCTGTCAAGGAAGGTATTTGATTTTTTTGTCATGTTGAGATCACCTGATCTGGAGTTACAAAGCCATGATGTTCCCCAACAACTTATTTAGAAAGAGATCTTGAAAGTCAAGCAATCGAAGTTTCTGGTTTTATTCTTTTGGTGGCACCTGAACCTATGTTTTCACTTTCATTTACCAGTATATTGCTGCATGTGGCACATGGCACCCTAGTCTGTATATCAGGAGAGTTGTGTCATTTTGATGTTTGCATTTCTAGATAGATGTCTATATTTTGGTGTACTTAGAATGACCTTAAATAACTACACTAGATATGATATTTAGTGTCACTCACTATTTGGATTTTTGCAATGCTATATCTTTTCGCTGTTGATGTAATCTTTTACCAAGTGAAGTTTTACCATTGTTCTATAATGTCCAAACAACCAATTTGACATTTGTTGGTAAAATATGAGATATACAGTAAATAGATATAGCATGGTATGATTCCAAATAGTAAGTGACTCTGAATATCATATTCAGTGTAGCATCATTCTGCTGGGCCTTGGATAAATCGATCCTTGGTATGTAATTTGATGCGGAAAAAGGAGTTACAGACATGCCAAGTTATTTCAATTTCTTGTATGGTGGTGAACTTTGATCCTTGAAAGGACATCCATCATTTGAAGGCCTTTCTGATGGTATGCTGAACATGCGGTTTGGGGTAGCTTGATGAAATGCCAAGGCACAAGCACCCAATTCTGACACCTGTGTTTTGTTCCAAAGTCGAGATGTGTAATTCAATATGAACACGGATTTTATTATTTTTAAGAACTAAAAACTCAGCTCATTGGTTAAAAGAGATCAAATGTCAATGATCAACACTATCCACTGGGGGGTTATACAACCATTTTGAGTTGCAAATGACTCTTGATTTTCACTGATCATATGTAAATTGCATGGTATCAAAAATTGATGAACTTGAGTGTGTTAGCCTCCTCATGGATTTGCTAATTCCTTAAAATGTTTTGTGAAATGTTCTCTTCATGTTTAGGCTCCCAAAGTGTCCATTATTGGCGTTTCTACCTCACACCTAGTTAAGATGCTTATGTGTCTATCATGTTGAGGCTCAGAATTGAGGGAAATTAAGGTTGAGGCAATTATAACCAACAAAATTAGAGAATTGGCATCTGTTCAGGAGGAGTAATAGCATGGAATCATTTTCTTGCAAAGAGAAACAAATTCTAAGGAGAATGTAATCAATAGTTTATTTTATTTTTTAATAATATGGAAATTGCTGCAAATTTCAAAGCAGGAAAGTTAGGGTGATACATAGTTGATCTATAGGATAATCCATAACTGCTCATTTAAATGCTAATGCTTGGTTATGGTAGTTGCCAAAACTTGTACGACGGTAATTAATCACAAACCTCCATCATATAAACCTTAAGTACATTTGCCTAAAAAATATAGATCTCATCCATGTCAACATTACATGATCCTAGCTATGATCGGGGAGAACCGGCAGTTAGTTACAGATAAGCCGGTTGAGTTTGAGAAATAATTGGTTGAAGTTCAAGACTGCAAGAAAATTACCAATCAATTCAAGGGAATCTATAGAATATACCCCAATTTTAATAAAGGAAAACTGGAGGATGTCAACATGCAACCGGTTGGACTTGCAAACACTAGGATCTCAACCGGTTATGCCCAAAAATCTCCCCGATCATTGGATCCTAGTGAGTGGTTAAATAGACATGGTCAACTATGGATGCCTCGACTTTAGGGGAGTTCCTTGTCAAATTTGAAAATAGCCTTTTGAGTTAGATTGTAGAAAATTGAAAATGTTGTGTTTTTCATTGTTACATGGTTCACCTTCAGACATTGGTGAAACCCATTATAATGCACTAAAATTGCATCTCTTACAAGTTGCATGCAAGGTAGATGAGACTAATTAGATTACCTTCCGTAATTAGACATTTATGTTTGGCTCCTAATTGGCAGTATAGATGCTCTAATTTGATAGGTGTATAATACATGATGATTTAGCCGCCACCTTGATGATATTTGGGCTAGCCACCTTCGCAAAAATCAAACTACACCCACCATCCTCCATAATTAGGAGATCTAACCACCGAGTATAAATGTGTTATTTAGCTTGTATTTTGGGTATTCTATAGCCAATTTGGCAACATTTTATCCTACCCGTGACCACTTTAGAGACATGACACGCCACAACTAATATTGGCATTAAACTTGGCTTTCAATGACAAATGACCCATGTAAATTCTACTAATGATATTATCCACTTACGCAACATTGAACAATAAAAAATATAACACCAGATTGGGAAGTAGAGAATCTTTGATTTTAGAGCCTAGACTAACACCTTCCTTAACTCCGATATCAACGATTTCAAATTCTTTGGGTCTAACTCGCAATTGCTAACATGCTCAAGCTTCTAATGCTCAAATCCATCAACTGCATGATTCCACAAAGCTTGAGGTTTGCACCTTAGCCTCATATGCCTTAACCAAAAATGTTCTAAAGCATTCTAATCAAACTATGTATTGTTCTAATTATTGATTCTAAGGCCATGGATGTTTGAAAGTTGGGTAACTTATGTGTTATGGGTGGGTGGGTGGGTAACAATGTTGCATGTTGAAAGAGTATTCCTCATAATAGGAGATTTGTTGTTGCTTTTTGAGGCACAACAATCCATGAAAAAGATGCCATGGAAAAAGTGACCTTTATTGCATGTCACATGGTTTTTGCCTCATACGATGACAATCCCAAGGAACACTAGTAGGAAAGGTGCCCACCGTGTGTGGCAGAGTTCGGGAAGTTTTTGAAGCCTTAGTGGCTAATTGCCAGTAGTTGCTACGAAGGGTCGGATTTTTTCCAATTTACATCGGCAAGAGCCGGTCTTTTGTAAAATCAATCGGCCAATTGCCTATATTTTCATATTTTCATTGGCCAATATCCGATTAAATGGAATTCATATTGGCACTAATTTTTTTTTAAATGTATGAAAATTTATTAGAAATCATTTCTTAGTACAAAATCTTGAATAAGTGAAAAGAAAGGCATGTTCAAAACTTTAAATTTGAAGAGTTAATATCCTTGGCAGGAATTGAACCTAGCAATGCCTTCACCGCTTGAAGGCCAAGGGTCCCCCAATTCTTCATAAAAGCAATTGGATTTGGTCATGGAAAGGCTGCATAATTCAAAAAGTTTAAGGTTTAGGGTACTTTCTCAAGTGCATCATCAGATGCCCCAGACAAATAGCGCTCTGGATGCTTCCGGCTAAAATCCAGTAACTCACAA
This sequence comes from Polytrichum commune, assembly GCA_950295325.1. NCBI lineage: Eukaryota > Viridiplantae > Streptophyta > Polytrichopsida > Polytrichales > Polytrichaceae > Polytrichum > Polytrichum commune. The sequence goes on from OX485809.1 coordinate 5,040,566, forward strand.
GAAGAATCGGCTACATTTCCGGACATTTTCTGGTCCATCGGCTAATTGCCAGAGGATTGAAATTACTGTCAGATTGCCATCCGATGGTTGGAAATTTGGACCGGCCATGAGGGAAAATCCATCGGCTGATAATGAACTAGCCGTCGGTTTTCCCCGAACATAGGTGTGTGGACGTTGTGCACGTGCAACAATCAAGGTACTGCACAAAAATGGCAGCCCTTGCCGAATTGCTCGTAATTAAGCCATAAACTTGCACAAAATGAGGACTTCAACAAGAAGTATGAACGGCAATCAGAAGTTGGGGATTACAATTATGTGATGTGTAACATTACTGTAATTATGATTGGAAATCTCAACAAGGAGGTACATTGACTACATAGCAGTCATTGTGACAACATATTGACTGTCACACTTCACCACATCATTGTTGTCAACTCATCACTTGGTGGACGAGACTACAGTGCGGCAAATGATTAAGTTACACTATATCAGGAGGGATGCTTGATTGGACTATTGCAAATATTTATAAAAAAAAAAACGATGTCACACTTGAATGCATCATTGTTCTAAACCCATCACGAAGTGGGCGAGACTGCAGTGCGGCAAATGATTAGGTTACATCAAATGAGGAGGGATGGTTGAATGGACTATTGCAAAGAAATATGAAAAACGAAGTCACACTTTAGCGCATCATTTTTGCATTCCCATCTGTTCGTGCAAGAGACTGCAGTGCAGCAATAATCCAAGTTGTGCGGCAAATGATTAGGTTACAGTCAATCAGAAACAATGGTTGATTGGACATTTGCAACGAAATATGAAAAAGGAAGTCACACTCTCGCACATCATTGTTGCATTTTGAAGAGTTTGTGGGAGAGACTACAGTGCGGCAATAATCCAATCTGTGCGGCAAACGATTGGGTTACGCTCAATCAGAAACGGTGGTTGATTGGACATTTGCAAAGAATTATGAAAATTTGTGTCACTCACCTTGATTGTAACCACCGTGTTTGAAAGGAAGCACTCCAGATGTTGATCCTACCCGTACTCCCTTCACTACATCATTGTTGCAATCGCAGTGTTGAACTCCATTGCGGCAATAATCCAAGCTCTGTAGCAAATGATTGGATTACACTCAATCACAAACGATGGTTGATTGGACATTTGCAAAGAATTATGAAAAGTTGTGTCACTCACCTTGATTGTAACCAGCATACATGTTTGAAAGGAAGTGCTCTAGATGTTGATCATGTTCGTAATCCCTTCATTGCATCATTGTTGCAATCGTAGTGTTGCACTCCATTGCAGCAAAAATTCGGAGTGTGCAGGTTACAATGAATGAGCAACCATGACTGAATGAAGGTCTTTAATATAGGAATTCAAAACGCAGTCCCCAAGGGTGATTAGGTTACCTTGGTGGGTGGATGCCGGCCATGGTCCCCATGGTCCACATGGCAATGGGACACCATGATGGAAGCTGATGAGATGTGCTTGTAGCAAGGAAATGGGCATGCGATTCGATGCATGATGTGGCCCATTGGTGAGGAAGTGGCCTCGGTGGGTGAGTGAGCGGCTCACCCGGACATCGTGGCGGTCCACCATGGCACTCCGGCCCGGGCCGGCACATGCTCAACTGCGGGCAGGGGCGGGTCATGGCCCCCGAGGCCACGATGCCCTGCACACCCTCTGACGGGCCTCGATATCCGATCCGCAGTAAACTCAATGGGTTTGGTAATGTAAGGAGGAAAGGTGGGTCTACATGACACGCCAATCTAACTTGAAGTATCCATAATGACATCAGTTGGTTCATTTCGGACACTTTCATGTTAGATTCACGTGCTATGTAGACCCACCTTTCTTAGTTGTGGAATAGGTGATTCCAACTCTGTGCTAAAATGATCAATTTACTAAAGTTATGCAAGGTATGTGGTTGTGCAAATAGTTTTGGCCATTCAATCACATTGCGATTTTCTCACCTTGAGATTGTCACTTCATGTTTCAGAGTTGAGTGACAAAAGATATATGAAGATTGTTTTGTTCTTTTAGTGATCACATAAGCATTCCACTTGTGGTCACCATTGAACCAAGAATGGTGTATCTATTTTGAGGAGACAATCTAATTTCACCTTAACACATGTCTTTTTAGTGTTCATATTCAAATTACAAGCCAAATCATGTACCACTCTAATATAGGTGCTAAGATGTGCACACTACATTGATAATTATAGGAAAAACATATCTAGGCCACTCACCCACCCAAATCCCAATTACACACTATGCCCAAGCAATGATAGGGACACATGGTCATACTTCCTATTCATATGCACAAACCAACAAATTAAAGGGCTAAGTATAGCCAAACATGACAATGTTGTTCATCTTATTAAGCAAACACTACAAGCCAACAAATTCATCCTGATACTTCACTCTAGTAAATGCCATGATTCCGCAATACCATTGTAGTTGCTAATAGCATGCTTGCACTGATTGGTGTGGGCGACCAACAAACGGCTCCTACCAGCATGGGCCACTTTTAGCTCCAATTTGGCTAGTGATGGCCACTAGATGTAATTGGTACTCGTAGGTACCACTCAGTGGTGGCCCACACCAGTAATTGCAAGCATGCTATAAGTTGAACATGCAATAACACATGTTGCCAATGCATGGCCCAACTGAGACCCAACCATTATAGGAGCCCCAAATCAAAGCCAACTACCAATATTCCCATCCCCATCCAACACAATACAATATTAAGAAATAGTGACCACATAAGACCCACTATAAACCTTCCTTGAGTGATGCCTTAAAGTTGACCTTTGCAAGAACGAAGTGAAGTGCAAAATCATGGCAATTTGAGTGCAAGTCCAATGAGCACCGTAATGCATAAGCTTAGATGTTCACATGGAGATGTGAGAAGGTCCGTGATTCGCATGTTGCTTCAAGTGAGTTCCGAAACTTTGACTACACTTGGTAAGGATATAAACAAAGATACACAAGAAACAATACAAGGACTAAGAGCTCGTTTAAAAGACATGCAATTACTATTGCTAAACACAATAAGAAAGGGGGGACAACACAATGACAACTTTTATTGTGCAACCGCAATGCATTTTTCAATTACAGTCTACCCTCTATAAATGTTAACCCTCGGGAGTGGATCAAAGTTAACATTTATAGAGGTGTTAACAGTTAACAATTATAAAATTATTGTTTTGTGCAATATACAAATCTTAACATTTATAAATATAAGCAATTGTGAAGAGTCCTTGTGAGAGAATACCATTCATAAAATTGCAAACCCAATCAAAACTTTATTCAATATCAAGTTTACAAATCACGGGTGAAGTATGAATCAATGGTTCTTTGGTGAGATTCATCTACATGCACAACTTGCAAATATTTCTCAATCTGCACCAACAAGCCCACATACTTGGACACATCACATGAACGTGATTTCATGTACATTCTAATGGTACCAAAACTAGATTGCATATTTATCATCCATATTATGGTTGTATTTCATTCGTTAACATTTATAGAGTCAAATTTACAAAGAAGGGAGTATCATTTTGTTAACAATTAACACGTTTAACATTTAGAGAGGGTGGATTGTATCCGAGTTTTGATGCCACGATTGTCCAAGAAAAACCCACATGACCTAGCAGGTCCCTACCCTAATTCTCCTACCCTCATCCCTCACCTCTCATTTGGTAGTTGCTATTAATTTCCCAATATTTATGGTCCCCCACACTAATTTTAATAATGAATTGAAATGCAACAAAGGCCCACATATTCTCACCAAATGTTGCTTTCGGTCCCAAAACCTGGAGGCTGGCACCAGATGGCAGGGCCCCTCCAAGTTGCACTTATAAATTTGGAAGAAGGGACAAAAAAACACTTTGCATAAAAGCCACCCACTAAATTCTGGATTTTGCTCTTCTTTTGATTTCTAGAAAGTGTCCTTAATAATAATACTGCTAGCTTCTTGGCCCTCGCGCCTCTAATAAATATCCATCTCTAAATTGGAGAGAGCCTTTCAGCCCTACAATTGACGGTCACGATTGTCGTCGGTTTCATCCGATGGCCTAGAGTGAGCCACGTACTTGATGCCTGATGGAGGGAACGCTCCAGCTAAGATGCCATCACTGAGCCCTTGGATGCACCCGATCGGACGGCCCTTGTCTACGATCCTACCTGGCAGTCGCTCTAAAGCGGATCAGATCCATGCTGTATATAGCTGAACCTATGTGCAATTTATAGTCTCACCTGGCCAGAGTCCGGGGAGATTTTTGGGCCTAGTCAGGGCCACTTCTCATCCAAAGGCCGTACCATGGGTGTTGGGAAAGCCGTTTTATGTAGTCACGGGCCCTCAAGCATAGTGTGAAGTGAGAATGGACCATGTTGCGGGACCATTGTATATTTTGTTGGTGGGAAAAGAGGGGAGGATTTGGTTTACTAGAATATGTCTCAAACTCTATCAATTGATTTCATGTAGACTTCTCATCCATGAAGTCTTCTTTGGACCTTTAGACTTTCACCTTCGTGTGTGAGTGAACTTGGACGGTCTCCGAACTTTCGACCAATGAGAGCTCTTAGATTGCAATGGTCATGGGCCTTCAATCTTGTGGCCCTCAGTCAAAATCCTAGCGTTTCCACGTGCAACTGGTCAAGTGTTGTGATCCTTCGATTTCTCTTTATTAATTTGAAGTATGTTTTGTAGATTTCTCTAAGATGATCGATAATTGTCTTGAAGTGCAACCGGTTATTTCTCAAACTCAATTGGTTCATCTGCAACTAGCGGTCGGTTCTCCCCATTCATTGCAGCCTGGCAGAAAATTTGATCTCATATACATCATGAGATTCAAAACGAATCTTTGTTATTTGATTGAAAAGATCGCAGTTAGTTAATGCAACCCCATCATAAAGCTTCAAGACCATGGCTTGGGGGAGGAAGTTGATGAGAGGAGCACTTTAGCACTACATCCAAGGGCCAACATGGATAATAATCAAGTCTTGAATGTCTTCTTGAGTCCTTTGCTTCGACATATGCTATATTACAATCTGGATGATTGATCACACCATCAACCACAACACAATGATATGTAAACTACAAATGCGAAGATTCAATACATTTGATGTGGTTAAGTGTAGTGGTTAGTCATAACCACCCTAAATGACCCCTTGCTCTAAAGTAACAATATCATGTGTAGATCACATTCACAAAATGAATGATTCACGTTAATGGTGTTTGCATTTCTAGTCATTTGTTGGAAGTAAAATTTGTTCTACACCCATATTAGGTTCCTCACTAACTACATAACTGATGAGAAGAGAGTAAACGACAGAGCCCAACATTTTCCTTTAAATTTGCACCCATACCCAGACCATGCCCATCAGCAGCGACCTATGCCCACCCATAGCATGACATGTGCGCACCCATGCGCACCCACGCCCACACATAGCATGACATGTGCCCACCCATGCCCACCCATGCTATTCAAATTGCGCCCATGTATTCAAAAATTGTGTAATGTGTATTACCCGCCTACACCAAGTCTTGGGTGGATCAAACAAATAAAAGGTCGTTCACTATCACTGGCTTAAGCCCGGAGCGCTTCTTGGTTAGCGTATTCCCTGCATTTTTCCCTCTCGCTCCCTACCACTTTACAACATCCTTTATTTCTTGAGTTTTGGAATCCTCTTGGCAAGATTGGGTTTAAGGTAGGGTGGGAAAAGCAGAAGCACAAGAAAGTGACAAAAAAGAGACCGAGGATTCTTGGGAGCCCAGGGACACACTCAAGAAGGAGGAGGAGGAGAACAAGAAGAAGACACACTGAAGGATGGACTCACCTTACTGGGTGAAGGTGATTCGGTGCTCTTACCCTCAAAAGCATTGAATGAGAGCTCATTCAATGGCCCCTTCCAATATGCTTTTCTTTAGCCCATGCTCACCCATGAGAACTAATATCGAACCCATGCCCACCCAATGTAGGGCTTTGGTAGACGAGGAGTTGAGACACCATCAAGAAATCATGATTGGGGTTTTTGAGCAAATAGTTATGGAGTTGTGAAATTATAGTAAATTAATTAACGGGCATAATTTGGTTACTTTTTTTTAATCAAGCACTTATATTTGTGTGGTGTGTGGTTAGTTGTGGATCTAGGAACATAGACAAAAAAAGGCATGTATTTAGAAAAAATTAGAATATGTGTCGAATTTTCTTAAACTAGTCAACATAATTGGATGACCTATATGATAATGTTTATAATGAAGTCCAAAACTTACGAAGACAACGGCTACAACCTTGGTTTGGTTTTGCTAATCATATTCTAGGAGAAGTGGGCGCAGAGCTAAAAATGCGCATTTTAGGTCCACTTATCTTTGACTGATGAAATAATGGCTTGTGATGCAGTTTTTTTTTTTTTTATCTAGACAAGGTAGTCTTCAAGGCTACAAAGACCATGAGGATAACATTATTTGTAGCACTCTGCTACAAGGCATCAAACTAATGTCTTAGTTTTCGTTCATGCCACGTAAGTACTCACCGAACCCTGATCCACCTATTTGGTTTGCATTGAGAAGCTCAAATAGGTGGATTAGGGCAATGTGTTTATTGCGTTGGGGTAAAACACACTTTGTGTTTGTACTGCATTTTGCAGCTTGTGCGGTGGCTTGCCTTGGATCTAGTCATTTTTTTGCTTTGTTATACTACCGCTCACATGGTTGTCTAGCCTCCCCATCGCCTTAAAACAGTTGCAGGGCAACACCTCTGGGCCATGTACTAAGCCCCTTAGTATTGGCTTCCATGCATATGTGCCCATGGACCATTGCACATTGATACAAGATATATATATGGCAGGGTTATGGATAATAGCATTCCCACACTTACGGTAAGTTTCCATGTACTAGGCCGCTTGCTCACTAAATAGTGGGTTGGGGGTGTTCACATGTAATTAAGCACAAGCCACCATCCAACCATATTTTGGTGGTCCACTAGAATGTGGAGGGATGTGAGCACATATAGCTAGACTTTCATGCATTTAGTAAAGAATCTTTAACCTACAAGTGCCGATCATGGAAGGATTGAAGATTGGTTTAGAAGGAGGAGGAGGAGGTTTTAACCTAGAGGAGGAGGTTAGTAGGTAGTCCCGGATATGAGAAGATGTGAGTAGCTAGTTGGCACATACCTCGGGGGGTTCACTCCCTCTTATATTTTGCATACACGTGCGTTTGGGACCTATTTGTTGGGGGGCTATTTACCTTGCAGAAAAAGATTATAAGGTATGGTATTTTTCAAAACAAAGGTGTGATGGTATTTTACATGTAATCTTTTTTCACTATTTTAAAACCCCCTATATTATATGTAAGTTTTTTTACAAAATTGATCTACAATGAATATATTAGACCCTATTTTTTATCGCACGTTGTTCTATGATTTTCGCCTGTGAATCCCCCGAGGCACATACGAACCCTACCCCACTAGATTCCCTTTACATTTGTGTGGGTTTGTCCTTGTTCACACTAGAATATGGTGGGCAAGCGGTCTACATAGAAACTCACCCTTACTAGTGTGGGCAACCAATGAATGGCTCCTACAAACATGGGCCACTTTTAGCTCCAAATTGGCTAATGATAGCTGTTGGATGTAATTAGTGTTGGTAGGAACTATTCACTGTGGTCCACACTAGTAAGTGCGGGTGGGCTACAACTTAAGTTTATAGGAATGGGCACCACTCTCCTCGAGAATTACTTGCGCAAGTCCGCTCCCAATCCATCTCTAGCATTTATTGTTGATCATAATTTCCCAACTTTCCAGATGGCTTCAATCTTGTTTTTCCTTGTTCGAAGTATGTAATGCTACCACTTGCCTTGCGCACAACATTTTTACCCAATGGGTAAATCCATCCCTTGGGGTTTAGGGTTTTGGTAGGGTTATTGGGCTGAGTTTCCATGTAGGCCGCTCGCCCACCAAAATTTAGTGTGTATAAGGACAAACCCGTCCAAATGTAAAGAGAATTTGGTGGGGTAGGGTTTGTATGTGCCAACTAGCTACTCCAATCTTCTCAAATCCAGGCCCATCTCCTAACCTCCTTTTCCTTCTAAAACCAATCTTCAATCCTTCTGTGACGACACTTATAAGTTAAAATTTTTCTAGTGGGGTGTGCATGGAAGTCTAGTGCTCCGTGTCCATGACCCCCACATTCTAGCAACCTGCCAACATGTATTAGGTAATCGTTTTATTGGAACCGGTTATCGGTGCAGAACCGGTTTTGCATCGATAACCGGTTCCAATAAAACGATTACCGGACGTAACCGGTTGGCCGCTTTGTTGAGCCGCGTAGGTGACCTAAACAATGGGTCACCTGTCACCATAACTGATTTAGATGATCATAACCGGCTGGGATGTCGAGGTTATTGTCTGCAAACCTGTGTGCTCAGAGCCAATCGTGTAGTGCCACCTCGGCGAAACAAAGCGGCCAACCGGTTACGTGGTTGGATGGTGGCTTGTGCTTAACCACATGCGAGTGCGTCTGACCCATTATTTTCTAGAATCTAGTGGGCGGACTGCCCAGATCTATGATCGGGGAGAACCGGCAGTTAGTTGCAAATGAACCGGTTGAGTTTGAGAAATAACCGGTTAACATTCAAGACTGCAGGAAAATTACCGATCATTTTGGAAGAATCTATAGAATATACCTCAATTTAATAAAGGAAAACCGGAGGATGTCAACCTGTAACCGGTTGCACTTGCAAACGCTAGGATCTCAGCCGGTTATGCCTAAAAATCTCCCCGATCACTGGCCCAGATGGAAACTCACTCTTAGAGACCCGAGAGTTTTGCGGCACTGCTATTCTGGGACTGCTGAAGAAGGTTCATCAATAGATCCTGGCATGATGTATTGAACTTTGTCGTTTAGAAGATTAAATCGTACTTTTCCAAAAACAGCAACACGTCAATTTATGTGGACTCCGCACTCATCATCATCAGCCACAAATCCTTTCACGTATACATGTCATTTACAGATCATATGCCGGTGGCTAGCTACCTAAGACAGTAAAATTCTTCACCAACGAAATGTTTGAGACGTGCGAAGTAGGAAACAAGATGCCGCAAGCTACAAGGCCCCCTCCCTCCCACCTGCATGCATAATAAGAGAAGGAATCTTCTGCCACTGGATTTTTAGAGTCATTACTACAGTAGATGTATGGTGATTTTGCCTGAGAGACTTGAATAGAAAAGTTCACGAGCAAGATCTTGCTACGTATTCGAAGCTAGGGTACAAACCAATCTCTTCAAACATAGCTTCCTTAAAAGAATTCCTACAAGTAAGTATGCCACATGAAAGCAAATGCATCAGAGTCACATGTTCGAACTAACTTAAGTCATGATCTAAGTTACAGTACAATTTGGAGACGTTGACTTTCATTTGAGACTCTCGGCATGTTTATAAATAGAATATGGTTCTGGTAAGTAGTAGGAATTGCCAATATGCCTTTCGCCGGGATAACTGGGGAGAGGAGGTTTTTGCTGTGCTGCTACTTATCCTCTGTTGCGGTGCCGCCAACTTGGGCGGGCACAAGGATGAAGGGATCAACCAGTCGCAACCGGGAAGTTGAACCAATGGCAATTTGCCAGAGTTCTCGGTCCCACTTTCATCATCATCTCCATACATTGCTCAACAGACTCATCAGTCAAAGAAGATCCCAAAGCATAAGTATGGCATATGTAAGCATGTAATAAGTTTAGGATGTATTTTATCTTAGGTCCTTCCTCCATCTCCATAGCCTGTCGGCAGCGGTGACTTCTCTGTTTAGACTTCGAGGGTGCATACTACGTACAGAATTGTATTCACATTGAGCTTACTCTGAAATGCACTGCCGAATTTCACGTTTCCTTTTGCCGCACCACCTGAAGCCTTGAATGGGAACCTCCTAACCCATGCTCCTCAATAATTTCCGAACACGAAACTTCATCCCCGAGGAGGAATCCACTGCTTTACAACACTCGTCCCTATCTTTCATTGGAAGATCCATGTGGGGGAACCTGACGTGAGCTTTGCCTTGGCCACACAGATTTGCTTGGGATCTTCTTTAGCTCTTACTTGAGAAAGATGTCTCAAAAGCATCCGGTGGTCGTGGAATCGTCACAACATCGTGAGGAATATGGATTTGTCTCCACACTGATGGGATCCTAGCAAACATTTTGGAGCACATTTAACAGCATTAACGGTATCATCACAGTTGAAGCAAGGAGGCCTGCCTGAGGAAGAGATGGGTTGGGTGGAGGGTAAAGGCGGCCAGTGGACACCCGGGTGGTTGCGTTTCATACTTTGGCTGTTCGCTGTGTTTCTCACAACTTGTGAAGCTGTGAACAATGAAGGTTTGCATGCTTACATAAGAACTGTTCACTGGAAACTGCTGTTTACATGTACATTTAAAGCATATCTTAGTCCTTTTCCTTTATGGTAGAGCTAAAGAATACTGGCACATTACCAACGAGCAGCAAGTCAGTTTGAAGTTTAGTGTGTAGCGGTGGTTTATTGGGGGTTCCTTCTCCAGAAAATTCAAGCATTGTTCTGTGGATACCTTGAGATGGTTTTTTTTTGGTTCATAATCTTCGGAGTGCACCTTAAATTGAGGACATCATCTTGTTAGGGATGTCAGTTCTTCTCAACATTCAGAAACATGTGAAGCTGCGAATTTTGAAGGTGCTGGTCGTCACCTTTGTTGTCATTTGGAGAACTGTTCACTGGTAGACATTGCACCACATGCACATCTTAGTCTTTTTCCCTTCATGCTGAGACGAGGAGTAAGTCAGTTTGGATTTGGTATGTATCGGGTTTTTATGGGTTGCTCCTCTAGAAAATCAAGCATTATTCTGTAGATATCCTGGGAAATAGCGTTGCCTCTAATGTTTTTTCTTGTTGAGAATCTTCGGAGATCTCCTTAATTTGAGGATACCATCTTGTTAGGCATGTCAGTTCTTTTTGGCGTTCAGAAACATGTGGAGTTGTGAATTTTGAAGATGCTGGCTGTCACTTTTGTTGTCATTTGGAGAACTGTTCACAGGAAACTGCCATTGACTTAGAAATTGCAACACATGCACATTTTAATTTTCCTCTAATGATAGAGCTAAAGTATCCTGGGATATTATTAACAAGTCACTTTGGAGTTGGTATATACCAGTCGGTTTTGGTAGTAGTACTCTGAATGTTTTTCTTTTTGAGAATCTTCGGAGTGCTATGTAATTTGCATATACCACCTTGTTTCGGAAGTCATTGCTTCTTAGCGATTAGAAATTTGAGCCTGTAGATTATTTTCTTTTTGAGAATCTTCGGAGTGCTATGTAATTTGCATATACCACCTTGTTTCGGAAGTCATTGCTTCTTAGCGTTTAGAAATTTGAGCCTGTAGATTAAGTATCTTGGGTATGAATCTTTCGCTTATTGCTGAAAGTCTCCATATTCTACACATTAAATCTCACTTATTGTCATCTACCCTACAGTGCTGTTGGATCGGCCGTGCCATAGTTAACGGCAGCGAAGAGAGAGCCATGGTGTGTCTGTTGTTTAATTTAGTGAGAAATAGTGTGGCCATGCTGAAGCTAAGTAGCCTCAAGTTGGGGCATTTCCTATACTAAATAAGCAGTTATGTTGATGAGTTTTGTTTTCTGAAATGATGGAAGTGATGGTGGATAACAGGGTTGGCATTACAAGCCTTCAAGCAAGCGATCCAAGATCCCAAAGAAGCTCTGAAGAGCTGGAATGATACAGATATAACTCCATGCAACTGGTGGGGCATTATTTGCTTCAACTCCACCGATGTCGTCAAATCCATGTACATCCCTGGGCCACAATACTTTTATCTCTGGAAATTATGTTTCTTTTTACAGTTGGAAACAGTTTTAGCCACGACCACGAAGCTGCTATGTACATTTTGCAGTTCTTGTAGTGGCTTATTTGCTTACGTCATCTATTAGAACTTCAGACTCAAGAAGGAGAGGTTGTTTTGACATTTTTGGGGTTTCGGATCTCACAAATATAATATCCCAACATTGACATTTATTTATTTATTTATTGTTGTCATCGATTTCAGCAACCTTGCAAAACTCAACTTGAGTGGGACCATTGTTCCTCAGTTAGCAGAGTTGAGGTTCCTGCAACGCATGTAAGAGCTCCGTTACATTTGCAAATTGGTCATAGTTTCCTCCATCTGATTTTTGGGCTCAATCATTATTATTTTAAAACACCATTTATCACTCCTGGTTTCTCAAAGCCTGTTATTCTGTGGCAGGTCCCTCCATCACAATAATTTCTATGGAGGAATTCCAGAGGTTCTGCAAAATCTCACAAACTTGAGGGCCTTGTAAGTACTGGGGCATTTAAACCCACCATGAAAAAATTTACTGTGCATCTGAACCATGTTTTAGGCTGAGATATATTCTCAGACAACTGGGTGCCGAGACAAATTAAAAGTGCAAGTGTTGATGCAACATTTGGCTGATTCAAGGGTGCGTTTCCAGGTCACCAAATAGAAGGCCATGGTTTATCAGTTGAAAATCCAGTGTCTTACCTTGCTTCTTTGTGTGTTTCAGGTACTTGCAGAATAATGCTTTTTCTGGCAGTATCCCAAGTGGCATTGGTGGGTTATTTAAACTGCAAATATTGTAAGCACCGCAGCGCTTCACATGGAATCCTTACTATCGAACGGCTTCTTTTGTAGTAGACAATTGTCGTGATGTGCTACGTTGTCCTCTAACCTAGACTTTCGATTGCATTGCAGGGACTTGTCAAATAACAACCTTGATGGAGCAATCCCTGGGTCATTCAGTTCCTTTAGTAGTTTGCGTTCACTGTGAGCTCACTGTGACCTCCTTTGATTTTGCTGCTGTTTATGATACTTGTATCATCTTTTCCTTGTCTCCAGCATATCAAGAACGCAAAGCATCATGCATATATATATATGCATATATTTTCCCATCTTTTTAAGATAGCTCCAAGATATTTGACTTCTACAACATGTTAGACGTACCATGGTACATGTATCCACATAATAACATTACATTGAATAGAGCAAACTTCCCTTTAAGTTGACGATGGGATGCTTGTTATGACGACCCAGGAATTTGTCTTACAATCAACTCGGGGGAGAGGTGCCGGGGGGTGCTCTGCAGCGCTTCAACTCTTCCTCGTAAGCACCTTTAGGATTCATTTGTTAAAGCAATTTTGAGATATGTTTTTGAAGTTCAAGTTTCTTAAGCACGTGTAAGGATGCTCTCTTTCTATTCTAGCTTCAAGAACAAATCCAGGAATGAAGGTCTTTGATTACATGCATGAATACCAAGCATATTCAAGTGGCATTAAGCTCTCATTAGTCGACACCTCATTGTCACCTTGCATCTTCAGACGAAGCCTTTTAACATGTATCAGGATTCAACTTAAAGAACTTGCCAAAAGGACTTTCAATGAGTGCATACTCTCTAATATGCTTATCTAGGAGAACACCTACCATACACTTAAGAATGCTATGTTGGGTGGGCCACACTAATTTACAAGTCACAACCCTTTTATTTATGCGTGACACGGCGTTTGCATTTTGTAGTTCGGTCAAACTTTAGCATCAATGTGTGACTCTTACTACACTAACAACCAGTGAATGACATCTGTCCTGGCATGTGGCAGGTTTCTTGGAAACAGCTATTTATGTGGCCTTCCTGGGTCAGGTTTGCCAACTTGTCAATTCTCAGCAGTTCCAGCCTCTGCCCCTGTGCTTGCACCAGGTATATTCTCTCACCTTGTGTGTGTGTGTGAGTGTGAGTATGGATTTTTCCTTAAATCATCAGGACTGCATTTTTTAATTTAGAAATCAAAACGTCTTCTGAGGAGAATGTTTAATTTTCTCATACAACTTCTCAGCAACGTTTATCCTCTCTGGCAATGTTCTTCCTTTCTGGTAATACCATATCATTCTTAAGCATTTGTAAGGACGTTCTATTCTAGCTTCGAGCATAAATTTTCAAGAATGAAGGTGCTTAAGTACATGCATGAATGCCGAGGAGTATAGTCAAGTGCCATTGAGCTCTCAATAGTCAGACACCTCATTGTTGCCTATCTTCAGACATGAGGTCTACTTATATCTACCAAGATTCAATTGAGAGGCGCATTCCTAATGGAATCATTCTTAGATTATCTGGATTACCTAAGAATCATTTCATTTGCATTGGAACCTAAATAGGCTATTTGAGAATGTTATAATGCAGTTTAGGGGGTTTTATTGGCTATTCTTGTGGTTTGAAGGATCCAAGATTTGAAAACTTTCAAATTGGGGAGTCGAGTTACTCAACTTTTTTTTCTCTTATCAAATCATTGCATTTTACTAACCAATGTGTTCATTTTTCTACTTATCTGCAGCCCAGGGACGTCACACCCTGAGTTTGCTACAAATAATATTGCTGTCGGTGGGACTATTTCTGCTCTTCAAGTTCATGATTGGAGCGTTTCTCATCATGCGTTGGATGAGGACGGATAACCGCCTAGAAATCAAGCTTGGAAGCAGTATGTACTCACGTTCATTTTATGTAATAGTCTTAGAAACAGAATTCTCTACAATCTTGTTTGTGATCAGAAAAGTGTGCTGATGATCAAGGTAAGGACACTTTGAGCTGTGTGGATATGAAACGCTCAATTAGTCTGAGATGTTTGGAGAATTCAAAGTAAGGCTATTGCGTTTTTCATCATATCTTTTGGAGATCTTGTCATTTTCAAAGTGAAGATTCTCTTTTTTATTAAATGATTATATGGGTCCCCCAATTTATGTTGACTATTCCGAATGGCTAACAACTGTTGAGCACGTAGTCCACTCTCTTTTAAACACATGATATCCTCTTGGCGTCCCTCCTTAGATCCACACCTAACTACACATCACTCAAATATAGGTGTCCAATTAAGTTTATGTTAGCAAATGATGCCTGCTCACCTAGACAAGAAGGTATGCATGCAATCCTAACGTTGAGCATTGCCATTACCATTTGTCAGGTGGAAAGCTTGTGATGTTTCAAGGTGGGACGCAACTTCCTTCCTCCAAAGAGATGTTAAGTGCAATTCGGAAGATTCGAAGGAAACACATCATTGGCGAGGGTGGCCATGGAGTCGTCTACAAAGCCGAGTTCAAGCATCGTCACCCGACTTTTGCGGTGAAAAGACTAAAACCATCACTTGAGTCTGAACGAGGCTTTGAAAACGAGTTGGACACTCTTGGAACTGTGAAGCACAGGAACTTGGCAAGACTTAGGGGATTCTGCACGGCACCTGAAGTGAGGCTGTTGATTTATGACTTCATTCCAAACGGCAATCTTCATCAACTTCTACATGGTAAGACATGAAAATACTTGTTGGGGGGTTATGACGTTCTTTTCCCCATCTCGATCCGTGAAGGATTAATTATGGACCATAACTGTTGGACTGGTATCGCGATTTCTTGATGCTACTTGGGTGAATATAATGACGATTTTACATCTTTTTGCTATTTGTAGCGTATGGATATTTGAGGATATTTTGTTTTTGATACCATTTGGGTTTATATACCATGCAAGTATCTACATACCTATGAAAATTTATCCCAGTATCAATATGGTATTAGGATGGCGTTGACCCAAATATTGACAAAGAGTCTCTCATTTTGTGATACCCATCAAGTATCAATATTTGACTGGTAATACAAGTTTGATAGCAGTCGGGTAGGTTCCTTAACACCATTTTGTGTATAGATACTTTGCCTTCACCAATACACTTGTCCAACATTGGTATAAATTAATCTGGATGTTTTCTTCTTATGGAAACTTCAGGTGTGAGCAAGGAAGGATTATTTGCTGACTGGTCAGTTCGAATGCGAATAGCCATCGGGGTAGCTCGTGGCCTTGCGTATCTCCACCATGGTTGTAACCCTCGCATAATCCATGGAGACATCAGTGCTTCAAACATACTTCTCGACAAGGAATATGAGCCCTATCTTACGGATTTTGGCTTGGCTAAATTGGTGGGGATGTATAATACGCATGTCACTGGCACTGTGGGTGGATCGTTTGGCTACGTTGCACCAGGTATACCATCATGCATTAGAGTTGTATATGGAACGTATGAAAGATCCTCTTGTATTCGAGACTTGGAGTGTATGGATATTCACCAACTTTTTAAAAGCTAAAATGTGCAGGATTTGAAAGGCCCCTTTCACATGACTGGAAGATGACATAAAGTTTCGGGCCAAGTACACAAAATAGTCCTATTGGTGTGGGCCACAGTAATTCTCTAGAAACCATATTAATTCTCAAAGTAAGCCCAATCTCTAGTTTTAAATTAGTGTTGGCCACATTAATTTGTTTTTTAAAGGAAAATTGATGTGGGCGATCATTTTACTTTATGCTACTTATCTCCTTGAACTGGAAGACTTGGGAGATGACCAAGGGTCTTGGCCCACATTATGTCCACCCTCACTAGACAACTAGCGTGGTGGACATTAATTAATTCCACATTAATTTTCCACCCACACTAAAGAGGCTATTTAGTGTACTTTCACTGTGTGACATCCTTTGTGGCATGATAAAGTAACCATCTTCAATAGGGTTATTTCTCGGTTGTCAAAATCAAATACTTTTGGGTAATAGTGCCTCGAAGTGCTAGATTGTCTCTTTCTTGCCATGTCAACACCTGATGTGCCACATTGATCATTAAACTTAAACTTGAACCTCGAAAGTATGAATGATTCATAGCTGTCAATCCCTTTGCCTTTCCTCTCATGTGACAGGTGGTTGCATCCGAGAATTAATGAATCCTCTCTTTATTTGCCATGTTTGAAGACATCCAGCCATGTGAAAAGACCCTAATTTAGAGAGGGCATAAGCTTTATTCACGATTGTTGCAATTTTTGTCCTTATGAAAACAAACAACACAGACTTGTGAGAATAAACTTGTTTCTTTTCTTGGCCTGTAGAGTATATCAGAACAGGGCGAGCCTCCGAAAGGGTAGATGTTTACAGCTATGGCGTGATATTGCTTGAGCTTTTGACTGGGCGAAAAGCAGTAGATGATTCTTTCACGGAGGAGCACATGAATCTTCCTACTTGGGTAAGAAACATGCTACATCAAAGGAATAATTCTGCCTTCAATACGTAACCCTTAAAAGTCTTATGGGGTATACTCCAAATCAAGAATATTATTTTCACATCTACTTTTGGAGTGTAAATACAAATCAAATTTTTGAATGGTAATTATGAGATTACATCTATACGGTTAGAACTAGCAGCACTATCAATAATATATATGAAACTAATTTAGAAGTATTTTCATTCAAATATTCCAAAAGAAGAAGAAGAAGACACTCAACCTAATTTTAGTGATATCTGTTCTAACTGGCTAAAAACACAAGTTGCATAAGATGAAAAATACCATATCAATACTGGGTTACTGTCTATATATAGGTAGTTCTGAAACAAATAAATCATTCAGACCTCAACATAAAATGTCAATAGTAAAATCTTGGATCACAGACTTGGGTGGAGAGATAGCCTTCAATGTGTAGGAAGCTTGAGTGGTGTAACTCTTAGAAAATGGAGAAAACAACATGGAGAAGAGCTTGACACAGAGGAGTTTGGAGGTTTTTGAGAAGGTGAGTGACCGCCTTTTGGTCACTTGGGACGTCAGGGGCTAACAGTTGCTCCATATTTGCAGGTGCGAAGCATCTACAACAAATGCGACAGCTCAAATATAGTGGACAAGCGGCTGAGGGAGACAGTCTCACACGTAGACCTCGACGCGGTGCTAGAACTTGCCTGCCTCTGTGTATCCCTCACTCCGGAGGATAGACCCAAGATCAACAAAGTGGTGGAAATTCTTGAAGCTCTTGCGCATTCGGAGAATTCAACACAATCCTCATCATCCTTACGAACATCGATAGATGCTCCTTCCGAAGATTCTACTTCTAGTCCTACAAAGGATGATGATCCGTGTACCAAAACGCCGAAGTTGAAGATCAATGGAGAGTATTTTGTCTTTGAGGCTTAGACTGATCACAGGTTGGTACTCTATGACATGTAGCTCTGAACCACTGATTCAAGCGGCGAATCGTTTTCAAGAGATTAGCTTCACAAGGTCATAAGCTGGTGGAAATTCTTGAAGCTCTTTCGGATTTGGAGGATTCAACACACTTAAGAATTCATCATCCTTAAGAAGATTGATGGGTGCTCCTTCCAAAGGTTCTACATCTTCGAGTCCTACAAAGGATGATGATTCTTGTACCAAAATGCATAAGTTGAAGATGACTGGAGAATATTTTGTCTTCGAGGTCTTACTTAAGGCTGATCACAGTTTTTAAAAGTAGAACATTTTAGTGGTGCAACTGGCCAACTGTTTTCAGGAGATTAGTATCACACTGATGTATTTTTGAACACATTGTGCCATTACTGAAATAGCGAGGGACAAAAGTGTTGATGAGAATATTGGTAGTTTTTCTCAAGGAATTTTATTCCTGAGATGTATTTACAATGAAGACCCTACCTTCTTCTTTCAAACATATCTCAGCATATTGACTTGCAATGGAGTTAATTTTTCCTAGTCTTGGTCAAAGCTGTGTTTTGGCATTTGTCTTGATACTGTTATCTGTGAATCGCCAGTTTGTGCTTGTGAAATGAAATGAAATTGAGGGGATAATATAGGATTCAGCATCCAGTCGTTGAATTCAAATTTTTTGCTGAAATTCTCTCATCTCCTAGGGTTGAAGATCCTACGGATAAATCACACTTTAGCCTTAAAATCTGTCCATGGAATTTCTTCAACCAACACTGTCAAAACAACCCTTTCATGGGCTAGGGAAATCAAGGGTTGATGTTCAAAATTAGCTTGTAAGTGATCAACATCTGTCCAGGGTTCGGTTTTGGTCAGTGGTGGCCACCGTAATAGGCCAGAAGAGATTGGCATGATTGTTTGGTGAAATTTGTGAAGTACTTGCACAAAATATTTTGAGCATTCATGAACAGTAGTTGATGGAAGCCTTCTATTCACATCGGAGGGGACAATTCAAGCTGACCTCGATCCTATTCATTCTATTAAGGTCGGGATGGGGAATGTCTACAACCTCAACCTATATTTCACCCAATATTGGGATATTGGAATATTGAGGTCAAGGTTGTGGTCCAGGTTGATGTCGGGACTGAGGTTGGGGTGGGGATGTGTCGCGCACCTCTCCATGAGGAGTGCCCAAAACACCATGGGCACAAGGGGGGCCCGGAATGACACCCGGGACTTGTGGCGCCGTTGGTGCGAGGGCCCAAGTGGTCCTAGTGTGGGTGAGGGCCCCAGGCGTTGGGAATGCCTCCCACCCACGAAGACTAGGAGGCACGAGGTTAAGGCCATCAACTATGAGTAACTTATGGTGTGTGGATTCTAGAATGCTCAAGAACACCTCAATCGGAGATGTGAGCTAGAAGATATGGCAATTTGAGTGGGGCGCTGTCCCAGGACAGCGTCCTGGTACAGCAGTGGCCTGGGAGTGGCTCCCGGGACTGCCAAGGTTTAAACATGCATAACTTCCTCAATAGTTGCCCAAATGGGGCAAGCGAGGAGTCCATCGGCATCTACGTGAAGCGTATATGATGATGGAGTGGTTGGTTATTAGCATTAAGGATGTAACAAGGAAGTTATAGTGTTTTGAAGTTGCTAGGGGCTTCTAGCCCCAGTGGCTAAGGGACAATGTCTACTTGGCCCCACCTCTTGGCAGAGAGACAAAAGGTTTCTTGACGGTGGGGTAGGGGCCCTCTCAAAAGTCTTAGAGGCTTACATGAGTGAGATGGTGTGACCGAACCCACCCAAGGCTGAACGACACGGCCTCCATGGGCATTGGCGCAATGTGAGGGGATAGTTGCCTAGTATGGTTCAGGTTGTTGTAGTGTTGCTCCAGCAACGCGATGATCAACATAAGAGTGGACTTCCATCCATCTAAGAATTGATTACAGATTAAGGGGTGAGTACCGAAAGCAAAGTAGGAGGGTTGGTTCCCCTCCTATATATTATAAGGTCCGGGGTAGGAAGAGCTAACCATTAGCATGGCGGAATGCGAACGGTTAGCGCTCGTGACCCTTGCTAGAAATGAAATTGGTCAATATAATTAAAGGGAGCTAGCGAGGGTTGCGATAGAATGTGGTCCTTCCCCACCCTATGTGATCATCCCATATTGAGGAATTGAGGTTGGAGTAGCCTTGCTCTTGAAAGAAGGCGACTTGTTTTATCCTGAGAAGTACTAAGTTTTGGTCAAGGAAAAGACATGTATAGTTTTGATCACAAGATTCATGATCTACATTGGTAAAAAAGAAACCTATTTGCAAGAGAGAGGGAACTATTACATACAAATGTACCTCTCATTCATTACAAAATCACAACGGTGAGGTTTATTTTTTTGATTGATTTGACACCATAATCAACTTCAAAGACCTTGAATTAGTCTTGTCCAAACCATTTGAGATGAATTGGCCACAAACCTATAGCGGGTCTAGTTGTTTATGTTGGATGGATGAGGGGTATGTTTGAATGTGATAATTTCCTCTCTCCGTATTTGCAAAGGCAACCTAAGGGGCGCTTCACACTATGGCCGAAGGTCAAGAGGCCGTTGATTTCCACTAATGAGATTGCAAGAAACCAAGAGTTTGGTCCCTCGACCCTTCATACTAAGGCCAAAGTCCAAAAACAATCGTAATTTAAAATGAACACTTTTTGAAGAAGCCAACGGACTCTTGAAGGAAGTTTGGGTCAGACGGGAATAAAAACCCAAATTATGGTCGAGAGGCCATCGGTTTTTTTTCATAAAAAAATCAATCATTGACAAGATCTTGGTTGTTAGATTGGAAGGGTTCAACTTGTTTTGAGCAAGAAATAAAGTGGTTCTCCTTCTGCATGGGATGGATTTGGACTTTGGGCTTGGCCTTTGAAGGCTTCACACTATAACCGTCGAAGTCGAGAGGTTGTGGGAATTCATGACCAAAGGTTTGGACTTTGGGCTTGGCCTTTGGAAGCTTCACACTATGCCCAGCCGAAGGTTCCCATTCCTACATTTTATTGACTATTTTCAGCCCATTTCTTTGGACTCTCAACAAAGTTTGGCCACTCAATCCCATGGCCTCTCAACTTCGACGGCCATAGTGTGAAGCGGCCCTAATTTCACATATCAGTGAAGCTAGCATGTAGAGAGTCATATAGCGTTGCTGTTGGACATGATGGAACCCCTACTCCGTGCCCTTTTACCAGGGCACGGGAATAAGACGAGGATCCCATTCCCGTAGCATTGTTGCATGCGTGCAGGGGCAACACTTGTCCGGCTGCTTGCATCACCTTTCTCGCTTTCTGCGTCGCTCCCATGTCAGGCTTCTTCCGACTTCGTACTTATTACTACACCATTCTACAGCCATCGCCTCAATCAATCAAGGAACGAACTCTAAACACAAAACTGTTCGAGTCTTCTTCAGCTGACTCATCATCCTTAACCTGCCATCCTTATCGCTCCTTCCTCATCGACACTGTGCTCACTGTGTTAACAGAGCTTTTGGAGTGTTTGGGTTTTGTTTGGAGGTGTGTGTTGTTTCGGGATTGATGGTGGGGCAGAGGACGATGAGCAGGAGGTGATTGGGGTGAAAGAAAGAAAGTAAAGAAAGAGAGTGGGGGTTTGGATTTGGCAGTATGGGAAGGGGTTTAGTGCGAGGGGCGATTCGGGGATGGAAGGCTTCTGGCTCCGTTTGCGGCAATAGGACACTCACCACATGCAGGGCCGTAATCTTGCCTCGGTTCGGAGGTCCTGAGGTAACGCCTTATTCCCGTGGAGTATGTGTGGAGTTGGGAAGTTGTGATGTGTAGCAAATTTGCAGCTTAAACCCTCCGGGAACATTGAGAGTGCATTTGTCTTTTTTCGTCCTATTTGGATTTAAGATTTTTGGATTTTGGGTTGAGTTGATTTTAATTGAGTGGAATCTAATCAATTCGACTCAACTCAGAATCTTATAGGAGCGGAACCTTTTGGGCATACCGCAGTGGTGCCCTTCTGGTTTCAGATTTGCGCATTTGAATGAGTGTTGTGTTTTTGTCGCCCATGTTGCAGATAGACAATGAGGTGATGCCCTATTCCCGTGGATTACATGTGTATTTGGGAAGTTGTAGTGTGGAGCGAATGGGTAGCTAAACTCTGTCAGATCATTAAGAGTGCAACTGTCTTTGTTCGTCCTACATTTATTTGAATTTTGGGTTGAGTTGGTTAATTCAGTGGATAGTCACGAAACTTTTGGGCATACTGTAGTGGTGTCCTTCTGGTTTTCGGATTGCATATATGAATGTGTGGTGTTTTTGTTGCCCATGTTGCAAATAGGCAATGAGGTAATGCCTTCTCCCTGTGGATTATATGTGTAGTTAGCGAATTTGGAGCTAAACCCTCTGGGAACATTGAGAGTGCAATTTGTCTTTGCAATTCGCCCTTCTGAGGTTTAGAGAACCCAATAATGTTTTTGGGATTCTGGGTTGAGTTGATTTAATTCAGCGGAACCCAACTAAATTGGCTTGACCCAAAATCGTATAGGAGGGAACCTATTTGGGTGTACTGTAGTGATGCCCTTTTGGTTTTACAAGAGCCTGAGGTTTCGGGAATCAGAGGGCTAGGTGCTTTTCGTGAATTTTTTCTTGTATTTATACGATGGATTAATACCTTCTTAGTCAGTGACATTGTGGTTGGGAAGATGGGGTTTCTGCAGAGGTGCATCTTGCTTCTATTGTATGAATTTGACCTGACATTTTGCATTTTCTGTGCATGTTTTTGAGTATGTGATCAGGTACTTGAGGTGCGAGATGATGCAGTGCTGCCAGATTTGGGGGCTTCAGAGGTGTTGGTGCGCACACATGCGGTTGGTGTTAATCCACTTGACATGCGGGTATGTCACAGATGACCTGAGTTTCTCTTATATACATTGTGGAATTTGGATGTTGTTTGAGTAGTGTATTGAGACTGTGACCATGAAATGTGAGGGCGCTTGAAATTCGTCTGCAGGCCGTACCATGGATTATTGAAGTTGAAATTTGTGTGGTCATGGGCCCTCAAGTGTAGTGCAAAGACATACATGACCTGGCTCTCAACTGAATGCTATTTCTTTACCATCCTATTCATGTGGGCCCTTCTACACAATAAGTTGTAATGGATCAAGGGTTGGGAGATTTTGGAGTGTTGTGGTCTCCCAGTTTTGTGTTAGACCCACCTCTTTGAAGTAGGCTTGACGCAAATCCGGCAGACCATGAAACATTATACATTGCATGCCATGTATTACCCATATGAAGGTTTGTTCATCCATTCAAACTTCATTGGTCCCTTAGGCTCTCAAGCTCTAGTGTAAAGCAAAGAGGGACAGTCTCGGCATTTCCAGCAATGAGAGATTTAGATTCCAATGGTCAAGGGCCCTCAAGCTCCACCATAAAGTGCCCCTTAGTATCATGACTATTCCAATGGCATTATTTATGTGCATTGTGACCTTTTGCTTGATGTACATTTTTTTGCCTCCCAGTTGACCCAGCCTTTTAATTTTGTGCAGATGAGGGAAGGCTACGGGCGGTCATTGTTTGAGCCATTGTTGCCTCTCGTGTTGGGTCGGGATATTAGTGGGGAGGTTACAGGCATAGGAAACAATGTGAGGCATTTTCAAGTAGGACAACAAGTTTTTGGGGCCTTGCATCCTACAGCTACTCGAGGAACATATAGTGACTATGCAATTCTTGGAGAAGAGCAGTTAGCTCCAAAGCCTGAATCACTCTCTCACACGGTATATGGCCCTTCAAATTATCCATATATTCCTCTTATCCATGCTTTCCTACAAATTATCCATGGGTTCATAGTTTTGTATGTAAATATACCAACACTCCAGAGCCCTGTGAAAAGCAATGTCTTCAAAGCTGAATTCAATGACATTGTGATGATGCTTTGGTTCATCATTAGTTTAAGAGTTATGTTGGGCCTGTGTTTATGATCCATTCCTTCTTAGTCACCAAGCACAAATATGTCATGATATAGAGTGGTAGCTCAAGCCACTTTTGTCTGCCCTCCAATAGTTTTGTTGAAAGTTATCCTTTGAATCAAAAGTTTGCTGTATCATGAGCTGATTATGTGGCAGGCATTTGTATCTTCACGGTTGTCATAAAGTACAAGTATAAGTTTGTAAAACTGAACTTTAGGATAAATTATTTCTTCAAGGAGTGTACCAGTGATTTTAGTCTGACCTCATTGAGTAATAACAGGAATGTAACATGCGTGTGTTGTATAGCCCAAATGTTTAACCAAAACTTGTCCTGACCGCCACTTTAAAAGAGGTAGTGGCTGCAAATATATTGTTGAGTTGGACAGCTTGCTTAAGTATGTGTATACACAAGGTGTGTATATTTTGTACTTACTAAACTCTGAAAACTCCTTACAGGAAGCTGCTGCAATTCCGTTTGCTGCACTTACTGCCTGGCGAGCCCTCAGAAGCACTGCCCAGATAAAACAGGGGTAATCATTTTCTTGAGAGCCTGATGTTTTTGGTTCATCCATGCTCAGGCTAGGGTCTTCAAAAGGTTATGCAAGTCAGTAAAGTCTAGATTTGTGGACTACATTTTTTCCACTTCAAGGTGCATTTTCATACAATCACTGTTTCGGTGGTTGATGGTTTGTAGTTTACTTTCTTTGGCTCTATTTTTGAAGGATAAGGTGCATTCATGACAATCACAACCACAATTGCTCTACTTGCTCAACTAACTTACGATTCAAGGTGTACTTGGGAGTAGTTGCGATGGTTGTAGTTTTCTTTGTTGGTTCTATCTCCTCAAAGAGCAAGCCCCTAGGTTCCACATGGTTGGTCGAAAATATCTGGTTCACTCAGATGCTCCCACTATGATTGGGTGGACCATAGGTTATGGGTGCATTGGAAATCAAGTGCTAGGAAGGTCACTCGTCTGAGTTATTCCAACCTTAGGCAGCTTAACATCAGAGTTCTCATGGGCCCCAGCTTAAGGCCTTGGTTAAAGCCACCCCCACTGTGAATATTTTGGGGACTTAGAGTGAAAATGGTGGGGTTGTAGGCAGAAAGTCTTGGTAATGGGAGGTGGAGGAGCAGTTGGGCTTGCTGCAATCCAAATAGCCAAAGCGGCAGGATGTGAGGTTTCTTGCACATGTGGGCAACGAAGCATGGAACGAGTGAAAGATGCTGGTGCCAGAAAGGCAGTCGACTACACAGCTCCTGTAATTTACCAATCTTTTGATCATGATGGTTGATATTTTTTTGAGGTTTAGGTTTTAGGGTGTATGATCTTAGAGATTCATATACACTCATGGGGACCTTTTGAAATATCACACTAGAAGGGATGCTTGAATATTGAATTTGTGTCCCTGATTTTTGATGTTGAAAATTATAGTTATCCTTTTTTTGAACTTAATGGGACTTTTCGTTGGGAGTTGGTCCCCATATGATTTTCCATTGGTTGTTTTGCATAGAACATCAATAATGTCTTTCCACTTGTGGTTCATGCTCAGAGATGTTTGAATTTGAATAAAGAGCAACCTATTTCAGTTCATTTAGGGCCAAACTCAGTTTAGCAACTCTTGGCATGGCAAAATGAGTTTGACCTTCAATGAATCGATCTAGAATGTTCTTCGTTCAATCCTCCACACTACCTCCAAGCATGCACCAAAATTTTACCAAACATGGAAGGTGTTGTATGCAAAACAACGAAATCCCAATCAAAATCCATGTTGAGTTAGAGGATGACTTTATTGTCAACGTCATAGAAGCTGCATATATTTGTAGGGGAAGACACATTTGTGTGTTTCTTCAAACATGCGTTAGGTGAGTTATGTTCATCAAGCCTAGTGGTTTTTGGAATAAGTGTCTTTGGTGGTGGCTGATTGTCATGTGCTTATGGTGGGGTTCTTGTCTAGTTGGTTTCAGAATTTCAGGGATCAGTTTGAAGAGCGATTTGATGCGGTCTTGGACACTATTGGATTGCCTGAAACTGAGACTGCTGGTATAAGTCTTCTGCAAAGAGGGGGCCACTACATGACTCTACAGGTTTTCCCCTACTTGTATTTTCTAAGCGTTCAAGTCCTTGACACTGTAGTAAACATTTGATCAAGTGTAGAATTTAAATTGGGGTGCCATGTTCATTAACACAGTCTTTGTGACTTGTTATGTAGCACCAAGTGTCATATGACACCCTCTCTAATTGCCACCCATTGCAAGCCCATTAATGTGGGTTGATGATGAATAGTGTGGGCTGCACTGAAGTAGATGTTTTTTTAGCATCAACTTTTGTACAAGTAGGTCATTGGGAGACACTTATCTCATGACTTTGGATGCAATTGTGCAGTTGCAATATGAAGACCTATGCTTTCATTCAATTTGCAACTGTGATTTTATTTCCCCTGAAGGAAGTGATAATTCTGGATGCAGGGAGAGACAGTGAATTTAGCAGATAAGTATGGTCTCTTGGCAGGAGGTGCTGCTGCTGGGGCCACATTACTTAGGAAGCAAATGCTATATAGACAATCACACGGTGTTGGTGAGTTATGCTAAAGATGACTCAAAAGCAAAGATGCAATTGCATTTGGTTACTTAATCGGAGATCCATATTTGAGTGGTGTGTGGTTAGGTGCAGGTTTAAGAACAGACATGAAAATGCACCCATTTCAAAGAAATTGGACTACATGCTTAAACCTTGTTAGTTATTCTAGGTTCAATCGTCAAACATATTGGGAGGCGGTGAGGGGCTATATGATCACTAAGAACAAGAATCTTCATTTTGATAATGAATAAGATATTCATATGAGCTTAGAAAATCATGAGGAAAATAGCTGTGACCGCATGCTTAATATCCTCGGAGAAGTAGGTGTAGACTTTAGACCCACTTATATTACTGCACATCTCTATCTCAAGTCATCTTTTTAGATTGTTGACCTATTGATCATGGCTGTCTTTATACAGCCTAGAAGTCTACACCACTTTGGTATTTACTGTCACTTACTATTTGGAGTTACTCAATGCTAAAACTTTTTACGGAGAATGTAAGCTTTTACCAAGTAAAGTCATCTGTGTTTTACAATTTCCAAATAACCTCTTTAAGCTCTGCTAGTGAATTTTTATTGTACAGTAGGAAGTTGTAGCATTGTGTAGTTCCATCTAGTAAGTGACACTAAATACCATAAATAGTGTAGTGGAACTTGGGTTGCAGCTTTGTTGTTGATGCTGATGGTTAATTGACATGATTTCGTATACAGAGTATTGGTGGTCAATCATGCGGACCGATGGAGAGGGATTGGAGGAGATAGCTAGGTTGGCAGCCAACGGGCGGCTCAAAATCCCCGTGGGCAAAACATTTCCACTAGAAATGGCAGCTGAGGCACACCGTGCACGAGATAGCAAGAAAGCCAATGGAAAAGTTGTTTTAGAGGTCGATGTGAAGGCCTAAAATTGCAGCAAGGGTTGAACGACATGATTTCATGTAGCCAACTTGTGAAGAGTCAAGTCTCCAAGCCCCATAAAATTCTGCTGTAAAATATTCAATTCCAACCCATAAATAATCTAGCAGCAGAGGGTGGCATGAAGTCTTTGAATTTCAACACCTTTGTTATGGTACTAAGAAAGAGGTAGGTGTGGACAGAATCTGATTCATTTCCAAAGGCTTTTATTCCTCAAGAGCTATGTTCTTCCAACATCTTCCCTCTTATTGTCCACTATGCTTTTGGAGGCTCTCCGCACCTGATTGCATCCTTGCAAATACTAGGGGTTATTTTTTATTGTGAGGTAGACGTGTGTTATTCTGATACATTTCTCTCTGCATCCGCTTCATGTAGGATTTGAAACAAGCAATTAGTGCAAGATGATTAGCAAATCCAAATTGTGCCTGGAGCCACATCCCTCATAATTTTTGGAGCTCATAGGGAATATCCTATCCATTATGAAAGAGAAGATTCTATTGCTCATTAAGTGGTCATACAGGTCCCCCAATCAAGTTGATTCTTGAGCCGAAAATGGTTAGCCCAATTTTTTTTATTGCATGTTGGATTTAGGCATGTCCACCTTAGAGGAGCTTCAATATTTCAAGGCTCCTTGTCATTGAGATGCGAGGGTACCATTGCTTGGAGGAGCACTTCAAAAAACTTTGAAGCACTTCCAATGAAGTGCTATGGAAAGAGTTTTTCAAGGGGTGACCTCTTAGAAAAGCATGCTACAGTACCAAGTGAGCGTGACATTGATACATATTTGAAAGCTTTATGGATCTTCTAGGGTGTAGCATAATTGTTCATTATGAATGCAAATTTTTGAAGTTAGCACATTGGTAACAACTTCAGAAAAGTTTCTTTGTGCATGTACATTAGCTGCAAGATTTGGGTAATTTGGGTGAATATTTTAGTGCTTATCTATTGGGAAATTCATTACCTCCCTCTAGAGTCCACCTGTTGGTAGGCAATTCCCCCATAGCTCTTTGGTGTTGCCACCACCTTAGTGTGAACATGCTCTCATTCATGTTAGCATGTTCAAAGTGTAGACGTTCTTATTTTGGTTTTATTTTAGTTTTTTTTTGTTCATGGAGTTTTCAACATTGGCAGGGGGACTCTTTATATTCTGTATGAATTGCATGAGTGAAAAGGGGTATTTTTTGAAGCATTGATGTATAGTTCATATACATAGGGTACAATAATTGTTCTCCTATTTTTTTTAAAGAAAAATAATGGTTGAGAGTTATGTGCTTGATAGGGGCCACTCATCATAGGCCATACAAACCCACATAAACAGAATGAGTATTATGTGGGGAATTGCGTACCAGTAGATGAACTCAAATAATGAATTTCCCAATAGATAAGCACTAAAATATTCACCCAAATTACCCAAATCTTGCAGCTAATACATTATACACATAGGATACATGTATACACAAAATATTACATCTTTTCACAATAAATATTTATTGTGAAATGGTTGAATGGGACATGGCCAAATCTTGAATACATTTATGATATTAATTAATCTATATGTTCTACTAATATGTTGTAGATGACTTAGGAATTTAAGAGGTCATGACATTTAAATCAAGAAACACAAGTAACAATCACAAAGGAAATTGTATGGTTCTAATTACGATTGATTCTTATATTAGATGATTGTTACACTTATGATTGTGGAGTTAGAATCTACCAAGTCCATAGAACCTCATAATAACCATATTGTGGAAGAAGAGTAATTATGGCAAGAATACGTGATCCTCATAGGGAGCGAATGGAACTCTTTATTTGACCTCCTTCCCTTGAATGAATATTATCTCTCCCTTCACACTGCCTACTAAACTTGTGTATGAATATAGGAGTAAGTGTTTCCCAAACACAAGAAACAAATGCCACATCATGTGCATCTTCTAACTTATGACATCATGATTGATTGCCACAACTAGGTGCCAATAGGGAATGAGATTTTTTACAAATGGTGTTGTGGCATTTGTTTCTTGTGTTTGGGAAACACTTTGACATTTGATGCAACCCATGTCTTTTAGGGATGATCATAAAACGTAATTGGAACTTTGCTTGTACCTTAGCACCATACATTTCAAAATTAGTACTTTCACGGGTCAAGAAATGGATGGATAGCAAGATGCTCGGGTGGTGACTCTCTCTTTAGAATAGTTGTTTCTAAATTGCTTCTAAGGTACATATACCTATAACCAACATTGACTCCAAAACCGGCATTATGTACCCTGTCACGTGAGGTGACATCGGGGGCTAAGTCACGTCAATTTAGGAGTAAATGGACTCCACTAGGAGTCCATGTGTGTTAGGATGAGTAACGGACTCCATTGGGAGTCCTAGTTAGTTGTTCATCCACTCCATGGATGAACTCCACATAGGATTGGGGTTGTATGGAGAGGAAGGCCTCTTGACTTGCCATTGTTGTCAAGTCAAGTCTTGTGAGTGTGTTTTGAGAGAGAGAGAGCTTGTTGTTGCTTTCTCATGGCTATGGTGTAGTAGATTATGAGTAAAGCCTTTGCATTCTTTCTCCACCACTTGCACTCTTGGATTCTCCCTTCGTGGAGTGAGAGATAGCTTGACTCTTGTGTGTGAATTTTAGAGTTTCTTAAGCTTTGTAAGGAGACATTTTAGTTTCTTAAGCTTGGAGAGAGAAACCCTCATACTTGACAACAATTCGACTCAAATTTTTCATTTTTGGTTGTATTTTTGAGCTAGAATGGCCCAGTAATGAGAGCAAATGAGTGATACAAGTGTATGAAAGCTTAGTTTGCAATTCCTTGCAACCCTCAAGAAGATTTTGAGAAAAATCTTCACATTTTTCTTTTGGTGTCTCTTTGAGTTTTCTTAAATTGTTGATGGTTGAATCTTGAGACCAAATGGAATCTCAAGTCACATCTTTCTTGCTTGCAAATTGTGGAAGCAAAGTTTAATTTTTGTTCTTTTAAAACAACCATAACAATAAAATAAAACAACAATAAAATAAAAATCCGAATTGTTTTTAATTGTTGAGCTCCGGACGGATCCGGAGCTCACCGGACCCTCTTGGAGCTCTTGGAGCTCCGGTTCTGCAAGGGTCGGCGTTCGCAAACCGGGCCGGGTGGGTCGCAAGCCGGGCCGGGCGGGCGTGCGCAGGCCGGGCCCCACGGGCGGGCGGGCGTCGGCCGGGCCCCACGGGCGGGCGGGCGTCGGCCGGGCCCCACGGGCGGGCGGGCGCCAGCCAGGCCCTGGCTGCAGGTAAGATACCCTTACTTTTATTTTTTATTTTTTATTTTGTTTAATTAAAACTTTTATTTTTATTTTTTTCACATTTTTACTTTCACCTTTCAAACTTGGCATCCAATTCTCACAAACTTTGAGGTTCAAATTTGGGGGCATACTAGCTCCGATTGGAGTGAAATTTGAGCCTATCTTGTGTGAAATTTGCCAAGGAATCCAATGGTGTAATTGGATTGTTGATTGGAATTCAAAATCATTGCTGAAATTATTAATTTCAACGCTGATTTTTGTTTTTGGGAGCAAATTAACTCCGAACGGAGTGAAATTTGAGCCTATCTTGTGTGAAATTTGCCAAGGAATCCAATGGTGTAATTGGATTGTTGATTGGAATTCAAAATCATTGCTGAAATGATTAATTTCAACGCTGATTTTTGTTTTTGGGAGCAAATTAGCTCCGAACGGAGTGAAATTTGAGCCTAATTTGTGTGAAATCTTCCTGGGAGTCCATTGGTGCACTTAGTTTGTTGATTGGAGTCCATAATCACCTTGGAAATGAGCCTTTTCAACGCTGATTTTTCATTTTAATTACCAATCTCAAACCTTTGCACAATTTTGGAATTCTGGGGGCATAAACACTTGGCATTTGGCAAGGGATTGCCATTTAGATAGCCCGCAACAGGTGCAGGTTGCCATTACCTTGTAGCTAGTTGCAGGTACTCAAGTGATTATTTTATGGTGCAAACTAGGAGCCGATATTATCGATCTCCATCACCAGATTACTTGGAGGACGTGCATACCACAAATCTTGAGCCAGAGGTAGATACCAACGAGGCTTTTGAGCCTATTTCGGCGTTGGACACTACTAGTAGGCTTCGGATTTGGAGTGTCGGCACGTTCGACGAAATGGAGGACGATCGCCACAATTCAGTGCGTGATCGGTTTTCAGGTCGAGCTGGGGGCATTTCCTTGCCTGATTGGAAACTCCGGTTTCGTACCTGGATTAAGGAGAAACGCCAAAGGTCTTCCAATTTCAATGATTGGTATGCCTTTGAACTTCTGCCTCAACATTTGGAGTATGAGGCACTCCAAACTTATGAACGCTGGACAGAGGGTCATCAGCGACAATTTCGGGAGGTGGAGCAGTATTGGGAGGCTCGGGTTGAGCTCATTTCAGCCCTTAAGGATGGGGCGGTTGCTACCTTAGCTCCACCCACCTTAAAGGAGGAGGAATTGCCGGCGGAGTCTAAGGACACGGAACTGGCACTTGGGCCAATGGTGGCTAGCAGTAGCACGGCAACCCTTTCACGGGTGGCACGTGCTACACAGGCAGCATTGACGGCTGTTGGTCCACCACCTCCGTTTAATGCCCTTACTGAATTTGTCGCACATTTGGAAGTGGAGTATGGTGGGTTTCGGCGAGACCAGATGCAGCGCATCCAGGATTTCCGCCGAGAGAAGGATGATACTCCACGGACCATGTATACGCGACTCGCGCGATTTGCTGTGGAGTCGGGAGGTGTTTTTGCTGAGAGTCAGCTTGTTAAAATCTTTTTGTCTAAGATTGACAAGCGGCTACTTGAGTTGGCATCACCTCGGATTATCCTCGACTACGAAGGCCGAGCTACGCTTGCACAAGCGTTTGCCGTGGTTGAGAGATGTGATCGGGCTCTTTGCCAACATGATGCCACGGATATGGTATCTTGGATGACAGAGAGTCCGAAACCAAGAAGAATTGTCATAGCTACTAGTAGTTTAGCTGAGACTCAACCCGTCAAGGAGCAAAAGATTTTGCATTGTTGGGGTTGTGAAGAAGCTGGTCATTCGAAAAATGATCCCAATTGTCCTAAGAAGAAGAAAACTCAGCCTTTGGAAAAATTAAAACAAAAGATGGAACCAGTAAAGGCAGGGGACAATTCTAAGAAGAGACAATTAAAATGTAACCATTGTGGTGGCACTAATCACGATGTGGATCATTGTTTCCAACTTCATCCTGAGATGCGGCCTGCCAGTTATGTCACTGGAAAGTCTCCAAGGGAGCAGAGTCTTGAGGCTAAGGTGGCAGAGCTTGAACAAAAGCTCAAATCCTCTGCATCTTTTGCTCAAATTTCTGAGCCGCATGGGGGTGGTGGCACCTCGGGTTCGGACATGTATATGTTTGGAGCAACTGGAGAGGTGGTGGCGGCGGCTTCTACTCGCTCACAAACATTAGCAGATGCGGTGGCTCCCACGAGTGGTGGTAGCAATGAGGTGCTACATCCTCACCATGCCGGACCAGCTGATCAAATTGGTCAAGCACGTTTACCTCTTTCATTTGGATTGGTAGACACTACTGTTGTTGGGGCTAAAAACCCTGTACCTTTGAGAGATGGGGATTCCATCTCGAAGGATGTTACGCAGGCATTGGCATATAAAATTCTCCATATGCCAATTTTCTCGGGTTCGGAGTTTATGGCTTCGGATTTCAAGCTTGCTGCAGTTTTTCATTTAGCTGGGAGAATGTTAGAAGGTAAGGCGGATTTGCCATCCCTTCAAGTATCCCAAGCTGTGGTTGACGTACCTGTGGCTGAGGAGGTGGAGGACTTAGCCAATTTGCGAGCGAGTCTTGCGGATGCGGCGATCATTGCTTTTGGTAAGCAAACTGATATTCCTCCAGCATCAATTTCAGTTGTGGATACGTCATTTTCGAATTATGCGTCGGGAGCGGCATATCTTGCAGACATTTCTGCAAGGCCTGCTCGCGAACGGCATAATTTGCAACCTGGAGTTGTACGGCTGGTGAACGACAAATCTTTGTTTGTCATTTCACGCAAGGATATGCCCACTATCCGTGCTACACCACTGAGAGTTATGATGGATTCCGGTGCCCAACCGGTTATGATTGGCAAAGGACTTGCTGACAGTCTTGGATTGACGCCAGCAAGCTTGGATCCTTGTCCATTCACTATTGTGACTTCAGTAGGGGGCACTGAACGTGCAACATGTTACACCAAGGCACCGCTACGTTTGATTTTTCATGTGGG
This sequence comes from Polytrichum commune, assembly GCA_950295325.1. Lineage (NCBI taxonomy): Eukaryota > Viridiplantae > Streptophyta > Polytrichopsida > Polytrichales > Polytrichaceae > Polytrichum > Polytrichum commune. Next base: position 5,074,355 of record OX485809.1, read on the forward strand.
GGCAGGGCCTACTTACACTCATTTGTCAATGAAGTGTGTTGTTACTAATGCTACCAACTATGATATACTTGTTGGTCAGCAAGCTCTTTACCCACTTGGCTTTTGTTTGGATAATTGGACGGAAGAGGCATGGATTAGACCGGGATGGTCCACTGGAGATGGCAGGAAGGTATTTATTCCCGTCACATTTGCAGCCACTGCTATGACTATGGTTGCGGAGGCAATGTTTGGTTGCAGCGGTTCAGTTGCAGATTTGCCTTGTGCTCCAGTTTTATTGGAGGAAACAATGGACTACACTTGTAATGCGGCAGAACAACAATTTTTACCATCTTTTCAAATTCCTGCTCGACATTTCAAGGATCCACCTCCACCATGGCGAACTCCTAAGGAGTTATCCGACCATTGTCGACACATTGTAAAAGATTTGGATCTTGGAGAGGCACCTCCAACTTCACCCTCATTTTCTTTTGCTCAACCCATTCGTTGGCAACCATCACCTGAAGGTATTGTCCTTGTGGAGATCTTTCGAGGCATTGGCACAGGTTTGGCGGCAGTGTTGGAAGCTGGAATTACAGTTTGGCGATATATTCATGTGGACAATGGGTATGCAACCAACAGAGCCGTCCGACACCACATCCAACAATTGTTGTTGAGATACCCCGCACAATTGTGAGCCTCTGCCATTCATGGATGTTGTGGTCAACTTCCTCAAGATGTCACTATGATTAGTGATGAGGATTTGAGAAGGTTGGGCCACGTGGATTTGATTATTGCAGGATGGCTTTGTCAAGGCCATTCGCGGGCAGGAACTGGCCAGGGATTGGATGATCCTAGATCTAGTTTGTTTGCGGATTTGATGCGATTGATGCAATGGTGGTTTATCCACCAATCAACTCCGCCAGGGTACATTTTCGAAAATGTACCATTATTGGGTGATACCCGGCACAAAGTGGTGAAGGATGGTGAGTACATTAACCAAATTCTGGGTACTCCAACATTTCTGGATGCTGCATCTTTGGGATCCTTTGCTCATCGGCCTCGTTGGTTTTGGACCAACTTGGTATCACCTCGGGTGCTTTCATCGGCGATTGCCCGCATTCCCCGCCTTATGGATCGCAAGGTGGATGACATTTTAGATGATCATCGTGTTTCCTTGGCAGTTACCAAGGATGACACCTTGCCATTTGCATTAATTAACAAGGTGGGCATTCCGAGAGATGCACTACCTACTTTTGTGACATATCCACAGTCTTTTGCATTTCGATCTCGTGGACCTGACATGGTTTGGGATTCAAAATTCCAAACTTATAAGGAGCCTACGGCAGATGAGCGGGAACGCGCCATGGGTTTTCTTACAGGTACCACGGCTGCTCACGGGCTTCAGGAAGGTCAGAGACGTTTCCTATTGGGGCAAGCTATGGATCTTAATAGCATTGTGTGGATGATTGGAATTTGTCTTGCTGCTTAACAACGTATGGATGACCAATTGCTTACTCTGAGGGTAGAGAACAATGGTCAGGGGGCAATGGAGCCGCAATCCAAGGATCACATTGAGGTCAATGACACCGAGGAATTATTTTCTTTAAAACTTCATGTTGCGGAAGAGCTTCGAGCCCAACGTGTTTTTTCGGCTTTGGCCCAAGAGTTTGGGAAGTTGGAGGCCCATAAAATGTTTCCACTTCTATTTCTTGGTGATACTTCATATGTGGGTAGCTATTTAGCTACACAAACTGATTGTAGTGGAGAGGATACGCATTTGGATTCAAGTGCAGATGATGGGGACAAAGATGTTGCCCTCTCCACGGACTAGCAATCACAGGCTGTACTGGCACCAAGTGGCAATCCTTCTATGAAGAAGGAAACCACGGAGTTTGACGATTGGCCAATTGAAGTGGGGCCAAAGTTTACTGGTGCCGAAGCACGAAAGGTACGGGCATTTATTCGCTCTTACCGTAATTGTTTTGCCTTTAGTCTTCATGATCTTGAAGGATATAAAGGTAAACCTGTTTGTATTCAACTCGAGGACGACCACCCTATTTTCAGACGGCCGTACAGACTTAATGCATCTGAAAGGTTGGGTGTTCAAACTCGATGTCAAGAATTATTGGCAGCGGAATTGATTGAACTCTCCAATGGAGAGTATGCTTGTGCCACGGTTATGCCGTCAACGAAGGATATCTTTGGCAACTGGACGGAAAACGGATGTGTGGTGATTATCGTCCAGTCAACCGCAAGACCAAGTCGGATCGATATCTAATGCCGATGCCGGAGGAGTTGTTTGATGCACTGGGTTTTTCTAGAATCTTCAGCACTCTGGATTTGAGGTCTGGTTATCACCAATTACCTTTGTTGTTGGGTGATCGGGTGAAGACCGCATTTTGAGGAATTGATAAAGATGGCAAGGATCAACTTTATCATTGGAAATTTCTGCCATTTGGTCTCAAGAATGCACCAGCTGAATTTCAGCGGGTGATGGACCAATTATTGGCTGGTTTGCCGTTTGCTAGATGTTACATTGATGATGTTATCATCTTTAGTAATAGTCCACATGATTATGTGAGACATTTGCAAGCGGTATTTGAACGACTTCAACGGTGGGGACTCCGTTTACATCATGGAAAATGTAAGTTTTTCCATGATCAATTGCCCTATTTAGGCCACATGATTGTTCCTGGCGGTCTTGGTGTGCAACAAGTGAAGGTGGATGCTTTGCACAAAATTCCCGCACCTAGTGATGTACCACGGCTTCGTGCATTTCTAGGATTGGCAAATTATTATAGGAGGTTTGTCAAAAACTTTAGTTTGATTGCCAAACCTCTTACCATTCTCACGGGGAAAGACCAACCATGGATTTGGAGTCGGGAACAACAACAGGCATTTGATACATTGAAGCAGAGGCTCGGTTCAGCACAAGTGCTTCGACGTCCGGATGTGTCTAGAGCTTTTCAATTGCACACGGATTGGAGTGCAGTGGGATTGGGAGCGGTATTGACACAGAAAGATGAAGAGGGAAATGAATATGTGGTGGCTTATGCATCTAGAAGCAATAATAGTGCTGAATCTAATTATTCTTCTTATGAAGGCGAGGCCTTGGCGGCCGTTTGGGCCATTGCACATTTTCGACCTTATTTGTATGGGCAAAAGTTTACTTTGGTGACTGATCATCAACCTTTAAAATGGCTTATGGAATCAGATAAGCTCACCGGAAAACTTGCTAGGTGGGCATTGTTACTTCAGGAATATGATTTTGAAGTTGTTCACCGAGCAGGAATTGCCAACTTGGATGCAGAGGGATTGTCTCGCAATCCAAGTCCTTCAGATGAGGATTTAACTGGAGCCAGGTGGCATGGAGATTGTGATCGTGAGGCAGTGTCGGGTTAGCATGTTGCCACGTATCTCACAATGATGTCAGGATTGACTGCTGAAATCCTTGTGAAAGAGCAAGATGAGGAGGTTGATAAATCTCTCGTTGTTAGTGATGTGTGGGAAGACCAGGCGGTCTTGCACAAACTTCAACAAGGGATATTTCCTCTTGGACTATCTTCTATGGAACGAGATAGAGTTAGTCACCGGATAACAAGGTTTCGTTGGGCAAACGACTTGTTATTTCGTGTGTGCCGAACGGAACGAGGCGCATCGTTCCAAGGCCAGATCAAAGAGCTTCTTTGGTGTGGCAAGTGCACGAGGAGCTTGGACATTTTGGAGTACGAAGGACACACTCTATGTTGCGCAACCAATATTGGTGGACTGGTATGTATCAACATGTTGCCACTTATGTTTCTCGGTGTGAAGTATGTGACCGGGTCAGGCCAAGTTTTAATACTTTGTCACCTCAACTTCAGCCTTTACCTATTATGGGCTTGGGATATCGTTGGTCTTTGGATTTTGCCGGACCGCTTACTATCACTCCACGTGGTTCCAAGTATGTGCTTATGATGGTGGAGCATTTTAGTAAGTGGATTGAACTCGTGGCTCTTTCCCAAAATTCCTCAGAATTGGCAGCTATGGCATTTCTTGATCGAGTTTTGGCACGGTTTGGAGCACCTGCAGAGGTGTTGACGGAGCAAGGGAGAGAATTCTTTGGATCTTTCGAGGCTTTGTGTACCAAGGCTTTGATTGATCATCGGACAACTTCCAGAGATCACCCTGAGGCAGATGGCTTAGCTGAACGAGTTGTTCAGACGGTTAAGTGCGGTTTGCGGAAGTATGGATTGCTTCATGGCAACCATCGCGATTGGGACTTGATGTTACCATGGATAGCAATGGGTTATCGTTTCAACAGGCAAGCATCTTTGGCATCCTATAGTCCTTACCAACTCTTGTATGGACGGGAACCAATTTTAGCTAGCTCAGTGCGAGAGAAATTGGCTCCTGTGGTAGACTTGGATGATCCAGATGTTTGGGCTCAATGTCTTCATGACCGAGCAACGTTCTTCCAAAAGGCCATGCCTATGGCTATGGAGAACTTAAATATTGCTCAACATCGTGATACATTACGGTATGCCCGGATCCGCAGTGAAGCTTATCGACCTCAGGTTCGTAGATTTTCCAAGGGGGATTATGTTTACTTGCAACGGGAGGCGCCTACTACATTGGATGTCAAGGCTGGGCGCACGATTTTGCGGGTAAAAAATGTCTTGCCAAGTGGTATATTATTGCTTGAAGGCAAGGATGGACGGGAATATCGTGAGCATTCAAAGAATTGTGTTCCATGTCACCTTCCCATCGACGGCTCTGTGCATTCTGAGTTGGCGGTTGTACCACAGGGTCTGCCTTGTTATGTTTGTGGAGAGAAGAAAGGAGCTGCAACAATGTTATTGTGCGACCAATGTCAACATGGATGGCACATGGCATGTTTGACACCTCCCCTTTTATTCTTCCTTCTGGCAATTGGGTTTGTCCTCGTTGTCGGAAAGCCTCTCATTCCGTGGCCGTTAATGGTCATGATTGAGGATTTTGTGGATGTTTACCACATGTTTTAGTGGTGAAGTTGTTATTTAGTTGGTTGGAAATTTTATGGGATTGAAAGTCACATTGAAAGAGTTATCCAAGAATTCAACATAACTGGTTGAAGGCGATTAAGGATGGGGCTCAAATTGCACCCAGCCTATAGTTCTTGGATTACTTTCTCAGTCATGAGTTTAATTCCTTAGATCACTACTACCCAATTGAATATGTATAGATGTAGCAACAACTTCATCATGTTCAACAACTCTACCAATGAGTGTGTTTGTTCCTAGCCGATTGGAGGGGCTCCTTATCTACTAGTGGGGGCACTTGAAGAGGTGGTTGTTTAGCATTTTAGTTTGCTATTTTATGTTGCTAATTGATGTTGACGCCGACACTCAATCTGTTGTGTTTAACGATCTTAGTTTACACGACAGCTGTCACGTGAGGTGACATCGGGGGCTAAGTCACGTCAATTTAGGAGTAAATGGACTCCACTAGGAGTCCATGTGTGTTAGGATGAGTAACGGACTCCATTGGGAGTCCTAGTTAGTTGTTCATCCACTCCATGGATGAACTCCACATAGGATTGGGGTTGTATGGAGAGGAAGGCCTCTTGACTTGCCATTGTTGTCAAGTCAAGTCTTGTGAGTGTGTTTTGAGAGAGAGAGAGCTTGTTGTTGCTTTCTCATGGCTATGGTGTAGTAGATTATGAGTAAAGCCTTTGCATTCTTTCTCCACCACTTGCACTCTTGGATTCTCCCTTCGTGGAGTGAGAGATAGCTTGACTCTTGTGTGTGAATTTTAGAGTTTCTTAAGCTTTGTAAGGAGACATTTTAGTTTCTTAAGCTTGGAGAGAGAAACCCTCATCTTGAAGAGGTGGTTGTTTAGCATTTTAGTTTGCTATTTTATGTTGCTAATTGATGTTGACGCCGACACTCGATCTGTTGTGTTTAACGATCTTAGTTTACACGACAACCCCACTCATATATTTTTTGGGATTCTATTGACATATATATATATATATATATATATATAGAATGTATTCTTGATTATGTGTTGGTTTTGGGTATAACTACCTTAATGCTTATAATGTAATGAGGATTTGCAATTTTACAAAGAGGAGCAACATGCTTGAAAACAAATCATAGTGAGGATTTAATCCATTGATATTAGATTTTGTGTTTGAATCCTAAAATCTTTACAAATCATTTGTGGGTTTAAGAACCAATTAGAGTAGGAGTCACTATCCAAACCCCCCAAGATATTTGTTTTCACATTTTCTGGAAGAATTCTTAAAATTCTAAAAATGCTTATAATACAAATAAGCTCTAACAATATACCATATAAATTATTTTTGGCAACTCCAAATCATATTTACAAAAACTTGATTGTGCGGACACTACATTTAGTTGTCTACCCTAATTCAAAGTCATAACATTGCTAACCTCCACCTGCCACTTACTTGAGGCACCAAAGGCCAAGAATACACATGTGGTTTTCAGAAAATGACGACTTCATTTGTAGTGCTGTGGCAAGGTCCCCATGAAAATGAAATATCTTTTATTCAGCTTGTTGAGGAAGGATGAGGGTCAGTAATGTTATGATTGAGGGCCCTTTGTACTAATCCTTTTAGGAATAATCATGAAGCGAAGTTAAAATATTGCTTGAACAATACATTCCAAGAAATGTACGTTGTGGAAATTAAATCGGTTTTTATAGCAGGAGCAAACAAATGGATGCACTTCAAGAGTCTGTGGCCTCCTCAACACTTCAATTAATGAACAGGCGACTGAAGAATTGTGCTGATCTGCCGTACGTAGACCTGCCTGGATCAATCATTTGACATCAATTACACGGAACACCATAGCTGATCGCTGCACTTCCAATGAGTGGTGACCTCTTAATCATTCTTGTGTCAAAAGGAATTAGCCCGTGATTTAGATCAGAGCTGAATTAATCTTCAAGTGAACAGATTGAAGTTGTCAAGATTGTACAGGGAATAGTAACAAGCTCAGGAGCCGTGAAGCTCATCACCCCTGTCCAATATCTAGGATGATGGTAGATGTCCCACTTGGTATCACCGACATGAATCCTAGATGTTGGACAGAAGTGATGAACTTTGACACACGCTTTTGAACTGTGACATACACTGATATGTGCAATTAGGTTGGCTCATACCGAATTACTGGCATTCACACTATGTGGGTAATGTGTATTATCATAATAACAAAATACATGCAATATATCTTTCTATTGTAGTTGCTATATGGATGAATAAACAAAATTATAAGTTTTTGTGATTTGGACTTGGTTTTGGAAGATGATTTGCATTGGTAAAGAGTCTGAACTTATTTGTGAGGTCAACCAAATTGCACATATCAATATAGAATGAACATTTGATTTAGTTTAGCCCACACTACATATTGGACTTCTCATTGACCCATATTGAATTTTGTCACTAAGTGGCAACTAGAGAGGGTGTCATATGACACTTGATCCTACTTGACAAGATTCATGAAGACCACTCCTAATTAATATGGCAGATCAGTTTTGATGCCACATTTATACTAGGTGTTTAGTGTACCAATATCTAACTTTATCTATCCAATATTAAGGATTGTGATAGATGTACCACGTGTGGTAGCATCTAACTACTCCATGTCCATTTTGGGAGTTTAAATCTACTAATTAAACTTTGAACCCTAATAACTTTTGCATATGAAGCTCAACTAAGACATATTTTGGTGCGTTGGGTTCCCTGTCAATTGCTAACGAGAATCATTTGAATATTGAAACTTTTGAAATCTAATAACTTTGGAGGTTAAAGTGAAGATAAATTTAGCAGTGTCTACCTCACCTGTGCTGCACGATACAGTACTACCTGCATGATCGAGCACATCTTACATGGCCATGATCGACTTGCAACAAGCTGGTTGCAGGTAAAGCTACAGGATGGAAACTTTTCAACTCCTCAATCTTTGTGGCAGCTGGAAATCACCGGAAGGTGTGTAACTTGTACTGCGGGGTGACTTAAAAAATATTTGTCTCATCTGTAAGTTGACCCAACACAGGGGTCCTAAAGTATATCAACCTCTGCTTCAATATCTAGGGGGATGATAGATGTGCTACTTGTCACCAGTGGCTCCATCTACATTATTCCTAGATACTGGTCAGAGGTGATGATGACCTTTCACACGATCCCCTTGTGGCAATATTGCCAGCATCGTATAACGCCACTAGGGTAGGCCTACTGCAGATACAGTCTCCAAACACAAAACATGAAACATGAACAACGTCTTTGAATCATGACTATGTGACATACATTAATTATTTTCAGGAAGTAGCATGCACCTCCTTTTACAACGTGGTTAGATATTCAAAGGGATCTGGTGAAACGGAAAGTTAATCTCAACTGTATCTGTTGCAAAGGAGATTCAACTTTGTGGCCGCCTGCAGTGACAAAAGTACAATCTTGGTATGTATATTCATGTCAAGTGTTCACTTATAAGTATTATAATCAATAATAAGGTTGCAAAAACGACCTCCTGTGTTCAGAATTATATTTGGGCATCTATCAGTACTTTTCGTACAACTATGGTTATGATGCCTGATCATTTGACAGTGGGTTTGAGGACACCTTTTTTTCTGTTTTTTTCTTTTTTTTCTTTTTCTTTCGAGAAGAGTCAGACCTAGCAGGGGAAAGTATAAGAGGGAATTTGCCTCGACAGTCTCCTCCGCAGTTTCATGTTGAGCAAACACTCCTTAGTCAGCTCCATCGAGCTGCTGCATGGTGTTTTAGCTGCAGTCAGGTAACATTTAATAGGTTTTAATTTTCTGCTGCGCAAAATTTGTGATGAAGGATATTGAGGCAATTAAATGGATGCGGGTGATTTAATGTCGTGACAATGCATGTGCTTGTCTGAAGATTATCTTCTCCTTCTACCGATTTAATATCCGAAAACAAATTCATTTGCATGTCCACTCCTTAATTTATTTTGATCGAGTACCCGAAAAAGCAACAATTTGTGAGGGACCTGCTGGTTGATGCCGCCATTGCGGGTGTGGCTAAATTTGGTGCAATGATAGCAGCTTGCAATGAGTTGTGTGGTATCTCTCAATTATGAGCTTGTATTTTAGTCTGCCATTCCTCATCAAACTCACCACCTCTGTTCCCAACACCTGGGATACTTTGATTTATCAGTGCTATCACCCCGGTCCTAGATAATGGATACAGGTGATGAACTTCAGTGTAGGGGTAATAGGGTACCTGTGTGGTGTGCATTCACTCACAATAGAATCAACCAACCATCGCCATTTGCATCAAGACCCAAATTAAAAAAGAAAGAAAGAAAAGAAGTTGTGATGAAGATTCCTAAATTTGTGTGAGCTTATGAGATATTCGATGATCCGGCGCAACCAAACTCATCATGATGACGCTGCTTGTGACCCGGCTTGCAGAATTTCTCGAGAAATTATACCACTGAAGAGTCGTCATCAGCAGCCACGGGGCTGATCATGTCTATCAGCTCCTTGAATCTGAGCTCCATAATGTCAAAGAGGCTTGTGGCGGTGCTCGTCATGTGTTTGGTGGTCGTGGTGGCTATGGCCGCCGCACCGGCCGCTGCCGCTGCCGCCAACACAAAAGATGATCAGCAGGTAGTTGTTTCTAAATCACTTGTATATTTATATGAGTTGATGATTTGTTCTTCACAAAGAGGAGGAGCATGCTTAGAAAAAGGGCGTTGACAGGAATCCATTGATATTTGTTTTTGCCTAAACTAGAAAAGGATTGGACTTTCAATTGTCATTTTGAGAACTAATTAGAAGCATTTTCTCTCAAACAAGGGTCACCATCTAGACCTCCTAGGTGTTGAATTTCACTTCTAAGAAGTAATACTTAGGAGCTACTTTCGCATTATTGAGCATTTTTAACACTATAAAGTCTAAGGTCTTGCATAAGTTTTTCTAAGAAATGATTTAGCGGCTTCAAACCAAGTTCTAAAGACGTACGGTGTGACCCCCTGTAAGTGCTTAGTAAGGTGTGTGGGTGTTATTTGGTTCCTTTTTCAAATTCTCCAATTTCTACGGATAAGATTTACACAACAAAATTTTAGTTGCGACGATGAAGTATGAACAAAAATCAGATTGAACCTCCTTGATTTAGTTATCATCATCGGAAGTGCACGTTTCAAGTTGAGTTCTCAACTGAATACGTAGGTCCTCCCAATTGTGTTCAATATGGAGTGTGGGCTAGTCAACAAAATTTGAAAACGAAGTTCAATCTCTTTTAAGCAGGTTTCTTTGTGATGTTTGTTCTTTTGATCCAAACCTACTCACACACCAATCAAGCATACAACAGTGTCCGATTCAGAAAAGTAACCGAATCACACCCGCATACCTTACAGATAATTCCCACCGCAGAGATGGACACTGCGGTCGACTTGGACGTCACTACCCGGCGGCCCTCCAGCCGTTTCCTGTTGGAGAACGCGGGAGAGCACATGAACAGACGCAACCTTCTATTCTTCAATCTGTGCGGGAGAGGCACAGCGCCCAATTACGACTGCAAGAACCGGTACCCAGAGTTCAAGAACGCCACATGTTGCTGGTCATATGGGTCGCGACTATGCTTTGATGTCGGCGGCAACTACGACTACATGTGCGGCTCCTGCGGTAATCGCTGCTCCTTTGGGTTGCACTGCTGCAGCGGCAAGTGCGTGAACCAGTTGACCAACCGCAAACATTGTGGTGGCTGCGGCCGCATCTGCAAGAACGGAGTGCCGTGCACTCGCGGCCTGTGCAGCTACGGCGGCAATCGCGATACCGATTAGATCGATCGGTCGAGCAACGCAATTAGCAGATTTTATAACCAGCTGAATCTTCTTAATTGTTGATCTGGGCCCCGACGGAGATCAAATTGTTGGTTTATGTTCTTATAAATTTTCCATGTCAATCATCCCTACCTTGCATAGAAGTTTGACAATGCTGATGATCGACATGCGCCAGCAGGACCTGATCAGGGTTCAGTTGCAACAAGCGTCGACATTATTAGCTTTGCTGAGCCTGCTCGGACAAGGATGATGATGTCGTGGTTATACTGTCGTCGATCAATTTTTACACTCTACAAGTAGCAATAGTAGTCCGTAGGCAAGCATCAACATTGATATTATACCGACGTTTAGAAGAATCTGCAAAATTAATGTGAATGCAGCAGAGCTGAAACATTGGATCTCATGTCAATTATCACTCATAAAACCTAGTAGCTCGCTGTGTGCCCAGTGCTGAAACATTGGATCTCATGTCAATTATCACTCATAAAACCTAGCAGCTCGCTGTGTGCCCAGTGCTGATGCTAATTTCATTCCAAATGCACGCACCCTGGTGCAAGCGAACTTATTATTTTAACAGATTAATTCTTGGGTGGTAGATATATATCCACGTATGATGATCAATATTGTGATTGATTTACTTGTGATGTGTAACGAAAGTGTGATGCATGATGGATGCTTTTAGAATTCTGTCAAACTGTTTTCTCTGAATAAACTACTGCTACTTACAGTGGCTCCTAAGGGATACATCATGATGGTAATGAAGTATCTGAAAAGTAGGTCCCTCTGCAAGGAGATGTCAATAGTATGGCATTCAATTTTCTTCCATCAGTGTTATATATCTTGTAAGAGGTGACTTCATCAACTTCATCAATGTTTTAGCATGACCATTAACTAGTATATCTTTTGTCAAGTACACAATTACCTGACTTCAGATTAAATTTAGTGGGCAAACCATCAGCTTGAATGGTTCTTGAGGACCCATTTGCTGATACATGATGATAATTAGGGAACTGGGTCCATTTTGGTTCTGGAACTGGTTACCACATTATGGCAACCAAAGTACAGAGTTGATCGGACTAATCATTATGAGCTGATCTATTTGGTATCAGTGAATCATGTCAACCTCACTAAATAAGAAAACTGACTTTCAAAGAATTACATGAATTTCTTGAGAACATATTAATTTGCAGTATCTTTACATAACTTTTTTCACTATCTTTATATATATATATATATATAGGTGTCTATGCAGTGGTTACATCAATCAGTTTGATGCTAAATAATTAGTCATGCTGACTGTCAATTTTGTTGACTGTTCGACCCAATCTTTTGTTTGAGGATCACCTCAAGGTACGCATCTACAAATTGACCAATGAATAGTCATTGTCATCTATGCCTCATCTAATCTTAGTCTTGTAGAATGGGTATTTACAAGAAACATTGCTGCTGAGCAGATGATATGGTTAGGACCCCCTATAGAGCAAGAACATTACCACAAACTTTTGGAAAAGAAAACCATCATATGCTAATAAAACACTTATATCAAATTTCACAAAAATGAAATTTATTTAATTCTAAATCTAATAAGGTGAAACAATTACTTAGAATGCACCATGTAGGTTGCTTACAATAATTAATAAAGTTCCATGTTTTTAATTTCATTCAAAATTGTCAAATGCCATTCACTTTCACATATTTATCCTTGTTATCATTTTCAATAATTATGAAGTGTATGTATGTCAACTTTTTACAATGCTCATGGTAAAGGGTATTAGATGGTATACAAGAACATCTCAATATATGCTAAAACGATTATCATTTAAAAATAAATGTATAAATCATAAATTGTAAGTTTTGAATCCATATGCACAAACAAGACTATAACTGAGTCCTCTATACAATGAACTTTGTAATTCATTTACTCGCAAACCATACATGCTTTTTGATTCAAAATTTTAGGATGACACTACACATCACATACTGCAACTTTTGTATTGAGGAGGTCAAATTTTATTGCCTCGTTGTCAAGCTATGGACCTTGAATTAAAATACTCTAGTTCTATACTTTCGATTTGTGAGTCACTATATTAGTCTGAGCACAAATATTTGCCACGTCAGTCTGGAGATTTTGGTGTAACACAGGACAGCACTTATCATACATTTGTTTCATGGGGCAAAAACATCATCACCCAGCTCAGAAACGTGAACTTTGCACTTTAATGTCAGGCAAAATTTAGGGCAGGAGTGAGCCAGGTGGCAGGCAAGCAGGCAAAATAATATTAAAAAAAAATCATGTCGAACTACATTGCAAGCCCACTCAACTAGTATGTCTCCTAATACTAGTTGAAGTTCTAAGAGTTTGAAAACATCGAACCCCTTTTTCAGTTAACAAGTCTCATGGTCACAACTCATAGTCTGTTAGCTTGTTGATAAGTGTATATAACCATAAGAGGATGCAATCGGGACTAACTTAGCCCCACGATACCTATTCTGAATGGAGAACAGATTCTCAGAAAAACCTTATGTGCAGAGGATTATGAATCTTATTGAGCAAAAGTACAAGAATCAGCCGCCAGATCACTGTTGCACCTGCTCAGTTTCAAATATATTGTACTCTTTATCAAGCTGCTTGCCCGGAAGGCTGACATCAAGGTTGCAGAGTACTAAGCCGTCAAGGGCCCTCTATTCTGACAATCATTAATTATTTACTCCCCAACCCTCTGCCACGTGCCATCCACACATTGAATGAGATGGACTTGAATCCCAGGTACATTCACCATTCTGGCACTAGTAGAGTCAAAAGAGGAATTAGAATGCTCTCCACAGTATATTGCTCAAGAACAACGCTGCACGCATATCCCAAATCGACTATCTGACTGACCTTGATGGAAGCTTTGCTCCAAAATTTATTAATCTATGGAGATCACCACCCAACATGAGGCAGGCACTTAATGAATGCTGATCGATTGAGTGACTCAGTGAATCCACCCCGGATTCACATACAAGTAGAAACAGTGCCCAAGAATGAAGCGACTCTAATTTTTCATACCAACGCTAACATCTCCAAGTCATCTCTCTCTGTCTACTGTAGGGTGTTGTCTGGTTCAACACAAAACCATTTTTTTGGAAGAATTTGCCACATGTTGTATCCATGCTCAATTCAAGTGGAAATCAGCTTTCGGCACTCAAAGTATCGAACCAGAGAACACTCTACGATAAAAACTTATACATCAAAATTTATTTGTCTCAATCACGATCTCCGTAGCCGCACAACCCATTCCGGCATGGCAAGTTGCGCGGGCACTTGTGCCCACACCACCCGCAATTGTTGCTATCACTTTTCCTCAAGTTCACACACTTGCCGCTGCAACAGTTTAACCCCCAGGCGCACCGGTTGTTGCAGGAGCCGCATCGATCGTTGAGAAAGCCGCCCACATCGAAGCACACAAGTATGTTGCTGCCTCCACCGGTAGCACAGCAGGTCGCGTTTCTGTAGAGCGGGTACCACTGCTTGCATTGGTAGTCGGGCGCTCGACCCGACCGGCCACACAGGTTCACCTGCCTTCTGCCTTGACCATCACCATCGCCATCGCGGTCTTGGCCGCCACCTCTAGAATTTTGCAGCAAAAAACGGCTGCGATTGGGTTTAATTATCACACCATGATCGGGTTCTTCCATGAGAGCTGGCTCACCATTACTGCTGTTGCACGTTGCAGGAGCTATGGTGGCTATGGCCATACTTAGCACCAGGAAGAGTAAAGGCACTTCTTTCATTGCAGCTGCCATCATGGCTGCAGGAGCAACTTAATCGACTCAAGCAGACTGTCAAGTAGAGTGATCAGCTAAGCCGATATGCGTCTCAGGTTTAGTACTGCAGACTCCTCATGGATCATTCGTTTTGATGATATGTGAGAGACTGCTCAGAAGCCACTTCTGAAAAATTTGATAAGGGAACTGGCTGATTTATACCATACTACTCTGTTGTGACCTGACTTGGGCAGTCCTATCGCATCTTGCGCTGCATTCATCATGTGGGATCTCGTGCAGCTACAGCACAAATTCCACCATAGCAATATGCAGGCTACATAGTCCTCACGAAGCTGTAGTTTTTTTTTAATTTATAAAAAAAAGGGTTCATCCTGGGCCCGGTGGGTTTGTCAGTTCTTTTGATTGTATTCCTTTATTTTCTTGCCACAGAATACATAGGGATTTTTTAATCTATTATATTTTATTAAAAGAGAGAGGGTCAGCTCTCTGGGTTGCACATGGTAAAAGTAGATAACCCCATGAAGGGCGTTTTCTTTGACAAATAAAAAAGTTTAAATTCATTGACAAAATGAACCTACAAGGTCATTGAAACTTGAAGCAAAGAGAGGTGCAATGTCTTTACTAGGTGGGATATTCGCACACGGTGGAAACCAAACAATCTCAAGATTCATGGTGACAAGACACCTAAGCATGATTAGTTACTGAACCAACATCATGTGAATTGACAATCCAAAAACAATTTGTGTGTTTATGGGGAATCTTAAAAAATCAAGTTTTAATTTGATTGTAGAAACAAAAATCTAAAGTTGACACGATGCAAAAAGGAGAGAGAGGGCAAGTGTCTAGCTAGGACACACATGTTGAAACCTTACAACCCCAAGAAGTTACAAACAAGGCATCTAAAAATGATCAAACTAAGTCAAACTAAGCGACTCAATAATTCAGAAAATTTTGGGAGTTCTACTAGAAATAGTTTGAGACGCCGGTTGTTATATAGGCTCTTCATAGCACGTCGAAGTTGCCAAGAATTTCCTCATAGCTAAAGATGTCTTAATGTACTTCAACCGTTTGTCTCAACATTCTTAGCATAGTCAAGCAATTACATGTCTTTTGAAGTTACCAAAGAGTTTGATGCAATTGAGATGCAATTTGTTCACATCCCACCTCCGGATATTACACATCAAAGCCTTCCTTTCCAACCATAAAGCCCAAATAGCCATTATAGCTTCCAGCATCACTATAATCAAATGTTGGCTATCTTTGTTTTTTAGTGGCTGCCTTATATTCAACTGTTTTTCAACATAGTAATAGTAATTCACAGTGGGTTGTAGTAAATGAATGGAGCACACCATTGATCAATAGCTGTTGGTCGTGTTGTAAGGAATGCATGATTATTAAGTGTTTTATATATGTAACCTCCCATGTTGCCATTGCCACTAACACCTGAGTTTCACAATTTATTTAAGCCCTGTGAGGTTCAGATCATGTGCTTTTTGGTGCACATTACCAAGAAAGAAAAGAAAAGAAAAGAAAAAAAACCTCCAAGAAATATCTATTCATGCGAGTAGGCTCCCTCGAGATGATAGGGAAATAGGAGTGCACATTCTGAGAACTTAGCTAGAAGGCCTATAAGGTTCATAAACCCAAAAACCAACAATATGTACCAGTATCCTAGATTTCAAGCCCCCAAAAGTTTGAATGTAGTACATATCACTATATTCGTTAATTAGAGACTTTGGAAAGTCTTAAAGTAAATGCAAATGGTTTAATATTTTGTCCAATTTCTTATTATGATGACATGTATTTGTGCCAAATTAGTTAGTGTTGCCCACGTGAATCGCTTTATGTCACATCGAGTATATTTTTGTGTTGTTCTTGTTCTTTATTTGAACATCATGTCCTTAATTAATAGTCTCAAAATCATGAAAAAGTCTCCAATTACCGAATATAGTGATACATAATGTATGTGGCCTCATGATGGTGGGCACTTCCAACTCTATAGGCAATTTTGGTCATTTAATTGAATATCAAATTTTCTCATAAACTTGTTAACATTTGCAAATCACATAGATGATCATGTCAAGGTTTAGAATCGGAGTTGAGATGCAAAAGCTATAAACTTTAAGGTCAAACTGAAGATTTTCTTTCTCTTTCACATTGCATAGGCCCTCTCAATTGTGTTCACTATGGAACCTAGAATGGTGTCTAAATTTTGAGCACAAAAGTCCAAAATCATCATAGCACATGTCTTTATTAACACGCATTGCCAAATGTCTCTCAAATGTATGTGTCCTTTTAAGAAGAGTGACCACTTAAGGTATACTAGCCTTAGTTTTGGCCATTTTAGTGTTGGTTTTCAGTTTACTAGCCTTACTTCTGACATTGCTGACAAAATCAATGGATTTGGCAATTTTTGAAGAATGATTGCAGGCCCACCAAATTCCAACTCCAACTTTAATATTCAGAGAACTTGATTTGCAACAACACTATGACATAGGGGATTGTTAAAACGATCACACATTGGTTATAACGATCACACATTGGTTATAACGATCACAATCAATATGTAAGGTGACAACTAGGCTTTAATTTTTTGTCCAAGTTGGCTAAGTTTATTAATATGAATACATAGCTTATACCTTGTTCCTCTTCATGTGTATGACAAAAAGTCAAATTTTGAAAGATCATGATTGTGCAACATGTCACCGTGGTTGATTCAACAATTCCCGTGACATTATAGTTATATGTTTGACCTTCCTTAAACTTGGCCATGGCTACCATGAGCATATGGTTTGCTATATTTTTTTTTCGCTGGCCATGGGCATATAATAGTTTTATGTATTCGTTCACTAATTGTTCAACCAAAAGTGTATATACATAGTAGGACGCACAAGACAAATGTCTTCGCTCAAAATCTTCTATCATATATTTTCCACATGAATGTCGACTTCTCAGGTATGCACGTTGTCCAATGATGTTCTTTATAAGCAATCACTATTGGAATCCAATGGATTTAATGTCATATTTATTTGTCAACATTATGATTTTCTAAGATTCCATTGAGAGAAAATGTCATATTTGTGACATTATTGTGCTCATTAAGTTGACATTAACGTAGTCAAAATGCATTAGTGAATAAACATCAGTCACAACATCTTATTGGAACTCAAACTATGTAGTGGTGGGTAATTGATGCTATGGTATTATAAAAAAACATATACTAGTTAGGGCGAGGTTTCATGTACCGGTCCCGGTCCATTTTTTGAATAATAAATGGGTGGGTGGGTGGGAAAAAGGTGGTGCCATGTGCCCATCCCCCTCACCCAAGGACCGGTACCCCACATGAATGGGTGTCCTGCATTGTACGTTATACAAGGACGGGCGCCAAAGAACGGGCCATGGTTAAGAGAAGGGCATGTGCCGGTTAGAGAGCTTCAATGACCGGATTGCGATTGGTCACCTTGGGTGCACCCTTGGGTATAATGCCACTTTGTTCTTTAAGTCCTTTCTTATGAGGGGTACTACTAGGGCTCCTTGCAGTACAACGGTATTTTCTTGTGAAGGGCAAGGTACACATCAACCACTTACATGAGATTTTGCAAGTGTGATGTAATATCAATATTAATTATTACTTTCTTGAGCTTATTATTATGTATGAACAATTGTTAAATTACTATTCACATCTATGAATGATCTATAATTTATTGAAATGAATATTTGTTAGGATTTATTGTTTTAAATTAAATATTCATTATAATTAAACTTATAAATATCATGCAAATTCTAATTTATTAATATTTTTTGGAACATATATTTAATTATTTTTATTATCGTTACCACATTAATGTGGGTAATTGATGAGGTGATTTCAAACTAAGATTTTAATAAGATGAACACAACATTTGGGCTTCACAAGATTTGAAAATGGGCCGCACATACTCAAGAAACAAATGCAATTTAAATGAATGTTAGATATTGGTTGCTTTGATTTATTTTGTGTACAGAAAGAAATAATCGGTGTAGTTTGATAACTACGAGAAATAAAAGATGGACAAAGTTTGAAATGACGCCTATAAAGCAATCAAAATTTTAATATCAAAATAATAGAAGAATTTTTGTATGTGTCTTTAAATATATTTATGATCATGAAAAAAAAATTTGATCGGGATAAAATAATTATTTGTACATAGACAAGTTGAAGGAGGACAACCATTATTCAATAAAATTTCCTATAATGTCAATTACAATTATCATAACTGCATGATATCTAATATGCTCTTATGCGGTAGACCCAAGGTTTTTGTCCTTTGATAGTTATTGATATCACCATTGGATGATAGATAACCCAGTACTTTTATATATATATATATATATATACACACAAATATCATTGGTATATTTTATATTTGAAATTAATTTTAATATACATTGATGATCATATTTTCTTACCAAAGATCGTTGTCGGTAATAATGACCTCGACATATATTCTCGGGGGGGGGGGTAGTCATTGGTTGAAGTAGCAACATACGTGCGAACAAATGATAGGGTATTTTAAAAACATGGGGGCTAAAAATTATAAATGGACTTAAGACTAATATAGGGTATCAAAAATGACACTGGACATCTTTAAAGTACTATAAGGTATGGAATAATAGGTAATTTGGAATTATAAGTAATGCAAGCCATTTTTCTATTAACCCAAAGTAGAAATTTACATAATGATAGCATGTGGAAAAAAGAAGAGAATTGAAAGTAATACCCCCCTATAAAATAGTGGTTGTTCGCACCTATATCCTTAACTTTTTAACACACTGCCCCCCCCGAGCATATATTCAATAAAAAAACGTAGACTTTTCAAAAAAAATTTAGAGCATGCATTACAAGTCACCAATGACAAGATTGATGTAATTATGATTGGTGTGAACAAAGCTGAAAAACTTAAAAATGCAAGTCACTACGAAAAAATAAATTATGAAGATGCACGACATCACAAAACATTCAAGCTTGAGCATCGATAGACCACATCAAGTGAGGAGACTAATTCTAATTGAATTTAAATATTAATTTCCATTGGCAATTAATTTTTTTCAATTAGTTAATGTTTTTAACACTAATGTTTAAAGCTTAGGGAGTGCACTATTCATTAAAACCAAGCATCACGTGCGTGCGTGCCCCTTATTAAAATACCCCTGTATACATTTTATTTTTGCTAAAATCAAGCAATATACTTACAAATCTCATTGCTTCAAAATACATTTCCATACGTACACAAGGGTCCAAAAACAAATATAGAAATTGTATATAACATGTGTACAAATGTTTGGAAATGCAAAAATATGGCCCTATTATATGTATAATATCAAATCATGGATTTTTAGTTATAAAGTTGTTACTTAGTGGATGAAAAAACACATGATTCTTGGTCTAGGTCTGACTTGAACGCGTAAATGCGTACTTTACATATATTTTTCTATAGCCTCATGTATATCTACTTCTTGCTTAATAGCAATATGTCTCTTGTACGTACATTTTGTACATGCTTGTTTTAAATAATACCCCTTTTGTGCACCCACGTGTATAAATACAGTACTTGAACAGTGCACTCCTTGGGGTTTAAAGTCCTAAGCCACGGGTACATCACTTAGTGCATTTTAAAAACGACGTGTGGCATAATATAGAGAGGATTAAAATCATTTGAAATAAAAATTATAAAGGAATTCCAAATAATGAAGGGGCTATTAAATGTAGACAATCCCATTATAAGTAAGTTAGATGAACATAAAATGTGGGCCATTATTTTTTATAAAATTTATTTAGGGGCTAAAGATAAGGATTATGGAAGGTATGTTTAATATGGTATGTAAATGGGTTTAGGACTCATGGGGATGGATGATGATTGGGATTTCCGTCTGTCCAAAATTACTTAAAAGGAATATAAAGTACAAAAAATTGCAGTGACTTGGACAATATAAATAATGAAAGGGTGCAAACAAATGGGCCATTTTTGAAATTTAAGTAATTATAGGGAGGCTTTAATTCAGCCCTTGAAGGTAAATAGCCCCAAAACAAAAAACCCCTAGCTGCACGTGGTGCACAAAAATGCCTTAGAGTGATCTACCCGTGTCCTAATCTTTTGGACAAATATTGAATTTCGGGATAAGAAACAATACATTTTTATATTGTAATACCTTTTAATAGATATGATTATTTTATAAGTAATATCTTTAAATATTTGGCAATTTCATTATATTTGGTACTTTATATTTTTAGCTTTTACAAATTGCATATGAAATTCAAATAATATGATTTTGGTATCGATATGTAAGTATTAACATATATTACTTAAATATAAATTAAGTTATGTATTAACAATGTATCTGAAATCACAATTATATATTTTTTTGATATTTTAATGATTTTAAAACATATGGTTGTAATTCTAGACATAGTCTTGTATTTTTGGCTTTAAAAATACATATGAATTCCAAATGATGTCTTATAAATATCTATAAGTAGCTATTGATATTCTCTATTGAAATATATAATAATTTATTCATGTGGAATCATAAATATATAATATTATAAAATATAAAATAGTAATTTGTAGAATTGTTAGACGAATTATTTTACTTAGATGACTACAAATCGTATATTTAACTGTGTGTGTGTGTGTGTATATATATATATATATATAAAATTTGAGCCCACATCGTTGTATTATTTGTTAAAGCACGTTGCTTCAAAAAAATATAAATCTTTTGTAACTGCTAGTTATAATTATCCGGCTTCATCCTCCGGTGAGGTAAAATTTTAGACCTCAGTATATTTTTCATTATGATGACCCAAAAAACTAGGCATTAATCAATAATTCAATTTATGTGTATACCAATGTTATATGAAATGCAACATACCTCAATGAATAAATAAAGTTTTTCAAGACTTAGGATTGATATTTATTTTTTGAATATCCTATACATTATTTTTAACATACCAAACGTGCGTTCCACACACATACATTTGCTAGAATGTTTGAAGTTGTATAATCGAATGTAGGTGATTAATGTTGTTTCAACCTTAATATAAGTATATTTGAACTATCCACGTACCCTACATCGCCTATAATAAATTCGTAAACATTCTTGTCTTCAAATTTTTAAATAATTTTATTTAATCTCCTATAATTAATAACAAATAACAAATAATTAATGATTAATGATTAATGATTTATAAGCAAAAAAAGACATGTATATGATCCAAATCCGGAAATCCGGTGAAAATATTGATGTATTTAGTTTTTGAATTCATAACTGCTTTGAAAATCATATTATAATTGTGATTTCAATCAAGCCAATCTACATTGTTGGTGTCATTGGCTTTGTTAAAGATAATATTGGGGCAATTAATTGCACCACAATTTTGTAGAATATCATAAAAATTTGAAAAGAAAATTTCACATTCATCAACATTTCACCTATTGGCCAGCTTAAATTCAAAGATATTGTGAAAATTAAAAAAACTTTACTAACCTCTCAGAAGTCATCATATTTATACATGCTACAATTTCAAACATCTCACCAATGCTAAAATATGAATATCTGGTCACTAGTTGACGTAAAGCCATAGCCACTTGCTTTGGTATAGTCATCTACATTCCGATAATAGGTTTCAAATCTAAAGGTGGTTTTTTCTTCATGTATAATCTAACAATGTCTTTAATATAACCAAAAGTAACAACTTAAATTCGAAAAAATATCTTGAATTTTTTTAGGTTATTCGTTTTATATTTTTTAATACTAATTTCAACATTGTACAAATTTTGGCTTCATATATCATGACCTATAGGAAACACCCTACATATATATATCTGACAAACATATTAAATGTATGTGTGATTAGTCATTGAGTATGTATGAAGATGTTGTTGAGAAATCATATCAAATGTTGTTTTCTCGGGGGGGGGGGGGGGGGGCATTGGCGAAAAACGTAGGAACTACGTGCGATAAAATATAGGGTCTTGTATAAAAATTTGGCGTAAAATTTGTAAAATTATTAGATGTAGTATAGGGTGCTCTGGGATTGTGAAACATGATTATATGTAATATAGCATTTGACAAAACATGATTAAATTACCTAAGTGGTACATATAAACTAGCATGGAGAAAAAACGATAGTTTCAAAAACTAAATACTTTGCCACCAAAATATGGCATGTTCTATATAGGAAGGGTTCAAAAGATAAGGGTGAAGGTTGGTACTAAGTGGGGCAATTGTTGGCAACCCATTGACTTGATGAAACGTGCAGTCCAGAACAGAAATAGAGAAACGCTCTTCTCAACTGCTATGGCTTACCTCCAGTGGTTCAAAAAACAGCCGGGTCTCAACAAATATAAGTATGTTGAGAGTGACTGTGTGTGGGTTGATGTGGATGCTATTATCTCAACTGTGTCTCTAGTGTATGAATCAACTAGCAAAATCTACACCTTAGATGAGGTAGATGCAAACTCATTGAATGAGTTCATTTCAAATAAAGAATAAAACCTGCTAAATTTGTACTATCTCACACATGTGGAGATATAATTTGGAAAAAAGGCTGAATGATCATTAGTATACCTTGAAATCTGTAGTAGTCATTTCAGTTCGAGTACCCTCATATCTCCCACATGTGTAAATGGTAGCCTAGTTGGTTTAGGTGGATTTTGCTTGCATGGCGTGGGATTTTCCTCCAATGTGTAGGATTGGAAGATCAAGGCATCAATTGTAGGGCTTCTGCAAACCTTGTAAATGTGACTTTGAGACACATGTGGCTGGCCTGTTCCCTAAGACCTCAAGGTTTCTAACTGTGTTATCCAACACAACTTTTATTCGTTGGCTCGTGTTGCTTAATGACATGTAATTGCAATCTTTTGTTGTTATTGTTTAGTGTTTTGCTTTGCCCGAACTTCAGTGTGACCCTGAACCTTAAACCCTAGTAAAATTAATGTTTGTTTCTCTTACTCTGTACACATGCTTCTAACGAGAATTCTACTATATCATACACTTTAAGGAATGGGGGCAATCAAGGGAAAATATTTTTATATAAGTAATATAGGGTACCATAAAATCAACCATCCAAGAATTTATAATTACCAATAGGGTGCAAATAATCACAACAATTTACCATTATTTCAAAAATTAACATCCCTTATAATCCTTTCTCATAGGTAAATAGCCCCCATTTTAATAGGTCATTATCGCAAGTGTATGCAAAATATACAAGGGAGTCCCCCCCCCCCCGAGGTTGTTTTCCATTTTTTGGCTATAATTTTTTTTATTCTTAAAATTTTCATGAAGAATATTCCACATAGCAACCTATAATATTATAGCGACTACAAATATGAGACATTAGGTACTGAAAGTATGAAATCTTACTCTTGTAACATGTACTATTTATACACCCAAACCCTAGTTGTGAGGTGAAATGTAAAGGAAATAAGAGATAGAATTTAATTGTATGTTATATCGTGAAAATTCTCATCGTGAAGTAAAGTGAACTGATGGGAATGCATATTTTATGATGTTATCAAGAATTTGGATCTTAATAATAAAAAATATATATACAAAATGCAATGTGATAGTAAATGTCAGGTTTGATTAAGGAAACCAAAGAATACAACAGGATATTAAACATTATGGGACTTTGGGGTAATTTTGGGACAGCTGCGATGATCGTTGCGAGGTCATGGGGAACTCATTGGGAACTCGTTGGGAACGCGCTGGGAGGTCGTTGGGAACTCATGTGCTTGCCCAACACAGGCGACACAAATACGCCTTCTGATTTTATTAAACAAAAATATATTGTCATACAATATGGGAAATGCACCCACAATGTCCTTCAATGAATCACTACGTCTACGCTAAAACATATGTAATTAACCCATCCTGTAATAAATATAAATGCTTTTAAATTGGCTGAACTCGAATAGCTCTCTATTTGTGTCAATGCATTTTTTAACTGTGAATTACTGTAAGTTTTTGCGATACTCATTGGCCATAGACTCAAAGATGTTTGGCAAGTGAGGTCGGATTTCTAAAGATTGCTCCCACGCAACTTTCTCCATGTACACCAAGTCTGGGATGCGGCTCTCAATATACCCCTTTTGCTGAGGGTCAAACCCAATATTCTTGGCCGCAAGCACCACATTCTCAAGGGTGTATATGCGATCACTAAGCAAAAGACACTTCGTATATCTCTCTAGAGCAGTGGTCATAGTCGTTTGTAGTCTCATGAACTTTCCCGTTACATCATCAATTTCCTCTGCTAAGTAGTTAAACTCGTCATCAATTGTTCGTTCCCCCCATGGGGGCTCTACCTGGCCCCGTTCCTCGTGTATTGGTTGGTCCATCTGACATGGAGCCAACAGTGGTGGGATTGGGAGGTTCTCCTCTGTATGATCATAGACATGGTTCACCATCGCTAATGATTCAGGCTGGAGTATGTCATGTAAATGAGGTTCAATTTCTTGAGTGGCTTCCCACA
Source organism: Polytrichum commune (assembly GCA_950295325.1). Taxonomy (NCBI): domain Eukaryota; kingdom Viridiplantae; phylum Streptophyta; class Polytrichopsida; order Polytrichales; family Polytrichaceae; genus Polytrichum; species Polytrichum commune. Next base: position 5,099,420 of record OX485809.1, read on the forward strand.
TAGCGTTCTCCATGAACTCCAAATCTGGTAAACGTTGTTGGAGTAACTCCACTTGGTTGACGGTGAGCCCTATGTTGGTGGCTGCATCCACCAACATCGAAAGCATGTGTGCGTTCATTCCAACCAAGCGGCATGATGCATATTCGTCTAGTGCGGCATCCTTGGTCATAGTCATTTGTAGTTCCATGAAGCGTTCCGTGCACACATCAATATCATGCAGTAAATTCAGGAACTCGTCGTCCATACTCCTCATTTCCACTGGGGGGCATAACGGGCGGGCCGGATGCGCTGCTTTTATTCTCTGGATCCACTCCCCAAATGTAGTTGGCCGGGGCGCTTTGGGTGTAGCGGGTGCTTTCAGGCGATCCACGGAGTCCTGACATGACAGTGGATTGTACGAATAAGTGGTAGTTTAAATAGTGGTGCCACAAATTAGAGCATGTTGTGAGGGTGTGCCCAATGGTGGCCAAACTAGCCAAGACCTGGGTCTTCTTTGCATTGTGAGCAGTCATGTATTAAGTTAGTATGCAAGACAAATAGGCGACATACATTGCGTGGAGGGTTAGGGTTCAGGTTCCATACATTGTGTTTTGTGGAGCATCCGCATTACGTGATTGCAGTTACGGCAATTATTCAAATAATGTTGTGCTTGGTGTTGGCCTTCGTCTTGTCCTGACGGCACATTACAAATTATGTAAACTTTGGTTCAATTATGCTCAACAATTTATGTTCAACAAATTGTGTACAACAAATCCTGGCGGACTTACATATCCCGTAGATGAGGGTACATCTTCATGCAGATGTTGACGCACAACTATGCAATGGGCTATGTCTTGCGGATATAGTGTGGGTATTCCGAGTGGGGCTGACCGTTGTGCACACGGGTTGAAGGGGTAGGGTCTGGGTTTTAGGGAGCCAACGCACCATGGATCTAAACCAAGCATCTACAAAAGTGGAGGTTCGAGTGTACTTATGGTGCGCACGTTTCGCATCGCACTAACAATGAATCTTGCGTATTCACACTTGTGAGCCTCAATCGCAATTTGACTGTAGGTTTAAACAATACCATTTACACATTAACCTAGTACACTCGTTCAAATGGTGTGAACCACAAAGTGCCCATTGGTGTCATTCTTTATTCGACGGACAATGGTTCACCAGACCTTTTCATGGCATGATTGCTGGAACATGTAGTGAATTTTGGCAACTAGGATACTTGCGCACTTTGGTCCTGTATGAAATTGCTCGCGCCAGGACCAGATTGCGATAGTTAACTTGTGGGGAACAAAGTCCCATTACATAGTGGAATGGTTTCCACTATTCCATTTATGAAATCGATTGCAATATTCCTACACTATGGCTTATGCTACATGCTAATCTACGAACACCAGCTATGGCGTGATCCCTGCCCATAATTGGGCAAAAGGGGATGCGTAACAAGGTCGCATATACAAACTGATCCTTAAAAGGTGGAGTTCATGTATGTTGGGGTCCTAAAGGGAGTCCGGCCCGCCTGTTCGACAATCTCTCGCATAGTCAGGCAATCCAGCGCGCATAAGTCGCATAGCCCTTGAATTTGGGCCTTGACCTTCGATGAGGGAGATTTGGTACTCCCGTGTGGGTGCGGGGTGTGCGGTTCGCATGGCTGCGCGTGGACGTGGTGAGTCCCCGACGATGTTGGCCATATTCGAATCAACACCATTGACTGCAGTGACGGAACAAGCGTGCTTGGTGGATTGGCAACTGGGTTCATAAGTCTTCCCAATTGCAGCCAACCCAACACGCAAAATACGAACACCCCTTGAATTTGGGCCTTGCAGTTCGATTAGCGCGATTTGGTACTCGCGGGTAGGAGTGGGGCGCATGACGGTGAATGTATGACCGGGCGCTGAGGAATCATCCACAGGAGGGAGCTTATTCAGATCAACACCCTGCAATATGACAAGAGAAACACTCCCCAATTTACCACGAATACATTCATATACATGCACACAATGAAGGTCGCCACATTTTGGAAAAAAATGAGATATTCATAAAAGTAGATATTTACAAAATGTGATTGGTTTCTATAACATTTGTTTCAATAACATTGGTTTCAACGCAAGTCGCGTATGAAATAGCCAAATTTACCAGACTATGTCCTTGTCGAGCTGATCCCGCGTGGGGCAAAGAACTTCTGTAATCGCACTTGGCAGCCGGGACGCTTGAATGAGCCCTTCCCATAACTATTGGGCGTGCGTTACCCGGCGTCAACCCCACGAATGCACTGTGCTGTGAACTAGAGGGTGTGTATCCAGCTGGAGGGTGTGTATCCAGCAGGAGGAAACTGAAGATAGCATTACACACACAATGTTACATGGCATACAATACTAGTGAGCCCTTTTAGCACCTATGGTTTTCGCACAATCTCTAGAGGCATCAAGTCGTGCCGGACGGAGTCCGTGTGGGATTGCGTGACTGCCAACTTCATTGGGTCGTTATGCGGCACCGGTGGTTGCCCAAACCGATTAGTGATCACAAAATCCCGGACGTCAGTAATTTGTGCATTGAACATGCGCTGGAAGAAGGGCAGGAAAACTGCAGTCATGTCTGCGGTTGCCAGTCTGTTACTGGTAAATGTGTTGGGAAACAAAGCATTCTCGTCTGGATTACAACACGATTTGTAAGGGCTGTCGTCCACAAGAATAGTGTTAGAGGTTGTGGCAGTAATGCGCCCGGAATCGAGTGGTTGTGGTGGCCACCAGAACGCTCTGAGCAAATTCTTAAAATACATGACAGATTCTGGCTTTAGTGGATTCCTCAGCTCATTGTTCCACATGTCTTTGTATGTGGTGCAATCCTCTTGCCCAAGTACAAGCGAAGGCTTGGGCAGCTCGTCAAATAGATATTGCACCAGAAGTCGGACAGTGGATCTTCTCATGGAAGACCATATGCAAACATGAAACATTTCAAACATCTTCTCCCAAAACAATTTGTAGCCAAGTCTAGGGAGCACAACTTTTGGCCCGACAAATGCGGGAATTTTGTCCGGTGCACGATCTTGCATGATCCATGTGGGGACAGTTACCATCTCGCGGCGACGAGGAAGACAGTGGCAAAATATGCCATTCAAATTGAACACCACAATGAATCTGCGTCCGCGTACATCAGCAATCGCCTGCCGACACGAACCACTGTCAACTTCTTTTCCTACTGAACTAACTGAATATAAGAAATTACAACTCTTCACTGGATAAGTACCTTCGTATCCGAGCAACATATATGAATAGTAAGTTTTGTAATGAGATTGATATGAACTAAGAAGCCGATACCTCGAACGATATGGGATTGAATTCCCAGCGATCGGAAAGGCCTAGGGAGTCTTGAGGACCCCTAGACATTAGTCTTTTAGCACTCCAATCTCCCGATCGAATACTCGGGGTGTGGTCCTACCGACTTTCGAGTAGTTATCACCATAAACAAAGAGTTTATCGTTAACAAGGTGTGTGAGGGGCGCATCCAGAGCCGTTTGCGTGTATGGTCCATCCTGAACCCAAAACTATTCGATGATAAATGAACAACGTTGTAGACAAGAATGAGACCATGTATGAATTTCACATTCCAGTGGGCCAATATTCAGGTGTGGGTAACTTACATTGACTGGATTATTCGGCCGTATGGTGACAATGTCAGCAATACGTTTGTCTTCCTGCTTGTTGGGCATAGCTGGGACTCCGCCATACAGAGTTGACTTCACTGCCGTGGAGCTTGGATAGAAGTCGTCCCGTTCGGTATATCTCTTCACCGCCAGAGGGAGGCGATTGATATTTGCTCCGTCTGTAGGAACAACATCCACAATAGCTGCAACGGGCTTGGACCTATCAGGCGAGCCTCCGGAAGACGGTGGTACAGGTTTGGAGACAAGAGGTGTGGTCAGTGGGGGCTTCGAGGCCACAGGCTTAACTACATGAGTGACTAGAAGATCGCCTTCCACACCATCGGGCGAGTCGTTTGGAGGAATAGATGCGCCAGGAGGGGCGTCCTGATCAGGTGCACATTTGCACAGAGCGGCCATAGAGCATGTCGGCGGCGACGCTAAATCAATGATCGTCAAGGGAGCCTGCGGATTGAAAGGCGTTGTTAAAGAGCGCAAGATAACACACCTCATTGCATGAAATATGGCTCAATGCTCACTTTATTGAAGACATTGGTGCAAATGTATGTTACAATTCCTAGACGGAGCAATCTCCAGTTCACTGTGTACGCTAGTGTTTAAGGTACATGTACACTACATGAATGGCACTACAAATCTAGGGCTCCCGATAAATTAGCCACGTCCTATTCGCCAAGTGACTGTCCTATGGCGCGCGACCTCCGACCTGGATCAAACATCCAGGTGGAGATTCAGTGACCAGCAGAGAAAAATTCAACAATGCACATTGATTCTAACCAAGGTCAGGCACATTGATTCTAACCTGTTTGTCTGCTGGTTGCTCCTCTTCCAATGGCAATTCCACCTCGACGATGTCTGTTTGCGCAGCGACCTCCTTCTGGTTGGTGTCGTCCAATACAAGTGCAGGTTCCGTTTGGTGGGGAGTAACAATATCCACTTGATCGAGTGGATCTTGCCGTCCCAGGGTCTCCTTTGGCACCTCAACAGCAAGGGGCACATGCGCTGGAGACGCAGCTGGCTGGGGCAGGGTCTGGGGCGATGGCATGGCTTGGGCCATTGCGTCCTTGAGCAGGGAGGATAGCAAGCCAGGCAAGGCCTTTCCCAATATGCCCATCATCTTCTCTTCCAGGGCGGCCTCTGTAATTGGAGGCTCCACCGGCGCCTTATGGCGTCACTTATGCCGATCCTTGGATCCTCGACTTGATCCACGAGACGTCTTCTTAGGCGTGTCCGCGTCTGCACTAGGCCCGACATCACTGGTGGGTGGTATAGACGTGATTGGCGCTGCATGAGCCGGTTCATCCACCTCTTTAGGGGGACTGGGAGGTGTTGGTGGACGGGTCTCGTTGTCGGCGTCGCTCAGTGACGGGGGCGTAGCATCGATTTGGCTAGGGTGGTCGTGGTCGTCGTCGTGCTCGATCTGGCTAGGGTGGTGGTCGTCGTCATGACCGTGTTCGTGACCTTCCTCATTGCGAGGCTCCTGAGCATTGTCTTCCTCCTCCTCGTCCAGGTGAGCTTGGCTGGAAGTTGCAAAGTCGAGGGTTTTGGCCTGTAGTGGCGAAGGCTCATAAGCACGAGGAGCAGAGTCAGGTTCTTCCATTGGAGTCTGGCAGATGGCCACCTCGTCGTCAGAGGGGGGGTCATGACCAGTGGATTCCGCCTTATCCACGGCGTCATCTGTGTCCTGCTCACTAGGAGCCTCCTCCGATTCATCATCATCCACCACGACCTCATCTTCGGCCTCGTCCAGGGGATCCACGTCAATGTCCACGTCGTCTTCCAGTCGAATGTCCTCCTGTAGTTGGAATTCAACAATTAGAAGTGCAAAAAACGAGGATGAAAATGTGAAGGTAAGTGAAAAGACAGGTTTGCGAAAACTTACCAAAAGCATGGGAGGGGAAGCGACACGGTCTTGACGAATTTGCCCATCGTGGGTATCATTGTCTTCGTCTTCATCTTCGAAGTCTGCTAGACGAAGCTGCCGCACTCGATCAATCATCGGCTCCAGAGTATTGATGAAGGCCGAATCCATATAGCAGAAGACGTTGAAGTCGTGCATCAAGGCGGCCGCAATCAGTTTCAGACCCCCAAAGAAATTCAACACCATCCCGCCAGGGGAACCCAAGAATGACAGAAATTTGATATAAACTTCCATTCGAAGTTCGCCTCGATTCACTTCAAAAGACAACTCCGACCAATCTTTAGGGTTCGCTTTGTAGTGGGGGACATCATCTGCTATCATAGGGCACTGGAAGACCTTCCATTTGGAGAGGACTTTTGGGCACACGAAGTAGTCGATGTAGATAGCACTGGAAGACCTCTTGCTATCTATTTCTTTGTCACGTGGCATATCCTCCGCAGGGCAAGGAAAATAGAAAGACGGGACGATTTGAAATGTATCAGCATGTCGACGTTGAAGAGCCGACATGAATTCTAATGCGGCAGCATGGTTTCGAATGTCTGAAACAATCATCCATGCAGGGACAGACTTTAGCCCAGGTGTCCACTCTGCAGAAGTTATGTATTTGAGCAGAGACTCCACGACGTCTTTGCTGACTGGTTGATCCACATTGCCAGGGAAGAACCTGAAGTCCAAAAACCCTGCCGCTAGTATGCATTTAGAAATCCAATGCACATCATAAGTATCCTGCTTGGGAATCACCAGTCTTCTCTTGAGGACATTGTGAGACACCCACCGCGTGACGACCTGCCCAACACACTCGTTGAAGTCTGCTTGAAGCCACTTTCGTAGCATACGGTCGCATGCAGGGTTCGCCTCGAGGTTCTTGTAGTTGGGAGACCTTTTTTTGTTCAACCAACTGTCATCGGCAACCTGATATAGCTTCACCCATCTCGCCTTCGTGATGCCCCGACCGCGCTTAAATTTAGTCCACACATCCCGGTTGACGCATTCATAACCCTCCGAATCCCTGATTGTCGCGCACCTCTCCATGAGGAGTGGCCGAAACACCATGGGCACAAGGGGGACCCCGGAGTGACACCCGGGACTTGTGGCGCCGTTGGTGAGAGGGCCCAAGTGATCCTAGTGTGGGTGAGGGCCCCGGGCGTTGGGAACGCCTCCCACCCACAAAGACTAGGAGGCATGAGGGTGAGGCCATGAGCTATGCGTAGCTCATGGCGTGGTGATTCTAGAATGCTCAAGATCACCTCAATCGGAGGTGTGAGCTAGGAGTTATGGCCATTTGAGTGGGGTGCTGTCCCGGGACAGCGCCCTGGTACAGCAGTGCCTGGGAGTGATTCCCGGGACTGCCAAGGTTCAAACAGGCATAACTTCCTCAAGACTTTCCCGAATGGGGCAAGTGAGGAGTCCATCGGCATCTACGTGAAGCGTAGATGAAGATGGAGTGGTTGGTTGTTATGATCAGACATCATACAAGGAAGTTATGATGGTCTGAAGCTGCTGGGGGGGGGGTTCTAGGCCCAGCAGCTAAGGGAAAATGTCCACTTGGCCCCAACTCTTGGTAGAGAGACAAGAGGTTGGTTGACGGTGGGGTAGGGGCCCCGCGTGAAGTCCTAGAGGCTTATATGGGTGAGGTGGTGTGGCCTCACCCACCCGAGGCCGAACGGCACGGCCTCCATGGGCATTGGCCCATTGTGAGGCCATAGTTGCCTAGTATGGTTCGGGTTGTTGTAGTGTTGCTCCGGCAACGCGATGATCAACATAGGATTGGACTTCCATGGATGGAAGTCCACATTGGGGAAATGGGTTACCGATTAAGGGGTGAGTCCCGAAAGCAAAGTAGGAGGGTTGGTTCCCTCCTATGAACTATTGGTCCGGGGTAAGAGGAGCTATCCATTAGCATGGCGGAATGCGAAGGGTTAGCGCTCGTAACCTTTGCTAGAAACGAAAATTGGCAAGATTATTAAGGGACCTAGCAAGGGTTGCGACACTGACCCACAATCCAAGCTTATGAGGATCACGTGCAGCTAGCTCTTGGATCAGAATGTTCTTCCACTTTCTGAAATTGCACCATGATTTCAAGTTTGCGACTTTAATGTTCTTGCACACTCGGAGTATGACCCGCCGAATACCCTCCCCTTCCTTCACGTCCAAAATACGTTTGGCAGCGAGGTAGAAGTATGCCCTAGTGAGACCCGCCAGATGTTTGAAAGTCTCCCTTGACAGCGGCTTACAAGCGTATGGCTTCTCGTCGAATGGAGTTGCCGATTTCGACTTCTCGTGGCGGGCTCGGCTTCTCTGTTGAGCTTCCAAATGGTCGTCCAAGAAGGTGCGACCTGGTTTGTCGGGGTTGATCAACGTTCCACTCTCGTGTGCCGTAAAAACCTTCTTCCACAACTTCGATGTTTCGTCCAGAGCCATAATCAGTGTCAGCTCAGCATTGAGGTCGGAGTGTGTAATTCCCCTTGCAATTGCTGTGAAGGAGGCCTCCATGCTCGTCATAAAATTCTGCAAGCACAAATTTCAAATTAGAAACAATATGAAGTAGGTTCCACTCGATCGAGTGGAACCTCTAGCAGGGATAGAAGAGCTAGTTTGTGTGAGTGAACTGACCTTCCAAGCCTGAGTTTTTTCTGGGTCTGTTGAGCTGCCAGAGGCGTTCACTCGCTGTTTTTGTGGCCTATTTAACTTCACCCATACCCTTCACCCTTCACCCTTCACCCTTCACCCTAAACCCCTAAACCCCTAAACCCCTAAACCCTAAACCCTAAACCCTAAACCCTAAACCCTAAACCCTGTATGGAACCACAGCGGTCTCTTGTAGCCTAGCCGTCTCGCCGGAGACTCCGGGAGCATCCACCAGTTTGCGTGGTCCCGTCTTTGACCTCTCTGTCTTTCCCGTATTGCTTCTACCTTCACCTGCCTTGGACTTACTCTTCTGCTTCCTTGATGCCTCAAACTCAGCAACCTCCCTCCTATTGAGGTCTTCTAGGGTATCCAATACGAAGTTAATAGCCTTTTTGGATATTCCTGACTTCATGATCCTTACAATCTCCTCCTTCTCCGTAGAAGGCAGGGTCGACAAAGAGCTGCTAAATGGCTCAATGTCAAAAGCGTGCCTCTTACAGTCAATTGATAGGACCCTTTGCTCAACCCCCTCTGTGACTGTAACATCCAGCCTCTCTCTAGCTCCCACTTGTGCACTTGTTATAGGATTTACAGGATTAGGGATCCAAGTATTTCCCACCTTATATAGGAATATTAGGGTATACCCAGCCTCTTTGTATCGCTTGTAGATTTGAATCGACCAGTTGTGTAAATGGTTCTCTCTTATTAGCCAGTGGGGACCCTTCGGCCCTTGATGTAATGCCCCCACTAGGTCAGTCCACAGCACTTCCTTGTGCTTCGCCATCTCACCTGCAACATGCACAAATCAGTTAGTAAGTAGGTTGGGGTCACTTCCACTCGATCGAGTGGAAGTGGCAGTAGTATTGCATGTTGTTAACTTGTGTGCCTCACTCCAGTTCGCTATGTGCCCCCAGCCACGCCCACTTCCACTCGATCGAGTGGAAGTGGGCCTCAAACTGATGGCAAGCTGGCTGTGGCTGGCTGTGGCCAGGAGCTCGCAGCCACACTTCCACTCGATCCAGGCCACTTCCACTCGATCGAGTGGAAGTGACCAAGATATGTCCGTACAATATGTACAATATGTACAATATTATTGTTGCAGAATGTTTTGAGTTGATTATTGCAGAATATTATTGGGTTGATTTGTTCTTGGTTGAGTCGATTGGTTCATACTTAGTTAGTTTGTTCTTTGGTGTTGATTTATGAATACTGGTTGAATGCTTAGTATGGCAGAAGGGTTGAATGGGGGGCCATTTCAATATGGATACCTGAATGGCGAGCAGCATTTGAAGAATTCTCAAAATTATTGCAACAACCACAATTATTGCTTAATGCACTCACATTGCAGATCCTACTGGCGTTGCAGTCTTCCTACAAACAAGTCTCATAGCAGGAAATTGATTCCAATTGGGAATGGAGGGTGTGTCAAATGTGTAAATGGAGTTTCCCTTAATTGGACCGACTTCGCAATAACCGTCACAAGGTATATGAATTAAAATACAGATTTCTACAATGCAATCCATCAGGGAAGAGTGGTGTGCAATGTGCAATGTGCAATGTGCTACCCTGATGCGATGTGCTATGTGCAATGTGCTACCATTGTGCAATGAAGGGCGTAACCCTTGGAGACAACTGCCAGTCTACAACAGGTTCATATAATCGGTTCAATAGCGATTCGCTTTTACCCCGAATATGTGCATGTTCATAGCTTGAAGGTGGTTATGGAATATAAGGAACCTATTTATAATGTATGGAGTCTGAAATTGAGCATCACCTGGTGACACCCGAAGTGGAGTATGGTGTGTTCAAATCCACCCAGATTCTGGCTCTACACCTATACTTGTGGATTGGGTGGAGTGTTCAATCTAATGCATCACTAAAGATTGTGCACTTGAAATGTAATGCACAAACCAGATTGAAAGATGCGCGAAATTTTAAATGAAATGGGGAATGTTAGAGCAATTACCTTATGAAGCCTGTTTGGTTGTTCCTCCTGCCACCTTGCCTCACAGCTCCGGATTCCAGGTGCGCCCTCCTTGCTCTGCTCACCGCAATTCAAGCACCTCGCAGATAGCGGCGTGCCTTGATCACCGACTGCGGAGAGAAGAGGATCACCGACTGCGGAGAGAATAGGCGAGCACCACCAGAGCGAGAGTGCTCCAGCGCAACTTGAAGAAAGTTGAGGGAGGGATGCCGAGGGAGAGAGGTCATTGGGGGGGGGGGGCGTCCCATGGCCCGGATGGTCCAGATGCAGCCGTCGCAATGGACGGCCCAGATCGGGAGCGCCCAACCATTATGACGCTCGGGAGCACGTCCCATCGCTGGTAGTTGTCCTTAGTCTACATGGACGCCTGTGACGGTGTGGATTAATTGCGACTAGCTAAGTACCCATTAAACAACGATTGTTATTGGTAGTACCCCTTGGTTGTTTTACTAACGGCCACCTAAATGGCGTGTCCCATCATGATGGACCGACGTGGCGTGCGTTGTTCCAATTTGCTTGGAACTGTAGTATTTTCAATTCACCAATTAATATCACTTTCTTCCTCAATTCTCATTGTAAATTGCAAATAGCAAATTGCATGCTGTAGTGGGAATGGTGAATTGCATTGTAGTTGCAAATACATAATTGTGTTCATGCATAATATCACTTCTATGGATATGCAAGTACCACTTCTAGGGATATGATACATGTTGTGGATTGCAAATTGCAATCATTATTAGTAAATGTGACTTGCATTGTAGATTGCAATATTGCACCAATTGATGTTGCGCAGGATTCGAGTTCGAGAGGAAATGGTCAACAATCCATGCCACTATATGCAAGTACCACTTCTAGGGATATGATGCATGTTGTGGATTGCAAATTGCAATCATTATTAGTAAATGTGACTTGCATTGTAGATTGCAATATTGCACCAATTGATGTTGCGCAGGATGCGAGTTCGAGAGGAAATGGTCAACAATCCATGCCACTATAGGAGTTATCATATAAGAGGTCAGCCATCCATGCCTATAATTAAATACATATTTGTTGTGATGCAAAATAACGACATATCCACACGAAGATTAACCTTGATGAATATGGTCGCGCTCATATGCGGTGTGATTATTTTACTCATTACTATATTGATGCATGTTGTGCAGTGTAAATTGCACTTGTAATATTGCACTTGGATTGCAATATTGCAATTTATAGGGCGCACGATGGGAGTTCGCATGTGAAAGGTCAACACTCCATGCCACTATAGGAGTGACCAATCTACAAATGGTCAGCCATCCATGCCAGAATTGAAATACATATTTGTTGTCATGTAAAATTTGGACATATCCACACGGAGATTATAAATGAATATGGTACAACTCATATGACATGTAAATGTCTCACTCATCATCGGGGTGATACATGTTGTTGATTGTAAATAGTAGTTGTTAATGTTGCAAAGGCTCCCAATTTTTTGTATGGGATTTGAGTAGGTGGCATGTCTAAACCCTAATCACATGCGGTGCTAAAATGAGTTTGACCCTCAATCGACTGATCATATAGAATGTCATTGGTTGCATCCTCCACATGGCCCCAACACATGCACCTAAAGCTTACCGCTGTGGAAGGTTTGGAATTGCACCCAAATCCATACCAATTCTGATATTTGGTGTCCGTTCTTCATTACAAGCCTTTCCATGCACCACTCCTGTTTGTAGTCCACTTCAATTTACCCATAAATTCCCAATAAATTCACCCATAAATTCATGTTTTGGGTGCATTCTACTCGTATAGTGAGGATGCACTGAGAACTGTCAGTATGAATTTGAAACATGAGAGATTGTAAATTGCACCTAGGCAACAATTGGGCACAAATTTCAGTTGGGATGTAAGATTATATCAAATGTAGTACTGGGTGATGCCTGGGACTATGTCATGTATTATCCCCCCAGAAAGATAGTTTGACAAATCAAAGTTGTTGGGGAATTTCGGAGTCCGCCTAACTAGTACACAAAATATGATATTTAGTGTTAGATTACATTTAGTGTTTTGCCACCCTACTATGCTCAACACTAAATTTCAATTCTTTGATAATTAGCATTAAGACATAAATGCGTCACCACCTTCCCCACTACCATGTCCCTTCTCTGTGAACCCTTTGAGTGGTCCACCACTCTGCGGGATCACCTTTAGTTAGAATGTTAGCATTAAAAGTTAGAATTGATAGGGAATTTAGGAAAAATTAGTTCATTTAGCATTTAGCCTAGAAGAAGGAAGGTCAAAATGAAACTAAGTAGTGCTAGAAGATAGCAAAGTAGAAAAAATGTGCTAGCTAGTAAAAACAACTAGCTAAGCAAATATTAGTAGATGCTAGTTATTAAGCAAATGTTAGTAGATGCTAGCTAAGCAAGTGTTAGTTTATTAGTTAGTATGAGGCACACAAGACTATTGGAGGTGTTTTACGTAAGAAGATAAAATCGGCGTGAAGAATTTTGAAGACAAAAAAGAAAGAGAGCAAGGGGGATACTTGCCCACTTGCCCCCTTGCCAACTCGATGGCGGAAAAATTAGAAAGATTTCTAAAGGTTTTTTGTCGGAGCCACCTCGGCGAGAGGGTGGCAACCTCAACCGGGAAAACCCCCGAGCCAAAATTTCGGGAAAGGGTTTGAAAAATGGATCCGGTGGAGGAGGGGTCCAACCCTTTTGTGAGAGGGTTTAAAAACCCCTCCTTCCACCTTGTAGCTCTCTCTCTTTCTCTAGTTTTTGGGCGAAGCCCTGCTTCAATGTAGTTAGGAAAAAATCCTTTAGCATGTATTCTCAATGGTCTAAAAGAAAGGCTTGAGAACCTCCTCTACTCTCTCTCTCCTAGTTAGGTTGTGTGTTTATTAACACACCAACAAAATTATTCCTTCTTTTGTAGAGGTAGGTTGGATGGTAGAATTTTGAGTAGAGGCATTATAGACCTCATCTGCCAATGCCCTGAAGGCTTAGTTCAAAAGCTAGAACAAGATACTTATCATTTTTCTCTTAGAGAGATTTCATATAGCTATCCATAGCCGTTTCCCATTTGTGATTTGGTTGAGATGACAATTAGTTATGGATTTTCAAAGATGGAGTAGAAAAACTGGGTGGTCTTGTGGGTAGCGGCTGCTGGATCAGACCTGCGAGCCCAATAGGAATTTTAATTCCAAGAAATTATATTTTTCCCAAGTAGAACTTTTGTGTAGCTTTCCAAAATGGCTTAGAACATTTGATTTGAGCATGATTTGAATTAGATATGAATTGTGCAAGATGGGACACATAGTTTGAGAACTTTTGGTTGACTGCTGCATTACAGAGGACCTGCTGGGTTCACTTCGGCTTACCTTTCTAATCACATATTTTTATCAAATACATCTTTTTAATATCTCTCCAGGGTCATATAGAACGTTTGATTTGACTAAGATTTGAATTAGATATGAATTGTTGAAGGCGAGATACATAGTTTAAGCCTTCTTGATTGACTGCTGTGTTACAAGGAGTCCGCTGAATTTCTATTAGCTTAACCTGCTGATGTCATAATTTTTCTAGTTAGAGCTTGTTCATAGCTTTCCAATGGTATAAGGAAAGCCTAGATCCAAGTAGTAAGGAATGTGCTATGAATTTTTGAAGTTAGAAGGTAGATAGGTGGGTTGGAAGGGTCGGTTGAATCGACCTCACACTTCCAACCCTCATAACTTTTGCATTTCTTATCCGATTAGAGTGATTTTTAGATCATTGGAAAGATAATTTGGTGCACTAAGTATAAATATTATGCTTAGGATTAAATTACAGGGCAGAATAACACTTTATATTTTAATTGTTAACTAAGGTACGCTTACTACCAAACTAGTTACAAAGAAGGAGGCAAGGTCGACGCTCGGAAAGTGGAGCAAGGAAGGAGGTAGCGGCTCGGCCTACATCAAGCCCAAATCAACCGAGGAAAATTGAGGTAAATTAACTAACCTTAAGCCTTCCATTTAGGATCGGAGGGAGCACGGCTAAGGTACGCATCTCTAAACCCACTCACCTATCTCGTAAGGTCAAGTGGCTTGACCACTTGACCGCCAAGGGAGTACCCAATTCCATTGTTTTCGGGGCCCTTGGTATGTTTTGTGGTAGTAGCTTCATTTATTAGCAAGTTTCGTGTGTGGTAAGTCGGATTAATCACCGACACGACCACTCTGAATGTTGTTGGTGGAAAGGTGGGGTTAATGACCCGCGAATCCACTATTATGTTGTTGGCCCCATAGATTGGGAGTAATGGCCCCAATTTATGAAGATTGCGCAACAGGTTGAACCTACAGGTCGCCCGTCACCTTGGTCCCATTGAGTTGCATTTCGTGGTCTATCCAGTGTAAACACATTTAACAATCAAAACATACAAAATAAATCGTAAACCCTTGTTGGCAAGAGACCCGAGGTAAGGGGTGATGCCTAATATGTTAATGTAGTAAGTTAGGACGTGCAAACAAAAGTAAGTAATTAAGAAAGAATTTGTGTGAAGGGTGGGACTTAGGCCAAGTTCCCCCGCTTAGAAAACTAAATAGAAATAAATAAAGAAATAGGAAGAATTGATGGTCCATCAAATTGTCGTTATTCCGTTCGTTGAATTGGGGTGGTATGAGTCACACCCGGTTGGGTGTATCAGAACCATCCCAATTCACAAATTAGGATTGCCTTGGTTTCAAGGCTGGTGCGTCTGCGCGTAGAATAGGTTGTAGGTTAAGGTTAGAACTAGATATGAAATTGGTTAGTGGAGTTTAAAGCCACACTAGTAAAAAACTAAGGCCTAACCTCCGGAGGTACTACGACGCATATTTAATCTCCCTTAAAAATCTAACTACTCACGTTATACACCTATCATCCGGGTTCGGCTTGGGCGCCTGCAAATGCAGGCCACCTTCACCGAAGGGCTTGTGTGATACTTTTAGGCTCCCTCGAAAGGGGGTGGCCCAAAAGTACCACATTCTCCTTTTATCATAGTTAATTTTTTTTCATATCCTTAATAACACTAAATTTGTGCATGTAACTTTCACATATTAGCATAGATGATTTTTATCGTTTGAGTTTACATTTAATGTTACCTACTTTCATAGGGTTAGACTAAGTGGTACTTTTATCATAGTTAATTTTTTTTCATATCCTTAATAACACTAAATTTGTGCATGTAACTTTCACATATTAGCATAGGTGATTTTTATCGTTTGAGTTTACATTTAATGTTACCTACTTTCATAGGGTTAGACTAAGTGGTAATTAGTGTAGGGTTCGTATTTAGTGTATGTAACATTAAATATCATATTTTGTGCACTTTTGTGGTGACAAATATTGATATTAATGACCCAGCATGTGAATATCTTACTCTTTATCAAAGTGATACCAGGTATGTGCTTAGTGGGATCCCTATATCAAGTGCCCGACAACGGGATAATTTCACTCAACACTATATTCGTTAATTGGACACTTTGGAAAGTCTCAAAATAAATTGGACCCGTAGTTTCGGATGCGAATATTGTGAACGTAGCGAACATGGGGAACATGGGGAACAATGGCAACATAATGTTTTAAAGATCCATATGTGATGAATATATATGTTTCTAAATATAATAATTATTCAGTTGATAATCAAAACTATGCCAACACAAGATTCCAATGACACAAAATTGCAAATTAGCATGTGCAATATAATTATATAGTTTAGGGTCCACATCCGTAAAAAAACATTTGGATTCCACATCCGTAAATCAATGCATCCATGCAATATAATTATATAGTTTAGGGTCCACATCCGTTATAACACAAACATAAAAAACATTTGGATTCCACATCCGTAAATCAATGCATCCATGCAATATAATTATATAGTTTAGGGTCCACATCCGTAATAACACAAACATAAAAAACATTTGGATTCCACATCCGTAAATCAATGCATCCATGCAATATAATTGTAATCTACAAAATTGCTATAAAATGTGTCTAATATAGTATTCGACCCCAATGTCATATATTTTATGAAAAACCAATACACATTCAAATATCTTTGGTCCAAACCTACGTCAATATCATTCACCATCTTCATCTTCTGCTTCATT
Source organism: Polytrichum commune (assembly GCA_950295325.1). Lineage (NCBI taxonomy): Eukaryota > Viridiplantae > Streptophyta > Polytrichopsida > Polytrichales > Polytrichaceae > Polytrichum > Polytrichum commune. The sequence continues at coordinate 5,115,720 of OX485809.1, forward strand.
CCCATTCTCGACATTGTTTTCTGCAGCAGCAATACGTGCCAAGTTGTCTTTGGCAAAATCTATATGTTTTTGGGAGATGGTCATTGTTTCAGTTTTGGAACCTTTGCGTGGTTTCCAAGCACAAAGTATGGTATCCGTGTTTATCCATATTGGTTCGTATGCTGAGTCCATTGTCCATTTGAAACATTTTTTCGTGTCCCACCCTAAATATGTGCGGAGCTGCGGAGCACATTTTGATCTTTGGTGCTTGGACGGCAATATTCCACCTCAATTTGACGAAAATTTGGGCTAGTTGGAACAAAATTTGGTGATGACAATGCTTTCACCAACCAAATCGGTTTAGGATGTTCCTCATCTCCAGGACGTACGAGGACCATATAACCTTCGTAGCAATCAATAGCCACACGAAATGATGGAGCCGGGCGATTACGAGCAGGGCCAACATAATGGTCGTCCGCCGCGAACTCTTCACGGACGTCCCCATTGTTGAAGAACATGGCCTCAGATTCCACGATTGTCACTCGGCTTAGTGGCCAAAAACCTTGTATCAAACATGATGGTCTATCGTCTTTGGGTGCTAGCAACGCTGAGCGGATGCGATCCCAATACGCAATCAATGGTTCGTGGGTATCCCGAACACGTCTTGTGATGTCTTCCTCGCACAAATCTTTCCAGTACTCGATGAATCCAGATATACCTTTGATGATTTCTGGTCCATTCCTCATGGGGTTGGGTTTGCAGGGCTTCGGCTCCCCATCAGGTAGCATACATTTGCCATCTTCGTTTTGGCGCCATACGAGTATCCCTTCCTCTGGGCCCCAATTCGGGGAGGTACACAAAACTTTGAATTGCATGGCCGGCAGACCATCATCACGCATATAGAATCGGAATTGTTGAGCCTTAGTATGGCCCACTAAGCGGTCACCTCCCTTAAGAATGAATGGTTTGATAAACGATTTGAAATCGGGCACTTTTTCAATCAAATGCGGGATGACTGGCACATTATCCAAATCCATGTACGATTTCATGAGAAGAGGAATTGTGGGAAAATCCTCCTCGTGCAACTTCATACTCCAACGTCCGAATGAAGCGTCAATGTCATCGTGCGTGTGGCCAACCATCAAAAAAGACACAAACACTTCTTTGAAAATGCCCTTGGCTACGAGCAATGACCAAAAACAAAATACGTATCGACATTTGTTGTCCTTGGCACAATTATCAAGTTGCACGTGTAGAGTTGGAGGCAAAGGTTTAGCAAGAACGGGTTGTTCAGGCGGTTCTTGCAGTGAAGATAGGCAAACCTCCTTCCCCTCTAGCACAGCCTCATAAATCGGTGTTGTTCCACATCCAACAAAAAGAGCACGAGAGGATGATGTGGGCGGACTCTCAAGATCTCGTAGAAGTTTTGCAAAAGACCCTACGGTATGATTGGCGTCGCCAGGATAGAAATCCAAGCCATAATGTGCATATTTCACGTCCACATGACCATGTGCGATCATACCTGCATTTAGCCACACAAATCGTATATATGAATGAAATTCAAAAATTTCCCCAAGCAAGCAAAAAAATGTACACTTACGGACGTACATCCGTAAATCTTAACAATGAGTATGTGGGCGCGCAAAAAATAAATGTGAAAACCAACAAACCTGTGACAGATATTGGAAGCTTGAAATATCCATCTGTAGCCTTTATTTTCCGCGCATAACAAGGGCACGCCGTCTTTGCATGGTCCATTTTGTCATGAATGATTGTCAAAACCTCATTCGGCCTCATTATCGATAATGCGCGATTCTTGTAATAGTCTTGACGGTGTGCCTCCTGGTTGTTGACATGCTCAATGTATTTCAGTTGATATCGGTTGTGGGACTCAGTCCCAATGGGATGTGCATCTCGAAGGCCTTTATATTTCTCACAAGCAGAACACCTGGCAAACTCATCCCCAGGTCTCTTCGTAATGTATTCTGCGAATTGTTGATTCTTGATCATACTCAATTTTGACAACGAAATCGGCCCACATCCAGCATTTTCGCCAACTTCATTAACATCCATAAGTATGTTCTTCCATTTTGTCCCTGTAGGCAAAACCATCTGAACAACCTTTTCCCCCGACGGCAGAGTCCGCGTCTTGTGTGGCATCGCATCTGCCAATGGCATAATGATGGTTGATAGTGTTGCGGCCGCTTGGAGTGTTGCCTCCCTGGGCTTCTTTGTGCCAGAATTGCCATGGAACCGAGAACGGCGTCCTTGCATCGAGTAGTTCCGGAACCTATAAAAATCTGCCTTTAAAACTGCATGTATAATGTACCATGCCTTGCAACATATCTCTACATTTTCCAAGGTCACAACCTTACGACCTTCGACATCAAGGTGCATGTTGCGATGGACTTCAAGTTTCTTTGCAGATCGCATACGAAAATCCGCGAGCCACATCTCTTGTCTCAAAGATTTGATCTTGTCACGGGGAAATAGTTGGCAACATCTTTTTGCACAACAATTCTTTGTTGCTACGGACCTAATAGATGCATCTCCCAATGTTTGATCTCGACGACGTTGCGTGGGTTCACGAGGCAAACGAAAGGAATCATATTTACGCCGACCTATTCTAGGGCGCGTTGTGGAGAACAAAGCCGATTGCATTTGATCAAAATGGCGGGAATGATTCCACAAGCTAACACCATCATGAAGAACACTGCGCAACGGCCATCGACGAAGAGAGAATCTCCAACCAGAAGGAACTTCCAACGGATGTAAGGAATTCAAAATGCACACCCCCACATCTTCTTCCCCAAGGGGATTTGCATCAATACAATCCATAGGATTCGAGTTCCGACAAACACCATCGGCCACGGGGATGCCACATCCATTGACTAGGACAACATCAAGATCAATCCACTGCTCCCGCGAATAACCCTCACATGGTGGAAGGAATTCATCCTCTACATTGGCGACACCAATTGTAGTATCTTGTTCCACGACAACTTCAAACTCGCTATCATAGCTTGACGCTTCCGAAAAAAATTCAACCGCACTATCATCGACGTTGGAATCCATGGCCACTACAAGAAAGCCCAATGAAGAGTATGTCAAAATATCCCATTCAATAAATGTCATGGATAGCCCTAACGCTTATTATTGTCAATGAAACACAATGTGAACAATAGTTGATATCATGGCTTGGAAACAAAGACACATTGGTATACGAACGTGCGTCCGTATACCTCCATGTAACAACATTAGCAGCGCAATTACACGCGCATACGGATACATTTATGTGTTCATAGTCAGCAGAAAGGTGATGACAACCAAAACACCACTGGTTTATGGACGCGCATCCGTAAATCGGCTCGTGCACATAGTGCAGTATCATGCTAAACCACAACATAGGTATACGGACGCGTGTCCGTAAAAATGCAGTCCTAGACATGGAGGTTCAGGCAAGCAAGAGGTCCTGGCAACACGGCCATGTATACGCAGGCCTGACGACACATGAAATTTGAAGAGGTTATTATACGCGCTTCCTAGTATGTTCTATCAATATCAAATATTATACTATGACACATAGGGTGATGTAGGCTAAGGGATGCGATCTCCCAACCCTTCATGACCGTACAGTCTCTGTGCAATCCCCTACATGGCACATGGACAACATCATGGCAACAAAGGTTTCCAGGTTTACGGACGCGCGTCCGTAAACCTCTGTGGACCTCTGTACTAGCCTAGATACGATGTATAACGCGAAAAGGGGTTCACGTTTTACGGACGCGCGTCCGTAAACTTCCATGGCAATATATTCGCATTGTGGTACTCGACACGACACGTGGTTTAGGTGACATACAGACACGACAAGACACGTGGTGTAGGTGACATACAGACTCGACACGACACGTGGTGTAGGTGACATATGGCACCAAAGGTATGGAGGTTTACGGACGCGCGTCCGTAAACCTCAACATACATGAGTATTGGATCAAACAAATAAAGGTTCAAAGAACCAATATGATTAAGGGTTTACGGACGCGCGTCCGTAAACCTCCGTGATTTGCGGCGTTAAAATAGGAACATTGCACCAGAAAGGATAACTGTCCGAAATAAAAATCCAGCACACTACAACGATCCGCAGAGTGCAACCCAAATACAAACTCTCTACCCTAATGGGTTCAGGGCTTGGGGTTTAGTGTATAATAGGTCCATGCAATAGGATCTTTACCTGCACAAAATCTGTAGCAGGAGCACACTACAAGGGTCCAAGAAGCGCAACCCACAGCTGAGATGCAAAAAGAGTCCCGACGGTGGGGGGGTGTCCCCTTAAGTACTGATCGCTTTCCCTTGGATCCGTTTTCCAACATAGGATACCAGCCACCAACTATGTCCTATAAATACAAACCTAACATTACTACATTCCGTGTGCCAGCCTTACAATGGAATGTGTATTCATGTGCACAACATGCATAGACCATGAGTCCACATAATGACAAAGAAAAAGGCATCTATGTATTTGTGGTATACAACAAAGTAGATTGGCTAATATTATATGAGCAATAAACATTGTTGAGAGGTGATTTATTGGAGCAATAATATTGGAGTACCTAATATGAAGAGTACATTTTAAAAAACGTAGACAAAAAATTATACAATCGTGTGAAAAATCAACCACAACAACAACAATAGTACATGGAGTATAAAAATACATGTAATCAAAATTAAATTAGCAACTACTTTATTGTTTTGCATACAATGTAATGGTATTGACCATAATATCATGCTATCTCCTCTCATCTTGCATTTAATATTATAATTACATTGGCCACCACCTAACCATCCAACATTTTTAATTTACCCACCTATACACACCTATACATAATTGTATTCATATCTAATACAGAAACTTTGATTACCATAAGGCCATGATAGTAGCACATCTATTGTCCTAGGTAACATAGGTTTAATTAAATTCAATATTATCAATTTTCTCTCTAAACCTTAGGGGCCCCTTCCGTACATCAACATTTACTTCAAAAAAACTAATTATACTAGCCTTCTTCATGTACTATACGTGAGGAAAAACATATTTTAGTACCTCATGTACATTACCTACATTAATTAATACTCAAACAATACCAATTGTTGCTCGAAGTAACATTATTACCCTCAACCTTAAACCCTATAACCACCCAAACCTAAACAAACATGTGGATATAGAGATGCAAGCATGGTTAACGGAACAATTCCTGATACATGTCAAGGCTTAACTGGAAAGTAATTCAAACCAAGCAAGCAAACAATTATACCAATTGTTGTTCTACGTAATACTATTAACCCATAAAATATAATGGACAGAATGGGAGGGTAGGGTATCCAAATAGTAATAAGGCAACCAATATTAAGTCGGTGACACAAGGGGGATACCCTTAACCCTAAACCCTAAACCGTATAAACGACTCCCGACTCATGTCAAGGCTTAAAATTCTCTAAAACAAAACCATAAAGATTTCAAAAGTCAAGCAAATTTATGTTCACAAATTATTCTTGAAGACATGGTAAGTGGTGAAAAAGTAGGTGACATAGAACAAAGATTTATCAAATTGTGAATGGCAATCCGATATGTGGTCTTAATTTGGCTAAGGAAAAAGGTACTTGGGTTGCGTAACCTTACCTTTCATTTTTTTAATCTATGTTTGCCTGGGTAAAATCCACCCCTTAGAGGCAAGTACAAGATTTAGCCGAGACTTGTTATTCTTTGATGGGATACAATATGAAAACAATTAAGCCTTCAAAACATTTAAGATCATGAAAGTTATGTTCTAAGTCATATTTATCCATTTGATTTAAACCTTTACTTTTGAAGATAGGTTTTGAACATCATATATTGGTATTCTATAATCGAATACTTAACACAACCATACATGTCGCCATGGAAACAAAACTCCAATATAAACAACAATTTGCTACTACTTATAGGCAATAATACAAGCTCATGCCTAGGTTTGGAAGGATTGCATAAATCCTGAAGGTTGTTTAACGGACAAGAGGGATGTAAATTCAACACCTACCCATTCCTTTTGTTCTAATACAAGCTTAGACGTAATATGTGCAGAGGGATTGAATTAACCCCTAACGTTGTTTAGGATATTATAAGCATTTGATCTTAACCCACATTATCTCGATGTTTGGTTTTGTTAATTGTGTTTCAAACATGCTTAATTTAAATATCATTAATAATGATATTCACATCAAAGCATCCCAGGTGTCCAACTTCAATAAAGTCCCCAAGTTGCTATTGATAGTATAATTTAGGTTGAAAATCCCCTTTCACAAATTATTGCGATAATTGAGGGATTCATAAGGGTGTAGGGGTTTAGGGTTAATTGAATTTTTGGCCAATGGGTATATTATTGTCCCAATTGCATTTGAATCCCACCTTTGTGGAAAAAATATTATACTTAACTTAATCAAGAAGACATACTTTATATTCAATATTATTACTATTCTCAAAATATAAAGTCCCCTCCATACCTGCTACACTAGAAATGGTATAATTTAGTTTCACTGATTGTTTGGAGTTACAAAATGCTTTGTTTTTTTTATTATTGATGTTATTTAATTAGAGCATTGAGATTCCTTTATTTTTGGTCAACAATTGTTTTTGGTATTCGTTTTTGGACTCAAACCACATACAATCCATCCTCTATAAATGTTATGCTCTGGAATATAATTTTCCTTACATTTATTGTGAGTTAACATTGTAACAACTATAAAGGGAGCTTTTTGAATGCTTAACAAATTTGATTCATTACAATTATGAAGGGAGAGTTTTGTAAAATTATCAAATATAAAATATGTGTATCAATCACAATATAACCCATATTAATAATTTGATCACAAAAGTCAAATTTGGTGACTTTTGCCACTTTGAAAGGTTGTGACTCAATGTAATGGATGTCATCTCACAATATTGGATGTAGTTCGTAGGTTAACATTTATAAGTGGCAAATTAACAAAGAGGGGAATAAATTATTCTTAACATGTAACAAAGTTTACATTCTAGTTAGCAATATGAGAGGAGTACGAATTTGTTAACAAATACAATTATGAGTTAACATGTGGAAGTGTAACATTTATCGAGGGTGGACTCTAGCAATCACAAAAAAGACCAATAGACATATGCCACGTAAGGGTTACATGTGGCCTTTGGGCGCGGGGTGATGGGACGTCTAGGTAGGGAGTGGATGCGACGTTTAGGGTTTAGGGTTTCGATACACTCCCTTGTTCATGCTCCTTTCGCTTTTTTTCTTCTCATTTCGCTCATTTCGCTCCTTTCCTCCTCGCCCACCACCGCTCCTTTGCTCCTCGCGCTTGCTCCTCGCCCTTGCTGGTCGCCCTTGTTGCTCCAGAGTATTCTCCTCCTTCTCCCTTGCTACTATTGTTGGTCCTCTTTCTCCTCCTCCTCCTTCTTGTTGTTTCTCCTCTTTCTCCTCATCCTTGCTCTTAGTTCCATAAGAGCGCCAGGAGCTCCAGGCAGGTGCTTTTTTCTTTCCCTCTTTGAAAGATGTGCTATTCCAGGTGCTAATTGATGCACCCCATGGGTCGTTCCCTTGCAATTTAGCTCAAGAAGACTCACGGTGAGACATCACGTAAATTTATATTCGCTTGAGAACTACCGTGCCTCATTAATATGTTCGGTCTCTAATTAATAATCCCTCTCTTCTCCTTATGATATGAATATAATTATTGGAGTGAACACAATCTCATTATCTTAATTCTTACTCACAATGTAAGGCATCATTGATAATAAGAACCATTAGATTTAAAGAAAGCTTCAAGAGGTGTAACAATATCCTTGATAATAATATAGTATTCAATAAATTGTATGAATCCTTAATGTTAGTAGTTCATAAACATTAATCACACAATTGATAATAATTTTATAATGATGAAGAAGATCTAATATTCTTGAGTCTTCATTTTTAAACTCAAGTGTTACTACTTATAATATTGTAACTTGACATGTATGCATATAGTAGTTATAATTTCATGAACACATCATTGATTGTTTTGCAATGTCACGTTTAACATTCAAAGTGTTTTAATGACAAGAATAATTATAACTCTCTTGAGGTTTATTCAAGAGAAAGAACTCCTCTTTGATTGTTAATGACATCCAACAACTCACAAAGTATCTTAAGAGAAGAAGCACTTTTACTACAAAGTGTTTCTTGATGACGAGAAGATGAACCCATCTCTCTTGAGTTTTGCTCAAGAGAGAGAGAGATCTTCTCTTGAATAGATAATCCTTCCAATTGTAATGACATCCAACAACTCACAAAGAATCTTAAAGTAAGAAGCTTCAATAACAATTGTAGTAAGTGGATTATCTTATATCAATATTACTTCATTCATATGTATTCAAACTTTGCTATGAATTAATGTCTTCATCATTCTTGTTAATCATAAGTTCAACAATCAATATGTAGTATAATATGTATAATACTTATAAGTCAATTATGTAGTTTTCAATAATAAGCTCCTCCTCTTTTGAAGGAGTTGCAATCGTTAAGTTGTTTTGCTTAAATCATAACATGCATATAATTCTTCAATCATTCAATCACATGTATATTTATAATTCCCTTTTGAGGAGATCAATGATAAGTTCCACTTTGAGAGATAATCTTGTTTCCTTCACTCAAGTTAACAATCGCTTTCTCAATTCAATCTCTCTCAAAGTCCCATTGATTCTCCAATTTGTCTTGAGCGCTTTGTTCTCACCCTCACACTATCTTTTGAGTTCTTTCTCAAAAGAGCCTACTCAATCTACTCTACTCTCGGTTGCTCAATCACTTAAGCTACAAAGTACCATTGACGACTCGTAGTTCAAATTGAGAGAGGTAGAAAGATCACACGCATTTGTAGAAAAGATAAGTGTATTGCAAAAGTTCCTCGAGATGAGAGTTACAAAAGCTTCAAGTGATTATTGACACTCAAATTTAAGATAACTTCGTTGTGTAGAAAATGAGGTAAAGGTCTCCTAATTTGCTTCCCTTATATAGTCTTTTCTATCTATCTTAAAATCTATACTAAGAGTGGTTGTTAACTTCCACTTTCCTAGATAGCTATCTTTCTTCAACATATGTAGATGCTATCTATCCTAAACGGTTATAACCGTTTCACTACTCTAATGTTCTCAATACTAAGATTTCACCATATCCTCCTTGAGAGTTAATCAAATCCTCGTACTTGATTGATTCTATTCCGGTGATTGATATTTAGAACATCCATTTAGAATGTACCCTAGTCCTATATTCTCCTTAGTGTCTTCATAATGTCTCTTGAACTTTATATCCAAAATTCCCATATATTCCATAATCGTGCTTCATCAAAATCCTACATTCTAAACTATTCCATAATCATGCTTCCTTGGATATTCAATGCAATCCTAAATACATAATTATGTCTCTTTTATATCCCTTCATCCTCAAAATCCTATATTCTAATATATTCCCTATACCCCTTAATATGCCCTTTAATATTCCTTTAATACCTCCCTTAATATGCACCTCTAATAACTAAGCTCTCTTTGTAAAGGAGCTGGGTTTCCTATTTCCGTGGGTAGCGGACCCTATCTCCGCGCGTAAGTCGCGCATTGCCGTGGAAAAGGGGCCCTAAGGCCGTGGCCGCCTCCATGGCCAAGCCCGAGGCCGAGTTCCATAGCCGAAGTTGAGAGCTTCTAAGTTCTTCTTCCAATTTCGGTGCCGCTCCATGAATTGCCTCTTGCTTGCTAGTACCATTAGTTGCTTGAATGTGTTTTGCTCCTTAGGTCTGTGTTGATTTATAGTACCATTTGTACCTTGAATATGTTGTACTCAACACTAATTAGGTGATTTGAGTTTATGTATTGATGCACAAGAGGAGGATTGTGAATATTGTGTGAGTATGCAATGTTTTGTTGCACTCACAATTGCAAGTAACATCAGAAATTGAGTAGTTTTTTGCTTGCAGTCTCATTAGGACATTAATGGAGTAGTTTCAGTTGTTGCAAGGGTTTTAGGGTTGGAGTATTTTCAGTTGTTCCAGAGTGCTCCTCCTTTCAGTTTGTAACTGTCTTCACTTCACTTGAATTCACTTTTTCCTAGTTCTAAGAAATCATGTGTTTTGCTTTGTTCACTTCAATGTGATGTTCATGTTCAATCCAGTGCAATCTTTGTAGTAGGGGTTTTTTTGTGGGTTTGATGCATTTGAGGAGCAACACACAGTTTAGTTGATTCTTGAATGTGCACATTGCATTACCAGAGGTTTCTAACTTCAAATTTAGTGTTATTTTGCAGTCTCTCCTAGCTGGAGCTGTGGTTTAGAAGCAAACATTGTACAGAGGTAAGTGTTTCTAGTACATTGCAAATTGAAATGGAACATTCTTCTTAGATTGGAATGTAGAATCTGCTATTGCAATGCAACACCTGATACAGTCTAATTTGGAGTGCAAATCCATGTTGCATTCCAAGTTAAGATGAACATTGCACATGAATGGAATGCAACAAAGAAGCTGCTCCAAAAATTTCGGAACAATATACAGAAACACATTAATTGAGCAAATTAATTAAATTCAGAGTAATTAAAAAATGGCCTGAAGTTTACGGACGCGCGTCCGTAAACTTCAGGGAACCCTGGGAATATGCATCGCACTAGGTGTGAACAGTTTACGGACGCACGTCCGTAAATTTTAGATATATTTAAAAAGAACTATTTAAAAACATGAATGAGAAGTTTACGGACGCACGCCCGTAAACTTGAGATATATAAGTATACTAAATCAAATACATGACAAATGTGCAGAGTTTACGGACGCGCGTCCGTGAACTAGGCAGAGAAAACTATGAAAATCTCAGAGTATAATACATGTCATGGGTTTTCAAAATAAGTTCTACAAAATATACAAGTTCTACACAACAAAAATAAATTTATTTTCCAAAAATTTACGGACGCACGTCCGTAAATTAGGGCTATATTATTATAAAAAATATATTATATTCATGAAATATAGAAATAGAGACTTTTGGATGATATATGTGCAGAGTTTACGGACGCGCGTCCGTAAACTCTGCACATATATCATGAATGAGATTTCTTTTTATAAGATATATCAAGTTTTACGGACGTCCGTCCGTCCGTAAACTTGATATGTACTATATAATAATACTTAACCCCATTCCATAAGAAAGGGTACGCAAAGGTTTACGACTGCGCGTTCGTAAGATAGGCTCTGCATCCCTAGACCTTAATACTGACTTGTATATTTTACATTTGCAGATGGAATCTACAAAAAGACCCGCTATTGATATATTCGCAGAGCTTGTCCATCCTCCGCTTCCAAAAGCAATTAAAGACATAAGCCACAACGACCATTACAAGCCACGCGAAGACATCGTAGATAACTGGACAGTTATTGTAGAAAAAGATGAAAATGATATATTTGTCCTTAGATTTGCCTATCAAATAAAAGCAGATATACATGAATCCGAGAAGTGGATGAAGGTTAAAAGCTGGACAGTAGAGTGTGCGGTAGCCCAAGGCGATTATGTTGTCATGGACCTTGAAAAGAAAAATGATAGGATCACAATCATTTTGCACGAGTTGTACCATCCGTTCAACAAAAATGAATGTGAAAATGCCAGCCCAGATGCGTCTTGCTTCAATCTACAGAATGAATTCACTGACTATGCTTGCAATGCACCCTGGACGGGTAAACGGCTTGGTCGTCTCTTGAACAATGTGACAAGAGTAAATGGGGCCTTACTGGAAGCGAAGAAAGGAAAGGAGAAAAAACCAGTTCCTGAACGACCTAAACGTGTTCCTAAATACGTGCCAGAAGCCTCTAGGCCCTCACAGAGTGGAACATCAAGAGGGAGCAAGCAGGCCAGTAAACGCTCTCACTCACAGATGGAGTCATCTGGGCTAACAGAGGGTCCAGATGTGAGTTCTACTCTTACAGTCGCCCCACTTCTCAAGAAAGGACAACGCCCGGACGCGGAACTATCCACAAAGATTTTCCAAGAGTTCGACGAGAAGACAAAGGGCTGCTGGCCACTTGGAAGGTATTTCACGTTTGATGTGGATGTATACAAATGCCACAAGGGCACGGAGAGTATGAATACTCGTGCCAAAGAAGAGAGCGGGGTGTGGTGGCAAATGAATAACATTATGAACAACCCCAAGTTTGATAGGCAAACGATATGTGTGACACCAAAGGATCATGTGGTTGAAGTCACAACGCAAAATTGGCCAATCCTCAAAGATGGAGAGTTCTACATAGTCGACGGCCAACATAGCGTGATGGCTGCAAAAGCTCTCCTCGAGGACGATGAGTGAAAGAGTCCTTTGAAAGAGACAATCCGATACTGGAAGGCATTTGTCGTCCATTCCAAAGACTCGAACCAGCTCATCGCAATATCTGCCTTCATGAACCAAGGGAATAAAGTGAGGCAGTTCGAGGCTTCATGGGCTGCCAACATCGTGGCTGGAAGGACCTTGTGGGTGGAGCACGATTGTCCCCCAAAATAGAGGGAGAATGCAGTCATCAAGAATCCCAAATGGCAGGTATGTCTCTGTATATTTTTACGGACGCGCGTCCGTAAACCTCTTCCTCCTTCCCATTCTTTAATTCCTTCAATTTAAACTCTGCTGACTTCTTGAAATGCATGGCTGTGCAGACATTCAGCAATGCGATCTTGACAAAGTTCTCCAGCATTGACCTGAAGACGAGCGGCATGAAGACGGTGCAGGAGTTGAAGGGGGAACTTAAGCTCATCACTGCCACAGAAGAGACATGGGCAATTTGGTTGCGCATTTTCGATGCTCACAACAATGGAGACCTTATCAACCCGGATGCTGAAAACACGTACAAGAGCGACTCAAAGGTTAAAGTGCCACCTATCCTGAGAGAGTTCTTTCGTCCCCTCCAAGGATTGCTCGACTCCGAGCTTTACAGAGCGGCACAACACATCCTGTTGGAGACTCCGAGGAGGACACTGCCCTACCCCAAAATCTTCCTGAAGCGACCAAAGCACATGAAGCCTTCTACATACCACATTAAGGAATGGTGCGAATACAGGAAGAAGAAGACCATGGCTATAAGGGAGATAAGTAAGCTGCTGCCCTCCCACAACCTCACTAATACAGATGGGGAGATAATGTGGGAAAACTGGAGGACGCTCAAGGAGGAGTATCACATCAATGGGGTCTCCATGCGATCATTGATAAGAGGCGCATCTCCCTTCCTAGCCCAAAGATCTAGGAGGAACGAGAAGAAAGGGTCTATCGACGAAAGAGAGACGGCGTTGTACGTCCATTTCCTTGACAGAAAAAAGAAAGCAAAATTCGGAGGGGTCGCAAGATTCTGCACTGTTACAACGGCCTTGAAGTTTGGCACATGGGACACACATGCTTCAAGAGCCTCTGTGAGAGATGACCCCCGGGGTTGTCCGTTCGCACTCTTTGATTTCCGTGCATTTCCCGGATCTTGGAGACAAAACGCTAGCGGGACCGCTTTCTATGACAACTTCTTCAAGGCCTTCAAGAGCTATCGGTCGCCTGCCCTCTTCGAGCCAAATGTGTGGCTCTGGATCGTAGATCAAGAGAGGTCCGCGTCGGTCGTCCAGCTTTACACATCGACGATGAACCTCCAGTACGATCTTCACCACAGCACATACATCCCCGCGAAGACGGAAAGGATCAGTGTTATTGAAGAGGCAAGAGGGGCGAAGCAGGTCGGGGCTTTGGCACTTTATTTCTTGACACACAAGTCTTCACCAAGTGGGCGGATGCCTATCAAAGCGTAGAACGTGTTCAAGAAAGTATACTCATTGCCACCACCACACCCAAAGGAGCTTGTCGCGGAGACTATGTATGCACTCTACCCGGCGTACGAACTCCGAATGGATTTTTATATTGGAGTCTTGAAGGTTGTGACTGTGATGAGTGAAACAGTCTACAACGTCTTCGGAGGCACCAAATTTGTTTACGCGGCATTGGTAAGTACTTGTATGCACCTCTTTCCATGCTCCATCTGAATTGAAATTTACGGATGCGCGTCCGTAACATTGCCCACCACATATGCAGTGCAAATTTACGGCCACGCGTCCGTAAATTGCAGTGCTTCATGATTATATTTGTCCTCATACTTGCTCGCAACAATGGAATAACTATAATTTCCTTGTTTTGGTGCAGATGTTTGGGTTGCAGGTAAATTTGTTTGTGGAGGCTCGCGACATGGATGAGGCGAATACTCATAGGGTTCTTGCCTCCAAAATGGATATTGAAGACATCATCGATGTCCTTACCCCCCATCCTGTGGTGCCTCTTGCCTCAAGAGAAGAGGGAACTCCTGCGACGGAGTGGGACAGTGACGGAGACCAAGAGCCCGTCTCCCCAAGAGAGCAGCCACCCAGAGAAGATCACGTGCCCGGCCTTGTTCGTGATCCTGTTCATCCTCATCAATTTGTCTTGGGCGAAGACCGCATGGATACAGAGGGGGCGCATGAAGACTTCACTCCAATAAGGGTCCATCCTACCCCTATTTCCTCCCCCTTTGGGACTCCCACTTCTCGAGTTGGGTTTCCTTCCACTGCGGGTCCATCGCGTGCTGTTGGGCTTATGACAGAGAAGGATGTGGACGTTGCGACAGAAGCCGGATGCACAGCCTCATCTGGAGGGGGATCTGAACATGCAGAGCTACCACCTATGGAGGGTAGAGATGTGCTGGAGTTGATTTTGAGGCCGGATATCGCCTCATACCGTGAGAGTCGTCGACAGAGGAAGAAGACTCCTTACAACGAGTACCCTGAAGGCGCCGTCTTGGAATTCTCCGATGAAGACGAGGATGAGGTTAGGATGTACCATGCCCTCTCTGCCTTGCCTTCTGAACCTGGCAAGGTGAAGAAAGAGCCGATGTCTGTGGCCGAATTGGACGAGAAACTGGAGAAGAGAATGAAGGAAGAGCTTGACCAACGGCTTCGAGAAGCTAACGAGGAGCACGCCAGAAAGATGGCCGCCATCCAAGCTGAGATGGAGGAGGCTAGGTTGGAGTCTGCTCGAAGGCACGCCGATCTCATGGCTCAAAATCAACAATTCTTGGCCCAGAGCCAACAATTTATGAGCCTCATGCAGAGCTTGCAAGCAAGACCCCCAGTAATGTATGCAGCTCCCGAAGCCTGCATGTCGATGCCTCCCACTCTCATGCGGCCTCCGTCTAGTAGCCATACGGTGTACATACCAGAGCATACCTATCCAGCCCCCGCCTTGTATGTCCTGCCCTCTCCCCAGGTTGCCGACACCCCAGAGCCCTCCTCTCATAGCGTACGAGAGGAGGAGAGACCTGCACGTTATACGGCAGGTGCTCACGAGAAAGGCGCCATTGAAGACATCACAACCATTGGCAGCCAAGAAGATGAAGATATGCGGGGCAGCCAAGAGGATGAACATATGCGGGGCAGCCAAGACACCACAGATGAAGATCAACCTCATGTCGATACCCAGGGGTCGCAAGCGGTTGGAGGCGCCTTGGTGGTGGAGGATAGCATGCACAATTTTGCGGACGCGCGTCCGGAACCTGTGCCCACGATGGGGCCTGGTGAGGGAGGCATTGCTGGCGAGGACCTCTCCGTTGAAGAGGTAATCCACCTTTGAGCTTGCCTCCCACGTTACGGACGCGCGTCCGAAACTTCCTTGTCTGCCAACTTCGTGGCGTGTACATATTGTCGAGTTCGATGCTCGACTTTGCCCGGCGGGTGGATGCAATTTTGCCAGCATAGATTCAATTAGTTTTAGGGGAGACCTTTTGTGACAATGTAAATTATTCGCGAAATGTATTAAACCAATCACATTAATACAAATTTTTTGAACTGCGTATTCGTATTTTTTTTGCCTTATATTTGTTTGTTGAGTTTGTGCATGCTTGTCAATTGGTTTTCATGGGTAGTACCATTCACCTAGATAGTATTTTCCATCACAGGGTCCGTCGGAGATATGTCGCAACCCCGCTGAAAGACCAAGCCGGCCCATGAGGAAACCGTTCATAATATTTGACCTCAATGGGGTGCTTTGTCATTCCATGCATATCTCCAATAGTGCGTCGAAGGGTCCCTTCCGTAGTCCACAAGACATGGATTACGGCGGACAGTTCGATACTCTCATTAACAAGAAGGTTGTACGGGCCCGGCCGAGGTTGAGGTGCTTCCTTCGTGATGTCCTTGGCTTGGCCCATGTCATCATCTGGAGCTCTATGCTCATGGACAACACGAAGGCCATCGTCGGTTTCCTTTTCCGAGAACTCGCAATGCCATGCTTGCTTCTCGGTCAAGAACACTGCGATGACCTTTATGACCGTAATGGCAACATTGTACCCAAGGTCGGAGGAGGCCGAGGGCCTCAATTCCTAAAGGTACTGAGGAAGAACCTTTGGGTGGGCGTCCCTATGTTGGAGGGGGTGCCCCACGGTTGTTGGCCCACCCCGGAGAACACGCTCCTCATTGACGACAGCCCGGCAAAGAGTATTCTCAATCCCCCGGGCAGTTGCATATTCCCGGATCCTTGGGAGAGTGATAGAAATGACAACTTTCTAGAGAATGAACTAGGACCCTACATTAGGAGGCTTGCCTATCACCCCGGAAGTGTCCCGGATTTTGTCCTCTCCAACCCCATTGGCAATAGGCCTCTAGGCCCAAGAGATGAGGAATTTAGGAGGTTGTACGGCTATGCCAAACTCAATAAATTAATATGAGAACTGCTTTTTGGGTTTGTACTTGGACTCTCCATGTTTATATCTAACATTTCTCCCCGTATTTTGTAAATGTATTTTTGTGTCTTAGTTGCCTCACCAAGCATCCCAAAGTCTCGTCCATGGCATGTGTGCATTTAAACCGGGCCCCAGCTCCCCTTCCATCGGTGTGACCGACATTTCAATGCCTTCACTATTTCAATTTTCAGCCGTCGATGCCGCCTCTGCTGTTGATTACTCCAAAGACTCGGGGTTTGAAGACGGAGTTGTCGATAGCCCTCCTCCAAAGGTTGCAAAACTCAATTACGCTCCATCTCCATCTCCATCTCCCCTCTGCAATGAGAAGCACGTTCGAAACCCGCGGTCGACTAGACGCCTTTGTATGGATGAACCCCAAATTGATGTCCCGGCGTTTACGAGCGTCCCTGTTGTGCTTGTGGCCCCCCTCGATCTCAAACCACCGCCCCGCAGGCCAAGGTGCCCAATTATTGGCATTCTCAAGTTTTTCCTTCATGATATCCGTGCATTAGTGGATTTCATATTCTTGGGTTTTTCGGACTTCCATCCGTAACTTATACTAACCCACGTCATTATATGTATTTATGTTCATTGTTTCAGACCCCAATACACATGAATGTGGGCCGTTCATCCTCGACTTCGTCATTGGATAGGCGAACACTGAAGACTGCTTCTTGCGAGTCTGATCGTTGTTTGGCTCTATGGAAGAGTGCAAGACGTTTGGTTTCCCAAACGCATTCGTATTCCACTTATTCGGTAGGGGGTCGGCAAATATGGGCAAATGACACATATTCGGGGTCGACAAATAAACAAGGTTACAGCCGCGGACCCGAGATCTTTAGAGCCATGGAGGCCATGAAAGCAAAAGAACGTGAAACGGCCGTAAATGCTAATAATAGTATTGCAAAAGCAAAAGTAGTGAGTCGTAATCATGATCCGAACGTATAGGCTATATTAACATACATGTAGTTGTGGAATTATGTTTCTAGGACTTTCGCCTAATATTGGATATTCCACTTGCATTTTGTACTTCAACCCCTATTCAATAAATATGATATTGATTTTCCATATGCAAATGTTTTCATATATCCCATTTTCTTATTTTTAATGTGTAGTTCCATGCATTTGAGTCTCTTATTTGTTTCCAAAATTGGGAACATAGCATATTTTTAGTGTTTTCCTTCCTACAAATGTGAAAGCCACGTCCTTAAATAGTCTCAAAATCAACAAAAAGTCTCCAATTACCGAATATAGTGTTACTCCAGTTTGCTAGGAAATGATTAGGGGTACTACTAGGTGTTGAATACGGTATGGATGTCCGATCTTGGCATCATTGGGTGTCTATGCAGAAGTTGCTTATTTCAGCCTGGTATTGGGATTTTTTAATTGGACAACTATAACCTTGGGCAACTATAATGTACTCTCATGTGGACTCATGTATATTATTGTGTAACATTTGTTCCAACATGCTAGGTATGGAGGAAATTAAGATATTTGTAGCCTCGATTAGATATTGAATGAATACTCACATTCATATCCAAATGTGGAAGCCACACGCCTACATACACCCTAACCTTGATAATGTCACACCCTCTGTTTCATCAAAAAGTGTGATATAAACAAGGTGTGACATACTTGATAATGTCACATGTTGTGCATAATGTGATATTATCAAAAAATATGTAGAAAATCAAAATATAATTATAATGTGGAAAAAATAACAAATACGAGACTTCAATGTTTTTGAATGTAAAGTCTAATTCAAAATTGTTAATAACAACAAGAGCACATCATAATGTGTCATTGAGATCAGGTAAAGACCTCTCGCGAGAGACAAAGAAGCTTTTAATGTCACATTGTTTTGTTGATGTTAAATGTGCAACACCAATTCTAATGAGTTTGTCATGGATTTTTTCCATATCTAAACCCTAAACCCTAAACCCTAAAACCCTTCAACATATCTTTCGTAAATTTTTGTGCATCACTTAGCTTCACTACTTTAGACTCATCATCACTGCTTTCAACAATCAATGGGCCTATTTCCATGGAATCAAGTATTTGTTCGTCATCTTGCACTAATTGCAGAAGCTCCTCTGTAGATAACTCCACCTCAAAATCATCTTCAGCTTCCATGTTTATGTACTCCAAAGGACACAGCATTTCTACGGGCTTCCCTTCAACATCCAAACCCAAATTCAATGCGGCGATGAGTCTACCCAATTCCAAAGTTGCTTCCTCCATTTTGGACTTCATACGTTCATCAATATTGTTTATATATGCATTCCACTATGCATGCAATATGGCGGACTTTCTCCGACAATTTCTAATGGTTTGATCATCTAATTCATGCCATGCCGCCAACATTCAATTTTCCCAAATCTTCATTTGAGTTGTTATCAACTTGTTGCAAAGTCCAGGCAACAAGCTTGCGCTTATAGCACATTTTGAATGTTGCAATCAATCCTTGATCCAAAGGCTGAACAACTGAACTCACATTTGGTGGAAGGAACAAGATAGTGATATGGGAGAGTACAAAATCATTAAACCCATCTATAACTTCCTTGACCTCACCATGAATATCATGGCTTCATGGATTATCCATAATAATCCAAATATTTATGTCTTTCAATGCCATTCTTCGGTTCTCACTCTTCACCCATTGTGTAAAAACATCACCATTCATCTAGTATGGGGCTTTTGATATGGCCCTACTAAGGTTATGAGTAATATAAGGTTTTGGGAATAACCTGCGCGATAGAGAAGCTGCATTCAAAGTAACATAGGTGCCTTGAATAAAATGGAGCTTTAAATGACTTGTAGCTAGGTCTACATTTTATCATTGTTAATTTTTTTCATAGAAATAGTGTTAGACATAAATGCGCCATGACCACCTTCCCTACTACCATGTCCCTTCTCATTTTATCATTGTTAGTTTTTTTTCATATAATTAGTGTTAGACATAAATGCGTCACCACCTTCCCCACTACCATGTCCCACTACCATTGTTAATTTGTGCATGTAACTCTCACATATTAGCATAGATGATAGTTGGTGTTTGAGTATACATTTAATGTTACCAACTTTCATAGGGTTCGTACTTAGTGTCTCTAACGCTAAATATCATATTTTGTGTAGTTGTCTAGAACATGATTTCATGTAAAAATTGATGTTTTCTACAAAAGAGTTTTAATGGTGCCGTCAACGCTAATTACAACTCTGATTATATGCTAATTACAACTCAAGCACTAATTATATTGCATTTATTGTACCTAGTATCCTTGACAAATCAATCAATCTTATATTACCATGTGGAACGCTTCAAGGTAGTAGAGGGTGGTGATTGGTGGGCGGTTATGGGTGTTGGCCATGAGTGGAGTGTGCATTCATTTCACCAGAAGAAAACTTGTCCATATCAACCGGCCGTTGCGACTTGGCCATTGCGACTCATGCTAGGAAAATGCATAAAAAAATATCGATATGATTGTCAATTGGAGTATTTTAGTTAGTCATTCTCCAAAACATATGCACCCCCCTTTGATGGACCTCCACAAAGTTGTGTTGCCCGTTCCCACATGCCACACCTTCCAATAAGTCACATTTTCAACAATATGCTATGTATGACCTTAAATCAATTATAATCCAACATTTTTTTGATACCTTCATCACCCGGGATATATTTGGGGGTTTGGAATGCATGAATCATTGGAGCAGTATAACTCGCATATGACCTCGACCCCCTTTCTTGATCGACATAGCGATAATTTTTGGGGAAAAGGAGTGTGTAAGATTTATCTTTTGTACCTCCAAGTTGAGTACCTCGTGGCATCATACATACGTAAGTGTTCATGATGTCATTTTATAGGTTGGACACATGCACTAGACGAAGACTTGTCCATTCCAACAATAGAACAAAGTTCACAAAACTACTCACGAAAGGGACTACCACGCCTACATAGCCCATAGGGAGGGCGGTCTCTACAACAAACACAAGGGTAGGTTTTGGGCATTGTAGTCGTTGCGCAACTGCATATAGTCAACATATTGAAGTCTATTTAAATGTTACATGTTGGGAGTAGCTAAAAAATCACATATATAGAACCATAACACATATATAAGAATGACTACTTCGTAAGTGAATGTAACTCTCACACGCCTTAAACCCCCAAGGCCTTAATACAAGCACTAGTCATAAATCTAGTACTCAAATTTGTCATAATAACATTAGACTAAGTCATAAACCCATTAGTCACAAAAACATTAGCCTTACTACATACATTACCCATAAGTCTTGTGCCAAATATATCATTCATCGCACATTCACTCCCATTGAACTCTTCGTCAATAACCTTTAAACACTTCAAATTAGTCACGAAAGCACTTAATATCCCAAATCCACTTACTCGTATATGTGACACATGAATCTATCATAACAAATAAACGACCAATATAAAAAATCCAACCTCGTCAACTGTAGAAGGCCTTGTCACCGTTCTATGAAATTGGATATATTAGCAGGCAATTATGACCGCTTTACCTTTATCTTCCACAACTCACCACATTGGCAAACAATGGCCACCATGTTTTTCTCCCAGTTTACACAAATAGAGGTGTAATCAACAAAGAAGGTTTTTTTTTAAGCATGTTGTAACACACATATATTAACACACACTAGTCTTACCATATCATGTGGTTTACTAGGGAAGTAAATTATCTTAACATATATGAAATTAGATCTTCTATAGGGGTAACACTTATGGGGATCTGACTGAATCAAGTTTGTATTGTACCCATAGTCATGGAATCATGTTTATGTTTTTAAGATGCAAGCATGGCAAAATGGACCCTTAACATTATTCAGATCCACAGCAATGTGTTGTTGGTCTTACTTCTCGGGTGCGGGTAATTCCTCATCTTACACATGAATGATGAAATATGAAATGCATGATACATGCCAGTATCTGGGTGTTTCCAAGTCCAGCCGGATACACAATGTGATTGTTTGGCTTTAGGGTTTAGGGTTTAGGGTTATGTATTAACCGAATTTGAAATATTAAAATAGTATAAATAAAATTACCACCTACAAAATCATGTCATTGATGTGTCATGTTATTGAGACGAATCTCATGTGCATATGTACACAACCTCAAATTGGATTTGCAGATCATCTTGCACTAATCACATGGTTGACATCCTAATGTCTGCCAGGCCAAACTGAATGGATTGGGTCATTGACCTTTAATTTACACCACAGTACATTATGTGCAAAACACTACACAAAATATGATATTTAGTGTTAGATTAGATTTAGTGTTTTACCACCCTACTTTGCTCAACACTAAACTTCAATTCTTTGATAATTAGTGTTAGACATAAATGTGTCACCACCTTCTCCCCTACCATGTCCCTTCTCCATTTATCATTGTTAATCTTTTTCTTCATATAATTAGTGTTAGACATAAATGCGTCACCACCTTCTCCCCTACCATGTCCCTTCTCCATTTATCATTGTTAATCTTTTTCTTCATATAATTAGTGTTAGACATAAATGCGTCACCACCTTCCCCACTACCATGTCCCTTCTCCTTTATCATTGTTAATTTTTGTTCATATCCTTACTAACACTAAATTTGTGCATGTAACTTTCACATAGTAGCATAGATGATATTTAGTGTTTGAGTTTACATTTAATGTTACCTACTTTCATAGGGTTAGTGATATATAGTGTAGGGTTCGTATTTAGTGTCTCTAACACTAAATATGATATTTTGTGTACACAAAATATGATATTTAGTGTTAGATTAGATTTAGTGTTTTACCATCCTACTATGCTCCACACTAAATTTCAATTATTTGATGGTTAGTGTTAGACATAAATGTGCCACCACCTTCCTCACTACCATGTACCTTCTCCAATTATCATTGTTAATTTATATTCATATCCTTACTAACAATAAATTTGTGCATGTAACTTTCACATATTAGCATAGATGATATTGAGTGTAGGGTTCGTATTTAGTGTCTCTAACACCAAATATGACTATTTTGTGTACTTACTATAGGTTCCATTTCTTATACATGTGCGCTATTCAATAAACAACCCATCATGTTACCATTGTATCGTCCACTCAACAAAGTGTTCCCATGGGTTAATACTATAATAGTTTAGGGTGTAGTATGGTCATGTCCAATTAGCGCACACCACACTTGGAGACAGTCCATGCCGCTATAGTTCAGGCCCTTTCCAAATATTAATTTGTTCGACATGCCACCAAATACCCTAAACAATGTGCTATACGTTGTTAAGGTACTGAGGCATAAAGTGTCACTTCTATAGTCGTCAAGAAAATACATATTGCTTAGCTATAGTGTCCACCAGTTGTGCAACCCCTCTTAGATTAGCGTACATGTCGGATTGAAGCAACTAGATTTCAATACGCAAATTAAATAGAGAATGAAACACGCGTGCGCACTCATTTTTTAATTCCAGCCTTTCAATTGCTAAATAAGAGGGCGTTTATTCGTATGTGCATGCTCCCTTGCAATCCACCCATTCAATATGTTCCAGTAGTTGTGAGGCACGTGGTCAACAAGCTAGCCACACTAAAACCACACATTTAGTATCACTTACTATTTGGAATTGTAAAATCTTCTCTATTTACAATTCTATCATGTGCCTACTTGCAAATAACAAATTCATTGATTGGGTCCAATAGAATGTTCATAATTTTACTTCTGGTGTAATATTTTACCAAGTAAATGTGACAGCATTGCACAATCCAAACAATAATTGAGACCAAATATCATATTTATTGCAACCTCATGTTCGTGACCAAGGTAAGTGTTACTATTGGGAGTGTGATACTTTATGGCCTCAGTATACCGTAGGTTACTAGCAGGTTAGGCAAAAAATAATTCATTACTAGTATGCCTAATTTTTTTGGAAATTCTTGACTATGTTTGCCCAAAAAAATAAAAATAAAACCAGGTTAGCTAGCCACCCAAGTAATTTAATTCAACTTTGTGCTTAAATACCACCATAGAAAAATGTAGCTAGCCACCCAAGTAATTTAAAACTGCCCAGCTTTGAGATATTATCTTTCGAATTGCCTAACCACTTTTTGCACTTAAAATTAATTATTAGGCAAAGCAGTGCCTAAGTTGCTAGTAGCCTACGGTATTAGATTCACATTTAGAAGAAATAATGTGTTTGATGCGTGATTCACATTAA
Organism: Polytrichum commune; assembly: GCA_950295325.1. NCBI lineage: Eukaryota > Viridiplantae > Streptophyta > Polytrichopsida > Polytrichales > Polytrichaceae > Polytrichum > Polytrichum commune. Next base: position 5,139,731 of record OX485809.1, read on the forward strand.
GGATTGATTGAAATGACTAAAGGCCACTTAACATACTAGCCATGCGCCGTGACCACGAAATGTGAAGGGGCAGGGAAGAGTTCTGGAAGGCCAAGGGGCACGACCACCTCGCGGCTATTTAAAATGCCCACTTAACATACTAGCCATGCGCCATGACCACGAAATGTGAAGGGGCAGGGAAGAGTTCTGGAAGGCCAAGGGGCACGACCACCTCGTGGCTATTTGAAATGCCGTTACGGTAGTACACTATATGGACATTCTCTTTGGGGGCTATCACAATTCCCACAACTAAAAGACTGGCCCGAGTCCATAGGCGATCCAAATTAATGCTTCATATGTCGCTTTGCTATGCTAAAGGGTGGGATTTTGCTGGAGCACATTCGGACTGTCAGACATAATGATGCAATGGGCAAGAAGTGTTTTTAGCAATATTCGGCGGTGTTAGTATATCAAACACCAATCCCCTATGTTTGATAAACTGAGAGAAGTTTCATCGTTGGCCAGGCTTTGAGTGTGCAAGAATATGGCGGGGGGGAAGCGGAAATCATAAGGTCTAGGCGCGATTGCACGAAGAGAGAAATCGAGGGCGCGATGGCTGGCTTTGCAAAAGGGTGGCAGTTCAAGTCAAGATCTGGAGATATTGGCAGAAAACATTGCACGGGGAGCAGACTCTACCAACCCAGCACCACAAAGGTATGTTGATATTTAATATAAGGCAAAAATTTCACTTTCAATAATTTGAACTACATTAATTTTATCGTATGTTGATCGCAAAAGGTATTAATCGGTAGGGTCACCAATTATGTGTGCAGTACTGCGACTGTCCAGGTGAAGGTTGCACCACATGCTGAAGGGCAAACATCCAGCCCCGGGTTGACAGTGACCGTTGCAATGCAACCTCCAACGCAGGCACCCCATCCACAGGCCCACATGTCGAACCGTGCACATTGGAAGTGGATAATGGACCTCATGGAAGAAATGGATGTGGACGATGATAATGGAGATGATTCCGACTACGCCTCGGATTCGAGCGGGGATTCGCCTGACCCAACTTCTGAAGTTGAACGACGAATTACTCGTCACTTCAGCGAGCACCCAGAACTGTGCAGGCAGTTCAAACATCCCGCGCAAAATGTGCCTTGCATCCTCTGTGATTGCAAGCCATTCAAATGTGTCGGGGATGTCTACATGCATGCTGCGAAGACACGTACTAAACCCACAGCGCACCGTGGATTCGCTGCTGCGATAAGATGGCTACATGGTGGCAAGGAGCCACCATGGCAGTAGCATTAATTCTTTCAATTCCTGGATAAAAACATGAACTTTACAACTTTATCTCTGAATGGGAATGTTGAAATTATAATAAAATTGCCGCATAATATCTCATTGGTCTTGGACATCGTTATTATACCAGATGTTTGTCACACCAACGCCTTCATTTGGTGTCAAAGTGGAGGTCCTAAAATACATCAACATACCACCCAGCACGGTAAATTATGCACCGTGTTGTAAGCACCCCAGTGGTATGGTGTGATGCCCAAAAGTGATGTCCTCGGCCTCTGATGTACCACTTACATATGTTTGATGAGATGCACCGAGTACCAGCACATAGTACAGGTCTCCTCCAAGGCATGATGCCCAATAGTGTTCTGGTGGGTCCCAGAAAGGTACAAAGCTCATAGCTATATATCCTAGTATTTGCCCACGAAAGTTGACAACGAATGTGAGGGAGGGAACCTTCAAACTTGCAGTCCAAGAGTACGCAATTCTCCCACCAATTCCATTGAACCCGACTATATAAGCCTCCAAAGCACATCATATGCCTCATTTGTCGCCCCTTCTCCCAAGGAGCACCACAACTCTCTGGTCGTGTGAATCCATAAACCCTGCTAGCTCAGGTATGCCGCTCCAGATAGAGCTTATTGTATAGTATCTCTGGTGGTACTGCTCTCTTCACCGTACAATTCATCCGTACAGTACGGAGGAACCCGGGTTCCACTCGATCGAGTGGAACAGAGTGTGGGTGCAATCTGGGTGCCCACACACACACTGGTGCACATGGGTTCCACTCGATTGAGTGGAACCCAGTGTGGGTGCACGTTGTGTGCACACACTGGTGCACATGGGTCCCGCTCAATCGAGTGGAACCGAGTGTGGGTGCAATCTGGGTGCCCACACACACTGGTGTACACTGCTTGCTCACATACACTGGTGCACTTGCACTTGCACACACACACACACTGTGCACACACACACACACACAGTGCACACACAGTGCACACACACACACACACACACACTGCACACACACACACACACACTGCGCGCACACACACACACACACACACACATACACACACTGCACACGCACACACACTGGTTGCACACTGTGCACACATACACACACTGTGGTTGCACACACTGCACACACACACTGGTTGCACACACACACACACACACTGGTTGCACACATACACACACACTGGTTGCACACTGTGCACACACACACACACTGCTCACCCACTATGGTTGCACACACTGGGTTCCACTCGATCGAGTGGAACCCAAGCGCCGTAATGATGCCTGAAGCTAGTCACATCAAGCCTCTGGGTAGCAATTGTTGAGGAATTAATGCTAGACATTTCATCTGTGAGCTCCACACCTGTGAGCTCAAAATTTAGGCTACACTGCAAGTTATAATACTCCTCAACTTAGAACAAGACACGATGTGACTAGCCGCTAGCTGCTGATTCCATAGACGGAAGCACTGATGAGACAACAATTGCTACCCAGAGGTACTATGAATCACACGATTGAGGGAAACTCAAGTATGTGAGCGTAGAGCGGAGAGCGGAGAGCGGAAAATTTAGATTTTGTTGGGTAATTTTAGGAGAAGCAGTGCCTATTTCCGTGGAATTAGAGATAGTTTGAATTCTATATTTGGAAAGGTACCCCCATTCCCGTGGACATAATAACCCAGAATTGTTTGAGAAACCAACGGATCCTATAGGCGTGGAAGATTGCATTTGTTATCAAACATCTTATAGTATATGTTTTCAAATGTATCATATTAAATTAGGGCTGACGTCACCAAATTGAAATCAAAATACCATACACAAAATATTTTATTGGTCAACAAAATGTAGCCAACCTCAAGACTTACAAAAATGGGTAGTTAGTTAAAATAACTATATACTCTAGTTTAGGGCCATCTACACCCTATCTGCCGGGCATGTCCAATATGGGTAAAATGATCCAAAGAACATGCCATAAAACTCCGTCGCACCATAACAGCCTTCCAATTCAGTCCTTAGCTTAGCCAAAGACCTCAAAGACAAATCCCCCAAGTCCAACCTTAGAATCCTCTTGGAAATTTTTGAGGTGACGTGCCGGCTCTTTGAGAACAACATGAATTTCAATTTAAAAAGTTTGACGAGGTTATGTTCGCGTGCCAAACAAAACTTCCAATTGCTATATAGCAATTGGGATTGGAAGACGGCCAATGTGATTAGTGTGCACAACCATAAAATAAACCATCCACACTAATAGAAAGTATGGTCCCCCTATAACTAAGATCTCACACTAAGAGCCGAGAGCTAGATTGTTTTGTGACTAGAAGTTAAGAGATCCGAACGATGAAGAAAAAATAAAGAATGCAATGCGGGTTGACATATGAATATGAAATAATGGAAAGAAAGAATGAAACTTGCGCCGGATATCAAAAATAAAACCAACACACAACTTTTATTAAAGCCGGATAACAACAACAAACGGAGTTATAATCTCCAAAACCAAAATGATAAACTAAGGGCTTGGAGAACATTCCCTATCACTCTCCTCACCCTCATTTGCTTCTAACAAGAAAAGATTTCGTGTTCCACGCGAGAAATGACGAACGCGAGGAGGAGATGGGGACTCCGCCTTCGCAAAACAATCCGCCATTGCACTAGCATACGGGGGAAGCTCAAACGGCTTCGGAGGACTTGAAAACATGTCTCGACGAATGACTGCGACCTCCGCTGGCTCTCTAAACACCCAAGCAAAAGGATTAGAAACATGATGACACTAGAAAATGAGAATTTGAAATCAAAGCAAACATGGCAAAATATAGAAAGCAAACTTACGCACAAAGAAATCCGAATGCCCTCTTGGTCATCTTTTGAGGAGGATCAAAAATAGATGTAGACGGTGCGGCAACTGAGCGAGATATACGCGCAGGCTGGGGATCGCGCATGGGGAGTAGGAGTGAATTGAAAATGACGGGGTCACTCTCAAGGGCCACAATATGCCGCTCAAGGGAGCGACATGCTGTAATCGAACCACCTAAAGCAAAGAGAGGTAAAATGTTAGTATGAAAACTAGTCAAGGAAAAATAATGGAAAATTCAAAGTAAGGATGAAGTTGAAAAAGAAGGCGTACCTACACCATACTGCCAGTCCATAATAACATCATTCTTGTCGGTGAGAGTAGCGAGAAGGATGGAAAAAAAAACAGGATGCTTCTCACGGGCACCTCGCCAAGGTACCCCATCACTGCGCATCGTCTGGCTCTTCTCATCGGTGAAGGTATTCAACCATCCATCTCGTTGGAGGTTGTAACCATACTCTTGTATGGCCTCCTCCCGCACTCTAAGAACGGAGTTAACACGAACAAGAACTTTGATGTTGAACTTCCGAGTCTGCAACAATGAAAATGAAATTGAATTGAAATGAAATGGAATTGAAATTGAATTGAAATTGAAATGATAAGCAATACGGAAGGGGAAGAGAGGGAGACTTGCTTACCACTCCAGAGGGAACAACGGGAGATTGGAGGTCTAAATCATTCATTCCAAACCAATCTTCCGCGACGTAGAAGTCATAAGTGTGTGCCCAATCGAAAATACTCCTAGAAACACTGGCACTCACACAATGGGCAAGAACAAGGACACCATGATCATAGAGGTTAGATTTCGCAAATGCAAAAAGACACTCATAGTATGATTCATGGAGCTTGTTCCAAGCAGGAACATCGGTGGAGATGTTCGACACCGGCAAATTTTCGGGAATGTCGGCGAAGAGCAAATCGAGGCCCTTGTGAGTTGTAGTCGAGGTGTTCACACAGGAACGACCTACCCCAACCTGAAATTGAAACTTCATGAGAAAACAAGAAGGAAAGAAATAAACAAAGCAAAGGAAAAAAAATTGAGAATTGACGAAGGCAAGTATACAAACCTTGGCAATGAACTCTTGGATGCGGGTATATGCGGGGAGGGGACCTCCGGTAACCTCGGAATCCAGCATTAGTTGAACCATGTCCACATTTTCGATGAGGGTAAGCGTGTTAGTGGCATCCGAAGAGGTGGCACTGGTATCCAAGAGAGCGGCCTTCCTCTTGCGAGGCAAAGAGAGGAGAGAAGTGCCACTATGAGATGGAATGGCAAGAGATTGTGGATGAAATGCAGATGGAGTAACAGAAGGGGCAAGAGAGGGAGCAACGGAGGGAGCGATAGATGGACTGTGTGGAAGGGTGGGTGGCTCAACCGGGGTCTTAGAAGCAGACCGAGTGAGAATTTGGGAAGATGCTTGAGTGGCGGTCTTCTTTGCTCTGCCCTTTCTCCTTGGTGCCTTAGGAGGAGGAGGGGGAAGTTCAACAATGTCAGGGTCCTCCAAGGTAACAATGTTATTATCCAGAGCACTACCCACAAGGCTAGCAAACAAAGCCTTCTCTTCCCCGGGGACAAATCCTGCAGCACAATCCAAGTACCATCCACCACCCTGCAAGTGCAATTCGGAAAACTTGTTTGTTTGCGCGGTCGTATACACGCAGAGGCTAGAAAAAATATTCACCCAGTCCGAGAGGTAGTCCGGCAAGGAAGATGAGGCCAATGCATTCTTCACAACCAATTCTCTCATGATATACCTACATGACAAAACAAGAATGTAAGAAAACCAACAAAACGAGCAAGAAATGACATTAAGGAGAGGTGCAAAGTGGAGGATAGATGTATTACCGATAGGCTACACGCTTGATAGCGAGAGCCCCCTCCTCGAACTCCAAGAGATTATCACCTTTGGCAAATGCGATGTCAGGCTTATCGCCGAGATAAGGCTTGAAAGCCTTGTCCCAAAGGACAATCCGCCAATGATCAACGTACTCACGAGGGCGCAAGATAGTTTCTGATGCGTCCCAATCAATGTCGACGGAGAGGCTCTCCTCTAAGGTCTCAATTTCAACCGCGACTTCTTTCTCCAACTGCAGAGAAGGAGATGATTAGATATGAGATAAATGGAATAGAGGAAAATGAAAATGAAGAAGGCCGAGGAATGGATTTACTTGAGCCCAGAAGGACGCCTTGTGTAGCCAGTCGTCCAAAGCCCTCTCCCTCATAGGCTTGTCGACGGGGAACTTGTTATCTAACCTTTCACGAAGGGGGGCGTTCCACCAGTGAAGCCACTTAGCTTTGAACGAAGCTTCGACCGGGCATGTGACAATTTTTTGCAATTTTTCAATTGTCATGTCCGTCGAAGAGAACTCATTAAAATGACGGTCAATCTGTGCACAAAATAAAAATGATTTGAGTTCAAAAGAGTAATAGAGTTGAAGAGTGATTTGGATGAATTGCGTTCAAGAGTGATTTGAGTTCAAAAGAGTACCTCATGAAAGAAATCCTCTCCATTGTCAGGGTGTGCAACGGATATGTACTTCTCAAAAGAACGGGCCCGAATACTTTTGATTATCCTCTCCTGGGCCTTGGTCATAACATTCCAAATCTCAGTGGCCGACCTCTCCGCAACGGGTGTGGTCTCACTGCAAGGTCTGCTTGAGCCGAAATGTCTCTCTGCAAGAAATGACCTTGTGAGTTCATATAATCGGTATGGAAATTATCTATGTTGGAAGCTCTAAATGATTGAATGCATAAAATCATACCTTGTAAAGAAACTTAACGAACACATCCGCGGTCAAGGTGTACCAAGTTGGGCGACTCTCCTTTATCTTCTCGCATGCTTTGTAGTCAGATGGCGATATAAGATCCTTGAAGGTGGACAACTCTAACCTCCCAAAAGTGCGGATTCGAAGGAGCTTGGCCGGAATGTTTGCCTTGACATAATCATGCTCGGTTGACCTGAGAAAAAATATGTGAGGAACGTGAGCTGAAAAGAATGGAAAAGAATTGAAACAAAAATGAAAAATGAATGAAAAAAATGAATGAAAAAAATGAATGAGCTTACCAATTAATGTCGCTCATGACATTGAGGAATATACCGGTGTATCCTCTAGGGTCAACAACAATGCAATCCACCGAGATATGCCAACTCTTGTCATCGGCGTGGTGGTTATTGATGTGTCTCCACCAAGCGGTGAGACGATGATTGCCTTCCCAGACGAAGAACATCTTCCCGGCGAAATGTGCAAGATCCGGATCCTCCTTGAGCTTGGCGTCAAATTCTGCGGAGGCCTCTTGCCAGAGAGGGCTCCAAGAGGCCATAATGCCAGGGGGAATGGGGAGGTCCACGGGAACGTCGTTGAAAGAAGACACGTAAAGAACCCGATCACCCTCTCGGTATCCCATTACAAATTCACATTCCAAGCGCTGCACCTCAACCTCACTGATAGGACGGACGAGAGGGAGGGCTCTCAAGCGGCATAAAGGAATGGATAAGCGGGACTTACATGTTGGCTTAATCCGAAGGCATTGGATAACACCAATGGAGTCCTCCTTTTGTGATTTCCGAAGCTCAAGCTCACACACCACGGGATCCGTGTCGGCAACTGCTTGAACGGCATCTTCGCTCATTGCGAGAGCCTAACAAAAACACAAACAATAAAACCATGCTTAGAAAGCTAGAACTCAAAAAACTTGCTTAACAAATTATTCAACAACTATCCAACTCACCTCTACTTGTAATGGGCCCTGCGAATTGAGACTCTCAACCTGCACAGCTTCAACTTCAACCGCGGGGGCCGCAAGAACAACATCCTCTCCAGATTGGGGTTGCGATTGCGCAACCTGTGAAGAGTCCATATCCTAAGAACATGGAGAAAATGAGAATTTCACAAAGAAAAGTCAATAACTTCGTAACTATAAAGAAACAAATCCTCACAAAAACAATACAAGGCCGAGAGCAAACTACAAATGGAAATGGCCGAATGCTAAGTCAAGTGCTCAACTCTAGCACTAACCTACCTACGAATGAGAGGCCTCGGATCCGAGGCCTCTTTTCCTACCTCCTCCTTATGCACTACCCAAAAGAAAAAGGCCGAGAGAAATCTTATGTGAACATAGCAGTTTGACTTTTCAAGCACATACATTGTCTCCAAAATGAGGCCTCGGATCCGAGGCCTCTTCACAAACCTCCTACTCATGTAGTACCCAAAACAAGAAGGCCGAGAGCAATCTTACACGAACATAACATTTTGATTTTTCTAGCATAAAATTGACACAAACATGAGGCCTCGGATCCGAGGCCTCTTCCCAAAACACATACTTATTCACTTCCCAAAACAAGAAGGCCGAGAGGATTCGAAAATGAACATAAGATTTTCATTTTTCAAGCACATACCTTGACACAAAAATGAGGCCTCGGATCCGAGGCCTCTTCACAAAGTACCTACTTATGCACTACCCAAAACAAGAGGGCCAAGCGCATTCAAAAATGAACATAACATTTTAACTTTTCATGCACATACCTTGACACAAAAATGAGGCCTCGGATCCGAGGCCTCTTCCGAATGCCCCTCCTTATGAAATACATACTACAGAAAATGGCCGAGAGAATTAAAAAATGAACCTAACATTTTCATTTTTCAAGCACACAACCTGACTCAAAAATGAGGCCTCGGATCCGAGGCCTCTTCCAAATGCCCCTCCTTGATGATTTTAAAACCTAACCAATTTACTTGTTACATGGCTCACGGGTGTTCACCCGTGAGGTTCACATTTGATGATGTTCCAGGGGAGGTCACTCCATTGCCAAGTTGCATCACCAAAATGGGTCAAAATTTTCTCAAATTTTTTTGGGACGTAGATATACATGATATCTATTACAGAGTAAAATATCATGACCAAATTTGATGACCATATTTTTCTAGAAAACATACCATTTCTACCTAGAATGACGCAGAATTCAACTAAAACAATTACTAGAAAAAATGAAGATGACAAAAAATTTCAAAAAAATATACAAAAGATATAATCAATAGTTACGAATATAGAGAAAAAAAATCATAATTTTAAAAAATATTTGACATGGAGACATCTCCCCGTAATGATGCTAAATCCTACCCAAGTTACCTGTTACATGGCCCACGGGTGTTCACCCGTGGGGCACACATTTGATGATGTTAAAACCTAACCAAATTACTTGTTACATGGCCCACGGGTGTTCACCCGTGGGGCACACATTTGATGATGTTAAAACCTAACCAAATTACTTGTTACATGGCCCACGGGTGTTCACCCGTGGGGCACAAGGCAGAGAGCAAGGAACCAAAAAAGCAGGAAAGTTGACATTCTATTAGTTTGAGAAATCAAGAACCTCACCTCTCTCAAAACCCTACCTTTCACATACTCAAACTTACACAAATAGGAGGCTTCGGATCCGAGGCCTCTTCCTCTAGCTGGTTCTTATGCACTACAGAAAACAAGACAAGACCGAGAGCAATTGATGTGCACATAACATTTTGATTTTTCAAGCACAAACCTACCCACAAATAAGAGGCCTCGGATCCGAGGCCTCTTCCTATGGCTCCCACTTATGCACTACACAATAGAAGAAATGGCCGATAGCAAGGAATCAAGAAAGCAAGAAAGTTGACATTCCATTAGTTTGAGAAATCAAGAACCTCGCCTCTCTCAAAACCCTACCTCTCACATACTCAAACTTACACAAATATGAGGCCTCGGATCCGAGGCCTCTTCCCCTAGCTGCTTCTTATGCACTACACAAAACAAGACAAGGCCGAGAGCAATTGATGTGCACATAACATTTTGATTTTTCAAGCACAAACCTACCCACAAATAAGAGGCCTCGGATCCGAGGCCTCTTCCTATGGCTCCCACTTATGCACTACACAATAGAAGAAATGGCCGATAGCAAGGAATCAAGAAAGCAAGAAAGTTGACATTCCATTAGTTTGAGAAATCAAGAACCTCGCCTCTCTCAAAACCCTACCTCTCACATACTCAAACTTACACAAACAAGAGGCCTCGGATCCGAGGCCTCTTCACAAACCTCCTACTCATGTAGTACCCAAAACAAGAAGGCCGAGAGTAATCTTACACGAACATAACATTTTGATTTTTCTTAAATAATATTGACTCAAACATGAGGCCTCGGATCCGAGGCCTCTTTCCAAAACACATACTTATTCACTACCCAAAACAAGAAGGCCAAGAGCATTCAAAAATGAACATGAGATTTTCATTTTTCAAGCACATACCTTGACACAAAAATGAGGCCTCGGATCCGAGGCCTCTTCACAAAGTACCTACTTATGCACTACCCAAAACAAGAAGGCCAAGAGCATTCAAAAATGAACATAAGATTTTCATTTTTCAAGCACATACCTTGACACAAAAATGAGGCCTCGGATCCGAGGCCTCTTCCGAATGCCCCTCCTTATGAAATACATACTACAGAAAATGGCCGAGAGAATTCAAAAATGAACCTAACATTTTGATTTTTCAAGCACAAACCTTGACACAAAAAAGAGGCCTCGGATCCGAGGCCTCTTCCCAAAGCTCCTACTTATGCACTTAACAAAACACATTTCCCCCCCCCCCGCAGCTTCAGACCTCCATATCTTCCACGTGTGGTCTCCAAATCTAACAATCAACCACTCTATCGTCATCTACGTGAAATGTAGATGCCGATGGACACCTCACTTGCCCCATTTGGGCAAAAATCAAGGAAGTTATGCCTGTTTAAACATTCGCAGTCCCGGGAGCCACTCCCAGGAGACTGCTGATCGAGGGCACTAAAAGGAGGCCTCGGATCCGAGGCCTCATTTTCAAACTAGTGTACATACTCAAAAACAAGCAAAGTGCCTCATTCATACAAGCTATACGTTGAATCAAAAAACCTCAAGTGGCCTCGGCTGAGAGGCCTCGGATCCGAGGGCTCACACACAAAGTAATTTACGTACTCCAAACCAACCATAGTGCCTCATCCGTACACTAGTTTTGGAACACATAAAAGAGGCCTCGGATCCGAGGCCTCTTCTCCTAGCTTCTACATATGCACTTAACAAAACACATTTCCCCCCCCCGGCAGCTTCAGACCTCCATATCTTCCACGTGTGGTCTCCGAATCTAACAATCAACCACTCTATCGTCATCTACGTGAAATGTAGATGCCGATGGACACCTCACTTGCCCCATTTGGGCAAAAATCAAGGAAGTTATGCCTGTTTGAACATTCGGAGTCCCGGGAGCCACTCCCTGGGGACTGCTGATCGAGGGCACTAAAAGGAGGCCTCGGATCCGAGGCCTCATTTTCAAACTAGTTTACATACTCAAAAACAAGCAAAGTGCCTCATTCATACAAGCTATACGTTGAATCAAAAAACCTCAAGTGGCCTCGGCCGAGAGGCCTCGGATCCGAGGCCTTACACACAAACTAGTTTACATACTCAAAACCAACCAAAGTGCCTCTTCCGTACACTTGTTTTGGAACACATAAGAGAGGCCTCGGATCCGAGGCCTCATTCACAAACTAGTTTACATACTCAAAACAAACCAAAGTGCCTCATCCGTACACATGTTTTGGAACACATAAAAGAGGCCTCGGATCCGAGGCCTCATTCACAAACTAGTTTACATCCTCAAAAACAAGCAAAGTGCCTCATTCATACAAGTTATACTTTGAATCAAAAAACCTCAAGTGGCCTCGGCCGAGAGGCCTTGGATCCGAGGCCTTACACACAAACTAGTTTACATACTCAAAACCAACCAAAGTGCCTCTTCCGTACACTTGTTTTGGAACACATAAAAGAGGCCTCGGATCCGAGGCCTCATTCACAAACTAGTTTACATACTCAAAACCAACCAAAGTGCCTCTTCTCTACACTTGTTTTGGAACACATAAAAGAGGCCTCGGATCCGAGGCCTCATTCACAAACTAGTTTACATCCTCAAAAACAAGCAAAGTGCCTCATTCATACAAGTTATACTTTGAATCAAAAAACCTCAAGTGGCCTCGGCCGAGAGGCCTCGGATCCGAGGCCTCACACACAAACTAGTTTACATACTCAGAACCAACCAAAGTGCCTCATAAAGACATGCCTAACCAAGTTACTTGTTACATGGCCCACGGGCGTTCGCCCGTGGGGCACAAGGCAGAGAGCAAGGAATCAAAAATGGAACAAAGTTGACATTCCATTAGTTTGAGAAATCAAGAACCTCGCCTCTCTCAAAACCCTACCTCTCACATACTCAAACTTACACAAATATGAGGCCTCGGATCCGAGGCCTCTTGCCCTAGCTCGTTCTTGTGCACTACACAAAACAAGACAAGGCCGAGAGCAATTGATGTGCACATAACATTTTGATTTTTCAAGCACAAACCTACCCACAAATAAGAGGCCTCGGATCCGAGGCCTCTTCCTATGGCTCCCACTTATGCACTACACAATAGAAGAAATGGCCGAGAGCAAGGAATCAAGAAAGCAAGAAAGTTGACATTCCATTAGTTTGAGAAATCAAGAACCTCACCTCTCTCAAAACCCTACCTCTCACATACTCAAACTTACACAAATAAGAGGCCTCGGATCCGAGGCCTCTTGCCCTAGCTCGTTCTTGTGCACTACACAAAACAAGACAAGGCCGAGAGCAATTGATGTGCACATAACATTTTGATTTTTCAAGCACAAACCTACCCACAAATAAGAGGCCTCGGATCCGAGGCCTCTTCCTATGGCTCCCACTTATGCACTACACAATAGAAGAAATGGCCGAGAGCAAGGAATCAAGAAAGCAAGAAAGTTGACATTCCATTAGTTTGAGAAATCAAGAACCTCACCTCTCTCAAAACCCTACCTCTCACATACTCAAACTTACACAAATAAGAGGCCTCGGATCCGAGGCCTCTTCCCCTAGCTCCTTCTTATGCACTACACAAAACAAGACAAGGGCGAGAGCAATTGATGTGCACATAACATTTTGATTTTTCAAGCACAAACCTACCCACAAATAAGAGGCCTCGGATCCGAGGCCTCTTCCTATGGCTCCCACTTATGCACTACACAATAGAAGAAATGGCCGAGAGCAAGGAATCAAGAAAGCAAGAAAGTTGACATTCCATTAGTTTGAGAAATCAAGAACCTCACCTCTCTCAAAACCCTACCTCTCACATACTCAAACTTACACAAATAAGAGGCCTCGGATCCGAGGCCTCTTCCCCTAGCTCCTTCTTATGCACTACACAAAACAAGACAAGGGCGAGAGCAATTGATGTGCACATAACATTTTGATTTTTCAAGCACAAACCTACCCACAAATAAGAGGCCTCGGATCCGAGGCCTCTTCCTATGGCTCCCACTTATGCACTACACAATAGAAGAAATGGCCGAGAGCAAGGAATCAAGAAAGCAAGAAAGTTGACATTCTATTAGGTTGAGAAATCAAGAACCTCACCTCCCTCAAAACCCTACCTCTCACATACTCAAACTTACACAAATATGAGGCCTCGGATCCGAGGCCTCTTGCCCTAGCTCCTTCTTATGCACTACACAAAACGAGACAAGGCCGAGAGCAACATGATGTGCACATAACCTTTTGATTTTTCAAGCACAAACATACCTTTCCTAACATGTTCCTAAACCCAAATCAAGACAAGGCCGAAAGCAAGTCAAGCTGATATTCCAAATACTATGAGAAATCAAGGTGATAGAAAGCAAAAACGTTGGCGAACATAGCTTGGCCGAGATCCCGACACCTTACCAGAATTTGGAGTATGCCCTCCACTGAAGCCCCTATATTGGCGCCACTATCTTCCGAGGTCCCGTCCTCTGTCGGCGATATTGGAGTGCTTCTCGAATCTCCGAGGTTTACTTGCGCCATTCCTCTCCCGCAGCCACGCCCTCGCCTTGATGTTTGTTGTGTTCCGCCCGCCTTGCTTCGCAGAAATCTTGAAGCAGGGGTCACAACATCCACACTTAGGGTTTCTGCGCATGGGTCTCCTCCTTCAGCTCTTTCGCGGCCTCCCAACAAATTTGATTTCAGATCTTCCTTTGCCGCTTTCCTCTTGGACGCCTTCATTTTTTCTCTTGCTTGAATCGTTGGTTGTCCCGACATCGGTTCTCGCTCTTCTAACGCCTTCTCAATTTGTTGTGCTACCTCCTTGTTGTCTTCTTCATAGATATTTCCACTATCTCCACTCCCCCCCTCTTCCTATATTTAAGATAAAACAATGTTTATAACAATGATGACAAACCATAATATCTAAAAGAAAAGTTGTTTCACAGTTGAATATGTTCTACCATTTTCATTATGTGCTCAAACAACTGAATATATGGAGAACCCGAAGAATACGTACGACACTTGTAACACTATATTCGTTAATTCGAGACTTTGGAAAGTCTCAAAATAAATTGGACCCGTAGTTTCGGATGCGAATATTGTGAACGTAGGGAACATGGGGAACAATGGCAACATAATGTTCGAAAGATCCATATGTGATGAATATATATGTTTCTAAATATAGTAATTATTTGGGGGATAATCAAAACTACGCCAACACAATATTCCAATGTCACAAATTCACAATTATTTTGTATTTTTGATTTTGTATTGAACAAAATTAATGAATCTATAAATAGCCATCTGATTTTATATCTAGGGACTCTTGGATGCGTATCCCAAACATAACATCTTAGCCAATTGTGGGTGAATTGAACGGCACATCCCAAACGCAACAATATTAAAATAATTTGATAGTGTGTATAAGAAATTGCAAATTAGCATCTGCAATATAATTATATAGTTTGGACTCCACATCCGTAAACACAAACATATAAAAAACATTTGATAGCGCATGTGAAGTTGGATTCCACATCCGTAAATCAATACAATCATGATATATAATTGTAATCTATAAAATTGCTATAAAATGTGTCTAATATAGTATTCGACCCCAATGTCATATATTTCATGAAAAACCAAGACACATTTCAAATAATTGTGGTCCAACCCTACGTCAATATCATTCTCCATCTTCATCTTCAGCTTCATTTCCATTCTCGACATCGTTTTCTGCAGCAGCAATACGTGCCAAGTTGTCTTTGGCAAAATCTATATGTTTTTGGGGGATGGTCATTGTCTCTGATTTGGAACCTTTGCGTGGTTTCCAAGCACAAAGTATGGTATCTGTGTTTATCCATATTGGTTCGTATGCTGAGTCCATTGTCCATTTGAAACCTTTTTTGGTGTCCCACCCTAAATATGTGCGGAGCACATTTTGATCTTTGGTGCTGGGACGGCAATATTCCACCTCAATTTGATGAAAATTTGGGCTAGTTGGAACAAAATTTGGTGATGACAATGCTTTTACCAACCAAATCGGTTTAGGGTGCTCCTCATCTCCAGGACGTACGAGGATCATATACCCTTCGTAGCAATCAACAGCCACACGAAATGATGGAGCCGGACGATTACGAGCTGGGCCAACATAATGGTCGTCCGCTGCGAACTCTTCACGGATGTCCCCATTGTTGAAGAACATGGCCTCAGATTCCACGATTGTCACTCGGCTTTGTGGCCAAAAACCTTGTGTCAAACATGAATGTGTTTCGACATCGGGTGCTAGCAATGCTGAGCGAATGCGATCCCAGTACGTAATCAATGGTTCGTGGGTATCCCGAACACGCCTTGTGATGTCTTCCTCGCACAATTCTTTCCAATATTGGATGAATCCGGATATACCTTTGATGATTTCTGGTCCATTCCTCATGGGGTTGGGTTTGCAAGGCTTCGGCTCCCCATCAGGTAGCATACATTTGCCTTCTTCGTTTTGGCGCCATACGAGTATCCCTTCCTCTGGACCCCAATCCGGGGAAGTGCACAAAACTTTGAATTGCATGGCCGGCAAACCATCATCACGCATATAGAATCGGAATTGTTGAGCCTTGGTATGGCCCACTAAACGGTCACCTCCCTTAAGAATGAATGGTTCGATAAACGCTTTGAAATCGGGCACTTCTTCAATCAAATGCGGGATGACTGGCACATTATCCAAATCCATGTATGATTTCATGAGAAGAGGAATCGTCGGAAAATCCTCCTCGTGCAACTTCATACTCCAACGTCCAAATGAAGCGTCAATGTCATCATGCGTGTGGCCAACCATCAAAAAAGACACAAACACTTCTTTGAAAATGCCCTTGGCTACGAGCAATGACCAAAAACAAAACACGTATCGACATTTGTTGTCTTTGGCACAATTGTCCAGTTGCACATGTAGAGTTGGAGGCAAAGGTTTAGCAAGAACGGTTTGTTCAAGCGGTTCTTGCAGTGACGATAGACATACTTCTTTCCCCTCTAGCACAGCCTCATAAATCGGTGTTGTTCCACATCCAACAAAAAGAGCGCGAGAGGATGATGTTGGCGGACTCTCAAGATCTCGTAGAAGTTTTGCAAAAGACCCTACGGTATGATTGGCGTCGCCTGGATAGAAATCCAAGCCATAATGTGCATACTTGACGTCCACATGGCCATGTGCGATCATACCTGAATTAAGACATACAAATGAGAAGTACATTCCAATATCATTTATAATAAGGAAATTCAATTTTTCCGCAAGCAGGCCAAGAAAATGAACAAACACTTACGGATGTACATCCGTAACTCTTAACGATGAGTATGTGGGTTCGCAAAAAAAATGTGAAAACCAACGAACCTGTGACAGATATTGGAAGCTTGAAATATCCATCTGTAGCCTTTATTTTCCGTGCATAACAAGGGCACGCAGTCTTCGCATGGTCCATTTTGTCATGAATGATTGTCAAAACCTCATTCGGCCTCATTATCGATAATGCGCGATTCTTGTAGTAGTCTTGACGGTGTGCCTCTTGGTTGTTGACATGCTCAATGTATTTCCGTTGATGTCTATTGTGCGACTCAGTCCCTATGGGATGTGCATCTCGAAGGCCCTTGTATTTTTCACAAGCAGAACACCTGGCAAACTTATCCCCAGGCCTCTTCGTAATGTACTCTGCAAATTGTTGATTCTTGATCACACTCAATTTTGACAACGAAATCGGCCCACATCCAGCCTTTTCGCCAACCTCATTAACATCCATAAGTATGTTCTTCCATTTTGTCCCTGTAGGCAAAACCATCTGGACAACCTTTTCCCCCGACGGCAGAGTCCGTGTTTTGTGTGGCATCGCATCTGCTAATGGCATAATGATGGTTGATAGTGTTGCAGCTGCTTGGAGTGTTGCCTCCCTGGGCTTCTTTGTACCAGAGTTGCCATGGAACCGAGAACGCCGTCCTTGCAGCGAGTAGTTCCGGAACCTATAAAAATCTGCCTTTGAAACTGCATGTATAATGTACCATGCCGTGCAGCATACCTCTATATTTTCCAAGGTCACAACCTTACGACCTTCGGCATCAAAGTGCATGTTGCGATGGACTTCAAGTTTCTTTGCAGATCGCATCCGAAAGTCCGCAAGCCACATCTCTTGTCTCAAAGATTTGATTTTGTCACGGGGAAATAGTTGGCAACACATTTTTGCACAACAATCCTTTGTTGCTACGGACCTAATAGATGTGTCTCCCAATGTTAGATCTCGACGACGTTGCGTGGGTTCACGGGGCACGCGAACGGAATCATATTTACGCCGACCTTGTCTAGGACGCATTGTGGCGAACAAAGTCTTTTGTATTTCCTCAAAACGACGTGCATGATTCCACAAGCTGACACCATCGTGAAGAACACTTCGCAACGGCCATCGACGAAGAGAGAATCTCCAACCAGGAGGTACTTCCAATGGATGTAAGGAGTTCAAAATGCACACCCCAACATCTTCCTCCCCAAGGGGATTTGCATCAATACAGTCCATAGGATTTGAGTTCCTACAAACACCATTGGCCACGGGGACGCCGTATCCATTGACTATGACAACATCAAGATCAATCCATTGTTCCTGCGAATAACCCTCACATGTTGGTATGAAATCATCCTCTGCATTGGCGACACCAATTGTAGTTTCATGTTCCATAACACCTTCAAATTCGCTAGCATAGCTTGACGCTTCCGAAGAGAACTCGAATGCATTATCTCGGACGTTGGAATCCATGGCCACTACAAGTGACCCACATGAAGAGTATGTCAAAATATCCCATTCAATAAATGTCATGGATAGTCCTAACGCTTATTGTCAATGAAACACAATGTCAACAATAGTGGATTTCATGGCCTGGAAACAAAGACACATTGGTATACGAACGCGCGTACGTATATCTCCATGTAACAACATTATCAGTGCAAGCACGCGCATACATATGTCTTTATTTATTCATAGTCGGCGGAAAGGTCCAGACAACAAAAACATGACAGTTTTATGGGCGCGCACCCGTAAATCTCTTCGTGGTCAAAGAGGTCAATATCATGCGCAAATGTTTTCGCAAACTATACAACATAGGTATACGGACGTGCGTCCGCAAACATCCGAATGTCAAAAGTCAGTGTTGTGCAAGACACACAGAGGTTTAGGAAACCAAGATGTCCAGGTGTCAGGTTCCTACTGTGTATTATGAATGTCAAAATATTATACTATGACACATAGGGTGATGTAAGCTTAGGGTTTAGGGATCTTATACCTCCATTGACCGTACAGTCTCAATGTAATATTCTACATGGCACATAGTGAAAAGTATGGAACCAAAGGTTTGCAGGTTTACGGATGCGCGTCCGTAAACCTCTCTGTACCTCATTACTAGCACAAATAGGTTTAGGTTACTGGACGTGAGTCAAAAAAATTTCATGACAATACAGTCTCGTTGGTATACTATACATGGCAAGTGGTCATGATGTCAGCTCAGGTGCAATACCGAACAATGGAACAAAAAGGTGCAAAAGTTTACAGACGCGCGTCCGTAAACCTCAATGTAGATGAAATAGGTCAAGTATAATTCTCACTGCAATAGATATCCAATCAAGCAAGAGGTTAAAGGTTTACGGACGCGCGTCCATAAACCTTAATGTACATGAAATAGCTGAAGTATAATTCTCACAACAATAGATATCCAATCAAGCAAGAGGTTTAAGGTTTACGGACGCGCGTCCGTAAACCTCAATGTAAATGAAATAACTCAAGTATAATTCTCACAGAAATACATATCCAATCAAGCAAGAGGTTTAAGGTTTACGGACGCGCGTCCGTAAACCTCAATGTACATGAAATAGCTCAAGTGCAATTCTCACAGAAATAGATATCCAACCAAGCAAGAGGTTTAAGGTTTACGGACGCACGTCCGTAAACCTCCGTGATTTGCGGCGCCATAATAGGACCATTTCACCAGGAACGATACTTGCCATAAACAAAAATCAATCACTATAAGGATCCAGACAGTGCAATCCACATAAAATTGGCTCCACTAATGGGTTTATGGCTTGGAATTTAGTGTTTAGGGTATAAAAGGTCCATTGCAATAGGATCTGTACCTGCACGAAATAAACATCCAGAACACTACAAGGGTCCAAGCAGCGCAACCCACATCTGAGATGCAAAAAGAGTCCCTTGGTGGAGGGGTGTCCCCTTAAGTACTGATCGTTTCCCTTGGATCCGTTTTCCAACATAGGATACTAGCCACCATCTACGTCCTATAAATAAAAACCTAACATTACTACATTCCGTGTGCCAGCCTTACAATGGAATGTGTATTCATAGTGGACAACATGCATAGACGATGAGTCCACATAATGACAAAGCAAAAGGCATCTACGTATTTATGGTGGACAACAAAGAAAATAGGCTAATAATATATGAGCATTGAACATTGTTGAGGGGTGGTTTATAATATTGAAGTACCTAATATTGAGAGGTCATTGTAGAACTAGGAGACAGAAAATTATAGTGTCGTGTGAAACATCAACCACAACAACAACAATAGTACATGGAGTATAAAAATACGTGTCATTCAAAATTAAACTAGCATCTATTTTATTGTTTTGCATACGATGTAATGATATTCACTCCAATATCATGTTATCTCCTCTCATCTAGCATTTAAACTAGTAATTACATTTGCCACCACCCTACCATCCAACCCGTTTAATTTACCCACTTTTACACACCTATACATAATTATACTAATACGTACACAAACTTTGAGCGCCTAGATGCCATGAAAATAGCACATCTATTGTCATAGGCACTATGGGTTGCTTTAAAATCAATATTCTCAATTTCCTCTCTTAACTTTAGGGCCCCCTTCAATACATCAACATTTATTTCAAAAAAAATAATACTAGCATTCTTAATGTACTATACGTGAGACAAAAAACAATTTTTAGTACCCCATGTACATTATCTACAATATTGACTCAAACAATAGCAGTTGTTGTTCTAAGTAACATTATGAGCCCAACAAAGCATAATGGAGAGAAGGGGAGGGTAGGGTATCCAAATATTATAAAGGCAAGCAATTTTAAGTTGGTGACAGAAGGGGGATACTCTCATTAGTTCATACGTGGTACCCTAAATCCTAAACCCTAAACCCTAAACCCTAAACCCTAAACACTATACCCTATACCCTATACCCTATACCCTATAACCGCCCACCCCTGAACAAACACAACGACATACGGTACGCATGGTTAACTGAATAACTCCCAATACATGTGTAGCCTTAAGTGGAAGTAATTCAAAACTATATGACTACCTTTAAATTTTGTAAAATAAAACCATAAACATTTCAAATGTGAAGCAAATTTAGGGGTAACCTTACCTTTCATTTTTTAAAATCTTTCTTTGGCTTTAAACCATTTGCTTTAAACATATACTTTTGATGAAAGGTTTTGAAGATCGTATATTGGTATTCTATAATCGAGTCCTAAACACAACTCACCACCGAAAGAAAACTCCAAATATAAACAAGTTTGCTACTACTTATAAGCGATAATACAAGCTGAGGCCTATGTGTGGAAGGATTGGATGGATCCGAAAGGTTGTTTAATGTACAAGAGGGATGTACATTCAACACATACCCATGCATTTTGTTTTAATACAAGCTTAGACCTATGTGTGGAGGGATTGAATTAATCCGTAATGTTGTTTAAGGTATTACAAGCATATGAATTCTCCCCATATCTCGATGTTTCGGTTTTGTTAATTGCGTTTCACAACTTATTGCGATAATTGAGGGATTCACAAGTATTTCTTGGCAAAGTTTCATGAGAATTTGTGGCCAATTGGTATATTGCCCCAATTGCATTTGAATCCCACCTTTGAGAAGAAAAAGAATTCTTATACTGAAGTTAATCAACAAGACATCCTTTTATTGAATATTATTACTATTCTCGAAATATAGAGTCCCCTCCATAGCTCGGGGGGTGCACTGTACTAAACATGTACGAGTTATACGTGAGTGCACAGGAGGGGTATTGATTTGGACCTTGCCGTATTGCATATACATATGGTATACATGTTATAATTTATAGTTACGTACATATATGGAAGGCCTTTAAAAAGTATAGAATAATTGTACTTGTATGGTATTGTTACTATACTATATATCATAAGTGTTCATATTGGATAAGTTTTCATAAGGTTTGGTTTGTTGGGAGAGTTTATAGGATGCGGAGGAAGTTTGGTAATCGTTGGGTGGAGTATAGGGATCCATTTGACTTGATGGACCGTCCATCAAACGTGGAGATTGGTTTATGTTGGTATCAAAAGGGGCTAACAACAAGTGGACATATGATCTTATTGATCATTCCATGGTAGACTTCGAGACAATAATTGCATTTGTATACTTATGTTAATGACTCTCGGGGGGGGGGGGGGGGGCAGTCATTGGTTGGAGTAGCAATATACGTGCAAACAAATGATAGGGTATTTTAAAAACATGGGGGCAAAAAATTATAAATGGACTTAAGAGTAATATAGGGTATCAAAAATGGCACTGGACATCTTTAAAGTAGTATAGGGTATGGAATAATTGGTAATTTGGAATTATAAGTAATGCAAGCCATTTTTCTATTAACCCAAAGTAGAAATTTATATAATGATAGCATGTGAAAAAAAAAAAAAATTGAAAGTAATACCCCCCTATATCCTTATTTTTTTAACACACTGCCCCCCCGAGTAATGACTAATATATATGAATGGATGTTTTTTTGTGTATACATATTGTTGCTTGTATATTTATTGTTGCAATTGTATGTGTATTACTTCATTTCACAAAAAATCACTTGTATATATTAGGGGGTTTTTAGAGTATGCAGTGAACGCACGTGATTCTAGGTTTTAATGAAAGGTGCTCCCCCACTCTCCATAGAGGCCACACTAGAAATTGTAGTTAGTTTCTCTCATTGTTTGGAGTTCCAAAATGATATTATTATTATTATTGATGTCATTTAATTGTTGACAATGACATAATAATTTACTCAACCTCACACCCTAATATAATTTCCTAAAATAATGAATACTTTCTAGAGCTCGTATGAATATTTCACTCATTATCAAAAGTGAAGAGAAGAGGCAACGAGATGGCTCATTTTATATTTAGAGTGACATTTAGTGTGACTTTTAACTTGCCTTAGCATAAACATAAGATGTTATTATGACATAATATGATAATAAAATCACCAAACTAAGTATAAATTAAACCCCTATTTCAATACCAAATATAGACCAGTAGGGTGATGCCACGTAAGGGTATAGGCCGGCGATTGGGCGCGACGTTTGGGGTAGGGACACGTGGAGGCACGCCATTGTTTTAGGGTTCCAAGTACTCCAGCACCCTTTCGCCCTCGCTCTTCGTGCTTTTCCTTCCTTCTCTATCATCTCTTCCTTCCGTTCCTTCTACTGTTGCTCTTGCTTCTCTTGCTTTAGGGTTATAGGGTTTCAAAGTACACCAGCTCCCTTTTGCCCTCCTCTTCGTGCTTTTGCTTCCTTCTCTTGCAACTCTTGTTTATCTTGTTTATCTTGTTTCTCTTGCTCATCTGCTCTTGCTTCTCTTGCTCATTTGCTCATCTTCTCTTGCTCATCTGCTCTTGCTCATCTTCTCTTGCTCATCTACTCTTCTTCTCTTGCTCATCTTCTCTTGCTCAACTTCTCATCTTCTCTTGCTCATCTGCTCATCTTCTTTTGCTTCTTTTGCTTCTCTTCACTTGTTTCTCTTGCTTCTTACCCTTATCTTCACTTTCTTCTCTCTCTTCTCTTGCTTCCCTTGCTGGTCTTGCTTCTCTTTCCTCACAATGCAAAACTCATTCTTATTGGTCAATTGCTGACGCGCGTCAGAGCTAGAGTAAGTTCTCCTTGTTTGCTGCTCATTTGCTTATTAGCTCATTAGCTCATTAGTAAGTTTTGCTTGCTGCTTGCTTGCTTGCTGCTCATTAGATCATTAGGATGCTCATTGTTGCTTGCTACTGCTCATTAGGTTGTTTTCAGTTGTTGATCTCAGTTGTTGCAAGGGTAATTAGTGTTTCAGATGTTGCTCATTAGGGTTTCAGTTGTAGCTTCACCATGTAGTTCATTATATTTTTTGCATACAAATCAATAGTTTCCTTTCACTTGTGTTGCATGAATCTGATTTATGAGCAACTTTTTTGAGTAGTTCTCAATGTTGAATCATGCATGTGCACATTGAATTACTAGAGGTTTCTGACCTCAATTTTATTGTTCATTTGCAGTTGGTATTAGCTGCAGCAGGAGCAGCTAGTTGTGGTTTAGGAGCAAACACTCTAGAAAGGTAAGTTTTTTAGAACATTGCAATTGCATTTTGTATGATTGCAATTTTGGGTTGTTGTGGTTTAGGGCTTAAGGTTAGCATGACAGAATGTGAGATTCCAGTTTCAAGGAATTCTGAATTTGTTTAGTACTTTGTCTATGGCTACATTCTAAGAATCATTTAGTTATGGACATGTCAGTGTTCTGAAAGTGCCTTATGTTGTCAATCTGCAGTGCAGTGTTTGCTATTGCAGTGAAGTAAAATTGCATTCTTATTTGGAGGGCAAAACCATATTGGACGACAAGGTAAAGTCCCGAAAAACACGGAGCATTAATGAAAACATTGGAATACGCAAACATTACAATAGCCTTTATAATCCTCAAAGTTTACGGACGCGCGTCCGTAAACTTTGTGGATCTTTGTGTAGGTGAGAGACAAGCCTCTCAAACAACATATTACGCAAACGAAGCCAAATATTGTAATATTAGGCATATTAAAATAGCCTTTATAATACTCAAAGTTTACGGACGCGCGTCCGTAAACTTTGTGGATCTTTGTGTAGGTGAGAAACAAGACTCTCAAACCGCATATTACGCAAACGAAGCCAAATATTGTAATATTAGGCATATTAAAATAACCTTTATAATACTCAAAGTTTACGGACGCGCGTCCGTAAACTTTGTGGATCTTTGGGTAGGTGAGAGACAAGCCTCTCAAACAATATATTACGCAAACGAAGCCAAATATTGTAATATTAGGCATATTAAAATAGCCTTTATAATACTCAAAGTTTACGGACGCGCGTCCGTAAACTTTGTGGATCTTTGTGTAGGTGAGAAACAAGACTCTCAAAAATATATGTAGGTGAGAAACAAGACTCTCAAAAAATGTAGGTGTGAAACAAGACTCTCAAAAAAATATTAACCGTAACTTGAATACATTGATATTTACCACCATACTATCTTTGCGAAGTTTACGGACGCGCGTCCGTAACTTATAGAGATATTTGAGTATATGATATACGCGTTATGCGTATTTGGAAGAAATGTATCTTTTCATTTGGATCCAAAAATATAATTGAGACAATTTGGAAAACTTTACGAACGCGCGTTCGTAAAGTATGATCTATATCTTTTGCCAAGAATTCTAACTTATCTATCTTATCATTTGCAGATGGCATCTAAAAAGAGACATGCAATTGAGATGTTCGCAGAAGCTCTCATTCCTCCGCTACCAGAAGCCATCAAAGACATAAGTCCCAACGACCATTACAAGCCACAAGATGAAATTGTGGATAATTGGACAGTATTGGTAGAAAAGGACGAGAAAGAAATATTTGTGCTTAGATTTGCATATCAAATGAAGACGGACATAGATGAAGCTGAGAAGTGGATAAAGCTTAAATCGTGGACAGTAGAGTGTGCAGTGGCACAAGGGGATTATGTAGTAATAGACCTTGAGAAGAAAGAAGATCGGGTCACTTTCATTTTGCACGAATCCTACCACCCCTTCAACAAAAATGAGTGTGAGAATGCTAGTACAGATGCGGCTTGCTTCAATCTCCAGACGGAGTTCCAAGACTATGCATGCAATGCACCTTGGACGGGTAAGCGGCTTGGACGACTCTTGAACAATGTAACAAGAGTAAATGGAGCCTTGCTAGAGGCCAGAAAGGGGAAAGATAAGAAAAAACAAGTCGTTCCTGAACGACCTAAGCGTGTGCCTAAACCAGTGCCGGAATCCTCAAGGCCCTCGCAGAGTGGTGCATCAAGAGGGAGCAGACAGGCGAGTAAACGCTCTCACTCGCAGATGGACTCTGGACTAACAGAGGGTCCGGATGTCAGCTCTACACTGACTGTCGCTCCACTCCTCAAAAAGGGTCAACGCCCTGACGCCGAACTCTCAACAAAAATATTCCAAGAGTTCGATGAGAAGACGAAGGGATGCTGGCCCCTTGGCAGGTATTTTACTTTCGAAGTAGACGTCTACAAATGCCACAAGGACACCGAAAGTATGAATACCAGAGCAAAAGAAGAAAGCGGTGTATGGTGGCAAATGAACAACATCATGAACAACCCCAAGTTTGACAGGCAAACCATTTGTGTGACACCAAAGGATCCTATCGTTGAAGTCAACGAAAAAAATTGGCCGATTCTCAAGAATGGAGAGTTCTACATTGTCGACGGCCAACATAGTGTAATGGCTGCAAAAGCTCTCCTTGAAGACGACGAGTGGAAAAGCCCATTAAAGGAGACAATCCGATATTGGAAGGCATTCGTCGTGCATTCCAAGGACTCGAACCAACTCATAGCAATATCTGCCTTCATGAACCAGGGGAATAAAGTGAGGCAGTTCGAGGCTTCATGGGCAGCCAACATCGTGGCTGGGAGGACCTTGTGGGTGGAGCACGAATGTCCCCCAAAAGAAAGACATAATGCTGTCGTGAAGAACCCAAAATGGCAAGTATGTTACTCAAATAGATTTACGGACGTGCGTCCGTAAATGTGGCCCTTCTCCTCCCACTGCTTCAAATATTTGAATTTAATTTGTACTGAATTCAATGTTCTGATTTCTTGCAATTCGCGCCTCTTGCAGACATTCAGCAATGCCATATTGACAAAGTTCTCGAGTATAGACATGAAGACAAGCGGCATGAAAACAGTGCATGAATTAAAAGGCGAACTCAAGCTCATCACTGCAACAGAAGAGACGTGGTCAATATGGTTGCGACTTTTCGATGCCCACAACAACGGCGACCTTGTCAATCCAGATACGGAGAACACCTACAAGAGCGACTCAAAAGTTAAGGTACCACCAATCCTGCGAGAGTTCTTTCGTCCCCTCCAAGGATTGATGGACTCGGAGCTGTACAGGGCAGCAGAACACATTCTTCTAGAAACTCCTAGAAGAACTCTGCCCTATCCCAAAATCTTTCTGAAGCGGCCGAAGCACATGAAGCCATCCACGTACCACATTAAGGAATGGTGCGATTACAGAAAGAAGAAGACCATGGCTGTAAGGGAGATTAGCAAATTGCTACCCACCCACAACCTCATTAATAGTGATGGTAAGATCGTGTGGGAGAATTGGAGGAAGCTGAAGGGTGAATACCACATCAATGGCGTCTCAATGCGAGCTTTGATAAGAGGGGCATCATCCTTCCTTGCCCAACGATCCAGAAGGAACGAAAAGAAGGGATCCATCGACGAGAGGGAGGCAGGGTTGTATGTTCACTTTCTCGATAGGAAAAAGAACGCGAAATTTGGAGGGTTTGCAAGATTCTGCACGGTCGCAAAGGGCATGAAGTTCGGCGCATGGGACACCCATGCTTCAAGAGCCTCTGTGAGAGATGACCCCAGGGGTTGCCCTTTCGCCATTTTTGATTTTCGTGCAATTCCCGGAGCATGGAAGCAAGACGTTGCGGGAGCACCCTTCTACGAGCCCTTCTTAAAAGCCTTCAAGAGCTATCGCTCGCCTGCCCTCTTCGAGCCTCATGTGTGGTTATGGATTGTAGAGCAAGAGAGGTCCACATCCATTGTCCATCTGTACACATCAACGATGGACCTCGAATACGATATGTACCACAGCACCTACATCCCAGCGAAGACAGAAGGGATCACTTTCATTCAAGAGGCAAGGGGGGTGAAGCAAGTGGGAGCTGTGCAGCTTTATTTCTTAACACGCAAGTCTTCCCCAACTGGGCGATTGCCCATTAAACCACACGAGGTGTTCAGGAAAGTCTATTCGTTGCCGCCACCACATCCCAAGGAGCTTGTTGAGGAGACAATGCATGCAATCTATCCGGCGTTCGAGCTCCGGATGGACTTTTATATAGGGGTCTTGAAGGCTTTAACTGTCATGAGTGAGACAGTTTACAACGTCTTCGGAGGCACGAAGTTTATGTATGCAGCACTGGTGAGTATTTGTTTGTCTTTCAACCCACCTATCTTTTGCATAGTTATTTTACGGACGCGCGTCCGTAAAAACCCAGTATCAGGTGCATGTGAATTTTACGACCGTGCGTCCGTAAAATTGTCCAACTTTTGAGTGGTGGTTTTACGGACGCGCGTCCGTATAACGTGTTGACATCTAGCCTCATTTATATGCAATCACCACTATTGTTCTTATCTAATTTTCTTGTTATGGTCCAGATGCTTGGCTTGCAGGTGAATTCTTTTGTGCAAGATTCCGACTACGATGACGCCCATACTCACAGGGTAATGGCCTCCAAAATGGATATCCAGGACATCATGGACGTCCTTACACCCCATCTTGTTGTGCCTCTTTCTTCTAGAGAAGAGGCAATGCCCGGAATGGAGACAGACCCTGAAGAGGACCGAGATCCCAGTTCCCCAAGAGCGCAACCCTCCACACAGGAGCCTTTACACGGCCTTGTTCGCGACCCAATTAATCCAAGTGCTTTCCTGCTGGGAACAGACGACACGGATGCGCAGGAGGCACGCGTGAACTTCACTCCGATAAGGGTCCCTCATACCCCTGTTCTCTCACCTTTTGGGACTCCCACCTCTCGAGTTGGATTTCCCTCAACTGCGGGTCCATCTCGTGCTCCAGGAGTTATGGCCGAGAAGGATGTGGACCTTGCGGCAGAAGGCGGATGCACCGCTTCATCTGGAGGGGGATCTCAACATTCAGATCTACCCCCTATGGAGGGGAGGGATGTGCTGGAGTTGATATTGAGGCCTGATATCTCTCTATATCGTGAGAGTCGACGAAAGAGGAACAAGACGCCATACAACGAATACCCTGAAGGCGCGGTCTTGGAGCTCTCCGATGAAGACGAGGATGAGATTAGGATTCACAATGCCATCTCTGCCTTGCCTACGGAACCTGGCAAGGTGAAGAAAGAGCCGATGTCAGTGTCCGAATTGGACGAGAAGATGGAGAGGCGAATGAAGGAAGAGCTTGACCAACGGCTTCGAGAAGCTAACGAGGAGCACGCCAAAAAGATGGCCGCCATCCAAGCTGAGATGGAGCAAGCTAGGTTGGAGTCTGCTCGAAGGCACGCCGATCTCATGGCCCAAAATCAACAGTTCTTGGCCCAAAGTCAACAATTTATGAGCCTGATGCAGAGCTTGCAGGCAAGACCCCCTGTAGTCTATACAGCTCCCGATGCCGTCATGTCTATGCCCCCCACTCTCATGCGGCCTCCGTCTAGTAGCCATGCGGTGTATATACCCGAGCATGCTTATCCAGCCCCCGCGTTGATTGTCCCGCCCTCTCCCCTTGTTGTCGCCACTCCAGAGGAGCCCTCCTCTCATCCTACAGGAGTGGAGGAGATACCGGCACGTGACATGGCGGGTGCCGCCGAGACAGATGTCAATGAAGGCAATGCCCCCATCGGCGATGAAGATGTACATATGCGGGGCAGCCAAGACTCCACAGATGAGGATCAGCCTTACGTGGATACTCAAGGGTCGCAAGCGGCTGGAGACACCTTGTTGGTGGTCGAAGATCTGGACAATTTTGCGGACGCGCGTCCGGATCCTGTGCCCATGACGGGGCCAGGTGAGGGAGGCACTGCTGGCGCGGACCTCGCCCTTGAAGAGGTAATCAACCTTTGAGCATGCCTCCCACGTTACGGACGCGCGTCCAAAACTTCCTTGTCTGCCTCCTTCGTGGCGTGTGTATATTATCGAGTTCAATCCTCGACTTCGCCCGGCGGGTGGATACAATTTTGTTAGCATAGATTCCATTAACTTCAACAGATATTTTTTGCGACAATGTATATTATTCACCAAATGTATATCACCAATTACATTAATACCAATTTTTCAACTGGATGGTTCGGATTATTTTTGGCCTTATAATTTGTGTTGAGTTTATCCATGCTTGTCAATTGGTTTTCTTGAGTAGTACCATTTACCTAGATAGAATGTTCCATCACAGGGTCCGTCGGAGATATGTCGCAACCCCGCGGGAAAACCAAGCGCGCCCATGATGAAACCGTTCATAATATTTGACCTCAATGGGGTGCTTTGTCAATCCAAACATATCTCGAATAGTGCGTCCAAGGGGCCCTTCCGTAGTCCACAAGACATGGATTACGGCGGACATTTCGATACTCTCATAAATAAGAAGGTTGTACGTGCCCGCCCCGGTTTGAGGAGCTTCCTTCGTGAGGTCCTTGGCTTCGCCCATGTCATCATCTGGAGCTCTATGCTCATGGACAACACGAAGGCCATCGTCGGTTTCCTTTTCCGAGAACTCGCAATGCCATGCTTGCTTCTCGGTCAAGAACACTGCGATGACCTCTATGACCGTAGTGGCAATATTGTACCCAAGGTTGGAGGAGGTCGTGGGCCTCAATTCTTAAAGGTCCTGAGGAAGAACCTCTGGGTGGGCGTCCCTATGTTGGAGGGGGTTCCCCACGGTTGTTGGCCCACCCCGGATAACACACTCCTCATTGACGACAGCCCGGCAAAGAGTATTCTCAATCCCCCGGGCAATTGCATATTCCCGGATCCTTGGGAAAGCGATAGAAATGACAACTTTCTAGAGAGTGAACTAGGACCCTACATTAGGAGGCTTGCCTATCACCCCGGAAGTGTCCCGGATTTTGTGCTCTCCAACCCAATTGGCAATAGGCCTCTAGGCCCACAAGATGAGGAATTTAGGAGATTGTACGGCTACGCTAGACTCAATAAATTAATATGAAAACTTTGATGATTTTGGGTTTGTACTTGGACTCTCCATGTAAATATCTAACATTTCTCCCCTTATCTTTGTAATGTATTTTTGTGTCTTAGTTGCCTCACCAAGCACCCAAAAGTGTCGTCAATGGCATGTCTGCATCTCAGGCAGACACCGGCTCCCTTTCCCTTGGTATGAGCGACGTTGCAATGCCTTCACTATTCCAATATTCGGCCGTCGATGCTGCCTCTGCTGTTGATTACTCCAAAGACTCCGGGTTTGAAGACGGAGTCGTGGATAGCCCTCCTGCAAAGGTTGCAAAACTCAATTACTCTCCAAGTCCATCTCCATCTCCCCTCCGCAGTGAGAAGCACGTCCGTAACCCACGGTCGACCAGACGCCTTTGCATGGATGAACCCCAAATTGATGTCCCGGCGTTTGCGAACGTCCCTCTCGGGCTTGTATCTACACCCGTCGATGTCCCAAAAGCTCTAACCAGCGCCCCAAAGGCGAAGGTGCCCAACTATTGGCATTCTCAAGTTTTTCCTTGATGATTTCCGTGTATTAGTGCATTTCAACTTCTTGGGTTTTTCGGACTTCCATCCGTAACTTGTAACCACTTATACTAACCCACTTCATTATATATATTTATGGTCATTGTTCAGACCCCAATGTACACGAATGTGGGCCGGGCATCATCGACTTCGTCATTGGATAGGCGAACACTGAAGACAGCTTCTTGCGAGTCTGATCGTTGTTTGGCCCTACGGAAAAGTGCAAGACGTTCGGTTTCCCAAACGCATTCGTATTCCACTTATTCGGAAGGGGGTCGGCAAATATGGGCAAATGGCGCATATTCGGGGTCAACAAATAAACAAGGTTACAGCCGCGGACCCGAGATCTTTAGAGCCATGGAGGCCATGAAAGCAAAGGAACGTGAAACGGCCGTAAATGCTAATAATAGTATTGCAAAAGCAAAAGTAGTGAGTCGTAATCATGATCCGAACGTATAGGCTATATTAACATACATGTAGTTGTGGAATTATGTTTCTAGGACTTTCGCCTAATATTGGATATTCCACTTGCATTTTGTACTTCAACCCCTATTCAATAAATATGATATTGATTTTCCATATGCAAATGTTTTCATATATCCCATTTTCTTATTGTTAATGTGTAGTTCCATGCATTTGAGTCTCTTATTTGTTTCCAAAATTGGGAACATAGCATATTTTTAGTGTTTTCATTCCTATAAATGTGAAAGCCACGTCCTTAAATAGTCTCAAAATTAACAAAAAGTCTCCAAATAACGAATATAGTGTTTTGTAGAGTTTGTCTCTTCGCGTGAGTCCTCTTGGATGCTGTCGTTTCCCAACTCCTCCACTTCTGCCATTGGTTGCGCTTTACTTCCGTCCGCCTCTTCTACAATCGGTGATAAATGAAAAGGCCGAATCCCACAGTCTAACCTCCACGAAGGTTTCCGCAGGTCCTTTATGCTTTGGCTCAAATCCTCGGGCGTCCCACGGCCCTCAATTGGCGCTTTCCTTGCCTGTGACTTTTGTGTCCTCACTGTCTTTCTCTTCTTATCAGTGTAATGTGTAGACGATCGCCTCCTCTTCTTTTTCTTAGATGGTTCCGTTGTCGGAGGTTGTGAATTGCCTATTTCCTTCATGTGTTCAACCCTCCCGCAATTCAGACCTATTCGCTCTATTTCCTTTCCACAACCTCACCACATCAAACTCACACATTGGAAAGAAAGTGAGCAATCGCATTCTTCTCAGTATATAATTGCAATACCTCCCGATGGGAGGCGCGCTTTACTATCTGACAACCATCTTTGTAATTAGGGGTATCTTTTTTTAGGATGCCTGACAGTTTTGTCTCCTTCCTGATATTCATGCGTATTTGTTTATAACTTCATCGTCATCACCATTCTCCTTCTCTATGCATCTTTGCATCTTTGTTCCTTCACGTTTGCTTTCTCTGCCTTCATGGCTTCCACCTCAATTCTTCCTCCCGTCTCTGAGATGGCCGAACTTCGTTCACATGGCATCGGGGTCCCTATTATATTCCCCATTGGTGCACAAGGTATTGTTGTTGTCTCGGAGCTTCATCTTAGCATTAGGTTCTCTTTGAAAGCTAGTACAATATGGGTAGAGCGTGAGATCTACCATCCTGATACTGGATTGCTCGTTCATACCTTCCATGAGACCTCCAAGATAACTGACAATGGCAATGTAGTGTGGGAGCTTGGCGCGGGAAAGTATAGGGTTTGTGGCTGGCCAGATTCTTAGATGGAAGTGTCAACAGAAATCCTTCCTCCTCTTCGATCATCCACTGTTGCCTTTAGCACACCCCCCGTAATAAGCGTCAAGACCGAGCCTGGTGTAGACAACGTTATAGACTTGTCTGATTCTTCGAGTGAAGATGTACCAGTGTATAAGGTTGCTGTCCATGATTCCCCTCATTTGTTTCCCTTTGCATCCTACATAACGCCTTCTCCATCTAGCTCTGTCCCTTCAACTCCTTCGGTCCCTACGTCTAAACCTCCTCAAACTATTGTTCAATGTCTTCGTCGTCTTGGCTCTATGCCCGGTAGTAAGAACGTCCTCAAGAAAATAGATTACGATAAAATCAAAATCCAAGAAGTTAATCACCTTCCCCCTCGTTTCGATGGCACCCAGTTATTTGTCCTCCCTGCAGCAGAAGTCTCTTCATCTCAAACCAGGGCCAAGTCGTTGGACGGCATGGACAAGCAATATGATGGCCATGTTTGGACTAAGACTCAAACCACCAACATTACAAACGACGTTGGCCTTGCATTTCGTTCCTCTACCTGTGTTGGCCATCTCCAATGCCAAAACCCGAGTTGTGATTACCTTCAACGCGCCCATCGTACCTCTAAGGTCAATGACATAGAATTTGAAGGTTTCACTAAAGATCCTTTCCGTCTCTCTGGCATTGTGCCATCCGGATCTACTCTTGTCTGCAGGATCTGTAAAGAGCCTCCCAAATGCATTGCACTATGCGAGGCCAAAATCTTCTACGTCCATGGGAAGGAGTCATCCCAAAGAGCCTGCATTCATCTCGGTTCTCATCAACATCCAGTGAAGGTTGGAGACTGCAGAGACAGTCGGAAGCGTATCAATGCACTTCTTGAGGAGCACGTTGAACGTACGCCTCAAGCCACCCACAGCAAGATCGTCCTTGAAGCTAGCAAGGACATTGTTGGTGAGTTTCTCCTTTCTGGCGATAATGACACACACCGTCTCTTCTCTTTAAAAGAGCTTGAACCTGTTTTTGAGAGCTGTAGAGAGTTGAATTCCCCAAACCTTCGCTCTAAGGTTACCTCTTTCAAATATTTGCGGAGGTTTGGTGTTATGGATGGCATCGCAAAGCTCCGAGGCGTTAGCAATTGGGCCTACGTCCAACGGGACCAATTCCCAGGACAAGGTGACGATACAGACAAGGTGTTCGTCTTCAAGATGTCGGAGGTTGGTCCTGGAAGTGGAGTGGATTTGGTTCGTCGGATGCAACCGGGTGGGGACCTGGAGAACGCGTGGATGATGTCCGATCACGTGAAGCGGGTCAAAGGGTGGACCACCATGGCCGCTCATGTGTACGATGGGACTTATCAACGGGTCA
The DNA here is from genome assembly GCA_950295325.1 of Polytrichum commune. Classification (NCBI taxonomy): domain Eukaryota; kingdom Viridiplantae; phylum Streptophyta; class Polytrichopsida; order Polytrichales; family Polytrichaceae; genus Polytrichum; species Polytrichum commune. The sequence goes on from OX485809.1 coordinate 5,173,905, forward strand.
TGACCATTTCATGTTGTGATTTCCAATCGGAGGATAAGGATGCCCAAGTTCTCTTCTGGCAGAACCTCAACCACGTCATGGCCCGACACGGTATCCCACATCCAAACTTTATAGGCTTCATGGCGGACAGTGCCCAAGCCAATTGGAACGCTGTTCGCATTGTATATGGTTCGGGGGATCCCAAAGTTCCAATGGAGGGTCGTGAGCGCACTTGTTTTTTCCATTGGAAACAATCGCTCGAAAAACATACGAAATCGTATATAAAGCATGAGTTACAAGACCAACATAGACATCTTTGCCTTCAATATCGAAATGCGTCATCTATGGAAGAGGCTGAGACTAGGTACCTAGCTATCAAGGCTTGGTGGGCGTCATCGAATTGTACAAGTGAGGACGGTCTCAAGCATCTTCAGCTCTGGCTTGCTTTTTGGCACTTCCGCTACCTTCAATGGGGTGGTTTCATGGAACTGGTACATCTCCTTCATAATTCATTATTGGTTTTTCTTGGATTCGATTTCCTCTCTCTGTACATTTATATTAATACTTGATTTCTCCAATCAGGAAAAAGTTTTAACCCAAGACCAATTGGCCGAGATGCCGTCGTGCAATCTTGCGGAGTCCGTCCACAACAAATGGCTTCAAGCCTCCGGCAACAAGGGTGGAGATCTATACGTGGCTACGGTTGACGACTACATTCGCGCCTTCTTACAAGTTGTTGCATACTACCAGTTCCTTAAAGGTGGAATTGGCGGAGATGGTCCAAGCAAAGAAGAACTAAAGCTCAGGGGTGCTCAACGTCGAGCTCAGCGTACTGGCGACCCCACAGTGTTGCAGAAGGTCTTGCTTGACATGTCCGGTGGGGAAGAATTTTGCACTCGCGATCCACACCTTGAGGGCGCTGAGGTGTTTGGATCGCAGAAGCGAAGATCAGACACTCCAATTGGTGATGATGGTGAGACCCACCGCCCCGATACCGTGAACTTCTCTCGCCCTCCCCCCGGTAAGCGTGTCACTCGATCTCAACCAGAAACACTACCCACTATCATTGAGGAGTCTTCCCCCTCTGTACAAGAGGTTCAAGTGCCTTCACCTGCAGGACTTGGTTTCCAGCGTGTCACTGCCGTGCAAGAAACCAAAGTAGATGTCTCTCTTTGGCATATTGCCCGCATACCCTATACGTCTGGGAAGTCTTGTTGGGCTAATCATGCGGGCACGAAGAAGAAGTGCACCGCAAGAATCGTCACTAATAATAAGAGCGTCCCTGCGCCGACCTACACCGGTATGTGGCATCATTACAAACTCCAATCTATGAAGCGCACGGACTTTGTCTTTTGCCCCGACGACATTGAGCGTTGCGTGAAGGGCCCTCGTCGGAAATGGGTCATGCCGTTCTCTGCTCATGACCAGAAGCCTCCTATTCCCCCAATCTGGCCCGTGAAGATTGGTACCAACCTCACCCGCTCGGATATCTTCGCCCTTGAGAACGCAGGTTTTCAACTCCCACCAAAGGAGCGCATCACACCGACTCAACTCTTCACCAACTCTGCTCCCCCGCTGGATATGTCTGGAATCCGTGTTCCAGAAAACCCCGACATGATCCCTCCGACAAGATTGTCCAAGCTTGTTCGGCGATCCAGTAGCGCACCTTCGGCAAAGCAGAGGCAGATGGTGGCCTCTGCTGAAGCTATGCATGGTACCGTTATGAAGTTAACTATGATCCCTCAACCGGGATTTGGTTGCATTATCACACTGCAGTCCAAATCAGAACCCCAACCACCGATCTACCAAGTGACAGTCAGTTCTCTTCCAGAGTGCAACTGCGCATTTTTCTTGGATATGATTTCCAAGTTCAGCCGCAAACGAAATTCTTATTTGAATTGTAAGCATTTGTATTACATTTTCATCAAGGTTTCTAATTTGGATGCGGAAGTGAATTTGTTCATTCACGCCCCGACATTTAGCTTCAACGAAGTCAAACTCATCCTCGAAGGGGGTCTTTTGACAAAGTCTACTTCTTAGGATTTATCTCAGCCTAGCAGTACTTTGGGCTATGATATATGTGTCTATTTCTGGACCTCTTGTGAAGCAATAATTGATTGATATAATAAAGGTATAATCTCAATGATTATTTTTATTTGCTTCAAAATTTTGTATTACAATGCTTCCTATGTCTATCAACTCTATTTCCGTTTTGCATACTTCTTAGATGATTGCGAGGGAGGTGGACCCGGTCGAAGCAAATCCATATAAGAAATTGTCTTATCTCTCTTTCGATCCTTCAGCGGAAGATGATGCGGCGTCATTCCTCTCATCCGTTCGCGAAATGAAAGAGACTTCGAAGATTCCCCTTCCACCTTCACCTCCTCCTCCGTTTCGTTCGATTTGTCTTCATCTAAATCAACATCCTTCTCCGGCACATCTTCCTGCCTTTTTTCCTTTTTCTCATATTGTTTTTGCTCCTCCTGCACCCTCCACCTCCATGCTTGTGTAGACTGCGAAAATGGAATCAGCTCGTAGTCATCACTACTTTGATTTCCAGCAGCAAACTCAAATTCCGGCGATGGATTAAATGGAATATGAGGATCTCCTAGACTTCTAATTTCCTTCTCCCATCCTAATCCAGCAAACATGTCTCTCTCATCTCCCATTGTGTGCAACTGTATATACAATTATGTTGGGTATGAGTCCAATTTATAATCTATTCGGCCACAAACGATAATTGCTAAAGTCCAAGCTATAGAATAGACTCACATATAAGACAAAGAGAAAAGTGATGAATAAAAACCAAGCAAGTTTATTATTTTGATTCCTTTGTATATTGATTGACTCATTCTTCAATTATACCAATCTCAAAAAATCCATTTTCATTGATTTTTCTTGTAGTCATCATTGGTTTTAATAATTCAACCACCTCACGGTTTCCAAACTTAATGAGACCATTTCAAATTCAGGGTTTTTATTTTATTTTATGACCTATACATCCCACGGAAATAGGTCCAATTTTTTTATTATTATTGTCAAATTCTGGAATATTCTTGGTATATTCTTGGCTATTTTGGAATATCCTAATTTTAGTCTGACAAGTTTACTATTTTTATTTCCTCTACGCTCTCCGCTCTCCAAATCTCCGCTCTCCGCTCTACGCTCACATACAAGTGTCGTCCACACGATTGAGGTGATCCCGGTTCAACCACACTGAGTTCCACTCGATCGAGTGGATCCCAGTGCACCAACCTTGTGGCACTGTGAACCCTAACCACGTGGAAAACTAATGGTAATGTAACCCTAAACACAACGTTTAAAGAATTCATGGCACTGATATTTGGAGGGGACGGTTGAGGTGAACCTGGTTTATAACTTTGGTTCGAAGTTTTTGATGTCCATGGAGAAGTGGTCATAGAAGTGAGAATGTGGCTACTTGCAGTTTTTGGAGGCACTGGCACTACATCTGCCATCCGAACACCACATTGTTCGCTGAAAATAGTGATAAATCAGGGAAATTAGTTGGATTACACGGGGAATTCGGAAGTGAGCTGGTTGGGATATCCTTTAGTTTGGTAATGCAGTCATAATGTATTCCCTTTTGTGGAATATGCATTTGTCACGCCCTGGTAGTTCCCACTCGAACGAGTGGAACCTTCCGCCATGTTAATGTACGAGGATCAGTTTTGGCTGCCATGTTTAATATTGTGCTAACGACATGTTGGTCGGTGTGCGGGTGATATGCCTGTGTAGGATGGAGGAACGAATGTCTGTGGAACTGTCCACAATAGAAGAGGTGATTTACTAATACCAGAGAATGCTCACATTCTTTATTTGAGGTGATCTTAATAACATTTGTTGGTGTAGGGGTCGTCCCTATCCGACGCAGTATTTTCAGAGGAAGACGGCGTGCATGAAGAGATTGACATAAACTGCAGTGGGCTTCAAAGAGAGGAGTGGGTAAACATTCTTGTGATGCTTGTGAATGAAGATGGACACAACGTGGCAAAAGGCATTTGCCGTAACGTGAACCCAATTGACTGCGTGGAAGACAAATGTCTAGGTCCTGACCACGTTGGTGTTCTTATTATGGAGCCTATGGAGGGAATGATGGACATGGGTGCCATGTTCGCTTTAAAAGCGTGGCCAACGCACCGTGTTTTTCACGGTGGGTGTACACTCCAACATCACCTCCATGTGAGTAAATACAGATTGCGTGCAAAAATGAAGTTGCTGGAGAAACGACGGAAGGACGGGAAAAGAGCCTACGACACAACCCGAACAGCACAGCATGCTAGGCCCACTAAGAAATCTCAAATTCTGAATACTGCAAGCATACAACAGCTCTCTGCACTTGTTTGCTGTGATCGAGAGTGCCTCAGGTTCTTCCCTAGGGACGAGGCACTCGCGCTTCGAACTGAGTTCTATGACTGCTCCTCAAGGATGAGGCACGCCAAACGGCTCGAGGTGCACGGACAAGTACATCCACTCCCAGGGAGTTCTGCGAACGTCGTCACGTTAAGTGGTCGTGATATTTGTGTCATAGCATGGAGGCACATATTTGTGATCTCAAAAACCACATTCTATAGAAATCGTCAGGAATTCAGGTGTGGCATGCGCCCGCGAGACCATGGCAACTTGAACATTAAACGGTATCGTGTGTCCACTCTGCAAGCCAGTGCCACTCTTTCCACACTGCTGCAGGACAAAGCGGACATGATGCCCCACAAATCCCGCACGTTGCCTAACGGCAATCGAGTAGTGGAGATGGTCTTGCCCCGCGGCACAAAATGGAACAAGTTTCTGTTAACAATCAATAAGGTCAGCAGAGACGCTTCCTATTTTACACTATGCGGAAGCTCCATGTGGTTACATTGCAATGACTTCAATCCACGTATCCCCATGTGTGCCAGTAACTTAATGTGTGGTTGTGGTGCGCTTTTAGGTGAATGAAAAATGTGGCTTGTTGCCAATCTCGCTTTCGACACTTAGCCAAATAAGGCAGACGTACTTTAAGCACTACGTGAAAAAGAGGGCTGGCGACAATTTTGCCCGCTGTGGGAAATGCGACTCACTGGCTGCTATTATTCTTCAACATGTTAAGGGTTCGGCCGCACACACTGGGTTTTCAAAGCAGTTGGAGAAGCATCAAGCGCAGCAAGAATCCGCTCGTAATGCTTACCGTTGCATGAGGGCCCTCTCTATTGAACATCCTAGTAAAGTGGTCACCATCATTCACGACAAGATGGACCATGGCAAAACAGCTTCCCCTTGCTTTGCTTACAAAAACAAGGACACGGACATGTTCACAAAACTGCCACTTTCGGTAACAGGAATGATGGCTCATGGACATGGAGATGAGAGGTATGCCCACTACGCATTGGATTTGTATCCCGGCAATTGTAACCATACTGTAGGATCATTTGCGAGACTACTCCGCGATCTGGAGAAACCTCCAGTGTCCTCGTCTCGAGAGCTTTTCCATGGTGCCGGAAGGTCTCCGCTGTATCGAGCTGTTCTCCATGGGAGTGATATATGTTTGCAAGGCTTACGAACCCCGCCCACTGAGCCCATCCCTGCTATTCCTCTTCCACCCGTTTTGCATGTTCAGCTCGATAATTGTTGGAAGGACAACAAATGTAGGTTTGTGAAGGCATTTTGGTCCCTACTCACTGCCAAAGGCATATTCACTGAGGTCTATGTGTCTTACCTTTTAGTTGGTCATACACATGACGACATTGATGCTTCATTTGGTAGATGGAGTATGGACTTGCGTGAACATGATTATCCAACAATCCCCCTGCTCATGAAATCCTACATGGACATGGAGAAGGTCCCTATCATCCCACACATGATAGAGGAACTTCCGGACTGGAGGGCTTTTGTTTGTGACTATCTTCCTGATGGTGGGAGCAAACTAATTGGGCACACGAAAGCACAACAATTCAAGTTTGTTGTCCGAGACGATGGATGGCCTGTCATGCATTACAAGGTTCTGAGTACGCATGATGAATGGTTGCCCAAAGAAGGCATATTGATGTGGAAATCCAATATAAAGGGGGAACCGGTTCTTCCCACCGGGGATCCTTATCCTGCAAAACCCCGTGAGATGGCCAAACTGGAAGATGTGCTCGTCGGTTTGCAAGGATTTATTGACTACTGGCAGTCAATTTGCGACCACGACATGACCGGAGCGTATGCCGGCTCACACGGGCATCTTTTACGATATTGGACTGGGGTTAAGGAGGCATTGGTTGCACCCCTCACAGATGTATACACTGCTGGACTACCACTACGAGAGGGATTCTGGCCGTCTAGTAGAGTCGAAATGGACGCTCAGCCTTTCTTGAATAATGGCGAACTTCGGGAGGAATTTCAACCGGACGACCACTATGTGGGGCCCTCTAACCTCCGTCCTGCACCTGCTTTCCGCATTGCCGACAATGTTCATGAAGGACATATCCTCATACTTCGACCCCAAGAACAAGATATTGATAGACCCATTTGGGTGTGCCGTGCTTTGAGTCCACCTAACTTGAGTGTCACTGGGGAGCATCCCCGTCAGATTCTTGTACAATGGTTTACTCCAACTTCAACTGCTAGAGACATTACAAAGAAATATGATGGTTGGGACTCAAACACCAACTTCAAGTGGAAACGCGATACTGTATATTCCATTCCTGACTGGCAACCTATAGACTGCATCTTGGCGGCATGGCCTCTCCCACCACACGAAGATTTAGAGCCCCTCAAGATTACCATTCCACTAGAACAGATCGAGTTTGCCAAAGACAACCTTCGCCGATGTTCTACGCAAGAGCGTCGACGGTCCGGATTTGAGGAGGACGTGGGTGTTGCAATTGCGCGACAAGGAGGTCGTGGCCGTACAAGTGGAGGTCGTGGACGAACAAGAGGGCGTGGCACTGGAAGTGGTGGCCGAGGGGCTCGTGGACGCCCCGCGACCCGTGGTCGCTCGTGATTCAGTAGGGTTCAATATGTCACCAGAATGGCGGTATTCACGTGCCCATATTCACGAATAGAGTGATCGAGGGCACCAATTACTACCATTAGCAATAGTAAGTGATGCTACATGGTCAATGGGAGAACAACATGACGCATCCATGGCAGTGGGAGTAATCTTCGTTCATTTGAATACTCTACATGCTAATTGGCACGGCAAGATTCGTGCTCAAGATTTTAATGGAAGGCAACAGATCCATTTGTTGAATGGTTGACATTTGCAGTGTGGAGTGTTCCAACATCAAGTCAATATTGCTAGACTAAGTACTTATAGGGGTATAAAGAGGCGTACATGGGACTGTATAACGGTCATGAACGTGTACCACTTTTTTTCATCCATTTCAACTGTCCCCTTGAGCAATTGATATGCTGGCCGCTGTCACCGTTCCCACGTTCCCACGTTCCCAGGCGTGTAAACTGTGTTCCTATGTTCCCATAAGCCCGTTGACATGTCTTTGTGCGAGTGTTCCCGCGTTCCCGTGCCATGCGTTCCCAATTTACTGTGCACATGTTCAAATATTCACATTCACACGTTCCCATGGGAGCAGTGGCCCTTCATGTGTTCAGGCCAACATGTTCCCGTTGTTCCCCTTCACTGGATCATCCTTCATGCACGCAACAAAGTTGTTCCCATATGCACAATATGTGCATTTTTGTCATTTTGGGAATCCCAAAAGTCCCGAAATGTTTAATATCATGTTATACATCAAATGTACAGAAAATTACTTATGAACTTCAAACAATTATGATTTCAACTGAAAGTAAAATACATATTAAACACTTAGTATTTGCATAGATTACATCAGTACCAACCTATGGACACCAACAATAGTTAATTTGGAATTCATTCAATAAACGTATGGGAATTCATGTGCAAATCAAATATGAAAAGTTAAATGATGATAACCTTCATTACCGGTCACCTTCATAAAGTGGGATATCTTATTATTCACCAAATTTGGGAAGAAAGTAGAAAATTAGAATATACAAGCACCCCACATAGAGGTACCCTTCATTAAATGGGTGACATGATTCATTTTTTGGATGATGTCACCTATTTCTCACCCACTTAGAAAAATGGACTAGGACGAGTACAAACACGATATTCAATATTTTGAGAGGGTGGGATCCTCTCAAAATAATATTGGCCATTTGAACACCTAAAAGTCATGTTAGGTTGATAAATACTAGATTATACTTCAGATGTGTAGTTTCCATTAAAATGAGGGTATATTAAGCTGGGAAATCAACTTATTTAGGTTGAGTCGACCTAAATGAGGACAATATTTTGTCAATTTAGGTTGAGTCGACCTAAATGAGGGCACTATGTTGTCAATTTAGGTTGAGTCGACCTAAATGAGGACAATATGTTATCAATTTAGGTTGAGTCGACCTAAATGAGTCGATTTCCCAGCTTAACATACTCTCATTTTAATGGAAACTACGGCGGAATTTACGGTGGAAAATCAAATGTTATTTTTTTACTTGTACTCTACAACTTTCCAGTGGTTTTCATTTCATTCTTGGATTAATAGTTTGCTTTACATGTACTCTCAATTCACTGGAAAACTCTCATTTTGATGAATATTGTGTTTACATGGAATGTGACCTTTAGCTCATAAGGGTTGCCTAGGCTATGGCATGAGCAAACTAGAAGCTAGGGAGGGATTGCATAGTGAAGTATATTGTGCTTCTTACACCGCAGGAATGCAAATCTTAATCAACATTAAGAGAAATTTATGGCTGATACCATTGGATGATGAATTATTGAACTTGGATTGGTTTGTGTTCACATATAGTTTAAGGTGGAATGAATCTGTGGAACATTTTGACATATTTGAGCAGCAACATTCAACTAGAACTCTTGTCATTTGGGAGTGGTCATCTAACCCCACTTTGCCTTGTATTGGAAATAAATAAGTAAAAGGTGACAGTGGTCATGTTGTAATTTCTTACTATTTGGAATCTCTGAAGCCATGATCTGTCTTCATGAAATTTAAAGTGGAGTGAACATGTGGACTATTTCAACATTAAGCAGCTATATGTAGCAGTTACGTACTCTTGCCATTTGGGAGTTGTGATCTAAACCCTCCTTGCCTTTTAAGGTGAGTAATTAAGTAAAAGTTGACAGTGGTCATGTTGTAATTTCTTACTATTTGGAAGCTATAAAGCCACGATTTGTGTTCATGTACAGTTTAAATTGAAATGAACTTGCGGCCCATTTTGACAATAAGCAGCTACATGCATGTATCTGTAAGTCTTGCCATTTGGGATTTGTCATCTTACTCCACTTTGCCTTGTATTGCAAGTAATTAAGTAAAAGGTGGCAGTGGATATGTTGTAAGTTCATACTGTTTGAAAGCTCTGAAGCCATGATAGCTGCATAGTGCACAAACAACTAGACTTTGTGACAGTCCTCATAAATGCGAGGGCACCATGCGTGGCACACACCATGACTTGTGCACCATCCAATTCGGCTTGACATGATGATGTAAGCAGCTACATTCAATAGAGAAGAGAAAGTATTTGAACTATTGATTATCTCAATTTTAAAGTGAGATAGTTGCACCACTTGCATAAAATAGTTGCACCACTTGCATGACAAAGTTGCCCCACTTGCAAGGAATTACGTGCAAATGTGTTATTACATAATGTTGTCAAATGCTGGAATGTCAATGTACCCTACACATAAGGTTTGGGTTGCAGGTAGCAATTCATAGAGAGCACTACCCTAGTGGCGATCTCTTACTTTCTCAACATCTTTTCTTGCATGGAAATTGTTGAGATTCTAGCTAGGGAGACCAGGTTCCTTGAGAATAGGCTTGCTCATAAGTATTAAACTTCTCCAAGAGCTACACTTGGTTTTGATGCTCAACTACGAGCAACCCTTTGTTTGGAAGGGGTTTAATTTGGAACCAGCTCAAGAGCTAGGAATCTCTGATAGTACCAGGATTTACATATGAAACTAGGTCTATCCTCAAGGTTGAAGCATCTCTTATTCAGGCCACCTTAATTTCGCGTCAACTCTTCCTCCTCTGATAGTGGTTCAACTGGCTTTCTTTGGCAACATCGGAGTTCACTAGATATATGATTCTGCACATACAGATTTGAGTCAGTTTAGTTACTTTAGTCCCATATACATGACACCTTGCATGTTACAGAGGTGGACAACATGGTAGGAAAACGTGGTACATAGAGACGTTGAAGCACGAGACAGATGATCTCCACCTTCTTGGTGTCCCTTGGTGTTGGGCTGTGGCTCAACCTCTCCAATAGGTCAATACCCCTTGGATAGAACTGTAGGCACTAAATTAATACAATGTACCTTGATTGGATTGAGTAATGCTTGCTTCAAAACCATGTTGTAGCTGTGAAGGAAGAATGGGAGGAGCCTATAACTAGATAGAGTATGGAACCAAGAAGTGATAAGCCTATGTGAAGAGGTTAGCTAGTGATAAGCTCACTTTCGCATGCATCCAGAAACCTGCCATTATTTGGGGGGGGGGGGGGGGCTACACAGTCACAAACATTACAGTCTACCTTACACATTTCCGAGTCCGCAGAAATTTTGAAGGTGCAAATCCATGTGATAGACGATACCAAACCAGGAAAAGTAACCATTTAAGGCATCTATTGCTTACTTTTGCATATGTCCACATATTCTCTCCCCTCTGTTAGATATCTAACAATTATATACTTACTCCTTGGCGCCAGCACAGCTTAGTTGGTAAACTTTTCTTTTTCTTTTTCTATTTTTCTTGAGACAAACGAAATATTTATTTGGTGGCAGAGCTTTGGTGCTTGCAGCTGCATCATTTTATGGCAAAAACCGAATTTGGTTCGAATGTGGAATTTGTACTCTTTCCGGATACTGTTACACCAACAAGAACCTTATCGGGTGCAAGCATGTTGACAAATTCCAGTATTTCCTCAGAATGCTTACTACATTGTTCCAGAGAGCTCACAAGAGATAATATTATTTGAGGTGGGTTCTGTGGATGTAGTACCATATCCCTGCTCATATCTACTTGTGAAAAGAGTTCACTCAGTGTGAATATATATACACATATGTGTGTGTGTGTGTGTGTGTGTGTGTTTGTGTTTGTTGTGTTCAGTGGGCATATAAGATGAGAAATTTGCAAATTAAAAGAATCACTGACTTTATTAGAATGTCATATAATTGAAGAGGGTCAAATCGGCACAACCATAAATTAATTATCTTGCCATCCTCCTCAACTGGCCTATTCAGATAGTACTAGTTCTTCAGCAAATTTATTGAATCTGATTAATTACATCTGTTCTGCATAGGCTTATTTTGGCATAGTATGTGAATTGTGACTGGCGAACTCCTCCCATCCATCCTCACTTCTAGCTATAATCTATTCTATATCAATCCACAAATACCAATAAATATCAAGCTCCTTGCATTTATTTCGACAAGTTACGGTTGTGCCAGAAGTTCAAAATGATTGCCTTGATCCGGTTGCTTCATGTCAGATGAAGACCGAAGAACCCAAATTTTATAATATCAAAACTTTGTGGGAGCAGCTATTTGTGATTATCATCTCATGATTGATGCCATGAGTATTGTTCCCGGGTGACAACTATCTGTGGCACCACCAGCAGGGGTTAGCATCTTTTGAACCTGGTTTGGAGCACCTAAAACATTTTGAAGAAGCAATATTTTCATGTTTGCAAATATTTTTGAGACATAAGTTTTCAAGAAGATTGATCAATTCCATAAATTTTATTTGAATGTGAAAATAAATATCTAGGGTCTGGATGGTGGGCCCTGCTCTCTTAAGAAAATGCTTCTAAGTAGTTCTAAGAATGACATCTAAAAGTGTAAATACAAAGTTTACTTCAAACACAACTTATTTGATCAACGGATTCCTAGACTCAATGCCTAAGTCTTTCCAAGCATCATGCTCCTCCTTGTGAAATAAGAGTGATTCATCAATTCATTAGAACCATGGTTAAAGCAATTTAGAAACATCTCTTCCAAAGGCAAAAGTTACCACCCCATACCCTGAAAGTGCATCCCCAGCTATGTCCAGTATGTAGTATATTCATAGATCTAGTGTCACCAATGAAAGTGGTACATCTACCCTATATTTTGTATATTGGGCCAATAGAGGATGAACTTTAAGGCTACTGCATGAGGATTGTAATTAAGGTTTTCTTTTTTAGAGAGAATTGAAACAATTTTATCACATTGTAAAAATACACACAATGTCATGATGACCCAAAGCAAAGAGGAGTTGCTGCAACTCTCTAGGCCCTAGGGCACATGTGCTGGAAATAGACAACCTCAAGAACTTGGGTACTAACAAGAGTTGCATCTAGATTTCACATGATCAACTAAGCCAACAGTAAACACTACTAGCATGTGAGTCCTAGGCAATCGTCTTGCGTCGATGAGAGAAATATACAAATCTATCATTCTAGTAGGTTTTAGAGATTTTTCAATGATGTAGAATAATCTCTTAGGGACAAAGATCAATCACCAAGGACTCATATGCATGTAGTTAAGCCACTTTGTATTCCAAGAAATCTAAGAGTTTGTGGTAGTGACTAGAATCCTTACTTACTAGGGATGAGTTGGAAGATGCCTATATACGCATGATCAATGAAATATACAACTATGCAACATTAACTACAGTCTACTTAGTGACTTGTGGAGACCACCATGCGCACCTCAAAGAGTTGCATCCCTCTTTGCTCTCATGTCAGCCTTGTTGGTTCTTTGGCGGTGAAAGAAAGCGTTTCACTTGTCTCAAAAATAAAAACAATATACACTAAATACTAGGCGACTTTATATTCGAAAAAATCTTGGAGTTCGATGGGTGAGTTTCTAGTCGAGATTAAATGTACCTTGCATTAACGGTGGTCAATTGCACTGGTGTGGGAACCCACAATGGAGTCCCTCGCCTCAAGTTGATGTACCTACCTAGGTTATTGATCTTAAACATACACATGTGTTTGGCTAGTGTATGATTGGGTGTAGATCTAAGAACGGACAACTAAAAAACATGTTTTGAAAAGAGATTGGACTATGCATTAACCAAATGAATCGTGATAGTCAACATAATCAGGGGGATTTATACGATCATGTAATAGTAATTTATGGAACTTAGCTACAGGCACAGATTAGATTTTGCTAATCATCTTGCTCGCACTAATCATGTGTTTCAAATCCTATGAGAACTGGGTGCAAAGAGGAATTTAGTGGCCACTTACCTTAGTAGTTTTTGCCACCCCACCCGTAGCCACAGAGGCCTTTTTGGCAGGGGAGGTTGTTCTTGCACTTGTTCCCGCACCACCCGCAGTTGTTGGCGTCGGTTTCCCTGTTGACGCACTTCCCGCTGCAGCAGTTTTTGCCGAAGGCGCACTTGGTGGTGCACGAGCCGCACTTATCGTCCAAAAAGGCACCTGTGTCGAAGCACATTTGGGTGATGCCCACAGTGCAGCAGGAAGCCTGTTTGTGGAAAGGGTTCCACTCCTTGCACTGGTAGTTGGGGCCATTGCCTTTGCCGCACAGGTTGATCGTCCCCCACAGACCTCGCCCTTGCATCGTCGTCGCAGGGGCCCTCAAGGATTGTCCCAACAGGAACCGGCTCATGCGGTGGGGAGGAGTCTCAATTGATGGTTCACCATTACTCAATGTTGCAGCATTAACACTGTTGCTCATGGTGATGGCCATGATCACCAGACCCAACATCAAGAGCTGTGCCGCATTCATCATCATCATCGTCATCATCATCATCCAGGCCATCAAGCCGCTCGAGCTGCTACTGCAAGAGAATACATACATCACCACCAGTACCACGTCAACAGAAATTAAATGGGTATCAGCGAATCAGTGAATATGGAATTGTTGTGTGGTACTGAGAAAACTGGGGTTGCAGGTATACATCTGCAGCACCAGATCAGCAGGGGTGAAGATCACTAGGGCCTCTAGAGCCCAGTGATCAAATGGTCGCTGCTATTTGACATTCATAGGATTCAGCAGATTTATCATTGGAGCTGCTTTCATATTACGAGCATTTTCAAGACTACTATACATTCAAAGACATTTTTAGAAGTACATATAACTACCTAGCTAGGGGATCTGGATGCATGGCTACCCAGCCAAGTGACAGTATTTGATAGGGAAATCCTGTTTTAGTTCAGACACCATATAATCAATGGATTCCTTGCAATGCATAGACGCTCTCAATGCCTAGACGTTCCAAGCATGCTGCTAGCTAGTCAGTCCTAGTATTTGTGAAAACTATAATTACGAAATTTCATCAACAATTCCACGTCTAAAGCATTCGAAGCATTGGAAATTTGGAAGCGACTTAGAAACAGTTGGTGGTCTACGGGGCGTTGGGCAAAGAGATGTTGCGCTGACCCGGACTCATGTATGGGATAGGTGATCTACCTAATGAGTATCAGACTCGGCGACTTAATGTGCAGGTGGATGAATGCAAAGTATACTGAGAGACTGGTGGTCGATCCGTTTCCGATCCGCTGGTGATTTGCGATTATACTGGACTGTAGGGGCCTTTATAGCTGCTTGAATGATACTGGTACGTCCCGATTCGGCGATCTAGCGTAACTTAGGAGCTCAAGTTCATGCATACTGTCCGCTCTCCGACACATCCCCACGAAGTTGGGCAACATCACAGCAGTGCTGCAGCTACTGCTGCGAAAACGTACGTTCAGAGGGAAGCCCGATCGATTGAGCAGAAGGTGGGGACTAAGTTAAAGTGTCTTTGCTCCACGCGCCCACCGTGCTATATAACCAGGAAGGGGTCTAGTATGGCCTCACGTTGTCAGCTAGCACCACGACAATGTCACGAACACATATATATATTATGTCCATGCATGCTGGTCAATAACTTGATTCTTCGTCCATCCTCCCCGTGAAGAATGAATCTACTCAGACTTTCTTCTCCTGTGGGGACTAACATTGTTAGCTTAGAATCTCAATACTGTTCTCCCTCTTTAGTATGAGACGTTTGAGAAACACAACAAAGTTGTCTTCTCATTAACATGACAAATGGCGTAAAATTGTTGTGTTATTGAGGGAATACGAAAACATAAGTAATATGAGCTTAAAATGTATATACAACGAGTTCAAGCAATGTAGATGGTATGAAATGATAACTTATAACTTCAAACAAATACAAATATCCTCAAGGAGCTCAAATATCCTCTAGGAGTTCAAAGAGCTATGGTGTTGCCTACCCAAGTTAGAAACTATCATCTTATCTAAATTCCCTACTAACTTTTGAAAACTAATAGTTTGATTAACATCAAATTATAAAGAGTTATTTAATAAGAAACTAGATAACAATGATGCATGACGTTTAGCAACATGCTAGCAGGAGGCCACTCTAACTCTAACCATGTCCATTCTACACTAGTAACCCTAAGTTCCTAATGATAAATTGTGAAGTTCCCAAGTAGTTCTCAAGTAAAAATGGATATATGTTAGATGTACATAACGTTGATGAAACAAATTTTAGCATTAACTACCTCTTTAATATGACAAAATGAAGATTCTAAATGTCTTATTATTGAGTGTCGTAGTCGTATAAAAGAGTTCTGAACTAAAATGTTTAGTCGCACAAAAATGTGTCGTAATATCAAGGGTGTCGCATAAACGAGTGTTGTATTAACGAAATTAGACTGTATTGAATATCTAGTGTGGGTTTTGGTTCACGGCCCTCCCAACTTTGTTGTTAATTCCTTCTAATTGGGTACCACAGAATTGATCAAGGTCTTTGACGTTATTTGGTGGTCAACTTATTTTAAACTAGTAATAGACTCTAGTACCGTAAATGTAATCGTAGATTCTCCACATGGATATATTAATAGATGTAACATGGTATTCCCCCCCCCCAAATCCCCTACACCCATCATGAAAAAAAAAAGTTTATATATATATATATTTATTTATTTATTATGTATACTAGATTTCACGTTCTCTTTCCATCGTGATAGTCATTGGAGATTTTTATCCATAGATTGTAACTTATAATAATCAGAATTTATAACATATGTTTATTGTTCAAAAAAATGTTGGGATTTGAAGACCCCTTTTTGTAAGTAGATACCTCTACTTGAAATTTTTAGTAGCCTTGTGAATTTTATATATTAGAGTAAAGTCCTAGGAGGTGAACTCTCCATACCACATACAAACTAACATCCCGGGTATGCAACTTCCATTATATTA
Source organism: Polytrichum commune (assembly GCA_950295325.1). Lineage (NCBI taxonomy): Eukaryota > Viridiplantae > Streptophyta > Polytrichopsida > Polytrichales > Polytrichaceae > Polytrichum > Polytrichum commune. The sequence continues at coordinate 5,190,133 of OX485809.1, forward strand.
TATGGCCTTGATTATAATCACTTATAATTTATTTTAGTCCAATCTCGAGTGATATAATTTGTTTTAATGTGTCAAACTCTTGTAGCTCTTTTAACAAGGAATCCAAAAATGTTATCATACATAGGCAATGAATATTCCTTGAAGCATATAATTGCACAAAAAACCTATTTATATGAGTATTTTTAATAAATGTACCATAGGCCAAACTACTCTACTTTTTGGAGTCTTTATTCTGTGCAGCTTGTTTAGCTGTATTGAATATTATCCGATTCTATTTTTCGTAAGCGCAGCCCCCTAGAGGCGAAACAAAAATATATAAAAATATATATTTTTGTTTCCTGATCGCTCATCCTAGACAATGACTCTACGCCTACGGCCTTCTGCCTTTTGGCGGTTGCGGCATTAGGCACTTTTATCGTTTTACTTCATATTTGTGGCCTTCATTCGTTTTTGGCCTCGGTGATGCCATTGCGTAATAGTTTGTAGAATATAGTGAGAATGTATATATATATATATATATATATTGTTATAAATGAAACATTGCCAATGCCTTTGAATTTTAATTGGAGGCAACTACTCGTGTGGATATTTTTAAATTAGATACTCCATAAGGTTAAGAAAAAAAAAGTTTTTCAATTCTTTATATACGTTGTGAAGATTTTTTATAAGAAATAGGCAACCCAACTTTTTCCACATCTCATTTTATTTAATTTGGTCTTCACCCAACTTTTTGGTGTTTTTCTTTTTGTATAATTTGATTTAAATTTTACGAAAGTTGTCTTCAAAGCCATTTTAATGCCAATGCCCCCTAGGTATGATATGGGAGTTGCGTACCTAGGACTAACATGAGTGTCGAAAGGGGTATTATTTGAGACATTAGCATACATAAAGGGGAAGGTGTTGCTACATTTAGGGTGTACTACAAATAAAAAGGCTATTGAGAATTTCAAAGTAGAGGTAGTCATTCTACAAACAAGGATCCCTTAAGGTTTAGAGGGGGGAAAATGATATTAGATGTGTCATTTTCATCCAATTTAAGATTTCATCCATTATTATGATTCAGTTGGTTATCGTCCCCAATGACTTCTAGATCCATTTTTTATTTTTTTTGGGGAGACAAAACACCTTCCAACTTCCAACACTTGAAACCCGATTACTTTCGATAGAAACAAACCTCCTACTACCCAATACTTACTTAAATTACACTTTACTTTACCACCTTACCAATTAAGTTGCTTACCAAACTGTGATTGAGATTGAATATAATATAGCACATGCATATCATTATTTAGATTCATGACATACAAATTCTATGGGACTGATCGTATTTCACATAATATTCCCAACATTTAGTTTGAATGTGAATAATATTCTACGGAATACCATCAGTCTCATAAAACATTGTCATGGATCTGAATAATGTTACGTGGATAGTATGTTGGTTGTCCAGATATAATACTGTTATAAAGGTACTCAACACTAGCTTATTGTAAGAGCACTCCTACATGGAGCTCAAGCTTCAATAACTCTTCAGGGTAAGAAGTTGGACATGACTTCCAAAACTTGGACTTCATAATTATCAAGTGTGTGGTGGCACCAACCAATTTCAAAATAAATTTACCTCCTACCCAAATGGAAATTTACTAAAAATTACATAACAACAAGCTAATCAAAGTAAAAGCAAAGACATGTGACACTGAGTTTGATTTGAAGGAGGAATCGTGGAACTCCAAGTTTGACAATCTTGGAAGGTTAAAACTCATATATTTATCAGTGGACATCATCATCCAAGTTTTCGCCTTCAGTCCTACTAATGCCACAGGTCAAGAAAAATGTCATTGGCACCACATATACGAATTGTAAACTAGGATTTAAGTATATTTGGATTCATGCATGAATTTTGAACAATTCCAATGGTCAATATGGCATATACAAGATTACAAAATCACAAAGATATGGTGGTTGGCAAACATGGAATACAAACATTCAAAGTTGTGATTGTTGTGTTGTTATTTTTGTTGTTTGACTACTTTGGACAAGTGGTTTGTCCAAATATACTTAAATGTCAAAGTATATATTGGCATTCCAAGATATGTGAAACACATGTTGCCAACAATATTTCTTACTACATATTGCTAATATTAAGCTATGAATAGTTAGGCACCATTCTTAAGGTGCATGATGGCAATGCGTCTTCCATAGTCATCCTTCTCTCTTGTCTTGTGATTTCAATATTCAACAATGGCATAACATAAACTCGCATACCCTTCATTAGATTCAAATTTTAAAATACCACATTTAGGAAATTGTTGGGCAACCTTAATATCTGCTTGGTCTTGATGGCGAATTCACAATGTGAAGTCATTAGGGGTGTCAACACCCAATATTATTCATGTTTCCTCACAAATATGGTGGACTAGCCATGTTTTTCCCACCTCAGTAGTTCCAAGCTCTCACCTGTCAAAAAACCAACTTCACCTCCACTATAACCTCATCATGCACTTGATCAATGTGCTCCCAAGATTTGCCATCTCCCAACATACGAAGTCTACCATTTTGAAAATCAGCATGCTCCTCCCTACATGATACCTATGTTTCCAATCATACCAACACCAAGTTCATTAGCTCAATGTGTGTTGTGACCAATGGTTTGAATATAAGAACATGAATTTGACTATATGTTTTTCCATCACACAATTGATTGAATCTAAGCCACAATGGATTTCAAAGTTCCATCATGGGTCCATCAAACTAGAAAACAACTCCTCGTCTAGTTCAGTGACAACAACCATGGTTGGAGTTTGTTTGAGGTTTTGGGCGACATGAAGTAGATCTACCATCACGTGCATTGGTAGAAGCCATTGCAAGTGGCCCATGCCATTTCCAATCCTTGCCTTGGTAACTCCTTTGACTTAAAATAGAATTTGGTTCTAATTGCCTCACTACAATGCATATCCGATAATGGCCATGCAAGATCATCAAATGACGGAAACTCTATAAGCTCCAAGTGAGTGGCATACAAGTGCCCCTAAGGGAGGAGGAACATATATGTCAGCATGATAGATAATTCCATTCTCAAGCAGATCAGGGTTGAGTCTTCCATTCCTTTGGGCCTCCCCAATGTTGTGTGGAGCACAACTATAACTCCAAGAAGTGAAAGTGGCCCAGTCCACCCAATCCTCAAAATACAAGGCATACATATTTGCAAGAAACAAAGTTAGACTTTAGTTTTGTTTGCTAGCAACAACATGCTACAGTTAACCCCCGAACTCAATTGACACCAATACAAAATCAAGATTATAACTTCAATGAAACAACACTCACGATCGCACGTTGGTCTCTGCACAACCACATCATAATGGCAAAGTCGTTCAACATCAATGTAAACTAGCATATGCCTCACAATAGGGTAACTGACACTATAACTTCTCATGTGACACTAAATACCACAAACGATGTAACATCACATTGACAACTAATAGATGTGACACTATGAAACCTCTAGGCATGTAGTTTAGGCCCTTTGCAACATAATGTACGTGACACCGAATACCATGAGCGGTGTAGTGGTCCAAAAAGGAACCATGTAAAGCCCCAGCTCTACCTTAGTCTTGGGCTCAGGCATTTGTAACAAGTGATGAACTAGCTTGAAGTGTGTCCCAGCGGACATGACTATAGGCCACGACACATTGTTCTGGCGCAGATCCAATTGTCAACCGCACGTCAACTTAGTGTTGACAATTAATTGGAGCTTCAGCAGCAGCACTACTACAACATGTATATATACTACAGCTGTTGCAAGCAAACGAGTGACAATATCCCTCTCGCATCAGACTGTTAGTTAAGGTAGAAATACCATAACCTGTGAAAATAAGGTGATTCGCATTGAAGATCTGGTCTGACAAACATGAGATAATTTTTCAAGACAGACGAGAAGGATTCATGAAGAATGCAAGTTGTTTCATTTTTTTTTTCCCTAGTATACAAAAAATGCTACAATTTTTCAAAGTGGAAAGTTGTCCAACCCCCTACTCGTTCACTAGATTCTCCCTACACTGAACATGGTAATCCGCATTTCCATACACAACATCGTCTAAATCGGTTACCTCATGAGTACATTAACACTTGACTCTCATTGGCTACACTAAATGTACACGCATTGCAGTGCCGCCGAGCCATGATCGGTTTTAGAAATGGCACTTCACCATTATGACAGCGGTCTAGTGCACGGCTAGAGGGTGGTTAATGGGTTATGGTATTTCTACCTTACCCCCTGACTTGAACATGAGTTGTGCTGAGCTGAATCAGGAGCTCAATAGCTGCAGTACCTGGCTGGCTTGCTTGCAGCTGCCGCTGCTTCCCACATCCACGATCTCTAGACTACACTGAGTGGCACTGATTCACAGACTTGTTCAGAGATACGCATTCAAATCTGAAATGTACATATTTGAAAGAAAATCTTAAATAGGTCAGTCTATTCTATGAAGATTTACAACCCCCCCCCCCCCCACCCCCCCTTCCCCCTTTTTTGGAGGCTTGAGTGAAACATTTTATTCTTACTTGTCAAGAAAATATACGGTGTCATTGGGACCTGAAGTGTAGAGAGGGGTAGCTCTCCACCTGTTACACCCTCAAATCCGTAATATCAACTTCCATAATGTCACACACTCTTTTAATATCCCGAAATCCTAGGGAGCAGATGTTCGTAGTTCAAATCTCACTCCTTATTGTCACATTTCTCTTCCTTATCTCACGAATTTTGTCATTAATGCAAACCATCAAAGAAGTCAACCCACACCCTCACATTGCGCCATGTGTCAACATGTGGAGTGTCACCTTTTCATTCTTATTATTCTTCTTCATCTTTTTATGTCACTTGTTGAATGTTGGTGCATGTGTCCGCCACATCACCCGGGAAGGCCATGAAGTGGACCACACTAGTGTACGTGACGGGAGAACAAATTGAAATTATCCTCACATATCCTCTGTGTTATTCCATAATGCCACATGCTAACACGAATTCTATAGCATCACACAACCATGTTAACACTACACAACTCCGTGATATCACATGCATGTTGGTTGCCACAGGTGTGATACTATGGAGTTTAGAGTGTATTATCATGTAGCTCTCTACTAGGGTGCATGTGATGGGCCGGCAATGGGACCACACAACCCCAAGCAAGGTAACTATCTGAGGGCCGGTTTACAATATGGACCATGAAGTTGTCCCAGGGCGATGTAAGAGCGTTGATTGGTTGTTGATCACGTCCCGGGACAACTTTGGTTTACACTAGAGAAAAAATGGTAAAGGGACCACAGAGGTCAACGTCCCAAAAATAAGCCTAATTGTCAGCCATAAACCCCCACCCTTATGCGTCGTAGTCCGGGTGAGAGCCCATGGCCCACATAACACTATATTAAACATTTCGGGACTTGGCGTCAATATGGGACTTCTGGAGTGTCCATTGAGATCGCATTGGGAACGCATTGGGAACGCATTGGGAACAAATCCTATGTTGTGTAGCAGTGACCCCTAATGGACTCCCAGTTGATTGCAACACTACTTTGACCGGTTCAAATGAGTGGGTGAGTGGAGGCTACAGCCTTGTACTCGAAAGAAAAGAATTGGTAACCCATACACCAAGTTTGTAGAACAATTACTGTTTGAATTGAGATCTTTATTCCTGAAGCATATGTCGAATGCCTCATTCTTAGGCGTCTACATACATGTTTGGCTATATATATGTCCCCACCGATATGTGGCTAAAGGGGACGCATTATCAACTATAGTATTTAATACATGTTGTGGCTTCTACAGGTCGCTCAATTGTAGTCCTGCCTCGTCAAGCGATACGATTATTTCCACGGTCACCCAATCCAGCCCGCAAAAGTCGAACTGCCCTTGAATTAGGGCCTTGAGATTCGATGAGTGAAATTTGGTAGTCCCGTGTAGCAGCGGGGTGCACGATGGCCAAAGTTCCGCATGGAGGTGTTGAAGCATCTGCGAGGGTGCACATACTGGTGTCAACGCCCTCCACATGGTTAATGGTGGAAGGGAGCTTCGTCATGGCGGGTTGAGGGGCATAAGTCTTCCCAAGTCCTGCCAATCCAGCACGTAGAAGACGAACACCTCTTGAGTCAGGGCCTTGCGATTCGATTAGCGCAATTTGGTACTCGCGGGTAGGGGTGGGGCGCATAATGGATAATGTATGGGCGGGTTGTGGTCCGTCATCCATTGGGGGGAGCATATTTAGGTCAACATCCTGCAGGCCGACATAGGCAAAAAACATTCTCCAACTTATTGCCCCACAAATACCACCAACATTCATATACATGCACATACATTCCACGCCAAATGTTGGAGATTAGATAGAGATTGAAAAGGAGATTTGCAAAATATTTATTTGGGTAAGAACATTCCCAGGTGAACAAAATGAGCTATATTTACCAGATTCTGTCCATCAGGGGTTGCTTCAGCGAGGGGTGACACACTTTGAGAGTTAGCGACCCGGATAGCTTCTACGCCCACGTGGGCAAGTGAGAAGGGATGGCAGGCCAGTACTACGTTGTGTTCATGCCGCGGGGTGAGACACACGAATGCCGATCGCTTGGAAGTGGATGGTGTGTATCCAGCAGGAGGAAACTGAACAAAGCATATAATACACAATGTTACATGCCATACAATTCATGAACCTTACATGCCCTAACCTAAACCCTACATGCTAACTATCTTGGGACAGTAGTTATAGGGTGCAAGTCGGGTCGATTGGAGTGCTTGTTGGCCATCATAAGTGACTCCCTGACTGGATCGTTATGCGGGACCGGCTGTTGCCCAAATCTATGTGTGATCACAAAATCGCGTACGTCGCTCATTGTCGAATTGAACATACGTTGGAAGTAGGGGAGAAGAACTGCTCTCATATCCACAGTTGCCTGTTTGTTGGTGGTGAAGGAATCGGGAAACAATACATTCCCGGGAGGATTACAAGCACCTTTGTAGGGGCTGTCATCCACAAGAACAGTGTTCTCAATAGTGGCAGTAACACGTCCGGAATCAAGAGATACAGGCGGCCACCAAAATGTTTTGTTTAAACTCTTGAAGAACAATACTAATTCTGGCTTTAGGGGGTTCCTGATCTGATTGTCCCAGATGTCTTTGAATGTGATGCAATCCTCCTGGCCAAGAACTATTGCAGGTTTTGACATCCCATTGAATAGAAACTCCACCACGAGGTCCACAGTGGACTTTTTCATAGATGACCATATGCAAACATAGAACATTTGGGTCATTCTCTTCCAAAACTGCTTGTAACCCAGTCTAGGTAGGACAGCTTTGGGACCGACAATCGCCGGACCCTTGTCTGGCGCACGATCTTGCACCATCCATGTGGGTAAAGCGGAACGGCCGCGAGGAATACAATGACAAAATATGCCATTCAAATCGAACACCAGAATGAACCTTCGGTCGGGTACAGCAGCTAGTGCCTGGCGACAGGAATCCACTGTCAACTTCTCCTGCTTTACTCGAATTACATATAATGTTGCAACTAATGAAAATTGTGGAACTTCATATATTCAAAAACTTACATTCATATATGCAATAGGTGCATATATTGATATGGGGGTTTATAATGAATTAAATATTAAAAGTTATTATGAACTGGGAAACCAATACCTCGAAAGTTATGGGATTGAATTCCCAGCGATCCGATGGTCCTAATGAAGGGTCTTGAGGGTCCCTAGAAATAAGTCTTTTAGCACACGCTATTCCCATCTCCCTCGTGAAAACTTGAGAGATGTTCCTATCGTACGTTGGGTAGTTGTCAGCGTAAACAAAAAGTTTATCATAAACAACGTGTGGGTTGAAGGGCGCATCCACAGTCGTTTGCGCACTTTGTCCACCCTGAACCCAAAACTACGCGGAGATGAATGTTTGGGACACAAATAAACCGGGTATATTGAAAAGAAAATCCAGTGGACCAAGTGAAATTTTATTGAGAAGGGGAAACGAAGCTTACACAAACTAAGTGCCATGAGAAGGGGAAACGATGCTTACACAAACTGGGAGAGCTGGCCGCACACGCAGCTCTGGGCAAGTGACCTCGGAACGGCTGGTGTGCATAGCCCGCCAAGCCTCAAATGGACGTTCGGCTATTTTTGTATTGTCAGGGGGAAAGTCGGGGAACCTGTCGTCGCGTGGCCAACGTTCCACGACTTTCTTGACATGATGTGGGCCGACAAAAGATGAAGGCTCCGTTGGATCGACGACAGCGGGCTCCGTTGCATCAACGACAGGAGGCTCCTCACAATGTGGAGCCTCGGGTTGGCAAGGGCCTGCAGAAGAGGAAGGCTCCATTGGCTCCACGGTAGCAGTACAGTAACAAGGTGGTGATATTGGTTGTTGCAGGCCTGCAGATGATGACCCGGGCTCTGAATGTTCGATGACAGCCTGCTTCAGAGCAAGAGGTTTGATGGCAGCAATGTGGACCGCTGTGGGCGAAGGCGACTTGACCACATCATCGTCACTACCTATGGGCAAGAGGGGTGAACGATCCCCTTTGTCCAAAGGGGTGACGACAAGCGTTGGACTTCGACATGTAGTGGCAATGGGGGCTTGCATGGGGCCAACTATAAGTGAGGTGTCCTCTTCGGCTGCACCCGTTTGCGGGACTGCTACACATGGTGATCTTGGCCGTGTGAAATCAACGATTTGCAAACCAGCCTGTGAATTGAACATGCATTGTTAATGACAGCCATTGCAGACAATGTAATTGAATGTAAAATGTAAAACACATTTCATTGAATGTAAAATGTACATCTTCCAAGTACCCAGTACATGGTGAGTTTGGCTACAACTAAAATGTCCTAAAGGTTTTTAAGTCCAATGCTCTAGTCAGCCTTGGATTGCGATCTACAAACGGCTTCCTATTCTCCAAGTGGTTTGATTATGATGCGCGGCCTCCAACCTGGATCAAATATCCCGGCGGAGATTCAATGACTAGCATGTTTAAAAACAATTGGAAAAGCGAGAATAGGTCAAGGATATTTACCTCATCTTCAACAGGCTGGGAATCATGGGAAGGCCCCTCCACGCATCCGGCATCTGCAGGTGAACTTTCCACTTCGTTCTTCTCGGCCGATTTCTCAGCAACCTCCGGTTGATCCACATGAGCTGGCTCGACTTGAGGAAGGACATCTTGGGGAGGGTCAGTACCAATGGGGACAGAAACAACCTCCGCATTTGCTGGTACAGGGGCCGGAGTAGGAATTGGCGTGGGCACGGCTTGAGAGGGTGGCATGGCCTGGGCCATGGCATCCTTGAACAGGCTCGTTAGTAAGCCTGGCAAATTTTTATTCAAAATGCCCATCATGAGAGGTTCCAAAACAGCCGTCGTAAGTGGGGGCTCCACGGGCTTACCATGGTGGCGTTTATGCCTATCCTTAGTTGAGGACCGACTTCGTGAGCGAGAGGACTTCCTATGTGGAGTGTCCATGGCACCACTAGGACCAACATCGGCAATACTGGGTCTGAGGGGACTCTGTGGAATGTCCATGGCACCACTAGGACCAACTTCGGCGGTACTGGGTCTCTGGGGACTACGTGCAGCAGGCTGTGGAGGTTGGTAGGTGTCGGGAATAGAACGAGGGGACTCCAAAACCACATCGACATCTTCGACCTCCTCTTCGACATCCTGATCCTCGTCAAGGGCATCCTGATCCTCTTCTTCGACATCCTGGTCCTCATCTTGGTGTTCCTCATCCTCCTGGTCCTCATCCTCCTGGTCCTCATCGTTAGCCGGGTCTTGGTCATCGCGGTCTTCGTCATCGAAGTCAAGTTGCTTCGCTCGCAGCGGCGAAGCACCGAGATCGCAGGCAGTCGACATATGCTCTTCCAACGGAGTCAAACCGCCAGTGGCATCATCGTCCGAGTGCTGGGACGTGTGGGGGGATTCGCCATGGCTCTCGACGTCGGTATCCCGTTCACTTGGAGGCTCCACAGACTCATCATCTTCATCGTCAGGAAGATCTTCCACATCGGAGGGGTTTCGGTCAATGTCCATGGCCTCGATCGGTTCGCGATCTTCGACATCCTCCTGTGTAGCAACCATACAATGTCAACAACTATCTCATATAAAGGGGGAGTGAGAAAATGATGATTTTCATAAATACAAGTAATTCATTAGCAATACTTACCAAAAGCAAGGGTGGATCTGGGTTGAGGTCAGGGTGAATGTGGCCATCGTGGGCTTGGTACTCATCTTCATCTTCGGCTTGTTCAGCAAAATCCTTCAGCTTAAGTACGCGAACACGTTGAATCAACGCGTCCAGAATATGCAAGAATGCCGAATCCATGTAGGAAAAGACGTTGTAATCGTGCATCTGGAAAATCAATGAGGTTAGAAAAATGGAAGAGGGAAGAGGTGAAAGGGAACGAATTGAGATAGTTCAGATAGGTGGAACTCACCAACGCTGCAGCAACTGGTTTCAAGCCCCCAAATAGATTGAGAACCATGCCTCCGGCGGAGCCCATGTACTCCAAGAACTTAATATAGACCTCCATTCTGAGCTCCCCTCGATTCACTTCATATGTCAACTCAGACCAATCCTTGGGTTTTACTTTGTATCGGCGCGAATCCGGGGCTAGCATTGGACATGCAATTACCTTCCACTTGGGAAATTAATCTGGGACAATGAGGTGGTCGATGTAGAGGGCAGGGGTTTGCCTCTTTCCATCTATTTATTTGGGGTCGGCTAATTCCTCTGCAGAACAAGGGAAATAGAACGACGGGACGATCACAAACGTATTGGGATGTCTGCGCATAAGCGACGACATGAATACGAGCGAGGCATCGTGGCTACGCAAGTCGGAGACAATCATCCAAGCTGGAACAGATTTCACCCCTGGTGTCCATTCCGGAGAGCACAAGTATTTAACCAAGGACTCCACAACTTCAGGAGGGATTGGTTCATCTACACATCCAGGGATGAACCTGAAGTCCAGAAACCCCGCGGCAATGATGCTTCCCTCAATCCACTCAACATCACTGGAATCTTGCTTGGGAATCACCAATCGTTTATTAATGGCATTATGCGACACCCACCGCGTGATCATTTGCCCTGTGCATTCGTTGAAATCTGTTTGCAGCCAGTCGCGAAGCAATCGGTCTAATGCCGGCTGTACCGGCAAGGACTTATTGTTAGTTGCATTTTTCTTGTTCAGCCAATCTGAAGTCGCAACCTGGTAGAGCTTTATCCATTTCGGCTTTGTAATTTCATGCTCCCGTTTGAATTTTGTCCATACGTCGCGATCGAGGAACCCATGCCCCTCATCATCCTTCTTCCACAAGCCAACTTTATTGGGATCCCGCCTATCCAACTCCTGCAGCAAGATATTCTTCCACTTGCGGAAATTGCACCATGACTTCAGTGTCACGACTTTGCTGTTCTTGCAAGTCCTGAGAGTGACACTAGGAACGCCGTCCTCTCCCCTCCCTTCTAGAAGCCGTCTCGCTGCTAGGTGAAAGTCAGGTTTTGTGAGTCCTGACATGTTCTTGAACGTCTCCCTTGTAAGGGGTTTAGTCACGAAAGGTTTCTCCTCGAAGGGTGTTCCTGCCTTGGACTTCTCGTGGCGAGCTCGCAATTTTTGCTGAGCCTCCACATGATCTTCCAGGTATGTGCGTCCTGGCTTGTCCGGGTTGATAAATAAACCCTTCTCGTGTGACACGAACATTTTTTTCTACAATCTTGATGTTTCCTCAGGGGCCATAATTAACGTGAGTTCCGCTTTAAGATCGTTATGCGTGATCCCTCTTGCGATTGCGGTGAATGATGCCTCCATGCTGGTAGTGAAGTTCTGCACATCACGGATACAGGAGTGAGATTCATGATGAACACAATGTGAAGGCTCACCACTTTCACTCGATCGAGTGAAAGTGGTGTGAGGCCATGGTCACCACTTGAGGGAGCAGATGAATTAAGGGGAGCAGAGAGTAACATACCTTCCAAGCCAATGCTTTCTCAGGGTCATGTGTGGCCTCAGAGGCGTTCGTACGTTGCTTTTCGGGCTTGTTCAACTTCACCCATACCCTGCGACAATACAGAATTTGTGTAGTCCATGTTGGTGTGAACTTGTTGAACGAGTTCGAATTGTTCAATGTATATGAAAGCCTGACGGTCATGCTGGGGTCCTCTGTCCACACAATTGTGCAGGGTCACACCTTCAACTTTTCCTTGAGCTTAGGATCCGTATCTCTATGAGCAATTATTTCCGTAGATGCGGCTACAGTATGTTGCCCATTGATTATGGCGAATTGCATGTTCTTGATGTCATCCCATGTCATCCTTTCTCGCCATGTCTCACATTTCTTAAACTTCGGCATCAAACACAGATTGTGCTGAGGCCATGTAGGTGGGGTTTGGATGAGGTAGTTCTTCATGAGGTTCACCCCACTTGGATCCAGCGGCCGCGTAACCTGATAAGCTTTTGCGCCCTTCATTTGCTTGATGGGTACACGGAATATCAATTCTACGCCGAATGGATAAATGTGCCCAAAAAATTGCAAAAACTTCTTCCTATCCAGAGCAGCTTCCTCAAGGCTGGGTTGTTGACCTTGCGATATAACTCGACCCTTCTCCGCTTGAGTCAAGACCAGTGGGGTGTCCTCATGCATAACATCGTCTTGCTTCATTTTCTTTTGTTTTGGTTTCTTCTCGGGTGACAATGCCCTCTTTTCTTTCTTTTTCCTTCCACTCCCGGCATCCCCAGCATCCCTCTCCGTGTTCTGAGTATCTGGTGCAACGTGGGGCTCCACCTCGTGAGGCTTCTCTCTCTCCGTCTCCTTTGATGCAGTTCGCTCTTCAGTTTGTTTCCCCTTCTTTGCCTTCAATTTTTGTCCAATAGAGCTGCCACCTTCGTCGGCCTTGGACTTCAATATACCCTTGGCTTGCTTATTCTTTTGCTGCCTTGATTCTTCACGTGTAGCTGCCTCTCTACTGTTGATGTCTTCCAATGTCTCCAACACAAAGTTTATGGCTCTTTTGGTTATTCCAGATGACATCATCTTCTCTATCTCTTCCTTCTCCTTTGAAGGGAGTGAGGCTACGGACTCATAAAATGGCACCAAGAGAAATGTATGCTTCTTGCAATCTATAGATAAAATTCTCTCTTCCACCCCCTCCATAACCGAAACCTCTAGCCTATCCCTCGCTCCCACATGAGCGATGGTAATTGGATTTCCAGGGTTCGGAATCCAACTATTGTTTACCTTGTACGTGAATATAAGGTCGTACCCTAAAGATTGGTTTTTCTTGTTAATAGCCAGTGACCACTTCTGCAAATGGGAGTCCCTAATTACCCATTGAGGACCATTTGGCCCTGCTTGTCTGGATCCAACTAGATCTGTCCATAAAACAACTTTGTCCATTCTTCCTGCAAAGTCCCCCAATAAGTTAGGAAACCACATAACTCCACAATCCATCCAGCCAGCACTTTCACTCGATCGAGTGAAAGTGGGGCTTGGCCATCAAGCAAGCCAGACAGCCATCTACTGGCCACTTTCACTCGATCGAGTGAAAGTGGGGCTTGGCCATCAAGCAAGCCAGACAGCCATCTCCAGCCAGCATTTTCACTCGATCGAGTGAAAGTGGGGCTTGGCCATCAAGCAAGCCAGACAGCCATCTCCAGCCAGCATTTTCACTCGATCGAGTGAAAGTGGGGCTTGGCCATCAAGCAAGCCAGACAGCCATCTCCAGCCAGCACTTTCACTCGATCGAGTGAAAGTGGGGCTTGGCCATCAAGCAAGCCAGACAGCCATCTCCAGCCAGCACTTTCACTCGATCGAGTGAAAGTGGGGCTTGGCCATCAAGCAAGCCATACAGCCATCTCCAGCCAGCACTTTCACTCGATCGAGTGAAAGTGGGGCTTGGCCATCAAGCAAGCCAGACAGCCATCTACTGGCCACTTTCACTCAATCGAGTGAAAGTGGGGCTTGGCCATCAAGCAAGCCAGACAGCCATCTCCAGCCAGCACTTTCACTCGATCGAGTGAAAGTGGGGCTTGGCCATCAAGCAAGCCAGACAGCCATCTCCAGCCAGCACTTTCACTCGATCGAGTGAAAGTGGGGCTTGGCCATCAAGCAAGCCAGCCAGCCATCTACTGGCCACTTTCACTCGATCGAGTGAAAGTGTGGCTTGGCCATCAAGCAAGCCAGCCAGCCATCTACTGGCCACTTTCACTCGATCGAGTGAAAGTGTGGCTTGGCCATCAAGCAAGCCAGCCAGCCATCTACTGGCCACTTTCACTCGATCGAGTGAAAGTGTGGCTTGTCTTGAAACCATGTTGGTTGTCCGTACAGTTCCAGGTGTGAACATGGATATTTCCAGCCTCAATGTAAAGAAACACTTCGACCATAAGCAATGCATGTAAGATTATGAATGTTTGGTATATTTCTTGACATTTAATGCAAGCTATGAAATTACCTGATTTGTGTGAACAATCTGGTTGTGGATTTGCAACTCAGGCTCCAATTGCACGAACTCCGCGTTGGTGTCTACTGTTAGATAGTTATAATCAACAATTAGAGCACTGCTGGATAATTTACATGTGATTTGTGAGGTGTCTACATAAATGAAGATGGATGCAATTTCATATTCGGGGAAGGGTTTGGCCAATCTGAATATCTTGTGCCTCTGGATTTAGGGGCCTGGAGTGAAAAAAACGAACCGGATTGTTTATGGATCAGGTTGGAAAGACCTCAAAAAGTGAACAACGTGCTTATTCTGAAAATTCAATATGCCGAGATCCTTGAGAAGAAGTTTAGGATGCTGTGTGTGAAGATTGCAGGTGCATAACAAACAATGAATGTAGAACACAAAAGTTGAGTAGGTTCGAGGCTCCAGGCGCATTCAGTGATGAATAGACATCACTGAATAGTTGATCAATGAATAGTTGAGCATGTCCATAGAAATTTGACTAATATATTTGAACAAACAAATAGAGAATGACAAACATCAAGCAAAATGCATACACACTGAAATGAATAAAAACAGCATGCTCTTTGTGAACATACCAGGTGGCTCCCAGGTGAGGAGGGCAGTTTAGGAAGATTGAGAATGTTGAGGGACCAGCGAAAAGGGAGATGATGCAGAAAGTTTGTGGAAAAGGGAAGATTCAGATTCTTGGGCAATGTGCATACTAGAGGCAGAGCTCAACCAGATCTTAGTAAAGCCAGTTGCATACTAGAGGAGGAGATCAACCACATTTGAGTGAAGCAAGGTGCATGCCAGAATTGAATGAAGCAATGTGCATACTAGAGCAAGAGATAAACCAGATTTGAAGCTATCAATGTGCATACTAGAGCAAGAGATAAACCAAGTTTGAAGCTATCAATATGCAGACTAGAGCAAGAGATAAACCAAGTTTGAAACTATCAATGTGCATACTAGAGCAAGAGATGAAGAAGCAAGGTGCATAGACAAAGCCAGTAGCAGAATGTTGGGGAGCCAGGGGCGAGGAGGGAGGAGAAAGGAGGAGAAAACAATCTGAAAGGCATGGGCGGGGGAGGTCATTCTGGACACTGCTTGGGAACGGCCACGTCCCTTCGCGATCTCCCGATGGTCAGGATTCCGCCGTCAAAGATGGACGGTCCAGATCCGAGACACCTTCCCATGAAGTAGGTACTTGTGAGTAGGTTAGGGTGGTGTAGTCTCACCCGTTCTCATTAAGGAGGGTGTGGGTTAATAGGTAGAGTACTTCCTACTAATTGTAGAGGGTACTGATTGCAGTGTATGTTGTTAGTTGGTGATTTATGATTCCATTACCATACCAAATGGTCTTTCATCCAAATTTCATAATTCCAAGACACTGGTTCTTCAATTTAGGCAATTTAAAAGAGATTGGACTATGTATTGAAACATTGATAACTACTCTACTCAAAAAAGTTACCACAATTGAAAGGACCTATATACGCAGCTCAAAAATCGACGAACATACACTTTCGATAACCATATATATACGTTATATATATTACACATTTATAGTATATATAACTTGCCGTTATATAACTTGCAAGTTTTATAGACTTATAATGTATATATACTATAATAATAACTGATATATATGAGACCTATATGTATAAGGCAAGTTATATATACATATATATAATAATATATGTATATATAATAATATACTTATATATAATAAATTGAAGAACCAGTGTCTTACATACATATATGTATATAATAATATATGTATGTAATATGTATGTATATATAATAATATACAATTATACTTAATATACTTCAGATACTTCAGATACTTATAATTATACTTATAATTATACTTAATATACTTCATAATATACTTATAATTATACTTATAATTATACTTATAATTATACTTAATATACTTCATAATATACTTATAATTATACTTAATATACTTAATATACTTAGAAATTTTATTAATTATACTAAAATAAATTTAAAAATCCACATTAGGACATTGAGAGTAGCACATTCAATTTAAATTGGGATACTTTGGATGACAATCATGCGTTTTAGTATGTAAGGGGAAGATATTATTAATATTTTGGAATGCAAAAGGAAGATATATATGCAACTCATAAATTATACATATACACATACATACATACATATACATGTATGTATATGTATATTTTTATGACTCAGAGTGGATTACGTGCTTAAAAGTTTTTAATGATACTAGTTTGCATAGTCAAATGCGATTGAATTACTCAATCTATCTATGTGCACTAGAACTACACTGTTTATGATGTTAAATTAGTGTCAAGTGCACAATTTACGAAGGGCCTAAACTAGATGCCTAGGGGTCTCAAAGTGTCAAGTTTACTAATTGCCCAATGGCATATGATACAATTCATCAACATAAGTAACATCTTTAAGCAAAAAAATTAAATAAAAAATCCACATTATGACATTCAGAGTAGCACATTCCAATACTCTAGATGACAATCTTGCGTTTTAGTGTGTTCAATTTAGATTATATTAAAAATTTAGAATGCAAAAGGAAGATATTCTCAAAAGGCATACTAATGGCAAGTGTCATACTAGGCATACTAATGGCAAGTGTCATACTAGGCATACAGTCTAATGAACTTGTAGACCATTGTGTAACATAGGCATGCACCTCATGACATTGTATGTGACACTACATTCCACACTAGATTGTGTAGTGGTCGGTTCTCTCTATTGATTGCTCTTCAGACGCTTAATAAACATTTCTAGGATTTCATTTCAAATAGTGACATTACATAAACCAATTCAAAAATGGATGTTGCATAAAATTAGACATGATAGTTAGGTGCTTTGTTCAAGTACTGTAACTTTTGATGAAAGTTTACCGTTGCCACCTGGTCCAATTAATAATAATGATCCCACATAAGCTAGGCATACCCAAAACTAGGCCAAGGATGCATCAGGGTTCGGGAGACTTTGGAGCTCAACCAGCTCAAATCCGCCCCTTCACAACTTCTACCGGTTTCTTCAGGATTTGACCGGTTGCAAACTTGTTGCCATTGATTTGGACCGGCGGTGAACCCATCTTTTTTTTCAAGTGCCGGTTAATTTCTTCTTCATTGTAATGACGACCAGCCAAGAACTTGGGTATTGATAAGTAAGCCATGCCTCCAATGTAGCAAAATTATGAATAGCAATAAAGAAGCAAAAGCTTCGCTTATTCGCCATTCACCAAATCGCTACAAGCCTACAATGCACAAATAACCTAAACCCTAGAACCAGATGATATTGTGTAGATGAATCAAACCGGATGAAATTTGCCTATTTCACAATTCATCCGGGTAAGAATCCTCCTCCTGAAAATGGTTGCCGGTTGAAATCCGTTGTGTTTTCAAAAGCACCGGTTTACACTAAATGCCGGTTGGACCCGGAGATTGGGATGCATGCCATTCAAGCAAGTTGAAGGTGAATTTCAAACGATTCAAAAACCCTTGTAGAGTCTTAAATGCCCCCATATGATCAACGCAATTTCTAATGACAGATGGGTGCTCGAAGATTGGTGCCATTGGAACATGTTTCGGTTCCTTCTCTTAAAAATAACACTTCTATTGAATAACTAAGTGCAGATCTACAAATAAACACCAATTTGAAAATCACATATTATATGTACTAGGCAAGATTGGACCAAGTGCCCCAAACTTAAGTGTCACTTCCTATTTGGATTATACGAGGCTATATGTAGTGTCCAATAATTCTTTATGCAATAATTCTTTCCGTCCAATGTTCAAGTTTTGAAGTAAGCACACCTAGTTCAATTGCTCAACTTCAATAGACACCTATATTTGATAGGGTCTGTAGTCAAGTACGGATAAGTTGTTTGAAAAAGGGATTGAACTACATGCTTCATTTTTTCCAGAAGGTTCTAGGCCCTTTAATCAACATGCGGGGGTGGGGACAGTAATTCGATCATTTCAGAAGGAAAAAATATCTTCACTTTTGCATTGTATTAGATACATGTACAAGCTTCAAATATAATGAGGAAAACAATGATGGGCATGATATGGATTTGCTAATAATCTTGCACTAATTGCGTATTGTAAGTACGACAGTATGTAGGGAGTAGAAGATAGTTAACATTTAGAGAGGCATGACAGTTATAGGTGTAACATTTATATCGTGACCGGTGGCCTGTAGTGGGTTCTGAATATATATCTATATTTCCCCTAATTTTAAGTTACGGAGCCCATTATAACCAACATATATCTTCACCATGACCGACAACAACTATTTCGACCCTAAACCCTCCACTCCATAAGGTCCTCACGTCTATAATATACAAATATCGACTTCTCACGTTTACAATATCAATCTATCGACTTCTAGGGTTTGCCATGCGCGTTCATGCATCGGTCTACTTATCGGTGATGGGTGCGTTAATATCGGTTATGGGTGTCTATTGCCTCAAGCCTGCACGACGGTGTAAGGATGTTGAGTGTTCGTAGTACTACGCATAAGTTAAGGGCTCTTAATTGCAAGGTGTTACACTGTTGGTTATAACATAACAGTTGGTATGTATTTAATTTGTGGTATTGATTATAACATATTATGGTGAAAGTGGGTGTCGCAAGGGTTAGCCCTCCATCCCATATTAATATTGTGCACTTTCATAAGGCTACTAGTAGGCAAATTGAATGCGCTGGCAAGTCTTTCAGACCGTCTAGTTGTGCATGATCGTCGTCCTATTAATGGTTAGTGGTCTATAGACTGTGGTGCATATATGTCCCAACCCACTCTAGGTACACTAAATATGATATTTAGTGTTAGATACACAAAATACGAACGCATACACTAAATATTAGTAACCCTAGATGAAAGTAAGTAACATTAATTGTGAACTATATGAATTAATCCACATATTGCACACTATAAAATTAATGTTAAACGTGTTAACTGTTTACAAAATGGTACTCCCTTCTTTGTAAATTTGACTCTATAAATGTTAACGAATGAAATACAACCATAATATTCCATCCTATGGTGACATATAATCTAGTTTTGGTACCATTAGAAGGTACATGGCTACACGTTCATGTGATGTGTCCAAGTATGTGGGTTTGTTCTTGGTGCAGATTGAGAAATATTTGGAAGTTGTGGAATCAATGCAAATGAATC
The DNA here is from genome assembly GCA_950295325.1 of Polytrichum commune. Taxonomy (NCBI): domain Eukaryota; kingdom Viridiplantae; phylum Streptophyta; class Polytrichopsida; order Polytrichales; family Polytrichaceae; genus Polytrichum; species Polytrichum commune. The sequence continues at coordinate 5,209,804 of OX485809.1, forward strand.
TCACCAAAGGACCATTGATTCATATTTCACCCGTGATTTGTAAACTTGTGTTTCAATATAATTATAGTTTTGATTGGGGATTGTAATTTTATGAACGGTATTCACCCACAAGGACTCTTAACAATTGCGTCTATTTACAAATGTGGAATTTTGTATATTGCTCAAAAAAGTAATTTTATAACTGTGTTATGTCAATGTTATGTTATGTTAACATGTCATGTTATGTCAATATGACATTCAGATAAATTGGAGCACACCCTGTGGCCCTATTACTTATATCTCGCGCAACCAAGTGTGTCAAGTCAAGAAAGTTTGTGAACCCTTTGAATGGTCCACCACTCTGCGGGATCACTTTTAGTTAGAATGTTAGCATTAAAAGTTAGAATTGATAGGGAATTTAGGAAAAATTAGTTCATTTAGCATTTAGCCTAGAAGAAGGAAGGTCAAAATGAAACTAAGTAGTGCTAGAAGATAGCAAAGTAGAAAAAATGTGCTAGCTAGTAAAAACAACTAGCTAAGCAAATATTAGTAGATGCTAGCTATTAAGCAAATGTTAGTAAATGCTAGCTAAGCAAGTGTTAGTTTATTAGTTAGTGTGAGGCACACAAGACTATTGGAGGTGTTTTACGTAAGAAGATAAAATCGGCTTGAAGACTTTTGAAGACAAAAAAGAAAGAGAGCAAGGGGGCTACTTGCCCACTTGCCCCCTTGCCAACTCGATGGCGGAAAAATTAGAAAGATTTCTAAAGGTTTTTTGTCGGAGCCACCTCGGCGAGAGGGTGGCAACCTCAACCGGGAAAACCCCCGAGCCAAAATTTCGGGAAAGGGTTTGAAAAATGGATCCGGTGGAGGAGGGGTCCAACCCTTTTGTGAGAGGGTTTAAAAACCCCTCCTTCCACCTTGTAGCTCTCTCTCTTTCTCTAGTTTTTGGGCGAAGCCCTGCTTCAATGTAGTTAGGAAAAAATCCTTTAGCATGTATTCTCAATGGTCTAAAAGAAAGGCTTGAGAACCTCCTCTACTCTCTCTCTCCTAGTTAGGTTGTGTGTTTATTAACACACCAACAAAATTATTCCTTCTTTTGTAGAGGTAGGTTGGATGGTAGAATTTTGAGTAGAGGCATTATAGACCTCATCTGCCAATGCCCTGAAGGCTTAGTTCAAAAGCTAGAACAAGATACTTATCATTTTTCTCTTAGAGAGATTTCATATAGCTATCCATAGCCGTTTCCCATTTGTGATTTGGTTGAGATGACAATTAGTTATGGATTTTCAAAGATGGAGTAGAAAAACTGGGTGGTCTTGTGGGTAGCGGCTGCTGGATCAGACCTGCGAGCCCAATAGGAATTTTAATTCCAAGAAATTATATTTTTCCCAAGTAGAACTTTTGTGTAGCTTTCCAAAATGGCTTAGAACATTTGATTTGAGCATGATTTGAATTAGATATGAATTGTGCAAGATGGGACACATAGTTTGAGAACTTTTGGTTGACTGCTGCATTACAGAGGACCTGCTGGGTTCACTTCGGCTTACCTTTCTAATCACATATTTTTATCAAATACATCTTTTTAATATCTCTCCAGGGTCATATAGAACGTTTGATTTGACTAAGATTTGAATTAGATATGAATTGTTGAAGGCGAGATACATAGTTTAAGCCTTCTTGATTGACTGCTGTGTTACAAGGAGTCCGCTGAATTTCTATTAGCTTAACCTGCTGATGTCATAATTTTTCTAGTTAGAGCTTGTTCATAGCTTTCCAATGGTATAAGGAAAGCCTAGATCCAAGTAGTAAGGAATGTGCTATGAATTTTTGAAGTTAGAAGGTAGATAGGTGGGTTGGAAGGGTCGGTTGAATCGACCTCACACTTCCAACCCTCATAACTTTTGCATTTCTTATCCGATTAGAGTGATTTTTAGATCATTGGAAAGATAATTTGGTGCACTAAGTATAAATATTATGCTTAGGATTAAATTACAGGGCAGAATAACACTTTATATTTTAATTGTTAACTAAGGTACGCTTACTACCAAACTAGTTACAAAGAAGGAGGCAAGGTCGACGCTCGGAAAGTGGAGCAAGGAAGGAGGTAGCGGCTCGGCCTACATCAAGCCCAAATCAACCGAGGAAAATTGAGGTAAATTAACTAACCTTAAGCCTTCCATTTAGGATCGGAGGGAGCACGGCTAAGGTACGCATCTCTAAACCCACTCACCTATCTCGTAAGGTCAAGTGGCTTGACCACTTGACCGCCAAGGGAGTACCCAATTCCATTGTTTTCGGGGCCCTTGGTATGTTTTGTGGTAGTAGCTTCATTTATTAGCAAGTTTCGTGTGTGGTAAGTCGGATTAATCACCGACACGACCACTCTGAATGTTGTTGGTGGAAAGGTGGGGTTAATGACCCGCGAATCCACTATTATATTGTTGGCCCCATAGATTGGGAGTAATGGCCCCAATTTATGCAGATTGCGCAACAGGTTGAACCTACAGGTTGCCCGTCACCCTGGTCCCATTGAGTTGCATTTCGTGGTCTATCCAGTGTAAACACATTTAACAATCAAAACATACAAAATAAATCGTAAACCCTTGTTGGCAAGAGACCCGAGGTAAGGGGTGATGCCTAATATGTTAATGTAGTGAGTTAGGACGTGCAAACAAAAGTAAGTAATTAAGAAGGAATTTGTGTGAAGGGTGGGACTTAGGCCAAGTTCCCCCGCTTAGAAAACTAAATAGAACTAAATAAAGAAATAGGAACAATTGAATGGTCGACGTTATACACCTATCATCCGGGTTCGACTTGGGCGCCTGCAAATGCAGGCCACCTTCACCGAAGGGCTTGTGTGATACTTTTAGGCTCCCTCGAAAGGGGGTGGCCCAAAAGTACCACAAAGTTGCATCAAAATGTTGTACACACATACTTACTAGGCTAAGCAGGCTAACAAGGAATGATCATAATATAGTTGCATTTGACACTCTTCAAACTTTGTCCATTTTTATTGAGAGCTATCAGTTTTTAACATCATCATGGTATCTACTAGGGTCATGCATAACATTCATTTGCAGATTTTGTCACTTGAAACCCTTTATTGAGTTGGATGAAGCGTGGCATTCAACAATTTGAATGCACTTTCTAAATTTGTAATTGCAAGACTTCATCCATATATTAATATGCTTTGACAAGTTTACTCCACAAGTTTACTAGTAGGGTTTAGGGTACCCTAAACTTGAATCAGCATTATTTCCTACCCCAAACAATACATTGTGCTCTATTAAACACTCCAAACACTGGGTGCTCATGTGGATCATTAGCCCTAAGCCGATGTGGCATCACAATTTAACTTCTAATGAATGACATCGCTGGGTAAACGCCATTCATCGCTCAATATCACGACACTTGATGAGTAACATAATTCCCTACATGCATAATACTAGCTTAAGGGTTGCCCCACACTTTTACGGTGACCATACAAAGAAGACTTAAATCACAAAGATTGCATACAAACAAACTTCTCATCCATCAACATAAGGAACACTTGGCTCACATGATAGGATTGTGGCCACAGACCTGATCATGATATCAATCAAAGTATTCAAAGCCAGTATGGAGTTCACTAAAGTACCTTAACCAAAAAACCCTAAACCCTAAACCCAAACACAGACCCAAACCCAGACCCTAAACCCTAAACCCTAAACCCTACAAACGAAACCCAAACCCATACACAATGGATGTATAGTAGAACCCATGAATTACTCCATAAACAATATGTGGAGACATAGCATGAATTGCATAGCACACATGAAGAGCCATGATGACAGTGTTCTGTGGCAATGTACGGCCAGTACATCGGTTTAGTAACGAGCCGGCTGATAGTTTTGCGGTGATTTCCAATTGATTATGGACTGATTCGGGATGGGGTACCGTGACATGTGTATCATGTTGAGGTCGGAAACCTACCGATTCCAGCTGGCGAGTTGAGGGGACAACGACCAGTTGAGGGATTTACTTCATAGTCCAGGAATGTTACGAAGTCCACTTAGCCATTAGAGGCAAGTAGCCGAAGGGACTAGGGATAGGGCGGAAATGTTTCTAGTGTTCATAATCTTTAGTATAGTCAATATGACACCTTTGGGGAGCGCAGAAAGCCACCCTAAACCAGCTAAAATTCCTATTATGACAGGTGGTCTAGAATCTTCTAATCTGATAGTAGGGAATACAAACATGTAAGCAATATGTCATTGAGCTTAAAAACATATACAACTTGGTCAAACAATATAGATGGAATTTATAATATACATGTGACAATATATTCAAATAATTTGAAATATACATGTGACAATATAGATTGAAGAGTTATAGGATCTATGGTGTTGCCTACCTAAGTTGTGAACTGTCATCTTATATTTTAAATTCCTTAATAGCGTTTGAAAACTAAAAAATTTATTAACACCAAAATGTAAAGAGTTGTCCGATTAAGAGTTACACAACAATGTATAATGACGTAACGCATCACTAGTAAGATTCACCGTAGGTGGTTGGTGTGAACATTATCATGATCCACATCTCTTCAATGCACATGAACATTGAGATGAAAGCCGTGTGCACGATTTCTCAATTTTGGGTCAGTAATCCCTTCCCCTTCCATCCGAATATAACTTAGTCTCGAATGACATCTAGTAATCATCATAATTCAGGGGTTAGCTCCTAGTTCATATTTAATTTAGACAATTTTGGCTTGAGAATGTTTCGATCCAATGGCATGATTATTATAGTATATGGCTTAGCCCTCCATCCCATAATGTGTCAGCTCTTGGACCTAACATAATATGAAACTATACATTGTGACCAAATTGAATGGTGGATCCGAAGCATTAATTTACCATTGTGAGCGGAACCCCTTGGAATGCCACACTGAAATTTCACATCAATACATTAATTGTCTTTCCTTATGAACACATTAATTTTAAATTATGTTGGAGATTGGGCTTGGTCCAATAATTAGATTTAGGCAGCTGTAGCCAAGGACCATTATATTAATTGGTAAAACAAACTAACAAATCACCTCATGTTTAGCACATTGTAAGCCTTTTGTGAGAAAATCCTGGCGTGCAAGGAATTTTCAGACATAGCACTTAATATGAATAACTTGGAAGTTGAGGAACCTAGTAGGAAATTTGTAAATCCATATACAAATTGAATGTATTTGGGATCGTTTTTGTAATCGTAGCCTGAGTTGGGGTTTTTTTTTGGTTTCCCATTCATTGTAATTTGCTCAAAATGCAAACCAAAGTGGCACTTAGAGTGTAAGGGGTTTAGGGTTTAGGGTTTACGGTGAGGAGTAGGGTTGATGGGCCTCCGGAGGCTACTCAATCTTAACTAATATTTAACTCACACATCAACTTTTCGCCTATTGGTTACACTATTGGAGTCAATTTGTTTAGGGTACAAGGGTTTAGGGTCAATTTGAGATGGCATCCTCTAATGTTAGTTGGCGGCACAAATTTCGAATGTTAGTTGGAGGCACAATTTCCGAATGTTTGTTTGTCAGCGCAAAATTGAAATTGTTGTTGATTCAGAAATGTTTTATGTTTACGAAATACCCCAGAGATGTTGTTGATCACAAATGTTGTTGGTTTCACATTTGCAAACTTTAAGGTGACTAACCCAAACATCATGATCAAGGTTGCAAATACCAATTATTACTCACCCGCCAAGTTAAAGCGATCATTATACCACCGATAAGAAGCCAAATGAAAAGACGTCCAAGTGAGGACTCCGAGGCTAACCAATGAGGTTCATTGCCCTAGGTTACTAAGGCAGATGGTCCACAATCCACTCAAATTTCAGTCTCAGATTGTCAATAAAGCACCTTTAACTCCGACCATATTAAATACAACCCAAAACCCTCAATAGCACAGCGATCATCACAATTTTGTGACTTACCATTGAAAACGTCTGTCATTCTGAAATGGAACTCAAATTAGGATGTTTATTCTATAGCAGATTAGTTGATAGCACACCACTTTCACAAATTATTCACATTCAACTAATTGAATGTAATTACGTGTAAATAACCTTAACTAATCTCAATAAATAAGAAAGTATGCTTCACATATTGCATGTAAAACAATTAACACTAGCAAATTGATGTTTATCTATAAATCAGACCATCACAACCGGGTCATCTGTAACCCGCGTTTGGCAGTCATGGATTACGATTTAGCAACGAGAACCACAAAAAATCAAAATTGAAAGTAATACCCCTGTGGAAAATAGTGGTTGTTCGCACCTATATCCCCATTTTTTTAACACACTGAGTGAACCCAGAGATGTTATTGTGTTGTGACATGGCCCGAGCTCGTTGAATTGGGTGAACCCAAAATTATGGGCCAAACCTTGGCGTAGGGGCCAATTGAATGTCATATTTCACATCAAAACAAAATCCTTACATCTAGTATCGTTTATAGCGAACTAGATCCATTGGATTATGTGGAAATTTATACTACTCTTTCCCAAATTAGTTCTTGAACATTTGGGTCACTGAATTGGCCTACCCTCTAGAAATGTTAACCATCGGGATCGCCACAACATTTATAGAGGTGTTAACAGCTAACAATTATTATAAAATTATTATTATTTTGAACCCTATAAAAATCTTAACATTTATAAAGCTAACAAATAAACAACAAAATCACATTATATGTAGGCAAGCTTGGACCAAGTGCCGCAAACTTAATTGTGATTTTAGTCCCCTTCGTCAAATGTTACGATATTGGGGGGTGTTCAATAATTCCCTTTTTGCTTGGGAACATTGTACGCGCCTCAATAGCAGGGTATGATGCCCAAGTGTGATGGCAGTGGTGGGCCGAGGGTACCAATGGATAGGAATTACCAATTCAGGCGTGTTTTCATCCCATCAATCCAACTTGGATCCAAAGGCGTACCAGCGGGTAGTACGCGCTCATAGTGGTGATGCCCAAGAGTGGGCGATGTGCTAAGTATCATTACAGGATTGGGGGTGGACCGGATTGGCAAAATTTCCCACGTTCACAATTGCATGATGTGCATGTAAATACCCACCAAAAGGCATCAAAAGCCGTCCTTCCGTTGGAGCTGTGACGGCCTAAAACGACAGGGAGGGAACCTTCAAATTTGTATTAGGGCACTATTCTCCCACCAAATCTGCTACACCCGTCTATATAAGCCGGCAACATGCACACTCGCACCCTCTTTTGTCGCCCTCTGCCAGGGAGCACAACACCACAACCTTCTTGTTGCTATCCCATCCCTGGATCCATAAACAAGGTTCGGTCCTACACATATACCACACCTGCTCGAAGGGGTGTTGTAGCATATGTTGTTCCATGTGTTGTTCCATGTGCAAGGAGCATTGCAATGGCGGTAATACCACACCTGCTCGAAGGGGTGTTGTTCCATGTGTTGTTCCATGTGCAGGTCCATGTGCAGGTCCATGTGCAGGGAGCATTGCAGTGGCGGTAGTTTTCTAGGGCCTCTAATCATCCCTCTATACCGTACAGTACGGACGTGTAGCCAAAGCCTGGAAGCCAGAGCCAACCCAAGGGGTTTCACTCGATAGAGTGAAACCTCAAGGGCCATAAACTTAGCTAGAGCCAGCCCAAGGGGTTTCACTCGATAGAGTGAAACCTCAAGGTCCATAAACTTAGCCAGAGCCAGCCCAAGGGGTTTCACTCGATAGAGTGAAACCTCAAGGTCCATAAACTTAGCCAGAGCCAGCCCAAGGGGTTTGTGAGCCCAAAAGGGTGCCCACATTTAGTCTTAGACCCTTGAAACGTTAGTTGATGCACTTTGAAGTAGCATGTTACTTCACAAAAATATAAAAAGAGTGAAATGTTAGTCTTAGAAGTACCATGTTGTAAGAGGCTAGGATGTGAGTTGTTATTGTGTTTTTACCTTCGGAAGGATTTGAGTGAATGAGGATAGGTAAGGAGAACTTGGATTGAGTAGTTAGTGAGTAGGCTAGTACAAATGGATGGAGACAACCAAAGTGACTCAAGAGGCAAGTGCATTCGAATTGGGATGAATGGAGGATCACATGGAGCGCACAAGTGGACCACCTCATCATGGCCACTTAATGGGGAAGGCCCAAGGAAGAATGCAAGGTGGAGGATAAGCAAATTCTCAAAGCACCAATCAAATCACGAGTTAAGCATCGTGGTTTGAATTAAGTGGTGAGCGACGATTTGGGAAAGTAAGGGGAGAAAGTTATGGCGGCGGAAAGCGAAGGAGGCTAAGTTTGGGTTGAAGCATCCCAAGTTTGGTAAAGTGTGGTAGGTAGAAGGCCAAGGCTAGTTAAATGTTCGAATTAGGATCCTTGTTGATCATTTGAGGGAGGAAGGCTTAGAAGATAGGATTGGCGCCTACTAAGTAGGAGGAAATCTCAAGGGCTTATCGTGAGCCTTGAGGGTGCTCACCCCCTCAAGCTTACTATATAATCCCTCATTCTTCCCTCACTCATCCTCTCTTTCCTTTGTGCTCCAAGGCACCCCACGAGTTATAAGTGTGGGTGTGGGAAGCCATATTGGAGCACATGTGTGTGCTTAGTTTTTAGTTTGAGAGCCAAGGCTTATTAGCCTTGAAGAGGGCTTGACCTCTTGGTAGAATTAGTGTTGACGTGAAGGATTTTAAAGTTAATTCATGATTCCAATTTGTGGTACTTAAAGTTCATGTTTTGAATACACGTGGTTGCAAGTTCCATGTTTAAGAGTTGAGCACTTGATGTTGTGATGAGTGCAAAAATATACTTGTGTGGATTAGTTAGTCTTAGTGAAGTTAGGAAATTCTCTCTCCCCCTCTCCTCTCTAGGATTTTAGGATTTTAGGATTAGAGAAGAATTGTGTGATTAGAAAGGGGTTGTTAGTAGAATTAGGAAAATTAGGTAGGAAGATTAGTTAAGGGCTTGAATAATTAGTGAGGTAGTTGGGGATTACAACTACAAAGTTGTGGGTTCATGAAGGAGCTGGGTTTATGAAGGAGCTGGGTTTATGAAGGAGCTGGGTTTGTTTAGTTAGAAAGTAAAGAGCTGGGTTTATGAAGGAGCTGGGTTTGTTTAGTTAGAAGCTAAGGAGCTGGGTTCATGAAGGAGCTGGGTTTATGAAGGAGCTGGGTTTGTTTAGTTAGAAGCTAAGAAGCTGGGTTTATGAAGGAGCTGGGTTTATGAAGGAGCTAGGTTTATGTAATGAGAAAGTAAAGAGATGGGTTCATGAAGGAGCTTAGTAGATAGCCTACCTAATTAGCTCATAGACAAGTAGTTAGTTACATTATGCTAGTTAGTGTTATGTGTGGCTTTCACAAGTAAATGTATTTGAGATTGACTATAGAGAATAGTGTTTTTTTTTAACACTTGCATCCTCTCTTTAAAAATAAACCACGTGCACAACTTAATGGAGAATGTGGAGCACTCTCGCGATGGCAAGACAAAGGAAGCAAAGACCAAAGGTGCGAGGGAGAGATTGACATAAGTCACATAAGTATTTCTTAATACTTAAAGGCTTATGTACGGTATGGAGACACCAAGTGAGACCTCTTATAGTAGCGATACGGAATACACAAGTGATAGTTCAAGTGGTAGTATAGAGTCAACGGCACGGACTCCATTTAGGAGAGGGATATCCTTAAGGGCTTGTGTAGCTAAAGCAGCCGGATGGACGTTAGAAGCAAACAAAGACAAAATAGCACCCGAGCATAAGGAGGTTAAAATAACATAGTTAACTTGTGCATTCTCCACATACGTATTGAAATCGTACATTGAGTTGTTAAAAGTGAAATTCCAGTTAAATCCAAGACCACTTGAAGGGTGAACCTTGCACTATGGACTCATCCAAGTCCAAATCCAATACCGCGGAGGAATGTGAGCCCAAACCCACTACTCGGACTACGGACGCTTAAGGGTGGGGGGTTTGGCCTCACAGGGTTTCACTCGATAGAGTGAAACCTCAAGGGCCATAAACTTAGCCAGAGTGAAACCTCCAGGGTTTCACTCGATCGAGTGAAACCCCATGGGCTGGCTATGGCTAAGTTTATGGCCCTTGAGGTTTCACTCTATCGAGTGAAACCCCTTGGGCTGGCCATTTTACTTACCTTTTTACTTACCCTTTTACTTCCCCTTTACTTACCCAGAGCCGTAACACCACTTAATTATCAGTCAGCCCTTGAAGTTTCACTCGATCGAGTGAAACCTCAAGGGCACTGGCGTCTTCCAGCAGATGGCTCTAGGGTAGGCTTTGTGATATTCAAAATTGCAAATGAATGTCAGTACACTACATAAAAGCAGTCTGTATCATTACTACAAACCATATAGTATTGCGAAGTTATTTAGAGCCCATATATTAGGAAAGGATTTCATTGCAACATGTGCTATGTGAATATAGTGCCAGCCCAATTAGCTCTCACTCGATCGAGTGAAAGTTCATTGGCAGGCTGCTTGTGCTGGCAACCAACATAGTGCGAGTGCAAGCTCTAATATGATTAAATAGCAGATTGTACGTGAAGCTATATGAAGGCCAAGTTGTAGCCCTGACTGCGCAAGTGTTTTTGTGCAGATTTGCGGAGAATGGATGCGGAATCATCTACTTCAGAGGAGGTGGTTTTCTAAACTTAGATGTTTAATGTTGTATGTTGGAATATGTTTTATTAATGATAAGTGTGATGTGCAGGGGTCATCCCTTTCAGACGCAATATTCTCGGAAGATGAAACTGTTCCAGTTGAGGATATTGACCCCAATTGCAGTGGACTTCATAGGGATGATTGGGTGAACAAACCTGTTATGCTTGTGAACGAACGTGGACAGAATATGGCAAAAGGAATTTGCCGTAATGTAAACCCAATTGACTGCGTGGAAGACAAATGTTTGGGACCTGATCACGTTGGTGTCCTCATAATGGAGCCTATTGATGGCATGATGGACATGGGGGCCATGTTTGCTTTGAGGGCCTGGCCAATTTCTCGTGTTTTTCACGATGGATGCACTCTGGCACATCACATCCTAGTTAGTGGCCAGAGATTGCGGACACAAACTAAGATGCTGGAGAAGCGAAGGAAGGAAGGGAAGAGGGCGTATGATACATCCCGGATATCAGAGCGTCGTAAGCCAACAAAAAATCCCAAATACTGACCAATGCAAGCATACAACAACTATCTGCAATTCTGTGTTGTGATCGCGAGTGCCTCAGATTCTTTCCCAGAGATGAGGCATTCGCTCTTCGAACTGAATTTTATGATTGCTCCACAAGGATGAGGCATGCAAAACGTCTTGAGGTCCACGGACAAGTACATCCACTTCCGGGGGCGTGTACGAATGTCGTAACACTAAGTGGACGTGATATTTGCCTCATCGCATGGAGGCACATATTTGTAATATCAAAAACCGCGTTCTACATAAATCGACAAGAATTCAATTGTGGGGTGCGACCACGAGACCATGGAAACTTGAACACCAAACGGTATCGTGTGTCCACACAGCAAGCCACTGCCACTCTTTCCAACCTCTTAGAGGACAAAGCGGACATGATGCCCCATAAATCCCGCACTTTGCCTAACGGCACTCGAGTAGTGGAGATGGTTTTGCCTCGCGGAACAAAATGGAAGAAATTTTTGGAGACAATCAACCAGGTTAGTATGCTCATGATGTTCCATTTATTCCGTTTTCAATGTTAGTCTGAGCCTCACAAATCAGAACACCTGGATTGAGGCAATGTCTAAATGTTGCATGTGGTATGATTTTCAGGTGAATGAAAAATGTGGGTTGCAACCAATTTCTCTTTCTACTCTGAGCCAAATAAGACAGAATTATTTTAAGCACTACGTGACAAAAAGAGCAGGGGATAATTTTGCTCGCTGTGGGAAATGCGATTCACTTATGGCTATTATTCAACAACATGTTAAAGGTTCCGCCGCACACACCGGGTTTTCGAAGCAGTTGGAGAAGCACCAGGCACAGCATGAATCCGCTCGTAATGCTTACCGCTGTATGAGAGCGTTGTCTATTGAGCATCCCCGCAAGGTTTTGACCATCATTCACGACAAAATGGACCATGGCAAAACTGCATCTCCATGCTTTGCTAACAAGAACAAAGACACTGATATGTTCACGAAACTACCACTTTCAGTGACAGGCATGATGGCTCATGGCCATGGAGATGAGAGATATGCTCATTATGCATTGGATTTGTATCCTGGTGATTGCAACCATACTGTGGGCTCATTTGCGAGGCTTCTTCGCGATTTGGAAAAGCCCCCGGCTTCATCATCTCGCATGCTATTCCATGGTGCGGGTCGGTCACCGCTTTATCGTGCTGTTCTTCATGGGAGTGATGTATGTTTGTCAGGATTACGACCTCCACCCAGTGAGCCTATTCCAGCTGTCTTGCTTCCACCCGTTTTGCATGTTCAACTCGATAATTGTTGGAAGGACAACAAGTGTAGATATGTGAAGGCATTTTGGTCCATGCTCACGGCCAAAGGTATATTCACGGAGGTCCACGTGTCTTACCTTTTAGTTGGTCATACACATGATGACATTGATGCTTCATTTGGTAGATGGAGTATGGACTTGCGCGAACATGATTACCCCACTATCCCCTTGCTCATGAAATCATACATGGACATGGAGAAGGTCCCTATCATCCCACATATGATAGAGGAGCTTCCAGATTGGAGGGCTTTTGTTAGTGAGTACATTCCTGATGGCCAAGACAAACTCATTGGCCATACGAAAGCCCAACAATTCAAATTTGTTGTACGGGATGATGGTTGGCCCGTCATGCATTACAAGGTGCTTAGTACGCATGATGAATGGTTGCCCAAGGATGGCATATTGATGTGGAAATCCAACATAAAGGGGGAGCCAGTTTTCCCACCTGGGGAACCTTACCCTGCTAAACCTCGAGAAATGGCAAAACTGGACGATGTTCTTGTTGGGTTGCAAGGGTTTGTTGACTACTGGCAATCTATATGTGACCATGACATGACCAGAGCATATAGGGGCTCACAAACACATCTTTTACAATACTGGACTGGGGTACTGGAGGCATTACGGGCACCCCTCACAAATGTGTACACTGCGGGATTGGCACTCCAAGAGGGATTCTGGCCATCCTCCCGAATCGAATTGGACGCACATCCTTTCATGAATATTGGTGAACTTCGTGAGGAGCACCAACCAGATGACCATTATGTGGGCCCCTCTAACCTTCGACCTGCACCTGCTTTCCGCATTGCCGACAACGTGCATGAGGGGCATTTCCTCATTCTTCGACCCCAAGATCAAGACATTGATAGACCCATTTGGGTGTGCCGAGCTTTGTGTCCACCAAACTTGAACGTCACTGGGGACCATCCCCGTCAGATTCTGGTACAGTGGTTCACTCCCACTTCAACTGCTAGAGACATAACAAGGAAATACCATGGTTGGGACTCCAACAAGAACTTCAAGTGGAAAGCCGATTCGAAATATTCCATCCCCGACTGGCAACCAATTGACTGCATCTTGGCACATGAAGATGTTGAGCCCCTTAAGATTACTATTCCACCAGAGCAGATTGAATTTGCCAAAGACAACCTTCGTCGTTGTTCTGAGCAAGAGCGCGGAGGGATGGCGGTTGAGGAGGACGTTGATCTGCCGAGTGCGCGACGAGTAGGTCGTGGACGTGGAACTGGAGGTCGTGGCCGTGCAACTGGTAGACGGGGAGCTCGGGGCAACCCTTCCTCGTAATGCGAGACTGGAAAACCCACATCGTATTCGTCACACAATGATTCATGATTAGATGTGATTTCCTTGACAATGTGAGACACCACATCAAATACTCCGGTGATTGGTACTAATTTTTTTGGGGTGGTTCCTCGATGGGAGACCATCATGGCTCCTCTCGGACATGTGGGTGCAATTTTTGTTGATTTCAACACTATGACCAGCTAAATGGAACCCCATTGTGGGCACGGTATACCCGTGCAACTCTTAATGAAAACCACCAGCATTATAGAGGGCGGGTTCATTTATCTAATGTGAAGTGTTGTTATTTGAACTTTGAAGTATGTAATGCAAGGTCTGTCCTTTGTATTTGGATGTAGTTGGCATGACTTGTATTAATGAGCCCTCGGTCTGTCACTGTGCACACCACAAACACCCCTTCTATCACGTTTGCAAACCACACTACCCTGGCGCGACCACACACCGTTCCCACGTAGCCACAAAATGTGTTCTTGTTCCCCCGTTCCACAGTGCGCACATGCGTTCCCATAGAGCGTTCCCAACGTTCCCCTAGAGAGTTCCCACGTTCCCATATAGAGTTCCCACGTTCCCATATAGAGTTCCCACGTTCCCGTAGAGTTTTTATGCGTTCGCTCTAACGTTCCCATACATAGGTTCCCACGTGCGCATCTGGCATTCACATGGTCTAACTTCATTGTTCCCACGTTCCCACAAGCTAGTTGCATGTTCCTGGGAGCAATAAATATGTTCCCATGTCCCCAAAATGTAAAAAAATCTTCACTTTGGGACTCCCAAAAGTCCCGAAATGTTTAATATAGTGTTACATGTACTTGAGTGACACCACCAAGCCCCTTGTGACTTGGCAACCAGTGCTTCCCCAATATGACTCTCAACACTCAATCTTTATTCAAGGGGCATCGAGCTTCAAGCATTCAAAAATGCTCCACACCCTTGTGGTACCTGTTACATTCAGTCACCCAAAACGTCATCAACCCTAACTTGAAGTCACTAACCTAAGATGTTAAATTACTTGATATTGAAGCAACACCAATGAAACATTGGCTTGCCCATGTCCATCCATTCAAGTCCACCACTCATCCAGTCAATCCATGCAAATAAATTCCTAATCACACCTTTTCTTTATTATGTTTAGACCACAAGTATTAACAAATACTCTAGTCACACACCCACACAAGGAAAATAAAGACTCCAATCTTGTCTATGCTTTAATAAATCCTAATCTAATCTCCACCCTCTAATTCTACCACTACTTCTCGTTCACTTTGCAAATGGCTAACACAGAAGCACAACCAGTGATTGCAATTCAATGACAGGCTTCAACTCATTGAGGCCTAACCTAATCATTACCGCTCTCCCCTACCTCGACAGTAAACTTCTTCAAACAACCCATCAACCTTTACAAACAGCAGCCCCCTTGCTGGAATCGCGAACTCCTTCTTACTGCCCCCTTTTCAGCTTGTGGCAACATGAATTCTTCCCTCGCCCTTTGGCTATGGGCCCTTGCCTTGGCTGCTTCACATTACTACCTCTTGCTCCTAGTTAAACTAAGAGACCAAAAATTTGGCTCACACAACCCACTAGTGGGATGTGGATATAATTTCATCATAATATTCTTTCTAAAGAAAACTAAGTGTGTACAAAAGAGAACTTAGAAATGCAAGAAGAAGGACACACAATTTTGGCAAAGAGGAGAAGAAGGAAGAAGAATTTGAAGTTTTCTAGCACGAAGCAATTACATAGGGCCAAAATGGAACGACAAATGGATAGGGTCACTTTATGTAACATCGAAGACACTGCACGCGTATTAGAATTTCCTTCAATAAAAGAAAATAAGAATGTTGAAATCGAGACGCAAGATAGCAAATAACCCCTCATTTTTGGAAATGATGATGACAAACAAGTGAGCAACACTACCAACGATATGTTTGACGTAGAACAAAAAGAAGTATGTACTTCCATTTACAATGCACCAGTAAATCCTTCATGTTTTTATGTATACATGAGGCAATTTTCCAATTGATATCACCTCATAAACTTCTAAAGTACCTAAGCATAGAAATTGTGTTTTTTACTCAAAATTTGATTGTACGGAATTTGAAAACAAAAAACCACATTAAAAAAAATGAGAATGTTGTCAATAAAAACATTGTATGCAGATTAGTGGCTACTACGTCTAAAGCAATGTGATAATGCAACATGCAAACCTTAACCCTAAAAATCAGAAGGGATTTTTCCCCCATTTTGAACCAATTCTTTGCGGGGAATTTTTTATGTTCTAATCCATTATCAATGGGTTTTTCTGTTTCGATCCACTGGCGTGGGAGATTTTTCTTCCAATTTGATTTATATTCTTGAGGGGATTGGAAGGACGAAATTTTTTTCTAAAAATAGACATCATTTTGACCAAAATATTTAAGGGAAATTAAACGTTTTGGAACGGTTTTAAGGAAAAAATACCATTTCATGAGGGTTCTACACAGGAAGCACACGGAATATAAAGGGAGCTGAACACTCCAAGTAGAGTGCCAATGGAGAAGCCAAGCGGAAGAACAATGGCCAGCGCGTTTGCTATGGCAAACGAGGTCCTTCATTAAACGGCAAACAAACCACCCACATCTGCCAGTGTGTACAAATCGTCTAATAGCAATGATGAAGTGACGGTTGGCATGGACGTAAAGTTGGCAACGCCATCAACAAACTCTTCTCTAGAACAACATGTAAATTTCTTTTTTATTTTATTTATAAGTTTTTTTCAAATTTCAGTGGTTATAATCATTTTGTAAATGCTTTGAAACAAAAATTTGGAATAGGGGTTTCGATACTGAAATCCCTATTCCAAACATTTCCTTTAAAAAAACACTTATCATTCACCAATTTTATATTTATGCCATAGCCTCTATCTTCATTTTCTTGTATACTTATTTTTTCAAAGAAAGTTGTGGAATAAGGGTTTCGGTACCGAAACGCCTATTCCACAATTTTTTAATTTTTTTAATTTTTTGACCATTGCAGCCCCTAGGTCATAGGGACAAAAACAAACCAATAGAACCCACCTCCCATGGAGGCATAAATCCTCATGCTACAACACGGCCCGCCGTGTTAAGCAACTGGATAACGGGCTCCCAGTTATGCCGGTATCATGTACGGGCGTTATTTATTTATTTTTCCACAACTTTTTTTAAAACAATATACTTCTCAATAAATAATTTCATGTTGACGCCATAGCCAGTATCCTCATTTTTATTCATATTTATTTTTGAAAGAAAGTTGTAAAATAGGGGTTTTGGTACCAAAACCCCTATTCAACAACTTTTTTTTAAACAATATATTCATTTTGTTTTCTATGTTCATTTTTGAATGAACGTTGTGGATTCGGGGTTTCGGTACCAAAACCCCTATTCCACAATTTTTCTTCAAACAATATACTTCTGAATATATAATTTCATGTTGACGCCATAACTGGTGTCCTTATTTTTTTTATGTTTATTTTTAAAAGAAAGTTGTGGAATAGGGGTTTCGGTACTGAAATGCCTATTCCACAACTTTTCTTCAAACAATGTACTTTTCGGTAAATAATTTTATGTTGATACCATAGTCGGTATTCTCATTTTTTTCCATATTCATTCTTAAAAGAAAGTTGTGGAATAGTCCTATTCCACAACTTTCTTTTAGACAATTTACATTTCAGTAAATAATGTCATGTTGACGCCTTAGCCGGTGTCCTCATTTTTTTTCCTATGTTCATTCGTTTGATTTTTGTAATATATTTTATTACATTGTGTATTTTATAATCAACATTGTTTTTTTTTTCCAGATAAATAGGCATTGGAATTCTAATCCTAAACCAGAAATGGTCTTGGAAAAATTGCAAAAAATTGCAACAATTTCTGTGAATGGTTAGTATAAAGTGAAATGGTTGAAGTGATGGAATTCATCTCCGATGATACGCAAGGCTTTACATTTTGTGCCTTCCAATTTTATAGACAATGACCTTCATTTGTGGTTGGTAAAAGCATAATTTTGGGTTTAGTTAATATTATGATTTATATTTGTAAATAAATTTATGCTTATGAAAATTTTATAATTATTATATAGCGTTTGTATTTGTTAAGATAGTTATTTGACATAACGTTTTATATGTGAATTCTAATTTTTAGTTGGAGGAGGGTGCCATCAATGAGTTTCATGGTATTCTACCACAATTGAATGATGTGGTTTGGGATAACGTCCTTCAAATTGGAGATTACATAGAGAAATGGCGTTGTCTTTTCTGGAACAAAGTGTATATTCTAATGTTACGCGGTTCAGTATCATTTGAAAAATCCATAATATTGATGAAGAATTATGAAAGCGAATTGGCAGTGAAACATGTAATACACAAGTTTTTTTCTACACTTGATTATTTTGAAGTAATAAAGTTTATCTCCATTGGTGATATCAAACTAAACTTGTTTATTAAATTTGTGTAGGTACCTAACATAGGAACTTGAATCCCAGAAAAAAATTCCATTGCAAGCATTGTCTTCATTATTGAACTCATGGACTAACATGTCAAGTGACCAATGCATATTTTGAACGTTTCAGTTGATATTGTGGACTCATGATTTATTGGTTCATTGTCCGTGATTTATTGAATGTCCAATAAATTTCCATCTCGCCGAAAAAGAAATTCTTAGGTTATCAATGGAGTCATCACAATCAATGAAGAAAAAACCTTATGAGAAGCAACAACATGTTGGGAGAAGAGATGAACGTAAACGAAAAGCGCATATTACACCAGCACCTTCTGTACTAGCAAAAGTAGTTGTATCGTCGCCACCACGGCCACCATATAGACCAATGCTACAAAACAATTAAAAAAAATGTTGATTTGCACCTTGATGATATTGCATTAATTTTTATTCCACCCCAAGTTGTTATCGCTTCAATATCTTCAAATTATGTTTTTCAATCTGAACATGTGGTTATTGAAGCTTCTGATGGATCCAATATACACAAGGTTTTTCACGTTTGTGAAGAACGAGTCCATCTCCAATATATTGGAGAATGATACAATCAACAACCCAATGTTGATATATGCATTTAAATTTGTCGAAAAAATTAGTGAATTTGAACAATATTATTTAATTTTATATATTTTTGTAATTTTTTGTGCTTTAGAACAGCTCTTTGTTATTTATATAATTCTAATGTATTTCATTTTGCATTATAGGTTGGCCATGGTTGCAAGACTCTTGTTTCGTCCGAAAACTATAAATTTGGTGGATTTGATCTTATCATTGCAGATTTGTCTAATGGTCTACTTATTTTGAATGTGTCTTCTCTTCTAAATTTAATTCCATCTCTGAATGCATACAACTCAAAGGACATAGAGGCTTTATTTGAGTTTGCAGATGGTTTTCTCACAGATGATACTCTATTGTTATTATTTTTTCCGGAGTTCAAAACAATTTTGGATGATATTAGGGCATATGCTGCTTCATATGGATTTGCATTGGCAAAGGATTGGTGGGCAATAAATGAATTGTCATTGTGTTGCCTACAAATACAAAATTTACGGTACAGTTTTATCTTAAATCTTCAAGTATTTTTTTGAATATCTATGGATTATATATTTTATTTGATATCATGATAAATGATTATTTTCTAATAATGATAATATAACATTGTATATAGACTCGACAGTTCCGGCTCATGATGTTCTTTCAATTGGAGCCCCGTCCACAATTTGTTTTCAAGAAAGTGGGTGGTCTATCTCCAATGGAAGTGGGGGCCTTAGATATCTTTTTCAATCGTACTACGTCCAAGACGCAATTGATGCACGAAAATATCCCATGGAGAGGAGCTTGTGAGAAAGACCCAGAGTCTTTGCAATTTCTTATTGAAGCATTGACTAAACCATGAGATGTTATATTTCATGCTTATGCATCTATAAATTAGAAACAAGTTTTTTTTTAAATTTTTTGTAAGTTTTAGAATTTAAGTCTTTTGTGCATGACAAATATGTTATAATGTGCACAATTGTATTTATTGCATGTGCATCTATACATGCTTGCCGTCGTAGTGGCCGACACCTTGTTGCATTTTAGAGAGACTTGACAATTTTCGACGCAATATTAGGCTCTTTGTGTGATGTATTGCCACCTCCTATTGTCCATGTCTTGTAATCAATTAACATGGCATGGGAAGATGATGACGAGCCTACTCGGAAAGTTCCAAGGAAATCTCCTTTTAGTGCGTAAGTTTGTTGGTTTGAATGATTTTATAATTTTGGTTTTTCTTGTGGACTATTTAGTCTTCCACCAATTGTTTCTAACATTTTTGGATATTGTGTGTAGAAAAATGAAGGAAGCGATGTCCCCCCCCCCGCTCATCAATTGATTCTCTCTGTGTATGCCAAGTCTGAGGTGATACGGTTAGCAACCGTCATTACACCTCCAAGGTGAAGTAGATCTAAACATTATGATCTTTGTATCTTGACATTCATGAATATAAAAGTAGAGGAATGTAATGTTTGTGCTTGTATTAATAAGAAGAATAATAGATACTAAAATAAAATAAAATATAGGTGCATGAAGAGGTCTTGCACATGACTTGGTATATATGTGCATATGTTTTTTTTTTTTTTTGGTGTCAATAATCTAGTTTTTATAAAATAACCACTTAGAGTGGACATTGATTTGTGAGACCATTGTCTAAAATCCCTAAACCCTAATGATTTCCACAACATCATTGTTTTATAGCTTTCATCATTATTTCAAATGTTCATATGAATTGGAGCAATCAATTGGCAAGTTAGTTTTTGGCATGTAACATGTGTTGATGTTTAAGCTACAAATATGTGGTTATAGGATACCAAACCCACGGTCATGGGTATGTTTCTTGAAATTTTCTCACCCTAATCCACTCATTAGTTATTGCTCACCGCTCATATGATAGCGCTCCCCAACTTCCTACACCCACTTACATACTTAAATTCAACCTTGTTCATGTAATTTCCTTTGTAACTAGGAAGGCTACACCAATTTTTTGGCTTACAAATATTAGAGGTACCCCACTTTTCAAGGTTCTCTTTTGGCACAATTTGTTGTATTTCATCACATTACTAAAATCCTAGCTTATTATGATGCAAATGAGATTTTGTGATTTTGTTTTAGGTTCATAGCAGCTCAAAGTAAACGTACTCTTATTCTGAATGAAATGGAAGAGGTTGAATATGAATTTTTGGATTGAATAGTGTTGTGGATTGAAATTGTGTGAGAGGTGCACTTGTGCTGAGATGAAGGGTATTGGTTGCCCATGGCATATGTGAATGGCTCACTTAAAGCAAACATACCCTTGTTTGGAATAAAATGGAAGGTCTTGAATTTGAATTTGTGGATTGAATAGTGTTGTGAATTGAATTTGTGTGAAAAGTGCGCTTGTGTAAATGGCTCACATGACTTAGAGACTTGTATACTCCACAAAAAGTTGCAATTGATAATGTCCAATTGTGTATTTGATTGCATAATACAATAATATCTCAAGTGAATTAGGTTATGATGAACTTGTTTCATAATTTAGTTGGTTGTGCAGTTATCTTGTTAAACAATTTGTTTCTTGTCCAAGAATATGAACTTATGTTTGCAATTTTTTCAATTTAGCCTATCAAATTAAAGGCTCACACAATCTTGAACTAATATCAATTTCATACAAGGTTTACATCGGGGGGGATCATTCCCTCTTATATTAATGTATACACGTGCGCTCAATACTTATTTATCGGGGGGCTATTTACCTTGCAGAAAAGCTTATAAGGTATGGTATTTCTCAAAACAAAGGTAAATGCTTGTATTTTAATACACCCTATTAGTAATTATAGATTTTTGGGGGAATAATTTAAAAGTACCCTATTCTACTTATACTACGAAAGAAAATTGGAAAGAAGATTGCATTTCAAATAACGCGCTAAATTTTTTCCTCCCTACACGTAGATAGAGAACATTAACTCCACATTGGATATGTTGGTTCAATAACGTTCAAGCCAACCAGCCTGTGAAGTCATACATCCAAGCTTTTCCAACATAAAATCACCTATTTTCATCAACTAGCACAAACCCTACCCTAGACCCGCTACCCCTAATAATCGTTTCCATGCTATTTTATATGTATTGACAATATTAAAAAAAAATGCCATTATAAGTGATGGCATTTTTTCATGTAAACATGTTTCACTATTTTAAAACCTCCTATATCATAAGTATGTTTTTTTGAAAAATTTATCTACAATGAATAACGTACGTTAAGGGCAGCTTCGGCACATGTTAGCCGAATAATTAATTAAAGTTCAAAAAGTAGGTTCGGCACCTAAAAATAATATATTCATACTTTCGGCAATTTTCTCTTTTAATTTTTAAAAATTCAGCCTAAATTCATTTTTAATTTTCTATTTAAGCTTATATCTTGTACATCTCTCTTGCATTGAATGACAAGTAAGATGTGAGTGAAAAGTTGAGAATGCTCTGTGCTTTATGCAAGTAGAGTGGAGTTGTGTTCAACAATGCATATGGGATATGTAAACTTTGAGGTGAAGCACCGAGTTAGACTTCATTTTTATAACACGCATAGCTTTTGCATTGAGTCTTCAAATGACATAAAATTTCTTGGAGGTGAAAGATTACTTGATTTCTAAACTTTTCTTAGACCAACAAAATTCCAAAAAAGTTGATCTTCTATGCACAAATGAGCTCCGAAAAACTGTTATGAACGCATTTTAATTTTTTGATCTTTACACGGCTGCAATGTTTTGTCCATATCTTTTGCATAAAGACTTATTTTGACACAACACTTGTTGGAGGTGGAAGAAGGATTGATTTCTCAACTTTTGTTAGTTGGACAAAATTCTATAAAACTTCATCTTCTATGCTCAATTAGACTCCAAAAATTTGTTTACAACACATTTGAAAAGCCTCACCTAGAGTCTTGCTACTTCTTAACCCATATTCTTTGTGGACTAATGTAAGTGAGCTTGATTACAAAAGGAGCACCTTCTCTCTTTCAAAATTCACATATGCTTCCACTGTAAGTAAAACTCTAGTGAGATGTAAGTAAAACTCTAGTGAGAAGTAAAAATTTCTTACTTTTTGGCAATTTTGAAAAATAATTAATTTTATGTTCAGGAAAAAATTCCAATAATTTTTCAAATTTTTTGGCATCTATTTTTAGAATTATTTTATGCCGAACCTGCCCTTAATGTACAGTATATTAGACCCTATTTTTTTAATTGCACATTGTTTCTACAATTTTCGCCAGTGAACCCCTCGAAAGGTTTGCAAAGACTTTCACAAAATTGTTTCTAATATGCTAATTTGAATGGTGTTGTTTTACTAGCTTGCATTTTGTATCAAGAAGAAAACATTACATCAAGGAGGCATAGATAGAGATGATTCTTAAGTGAATATTGTAAGAGTGTATATGACCAAATATCTCATAATATTTAAGAGACTTAATTACAATTTGATGAGTGGTTTGTGTTTGTAGACATTACCAACATATGAAGATGATTATGTAGAAGTTCTTGATGAAGCGCGGAAGTGCTCTATTGGACCAGTGGACAACCTGAAGCTTATAAACTCAAATCATAGTTTACATGCACATGTTATTAATATAGAACCCTATTGTGTATGTTTTTTTCTTATTTATTGATATAAAGTGGTGAAAGATTGAAAGTTGGGTTCAATGTATTTTTTTTTCTATGGTTTATATATATATATATATATATATATATGTTTGTGTATGTATATATATATAGGAATGACATCATGAATCTTTTAGTTTTGTGTTTTTTTTCTTTCTAATGTCGTTATTGTTGGTAGTGAAATATTATTTTGTATTTGTATGTTTGCTTGTGTTGTTTTGAACCTATTTCTCATACAAATGGAAGAAATGGATTGAAATCTTCTTATATGTTGATAATATACTCTTCATTTTATAAAGGTGAATTAAACTTTGTTTTTCATTACTAGGTGTGAGAATTATTTTAAATAAAGGTTGGGTATGTAAATTCTATGTAAATCATTTTATATATATATTAAATGACTAAAATTGAATTATTTTGTAGACATAACTTATGGCTTCTAGAAGTAACAACGACCATGGAAGAGCTTGTCAACTCAATTTGAATGAGATGTATAATGAAAGAGTTGCATCTCAACCTTCAATCCAGTCATCTCAACAACTCCAGGGCTTGAACAATCTGAAACTTTTCCTCACAACTTGGATAGTGAAACTCAATCAAATGAAGATGTTGAAAATGATGTAATTGGGAAACATGTTTATGCCATTCCTAATTAACAAAGGTATAGAAGAGTTTTCAAGGCTTCATGGAAAATTGGTAGGCCATGGTTGTTATATTACAAACCAAATGATGAGCCAACAATAAGGTTCATGAAATATGTGTAAATTCCAAATTGGGGACACGTATAAATTACAAAAGTTTACAAAAATTTGTTGTCAAGGTTCATGAAAAAAATTTCGGCCACATAAATTTGGTAGCTCGTTGGGAGGCTCTATACATTCTACAACGTGAAAATATACCTCCAATGAATCCAGGTCTAAATGTCATGGTAGATAGAGAGTAATCAAGAATCATCATTGTGATGAAAACTTTATAGTTTACAATATGGAATGATTGTTCAATTTTGAGTTATCAAGACACATGTTAATTGTTTTCATTACTACAAACTCCAAATATACTTATTAATGATGAATATGGCTCATATACTTCAGGCTATGTAGCGTTGGAACTTTTATAGGTAATTTCAAAGCATATCAATGATGAACTTTTAATAGAGGCACAATCCTCTCCATTTATGCTTTGATGATAAATGAGGCCATTGATCGAACTCTTAAACAAGGTCTAATCGTTTATGTTGTTTATTTGTCAAATAATGGGAAAATGACCTCATAATGGAAAAGCAAATAATGTTGAGTCTTTGATTCTTCAAGATGGTACAACAGAATGGTACAGCAGAATCTATGTATGAAGTTGTCATTGCATTATTGGAGAAAATCCATTGGATGCCTCTCAACCAAGTAGCTTTAGCCACTGATGGGGCTTCTAGTATTACAGGACATCATACGGGACTAGCATCTAGAATGCATGTAGAAGTTACAACTCTCATAAATGTGCATTGTATTGCGCATCGTGAAGCTTTAGCTACATGAGATGCAGCTAGAGTTTTTCCAAAGTTTCAAATGTTGGATCGTTTTGCCAACAATGTTTATGAGTGGGTGGGTTGTAATACAAATTGACGTAATGAGTTGAAATGATTGTTGAAAGATGTATTTGAAGAAGATTATGTAGTAGTTATACAAATTCATCCAGTAAGGTGGTTTTCTTGAGTTAATGTCATGACCCGCTTACTACAATGCATGCCGGTGTTATTGCAATTATTTAGAGATGAAGAGCTGCATTGATATGAGATGATGTGGTCTTTTAAATTCTATTTTTACTTGAATTTGCTTGTAGATATTTTACAAGAGTTGTATAAATTGAATGTCAAATTACAATATAATATAGTTGATATCACAACTATTGGTGCAACTATCAGTATCATTATTTCAATTTTATCAAGTCATTCAATATCCGGGAATGGACCTATGTTTGGTCGTACAAGCAAGAATTTTTCCAAATTCTTGATGGAATCTATGGAAAATCTTCAGTTGAGTTATGAAAACAATACAAGAGATCGTATTATTCATGCGTTGGCAATTGATGAGCCTAATGAACTACAACAATGCATATTATTAGGTGCATCTTATGTGTGAAATTTTTTTCATGCTTTGAATGATGGTTTCCCAGACCTTCTAGTATTTAATGTAGCTAAACTTTTCAGCCCTTGTAATTAATATCCAAGTGATGATAGTGACCAACTCACAAATACCCAATTGTGGCTCGAAAGGATACTGTTGAAGTTTCAATACATTAAAGAAGATAGTGGCATGTGTAAAGGAGAACTCATGGAATTTATGGAGAGTCATAACAACATAAGATAATCAAGTGGCCAAGAACTCACCATCATAATTCAAAGACTGTTTGAACTGAAGAACTGTATTGCAACACCATAGTCATGGAGTCAAAATCTTTAAACATTCTTTCTTCTTTTGGATTCCCTGTGACACTTCAAATAGGTAGTCAATTTGTCTCAAAGTGCTTGAAGGTGATCATGCAACACCAAATACCCATGCTTTTACACATTATATGAGCCACGGAGTACGTAGACCGACATTCTAAGCAGCATGAAATAGCAAGCTCCAACTCTCATGTTGCTCATTTAGATTTGCTAACATGTATACACATGTAATATATTAAATTTGTATCACACCTTTACATATTCTAAAATATTCTAAAATATTCATAATAGGCTCAGATCTTACCACAAGGCTTTGGCTGCTTATATACTGTATGATGCTCCAGCATCCAGATTCTTAAAATTCCATCACTCAAGTGGAAGCAGTCTCCAGGGAGATATTTGGGCATAATCGGTCAAAATCCTAGTATTACCAAGTCCAACTGGTTACATGTTGCGATCTTTTGGTTCTTATTTATTGATTTGAGGTATATTATTCTACAGACTCATGAAGTCTTGAACGTCAACTGGTTATTTCTCAAACTCAACCGGTTCATCTGTAACTAGCAGCTTTGTTCATTGAGTGGAAGAGTAAGTTGTAAGTATTGGGTCCTCACAATTACATAAAACATTTGTTACTTCTTTGATCCAAAATTTACATTCACAATTAGGTGTTGGGTTGACATGTTTTCAGCAAATACTACCAAGAGACAATGTACTTTACACACTCCTTGAGCATGAAGTTTATATCACAAGTGCATGCAACAAATTTGCAACATCTTAAAAAGATAATCCTCAATTTCAAAACTTACTCAGAGAAGCACTTCGAATTGAACTAATTAGTTTTCGGCAAAGAGTAATTTGTTGCCTCCCACTCTAAGCCTTACTTCACTTCTATAAAAATGTGTTTCCTTGGATCAATTCTTGTCAATGTCGACCCTTAATGTAAAAGCCGAAAAGAAGGCTCAAAATTGAGGTCGTGGGGACCTTCCGTGCACGATTTTCTCTGCCCTACGTGCAAGTCGGATTAGTAGGTTTGAATTGATAAAACAATTTGCCATTGAAAAAAATGCCACATGTTGTCATGTGATTGGGTGGAACCTCTGAAACATGATGTGGAATTTGAAACTATGGCAATGACGTACCCAATCAGACCTGAACGTATAGTAAGCATATTCGAGAAGAAGGACCATAGCTGTTTTAACGCGGTTGCTACATGAGCTTGCCATAAAGTGCCACGTCCAATAATTGCAAGGAGCTTTCAACATATAGGTAATCATGTTCGTAGTGCACAACCTCGAATTTGTAGACATGTACATACTGTAACTCCTTTCATAAATGGCTAGAAATTTGTGGTGTCTACGTCTACTCATCCATTATGTAGGTGAAAATACAATGAATTATACTATAACATGTAAATGCCTATTTTTAGACAAATTGATTCAAAAAATAGCACTAGACACCCCAAATGTAGATGGCAGAGTCTAGGTACATGAAATGACCCTCAATCTTATTGGGCACTTTTTTTTAATCTAGAGTCCTTTCATCCACGATGGATGAGTTGACATAGATGCCACGAATCCCAAGCTTTCATAAACTATACAAAACCCAGCTTCTAGTCACGTCGTCTCTACGAAAAGCATAGAAATAAATGTAACATCTTAAATGATGCAGGGGTTCTTGTTCAACAACCGCATATTTGGTTCATGATTTATAATGGATGACTTTAGTTTCAGTAATGATTAGATATTAATCTAATTCACACCTGCAAGTGATCATTGTGCTTATGATTCAGCTTGATGTTTAATCAACTTGTTCAACAAAACACTAATGATCGATCCTCACGTATGCTAACTTAATTCACTAAGGAATGAACAAATTTAACTTAGGGTACATGACACACAATTTAAAAATTTCCATGTGGCAGTGAGGTTTGATTTAGACTGAGATTCTAGTGGTTGAGTTGGAAATATAAAAACTCAACATCTTCTAGTTACATATTGATTGGCGTTGTTGAGTGGCAGCTACTAATCTCAATGATGGAGGGCACCTCACAGAGTTTCAGAAAATCCATGTGATGATACGAAATGAGAATCACAATGCATGTTATATCTCACAACACTAGATCGGAGATGTTCAACATTAAATTCGTTTACATTATTTCACAAAGTTTCACAAAATCCACATGATGATATGAACTGAGAATCACAATGCATGTTATGTCTCACAACACTAGATCAGAGATGTTTGACATTATATCTGTTACATTGTTTCAAATATCAGTGAGTGTCTAGAAGTAAACTACACACACGCAAATATAGAGAAAATGGCAAACATTTGTGTTATTCTGCATAGATCATGTCCATCACTGATATTGATCATGGGTAGCGTTACACTAAATAAGTCATCAGATGATTTATAGCATGAAAAATTAGACACTACCATTATATGACTCCTAAACAATCATAACATTAAGTAGCAATATTAGAAGGGTACCCTTTGATTACCCATAATATTACGTCAACAAGAAGAGAAAAGTTTGCAAAGCAAGGGTGAATGAATGAATAATTAATAATAGCATCAAAAATGTATCAAAGAGGTTTCAGTGCGGGTGTCGGGAGACTTTTCCAAAAAGTGCAACTACCTTTTTGACCTCACCAACTTTTCCCATTGCTTTATAGCTATTTAGATTTGTTTAGATTGTAGTTTAGCCTAGATTAGAACCTTTACCACCACTTGGCATTAGTTTTGTCCTAGAAACTGACATAATTAATTCTAAGCATTGAAAGTAAGTACCCAAATAAATTAAAAATAACCTAAGTAAGACTCAAAAGTAACACTACCTTTGCTCTTGAAAGAGCATCAAACCAACATGTGCTGGTTTGATGCTCTTTTGAGAAGGTCATTCCGGCCTTGCTACTTAATGTTATGATCATCTTGCACTGGTGAAAGAACAATGCCAATCTAGATTTTGTAAATTTCTAGTGACGTAGTACAGTTTCCAACGATGTATGACAATAGCCTGGGACTCATATGCTTGTAGTGAGACAATCATTCTACCATATTCATCAAACCTTAACAATAATCTTAACAATAATCTTAACAATAATCTTAACAATAATCATTTTTTATTTATTTTTTGGTTGGATTAGGACACTTAATATATTAGAATGGTATGTGGTTTGGTGTAGCTCCAACCATGAGTAACAAGAAGACAAGCTTTTACTTGAAAGAGATTGGACTGTGTGCTAAAAAATAATAACTATTCTAGGCTCAATAGTCAACAATCTTGGGGGACCTATATGACCACATAATGAGCACGACAATCTTCACTTTGATAATGAACGAGATATTCATACAAGCTCCAAAAATTATGAGAAAAGCGGCTACAGCCTCAATTTGGATTTGCTTATCATCTGGTACTTATTGTGCATTTCATATCCTAAAAAAATTTGGGCTAATCGGTACAACTAATCATTCAATACTTAAATAATGTCAAACTTATTGGCTTTGATCACCTTCAAGTCGCATTTGAACCCATCCCAAGCAATCATGTACATCGATTACCTCAATTCATCTAGCAATGTCAGCCGACTCCTGAAGACTCTCCCTCCATCGACTGCTGTTGCTTAAGTTATTATTTTCAGTTTAATATGACATTGTCTAAGAGATATGTGACTACTTCAAGCACACCGTGCTTTGAGAGAAGTCTTGCAAGAGGCAGGACTGCACCACTAGCATATGAATCCTACACAATTGTTCCATGTCGATGAAAGAATAACGCAAGTCTATTTCAACGACGTAAGTCAATTTGCCTACGATTCATATGCTTGTAGTGCCAGTTGTCAAGCCTTTAATAATAGCATCTTCAATACCGAGAGTCGTGAGTTGTATCTCATTAGGAGGTCTTGTCTCCTATGTTGTTCTCCCTCTTTATTAAGACACGCTTGGTTGTTCAAGAAAGTGTTGCATCATCCGAATCTTATATTCTCAGTAACATGACATTTTGACCTCAAGTGTCATACTACCGAGGTTACTCAAGAAAATGGCTTATTTCAATGTAAAATGCCATTTTGTGTACTGTACATTATAATGAAATTACATAAATACGAAAAAAATTTGTTTCAAAGTACTAATCACATATGAACCATGAAATACATGTGATTCCACCACTTATGCACATTA
This sequence comes from Polytrichum commune, assembly GCA_950295325.1. NCBI lineage: Eukaryota > Viridiplantae > Streptophyta > Polytrichopsida > Polytrichales > Polytrichaceae > Polytrichum > Polytrichum commune. The sequence continues at coordinate 5,239,865 of OX485809.1, forward strand.
TATACCCCTATCAGATGACAAATTGAGCCTAAAAAAATGTCGTACTACAAGCGCCGTAGTCGTAGTAAGGAGGTAAGTGGACACTTAGAAACATTGGCCAACATGAAAAGCGTAATGTAGTCGAGGTGTTGTATTATAATTGAGTGGTGTAATATGGAGGGGTAGAATGTACAAAATGCAGTCGGCTTTGCGTCAGATGAGCACAAGTTATTAAGGAATAATTTAACTATCAAAGTGGAGGAACGGTTAAGGACATGATCATCGGGCTGCTTTGTGTGATTTCTTACCTGTAATGATTTTTAATGCACAAGTGTTGATCACCTTCGTCGCATTTGAAATCGTCACAAGCAACCATGTATTAGCTTGATCAAGCAATGGCCTACTCCACATCAAATATGATTGCTAGTTTCTATGTATTCATTGAATCTATCTTCTGGAAGAGTGTCACTAAGCACGTCATGCTTTTGCAAAGCCTTGAACAATATCTTTATTATTAAGATTGAGCGAACAATCTTCTATGAAACTTTCAACTGTGTCTCATGAGAAGAACATGGGACATACCCCTTAAATCCCATGGGTTACAATGTTATAGATGGCAAGTTGTGTATGTCCCATGATAGAGGGGAATCATCATGGGACAAACCAAAGTGAGATGCATCAAATATGAGAATTTGTTTCATCTCACAATTGCCCCTCTCAATCAAAGGAACAATTTCAACTTTTCAATAATGGGCTTATAATAATTTTATTTCAAAACATGATGGCCCCTCCACACTTGACTCTATCTCCGCCGGTGTAGGGTTTTTACTTTGACGATGAATACCGTATCAATGTGAACTCCAGAAAACATCTCACAAGTGACTACAACTTCGATTTGGATTTGCTAATCATCTCATACTAATCACATGTTTATTGTTATATGTGCATGAAAGAATGTTCTATCTTTGTTCCATTTTAGAGATCTTGTAGATCTAATCTAGATCTAGATGTGAGTCACCTTCGTAAGTAATTACTAATGTGAGAGAGAGAGGGAATTGCCATCTACAAGTGTTTTTCATTCATCCAACAAGAAGCCTTAAATAGTAAAAATTCTCAATTTTCTATTTTAAGTCATTTAGACGCCGAATTTAGGTTCAAAGACCCCAAATTAGTCTAGTCCAAATTATTTGAGATGAATCCGCCAAAAATCTATAAGGGACAAGTTTTTATGTTGGATGGAGGAGAGGTGTTTTAATTTCTACATTCTACATTACAAGGTAAACCATACACATGTGTAATTTGAGGGCTTTTACATGTGTAAGCTGGCTTCACATACACATTGCTTAAAAGCCCTCAAATTACACATGTAATGTGCAAGGAATTGGTGGCTAAGATGTTGGAGTTAGGGTGGTGAGATCACAAATTCGAATTCCTTCGCCAACACCCCTTTGTATTAATTTGTAAGTGGGAAAAGCTTACCTGTAGGTTAGACCAAGTTCATGGGATGTAAATGATCACTGCTTTTTTGAAATTTCCCTTTGCAAAAACTCCCAAGTAGCATATTCCCATCATCCATACAAAATGTCCCATCTACACAATTTCCCATGTACAACGACACATTCCCATTATCATTCAAGGGACATGAGCAAAATTCCCACTCTTTCCACATTCCCTTCCAAGCCTTATGAACCACAGGACATGAATGGAAATTTTGAGAAATTTCCTCATTGGGACACAAGTGAAAGTTCCATGTGTGCAAGTTTTTGTCAGATGAGCTGAAATTAGCACTGTGAGTTAGCAATTCACCGAAATGGAGAAATGATGGTTGAGTGGCATGTATGTATGGATCATTCATACATTCATACAATCATTCTCTGTAGGCGACCAGGCCGTTCCGACCAGCCTTTTTTTTTTGTTTTTTTGGAAGTTGATCATCTGGCTACAGAACAAGCATTAAATTTCTCAATAGTGGCGATTATAGTGAATTTGAAGCTAATTTTTTTGGCAACAATGCTCACAAAATTTCATACATTTGGCTACTAACATAAACAATATGTGGAAAAATGTGGAAAAATGTGGTGATGGTCTTTATTGAAATATAGTTAAAAGTTGGCGACAACTTTGCCCAACACTAAGGTATTGTGGCTACTCCTAGAAAATCATGCCTTGTAAAATGGCAAACTAAGTCTTGTTTAAGTAGTAGTATGGCGAGTAATTGTTGTAACATATGGTCATATGGCATCTAAATCTGTAGTTTGAAGTGCAGTGTTCTTCAGTCTTCAAGTCTTCTGGTTCAGTCTACAGGTTCAGTCTTCAGGTCTTGCCTACCTGCAAAACAACAAACAAACACACACTCCGATGCTGAAATGAGTCCAAAATTTATACAACAATACATAAAAAAAAATGGATGACCACGTTGCTGTCTAGGCAGTAAGGCCATAGCAGCCATTCACTGGTGCAGCATTCGTCTATGAATCAAACACGGCATCATAAGGAAAATTTTGCAAGGTATATATGTTTTGGATGTACATGCCAACAACTACACCAAGATGGGGGTCAAGGGAGTTGCGGAGTTTCGTCTTCAAGAAAGACACTGATGAGAATACACGCTCATCTTCTACACTCCCGATCACGTGGACCAGCGCTATCTCTGCAAGTTTCAAATACTCGGGGAACCCATGTGAAAGCACCCTAGAAGCAGATATTGTGCGCCATATTCTAGTGACAAGATTGACGTCAAAAGGAGGTTCCATGGCAGCAGGGGCGTTGCTCTTCATGGCAATCTTGAAGTAGCCCTGTTGAGAATCCAACGACCATCGATCAAGGATGCCAGGAATGACCTCCTTATCAACCCCAGTTCCAAGAACTCTAGCATTGCAATACCAATTCTTAAGAGTGTCCAGATGCTTAGAAAATGTAACTTCAGCATCTGGCTGCAACCAGTATTGCGGGTAGATGACGCCAAGCGCATCCAAGACTGCATGTTCGGGGAAACGGCGTTGCAACTCTTGTATGAGCTGAGCGGCAGCCCCTGCAACAAAACCATAAATTAACACACGTTAATTTAACCAAACATGAATCTAATAAAAAATGCACAACACCAAAGGATTGGCTAAACACATACATGCAAAACAAACATAAAGATGAGAGGGTTAGGGTGAGGGTACCTGAGCATTGGGTTTTCACATCGTTCACCATTGCTGCAAATGTTTCACGTGTGATAGGCTCCAATCTGCCCGTCTCTTCGTTCTTGCGCTTGGCAAAGATGTTGCTGCCATTAACAACAAATGCAAGATGTTCTACATTATAGTTTAAATCAAACATGGTTGGGTTCTCGGGATCATTTTGAACCCAACGTGTGTGAATGTGGTCATGTGTGCCTTCGGTGATGCTCTTAAAAAGAAAGAACTCGTCGGTGTTGAAGGCTCCTGAATTGCAATTGTACATGCTGTACAACTGCCCCTCGCACACCTTCACTGCCCCTATGAAATCGCAGATGAAGACATCGCGTTTCTGGGCGAAGGTGATTAGGGAGTCGAGGCATTCTATGAGCGGCAGCAAGGCACACATCCCAAGGAGGTAGGTGGGATCACACGACAAGTCCAACACAGCCTGCAAAAGGGTCAAACTGAATTGAACTTTGAATTGAACTTTGAACATTGAACTGAATTGAACTCTGAATTGACCTAAACCCTAAACTGAATTGAACTCTGAATTGAACTCTGAACATGCAATTACAAACAAAACAAAAAAAAAACACATGAAGGCAAGCAAATTACCTGAGCTGACTTCTCCTTCGAATCGCTGTCTGCCTTCATCTTCGCTATTAGGATCCTGTATTCTTGTATAATACGTCTCAAAGGTTCAATCAAAGAGACCCATCTGGTCTTCACATGTTTTAGGAGCTTCAAACCCTTTGTCTCCATCAAATCAGCAAGTTTCACAAATTCTAGATGCCTCTTCGGCGAATGCTTGAAGTAAGCATGAGAGCTCTTTAGCAAACCCTCAATACGGCTCATTATATCAAGCTGGGACAGTGTCTTGAAGGCCAAGTTGCACCAATGTGCCATGCAATGCACTCCAAGTGCAAAAGGAGCGTACTTACTCTGAATCTGGTGGGTTACTCCAGTTTTTGGACCCTGGAAAGTACTAACACCATCTGCACCGAAGCACAACAACATTTTGGCCAAAGCAAGCCTCTCCAATTTGGCAGCTTGGGTCAAGGCGTCTATGATCACCTGGGTTAGGTTGTCTGAACCAGATCCTTCAACAACCTTCTCAAGTGATATTAGGTAAGGGACACGACTCCAATTCTGGACCACATAGGCATGGATGGATATCCATGAGCCATTATCAATTGTGGTCACTTCATCACATGTTAGTGCAACATAGTTAGCACCCACCAAGACTCTGGAAATGGCAGTCCTTACTTCAGCATACATAAAATCAGCCATAATCCAGCCTGAATTGTCACTCCAATGCATCCTAGGGAAGTTAGGGACATTCAGAAACTCATACAAGGCTGTCCTACTCTCATACTCTAGCATAGGACGACCATAAGCCAGAATTTGGAATAGGGTTGCAAACTGCACTTTTTTCTTCTCCCTTTCTAACCTATTAGACTGATTCAATTGTTGCAGCACATTATCAAGAGCTCTGGCATTGTAGAGAGCCAAATTCTTTTTATGTTTAGAATCCTTAGCCATATACCATTCCCCTTTCTTCACATTATAGGCTGGCAGGTTTCTTGTTGCCTTACGCCTTCCCTCATGTTTCTTTAATGTATCCCACTTAGGTTGCATCAACCTGTCTGATTTCTCCATGGTAGAGCAGACTGTGCATTTTACCATGTGTAACCCACCATTGTTTGTTAGAATGCCCTCTGCCCATGGAAGTTTACAAGCCCACTCCAATTGAAACTTCCTTGTTAGATCATAGTTTTTTCTTGGCTTCTTTTTAGGATTTACACTCTCCCCATCCTCATCAAAATCCTCATCTGAGTGAGGATTACTTACCTCTTGCAGATCGCACGTCGTGTCTGCACCTCCATCCTCTGACGTGCTGGAAATGACAATGCACTTCGGCACTCCCCCATGGCGCGCGTCAGAAGACTCGGCAGGACTGCTTGCAACGGCGTCTGAACCCATTGGCGCAGCAACTGCAGCTGGCGGTGGTGGGGACGCTCACAGGGTACGTTCCGCGGACGGTAGCACCTGATCGTTGCTCGCACCTGAGCCTGCTGCAGAGATCGGCTTAGGCACGTTGCGGACAATCTCAAGCGGCGTTGCATTGTCACGATTGCGGGTTGAGGCGTAGTAAACCAGCGTGTTTTGGCGATGCTGGCGCTTCACACGTCCCCTCTCCACCTTCGCACTGTGCGCACTCTCCCGGGGTGCGTCGGTGCTGTCCTTCTTTTTCCTCTGCGACCCACAGCTTGCTCCAGCATGTGGAGAGACTTCATCAACGTCCATCGCAGAGACACAGAAACCCCCACAAGCAATTGGTTAATCTTGCAGCCAAGGCAAGTAAGCTAACTAAGCCAAGGAAGCAGATGATGGCCCTAAACCAGGCATATGTGTGGATAAGCCAAGGAAGCAGATGATGTGTAAGGCCAAACCCACCACCCTTAAGCGTCCTAGTCCGGGTGATGGTTTTGAGAATCACATTCACTTCATAACATCATAATGTGAATTGCTATGTGGCTCTCATGCCCAAGGTACTCACTTTATCTTAACTCAACTTGTTACATTATTTTGAATCTCTTGGCGTGTGGTGGAATTTGATTTCTCAAGGGTCCAACCCGCGGCCTTGGCCACGCATGCCCTTAAAGAGATTCCCCTAGCACCCTTGATCTTTACTTCCCTTGTATTGCCCTTGCCAGGATCCTCCACATTCTCCATTCGTTGCACACGTGATCTTATTTTGACAAAAAAAAAGTGCAAGTGTTAAAAAACACTTTTCTCAATAGTCAATATTTGAACACAATCACTTGTGACACCACACATGACACTGCCTAACCTAATGAATCTAACACTTATCTATAAACTAATCTAATCTAAGATGGTCTAATGCGTCTATGATTATTTTGGTAATGCCACCCACTTAAACTATGCTTTGGCTAATGAAACGAGCTCCCGGCTGCGGTTGTCTAATGCAGTCAACCTCAACTAGTTAAACCAGATTCCAGGGCCTTCGTCTAACCAGTCCCAGCTGCAGTCCAGCAGCAGAGTCTCTACCCAGTCTCGGGGCCTTCGTCTAACCGGTCCCAGCTGTAGTCCAGCAGCAGAGTCTCCTAGTCCAGGGGCCTTCGTCTAACCGGTCCCAGCTGCAGTCCAGCAGCAGAGTCTCACAGTCCAGGGGCCTTCGTCTAACCGGTCCCAGCTGCAGTCCAGCAGCAAAGTCTCTACCCAGTCTCGGGGCCTTCGTCTAATCGGTCCCAGCTGCAGTCCAGCAGCAGAGTCTCCCAGTCCAGGGGCTTTTATTCAATCTTTTCTCTTTGTGCCTTAATCAATAAACTAATCTATTCCTATAATAGACTAATCCCGCCCACTAATTCTACTAAAGGGCTACCTAATCCCCACACATTGTCTCAAGCTCTAAGAGCTCACTCTACTTGAGAAGTATTGAGAGAGAGAGCTTAACTAATTAACTTCACTAAAACTAATAACCCACACACGTGGCTCAAGCTCTTAACCCCTAAGTGCCCGAGCAACCATATATGGTTGACCAAAAATTTCGGCTCGTTTGTGTGTGGGCAGGTAAATTCCTTTGACCGCGTAAATTTTTTTGGCGGGCAGTATGGAAGGGCAACTTTTGGATTGAGGCATTTTTGACCAAAAAGAGTAAATATTCGATTTTAGAGAGGGTCGCAAAGGCATATATGTCCGTGATGTAGGGAATGGGTGGAGAAAGTGCTTTACTATTGGACTATTGTACTTGTTTTTGACATCCAAAGAGTTCTCATTATTCATTTCTTTTGAAAAGTGTCGTAATGGAAAGAATAAAAAAATTCCGTATTTTTGACCGTCGAATATTAGTATTCACAATTACCAATGTGAAGTAATTTGCAATATCAAATCGTCAAGTGTTAAAATAAAGAAAATGCATTTCAAGAATTGCAAGGAGGATTGCGAAATGATTGGGATAGCTCTATATGCATACATAGGGTCTTTGGAATCACATTTTTGTATTCTTTCACATGTTGGAGTTGTTCGTGTCACCTCAAACTCCTAAAAACACTTATGAGCAAATCATACCAACATTGTGGGGAGGGGCGGCATACAAAAAAAAGAATGTATACATTTCTCTTGTTTGAATCTCACAACTCTTATGCAATCTCGGTCTCAAAATTGGTATGCATACTAATAAACAAGTTCTTTAAACATCTATACGGTTAGATTTTGGATAAAAGACAAATTCCCCCATTGGGGATTGTATTAGAGCCATGCACATATTTCTTAGGAAAAGTGCATTCCGAAAGGCTTGGGCACTTAGGGGTTAAGAGCTTGCTCCCTTGAGAGCGCTTGATGGAGAGAGAGGTAAATGAGAGAAAAAACACCTTAAGTAGCAAAGAGGGAGAGAGGGAGAGAGAGGTGAGGATAGGGTGAGAGGATTAGCACCTCCAATCACAATCCCTTAACCTTCTCCTCCAAAGTAGGGACTAATCCCCATCCACCAAGCTTCCTTCTTCCTAAACTAACAAGGTGGATCCAAAAGTGGGCATTTAACCCGCGGAGCTCACCTTGTTTCACCTTACCCCCTACTCACATTATCAAGGCATACTCTTATTAAAATCAAACCTTGAAATAATCACACAACACCACCTAATGCCTAAAGTTAAATCCACACCACTCTTCACTCTTTTTATGTTTTGTGAATAATCATAACACATCAAAGTCAAACTAAAATTGGTTTCGAAGAGTTAATCACCACATGTGGGCACCATTTTGGGCTCACATGATGGCAAGGAAGTAGATGTATAAGCCAAGGAAGCAGATGATCGCAGATGTATAAGCCAAGGATGTATAAGCAGATGTATAAGCCAAGGAAAAAGATGATTGCAAGGAAGAAGATGATGCAAAGGAAGAAGATGATGGCAAGGAACCAGATGATGGCAAGGAAGAAGATAATGCCAAAGAAGCAGGAAATTAAGCAGATTTTGCAAGGGAAACTCTTGAAGCCAACAACAGAATGTGCAAACAGGTTGTGCAATGCAAATCAACATGTGCACATTATATACTAAACCCAAGCAACTGAATTCCATTGCAGATGATTGCAACAATTCAATGGAGAGCGACACGGAACAACAACAACCTAAACCATCAACACACATTGCAAAGGAAATTGAAAGGGAGCTTGAAGATGATGTGATGTGCAAGGGCTGAGACAATGAAGGAGGCCCCTAAACCAACTAATCATATGTATGTGCAATTGCAAACGGCAACTGGCATTGAAGATAGCAGGAGTAAATGGCGAGTACACCTAGCGATGAAAGAGGAAGAAGGCGAAGAAAGGAGAGCGATGAAGGCAGAGGAAACTGGCCATCCCTAAAGCAGGCTCAACGGTAAGAGGCGAAGGAGGTGAAGAGGACTGGATGGAAGGCGGCAAGACGAAGACGGACGGGAGGCGGGAGGCGGCGAGGGACAATCAACTCAAATTGGATTTGGTGGGAGGGTTTAGGCGAAAATCATCTCACCTAATGATGAGATATGGCGTACGGGGCGCTCTCGAGGGATGGAATTCGGCGAATTAGGCCTTATTCCATCCCCATAATTAACATACAAGTGTCACCAGCCCTTTTTTTGTTATCACTTTCTTGCTATTTTTCGCCTAAAAAAAAAGGGCTGGTTCCGACAAGGCAGGTTGAATTTGCACCTGTTCCCGCACCACCCGCAGTTTGCACTGTCGATTTGCCTGTTCACGCACACGCCGCTACACTAGTTCAACCCGTAGGAGCATTTTGAGTTGCAGGAGCCGCACTTGTCGTTCAAAAATCCTCTCATCCACCGGAAATGCTATTACTGCAGCATGTGGCGTTTTTGTATTGCAGGATATAGGCTTTACATCCGAAATTCGGTGGAGTCCCTTGCCTGCACTGCAAATTCGCATCCAGGAGGCTGCAACGGCCAGCCTCCCCGCGGGTTCTTGCAAGGAGAAATCGGCTACTTCCTGCATTAGCACAAGGCAAGGAGCCAATAAGGAAAACTGGAACTATAAGAAAGAGTGCCACCGCCTTGATCCTCAATAACCAAGAATGGCGTCATGGCGCTATGGCGGAAGATAGTTTGAATGAGTGGACAACTACACAATGGCACTGAGTTTGAAGAATATTCCGTCTCATGTCTGGAATACATAGTGATTCTGTACTTTTCTAAATACCCACGATGAATTCCTTCAAAAGATCGCCAGTTCAATGCATCTGAAGTGGCCATGGCGATGCATGGCGAATCTCACACATTCACCACGATCAAGGAGGTTAAAATTATGGCATGCGCAAAAAATTGGTGAAATTTTCATGATTCCTGGAATCTTAGTACCGGGCACTAATATAATTCTTCCATCCTCTCTGACAATCAAAAGAATCTGCCCATGGCTAATTCGGCAGCTGGTGCCTGTGGTATGTGAGATGAAACTTCATCCACAATTCGAGTAGTATGAACTCAAATCTTGCATGATTCCATCATTTTGAAATTTCCATGATTCTTGGAATCTTAGTACCAGGCAGTAATGTAATTCTTCCATCCTCTCTGACAATTAAAAGAATCTGCCCATGGCTAATTCGGCAGCTGGTGCCTGTGGTATGTGAGATGAAACTTCATCCACAATTCGAGTAGTATGAACTCAAATCTTGCAAGATTCCATCATTTTGAAGTGACAACTTCGCTAAAAGTGTCGGAAACTAAGTTTCTCCGGATTGCTGTGGTCGGAATTGAGGTTTTTTTTTCTTTCTTACATATCTTATTGCGAAGAGTTCGTTTTCCAGCTACCAGCCACGGAAATATCGCTGCATGTAAGTTGACATCCAGTTTAACCAATTTCACACACTTATTTTGCCGGGAATCCTGATTTCCAGTGGACCGTATTTGGTTCTTCCAAGACTTAATTTACCTCTGACACTTGATCGTTTTCCATGGGATACGAGAACTTGGAGAAACTGGCAATGACCAAGCGGGCAGATGGTGTCGGCGATTCCATCCACCAACTTTTGTTGGATCACATCTGATTCTGCATTTCCAAATTTCTACCTCCCACAACTGCAATTGCTTACTCTACTCAAATAAAAAAACGATTTTTTAATTTTCCTTGGAATATTTTGTTGTTTGGCTCCACCTCACAGTACTCTTTGAAGAACCAAGTATGCTTCACACAAGCACAAGATTCCTGGCACTTGAATGTGTGAACTGATCAAGTGTGCTGAAACTGGACTACTTGCATGCAGTGCTGTTTCCGTGACTGGTTCCAGGGAAATGGAAACTCTTCTCTAGAAGATATGTAAGAAGAAAAGCTCAATTCTGCAGGGCACAACAACAGTACGTAGTGTACGACGCTTGGCGGAAAGATGCTCCGAAATGATGGAAACTTGTAGACATGATCTCATGTAACTACAAATCATTTACAAAGAAGGATGATCAGTGCCAGATTCCAGCGTACGTAATTTCAAAATCAGAAAAACAGTCTCGTTTCCATAATTCAACCAATTAAGGGTTTGAAAATTCAGTTTGTTTCGCTCACGAGTTTCTATGTATATTGTTTAGGCTGTATAAGGGCTTATATATTAACTGTAGACAGAATCAGGAATTCTTCAAGCAAAGTAGGTCAAAATCAAAAACCTGCAATTATCACTCACTGCATTGTGAAAATTGATCTTTAAAAAGAGCAACAAATGTGGGACTCCTCTTCAAATGGAGATGCTCATCATGAATGACATGCAACTTAGTTGCATGCCTGATCTATGTGTGCATGTCTCTTGTGTGCGAGCGCCTTTAAATGAGGATGCAATCAAACCTGGTGCCATTCTCGATCCAGGTAGATTGCAGTTTGAACTTTGTCCAAATTAGGTCGAGTGTTCCAACGGAAGAAATTATGGCCAGATGCAAATGCGTCAAAAAAACCAACATCCCTGTTCGAAGGTGCTAGCGAGTAGTACTAAACTAGCTACTTGGTGCTCTGGTTATGATGAGCATTATCCATCGATACTGCTAATTTTCTTCTTTCTCTTCTTGCTGTCTCTCACTTGACAGCCAATGGAAACCGCTTCTTTTAACTTTTTTGCACGAGTGTGGTCCACTCTGATGATGCATTTAGGATACTAACCAACCAGTGTCAAAGGAAATTAAGCAAGTGCTGATTTCATTAACAAATTTTCTAGCATCAAACAAGTATACAGCCCCTCAGGTAAGTTTCAATTGTCTACCTGAGAATTCGAATGACGTGGGTAGAAGTTAGAACAGAATTAAGGCTCTAATTAGTCAAGATAATTCAAAGAATTAGGGTTGATCCAACAGAGGCTAGAATTTAGCTGTAACTCCCAGTTCTGCAGCTCACACGAAACTGTCCGGTGTGCACATTTTCCTGTAACCGGAGCAATATACGCTAGAAAACAGATGAGAGTTCCAAGTGAAGGGTACTTGAGAGAGAGCCTGGCCAAAAACATGAAAATGTTCTAGAGAATGCAACCATTTCCCGGGAGCTTGCTTCGTTGACGTTACACAGTAGTACGCCGGCCGTTGCGTGGCAGCTTGCACGGCAGTTCAGTAATTGATTAAAGCTGCACCCATGTTGTGTAGTGGAACTAGCAACTACTCTAAACATCTATTTTAGTGTGGCCAGCACTAGTCATCATCGACCCACACTAAGGAATGAGAGACCTGGTATTCAGTTGCTTTTCCTAATCAAACACTTATATTTGATTGGTGCGTGAGGATCCAAGAACAAGACACATGTATAAGAGAGATTGGACTGCGATTTGAAATTTTCTAAACTATTCCACACTCAATAATGAAGACAATGGGGAGGACTTGTGTACAGTGAAATATAGAATCAACAACGTGTACTTTCAATCACCATAATAAAATCTTGGGAGATCTGATTTTCAATCTAGTTTTTGTTGATATTTCATCATAGATTTGCTAATGCGACACACATAATTTTAAAAGCGTTTATTTAACCAATAGATGGAGAATAAGAAAAACGAATCAAAAGACACGTGCATATCTTGATTGCCTTGCATTCCATATTGGAATTCGAATCTGAGTCTTATACAATGCCCACTTTAGGATTGGCAATTGGTGCACAGTTGTGGGAGGGTTTTCATCTTGATAGGAGTTTCTTTCTTGTATGTAGTGAAGTAAATAGGGAAAATTGTAACACATCATATCCAATTACATTCAGCTAGGACATTGTGAATTATTTGCTACCTATGAATAACGATTGACCCTAGTGTGGGCAACATATAAGTTAGCACAATCGCTAAAAGGTTTCAAGTAACCTATATTCCAGATAAAGAACCTAAACTTCAAAGTACATGAACAACCAAGTCATTGATGCTATAATCTCTTAACACAAAGCATCAAGAAACTACAATTGTAATTTACATATGAATAATAGGATCTTGGTATGAGAGGAAGGATGATATTATGTGATTTCCTTCTTTAAGCTTCTCTAAAGTTGAATGGAGAGCCTCTCTCAATATTCTAGCAATCTTGTGACACTTGATATTACATAACAAGTCATGAAAACCACTCTATTTAACATGGCACATCAATTCTAATGCCAAAATAAATCAGATGTTTAATGAGATTGTAACTTCTTTCGACCCTTCAAGCAAAATTGTCTCTTCACGTCCCTGGACACCTTACATAATGGGTCCCTGGGCATTAAATTTGCAGCTGCTAAGTTTCTTTAAGTTTAGGCGACAAATTCTTAAGTAGCACAAATTAGGGTTAGGGCTCAAGGTTCAGGGTTTAGTGAGCTTCAAAAATGAGTTAGCACAGTTCGCTCGATCACGAGATGAGTTGATTTCGGATATCGGCGAGCACGTGATGGAAGAAATCAGAGGTCAGGCTGCTGTCGTTAGTGTCAGATTGATCTGTCGACTGGCCTGGATCAATACTAGACATGCAGTTCCAGATCATGAGGAGCTTAAACCACGACCACCATCAAACCCGGTGGAAAGGCCGACGGTGGATTGGCATTTTAGAAGACCGCATTTAACAAAATTGTCAAAATCTTGACTGCAAACACTGCAACTTCCTCCAGCCGGACGTGTGTATGTTGTACCTATGGCCAATGAAACTGCCAGTAAGTTCCCTGATCAACCTCATATGAAAATCACATGGTTACTGCTGGTCAGTATGATGAATTGGTTCAAAATTTGATTAGTTCAGAAATCTTTGTGAGAGCACCTCATGTAATTAGCTACACTTGAAATCCTTCAGCTCAAATTCATCTTGGAGTCCAACATCTTAATTACATATTGAACACTCTGCAAATGGCCAGCGCCTTACTCCAAATGTCCTCACAGTGACTAATTCTGAGCGCTGAAAATGTCTCAGTATCCTCTTATTTCTTACAATGCAGGTCGCGGTAAGACTTTATCCGAAATTAGGCATGACTTCTATGGGTCAGATTATGAAACTGGATTTTCAGTTGAGTTAGTGTAATTCTACTGGCGATGGGAGTCGACATGTGCCCGAATTAAAAATAATTATAAAATGGAGTGAACCTACTTGAAGTACATGGCTTTACGACCACCTCTTCCGTTGACAAGCTGGTGGCTAGACATCCACAAGAACACTCAATCTATGAGGATGTATGTACTTGCCGGGTGTACGATTGGTGTTTTAGGTGCTGCTTGTTCTGAGTGCAGTATACCAGAGACATGATTCTAAAGAAAATAAATTGCGCCCGGCCATGCCCTGCAACGCCGGTCCAGCAATTTGTACGATAGACGTGAGGATCATGTGTGACAAGATCGACGGAAGAGAAATCAATGCCAAACTTGCGGTGGCTCTCCTATAAAAATGACAACACTGTCCACTATCTCTCCACCATCCATAATCAGCAGCAGCTAGGTTCAAGACTGAAGCCAATACAGTCAGCTGCTGTAGGAACTGCTACCTATATCCTCAAGTGATTTGCCTTACATTGGTGTGCACTTGCGACATAGCCAGGTTAAGTGGATTTTGTTTACTTCAACTGTTCAGCCATGGCCGCACCTCGTTGCTTCATGGCATTGCAGATGTCTGTGATGTTCATAGCCATGCTCATGACCGGAGCATCTGCCACAGTATCCGGCTCTGCGGAAGATGGAGCAGCCATGGATGGTGCCAGGGCGGGATTAAACCGGTTCCCTGCTGCAGGATTTGGACGACGCAGCCTTCTGAACTATAACGCCTGCGGCACCGGCTCCGCTCCGAACTACGAGTGTAAGAGCAAGAACCCTGCCCACAAGAACTCCGCATGCTGCACCCAAAGCGACAACAGCAAGCAGTGCTATGATGTGGGGGCATATTTCAACAATATGTGCGGCTCCTGCAATACCAAATGCTCATTCGGGTACGACTGCTGCAGCGGGGTGTGCGTCAACAAACTGTCGGATGCCAACAACTGTGGCTTCTGCGGCAACAAGTGCAAGAGCAACCTGTCGTGTAAGAGTGGCTTGTGCGGCTACGGTGCGGGTAAAAACATTTGAATGCTAGCAGGACCAAGTGCAGATGATGGCTCTGGCATGTGAATGTGACGAGATTTTAGGCACCATTCATCCGATGTAAACCATATGTGATGGCACAATTGAAAGTTATGACTTGCAGAGGTTTTGGAGGCGGCCGATATAACGAGGCCCTGGACCTGTAGCAAAGTGTGTATTACGAACAAGTATACTAGATATCGAATTTGGATTTACTTCGATATATAGATACCTTCATCGCACCTTTAGACGAAAGGAAGGACTCCCTATCTGCGGTTGTAGCTTGAAGTAGTACAGCTCAATAAGATCCTGATGCATAGATCAAACAGTCCACCGCGGTAGAACAATGACCAGCTACTTACCTGAATAAGTGTCGTGCCACTGTAGGTACATGTAGTAGGAGTTTAGTTCCTCAAAATTCAGAGGTATACACAAGCTGAAGTGGTCTTGAGCTTCTTCAATGTTGTATAACACAAAATATGAGGAAAACTATATAGAGTCCAGTTAGAGTTACTTCAGGTGATCTGAGTTGTGGATAATTGGCACCTACACAATAAAGAGAACTGATTATTGTAAAACTTTGGTGATGAACATGTTTGACATTTACATTATACATCTGCGAGATTATATTCTTTATCTCATGATGAAAGTATTGCACGCGTGGAACTTTACTGGTTCCCCGGTATTCTGAACTCTTCTTAGATCACTAAAAATGCACATCACCGAGGGATCGAACTTGAATCTCTTGCTTTATTTTGAATGCAAAAGACACGTTCCGAAAAAACTATTATATTTGCAAATTAATACAGGCTTTCAGAACATGCTTCACAAGGCACCAGCTTTTAGTGGATCCCATCTTCGTTGTTGAGTTCCGAACAGCTCTAGACACCTAATTGCAACCGCGACTGATCGTTACCTATTGAGTATTTGAAAATTGATCACAAGATTAGTTGACAACCTTTATTGTCAACTAACCAAGTAAGTATTTGAGGCTAATTAGAGGTGGCTATCGTCTACAGCTACATGATCTATTTACAGCGTAACTACTCATTGATTCCTATGGATTTCAGGTATTGGATCTGTTCAGAATAGTGGCCTTGATGTGCATATATTATGCTATGAATCAGAAGTCTTTCATCATGTTGTATGTTCTCTGACAGACATTGAATGGCATTCAAATTAATTAGTCCTTCTAAGCTATATTAATTACTACAGCAGTAGACAACCTAAGACCATAAACCTGAGGCCGGCTTGAAGTTTTCCACAAGCTTCCAGGCACAGAACACTGCAATGACATCTGATTGAGTTTCAAGGATGTCGAATGATGAGAATGCTACAAAAATTCAAAGTCTTTTAATCAGAAGCGTATGCCGTCTATATTAATATGCACAATGTTTTTTCACTTAACAATTTCAGAGGTCGTCCATTACTTGAAATTAGGCACAACATATGTCAACTGTTCAGGTAAAAAGAAACTAAGTACACCTGACGTCGTGGTAATCACGAATGTTTGCAACTCAGAAATTACTAGAACCTTCTATAAATCCTCTAGTTCTGCTTAAGAACTTCAGGCATGACTTGCAGATTGGACCCGGAACTTGAGATGTTTAAGATGCTCCTCTACAGAACTCTCTAATATCCCTTCAATGGAGTTCGATCTGACGATTGCAATCGCCGAGCCTAGGTTTTGAATTAGGAGTCAGGTAGGAAATTTTCGCCGGTTTCTTCTGTCCAAGTCACCAAGAGGAGACATGCATGGAATTAGAGCTACCATGAGGCCGTATCATGCACAACATGCAGCAGAATTTCCACGACTGTCATTAAACCAGGTAGACAACAGCTGCCGTGATGGCCGACATTGCAGGCAAAGCCAATGTAAAGTCTACCGCAACAAAAGATTGTAAAAACCTGCTGGTCACTGCAAAACCGACTGACCCAGCTCCGGACGTGAGCATGTTGTGGCCCAGATTATGGCCGGGAGAGCGATGCAGGAATTGTTACAGATATAATATGAAGCTGTACGGATGCGGCATTGATTCTTCCGAAAATGATCCGATGTCTTTAAAAATGTATTAGTAAGATGCTCTCTGTGGTTCTTTCTCTCATTTCTACGCCCTGTATTAATGCACATTACTAATTTGGCTGAAATTTGATCCGTTAGGTTATTCCAGCATTGAATTGTGAAATAGGTAATATGAAACAGTTGGTAGTCCGTCGAACTCAGGTGCGTTTGCTCTTGTATTTCTTTTGACGACTCACCAGCCAGTACTTAGTCAAAATTTCCTAGACTACTTTGGACTTGACCAAAACAGTGGGTGCCACAGAACCTTGTCAACACCTTATATGATGACCAGATATATATATATATGGTTATGGGCAGTTTTGGGTCACCGGTTAAGCCTTAAGCTCGCCTCAATGATTTAGGTTGCGGTCACAGGCCTCAGACGAAATTCCTCCAAATCAGCCATTGATTCTACAGAACGCTGCACGATTTCAGTACTGATCGACTCAGACGTGAGGATGTCCAAGAAGCTGAGATCGAGGTGCGTGCCAAATTACGTTGATCCATTTCATATAAATGTCCAGTTCTGTGTCCAATGTCTCCACCAACTTCAAGCCATTCACCACACCTGCACTCACTGCACAAGTGCTAAGCTTCAGCTGGTCGGGTGATTTCTTGCGCACAGTGATCTGCTTCGTTCTTATTCATTATCCTAATTCAGCCATGGCAGCACTCTTTTCTTCCTCCTCCACAATGGTGGCATTGCAGCTGCATGCGGTGTTCGTTGCCTGCCACGGCCTCCATCTCTCTGCAAGATGGAGTTATGCCGTCCAGAGCAGGAAACCGGTTCCTTTTGGACAACCCTAACCCTGCAGCATCAGGAGGAGGACGACGCAGCCTTCTGAACTACAACGCCTGCAGCACCGGCTCTGCACCTGTGCTACGATGTGGGGGCATATTTCAACACTATGTGCGGCTCCTGCAATACCAAATGCTCATTCTGGTACGACTGCTGCAGCGGGGTGTGCGTCAACAAACTGTCGGATGCCAACAACTGTGGCTTCTGCGGCAACAAGTGCAAGAACAACCTCCCGTGTAAGGGTGGCATGGCGGTTACGGTGCGGGCAGCTAACATTCTTAAACTTGCCATCACCGCTGCAAGTGGCACTGATGATGATAATGCGTCTGGCCATGCATTGGTCAGTAGTTTGATCATTCGAAATTTGCGGCGCATTCCGTATGCTCTCACTCATCCAATGTAAACCATGCAGTTAGAGAGTGTTGGTGACTTGCAGAGGTTTCGGAGGCGACCTTGAATCGATGTAACAAGGTAATATGGATTAATGCAGCAGTACTTGTATTACAGTTGATTTAGATCACTTCTAGTGTAGAACGTAGCAGGGGATAGCGTTAGAAACAGAAGGAATTAGGACTCCCTCTGTCATGAGGTTTCTGCTTCAGTACCGCTCAATAAGCTCATCCATGGATAGAACAACTCCACTGTAGCAGTAGATGAACTTCTTTAGTTCCTAAATAATTAGTTGTTGCAGTTCTTCATCTGTATGTCATAAGGATTTCAAACTCTTAGAACCTCACAGCTGATAGGACATGAAATAGATCGGTGAGGATTTTCTTAATGTTGCACGGCGCCTACATGTTCGCGGCAGTGATCAGCGGCAGGATTCAGTTAGATCATCATCAGCGGTGATCAATTATTGTGTAATGTATACATAACTTCACATACTTAAGTTATCTCGGACTAAGTCTAGTATATAATTGCAATGATGGGGAGCTAAATCTCTGCTGAATAAGTATTCTTGTACTTTAGTTTCTGAAATCGCACAGTACTTCCTGTACTTCGAGAACAAAGGAAAGCTTGCAGATTAAGATCTCCAGTACGAGGTATCATTCCCACATGCAGGATGCCAGAAAAAAAAAAATAGAATATACTGCAGAGGTTCTTTATGATTTTCATGACCTTTTTCTGTTTCTTTTGCGAGAAGTATATTCACACTGTTCACACTGCCTTTAAAAAGTACTGATGTATAAAGATGCATTTCAGACATGGCTGCTACCTGCAGCGGCGTTACTACCAGGGGAAACAAGGAAAGAGAAAAAAAATCAGCCCTCAAGACTAAAACTATATCAAGTTTTCTCAAGTTCCAGAATGGCAGACACTAGAAAATAGTACTATGCAAGTACTATCACTTGAATGAATTGTGCCTACGCCTTGATCACCATCTGTACAAACACTATATTCGTTAATTGGAGACTTTGGAAAGTCTCAAAATAAATTGGACCCGTAGTTTCGGATGCGAATATTGTGAACGTAGGGAACATGGGGAACAATGGCAACATAATGTTCGAAAGATCCATATGTGATGAATATATATGTTTCTAAATATAGTAATTATTTGGGGGATAATCAAAACTACGCCAACACAATATTCCAATGTCACAAATTCACAATTATTTTGTATTTTTGATTTTGTATTGAACAAAATTAATGAATCTATAAATAGCCATCTGATTTTATATCTAGGGACTCTTGGATGCGTATCCCAAACATAACATCTTAGCCAATTGTGGGTGAATTGAACGGCACATCCCAAACGCAACAATATTAAAATAATTTGATAGTGTGTATAAGAAATTGCAAATTAGCATCTGCAATATAATTATATAGTTTGGACTCCACATCCGTAAACACAAACATATAAAAAACATTTGATAGCGCATGTGAAGTTGGATTCCACATCCGTAAATCAATACAATCATGATATATAATTGTAATCTATAAAATTGCTATAAAATGTGTCTAATATAGTATTCGACCCCAATGTCATATATTTCATGAAAAACCAAGACACATTTCAAATAATTGTGGTCCAACCCTACGTCAATATCATTCTCCATCTTCATCTTCAGCTTCATTTCCATTCTCGACATCGTTTTCTGCAGCAGCAATACGTGCCAAGTTGTCTTTGGCAAAATCTATATGTTTTTGGGGGATGGTCATTGTCTCTGATTTGGAACCTTTGCGTGGTTTCCAAGCACAAAGTATGGTATCTGTGTTTATCCATATTGGTTCGTATGCTGAGTCCATTGTCCATTTGAAACCTTTTTTGGTGTCCCACCCTAAATATGTGCGGAGCACATTTTGATCTTTGGTGCTGGGACGGCAATATTCCACCTCAATTTGATGAAAATTTGGGCTAGTTGGAACAAAATTTGGTGATGACAATGCTTTTACCAACCAAATCGGTTTAGGGTGCTCCTCATCTCCAGGACGTACGAGGATCATATACCCTTCGTAGCAATCAACAGCCACACGAAATGATGGAGCCGGACGATTACGAGCTGGGCCAACATAATGGTCGTCCGCTGCGAACTCTTCACGGATGTCCCCATTGTTGAAGAACATGGCCTCAGATTCCACGATTGTCACTCGGCTTTGTGGCCAAAAACCTTGTGTCAAACATGAATGTGTTTCGACATCGGGTGCTAGCAATGCTGAGCGAATGCGATCCCAGTACGTAATCAATGGTTCGTGGGTATCCCGAACACGCCTTGTGATGTCTTCCTCGCACAATTCTTTCCAATATTGGATGAATCCGGATATACCTTTGATGATTTCTGGTCCATTCCTCATGGGGTTGGGTTTGCAAGGCTTCGGCTCCCCATCAGGTAGCATACATTTGCCATCTTCGTTTTGGCGCCATACGAGTATCCCTTCCTCTGGACCCCAATCCGGGGAAGTGCACAAAACTTTGAATTGCATGGCCGGCAAACCATCATCACGCATATAGAATCGGAATTGTTGAGCCTTGGTATGGCCCACTAAACGGTCACCTCCCTTAAGAATGAATGGTTCGATAAACGCTTTGAAATCGGGCACTTCTTCAATCAAATGCGGGATGACTGGCACATTATCCAAATCCATGTATGATTTCATGAGAAGAGGAATCGTCGGAAAATCCTCCTCGTGCAACTTCATACTCCAACGTCCAAATGAAGCGTCAATGTCATCATGCGTGTGGCCAACCATCAAAAAAGACACAAACACTTCTTTGAAAATGCCCTTGGCTACGAGCAATGACCAAAAACAAAACACGTATCGACATTTGTTGTCTTTGGCACAATTGTCCAGTTGCACATGTAGAGTTGGAGGCAAAGGTTTAGCAAGAACGGTTTGTTCAAGCGGTTCTTGCAGTGACGATAGACATACTTCTTTCCCCTCTAGCACAGCCTCATAAATCGGTGTTGTTCCACATCCAACAAAAAGAGCGCGAGAGGATGATGTTGGCGGACTCTCAAGATCTCGTAGAAGTTTTGCAAAAGACCCTACGGTATGATTGGCGTCGCCTGGATAGAAATCCAAGCCATAATGTGCATACTTGACGTCCACATGGCCATGTGCGATCATACCTGAATTAAGACATACAAATGAGAAGTACATTCCAATATCATTTATAATAAGGAAATTCAATTTTTCCGCAAGCAGGCCAAGAAAATGAACAAACACTTACGGATGTACATCCGTAACTCTTAACGATGAGTATGTGGGTTCGCAAAAAAAATGTGAAAACCAACGAACCTGTGACAGATATTGGAAGCTTGAAATATCCATCTGTAGCCTTTATTTTCCGTGCATAACAAGGGCACGCAGTCTTCGCATGGTCCATTTTGTCATGAATGATTGTCAAAACCTCATTCGGCCTCATTATCGATAATGCGCGATTCTTGTAGTAGTCTTGACGGTGTGCCTCTTGGTTGTTGACATGCTCAATGTATTTCCGTTGATGTCTATTGTGCGACTCAGTCCCTATGGGATGTGCATCTCGAAGGCCCTTGTATTTTTCACAAGCAGAACACCTGGCAAACTTATCCCCAGGCCTCTTCGTAATGTACTCTGCAAATTGTTGATTCTTGATCACACTCAATTTTGACAACGAAATCGGCCCACATCCAGCCTTTTCGCCAACCTCATTAACATCCATAAGTATGTTCTTCCATTTTGTCCCTGTAGGCAAAACCATCTGGACAACCTTTTCCCCCGACGGCAGAGTCCGTGTTTTGTGTGGCATCGCATCTGCTAATGGCATAATGATGGTTGATAGTGTTGCAGCTGCTTGGAGTGTTGCCTCCCTGGGCTTCTTTGTACCAGAGTTGCCATGGAACCGAGAACGCCGTCCTTGCAGCGAGTAGTTCCGGAACCTATAAAAATCTGCCTTTGAAACTGCATGTATAATGTACCATGCCGTGCAGCATACCTCTATATTTTCCAAGGTCACAACCTTACGACCTTCGGCATCAAAGTGCATGTTGCGATGGACTTCAAGTTTCTTTGCAGATCGCATCCGAAAGTCCGCAAGCCACATCTCTTGTCTCAAAGATTTGATTTTGTCACGGGGAAATAGTTGGCAACACATTTTTGCACAACAATCCTTTGTTGCTACGGACCTAATAGATGTGTCTCCCAATGTTAGATCTCGACGACGTTGCGTGGGTTCACGGGGCACGCGAACGGAATCATATTTACGCCAACCTTGTCTAGGACGCATTGTGGCGAACAAAGTCTTTTGTATTTCCTCAAAACGACGTGCATGATTCCACAAGCTGACACCATCGTGAAGAACACTTCGCAACGGCCATCGACGAAGAGAGAATCTCCAACCAGGAGGTACTTCCAATGGATGTAAGGAGTTCAAAATGCACACCCCAACATCTTCCTCCCCAAGGGGATTTGCATCAATACAGTCCATAGGATTTGAGTTCCTACAAACACCATTGGCCACGGGGACGCCGTATCCATTGACTATGACAACATCAAGATCAATCCATTGTTCCTGCGAATAACCCTCACATGTTGGTATGAAATCATCCTCTGCATTGGCGACACCAATTGTAGTTTCATGTTCCATAACACCTTCAAATTCGCTAGCATAGCTTGACGCTTCCGAAGAGAACTCGAATGCATTATCTCGGACGTTGGAATCCATGGCCACTACAAGTGACCCACATGAAGAGTATGTCAAAATATCCCATTCAATAAATGTCATGGATAGTCCTAACGCTTATTGTCAATGAAACACAATGTCAACAATAGTGGATTTCATGGCCTGGAAACAAAGACACATTGGTATACGAACGCGCGTACGTATATCTCCATGTAACAACATTATCAGTGCAAGCACGCGCATACATATGTCTTTATTTATTCATAGTCGGCGGAAAGGTCCAGACAACAAAAACATGACAGTTTTATGGGCGCGCACCCGTAAATCTCTTCGTGGTCAAAGAGGTCAATATCATGCGCAAATGTTTTCGCAAACTATACAACATAGGTATACGGACGTGCGTCCGCAAACATCCGAATGTCAAAAGTCAGTGTTGTGCAAGACACACAGAGGTTTAGGAAACCAAGATGTCCAGGTGTCAGGTTCCTACTGTGTATTATGAATGTCAAAATATTATACTATGACACATAGGGTGATGTAAGCTTAGGGTTTAGGGATCTTATACCTCCATTGACCGTACAGTCTCAATGTAATATTCTACATGGCACATAGTGAAAAGTATGGAACCAAAGGTTTGCAGGTTTACGGATGCGCGTCCGTAAACCTCTCTGTACCTCATTACTAGCACAAATAGGTTTAGGTTACTGGACGTGAGTCAAAAAAATTTCATGACAATACAGTCTCGTTGGTATACTATACATGGCAAGTGGTCATGATGTCAGCTCAGGTGCAATACCGAACAATGGAACAAAAAGGTGCAAAAGTTTACAGACGCGCGTCCGTAAACCTCAATGTAGATGAAATAGGTCAAGTATAATTCTCACTGCAATAGATATCCAATCAAGCAAGAGGTTAAAGGTTTACGGACGCGCGTCCATAAACCTTAATGTACATGAAATAGCTGAAGTATAATTCTCACAACAATAGATATCCAATCAAGCAAGAGGTTTAAGGTTTACGGACGCGCGTCCGTAAACCTCAATGTAAATGAAATAACTCAAGTATAATTCTCACAGAAATACATATCCAATCAAGCAAGAGGTTTAAGGTTTACGGACGCGCGTCCGTAAACCTCAATGTACATGAAATAGCTCAAGTGCAATTCTCACAGAAATAGATATCCAACCAAGCAAGAGGTTTAAGGTTTACGGACGCACGTCCGTAAACCTCCGTGATTTGCGGCGCCATAATAGGACCATTTCACCAGGAACGATACTTGCCATAAACAAAAATCAATCACTATAAGGATCCAGACAGTGCAATCCACATAAAATTGGCTCCACTAATGGGTTTATGGCTTGGAATTTAGTGTTTAGGGTATAAAAGGTCCATTGCAATAGGATCTGTACCTGCACGAAATAAACATCCAGAACACTACAAGGGTCCAAGCAGCGCAACCCACATCTGAGATGCAAAAAGAGTCCCTTGGTGGAGGGGTGTCCCCTTAAGTACTGATCGTTTCCCTTGGATCCGTTTTCCAACATAGGATACTAGCCACCATCTACGTCCTATAAATAAAAACCTAACATTACTACATTCCGTGTGCCAGCCTTACAATGGAATGTGTATTCATAGTGGACAACATGCATAGACGATGAGTCCACATAATGACAAAGCAAAAGGCATCTACGTATTTATGGTGGACAACAAAGAAAATAGGCTAATAATATATGAGCATTGAACATTGTTGAGGGGTGGTTTATAATATTGAAGTACCTAATATTGAGAGGTCATTGTAGAACTAGGAGACAGAAAATTATAGTGTCGTGTGAAACATCAACCACAACAACAACAATAGTACATGGAGTATAAAAATACGTGTCATTCAAAATTAAACTAGCATCTATTTTATTGTTTTGCATACGATGTAATGATATTCACTCCAATATCATGTTATCTCCTCTCATCTAGCATTTAAACTAGTAATTACATTTGCCACCACCCTACCATCCAACCCGTTTAATTTACCCACTTTTACACACCTATACATAATTATACTAATACGTACACAAACTTTGAGCGCCTAGATGCCATGAAAATAGCACATCTATTGTCATAGGCACTATGGGTTGCTTTAAAATCAATATTCTCAATTTCCTCTCTTAACTTTAGGGCCCCCTTCAATACATCAACATTTATTTCAAAAAAAATAATACTAGCATTCTTAATGTACTATACGTGAGACAAAAAACAATTTTTAGTACCCCATGTACATTATCTACAATATTGACTCAAACAATAGCAGTTGTTGTTCTAAGTAACATTATGAGCCCAACAAAGCATAATGGAGAGAAGGGGAGGGTAGGGTATCCAAATATTATAAAGGCAAGCAATTTTAAGTTGGTGACAGAAGGGGGATACTCTCATTAGTTCATACGTGGTACCCTAAATCCTAAACCCTAAACCCTAAACCCTAAACCCTAAACACTATACCCTATACCCTATACCCTATACCCTATAACCGCCCACCCCTGAACAAACACAACGACATACGGTACGCATGGTTAACTGAATAACTCCCAATACATGTGTAGCCTTAAGTGGAAGTAATTCAAAACTATATGACTACCTTTAAATTTTGTAAAATAAAACCATAAACATTTCAAATGTGAAGCAAATTTAGGGGTAACCTTACCTTTCATTTTTTAAAATCTTTCTTTGGCTTTAAACCATTTGCTTTAAACATATACTTTTGATGAAAGGTTTTGAAGATCGTATATTGGTATTCTATAATCGAGTCCTAAACAC
Source organism: Polytrichum commune (assembly GCA_950295325.1). Lineage (NCBI taxonomy): Eukaryota > Viridiplantae > Streptophyta > Polytrichopsida > Polytrichales > Polytrichaceae > Polytrichum > Polytrichum commune. The sequence continues at coordinate 5,265,300 of OX485809.1, forward strand.
AACTCACCACCGAAAGAAAACTCCAAATATAAACAAGTTTGCTACTACTTATAAGCGATAATACAAGCTGAGGCCTATGTGTGGAAGGATTGGATGGATCCGAAAGGTTGTTTAATGTACAAGAGGGATGTACATTCAACACATACCCATGCATTTTGTTTTAATACAAGCTTAGACCTATGTGTGGAGGGATTGAATTAATCCGTAATGTTGTTTAAGGTATTACAAGCATATGAATTCTCCCCATATCTCGATGTTTCGGTTTTGTTAATTGCGTTTCACAACTTATTGCGATAATTGAGGGATTCACAAGTATTTCTTGGCAAAGTTTCATGAGAATTTGTGGCCAATTGGTATATTGCCCCAATTGCATTTGAATCCCACCTTTGAGAAGAAAAAGAATTCTTATACTGAAGTTAATCAACAAGACATCCTTTTATTGAATATTATTACTATTCTCGAAATATAGAGTCCCCTCCATAGCTCGGGGGGTGCACTGTACTAAACATGTACGAGTTATACGTGAGTGCACAGGAGGGGTATTGATTTGGACCTTGCCGTATTGCATATACATATGGTATACATGTTATAATTTATAGTTACGTACATATATGGAAGGCCTTTAAAAAGTATAGAATAATTGTACTTGTATGGTATTGTTACTATACTATATATCATAAGTGTTCATATTGGATAAGTTTTCATAAGGTTTGGTTTGTTGGGAGAGTTTATAGGATGCGGAGGAAGTTTGGTAATCGTTGGGTGGAGTATAGGGATCCATTTGACTTGATGGACCGTCCATCAAACGTGGAGATTGGTTTATGTTGGTATCAAAAGGGGCTAACAACAAGTGGACATATGATCTTATTGATCATTCCATGGTAGACTTCGAGACAATAATTGCATTTGTATACTTATGTTAATGACTCTCGGGGGGGGGGGGGGGGGCAGTCATTGGTTGGAGTAGCAATATACGTGCAAACAAATGATAGGGTATTTTAAAAACATGGGGGCAAAAAATTATAAATGGACTTAAGAGTAATATAGGGTATCAAAAATGGCACTGGACATCTTTAAAGTAGTATAGGGTATGGAATAATTGGTAATTTGGAATTATAAGTAATGCAAGCCATTTTTCTATTAACCCAAAGTAGAAATTTATATAATGATAGCATGTGAAAAAAAAAAAAAATTGAAAGTAATACCCCCCTATATCCTTATTTTTTTAACACACTGCCCCCCCGAGTAATGACTAATATATATGAATGGATGTTTTTTTGTGTATACATATTGTTGCTTGTATATTTATTGTTGCAATTGTATGTGTATTACTTCATTTCACAAAAAATCACTTGTATATATTAGGGGGTTTTTAGAGTATGCAGTGAACGCACGTGATTCTAGGTTTTAATGAAAGGTGCTCCCCCACTCTCCATAGAGGCCACACTAGAAATTGTAGTTAGTTTCTCTCATTGTTTGGAGTTCCAAAATGATATTATTATTATTATTGATGTCATTTAATTGTTGACAATGACATAATAATTTACTCAACCTCACACCCTAATATAATTTCCTAAAATAATGAATACTTTCTAGAGCTCGTATGAATATTTCACTCATTATCAAAAGTGAAGAGAAGAGGCAACGAGATGGCTCATTTTATATTTAGAGTGACATTTAGTGTGACTTTTAACTTGCCTTAGCATAAACATAAGATGTTATTATGACATAATATGATAATAAAATCACCAAACTAAGTATAAATTAAACCCCTATTTCAATACCAAATATAGACCAGTAGGGTGATGCCACGTAAGGGTATAGGCCGGCGATTGGGCGCGACGTTTGGGGTAGGGACACGTGGAGGCACGCCATTGTTTTAGGGTTCCAAGTACTCCAGCACCCTTTCGCCCTCGCTCTTCGTGCTTTTCCTTCCTTCTCTATCATCTCTTCCTTCCGTTCCTTCTACTGTTGCTCTTGCTTCTCTTGCTTTAGGGTTATAGGGTTTCAAAGTACACCAGCTCCCTTTTGCCCTCCTCTTCGTGCTTTTGCTTCCTTCTCTTGCAACTCTTGTTTATCTTGTTTATCTTGTTTCTCTTGCTCATCTGCTCTTGCTTCTCTTGCTCATTTGCTCATCTTCTCTTGCTCATCTGCTCTTGCTCATCTTCTCTTGCTCATCTACTCTTCTTCTCTTGCTCATCTTCTCTTGCTCAACTTCTCATCTTCTCTTGCTCATCTGCTCATCTTCTTTTGCTTCTTTTGCTTCTCTTCACTTGTTTCTCTTGCTTCTTACCCTTATCTTCACTTTCTTCTCTCTCTTCTCTTGCTTCCCTTGCTGGTCTTGCTTCTCTTTCCTCACAATGCAAAACTCATTCTTATTGGTCAATTGCTGACGCGCGTCAGAGCTAGAGTAAGTTCTCCTTGTTTGCTGCTCATTTGCTTATTAGCTCATTAGCTCATTAGTAAGTTTTGCTTGCTGCTTGCTTGCTTGCTGCTCATTAGATCATTAGGATGCTCATTGTTGCTTGCTACTGCTCATTAGGTTGTTTTCAGTTGTTGATCTCAGTTGTTGCAAGGGTAATTAGTGTTTCAGATGTTGCTCATTAGGGTTTCAGTTGTAGCTTCACCATGTAGTTCATTATATTTTTTGCATACAAATCAATAGTTTCCTTTCACTTGTGTTGCATGAATCTGATTTATGAGCAACTTTTTTGAGTAGTTCTCAATGTTGAATCATGCATGTGCACATTGAATTACTAGAGGTTTCTGACCTCAATTTTATTGTTCATTTGCAGTTGGTATTAGCTGCAGCAGGAGCAGCTAGTTGTGGTTTAGGAGCAAACACTCTAGAAAGGTAAGTTTTTTAGAACATTGCAATTGCATTTTGTATGATTGCAATTTTGGGTTGTTGTGGTTTAGGGCTTAAGGTTAGCATGACAGAATGTGAGATTCCAGTTTCAAGGAATTCTGAATTTGTTTAGTACTTTGTCTATGGCTACATTCTAAGAATCATTTAGTTATGGACATGTCAGTGTTCTGAAAGTGCCTTATGTTGTCAATCTGCAGTGCAGTGTTTGCTATTGCAGTGAAGTAAAATTGCATTCTTATTTGGAGGGCAAAACCATATTGGACGACAAGGTAAAGTCCCGAAAAACACGGAGCATTAATGAAAACATTGGAATACGCAAACATTACAATAGCCTTTATAATCCTCAAAGTTTACGGACGCGCGTCCGTAAACTTTGTGGATCTTTGTGTAGGTGAGAGACAAGCCTCTCAAACAACATATTACGCAAACGAAGCCAAATATTGTAATATTAGGCATATTAAAATAGCCTTTATAATACTCAAAGTTTACGGACGCGCGTCCGTAAACTTTGTGGATCTTTGTGTAGGTGAGAAACAAGACTCTCAAACCGCATATTACGCAAACGAAGCCAAATATTGTAATATTAGGCATATTAAAATAACCTTTATAATACTCAAAGTTTACGGACGCGCGTCCGTAAACTTTGTGGATCTTTGGGTAGGTGAGAGACAAGCCTCTCAAACAATATATTACGCAAACGAAGCCAAATATTGTAATATTAGGCATATTAAAATAGCCTTTATAATACTCAAAGTTTACGGACGCGCGTCCGTAAACTTTGTGGATCTTTGTGTAGGTGAGAAACAAGACTCTCAAAAATATATGTAGGTGAGAAACAAGACTCTCAAAAAATGTAGGTGTGAAACAAGACTCTCAAAAAAATATTAACCGTAACTTGAATACATTGATATTTACCACCATACTATCTTTGCGAAGTTTACGGACGCGCGTCCGTAACTTATAGAGATATTTGAGTATATGATATACGCGTTATGCGTATTTGGAAGAAATGTATCTTTTCATTTGGATCCAAAAATATAATTGAGACAATTTGGAAAACTTTACGAACGCGCGTTCGTAAAGTATGATCTATATCTTTTGCCAAGAATTCTAACTTATCTATCTTATCATTTGCAGATGGCATCTAAAAAGAGACATGCAATTGAGATGTTCGCAGAAGCTCTCATTCCTCCGCTACCAGAAGCCATCAAAGACATAAGTCCCAACGACCATTACAAGCCACAAGATGAAATTGTGGATAATTGGACAGTATTGGTAGAAAAGGACGAGAAAGAAATATTTGTGCTTAGATTTGCATATCAAATGAAGACGGACATAGATGAAGTTGAGAAGTGGATAAAGCTTAAATCGTGGACAGTAGAGTGTGCAGTGGCACAAGGGGATTATGTAGTAATAGACCTTGAGAAGAAAGAAGATCGGGTCACTTTCATTTTGCACGAATCCTACCACCCCTTCAACAAAAATGAGTGTGAGAATGCTAGTACAGATGCGGCTTGCTTCAATCTCCAGACGGAGTTCCAAGACTATGCATGCAATGCACCTTGGACGGGTAAGCGGCTTGGACGACTCTTGAACAATGTAACAAGAGTAAATGGAGCCTTGCTAGAGGCCAGAAAGGGGAAAGATAAGAAAAAACAAGTCGTTCCTGAACGACCTAAGCGTGTGCCTAAACCAGTGCCGGAATCCTCAAGGCCCTCGCAGAGTGGTGCATCAAGAGGGAGCAGACAGGCGAGTAAACGCTCTCACTCGCAGATGGACTCTGGACTAACAGAGGGTCCGGATGTCAGCTCTACACTGACTGTCGCTCCACTCCTCAAAAAGGGTCAACGCCCTGACGCCGAACTCTCAACAAAAATATTCCAAGAGTTCGATGAGAAGACGAAGGGATGCTGGCCCCTTGGCAGGTATTTTACTTTCGAAGTAGACGTCTACAAATGCCACAAGGGCACCGAAAGTATGAATACCAGAGCAAAAGAAGAAAGCGGTGTATGGTGGCAAATGAACAACATCATGAACAACCCCAAGTTTGACAGGCAAACCATTTGTGTGACACCAAAGGATCCTATCGTTGAAGTCAACGAAAAAAATTGGCCGATTCTCAAGAATGGAGAGTTCTACATTGTCGACGGCCAACATAGTGTAATGGCTGCAAAAGCTCTCCTTGAAGACGACGAGTGGAAAAGCCCATTAAAGGAGACAATCCGATATTGGAAGGCATTCGTCGTGCATTCCAAGGACTCGAACCAACTCATAGCAATATCTGCCTTCATGAACCAGGGGAATAAAGTGAGGCAGTTCGAGGCTTCATGGGCAGCCAACATCGTGGCTGGGAGGACCTTGTGGGTGGAGCACGAATGTCCCCCAAAAGAAAGACATAATGCTGTCGTGAAGAACCCAAAATGGCAAGTATGTTACTCAAATAGATTTACGGACGTGCGTCCGTAAATGTGGCCCTTCTCCTCCCACTGCTTCAAATATTTGAATTTAATTTGTACTGAATTCAATGTTCTGATTTCTTGCAATTCGCGCCTCTTGCAGACATTCAGCAATGCCATATTGACAAAGTTCTCGAGTATAGACATGAAGACAAGCGGCATGAAAACAGTGCATGAATTAAAAGGCGAACTCAAGCTCATCACTGCAACAGAAGAGACGTGGTCAATATGGTTGCGACTTTTCGATGCCCACAACAACGGCGACCTTGTCAATCCAGATACGGAGAACACCTACAAGAGCGACTCAAAAGTTAAGGTACCACCAATCCTGCGAGAGTTCTTTCGTCCCCTCCAAGGATTGATGGACTCGGAGCTGTACAGGGCAGCAGAACACATTCTTCTAGAAACTCCTAGAAGAACTCTGCCCTATCCCAAAATCTTTCTGAAGCGGCCGAAGCACATGAAGCCATCCACGTACCACATTAAGGAATGGTGCGATTACAGAAAGAAGAAGACCATGGCTGTAAGGGAGATTAGCAAATTGCTACCCACCCACAACCTCATTAATAGTGATGGTAAGATCGTGTGGGAGAATTGGAGGAAGCTGAAGGGTGAATACCACATCAATGGCGTCTCAATGCGAGCTTTGATAAGAGGGGCATCATCCTTCCTTGCCCAACGATCCAGAAGGAACGAAAAGAAGGGATCCATCGACGAGAGGGAGGCAGGGTTGTATGTTCACTTTCTCGATAGGAAAAAGAACGCGAAATTTGGAGGGTTTGCAAGATTCTGCACGGTCGCAAAGGGCATGAAGTTCGGCGCATGGGACACCCATGCTTCAAGAGCCTCTGTGAGAGATGACCCCAGGGGTTGCCCTTTCGCCATTTTTGATTTTCGTGCAATTCCCGGAGCATGGAAGCAAGACGTTGCGGGAGCACCCTTCTACGAGCCCTTCTTAAAAGCCTTCAAGAGCTATCGCTCGCCTGCCCTCTTCGAGCCTCATGTGTGGTTATGGATTGTAGAGCAAGAGAGGTCCACATCCATTGTCCATCTGTACACATCAACGATGGACCTCGAATACGATATGTACCACAGCACCTACATCCCAGCGAAGACAGAAGGGATCACTTTCATTCAAGAGGCAAGGGGGGTGAAGCAAGTGGGAGCTGTGCAGCTTTATTTCTTAACACGCAAGTCTTCCCCAACTGGGCGATTGCCCATTAAACCACACGAGGTGTTCAGGAAAGTCTATTCGTTGCCGCCACCACATCCCAAGGAGCTTGTTGAGGAGACAATGCATGCAATCTATCCGGCGTTCGAGCTCCGGATGGACTTTTATATAGGGGTCTTGAAGGCTTTAACTGTCATGAGTGAGACAGTTTACAACGTCTTCGGAGGCACGAAGTTTATGTATGCAGCACTGGTGAGTATTTGTTTGTCTTTCAACCCACCTATCTTTTGCATAGTTATTTTACGGACGCGCGTCCGTAAAAACCCAGTATCAGGTGCATGTGAATTTTACGACCGTGCGTCCGTAAAATTGTCCAACTTTTGAGTGGTGGTTTTACGGACGCGCGTCCGTATAACGTGTTGACATCTAGCCTCATTTATATGCAATCACCACTATTGTTCTTATCTAATTTTCTTGTTATGGTCCAGATGCTTGGCTTGCAGGTGAATTCTTTTGTGCAAGATTCCGACTACGATGACGCCCATACTCACAGGGTAATGGCCTCCAAAATGGATATCCAGGACATCATGGACATCCTTACACCCCATCTTGTTGTGCCTCTTTCTTCTAGAGAAGAGGCAATGCCCGGAATGGAGACAGACCCTGAAGAGGACCGAGATCCCAGTTCCCCAAGAGCGCAACCCTCCACACAGGAGCCTTTACACGGCCTTGTTCGCGACCCAATTAATCCAAGTGCTTTCCTGCTGGGAACAGACGACACGGATGCGCAGGAGGCACGCGTGAACTTCACTCCGATAAGGGTCCCTCATACCCCTGTTCTCTCACCTTTTGGGACTCCCACCTCTCGAGTTGGATTTCCCTCAACTGCGGGTCCATCTCGTGCTCCAGGAGTTATGGCCGAGAAGGATGTGGACCTTGCGGCAGAAGGCGGATGCACCGCTTCATCTGGAGGGGGATCTCAACATTCAGATCTACCCCCTATGGAGGGGAGGGATGTGCTGGAGTTGATATTGAGGCCTGATATCTCTCTATATCGTGAGAGTCGACGAAAGAGGAACAAGACGCCATACAACGAATACCCTGAAGGCGCGGTCTTGGAGCTCTCCGATGAAGACGAGGATGAGATTAGGATTCACAATGCCATCTCTGCCTTGCCTACGGAACCTGGCAAGGTGAAGAAAGAGCCGATGTCAGTGTCCGAATTGGACGAGAAGATGGAGAGGCGAATGAAGGAAGAGCTTGACCAACGGCTTCGAGAAGCTAACGAGGAGCACGCCAAAAAGATGGCCGCCATCCAAGCTGAGATGGAGCAAGCTAGGTTGGAGTCTGCTCGAAGGCACGCCGATCTCATGGCCCAAAATCAACAGTTCTTGGCCCAAAGTCAACAATTTATGAGCCTGATGCAGAGCTTGCAGGCAAGACCCCCTGTAGTCTATACAGCTCCCGATGCCGTCATGTCTATGCCCCCCACTCTCATGCGGCCTCCGTCTAGTAGCCATGCGGTGTATATACCCGAGCATGCTTATCCAGCCCCCGCGTTGATTGTCCCGCCCTCTCCCCTTGTTGTCGCCACTCCAGAGGAGCCCTCCTCTCATCCTACAGGAGTGGAGGAGATACCGGCACGTGACATGGCGGGTGCCGCCGAGACAGATGTCAATGAAGGCAATGCCCCCATCGGCGATGAAGATGTACATATGCGGGGCAGCCAAGACTCCACAGATGAGGATCAGCCTTACGTGGATACTCAAGGGTCGCAAGCGGCTGGAGACACCTTGTTGGTGGTCGAAGATCTGGACAATTTTGCGGACGCGCGTCCGGATCCTGTGCCCATGACGGGGCCAGGTGAGGGAGGCACTGCTGGCGCGGACCTCGCCCTTGAAGAGGTAATCAACCTTTGAGCATGCCTCCCACGTTACGGACGCGCGTCCAAAACTTCCTTGTCTGCCTCCTTCGTGGCGTGTGTATATTATCGAGTTCAATCCTCGACTTCGCCCGGCGGGTGGATACAATTTTGTTAGCATAGATTCCATTAACTTCAACAGATATTTTTTGCGACAATGTATATTATTCACCAAATGTATATCACCAATTACATTAATACCAATTTTTCAACTGGATGGTTCGGATTATTTTTGGCCTTATAATTTGTGTTGAGTTTATCCATGCTTGTCAATTGGTTTTCTTGAGTAGTACCATTTACCTAGATAGAATGTTCCATCACAGGGTCCGTCGGAGATATGTCGCAACCCCGCGGGAAAACCAAGCGCGCCCATGATGAAACCGTTCATAATATTTGACCTCAATGGGGTGCTTTGTCAATCCAAACATATCTCGAATAGTGCGTCCAAGGGGCCCTTCCGTAGTCCACAAGACATGGATTACGGCGGACATTTCGATACTCTCATAAATAAGAAGGTTGTACGTGCCCGCCCCGGTTTGAGGAGCTTCCTTCGTGAGGTCCTTGGCTTCGCCCATGTCATCATCTGGAGCTCTATGCTCATGGACAACACGAAGGCCATCGTCGGTTTCCTTTTCCGAGAACTCGCAATGCCATGCTTGCTTCTCGGTCAAGAACACTGCGATGACCTCTATGACCGTAGTGGCAATATTGTACCCAAGGTTGGAGGAGGTCGTGGGCCTCAATTCTTAAAGGTCCTGAGGAAGAACCTCTGGGTGGGCGTCCCTATGTTGGAGGGGGTTCCCCACGGTTGTTGGCCCACCCCGGATAACACACTCCTCATTGACGACAGCCCGGCAAAGAGTATTCTCAATCCCCCGGGCAATTGCATATTCCCGGATCCTTGGGAAAGCGATAGAAATGACAACTTTCTAGAGAGTGAACTAGGACCCTACATTAGGAGGCTTGCCTATCACCCCGGAAGTGTCCCGGATTTTGTGCTCTCCAACCCAATTGGCAATAGGCCTCTAGGCCCACAAGATGAGGAATTTAGGAGATTGTACGGCTACGCTAGACTCAATAAATTAATATGAAAACTTTGATGATTTTGGGTTTGTACTTGGACTCTCCATGTAAATATCTAACATTTCTCCCCTTATCTTTGTAATGTATTTTTGTGTCTTAGTTGCCTCACCAAGCACCCAAAAGTGTCGTCAATGGCATGTCTGCATCTCAGGCAGACACCGGCTCCCTTTCCCTTGGTATGAGCGACGTTGCAATGCCTTCACTATTCCAATATTCGGCCGTCGATGCTGCCTCTGCTGTTGATTACTCCAAAGACTCCGGGTTTGAAGACGGAGTCGTGGATAGCCCTCCTGCAAAGGTTGCAAAACTCAATTACTCTCCAAGTCCATCTCCATCTCCCCTCCGCAGTGAGAAGCACGTCCGTAACCCACGGTCGACCAGACGCCTTTGCATGGATGAACCCCAAATTGATGTCCCGGCGTTTGCGAACGTCCCTCTCGGGCTTGTATCTACACCCGTCGATGTCCCAAAAGCTCTAACCAGCGCCCCAAAGGCGAAGGTGCCCAACTATTGGCATTCTCAAGTTTTTCCTTGATGATTTCCGTGTATTAGTGCATTTCAACTTCTTGGGTTTTTCGGACTTCCATCCGTAACTTGTAACCACTTATACTAACCCACTTCATTATATATATTTATGGTCATTGTTCAGACCCCAATGTACACGAATGTGGGCCGGGCATCATCGACTTCGTCATTGGATAGGCGAACACTGAAGACAGCTTCTTGCGAGTCTGATCGTTGTTTGGCCCTACGGAAAAGTGCAAGACGTTCGGTTTCCCAAACGCATTCGTATTCCACTTATTCGGAAGGGGGTCGGCAAATATGGGCAAATGGCGCATATTCGGGGTCAACAAATAAACAAGGTTACAGCCGCGGACCCGAGATCTTTAGAGCCATGGAGGCCATGAAAGCAAAGGAACGTGAAACGGCCGTAAATGCTAATAATAGTATTGCAAAAGCAAAAGTAGTGAGTCGTAATCATGATCCGAACGTATAGGCTATATTAACATACATGTAGTTGTGGAATTATGTTTCTAGGACTTTCGCCTAATATTGGATATTCCACTTGCATTTTGTACTTCAACCCCTATTCAATAAATATGATATTGATTTTCCATATGCAAATGTTTTCATATATCCCATTTTCTTATTGTTAATGTGTAGTTCCATGCATTTGAGTCTCTTATTTGTTTCCAAAATTGGGAACATAGCATATTTTTAGTGTTTTCATTCCTATAAATGTGAAAGCCACGTCCTTAAATAGTCTCAAAATTAACAAAAAGTCTCCAAATAACGAATATAGTGTTTACAATAACATGTTCAGATTTAGGATATGATATGAATGCTTATAGAAGCCAGATGCTTCTGTCTACATCAGCGCTTAAATTGAAACTGAATTAAGTGTACATTACATCATGGCCGAATATAACACAAAATGCCATGGAAATTCCATGAACCAAATTAGACACACAAGTGAGTGACTTTTCATCATGTATATATATATATATATTGTTGGATGTAAGTATTCTTCATCCACTCTTTTCTGTTAGAAGTAGTTTAGCTATATTGTCATTGTGCACAGATTTTAGTTTAGTCTTTCCGATCGTAGACAGAGCGACACGAAGTAGAGTGATAGTCCTGCTTTCTTAGATTGTTAATCTGTTGTGGATTGATTCAGTGGTGCATTCTGCAACACTTTAATAAAGCTTGATATTCTCTCAAGTAATTCCTGTATCTAAATTCTTTAGGTTATGGGCCCACACCCGTTGTTCCGCTGCGAGGTGTTTTCGATTCTTGAATTTCTTCAATAGCATCTGCTCTTCATATTGTGATTGGAGAATTCCATAGCGATTGTAGTTGCTATCCCCTCCGTCGAGGTATAATCGTACCCTGCTCAACTCTCAGTCTCCGCTCAACTCTCAGTCCCCGCTCCATTTTAGCAGATGATAGAACTCCGACTCCGACTCACACTGCAAATCATTTGTTACTGCAAATTCGGTCGTCTTTAGCAGATTCGGTGGTCTTTAGTAGATCATAGAAATTCTTACTGCAAACCTGCAACTCTCAGTGGTTTTTCGATAGGATCATTACTGGAGATAACAAAATTTCTCCGATTACATGTTTCTTGATTGTTTAGGACAGACACTCCTCGATTCTGGATGTTCTCAAACCTTGTGGTTCAGGTGTGGTAGGCTTTAGTTGCTGATTGTGTCACACTCTCCTTGAGAGATGGACTCTGTCCAGAATGAGAAATTACATCTCAAGATTTTTGACGGAGATGGTTTCTCTGTATGGAAATTCCAAATGGAAACCATGTATGCGGCCAAGAAATTGATTCGCTTGGTCAACGGCGAAGAGCTCCGACCAGTTATACCTACAAGCCAAGTTCCCTCTGCTGAAGACATCAAACAACAAGAAATTTGGGATGACAAGGATGCAACAGCAAAATATCTCTTATGCTGTAGCTTATCTACACGAATTCTTGGTAAGCTTACCACCTGTCAAGATACTCATGCCATGTGGACAAAGCTTAATGCGATTCATCTGAAGAAGACTGAAGAGAATGTGTTCAACCTTCAAGCAAAGTTCTACGATTATAAGATGAGTCAGACTGATGATATTTCCTCTCATGTTCAAAATATTACCAACATGGCTGTGGTACTGGCTGATCTTAAAGAACCACTAACTCCGAGCATGATTATGGCAAAGATTATTTCGAGTCTACCTCCCAGTTATAACAGCGTTATTGCTACTTGGTCGAATGTGGATAAATCCAAACAAACTGCTGATCTTCTTGAAGAGCGTTTGCACCGACATGAGGCAATCTTAAAGGGGCAAGGTCATTTTGATGAAAGCAGTGATAAAGCATTTTTTACACGATCTGCTGGGGCATCTTCAACAACACCTCGCCAACGCTTCTCAAGGAAAGAACAACATCGAAAGGATGTTGAGTATCTCAAAGACCTGAAGAGTCGAGCGAAGTGTCTTAATTGCGGGAAACGAGGTGCCCACTGGATTGCTGATTGTCCAGAACCTCACAAAAAACCTCTTCCCAAACCCGGTGGCAAACCCTATTCCGGCCTTAGTACTGCTAATATTGCAGAAGCCATGTATACAACAACCTTATCTGATAACTCAGATACTCATCCTTCTGATGATGATGAATCTGAAATAGCATTCATGGTTTCTACTTGTTCCACTGCGTTTTTAACATCTTCTCTGCTCTCAGACAAGTGGTATGCTGATTCAGCTGCAACAGAGCATATGACCAATCGTCGTGAGTGGTTCACAACTTTCAACTTGGTTGATGAAGGAGTTTGGCCAGTTGTTGTTGCTGACAACAAAACAATATGGGTCAGAGGTAGAGGGGATATCAAAATCATCAGACATGTCAATGGTCGCCAATTAACAGGTATCCTCCTCAATGTTATCTATATCCCTGATTTGGCTCGCAACCTCTTGTCTATTCAATTTGGGACAGTTTCCGATGTTGGGATTATATTTCTATCTGAGTCCCTTATTCAACCTGGTAATTGTGAGTTTCGAACTAAGAATGGAGAATTGGTTATGGAAGGCAAACGAGTTAACAAATTGTATGAGCTGTCTCTAACAGTCGTACCTCCTACAATAACCTCTCCAGCCTCATCCTCAGTTGCTTTAGTGACACATCCAAGTGATACATCCAAGTGGTCAGATTATAATGACATGCAACTGTGGCACTTCCGAATGGGACACGTCAATTACAAAACTATCCAGCATATGAGTTCACAAAATTCTCTTCAAGATATCAACCTCGAGAACACCACAATTCCTCAAGAACTATGTCACGGGTGCATGCAAGGCAAGCACAGTAAGGCGAGTTATCCTACAGATGTTCACAAACTTCGAAACCTACCCGTGGGTACTTTCTTGCATGGCGATACTTCTGGAAAAATCGCTTGCCCTTCCATCGGTGGATCACAGTACTTTATTCTGTATAAAGACGACACATCTTGTTACAGATTCGTTTTATGTGCAAGCAACAAGGATGCTGCCTTCCCTTTCTTTCAAAAGGTGGTCAAGATTGTTCGACGCGATCAAGGCATTGAGGTGAAGAAATTACGCACTGATCAGGGTCGTGAATTTCTTAACAAAGATTTCACTTTTTTTCTGGATCAACATGGTATACATCATGAGTTATCTGCCACTTATACCCCACAGCAAAATGGTTTCCTCGAACGTGATAACCGAACAGTCATGGGTTCTCTGGCCTATGTTCATATCAACAAAGAGGTGCGTACGAAGCTTGACCCCAAGAGTCGACCAGTTATTTTTGTGGGTTATAGTCTTCATTCTCGAGCATATCGTTTGTGGGATCCACGTTCTGATAAGATTATCGAGAGTAATGATGTTCATTTTGATGAACGTCCCAGACGGTTTAATCTTGCCTTATTCCCCACTCTGGAACCTATGGATTATTATATTATTCCTTCCACAAACAGTGGGAGTTCTTCTCCTGGTACCTCAAACAGTGGGAGCTCATCATCTTCAGATGTGCCTGATCATATTCCAACTGTGGAACCAGATGTGGCACAATCCTCCGTTGAACTATCTTTGGATACACAAGCCCCTAATCTCAGATACGATTCTGATGATCCATATGATTTCTCTGGTCATGAATGTCCACACCCTTCATCTGATATTTCATCTACTCCCTCTCTATCCCTTCATCCTGATCCTCATGACTCCAGTTCACCTGATGTTCCCAAATTCCGGAGCATACAAGACCTTTTGGACTCTACATCCAAAATTACGACTCCACCTGAAGCCTCTACATCGACATCGGTACTTCCATCGATTTCCTGTATGGCATCTATGGGTGCACAGTTTCTTGAACCCCAAAGTTATCGACAAGCTCTGATGTCCGATCAAGCTCGCGAGTGGAAAAAAGCAATGGAGCGTGAGTATGAATCTTTGGAGGCCAATAATACTTGGAAACTTGTTCCCCTGCCACCAGGTAGAACACCAATTCAGTGCAAATGGGTCTATAAAATCAAGTATCACTCTAACGGCACTATTGACAGGTATAAAGCCCGTTTAGTAGCCAAAGGATTCACCCAAAAACATGGCATTGATTACTTTGAGACATATAGTCCAGTTGTCAAGCATCAGTCCATTCGCATCATGCTTGTTATTGCCGCAGCACTCAAAATGAAGATGAAGCAGTTTGATATAGGAACCGCCTATCTCAATAGTGACCTCGTTGAACCCATCTATATGATACAGCCTCTGGGGTTTCAAAGCTCCACCTATCCTGACCATGTATGTTTACTTCTCCGAAGCTTATATGGCCTTAAACAATCTGCTCGCTATTGGAACAAGACTTTTGATGCTTTCTTGAAGCATTTTGATCTCATTCCTTGTTCAGGGGACCCTTGTGTTTATCGAAATGCAGGGACTATCCACACCATGTTGGGGATCTGGGTTGATGATGGTTTAATCTGTTCTTTGAAACCAACTTATATTGATGAGATTGTGGCCTATCTTGAGACTACCTTCAAGGTCGTGCACGGAGATGTTGATTGTTTTGTGGGTTTTCAAATTTCCCAAAATCCCATCAACCACAACATATTTATTCATCAAACCAGGTATATCCAGGACATATTAGTCCGGTTTTCTATGCAAGACTCTCATGCGGTGACTACACCTGCGGAGGCTAACAAGACTTTGTCTGCTCGTAATGACCCTGCAGATGAGCTTATACAGGAGGATTATTCTCAAGCAATAGGGTGTTTGATGTACCTTACTGTTTGCACTCGACCTGATTTGGCATATGTTGTTAGCAAAGTTGCACAGTTTCAAGCTCACCCACGAAAATCCCATTGGCAAGCCGTCAAACGCATTTTTCGATACTTGCGAGGCACAACTTCTTTGGGTATTCTCTATTCCGACACCAATCTATCAATGGTTGGATTTTCAGATGTTGATTTCGCAGGTGATACTGATGATCGCAAATCGCGCACTGGCTATTGTTTTTTATTGGGGGGCGGTATAATTTCTTGGACAAGCCGCAAACAGGGTTCTGTAGCTGATTCTACCACGGTCTCGGAATTCATCGCGATGGCGGAAACATCTAAAGAGGCCATTTGGCTATCCCGTTTCCTTTCTGATCTCAATTGTAATATGACCCTTCCTGTTGTTCTTCATTGTGACAATCAAGGTGCTATACAACTTGTGAAGAATCCAGTTTATCACAGGCGAACCAAACATGTTGATTTGAAGTATTTCTTCGTTCGTGAATTATGGGAGAAGAAGGAAGTTGATTATGTGTATATTAACACCAATGCTCAGCTTGCCGATTTGTTTACAAAGCCTCTACCTTGAGACAGGTTTCAACAGCTCCGTCAAGCTATGGGCATGACTACACTCTCCTCTGAATGAGTGGGAGTTTATTTGTTTAGTTTAGATAGAACATTCAAGAGTAGATTTTAGTCTGAAGAATAAGTGGGAGTGTTGGATGTAAGTATTCTTCATCCACTCTTTTCTGTTAGAAGTAGTTTAGCTATATTGTCATTGTGCACAGATTGTAGTTTAGTCTTTCCGATCGTAGACAGAGCGACACGAAGTAGAGTGATAGTCCTGCTTTCTTAGATTGTTAATCTGTTGTGGATTGATTCAGTGGTGCATTCTGCAACACTTTAATAAAGCTTGATATTCTCTCAAGTAATTCCTGTATCTAAATTCTTTATATATATATACACAAATCCTGCACATCCGCTGATTTATGTTCTAACGTCCCTGTCATAAGATTTAGCATCCTCCATTCATATTCCTAGCACTTGCAGATGATCAGCTTGCTTTCTCCAGACAATTGCAGATCGAAAAAAGAGTTTACTATACTGTATATTTCTTATCATACTTCTAATTGCTAATCATCGATACGATGATAACAACCTTAACACCTAAAATCTTATAAAAATCTAAATTTTGACAAACCACATGAAATAGAATGAGTCCTGATTAATTAGCTCAACAAGCATGGTTTTTTAAATGGTCCAAGAGGACAACTATGATCTGGTGAAGCAGGTCAAAGAACTAGGTTCAGAGGGAGCTGAGCCCCGAATTTAATCAACTCCCTCTACCTCCAAGCACGTGATCGAAGGAAGTAGGCGTCAGGTTCTCATGTTGTACAGATCAAGCAGCAGACATTCATGCAGATGGAACCTACAATTCAATTCTTCCCAACCACATGACCCCCCACCCTGCAGATCATGCACAGCTTGAAGCACGACCATCGACATTAATTACACCAGGTGAACAGAGATTGAAGGTAACTGCCGCGGTGGACAACCCGATCAAAATCATGCATCCTAGAGATTGAAGCACATATTTCCACTGGAAACCTGTCATCTGGACTATTGGAATGTAAGGCTTCGTATGTACTTGTACATATTGAACATTACCGGTGACAGTTGTATTACTTACTAGGTACAAAAAGGTTCTAGAGCTCATTGTTCCCGCCTTAATCGTCTTTGTAATTACCCGGTTGAGATCGATGCTACTAAGCATTCTTGTGATTGGTAACTAGTCTTGTAGAGCAAGTGTTGAGCGGATCTATAAGCGTTGTGACTCCTTTGCTGTCATCAGGACGATCTTCTAGTGGTCTAGATGTATTTCTTGACCCTATTCCCTGTGTGTAGAAACTGTGTATCAAAATTCTTTTATTGATGAATAGTGGAATAACAGTAGAATACAGTGTCAAGAGCGTGATTCAACTACGTATATATATACATATTGTTAGCCTTATCTACACTACTATATATTGGTGCAAGAATCAATTAAAGAGTTCCTCCATGCTATCATCTCCAATTTTGTATTTGAGTTGTTGAAAAATAACCCTATTTAAGGGCTCACACACGGTCAAGTACCCAACTCCATTACCCTGCATAGGTTTAAGTGAAAGTGATTCAAAATTATATACTAACTTTGAATTTTGTGAAGGAAAAAAATTTATGATGAGTAAATACTTGAAGGGGACATATAATCTTGATTTGTTGTTTACAAGTATAAGAGCACGGAATGTCTTAATTAATTGCTTACACAAATGATGACTTCACCATGGAACTCGATGACAAATGTTCTCAGACAAGTTTTGCCTTGTTTTTAAACAATGTGGCGTAGGGATTTAGGATTCAGCAGCCACATGGTTTGTCTTCTACCAAGAATTTAATATATGTTTATTGCTTCCACGTCTAAAGAAATATAAATTTGGATGCAAAGATTATTGGAGAATTTAGGTTTTCCTCAACCAGCCCCACCATTCTTTATTCTGACAACCAAAGTGAAATTCGGTTGGTGCATAATCTCGAATATCATTGCAGGACAAAGCATAGGGCCATGAAAATGGTATTATTTGTGTGAAGAATTTTCCCATGCATGACCAGATTGCGGATATTTTTACCAAGTGGTTTACTTGTCTTTTTGCACTTCCCGGCAATATTATTACCATTGGAAATGGGATTGTAGGGTAACTGTTCAATGTTCACAGGTATATCAAGTGGGAATATTGGAATATTAGGGTACGTATGCACAAGTTTGCATTGCACATTACTACACTAAATATTTTATTTGGTGTCATATTGTATTCAATGTCATTGTCATAATGTTTCTAATGACACTTATGAACAAGCTTACAAATACTATCATGGATGATTGAAATTTGGATAACACTCATGCCAATTATTGAAGCAAAGTTTGGTATATTCTACATTCTAACATTCTTGAAATAGTGACATGGAAGATTGAAATTTGGATGGCAAGTCACTTAGCATAGAACATTAAGTAGCAATGCTAGGAGGACACCCTTTAAGTACTTGCAGTATTACCTCAACAAGAAGGGAAAAGCTTGCAAAGAAAGGGTGAATGAATGGAGAATTAATCAAATATAATAGCTTCAAAAAGGTATCGAAGAGATTTCCAATGCGGGTGTCAAGAGACTTTTCCAAAAAGTGCAACTACCTTTTTGACCTCGCCAACTTTTCCCATTGCTTTATAGCTATTTAGATTTGTTTAGATTGTAATATAGCTTAGATTAGAACCTTTACCACCACTTGGCATTAGTTTTGTCCTAGAAACCAACATAAGTAATTGTAAGCATTGAAAGTAACTACCCAAATAAATTAAAAATAACCTAAGTAAAACTCAAACTTAGTGTTACTTTCGCTCTTGAAAGAGCATCAAATTGGCACGTGTTGGTCTGATGCTCTTTTGAGAAGGTCATTCTGGGCTTGCTACTTAATACCCAAGGAATGACAAATATTGTTATGTTTACATTTAGCATCAGTGACATTACATGGGCAGTTTACAACTAGTATTGAGCAAGACAAATAAAATTGGTGACACTAAATACAATATTTAGTGTAGTGACTGTACTAGTTACTAGGTACGGGGAGGTTCTAGCTAGAACTCGCGCCTCAATCTTGTTGTAAGTAACCCGTTGAGATCAATGCTGCTAAGCATTCTTGTTATTAGTAATTAGTCATGTAGAGCAAGTGTTGAACACAAGATCATGTATAAGTGTATTGTTACTGATGATGCAAGCCGTGTGTTTCCATGAAGCAAGTGTATGAGTAGATGCTCTGTGTTTGTGTGCAGCAGTATGGTGTTCGTTGAATCAGTGTAATGTGTATGAACATGTGCATAGTTGTGTCAGTACTCAGTGTCTGGTAACTCTGATGGTCACTGTGCTAGAATTATAGTTTACAATATGGACGACGTGTGCATGTCATGGCCCAAAGACTAGCCGGCAGGCCAAGAATTCAAGCTGAAAATATATATAAAATGAAAATCATACGGAATTGGCATTGATTGACCTTCAGAAACTGATGAACTAATTTCCAGTAGTTTAAGGCATAGGCACAGTTCACTGCTTTGTTTTAGTAAGAGCGTCTGTGATTCGCTACCTTCAATAATATTGATTTGTATGCATTGCATGGAAGTTCATGAAGATCGTGATATCAATGTCGTGTCTTTGAAGAACATTCTGCAACTAGCTGCACTAGCAGCCTCACTGATCTATTGTACTGATGAGAATCATTTCCTTGACATGCAGTTCTATACTGTAGACTTCCTTTGAATTTACTCATTTTCAAGAAGAAAGTTGGGAATATTCTTGGAACTTGATCAAATTGTTTGTGCAGGGTACCTCAAAATCGAAGTCCTGATGATGATCTACGTACAGTGAACCTACTGAATCGACACATTGAATCGGTAGAGCAGATTGAGATAATCCCCACGAGTAATTCGAAGGAAACAACCTTGCTGTGTAATGACTTTTTAATGCATACATCTAGTGCTATTACACTGCTGAATATCCTACGGAATACCATTCATCATTATTCTTACGCCTGATATTCCTACTTGATCACTATGCTACGCATTACCGTATCTTACAGCAGTTGTGCTCACTACCAATCCCTACGCCTGATATATTGCATACACACAAGATGAGTCCTGCAATGACTCCTGGGCAGTGTATAGTTACTCAGTGTTAAACTGCTACTTCTAGAAACAGCCTTATGGATTGTTTATCTAACTCGTAATTACAAAATTCATCAGTCACTCTTAACATGACTGGATGAACGCAAACTAATTTCGTCCATTACTCGGCTCGTGGCATTCTTGACTCAGACCACAGATCAATCACTTGATCATGAGAATCTTACTAAATTTCCGAATATACATGCACGATAGTTATAATGGGTCGTTTTATGAATCTGCAAGCATTAAGATTCAGGAGTTCATAACCTTATTAAGTGTCTGGGTTGCGCATATATGAGCATGTAAGTGACTCTATTATACATGCAAAGATGCTGGTTCTGCATAGTTGTATGTAACTGCAGCGTTGAAATTGAGGAGTAAGCCTTAATTATATATGAGCATGTAAGTGACTCTATTGCACATCCTGCAAGATGCCAGTTCTGTATACTTGCAGGCATTCGCAAGCATTGAAGTTCATCAGGATTTAAGCTTACACGACGCCGCCAATCCAGCAAATTGCAGTAGTACGGCGAAGACCACGATTCACTCCCTAACGTGATCCATGAGGAGGTTGCAGTGTAACAAGAAAGGAAGATGCAGCTGAAAATTATGATGTACAAAGCGAAACAAGCGGTGGCTCTCGTATAAAACGACTGTAGTCTCACCATTCTCTACACCATCCAACAGCAACTGCAAGGCTACATCAAGCTTGCAATATTCAGCTGCTGCCCGTTTGAGCAGAGTGTGTACAGCTAGTTGCACTGATTGAAGTGGCGGGAAGAAGGAATTGAAGCCTATCCTGCGCATGAATCGATTCTTTGGCAATTTCGGTACCGATCATCATCATCACGTGTATAGCTTACCTAGCGCTGCCGGTTTAGGTCCTTCAGTTAATTTCAGCCATGGCAGCAGCACTTCGTTCTTTCACCTCGACGATGGTGGCAGGGCAGCTGTGTATGATATTCATTGCCGCCATAGCCGGACCTGCTATGGCCTCCATCTCTTTGCAAAATGGAGCTATGCCGACCAGGGCGGGAAACCGGTTCCTGCTGGACAACCCCAACCCTGCAGCAGGAGGTGGACGACGCAGCCTTCTGAACTACAATGCCTGCGGCACCGGCTCCGCACCGGACTACGAGTGCAAGAGCAAGTACCCGGCCTACAAAAACTCCACATGCTGCACCCAACCCGACAACAGCAAGCAGTGCTACGATCTGGGACTGGACCTGGATACCATGTGCGGATCCTGCAACACCAAATGCTCCTTCGGGTACACTTGCTGCAGCGGGGTGTGCGTCAACCTCCAGAGCGATGCTAGCAACTGTGGTTTCTGCGGGAACAAGTGCAAGTCTAGCACCAACTTGCAGTGTAAGAGTGGCATGTGCGGCTACGGTGCGGCCGGGAAATCCGCATAACTCATGTAATTTTGATATCGATCGTCATCCATCTCAGGCAGTGATCGAGATGATGGTCGACATGGGGTCTAGCCAAGAAGATAGACGGCCACATTGTATGTATGCAGAGTTGATGAGTCCCATATCATATGATGGGGCTGTAAACCTTCTCCGATCGGACATAGCTAGCGATCGAGACACAGTTGCAGTTTCAGGAAATACGGGAATTAAGTACCGGAATAATATGTGTTTAACTTCTGATAATCTGCGTGTGTAAGTCTTCCTAAGAATTCATAGGGGTTGACACAAGCTGAATTGGTGAAGGCTCCTTCATTGCGCCTGTACAGTAACTCGAATTCTGAGAGAGCAATTAATCCAGTTGGTTATAGTACTGTTAAGTAGAGGTTCGATTTGGATTGACTTACTCAATAAAGATGATCAGTTTCTTGTACTAATTCGGCTTTGTTTGTTTGCAAGTTACGCTCAACTGTGAGGATATATATAGTTGAGCTTTTACTCAATGGCATTCTTTCTGGTGCTGAATCTTGAGTCACAAGAGTTCATTCTGATCTTGGCCAAAACATGAAATCGGGCTCTCAGAGCTCTTACTGCAACTTCAATATCGAGGATGTTGATAAATTGACACAGATATTAATTGAGCTGTGCCTTTCACCAACGATGGTGAGCAATGTCAATACATGCGGCTGGTACTACTCCATGAGCGTATGTTGTGATGTTCACATTCTGTGGCCCACTAAATCAGTATTTGTATTCATGGATATGAGAAAAGGGGAGATGGAATTCACCCAACAAATTGATGTAGTATATGTGTTTCAGGTGAATTGAACATGAGTATTTAACTCAATCCATCTGTGAGAAAGTGGTGAGACTGCCGATTGAGCCCAGTTGTTTGAATCCCCAGGAACTTTCATAGCAGCTCAAGGTTTAGGGTTTAAGGTTTAGTGTTGAAGAGACCGATGAAATATCTCTTCTCACTGATGACTAGAAAGTGGTAAAATGTCTTTCCTACTGGTGACTGATCTAAAGCATATATGTTCATACGTGAGTTAGCTCAGTCACAGACCACGTACAGAAGGAATTATATCGAACTTGAAGATGGAGAGTCACCAGGGAAGGTGAGGTTTACTGTGTAATATCCAACTCGGATCATAATATGTCGGAAACAACAGTATGCAGACAAACAAAAAATCAAAAATTAAAAGTTGCAGAGGAATTCAGCTCAATCTTCCAGTACATTAAACTTGGAATTTTATTGTATTCCTCGCCAAAAATCATATGCTGAATTCAACAGAATTGATTTAAACTGACTCAGCAAGGATAGGAATGTCTCAAAATGTGACATAACTATAGTAATTCAAACCCATCAGTGTTTAATATTCCTCAAAAACAGCCTGATCCAAACAAAGTGTGATAGCCGAAAGTGCATTATCAACGGGTTAGCAATCCAATATCAGAGATATCTAACTTGCAGACTTTATCAACTTCAATCTATTCCTGCTCCTATAATAGGCTCGACACACCCAACTGATAATTAAACATTTGTAAGAGATCCAACATGTTCTGTGTGTAATTAATAATTTCAATGGTTACACAGCAGGACCAATAGTGTCAATTAAGAAGTGTCACCTTTATTTCCACAAAAATCTCTATTAATCTCTTTGGAAAAGTTGGGCCCGCTTTATCTAATGAGCTGAGTTATTTCCACCTGTTTCCAAGCACGTGATGGAAGAAAATGAAGCGTCAGGTTGTCATTGCCAGGTAATTCTGTGTACAGGTTTGACATGCATGCATCATTACCCTCCCGTATGATCATGCTGAGGTTAAAGCATGACTATCATCAAACCAGGTAGAAAACAGTTGCCGTCTTCACAATAAATCCAAGCTAAACTCCCAATTCAACACATTTTCAAGAATCGGTTGACCATCTTACCATAATTTCCTTGGGGACGTGCAGATCGAGCATGTAAACTTCAATGGCCAAGATCGTCGGCACAAGGCGAATTTCAAAGTTGATCCAAAGTCTGTACTTGTGCATCAGTAAGAATAAGATCCATTACAGGTGATTATTATCATACATCATGCCACACTTTCTACATCATGTATGGCACTTGAATGGGGCTTGAATTTTATGGACTCAAATGTAATTCCTTGGCACCCAACATCGTTTAGGGTTCAAGGTTTAGGGCTGTATAGACTGATATCAGCAACTCTACTGTGTCTTACTCATTAAGCTTGTCTTCTCTCCTAAATACTCAGTTAGTTCTTATCAACGCTCCTGCTATCATTTGGAGTGCTCACAAACAACGTTTCCTACTTGACATGTTTATTTGACATAGAAGTGTTGAATACTTTTGACACCATGGAAAATCAAAATTATTGTTAAAAGTGAAATTATGTGTGTGTTTTAAGCCTCCAAATCCTAGTAGTATCAGCTTGGGTTTGCTCTTGCAAATATACAAATATTTGGAAATATTTGCATTTGTTCTGGACCTGCAGCTAACCCTAGTGTTCATACCAGCCATTATGATCCATGCAATAGTTGCAGGAAACCGATTTCTGTTGATTTCCCAAGCTCATTAAATGGTCATACAAGTCCCCATAATCATATTGACTATGGATCCTAGAATGGTTTTCATAATTTGAACACATAGTCCACTCTCTTTCAAGCACATATCCTTTTGAGTATCCATTCTTGAAGCCATATCAAACCACATACCACTAAAATATATTAGGTGTCCCACTAAGATAAGTAACCAAATTAATCAAAATTAGATCTTGTTAGGTGAAAGAAATGATTGTCCAGGATTTTTGTTATTATTTTATTTTTATTTTTTGGGCATTTCTTGGAAGTCGATTGTTCTTTGTCAACTGCAACAATCAAATTTAAGGAGTTGATTGTTGTGGTCAAATGAGGTGGTCAACTTTCGCAATTGACCAAAGAAATTGACCATAAACCAATCATTGCATAACAGAAACAAACATAGCCAACAGTCCTCCAAACAAGCAAGCCCCATACTTACTAAAAATTTAATAATCTTAAGATCTTGTGATTTAGAAATAGATCACAAAAATCAATTTTTTAATTTACAAACTAGATATTTTATTTTATTCCACACTGTGCTAAATATAGACATAATGTGTACATGTATAATCGTTACATCACAGATACCAATGTTGCATCCTTCATGTGTTGAGGAAACATCTAACATCAGGGGAGGAATGAACTCAAAAGGTGCCCACGAGTTTGGTCCCAAAAAAGGATTGTTTTTAATGTTTTGTCTTCAAAACTCAAATGAAAAAGATTTATGGCTCAAAGGTACTAGAAACCGGAACCACTAAACTATTGACACATTAAGGTGTGGACTTGTCATGGTGTATTTTATAGATTCCTCTAAAATGATCGGTAATTCTCCTGAAGTGTCGAACTTCAACCGGTTATTTCTCAAACTCAGCCGGTTCCTCTGTACCTAACCGCCGGTTCTCCCCAAGCACTGGTCTACAAGATTGGATGGGGAGCAATGATCAAGGAGAACCAGCAGTTAGTTACAAATGAACTGGTTGAGTTTGAGAAATAACCGGTTGAAGATCAAGACTGCAGGAAAATTACCAATCATTCTACAAGAATTTATAGAATATACCCCAATTTAATAATGGAAAACCAGAGGATGTCAACATGTAACCGGTTGGAGTTGCAAACACTAAGGATCTCAACCGTTTATGTCCAAATATCTCCCCGATCATCGATGGGGAGGCCTTCTATACTTCTTTTAATTCTGGAGGAAAGTTGTCTGAGACAAGCAAGCCATTTGTGGAAGTTCAAGGAATGGTAGCCAAGCCCTCCAGCAATACTAAATGAATAATCGAATATTGTGGACAGCAAGAAATCAGGAGGGCTGCACAGATTGTTTGGCCCTTGGGACGTGAATGCAACACTGCCATGTGATAGCTAACTTACTGCACCCACTCCTCTTCATCTAGCAATTCTACATGGAAGTGAAGAGGCAGCCGTGGAAGTACTTGTGCACGACAAGAGAACAAATTTGAATGCAATCTTAAAGGAGCCCAGTCTCCGTATTGGAAACATGGAAAGCATCCGCTTGACGACATTGACAAAGGCAGTACTAGTTGGAAATGAACGGATGGTGGAGGTCCTAATAAAGCCCTAAGGGTCGCGGGGGGCTGTTCCAGCTAGGAAATTCAGGACCATTTTCATCAAACCAGGTTGTAGGGTACATGTTTTTAGTGTTGAACTTGGGGCAAGAGTCAACCATAAGATCCTCTAGCAGGGTGGTTCATTTTCAACTCATAAAAGTTCCATCCAAATCGGTCTTTGTTTCATTGCTTTTTAGAAGCATTGAAACTGACCAAATGAAATTGACCATTTCAAGAATCTTGGGCATGCATGTCCCATGCAACATCCCTAAAATGCCATGTCAAAATGAGTTTGGTACCCAATGAACCAATATGGAATGTCCTTCGTTCAAACCTCCACATTGACTTCAAGCATGCACCCAAAACTTACTGAACATGGAAAGTTATGCATGCGAAACAACCAACTCCCTACTAAAACTCCAATTGAGTTAAAGGATAACTCTATTGACAATGGAATTTTAGATTTGGGCTTCACCTAAACCTGTGTGTCCTACTTGGGGGAAGTTAAACCTCTCCCTATGAGCTTTAGGGGGATATGGATAGGGGCAGCCCCCAAGAAAAATTTCAAGATTTCTAAACCCGATCGAAAACTACTGCCCATCCCACCCAACTTCGAGAAAGCAACACTCTTGAAAGCCGTTTGTCCACAAATCCCATTTTAGGTGCACTTCACCTTCAAGGTCCAAAATCCAATATATATGTGAACTTTCACTTAGTAAATATGCAATTAGTTGGGATTTCATTCTGAAAGTGAAATCGTCAATAAATCGTGTAATTAATTTGGAAGTCGAAAACATTACAAAAATCCTCATTAGTATTGAGTTTATAATTTTTGTGACTTACCATTTGAAAGAGTCTTTGTAATTTGAAAAGGAAACTTAAACTAGTTTGTTGATTTAGTATGTATATTTCATAATAGTTTAGGTGTTGACTTCTACTTTCAAAAGTATTCATACACATTCAAACTAATAAAGCATGATTAAATGCAATCAAGCGTAAATAATTTTTAAAATGCGCTTACTTGAATTAATTATGATATAAATTCAGAGATGAGAATTGATGTGCTTAATCACACTTATTCTGGTTTAAAGAGCAGAGAGAGAAGGGGACGCTGTTTCAACTCGTGGGAGGGAGACGATGTTGTAACTGAATGATTTGGGGAAATTACATGGCCCTCTCTCGGTGGTAATTAGTCTCTTCCAAATTCCCTACATTGATTCTCTCATTCTGCTACAAGGTGCATGGGTGGCCCTAATGTGGGAACTCCCAACTTCACAGACGACTTTGACCAGTGGATCACATCAGGAATTCTTTCATCCCGTTAGCAATTACAAAGAGTCAAGTAATTTCTTATTTCAAGCTACAGATTCGCAGTTGAGATGCAAAATAGTATAGGAGGTCAAAGTGAGAGATTCTCTTTCTCTTTCTCTTTAAGTCTTCACGTAGGCGCCTCCCAAATGTGTAATCAATTGAACCTGGAATGATATCTAGATTTGGAGCACATAGTCCAATCTCGTTGTACCACAGATCTTTTTGGTGTCCATTCTTAACTGCTTATACTCCATAAGTCGCTGTAGGTGAAAGGTTCAACTAGTCTCCAATAGCATTGTAGCATTTGCGCAGTTCTTGAGGAGAGGGATATGAATGTAGTAGCACAAAGCACCCAGTTGTCTCGCAATTTCAATGTTAGGATTTTACAGAACAACATTCTCTTAAATGTAGAGTACAATTGACGGAATGCCGAGAAGGAAAGGAAGAGACTTCCATATGGAGTCCTGGTAATTCCCTACGACATTATGGTATGACCATCTTGACGCAAGTACTGTAAGCCAGCCGCCCGGCCGTCCGCAAGTTACAGAAGTTTAAAGAGAACAGCAACAGAGACTGTGATGATGACGAACATATATACCAAGGGAATAAAACAAGCTCGAAACTAAACTACCCTTCACCTGAATTTGCCTCACAGCTTGAGACCTCAACAATCGAAACTAGGAGTAACTCCCCAAACCAAACCTCCAATGACGTGATGAATGAATGTGATGAACTGTAGACATGGACCTCATAGATGATATCTGCTTGCAGGACATGAGCTAGCTACCTTGAACCCATATGTTTCGCGCAGTCTCTCACAAGTGCCCTCATCTACGAAACAATTCTCTCTCTCTCACAGCCGGGCGGTGTAGCGATCGTCTGTAACCCGAGTGGGGGCAGGAAGGTGTGGAGATGGGCATCCGGCGTGGGTCCGTCGTGTGCATGTGGATGGCCTGCCCGCTTCAAGCCTAGAGTCAGCAGCCAAGCCTATCCGAAGGGCTGGCTATGGCGGGTGTCAAAGAGGAAGGAATGGCGTGAGGCGGGTGACCGAGCAGCGAAAACTTCCCTCTCTGGACGGTGAAGGGACAACGGGCTTGAGTGTTCAAGCGGCAGGTCACCCGGCCTGGACTGTTCCATTCAACCACCTTTCCCTTTTTATTAGATTCATTATTGTATTCTATGTTTTATAATGAACAAGTTTACACTCTCAATTGCTTTATACACTCTACACCTATGGCAACCAAAGTGCACGTGATATTACGGAGTTTTGTAGTGTTAACATGGATGCGTGATACTATAGAATTAGTGTAGCTTGTGACATTGTGGAATAACACAAAGGAGATGTGAGGACAATGTGAATTCGTCACTAGCGTTAACCTACGCCAGTGTGGTCCACTCCCCTTGGCCTTCCCGGGCAATGTGCCAAGATGAATGCACCAACATTCAACAAGTGTCATAAGAAGGTGACACTCCACATGGCGCAATGCAAGGGTGTGGGTTGACTTCATTGGTGATTTGCATTAATGACAAATTTTGTGATATAAGGGAGAGAAATGTGACAATAAGGAGTGAGGTTTGAACTACGAACATCCGTTCCCTAGGGTTTCGGGATATTAGAGAGTTTGTGACATTGTGGAGTTTAAGGTGCATCATGCCAAAAAGGAGTTTTGTAGTGTTAACATGGATGCATGAATTAGTGTAGCACGTGACATTACAGAGTAATACAGAGTCAACATTGTAATAATTTGATGCGTGTGGTTTGAATTTTTTTGGTGGTTTCTTTAAATGTCAAAAGCCATGGTATAAGGGAGTGAAATGTGACAACAAGGAGTGAGATTTAAACTAAGAACATTTGTTCCCTAGGATTTTGTGATGGATATTATGAAGTTTAGAGTGTACGGTCACGGATGATTGAAATTTGGATGAAACACCACTTAGTAAGTGATAGTAATTGCAACATTGTACATCTATAATGCTCGAAAGTTTTCACAAGGAATGACAAATAATGTTGAGTTTACATTTAGTGTTGGTGACACTACACGGGCGGTTGACAATTAGTATTGAGCAAGACAAAAAAAAATTGGTGACACTAACTACAATATTTAGTGTAGTTCCCTAAGTGAAATCGCCTATTAACAGTTCAACACTTTATTATGTAAATTCAACACCTCTTGTGGACCACCCATTGTTGTATCCACATAGCAAACATTGATTATGGATGAAAAATGCATATTAAGTTGAAAAATTTGTGGGGAAGGCTCCTACTCATCGTTGTATCCACAAATATTTGTGGAAAGTGGAGAAGGTTATTCATATTTTCCAACAAACTGAGCCTATTTGTAGCCACCGCAAAACTTGCCACAATCATACTAAGATGAGCAATCAATGTCCACAATCCTCCTTGGATTTTCACTAAAGGGTGACTCACCTACCTTAATGCGACTCACTTCCACCTAAAGGTCAGTCATTACCTAAAATAGTGCAAGATATTTAAATTGTTGAACTCTTTATCATGTATTTTGGTAAGACCAAGTGAAACAAGAAAAAAAGTGTTTCCCCAAATGCAAATATGGCAACATGTGGGGGAATGCCCCAAGAATGTTTGTCGTATTTGAATCCACAAACAAAATGTAGATGGATGTAGAAAGATTTGTTATGTGGATACGGCAACATGTGGGCTTCCCTTTCACTAACCTTATAATCCCTAAGGTTTTGTGTATTGTTAAAATCATCTATATAATGAGATTTGCAAACTGGCTTCAAAATGAAACATTCATGAATAAAAAATGTACACACAAAGTCAAAGAAGACATCCGTACAGTTGGACCTTTTATATAAGGTCATAAGAGCATCCTCAGTCGGTCTAGGTAAAGCTCACTGCAAACCAAAACCTATCTTTTGACTGACCTAAAATTAGAAACTGAATTTACCATCATTAGAAGCGCACCTAAATAAACGTGAGATATTTCTCAAGAACAAAGAATTGTAAAAATTTGACGTAGGTGAAATCCCTCATTGAAAACACCACATTTTCAAAATTTAGAGGGAGTGCACCAAATCTTGCTTTAAATGGAAAGATCCTCCCACACTCCCTCCAAATTTTTGACATTTAGAGGGAGTGTGGGAGGATCTATCCATTTTTAAGCAAGATTTGGTGCACTCCCTCTAAATTTTGAGCAATTTTAAGCAAGATAGGTCTTGGTTTGCAGTGAGCTTTACCTAGACCGACTGAGGATGCTCTAAGCTTTGTATAAAAAAAATTCAAAGATAAAACTTCATGAATTGAAAATGACATTAGTTTGCTTCGATATATTGTAATTATATTCAACTTAGGACGCAATCTAACACAAACAAAGAGTGTGCTCATATGTATAGAGTGTAAACAACATTTGTTTGTGAAATTAGAACTATGTTTCAAATAAATCTAGACTTATGCATGAACTTCGGACATAATATAATTTTGAATGTTCATGTCTACTAGCAGACCCTGTGATAGAAATGATAGCAATTAATCCTAGTGTCATGCTACTTTGATGCAAATAAATTATACAAGCATGGCATAACATTATTCAACTACATTATTATGCCCCATTCTATATGTAGCATTCAACATGGGCCTCCACTATCTTACCGTCGTGGGAAGAAACTTAAAAAATAAGAAGAAATTGACATTGGTAGGAATAATGAATAGTGCTAGTATAAATATTGTGAATAGTGTCAGTATTTTTAATGATGTTGCAGTTGCTATAAATAATAATATGAATGAATAATATTGGGATGAAAAATGTTTATGGAAATATTGGTAGGATGAACAGTGATTCCTACGCATAAAACCGGGAGTATAACTCCACCCAAATTTCAAAGATCAACTTGAATGTATCAATAGTAAATGGATATTCTCACTTTGTTCGGGGGGGCCATGAAATACAATTGATATATTCCAAGGTCATGGAACTTACCCACATGGTTGAATAATGTTATAGAATGCACATGAGACACCAATATTGAGAACTTTCAAACCTTATACATTACAAAAAAAAACTTTACAACTTAAACACAATATTGTGATTGCTATGAGCCCGAACCACCCAACTATAGGAGAGACACAAGATAATCTTCTCTCCTCCCCCAAGCTCTTTCTTATATATACAAAGGCACTTCTAGTCTTCTCCATCTTTATCCATGGTATCTCAAAGATACTTTTAGAAGTCTCAAGTCTTATTAAATTTAGACTAAAGCTTCCTTATCTATATACATAGATCATCTCACCGTATGTTTTTTTCTTATCTTTTGGCTTAATCACAATCCTCTTGTTGGAACTTCTAATTCCAACTTGAGGTGAAGCTTGCACCACACTCCCCCAAATATATTCCCTTCTCAAAAAGGACCTCCAAATGCACGCTTAGGGGGTAGTGCCCCCAGCTTGAGACCACAATGTGGTCTCAAATAACATCAAGGTAGACATGCCTAACTTGAACCAAACTTAACCGGAAAGTCACCAAAAGCGGGGATCAACTCAAGCCATCTAATGTAATTTTCCATATTTGCCACTTCCAACACTTGTGTCAATAACCTTAAAATAAAATAAGGGAGGGAAGTTGTTTTGCTCTATTTCGAGGCAAAGACACTTTGAGTAAATTTTGAGTTTTTTCTTGAGTTTGATTTTATTTGAGGAGTACACAAGTGGTGAGAGGAGCAAAGAAATGCAATAGGTGGCATAGAAAATGAGAAGATTCTTAGTAATATAAAAGATAAAAACATGTGGACCCGTAAAACTCAAAGAAGCCCTCCAAGACTTTTTGGTTACAGTCAAGCAAAGGACTAGTAGGGCAAATCAACCCCAATTGATCCTCATACTATTCGGTTAACTCTAATAAGAACATTTACACCTAGATTTGAGTGGATTGTGATTGATTGTGAATCTAAGAACCGGCACTAATAATAACACTCGTTTGAAAAAGATTGGATTGCGTGCTCAAAATATGCTAACCTTTCTAGGGTCAATAGTCAACATGCATGGGGGGAGGACCTATATGACCACTAAATGAGCAGAAGAATCTTTGGTTTAATAGTGACTAATAGCCTCCCCACACCTGCTGGTGGCGAGGCCAGTCACCAGCTCCCACCAGCAGGGTCACACTTTATATTAACTTTATAACAGTGGCAGCGACTGATCGCATCGGTCATGCCACTCACTCGTTCGCTGCTGTGAGCAATAATTTCACACGTCAGATAATTTCGTACTATATGATAAGCTCAAGCGAGATAATTTCAACCGAGGTAATTCCACACTTTTGGATAGTTTCAAGCGAGATAATTCACTATGTTTTCATTTTCGCAATGAGTGAGTTTAGGGTTTGGCCATGAATTCATATTTCTTTATAACGACATTCAATAAGACATTTAGGCAAAGCTTACTATGTGGAATTACGCAATGCTATATCTACTTACTGTACATCTCATATTTCACCAACAAATGCTAAATTGATAGTTTGGACATTATAAAACATTAACAACTTTACTTGGTAAAAATTTATTTCATTAGTAAAAGGATATAGCACCTGGTAAATCCAAATAGTAAGTCACACTTAATATCATATTTGACTAATTGTCCATGAAGATTTTTTTTGGCAAGATCGGTTAAAATTCTATTCTTTCCAAGTCCAATTGGTTGACTGTTGCGTGAACTTTCGATTCTTTTTTCTTTATTAATTCGAGGTATATCCTCTATATTCCTCTAAAACGCTTGATAAGTTTTGTGAGGTCTTTTTCAACCAGATTATTTCTCCAAACCCTAAACCAGTGCATCATTGTAACTTTAGGTACCAAATTCTCCTGAAGTCTCAAACTTCAAGTGGGTTATTTCTCAAAATCAACCAGGTCATTGTATGCCCACCACCAACAAGATCACGGTAAAGAGGAATAGGATCCCATTCATGTCAGGGTAAAAGAAACCCAGACGTTGTTTTTTATTTATTTATTTATTTATGCCCACCACCAGTATTTGTGGGCGGCCTATAAGATGTTCATACGAGATCCGAAGATAGTGAGGCCCCCCTACCGATCGGAGGGCGCGCAGTGGAGGCATCGGACGGCTGTCAGGTGGAGGTGGGGACTATCGACGGCTGATATGACGGCCCACTGCTCCTTCGCCTCCGCTGTTGGCCTGCCTACATACACCTTCATTCGCAGTCCTGATGCATGGGTTGTGGGGAATTGGGTTGCTGGTCGAGGGACAGGATGCGTTGAGCCCGGGGTAAGTATGTGAAATTCAAGCGAAGTAGATGAGGTTAATCCAGAAGGAAGAATCAACTGCTTGTGATGGCTATAATTAGCTTACACTGGGTGACTGACATGCTGAATCATGCAGGTACACATCAAGTGTGAAGAACTGCTGCGGATCGGATCGATGCATGCTGGGTTGATCGTTGCAAGCAATTCCTTCATAGTGAACCTGTGAAACTGACAACGGGTCCAGCGTACTCTTATTTCTCTCGAGGTGAATTTGGAGTGCCCGTTGGACATCGGGTTGTTGGCATTACGAACGGACACTCTATTCACGCCGGCCCCTCAAAGGGACCGGAGTTTCTATCTATCTATCTGGAGTGCCCGCGCTTCTTCTGTCAAGATATGGAACTTTGTTTGAATCATTTTTTGGGTGCATTTTGCTCTTCAAGGACAAAAGTGTCTCCCTTCAAGGATTAACCAATCTGTCGGCTCCAGCTTGACTTTGATGACTGGACAGTGGGTTGCATCAGGTCCACCACATAGCTGAGAATTACCGCGATATCGAAGAAGGTGTAGGGCAGCGGGAAGAATGGCGGAGCTGGATCCTGTCGTATCATCTGCTGTAAGTGATCAAGTAGTATATTTGCTTGGTTAGCCTCTCCATCACCTTGAAAAAATAGCTGATGATTTTATGCGGTGTTTTTCCTTAACGGGTTGATTAATCATATCTTACTAGATTTATTACAAATCTTATTTCACGGTCAGGTCGCTTATACTCCCAGGTCACTGCTTAAAGATTCTACTAGTCTCCAAGTAGTATTGTGACAATCGTGCAATTCTTAGAGGAGAGGGAGGAGACTGTAGTGCCACAAACCACCCAATTATAGGCTATATATGGAGAGGAGACTAGCTCAAGAGCAATCACCATGAAGAAGATTATAGACTCTTGGATTGCTCCCTTCCTCTGTGCATCTATATCTCCCCCGTGCCTCAATTTTCTATCCCAAATCAGAGAGGTCCCATGTCCCCTCCACATTGGACGACTTTGCAGGTATTTTGACTCAACCCCATTCACATAGAGGCTTTGCATGTCACATGCACATAGTCGACAACGAAGTTTCAAATTGAAAACAACATATTACATAGGCTTGGCACACTTGTATCAAGGCCTGAGGACACTTGTGCACTACATCATGAGTGGTAAGTAGTATGACTGGAAATATGTTGTGATGTACCTACTGAGAGTGCCAGAAATAAAAATTCCATCCTTGGATTCTAAATTATGGCAAAGTGCCACCAAAGCACTGTCATGACGGGAAAAATTCCCCGGCAACGATTGTAAGTCACAGCATGCCTCATAATCTGGGTACTTGATTTATTTTGTTTTTCTTTCCGGTTTGTGTCTCAATTTTGACCGGAGACTTTTATATGTGTGCAGGGTGAGCAATGGCAAAGTATCATAGGAAAAATTGTTGCGATCGACAGATTCCGCAGAAGCTCCATCTCACAGCTTCAGGTGAGGCATACATCTCTTTATCCTCAGAACCACCTGTTCGATTTTATTCAAGTTAGGTTTGTCTTACATTGCAGGTTCTTATATTGAAGTAGGAAAGGATTTTAAAAGCAACATATGATCTGATCAACGGCCAAAACTTTGAAGAAGAATACTCCCCATTGGAGAAGCAATACTATGGCAAAGCCAACACAGAGCAATTAATGCAAGTTAATTGCACCTCAGAATACTCTACATTTTCCACAGGTTGATACATGGGCGGCATATTACTTTTTTGTACTATGTCCCTGGTAAGAGGCTCTTCATTCATGTTTGCTCCACCAGGAGCCACCGTTTCTATCTAAATTTGAGCTAATTATCTAAAAACCATATCGCGGAGGCACTTTCGAAGTTATAATTCAAAACTGCTGCCAAATGTTAATGCAGGACGCTGCCCAAAATCCACATACATCAGGATTTGAGAACTTGAAATGTCCAGATGACTGGTCCAGGGAAAGCACAAGACTGCAAAGTGAGGCAGGTTCAACTGATGAATCCGAGGTAACACTCGCGAAGAATAAGTTAAGTTTTTCTAAAGGAATACCCGGAAATAAATTTGTACTGACTTTTCAAGTATGACATTTGGTAGGCCCCCTTGTGTGAAAGGAGCTAAAGTAATTAAAAATGGGCTAACATGTCATTGTGACTTTGAAGTGCAGCTTGATTTGGTTTTTGTGAAAAACATTCGGACAGCTCTTGTTGAACTGCTGAGCTCCTACGGCATCATTCTCACATTGTTGGCAAGCATCACGTTTGTTGCAGTCCTACAACCACCCGGTTCGTTTGATCCAGATGGGTTCGTGAGATCATCAAATCTTGTGGCGGCTTTCATGTTCTTTGCTACCTCCTCCTTCCTCCTCGCATGCACCGGATTATTAACAGTGGCAGTGGGCTCGGCAATGATGCTACGTCCACGCTTCTCCAAGCAATTTGAAGAGATACCAGTGCCACCTCATACACATCATCAAATCGGACTAGATGAGAGTTTACACCCTAATCAACCCAATCATTCACATGAGCGTCAACCTCTTACTCCGGATGTCACCTACGATAACTTACCCGTAATGGGAAAAATTATTCTAGATAATCTCTACCGAATCCGGCGGCTTCGCATTTACATGGGATTGTCACTGTTATCATGTGTCACAGCCTTTCTTTGCGCGTTATTCGCGGTCACAAAGTCCAGTAGTAGTGGGTTTTATAGCTTGGTAGGAGCCATCGGCCTTGGGGGTTTCCCATTTCTCCTTGAGATTGTGAAAATGTTCATGGGACCTACTTTTTCTTGGAGAACATTTTGTTGTCTCCATGACCGGTTTCCCCAATTCACTCTGGAGAAGACAGTCTCTACAAAGCTGCAAAAAATTAGTCAGAGGCATTGGACAACGGCATGAAGTGTCGCCGTATGCTTAGGCAAGCAATACACTCATTGTATAAGAATACGAAGTGCTTACGAGAAGCGGGCCTAATGCAATCACTTTTTAAGGGGACAGCCGTATTTGTGTGGTGTGGATCTAAGAACGGACATACCAGGAAATCATATGCTCATCACATCCGACTTCGCTTACATTAGAACTGTGACGAATTAAATCGCGTGGAAGATTTTGACAGCAGGTATTAAGCTGATGAAGAATACATGCTGGATGTTGGAGGGACTTGCCAAAGTTACGTCTCTCCAAAAGCAAGACTTACCAATGCTTTCTCTTTCTGCAAATGTCACATGCAATATCAATGTTATTGCAACCTTATGATGTACAGAAACTAGAGGAGAAGAATGTTTAAATTAAGAGGGCTAGTATTCTGATCAAGAATCTCTGCGTGCCATAGATTTCTTGTCTCCACCACATACTGAAGATTCTCTCCAGGTGGACAAAGATGCGAAAATAAGTCACAATATAAGGAAACCTAGTCGCTCAATCTTGATCCAGGCCATTCATCTATTCAAGATTATTGCACAGCAAGAGTGGACCTGAAAATCCATCTGCAATCAGCAAACTGTCCTGATGGCCACTCTCACAGCCTCAATTGCGAGGTGGTACACAGGCAGTAGAAGCGTTGTCAGAGTCCCCTGGCCTTCCATGATGCAGACCTAATGTTGTTGCTCCAGTTTACAAGCATTTCGAAGAAACAAGTGCATTTGGCGTAGCACCCAAAGTCGGATGGTTGAGAAAGATTCGAATCCAATTCTTGAAGGAGTTGATGTCATCGGTATGTGAAATTAGGTTGCATGGCAATGTTCTCCTCCAGGAACAAGAACAAACACGAAGAATTCTAATTTCTGGTTGTAATGTTCTTGACAGGGTGAAGTCAAGCCCTTGAGCGAAGTTGATGCCGAATTTGGTGCTGATTAAGCGAAAAGCTTGGCATTAGCTTATATCTATTCCAAACTATGAAATGGATTATTTCAAACCTTGGAACATCCTTTGGTGCATGTTCCGTACAGCAGTGAAGACGATACAAGAAATGTGGAATCAAGCGAATGATAAGAAGCAATAAAGGATCTGTGATTCATTGCGGTGGGCAAAATAGCACAACGAAAATGTAACACCCCCGCTCAATAATGACCTTCGTTACCTTGTGACAGAGGAAAGAATGGCAAGCAATACTTGCCGAAACAGAAAGGTGTCGTGAAAGATTGGAAGTTGTACACCGGAGTATCGATCGGCAATGAACATCAAAAAAAACTCGAAGATAGGGGGAGGCGGTCGAATAGAGCAAGCCAAACATCAGACTCTGAGTGATTGCTGGCTGCTCAAATGCATATCGGCAAGAGAAGATTACAGGAGAGCAACTTCACGGAAAAAGTGTTGAAAATTTGCGATGCTGTAGATGATCGCTGGTTTAGGGTTTAGGGTTTAGGGTTTACTGGCAGCTGGGTGATGTAGCGATCGTCTGTGACCCGAGTGGGGGCATGGAGATGTTGGACCACTTGAGGTTTCACTTCCTGCATGTGGATGGATGGCTTGCCCTCTTCAAGCCTATAGTCAGCAGCCATGTCTAACCGGAGGTTTGGCTTATGGCGGGTGGTAGAGAGGAAGGAATGGCGTGATGCGGGAAACCGAGCAGCGCAAACTTCCCTCTTTGGGCAGTGAAGGGCTATGATCGGGGAGAACCGGCAATTAGTTACAAATGAACCGGTTGAGTTTGAGAAATAACCGGTTGAAGTTCAAGACTGCAGGAAAATTACCGATCATTTTGGAGGAATCTATGGAATATACCTCAATTTAATAAAGGAAAACCAGAGGATGTCAACCTGTAACCGGTTGCACTTGCAAACGCTAGGATCTCAGCCGGTTATGCCTAAAAATCTCCCCGATCACTGGTGAAGGGATAACAAGCCTAAATGTTGGATCGAGTAAATGCCTCGATTGGTTTGTCCATTCGATTGCTTTTAATGAATTAGCCTTTCTGCGGTTGGCAATTCCTGTAGGTCCCTGGAATTCTATTTCGGCTTTCTATTGCACGCACTCATTTTCTCCAGTTAGACATGGCTGCTGACTACAGGCTTAAAGAGGGCAAGCCATCCATCCACATGCAGGAAGAGAAACCCCAAGTGGTGCAACATCTCCACACCTACATGCCCCCACTCGGGTCACAGACGATCGCTACACCACCCAGCTGCCAGTGCTCCAGAAATGTTTCAGACATGAAGGCACTTGTGAGATACGGCTCATGTGCTGCGACCTGAAATTCTTGATGAGGTTTGTGCACTTAAGGTTCAGCGTCTTCAAACTGATTTAGGTCACAGGATCTAACTTCTCATCAACCAAGAAGTCCAATCCTTTGTACGCTCATCACATGACATCTTGCTTACGAGATCCCCACATCAGAACTGTGACAAATTCAACTGCGTGCTCGACACTGGGCTCTTGGCTGATTCATAAATTAACACGAGGAATGCATGAGTTTCTGACGAAATGGCTGCTGAAGTTGAAGTAAGAGCAATGTGTCTCTCTCGTTCGTCATTATCTCCTCCGTTTGTTGCTTCCACGTGCAATTGTTGAAGTGAAGATTCTATCACTCCTTGAATGTTGAGTGATCACATTGCTCTACTCCATTCTGCTCATTTCAGACCTTTAGAATGGGAGATATCATTTGTGCATGTATTTCAATCTCATTGTACCACACATGTCTTTTTGGTGTCCATTCTCAGCTACAAGCCTTGCCATATACCACTCAAGCTAGAGGCGTCCGATTAAGAAGAGTGACCAAAGAAGGCCCTGACACCTTAAGCATAACTTCACCTCAACCTCACTTAAGAAACCAACCTTACAACTGACGTAACAACATAAAGATCATAACCAATATATCGTTCAAGTGGAGAGTACTTTCAATAATTGGGTCTTGCGTTTTCATATCCATGTGGAGTGTTTTTATATGTGATTGTCTTGTTGCTATCGCAACTCGTCTTCTACTCTCCTCATTTTAATCACATAGTCTTAGATTGATTTCTCAAAACACATAATTATTACAACCTATCCTCGGGGGGGGGGGGGGGGGGCTTGTACGATACCATGTGGGTGTGCAAAAGGGAATGTTATGAACTTGACTTTCAAAGTTTGCATATGGGAAGAAAATTGTTTCACCTAGTTTTGTACAAGTAACTAGGGTGTACTATGATTATCTTGGGGGAGGTAAGCATTCCCTCAGGACCCCTAAGATTTCTCACAATAAGAGTTTATTTCATCCAAGTGTTCCTTATATCCAAAAACTAATTATATGTTTAATTCATGAAGCACTAATTTGTCATCCTCTGCACATACTTCAATACACTTTATCAAAAAAATGTCATACCAAGACAATTCACATAAGAATATTATGTACTTAGTTTGTGACTTGTTGTATGTATAATCTACTTGTTGGTCATAAATTTATTGTATATAGGGGGTTCAATAAGGGGTCACGCACGCACATGGCTCTGACTCTTAAAGTAGAGTGCCTTGGTGAACCCATCCAGTTAGGCCACACATTCTTCCACATTTACCATCCTCAGAAATTGCAAAATCACAATCCATCTTTCAACTTTTAATTTTCCACACTTTACAAATCCATTTCTCAATTTAGCAAAAAGCCATGCACTTTTGCTCAACTCTTTTAAGGTAGAGGGTCTTAAATAGGGTTTTTTTTTTTAAATTACTAGCCCACTTCTCGTAGAATATGAAGCACATATTATGTGATTTTTGGAGCTCAAAGTATGATTCTCTTATTCATTATCAATGTGAAGATCTCCGTGCTCATTAAATGGTCATATAGGTCCCCTTAAATCAGTTGACTATTAAGTCTAGAATGGATATCATATTTTGAACACGCGGTCCAACCTCTCTTAAATGGATGGTTTTTGGGAATCTATTCTTGGAGCCACATACTACTCAAATATAGGTGTTTTAATAAGAAAAGTAGCCCAAATAAGGGTTGTTTGCCTTATGTCCATGATCGAGCCCGCCATATTTGCTAATTGGTCATTCTGGCGGAAGGAGGGTAAGATAGACGTTTCTAATTCGGTTACTTGTTTTTATTGGACACTATATTCGAGTGGTATGTGGTTAGGTGTGACTCCAAAAGTGGATATCAAAATGACATGTGTTTAGAATAGATTGGACAACGTGCTCAAAATATCCAGGCTCAATACTCAACATAATTGGGGGGCCTAAATGACCGTATAATGAACACGAGAATCTTTACTTTGGTAATGAATGAGATGCTCATTTGAACTCCAAAAATGATGAGGAAAGTGGCTACGACTTTGATTTGAATTTTCTAACCATCTTGTGTTAATTGCATGTTTCGTATCCTAGGAGAAGTGCACAAGTTGGGAAAAAATAACCATTCAAGAACCATCCACCTTAATGGGAACATTTTGGGGGATGCCCAATTGGGGGTTCCCGTTATTGGGGAAAGTGGGAGGAGGGCTAGTTGATTGGCGATGTTGGGAGTATAACATGGTAGGAAACCCCAACATGCTAAGCTATCGCACTTAGTAAGATTTTCATAATGTAATGAATGTGATTTTTTTGGTGCAAATCAAGTTGATATGTGGGTGACTTCATGTTCCCTTTGCATCGTTGCACAATTAATGAGACGAGCCTATTACGGTTACTTCCATGAGGCTTGACTTTCTTTTATGTGCAATATATCTAGTAAAAATGTAGTTGATTCACAATTCTTGTACAAATACAATGTCTTTAGAATGAAATAAACCCTCAATTTGTGACCAAAGACCGTGAGGAAAATGATTTAGGATTTCTTGTGGTTATGGTCAGCGGTCCGAAGACCATGACAATGAAAAATTCACGCCATTTTTTGAAAGCCTTGGTCATTTGTTGGGAACCTAAATGACATGCATGGGTCACTATGGAATTACACCCCCTTATATATGAGAATTGTATAAAGAAAATATATATATATATGTACGAACGACATGCTAAAAAAATGGACTTGTGTATTTGTATTAAGCTTTTCAATTGAATGTGATAAATGTCTCCACTACGTGTATAACACATGCATTGAATTTGCCATTATTATGTGTAAAATCCATGTTCACTTTCCAATTAAAATTTCATAGAACATTATTTCATCCATATCATGTAACTCAATGATTGCATCAATTAAAGAAAGACAAGAGCATAATAACTGAGCCACAATCAGGAGAGCAAAATTCAAGGAAGCCCATGAGCACTCCAAGAACCTCTAGCCACGGGGAGGTCACTTCATTGTCAAGTTGACACCACGTGTGGACAAAGTTTGCTACCCCTATATTACATGCCATATATAATTTTAAAATTTATGATATTTTTTCTACATATACATAACCATTGATAGTATCTTTTGTATACTTTTTTGAAATTTTTGGTCATCTTTATTTTTTTTTAGTAATTGTTTTAGTTCAATTCTGTGTCATTCTAGTTAGAAACGGTATGTTTTATGAAAAAAACAAATCATCAAATTTAGTTACGAATTTTTGAATATGTCATAGGTACTGTGTATATCTACTCATGAAAAAAATTTGATAAAAATTTGACCCATTTTGGTGGTGCAACTTACCAAAAGAAGATTTTTTTTGGTCGCACGTGGTGTTCAACTTGACAAAGGAGTGATCTACCCGTGCCTCTAGCTCATCTCACAACCCACATGCGAACCCTAACAAGAATGGAAAAGGGAGCCATTGAGGACTATTACCATATGACAATAATTAATGAAAACATGAATTAGATGAAACTAACACATTTATTGTCAAAAAAATCTCTAAACCTTAGGGGCCCCTTTTGTACATCTACCTTTACTTCAAGAAACTTAATAGCCTTTTTAAATGTACACACTAAAGAAAATTAATACCTCACCCTTATGAATACTATGTACACTACTGCCTCAAATGAACCCCTTTCAACACTCACGTTAGTTCATATGTGGTATGAAGAGTCCAACCCTAAGGGCATGACCCCTCATTCAAGAAAAAATAGGTCTCATTCCCAAGAATAACGAGGGCCAATGATTCCTCAACAAGTTAGGGCTCAAATCTTGAAACACAACTAACTCATGCCATTTTAACGTAATAGTCAAAAAGGTGAACTCCACGGTCTATCAACAACATTATGACAATTCCAATTTGACTATTGAATATAATACTAGTCCGTCTTGACTCAACAAATACGAGTATTAAGTACAATACATCATAAGTAGATGTATATTCTCTAGTGTGACAAATGTGAAGATTCTTCCCTTGGATCTCCAAATTACTACAATTGTGAATTGTTACGTGCCGGAGCCGCCAAGGTATTGTGGTAGGTACTAGGAGAAGACAAGTTCCAAAGCTCCCTCATGGAGCATATGATATGTATATATATATATCATAGTCTCCGTAAGTGGCACCACCCTATTAGTCCAACACATACTTACACTTTAGTCATAGACCAAACCTAATAAGTTATGTATCAAGTGAATTGATTCTCCATTCACATTGTCCCGTAACCGACATTGTCTATCTCTCACAAGGTGGGGTCGATACTTAGAACCTTCTCGGAGGCCCCAATTTGGAATCTACACAACCCCTCAAAATCGGGATGAGCGGCACAATTTGACATGCACATAAACATCAAAAGAGAGATGTCAAGCACATTACTTTTCTAAAGAGAGGGATACTAATGCACTTGGAGAGGAATACAAATGTATGTATGGGTTAGGGTGAGTTTCTACATGGGCCACTTGCCCATTCAATTCTAGATGATAGTGGTTCAGAGGTGTTCGCATGTAGTTAAGAACAAGCCGTCATCCAACTACGTTTTGGCGGTTTGCTAGAATGTGGAGGGTTGTGGACACATGACGCTTAACTTTGATGATTCCATTAAAGAATCTTCAACCTACAAGTGCTAATGACCGAAAGAGTATGACCAGTTAAAGACTCAAGAGAGAACCAATGATGCTCTAGAACGCCATCCTCGGTAACTAGGAAGAGGAGGTTAGCATGTGGGCCTGGATTTCAGAAGATGCGAGTAGCTAGTTGGCACATACGAACCACGTCCCACTAGATTCCCTCTACATTTAGGCGTGTTTGTCCTTATTCAAACTAGAATCTGGTGGGCACGCAACCTACATGGAAACTCACCCTTACTACACTGATTATCTCAATTAGTGTGTGTTACTATTTGGAGTTACGCAATGCAATATTGTCTTACTCAAGAGTTCAAATTTTACTAACGAAAGTTCAATAGGTTGTTCGGGTTTTATAAAACATAGATGAATTTGATTGGTCATATATCACATTCTTATTAGATGGTTATAACACAAAACAAACTCCGAATAGTAACACGCACCAATTGGGATAATTAGTGTAGGGAGATCATTTGGGTTGAGATTATTGACACACGTGTTCATAATTACTTGGGGGTTGTTCACATCATGCACCATGAAGTCGTCCATGTCTTCCCTAAAAAATGTGATTGGTTGTTGAACTCGTCCCAGGTTCACTTCAACTTACATCAAGGAAAAATTATAAGAGTGACCATGAAACTAGAGGTCCCAAAAGGCTATTTTGAGACCTATATTATCCGTTTTCAGGGTCCAACGGGCTTTGCGGTGAGAGAGGCAAAAAAAGGTTATCTCGTTGCACAAGTCAAGGGACCATGGCAAAAACTTGTTGTTTTAATTTATTTTTTCATCAAATGTTACTATAGTAAAGTAATAAATGGGGAGAAAGTAAAACATACATTTTTTTTTCTAGAATATCCTTTTTTGGACATATAAAAAAACCAACACATCCACAGTTTGGTGCATGGTCTCTCCTTTTTGTTCACGTTTGGTTTCCACCTAGTGAGGAGCACAGAGGCTTTCAAAAATGCAAATCTTATATATTTGACCATAGAAGTGTAATCAGGAAGTGTGATTGTGAAAAGACCATCTGACATGCAAACAACCCCTTATTGTGAGGAGGCTTGAACAATAGTCAGGCTTAAACCTTCTTTTGTTTCTAAAAGGATCCACATGGGGATTTTAACTAGAAACATAACTGGAAAAGGGACTCATCATAGGGGCGGTTTACACCATGGACCATGAAGTCGGACCATGGAAGATGGTTTTTTTCCCATGGTCCAACTTCCATGGTCTAATTTCTTAAAAAATCAATTTACAAAGCCCTTGGGCTCCTCACTAGGTGTAAACCAAATGTGGACCAAGAGGAATGACCATGCACCAAAAAGCGAATGTCCTGATTTTTTTTATGAATATATGTCCAAAAAGGGCAATTTCAAAAAAAAAATCATGTGTAACAATTCTATTGTCTTCTCTTGTCTTTGTCTTCTCTACCCCAAAAAAATTCATTATAATAACATTTCTTTGCCATGGC
This sequence comes from Polytrichum commune, assembly GCA_950295325.1. Taxonomy (NCBI): domain Eukaryota; kingdom Viridiplantae; phylum Streptophyta; class Polytrichopsida; order Polytrichales; family Polytrichaceae; genus Polytrichum; species Polytrichum commune. Next base: position 5,309,808 of record OX485809.1, read on the forward strand.
CCCTTGCTTTGTCCTATGCGAGCACCTCTTTTACCCACTGTAAAACCCGCGAGAGCATGTTAGTGGACAATGTAGGGCTTACAATATGTCTTTTGAGAACCTCGAACTCCATGGTCACTCTGACATTTTTGCTTGGGTGTAAATCGAAGTGGTCTTGGGACGAGTTCAACAACCAGTCCTAGATTTTACAGGGCCTTGGGACGGCTTCATGGTCCATGGCGTAAACAACCCCATAGTAGCTTGGAGATACCTATTGATATTTTAATGTACCGGATGCATTATTTACATGCATATAACTCATCACACACATGCACAATGCAAAGACACATATTCTTGGAAAGTGGGCCATTTACTTGTTCATAGAAAGACAAAGCAAGAAACCAAAGAAGAACAATGTGGTTGCCGACATCATAAATCGATGAGGGATCTTGTGCACTTTGACAACGGTAATGTGTTAACCGGATTTGTCTACATTACATTTGACTAAGTTGTTGGATGGCACCCTTGGTAAACCATTTCATATTGAAGTTATAGCAACCCATTGCAACAATTAAACTTCAAGAACTTAATATGGATGATAAACCCCTCAATAGCACAAGGTAGAAGGAACCCCATGGTATTGACCCTCTCTTCAAGTCCCGCTTAAAGTGTTGAGCAAATCACATCATTAGTGTGGACTACACTAATTTTCAAAACTCCCGCTAACACATGAGATGAGGTCCTAACAACATTTGGGGATGGCCACCACACATGGATTGAGGACGATATTTTGGGGAGCACTTTTTAGTACTAATTTGTATGAGTAAGGTAGAGGCGCCTATAGCACACTCACACTTTGAGCACTTGACACCGCTCAAAGCAATTCATGATTTTTTCTCAAAAGATCAAGAAAACACGAGGATGCTTGTGTGATTTACTTAACATTCTTTCTTGATTTCTCCTGGGGTTGCGCTGGTTCTCTCAAGGTGGTTGTATTTTTATTCCTTTCTTGCAACTGATTCTTCAATTTGTGTCACAAAAAAAGGATTTTTAAGAGGGAGTATACTAAACCCCCCCCCCTTTTTTAGTTTTTCCACTTAGACCAAACCAAGCCACTATAGATTAATAGTGTTTGCATCATACAATCACTTGGATTCTCCACAATTCGGGGAGATGAAAAACCTCGATATTGTTTATCCAATTAAATCTTAGGACTACAGATGAAGAACATAGAAAAACATGTAAGAATATTCAAATAAATATACCGTGAGTTTGTCTATCTTATAAAAACACATGATATACTTTGCACAAACTTAAATTTGGGTTGCATTCCCCTCCAGTTAAAGAAGTCGATTAAGGATGTTTTTGTACCATTTTCTATTTGCAAGCCTTTGTGATTGGGTTTCCTTTTTATCCCATTGAAGTACGTGAGAACTTTCTCGACAATTTGAATACATGTCACACAATACACCAACTCAAGGGTGCACTTCTAGTGAGAAGTGGGAACAAAGCGATAATGCTATCAAATTCTTATGGCACAAATTTTCTTCCATGAGCAACATTTCCCAACAAGCTCTTCACACCTTTGTAAATACAAGTTTTACAAAACCGAAAGATGAAGATTCATCTACGAGCCTGCTGAAAATTGCATCACCTATAACACGGTAAAGAGGAACGGGCTCCCATTCACGTCGGAGTACAAGTAAAACTCTGATGTTACTTCTATTTATTATGCATCACCTACTTCAAGAAGGTGGGGGGATTAAACCAAGGTGACGTCAACAACAATCCGTTTCCGCTTCACAAACATAAACAAAAGTTACCCTAACTCCTTAGGCAAGGTGGGTGATCTGAAGAAGAATCTATGAAGAAGATGCCCTCAAGATGCAAATTTCATCTGATCTTTGTGTGCAAAAAACTTGAAGAACGACTAGTCAAGTCCCAATAGTTTGAGGAGGATGAATTAATTGCTCCCTCATTCATGAACCATCATCTCTTACCGATTAATTAATAAGGTCTCTTAGGCTGTCTGAAGGACTTGAAGTTGCCCGTCCAAAGATACTCCTTTGGTAAGATGAATTCACAGAAGTGCAAACTCAGTTTCAAGTTTTTACAACACCCAATTTAGCAGTAGGTTCAATCAACTTCATTATATAGATAGTCAATTTAGCAATAGGTTTCGTCAAGTTCATTATGTAGACTGCCATTTTAACTTGAACTTTCAACCAATTTCACTACATGTTGTGAAGAGTTTCATGATTTGGTATCTATATTTAAAATTTCATAGAATCAATTTCATGAATTATATTTCACAAAGAACGGTACATCGAGTAAAAGATGTTCCTAATCTCTCCCCATGACTAGTTGTACCAGAATTTTGATTGACCGCTCTTATCCAACCTTGGACCATGTTTGCAATGATTTCATGCACACTATCATTAATGTGACTTAATCATGTTCGATGATTTTGGAGATCATTATGTCGGATATGACTTCTCGATGTGTCCAAGAATTTATTCTACAACATTGAGAAAGGGATTGTATGACGGCAAACGGAAGTAGGTGTGTCCAACATCTTCGAAAGCTTGTCGTATTTCACGATATTTGTGAAATGGGACATTGTCCACGAGGATGGACCTTGGTCTATCAAGGCTAGGAATGACCTTGGTTTGAATGACTTCTAAGAACTTGTTTGTATCGTAGGCACTAAGTGTGACATCGTTTGCAATGACTCCTTCACGACCAACTGCAAACACCCAAGATGAATTTTGACCCCTTTGAGTTGGACAAATTCGTTGGCATCTTTGTCCTCGATGAGCCCTTCCGAATCAACATGTCACAAGTAAATTGAAACCAACCTCATTCACATACACAACATCAACCTTACTACCATCAAGCTCTAAAAAATTTCACACCATTCTATGCCCTCTCTAAGATGTTCTTCGTTATAATTATATGGTTCACATCGCCTCACATTGAGGGTAAATCCAACTTGACTTCAAATGGCTTTTGGAAAATAAGTGATAGATACATGGCATGGGAATTGAAAAGTTCCATTCATCTACAATGGATAGATTCTACGGTGATGTTTGGATCTACATCAAGACTCTCTACTTACCATTGAATGTGCTCATCTTGTAAAAATTGGATAGAAAAACATTGCCTCTATGTTTGGGCACTAATTGGCCAATTTTCTTTGAAAGCTTTGGCTACGCTCTTGAGAGTTTCATAAGGATAAACATAACATTCAATTGTGTCAACATAAGATAAACCCTTATTAAAAATAGAATGTATGACTAGGCATAGCTACTACACTGACTTGTTTAGAAGAAGAAACTATAACATTGACTAAACAAAACAAAAAAAACTAACTCTAATTTGTAACTAACACCAATGATAACCCAAATCAACACAAAGCGATTTGTTTCCAACTACTTCCAATCAAGAAACAAAAACAATAGAACAATGAATCGCTCACAACCGAAACCCTAACCAACATTGAACATACCCTTCAATTGAAATATTGTATAAGGCAATATGAAAGAGAGCAAGTCCAAACAATACAAGTATGCTTCAAAGTGTGATGTAATGACAATGGCATTATCGTTTACAACAATAGCATAAACACAAACAAACACAAGTGAGTATTATAATTTATGAAGAAAGAGAATGCAGATAATTTGATGCAATTCCACACCCTTACAACGACGCTTGGTTAAACATGAACACAATATGGAGGAACGGGCTCCCATTCACGTCGGTGTACAAACCAAACCTTGACGTTACTTTTAATTTATTTTTATTATTGCAATTCCACATAAGGTGTGGTAGTAACATGGGCATTAACAAAAGGCACAACACAACTATGTCATTATTAGGTTTGTCTGAGTGTATTCTAATTCCATGAAGTCACATAGGATTATGTATGAACATTTGTTCTAAGGTAGATGCATGAGCAATTAATTGAATAAGCAAAGGGCGATTTCGGTGACCCAATATATTTGAAGACACAATCTCTAGTAGATCATGTGCTTTTCTACTCTCCTGTAGCACTTGAATCACATGAGATTTGACTTTTGAAACGTTTTGTTACACATTAACTTTTGGTTTCTGAGTAACTTAAACAATCTTGTTATGTCGAGTCATGCAAAAGAGCCCTTGAGGAAGAAAAAGAAAAAAGAAAAAGGAAAAATAACCATTACAAAACCTTGTAAGAGGAGCCTAAGCATGCAAGAAGAGCTGGATCAACACACTAGAGAACCGTATCAGTTCTAGAGAACTGCAGAGTTGTACGTGCACACACAAAGTTGTTTCAAAATTGATTCTATTGTTACCTAGAACGAAGATAATATTTGGAGGTTTACCAACAACCAGATGTTGCGAAAGAAGAAGACAAAGAATGTGAAACGACGAGGAGGCAAGAAGTTGAGCAGTTGAGAATACGAGAACCATTGGTTATGAAATTGGTTCGAAAGATTCATGAAGTTGCTAGAGATAAAGATCCACTATCATGAAATTGAGGTGTGCCACATGTCAAGTCGGTATAGAAGAATCATGAACTAATATAAAAGGCTCATGAAATCGGTAGAACACTCTGATAACATGGTTTAGAAGGTTCGTGAAATAACTCGGAACCTTCATGGAATCGAGTTTGCACTTCCATAAAGTCATCTTCCCAAAGGAGTAACATATGTTAATTCTAAGTGTCCTTGACTGACTTTGAGGTTCTGATTCTTACTTAAGTTAACACTAAGATATGTCATGTTCTCTGTGTTCAGTTTGACTCTTATCAAATATCCCAGCTAAATTTAGCATAGCATTCCCGGCCCGAGAATTATTGTATACAAACGTACCTCTCATTCACCTAACATGAAAGCCTTGAAAAAATATGCACCCTGGATATTACTCCTTTAAAGTTGAGTTGGCATCGGAGTTAGCATTAAAGACCCTGCATTACATTACCAGAGGTCATTTGAGATGAAACGGCAACAAAACAAATTACAGGGGGTCAACTTATTATGTTGGATGGATGAGAGGTACATTCGTATACAATAACTCCCTCTCTCCCTTGCAAGTGCTTTGGTTCACTTCAAAGTTCCCCCATACAACAAGGTCGTGGTTGGCATTCCCAAGTGCCCGGGAGGTGGGGCTTGCTTAATTTTAGGAAACACAAGGGTATCATAACATATATCATAACATTTTTCAGTTAAAGTGGGAGTTATGTGGGCTCCATAAATTTATGAGACATGATTCCCGCATTACTAAAGGGTGCACCACAATATTGTTTAAATTAGTCAACCTAGTCATAAGAGAGGGTTGGGCTTTTCTTGAACATATCTATGCTTACTTTCAAGCTTAGTATTCTCTTATAACATCATCTTATTTAGAGGCCGGCCCGTTCTATTACATATCTATGTACCTTTCAAAACTTGGGAGGGTAGGTGGGACAAACCCTCATGACCATATCTCAGTATAATTATCTCTATTGTTTTGCCACCTTCACAACTTGATATACTTTTAAACAAGTCAACACCTAGATCGCTCAATCTATTAAGGTCTCATCCATTGAGTCCTTAAGTAAAGTGTTGCATTTCATATCCAAAGTTGACAGAGTCGGGTTCAAAATATTATAAAATACATGTTCATAAATACTTCAAAGTGCTATCACAAATCAAAATTGCTTTGTGTTCCAAACTAGCTTGTAGGAAATCAAAGCTACATGCACATATCATTTTTGAAAGAAGATGATATACAAAACCTAATTGAGCCGTGAAGTTTGTGAAGGGTTTGCCTCACATGTGCCCATGCCACCAACCAAATCCATAGAGAGGGTTAGTAAAATACACGACGTGAATAACAACATAACCCAATTGTTATCTATGTCACACAATCAAATACGGCATAATCATACATTTTGTATCAAAGCATATAGCAATACTACCATTAAGTATTCTACAGGTTTCTTAGCCACTTGAGACTTGAGTGACCGAAACTTGCGGCAATTACCATACACCTCCCACAAGTCCACAAACTTTACACTAATCCTAGAAGTGATTTAGGGTAAGTTGCTAGTGCGGCTTAACCTTGGAAAGGAGGTATCATGTCTCCTTTCACTTAATACATGATTAGATAAACATCCTTGTCCGTAGATGCATAGTGCCGGATCTATGATGGATATTTTCTAGATAAAAAAATTTAGAACCCTAAAGTATATAGTCCTTTGGGGTTATATTTTATTGTATGTGCAATTCATATATGGCAAAGTAGAGAGAGAGAGAGAGAGCCTTTGGAGTTGGCATGAATGATGGACGCGTTCTAGTTCTTCTTAATATCACATATCCAAGTTTCAATTTCATGAAGAGATAATCATCTATGGCTAAATCTTGCCAATTTTCAAATTAATGCACCCTCACTTACTCATCCTAATGTTTGCATTTACATCAAGAACCATAACGGCCACAAATCACAACATTTGCCTCCATCTATACAATGAGCCTTTAATATGAGATATTCATGCTTGACAACCATAGACATCAATAATTGGGATGTTATGTATGATATATGCAATTAATTTACCAATGCTCAACATTCTCCATAGTCTTCAAGTATAGATGCAACATTGGGTCAGACAATAAGACATGGATCATGCCAAAGGACACACAAGCATTGTTGAAATCTACCCAAAAATATGTAAAACAAAAACCATTCAAGATTAAAACCAGGCAAGGTTGCAAGATTATCCCCAAATATGATGTGTTCCTTGTTAACCGCAAGATGGGTCAAAAGATGCAAAGAATCGGAAAACATTGGCAAGTATGTCCATTAAGTGCCAATATCTCAATTGTTTTGTTGGGAAAAGGCCTTACCTTGAGGGCTCATTATGTCAACTCAAATATGAGCATGTAGAGCATGCAAATAAACATGGGGAGCCGTGCTATGAAAACATACTCTATTCCATGTAAGCAAAGATGATCATTCACTTAAAAACATAGAATCTTTCTTGAAGGGTATGCTAGAGGATCAACCAAGAGACATGTTGCTTATGGGGGAAGTAGACTTTGATTTGGAAGAAATTGTGTTTAATTCATTGCAAATCATATCATAATTCAATAAATGATGTGTTGCAGAGGGTGGGCCCCTTACCTATGGCTACCACCATGGTATTGGCTCGAAAGCCATCATAGTCCCCCCCCCCCAAACAATCTAAAATTTCCCTTGTTAAAGAATGCTAGGGTGCCCCCCCCCCTTCCCACACACACACACACACACACACAACCAATGCATTTGGAGACACACTACATTAAATATGATATTTAATGTCATAGAATATTTAATGTCACTATGGCAACTTTTTGGATGACATTCCCTATAAACAAATGAATAATTTTTTTCATGGATGATGGATGAGTTCATCCATTGACCGAAACCCTACCTTCTCTTGTCAGCAACTTGTGATGAAATGTTGTCATGGATGATAGAAAATTGGATGAAAAATCAGTTGGTAAGTGACAGTAATTGCAACATTGTAAATTTACAATACCCAAAAACATTTACAAGGAATGACAAATAATGTTGGATTAACATTTAGTGTACTTTCCTCTCTCTCTTTTATCCCCATGGATCTTTACGTGAGGTAACGTACCAATTCTTGCACCCTAACATCTTACGAAAGTGTGTTCAAACTCGAGGTCTTCATTGTAATGGATAAGTCGTGATTTGTCTCATGTACCTAGCGGGGATGTGGAAAGGGCACGAAAAGGGCCTTGGAGGTGAATGAGTTCGGAGTCATCCATGACCCATAAGCTTATGATAATAAAGATCCCATGGCCATGGCCTTTGTGTCAGGCTCTGCCAATCCAATCCCATGTTGTGGGAAAGAGGCGAAAAGAAAAAGAAAAAGAAAAGGAAGGCGAAAAGATAACGTAAAAGGGAGCCGCCAGCCTCCTCCTCCTGCTGCTGCTGCTGCTGCTGGATATGGATCATTCCCTCCAAACCCTAAATCGCAAGTGCCGCAGCCAAGCCAGCGTTCCCGCAGTCGTCTGCCTAATAAGTTAGGGCAAACAAAGCAACGGCTGCCGCCCTTTGCAAGCCTGGATGGGGGTGGAGACGCGCGTCCGCGTCAGCGTCAGCAGCAGTGTGTGCAGATCCCTGGCGATCAGATCGTCGTCCAAGTAAGGCAAGGAAATTGAAAAGAAAGAAAGAGAGAGAGAGAGAGAGGAAAAAAGAGACGGGAGGCAGAAAGATCCCAGTGTTTGAAGCAACCGGGAATCATCACCGACATGCTGTCAGCCGTCCTCTTGGGAACGCGTTCCCGGAACCGCCGTTCCCCTTCCTTTGCCTTGCGTGGAAGGCCACACGCACTACATGGAGGCATCGTGGCGATTTTTAAAATGAGGCATATAATATTTATATGTTATATTCCAAGATATTTGTCATCACTAATGCACTTGAATATAATATAAACTTGTTTTATCGATTCATAACATTACTTAGGTGATGAGTTGTGTTCAACTACCCTAACTTCATTATTCATCTGAAGCATTGAGATTTTGGCCTCTGGGGGCATTATTCTTGAATCTATTATGGGACCCACGAACACAACTCATCAACTGAGTAATGTATTGTATTAGAGTACATATTTGAATCTGCAGGATCAACGGGAGCTAGGGTTGGGATTGGAGTTTTGCTTTGAGTTGGGCCCTCACTGATCTAGTATTTACCTAATGTAGTCAAGTACATACATACATAACATGCATGTTAGTATTTGAGCTAATTTAAATTTGGACTTAGTTGAATTTAAAGCTTTTGACTTGGTTCAATTGGATCTAAGATAGGCGTGACCAATTTGGTCATTGATCTTAATGGGATACTATATCTATTTGAGTGGTATGTGATTAGGTGTAGCTCCAATTGAAACGTGTGTGCTTAGGTGTGGATACCAAAAAGAGGTGTGTTTGCAAAATATTTAACTTTGTGCTCAAAATAATATAACTATTGTATAATAGGCTCAATAGTTATCATAATTGGGGGATTTTAATGACCAATTAGTGAGCACGAGAATTTTTACTTTGATAATGAATAAGATGTCCATATAAGCTTTGAAAAGAGGAGGAAAGTGACTACAACCTCAGTTTGGATTTGCTAACCATCTTGTACAAACCGTGTGTTTCATATCCAAAAGAAGTGGGCTAGTCGAAAAAAGTAGTCATGTCAGACTTGTCTACCTTAGCCGAGTCGGATCATTCATAAGAAAAGAAAAGAAAAAGACCAAAAGAAATGAAAAAGGAACAGTGTTGTTATGTACACCGGCATGTAGTTTTTGTTCACCCACTTGTACCCCACATGCGTGTGGACATGGCGTGCACGGAGGGGGCTTAATGTCTATTTTCAATAGTTGGACCATGAGATAGTGGATAGTTTGTAAGAACAATACAAGTAAGATACAAGAAGGAAGGGGGGTAAAATAACCACAAACCTACGAGCAACAAGCATTTGCTAAACTTCCTTGATATTTTACATAATACCCAACCAGAACTTTCAACAACATGGGTCTTTATTTATTTATGAAGTTCTAAGCTCAATATACCTTATTTCCTAAGCCTCGAAGGTACTCTTAACTCAACGATAAGTTCAAGGATAATTTTATCATCACATTGAAATATTTTGACATGCACATTCAAGATTTTAAGCCTTGTTCATTTTCCCCCTCTTCAATATACTATACCCAAGTTTTGAGAAATAGGAAACGAGTTGTCAAACTTAATTCGGTTATTTAAACATTCACATATTTTAAAAAGTGAATGTATGTATGATGTTGAGGCATCCCAAGTACAAACATACCACCACATTGGAACTAGGATGATAATTATCAATACATTGTTAATCTTGTCTATTTGATTGCTCCTCGAACCAAGAAAAGTTGCTTTGAGTGTCAATAGCGAGTGAGCAAGCAAGTGTTCACAGTGAACTTGAGAATTCACCATGTCATGAAACTTGGTTGGATTGTTCCTGCATCGCTTTAGGATAATCCTCTTGCCAAAGAAAATGAACTTTATGACCAAAATGAAGTGAAGTTTTAACTTTGAAGCCATGCTTCGGAACTAGACTACCATAGCCTATTAGCACGGGTCACAACAACTTATTTGAAACCCACATTATCTACAACCCATGGCAAATCTCTAGTTTTTAATTAGTGTGGGTCATGTTAATTGTTTTTGTAGGATTCAATGCAAGGTCACACTGGATGAAAGTCTTTAAGAAGACTTAGGGAGAAGGCTCAGGGTCTCAAGCCCTCGTCATTTACACCATGAAAAAATCACAACATTACTCAACACATTGTTCATTTGTGAAGGACATTGCTCTTTGCATTTGCAAAATTACATGATTTTTAGTATGAATCACAAACATGTTGGGGAGCTAGCAGTGTGATCTACGACAAACTTGCTTTTCAGGGGAGGAATTCTTCCCACGGATCAAGGACCCACTCAAATTGCAAAGAGAATGCTAACAACACTATGTGTAAGTTTACAAACAATCAGTAGAGTGGCACATGTTGATTATCTTACATTAATTTCTACCCACACTAATAAGACACTCATATATAGTGATGATTAAAGCATTTATCAATCTTGCCCATTTGTTAGCTCCTCATCATAGCTAAATTGCTTTAAATATCCCAAGTCATAACAATTACTAATCCTATATCACTTGGTTTTTTTTTATTTCTTTCTAAAAAGGGAAGTCTATGTACCCTTTCAGTAGCCACACTCTTAGTGTTCACGAACCAAGCCCCAAGTCTATTGGCATCAACACTAACTTACATTGCCAGTGTTGTGTCAATGCGACAAACATGCATGCAAGCACGATACTTAAAACTAATTATGAATCATATTTCGGTGACAGAGATCGACATGTCTATCGACCCTTCCAAAGTGAACAATACTCAAACTGAATACTATTTATTTTGCAAAAATGACACATTATAAGCGGGGAAAGATTCTTAGAGAATATCTGGCACTAGACATGCAACACCTTAGTGGTGGGTAATGGTGTGGTGAGCAAGTAATTGTATGAATTCCACGTGAAGATTTATGAACGAATGAAGTCATAAGTTGCTCCTGCATCATTTGAGAACAATTATCTTGCCGGATAAGAGAGAGCACAGGGATGAGTAGCTTACTAATGTTGGAGTGATGAGATGCGAGACTTGGAGCAGTGGCGAACATTCTAGACAGTATACCGGAACTCGTTGGGAACGCACTGAGAACGCGAAGGTTACCGGTTCGTGACCGGAATCGTCCGGTGATGGACGGGGAGAGGCAAGGGAGGGGGCGTGGCAAGTGTTCGCGCGAGGCAGCAGGTGTCCGTCGCAGCGAGCGCCATCGCCATCTCCGGCACTTGTCATCGCTCATAGCTCGTCGCTCCTCTAAACCCTAGCTGCCTTGGCATCGCGCCTCACATCCTCTTGGGTCGCCTGATTTCGCACTCTCTGTAGCCGCCATCCCCTTGCAATTTGGAGCTGTGTGCTGTTTTCTTGAACCTTCTTCCACATTTCAGCTCGTTCTGCGAAGAAACCCTCGCTGCCATGGTCACTTGTTCCCTTCCATCTCAATCTCTCCTGCATCTCCGAGGTCTCTGAGATCTTGTTACTTGCTGTGGAGGCGCGTCGCTCGCAATTTAGTGCACCGTGCTGTTTTCTTGGACATCTTTTGCATTTCAGCTGGTTTTGCGAAAGAAACCCTCGCTGACGTGGTCGCTTGTTCGCTTCCATCCCATTATCTTCAATCCTGCATCTCCGAGTTCTTTGGGCTGTTGGGTGGGCTGTGGAGGCGAATTGGTGGCAGCTTGGGAGTTTCGGCGGCGGTTTGGCCGGTTTTCGTTGCCATTGTGCTGAAGATTCAGTTGGTTCTGCCTGCAATTGAGTGGCCGTTGCGGATCGGGTGAGACAGTGTGCTGAATCTGGTGGTCTGGGAGCTGCTTCTGGAACTTGTTTCTTGTTTTAAGGGAGCTTGCCCGTTTGTCTTTGTCTTCTTAGGAGATCTCTTCGCTGGAAGAGGTGCTGGAGTAAGAAAAGTGCCCTTGAGAGGTTGCGGTTCCCTGCATTCAGATCTACGGTTTGATACCTTGGCCTTCGAGGTGCGGAGCTTTTTAGCTCCTCATCTTCTGGTCACATAACTTGGGGTTTCTAGGCTCCACTTCGTTCACCCGTTAGTTTCACCTGAGTTTATTGATCGCAGCTATCCGCAGGTACCCCTGGACCTCATATTGAAACTGCGAAGCTGCACAGAGCTCTGATGTAGTGTATTCGTTATCCCCTGCTCAGTATTCTAATCTATTTGCAAGTAGCGTGAGGACTAAGGAGTGCACGATCGGCGTTGGTCATCCCATTAAGGTGCAGGTGAAATTGTAATGAAATTAGGAAATATTGAGCGTCTTGAGGGCATGGATATGATTTGAAAAGACGGGGATTTTGAAAGGGGTAGAGAATGACAGTGTATGAGCAGATGCACATCGTTTCAGGCATGCCTGTGAAGCTCTTTTCGTGCAGAGAAGGGAGAGCACCTGTGCGATTAGGCATTCTGGCGGCGGGTGAAGTTGTCTGAGGAGTTTCTTTCTCGACTTGTATGTAACATGCTGTATATTTGATTTGATTCTTTGGCCCATATTATAATTGGCCGACCAAGACCAAAGACCCGGAACAGAGCAGAGAGTTTTAATATCTGGACCTGACCGCGGCATTTGAAGTTTTTCCCTCGTTTGTACATAAGCCAACTTTTACTCTTTGGTCAAGAACGAGAAGGTCCCGATGTACGAAGGTCTGGAGTAGACAAGCCATCTTGACATGCACATTTGAAGTTTCCGACATTGTCGTGTGATTATCATCTTTTAGTATTTGTTTCGAGGACTGTAATTATCTTCTTAAATCCTCCAGCCAGCATAGAATAGAACCAGCTTTTGGGAGGGACTTCAATTATTTTTTGGAGAGCAGATTTATACGAATTTTGGGTAGAGGACAACGTTCGGAGGTCATACCTTGTCAGCATTGCAAGGTTGATCCATACCGTTAAGTCCTTCTTTGTTAGGTAGGAAGCTAACGTAGTCCTCCAACACAGTCGTAGAGGGTTTTATTCAGGTAAGAGCAGTGGCACGCAGACAGGAAATCAGTGGTAGGGAAGAAGACCCAAATCCAGCAGCTATGACTCTCCAGCAACAATCCCATCAGCATACCCCGGAGATCCGCCTTCCTGCGGATGTGGATTGGCACATGCTTGAGAAGTCGAAATTCTTTGCGCTGGGCGCTGCACTATTTTCTGGGGTTTCAGCGACGCTGTATCCCGTTGTAGTTCTTAAAACCCGGCAGCAAGTTATGGCTGCGAACCAGTCTTGCACATCCCTTGCATTGAGCATATTAAGAAAGGAGGGCGTTCCGGGTCTCTACAAGGGTTTTAGTACCTCACTAATGGGAACAATCCCAGCTCGTGCACTCTATATGTCCACTCTAGAAATCACCAAGTCTAATGTCACTAAACTGGCAACGGAGGTGGGAGGGTTATCTCAGCCTGCGGCTGCCGCCGTCGCCAATGCAGCAGCAGGTTTAACTGCCTCCGTCGCAGCCCAGCTCGTGTGGACACCTATTGATGTCGTAAGCCAGCGGCTTATGGTACAAGGAGGCCAGGGTGGTCTGGCCACCAATTATAGAGGTGGCATTGACGCTTTCCGAACTATCGTGCGACTCGACGGGGTGCAGGGTTTGTATCGAGGGTTTGGCATGTCTGTGCTCACATATGCCCCATCCAATGCCCTGTGGTGGGCTTCTTACTGTGTGACACAGAGGTCTTTGTGGATGAGTCTGGGCTACCGTGGCAAGGATGGTGAACTTTGTGTTCCTAGTTCAACCATGCTGGTGGGTGTTCAGGGCGTGAGTGCGGCTTGTGCAGGGGGTGTCGCAGCGCTCCTTACAACCCCTTTTGATACAGTCAAAACCCGACTGCAGGTTTTAGAGACTGATGCTGGTGGACGTCGTTCGACCGTGAGACAGACTCTAGCTTCTCTCGCGAAAGAAGGTGGTTGGAAGGCATTTTATAGGGGACTTGCTCCGCGATGGGCTAGCATGTCAATGTCTGCCACAATCATGATCACGACCTATGAATTTCTCAAGCGACTATCTGCTAAGCCTCAACCTTAAAAGGATCCAAGCTAGACGGTGAGGTCTTAACCCCATTGATATTGTTGTGCGTATTGTATTGCTTTGTAGCTTTTGAAGTGGGTTGTTATGTTTTTGCGAATGTATGTAGTGTTTCATATCATTTTCTGAAGCTTGAGGTGGATGGATGTCTGTCAGGCAGCAAGAGTTAGTGTTTCCTTGTCACGGTTTTGACATGAACCGGGGCTTTAACTGTGATTTTGCTCCCCAGGGCTATCAGCAGGAAGTGAATGGAGAGAATTGGTATGAACCATTGTGCAGCAAATGCAGGCCAGGAGTTGACGGCAGTCTTTCCAGCTCTTGATGGGTGATTTAGAAAGTTCTTCTACTAGGGGATTGCGCCCCCCCCTGGAGGTGTATTGGACTTTAGATTTATATCGAGTGTTGTAATTTCTGCTTGGAAGACGTACTTTGAGCTTGCTTGGTGCAGTGTAGGATTTCAGATGGCTGGTGGTGAGGAGTTAGATTATTGGAGAAGGTTATAGAGCTTGCACTTGACATCTCCTTCAAGGAGTGCGTGAATATTTGATGTAGAAAGAATATGTTCACTTGTATATTAAGTAAGTTTTTGATGATGGGCCTGGTTTGGAGGTTCAGGTCATACAAAGTGGGTGCTCATTAACATGGGCCTCCTTTTCAGATGGCTGGTTGTAAATTTTTGTGGTGCAATGTACTCTGAAGCTTATTTCCAAGTTCTGCTGACAAGTAAACATTTCATTGATGCTATTTCCTCAATGTACTCCTAGTTCATGAACCTTCCGACCAATGTTACTAGAGTGGTCTACCAATTTCTTGGAACTTTTAAATTAGTTCATGATGACTTGACATGTGGCACACCTCAATTTCATTATAGTGGAGTTCTACCTCTAGCAACTTCATGAATCTTCCAACCAATTTCATAAATCTTTTCAGTTTTTGGTTTTCGTATTCTGAACTTCTCGCCTCATTTTGCATTCTTTGCATTCTCGTTGTTCAATGGTTCCTCTTTGTTCTGTGTTTACCTAGAAGCCTCTGGCCTTGATGTTGATTTTGGTGGAACTAGTTGTGGGAACAATTAGGAGAATCATATACATGATGTGCTGTTCTTTGTGAAATGAAGTTGTACAGTTTATGAAATTGATTTTGTGAAGTTATGAATATGGCTACCAAATCATGAAATTGTTCACAATATGAAGTGAAACTAGTTGAAAATTCAAGTTAACTCGGTTATTTATATAGTGAACTTGGTTCATGATTGCAATGAAATTGGTAGAACCTATTGCTAAATTGGTTTGTAAAATCATGAAGTTGAGTTTACACTTGTGAATTCATCTTACCAAAGGAGTATTTGGATCTGAGCTAAGGTACTAAGGCCTTTTAAGTAACACCTTCTCTTTGGTGAAACCTATTCTGAATATTTAAGCTGTCAACAAGTGAATGCAACGGTGCCATCAAGTAAGTCATTGTAACAAGCCATTAATTGTATGTGGCATTACGTACTCCCTCCGTCCCAAAATTATTGTCCTACTCCCCGGAGTTTAATACCCCAAAATGTTTGCCCGACAAACATTTTGGGATATTAAACTCCGGGGAGTAGGACAATAATTTTGGGCCGGAGGTAGTATAAAATAGCACCACTTCGGACATTCATAATAGTAGTGTAAGAAGGATGCAAGAACGTTTTTAGAAGAACACCAACTTTGGCCAATCACGATGGTTAATTGGGGATCTATATGCCCAATGAGGCGGTGCAAGCCGTGATCCACAAAAGGGGGACAAACACCTTCATTTAATAAAAGATCCTCACTTGCAATAAGGCTAATTTTATGGTGTTTCTCACTTAAGGGATGTTTACATCACAGACCATGAAGTTATCCCATGTCAGAGGGCATTCTTCCATGGTCACACTTTCATGGTCTGATTTCTAAAAATACATTTAAAGCCTTTGGGCCCCTAACTAGGTGTAAACCAAACGTGAACCAAGAGTAGTGACCATGCAACCAAAATGGATGTGTTAATTAATACATGTCCATAAAGGATAGTGTGAGACATTTCTTCATATTTGACCTTCTCCCCTTCTTCTTCCCTTCTTTCCTCATGATTATGGACACGTTTGTCACCAAATAAATACAATAAATAAAAATAAACAAGATCAAACTAACATTTCTTTGCCTTGGTCCCTTAACATTTCCAACAAGAGAACCTCTTTTGCCTCTCCCATTGCAAAACTTGTTGGAGCATGACAACAAATAATGTAAGCTTGAAAATAAGCCTTTTGGGGACCTCAAGCTTCATGATCGCTCTTACATTTTTGTCTGGATGTGAATTGAAGTGGTCTTGGGACGAGTTCAATGGCAATCACATATTTTAGAGGATCGAGGGACAACTTCATGGTCTATGATGTTAACAACCCCTTAGCAATCTACCATCAATAGACCCCCTTAATTGACAGTAAAAGGCTCTTTCCTCAAGACAACTTTGAGAAATTTTGTAAGTTGCATACAATTTATTTATTTTTGATTGTTTATTTTTGATAAACTTTGTATAGATTCGCTAATCTATGAATTGTTTTTGAAAAATTTCCAAGCTACTTAACCTTCTTGGAATAGCAAAAGTTTCCCAAAATGTCACTTTTAGGCCTCAGTACCTTAAGTCTCATTAAGTCTTCGCACCATCATCCACTTTTATTTCTTTAGAGTTTTAATTGCGACATGAAAATGCCACATGCAACTAGAATCTTGTAGAAGGTTCCGAAAGCCATTTAGATCAAATTCCACCTTGAGGATCCTTTTATTCAAGTTGTATAGGGTCTTCTCATGGTCCCATATGCATCATTTGTTAAAGAGGTTGCAAGGTAAAGGGATGAAAATGATCAAATCACTGGATTGAAGGGTTAACAAAGCCAATTTGCATTGAGGGTTTTTGTGCATTGTAGATCTTTAGTTATATACAAGAAAGATATATTATTCAAAAGTAGTCTGTCACAAAGGTATAAGGTAGAGCATGCTAAAACTAACGCCCCATTCAAAATCAACACATTAAGTCTTGTGCAATAAGTACACATTGATGAGTTCTGGGTCATTTACCAATACAATTTTGAATGCTTATGAGTTTTGCATATGACATATTGTGGTGCATTGGAATCCCCTTTCAATTGCTAACAAGAAACATGGAATACTTTATCGTATAAATACATTGAACACTAAAAATTGACAATTTTAGCATCATCTATCTTAATATGCACAAGTTGTCGACTGGCGATTGTAAAGCCCCATTGAAAAATAAATGATTTTGAGTTGCTTCCTTTTCTCAAATTTCGATCTTTATTGAAGCAACTTGACACTAATGGTCATCTACTTATTCACCTCTACTGCCAATAGTGGACCCCTTTAACCATGCTTCTTCAACCTCTTTTTGAACATGAGAACACATTTCAAGATTCATACAACACATTTTAGCAAATCCCCTAATCAAAGAACACTATGTTAGGTACTTTGAAACTTTCCAATGTCTCAAATTAATATATGGATGCCAACAACATGAAGTTGCCCCAAATATAGGCTACGGTATATCCGCAAGAAATATATTATTAGCCAATCCCAAAGTCAATGGTTGGCCAATATAAGCATATTGGGTAGAGCACTTGAAACCTACTTCATCAATAAAATCAAAGGGATGTAGGATGTTTTATTTTATTTTAAAGAGTAAAACATTTACCCTTCAACCTACAAAATCATAGACTATTAAATGCATATTGATTCCAACATAGGAACATTGTCCCCCATAAATAAAATAAAATAGTTATCGGATACTATATATGGATATTCATCCCAACCCAAACATTATAGGATTCTTAAGAACCCAAATTCTAGCCCAATTATATTGAACCCACAATGCACATAGACTTACTAGTTGTTTGTTATAATATAAAATATGCTAATATAATATTAGATCAAGTACAAGAATGTTGGCTATTATTGGTGGTTGTTCATAATCAATCAACTTAACTTTGGACAAGCTCTCATTAGCTTGATTCACCTGCAAGACGAGCAAGGTTGTTGTTTGCAAATGTTATGGAATTTTAAGGGATGGATAGTGACCCACTATGATTATTCTGTGGTTTCCATGCTATGAACATGGAATCCATGTCTATGCAAGTTGGACCATGTTCAGTGTCCATCTCCAACCAAATTATAATTTATATCCTATTATGTGTAATGATGAATTGCATCTTTATTCCATGTTGTTGGTCAGCTGTATTCCACTTAAATATGTTGGAATTGAGGACTAGAAGTTATAAAATTTGGTTGAGTTAAAGCTCTTGCCACCCAAACCAATTTAGCATATGTCTCATCTCCAAGACGCAAAAATGAACATGTAACCTTTGTGATTATCCAATGCAACATGAATAGACAGTGGGGGACGATTACTAGCAGGCCCAACGTAATGCTCGTTCTTGTCGAACTTCTCATGAACCTCCTCAATCCCCAAAAGCCTAACTTCCAGAGCTAGAACCTCCACATGACTTTGTGGCAAGAAAACATGTCTAAAGGTAAGGGGGGCTATTTTGGTGAAGCTCCGTCAAGTAGAATGAACATATGTCCAATAACCTATCCAAATTCTACATCGGTAGCAAAATGATCCACCAACATCTGCTACCCGCAAACATTCTCAATATAATATGAAGCCTGGTATGGCCTTTATAATATCCTCCACATATTTCATAGAGATTGGTTTGCAAGGTTTGGACTCTCCATCTAGTAATATCATTTTACCCCCCCTCATCAATGTGGCAAACAAGAAGGTCCTCATACACAACCATATCAAGAACTAAAATATCATACATTGTGTGCATTACAAAAATGCAGGTTCATTCACTACAATCAATTAATGATTGTGTGCTTAAAAACACGACACCCGCTATATAGAAGTTTGTGCACTAGCACAAACCTCATACTTGAGCACTATATCATTCTCTTGGTCAAAACCTTTTTCAACTCTTCTACATCAATCCTAACTAGTTTTTATACTTTGTTGGTAGCATTGTAGCTCATGGTCACAACATGGGTGGTGTACTCAATAGGAATTTTGCTCGGGAGTGGACTCTTCATTGGAAACCTAAATAATGTGCATGGGTGACTATGAAATAAACCCCCCTATATACGAGATGTTCATAGAGAAAAATGAATTCATATGTATTAATGATAGGCTAGAAAATACGTACGAATTCATGTGTACATCTAATTCTTGTAAGGGTTTTGTATTGAAACTGCACCAATAATTACATGTGTTGTTGGGTGTTCTTGATCATAGAGAGTTGCCCAAATCATAATTGGATTGCGACATTACTGGATTGCATATCACAACAATCAACCATCCATATTGTTTATTATTCGCTATTGCACCCATAGGGTGAGATTGTGGTATATGCTTCAAATATTGGAGATGGTCACATCTTTCAAACAAGAGCAGTTCTTAAGGATCATGATATGAGCAATCCATCACAATGATACCCATTAGAATGAAATGATTGAAACCCTATACATGTCAAGGTTGACATCCAAAATTTATACATGAACATGGTTTTGTCCTCTAGTTGGTACCCAAGATTGTAATGAGATGTTGCCCTCAAAAATAGAAGTCAATTTCCTAATGCAAAATAAAACATCCAAAAATTTGAGCACCCAAAATATGGTTTCAAGCTTTAAGGTAAAAATCTAAATGCTTTACAAATGGACCCAAAACACTTTCCAAGATATAAGAAATATCTTTGAATGAAATAAAATGGAAATTCATTTTGGTCACAAACCCTTAATTTATCTCAAATGGTTTACAGATGGCCCTCGTAGCGCTTCCCAGGGCTTTCAAAAAAACTTTGAAATTTTTTCAAAAATTTGAAATTAGTCATTTAACAATGCCTAAACCTTCACCCCCATGCTGAGATGACTAATATCAAATTTTGGGTACCTTCAAGTCTCTCTCACAATTTCCTTCATTTCCTCAAATGGTTTGAAATTAACCCTTGCAATGCTTTCTATGCTCTTAAAACAATTTTGAAAAATCCTTTAAAAGTTTGAAGTTAAGCACCTCGGTGCCAAGATGCCTAACATCAAAATTTGGGTACCTTCAAGTTTCTCTCACAATTTCCTTTATTTTCCTCAAATGAATACAAGTGACCCCAACATCGCTTCCCAATGCTTTCAAGATGACTTTGATAAATCTTCAAAAATTTAAAATGAGTCAGGCACTTGGGTGCCGAGGTGACTAATAATTCCATTAAATTTGGGTACCTTCAAGTTTCTCTCAAAACTTCCTTCATTTTTCTCAAAAGGTTCACCAATGGTCGTGGCATTGCTTCCTAGGCCTTCCAAAACAATTTTTGAAAAATCTCCAAATATTTGACACGAGGCAACTTGGTGTTGAGGTGACTATTTCCAAAATTTGGGTACCTTCAAGTTTTTTTCATGTTTTCTTTCAAATTTTTCAAATTGTTTATAGACGGTCCTAGCAACGCTTCATAGAGCTTTCAACGTTTGGGTACCTTCAACTTTATCTCACAATTTCCTTTATTTTTCTCAAATATTTTACAAATGGCCATGGCATTTCTTTCTAGGGCTTTGAAAATGATATGACAAATCTCCAAGAATTTGAAATAAGTTGCCTTAGTGCCAAGGTGACTAGTTTTAGAATTTGGGTACCTTCATGTTTCTTTCATAATTTCCTTTATTTTTCTCAAATGATTTACAAATGGCCTTGGTATGGATTCCTTGGGCTTTCAAAACATTTATGAAAAATCTCTAAATATTTGAAATGAGGCACCTTTGTGCCGAGGTGACTAATTCCAAAATCTAGGTACCTCTAAGGTTGGCTCACAATTTCCTTTATTTTTCTCAAATGGGTTACAAATGGTCCTAGCAACGCTTCCTAGGGATTTCAAATTGATTTTTGAAAATCTCCAAAAACTTGAAATTAGTCAACTTGTGTTGGGGTGGCTAATTTCTACGTTTGAATACCTTCAAGTTTCTCTTATACTTTCCTTTATTTTTTTTACAAAATGGCCCTCACATTGTTGTCAGTATGAAAGGAAGTAAATAAGAAGATATATCATATAACTACACTAAATATGGTATTTAGTATCACAAATTCTAATTGACTTGCTCAATACTAATTGTAAATCGTGGCATAGGGTCACCAACACTATATGTTAACCCAACAATATTTGTCATTCCTTGTAAATGTTTTGGGGGATTGTAGATTTACAGTGTTGCAAATGTTGTCACTTACCGAGTGATTTTCATCCAAATTTCAATCATCCATAACAACATTTCATCACAAGTTGTTGACAAGATAACATAGGATTTTGGCCAATGGATGAACTCATCCATCATCCATGACAGTATTTGTAAACTTATTTATAAGAAGTGGCATCCAAGAAGTTACCATAGAGACATTAAATACCATGATATAACACTAAATATCATATTTAGTGTAGCACAAAGATGGTTGTAAGTAGGTCAAATCTTAAGGTAGTACATCCATGAATTTGGACCAATATCAAGGGGTGGGCAGTACCAGTATAACCTTCAAGAATAGAATCAATAATAACATGGTTTTTAAGAAGGTTTAAGTAATAGGGTAATGTAGATTAGAAGGGGTAGCTAACATGGGTAGTAGAGAGAATTCTAGTAGAGCTACTGACCTTTTCAGTCATACTACTGCATAAATGCAAATCATGAAAGTAAATTCGTCATGAAGAGGTAGACAAGAAAGTAAAGAAAATAGTCTTTGCAATTCTTAATTGAGGCATTGACTAAATTGGGATCATTTATTGATGCTTAGGCATCTACATGTGATTTTTGTTTAAACATAAATGTGGATTTCAAACATTGAATATAATCTCTATGTCTATGTGGATTGCACATGTATTTATACATGCTCATTGGTGCGGTAAGGTTGTTTCATCGCATTCGAGAAAGACTCTGCCATATTTGAGGTCATCTTGGCATAATCATACAATACTCTATCTTCACCTCCGAGTGGTGGCTCAATGGTGAAGATGATCTCCCTCAATGATGATAAGGAACTTATTCATGATGTTTTCAAGAAATCCTTATGGAGTACATAAGTTTGTCATTTGTTTCATGTTTGTTTGATTTTGAAATTATTCAACCTGTTATGATCCAATAATGAATGTTGACCATATGAGTTTTGCTTCTTTTTAAAAAAAAAATGTGACATCCCCTCCCACTTGCATAATTATCCCATTACACGCAAAGGTTATGATCGTCGCATCATGCCATTAGTAGATGTAGAGGCAAAGGAGTATTTTGAACATGTTAAGTGGCAATGAGGAGGGAATGGAATATGATAGGGGTAGTTACGGAGCTTCTCTGCATAGTTCCACATGATTTGGGCGAACCAACCCATACACTCGTTCCTTGTTGGATGCCTAAACTCTTGTCTCCAAGGAATCAATGTACAGGTTGGTTTGCCCCAGCCATTCCACATTGACTACATTGAATGTGGTCATTACTTTGTGGGCATTGATATGTGTGAGTGATTCCAAGGGGGGGGACTCTTCATACCATCTACGCACTAATGAGAGTGTAGAAAGGGGTATTTTTGGAGGCATTATGCATAGTATATATAAGGGGGGTATTTTTTTCTCTAGTGTGTACATTTAAAAAGGCTATTAAAATTTTGAAATAAAGGTACATGTACAAAAGGGGGGCCCTAATGTTTAGAGAAAAAATTGACAATGGATGTGTTGGTTTCATGAAAAGCTTGGCATAAATACTTAAAGTCATTTTCTAGCCTACCTTTAGTACATCCCAGGGGGTGAACTCTTCATATCACCTACAAACTAACGTGAGTGTAAGAAGGAGTATTGATTGAGGGAGTAGCATACATAGTATACATAAGGGAGAGGTAATAATGTTCTCTTGTGTGTACATTTAGAAAAGGCTATTTAATTTTGTCTTGTTTGAAGTCAAGGTACATGTACAAAAAAGGGCCCTAAGGTTTGAAGAAAAAAATCACAATAGATTTGTTGGTTTCATCCAATTTAAATTCATTCATTGGTGTCATATGGTAATAGTCCTCAATGACTTCCTTGTTCATTCTTGTTAGGGTTTGCATCATGGTATTTGTGAAAATATCACAAATACCGTTTTCTCGAATACAAGGAAGGTTGGCTTGAATTGGTCTTTGGAGGCAACTTTTGCCAACTACATCTGGATGTATTTACATTTGTGCTAGTAGCATGTGCAAGTGATAACAAGGGAAGAAGTCTCTTATATCATGAATATTATGTTTTTCATTGTTATTTCAAGCACTCTCAATAGCAATCAAAACATAATATCATAATACAAAAAAGACTTCTTCTGTACTCTATGAACTTCCACCATAGGTGCCCATAGAAAATTAGTCTCAAAATGCAAACTTTTCCAAAGTCGAAGTGCACTCCACAAGATTAGAAATTGAGTCAGCCTTGTAAAAAAAAAACTCACATGCGAATTTGACATTTTCACAAACACTATGTTTTGGGTTTTAGGTCAAGCTAGAGGCTCTTTGAGTCTTTCTCTCCAGATTGTTATTGTGCTCTTGTCTTTGTTTGTTTGATGCAATCATTGAGTTACATGCTATGAATTGGAAAAAAAAGTTTCAATGACTTTCGCATTAGAAAATAACATAGATTTTGCATGTGATAAAGGCATAATCACATTCACACACACACACACATACACACACACACACACACATATATATATATATATATATATTGAAAATAATGTAGTGGAGGCATTTATCACATCAAATTGAGAGATTTTGTATTAATACATGAATCCATTTTCTAGCATGAGATTAGTATGTATACATTTTTTTTCTATAATCTTCTCATATATAGGGGTTTTAGGTTCAAAGTGACCCACATATGTCATTTAAGTTTCTAATGAAGAGTCCAGTGCTCAAGTAGTACATATACATTTTTTTTTCCTCTACAAATTCCTTATTTTAGGGGGTTTAAAATCATAGTGGCCCACACACGTCATTTAGGTCTCCAATGAAGAGTCCACCCCATAAGGAATAGTTTCCTCTTGTACTTCCATCTATGTTCAAAAACCCGAGGTTTTAAATTATCCGCAATGCCTCCATCAATTCATTTCTCAAAACTACATGAATTCTAGAAATACAGTCTAGAGCATACTCGATATTTGGAGTGTGGTTGCATTTTTTTTTAAAGAAATTGAATGTTGAATCTAATGACAGCTTTAAAATTCATCTCCAAACTTTCATGCCAAGCTTGTAGTTGTTAATTTTAAGGGTAAAGTAAGGCATCCATGAGGTTGATTGCACTTTGTGTGAACTTCCCACTCATATTATTATAAACAAAAATGCTATTATTTATGCCAAATACCATGGTTATACGATACTAGTGGATGTATCTCCAAATATTTGCCAACCTTATTGCTCACAAATTACCACTCATCGCTCACCGCTCGCCGCTCACCTCTCACATGTCACCACTCCCCCCAATCAGACCACCAAATCCCAAAAGCATTTTTGGCTAACAACAACTCGTTCACAAGAGTCTAGCCATTGGATTTCATGTGTTAGGGTGTGAATTTCATCTAGTTTAAAGTTAGTCAAATTCTCAATTATGAGGCCACTTGCATACATGCTATCACTACTTGAAGAATCATCCTCGCTATTGCTATCAAAGGGAAGTGAGCTCTTCTCCTTCCAAAATCTTGGTCACCTTTGATGTCACTTATGGCTAGAAGAAACCACTCCCAAATACAAACACGTTACTAGTCATGGAGAAAATTAAGGGGGCATGTACCCCAAGTTGAAACCCCTAAACATGTTTGGAGGTGAGGGAACAAGCTATGTTTCGCATTATTACAAGCATTCTTGGGGCCACAAGCCATATGATTGACATGAAATGAGAGGAAATTGATTTTGGTTTTCAAGTCATGGAAGCCGAAAGGCGAATGGAATACCACAAACCGGCTCCAATGGTGTTAATGGAATAACTTTTTCCAATTGCGGCACACATTGTAATTTGTTGACCCAAAAGTAAATGGATAAGAAAGAGTTTGATTGCAATGTTCAATTGGGTCGACAAACAACATGCTCTCCACGATAAAGGCATCCATGTGGAAGTTACGTGCATGCGCTTGTATGCGCCTATTCCTCAACCTTCTAGGTAAGCTTATAGGCCATCTTTTAGCTTATAGGTAAGCTTGTATGTGGTAAGATAGTAACATGTAAGGACAAGTGCTATGCTTGAACTCAAAGCGTTGGGCTTATTGAACGGGGAGAACTGACAGCTAGTTACAGATCAACCGGTTAGGGTTTACCGATCAATTTAGAGGAATCTATGGAAGAATATACCTCAAATGAATATAGCAAAACCGGAAGAGGATGTCAACATGTAAGCGGTTGGATTTAGAATCACTAAGATCTTGACCGACTATATATGCTCAAAGACTTCCCGGGCGCTGTTCCCAATTATGAACCTTGAGAGCAGGGCTCGGGGATAACTGGTGGTTAGTTACAGATGAACCAATTGAGTTTGAGAAATAATAACCAGTTGAAGTTGGAGACTTTGGGAGAATTACCGATCATTGTAGAGGAATCTATGGAAGAATATACCTCGAATGAATGAAAGCAAAACCGGAAGATGTCTAACATGTAACCGGCTGGATTCAAAATCACTAGGATCTTGACCGACTATATGTGCCCAAAAACTTCCCGGGCACTAATCTGCCCATGAAGAGGCACACTAGTCATCCCTACATAGGCCCTAGTTCCCCAACATTGTGCCCCGTTCTCAAAAGGGAACATGTTCCCATACCAGCTCCCGCAGCCGACCAAGTCCTTGACAAGGGCTAAGCTGGGCCGACATGTATGGCTTGGCACTTCGGGCCTCTTCACACTATGGCCGTCCAAGTCGAGGGGCCGTGGGATGGAGTGGCCAAACTCTGTTGAGAGTCTAAAGAAATGGGCTGAAAATAGATGGCCAATAAAACATAGGAATTGGAGTCTTCAGTCGGGCGCAATGTGAAGTCTCCATAGGCCAAGTCCAAGGTCCAACCCTCTGGTCATGAACTCCCACGGCCTCTCGACTTGGATGGCCATAGTGTGAAGCCTCCAAAGGCCAAGCCCAAAGTCCAAAGGAAGAAGGAGTATCCCACTTTCCTCCTTGCCCAAAACAACCCCTCCAATTTACCGGCCAAGATCTTGTCAATGTTTGCTTTTGTTATGGGGAAAAACCGACAGCCTCTCGACCATAGTTTGGGTTTCCATTCCTGTCCGACTCACACTTCCTTCGAGAGTCCGTCGCCTTCGTCAAAAAGTACTGCCATGTAAGCATTTTGAAGAGCAACGGCCTTTGGACTTTGGCCTCGAGTGTGAAGGATCCAAAAGCCGAATTCTTGAATACTTGCAATCTAATTGGTGGATTGATGAATCAATAGCCTCTTGACCTTCGGCCATAGTGTGAAGTGGCTCTTAGTCACAACAATAGCCCAAAATAGGGGCACGGGTCCTCTATTAGGTTTTGCGGGTGGCCTAGCACCTTGTCTCAACATCAAACCCACCTTTTTGCAGTCAATCATGCAATGTCATTTAATTGACGGAAACGTGGGCTACAACCTATGATTGCAGGCCCAGAGTAGGGAGCTGCTTAAGGGATAATTAATGAACGCATACCAGTGATGATGATTACGATAATTTTTACGAGCTCCGAATTAATGAGGAAAGTGACTACATGGACGATTTGGATTTGTGAATTCTCTCGCACGAATCGCATGATTCGATGTCCTACAAGAAGTGGGTGCAAAGAGTCCAAAGTGTCCGTTTAAGAATCACATAGCTTACCCTAAAACACCCATATACATTTGTGGTCTGATTGTTCGGTGGCTTGGCAACTCCGACAAACAAATTGACTACATTTGAGTGAATCCAACAAGAATATACTTTGCAGGTATTTCCACATCAGAACATTTTTTTAGACTTGTGAACATCCATGTTGACATGGCTTGCTTATTGAAGGTTTATCTCTGACTGCTACTTCATCACCTGTCTGAGTAGCACCGGTAACCCTAAGTTTGTGCCAATGGACTGATTATTTGGGTGGTTGCACAAACCTTGTGACTCAACTTCGACATACTAGTAGAAGACCAAATTGAGGAGAACCAACGTGACGTTTTTCTTTGTGTTCATGTGCACAATTTTGTCCCAGTGGCCTCGATTGCGAAGAAACACCGGTTTTCAAACATTGCCCCTATAGTGCACCATGATATCCAAGGGGGGGGGGGGGGGGGGGGTTCAACCCCCCGACATCACTACACTAAATAGGTAGATTAGTGTTAGATGAAGATTAGTGTTAGATGCAATAGTTACCTAAAACACTAATTTTCAACTGATATTACAATTAGTGTTTGAATAGGGTTTGAACAAATTATACCTTTTACGAGGTTCTCATATTCTTCTTCCTTCAATTCTTCATTCCAAGATTTACAAAATATCATCTAACACTAAATGCGCTCATGTAAATATTTAAAGTTACTACTTGGTACAAATAGTGTTAGAGTTGACATTTAGTGTTCTAACACTATAGAGACAATTTACATTTAGCGTTTTCGTCGACTATTAGTGTTTCCAACACTAATCTACCTATTTAGTGTAGTAGAAAATTATGCCAAAACGACTACGGATTTCTCTTTTTGGTTTTGCGACTGAAATTTTAAAATCTTCTAGGCGTGTAACATGCTGCTGAAAAGGCATTTTCAAGACCTTTCCAACGGTATATTACAAGCCCCCAAATTCCTAAAATTTCAGTTGGTAAAACCAAGAAACAAATCTGCAGCCGCTTAGTGACTGCAGAGCAGGCTGGTCAAAAGAACCGCAATGGGAAAACGACTGCAGTTCTTTATCACAATGCTTTCTACTAGTGCATTGAAGGAAGGTCGGGCATATGCTTATTATTGGCGATGATTAGATGGTTAATCTGATCATCATCTATTTCAAAGAGGCCGTTATCAATTAATGACATTATCAAATTTGTAATGGGGATGTCAGCTCGATGAGTCCAAACCTCTCGATAAATAATCAAATTCGGCCACCTATTAAAATTCAAAAATAAAATATCCATATTCTAAGGTCAACCCCCTCCTAGGTCAAAACCATGGCTTCGCCCCTGTCCGTGTTTACATTTCCCAAACACTTGGAAAAATCCACTGAAAATGCAATGGGCCAAAACAAGGAAGAATCCCTCTTCATCATGCTAACTTACTGACTTCGTCACGAATCTGAAGAATACCCACCCAGACCCATAAGTTTGTGCTTGTGGATTGATGATTCAGTGCGGTCACACGATACAATCAATGCAATGCACCAAATTGAGAGAAGCCTATATATATATATATATAATTGCATGTGGATCCCTACTATGACTTCTCTATAACAGTAATCTCCTGCTTAAGTACGCACTTTGAGCCATAGCCGTTGGTGCGCATTTAGTTGGTAGGTGCGTACTTTACTCATATCACTTTTTAAACCCTTTGATTTGATGAGTCTCAACGGGAAACACATGAAACCTGAGGCAACCCGCTTGACCGAAGCCCAACGATGTGAAATAATTGCAAAGCTGACCAAGCCAAACGCTCCGAGCAGGCATACACTGGGGCCGGAGTATGAAGTTAGTGAAGGCGCCATCCGGAGAGTTTGGGACAGTCGCGAGAACATATTAATGCAACGAATCATTTGTTGGGAGAGAACCTATCGAAACATTTGTTGGATCTGAAAGTGCTACTGACTTCACATACTTCCAAGCTCTACACAACATTGTCCTCGGCATCGACGACCAATTGCTCTGCTCTGATGTTCAAACGGAAGTTGTCAACCACATGTATGATGAACTGCGACGATCGTTTGAGACGTTTTAACGAAACGTTAACAAACTGACTTGGAATGCCAAGAGTCAAACATTCATGCATTCGCAAAAAACACGACTACTCTACATAACATGTTCAAACAATAAAGTATGAACCCTGATTTCTGTCAAAAAAATTGCACACTTAACCGGGATGCGTACTTAAACGGGAGATTACTGTACTTCTTGAGCCCTAATTAACCTTATCAACTTAATTAACTTGCCTGCGGTGTACATATATAGAACAACCTGGAAATTCTCCATTAACTTAGAATCCAAATTCATGACGTATCCATATATACTACATAACCTCTGACGGTCCTTCAAAAGAAGTACAGGAGTTCCATAACCACTGAAAGTTGTGCAGAGAGAGAGAGTAAGGAAGCAAATTGAATACTTACACCTCAATAAATTGGAGCAGCATGTGTCACATATTCCTCATGCTGCATTTATGTGCCAAATTCCTCGCACTGCTGCTCTCATTCTTCAATTAACCTTTAAGTTAATGGTGGAGCTACCAGTTGCAGTCCGAGTTCTTGAGGACTTTTAAAGAGGCAATTCTCGATATATAATGATGATGGTGTTCTATATATCACGTGCTTAGACTCGGTGCGTGTTTTAGAGCTTGGGCATGCATGTCTTCAGGTATGTGGGTGTGGTTTGGTTCAGTCTTCGTGTTCTCCAGCTTCTACCGATTGGAATTTATACAAGACAATTGTGTGTTGCGTTAGCAAATCTACGACGGAACGTCTGCAAAAACCGGATCGAAAATCGGAGCTTCTTTGGTTTAGATGTGGTTATCGGAGGTGCGTGTTTGTTGATTTCTTAATTGGATGCATAGGGTCTCTTGATTGTGTTCATTATTGAGTGTAGAGTAGTTTAGTGGTATTTGAAGACATAGTTCAGTCTCTTTTTAAACATGTTTCTTTGCGATGTTTTCTCTTTGATCCTCTCCGAACGACGTGACAATCAAATTAGGGGTGTGATTAAGAAACTGAGCCAAGTAAGACCCATCGACCATAACTCAATGCCTCCAAGGATGGGACATTTTTTTGAAGGTTGAGTTGTGGCAGTCAATATCATCAAGTGGTCGCTTGCGTTCCATTACATTTATGTTCACTCTAGAATGTGACTGAATCAAATTCCACCATGCAACTACTTTCATGAACACATGTAACATGATTTGCAAGTGGATGCACTCCTCAGCCTTTTCTTGTGTTGTCCATCCCTCTCCATGGATTCGATTCCAACACTACACAAGTTTTTATTATAAAAGTTGCATTTCTTCCCAAAGGGTGGATGAGTGCCCAAACTACGCGACCGTACTTTCAACAATTGTATTTGTAGTGGCACATAGCTAAACTACAAGCAAAAGGATTCATTACAAATTCCCACCATCTCCAAATTGGCATTGGGTTCTTGTTATTCGCTCCACACGTATTTGCAAGCCTCAACAATTTGAGTGTTTTAAGATCTCCCACAAGGAGGTCTTAGTCTTCTAGAAGTGCCCATTTTTTCCTTTGTTGGCTAGCAACACTTGGAATATCATATGTGAGCCTAATTGGTCTTGTTTTTCTTATTAATTAGTTACCAATGTGCGATGCTCCTAGATTTGCATTCTTTAATAAAGAGATATGCTACTTTTTTAGACGATTTTGACCACTTTATAATTGGTGACCATTTTAGGTTCATATACTTAATATCACCACTAAGATAATGTAGCCTTACCACTACACTGAATATTCCATCTAGTGTGGCCTCCATAACTTATCCTAGTCTTACAAGTGTCCCATGCACCCTATTCTAATAATTCTATCCCTATTATGTTTGCATGGATTGTTGACAAATAGTGTGGGCTACACCGAATCAAATGTATAGTGTAGTTTTCTTCTACTACAAGGTTATAAGTTCTACAAAGATGGTAGATTGTAGATCTCTATTCATAAATGTTACAACCAACTACACTAAAAATAATATTCATTGTTTGATACACTAAATACGAATGCATACACTAAATGTCAACAACCCTATGAAAGTAAGTAATTTTAAATGTAAACACAAACACTAAATATCAACTATGGTAATATGTGGAAGTTACATGTTTGAATTTAGTGTTAATAAGGATATGATAATAACAATGAAGGGAGGTGGCAGTAGAGAAGGTAGCAACACATTTATGTCTAACACTAATTGTCAAGGAGTTGATAATCATCATTGAGTAGGGTAGGGTAGGGTGGTAACAACATAAAACATAATCAAACACTAAATATCCTTTTTAGTGTAGTGGACGTTAAGTACATTATTTCCTCCCTTTAGTGTGGGCTTCATTATTTCAAAGTCTTGTCACTAAATGATTCGATTAGTTTGATTTGATGTTGTGCACATTATGGTGAAACAACACATGATTCTACAAAACGAGAATTTAGTGTAGTGGATAAGACAATAGACTTCCAAATTAAAATGGGCTTTGACTTACATTTCATCAAGTGGTGTGGACTTTGCACACTTATTCACTTTCCGAGCATTTCAAAGCGGTGTGCAAGGACTTTCCAAATCTTTAAAAAATAAGAGCTACTTTTAAATACATTGCTTACTTCGCCAATGATGGCAGAAGCCCTACAATTTTAAATCATCTAAATTTTTAAATTAAAAATTAAAAATTATTTTTAAAAAACCACGGTAAAGAGAAGAAAAGAGTGTAGCGGTAAAACCACACCTTGACCGCATCTTTCCCATCTCATATGCAAGTATAATGTTTTGGTGTCCATGATATTGTGCCCAAAGAGGCCTAAGGTCCAGCTACTTGTAGCATCACAAAGAAGACAACCTTTCCAAAGCAAAAACAAAAACATCATTCTATGATAATCTTATGGAAGTGTGAAACTCCTTTGGCATTTCGGGTTGATTGGGAGTGACACATGTGTGTATTGGTGTTTCCACTCAGTTCCACATGGTTGTTTTATGACAACTACACTAAATAGTCCTATAACTATGGGTAGAAAATTAGCGTGGAAATAATTAGCATGGGCCACACTAATTTTCTAGTCAAGGTGGAATTAACGTGGGTCCAAGACCATGGGTCTTTCCCTAAGTCTTCATAAACATTTCCGGCCAACACATTGAATATTACTCGTGGCACAAAACAAAATAATCACCCACATTAATTTTCTAGGAAAACAATTACTATGGCCCACGCTAACTCTCTACTATAAATGTGGCCCACACTAATTCTCATTATGAAGATTAGCATGGACTCTAGAAAATTACGGTGGCCCACAGTAATTGGACTATTTTGTGTACTATTGAGGGGTGCATTAAAACTTGCACCTCTCAATTTTGAGTCAATTCAGTTTAAAATGGAAATCCCCATCTTATAGATTGTTTTGAGTTTGTGTTTCACACTCCCCTTGGTAGATGTTGTGAATCTTTACTCCCCCCCCAATTTGCATGCAAAATGGGGAGAGGTAACTTGGTTTTAGTAACCAAAAAAATCATATGTTGCTCGGTCTATAACCACACCTATCATGATTGCATTGATTACATGACGTAAAAACGTAGCTCTCGTGTGTGTTCCACATGAGTATGGGTTCATGCAAAGCTCCATGATTGATGATCGGAGGGGAAGTAAGGGTGGATTTACACAAATGACCAAGGGCCATGAGAAAATTTGATTTAGAAAATTATGTGGTCACGGTCGGTGATTTGAAGCCATGACCATGACAAATCCTAAGTCATGGGATTAAAGACACAGCGAAAGCGTACATAGACCGGGACGTCATGTTTTATGGGGGGGAATGCTCAAAAAAATGCTTAAAATATGATCGACTAAAATCAAACACTATAATTAGCATGCAATTGTAAAAATACTTACATTTAACATGGTCACCTTTATGATCTACCGAGACAACTTACTTGTCACATAATTTGGGTGCCCACCAAACATTATTCACTTCTGAACATGTAGGATTTCAAATCATTCCCATGTCCATTTCTCATCCAATTGATGACATGCTCACTCCTATTTCTTATGACCTGGGTAATCCTTTCGTAAATCCAACTCGCAAAGCCGCATCCCAACTAACCCTCCTCCTCCTGCCAAGCGCCTTCCAGTGCGAAGCAAAGAGCCGCACGTCCTAACAGACAAAGTGAGACCACCACTTCATTCTCAACCGATGAAGGAACTTGAAAAACGATCTTCATAACCATGGTCACTAATGTAAACACGTCCTAAACCCTAAAACTTAACCAATGAATTAATATTTTATATATATATATATAATACTCTTTCAACATGGCCAATACCCTCAAGACGTACGTTTGCCATGCCACGAAAAACATGCACACACACACACACACCTCAGGTGAGCCGCATAACACCACCAAAGGTTAAGTTAGCATACCCTAGGCCCACTAACTAAGGGACCAGGACACTGAGCAGGAGAATATCATGAGTGACACTACTTCCCTTCCCACTGTTCACACCTGTAAGCGTGAGGAGCACCACCTCCTAAACCGTACCCTTGGATGATGGGAGGGGGTGTACATCCGTCCGTCCGTCCATCCTTCCACATGTTGTAAGGTATGATGTGGGTGTTTTTTGGGTTCGGTTTTCCATGTTCTCTAACTTCTACCAATTATATTGACCTATTAGAATGGATGATGGGAGGGGGTGTACATCCGTCCATCCATCCTTCCACATGTTGTAAGGCATGATGTGGATGTTTTTCGGGTTCGTTTTTCCATGTTCTCTAACTTCTACCAATTATATTGACCTATTAGAATGAAACTTGTGTTGCAGTAGCCCATCAACAACAACCGGATTGGAAATCGAGCCTCCCCTTAAAGAGTTATGGTTATCGGAGGTGCGTGTTTGTTGATTTTTGAATTGAATGTATAGGTCTTCCCAGTTGTGTTTGGTATTGAGTTTGGGGTAGTTAATGAAATGTGGTGATGTGGCCTCATTTCTCTTAAGCATGTGTTTTTATGGTGGTTGTTCTTTGATCCTTGCCTAACTATATAGTATCACATATAGGTGTACCCTCCCCCGCCGAGGATCTGCCTCCATCCATCTGTCTGTCCGTCCATCCATCCGTCCATCTGTTGTGAGGTATGATGTGGGTATTTTTCCGGTTCGTTCTTCCATGTTCTCTAACTTCTACCGATTATATTGACAGATGGAATGAAACTTGTGTTGCGTTGGATATCTCCATCCATAATGAAGCATCAACAACAACCGGATTGGAAATCGAGCCTCCTCTTAAATAGTTATGATCATCGGAGGCGCGTGTTTGTTGATTTTTGAACTGAATGCATAGGTCTTCCCAGTTGTGTTTCATATTGAGTTTGGAGAAGTTAATGAGATATGAAAATGCAGTCTCGTTTCTTTTAAGCATGTGTTTTTATGGTGCTTGTTCTTCGATCCTTGCCTAACCTTATACTATCACACATAGGTGTACCTCCCCCACCGAGGACCTACCTCCCCATCCATCCGTCCACCCACATGTTGTTCGGTATGATGTGGGTGTTTTTTTCTGTTTGTTTTTCTATGTTCTCTAAGAGCCACTTCACACACGAGACTGAGAGCCCATGACCATTACACTTCAAGCACTCTCATTGGTGGAAAAGGCGGAGCCCGTCCAAGTTCGCTACTTCACACTACGCTTGAGGGACCAATGGAGTGAGTATGTGAATGCAAGATGAATGTAAAGTCTACATGGATTCCTACATGGCATCAAATGGATTGTGATCCATGGTCACTTGGATTATTTTCAAAAACCATCTCTTGAAGGTAGGCCTAACACAAAACCGGGAGATCATGACACTCCAAACGCTCATAACTGTTGATTTACTCTATTTTATCAGGTGTGAGTACCTGCATGAATAGAAATTCATTGAAATAGCATTTGGTTGAAGGCGCGGTCACATCTGGCTCCACACTACACTTGAGGGTCCGTGACCACACTACATGATTGTGGAAGTGTGTTGGGACGGCCTTTGAACACTTTCTTTTGGGCTCTCACAACTTCATGGTCACGGCTCTTGGCTCGTGTGTGAAGTGGCCCTAACTTCTACCGATTATAACAACACAACGAAACTTTTTTCAATAGATTTCTTGGTTTATTTGGGATGGTGTGGTTAGGAAAATGGCCATTGTGGTCTTCTATGATTTGGATAGGGACACTAGGCATGGTGAAGAAAATGGGTTGTGGATGCATTTTGGTCGTAATATGAGGTCAGGGTTGTATTTTTCTACAAAGATTTTGTAGTGTCGGTGATGTTGTTCCCTTGATGATTGTTCCCTTGATGATTGTTCTAGCATGTTTTCCTGTAGTTTGCCTAAGATGCTTATTTTTTCTATTCGGTCAAGGTCCGGAGCAATGGGAAGAGGGTGTAGGTCATTATAGATGTGCCATGATAGGTTGTCATGTGGGCTCTGGCTCATTGTCGAGACGAACAGACACTCAATTCACGCCGGCCCCTTTAAAAGGGCAGGTGTTCATATCTATCTATGCCATGATAGGATGTCATGTAGGTTTTGCAAGATGATGGGGTGGAGGTGTAGATGGAATAAACTGATAAGATTTTTTTGTTGTGTGGTGAATTTAGAGGTGTGATTTCAATTTCTTTTGCGGGCTGCGTAGGAGGAGTGGTGTTGGGGATGAGGGTGGGTGACAGTGGTTTAGTACATATGGCATATATTGCGGCGCAAAAGAGTTGCCAAAGTTTGTTTGCAACTATTGAGATGGTGTTCCATGTGTTTTCTAGTAGCAGGGAGTGCAGGTCATGGGTGTTTTTTTTATTGAAAGTTTGGGATGTGGTCATGGATGTTCTTGGAACATGAGTTGGGCTCCTTGGAGTTTGTCTTGGGGGGGGGGGGGGGTGGAACCTAGGTGTGTGATTGGGGGGTAGTGATTCAGGGAAGGGAGAAAGTGGGATGATGGGGATGGATAGATGGATTGGGAGGTGGTCAAAATTAAAGTAGTGGAAGGAGTTAGCGTAAGCCTGTGTGAGGGTGGTGGATGGGGGTGTAGAGGCCCATATACAAAAGTTATCGATAAGATTGTGAGAGGAGTAATCGTCCCCTTGGTGAGCGAAGGCATATATAAATTTATTATGTGGATTGTGGAGTGTTGGGGGGGGGGTGAGGAAGATTATTTGTATGTATGTCTAGAGGCTTGTGGCAATGTTGGTGTTTTTGTGGTGGTGAGGGAGTGTAGGTCTTTTGTGGATAGCTATGGCTATTCCCGCTCTTGATTGTATATATGGTAAGGTGTTCTTTTGTTGATCTTTTATTGTGGATACAGGGTTGCCAAAAATGAAATGATATTGTGGGTAAAGGTTGGTGATATAGGTGGTAGGGTTTCCCATATAGATTTTGATTTCTTGGAGGAAGATAAGGTGTGGTTTGTTTTGTTTGCCATTTAGTATTATGTCTAGGCTAGGTACACTAGTATGTAAGGATCCTACATTCCATGTAATGAGGTTGGTGTGTGAGTGGAGGGGGGGGGGGTGTATGTGTTTGGGTAGGAGGCATGATATAGTGTGGTTTGGGATGGGTATATTGTTGAGGGAATCTCAATGGTTGATTATACACTTCTAGAGCATGTGAGAGCACAATGGGTGATATAAACATGAAGTGGTCTATTAGTTGCGATAGGGTGAGTAGGGGGTCATGTGGAAATAAAAATATGTATTCACAAAGTTTGTGATATGTTTCCTGGGGCAGTGTCGTGTTTGATTAAGTGATTTGTGTAAGTTGTGTAGTGGATGTAGGAGGGGGGGGGCATGGTATCCAAAGGGAGTGTTAGTAATATTATCGAGGAAGGTTTATAGCCTCCCCTTGGAAATCCATTTTGAGGTAGAAATTACATAGTGTAAGGGTAGGTGCATGGTCTAAGTATGCTTTACACTATGACATGTCACCATGGCTTTCAAAAATTGACATGGATTTCTTTTGGTCATGGTCTTTGTACTACCAACCATGACTACAATAAATCATAAATCCTTTCTCCTTGTGGTCATTGGTCACATGTGTAAAACATGCTTTACATTAATGCAACGAGATTGAGTTGGGATGAATCAATCATAATTTATATTCCTCTAGGATAGATCTTCCACAAACCGTCAACATGGTTGTTACGGATCCTGAGCTACACCTTACCACCTAACACATGCAAGGGAATGGCTGCAAGGAAACATATATCCCATCCATTCATGTTAAAACATGTCCTTTATCCCCTGAGCCCGCCCCCAATAGGTTTGTGATAAACTTATCTCAAGTATGCCTCACTTGACTATTCTAGGGCCTTACAACCTAACAAATGCAAGAGGGAATCACTGCATGGAAACATATATCCCATACATTCATATTAAAACATGTCCTCTACTATGTTCAGGGAAAACCAACAGCTAGTTCATTGTCAGCTGATGGATTTCCCCTCATGGCCGGTCCAAATTTCCAACCATCCGATGGCAATCCGATTGTAATTTCAATCCTCCGGCAATTAGCCGATGGACCAGAAAATGTCCCGGAAATGTAGCCGATTCTTTTTGTGAGTTACTGGATTTTAGCCGGAAGCATCCAAAGCGCTATTTGTCTGGGGCATTTGATGATGCACTTGAGGAAGTACCCTAAACCTTAAACTTTTTGAATTATGTAACCTTTCCATGACCAAATCCAATTGCTTCTATGAAGAATTGGGGGACCCTTGGCCTTCAAGCGGTGAAGACATTGCTAGGTTCAATTCTTGCCAAAGATATTAATTCTTCAAATTTAAAGTTTTGAACATGCCTTTCTTTTCACTTGTTCAAGATTTGTACTAAGAAATGATTTCTAATAACTTTTCATACATTTTTTAAATAGTTAGTGCCGATATGAATTCCATTTAATCGGATATTGGCCAATGAAAATATGAAAATATAGGCAATTGGCCGATTGATTTCACAAAAAACCGGCTCTTGCGATGTAAATTGGAAAAAATCCGACCCTTTGTAGCAACTACCAGCAATTAGCCACTAAGGCTTCAAAAACTTCCTGAACTCTGGTCCTCTATCCCCTAAGCCCGCCCCCAATAAGTTTGTGATTAACTTATCTCAAATATGCCTCACTTGACTATTCCGGGGCCTTCGGTTGCTTATTGGTATCAAATCAGCTCCATATTATTATATATTCGATGAACATGAGGTACACTTGCATGCAACAAATCTATCTCTCCCAAAAGATGTAGCTATTCTTTTTTCTTCTCTTTGGTGCGGGTTTTCTATTCTAAACTTTTATCACTAATTTAGTTAGCTTGATTTGATGTAGTGCACATTATAGTATGACACCAAACCGTTCTACTGTTTAGAGAAATAGGTGTTGTGTGCATGACAATACATTTCTAAATTCAAGGTGGATTTAAACATCCATTACTAGGAGGTTTTAAGAGATATTGTTCACTTTGAGAGTAGTGGCAAAATTATATGCAATGAGTCTCAAGATTTTTACAAAGAAAAATATGATTTTGCACACATTGCGGACATCAAAGAAGTGGTGGCAGAAGATTGGGCCCATGCAAAGACCTCATGATCTATGGACAGTGCTTATTTTAGCAAGACACTCCAATTTTAAAAAACCGATAATTTAAAAAATGGTCCACAGATAAGAGAGAAAAGAAGATACTACATATGGGGTCAGATAAATTCACAACCATCATTTCAGTACTTGTGTGATTTCTTGTGGGTTTGGTTTCATAACACCTACCAAGGGGGTAATAGTGAAATCATGTCCCCTATAAGTTAGTTGTTGATTCATATATACCATGGCGACACACATGATTAGTTGGTGTTAAACAAGGATAACTCCTCTTCCCCACATTATTTGGCTTGTACATTGATGAACTGGAAACATAATTGAACAAGATTAATGGGGATTCTCTGTGTTTATTTAACACATTGATTGTCATTCTTCTTTATGTTCGTGATGTTGTTCCACTCTCTAAATCAAGAGCAGGCCTACAAAGACTTTTGAACAGCCTATATGAGTTTTGCACTTCTTCTAGCCTTGAAGTCAATCTATCTAAGACTAAAATCATGATATTTGGCTGCAATATAAGGAAATTAAACGAAGAGGAAGAGGACTAGAATGATATCAGGGATGAATACAAATACCTTCAAATTGATTTCTAGTCACATGATTGCTTTGAGCCATCGAGTGAAAGGCATAGAATGCCTGATGGGCACTTTAAGGAAAGAAGCAATAGTAGGAGTCACATGTTGGGAACTCAAATCCCATTTATTCAAGGCTTTGGTGCTTCCTACTTTCACGTGTGGCACCAAAAATTGGGGAGGCAACTTGAAAAACTCTCATTGGAAGGTTTTTGAGAAGGGCATGAAGATGTGTATGATGCCTTGTGTCAAAGTGTGTTCTTCGACTAACTATCGTATTTTGATGACCGGATTTGGAGAACTTCCCATAGAATTATACGCTCTCGAGTTTACTATAGACTTTCGACAATGGCTTGCCCACCTAATCCTCTCTTGATTAATCACTAAAGCAATCTCACTCTCCCGACACCAAGCCGAACAAGGATTTTACACTTGGCACAAATCAACAACCATATGGAAGACATCATGGGGTATATCTCATTGGGACACCCATGTGAGGCCAAACCCCCCACCCTTAAGCGTCCGTAGTCCGAGTAGTGGGTTTGGGCTCACATTCCTCCGCGGTATTGGATTTGGACTTGGATGAGTCCATAGTGCAAGGTTCACCCTTCAAGTGGTCTTGGATTTAACTGGAATTTCACGTTTAACAACTTAATGTACGATTTCAATACGTATGTGGAGAATGCACAAGTTAACTATGTTATTTTAACCTCCTTATGCTCGGGTGCTATTTTGTCTTTGTTTGCTTCTAACGTCCATCCGGCCGCTTTAGCTACACAAGCCCTTAAGGATATCCCTCTCCTAAATGGAGTCCGTGCCGTTGACTCTATACTACCACTTGAACTATCACTTGTGTATTCCGTATCGCTACTATAAGAGGTCTCACTTGGTGTCTCCATACCGTACATAAGC
The DNA here is from genome assembly GCA_950295325.1 of Polytrichum commune. Lineage (NCBI taxonomy): Eukaryota > Viridiplantae > Streptophyta > Polytrichopsida > Polytrichales > Polytrichaceae > Polytrichum > Polytrichum commune. The sequence goes on from OX485809.1 coordinate 5,349,968, forward strand.
CTTTAAGTATTAAGAAATACTTATGTGACTTATGTCAATCTCTCCCTCGCACCTTTGGTCTTTGCTTCCTTTGTCTTGCCATCGCGAGAGTGCTCCACATTCTCCATTAATTTGTGCACGTGGTTTATTTTTAAAGAGAGGATGCAAGTGTTAAAAAAAACACTATTCTCTATAGTCAATCTCAAATACATTTACTTGTGAAGGCCACACATAACACTAACTAGCATAATGTAACTAACTACTTGTCTATGAGCTAATTAGGTAGGCTATCTACTAAGCTCCTTCATGAACCCATCTCTTTACTTTCTAATTACATAAACCTAGCTCCTTCATAAACCCAGCTCCTTCATAAACCCAGCTTCTTAGCTTCTAACTAAACAAACCCAGCTCCTTCATGAACCCAGCTCCTTAGCTTCTAACTAAACAAACCCAGGTCCTTCATAAACCCAGCTCTTTACTTTCTAACTAAACAAACCCAGCTCCTTCATAAACCCAGCTCCTTCATGAATCCACAACTTTGTAGTTGTAATCCCCAACTACCTCACTAATTATTCAAGCCCTTAACTAATCTTCCTACCTAATTTCCCTAATTCTACTAACAACCCCTTTCTAATCACACAATTCTTCTCTAATCCTAAAATCCTAAAATCCTAGAGAGGAGAGGGGGAGAGAGAATTTCCTAACTTCACTAAGACCAACTAATCCACACAAGTATATTTTTGCACTCATCACAACATCAAGTGCTCAACTCTTAAACATGGAACTTGCAACCACGTGTATTCAAAACATGAACTTTAAGTACCACAAATTGGAATCATGAATTAACTTTAAAATCCTTCACGTCAACACTAATTCTACCAAGAGGTCAAGCCCTCTTCAAGGCTAACAAGCCTTGGCTCTCAAACTAAAAACTAAGCACACACATGTGCTCCAATATGGCTTCCCACACCCACACTTATAACTCGTGGGGTGCCTTGGAGCACAAAGGAAAGAGAGGATGAGTGAGGGAAGAATGAGGGATTATATAGTAAGCTTGAGGGGGTGAGCACCCTCAAGGCTCACGATAAGCCCTTAAGATTTCCTCCTACTTAGTAGGCGCCAATCCTATCTTCTAAGCCTTCCTCCCTCAAATGATCAACAAGGATCCTAATTCGAACATTTAACTAGCCTTGGCTTTCTACCTACCACACTTTACCAAACTTGGGATGCTTCAACCCAAACTTAGCCTCCTTCGCTTTCCGCCGCCATAACTTTCTCCCCTTACTTTCCCAAATCGTCGCTCACCACTTAATTCAAACCACGATGCTTAACTCGTGATTTGATTGGTGCTTTGAGAATTTGCTTATCCTCCACCTTGCATTCTTCCTTGGGCCTTCCCCATTAAGTGGCCATGATGAGGTGGTCCACTTGTGCGCTCCATGTGATCCTCCATTCATCCCAATTCGAATGCACTTGCCTCTTGAGTCACTTTGGTTGTCTCCATCCATTTGTACTAGCCTACTCACTAACTACTCAATCCAAGTTCTCCTTACCTATCCTCATTCACTCAAATCCTTCCGAAGGTAAAAACACAATAACAACTCACATCCTAGCCTCTTACAACATGGTACTTCTAAGACTAACATTTCACTCTTTTTATATTTTTGTGAAGTAACATGCTACTTCAAAGTGCATCAACTAACGTTTCAAGGGTCTAAGACTAAATGTGGGCACCCTTTTGGGCTCACATAATTGGCGACCATCGGGGGATGAATCCAAACATCTCTTGCTCCAAGGGTAAGTTGCCTAGTCAAGCTCGGTACTCCTTACATCTACTTCCCGATGTACGGGTAGGAAAGAGCTCACCATTCAACGTTTGCAATTGAATTGAATTATTAGGAAAGACCTCGTAGACAAGGTAAGGTCCTAACCATACCGCATTGAATTTCGCCGGAAATTCAAGCTTTCGTGCGTCTTGAATCATGACCATCATTCCCGGTGTTAGGGCCCTTCTCTTATGTCGTTTGTCGAAAGTAATCTTTCTCCTTCTTTGGATTGCCTCAATATGTTGAGCCGCCATTCTCCTCCCTTCGTCAAGTGCTTCCAAATCGGTTAGTCGATTTCGTAAGGATTGACTTTCGGTAAGTCTCGTACTCACGGCCACCCTAAGTGACTCGACTTCATATTCGATTGGTAGTGTCGCTTCAAGACCATAGACTAAGGAAAATGGTGTAGCACACGTAGTTACCTTATAGGTTGTACGGTATGCCCAAAGTGCCGCCGTTAGTTTCGTATCCCAATCCCGCTTCGAGTCTATAACCGTCTTGCGTAGTATACTCACCAAAATTCCGTTAACCCTTTCCGTTTGTCCATTGGTTTGTGGGTGGTAGGGAGTAGTCTTCCGGTGATCAATTTTAAATTTCTCTGTCATCTCTCGAATCAAGTCATTCAAAAAGTGAGTACCCCTATCGCTTACTAGGATCTTCGGCACCCCGAACCGCGAAATTATGTTTTCGTACATAAATGTTGCCGCGTGTTCCGCCGTGTCGGTCTTCACCGCTTTGGCTTCCGCCCACTTGGTGAGGTACTCGGTTGCCACCACAATATATTTCATTCCTTTTGAAGATTGGGGATGGACCTCACCCACATAGTCGATGCCCCATTTTTCGAAAGGAATTAAGGGTAATGATACATGTAAAGGCATCTCCATTCTAAGGTCGTTTCGGGCATACCGTTGGCAAGCGTCGCATTTCCTTACATAGTCATGGGCGTCCTTAAATAGTGTAGGCCAAAAGTAGCCCGCTCTAAGTATTTTTTGCCCGGTGAGTTGACCCGAGAAGTGACCGCCGCAAGCGCTATCGTGGCAAGCGATTAAAATCGCTTCAACCTCCGTTTTTGACACGCATCGTCGTAAAATACCATCGGACCCCCTTCTAAACAACCTATGGCCCACTACAACAAATTGCCTACTATTTACCCTCACCTTCCTTCTCTCTTCTTTTGTCCACTCTTTGGGCAACTTGTGGGTTGTTAGAAATTCCACTATGCCCGCATACCACTCCGGTGTAGAAGTGACCACAAAGAGGCTATCATCTACTAACATATCATTTACCGGATTTTTTCCTATCTCCTCCGACAACCTAGACAAGTGGTCCGCTTGTAAATGCATACGACCCGGTTTATATTCCACCGTGTAGTCGAATTCTTCTAATAACAAAACCCACCTAGCTAACCTACCACTTAACTCCGCCTTGTTAATTAGATACTTGATAGCCATGTGGTCAACAAAAAATACAACCGGGTTGCACATGAGGTAATGCCTAAACTTTTTAACGGAAAACACCATGGCTAGGCACTCCCTCTCCGTTGTAGAGTAGTTTCTTTCGGCGGGGGTCAATTGCTTACTCGCATAAGCTATAGGTTGATCCTTCTCTTTTTCTCCCGTTGCTTGACAAAACGCACTCCCTATTGCCACATTACTAGCATCACAATAGACGTGAAAAGGTTTACCCCAATTGGGTGGTATCAACACCGGATAGGTGCTCAACCTATCCCGCAATTCCTCAAAGGCTTTTTGACAAGCATCCGTCCACTCGAATTTGACATCCTTTTTGAGCAAATGGGTTTAGGGCACCGCTATCTTTGAAAAATTAGGAATAAGTTCCCGGTACCATCCCACATGTCCTAACAACTTAGAGATCCCCTTGGAATTGGTTGGAGTTGCCAAGTCGCTTATGGCCGCAATCTTATCCGGATCGGGTTCTCTACCTTTCTCACTAACAACATAACCCAACAACACTCCCTTATTCACTCCCAAAAATGTCTTATCCGGGTTCAATGCTAACCTCATCTTCCTACACCTAACCAATGCCTCCCTAACACAATGTAGGTGATCATCCACATTACTTTGTGTGCTAAAATCGTCCACAAAGACGGTCATGGATTTGAACAACAAGTCGGTGAAGATATACATTACTAATCGTTGGAAAGTAGCCGGGGCATTACATAACCCAAATGGCATCACTACCCACACAAAAGTACCCCAAGGTGTAGTAAAAGCCGTTTTATGGATATCTTGGAGGGCTATGGAAATTTGATTATAACCCGCATACCCATCCATAAAGGTATATCGCGAATGACCTCCAACCTCCTCAAGCAACAAGGTGATAAAAGGTAAGGGGAAGTGATCATTTTGTGTGCACGAATTCAATTTCCTATAGTCGACACAAACCCTTAATTTCCCATTTTTTTTCTTTACTAAGACCATAGGAGAAACCCAATCCGTGATTTCCACCGGCTTGATAAACCCGGCCTTCAATAACCTTTCCAATTCCGCTTTCACCAACAATTGCAATTGAGGATTCATCCTCCTCTCCTTTTGTCTAATTGGCCTCGCCCCCGGAATTAAAGGAATCCGGTGCTCTACCATTTCCCTAGGAATTCCCTTAAGCTCATCGTAGGACCATGCAAAAGTATCACTAAACTCATCCACCAAATTGCTATACTCCCTAACCTCTTTCTCCCCCAATTTGGAGCCCATCTTCATTTGTCGGGTTTTTCCATTCTTTAATTTCACATCCACGTACCGCCAATCCGCTTCCGACACATGTGCTTGTTCCTCTTTGTTCCGATACCAATCGGAAGGCACATTGGGGTAATCTTTCACATCTTGACCTACAACTATCCCCGTAGACGTGGTCTTGAAATGTAAAGGCTCCTCCAATTTCGATGACTCAATAATCACATCCTCCTCTTGAGTCCCATCTACATGAATTAAACTAACCTCACCCTCTTCCACGTCATCTACCCAAGGTGTTAACCCACCGCTAACCCACTCTTCCTCGGTGAGCACCTCACATGGCTCCAACAATGAGCCCTTTCCTAAACTAACACTAGGAAATTCACTCCCTAAGCCTACTTGGTGAAATGTAACCATTACATCAACCTCGGACTCGGGGTACTCCCTTAGCCATTGGGCATAATCCCCATTATCCCCATAATTGTAAAAATTAGGACCTAGACTTCCCGAGCCCGAATCTATAACAACCCTTTGACCTTCGGGATGGACGACTCCCACCAATGCCTTGCCAATCTCATTCTCGTTTAAGTCATCAATTTCCTTCTCCAATGGCAAATACATCTCCTTCTTCATCCATCCTTCTAATGAACCAATGGACACTATGACCCTATTACCCTCCGGACCATAAGTGATGGATGGTTTAGGTCCACCCCAATTGACCATAGCATTCGCCATCCGCAACCAAGGCCTACCTAGCAAAATGGGGAAGGTGTCCTTGTTGGAGTGCATTTTAATGACATGGAAGGTGACCAAGTACTCCTCACCTCCCGTAGTCATTCTACAATCCTTGATCATCCCCAAAGGCGTAGTCGAACTTTGATTTGCCATATTTATGACCAAAGGTGAAGGCCCCGTGAGTCCAAGTCCCAATTTTTTCATAGTATCCTCCGGTAGTATATTTAGACTACTCCCTCCGTCGACTAGCACATTAGGAACCACCTTATCTACTATAACAACTTCTATTTCTATAGCTTTCACGTCTCTTCCACCTTGTGATTGGATCCTAGCGGCTATTTTAGCTTTCACCTTCCTCATCCTCTTGTGTACCGGCATTCCCTCCTTTAATGTTTTCCTTGCCGTGGGTGAAATTTCCAATAGTTGGCCGAAAGTAATATCCGCCTTGAGTGTACTAAGGTCCGCCCACAAGTCGTACCCGGTAGATCTTTCCACCTTAGAATTACCCACTACGTCGAATTCGTCTACGGGAACCCCCGGTCCTTCCCATTCACCCACATCGCTATTATCCAAGTCATGTACCGCATTAGTCCTCTCCCTATCTTGTAAAATTATATTTTCCCTCTCCACATCCTTAGTAGCTCTTCTAGCTACCCTATCCAACTCGGAGAGATTAATCTCTTCATCCGAAGAGTAATTTCCTTGCTCTCCTATTCCTACCTCCAACGGGGCATCCCCTCTCCTAGCCCTAGTAGTTACCGCTAGTGCAGGTGCTTCTTCAACCACACCCTTACCCTTCACTAACTCATATGTAATAGCATTGGTGTGAGGAGGCCATTGACTTTGCTCCTCTCCAATTCTCGTTGGGAGAGGAAGCATGTCATCACATGTGGCCTCCAACACTCCATCCATGAACCTAACATCTTGGGAGTTAGATGGTCCCAGATCCGTTGGAGGCGCTTGTCTCCCGTTACTACCATTAGGTGGAACTCCTTGTCTATTTTGTATTGGAATGTAACCGGTTGTAGTTTGCAAGCCCGCCGGTGGATGAAAAGTTTGCCTAGCATTACTATGGTCATAGTATAAGTTAGGTGGCCTAAGTTCATTGGCCGGTACTCCTTGTGGCCTAGCACCTCGCATATTATCCCTTGCTTGTTGTTGTGGATTAGCCACCGGGTAAGGGACATTAATTATTTTGTCCGGTTGGCGACACGTATCCGAGGGATGACTTCCTCCACAATTGCTACAATTAAACTCTTGACCTTCGGACCAACATTGTCCTTGAGCGTGCCACCTTCCACAAAAGGGATGAAATTCCTTCTTCTCTAAATTTTGGCCACCTTGCCCTCTAGGTTGTGGTCCTCTATTGCTTCCATTTCCATAGTGAGGTGGCGCTTGACCTCGTTGATTTTGTTGAGGTGGGTTACCGTTTCCTCTTTGGTCACGGTTTTGTCCACTTCTACAAAATTGACGCGTGTGGCCCGGTTGGCCACATTGGACACACCATAATCCGGAAGAATGCCTACCCGACTCAACCGGGGGTGGAGGCCCCGGTTGTTGACTCCGGATCATTAATGACATTTGATCCGTGAGGCTTTGCATTTGTTTTATCATAGCCTCTTGGAATCCTAGTTGGCTAGCACCTAGTCTTCTCTCAACCTCCTCCAAGTGTGGATCCGTTCTAGGGGCCGGTAGTGCCAAAAGAGGTGCCGGTTCCCTAACCGCTAAAGGTCGGGGACCGGTGTCCACAATGGCATATGGAATTTGGTTCTCATACTTAGCGGGTTCTACCGCTACCACCCTAGGGCGTATGGGGATGAATTGTGGGATCAATTCATCCTCCATTCTCCATAGCCTTTCGTGATCTTTATCCAAGTTTTCAATATCTCTAGCCGCACGCTTGGCATCCGCCAAGGTCAAGGGATTCCTTTCTAGAACACCCCTAATAGTTCCGGACTTAAAAAACCCTTGAATGAAAAATTGCTTTAGCGTGTCGTCGTTGAGCATGGTACCCACAAATCTAGTGCACACTAAATCAAACCTCCTAATGTAAGCCGAAATTTCTTCCTCCCTTCCTTGCTTCAATGACGACAATGCCCTTAATGCGGTACTTTGACCCACTTCCGGCCTAAATTCGTTAAGAAACTCCCTTTGTAATTGTTCCCATCCCCTAAAATGTCCCTCGGCATGATCCCGATACCATTCATAGGCTTCCCCCTCTAGAATAGTAGGAAACCACACTAACCAATAACCCGGGTCGGTTATGAGGAAGCTAGCCAACCGTTCGATATACCGTTCCATGTGCCGAGAGGGGTCCTCATCCTTGGTCCCATAAAATTTAGGGAGATGAGATGGCATATCCATCGCCGCTAAATTTTGTGGAACCACAATTGGTAGGCCTCTTGGCCTAACCAATGGGTCTATTGGAGGTATGGGCGGAATTGGGGGTATGGGTGGTGGATCCATCCCCCGTTCCTCGGCCATGGTGACCGGTGAACTATTCAACAATCCCCTATCAACTTCTACCGGGAATTCTTCTCTAAGTGTGTAATTTTCCGAAGAAGTTTCACCACTCAATTTGGAGGGAGTGATCTCCTCTTCAAGTTGAGCTCCAAGTTCTAAGGTGTCTAGAATTGACCTAGTCCTAGGTTCGACGTTCAAACAACTCTCTATTCTAACATTATCTTGTTCTAATCTATCACTGATTTTAGAGGACCGCCTCTTTCGAGTAGATTTCTCTAGTCCTACTATTAAACTTGGTTTTTGTGAGCGAGTCCTACCTTGCATTCCATAAGAATCGATCGACCCTCACTTGACCACACATAATCCTAGCAATTCCCTCTTAATATTTTCACTTGTCTTGGTGTGGTTATAATTTTTTTAGGAGGTGAGGAAAAGAACCTGCAAGCCCACTTAGGTGAAAGAATCCCAATAGGGGATAGGCATGTTCATGTTAATTTTTTGGTTAAGTCGGAGCATCACCTCCGCACCTTCCCGCAAATTAACACTCACCACAATACCGATTGTGAGGGGGTGACCTTCCGAGTATATTATGTTAAAAGTCGAGGCTTCACCCTTCAACTTCTCACACCATCCACAATTCGGGAATTACCCTCTACAACGGATAACAACAATCACGAGTACAAAAGGCATTCCTTAATTAGTTAATGAGTTCACTTTGAAGAAATAAACATACCTTGAGCAATCGCATCCCCCTGTGAGTTAGCACTCCCCTCAATCGTGACTCAATGTAACAACACCATAAACTTTGTGAAATATTAATTTAATCTAGAGCATGAAATGACAACTCCCAAAACTTTGAGACTCACCCCGAGGTGAGTGTCAAAGTTCAATGTCCTAAGGTGAATTTACCCTCTAATGTTTTAATGAGCTACTCGGTTATAGGTTCCTTTTAAGTTCTTAGCAAATCCCCAAAAAGGTTGAGGACGCACCTTCGCCGCGCTCCTTCCTCAAAAATGAATTTGCGTAATTGACAATGCAATTCATTCCAAGGAATAGTTGAAATACAATGAATTCAAATGTAACCCAAAGAGAGAATACTTACCGAGTTTCGGGTGCTCCTTCCCTTCTCTCAAGTTTGTGTCTCCAATTTTTCCTAGTTGCCTCCAAGTCTCCTAGTCGCCTCCAAGTCTTGTAACTACGTTCCGCTTCGCTCCCGGCGGACGCACCAATTATGTGAGGCCAAACCCCCCACCCTTAAGCGTCCGTAGTCCGAGTAGTGGGTTTGGGCTCACATTCCTCCGCGGTATTGGATTTGGACTTGGATGAGTCCATAGTGCAAGGTTCACCCTTCAAGTGGTCTTGGATTTAACTGGAATTTCACGTTTAACAACTTAATGTACGATTTCAATACGTATGTGGAGAATGCACAAGTTAACTATGTTATTTTAACCTCCTTATGCTCGGGTGCTATTTTGTCTTTGTTTGCTTCTAACGTCCATCCGGCCGCTTTAGCTACACAAGCCCTTAAGGATATCCCTCTCCTAAATGGAGTCCGTGCCGTTGACTCTATACTACCACTTGAACTATCACTTGTGTATTCCGTATCGCTACTATAAGAGGTCTCACTTGGTGTCTCCATACCGTACATAAGCCTTTAAGTATTAAGAAATACTTATGTGACTTATGTCAATCTCTCCCTCGCACCTTTGGTCTTTGCTTCCTTTGTCTTGCCATCGCGAGAGTGCTCCACATTCTCCATTAATTTGTGCACGTGGTTTATTTTTAAAGAGAGGATGCAAGTGTTAAAAAAAACACTATTCTCTATAGTCAATCTCAAATACATTTACTTGTGAAGGCCACACATAACACTAACTAGCATAATGTAACTAACTACTTGTCTATGAGCTAATTAGGTAGGCTATCTACTAAGCTCCTTCATGAACCCATCTCTTTACTTTCTAATTACATAAACCTAGCTCCTTCATAAACCCAGCTCCTTCATAAACCCAGCTTCTTAGCTTCTAACTAAACAAACCCAGCTCCTTCATGAACCCAGCTCCTTAGCTTCTAACTAAACAAACCCAGGTCCTTCATAAACCCAGCTCTTTACTTTCTAACTAAACAAACCCAGCTCCTTCATAAACCCAGCTCCTTCATGAATCCACAACTTTGTAGTTGTAATCCCCAACTACCTCACTAATTATTCAAGCCCTTAACTAATCTTCCTACCTAATTTCCCTAATTCTACTAACAACCCCTTTCTAATCACACAATTCTTCTCTAATCCTAAAATCCTAAAATCCTAGAGAGGAGAGGGGGAGAGAGAATTTCCTAACTTCACTAAGACCAACTAATCCACACAAGTATATTTTTGCACTCATCACAACATCAAGTGCTCAACTCTTAAACATGGAACTTGCAACCACGTGTATTCAAAACATGAACTTTAAGTACCACAAATTGGAATCATGAATTAACTTTAAAATCCTTCACGTCAACACTAATTCTACCAAGAGGTCAAGCCCTCTTCAAGGCTAACAAGCCTTGGCTCTCAAACTAAAAACTAAGCACACACATGTGCTCCAATATGGCTTCCCACACCCACACTTATAACTCGTGGGGTGCCTTGGAGCACAAAGGAAAGAGAGGATGAGTGAGGGAAGAATGAGGGATTATATAGTAAGCTTGAGGGGGTGAGCACCCTCAAGGCTCACGATAAGCCCTTAAGATTTCCTCCTACTTAGTAGGCGCCAATCCTATCTTCTAAGCCTTCCTCCCTCAAATGATCAACAAGGATCCTAATTCGAACATTTAACTAGCCTTGGCTTTCTACCTACCACACTTTACCAAACTTGGGATGCTTCAACCCAAACTTAGCCTCCTTCGCTTTCCGCCGCCATAACTTTCTCCCCTTACTTTCCCAAATCGTCGCTCACCACTTAATTCAAACCACGATGCTTAACTCGTGATTTGATTGGTGCTTTGAGAATTTGCTTATCCTCCACCTTGCATTCTTCCTTGGGCCTTCCCCATTAAGTGGCCATGATGAGGTGGTCCACTTGTGCGCTCCATGTGATCCTCCATTCATCCCAATTCGAATGCACTTGCCTCTTGAGTCACTTTGGTTGTCTCCATCCATTTGTACTAGCCTACTCACTAACTACTCAATCCAAGTTCTCCTTACCTATCCTCATTCACTCAAATCCTTCCGAAGGTAAAAACACAATAACAACTCACATCCTAGCCTCTTACAACATGGTACTTCTAAGACTAACATTTCACTCTTTTTATATTTTTGTGAAGTAACATGCTACTTCAAAGTGCATCAACTAACGTTTCAAGGGTCTAAGACTAAATGTGGGCACCCTTTTGGGCTCACAACCCATGACAACCCAACCGCATCGAAAACAACATATGATGATACCAAGGAGGTAGTTCTTGCTAAAAAATGGAACTCTTTCCATCTCTGAAGGAGAAAACTAGATTAACTCCACCTTGAGGATTTTCTCATGTTGCCTACAACACCTCGGACCATAGACTTCACATTGAAATTGGATGATGGATGACAATCCCTATTGCCAGAGATACTGGACTATGCCACTTTTTCTCTTATAATGCAGTTATAAATGAGGCACATTCATTTTGGAATGCCCCCTATATAACTCCATCACAGTTAAGTTTCCATCACTATTTGAGAACGTAGTTCCAAGGAGCCTCGAGTCTTTCTTTCAATAAACCATCAAGTTGACCTTGGCCTCTATCCCAAGGAGGCCACCACACTCCGCCACCCTAGAGAATCAGTTGGTTTAAAACCATCCTTATGTACTTTCAGTCTCATTAGCCTTTTTGACTTCCTAGACTTTATATTGAATTCAGTTCTTTGCATACTAATTCAAGCTCACTAGACCAATCTAAGGATCAATTGAGTTCATAATAACTATCCCTAGACTCTACAACAACAAGAGGGAAGACACCCATGATTATACCTGCATGAACTTGGGATATGTGTCGTCTACATCATGAGTACTTCCACTACACAACCATTCTTGGTAGGGAACCTCTTTTTTATTAATTTAAATTTTTGCTCGAACGTCCAAAACATTTTTCACATGATGTATTTCCACTTTCCTATCATAGCAAATTCGGCCTGACTCATACTCATAAAGCTTTTCAACCTTCCAAAGGGCACAACAACAAGCGGTATATAGATATTTATTTTTTCAGGCTTCTTTTTTCACATAAAAAGCCCTTTGAGTTATATTAATTGGGGTTAAGCTTTTGAGAGACAGACATAATTCATCATGTGTTTGCTTTTTAGTCTAGTTTATTTGACACCCAAGAAACATATTCATCCCAAGAAACAACTTCTACAACAATAAGTAGGGCTCTTGCTCAAGCTGGCTATCGCTGGGATGTGAGCCATCCCACCCGACCTGAGGTTTCGGTTGGTCCCTTGCAATTAGCCTACCCATTCCAAGAACAAAAAAACTGGCAATTGGAATGGGACCCCGGGCCGGTTACACCTATGATCGGGGAGAACCGGCAGTTAGTTATAGATGAACTGGTTAAGTTTGAAAAACAACCAGTTGAAGTTCAAAACTGCAGAAAAATTACCGATCATTTCAGAGGAATTTATAAAATATACCCCAATTTAATTTTTAAAAACCGAAGGATGTCAACATATAACCGGTTGGACTTGCCAACACTAGGATCTCAACCGATTATGCCCAAAAATCTCCCCAATCACTCGGTTACACATTCATCTGGCCCTCGGATCTGCCTAAAAACCCCCATCGAGCGTGGCTCGGAGGCCAGGTTTGGGAGGGGATGGCAGGGTTGGGATAAAACATGCCCCCTATTTTTTTAATTGGGTGGGGCCTTACTTGATCTCATAGGGGGCTTCCTAGAGTAATTTGGGGCTGCAGGACCCAAATTTAGCAAAAAAAAACCAAAAAAAGTCCCCAAGGGGCTAAAACGGGGAGGGCTAGAAAAATGAACCCCACCAAACCTGGCCTCCGAGCCACTCTCGATGGGGGTATTTAGACCCACCCCTGGCCCTCCCCCCTTTGGTAATTAATCGTTATGAGCATTCGTTCATTACTAAAGAGGGTGTTGTATTCGAGTCAGGAAACAGGGCATCGGGTGGTAATTAAATTCACGTCACTTGAACTTGAATTTACCCAGGCTCAGCAGGCTGCTGCTGGAGGCCCTGCTTTTAAATCATTCCGGTTTTATTAATTACCCCAGCTGCCTCCCCTTCATGGTCCTTCAGTAGAATTTTATTACACCACAGCTTATGACTCGTAGTAGGTAAGTTACTTAATGTCGAGGCATCTGTAAGGTCGATAGCCGGAAAACGGTGAACGTAAGCTCATTCGACAAGAAAGAGATGCTTGAATGAAATTTGTGCGGTATTTTTTTCAAAGATGGAGTAGAGGAAATGTTGGGGAATGCAAGTTGCTTCATAGTTTTCTTCCATGGAAATAATAATCAGTTGCGTTCTCGTATAGGTTGTGTGAGTCAATTCTGTACTTGTATAGTAGGGTTAACCTAATTTGATTTTCAAAGTGTTTTACTCTGCATAAGAATGCACACAAAATGGTTAACTCAATGACACCCAACAGTGATCGCAGTCGGTGTGAAACAACACCTATCTTGTCAATCATTGCATCCTTTTTGGACCAACGTTTTTGTAATTAGCCGTTTAGGGTGTACGCAATAATCATTCTGCTCCTAGTATAGTGCACCAGTAGTGATCCTTCACCGTTTTCAGTTTTTTTCGACCTTAGTCGGCCAAGCCCAGTTAACTGCTCTCTAGGGTCATGTCATGTCATGTCATGCCAACATGGATGAAGTATATATTTTATATGCAAATGAAAATTATGTGGTGGCAACTTGTGATTACTTACCCTCAAAAGAGTTTTGAGTTTAACTTGACATTGCTTAAAATAGTTTTCCTTCGCCTTCTCTTCAAATAACTTATTTTGGTTCTCTTGCCAAATTTTCTAGGTGACCACCAAGCGTTATTCCTTTCTAGACATGTAAGGTTTCATGCCACTTTCCCATCCATTTCATGACATAGTCACTCTTATTTTTAGTACCACCACTCATTTCTCAAGCAATGAAGGAATTTAGAAAATAATACTCATGACTAATGGCCCAGTCATGGTCAATGGTCATTGTAAACGTGCCCTCATCCACAAAGCATGACCAATTTAAGAATATACACATTTCAAGTCTCAAATTTTAGATTGAGATACAAAAGTTGTAAGAGATCAAAGTGAAGATTCTCTTGTATTAAGTGATCACTTAGGTCTTCCTTAATGTGTTATTTTGAACCTAGAATGGTGTTTATATTCTAAGCACATAGTTCGATCTCATCATAATATGTCTCTTTTTGGTATTTTTTTCTTGATGGGCTTTGCCATACGCCACTCAAATATAGCAACATCCAATTAAGAAGAGTGACCATGTAAGGCTCACATACCTTAGACGACAATCATTGCAGTTCATGCTTACTTACCTAGAAACAATATAATTTACTTAAAAAAATAGTGTCTCAATTAACACAAGAAACTATACATGAATGAAGTGTACATATCCATAAGAAAACCATCATGATTCATCTATGACTTTCGATTCGAGAATTTTCAAAATAATCAATCTAACTCCAAAACAACAAGATCAATGTTCGTGTTTCTCATTTGGATGTGCTAAATTGCACATCTCTTTTTTCTCATGTTATCCAACCTCTACAATGTATGTTGACTAGTTTGACCCGTGTTATCTTGGCACAGTCCCTCGTGGTCCCTTTTTGGGAACAATGGGCAAACTACCTCACCCATCACTACCAAGTGCATATGATACATCACTTTAATGTGGAGCCCCCACCAATCGGGAACGGTGTACAACGGTGGGGAATGGCAAAATTGCCATCCCAACCCATTACACTCATGCATATTTATTAACATGTTGCCATCAACAACCAACCGTTTTTGGAACGGCAATACGACAATCTCAGCACCCCATTACCATTATGTTCTTCCTTGTATATTAGATACCTATCTGAGAAGTGGTAGATAACACATGAGGATAAGGGCATTCCACGAATAATGTCCCGCCCAAAGACAAGGCCATTATTTACATAATACCTTGTTCCAAAGGCGTTATCAAACGGAAAGTCCTAGACTAGATTTTAGCCATCGGATACATGCCAAGGCCTACAGTCCATATGTTGTTATGTTTGAAGTCCCGCCATGATGCACGACGGGAAATTACATCGTGGAAAGTGCCCACTCTTACCAAAGAAAAAGTCTGAGGGGCTGATCACACCATCCACTGCACCTCCGGCTATAATAGTGTGAAAAATGATGGCCCAACATCTATTTCTCAACATAATCTCCAACAATTTCAGGGTTGGAACTGGACGGAAAAGTTTGGTGTGATCAGAGCATGAGCTAGGGCTTTAACATGCTCATAATAGGTGCACACACTTCTTCGTTCTTTAGTTTTTGGAGATGCAATATATATGTAAGGCTATCACTTGACACCATTTTTCTATTTTCTTTCTAGGGGCATTTAATTACTTTGAATGCGGAGAATGTTGTGCAATTAGGTGCAAGTTATGTGAATTGTACATGAAGAGAATCTGCTCGAATACTTGCCAGAATTTTCTTCATTAATCAGCAAACTACGAGTGTGCCATGCAGGGACCATGGCCAGAGGGAACTGCATAGATCATTTTTTTATTTTTTATTTTTTATTTTACATATACATAACCATTGATAATATATTTTGTATATATTTTTTGGAAATGTTTCATCATCTTCATTTTGTGGTAATTTTTTTAGTTCAATTATGCATCATTCTAGTTACAAACGGTATGTTTTATACTTACCAAATCATCAAATTTAGTTATCATCGAATCACCATAATATAATTATTATGTAATAGGTACCATGTAAATCTACTCATGAAAAAAAATTTGATAAAAGTTTGATCCATTTGGGTGATGCTTTGTGTAAAAAGTAGAATTTTTTACATGTAAAGTGTTCGCACGTGGTTGTTCAACTTTACAATTGAGTGACCTCCCCGTGCTTCATTTGTGTCAAGTGTCGTGTAAACTAAGATCGTTAAACACAACAGATCGAGTGTCGGCGTCAACATCAATTAGCAAAATAAAATAGCAAACTAAAATGCTAAACAACCACCTCTTCAAGATGAGGGTTTCTCTCTCCAAGCTTAAGAAACTAAAATGTCTCCTTACAAAGCTTAAGAAACTCTAAAATTCACACACAAGAGTCAAGCTATCTCTCACTCCACAAAGGGAGAATCCAAGAGTGCAAGTGGTGGAGAAAGAATGCAAAGGCTTTACTCATAATCTACTATACCATAGCCATGAGAAAGCAACAACAAGCTCTCTCTCTCTCAAAAATACACTCACAAGACTTGACTTGACAACAATGGCAAGTCAAGAGGCCTTCCTCTCCATACAACCCCAATCCTATGTGGAGTTCATCCATGGAGTGGATGAACAACTAACTAGGACTCCCAATGGAGTCCGTTACTCATCCCAACACACATGGACTCCTAGTGGAGTCCATTTACTCCTAAATTGACGTGACTTAGCCCCCGATGTCACCTCACGTGACAGCTGTCGTGTAAACTAAGATCGTTAAACACAACAGATCGAGTGTCGGCGTCAACATCAATAAGCAAAATAAAATAGCAAACTAAAATGCTAAACAACCACCTCTTCAAGTGCCCCCACTAGCAGATAAGGAGCCCCTCCAATCGGCTAGGAACAAACACACTCATCGGTAGAGTTGTTGAACATGATGAAGTTGTTGCTACATCTATACATATTCAATTGGGTAGTGGTAATCTAAGGAATTAAATTCATGATTGACAAAGTAATCCAAAAACTGTAGGCTGGGTGCAATTTGAGCCCCATCCTTAATCGCCTTCAACAATTTATGTTGAATTCTTGGATAACTCTTTCAATGTGGTCTTAATTCCATAAAATTTCCAACCAACTAAATAACAACTTCACCACTAAAACATGTGGTAAACATTCACAAAATCCTCAATCATGACCATTAACGGCCACGGAATGAGAGGCTTTCCGACAACGAGGACAAACCCAATTACCAGAAGGAAGAGTCAAAAGGGGAGGTGTCAAACATGCCATGTGCCATCCACGTTGACATTGGTCGCACAATAACATTGTTGCAGCTCCTTTCTTCTCTCCACAAACATAACAAGGCAGACCCTGTGGTACAACCGCCAACTCGGGATGCACAGAGCCGTCGATGGGAAGGTGACATGGAGCACAATTCTTTGAATGCTCACGACATTCCCGTCTATGCTTGCCTTCAAGCAATAATATACCACTTGGCAAGACATCTTTTACCCGCAAAATCGTGCGCCCAGCCTTGACATCCAATGTCGTAGGCGCCTCCCGTTGCAAGTAAACATAATCCCCCTTGGAAAATCTACGAACCTGAGGTCGATAAGCTCCACTGTGGATTCGGGCATACCGTAATGTATCACGATGTTGAGCAATATTTAAGTTCTCCATAGCCATAGGCATGGCCTTTTGGAAGAACGTTGCTCGGTCATGAAGACATTGAGCCCAAACATCTGGATCATCCAAGTTTACCACAGGAGCCAATTTCTCTCGCACCGAGTTAGGTAAAATTGGTTCCCGTCCATACAAGAGTTGGTAAGGACTATAGGATGCCAAAGATGCTTGCCTGCTGAAACGATAACCCATTGCTATCCATGGTAACATCAAGTTCCAATCGCGATGGTTGCCATGAAGCAATCCATACTTCCGCAAACCGCGCTTAACCGTCTGAACAACTCGTTCAGCTAAGCCATCTGCCTCAGGATGATCTCTGGAAGTTGTCCGATGATCAATCAAAGCCTTGGTACACAAAGCCTCGAAAGATCCAAGGAATTCTCTCCCTTGATCCGTCAACACCTCTGCAGGTGTTCCAAACCGTGCCAAAACTCGATCAAGAAATGCCATAGCCGCCAATTCTGAGGAATTTTGGGGAAGAGCCACGAGTTCAATCCACTTACTAAAATGCTCCACCATCACAAGCACATACTTGGAACCACGTGGAGTGATAGTAAGCGGTCCGGCAAAATCCAAAGACCAACGATATCCCAAGCCCATAATAGGTAAAGGCTGAAGTTGAGGTGACAAAGTATTAAAACTTGACCTGACCCGGTCACATACTTCACACCGAGAAACATAAGTGGCAACCTGTTGATACATACCAGTCCACCAATATTGGTTGCGCAACATAGAGTGCGTCCTTCGTACTCCAAAATGTCCAAGCTCCTCGTGCACTTGCCGCACCAAAGAAGCTCTTTGATCTGGCCTTGGAACGATGCGCCTCGTTCCGTTCGGCCACACACGAAATAACAAGCTGTTTGCCCAACGAAACCTTGTTATCCGGTGACTAACTCTATCTCGCTCCACAGCAGATAGTCCAAGAGGAAATATCCCGTGTTGAAGTTTGTGCAAGACCGCCTGGTCTTCCCACACATCACTAACAACGAGAGATTTATCAACCTCCTCATCCTGTTCTTCTACAAGGATCTTAGCAGCCAATCCCGACATCATTGTGAGATATGTGGCAGCATGCCAACCCGGCACTGCCACACGATCACAATCTCCATGCCACCTGGCTCCAGTTAAATCCTCATCTGAAGGACTTGAATTGCGAGACAATCCGTCTACATCCAAGTTGGCAATTCCTGCTCGGTGAACAACTTCAAAATCATATTCCTGAAGTAACAATGCCCACCTAGCAAGTTTTCCGGTGAGCTTATCTGATTCCATAAGCCATTTTAAAGGCTGATGATCAGTCACCAAAGTAAACTTTTGCCCATACAAATAAGGTCGAAAATGTGCAATGGCCCAAACGGCCGCCAAGGCCTCGCCTTCACAAGAAGAATAATTAGATTCAGCACTATTATTGCTTCTAGATGCATAAGCCACCACATATTCCTTTCCCTCTTCATCTTTCTGTGTCAATACCGCTCCCAATCCCACTGCACTCCAATCCGTGTGCAATTGAAAAGCTCTAGACACATCCGGGCGTCGAAGCACTGGCGCTGAACCGAGCCTCTGCTTCAATGTATCAAATGCATGTTGTTGTTCCCGGCTCCAATTCCATGGTTGGTCTTTCCCCGTGAGAATGGTAAGAGGTTTGGCAATCAAACTAAAATTTTTGACAAACCTCCTATAATAATTTGCCAATCCTAGAAATGCACGAAGCCGTGGTACATCACTAGGTGCGGGAATTTTGTGCAAAGCATCCACCTTCGCCTGTTGCACACCAAGACCGCCAGGAACAATCATGTGGCCTAAATAGGACAATTGATCATGGAAAAACTTACATTTTCCATGATGTAAACGGAGTCCCCACCGTTGAAGTCGTTCAAATACCGCTTGCAAATGCCTCACATGATCCTCTGGACTATTACTAAAGATGATAACATCATCAATGTAACATCTAGCAAACGGCAAACCAGCCAATAATTGGTCCATCACCCGCTGAAATTCAGCTGGTGCATTCTTGAGACCAAATGGCAGAAATTTCCAATGATAAAGTTGATCCTTGCCATCTTTATCAATTCCCCAAAATGCGGTCTTCACCCGATCACCCAACAACAAAGGTAATTGGTGATAACCAGACCTCAAATCCAAAGTGCTAAAGATTCTAGAAAATCCTAGTGCATCAAACAACTCCTCCGGCATCGGCATTGGATATCGATCCGACTTGGTCTTGCGGTTCACTGGACAATAATCACCACACATCCGTTTTTCCGTCCAGTTGCCAAAGATATCCTTCTTTGACGGCATAACCGTGGCACAAGCATACTCTCCATTGGAGAGTTCAATCAATTCCGCTGCCAATAACTCTTGACATCGAGTTTGAACACCCAACCTTTCAGAGGTACTAAGTCTGTACGGCCTGTCTAAAAATAGGGTGGTCGTCCTCGAGTTGAATACGAACAGGTTTACCTTTATATCCTTCAAGATCATGAAGACTAAAGGCAAAACAATTACGGTAAGAGCGAATAAATGCCCGTACCTTTCGTGCTTCGGCACTAGTAAGCTTTGGCCCCACTTCAATTGGCCAATCGTCAAACTCCGTGGTTTCCTTCTTCATAGAAGGATTGCCACTTGGTGCCAGCACAGCCTGTGATTGCTAGTCCGTGGAGAGGGCAACACCTTTGCCCCCATCATCTGCACTTGAATCCAAATGCGTATCCTCTCCACTACAATCAGTTTGTGTAGCTAAATAGCTACCCACATATGAAGTATCACCAAGAAATAGAAGTGGAAACATTTTATGGGCCTCCAACTTCCCAAACTCTTGGGCCAAAGCCGAAAAAACACGTTGGGCTCGAAGCTCTTCCGCAACATGAAGTTTTAAAGAAAATAATCCCTCGGTGTCATTGACCTCAATGTGATCCTTGGATTGCGGCTCCATTGCCCCATGACCATTGTTCTCTACCCTCAGAGTAAGCAATTGGTCATCCATACGTTGTTGAGCAGCAAGACAAATTCCAATTATCCACACAATGCTATTAAGATCCATAGCTTGCCCCAATAGGAAACGTCTCTGACCTTCCTGAAGCCCGTGAGCAGCCGTGGTGCATGTAGGAAAACCCATGGCGCATTCCCGCTCATCTGCCGTAGGCTCCTCATAAGTTTGGAATTTTGAATCCCAAACCATGCCAGGTCCACGAGATCGAAATGCAAAAGACTGGATATGTCACAAAAGTAGGTAGTGCACCTCTCGGAATTCCCACCTTGTTAATTAATGCAAATGGCAAGGTGTCACCCTTGGTAACTGCCAAGGAAACACGATGATCATCTAAAATGTCATCCACTTTGCGATCCATAAGGCGGGGAATGCGGGCAATCGCCGCTGAAAGCACCCGAGGTGTTACCAAGTTGGTCCAAAACCAACGAGGCCGATGAGCAAAGGATCCCAAAAATGCAGCATCCAAAAATGTTGGAGTACCCAGAATTTGGTGAATGTACTCACCACCCTTCACCACTTTGTGCCGGGTATCACCCAATAATGGTACATTTTCGAAAATGTACCTTGGCGGAGTTGATTGGTGGGTAAACCACCATTGCGTCAATCGCATCAAATCCGCAAACAAACTAGACCTAGGATCATCCAGTCCCTGGCTAGTTCCTGCCCGCGAATGGCCTTGACAAGGCCATCCTGCAATAATCAAATCCACGTGGCCCAACCTTCTCAAATCCTCATCACTAATCATAGTGACATCTTGAAGAAGTTGACCACAACATCCATGAATGGCAGAGGCTGACAATTGTGCGGGGTATCTCAACAACAATTGTTGGATGTGGTGTCGGACGGCTCTGTTGGCTGCATATCCAGTGTCTACATGAATATATCGCCAAACTGTAATTCCAGCTTCCAACACTGCCGCCAAACCTGTGCCAATGCCTCCAAAGATCTCCACAAGGACAATACCTTCAGGTGATGGTTGCCAACGAATGGGTTGAGCAAAAGAAAATGAGGGTGAAGTTGGAGGTGCCTCTCCAAGATCCAAATCTTTTACAATGTGTCGACAATGGTCGGATAACTCCTTAGGAGTTCGCCATGGTGGAGGTGGATACTTGACATGACGAGCAGGAATTTGAAAAAATGGTAAAAATTGTTGTTCTGCCGCATTACAAGTGTAGTCCATTGTTTCCTCCAATAAAACTGGAGCACAAGGCAAATCTGCAACTGAACCGCTCCAACCAAACATTGCTTCCGCAACCATAGTCATAGCAGTGGCTGCAAATGTGACGGGAATAAATACCTTCCTGCCATCTCCAGTGGACCATCCCGGTCTAATCCATGCCTCTTCCGTCCAATTATCCAAACCAAAGCCAAGTGGGTAAAGAGCTTGCTGACCAACAAGTATATCATAGTTGGTAGCATTAGTAACAACACACTTCATTGACAAATGAATGTAAGTAGGCCCTGCCCCCACATGAAAAATCAAACGTAGAGGTGCCTTGGTGTAACCTGTTGCACGTTCAGTGCCCCCTACTAAAGTCACAATAGTGAATGGACAAGGATCCAAGCTTGTTGGCGTCAATCCAAGACTGTCAGCAAGTCCTTTGCCAATCATAACCGGTTGAGCACCGGAATCCATCATAACTCTCAGTGGTGTAGCACGGATAGTGGGCATATCCGTGCGTGAAACGACAAACAAAGATTTGTCGTTCATCAGCCGTACAACTCCAGGTTGCAAATTATGTCGTTCGCGAGCAGGCCTTGCAGAAATGTCTGCAAGATATGCCGCTCCCGACGCATAATTCGAAAATGACGTATCCACTGCTGAAATTGATGCTGGAGGAATATCAGTTTGCTTACCAAAAGCAATGATCGCCGCATCCGCAAGACTCGCTCGCAAATTGGCTAAGTCCTCCACCTCCTCGGCCACAGGTACGTCAACCACAGCTTGGGATACTTGAAGGGATGGCAAATCCGCCTTACCTTCTAACATTCTCCCAGCTAAATGAAAAACTGCAGCAGGCTTGAAATCCGAAGCCATAAATTCCGAACCCGAGAAAATTGGCATATGGAGAATTTTATATGCCAATGCCTGCGTAACATCCTTCGAGATGGAATCCCCATCTCTCAAAGGTACAGGGTTTTTAGCCCCAACAACAGTGGTGTCTACCAATCCAAATGAAAGATGTAAACGTGCTTGACCAATTTGATCAGCTGGTCCGGCATGGCGAGGATGTAGCACCTCGTTGCTACCACCACTCGTGGAAGCTACCGCATCTGCCAACGTTTGTGAGCGAGTAGAAGCCGCCGCCACCACCTCTCCAGATGCCCCAAACATATACATGTCCGACCCCGAGGTGCCACCACCCGCATGCGGCTCAGAAATTTGAGCAAAAGATGCAGAAGATTTGAGCTTTTGCTCAAGCTCTGCCACCTTAGCCTCAAGACTCTGCTCCCTTGGAGACTTTCCAGTGACATAACTGGCAGGCCGCATCTCAGGATGAAGTTGGAAACAATGATCCACATCGTGATTAGTGCCACCACAATGGTTACATTTCAATTGTCTCTTCTTAGAATTGTCCCCTGCCTTTACTGGTTCCATCTTTTGTTTTAATTTTCCCAAAGGCTGAGTTTTCTTCTTCCTAGGACAATTGGGATCATTCTTCGAATGACCAGCTTCTCCACAACCCCAACAATGCAAAATCTTTTGCTCCTTGACGGGTTAAGTCTCAGCTAAACTACTAGTAGCTGTGACAATTCTTCTTGGTTTCGGACTCTCTGTCATCCAAGATACCATATCCGTGGCATCATGTTGGCAAAGAGCCCGATCACATCTCTCAACCACGGCAAACGCTTGTGCAAGCGTAGCTCGGCCCTCGTAGTCGAGGATAATCCGAGGTGATGCCAACTCAAGTAGCCGCTTGTCAATCTTAGACAAAAAGATTTTAACAAGCTGACTCTCAGCAAAAACACCTCCCGACTCCACAGCAAATCGCGCGAGTCGCGTATACATGGTCCGTGGAGTATCATCCTTCTCTCGGCGGAAATCCTGGATGCGCTGCATTTGGTCTCGCCGAAACCCACCATACTCCACTTCCAAATGTGCGACAAATTCAGTAAGGGGATTAAACGGAGGTGGTGGACCAACAGCCGTCAATGCTGCCTGTGTAGCACGTGCCATCCGTGAAAGGGTAGCCGTGCTACTGCCAGCCATCATTGGCCCAAATGCCAGTTCTTGGTCCTTAGACTCCTCCAGTGGATCCTCCTCCTTTAAGGTAGGTGGAGCTAAGGTGGCAATCGCCCCATCTTTAAGGGCTGAAATAAGTTCAACCCGGGCCTCCCAATACTGCTCCACCTCCCGAAGTTGTCGCTGATGACCCTCTGTCCAGCGTTCGTAAGTTTGGAGTGCCTCATACTCCAAATGCTGAGGCAGAAGTTCAAAGGCATACCAATCATTGAAATTGGAAGACCTTTGGCGTTTCTCCTTAATCCAGGTACGAAACCGGAGTTTCCAATCGGGCAAGGAAATTCCCCCAGCTCGACCTGAGAACCGATCACGCACTGAATTGTGGCGATCGTCCTCCATTTCGTCGAACGTGCCGACACTCCAAATCCGAAGCCTACTAGTAGTGTCCAACGCCGAAATAGGCTCAAAAGCCTCGTTGGTATCTACCTCTGGCTCAAGATTTGTGGTATGCACGTTTTCCAAATAATCTGGTGATGGAGATCGATAATATCGGCTCCTAGTTTGCACCATAAAATAATCACTTGAGTACCTGCAACTATCTACAAGGTAATGGCAACCTGCACCTGTTGCGGGCTATCTAAATGACAATCCCTTGCCAAATGCCAAGTGTTTATGCCCCCAGAATTCCAAAATTGTGCAAAGGTTTGAGATTGGTAATTAAAATGAAAAATCAGCGTTGAAAAGGCTCATTTCCAAGGTGATTATGAACTCCAATCAACAAACTAAGTGCACCAATGGACTCCTAGGAAGATTTCACACAAATTAGGCTCAAATTTCACTCCAATCGGAGTTAATTTGCTCCCAAAAACAAAAATCATTGTTGAAATTAGCAATTTCAGCAATGATTTTGACTTCCAATCAAAAATCCAATTACACCATTGGATTCCTTGGCAAATTTCACACAAAATAGGCTCAAATTTCACTTCAATCGGAGCTAGTATGCCCCCAAATTTGAGCCTCAAAGTTTGTGACAATGAAATGCCAAATTTGAAAGTGAAAGTAAAAAAAAAAAATTAAAAATTAAAACAAAAAAACAAAACAAAACAAATTAATTAACTTAATGAACTTAATCTAAGTAACTTAATTAGCCTAAATTAATTAAATTAACTTAACTTAATTAACTTAATTAACTCAATATAATTAACTTAACTTAACTTAACCTAATTATGTAATTAATTAACTTAAAAAATAATAAAAATAATAAAAATAATAAAAGGAATGTCAACCCCCCTTACATGTCAACCCCCCTTTAAGGGGAAGCCAGCTGGGCCTGGCCGGAGCCCGCCCGCCCGTGGGGCCCGGCCGGCGCCCGCCCGCCTAGCTGGCCTGGGGGTCGGTGTCTGGGGGCCCGGCCTGCGCCACCGCCCGGCCCGGCCTGCATACGCCCGCCCCGGCCCCGGGATCTGCCGCCCGGTGCAGAATGGGAGCTCCAAGAGTGTCCGTGGAGCTCCGGAGCTCAAAAAATAAAAAATAAAAAATAAAAAATTCGGATTTTAAGTTTGGTTTGTGTTTGTTTGTAAATTAAAAAAAAATTAAACTTTTGCTTTTGCAAATTGCAAGCAAGAATGATGTGACTTGAGAATCTTGAGACCAAATGGAATCTCAAGATTCAACCATCAACACTTGAAGAAAACACAAAGAGACAACAAAAGAAAAATGGGAAGATTTCTCTCAAAATCTTCTTGAAGGTTGCAAGAAATGACAAACTAAGCTTTCAAACACTTGTATCACTCATTTGCTCTCATTACTGGGCCATTCTGGCTCAGAAATACAACCAAAAATGAAAAATTTGAACAATTGTTGTCAAGTATGAGGGTTTCTCTCTCCAAGCTTAAGAAACTAAAATGTCTCCTTACAAAGCTTAAGAAACTCTAAAATTCACACACAAGAGTCAAGCTATCTCTCACTCCACAAAGGGAGAATCCAAGAGTGCAAGTGGTGGAGAAAGAATGCAAAGGCTTTACTCATAATCTACTACACCATAGCCATGAGAAAGCAACAACAAGCTCTCTCTCTCTCAAAAATACACTCACAAGACTTGACTTGACAACAATGGCAAGTCAAGAGGCCTTCCTCTCCATACAACCCCAATCCTATGTGGAGTTCATCCATGGAGTGGATGAACAACTAACTAGGACTCCCAATGGAGTCCGTTACTCATCCCAACACACATGGACTCCTAGTGGAGTCCATTTACTCCTAAATTGACGTGACTTAGCCCCCGATGTCACCTCACGTGACACAAGCCACACTCATTCAGGGGTACCGGAAGCAAATTCCAATGTCAAATTATCCACAACATTGACGTGACATGAACCTCATGCCTACATACTATTCCATGACAAGTTTTGAATGAATGAGAGGTACATTTGCATACAATAGTTTCTTTTCACCGAGGGATCGTGTGGTCTTATCACTACATTGGTTATGTTAAATATTGCAGGTCACGCTATTTTGTTATTTGCACTAAATACATTGGAAATAATATTGTGGGTGAACACTTAAATCTACCTGCCCATTCCTATTTAATATCACAGGTTCATGTTGTAGGCTATAATAATTATGTTGGATAAAATTTAATTTTCATTTAAGATAATTTCACTATAGGCAAAGGAGGTGGTATATCATAGGGGCACAACAAGTGTAATGAACAATACACATGCTACTTTTTTGCTTGATGGTGTATCTTGTGGGCCACATTATAAGGTTGCCATTGGTAGGTTACATTATACATATGTTCACAATGATATCTTCCATACCCAGTCTTGCGGGCTACTGGATGGTGGTTGGCCAATGGACCTAGTTTGCATTAATGCTCATTTCTCACTCATCTGCCCACATTATTTACCATATTGATGTAGTTATTTTCCACTACATAGATGGTTTTATGACCATGATTGGATACAACAGCCTATCTCCCCCCAAACACACACACACACCCACATAGAGCCCACCTTCCAAAAGGATGACCATTTGGCTTATCATGAATCATGGAACACCTTGAGCAACACAAGGAGAGTGGGTTCACATTCATGTTAATGCGAGAACATCAATGTTTTTCCCTCTTTTTTTCTTCTTTTTATGAGAAATCTCCACATTGACAGTGAATAAGATATTCATATAAACCCCAAAAAATACGAGGAAAATGTATATGGTCAAAACTTGCCAATAAGTGAGTGCAACACCAAAAGTGTTCATTAAAGGTATGCTTACTTTAAGGCATGCGTGCCTAAAAGTAACACAAGCATGAAAGCACCGATTGTAATTTATCCTTAAAGCGTCAGCTAACTTAGTGAGTGCAAGAATGCATTAATTAAGCCAAAGATAAAAGCAACTTATCACATGCAACATTAAGTACACCATGTTGGCCAGCCACAGTGGTTGTGTAAGAAGGATATGAGAACAATCTATAAAGAGCACCAACTTGGCCAATCCAATCAAAGATCCACCAACTAAACAAAGCACTGTAAGTTGTAATCCACAAAGATGACTAATACCCTCAATTAGTAGAGGACTCTTGTGCACACTATGAAATCCATTTTGAGATGATTTTCATATAACAATAGCACATTAGTAAACCCCCCCCCCCCCCCAATGAAACACCAAAAATCCCAATAATAGAGTGCACTTTGATAAATAATAAGAAACACAAGAATAGAATTATCAAGATAGATAGATAAACAGATAGATAGATGTGCATGTTTCTAACCCACTTGCCAACCTAGGTTAATTTCTTGAAAATTTGCAAAAAAAGAAAAGAAAAAATTCCAAACTAGCAAAACCATGGGGGTGTCACTTTAAGGACATCTTTACCTTAGTGGTATTTTCATTGGCATACATAACATCACTCAACCTCTCATTATTGCTCCCATCTAAACACGAACATCCAAATGAGAGGTTGGGAACAAGCCATAGGCAGAGGCTAATATTTCTAGTTGTCAAAAAGGCTACATGGCCATAATTTTAGGTTGCGACTTGTGCCAGAAAGTGCTCACAACTACCACATACTTTCAAATTTGAAGAAATAAAGCTACCTGTAATGTGAACTCAAAGTTGGGCGCATGTCAGTATAGTATCATGAAGTGAGCAATATTCAAGTTGAGTGCTGTGCATTTTGTAAGAAAGGCCCCAAATAAAGGGAACATTATGCTGAAAATACACCCACCCCACAGTGTAACAGCTTACAACTGAGTAATGTTATGTAATGCCCTTCGGTCTCAAGTAAAAATTAACCAAAATAAAACAAAATAAAATAAAATCGTGTAGTGGCGTGTGACAGAGCCAAGTTGTCATGGATTGAATTTGATTCCATACGTAGTCACGTTTGAGGATTCAATAAGATACCAACCAATCTATATTGATGGTACCACAAACACGGCTCTATACAATTATTTGGGTTTCGGCTGTCGCCTCGTACAATTGGGTCTTTGGACAAGAAGTAATACGATTGTGGGCCTTATGTGGTCACTCTATTTCCAACTTGGATATCTAGGTTTGAGTTGCATATAACAAACTTGGCATGTAGCTAGTGAGCATGTGATTAAGAGCGTACGTTCCAAAGAGACGTTAGAAGTTGGACTACGTGCTCAACACGTGGATCTTCAATGACTCGGTTTTGATGACTTTTGCATCTCGACTTTGAATATAAAACTTGGAATGATTGAACACAAAACATGATTCGTATGTAAACGTAATAGATTCGTATGTAAACGTAACAGATGCATGGGGTGGTTGCACCGCGGCCCCACTTTTTGGTTTATAAGTATGTAGATGGTATGACTATTGGGATTCACGTGGTTACTTTCAGCCATCGAGTAAAAGACGGAGAATCACAACTATGAATGCCTCGATAGGCACCTTGAGGAAAGAAGCAATAGTTGGGGTCACATGTTGGGCACTCAAATTAATCCCATCTATTCAAGTCCTTGGTGCTTCCAAGTTTCACATGTGGCAGTGCAATTTCGGGAGGCAGCTTGAAATACTCTCATTAGAAGGTTTTTGAGAAGGGTATGGAGTTGCATGTGATGTCTCATGTCAAACTACGTTCTTTGACCACCTATCATAATGTGTTGGCCGAACTTCCCAATGAATTATACATTGTTAAGCTCCCTTTGGGTTTTCAAGAACAACTTGCCCACCTACCCTCCTCTTGGATAGTAAGTTTAGCAACCTCGCCTTCCCGACACCTTGCTGAACAAGGATTTAACACCTGGCACAAATCAACAACCATGTGGAAGAAATCATGGGGTTTGTCCTCATTGAAACACCCATGACAACCCAACCACATCGAAATCACATGTGATGATATCAATGAGGTTTTTCTTGCTAAAGAGTGGAACTTTTCCCATCTCGAAGGGTAGAAACCCTTTTACCTCCACCTCAAGGATTTTCTCAAATATGTGAATGCTGTTGAAAATGAGGCACATTTTGTATTGGAATGTGTCCCCTATATAACCCCATTAGAGGTAAGTTCACATCATTATTTGAGAATGTAGTTCTAGTGAGCCTCAAGTCTTTCTTTCAATCAGACCATCAAGTTGACATTAGCCTCTATCTCACGAAGGCTCCCGCACTCCACCACTCTAAGAAATTAGTTGGTTTGAGACCATCCTTATGTACTTTCAATCCCATTGGCCTTTTCATCTTCCCGAACTTTAAAATCAATTCAATTCATTTCATTGTTTGTATGTATGTGTGTCCAAGGTGGTTTTTTTGGGGGGGGGGGGGTGGGGGGGGTGGGGGGGGGGATTTGTTTGTTGCAATGAAGTGGCTGAAATTGTATGTGGAGTTGGAAGTGCCCACAATAGGATTGCATACCTTATATCGACATTAGCTTATTTAACATGACTTTGTCTTTAAACATAAAGGACAATGTGATTTTCTTTGAGGTCACAGAAGGATACTTTGATTAATGTTGAAAAAAATGCCACAGCACAACCAAGTATACAGACCTTATGTAGTCACTCTCCAAAATTTTACACCTACATTTGAGTCATGTATGGCAAAACTTGTAGTAAAAAATGGACACAAAAAGGACATGTGTTATGATGAATTTGGAAGATGTCCTTGAAATATAGATATCATTTTGAATTCAATCGTCAACACAAGTGGGAGGGCGTATGCAATCTTTTAAAGAAAATGAGAATGTTCACTTGGACCACTATTAACTTTTGGATGCTAACTCCAATCCTAAAAACATGAAATGGTAACATGCATGATTCCCAATCGCTAAGTGGATGAAACAATTCCCAATTCAATCCAACAACCCAAATTGTATATGGCATCAGAGGTGTGCACAATGGGACCACATGCCTTAAGGTCAGTGAAACTAATTCAATTAATTATTTGTATCAAGCACCTATATTTGAGTAGTGGGTGTTTAATTAACGATGTAACAAAAGACACTAGCAAGACATGTGCTCAAAATTTGTTAAGCATTCTAGGCTCAACAATGAACCAATTGTTTTTGTTTTTTGTTTTTGTTTTTTGTTTTTGTTTTTTTTTTGGGGGGGGGGGTTGTGTTTCCTTCTTATGACTCATTGTCGGTGAACTTCAATAATTCATAACAATTGAATGTTTAGGTCCAAAACTTTATGGGATTGATCCTGACTTCTTATATATTTGCAGATGAACGAAAATTTAAACTTTGCGAATTTGAGTAGTATAAGGTAGTAAACAATAAAAAAAAACCATTTTTAAGACCCATCTACTCAGTGGGCATACTTCTAGATTATTGAATGAAGGACATAAAGAGTAGGCTTGACAAGTCCCAAAACATGGGACATTTGGAGGGGGGGGTGACCTATGTGGCCCTCTTATGGCTCATTGTTAGTGAACTTTGGTGATTCACAATAATTAAACATTAACTCCAAAACTTCTTCACATACATTTGCATGTGCACATAAATACCAACCTTGAAAACATGAGTAGTATTAGGTAGCAAACAACCAAACATAGTCATTTAAGACGCGTCATTTCAGTAAGCGTACTTCCAAACTATTGAATGGAGGAAATAAAGAGCAATCTTGACAAGTCCCATGACATGGGACTCATTTTTTTGGAGGGGAGCGAGGGACCAACCTGACCTTCTTAAAGGTCATTGTCGCTAGACATAGATAATTCATAGCATTTAACCATTACCTCCAAAACTTTATGGGACCAGTTCTTGCTTCTTCATATACATGTATGCATGTGTGCACAAATTTCAACCTTGCGAATCTGAGTAGTATAAGGTAGCGAACAACAACAAAAATAACCATCTAAGACCTTAGCAGGCGTATCTCTTCCACCTTAGTATCAAATGAAGAATATATATATGTATATCTATGTTTCTTTCTTTCTTTCTTTTTGCACAAATTGAAAATTCAATTGCAAGAACAGAGGATATATGTATATCTTCGAAGAGCAGGCTTGGCAGGCTCCAGGGCATGGGACGGGTTTTTTGGGGAGACTAATTAAGTTAGGAATACTGTAAGGCTGTCGATGGCCATTGACTCAAGCTTGGAACCTGGGGAAATGCACTTTAAAGTTACATAAATCAGATCAAAGAGCAAATCCCAATATTGCTTTTCAACATTGACAGGCATCTCTCTGAGAGAGAGAGAGAGAGAGAGAGAGAGAGAGAGACTCTGCCACTGCCCTGCTGCATGCAACGACTTCAAAGCTTATTAGTTTGGAAGTAAGTAAGCTTTGTTCTCAACTAGAGTTATGTCCTCTTCCCACCTGACTCTAGTTGATATCAGGTGGGGTACCCTAAAATCCAGAGGCCATCTCGGAGGTTAACATGTCCACACTGCACTCAGGATCGGAGGAACTTTTTCGTGTTAGACCTACTATTTTGGTGATAATATTTTATCTTGGTTCCCCACCTGGTTTGCATTTTAAAGCTTTTGTTCTAAATTCATTTTAACAAAAATATGGTAGTTGACCCTAGGGTAGTTAAAACTTGTTGCGGCCAATTGAGGGCCACTGCCGTTGCGTACTTAGGTGCCCTAAAAGTGTGCCGAATTTACAATAACAGTAACCATGTTCGGTGGCTGAGGAGGTGGTAAACCGGTTTTGAGGTGGCCAAGTCATCCTTCCACATAGGCTCGGCACTAGATAGAGACGGTAGTGTGAACCCTACCTAGCTAATACCAAGTTCTAGTCTAAAACCACTTCATGCTAAAGCGAGGTGAGAAGGGGGCATTATATAATAATATCCCGCTTAAGTACGCATCCCGGTTAAGTACGCAATTTTTTTGACAAAAATCAAGGTTCGGACTTTATTGTCTGAACACGTCATGTAGAGTCAGTTGCTGCAAACACGTGGATTTTTTACGCTTGACATTCAACATTAGTTTGTTAACGTTTCGCTAAAACATCTCAAACGATCGTCGCAATTCATCATGCATTTGTCCACCTTCCGTTTGAACATCAGAGCAACGCAATTGGTTGTTGACGTCGAGGACAATGTTGTGTAGAGCTTCAAAGCCTTCGAAGTCGGTAGCATTTTCAAAATTCCACAAATGTCTCGATTGGCTGGATTTCATCATCGAGAGGTGGTTCCTCTTCAATTCCCATCGTTTCTAGAACTCCATCATTAACATCCTCAAGCATAACAACACAATGTTCTTCGCTATTTGCGTCGTCGAACGTTGCATGCTTGCTCGACGCATTCGACTTGCTCAACTTTGCAAAGATTTCACATCGTTGGGCTTCGGTCAAGCGGGTTGCCTCAGGGTTCATCTGTTTCCCATTATGATTCATCAAATCAAAGGGTCTAGAAAGCGATATGAGTACAGTTCACACCAACGGCTCCAATTCAAAGTGTGCACTTAAGCGGGAGATTACTGTATATGGAATTATATATGCATAATTTTCCGCAAGACTTTTAGAACCTCAAATTTATGGTGGCCCACTCGGCCTCCAAGGCGTGTCATTTGACTCACTTGTTGGTCACTTTGACCGCTAATTGTAGGGACCTAGAAATTTAATCCAACTGGTGGGTTGATGGCTGTTTTATGTAATGATCGTCGCGCATTTCAATTGTGATGATTAATTCATGATGTTTCGGGCCATTTCCATTAAAGTTTTTACTTTGATTGCATTGAGTGTCGGGTAGTTCATAATAACTCGGGAGGGAAAAAAGCGTTGGATTGCATTGAAACCAGTGCTTTTTCTTTTATTTTCTTTTCCCCGAATTATTAGGAGCCCTTTGAAATGAAGAACAATCATTGGAGTGATGGAGCTACAAGTGGTTGATAGTATAAACGTCCATCCAAACGTGGACACCTCCATCCAAGTTTTTGTGATTTCAAGAGACGTTTCTCGCGATTTCATTCATAAAAAATATTGAATAATCTGTTATTGTTTTTATGTATATTTATTCCTGTTTCTTTTCGTCTTTAAGAAAGGGTTCAACGAAGCAGCGACCAAGACGTGGCTTGGATAATTGAAGATTTTTGAACCCTTTTATCATTGGGATGTGTGCCATGGGTTTAGGCGAAAACAAACGACTCTTGAGTAATGAATCACAACCCTCGACTTTCCAAGAAGCTAAAACTAACCCCACGTTTCATGTGTTTTTTTATACAGCGACCGGCCTACCTTTCTATGTCCTAAAAGTGATGAAATCTTAGCATGATGGGTTCTTGATCTTTGACAATGCAACACAATCAAATTGTTTCGAAATCGGAGCTTATATGTGATCGTGGAAGAGTTTTAAAGTCATATTCTTGCACTTAGAGTTTGTATGGTGCTTGACGCAAATTTTCCAAAAACAATCATGCAATGCTATTCAAGGTAATAATTGTGTTCACATGTCCCCAGAATTTTCATGAGATTTGTATCACAATGTCGTGTAAATAGCGATCGTGTGTCACTGCAGCTTGAGTATCAAAGACCACTAACCAATACAACTAAAACATGGCAAAAACACACATAAACGACACACCTCCACATTGCATGTTTTTGCAATAAATCTTGAGTTCTTCTCCCCCTACTTACATTCTTGGATTCTCCTGTGGTGGAGTGAGAGATAACTTGACTCATTGTGTGCATTTGAAGAGAGATTTAGAGCTCTTACAAGGGTTTGACTCTCTTCCTTCTCACTTGGCAAGAATGCCAAGCCAAGGAAGAGGCCCCTCACTTAGGAGCATCTCTCCAACTTCTAAGATTCATCCATCCAAATCTAAATGAATGAACTCCCACAGATAAGGTGTGGCCGCTGACGCCGCATACTATGACAACAACCTAAACTTTAAACCCTAGACCACTGCACTTGACGGTCCTTTTGGGTGATCGGTCACTACACATCATAGCAAACTCCACTACTCAATCAAAGGAAAACCCTTTCACGAGCACATGATGAACCCTAAACCCTAAATTGAGACAATTGGAGGTGGTGGTGGTGGGGGGGGGGGGGGGCTATGTGGCCATCTAGAGGGAAAAAACTTACTTTGGACTCTTAAATCTTTTGTAGTCCAACTCCATCTTTGAACCTTGAATTGACGATATCTATGAGTGACAAATGTTGACCAGCCGAGACAATTCCCAAGTTGATCCAACGACCAAAATTGTTGAATATGGAGTTGGAAGTTTCCACAATAGGCCCACACATGGGTAATGTGCCTAATTTGGTTACTTATCTTCATGGACATTTATATTGGAGCGGTATGTGGTTTGGAACTATGTGCTAAAATTATGGTAACCATTCTAGGTTCGATATGAAGAGTCAACTTAATGGGGAAGGGGAGAGGGGACCTATACAACCATCAAATGAGCACAACAGTCTTCACTTGACAATGAATAAGGTATTCATACATGCTCTGAAAAGCACGAGGAAGTGGTTGTGGTCTTAATGTAGAATTGCCAACCATCTCATACTAGTCGGGTGTTTTATATCCTAGAAGAAGTGGGCTAGTTGGGACAAAAAAAAAGGTAACCATTCAAGACCCATCTACCTTGCCTTGACACACTTATTATCCCAATCAATGCGTATGGTACTAATCCCTGAAACACGTCTTATTTTGCCAAGTCTCAAAATTAGTGAGGGCTAAATTTTTTACCGAGTGATACTCCAAAATACTTGTAGAGTGGTTACAAAAACAAAATGTATATGCAAACACATGCTTGTCAATCAATAATGTCAGGATGAATAGTGCCAAGATGAACAATGTCTCCTAGATCTTTTATTGGCACTAATTTCATAAGTGTAAATAAACATAGTATCACCTTCACTGATTTCCCACACGCACTATATGGCCTCGCTCACTAATCGGGATAGTGAGTGTAATATATTCTGTGAGAATTCATGCGAAAGCAAGGAAGTATTTGAACATTCAAGTGGATTCATCAAGAGGCTCCAAATCATCAGGCCCCTGCAAGTCCATGAGTTTAAACTAAGTATAAATCAGGTGCTTAGTTAAACTACCTACTAACTAAGGTATGTGGGAGTTATTCGGTTTGTTTTTCATGTTCTCCATCTTCTTCACATTAGATTTAAACAACGGAACTTGTGTTGCGTTTGTAAATCTAAGATGAAGCACCACCAAAAATCTGACCTCCTTTGATTTAGTGTTGGCTGGCATCGAAATTGCAAAGGTGTCGATTCCCAATTGAGGTTTCTCTTAATCATTTTTGTATCTTTAGTAAACCTCCAATGTGTGTAACAATTTGGATCAAGCATGAAGATTGGTTTATGTTGGTATCAAAAAGGAACCTAGATTTAGATGCTTATGGATTACATATGGGGGACAACAAAGTCCTCAACAAGTTTATGAATGAATGCTATGGTTTTACATTATCCCTATGATAGGAGTTCATTATTATTCACAAGTTTATTTGTATGCTTGTGTTAATGACTAATTATGTATGTAATTTATTTTATATACACAGATTGTCACTCGTATTTTTATCATTGAAATTGTACGTGATTTGTTTGGACTTTCAAAAAAAAAACTTGTATGTAAGGGGTTTTTTAGAGTATGTTCCGGACGCAATTGGTTCTTGGTTTTTAATGAAAGGTGAACCCCTAGGTTTTTGGCAAGAGAAGACAAAGATTGTTGTGTGATAGATGGCAAGACAACCACCTATTCCAACTCGATCCTCTCTGGCCAAGCTCTCGTCCCAAGATGTCGGTGCACCTATGCCACCCTTAAAGAGACCGCGGAAAGAAAAGGGATACATGCCAACACTTGAATTGGAAATGTTGGCCAATACGTCACATTCTTATTGTGTAAATTTTGATGAGTACTCTCGCACAAGGAAGAATATCACCCAATCAGTGCCGAATCTAGCGTGGCGAAAAGTGTACGGAGGATTTCGTAAGGAGTTTCCTAATATCACATCTGAAGCAAAGACACTAATTAAAGGAGAGATTGAGAGATGCATTGAACTCCACTAAGACATGTACATCTAATGAGCAAGGTACAGGGAAGCCCATACCTCAATATCATGAGATAGTGTAGAGATTGAGGAACACTAATGGGCATGCAACCAAGAATGTCCTTAAGCAAGCAAGCAACCCAACCACTCCATTGGATGATAAAGCGGCTAGTCTTCTAGACACTAGAGGTTGCTAGCTCCACAAGTACACGAGAACAAACCTAGAGGCCTATGACAAAGGGAGGGACGTTAAGAGCATTAGTCAAAGAGTATCGTTAGCATGGCAAAGATGTGGGAGGCTAGTGGTGAGGCTAGGGACTCGTTGTTGGCCACCAATGGTAATATATATTAGTGAACAAAAAGAGGTGTACTTCAAGATAACCAACCTAGAGAAGGCTTGTGGTTTAGGTAAAATCACATAAGAGAGCTTGAAGAACAAATAAGGGTATGGATGGCTATAGTTAGATATAGTGATACTACAATTGCTTCAACTTTGTACCTTTCACATTTAAATTCAAAGTTTTGATTAAAGTGTATCATTTAGTCTAGCTTCATGATGTTGAGCATTTGGCATGTACCTTTTTTCCCTTTAAGGGTGCATTTTATCTACTCTTTCATCTAGTTATTTGTGCTTGAGTGTGTTAGAATTTCTAGCTATATGTGGTTAAGGGTTTCACATGTATGTGTGACATTTATGCTTGCACTCTATCCACTCTATAAACTCATTTATTGTAGTCAAGGTAGGTATGTATGTGAATTGTAAATGAATTTTATTCATATCAATGCTTACGTATAGGAAATCACAATGTCAATCCTCTAGAAATTTCCCTCCCATCTAGGAACTCCTAGGTTCTTCACCCTATCTCTAATTGCCTCTTGAGATAAATCCATGAGTCTTCGGTGAGGAAAGTTTGTCAAAAGGGCACAAGACCTAAACAAGTTTGTGTGCTTGGGTTTCGTAACATCGAATCGTTTCATCAACCTTGCAAATTTTCTCTTTAAGCCTCCAATGTCCCACTTAACACGAACCATGTAACATGCATGCATCTTGTTGAATGCATCGATAGCATTGCAAGGCATATCAGGGAGGGAAGCTATCTTATGAGCGATGAGCAGTGAGCGGTGAGCAGTAACACATGAGCAATGAGCAGTAACATATGAGCAATGAATCCAAATTTAGTAAAGACACACGGGTTTAGGGTTTACAACCAATTTTTTGACAAATTAATTGCATATTTTCAATTGTAAATTGCCAATATTTTAAATGAAGCACAAGTGAAAGGGCCCTATTTCCATGGATCATTTAGAACACTTTCAATCCATTGCTGATTTTTATTATAATAATTCAAACCGATACTTGTCATTTATTGACATCCTTATACATGTAGCTACAACTAGCACTTGTACAACTACTCACATTCTACAACACCAGCAAATTCAAGTAGGTGCATAACCTCGTTATACATATATTCAATCTGACGGAGAATGAGCATCTCTGCACCCATGTACTTGGGATCACCAAGGTATTGGAAGTTCTCATTGTTGTGTTAAAATTTTGTATATCAATTCTATACAAGCAAGAGTGACTCAAGATAGAGACATCATGATAAACACCCGGATAACTGAAGTTCACATATACAAACAAACCCTCATGAAAGACAACAACTATATTATTCATACAACACATATTCTTATAGCCATTTAACCACTTTGAGTACTCCATATTGTTCCCAACGTTTTTGTATCTTCATGAGGGTGCCATCAACAATCCCAATGCATCTTGGGAAATGAGGATTCAAGGAATTCAAACAAGCACATTCCACTACATAAACCATCCCATCTCACTTGCTAGTGCATGGGTAATGCAAGAAGATATGAACAAAACATCATCATGTAAGGCCAATCGTGACCAATTCTATTGAAAGGCATTATAACTACACTAAATAATCATATTAATGTGGGCCACATAAGTTTTCTAGAGCCCATGCTAATTTTTAACCCATGCTAAATTTCCGGTAGAAAATTAGTGTGAGTCACAATATTTTGTCTTTCTAGAAGAATAATGTAATTGATTATTTTATTTTGTGCTACTTTTATTCTATAACTAATAGTCAATGTGTTGGGTGGAAGTCTTTAATGTAGACTTAGGGGAGACCCGAGGTCTTCCACTGTGACTAGAAAATTAGTGTGGCCCACGTTATTATTTCCATGCTAATTTTCCACCCACATTAACAGGTCTATTTAGTGTAGTGATGTTGTCATGTTTCATGTAGAGAGGGAAGTTGAGGATCCATTGTTGTGGACTCAACTCTAGAGGGCGGCCCGACAAACTTATGAACCTCACCCATACACCGAGCATGAGATGCAATGGCTGGAACAACTAATTCACAAAGCTCATCGAACTCAAGTATCGTGAAGTTATCGAGGATCTTGAAATTTTGAGGTATGGCTCTCATGTGCAAAAGAACGTCATTCACACCACGGTTGTGATCAACTACACCTTAAACCTTCGTCCTCTAGCTCATTTGGATTGAAAAACTCCCAAGTGCTTTCACAAACTGTCATCACTGTGTAAAAAACCATGAGCTCATCCTCAACTGTATAATTGACACGGTCCAACCGGTTTTGTGGTGGGAGAGGCAAAAGAGGTGATCAGGTAGAAAAAGGCAAGGGCCCGTGGCAAAGAAATACTATTATAATAAATACTCTAATGAAAATTATTCGGGGAAGAGAAGATGACGATGAAGAGAAGAGATGAAAAAAGAATGGTCAAACTTGATTTTCTTTTCAAAACTGCCATTTTGGGACATAGATAGATAAAAAAAAGATCAGCACATTCATTATTTGGCGCATGGTCATTCCTCTTGGTCCACATTCGGTTTACACCTAGCTAGTGAAGGACTCCAAGGCTTTGTAAATTGATATTTTTAAGAAACCGGAGCACAGAAGTTGGACCATGAAGTCGGGACTTGATGGTCCATGGTGTAAACCGGCCCTAGCTAGGACGACCCAAACTTTGATGAACGAACTAACTAACTAAGATTGAGGGAAAATGGTGAATAGACCTAATTATAACATTCAAATGCATATCATTGGGTGGGTAATAAATTAAATTAAGACACACGCACATGTAGTCAAGAATCAAGTCACCCAAGGGTACACAAGAAGTAATCGCTACGACTGGGAAGTAGTTTTCAATACACTTATGGCTACTTAATTATGGCTCTTATGAAAGGTTGACTGGAGATAATTATACAGCAAGTTGCCCAATATATAGATATATATAGATATATGTCAGCAAATAAACCTTGATCACATACAGCTCACTGGCAGTATTGGTCATCGAGGTTGGTTGAAATGGGTGTTTCTTTGGACAATGGAATTCCGGGCATCAATTAATCAAACAACCAACTAACAGCCTCTCAAAATCAATGGCTAGTAATTAATTAAGCTTGCGCGAGAAGAATTTCCTGACGGAAGGACTCCTTGTCACAATCTAAACATGTGGGTCAAAATCAATGCAATTTGTGTGAAAGGTGAAGTTACTTCATGCTTCAAAGCAACGTCTTAGGGCATGTTTACACTATGGACTAGGAAGTCGTCCCAGGGCGTTGTAAGAGCAGTGATTGGTTGCTGAACTTGTCCCGGGACCACTTCAGTTTACACTAAGAGCTTGTTTACACTACAGTAAATGTTGTATTTGGTGTAATCTAATATATTATTGGGTGTCACTGTGGGTGACTTGTCTGTAATGACACTTCCTACAAATTTGGATGAAATCCATGCCAATTATTAAATCAAAGTTTGGTAGATTATGCATTTTAACAATCGTGCAATGGAACATTGTCATGGGATTGAAATTTGGATGAAAATTTTACTTAGTGAAGTGACAGTGATTGCAACATTGTGATTCTATAATGTCAATGTTTTTCTTTATAAGGGTTGACAAATAATGTTAGGTTTACATTTAGTGTTGGTGACATTAGTACATGGGTATGTGACAATTAGTGTTGAGCAAGACAAATAGCATTGGTGACACTAGATACAATGGTTAGTGTAATCACCACAGACCACAACTACCGCAACTTTATAAATCCCTCGTTAGTTGAGAAATAAGTGGCGCGTTCCACTTTGTTTTACACAAAGTCACTAACAATAAGATTGAGCATATTAAACAATGGTTGGGAAAATTAACATGGAATCTTACATGTTCATACATGGATATTGTTTGGTGATCACCCAAATTTTCATAACATTACTCAACACTAGGTTGTTACACCTTCACAACTTGAATAGCAGTAAGCCTAAGTATCGCTCAATAAAGGAAGGCAAATTGATACTTGGGCTGACTAAAATATAGAGTGGTGCCAAGGATAGTTTGATAAACCAATCTACAAGCTTGCTTAATTGAGTCCAGTACCCCCCCCCCCCACATGGCTAGCAAAACCAGTTGGCTAGGTCATGCAAACGTTGAATGTAGACATTGTGAGAGTTTATATGGTTTGACTCAACAACAAGACATACCAGCCGACTGAGTTTGAAAAATAACCGGTTGAAGTTGGAGACCCGCAGGAAAATTACCAATCATTTTAGAGGAGTTTATAGAATACACCCCAATTTTAATGAAGGAAAACCGAAGAATGTCAACATGTAACCGGTTGGACTTCCAAACACTAGAACCTCAACCGATTATGCCCACAAATCTCCCCGATTGCTAGAAATAACCATATGTAAAATTTTAAGTTCTATACTTTAATAATAATAATACATCCTAGTCTAGTCTGCTTTAGAGTTAGGTGAGTTACAAGTGAAGTTACTTTAATGCATTGGACTAGGCAGTGAGTGCCGCAGGAGCTCATTAAGCTCATAAAATCCAATTGTCCTCGATCGAGACATAGTTAGTGAACCCAAAGCTCATCAATTCCCGATTATTAGGACCACTGGATAACGTGACAGTTGATGAGCAATGGGTGTTTAAGGTGAGTGCCCTATTAAGGTAGGCGTACCCAAAACCGCCACTTAATTGTCCTAGATAGTGTTCGTTTTAGGCTCAATGGTGGGTTAGGATATAAGGTACTATAAAACCCTTAGTCGTATTAGAAGTGTACCTAAAATTGAGTAGTGTGCAATTTGATATGCATGGTTTTGAGAACATATACCAAAAATAAGATATGTTTAAAAGGGATTCGATGGCAAGGTTGAAACATGATACCCATTCTAGGTTTAATAGGTCAACATCATTGGGAGAGGGGGACCTATGTGATCATTTGATGAGTATGAGAATCTTCACATTGATAACGAATGAGATAATCATATGAGCTCCAAAGATTACAAGGAAAGTGGCTAAAACTTTGACTTGGATTTGCTAACCATCTTGTACTAATTAAATGTTTCATTTCCTAGGAGAAGTGGGCTCGTTAAAAGAACTAATCAATTAAGACCCATCTACCTTGTGTGCTTTATGATTTTTTTTAAAATTTAGCAGATTCAAAGTTTTGATAGCAAAATAATAAAAAAATATACATGCCAACATCAACCCATCCAAATGGGGAACCTGAGAGTTGAGCTTGGGGTTTGTGGACTCAATGTGGATATCCTTTGAATCCTTGAAATGAAAACCATGGGTGACCTATAATGGCTTTCTTTCATATATTTGAAAAATATTTATACTTTAGACTTTGTCAAAGCTTGAAGTTTGGACTAGGCTTTACATTGAAGGCATTTGAACTCATTGTCACCAACGTTGTTCTTTTGATTAGGCATTTGACTCCATGAAGTTTATTGAACTGTTCACTAGAGAAAAACATCTTTTAGTTGCAACAACATGTAGTTTATGAGCCTATTGTAATAGCAAGGAGACGTAAGCAAAAAAACCAAGGAGTCCTGACATTCTTGTTGACAAATGTGAGAGGAAATTATCACATATGAGCATACCTCTCATCCATCCACCATAAAAAGCTTTGGAATTGTATGCAACCCAAAGGTTAGTTTTTAACGTTCATTTGACATCAAGCTCAGAAATTAGATTTTCCAATCCCAGTCTAGTTCAAACCCTTTGAGATGAATCAACCACAAACCCATAGGAGGGGCCCGAGTTTAACGTTGGATGAATGAGAAGTATGCAATTATAATTCCCTCCGGCCGTTGATAAGACAGCAAATGATCTGCCCCTGGACTTTATGTGTAACTATGAATACGTCCATTAACCAAAATAATGTGACCTAAGCTTGAGTTTTACAACTCCAAGGGCTCTTGGAGGAGTTTGTGGGGAACTTAAGATTGAGTGAGCTTGGGGAAGTGACGTATCATTACATTAGAGCCATCCATAAACCATGGGTTTGATCCTTATTTGAGAAAACTTTCTATTAAGAGTTCATCAATTCGTCGTACATTTGAGCCTATTTTTAAAGTTGGGTGAAATTTTTGGGGCCTCCTCTTCCCACTTCCCAAATTTGAGAGAATTTTAACGAGATTGGAAACTTGTTATTCACTTCATCGAAGTTGATGTTTTGTTTCTATTCTCCTCTCTTGCATACAAATTCATCTTGGTGATACACACACCAAATTTGAAACAAAACTAGTGTGATTAGTGTTTTCCTATAAATTATTTCATTTTAGTTAGTTAGAGATTCATATCTAGTTATTTGGAAATATATTCAATCATACTTTGGTTTTTAAAGTGGATAGACAAATTGTTCCCAACAACCCTTCTTTGGAGGCAAACACCATCCAAGGATTCAGTGAAAGGGACCGCGAACTAGTGCTAAATGGCACTACCCCCGATCCCAAAACCACATTGTGGTCTCGTGGGACATTAGGGACATTAAAAAAATAAACTAAACTAAATTGAAATTATTCATAAGAAATGCTAATTATATTATCTTTGTTTCAAGCATGGTATGTGTATCACCAAGATGCTTTTGTATACATGAGAAAGGATAGAAACAAAACATAAACTTTGATGAAAATACATAAAAACCTAGGGATAATAAGGGTTGAGATCCAAACATTAGTATGGATTGAACAAATCCATGGATGCTTGCCTTGTCAATGTCATTGGTAGTCAGTCACAACAATAAATAAAAATGCTCATGGTAGGATTATGACATATCAGTTGTTGTCCATTCTAGATAGGCATGCCTAAAGTGGACACTCCCAACATTCGAACATATGTAGGGGTTTGACAATTCAAGAAATCTTACACGAACGTATTAGCAAAATACAAACAAGGAACATGAGAATTGGTCCTGCTATTTTTGGAATGAAAGTGAATATCTTGTGAATTCTTGAAGCGGTACTTATACTTTTTCTTTCATACATAGGCATTTCAAACTTGAATATGTACTTAACTGCTAGAAATCATTTAATAAGTTCCCATATCACTTTAGGACTACATTATGTTATCATGTCAATTGTATATCATTGTCCAATGATGCATCTGTCAACTCTTTCTTAATGAATGGAGAGAATCCACTACTACTTACGGATGAAATACTTGAGATTGACAATAAGTGGTTGAAGTTCAAGACTTCGCGAAAATCATCCATTATTTTAGAAGAATCTAGAGAGTATTCTTTAAATTAATAAAGAAAATCTCCTTGGACACTATGCATAACACCAAGGTTAAGTTAGGTGCCACTGCCTAGGGTAAATGTGGAAGGTAAGCATCATCCACATTAGAAAGATCGCATGTGCCTATGCTTGAGTAATATTTACATGTTCTTCATTTGTGTCCAAAAAACTAAATCTATGTATGTAACCTTAAAGCTTGCAATGTGGGAGGATGTGCATGAACACCATAGAGGGGTTCTCCATTCCGACACAAGATAACTCTCCTCCTCCCCTTAATTTCTCCCCGCCACATGTCATGCTCCCATCACGGGTAGATCACTTAGTGCATTTTAAAAACGACGTGCGGCATAATATAGAGAGGATTAAAATCATTTGAAATAAAAATTATAAAGGAATTCCAAATAATGAAGGGGCCATTAAATGTAGACAATCCCATTATAAGTAAGTTACATGGACATAAAACGTGGGCCATTATTTTTTTGTAAAATTAATATAGGGGTTGAAGATAAGGATCCTAGAAGGTATGTTTAGTATGGTATGTAAATGGGTTTAGGACTCACGGGGATGGATGATAATTGGGATTTCCGTCTGTCCAAAATTACTTAAAAGGAATATAGAGTACAAAAAATTACAGTGACTTGGACAATATAAGTAATGGAAGGGTGCAAACAAATGGACCATTTTTGAAATTTAAGTAATTATAGGGAGGCTTTAATTCAGCCCTTGAAGGTAAATAGCCCCAAAA
Source organism: Polytrichum commune (assembly GCA_950295325.1). Lineage (NCBI taxonomy): Eukaryota > Viridiplantae > Streptophyta > Polytrichopsida > Polytrichales > Polytrichaceae > Polytrichum > Polytrichum commune. Next base: position 5,394,163 of record OX485809.1, read on the forward strand.
CAAAAAAACCCCCAGCCGCACGTGGTGCACAAAATGCCTTAGAGTGATCTACCCGTGGCTCCCATTCGCTAAGACCCACTTTGTATCCCACATGAAAACTACATTATGGCACAAGTAAAAATGCAATAGAGAGCCCTCTATGGTATGCAAGAGTTGCATGGAACACATGGAACTTTCACTTGCGTCCCAATGGGGAAATTTTCCAAAATTCCCCTTCATGTCCCGTGGTTCGTAAGGCTTGGAAGGGAATATGAAAAGAGTGGGAATTTTGCTCATGTCCCTTGATTGATAATGGGAATGTACAGTTGGACATGGGAGATTATGTAGATGGGACGTTTTGTATAGATGATGGGAATATGCTACTTGGGAGTTTTTTAAGGGGAAACTTTAAATTTGTATTAATCTTATACATTCCATACACTTGCTCTAACCTATGTTGTAGGCCCTTCCAACTTACAAGATGAGGCCTAGGGGTGTTGGCAAAAGGATTCAAACCTCACAACCCTACTCCAACACCTTAGTCACCAACTCGTTGCACATCACACATGTAATTGGAGGGCTTTTAAGCACTTTATATGTAAAGCTGGCATTTACCTTGTAATGTAAGAATGTAGAAATTAGAACACCTCTCTTCCATCCAACATAAAAACTTGTCCCTTATAGATTTTTGGCGGATTCATCTCAAATAATTTGGACTAGACTAATTTGGGGTCTATGAACCTAAAACCGGTGTCTAAATGACTAAAACTAGTCAATTGAGGCTTCTTTACTATTTCAAGGCTTCTTGTTGGATGAATGAAGAACACTTGTAGGCTGTAATACTCTCTCTCTCTCTCTCTCTCACACACACGCACATTGGTAATTACTTATGAAGGTGACTCACATCTAGATCTAGACTAGATCTACAAGATCTCTAAAACGAATCAAAGATAGAACATTCGTTCATGGACATTCAATAATAAACATGCGATTAGTATGAGATGATTAGCAAGTCCAAATCAAAGTTGTAATCACTTTTCCGATATTTTTTGGAGCTCATAATGATACTTGATTCATTGTCAAAGTAAAAATCCTAAACCAACGGAAATCAAGTCAAGTGTGGAGGGGGCATCATGTTTTGAAATAAAATTATTGTATTCCCATTATTGAAAAGTTGAAATTGTCTCTTTGATCGAGAGGGACAATTGTGAAATGAATCAAATTCTCATATTTGATGCATCTCACTTTGGTTTGTCCCATGATGATTCCCCTTTATCATGGGACATACAAACTTCCCATCTATAACATTATGACCTATGGGATTTAAGGGGTATGTCCCATGTTCTTCCCATGGGACACAGTTGAAAGTTGCTTGTGGAAGCATGCAAATATTGAGTACGGCGGCAACACGGTGATCGCCAACGAATACTTTATAGGCTTCTTTGAGAAAGGGCGGGCCTCCCAAATTGTGTTGTGCATATGTAACGGAGAAAAGTAAGTGGCTTTGGGATATTCCTCAAGCGACCTTTGAAGGTGTGGTGTAGCTACTTTTCGAGGATCAATGTCTGCACTTTGGGACCATGCTTTTCACGGTTGGCTAACCTTAGTTGTTTTACAACACTCACACTTGACATTGGCCTTGACATTGCTACCCTAAAAAGGATGTTTAGTGTTTGATACACCAAACACGAATGCATACACTAAATGTCAATAACCCTATGAAAATAAGTAATAGTAAATGTAACCTAAAACATTAAATATCAACTATGGTAATATGTGGAAGTTACATGCTTGAACATAGTGTTAGTAAGGATATATACTTTTTAGAAAATAAAAACTAAGATAGAAGGAGAATTTTAGCATATCTTCTAGCATTTTAGCCTTTCAATATTTCAATATTCTACTGAAATCCATGCTTCACAGGAAGGGAGGTGGTAGTAGGGAAGGTAGTGGCACATTTATGTCTAGCATTAATTATCAAGGAATTGAAAATTAGAGTTGAGGAGGGCGGGGTGGTAACAACACTAAATATAATCAAACACTAAATACCTTTTTTTTAGTGTAGTGGCAACCTCTTGCATTTCTTTGGTTGTTTTATTCTTACCCTCCGTCTCTTCACTTCACCCAAGCTCCCCCTTCCGAGTTTGGCTCAAGGTGTAGGGGTGTTGCCGGGTGAATGTTCATAGTGCCTACCAAAGGGGAAGGTGTATGTGAAAAAAACAAATTGCTATTGTAGAGGCATGTGATTTCTATTTTAAGCCAATGGAACTCATACATCAGAGTGAGAGACCCCGAGTTACTTTGAAGGTTTATGGCATTTGGTGTCACATGCGTAATAGTGTCACTTACCCTATTTTGAGGTGCATGTTAGGTCACAAATGACACTTGGCATCAGTATCCTCAAGAACATCTTCCTCTTGCATACTAGAATGTAAACACATGACACTTGCCATCTGTATGCTCAATATATCTTCCCCATGTTGCATATCAAAATGCAAAACTATCATCCCAAGTATCCCAATGTGCTACGCTAATGTCATAATATAAATATTTTTTCACATTAATGAATTACTTACGTTGACAAATAGTATTACGTTGGCATATCACAGTGTGAGACCTCTAGGCATCTAGTTTAGTCCCTTTGCAAATAGTGTATGTGACACTAAATACCATAAACAATGTAGTGAGCGTAAATTGAGATGAATCAACAACCAACCATGCAGCCCATAGAGAGACACTTTTTACTATTCCCGCCTCGGTTAGTGTTAGACAACCAAACTAGGTGTTGTTGTGGTTGTCATTTTATTCCCTTGGCCAAGTCAAGACCATTGTGCCACAATCAAGAAGGGAATCTAGAAAACAAAAAATGCATGTGAAGCACGGTGTATGTTTGACAAATTTCATCTGACATTCAACTTCAAATCCAAAGTGTCACATGACGTTTTCAAAAACGGAAACGAATGTCAATCAACATGTACGTTTTCTTCCAAAATGTCACCTCAACGTCCCATGCCTAGTAGTACGTGTCATTTCAATTTCTAATGTGGCAATTGACGTGCGGTTTTTTCTTCACAAGTCACACTACATGTCAAATTCTAAAATTGTGCGTGTCAATTGATGTGCATTATTTATTTTTATGATTTATTTTAATTTTTTTTGGGCGGAAGCTTTTGCGTGTCAAATGTCAAAAATACACACTGATGTGGAGGTTGGAAGTGGCCATATATATAATAGGGCAACAACACCTTGAATTGCAAGGGCGGGGATTGTTGTTGTTTCTGGTGGTGGGCCTCCTGCCACCACCCCTACTTACATACAGTAGTCTGCGCCTGACGCTTCTGAGATAATTCTTGCATTGGTCGGCTTCATTCATCCGCCATCTGTTGGACACAAGTTTACTAAATCTGGAGTGGCAGCACTGTTTCCATACTCGACAAGCATCTGCATTTCAGTGACCTCAAACTTGTAGAAATTCAAGAGCTTGCTGTGCATGTAAGTAGTTTATTAGCCTACTGCAGCGTAGCAGCTTCAGGCTTAGCTCGGAGGGTGACACACGAGTCGAGGACATGCAGACTCAAGTCTGAAACCGAGACCCAAGATGTCTTATGCAAACAGCAATCTGCATAGCTAGAGAAGAGAAGCGGTGGGGAAGTTTGTAAGTGTGAAATCCTAACCTTCTTCACATGCTTAGTTGTTGACGACTCTGATCATGACGACGACCTAAGCTTAAGCAATGTGTAAGTTGTCGATGGCCACCACAGATCGTACTCCCCTTTGTAGCTGTTGATGATGATGATACCTTTCCACCTACCTTACCCCTTAAGATCACTTCCTTTTCCATCACTCAGCGAGTGTGTGTCTGTGTCTGTGTGTGTGTGTGTGTGAGAGAGAGAGAGAGAGAGAGAGAGAGAGTTTCGAAGATAGACAGACAGAAAAAGCACAATGAGGTAGCTTAGCTCGGTTGCAAATCTCCAGATAATGTTGGTTGGTTCGGGGGGAGGTCCATGTTGCAGGGTGGCGATGGGGATGATCAAGTGACCTGCAAGTGTTTGTTGCTTTGTCATTCGGTGTTGTCTGACTCACCGTAGTTTAGTTCAGTGCGGTTTAGCTTAGTTGAGTTCCTTGGGGTTTGGTCCGCTGCAGAAGAGAGCTGACTATGTGGTGGGAAATGTTGATGCAACTTGGGTGTGGGTTAAGGTGACTCGCAACAAGGTATTGCAAGCCGGTGGCCATGGAGCCTCAAGAAAAGGGTTCAGCGATGTTGATGATGAGCTCATAATAAGCCCAGTAAGCTCACTAATGGACCATATTGATCAATGGTCACATGCATGTTTGCAGGGGAGCTGGGCTGCAGTTGTACACGAATAGTCTTCAGGAATGGTGCTGATGTACTTATGAGGAGGATGGCTATGGCGAGCCAGAAAGTGCAGGAATGGGGCAGGAATACAGGTCAAGTTCGGCGAAAGCATCATTAGTATATGAAGTCTTCCTCTTGGATTTGAGGAGCCCTCCTTTTCCCAGTTCTGCACTTTCGGCATGAGTCTATCTATGCCAGCGCCATGGCAACCGAAAGATACATACATCTCAGAGGTAGCTGGCCGAAGTTGACGGTCCAACTCCAAGAGTTGAGGTCGCAGAAAAGGTACTCGATCTAAGTTAGGTTATTCCTCTCTGGAAGGTGATGCACAGGGGTAGAGCAGGTGCATGAACACTTTGTCGTATTGAAAGCCTCCGAGCATCCTTACTCATTTGCATTACTGGATGGCCATCATAGAATGAAAGCAAGCCCTGCACTTTATTGATGTGTGGCGAGCGAGCGAGCTGCTCACTCTTCAACCCCCTTTCCTTGTATCTTTAGAGAGGGTAGAATGCAGACAATGCGTTGATGCGTGAAGAATTCATATTTGGTTTGGGCTCAACTTCATCACGTGTCAAGCTCAGCTTCGACTTCAGCTACTAAGCCGATTAAACCTGTGTGCATTGAACATCTGCATGTGCACAAATATTTTAAGATTAGTGATGGTTGAGCTGGGGAGAAGGCGGTAACTTTAATTACGTAGTAGTGGCCACATAACAGGAGCTCATCTGAAACTGCATGTGAGCACTTCATCTTCTCCTGCTGGCCGAAATCGAGGGTGTGCATTGGAATCTAGCTAGTAATAGAGCTTTCATCAAGACTGGTGACGAGTTTGAAGATGTTAAGTGATTCTTGAGCTGGGGGAGAAGGCAGTAACAAGTAGTAGTGGCCACATAATAGATGCTCAACTTCATGTGGAGGGGCACCTTCGGCATTGCCCGAAATCTGTGTACATTGAAATCTGTGCACGTAGCTTCATCAAGGCTGGTGATGTGATTTCAAGATGAGTAGTATTTGAACTGGGGAGAAGGCAGTAGTAAAATTATTGGAACTTAATAGATCTCAACTTCAAGCTGTGATCGCTCTCCTTCGGCTACTGGCCGAAAATCTGTGTGCGTTGGAATCTCCGCTCGGAGCCTTATCATCAAGACTGGTGAAGTAGTTTCAAGATTCGTAATGTGTTTGAGCTGGGAAGAAGGCGGTATCTTAGTATTGGTCACATATTAGAGCCCCAACCTCACGTGGGAACTTTTGTTTGGCCTACTGGCCGAGACATGTGTGCACTGGAATCTTGCACTCACGGCTTGAAAAACTGGTGTTTCTGAAGATTGGCGATGTTTGAGCTGGGGAGAAGGCTGTAAGTAGTATTGGTAGTGGTTCGGCGAAGTCATCATGTCTGAGCCATTTTGAGGCATCCGGTGTGAGAGAAAAGAGAGTTCAAATGGCTGTGAGAAGGGCCTTGCAGGCCCATGCACCTTACCCTAATTCACCATCACCATCACCGAGCTCCCACAATAGCAAACACCATAACCTTGCCTTAGGCTTGGCTTTAGGATTGAGCCTGGCATTACTGATTGCAACCATAGTGTTGGCATGGGTGATATACCATCGCTTGAAGACAAGCCGCACAAGCCCATACGACCTAAACACATCCAAAACCTTGCAAAAGTTTTCTTACAGACAGCTGAAGCAAGCCACAGTGAACTTCTCGGAGTCACAGAAACTAGGGCAAGGGGGGTTTGGGGCAGTGTACAAGGGGCAACTACGCACAGGAGTGGAAGTAGCTGTGAAGAGAATCGATGTTTCCTCTGTACAAGGCGAAGTTGCATTCCAAAATGAGGTTTCCATCATAGGAAGGATCACATCTCCTCACATTGTGAAGCTGCTAGGGTTCTGTGCACATGGGCCACGGAGATTGCTTGTGTATGAGTACATGGCTAACAGGAGCTTACAGGAAGCTCTGTTCGATGAGGTTTATGCTGCTCGATTGGACTGGGACATGCGATTTCGCATTGTGCTAAACACGGCGGAAGGGTTAGCTTATTTACATGGAAAGTGTGACCCTCCTGTGATCCATGGGGATGTGAAACCGAGCAATGTGCTCTTGGATGGCGAGTTTAAAGCCAAGCTTGCAGACTTCGGGCTTGCTAGGGTTAGGTCGGAGGAGAGCATCCTGGAGGTGCAGACACAGGAAGCACAGAGAGAGGCTGTGGAGAAAGAAAGGATGAGGTATGAGAGGGTGGTAAGAGACAGAGCAAGGAGGCAGAGACGGAGAGAAGAAGCTGAGAGGAAGAAACATCAGACTCAGAATGTTGTGGAGGATGGTGGTAACAAGAGAAATCATCATCAGAACCCATCCATGGAGTTTGCATTTGAGCCTAACCCTGAGGGTGGGGGAGAGAGGAAAAGCTCAGCTTCCATGTTCGATGGGTTGTCCACGGAGGAAGAAACAAGTGGTATCATGTTGGACTCCCCTTGCTCCAAGGGTGGGAACAGCACTCCCACAAGCATTCTCAGACACAAAATGGGAGCATCACCTCCAGCAATCCGAGGAGCATTGCCTGAGCTTGTGTCAGAATGCTCACCAGTTTCAGCTCCAGCTGTTGGAACCGATGCCACAGACACAGAGGAGATAAGCTGGCAGGACTGTGATGAGAGCAGATCATACCCACAGTCTCCCATGTCGGTGACTAAACTGGAGATTAGGTCTGACATGGATGGAGACAATTTCTTGAGTGCTGAAGAGGGAGAAACTGATATGGAGAAGAGTGTGATTTTGAGCATGGATGGCACAGGTGAGGAGGGGTGGAGTACAGTGAGTCCCTCCCAGCCTGATTTGGATTTCACTCTGGAAGCATCATCGGCAGGGCAAGGTGGTGAGGTTCGAAAAGGGTTAGGTCGCAAAGAGAAGAAGGTCGGGAGATCTTGGAGTAGGGATTGGTGGCGGAAACATCAGCAACGAGGCAATGGTCATGGAGGCCATGGGAATGGCAATGCCAATGGCAATGGATTAGGTGATGGTGATGGTGATGGTGGCAACAACAATGGCAATGGATTAGATTTGGATGTGAAGGATGCAGAAATTCATCAGAGTGCCATGAGCATGAAAGAGCAGCTTCAGAAGAGTGAGGAGCTCAATGAAATGGAGGGTGATGGAACCACACGAAGATCGAAGAGCCGCGCTGCAGAGCGCAGGCAGCGATCGAGAAGCTCTGGGTGGGTGGGATCGTTTATTGGTGAGATGAGCAAAGTGGACAGCAAGAAGCAGAAGCTCCCTGCAAAGCAGCAACACGACAAGCTCAAAGGGCGGGAGTGGTGGCGCGAAGAGTACTGCGAGGAGCTCTGCAACAAGAGCAGGGAGTTTCGAAAAGTAGAAAAGGGGAATAAACATGAGGGGGGGAACCGCAGCAGCCGGCGGCACAAGAAAGACGATTACACGAAATGGATTCGGGATTTTAGTCAGGAGTACGGGCCGGAGCTCGGGATGCACAGCAAGAACCACCACAGCAAGAACCTGGAGGTTCGCAGGGAGAATCGCAAGTCGAGGTCGCGGCGGGAGGAGTTCTGGAGTGGCGACTCCTACCGGGGGGTTAGCAGCACACCGAGCATGCGGGGGACGATTTGCTATGTGGCGCCGGAGTACGGAGGTGCTGGATTGCTCTCGGAGAAAAGTGATGTGTACAGCTTCGGCGTCCTTCTTCTCGTCTTGATTGCGGGCCGGCGGCCACTCCAAGTGACGGCTTCCCCGATGTCCGATTTCGAGCGCGCTAATCTCATCTCATGGGCGCGTCTGTTGGCACAGAGTGGCAATATTCTTGACCTCGTCGACCCCAGCCTTCAGTCCACCGCGTACTCGGAGGACCAAGCGGTCATGTGCATCACCGTGGCCTTGCTCTGCTTGCAACGGTTGCCGACTGCTCGGCCGAGTATGAACGACATTGTCAAGATCCTCAATGGAGAATTTGAGGTTCCTGACCTCCCCTTTGAGTTTTCGCCGTCTCCCCCAGGCTTCAAGTCGCGCCGAAAGCCCTCAGCTGAAGAAATTGTGATGCTTTCAGAGCCTCCAATCACTGTTTAGTTCTCCTTCGCAGAATCGTCTTGCAACAACAGAAAAGACGTGGAGGATAATGTCATCATGAGAAGATGAGGTCGAGCTTCTTTGTGGAATATCTGAATTCAAGACACTACAATTTTACGGGGACAACTGGGGAGGGCCATGTGAGGTGGATGATGAAGGTGGGAGAATTTCTTACTTTTTTCTGCATTGAACTTGAAAGTGTTGCTGCATGTACAACTTTCATATGCGCTGTTTTGATTCTGTGCAAGAGAGAATTTCAATCCGCTGATGAGAATGACGAAGTTGGGTGCAGGAAGTGGTAGCTTGCCAAATCCATGAATGATGAATGTGTGGGCCTCACAATCTGGAAATGGCAGCAGCCACTACTTGATTTTGCACTTAGATGAGCTACTCTCAGTTGAATCTACACTGTTTTGCATTGAACAGGAAAGTCTTGCATGTACAACTTAAATATGCACTACTTTAATACTGTGATAGAGGATGTCATTTGCAGATGAGAATGGTAAAGTTAGGTACAGTAAGTGGCAGCTTGCCTTATCCATGAAGGTGTGGGCCTTGCATTTGGGCAACAGCAGCCATTACTTTGACTTTGCACTGGGATGAGCTACTTGAATGCAGTAGAATGTACCCTGTTTGATTGGGTGTGTGTTTAGGAGTTTGGGCACAATTTTTTGCACTTAGTGCTGGCCATTGGCAATGATGATGGTGAAATAATTTAGCTCAGAGAACTACAACGTCCTGTATTGTGGTGCACATATCACCGTGTTTACTTCTTGGCAGGATTGAGAGGCTTCAATTCGCTTTAGATTGAAATTGCATATGCTGTATACTTGTTTTGGATTGAACAGGAAAGTCTTTTATATGTGCTTGTTTGTTTCTGCGAAATTCATTTGCCAATGACAATGATGAGGTTAGGTGCAGGAAGTGGTAAGTTGCCATAGCCACAAATGACGAAAGTTTGTTAGCTTAGTCTTGGCATACATGTAACTTATAATGATCTACACACTAATTTAGGAGCTGTTGAGTGAGCATCTTGGAGGTTGTATACTCGGTGAGATTCTTTTTGGCAAGGGTTTTCTAAGTTGAATCCTGGTAGATGGGAGAAGGCTTTTGTCCGAAGATAGGTAACAATGAGGTGCCAACTAATTTGCTACTTGACATTGCTTGGCATTCATGGATGTAATCAAGGACCTTGATTCTTGGATTTACTCTTGAAGCTAGAATAAAAAGATAATGTCCTTACACATGCCTAAGAATGCTGTAATCAAGGACCTTGATTCTCGGATTTACTCTTTAAGCTAGAATAAAAAGACATTGTCCTTGCACATGCCTAAGAATGCTATGATTGAACGACTTGTGGTGTGTCTCCAGAAAATAGCACTGGTGGGGGATGGCGGGGAGCTATGCAACTGCTCACTGACCCTTGACTGTAAGTTTTCTACCTGCTGTTCTCATATGTTAAGTCTTTCAAGTTGTAGAAACTATGATGTGAGCAGCCTTGAAAATCTTTGATATTCAATGATAATTACATGGCTGATTGACTAGAATACATCTGATTATAAGACTATCCTACCCTGGTGAATGTCCTTAGAATTGTATCAGATTTATGATATAGATGGGAAGGCATGCATGGCATCTATGCACTTTCCTTAGAAGTGTCAGTTAATGTACCTACGGCACCTAATCTTACTGAAGAATCTAAATGTAATTGAAAAAGAAAGTTTGGCGAATTAGGCATAGCAACTTTTGAATGTTCTTTTAGTAGAAAACTGTGATCTTGACATTTTTGGACAAGTCTGTTATAATTCATCTGTCTGCTCAAAATATTACACTGGTTATTTGCGGCAGATGGCTGGATCTGAAAAGGGCACTCAGAGGATTGATTTGTTTTCTATGCAGGTGGTGAGTCCACTGGAGTGGCTTCTATTTAACTACCAACTTGCAATCCCTCCCTTCACATATTCTATACAACGTCTGTGCCCTTCAATCTGAATTTATGGCAAAGTTGTAAGGTGCAGATCACATCATAGTACTCCAAAGACATGATGGTAGATGACATGTAAAACAGATGGAGGATTGGCATTAGAACAACCACATTTGTAGGTGGCCATCATCCACCTTAGCAGAGAAATTGTATGTAACATTTGGAAGTTCACAAAAACGAGTTCACATTCTACCATATTCTACCCTATTCTACTCCATTCCATTCTATTCTACTCTATACTATATTATCCTATAAATGATGTACTTTAATCACAACATTGGTGCCTTCGTTGAGAGCCCTATTCACTGAAGTTGAACACAAGATCACGTCATGGGTGTGCAATGAAGTTGGGTGTAAAACTCTACGCAGTAAAGCTATGACCAATAGGGAAGGAAGTGTGCAAGCTGTGGTTGGTACTTTGATGGAGTGCTATGCAATTTGAATTTTGGTGACAATTTGTCTCCAATCTTCTTCCAAGTGTTATTGTCTATGCTGTATGTCACAACACTACACCGACACATTACAACATACAAAACACCCTTACAAGTTGCGCACCTGAATTTCCAAAAATGCAAGGAAGAAGGAAATTGATTATTGGAGTCTCCCATACATTTGTTGCAGAATCAAAGATGCAAACATAACCATGGAGATCTTTAGTAATATTGATTAGTTTGTAGCTTTGGAGGTCATGCGCAACTAGAAGATTGCAATGCATAAACCAGGATTGTGTTGAACAAACGGGATTGCCAGTGGAAGTCTCCGTATTTGCTGGGACTGTCGTGTCATCAGATTGCATGCCAAGAGGTACCCCCATATCAAATAAGCCCAAGTGCAAATCTCCGATAACTTGAAGCGACATAGGTGTTACAATGCCTGGCTCAACAATGTGGGATTTGTTTGGCATTAAAATGCTATTCTTGTGATGGCAGAGGGTGAGCAAGTGTGCCGCTAACTTCATCGTACTTCACATGGGCAGACAACTCCATGATGCAGTATGTGGCTTTTGTATTGCTGCCATATATATGCTCACATGATAAAAGGAGGCATACCACCCTATACTGCATCACGGGACATCGTGATCAGCACAGGGCCAACATGTTCATATTCCTGCCGGTACCTTGCTACGGGCGTTATTTTTTCTTTTCTTTCTGCTCATATGACACCCTCCTCTCAACATAACCAAACTACTCATCTGAGCTAAAGTCAACCAAATCATATGGTCAACCCACAAAATAACAATACCGAAAGGTAGAGCACACATTGGAAATCATAGGAAATGAAATAGTAGACCACTTAGCAATTGAAGGTACCACCCTTGACAAGTCCACTACCACACCCACATCCACATAGCACACACCACACGGTATTGGTTATATAGAATACCCACTGAAGTACACAAGGATAAAATCTGAAACCTCAACTCGTACATCAACAAGAACACTAGAAATAGCTAAAACCAAATCCTCATATAGAGATAGACGGGTCTCCAACGAGAAAATAGACCGCTAACGATCAAACCAAATTTGGAAAGCCCCCAACATCCCTAATGCTCAAATAACACAAGTGCTAAACTTATGGTATGCCCAATATATGGGCAACCACTAAAAGAACATCTTTCAACCACTCGCCCAAACCCAAATTGCACATTATGCCTATATAGAAAAATCAACACATGACGGCACCTATTCTCCACATGCTCAAACCAACATACAAAATGCTAAGAATGGCCATACACAACAATGTTGTCCATCAAATAGGATATATAAATAATCAAATAGACACACTGCAAGATTTTATACACTCACCAATGCAAGTAACCAAAACTCCAAACCATAAGACGTGATCATCCCGGGATGGCTGCTTGATTGCTCATGCACTCTCACTTCATGCATGGCTAGACTAATTCCTGACATCTTATGTGTACTAGGAGCCCCCAATGACAACCAACCAACATTAGACAAATCACCACCAAGCACTATCCAATTTGTAAAATTCACCTATTGCCGTGATAGATTCCCCACCACCGCCACACATGAAAAGTTAAATAAGTACAACCTACTTATCCAACAACTCGGATCAATAGCTTGGAAAGCTACACCTTATTACAATCACAACGGGATTAAAAGGAGCCATCCATCAAAACTCAATTGAACAATAAAAACACCTCAAAGTACCCCCAAATAGAAAATAGAAAATAAAAACTTATGAAACAAATACATCACATTGTCATCAAATTTTATCTAACAACCCTATAATGGCAGCCGAGGTTGGGAACATATCATTTCAGAAGAAAATGTTGATGTGAATTTTGGCCCATTTTCATTGCTTAGGGAAACTTTACATATAGACCAAGAGTTGTGACCAAATAGATTTAAGGGCCCTTGAAAATCATGCAAAGCCCGTACCATGGGATATAGAAATCTAATTTTGTAATTTGATGGGCCCTCAAGCTTAGTGGAAAGTGAAAGTAGACCATATTGAGGGACCACAACATGTGTTTGGGTTTGGATCCCCACCGCGACAATATAAAATTTTTAGGAGCCAATCGCAATCTAATTAATTGCCACAACCCTAGTTCTATGTTAGACCCACCTTCTTTTTGATGGGCCTAATGCAATATCCGGTAGATCATGAAACATTATCTACTTGTTGTAAATTTCTTATCCATTCAAAATTCTTTGGTCCCTTAGGTCTTCAAGGTCTAACGTAAAGTGAACATGGAATATCTTCACCTTCTCAACCAATCACATAGTTTATATATCATAGGTCAAGGGCCCTCAAGCTCTAGTATAAAGTGGCCCTTAGAATTCCGGTGCCTCCAGAGCACTATGTTTGCCATTAATAGTGATGACGACCTCTGATCAAGCACTCGGGAAAAAAATGCAAAATACAAGATCTGCTTTATTTCACTTCATCCTCTCTCACTAAGGTAGAAATACCATAACCCGTGAAAATAAGGTGGTTTGCATTGAAGATATGGTCTGACAATCATGAGATAATTTTCCAAGATAGACGAGAAGGATTCATGAAGAATGCAAGTTGTTTTATATTTTTCTGTCTTGTACAAAAAATGCTACAAATTTTCAAAGTGAAAAGTTGTCAAACCCCCTACTCGTTCACTAGATTCTTCCTACACCGAACACGGTAATCCACATTTCCATACAGAACATCGCCTAAATCGGTTACCTCATGAGTACATCAACACTTGACTCCCATTGGCTACACTAAGTGTGCACGCATTGAAGTTGCCGCCGAGCCATGATCCGTTTTAGAAATGACACTTCACCATTATGACGGCGATCTAGTGCACGGCTAGAGGGTGGTTAACCGCTTATGATATTTCTACCTTCTGGATCATTCTTAGTGGATGTGCATATGATGAGGAATGAACGGTTGAATTTGCATTTGGAAAATTGGAAGGGATGGTGAATTTGGGGTGATTTTTTTGCCTTTGATTTTCCGGTGAGTGCCTAGAACCATTACCATCGAGAACTAAATTCTTCCAGTGCTGGTGATTGTGAGCATTAACGCCAACACCCTCAAAAACTTGACTTTATGTGCAAAAGAATGCAAGACAAGTGCTGTGAAGATACATGATCACCTGCAATCTGGGAGAATTCGAGGTTCCTGACCAGTGGCGGTCTGGTATCATTTTTGGGGGAATTTTTTCTTTAAAAAAAAAAAAAAAAAAAAACAAACCCGTTTAGGTATCTATAATGAGTATTTCGCACTTTTTGATACTAGTAGGGTATGGGTGTTTGACAATATTTTTGTCTTCAACACCATTTGAGTTTACATATCACGCAAGAATATTCATATCTAGGTAAAATCGTCGTGGTATTAATATGGTTTAGAATGGTACTGACCCAAATAATAACTCGGGTAAACAAAGATCCTCTCGCTTTGACATGTCCACCAAATATCAATATGTGAGCAATATTACAATTTTGATACCCATACGTAGGTTCTTTGATGCCATTATTGATGTTGATTATTGATACCATGCAATCACATATACACCAGACCAACATTGTTCCTGACCTCCACTTTGCAGAACCTTGTTGCAACAACAGAAAGTCATGGAGGATGATGTGATTAATTGAAGCTTCTTTGCTGAAGATCTGAATTCAGGAAACTTTTTATGAATGATTTCCAACACAGGGACGATTTTGGGAGCATTAACGTATCGAAGGGCTACTTGCACATACAAAACACCCCTGGGTAGTGCAATTAGTAAACTTTGTGAGGATGAGTCCCTCTGTGTGGATAGATTTGTTCTTTATTTCAACCAGAGTTATGGTCGGGAGTTGTTTGATTTGCACACAACACTTTTCATGTTCGGTGAGTTTTTGCTACATGCTTGGAGTCAATTTGGAGGTTTGCATGAAGAACTTTCGGCATCAGTTCATTGAGGGCCAAACACATTTAGGCATGTCGAGAGGTGCTAAATGACTCTGGCCCCCAATGAACCAGTATAGAATGTTCTTTGTTCGAACACCCACACCGACTCCAACATGCACTGAAAACGTACCAAACATGGAAAGTTTCGTGTGCAAAACAACCACCTCCCAACCAAAACTCCGATTGAGTTCAAAGGACGCCTCTCCTACGTAGAGGGAGAATTAGGCGAGTCTCTTCTATTCCCTCCTTTGCGACAAAAACATGGACAGCCAGGTAGAGAGATCAAACTGGAAAGCAAGTGTGAGGGATCAAAAATAGACCAAAAAACATTTGCAAGAATGCTTTTAGTGCTCACAAATTGTGTAGGGTGCAAAGCCTCCATGTGAATGGGGTTAATCCACATAACCTAGAAAGGAAAGAGGGAAAGACAACTCTGATGTTGCCACTAACATAAATTATGGCATTGCTTCATTTTCAAGTTGGTCCAAGTCTATGTGTATTTTCAAAACGGACATAACGAAAATTAGAGGGCCCCGAAAAGACTCATCTTTTTTTAGGAGGGGAACACCTTGAATGGGTGCAAACAACCCCCTTGATTGGGAGGATCATAAGTGATAGGAACCAAAAATCAAGTGCTAGGAAGGCCACCCATTTGATTACTATTTTGGCCTTAGGCACCTTAACCTTGGAGTTCCCATGGGATCCAAGTTAAGGCCCTAGGTTTAAGCCACCCTCACAATAGATAGAAGTGGCCCAGTGTAAATGAGACTAGGAAACTCTCTAATTTTAAATAGAAACTAGAGGCGCGGGGTGGAGTTTTTAGAAGAGAGGAGGGGATCAAGAGGTCATTTAGTATGCCTTCTTCACCTTCTTGTTGTCGCTCCTCTTCATAGCTCATGGTTGGGTGGTTTGCGCCACATAAACTCCTCTAGACTTGCAAAGAGGCAGACTGCATGCAGGTGATGATGTTTTATGCCTTAAGCTTGTGAAAGTAAATTCATCATGTCATCTTTTCAAGGGATGGTACTCTCAAAAATTATCTTGAATCCAAGCGGTTCAAATGTAAGCCAATTGAGACAAGTTTGTGCGCAAAAATGGTAAACATTAAGGTTGTCTACTTGAGAATGAGGTTTTCATGCCGAAATCGAATCATCATCTTCAACTTGCACTTCGCGAAGAAACTCGGCAGCTTTTTCGGGTGAAACAGGGTTGATGTAGCAACCGCTCCCGAGCTCAAACCCACCTGGAGTTGTGAGGTGTGGGACAATGACAAGGTACCAATGATAAAATGCGGAATCACAATGCTCTTGGCCTAAAGGTGCAGTTTGAAGCATGTAATTGTATGGTGGACACGAGAATGCGAGGTCCAACTTTTGCAACGTCAACTTCAACATTGCAGCCATAGATTGGATCTGCAGTGGAAACAAAAAAAGACCTTCTTAGTTAGTTCATGGAAGGGAAAAAGAAGAAGAAGCAAGGGAATTATTTCTGTAGCTTGAAAGTAGGAAGATCAAACTACAGTTCAAACGATGCACTTCTTGCAAAGGACGTCCTTGATGGTAAACTATTTGTTTAGCAATATTGCAAAATACAATTCTCAAAATAACAGAATTATTCCTTGAAAGTCTCTTAAAAGACTCATGGTTTGGTAGGGAGTTTTGGTCCACTTCTAACAATTTCCAATTGTTTAACGAGCATTCAACTGGTGTCAGAACCCCAAATCTCAGTGAATATGAAGGGGAGGCATTTGACTTGCGTCAAATGACAGCTATATGAAAGTGTAGTCGTTATCCACCTTTTGAGAGCACCATTTTAGATGCCTTCAAAAGTTTGCCATGAAATTTGTTTCTATGATAGCTGTCTTTTTGGCCAAAGCCAAATGCCTCCCCTTTATTTCACTAGAATTACGAGTTCCGCCAAACTTGAACACTCCCAGTTAAACATTATAGAATGTCAAAAATGGACCACGACTTCACCAAACCATGAGTTTTCGAGGGACTTAAATGGTTAACACTAATATAGTCATCCTCTGACTCAACATGACTTTTGGTCAGGAGTTGCTTGTTTTGCTACAACACCTTCCATGTTTGGTAAGTTTTTTGGTGAATGCTTGGGGGTATGGCGACAAAGACTCTGACATTAATTCATCGAGGGTCAAACTCATTCTGGCATGCAATCAAGCACACGCCCTCAATGAACCACAATCAGTTGCTCTTCATTCAAAGTCAAACACTATCTACCTCCGAGCATGCATCACCAGAAGTGGAACGAAATTACTGATCTTGTATGCAGAAACAACCTATGGAAAATCACATATAAGGGACCAACTGCCGACCAAAAGTCCCATTGACTTAATACAAAAGTAATGCGAATGTGTTATAATGCAGATAATCATTTAATTGATTTACCTCCTCATCACCCGTTGTCTCGAAGTTGGAAGAGTGACGCTTTGGAAGCAACCACGTCTCGTAGGAGTACATCGGTGCATACGGGGCGATGCTGATGAAGTGCTTGTTTTCGTCAATGAGGCGAGCAGAATTCACTTTCGTTTCATGGTGCACGACATCACAAAAGATGCACCTCTTGTTCGTGTCATAGTACTCCTGGGCTCCTTGCAGCTCGTCATTCTTGTTGCGGGTTATGACTGGGAGTGCCATAATTTGGCTGTGTGAATGTGTCATTGAAGCACCTGCTCTGTTACCCCTATTCTTGAACACCTACCCCAGACCATCAACCATGAACCTCAGATTACACATCACCTCCAAAACAGAGAAAGAATTAAGCAGAGACAACTCTGGTGTTGTCACTCGCGTGCATTATGGTGTTGTTTCATGTTCTCCAAGTTAGTCTAAGGTAGATATCGCTTATTTGGTTCCGTTTCTTATCAGAACACCTATATTTGAGTGACATCTGGTTTTGGTGTGGCTCCAAGAACAGATACCAAAAAGACACTTGTTCAAAAGAGATTCGCATACATGCTCAAAATATATTACTCATTCTAACCTCAATAGTCTTCAACAGAACTGAGGGGAGCTATACGACCATTTAATGAGCACCAGAATCTTCACTTTGATAATGAATAAGATACTCATATGAGCTCCGAAAATTATAAGGAAAGTGGCTGTGGCATCGATTTGGATTAGCTAACCTTCTTGTACTAATTGTGTGTTTCATATCCTAGGACAAGTGGGCTAGTCGAAATTAGTAACCATTGAAGACCCATCTAGCTCATTCTATATGTAACTCCGAAACACACATCATCACAAGTATTAACTTAGAGGGATCTTGAGCAACATTGACTAATTTGAAAGGTGAACCAGTTCTTAATGTTGAACATTTGTAGTTGTATATGAGACTTAATTGCTGTCAAGGCTGGACATGGACCTTCCAGAACCAGTTCTTAAGGTTTTAGTGCCATCTGCATGTTTGCAATATGTTTACTGTCACTCTTTCAAATCGAACATGGAGTCATGGGATGAGCAAGTTTCACACATCAATACCTGACAAAACTTGAACCTCGGATCCTTCTGAAATTCTTTGATCCGTGCTTGATAAGCTTTCAACACCTGTAAGCAAAAACAGAAGGAAATAAGAGAGTCAATCATTTGATACCATCCAAGAAACGAAGCCACATAATGAACCAGAACCAAAAGCCTTTGTGACAACCATATAGAGGAAGCAACAACATTACAGCAATTACAAAGTTGAAGACATCCTTAGGAATTCCTTAGGGCAGGAACCACAAGGTTGAAGACATCGTCAGGAATACCTTGATACACCATTTACAAGATTGGTTACAAGGTTGAAGACATCATCAGAGATTGTTTAGTGCAGCAATTAAAAGGTTAAAGCACATCATCACCAGGAATTCCATAGTGCCGCAATAATCAAGGCTGAAGAGATGATCAGCAGGAATTCCTTAGTATATAACAAATTACAAGGTGAAAGACACCATCAGAATTGCTTAGTGCAGCAACCGCAAGGTTGAAGAACATCATCAGGAATGTCCTTAGTACAGAAATTACAGGGTTGACCACATCATCAAGAATTCCCTGCTACACCAATGACAAGGTTGAACACATCATCAAGAATTCCTTAGTGCACCAACTACAAGGTAGAACACATCATCATCAGGAATTCTTTAGTGCCGCAATAATTAAGGTTGAAGAGTTGATCCGCAGGAATTCCCTAGTACAGCAATAACAAGGTTAACGACACCATCAGGGACTCCTTAGTGCAGAAATCGCAAGGTTGAAGAACATCATCAGAAATTTCCAGAGTGCAGAAATTACAAGGTTGAACACATCATCATCAGGAATTCCGTACCGCACCAATTACAAGGTTCAAAACTTCATCATCAGGAATTCCACAAGGTTGTTGACATCGTCACGAATTCCTTAGGACAGCGATTACAAGGTTGAGCACATCATCACCATCATCATCATTAGGAATTCCTTAGTGCAGCAATAATCAAATAGGTTGAAGAGATGATGAGCAGGAAAACTTATGGGTGTCCCAAAAGAATTAAATTTACCTCTGCCACATGAGGAACAGGAAGCTCCGGGATGGTCAACTGATGCTCAGGAGTTTCAATCACAACTTCATGGCTACCAAAGCCCGGGAGCTGACACCGATTGAAGACCGTGCCTTCCCCGGAGGCTTGCAATTTCAACCCATTCGTGTCCATGGACACGGCAGGGTACTTGTTAACTATCACCCTAACCCTCCAGTCAGGTGCATCAGCCTCCTCGCTGTCCCGGAGAGCAAATGTCTCATGCCCATTCTCCATCTCGAAGCCATGGCAGAAATTGCAAGGGCCAGGGTTACCGTCCCGGAAGCTGTTGAATTTCCTGAACTCGGAGGGGCGCTTCCCCCTTTTGTCTGAAATGATAACCCACCTTTGTAGTAGCAGATCCCTCCTCAGCTCCGCCATAGCTATATCTGTATCCCCAAATGTATTCTAAACAGCAATGTGCAATGCTGACTCAAAATTACGCTTAAAAAAAGCTTCCCAGGAGTACCAACATAACCTCAACCAGCATGTAATTAAGGCGGGGAAAATTTTGAAGGGATCAGAGATGCTATCGTACAATCTTTATAGATAATCTGAGTAAACTGTTAGGTTGTCAAGCAGGTTAGCAAGAAGCTCAGTGGGTCTAAGTCTGTCCGAAGTTACTTAGTTGTAGATAAATATGTGATCGACGAACCCAATACCAATAACAATACTACTATGACTACTACTACTACTACCAGACCCAAGTTAGCGCCAAATATGCTCCCCAAAACACCACCTTCACCAAAGGGATCTTTAAACCCAAGGAATCAGAGATATTATGTTACACTCGTACAGAGAAATGTGAAGAAATTGTTAGGTTGTTAAGAAGATGAACAATAAGCTGCTGCTTACTAGTGGGCTTGAATCTGTCTGGAGTCAATAAACCTGCATCAAACTTCCCAAATTAGCTCTGGAAGGGAGGCCCACACTTGAAGAGATTCACTTCAAGATAGAAATGTATCCCACTGTAGTGCAAACTCACTTAGGTCGTGAAGAAAATTCAGCAAGAACAGCTTCACTCATGTGGTCCACTAGGTAATTAAATCTGTTCAGATACATAAAGTCCTCGTCAGCGCAGTACTGACCTCACTTCCCCAAAAGCAGCACCTTCGGACAAGAAATTACAACTGCATCTTATATTAGCAAGAGTGACGATCGATGACTAAAGGCGGCCAAAACGGGTAACACTAACCCACACTTCAAGAAAGAGAGGAAAAATCTCCCACAGTTCCAAACTCGCTTAACTAAGTCGTGAAGAAAATCAGCAAGAAGAAATAACTGCTGCACCTGATGGCTTAAAGAAACCAGGAACCTCCTTCACGAGTGCAACCTGCAGATCGCTAGAAATTTCAGAAAAAAGTAGCATCATTCAACTCATGTCTACTTGGCAGTCCGTTGTTCATCCCCATGACACACACGATTCTTAGTTTGTGTGCACCAAAATCTTCTCATCACTCTTGATCCTAATTATTCCCCCGAAGCACATGATCACATAAGGACCCCCAACAACGTCATGCAACTACAAGTTCACCTCCAAATGAAATATAAGCAGCTCCCTGGGCCATTAACCTTAGAACCAAAACCCAAGTTTTACTCAAAACACCGTGAGAGGTGCAAGTTTCAACGGTTCCAGAAGGTTTGGGAGCATTTTGGTTGGTACGTGGCGAGAATTGTTCAAGCGGGGAAGTTGCACAAGATCTGCGAAGCACGATGGTGGGTTCCACATCGTCTTCCAAACAATTCTGGTAATTCTGTCTACTCAGCTCTAGAAAGAGTATAATAACAGGAAGCTTATAACGTTAAGTACGTAGATACATCATAAGAGTGGCATGATCACACATTGTACAGGTACACCAAACACAAACACAAAGGGTGCTAAGTTAAGCAAAGGGTGCTACATTGGAGCAGTCTCCTTATAGTCTCCAACCTCCCTAATATCATGCATGTGGCAACCAAAGTGCATGTGATGTTAAGGAGGTATGTAGTGCTAACATGGATGCGTGATAATAAAGAGTCCGTGTAGCATGTGATATTATGGAATGACGCGTTGTAATAATGACAATGATGACAATGTGATGCATGCGAGCATGTGGTTTTAATGTCGAAACTTGTCATATATGAAAGGGAAATGTGACAAAAAGGAGGGAGATTTAAACTAAGCACATCCGATCCCTAGGGTTTCAGGGAATAAGAGAGGGAGTGACATTACAAAGGGTGACAATACAAAGTTTAGGGTATATGTCCCACAAGTTCACTCTATATGAACTTCATGCATTGTGGGTCCCATGATCAAAACTAATATCTTACAATATACAAGGCTTTACATAATTTTAGTGAAAGCTAAGATTCTATTTGATTAAAGATTGTGTGAGGTATTGATAGTTGATTCTTTTATAAAGGAGTTGAAAGTTGGGCTACAATAGACCCAAGTTATTCTGGCCTTGGAGAGCTTTTTGGACCCCGCAAGCAACACATTTGCGGTTGGGCCTGACGCACGGGTCCAACTCCTAGGCTAAACCCAACATTGTCCCGTTGTATATATGGCCCTATATTGATAACATGTTAACATGTTCTAAGATGGATGGGTCTTTGAAGGTTGACTTCTTCTTAATAGCCTAGTTCTTGTAGAATATGAAGCATGCAATTTGTACAAGATGATTAGCAAGATCCAAATTGAGACTGCAACTAAAGACATTTTCCTCACAATTTTTGGAACTTGTATGATAACTTATTCATTCTCTCAATAACCGGTCATATAGTTCCATGCCAATTATGTTGACTATTAAGCCTAGAATGATGATCATATTTTGAACATGCAATCCAATCTCTTTTAGACACATAATGCCATTTAGATATACATTCTTGGAACCACATACCACTCGAATATAAGTGTTCTAGTAAACATGGTAACCAAATAAGGGTTGTATACTTATGGTTGAGAGACCTAGATTACATCAGTAAAGCTGGAGTTCGTAGGTACTTAGTTAGATGCCAGCAGCATAGTTTCTTGTGGTCCAAGGTCTCCGCGTTTGTCCTCTTCTTGTCTCCAAGCGACACTAGATTAAAACTCTTGATATGTTGAGACTTTGACTTTAAAATTCTTGCATGCTTTGTACTAAGGTGGGTGTGCCTAATTCGGTTACTTACCTAAATTTGAGTGGTATGTGGTTTTGGTGTGGCTCCAAGCACGGGTACCAAAATATATACATGTTTAAAAGAGATTGGACTACGTGTTCAAAATATGATCATCATTTTTATCTAAATAGTCAACATAAACAAGCACCAAAATCTTCACTTTGAGAATGAACAAGATATTCATGTGAGCTCCGAAAATTATGAGGATAGTGACTATGGCTTCAATTTGGCTTTGGTATCCATCTTGTACTAATTGTGTGTTTTATATCCTCTAAGAAGTGGCGTATTTGAGGGGGGGGGAGGAGTAACCATTTAAGACCCGTCTACTTTATATTGATACCTTGATATCCCACGTTGTTTTGCATATTTATTACCACAATTGTAATAAAATTTGATTGTTGTTGTTGTTGTTGTTGTTGTTGTTGTTGTACGAATAATTAAACAAAGTTATAAGTTTTTTGTGATTTGGTTTCGGCCAAGTAATTTGCATAGGTGAGGATGCAATCTACTTGTGAACGGAACCTCCTTGCACATGTCAATGCATATATTGTACGCAAGGAGTCTTGCTATGGGTTGTAGTAGGCAACATGTGTATGAATTGTGTGTAGTGCTTATTGTATTGTGAGGGCTACTTCCTACAGTCTATATATTGTCGCGCTCGTGTCCAACGAAGACACGTGTTGCCAAAGATATGAGATGTTGAGAACTATAAACCTTTGTCTTCACTTCAATGGCAACTAGGAGTGGGCTTATTTAGGGTCCAAGACCAAAGAAACTCCAAAATTGAGCAATCCTACTGGTTGAGAGCAAAATGACGGACCTAAGGAGTTTGCACTAGGATCCATGCCCAAGGCATGAGAAAATGATGTGATGCTACTAACCTGCCCAAGATTGTTGGTCCCAACTCAAGAAAATACTTTGCTCAATCTAAGAAACCAAACTTTAAGCCTGAGTCTCGTGAAAAATGAAGATTATTAAGTGGTGTTTAATACCAAGAGAAGTTGAGCGGTGAGCAATATTATGTGAGCGATGATTCCAAATTTAGGGAAATTGTGCAGTTTTAGGTCCACATGTTAAATTTGGCCATTAAATTTTATAAATTTTATATGAAAGTTTATAAAAATTTGAGTAAACACGCATGGTGGAGCCTATTACCATGTACATGTGGAAAACCTTTCAGTCAAATGTTGTTTTTTTAATACAATATTCCAAATCATTTTTGTGTGCAACCAAATGAATTTCCATACATATAACGACCCTTCCTCACAACTCAAAACAATATGGTAAACACTACATTAGCATCATTACTCATGCTCAACATCATTGGCTACCTCATTGTAGGTATACATTGGGGCGTGAATGAATTTGTCATTGTCATACTCCATCTTGCATACAAATTTGAACATGTCGTATAGTGTTTGCAATACAACCATTTCCTTTTCTTTCCCAAAGTTTGAGATGACATTTTGGTGAAGTCCGGGCACATGCAATGTGGGATGTCACCAGTTATAACAAGGTAGGCGATGTCCTCCTTGGAGACAATGTTGGCTATCACTCCAAATTCTAGATATGGAGTACATGTCTCGAGAATTAGTACCACACGCACTAACTGGGATTATCAATGTAATTGGGGTTTCTAACACCGTTTTTGGATTCAATTTAGCTTTACATAGCAACAACTGGGTTTTCCAATAGTGGTCAAGGTCTTAACTTGCTCCCCCACCATTTCATCCTCCCACATGGTAGGTTTGTGAACATTCACCCCGTCAACACATGTACAGTAACCTCCCGCTTAAGTACGCAACTTGAACATGCGCAATTTGTGTGTACTTAGCTGGTAGGTGCGTACTTTAGGGTTTCCCAAATTGCTTGTGTTTTGCTATAGTTGGTAGGTGCGTACTTGAGGATTTAGGGTCTCCCAAATTGCTATTGCTTGTGTTTCGCTATAGCCGGTAGGTGTGTACTTTAGGGTTTAAGGTTTCCCAAATCGCTTATGTTTCGCTACAATGTCGAAGAAACCAAACGAAAAACGTCTCAATGAGCATCAACGTTGTGAAATCATCTTGAAGCTTAGCAGAACAAATTCTCCGAGTAAAAGGGCTCTAGCCCGAGAGTACATCATTAGTGAAGGCGATGTTAACACTTAGGAACCGAAATGCCGGTTTAGAAAACGGAGTTATATTCTAGGGTTTTGACTCTCTTTATAAGCAGGTTCCTAAACATTGAGGATTAGTTGCTCTGCCTTGAAACTCAAGCAAAAGCAGAGGAAACATTTGATGGCCTTAAGAAATCGTTTGAATCATTTCAGAGCAAGATCCGAGCAGTCGGCCTCAAAGCCAAACGCAAAAAAAAACTTCAAAACTTACGCCAAATGACGATTCATGACATGTTCAACTCATAAATCTTGAACCCTAAATTTTTTGCCAAAAAATGCGTACTTAACCGGGATGCGTACTTAAACGGGAGGTTACTGTAAAGCTTGTATGCAATTATCTCCAATGAACATGTCCCATATAGGTACATGTTTTGCGATTCATGTCAAGGACATTTGATTAAAATAATTTGGGGATTTTTAATACCGTTTAAACATTGAATCGTCTTGAATATTTAAAATATGGACCATCAAATACAAAACATGTCATTACAATTTTCACCTTCTGGATGGATGGACTTACATGATCATGGAAGCTTCAGCTCATTAAAAAATAGGAGAGGGGAAGTTGTTGCATTCGAGCATCTTTCAACCATCCATGATAAAAATAAAAAAATAAAACTTTTACCCTATATATTTGTAGTTAATTTATTCTAAGTGTGCCTTGCTAGAGTGATTCGGATCTTTGGAACCACTTTCAATGTCAAATTAACTAAAAAATAACCTCTTGACTGCAAAGTTTATTTTTTAGAAGGTTTTCATTTGATAAACGAGAGGTAAAGGTAGATGATATCAAAACCAACACCCCACCTCAAACCAACATCTTGAAATCTTGCACAATATGTACATATTGATTATGAGAATGTCTACCACCTTTACATCAATTTCCCATGTTGGTTTTGGGTCATATGTCAATAAAACTTGAAAGTCTTGTAACTTTTGCATATGGAACTCAAATAAGACATAATTTGGTGTGATTCAATTGGTAACAATTTGAAACTAGATGATGATAATATATATGGTTAGTGCATATACTAACGGTTTGAGCACCCTCTACCCATGCGAGGTGAATAAGCCATATTATTACAAGGATCGAGTTATTACTAGATACCTTTTGCATATGTAATAGTGGTGGCGCAACTCAAAGAGGTGGGTGTCTAGCCCTGGCCGACCACCCGATGCAAACATGACGATTATATGGAGGCCGATTTTGAGTACTTACAATACATATGCTCCCATAACACAACATAACATTATTAAGTTATGCCCCCTCCCCACCTCACTTTAGCTAAGCCTAAAGTTGGTTCTAAAAACACGGCCTTCACAACATTGACATTGTCTAGTGCCGAGCCTAGTTGGCAAATGATGTGGCATGGTTTAAAAGTGGAGGTCTTAAGCCTCAAGCACCAACCCTCCCATCGGTACCTAGACTTGAGGCAAGAATGCAGGACCTTTAAAAGTGTCGCCTCCCGCTCTTGTGATTGGTTGCTTTTAGTCTTAGCTATGAGGGCAAGAGGAGCTCTATTAACAAAAATTGATGGTAAGACAAATGAGTAGTAAGGCATTTGGGGATGGGACAAAAATTATCCAACATTCATTGCTTGGTAGATAAAACAATGAACATGTGTGAAAGTTGTTTAACTTAACCTACTTGAAAATCTCCGGAGCAAGTTCTTGTAGGTGCATTGGGATAGCCGGATGCCTCTACTATAACCGAGGGAGCTTTACATGAGTTTTAAGAAAAACTTTGGTCATTTGGTTATCAGTGGGGAGGGGCCATTAGAGACTTTGGCATTTGAAGCTACACTATTTTGTCCAATTAGTGTGGGTTGCCATTCAAAGTTCCATGTTGCTATGACTTTTTACCAACTATTATCGTTTTCTACTAAGTTGTATCAAGGGCCGCTTTACACCTAGAGGCCGGGCCAATTCGTTGTGTAAGAGGCTTGAAATTCTAACTTGTGATTGGCCAAAAGGCTGAAATCAGCCCCAACCCCTTTTATACCTAGAGGCCGGATTTCCAATTAATAGTGCTAGTTCGAACAAAAAAGGGAGATGGTTACCCATCACACGGTGTTGATTTGGCGGTATGAGTTTTTTAATCAATTAATGCATGGTCTGACATGGTCCGAGCTCGTTGAATTGAGTGCACCCAAAATGGAAGGCCAATTCTTGGCCATAGGGCCAATGTCAAATTTTAATCTTATTTTTACGGCCTCCAACCCAAAAACGGCTGAAATTTCATACAATCGGCCTCAAGGGAAATTGGCCCCGCCTCTAGGTATAAAGCGACCCTAACTACTTATGCAATTTGGATAAAAACTAATACCCTCACTCAAGAAAATGGTAAGGCAACAATGTGTGTAACTCCAAATGGCAACCAACACTAAGGGCCACTTCACACATGAGCCAAGAGCCGTGACCTTGTAATGGTGAGGACCCTTGACTCTCATCCAAAGGCCGTACCATGGGTGTTGGGAAAGCCATTTTATGTAGTCTTTGGCCCTCAAGCATAGTGTGAAGTGAGAATGAACCATGTTGCAGGACCATTGCATATTTTGTTGGCGGAAAAAGAGGGGAGGATTTGGTTTAATATAATATGTCTCCAAGTTTATCAATTTAAGATAACTACTTGGTGGTGTTTGTCTGTCTTGGAATCTGCCATGCAGTCTGTCCTGAAATCTGTCCTACTGGAAAAAATATTAAAAAAATCATGGTCTCCCGGAATTTGCGTCAAGCCCACCTCTTGGAGGTGGGCCTGACGCAAATTCCGGTAGACCATGCACCCTTATCCACAACTAGCCATGTAGGACTCCATGTAGACTTTTCATCCACGAACTTTTCTTTGGGCCTTAGGCCTTCACCTCCTAGTGTGAAGTGAACTTGGACGGTCTCCGCCTTTTCGACCAATGAGAGCTCTTACATTGCCATGGTCAAGGGCCTTCAGCCTTGTGTGTGAAGTGGCCCTAATTAGACAAAAGAATAGTGTAGCCGCTTCACCTACTTTGCGGCTAAAAGGGGCAACCTCGCCTCACCACTTATTAAAGCTCATTTGGGAGTGCGGAATGGCTCCTTATATATAGCCCCATGAGTGTGCAGGCAGGTGTGTAACAGCTGGGCACTTGCATCCCCTACTATACTTGATAAGTGGGACGCATTTTAAGCAATAAATGTGTGCTTCCCTTTAACACAGGGGCTGCTGGGTTGCGTCCAGTGTTCAAGATTGAAGTCTTCAATGCCCTTCAAACGCGATTTGGCCCTTCAAAATATACCTCTCTCAAAACAGCCCTTCAAAATGCAACCCCAAACTCAAAATGAAAACTTCACTTGACGTCCTCAAAATTTTTACACCCGTCAACACTGTAGCGCTACAGTGACGAGGAGGTCGCTACAGTGACAACCTCAACACCTAGCAAATGATTCATTCAACATCGATCTGACTTGGAATTCAACTTTTTAGGTCTTGCAAAAGATTGGAATCCAACCCTTTCTTTGGTAAGCATTGAGTCAGTGTTGTAGTGTGATGTGATTCAATCAATGTGAAATCAGTGCTGATTTGGGTCTACAAATTTAAAGGTTTGTGATGTAATTCACAGGCTAATCACGAATGAATGTTTTTTGTGGGGTGAAGGCCAGCACACTGGTCTTGACTTGTCCATTTTCAATGCGGCCCGGCTTTTTAGCCCGAAGCACTATCCCGTAGATGAATTGGGCAGAGGGACATTAACGGAACAATGGTTGAACCGGTTGGTGACACATTTCCGTTGGAGCGATGACCTTGTTAATCAATGCAATGTGCGCCGAAGTATGCAAGAAGCTTGGGTTTTTTGTGGCAATGACCGGGAGTTCATGATTAATTGGCCAACTATGATGTCGCTATGGCAAGCCATACTTGTGATCCCAACTAGCACTGCTGTTTGTGAGCGTGGTTTTTCAAAGCAAAATTGGGTTAAGAGTGAAAGGAGAACTAGACTCAACCTTGACACACTAGATGCTTTAATGAGGGTTAGTCTAAATGGGTTAGGAGTTGAATTCATGGATTGGGATAGTATTTTTGAATCTTGGAAAATTGGCACAAGAACCAACAAGCGTAGGGCATTATCACTAGAAGAGGTGGAGTTAGATGGTTGATTCTTAATTCTTCACATTGTATTGGAAGCATGCACCATATAAATCATGCATAAGTTTAATATGAGTTTTTTATATTTTATTTCTATATTACTGAATTGATGTCTTGAATTTGAACTAGCCCTTCAACCGAAGGGCTCAAATTCTAGAGCCCTTCAAAATGAAACTCATATGAGGGCTTCAATCTTGAACACTGGTTGCGTCACATGCATGCCGAGATAATCAGCCTTTTGGGCCACTTCACACATGGGCCAAGAGCCGTGACCTTGTAATGGTGAGGACCCTTTGACTCTCATACAAAGGCCGTACCATGCGTGCTGGGAAAGTTGTTTTATGTAGTCACGGGCCCTCAAGCATAGTGTGAAGTGAGAATGGACCATGTTGCGGGACTGTTGCATATTTTGTTGGCGGAAAAAGAGAAGAGGATTTGGTTTAATATAATATGTCTCAAACTACATCAATTTAAGAGAATTACTTGGCGGTGTTTGTTTTTCTTAGAATATGTTATGGAAGCTACCTTGCAATCTGTCATGTTGGAAAAAATATTAAGAAAAAGTCACGGTCTCCCGGAAATTTGCAAATTCATGCAAATTTAAAGAGACCATGAAACCTTATTCATAGTCAGCCATATAGGATTCCATGTAGACTTTTCATCCATGAAGTCTTCTTTGGGTCTTTAGGCCTTCACCTTTGTGTGTGAAGTGAACTTGGACGGTCTCCGCCCTTTTGACCAATGACACCTTTTAACTTGCAATGGTCACGGGCCTTCAATCTTGTGTGTGAAGTGGCCATTACATGGGACGATAAGTTCCCCCCCCCCCCACCCCATGAACTTCTAGGGGGCACCGGATGGAAATTCCAAGTGTTGCCCATTCGCAGGGAGGTGACTGGTTTCACGGACGGATGACGCATACCGACGTTTTGCAGGACAACCATTTTTAGTGTTCGTGCATAGCATGTTCTGCATTACATCAACATGTAGGTTCATGCATAACATGTTCTTTTGTAAATGACATGTGAGACATTACAGTCGTAATGTTATTCCTAAAGTGAGCAAGGTCGTCATCAGACTCTAGAATGGATTCAAGATGAGACATATTGTTGGGAAAATGGGCACTTGCCATCTACACGACATGATTTGTGAAGGCCATTTCCATGGAGGCGAATGTGATGAGGGAAGATACCTCTAAATCCTATGTCCTTGCAATGAAGGTGAAAGCAATGCTGAAGAACGCAACATTTTCAAGGCCCAGCTACTTCACATGCCCCTAAAGCTTCGCATTCTTCCAACAACGTTGCAAAGAACTGGAAAAAATAGTGCAATGACTGATTTAAAAAAAAAAAACATAGCACAAATGACGATCATAGTGAACACATGTGCCGCATAGCACACGACATGCAAAGAACTATGTGCTCTCAGTTCGAACATCCCTAAACCCTAGGTCTGTAAATAACGACACATCCAATTTTGTAGGACAGTAAATGTTCCACAAGAAATGTAGAACAACATGTATATAACAAGCTATGTAGGACTTGATATGTAGGACATGGTATGTGAGACAAGATCTATAGTACAGTATCCGTAGGACATGATATGTGGAACATGGTCTATAGGACATGCTTTGTGGGACTGTGGGACAAGATCTCAAGTATTGGATGACTGTCTTTGACGCAAACGTCTATGGACATGAAAGTGGTGTGGACGGAGAAGTTTTTCGTTGCTGACGTAACTTTACGGGGATCCTTGTCGTTGTCAAAGAGAATCCCTAGAAGTTCGTGGGGGGGGGGAGGGGAACTTAACGTCATTCTAGAGGACTCCATGGAATATGCCTCATATTAGTAAAGAAAAAACCGAACGATGTCAACATGGAACTGGTTAAACTTGGAAACACTAGGATCTCGACCGATTATGCCCTAAAAGATTCACGGACACTGGATTGGTGATGTTTCCAAAACCGTTTGGCAAGGCCACCTGCAGATCACTTTAACTTCAATACCATATATATTGACTTCTACTCTAGCACAATTATAGGTGCATAAAACGGAATTATTATTATTATTATACACTTACATGAGCGCATAAGCAAATCTAAATGAGGAGATGACTTAAGTGTGCGGGCCCTTCCAGATGGGACCCTAAATCAAAGGAATGTTGATCACAAATAATATTGGGTCATCCCAACCTCCATTCTTAACATTGATTTGGGTATGATCACAAGAAGACTCGGAAAAGGAGTTGTTGAAGACCGTGACAAACACCGACGAGGAAGAAGGGTTTGTGAAGGAGATGAAGTTTCCTTGAAGGAAACATTTGGATGTTTTAAGAACATACACTCTATTCACTCCGGCTTCCTTCAGAGACCGGTCGTTGTCTTCTTCTTCTTCTTCTTAAGAAAACATTGGGATCGTGGGAGCTCAAAGAGAACGTTGGGTCCGTGGGGGGGGGGGGGGGGAGACTTTCAGGGAACTGATGAACCAAGACCCCCCGGTCTTCAACCAATGAACCAAGACCCATGCTTTTCAAGCACAAACGAAGACCTCAAACTTATAACTTTTTGAAGGCCTCTAGACCCTAAAAGGTAGTTAGTAGAAACTACTAGGAAAAATGTGTGTTCAATGAAAATAGATACTAGAAACTAATTAGATTCTAACATTCAAATAATCTAGATGTTATTGTTAAAACTAGCATGGGTGTGCAAATGTTGTTATATTTAAAAATCCAAGGTTTAAAAAATAATCATGTCATTTGTATATTTCACCTACTACATAAAGGGGGAACTTAGATGCCCTTTGGCACTTCATTTGGCCCCAAATCAATCTACGCTTCAAAATGAGGCATTTTCAAATGTGAAAACTTGTGAAGCAATTACAAAGCTTAAAGCATTGATGAGGCTGAAGCAGATTGTGGAGCACTTCGGAAATTGAGTTACTTGAAACCATGAAGCACATCGAGGCTCAAATGTAGTACAAAAAATTGAAGACAAATGAGGTTTCAAATTGAGTCAACTTGAAAACCCAGGAAATAAAGCAAAAAATATAAGATTGAATTGTTGTTTTCATTTTTACTTGAGAGAGAAAACCATTTTGCAAGACAATTGAAACATAAATTAAAAAAATTGATCAACTAAACCAATCAAAAAAATATTATACAAAGAATTGATCAACCGAATCCATTAGGAGAGATCACATGAAGACTTGATCAACCAGATCAACATAATAAGAACACATACAAATATTTGATTAACCGGATCAATGAAGAGGATCCATGGTCAAATAAAGAACTTGAGTTTTGTAAATCAGAAAGAACTTGCAGTCGGTAAATTACGAAGCTCGATCACCTTAGTTAATTACCAAGGTATGTTCACATAATGATTTGAAAAGATATGGTTAGATCAATTACCAAAGTTTAGAAGCTTATGAGGTCTAATCAATACAAGCCAAGACCATCATTTGGAAGGAAGGCCCAAAACTAACCATGTGAAGGCTGTAAAAGTAGGTCAAATCATTCATCACCTTACATTTGAGTTCTTACCTAAGGTTTCGCATCATTGAAGGCAACATACCAATCAAGAAAAGTTATACATCGATGAACATACTCTCAATCATGAACGGTGAGGTTATAAAGGAATTTAGAAGCCATGAGTAAATGGATCCAGAAAGAGAGTTAAATTCATTAAAGATTTTACTTACTAGGAGTTAGTCATAAACATTCATATAAAAATATTGTGTGAAATTGATTAAAACACTAAAAGACACTTAACCTCTACATTTAGGGGAACATGACCTTGTAAAACACGAGCACATAACTCCATGAGAATTCCGGGAGAATTTCAAGCAAATTTCTAAAGGATAAATTTTGAATACCTAAAGTTTTACATATTGACATAGATATATGTAATCATGGGATACTCAAAAAGGAGTTGAAAGTATACCTAGGAGATACTGTCACCCAAACAAAGGAATTTAGACATTGAGAATTTTAGAAGTAACCTAATCCTCTGCATTTATAGGATTTGTGTTCACCGGTCAATAATGGGTTACACCATCTAAGGCTGAGGGGAAGCCTACCAACCAAAAGTCGACTTCAACACTCACTGTGGAATTTTCCAGGAAAAATGGAGCTTGCTTGTGAATGAGCTCCTATGTGAGGACATGTCCATTAGGTGTCACGTGTGAGTTGATTACTTTGCTCTTCAAGGAACGTGAATGGCAACAGTTGACCTGTTGGCGATCCATCACGTTTCTCAACATCACCTTTCATTTTCTTTTGCCGGTTACAAGCTTTGTTGATAGAAGTCGTTGACAATCACCAAATGACCTTCCTCCGATGTAGTATGTCCTCAACAAATTCCTCCTAACTCGTGAGTCACTTTGGTGGGCATACAAATCTACACTCAACTTCCTAAATCTTATGGAGCCTTTGGACTTCCGCAACTTTTATGACTAGGATTAGAGGGACACTTTGACTTGTGATAATGAAAGAAACAATTATGTTTGTAGTTATTTTTGGCATACTTAATGATCTATTCAATGCACCTGCTACATAGTGGTGGCCAAAAAAATTGCATTCTTTTTGGAGCACTTAGGTAAGTTGGAGGGTGGCTTGATTCATCAAGAGAATGGAGCCCATTCGGTCGGTTGCCTCAAAATGGAGGAGTCCAATTCCTCCCTCCATTAGTCCTTGAATGTGATTTGTCATAAGCACCGAGCAATTTATAAAATTTCATAATGAAAAACAAAGTGTTTTGGTGGTCGGTTTTGCACCAAACCGTGGTAGGTAGTGATTAGTGTGGTCAGGTCTTGGACGAGGTTGACAAAAGTTGCCCACACTATAAGGGCCACTTCACACTATGGCAGAAGGTTGAGAGGCTGTCAATTTCAACCAATCGTATTGCAAGAAACCAAGAATTTAGCCTCTCGACCTTCACATTAGAGGCCAAAGTTCAAAGGTTGTTGCTCTCCAAAATGCCTACATGGCAATGTTTTTTTGACCAAGGTGACTCTTGAAGGAAGTTTGGGTCAGATGGGAAGGGAAACCCAAACCATAGTCGAGAAGCCATCGATTTTTTTTCATAAAAAAAATCAAAACTGACAAGGTCTTGGTTGTTAGATTGGAGGGGTTGTTTTGGAAATGAAATAAAGCGGGATGCTCCTTCTTTCTTTGGACTTTGGGCTTGGCCTTTGGAGGCTTCACACTATGCCGGGCTGAAGGCTACACTTCCTATATTTTATTGGCTATTTTTAGCCCATTTATTTGGACTCTCAACAAGGTATGACCATTCAATCTCGCGGCCTTTAGACTTGGATAACCATAGTGTGAAGCGGCCATAATTCTCTTAGTCTAGAGGGGCGGTTTACACTATGGACCATGAAGTCGTCCAACGGCCGTCTAAGCGATGTGATTGGACCTTGAAGTCGTCCTGGGACGACTTGGGTTTACACCAAGGAAAAAATGGCCGAGTGACCACGGAGGTTGATGTCCACAATTTTTTTTAAGCCTACTCTATCCACTACCATGGTCCAACAGGTTTTTCGTTGGGACAAGCAAAAGAGGTGGTCTGGGAAAAATAGCAAGGGCCCACATCAGAAAAATGCCGTTTTAAAGATTTTTTTTGGATTTTTTTAATGATTTTTTTTCCGACTTAGTTAATGATTTTCTTCGGCTGCAGTTAAAAGGCTGTAACATTGTAAATACATATTTCCGTTATGGTTGAAAACACAGTAGAAAAAAACCCATTTTTGCAACCGTTTTTTTTGCAAGAAATTGACCATTTGTATTTGTTCGTTTCACCACTGTTTTGATCTATTTCAACTAGTAGTGTGTGATATTTTTGAGGTAGAAAATGGAGGGTTATGGCGGTGATGGGGGATCATAAAGAGAGTCCCAAGGAGAGTGGTCACAAAATTCTGAGTGGATGCAAGAAATGACATCTCCAATTTTCAGACCTCATTATTCAATTTCAGAAATGCTACAGAGACCTAGTTTGCTTCCATCTTCTTTTAGTCTATTTCTTCCTCTTCCTCCTATAATTCATCCTCATGTAATTCACCCTCCTCTTTCCACTATTGAAGTTGGAATTTTTGAAGGCAAAGGAATAAGTAGGAAAAAAATGAATGGTTGGAAAGAAGAGGGGGGCACAACAAAAGAAGGATCAAAGAAGGTGAAGAAAGCGGATGTTATAGAACTTCGAGAATCAGATGAAGAGGAAATGAGAAGAATGAAGTGGAAGAACTTTGAGGTTTACCAGCTCATTGCTATTCAAGGAGAAATGAAAGAAGAGTTTGCAAAATCGTCAAACAAACAAGGTAAATTTTCAGAGAAATACAATTTTTTTGAACAAAAACTAAAGCCTTGAAAACTTTGAATGTCTTGAATATTTTGTATGATGCCGTATGATGGGTTGTAGAAGGCCTTGGCCTTAGCCGTATGCCCCTATGCCCCAAAACAAGGTCGGTTGCTGCCGCAGGGGTGTTCACGGGTTCCGCGATTTGTGGGTGCCTCGCGCGCGGGAGGAATCGAACCCGGTTCACTTTCGAGCAAAGTTTTCCGTCGCTCACTCACCTACCACTACTCCAATCTAATTTATTTAACATTGCTTTCAATTACTTCGTTCATATACATCACTTACTTACCTAGCTTATGTTGTTTTGACATTTCAGTTTGACATTTATGATTGGATTTTTACAGGTGTTAACGCATGGTTCAAACTGCAAATTCGGCTAATAGCTGCAATAAAACGGTTCAACAAGTTTTGGTTGTCATGTAAAAAAAATACAAATCCATTCTAAGTGATTACAGAAATGATAAAATGGCTAATGAAATTTCAGGTGCAGATAGATATTAAGAATACAGGTGGTTTACTGAAATGAATGAGTGACATAACAACACTGCAAGTGTACGCAACCAGATTCCAGCAAGTGCTACAGAATCAACTCTTGAAGATGTCATTCCATCTACTCCTCCATCTCAGACAACAACTGCTACAACACCAAACTCAACAATAATTTCCATCCAAGACAAGAAGAAAAAAACTCAAGAGAAGATAGAATTTTTGCTAGAACATGTTGTTGGTAATTCATGCGCTCTTCTTTCCTCATTCCAGGAATCCATAAATTTTATGAAGAACATGAACATAAATCTTGCTGCCCTCCTAGAAAAATTCTAGCTACTCAATTTCACTATCACTATCATTGTCTACTATAGTTGATTTTTTTGCCTTAGTTTGTATTACCACAAACTTTCTACCATTAATTCGTGCATTACTGTGGATTCCCGCAAAAATGTTATTTGCCTTCTTGTTTTTTTTAATAAATTTTTAATAAATTTTTATTATTTCTTCATCATTTATTTCATTTATCTACAATTAGAGCATCTTTGGTGGCTAACATCCTCCTCTTCACTTCAGTAATTTCAGCCCTTTCGCCCCGTAATTCACTACCTTCTCGTATTTCTCCCTCATCAATCCTTCTACTCAATTTATTTTCTACCTCCACTATCCAATTTTCTCCTATGCCTTCCTTGTTCACAATGCGCAAATTATGCAACACTACACAAGTGATTATAATATCTGGCATATTTTGCAAAGGCACTTCGCATCGCTTCATTATCACCTTCCACCTAACCCTTCAATATCCCAAATGCCCTCTTTACACACATCCTAGTTGAAGATTGAATGAAATTCCAATTAGCCTCCTTCCCGGATAGTGTTGTCTTCTCGCCCTTAAACGGACAATACATCCATGACTGAACCGGGTATGCCGCATCCCCTATAAATTTGTACGGTTGAAATTTACCTTCTATACATCTACGTCCGATTCTTATAACTTGCAATACGCTCCAATCGTGAAGACTTCCTACCCACTCGAACTCATAATCCCAAAACATATAATCTGGTCCGACAATTCCTTGTAGAATTGCTGAATGAAATGACTTTCTGCAGTAATAATCTTGTCCGCCAATTAGAGGGGCTAAAACATGAATATGTGATCCATCTATTGCACATATGATATAAGAAATGCCGTGTAATTTTTCAAACCTTGAAGCTAAAATTCTAAACTGTGATTCGCTCGGAGTTTGTACAAAAACTGATTGTAGATATTTTCTAACCGCTCTACAAAACTCCCTCACTACTATTGATAATGTATGTTTCTGCACTCCATACAAGTCGCCTATGGTTTGCAATCCATTACCACTTCCCAACCGATGCAATGACATTGCTATCCTATCTTACACCGGCACCGTAACCCTTAATTGAGTATTTTTTTTTTCAAATACGGACCTAACCTCTCACACAAAAATCTGAATGTATTGTGTATCACTCGAGTTCGCTTTCTAAATTAATTCTCTGTCCACAAACCCAACAATAAGCGGTCTACGAATCTAATCATCCGTTCTTGACTCCATATACTCCTCTCTCTATACTCCATATTCTCATAAACCAAGCTCAAAATTGCTAATTTCTCCCATTCTCCTTATAAAATTAGCGCTTGAATATCTACCACATGCTTTACGAGCGTGTACAAAAACATGTACAATCCTAAAAGCAAAACAAATGTCCTCCCCCCCTCCTCCATTGCTTGCTGAATTTTTAGGTTCAAGCAAGCGAAAACTAGAAGACAAATAAAGAGAAAAGAAGAAAAGAAAAGAGAATGGTCAAACTTGACTTTTTCCAAAAATTGCATTTTTTTAATATTAAAAAATCAGCACCTCCACTTTTTGGTGCATGGTCATTCTTCATAGTCCACATTCGGTTTACACCTAGTGAAGGGCCCATGAACCATGAAAACTAATATTTTAGTAACTCGGACCATGGAAGTTGTCCCATGAAGTCGTCCCACGCAAAATAGGCCTCTTACGTGGGACGACTTCATGGTCCATAGTGTAAACCGCCCCTGAGACTTTGGAGCACCAACTAGAATGTTTACCTCAACAACAAACATCCAAGACAATATCCAAGAGCCAAATTATTACCAATGTAACTTAACCCACTTAGAACAGCGATTGCTCTTTATTGTTTTAATAAATGAGGCCAACATGTTGTTCCATAATCCACCCCAGTAAGAACCAGGGGTCCAATACTTGTAAACTTTAAACATTGTGTGTTTATTTTTTTATTTTTAAAAATATTTTTGGCACAAATGAAAAATCTATTGCAACAAAAACAAAATACAACCACCCCAGCAGAACCAGCGCAACTTGAGGGAAAATCAAGAGATAATGCTCATATGGGGTCTAACTTTCCAAGTAACCACTAAATTGCTAAGGGTCACAATAAGACCTTTGACGCCCCAAATCAAGTCAAGTTCTTTAAGGACATCTTGGTAAGCAACGTTTGGGGCCTTTTCCAAGTCCGAGAGAGTACGTTTCCACTCGATCCTATCGTAATCCTGCAAGGCATCCCAAATGACTTGTGTGTTTTCTCAATGGGCCATTGTACAACGTTGAAAACCATATCGTTCCTTTGATGCCAAATAATCCACATAATACCACTTTTTAAGAAAAACCAAATGCGATTGAACCATTTTAGTGACCTGCAGAGAGGTTGATCAAAGAGGCATTGCATAATGAATAAAGGATTTACTCGGGCCAAGGTTCACTTTTCGGGCAAAGAGTTGCCAAATGATATTAGCATCATACCGCCACCCATGTTAAGCAAGTGGACAATTAAAGAACATGTGTTCAACCAATTCCACAAACTGCGGGCTGCAGTGGGGGTAGCTTTTGTCAATTTCCGTCGAGATTTTCCCACACCATTCATTAACTGCCACAACTCTATGAATGACCACAAGAAGGCAATTTCTTTTTGTGCCTTGGCTTTGTGCCAAATGACATTTCCACTTAGGGGATGTGGGGTGGGGGTGGGGGGAGCTCACTCCTCCATTTACGAGGAACCATTTATTTGAGAACCATTTGCTTAGTAATCCATTTCCTTCCCTCCTTAGCCGAGTAGGCAAAGAAAGGCGCAAGCTCCTGCCACCACCGTCGAGCAAGGTCAAAAAATAGTTGGTCAAGCTTACCAAAAAATGTATTGAAACTCTAAACATTGTCAACGTGGTTTGCATAACATTTACTCATGCTACCCCACATGTTCTCTTTCCCAAGGATTAGGATGGGATCATCAGAGAGTAAAATAGTTGGGACTTCATTATTGTCCATGAAATCAAGTTGAATATGATACTTGTGTGTAGGGTCGACAATCCCCAAAACTAGAAGCTATGTGTGGTCATAGATATGGTCTTTTATATTGATGGTATAAAGAAAAAAATGGAGCGGTTTTAAAATAAAATAATTCCCACACAATATGTGACTTTAAATTCAAAATTACATAGGTTGTTATAGATATCATGAAAGTAAGTTCACATTATTTCAAAGATACCATGGTATTAAAAAGTTGCAAAAGGTTTATAGTGTTCTTGAGTGCATATTTATTTTGTGTATGTTTGTTTTGTATCGTGGCAACATGAAATTGCTTTGAGGTAAAATTGCATTGTAGTGAATCATTAACTTTGCCTTTTTAGACGGTTTTAGAAATGAGCCAAAATTTGCCCTCGGTCAAACAACCAACTAGAATTGGCCACACATGTGGAGGATATCATAGGGCATAGCACTCTTGTGACAAGCCGCTTGTTGATTTATGATAAACATATGGTACATGAAAATGACTAACCCAACCTAATTAAAATATCCTAAAAAGTATGCACAAATAGCAAATTATAACCTAATTGAATGGATCATTCAATTACTTGTCAAACAGATAATACCCCCTAAACAATTATACCTTTGCCACATGTGATTCCTGTAAGTCACACCAAGTGTCAACTCCAAGTATTTATGCCTCTTTTGCTATCACATCTAAGTTATTTTGAAAGTTG
The DNA here is from genome assembly GCA_950295325.1 of Polytrichum commune. Classification (NCBI taxonomy): domain Eukaryota; kingdom Viridiplantae; phylum Streptophyta; class Polytrichopsida; order Polytrichales; family Polytrichaceae; genus Polytrichum; species Polytrichum commune. The sequence continues at coordinate 5,433,804 of OX485809.1, forward strand.
ATCATTATAGCAAACACAAACATGTGGCATATTAATATACTTATCCATAATCGATAATTGTTGTGGAAATGACTTGTACTTATTGATTTCAAATGTATTTATTTGCCTTTGCTTCCAATGTAGCATTACTCAGTGATGAGGGCCCTCAAAATGTAACAATGGGATGTTGGGGCTCAATCTAAATCTTAGTCTTTATGAGCGTAATTTCAAGCATTCGACTATTATATTCCAAAGGCCCACATAGTGAGAGCTGAACGTTGAGCAATGTAATCAATAAGTGAAATGACCTCTCTCTCTCTCTCTCTCTCTCTCTCTAGTTCTTGATCAAGGCTATGATATTAAACACTTTGTGATTATAAACTTTCACATTAGTCATCTAGAAATTGTTTTCTTTACAAATATATGACAATACAAGCAAGAGGTCCTACATATACATACATGGAAAAAGGTCATACTTTCCATACCAGATATGTAACGAGGATGTAGATGAAAGAGGTAAAGTAACCATGATTACAACTGTGAATCACATATGTAACCCATTGTGAGCCCAAAATGGTGCCCACATGTGGTGATTAACTCTTCGAAACCAATTTTAGTTTGACTTTGATGTGTTATGATTATTCACAAAACATAAAAAGAGTGAAGTGTGGTTTGGATTTAAGTTTAGGCTTTAGAATGTGTTGTGTGATTATTTCAAGGTTGAATTCAATAAGAGTATGCCTTGATAATGCGAGTAGGGGGTAAGGTGAAGCAAGGTGAGCTCCGCGGGTTAAATGCCCACTTTTGGATCCACTTTGTTAGTTTAGGAAGAAGGAAACTTGGTGGATGGGGGTTAGTCCCTACTTTGGAGGAGAGGGTTAAAGGATTGTGATTGGAGGTGCTAATCCTCTCACCCTATCCTCACCTCTCTCTCCCTCGCTTCCTCTCTCCCTCTCTCCCTCTTTGCTACTTAAGGTGTTTTTCTCTCATTTTCATCTCTCTCCATCAAGCGCTCTCAAGGGAGCAAGCTCTTGAGAGCTTGAGCCACGTGTGTGGGTTATTAGTTTTTAGTGAAGTTAATTAGTTAAGCTCTCGCTTTCAAGTTCTCCCACGGGAGTGAGCTCTTATAGCTTGGAAGCCACGTGTGTGGATTAGTTAGCCCTTAGTGATGTTAGAGAGTTAGTTTAGATTGATTACCGTACCTGCATGGCCAGTTCAGCAGAAAATAAGTCATTTTGTGAGGTGCCGAAATACGTGATAAATATAAGGCCTCACTGCCCAAATTTGATGAAATTCATGGATGAATTGCCGAAATAGATGAAATCAGCACGCGCAACGCGCAGACGACGTTCTGGCTTGGCTTGCCTTGCTCTCCCTTTTACTTGGCGGTGCGAAGATGTTAGGGTTTGTGTCGCGGCGCTGCAGAGGACCGTCGCAACCTCGGTGCAGATGGATTACGAAGTCTCGTTTCCTCCACATCGGTGTCGATGGATTACGAAGTCTCGTTTCATAGCTACCAGGCTTCACGCTATCTGTTCCAGTCTGCTTCCGCTACAGCCAATCCGCCATAGCCAGCCTCGGTCATGGCCTGGTGCGTCCCGCGCTCCCTCTCCCTCGCGCTTACCCTCCACCTTTCGATGCTCCTCTCGGACGCCGCAATTTGGAGTCGTGTGTCATTTAATATGGTGTAGGTTTGCTTAGGTTGTGGTTGCATTTGTGGTTCTGGGTGGGTGGGTTGTTGTGGCGGGGGTTTGGGAGGCTCCATTCTGATCAGGATTGGGGTCGTAGCGGCGTTTGTCGCGGCCTGATCAGTGCTTTAGTTCGAGCAGGCTGTAATTGGGAATCCCATTTCGTCCTGTGTGGTGTGGTGTGGTGCGATGTGATGTGATGTGATGTTGTGAGGTGGGGGTTTGTGTTGTGTTTGTTGTGGTTCTGGATTGTGATCGGGATTGGGGTGGTGTGATGGTTTGTGTGGTCTGGTGGACGAGGAGGCATTGAGAGAGAGAGAGAGAGAGATTTTCATTGTTGTTGAGGTTTGGGTTGGGGTTTGGTGTGGTTCAGCCATGATCAGCTATGGTGTGAGGAATGCATGATCAGCTATGGTGTGATCAGCTATAGCGGAGGAATGCAAGGTGTGAGAGGATCCTCATTCGGCGGTGGATTGCAGAGCAGGTTCAGCCATGATCAGCTATGGTGTGATCAGCTATAGCGGAGGAATGCAAGGTGTGAGAGGATCCTCATTCGGCGGTGGATTGCAGAGCAGGTACCTCCACGATGGTTTACTTTAGCTTGATTCTCTTCTTTTTTTTCGAAATTGGAGTTTGTTGCTTAATCTGATGTTTGTTTTGGTGTTCTCAGATCAATTCTGTTAAGTTCAATGAGTTTGCAGCAGCAATTGTCTTAGGTGGCTTCGACCGCAGCGTACGTGCTTGGGATTGCCTCTCTCACAGAACAGATCCAATTCAGGTTTGTCACTCTTTCAACTACCTTCTATGGGAAGTTTGGTGTAATTTTGTCTGCTACATTGGAACTCTTGTACATGTAGAGTACCGAAGTACTGCCTTTGTTTGCATGTTGCCGTTACTTTGATATGCAAGTTCAGGATGAGATTTATTCAAAAACTACAGTTTTGATACCATTAAAAGGATTCAGCTTTCTCTTCATAGAGTATCAGTTCTTGTGGAGTTTTTGAAGTGTTGGATGAGAGGGAAAACTGACAGGCTTTGGCTTTTGTAAATTTCCATTAGTAATGACTGTTTTGAACTCTGTTTGCACCTACACCTTGTCTTTTCCTCTTGTGTTGATTGCCTCCTTTGTGCTCTTCATCACCTTCCTTCTCTTTCTTGATTTGTTGAGGTTGAAATAGAATTGAAGACTTTCTAAGACGACCTATTGGACGTTTTTCTGGGCTCTCTCTTTCCAAACTTTTGTGAATTTCAGCTGCCTCATTCAAAACCTCAATTTCTTTTGCAAGAACTACTTCTCTCTCTTCTTGTGTGATTGTTTTGAATATAGAAGTAAGCATTGTTTGTTTCTTCTCACTGTGAAATGCCATTGTAATCTAAGAAACCTCTCACTATCACACTATTCTACACATATAAACCTCTATACTAAATTTTTGCATCGAAATTGTTCATACATACAACCCCATCCTCAGACTGTGAACTATTTCATGAAAACATATTGTCTACAAAAATCACAGTATTTTTGAGCTTAAAGCGTTAAGAGGAGGGATAAATGTAACAGAAATAACAAACTACAGTTATAATGCCGAATTTTCCGTTAAAACTGTTCGTTGGTGTTGAATAATGATTAAAATATTGTTGTAACTGCAGAACGACCTTGCAGTAATTAAAATAATTATTCGGCACTTAAGTGCCGAATTGGCCATGCAGGTACGGTAGTTTAAATCACGAAATCAAGTAGTCAAGTATCTAATTAGGGGCTTAGGGTCACCAAATTAGCTTGTAGTTGAGAAGGGTGACCAGCATACAAGGAGCTACGGCCTCGGCCAGCAGACTGAAGGGTGACCAACATACAAGGAGCTACGGCCTCGGCCAGCAGACTGAAGGGTGACCAACATACAAGGAGCTACGGCCTCGGCCAGCAGACTGAAGGGTGACCAACATACAAAAGCTACGGCCTCAGCCAGCAGACTGAAGGGTGACCAACATACAAGGAGCTACGACCTCGGCCAGCAGACTGAAGGGTGACCAACATACAAGGAGCTACGGCCTCGGCCAGCAGACTGAAGGGTGACCATCATACAAGGAGCTACGGCCTCGGCCAGCAGACTGAAGGGTGACCAGCATACAAGGAGCTACGGCCTTGGCCAGCAGACTGAAGGGTGACCAGCATACAAGGAGCTATGGCCTCGGCCAGCAGACTAAGGGTGACCAGCATACAAGGAGCTACGGCCTCGGCCAGCAGACTGAAGGGTGACCAGCATACAAGGAGCTACGGCCTCGGCCAGCAGACTGAAGGGTGACCAGCATACAAGGAGCTACGGCCTCGGCCAGCAGACTGAAGGGCGACCAACATACAAGGAGCTACGGCCTCGGCCCAGCAGACTGAAGGGTGACCAACATACAAGGAGCTGCGGCCTCGGACCAGACGATTAGGGAACAAGGGTAAACCAAACCGAGCTGAGATGAGTAGACCTGATAATTAGCTAGAGACTAAGTTAGTGAAACCATCACCTAATGAGTGATATGGGTGACTTTAGAAGCAGGACTTAGGGAGATGGCTTACTTAGATCAGGCAATGTGTGGGTTGTGTGATTAGATAGCTAGGAGGGTGTGTGGTTTTTACAAGCAATTGTGTTCGAGGTTAACCATTATGGAAGTGTTTTTCAACACTTACACCTTTGTGGTAAAAATCAATCGCTTATAAAAAAAAAGGGATAAAATGGAAGACTCTAGCAAAGGCAATGGGAAGGAGAGGATAATCAAGGGCCAAAGGGGAATATCTTTGAGCGCTTGTGTTGCCAAGGCCGCCGGTTGGACCCTTGAGAAAGCCAATTCGGCTACAAGTCAAGAGGCTACCATTAATAAACAAAGTGATTCAAAATAACATGAATGCTTAATGATGTGAAGAGACCAATTTTCACGTTACATACACTACATGTGATTCTCAAGACCATCACCCGGACTAGGACGCTTAAGGGTGGTGGAATTGGCCTCACACCCACGGGGGGGTCACACCCCCTTACATTTTGTAACCACGTGCGATAATGGGGTATTTAATGGGGGGGTATTTATGCACCTCTCGGTATTTTTTCCCTCCCTATTTGTAGATATAAAGTTACTTTGACATATTTTTAAGCACCCTATGTTTATTTGTAAATTTTTAGAGAGACCAATTTTTGGCATCATATTTTTTTTTATAAATCGTACAAGTACCAAATAATGAACGGAATACTATAGCATTGCAAAATCAACTATGTGAGCAACAAACGTTCCACACCATCCATCTTATCATTTAATCGGTTTCAATTAGTTATACCAATGCTAAAGCATTCAAAATGCCATTCAAAACACAACCAATAACACTTGGAGTTTAGTTAAAAGATTACCAATGAACATGAAGATAACAAAATGTACAAGCTAACATAGACAAGTTGTAAACACGGATAGAACAAAACAAGAATTATAATCAATTGTCATAAGACATGAAATTTTGCATAATTATCTATTCCAAAACAAAAGATTATTTTCAATTGAAAAAACCAAATACAAAAATTGGAAACATTTACTTTAATTGTGTTCACAAACACATTCAACATTGTACCAAATATTTACAATGTGAAGGGTTAGGATATAACTATGCACCCTCCGATACATGTCAAGGTACATATCGATATCCTCTACAATGTCATGATAAGACAAAATGTTTTGGAGAGGTTTAACACCAATGATGACAAATAACTAAAACTAATTATTGGCATGAGGCGGTCAACCTTCGAAGTCTTCAACCACTCCATCACGTATCCTCCAAGGCAAAGCGCAATCCTCCGAGTCTACCATGGTGAGGTGCTAAATGTTGTAGCGCATCATCGATCATCTACAAAAGGTTGTTGTAGCAAAAAGACAATGAATGGAATGTTGGCATATGTGGGGCTTACCCCACTACAGGCAATTAAACTACTGTAGGGCACTTCATTGGTTGAATGCAACTGCCGCTGCCCCAATAGGTACCACACTGGCGGCAGAGAAGAACTACGTGGCCTTGAAAAGTGTGGAGCTTCTGGAAGATGAACTGCCGCTGGTTTTCAAGTGGAAGTTCCGGAATTTAGGGTTTAGGGTTTTGTCTTCACGTGAAAAAACCTGCTAAGGTGCTTCTCTTCACTTCACTTCTCCTCTCTTCTCTTCTCTTCGAACTTCACTTCCATTACAATTTGTTTCTTTCTGTTTTCATGGATTCACAACCGCCCACAAGTGAGAATGTTGGAAACTCAAACTCCCAAGTTGGGAACAGTAGTGCCCCATCTTGGGCTCCATTTGTTGGAAATTTTGGTGGTGGTGTAGTTCCACCATTCCCATTTCCACATGGTTTTAATGGTAGGTGGCTTGGACCTTTTATGAATTCCATGCTGCAACCCCAACATGGAGATAAGCGGTCGTCATTGGACACGGGAGAGCTGCCACCACTTCCTAAGAAGAAGCGAGTGTCTCGGAAGAAGGTGAAGGCAGATAACACGGTGGAAGAAGAGGGAAGCCATCAATGGAAGGAACACTGGGTGATTCACCTAATCTCTCTCCGTGGTGAGATGCAAGAGACATTTTCTGGGCCTCCTAAACAAGGTATGTGTTGCATTCAAACTTGTATTGACGACAGCCCCACAACTCAATGAAATGATCTGCACAAAGCAACATACCCCAGATTCTGTCAACATATTTCTTCTCCAGTTGGACATGGAAAATGCAAAAACCTAGAGACATAGCCAAAAATTACAGAGCATGACTTTGAGAATATTATGCTTGGCACGAATCTGACCTACATGGACGATCATATCTAATTTTGGTCTCTTGGTGAGCTCTGAAAGCGGGATGAGTTTTCATAAGCGACTATCCAACCAAATTGCCTGCAACTGTAAAACAACTACTTTGTTTTGTTGAACTCACACAAGAATCACTACAATATCTGCAATACTAAACTGATTTGATTATGAATGAATAACCTATTGTATACAATGGTTGGCTCCTTGGAGTGCTTCTTGAGAAATTTGATCGCACAGGGCTTGAGGGAGCCAGGAAGGTACCCAAAAGTGGCCGCCAGTTTCTGTTTTAGCATAAGCTTCAACCTGATGAGAAATTTGGCATGGATGAAAAAACTTTTAGGGAGTCTTACACGGTATACATAGGGTTGTTTCGAATTTGTGAAATTGATCATGGGTTTAGGGTTTTGTATTTATGTTTCTTACTATCACCGTTGTTTTCAATGCAGGAGTCGACAATTGGGCCAGGCTTTACACTCGTTTAGTGAGTATATGCCCTGATTTTTCCAAGGATGCCGAAGCGTGTCGAAAGAAATGGGCCAGCATTTACGACGCTTACAAAGAAGATAAAGCATGTAATATGAAGTCAGGGAGCAATCGATCCGAGAAATACAAATGATATGTTTTGGTAGATGATTATATGCATGATAGGGCTCATGTTGTATCTCATGCCCACGGTAGTGCACAAGAAGACGATGTTATTGAGAAAGGTGAAGGTTCGAATCCTACTAGTGTTGTTTCTTTGGAAAAGTCAGTAGAAAAACCAAAAAGACATGAACAATTGATGGAACGGTGCCTTGAAGAAATGCGAGAGAGTGGTAAACATGGTAAACAGATGATGGAGAACTTAAAAGCTACTGAAGATATTAAAATTACTTTACTCATGTCAATGCAGGAGACAATGAAGGCTCTTGTTGAGAAAATGTAACCCTACTGACTATCATAGCCGTGAGGAAATGCCTCTGCTACAAGTCTTTTTTTCTTTGTACTCCAAATAACTTTTGCAATTGAATTTCTTCTTTCCGCAAGTTGGTGTGGAACTTTTCCATGTGCTTGCATGACTATTTGATATTGGTGTGCTGCTTCTTGCTTCTTACTCTCAAGTTCTTCTCTCGATTCATCATTTAAACCAGTTAAATTATTCATTGCATCTGCAACTATTGCTTCTCTTTCAACCTGTCATTTTCAACATACAAGCATTGGAAAATCAATTGAACAGGTGCACATGCTCGGTTTAGTACTTCACTGAATGAAAGGAAATTCACTAAATGATTTCAACATATAGATTCGTCATGTTTATATTCTTACCTGTGACTGTCCACGAACTTTGAAGGCTTTACCGTCATGTACTTCTGCTTGTGCCTCAGACACCCATTCATCATCAAATTTATCACCATGAAGTTGACAAATATTGTGTAGAATGATACACGCTCCTACAATGTCCGGAACTTGTTGCAACTTGACCTCCATTATTTTCAATAATATTCTCTAACACCCTTTTAATAAGCCAAAGCTTCTCTCTACACACATTCTGGTGCTGCTTTGAATAAAATTCCAATGGTATTGTTCACGAGAAAGCCCATCCTTGTGACCTTTAAATGGAGGAAACATCCACGGGCGTGCATGATATGTTGCATCTCCTACCAAGGCATATGGTGCCAATCTTCCTTCCTCACAAAATCGACCAATTCTTGTTCGACTCCACAAGTTTGAATCATGCATTGACCCAGCCCAACCAATATCATAATCCCATAAAATGCACCTGCTCGTGACAACGCCTTGAAGCAACACTGAATGGAAGCCCTTGCGATTATAATAATCCGGTGCATGTATAGATGGAGCAACTATTGGAATGTGCGAACCATCAACAACTCCAACTATGTGCGGAATCTGGTGCAAAGCTTCAAATTCTGTTGAAATATGGGTCATCATTGAACTCGACGGCCATTTGATATATTTTTTTTTCAAAGATTTCTTCACAGCACCAAGAAATTCAAGAACGATCTTTTGACTTGTGGACAAACCAACCTCATATAGATCTGCTATCATCTGCATTCCATGACCAGTTGCAAGTCTTGAAATCGCAATAGCAACTCTAGTCTCAAGGGGAATAGCACGCCTCATCCTCGTATCTACTCTCTGCATGTATGGTGCAACACTAGAACATATAAATATAAAAGTCGCTTGTTCCATCCTCATTCGTGTTTTGAACTCTCTTCTGTTAAATGAACCCAATAAAAACACTCAACAAAATTTGGTAATCGATCATGTTTCCACAATGCCCGTGGAGGATGCCTACGCCAAAATTTTGCAATGTAGAAGACAAGAAAAAGAGAAGACATCCTTTGATGAAGGAATAACAATTGAACATGCTAAGAATGGGAGCTAATTTCACACATCGTATAAAGAAAGATTTGCCAAAAGAAAGTAACAAGAAGAGCTCTTTGTCTATCCATCTTCAGCTTCTACCAAAAAGCAAAATTGAATAGCAAACTACATCAAAGAGAGTCGACTCAGGGCCACTTCACACACAAGACTGATCAGAATGTAACAAGGCCCTCTGTTGGAAGCACAAGGGTTGAACAGAAGCGCTAGCCAAGTTTTCAAAAGATAAACAGATAAGCATTTTATTACTTTTACAGTATTTTGTGTGGCCCTAAACTGCCTGTCGTGTGGTAGATGACAGGCGGCAAAGTGATGAGATTTTCAGAAAAGTTGCCGGAACTATAGTTGACTCACTAAACCCGAATTGCCTGTAATGTGGTAAGGCTCTTAGACACTACTAGCAAGACAAGTAAAACTAATAACAAAAATTTATGACGAACGAACTACATTCCAATCTTAATTCTCATAATTTCATGGCTTGAAAACTAGGTTTTTTGAGTTAGAGAATTGAACATGTTTATTCAGAAATCTATGGGAAACAAGACTTTCACCAGCTTGGATTGTCTGGTAATCATGATTATTTCTCCAGATTTTCTGATTTGTACCAATCGCCAATTCCAATCACTACCCAATTTGGTATCTGTTCCTTCCCAAGCTCCTCTGGATGCAACTACTGATGCCCATAAACACATCCGATCGTATCCCTCGAAATACAAAACCCCAAGATCCAATCCCACAACGCATACACCCAATACTCGTACTCAACCGCAACCGACCCAACAACTTCTTCACACCCAATACTCTTTCTTCAGGGTCTTCCCGCTACGGCATCGGGAGCGGCCTCCTCCTCATCCTCGTAGTCGAGAAGCTCCTCAGGTTCCGCATAAGTCTCGGTCATTTTCTCCCAACGTTTTGTCTGCACAACCAAAAACTATCTGTTTCTTGAAGCAGAGGAGCAGAAACTCCGGCGCTTTGGCTCCAAATTGCACAGGAGGATGAATGACAACCAGGTAATACAAAGTTGAATCTTACCGCACAACAATCAAGAAAAATCAAGAAGTTGGAGTTCGAAATTGACTCTTACCGCAAGAGGAGCAAGCCGAATCTTTGGCGCTTGTGAAACACCTGTGTGAATGTTGTGAATGCTATGGAGCAACGAAGAAAGCTCCAAAAAATGTGTCTTACCTACCACCTTTGTGCCGCGCTTCACTACTTCACTGCTTCACGCTTCACCAACGCAAGACCTCCTACCCAAACGCTTCACCGCCTTCACGCCACTATGCTTGTCCAAACCCTAAGCCAACCCAAGGGCCGTTGAGAAGTCACAATGTTCCTTCCCCCCAAAAAATCCACAACATTTTCCCTCCATACTAACACTTTTCATTCAAATTTGGACAAAATTTACACAATTCTTCATCCAAGTAGTCAAACCCATAATTATTCTATTGATTCTACTACACACATTTGGGGGGATCCAATATCTATAATCCTATTTTGTTTCTACTGATTACTAAAATGGAGGAATTATTCACCGCCCTATTTTATATATAATCATGTATGGGACATATTTCCAAAGCTATGGTAGATCTAACGAAGTTATAAATTTTACCCTCAACGAATTAAATTGACCCTATTTTTTATCTCACGTGGTTTCTAAAATTCCGATAGTCACCCCCCCGTGCTCACACCCATGGTAAAAAATAGGGTTTGGAAAAACTTACCATAGGTAAGAACTCCAATATAAACCCTTAACCCTAAAAGAAGCCTCCTTTTCTTATCATTCATGCAAGCGCAAGGTGAGGTGACTTTGTGCATACTCACTAGAATTGTTGATATGTGTGGAAAGTGAGAGAAACAAGGACGAATCACCAAGAGGAGTATTCTACTTGGAGTAACCTAGTCATGGCCAAGGATCATGTTTGAACACCCATATGTCATTTGGCAATAAGTGTTATAATTTGAAATATTGCAATGCATTTGATGTTGTTTATATGTGTGCGACATGGATAACAACTGGGTCCTGTTGTTATTTACCTCGTGTACGTAACTAATCCTCAAATATTTGTTGGTTGGTTGCATGGGCACATGTGAGGTAGGCCCTTCACACTCTCAATACGAGGATGTATTGTGATTATGACATTTTAAGCATTTCTATGGGTTGATGTTACTAGGGATTTTTCCTTTGTAAGCACTCCATACATGTGGTGGAGTAGATATGTGTACTTTGTAGTGAAGCAAGAAGATAGGTGATTAAACCTCAAAGGTATGGGGCAATCAAACTTAAACATTTGTTGTTGGCTACCATGTTATTATGGAAACCCTAGGTAAGGTACATAGTCTTGCAAAGCATAATGAGTTATAACACAAAATACCCAGGTTATACAACACATAGATGAGCATGATTGCAAACAACTACACTATGCAAAATGCTATTGTGTTACCAAGTAGGAAGATGCCATGAAAATAGAAAGAGTCTTGTGGAAATTCCCACCCACCCACCCACCCACCCACCCTTGTATTGCAATGAAGAAGTTATTGAAGGATTTGGCCTCTGAAAAGAGGAAGTTCAAACTTTGTAAAAGTTTTGAAAAGTCAACTCTAGATAGATATATATTATTTTTTCTTTTTCCCTAGTGAAAATTCTTTGGGTTTCAATATTTTACTCTTGACTAACATGATTGCTTGACTATAGAGTTTCTTAGGTCTTGGACCATAGTGTAAAGTCATCCTAATAGGTCCTTATCCCATTTATACGTACCCCTCATTGGTTGTTGCCATTTAATCTCTAAATATTTACGGGGCTCCTCGGTCTACTAAGGTAGATGTGCCTAACTCCAACATAGCAATAATATGGACACCTATATTTGAGTGGCGTGTGACTAGTTGTGGATCTATAACGAACCAAAAAAAAAAACGTGTCTAAAAGATATTGGATTGAGCACTCAAATATGATAACCATTTTCGGCTCAGTACCACTTCACACACAATAATGAAGGTTTGTGATCATTGCATTCCAAGATCTCTTGTTGGTCAAAAAGGCTGAGACCATCCAAGTTCACTTCACACTAGAAGGTGAAGGCCCAAGGGCCCATATAAATTATCTTGGATGAAAAATGTACACGGATTCCTACATGGTAGACTATAAATAATGTTGCATGGTTTGATGGAATTTGTGTTAGGCCTGACGCGAATTCTAGCAAGCCATGTTAATGGTACGGCCTTTGTATGAGAATGAAGGGCCCTCACAATTACATGGGCACAGCCCTTGGCTTGTGTGTGGAGTGGCCCTTAGTGAGCACAAGAACAACCTCTTTGAGTATGAATAAGATATTATTCATACGAGCTCTGGAAATTACAAGGTCAATGACTACAATCAAGCTATTGCACACCAATTGGGTGTTCCATATCTAACAAAGACTCTAGAAGTGGTTGCAAAGAGACAAAAATACAGAATCACACACGTCTACCTTAATGACCCCAAAAGGAACAAGACACACACATACTTAGGTACTACTTCTTGCTTTGGAATCAAGGGTTGAGATCCACACCCGTCACAAACCCCAAATGTCCGAAATCAGAACCCCAAATGTACACGTGATGTAGATTCGACGGGTATCTGATGGGTGCAAATCTGAACACTGTTGGAATCAACAGCTGAAAAGTGAAATACGTGTCATTGCCACCTGGACTTCCAACAACATTAAAAATATAAAGGTCCAGCCTAGCCGATTCAATTTAATGTTTACAATGATGTAACATTGTTCCTTCGAACGCCACTCCGCGTGCCAGCTGGCATATCCTCCGGCACGAGAGCCGCGTTCACACTGGCGCAGTGCCTGCCTGGCTTTCTTCGGTAATCTTCAACTCTGCTGCGCTCTCTCCGGAATAAGAGCGAGCGAAGGCGCCATTGCGGCTTTTTCCTGCTCACGGTGGATGGCTATGGTGCCACCGAATCCCTTTCCACACGTTGTGGATCCAAAGTCCAGGCTCAACAAACTCGCATTCGCCTCGAATGGTGTATTCGTCTACAATGTCGGCCGACTTGGAGCATTTTTTTTTGCATGTAAATCTCGCGAGTTTGTATCGGGGGATCGAATTTCAAAAGGTTTCTAAGCCCTGATGGCGTTGGAGGATCTTGCTGTAACCGAACCGGGTGATTCAGGTACCAAATGAGCATGCATTTAGCCTGAACGACGAGTTCTTAAATTCAGGAGTGTTGCGTTTGGAGTTTCAAATCACGTGTATATTCCTTTAGAGACGTTGTAAGTAGATCCAAATTTTAAGAATCCTAAACTGAATTAAACAAGTCCGCATTCGGCCAGAATGGTGCATCTTTGAGATGTAGGTAGAGTTGGAAGTTTTTGTGCATGTAGTTTCTCGAGTTTGCATCGGTGATCGGAAATCCTTTTTGTTAAGGTAGAAGATGAGCAGAAATTTATCATGACCAGCAAGTTCTTGGATTCACAGATATGGAGTAGTGCGTTTGTTATTCTCGAGTTTGAATCGGTGATTAGAAATCGTTCTTGTTAAATTAGAAGATAGTCAGATACTTAGCCTGACCGGCAAGGTCTTAAATCTATAAGATTCAGAGCGTTGCGTGTGCAGTTTTTAAAGTTTGTATCGAGTATCGGAAAGAAATCTAGGTGCCGGTTACATCGGTGCTTCAGTGGAGGAGCTTGAATTATTGTTGCTTCGTTGAGTCTGCTTGGATATATTTAGTTTGGAGTTTGGAGTTTTCTTTATTTGTTGTTTGATGTGGAGGTCGCGTTCAGGATCAGAAAGGGAGCAGGTGTGGAGAGGCGATGTGGTTGGACGAGACCGCATTCTTCGCAAGAGGATATCTTTAGTTTTGATGTTTGAGTTAGATGCATTTAGAGTTTTGGCGGGGATGGCGATCCTCTGAGGAGGTCTGGTGGAAACCAGGGAGTAATACAGTGGCGTTGTGAACAATGTCGCGTTCTGTTCTGGTTTCTTGACCACAAGAGGCGTTATTTGCATATTTCGCACTTTCCCGGGACGCGTTTGGACTGAACTGGCGTGAGATTGCTTTCCCTGTGGAGGCGAATCTGGAGCCACCTCCATTGCATCTGGTTTGGAAGGAGTGTGATGAATGAGACATGGATGTGATTTGGAGTTTCGACATTTAAGTTGAGTATGGAGCATTAAGGTTGCGAAGCAAGGGAATTAATATGAAGATCCTAAAAGGAGTTCCATTAGACGGGAGTTGTTGCTGAGCCTCTCGCCTTCTTCGTACTTCTGCTGATGTGGTTAGTCAGACACTGCTTTGCGTTTCTGTAACTTTCGTGTAGAGAGTTTGATTTTTTAGGAGTTGAAACTCATTATTAGACTGGCTCTCTCGAGTTCACAGATAGTTGCATTCATGTACGTTTTTAGCGTTCGAGCACTAATTCTTGAAGTATTCTCCCATCTAAAGCAAGTGTAATCCATCTGTAACTTGTCAAGACATTCGAGCAGAGATGCAGGATGCTTACTTAAGAATTTAAATTCAGTCTAAATTCCAGTACGTTCCAGTACTAATTGTTTCTTTAGATGCATCCTTAACTGCATTGCAGGATGCAGGACGCAGGATTCTTGTAGCATCCTTCCATCTAAATGCAGCTAAGATTGCATCTAAAGCAAGAATATACATCTGTAATTTGTTAAGTTGACATTGCAGAGATGCAGGGATCTTACTTAAGAACTTAAATCAGTTAATAGTTTAGAATTTATCTTCTGGCGCAGTACCACTGAAGATATCGAGGTCTCGCTGTATAGATCTCGGAGTTTGGATTCTGGAAAAATATGAAACAAATATCTCCGTCACGAATGCCGCGAAAGAAGAATCACCGAACGTCCGCGGCAAGTTTTCGGCTTAATGCCACTGGCATTGTCTCCGGCTTTCCACCATGATTTAACGAGGTATTGTTACATCCAGAAATGAGAGCATTTCACTGATTTATCATATACTACTGCCCCTTCAAATTTTCGGAGAGTGTGCCTATCCAAACAGTCCACAACTTCACATCTTCTCCTCGTCAGCAGCTTCTTGTAACCATCAACAGCCTTTTCGCAATTCGTTGAATAAGTAAGATTCGAGTAGGTGAATGAATTCTAAACAAATTTTCACTGGAATGTTTTTTGCAAGAAGTTGATAGATCATTCAAGTAAACCCTAAACCCTAACCTTTCAATTGCTTATATGCTGGAAACAAGATGGTATCAAATGCATTCAGAGCTAAACACTGAGGATGAGCTAGGGCAATAAATTAGCAGTTTCAAAAATAAAAGAAACTTCGAGTCATACTTGGGAGGTTGTTATGTCTGTGCATGTCCCCTGGTCTATTTAGATGGGCTCTATAATGTATCTTCAATATCCTCAGAAGTTGTTCACCTGAATAACTCATGCATATCTATACAGAATTTTTCTCCTAGGCTCAGCACTGTGCCTCAGAATAGTAAATGCCGAGTTGTTTTCATTTGCAGCAGGGTGAACAAGGCTCATTGATGGCGAAGAGAAGGATCTACGTTGGGGAGACAAACGTCCTACACAATCTGCGCTTTCCTTAAAAGTCAACCAGTGTTACTAAATGTATTCCTGACAGTTTGAGGCGATCTGGAGCTGGAAGTGGACTCATCAGGCGTATGGTTCGCCTAGGGTTTGGGGTTTAGGGATCTGAACTTGATGTAACTGCAGAAGGAACTGTTACGCTAAGAGGATGACTCCAGGAACATCACGGAAGTTAGGATGGACTTGTCAATCTTTAAAAAAATACAAGTCTGCAAAGGCAATTTGGTTATGCCATTTTGGGTTTCGATTCTTTAACTGAGATGAGGGGAGTATCTTAAGAGACAATTCCAGGTTTCAGTCAACATCATTCATGTGTTTAGTTACCAAATCGCCACAATGCGGAGCAATCTCTGCAGGGTTGCAGGGTTGCTGCCAGTCTTGTTGCTGGCAGCAATTCTCGGAAGCATTTGTTCCGGTGAGTGTAAATTTACCCGCCATTTTTACTTTGTGTTACGTCGATCTGTTTACAAACTTATAATGTATAACAGGTGCTCCTCAACTATTGCATCAATTTTACAATTTTCTTTTTGGTGGTTGTAGAGGGATGATTTTCTGTTTAGTAAATGCGCTCTCCCCTACCTCAAGCTTTTGTTCACTTATCTGGTAGTCGGACCTCTTCAAAAGTTGCGAGAGAAAGATGTCCTCCATTTTCTTCATGATCTCATTGTAGAAGAGTTGACTCCAGTGTTTGAGGTAGCTGATTTTACGAAGTATGGTCCTTGAATGACAAGTGTGACTGACAATCGTTCCCAGTCTTTGTGATTCACTTCGCTAAGTTAGTATATCTAGGAGTTTTGACAAGAAAGCATCTCATTTTCGAAGTCTGCATGTGTGTTGCAGTTATCAAGGACGGAAGTATAGTATGCTTCTTCGGGTATCACTGCATGAACCATGAAAATACACCAGAATTAGGCCATTCTCGCAGGATCTTGTGGGCGAAATTGATCTTCCTAGAAAGGCCCGATCTGCTCAATTTTGCTAAAAGACAGCCATTAGTACAGACTCTCGATCCATTCAATAGTAGTGACCTTGGTGCTTCAAACGCAGCCGATGTAGCAGACGTTCTCTCCGATCCGTGTGTTTCTCCTTCTCTAAGTGGTGATTTCAATTTCTCAAGCACAGGTCCCGTTCAAAACTGTACCCGATACATATCAATTCCAGGTGTCTTTCTACCCTTCCACTCTATTCCAATTCTTCTCTTTCCCAGTTTTCTTGTTCCTGATCCTTTTTAGTTATTCTTCCCTACCTTTTCGACTCCTCAGGTCAGCACACCATATTTGCATTGTCAACGTAGATAGTATGTTTATCCACTTTATCTTTCACTTGACGACTTCCTAATGTGTCAAAAACTGTCTGGTATGTAATGACAGCACCATCTCCAGGAGCTCTAATTGCTGTCTCACCTTCAGCCAATGGTTCTTCTTCTGCAGGTGCAGACTGTTGTCTTTAACAGGCGTCTTGGTAATCTAAAAAGTAATGTTAGGTTGCAAAATTGCTACATGTTTGGTACAATAATTAGAGGATCTCTGTGGTCTCATTGATTTTCTAATAATAAGAAAGTCGTATCCCCGAGAAGGGTCATCTCAAATGTTGTGTTGGGTATCTGTTGACATTGTCTCCCCTCTGTTTTACATGTTCGTCTTCTGATTACCATGGATGAATTTATTGGTAGTTCCTTGTGCACCGCACTTTGTCTAGTCACGTCATGATAATGAGGAGAGTATGCTACTTCCAATTTTAACAAATATGCATTTACCTTTGATCTGGCTATTAACAATAAAATGTTGTGGTATGACAGATTGTCGTCCAACATGCCCGGATGGCTATACATACACACCTCCAGGTGCAGCTTCGTGTGGGTGTGTTATCCCTATGCACGCACAATTACGTTTGGGAATCAAGCTAGAAAGTCTTTTCCCTCTTGTGTCCGAGCTATCTAAGGAATTAGCGGAAGGCCTCTTTCTCCAAATTAGTCAAGTGCGCATAGTAGGGGCTAATGCTGCAGACCAGAGTCAGGATAAGACAGATGTGAATGCCGACTTTGTGCCCTTGGATACATTTGACAACACCACAGCTCAACTTCTTTCATCGCGTTTATGGAGTGGACAAGTGCAGCTCAATACAACTTTATTCGGAGTTTATTCAGTAGAATATGTCAAGTACCCAGGTACTTGTCCTAAACCTTGTTGTGTGCCAGACTCCTGCAGTTGACTGAAATAATTAATTTTGACATCTGCCAATTTAAGCATATCAGCCTGAACTTCCTTATAAGGTAGTTCCTACAAAGTGCATTTTCAGCAGACAAACAAGGACTCAACTTTTTTCTCTGTCCCTGTGTTTAGGCCTCCTTTCATCTCCACCATCTCCGTTTTCTGGAAATATTGCTCCATCACCGGTCACTAACAGCCCAACTTCAAATGCAACAATTCTAAGTGCTGAAGATAAACTTGGGACAGGGCTTATCATTGTGATCGTGTTGGCATCGGTTCTGGGGGTAATGATAATCACTGGTATTATTTGGCTCGTCATTTTGCGTCGTAGTCTACATGAAAAGGTGCCACCATCAGTGATTGGACCCCTTCAGCCTCATTCTGCAACAAAACGACTAGGTATACTTCATACTGATATATAAGATGTTGGGGATATAACAGTTTTGTTGGGCAAAAAATAACATGATATTAGTGCTGCATCTTGTCGAATTCCAGCTGATGGTTTTTGTATAAGAATTAAGGCATCTTAAAAAACTCTTTTTGGTTTCCTGCATTTATAAATATTTCAAGTGATGTGGGTTTCTTTTCAGAAACTCCATAGCTTTTGTCGGAGGAGTGTAAATTGGATTGATTTGGAGTCCTGTAAAATGGCGGATGCGTATGTTGCATCCAGTGGGCCTCCATTTTATTTAACTAAAAGCAGTGGCCCTATCTGACAAGACATACATGTCAGCAGATATTGGGTCTCCCGTATTGTTTCTGATTTGCGCAGTGACTCCAGAGGAGTCCTAGTTCTTTCTTTTATAACTAACCTTCTCATGGACATGCAGGTCTAGGGTCGTTGCTGTCAGGGAGCATGGCAAGCTCTACAACGATCTCATTTGTTTCTAGTATGGCAACATATTCAGGAACTGCCAGGACCTTCACTATTGCAGAGCTAGAAAGAGCAACTGACAATTTTAGTCTCGAGAATGTTGTTGGCGAAGGAGGTTTTGGAAGAGTTTACCAAGGGGTGCTGGATGATGGTTGTGAGGTGGCTGTGAAAGTGCTCACAAGGGATGATCAGCAAGGTGGCCGTGAATTCATTGCCGAGGTAGAAATGCTGAGCAGGTTACATCACCGAAACCTTGTGAAGTTGATTGGCATCTGCACAGAGGATCCCCTCCGCTGCTTGGTGTATGAGCTTATTACAAATGGCAGTGTGGAGTCTCACTTGCACGGTATTAACTTACAACACTGTCCTACCTGAACTCATTGCTGGTAGATTTCCCCCAAGTATAGGATGTCATGCCAATATTTTGAAGCAACCTTGAAATTGTGTATCATAACAGGATAGATGTGTCAAGACATTATGGATTTCATGTTATGTTGTATGTGTACAGGTCCAGATAAACGTACTGCTCCACTTGATTGGGATGCACGAGTCAAGATTGCTTTGGGTGCTGCACGGGGATTGGCATATTTACATGAAGATTCTAATCCCAGGGTAATACATCGAGACTTTAAAGCAAGCAATATCTTGCTTGAGGATGACAACAATCCCAAAGTGTCTGACTTCGGTTTAGCTAAAGCTGCAGCTGAAGGAGGAAAGGAACATATCTCAACTCGAGTTATGGGCACGTTCGGGTAAGTTAACGCTACTCCCGCATTGTCAAATAGGTTTGATTTGAAGTTGTAGATTCAACTCATTCTGACAGACAATGTGATGAATTGGCGGTGTAGCACATAACTCACCTGGACTAGATGAAGCTGCCAAATTTTTGAGCTTTCACTTGCAACGAAAACGCTGCTGACGTGGCCTTCATTAGGAAAACTGGTGCTTTCTTGTTCAATAGTCAGTTAGAATTCTATTTGTCAGATTGATGAACTTTGTGGGAACTTCTCCCATCCTTCTCAGTGCTGTATCAAACGCTGTTAAAGATGCAAGATGATGTGTATCATGTTGAAATCACCTTGCATTCCTCAGTATATGAAATTAGCCTCCAGCTTCAGTGGACAAACTTATCTTCTGTCTCCAATCCACCTTCCACGTTATTGTATGAACTGGTGAGATGGGGATTAAATGCAGGTATGTTGCGCCCGAGTATGCTATGACAGGGCACCTGCTAGTGAAGAGCGATGTCTACAGCTATGGTGTAGTGTTGCTTGAGCTCCTTTCAGGGCGAAAGCCTGTGGACATGTCTCAACCACAAGGGCAAGAGAATTTAGTTACATGGGCACGCCCACTTCTCACAAGTTTAGATGGACTGGAGCTTATTGTTGATCCAGACCTGGGAGACAATTTCCCCTTGGACGCGTTTGCAAGAGTAGCTGCCATAGCATCCATGTGCGTACAGCCGGAAGTCTCACATCGGCCGTTTATGGGGGAGGTTGTTCAGGCTTTGAAACTTATTTACAATGACTCGGATACAAGTGAGAACGGTCGAGGAACCTCACCCATCTCGGACTTGGTCATAACACAGCAATCACGGTTTCTTCCCGAGGCTTCCTTTGTCAATATTTGCTACAATTCAGGACCTATGGACGACTTGGATTTTCAGCAACCCAGGCCTCTTTCTGCTTCAGCTATATTGTCAGATTCTGGCCGATTTATTCGACAGCTTTCAGGTTCATTTAGACGCTACTGTTCATCTGATCCATTAAAGACTTCCTCGTTACCCAGGGCACAATGGCGTATACTTGACAATGCGATCGCTGTTGGTACAATGAGTGAGCGTGGAGTGCCAAGATATATGAACCCTTCGAACCGAAGGAGTCTTCCTGGAATCTGGCCATAGTTTCGTATTTACGAGAGCTTGAGCACATGAAGACCCTTCCAACTTTGGTTGGAGTTTACGTTTGATTGAGTAACTGTGGGTCAGCTCAGGCACATATTTGCAGCAGCTTGATGGCTCTCATAGAGCCCAGAACTTTGAGCTCTCTGGTTCACCTGATCCATAGCTGTGATGCACGTGTCACAAATGTGACAGCTCTGGTGCGGATAAAAGGGGCATGCAGGTGAAAAATTCGCTCCCAAGTACCGGATTGGATTGGAGTCAGGGCTAATGCTTGTGAATTTCAGAAGAACAAAAATCTGTTCAAATCAACATTCAGAACAAAGCTGACAGGAATGCGGATCCTGAAATAAGAAAGGACCACATTCATTTACAGCTGGGTAGAATTCCCAGGTTGAATCTGGGATCTCAGATATAGGATTGATTGGATTCCTTCTGAAAAGGTTTTAATACCTCCCATTCCTGATGCAAATCTTGGCAACCAAAGGACTGAGCTCCAGTGCAGATGTCAAAACATTTGTTTGTGATGACACACACATGACAAGGTCAGCACTTACCTTGGTCGTATCAATGTACTATGTAGTTAGCAGTCGACAGGCCAAGATTAGATATGGCAATAGATTTTTGCATCAGTCGGTAAATGCTGATTATTCATATTTGTGATCCACACACTAACCCAATATTGCTGGGTCTAGCCCTAACCTAGAATTTTTTTGCCACAGCTGGTCTACCTGATTCTGTAGTCCTGGTTGTGAAGCCACTACCAAATCATTATTAAAGCTTCATTAAAAAGTGTTGTGGCCCATCGTCCTTGCTTCCAGAAGCTCATGGTTTCGGTGAATGTCTTAATTGCATGTTCTTGTGACGGATGACAGGTTCTCATCAAACATTGCTCCGTTTCACGGGCGATATATTTTGGGATGTTCTCCTTCACGATCACTTGCACTTCTCAAGCCCGTTCTTGCACTCTTCAATTCAAACCAAGTCAAGATCAATATAGACAAGGTAGTGTGCATAACACTGAAGCAAATAAAATTTGAATTCGAAAGTTTCACTGCAAGATAATCACTGCACCACTTATGTTATTTAGTGTCACATGCGTAATAGTGTCATTTACCCTATTTTAGGGCGTATCCTAGATTACACTGATGATTAACAACATCATCATTAATGTCACCTCATGATACTTGGCATTCAAGTACACTCACTAATATCTCGGCATGAGTAGTTCGATAATGTTATGAGGTGCATGTCTATGTTACACAATGGTCTACGAGTTGACTAAAGTGTACACAAATGACACTTGATATTCGTATGCTCCGAAGTATATTCCCTTTCCATACTAAAACGCAAGACTATCATCTAACGTATCCACTCCCATATCATAACGTAAATATTTTTTCACATGAAGAAGTTACTTATGTTCACGAATGAAATCACATCGGTAACTGGTGAGCGTGACTCTTCGAAACCTCCAGGCATCCAGTTTACGCCTTTTGCAAATAGTGTATGTGACACTCTATTTCCAGTTCACCCACTTCACGTTACATTTATACGATGAGCATGGCATGTTGTAATTTTGAGAATGTTTTGCATCACCATGTTCTTGGGCTTTTACTCACAGTAGTATCTAGGTGGTCAACAACAACGCCTAATTGATTGATTCGTTATGTGTCAGAGCTGTGTGGCTGGGACTCGAGCTGTTTGTTCTTACAGACCGCTATTATTGCCACAGAATTCCTCGTCAAAACTTGGGGGATTTCAAGGTCAAAACGCAGCTGGGGAAGCATCGGCACCTGTGGGAGGACAACCTGATGCCCAGAAACTTGGCAGAGAGATCGAGCAGGATCGACGTGAAGGTAACAATCCCAGTGTTTAGGATTTTGATTTGGTGTGAGTGGCCCCACCTCACAATATCATGGCAGACATTGTGTAAGTTATCACCATTTTCTTTGGGGAAAATAATTGTTTGTTTGTTTGTTTGTTTGTTTGCTTGTTTGCTTGTGCGCAATTTCCAATACATTTTCCGACCCTCGCCACTTAGGAAAAGGAGCATCTCCCGGAACATCCCACACCCACTGCTAGAGAATAACTTATCTTCACTATTTGCGGGAACAAGGCTTACTCCTTCGAGCTCAATGTACGATGCATAAGGTATGTGGGCCTTCCGTGGTCGGCCTACTTAATTACCTACCACTCGAGTATGAGCATCGTGTCCCCATCTTTAATGTATACTTGATTAGATCCATATCCAAGATGTGAATATCGAGCTCTTTGACCGATTTAAAATCGTGCACTTGACGAATAACTTAGTTTTAGATAGCTCGTGCATCACTTTTCACACAATTGAATATAAGCGGTTGTGTCTAGGTAGTATCTCAAGTACACGTTGTTTTGTGTGTGAAGGCATGGATTACGGGTGGCTTAAGGTAGGTAAGCTTGCATGCACATCATTGTTTAATTTGCGTACTTGCCATTCCATTTGCTCTTGATGATATTAATATTTGTTGGTGGGCAAATCCAAACGAGAAACATGATAGTTGAGCTTATTGTTTTTTGAACGAAGGCGACTGGCTTACGAAAGTTGCTTGAAGTGTTGCTTATGGCTTTCCTTTGATGGTTTTTTTTTTCCCCTTCTTTCCTAAATATGTACATTTAGGGTTGAGTATACTTGCTAGAAATATATAGGACATTGTTGTTGAAGGACTACCCTGCATGTGGATCCAATGAGGTGAAAATATTCTAATATGTTTCCACTTGTGCCATATTTCATTATATGATTGGTTGGACCTCTTAAGTGACATGGAAACCAAATTTAGGCAAAGTTGTGTCGATCAGAACTGCACATATGGTACCCACCTTATTTTGCCAAGGGTGTGTTTCACAACATCAAGAATGAAGAATGTTGAGTGACAATACATATTTGTACAAAGTGTGACCCACTCCCAATCCTATTCACATGGTAAGTCAATTTTAAATCAGTCACCCATTAATAAGCCATGACAACCCCATCCATTGTTTCATGAGGATCATTGGATGGACTTAACTTTTATTTAAATAATATTAGACATATTCTATGGATAGATATTGTATGTCAATAGACTTTCAATATATTGAAAGCTCTTGGAAGATATGTGCCTCCTCAATGCTTACTTTAAGTCATGATGTAGAAATATAATGAGAAAAAATAAATACTCGTTTTTCATGTTGAATGTATGTATGTATGTATGTATACATACATACATACATATACATCAATTGATGAATGATTTAAATCCAATCAAAACAATTGTTTCCCTATTATCATAATCATATGAAGATACTCTAATGAATGATCCTACCATACAATCCCACATGTTGTAGTTATTGAGGGGACATGGGCCCAATGTCACTTAAATGTCATTTTATTGCACTTGACCAAAAGCAAGCAAATTCACCTTAACACCTCAATAATTATCTACTAGTTCCCATCAAAGTACACTATTTTCATCATGGACACCCCTTTAAGGCCAACTATGTGGGTATTTGACCCTGATTATAGAACATCATACATCACAATAAATATTACAACTATATGTATATGTATATATATATATATAAAATCTATCAAATTTCTCTTCCAACTTATGGCCCTAGGTTCCCCTTAGATTGTATGATGCGTTCTTCCCCTTGGTAGTTATACATTGGTTCCCTTTGCAGTATGCACACTCCCCCCCCCCTGCGCACGCGTCCCAAATAAAATATACAACCCTAGAATTAGTCAATAGATATCAAAAAGACATTTGTTTAAAAAGATTGAATTACAGTATCAAAATGTGATAATCATTTTAAATTTAATAGTCAACATAATTGAGGGGATCTATTTGTCCATGTAATGAACATGAGAACTTCCACTTGGATAATGAATAAGATTTTCATAGAGCTCCGAAAAATTATGAGATAAGTGGCTACTTATAGCCTTGTTTGCTAACCATCTTGTAGTAGACTAATCGTGTGTTTCATGTGCTAGAAGAAGTGGGCTACTTGGAGAAAAAAATCCATTTGAGACCCATCTACCTTAATGTGTGGTTGCATGGTGCATAAAGAACTAGGTTGAATGGAAATGCAACAAGTGTGGTTTCGCCACAAATAACATTTGTGTAAAGATCCTTAAATCCGTGTTTTATTGCTTCTTAAGTTTGTGACCCTTGGTTTGGGTTTAGCTCTTCAATCTAGGCGGTGAAATTTCCCATGCGATGGGTTGAAACTTGTGCATGTCCTTTGCTTTGTGTGGATAGCTTTTAAAATATGCATAAGTCCATGCAACCTTCAAAACAATTTCAAATGTGAATGCGAGATATAAATCTAGTACACCTATACGTGATAAATGTTTTTTTAAAATCATGTATTGTGTCCATTCCATGGATAGGTACACTAAAATACGATATCTAGTATCACTTACTAGTTGGGGTTGTACAATACTACATCTTTTATACTATTGATGTAATTTTTTTACCAAGTAAAGTATTCAATGTTCTATTATGTCCAAACAACCAATATGATATTTGTTGGCAAAATGTGAGATGTATAGTGAATACATCTAACATTGCATAATTTTAGTTAGTAAGTGATACTAAATACAATATTTAGTGTAGTATGTGACATGGTGAAAATTATAAGCAGTTTAGTGGCTCCCATAAAACCAACAACATCCTCCCAAAGAGTATTCAAATGTCTCAAACACATCAATGTAATTTCACGTGCATAATCAATCTCAACTCTAGAATTACAACATGAGGAATTTAATTGTAGGATTCTCCAATGGTGTATGTAGAGTTGAACATATATATATATATATATATAAAGTGCATCGATGGATCCACGCATAGAACTGAAGCATCCAAAAAGTCCAGATAATGAGAACATGTCCAAGTTTACTGAAATGCAAGTAACAAATAATTTTAGTTCTAAGTGATACGAATTGGCGATACTACTTGGATGTAAATTACATTTCACACGAACCATTAGACGATATTTTCTTTTTCTTTTTGTATTTTGAATGTTCAACTTCCTCTCTTTGAAATCTTTTTTGTAACGAGATATTGAAAGCTTGAAAGAGGTCCCCCTCCCCCCTTTTCTATAATAATTTTTTTTTCATCTTCCAAGTTGAATGCAACCTTCCGATTCTAGTTACCATGTTCCCTTCCGTGGTTATAATATGTCTTCAATCGAATGTTGGACCTCAACAATAATGTTTCACATGTAGTTTCCTTGCACAAGGATATTAGATGGTGTTCATACTTTGTATATTATTATCTAAATGGAAATCTCACTTGTATGTTTTTACATGTATTTTTTCTCATCAAAGAATGGAACCCCCCATAATTGGATCATGTTTAAATGCATCCTCAATGAACGGGTTTAACTATACGCCCACTTCGAAACACAAAATCAATGCAAAATGATTAACAAATCCAAATCGTGCCCAAAGTCATTTTCCTCATAGTTTTCAAGCTCATATGGTCATGTGTTATTCATCACCCATCAAGTGAAGTAGGAGATTCTCTTCAAGTTTATGGTGATGTTACTGCAAGATATCATTCAGACACATACCCTCTACACTTATGTTATTCTTTACTTAGTATACGTTTAGTCTAAAGAAGTCAAAACACAAAATCCTTGGATAGTTTATTTATACAACAAAAGTGAGACACAACTTCGGAACCAGGGCATAAATTTGAAGGATTGCTTGTATTTCATAGGGAAGGGTAACTCAAAATTTTCCCTTTCAAAATGAAGGGTTACCTCAAAAATTGCCCTTCATGTATGTATTGAAGTTTTTGTTGAAAGTGCACATTATCATGTTTATCATTTAAGCGATGTTGAAAACTATAATATAAGTGAGACCAAAGAACACACATGGTGAAAAGATAGAACTATTTCATTAATGAAACATTGATGTTTGAGTATATTGAAATGGTAATGACATCTCAACATATTGGCATCAATGATAATCTTGAGGACAACAAGAAAACAATAGTAGTAAGATGTAAGAAACTCGAAACTCACAATCTAAATCATTCTTGAAATCTTCTATCCTTCACACTCATCCACCTCTCCCAAATATCTTCAAAATCAAGAGACTCCATAGGAATCTTTGCCATCGCAATCCTCATCAAAGCGTCCAAGGTGGTGATATTTAGAGCACATCTCCCATAAGATTTGATAAGATTTGAGTTGAGAATCCCCTCTCACAACTAGCTGTGCTTGCAGGAAGAGTCAAGATCACTTGCCACAATTGTGTCATGTGTGGAAATCTGCTCAAGTAGTCTTCGGTAGATGCAAAAATTGCCCATGCATGGTGCATTTTTAATCATGCACAAGCTACTTGAAGAGTATCTACAAAACTCTTGAGCTCAGAAATACATCCATCATGATTTACAAGTTTGCATCTTTCTAAACAAAAGTGATTAAGCAAGACTTGTAACCACAAGTGTGCATTCTGATATAGAAGTGGCAATTCCATAGGATAAGAAATAGGGCTAAAATTTTTGGTGGCGTTGAATACCCGCATATCAGGGAACCTAGCATGTAAGGAATCGATAACAACTTGTACATATTCTTTTGCCAACCTCTTGTACATATACTTGAAGTGATCTCATTTTTCTCAAAGTATTATTAGGGAAGGGTTACTTTTTTTTGCTGTTCATTTTGAAGGGTTTATAGAAAATTAACCCTTCCTTTTTGAAGGGTTGCAAAATATTTTGAAGGGAAAGTGAAGGGTTGGACCCCAAAATAAGGGTAATAGCCCTTCAAATTTACTCCTTGTTCGGAACTACACTAAATATGATATTTAGTGTCATATGGCATTTATTGTCACTATGGTAACTTTTCAGATGACGCTTCTTATGAATAAGTGAACAAATTTTTGTCATGAATGATGGATGGGTTCATCCATTAGCCGAAACCCTACCTTCTATTGTGAGCAACTTGTGATGAAATGTAGTCATGGATGATTGAAATTCGGATGACGTGGTAAGTGACAGTAATTGCAACATTGTGATTCTGTAACCCTTGATTTTTTACAAGGAATGACAAATAGTGTTGGGTTAACATTTAGTGTTGGTGACACTATACCACGGTTTACAAATTTGTATTGAGCAAGAGAATTCGAATTGATGACACTAAATATCATATTTAGTGTAGCTTTTCGTCCGGTGTTAATTTCATATTTGTTGTGGTCCACATGTAACTGTTATGCACATCAAGGATTGGGAAATAAGTTATTTGATAAATGAAGGTGATTTCTATTTGGAAAAGTGATGACAATGTTTAATTCCTAGTGGTAACCCACACTAAGACAGACAACCCTTATTTGGTACCTCTTATTTATTAGGACACCTAGATTTGAGTGACATGTGCTTTGGTATGGCTCAAAGAATAGATACCAAGAAAACACTTGTTTAAAAGTGATTGGATTGCGTATTTAGAATATGATAGCCATTATAAGTACAGTAGTCAATTCAGCAAACCTATATGACCATTAATGAGCACAAGAATCTTCACATCAATAAGACATAAATTTATATGAATTTTGAAACGTACGAGGAACGTAACATTACATAGTTCCTACGTTGTGTTTTGTGGGACCAAGTATCGCAATTCTCCTTTGGTTCTGGAATTCCTTGTTTATGGGGAACACTCAAGCTATGTATTGTAAATTATCATAGTTTTCTTAATTGCAACCACTTTCTTCAAGAAGAGGCCATCACGTATCTACTTAGTAGTGTTGTTATGAAAGTGACTACCGTCTTTACTTCAATTTCTCCTAGTCGTTTCATACTAATCACGTGTTTCATATGATAGGAGAAGTGGACCAATCAAAAAGAATAACCATTAAGACCCATCTACCTCAATAAAAACAAATTAGTGTAGTCATATTATACATGTCAAAAACCGAATCCCCGTGAAAACATTATACATGAGAGCACACAATTCTAAACTTACGGTATCGATCCACACACGTTGAAAATAAAATGTACACCCTAACCTTGATAATATCACACTTGTTAATAGAACACCTTGATATTGTCACCTAAAAGTTTGAAACCGATTTCCATAGTGTAAAACTCCCTTGTTATTATCACTATCACCCTTGATAATGTCACATTTTTAAAAAAAAAATTGTAGTGTAAGTGTGATAATAACAAGTAACATGGATGAAAAAAGGCCGGATGGACAACAAATTCTATGGATGACGTCGGCATCTTCACATGCTTCCGCTTGAATCTTGGGTTCTTGAATCTTGAATCTCATGTGCCGAAGAAGCAACGGTTTCTCTCGCAAATCAACTTCTCGCAGCTCCGCCTGCATTGTATGCTCTCTCCTCTCGCCGCTCCACACACCGCTCTGCCCCTCATCTTCTTGCCGCTCTCCTCAACAAACTGTTGCATCCACAAGGTTTCTTCCTAAATGGTACTTTTGAAGCTTTGAGGCTTGTTGAATCAGTTCGGTGTTGAAGACCTTGTAAGGTGAAGATGATTTTGAGGTGGAATTTTCTACTGAGGAGCTTGTGCAATTAGTGCAAGATGGCAAACATGTTCTTGATTCCATGGAAGTGGACCCATTGATTGTTGATAGCAGTGATGATGAGTCTAAAGTAGTGAAACTAAGCGATGCACAAAAATATGCTAAAGATGTTTTGAATTTTATGGCTAGCCAAGGTTCTCAGATTTTCAGCACTCATGAGTTGTTAGAAATGGAAAAAATCCACGACAAACTCATTAGAATTGGTGTTGCACATTTAACATCAACAAAACAATGTGACATTAGAAGCTTCTTTGTCTCTAGTGAGAGGTCTTTACCTGATCTCAATGACACATTATGATGTGCTCTTGTTGTTATTCACAATTTTGAATTAGATTTTACATTCAAAAACATTGAAGTCTCGTATTTGTTATATAATTTTAAAATTGTAATTTTATTTTGATTTTCTACATTTTTTTGATAATATCACATTATGCACAAAATGTGACATTATCAAGTATGTCACACCTTGTTTATATCACACTTTTTGGTGAAACGGAGGGTGTAACATTATCAAGGTTAGGGTGTACCACAAAGTGAGTCAAGGGAAAAAACAATGTTGACTTGACTTCCTACACCGGGTTGAGCATCTCGGTTTCCAACAACGGGAGAATGTTTGAGAAGCATGTTCCCAAGCCACCAAATATCGCACCAATGGGTTTCCTCACCATGGAGAAGAGTGTGCACGTTTTGGATAGCTAACCAACACGTGTAGCTTACGTAATGCTTTTGTGGTGACACTATTTTATGCGAATCCACATAGATTCATGGTGAACCTTAATATGCACTTTGGATTGTCGGTTGGTTCTAGAAAATATAGAATTTTAAAGAATAGGAAGTTTGATGTTTACCGATGCCACACTAAACATATAATTTAGTGTGGTCCACACTATTCGTCATTGACGAGCCATTGACCCATATTATCAATTCTCATGGAGTGGTAATAAGAGAAGGTGTCATATGAACTTCCTACAACTTCGGATTACCATGAGACATCAATTCAAATGCCACACTAAAACGTGTGTTTAGTGTACAATTATCGCGTGAAATGGTGAGTTTCAAAGGTGTCGAGTTGGTTTGAATATTGAACTTTAAACGTTTGATGTGTACGTTTGTTATGATCTTACCAACAAAATTGTCCACACATTCTTTCTCAAATCAATTTGTTGTGATATTCTCACACCCGGTAGATAGTTTTGAACCGGATGATTGGTCCACGGGATGGACCGACTCAAATAGAATGAACCATAGTGGATAACATCCAAGACGTGGTTTAGAACAATACCACGTCATTTGCA
This sequence comes from Polytrichum commune, assembly GCA_950295325.1. Classification (NCBI taxonomy): domain Eukaryota; kingdom Viridiplantae; phylum Streptophyta; class Polytrichopsida; order Polytrichales; family Polytrichaceae; genus Polytrichum; species Polytrichum commune. The sequence continues at coordinate 5,464,078 of OX485809.1, forward strand.
AGGGAACCGTGTCAACTACTACTACAACCACTCAAGTGATCATAGGTTTATAGGTTCTTCAACTGCAAATAACACCTCACAATGCTTCAAATTTATGAAAAGGTCTGTGTCCATTTAAAAAAAACTATGTTGCTAATTATCAAAAATTTACATATACACACATACAAAAAGTTGTGCACTTGACAATGATCACTTTGCGACACATATGTGAGAAATAGTTATTGGGGAATGTTTGATTAAAAAAATAATGAGTATTGCTATCCAATATCTTAACCCCTAAATGCTTGCAGGTTTGCCTCCTTGAAATGGCCTAGGAAGGCCCTCTATCAAAATGTAAAATCTGATGATTTTTATCTCCACATCCGGTAGTTAACTGCTTAGTTCACTCATATGGATATTTAAGCCACGTAGTTTTGGAGCACCTCACAAAATTTCAGCCATCCGAGTTTTTTAAGGTGGGATATAATAAGTAATAAGTGATGAGGTTTCCCAAAATGTGAATTTTTTTAAATTTTTTTTACCATGATTTCTTATTGATTTGTATACCTTATGGGCACCGAGACTAATTGATCAAAAGAAATATACCATTGGAATGATTATGAAATTTCCAAACACGTGCAACTAATAAAGTCCGAATTGATCACATTTTGATGTTTTCACTAGCTAGTTTACAAACTGAACATTGTCGGAGAGAATGCCTTTTGTTTGGGCAAACACCCTTGAAGCACAAATTGCAGATCCTACTCGTTGATGTGGCCAACATAATACAACAAAATGATTTGGCAAAGAAATTAACTAAACTGAGGAAGGTTTAGACTTAAAATGCTAGCCTAAATGGCCACATACGTCTTGAAAGTGAAACTATTCCATTCACATGCAAGATTTTCCTCTAATAATTTATTATTGAATGTCCATTAGGTGAGATAGAACAAGTTTCGCACTTTTGGGGGGGAGAAAAAGAACAATGGATGTGCAGGTGTTACAATACCAAATCTAATATTTTGGACAATGTTAAACAAATCACAACTCTAGTTTTTGTGTGTTTCAAGACACTAAAATATTACTTGCATTCTTATTCTTAAGCGCCTAAGAAATCCAAATGTGCCAAAATGCAGGTTTCTTTTGTAGGATTTGTTTTTTTAAAAATTATATAAAATTTCTTTGATGTGATTGAGTTGAACTTTTTTGGAAGTAGACCAGGATTGGACTAGATGTGTATCCAACATATTTGTTTTAGACTACACAAGTTGGGATTTGGGCTCCCCATGCAAGAAAATCCCTCCCCATTTACTAATCCAAAGTTTTCGACCAAGAGTTGGCCAGATACCACTTGTCGAGAAATAATATGACTCGGAGACAAGCTTGTCAAAGTGAACGTGTGGAAATAGGTTGACAAATAACATGTATGCCAACACTAGGTTTGTCGAAGCTAGGTGAGAGAGTGACGCCCTTTCCATACTAGTGATCTCGTTCATGTATATATATCTCAACACATAATCACGTCTTATAGGGGACGTGGGCTACATGTCTTCTTGGTCGGTTGTGCTCTTGATATTCAATTCAAGAACATTTCTCTAGGCCATTCTTGGTTTTTCTTTGATCTAGAATGTCATGCGAACCTTAGTCGGTGTTTCAGTAATAAATAAAAACATGTGGATAGTGGAGACATGATTTGACTCACGTTTGACGTAATTTGAGTCACGGGGAGGTCACTATGTCAAGTTGACACCACGTGTGGACAAAGTTTGCTACCCCTATATTACATGCCATATATAATTTTAAAATTTATGATATTTTTTCTACATATACATAACCATTGATAGTATCTTTTGTATATATTTTTTAAATTTTTAGTCATCTTTTTTTTATAGTAATTGTTTTAGTTCAATTCTGTGTCATTCTAGTTAGAAACGGTATTTTTTATGAAAAAAACAAATCATCAAATTTAGTTACCACTTTTAATTATGTCATAGGTAATGTGTATATCTACTCATGAAAAAAATTTGATAAAATTTTGACCCATTTTGGTGGTGCAACTTACCAAAAGAAGATTTATTTTGGTCGCACGTGGTGTTCAACTTGACAATGGAGTGATCCCCCCGTGATTTGAGTCCATTGATACAAGTCGTTGAATTTTATTTTTTTGTGTGCTCTCTACATGAACAAGGAGTCGTGTGCTTCACTACAACTGTCTTGATTGATGATAAAAAGATGCCATGCTTTTTGAAATGTGTGCATTTTGCAACACAAATCGTTATGCTTTCAATAGTATAAAATAAGGAGGAAATGTCGGATACAAGAAGCGTGTCTCTATTATGCCACATGTCAACAAGTTATCATGCCACATGGCAATAAACGTGTGTTCCAAAGGTCAGCCACAATGCAACAATGTGTTGAATCAATGTTGTCATCTTAAAATTATTATCAAAATAAAATATGACATTTTTTTATCATATGCCATTTTGGACTCCAAAATTAGAATAAGAGGGCCCGAATTAATATTATAAAATCCAATTAAGATGAAATAAGCACAAACTCATGTAGGACATGTTTTTAGTAGCCCTTGCCCGTTTGAAGATAGATGGTGCTAAAATAGACACTCCACCGTAAAACCAATCAAACCAATCAAACTTTGGAAATCTTATAACATTTGCATGCAAAATTCAAATAAGGTAGAAAAACCAAAAAACAGTTAATGACCATTACTGGTGCACTAGACTAGGGGTAGAGTGATCCTTGTGTGTAGCCAAAACGGCTAGTTGTAGAAGTGATGGCCCAAAAAGGATGCAATTATAGGTGGGATGTAGTGATTGGCTAGATAGGTGTTATTTCACACCACTTGCAATCACTTTTGGGTGCCATTGAGTTGACCATTTTGTGTACATTTTTGTATGTAGAGTAGGATATTTTTGATGTTCAAATTAGGGAGACAAGTAGGGGGTTTGACTTATTTGCCTCTTGGAAAAAATGTAACTAATTATTCACAAGAAATAAAATCATGAAACAACTTGCACTCCTCATCATTTCCTCTACTTCATCTTTGAAAAATGTTGCACAAATTTCAATCCACTCTTTCTGACCGAATCAACTTATTTTCACGGTTTTTTCTGGTATATCTACCTTAACTCCTAACTTTCCACACCCAAATTCCCTCAAATTTGCCCAGAACATGTGAACTCAAATTCAACGACCATAGCTTCCACATGGATTTGTGATTTCCGCATGAAAATGTGACTTCCGCATGGATTTACACCCACCAACACCATGTCCAACTAAACATCCTAACAATAGATGTTTAGGATATGTTGTTTTTGAGTGTCATGCAAGTTTTTACATCAATTGGGAATCATTTGCATTCAAGGATCAACAAAAAATACATGTTTAGGATATGTTGCCCCTAAATCGCGGAGGTGACAAATGTCGGGTTGTCATTTGTGGACCAGTTTCATTGTAAACCAGCTGAGAGCACACTCCCATATTTGAATTAATCCAAAAATAACTAACTCTATTGAATCCAAATTATCCATTTAGGATGACAAAGCATATTTGAACATGAACAAGAGGAGCAGTTGAAACAATCTGAGAGCCATCTGAATTGGTGTCAAAGGGGTCCAAACGAATTGTTGACGTCCATATTATGGTCACATAGGACAATAAGGGTTAAGACATGCTTTGGTGTGTTGAAATCCCCTGTCAATTCCTAATGTGAATCACTTTAAAGTGGCCAAATCCAATACTAGAATTTATGCTCAGCACCATCTACCTCACCTCGATAATATCGGTAGGGGCCTTTCCGAAGGCAATATTTTAGTCAACCTCATTCATAGGCATGTAATTTACATATAGAAGTCCTTCGGTGTTTCCAAAAATGCAAAGAACATTTGACCACTTATAAATGCATCACTAATTGAAAAGATTAAGTTTCATAACATTACACAGTTGATGAGTAGTGTTCAACAACCCTAACTTCAAATCCAATATGAAGCCAGTGGAAATCTCAATATTCGGAGTTTTTATTCTCAAATATGCTGCTAGGCCCATGAACATAGCTCATCAACTGAGTAATATTGTGTTCTTATCATGTTTGTTTGTTTATTTTGAAAATCATTTGGATGAAGACTTTGGAATAGCGCTTGTTCCTAAGGTAAGTGGGCCTAATTCTCTAGGATGTGAAACACGAGATTAGCACGAGGTGTAAGCAAATCACAATCGGAATCCAGGCTGTAATGACTTTTCCTCATGAATTTTTGGGAGCTGTTATATATTTCATATTCATTATCAAAGACTAATTTTTCTTTTGTTCTTTAATGATCATATAGTCCACCGGGGGAGCATTGGATGGCACAAACCAAAAGGACATGAGCGGTGCTTTTGAACCCCCTTATTTACATCTCCAATGGACATGGAAAAACATGAACATAATACACACATGTTAGACCTTGTCCAAACATAACATTATTTAGTTGCATGGGTTGTGTTCCATTTCATATTTAGCATGTGACATGGGCCTTCGCTATCTTACCTTCATGAGAAGAAACCTAAAAAATAAGAAGAAATTGACACCAGTACAAATAGTAAGAATATTGTGAATAATGTTGGTAATTTCAATGATATAGCTAATATTAATAATAATTTTAGGAAAGAAAAATGAGATGAACTATGCAACGATCATGGAGATATTCTACATGAACCTTCTAGTAATCGGTTGAGATGGGCCCCGACAGGTTGGAACCTATTCTTTGTTAGTTCGGGGTGGGATCTACCAAGTTGGTATGGTTCATTTCCCCTGCTTGGCATTTTAACTCGGTTGAAATCTGGATGTATAAAAAGTCGGGCGATAAAAAATCTATTCAAATAAAAATTTGGCTAGTTTTCATATTATTTTAAAATAAATTACGTTCCTTCACCAAAAATTCAATTTATCCTTAATAAGAATTAAACTTGGTGCAAATGCCCCCCCACCGATTAGGGGCTGAGGATTTACAACCCCTCGAACCACCAATGTCTTCAAAGATTTAACACTATGACGTTCAACAAATTCATCTTGCACATATATTCTTACAAAAATGATATGTAATAGAGCACAAACCGAAAACAATCAAGTTCCATAATCTAATAATGAATTCACATGTTTCAATACAAAACATAAAAACATACACTCATGATCCTCCTACACACTTAAACAATTTGGAACCATTGAGGGCAATAAGGATTTGGGTCAATATAAAAAACCACGTACAAAATAATTTGCATTTCAAGAAAAAAAATCACATCAAATTAGTTGTCTTCTTGCTCATGACCAACAATTTCACAGTAATAACATTTTGGGTAAAACCTGAATAGATTAGATAGATACATGAATTGATATAATGTATTAGAATAGATTAGATTAAATACATGAATTTGGTGTTGTTCTTCCATATTCCTATGACTTTATTAAAAAATCTATAGCAACTTTCGATTGGCCCCTCTACTGCAATCTACAAAACACTTTCCAAATTCTCTATCGACATTTTATTCATGTGTTTGGTCTTTATACAAATCTACCCTATAAAATCTCATTCACAAATCACCGTACTAACACATTGCACTTTAGCTATCTTAGCTAGTGATAACAAGTTTTTATACTTTACTTTGAGGTTGTACTTTTGATCTTTGACCAAACATCTCTTAAATTTTTATCCAACCAATTGGTAGTTGTTTGTAATTCAAGTGAAAATAACTCTCTCTTGATTGAAATCAAATTTACTACTGGGAGTTTCTTTCTTTCAATTTCACGCTCAATTCCATATTGGCCACGTACCAACTACAAATTAACTACCCATCAATTAGCCAAACCAATTTGTTTGAAAATACATATTGGTCAGATCCAATACTCTAAACGATGTCATGATGTAGACATCCTCAAACCCAGACCCTAATACATTGTATACTGCCAACGCAAATTGCTTTTCAAATGCCAATGCATCCATAAGGTCTTGCCCTATTTTTTCATGTATCATTTCAATATCATGATGTTTATGTGTCCTAATCTTGTTGAAAAATCCCTTAGATATTTATCTTGAGGAACCAAATTCAAAGAAAATATAATATTATGTCTATTTATTGAAGGCCTCACTATTCAAATCCATAGTCTCTTCAATAAAAATCATACGGATTTTGATAATATCGGTCTTTACTACCAAACTTATTGTAATCACATCCATAAACTTATTTTAGAATATGTGTGATAAAATAAATAAAACGTATAAAATATCAACAAAAAAATAAAACACATAGTTATATTTGAATGTATGAAATTTTATAAATAACTTAGATCCAGTTCCATCTTCCACAACATCGACATTGTCTCGGAAGTAGGTTAGATTTTTTTCCAAAAAAATAACAAAGAGTTGTCATGATTTAACACCATGATAACCATATAATTTTTTTTAAAACATTTTTTTTAGAATGAGCAAAACTACTCATTCAATTACAACAACAATTTTTTTCATGACCTTTTTAAAATCATTGCTACTAAATTCAATACTAAATCTAATTTTTTGGACAACTCTTTGCAAGGTGGAATTTTTTCTTCATCTATCGATATCAAATTCGTCTCATATGTCATACAATAGACAAATGTAAGGAAATAATTATCTATTCTTACAATCTCATTGCAATACTATTTTCTTCATCAATCATGATTTATACACCATCAAACATAAGTTTTACATAGTTACCAAAATTTTGATTTTTTCTTTTCTTTTCTTTTTTGCCACATGTAACGCTCCCTAGCATCACATCCCACACACTTTACACGATACCTAGTTATTCATCTATATAAGTCACTTATATTGTTAGTATCTTTCAATAGCCTATTCAAAATGGCAAACTTGATGAACGAACCATCCTTTGAAAAGGGAGTCAAAGCTCCTAACCCTCACTTTGTCGCACACCGACGTGTTGGAATACATTTTATATTCGGTAATAAAAATTTTGATGTTCATTTTATCCTTGGTATTCTAAGACGTTGGTTTTTGAACATTTCACTTGTAAATTTTTTGGCAGAATTCGCCAATGCGAAAAGAAACTCCAGTCTCTTGATTTAAAGATGAAATCAAATAAATGAAGTAAAAAATGACCAATATGCTAGATTAAAACAAGTTCGTGATTAAAATAATATTTCTAATATTATACATGCATCTTTTAAACCTCAATATGTAACAATCCAAAAAAAAAAACATTATCAATAAGACTAGTATACATAACAGAATGACATGTTTTGAATATATCCGTAGACACATCAATCATATAAAAATCTAAAGTCTCGAACTTTATTCAAGATTTTTTTTGAGCCACTGATGAAATATAAAATAAAATCTCACCATAACTTTTCATCGTAGTAAAATTTCTCCGTCATATTAGTATTTACTTTCACAAAAAAAGAATAATCATTTTGTTGGTGAATTAAACTATTTAAAATAAAGAATATAAGCTTCATCACATATACAACTCGCCTCTACAATTTTTCTTTTCATTGTTTGCATATGCTTTTGTATTGTCCAAGTCAAGCGCCCATGCTCTTCATTTTTTTGTAGTCTTGAAATGCTAATATTATAATGTTAATATTGTCTATAGTGGTGAAGGTTGATTTTTCTTTTTTTGTTTGCAAACTTTGCAATAAATTTAATCCGTTATAGAATCAATGTCAATCCAATCAAATTGAATTTATCATACTTCCTTCCATTGACTCACAACAATTTGTATTGGAGTCAAATCCAAACGAGAACAACAACCTTCAGATGATGACAATGTTCGAATAGATGTCGTATTATTACTTTGTGAACTTTTATAAAACATAGTTTAGAGGAATTTTTATTTTTTTGCCATTTGAAGGCAAAGTTCCTAGACTCAACAAACATTCTAGAATATAATTACAAGGCAAACAAATATTCACATAGCAAACAAGAGAAAGCTAATGCAAGTAGACTACGAACACCCGAGCTAAAATTATCCATAAATAAAACTTAATTCCAATGTGCTAGTATGTTGATGCAAGATCATGGATCTGCACACCCAACCAAGGAGAAGTCTTAGACATCAACACTCAAGGCATGCTTTATGGAAGATAGGCATATGAAAACATGTCCCATGTCCTCTAACACAATAATAATAGGATAAGAGGAATATCTTCCACGTAGAGAGATAATTTTGCACTCAAAGAAGTTAATCAAGTTCAAATGTCAGTTTTTATTTTTGGGATGTAACATCAATTGTCATGAGACCAAAAATAATTCTTATAACAAAAAAATTCACAAAAAAAGGTGCAATTGTTGCTTACTTCTTTCACTACGAAATTGTACATATCATCCTTGAGTTTAAAAATCCACAAGTAGAATAACCTACAAGAGGTACAATATAACACAATATTTGATTAACTATTCTCAACTAGATCACAGGGACCTCTAGATTTAGTAACTCTCACATTTTGTAAAATGTCAATCAAGTATGTACTTCAATGAATAATGTGACGCCACGTTCACAATTCATTCACTTCAACCCTAGAGGGGATAGAGAGTGGAAGCCAAGTGTTTCATGTAGGCTACAAAGGTCTCAACAAACACTCATTAGGTACCAATCACCACCAAGTTTTTAAAGCTCTCTACAAATGAATATTGTATACATGATTTGGTCTAATCACCAAGATGAGTATCATATTCAACATAGTCATGTTGACAAACCAACATTGGCAAGTTTTGTACATATGTAGGCATCAAATGATACATTCTATGTGGCATGAATATCAAATCTCCACCAAGTTTTCACAACTTTCTACACATGAACATTATGTACAAGATTTGAAAGATGGTCGTCATTTGTGGCTCATTCATGTTGATGAAGCAACCATGACAAGTTTCACACGTAAGAAACGCAACACATACCATAGTAGAAGAGGTTAAAGTGTTATTAAAGCAGGCGGAAGCCAAGAAAACTAGGAGTTCGGCTCAATTTACTGTTGTTCTTGCTCAAATCAATTTCCAATAAAAGGCAACAGACACAACCGAGAGCCCTTTGAAGCCAGGCTTAAGAAATATAGCAAAAAGTCACAGAGAGCAACAAGGGAGCAACCACGAAAAGCAGCAAAAGCAAGCAGACATGAAAAACAACAAGGGAGGAGCCACGAAGAGCAGCAAGGGAAAATGGGAGTGAATGAGAGTGTGTGAGCCCAAAATGGTGCCCACATGTGGTGATTAACTCTTCGAAACCAATTTTAGTTTGACTTTGATGTGTTATGATTAGTCACAAAACATAAAAAGAGTGAAGTGTGGTTTGGATTTAAGTTTAGGCTTTAGAATGTGTTGTGCGATTATTTCAAGGTTGAATTCAATAAGAGTATGCCTTGATAATGTGAGTAGGGGGTAAGGTGAAGCAAGGTGAGCTACGCGGGTTAAATGTCCACTTTTGGATCCACCTTGTTAGTTTAGGAAGAAGGAAGCTTGGTGGAAGGGGATTAGTCCCTACTTTAGAGGTGAAGGTTAAGGGGTTGTGATTGGAGGTGCTAATCCTCTCACCCTATCCTTACCTTTCTCTCCCTCTCTCCCTCTCTCCCTCTTTACTACTTAAGGTGGTTTCTCTCTTATTTTTCTCTCTCTCCATCAAGTGCTCTCAAGGGAGCAAGCTCTTAAGAGCTTGAGCCACGTGTGTAGGTTATTAGTTTTAGTGGAGTTAATTAGTTAAGCTCTCCCTCTTAAGTCCTCTCAAGAGAGGTGAGCTCTTAGAGCTTTGGGCCACGTGTGTGGATTAGTTGATGATGTTAGGTAATTAGTTAGCTTATTAGCCGAAGAATAAAAGAGTTAGCAATTGTCCGATTAAGCATCTTGAGGGGATTACATTTAAGTGTGTAACTAAAAGGCTCGCATGTGGGCCTTTGAGCAATTAGGTGATTAGGTGGTTATGGTGAATTTAGTTCGGCTTGATTGAGCCTGGGTTGAGGCTAAGCCCTGGTCTGCTGGACTGTGGTGGTTTCGGTTGAGGCTAAGCCCTGGAGCTGCGGACCGTGGGATTTCGGTTGAGGCTAAGTCCTGGTCTACTGGACTGGGTGGTTTCGGTTGAGGCTAAGCCCTGGTCTACTAGACTGGGTGGTTTCGGTTGAGGCTAAGCCCTGGTCTGCTGGACTGTGGTGGTTTCGGTTGAGGCTAAGCCCTGGAGCTGCGGACTGTGGGATTTCGGTTGAGGCTAAGCCCTGGTCTGCTGGACTGGGTGGTTTCGATTGAGGCTAAGCCCTGGAGCTGCGGACTGTGGGATTTCGGTTGAGGCTAAGCCCTGGTCTGCTGGACTGTGGTGGTTTCGGGTGAGGCTAAGCGCTGGAGCTGCGAGACTGAGTGATTTCGGTTGAGGCTAAGCCTTGAGCTGCCCGAAAGGGGATTGATGTGAGAAGGCATTAAAGGTTGGTTATTTGGGGAGCCTAACCACATCGGATTAACATGAGAAGCTAGTCAAGGCTGGTCCTAAATAACCATACATTAGTATTTCTAGAAACCATTACATTAGGTGTTTAGACTTTGTAGTGCAAGCCAAGTAGTTAAAGCATTAGTTTATCTAGAATCACTTGTGGCCTCAAAGGCAATTGTAATTGTGATTAACCATTGAGGGAGTGTTTCTCAACACTTACGTCCTTTTTGGTAAAACTCAATCACTTATAAAAAATGGATAAAGTGGAAGACTCTAGCAAGGGCAATGTGAAGGAAAAGGTGATCAAAAGCCAAAGGGGAATATCCTTGAGAACTTCTGTTGCCAAGGCTGCCGGTTGGACCCTAAAAAAGGCCAACGCGACCACGAGCCAAGAGGCTACTTCTAATAAACAAAGTGATTCACAATGACATGAATGCTTAAGGATGTGAAGAAATCAATTTTCACGCTACATACACTACATGTGATTCTCAAGACCATCACCCGGACTAGGACGCTTAAGGGTGGTGGGTTTGGCCTCACAGAGTGAGTGCAAAAATGGTGGGGGCACTATAAGAAAATCCTGTTTTTTGTGACGTCAAAAAAAACGGGATTGCGCGTTCACTTTGACATGGAGGTTCTTCTCTTGGACGTCACCTAAAATCCGTCATGTCAGACAGGAGAAAAACGCGTCGTGGACATGCGAAAACATGGGGAATTTCAGCACGTTTTTATGTGACGTCACATAAAACATGGTGTTCCATAGTGTCCACGTGAAGACACGTGGACGCCACCGGCATGCCACGCAAGCATGTTTTTGCGGGCAGTGCCACGTCGGCACGCTTTTTTTTCCGCCCCCTCGGTGACGTGGATGGCCTTGTGGACCCTCTTGAGATGACGTGGAATGCGATTAAAAACTGACGTGGCATTCGCTGTTGCTGACGTGGACATTGCATTACGTGGCGATGTGTGCTGTTACCGACGTCCTCTGCGACACGAAAATGTCACATGAGACATTTTCCTCGACGTATGCATGTATTTTTTGGGTGTTTTTGGGGTGACTTTTAGTTTTCTTGGACATCCTTTTTTACAGTGGGATGTTATGTGTGACATCAAATGGGACATTACAAATTATGGGGATGTCCTCTGGCCAAAACCACAGCTTGTTTGGGAGTGATGATGCCGTTTTCAAGCTTAGCCCGCCTTGACGTGGCTGATTGCCTCAAATTCTCAAACACATTACTGACATCAAGTTGTTTGGCTATTAGCAGGACCAAATGTCAGATGCACGTCACTTATGCCATCTACGAGAACAAACACCGACGTCAACTGTTCCACCAGACAGTCGGAACAGACACAAAGAACGCGTGGAACAAATGTACACCAATGCTTTCCAATTCCGTAAATGCAACGTTTTCATTGATACAACATATTGCAACCAAGAGGCTGCATTTACACATCAATCGCTAGTTGCCCAAAAACTTAAACATTGTCCATGATCGAGGCATCCATGTCTCTAGTCGCGAGTCTACACCTCCACGACTAAGTGGATAATTCATGAGCACTCGAATGGAGAGCCGCGTCGTTATTGAGAACGTCCACTCATTTCTTCTTTTGTGTCTGTGCCTTCGTACTAGTTCCCACCTGCCCCATTCCACCACCATTCACAAAACCGCATGAATTACATTAGTGGTCATCCGAACATGAAATGGACTCACACGAACGACGTGACTATATTCGAGTGCTCCACACTCCTCCTGCAGTCATGCAAGCAATGTAGGCATGCAAACACTAGTTCCCTCACCTTCGCAAGATTTTGGGGAGGTTTAGGCAAACCAACCGCTTTTGGTGCACCGAGTTTGGCCATTGAGGATTTCGCTTGTGCGCTTCTACCCGCACGGCGGGGTCGGCCACCTGATTCCTCCGGAACGGGCACCTCATCCTGTAATAGCATTCCGCATTAGTACTCGGAGGTTTCAAATTATGGTCGTTCTGTTCTGCGATAATTCAAACTGTCAAGGCAAACGTCCAGCCTAATGTACATGTTGACATCCTCAATGACACCACGAAGAACATGCCAGACAAATACATGAAGGTATAATTTTTTAAACGACGATGAGAGGGTTTCCAGTATGTCTAATATGGGTGGGTGTTACTTGATGTTACCTGATCCAGAGATGCAATCTCTTCAGGCACGTCCGCATTGCCGGATATCTCAGGGTGTCCTTCCTCGACGTCCTCCATAGCTTGCACTGGCACTTCCTCGTTGGTGGGTTCTACAGGGTCATCAATTACAGGTGTCTGTGTCGTTTTTTTCGGCACTTCGAGAATGTCCTCAATTATAGACGCGATAATGGTTTCAGAGCTGGGAGGCACTGCTTCTACGTCTGTGACTGCATCAGTCGCAGCATCCTCGGAGACGTCGCTCGGGACAGGAATCGCGGACGCCACACGCATGTCCGCACCGCCCACCGCGCTAATAACTGGGGTGGGAGCTTGTTTCTGTGCCACCATCACCAGATCCTCCGTCATTGACGTCAATGCCGAAATATCGAGCATCTTCGCAGACGATGAAGGCTCCGTCATGCTATCAATGTTAGTCGGATGTTTCTGACTCTGATTCAGAAGAATCATTCGCATCATGTCCTCCATGCGCTTGTTTGAGGCTGCCACATTCTCTCCAAGGCGTGTGACGCTGCCCTCCAAATCCGTCACTTGAGTGCGCATCGACTCCATTTCCGAGCCATGATCGGGACGTGCTCGGCGTATTTCCTCCTATATGCGTTGGTACTCTTTGGCAACCTCGGCGTCAACCTCCGCATCGTACGGTGCCCTGTTCTTCAACATCGCCTGCATGGCACATTAAAGTCATTACGGATGAAAGGGGACGTCGACAACAATGCGTTCCAACAGGTGCAGGTCCCGTGATGCCTTTGGAAGTGCCATGATTAACATCGAACATCAACTCAAACAACTAGATTTACATTGCCAGCTCATCGGACGTCTAAGTAAACATGTTGGATGACATCTGTTGTCGATATTGACATTGTAGGGGATAAGGGCCATCACAGATTTATAAAGAGAATTGCAACATTGTCAGCCATGTCAACATAGACATAGTGACACTCTTACCAGACGGGAGACGACCTCCATTTCAATAGCTTTCAGTTGAGCTGTGGTCGATCCTTTCCCTTTTGAAATTGAGTGCATGTGCTGAGACTTCAAATGCGCAGCCTCGGTGGCGCGCATACCTACAAATGTTTTCCAATGCTCTGCATCCACATCGGCTGGTTTACCCGCATTGTTGTCTATGAGCTGGTTTAACCTCCACCGGGTGTTGATGAGTATCTTTGTTATAATAGGCCGCATCCACTTCTCGCACACTTTGTCACAATGCCCGCACATCTCCCAGTCTGCATGCCGGACACACACGTCAATGCCATCACATTCACTTCACAAGCGACCAACACTGGGTGCCCACACTACACCCACGTTAGAAAGGGTACAAACCAGTATGTCACCACAAGAGAGAAAATTGATATTATCGACATCCCTATGGACGTCGATAGCGATTGTCGAGCGTTTCAGTACACATGTCCACAAAAACGCACGGACGTCCTGTTCGGCATCCACTCACAGATTGTCAGTATGACACTCTGTGCTAAATACATGTCCACCCTGACGTCAGCGAGAATGTCATGCCTGCCTACATAGACATACACCCTGTTGCTCATGTCCAGAATAATGTTTGGTTGCACTTAAAATGTCAGATTCGGGTTTCACATCGCAAATTAACGCGACACATGCATGCCAAAAAATTGATGTGCAAACCTTACCTGTGTATAGGCGTTTGAATAATCGCTTCCTCTCGTGCCGTGGCTGGCCTTCCCATCCCGTCGTGGGATCCAGGTCCTTTGCATACTTCTTGATGTCGGCGCACAGGACAGCCTTCATGGCGCCAAAAGGCTGCCCTTGCGCATCCAGCTCCACACGTTTCTTCAAGGCAGTGCTCCCCCCTCCCTTACGTGTTGGTAGTGGATGTGATGTTTCAATCCCATCACTGTTCTCCTGATCGCCGTCTGATTCCGTGCCCGAGTTGGTTGCGTATCCTCGGCTACAACAACCACATTCCACAACAACATGGTCTAATGTTTGAGTCGTCCTACCTAAACCATCTTGAAATGGGTTCTTAAAGACTGCAGATTTGTTTTCTTGGTTTTCCAGCTGCAATTTCAAGACTTTGGGGGCATGTTATATACTGCTCGAAAGATATTTTCAATACCTTTCCAACGGTATATAACATGCCCCCAAATTCTTAAAATTTCAGCTGTAAAACCCACAAAACAAATCTGCAGTCTTTTAGTGACTGCAGATCAGGGTGGTCAAAAGCTCATGGTCCCATAACCGTCGTCAAAACCCCAAGTTGCAGGTATAAAGGAAAAAATTCATGGAGCTCCAGGGAGCTGGAGCGTGGCGTGGTTTGTGTCTGTGTTTGTGTCTATGTCTATGTCTAGCATTGTGCGTTGCTACATTGATCCAAAATTGTGCATTCTTCTGCCCTATCCCTCTCCTGGCATCCGATACCTCTGCTGGTGGGGACGCTCTAAGGACCTGCTAGAGACAACTACAGGTGACGTCTACTAATTGCGCAGACTGCAATACCGATTATGCCCACGCCCCGACTCTGATTCCAGCAGAGATCGAAATGTCACTTTTCAAATTGGACAACCAGATGTCTAACCGACATCCACTGTGACACATGGGCCTAAACGCGGCTCAATTGAACTGGTCGAACAGGCGCGGACATCGCGACGATGAAGACTGGTTGTGCTCTACGCTAGCATCAACACCAGGAAGAGGTCAGGAAAGGAGGAGAAAGACCCACTTACCTCCAGGATTGCTCCGCACGTCCTCAGCCACATCCTCCTCCGATGATGATACCTCGATTATGCGGCGGCGTCTTGCCGGGGGTGAGCCACGCCTCCCAGCCACATGCCGCGGGTCCTCTCTGGCCTTGGATCGCCGCTCTCCAGCTGCGCGCCTATGTTCTACCAATGTTGCTGGAGACATCTCCTTGCGCTTCCCAGTGCGATCCCGTGTCCGCAGCATCTTGGACACCCAAAAGCAACACAACGTGTCGGAAAAGCAACACAAGGGCGTGGGAAGGCAGTGCAGCGCCGTAGGGAAAGCAACACATCGGCGTTGCAGCAGACACCACAATGGAGACTAGCGGACGTAGGTAAGAGGATCTATGCACCTCGGCATCGGAGAAGACCTATGGTTGACTGTCACTAGTAGAAAACATGGTTAAAAAAAACCACAGTCGTTTTTCTATTGCGGTTCTTTTGACCACTGTTTTGTGGGGTGTTGCGCCAAACGTGAAATCATGCTACACTTGCAATTTCCATTGAGTGCCGAATGAAAATACGAGTGTACATGTATATGTTCCACGCGTGTTTGGAGTACATGCCATTCCTTCATTGAATGCATCGGTGTTCGCAGTGCTGCGCGCTCCAATACTAATTTCCTCTCTTGTAATTATGAACAAGATGTGAATATCGAAGGAGAACAAGCAACCGGAATGCAATTACTGACTTGACTTTTTCGCTTGTGTTGTGGTTGGTGTACTGATGGTTTTAGCTGTAAATCGTGCAGTCATGTACCATAAAATGGCCCAGTCCTATGCAATCTTCTCTACCATGCGTGCAAATCAACGCAGTGTGTACCAATCTTACTGTACTGTCCGCCATTCACAAGACCTTAAGGCGGATGAGTTTGAGAAACTTCCAGTGAACGTTCAAGAACCTAGTGAAAAATGGCTGACTTTTTGGCTGAATATATGCAAACTGGCTCAAAGTAGTAAAGACGGACCGAAAGTTCCCAACAATTAGCTGGTTGGACTTGGAGACACTTATTGTCATCTTTGATGGAGCCAGTATTCTCCACGGGAGAGTGGGAGGCGGGAACTGCACTGGAGCTCAACTCACGATGCTAAATGGTGGGCAACATTAAGGAGACACCTCCAAAAATGGAGGCCCCGACGAATAAGCCATCAACGCACAGGTTCAGGGTGCCATAGGTCTGAGGTCACGACTAAGCAGAGATTCAAACATGAATTTATTCCACATCGGATGCACATGGTTAAAGAACAATAGTGAGAAGAACACCTTTGAGTGGCTAGTCTTTCAGTAGAATGAAGGGCAACGGAACCTCAGCAAATTGAGTTTGGATGTGTACAAAGTTGGTTTTACTGCCTATGTGTCGTGTGAAATGTGATTCTGACACCGACACATCACATGGAACCTGCTCAAAATGAAGTTGCAGACTAAAAACGAGAAACCCATGCATACGGCAATGGATCAATGCACTTAATGCTGTACATAATATTGTATCAATCCAATGTTCACAGACATTTCATGCATGCCCATGGATTGCTTCATACTCGGAGCGTACAAGATGTATGCAACACTCCGATAACAACAATTCTTAGCTCATTAGAATGCAGGGCATTATGCCAGTAACTACACCATTGTAAAGTGAAAAAAATGCAGCATATACGTTGCTTTCCACGAAAACCAACACATATAATGGAGGACGAGCAAGGAACTCTCGCCACATAAATTGGGTATCATTCAAAATTGCCAATTCAACGCCAGAATGTTTTGAAATCATATATGTCCTCCTTGCCATCAAGTCTACAATTTTGTGGTCATTTGTGAGTATCAGAGCCACATATCACTCCACATAAGACCAAGGCAAACTTCTTGCTTCATCCTACAAAAACATGTCCATATGTAAACTGTGGCATTGACATCATCTAATTATGCAGTTCATGGAACTCGGAAATTCCTACATATGTCCATACTAAAATACATATCTCCTAGTTACAGCGTCGTCCGATGGTCTCCTTCCACGGTGACCAAATGTAGGCTCATTCCAATCGCTCCCACCAACTTTGTCAATCAAGATTCCACAATTTCCATTATGTGTTCCACCGGGTTGCTGTGCTCCATATGCTGGGGCTCTTCTCCAGAGGGCAGTCCAATTTCGCTGTGGGCAGTCATCAATGTCTGCATCCCGCACGAATTCCAGGTAACCGACTCATAAACAGATTGCGACACCGTCCCCGTACTGCAAGAAACCACCTGGACGTTAAAATTCCCGGACAAATTCGGAGTCATGCCTCTAAATATGTCGCTGCGAGTAGGTGTGAAATACAACCTGTCCTTTCAACACATTCATATCAGCTTGCATGTGTGTCCAAGGAATGCCGAGCAGCTTACTGTGCGGCACACCTCAATTACAATGCGTTGATAAACAATAGTCTGCACCTGCACTACATACTATTCTTCAAAGTTCTGGGTGTTCTCACAAATACCGTGCATGGCTGGCGTGAGGCTAAACCTTGCAAGTAACAACATTTCATATCCAAACAAGTGTCCTCATGAACTCATTCAAGGGATCATCCAACATAAAATATGTGATGTAATAAAAGTGACATTATCAATAAACAAAATCCATGAATGGTGGGGAGGGGGTGGGGGGAACTCGTCGCCTGTAAACATATCACGTGTTGTTGACATTTATATGCTGAATTTGGCCGCACAGCTTTCCTGCACCTTAATTAATAAATCTCCACCTCCTACTACACATAGGGGGCACAGCTGCACAACCGAAATTATTATGCATATTGGGGTTGAGGGTCAACAAATACAGGGCTGAATTGGATCAGTTCCACTACAATTTGTCGGCGACAAATCCGTCAACTCCTTGTGCTTCGCGTGAGGGTCTGTTACTGCAAATAACACTACTTACAAGACTCAAACATTGCAATTGACATTGGGTGGGACCTTCCTCTTACCATTCACTTTGTTTGGCATTTAGGTACCCTTCTTGTTGGGGGGTCTGTTCTGCTCGGTCTTCTTCCTCAATTGCGAAGAATCCCGCGGCTTGGCAGCTTCCAAAGATTCTGTCGTGGTGGATGGTGAGTTCGTTCTCTTCCCTTTCGGCCCCTCTCCAACCGCATTGGAGGATGCCCTGCCACAAACAGCTGAGGTGAGCTTACCCATCAACCGAGTTATTTCTTCCATAGTCGGAATCTGCATTATGTAGCATACGCCCCACAATATGGGACTGTTGGGCAGTCCCTCTGCTTGGTCCAGGAAGGCGATGTGCTTTGGGTAGCGCCCTTCCTTCTTGAACATCACCGGAGTGTCTTTGTAGAACACTCTTATTACACTAATCATTTGTTCTCCTTTCTTGCATAAATCCTGCTCGTCGTTTAGGCACCTAGACTTGTGGTTGATTCCGGCGTAGGCCTCCGCCACAACCTTCCCGTCGAACTTTGGATGCAAAACCCAAACCTTTACTCTGACTCTGATTGGACTCTGCGACACAAATATCGATACCCACAATTATATCAAGTCACTGCCATTCGTTTAATTACAGGGTCAACTTCAGCCAACTTTGAAGACGACAATTCTATTATGCATTACAGTCACAACCAGAAGGTGGAACACTCACACTATTGGGAGGCCGCCTGGCAAATGAAAGTTGAGTGATGACAGATGCATCCATCTGCGGAGTTCTCTGTCTCTTTGTCGAGGGACTTGTACTTTTTGCATTGCCTCTTTGGGTCCTTCTCTCGGAGACTTTGGGTGGATTCGCCACCTTCCGCTTCACTGGAACCTTGGGTAGCACAGGCAGCTCTTCGCCATCTGATTCTGTTTGGATTGCATCGCGTCCAGTATCTTCTCCATTAGATTCATCACCCTCTTCCAGGCTGATGTCCACATCGGATTTTAACCTTTCATGTTTGGGCCCGTTCATTGTTTTGCTATGTACATCATTGTCGTCACTTTTCTGACCAGAACCTCCATCAAGGTAGCCATCGCCTAAGTCCGCAGGCCACCTCAACTTTGGGAACGTCGTTTCACCATGAGGACTTGTCCCACCAAGTCCTGCCGTATCCTCCTCATATGAATAGTTCATCAAATGTGAACTCTCTGGAGACCAGGAGGGGCTCCTAGTCTCCTTCCTTCTTGAGCTCCTTTGAGAGGTTGAGTCTCTTCCCTTTGTGGCAAATTGGGTGACTGGCTTTCTCACAGATTGTTTGGCGCGTGCACGAGGGCTTTCATCCGAAGTTGAGTCGGATGACAATAGCTCAACAGGTTGGTTGGGTCTCCCTCTCGCCGCCGTGTGATTTGTGCGGCCGCCACGATGTGGGACATCCTTCGCCGTCTGGACCTCAATATCCACTTCCAGAACTCTAAAGGGAACTGTGTCGTCCAACTCCTGCGGAGCTGCACTTTTCGCCTTCGTGTTCTTCATGTATCGCAAGTCACTGTCCTCCTCTCTATTTCCTTTGTTGCCTGCCTGGAAGTTTGGTTTGCCCGGTTGCACATGTGACTTGCCTTCTCTATTCTGCAATGTGGTTAAGGGAGTGGTGGAGGGCCTGGTCAACCCCTTCAACACCTCTGACGTCGTGCGATTGCTCGGCCTCTGAGTCTGTGTCTGAGTTAATGCACTGTCGTGTGCGACATACTTATGGGCTTCAACACAGACAATGTTAGCTAGAGAGTCACATTCTGACGACAAATTAGATACAAACTCATCTACCAATGCATGGAGTTTGTTGCTAATGTCGAGCATGGGCGGTCGCTCCACAAGACCGTCCGAAGAAGAAATTTTCGATGACGACGATGTGTGCGATAGACGCGGCAGTCCCGTACCCCGTAAGGGATTTTCTTTCTGCAGGTTCATAACATGGGCAGCACACCCATGGGTTAGAGATTCTACGTGTGCAGTCTGGTTTAGGGGGAAAATACAAGTGTTATACTTCCTGAACTCCTGCCGTCAATCAGTGGGACTCCTGTGTTGGAAAATTCATGCAAACACAATAAAGTGGCCATTTAGGGGTTCATGATATTACCGGATGTGCTTTCTCCTGCGCATAGGAGCTGCAACGAGCGCCACCTTCACTTTCGGTTGTGGATCTCCTATCTCTGGAGGTACTATGGCGTTTTGCCTACATACACCCAAACAAAGTGATGAGTTAGGACAGGTGTCAAGAATTGCACACCCCAAGGAGGTGTGAGGGGAGACAAATCCTTGCAGCCACCAAAGAACGGTGGACCTCACAATTCCTGAACTAGGAACAGCTGAATCCTCATTACAAATTTTCATAGTACAAGGAGAGGATATGATAACGTACTCCCGTGCCTTTCTTTGTTGATGCATTTGCCTTGTTTCTCTCGCATTCTCTGCTCCCTTCCGATGACTTCCAGTAATCTACCAATTGCAACCATGCCGCTGATGAACAATCATCAGGCCTGCTACTATCACCGTGTAGGAGCCATTGACGATGATACAATGATCTATTTCTCTTGTATAGACGTTGGAGATACCCCTCTACCATGCCGTCCGGGAGTGGCTTCTCTATTATGAACTGTCGCTTCACTTCTCTCATGATTTCTTGCATGGTGCATGGATTCTTTATGTCTATATCGGCGCATGGAACAATTGCAAGTGCAGCTAGTTTGAGTGCGTTCAAGAATTGCGCTTTGTATTTGACTATGGCACCATTGTGGTTTTGTTCGAGCCGGACTTGTGGCACTCTACCTTCTGCAATGGATCTTTTCACTTCTTTTAGATATGACTTCTCTTCTACTCTAAGTTGCTTTCTCTGTGACAACGTGGAGGGTGGGGATGACTTACTGGATGTTGGACTTAACAATGTGGGGCTATTGTTTGTATTTATCACCAAAGATGGCTCCTTCAGGGAGTGACGCCGGTCGCGCAAGGTACCTCCTTCCGATGATGTATGGGCACTGGCAACTGTGTGAACAGATTGCCGCCCCAATGTTGATGGCGCTGGCCGTGCACTCTCTGCTCCCAAAACCTTGCTAGACTCCACACGACCCCCACTCGTATCTCTGGTTGTATGGGTTTCTCTTTGTTGCCCACAACTGCCTTGTCCCATTCCAGTTAGGAGTCCAGCAACTGTCTGGCCCTCCGCAGCTTCCACAGGCATACACTGTGTCCGTGTGCGAGGTTGCGTACTTTCATGTGGTGGATTTTGCACCTGTCCTGATGTGTAGTATTCTGCGGCTGCCGCATGACTGGGTGGGGAGCCAAATGGTGCACCTTGTGGCCGATTCTGCTGCGGCAACAATGCGCGGCCAGAGGTAGTCCCATCGAACTGCGTGTCTCGTGGCTGTGCAGGATATGACACGTGATTGTTGTATGCATTGGATGGAGTAACTGGTGTACCAATATACGGATTGTACATGGATTGGGGTAGACCACCCATACTTCCATAAACCGGCTGGACAGATTGCCACGGAATTGTGTTCTGTTGTTGGTGATAGGGCGCTGAATAAGGCATGCTGAATATCTGCATACAATGATTTGTGAGTAGGCAAGTTTATCTTCGTCTGGGGCATACCAACCATGAGCACGGAACCTAGACAACTATATGCAGGGCATCCAATATGTTACATTGGCAATGCCAGGAGAGAACTGCATTACATCCAATTCATAATGCACGGGAGAAGGACAATAAAGAGACATCGGTATGATCTCAGGGCGACTGCACTGGTGAGGAGGGGAGGGGTCGGACCTGTGATTGGTCGATCCTCTGTGGTTGCGCTGATGCACCTCTAAATACCTGTATATACAAAGGGGGAACACATGAGTGTCAATGCAAGACCTATTTGTGGTGGAAATGACAGCTAACTACTTCAACGACGTTGCAAAAGAGTGCAATTCAATGTGAATGTGCATAAATCAGAATTACTTACAGGCACGTTTTCCATGTTGCCACAAGGCCATGCATTAGTGTTGGCCAACTGAGGATGCAGAGTGCGAGAAACACATACCGGTCGGGACAAGTCGTCCACAAACTGGGTGCTCCTCACGACGTCATATTCCGTGAGGGTCCCCTGACTGTATTGGTCGGCCATAGTATTCATATAATTGTCCAATATAGAACTGGGAAAAATATCGGGGCCCTACTATGCGAAGGACTTCTGAGTGTTGGGCGATCACGTAATTGTGGTCGTAGATTGTGTCTGCCCAAAGTTACAGAGTGGAATCTGTGCACTATCACGGAGGCATTGCAACCAACTTCATCAATACCTGGCCATATCTTGCATTGCAACTGGCATGGCCTCGATCACTGAATTCTGCCATAGAGAAACCTAATAAAAAATGGAGGTTGATTTGAGACCACTACACACTACAGACCATCAATATACGGATCAAGGTTGAATGGAGGCTGGAAATGGGTTTATGATGGAAAAGTGAAAAGAACCTGCTGATCTTGGATAAGCTGATGTGAAATGTGTATGTAAGAGGCCTGCTACTCCATAATCATGAACCAATGGGAGAGTGATCTCTGATCTGCAAAAGTACACCGCCTGCAAGCTAGAAAAAGTTGAGAAATTTTGTGAAGAGTCCTAAAAAGGGTGTCACATAGAGAATCAAAAGAGAAGAATCTAACATCCAGCAACACGGAATACTCAAGCATGGAGAAATATACGACACAGCGTGTACCCTTAAACCGGCATCAAACACAATACACTATTGCCGTTGTCCAACTTGAACACGGCATAAGCAATGACCACGAATTGGAAGGAAGACAAATCCCAGGGAGTGTGTAGTTCCAAGGAGCATACAACTACATGTCACAGGACATGGCCATACGGGATCCACATCGACATTGCTAACTATTGGTGAGCAAAGTATCGCTACATAAATCGGATTACTTACAGCCTCTTCTGGTTTGTTTTCAACATTCCTGTGTGCACGTTCAAGACGCTGCAGTGGTGCCAAAGGCAAAATACTGTTCTAAGCATAGTGTCTTTAATAGAGAATACCAGCACATAAGTTTATCTCTCAACCACGCATCTAAACAATGTCACCCCGGATTAAGAAATAATTGTGGTCACAAGCATGCCAAAAAATAGTTAGCACCGGACTACTTTTCCATTGCCATCTCACCCGAATACGACCACTTCGACACTACAGCGAGTCGACGGCACAATTGCGCAGTGGTTCCCTCATCCAGGAGGGGACCATTGATATGGTCATTTCAAAATGCACGATGACAGGAAAACTGTTACAGAGGGAACTCTGCGTGATGTAATAGCCAATCCCCATATGACATACATTTGAGGATAGAGGAAATAGTCGTAACACACTTTGCCATACACCACTCAAAACATATCTGTCTGGGAGTGATCAAACAATGCCCACATACCGGAAACAACAAGAGAATACTCACAGGAGGCAACTTGAGCAAGGAAGATTAATATGGACATATGTATCAAATGCTGCCTAAACACTCACCAACAAACTTGCCGCAGACCAAGACTGAAAAATATGACGATATGGTCATTTTGAAGTGAACGATGACAGGAAAACTGTAACAGATGATCTCTCCGTGGTGTAATAGCCCATCACCATAGTCCACACATTTGATTCTAGGGGAAATAGGCAAACATGCTGGGCCAATACACCACTCAAAACAGATCTGACTAAGAGTCTTCACAAAATAGCCACATACCGGATACAACAAGACCGTACTCACAGGAGGCAACTTGAGCAGGGTTTAGTTTTAACATGGACATATGTATCAAATGTTGCCTAAACAATCACCAACAAACTGAAAGCAGACCAAAATTGAAAAAACTGATGACGGAAAATGGCACAGCCACATCCTGCGTGTTAAAGGTAGCTCAAAACAACAACATTGGCGGGGGATCTTGGCAGCATCAACATGTTGGGTTTGCACACCGACCCAACACAGGTCAAACACATCAGGGTGCACAGTGTGGGGTTGTGTGGCACAGGCAGACAAACTGGTGCACTCTGACGCACAAGTGATAGTCGAGCCCCCAGACAAAGGCGACGGGGCGTGCGAAGGGTTCAACACCAAAAGAAGGTTGCTTGACTAAGACCCCTGGCGCAAAAAACATGGCGATGCTTTAGGGTCCGCATCCGGCATGCTATAGGCAGGTCAGAGCGACAAAGAACGAAGGGAAACTTGCGTGTATGAAAACTGCACATGTTGCACACCTATGCCAGCATGAGATGGAAACCACAGGCTGCGCACAGATAGGTGATTGGATTGGCCAACGGGAGGCAAGTGCGAAAGTGACCATGGATCACTGCAACACTCCACTCCTTGTACAGTGTAGGGTAGCAAGGCGGAGGCACACAAAGACCGAGAGGCAATGCACGCTGATGTTGAGGATAGAGTCTGCTCATGTGAGAAAGGCGAGGAGGAGACGATGTAGTGAGTCTGAGAGAAAAGAAAGATTCGCGGAGACGAGGAGACGATGCACCTAACAGAGACTCCTAACGAATGCAGGTGATTGACAGGATGTATGCAAGTCGAGGCAGAACCAAACCGACTCAGAGGGACCTCGAGGGAAATTCAATTGCCAAGCAGCGGGAAATTGAAGCGAAAGAGATCCGTTCCGGGGGAAAGTCGAAATGGGAAGAGTCTGCAACAAAGTGTGCCTGATGAGGGTGGGCCAACTGCCAGCCTCGAGCGAAGGGGAATCGTGTCGAAGATCTTCAACCATCATCACCCGGGGGCTGGATCAAATCCCCACGTACGCACAGCGGCCTGGCAGCATGGCCATGGCAATCATGGGGTTAACTCCAGCCCCCACCGATGACGTGGTGGGAGACACGTCATCCTCAACACGTGTGAATAACTTTTCCCATCCACATCGTCGCCCCCTGATGGACGGTCAAGATTGCCTCGGGCAGCACATTGCCTCGGGCAGGGAGCCATCAACGGCCAAAATTAATCGGGCAGTCTGGTTGTGTATTTTCGGCGGCGGGCTCTACACAGGTAGGCTCCACCCTGCTTGAACTCCGCCATTCTTGTCATCCCCGTTCGTTCTACCCATCTGCTCTTGCATGTACGCAGCTTTGTCATGGTTTTTGGAGGTTTCGGCAAGCTCGTATTGCAGTAGACGGCAACTCAGCGATCTTGGTGCTGGATGTGTGTTGCATTCTGCTGGTTTAGGGGAGGACACATACCCCGCGTAACGCATCGGCGTTCACGACGCGTTGCGCCATTGTAGATCGCATTGTGTGAGGTTCCTTTGTGTCATGCCGCAAAGCGTGAATGATACAACCGAGGCTATCTTGGCGAGGACTGCCTTTTGCGGGGTCTGCGACGTTGCAACTTGCCGAGGTTATCTCTTTCTTTTGTGAAGAGTTCATGTGTCCTTCACCTTGTGTGTGCATATCTGCGACGGTTTGGGCTCCCGGGTCCAGAGCTGTGTTACAAAGCTCTATTGTCCGTCTACATGACGGCATCGTCGCACTTTCACCCGAGGAAATTTGCGCCATTGCTGACTAGCTTGGCGTTCTACATGTCAGGTTCTGTGTAGCCGTGATGTGTTGTTTAGATCCATTCACTCTGCGATTTGTGGTGGATCCGCCCCAATGTTTCTGTGTGTGGGTGATTGTATGACGGCGTGGATCAGCCTTGTTCATGCCATGTCGTAGTTATTGTGTCGAGTAGATCAAGTCATCGCCGTGTGCCGATCATAAAACTTGCAGTACTATGACTGATCTTGTGCCTCATTGCAGAATGAACGTCTCCGTGATTGGGACTTGAATTGCACACGCTCTCAGAGGCGGACGAGGGACGCGTGGCTGCTGTCCTCCCTTGTCTCAGAGTAGCTTGAATGTTTGGCGTTGTTATCTATTTTGTGACATTTTCTTAACTTCTATAACTGGATTTCCGGGCAAACTGTGTAGCAATTATGTCATTATGTCATTATTGGCATCTTGCATCCTTAGCTTGGTCAGCATTCTTCAGTATGTTTTTATCGTGACGACTGACCCAGTTGTGTGTGGGTATGCACTTGGAGTGTCACACCTATTGGAGGAGATCGCCGTCGCAGCAGAACGTAATTACAAGGGCATTCTGTTGTCAGATGCAATCTGACAGCGGAGTCTGCGATCCGAAAGGTAAGTTTCCAAGCCCCATTTTTGGCTAGTGTGCTTTGCCGATACGATTCTTAATGTTTTCACCCAAAATATATGAAACCTGCCTCCACCAATGTTGACCACGCAACAATGGCTTGGTTCAGCACTATGGATTGACCCACTGGGTCCTCTTCAACATTGTCGTGCCTGCGTGTTCCGTTATGCCACACACTGCCTATGCAGTTCGATCTGTAGCCAGACTTGTTTCGGCAATGCAGAGTCGGAGTGTAACATCAGTTACAGATGGGCAGATTCAGTAATATATAGTTATCATGGTTGTCATGCTGCAAGGATGTAGATGTTTGCGGTTGAGTTGCCTGCCAGAATGGCTACACCATCTTCAACCTGGAGGATTGTTAGAAGTCTAATGGTTTAAACATACAACGTATTCTTAGTTCACTGTGTAAGAGCGTATGATGTGTGTCAGAATGTGTGTCATTCTCAACTCAGCTGAGAAATGTACGAAAAGTTAGAGGGTTCACCCAGTCTGGTGATGATGTTGGGTATGGGAGAACAGGTTGTGTCGAGAATGGCAGCCACTGATTGAGCACCATGATCATATAAAGTGCCTTCGTAATGCGCGCAACAACATGAATAGGACTTTGATGGGCTTTCCATCTTACCTCCTGAATTATGTCAAGCAATGTCCCCATATTCTGTGAAGATCACCTCACTTTCATGGGAGGTACTGATTCGTATTTGTGTCAAGTAGCAGTATGTAGAAGGCATGGGGTCTTTATCTGCGGAGGATGCAGGGAACCGGGCTTCACCGGCTGACGATCGAGTCCTCAGGGGAACCGTTGAGGTAAGATTGCGTGTACCAGAAGATCTGCGAGGACCATGTAAGTATGGATGCTTACATGAAACCCCTGTTGCAGGCAGACATTGACAACACTACT